>OZ014520.1:458207063-463504266 GCA_963966055.1 Lathyrus aphaca | reverse complement strand
TTATTTTTTATGGTATTTATAGTGAAATTGATGAATTTTTTAACTTGGAATTTTTTATTGTTTTTATAGAGAAATTGTTTAATTTTTTAACTTGGAACTTTTTTTATGCTTTTTATACAGAAACTGTTTACTTGGAATCTTTTATGCTTTTTTTTAACTTGGAACTTTTTTTTGGTTCTTTTAGTGAAATTGTTGAGTTTTTTAAAATTTACTTTTTTTATGTTTTTGTATAGTGAAATTATTGAATTATTTTAAGATTGGTGATTTTTTTATGTATTTTATATTAAAATTGCTTATATTTTTAACTTGAAACTTTTTTTGTGTGTTTTTTATAGTGAAATATTTTAAATTGGATCTTTTTTTAATGGTTTTTACAGTGAAATTGTTGAGTTTTTTCAAATGGAACTTTTTTTGTATGGATTTTACAGTGAAAATGTAGAGTTTTTTAACTTGGTACTTTTTTAATAGTATTTATAGTGAAATTATTGAGTTTTTCGACTTGGAACTTTTTTATGGTTTTTATAGTGAAATTGTATAGTTTTTTTATCTAGGAACTTTTTTTAATGGTATTTATAGTGAAATTATTGAGTTTTTTGACTTGGAACTTTTTTATGGTTTTTATAGTGAAATTGTTAATTTTTTTAACATGAATCTTTTATGGTTTTTATAGTGAAATTGTTGAGTTATTTTTAACTTGGAACTTTTTTTATGGTTTTTACAGTAAAATTGTTGAGTTTTTTTAACTAGGAAGTTTATTTTTTATGGTATTTATAGTGAAATTGATGAATTTTTTAACTTGGAATTTTTTATTGTTTTTATAGAGAAATTGTTTAATTTTTTAACTTGGAACTTTTTTTATGCTTTTTATACAGAAACTGTTTACTTGGAATCTTTTATGCTTTTTTTTAACTTGGAACTTTTTTATGGTTCTTTTAGTAAAATTGTTGAGTTTTTTAAAATTTACTTTTTTTTATGTTTTTGTATAGTGAAATTATTGAATTATTTTAAGATTGGTGATTTTTTTATGTATTTTATATTAAAATTGCTTATATTTTTAACTTGAAACTTTTTTTGTGTGTTTTTTTTAGTGAAATATTTTAAATTGGATCTTTTTTTAATGGTTTTTACAGTGAAATTGTTGAGTTTTTTCAAATGGAACTTTTTTTGTATGGTTTTTACAGTGAAAATGTAGAGTTTTTTAACTTGGAACTTTTTTAATGGTATTTATAGTGAAATTATTGAGTTTTTCGACTTGGAACTTTTTTATGGTTTTTATAGTGAAATTGTATAGTTTTTTAAATAGGAACTTTTTTTAATGGTATTTATAGTGAAATTATTGAGTTTTTTGACTTGGAACTTTTTTATGGTTTTTATAGTGAAATTGTTAATTTTTTTAACATGAATCTTTTATGGTTTTTATAGTGAAATTGTTGACTTATTTTTAACTTGGAACTTTTTTTTTATGGTTTTTACTGTAAAATTGTTGAGTTTTTATAACTAGGAAGTTTATTTTTTATGGTTTTTATAGTGAAATTGATGAATTTTTTAACTTGGAATTTTTTTATTGTTTTTATAGAGAAATTGTTTAATTTTTTAACTTGGAACTTTTTTTATGATTTTTATACAGAAACTGTTTTCTTGGAATCTTTTATGCTTTTTTTTTAAATTGGAACTTTTTTATGGTTCTTTTAGTGAAAATGTTGAGTTTTTTAAAATTTACTTTTTTTATGTTTTTGTATAGTGAAATTATTAAATTATTTTAAGATTGGTGTTTTTTTTTAATGTATTTTATATTAAAATTGCTTATATTTTTAACCTGAAACTTTTTTTGTGTGTTTTTTATAGTGAAATTGTTGAGTATTTTAAATTGGAACTTTTTTTAATGGTTTTTACAGTGAAATTGTTGAGTTTTTTCAAATGGAACTTTTTTTGTATGGTTTTTACAGTGAAAATGTAGAGTTTTTTAACTTGGAACTTTTTTAATGGTATTTATAGTGAAATTATTGAGTTTTTCGACTTGGAACTTTTTTATGGTTTTTATAGTGAAATTGTATAGTTTTTTAACTAGGAACTTTTTTTAATGGTATTTATAGTGAAATTATTGAGTTTTTTGACTTGGAACTTTTTTATGGTTTTTATAGTGAAATTGTTAATTTTTTTAACATGAATCTTTTATGGTTTTATAGTGAAATTGTTGACTTATTTTTAACTTGGAACTTTTTTTTATGGTTTTTACAGTAAAATTGTTGAGTTTTTTTAACTAGGAAGTTTATTTTTTATGGTTTTTATAGTGAAATTGATGAATTTTTTAACTTGGAATTTTTTTATGGTTTTTATAGAGAAATTGTTTAATTTTTTAACTTGGAACATTTTTTTATGCTTTTTATACAGAAACTGTTTACTTGGAATCTTTTATGCTTTTTTTTTAACTTGGAACTTTTTTATTGTTCTTTTAGTGAAATTGTTGAGTTTTTTAAAATTTACTTTTTTTATTTTTTTGTATAGTGAAATTATAGAATTATTTTAAGATTGGTGTTTTTTTTAATGTATTTTTTATTAAAATTGCTTATATTTTTAACTTGAAACTTTTTTTGTGTTTTTTTTATAGTGAAATTGTTGAGTATTTTAAATTGGAACTTTTTTTAATGGTTTTTACAGTGAAATTGTTGAGTTTTTTCAAATGGAACTTTTTTTGTATGGTTTTTACAATGAAAATGTAGAGTTTTTAAACTTGGAACTTTTTTAATGGTATTTATAGTGAAATTATTGAGTTTTTCGACTTGGAACTTTTTTATGGTTTTTATAGTGAAATTGTATAGTTTTTTAACTAGGAACTTTTTTTAATGGTATTTATAGTGAAATTATTGAGTTTTTTGACTTGGAACTTTTTTATGGTTTTTATAGTGAAATTGTTAATTTTTTTAACATGAATCTTTTATGGTTTTATAGTGAAATTGTTGACTTATTTTTAACTTGGAACTTTTTTTATGGTTTTTACAGTAAAATTGTTGAGTTTTTTTAACTAGGAAGTTTATTTTTTATGGTTTTTATAGTGATATTGATGAATTTTTTAAGTTGGAATTTTTTTATGGTTTTTATAAAGAAATTGTTTAATTTTTTAACTTGGAACTTTTTTTATGCTTTTTATACAGAAACTGTTTACTTGGAATCTTTTATGCTTTTTTTTTAACTTGGAACTTTTTTATGGTTCTTTTAGTGAAATTGTTGAGTTTTTTAAAATTTACTTTTTTTATGTTTTTGTATAGTGAAATTGTTGAATTATTTTAAGATTGGTGTTTTTTTATGTATTTTATATTAAAATTGCTTATATTTTTAACTTGAAACTTTTTTTGTGTGTTTTTTATAGTGAAATATTTTAAATTGGAACTTTTTTTAATGGTTTTTACCATGAAATTGTTGAGTTTTTTCAAATGGAACTTTTTTTGTATGGTTTTTACAGTGAAAATCTAGAGTTTTTTAACTTGGAACTTTTTTAATGGTATTTATAGTGAAATTATTGAGTTTTTTGACTTGGAACTTTTTTATGGTTTTTTTCGTGAAATTGTATAGTTTTTTTATCTAGGAACTTTTTTTAATGGTATTTATAGTGAAATTATTGAGTTTTTTGACTTGGAACTTTTTTATGGTTTTTATAGTGAAATTGTTAATTTTTTTAACATGAATCTTTTATGGTTTTTATAGTGAAATTGTTGAGTTATTTTTAACTTGGAACTTTTTTTATGGTTTTTACAGTAAAATTGTTGAGTTTTTTTAACTAGGAAGTTTATTTTTTATGGTATTTATAGTGAAATTGATGAATTTTTTAACTTGGAATTTTTTATTGTTTTTATAGAGAAAATGTTTAATTTTTTAACTTGGAACTTTTTTTATGCTTTTTATACAGAAACTGTTTACTTGGAATCTTTTATGCTTTTTTTTAACTTGGAACTTTTTTATGGTTCTTTTAGTGAAATTGTTGAGTTTTTTAAAATTTACTTTTTTTTATGTTTTTGTATAGTGAAATTATTGAATTATTTTAAGATTGGTGATTTTTTTATGTATTTTATATTAAAATTGCTTATATTTTTAACTTGAAACTTTTTTTGTGTATTTTTTATAGTGAAATATTTTAAATTGGATCTTTTTTTAATGGTTTTTACAGTGAAATTGTTGAGTTTTTTCAAATGTAACTTTTTTTGTATGGATTTTACAGTGAAAATGTAGAGTTTTTTAACTTGGTACTTTTTTAATAGTATTTATAGTGAAATTATTGAGTTTTTCGACTTGGAACTTTTTTATGGTTTTTATAGTGAAATTGTATAGTTTTTTAACTAGGAACTTTTTTTAATGGTATTTATAGTGAAATTATTGAGTTTTTTGACTTGGAACTTTTTTATGGTTTTTATAGTGAAATTGTTAATTTTTTTAACATGAATCTTTTTATGGTTTAATAGTGAAATTGTTGACTTATTTTTAATTTGGAATTTTTTTATGGTTTTTACAGTAAAATTGTTGAGTTTTTTTAACTAGGAAGTTTATTTTTTATGGTTTTTATAGTGAAATTGATGAATTTTTTAACTTGGAATTTTTTTATGGTTTTTATAGAGAAATTGTTTAATTTTTTAACTTGGAACTTTTTTTATGCTTTTTATACAGAAACTATTTACTTGGAATCTTTTATGCTTTTTTTTTAACTTGGAACTTTTTTATGGTTCTTTTAGTGAAATTGTTGAGTTTTTTAAAATTTACTTTTTTTATGTTTTTGTATAGTGAAATTATTGAATTATTTTAAGATTGGTGTTTTTTTTATGTATTTTATATTAAAATTGCTTATATTTTTAACTTGAAACTTTTTTTTGTGTGTTTTTTATAGTGAAATATTTTAAATTGGAACTTTTTTTAATGGTTTTTACAGTGAAATTGTTGAGTTTTTTCAAATGGAACTTTTTTTGTATGGTTTTTACAGTGAAAATGTAGAGTTTTTTAACTTGGAACTTTTTTAATGGTATTTATAGTGAAATTATTGAGTTTTTCGACTTGGTACTTTTTTATGGTTTTTATAGTGAAATTGTATAGTTTTTTAACTAGGAACTTTTTTTAATGGTATTTATAGTGAAATTATTGAGTTTTTTGACTTGGAACTTTTTTATGGTTTTTATAGTGAAATTGTTAATTTTTTTAACATGAATCTTTTATGGTTTTATAGTGAAATTGTTGACTTATTTTTAACTTGGAACTTTTTTTATGGTTTTTACAGTAAAATTTTTGAGTTTTTTTAACTAGGAAGTTTATTTTTTATGGTTTTTATAGTGAAATTGATGAATTTTTTAACTTGGAATTTTTTTATGGTTTTTATAGAGAAATTGTTTAATTTTTTAACTTGGAACTTTTTTTATGCTTTTTATACAGAAACTGTTTACTTGGAATCTTTTATGCTTTTTTTTAACTTGGAACTTTTTTATGGTTCTTTTAGTGAAATTGTTGAGTTTTTTAAAATTTACTTTTTTTTATGTTTTTGTATAGTGAAATTATTGAATTATTTTAAGATTGGTGATTTTTTTTATGTATTTTATATTAAAATTGCTTATATTTTTAACTTGAAACTTTTTTTGTGTGTTTTTTATAGTGAAATATTTTAAATTGGATCTTTTTTTAATGGTTTTTACAGTGAAATTGTTGAGTTTTTTCAAATGGAACTTTTTTTGTATGGATTTTACAGTGAAAATGTAGAGTTTTTTAACTTGGTACTTTTTTAATGGTATTTATAGTGAAATTATTGAGTTTTTCGACTTGGAACTTTTTTATGGTTTTTATAGTGAAATTGTATAGTTTTTTAACTAGGAACTTTTTTTAATGGTATTTATATTGAAATTATTGAGTTTTTTGACTTGGAACATTTTTATGGTTTTTATAGTGAAATTGTTAATTTTTTTAACATGAATCTTTTATGGTTTTATAGTGAAATTGTTGACTTATTTTTAACTTGGAACTTTTTTTATGGTTTTTACAGTAAAATTTTTGAGTTTTTTTAACTAGGAAGTTTATTTTTTATGGTTTTTATAGTGAAATTGATGAATTTTTTAACTTGGAATTTTTTTATGGTTTTTATAGAGAAATTGTTTAATTTTTTAACTTGGAACTTTTTTTATGCTTTTTATACAGAAACTGTTTACTTGGAATCTTTTATGCTTTTTTTTAACTTGGAACTTTTTTATGGTTCTTTTAGTGAAATTGTTGAGTTTTTTAAAATTTACTTTTTTTTATGTTTTTGTATAGTGAAATTATTGAATTATTTTAAGATTGGTGATTTTTTTATGTATTTTATATTAAAATTGCTTATATTTTTAACTTGAATCTTTTTTTGTGTGTTTTTTATAGTGAAATATTTTAAATTGGATCTTTTTTTAATGGTTTTTACAGTGAAATTGTTGAGTTTTTTCAAATGGAACTTTTTTTGTATGGATTTTACAGTGAAAATGTAGAGTTTTTTAACTTGGTACTTTTTTAATGCTATTTATAGTGAAATTATTGAGTTTTTCGACTTGGAACTTTTTTATGGTTTTTATAGTGAAATTGTATAGTTTTTTAACTAGGAACTTTTTTTAATGGTATTTATATTGAAATTATTGAGTTTTTTGACTTGGAACTTTTTTATGGTTTTTATAGTGAAATTGTTAATTTTTTTAACATGAATCTTTTATGGTTTTATAGTGAAATTGTTGACTTATTTTTAACTTGGAACTTTTTTTATGGTTTTTACAGTAAAATTGTTGAGTTTTTTTAACTAGGAAGTTTATTTTTTATGGTTTTTATAGTGAAATTGATGAATTTTTTAACTTGGAATTTTTTTATGGTTTTTATAGAGAAATTGTTTAATTTTTTAACTTGGAACTTTTTTTATGCTTTTTATACAGAAACTGTTTACTTGGAATCTTTTATGCTTTTTTTTAACTTGGAACTTTTTTATGGTTCTTTTAGTGAAATTGTTGAGTTTTTTAAAATTTACTTTTTTTTTATGTTTTTGTATAGTGAAATTATTGAATTATTTTAAGATTGGTGATTTTTTTATGTATTTTATATTAAAATTGCTTATATTTTTAACTTGAAACTTTTTTTGTGTGTTTTTTATAGTGAAATATTTTAAATTGGATCTTTTTTTAATGGTTTTTACAGTGAAATTGTTGAGTTTTTTCAAATGGAACTTTTTTTGTATGGATTTTACAGTGAAAATGTAGAGTTTTTTAACTTGGTACTTTTTTAATAGTATTTATAGTGAAATTATTGAGTTTTTCGACTTGGAACTTTTTTATAGTTTTTATAGTGAAATTGTATAGTTTTTTTATCTAGGAATTTTTTTAATGGTATTTATAGTGAAATTATTGAGTTTATTGACTTGGAACTTTTTTATGGTTTTTATAGTGAAATTGTTAATTTTTTTAACATGAATCTTTTATGGTTTTTATAGTGAAATTGTTGAGTTATTTTTAACTTGGAACTTTTTTTATGGTTTTTACAGTAAAATTGTTGGGTTTTTTTAACTAGGAAGTTTATTTTTTATGGTATTTATAGTGAAATTGATGAATTTTTTAACTTGGAATTTTTTATTGTTTTTATAGAGAAATTGTTTAATTTTTTAACTTGGAACTTTTTTTATGCTTTTTATACAGAAACTGTTTACTTGGAATCTTTTATGCTTTTTTTTAACTTGGAACTTTTTTTTGGTTCTTTTAGTGAAATTGTTGAGTTTTTTAAAATTTACTTTTTTTATGTTTTTGTATAGTGAAATTATTGAATTATTTTAAGATTGGTGATTTTTTTATGTATTTTATATTAAAATTGCTTATATTTTTAACTTGAAACTTTTTTTGTGTGTTTTTTATAGTGAAATATTTTAAATTGGATCTTTTTTTAATGGTTTTTACAGTGAAATTGTTGAGTTTTTTCAAATGGAACTTTTTTTGTATGGATTTTACAGTGAAAATGTAGAGTTTTTTAACTTGGTACTTTTTTAATAGTATTTATAGTGAAATTATTGAGTTTTTCGACTTGGAACTTTTTTATGGTTTTTATAGTGAAATTGTATAGTTTTTTTATCTAGGAACTTTTTTTAATGGTATTTATAGTGAAATTATTGAGTTTTTTGACTTGGAACTTTTTTATGGTTTTTATAGTGAAATTGTTAATTTTTTTAACATGAATCTTTTATGGTTTTTATAGTGAAATTGTTGAGTTATTTTTAACTTGGAACTTTTTTTTATGGTTTTTACAGTAAAATTGTTGAGTTTTTTTAACTAGGAAGTTTATTTTTTATGGTATTTATAGTGAAATTGATGAATTTTTTAACTTGGAATTTTTTATTGTTTTTATAGAGAAATTGTTTAATTTTTTAACTTGGAACTTTTTTTATGCTTTTTATACAGAAACTGTTTACTTGGAATCTTTTATGCTTTTTTTTAACTTGGAACTTTTTTATGGTTCTTTTAGTGAAATTGTTGAGTTTTTTAAAATTTACTTTTTTTTATGTTTTTGTATAGTGAAATTATTGAATTATTTTAAGATTGGTGATTTTTTTATGTATTTTATATTAAAATTGCTTATATTTTTAACTTGAAACTTTTTTTGTGTGTTTTTTTTAGTGAAATATTTTAAATTGGATCTTTTTTTAATGGTTTTTACAGTGAAATTGTTGAGTTTTTTCAAATGGAACTTTTTTTGTATGGTTTTTACTGTGAAAATGTAGAGTTTTTTAACTTGGAACTTTTTTAATGGTATTTATAGTGAAATTATTGAGTTTTTCGACTTGGAACTTTTTTATGGTTTTTATAGTGAAATTGTATAGTTTTTTAAATAGGAACTTTTTTTAATGGTATTTATAGTGAAATTATTGAGTTTTTTGACTTGGAACTTTTTTATGGTTTTTATAGTGAAATTGTTAATTTTTTTAACATGAATCTTTTATGGTTTTTATAGTGAAATTGTTGACTTATTTTTAACTTGGAACTTTTTTTTTATGGTTTTTACTGTAAAATTGTTGAGTTTTTATAACTAGGAAGTTTATTTTTTATGGTTTTTATAGTGAAATTGATGAATTTTTTAACTTGGAATTTTTTTATTGTTTTTATAGAGAAATTGTTTAATTTTTTAACTTGGAACTTTTTTTATGATTTTTATACAGAAACTGTTTACTTGGAATCTTTTATGCTTTTTTTTTTAAATTGGAACTTTTTTATGGTTCTTTTAGTGAAAATGTTGAGTTTTTTAAAATTTACTTTTTTTATGTTTTTGTATAGTGAAATTATTAAATTATTTTAAGATTGGTGTTTTTTTTTAATGTATTTTATATTAAAATTGCTTATATTTTTAACCTGAAACTTTTTTTGTGTGTTTTTTATAGTGAAATTGTTGAGTATTTTAAATTGGAACTTTTTTTAATGGTTTTTACAGTGAAATTGTTGAGTTTTTTCAAATGGAACTTTTTTTGTATGGTTTTTACAGTGAAAATGTAGAGTTTTTTAACTTGGAACTTTTTTAATGGTATTTATAGTGAAATTATTGAGTTTTTCGACTTGGAACTTTTTTATGGTTTTTATAGTGAAATTGTATAGTTTTTTAACTAGGAACTTTTTTTAATGGTATTTATAGTGAAATTATTGAGTTTTTTGACTTGGAACTTTTTTATGGTTTTTATAGTGAAATTGTTAATTTTTTTAACATGAATCTTTTATGGTTTTATAGTGAAATTGTTGACTTATTTTTAACTTGGAACTTTTTTTTATGGTTTTTACAGTAAAATTGTTGAGTTTTTTTAACTAGGAAGTTTATTTTTTATGGTTTTTATAGTGAAATTGATGAATTTTTTAACTTGGAATTTTTTTATCGTTTTTATAGAGAAATTGTTTAATTTTTTAACTTGGAACATTTTTTTATGCTTTTTATACAGAAACTGTTTACTTGGAATCTTTTATGCTTTTTTTTTAACTTGGAACTTTTTTATTGTTCTTTTAGTGAAATTGTTGAGTTTTTTAAAATTTACTTTTTTTATTTTTTTGTATAGTGAAATTATAGAATTATTTTAAGATTGGTGTTTTTTTTAATGTATTTTTTATTAAAATTGCTTATATTTTTAACTTGAAACTTTTTTTGTGTTTTTTTTATAGTGAAATTGTTGAGTATTTTAAATTGGAACTTTTTTTAATGGTTTTTACAGTGAAATTGTTGAGTTTTTTCAAATGGAACTTTTTTTGTATGGTTTTTACAATGAAAATGTAGAGTTTTTAAACTTGGAACTTTTTTAATGGTATTTATAGTGAAATTATTGAGTTTTTCGACTTGGAACTTTTTTATGGTTTTTATAGTGAAATTGTATAGTTTTTTAACTAGGAACTTTTTTTAATGGTATTTATAGTGAAATTATTGAGTTTTTTGACTTGGAACTTTTTTATGGTTTTTATAGTGAAATTGTTAATTTTTTTAACATGAATCTTTTATGGTTTTATAGTGAAATTGTTGACTTATTTTTAACTTGGAACTTTTTTTATGGTTTTAACAGTAAAATTGTTGAGTTTTTTTAACTAGGAAGTTTATTTTTTATGGTTTTTATAGTGATATTGATGAATTTTTTAAGTTGGAATTTTTTTATGGTTTTTATAAAGAAATTGTTTAATTTTTTAACTTGGAACTTTTTTTATGCTTTTTATACAGAAACTGTTTACTTGGAATCTTTTATGCTTTTTTTTTAACTTGGAACTTTTTTATGGTTCTTTTAGTGAAATTGTTGAGTTTTTTAAAATTTACTTTTTTTATGTTTTTGTATAGTGAAATTGTTGAATTATTTTAAGATTGGTGTTTTTTTATGTATTTTATATTAAAATTGCTTATATTTTTAACTTGAAACTTTTTTTGTGTGTTTTTTATAGTGAAATATTTTAAATTGGAACTTTTTTTAATGGTTTTTACCATGAAATTGTTGAGTTTTTTCAAATGGAACTTTTTTTGTATGGTTTTTACAGTGAAAATCTAGAGTTTTTTAACTTGGAACTTTTTTAATGGTATTTATAGTGAAATTATTGAGTTTTTTGACTTGGAACTTTTTTATGGTTTTTTTCGTGAAATTGTATAGTTTTTTTATCTAGGAACTTTTTTTAATGGTATTTATAGTGAAATTATTGAGTTTTTTGACTTGGAACTTTTTTATGGTTTTTATAGTGAAATTGTTAATTTTTTTAACATGAATCTTTTATGGTTTTTATAGTGAAATTGTTGAGTTATTTTTAACTTGGAACTTTTTTTATGGTTTTTACAGTAAAATTGTTGAGTTTTTTTAACTAGGAAGTTTATTTTTTATGGTATTTATAGTGAAATTGATGAATTTTTTAACTTGGAATTTTTTATTGTTTTTATAGAGAAAATGTTTAATTTTTTAACTTGGAACTTTTTTTATGCTTTTTATACAGAAACTGTTTACTTGGAATCTTTTATGCTTTTTTTTAACTTGGAACTTTTTTATGGTTCTTTTAGTGAAATTGTTGAGTTTTTTAAAATTTACTTTTTTTTATGTTTTTGTATAGTGAAATTATTGAATTATTTTAAGATTGGTGATTTTTTTATGTATTTTATATTAAAATTGCTTATATTTTTAACTTGAAACTTTTTTTGTGTATTTTTTATAGTGAAATATTTTAAATTGGATCTTTTTTTAATGGTTTTTACAGTGAAATTGTTGAGTTTTTTCAAATGTAACTTTTTTTGTATGGATTTTACAGTGAAAATGTAGAGTTTTTTAACTTGGTACTTTTTTAATAGTATTTATAGTGAAATTATTGAGTTTTTCGACTTGGAACTTTTTTATGGTTTTTATAGTGAAATTGTATAGTTTTTTAACTAGGAACTTTTTTTAATGGTATTTATAGTGAAATTATTGAGTTTTTTGACTTGGAACTTTTTTATGGTTTTTATAGTGAAATTGTTAATTTTTTTAACATGAATCTTTTATGGTTTTATAGTGAAATTTTTGACTTATTTTTAATTTGGAACTTTTTTTATGGTTTTTACAGTAAAATTGTTGAGTTTTTTTAACTAGGAAGTTTATTTCTTATGGTTTTTATAGTGAAATTGATGAATTTTTTAACTTGGATTTTTTTTATGGTTTTTATAGAGAAATTGTTTAATTTTTTAACTTGGAACTTTTTTTATGCTTTTTATACAGAAACTGTTTACTTGGAATCTTTTATGCTTTTTTTTTTAACTTGGAACTTTTTTATGGTTCTTTTAGTGAAATTGTTGAGTTTTTTAAAATTTACTTTTTTTATGTTTTTGTATAGTGAAATTATTGAATTATTTTAAGATTGGTGATTTTTTTTATGTATTTTATATTAAAATTGCTTATATTTTTAACTTGAAACTTTTTTTGTGTGTTTTTTATAGTGAAATATTTTAAATTGGATCTTTTTTTAATGGTTTTTACAGTGAAATTGTTGAGTTTTTTCAAATGGAACTATTTTTGTATGGTTTTTACAGTGAAAATGTAGAGTTTTTTAACTTGGAACTTTTTTAATGGTATTTATAGTAAAATTATTGAGTTTTTCGACTTGGAACTTTTTTATGGTTTTTATAGTGAAATTGTATAGTTTTTTAAATAGGAACTTTTTTTAATGGTATTTATAGTGAAATTATTGAGTTTTTTGACTTGGAACTTTTTTATGGTTTTTATAGTGAAATTGTTAATTTTTTTAACATGAATCTTTTATGGTTTTTATAGTGAAATTGTTGACTTATTTTTAACTTGGAACTTTTTTTTATGGTTTTTACTGTAAAATTGTTGAGTTTTTATAACTAGGAAGTTTATTTTTTATGGTTTTTATAGTGAAATTGATGAATTTTTTAACTTGGAATTTTTTTATTGTTTTTATAGAGAAATTGTTTAATTTTTTAACTTGGAACTTTTTTTATGCTTTTTATACAGAAACTGTTTACTTTGAATCTTTTATGCTTTTTTTTTTAACTTGGAACTTTTTTATGGTTCTTTTAGTGAAAATGTTGAGTTTTTTAAAATTTACTTTTTTTATGTTTTTGTATAGTGAAATTATTAAATTATTTTAAGATTGGTGTTTTTTTTTAATGTATTTTATATTAAAATTGCTTATATTTTTAACCTGAAACTTTTTTTGTGTGTTTTTTATAGTGAAATTGTTGAGTATTTTAAATTGGAACTTTTTTTAATGGTTTTTACAGTGAAATTGTTGAGTTTTTTCAAATGGAACTTTTTTTGTATGGTTTTTACAGTGAAAATGTAGAGTTTTTTAACTTGGAACTTTTTTAATGGTATTTATAGTGAAATTATTGAGTTTTTCGACTTGGAACTTTTTTATGGTTTTTATAGTGAAATTGTATAGTTTTTTAACTAGGAACTTTTTTTAATGGTATTTATAGTGAAATTATTGAGTTTTTTGACTTGGAACTTTTTTATGGTTTTTATAGTGAAATTGTTAATTTTTTTAACATGAATCTTTTATGGTTTTATAGTGAAATTGTTGACTTATTTTTAACTTGGAACTTTTTTTTTATGGTTTTTACAGTAAAATTGTTGAGTTTTTTTAACTAGGAAGTTTATTTTTTATGGTTTTTATAGTGAAATTGATGAATTTTTTAACTTGGAATTTTTTTATGGTTTTTATAGAGAAATTGTTTAATTTTTTAACTTGGAACATTTTTTTATGCTTTTTATACAGAAACTGTTTACTTGGAATCTTTTATGCTTTTTTTTTTAACTTGGAACTTTTTTATTGTTCTTTTAGTGAAATTGTTGAGTTTTTTAAAATTTACTTTTTTTATGTTTTTGTATAGTGAAATTATTGAATTATTTTAAGATTGGTGTTTTTTTTAATGTATTTTTTATTAAAATTGCTTATATTTTTAACTTGAAACTTTTTTTGTGTTTTTTTTATAGTGAAATTGTTGAGTATTTTAAATTGGAACTTTTTTTAATGGTTTTTACAGTGAAATTGTTGAGTTTTTTCAAATGGAACTTTTTTTGTATGGTTTTTACAGTGAAAATGTAGAGTTCTTAAACTTGGAATTTTTTTAATGGTATTTATAGTGAAATTATTGAGTTTTTCGACTTGGAACTTTTTTATGGTTTTTATAGTGAAATTGTATAGTTTTTTAACTAGGAACTTTTTTTAATGGTATTTATAGTGAAATTATTGAGTTTTTTGACTTGGAACTTTTTTATGGTTTTTATAGTGAAATTGTTAATTTTTTTAACATGAATCTTTTATGGTTTTTATAGTGAAATTGTTGAGTTATTTTTAACTTGGAACTTTTTTTATGGTTTTTACAGTAAAATTGTTGAGTTTTTTTAACTAGGAAGTTTATTTTTTATGGTATTTATAGTGAAATTGATGAATTTTTTAACTTGGAATTTTTTATTGTTTTTATAGAGAAATTGTTTAATTTTTTAACTTGGAACTTTTTTATGCTTTTTATACAGAAACTGTTTACTTGGAATCTTTTATGCTTTTTTTTAACTTGGAACTTTTTTATGGTTCTTTTAGTGAAATTGTTGAGTTTTTTAAAATTTACTTTTTTTTATGTTTTTGTATAGTGAAATTATTGAATTATTTTAAGATTGGTGATTTTTTTTATGTATTTTATATTAAAATTGCTTATATTTTTAACTTGAAACTTTTTTTGTGTGTTTTTTATACTGAAATATTTTAAATTGGATCTTTTTTTAATGGTTTTTACAGTGAAATTGTTGAGTTTTTTCAAATGGAACTTTTTTTGTATGGTTTTTACAGTGAAAATGTAGAGTTTTTTAACTTGGAACTTTTTTAATGGTATTTGCAGTGAAATTATTGAGTTTTTCGACTTGGAACTTTTTTATGGTTTTTATAGTGAAATTGTATAGTTTTTTAAATAGGAACTTTTTTTAATGGTATTTATAGTGAAATTATTGAGTTTTTTGACTTGGAACTTTTTTATGGTTTTTATAGTGAAATTGTTAATTTTTTTTAACATGAATCTTTTATGGTTTTTATAGTGAAATTGTTGACTTATTTTTAACTTGGAACTTTTTTTTATGGTTTTTACTGTAAAATTGTTGAGTTTTTATAACTAGGAAGTTTATTTTTTATGGTTTTTATAGTGAAATTGATGAATTTTTTAACTTGGAATTTTTTTATTGTTTTTATAGAGAAATTGTTTAATTTTTTAACTTGGAACTTTTTTTATGCTTTTTATACAGAAACTGTTTACTTTGAATCTTTTATGCTTTTTTTTTAACTTGGAACTTTTTTATGGTTCTTTTAGTGAAAATGTTGAGTTTTTTAAAATTTACTTTTTTTATGTTTTTGTATAGTGAAATTATTAAATTATTTTAAGATTGGTGTTTTTTTTTAATGTATTTTATATTAAAATTGCTTATATTTTTAACCTGAAACTTTTTTTGTGTGTTTTTTATAGTGAAATTGTTGAGTATTTTAAATTGGAACTTATTTTAATGGTTTTTAAAGTGAAATTGTTGAGTTTTTTCAAATGGAACTTTTTTTGTATGGTTTTTACAGTGAAAATGTAGAGTTTTTTAACTTGGAACTTTTTTAATGGTATTTATAGTGAAATTATTGAGTTTTTCGACTTGGAACTTTTTTATGGTTTTTATAGTGAAATTGTATAGTTTTTTAAATAGGAACTTTTTTTAATGGTATTTATAGTGAAATTATTGAGTTTTTTGACTTGGAACTTTTTTATGGTTTTTATAGTGAAATTGTTAATTTTTTTAACATGAATCTTTTATGGTTTTTATAGTGAAATTGTTGACTTATTTTTAACTTGGAACTTTTTTTTTATGGTTTTTACTGTAAAATTGTTGAGTTTTTATAACTAGGAAGTTTATTTTTTATGGTTTTTATAGTGAAATTGATGAATTTTTTAACTTGGAATTTTTTTATTGTTTTTATAGAGAAATTGTTTAATTTTTTAACTTGGAACTTTTTTTATGATTTTTATACAGAAACTGTTCACTTGGAATCTTTTATGCTTTTTTTTTTTAAATTGGAACTTTTTTATGGTTCTTTTAGTGAAAATGTTGAGTTTTTTAAAATTTACTTTTTTTATGTTTTTGTATAGTGAAATTATTAAATTATTTTAAGATTGGTGTTTTTTTTTAATGTATTTTATATTAAAATTGCTTATATTTTTAACCTGAAACTTTTTTTGTGTGTTTTTTATAGTGAAATTGTTGAGTATTTTAAATTGGAACTTATTTTAATGGTTTTTAAAGTGAAATTGTTGAGTTTTTTCAAATGGAACTTTTTTTGTATGGTTTTTACAGTGAAAATGTAGAGTTTTTTAACTTGGAACTTTTTTAATGGTATTTATAGTGAAATTATTGAGTTTTTCGACTTGGAACTTTTTTATGGTTTTTATAGTGAAATTGTATAGTTTTTTAACTAGGAACTTTTTTTAATGGTATTTATAGTGAAATTATTGAGTTTTTTGACTTGGAACTTTTTTATGGTTTTTATAGTGAAATTGTTAATTTTTTTAACATGAATCTTTTATGGTTTTATAGTGAAATTGTTGACTTATTTTTAACTTGGAACTTTTTTTTTATGGTTTTTACAGTAAAATTGTTGAGTTTTTTTAACTAGGAAGTTTATTTTTTATGGTTTTTATAGTGAAATTGATGAATTTTTTAACTTGGAATTTTTTTATGGTTTTTATAGAGAAATTGTTTAATTTTTTAACTTGGAACATTTTTTTATGCTTTTTATACAGAAACTGTTTACTTGGAATCTTTTATGCTTTTTTTTTTAACTTGGAACTTTTTTATTGTTCTTTTAGTGAAATTGTTGAGTTTTTTAAAATTTACTTTTTTTATGTTTTTGTATAGTGAAATTATTGAATTATTTTAAGATTGGTGTTTTTTTTAATGTATTTTTTATTAAAATTGCTTATATTTTTAACTTGAAACTTTTTTTGTGTTTTTTTTATAGTGAAATTGTTGAGTATTTTAAATTGGAACTTTTTTTAATGGTTTTTACAGTGAAATTGTTGAGTTTTTTCAAATGGAACTTTTTTTGTATGGTTTTTACAGTGAAAATGTAGAGTTCTTAAACTTGGAATTTTTTTAATGGTATTTATAGTGAAATTATTGAGTTTTTCGACTTGGAACTTTTTTATGGTTTTTATAGTGAAATTGTATAGTTTTTTAACTAGGAACTTTTTTTAATGGTATTTATAGTGAAATTATTGAGTTTTTTGACTTGGAACTTTTTTATGGTTTTTATAGTGAAATTGTTAATTTTTTTAACATGAATCTTTTATGGTTTTTATAGTGAAATTGTTGAGTTATTTTTAACTTGGAACTTTTTTTATGGTTTTTACAGTAAAATTGTTGAGTTTTTTTAACTAGGAAGTTTATTTTTTATGGTATTTATAGTGAAATTGATGAATTTTTTAACTTGGAATTTTTTATTGTTTTTATAGAGAAATTGTTTAATTTTTTAACTTGGAACTTTTTTATGCTTTTTATACAGAAACTGTTTACTTGGAATCTTTTATGCTTTTTTTTAACTTGGAACTTTTTTATAGTTCTTTTAGTGAAATTGTTGAGTTTTTTAAAATTTACTTTTTTTTATGTTTTTGTATAGTGAAATTATTGAATTATTTTAAGATTGGTGATTTTTTTTATGTATTTTATATTAAAATTGCTTATATTTTTAACTTGAAACTTTTTTTGTGTGTTTTTTATACTGAAATATTTTAAATTGGATCTTTTTTTAATGGTTTTTACAGTGAAATTGTTGAGTTTTTTCAAATGGAACTTTTTTTGTATGGTTTTTACAGTGAAAATGTAGAGTTTTTTAACTTGGAACTTTTTTAATGGTATTTGCAGTGAAATTATTGAGTTTTTCGACTTGGAACTTTTTTATGGTTTTTATAGTGAAATTGTATAGTTTTTTAAATAGGAACTTTTTTTAATGGTATTTATAGTGAAATTATTGAGTTTTTTGACTTGGAACTTTTTTATGGTTTTTATAGTGAAATTGTTAATTTTTTTTAACATGAATCTTTTATGGTTTTTATAGTGAAATTGTTGACTTATTTTTAACTTGGAACTTTTTTTTATGGTTTTTACTGTAAAATTGTTGAGTTTTTATAACTAGGAAGTTTATTTTTTATGGTTTTTATAGTGAAATTGATGAATTTTTTAACTTGGAATTTTTTTATTGTTTTTATAGAGAAATTGTTTAATTTTTTAACTTGGAACTTTTTTTATGCTTTTTATACAGAAACTGTTTACTTTGAATCTTTTATGCTTTTTTTTTAACTTGGAACTTTTTTATGGTTCTTTTAGTGAAAATGTTGAGTTTTTTAAAATTTACTTTTTTTATGTTTTTGTATAGTGAAATTATTAAATTATTTTAAGATTGGTGTTTTTTTTTAATGTATTTTATATTAAAATTGCTTATATTTTTAACCTGAAACTTTTTTTGTGTGTTTTTTATAGTGAAATTTTTGAGTATTTTAAATTGGAACTTATTTTAATGGTTTTTAAAGTGAAATTGTTGAGTTTTTTCAAATGGAACTTTTTTTGTATGGTTTTTACAGTGAAAATGTAGAGTTTTTTAACTTGGAACTTTTTTAATGGTATTTATAGTGAAATTATTGAGTTTTTCGACTTGGAACTTTTTTATGGTTTTTATAGTGAAATTGTATAGTTTTTTAAATAGGAACTTTTTTTAATGGTATTTATAGTGAAATTATTGAGTTTTTTGACTTGGAACTTTTTTATGGTTTTTATAGTGAAATTGTTAATTTTTTTAACATGAATCTTTTATGGTTTTATAGTGAAATTGTTGACTTATTTTTAACTTGGAACTTTTTTTTTATGGTTTTTACAGTAAAATTGTTGAGTTTTTTTAACTAGGAAGTTTATTTTTTATGGTTTTTATAGTGAAATTGATGAATTTTTTAACTTGGAATTTTTTTATGGTTTTTATAGAGAAATTGTTTAATTTTTTAACTTGGAACATTTTTTTATGCTTTTTATACAGAAACTGTTTACTTGGAATCTTTTATGCTTTTTTTTTAACTTGGAACTTTTTTATTGTTCTTTTAGTGAAATTGTTGAGTTTTTTAAAATTTACTTTTTTTATGTTTTTGTATAGTGAAATTATTGAATTATTTTAAGATTGGTGTTTTTTTTAATGTATTTTTTATTAAAATTGCTTATATTTTTAACTTGAAACTTTTTTTGTGTTTTTTTTATAGTGAAATTGTTGAGTATTTTAAATTGGAACTTTTTTTAATGGTTTTTACAGTGAAATTGTTGAGTTTTTTCAAATGGAACTTTTTTTGTATGGTTTTTACAGTGAAAATGTAGAGTTCTTAAACTTGGAATTTTTTTAATGGTATTTATAGTGAAATTATTGAGTTTTTCGACTTGGAACTTTTTTATGGTTTTTATAGTGAAATTGTATAGTTTTTTAACTAGGAACTTTTTTTAATGGTATTTATAGTGAAATTATTGAGTTTTTTGACTTGGAACTTTTTTATGGTTTTTATAGTGAAATTGTTAATTTTTTTAACATGAATCTTTTATGGTTTTTATAGTGAAATTGTTGACTTATTTTTAACTTGGAACTTTTTTTATGGTTTTTACAGTAAAATTGTTGAGTTTTTTTAACTAGGAAGTTTATTTTTTATGGTATTTATAGTGAAATTGATGAATTTTTTAACTTGGAATTTTTTATTGTTTTTATAGAGAAATTGTTTAATTTTTTAACTTGGAACTTTTTTATGCTTTTTATACAGAAACTGTTTACTTGGAATCTTTTATGCTTTTTTTTAACTTGGAACTTTTTTATGGTTCTTTTAGTGAAATTGTTGAGTTTTTTAAAATTTACTTTTTTTTATGTTTTTGTATAGTGAAATTATTGAATTATTTTAAGATTGGTGATTTTTTTTATGTATTTTATATTAAAATTGCTTATATTTTTAACTTGAAACTTTTTTTGTGTGTTTTTTATACTGAAATATTTTAAATTGGATCTTTTTTTAATGGTTTTTACAGTGAAATTGTTGAGTTTTTTCAAATGGAACTTTTTTTGTATGGTTTTTACAGTGAAAATGTAGAGTTTTTTAACTTGGAACTTTTTTAATGGTATTTGCAGTGAAATTATTGAGTTTTTCGACTTGGAACTTTTTTATGGTTTTTATAGTGAAATTGTATAGTTTTTTAAATAGGAACTTTTTTTAATGGTATTTATAGTGAAATTATTGAGTTTTTTGACTTGGAACTTTTTTATGGTTTTTATAGTGAAATTGTTAATTTTTTTTAACATGAATCTTTTATGGTTTTTATAGTGAAATTGTTGACTTATTTTTAACTTTGAACTTTTTTTTATGGTTTTTACTGTAAAATTGTTGAGTTTTTATAACTAGGAAGTTTATTTTTTATGGTTTTTATAGTGAAATTGATGAATTTTTTAACTTGGAATTTTTTTATTGTTTTTATAGAGAAATTGTTTAATTTTTTAACTTGGAACTTTTTTTATGCTTTTTATACAGAAACTGTTTACTTTGAATCTTTTATGCTTTTTTTTTAACTTGGAACTTTTTTATGGTTCTTTTAGTGAAAATGTTGAGTTTTTTAAAATTTACTTTTTTTATGTTTTTGTATAGTGAAATTATTAAATTATTTTAAGATTGGTGTTTTTTTTAATGTATTTTATATTAAAATTGCTTATATTTTTAACCTGAAACTTTTTTTGTGTGTTTTTTATAGTGAAATTGTTGAGTATTTTAAATTGGAACTTATTTTAATGGTTTTTAAAGTGAAATTGTTGAGTTTTTTCAAATGGAACTTTTTTTGTATGGTTTTTACAGTGAAAATGTAGAGTTTTTTAACTTGGAACTTTTTTAATGGTATTTATAGTGAAATTATTGAGTTTTTCGACTTGGAACTTTTTTATGGTTTTTATAGTGAAATTGTATAGTTTTTTAAATAGGAACTTTTTTTAATGGTATTTATAGTGAAATTATTGAGTTTTTTGACTTGGAACTTTTTTATGGTTTTTATAGTGAAATTGTTAATTTTTTTAACATGAATCTTTTATGGTTTTATAGTGAAATTGTTGACTTATTTTTAACTTGGAACTTTTTTTTTATGGTTTTTACAGTAAAATTGTTGAGTTTTTTTAACTAGGAAGTTTATTTTTTATGGTTTTTATAGTGAAATTGATGAATTTTTTAACTTGGAATTTTTTTATGGTTTTTATAGAGAAATTGTTTAATTTTTTAACTTGGAACATTTTTTTATGATTTTTATACAGAAACTGTTTACTTGGAATCTTTTATGCTTTTTTTTTTTAACTTGGAACTTTTTTATTGTTCTTTTAGTGAAATTGTTGAGTTTTTTAAAATTTACTTTTTTTATGTTTTTGTATAGTGAAATTATTGAATTATTTTAAGATTGGTGATTTTTTTATGTATTTTATATTAAAATTGCTTATATTTTTAACTTGAAACTTTTTTTGTGTGTTTTTTACAGTGAAATATTTTAAATTGGATCTTTTTTTAATGGTTTTTACAGTGAAATTGTTGAGTTTTTTCAAATGGAACTTTTTTTGTATGGTTTTTACAGTGAAAATCTAGAGTTTTTTAAGTTGAAACTTTTTTAATGGTATTTATAGTGAAATTATTGAGTTTTTTGACTTGGAACTTTTTTTTATGGTTTTTATAGTGAAATTGTATAGTTTTTTAACTAGGAACTTTTTTTAATGGTATTTATAGTGAAATTATTGAGTTTTTTGACTTGGAACTTTTTTATGGTTTTTATAGTGAAATTGTTAATTTTTTTAACATGAATCTTTTATGGTTTTATAGTGAAATTGTTGACTTATTTTTAACTTGGAACTTTTTTTATGGTTTTTACAGTAAAATTGTTGAGTTTTTTTAACTAGGAAGTTTATTTTTTATGGTTTTTATAGTGAAATTGATGAATTTTTTAACTTGGAATTTTTTTATGGTTTTTATAGAGAAATTGTTTAATTTTTTAACTTGGAACTTTTTTTATGCTTTTTATACAGAAACTGTTTACTTGGAATCTTTTATGCTTTTTTTTATAACTTGGAACTTTTTTATGGTTCTTTTAGTGAAATTGTTGAGTTTTTTAAAATTTACTTTTTTTATGTTTTTGTATAGTGAAATTATTGAATTATTTTAAGTTTGGTGTTTTTTTATGTATTTTATATTAAAATTGCTTATATTTTTAACTTGAAACTTTTTTTGTGTGTTTTTTATAGTGAAATTGTTGAGTATTTTAAATTGAAACTTTTTTTAATGGTTTTTACAGTGAAATTGTTGAGTTTTTTCAAATGGAACTTTTTTTGTATGGTTTTTACAGTGAAAATGTAGAGTTTTTTAACTTGGAACTTTTTTAATGGTATTTATAGTGAAATTATTGAGTTTTTCGACATGGAACTTTTTTATGGTTTTTATAGTGAAATTGTATAGTTTTTTAACTAGGAACTTTTTTTAATGGTATTTATAGTGAAATTATTGAGTTTTTTGACTTGGAACTTTTTTATGGTTTTTATAGTGAAATTGTTAATTTTTTTAACATGAATCTTTTATGGTTTTTATAGAGAAATTGTTGACTTATTTTTAACTTGGAACTTTTTTTTATGGTTTTTACAGTAAAATTGTTGAGTTTTTATAACTAGGAAGTTTATTTTTTATGGTTTTTATAGTGAAATTGATGAATTTTTTAACTTGGAATTTTTTTATTGTTTTTATAGAGAAATTGTTTAATTTTTTAACTTGGAACTTTTTTTATGCTTTTTATATAGAAACTGTTTACTTGGAATCTTTTAGGTTTTTTTTAACTTGGACCTTTTTTATGGTTCTTTTAGTGAAAATGTTGAGTTTTTTAAAATTTACTTTTTTTATGTTTTTGTATAGTGAAATTATTGAATTATTTTAAGATTGGTGTTTTTTTTATGTATTTATATTAAAATTGCTTATATTTTTAACCTGAAACTTTTTTTGTGTGTTTTTTATAGTGAAATTGTTGAGTATTTTAAATTGGAACTTTTTTTAATGGTTTTTACAGTGAAATTGTTGAGTTTTTTCAAATGGAACTTTTTTTGTATGGTTTTTACAGTGAAAATGTAGAGTTTTTAACTTGGTACTTTTTTAATGGTATTTATAGTGAAATTATTGAGTTTTTCGACTTGGAACTTTTTTATGGTTTTTATAGTGAAATTGTATAGTTTTTTAACTAGGAACTTTTTTTAATGGTATTTATAGTGAAATTATTGAGTTTCTTGACTTGGAACTTTTTTATGGTTTTTATAGTGAAATTGTTAATTTTTTTAACATGAATCTGTTATGGTTTTTATAGTGAAATTGTTGACTTATTTTTAACTTGGAACTTTTTTTATGGTTTTTACAGTAAAATTGTTGAGTTTTTTTAACTAGGAAGTTTATTTTTTATGGTATTTATAGTGAAATTGATGAATTTTTTAACTTGGAATTTTTTATTGTTTTTATAGAGAAATTGTTTAATTTTTTAACTTGGAACTTTTTTATGCTTTTTATAAAGAAACTGTTTACTTGGAATCTTTTATGCTTTTTTTTAACTTGGAACTTTTTTATGGTTCTTTTAGTGAAATTGTTGAGTTTTTTAAAATTTACTTTTTTTTATGTTTTTGTATAGTGAAATTATTGAATTATTTTAAGATTGGTGATTTTTTTTATGTATTTTATATTAAAATTGCTTATATTTTTAACTTGAAACTTTTTTTGTGTGTTTTTTATACTGAAATATTTTAAATTGGATCTTTTTTTAATGGTTTTTACAGTGAAATTGTTGAGTTTTTTCAAATAGAACTTTTTTTGTATGGTTTTTACAGTGAAAATGTAGAGTTTTTTAACTTGGAACTTTTTTAATGGTATTTGCAGTGAAATTATTGAGTTTTTCGACTTGGAACTTTTTTATGGTTTTTATAGTGAAATTGTATAGTTTTTTAAATAGGAACTTTTTTTAATGGTATTTATAGTGAAATTATTGAGTTTTTTGACTTGGAACTTTTTTATGGTTTTTATAGTGAAATTGTTAATTTTTTTTAACATGAATCTTTTATGGTTTTTATAGTGAAATTGTTGACTTATTTTTAACTTGGAACTTTTTTTTATGGTTTTTACTGTAAAATTGTTGAGTTTTTATAACTAGGAAGTTTATTTTTTATGGTTTTTATAGTGAAATTGATGAATTTTTTAACTTGGAATTTTTTTATTGTTTTTATAGAGAAATTGTTTAATTTTTTAACTTGGAACTTTTTTTATGCTTTTTATACAGAAACTGTTTACTTTGAATCTTTTATGCTTTTTTTTTAACTTGGAACTTTTTTATGGTTCTTTTAGTGAAAATGTTGAGTTTTTTAAAATTTACTTTTTTTTATGTTTTTGTATAGTGAAATTATTAAATTATTTTAAGATTGGTGTTTTTTTTTAATGTATTTTATATTAAAATTGCTTATATTTTTAACCTGAAACTTTTTTTGTGTGTTTTTTATAGTGAAATTGTTGAGTATTTTAAATTGGAACTTTTTTTAATGGTTTTTAAAGTGAAATTGTTGAGTTTTTTCAAATGGAACTTTTTTTGTATGGTTTTTACAGTGAAAATGTAGAGTTTTTTAACTTGGAACTTTTTTAATGGTATTTATAGTGAAATTATTGAGTTTTTCGACTTGGAACTTTTTTATGGTTTTTATAGTGAAATTGTATAGTTTTTTAACTAGGAACTTTTTTTAATGGTATTTATAGTGAAATTATTGAGTTTTTTGACTTGGAACTTTTTTATGGTTTTTATAGTGAAATTGTTAATTTTTTTAACATGAATCTTTTATGGTTTTATAGTGAAATTGTTGACTTATTTTTAACTTGGAACTTTTTTTATGGTTTTTACAGTAAAATTGTTGAGTTTTTTTAACTAGGAAGTTTATTTTTTATGGTTTTTATAGTGATATTGATGAATTTTTTAAGTTGGAATTTTTTTATGGTTTTTATAAAGAAATTGTTTAATTTTTTAACTTGGAACTTTTTTTATGCTTTTTATACAGAAACTGTTTACTTGGAATCTTTTATGCTTTTTTTTTAACTTGGAACTTTTTTATGGTTCTTTTAGTGAAATTGTTGAGTTTTTTAAAATTTACTTTTTTTATGTTTTTGTATAGTGAAATTATTGAATTATTTTAAGATTGGTGATTTTTTTATGTATTTTATATTAAAATTGCTTATATTTTTAACTTGAAACTTTTTTTGTGTGTTTTTTACAGTGAAATATTTTAAATTGGATCTTTTTTTAATGGTTTTTACAGTGAAATTGTTGAGTTTTTTCAAATGGAACTTTTTTTGTATGGTTTTTACAGTGAAAATCTAGAGTTTTTTAAGTTGAAACTTTTTTAATGGTATTTATAGTGAAATTATTGAGTTTTTTGACTTGGAACTTTTTTTTATGGTTTTTATAGTGAAATTGTATAGTTTTTTAACTAGGAACTTTTTTTAATGGTATTTATAGTGAAATTATTGAGTTTTTTGACTTGGAACTTTTTTATGGTTTTTATAGTGAAATTGTTAATTTTTTTAACATGAATCTTTTATGGTTTTATAGTGAAATTGTTGACTTATTTTTAACTTGGAACTTTTTTTATGGTTTTTACAGTAAAATTGTTGAGTTTTTTTAACTAGGAAGTTTATTTTTTATGGTTTTTATAGTGAAATTGATGAATTTTTTAACTTGGAATTTTTTTATGGTTTTTATAGAGAAATTGTTTAATTTTTTAACTTGGAACTTTTTTTATGCTTTTTATACAGAAACTGTTTACTTGGAATCTTTTATGCTTTTTTTTATAACTTGGAACTTTTTTATGGTTCTTTTAGTGAAATTGTTGAGTTTTTTAAAATTTACTTTTTTTATGTTTTTGTATAGTGAAATTATTGAATTATTTTAAGTTTGGTGTTTTTTTATGTATTTTATATTAAAATTGCTTATATTTTTAACTTGAAACTTTTTTTGTGTGTTTTTTATAGTGAAATTGTTGAGTATTTTAAATTGAAACTTTTTTTAATGGTTTTTACAGTGAAATTGTTGAGTTTTTTCAAATGGAACTTTTTTTGTATGGTTTTTACAGTGAAAATGTAGAGTTTTTTAACTTGGAACTTTTTTAATGGTATTTATAGTGAAATTATTGAGTTTTTCGACATGGAACTTTTTTATGGTTTTTATAGTGAAATTGTATAGTTTTTTAACTAGGAACTTTTTTTAATGGTATTTATAGTGAAATTATTGAGTTTTTTGACTTGGAACTTTTTTATGGTTTTTATAGTGAAATTGTTAATTTTTTTAACATGAATCTTTTATGGTTTTTATAGAGAAATTGTTGACTTATTTTTAACTTGGAACTTTTTTTTATGGTTTTTACAGTAAAATTGTTGAGTTTTTATAACTAGGAAGTTTATTTTTTATGGTTTTTATAGTGAAATTGATGAATTTTTTAACTTGGAATTTTTTTATTGTTTTTATAGAGAAATTGTTTAATTTTTTAACTTGGAACTTTTTTTATGCTTTTTATATAGAAACTGTTTACTTGGAATCTTTTAGGTTTTTTTTAACTTGGACCTTTTTTATGGTTCTTTTAGTGAAAATGTTGAGTTTTTTAAAATTTACTTTTTTTATGTTTTTGTATAGTGAAATTATTGAATTATTTTAAGATTGGTGTTTTTTTTATGTATTTATATTAAAATTGCTTATATTTTTAACCTGAAACTTTTTTTGTGTGTTTTTTATAGTGAAATTGTTGAGTATTTTAAATTGGAACTTTTTTTAATGGTTTTTACAGTGAAATTGTTGAGTTTTTTCAAATGGAACTTTTTTTGTATGGTTTTTACAGTGAAAATGTAGAGTTTTTAACTTGGTACTTTTTTAATGGTATTTATAGTGAAATTATTGAGTTTTTCGACTTGGAACTTTTTTATGGTTTTTATAGTGAAATTGTATAGTTTTTTAACTAGGAACTTTTTTTAATGGTATTTATAGTGAAATTATTGAGTTTCTTGACTTGGAACTTTTTTATGGTTTTTATAGTGAAATTGTTAATTTTTTTAACATGAATCTGTTATGGTTTTTATAGTGAAATTGTTGACTTATTTTTAACTTGGAACTTTTTTTATGGTTTTTACAGTAAAATTGTTGAGTTTTTTTAACTAGGAAGTTTATTTTTTATGGTATTTATAGTGAAATTGATGAATTTTTTAACTTGGAATTTTTTATTGTTTTTATAGAGAAATTGTTTAATTTTTTAACTTGGAACTTTTTTATGCTTTTTATAAAGAAACTGTTTACTTGGAATCTTTTATGCTTTTTTTTAACTTGGAACTTTTTTATGGTTCTTTTAGTGAAATTGTTGAGTTTTTTAAAATTTACTTTTTTTTATGTTTTTGTATAGTGAAATTATTGAATTATTTTAAGATTGGTGATTTTTTTTATGTATTTTATATTAAAATTGCTTATATTTTTAACTTGAAACTTTTTTTGTGTGTTTTTTATACTGAAATATTTTAAATTGGATCTTTTTTTAATGGTTTTTACAGTGAAATTGTTGAGTTTTTTCAAATAGAACTTTTTTTGTATGGTTTTTACAGTGAAAATGTAGAGTTTTTTAACTTGGAACTTTTTTAATGGTATTTGCAGTGAAATTATTGAGTTTTTCGACTTGGAACTTTTTTATGGTTTTTATAGTGAAATTGTATAGTTTTTTAAATAGGAACTTTTTTTAATGGTATTTATAGTGAAATTATTGAGTTTTTTGACTTGGAACTTTTTTATGGTTTTTATAGTGAAATTGTTAATTTTTTTTAACATGAATCTTTTATGGTTTTTATAGTGAAATTGTTGACTTATTTTTAACTTGGAACTTTTTTTTATGGTTTTTACTGTAAAATTGTTGAGTTTTTATAACTAGGAAGTTTATTTTTTATGGTTTTTATAGTGAAATTGATGAATTTTTTAACTTGGAATTTTTTTATTGTTTTTATAGAGAAATTGTTTAATTTTTTAACTTGGAACTTTTTTTATGCTTTTTATACAGAAACTGTTTACTTTGAATCTTTTATGCTTTTTTTTTAACTTGGAACTTTTTTATGGTTCTTTTAGTGAAAATGTTGAGTTTTTTAAAATTTACTTTTTTTTATGTTTTTGTATAGTGAAATTATTAAATTATTTTAAGATTGGTGTTTTTTTTTAATGTATTTTATATTAAAATTGCTTATATTTTTAACCTGAAACTTTTTTTGTGTGTTTTTTATAGTGAAATTGTTGAGTATTTTAAATTGGAACTTTTTTTAATGGTTTTTAAAGTGAAATTGTTGAGTTTTTTCAAATGGAACTTTTTTTGTATGGTTTTTACAGTGAAAATGTAGAGTTTTTTAACTTGGAACTTTTTTAATGGTATTTATAGTGAAATTATTGAGTTTTTCGACTTGGAACTTTTTTATGGTTTTTATAGTGAAATTGTATAGTTTTTTAACTAGGAACTTTTTTTAATGGTATTTATAGTGAAATTATTGAGTTTTTTGACTTGGAACTTTTTTATGGTTTTTATAGTGAAATTGTTAATTTTTTTAACATGAATCTTTTATGGTTTTATAGTGAAATTGTTGACTTATTTTTAACTTGGAACTTTTTTTATGGTTTTTACAGTAAAATTGTTGAGTTTTTTTAACTAGGAAGTTTATTTTTTATGGTTTTTATAGTGATATTGATGAATTTTTTAAGTTGGAATTTTTTTATGGTTTTTATAAAGAAATTGTTTAATTTTTTAACTTGGAACTTTTTTTATGCTTTTTATACAGAAACTGTTTACTTGGAATCTTTTATGCTTTTTTTTTAACTTGGAACTTTTTTATGGTTCTTTTAGTGAAATTGTTGAGTTTTTTAAAATTTACTTTTTTTATGTTTTTGTATAGTGAAATTATTGAATTATTTTAAGATTGGTGATTTTTTTATGTATTTTATATTAAAATTGCTTATATTTTTAACTTGAAACTTTTTTTGTGTGTTTTTTACAGTGAAATATTTTAAATTGGATCTTTTTTTAATGGTTTTTACAGTGAAATTGTTGAGTTTTTTCAAATGGAACTTTTTTTGTATGGTTTTTACAGTGAAAATCTAGAGTTTTTTAAGTTGAAACTTTTTTAATGGTATTTATAGTGAAATTATTGAGTTTTTTGACTTGGAACTTTTTTTTATGGTTTTTATAGTGAAATTGTATAGTTTTTTAACTAGGAACTTTTTTTAATGGTATTTATAGTGAAATTATTGAGTTTTTTGACTTGGAACTTTTTTATGGTTTTTATAGTGAAATTGTTAATTTTTTTAACATGAATCTTTTATGGTTTTATAGTGAAATTGTTGACTTATTTTTAACTTGGAACTTTTTTTATGGTTTTTACAGTAAAATTGTTGAGTTTTTTTAACTAGGAAGTTTATTTTTTATGGTTTTTATAGTGAAATTGATGAATTTTTTAACTTGGAATTTTTTTATGGTTTTTATAGAGAAATTGTTTAATTTTTTAACTTGGAACTTTTTTTATGCTTTTTATACAGAAACTGTTTACTTGGAATCTTTTATGCTTTTTTTTATAACTTGGAACTTTTTTATGGTTCTTTTAGTGAAATTGTTGAGTTTTTTAAAATTTACTTTTTTTATGTTTTTGTATAGTGAAATTATTGAATTATTTTAAGTTTGGTGTTTTTTTATGTATTTTATATTAAAATTGCTTATATTTTTAACTTGAAACTTTTTTTGTGTGTTTTTTATAGTGAAATTGTTGAGTATTTTAAATTGAAACTTTTTTTAATGGTTTTTACAGTGAAATTGTTGAGTTTTTTCAAATGGAACTTTTTTTGTATGGTTTTTACAGTGAAAATGTAGAGTTTTTTAACTTGGAACTTTTTTAATGGTATTTATAGTGAAATTATTGAGTTTTTCGACATGGAACTTTTTTATGGTTTTTATAGTGAAATTGTATAGTTTTTTAACTAGGAACTTTTTTTAATGGTATTTATAGTGAAATTATTGAGTTTTTTGACTTGGAACTTTTTTATGGTTTTTATAGTGAAATTGTTAATTTTTTTAACATGAATCTTTTATGGTTTTTATAGAGAAATTGTTGACTTATTTTTAACTTGGAACTTTTTTTTATGGTTTTTACAGTAAAATTGTTGAGTTTTTATAACTAGGAAGTTTATTTTTTATGGTTTTTATAGTGAAATTGATGAATTTTTTAACTTGGAATTTTTTTATTGTTTTTATAGAGAAATTGTTTAATTTTTTAACTTGGAACTTTTTTTATGCTTTTTATATAGAAACTGTTTACTTGGAATCTTTTAGGTTTTTTTTAACTTGGACCTTTTTTATGGTTCTTTTAGTGAAAATGTTGAGTTTTTTAAAATTTACTTTTTTTATGTTTTTGTATAGTGAAATTATTGAATTATTTTAAGATTGGTGTTTTTTTTATGTATTTATATTAAAATTGCTTATATTTTTAACCTGAAACTTTTTTTGTGTGTTTTTTATAGTGAAATTGTTGAGTATTTTAAATTGGATCTTTTTTTAATGGTTTTTACAGTGAAATTGTTGAGTTTTTTCAAATGGAACTTTTTTTGTATGGTTTTTACAGTGAAAATCTAGAGTTTTTTAAGTTGAAACTTTTTTAATGGTATTTATAGTGAAATTATTGAGTTTTTTGACTTGGAACTTTTTTTTATGGTTTTTATAGTGAAATTGTATAGTTTTTTAACTAGGAACTTTTTTTAATGGTATTTATAGTGAAATTATTGAGTTTTTTGACTTGGAACTTTTTTATGGTTTTTATAGTGAAATTGTTAATTTTTTTAACATGAATCTTTTATGGTTTTATAGTGAAATTGTTGACTTATTTTTAACTTGGAACTTTTTTTATGGTTTTTACAGTAAAATTGTTGAGTTTTTTTAACTAGGAAGTTTATTTTTTATGGTTTTTATAGTGAAATTGATGAATTTTTTAACTTGGAATTTTTTTATGGTTTTTATAGAGAAATTGTTTAATTTTTTAACTTGGAACTTTTTTTATGCTTTTTATACAGAAACTGTTTACTTGGAATCTTTTATGCTTTTTTTTATAACTTGGAACTTTTTTATGGTTCTTTTAGTGAAATTGTTGAGTTTTTTAAAATTTACTTTTTTTATGTTTTTGTATAGTGAAATTATTGAATTATTTTAAGTTTGGTGTTTTTTTATGTATTTTATATTAAAATTGCTTATATTTTTAACTTGAAACTTTTTTTGTGTGTTTTTTATAGTGAAATTGTTGAGTATTTTAAATTGAAACTTTTTTTAATGGTTTTTACAGTGAAATTGTTGAGTTTTTTCAAATGGAACTTTTTTTGTATGGTTTTTACAGTGAAAATGTAGAGTTTTTTAACTTGGAACTTTTTTAATGGTATTTATAGTGAAATTATTGAGTTTTTCGACATGGAACTTTTTTATGGTTTTTATAGTGAAATTGTATAGTTTTTTAACTAGGAACTTTTTTTAATGGTATTTATAGTGAAATTATTGAGTTTTTTGACTTGGAACTTTTTTATGGTTTTTATAGTGAAATTGTTAATTTTTTTAACATGAATCTTTTATGGTTTTTATAGAGAAATTGTTGACTTATTTTTAACTTGGAACTTTTTTTTATGGTTTTTACAGTAAAATTGTTGAGTTTTTATAACTAGGAAGTTTATTTTTTATGGTTTTTATAGTGAAATTGATGAATTTTTTAACTTGGAATTTTTTTATTGTTTTTATAGAGAAATTGTTTAATTTTTTAACTTGGAACTTTTTTTATGCTTTTTATATAGAAACTGTTTACTTGGAATCTTTTAGGTTTTTTATAACTTGGACCTTTTTTATGGTTCTTTTAGTGAAAATGTTGAGTTTTTTAAAATTTACTTTTTTTATGTTTTTGTATAGTGAAATTATTGAATTATTTTAAGATTGGTGTTTTTTTTATGTATTTATATTAAAATTGCTTATATTTTTAACCTGAAACTTTTTTTGTGTGTTTTTTATAGTGAAATTGTTGAGTATTTTAAATTGGAACTTTTTTTAATGGTTTTTACAGTGAAATTGTTGAGTTTTTTCAAATGGAACTTTTTTTGTATGGTTTTTACAGTGAAAATGTAGAGTTTTTAACTTGGTACTTTTTTAATGGTATTTATAGTGAAATTATTGAGTTTTTCGACTTGGAACTTTTTTATGGTTTTTATAGTGAAATTGTATAGTTTTTTAACTAGGAACTTTTTTTAATGGTATTTATAGTGAAATTATTGAGTTTCTTGACTTGGAACTTTTTTATGGTTTTTATAGTGAAATTGTTAATTTTTTTAACATGAATCTGTTATGGTTTTTATAGTGAAATTGTTGACTTATTTTTAACTTGGAACTTTTTTTATGGTTTTTACAGTAAAATTGTTGAGTTTTTTTAACTTGTAAGTTTATTTTTTATGGTTTTTATAGTGAAATTGATGACTTTTTTAACTTGTAATTTTTTTATTGTTTTTATAGAGAAATTGTTTAATTTTTTAACTTGGAACTTTTTTTATGCTTTTTATACAGAAACTGTTTACTTGGAATCTTTTACGCTTTTTTTTTTAACTTGGAACTTTTTTATGGTTCTTTTAGTGAAATTGTTGGGTTTTTTAAAATTTACTTTTTTTATGTTTTTGTATAGTGAAATTATTGAATTATTTTAAGATTGGTGTTTTTTTTATGTATTTTATATTAAAATTGCTTATATTTTTAACTTGAAACTTTTTTTTTGTGTTTTTTATAGTGAAATATTTTAAATTGGATCTTTTTTTAATGGTTTTTACAGTGAAATTGTTGAGTTTTTTCAAATGGAACTTTTTTTGTATGGTTTTTACAGTGAAAATGTAGAGTTTTTTAACTTGGAACTTTTTTAATGGTATTTATAGTGAAATTATTGAGTTTTTCGACTTGGAACTTTTTTATGGTTTTTATAGTGAAATTGTATAGTTTTTTAACTAGGAACTTTTTTTAATGGTATTTATAGTGAAATTATTGAGTTTTTTTACTAGGAACTTTTTTATGGTTTTTAAAGTGAAATTGTTAATTTTTTAACATGAATCTTTTATGGTTTTATAGTGAAATTGTTGACTTATTTTTAACTTGGAACTTTTTTTATGGTTTTTACAGTAAAATTGTTGAGTTTTTTTAACTAGGAAGTTTATTTTTTATGGCTTTTATAGTGAAATTGATGAATTTTTTAACTTGGAATTTTTTTATGGTTTTTATAGAGAAATTGTTTAATTTTTTAACTTGGAAATTTTTTTATGCTTTTTATACAGAAACTGTTTACTTGGAATCTTTTATGCTTTTTTTTTAACTTGGAAATTTTTTATGTTTCTTTTAGTGAAATTGTTGAGTTTTTTAAAATTTACTTTTTTTATGTTTTTGTATAGTGAAATTATTGAATTATTTTAAGATTGGTGTTTTTTTTATGTATTTTATATTAAAATTGCTTATATTTTTAACTTGAAACTTTTTTTGTGTGTTTTTTATAGTGAAATTGTTGAGTATTTTAAATTGGAACTTTTTTTAATGGTTTTTACAGTGCAATTGTTGAGTTTTTTCAAATGGAACTTTTTTTGTATGGTTTTTACAGTGAAAATGTAGAGTTTTTTAACTTGGAACTTTTTTAATGGTATTTATAGTGAAATTATTGAGTTTTTCGACTTGGAACTTTTTTATGGTTTTTATAGTGAAATTGTATAGTTTTTTAACTAGGAACTTTTTTTAATGGTATTTATAGTGAAATTATTGAGTTTTTTTACTAGGAACTTTTTTATGGTTTTTAAAGTGAAATTGTTAATTTTTTAACATGAATCTTTTATGGTTTTATAGTGAAATTGTTGACTTATTTTTAACTTGGAACTTTTTTTATGGTTTTTACAGTAAAATTGTTGAGTTTTTTTAACTAGGAAGTTTATTTTTTATGGCTTTTATAGTGAAATTGATGAATTTTTTAACTTGGAATTTTTTTTATGGTTTTTATAGAGAAATTGTTTAATTTTTTAACTTGGAAATTTTTTTATGCTTTTTATACAGAAACTGTTTACTTGGAATCTTTTATGCTTTTTTTTTAACTTGGAAATTTTTTATGTTTCTTTTAGTGAAATTGTTGAGTTTTTTAAAATTTACTTTTTTTATGTTTTTGTATAGTGAAATTATTGAATTATTTTAAGATTGGTGTTTTTTTTATGTATTTTATATTAAAATTGCTTATATTTTTAACTTGAAACTTTTTTTTGTGTGTTTTTTATAGTGAAATTTTTGAGTATTTTAAATTGGAACTTTTTTTAATGGTTTTTACAGTGCAATTGTTGAGTTTTTTCAAATGGAACTTTTTTTGTATGGTTTTTACAGTGAAAATGTAGAGTTTTTTAACTTGGAACTTTTTTAATGGTATTTATAGTGAAATTATTGAGTTTTTCGACTTGGTACTTTTTTATGGTTTTTATAGTGAAATTGTATAGTTTTTTAACTAGGAACTTTTTTTAATGGTATTTATGGTGAAATTATTGAGTTTTTTGACTTGGAACTTTTTTATGGTTTTTATAGTGAAATTGTTAATTTTTTTAACATGAATCTTTTATGGTTTTTATAGTGAAATTGTTGACTTATTTTTAACTTGGAACTTTTTTTATGGTTTTTACAGTAAAATTGTTGAGTTTTTCTAACTAGGAAGTTTATTTTTTATGGTTTTTATAGTGAAATTGATGAATTTTTTAACTTGGAATTTTTTTATTGTTTTTATAGAGAAATTGTTTAATTTTTTAACTTGGAACTTTTTTTATGCTTTTTATACAGAAACTGTTTACTTGGAATCTTTTATGCTTTTTTTATTAACTTGGAACTTTTTTATGGTTCTTTTAGTGAAATTGTTGAGTTTTTTAAAATTTACTTTTTTTTATGTTTTTGTATAGTGAAATTATTGAATTATTTTAAGATTGGTGTTTTTTTTATGTATTTAATATTAAAATTGCTTATATTTTTAACTTGAAACTTTTTTTGTGTGTTTTTTATAGTGAAATTGTTGAGTATTTTAAATTGGAACTTTTTTTAATGGTTTTTACAGTGAAATTGTTGAGTTTTTTCAAATGGAACATTTTTTGTATGGTTTTTACAGTGAAAATGTAGAGTTTTTTAACTTGGTACTTTTTTAATGGTATTTATAGTGAAATTATTGAGTTTTTCGACTTGGAACTTTTTTATGGTTTTTATAGTGAAATTGTATAGTTTTTTAACTAGGAACTTTTTTTAATGGTATTTATAGTGAAATTATTGAGTTTTTTGACTTGGAACTTTTTTATGGTTTTTATAGTGAAATTGTTAATTTTTTTAACATGAATCTTTTATGGTTTTATTTTTAAATTGTTGACTTATTTTTAACTTGGAACTTTTTTTTATGGTTTTTACAGTAAAATTGTTGAGTTTTTTTAACTAGGAAGTTTATTTTTTATGGTTTTTATAGTGAAATTGATGAATTTTTTAACTTGGAATTTTTTTATGGTTTTTATAGAGAAATTGTTTAATTTTTTAACTTGGAACTTTTTTTATGCTTTTTATACAGAAACTGTTTACTTGGAATCTTTTATGCTTTTTTTTTTAACTTGGAACTTTTTTATGGTTCTTTTAGTGAAATTGTTGAGTTTTTTAAAATTTACTTTTTTTATGTTTTTGTATAGTGAAATTATTGAATTATTTTAAGATTGGTGTTTTTTTTATGTATTTTATATTAAAATTGCTTATATTTTTAACTTGAAACTTTTTTTGTGTGTTTTTTATAGTGAAATTGTTGAGTATTTTAAATTGGAACTTTTTTTAATGGTTTTTACAGTGAAATTGTTGAGTTTTTTCAAATGGAACTTTTTTTGTATGGTTTTTACAGTGAAAATCTAGAGTTTTTTAACTAGGAACTTTTTTAATGGTATTTATAGTGAAATTATTGAGTTTTTCGGCTTGGAACTTTTTTATGGTTTTTATAGTGAAATTGTATAGTTTTTTAACTAGGAACTTTTTTTAATGGTATTTATAGTGAAATTATTGAGTTTTTTGACTTGGATCTTTTTTATGGTTTTTATAGTGAAATTGTTAATTTTTTTAACATGAATCTTTTATGGTTTTATAGTGAAATTGTTGACTTATTTTTAACTTGGAACTTTTTTTATGGTTTTTACAGTAAAATTTATGAGTTTTTTTAACTAGGAAGTATATTTTTTATGGTTTTTATAGTGAAATTGATGAATTTTTTAACTTGGAATTTTTTTATGGTTTTTATAGAGAAATTGTTTAATTTTTTAACTTGGAACTTTTTTTATGCTTTTTATACAGAAACTGTTTACTTGGAATCTTTTATGCTTTTTTTTTTAACTTGGAACTTTTTTATGGTTCTTTTAGTGAAATTGTTGAGTTTTTTAAAATTTACTTTTTTTATGTTTTTGTATAGTGAAATTATTGAATTATTTTAAGATTGGTGTTTTTTTTATGTATTTTATATTAAAATTGCTTATATTTTTAACTTGAAACTTTTTTTGTGTGTTTTTTATAGTGAAATTGTTGAGTATTTTAAATTGGAACTTTTTTTAATGGTTTTTACAGTGAAATTGTTGAGTTTTTTCAAATGGAACTTTTTTTGTATGGTTTTTACAGTGAAAATCTAGAGTTTTTTAACTAGGAACTTTTTTAATGGTATTTATAGTGAAATTATTGAGTTTTTCGGCTTGGAACTTTTTTATGGTTTTTATAGTGAAATTGTATAGTTTTTTAACTAGGAACTTTTTTTAATGGTATTTATAGTGAAATTATTGAGTTTTTTGACTTGGATCTTTTTTATGGTTTTTATAGTGAAATTGTTAATTTTTTTAACATGAATCTTTTATGGTTTTATAGTGAAATTGTTGACTTATTTTTAACTTGGAACTTTTTTTATGGTTTTTACAGTAAAATTTATGAGTTTTTTTAACTAGGAAGTATATTTTTTATGGTTTTTATAGTGAAATTGATGAATTTTTTAACTTGGAATTTTTTTATGGTTTTTATAGAGAAATTGTTTAATTTTTTAACTTGGAACTTTTTTTATGCTTTTTATACAGAAACTGTTTACTTGGAATCTTTTATGCTTTTTTTTTTAACTTGGAACTTTTTTATGGTTCTTTTAGTGAAATTGTTGAGTTTTTTAAAATTTACTTTTTTTATGTTTTTGTATAGTGAAATTATTGAATTATTTTAAGATTGGTGTTTTTTTTATGTATTTTATATTAAAATTGCTTATATTTTTAACTTGAAACTTTTTTTGTGTGTTTTTTATAGTGAAATTGTTGAGTATTTTAAATTGGAACTTTTTTTAATGGTTTTTACAGTGAAATTGTTGAGTTTTTTCAAATGGAACTTTTTTTGTATGGTTTTTACAGTGAAAATCTAGAGTTTTTTAACTAGGAACTTTTTTAATGGTATTTATAGTGAAATTATTGAGTTTTTCGGCTTGGAACTTTTTTATGGTTTTTATAGTGAAATTGTATAGTTTTTTAACTAGGAACTTTTTTTAATGGTATTTATAGTGAAATTATTGAGTTTTTTGACTTGGATCTTTTTTATGGTTTTTATAGTGAAATTGTTAATTTTTTTAACATGAATCTTTTATGGTTTTATAGTGAAATTGTTGACTTATTTTTAACTTGGAACTTTTTTTATGGTTTTTACAGTAAAATTTATGAGTTTTTTTAACTAGGAAGTATATTTTTTATGGTTTTTATAGTGAAATTGATGAATTTTTTAACTTGGAATTTTTTTATGGTTTTTATAGAGAAATTGTTTAATTTTTTAACTTGGAACTTTTTTTATGCTTTTTATACAGAAACTGTTTACTTGGAATCTTTTATGCTTTTTTTTTTAACTTGGAACTTTTTTATGGTTCTTTTAGTGAAATTGTTGAGTTTTTTAAAATTTACTTTTTTTATGTTTTTGTATAGTGAAATTATTGAATTATTTTAAGATTGGTGTTTTTTTTATGTATTTTATATTAAAATTGCTTATATTTTTAACTTGAAACTTTTTTTGTGTGTTTTTTATAGTGAAATTGTTGAGTATTTTAAATTGGAACTTTTTTTAATGGTTTTTACAGTGAAATTGTTGAGTTTTTTCAAATGGAACTTTTTTTGTATGGTTTTTACAGTGAAAATCTAGAGTTTTTTAACTAGGAACTTTTTTAATGGTATTTATAGTGAAATTATTGAGTTTTTCGGCTTGGAACTTTTTTATGGTTTTTATAGTGAAATTGTATAGTTTTTTAACTAGGAACTTTTTTTAATGGTATTTATAGTGAAATTATTGAGTTTTTTGACTTGGATCTTTTTTATGGTTTTTATAGTGAAATTGTTAATTTTTTTAACATGAATCTTTTATGGTTTTATAGTGAAATTGTTGACTTATTTTTAACTTGGAACTTTTTTTATGGTTTTTACAGTAAAATTTATGAGTTTTTTTAACTAGGAAGTATATTTTTTATGGTTTTTATAGTGAAATTGATGAATTTTTTAACTTGGAATTTTTTTATGGTTTTTATAGAGAAATTGTTTAATTTTTTAACTTGGAACTTTTTTTATGCTTTTTATACAGAAACTGTTTACTTGGAATCTTTTATGCTTTTTTTTTTAACTTGGAACTTTTTTATGGTTCTTTTAGTGAAATTGTTGAGTTTTTTAAAATTTACTTTTTTTATGTTTTTGTATAGTGAAATTATTGAATTATTTTAAGATTGGTGTTTTTTTTATGTATTTTATATTAAAATTGCTTATATTTTTAACTTGAAACTTTTTTTGTGTGTTTTTTATAGTGAAATTGTTGAGTATTTTAAATTGGAACTTTTTTTAATGGTTTTTACAGTGAAATTGTTGAGTTTTTTCAAATGGAACTTTTTTTGTATGGTTTTTACAGTGAAAATCTAGAGTTTTTTAACTAGGAACTTTTTTAATGGTATTTATAGTGAAATTATTGAGTTTTTCGGCTTGGAACTTTTTTATGGTTTTTATAGTGAAATTGTATAGTTTTTTAACTAGGAACTTTTTTTAATGGTATTTATAGTGAAATTATTGAGTTTTTTGACTTGGATCTTTTTTATGGTTTTTATAGTGAAATTGTTAATTTTTTTAACATGAATCTTTTATGGTTTTATAGTGAAATTGTTGACTTATTTTTAACTTGGAACTTTTTTTATGGTTTTTACAGTAAAATTTATGAGTTTTTTTAACTAGGAAGTATATTTTTTATGGTTTTTATAGTGAAATTGATGAATTTTTTAACTTGGAATTTTTTTATGGTTTTTATAGAGAAATTGTTTAATTTTTTAACTTGGAACTTTTTTTATGCTTTTTATACAGAAACTGTTTACTTGGAATCTTTTATGCTTTTTTTTTTAACTTGGAACTTTTTTATGGTTCTTTTAGTGAAATTGTTGAGTTTTTTAAAATTTACTTTTTTTATGTTTTTGTATAGTGAAATTATTGAATTATTTTAAGATTGGTGTTTTTTTTATGTATTTTATATTAAAATTGCTTATATTTTTAACTTGAAACTTTTTTTGTGTGTTTTTTATAGTGAAATTGTTGAGTATTTTAAATTGGAACTTTTTTTAATGGTTTTTACAGTGAAATTGTTGAGTTTTTTCAAATGGAACTTTTTTTGTATGGTTTTTACAGTGAAAATCTAGAGTTTTTTAACTAGGAACTTTTTTAATGGTATTTATAGTGAAATTATTGAGTTTTTCGGCTTGGAACTTTTTTATGGTTTTTATAGTGAAATTGTATAGTTTTTTAACTAGGAACTTTTTTTAATGGTATTTATAGTGAAATTATTGAGTTTTTTGACTTGGATCTTTTTTATGGTTTTTATAGTGAAATTGTTAATTTTTTTAACATGAATCTTTTATGGTTTTATAGTGAAATTGTTGACTTATTTTTAACTTGGAACTTTTTTTATGGTTTTTACAGTAAAATTTATGAGTTTTTTTAACTAGGAAGTATATTTTTTATGGTTTTTATAGTGAAATTGATGAATTTTTTAACTTGGAATTTTTTTATGGTTTTTATAGAGAAATTGTTTAATTTTTTAACTTGGAACTTTTTTTATGCTTTTTATACAGAAACTGTTTACTTGGAATCTTTTATGCTTTTTTTTTTAACTTGGAACTTTTTTATGGTTCTTTTAGTGAAATTGTTGAGTTTTTTAAAATTTACTTTTTTTATGTTTTTGTATAGTGAAATTATTGAATTATTTTAAGATTGGTGTTTTTTTTATGTATTTTATATTAAAATTGCTTATATTTTTAACTTGAAACTTTTTTTGTGTGTTTTTTATAGTGAAATTGTTGAGTATTTTAAATTGGAACTTTTTTTAATGGTTTTTACAGTGCAATTGTTGAGTTTTTTCAAATGGAACTTTTTTTGTATGGTTTTTACAGTGAAAATCTAGAGTTTTTTAACTTGGAACTTTTTTAATGGTATTTATAGTGAAATTATTGAGTTTTTCGGCTTGGAACTTTTTTATGGTTTTTATAGTGAAATTGTATAGTTTTTTAACTAGGAACTTTTTTTAATGGTATTTATAGTGAAATTATTGAGTTTTTTGACTTGGATCTTTTTTATGGTTTTTATAGTGAAATTGTTAATTTTTTTAACATGAATCTTTTATGGTTTTATAGTGAAATTGTTGACTTATTTTTAACTTGGAACTTTTTTTATGGTTTTTACAGTAAAATTTATGAGTTTTTTTAACTAGGAAGTATATTTTTTATGGTTTTTATAGTGAAATTGATGAATTTTTTAACTTGGAATTTTTTTATGGTTTTTATAGAGAAATTGTTTAATTTTTTAACTTGGAACTTTTTTTATGCTTTTTATACAGAAACTGTTTACTTGGAATCTTTTATGCTTTTTTTTTTAACTTGGAACTTTTTTATGGTTCTTTTAGTGAAATTGTTGAGTTTTTTAAAATTTACTTTTTTTATGTTTTTGTATAGTGAAATTATTGAATTATTTTAAGATTGGTGTTTTTTTTATGTATTTTATATTAAAATTGCTTATATTTTTAACTTGAAACTTTTTTTGTGTGTTTTTTATAGTGAAATTGTTGAGTATTTTAAATTGGAACTTTTTTTAATGGTTTTTACAGTGAAATTGTTGAGTTTTTTCAAATGGAACTTTTTTTGTATGGTTTTTACAGTGAAAATCTAGAGTTTTTTAACTAGGAACTTTTTTAATGGTATTTATAGTGAAATTATTGAGTTTTTCGGCTTGGAACTTTTTTATGGTTTTTATAGTGAAATTGTATAGTTTTTTAACTAGGAACTTTTTTAATGGTATTTATAGTGAAATTATTGAGTTTTTTGACTTGGATCTTTTTTATGGTTTTTATAGTGAAATTGTTAATTTTTTTAACATGAATCTTTTATGGTTTTATAGTGAAATTGTTGACTTATTTTTAACTTGGAACTTTTTTTATGGTTTTTACAGTAAAATTTATGAGTTTTTTTAACTAGGAAGTATATTTTTTTATGGTTTTTATAGTGAAATTGATGAATTTTTTAACTTGGAATTTTTTTATGGTTTTTATAGAGAAATTGTTTAATTTTTTAACTTGGAACTTTTTTTATGCTTTTTATACAGAAACTGTTTACTTGGAATCTTTTATGCTTTTTTTTTAACTTGGAACTTTTTTATGGTTCTTTTAGTGAAATTGTTGAGTTTTTTAAAATTTACTTTTTTTATGTTTTTGTATAGTGAAATTATTGAATTATTTTAAGATTGGTGTTTTTTTTATGTATTTTATATTAAAATTGCTTATATTTTTAACTTGAAACTTTTTTTGTGTGTTTTTTATAGTGAAATTGTTGAGTATTTTAAATTGGAACTTTTTTTAATGGTTTTTACAGTGAAATTGTTGAGTTTTTTCAAATGGAACTTTTTTTGTATGGTTTTTACAGTGAAAATCTAGAGTTTTTTAACTAGGAACTTTTTTAATGGTATTTATAGTGAAATTATTGAGTTTTTCGGCTTGGAACTTTTTTATGGTTTTTATAGTGAAATTGTATAGTTTTTTAACTAGGAACTTTTTTTAATGGTATTTATAGTGAAATTATTGAGTTTTTTGACTTGGATCTTTTTTATGGTTTTTATTGTGAAATTGTTAATTTTTTTAACATGAATCTTTTATGGTTTTATAGTGAAATTGTTGACTTATTTTTAACTTGGAACTTTTTTTATGGTTTTTACAGTAAAATTTATGAGTTTTTTTAACTAGGAAGTATATTTTTTATGGTTTTTATAGTGAAATTGATGAATTTTTTAACTTGGAATTTTTTTATGGTTTTTATAGAGAAATTGTTTAATTTTTTAACTTGGAACTTTTTTTATGCTTTTTATACAGAAACTGTTTACTTGGAATCTTTTATGCTTTTTTTTTTAACTTGGAACTTTTTTATGGTTCTTTTAGTGAAATTGTTGAGTTTTTTAAAATTTACTTTTTTTATGTTTTTGTATAGTGAAATTATTGAATTATTTTAAGATTGGTGTTTTTTTTATGTATTTTATATTAAAATTGCTTATATTTTTAACTTGAAACTTTTTTTGTGTGTTTTTTATAGTGAAATTGTTGAGTATTTTAAATTGGAACTTTTTTTAATGGTTTTTACAGTGAAATTGTTGAGTTTTTTCAAATGGAACTTTTTTTGTATGGTTTTTACAGTGAAAATCTAGAGTTTTTTAACTAGGAACTTTTTTAATGGTATTTATAGTGAAATTATTGAGTTTTTCGGCTTGGAACTTTTTTATGGTTTTTATAGTGAAATTGTATAGTTTTTTAACTAGGAACTTTTTTTAATGGTATTTATAGTGAAATTATTGAGTTTTTTGACTTGGATCTTTTTAATGGTTTTTATAGTGAAATTGTTAATTTTTTTAACATGAATCTTTTATGGTTTTATAGTGAAATTGTTGACTTATTTTTAACTTGGAACTTTTTTTATGGTTTTTACAGTAAAATTTATGAGTTTTTTTAACTAGGAAGTATATTTTTTATGGTTTTTATAGTGAAATTGATGAATTTTTTAACTTGGAATTTTTTTATGGTTTTTATAGAGAAATTGTTTAATTTTTTAACTTGGAACTTTTTTTATGCTTTTTATACAGAAACTGTTTACTTGGAATCTTTTATGCTTTTTTTTTTAACTTGGAACTTTTTTATGGTTCTTTTAGTGAAATTGTTGAGTTTTTTAAAATTTACTTTTTTTATGTTTTTGTATAGTGAAATTATTGAATTATTTTAAGATTGGTGTTTTTATATGTATTTTATATTAAAATTGCTTATATTTTTAACTTGAAACTTTTTTTGTGTGTTTTTTATAGTGAAATTGTTGAGTATTTTAAATTGGAACTTTTTTTAATGGTTTTTACAGTGAAATTGTTGAGTTTTTTCAAATGGAACTTTTTTTGTATGGTTTTTACAGTGAAAATCTAGAGTTTTTTAACTAGGAACTTTTTTAATGGTATTTATAGTGAAATTATTGAGTTTTTCGGCTTGGAACTTTTTTATGGTTTTTATAGTGAAATTGTATAGTTTTTTAACTAGGAACTTTTTTTAATGGTATTTATAGTGAAATTATTGAGTTTTTTGACTTGGATCTTTTTTATGGTTTTTATAGTGAAATTGTTAATTTTTTTAACATGAATCTTTTATGGTTTTATAGTGAAATTGTTGACTTATTTTTAACTTGGAACTTTTTTTATGGTTTTTACAGTAAAATTTATGAGTTTTTTTAACTAGGAAGTATATTTTTTATGGTTTTTATAGTGAAATTGATGAATTTTTTAACTTGGAATTTTTTTATGGTTTTTATAGAGAAATTGTTTAATTTTTTAACTTGGAACTTTTTTTATGCTTTTTATACAGAAACTGTTTACTTGGAATCTTTTATGCTTTTTTTTTTAACTTGGAACTTTTTTATGGTTCTTTTAGTGAAATTGTTGAGTTTTTTAAAATTTACTTTTTTTATGTTTTTGTATAGTGAAATTATTGAATTATTTTAAGATTGGTGTTTTTTTTATGTATTTTATATTAAAATTGCTTATATTTTTAACTTGAAACTTTTTTTGTGTGTTTTTTATAGTGAAATTGTTGAGTATTTTAAATTGGAACTTTTTTTAATGGTTTTTACAGTGAAATTGTTGAGTTTTTTCAAATGGAACTTTTTTTGTATGGTTTTTACAGTGAAAATCTAGAGTTTTTTAACTAGGAACTTTTTTAATGGTATTTATAGTGAAATTATTGAGTTTTTCGGCTTGGAACTTTTTTATGGTTTTTATAGTGAAATTGTATAGTTTTTTAACTAGGAACTTTTTTTAATGGTATTTATAGTGAAATTATTGAGTTTTTTGACTTGGATCTTTTTTATGGTTTTTATAGTGAAATTGTTAATTTTTTTAACATGAATCTTTTATGGTTTTATAGTGAAATTGTTGACTTATTTTTAACTTGGAACTTTTTTTATGGTTTTTACAGTAAAATTTATGAGTTTTTTTAACTAGGAAGTATATTTTTTATGGTTTTTATAGTGAAATTGATGAATTTTTTAACTTGGAATTTTTTTATGGTTTTTATAGAGAAATTGTTTAATTTTTTAACTTGGAACTTTTTTTATGCTTTTTATACAGAAACTGTTTACTTGGAATCTTTTATGCTTTTTTTTTTAACTTGGAACTTTTTTATGGTTCTTTTAGTGAAATTGTTGAGTTTTTTAAAATTTACTTTTTTTATGTTTTTGTATAGTGAAATTATTGAATTATTTTAAGATTGGTGTTTTTTTTATGTATTTTATATTAAAATTGCTTATATTTTTAACTTGAAACTTTTTTTGTGTGTTTTTTATAGTGAAATTGTTGAGTATTTTAAATTGGAACTTTTTTTAATGGTTTTTACAGTGAAATTGTTGAGTTTTTTCAAATGGAACTTTTTTTGTATGGTTTTTACAGTGAAAATCTAGAGTTTTTTAACTAGGAACTTTTTTAATGGTATTTATAGTGAAATTATTGAGTTTTTCGGCTTGGAACTTTTTTATGGTTTTTATAGTGAAATTGTATAGTTTTTTAACTAGGAACTTTTTTTAATGGTATTTATAGTGAAATTATTGAGTTTTTTGACTTGGATCTTTTTTATGGTTTTTATAGTGAAATTGTTAATTTTTTTAACATGAATCTTTTATGGTTTTATAGTGAAATTGTTGACTTATTTTTAACTTGGAACTTTTTTTATGGTTTTTACAGTAAAATTTATGAGTTTTTTTAACTAGGAAGTATATTTTTTATGGTTTTTATAGTGAAATTGATGAATTTTTTAACTTGGAATTTTTTTATGGTTTTTATAGAGAAATTGTTTAATTTTTTAACTTGGAACTTTTTTTATGCTTTTTATACAGAAACTGTTTACTTGGAATCTTTTATGCTTTTTTTTTTAACTTGGAACTTTTTTATGGTTCTTTTAGTGAAATTGTTGAGTTTTTTAAAATTTACTTTTTTTATGTTTTTGTATAGTGAAATTATTGAATTATTTTAAGATTGGTGTTTTTTTTATGTATTTTATATTAAAATTGCTTATATTTTTAACTTGAAACTTTTTTTGTGTGTTTTTTATAGTGAAATTGTTGAGTATTTTAAATTGGAACTTTTTTTAATGGTTTTTACAGTGAAATTGTTGAGTTTTTTCAAATGGAACTTTTTTTGTATGGTTTTTACAGTGAAAATGTAGAGTTTTTTAACTAGGAACTTTTTTAATGGTATTTATAGTGAAATTATTGAGTTTTTCGGCTTGGAACTTTTTTATGGTTTTTATAGTGAAATTGTATAGTTTTTTAACTAGGAACTTTTTTTAATGGTATTTATAGTGAAATTATTGAGTTTTTTGACTTGGATCTTTTTTATGGTTTTTATAGTGAAATTGTTAATTTTTTTAACATGAATCTTTTATGGTTTTATAGTGAAATTGTTGACTTATTTTTAACTTGGAACTTTTTTTATGGTTTTTACAGTAAAATTTATGAGTTTTTTTAACTAGGAAGTATATTTTTTATGGTTTTTATAGTGAAATTGATGAATTTTTTAACTTGGAATTTTTTTATGGTTTTTATAGAGAAATTGTTTAATTTTTTAACTTGGAACTTTTTTTATGCTTTTTATACAGAAACTGTTTACTTGGAATCTTTTATGCTTTTTTTTTTAACTTGGAACTTTTTTATGGTTCTTTTAGTGAAATTGTTGAGTTTTTTAAAATTTACTTTTTTTATGTTTTTGTATAGTGAAATTATTGAATTATTTTAAGATTGGTGTTTTTTTTATGTATTTTATTATAAAATTGCTTATATTTTTAACTTGAAACTTTTTTTGTGTGTTTTTTATAGTGAAATTGTTGAGTATTTTAAATTGGAACTTTTTTTAATGGTTTTTACAGTGAAATTGTTGAGTTTTTTCAAATGGAACTTTTTTTGTATGGTTTTTACAGTGAAAATCTAGAGTTTTTTAACTAGGAACTTTTTTAATGGTATTTATAGTGAAATTATTGAGTTTTTCGGCTTGGAACTTTTTTATGGTTTTTATAGTGAAATTGTATAGTTTTTTAACTAGGAACTTTTTTTAATGGTATTTATAGTGAAATTATTGAGTTTTTTGACTTGGATCTTTTTTATGGTTTTTATAGTGAAATTGTTAATTTTTTTAACATGAATCTTTTATGGTTTTTATAGTGAAATTGTTGACTTATTTTTAACTTGGAACTTTTTTATATGGTTTTTACAGTAAAATTTATGAGTTTTTTTAACTAGGAAGTATATTTTTTATGGTTTTTATAGTGAAATTGATGAATTTTTTAACTTGGAATTTTTTTATTGTTTTTATAGAGAAATTGTTTAATTTTTTAACTTGGAACTTATTTTATGCTTTTTATACAGAAACTGTTTACTTGGAATCTTTTATGCCTTTTTGTTTAACTTGGAACTTTTTTATGGTTCTTTTAGTGAAATTGTTGAGTTTTTTAAAATTTACTTTTTTTATGTTTTTGTATAGTGAAATTATTGAATTATTTTAAGATTGGTGTTTTTTTTATGTATTTTATATTAAAATTGCTTATATTTTTAACTTGAAACTTTTTTTGTGTGTTTTTTATAGTGAAATTGTTGAGTATTTTAAATTGGAACTTTTTTTAATGGTTTTTACAGTGAAATTGTTGAGTTTTTTCAAATGGAACTTTTTTTGTATGGTTTTTACAGTGAAAATCTAGAGTTTTTTAACTAGGAACTTTTTAATGGTATTTATAGTGAAATTATTGAGTTTTTCGACTTGGAACGTTTTTATGGTTTTTATAGTGAAATTGTATAGTTTTTTAACTAGGAACTTTTTTTAATGGTATTTATAGTGAAATTATTGAGTTTTTTGACTTGGATCTTTTTTTATGGTTTTTATAGTGAAATTGTTAATTTTTTTAACATGAATCTTTTATGGTTTTTATAGTGAAATTGTTGACTTATTTTTAACTTGGAACTTTTTTTATGGTTTTTACAGTAAAATTGTTGAGTTTTTTTAACTAGGAAGTATATTTTTTATGGTGTTTATAGTTAAATTGATGAATTTTTTAACTTGGAATTTTTTTATTGTTTTTATAGAGAAATTGTTTAATTTTTTAGCTTGGAACTTTTTTTATGCTTTTTATACAGAAACTGTTTACTTGGAATCTTTTATGCCTTTTTTTTAACTTGGAACTTTTTTATGGTTCTTTTAGTGAAATTGTTGAGTTTTTTAAAATTTACTTTTTTTATGTTTTTGTATAGTGAAATTATTGAATTATTTTAAGATTGGTGTTTTTTTTATGTATTTTATATTAAAATTGCTTATATTTTTAACTTGAAACTTTTTTTGTGTGTTTTTTATAGTGAAATTGTTGAGTATTTTAAATTGGAACTTTTTTTAATGGTTTTTACAGTGCAATTGTTGAGTTTTTTCAAATGAAACTTTTTTTGTATGGTTTTTACAGTGAAAATGTAGAGTTTTTTAACTAGGAACTTTTTTAATGGTATTTATAGTGAAATTATTGAGTTTTTCGGCTTGGAACTTTTTTATGGTTTTTATAGTGAAATTGTATAGTTTTTTAACTAGGAACTTTTTTTAATGGTATTTATAGTGAAATTATTGAGTTTTTTGACTTGGATCTTTTTTATGGTTTTTATAGTGATATTGTTAATTTTTTTAACATGAATCTTTTATGGTTTTATAGTGAAATTGTTGACTTATTTTTAACTTGGAACTTTTTTTATGGTTTTTACAGAAAAATTGTTGAGTTTTTTTAACTAGGAAGTTTATTTTTTAGGGTGTTTAAAGTGAAATTGATGAATTTTTTAACTTGGAATTTTTTTTATGGTTTTTATAGAGAAATTGTTTAATTTTTTAACTTGGAACTTATTTTATGCTTTTTATACAGAAACTGTTTACTTGGAATCTTTTATGCCTTTTTTTTAACTTGGAACTTTTTTATGGTTCTTTTAGTGAAATTGTTGAGTTTTTTAAAATTTACTTTTTTTATGTTTTTGTATAGTGAAATTATTGAATTATTTTAAGATTGGTGTTTTTTTTTATGTATTTTATATTAAAATTGCTTATATTTTTAACTTGAAACTTTTTTTTGTGTGTTTTTTATAGTGAAATTGTTGAGTATTTTAAATTGGAACTTTTTTTAATGGTTTTTACAGTGAAATTGTTGAGTTTTTTCAAATGGAACTTTTTTTGTATGGTTTTTACAGTGAAAATCTAGAGTTTTTTAACTTGGAACTTTTTAATGGTATTTATAGTGAAATTATTGAGTTTTTCGACTTGGAACGTTTTTATGGTTTTTATAGTGAAATTGTATAGTTTTTTAACTAGGAACTTTTTTTAATGGTATTTATAGTGAAATTATTGAGTTTTTTGACTTGGAACTTTTTTTATGGTTTTTATAGTGATATTTTTAATTTTTTTAACATGAATCTTTTATGGTTTTTATAGTGAAATTGTTGACTTATTTTTAACTTGGAACTTTTTTTATGGTTTTTACAGTAAAATTGTTGAGTTTTTTTAACTAGGAAGTTTATTTTTTATGGTGTTTATAGTTAAATTGATGAATTTTTTAACTTGGAATTTTTTTATTGTTTTTATAGAGAAATTGTTTAATTTTTTAGCTTGGAACTTATTTTATGCTTTTTATACAGAAACTGTTTACTTGGAATCTTTTATGCCTTTTTTTTAACTTGGAACTTTTTTATGGTTCTTTTAGTGAAATTGTTGAGTTTTTTAAAATTTACTATTTTTATGTTTTTGTATAGTGAAATTATTGAATTATTTTAAGATTGGTGTTTTTTTTATGTATTTTATATTAAAATTGCTTATATTTTTAACTTGAAGCTTTTTTTGTGTGTTTTTTATAGTGAAATTGTAGAGTATTTTAAATTGGAACTTTTTTTAATGGTTTTTACAGTGCAATTGTTGAGTTTTTTCAAATGGAACTTTTTTTGTATGGTTTTTACAGTGAAAATGTAGAGTTTTTTAACTTGGAACTTTTTTAATGGTATTTATAGTGAAATTATTGAGTTTTTCGACTTGGAACTTTTTTATGGTTTTTATAGTGAAATTGTATAGTTTTTTAACTAGGAACTTTTTTTAATGGTATTTATAGTGAAATTATTGAGTTTTTTTACTAGGAACTTTTTTATGGTTTTTAAAGTGAAATTGTTAATTTTTTAACATGAATCTTTTATGGTTTTATAGTGAAATTGTTGACTTATTTTTAACTTGGAACTTTTTTTATGGTTTTTACAGTAAAATTGTTGAGTTTTTTTAACTAGGAAGTTTATTTTTTATGGCTTTTATAGTGAAATTGATGAATTTTTTAACTTGGAATTTTTTTTATGGTTTTTATAGAGAAATTGTTTAATTTTTTAACTTGGAAATTTTTTTATGCTTTTTATACAGAAACTGTTTACTTGGAATCTTTTATGCTTTTTTTTTAACTTGGAAATTTTTTATGTTTCTTTTAGTGAAATTGTTGAGTTTTTTAAAATTTACTTTTTTTATGTTTTTGTATAGTGAAATTATTGAATTATTTTAAGATTGGTGTTTTTTTTTATGTATTTTATATTAAAATTGCTTATATTTTTAACTTGAAACTTTTTTTTGTGTGTTTTTTATAGTGAAATTGTTGAGTATTTTAAATTGGAACTTTTTTTAATGGTTTTTACAGTGCAATTGTTGAGTTTTTTCAAATGGAACTTTTTTTGTATGGTTTTTACAGTGAAAATGTAGAGTTTTTTAACTTGGAACTTTTTTAATGGTATTTATAGTGAAATTATTGAGTTTTTCGACTTGGAACTTTTTTATGGTTTTTATAGTGAAATTGTATAGTTTTTTAACTAGGAACTTTTTTTAATGGTATTTATAGTGAAATTATTGAGTTTTTTGACTTGGAACTTTTTTATGGTTTTTATAGTGAAATTGTTAATTTTTTTAACATGAATCTTTTATGGTTTTATAATGAAATTGTTGACTTATTTTTAACTTGGAACTTTTTTTAATGGTTTTTACAGTAAAATTGTTGAGTTTTTTTAACTAGGAAGTTTATTTTTTATGGTTTTTATAGTGAAATTGATGAATTTTTTAACTTGGAATTTTTTTATGGTTTTTATAGAGAAATTGTTTAATTTTTTAACTTGGAACTTTTTTTATGCTTTTTATACAGAAACTGTTTACTTGGAATCTTTTATGTTTTTTTTTTTAACTTGGAACTTTTTTATGGTTCTTTTAGTGAAATTGTTGAGTTTTTTAAAATTTACTTTTTTTATGTTTTTGTATAGTGAAATTATTGAATTATTTTAAGATTGGTGTTTTTTTTATGTATTTTATATTAAAATTGCTTATATTTTTAACTTGAAACTTTTTTTGTGTGTTTTTTATAGTGAAATTGTTGAGTATTTTAAATTGGAACTTTTTTTAATGGTTTTTACAGTGAAATTGTTGAGTTTTTTCAAATGGAACTTTTTTTGTATGGTTTTTACAGTGAAAATGTAGAGTTTTTTAACTTGGAACTTTTTTAATGGTATTTATAGTGAAATTATTGAGTTTTTCGACTTGGAACTTTTTTATGGTTTTTATAGTGAAATTGTATAGTTTTTTAACTAGGAACTTTTTTTAATGGTATTTATAGTGAAATTATTGAGTTTTTTTACTAGGAACTTTTTATGGTTTTTAAAGTGAAATTGTTAATTTTTTAACATGAATCTTTTATGGTTTTATAGTGAAATTGTTGACTTATTTTTAACTTGGAACTTTTTTTATGGTTTTTACAGTAAAATTGTTGAGTTTTTTTTAACTAGGAAGTTTATTTTTTATGGCTTTTATAGTGAAATTGATGAATTTTTTAACTTGGAATTTTTTTTATGGTTTTTATAGAGAAATTGTTTAATTTTTTAACTTGGAAATTTTTTTATGCTTTTTATACAGAAACTGTTTACTTGGAATCTTTTATGCTTTTTTTTTAACTTGGAAATTTTTTATGTTTCTTTTAGTGAAATTGTTGAGTTTTTTAAAATTTACTTTTTTTATGTTTTTGTATAGTGAAATTATTGAATTATTTTAAGATTGGTGTTTTTTTTTATGTATTTTATATTAAAATTGCTTATATTTTTAACTTGAAACTTTTTTTTGTGTGTTTTTTATAGTGAAATTGTTGAGTATTTTAAATTGGAACTTTTTTTAATGGTTTTTACAGTGCAATTGTTGAGTTTTTTCAAATGGAACTTTTTTTGTATGGTTTTTACAGTGAAAATGTAGAGTTTTTTAACTTGGAACTTTTTTAATGGTATTTATAGTGAAATTATTGAGTTTTTCGACTTGGAACTTTTTTATGGTTTTTATAGTGAAATTGTATAGTTTTTTAACTAGGAACTTTTTTTAATGGTATTTATAGTGAAATTATTGAGTTTTTTGACTTGGAACTTTTTTATGGTTTTTATAGTGAAATTGTTAATTTTTTTAACATGAATCTTTTATGGTTTTATAATGAAATTGTTGACTTATTTTTAACTTGGAACTTTTTTTTATGGTTTTTACAGTAAAATTGTTGAGTTTTTTTAACTAGGAAGTTTATTTTTTATGGTTTTTATAGTGAAATTGATGAATTTTTTAACTTGGAATTTTTTTATGGTTTTTATAGAGAAATTGTTTAATTTTTTAACTTGGAACTTTTTTTATGCTTTTTATACAGAAATTGTTTACTTGGAATCTTTTATGCTTTTTTTTTTAACTTGGAACTTTTTTATGGTTCTTTTAGTGAAATTGTTGAGTTTTTTAAAATTTACTTTTTTTATGTTTTTGTATAGTGAAATTATTGAATTATTTTAAGATTGGTGTTTTTTTTATGTATTTTATATTAAAATTGCTTATATTTTTAACTTGAAACTTTTTTTGTGTGTTTTTTATAGTGAAATTGTTGAGTATTTTAAATTGGAACTTTTTTTAATGGTTTTTACAGTGAAATTGTTGAGTTTTTTCAAATGGAACTTTTTTTGTATGGTTTTTACAGTGAAAATGTAGAGTTTTTTAACTTGGAACTTTTTTAATGGTATTTATAGTGAAATTATTGAGTTTTTCGACTTGGAACTTTTTTATGGTTTTTATAGTGAAATTGTATAGTTTTTTAACTAGGAACTTTTTTTAATGGTATTTATAGTGAAATTATTGAGTTTTTTTACTAGGAACTTTTTATGGTTTTTAAAGTGAAATTGTTAATTTTTTAACATGAATCTTTTATGGTTTTATAGTGAAATTGTTGACTTATTTTTAACTTGGAACTTTTTTTATGGTTTTTACAGTAAAATTGTTGAGTTTTTTTTAACTAGGAAGTTTATTTTTTATGGCTTTTATAGTGAAATTGATGAATTTTTTAACTTGGAATTTTTTTTATGGTTTTTATAGAGAAATTGTTTAATTTTTTAACTTGGAAATTTTTTTATGCTTTTTATACAGAAACTGTTTACTTGGAATCTTTTATGCTTTTTTTTTAACTTGGAAATTTTTTATGTTTCTTTTAGTGAAATTGTTGAGTTTTTTAAAATTTACTTTTTTTATGTTTTTGTATAGTGAAATTATTGAATTATTTTAAGATTGGTGTTTTTTTTTATGTATTTTATATTAAAATTGCTTATATTTTTAACTTGAAACTTTTTTTTGTGTGTTTTTTATAGTGAAATTGTTGAGTATTTTAAATTGGAACTTTTTTTAATGGTTTTTACAGTGCAATTGTTGAGTTTTTTCAAATGGAACTTTTTTTGTATGGTTTTTACAGTGAAAATGTAGAGTTTTTTAACTTGGAACTTTTTTAATGGTATTTATAGTGAAATTATTGAGTTTTTCGACTTGGAACTTTTTTATGGTTTTTATAGTGAAATTGTATAGTTTTTTAACTAGGAACTTTTTTTAATGGTATTTATAGTGAAATTATTGAGTTTTTTGACTTGGAACTTTTTTATGGTTTTTATAGTGAAATTGTTAATTTTTTTAACATGAATCTTTTATGGTTTTATAATGAAATTGTTGACTTATTTTTAACTTGGAACTTTTTTTTATGGTTTTTACAGTAAAATTGTTGAGTTTTTTTAACTAGGAAGTTTATTTTTTATGGTTTTTATAGTGAAATTGATGAATTTTTTAACTTGGAATTTTTTTATGGTTTTTATAGAGAAATTGTTTAATTTTTTAACTTGGAACTTTTTTTATGCTTTTTATACAGAAACTGTTTACTTGGAATCTTTTATGCTTTTTTTTTTAACTTGGAACTTTTTTATGGTTCTTTTAGTGAAATTGTTGAGTTTTTTAAAATTTACTTTTTTTATGTTTTTGTATAGTGAAATTATTGAATTATTTTAAGATTGGTGTTTTTTTAATGTATTTTATATTAAAATTGCTTATATTTTTAACTTGAAACTTTTTTTGTGTGTTTTTTATAGTGAAATTGTTGAGTATTTTAAATTGGAACTTTTTTTAATGGTTTTTACAGTGAAATTGTTGAGTTTTTTCAAATGGAACTTTTTTTGTATGGTTTTTACAGTGAAAATGTAGAGTTTTTTAACTTGGAACTTTTTTAATGGTATTTATAGTGAAATTATTGAGTTTTTCGACTTGGAACTTTTTTATGGTTTTTATAGTGAAATTGTATAGTTTTTTAACTAGGAACTTTTTTTAATGGTATTTATAGTGAAATTATTGAGTTTTTTTACTAGGAACTTTTTATGGTTTTTAAAGTGAAATTGTTAATTTTTTAACATGAATCTTTTATGGTTTTATAATGAAATTGTTGACTTATTTTTAACTTGGAACTTTTTTTTATGGTTTTTACAGTAAAATTGTTGAGTTTTTTTAACTAGGAAGTTTATTTTTTATGGTTTTTATAGTGAAATTGATGAATTTTTTAACTTGGAATTTTTTTATGGTTTTTATAGAGAAATTGTTTAATTTTTTAACTTGGAACTTTTTTTATGCTTTTTATACAGAAACTGTTTACTTGGAATCTTTTATGCTTTTTTTTTTAACTTGGAACTTTTTTATGGTTCTTTTAGTGAAATTGTTGAGTTTTTTAAAATTTACTTTTTTTATGTTTTTGTATAGTGAAATTATTGAATTATTTTAAGATTGGTGTTTTTTTTATGTATTTTATATTAAAATTGCTTATATTTTTAACTTGAAACTTTTTTTGTGTGTTTTTTATAGTGAAATTGTTGAGTATTTTAAATTGGAACTTTTTTTAATGGTTTTTACAGTGAAATTGTTGAGTTTTTTCAAATGGAACTTTTTTTGTATGGTTTTTACAGTGAAAATGTAGAGTTTTTTAACTTGGAACTTTTTTAATGGTATTTATAGTGAAATTATTGAGTTTTTCGACTTGGAACTTTTTTATGGTTTTTATAGTGAAATTGTATAGTTTTTTAACTAGGAACTTTTTTTAATGGTATTTATAGTGAAATTATTGAGTTTTTTTACTAGGAACTTTTTATGGTTTTTAAAGTGAAATTGTTAATTTTTTAACATGAATCTTTTATGGTTTTATAGTGAAATTGTTGACTTATTTTTAACTTGGAACTTTTTTTATGGTTTTTACAGTAAAATTGTTGAGTTTTTTTTAACTAGGAAGTTTATTTTTTATGGCTTTTATAGTGAAATTGATGAATTTTTTAACTTGGAATTTTTTTTATGGTTTTTATAGAGAAATTGTTTAATTTTTTAACTTGGAAATTTTTTTATGCTTTTTATACAGAAACTGTTTACTTGGAATCTTTTATGCTTTTTTTTTAACTTGGAAATTTTTTATGTTTCTTTTAGTGAAATTGTTGAGTTTTTTAAAATTTACTTTTTTTATGTTTTTGTATAGTGAAATTATTGAATTATTTTAAGATTGGTGTTTTTTTTTATGTATTTTATATTAAAATTGCTTATATTTTTAACTTGAAACTTTTTTTTGTGTGTTTTTTATAGTGAAATTGTTGAGTATTTTAAATTGGAACTTTTTTTAATGGTTTTTACAGTGCAATTGTTGAGTTTTTTCAAATGGAACTTTTTTTGTATGGTTTTTACAGTGAAAATGTAGAGTTTTTTAACTTGGAACTTTTTTAATGGTATTTATAGTGAAATTATTGAGTTTTTCGACTTGGAACTTTTTTATGGTTTTTATAGTGAAATTGTATAGTTTTTTAACTAGGAACTTTTTTTAATGGTATTTATAGTGAAATTATTGAGTTTTTTGACTTGGAACTTTTTTATGGTTTTTATAGTGAAATTGTTAATTTTTTTAACATGAATCTTTTATGGTTTTATAATGAAATTGTTGACTTATTTTTAACTTAGAACTTTTTTTTATGGTTTTTACAGTAAAATTGTTGAGTTTTTTTAACTAGGAAGTTTATTTTTTATGGTTTTTATAGTGAAATTGATGAATTTTTTAACTTGGAATTTTTTTATGGTTTTTATAGAGAAATTGTTTAATTTTTTAACTTGGAACTTTTTTTATGCTTTTTATACAGAAACTGTTTACTTGGAATCTTTTATGCTTTTTTTTTTAACTTGGAACTTTTTTATGGTTCTTTTAGTGAAATTGTTGAGTTTTTTAAAATTTACTTTTTTTATGTTTTTGTATAGTGAAATTATTGAATTATTTTAAGATTGGTGTTTTTTTTATGTATTTTATATTAAAATTGCTTATATTTTTAACTTGAAACTTTTTTTGTGTGTTTTTTATAGTGAAATTGTTGAGTATTTTAAATTGGAACTTTTTTTAATGGTTTTTACAGTGAAATTGTTGAGTTTTTTCAAATGGAACTTTTTTTGTATGGTTTTTACAGTGAAAATGTAGAGTTTTTTAACTTGGAACTTTTTTAATGGTATTTATAGTGAAATTATTGAGTTTTTCGACTTGGAACTTTTTTATGGTTTTTATAGTGAAATTGTATAGTTTTTTAACTAGGAACTTTTTTTAATGGTATTTATAGTGAAATTATTGAGTTTTTTTACTAGGAACTTTTTATGGTTTTTAAGGTGAAATTGTTAATTTTTTAACATGAATCTTTTATGGTTTTATAGTGAAATTGTTGACTTATTTTTAACTTGGAACTTTTTTTATGTTTTTTACAGTAAAATTGTTGAGTTTTTTTTAACCAGGAAGTTTATTTTTTATGGCTTTTATAGTGAAATTGATGAATTTTTTAACTTGGAATTTTTTTTTATGGTTTTTATAGAGAAATTGTTTAATTTTTTAACTTGGAAATTTTTTTATGCTTTTTATACAGAAACTGTTTACTTGGAATCTTTTATGCTTTTTTTTTAACTTGGAAATTTTTTATGTTTCTTTTAGTGAAATTGTTGAGTTTTTTAAAATTTACTTTTTTTATGTTTTTGTATAGTGAAATTATTGAATTATTTTAAGATTGGTGTTTTTTTTTTATGTATTTTATATTAAAATTGCTTATATTTTTAACTTGAAACTTTTTTTTGTGTGTTTTTTATAGTGAAATTGTTGAGTATTTTAAATTGGAACTTTTTTTAATGGTTTTTACAGTGCAATTGTTGAGTTTTTTCAAATGGAACTTTTTTTGTATGGTTTTTACAGTGAAAATGTAGAGTTTTTTAACTTGGAACTTTTTTAATGGTATTTATAGTGAAATTATTGAGTTTTTCGACTTGGAACTTTTTTATGGTTTTTATAGTGAAATTGTATAGTTTTTTAACTAGGAACTTTTTTTAATGGTATTTATAGTGAAATTATTGAGTTTTTTGACTTGGAACTTTTTTTATGGTTTTTATAGTGAAATTGTTAATTTTTTTAACATGAATCTTTTATGGTTTTTATAGTGAAATTGTTGACTTATTTTTAAATTGGAACTTTTTTTTATGGTTTTTACAGTAAAATTGTTGAGTTTTTTTAACTAGGAAGTTTATTTTTTATGGTTTTTATAGTTAAATTGATGAATTTTTTAACTTGGAATTTTTTTATGGTTTTTATAGAGAAATTGTTTAATTTTTTAACTTGGAACTTATTTTATGCTTTTTATACAGAAACTGTTTACTTGGAATCTTTTATGCTTTTTTTTAACTTGGAACTTTTTTATGGTTCTTTTAGTGAAATTGTTGAGTTTTTTAAAATTTACTTTTTTTATGTTTTTGTATAGTGAAATTATTGAATTATTTTAAGATTGGTGTTTTTTTTATGTATTTTATATTAAAATTGCTTATATTTTTAACTTGAAACTTTTTTTGTGTGTTTTTTATAGTGAAATTGTTGAGTATTTTAAATTGGAACTTTTTTTAATGGTTTTTACAGTGAAATTGTTGAGTTTTTTCAAATGGAACTTTTTTTGTATGGTTTTTACAGTGAAAATCTAGTGTTTTTTTAACTTGGAACTTTTTTAATGGTATTTATAGTGAAATTATTGAGTTTTTCGACTTGGAACTTTTTTATGGTTTTTATAGTGAAATTGTATAGTTTTTTAACTAAGAACTTTTTTTAATGGTATTTATAGTGAAATTATTGAGTTTTTTGACTTGGAACTTTTTTTATGGTTTTTATAGTGATATTGTTAATTTTTTTAACATGAATCTTTTATGGTTTTTATAGTGAAATTGTTGACTTATTTTTAACTTGGAACTTTTTTATATGGTTTTTACAGAAAAATTGTTGAGTTTTTTTAACTAGGAAGTTTATTTTTTAGGGGGTTTATAGTGAAATTGATGAATTTTTTAACTTGGAATTTTTTTATTGTTTTTATAGAGAAATTGTTTAATTTTTTAACTTGGAACTTATTTTATGCTTTTTATACAGAAACTGTTTACTTGGAATCTTTTATGCCTTTTTGTTTAACTTGGAACTTTTTTATGGTTCTTTTAGTGAAATTGTTGAGTTTTTTAAAATTTACTTTTTTTATGTTTTTGTATAGTGAAATTATTGAATTATTTTAAGATTGGTGTTTTTTTTATGTATTTTATATTAAAATTGCTTATATTTTTAACTTGAAACTTTTTTTGTGTGTTTTTTATAGTGAAATTGTAGAGTATTTTAAATTGGAACTTTTTTTAATGGTTTTTACAGTGAAATTGTTGAGTTTTTTCAAATGGAACTTTTTTTGTATGGTTTTTACAGTGAAAATCTAGAGTTTTTTAACTTGGAACTTTTTAATGGTATTTATAGTGAAATTATTGAGTTTTTCGACTTGGAACATTTTTATGGTTTTTATAGTGAAATTGTATAGTTTTTTAACTAGGAACTTTTTTTAATGGTATTTATAGTGAAATTATTGAGTTTTTTGACTTGGAACTTTTTTTATGGTTTTTATAGTGATATTGTTAATTTTTTTAACATGAATCTTTTATGGTTTTTATAGTGAAATTGTTGACTTATTTTTAACTTGGAACTTTTTTTATGGTTTTTACAGTAAAATTGTTGAGTTTTTTTAACTAGGAAGTTTATTTTTTATGGTGTTTATAGTTAAATTGATGAATTTTTTAACTTGGAATTTTTTTATTGTTTTTATAGAGAAATTGTTTAATTTTTTAGCTTGGAACTTATTTTATGCTTTTTATACAGAAACTGTTTACTTGGAATCTTTTATGCCTTTTTTTTAACTTGGAACTTTTTTATGGTTCTTTTATTGAAATTGTTGAGTTTTTTAAAATTTACTATTTTTATGTTTTTGTATAGTGAAATTATTGAATTATTTTAAGATTGGTGTTTTTTTTATGTATTTTATATTAAAATTGCTTATATTTTTAACTTGAAGCTTTTTTTGTGTGTTTTTTATAGTGAAATTGTAGAGTATTTTAAATTGGAACTTTTTTTAATGGTTTTTACAGTGCAATTGTTGAGTTTTTTCAAATGGAACTTTTTTTGTATGGTTTTTACAGTGAAAATGTAGAGTTTTTTAACTTGGAACTTTTTTAATGGTATTTATAGTGAAATTATTGAGTTTTTCGACTTGGAACTTTTTTATGGTTTTTATAGTGAAATTGTATAGTTTTTTAACTAGGAACTTTTTTTAATGGTATTTATAGTGAAATTATTGAGTTTTTTTACTAGGAACTTTTTTATGGTTTTTAAAGTGAAATTGTTAATTTTTTAACATGAATCTTTTATGGTTTTATAGTGAAATTGTTGACTTATTTTTAACTTGGAACTTTTTTTATTGTTTTTACAGTAAAATTGTTGAGTTTTTTTAACTAGGAAGTTTATTTTTTATGGCTTTTATAGTGAAATTGATGAATTTTTTAACTTGGAATTTTTTTTATGGTTTTTATAGAGAAATTGTTTAATTTTTTAACTTGGAAATTTTTTTATGCTTTTTATACAGAAACTGTTTACTTGGAATCTTTTATGCTTTTTTTTTAACTTGGAAATTTTTTATGTTTCTTTTAGTGAAATTGTTGAGTTTTTTAAAATTTACTTTTTTTATGTTTTTGTATAGTGAAATTATTGAATTATTTTAAGATTGGTGTTTTTTTTTATGTATTTTATATTAAAATTGCTTATATTTTTAACTTGAAACTTTTTTTTGTGTGTTTTTTATAGTGAAATTGTTGAGTATTTTAAATTGGAACTTTTTTTAATGGTTTTTACAGTGCAATTGTTGAGTTTTTTCAAATGGAACTTTTTTTGTATGGTTTTTACAGTGAAAATGTAGAGTTTTTTAACTTGGAACTTTTTTAATGGTATTTATAGTGAAATTATTGAGTTTTTCGACTTGGAACTTTTTTATGGTTTTTATAGTGAAATTGTATAGTTTTTTAACTAGGAACTTTTTTTAATGGTATTTATAGTGAAATTATTGAGTTTTTTGACTTGGAACTTTTTTATGGTTTTTATAGTGAAATTGTTAATTTTTTTAACATGAATCTTTTATGCTTTTATAGTTAAATTGTTGACTTATTTTTAACTTGGAACTTTTTTTTATGGTTTTTACAGTAAAATTGTTGAGTTTTTTTAACTAGGAAGTTTATTTTTTATGGTGTTTATAGTTAAATTGATGAATTTTTTAACTTGGAATTTTTTTATTGTTTTTATAGAGAAATTGTTTAATTTTTTAGCTTGGAACTTATTTTATGCTTTTTATACAGAAACTGTTTACTTGGAATCTTTTATGCCTTTTTTTTAACTTGGAACTTTTTTATGGTTCTTTTAGTGAAATTGTTGAGTTTTTTAAAATTTACTATTTTTATGTTTTTGTATAGTGAAATTATTGAATTATTTTAAGATTGGTGTTTTTTTTATGTATTTTATATTAAAATTGCTTATATTTTTAACTTGAAGCTTTTTTTGTGTGTTTTTTATAGTGAAATTGTAGAGTATTTTAAATTGGAACTTTTTTTAATGGTTTTTACAGTGCAATTGTTGAGTTTTTTCAAATGGAACTTTTTTTGTATGGTTTTTACAGTGAAAATGTAGAGTTTTTTAACTTGGAACTTTTTTAATGGTATTTATAGTGAAATTATTGAGTTTTTCGACTTGGAACTTTTTTATGGTTTTTATAGTGAAATTGTATAGTTTTTTAACTAGGAACTTTTTTTAATGGTATTTATAGTGAAATTATTGAGTTTTTTTACTAGGAACTTTTTTATGGTTTTTAAAGTGAAATTGTTAATTTTTTAACATGAATCTTTTATGGTTTTATAGTGAAATTGTTGACTTATTTTTAACTTGGAACTTTTTTTATTGTTTTTACAGTAAAATTGTTGAGTTTTTTTAACTAGGAAGTTTATTTTTTATGGCTTTTATAGGGAAATTGATGAATTTTTTAACTTGGAATTTTTTTTATGGTTTTTATAGAGAAATTGTTTAATTTTTTAACTTGGAAATTTTTTTATGCTTTTTATACAGAAACTGTTTACTTGGAATCTTTTATGCTTTTTTTTTAACTTGGAAATTTTTTATGTTTCTTTTAGTGAAATTGTTGAGTTTTTTAAAATTTACTTTTTTTATGTTTTTGTATAGTGAAATTATTGAATTATTTTAAGATTGGTGTTTTTTTTTATGTATTTTATATTAAAATTGCTTATATTTTTAACTTGAAACTTTTTTTTGTGTGTTTTTTATAGTGAAATTGTTGAGTATTTTAAATTGGAACTTTTTTTAATGGTTTTTACAGTGCAATTGTTGAGTTTTTTCAAATGGAACTTTTTTTGTATGGTTTTTACAGTGAAAATGTAGAGTTTTTTAACTTGGAACTTTTTTAATGGTATTTATAGTGAAATTATTGAGTTTTTCGACTTGGAACTTTTTTATGGTTTTTATAGTGAAATTGTATAGTTTTTTAACTAGGAACTTTTTTTAATGGTATTTATAGTGAAATTATTGAGTTTTTTGACTTGGAACTTTTTTATGGTTTTTATAGTGAAATTGTTAATTTTTTTAACATGAATCTTTTATGCTTTTATAGTTAAATTGTTGACTTATTTTTAACTTGGAACTTTTTTTTATGGTTTTTACAGTAAAATTGTTGAGTTTATTTAACTAGGAAGTTTATTTTTTATGGTTTTTATAGTGAAATTGATGAATTTTTTAACTTGGAATTTTTTTGTGGTTTTTATAGAGAAATTGTTTAATTTTTTAACTTGGAACTTTTTTTATGCTTTTTATACAGAAACTGTTTACTTGGAATCTTTTATGCTTTTTTTTTTAACTTGGAACTTTTTTATGGTTCTTTTAGTGAAATTGTTGAGTTTTTTAAAATTTACTTTTTTTATGTTTTTGTATAGTGAAATTATTGAATTATTTTAAGATTGGTGTTTTTTTTATGTATTTTATATTAAAATTGCTTATATTTTTAACTTGAAACTTTTTTTGTGTGTTTTTTATAGTGAAATTGTTGAGTATTTTAAATTGGAACTTTTTTTAATGGTTTTTACAGTGAAATTGTTGAGTTTTTTCAAATGGAACTTTTTTTGTATGGTTTTTACAGTGAAAATCTAGAGTTTTTTAACTAGGAACTGTTTTAATGGTATTTATAGTGAAATTATTGAGTTTTTCGACTTGGAACTTTTTTATGGTTTTTATAGTGAAATTGTATAGTTTTTTAACTAGGAACTTTTTTTAATGGTATTTATAGTGAAATTATTGAGTTTTTTGACTTGGAACTTTTTTATGGTTTTTATAGTGAAATTGTTAATTTTTTTAACATGAATCTTTTATGGTTTTATAGTGAAATTGTTGACTTATTTTTAACTTGGAACTTTTTTTATGGTTTTTACAGTAAAATTTATGAGTTTTTTTAAGTAGGAAGTATATTTTTTATGGTTTTTATAGTGAAATTGATGAATTTTTTAACTTGGAATTTTTTTATGGTTTTTATAGAGAAATTGATTAATTTTTTAACTTGGAACTTTTTTTATGCTTTTTATACAGAAACTGTTTACTTGGAATCTTTTATGCCTTTTTTTTTTAACTTGGACCTTTTTTATGGTTCTTTTAGTGAAATTGTTGAGTTTTTTAAAATTTACTTTTTTTATGATTTTGTATAGTGAAATTATTGAATTATTTTAAGATTGGTGTTTTTTTTATGTATTTTATATTAAAATTGCTTATATTTTTAACTTGGAACTTTTTTTGTGTGTTTTTTATAGTGAAATTGTTGAGTATTTTAAATTGGAACTTTTTTTAATGGTTTTTACAGTGAAATTGTTGAGTTTTTTCGAATGGAACTTTTTTTGTATGGTTTTTACAGTGAAAATCTAGAGTTTTTTAACTTGGAACTTTTTTAATGGTATTTATAGTGAAATTATTGAGTTTTTCGGCTTGGAACTTTTTTATGGTTTTTATAGTGAAATTATATAGTTTTTTAACTAGGAACTTTTTTTAATGGTATTTATAGTGAAATTATTGAGTTTTTTGACTTGGAACTTTTTTTATGGTTTTTATAGTGATATTGTTAATTTTTTTAACATGAATCTTTTATGGTTTTTATAGTGAAATTGTTGACTTATTTTTAACTTGGAACTTTTTTTTATGGTTTTTACAGTAAAATTGTTGAGTTTTTTTAACTAGGAAGTTTATTTTTTATGGTGTTTATAGTGAAATTGATGAATTTTTTAACTTGGAATTTTTTTATTGTTTTTATAGAGAAATTGTTTAATTTTTTAACTTGGAACTTATTTTATGCTTTTTATACAGAAACTGTTTACTTGGAATCTTTTATGCCTTTTTGTTTAACTTGGAACTTTTTTATGGTTCTTTTAGTGAAATTGTTGAGTTTTTTAAAATTTACTTTTTTTATGTTTTTGTATAGTGAAATTATTGAATTATTTTAAGATTGGTGTTTTTTTTTATGTATTTTATATTAAAATTGCTTATATTTTTAACTTGAAACTTTTTTTGTGTGTTTTTTATAGTGAAATTGTAGAGTATTTTAAATTGGAACTTTTTTTAATGGTTTTTACAGTGAAATTGTTGTGTTTTTTGAAATGGAACTTTTTTTGTATGGTTTTTACAGTGAAAATGTAGAGTTTTTTAACTTGGAACTTTTTTAATGGTATTTATAGTGAAATTATTGAGTTTTTCGACTTGGAACTTTTTTATGGTTTTTATAGTGAAATTGTATAGTTTTTTAACTAGGAACTTTTTTTAATGGTATTTATAGTGAAATTATTGAGTTTTTTGACTTGGAACTTTTTTTTATGGTTTTTATAGTGAAATTGTTAATTTTTTTAACATGAATCTTTTATGGTTTTATAGTGAAATTGTTGACTTTTTTTTAACTTGGAACTTTTTTTATGGTTTTTACAGTAAAATTTATGAGTTTTTTTAACTAGGAAGTATATTTTTTATGGTTTTTATAGTGAAATTGATGAATTTTTTAACTTGGAATTTTTTTATGGTTTTTATAGAGAAATTGTTTAATTTTTTAACTTGGAACTTTTTTTATGCTTTTTATACAGAAACTGTTTACTTGGAATCTTTTATGCCTTTTTTTTTTAACTTGGACCTTTTTTATGGTTCTTTTAGTGAAATTGTTGAGTTTTTTAAAATTTACTTTTTTTATGTTTTTGTATAGTGAAATTATTGAATTATTTTAAGATTGGTGTTTTTTTTATGTATTTTATATTAAAATTGCTTATATTTTTAACTTGGAACTTTTTTTGTGTGTTTTTTATAGTGAAATTGTTGAGTATTTTAAATTGGAACTTTTTTTAATGGTTTTTACAGTGAAATTGTTGAGTTTTTTCGAATGGAACTTTTTTTGTATGGTTTTTACAGTGAAAATCTAGAGTTTTTTAACTTGGAACTTTTTTAATGGTATTTATAGTGAAATTATTGAGTTTTTCGGCTTGGAACTTTTTTATGGTTTTTATAGTGAAATTATATAGTTTTTTAACTAAGAACTTTTTTTAATGGTATTTATAGTGAAATTATTGAGTTTTTTGACTTGGAACTTTTTTTATGGTTTTTATAGTGATATTGTTAATTTTTTTAACATGAATCTTTTATGGTTTTTATAGTGAAATTGTTGACTTATTTTTAACTTGGAACTTTTTTTTATGGGTTTTACAGTAAAATTGTTGAGTTTTTTTAACTAGGAAGTTTATTTTTTATGGTGTTTATAGTGAAATTGATGAATTTTTTAACTTGGAATTTTTTTATTGTTTTTATAGAGAAATTGTTTAATTTTTTAACTTGGAACTTATTTTATGCTTTTTATACAGAAACTGTTTACTTGGAATCTTTTATGCCTTTTTGTTTAACTTGGAACTTTTTTATGGTTCTTTTAGTGAAATTGTTGAGTTTTTTAAAATTTACTTTTTTTATGTTTTTGTATAGTGAAATTATTGAATTATTTTAAGATTGGTGTTTTTTTTTATGTATTTTATATTAAAATTGCTTATATTTTTAACTTGAAACTTTTTTTGTGTGTTTTTTATAGTGAAATTGTAGAGTATTTTAAATTGGAACTTTTTTTAATGGTTTTTACAGTGAAATTGTTGTGTTTTTTGAAATGGAACTTTTTTTGTATGGTTTTTACAGTGAAAATGTAGAGTTTTTTAACTTGGAACTTTTTTAATGGTATTTATAGTGAAATTATTGAGTTTTTCGACTTGGAACTTTTTTATGGTTTTTATAGTGAAATTGTATAGTTTTTTAACTAGGAACTTTTTTTAATGGTATTTATAGTGAAATTATTGAGTTTTTTGACTTGGAACTTTTTTTTATGGTTTTTATAGTGAAATTGTTAATTTTTTTAACATGAATCTTTTATGGTTTTATAGTGAAATTGTTGACTTTTTTTTAACTTGGAACTTTTTTTATGGTTTTTACAGTAAAATTTATGAGTTTTTTTAACTAGGAAGTATATTTTTTATGGTTTTTATAGTGAAATTGATGAATTTTTTAACTTGGAATTTTTTTATGGTTTTTATAGAGAAATTGTTTAATTTTTTAACTTGGAACTTTTTTTATGCTTTTTATACAGAAACTGTTTACTTGGAATCTTTTATGCCTTTTTTTTTTAACTTGGACCTTTTTTATGGTTCTTTTAGTGAAATTGTTGAGTTTTTTAAAATTTACTTTTTTTATGTTTTTGTATAGTGAAATTATTGAATTATTTTAAGATTGGTGTTTTTTTTATGTATTTTATATTAAAATTGCTTATATTTTTAACTTGGAACTTTTTTTGTGTGTTTTTTATAGTGAAATTGTTGAGTATTTTAAATTGGAACTTTTTTTAATGGTTTTTACAGTGAAATTGTTGAGTTTTTTCGAATGGAACTTTTTTTGTATGGTTTTTACAGTGAAAATCTAGAGTTTTTTAACTTGGAACTTTTTTAATGGTATTTATAGTGAAATTATTGAGTTTTTCGGCTTGGAACTTTTTTATGGTTTTTATAGTGAAATTATATAGTTTTTTAACTAAGAACTTTTTTTAATGGTATTTATAGTGAAATTATTGAGTTTTTTGACTTGGAACTTTTTTTATGGTTTTTATAGTGATATTGTTAATTTTTTTAACATGAATCTTTTATGGTTTTTATAGTGAAATTGTTGACTTATTTTTAACTTGGAACTTTTTTTTATGGGTTTTACAGTAAAATTGTTGAGTTTTTTTAACTAGGAAGTTTATTTTTTATGGTGTTTATAGTGAAATTGATGAATTTTTTAACTTGGAATTTTTTTATTGTTTTTATAGAGAAATTGTTTAATTTTTTAACTTGGAACTTATTTTATGCTTTTTATACAGAAACTGTTTACTTGGAATCTTTTATGCCTTTTTGTTTAACTTGGAACTTTTTTATGGTTCTTTTAGTGAAATTGTTGAGTTTTTTAAAATTTACTTTTTTTATGTTTTTGTATAGTGAAATTATTGAATTATTTTAAGATTGGTGTTTTTTTTTATGTATTTTATATTAAAATTGCTTATATTTTTAACTTGAAACTTTTTTTGTGTGTTTTTTATAGTGAAATTGTAGAGTATTTTAAATTGGAACTTTTTTTAATGGTTTTTACAGTGAAATTGTTGTGTTTTTTGAAATGGAACTTTTTTTGTATGGTTTTTACAGTGAAAATGTAGAGTTTTTTAACTTGGAACTTTTTTAATGGTATTTATAGTGAAATTATTGAGTTTTTCGACTTGGAACTTTTTTATGGTTTTTATAGTGAAATTGTATAGTTTTTTAACTAGGAACTTTTTTTAATGGTATTTATAGTGAAATTATTGAGTTTTTTGACTTGGAACTTTTTTTTATGGTTTTTATAGTGAAATTGTTAATTTTTTTAACATGAATCTTTTATGGTTTTATAGTGAAATTGTTGACTTTTTTTTAACTTGGAACTTTTTTTATGGTTTTTACAGTAAAATTTATGAGTTTTTTTAACTAGGAAGTATATTTTTTATGGTTTTTATAGTGAAATTGATGAATTTTTTAACTTGGAATTTTTTTATGGTTTTTATAGAGAAATTGTTTAATTTTTTAACTTGGAACTTTTTTTATGCTTTTTATACAGAAACTGTTTACTTGGAATCTTTTATGCCTTTTTTTTTTAACTTGGACCTTTTTTATGGTTCTTTTAGTGAAATTGTTGAGTTTTTTAAAATTTACTTTTTTTATGTTTTTGTATAGTGAAATTATTGAATTATTTTAAGATTGGTGTTTTTTTTATGTATTTTATATTAAAATTGCTTATATTTTTAACTTGGAACTTTTTTTGTGTGTTTTTTATAGTGAAATTGTTGAGTATTTTAAATTGGAACTTTTTTTAATGGTTTTTACAGTGAAATTGTTGAGTTTTTTCGAATGGAACTTTTTTTGTATGGTTTTTACAGTGAAAATCTAGAGTTTTTTAACTTGGAACTTTTTTAATGGTATTTATAGTGAAATTATTGAGTTTTTCGGCTTGGAACTTTTTTATGGTTTTTATAGTGAAATTATATAGTTTTTTAACTAAGAACTTTTTTTAATGGTATTTATAGTGAAATTATTGAGTTTTTTGACTTGGAACTTTTTTTATGGTTTTTATAGTGATATTGTTAATTTTTTTAACATGAATCTTTTATGGTTTTTATAGTGAAATTGTTGACTTATTTTTAACTTGGAACTTTTTTTTATGGTTTTTACAGTAAAATTGTTGAGTTTTTTTAACTAGGAAGTTTATTTTTTATGGTGTTTATAGTGAAATTGATGAATTTTTTAACTTGGAATTTTTTTATTGTTTTTATAGAGAAATTGTTTAATTTTTTAACTTGGAACTTATTTTATGCTTTTTATACAGAAACTGTTTACTTGGAATCTTTTATGCCTTTTTGTTTAACTTGGAACTTTTTTATGGTTCTTTTAGTGAAATTGTTGAGTTTTTTAAAATTTACTTTTTTTATGTTTTTGAATAGTGAAATTATTGAATTATTTTAAGATTGGTGTTTTTTTTATGTATTTTATATTAAAATTGCTTATATTTTTAACTTGAAACTTTTTTTGTGTGTTTTTTATAGTGAAATTGTAGAGTATTTTAAATTGGAACTTTTTTTAATGGTTTTTACAGTGAAATTGTTGAGTTTTTTGAAATGGAACTTTTTTTGTATGGTTTTTACAGTGAAAATGTAGAGTTTTTTAACTTGGAACTTTTTTAATGGTATTTATAGTGAAATTATTGAGTTTTTCGACTTGGAACTTTTTTATGGTTTTTATAGTGAAATTGTATAGTTTTTTAACTAGGAACTTTTTTTAATGGTATTTATAGTGAAATTATTGAGTTTTTTTACTAGGAACTTTTTTATGGTTTTTAAAGTGAAATTGTTAATTTTTTAACATGAATCTGTTATGGTTTTATAGTGAAATTGTTGACTTATTTTTAACTTGGAACTTTTTTATGGTTTTTACAGTAAAATTGTTGAGTTTTTTTAACTAGGAAGTTTATTTTTTATGGCTTTTATAGTGAAATTGATGAATTTTTTAACTTGGAATTTTTTTTATGGTTTTTATAGAGAAATTGTTTAATTTTTTAACTTGGAAATTTTTTTATGCTTTTTATACAGAAACTGTTTACTTGGAATCTTTTATGCTTTTTTTTTAACTTGGAAATTTTTTATGTTTCTTTTAGTGAAATTGTTGAGTTTTTTAAAATTTACTTTTTTTATGTTTTTGTATAGTGAAATTATTGAATTATTTTAAGATTGGTGTTTTTTTTTATGTATTTTATATTAAAATTGCTTATATTTTTAACTTGAAACTTTTTTTTGTGTGTTTTTTATAGTGAAATTGTTGAGTATTTTAAATTGGAACTTTTTTTAATGGTTTTTACAGTGCAATTGTTGAGTTTTTTCAAATGGAACTTTTTTTGTATGGTTTTTACAGTGAAAATGTAGAGTTTTTTAACCTTGAACTTTTTTAATGGTATTTATAGTGAAATTATTTAGTTTTTCGACTTGGAACTTTTTTATGGTTTTTATAGTGAAATTGTATAGTTTTTTAACTAGGAACTTTTTTTAATGGTATTTATAGTGAAATTATTGAGTTTTTTGACTTGGAACTTTTTTATGGTTTTTATAGTGAAATTGTTAATTTTTTTAACATGAATCTTTTATGGTTTTATAGTGAAATTGTTGACTTATTTTTAACTTGGAACTTTTTTTTATGGTTTTTACAGTAAAATTGTTGAGTTTTTTTAACTAGGAAGTTTATTTTTTATGGTGTTTATAGTGAAATTGATGAATTTTTTAACTTGGAATTTTTTTATTGTTTTTATAGAGAAATTGTTTAATTTTTTAACTTGGAACTTATTTTATGCTTTTTATACAGAAACTGTTTACTTGGAATCTTTTATGCCTTTTTGTTTAACTTGGAACTTTTTTATGGTTCTTTTAGTGAAATTGTTGAGTTTTTTAAAATTTACTTTTTTTATGTTTTTGTATAGTGAAATTATTGAATTATTTTAAGATTGGTGTTTTTTTTATGTATTTTATATTAAAATTGCTTATATTTTTAACTTGAAACTTTTTTTGTGTGTTTTTTATAGTGAAATTGTAGAGTATTTTAAATTGGAACTTTTTTTAATGGTTTTTACAGTGAAATTGTTGAGTTTTTTCAAATGGAACTTTTTTTGTATGGTTTTTACAGTGAAAATCTAGAGTTTTTTAACTTGGAACTTTTTAATGGTATTTATAGTGAAATTATTGAGTTTTTCGACTTGGAACGTTTTTATGGTTTTTATAGTGAAATTGTATAGTTTTTTAACTAGGAACTTTTTTAAATGGTATTTATAGTGAAATTATTGAGTTTTTTGACTTGGAACTTTTTTTATGGTTTTTATAGTGATATTGTTAATTTTTTTAACATGAATCTTTTATGGTTTTTATAGTTAAATTGTTGACTTATTTTTAACTTGGAACTTTTTTTTATGGTTTTTACAGTAAAATTGTTGAGTTTTTTTAACTAGGAAGTTTATTTTTTATGGTGTTTATAGTGAAATTGATGAATTTTTTAACTTGGAATTTTTTTATTGTTTTTATAGAGAAATTGTTTAATTTTTTAGCTTGGAACTTATTTTATGCTTTTTATACAGAAACTGTTTACTTGGAATCTTTTATGCCTTTTTTTTAACTTGGAACTTTTTTATGGTTCTTTTAGTGAAATTGTTGAGTTTTTTAAAATTTACTTTTTTTATGTTTTTGTATAGTGAAATTATTGAATTATTTTAAGATTGGTGTTTTTTTTATGTATTTTATATTAAAATTGCTTATATTTTTAACTTGAAACTTTTTTTGTGTGTTTTTTATAGTGAAATTGTTGAGTATTTTAAATTGGAACTTTTTTTAATGGTTTTTACAGTGAAATTGTTGAGTTTTTTCAAATGGAACTTTTTTTGTATGGTTTTTACAGTGAAAATCTAGAGTTTTTTAACTAGGAACTGTTTTAATGGTATTTATAGTGAAATTATTGAGTTTTTCGACTTGGAACTTTTTTATGGTTTTTATAGTGAAATTGTATAGTTTTTTAACTAGGAACTTTTTTTAATGGTATTTATAGTGAAATTATTGAGTTTTTTGACTTGGAACTTTTTTATGGTTTTTATAGTGAAATTGTTAATTTTTTTAACATGAATCTTTTATGGTTTTATAGTGAAATTGTTGACTTATTTTTAACTTGGAACTTTTTTTATGGTTTTTACAGTAAAATTTATGAGTTTTTTTAACTAGGAAGTATATTTTTTATGGTTTTTATAGTGAAATTGATGAATTTTTTAACTTGGAATTTTTTTATGGTTTTTATAGAGAAATTGTTTAATTTTTTAACTTGGAACTTTTTTTATGCTTTTTATACAGAAACTGATTACTTGGAATCTTTTATGCCTTTTTTTTTTAACTTGGACCTTTTTTATGGTTCTTTTAGTGAAATTGTTGAGTTTTTTAAAATTTACTTTTTTTATGTTTTTGTATAGTGAAATTATTGAATTATTTTAAGATTGGTGTTTTTTTTATGTATTTTATATTAAAATTGCTTATATTTTTAACTTGGAACTTTTTTTGTGTGTTTTTTATAGTGAAATTGTTGAGTATTTTAAATTGGAACTTTTTTTAATGGTTTTTACAGTGAAATTGTTGAGTTTTTTCGAATGGAACTTTTTTTGTATGGTTTTTACAGTGAAAATCTAGAGTTTTTTAACTTGGAACTTTTTTAATGGTATTTATAGTGAAATTATTGAGTTTTTCGGCTTGGAACTTTTTTATGGTTTTTATAGTGAAATTATATAGTTTTTTAACTAAGAACTTTTTTTAATGGTATTTATAGTGAAATTATTGAGTTTTTTGACTTAGAACTTTTTTTATGGTTTTTATAGTGATATTGTTAATTTTTTTAACATGAATCTTTTATGGTTTTTATAGTGAAATTGTTGACTTATTTTTAACTTGGAACTTTTTTTTATGGATTTTACAGTAAAATTGTTGAGTTTTTTTAACTAGGAAGTTTATTTTTTATGGTGTTTATAGTGAAATTGATGAATTTTTTAACTTGGAATTTTTTTATTGTTTTTATAGAGAAATTGTTTAATTTTTTAACTTGGAACTTATTTTATGCTTTTTATACAGAAACTGTTTACTTGGAATCTTTTATGCCTTTTTGTTTAACTTGGAACTTTTTTATGGTTCTTTTAGTGAAATTGTTGAGTTTTTTAAAATTTACTTTTTTTTATGTTTTTGAATAGTGAAATTATTGAATTATTTTAAGATTGGTGTTTTTTTTATGTATTTTATATTAAAATTGCTTATATTTTTAACTTGAAACTTTTTTTGTGTGTTTTTTATAGTGAAATTGTAGAGTATTTTAAATTGGAACTTTTTTTAATGGTTTTTACAGTGAAATTGTTGAGTTTTTTGAAATGGAACTTTTTTTGTATGGTTTTTACAGTGAAAATGTAGAGTTTTTTAACTTGGAACTTTTTTAATGGTATTTATAGTGAAATTATTGAGTTTTTCGACTTGGAACTTTTTTATGGTTTTTATAGTGAAATTGTATAGTTTTTTAACTAGGAACTTTTTTTAATGGTATTTATAGTGAAATTATTGAGTTTTTTGACTTGGAACTTTTTTTATGGTTTTTATAGTGAAATTGTTAATTTTTTTAACATGAATCTTTTATGGTTTTATAGTGAAATTGTTGACTTATTTTTAACTTGGAACTTTTTTTATGGTTTTTACAGTAAAATTTATGAGTTTTTTTAACTAGGAAGTATATTTTTTATGGTTTTTATAGTGAAATTGATGAATTTTTTAACTTGGAATTTTTTTATGGTTTTTATAGAGAAATTGTTTAATTTTTTAACTTGGAACTTTTTTTATGCTTTTTATACTGAAACTGTTTACTTGGAATCTTTTATGCCTTTTTTTTTTAACTTGGACCTTTTTTATGGTTCTTTTAGTGAAATTGTTGAGTTTTTTAAAATTTACTTTTTTTATGTTTTTGTATAGTGAAATTATTGAATTATTTTAAGATTGGTGTTTTTTTTATGTATTTTATATTAAAATTGCTTATATTTTTAACTTGGAACTTTTTTTGTGTGTTTTTTATAGTGAAATTGTTGAGTATTTTAAATTGGAACTTTTTTTAATGGTTTTTACAGTGAAATTGTTGAGTTTTTTCGAATGGAACTTTTTTTGTATGGTTGTTACAGTGAAAATCTAGAGTTTTTTAACTTGGAACTTTTTTAATGGTATTTATAGTGAAATTATTGAGTTTTTCGGCTTGGAACTTTTTTATGGTTTTTATAGTGAAATTATATAGTTTTTTAACTAAGAACTTTTTTTAATGGTATTTATAGTGAAATTATTGAGTTTTTTGACTTGGAACTTTTTTTATGGTTTTTATAGTGATATTGTTAATTTTTTTAACATGAATCTTTTATGGTTTTTATAGTGAAATTGTTGACTTATTTTTAACTTGGAACTTTTTTTTATGGTTTTTACAGTAAAATTGTTGAGTTTTTTTAACTAGGAAGTTTATTTTTTATGGTGTTTATAGTGAAATTGATGAATTTTTTAACTTGGAATTTTTTTATTGTTTTTATAGAGAAATTGTTTAATTTTTTAACTTGGAACTTATTTTATGCTTTTTATACAGAAACTGTTTACTTGGAATCTTTTATGCCTTTTTGTTTAACTTGGAACTTTTTTATGGTTCTTTTAGTGAAATTGTTGAGTTTTTTAAAATTTACTTTTTTTATGTTTTTGTATAGTGAAATTATTGAATTATTTTAAGATTGGTGTTTTTTTTTATGTATTTTATATTAAAATTGCTTATATTTTTAACTTGAAACTTTTTTTGTGTGTTTTTTATAGTGAAATTGTAGAGTATTTTAAATTGGAACTTTTTTTAATGGTTTTTACAGTGAAATTGTTGAGTTTTTTGAAATGGAACTTTTTTTGTATGGTTTTTACAGTGAAAATGTAGAGTTTTTTAACTTGGAACTTTTTTAATGGTATTTATAGTGAAATTATTGAGTTTTTCGACTTGGAACTTTTTTATGGTTTTTATAGTGAAATTGTATAGTTTTTTAACTAGGAACTTTTTTTAATGGTATTTATAGTGAAATTATTGAGTTTTTTGACTTGGAACTTTTTTTATGGTTTTTATAGTGAAATTGTTAATTTTTTTAACATGAATCTTTTATGGTTTTATAGTGAAATTGTTGACTTATTTTTAACTTGGAACTTTTTATATGGTTTTTACAGTAAAATTGTTGAGTTTTTTTAACTAGGAAGTTTATTTTTTATGGTTTTTATAGTGAAATTGATGAATTTTTTAACTTGGAATTTTTTTATGGTTTTTATAGAGAAATTGTTTAATTTTTTAACTTGGAACTTTTTTTATGCTTTTTATACAGAAACTGTTTACTTGGAATCTTTTATGCTTTTTTTTTAACTTGGAACTTTTTTATGGTTCTTTTAGTGAAATTGTTGAGTTTTTTAAAATTTACTTTTTTTATGTTTTTGTATAGTGAAATTATTGAATTATTTTAAGATTGGTGTTTTTTTATGTATTTTATATTAAAATTGCTTATATTTTTAACTTGAAACTTTTTTTGTGTGTTTTTTATAGTGAAATTGTTGAGTATTTTAAATTGGAACTTTTTTTAATGGTTTTTACAGTGAAATTGTTGAGTTTTTTCAAATGGAACTTTTTTTGTATGGTTTTTACAGTGAAAATCTAGATTTTTTAACTTGGAACTTTTTTAATGGTATTTATAGTGAAATTATTGAGTTTTTCGACTTGGAACATTTTTATGGTTTTTATAGTGAAATTGTATAGTTTTTTAACTAGGAACTTTTTTTAATGGTATTTATAGTGAAATTATTGAGTTTTTTGACTTGGAACTTTTTTTATGGTTTTTATAGTGATATTGTTAATTTTTTTAACATGAATCTTTTATGGTTTTTATAGTTAAATTGTTGACTTATTTTTAACTTGGAACTTTTTTTTATGGTTTTTACAGTAAAATTGTTGAGTTTTTTTAACTAGGAAGTTTATTTTTTATGGTGTTTATAGTGAAATTGATGAATTTTTTAACTTGGAATTTTTTTATTGTTTTTATAGAGAAATTGTTTAATTTTTTAGCTTGGAACTTATTTTATGCTTTTTATACAGAAACTGTTTACTTGGAATCTTTTATGCCTTTTTGTTTAACTTGGAACTTTTTTATGGTTCTTTTAGTGAAATTGTTGAGTTTTTTAAAATTTACTTTTTTTATGTTTTTGTATAGTGAAATTATTGAATTATTTTAAGATTGGTGTTTTTTTTTATGTATTTTATATTAAAATTGCTTATATTTTTAACTTGAAACTTTTTTTGTGTGTTTTTTATAGTGAAATTGTAGAGTATTTTAAATTGGAACTTTTTTTAATGGTTTTTACAGTGAAATTGTTGAGTTTTTTGAAATGGAACTTTTTTTGTATGGTTTTTACAGTGAAAATGTAGAGTTTTTTAACTTGGAACTTTTTTAATGGTATTTATAGTGAAATTATTGAGTTTTTCGACTTGGAACTTTTTTATGGTTTTTATAGTGAAATTGTATAGTTTTTTAACTAGGAACTTTTTTTAATGGTATTTATAGTGAAATTATTGAGTTTTTTGACTTGGAACTTTTTTTATGGTTTTTATAGTGAAATTGTTAATTTTTTTAACATGAATCTTTTATGGTTTTATAGTGAAATTGTTGACTTATTTTTAACTTGGAACTTTTTATATGGTTTTTACAGTAAAATTGTTGAGTTTTTTTAACTAGGAAGTTTATTTTTTATGGTTTTTATAGTGAAATTGATGAATTTTTTAACTTGGAATTTTTTTATGGTTTTTATAGAGAAATTGTTTAATTTTTTAACTTGGAACTTTTTTTATGCTTTTTATACAGAAACTGTTTACTTGGAATCTTTTATGCTTTTTTTTTAACTTGGAACTTTTTTATGGTTCTTTTAGTGAAATTGTTGAGTTTTTTAAAATTTACTTTTTTTATGTTTTTGTATAGTGAAATTATTGAATTATTTTAAGATTGGTGTTTTTTTATGTATTTTATATTAAAATTGCTTATATTTTTAACTTGAAACTTTTTTTGTGTGTTTTTTATAGTGAAATTGTTGAGTATTTTAAATTGGAACTTTTTTTAATGGTTTTTACAGTGAAATTGTTGAGTTTTTTCAAATGGAACTTTTTTTGTATGGTTTTTACAGTGAAAATCTAGATTTTTTAACTTGGAACTTTTTTAATGGTATTTATAGTGAAATTATTGAGTTTTTCGACTTGGAACTTTTTTATGGTTTTTATAGTGAAATTGTATAGTTTTTTAACTAAGAACTTTTTTTAATGGTATTTATAGTGAAATTATTGAGTTTTTTGACTTGAAACTTTTTTTATGGTTTTTATAGTGATATTGTTAATTTTTTTAACATGATTCTTTTATGGTTTTTATAGTGAAATTGTTGACTTATTTTTAACTTGGAACTTTTTTATATGGTTTTTACAGTTAAATTGTTGAGTTTTTTTAACTAGGAAGTTTATTTTTTATGGTGTTTATAGTGAAATTGATGAATTTTTTAACTTGGAATTTTTTTATTGTTTTTATAGAGAAATTGTTTAATTTTTTAACTTGGAACTTATTTTATGCTTTTTATACAGAAACTGTTTACTTGGAATCTTTTATGCCTTTTTGTTTAACTTGGAACTTTTTTATGGTTCTTTTAGTGAAATTGTTGAGTTTTTTAAAATTTACTTTTTTTATGTTTTTGTATAGTGAAATTATTGAATTATTTTAAGATTGGTGTTTTTTTTATGTATTTTATATTAAAATTGCTTATATTTTTAACTTGAAACTTTTTTTGTGTGTTTTTTATAGTGAAATTGTAGAGTATTTTAAATTGGAACTTTTTTTAATGGTTTTTACAGTGAAATTGTTGAGTTTTTTCAAATGGAACTTTTTTTGTATGGTTTTTACAGTGAAAATCTAGAGTTTTTTAACTTGGAACTTTTTAATGGTATTTATAGTGAAATTATTGAGTTTTTCGACTTGGAACGTTTTTATGGTTTTTATAGTGAAATTGTATAGTTTTTTAACTAGGAACTTTTTTTAATGGTATTTATAGTGAAATTATTGAGTTTTTTGACTTGGAACTTTTTTATGGTTTTTATAGTGAAATTGTTAATTTTTTTAACATGAATCTTTTATGGTTTTATAGTGAAATTGTTGACTTATTTTTAACTTGGAACTTTTTTTTATGGTTTTTACAGTAAAATTGTTGAGTTTTTTTAACTAGGAAGTTTATTTTTTATGGTTTTTATAGTGAAATTGATGAATTTTTTAACTTGGAATTTTTTTATGGTTTTTATAGAGAAATTGTTTAATTTTTTAACTTGGAACTTTTTTTATGCTTTTTATACAGAAACTGTTTACTTGGAATCTTTTATGCTTTTTTTTTTAACTTGGAACTTTTTTATGGTTCTTTTAGTGAAATTGTTGAGTTTTTTAAAATTTACTTTTTTTATGTTTTTGTATAGTGAAATTATTGAATTATTTTAAGATTGGTGTTTTTTTTATGTATTTTATATTAAAATTGCTTATATTTTTAACTTGAAACTTTTTTTGTGTGTTTTTTATAGTGAAATTGTTGAGTATTTTAAATTGGAACTTTTTTTAATGGTTTTTACAGTGAAATTGTTGAGTTTTTTCAAATGGAACTTTTTTTGTATGGTTTTTACAGTGAAAATCTAGAGTTTTTTAACTAGGAACTTTTTTAATGGTATTTATAGTGAAATTATTGAGTTTTTCGACTTGGAACTTTTTTATGGTTTTTATAGTGAAATTGTATAGTTTTTTAACTAGGAACTTTTTTTAATGGTATTTATAGTGAAATTATTGAGTTTTTTGACTTGGAACTTTTTTATGGTTTTTATAGTGAAATTGTTAATTTTTTTAACATGAATCTTTTATGGTTTTATAGTGAAATTGTTGACTTATTTTTAACTTGGAACTTTTTTTTATGGTTTTTACAGTAAAATTGTTGAGTTTTTTTAACTAGGAAGTTTATTTTTTATGGTTTTTATAGTGAAATTGATGAATTTTTTAACTTGGAATTTTTTTATGGTTTTTATAGAGAAATTTTTTAATTTTTTAACTTGGAACTTTTTTTATGCTTTTTATACAGAAACTGTTTACTTGGAATCTTTTATGCTTTTTTTTTAACTTGGAACTTTTTTATGGTTCTTTTAGTGAAATTGTTGAGTTTTTTAAAATTTACTTTTTTTATGTTTTTGTATAGTGAAATTATTGAATTATTTTAAGATTGGTGTTTTTTTTTATGTATTTTATATTAAAATTGCTTATATTTTTAACTTGAAACTTTTTTTGTGTGTTTTTTATAGTGAAATTGTTGAGTATTTTAAATTGGAACTTTTTTTAATGGTTTTTACAGTGAAATTGTTGAGTTTTTTCAAATGGAACTTTTTTTGTATGGTTTTTACAGTGAAAATCTAGAGTTTTTTAACTTGGAACTTTTTTAATGGTATTTATAGTGAAATTATTGAGTTTTTCGACTTGGAACTTTTTTATGGTTTTTATAGTGAAATTGTATAGTTTTTAAACTAAGAACTTTTTTTAATGGTATTTATAGTGAAATTATTGAGTTTTTTGACTTGGAACTTTTTTTATGGTTTTTATAGTGATATTGTTAATTTTTTTAACATGAATCTTTTATGGTTTTTATAGTGAAATTGTTGACTTATTTTTAACTTGGAACTTTTTTTTATGGTTTTTACAGTAAAATTGTTGAGTTTTTTTAACTAGGAAGTTTATTTTTTATGGTGTTTATAGTGAAATTGATGAATTTTTTAACTTGAAATTTTTTTATTGTTTTTATAGAGAAATTGTTTAATTTTTTAACTTGGAAATTTTTTTATGCTTTTTATACAGAAACTGTTTACTTGGAATCTTTTATGCTTTTTTTTTAACTTGGAAATTTTTTATGTTTCTTTTAGTGAAATTGTTGAGTTTTTTAAAATTTACTTTTTTTATGTTTTTGTATAGTGAAATTATTGAATTATTTTAAGATTGGTGTTTTTTTATGTATTTTATATTAAAATTGCTTATATTTTTAACTTGAAACTTTTTTTGTGTGTTTTTTATAGTGAAATTGTAGAGTATTTTAAATTGGAACTTTTTTTAATGGTTTTTACAGTGAAATTGTTGAGTTTTTTCAAATGGAACTTTTTTTGTATGGTTTTTACAGTGAAAATCTAGAGTTTTTTAACTTGGAACTTTTTAATGGTATTTATAGTGAAATTATTGAGTTTTTCGACTTGGAACGTTTTTATGGTTTTTATAGTGAAATTGTATAGTTTTTTAACTAGGAACTTTTTTTAATGGTATTTATAGTGAAATTATTGAGTTTTTTGACTTGGAACTTTTTTTATGGTTTTTATAGTGATATTGTTAATTTTTTTAACATGAATCTTTTATGGTTTTTATAGTTAAATTGTTGACTTATTTTTAACTTGGAACTTTTTTTTATGGTTTTTACAGTAAAATTGTTGAGTTTTTTTAACTAGGAAGTTTATTTTTTATGGTGTTTATAGTGAAATTGATGAATTTTTTAACTTGGAATTTTTTTATTGTTTTTATAGAGAAATTGTTTAATTTTTTAGCTTGGAACTTATTTTATGCTTTTTATACAGAAACTGTTTACTTGGAATCTTTTATGCCTTTTTGTTTAACTTGGAACTTTTTTATGGTTCTTTTAGTGAAATTGTTGAGTTTTTTAAAATTTACTTTTTTTATGTTTTTGTATAGTGAAATTATTGAATTATTTTAAGATTGGTGTTTTTTTATGTATTTTATATTAAAATTGCTTATATTTTTAACTTGAAACTTTTTTTGTGTGTTTTTTATAGTGAAATTGTTGAGTATTTTAAATTGGAACTTTTTTTAATGGTTTTTACAGTGAAATTGTTGAGTTTTTTCAAATGGAACTTTTTTTGTATGGTTTTTACAGTGAAAATCTAGATTTTTTAACTTGGAACTTTTTTAATGGTATTTATAGTGAAATTATTGAGTTTTTCGACTTGGAACTTTTTTATGGTTTTTATAGTGAAATTGTATAGTTTTTTAACTAAGAACTTTTTTTAATGGTATTTATAGTGAAATTATTGAGTTTTTTGACTTGAAACTTTTTTTATGGTTTTTATAGTGATATTGTTAATTTTTTTAACATGATTCTTTTATGGTTTTTATAGTGAAATTGTTGACTTATTTTTAACTTGGAACTTTTTTATATGGTTTTTACAGTTAAATTGTTGAGTTTTTTTAACTAGGAAGTTTATTTTTTATGGTGTTTATAGTGAAATTGATGAATTTTTTAACTTGGAATTTTTTTATTGTTTTTATAGAGAAATTGTTTAATTTTTTAACTTGGAACTTATTTTATGCTTTTTATACAGAAACTGTTTACTTGGAATCTTTTATGCCTTTTTGTTTAACTTGGAACTTTTTTATGGTTCTTTTAGTGAAATTGTTGAGTTTTTTAAAATTTACTTTTTTTATGTTTTTGTATAGTGAAATTATTGAATTATTTTAAGATTGGTGTTTTTTTTATGTATTTTATATTAAAATTGCTTATATTTTTAACTTGAAACTTTTTTTGTGTGTTTTTTATAGTGAAATTGTAGAGTATTTTAAATTGGAACTTTTTTTAATGGTTTTTACAGTGAAATTGTTGAGTTTTTTCAAATGGAACTTTTTTTGTATGGTTTTTACAGTGAAAATATAGAGTTTTTTAACTTGGAACTTTTTAATGGTATTTATAGTGAAATTATTGAGTTTTTCGACTTGGAACGTTTTTATGGTTTTTATAGTGAAATTGTATAGTTTTTTAACTAGGAACTTTTTTTAATGGTATTTATAGTGAAATTATTGAGTTTTTTGACTTGGAACTTTTTTATGGTTTTTATAGTGAAATTGTTAATTTTTTTAACATGAATCTTTTATGGTTTTATAGTGAAATTGTTGACTTATTTTTAACTTGGAACTTTTTTTTATGGTTTTTACAGTAAAATTGTTGAGTTTTTTTAACTAGGAAGTTTATTTTTTATGGTTTTTATAGTGAAATTGATGAATTTTTTAACTTGGAATTTTTTTATGGTTTTTATAGAGAAATTGTTTAATTTTTTAACTTGGAACTTTTTTTATGCTTTTTATACAGAAACTGTTTACTTGGAATCTTTTATGCTTTTTTTTTTAACTTGGAACTTTTTTATGGTTCTTTTAGTGAAATTGTTGAGTTTTTTAAAATTTACTTTTTTTATGTTTTTGTATAGTGAAATTATTGAATTATTTTAAGATTGGTGTTTTTTTTATGTATTTTATATTAAAATTGCTTATATTTTTAACTTGAAACTTTTTTTGTGTGTTTTTTATAGTGAAATTGTTGAGTATTTTAAATTGGAACTTTTTTTAATGGTTTTTACAGTGAAATTGTTGAGTTTTTTCAAATGGAACTTTTTTTGTATGGTTTTTACAGTGAAAATCTAGAGTTTTTTAACTAGGAACTTTTTTAATGGTATTTATAGTGAAATTATTGAGTTTTTCGACTTGGAACTTTTTTATGGTTTTTATAGTGAAATTGTATAGTTTTTTAACTAGGAACTTTTTTTAATGGTATTTATAGTGAAATTATTGAGTTTTTTGACTTGGAACTTTTTTATGGTTTTTATAGTGAAATTGTTAATTTTTTTAACATGAATCTTTTATGGTTTTATAGTGAAATTGTTGACTTATTTTTAACTTGGAACTTTTTTTTATGGTTTTTACAGTAAAATTGTTGAGTTTTTTTAACTAGGAAGTTTATTTTTTATGGTGTTTATAGTGAAATTGATGAATTTTTTAACTTGGAATTTTTTTATTGTTTTTATAGAGAAATTGTTTAATTTTTTAGCTTGGAACTTATTTTATGCTTTTTATACAGAAACTGTTTACTTGGAATCTTTTATGCTTTTTTTTTAACTTGGAACTTTTTTATGGTTCTTTTAGTGAAATTGTTGAGTTTTTTAAAATTTACTTTTTTTATGTTTTTGTATAGTGAAATTATTGAATTATTTTAAGATTGGTGTTTTTTTATGTATTTTATATTAAAATTGCTTATATTTTTAACTTGAAACTTTTTTTGTGTGTTTTTTATAGTGAAATTGTTGAGTATTTTAAATTGGAACTTTTTTTAATGGTTTTTACAGTGAAATTGTTGAGTTTTTTCAAATGGAACTTTTTTTGTATGGTTTTTACAGTGAAAATCTAGATTTTTTAACTTGGAACTTTTTTAATGGTATTTATAGTGAAATTATTGAGTTTTTCGACTTGGAACTTTTTTATGGTTTTTATAGTGAAATTGTATAGTTTTTTAACTAAGAACTTTTTTTAATGGTATTTATAGTGAAATTATTGAGTTTTTTGACTTGAAACTTTTTTTATGGTTTTTATAGTGATATTGTTAATTTTTTTAACATGATTCTTTTATGGTTTTTATAGTGAAATTGTTGACTTATTTTTAACTTGGAACTTTTTTATATGGTTTTTACAGTTAAATTGTTGAGTTTTTTTAACTAGGAAGTTTATTTTTTATGGTTTTTATAGTGAAATTGATGAATTTTTTAACTTGGAATTTTTTTATGGTTTTTATAGAGAAATTGTTTAATTTTTTAACTTGGAACTTTTTTTATGCTTTTTATACAGAAACTGTTTACTTGGAATCTTTTATGCTTTTTTTTTTAACTTGGAACTTTTTTATGGTTCTTTTAGTGAAATTGTTGAGTTTTTTAAAATTTACTTTTTTTATGTTTTTGTATAGTGAAATTATTGAATTATTTTAAGATTGGTGTTTTTTTTATGTATTTTATATTAAAATTGCTTATATTTTTAACTTGAAACTTTTTTTGTGTGTTTTTTATAGTGAAATTGTTGAGTATTTTAAATTGGAACTTTTTTTAATGGTTTTTACAGTGAAATTGTTGAGTTTTTTCAAATGGAACTTTTTTTGTATGGTTTTTACAGTGAAAATCTAGAGTTTTTTAACTAGGAACTTTTTTAATGGTATTTATAGTGAAATTATTGAGTTTTTCGACTTGGAACTTTTTTATGGTTTTTATAGTGAAATTGTATAGTTTTTTAACTAGGAACTTTTTTTAATGGTATTTATAGTGAAATTATTGAGTTTTTTGACTTGGAACTTTTTTATGGTTTTTATAGTGAAATTGTTAATTTTTTTAACATGAATCTTTTATGGTTTTATAGTGAAATTGTTGACTTATTTTTAACTTGGAACTTTTTTTTATGGTTTTTACAGTAAAATTGTTGAGTTTTTTTAACTAGGAAGTTTATTTTTTATGGTTTTTATAGTGAAATTGATGAATTTTTTAACTTGGAATTTTTTTATGGTTTTTATAGAGAAATTTTTTAATTTTTTAACTTGGAACTTTTTTTATGCTTTTTATACAGAAACTGTTTACTTGGAATCTTTTATGCTTTTTTTTTAACTTGGAACTTTTTTATGGTTCTTTTAGTGAAATTGTTGAGTTTTTTAAAATTTACTTTTTTTATGTTTTTGTATAGTGAAATTATTGAATTATTTTAAGATTGGTGTTTTTTTTTATGTATTTTATATTAAAATTGCTTATATTTTTAACTTGAAACTTTTTTTGTGTGTTTTTTATAGTGAAATTGTTGAGTATTTTAAATTGGAACTTTTTTTAATGGTTTTTACAGTGAAATTGTTGAGTTTTTTCAAATGGAACTTTTTTTGTATGGTTTTTACAGTGAAAATCTAGAGTTTTTTAACTTGGAACTTTTTTAATGGTATTTATAGTGAAATTATTGAGTTTTTCGACTTGGAACGTTTTTATGGTTTTTATAGTGAAATTGTATAGTTTTTTAACTAGGAACTTTTTTTAATGGTATTTATAGTGAAATTATTGAGTTTTTTGACTTGGAACTTTTTTTATGGTTTTTATAGTGATATTGTTAATTTTTTTAACATGAATCTTTTATGGTTTTTATAGTTAAATTGTTGACTTATTTTTAACTTGGAACTTTTTTTTATGGTTTTTACAGTAAAATTGTTGAGTTTTTTTAACTAGGAAGTTTATTTTTTATGGTGTTTATAGTGAAATTGATGAATTTTTTAACTTGGAATTTTTTTATTGTTTTTATAGAGAAATTGTTTAATTTTTTAGCTTGGAACTTATTTTATGCTTTTTATACAGAAACTGTTTACTTGGAATCTTTTATGCCTTTTTGTTTAACTTGGAACTTTTTTATGGTTCTTTTAGTGAAATTGTTGAGTTTTTTAAAATTTACTTTTTTTATGTTTTTGTATAGTGAAATTATTGAATTATTTTAAGATTGGTGTTTTTTTATGTATTTTATATTAAAATTGCTTATATTTTTAACTTGAAACTTTTTTTTGTGTGTTTTTTATAGTGAAATTGTTGAGTATTTTAAATTGGAACTTTTTTTAATGGTTTTTACAGTGCAATTGTTGAGTTTTTTCAAATGGAACTTTTTTTGTATGGTTTTTACAGTGAAAATGTAGAGTTTTTTAACTTGGAACTTTTTTAATGGTATTTATAGTGAAGTTATTGAGTTTTTCGACTTGGAACTTTTTTATGGTTTTTATAGTGAAATTGTATAGTTTTTTAACTAGGAACTTTTTTTAATGGTATTTATAGTGAAATTATTGAGTTTTTTGACTTGGAACTTTTTTATGGTTTTTATAGTGAAATTGTTAATTTTTTTAACATGAATCTTTTATGGTTTTATAGTGAAATTGTTGACTTATTTTTAACTTGGAACTTTTTTTATGGTTTTTACAGTAAAATTTATGATTTTTTTTAACTAGGAAGTATATTTTTTATGGTTTTTATAGTGAAATTGATGAATTTTTTAAGTTGGAATTTTTTTATGGTTTTTATAGAGAAATTGTTTAATTTTTTAACTTGGAACTTTTTTTATGCTTTTTATACAGAAACTGTTTACTTGGAATCTTTTATGCCTTTTTTTTTAACTTGGACCTTTTTTATGGTTCTTTTAGTGAAATTGTTGAGTTTTTTAAAATTTACTTTTTTTATGTTTTTGTATAGTGAAATTATTGAATTATTTTAAGATTGGTGCTTTTTTTATGTATTTTATATTAAAATTGCTTATATTTTTAACTTGTAACTTTTTTTTTGTGTTTTTTATAGTGAAATTGTTGAGTATTTTAAATTGGAACTTTTTTTAATGGTTTTTACAGTGAAATTGTTGAGTTTTTTCAAATGGAACTTTTTTGTATGGTTTTTACAGTGAAAATGTAGAGTTTTTTAACTTGGAACTTTTTTAATGGTATTTATAGTGAAATTATTGAGTTTTTCGACTTGGAACTTTTTTATGGTTTTTATAGTGAAATTGTATAGTTTTTTAACTAGGAACTTTTTTTAATGGTATTTATAGTGAAATTATTGAGTTTTTTGACTTGGAACTTTTTTTATGGTTTTTATAGTGAAATTGTTAATTTTTTTAACATGAATCTTTTATGGTTTTATAGTGAAATTGTTGACTTATTTTTAACTTGGAACTTTTTTTATGGTTTTTACAGTAAAATTGTTGAGTTTTTTTAACTAGGAAGTTTATTTTTTATGGTTTTTATAGTGAAATTGATGAATTTTTTAACTTGGAATTTTTTTATGGTTTTTATAGAGAAATTGTTTAATTTTTTAACTTGGAACTTTTTTTATGCTTTTTATACAGAAACTGTTTACTTGGAATCTTTTATGCTTTTTTTTTAACTTGGAACTTTTTTATGGTTCTTTTAGTGAAATTGTTGAGTTTTTTAAAATTTACTTTTTTTATGTTTTTGTATAGTGAAATTATTGAATTATTTTAAGATTGGTGTTTTTTTTATGTATTTTATATTAAAATTGCTTATATTTTTAACTTGAAACTTTTTTTGTGTGTTTTTTATAGTGAAATTGTTGAGTATTTTAAATTGGAACTTTTTTTAATGGTTTTTACAGTGAAATTGTTGAGTTTTTTCAAATGGAACTTTTTTTGTATGGTTTTTACAGTGAAAATGTAGAGTTTTTTAACTTGGAACTTTTTTAATGGTATTTATAGTGAAATTATTGAGTTTTTCGACTTGGAACTTTTTTATGGTTTTTATAGTGATATTGTATAGTTTTTTAAACTAGGAATTTTTTTTAATTGTATTTATAGTGAAATTATTGAGTTTTTTGACTTGGAACTTTTTTTATGTTTTTTATAGTGAAATTGTTAATTTTTTTAACATGAATCTTTTATGGTTTTTATAGTGAAATTGTTGACCTATTTTTAACTTGGAACTTTTTTTTATGGTTTTTACAGTAAAATTGTTGAGTTTTTTTAACTAGGAAGTTTATTTTTTTATGGTTTTTATAGTGAAATTGATGAATTTTTTAACTTGGAATTTTTTTATTGTTTTTATAGAGAAATTGTTTAATTTTTTAACTTGGAACTTTTTTTATCCTTTTTATACAGAAATTGTTTACTTGGAATCTTTTATGCTTTTTTTTAACTTGGAACTTTTTTATGCTTCTTTTAGTGAAATTGTTGAGTTTTTTAAAATTTACTTTTTTTATGTTTTTGTATAGTGAAATTATTGAATTATTTTAAGATTGGTGTTTTTTTTATGTATTTTATATTAAAATTGCTTATATTTTTAACTTGAAACTTTTTTTGTGTGTTTTTTATAGTGAAAATGTAGTGTATTTTAAATTGGAACTTTTTTTAATGGTTTTTACAGTGAAATTGTTGAGTTTTTTCAAATGGAACTATTTCTGTATGGTTTTTACAGTGAAAATCTAGAGTTTTTTAACTTGGAACTTTTTAATGGTATTTATAGTGAAATTATTGAGTTTTTCGACTTGGAACGTTTTTATGGTTTTTATAGTGAAATTGTATAGTTTTTTAACTAGGAACTTTTTTTAATGGTATTTATAGTGAAATTATTGAGTTTTTTGACTTGGAACTTTTTTTATGGTTTTTATAGTGATATTGTTAATTTTTTTAACATGAATCTTTTATGGTTTTTATAGTGAAATTGTTGACTTATTTTTAACTTGGAACTTTTTTTTATGGTTTTTACAGTAAAATTGTTGAGTTTTTTTAACTAGGAAGTTTATTTTTTATGGTGTTTATAGTGAAATTGATGAATTTTTTAACTTGGAATTTTTTTATTGTTTTTATAGAGAAATTGTTTAATTTTTTAGCTTGGAACTTATTTTATGCTTTTTATACAGAAACTGTTTACTTGGAATCTTTTATGCCTTTTTTTTAACTTGGAACTTTTTTATGGTTCTTTTAGTGAAATTGTTGAGTTTTTTAAAATTTACTTTTTTTATGTTTTTGTATAGTGAAATTATTGAATTATTTTAAGATTGGTGTTTTTTTATGTATTTTATATTAAAATTGCTTATATTTTTAACTTGAAACTTTTTTTGTGTGTTTTTTATAGTGAAATTGTAGAGTATTTTAAATTGGAACTTTTTTTAATGGTTTTTACAGTGAAATTGTTGAGTTTTTTGAAATGGAACTTTTTTTGTATGGTTTTTACAGTGAAAATGTAGAGTTTTTTAACTTGGAACTTTTTTAATGGTATTTATAGTGAAATTATTGAGTTTTTCGACTTGGAACTTTTTTATGGTTTTTATAGTGAAATTGTATAGTTTTTTAAACTAGGAACTTTTTTTAATGGTATTTATAGTGAAATTATTGAGTTTTTTGACTTGGAACTTTTTTATGTTTTTTATAGTGAAATTGTTAATTTTTTTAACATGAATCTTTTATGGTTTTTATAGTTAAATTGTTGACTTATTTTTAACTTGGAACTTTTTTTTATGGTTTTTACAGTAAAATTGTTGAGTTTTTTTAACTAGGAAGTTTATTTTTTATGGTGTTTATAGTGAAATTGATGAATTTTTTAACTTGGAATTTTTTTATTATTTTTATAGAGAAATTGTTTAATTTTTTAGCTTGGAACTTATTTTATGCTTTTTATACAGAAACTGTTTACTTGGAATCTTTTATGCCTTTTTTTTAACTTGGAACTTTTTTATGGTTCTTTTAGTGAAATTGTTGAGTTTTTTAAAATTTACTTTTTTTATGTTTTTGTATAGTGAAATTATTGAATTATTTTAAGATTGGTGTTTTTTTATGTATTTTATATTAAAATTGCTTATATTTTTAACTTGAAACTTTTTTTTGTGTGTTTTTTATAGTGAAATTGTTGAGTATTTTAAATTGGAACTTTTTTTAATGGTTTTTACAGTGCAATTGTTGAGTTTTTTCAAATGGAACTTTTTTTGTATGATTTTTACAGTGAAAATGTAGAGTTTTTTAACTTGGAACTTTTTTAATGGTATTTATAGTGAAGTTATTGAGTTTTTCGACTTGGAACTTTTTTATGGTTTTTATAGTGAAATTGTATAGTTTTTTAACTAGGAACTTTTTTTAATGGTATTTATAGTGAAATTATTGAGTTTTTTGACTTGGAACTTTTTTATGGTTTTTATAGTGAAATTGTTAATTTTTTTAACATGAATCTTTTATGGTTTTATAGTGAAATTGTTGACTTATTTTTAACTTGGAACTTTTTTTATGGTTTTTACAGTAAAATTTATGATTTTTTTTAACTAGGAAGTATATTTTTTATGGTTTTTATAGTGAAATTGATGAATTTTTTAAGTTGGAATTTTTTTATGGTTTTTATAGAGAAATTGTTTAATTTTTTAACTTGGAACTTTTTTTATGCTTTTTATACAGAAACTGTTTACTTGGAATCTTTTATGCCTTTTTTTTTAACTTCGACCTTTTTTATGGTTCTTTTAGTGAAATTGTTGAGTTTTTTAAAATTTACTTTTTTTATGTTTTTGTATAGTGAAATTATTGAATTATTTTAAGATTGGTGCTTTTTTTATGTATTTTATATTAAAATTGCTTATATTTTTAACTTGGAACTTTTTTTTTGTGTTTTTTATAGTGAAATTGTTGAGTATTTTAAATTGGAACTTTTTTTAATGGTTTTTACAGTGAAATTGTTGAGTTTTTTGAAATGGAACTTTTTTGTATGGTTTTTACAGTGAAAATGTAGAGTTTTTTAACTTGGAACTTTTTTAATGGTATTTATAGTGAAATTATTGAGTTTTTCGACTTGGAACTTTTTTATGGTTTTTATAGTGAAATTGTATAGTTTTTTAACTAGGAACTTTTTTTAATGGTATTTATAGTGAAATTATTGAGATTTTTGACTTGGAACTTTTTTTATGGTTTTTATAGTGAAATTGTTAATTTTTTTAACATGAATCTTTTATGGTTTTATAGTGAAATTGTTGACTTATTTTTAACTTGGAACTTTTTTTATGGTTTTTACAGTAAAATTGTTGAGTTTTTTTAACTAGGAAGTTTATTTTTTATGGTTTTTATAGTGAAATTGATGAATTTTTTAACTTGGAATTTTTTTATGGTTTTTATAGAGAAATTGTTTAATTTTTTAACTTGGAACTTTTTTTATGCTTTTTATACAGAAACTGTTTACTTGGAATCTTTTATGCTTTTTTTTTAACTTGGAACTTTTTTATGGTTCTTTTAGTGAAATTGTTGAGTTTTTTAAAATTTACTTTTTTTATGTTTTTGTATAGTGAAATTATTGAATTATTTTAAGATTGGTGTTTTTTTTATGTATTTTATATTAAAATTGCTTATATTTTTAACTTGAAACTTTTTTTGTGTGTTTTTTATAGTGAAATTGTTGAGTATTTTAAATTGGAACTTTTTTTAATGGTTTTTACAGTGAAATTGTTGAGTTTTTTCAAATGGAACTTTTTTTGTATGGTTTTTACAGTGAAAATGTAGAGTTTTTTAACTTGGAACTTTTTTAATGGTATTTATAGTGAAATTATTGAGTTTTTCGACTTGGAACTTTTTTATGGTTTTTATAGTGATATTGTATAGTTTTTTAAACTAGGAATTTTTTTTAATTGTATTTATAGTGAAATTATTGAGTTTTTTGACTTGGAACTTTTTTAATGTTTTTTATAGTGAAATTGTTAATTTTTTTAACATGAATCTTTTATGGTTTTTATAGTGAAATTGTTGACCTATTTTTAACTTGGAACTTTTTTTTATGGTTTTTACAGTAAAATTGTTGAGTTTTTTTAACTAGGAAGTTTATTTTTTTATGGTTTTTATAGTGAAATTGATGAATTTTTTAACTTGGAATTTTTTTATTGTTTTTATAGAGAAATTGTTTAATTTTTTAACTTGGAACTTTTTTTATCCTTTTTATACAGAAATTGTTTACTTGGAATCTTTTATGCTTTTTTTTAACTTGGAACTTTTTTATGGTTCTTTTAGTGAAATTGTTGAGTTTTTTAAAATTTACTTTTTTTATGTTTTTGTATAGTGAAATTATTGAATTATTTTAAGATTGGTGTTTTTTTTATGTATTTTATATTAAAATTGCTTATATTTTTAACTTGAAACTTTTTTTGTGTGTTTTTTATAGTGAAAATGTAGTGTATTTTAAATTGGAACTTTTTTTAATGGTTTTTACAGTGAAATTGTTGAGTTTTTTCAAATGGAACTATTTCTGTATGGTTTTTACAGTGAAAATCTAGAGTTTTTTAACTTGGAACTTTTTAATGGTATTTATAGTGAAATTATTGAGTTTTTCGACTTGGAACGTTTTTATGGTTTTTATAGTGAAATTGTATAGTTTTTTAACTAGGAACTTTTTTTAATGGTATTTATAGTGAAATTATTGAGTTTTTTGACTTGGAACTTTTTTTATGGTTTTTATAGTGATATTGTTAATTTTTTTAACATGAATCTTTTATGGTTTTTATAGTGAAATTGTTGACTTATTTTTAACTTGGAACTTTTTTTTATGGTTTTTACAGTAAAATTGTTGATTTTTTTAACTAGGAAGTTTATTTTTTATGGTGTTTATAGTGAAATTGATGAATTTTTTAACTTGGAATTTTTTTATTGTTTTTATAGAGAAATTGTTTAATTTTTTAGCTTGGAACTTATTTTATGCTTTTTATACAGAAACTGTTTACTTGGAATCTTTTATGCCTTTTTTTTAACTTGGAACTTTTTTATGGTTCTTTTAGTGAAATTGTTGAGTTTTTTAAAATTTACTTTTTTTATGTTTTTGTATAGTGAAATTATTGAATTATTTTAAGATTGGTGTTTTTTTTATGTATTTTATATTAAAATTGCTTATATTTTTAACTTGAAACTTTTTTTGTGTGTTTTTTATAGTGAAATTGTAGAGTATTTTAAATTGGAACTTTTTTTAATGGTTTTTACAGTGAAATTGTTGAGTTTTTTGAAATGGAACTTTTTTTGTATGGTTTTTACAGTGAAAATGTAGAGTTTTTTAACTTGGAACTTTTTTAATGGTATTTATAGTGAAATTATTGAGTTTTTCGACTTGGAACTTTTTTATGGTTTTTTTAGTGAAATTGTATAGTTTTTTAAACTAGGAACTTTTTTTAATGGTATTTATAGTGAAATTATTGAGTTTTTTGACTTGGAACTTTTTTATGTTTTTTATAGTGAAATTGTTAATTTTTTTAACATGAATCTTTTATGGTTTTTATAGTGAAATTGTTGACTTATTTTTAACTTGGAACTTTTTTTTATGGTTTTTACAGTAAAATTGTTGAGTTTTTTTAACTAGGAATTTTATTTTTTTATGGTTTTTATAGTGAAATTGATGAATTTTTTAACTTGGAATTTTTTTATTGTTTTTATAGAGAAATTGTTTAATTTTTTAACTTGGAACTTTTTTTATGCTTTTTATACAGAAACTGTTTACTTGGAATCTTTTATGCTTTTTTTTAACTTGGAACTTTTTTATGGTTCTTTTAGTGAAATTGTTGAGTTTTTTAAAATTTACTTTTTTTATGTTTTTGTATAGTGAAATTATTGAATTATTTAAAGATTGGTGTTTTTTTTATGTATTTTATATTAAAATTGCTTATATTTTTAACTTGAAACTTTTTTTGTGTGTTTTTTATAGTGAAATTGTTGAGTATTTTAAATTGGAACTTTTTTTAATGGTTTTTACAGTGAAATTGTTGAGTTTTTTCAAATGGAACTTTTTTTGTATGGTTTTTACAGTGAAAATCTAGAGTTTTTTAACTAGGAACTTTTTTAATGGTATTTATAGTGAAATTATTGAGTTTTTCGACTTGGAACTTTTTTATGGTTTATATAGTGAAATTGTATAGTTTTTTAACTAGGAACTTTTTTTAATGGTATTTATAGTGAAATTATTGAGTTTTTTGACTTGGAACTTTTTTTATGGTTTTTATAGTGATATTGTTAATTTTTTTAACATGAATCTTTTATGGTTTTTATAGTGAAATTGTTGACTTATTTTTAACTTGGAACTTTTTTGTATGGTTTTTACAGTAAAATTGTTGAGTTTTTATAACTAGGAAGTTTATTTTTTATGGTGTTTATAGTGAAATTGATGAATTTTTTAACTTGGAATTTTTTTATTGTTTTTATAGAGAAATTGTTTAATTTTTTAGCTTGGAACTTATTTTATGCTTTTTATACAGAAACTGTTTACTTGGAATCTTTTATGCCTTTTTTTAACTTGGAACTTTTTTATGGTTCTTTTAGTGAAATTGTTGAGTTTTTTAAAATTTACTTTTTTTATGTTTTTGTATAGTGAAATTATTGAATTATTTTAAGATTGGTGTTTTTTTTATGTATTTTATATTAAAATTGCTTATCTTTTTAACTTGAAACTTTTTTTGTGTGTTTTTTATAGTGAAATTGTAGAGTATTTTAAATTGGAACTTTTTTTAATGGTTTTTACAGTGAAATTGTTGAGTTTTTTGAAATGGAACTTTTTTTGTATGGTTTTTACAGTGAAAATGTAGAGTTTTTTAACTTGGAACTTTTTTAATGGTATTTATAGTGAAATTATTGAGTTTTTCGACTTGGAACTTTTTTATGGTTTTTATAGTGAAATTGTATAGTTTTTTAAACTAGGAACTTTTTTTAATGGTATTTATAGTGAAATTATTGAGTTTTTTGACTTGGAACTTTTTTATGTTTTTTATAGTGAAATTGTTAATTTTTTTAACATGAATCTTTTATGGTTTTTTTAGTGAAATTGTTGACTTATTTTTAACTTGGAACTTTTTTTTATGGTTTTTACAGTAAAATTGTTGAGTTTTTTTAACTAGGAAGTTTATTTTTTTATGGTTTTTATAGTGAAATTGATGAATTTTTTAACTTGGAATTTTTTTATTGTTTTTATAGAGAAATTGTTTAATTTTTTAACTTGGAACTTATTTTATGCTTTTTATACAGAAACTGTTTACTTGGAATCTTTTATGCTTTTTGTTTAACTTGGAAATTTTTTTTTGTTCTTTTAGTGAAATTGTTGAGTTTTTTAAAATTTACTTTTTTTATGTTTTTGTATAGTGAAATTATTGAATTATTTTAAGATTGGTGTTTTTTTTATGTATTTTATATTAAAATTGCTTATATTTTTAACTTGAAACTTTTTTGTGTATTTTTTATAGTGAAATTGTTGAGTATTTTAAATTGGAACTTTTTTTAATGGTTTTTACAGTGAAATTGTTGAGTTTTTTCAAATGGAACTTTTTTTGTATGGTTTTTACAGTGAAAATATAGAGTTTTTTAACTTGGAACTTTTTAATGGTATTTTATAGTGAAATTATTGAGTTTTTCGACTTGGAACGTTTTTATGGTTTTTATAGTGAAATTGTATAGTTTTTTAACTAGGAACTTTTTTTAATGGTATTTATAGTGAAATTATTGAGTTTTTTGACTTGGAACTTTTTTATGGTTTTTATAGTGATATTGTTATTTTTTTTAACATGAATCTTTTATGGTTTTATAGTGAAATTGTTGACTTATTTTTAACTTGGAACTTTTTTTTATGGTTTTTACAGTAAAATTGTTGAGTTTTTTTAACTAGGAAGTTTATTTTTTATGGTTTTTATAGTGAAATTGATGAATTTTTTAACTTGGAATTTTTTTATGGTTTTTATAGAGAAATTGTTTAATTTTTTAACTTGGAACTTTTTTTATGCTTTTTATACAGAAACTGTTTACTTGGAATCTTTTATGCTTTTTTTTTAACTTGGAACTTTTTTATGGTTCTTTTAGTGAAATTGTTGAGTTTTTTAAAATTTACTTTTTTTATGTTTTTGTATAGTGAAATTATTGAATTATTTAAAGATTGGTGTTTTTTTTATGTATTTTATATTAAAATTGCTTATATTTTTAACTTGAAACTTTTTTTGTGTGTTTTTTATAGTGAAATTGTTGAGTATTTTAAATTGGAACTTTTTTTAATGGTTTTTACAGTGAAATTGTTGAGTTTTTTCAATTGGAACTTTTTTTGTATGGTTTTTACAGTGAAAATCTAGAGTTTTTTAACTAGGAACTTTTTTAATGGTATTTATAGTGAAATTATTGAGTTTTTCGACTTGGAACTTTTTTATGGTTTTTATAGTGAAATTGTATAGTTTTTTAACTAGGAACTTTTTTTAATGGTATTTATAGTGAAATTATTGAGTTTTTTGACTTGGAACTTTTTTTATGGTTTTTATAGTGATATTGTTAATTTTTTTAACATGAATCTTTTATGGTTTTTATAGTGAAATTGTTGACTTATTTTTAACTTGGAACTTTTTTTTATGGTTTTTACAGTAAAATTGTTGAGTTTTTATAACTAGGAAGTTTATTTTTTATGGTGTTTATAGTGAAATTGATGAATTTTTTAACTTGGAATTTTTTTATTGTTTTTATAGAGAAATTGTTTAATTTTTTAGCTTGGAACTTATTTTATGCTTTTTATACAGAAACTGTTTACTTGGAATCTTTTATGCCTTTTTTTTAACTTGGAACTTTTTTATGGTTCTTTTAGTGAAATTGTTGAGTTTTTTAAAATTTACTTTTTTTATGTTTTTGTATAGTGAAATTATTGAATTATTTTAAGATTGGTGTTTTTTTTATGTATTTTATATTAAAATTGCTTATCTTTTTAACTTGAAACTTTTTTTGTGTGTTTTTTATAGTGAAATTGTAGAGTATTTTAAATTGGAACTTTTTTTAATGGTTTTTACAGTGAAATTGTTGAGTTTTTTGAAATGGAACTTTTTTTGTATGGTTTTTACAGTGAAAATGTAGAGTTTTTTAACTTGGAACTTTTTTAATGGTATTTATAGTGAAATTATTGAGTTTTTCGACTTGGAACTTTTTTATGGTTTTTATAGTGAAATTGTATAGTTTTTTAAACTAGGAACTTTTTTTAATGGTATTTATAGTGAAATTATTGAGTTTTTTAACTTGGAACTTTTTTATGTTTTTTATAGTGAAATTGTTAATTTTTTTAACATGAATCTTTTATGGTTTTTTTAGTGAAATTGTTGACTTATTTTTAACTTGGAACTTTTTTTTATGGTTTTTACAGTAAAATTGTTGAGTTTTTTTAACTAGGAAGTTTATTTTTTTATGGTTTTTATAGTGAAATTGATGAATTTTTTAACTTGGAATTTTTTTATTGTTTTTATAGAGAAATTGTTTAATTTTTTAACTTGGAACTTATTTTATGCTTTTTATACAGAAACTGTTTACTTGGAATCTTTTATGCTTTTTGTTTAACTTGGAAATTTTTTTTTGTTCTTTTAGTGAAATTGTTGAGTTTTTTAAAATTTACTTTTTTTATGTTTTTGTATAGTGAAATTATTGAATTATTTTAAGATTGGTGTTTTTTTTATGTATTTTATATTAAAATTGCTTATATTTTTAACTTGAAACTTTTTTGTGTATTTTTTATAGTGAAATTGTTGAGTATTTTAAATTGGAACTTTTTTTAATGGTTTTTACAGTGAAATTGTTGAGTTTTTTCAAATGGAACTTTTTTTGTATGGTTTTTACAGTGAAAATATAGAGTTTTTTAACTTGGAACTTTTTAATGGTATTTATAGTGAAATTATTGAGTTTTTCGACTTGGAACGTTTTTATGGTTTTTATAGTGAAATTGTATAGTTTTTTAACTAGGAACTTTTTTTAATGGTATTTATAGTGAAATTATTGAGTTTTTTGACTTGGAACTTTTTTATGGTTTTTATAGTGATATTGTTATTTTGTTTAACATGAATCTTTTATGGTTTTATAGTGAAATTGTTGACTTATTTTTAACTTGGAACTTTTTTTTATGGTTTTTACAGTAAAATTGTTGAGTTTTTTTAACTAGGAAGTTTATTTTTTATGGTTTTTATAGTGAAATTGATGAATTTTTTAACTTGGAATTTTTTTATGGTTTTTATAGAGAAATTGTTTAATTTTTTAACTTGGAACTTTTTTTATGCTTTTTATACAGAAACTGTTTACTTGGAATCTTTTATGCTTTTTTTTTAACTTGGAACTTTTTTATGGTTCTTTTAGTGAAATTGTTGAGTTTTTTAAAATTTACTTTTTTTATGTTTTTGTATAGTGAAATTATTGAATTATTTAAAGATTGGTGTTTTTTTTATGTATTTTATATTAAAATTGCTTATATTTTTAACTTGAAACTTTTTTTGTGTGTTTTTTATAGTGAAATTGTTGAGTATTTTAAATTGGAACTTTTTTTAATGGTTTTTACAGTGAAATTGTTGAGTTTTTTCAATTGGAACTTTTTTTGTATGGTTTTTACAGTGAAAATCTAGAGTTTTTTAACTAGGAACTTTTTTAATGGTATTTATAGTGAAATTATTGAGTTTTTCGACTTGGAACTTTTTTATGGTTTTTATAGTGAAATTGTATAGTTTTTTAACTAGGAACTTTTTTTAATGGTATTTATAGTGAAATTATTGAGTTTTTTGACTTGGAACTTTTTTTATGGTTTTTATAGTGATATTGTTAATTTTTTTAACATGAATCTTTTATGGTTTTTATAGTGAAATTGTTGACTTATTTTTAACTTGGAACTTTTTTTTATGGTTTTTACAGTAAAATTGTTGAGTTTTTATAACTAGGAAGTTTATTTTTTATGGTGTTTATAGTGAAATTGATGAATTTTTTAACTTGGAATTTTTTTATTGTTTTTATAGAGAAATTGTTTAATTTTTTAGCTTGGAACTTATTTTATGCTTTTTATACAGAAACTGTTTACTTGGAATCTTTTATGCCTTTTTTTTAACTTGGAACTTTTTTATGGTTCTTTTAGTGAAATTGTTGAGTTTTTTAAAATTTACTTTTTTTATGTTTTTGTATAGTGAAATTATTGAATTATTTTAAGATTGGTGTTTTTTTTATGTATTTTATATTAAAATTGCTTATCTTTTTAACTTGAAACTTTTTTTGTGTGTTTTTTATAGTGAAATTGTAGAGTATTTTAAATTGGAACTTTTTTTAATGGTTTTTACAGTGAAATTGTTGAGTTTTTTGAAATGGAACTTTTTTTGTATGGTTTTTACAGTGAAAATGTAGAGTTTTTTAACTTGGAACTTTTTTAATGGTATTTATAGTGAAATTATTGAGTTTTTCGACTTGGAACTTTTTTATGGTTTTTATAGTGAAATTGTATAGTTTTTTAAACTAGGAACTTTTTTTAATGGTATTTATAGTGAAATTATTGAGTTTTTTGACTTGGAACTTTTTTATGTTTTTTATAGTGAAATTGTTAATTTTTTTAACATGAATCTTTTATGGTTTTTTTAGTGAAATTGTTGACTTATTTTTAACTTGGAACTTTTTTTTATGGTTTTTACAGTAAAATTGTTGAGTTTTTTTAACTAGGAAGTTTATTTTTTTATGGTTTTTATAGTGAAATTGATGAATTTTTTAACTTGGAATTTTTTTATTGTTTTTATAGAGAAATTGTTTAATTTTTTAACTTGGAACTTATTTTATGCTTTTTATACAGAAACTGTTTACTTGGAATCTTTTATGCTTTTTGTTTAACTTGGAAATTTTTTTTTGTTCTTTTAGTGAAATTGTTGAGTTTTTTAAAATTTACTTTTTTTATGTTTTTGTATAGTGAAATTATTGAATTATTTTAAGATTGGTGTTTTTTTTATGTATTTTATATTAAAATTGCTTATATTTTTAACTTGAAACTTTTTTGTGTATTTTTTATAGTGAAATTGTTGAGTATTTTAAATTGGAACTTTTTTTAATGGTTTTTACAGTGAAATTGTTGAGTTTTTTCAAATGGAACTTTTTTTGTATGGTTTTTACAGTGAAAATATAGAGTTTTTTAACTTGGAACTTTTTAATGGTATTTATAGTGAAATTATTGAGTTTTTCGACTTGGAACGTTTTTATGGTTTTTATAGTGAAATTGTATAGTTTTTTAACTAGGAACTTTTTTTAATGGTATTTATAGTGAAATTATTGAGTTTTTTGACTTGGAACTTTTTTATGGTTTTTATAGTGATATTGTTATTTTGTTTAACATGAATCTTTTATGGTTTTATAGTGAAATTGTTGACTTATTTTTAACTTGGAACTTTTTTTTATGGTTTTTACAGTAAAATTGTTGAGTTTTTTTAACTAGGAAGTTTATTTTTTATGGTTTTTATAGTGAAATTGATGAATTTTTTAACTTGGAATTTTTTTATGGTTTTTATAGAGAAATTGTTTAATTTTTTAACTTGGAACTTTTTTTATGCTTTTTATACAGAAACTGTTTACTTGGAATCTTTTATGCTTTTTTTTTAACTTGGAACTTTTTTATGGTTCTTTTAGTGAAATTGTTGAGTTTTTTAAAATTTACTTTTTTTATGTTTTTGTATAGTGAAATTATTGAATTATTTAAAGATTGGTGTTTTTTTTATGTATTTTATATTAAAATTGCTTATATTTTTAACTTGAAACTTTTTTTGTGTGTTTTTTATAGTGAAATTGTTGAGTATTTTAAATTGGAACTTTTTTTAATGGTTTTTACAGTGAAATTGTTGAGTTTTTTCAATTGGAACTTTTTTTGTATGGTTTTTACAGTGAAAATCTAGAGTTTTTTAACTAGGAACTTTTTTAATGGTATTTATAGTGAAATTATTGAGTTTTTCGACTTGGAACTTTTTTATGGTTTTTATAGTGAAATTGTATAGTTTTTTAACTAGGAACTTTTTTTAATGGTATTTATAGTGAAATTATTGAGTTTTTTGACTTGGAACTTTTTTTATGGTTTTTATAGTGATATTGTTAATTTTTTTAACATGAATCTTTTATGGTTTTTATAGTGAAATTGTTGACTTATTTTTAACTTGGAACTTTTTTTTATGGTTTTTACAGTAAAATTGTTGAGTTTTTATAACTAGGAAGTTTATTTTTTATGGTGTTTATAGTGAAATTGATGAATTTTTTAACTTGGAATTTTTTTATTGTTTTTATAGAGAAATTGTTTAATTTTTTAGCTTGGAACTTATTTTATGCTTTTTATACAGAAACTGTTTACTTGGAATCTTTTATGCCTTTTTTTTAACTTGGAACTTTTTTATGGTTCTTTTAGTGAAATTGTTGAGTTTTTTAAAATTTACTTTTTTTATGTTTTTGTATAGTGAAATTATTGAATTATTTTAAGATTGGTGTTTTTTTTATGTATTTTATATTAAAATTGCTTATCTTTTTAACTTGAAACTTTTTTTGTGTGTTTTTTATAGTGAAATTGTAGAGTATTTTAAATTGGAACTTTTTTTAATGGTTTTTACAGTGAAATTGTTGAGTTTTTTGAAATGGAACTTTTTTTGTATGGTTTTTACAGTGAAAATGTAGAGTTTTTTAACTTGGAACTTTTTTAATGGTATTTATAGTGAAATTATTGAGTTTTTCGACTTGGAACTTTTTTATGGTTTTTATAGTGAAATTGTATAGTTTTTTAAACTAGGAACTTTTTTTAATGGTATTTATAGTGAAATTATTGAGTTTTTTGACTTGGAACTTTTTTATGTTTTTTATAGTGAAATTGTTAATTTTTTTAACATGAATCTTTTATGGTTTTTTTAGTGAAATTGTTGACTTATTTTTAACTTGGAACTTTTTTTTATGGTTTTTACAGTAAAATTGTTGAGTTTTTTTAACTAGGAAGTTTATTTTTTTATGGTTTTTATAGTGAAATTGATGAATTTTTTAACTTGGAATTTTTTTATTGTTTTTATAGAGAAATTGTTTAATTTTTTAACTTGGAACTTATTTTATGCTTTTTATACAGAAACTGTTTACTTGGAATCTTTTATGCTTTTTGTTTAACTTGGAAATTTTTTTTTGTTCTTTTAGTGAAATTGTTGAGTTTTTTAAAATTTACTTTTTTTATGTTTTTGTATAGTGAAATTATTGAATTATTTTAAGATTGGTGTTTTTTTTATGTATTTTATATTAAAATTGCTTATATTTTTAACTTGAAACTTTTTTGTGTATTTTTTATAGTGAAATTGTTGAGTATTTTAAATTGGAACTTTTTTTAATGGTTTTTACAGTGAAATTGTTGAGTTTTTTCAAATGGAACTTTTTTTGTATGGTTTTTACAGTGAAAATATAGAGTTTTTTAACTTGGAACTTTTTAATGGTATTTATAGTGAAATTATTGAGTTTTTCGACTTGGAACGTTTTTATGGTTTTTATAGTGAAATTGTATAGTTTTTTAACTAGGAACTTTTTTTAATGGTATTTATAGTGAAATTATTGAGTTTTTTGACTTGGAACTTTTTTATGGTTTTTATAGTGATATTGTTATTTTGTTTAACATGAATCTTTTATGGTTTTATAGTGAAATTGTTGACTTATTTTTAACTTGGAACTTTTTTTTATGGTTTTTACAGTAAAATTGTTGAGTTTTTTTAACTAGGAAGTTTATTTTTTATGGTTTTTATAGTGAAATTGATGAATTTTTTAACTTGGAATTTTTTTATGGTTTTTATAGAGAAATTGTTTAATTTTTTAACTTGGAACTTTTTTTATGCTTTTTATACAGAAACTGTTTACTTGGAATCTTTTATGCTTTTTTTTTAACTTGGAACTTTTTTATGGTTCTTTTAGTGAAATTGTTGAGTTTTTTAAAATTTACTTTTTTTATGTTTTTGTATAGTGAAATTATTGAATTATTTAAAGATTGGTGTTTTTTTTATGTATTTTATATTAAAATTGCTTATATTTTTAACTTGAAACTTTTTTTGTGTGTTTTTTATAGTGAAATTGTTGAGTATTTTAAATTGGAACTTTTTTTAATGGTTTTTACAGTGAAATTGTTGAGTTTTTTCAATTGGAACTTTTTTTGTATGGTTTTTACAGTGAAAATCTAGAGTTTTTTAACTAGGAACTTTTTTAATGGTATTTATAGTGAAATTATTGAGTTTTTCGACTTGGAACTTTTTTATGGTTTTTATAGTGAAATTGTATAGTTTTTTAACTAGGAACTTTTTTTAATGGTATTTATAGTGAAATTATTGAGTTTTTTGACTTGGAACTTTTTTTATGGTTTTTATAGTGATATTGTTAATTTTTTTAACATGAATCTTTTATGGTTTTTATAGTGAAATTGTTGACTTATTTTTAACTTGGAACTTTTTTTTATGGTTTTTACAGTAAAATTGTTGAGTTTTTATAACTAGGAAGTTTATTTTTTATGGTGTTTATAGTGAAATTGATGAATTTTTTAACTTGGAATTTTTTTATTGTTTTTATAGAGAAATTGTTTAATTTTTTAGCTTGGAACTTATTTTATGCTTTTTATACAGAAACTGTTTACTTGGAATCTTTTATGCCTTTTTTTTAACTTGGAACTTTTTTATGGTTCTTTTAGTGAAATTGTTGAGTTTTTTAAAATTTACTTTTTTTATGTTTTTGTATAGTGAAATTATTGAATTATTTTAAGATTGGTGTTTTTTTTATGTATTTTATATTAAAATTGCTTATCTTTTTAACTTGAAACTTTTTTTGTGTGTTTTTTATAGTGAAATTGTAGAGTATTTTAAATTGGAACTTTTTTTAATGGTTTTTACAGTGAAATTGTTGAGTTTTTTGAAATGGAACTTTTTTTGTATGGTTTTTACAGTGAAAATGTAGAGTTTTTTAACTTGGAACTTTTTTAATGGTATTTATAGTGAAATTATTGAGTTTTTCGACTTGGAACTTTTTTATGGTTTTTATAGTGAAATTGTATAGTTTTTTAAACTAGGAACTTTTTTTAATGGTATTTATAGTGAAATTATTGAGTTTTTTGACTTGGAACTTTTTTATGTTTTTTATAGTGAAATTGTTAATTTTTTTAACATGAATCTTTTATGGTTTTTTTAGTGAAATTGTTGACTTATTTTTAACTTGGAACTTTTTTTTATGGTTTTTACAGTAAAATTGTTGAGTTTTTTTAACTAGGAAGTTTATTTTTTTATGGTTTTTATAGTGAAATTGATGAATTTTTTAACTTGGAATTTTTTTATTGTTTTTATAGAGAAATTGTTTAATTTTTTAACTTGGAACTTATTTTATGCTTTTTATACAGAAACTGTTTACTTGGAATCTTTTATGCTTTTTGTTTAACTTGGAAATTTTTTTTTGTTCTTTTAGTGAAATTGTTGAGTTTTTTAAAATTTACTTTTTTTATGTTTTTGTATAGTGAAATTATTGAATTATTTTAAGATTGGTGTTTTTTTTATGTATTTTATATTAAAATTGCTTATATTTTTAACTTGAAACTTTTTTGTGTATTTTTTATAGTGAAATTGTTGAGTATTTTAAATTGGAACTTTTTTTAATGGTTTTTACAGTGAAATTGTTGAGTTTTTTCAAATGGAACTTTTTTTGTATGGTTTTTACAGTGAAAATATAGAGTTTTTTAACTTGGAACTTTTTAATGGTATTTATAGTGAAATTATTGAGTTTTTCGACTTGGAACGTTTTTATGGTTTTTATAGTGAAATTGTATAGTTTTTTAACTAGGAACTTTTTTTAATGGTATTTATAGTGAAATTATTGAGTTTTTTGACTTGGAACTTTTTTATGGTTTTTATAGTGATATTGTTATTTTTTTTAACATGAATCTTTTATGGTTTTATAGTGAAATTGTTGACTTATTTTTAACTTGGAACTTTTTTTTATGGTTTTTACAGTAAAATTGTTGAGTTTTTTTAACTAGGAAGTTTATTTTTTATGGTTTTTATAGTGAAATTGATGAATTTTTTAACTTGGAATTTTTTTATGGTTTTTATAGAGAAATTGTTTAATTTTTTAACTTGGAACTTTTTTTATGCTTTTTATACAGAAACTGTTTACTTGGAATCTTTTATGCTTTTTTTTTAACTTGGAACTTTTTTATGGTTCTTTTAGTGAAATTGTTGAGTTTTTTAAAATTTACTTTTTTTATGTTTTTGTATAGTGAAATTATTGAATTATTTAAAGATTGGTGTTTTTTTATGTATTTTATATTAAAATTGCTTATATTTTTAACTTGAAACTTTTTTTGTGTGTTTTTTATAGTGAAATTGTTGAGTATTTTAAATTGGAACTTTTTTTAATGGTTTTTACAGTGAAATTGTTGAGTTTTTTCAATTGGAACTTTTTTTGTATGGTTTTTACAGTGAAAATCTAGAGTTTTTTAACTAGGAACTTTTTTAATGGTATTTATAGTGAAATTATTGAGTTTTTCGACTTGGAACTTTTTTATGGTTTTTATAGTGAAATTGTATAGTTTTTTAACTAGGAACTTTTTTTAATGGTATTTATAGTGAAATTATTGAGTTTTTTGACTTGGAACTTTTTTTATGGTTTTTATAGTGATATTGTTAATTTTTTTAACATGAATCTTTTATGGTTTTTATAGTGAAATTGTTGACTTATTTTTAACTTGGAACTTTTTTTTATGGTTTTTACAGTAAAATTGTTGAGTTTTTATAACTAGGAAGTTTATTTTTTATGGTGTTTATAGTGAAATTGATGAATTTTTTAACTTGGAATTTTTTTATTGTTTTTATAGAGAAATTGTTTAATTTTTTAGCTTGGAACTTATTTTATGCTTTTTATACAGAAACTGTTTACTTGGAATCTTTTATGCCTTTTTTTTAACTTGGAACTTTTTTATGGTTCTTTTAGTGAAATTGTTGAGTTTTTTAAAATTTACTTTTTTTATGTTTTTGTATAGTGAAATTATTGAATTATTTTAAGATTGGTGTTTTTTTTATGTATTTTATATTAAAATTGCTTATCTTTTTAACTTGAAACTTTTTTTGTGTGTTTTTTATAGTGAAATTGTAGAGTATTTTAAATTGGAACTTTTTTTAATGGTTTTTACAGTGAAATTGTTGAGTTTTTTGAAATGGAACTTTTTTTGTATGGTTTTTACAGTGAAAATGTAGAGTTTTTTAACTTGGAACTTTTTTAATGGTATTTATAGTGAAATTATTGAGTTTTTCGACTTGGAACTTTTTTATGGTTTTTATAGTGAAATTGTATAGTTTTTTATCTAGGAACTTTTTTTTAATGGTATTTATAGTGAAATTATTGAGTTTTTTGACTTGGAACTTTTTTATGGTTTTTATAGTGAAATTGTTAATTTTTTTAACATGAATCTGTTATGGTTTTTATAGTGAAATTGTTGACTTATTTTTAACTTGGAACTTTTTTTATGGTTTTTACAGTAAAATTGTTGAGTTTTTTTAACTAGGAAGTTTATTTTTTATGGTTTTTATAGTGAAATTGATGATTTTTTTAACTTGGAATTTTTTTTATTGTTTTTATAGAGAAATTGTTTAATTTTTTCACTTGGAACTTTTTTTATGCTTTTTATACAGAAACTGTTTACTTGGAATCTTTTATGCTTTTTTTTAACTTGGAACTTTTTTATGGTTCTTTTAGGGAAATTGTTGAGTTTTTTTAAATTTACTTTTTTTTTTTATGTTTTTGTATAGTGAAATTATTGAATTATTTTAAGATTGATGTTTTTTTATGTAATTTATATTAAAATTGCTTATATTTTTAACTTGAAACTTTTTTGTGTATTTTTTATAGTGAAATTGTTAAGTATTTTAAAATGGAACTTTTTTTAATGGTTTTTACACTGAAATTGTTGAGTTTTTTCAAATGGAACTTTTTTTGTATGGTTTTTACAGTGAGAACGTAGAGTTCTTTAACTTGAAACTTTTTTAATGGTATTTATAGTGAAATTATTGAGTTTTTCGACTTGGAACTTTTTTATGGTTTTTATAGTTAAATTGTATAGTTTTTTAACTAGGAACTTTTTTTAATGGTATTTATAGTGAAATTATTGAGTTTTTTGACTTGGAACTTTTTTATGGTTTTTATAGTGAAATTGTTAATTTTTTTAACATGAATCTTTTATGGTTTTTATAGTGAAATTGTTGACTTATTTTTAACTTGGAACTTTTTTTATGGTTTTTACAGTAAAATTGTTGAGTTTTTTTAACTAGGAAGTTTATTTTTTATGGTTTTTATAGTGAAATTGATGAATTTTTTAACTTGGAATTTTTTTTATTGTTTTTATAGAGAAATTGTTTAATTTTTTAACTTGGAACATTTTTTATGCTTTTTATACAGAAACTGTTTACTTGGAATCTTTTATGCTTTTTTTTTTAACTTGGAACTTTTTTATGGTTCTTTTAGGGAAATTGTTGAGTTTTTTAAAATTTACTTTTTTTTTTTTATGTTTTTGTATAGTGAAATTATTGAATTATTTTAAGATTGATGTTTTTTTATGTAATTTATATTAAAATTGCTTATATTTTTAACTTGAAACTTTTTTGTGTATTTTTTATAGTGAAATTGTTGAGTATTTTAAAATGGAACTTTTTTTAATGGTTTTTACACTGAAATTGTTGAGTTTTTTCAAATGGAACTTTTTTTGTATGGTTTTTACAGTGAAAACGTAGAGTTCTTTAACTTGAAACTTTTTTAATGGTATTTATAGTGAAATTATTGAGTTTTTCGACTTGGAACTTTTTTATGGTTTTTATAGTTAAATTGTATAGTTTTTTAACTAGGAACTTTTTTTAATGGTATTTATAGTGAAATTATTGAGTTTTTTGACTTGGAACTTTTTTATGGTTTTTATAGTGAAATAGTTAATTTTTTTAACATGAATCTTTTATGGTTTTTATAGTGAAATTGTTGACTTATTTTTAACTTGGAACTTTTTTTATGGTTTTTACAGTAAAATTGTTGAGTTTTTTTAACTAGGAAGTTTATTTTTTATGGTTTTTATAGTGAAATTGATGAATTTTTTAACTTGGAATTTTTTTTATTGTTTTTATAGAGAAATTGTTTAATTTTTTAACTTGGAACATTTTTTATGCTTTTTATACAGAAACTGTTTACTTGGAATCTTTTATGCTTTTTTTTTTAACTTGGAACTTTTTTATGGTTCTTTTAGGGAAATTGTTGAGTTTTTTAAAATTTACTTTTTTTTTATGTTTTTGTATAGTGAAATTATTGAATTATTTTAAGATTGATGTTTTTTTATGTAATTTATATTAAAATTGCTTATATTTTTAACTTGAAACTTTTTTGTGTATTTTTTATAGTGAAATTGTTGAGTATTTTAAAATGGAACTTTTTTTAATGGTTTTTACACTGAAATTGTTGAGTTTTTTCAAATGGAACTTTTTTTGTATGGTTTTTACAGTGAAAACGTAGAGTTCTTTAACTTGAAACTTTTTTAATGGTATTTATAGTGAAATTATTGAGTTTTTCGACTTGGAACTTTTTTATGGTTTTTATAGTTAAATTGTATAGTTTTTTAACTAGGAACTTTTTTTAATGGTATTTATAGTGAAATTATTGAGTTTTTTGACTTGGAACTTTTTTATGGTTTTTATAGTGAAATTGTTAATTTTTTTAACATGAATCTTTTATGGTTTTTATAGTGAAATTGTTGACTTATTTTTAACTTGGAACTTTTTTTATGGTTTTTACAGTAAAATTGTTGAATTTTTTTAACTAGGAAGTTTATTTTTTATGGTTTTTATAGTGAAATTGATGAATTTTTTAATTTGGAATTTTTTTTATTGTTTTTATAGAGAAATTGTTTAATTTTTTAACTTGGAACATTTTTTATGCTTTTTATACAGAAACTGTTTACTTGGAATCTTTTATGCTTTTTTTTAACTTGGAACTTTTTTATGGTTCTTTTAGTGAAATTGTTGAGTTTTTTAAAATTTACTTTTTTTATGTTTTTGTATAGTGAAATTATTGAATTATTTTAAGATTGATGTTTTTTTATGTAATTTATATTAAAATTACTTATATTTTTAACTTGAAACTTTTTTTGTGTGTTTTTTATAATGAAATTGTTGAGTATTTTAAATTGGAACTTTTTTTAATGGTTTTTACAGTGAAATTGTTGAGTTTTTTCAAATGGAACTTTTTTTGTATGGTTTTTACAATGAAAATGTAGAGTTCTTTAACTTGGAACTTTTTTAATGGTATTTATAGTGAAATTATTGAGTTTTTCGACTTGGAACTTTTTTATGGTTTTTATAGTGAAATTGTATAGTTTTTTAACTAAGAACTTTTTTTAATGGTATTTATAGTGAAATTATTGAGTTTTTTGACTTGGAACTTTTTTTATGGTTTTTATAGTGATATTGTTAATTTTTTTAACATGAATCTTTTATTGTTTTTATAGTGAAATTGTTGACTTATTTTTAACTTGGAACTTTTTTTTTATGGTTTTTACAGTAAAATTGTTGAGTTTTTTTAACTAGGAAGTTTATTTTTTATGGTTTTTATAGTGAAATTGATGAATTTTTTAACTTGGAATTTTTTTATGGTTTTTATAGAGAAATTGTTTAATTTTTTAACTTGGAACTTATTTTATGCTTTTTATACAGAAACTGTTTACTTGGAATCTTTTATGCCTTTTTGTTTAACTTGGAACTTTTTTATGGTTCTTTTAGTGAAATTGTTGAGTTTTTTAAAATTTACTTTTTTTATGTTTTTGTATAGTGAAATTATTGAATTATTTTAAGATTGGTGTTTTTTTTATGTATTTTATATTAAAATTGCTTATATTTTTAACTTGAAACTTTTTTTGTGTGTTTTTTATAGTGAAATTGTTGAGTATTTTAAATTGGAACTTTTTTTAATGGTTTTTACAGTGAAATTGTTGAGTTTTTTCAAATGGAACTTTTTTTGTATGGTTTTTACAGTGAAAATCTAGAGTTTTTTAAATTGGAACTTTTTTAATGGTATTTATAGTGAAATTATTGAGTTTTTCGACTTGGAACTTTTTTATGGTTTTTATAGTGAAATTGTATAGTTTTTTAACTAAGAACTTTTTTTAATGGTATTTATAGTGAAATTATTGAGTTTTTTGACTTGGAACTTTTTTTATGGTTTTTATAGTGATATTGGTAATTTTTTTAACATGAATCTTTTATTGTTTTTATAGTGAAATTGTTGACTTATTTTTAACTTGGAACTTTTTTTTTATGGTTTTTACAGTAAAATTGTTGAGTTTTTTTAACTAGGAAGTTTATTTTTTATGGTGTTTATAGTGAAATTGATGAATTTTTTAACTTGGAATTTTTTTATTGTTTTTATAGAGAAATTGTTTAATTTTTTAACTTGGAACTTATTTTATGCTTTTTATACAGAAACTGTTTACTTGGAATCTTTTATGCCTTTTTGTTTAACTTGGAACTTTTTTATGGTTCTTTTAGTGAAATTGTTGAGTTTTTTAAAATTTACTTTTTTTATGTTTTTGTATAGTGAAATTATTGAATTATTTTAAGATTGGTGTTTTTTTTATGTATTTTATATTAAAATTGCTTATATTTTTAACTTGAAACTTTTTTTGTGTGTTTTTTATAGTGAAATTGTAGAGTATTTTAAATTGGAACTTTTTTTAATGGTTTTTACAGTGAAATTGTTGAGTTTTTTCAAATGGAACTTTTTTTGTATGGTTTTTACAGTGAAAATCTAGAGTTTTTTAACTTGGAACTTTTTAATGGTATTTATAGTGAAATTATTGAGTTTTTCGACTTGGAACGTTTTTATGGTTTTTATAGTGAAATTGTATTGTTTTTTAACTAGGAACTTTTTTTAATGGTATTTATAGTGAAATTATTGAGTTTTTTGACTTGGAACTTTTTTTATGGTTTTTATAGTGATATTGTTAATTTTTTTAACATGAATCTTTTATGGTTTTTATAGTGAAATTGTTGACTTATTTTTAACTTGGAACTTTTTTTTATGGTTTTAACAGTAAAATTGTTGAGTTTTTTTAACTAGGAAGTTTATTTTTTATGGTGTTTATAGTGAAATTGATGAATTTTTTAACTTGGAATTTTTTTATTGTTTTTATAGAGAAATTGTTTAATTTTTTAACTTGGAACTTATTTTATGCTTTTTATACAGAAACTGTTTACTTGGAATCTTTTATGCCTTTTTGTTTAACTTGGAACTTTTTTATGGTTCTTTTAGTGAAATTGTTGAGTTTTTTAAAATTTACTTTTTTTATGTTTTTGTATAGTGAAATTATTGAATTATTTTAAGATTGGTGTTTTTTTTATGTATTTTATATTAAAATTGCTTATATTTTTAACTTGAAACTTTTTTTGTGTGTTTTTTATAGTGAAATTGTAGAGTATTTTAAATTGGAACTTTTTTTAATGGTTTTTACAGTGAAATTGTTGAGTTTTTTCAAATGGAACTTTTTTTGTATGGTTTTTACAGTGAAAATCTAGAGTTTTTTAACTTGGAACTTTTTAATGGTATTTATAGTGAAATTATTGAGTTTTTCGACTTGGAACGTTTTTATGGTTTTTATAGTGAAATTGTATTGTTTTTTAACTAGGAACTTTTTTTAATGGTATTTATAGTGAAATTATTGAGTTTTTTGACTTGGAACTTTTTTTATGGTTTTTATAGTGATATTGTTAATTTTTTTAACATGAATCTTTTATGGTTTTTATAGTGAAATTGTTGACTTATTTTTAACTTGGAACTTTTTTTTATGGTTTTTACAGTAAAATTGTTGAGTTTTTTTAACTAGGAAGTTTATTTTTTTATGGTTTTTATAGTGAAATTGATGAATTTTTTAACTTGGAATTTTTTTTATGCTTTTTATACAGAAACTGTTTACTTGGAATCTTTAATGCTTTTTTTTTAACTTGGAACTTTTTTATGGTTCTTTTAGTGAAATTGTTGAGTTTTTTAAAATTTACTTTTTTTATGTTTTTGTATAGTGAAATTATTGAATTATTTTAAGATTGGTGTTTTTTTTTTATGTATTTTATATTAAAATTGCTTATATTTTTAACTTGAAACTTTTTTTGTGTGTTTTTTATAGTGAAATTGTTGAGTATTTTAAATTGGAACTTTTTTTAATGGTTTTTACAGTGAAATTGTTGAGTTTTTTCAAATGGAACTTTTTTTGTATGGTTTTTACAGTGAAAATGTAGAGTTTTTTAACTTGGAACTTTTTTAATGATATTTATAGTGAAATTATTGAGTTTTTCGACTTGGAACTTTTTTATGGTTTTTATAGTGAAATTGTATAGTTTTTTATCTAGGAACTTTTTTTAATGGTATTTATAGTGAAATTATTGAGTTTTTTGACTTGGAACTTTTTTATGGTTTTTATAGTGAAATTGTTAATTTTTTTAACATGAATCTTTTATGGTTTTTATAGTGAAATTGTTGACTTATTTTTAACTTGGAACTTTTTTTTATGGTTTTTACAGTAAAATTGTAGAGTTTTTTTAACTAGGAAGTTTATTTTTTATGGTTTTTATAGTGAAATTGATGAATTTTTTAACTTGGAATTTTTTTTATTTTTTTTATAGAGAAATTGTTTAATTTTTTAACTTGGAACTTTTTTTATGCTTTTTATACACAAACTGTTTACTAGGAATCTTTTATGATTTTTTTTAACTTGGAACTTTTTTATGGTTCTTTTAGTGAAATTGTTTAGTTTTTTAAAATTTACTTTTATGTAATTTATATTAAAATTGCTTATATTTTTAACTTGAAACTTTTTTGTGTATTTTTTATAGTGAAATTGTTGAGTATTTTAAAATGGAACTTTTTTTAATGGTTTTTACAGTGAAATTGTTGAGTTTTTTCAAATGGAACTTTTTTTGTATGGTTTTTACAGTGAAAATGTAGAGTTTTTTAACTTGGAACTTTTTGAATGGTATTTATAGTGAAATTATTGAGTTTTTCGACTTGGAACTTTTTTATGGTTTTTATAGTGAAATTGTATAGTTTTTTAACTAGGAACTTTTTTTAATGGTATTTATAGTGAAATTATTGAGTTTTTTGACTTGGAACTTTTTTATGGTTTTTATAGTGAAATTGTTAATTTTTTTAACATGAATCTTTTATGGTTTTTATAGTGAAATTGTTGACTTATTTTTAACTTGGAACTTTTTTTATGGTTTTTACAGTAAAATTGTTGAGTTTTTTAACTAGGAAGTTTATTTTTTATGGTTTTTATAGTGAAATTGATGAATTTTTTAACTTGGAATTTTTTTATGGTTTTTATAGAGAAATTGTTTAATTTTTTAACTTGGAACTTTTTATATGCTTTTTATACAGAAACTGTTTACTTGGAATCTTTTATGCTTTTTTTTTAACTTGGAACTTTTTTATGGTTCTTTTAGTGAAATTGTTGAGTTTTTTAAAATTTACTTTTTTTAATCTTTTTGTATAGTGAAATTATTGAATTATTTTACGATTGGTGTTTTTTTTAATGTATTTTATATTAAAATTGCTTATATTTTTAACTTGAAACTTTTTTTTTGTGTTTTTTATAATAAAATTGTTGAGTATTTTAAATTGGAACTTTTTTTAATGGTTTTTACAGTGAAATTGTTGAGTTTTTTCAAATGGAACTTTTTTTGTATGGTTTTTACAGTGAAAATGTAGAGTTTTTTAACTTGGAACTTTTTTAATGGTATTTATAGTGAAATTATTGAGTTTTTCGACTTGGAACTTTTTTATGGTTTTTATAGTGAAATTGTATAGTTTTTTAACTAGTAACTTTTTTTAATGGTATTTATAGTGAAATTATTGAGTTTTTTGACTTGGAACTTTTTTATGGTTTTTATAGTGAAATTGTTAATTTTTTTAACATGAATCTTTTAAGGTTTTTATAGTGAAATTGTTGACTTATTTTTAACTTGGAACTTTTTTTATGGTTTTTACAGTAAAATTGTTGAGTTTTTTTAACTAGGAAGTTTATTTTTTATGGTTTTTATAGTGAAATTGATGAATTTTTTAACTTGGAATTTTTTTATTGTTTTTATAGAGAAATTGTTTAATTTTTTAACTTGGAACTTTTTTTATGCTTTTTATACAGAAACTGTTTACTTGGAATATTTTATGCTTTTTTTTAACTTGGAACTTTTTTATGGTTCTTTTAGTGAAATTGTTGAGTTTTTTAAAATTTATTTTTTTTATGTTTTTTTATAGTGAAATTATTGAATTATTTTAAGATTGATGTATTTTTTATGTAATTTATATTAAAATTGCTTATATTTTTAACTTGAAACTTTTTTGTGTGTTTTTTATAGTGAAATTGTTGAGTATTTTAAATTGGAACTTTTTTTAATTGTTTTTAAAGTGAAATTGTTGAGTTTTTTCAAATGGAACTTTTTTTGTATGGTTTTTACAGTGAAAATGTAGAGTTTTTTAACTTGGATTTTTTTTAATGGTATTTATAGTGAAATTATTGAGTTTTTCGACTTGGAACTTTTTTATGGTTTTTATAGTGAATTTGTATAGTTTTTTAACTAGGAACTTTTTTTTAATGGTATTTATAGTGAAATTATTGAGTTTTTTGACTTGGAACTTTTTTATGGTTTTTATAGTGAAATTGTTAATTTTTTTTAACATGAATCTTTTATGGTTTTTACAGTGAAATTGTTGACTTATTTTTAACTTGGAACTTTTTTTTATGGTTTTTACAGTAAAATTGTTGAGTTTTTATAGTGAAATTGATGAATTTTTTAACTTGGAATTTTTTTATGGTTTTTATAGAGAAATTGTTTAATTTTTTAACTTGGAACTTTTTTTATACTTTTTATACAGAAACTATTTACTTGGAATCTTTTATGCTTTTTTTTAACTTGGAACTTTTTTATGGTTCTTTTAGTTAAATTGTTGAGTTTTTTAAAATTTACTTTTTTTATGTTTTTTTATACTGAAATTATTGAATTATTTTGAGATTAATGTTTTTTTTATGTATTTTATATTAAAATTGCTTATATTTTTAACTTGAAACTTTTTTGTGTGTTTTTTATAGCGAAATTGTTGAGTATTTTAAATTGGAACTTTTTTGAATGGTTTTTACAGTGAAATTGTTGTGTTTTTTAAAATGGAACTTTTTTTGTATGGTTTTTATTGTGAAAATGTAGAGTTTTTTAACTTGGAACTTTTTTAATGGTATTTATTGTGAAATTATTGAGTTTTTCGACTTGGAACTTTTTTATGGTTTTTATAGTGAAATTGTATAGTTTTTTAACTAGGAACTTTTTTTAATGGTATTTATAGTGAAATTATTGAGTTTTTTTACTTGGAACTTTTTTATGGTTTTTATAGTGAAATTGTTAATTTTTTTAACATGAATCTTTTATGGTTTTTATAGTGAATTTGTTGACTTATTTTTAACTTGGAATTTTTTTTTATGGTTTTTACAGTAAAATTGTTGAGTTTTTTTAACTAGGAAGTTTATTTTTTATGGTTTTTATAGTGAAATTGATGAATTTTTTAACTTGGAATTTTTTTTATTGTTTTTATAGAGAAATTGTTTAATTTTTTAACTTGGAACTTTTTTTATGCTTTTTATACAGAAACTGTTTACTTGGAATCTTTTATGCCTTTTTGTTTAACTTGGAACTTTTTTATGGTTCTTTTAGTGAAATTGTTGAGTTTTTTAAAATTTACTTTTTTTATGTTTTTGTATAGTGAAATTATTGAATTATTTTAAGATTGGTGTTTTTTTATGTATTTTATATTAAAATTGCTTATATTTTTAACTTGAAACTTTTTTTGTGTGTTTTTTATAGTGAAATTGTAGAGTATTTTAAATTGGAACTTTTTTTAATGGTTTTTACAGTGAAATTGTTGAGTTTTTTGAAATGGAACTTTTTTTGTATGGTTTTTACAGTGAAAATGTAGAGTTTTTTAACTTGGAACTTTTTTAATGGTATTTATAGTGAAATTATTGAGTTTTTCGACTTGGAACTTTTTTATGGTTTTTATAGTGAAATTGTATAGTTTTTTAAACTAGGAACTTTTTTTAATGGTATTTATAGTGAAATTATTGAGTTTTTTGACTTGGAACTTTTTTATGTTTTTTATAGTGAAATTGTTAATTTTTTTAACATGAATCTATTATGGTTTTTATAGTGAAATTGTTGACTTATTTTTAACTTGGAACTTTTTTTTATGGTTTTTACAGTAAAATTGTTGAGTTTTTTTAACTAGGAAGTTTATTTTTTTATGATTTTTATAGTGAAATTGATGAATTTTTTAACTTGGAATTTTTTTATTGTTTTTATAGAGAAATTGTTTAATTTTTTAACTTGGAACTTTTTTTATGCTTTTTATACAGAAACTGTTTACTTGGAATCTTTTATGCTTTTTTTTTAACTTGGAACTTTTTTATGGTTCTTTTAGTGAAATTGTTGAGTTTTTTAAAATTTACTTTTTTTTTATGTTTTTGTATAGTGAAATTATTGAATTATTTTAAGATTGGTGTTTTTTTTATGTATTTTATATTAAAATTGCTTATATTTTTAACTTGAAACTTTTTTTGTGTGTTTTTTATAGTGAAATTGTTGAGTATTTTAAATTGGAACTTTTTTTAATGCTTTTTACAGTGAAATTGTTGAGTTTTTTCAAATGGAACTTTTTTTGTATGGTTTTTACAGTGAAAATGTAGAGTTTTTTAACTTGGAACTTTTTTAATGGTATTTATAGTGAAATTATTGAGTTTTTCGACTTGGAACTTTTTTATGGTTTTTATAGTGAAATTGTATAGTTTTTTAACTAGGAACTTTTTTTAATGGTATTTATAGTGAAATTATTGAGTTTTTTGACTTAGAACTTTTTTATGGTTTTTATAGTGAAATTGTTAATTTTTTTAACATGAATCTTTTATTGTTTTTATAGTGAAATAGTTGACTTATTTTTAACTTGGAACTTTTTTTATGGTTTTTACAGTAAAATTGTTGAGTTTTTTTAACTAGGAAGTTTATTTTTTATGGCGTTTATAGTGAAATTGATGAATTTTTTAACTTGGAATTTTTTTATTGTTTTTATAGAGAAATTGTTTAATTTTTTAACTTGGAACTTTTTTTATGCTTTTTATACAGAAACTGTTTACTTGGAATCTTTTATGCCTTTTTGTTTAACTTGGAACTTTTTTATGGTTCTTTTAGTGAAATTGTTGAGTTTTTTAAAATTTACTTTTTTTATGTTTTTGTATAGTGAAATTATTGAATTATTTTAAGATTGGTGTTTTTTTTATGTATTTTATATTAAAATTGCTTATATTTTTAACTTGAAACTTTTTTTGTGTGTTTTTTATAGTGAAATTGTAGAGTATTTTAAATTGGAACTTTTTTTAATGGTTTTTACAGTGAAATTGTTGAGTTTTTTCAAATGGAACTTTTTTTGTATGGTTTTTACAGTGAAAATCTAGAGTTTTTTAACTTGGAACTTTTTAATGGTATTTATGGTGAAATTATTGAGTTTTTCGACTTGGAACGTTTTTATGGTTTTTATAGTGAAATTGTATAGTTTTTTAACTAGGAACTTTTTTTAATGGTATTTATAGTGAAATTATTGAGTTTTTTGACTTGGAACTTTTTTTATGGTTTTTATAGTGATATTGTTAATTTTTTTAACATGAATCTTTTATGGTTTTTATAGTGAAATTGTTGACTTATTTTTAACTTGGAACTTTTTTTTATGGTTTTTACAGTAAAATTGTTGAGTTTTTTTAACTAGGAAGTTTATTTTTTATGGTGTTTATAGTGAAATTGATGAATTTTTTAACTTGGAATTTTTTTATTGTTTTTATAGAGAAATTGTTTAATTTTTTAGCTTGGAACTTATTTTATGCTTTTTATACAGAAACTGTTTACTTGGAATCTTTTATGCCTTTTTTTTAACTTGGAACTTTTTTATGGTTCTTTTAGTGAAATTGTTGAGTTTTTTAAAATTTACTTTTTTTATGTTTTTGTATAGTGAAATTATTGAATTATTTTAAGATTGGTGTTTTTTTATGTATTTTATATTAAAATTGCTTATATTTTTAACTTGAAACTTTTTTTGTGTGTTTTTTATAGTGAAATTGTAGAGTATTTTAAATTGGAACTTTTTTTAATGGTTTTTACAGTGAAATTGTTGAGTTTTTTGAAATGGAACTTTTTTTGTATGGTTTTTACAGTGAAAATGTAGAGTTTTTTAACTTGGAACTTTTTTAATGGTATTTATAGTGAAATTATTGAGTTTTTCGACTTGGAACTTTTTTATGGTTTTTATAGTGAAATTGTATAGTTTTTTAAACTAGGAACTTTTTTTAATGGTATTTATAGTGAAATTATTGAGTTTTTTGACTTGGAACTTTTTTATGTTTTTTATAGTGAAATTGTTAATTTTTTTAACATGAATCTTTTATGGTTTTTATAGTGAAATTGTTGACTTATTTTTAACTTGGAACTTTTTTTTATGGTTTTTACAGTAAAATTGTTGAGTTTTTTTAACTAGGAAGTTTATTTTTTTATGATTTTTATAGTGAAATTGATGAATTTTTTAACTTGGAATTTTTTTATTGTTTTTATAGAGAAATTGTTTAATTTTTTAACTTGGAACTTTTTTTATGCTTTTTATACAGAAACTGTTTACTTGGAATCTTTTATGCTTTTTTTTTAACTTGGAACTTTTTTATGGTTCTTTTAGTGAAATTGTTGAGTTTTTTAAAATTTACTTTTTTTATGTTTTTGTATAGTGAAATTATTGAATTATTTTAAGATTGGTGTTTTTTTTATGTATTTTATATTAAAATTGCTTATATTTTTAACTTGAAACTTTTTTTGTGTGTTTTTTATAGTGAAATTGTTGAGTATTTTAAATTGGAACTTTTTTTAATGGTTTTTACAGTGAAATTGTTGAGTTTTTTCAAATGGAACTTTTTTTGTATGGTTTTTACAGTGAAAATGTAGAGTTTTTTAACTTGGAACTTTTTTAATGGTATTTATAGTGAAATTATTGAGTTTTTCGACTTGGAACTTTTTTATGGTTTTTATAGTGAAATTGTATAGTTTTTTAACTAGGAACTTTTTTTAATGGTATTTATAGTGAAATTATTGAGTTTTTTGACTTAGAACTTTTTTATGGTTTTTATAGTGAAATTGTTAATTTTTTTAACATGAATCTTTTATTGTTTTTATAGTGAAATAGTTGACTTATTTTTAACTTGGAACTTTTTTTATGGTTTTTACAGTAAAATTGTTGAGTTTTTTTAACTAGGAAGTTTATTTTTTATGGCGTTTATAGTGAAATTGATGAATTTTTTAACTTGGAATTTTTTTATTGTTTTTATAGAGAAATTGTTTAATTTTTTAACTTGGAACTTTTTTTATGCTTTTTATACAGAAACTGTTTACTTGGAATCTTTTATGCCTTTTTGTTTAACTTGGAACTTTTTTATGGTTCTTTTAATGAAATTGTTGAGTTTTTTAAAATTTACTTTTTTTATGTTTTTGTATAGTGAAATTATTGAATTATTTTAAGATTGGTGTTTTTTTTTATGTATTTTATATTAAAATTGCTTATATTTTTAACTTGAAACTTTTTTTTTGTGTTTTTTATAGTGAAATTGTAGAGTATTTTAAATTGGAACTTTTTTTAATGGTTTTTACAGTGAAATTGTTGAGTTTTTTGAAATGGAACTTTTTTTGTATGGTTTTTACAGTGAAAATGTAGAGTTTTTTAACTTGGAACTTTTTTAATGGTATTTATAGTGAAATTATTGAGTTTTTCGACATGGAACTTTTTTATGGTTTTTATAGTGAAATTGTATAGTTTTTTAACTAGGAACTTTTTTTAATGGTATTTATAGTGAAATTATTGAGTTTTTTGACTTGGAACTTTTTTTATGGTTTTTATAGTAATATTGTTAATTTTTTTAACATGAATCTTTTATGGTTTTTATAGTGAAATTGTTGACTTATTTTTAACTTGGAACTTTTTTTTATGGTTTTTACAGTAAAATTGTTGAGTTTTTTTAACTAGGAAGTTTATTTTTTATGGTGTTTATAGTGAAATTGATGAATTTTTTAACTTGGAATTTTTTTATTGTTTTTATAGAGAAATTATTTAATTTTTTAGCTTGGAACTTATTTTATGCTTTTTATACAGAAACTGTTTACTTGGAATCTTTTATGCCTTTTTTTTAACTTGGAACTTTTTTATGGTTCTTTTAGTGAAATTGTTGAGTTTTTTAAAATTTACTTTTTTTATGTTTTTGTATAGTGAAATTATTGAATTATTTTAAGATTGGTGTTTTTTTTTATGTATTTTATATTAAAATTGCTTATATTTTTAACTTGAAACTTTTTTTTTGTGTTTTTTATAGTGAAATTGTAGAGTATTTTAAATTGGAACTTTTTTTAATGGTTTTTACAGTGAAATTGTTGAGTTTTTTGAAATGGAACTTTTTTTGTATGGTTTTTACAGTGAAAATGTAGAGTTTTTTAACTTGGAACTTTTTTAATGGTATTTATAGTGAAATTATTGAGTTTTTCGACATGGAACTTTTTTATGGTTTTTATAGTGAAATTGTATAGTTTTTTAAACTAGGAACTTTTTTAATGGTATTTATAGTGAAATTATTGAGTTTTTTGACTTGGAACTTTTTTATGTTTTTTATAGTGAAATTGTTAATTTTTTTAACATGAATCTTTTATGGTTTTTATAGTGAAATTGTTGACTTTTTTTTAAATTGGAACTTTTTTTAATGGTTTTTACTGTAAAATTGTTGAGTTTTTTTAACTAGGAAGTTTATTTTTTTATGGTTTTTATAGTGAAATTGATGAATTTTTTAACTTGGAATTTTTTTATTGTTTTTATAGAGAAATTGTTTAATTTTTTAACTTGGAACTTTTTTTATGCTTTTTATACAGAAATTGTTTACTTGGAATCTTTTATGCTTTTTTTTTAACATGGAACTTTTTTTATGCTTTTTATACAGAAACTGTTTACTTGGAATCTTTTATGCTTTTTTTTTAACTTGGAACTTTTTTATGGTTCTTTTAGTGAAATTGTTGAGTTTTTTAAAATTTACTTTTTTTATGTTTTTGTATAGTGAAATTATTGAATTATTTTAAGATTGGTGTTTTTTTTATGTATTTTATATTAAAATTGCTTATATTTTTAACATGAAACTTTTTTTGTGTGTTTTTTATAGTGAAATTGTTGAGTATTTTAAATTGGAACTTTTTTTAATGGTTTTTACAGTGAAATTGTTGAGTTTTTTCAAATGGAACTTTTTTTGTATGGTTTTTACAGTGAAAATGTAGAGTTTTTTAACTTGGAACTTTTTTAATGGTATTTATAGTGAAATTATTGAGTTTTTCGACTTGGAACTCTTTTATGGTTTTTATAGTGAAATTGTATAGTTTTTTAACTAGGAACTTTTTTTAATGGTATTTATAGTGAAATTATTGAGTTTTTTGACTTGGAACTTTTTTATGGTTTCTATAGTGAAATTGTTAATTTTTTTAACATGAATCTTTTATGGTTTTATAGTGAAATTGTTGACTTATTTTTAATTTGGAACTTTTTTTATGGTTTTTACAGTAAAATTGTTGAGTTTTTTTAACTAGGAAGTTTATTTTTTATGGTTTTTATAGTGAAATTGATGAATTTTTTAACTTGGAATTTTTTTATGGTTTTTATAGAGAAATTGTTTAATTTTTTAACTTGGAACTTTTTATATGCTTTTTATACAGAAACTGTTTACTTGGAATCTTTTATGCTTTTTTTTTAACTTGGAACTTTTTTATGGTTCTTTTAGTGAAATTGTTGAGTTTTTTAAAATTTACTTTTTTTATCTTTTTGTATAGTGAAATTATTGAATTATTTTACGATTGGTGTTTTTTTTAATGTATTTTATATTAAAATTGCTTATATTTTTAACTTGAAACTTTTTTTTTGTGTTTTTTATAATAAAATTGTTGAGTATTTTAAATTGGAACTTTTTTTAATGGTTTTTACAGTGAAATTGTTGAGTTTTTTCAAATGGAACTTTTTTTGTATGGTTTTTACAGTGAAAATGTAGAGTTTTTTAACTTGGAACTTTTTAAATGGTATTTATAGTGAAATTATTGAGTTTTTCGACTTGGAACTCTTTTATGGTTTTTATAGTGAAATTGTATAGTTTTTTAACTAGGAACTTTTTTTAATGGTATTTATAGTGAAATTATTGAGTTTTTTGACTTGGAACTTTTTTATGGTTTCTATAGTGAAATTGTTAATTTTTTTAACATGAATCTTTTATGGTTTTATAGTGAAATTGTTGACTTATTTTTAATTTGGAACTTTTTTTATGGTTTTTACAGTAAAATTGTTGAGTTTTTTTAACTAGGAAGTTTATTTTTTATGGTTTTTATAGTGAAATTGATGAATTTTTTAACTTGGAATTTTTTTATGGTTTTTATAGAGAAATTGTTTAATTTTTTAACTTGGAACTTTTTATATGCTTTTTATACAGAAACTGTTTACTTGGAATCTTTTATGCTTTTTTTTTAACTTGGAACTTTTTTATGGTTCTTTTAGTGAAATTGTTGAGTTTTTTAAAATTTATTTTTTTATCTTTTTGTATAGTGAAATTATTGAATTATTTTACGATTGGTGTTTTTTTTAATGTATTTTATATTAAAATTGCTTATATTTTTAACTTGAAACTTTTTTTTTGTGTTTTTAATAATAAAATTGTTTAGTATTTTAAATTGGAACTTTTTTTAATGGTTTTTACAGTGAAATTGTTGAGTTTTTTCAAATGGAACTTTTTTTGTATGGTTTTTACAGTGAAAATGTAGAGTTTTTTAACTTGGTACTTTTTTAATGGTATTTATAGTGAAATTATTGAGTTTTTCGACTTGGAACTTTTTTATGGTTTTTATAGTGAAATTGTATAGTTTTTTAACTAGGAACTTTTTTTAATGGTATTTATAGTGAAATTATTGAGTTTTTTGACTTGGAACTTTTTTATGGTTTCTATAGTGAAATTGTTAATTTTTTTAACATGAATCTTTTATGGTTTTATAGTGAAATTGTTGACTTATTTTTAATTTGGAACTTTTTTTATGGTTTTTACAGTAAAATTGTTGAGTTTTTTTAACTAGGAAGTTCATTTTTTATGGTTTTTATAGTGAAATTGATGAATTTTTTAACTTGGAATTTTTTTATGGTTTTTATAGAGAAATTGTTTAATTTTTTAACTTGGAACTTTTTATATGCTTTTTATACAGAAACTGTTTACTTGGAATCTTTTATGCTTTTTTTTTAACTTGGAACTTTTTTATGGTTCTTTTAGTGAAATTGTTGAGTTTTTTAAAATTTACTTTTTTTTATCTTTTTGTATAGTGAAATTATTGAATTATTTTACGATTGGTGTTTTTTTTAATGTATTTTATATTAAAATTGCTTATATTTTTAACTTGAAACTTTTTTTTTGTGTTTTTTATAATAAAATTGTTGAGTATTTTAAATTGGAACTTTTTTTAATGGTTTTTACAGTGAAATTGTTGAGTTTTTTCAAATGGAACTTTTTTTGTATGGTTTTTACAGTGAAAATGTAGAGTTTTTTAACTTGGAACTTTTTTAATGGTATTTATAGTGAAATTATTGAGTTTTTCGACTTGGAACTCTTTTATGGTTTTTATAGTGAAATTGTATAGTTTTTTAACTAGTAACTTTTTTTAATGGTATTTATAGTGAAATTATTGAGTTTTTTGACTTGGAACTTTTTTATGGTTTTTATAGTGAAATTGTTAATTTTTTTAACATGAATCTTGTAAGGTTTTTATAGTGAAATTGTTGACTTATTTTTAACTTGGAACTTTATTTATGGTTTTTACAGTAAAATTGTTGAGTTTTTTTAACTAGGAAGTTTATTTTTTTATGGTTTTTATAGTGAAATTGATGAATTTTTTAACTTGGAATTTTTTTATTGTTTTTATTGAGAAATTGTTTAATTTTTTAACTTGGAACTTTTTTTATGCTTTTTATACAGAAACTATTTACTTGGAATATTTTATGCTTTTTTTTAACTTGGAACTTTTTTATGGTTCTTTTAGTGAAATTGTTGAGTTTTTTAAAATTTACTTTTTTTATGTTTTTTTATAGTGAAATTATTGAATTATTTTAAGATTGATGTTTTTGTTATGTAATTTATATTAAAATTGCTTATATTTTTAACTTGAAACTTTTTTGTGTGTTTTTTATAGTGAAATTGTTGAGTATTTTAAATTGGAACTTTTTTTAATTGTTTTTACAGTGAAATTGTTGAGTTTTTTAAAATGGAACTTTTTTTGTATGGTTTTTACAGTGAAAATGTAGAGTTTTTTAACTTGGATTTTTTTTAATGGTATTTATAGTGAAATTATTGAGTTTTACGTCTTGGAACTTTTTTATGGTTTTTATAGTGAATTTGTATAGTTTTTTAACTAGGAACTTTTTTTAATGGTATTTATAGTGAAATTATTGAGTTTTTTGACTTGGAACTTTTTTATGGTTTTTATAGTGAAATTGTTAATTTTTTTTAACATGAATCTTTTATGGTTTTTACAGTGAAATTGTTGACTTATTTTTAACTTGGAACTTTTTTTTATGGTTTTTACAGTAAAATTGTTGAGTTTTTATAGTGAAATTGATGAATTTTTTAACGTGGAATTTTTTTATGGTTTTTATAGAGAAATTGTTTAATTTTTTAACTTGGAACTTTTTTTATGCTTTTTATACAGAAACTATTTACTTGGAATCTTTTATGCTTTTTTTTAACTTGGAACTTTTTTATGGTTCTTTTAGTTAAATTGTTGAGTTTTTTAAAATTTACTTTTTTTATGTTTTTTTATACTGAAATTATTGAATTATTTTGAGATTAATGTTTTTTTTATGTAATTTATATTAAAATTGCTTATATTTTTAACTTGAAACTTTTTTTGTGTGTTTTTTATAGTGAAATTGTTGAGTATTTTAAATTGGAACTTTTTTTAATGGTTTTTACAGTGAAATTGTTGAGTTTTTTCAAATTGAACTTTTTTTGTATGGTTTTTACAGTGAAAATGTAGAGTTTTTTATGCTTTTTATACAGAAACTGTTTACTTGGAATCTTTTATGCTTTTTTTTTAACATGGAACTTTTTTATGGTTCTTTTAGTGAAATTGTTGAGTTTTTTAAAATTTACATTTTTTTATGTTTTTGTATAGTGAAATTATTGAATTATTTTAAAATTGATATTTTTTTTTATGTATTTTATATTAAAATTGCTTATATTTTTAACTTGAAACTTTTTTTGTGTGTTTTTTATAGCGAAATTGTTGAGTATTTTTAATTGGAACTTTTTTTAATGGTTTTTACAGTGAAATTGTTGTGTTTTTTAAAATGGAACTTTTTTTGTATGGTTTTTATTGTGAAAATGTAGAGTTTTTTTAACTTGGAACTTTTTTAATGGTATTTATTGTGAAATTATTGAGTTTTTCGACTTGGAACGTTTTTATGGTTTTTATAGTGAAATTGTATAGTTTTTTAACTAGGAACTTTTTTTAATGGTATTTATAGTGAAATTATTGAGTTTTTTTACTTGGAACTTTTTTATGGTTTTTATAGTGAAATTGTTAATTTTTTTAACATGAATCTTTTATGGTTTTTATAGTGAAATTGTTGACTTATTTTTAACTTGGAACTTTTTTTTATGGTTTTTACAGTAAAATTGTTGAGTTTTTTTAACTAGGAAGTTTATTTTTTATGGTGTTTATAGTGAAATTGATGAATTTTTAAACTTGGAATTTTTTTATTGTTTTTATAGAGAAATTATTTAATTTTTTAGCTTGGAACTTATTTTATGCTTTTTATACAGAAACTGTTTACTTGGAATCTTTTATGCCTTTTTTTTAACTTGGAACTTTTTTATGGTTCTTTTAGTGAAATTGTTGAGTTTTTTAAAATTTACTTTTTTTATGTTTTTGTATAGTGAAATTATTGAATTATTTTAAGATTGGTGTTTTTTTTTATGTATTTTATATTAAAATTGCTTATATTTTTAACTTGAAACTTTTTTTGTGTGTTTTTTATAGTGAAATTGTAGAGTATTTTAAATTGGAACTTTTTTTAATGGTTTTTACAGTGAAATTGTTGAGTTTTTTGAAATGGAACTTTTTTTGTATGGTTTTTACAGTGAAAATGTAGAGTTTTTTAACTTGGAACTTTTTTAATGGTATTTATAGTGAAATTATTGAGTTTTTCGACATGGAACTTTTTTATGGTTTTTATAGTGAAATTGTATAGTTTTTTAAACTAGGAACTTTTTTTAATGGTATTTATAGTGAAATTATTGAGTTTTTTGACTTGGAACTTTTTTATGTTTTTTATAGTGAAATTGTTAATTTTTTTAACATGAATCTTTTATTGTTTTTATAGTGAAATTGTTGACATATTTTTAACTTGGAACTTTTTTTTATGGTTTTTACTGTAAAATTGTTGAGTTTTTTTAACTAGGAAGTTTATTTTTTTATGGTTTTTATAGTGAAATTGATGAATTTTTTAACTTGGAATTTTTTTATTGTTTTTATAGAGAAATTGTTTAATTTTTTAACTTGGAACTTTTTTTATGCTTTTTATACAGAAATTGTTTACTTGGAATCTTTTATGCTTTTTTTTTAACTTGGAACTTTTTTTATGCTTTTTATACAGAAACTGTTTACTTGGAATCTTTTATGCTTTTTTTTTAACTTGGAACTTTTTTATGGTTCTTTTAGTGAAATTGTTGAGTTTTTTAAAATTTACTTTTTTTATGTTTTTGTATAGTGAAATTATTGAATTATTTTAAGATTGGTGTTTTTTTTATGTATTTTATATTAAAATTGCTTATATTTTTAACTTGAAACTTTTTTTGTGTGTTTTTTATAGTGAAATTGTTGAGTATTTTAAATTGGAACTTTTTTTAATGGTTTTTACAGTGAAATTGTTGAGTTTTTTCAAATGGAACTTTTTTTGTATGGTTTTTACAGTGAAAATGTAGAGTTTTTTAACTTGGAACTTTTTTAATGGTATTTATAGTGAAATTATTGAGTTTTTCGACTTGGAACTTTTTTATGGTTTTTATAGTGAAATTGTATAGTTTTTTAACTAGGAACTTTTTTTAATGGTATTTATAGTGAAATTATTGAGTTTTTTGACTTGGAACTTTTTTATGGTTTTTATAGTGAAATTGTTAATTTTTTTAACATGAATCTTTTATGGTTTTTATAGTGAAATTGTTGACTTATTTTTAACTTGGAACTTTTTTTTATGGTGTTTACAGTAAAATTGTTGAGTTTTTTTAACTAGGAAGTTTATTTTTTATGTTTTTTATAGTGAAATTGATGAATTTTTTAACTTGGAATTTTTTTATGGTTTTTATAGAGAAATTGTTTAATTTTTTAACTTGGAACATTTTTTATGCTTTTTATACAAAAACTGTTTACTTGGAATCTTTTATGCTCTTTTTTTTAACTTGGAACTTTTTTATGGTTCTTATAGTGAAATTGTTGAGTTTTTTAAAATTTACTTTTTTTTATCTTTTTGTATAGTGAAATTATTGAATTATTTTACGATTGGTGTTTTTTTTAATGTATTTTATATTAAAATTGCTTATATTTTTAACTTGAAACTTTTTTTTTGTGTTTTTTATAATAAAATTGTTGAGTATTTTAAATTGGAACTTTTTTTAATGGTTTTTACAGTGAAATTGTTGAGTTTTTTCAAATGGAACTTTTTTTGTATGGTTTTTACAGTGAAAATGTAGAGTTTTTTAACTTGGAACTTTTTTAATGGTATTTATAGTGAAATTATTGAGTTTTTCGACTTGGAACTCTTTTATGGTTTTTATAGTGAAATTGTATAGTTTTTTAACTAGGAACTTTTTTTAATGGTATTTATAGTGAAATTATTGAGTTTTTTGACTTGGAACTTTTTTATGGTTTCTATAGTGAAATTGTTAATTTTTTTAACATGAATCTTTTATGGTTTTATAGTGAAATTGTTGACTTATTTTTAATTTGGAACTTTTTTTATGGTTTTTACAGTAAAATTGTTGAGTTTTTTTAACTAGGAAGTTTATTTTTTATGGTTTTTATAGTGAAATTGATGAATTTTTTAACTTGGAATTTTTTTATGGTTTTTATAGAGAAATTGTTTAATTTTTTAACTTGGAACTTTTTATATGCTTTTTATACAGAAACTGTTTACTTGGAATCTTTTATGCTTTTTTTTTAACTTGGAACTTTTTTATGGTTCTTTTAGTGAAATTGTTGAGTTTTTTAAAATTTACTTTTTTTTATCTTTTTGTATAGTGAAATTATTGAATTATTTTACGATTGGTGTTTTTTTTAATGTATTTTATATTAAAATTGCTTATATTTTTAACTTGAAACTTTTTTTTTGTGTTTTTTATAATAAAATTGTTGAGTATTTTAAATTGGAACTTTTTTTAATGGTTTTTACAGTGAAATTGTTGAGTTTTTTCAAATGGAACTTTTTTTGTATGGTTTTTACAGTGAAAATGTAGAGTTTTTTAACTTGGAACTTTTTTAATGGTATTTATAGTGAAATTATTGAGTTTTTCGACTTGGAACTCTTTTATGGTTTTTATAGTGAAATTGTATAGTTTTTTAACTAGGAACTTTTTTTAATGGTATTTATAGTGAAATTATTGAGTTTTTTGACTTGGAACTTTTTTATGGTTTTTATAGTGAAATTGTTAATTTTTTTAACATGAATCTTTTATGGTTTTTATAGTGAAATTGTTGACTTATTTTTAACTTGGAACTTTTTTTTATGGTGTTTACAGTAAAATTGTTGAGTTTTTTTAACTAGGAAGTTTATTTTTTATGTTTTTTATAGTGAAATTGATGAATTTTTTAACTTGGAATTTTTTTATGGTTTTTATAGAGAAATTGTTTAATTTTTTAACTTGGAACATTTTTTATGCTTTTTATACAAAAACTGTTTACTTGGAATCTTTTATGCTCTTTTTTTTAACTTGGAACTTTTTTATGGTTCTTATAGTGAAATTGTTGAGTTTTTTAAAATTTACTTTTTTTTATCTTTTTGTATAGTGAAATTATTGAATTATTTTACGATTGGTGTTTTTTTTAATGTATTTTATATTAAAATTGCTTATATTTTTAACTTGAAACTTTTTTTTTGTGTTTTTTATAATAAAATTGTTGAGTATTTTAAATTGGAACTTTTTTTAATGGTTTTTACAGTGAAATTGTTGAGTTTTTTCAAATGGAACTTTTTTTGTATGGTTTTTACAGTGAAAATGTAGAGTTTTTTAACTTGGAACTTTTTTAATGGTATTTATAGTGAAATTATTGAGTTTTTCGACTTGGAACTCTTTTATGGTTTTTATAGTGAAATTGTATAGTTTTTTAACTAGGAACTTTTTTTAATGGTATTTATAGTGAAATTATTGAGTTTTTTGACTTGGAACTTTTTTATGGTTTCTATAGTGAAATTGTTAATTTTTTTAACATGAATCTTTTATGGTTTTATAGTGAAATTGTTGACTTATTTTTAATTTGGAACTTTTTTTATGGTTTTTACAGTAAAATTGTTGAGTTTTTTTAACTAGGAAGTTTATTTTTTATGGTTTTTATAGTGAAATTGATGAATTTTTTAACTTGGAATTTTTTTATGGTTTTTATAGAGAAATTGTTTAATTTTTTAACTTGGAACTTTTTATATGCTTTTTATACAGAAACTGTTTACTTGGAATCTTTTATGCTTTTTTTTTAACTTGGAACTTTTTTATGGTTCTTTTAGTGAAATTGTTGAGTTTTTTAAAATTTACTTTTTTTTATCTTTTTGTATAGTGAAATTATTGAATTATTTTACGATTGGTGTTTTTTTTAATGTATTTTATATTAAAATTGCTTATATTTTTAACTTGAAACTTTTTTTTTGTGTTTTTTATAATAAAATTGTTGAGTATTTTAAATTGGAACTTTTTTTAATGGTTTTTACAGTGAAATTGTTGAGTTTTTTCAAATGGAACTTTTTTTGTATGGTTTTTACAGTGAAAATGTAGAGTTTTTTAACTTGGAACTTTTTTAATGGTATTTATAGTGAAATTATTGAGTTTTTCGACTTGGAACTCTTTTATGGTTTTTATAGTGAAATTGTATAGTTTTTTAACTAGGAACTTTTTTTAATGGTATTTATAGTGAAATTATTGAGTTTTTTGACTTGGAACTTTTTTATGGTTTCTATAGTGAAATTGTTAATTTTTTTAACATGAATCTTTTATGGTTTTATAGTGAAATTGTTGACTTATTTTTAATTTGGAACTTTTTTTATGGTTTTTACAGTAAAATTGTTGAGTTTTTTTAACTAGGAAGTTTATTTATTATGGTTTTTATAGTGAAATTGATGAATTTTTTAACTTGGAATTTTTTTATGGTTTTTATAGAGAAATTGTTTAATTTTTTAACTTGGAACTTTTTATATGCTTTTTATACAGAAATTGTTTACTTGGAATCTTTTATGCTTTTTTTTTAACTTGGAACTTTTTTATGGTTCTTTTAGTGAAATTGTTGAGTTTTTTAAAATTTACTTTTTTTATCTTTTTGTATAGTGAAATTATTGAATTATTTTACGATTGGTGTTTTTTTTAATGTATTTTATATTAAAATTGCTTATATTTTTAACTTGAAACTTTTTTTTTGTGTTTTTTATAATAAAATTGTTTAGTATTTTAAATTGGAACTTTTTTTAATGGTTTTTACAGTGAAATTGTTGAGTTTTTTCAAATGGAACTTTTTTTGTATGGTTTTTACAGTGAAAATGTAGAGTTTTTTAACTTGGAACTTTTTTAATGGTATTTATAGTGAAATTATTGAGTTTTTCGACTTGGAACTTTTTTATGGTTTTTATAGTGAAATTGTATAGTTTTTTAACTAGGAACTTTTTTTAATGGTATTTATAGTGAAATTATTGAGTTTTTTGACTTGGAACTTTTTTATGGTTTCTATAGTGAAATTGTTAATTTTTTTAACATGAATCTTTTATGGTTTTATAGTGAAATTGTTGACTTATTTTTAATTTGGAACTTTTTTTATGGTTTTTACAGTAAAATTGTTGAGTTTTTTTAACTAGGAAGTTCATTTTTTATGGTTTTTATAGTGAAATTGATGAATTTTTTAACTTGGAATTTTTTTATGGTTTTTATAGAGAAATTGTTTAATTTTTTAACTTGGAACTTTTTATATGCTTTTTATACAGAAACTGTTTACTTGGAATCTTTTATGCTTTTTTTTTAACTTGGAACTTTTTTATGGTTCTTTTAGTGAAATTGTTGAGTTTTTTAAAATTTACTTTTTTTTATCTTTTTGTATAGTGAAATTATTGAATTATTTTACGATTGGTGTTTTTTTTAATGTATTTTATATTAAAATTGCTTATATTTTTAACTTGAAACTTTTTTTTTGTGTTTTTTATAATAAAATTGTTGAGTATTTTAAATTGGAACTTTTTTTAATGGTTTTTACAGTGAAATTGTTGAGTTTTTTCAAATGGAACTTTTTTTGTATGGTTTTTACAGTGAAAATGTAGAGTTTTTTAACTTGGAACTTTTTTAATGGTATTTATAGTGAAATTATTGAGTTTTTCGACTTGGAACTCTTTTATGGTTTTTATAGTGAAATTGTATAGTTTTTTAACTAGGAACTTTTTTTAATGGTATTTATAGTGAAATTATTGAGTTTTTTGACTTGGAACTTTTTTATGGTTTCTATAGTGAAATTGTTAATTTTTTTAACATGAATCTTTTATGGTTTTATAGTGAAATTGTTGACTTATTTTTAATTTGGAACTTTTTTTATGGTTTTTACAGTAAAATTGTTGAGTTTTTTTAACTAGGAAGTTTATTTTTTATGGTTTTTATAGTGAAATTGATGAATTTTTTAACTTGGAATTTTTTTATGGTTTTTATAGAGAAATTGTTTAATTTTTTAACTTGGAACTTTTTATATGCTTTTTATACAGAAACTGTTTACTTGGAATCTTTTATGCTTTTTTTTTAACTTGGAACTTTTTTATGGTTCTTTTAGTGAAATTGTTGAGTTTTTTAAAATTTACTTTTTTTATCTTTTTGTATAGTGAAATTATTGAATTATTTTACGATTGGTGTTTTTTTTAATGTATTTTATATTAAAATTGCTTATATTTTTAACTTGAAACTTTTTTTTTGTGTTTTTTATAATAAAATTGTTTAGTATTTTAAATTGGAACTTTTTTTAATGGTTTTTACAGTGAAATTGTTGAGTTTTTTCAAATGGAACTTTTTTTGTATGGTTTTTACAGTGAAAATGTAGAGTTTTTTAACTTGGAACTTTTTTAATGGTATTTATAGTGAAATTATTGAGTTTTTCGACTTGGAACTTTTTTATGGTTTTTATAGTGAAATTGTATAGTTTTTTAACTAGGAACTTTTTTTAATGGTATTTATAGTGAAATTATTGAGTTTTTTGACTTGGAACTTTTTTATGGTTTCTATAGTGAAATTGTTAATTTTTTTAACATGAATCTTTTATGGTTTTATAGTGAAATTGTTGACTTATTTTTAATTTGGAACTTTTTTTATGGTTTTTACAGTAAAATTGTTGAGTTTTTTTAACTAGGAAGTTTATTTTTTATGGTTTTTATAGTGAAATTGATGAATTTTTTAACTTGGAATTTTTTTATGGTTTTTATAGAGAAATTGTTTAATTTTTTAACTTGGAACTTTTTATATGCTTTTTATACAGAAACTGTTTACTTGGAATCTTTTATGCTTTTTTTTTAACTTGGAACTTTTTTATGGTTCTTTTAGTGAAATTGTTGAGTTTTTTAAAATTTACTTTTTTTTATCTTTTTGTATAGTGAAATTATTGAATTATTTTACGATTGGTGTTTTTTTTAATGTATTTTATATTAAAATTGCTTATATTTTTAACTTGAAACTTTTTTTTTGTGTTTTTTATAATAAAATTGTTGAGTATTTTAAATTGGAACTTTTTTTAATGGTTTTTACAGGGAAATTGTTGAGTTTTTTCAAATGGAACTTTTTTTGTATGGTTTTTACAGTGAAAATGTAGAGTTTTTTAACTTGGAACTTTTTTAATGGTATTTATAGTGAAATTATTGAGTTTTTCGACTTGGAACTCTTTTATGGTTTTTATAGTGAAATTGTATAGTTTTTTAACTAGGAACTTTTTTTAATGGTATTTATAGTGAAATTATTGATTTTTTTGACTTGGAACTTTTTTATGGTTTCTATAGTGAAATTGTTAATTTTTTTAACATGAATCTTTTATGGTTTTATAGTGAAATTGTTGACTTATTTTTAATTTGGAACTTTTTTTATGGTTTTTACAGTAAAATTGTTGAGTTTTTTTAACTAGGAAGTTTATTTTTTATGGTTTTTATAGTGAAATTGATGAATTTTTTAACTTGGAATTTTTTTATGGTTTTTATAGAGAAATTGTTTAATTTTTTAACTTGGAACTTTTTATATGCTTTTTATACAGAAACTGTTTACTTGGAATCTTTTATGCTTTTTTTTTAACTTGGAACTTTGTTATGGTTCTTTTAGTGAAATTGTTGAGTTTTTTAAAATTTACTTTTTTTATCTTTTTGTATAGTGAAATTATTGAATTATTTTACGATTGGTGTTTTTTTTAATGTATTTTATATTAAAATTGCTTATATTTTTAACTTGAAACTTTTTTTTTGTGTTTTTTATAATAAAATTGTTGAGTATTTTAAATTGGAACTTTTCTTAATGGTTTTTACAGTGAAATTGTTGAGTTTTTTCAAATGGAACTTTTTTTGTATGGTTTTTACAGTGAAAATGTAGAGTTTTTTAACTTGGAACTTTTTTAATGGTATTTATAGTGAAATTATTGAGTTTTTCGACTTGGAACTCTTTTATGGTTTTTATAGTGAAATTGTATAGTTTTTTAACTAGTAACTTTTTTTAATGGTATTTATAGTGAAATTATTGAGTTTTTTGACTTGGAACTTTTTTATGGTTTTTATAGTGAAATTGTTAATTTTTTTAACATGAATCTTTTAAGGTTTTTATAGTGAAATTGTTGACTTATTTTTAACTTGGAACTTTATTTATGGTTTTTACAGTAAAATTGTTGAGTTTTTTTAACTAGGAAGTTTATTTTTTATGGTTTTTATAGTGAAATTGATGAATTTTTTAACTTGGAATTTTTTTATTGTTTTTATAGAGAAATTGTTTAATTTTTTAACTTGGAACTTTTTTTATGCTTTTTATACAGAAACTATTTACTTGGAATATTTTATGCTTTTTTTTAACTTGGAACTTTTTTATGGTTCTTTTAGTGAAATTGTTGAGTTTTTTAAAATTTACTTTTTTTATGTTTTTTTATAGTGAAATTATTGAATTATTTTAAGATTGATGTTTTTGTTATGTAATTTATATTAAAATTGCTTATATTTTTAACTTGAAACTTTTTTGTGTGTTTTTTATAGTGAAATTGTTGAGTATTTTAAATTGGAACTTTTTTTAATTGTTTTTACAGTGAAATTGTTGAGTTTTTTAAAATGGAACTTTTTTTGTATGGTTTTTACAGTGAAAATGTAGAGTTTTTTAACTTGGATTTTTTTTAATGGTATTTATAGTGAAATTATTGAGTTTTTCGTCTTGGAACTTTTTTATGGTTTTTATAGTGAATTTGTATAGTTTTTTAACTAGGAACTTTTTTTAATGGTATTTATAGTGAAATTATTGAGTTTTTTGACTTGGAACTTTTTTATGGTTTTTATAGTGAAATTGTTAATTTTTTTTAACATGAATCTTTTATGGTTTTTACAGTGAAATTGTTGACTTATTTTTAACTTGGAACTTTTTTTTATGGTTTTTACAGTAAAATTGTTGAGTTTTTATAGTGAAATTGATGAATTTTTTAACGTGGAATTTTTTTATGGTTTTTATAGAGAAATTGTTTAATTTTTTAACTTGGAACTTTTTTTATGCTTTTTATACAGAAACTATTTACTTGGAATCTTTTATGCTTTTTTTTAACTTGGAACTTTTTTATGGTTCTTTTAGTTAAATTGTTGAGTTTTTTAAAATTTACTTTTTTTATGTTTTTTTATACTGAAATTATTGAATTATTTTGAGATTAATGTTTTTTTTATGTAATTTATATTAAAATTGCTTATATTTTTAACTTGAAACTTTTTTTGTGTGTTTTTTATAGTGAAATTGTTGAGTATTTTAAATTGGAACTTTTTTTAATGGTTTTTACAGTGAAATTGTTGAGTTTTTTCAAATGGAACTTTTTTTGTATGGTTTTTACAGTGAAAATGTAGAGTTTTTTATGCTTTTTATACAGAAACTGTTTACTTGGAATCTTTTATGCTTTTTTTTTAACATGGAACTTTTTTATGGTTCTTTTAGTGAAATTGTTGAGTTTTTTAAAATTTACATTTTTTTATGTTTTTGTATAGTGAAATTATTGAATTATTTTAAAATTGATATTTTTTTTTATGTATTTTATATTAAAATTGCTTATATTTTTAACTTGAAACTTTTTTTGTGTGTTTTTTATAGCGAAATTGTTGAGTATTTTTAATTGGAACTTTTTTTAATGGTTTTTACAGTGAAATTGTTGTGTTTTTTAAAATGGAACTTTTTTTGTATGGTTTTTATTGTGAAAATGTAGAGTTTTTTTAACTTGGAACTTTTTTAATGGTATTTATTGTGAAATTATTAAGTTTTTCGACTTGGAACTTTTTTATGGTTTTTATAGTGAAATTGTATAGTTTTTTAACTAGGAACTTTTTTTAATGGTATTTATAGTGAAATTATTGAGTTTTTTTACTTGGAACTTTTTTATGGTTTTTATAGTGAAATTGTTAATTTTTTTAACATGAATCTTTTATGGTTTTTATAGTGAATTTGTTGACTTATTTTTAACTTGGAATTTTTTTTTATGGTTTTTACAGTAAAATTGTTGAGTTTTTTTAACTAGGAAGTTTATTTTTTATGGTTTTTATAGTGAAATTGATGAATTTTTTAACTTGGAATTTTTTTATGGTTTTTATAGAGAAATTGTTTAATTTTTTAACTTGGAACTTTTTTTATGCTTTTTATACAGAAACTGTTTACTTGGAATCTTTTATACTTTTTTTTAACTTGGAACTTTTTTATGGTTCTTTTAGTGAAATTGTTGAGTTTTTTAAACTTTACTTTTTTTATGTTTTTGTATAGTGAAATTATTGAATTATTTTAAGATTGATGTTTTTTTTATGTATTTTATATTAAAATTGCTTATATTTTTAACTTGAAACTTTTTTTGTGTGTTTTTTATAGTGAAATTGTTGAGTATTTTAAATTGGAACTTTTTTTTAATGGTTTTTACAGTGAAATTGTTGAGTTTTTTCAAATGGAACTTTTTTTGTATGGTTTTTACAGTGAAAATGTAGAGTTTTTTAACTTGGAACTTTTTTAATGGTATTTATAGTGAAATTATTGAGTTTTTCGACTTGGAACTTTTTTATGGTTTTTATAGTGAAATTGTATAGTTTTTTAACTAGGAACTTTTTTTAATGGTATTTATAGTGAAATTATTGAGTTTTTTGACTTGGAACTTTTTTATGGTTTTTATAGTGAAATTGTTAATTTTTTTAACATGAATCTTTTATGGTTTTTATAGTGAAATAGTTGACTTATTTTTAACTTGGAATTTTTTTTATGGTTTTTACAATAAAATGGTTGAGTTTTTTTAACTAGGAAGTTTTTTTTTATGGTTTTTATAGTGAAATTGATGAATTTTTTAACTTGGAATTTTTTTATTGTTTTTATAGAGAAATAGTTTAATTTTTTAACTTGGAACTTTTTTTATGCTTTTTATACAGAAACTGTTTACTTGGAATCTTTTATGCTTTTTTTTTAACTTGGAACTTTTTTATGGTTCTTTTAGTGAAATTATTGAGTTTTTTAAAATTTACTTTTTTTATGTTTTTGTATAGTGAAATTATTGAATTATTTTAAGATTGGTGTTTTTTTTATGTATTTTATATTAAAATTGCTTATATTTTTAACTTGAATATTTTTTTTTGTGTTTTTTATAGTGAAATTGTTGCTTATTTTAAATTGGAACTTTTTTTAATGGTTTTTACAGTGAAATTGTTGAGTTTTTTCAAATGGAACTTTTTTTGTATGGTTTTTACAGTGAAAATGTAGAGTTTTTTATGCTTTTTATACAGAAACTGTTTACTTGGAATCTTTTATGCTTTTTTTTTAACTTGGAACTTTTTAATGGTTCCTTTAGTGAAATTGTTGAATTTTGTAAAATTTACTTTTTTTATGTTTTTGTATAGTGAAATTATTGAATTATTTTAAGATTGATGTTTTTTTTATGTATTTTATATTAAAATTGCTTATATTTTTAACTTGAAACTTTTTTTGTGTGTTTTTTATAGTGAAATTGTTGCTTATTTTAAATAGGAACTTTTTTTAATGGTTTTAACAGTGAAATTGTTGAATTTTTTCAAATGGAACTTTTTTAGTATGGTTTTTACAGTGAAAATGTAGAGTTTTTTATGCTTTTTATACAGAAACTGTTTACTTGGAATCTTTTATGCTTTTTTTTTTAACTTGGAACTTTTTTATGGTTCTTTTAGTGAAATTGTTGAGTTTTTTAAAATTTACTTTTTTTATGTTTTTTTATAGTGAAATTATTGAATTATTTTAAGATTAATTTTTTTTTATGTAATTTATATTAAAATTGCTTATATTTTTAAATTGAAACTTTTTTTGTGTGTTTTTTATAGTGAAATTGTTGAGTATTTTAAATTGGAACTTTTTTTAATGGTTTTTACAGTGAAATTGTTGAGTTTTTTCAAATGGAATTTTTTTTGTATGGTTTTTACAGTGAAAATGTAGAGTTTTTTAACTTTAAACTTTTTTAATGGTATTTATAGTGAAATTATTGAGTTTTTCGACTTGGAACTTTTTTATGGTTTTTATAGTGAAATTGTATAGTTTTTTAACTAGGAACTTTTTTAATGGTATTTATAGTGAAATTATTGAGTTTTTCGACTTGGAACTTTTTTATGGTTTTTATAGTGAAATTGTATAGTTTTTTAACTAGTAACTTTTTTTAATGGTATTTATAGTGAAATTATTGAGTTTTTTGACTTGGAACTTTTTTATGGTTTTTATAGTGAAATTGTTAATTTTTTTAACATGAATCTTTTATGGTTTTTATAGTGAAATTGTTGACTTATTTTTAACTTGGAACTTTTTTTTTTGGTTTTTACAGTAAAATTGTTGAATGTTTTTTAACTAGGAAGTTTATTTTTTATGGTTTTTATAGTGAAATTGATGAATTTTTTAACTTGGAATTTTTTTTATGGTTTTTATAGAGAAATAGTTTAATTTTTTAACTTGGAACTTTTTTTATGCTTTTTATACAGAAACTGTTTACTTGGAATCTTTTATGCTTTTTTTTTAACTTGGAACTTTTTAATGGTTCTTTTAGTGAAATTGTTGAATTTTGTAAAATTTACTTTTTTTATGTTTTTGTATAGTGAAATTATTGAATTATTTTAAGATTGATGTTTTTTTTATGTATTTTATATTAAAATTGCTTATATTTTTAACTTGAAACTTTTTTTGTGTGTTTTTTATAGTGAAATTGTTGCTTATTTTAAATAGGAACTTTTTTTAATGGTTTTAACAGTGAAATTGTTGAATTTTTTCAAATGGAACTTTTTTTGTATGGTTTTTACAGTGAAAATGTAGAGTTTTTTATGCTTTTTATACAGAAACTGTTTACTTGGAATCTTTTATGCTTTTTTTTTTAACTTGGAACTTTTTTATGGTTCTTTTAGTGAAATTGTTGAGTTTTTTAAAATTTACTTTTTTTATGTTTTTTTATAGTGAAATTATTGAATTATTTTAAGATTAATTTTTTTTTTATGTAATTTATATTAAAATTGCTTATATTTTTAAATTGAAACTTTTTTTGTGTGTTTTTTATAGTGAAATTGTTGAGTATTTTAAATTGGAACTTTTTTTAATGGTTTTTACAGTGAAATTGTTGAGTTTTTTCAAATGGAACTTTTTTTGTATGGTTTTTACAGTGAAAATGTAGTGTTTTTTAACTTGGAACTTTTTTAATGGTATTTATAGTGAAATTATTGAGTTTTTCGACTTGGAACTTTTTAATGGTTTTTATAGTGAAATTGTATAGTTTTTTAACTAGGAACTTTTTTTAATGGTATTTATAGTGAAATTATTGAGTTTTTTTTGACTTGGAACTTTTTTATGGTTTTTATAGTGAAATTGTTAATTTTTTTAACATGAATCTTTTATGGTTTTATAGTGAAATTGTTGACTTATTTTTAACTTGGAACTTTTTTTATGGTTTTTACAGTAAAATTGTTGAGTTTTTTTAACTAGGAAGTTTATTTTTTATGGTTTTTATAGTGAAATTGATGAATTTTTTAACTTGGAATTTTTTTATGGTTTTTATAGAGAAATAGTTTAATTTTTTAACTTGGAACTTTTTTTATGCTTTTTATACAGAAACTGTTTACTTGGAATCTTTTATGCTTTTTTTTTTAACTTGGAACTTTTTTATGGTTCTTTTAGTGAAATTGTTGAGTTTTTTAAAATTTACTTTTTTTATGTTTTTTTATAGTGAAATTATTGAATTATTTTAAGATTAATTTTTTTTTTATGTAATTTATATTAAAATTGCTTATATTTTTAAATTGAAACTTTTTTTGTGTGTTTTTTATAGTGAAATTGTTGAGTATTTTAAATTGGAACTTTTTTTAATGGTTTTTACAGTGAAATTGTTGAGTTTTTTCAAATGGAACTTTTTTTGTATGGTTTTTACAGTGAAAATGTAGTGTTTTTTAACTTGGAACTTTTTTAATGGTATTTATAGTGAAATTATTGAGTTTTTCGACTTGGAACTTTTTAATGGTTTTTATAGTGAAATTGTATAGTTTTTTAACTAGGAACTTTTTTTAATGGTATTTATAGTGAAATTATTGAGTTTTTTTTGACTTGGAACTTTTTTATGGTTTTTATAGTGAAATTGTTAATTTTTTTAACATGAATCTTTTATGGTTTTATAGTGAAATTGTTGACTTATTTTTAACTTGGAACTTTTTTTATGGTTTTTACAGTAAAATTGTTGAGTTTTTTTAACTAGGAAGTTTATTTTTTATGGTTTTTATAGTGAAATTGATGAATTTTTTAACTTGGAATTTTTTTATGGTTTTTATAGAGAAATAGTTTAATTTTTTAACTTGGAACTTTTTTTATGCTTTTTATACAGAAACTGTTTACTTGGAATCTTTTATGCTTTTTTTTTTAACTTGGAACTTTTTTATGGTTCTTTTAGTGAAATTGTTGAGTTTTTTAAAATTTACTTTTTTTTTTTGTTTTTGTATAGTGAAATTATTGAATTATTTTAAGATTGATGTTTTTTTTTATATATTTTATATTAAAATTGCTTATATTTTTAACTTGAAACTTTTTTTGTGTCTTTTTTATAGTGAAATTGTTGAGTATTTTAAATTGGAACTTTTTTTAATGGTTTTTACAGTGAAATTGATGAGTTTTTTCAAATGGAACTTTTTTTGTATGGTTTTTACAGTGAAAATGTAGAGTTTTTTATGCTTTTTATACAGAAACTGTTTACTTGGAATCTTTTATGCTTCTTTTTTTAACATGGAACTTTTTTATGGTTCTTTTAGTTAAATTGTTAAGTTTTTTAAAATTTACTTTTTTATGTTTTTGTATAGTGAAATTATTGAATTGTTTTAAGATTGATGTTTTTTTTTATATTTTATATTAAAATTGCTTATATTTTTAACTTGAAACTTTTTTTGTGTGTTTTTTATAGTGAAATTGTTGAGTATTTTAAATTGGAACTTTTTTTAATGGTTTTTACAGTGAAATTGTTGAGATTTTACAAATGGAACTTTTTTTGTACGGTTTTTACAGTGAAAATGTAGAGTTTTTTATGCTTTTTATACAGAAACTATTTACTTGGAATCTTTTATGCTTCTTTTTTTAACATGGAACTTTTTTATGGTTCTTTTAGTGAAATTGTTGAGTTTTTTAAAATTTACATGTTTTTATGTTTTTGTATAGTGAAATTATTGAATTATTTTAAGATTGATGTTTTTTTTATGTATTTTATATTAAAATTGCTTATATTTTTAACTTGAAACTTTTTTTGTGTGTTTTTTATAGTGAAATTGTTGAGTATTTTAAATTGGAACTTTTTTTTAATGGTTTTTAGAGTGATTGTTGAGATTTTTAAAATGGAACTTTTTTTGTATGGTTTTTAAAGTGAAAATGTAGAGTTTTTTATGCTTTTTATACAGAAACTGTTTACTTGGAATCTTTTATGCTTCTTTTTTTAACATGGAACTTTTTTATGGTTCTTTTAGTGAAATTGTTGAGTTTTTTAAAATTTACATGTTTTAATGTTTTTGTATAGTGAAATTATTGAATTATTTTAAGATTGATGTTTTTTTTATGTATTTTATATTAAAATTGCTTATATTTTTAACTTGAAACTTTTTTTGTGGGTTTTTTATAGTGAAATTGTTGAGTATTTTAAATTGGAACTTTTTTTTAATGCTTTTTACAGTGAAATTGTTGAGTTTTTTCAAATGGAACTATTTTGGAATGGTTTTTACAGTGAAAATGTAGAGTTTTTTAACTTGGAACTTTTTTAATGGTATTTATAGTGAAATTATTGAATTTTTCGACTTGGAACTTTTTTATGGTTTTTATAGTGAAATTGTATAGTTTTTTAACTAGGAACTTTTTTAATGGTATTTATAGTGAAATTATTGAGTTTTTCGACTTGTAACTTTTTTATGGTTTTTATAGTGAAATTGTATAGTTTTTTAACTAGTAACTTTTTTTAATGGTATTTATAGTGAAATTATTGAGTTTTTTGACTTGGAACTTTTTTATGGTTTTTATAGTGAAATTGTTAATTTTTTTAACATGAATCTTTTATGGTTTTTATAGTGAAATTGTTGACTTATTTTTAACTTGGAACTTTTTTTTTTGGTTTTTACAATAAAATTGTTGAGTGTTTTTTAACTAGGAAGTTTATTTTTTATGGTTTTTATAGTGAAATTGATGAATTTTTTAACTTGGAATTTTTTTATGGTTTTTATAGAGAAATAGTTTAATTTTTTAACTTGGAACTTTTTTTATGCTTTTTATACAGAAACTGTTTACTTGGAATCTTTTATGCTTTTTTTTTTAACTTGGAACTTTTTTATGGTTCTTTTAGTGAAATTGTTGAGTTTTTTAAAATTTACTTTTTTTTTTGTTTTTTGTATAGTGAAATTATTGAATTATTTTAAGATTGATGTTTTTTTTATGTATTTTATATTAAAATTGCTTATATTTTTAACTTGAAACTTTTTTTGTGTGTTTTTTATAGTGAAATTGTTGAGTATTTTAAATTGGAACTTTTTTTAATGGTTTTTACAGTGAAATTGTTGAGTTTTTTCAAATGGAACTTTTTTTGTATGGTTTTTACAGTGAAAATGTAGAGTTTTTTATGCTTTTTATACATAAACTGTTTACTTGGAATCTTTTATGCTTTTTTTTTTAACTTGGAACTTTTTTATGGTTCTTTTAGTGAAATTGTTGAGTTTTTTAAAATTTACTTTTTTTATGTTTTTTTATAGTGAAATTATTGAATTATTTTAAGATTAATTTTTTTTTATGTAATTTATATTAAAATTGCTTATATTTTTAAATTGAAACTTTTTTTGTGTGTTTTTTATAGTGAAATTGTTGAGTATTTTAAATTGGAACTTTTTTTAATGGTTTTTACAGTGAAATTGTTGAGTTTTTTCAAATGGATTTTTTTTGTATGGTTTTTACAGTGAAAATGTAGTGTTTTTTAACTTGGAACTTTTTTAATGGTATTTATAGTGAAATTATTGAGTTTTTCGACTTGGAACTTTTTAATGGTTTTTATAGTGAAATTGTATAGTTTTTTAACTAGGAACTTTTTTTAATGGTATTTATAGTGAAATTATTGAGTTTTTTGACTTGGAACTTTTTTATGGTTTTTATAGTGAAATTGTTAATTTTTTTAACATGAATCTTTTATGGTTTTATAGTGAAATTGTTGACTTATTTTTAACTTGGAACTTTTTTTATGGTTTTTACAGTAAAATTGTTGAGTTTTTTTAACTAGGAAGTTTATTTTTTATGGTTTTTATAGTGAAATTGATGAATTTTTTAATCTGGAATTTTTTTATGGTTTTTATAGAGAAATAGTTTAATTTTTTAACTTGGAACTTTTTTTATGCTTTTTATACAGAAACTGTTTACTTGGAATCTTTTATGCTTTTTTTTTTAACTTGGAACTTTTTTATGGTTCTTTTAGTGAAATTGTTGAGTTTTTTAAAATTTACTTTTTTTTTTGTTTTTTGTATAGTGAAATTATTGAATTATTTTAAGATTGATGTTTTTTTTTTATGTATTTTATATTAAAATTGCTTATATTTTTAACTTGAAACTTTTTTTGTGTGTTTTTTATAGTGAAATTGTTGAGTATTTTAAATTGGAACTTTTTTTAATGGTTTTTACAGTGAAATTGTTGAGTTTTTTCAAATGGAACTTTTTTTGTATGGTTTTTACAGTGAAAATGTAGAGTTTTTTATGCTTTTTATACAGAAACTGTTTACTTGGAATCTTTTATGCTTCTTTTTTTAACATGGAACTTTTTTATGGTTCTTTTAGTTAAATTGTTAAGTTTTTTAAAATTTACTTTTTTATGTTTTTGTATAGTGAAATTATTGAATTATTTTAAGATTGATGTTTTTTTTTATATATTTTATATTAAAATTGCTTATATTTTTAACTTGAAACTTTTTTTGTGTGTTTTTTATAGTGAAATTGTTGAGTATTTTAAATTGGAAGTTTTTTTAATGGTTTTTACAGTGAAATTGTTGAGATTTTTCAAATGGAACTTTTTTTGTATGGTTTTTACAGTGAAAATGTAGAGTTTTTTATGCTTTTTATACAGAAACTGTTTACTTGGAATCTTTTATGCTTCTTTTTTTAACATGGAACTTTTTTATGGTTCTTTTAGTGAAATTGTTGAGTTTTTTAAAATTTACATGTTTTTATGTTTTTGTATAGTGAAATTATTGAATTATTTTAAGATTGATGTTTTTTTATGTATTTTATATTAAAATTGCTTATACTTTTAACTTGAAACTTTTTTTGTGGGTTTTTTATAGTGAAATTGTTGAGTATTTTAAATTGGAACTTTTTTTTATGGTTTTTACAGTGAAATTGTTGAGTTTTTTCAAATGGAACTTTTTTGGTATGGTTTTTACAGTGAAAATGTAGAGTTTTTTAACTTGGAACTTTTTTAATGGTATTTATAGTGAAATTATTGAGTTTTTCGACTTGGAACTTTTTTATGGTTTTTATAGTGAAATTGTATAGTTTTTTAACTAGGAACTTTTTTAATGGTATTTATAGTGAAATTATTGAGTTTTTCGACTTGAAACTTTTTTATGGTTTTTATAGTGAAATTGTATAGTTTTTTAACTAGTAACTTTTTTTAATGGTATTTATAGTGAAATTATTGAGTTTTTTGACTTGGAACTTTTTTATGGTTTTTATAGTGAAATTGTTAATTTTTTTAACATGAATCTTTTATGGTTTTTATAGTTAAATTGTTGACTTATTTTTAACTTGGAACTTTTTTTTTTGGTTTTTACAGTAAAATTGTTGAGTGTTTTTTAACTAGGAAGTTTATTTTTTATGGTTTTTATAGTGAAATTGATGAATTTTTTAACTTGGAATTTTTTTATGGTTTTTATAGAGAAATAGTTTAATTTTTTAACTTGGAACTTTTATTATGCTTTTTATACAGAAACTGTTTACTTGGAATCTTTTATGCTTTTTTTTTAACTTGGAACTTTTTTATGGTTCTTTTAGTAAAATTGTTGAATTTTGTAAAATTTAATTTTTTTATGTTTTTGTATAGTGAAATTATTGAATTATTTTAAGATTGATGTTTTTTTTATGTATTTTATATTAAAATTGCTTATATTTTTAACTTGAAACTTTTTTTGTGTGTTTTTTATAGTGAAATTGTTGCTTATTTTAAATAGGAACTTTTTTTAATGGTTTTAACAGTGAAATTGTTGAATTTTTTCAAATGGAACTTTTTTTGTATGGTTTTTACAGTGAAAATGTAGAGTTTTTTATGCTTTTTATACAGAAACTGTTTACTTGGAATCTTTTATGCTTTTTTTTTTAACTTGGAACTTTTTTATGGTTCTTTTAGTGAAATTGTTGAGTTTTTTAAAATTTACTTTTTTTATGTTTTTTTATAGTGAAATTATTGAATTATTTTAAGATTAATTTTTTTTATGTAATTTATATTAAAATTGCTTATATTTTTAAATTGAAACTTTTTTTGTGTGTTTTTTATAGTGAAATTGTTGAGTATTTTAAATTGGAACTTTTTTTAATGGTTTTTACAGTGAAATTGTTGAGTTTTTTCAAATGGATCTTTTTTTGTATGGTTTTTACAGTGAAAATGTAGTGTTTTTTAACTTGGAACTTTTTTAATGGTATTTATAGTGAAATTATTGAGTTTTTCGACTTGGAACTTTTTAATGGTTTTTATAGTGAAATTGTATAGTTTTTTAACTAGGAACTTTTTTTAATGGTATTTACAGTGAAATTATTGAGTTTTTTGACTTGGAACTTTTTTATGGTTTTTATAGTGAAATTGTTAATTTTTTTAACATGAATCTTTTATGGTTTTATAGTGAAATTGTTGACTTATTTTTAACTTGGAACTTTTTTTATGGTTTTTACAGTAAAATTGTTGAGTTTTTTTAACTAGGAAGTTTATTTTTTATGGTTTTTATAGTGAAATTGATGAATTTTTTAACTTGGAATTTTTTTATGGTTTTTATAGAGAAATAGTTTAATTTTTTAACTTGGAACTTTTTTTATGCTTTTTATACAGAAACTGTTTACTTGGAATCTTTTATGCTTTTTTTTTAACTTGGAACTTTTTTATGGTTCTTTTAGTGAAATTGTTGAGTTTTTTAAAATTTACTTTTTTTTTTGTTTTTTGTATAGTGAAATTATTGAATTATTTTAAGATTGATGTTTTTTTTATGTATTTTATATTAAAATTGCTTATATTTTTAACTTGAAACTTTTTTTGTGTGTTTTTTATAGTGAAATTGTTGAGTATTTTAAATTGGAACTTTTTTTAATGGTTTTTACAGTGAAATTGTTGAGTTTTTTCAAATGGAACTTTTTTTGTATGGTTTTTACAGTGAAAATGTAGAGTTTTTTTATGCTTTTTATACAGAAACTGTTTACTTGGAATCTTTTATGCTTCTTTTTTTAACATGGAACTTTTTTATGGTTCTTTTAGTTAAATTGTTAAGTTTTTTAAAATTTACTTTTTTATGTTTTTGTATAGTGAAATTATTGAATTAATTTAAGATTGATGTTTTTTTATATATATTTTATATTAAAATTGCTTATATTTTTAACTTGAAACTTTTTTTGTGTGTTTTTTATAGTGAAATTGTTGAGTATTTTAAATTGGAACTTTTTTTAATGGTTTTTACAGTGAAATTGTTGAGATTTTTCAAATGGAACTTTTTTTGTATGGTTTTTACAGTGAAAATGTAGAGTTTTTTATGCTTTTTATACAGAAACCGTTTACTTGGAATCTTTTATGCTTCTTTTTTTAACATGGAACTTTTTTATGGTTCTTTTAGTGAAATTGTTGTGTTTTTTAAAATTTACATGTTTTTATGTTTTTGTATAGTGAAATTATTGAATTATTTTAAGATTGATGTTTTTTTTATGTATTTTATATTAAAATTGCTTATACTTTTAACTTGAAACTTTTTTTGTGGGTTTTTTATAGTGAAATTGTTGAGTATTTTAAATTGGAACTTTTTTTTTTATGGTTTTTACAGTGAAATTGTTGAGTTTTTTCAAATGGAACTTTTTTGGTATGGTTTTTACAGTGAAAATGTAGAGTTTTTTGACTTGGAACTTTTTTAATGGTATTTATAGTGAAATTCTTGAGTTTTTCGACTTGGAACTTTTTTATGGTTTTTATAGTGAAATTGTATAGTTTTTTAACTAGGAACTTTTTTAATGGTAATTATAGTGAAATTATTGAGTTTTTCGACTTGGAACTTTTTTATGGTTTTTATAGTGAAATTGTATAGTTTTTTAACTAGTAACTTTTTTTAATGGTATTTATAGTGAAATTATTGAGTTTTTTGACTTGGAACTTTTTTATGGTTTTTATAGTGAAATTGTTAATTTTTTTAACATGAATCTTTTATGATTTTATAGTGAAATTGTTGACTTATTTTTAACTTGGAACTTTTTTTATGGTTTTTACAGTAAAATTATTGAGTTTTTTTAACTAGGAAGTTTATTTTTTATGGTTTTTATAGTGAAATTGATGAATTTTATAACTTGGAATTTTTTTATGGTTTTTATAGAGAAATAGTTAAATTTTTTAACTTGGAACTTTTTTTATGCTTTTTATACAGAAACTGTTTACTTTGAATCTTTTATGCTTTTTTTTTTAACTTGGAACTTTTTTATGGTTCTTTTAGTGAAATTGTTGAGTTTTTTAAAATTTACTTTTTTTTTGTTTTTGTATAGTTAAATTATTGAATTATTTTAAGATTGATGTTTTTTTATGTATTTTATATTAAAATTGCTTATATTTTTAACTTGAAACTTTTTTTGTGTGTTTTTTATAGTGAAATTGTTGAGTATTTTAAATTGGAACTTTTTTTAATGGTTTTTACAGTGAAATTGTTGAGTTTTTTCAAATGGAACTTTTTTTGTATGGTTTTTACAGTGAAAATGTAGAGTTTTTTATGCTTTTTATACAGAAACTGTTTACTTGGAATCTTTTATGCTTCTTTTTTTAACATGGAACTTTTTTATGGTTCTTTTAGTTAAATTGTTAAGTTTTTTAAAATTTACTTTTTTATGTTTTTGTATAGTGAAATTATTGAATTATTTTAAGATTGATGTTTTTTTTTATATATTTTATATTAAAATTGCTTATATTTTTAACTTGAAACTTTTTTTGTGTGTTTTTTATAGTGAAATTGTTGAGTATTTTAAATTGGAAGTTTTTTTAATGGTTTTTACAGTGAAATTGTTGAGATTTTTCAAATGGAACTTTTTTTGTATGGTTTTTACAGTGAAAATGTAGAGTTTTTTATGCTTTTTATACAGAAACTGTTTACTTGGAATCTTTTATGCTTCTTTTTTTAACATGGAACTTTTTTATGGTTCTTTTAGTGAAATTGTTGAGTTTTTTAAAATTTACATGTTTTTATGTTTTTGTATAGTGAAATTATTGAATTATTTTAAGATTGATGTTTTTTTATGTATTTTATATTAAAATTGCTTATACTTTTAACTTGAAACTTTTTTTGTGGGTTTTTTATAGTGAAATTGTTGAGTATTTTAAATTGGAACTTTTTTTTATGGTTTTTACAGTGAAATTGTTGAGTTTTTTCAAATGGAACTTTTTTGGTATGGTTTTTACAGTGAAAATGTAGAGTTTTTTAACTTGGAACTTTTTTAATGGTATTTATAGTGAAATTATTGAGTTTTTCGACTTGGAACTTTTTTATGGTTTTTATAGTGAAATTGTATAGTTTTTTAACTAGGAACTTTTTTAATGGTATTTATAGTGAAATTATTGAGTTTTTCGACTTGAAACTTTTTTATGGTTTTTATAGTGAAATTGTATAGTTTTTTAACTAGTAACTTTTTTTAATGGTATTTATAGTGAAATTATTGAGTTTTTTGACTTGGAACTTTTTTATGGTTTTTATAGTGAAATTGTTAATTTTTTTAACATGAATCTTTTATGGTTTTTATAGTTAAATTGTTGACTTATTTTTAACTTGGAACTTTTTTTTTTGGTTTTTACAGTAAAATTGTTGAGTGTTTTTTAACTAGGAAGTTTATTTTTTATGGTTTTTATAGTGAAATTGATGAATTTTTTAACTTGGAATTTTTTTATGGTTTTTATAGAGAAATAGTTTAATTTTTTAACTTGGAACTTTTTTTATGCTTTTTATATAGAAACTGTTTACTTGGAATCTTTTATGCTTTTTTTTTTAACTTGGAACTTTTTTATGGTTCTTTTAGTAAAATTGTTGAATTTTGTAAAATTTAATTTTTTTATGTTTTTGTATAGTGAAATTATTGAATTATTTTAAGATTGATGTTTTTTTTATGTATTTTATATTAAAATTGCTTATATTTTTAACTTGAAACTTTTTTTGTGTGTTTTTTATAGTGAAATTGTTGCTTATTTTAAATAGGAACTTTTTTTAATGGTTTTAACAGTGAAATTGTTGAATTTTTTCAAATGGAACTTTTTTTGTATGGTTTTTACAGTGAAAATGTAGAGTTTTTTATGCTTTTTATACAGAAACTGTTTACTTGGAATCTTTTATGCTTTTTTTTTTAACTTGGAACTTTTTTATGGTTCTTTTAGTGAAATTGTTGAGTTTTTTAAAATTTACTTTTTTTATTTTTTTTTATAGTGAAATTATTGAATTATTTTAAGATTAATTTTTTTTATGTAATTTATATTAAAATTGCTTATATTTTTAAATTGAAACTTTTTTTGTGTGTTTTTTATAGTGAAATTGTTGAGTATTTTAAATTGGAACTTTTTTTAATGGTTTTTACAGTGAAATTGTTGAGTTTTTTCAAATGGATCTTTTTTTGTATGGTTTTTACAGTGAAAATGTAGTGTTTTTTAACTTGGAACTTTTTTAATGGTATTTATAGTGAAATTATTGAGTTTTTCGACTTGGAACTTTTTAATGGTTTTTATAGTGAAATTGTATAGTTTTTTAACTAGGAACTTTTTTTAATGGTATTTATAGTGAAATTATTGAGTTTTTTGACTTGGAACTTTTTTATGGTTTTTATAGTGAAATTGTTAATTTTTTTAACATGAATCTTTTATGGTTTTATAGTGAAATTGTTGACTTATTTTTAACTTGGAACTTTTTTTATGGTTTTTACAGTAAAATTGTTGAGTTTTTTTAACTAGGAAGTTTATTTTTTATGGTTTTTATAGTGAAATTGATGAATTTTTTAACTTGGAATTTTTTTATGGTTTTTATAGAGAAATAGTTTAATTTTTTAACTTGGAACTTTTTTTATGCTTTTTATACAGAAACTGTTTACTTGGAATCTTTTATGCTTTTTTTTTAACTTGGAACTTTTTTATGGTTCTTTTAGTGAAATTGTTGAGTTTTTTAAAATTTACTTTTTTTTTTTGTTTTTTGTATAGTGAAATTATTGAATTATTTTAAGATTGATGTTTTTTTTATGTATTTTATATTAAAATTGCTTATATTTTTAACTTGAAACTTTTTTTGTGTGTTTTTTATAGTGAAATTGTTGAGTATTTTAAATTGGAACTTTTTTTAATGGTTTTTACAGTGAAATTGTTGAGTTTTTTCAAATGGAACTTTTTTTGTATGGTTTTTACAGTGAAAATGTAGAGTTTTTTTATGCTTTTTATACAGAAACTGTTTACTTGGAATCTTTTATGCTTCTTTTTTTAACATGGAACTTTTTTATGGTTCTTTTAGTTAAATTGTTAAGTTTTTTAAAATTTACTTTTTTATGTTTTTGTATAGTGAAATTATTGAATTATTTTAAGATTGATGTTTTTTTATATATATTTTATATTAAAATTGTTTATATTTTTAACTTGAAACTTTTTTTGTGTGTTTTTTATAGTGAAATTGTTGAGTATTTTAAATTGGAACTTTTTTTAATGGTTTTTACAGTGAAATTGTTGAGATTTTTCAAATGGAACTTTTTTTGTATGGTTTTTACAGTGAAAATGTAGAGTTTTTTATGCTTTTTATACAGAAACTGTTTACTTGGAATCTTTTATGCTTCTTTTTTTAACATGGAACTTTTTTATGGTTCTTTTAGTGAAATTGTTGAGTTTTTTAAAATTTACATGTTTTTATGTTTTTGTATAGTGAAATTATTGAATTATTTTAAGATTGATGTTTTTTTTATGTATTTTATATTAAAATTGCTTATACTTTTAACTTGAAACTTTTTTTGTGGGTTTTTTATAGTGAAATTGTTGAGTATTTTAAATTGGAACTTTTTTTTTTATGGTTTTTACAGTGAAATTGTTGAGTTTTTTCAAATGGAACTTTTTTGGTATGGTTTTTACAGTGAAAATGTAGAGTTTTTTATACTTTTTATACAGAAACTGTTTACTTGGAATCTTTTATGCTTCTTTTTTTAACATGGAACTTTTTTATGGTTCTTTTAGTGAAATTGTTGAGTTTTTTAAAATTTACATGTTTTTATGTTTTTGTATAGTGAAATTATTGAATTATTTTAAGATTGATGTTTTTTTTATGTATTTTATATTAAAATTGCTTATATTTTTAACTTGAAACTTTTTTTGTGGGTTTTTTATAGTGAAATTGTTGAGTATTTTAAATTGGAACTTTTTTTAATGGTTTTTACAGTGAAATTGTTGAGTTTTTTCAAATGGAACTATTTTGGTATGGTTTTTACAATGAAAATGTAGAGTTTTTTAACTTGGAACTTTTTTAATGGTATTTATAGTGAAATTATTGAATTTTTCGACTTAGAACTTTTTTATGGTTTTTATAGTGAAATTGTATAGTTTTTTAACTAGGAACTTTTTTAATGGTATTTATAGTGAAATTATTGAGTTTTTCGACTTGGAACTTTTTTATGGTTTTTATAGTGAAATTGTATAGTTTTTTAACTAGTAACTTTTTTTAATGGTATTTATAGTGAAATTATTGAGTTTTTTGACTTGGAACTTTTTTATGGTTTTTATAGTGAAATTGTTAATTTTTTTAACATGAATCTTTTATGGTTTTTATAGTGAAATTGTTGACTTATTTTTAACATGGAACTTTTTTTTTTGGTTTTTACAGTAAAATTGTTGAGTGTTTTTTAACTAGGAAGTTTATTTTTTATGGTTTTTATAGTGAAATTGATGAATTTTTTAACTTGGAATTTTTTTATGGTTTTTATAGAGAAATAGTTTAATTTTTTAACTTGGAACTTTTTTTATGCTTTTTATACAGAAACTGTTTACTTGGAATCTTTTATGCTTTTTTTTTTAACTTGGAACTTTTTTATGGTTCTTTTTGTGAAATTGCTGAATTTTGTAAAATTTACTTCTTTTATGTTTTTGTATAGTGAAATTATTGAATTATTTTAAGATTGATGTTTTTTTTATGTATTTTATATTAAAATTGCTTATATTTTTAACTTGAAACTTTTTTTGTGTGTTTTTTATAGTGAAATTGTTGCTTATTTTAAATAGGAACTTTTTTTAATGGTTTTAACAGTGAAATTGTTGAATTTTTTCAAATGGAACTTTTTTTGTATGGTTTTTACAGTGAAAATGTAGAGTTTTTTATGCTTTTTATACAGAAACTGTTTACTTGGAATCTTTTATGCTTTTTTTTTTAACTTGGAACTTTTTTATGGTTCTTTTAGTGAAATTGTTGAGTTTTTTAAAATTTACTTTTTTTATGTTTTTTTATAGTGAAATTATTGAATTATTTTAAGATTAATTTTTTTTTATGTAATTTATATTAAAATTGCTTATATTTTTAAATTGAAACTTTTTTTGTGTGTTTTTTATAGTGAAATTGTTGAGTATTTTAAATTGGAACTTTTTTTAATGGTTTTTACAGTGAAATTGTTGAGTTTTTTCAAATGGAACTCTTTTTGTATGGTTTTTACAGTGAAAATGTAGTGTTTTTTAACTTGGAACTTTTTTAATGGTATTTATAGTGAAATTATTGAGTTTTTCGACTTGGAACTTTTTAATGGTTTTTATAGTGAAATTGTATAGTTTTTTAACTAGGAACTTTTTTTAATGGTATTTATAGTGAAATTATTGAGTTTTTTGACTTGGAACTTTTTTATGGTTTTTATAGTGAAATTGTTAATTTTTTTAACATGAATCTTTTATGGTTTTATAGTGAAATTGTTGACTTATTTTTAACTTGGAACTTTTTTTATGGTTTTTACAGTAAAATTGTTGAGTTTTTTTAACTAGGAAGTTTATTTTTTATGGTTTTTATAGTGAAATTGATGAATTTTTTAACTTGGAATTTTTTTATGGTTTTTATAGAGAAATAGTTTAATTTTTTAACTTAGAACTTTTTTTATGCTTTTTATACAGAAACTGTTTACTTGGAATCTTTTATGCTTTTTTTTTAACTTGGAACTTTTTTATGGTTCTTTTAGTGAAATTGTTGAGTTTTTTAAAATTTACTTTTTTTTTTGTTTTTGTATAGTGAAATTATTGAATTATTTTAAGATTGATGTTTTTTTTATGTAATTTATATTAAAATTTCTTATATTTTTAACTTGAAACTTTTTTTGTGTCTTTTTTATAGTGAAATTGTTGAGTATTTTAAATTGGAACTTTTTTTAATGGTTTTTACAGTGAAATTGTTGAGTTTTTTCAAATGGAACTTTTTTTGTATGGTTTTTACAGTGAAAATGTAGAGTTTTTTATGCTTTTTATACAGAAACTATTTACTTGGAATCTTTTATGCTTCTTTTTTTAACATGGAACTTTTTTATGGTTCTTTTAAATTGTTAAGTTTTTTAAAATTTACTTTTTTATGTTTTTGTATAGTGAAATTATTGAATTATTTTAAGATTGATGTTTTTTTTTATATATTTTATATTAAAATTGCTTATATTTTTAACTTGAAACTTTTTTTGTGTGTTTTTTATAGTGAAATTGTTGAGTATTTTAAATTGGAACCTTTTTTAATGGTTTTTACAGTGAAATTGTTGAGATTTTTCAATTGGAACTTTTTTTGTATGGTTTTTACAGTGAAAATGTAGAGTTTTTTATGCTTTTTATACAGAAACTGTTTACTTGGAATCTTTTATGCTTCTTTTTTTAACATGGAACTTTTTTATGGTTCTTTTAGTGAAATTGTTGAGTTTTTTAAAATTTACATGTTTTTATGTTTTTGTATAGTGAAATTATTGAATTATTTTAAGATTGATGTTTTTTTTATGTATTTTATATTAAAATTGCTTATATTTTTAACTTGAAACTTTTTTTGTTTGTTTTTTATAGTGAAATTGTTGAGTATTTTAAATTGGAACTTTTTTTTAATGGTTTTTACAGTGAAATTGTTGAGATTTTTCAAATGGAACTTTTTTTGTATGGTTTTTACAGTGAAAATGTAGAGTTTTTTATGCTTTTTATACAGAAACTGTTTACTTGGAATCTTTTATGCTTCTTTTTTTAACATGGAACTTTTTTATGGTTCTTTTAGTGAAATTGTTGAGTTTTTTAAAATTTACATGTTTTTATGTTTTTGTATAGTGAAATTATTGAATTATTTTAAGATTGATGTTTTTTTTATGTATTTTATATTAAAATTGCTTATATTTTTAACTTGAAACTTTTTTTGTGGGTTTTTTATAGTGAAATTGTTGAGTATTTTAAATTGGAACTTTTTTTAATGGTTTTTACAGTGAAATTGTTGAGTTTTTTAAATGGAACTATTTTGGTATGGTTTTTACAGTGAAAATGTAGAGTTTTTTAACTTGGAACTTTTTTAATGGTATTTATAGTGAAATTATTGAGTTTTTCGACTTGGAACTTTTTTATGGTTTTTATAGTGAAATTGTATAGTTTTTTAACTAGGAACTTTTTTAATGGTATTTATAGTGAAATTATTGAGTTTTTCGACTTGGAACTTTTTTATGGTTTTTATAGTGAAATTGTATAGTTTTTTAACTAGTAACTTTTTTTAATGGTATTTATAGTGAAATTATTGAGTTTTTTGACTTGGAACTTTTTTATGGTTTTTATAGTGAAATTGTTAATTTTTTTAACATGAATCTTTTATGGTTTTTATAGTGAAATTGTTGACTTATTTTTAACTTGGAACTTTTTTTTTTTGGTTTTTACAGTAAAATTGTTGAGTGTTTTTTAACTAGGAAGTTTATTTTTTATGGTTTTTATAGTGAAATTGATGAATTTTTTAACTTGGAATTTTTTTATGGTTTTTATAGAGAAATAGTTTAATTTTTTAACTTGGAACTTTTTTTATGATTTTTATACAGAAACTGTTTACTTGGAATCTTTTAAGCTTTTTTTTTAACTTGGAACTTTTTTATGGTTCTTTTAGTGAAATTGTTGAATTTTGTAAAATTTACTTTTTTTTATGTTTTTGTATAGTGAAATTATTGAATTATTTTAAGATTGATGTTTTTTTTATGTATTTTATATTAAAATTGCTTATATTTTTAACTTGAAACTTTTTTTGTGTCTTTTTTATAGTGAAATTGTTGAGTATTTTAAATTGGAACTTTTTTTAATGGTTTTTACAGTGAAATTGTTGAGTTTTTTCAAATGGAACTTTTTTTGTATGGTTTTTACAGTGATAATGTAGAGTTTTTTATGCTTTTTATACAGAAACTGTTTACTTGGAATCTTTTATGCTTCTTTTTTTAACATGGAACTTTTTTATGGTTCTTTTAGTTAAATTGTTAAGTTTTTTAAAATTTACTTTTTTATGTTTTTGTATAGTGAAATTATTGAATTATTTTAAGATTGATGTTTTTTTTTATATATTTTATATTAAAATTGCTTATATTTTTAACTTGAAACTTTTTTTTTGTGTTTTTTATAGTGAAATTGTTGAGTATTTTAAATTGGAACTTTTTTTAATGGTTTTTACAGTGAAATTGTTGAGATTTTTCAAATGGAACTTTTTTTGTATGGTTTTTACAGTGAAAATGAAGAGTTTTTTATGCTTTTTATACAGAAACTGTTTACTTGGAATCTTTTATGCTTCTTTTTTTAACATGGAACTTTTTTATGGTTCTTTTAGTGAAATTGTTGAGTTTTTTAAAATTAACATGTTTTTATGTTTTTGTTTAGTGAAATTATTGAATTATTTTAAGATTGATGTTTTTTTTATGTATTTTATATTAAAATTGCTTATATTTTTAACTTGAAACTTTTTTTGTGTGTTTTTTATAGTGAAATTGTTGAGTATTTTAAATTGGAACTTTTTTTTAATGGTTTTTACAGTGAAATTGTTGAGATTTTTCAAATGCAACTTTTTTTGTATGGTTTTTACAGTGAAAATGTAGAGTTTTTTATGCTTTTTATACAGAAACTGTTTACTTGGAATCTTTTATGCTTCTTTTTTTAACATGGAACTTTTTTATGGTTCTTTTAGTGAAATTGTTGAGTTTTTTAAAATTTACATGTTTTTTATGTTTTTGTACAGTGAAATTATTGAATTATTTTAAGATTGATGTTTTTTTTATGTATTTTATATTAAAATTGCTTATATTTTTAACTTGAAACTTTTTTTGTGGGTTTTTTATAGTGAAATTGTTGAGTATTTTAAATTGGAACTTTTTTTAATGGTTTTTACAGTGAAATTGTTGAGTTTTTTCAAATGGAACTATTTTGGTATGGTTTTTACAGTGAAAATGTAGAGTTTTTTAACTTGGAACTTTTTTAATGGTATTTATAGTGAAATTATTGAGTTTTTCGACTTGGAACTTTTTTATGGTTTTTATAGTGAAATTGTATAGTTTTTTAACTAGGAACTTTTTTTAATGGTATTTATAGTGAAATTATTGAGTTTTTTGACTTGGAACTTTTTTATGGTTTTTATAGTGAAATTGTTAATTTTTTTAACATGAATCTTTTATGGTTTTATAGTGAAATTGTTGACTTATTTTTAACTTGGAACTTTTTTTATGGTTTTTACAGTAAAATTGTTGAGTTTTTTTAACTAGGAAGTTTATTTTTTATGGTTTTTATAGTGAAATTGATGAATTTTTTAACTTGGAATTTTTTTATGGTTTTTATAGAGAAATAGTTTAATTTTTTAACTTGGAACTTTTTTTATGCTTTTTATACAGAAACTGTTTACTTGGAATCTTTTATGCTTTTTTTTTTAACTTGGAACTTTTTTATGGTTCTTTTAGTGAAATTGTTGAGTTTTTTAAAATTTACTTTTTTTTTTGTTTTTGTATAGTGAAATTATTGAATTATTTTAAGATTGATGTTTTTTTTATATATTTTATATTAAAATTGCTTATATTTTTAACTTGAAACTTTTTTTGTGTGTTTTTTATAGTGAAATTGTTGAGTATTTTAAATTGGAACTTTTTTTAATGGTTTTTACAGTGAAATTGTTGAGATTTTTCAATTGGAACTTTTTTTGTATGGTTTTTACAGTGAAAATGTAGAGTTTTTTATGCTTTTTATACAGAAACTGTTTACTTGGAATCTTTTATGCTTCTTTTTTTAACATGGAACTTTTTTATGGTTCTTTTAGTGAAATTGTTGAGTTTTTTAAAATTTACATGTTTTTATGTTTTTGTATAGTGAAATTATTGAATTATTTTAAGATTGATGTTTTTTTTATGTATTTTATATTAAAATTGCTTATATTTTTAACTTGAAACTTTTTTTGTTTGTTTTTTATAGTGAAATTGTTGAGTATTTTAAATTGGAACTTTTTTTTAATGGTTTTTACAGTGAAATTGTTGAGATTTTTCAAATGGAACTTTTTTTGTATGGTTTTTACAGTGAAAATGTAGAGTTTTTTATGCTTTTTATACAGAAATTGTTTACTTGGAATCTTTTATGCTTCTTTTTTTAACATGGAACTTTTTTATGGTTCTTTTAGTGAAATTGTTGAGTTTTTTAAAATTTACATGTTTTTATGTTTTTGTACAGTGAAATTATTGAATTATTTTAAGATTGATGTTTTTTTTATGTATTTTATATTAAAATTGCTTATATTTTTAACTTGAAACTTTTTTTGTGGGTTTTTTATAGTGAAATTGTTGAGTATTTTAAATTGGAACTTTTTTTAATGGTTTTTACAGTGAAATTGTTGAGTTTTTTCAAATGGAACTATTTTGGTATGGTTTTTACAGTGAAAATGTAGAGTTTTTTAACTTGGAACTTTTTTAATGGTATTTATAGTGAAATTATTGAGTTTTTCGACTTGGAACTTTTTTATGGTTTTTATAGTGAAATTGTATAGTTTTTTAACTAGGAACTTTTTTTAATGGTATTTATAGTGAAATTATTGAGTTTTTTGACTTGGAACTTTTTTATGGTTTTTATAGTGAAATTGTTAATTTTTTTAACATGAATCTTTTATGGTTTTATAGTGAAATTGTTGACTTATTTTTAACTTGGAACTTTTTTTATGGTTTTTACAGTAAAATTGTTGAGTTTTTTTAACTAGGAAGTTTATTTTTTATGGTTTTTATAGTGAAATTGATGAATTTTTTAACTTGGAATTTTTTTATGGTTTTTATAGAGAAATAGTTTAATTTTTTAACTTGGAACTTTTTTTATGCTTTTTATACAGAAACTGTTTACTTGGAATCTTTTATGCTTTTTTTTTTAACTTGGAACTTTTTTATGGTTCTTTTAGTGAAATTGTTGAGTTTTTTAAAATTTACTTTTTTTTTGTTTTTGTATAGTGAAATTATTGAATTATTTTAAGATTGATGTTTTTTTTATGTACTTTATATTAAAATTGCTTATATTTTTAACTTGAAACTTTTTTTGTGTCTTTTTTATAGTGAAATTGTTGAGTATTTTAAATTGGAACTTTTTTTAATGGTTTTTACAGTGAAATTGTTGAGTTTTTTCAAATGGAACTTTTTTTGTATGGTTTTTACAGTGAAAATGTAGAGTTTTTTATGCTTTTTATACAGAAACTGTTTACTTGGAATCTTTTATGCTTCTTTTTTTAACATGGAACTTTTTTATGGTTCTTTTAGTTAAATTGTTAAGTTTTTTAAAATTTACTTTTTTATGTTTTTGTATAGTGAAATTATTGAATTATTTTAAGATTGATGTTTTTTTTTATATATTTTATATTAAAATTGCTTATATTTTTAACTTGAAACTTTTTTTGTGTGTTTTTTATAGTGAAATTGTTGAGTATTTTAAATTGGAACTTTTTTTAATGGTTTTTAGAGTGAAATTGTTGAGATTTTTCAAATGGAACTTTTTTTGTATGGTTTTTACAGTGAAAATGAAGAGTTTTTTATGCTTTTTATACAGAAACTGTTTACTTGGAATCTTTTATGCTTCTTTTTTTAACATGGAACTTTTTTATGGTTCTTTTAGTGAAATTGTTGAGTTTTTTAAAATTAACATGTTTTTATGTTTTTGTTTAGTGAAATTATTGAATTATTTTAAGATTGATGTTTTTTTTATGTATTTTATATTAAAATTGCTTATATTTTTAACTTGAAACTTTTTTTGTGTGTTTTTTATAGTGAAATTGTTGAGTATTTTAAATTGGAACTTTTTTTTAATGGTTTTTACAGTGAAATTGTTGAGATTTTTCAAATGCAACTTTTTTTGTATGGTTTTTACAGTGAAAATGTAGAGTTTTTTATGCTTTTTATACAGAAACTGTTTACTTGGAATCTTTTATGCTTCTTTTTTTAATATGGAACTTTTTTATGGTTCTTTTAGTGAAATTGTTGAGTTTTTTAAAATTTACATGTTTTTTATGTTTTTGTACAGTGAAATTATTGAATTATTTTAAGATTGATGTTTTTTTTATGTATTTTATATTAAAATTGCTTATATTTTTAACTTGAAACTTTTTTTGTGGGTTTTTTATAGTGAAATTGTTGAGTATTTTAAATTGGAACTTTTTTTAATGGTTTTTACAGTGAAATTGTTGAGTTTTTTCAAATGGAACTATTTTGGTATGGTTTTTACAGTGAAAATGTAGAGTTTTTTAACTTGGAACTTTTTTAATGGTATTTATAGTGAAATTATTGAGTTTTTCGACTTGGAACTTTTTTATGGTTTTTATAGTGAAATTGTATAGTTTTTTAACTAGGAACTTTTTTTAATGGTATTTATAGTGAAATTATTGAGTTTTTTGACTTGGAACTTTTTTATGGTTTTTATAGTGAAATTGTTAATTTTTTTAACATGAATCTTTTATGGTTTTATAGTGAAATTGTTGACTTATTTTTAACTTGGAACTTTTTTTATGGTTTTTACAGTAAAATTGTTGAGTTTTTTTAACTAGGAAGTTTATTTTTTATGGTTTTTATAGTGAAATTGATGAATTTTTTAACTTGGAATTTTTTTATGGTTTTTATAGAGAAATAGTTTAATTTTTTAACTTGGAACTTTTTTTATGCTTTTTATACAGAAACTGTTTACTTGGAATCTTTTATGCTTTTTTTTTTAACTTGGAACTTTTTTATGGTTCTTTTAGTGAAATTGTTGAGTTTTTTAAAATTTACTTTTTTTTTGTTTTTGTATAGTGAAATTATTGAATTATTTTAAGATTGATGTTTTTTTTATGTACTTTATATTAAAATTGCTTATATTTTTAACTTGAAACTTTTTTTGTGTCTTTTTTATAGTGAAATTGTTGAGTATTTTAAATTGGAACTTTTTTTAATGGTTTTTACAGTGAAATTGTTGAGTTTTTTCAAATGGAACTTTTTTTGTATGGTTTTTACAGTGAAAATGTAGAGTTTTTTATGCTTTTTATACAGAAACTGTTTACTTGGAATCTTTTATGCTTCTTTTTTTAACATGGAACTTTTTTATGGTTCTTTTAGTTAAATTGTTAAGTTTTTTAAAATTTACTTTTTTATGTTTTTGTATAGTGAAATTATTGAATTATTTTAAGATTGATGTTTTTTTTTATATATTTTATATTAAAATTGCTTATATTTTTAACTTGAAACTTTTTTTGTGTGTTTTTTATAGTGAAATTGTTGAGTATTTTAAATTGGAACTTTTTTTAATGGTTTTTAGAGTGAAATTGTTGAGATTTTTCAAATGGAACTTTTTTTGTATGGTTTTTACAGTGAAAATGAAGAGTTTTTTATGCTTTTTATACAGAAACTGTTTACTTGGAATCTTTTATGCTTCTTTTTTTAACATGGAACTTTTTTATGGTTCTTTTAGTGAAATTGTTGAGTTTTTTAAAATTAACATGTTTTTATGTTTTTGTTTAGTGAAATTATTGAATTATTTTAAGATTGATGTTTTTTTTATGTATTTTATATTAAAATTGCTTATATTTTTAACTTGAAACTTTTTTTGTGTGTTTTTTATAGTGAAATTGTTGAGTATTTTAAATTGGAACTTTTTTTTAATGGTTTTTACAGTGAAATTGTTGAGATTTTTCAAATGCAACTTTTTTTGTATGGTTTTTACAGTGAAAATGTAGAGTTTTTTATGCTTTTTATACAGAAACTGTTTACTTGGAATCTTTTATGCTTCTTTTTTTAATATGGAACTTTTTTATGGTTCTTTTAGTGAAATTGTTGAGTTTTTTAAAATTTACATGTTTTTTATGTTTTTGTACAGTGAAATTATTGAATTATTTTAAGATTGATGTTTTTTTTATGTATTTTATATTAAAATTGCTTATATTTTTAACTTGAAACTTTTTTTGTGGGTTTTTTATAGTGAAATTGTTGAGTATTTTAAATTGGAACTTTTTTTAATGGTTTTTACAGTGAAATTGTTGAGTTTTTTCAAATGGAACTATTTTGGTATGGTTTTTACAGTGAAAATGTAGAGTTTTTTAACTTGGAACTTTTTTAATGGTATTTATAGTGAAATTATTGAGTTTTTCGACTTGGAACTTTTTTATGGTTTTTATAGTGAAATTGTATAGTTTTTTAACTAGGAACTTTTTTTAATGGTATTTATAGTGAAATTATTGAGTTTTTTGACTTGGAACTTTTTTATGGTTTTTATAGTGAAATTGTTAATTTTTTTAACATGAATCTTTTATGGTTTTATAGTGAAATTGTTGACTTATTTTTAACTTGGAACTTTTTTTATGGTTTTTACAGTAAAATTGTTGAGTTTTTTTAACTAGGAAGTTTATTTTTTATGGTTTTTATAGTGAAATTGATGAATTTTTTAACTTGGAATTTTTTTATGGTTTTTATAGAGAAATAGTTTAATTTTTTAACTTGGAACTTTTTTTATGCTTTTTATACAGAAACTGTTTACTTGGAATCTTTTATGCTTTTTTTTTTAACTTGGAACTTTTTTATGGTTCTTTTAGTGAAATTGTTGAGTTTTTTAAAATTTACTTTTTTTTTTGTTTTTGTATAGTGAAATTATTGAATTATTTTAAGATTGATGTTTTTTTTATGTACTTTATATTAAAATTGCTTATATTTTTAACTTGAAACTTTTTTTGCGTCTTTTTTATAGTGAAATTGTTGAGTATTTTAAATTGGAACTTTTTTTAATGGTTTTTACAGTGAAATTGTTGAGTTTTTTCAAATGGAACTTTTTTTGTATGGTTTTTACAGTGAAAATGTAGAGTTTTTTATGCTTTTTATACAGAAACTGTTTACTTGGAATCTTTTATGCTTCTTTTTTTAACATGGAACTTTTTGATGGTTCTTTTAGTTAAAATGTTAAGTTTTTTAAAATTTACTTTTTTATGTTTTTGTATAGTGAAATTATTGAATTATTTTAAGATTGATGTTTTTTTTTATATATTTTATATTAAAATTGCTTATATTTTTAACTTGAAACTTTTTTTGTGTGTTTTTTATAGTGAAATTGTTGAGTATTTTAAATTGGAACTTTTTTTAATGGTTTTTACAGTGAAATTGTTGAGATTTTTCAAATGGAACTTTTTTTGTATGGTTTTTACAGTAAAAATGTAGAGTTTTTTATGCTTTTTATACAGAAACTGTTTACTTGGAATCTTTTATGCTTCTTTTTTTAACATGGAACTTTTTTATGGTTCTTTTAGTGAAATTGTTGAGTTTTTTTAAAATTTACATGTTTTTATGTTTTTGTATAGTGAAATTATTGAATTATTTTAAGATTGATGCTTTTTTTATGTATATTATATTAAAATTGCTTATATTTTTAACTTGAAACTTTTTTTGTGTGTTTTTTATAGTGAAATTGTTGAGTATTTTAAATTGGAACTTTTTTTTAATGGTTTTTACAGTGAAATTGTTGAGATTTTTCAAATGGAACTTTTTTTGTATGGTTTTTACAGTGAAAATGTAGAGTTTTTTATGCTTTTTATACAGAAACTGTTTACTTGGAATCTTTTATGCTTCTTTTTTTAACATGGAACTTTTTTATGGTTCTTTTAGTGAAATTGTTGAGTTTTTTAAAATTTACATGTTTTTATGTTTTTGTATAGTGAAATTATTGAATTATTTTAAGATTGATGTTTTTTTTATGTATTTTATATTAAAATTGCTTATATTTTTAACTTGAAACTTTTTTTGTGGGTTTTTTATAGTGAAATTGTTGAGTATTTTAAATTGGAACTTTTTTTAATGGTTTTTACAGTGAAATTGTTGAGTTTTTTCAAATGGAACTATTTTGGTATGGTTTTTACAGTGAAAATGTAGAGTTTTTTAACTTGGAACTTTTTTAATGGTATTTATAGTGAAATTATTGAGTTTTTCGACTTGGAACTTTTTTATGGTTTTTATAGTGAAATTGTATAGTTTTTTAACTAGGAACTTTTTTAATGGTATTTATAGTGAAATTATTGAGTTTTTCGACTTGGAACTTTTTTATGGTTTTTATAGTGAAATTGTATAGTTTTTTAACTAGTAACTTTTTTTAATGGTATTTATAGTGAAATTATTGAGTTTTTTGACTTGGAACTTTTTTATGGTTTTTATAGTGAAATTGTTAATTTTTTTTAACATGAATCTTTTATGGTTTTTATAGTGAAATTGTTGACTTATTTTTAACTTGGAACTTTTTTTTTTTGGTTTTTACAGTAAAATTGTTGAGTGTTTTTTAACTAGGAAGTTTATTTTTTATGGTTTTTATAGTGAAATTGATGAATTTTTTAACTTGGAATTTTTTTATGGTTTTTATAGAGAAATAGTTTAATTTTTTAACTTGGAACTTTTTTTATGCTTTTTATACAGAAACTGTTTACTTGGAATCTTTTATGCTTTTTTTTTAACTTGGAACTTTTTTATGGTTCTTTTAGTGAAATTGTTGAATTTTGTAAAATTTACTTTTTTTATGTTTTTGTATAGTTAAATTATTGAATTATTTTAAGATTGATGTTTTTTTTATGTATTTTATATTAAAATTGCTTATATTTTTAACTTGAAACTTTTTTTATGTGTTTTTTATAGTGAAATTGTTGCTTATTTTAAATAGGAACTTTTTTTAATGGTTTTAACAGTGAAATTGTTGAATTTTTTCAAATGGAACTTTTTTTGTATGGTTTTTACAGTGAAAATGTAGAGTTTTTTATGCTTTTTATACAGAAACTGTTTACTTGGAATCTTTTATGCGTTTTTTTTTTAACTTGGAACTTTTTTATGGTTCTTTTAGTGAAATTGTTGAGTTTTTTAAAATTTACTTTTTTTATGTTTTTTTATAGTGAAATTATTGAATTATTTTAAGATTAATTTTTTTTTATGTAATTTATATTAAAATTGCTTATATTTTTAAATTGAAACTTTTTTTGTGTGTTTTTTATAGTGAAATTGTTGAGTATTTTAAATTGGAACTTTTTTTAATGGTTTTTACAGTGAAATTGTTGAGTTTTTTCAAATGAATCTTTTTTTGTATGGTTTTTACAGTGAAAATGTAGTGTTTTTTAACTTGGAACTTTTTTAATGGTATTTATAGTGAAATTATTGAGTTTTTCGACTTGGAACTTTTTAATGGTTTTTATAGTGAAATTGTATAGTTTTTTAACTAGGAACTTTTTTTAATGGTATTTACAGTGAAATTATTGAGTTTTTTGACTTGGAACTTTTTTATGGTTTTTATAGTGAGATTGTTAAATTTTTTAACATGAATCTTTTATGGTTTTATAGTGAAATTGTTGACTTATTTTTAACTTGGAACTTTTTTTATGGTTTTTACAGTAAAATTGTTGAGTTTTTTTAACTAGGAAGTTTATTTTTTATGGTTTTTATAGTGAAATTGATGAATTTTTTTATGGTTTTTATAGAGAAATTGTTTAATTTTTTAACTTGGAACTTTTTTTATGCTTTTTATACAGAAACTGTTTACTTGGAATCTTTTATGCTTTTTTTTTAACTTGGAACTTTTTTATGGTTCTTTTAGTGAAATTGTTGAGTTTTTTAAAATTTACTTTTTTTTTTTGTTTTTGTATAGTGAAATTATTGAATTATTTTAAGATTGATGCTTTTTTTATGTATTTTATATTAAAATTGCTTATATTTTTAACTTGAAACTTTTTTTGTGTCTTTTTTATAGTGAAATTGTTGAGTATTTTAAATTGGAACTTTTTTTAATGGTTTTTACAGTGAAATTGTTGAGTTTTTTCAAATGGAACTTTTTTTGTATGGTTTTTACAGTGAAAATGTAGAGTTTTTTATGCTTTTTATACAGAAACTGTTTACTTGGAATCTTTTATGCTTCATTTTTTAACATGGAACTTTTTTATGGTTCTTTTAGTGAAATTGTTGAGTTTTTTAAAATTTACATGTTTTTATGTTTTTGTATAGTGAAATTATTGAATTATTTTAAGATTGATGTTTTTTTTATGTATTTTATATTAAAATTGCTTATATTTTTAACTTGAAACTTTTTTTGTGTGTTTTTTATAGTGAAAATGTTGAGTATTTTAAATTGGAACTTTTTTTTAATGGTTTTTACAGTGAAATTGTTGAGATTTTTCAAATGGAACTTTTTTTGTATGGTTTTTACAGTGAAAATGTAGAGTTTTTTATGCTTTTTATACAGAAACTGTTTACTTGGAATCTTTTATGCTTGTTTTTTTAACATGGAACTTTTTTATGGTTCTTTTAGTGAAATTGTTGAGTTTTTTAAAATTTACATGTTTTTATGTTTTTGTATAGTGAAATTATTGAATTATTTTAAGATTGATGTTTTTTTTATGTATTTTATATTAAAATTGCTTATATTTTTAACTTGAAACTTTTTTTGTGGGTTTTTTATAGTGAAATTGTTGAGTATTTTAAATTGGAACTTTTTTTAATGGTTTTTACAGTGAAATTGTTGAGTTTTTTCAAATGGAACTTTTTTGGTATGGTTTTTACAGTGAAAATGTAGAGTTTTTTAACTTGGAACTTTTTAATGGTATTTATAGTGAAATTATTGAGTTTTTCGACTTGGAACTTTTTTATGGTTTTTATAGTGAAATTGTATAGTTTTTTAACTAGGAACTTTTTTAATGGTATTTATAGTGAAATTATTGAGTTTTTCGACTTGGAACTTTTTTATGGTTTTTATAGTGAAATTGTATAGTTTTTTAACTAGTAACTTTTTTTAATGGTATTTATAGTGAAATTATTGAGTTTTTTGACTTGGAACTTTTTTATGGTTTTTATAGTGAAATTGTTAATTTTTTTAACATGAATCTTTTATGGTTTTTATAGTGAAATTGTTGACTTATTTTTAACTTGGAACTTTTTTTTTTGGTTTTTACAGTAAAATTGTTGAGTGTTTTTTAACTAGAAGTTTATTTTTTATGGTTTTTATAGTGAAATTGATGAATTTTTTAACTTGGAATTTTTTTATGGTTTTTATAGAGAAATAGTTTAATTTTTTTAACTTGGAACTTTTTTATGCTTTTTATACAGAAACTGTTTACTTGGAATCTTTTATGCTTTTTTTTTAACTTGGAACTTTTTTATGGTTCTTTTAGTGAAATTGTTAAATTTTGTAAAATTTACTTTTTTTATGTTTTTGTATAGTGAAATTATTGAATTATTTTAAGATTGATGTTTTTTTTATGTATTTTATATTAAAATTGCTTATATTTTTAACTTGAAACTTTTTTTGTGTGTTTTTTATAGTGAAATTGTTGCTTATTTTAAATAGGAACTTTTTTTAATGGTTTTAACAGTGAAATTGTTGAATTTTTTCAAATGGAACTTTTTTTGTATGGTTTTTACAGTGAAAATGTAGAGTTTTTTATGCTTTTTATACATAAACTGTTTACTTGGAATCTTTTATGCGTTTTTTTTTTAACTTGGAACTTTTTTATGGTTCTTTTAGTGAAATTGTTGAGTTTTTTAAAATTTACTTTTTTTATGTTTTTTTATAGTGAAATTATTGAATTATTTTAAGATTAATTTTTTTTATGTAATTTATATTAAAATTGCTTATATTTTTAAATTGAAACTTTTTTTGTGTGTTTTTTATAGTGAAATTGTTGAGTATTTTAAATTGGAACTTTTTTTAATGGTTTTTACAGTGAAATTGTTGAGTTTTTTCAAATGGATCTTTTTTTGTATGGTTTTTACAGTGAAAATGTAGTGTTTTTTAACTTGGAACTTTTTTAATGGTATTTATAGTGAAATTATTGAGTTTTTCGACTTGGAACTTTTTAATGGTTTTTATAGTGAAATTGTATAGTTTTTTAACTAGGAACTTTTTTTAATGGTATTTACAGTGAAATTATTGAGTTTTTTGACTTGGAACTTTTTTATGGTTTTTATAGTGAAATTGTTAATTTTTTTAACATGAATCTTTTATGGTTTTATAGTGAAATTGTTGACTTATTTTTAACTTGGAACTTTTTTTATGGTTTTTACAGTAAAATTGTTGAGTTTTTTTAACTAGGAAGTTTATTTTTTATGGTTTTTATAGTGAAATTGATGAATTTTTTTATGGTTTTTATAGAGAAATTGTTTAATTTTTTAACTTGGAACTTTTTTTATGCTTTTTATACAAAAACTGTTTACTTGGAATCTTTTATGCTTTTTTTTTTAACTTGGAACTTTTTTATGGTTCTTTTAGTGAAATTGTTGAGTTTTTTAAAATTTACTCTTTTTTTTTGTTATTGTATAGCGAAATTATTGAATTATTTTAAGATTGATGCTTTTTTTATGTATTTTATATTAAAATTGCTTAGATTTTTAACTTGAAACTTTTTTTGTGTCTTTTTTATAGTGAAATTGTTGAGTATTTTAAATTGGAACTTTTTTTAATGGTTTTTACAGTGAAATTGTTGAGTTTTTTCAAATGGAACTTTTTTTGTATGGTTTTTACAGTGAAAATGTAGAGTTTTTTATGCTTTTTATACAGAAACTGTTTACTTGGAATCTTTTATGCTTCATTTTTTAACATGGAACTTTTTTATGGTTCTTTTAGTGAAATTGTTGAGTTTTTTAAAATTTACATGTTTTTATGTTTTTGTATAGTGAAATTATTGAATTATTTTAAGATTGATGTTTTTTTTATGTATTTTATATTAAAATTGCTTATATTTTTAACTTGAAACTTTTTTTGTGTGTTTTTTATAGTGAAAATGTTGAGTATTTTAAATTGGAACTTTTTTTTAATGGTTTTTACAGTGAAATTGTTGAGATTTTTCAAATGGAACTTTTTTTGTATGGTTTTTACAGTGAAAATGTAGAGTTTTTTATGCTTTTTATACAGAAACTGTTTACTTGGAATCTTTTATGCTTGTTTTTTTAACATGGAACTTTTTTATGGTTCTTTTAGTGAAATTGTTGAGTTTTTTAAAATTTACATGTTTTTATGTTTTTGTATAGTGAAATTATTGAATTATTTTAAGATTGATGTTTTTTTTATGTATTTTATATTAAAATTGCTTATATTTTTAACTTGAAACTTTTTTTGTGGGTTTTTTATAGTGAAATTGTTGAGTATTTTAAATTGGAACTTTTTTTAATGGTTTTTACAGTGAAATTGTTGAGTTTTTTCAAATGGAACTTTTTTGGTATGGTTTTTACAGTGAAAATGTAGAGTTTTTTAACTTGGAACTTTTTAATGGTATTTATAGTGAAATTATTGAGTTTTTCGACTTGGAACTTTTTTATGGTTTTTATAGTGAAATTGTATAGTTTTTTAACTAGGAACTTTTTTAATGGTATTTATAGTGAAATTATTGAGTTTTTCGACTTGGAACTTTTTTATGGTTTTTATAGTGAAATTGTATAGTTTTTTAACTAGTAACTTTTTTTAATGGTATTTATAGTGAAATTATTGAGTTTTTTGACTTGGAACTTTTTTATGGTTTTTATAGTGAAATTGTTAATTTTTTTAACATGAATCTTTTATGGTTTTTATAGTGAAATTGTTGACTTATTTTTAACTTGGAACTTTTTTTTTTGGTTTTTACAGTAAAATTGTTGAGTGTTTTTTAACTAGAAGTTTATTTTTTATGGTTTTTATAGTGAAATTGATGAATTTTTTAACTTGGAATTTTTTTATGGTTTTTATAGAGAAATAGTTTAATTTTTTTAACTTGGAACTTTTTTATGCTTTTTATACAGAAACTGTTTACTTGGAATCTTTTATGCTTTTTTTTTAACTTGGAACTTTTTTATGGTTCTTTTAGTGAAATTGTTAAATTTTGTAAAATTTACTTTTTTTATGTTTTTGTATAGTGAAATTATTGAATTATTTTAAGATTGATGTTTTTTTTATGTATTTTATATTAAAATTGCTTATATTTTTAACTTGAAACTTTTTTTGTGTGTTTTTTATAGTGAAATTGTTGCTTATTTTAAATAGGAACTTTTTTTAATGGTTTTAACAGTGAAATTGTTGAATTTTTTCAAATGGAACTTTTTTTGTATGGTTTTTACAGTGAAAATGTAGAGTTTTTTATGCTTTTTATACATAAACTGTTTACTTGGAATCTTTTATGCGTTTTTTTTTTAACTTGGAACTTTTTTATGGTTCTTTTAGTGAAATTGTTGAGTTTTTTAAAATTTACTTTTTTTATGTTTTTTTATAGTGAAATTATTGAATTATTTTAAGATTAATTTTTTTTATGTAATTTATATTAAAATTGCTTATATTTTTAAATTGAAACTTTTTTTGTGTGTTTTTTATAGTGAAATTGTTGAGTATTTTAAATTGGAACTTTTTTTAATGGTTTTTACAGTGAAATTGTTGAGTTTTTTCAAATGGATCTTTTTTTGTATGGTTTTTACAGTGAAAATGTAGTGTTTTTTAACTTGGAACTTTTTTAATGGTATTTATAGTGAAATTATTGAGTTTTTCGACTTGGAACTTTTTAATGGTTTTTATAGTGAAATTGTATAGTTTTTTAACTAGGAACTTTTTTTAATGGTATTTACAGTGAAATTATTGAGTTTTTTGACTTGGAACTTTTTTATGGTTTTTATAGTGAAATTGTTAATTTTTTTAACATGAATCTTTTATGGTTTTATAGTGAAATTGTTGACTTATTTTTAACTTGGAACTTTTTTTATGGTTTTTACAGTAAAATTGTTGAGTTTTTTTAACTAGGAAGTTTATTTTTTATGGTTTTTATAGTGAAATTGATGAATTTTTTTATGGTTTTTATAGAGAAATTGTTTAATTTTTTAACTTGGAACTTTTTTTATGCTTTTTATACAAAAACTGTTTACTTGGAATCTTTTATGCTTTTTTTTTTAACTTGGAACTTTTTTATGGTTCTTTTAGTGAAATTGTTGAGTTTTTTAAAATTTACTCTTTTTTTTTGTTATTGTATAGCGAAATTATTGAATTATTTTAAGATTGATGCTTTTTTTATGTATTTTATATTAAAATTGCTTAGATTTTTAACTTGAAACTTTTTTTGTGTCTTTTTTATAGTGAAATTGTTGAGTATTTTAAATTGGAACTTTTTTTAATGGTTTTTACAGTGAAATTGTTGAGTTTTTTCAAATGGAACTTTTTTTGTATGGTTTTTACAGTGAAAATGTAGAGTTTTTTATGCTTTTTATACAGAAACTGTTTACTTGGAATCTTTTATGCTTCATTTTTTAACATGGAACTTTTTTATGGTTCTTTTAGTGAAATTGTTGAGTTTTTTAAAATTTACATGTTTTTATGTTTTTGTATAGTGAAATTATTGAATTATTTTAAGATTGATGTTTTTTTTATGTATTTTATATTAAAATTGCTTATATTTTTAACTTGAAACTTTTTTTGTGTGTTTTTTATAGTGAAAATGTTGAGTATTTTAAATTGGAACTTTTTTTTAATGGTTTTTACAGTGAAATTGTTGAGATTTTTCAAATGGAACTTTTTTTGTATGGTTTTTACAGTGAAAATGTAGAGTTTTTTATGCTTTTTATACAGAAACTGTTTACTTGGAATCTTTTATGCTTGTTTTTTTAACATGGAACTTTTTTATGGTTCTTTTAGTGAAATTGTTGAGTTTTTTAAAATTTACATGTTTTTATGTTTTTGTATAGTGAAATTATTGAATTATTTTAAGATTGATGTTTTTTTTATGTATTTTATATTAAAATTGCTTATATTTTTAACTTGAAACTTTTTTTGTGGGTTTTTTATAGTGAAATTGTTGAGTATTTTAAATTGGAACTTTTTTTAATGGTTTTTACAGTGAAATTGTTGAGTTTTTTCAAATGGAACTTTTTTGGTATGGTTTTTACAGTGAAAATGTAGAGTTTTTTAACTTGGAACTTTTTAATGGTATTTATAGTGAAATTATTGAGTTTTTCGACTTGGAACTTTTTTATGGTTTTTATAGTGAAATTGTATAGTTTTTTAACTAGGAACTTTTTTAATGGTATTTATAGTGAAATTATTGAGTTTTTCGACTTGGAACTTTTTTATGGTTTTTATAGTGAAATTGTATAGTTTTTTAACTAGTAACTTTTTTTAATGGTATTTATAGTGAAATTATTGAGTTTTTTGACTTGGAACTTTTTTATGGTTTTTATAGTGAAATTGTTAATTTTTTTAACATGAATCTTTTATGGTTTTTATAGTGAAATTGTTGACTTATTTTTAACTTGGAACTTTTTTTTTTGGTTTTTACAGTAAAATTGTTGAGTGTTTTTTAACTAGAAGTTTATTTTTTATGGTTTTTATAGTGAAATTGATGAATTTTTTAACTTGGAATTTTTTTATGGTTTTTATAGAGAAATAGTTTAATTTTTTTAACTTGGAACTTTTTTATGCTTTTTATACAGAAACTGTTTACTTGGAATCTTTTATGCTTTTTTTTTAACTTGGAACTTTTTTATGGTTCTTTTAGTGAAATTGTTAAATTTTGTAAAATTTACTTTTTTTATGTTTTTGTATAGTGAAATTATTGAATTATTTTAAGATTGATGTTTTTTTTATGTATTTTATATTAAAATTGCTTATATTTTTAACTTGAAACTTTTTTTGTGTGTTTTTTATAGTGAAATTGTTGCTTATTTTAAATAGGAACTTTTTTTAATGGTTTTAACAGTGAAATTGTTGAATTTTTTCAAATGGAACTTTTTTTGTATGGTTTTTACAGTGAAAATGTAGAGTTTTTTATGCTTTTTATACATAAACTGTTTACTTGGAATCTTTTATGCGTTTTTTTTTTAACTTGGAACTTTTTTATGGTTCTTTTAGTGAAATTGTTGAGTTTTTTAAAATTTACTTTTTTTATGTTTTTTTATAGTGAAATTATTGAATTATTTTAAGATTAATTTTTTTTATGTAATTTATATTAAAATTGCTTATATTTTTAAATTGAAACTTTTTTTGTGTGTTTTTTATAGTGAAATTGTTGAGTATTTTAAATTGGAACTTTTTTTAATGGTTTTTACAGTGAAATTGTTGAGTTTTTTCAAATGGATCTTTTTTTGTATGGTTTTTACAGTGAAAATGTAGTGTTTTTTAACTTGGAACTTTTTTAATGGTATTTATAGTGAAATTATTGAGTTTTTCGACTTGGAACTTTTTAATGGTTTTTATAGTGAAATTGTATAGTTTTTTAACTAGGAACTTTTTTTAATGGTATTTACAGTGAAATTATTGAGTTTTTTGACTTGGAACTTTTTTATGGTTTTTATAGTGAAATTGTTAATTTTTTTAACATGAATCTTTTATGGTTTTATAGTGAAATTGTTGACTTATTTTTAACTTGGAACTTTTTTTATGGTTTTTACAGTAAAATTGTTGAGTTTTTTTAACTAGGAAGTTTATTTTTTATGGTTTTTATAGTGAAATTGATGAATTTTTTTATGGTTTTTATAGAGAAATTGTTTAATTTTTTAACTTGGAACTTTTTTTATGCTTTTTATACAAAAACTGTTTACTTGGAATCTTTTATGCTTTTTTTTTTTAACTTGGAACTTTTTTATGGTTCTTTTAGTGAAATTGTTGAGTTTTTTAAAATTTACTCTTTTTTTTTGTTATTGTATAGCGAAATTATTGAATTATTTTAAGATTGATGCTTTTTTTATGTATTTTATATTAAAATTGCTTAGATTTTTAACTTGAAACTTTTTTTGTGTCTTTTTTATAGTGAAATTGTTGAGTATTTTAAATTGGAACTTTTTTTAATGGTTTTTACAGTGAAATTGTTGAGTTTTTTCAAATGGAACTTTTTTTGTATGGTTTTTACAGTGAAAATGTAGAGTTTTTTATGCTTTTTATACAGAAACTGTTTACTTGGAATCTTTTATGCTTCATTTTTTAACATGGAACTTTTTTATGGTTCTTTTAGTGAAATTGTTGAGTTTTTTAAAATTTACATGTTTTTATGTTTTTGTATAGTGAAATTATTGAATTATTTTAAGATTGATGTTTTTTTTATGTATTTTATATTAAAATTGCTTATATTTTTAACTTGAAACTTTTTTTGTGTGTTTTTTATAGTGAAAATGTTGAGTATTTTAAATTGGAACTTTTTTTTAATGGTTTTTACAGTGAAATTGTTGAGATTTTTCAAATGGAACTTTTTTTGTATGGTTTTTACAGTGAAAATGTAGAGTTTTTTATGCTTTTTATACAGAAACTGTTTACTTGGAATCTTTTATGCTTGTTTTTTTAACATGGAACTTTTTTATGGTTCTTTTAGTGAAATTGTTGAGTTTTTTAAAATTTACATGTTTTTATGTTTTTGTATAGTGAAATTATTGAATTATTTTAAGATTGATGTTTTTTTATGTATTTTATATTAAAATTGCTTATATTTTTAACTTGAAACTTTTTTTGTGGGTTTTTTATAGTGAAATTGTTGAGTATTTTAAATTGGAACTTTTTTTAATGGTTTTTACAGTGAAATTGTTGAGTTTTTTCAAATGGAACTTTTTTGGTATGGTTTTTACAGTGAAAATGTAGAGTTTTTTAACTTGGAACTTTTTAATGGTATTTATAGTGAAATTATTGAGTTTTTCGACTTGGAACTTTTTTATGGTTTTTATAGTGAAATTGTATAGTTTTTTAACTAGGAACTTTTTTAATGGTATTTATAGTGAAATTATTGAGTTTTTCGACTTGGAACTTTTTTATGGTTTTTATAGTGAAATTGTATAGTTTTTTAACTAGTAACTTTTTTTAATGGTATTTATAGTGAAATTATTGAGTTTTTTGACTTGGAACTTTTTTATGGTTTTTATAGTGAAATTGTTAATTTTTTTAACATGAATCTTTTATGGTTTTTATAGTGAAATTGTTGACTTATTTTTAACTTGGAACTTTTTTTTTTGGTTTTTACAGTAAAATTGTTGAGTGTTTTTTAACTAGAAGTTTATTTTTTATGGTTTTTATAGTGAAATTGATGAATTTTTTAACTTGGAATTTTTTTATGGTTTTTATAGAGAAATAGTTTAATTTTTTTAACTTGGAACTTTTTTATGCTTTTTATACAGAAACTGTTTACTTGGAATCTTTTATGCTTTTTTTTTAACTTGGAACTTTTTTATGGTTCTTTTAGTGAAATTGTTAAATTTTGTAAAATTTACTTTTTTTATGTTTTTGTATAGTGAAATTATTGAATTATTTTAAGATTGATGTTTTTTTTATGTATTTTATATTAAAATTGCTTATATTTTTAACTTGAAACTTTTTTTGTGTGTTTTTTATAGTGAAATTGTTGCTTATTTTAAATAGGAACTTTTTTTAATGGTTTAAACAGTGAAATTGTTGAATTTTTTCAAATGGAACTTTTTTTGTATGGTTTTTACAGTGAAAATGTAGAGTTTTTTATGCTTTTTATACATAAACTGTTTACTTGGAATCTTTTATGCGTTTTTTTTTAACTTGGAACTTTTTTATGGTTCTTTTAGTGAAATTGTTGAGTTTTTTAAAATTTACTTTTTTTATGTTTTTTTATAGTGAAATTATTGAATTATTTTAAGATTAATTTTTTTTATGTAATTTATATTAAAATTGCTTATATTTTTAAATTGAAACTTTTTTTGTGTGTTTTTTATAGTGAAATTGTTGAGTATTTTAAATTGGAACTTTTTTTAATGGTTTTTACAGTGAAATTGTTGAGTTTTTTCAAATGGATCTTTTTTTGTATGGTTTTTACAGTGAAAATGTAGTGTTTTTTAACTTGGAACTTTTTTAATGGTATTTATAGTGAAATTATTGAGTTTTTCGACTTGGAACTTTTTAATGGTTTTTATAGTGAAATTGTATAGTTTTTTAACTAGGAACTTTTTTTAATGGTATTTACAGTGAAATTATTGAGTTTTTTGACTTGGAACTTTTTTATGGTTTTTATAGTGAAATTGTTAATTTTTTTAACATGAATCTTTTATGGTTTTATAGTGAAATTGTTGACTTATTTTTAACTTGGAACTTTTTTTATGGTTTTTACAGTAAAATTGTTGAGTTTTTTTAACTAGGAAGTTTATTTTTTATGGTTTTTATAGTGAAATTGATGAATTTTTTTATGGTTTTTATAGAGAAATTGTTTAATTTTTTAACTTGGAACTTTTTTTATGCTTTTTATACAAAAACTGTTTACTTGGAATCTTTTATGCTTTTTTTTTTAACTTGGAACTTTTTTATGGTTCTTTTAGTGAAATTGTTGAGTTTTTTAAAATTTACTCTTTTTTTTTGTTATTGTATAGCGAAATTATTGAATTATTTTAAGATTGATGCTTTTTTTATGTATTTTATATTAAAATTGCTTAGATTTTTAACTTGAAACTTTTTTTGTGTCTTTTTTATAGTGAAATTGTTGAGTATTTTAAATTGGAACTTTTTTTAATGGTTTTTACAGTGAAATTGTTGAGTTTTTTCAAATGGAACTTTTTTTGTATGGTTTTTACAGTGAAAATGTAGAGTTTTTTATGCTTTTTATACAGAAACTGTTTACTTGGAATCTTTTATGCTTCTTTTTTTAACATGGAACTTTTTTATGGTTCTTTTAGTGAAATTGTTGAGTTTTTTAAAATTTACATGTTTTTATGTTTTTGTATAGTGAAATTATTGAATTATTTTAAGATTGATGTTTTTTTTATGTATTTTATATTAAAATTGCTTATATTTTTAACTTGAAACTTTTTGTGTGTGTTTTTTATAGTGAAATTGTTGAGTATTTTAAATTGGAACTTTTTTTTAATGGTTTTTACAGTGAAATTGTTGAGATTTTTCAAATGGAACTTTTTTTGTATGGTTTTTACAGTGAAAATGTAGAGTTTTTTATGCTTTTTATACAGAAACTGTTTACTTGGAATCTTTTATGCTTCTTTTTTTAACATGGAACTTTTTTATGGTTCTTTTAGTGAAATTGTTGAGTTTTTTAAAATTTACATGTTTTTATGTTTTTGTATAGTGAAATTATTGAATTATTTTAAGATTGATGTTTTTTTTATGTATTTTATATTAAAATTGCTTATATTTTTAACTTGAAACTTTTTTTGTGGGTTTTTTATAGTGAAATTGTTGAGTATTTTAAATTGGAACTTTTTTTAATGGTTTTTACAGTGAAATTGTTGAGTTTTTTCAAATGGAACTTTTTTGGTATGGTTTTTACAGTGAAAATGTAGAGTTTTTTAACTTGGAACTTTTTAATGGTATTTATAGTGAAATTATTGAGTTTTTCGACTTGGAACTTTTTTATGGTTTTTATAGTGAAATTGTATAGTTTTTTAACTAGGAACTTTTTTAATGGTATTTATAGTGAAATTATTGAGTTTTTCGACTTGGAACTTTTTTATGGTTTTTATAGTGAAATTGTATAGTTTTTTAACTAGTAACTTTTTTTAATGGTATTTATAGTGAAATTATTGAGTTTTTTGACTTGGAACTTTTTTATGGTTTTTATAGTGAAATTGTTAATTTTTTTAACATGAATCTTTTATGGTTTTTATAGTGAAATTGTTGACTTATTTTTAACTTGGAACTTTTTTTTTTGGTTTTTACAGTAAAATTGTTGAGTGTTTTTTAACTAGGAAGTTTATTTTTTATGGTTTTTATAGTGAAATTGATGAATTTTTTAACTTGGAATTTTTTTATGGTTTTTATAGAGAAATAGTTTAATTTTTTTAACTTGGAACTTTTTTTATACTTTTTATACAGAAACTGTTTACTTGGAATCTTTTATGCTTTTTTTTTAACTTGGAACTTTTTTATGGTTCTTTTAGTGAAATTGTTAAATTTTGTAAAATTTACTTTTTTTATGTTTTTGTATAGTGAAATTATTGAATTATTTTAAGATTGATGTTTTTTTTTATGTATTTTATATTAAAATTGCTTATATTTTTAACTTGAAACTTTTTTTGTGTGTTTTTTATAGTGAAATTGTTGCTTATTTTAAATAGGAACTTTTTTTAATGGTTTTAACAGTGAAATTGTTGAATTTTTTCAAATGGAACTTTTTTTGTATGGTTTTTACAGTGAAAATGTAGAGTTTTTTATGCTTTTTATACAGAAACTGTTTACTTGGAATCTTTTATGCTTTTTTTTTTAACTTGGAACTTTTTTATGGTTCTTTTAGTGAAATTGTTGAGTTTTTTAAAATTTACTTTTTTTATGTTTTTTTATAGTGAAATTATTGAATTATTTTAAGATTAATTTTTTTTATGTAATTTATATTAAAATTGCTTATATTTTTAAATTTAAACTTTTTTTGTGTGTTTTTTATAGTGAAATTGTTGAGTATTTTAAATTGGAACTTTTTTTAATGGTTTTTACAGTGAAATTGTTGAGATTTTTCAAATGGATCTTTTTTTGTATGGTTTTTACAGTGAAAATGTAGTGTTTTTTAACTTGGAACTTTTTTAATGGTATTTATAGTGAAATTATTGAGTTTTTCGACTTGGAACTTTTTAATGGTTTTTATAGTGAAATTGTATAGTTTTTTAACTAGGAACTTTTTTTAATGGTATTTATAGTGAAATTATTGAGTTTTTTGACTTGGAACTTTTTTATGGTTTTTATAGTGAAATTGTTAATTTTTTTAACATGAATCTTTTATGGTTTTATAGTGAAATTGTTGACTTATTTTTAACTTGGAACTTTTTTTATGGTTTTTACAGTAAAATTGTTGAGTTTTTTTAACTAGGAAGTTTATTTTTTATGGTTTTTATAGTGAAATTGATGAATTTTTTTATGGTTTTTATAGAGAAATAGTTTAATTTTTTAACTTGGAACTTTTTTTATGCTTTTTATACAGTAACTGTTTACTTGGAATCTTTTATGCTTTTTTTTTAACTTGGAACTTTTTTATGGTTCTTTTAGTGAAATTGTTGAATTTTGTAAAATTTACTTTTTTTATGTTTTTGTATAGTGAAATTATTGAATTATTTTAAGATTGATGTTTTTTTTATGTATTTTATATTAAAATTGCTTATATTTTTAACTTGAAACTTTTTTTGTGTGTTTTTTATAGTTAAATTGTTGCTTATTTTAAATAGGAACTTTTTTTAATGGTTTTAACAGTGAAATTGTTGAATTTTTTCAAATGGAACTTTTTTTGTATGGTTTTTACAGTGAAAATGTAGAGTTTTTTATGCTTTTTATACAAAAACTGTTTACTTGTAATCTTTTATGCTTTTTTTTTTTAACTTGGAACTTTTTTATGGTTCTCTAAGTGAAATTGTTGAGTTTTTTAAAATTTACTTTTTTTACGTTTTTTAATAGTGAAATTATTGAATTATTTTAAGATTAATTTTTTTTTATGTAATTTATATTAAAATTGCTTATATTTTTAAATTGAAACTTTTTTTGTGTGTTTTTTATAGTGAAATTGTTGAGTATTTTAAATTGGAACTTTTTTTAATGGTTTTTACAGTGAAATTGTTGAGATTTTTCAAATGGAACTTTTTTTGTATGGTTTTTACAGTGAAAATGTAGAGTTTTTTATGCTTTTTATACAGAAACTGTTTACTTGGAATCTTTTACAGTGAAATTGTTGAGATTTTTCAAATGGAACTTTTTTTGTATGGTTTTTACAGTGAAAATGTAGAGTTTTTTTATGCTTTTTATACAGAAATTGTTTACTTGGAATCTTTTATTGGTTTTAACTAGGAATTTTTTATGCTTTTTAACTAGGAACTTTTTTAATGGTATTTATAGTGAAATTATTGAGTTTTTCGACTTGGAACTTTTTTATGGTTTTTATAGTGAAATTGTATAGTTTTTTAACTAGTAACTTTTTTTAATGGTATTTATAGTGAAATTATTGAGTTTTTTGACTTGGAACTTTTTTATGGTTTTTATAGTGAAATTGTTGACTTATTTTTAACTTGGAACTTTTTTTTTTGTTTTTTACAGTAAAATTGTTGAGTGTTTTTTAACTAGGAAGTTTATTTTTTATGGTTTTTATAGTGAAATTGATGATTTTTTTAACTTGGAATTTTTTTATGGTTTTTATAGAGAAATAGTTTAATTTTTTAACTTGGAACTTTTTTTATGCTTTTTATACAGAAACTGTTTACTTGGAATCTTTTATGCTTTTTTTTTAACTTGGAACTTTTTTATGGTTCTTTTAGTGAAATTGTTGAATTTTGTAAAATTTACTTTTTTTTATGTTTTTGTATAGTGAAATTATTGAATTATTTTAAGATTGATGTTTTTTTATGTATTTTATATTAAAATTGCTTATATTTTTAACTTGAAACTTTTTTTTTGTGTTTTTTATAGTGAAATTGTTGCTTATTTAAAATAGGAACTTTTTTTAATGGTTTTAACAGTGAAATTGTTGAATTTTTTCAAATGGAACTTTTTTTGTATGGTTTTTACAGTGAAAATGTAGAGTTTTTTATGCTTTTTATACAAAAACTGTTTACTTGTAATCTTTTATGCTTTTTTTTTAACTTGGAACTTTTTTATGGTTCTTTTAGTGAAATTGTTGAGTTTTTTAAAATTTACTTTTTTTTATGTTTTTTTATAGTGAAATTATTGAATTATTTTAAGATTAATTTTTTTTAATGTAATTTATATTAAAATTGCTTATATTTTTAAATTGAAACTTTTTTTGTGTGTTTTTTATAGTGAAATTGTTGAGTATTTTAAATTGGAACTTTTTTTAATGGTTTTTACAGTGAAATTGTTGAGTTTTTTCAAATGGAACTTTTTTTGTATGGTTTTTACAGTGAAAATGTAGTGTTTTTTAAGTTGGAACTTTTTTAATGGTATTTATAGTGAAATTATTGAGTTTTTCGACTTGGAACTTTTTAATGGTTTTTATAGTGAAATTGTATAGTTTTTTACCTAGGAACTTTTTTTAATGGTATTTATAGTGAAATTATTGAGTTTTTTGACTTGGAACTTTTTTATGGTTTTTATAGTGAAATTGTTAATTTTTTTAACATGAATCTTTTATGGTTTTATAGTGAAATTGTTGACTTATTTTTAACTTGGAACTTTTTTTATGGTTTTTACAGTAAAATTGTTGAGTTTTTTTAACTAGGAAGTTTATTTTTTATGGTTTTTATAGTGAAATTGATGAATTTTTTAACTTGGAATTTTTTTATGGTTTTTATAGAGAAATAGTTTAATTTTTCAACTTGGAACTTTTTTTATGCTTTTTATACAGAAACTGTTTACTTGGAATCTTTTATGCTTTTTTTTTTAACTTGGAACTTTTTTATGGTTCTTTTAGTGAAATTGTTGAGTTTTTTAAAATTTACTTTTTTTTTTGTTTTTGTATAGTGAAATTATTGAATTATTTTAAGATTGATGTTTTTTTTATGTATTTTATATTAAAATTGCTTATATTTTTAACTTGAAACTTTTTTTGTGTGTTTTTTATAGTGAAATTGTTGAGTATTTTAAATTGGAACTTTTTTTAATGGTTTTTACAGTGAAATTGTTGAGTTTTTTCAAATGGAACTTTTTTTGTATGGTTTTTACAGTGAAAATGTAGAGTTTTTTATGCTTTTTATACAGAAACTGTTTACTTGGAATCATTTATGCTTCTTTTTTTAACATGGAACTTTTTTATGGTTCTTTTAGTTAAATTGTTAAGTTTTTTAAAATTTACTTTTTTATGTTTTTGTATAGTGAAATTATTGAATTATTTTAAGATTGATGTTTTTTTTTATATATTTTATATTAAAATTGCTTATATTTTTAACTTGAAACTTTTTTTGTGTGTTTTTTATAGTGAAATTGTTGAGTATTTTAAATTGGAACTTTTTTTAATGGTTTTTACAGTGAAATTGTTGAGATTTTTCAAATGGAACTTTTTTTGTATGGTTTTTACAGTGAAAATGTAGAGTTTTTTTATCCTTTTTATACAGAAATTGTTTACTTGGAATCTTTTATGCTTCTTTTTTTAACATGGAACTTTTTTATGGTTCTTTTAGTGAAACTGTTGAGTTTTTTAAAATTTACATGTTTTATGTTTTTGTATAGTGAAATTATTGAATTATTTTAAGATTGATGTTTTTTTATGTATTTTATATTAAAATTGCTTATATTTTTAACTTGAAACTTTTTTTGTGGGTTTTTTATAGTGAAATTGTTGAGTATTTTAAATTGGAACTTTTTTTAATGGTTTTTACAGTGAAATTGTTGAGTTTTTTCAAATGGAACTTTTTTGGTATGGTTTTTACAGTGAAAATGTAGAGTTTTTTAATTTGGAACTTTTTTAATGGTATTTATAGTGAAATTATTGAGTTTTTCGACTTGGAACTTTTTTATGGTTTTTATAGTGAAATTGTATAGTTTTTTAACTAGGAACTTTTTTAATGGTATTTATAGTGAAATTATTGAGTTTTTCGACTTGGAACTTTTTTATGGTTTTTATAGTGAAATTGTATAGTTTTTTAACTAGTAACTTTTTTTAATGGTATTTATAGTGAAATTACTGAGTTTTTTGACTTGGAACTTTTTTATGGTTTTTATAGTGAAATTGTTAATTTTTTTAACATGAATCTTTTATGGTTTTTATAGTGAAATTGTTGACTTATTTTTAACTTGGAATTTTTTTTTGGTTTTTACAGTAAAATTGTTGAGTTTTTTTTAACTAGGAAGTTTATTTTTTATGGTTTTTATAGTGAAATTGATGAATTTTTTAACTTGGAATTTTTTTATGGTTTTTATAGAGAAATAGTTTAATTTTTTAACTTGGAACTTTTTTTATGCTTTTTATACAGAAACTGTTTACTTGGAATCTTTTATGCTTTTTTTTTAACTTGGAACTTTTTTATGGTTCTTTTAGTGAAACTGTTGAGTTTTTTAAAATTTACATGTTTTATGTTTTTGTATAGTGAAATTATTGAATTATTTTAAGATTGATGTTTTTTTATGTATTTTATATTAAAATTGCTTATATTTTTAACTTGAAACTTTTTTTGTGGGTTTTTTATAGTGAAATTGTTGAGTATTTTAAATTGGAACTTTTTTTAATGGTTTTTACAGTGAAATTGTTGAGTTTTTTCAAATGGAACTTTTTTGGTATGGTTTTTACAGTGAAAATGTAGAGTTTTTTAACTTGGAACTTTTTTAATGGTATTTATAGTGAAATTATTGAGTTTTTCGACTTGGAACTTTTTTATGGTTTTTATAGTGAAATTGTATAGTTTTTTAACTAGGAACTTTTTTAATGGTATTTATAGTGAAATTATTGAGTTTTTCGACTTGGAACTTTTTTATGGTTTTTATAGTGAAATTGTATAGTTTTTTAACTAGTAACTTTTTTTAATGGTATTTATAGTGAAATTACTGAGTTTTTTGACTTGGAACTTTTTTATGGTTTTTATAGTGAAATTGTTAATTTTTTTAACATGAATCTTTTATGGTTTTTATAGTGAAATTGTTGACTTATTTTTAACTTGGAATTTTTTTTTGGTTTTTACAGTAAAATTGTTGAGTTTTTTTTAACTAGGAAGTTTATTTTTTATGGTTTTTATAGTGAAATTGATGAATTTTTTAACTTGGAATTTTTTTATGGTTTTTATAGAGAAATAGTTTAATTTTTTAACTTGGAACTTTTTTTATGCTTTTTATACAGAAACTGTTTACTTGGAATCTTTTATGCTTTTTTTTTAACTTGGAACTTTTTTATGGTTCTTTTAGTGAAACTGTTGAGTTTTTTAAAATTTACATGTTTTATGTTTTTGTATAGTGAAATTATTGAATTATTTTAAGATTGATGTTTTTTTTATGTATTTTATATTAAAATTGCTTATATTTTTAACTTGAAACTTTTTTTGTGGGTTTTTTATAGTGAAATTGTTGAGTATTTTAAATTGGAACTTTTTTTAATGGTTTTTACAGTGAAATTGTTGAGTTTTTTCAAATGGAACTTTTTTGGTATGGTTTTTACAGTGAAAATGTAGAGTTTTTTAACTTGGAACTTTTTTAATGGTATTTATAGTGAAATTATTGAGTTTTTCGACTTGGAACTTTTTTATGGTTTTTATAGTGAAATTGTATAGTTTTTTAACTAGGAACTTTTTTAATGGTATTTATAGTGAAATTATTGAGTTTTTCGACTTGGAACTTTTTTATGGTTTTTATAGTGAAATTGTATAGTTTTTTAACTAGTAACTTTTTTTAATGGTATTTATAGTGAAATTACTGAGTTTTTTGACTTGGAACTTTTTTATGGTTTTTATAGTGAAATTGTTAATTTTTTTAACATGAATCTTTTATGGTTTTTATAGTGAAATTGTTGACTTATTTTTAACTTGGAACTTTTTTTTTGGTTTTTACAGTAAAATTGTTGAGTTTTTTTTAACTATGAAGTTTATTTTTTATGGTTTTTATAGTGAAATTGATGAATTTTTTAACTTGGAATTTTTTTATGGTTTTTATAGAGAAATAGTTTAATTTTTTAACTTGGAACTTTTTTTATGCTTTTTATACAGAAACTGTTTACTTGGAATCTTTTATGCTTTTTTTTTAACTTGGAACTTTTTTATGGTTCTTTTAGTGAAATTGTTGAGTTTTTTAAAATTTACTTTTTTGTTTTGTTTTTGTATAGTGAAATTATTGAATTATTTTAGGATTGATGTTTTTTTAATTTATTTTATATTAAAATTGCTTATATTTTTAACTTGAAACTTTTTTTGTGTGTTTTTTATAGTGAAATTGTTGAGTATTTTAAATTAGAACTTTTTTAATGGTTTTTACAGTGAAATTGTTGAGTTTTTTCAAATGGAACTTTTTTTGTATGGTTTTTACAGTGAAAATGTAGTGTTTTTTAACTTGGAACTTTTTTAATGGTATTTATAGTGAAATTATTGAGTTTTTCGACTTGGAACTTTTTAATGGTTTTTATAGTGAAATTGTATAGTTTTTTAACTAGTAACTTTTTTTAATGGTATTTATAGTGAAATTACTGAGTTTTTTGACTTGGAACTTTTTTATGGTTTTTATAGTGAAATTGTTAATTTTTTTAACATGAATCTTTTATGGTTTTTATAGTGAAATTGTTGACTTATTTTTAACTTGGAATTTTTTTTTGGTTTTTACAGTAAAATTGTTGAGTTTTTTTTAACTAGGAAGTTTATTTTTTATGGTTTTTATAGTGAAATTGATGAATTTTTTAACTTGGAATTTTTTTATGGTTTTTATAGAGAAATAGTTTAATTTTTTAACTTGGAACTTTTTTTATGCTTTTTATACAGAAACTGTTTACTTGGAATCTTTTATGCTTTTTTTTTAACTTGGAACTTTTTTATGGTTCTTTTAGTGAAACTGTTGAGTTTTTTAAAATTTACATGTTTTATGTTTTTGTATAGTGAAATTATTGAATTATTTTAAGATTGATGTTTTTTTATGTATTTTATATTAAAATTGCTTATATTTTTAACTTGAAACTTTTTTTGTGGGTTTTTTATAGTGAAATTGTTGAGTATTTTAAATTGGAACTTTTTTTAATGGTTTTTACAGTGAAATTGTTGAGTTTTTTCAAATGGAACTTTTTTGGTATGGTTTTTACAGTGAAAATGTAGAGTTTTTTAACTTGGAACTTTTTTAATGGTATTTATAGTGAAATTATTGAGTTTTTCGACTTGGAACTTTTTTATGGTTTTTATAGTGAAATTGTATAGTTTTTTAACTAGGAACTTTTTTAATGGTATTTATAGTGAAATTATTGAGTTTTTCGACTTGGAACTTTTTTATGGTTTTTATAGTGAAATTGTATAGTTTTTTAACTAGTAACTTTTTTTAATGGTATTTATAGTGAAATTACTGAGTTTTTTGACTTGGAACTTTTTTATGGTTTTTATAGTGAAATTGTTAATTTTTTTAACATGAATCTTTTATGGTTTTTATAGTGAAATTGTTGACTTATTTTTAACTTGGAATTTTTTTTTGGTTTTTACAGTAAAATTGTTGAGTTTTTTTTAACTAGGAAGTTTATTTTTTATGGTTTTTATAGTGAAATTGATGAATTTTTTAACTTGGAATTTTTTTATGGTTTTTATAGAGAAATAGTTTAATTTTTTAACTTGGAACTTTTTTTATGCTTTTTATACAGAAACTGTTTACTTGGAATCTTTTATGCTTTTTTTTTAACTTGGAACTTTTTTATGGTTCTTTTAGTGAAACTGTTGAGTTTTTTAAAATTTACATGTTTTATGTTTTTGTATAGTGAAATTATTGAATTATTTTAAGATTGATGTTTTTTTTATGTATTTTATATTAAAATTGCTTATATTTTTAACTTGAAACTTTTTTTGTGGGTTTTTTATAGTGAAATTGTTGAGTATTTTAAATTGGAACTTTTTTTAATGGTTTTTACAGTGAAATTGTTGAGTTTTTTCAAATGGAACTTTTTTGGTATGGTTTTTACAGTGAAAATGTAGAGTTTTTTAACTTGGAACTTTTTTAATGGTATTTATAGTGAAATTATTGAGTTTTTCGACTTGGAACTTTTTTATGGTTTTTATAGTGAAATTGTATAGTTTTTTAACTAGGAACTTTTTTAATGGTATTTATAGTGAAATTATTGAGTTTTTCGACTTGGAACTTTTTTATGGTTTTTATAGTGAAATTGTATAGTTTTTTAACTAGTAACTTTTTTTAATGGTATTTATAGTGAAATTACTGAGTTTTTTGACTTGGAACTTTTTTATGGTTTTTATAGTGAAATTGTTAATTTTTTTAACATGAATCTTTTATGGTTTTTATAGTGAAATTGTTGACTTATTTTTAACTTGGAACTTTTTTTTTGGTTTTTACAGTAAAATTGTTGAGTTTTTTTTAACTATGAAGTTTATTTTTTATGGTTTTTATAGTGAAATTGATGAATTTTTTAACTTGGAATTTTTTTATGGTTTTTATAGAGAAATAGTTTAATTTTTTAACTTGGAACTTTTTTTATGCTTTTTATACAGAAACTGTTTACTTGGAATCTTTTATGCTTTTTTTTTAACTTGGAACTTTTTTATGGTTCTTTTAGTGAAATTGTTGAGTTTTTTAAAATTTACTTTTTTGTTTTGTTTTTGTATAGTGAAATTATTGAATTATTTTAGGATTGATGTTTTTTTAATTTATTTTATATTAAAATTGCTTATATTTTTAACTTGAAACTTTTTTTGTGTGTTTTTTATAGTGAAATTGTTGAGTATTTTAAATTAGAACTTTTTTAATGGTTTTTACAGTGAAATTGTTGAGTTTTTTCAAATGGAACTTTTTTTGTATGGTTTTTACAGTGAAAATGTAGAGTTTTTTATGCTTTTTATACAGAAACTGTTTACTTGGAATCATTTATGCTTCTTTTTTTAACATGGAACTTTTTTATGGTTCTTTTAGTTAAATTGTTAAGTTTTTTAAAATTTACTTTTTTATGTTTTTGTATAGTGAAATTATTGAATTATTTTAAGATTGATGTTTTTTTTTATATATTTTATATTAAAATTGCTTATATTTTTAACTTGAAACTTTTTTTGTGTGTTTTTTATAGTGAAATTGTTGAGTATTTTAAATTGGAACTTTTTTTAATGGTTTTTACAGTAAAATTGTTGAGTTTTTTTTAACTAGGAAGTTTATTTTTTATGGTTTTTATAGTGAAATTGATGAATTTTTTAACTTGGAATTTTTTTATGGTTTTTATAGAGAAATAGTTTAATTTTTTAACTTGGAACTTTTTTTATGCTTTTTATACAAAAACTGTTTACTTGGAATCTTTTATGCTTTTTTTTTAACTTGGAACTTTTTTATGGTTCTTTTAGTGAAACTGTTGAGTTTTTTAAAATTTACATGTTTTATGTTTTTGTATAGTGAAATTATTGAATTATTTTAAGATTGATGTTTTTTTATGTATTTTATATTAAAATTGCTTATATTTTTAACTTGAAACTTTTTTTGTGGGTTTTTTATAGTGAAATTGTTGAGTATTTTAAATTGGAACTTTTTTTAATGGTTTTTACAGTGAAATTGTTGAGTTTTTTCAAATGGAACTTTTTTGGTATGGTTTTTACAGTGAAAATGTAGAGTTTTTTAACTTGGAACTTTTTTAATGGTATTTATAGTGAAATTATTGAGTTTTTCGACTTGGAACTTTTTTATGGTTTTTATAGTGAAATTGTATAGTTTTTTAACTAGGAACTTTTTTAATGGTATTTATAGTGAAATTATTGAGTTTTTCGACTTGGAACTTTTTTATGGTTTTTATAGTGAAATTGTATAGTTTTTTAACTAGTAACTTTTTTTAATGGTATTTATAGTGAAATTACTGAGTTTTTTGACTTGGAACTTTTTTATGGTTTTTATAGTGAAATTGTTAATTTTTTTAACATGAATCTTTTATGGTTTTTATAGTGAAATTGTTGACTTATTTTTAACTTGGAATTTTTTTTTGGTTTTTACAGTAAAATTGTTGAGTTTTTTTTAACTAGGAAGTTTATTTTTTATGGTTTTTATAGTGAAATTGATGAATTTTTTAACTTGGAATTTTTTTATGGTTTTTATAGAGAAATAGTTTAATTTTTTAACTTGGAACTTTTTTTATGCTTTTTATACAGAAACTGTTTACTTGGAATCTTTTATGCTTTTTTTTTAACTTGGAACTTTTTTATGGTTCTTTTAGTGAAACTGTTGAGTTTTTTAAAATTTACATGTTTTATGTTTTTGTATAGTGAAATTATTGAATTATTTTAAGATTGATGTTTTTTTTATGTATTTTATATTAAAATTGCTTATATTTTTAACTTGAAACTTTTTTTGTGGGTTTTTTATAGTGAAATTGTTGAGTATTTTAAATTGGAACTTTTTTTAATGGTTTTTACAGTGAAATTGTTGAGTTTTTTCAAATGGAACTTTTTTGGTATGGTTTTTACAGTGAAAATGTAGAGTTTTTTAACTTGGAACTTTTTTAATGGTATTTATAGTGAAATTATTGAGTTTTTCGACTTGGAACTTTTTTATGGTTTTTATAGTGAAATTGTATAGTTTTTTAACTAGGAACTTTTTTAATGGTATTTATAGTGAAATTATTGAGTTTTTCGACTTGGAACTTTTTTATGGTTTTTATAGTGAAATTGTATAGTTTTTTAACTAGTAACTTTTTTTAATGGTATTTATAGTGAAATTACTGAGTTTTTTGACTTGGAACTTTTTTATGGTTTTTATAGTGAAATTGTTAATTTTTTTAACATGAATCTTTTATGGTTTTTATAGTGAAATTGTTGACTTATTTTTAACTTGGAACTTTTTTTTTGGTTTTTACAGTAAAATTGTTGAGTTTTTTTTAACTATGAAGTTTATTTTTTATGGTTTTTATAGTGAAATTGATGAATTTTTTAACTTGGAATTTTTTTATGGTTTTTATAGAGAAATAGTTTAATTTTTTAACTTGGAACTTTTTTTATGCTTTTTATACAGAAACTGTTTACTTGGAATCTTTTATGCTTTTTTTTTAACTTGGAACTTTTTTATGGTTCTTTTAGTGAAATTGTTGAGTTTTTTAAAATTTACTTTTTTGTTTTGTTTTTGTATAGTGAAATTATTGAATTATTTTAGGATTGATGTTTTTTTAATTTATTTTATATTAAAATTGCTTATATTTTTAACTTGAAACTTTTTTTGTGTGTTTTTTATAGTGAAATTGTTGAGTATTTTAAATTAGAACTTTTTTAATGGTTTTTACAGTGAAATTGTTGAGTTTTTTCAAATGGAACTTTTTTTGTATGGTTTTTATAGTGAAAATGTAGAGTTTTTTATGCTTTTTATACAGAAACTGTTTACTTGGAATCATTTATGCTTCTTTTTTTAACATGGAACTTTTTTATGGTTCTTTTAGTTAAATTGTTAAGTTTTTTAAAATTTACTTTTTTATGTTTTTGTATAGTGAAATTATTGAATTATTTTAAGATTGATGTTTTTTTTTATATATTTTATATTAAAATTGCTTATATTTTTAACTTGAAACTTTTTTGTGTGTTTTTTATAGTGAAATTGTTGAGTATTTTAAATTGGAACTTTTTTTAATGGTTTTTACAGTGAAATTGTTGAGATTTTTCAAATGGAACTTTTTTTGTATGGTTTTTACAGTGAAAATGTAGAGTTTTTTTATGCTTTTTATACAGAAATTGTTTACTTGGAATCTTTTATGCTTCTTTTTTTAACATGGAACTTTTTTATGGTTCTTTTAGTGAAACTGTTGAGTTTTTTAAAATTTACATGTTTTATGTTTTTGTATAGTGAAATTATTGAATTATTTTAAGATTGATGTTTTTTTATGTATTTTATATTAAAATTGCTTATATTTTTAACTTGAAACTTTTTTTGTGGGTTTTTTATAGTGAAATTGTTGAGTATTTTAAATTGGAACTTTTTTTAATGGTTTTTACAGTGAAATTGTTGAGTTTTTTCAAATGGAACTTTTTTGGTATGGTTTTTACAGTAAAAATGTAGAGTTTTTTAACTTGGAACTTTTTTAATGGTATTTATAGTGAAATTATTGAGTTTTTCGACTTGGAACTTTTTTATGGTTTTTATAGTGAAATTGTATAGTTTTTTAACTAGGAACTTTTTTAATGGTATTTATAGTGAAATTATTGAGTTTTTCGACTTGGAACTTTTTTATGGTTTTTATAGTGAAATTGTATAGTTTTTTAACTAGTAACTTTTTTTAATGGTATTTATAGTGAAATTATTGAGTTTTTTGACTTGGAACTTTTTTATGGTTTTTATAGTGAAATTGTTAATTTTTTTAACATGAATCTTTTATGGTTTTTATAGTGAAATTGTTGACTTATTTTTAACTTGGAACTTTTTTTTTGGTTTTTACAGTAAAATTGTTGAGTTTTTTTTAACTATGAAGTTTATTTTTTATGGTTTTTATAGTGAAATTGATGAATTTTTTAACTTGGAATTTTTTTATGGTTTTTATAGAGAAATAGTTTAATTTTTTAACTTGGAACTTTTTTTATGCTTTTTATACATAAACTGTTTACTTGGAATCTTTTATGCTTTTTTTTTTAACTTGGAACTTTTTTATGGTTCTTTTAGTGAAATTGTTGAATTTTTTAAAATTTACTTTTTTTATGTTTTTGTATAGTGAAATTATTGAATTATTTTAAGATTGATGTTTTTTTTAATGTATTTTATATTAAAATTGCTTATATTTTTAACTTGAAACTTTTTTTGTGTGTTTTTTATAGTGAAATTGTTGCTTATTTTAAATAGGAACTTTTTTTAATGGTTTTAACAGTGAAATTGTTGAATTTTTTCAAATGGAACTTTTTTGTATGGTTTTTACAGTGAAAATGTAGAGTTTTTTATGCTTTTTATACAGAAACTGTTTACTTGGAATCTTTTATGCTTTTTTTTTTAACTTGGAACTTTTTTATGGTTCTTTTAGTGAAATTGTTGAGTTTTTTAAAATTTACTTTTTTTATGTTTTTTTATAGTGAAATTATTGAATTATTTTAAGATTAATGTTTTTTTTATGTAATTTATATTAAAATTGCTTATATTTTTAAATTGAAACTTTTTTTGTGTGTTTTTTATAGTGAAATTGTTGAGTATTTTAAATTGGATCTTTTTTTAATGGTTTTTACAGTGAAATTGTTGACTTTTTTCAAATGGATCTTTTTTTGTATGGTTTTTACAGTGAAAATGTAGTGTTTTTTAACTTGGAACTTTTTTAATGGTATTTATAGTGAAATTATTGAGTTTTTCGACTTGGAACTTTTTAATGGTTTTTATAGTGAAATTGTATAGTTTTTTAACTAGGAACTTTTTTTAATGGTATTTATAGTGAAATTATTGAGTTTTTTGACTTGGAACTTTTTTATGGTTTTTATAGTGAAATTGTTAATTTTTTTAACATGAATCTTTTATGGTTTTATAGTGAAATTCTTGACTTATTTTTAACTTCGAACTCTTTTTGTGGTTTTTACAGTAAAATTGTTGAGTTTTTTTAACTAGGAAGTTTATTTTTTATGGTTTTTATAGTGAAATTGATGAATTTTTTAACTTGGAATTTTTTTATGGTTTTTATAGAGAAATAGTTTAATTTTTTAACTTGGAACTTTTTTTATGCTTTTTATACAGAAACTGTTTACTTGGAATCTTTTATGCTTTTTTTTTTTAACTTGGAACTTTTTTATGGTTCTTTTAGTGAAATTGTTGAGTTTTTTAAAATTTACTTTTTTTATGTTTTTGTATAGTGAAATTATTGAATTATTTTAAGATTGATGTTTTTTTTATGTATTTTATGTTAAAATTGCTTATATTTTTAACTTGAAACTTTTTTTTGTGTTTTTTATAGGGAAATTGTTGAGTATTTTAAATTGGAACTTTTTTTAATGGTTTTTACAGTGAAATTGTTGAGTTTTTTCAAATGGAACTTTTTTTGTATGGTTTTTACAGTGAAAATGTAGAGTTTTTTATGCTTTTTATACAAAAACTATTTACTTGGAATCTTTTATGCTTCTTTTTTTAACATGGAACTTTTTTATGGTTCTTTTAGTTAAATTGTTAAGTTTTTTAAAATTTACTTTTTTTTATGTTTTTGTATAGTGAAATTATTGAATTATTTTAAGATTGATGTTTTTTTTATGTATTTTATATTAAAATTGCTTATATTTTTAACTTGAATCTTTTTTTGTGTGTTTTTTATAGTGAAATTGTTGCTTATTTTAAATAGGAACTTTTTTTAATGGTTTTAACAGTGAAATTGTTGAATTTTTTCAAATGTAACTTTTTTTGTATGGTTTTTACAGTGAAAATGTAGAGTTTTTTATGCTTTTTATACAGAAACTGTTTACTTGGAATCTTTTATGCTTTTTTTTTAACTTGGAACTTTTTTATGGTTCTTTTAGTGAAATTGTTGAGTTTTTTAAAATTTACTTTTTTTATGTTTTTTTATAGTGAAATTATTGAATTATTTTATGATTAATTTTTTTTATGTAATTTATATTAAATTGCTTATATTTTTAAATTGAAACTTTTTTTGTGGGTTTTTTATAGTGAAATTGTTGAGTATTTTAAATTGGAACTTTTTTTAATGGTTTTTACAGTGAAATTGTTGAGTTTTTTCAAATGGAACTTTTTTTGTATGGTTTTTACAGTGAAAATGTAGTGTTTTTTAACTTGGAACTTTTTTAATGGTATTTATAGTGAAATTATTGAGTTTTTCGACTTGGAACTTTTTAATGGTTTTTATAGTGAAATTGTATAGTTTTTTAACTAGGAACTTTTTTTAATGATATTTATAGTGAAATTATTGAGTTTTTTGACTTGGAACTTTTTTATGGTTTTTATAGTGAAATTGTTAATTTTTTTAACATGAATCTTTTATGGTTTTATAGTGAAATTGTTGACTTATTTTTAACTTGGAACTTTTTTTATGGTTTTTACAGTAAAATTGTTGAGTTTTTTTAACTAGGAAGTTTATTTTTTATGGTTTTTATAGTGAAATTGATGAATTTTTTAACTTGGAATTTTTTTATGGTTTTTATAGAGAAATAGTTTAATTTTTTAACTTGGAACTTTTTTTATGCTTTTTATACAGAAACCGTTTACTTGGAATCTTTTATGCTTTTTTTTTTAACTTGGAACTTTTTTATGGTTCTTTTAGTGAAATTGTTGAGTTTTTTAAAATTTACTTTTTTTTATGTTTTTGTATAGTGAAATTATTGAATTATTTTAAGATTGATGTTTTTTTTATGTATTTTATGTTAAAATTGCTTATATTTTTAACTTGAAACTTTTTTTTTGTGTTTTTTATAGGGAAATTGTTGAGTATTTTAAATTGGAACTTTTTTTAATGGTTTTTACAGTGAAATTGTTGAGTTTTTTCAAATGGAACTTTTTTTGTATGGTTTTTACAGTGAAAATGTAGAGTTTTTTATGCTTTTTATACAAAAACTATTTACTTGGAATCTTTTATGCTTGTTTTTTTAACATGGAACTTTTTTATGGTTCTTTTAGTTAAATTGTTAAGTTTTTTAAAATTTACTTTTTTTTTTATGTTTTTGTATAGTGAAATTATTGAATTATTTTAAGATTGATGTTTTTTTTATGTATTTTATATTAAAATTGCTTATATTTTTAACTTGAAACTTTTTTTGTGTGTTTTTTATAGTGAAATTGTTGCTTATTTTAAATAGGAACTTTTTTTAATGGTTTTAACAGTGAAATTGTTGAATTTTTTCAAATGGAACTTTTTTTGTATGGTTTTTACAGTGAAAATGTAGAGTTTTTTATGCTTTTTATACAGAAACTGTTTACTTGGAATCTTTTATGCTTTTTTTTTAACTTGGAACTTTTTTATGGTTCTTTTAGTGAAATTGTTGAGTTTTGTAAAATTTACTTTTTTTATGTTTTTTTATAGTGAAATTATTGAATTATTTTATGATTAATTTTTTTTATGTAATTTATATTAAATTGCTTATATTTTTAAATTGAAACTTTTTTTGTGTTTTTTTTATAGTGAAATTGTTGAGTATTTTAAATTGGAACTTTTTTTAATGGTTTTTACAGTGAAATTGTTGAGTTTTTTCAAATGGAACTTTTTTTGTATGGTTTTTACAGTGAAAATGTAGTGTTTTTTAACTTGGAACTTTTTTAATGGTATTTATAGTGAAATTATTGAGTTTTTCGACTTGGAACTTTTTAATGGTTTTTATAGTGAAATTGTATAGTTTTTTAAATAGGAACTTTTTTTAATGGTATTTATAGTGAAATTATTGAGTTTTTTGACTTGGAACTTTTTTATGGTTTTTATAGTGAAATTGTTAATTTTTTTAACATGAATCTTTTATGGTTTTATAGTGAAATTGTTGACTTATTTTTAACTTCGAACTTTTTTTATTGTTTTTACAGTAAAATTGTTGAGTTTTTTTAACTAGGAAGTTTATTTTTTATGGTTTTTATAGTGAAATTGATGAATTTTTTAACTTGGAATTTTTTTATGGTTTTTATAGAGAAATAGTTTAATTTTTTAACTTGGAACTTTTTTTATGCTTTTTATACAGAAACTGTTTATTTGGAATCTTTTATGCTTTTTTTTTTTAACTTGGAACTTTTTTATGGTTCTTTTAGTGAAATTGTTGAGTTTTTTAAAATTTACTTTTTTTATGTTTTTGTATAGTGAAATTATTGAATTATTTTAAGATTGATGTTTTTTTTATGTATTTTATGTTAAAATTGCTTTTATTTTTAACTTGAATCTTTTTTTGTGTGTTTTTTATAGTGAAATTGTTGCTTATTTTAAATTGGAACTTTTTTTAATGGTTTTAACAGTGAAATTGTTGAATTTTTTCAAATGGAACTTTTTTTGTATGGTTTTTACAGTGAAAATGTAGAGTTTTTTATGCTTTTTATACAGAAACTGTTTACTTGGAATCTTTTATGCTTTTTTTTTAACTTGGAACTTTTTTATGGTTCTTTTAGTGAAATTGTTGAGTTTTTTAAAATTTACTTTTTTTATGTTTTTTTATAGTGAAATTATTGAATTATTTTATGATTAATTTTTTTTATGTAATTTATATTAAATTGCTTATATTTTTAAATTGAAACTTTTTTTGTGGGTTTTTTATAGTGAAATTGTTGAGTATTTTAAATTGGAACTTTTTTTAATGGTTTTTACAGTGAAATTGTTGAGTTTTTTCAAATGGAACTTTTTTTGTATGGTTTTTACAGTGAAAATGTAGTGTTTTTTAACTTGGAACTTTTTTAATGGTATTTATAGTGAAATTATTGAGTTTTTCGACTTGGAACTTTTTAATGATTTTTATAGTGAAATTGTATAGTTTTTTAACTAGGAACTTTTTTTAATGATATTTATAGTGAAATTATTGAGTTTTTTGACTTGGAACTTTTTTATGGTTTTTATAGTGAAATTGTTAATTTTTTTAACATGAATCTTTTATGGTTTTATAGTGAAATTGTTGACTTATTTTTAACTTCGAACTTTTTTTATGGTTTTTACAGTAAAATTGTTGAGTTTTTTTAACTAGGAAGTTTATTTTTTATGGTTTTTATAGTGAAATTGATGAATTTTTTAACTTGGAATTTTTTTATGGTTTTTATAGAGAAATAGTTTAATTTTTTAACTTGGAACTTTTTTTATGCATTTTATACAGAAACTGTTTACTTGGAATCTTTTATGCTTTTTTTTTTAACTTGGAACTTTTTTATGGTTCTTTTAGTGAAATTGTTGAGTTTTTTAAAATTTACTTTTTTTATGTTTTTGTATAGTGAAATTATTGAATTATTTTAAGATTGATGTTTTTTTTATGTATTTTATGTTAAAATTGCTTATATTTTTAACTTGAAACTTTTTTTTTTGTGTTTTTTATAGGGAAATTGTTGAGTATTTTAAATTGGAACTTTTTTTAATGGTTTTTACAGTGAAATTGTTGAGTTTTTTCAAATGGAACTTTTTTTGTATGGTTTTTACAGTGAAAATGTAGAGTTTTTTATGCTTTTTATACAAAAACTATTTACTTGGAATCTTTTATGCTTGTTTTTTTAACATGGAACTTTTTTATGGTTCTTTTAGTTAAATTGTTAAGTTTTTTAAAATTTACTTTTTTTTTTATGTTTTTGTATAGTGAAATTATTGAATTATTTTAAGATTGATGTTTTTTTTATGTATTTTATATTAAAATTGCTTATATTTTTAACTTGAAACTTTTTTTGTGTGTTTTTTATAGTGAAATTGTTGCTTGTTTTAAATAGGAACTTTTTTTAATGGTTTTAACAGTGAAATTGTTGAATTTTTTCAAATGGAACTTTTTTTGTATGGTTTTTACAGTGAAAATGTAGAGTTTTTTATGCTTTTTATACAGAAACTGTTTACTTGGAATCTTTTATGCTTTTTTTTTAACTTGGAACTTTTTTATGGTTCTTTTAGTGAAATTGTTGAGTTTTGTAAAATTTACTTTTTTTATGTTTTTTTATAGTGAAATTATTGAATTATTTTATGATTAATTTTTTTTATGTAATTTATATTAAATTGCTTATATTTTTAAATTGAAACTTTTTTTGTGTTTTTTTTATAGTGAAATTGTTGAGTATTTTAAATTGGAACTTTTTTTAATGGTTTTTACAGTGAAATTGTTGAGTTTTTTCAAATGGAACTTTTTTTGTATGGTTTTTACAGTGAAAATGTAGTGTTTTTTAACTTGGAACTTTTTTAATGGTATTTATAGTGAAATTATTGAGTTTTTCGACTTGGAACTTTTTAATGGTTTTTATAGTGAAATTGTATAGTTTTTTAACTAGGAACTTTTTTTAATGGTATTTATAGTGAAATTATTGAGTTTTTTGACTTGGAACTTTTTTATGGTTTTTATAGTGAAATTGTTAATTTTTTTAACATGAATCTTTTATGGTTTTATAGTGAAATTGTTGACTTATTTTTAACTTCGAACTTTTTTTATGGTTTTTACAGTAAAATTGTTGAGTTTTTTTAACTAGGAAGTTTATTTTTTATGGTTTTTATAGTGAAATTGATGAATTTTTTAACTTGGAATTTTTTTATGGTTTTTATAGAGAAATAGTTTAATTTTTTAACTTGGAACTTTTTTTATGCTTTTTATACAGAAACTGTTTACTTGGAATCTTTTATGCTTTTTTTTTTTAACTTGGAACTTTTTTATGGTTCTTTTAGTGAAATTGTTGAGTTTTTTAAAATTTACTTTTTTTATGTTTTTGTATAGTGAAATTATTGAATTATTTTAAGATTGATGTTTTTTTAATGTATTTTATGTTAAAATTGCTTATATTTTTAACTTGAAACTTTTTTTTTGTGTTTTTTATAGGGAAATTGTTGAGTATTTTAAATTGGAACTTTTTTTAATGGTTTTTACAGTGAAATTTTGAGTTTTTTCAAATGGAACTTTTTTTGTATGGTTTTTACAGTGAAAATGTAGAGTTTTTTATGCTTTTTATACAAAAACTATTTACTTGGAATCTTTTATGCTTCTTTTTTTAACATGGAACTTTTTTATGGTTCTTTTAGTTAAATTGTTATGTTTTTTAAAATTTACTTTTTTTTTATGTTTTTGTATAGTGAAATTATTGAATTATTTTAAGATTGATGTTTTTTTTATGTATTTTATATTAAAATTGCTTATATTTTTGACTTGAAACTTTTTTTTTTGTGTTTTTTATAGTGAAATTGTTGCTTATTTTAAATAGGAACTTTTTTTAATGGTTTTAACAGTGAAATTGTTGAATTTTTTCAAATGGAACTTTTTTTGTATGGTTTTTACAGTGAAAATGTAGAGTTTTTTATGCTTTTTATACAAAAACTGTTTACTTGGAATCTTTTATGCTTTTTTTTTAACTTGGAACTTTTTTATGGTTCTTTTAGTGAAATTGTTGAGTGTTGTAAAATTTACTTTTTTTATGTTTTTTTTATAGTGAAATTATTGAATTATTTTATGATTAATTTTTTTTATGTAATTTATATTAAATTGCTTATATTTTTAAATTGAAACTTTTTTTGTGTTTTTTTTATAGTGAAATTGTTGATTATTTTAAATTGGAACTTTTTTTAATGGTTTTTACAGTGAAATTGTTGAGTTTTTTCAAATGGAACTTTTTTTGTATGGTTTTTACAGTGAAAATGTAGTGTTTTTTAACTTGGAACTTTTTTAATGGTATTTATAGTGAAATTATTGAGTTTTTCGACTTGGAACTTTTTAATGGTTTTTATAGTGAAATTGTATAGTTTTTTAACTAGGAACTTTTTTTAATGGTATTTATAGTGAAATTATTGAGTTTTTTGACTTGGAACTTTTTTATGGTTTTTATAGTGAAATTGTTAATTTTTTTAACATGAATCTTTTATGGTTTTATAGTGAAATTGTTGACTTATTTTTAACTTGGAACTTTTTTTATGGTTTTTACAGTAAAATTGTTGAGTTTTTTTAACTAGGAAGTTTATTTTTTATGGTTTTTATAGTGAAATTGATGAATTTTTTAACTTGGAATTTTTTTATGGTTTTTATAGAGAAATAGTTTAATTTTTTAGCTTGGAACTTTTTTTATGCTTTTTATACAGAAACTGTTTACTTGGAATCTTTTATGCTTTTTTTTTTTAACTTGGAACTTTTTTATGGTTCTTTTAGTGAAATTGTTGAGTTTTTTAAAATTTACTTTTTTTATGTTTTTGTATAGTGAAATTATTGAATTATTTTAAGATTGATGTTTTTTTTATGTATTTTATATTAAAATTGCTTATATTTTTAACTTTAAACTTTTTTTGTGTGTTTTTTATAGGGAAATTGTTGAGTATTTTAAATTGGAACTTTTTTTAATGGTTTTTACAGTGAAATTGTTGAGTTTTTTCAAATGGAACTTTTTTTGTATGGTTTTTACAGTGAAAATGTAGAGTTTTTTATGCTTTTTATACAAAAACTGTTTACTTGGAATCTTTTATGCTTCTTTTTTTAACATGGAACTTTTTTATGGTTCTTTTAGTTAAATTGTTAAGTTTTTTAAAATATACTTTTTTTTATGTTTTTGTATAGTGAAATTATTGAATTATTTTAAGATTGATGTTTTTTTTATGTATTTTATATTAAAATTGCTTATATTTTTAACTTGAAACTTTTTTTGTGTGTTTTTTATAGTGAAATTGTTGCTTATTTTAAATAGGAACTTTTTTTAATGGTTTTAACAGTGAAATTGTTGAATTTTTTCAAATGGAACTTTTTTTGTATGGTTTTTACAGTGAAAATGTAGAGTTTTTTATGCTTTTTATACAGAAACTGTTTACTTGGAATCTTTTATGCTTTTTTTTTAACTTGGAACTTTTTTATGGTTCTTTTAGTGAAATTGTTGAGTTTTGTAAAATTTACTTTTTTTATGTTTTTTTATAGTGAAATTATTGAATTATTTTATGATTAATTTTTTTTATGTAATTTATATTAAATTGCTTATATTTTTAAATTGAAACTTTTTTTGTGTTTTTTTTATAGTGAAATTGTTGAGTATTTTAAATTGGAACTTTTTTTAATGGTTTTTACAGTGAAATTGTTGAGTTTTTTCAAATGGAACTTTTTTTGTATGGTTTTTACAGTGAAAATGTAGTGTTTTTTAACTTGGAACTTTTTTAATGGTATTTATAGTGAAATTATTGAGTTTTTCGACTTGGAACTTTTTAATGGTTTTTATAGTGAAATTGTATAGTTTTTTAACTAGGAACTTTTTTTAATGGTATTTATAGTGAAATTATTGAGTTTTTTGACTTGGAACTTTTTTATGGTTTTTATAGTGAAATTGTTAATTTTTTTAACATGAATCTTTTATGGTTTTATAGTGAAATTGTTGACTTATTTTTAACTTCGAACTTTTTTTATGGTTTTTACAGTAAAATTGTTGAGTTTTTTTAACTAGGAAGTTTATTTTTTATGGTTTTTATAGTGAAATTGATGAATTTTTTAACTTGGAATTTTTTTATGGTTTTTATAGAGAAATAGTTTAATTTTTTAACTTGGAACTTTTTTTATGCTTTTTATACAGAAACTGTTTACTTGGAATCTTTTATGCTTTTTTTTTTAACTTGGAACTTTTTTATGGTTCTTTTAGTGAAATTGTTGAGTTTTTTAAAATTTACTTTTTTTATGTTTTTGTATAGTGAAATTATTGAATTATTTTAAGATTGATGTTTTTTTTATGTATTTTATGTTAAAATTGCTTATATTTTTAACTTGAAACTTTTTTTTTTGTGTTTTTTATAGGGAAATTGTTGAGTATTTTAAATTGGAACTTTTTTTAATGGTTTTTACAGTGAAATTGTTGAGTTTTTTCAAATGGAACTTTTTTTGTATGGTTTTTACAGTGAAAATGTAGAGTTTTTTATGCTTTTTATACAAAAACTATTTACTTGGAATCTTTTATGCTTGTTTTTTTAACATGGAACTTTTTTATGGTTCTTTTAGTTAAATTGTTAAGTTTTTTAAAATTTACTTTTTTTTTTATGTTTTTGTATAGTGAAATTATTGAATTATTTTAAGATTGATGTTTTTTTTATGTATTTTATATTAAAATTGCTTATATTTTTAACTTGAAACTTTTTTTGTGTGTTTTTTATAGTGAAATTGTTGCTTGTTTTAAATAGGAACTTTTTTTAATGGTTTTAACAGTGAAATTGTTGAGTTTTTTCAAATGGAACTTTTTTTGTATGGTTTTTACAGTGAAAATGTAGAGTTTTTTATGCTTTTTATACAGAAACTGTTTACTTGGAATCTTTTATGCTTTTTTTTTAACTTGGAACTTTTTTATGGTTCTTTTAGTGAAATTGTTGAGTTTTTTAAAATTTACTTTTTTTATGTTTTTGTATAGTGAAATTATTGAATTATTTTAAGATTGATGTTTTTTTTATGTATTTTATGTTAAAATTGCTTATATTTTTAACTTGAAACTTTTTTTTTTGTGTTTTTTATAGGGAAATTGTTGAGTATTTTAAATTGGAACTTTTTTTAATGGTTTTTACAGTGAAATTGTTGAGTTTTTTCAAATGGAACTTTTTTTGTATGGTTTTTACAGTGAAAATGTAGAGTTTTTTATGCTTTTTATACAAAAACTATTTACTTGGAATCTTTTATGCTTGTTTTTTTAACATGGAACTTTTTTATGGTTCTTTTAGTTAAATTGTTAAGTTTTTTAAAATTTACTTTTTTTTTTTATGTTTTTGTATAGTGAAATTATTGAATTATTTTAAGATTGATGTTTTTTTTATGTATTTTATATTAAAATTGCTTATATTTTTAACTTGAAACTTTTTTTGTGTGTTTTTTATAGTGAAATTGTTGCTTGTTTTAAATAGGAACTTTTTTTAATGGTTTTAACAGTGAAATTGTTGAATTTTTTCAAATGGAACTTTTTTTGTATGGTTTTTACAGTGAAAATGTAGAGTTTTTTATGCTTTTTATACAGAAACTGTTTACTTGGAATCTTTTATGCTTTTTTTTTAACTTGGAACTTTTTTATGGTTCTTTTAGTGAAATTGTTGAGTTTTGTAAAATTTACTTTTTTTATGTTTTTTTATAGTGAAATTATTGAATTATTTTATGATTAATTTTTTTTATGTAATTTATATTAAATTGCTTATATTTTTAAATTGAAACTTTTTTTGTGTTTTTTTTATAGTGAAATTGTTGAGTATTTTAAATTGGAACTTTTTTTAATGGTTTTTACAGTGAAATTGTTGAGTTTTTTCAAATGGAACTTTTTTTGTATGGTTTTTACAGTGAAAATGTAGTGTTTTTTAACTTGGAACTTTTTTAATGGTATTTATAGTGAAATTATTGAGTTTTTCGACTTGGAACTTTTTAATGGTTTTTATAGTGAAATTGTATAGTTTTTTAACTAGGAACTTTTTTTAATGGTATTTATAGTGAAATTATTGAGTTTTTTGACTTGGAACTTTTTTATGGTTTTTATAGTGAAATTGTTAATTTTTTTAACATGAATCTTTTATGGTTTTATAGTGAAATTGTTGACTTATTTTTAACTTCGAACTTTTTTTATGGTTTTTACAGTAAAATTGTTGAGTTTTTTTAACTAGGAAGTTTATTTTTTATGGTTTTTATAGTGAAATTGATGAATTTTTTAACTTGGAATTTTTTTATGGTTTTTATAGAGAAATAGTTTAATTTTTTAACTTGGAACTTTTTTTATGCTTTTTATACAGAAACTGTTTACTTGGAATCTTTTATGCTTTTTTTTTTTAACTTGGAACTTTTTTATGGTTCTTTTAGTGAAATTGTTGAGTTTTTTAAAATTTACTTTTTTTATGTTTTTGTATAGTGAAATTATTGAATTATTTTAAGATTGATGTTTTTTTAATGTATTTTATGTTAAAATTGCTTATATTTTTAACTTGAAACTTTTTTTTTGTGTTTTTTATAGGGAAATTGTTGAGTATTTTAAATTGGAACTTTTTTTAATGGTTTTTACAGTGAAATTTTGAGTTTTTTCAAATGGAACTTTTTTTGTATGGTTTTTACAGTGAAAATGTAGAGTTTTTTATGCTTTTTATACAAAAACTATTTACTTGGAATCTTTTATGCTTCTTTTTTTAACATGGAACTTTTTTATGGTTCTTTTAGTTAAATTGTTATGTTTTTTAAAATTTACTTTTTTTTTATGTTTTTGTATAGTGAAATTATTGAATTATTTTAAGATTGATGTTTTTTTTATGTATTTTATATTAAAATTGCTTATATTTTTGACTTGAAACTTTTTTTTTTGTGTTTTTTATAGTGAAATTGTTGCTTATTTTAAATAGGAACTTTTTTTAATGGTTTTAACAGTGAAATTGTTGAATTTTTTCAAATGGAACTTTTTTTGTATGGTTTTTACAGTGAAAATGTAGAGTTTTTTATGCTTTTTATACAAAAACTGTTTACTTGGAATCTTTTATGCTTTTTTTTTAACTTGGAACTTTTTTATGGTTCTTTTAGTGAAATTGTTGAGTGTTGTAAAATTTACTTTTTTTATGTTTTTTTTATAGTGAAATTATTGAATTATTTTATGATTAATTTTTTTTATGTAATTTATATTAAATTGCTTATATTTTTAAATTGAAACTTTTTTTGTGTTTTTTTTATAGTGAAATTGTTGATTATTTTAAATTGGAACTTTTTTTAATGGTTTTTACAGTGAAATTGTTGAGTTTTTTCAAATGGAACTTTTTTTGTATGGTTTTTACAGTGAAAATGTAGTGTTTTTTAACTTGGAACTTTTTTAATGGTATTTATAGTGAAATTATTGAGTTTTTCGACTTGGAACTTTTTAATGGTTTTTATAGTGAAATTGTATAGTTTTTTAACTAGGAACTTTTTTTAATGGTATTTATAGTGAAATTATTGAGTTTTTTGACTTGGAACTTTTTTATGGTTTTTATAGTGAAATTGTTAATTTTTTTAACATGAATCTTTTATGGTTTTATAGTGAAATTGTTGACTTATTTTTAACTTGGAACTTTTTTTATGGTTTTTACAGTAAAATTGTTGAGTTTTTTTAACTAGGAAGTTTATTTTTTATGGTTTTTATAGTGAAATTGATGAATTTTTTAACTTGGAATTTTTTTATGGTTTTTATAGAGAAATAGTTTAATTTTTTAGCTTGGAACTTTTTTTATGCTTTTTATACAGAAACTGTTTACTTGGAATCTTTTATGCTTTTTTTTTTTAACTTGGAACTTTTTTATGGTTCTTTTAGTGAAATTGTTGAGTTTTTTAAAATTTACTTTTTTTATGTTTTTGTATAGTGAAATTATTGAATTATTTTAAGATTGATGTTTTTTTTATGTATTTTATATTAAAATTGCTTATATTTTTAACTTTAAACTTTTTTTGTGTGTTTTTTATAGGGAAATTGTTGAGTATTTTAAATTGGAACTTTTTTTAATGGTTTTTACAGTGAAATTGTTGAGTTTTTTCAAATGGAACTTTTTTTGTATGGTTTTTACAGTGAAAATGTAGAGTTTTTTATGCTTTTTATACAAAAACTGTTTACTTGGAATCTTTTATGCTTCTTTTTTTAACATGGAACTTTTTTATGGTTCTTTTAGTTAAATTGTTAAGTTTTTTAAAATATACTTTTTTTTATGTTTTTGTATAGTGAAATTATTGAATTATTTTAAGATTGATGTTTTTTTTATGTATTTTATATTAAAATTGCTTATATTTTTAACTTGAAACTTTTTTTGTGTGTTTTTTATAGTGAAATTGTTGCTTATTTTAAATAGGAACTTTTTTTAATGGTTTTAACAGTGAAATTGTTGAATTTTTTCAAATGGAACTTTTTTTGTATGGTTTTTACAGTGAAAATGTAGAGTTTTTTATGCTTTTTATACAGAAACTGTTTACTTGGAATCTTTTATGCTTTTTTTTTAACTTGGAACTTTTTTATGGTTCTTTTAGTGAAATTGTTGAGTTTTGTAAAATTTACTTTTTTTATGTTTTTTTATAGTGAAATTATTGAATTATTTTATGATTAATTTTTTTTATGTAATTTATATTAAATTGCTTATATTTTTAAATTGAAACTTTTTTTGTGTTTTTTTTATAGTGAAATTGTTGAGTATTTTAAATTGGAACTTTTTTTAATGGTTTTTACAGTGAAATTGTTGAGTTTTTTCAAATGGAACTTTTTTTGTATGGTTTTTACAGTGAAAATGTAGTGTTTTTTAACTTGGAACTTTTTTAATGGTATTTATAGTGAAATTATTGAGTTTTTCGACTTGGAACTTTTTAATGGTTTTTATAGTGAAATTGTATAGTTTTTTAACTAGGAACTTTTTTTAATGGTATTTATAGTGAAATTATTGAGTTTTTTGACTTGGAACTTTTTTATGGTTTTTATAGTGAAATTGTTAATTTTTTTAACATGAATCTTTTATGGTTTTATAGTGAAATTGTTGACTTATTTTTAACTTCGAACTTTTTTTATGGTTTTTACAGTAAAATTGTTGAGTTTTTTTAACTAGGAAGTTTATTTTTTATGGTTTTTATAGTGAAATTGATGAATTTTTTAACTTGGAATTTTTTTATGGTTTTTATAGAGAAATAGTTTAATTTTTTAACTTGGAACTTTTTTTATGCTTTTTATACAGAAACTGTTTATTTGGAATCTTTTATGCTTTTTTTTTTTAACTTGGAACTTTTTTATGGTTCTTTTAGTGAAATTGTTGAGTTTTTTAAAATTTACTTTTTTTATGTTTTTGTATAGTGAAATTATTGAATTATTTTAAGATTGATGTTTTTTTTATGTATTTTATGTTAAAATTGCTTTTATTTTTAACTTGAATCTTTTTTTGTGTGTTTTTTATAGTGAAATTGTTGCTTATTTTAAATTGGAACTTTTTTTAATGGTTTTAACAGTGAAATTGTTGAATTTTTTCAAATGGAACTTTTTTTGTATGGTTTTTACAGTGAAAATGTAGAGTTTTTTATGCTTTTTATACAGAAACTGTTTACTTGGAATCTTTTATGCTTTTTTTTTAACTTGGAACTTTTTTATGGTTCTTTTAGTGAAATTGTTGAGTTTTTTAAAATTTACTTTTTTTATGTTTTTTTATAGTGAAATTATTGAATTATTTTATGATTAATTTTTTTTATGTAATTTATATTAAATTGCTTATATTTTTAAATTGAAACTTTTTTTGTGGGTTTTTTATAGTGAAATTGTTGAGTATTTTAAATTGGAACTTTTTTTAATGGTTTTTACAGTGAAATTGTTGAGTTTTTTCAAATGGAACTTTTTTTGTATGGTTTTTACAGTGAAAATGTAGTGTTTTTTAACTTGGAACTTTTTTAATGGTATTTATAGTGAAATTATTGAGTTTTTCGACTTGGAACTTTTTAATGATTTTTATAGTGAAATTGTATAGTTTTTTAACTAGGAACTTTTTTTAATGATATTTATAGTGAAATTATTGAGTTTTTTGACTTGGAACTTTTTTATGGTTTTTATAGTGAAATTGTTAATTTTTTTAACATGAATCTTTTATGGTTTTATAGTGAAATTGTTGACTTATTTTTAACTTGGAACTTTTTTTATGGTTTTTACAGTAAAATTGTTGAGTTTTTTTAACTAGGAAGTTTATTTTTTATGGTTTTTATAGTGAAATTGATGGATTTTTTAACTTGGAATTTTTTTATGGTTTTTATAGAGAAATAGTTTAATTTTTTAACTTGGAACTTTTTTTATGCATTTTATACAGAAACTGTTTACTTGGAATCTTTTATGCTTTTTTTTTTAACTTGGAACTTTTTTATGGTTCTTTTAGTGAAATTGTTGAGTTTTTTAAAATTTACTTTTTTTATGTTTTTGTATAGTGAAATTATTGAATTATTTTAAGATTGATGTTTTTTTTATGTATTTTATGTTAAAATTGCTTATATTTTTAACTTGAAACTTTTTTTTTTGTGTTTTTTATAGGGAAATTGTTGAGTATTTTAAATTGGAACTTTTTTTAATGGTTTTTACAGTGAAATTGTTGAGTTTTTTCAAATGGAACTTTTTTTGTATGGTTTTTACAGTGAAAATGTAGAGTTTTTTATGCTTTTTATACAAAAACTATTTACTTGGAATCTTTTATGCTTGTTTTTTTAACATGGAACTTTTTTATGGTTCTTTTAGTTAAATTGTTAAGTTTTTTAAAATTTACTTTTTTTTTTTATGTTTTTGTATAGTGAAATTATTGAATTATTTTAAGATTGATGTTTTTTTTATGTATTTTATATTAAAATTGCTTATATTTTTAACTTGAAACTTTTTTTGTGTGTTTTTTATAGTGAAATTGTTGCTTGTTTTAAATAGGAACTTTTTTTAATGGTTTTAACAGTGAAATTGTTGAATTTTTTCAAATGGAACTTTTTTTGTATGGTTTTTACAGTGAAAATGTAGAGTTTTTTATGCTTTTTATACAGAAACTGTTTACTTGGAATCTTTTATGCTTTTTTTTTAACTTGGAACTTTTTTATGGTTCTTTTAGTGAAATTGTTGAGTTTTGTAAAATTTACTTTTTTTATGTTTTTTTATAGTGAAATTATTGAATTATTTTATGATTAATTTTTTTTATGTAATTTATATTAAATTGCTTATATTTTTAAATTGAAACTTTTTTTGTGTTTTTTTTATAGTGAAATTGTTGAGTATTTTAAATTGGAACTTTTTTTAATGGTTTTTACAGTGAAATTGTTGAGTTTTTTCAAATGGAACTTTTTTTGTATGGTTTTTACAGTGAAAATGTAGTGTTTTTTAACTTGGAACTTTTTTAATGGTATTTATAGTGAAATTATTGAGTTTTTCGACTTGGAACTTTTTAATGGTTTTTATAGTGAAATTGTATAGTTTTTTAACTAGGAACTTTTTTTAATGGTATTTATAGTGAAATTATTGAGTTTTTTGACTTGGAACTTTTTTATGGTTTTTATAGTGAAATTGTTAATTTTTTTAACATGAATCTTTTATGGTTTTATAGTGAAATTGTTGACTTATTTTTAACTTGGAACTTTTTTTATGGTTTTTACAGTAAAATTGTTGAGTTTTTTTAACTAGGAAGTTTATTTTTTATGGTTTTTATAGTGAAATTGATGAATTTTTTAACTTGGAATTTTTTTATGGTTTTTATAGAGAAATAGTTTAATTTTTTAGCTTGGAACTTTTTTTATGCTTTTTATACAGAAACTGTTTACTTGGAATCTTTTATGCTTTTTTTTTTTAACTTGGAACTTTTTTATGGTTCTTTTAGTGAAATTGTTGAGTTTTTTAAAATTTACTTTTTTTATGTTTTTGTATAGTGAAATTATTGAATTATTTTAAGATTGATGTTTTTTTTATGTATTTTATATTAAAATTGCTTATATTTTTAACTTTAAACTTTTTTTGTGTGTTTTTTATAGGGAAATTGTTGAGTATTTTAAATTGGAACTTTTTTTAATGGTTTTTACAGTGAAATTGTTGAGTTTTTTCAAATGGAACTTTTTTTGTATGGTTTTTACAGTGAAAATGTAGAGTTTTTTATGCTTTTTATACAAAAACTGTTTACTTGGAATCTTTTATGCTTCTTTTTTTAACATGGAACTTTTTTATGGTTCTTTTAGTTAAATTGTTAAGTTTTTTAAAATATACTTTTTTTTTATGTTTTTGTATAGTGAAATTATTGAATTATTTTAAGATTGATGTTTTTTTTATGTATTTTATATTAAAATTGCTTATATTTTTAACTTGAAACTTTTTTTGTGTGTTTTTTATAGTGAAATTGTTGCTTATTTTAAATAGGAACTTTTTTTAATGGTTTTAACAGTGAAATTGTTGAATTTTTTCAAATGGAACTTTTTTTGTATGGTTTTTACAGTGAAAATGTAGAGTTTTTTATGCTTTTTATACAGAAACTATTTACTTGGAATCTTTTATGCTTTTTTTTTAACTTGGAACTTTTTTATGGTTCTTTTAATGAAATTGTTGAGTTTTTAAAAATTTACTTTTTTTATGTTTTTTTATAGTGAAATTATTGAATTATTTTAAGATTAATTTTTTTTTATGTAATTTATATTAAAATTGCTTATATTTTTAAATTGAAACTTTTTTTGTGTTTTTTTTATAGTGAAATTGTTGAGTATTTTAAATTGGAACTTTTTTTAAAGGTTTTTACAGTGAAATTGTTGAGTTTTTTCAAATGGAACTTTTTTTGTATGGTTTTTACAGTGAAAATGTAGTGTTTTTTAACTTGGAACTTTTTTAATGGTATTTATAGTGAAATTATTGAGTTTTTCGACTTGGAACTTTTTAATGGTTTTTATAGTGAAATTGTATAGTTTTTTAACTAGGAACTTTTTTTAATGGTATTTATAGTGAAATTATTGAGTTTTTTGACTTGGAACTTTTTTATGGTTTTTATAGTGAAATTGTTAATTTTTTTAACATGAATCTTTTATGGTTTTATAGTGAAATTGTTGACTTATTTTTAACTTGGAACTTTTTTTATGGTTTTTACAGTAAAATTGTTGAGTTTTTTTAACTAGGAAGTTTATTTTTTATGGTTTTTATAGTGAAATTGATGAATTTTTTAACTTGGAATTTTTTTATGGTTTTTATAGAGAAATAGTTTAATTTTTTAGCTTGGAACTTTTTTTATGCTTTTTATACAGAAACTGTTTACTTGGAATCTTTTATGCTTTTTTTTTTTAACTTGGAACTTTTTTATGGTTCTTTTAGTGAAATTGTTGAGTTTTTTAAAATTTACTTTTTTTATGTTTTTGTATAGTGAAATTATTGAATTATTTTAAGATTGATGTTTTTTTTATGTATTTTATATTAAAATTGCTTATATTTTTAACTTTAAACTTTTTTTTTGTGTTTTTTATAGGGAAATTGTTGAGTATTTTAAATTGGAACTTTTTTTAATGGTTTTTACAGTGAAATTGTTGAGTTTTTTCAAATGGAACTTTTTTTGTATGGTTTTTACAGTGAAAATGTAGAGTTTTTTATGCTTTTTATACAAAAACTGTTTACTTGGAATCTTTTATGCTTCTTTTTTTAACATGGAACTTTTTTATGGTTCTTTTAGTTAAATTGTTAAGTTTTTTAAAATATACTTTTTTTTATGTTTTTGTATAGTGAAATTATTGAATTATTTTAAGATTGATGTTTTTTTTATGTATTTTATATTAAAATTGCTTATATTTTTAACTTGAAACTTTTTTTGTGTGTTTTTTATAGTGAAATTGTTGCTTATTTTAAATAGGAACTTTTTTTAATGGTTTTAACAGTGAAATTGTTGAATTTTTTCAAATGGAACTTTTTTTGTATGGTTTTTACAGTGAAAATGTAGAGTTTTTTATGCTTTTTATACAGAAACTATTTACTTGGAATCTTTTATGCTTTTTTTTTAACTTGGAACTTTTTTATGGTTCTTTTAATGAAATTGTTGAGTTTTTAAAAATTTACTTTTTTTATGTTTTTTTATAGTGAAATTATTGAATTATTTTAAGATTAATTTTTTTTTATGTAATTTATATTAAAATTGCTTATATTTTTAAATTGAAACTTTTTTTGTGTTTTTTTTATAGTGAAATTGTTGAGTATTTTAAATTGGAACTTTTTTTAAAGGTTTTTACAGTGAAATTGTTGAGTTTTTTCAAATGGAACTTTTTTTGTATGGTTTTTACAGTGAAAATGTAGTGTTTTTTAACTTGGAACTTTTTTAATGGTATTTATAGTGAAATTATTGAGTTTTTCGACTTGGAACTTTTTAATGGTTTTTATAGTGAAATTGTATAGTTTTTTAACTAGGAACTTTTTTTAATGGTATTTATAGTGAAATTATTGAATTTTTTGACTTGGAACTTTTTTATGGTTTTTATAGTGAAATTGTTAATTTTTTTAACATGAATCTTTTATGGTTTTATAGTGAAATTGTTGACTTATTTTTAACTTGGAACTTTTTTTATGGTTTTTACAGTAAAATTGTTGAGTTTTTTTAACTAGGAAGTTTATTTTTTATGGTTTTTATAGTGAAATTGATGAATTTTTTAACTTGGAATTTTTTTATGGTTTTTATAGAGAAATAGTTTAATTTTTTAGCTTGGAACTTTTTTTATGCTTTTTATACAGAAACTGTTTACTTGGAATCTTTTATGCTTTTTTTTTTTAACTTGGAACTTTTTTATGGTTCTTTTAGTGAAATTGTTGAGTTTTTTAAAATTTACTTTTTTTATGTTTTTTATAGTGAAATTATTGAATTATTTTAAGATTGATGTTTTTTTTATGTATTTTATATTAAAATTGCTTATATTTTTAACTTTAAACTTTTTTTGTGTGTTTTTTATAGGGAAATTGTTGAGTATTTTAAATTGGAACTTTTTTTAATGGTTTTTACAGTGAAATTGTTGAGTTTTTTCAAATGGAACTTTTTTTGTATGGTTTTTACAGTGAAAATGTAGAGTTTTTTATGCTTTTTATACAAAAACTGTTTACTTGGAATCTTTTATGCTTCTTTTTTTAACATGGAACTTTTTTATGGTTCTTTTAGTTAAATTGTTAAGTTTTTTAAAATTTACTTTTTTTTTATGTTTTTGTATAGTGAAATTATTGAATTATTTTAAGATTGATGTTATTTTTATGTATTTTATATTAAAATTGCTTATATTTTTAACTTGAAACTTTTTTTGTGTGTTTTTTATAGTGAAATTGTTGCTTATTTTAAATAGGAACTTTTTTTAATGGTTTTAACAGTGAAATTGTTGAATTTTTTCAAATGGAACTTTTTTTGTATGGTTTTTACAGTGAAAATGTAGAGTTTTTTATGCTTTTTATACAGAAACTATTTACTTGGAATCTTTTATGCTTTTTTTTTAACTTGGAACTTTTTTATGGTTCTTTTAGTGAAATTGTTGAGTTTTTAAAAATTTACTTTTTTTATGTTTTTTTATAGTGAAATTATTGAATTATTTTAAGATTAATTTTTTTTATGTAATTTATATTAAAATTGCTAATATTTTTAAATTGAAACTTTTTTTGTGTTTTTTTTATAGTGAAATTGTTGAGTATTTTAAATTGGAACTTTTTTTAATGGTTTTTACAGTGAAATTGTTGAGTTTTTTCAAATGGAACTTTTTTTGTATGGTTTTTACAGTGAAAATGTAGTGTTTTTTAACTTGGAACTTTTTTAATGGTATTTATAGTGAAATTATTGAGTTTTTCGACTTGGAACTTTTTAATGGTTTTTATAGTGAAATTGTATAGTTTTTTAACTAGGAACTTATTTTAATGGTATTTATAGTGAAATTATTGAGTTTTTTGACTTGGAACTTTTTTATGGTTTTTATAGTGAAATTGTTAATTTTTTTAACATGAATCTTTTATGGTTTTATAGTGAAATTGTTGACTTATTTTTAACTTGGAACTTTTTTTATGGTTTTTACAGTAAAATTGTTGAGTTTTTGTAACTAGGAAGTTTATTTTTTATGGTTTTTATAGTGAAATTGATGAATTTTTTAACTTGGAATTTTTTTATGGTTTTTATAGAGAAATAGTTTAATTTTTTAACTTGGAACTTTTTTTATGCTTTTTATACAGAAACTGTTTACTTGGAATCTTTTATGCTTTTTTTTTTAACTTGGAACTTTTTTATGGTTCTTTTAGTGAAATTGTTGAGTTTTTTAAAATTTACTTTTTTTATGTTTTTGTATAGTGAAATTATTGAATTATTTTAAGATTGATGTTTTTTTTATGTATTTTATGTTAAAATTGCTTATATTTTTAACTTGAAACTTTTTTTTTGTGTTTTTTATAGGGAAATTGTTGAGTATTTTAAATTGGAACTTTTTTTAATGGTTTTTACAGTGAAATTGTTGAGTTTTTTCAAATGGAACTTTTTTTGTATGGTTTTTACAGTGAAAATGTAGAGTTTTTTATGCTTTTTATACAAAAACTATTTACTTGGGATCTTTTATGCTTCTTTTTTTAACATGGAACTTTTTTATGGTTCTTTTACTTAAATTGTTAAGTTTTTTAAAATTTACTTTTTTTTTATGTTTTTGTATAGTGAAATTATTGAATTATTTTAAGATTGATGTTTTTTTTATGTATTTTATATTAAAATTGCTTATATTTTTAACTTGAAACTTTTTTTGTGTGTTTTTTATAGTGAAATTGTTGCTTATTTTAAATAGGAACTTTTTTTAATGGTTTTAACAGTGAAATTGTTGAATTTTTTCAAATGGAACTTTTTTTGTATGGTTTTTACAGTGAAAATGTAGAGTTTTTTATGCTTTTTATACAGAAACTGTTTACTTGGAATCTTTTATGCTTTTTTTTTAACTTGGAACTTTTTTATGGTTCTTTTAGTGAAATTGTTGAGTTTTTTAAAATTTACTTTTTTTATGTTTTTTTATAGTGAAATTATTGAATTATTTTAAGATTAATTTTTTTTTATGTAATTTATATTAAATTGCTTATATTTTTAAATTGAAACTTTTTTTGTGTTTTTTTAATAGTGAAATTGTTGAGTATTTTAAATTGGAACTTTTTTTAATGGTTTTTACAGTGAAATTGTTGAGTTTTTTCAAATGGAACTTTTTTTGTATGGTTTTTACAGTGAAAATGTAGTGTTTTTTAACTTGGAACTTTTTTAATGGTATTTATAGTGAAATTATTGAGTTTTTCGACTTGGAACTTTTTAATGGTTTTTATAGTGAAATTGTATAGTTTTTTAACTAGGAACTTTTTTTAATGGTATTTATAGTGAAATTATTGAGTTTTTTGACTTGGAACTTTTTTATGGTTTTTATAGTGAAATTGTTAATTTTTTTAACATGAATCTTTTATGGTTTTATAGTGAAATTGTTGACTTATTTTTAACTTGGAACTTTTTTTATGGTTTTTACAGTAAAATTGTTGAGTTTTTTTAACTAGGAAGTTTATTTTTTATGGTTTTTATAGTGAAATTGATGAATTTTTTAACTTGGAATTTTTTTATGGTTTTTATAGAGAAATAGTTTAATTTTTTAGCTTGGAACTTTTTTTATGCTTTTTATACAGAAACTGTTTACTTGGAATCTTTTATGCTTTTTTTTTTAACTTGGAACTTTTTTATGGTTCTTTTAGTGAAATTGTTGAGTTTTTTAAAATTTACTTTTTTTATGTTTTTGTATAGTGAAATTATTGAATTATTTTAAGATTGATGTTTTTTTTATGTATTTTATATTAAAATTGCATATATTTTTAACTTTAAACTTTTTTTGTGTGTTTTTTATAGGGAAATTGTTGAGTATTTTAAATTGGAACTTTTTTTAATGGTTTTTACAGTGAAATTGTTGAGTTTTTTCAAATGGAACTTTTTTTGTATGGTTTTTACAGTGAAAATGTAGAGTTTTTTATGCTTTTTATACAAAAACTGTTTACTTGGAATCTTTTATGCTTCTTTTTTTAACATGGAACTTTTTTATGGTTCTTTTAGTTAAATTGTTAAGTTTTTTAAAATTTACTTTTTTTTATGTTTTTGTATAGTGAAATTATTGAATTATTTTAAGATTGATGTTTTTTTTATGTATTTTATATTAAAATTGCTTATATTTTTAACTTGAAACTTTTTTTGTGTGTTTTTTATAGTGAAATTGTTGCTTATTTTAAATAGGAACTTTTTTTAATGGTTTTAACAGTGAAATTGTTGAATTTTTTCAAATGGAACTTTTTTTGTATGGTTTTTACAGTGAAAATGTAGAGTTTTTTATGCTTTTTATACAGAAACTATTTACTTGGAATCTTTTATGCTTTTTTTTTAACTTGGAACTTTTTTATGGTTCTTTTAGTGAAATTGTTGAGTTTTTAAAAATTTACTTTTTTTATGTTTTTTTATAGTGAAATTATTGAATTATTTTAAGATTAATTTTTTTTAATGTAATTTATATTAAATTGCTTATATTTTTAAATTGAAACTTTTTTTGTGTTTTTTTTATAGTGAAATTGTTGAGTATTTTAAATTGGAACTTTTTTTAATGGTTTTTACAGTGAAATTGTTGAGTTTTTTCAAATGGAACTTTTTTTGTATGGTTTTTACAGTGAAAATGTAGTGTTTTTTAACTTGGAACTTTTTTAATGGTATTTATAGTGAAATTATTGAGTTTTTCGACTTGGAACTTTTTAATGGTTTTTATAGTGAAATTGTATAGTTTTTTAACTAGGAACTTATTTTAATGGTATTTATAGTGAAATTATTGAGTTTTTTGACTTGGAACTTTTTTATGGTTTTTATAGTGAAATTGTTAATTTTTTTAACATGAATCTTTTATGGTTTTATAGTGAAATTGTTGACTTATTTTTAACTTGGAACTTTTTTTATGGTTTTTACAGTAAAATTGTTGAGGTTTTGTAACTAGGAAGTTTATTTTTTATGGTTTTTATAGTGAAATTGATGAATTTTTTAACTTGGAATTTTTTTATGGTTTTTATAGAGAAATAGTTTAATTTTTTAGCTTGGAACTTTTTTTATGCTTTTTATACAGAAACTGTTTACTTGGAATCTTTTATGCTTTTTTTTTTAACTTGGAACTTTTTTATGGTTCTTTTAGTGAAATTGTTGAGTTTTTTAAAATTTACTTTTTTTATGTTTTTGTATAGTGAAATTATTGAATTATTTTAAGATTGATGTTTTTTTTATGTATTTTATATTAAAATTGCATATATTTTTAACTTTAAACTTTTTTTGTGTGTTTTTTATAGGGAAATTGTTGAGTATTTTAAATTGGAACTTTTTTTAATGGTTTTTACAGTGAAATTGTTGAGTTTTTTCAAATGGAACTTTTTTTGTATGGTTTTTACAGTGAAAATGTAGAGTTTTTTATGCTTTTTATACAAAAACTGTTTACTTGGAATCTTTTATGCTTCTTTTTTTAACATGGAACTTTTTTATGGTTCTTTTAGTTAAATTGTTAAGTTTTTTAAAATTTACTTTTTTTTATGTTTTTGTATAGTGAAATTATTGAATTATTTTAAGATTGATGTTTTTTTTATGTATTTTATATTAAAATTGCTTATATTTTTAACTTGAAACTTTTTTTGTGTGTTTTTTATAGTGAAATTGTTGCTTATTTTAAATAGGAACTTTTTTAAATGGTTTTAACAGTGAAATTGTTGAATTTTTTCAAATGGAACTTTTTTTGTATGGTTTTTACAGTGAAAATGTAGAGTTTTTTATGCTTTTTATACAGAAACTATTTACTTGGAATCTTTTATGCTTTTTTTTTAACTTGGAACTTTTTTATGGTTCTTTTAGTGAAATTGTTGAGTTTTTAAAAATTTACTTTTTTTATGTTTTTTTATAGTGAAATTATTGAATTATTTTAAGATTAATTTTTTTTAATGTAATTTATATTAAATTGCTTATATTTTTAAATTGAAACTTTTTTTGTGTTTTTTTTATAGTGAAATTGTTGAGTATTTTAAATTGGAACTTTTTTTAATGGTTTTTACAGTGAAATTGTTGAGTTTTTTCAAATGGAACTTTTTTTGTATGGTTTTTACAGTGAAAATGTAGTGTTTTTTAACTTGGAACTTTTTTAATGGTATTTATAGTGAAATTATTGAGTTTTTCGACTTGGAACTTTTTAATGGTTTTTATAGTGAAATTGTATAGTTTTTTAACTAGGAACTTATTTTAATGGTATTTATAGTGAAATTATTGAGTTTTTTGACTTGGAACTTTTTTATGGTTTTTATAGGGAAATTGTTAATTTTTTTAACATGAATCTTTTATGGTTTTATAGTGAAATTGTTGACTTATTTTTAACTTGGAACTTTTTTTATGGTTTTTACAGTAAAATTGTTGAGGTTTTGTAACTAGGAAGTTTATTTTTTATGGTTTTTATAGTGAAATTGATGAATTTTTTAACTTGGAATTTTTTTATGGTTTTTATAGAGAAATAGTTTAATTTTTTAGCTTGGAACTTTTTTTATGCTTTTTATACAGAAACTGTTTACTTGGAATCTTTTATGCTTTTTTTTTTAACTTGGAACTTTTTTATGGTTCTTTTAGTGAAATTGTTGAGTTTTTTAAAATTTACTTTTTTTATGTTTTTGTATAGTGAAATTATTGAATTATTTTAAGATTGATGTTTTTTTTATGTATTTTATATTAAAATTGCATATATTTTTAACTTTAAACTTTTTTTGTGTGTTTTTTATAGGGAAATTGTTGAGTATTTTAAATTGGAACTTTTTTTAATGGTTTTTACAGTGAAATTGTTGAGTTTTTTCAAATGGAACTTTTTTTGTATGGTTTTTACAGTGAAAATGTAGAGTTTTTTATGCTTTTTATACAAAAACTGTTTACTTGGAATCTTTTATGCTTCTTTTTTTAACGTGGAACTTTTTTATGGTTCTTTTAGTTAAATTGTTAAGTTTTTTAAAATTTACTTTTTTTTATGTTTTTGTATAGTGAAATTATTGAATTATTTTAAGATTGATGTTTTTTTTATGTATTTTATATTAAAATTGCTTATATTTTTAACTTGAAACTTTTTTTGTGTGTTTTTTATAGTGAAATTGTTGCTTATTTTAAATAGGAACTTTTTTTAATGGTTTTAACAGTGAAATTGTTGAATTTTTTCAAATGGAACTTTTTTTGTATGGTTTTTACAGTGAAAATGTAGAGTTTTTTATGCTTTTTATACAGAAACTATTTACTTGGAATCTTTTATGCTTTTTTTTTAACTTGGAACTTTTTTATGGTTCTTTTAGTGAAATTGTTGAGTTTTTTAAAATTTACTTTTTTTATGTTTTTTTATAGTGAAATTATTGAATTATTTTAAGATTAATTTTTTTTTATGTAATTTATATTAAATTGCTTATATTTTTAAATTGAAACTTTTTTTGTGTTTTTTTAATAGTGAAATTGTTGAGTATTTTAAATTGGAACTTTTTTTAATGGTTTTTACAGTGAAATTGTTGAGTTTTTTCAAATGGAACTTTTTTTGTATGGTTTTTACAGTGAAAATGTAGTGTTTTTTAACTTGGAACTTTTTTAATGGTATTTATAGTGAAATTATTGAGTTTTTCGACTTGGAACTTTTTAATGGTTTTTATAGTGAAATTGTATAGTTTTTTAACTAGGAACTTTTTTTAATGGTATTTATAGTGAAATTATTGAGTTTTTTGACTTGGAACTTTTTTATGGTTTTTATAGTGAAATTGTTAATTTTTTTAACATGAATCTTTTATGGTTTTATAGTGAAATTGTTGACTTATTTTTAACTTGGAACTTTTTTTATGGTTTTTACAGTAAAATTGTTGAGTTTTTTTAACTAGGAAGTTTATTTTTTATGGTTTTTATAGTGAAATTGATGAATTTTTTAACTTGGAATTTTTTTATGGTTTTTATAGAGAAATAGTTTAATTTTTTAGCTTGGAACTTTTTTTATGCTTTTTATACAGAAACTGTTTACTTGGAATCTTTTATGCTTTTTTTTTTAACTTGGAACTTTTTTATGGTTCTTTTAGTGAAATTGTTGAGTTTTTTAAAATTTACTTTTTTTATGTTTTTGTATAGTGAAATTATTGAATTATTTTAAGATTGATGTTTTTTTTATGTATTTTATATTAAAATTGCATATATTTTTAACTTTAAACTTTTTTTGTGTGTTTTTTATAGGGAAATTGTTGAGTATTTTAAATTGGAACTTTTTTTAATGGTTTTTACAGTGAAATTGTTGAGTTTTTTCAAATGGAACTTTTTTTGTATGGTTTTTACAGTGAAAATGTAGAGTTTTTTATGCTTTTTATACAAAAACTGTTTACTTGGAATCTTTTATGCTTCTTTTTTTAACATGGAACTTTTTTATGGTTCTTTTAGTTAAATTGTTAAGTTTTTTAAAATTTACTTTTTTTTATGTTTTTGTATAGTGAAATTATTGAATTATTTTAAGATTGATGTTTTTTTTATGTATTTTATATTAAAATTGCTTATATTTTTAACTTGAAACTTTTTTTGTGTGTTTTTTATAGTGAAATTGTTGCTTATTTTAAATAGGAACTTTTTTTAATGGTTTTAACAGTGAAATTGTTGAATTTTTTCAAATGGAACTTTTTTTGTATGGTTTTTACAGTGAAAATGTAGAGTTTTTTATGCTTTTTATACAGAAACTATTTACTTGGAATCTTTTATGCTTTTTTTTTAACTTGGAACTTTTTTATGGTTCTTTTAGTGAAATTGTTGAGTTTTTAAAAATTTACTTTTTTTATGTTTTTTTATAGTGAAATTATTGAATTATTTTAAGATTAATTTTTTTTAATGTAATTTATATTAAATTGCTTATATTTTTAAATTGAAACTTTTTTTGTGTTTTTTTTATAGTGAAATTGTTGAGTATTTTAAATTGGAACTTTTTTTAATGGTTTTTACAGTGAAATTGTTGAGTTTTTTCAAATGGAACTTTTTTTGTATGGTTTTTACAGTGAAAATGTAGTGTTTTTTAACTTGGAACTTTTTTAATGGTATTTATAGTGAAATTATTGAGTTTTTCGACTTGGAACTTTTTAATGGTTTTTATAGTGAAATTGTATAGTTTTTTAACTAGGAACTTATTTTAATGGTATTTATAGTGAAATTATTGAGTTTTTTGACTTGGAACTTTTTTATGGTTTTTATAGTGAAATTGTTAATTTTTTTAACATGAATCTTTTATGGTTTTATAGTGAAATTGTTGACTTATTTTTAACTTGGAACTTTTTTTATGGTTTTTACAGTAAAATTGTTGAGGTTTTGTAACTAGGAAGTTTATTTTTTATGGTTTTTATAGTGAAATTGATGAATTTTTTAACTTGGAATTTTTTTATGGTTTTTATAGAGAAATAGTTTAATTTTTTAGCTTGGAACTTTTTTTATGCTTTTTATACAGAAACTGTTTACTTGGAATCTTTTATGCTTTTTTTTTTAACTTGGAACTTTTTTATGGTTCTTTTAGTGAAATTGTTGAGTTTTTTAAAATTTACTTTTTTTATGTTTTTGTATAGTGAAATTATTGAATTATTTTAAGATTGATGTTTTTTTTATGTATTTTATATTAAAATTGCATATATTTTTAACTTTAAACTTTTTTTGTGTGTTTTTTATAGGGAAATTGTTGAGTATTTTAAATTGGAACTTTTTTTAATGGTTTTTACAGTGAAATTGTTGAGTTTTTTCAAATGGAACTTTTTTTGTATGGTTTTTACAGTGAAAATGTAGAGTTTTTTATGCTTTTTATACAAAAACTGTTTACTTGGAATCTTTTATGCTTCTTTTTTTAACATGGAACTTTTTTATGGTTCTTTTAGTTAAATTGTTAAGTTTTTTAAAATTTACTTTTTTTTAAGTTTTTGTATAGTGAAATTATTGAATTATTTTAAGATTGATGTTTTTTTTATGTATTTTATATTAAAATTGCTTATATTTTTAACTTGAAACTTTTTTTGTGTGTTTTTTATAGTGAAATTGTTGCTTATTTTAAATAGGAACTTTTTTTAATGGTTTTAACAGTGAAATTGTTGAATTTTTTCAAATGGAACTTTTTTTGTATGGTTTTTACAGTGAAAATGTAGAGTTTTTTATGCTTTTTATACAGAAACTATTTACTTGGAATCTTTTATGCTTTTTTTTTAACTTGGAACTTTTTTATGGTTCTTTTAGTGAAATTGTTGAGTTTTTTAAAATTTACTTTTTTTATGTTTTTTTATAGTGAAATTATTGAATTATTTTAAGATTAATTTTTTTTTATGTAATTTATATTAAATTGCTTATATTTTTAAATTGAAACTTTTTTTGTGTTTTTTTAATAGTGAAATTGTTGAGTATTTTAAATTGGAACTTTTTTTAATGGTTTTTACAGTGAAATTGTTGAGTTTTTTCAAATGGAACTTTTTTTGTATGGTTTTTACAGTGAAAATGTAGTGTTTTTTAACTTGGAACTTTTTTAATGGTATTTATAGTGAAATTATTGAGTTTTTCGACTTGGAACTTTTTAATGGTTTTTATAGTGAAATTGTATAGTTTTTTAACTAGGAACTTTTTTTAATGGTATTTATAGTGAAATTATTGAGTTTTTTGACTTGGAACTTTTTTATGGTTTTTATAGTGAAATTGTTAATTTTTTTAACATGAATCTTTTATGGTTTTATAGTGAAATTGTTGACTTATTTTTAACTTGGAACTTTTTTTATGGTTTTTACAGTAAAATTGTTGAGTTTTTTTAACTAGGAAGTTTATTTTTTATGGTTTTTATAGTGAAATTGATGAATTTTTTAACTTGGAATTTTTTTATGGTTTTTATAGAGAAATAGTTTAATTTTTTAGCTTGGAACTTTTTTTATGCTTTTTATACAGAAACTGTTTACTTGGAATCTTTTATGCTTTTTTTTTTAACTTGGAACTTTTTTATGGTTCTTTTAGTGAAATTGTTGAGTTTTTTAAAATTTACTTTTTTTATGTTTTTGTATAGTGAAATTATTGAATTATTTTAAGATTGATGTTTTTTTTATGTATTTTATATTAAAATTGCATATATTTTTAACTTTAAACTTTTTTTGTGTGTTTTTTATAGGGAAATTGTTGAGTATTTTAAATTGGAACTTTTTTTAATGGTTTTTACAGTGAAATTGTTGAGTTTTTTCAAATGGAACTTTTTTTGTATGGTTTTTACAGTGAAAATGTAGAGTTTTTTATGCTTTTTATACAAAAACTGTTTACTTGGAATCTTTTATGCTTCTTTTTTTAACATGGAACTTTTTTATGGTTCTTTTAGTTAAATTGTTAAGTTTTTTAAAATTTACTTTTTTTTATGTTTTTGTATAGTGAAATTATTGAATTATTTTAAGATTGATGTTTTTTTTATGTATTTTATATTAAAATTGCTTATATTTTTAACTTGAAACTTTTTTTGTGTGTTTTTTATAGTGAAATTGTTGCTTATTTTAAATAGGAACTTTTTTTAATGGTTTTAACAGTGAAATTGTTGAATTTTTTCAAATGGAACTTTTTTTGTATGGTTTTTACAGTGAAAATGTAGAGTTTTTTATGCTTTTTATACAGAAACTATTTACTTGGAATCTTTTATGCTTTTTTTTTTAACTTGGAACTTTTTTATGGTTCTTTTAGTGAAATTGTTGAGTTTTTAAAAATTTACTTTTTTTATGTTTTTTTATAGTGAAATTATTGAATTATTTTAAGATTAATTTTTTTTTATGTAATTTATATTAAATTGCTTATATTTTTAAATTGAAACTTTTTTTGTGTTTTTTTAATAGTGAAATTGTTGAGTATTTTAAATTGGAACTTTTTTTAATGGTTTTTACAGTGAAATTGTTGAGTTTTTTCAAATGGAACTTTTTTTGTATGGTTTTTACAGTGAAAATGTAGTGTTTTTTAACTTGGAACTTTTTTAATGGTATTTATAGTGAAATTATTGAGTTTTTCGACTTGGAACTTTTTAATGGTTTTTATAGTGAAATTGTATAGTTTTTTAACTAGGAACTTATTTTAATGGTATTTATAGTGAAATTATTGAGTTTTTTGACTTGGAACTTTTTTATGGTTTTTATAGTGAAATTGTTAATTTTTTTAACATGAATCTTTTATGGTTTTATAGTGAAATTGTTGACTTATTTTTAACTTGGAACTTTTTTTATGGTTTTTACAGTAAAATTGTTGAGTTTTTTTAACTAGGAAGTTTATTTTTTATGGTTTTTATAGTGAAATTGATGAATTTTTTAACTTGGAATTTTTTTATGGTTTTTATAGAGAAATAGTTTAATTTTTTAGCTTGGAACTTTTTTTATGCTTTTTATACAGAAACTGTTTACTTGGAATCTTTTATGCTTTTTTTTTTAACTTGGAACTTTTTTATGGTTCTTTTAGTGAAATTGTTGAGTTTTTTAAAATTTACTTTTTTTATGTTTTTGTATAGTGAAATTATTGAATTATTTTAAGATTGATGTTTTTTTTATGTATTTTATATTAAAATTGCATATATTTTTAACTTTAAACTTTTTTTGTGTGTTTTTTATAGGGAAATTGTTGAGTATTTTAAATTGGAACTTTTTTTAATGGTTTTTACAGTGAAATTGTTGAGTTTTTTCAAATGGAACTTTTTTTGTATGGTTTTTACAGTGAAAATGTAGAGTTTTTTATGCTTTTTATACAAAAACTGTTTACTTGGAATCTTTTATGCTTCTTTTTTTAACATGGAACTTTTTTATGGTTCTTTTAGTTAAATTGTTAAGTTTTTTAAAATTTACTTTTTTTTATGTTTTTGTATAGTGAAATTATTGAATTATTTTAAGATTGATGTTTTTTTTATGTATTTTATATTAAAATTGCTTATATTTTTAACTTGAAACTTTTTTTGTGTGTTTTTTATAGTGAAATTGTTGCTTATTTTAAATAGGAACTTTTTTTAATGGTTTTAACAGTGAAATTGTTGAATTTTTTCAAATGGAACTTTTTTTGTATGGTTTTTACAGTGAAAATGTAGAGTTTTTTATGCTTTTTATACAGAAACTATTTACTTGGAATCTTTTATGCTTTTTTTTTAACTTGGAACTTTTTTATGGTTCTTTTAGTGAAATTGTTGAGTTTTTAAAAATTTACTTTTTTTTATGTTTTTTTATAGTGAAATTATTGAATTATTTTAAGATTAATTTTTTTTAATGTAATTTATATTAAATTGCTTATATTTTTAAATTGAAACTTTTTTTGTGTTTTTTTTATAGTGAAATTGTTGAGTATTTTAAATTGGAACTTTTTTTAATGGTTTTTACAGTGAAATTGTTGAGTTTTTTCAAATGGAACTTTTTTTGTATGGTTTTTACAGTGAAAATGTAGTGTTTTTTAACTTGGAACTTTTTTAATGGTATTTATAGTGAAATTATTGAGTTTTTCGACTTGGAACTTTTTAATGGTTTTTATAGTGAAATTGTATAGTTTTTTAACTAGGAACTTATTTTAATGGTATTTATAGTGAAATTATTGAGTTTTTTGACTTGGAACTTTTTTATGGTTTTTATAGTGAAATTGTTAATTTTTTTAACATGAATCTTTTATGGTTTTATAGTGAAATTGTTGACTTATTTTTAACTTGGAACTTTTTTTATGGTTTTTACAGTAAAATTGTTGAGTTTTTTTAACTAGGAAGTTTATTTTTTATGGTTTTTATAGTGAAATTGATGAATTTTTTAACTTGGAATTTTTTTATGGTTTTTATAGAGAAATAGTTTAATTTTTTAGCTTGGAACTTTTTTTATGCTTTTTATACAGAAACTGTTTACTTGGAATCTTTTATGCTTTTTTTTTTAACTTGGAACTTTTTTATGGTTCTTTTAGTGAAATTGTTGAGTTTTTTAAAATTTACTTTTTTTATGTTTTTGTATAGTGAAATTATTGAATTATTTTAAGATTGATGTTTTTTTTATGTATTTTATATTAAAATTGCATATATTTTTAACTTTAAACTTTTTTTGTGTGTTTTTTATAGGGAAATTGTTGAGTATTTTAAATTGGAACTTTTTTTAATGGTTTTTACAGTGAAATTGTTGAGTTTTTTCAAATGGAACTTTTTTTGTATGGTTTTTACAGTGAAAATGTAGAGTTTTTTATGCTTTTTATACAAAAACTGTTTACTTGGAATCTTTTATGCTTCTTTTTTTAACATGGAACTTTTTTATGGTTCTTTTAGTTAAATTGTTAAGTTTTTTAAAATTTACTTTTTTTTATGTTTTTGTATAGTGAAATTATTGAATTATTTTAAGATTGATGTTTTTTTTATGTATTTTATATTAAAATTGCTTATATTTTTAACTTGAAACTTTTTTTGTGTGTTTTTTATAGTGAAATTGTTGCTTATTTTAAATAGGAACTTTTTTTAATGGTTTTAACAGTGAAATTGTTGAATTTTTTCAAATGGAACTTTTTTTGTATGGTTTTTACAGTGAAAATGTAGAGTTTTTTATGCTTTTTATACAGAAACTATTTACTTGGAATCTTTTATGCTTTTTTTTTAACTTGGAACTTTTTTATGGTTCTTTTAGTGAAATTGTTGAGTTTTTAAAAATTTACTTTTTTTATGTTTTTTTATAGTGAAATTATTGAATTATTTTAAGATTAATTTTTTTTAATGTAATTTATATTAAATTGCTTATATTTTTAAATTGAAACTTTTTTTGTGTTTTTTTTATAGTGAAATTGTTGAGTATTTTAAATTGGAACTTTTTTTAATGGTTTTTACAGTGAAATTGTTGAGTTTTTTCAAATGGAACTTTTTTTGTATGGTTTTTACAGTGAAAATGTAGTGTTTTTTAACTTGGAACTTTTTTAATGGTATTTATAGTGAAATTATTGAGTTTTTCGACTTGGAACTTTTTAATGGTTTTTATAGTGAAATTGTATAGTTTTTTAACTAGGAACTTATTTTAATGGTATTTATAGTGAAATTATTGAGTTTTTTGACTTGGAACTTTTTTATGGTTTTTATAGTGAAATTGTTAATTTTTTTAACATGAATCTTTTATGGTTTTATAGTGAAATTGTTGACTTATTTTTAACTTGGAACTTTTTTTATGGTTTTTACAGTAAAATTGTTGAGGTTTTGTAACTAGGAAGTTTATTTTTTATGGTTTTTATAGTGAAATTGATGAATTTTTTAACTTGGAATTTTTTTATGGTTTTTATAGAGAAATAGTTTAATTTTTTAGCTTGGAACTTTTTTTATGCTTTTTATACAGAAACTGTTTACTTGGAATCTTTTATGCTTTTTTTTTTAACTTGGAACTTTTTTATGGTTCTTTTAGTGAAATTGTTGAGTTTTTTAAAATTTACTTTTTTTATGTTTTTGTATAGTGAAATTATTGAATTATTTTAAGATTGATGTTTTTTTTATGTATTTTATATTAAAATTGCATATATTTTTAACTTTAAACTTTTTTTGTGTGTTTTTTATAGGGAAATTGTTGAGTATTTTAAATTGGAACTTTTTTTAATGGTTTTTACAGTGAAATTGTTGAGTTTTTTCAAATGGAACTTTTTTTGTATGGTTTTTACAGTGAAAATGTAGAGTTTTTTATGCTTTTTATACAAAAACTGTTTACTTGGAATCTTTTATGCTTCTTTTTTTAACATGGAACTTTTTTATGGTTCTTTTAGTTAAATTGTTAAGTTTTTTAAAATTTACTTTTTTTTATGTTTTTGTATAGTGAAATTATTGAATTATTTTAAGATTGATGTTTTTTTTATGTATTTTATATTAAAATTGCTTATATTTTTAACTTGAAACTTTTTTTGTGTGTTTTTTATAGTGAAATTGTTGCTTATTTTAAATAGGAACTTTTTTTAATGGTTTTAACAGTGAAATTGTTGAATTTTTTCAAATGGAACTTTTTTTGTATGGTTTTTACAGTGAAAATGTAGAGTTTTTTATGCTTTTTATACAGAAACTATTTACTTGGAATCTTTTATGCTTTTTTTTTAACTTGGAACTTTTTTATGGTTCTTTTAGTGAAATTGTTGAGTTTTTAAAAATTTACTTTTTTTTATGTTTTTTTATAGTGAAATTATTGAATTATTTTAAGATTAATTTTTTTTAATGTAATTTATATTAAATTGCTTATATTTTTAAATTGAAACTTTTTTTGTGTTTTTTTTATAGTGAAATTGTTGAGTATTTTAAATTGGAACTTTTTTTAATGGTTTTTACAGTGAAATTGTTGAGTTTTTTCAAATGGAACTTTTTTTGTATGGTTTTTACAGTGAAAATGTAGTGTTTTTTAACTTGGAACTTTTTTAATGGTATTTATAGTGAAATTATTGAGTTTTTCGACTTGGAACTTTTTAATGGTTTTTATAGTGAAATTGTATAGTTTTTTAACTAGGAACTTATTTTAATGGTATTTATAGTGAAATTATTGAGTTTTTTGACTTGGAACTTTTTTATGGTTTTTATAGTGAAATTGTTAATTTTTTTAACATGAATCTTTTATGGTTTTATAGTGAAATTGTTGACTTATTTTTAACTTTGAACTTTTTTTATGGTTTTTACAGTAAAATTGTTGAGGTTTTGTAACTAGGAAGTTTATTTTTTATGGTTTTTATAGTGAAAATTGATGAATTTTTTAACTTGGAATTTTTTTATGGTTTTTATAGAGAAATAGTTTAATTTTTTAGCTTGGAACTTTTTTTATGCTTTTTATACAGAAACTGTTTACTTGGAATCTTTTATGCTTTTTTTTTTAACTTGGAACTTTTTTATGGTTCTTTTAGTGAAATTGTTGAGTTTTTTAAAATTTACTTTTTTTATGTTTTTGTATAGTGAAATTATTGAATTATTTTAAGATTGATGTTTTTTTTATGTATTTTATATTAAAATTGCATATATTTTTAACTTTAAACTTTTTTTGTGTGTTTTTTATAGGGAAATTGTTGAGTATTTTAAATTGGAACTTTTTTTAATGGTTTTTACAGTGAAATTGTTGAGTTTTTTCAAATGGAACTTTTTTTGTATGGTTTTTACAGTGAAAATGTAGAGTTTTTTATGCTTTTTATACAGAAACTGTTTACTTGGAATCTTTTATGCTTCTTTTTTTAACATGGAACTTTTTTATGGTTCTTTTAGTGAAATTGTTGAGTTTTTTAAAATTTACTTTTTTTTATGTTTTTGTATAGTGAAATTATTGAATTATTTTAAGATTGATGTTTTTTTTATGTATTTTATATTAAAATTGCTTATATTTTTAACTTGAAACTTTTTTTGTGTGTTTTTTATAGTGAAATTGTTGCTTATTTTAAATAGGAACTTTTTTTAATGGTTTTAACAGTGAAATTGTTGAATTTTTTCAAATGGAACTTTTTTTGTATGGTTTTTACAGTGAAAATGTAGAGTTTTTTATGCTTTTTATACAGAAACTATTTACTTGGAATCTTTTATGCTTTTTTTTTAACTTGGAACTTTTTTATGGTTCTTTTAGTGAAATTTATGAGTTTTTAAAAATTTACTTTTTTTATGTTTTTTTATAGTGAAATTATTGAATTATTTTAAGATTAATTTTTTTTATGTAATTTATATTAAAATTGCTAATATTTTTAAATTGAAACTTTTTTTGTGTTTTTTTTATAGTGAAATTGTTGAGTATTTTAAATTGGAACTTTTTTTAATGGTTTTTACACTGAAATTGTTGAGTTTTTTCAAATGGAACTTTTTTTGTATGGTTTTTACAGTGAAAATGTAGTGTTTTTTAACTTGGAACTTTTTTAATGGTATTTATAGTGAAATTATTGAGTTTTTCGACTTGGAACTTTTTAATGGTTTTTATAGTGAAATTGTATAGTTTTTTAACTAGGAACTTATTTTAATGGTATTTATAGTGAAATTATTGAGTTTTTTGACTTGGAACTTTTTTATGGTTTTTATAGTGAAATTGTTAATTTTTTTAACATGAATCTTTTATGGTTTTATAGTGAAATTGTTGACTTATTTTTAACTTGGAACTTTTTTTATGGTTTTTACAGTAAAATTGTTGAGTTTTTGTAACTAGGAAGTTTATTTTTTATGGTTTTTATAGTGAAATTGATGAATTTTTTAACTTGGAATTTTTTTATGGTTTTTATAGAGAAATAGTTTAATTTTTTAGCTTGGAACTTTTTTTATGCTTTTTATACAGAAACTGTTTACTTGGAATCTTTTATGCTTTTTTTTTTAACTTGGAACTTTTTTATGGTTCTTTTAGTGAAATTGTTGAGTTTTTTAAAATTTACTTTTTTTATGTTTTTGTATAGTGAAATTATTGAATTATTTTAAGATTGATGTTTTTTTTATGTATTTTATATTAAAATTGCATATATTTTTAACTTGAAACTTTTTTTTTGTGTTTTTTATAGGGAAATTGTTGAGTATTTTAAATTGGAACTTTTTTTAATGGTTTTTACAGTGAAATTGTTGAGTTTTTTCAAATGGAACTTTTTTTGTATGGTTTTTACAGTGAAAATGTAGAGTTTTTTATGCTTTTTATACAGAAACTGTTTACTTGGAATCTTTTATGCTTTTTTTTTAACTTGGAACTTTTTTATGGTTCTTTTAGTGAAATTGTTGAGTTTTTTAAAATTTACTTTTTTTATGTTTTTTTATAGTGAAATTATTGAATTATTTTATGATTAATTTTTTTTATGTAATTTATATTAAATTGCTTATATTTTTAAATTGAAACTTTTTTTGTGTTTTTTTTATAGTGAAATTGTTGTGTATTTTAAATTGGAACTTTTTTTAATGGTTTTTACAGAGAAATTGTTGAGTTTTTTCAAATGGAACTTTTTTTGTATGGTTTTTACAGTGAAAATGTAGTGTTTTTTAACTTGGAACTTTTTTAATGGTATTTATAGTGAAATTATTGAGTTTTTCGACTTGGAACTTTTTAATGGTTTTTATAGTGAAATTGTATAGTTTTTTAACTAGGAACTTTTTTTAATGGTATTTATAGTGAAATTATTGAGTTTTTTGACTTGGAACTTTTTTATGGTTTTTATAGTGAAATTGTTAATTTTTTTAACATGAATCTTTTATGGTTTTATAGTGAAATTGTTGACTTATTTTTAACTTGGAACTTTTTTTTATGGTTTTTACAGTAAAATTGTTGAGTTTTTTTAACTAGGAAGTTTATTTTTTATGGTTTTTATAGTGAAATTGATGAATTTTTTAACTTGGAATTTTTTTATGGTTTTTATAGAGAAATAGTTTAATTTTTTAGCTTGGAACTTTTTTTATGCTTTTTATACAGAAACTGTTTACTTGGAATCTTTTATGCTTTTTTTTTTAACTTGGAACTTTTTTATGGTTCTTTTAGTGAAATTGTTGAGTTTTTTAAAATTTACTTTTTTTTATGTTTTTGTATAGTGAAATTATTGAATTATTTTAAGATTGATGTTTTTTTTATGTATTTTATATTAAAATTGCTTATATTTTTAACTTTAAACTTTTTTTGTGTGTTTTTTATAGGGAAATTGTTGAGTATTTTAAATTGGAACTTTTTTTAATGGTTTTTACAGTGAAATTGTTGAGTTTTTTCAAATGGAACTTTTTTTGTATGGTTTTTACAGTGAAAATGTAGAGTTTTTTATTCTTTTTATACAAAAACTGTTTACATGGAATCTTTTATGCTTCTTTTTTTAACATGGAACTTTTTTATGGTTCTTTTAGTTAAATTGTTAAGTTTTTTAAAATTGACTTTTTTTTTATGTTTTTGTATAGTGAAATTATTGAATTATTTTAAGATTGATGTTTTTTTTATGTATTTTATATTAAAATTGCTTATATTTTTAACTTGAAACTTTTTTTGTGTGTTTTTTATAGTGAAATTGTTGCTTATTTTAAATAGGAACTTTTTTTAATGGTTTTAACAGTGAAATTGTTGAATTTTTTCAAATGGAACTTTTTTTGTATGGTTTTTACAGTGAAAATGTAGAGTTTTTTATGCTTTTTATACAGAAACTATTTACTTGGAATCTTTTATGCTTTTTTTTTAACTTGGAACTTTTTTATGGTTCTTTTAGTGAAATTGTTGAGTTTTTAAAAATTTACTTTTTTTATGTTTTTTTATAGTGAAATTATTGAATTATTTTAAGATTAATTTTTTTTATGTAATTTATATTAAAATTGCTAATATTTTTAAATTGAAACTTTTTTTGTGTTTTTTTTATAGTGAAATTGTTGAGTATTTTAAATTGGAACTTTTTTTAAAGGTTTTTACAGTGAAATTGTTGAGTTTTTTCAAATGGAACTTTTTTTGTATGGTTTTTACAGTGAAAATGTAGTGTTTTTTAACTTGGAACTTTTTTAATGGTATTTATAGTGAAATTATTGAGTTTTTCGACTTGGAACTTTTTAATGGTTTTTATAGTGAAATTGTATAGTTTTTTAACTAGGAACTTTTTTTAATGGTATTTATAGTGAAATTATTGAGTTTTTTGACTTGGAACTTTTTTATGGTTTTTATAGTGAAATTGTTAATTTTTTTAACATGAATCTTTTATGGTTTTATAGTGAAATTGTTGACTTATTTTTAACTTGGAACTTTTTTTTATGGTTTTTACAGTAAAATTGTTGAGTTTTTTTAACTAGGAAGTTTATTTTTTATGGTTTTTATAGTGAAATTGATGAATTTTTTAACTTGGAATTTTTTTATGGTTTTTATAGAGAAATAGTTTAATTTTTTAACTTGGAATTTTTTTTATGCTTTTTATACAGAAACTGTTTACTTTGAATCTTTTATGCTTTTTTTTTAACTTGGAACTTTTTTATGGTTCTTTTAGTGAAATTATTGAGTTTTTTAAAATTTACTTTTTTTTTATGTTTTTGTATAGTGAAATTATTGAATTATTTTAAGATTGATGTTTTTTTTTATGTATTTTATATTAAAATTGCTTATATTTTTAACTTGAAACTTTTTTTGTGTGTTTTTTATAGGGAAATTGTTGAGTATTTTAAATTGGAACTTTTTTTAATGGTTTTTACATTGAAATTGTTGAGTTTTTTCAAATGGAACTTTCTTTGTATGGTTTTTACAGTGAAAATGTAGAGTTTTTTTATGCTTTTTATACAAAAACTGTTTACTTGGAATCTTTTATGCTTCTTTTTTTAACATGGAACTTTTTTATGGTTCTTTTAGTTAAATTGTTAAGTTTTTTAAAATTTACATTTTTTTTATGTTTTTGTATAGTGAAATTATTGAATTATTTTAAGATTGATGTTTTTTTTATGTATTTTATATTAAAATTGCTTATATTTTTAACTTGAAACTTTTTTTGTGTGTTTTTTATAGTGAAATTGTTGCTTATTTTAAATACGAACTTTTTTTAATGGTTTTAACAGTGAAATTGTTGAATTTTTTCGAATGGAACTTTTTTTGTATGGTTTTTACAGTGAAAATGTAGAGTTTTTTATGCTTTTTATACAGAAACTGTTTACTTGGAATCTTTTATGCTTTTTTTTTAACTTGGAACTTTTTTATGGTTCTTTTAGTGAAATTGTTGAGTTTTTTAAAATTTACTTTTTTTATGTTTTTTTATAGTGAAATTATTGAATTTTTTTAAGATTAATTTTTTTTTATGTAATTTATATTAAAATTGCTTATATTTTTAAATTGAAACTTTTTTTGTGTTTTTTTTATAGTGAAATTGTTGAGTATTTTAAATTGGAACTTTTTTTAATGGTTTTTACAGTGAAATTGTTGAGTTTTTTCAAATGGATGTTTTTTTGTATGGTTTTTACAGTGAAAATGTAGTGTTTTTTAACTTGGAACTTTTTTAATGGTATTTATAGTGAAATTATTCAGTTTTTCGACTTGGAACTTTTTAATGGTTTTTATAGTGAAATTGTATAGTTTTTTAACTAGGAACTTTTTGTAATGGTATTTATAGTGAAATTATTGAGTTTTTTGACTTGGAACTTTTTTATGGTTTTTATAGTGAAATTGTTAATTTTTTTAACATGAATCTTTTATGGTTTTATAGTGAAATTGTTGACTTATTTTTAACTTGGAACTTTTTTTATGGTTTTTACAGTAAAATTGTTGAGTTTTTTTAACTAGGAAGTTTATTTTTTATGGTTTTTATAGTGAAATTGATGAATTTTTTAACTTGGAATTTTTTTATGGTTTTTATAGAGAAATAGTTTAATTTGTTAACTTGGAACTTTTTTTATGCTTTTTATACAGAAACTGTTTACTTGGAATCTTTTATACTTTTTTTTTTTAACTTGGAACTTTTTTATGGTTCTTTTAGTGAAATTGTTGAGTTTTTTAAAATTTACTTTTTTTTATGTTTTTGTATAGTGAAATTATTGAATTATTTTAAGATTGATGTTTTTTTTTTATGTATTTTATATTAAAATTGCTTATATTTTTAACTTGAAACTTTTTTTTTGTGTTTTTTATAGGGAAATTGTTGAGTATTTTAAATTGGAACTTTTTTTAATGGTTTTTACAGTAAAATTGTTGAGTTTTTTCAAATGGAACTTTTTTTGTATGGTTTTTACAGTGAAAATGTAGAGTTTTTTATGATTTTTATACAAAAACTATTTACTTGGAATCTTTTATGCTTTTTTTTTTAACTTGGAACTTTTTTATGGTTCTTTTAGTTAAATTGTTAAGTTTTTTAAAATTTACTTTTTTTTTATGTTTTTGTATAGTGAAATTATTGAATTATTTTAAGATTGATGTTTTTTTTATGTATTTTATATTAAAATTGCTTATATTTTTAACTTGAAACTTTTTTTGTGTGTTTTTTATAGTGAAATTGTTGCTTATTTTAAATAGGAACTTTTTTTAATGGTTTTAACAGTGAAATTGTTGAATTTTTTCAAATGGAACTTTTTTTGTATGGTTTTTACAGTGAAAATGTAGAGTTTTTTATGCTTTTTATACAGAAACTGTTTACTTGGAATCTTTTATGCTTTTTTTTTACTTGGAACTTTTTTATGGTCCTTTTAGTGAAATTGTTGAGTTTTTTAAAATTTACTTTTTTAATGTTTTTTTATAGTGAAATTATTGAATTATTTTAAGATTAATTTTTTTTTATGTAATTTATATTAAAATTGCTTATATTTTTAAATTGAAACTTTTTTTGTGTTTTTTTTATAGTGAAATTGTTGAGTATTTTAAATTGGAACTTTTTTTAATGGTTTTTACAGTGAAATTGTTGAGTTTTTTCAAATAGAACTTTTTTTGTATGGTTTTTACAGTGAAAATGTAGTGTTTTTTAACTTGGAACTTTTTTAATAGTATTTATAGTGAAATTATTGGGTTTTTCGACTTGGAACTTTTTAATGGTTTTTATAGTGAAATTGTATAGTTTTTTAACTAGGAACTTTTTTTAATGGTATTTATAGTGAAATTATTGAGTTTTTTGACTTGGAACTTTTTTATGGTTTTTATAGTGAAATTGTTAATTTTTTTAACATGAATCTTTTATGGTTTTATAGTGAAATTGTTGACTTATTTTTAACTTGGAACTTTTTTTTATGGTTTTTACAGTAAAATTGTTGAGTTTTTTTAACTACGAAGTTTATTTTTTATTGTTTTTATAGTGAAATTGATGAATTTTTTAACTTGGAATTTTTTTATGGTTTTTATAGAGAAATAGTTTAATTTTTTAACTTGGAACTTTTTTTATGCTTTTTATACAGAAACTGTTTACTTGGAATCTTTTATGCTTTTTTTTTTAACTTGGAACTTTTTTATGGTTCTTTTAGTGAAATTGTTGAGTTTTTTAAAATTAACTTTTTTTATGTTTTTGTATAGTGAAATTATTGAATTATTTTAAGATTGATGTTTTTTTTAATGTATTTTATATTAAAATTGCTTATATTTTTAACTTGAAACTTTTTTTGTGAGTTTTTTATAGTGAAATTGTTGAGTATTTTAAATTGGAACTTTTTTTAATGGTTTTTACAGTGAAATTGTTGAGTTTTTTCAAATGGAACTTTTTTTGTATGGTTTTTACAGTGAAAATGTAGAGTTTTTTATGTTTTTTATACAGAAACTGTTTACTTGGAATCTTTTATGCTTCTTTTTTTAACATGGAACTTTTTTATGGTTCTTTTAGTTAAATTGTTAAGTTTTTTAAAATTTATTTTTTTTATGTTTTTGTATAGTGAAATTATTGAATTATTTTAAGATTGATGTTTTTTTTTATGTATTTTATATTAAAATTGCTTATATTTTTAACTTGAAACTTTTTTTTTGTGTTTTTTATAGTGAAATTGTTGAGTATTTTAAATTGGAACTTTTTTTAATGGTTTTTACAGTGAAATTGTTGAGATTTTTCAAATGGAACTTTTTTTGTATGGTTTTTACAGTGAAAATGTAGAGTTTTTTTTATGCTTTTTATACAGAAACTGTTTACTTGGAATCTTTTATGCTTCTTTTTTTAACATGGAACTTTTTTATGGTTCTTTTAGTGAAATTGTTGAGTTTTTTAAAATTTACTTTTTTTATGTTTTTGTATAGTGAAATTATTGAATTATTTTAAGATTGATGTTTTTTTTATGTATTTTATATTAAAATTGCTTATATTTTTAACTTGAAACTTTTTTTGTGGGTTTTTTATAGTGAAATTGTTGAGTATTTTAAATTGGAACTTTTTTTAATGGTTTTTACAGTGAAATTGTTGAGTTTTTTCAAATGGAACTTTTTTGGTATGGTTTTTACAGTGAAAATGTAGAGTTTTTTAACTTGGAACTTTTTTAATGGTATTTATAGTGAAATTATTGAGTTTTTCGACTTGGAACTTTTTTATGGTTTTTATAGTGAAATTGTATAGTTTTTTAACTAGGAACTTTTTTAATGGTATTTATAGTGAAATTATTGAGTTTTTCGACTTGGAACTTTTTTATGGTTTTTATAGTGAAATTGTATAGTTTTTTAACTAGTAACTTTTTTTAATGGTATTTATAGTGAAATTATTGAGTTTTTTGACTTGGAACTTTTTTATGGTTTTTATAGTGAAATTGTTGAGTTTTTTTTAACTTGGAACTTTTTTTTTGGTTTTTACAGTAAAATTGTTGAGTTTTTTTTAACTTGGAAGTTTATTTTTTATGGTTTTTATAGTGAAATTGATGAATTTTTTTATGGTTTTTATAGAGAAATAGTTTAATTTTTTAACTTGGAACTTTTTTTATGCTTTTTATACAGAAACTGTTTACTTGGAATCTTTTATGCTTTTTTTTTAACTTGGAACTTTTTTATGGTTCTTTTAGTGAAATTGTTGAGTTTTTTAAAATTTACTTTTTTTATGTTTTTGTATAGTGAAATTATTGAATTATTTTAAGATTGATGTTTTTTTTTATGTATTTTATATTAAAATTGCTTATATTTTTAACTTGAAACTTTTTTTGTGTGTTTTTTTATAGGGAAATTGTTGAGTATTTTAAATTGGAACTTTTTTTAATGGTTTTTACAGTGAAATTGTTGAGTTTTTTCAAATGGAACTTTTTTTGTATGGTTTTTACAGTGAAAATGTAGAGTTTTTTATGCTTTTTATACAGAAATTGTTTACTTGGAATCTTTTATGCTTCTTTTTTTAACATGGAACTTTTTTATGGTTCTTTTAGTTAAATTGTTAAGTTTTTTAAAATTTACTTTTTTTTTATGTTTTTGTATAGTGAAATTATTGAATTATTTTAAGATTGATGTTTTTTTTATGTATTTTATATTAAAATTGCTTATATTTTTAACTTGAAACTTTTTTTGTGTGTTTTTTATAGTGAAATTGTTGCTTATTTTAAATAGGAACTTTTTTTAATGGTTTTAACAGTGAAATTGTTGAATTTTTTCGAATGGAACTTTTTTTGTATGGTTTTTACAGTGAAAATGTAGAGTTTTTTATGCTTTTTATACAGAAACTGTTTACTTGGAATCTTTTATGCTTTTTTTTTAACTTGGAACTTTTTTATGGTTCTTTTAGTGAAATTGTTGAGTTTTCTAAAATTTACTTTTTTTATGTTTTTTTATAGTGAAATTATTGAATTATTTTAAGATTAATTTTTTTTTACGTAATTTATATTAAAATTGCTTATATTTTTAAATTGAAACTTTTTTTGTGTTTTTTTTATAGTGAAATTGTTGAGTATTTTAAATTGGAACTTTTTTTAATGGTTTTTACATTGAAATTGTTGAGTTTTTTCAAATGGAACTTTTTTTGTATGGTTTTTACAGTGAAAATGTAGTGTTTTTTAACTTGGAACTTTTTTAATGGTATTTATAGTGAAATTATTGAGTTTTTCGACTTGGAACTTTTTAATGGTTTTTATAGTGAAATTGTATAGTTTTTTAACTAGGAACTTTTTTTAATGGTATTTATAGTAAAATTATTGAGTTTTTTGACTTGGAACTTTTTTATGGTTTTTATAGTGAAATTGTTAATTTTTTTAACATGAATCTTTTATGGTTTTATAGTAAAATTGTTGACTTATTTTTAACTTGGAACTTTTTTTATGGTTTTTACAGTAAAATTGTTGAGTTTTTTTAACTAGGAAGTTTATTTTTTATGGTTTTTATAGTGAAATTGATGAATTTTTTAACTTGGAATTTTTTTATGGTTTTTATAGAGAAATAGTTTAATTTTTTAACTTGGAACTTTTTTTATGCTTTTTATACAGAAACTGTTTACTTGGAAGTTTTTATGCTTTTTTTTTTAACTTGGAACTTTTTTATGGTTCTTTTAGTGAAATTGTTGAGATTTTTAAAATTTACTTTTTTTTTTGTTTTTGTATAGTGAAATTATTGAATTATTTTAAGATTGATGTTTTTTTTATGTATTTTATATTAAAATTGCTTATATTTTTAACTTGAAACTTTTTTTGGGTGTTTTTTATAGTGAAATTGTTGAGTATTTTAAATTGGAACTTTTTTTAATGGTTTTTACAGTGAAATTGTTGAGATTTTTCAAATGGAACTTTTTTTGTATGGTTTTTACAGTGAAAATGTAGAGTTTTTTATGCTTTTTATACAGAAACTGTTTACTTGGAATCTTTTATGCTTCTTTTTTTAACATGGAAGTTTTTTATGGTTCTTTTAGTTAAATTGTTAAGTTTTTTAAAATTTACTTTTTTTATGTTTTTGTATAGTGAAATTATTGAATTATTTTAAGATTGATGTTTTTTTTTATGTATTTTATATTAAAATTGCTTATATTTTTAACTTGAAACTTTTTTTGTGTGTTTTTTATAGTGAAATTGTTGAGTATTTTAAATTGGAACTTTTTTTAATGGTTTTTACAGTGAAATTGTTGAGATTTTTCAAATGGAACTTTTTTTGTATGGTTTTTACAGTGAAAATGTAGAATTTTTTATGCTTTTTATACAGAAACTGTTTACTTGGAATCTTTTATGCTTCTTTTTTTAACATGGAACTTTTTTATGGTTCTTTTAGTGAAATTGTTGAGTTTTTTAAACTTTATATGTTTTTATGTTTTTGTATAGTGAAATTATTGAATTATTTTAAGATTGATGTTTTTTTTATGTATTTTATATTAAAATTGCTTATATTTTTAACTTGAAACTTTTTTTGTGGGTTTTTTATAGTGAAATTGTTGAGTATTTTAAATTGGAACTTTTTTTAATGGTTTTTACTGTGAAATTGTTGAGTTTTTTCAAATGGAACTTTTTTGGTATGGTTTTTACAGTGAAAATGTAGAGTTTTTTATGCTTTTTATACAGAAACTGTTTACTTGGAATCTTTTATGCTTCTTTTTTTAACATGGAAGTTTTTTATGGTTCTTTTAGTTAAATTGTTAAGTTTTTTAAAATTTACTTTTTTTATGTTTTTGTATAGTGAAATTATTGAATTATTTTAAGATTGATGTTTTTTTATGTATTTTATATTAAAATTGCTTATATTTTTAACTTGAAACTTTTTTTGTGTGTTTTTTATAGTGAAATTGTTGAGTATTTTAAATTGGAACTTTTTTTAATGGTTTTTACAGTGAAATTGTTGAGATTTTTCAAATGGAACTTTTTTTGTATGGTTTTTACAGTGAAAATGTAAAATTTTTTATGCTTTTTATACATAAACTGTTTACTTGGAATCTTTTATGCTTCTTTTTTTAACATGGAACTTTTTTATGGTTCTTTTAGTGAAATTGTTGAGTTTTTTAAACTTTATGTGTTTTTATGTTTTTGTATAGTGAAATTATTGAATTATTTTAAGATTGATGTTTTTTTTATGTATTTTATATTAAAATTGCTTATATTTTTAACTTGAAACTTTTTTTGTGGGTTTTTTATAGTGAAATTGTTGAGTATTTTAAATTGGAACTTTTTTTAATGGTTTTTACAGTGAAATTGTTGAGTTTTTTCAAATGGAACTTTTTTGGTATGGTTTTTACAGTGAAAATGTAGAGTTTTTTAACTTGGAACTTTTTTAATGGTATTTATAGTGAAATTATTGAGTTTTTCGACTTGGAACTTTTTTATGGTTTTTATAGTGAAATTGTATAGTTTTTTAACTAGGAACTTTTTTAATGGTATTTATAGTGAAATTATTGAGTTTTTCGACTTGGAACTTTTTTATGGTTTTTATAGTGAAATTGTATAGTTTTTTAACTAGTAACTTTTTTTAATGGTATTTATAGTGAAATTATTGAGTTTTTTGACTAAGAACTTTTTTATGGTTTTTATAGTGAAATTGTTAATTTTTTTAACATGAATCTTTTATGGTTTTTATAGTGAAATTGTTGACTTATTTTTAACTTGGAACTTTTTTTTTGGGTTTTTACAGTAAAATTGTTGAGTTTTTTTTTAACTAGGAAGTTTATTTTTTATGGTTTTTATAGTGAAATTGATGAATTTTTTAACTTGGAATTTTTTTATGGTTTTTATAGAGAAATAGTTTAATTTTTTAACTTGGAACTTTTTTTATGCTTTTTATACAAAAACTATTTACTTGGAATCTTTTATGTTTTTTTTTTTAACTTGGAACTTTTTTAAGGTTCTTTTAGTGAAATTGTTGAATTTTTTAAAATTTACTTTTTTTATGTTTTTGTATAGTGAAATTATTGAATTATTTTAAGATTGATGTTTTTTTTTATGTATTTTATATTAAAATTGCTTATATTTTTAACTTGAAACTTTTTTTTTGTGTTTTTTATAGTGAAATTGTTGCTTATTTTAAATAGGAACTTTTTTTAATGGTTTTAACAGTGAAAATGTTGAATTTTTTCAAATGGAACTTTTTTTGTATGGTTTTTACAGTGAAAATGTAGAGTTTTTTATGCTTTTTATACAGAAACTGTTTACTTGGAATCTTTTATGCTTTTTTTTTAACTTGGAACTTTTTTATGGTCCTTTTAGTGAAATTGTTGAGTTTTTTAAAATTTACTTTTTTAATGTTTTTTTATAGTGAAATTATTGAATTATTTTAAGATTAATGTTTTTTTTATGTAATTTATATTAAAAATGCTTATATTTTTAAATTGAAACTTTTTTTGTGTGTTTTTTATAGTGAAATTGTTGAGTATTTTAAATTGGAACTTTTTTTAACGGTTTTTACAGTGAAATTGTTGAGTTTTTTCAAATAGAACTTTTTTTGTATGGTTTTTACAGTGAAAATGTAGTGTTTTTTAACTTGGAACTTTTTTAATGGTATTTATAGTGAAATTATTGAGTTTTTCGACTTGGAACTCTTTAATGGTTTTTATAGTGAAATTGTATAGTTTTTTAACTAGGAACTTTTTTTAATGGTATTTATAGTGAAATTATTGAGTTTTTTTACTTGGAACTTTTTTATGGTTTTTATAGTGAAATTGTTAATTTTTTTAACATGAATCTTTTATGGTTTTATAGTGAAATTGTTGACTTATTTTTAACTTGGAACTTTTTTTTTATGGTTTTTACAGTAAAATTGTTGAGTTTTTTTAACTAGGAAGTTTATTTTTATGGTTTTTATAGTAAAATTGATGAATTTTTTAACTTGGAATTTTTTTATGGTTTTTATAGAGAAATAGTTTAATTTTTTAACTTGGAACTTTTTTTATGCTTTTTATAGAGAAACTGTTTACTTGGAATCTTTTATGCTTTTTTTTTTAACTTGGAACTTTTTTATGGTTCTTTTAGTGAAATTGTTGAGTTTTTTAAAATTAACTTTTTTTATGTTTTTGTATAGTGAAATTATTGAATTATTTTAAGATTGATGTTTTTTTTAATGTATTTTATATTAAAATTGCTTATATTTTTAACTTGAAACTTTTTTTGTGAGTTTTTTATAGTGAAATTGTTGAGTATTTTAAATTGGAACTTTTTTAATGGTTTTTACAGTGAAATTGTTGAGTTTTTTCAAATGGAACTTTTTTTGTATGGTATTTACAGTGAAAATGTAGAGTTTTTTATGGTTTTCATACAGAAACTGTTTACTTGGAATCTTTTATGCTTCTTTTTTTAACATGGAACTTTTTTATGGTTCTTTTAGTGAAATTGTTAAGTTTTTTAAAATTTACTTTTTTTATGTTTTTGTATAGTGAAATTATTGAATTATTTTAAGATTGATGTTTTTTTTATGTATTTTATATTAAAATTGCTTATATTTTTCACTTGAAACTTTTTTTGTGTGTTTTTTATAGTGAAATTGTTGAGTATTTTAAATTGGAACTTTTTTTTAATGGTTTTTATAGTGAAATTGTTGAGATTTTTCAAATGGAACTTTTTTTGTATGGTTTTTACAGTGAAAATGTAGAGTTTTTTTATGCTTTTTATACATAAACTGTTTACTTGGAATCTTTTATGCTTCTTTTTTTAACATGGAACTTTTTTATGGTTCTTTTAGTGAAATTGTTGAGTTTTTTAAAATTTACATTTTTTTTATGTTTTTGTATAGTGAAATTATTGAATTATTTTAAGATTGATGTTATTTTTATGTATTTTATTTTAAAATTGCTTATATTTTTAACTTGAAACTTTTTTTGTGGGTTTTTATAGTGAAATTGTTGAGTATTTTAAATTGGAACTTTTTTTAATGGTTTTTACAGTGAAATTGTTGAGTTTTTTCAAATGTAACTTTTTTGGTATGGTTTTTACAGTGAAAATCTAGAGTTTTTTAACTTGGAACTTTTTTAATGGTATTTATAGTGAAATTATTGAGATTTTCGACTTGGAACTTTTTTATGGTTTTTATAGTGAAATTGTATAGTTTTTTAACTAGTAACTTTTTTTAATGGTATTTATAGTGAAATTATTGAGTTTTTTGACTAAGAACTTTTTTATGGTTTTTATAGTGAAATTGTTAATTTTTTTAACATGAATCTTTTATGTTTTTTATAGTGAAATTGTTGACTTATTTTTAACTTGGAACTTTTTTTTTTGGTTTTTACAGTAAAATTGTTGAGTTTTTTTTAACTAGGAAGTTTATTTTTTATTGTTTTTATAGTGAAATTGATGAATTTTTTAACTTGGAATTTTTTTATGGTTTTTATAGAGAAATAGTTTAATTTTTTAACTTGGAACTTTTTTTATGCTTTTTATACAGAAACTGTTTACTTGGAATCTTTTATGCTTTTTTTTTAACTTGGAACTTTTTTATGGTTCTTTTAGTGAAATTGTTGAATTTTGTAAAATTTACTTTTTTAATGTTTTTGTATAGTGAAATTATTGAATTATTTTAAGATTGATGTTTTTTTTATGTATTTTATATTAAAATTGCTTATATTTTTAACTTGAAACTTTTTTTGTGTGTTTTTTATAGTGAAATTGTTGAGTATTTTAAATTGGAACATTTTTTAATGGTTTTTACAGTGAAAATGTTGAGATTTTTTAAATGGAACTTTTTTTGTATGGTTTTTACAGTGAAAATGTAGAGTTTTTTATGCTTTTTATACAGAAACTGTTTACTTGGAATCTTTTATGCTTCTTTTTTTAACATGGAACTTTTTTATGGTTCTTTTAGTGAAATTGTTGAGTTTTTTAAAATTTACATTTTTTTATGTTTTTGTATAGTGAAATTATTGAATTATTTTAAGATTGATGTTTTTTTTATGTATTTTATATTAAAATTGCTTATATTTTTAACTTGAAACTTTTTTTGTGGGTTTTTTATAGTGAAATTGTTGAGTATTTTAAATTGGAACTTTTTTTAATGGTTTTTACAGTGAAATTGTTGAGATTTTTCAAATGGAACTTTTTTTGTATGGTTTTTACAGTGAAAATGTAGAGTTTTTTATGCTTTTTATACAGAAACTGTTTACTTGGAATCTTTTATGCTTCTTTTTTTAACATGGAACTTTTTTATGGTTCTTTTAGTGAAATTGTTGAGTTTTTTAAAATTTACATTTTTTTATGTTTTTGTATAGTGAAATTATTGAATTATTTTAAGAGTGATGTTTTTTTTATGTATTTTATATTAAAATTGCTTATATTTTTAACTTGAAACTTTTTTTGTGGGTTTTTTATAGTGAAATTGTTGAGTATTTTAAATTGGAACTTTTTTTAATGGTTTTTACAGTGAAATTGTTGAGTTTTTTCAAATGGAACTTTTTTGGTATGGTTTTTACAGTGAAAATGTAGAGTTTTTTAACTTGGAACTTTTTTAATGGTATTTATAGTGAAATTATTGAGTTTTTCGACTTGGAACTTTTTTATGGTTTTTATAGTGAAATTGTATAATTTTTTAATGGTATTTATAGTGAAATTATTGAGTTTTTCGACATGGAACTGTTTTATGGTTTTTATAGTGAAATTGTATAGTTTTTTAACAAGTAACTTTTTTTAATGGTATTTATAGTGAAATTATTGAGTTTTTTGACTTGGAACTTTTTTATGGTTTTTATAGTGAAATTGTTAATTTTTTTAACCTTAATCTTTTATGGTTTTTATAGTGAAATTGTTGACTTATTTTTAACTTGGAACTTTTTTTTTGGTTTTTACAGTAAAATTGTTGAGTTTTTTTAACTAGGAAGTTTATTTTTTATGGTTTTTATAGTGAAATTGATGAATTTTTTAACTTGGAATTTTTTTATGGTTTTTATAGAGAAATAGTTTAATTTTTTAACTTGGAACTTTTTTTATGCTTTTTATACAGAAACTGTTTACTTGGAATCTTTTATGCTTTTTTTTTAACTTGGAACTTTTTTATGGTTCTTTTAGTGAAATTGTTGAATTTTTTAAAATTTACTTTTTTTATGTTTTTGTATAATGAAATTATTGAATTATTTTAAGATTGATGTTTTTTTTATGTATTTTATATTAAAATTGCTTATATTTTTAACTTGAAACTTTTTTTGTGTGTTTTTTATAGTGAAATTGTTGAGTATTTTAAATTGGAACTTTTTTTAATGGTTTTAACAGTGAAATTGTTGAGTTTTTTCAAATGGAACTTTTTTTGTATGGTTTTTACAGTGAAAATGTAGAGTTTTTTATGCTTTTCATACAGAAACTGTTTACTTGGAATCTTTTATGCTTCTTTTTTTAACATGGAACTTTTTTATGGTTCTTTTAGTGAAATTGTTAAGTTTTTTAAAATTTACTTTTTTTTATGTTTTTGTATAGTGAAATTATTGAATTATTTTAAGATTGATGTTTTTTTTATGTATTTTATATTAAAATTGCTTATATTTTTCACTTGAAACTTTTTTTGTGTGTTTTTTATAGTGAAATTGTTGAGTATTTTAAATTGGAACTTTTTTTAATGGTTTTTATAGTGAAATTGTTGAGATTTTTCAAATGGAACTTTTTTTGTATGGTTTTTACAGTGAAAATGTAGAGTTTTTTTATGCTTTTTATACATAAACTGTTTACTTGGAATCTTTTATGCTTCTTTTTTTAACATGGAGCTTTTTTATGGTTCTTTTAGTGAAATTGTTGAGTTTTTTAAAATTTACATTTTTTTTTTATGTTTTTGTATAGTGAAATTATTGAATTATTTTAAGATTGATGTTATTTTTATGTATTTTATTTTAAAATTGCTTATATTTTTAACTTGAAACTTTTTTTGTGGGTTTTTTATAGTGAAATTGTTGAGTATTTTAAATTGGAACTTTTTTTAATGGTTTTTACAGTGAAATTGTTGAGTTTTTTTAAATGGAACTTTTTTGGTATGGTTTTTACAGTGAAAATGTAGAGTTTTTTAACTTGGAACTTTTTTAATGGTATTTATAGTGAAATTATTGAGATTTTCGACTTGGAACTTTTTTATGGTTTTTATAGTGAAATTGTATAGTTTTTTAACTAGGAACTTTTTTTAATGGTATTTATAGTGAAATTATTGAGTTTTTTGACTTGGAACTTTTTTATGGTTTTTATAGTGAAATTATTAATTTTTTTAACATGAATCTTTTATGGTTTTTATAGTGAAATTGTTGACTTATTTTTAACTTGGAACTTTTTTTTTTGGTTTTTACAGTAAAATTGTTGAGTTTTTTTTAACTAGGAAGTTTATTTTTTATGGTTTTAATAGTGAAATTGATGAATTTTTTAACTTGGAATTTTTTTATGGTTTTTATAGAGAAATAGTTTAATTTTTTAACTTGGAACTTTTTTTATGCTTTTTATACAGAAACTGTTTACTTGGAATCTTTTATGCTTTTTTTTTTAACTTGGAACTTTTTTTATGGTTCTTTTAGTGAAATTGTTGAATTTTGTAAAATTTACTTTTTTAATGTTTTTGTATAGTGAAATTATTGAATTATTTTAAGATTGATGTTTTTTTTATGTATTTTATATTAAAATTGCTTATATTTTTAACTTGAAACTTTTTTTGTGTGTTTTTTATAGTGAAATTGTTGAGTATTTTAAATTGTAACTTTTTTTAATGGTTTTTACAGTGAAATTGTTGAGTTTTTTCAAATGGAACTTTTTTGGTATGGTTTTCACAGTGAAAATGTAGAGTTTTTTAACTTGGAACTTTTTTAATGGTATTTATAGTGAAATTATTGAGTTTTTCGACTTGGAACTTTTTTATGGTTTTTATAGTGAAATTGTATAATTTTTTAACTAGGAACTTTTTTAATGGTATTTATAGTGAAATTATTGAGTTTTTCGACTTGGAACTGTTTTATGGTTTTTATAGTGAAATTGTATAGTTTTTTAACAAGTAACTTTTTTTAATGGTATTTATAGTGAAATTATTGAGTTTTTTGACTTGGAACTTTTTTATGGTTTTTATAGTGAAATTGTTAATTTTTTTAACCTTAATCTTTTATGGTTTTTATAGTGAAATTGTTGACTTATTTTTAACTTGGAACTTTTTTTTTGGTTTTTACAGTAAAATTGTTGAGTTTTTTTAACTAGGAAGTTTATTTTTTATGGTTTTTATAGTGAAATTGATGAATTTTTTAACTTGGAATTTTTTTATGGTTTTTATAGAGAAATAGTTTAATTTTTTAACTTGGAACTTTTTTTATGCTTTTTATACAGAAACTGTTTACTTGGAATCTTTTATGCTTTTTTTTTAACTTGGAACTTTTTTATGGTTCTTTTAGTGAAATTGTTGAATTTTTTAAAATTTACTTTTTTTATGTTTTTGTATAGTGAAATTATTGAATTATTTTAAGATTGATGTTTTTTTTATGTATTTTATATTAAAATTGCTTATATTTTTAACTTGAAACTTTTTTTTGTGTGTTTTTTATAGTGAAATTGTTGCTTATTTTAAATAGGAACTTTTTTAATGGTTTTAACAGTGAAAATGTAGAGTTTTTTATGCTTTTTATACAGAAACTGTTTACTTGGAATCTTTTATGCTTTTTTTTTAACTTGGAACTTTTTTATGGTTCTTTTAGTGAAATTGTTGAGTTTTTTAAACTTTACATTTTTTTTATGTTTTTGTATAGTGAAATTATTGAATTATTTTAAGATTGATGTTATTTTTATGTATTTTATTTTAAAATTGCTTATATTTTTAACTTGAAACTTTTTTTGTGGGTTTTTTATAGTGAAATTGTTGAGTATTTTAAATTGGAACTTTTTTTAATGGTTTTTACAGTGAAATTGTTGAGTTTTTTTAAATGGAACTTTTTTGGTATGGTTTTTACAGTGAAAATGTAGAGTTTTTTAACTTGGAACTTTTTTAATGGTATTTATAGTGAAATTATTGAGATTTTCGACTTGGAACTTTTTTATGGTTTTTATAGTGAAATTGTATAGTTTTTTAACTAGGAACTTTTTTTAATGGTATTTATAGTGAAATTATTGAGTTTTTTGACTTGGAACTTTTTTATGGTTTTTATAGTGAAATTGTTAATTTTTTTAACATGAATCTTTTATGGTTTTTATAGTGAAATTGTTGACTTATTTTTAACTTGGAACTTTTTTTTTTTGGTTTTTACAGTAAAATTGTTGAGTTTTTTTTAACTAGGAAGTTTATTTTTTATGGTTTTAATAGTGAAATTGATGAATTTTTTAACTTGGAATTTTTTTATGGTTTTTATAGAGAAATAGTTTAATTTTTTAACTTGGAACTTTTTTTATGCTTTTTATACAGAAACTGTTTACTTGGAATCTTTTATGCTTTTTTTTTTAACTTGGAACTTTTTTATGGTTCTTTTAGTGAAATTGTTGAATTTTGTAAAATTTACTTTTTTAATGTTTTTGTATAGTGAAATTATTGAATTATTTTAAGATTGATGTTTTTTTTATGTATTTTATATTAAAATTGCTTATATTTTTAACTTGAAACTTTTTTTGTGTGTTTTTTATAGTGAAATTGTTGAGTATTTTAAATTGGAACTTTTTTTAATGGTTTTTACAGTGAAATTGTTGAGATTTTTCAAATGGAACTTTTTTTGTATGGTTTTTACAGTGAAAATGTAGAGTTTTTAATGCTTTTTATACAGAAACTGTTTACTTGGAATCTTTTATGCTTTTTTGTTAACTTGAAACTTTTTTATGGTTCATTTAGTGAAATTGTTGAATTTTTTAAAATTTACTTTTTTTTTTATGTTTTTGTATAGTGAAATTATTGAATTATTTTAAGATTGATGTTTTTTTTATGTATTTTATATTAAAATTGCTTATATTTTTAACTTGAAACTTTTTTTGTGTGTTTTTTATAGAGAAATTGTTGAGTATTTTAAATTGGAACTTTTTTTAATGGTTTTTATAGTGAAATTGTTGAGATTTTTCAAATGGAACTTTTTTTGTATGGTTTTTACAGTGAAAATGTAGAGTTTTTTTATGCTTTTTATACATAAACTGTTTACTTGGAATCTTTTATGCTTTTTTGTTAACTTGGAACTTTTTTATGGTTCATTTAGTGAAATTGTTGAATTTTTTAAAATTTACTTTTTTTTTATGTTTTTGTATAGTGAAATTATTGAATTATTTTAAGATTGATGTTTTTTTTATGTATTTTATATTAAAATTGCTTATATTTTTAACTTGAAACTTTTTTTGTGTGTTTTTTATAGAGAAATTGTTGCTTATTTTAAATAGGAACTTTTTTTAATGGTTTTAACAGTGAAATTGTTGAGTTTTTTCAAATGGAACTTTTTTTGTATGGTTTTTACAGTGAAAATGTAGAGTTTTTTATGCTTTTTATACAGAAACTGTTTACTTGGAATCTTTTATGCTTTTTTTTTAACTTGGAACTTTTTTATGGTTCTTTTAGTGAAATTGTTGAGTTTTTTAAAATTTACTTTTTTTATGTTTTTTTATAGTGAAATTATTGAATTATTTTAAGATTAATGTTTTTTTTATGTAATTTATATTAAAATTGCTTATATTTTTAAATTGAAACTATTTTTGTGTGTTTTTTATAGTGAAATTGTTGAGTATTTTAAATTGGAACTTTTTTAATGGTTTTTACAGGGAAATTGTTGAGTTTTTTCAAATGGAACTTTTTTTGTATTGTTTTTACAGTGAAAATGTAGTGTTTTTTAACTTGGAACTTTTTTAATGGTATTTATAGTGAAATTATTGAGTTTTTCGACTTGGAACTTTTTAATGGTTTTTATAGTGAAATTGTATAGTTTTTTTAACTAGTAACTTTTTTTAATGGTATTTATAGTGAAATTATTGAGTTTTTTGACTTGGAACTTTTTTATGGTTTTTATAGTGAAATTGTTAATTTTCTTAACATGAATCTTTTATGGTTTTATAGTGAAATTGTTGACTTATTTTTAACTTGGAGCTTTTTTTATGGTTTTTACAGTAAAATTGTTGAGTTTTTTTAACTAGGAAGTTTATTTTTTATGGTTTTTATAGTGAAATTGATGAATTTTTTAACTTGGAATTTTTTTATGGTTTTTATAGAGAAATTGTTTAATTTTTTAACTTGGAACTTTTTTTATGCTTTTTATACAGAAACTGTTTACTTGGAATCTTTTATGCTTTTTTTTTAACTTGGAACTTTTTTATGGTTCTTTTAGTGAAATTGTTGAGTTTTTTAAAATTTACTTTTTTTATGTTTTTGTATAGTGAAATTATTGAATTATTTTAAGATTGATGTTTTTTTTATGTATTTTATATTAAAATTGCTTATATTTTTAACTTGAAACTTTTTTTGTGTGTTTTTTATAGTGAAATTGTTGAGTATTTTAAATTGGAACTTTTTTTAATGGTTTTTACAGTGAAATTGTTGAGATTTTTCAAATGGAACTTTTTTTGTATGGTTTTTACAGTGAAAATGTAGAGTTTTTAATGCTTTTTATACAGAAACTGTTTACTTGGAATCTTTTATGCTTCTTTTTTTAACATGGAACTTTTTTATGGTTCTTTTAGTGAAATTGTTGAGTTTTTTAAAATTTACATTTTTTTATGTTTTTGTATAGTGAAATTATTGAATTATTTTAAGATTGATGTTTTTTTTATGTATTTTATATTAAAATTGCTTATATTTTTAACTTGAAACTTTTTTTGTGGGTTTTTTATAGTGAAATTGTTGAGTATTTTAAATTGTAACTTTTTTTAATGGTTTTTACAGTGAAATTGTTGAGTTTTTTCAAATGGAACTTTTTTGGTATGGTTTTCACAGTGAAAATGTAGAGTTTTTTAACTTGGAACTTTTTTAATGGTATTTATAGTGAAATTATTGAGTTTTTCGACTTGGAACTTTTTTATGGTTTTTATAGTGAAATTGTATAATTTTTTAACTAGGAACTTTTTTAATGGTATTTATAGTGAAATTATTGAATTTTTCGACTTGGAACTGTTTTATGGTTTTTATAGTGAAATTGTATAGTTTTTTAACAAGTAACTTTTTTTAATGGTATTTATAGTGAAATTATTGAGTTTTTTGACTTGGAACTTTTTTATGGTTTTTATAGTGAAATTGTTAATTTTTTTAACCTTAATCTTTTATGGTTTTTATAGTGAAATTGTTGACTTATTTTTAACTTGGAACTTTTTTTTTGGTTTTTACAGTAAAATTGTTGAGTTTTTTTAACTAGGAAGTTTATTTTTTATGGTTTTTATAGTGAAATTGATGAATTTTTTAACTTGGAATTTTTTTATGGTTTTTATAGAGAAATAGTTTAATTTTTTAACTTGGAACTTTTTTTATGCTTTTTATACAGAAACTGTTTACTTGGAATCTTTTATGCTTTTTTTTTAACTTGGAACTTTTTTATGGTTCTTTTAGTGAAATTGTTGAATTTTGTAAAATTTACTTTTTTTATGTTTTTGTATAGTGAAATTATTGAATTATTTTAAGATTGATGTTTTTTTTATGTATTTTATATTAAAATTGCTTATATTTTTAACTTGAAACTTTTTTTGTGTGTTTTTTATAGTGAAATTGTTGCTTATTTTAAATAGGAACTTTTTTTAATGGTTTTAACAGTGAAAATGTAGAGTTTTTTATGCTTTTTATACAGAAACTGTTTACTTGGAATCTTTTATGCTTTTTTTTTAACTTGGAACTTTTTTATGGTTCTTTTAGTGAAATTGTTGAGTTTTTTAAACTTTACTTTTTTTATGTTTTTTTTATAGTGAAATTATTGAATTATTTTAAGATTAATGTTTTTTTTATGTATTTTATATTAAAATTGCTTATATTTTTAAATTGAAACTTTTTTTGTGTGTTTTTTATAGTGAAATTGTTGAGTATTTTAAATTGGAACTTTTTTTAATGGTTTTTACAGTGAAATTGTTGAGATTTTTCAAATGGAACTTTTTTTGTATGGTTTTTACAGTGAAAATGTAGAGTTTTTTATGCTTTTTATACAGAAACTGTTTACTTGGAATCTTTTATGCTTCTTTTTTTAACATGGAAGTTTTTTATGGTTCTTTTAGTTAAATTGTTAAGTTTTTTAAAATTTACTTTTTTTATGTTTTTGTATAGTGAAATTATTGAATTATTTTAAGATTGATGTTTTTTTTTATGTATTTTATATTAAAATTGCTTATATTTTTAACTTGAAACTTTTTTTGTGTGTTTTTTATAGTGAAATTGTTGAGTATTTTAAATTGGAACTTTTTTTAATGGTTTTTACAGTGAAATTGTTGAGATTTTTCAAATGGAACTTTTTTTGTATGGTTTTTACAGTGAAAATGTAGAATTTTTTATGCTTTTTATACAGAAACTGTTTACTTGGAATCTTTTATGCTTCTTTTTTTAACATGGAACTTTTTTATGGTTCTTTTAGTGAAATTGTTGAGTTTTTTAAACTTTATATGTTTTTATGTTTTTGTATAGTGAAATTATTGAATTATTTTAAGATTGATGTTTTTTTTATGTATTTTATATTAAAATTGCTTATATTTTTAACTTGAAACTTTTTTTGTGGGTTTTTTATAGTGAAATTGTTGAGTATTTTAAATTGGAACTTTTTTTAATGGTTTTTACAGTGAAATTGTTGAGTTTTTTCAAATGGAACTTTTTTGGTATGGTTTTTACAGTGAAAATGTAGAGTTTTTTATGCTTTTTATACAGAAACTGTTTACTTGGAATCTTTTATGCTTCTTTTTTTAACATGGAAGTTTTTTATGGTTCTTTTAGTTAAATTGTTTAGTTTTTTAAAATTTACTTTTTTTATGTTTTTGTATAGTGAAATTATTGAATTATTTTAAGATTGATGTTTTTTTATGTATTTTATATTAAAATTGCTTATATTTTTAACTTGAAACTTTTTTTGTGTGTTTTTTATAGTGAAATTGTTGAGTATTTTAAATTGGAACTTTTTTTAATGGTTTTTACAGTGAAATTGTTGAGATTTTTCAAATGGAACTTTTTTTGTATGGTTTTTACAGTGAAAATGTAAAATTTTTTATGCTTTTTATACATAAACTGTTTACTTGGAATCTTTTATGCTTCTTTTTTTAACATGGAACTTTTTTATGGTTCTTTTAGTGAAATTGTTGAGTTTTTTAAACTTTATGTGTTTTTATGTTTTTGTATAGTGAAATTATTGAATTATTTTAAGATTGATGTTTTTTTTATGTATTTTATATTAAAATTGCTTATATTTTTAACTTGAAACTTTTTTTGTGGGTTTTTTATAGTGAAATTGTTGAGTATTTTAAATTGGAACTTTTTTTAATGGTTTTTACAGTGAAATTGTTGAGTTTTTTCAAATGGAACTTTTTTGGTATGGTTTTTACAGTGAAAATGTAGAGTTTTTTAACTTGGAACTTTTTTAATGGTATTTATAGTGAAATTATTGAGTTTTTCGACTTGGAACTTTTTTATGGTTTTTATAGTGAAATTGTATAGTTTTTTAACTAGGAACTTTTTTAATGGTATTTATAGTGAAATTATTGAGTTTTTCGACTTGGAACTTTTTTATGGTTTTTATAGTGAAATTGTATAGTTTTTTAACTAGTATCTTTTTTTAATGGTATTTATAGTGAAATTATTGAGTTTTTTGACTAAGAACTTTTTTATGGTTTTTATAGTGAAATTGTTAATTTTTTTAACATGAATCTTTTATGGTTTTTATAGTGAAATTGTTGACTTATTTTTAACTTGGAACTTTTTTTTTGGGTTTTTACAGTAAAATTGTTGAGTTTTTTTTAACTAGGAAGTTTATTTTTTATGGTTTTTATAGTGAAATTGATGAATTTTTTAACTTGGAATTTTTTTATGGTTTTTATAGAGAAATAGTTTAATTTTTTAACTTGGAACTTTTTTTATGCTTTTTATACAAAAACTATTTACTTGGAATCTTTTATGCTTTTTTTTTTAACTTGGAACTTTTTTAAGGTTCTTTTAGTGAAATTGTTGAATTTTTTAAAATTTACTTTTTTTATGTTTTTGTATAGTGAAATTATTGAATTATTTTAAGATTGATGTTTTTTTTTTATGTATTTTATATTAAAATTGCTTATATTTTTAACTTGAAACTTTTTTTTTGTGTTTTTTATAGTGAAATTGTTGCTTATTTTAAATAGGAACTTTTTTTAATGGTTTTAACAGTGAAAATGTTGAATTTTTTCAAATGGAACTTTTTTTGTATGGTTTTTACAGTGAAAATGTAGAGTTTTTTATGCTTTTTATACAGAAACTGTTTACTTGGAATCTTTTATGCTTTTTTTTTAACTTGGAACTTTTTTATGGTCCTTTTAGTGAAATTGTTGAGTTTTTTAAAATTTACTTTTTTAATGTTTTTTTATAGTGAAATTATTGAATTATTTTAAGATTAATGTTTTTTTTATGTAATTTATATTAAAAATGCTTATATTTTTAAATTGAAACTTTTTTTGTGTGTTTTTTATAGTGAAATTGTTGAGTATTTTAAATTGGAACTTTTTTTAACGGTTTTTACAGTGAAATTGTTGAGTTTTTTCAAATAGAACTTTTTTTGTATGGTTTTTACAGTGAAAATGTAGTGTTTTTTAACTTGGAACTTTTTTAATGGTATTTATAGTGAAATTATTGAGTTTTTCGACTTGGAACTCTTTAATGGTTTTTATAGTGAAATTGTATAGTTTTTTAACTAGGAACTTTTTTTAATGGTATTTATAGTGAAATTATTGAGTTTTTTTACTTGGAACTTTTTTATGGTTTTTATAGTGAAATTGTTAATTTTTTTAACATGAATCTTTTATGGTTTTATAGTGAAATTGTTGACTTATTTTTAACTTGGAACTTTTTTTTATGGTTTTTACAGTAAAATTGTTGAGTTTTTTTAACTAGGAAGTTTATTTTTATGGTTTTTATAGTAAAATTGATGAATTTTTTAACTTGGAATTTTTTTATGGTTTTTATAGAGAAATAGTTTAATTTTTTAACTTGGAACTTTTTTTATGCTTTTTATAGAGAAACTGTTTACTTGGAATCTTTTATGCTTTTTTTTTTAACTTGGAACTTTTTTATGGTTCTTTTAGTGAAATTGTTGAGTTTTTTAAAATTAACTTTTTTTATGTTTTTGTATAGTGAAATTATTGAATTATTTTAAGATTGATGTTTTTTTTAATGTATTTTATATTAAAATTGCTTATATTTTTAACTTGAAACTTTTTTTGTGAGTTTTTTATAGTGAAATTGTTGAGTATTTTAAATTGGAACTTTTTTAATGGTTTTTACAGTGAAATTGTTGAGTTTTTTCAAATGGAACTTTTTTTGTATGGTATTTACAGTGAAAATGTAGAGTTTTTTATGCTTTTCATACAGAAACTGTTTACTTGGAATCTTTTATGCTTCTTTTTTTAACATGGAACTTTTTTATGGTTCTTTTAGTGAAATTGTTAAGTTTTTTAAAATTTACTTTTTTTATGTTTTTGTATAGTGAAATTATTGAATTATTTTAAGATTGATGTTTTTTTTATGTATTTTATATTAAAATTGCTTATATTTTTCACTTGAAACTTTTTTTGTGTGTTTTTTATAGTGAAATTGTTGAGTATTTTAAATTGGAACTTTTTTTTAATGGTTTTTATAGTGAAATTGTTGAGATTTTTCAAATGGAACTTTTTTTGTATGGTTTTTACAGTGAAAATGTAGAGTTTTTTTATGCTTTTTATACATAAACTGTTTACTTGGAATCTTTTATGCTTCTTTTTTTAACATGGAACTTTTTTATGGTTCTTTTAGTGAAATTGTTGAGTTTTTTAAAATTTACATTTTTTTTATGTTTTTGTATAGTGAAATTATTGAATTATTTTAAGATTGATGTTATTTTTATGTATTTTATTTTAAAATTGCTTATATTTTTAACTTGAAACTTTTTTTGTGGGTTTTTATAGTGAAATTGTTGAGTATTTTAAATTGGAACTTTTTTTAATGGTTTTTACAGTGAAATTGTTGAGTTTTTTCAAATGTAACTTTTTTGGTATGGTTTTTACAGTGAAAATCTAGAGTTTTTTAACTTGGAACTTTTTTAATGGTATTTATAGTGAAATTATTGAGATTTTCGACTTGGAACTTTTTTATGGTTTTTATAGTGAAATTGTATAGTTTTTTAACTAGTAACTTTTTTTAATGGTATTTATAGTGAAATTATTGAGTTTTTTGACTAAGAACTTTTTTATGGTTTTTATAGTGAAATTGTTAATTTTTTTAACATGAATCTTTTATGTTTTTTATAGTGAAATTGTTGACTTATTTTTAACTTGGAACTTTTTTTTTTGGTTTTTACAGTAAAATTGTTGAGTTTTTTTTAACTAGGAAGTTTATTTTTTATTGTTTTTATAGTGAAATTGATGAATTTTTTAACTTGGAATTTTTTTATGGTTTTTATAGAGAAATAGTTTAATTTTTTAACTTGGAACTTTTTTTATGCTTTTTATACAGAAACTGTTTACTTGGAATCTTTTATGCTTTTTTTTTAACTTGGAACTTTTTTATGGTTCTTTTAGTGAAATTGTTGAATTTTGTAAAATTTACTTTTTTAATGTTTTTGTATAGTGAAATTATTGAATTATTTTAAGATTGATGTTTTTTTTATGTATTTTATATTAAAATTGCTTATATTTTTAACTTGAAACTTTTTTTGTGTGTTTTTTATAGTGAAATTGTTGAGTATTTTAAATTGGAACATTTTTTAATGGTTTTTACAGTGAAAATGTTGAGATTTTTCAAATGGAACTTTTTTTGTATGGTTTTTACAGTGAAAATGTAGAGTTTTTTATGCTTTTTATACAGAAACTGTTTACTTGGAATCTTTTATGCTTCTTTTTTTAACATGGAACTTTTTTATGGTTCTTTTAGTGAAATTGTTGAGTTTTTTAAAATTTACATTTTTTTATGTTTTTGTATAGTGAAATTATTGAATTATTTTAAGATTGATGTTTTTTTTATGTATTTTATATTAAAATTGCTTATATTTTTAACTTGAAACTTTTTTTGTGGGTTTTTTATAGTGAAATTGTTGAGTATTTTAAATTGGAACTTTTTTTAATGGTTTTTACAGTGAAATTGTTGAGATTTTTCAAATGGAACTTTTTTTGTATGGTTTTTACAGTGAAAATGTAGAGTTTTTTATGCTTTTTATACAGAAACTGTTTACTTGGAATCTTTTATGCTTCTTTTTTTAACATGGAACTTTTTTATGGTTCTTTTAGTGAAATTGTTGAGTTTTTTAAAATTTACATTTTTTTATGTTTTTGTATAGTGAAATTATTGAATTATTTTAAGAGTGATGTTTTTTTTATGTATTTTATATTAAAATTGCTTATATTTTTAACTTGAAACTTTTTTTGTGGGTTTTTTATAGTGAAATTGTTGAGTATTTTAAATTGGAACTTTTTTTAATGGTTTTTACAGTGAAATTGTTGAGTTTTTTCAAATGGAACTTTTTTGGTATGGTTTTTACAGTGAAAATGTAGAGTTTTTTAACTTGGAACTTTTTTAATGGTATTTATAGTGAAATTATTGAGTTTTTCGACTTGGAACTTTTTTATGGTTTTTATAGTGAAATTGTATAATTTTTTAACTAGGAAATTTTTTAATGGTATTTATAGTGAAATTATTGAGTTTTTCGACATGGAACTGTTTTATGGTTTTTATAGTGAAATTGTATAGTTTTTTAACAAGTAACTTTTTTTAATGGTATTTATAGTGAAATTATTGAGTTTTTTGACTTGGAACTTTTTTATGGTTTTTATAGTGAAATTGTTAATTTTTTTAACCTTAATCTTTTATGGTTTTTATAGTGAAATTGTTGACTTATTTTTAACTTGGAACTTTTTTTTTGGTTTTTACAGTAAAATTGTTGAGTTTTTTTAACTAGGAAGTTTATTTTTTATGGTTTTTATAGTGAAATTGATGAATTTTTTAACTTGGAATTTTTTTATGGTTTTTATAGAGAAATAGTTTAATTTTTTAACTTGGAACTTTTTTTATGCTTTTTATACAGAAACTGTTTACTTGGAATCTTTTATGCTTTTTTTTTAACTTGGAACTTTTTTATGGTTCTTTTAGTGAAATTGTTGAATTTTTTAAAATTTACTTTTTTTATGTTTTTGTATAATGAAATTATTGAATTATTTTAAGATTGATGTTTTTTTTATGTATTTTATATTAAAATTGCTTATATTTTTAACTTGAAACTTTTTTTGTGTGTTTTTTATAGTGAAATTGTTGAGTATTTTAAATTGGAACTTTTTTTAATGGTTTTAACAGTGAAATTGTTGAGTTTTTTCAAATGGAACTTTTTTTGTATGGTTTTTACAGTGAAAATGTAGAGTTTTTTATGCTTTTCATACAGAAACTGTTTACTTGGAATCTTTTATGCTTCTTTTTTTAACATGGAACTTTTTTATGGTTCTTTTAGTGAAATTGTTAAGTTTTTTAAAATTTACTTTTTTTTATGTTTTTGTATAGTGAAATTATTGAATTATTTTAAGATTGATGTTTTTTTTATGTATTTTATATTAAAATTGCTTATATTTTTCACTTGAAACTTTTTTTGTGTGTTTTTTATAGTGAAATTGTTGAGTATTTTAAATTGGAACTTTTTTTAATGGTTTTTATAGTGAAATTGTTGAGATTTTTCAAATGGAACTTTTTTTGTATGGTTTTTACAGTGAAAATGTAGAGTTTTTTTATGCTTTTTATACATAAACTGTTTACTTGGAATCTTTTATGCTTCTTTTTTTAACATGGAGCTTTTTTATGGTTCTTTTAGTGAAATTGTTGAGTTTTTTAAAATTTACATTTTTTTTTTATGTTTTTGTATAGTGAAATTATTGAATTATTTTAAGATTGATGTTATTTTTATGTATTTTATTTTAAAATTGCTTATATTTTTAACTTGAAACTTTTTTTGTGGGTTTTTTATAGTGAAATTGTTGAGTATTTTAAATTGGAACTTTTTTTAATGGTTTTTACAGTGAAATTGTTGAGTTTTTTTAAATGGAACTTTTTTGGTATGGTTTTTACAGTGAAAATGTAGAGTTTTTTAACTTGGAACTTTTTTAATGGTATTTATAGTGAAATTATTGAGATTTTCGACTTGGAACTTTTTTATGGTTTTTATAGTGAAATTGTATAGTTTTTTAACTAGGAACTTTTTTTAATGGTATTTATAGTGAAATTATTGAGTTTTTTGACTTGGAACTTTTTTATGGTTTTTATAGTGAAATTATTAATTTTTTTAACATGAATCTTTTATGGTTTTTATAGTGAAATTGTTGACTTATTTTTAACTTGGAACTTTTTTTTTTGGTTTTTACAGTAAAATTGTTGAGTTTTTTTTAACTAGGAAGTTTATTTTTTATGGTTTTAATAGTGAAATTGATGAATTTTTTAACTTGGAATTTTTTTATGGTTTTTATAGAGAAATAGTTTAATTTTTTAACTTGGAACTTTTTTTATGCTTTTTATACAGAAACTGTTTACTTGGAATCTTTTATGCTTTTTTTTTTAACTTGGAACTTTTTTTATGGTTCTTTTAGTGAAATTGTTGAATTTTGTAAAATTTACTTTTTTAATGTTTTTGTATAGTGAAATTATTGAATTATTTTAAGATTGATGTTTTTTTTATGTATTTTATATTAAAATTGCTTATATTTTTAACTTGAAACTTTTTTTGTGTGTTTTTTATAGTGAAATTGTTGAGTATTTTAAATTGTAACTTTTTTTAATGGTTTTTACAGTGAAATTGTTGAGTTTTTTCAAATGGAACTTTTTTGGTATGGTTTTCACAGTGAAAATGTAGAGTTTTTTAACTTGGAACTTTTTTAATGGTATTTATAGTGAAATTATTGAGTTTTTCGACTTGGAACTTTTTTATGGTTTTTATAGTGAAATTGTATAATTTTTTAACTAGGAACTTTTTTAATGGTATTTATAGTGAAATTATTGAGTTTTTCGACTTGGAACTGTTTTATGGTTTTTATAGTGAAATTGTATAGTTTTTTAACAAGTAACTTTTTTTAATGGTATTTATAGTGAAATTATTGAGTTTTTTGACTTGGAACTTTTTTATGGTTTTTATAGTGAAATTGTTAATTTTTTTAACCTTAATCTTTTATGGTTTTTATAGTGAAATTGTTGACTTATTTTTAACTTGGAACTTTTTTTTTGGTTTTTACAGTAAAATTGTTGAGTTTTTTTAACTAGGAAGTTTATTTTTTATGGTTTTTATAGTGAAATTGATGAATTTTTTAACTTGGAATTTTTTTATGGTTTTTATAGAGAAATAGTTTAATTTTTTAACTTGGAACTTTTTTTATGCTTTTTATACAGAAACTGTTTACTTGGAATCTTTTATGCTTTTTTTTTAACTTGGAACTTTTTTATGGTTCTTTTAGTGAAATTGTTGAATTTTTTAAAATTTACTTTTTTTATGTTTTTGTATAGTGAAATTATTGAATTATTTTAAGATTGATGTTTTTTTTATGTATTTTATATTAAAATTGCTTATATTTTTAACTTGAAACTTTTTTTTGTGTGTTTTTTATAGTGAAATTGTTGCTTATTTTAAATAGGAACTTTTTTAATGGTTTTAACAGTGAAAATGTAGAGTTTTTTATGCTTTTTATACAGAAACTGTTTACTTGGAATCTTTTATGCTTTTTTTTTAACTTGGAACTTTTTTATGGTTCTTTTAGTGAAATTGTTGAGTTTTTTAAACTTTACATTTTTTTTATGTTTTTGTATAGTGAAATTATTGAATTATTTTAAGATTGATGTTATTTTTATGTATTTTATTTTAAAATTGCTTATATTTTTAACTTGAAACTTTTTTTGTGGGTTTTTTATAGTGAAATTGTTGAGTATTTTAAATTGGAACTTTTTTTAATGGTTTTTACAGTGAAATTGTTGAGTTTTTTTAAATGGAACTTTTTTGGTATGGTTTTTACAGTGAAAATGTAGAGTTTTTTAACTTGGAACTTTTTTAATGGTATTTATAGTGAAATTATTGAGATTTTCGACTTGGAACTTTTTTATGGTTTTTATAGTGAAATTGTATAGTTTTTTAACTAGGAACTTTTTTTAATGGTATTTATAGTGAAATTATTGAGTTTTTTGACTTGGAACTTTTTTATGGTTTTTATAGTGAAATTGTTAATTTTTTTAACATGAATCTTTTATGGTTTTTATAGTGAAATTGTTGACTTATTTTTAACTTGGAACTTTTTTTTTTTGGTTTTTACAGTAAAATTGTTGAGTTTTTTTTAACTAGGAAGTTTATTTTTTATGGTTTTAATAGTGAAATTGATGAATTTTTTAACTTGGAATTTTTTTATGGTTTTTATAGAGAAATAGTTTAATTTTTTAACTTGGAACTTTTTTTATGCTTTTTATACAGAAACTGTTTACTTGGAATCTTTTATGCTTTTTTTTTTAACTTGGAACTTTTTTATGGTTCTTTTAGTGAAATTGTTGAATTTTGTAAAATTTACTTTTTTAATGTTTTTGTATAGTGAAATTATTGAATTATTTTAAGATTGATGTTTTTTTTATGTATTTTATATTAAAATTGCTTATATTTTTAACTTGAAACTTTTTTTGTGTGTTTTTTATAGTGAAATTGTTGAGTATTTTAAATTGGAACTTTTTTTAATGGTTTTTACAGTGGAATTGTTGAGATTTTTCAAATGGAACTTTTTTTGTATGGTTTTTACAGTGAAAATGTAGAGTTTTTAATGCTTTTTATACAGAAACTGTTTACTTGGAATCTTTTATGCTTTTTTGTTAACTTGAAACTTTTTTATGGTTCATTTAGTGAAATTGTTGAATTTTTTAAAATTTACTTTTTTTTTTATGTTTTTGTATAGTGAAATTATTGAATTATTTTAAGATTGATGTTTTTTTTATGTATTTTATATTAAAATTGCTTATATTTTTAACTTGAAACTTTTTTTGTGTGTTTTTTATAGAGAAATTGTTGAGTATTTTAAATTGGAACTTTTTTTAATGGTTTTTATAGTGAAATTGTTGAGATTTTTCAAATGGAACTTTTTTTGTATGGTTTTTACAGTGAAAATGTAGAGTTTTTTTATGCTTTTTATACATAAACTGTTTACTTGGAATCTTTTATGCTTTTTTGTTAACTTGGAACTTTTTTATGGTTCATTTAGTGAAATTGTTGAATTTTTTAAAATTTACTTTTTTTTTATGTTTTTGTATAGTGAAATTATTGAATTATTTTAAGATTGATGTTTTTTTTATGTATTTTATATTAAAATTGCTTATATTTTTAACTTGAAACTTTTTTTGTGTGTTTTTTATAGAGAAATTGTTGCTTATTTTAAATAGGAACTTTTTTTAATGGTTTTAACAGTGAAATTGTTGAGTTTTTTCAAATGGAACTTTTTTTGTATGGTTTTTACAGTGAAAATGTAGAGTTTTTTATGCTTTTTATACAGAAACTGTTTACTTGGAATCTTTTATGCTTTTTTTTTAACTTGGAACTTTTTTATGGTTCTTTTAGTGAAATTGTTGAGTTTTTTAAAATTTACTTTTTTTATGTTTTTTTATAGTGAAATTATTGAATTATTTTAAGATTAATGTTTTTTTTATGTAATTTATATTAAAATTGCTTATATTTTTAAATTGAAACTATTTTTGTGTGTTTTTTATAGTGAAATTGTTGAGTATTTTAAATTGGAACTTTTTTAATGGTTTTTACAGGGAAATTGTTGAGTTTTTTCAACTGGAACTTTTTTTGTATTGTTTTTACAGTGAAAATGTAGTGTTTTTTAACTTGGAACTTTTTTAATGGTATTTATAGTGAAATTATTGAGTTTTTCGACTTGGAACTTTTTAATGGTTTTTATAGTGAAATTGTATAGTTTTTTTAACTAGTAACTTTTTTTAATGGTATTTATAGTGAAATTATTGAGTTTTTTGACTTGGAACTTTTTTATGGTTTTTATAGTGAAATTGTTAATTTTCTTAACATGAATCTTTTATGGTTTTATAGTGAAATTGTTGACTTATTTTTAACTTGGAGCTTTTTTTATGGTTTTTACAGTAAAATTGTTGAGTTTTTTTAACTAGGAAGTTTATTTTTTATGGTTTTTATAGTGAAATTGATGAATTTTTTAACTTGGAATTTTTTTATGGTTTTTATAGAGAAATTGTTTAATTTTTTAACTTGGAACTTTTTTTATGCTTTTTATACAGAAACTGTTTACTTGGAATCTTTTATGCTTTTTTTTTAACTTGGAACTTTTTTATGGTTCTTTTAGTGAAATTGTTGAGTTTTTTAAAATTTACTTTTTTTATGTTTTTGTATAGTGAAATTATTGAATTATTTTAAGATTGATGTTTTTTTTATGTATTTTATATTAAAATTGCTTATATTTTTAACTTGAAACTTTTTTTGTGTGTTTTTTATAGTGAAATTGTTGAGTATTTTAAATTGGAACTTTTTTTAATGGTTTTTACAGTGAAATTGTTGAGATTTTTCAAATGGAACTTTTTTTGTATGGTTTTTACAGTGAAAATGTAGAGTTTTTAATGCTTTTTATACAGAAACTGTTTACTTGGAATCTTTTATGCTTCTTTTTTTAACATGGAACTTTTTTATGGTTCTTTTAGTGAAATTGTTGAGTTTTTTAAAATTTACATTTTTTTATGTTTTTGTATAGTGAAATTATTGAATTATTTTAAGATTGATGTTTTTTTTATGTATTTTATATTAAAATTGCTTATATTTTTAACTTGAAACTTTTTTTGTGGGTTTTTTATAGTGAAATTGTTGAGTATTTTAAATTGTAACTTTTTTTTAATGGTTTTTACAGTGAAATTGTTGAGTTTTTTCAAATGGAACTTTTTTGGTATGGTTTTCACAGTGAAAATGTAGAGTTTTTTAACTTGGAACTTTTTTAATGGTATTTATAGTGAAATTATTGAGTTTTTCGACTTGGAACTTTTTTATGGTTTTTATAGTGAAATTGTATAATTTTTTAACTAGGAACTTTTTTAATGGTATTTATAGTGAAATTATTGAGTTTTTCGACTTGGAACTGTTTTATGGTTTTTATAGTGAAATTGTATAGTTTTTTAACAAGTAACTTTTTTTAATGGTATTTATAGTGAAATTATTGAGTTTTTTGACTTGGAACTTTTTTATGGTTTTTATAGTGAAATTGTTAATTTTTTTAACCTTAATCTTTTATGGTTTTTATAGTGAAATTGTTGACTTATTTTTAACTTGGAACTTTTTTTTTGGTTTTTACAGTAAAATTGTTGAGTTTTTTTAACTAGGAAGTTTATTTTTTATGGTTTTTATAGTGAAATTGATGAATTTTTTAACTTGGAATTTTTTTATGGTTTTTATAGAGAAATAGTTTAATTTTTTAACTTGGAACTTTTTTTATGCTTTTTATACAGAAACTGTTTACTTGGAATCTTTTATGCTTTTTTTTTAACTTGGAACTTTTTTATGGTTCTTTTAGTGAAATTGTTGAATTTTGTAAAATTTACTTTTTTTATGTTTTTGTATAGTGAAATTATTGAATTATTTTAAGATTGATGTTTTTTTTATGTATTTTATATTAAAATTGCTTATATTTTTAACTTGAAACTTTTTTTGTGTGTTTTTTATAGTGAAATTGTTGCTTATTTTAAATAGGAACTTTTTTTAATGGTTTTAACAGTGAAAATGTAGAGTTTTTTATGCTTTTTATACAGAAACTGTTTACTTGGAATCTTTTATGCTTTTTTTTTAACTTGGAACTTTTTTATGGTTCTTTTAGTGAAATTGTTGAGTTTTTTAAACTTTACTTTTTTTATGTTTTTTTTATAGTGAAATTATTGAATTATTTTAAGATTAATGTTTTTTTTATGTATTTTATATTAAAATTGCTTATATTTTTAAATTGAAACTTTTTTTGTGTGTTTTTTATAGTGAAATTGTTGAGTATTTTAAATTGGAACTTTTTTTAATGGTTTTTACAGTGAAATTGTTGAGTTTTTTCAAATGGATCTTTTTTTGTATGGTTTTTACAGTGAAAATGTAGTGTTTTTTAACTTGGAACTTTTTTAATGGTATTTATAGTGAAATTATTGAGTTTTTCGACTTGGAACTTTTTAATGGTTTTTATATTGAAATTGTATAGTTTTTTAACTAGGAACTTTTTTTAATGGTATTTATAGTGAAATTATTGAGTTTTTTGACTTGGAACTTTTTTATGGTTTTTATAGTGAAATTGTTAATTTTTTTAACATGAATCTTTTATGGTTTTATAGTGAAATTGTTGACTTATTTTTAACTTGGAGCTTTTTTTTATGGTTTTTACAGTAAAATTGTTGAGTTTTTTTAACTAGGAAGTTTATTTTTTATGGTTTTTATAGTGAAATTGATGAATTTTTTAACTTGGAATTTTTTCATGGTTTTTATAGAGAAATTGTTTAATTTTTTAACTTGGAACTTTTTTTATGCTTTTATACAGAAACTGTTTACTTGGAATCTTTTATGCTTTTTTTTTTAACTTGGAACTTTTTTATGGTTCTTTTAGTGAAATTGTTGAGTTTTTTAAAATTTACTTTTTTTATGTTTTTGTATAATGAAATTATTGAATTATTTTAAGATTGATGTTTTTTTTATGTATTTTATATTAAAATTGCTTATATTTTTAACTTGAAACTTTTTTTGTGTGTTTTTTATAGTGAAATTGTTGAGTATTTTAAATTGGAACTTTTTTTAATGGTTTTAACAGTGAAATTGTTGAGTTTTTTCAAATGGAACTTTTTTTGTATGGTTTTTACAGTGAAAATGTAGAGTTTTTTATGCTTTTCATACAGAAACTGTTTACTTGGAATCTTTTATGCTTCTTTTTTTAACATGGAACTTTTTTATGGTTCTTTTAGTGAAATTGTTAAGTTTTTTAAAATTTACTTTTTTTATGTTTTTGTATAGTGAAATTATTGAATTATTTTAAGATTGATGTTTTTTTTATGTATTTTATATTAAAATTGCTTATATTTTTCACTTGAAACTTTTTTTGTGTGTTTTTTATAGTGAAATTGTTGAGTATTTTAAATTGGAACTTTTTTTAATGGTTTTAACAGTGAAATTGTTGAATTTTTTCAAATGGAACTTTTTTTGTATGGTTTTTACAGTGAAAATGTAGAGTTTTTTTATGCTTTTTATACATAAACTGTTTACTTGGAATCTTTTATGCTTTTTTGTTAACTTGGAACTTTTTTATGGTTCATTTAGTGAAATTGTTGAATTTTTTAAAATTTACTTTTTTTTTATGTTTTTGTATAGTGAAATTATTGAATTATTTTAAGATTGATGTTTTTTTTATGTATTTTATATTAAAATTGCTTATATTTTTAACTTGAAACTTTTTTTGTGTGTTTTTTATAGAGAAATTGTTGCTTATTTTAAATAGGAACTTTTTTTAATGGTTTTAACAGTGAAATTGTTGAGTTTTTTCAAATGGAACTTTTTTTGTATGGTTTTTACAGTGAAAATGTAGAGTTTTTTATGCTTTTTATACAGAAACTGTTTACTTGGAATCTTTTATGCTTTTTTTTTAACTTGGAACTTTTTTATGGTTCTTTTAGTGAAATTGTTGAATTTTTTAAAATTTACTTTTTTTTTTATGTTTTTGTATAGTGAAATTATTGAATTATTTTAAGATTGATGTTTTTTTTATGTATTTTATATTAAAATTGCTTATATTTTTAACTTGAAACTTTTTTTGTGTGTTTTTTATAGAGAAATTGTTGCTTATTTTAAATAGGAACTTTTTTTAATGGTTTTAACAGTGAAATTGTTGAGTTTTTTCAAATGGAACGTTTTTTGTATGGTTTTTACAGTGAAAATGTAGAGTTTTTTATGCTTTTTATACAGAAACTGTTTACTTGGAATCTTTTATGCTTTTTTTTTTTAACTTGGAACTTTTTTATGGTTCTTTTAGTGAAATTGTTGAGTTTTTTAAAATTTACTTCTTTTATGTTTTTTTATAGTGAAATTATTGAATTATTTTAAGATTAATGTTTTTTTTATGTAATTTATATTAAAATTGCTTATATTTTTAAATTGAAACTATTTTTGTGTGTTTTTTATAGTGAAATTGTTGAGTATTTTAAATTGGAACTTTTTTTAATGGTTTTTACAGTGAAATTGTTGAGTTTTTCCATATGGAACTTTTTTTGTATGGTTTTTACAGTGAAAATGTAGTGTTTTTTAACTTGGAACTTTTTTAATGGTATTTATAGTGAAATTATTGAGTTTTTCGACTTGGAACTTTTTTATGGTTTTTATAGTGAAATTGTATAGTTTTTTAACTAGGAACTTTTTTTAATGATATTTATAGTGAAATTATTGAGTTTTTTGACTTGGAACTTTTTTATGGTTTTTATAGTGAAATTGTTAATTTTCTTAACATGAATCTTTTATGGTTTTATAGTGAAATTGTTGACTTATTTTTAACTTGGAACTTTTTTTATGGTTTTTTCACTAAAATTGTTGAGTTTTTTTAACTAGGAAGTTTATTTTTTATGGTTTTTATAGTGAAATTGATGAATTTTTTTATGGTTTTTATAGAGAAATTGTTTAATTTTTTAACTTGGAACTTTTTTTATGCTTTTTATACAGAAACTGTTTACTTGGAATCTTTTATGCTTTTTTTTTTTAACTTGGAACTTTTTTATGGTTCTTTTAGTGAAATTGTTGAGTTTTTTAAAATTTACTTTTTTTATGTTTTTGTATAGTGAAATTATTGAATTATTTTAAGATTGATGTTTTTTTTTTTATGTATTTTATATTAAAATTGCTTATATTTTTAACTTGAAACTTTTTTTGTGGGTTTTTTATAGTGAAATTGTTGAGTATTTTAAATTGGAACTTTTTTTAATAGTTTTTACTGTGAAATTGTTGAGTTTTTTCAAATGGAACTTTTTTTGTATGCTTTTTACAGTGAAAATGTAGAGTTTTTTTTGCTTTTTATACAGAAATTGTTTCTTTGGAATCTTTTATGCTTCTTTTTTTAACATGGAACTTTTTTATGGTTCTTTTAGTGAAATTGTTGAGTTTTTTAAAATTTACTTTTTTTTTATGTTTTTGTATAGTGAAATTATTGAATTATTTTAAGATTGATGATTTTTTTGTATATTTTATATTAAAATTGCTTATATTTTTAACTTGAAACTTTTTTTGTGGGTTTTTTATAGTGAAATTGTTGAGTATTTTAAATTGGAACTTTTTTTAATGGTTTTTAAAGTGAAATTGTTGAGTTTTTTTAACTAGGAACTTTTTTTAATGGTATTTATAGTGAAATTATTGAGTTTTTTGACTTGGAACTTTTTTATGGTTTTTATAGTGAAATTGTTAATTTTTTTAACATGAATCTTTTATGGTTTTTATAGTGAAATTGTTGACTTATTTTTAACTTGGAACTTTTTTTTTGGTTTTTACAGCAAAATTGTTGAGTTTTTTTAACTAGGAAGTTTATTTTTTATGGTTCTTATAGTGAAATTGATGAATTTTTTAAATTGGAATTTTTTTATGGTTTTTATAGAGAAATTGTTTAATTTTTTAACTTGGAACTTTTTTTATGCTTTTTATACAGAAACTGTTTACTTGGATTCTTTTATGCTTTTTTTTTTAACTTGGAACTTTTTTATGGTTCTTTTAGTGAAATTGTTGAGTTTTTTAAAATTTACTTTTTTTATGTTTTTGTATAGTGAAATTATTGAATTATTTTAAGATTGATGTTTTTTTTATGTATTTTATATTAAAATTGCTTATATTTTTAACTTGAAACTTTTTTTGTGTGTTTTTTATATTGAAATTGTTGAGTATTTTAAATTGGAACTTTTTTTAATGGTTTTAACAGTGAAATTGTTGAATTTTTTCAAATGGAACTTTTTTTGTATGGTTTTTACATTGAAAATGTAGAGTTTTTTTTATGCTTTTTATACAGAAACTGTTTACTTGGAATCTTTTATGTTTTTTTTTTAACTTGGAACTTTTTTATGGTTCTTTTAGTAAAATTGTTAAGTTTTTTAAAATTTACTTTTTTTGTTTTTTTATAGTGAAATTATTGAATTATTTTAAGATTAATGTTTTTTTATGTAATTTATATTAAAATTGCTAATATTTTTAACTTGAAACTTTTTTTGTGTGTTTGTTATAGTGAAATTGTTGAGTATTTTAAATTGGAACTTTTTTTAATGGTTTTTACAGTGAAATTGTTGAGTTTTTCCATATGGAACTTTTTTTGTATGGTTTTTACAGTGAAAATGTAGTGTTTTTTAACTTGGAACTTTTTTAATGGTATTTATAGTGAAATTATTGAGTTTTTCGACTTGGAACTTTTTTAATGTTTTTATAGTGAAATTGTATAGTTTTTTAACTAGGAACTTTTTTTAATGATATTTATAGTGAAATTATTGAGTTTTTTGACTTGGAACTTTTTTATGGTTTTTATAGTGAAATTGTTAATTTTCTTAACATGAATCTTTTATGGTTTTATAGTGAAATTGTTGACTTATTTTTAACTTGGAACTTTTTTTATGGTTTTTTCACTAAAATTGTTGAGTTTTTTTAACTAGGAAGTTTATTTTTTATGGTTTTTATAGTGAAATTGATGAATTTTTTATGGTTTTTATAGAGAAATTGTTTAATTTTTTAACTTGGAACTTTTTTTATGCTTTTTATACAGAAACTGTTTACTTGGAATCTTTTATGCTTTTTTTTTTTTTTAACTTGGAACTTTTTTATGGTTCTTTTAGTGAAATTGTTGAGTTTTTTAAAATTTACTTTTTTTATGTTTTTGTATAGTGAAATTATTGAATTATTTTAAGATTGATGTTTTTTTTTATGTATTTTATATTAAAATTGCTTATATTTTTAACTTGAAACTTTTTTTGTGTGTTTTTTATAGTGAAATTGTTGAGTATTTTAAATTGGAACTTTTTTTAATAGTTTTTACAGTGAAATTGTTGAGTTTTTTCAAATGGAACTTTTTTTGTATGGTTTTTACAGTGAAAATGTAGAGTTTTTTTTGCTTTTTATACAGAAATTGTTTCTTTGGAATCTTTTATGCTTCTTTTTTTAACATGGAACTTTTTTATGGTTCTTTTAGTGAAATTGTTGAGTTTTTTAAAATTTACTTTTTTTTTATGTTTTTGTATAGTGAAATTATTGAATTATTTTAAGATTGATGATTTTTTTGTATATTTTATATTAAAATTGCTTATATTTTTAACTTGAAACTTTTTTTGTGGGTTTTTTATAGTGAAATTGTTGAGTATTTTAAATTGGAACTTTTTTTAATGGTTTTTAAAGTGAAATTGTTGAGTTTTTTAACTAGGAACTTTTTTTAATGGTATTTATAGTGAAATTATTGAGTTTTTTGACTTGGAACTTTTTTATGGTTTTTATAGTGAAATTGTTAATTTTTTTAACATGAATCTTTTATGGTTTTTATAGTGAAATTGTTGACTTATTTTTAACTTGGAACTTTTTTTTTGGTTTTTACAGCAAAATTGTTGAGTTTTTTTAACTAGGAAGTTTATTTTTTATGGTTCTTATAGTGAAATTGATGAATTTTTTAAATTGGAATTTTTTTATGGTTTTTATAGAGAAATTGTTTAATTTTTTAACTTGGAACTTTTTTTATGCTTTTTGTACATAAACTGTTTACTTGGAATCTTTTATGCTTTTTTTAACTTGGAACTTTTTTTATGGTACTTTTAGTGAAATTGTTGAGTTTTTTAAAATTTACTTTTTTATGTTTTTTATAGTAAAATTATTGAATTATTTTAAGATTGATGTTTTTTTTTCTGTAATTTATATTAAAATTGCTTATATTTTTAACTTGAAACTTTTTTGTGTGTTTTTTATAGTGAAATTGTTGAGTATTTTATATTGGAACTTTTTCTAATCGTTTTTACAGTGAAATTGTTGAGTTTTTTCAAATGGAACTTTTTTGTTATGGTTTTTACAGTGAAAGTGTAGAGTTTTTTAACTTGGAACTTTTTTAATGGTATTTATAGTGAAATTATTGAGTTTTTCGACTTGGAACTTTTTTATGGTTTTCATAGTGAAATTGTATAGTTTTTTAACTAGGAACTTTTTTTAATGGAATTTATAGTGAAATTATTGAGTTTTTTGACTTGGAACTTTTTTATGGTTTTTATAGTGAAATTGTTAATTTTTTTAACATGAATCTTTTATGGTTTTTATAGTGAAATTGTTGACTTATTTTTAACTTGGAACTTTTTTTTTTGGTATTTACAGTAAAATTGTTGAGTTTTTTTAACTAGGAAGTTTATTTTTTATGGTTTTTATAGTGAAATTGATGAATTTTTTAACTTGGAATTTTTTTATGGTTTTAATGGAAAAATTGTTTAATTTTTTAACTTGGAACTTTTTTTATGCTTTTTATACAGAAACTGTTTACTTGTAATCTTTTATGCTTTTTTTTAACTTGGAACTTTTTTAAGGTTCTTTTAATGAAATTGTTGAGTTTTTTAAAATTTACTTTTTTTTATGTTTTTTTATAGTGAAATTATTGAATTATTTTAAGATTGATGTTTTTTTTTCTGTAATTTATATTAAAATTGCTTATATTTTTAACTTGAAACTTTTTTTGTGTGTTTTTTGTAGTGAAATTGTTGAGTATTTTAAATTGGAACTTTTTTTAATGGTTTTTACAGTGAAATTGTTGTGTTTTTTCAATGGAACTTTTTTGTTATGGTTTTTACAGTGAAAATGTAGAGTTTTATAACTTGGAACTTTTTTAATAGTATTTATAGTGAAATTATTGAGTTTTTCGACTTGGAACTTTTTTATGGTTTTTATAGTGAAATTGTATAGTTTTTTAACTAGGAACTTTTTTTAATGGTATTTATAGTGTAATTATTGAGTTTTTTGACTTGGAACTTTTTTATGGTTTTTATAGTGAAATTGTTAATTTTTTTAACATCATCTTTTATGGTTTTTATAGTGAATTGTTGACTTATTTTTAACTTGGAACTTTTTTTTTGGTTTTTACAGTAAAATTGTTGAGTTTTTTTAACTAGGAAGTTTATTTTTTATGGGTTTTACAGTGAAATTGATGAATTTTTTAACTTGGAATTTTTTATGGTTTTTATAGAGAAATTGTTTAATTTTTTAACTTGGAACTTTTTTTATGCTTTTTATACATAAACTGTTTACTTGGAATCTTTTATGCTTTTTTTTTAACTTGGAACTTTTTTATGGTTCTTTTAGTGAAATTGTTGAGTTTTTTAAAATTTACTTTTTTTATGTTTTTTTATAGTGAAATTATTGAATTATTTTAAGATTGATGTTTTTTTTCTGTAATTTATATTAAAATTGCTTATATTTTTAACTTGAAACTTTTTAGTGTGTTTTTTATAGTGAAATTGTTGAGTATTTTAAATTGGAACTTTTTTTAATGGTTTTTACAGTGAAATTGTTGAGTTTTTTTCAAATGGAACTTTTTTGTTATGGTTTATACAGTGAAAATGTAGAGTTTTTTAACTTGGAACTTTTTTAATGGTATTTATAGTGAAATTATTGAGTTTTTCGACTTGGAACTTTTTTATGGTTTTTATTGTGAAATTGTATAGTTTTTTAACTAGGAACTTTTTTTAAAGGTAATTTATAGTGAAATTATTGAGTTTTTTGACTTGGAACTTTTTTATGGTTTTTATAGTGAAATTGTTAATTTTTTTAACATGAATCTTTTATGCTTTTTATAGTGAAATTGTTGACTTATTTTTAACTTGGAACTTTTTTTTTGGTTTTTACAGTAAAATTGTTGAGTTTTTTTAACTAGGAAGTTTATTTTTTATGGTTTTTATAGTGAAATTGATGAATTTTTTAACTTGGAATTTTTTTATGGTTTTTATAGAGAAATTGTTTAATTTTTTAACTTGGAACATTTTTTATGCTTTTTATACAGAAATTGTTTACTTGGAATCTTTTATGCTTTTTTTTTTAACTTGGAACTTTTTTATGGTTCTTTTAGTGAAATTGTAGAGTTTTTTAAAATTTACTTTTTTTTCTATGTTTTTGTATAGTGAAATTATTGAATTATTTTAAGATTGATGTTTTTTTTATGTATTTTATATTAAAATTGCTTATATTTTTAACTTGAAACTTTTTTTGTGGGTTTTTTATAGTGAAATTGTTGAGTATTTTAAATTGGAACTTTTTTTAATGGTTTTTACAGTGAAATTGTTGAGTTTTTTCAAATGGAACTTTTTTTGTATGGTTTTACAGTGAAAATGTAGAGTTTTTTAACTTGGAACCTTTTTAATGGTATTTATAGTGAAATTATTGAGTTTTTCGACTTGGAACTTTTTTATGGTTTTTATAGTGAAATTGTATAGTTTTTTAACTAGGAACTTTTTTAAATGGTATTTATAGTGAAATTATTGAGTTTTTTGACTTGAAACTTTTTTATGGTTTTTATAGTGAAATTGTTAATTTTTTTAACATGAATCTTTTATGGGTTTTATAGTGAAATTGTTGACTTATTTTTAACTTGGAACTTTTTTTTTGGTTTTTACAGTAAAATTGTTGAGTTTTTTTTAACTAGGAAGTTTATTTTTTATGGTTTTTATAGTGAAATTGATGAATTTTTTAACTAGGAATTTTTTTTGGTTTTTATAGAGAAATAGTTTAATTTTTTAACTTGGAACTTTTTTTATGCTTTTTATACAGAAACTGTTTACTTGGAATCTTTTATGCTTTTTTTTTAACTTGGAACTTTTTTAAGGTTCTTTTAGTCAAATTGTTGAGTTTATTAAATTTTTTTTTATGTTTTTGTATAGTGAAATTATTGAATTATTTTAGGATTGATGTTTTTTTTGATGTATTTTATATTAAAATTGCTTATATTTTAACTTGAAACTCTTTTTTTTGTGTTTTTTATAGTGAAATTGTTGAGTATTTTAAATTGGAACTTTTTTTAATGGTTTTAACATTGAAATTGTTGAATTTTTTCAAATGGAACTTTTTTGTATGGTTTTTACAGTGAAAATGTAGAGTTTTTTATGCTTTTTATACAGAAACTGTTTACTTGGAATCTTTTATGCTTCTTTTTTTAACATGGAACTTTTTTATGGTTCTTTTAGTTAAATTGTTAAGTTTTTTAAAATTTACTTTTTTTTATGTTTTTTTATAGTGAAATTATTGAATTATTTTAAGATTAATGTTTTTTTTATGTAATTTATATTAAAATTTCTTATATTTTTAACTTGAAACTTTTTTTGTGTGTTTTTTATAGTGAAATTGTTGAGTATTTTAAATTGGAACTTTTTTTAATGGTTTTTACAGTGAAATTGTTGAAGTTTTTCAAATGGAACTTTTTTTGTATGGTTTTTACAGTGAAAATGTAGTGTTTTCTAACTTGGAACTTTTTTAATGGTATTTATAGTGAAATTATTGAGTTTTTCGACTTGGAACTTTTTTATGGTTTTTATAGTGAAATTGTATAGTTTTTTAACTAGGAACTTTTTTTAATGGTATTTATAGTGAAATTATTGAGTTTTTTGACTTGGAACTTTTTTATGGTTTTTATAGTGAAATTGTTATTTTTTTTAACATGAATCTTTTATGGTTTTATAGTGAAATTGTTGACTTATTTTTAACTTGGAACTTTGTTTATGGTTTTTACAGTAAAATTGTTGAGTTTTTTTAACTAGGAAGTTTATTTTTTATGGTTTTTATAGTGAAATTGATGAATTTTTTAACATGGAATTTTTTTATGGTTTTTATAGAGAAATTGTTTAATTTTTTAACTTGGAACTATTTTTATGCTTTTTATACAGAAACTGTTTACTTGGAATCTTTTATGCTTTTTTTTTAACTTGGAATTTTTTTATGGTTCTTTTAGTGAAATTGTTGAGTTTTTTAAAATTTACTTTTTTTATGTTTTTGTATAGTGAAATTATTGAATTATTTTAAGATTGATGTTTTTTTTATGTATTTTATATTAAAATTGCTTATATTTTTAACTTGAAACTTTTTTTTGTGGTTTTTATAGTGAAATTGTTGAGTATTTTAAATTGGAACTTTTTTTATTGGTTTTTACAGTGAAATTGTTGAGTTTTTTCAAATGGAACTTTTTTTGTATGGTTTTTACAGTGAAAATGTAGAGTTTTTTATGCTTTTTATACAGAAACTGTTTACTTGGAATCTTTTAAGCTTCTTTTTTTAACATGGTACTTTTTTATGGTTCTTTTAGTGAAATTGTTGAGTTTTTTCAAATTTACATTTTTTTATGTTTTTGTATAGTGAAATTATTGAATTATTTTAAGATTGATGTTTTTTTTTATGTATTTTATATTAAAATTGCTTATATTTTTAACTTGAAACTTTTTTTGTGGGTTTTTTATAGTGAAATTGTTGAGTATTTTAAATTGGAACTTTTTTTAATGGTTTTTACAGTGAAATTGTTGAGATTTTTCAAATGGAACTTTTTTTGTATGGTTTTTACAGTGAAAATGTAGAGTTTTTTAACTTGGAACTCTTTTAATGGTATTTATAGTGAAATTATTGAGTTTTTCAACTTGGAACTTTTTTATGGTTTTTATAGTGAAATTGTATAGTTTTTTAACTAGGAACTTTTTTAATGGTATTTATAGTGAAATTATTGAGTTTTTTGACTTGGAACTTTTTAATGGTTTTTATAGTGAAATTGTTAATTTTTTTAACATGAATCTTTTATGGTTTTATAGTGAAATTGTTGACTTATTTTTAACTTGGAACTTTTTTTATGGTTTTTACAGTAAAATTGTTGAGTTTTTTTAACTATGAAGTTTATTTTTTATAGTTTTTATAGTGAAATTGATGGATTTTTTAACTTGGAATTTTTTTTATGGTTTTTATAGAGAAATTGTTTAATTTTTTAACTTGGAACTTTTTTATGCTTTTTATACAGAAACTGTTTACTTGGAACTTTTTAATGGTTCTTTTAGTGAAATTGTTGAGTTTTTTAAAATTTACTTTTTTTATGTTTTTTTATAGTGAAATTATTGAATTATTTTAAGATTGATGTTTTTTTTATGTAATTTATATTAAAATTGCTTATATTTTTAACTTGAAACTTTTTTGTATGTTTTTTATAGTGAAATTGTTGAGTATTTTAAATTGGAACTTTTTTTAATGGTTTTTACAGTGAAATTGTTGAGTTTTTTCAAATGGAACTTTTTTTGTATGGTTTTTACAGTGAAAATGTAGAGTTTTTTAACTTGGAACTTTTTTAATCGTATTTATAGTGAAATTATTGAGTTTTTCTACTTGGAACTTTTTTATGGTTTTTATAGTGAAATTTTATAGTTTTTTAACTAGGAACTTTTTTTAATGGTATTTATAGTGAAATTATTGAGTTTTTTGACTTGGAACTTTTTAATGGTTTTTATAGTGAAATTGTTAATTTTTTAACATGAATCTTTTATGGTTTTATAGTGAAATTGTTGACTTATTTTTAACTTGGAACTTTTTTTATGGTTTTTACAGTAAAATTGTTGAGGTTTTTTAACTAGGAAGTTTGTTTTTTATGGTTTTTATAGTGAAATTGATGAATTTTTTAACTTGGAATTTTTTTATGGTTTTTATAGAGAAATTGTTTAATTTTTTAACTTGGAACATTTTTTATGCTTTTTATACAGAAATTGTTTACTTGGAATCTTTTATGCTTTTTTTTTTAACTTGGAACTTTTTTATGGTTCTTTTAGTGAAATTGTAGAGTTTTTTAAAATTTACTTTTTTTTCTATGTTTTTGTATAGTGAAATTATTGAATTATTTTAAGATTGATGTTTTTTTTATGTATTTTATATTAAAATTGCTTATATTTTTAACTTGAAACTTTTTTTGTGGGTTTTTTATAGTGAAATTGTTGAGTATTTTAAATTGGAACTTTTTTTAATGGTTTTTACAGTGAAATTGTTGAGTTTTTTCAAATGGAACTTTTTTTGTATGGTTTTACAGTGAAAATGTAGAGTTTTTTAACTTGGAACCTTTTTAATGGTATTTATAGTGAAATTATTGAGTTTTTCGACTTGGAACTTTTTTATGGTTTTTATAGTGAAATTGTATAGTTTTTTAACTAGGAACTTTTTTAAATGGTATTTATAGTGAAATTATTGAGTTTTTTGACTTGAAACTTTTTTATGGTTTTTATAGTGAAATTGTTAATTTTTTTAACATGAATCTTTTATGGGTTTTATAGTGAAATTGTTGACTTATTTTTAACTTGGAACTTTTTTTTTGGTTTTTACAGTAAAATTGTTGAGTTTTTTTTAACTAGGAAGTTTATTTTTTATGGTTTTTATAGTGAAATTGATGAATTTTTTAACTAGGAATTTTTTTTGGTTTTTATAGAGAAATAGTTTAATTTTTTAACTTGGAACTTTTTTTATGCTTTTTATACAGAAACTGTTTACTTGGAATCTTTTATGCTTTTTTTTTAACTTGGAACTTTTTTAAGGTTCTTTTAGTCAAATTGTTGAGTTTATTAAAATTTTTTTTATGTTTTTGTATAGTGAAATTATTGAATTATTTTAGGATTGATGTTTTTTTTGATGTATTTTATATTAAAATTGCTTATATTTTAACTTGAAACTCTTTTTTTTGTGTTTTTTATAGTGAAATTGTTGAGTATTTTAAATTGGAACTTTTTTTAATGGTTTTAACATTGAAATTGTTGAATTTTTTCAAATGGAACTTTTTTGTATGGTTTTTACAGTGAAAATGTAGAGTTTTTTATGCTTTTTATACAGAAACTGTTTACTTGGAATCTTTTATGCTTCTTTTTTTAACATGGAACTTTTTTATGGTTCTTTTAGTTAAATTGTTAAGTTTTTTAAAATTTACTTTTTTTTATGTTTTTTTATAGTGAAATTATTGAATTATTTTAAGATTAATGTTTTTTTTATGTAATTTATATTAAAATTTCTTATATTTTTAACTTGAAACTTTTTTTGTGTGTTTTTTATAGTGAAATTGTTGAGTATTTTAAATTGGAACTTTTTTTAATGGTTTTTACAGTGAAATTGTTGAAGTTTTTCAAATGGAACTTTTTTTGTATGGTTTTTACAGTGAAAATGTAGTGTTTTCTAACTTGGAACTTTTTTAATGGTATTTATAGTGAAATTATTGAGTTTTTCGACTTGGAACTTTTTTATGGTTTTTATAGTGAAATTGTATAGTTTTTTAACTAGGAACTTTTTTTAATGGTATTTATAGTGAAATTATTGAGTTTTTTGACTTGGAACTTTTTTATGGTTTTTATAGTGAAATTGTTATTTTTTTTAACATGAATCTTTTATGGTTTTATAGTGAAATTGTTGACTTATTTTTAACTTGGAACTTTGTTTATGGTTTTTACAGTAAAATTGTTGAGTTTTTTTAACTAGGAAGTTTATTTTTTATGGTTTTTATAGTGAAATTGATGAATTTTTTAACATGGAATTTTTTTATGGTTTTTATAGAGAAATTGTTTAATTTTTTAACTTGGAACTATTTTTATGCTTTTTATACAGAAACTGTTTACTTGGAATCTTTTATGCTTTTTTTTTAACTTGGAATTTTTTTATGGTTCTTTTAGTGAAATTGTTGAGTTTTTTAAAATTTACTTTTTTTATGTTTTTGTATAGTGAAATTATTGAATTATTTTAAGATTGATGTTTTTTTTATGTATTTTATATTAAAATTGCTTATATTTTTAACTTGAAACTTTTTTTTGTGGTTTTTATAGTGAAATTGTTGAGTATTTTAAATTGGAACTTTTTTTATTGGTTTTTACAGTGAAATTGTTGAGTTTTTTCAAATGGAACTTTTTTTGTATGGTTTTTACAGTGAAAATGTAGAGTTTTTTATGCTTTTTATACAGAAACTGTTTACTTGGAATCTTTTAAGCTTCTTTTTTTAACATGGTACTTTTTTATGGTTCTTTTAGTGAAATTGTTGAGTTTTTTCAAATTTACATTTTTTTATGTTTTTGTATAGTGAAATTATTGAATTATTTTAAGATTGATGTTTTTTTTTATGTATTTTATATTAAAATTGCTTATATTTTTAACTTGAAACTTTTTTTGTGGGTTTTTTATAGTGAAATTGTTGAGTATTTTAAATTGGAACTTTTTTTAATGGTTTTTACAGTGAAATTGTTGAGATTTTTCAAATGGAACTTTTTTTGTATGGTTTTTACAGTGAAAATGTAGAGTTTTTTAACTTGGAACTCTTTTAATGGTATTTATAGTGAAATTATTGAGTTTTTCAACTTGGAACTTTTTTATGGTTTTTATAGTGAAATTGTATAGTTTTTTAACTAGGAACTTTTTTAATGGTATTTATAGTGAAATTATTGAGTTTTTTGACTTGGAACTTTTTAATGGTTTTTATAGTGAAATTGTTAATTTTTTTAACATGAATCTTTTATGGTTTTATAGTGAAATTGTTGACTTATTTTTAACTTGGAACTTTTTTTATGGTTTTTACAGTAAAATTGTTGAGTTTTTTTAACTATGAAGTTTATTTTTTATAGTTTTTATAGTGAAATTGATGGATTTTTTAACTTGGAATTTTTTTTATGGTTTTTATAGAGAAATTGTTTAATTTTTTAACTTGGAACTTTTTTATGCTTTTTATACAGAAACTGTTTACTTGGAACTTTTTAATGGTTCTTTTAGTGAAATTGTTGAGTTTTTTAAAATTTACTTTTTTTATGTTTTTTTATAGTGAAATTATTGAATTATTTTAAGATTGATGTTTTTTTTATGTAATTTATATTAAAATTGCTTATATTTTTAACTTGAAACTTTTTTGTATGTTTTTTATAGTGAAATTGTTGAGTATTTTAAATTGGAACTTTTTTTAATGGTTTTTACAGTGAAATTGTTGAGTTTTTTCAAATGGAACTTTTTTTGTATGGTTTTTACAGTGAAAATGTAGAGTTTTTTAACTTGGAACTTTTTTAATCGTATTTATAGTGAAATTATTGAGTTTTTCTACTTGGAACTTTTTTATGGTTTTTATAGTGAAATTTTATAGTTTTTTAACTAGGAACTTTTTTTAATGGTATTTATAGTGAAATTATTGAGTTTTTTGACTTGGAACTTTTTAATGGTTTTTATAGTGAAATTGTTAATTTTTTAACATGAATCTTTTATGGTTTTATAGTGAAATTGTTGACTTATTTTTAACTTGGAACTTTTTTTATGGTTTTTACAGTAAAATTGTTGAGGTTTTTTAACTAGGAAGTTTGTTTTTTATGGTTTTTATAGTTAAATTGATGGATTTTTTAACTTGGAATTTTTTTATGGTTTTTATAGAGAAATTGTTTAATTTTTTAACTTGGAACTTTTGTTATGCTTTTTATACAGAAACTGTTTACTTGGAATCTTTTATACTTTTTTTTTTAACTTGGAACTTTTTAATGGTTCTTTTAGTGAAATTGTTGAGTTTTTTAAAATTTACTTTTTTTATGTTTTTTTATAGTGAAATTATTGAATTATTTTAAGATTGATGTTTTTTTTTATGTAATTTATATTAAAATTGCTTATATTTTTAACTTGAAACTTTTTTGTGTGTTTTTTATAGTGAAATTGTTGAGTATTTTAAATTGGAACTTTTTTTAATGGTTTTTACAGTGAAATTGTTGAGTTTTTTCAAATGGAACTTTTTTTGTATGGTTTTTACAGTGAAAATGTAGAGTTTTTTAACTTGGAACTTTTTTAATGGTATTTATAGTGAAATTATTGAGTTTTTCGACTTGGAACTTTTTTTATGGTTTTTATAGTGAAATTGTATAGTTTTTTAACTAGGAACTTTTTTTAATGGTATTTATAGTGAAATTATTGAGTTTTTTGACTTGGAACTTTTTAATGGTTTTTATAGTGAAATTGTTAATTTTTTTAACCTGAATCTTTTATGGTTTTTATAATAAATTGTTGACTTATTTTTAACTTGGAACTTTTTTTTTGGTTTTTACAGTAAAATTGTTGAGTTTTTTTAACTAGGAATGTTTATTTTTTATGGTTTTTATAGTGAAATTGATGAATTTTTTAACTTGGAATTTTTTTATGGTTTTTATAGAGAAATTGTTTAATTTTTTTACTTGGAACTTTTTTTATGCTTTTTATACAGAAACTGTTTACTTGGAATCTTTTATGCTTCTTTTTTAACTTGGAACTTTTTTATGGTTCTTTTAGTGAAATTGTTGAGTTTTTTAAAATTTACTTTCTTTATGTTTTTGTATAGTGAAATTATTGAATTATTTTAAGATTGATGTTTTTTTTTATGTATTTTATATTAAAATTACTTATATTTTTAACTTGAAACTTTTTTTTTTGTTTTTATAGTGAAATTATTGAGTATTTTAAATTGGAACTTTTTTTAATGGTTTTTACAGTGAAATTGTTGAGTTTTTTCAAATGGAACTTTTTTTGTATGGTTTTTACAGTGAAAATGTAGAGTTTTTTATGCTTTTTATACAGAAACTGTTTACTTGGAATCTTTTATGCTTCGTTTTTTAACATGGAACTTTGTTATGGTTCTTTTAGTGAAATTGTTGAGTTTTTTAAAATTTACTTTTTTTAATGTTTTTGTATAGTGAAATTATTGAATTATTTTAAGATTTATGTTTTTTTTATGTATTTTATATTAAAATTGCTTATATTTTTAACTTGAAACTTTTTTTGTGGGTTTTTTATAGTGAAATTGTTGAGTATTTTAAATTGGAACTTTTTTTAATGGTTTTTACAGTGAAATTGTTGAGTTTTTTCAAATGGAACTTTTTTTGTATGGTTTTTACAGTGAAAATGTAGAGTTTTTTAACTTGGAACTTTTTTAATGGTATTTATAGTGAAATTATTGAGTTTTTCAACTTGGAACTTTTTTATGGTTTTTATAGTGAAATTTTATAGTTTTTTAACTAGGAACTTTTTTTAATGGTACTTATAGTGAAATTATTGAGTTTTTTGACTTGGAACTTTTTAATGGTTTTTATAGTGAAATTGTTAATTTTTTTAACATGAATCTTTTATGGTTTTATAGTGAAATTGTTGACTTATTTTTAACTTGGAACTTTTTTTATGGTTTTTACAGTAAAATTGTTGAGTTTTTTTAACTAGGAAGTTTATTTTTTATGGTTTTTATAGTGAAATTGATGGATTTTTTAACTTGGAATTTTTTTATGGTTTTTATAGAGAAATTGTTTAATTTTTTTACTTGGAACTTTTGTTATGCTTTTTATACAGAAACTGTTTACTTGGAATCTTTTATACTTTTTTTTTTAACTTGGAACTTTTTAATGGTTCTTTTAGTGAAATTGTTGAGTTTTTTAAAATTTACTTTTTTTATGTTTTTTTATAGTGAAATTATTGAATTATTTTAAGATTGATGTTTTTTTTATGTAATTTATATTAAAATTGCTTATATTTTTAACTTGAAACTTTTTTGTGTGTTTTTTATAGTGAAATTGTTGAGTATTTTAAATTGGAACTTTTTTTAATGGTTTTTACAGTGAAATTGTTGAGTTTTTTCAAATGGAACTTTTTTTGTATGGTTTTTACAGTGAAAATGTAGAGTTTTTTAACTTGGAACTTTTTTAATGGTATTTATAGTGAAATTATTGAGTTTTTCGACTTGGAACTTTTTTTATGGTTTTTATAGTGAAATTGTATAGTTTTTTAACTAGGAACTTTTTTTAATGGTATTTATAGTGAAATTATTGAGTTTTTTGACTTGGAACTTTTTAATGGTTTTTATAGTGAAATTGTTAATTTTTTTAACCTGAATCTTTTATGGTTTTTATAATAAATTGTTGACTTATTTTTAACTTGGAACTTTTTTTTTGGTTTTTACAGTAAAATTGTTGAGTTTTTTTAACTAGGAATGTTTATTTTTTATGGTTTTTATAGTGAAATTGATGAATTTTTTAACTTGGAATTTTTTTATGGTTTTTATAGAGAAATTGTTTAATTTTTTTACTTGGAACTTTTTTTATGCTTTTTATACAGAAACTGTTTACTTGGAATCTTTTATGCTTCTTTTTTAACTTGGAACTTTTTTATGGTTCTTTTAGTGAAATTGTTGAGTTTTTTAAAATTTACTTTCTTTATGTTTTTGTATAGTGAAATTATTGAATTATTTTAAGATTGATGTTTTTTTTTATGTATTTTATATTAAAATTACTTATATTTTTAACTTGAAACTTTTTTTTTTGTTTTTATAGTGAAATTATTGAGTATTTTAAATTGGAACTTTTTTTAATGGTTTTTACAGTGAAATTGTTGAGTTTTTTCAAATGGAACTTTTTTTGTATGGTTTTTACAGTGAAAATGTAGAGTTTTTTATGCTTTTTATACAGAAACTGTTTACTTGGAATCTTTTATGCTTCGTTTTTTAACATGGAACTTTGTTATGGTTCTTTTAGTGAAATTGTTGAGTTTTTTAAAATTTACTTTTTTTAATGTTTTTGTATAGTGAAATTATTGAATTATTTTAAGATTTATGTTTTTTTTATGTATTTTATATTAAAATTGCTTATATTTTTAACTTGAAACTTTTTTTGTGGGTTTTTTATAGTGAAATTGTTGAGTATTTTAAATTGGAACTTTTTTTAATGGTTTTTACAGTGAAATTGTTGAGTTTTTTCAAATGGAACTTTTTTTGTATGGTTTTTACAGTGAAAATGTAGAGTTTTTTAACTTGGAACTTTTTTAATGGTATTTATAGTGAAATTATTGAGTTTTTCAACTTGGAACTTTTTTATGGTTTTTATAGTGAAATTTTATAGTTTTTTAACTAGGAACTTTTTTTAATGGTATTTATAGTGAAATTATTGAGTTTTTTGACTTGGAACTTTTTAATGGTTTTTATAGTGAAATTGTTAATTTTTTTAACATGAATCTTTTATGGTTTTATAGTGAAATTGTTGACTTATTTTTAACTTGGAACTTTTTTTATGGTTTTTACAGTAAAATTGTTGAGTTTTTTTAACTAGGAAGTTTATTTTTTATGGTTTTTATAGTGAAATTGATGGATTTTTTAACTTGGAATTTTTTTATGGTTTTTATAGAGAAATTGTTTAATTTTTTTACTTGGAACTTTTGTTATGCTTTTTATACAGAAACTGTTTACTTGGAATCTTTTATACTTTTTTTTTTAACTTGGAACTTTTTAATGGTTCTTTTAGTGAAATTGTTGAGTTTTTTAAAATTTACTTTTTTTATGTTTTTTTATAGTGAAATTATTGAATTATTTTAAGATTGATGTTTTTTTTATGTAATTTATATTAAAATTGCTTATATTTTTAACTTGAAACTTTTTTGTGTGTTTTTTATAGTGAAATTGTTGAGTATTTTAAATTGGAACTTTTTTTAATGGTTTTTACAGTGAAATTGTTGAGTTTTTTCAAATGGAACTTTTTTTGTATGGTTTTTACAGTGAAAATGTAGAGTTTTTTAACTTGGAACTTTTTTAATGGTATTTATAGTGAAATTATTGAGTTTTTCGACTTGGAACTTTTTTTATGGTTTTTATAGTGAAATTGTATAGTTTTTTAACTAGGAACTTTTTTTAATGGTATTTATAGTGAAATTATTGAGTTTTTTGACTTGGAACTTTTTAATGGTTTTTATAGTGAAATTGTTAATTTTTTTAACCTGAATCTTTTATGGTTTTTATAATAAATTGTTGACTTATTTTTAACTTGGAACTTTTTTTTTGGTTTTTACAGTAAAATTGTTGAGTTTTTTTAACTAGGAATGTTTATTTTTTATGGTTTTTATAGTGAAATTGATGAATTTTTTAACTTGGAATTTTTTTATGGTTTTTATAGAGAAATTGTTTAATTTTTTTACTTGGAACTTTTTTTATGCTTTTTATACAGAAACTGTTTACTTGGAATCTTTTATGCTTCTTTTTTAACTTGGAACTTTTTTATGGTTCTTTTAGTGAAATTGTTGAGTTTTTTAAAATTTACTTTCTTTATGTTTTTGTATAGTGAAATTATTGAATTATTTTAAGATTGATGTTTTTTTTTATGTATTTTATATTAAAATTACTTATATTTTTAACTTGAAACTTTTTTTTTTGTTTTTATAGTGAAATTATTGAGTATTTTAAATTGGAACTTTTTTTAATGGTTTTTACAGTGAAATTGTTGAGTTTTTTCAAATGGAACTTTTTTTGTATGGTTTTTACAGTGAAAATGTAGAGTTTTTTATGCTTTTTATACAGAAACTGTTTACTTGGAATCTTTTATGCTTCGTTTTTTAACATGGAACTTTGTTATGGTTCTTTTAGTGAAATTGTTGAGTTTTTTAAAATTTACTTTTTTTAATGTTTTTGTATAGTGAAATTATTGAATTATTTTAAGATTTATGTTTTTTTTATGTATTTTATATTAAAATTGCTTATATTTTTAACTTGAAACTTTTTTTGTGGGTTTTTTATAGTGAAATTGTTGAGTATTTTAAATTGGAACTTTTTTTAATGGTTTTTACAGTGAAATTGTTGAGTTTTTTCAAATGGAACTTTTTTTGTATGGTTTTTACAGTGAAAATGTAGAGTTTTTTAACTTGGAACTTTTTTAATGGTATTTATAGTGAAATTATTGAGTTTTTCAACTTGGAACTTTTTTATGGTTTTTATAGTGAAATTTTATAGTTTTTTAACTAGGAACTTTTTTTAATGGTATTTATAGTGAAATTATTGAGTTTTTTGACTTGGAACTTTTTAATGGTTTTTATAGTGAAATTGTTAATTTTTTTAACATGAATCTTTTATGGTTTTATAGTGAAATTGTTGACTTATTTTTAACTTGGAACTTTTTTTATGGTTTTTACAGTAAAATTGTTGAGTTTTTTTAACTAGGAAGTTTATTTTTTATGGTTTTTATAGTGAAATTGATGGATTTTTTAACTTGGAATTTTTTTATGGTTTTTATAGAGAAATTGTTTAATTTTTTAACTTGGAACTTTTTTTATGCTTTTTATACAGAAACTGTTTACTTGGAACTTTTTAATGGTTCTTTTAGTGAAATTGTTGAGTTTTTTAAAATTTACTTTTTTTATGTTTTTTTATAGTGAAATTATTGAATTATTTTAAGATTGATGTTTTTTTATGTAATTTATATTAAAATTGCTTATATTTTTAACTTGAAACTTTTTTGTGTGTTTTTTATAGTGAAATTGTTGAGTATTTTAAATTGGAACTTTTTTTAATGGTTTTTACAGTGAAATTGTTGAGTTTTTTCAAATGGAACTTTTTTTGTATGGTTTTTACAGTGAAAATGTAGAGTTTTTTAACTTGGAACTTTTTTAATGGTATTTATAGTGAAATTATTGAGTTTTTCGACTTGGAACTTTTTTTATGGTTTTTATAGTGAAATTGTATAGTTTTTTAACTAGGAACTTTTTTTAATGGTATTTATAGTGAAATTATTGAGTTTTTTGACTTGGAACTTTTTAATGGTTTTTATAGTGAAATTGTTAATTTTTTTAACCTGAATCTTTTATGGTTTTTATAATAAATTGTTGACTTATTTTTAACTTGGAACTTTTTTTTTGGTTTTTACAGTAAAATTGTTGAGTTTTTTTAACTAGGAATGTTTATTTTTTATGGTTTTTATAGTGAAATTGATGAATTTTTTAACTTGGAATTTTTTTATGGTTTTTATAGAGAAATTGTTTAATTTTTTTACTTGGAACTTTTTTTATGCTTTTTATACAGAAACTGTTTACTTGGAATCTTTTATGCTTCTTTTTTAACTTGGAACTTTTTTATGGTTCTTTTAGTGAAATTGTTGAGTTTTTTAAAATTTACTTTCTTTATGTTTTTGTATAGTGAAATTATTGAATTATTTTAAGATTGATGTTTTTTTTTATGTATTTTATATTAAAATTGCTTATATTTTTAACTTGAAACTTTTTTTTTTGTTTTTATAGTGAAATTATTGAGTATTTTAAATTGGAACTTTTTTTAATGGTTTTTACAGTGAAATTGTTGAGTTTTTTCAAATGGAACTTTTTTTGTATGGTTTTTACAGTGAAAATGTAGAGTTTTTTATGCTTTTTATACAGAAACTGTTTACTTGGAATCTTTTATGCTTCGTTTTTTAACATGGAACTTTGTTATGGTTCTTTTAGTGAAATTGTTGAGTTTTTTAAAATTTACTTTTTTTAATGTTTTTGTATAGTGAAATTATTGAATTATTTTAAGATTTATGTTTTTTTTATGTATTTTATATTAAAATTGCTTATATTTTTAACTTGAAACTTTTTTTGTGGGTTTTTTATAGTGGAATTGTTGAGTATTTTAAATTGGAACTTTTTTTAATGGTTTTTACAGTGAAATTGTTGAGTTTTTTCAAATGGAACTTTTTTTGTATGGATTTTACAGTGAAAATGTAGAGTTTTTTAACTTGGAACTTTTTTAATGGTATTTATAGTGAAATTATTGAGTTTTTCAACTTGGAACTTTTTTATGGTTTTTATAGTGAAATTTTATAGTTTTTTAACTAGGAACTTTTTTTAATGGTATTTATAGTGAAATTATTGAGTTTTTTGACTTGGAACTTTTTAATGGTTTTTATAGTGAAATTGTTAATTTTTTTAACATGAATCTTTTATGGTTTTATAGTGAAATTGTTGACTTATTTTTAACTTGGAACTTTTTTTATGGTTTTTACAGTAAAATTGTTGAGTTTTTTTAACTAGGAAGTTTATTTTTTATGGTTTTTATAGTGAAATTGATGGATTTTTTAACTTGGAATTTTTTTATGGTTTTTATAGAGAAATTGTTTAATTTTTTAACTTGGAACTTTTTTTATGCTTTTTATACAAAAACTGTTTACTTGGAACTTTTTAATGGTTCTTTTAGTGAAATTGTTGAGTTTTTTAAAATTTACTTTTTTTTATGTTTTTTTATAGTGAAATTATTGAATTATTTTAAGATTGATGTTTTTTTATGTAATTTATATTAAAATTGCTTATATTTTTAACTTGAAACTTTTTTGTGTGTTTTTTATAGTGAAATTGTTGAGTATTTTAAATTGGAACTTTTTTTAATGGTTTTTACAGTGAAATTGTTGAGTTTTTTCAAATGGAACTTTTTTTGTATGGTTTTTACAGTGAAAATGTAGAGTTTTTTAACTTGGAACTTTTTTAATGGTATTTATAGTGAAATTATTGAGTTTTTCGACTTGGAACTTTTTTTATGGTTTTTATAGTGAAATTGTATAGTTTTTTAACTAGGAACTTTTTTTAATGGTATTTATAGTGAAATTATTGAGTTTTTTGACTTGGAACTTTTTAATGGTTTTTATAGTGAAATTGTTAATTTTTTTAACCTGAATCTTTTATGGTTTTTATAATAAATTGTTGACTTATTTTTAACTTGGAACTTTTTTTTTGGTTTTTACAGTAAAATTGTTGAGTTTTTTTAACTAGGAATGTTTATTTTTTATGGTTTTTATAGTGAAATTGATGAATTTTTTAACTTGGAATTTTTTTATGGTTTTTATAGAGAAATTGTTTAATTTTTTTACTTGGAACTTTTTTTATGCTTTTTATACAGAAACTGTTTACTTGGAATCTTTTATGCTTCTTTTTTAACTTGGAACTTTTTTATGGTTCTTTTAGTGAAATTGTTGAGTTTTTTAAAATTTACTTTCTTTATGTTTTTGTATAGTGAAATTATTGAATTATTTTAAGATTGATGTTTTTTTTTATGTATTTTATATTAAAATTGCTTATATTTTTAACTTGAAACTTTTTTTTTTGTTTTTATAGTGAAATTATTGAGTATTTTAAATTGGAACTTTTTTTAATGGTTTTTACAGTGAAATTGTTGAGTTTTTTCAAATGGAACTTTTTTTGTATGGTTTTTACAGTGAAAATGTAGAGTTTTTTATGCTTTTTATACAGAAACTGTTTACTTGGAATCTTTTATGCTTCGTTTTTTAACATGGAACTTTGTTATGGTTCTTTTAGTGAAATTGTTGAGTTTTTTAAAATTTACTTTTTTTAATGTTTTTGTATAGTGAAATTATTGAATTATTTTAAGATTTATGTTTTTTTATGTATTTTATATTAAAATTGCTTATATTTTTAACTTGAAACTTTTTTTGTGGGTTTTTTATAGTGGAATTGTTGAGTATTTTAAATTGGAACTTTTTTTAATGGTTTTTACAGTGAAATTGTTGAGTTTTTTCAAATGGAACTTTTTTTGTATGGTTTTTACAGTGAAAATGTAGAGTTTTTTAACTTGGAACTTTTTTAATGGTATTTATAGTGAAATTATTGAGTTTTTCAACTTGGAACTTTTTTATGGTTTTTATAGTGAAATTTTATAGTTTTTTAACTAGGAACTTTTTTTAATGGTATTTATAGTGAAATTATTGAGTTTTTTGACTTGGAACTTTTTAATGGTTTTTATAGTGAAATTGTTAATTTTTTTAACATGAATCTTTTATGGTTTTATAGTGAAATTGTTGACTTATTTTTAACTTGGAACTTTTTTTATGGTTTTTACAGTAAAATTGTTGAGTTTTTTTAACTAGGAAGTTTATTTTTTATGGTTTTTATAGTGAAATTGATGGATTTTTTAACTTGGAATTTTTTTATGGTTTTTATAGAGAAATTGTTTAATTTTTTAACTTGGAACTTTTTTTATGCTTTTTATACAGAAACTGTTTACTTGGAACTTTTTAATGGTTCTTTTAGTGAAATTGTTGAGTTTTTTAAAATTTACTTTTTTTATGTTTTTTTATAGTGAAATTATTGAATTATTTTAAGATTGATGTTTTTTTATGTAATTTATATTAAAATTGCTTATATTTTTAACTTGAAACTTTTTTGTGTGTTTTTTATAGTGAAATTGTTGAGTATTTTAAATTGGAACTTTTTTTAATGGTTTTTACAGTGAAATTGTTGAGTTTTTTCAAATGGAACTTTTTTTGTATGGTTTTTACAGTGAAAATGTAGAGTTTTTTAACTTGGAACTTTTTTAATCGTATTTATAGTGAAATTATTGAGTTTTTCAACTTGGAACTTTTTTATGGTTTTTATAGTGAAATTTTATAGTTTTTTAACTAGGAACTTTTTTTAATGGTATTTATAGTGAAATTATTGAGTTTTTTGACTTGGAACTTTTTAATGGTTTTTATAGTGAAATTGTTAATTTTTTTAACATGAATCTTTTATGGTTTTATAGTGAAATTGTTGACTTATTTTTAACTTGGAACTTTTTTTATGGTTTTTACAGTAAAATTGTTGAGTTTTTTTAACTAGGAAGTTTATTTTTTATGGTTTTTATAGTGAAATTGATGGATTTTTTAACTTGGAATTTTTTTATGGTTTTATAGAGAAATTGTTTAATTTTTTAACTTGGAACTTTTTTTATGCTTTTTATACAGAGACTGTTTACTTGGAACTTTTTAATGGTTCTTTTAGTGAAATTGTTGAGTTTTTTAAAATTTACTTTTTTTATGTTTTTTTATAGTGAAATTATTGAATTATTTTAAGATTGATGTTTTTTTATGTAATTTATATTAAAATTGCTTATATTTTTAATTTGAAACTTTTTTGTGTGTTTTTTATAGTGAAATTGTTGAGTATTTTAAATTGGAACTTTTTTTAATGGTTTTTACAGTGAAATTGTTGAGTTTTTTCAAATGGAACTTTTTTTGTATGGTTTTTACAGTGAAAATGTAGAGTTTTTTAACTTGGACCTTTTTTAATCGTATTTATAGTGAAATTATTGAGTTTTTCAACTTGGAACTTTTTTATGGTTTTTATAGTGAAATTTTATAGTTTTTTAACTAGGAACTTTTTTTAATGGTATTTATAGTGAAATTATTGAGTTTTTTAACTTGGAACTTTTTAATGGTTTTTATAGTGAAATTGTTAATTTTTTTAACATGAATCTTTTATGGTTTTATAGTGAAATTGTTGACTTATTTTTAACTTGGAACTTTTTTTATGGTTTTTACAGTAAAATTGTTGAGTTTTTTTAACTAGGAAGTTTATTTTTTATGGTTTTTATAGTGAAATTGATGGATTTTTTAACTTGGAATTTTTTTATGGTTTTTATAGAGAAATTGTTTAATTTTTTAACTTGGAACTTTTTTTATGCTTTTTATACAGAAACTGTTTACTTGGAACTTTTTAATGGTTCTTTTAGTGAAATTGTTGAGTTTTTTAAAATTTACTTTTTTTATGTTTTTTTATAGTGAAATTATTGAATTATTTTAAGATTGATGTTTTTTTTATGTAATTTATATTAAAATTGCTTATATTTTTAACTTGAAACTTTTTTGTGTGTTTTTTATAGTGAAATTGTTGAGTATTTTAAATTGGAACTTTTTTTAATGGTTTTTACAGTGAAATTGTTGAGTTTTTTCAAATTGAACTTTTTTTGTATGGTTTTTACAGTGAAAATGTAGAGTTTTTTAACTTGGAACTTTTTTAATGGTATTTATAGTGAAATTATTGAGTTTTTCGACTTGGAACTTTTTTATGGTTTTTATAGTGAAATTGTATAGTTTTTTAACTAGGATCTTTTTTTAATGGTATTTATAGTGAAATTATTGAGTTTTTTGACTTGGAACTTTTTAATGGTTTTTATAGTGAAATTGTTAATTTTTTTAACCTGAATCTTTTATGGTTTTTATAATAAATTGTTGACTTATTTTTAACTTGGAACTTTTTTTTTGGTTTTTACAGTAAAATTGTTGAGTTTTTTTAACTAGGAATGTTTATTTTTTATGGTTTTTATAGTGAAATTGATGAATTTTTTAACTTGGAATTTTTTTATGGTTTTTATAGAGAAATTGTTTAATTTTTTTACTTGGAACTTTTTTTATGCTTTTTATACAGAAACTGTTTACTTGGAATCTTTTATGCTTCTTTTTTAACTTGGAACTTTTTTATGGTTCTTTTAGTGAAATTGTTGAGTTTTTTAAAATTTACTTTCTTTATGTTTTTGTATAGTGAAATTATTGAATTATTTTAAGATTGATGTTTTTTTTTATGTATTTTATATTAAAATTACTTATATTTTTAACTTGAAACTTTTTTTTTTGTTTTTATAGTGAAATTATTGAGTATTTTAAATTGGAACTTTTTTTAATGGTTTTTACAGTGAAATTGTTGAGTTTTTTCAAATGGAACTTTTTTTGTATGGTTTTTACAGTGAAAATGTAGAGTTTTTTATGCTTTTTATACAGAAACTGTTTACTTGGAATCTTTTATGCTTCGTTTTTTAACATGGAACTTTGTTATGGTTCTTTTAGTGAAATTGTTGAGTTTTTTAAAATTTACTTTTTTTAATGTTTTTGTATAGTGAAATTATTGAATTATTTTAAGATTTATGTTTTTTTTATGTATTTTATATTAAAATTGCTTATATTTTTAACTTGAAACTTTTTTTGTGGGTTTTTTATAGTGAAATTGTTGAGTATTTTAAATTGGAACTTTTTTTAATGGTTTTTACAGTGAAATTGTTGAGTTTTTTCAAATGGAACTTTTTTTGTATGGTTTTTACAGTGAAAATGTAGAGTTTTTTAACTTGGAACTTTTTTAATGGTATTTATAGTGAAATTATTGAGTTTTTCAACTTGGAACTTTTTTATGGTTTTTATAGTGAAATTTTATAGTTTTTTAACTAGGAACTTTTTTTAATGGTATTTATAGTGAAATTATTGAGTTTTTTGACTTGGAACTTTTTAATGGTTTTTATAGTGAAATTGTTAATTTTTTTAACATGAATCTTTTATGGTTTTATAGTGAAATTGTTGACTTATTTTTAACTTGGAACTTTTTTTATGGTTTTTACAGTAAAATTGTTGAGTTTTTTTAACTAGGAAGTTTATTTTTTATGGTTTTTATAGTGAAATTGATGGATTTTTTAACTTGGAATTTTTTTATGGTTTTTATAGAGAAATTGTTTAATTTTTTTACTTGGAACTTTTGTTATGCTTTTTATACAGAAACTGTTTACTTGGAATCTTTTATACTTTTTTTTTTAACTTGGAACTTTTTAATGGTTCTTTTAGTGAAATTGTTGAGTTTTTTAAAATTTACTTTTTTTATGTTTTTTTATAGTGAAATTATTGAATTATTTTAAGATTGATGTTTTTTTTATGTAATTTATATTAAAATTGCTTATATTTTTAACTTGAAACTTTTTTGTGTGTTTTTTATAGTGAAATTGTTGAGTATTTTAAATTGGAACTTTTTTTAATGGTTTTTACAGTGAAATTGTTGAGTTTTTTCAAATGGAACTTTTTTTGTATGGTTTTTACAGTGAAAATGTAGAGTTTTTTAACTTGGAACTTTTTTAATGGTATTTATAGTGAAATTATTGAGTTTTTCGACTTGGAACTTTTTTTATGGTTTTTATAGTGAAATTGTATAGTTTTTTAACTAGGAACTTTTTTTAATGGTATTTATAGTGAAATTATTGAGTTTTTTGACTTGGAACTTTTTAATGGTTTTTATAGTGAAATTGTTAATTTTTTTAACCTGAATCTTTTATGGTTTTTATAATAAATTGTTGACTTATTTTTAACTTGGAACTTTTTTTTTGGTTTTTACAGTAAAATTGTTGAGTTTTTTTAACTAGGAATGTTTATTTTTTATGGTTTTTATAGTGAAATTGATGAATTTTTTAACTTGGAATTTTTTTATGGTTTTTATAGAGAAATTGTTTAATTTTTTTACTTGGAACTTTTTTTATGCTTTTTATACAGAAACTGTTTACTTGGAATCTTTTATGCTTCTTTTTTAACTTGGAACTTTTTTATGGTTCTTTTAGTGAAATTGTTGAGTTTTTTAAAATTTACTTTCTTTATGTTTTTGTATAGTGAAATTATTGAATTATTTTAAGATTGATGTTTTTTTTTATGTATTTTATATTAAAATTACTTATATTTTTAACTTGAAACTTTTTTTTTTGTTTTTATAGTGAAATTATTGAGTATTTTAAATTGGAACTTTTTTTAATGGTTTTTACAGTGAAATTGTTGAGTTTTTTCAAATGGAACTTTTTTTGTATGGTTTTTACAGTGAAAATGTAGAGTTTTTTATGCTTTTTATACAGAAACTGTTTACTTGGAATCTTTTATGCTTCGTTTTTTAACATGGAACTTTGTTATGGTTCTTTTAGTGAAATTGTTTAGTTTTTTAAAATTTACTTTTTTTAATGTTTTTGTATAGTGAAATTATTGAATTATTTTAAGATTTATGTTTTTTTTATGTATTTTATATTAAAATTGCTTATATTTTTAACTTGAAACTTTTTTTGTGGGTTTTTTATAGTGAAATTGTTGAGTATTTTAAATTGGAACTTTTTTTAATAGTTTTTACAGTGAAATTGTTGAGTTTTTTCAAATGGAACTTTTTTTGTATGGTTTTTACAGTGAAAATGTAGAGTTTTTTAACTTGGAACTTTTTTAATGGTATTTATAGTGAAATTATTGAGTTTTTCAACTTGGAACTTTTTTATGGTTTTTATAGTGAAATTTTATAGTTTTTTAACTAGGAACTTTTTTTAATGGTATTTATAGTGAAATTATTGAGTTTTTTGACTTGGAACTTTTTAATGGTTTTTATAGTGAAATTGTTAATTTTTTTAACATGAATCTTTTATGGTTTTATAGTGAAATTGTTGACTTATTTTTAACTTGGAACTTTTTTTATGGTTTTTACAGTAAAATTGTTGAGTTTTTTTAACTAGGAAGTTTATTTTTTATGGTTTTTATAGTGAAATTGATGGATTTTTTAACTTGGAATTTTTTTATGGTTTTTATAGAGAAATTGTTTAATTTTTTAACTTGGAACTTTTTTTATGCTTTTTATACAGAAACTGTTTACTTGGAACTTTTTAATGGTTCTTTTAGTGAAATTGTTGAGTTTTTTAAAATTTACTTTTTTTATGTTTTTTTATAGTGAAATTATTGAATTATTTTAAGATTGATGTTTTTTTATGTAATTTATATTAAAATTGCTTATATTTTTAACTTGAAACTTTTTTGTGTGTTTTTTATAGTGAAATTGTTGAGTATTTTAAATTGGAACTTTTTTTAATGGTTTTTACAGTGAAATTGTTGAGTTTTTTCAAATGGAACTTTTTTTGTATGGTTTTTACAGTGAAAATGTAGAGTTTTTTAACTTGGAACTTTTTTAATGGTATTTATAGAGAAATTATTGAGTTTTTCGACTTGGAACTTTTTTTATGGTTTTTATAGTGAAATTGTATAGTTTTTTAACTAGGAACTTTTTTTAATGGTATTTATAGTGAAATTATTGAGTTTTTTGACTTGGAACTTTTTAATGGTTTTTATAGTGAAATTGTTAATTTTTTTAACCTGAATCTTTTATGGTTTTTATAATAAATTGTTGACTTATTTTTAACTTGGAACTTTTTTTTTGGTTTTTACAGTAAAATTGTTGAGTTTTTTTAACTAAGAATGTTTATTTTTTATGGTTTTTATAGTGAAATTGATGAATTTTTTAACTTGGAATTTTTTTATGGTTTTTATAGAGAAATTGTTTAATTTTTTTACTTGGAACTTTTTTTATGTTTTTTATACAGAAACTGTTTACTTGGAATCTTTTATGCTTCTTTTTTAACTTGGAACTTTTTTATGGTTCTTTTAGTGAAATTGTTGAGTTTTTTAAAATTTACTTTCTTTATGTTTTTGTATAGTGAAATTATTGAATTATTTTAAGATTGATGTTTTTTTTTATGTATTTTATATTAAAATTGCTTATATTTTTAACTTGAAACTTTTTTTTTTTGTTTTTATAGTGAAATTATTGAGTATTTTAAATTGGAACTTTTTTTAATGGTTTTTACAGTGAAATTGTTGAGTTTTTTCAAATGGAACTTTTTTTGTATGGTTTTTACAGTGAAAATGTAGAGTTTTTTATGCTTTTTATACAGAAACTGTTTACTTGGAATCTTTTATGCTTCGTTTTTTAACATGGAACTTTGTTATGGTTCTTTTAGTGAAATTGTTGAGTTTTTTAAAATTTACTTTTTTTAATGTTTTTGTATAGTGAAATTATTGAATTATTTTAAGATTTATGTTTTTTTTATGTATTTTATATTAAAATTGCTTATATTTTTAACTTGAAACTTTTTTTGTGGGTTTTTTATAGTGGAATTGTTGAGTATTTTAAATTGGAACTTTTTTTAATGGTTTTTACAGTGAAATTGTTGAGTTTTTTCAAATGGAACTTTTTTTGTATGGATTTTACAGTGAAAATGTAGAGTTTTTTAACTTGGAACTTTTTTAATGGTATTTATAGTGAAATTATTGAGTTTTTCAACTTGGAACTTTTTTATGGTTTTTATAGTGAAATTTTATAGTTTTTTAACTAGGAACTTTTTTTAATGGTATTTATAGTGAAATTATTGAGTTTTTTGACTTGGAACTTTTTAATGGTTTTTATAGTGAAATTGTTAATTTTTTTAACATGAATCTTTTATGGTTTTATAGTGAAATTGTTGACTTATTTTTAACTTGGAACTTTTTTTATGGTTTTTACAGTAAAATTGTTGAGTTTTTTTAACTAGGAAGTTTATTTTTTATGGTTTTTATAGTGAAATTGATGGATTTTTTAACTTGGAATTTTTTTATGGTTTTTATAGAGAAATTGTTTAATTTTTTAACTTGGAACTTTTTTTATGCTTTTTATACAAAAACTGTTTACTTGGAACTTTTTAATGGTTCTTTTAGTGAAATTGTTGAGTTTTTTAAAATTTACTTTTTTTTATGTTTTTTTATAGTGAAATTATTGAATTATTTTAAGATTGATGTTTTTTTATGTAATTTATATTAAAATTGCTTATATTTTTAACTTGAAACTTTTTTGTGTGTTTTTTATAGTGAAATTGTTGAGTATTTTAAATTGGAACTTTTTTTAATGGTTTTTACAGTGAAATTGTTGAGTTTTTTCAAATGGAACTTTTTTTGTATGGTTTTTACAGTGAAAATGTAGAGTTTTTTAACTTGGAACTTTTTTAATGGTATTTATAGTGAAATTATTGAGTTTTTCGACTTGGAACTTTTTTTATGGTTTTTATAGTGAAATTGTATAGTTTTTTAACTAGGAACTTTTTTTAATGGTATTTATAGTGAAATTATTGAGTTTTTTGACTTGGAACTTTTTAATGGTTTTTATAGTGAAATTGTTAATTTTTTTAACCTGAATCTTTTATGGTTTTTATAATAAATTGTTGACTTATTTTTAACTTGGAACTTTTTTTTTGGTTTTTACAGTAAAATTGTTGAGTTTTTTTAACTAGGAATGTTTATTTTTTATGGTTTTTATAGTGAAATTGATGAATTTTTTAACTTGGAATTTTTTTATGGTTTTTATAGAGAAATTGTTTAATTTTTTTACTTGGAACTTTTTTTATGCTTTTTATACAGAAACTGTTTACTTGGAATCTTTTATGCTTCTTTTTTAACTTGGAACTTTTTTATGGTTCTTTTAGTGAAATTGTTGAGTTTTTTAAAATTTACTTTCTTTATGTTTTTGTATAGTGAAATTATTGAATTATTTTAAGATTGATGTTTTTTTTTATGTATTTTATATTAAAATTGCTTATATTTTTAACTTGAAACTTTTTTTTTTGTTTTTATAGTGAAATTATTGAGTATTTTAAATTGGAACTTTTTTTAATGGTTTTTACAGTGAAATTGTTGAGTTTTTTCAAATGGAACTTTTTTTGTATGGTTTTTACAGTGAAAATGTAGAGTTTTTTATGCTTTTTATACAGAAACTGTTTACTTGGAATCTTTTATGCTTCGTTTTTTAACATGGAACTTTGTTATGGTTCTTTTAGTGAAATTGTTGAGTTTTTTAAAATTTACTTTTTTTAATGTTTTTGTATAGTGAAATTATTGAATTATTTTAAGATTTATGTTTTTTTATGTATTTTATATTAAAATTGCTTATATTTTTAACTTGAAACTTTTTTTGTGGGTTTTTTATAGTGGAATTGTTGAGTATTTTAAATTGGAACTTTTTTTAATGGTTTTTACTGTGAAATTGTTGAGTTTTTTCAAATGGAACTTTTTTTGTATGGTTTTTACAGTGAAAATGTAGAGTTTTTTAACTTGGAACTTTTTTAATGGTATTTATAGTGAAATTATTGAGTTTTTCAACTTGGAACTTTTTTATGGTTTTTATAGTGAAATTTTATAGTTTTTTAACTAGGAACTTTTTTTAATGGTATTTATAGTGAAATTATTGAGTTTTTTGACTTGGAACTTTTTAATGGTTTTTATAGTGAAATTGTTAATTTTTTTAACATGAATCTTTTATGGTTTTATAGTGAAATTGTTGACTTATTTTTAACTTGGAACTTTTTTTATGGTTTTTACAGTAAAATTGTTGAGTTTTTTTAACTAGGAAGTTTATTTTTTATGGTTTTTATAGTGAAATTGATGGATTTTTTAACTTGGAATTTTTTTATGGTTTTTATAGAGAAATTGTTTAATTTTTTAACTTGGAACTTTTTTTATGCTTTTTATACAGAAACTGTTTACTTGGAACTTTTTAATGGTTCTTTTAGTGAAATTGTTGAGTTTTTTAAAATTTACTTTTTTTATGTTTTTTTATAGTGAAATTATTGAATTATTTTAAGATTGATGTTTTTTTATGTAATTTATATTAAAATTGCTTATATTTTTAACTTGAAACTTTTTTGTGTGTTTTTTATAGTGAAATTGTTGAGTATTTTAAATTGGAACTTTTTTTAATGGTTTTTACAGTGAAATTGTTGAGTTTTTTCAAATGGAACTTTTTTTGTATGGTTTTTACAGTGAAAATGTAGAGTTTTTTAACTTGGAACTTTTTTAATCGTATTTATAGTGAAATTATTGAGTTTTTCAACTTGGAACTTTTTTATGGTTTTTATAGTGAAATTTTATAGTTTTTTAACTAGGAACTTTTTTTAATGGTATTTATAGTGAAATTATTGAGTTTTTTGACTTGGAACTTTTTAATGGTTTTTATAGTGAAATTGTTAATTTTTTTAACATGAATCTTTTATGGTTTTATAGTGAAATTGTTGACTTATTTTTAACTTGGAACTTTTTTTATGGTTTTTACAGTAAAATTGTTGAGTTTTTTTAACTAGGAAGTTTATTTTTTATGGTTTTTATAGTGAAATTGATGGATTTTTTAACTTGGAATTTTTTTATGGTTTTATAGAGAAATTGTTTAATTTTTTAACTTGGAACTTTTTTTATGCTTTTTATACAGAGACTGTTTACTTGGAACTTTTTAATGGTTCTTTTAGTGAAATTGTTGAGTTTTTTAAAATTTACTTTTTTTATGTTTTTTTATAGTGAAATTATTGAATTATTTTAAGATTGATGTTTTTTTATGTAATTTATATTAAAATTGCTTATATTTTTAATTTGAAACTTTTTTGTGTGTTTTTTATAGTGAAATTGTTGAGTATTTTAAATTGGAACGTTTTTTAATGGTTTTTACAGTGAAATTGTTGAGTTTTTTCAAATGGAACTTTTTTTGTATGGTTTTTACAGTGAAAATGTAGAGTTTTTTAACTTGGACCTTTTTTAATCGTATTTATAGTGAAATTATTGAGTTTTTCAACTTGGAACTTTTTTATGGTTTTTATAGTGAAATTTTATAGTTTTTTAACTAGGAACTTTTTTTAATGGTATTTATAGTGAAATTATTGAGTTTTTTAACTTGGAACTTTTTAATGGTTTTTATAGTGAAATTGTTAATTTTTTTAACATGAATCTTTTATGGTTTTATAGTGAAATTGTTGACTTATTTTTAACTTGGAACTTTTTTTATGGTTTTTACAGTAAAATTGTTGAGTTTTTTTAACTAGGAAGTTTATTTTTTATGGTTTTTATAGTGAAATTGATGGATTTTTTAACTTGGAATTTTTTTATGGTTTTTATAGAGAAATTGTTTAATTTTTTAACTTGGAACTTTTTTTATGCTTTTTATACAGAAACTGTTTACTTGGAACTTTTTAATGGTTCTTTTAGTGAAATTGTTGAGTTTTTTAAAATTTACTTTTTTTATGTTTTTTTATAGTGAAATTATTGAATTATTTTAAGATTGATGTTTTTTTTATGTAATTTATATTAAAATTGCTTATATTTTTAACTTGAAACTTTTTTGTGTGTTTTTTATAGTGAAATTGTTGAGTATTTTAAATTGGAACTTTTTTTAATGGTTTTTACAGTGAAATTGTTGAGTTTTTTCAAATTGAACTTTTTTTGTATGGTTTTTACAGTGAAAATGTAGAGTTTTTTAACTTGGAACTTTTTTAATGGTATTTATAGTGAAATTATTGAGTTTTTCGACTTGGAACTTTTTTATGGTTTTTATAGTGAAATTGTATAGTTTTTTAACTAGGATCTTTTTTTAATGGTATTTATAGTGAAATTATTGAGTTTTTTGACTTGGAACTTTTTTATGGTTTTTATAGTGAAATTGTTAATTTTTTTAACATGAATCTTTTATGGTTTTTATAGTAAATTGTTGACTTATTTTTAACTTGGAATTTTTTTTTAGTTTTTACAGTAAAATTGATGAGTTTTTTTAACTAGGATTGTTTATTTTTTATGGTTTTTATAGTGAAATTGATGAATTTTTTAACTTCGAATTTTTTTATGGTTTTTATAGAGAAATTGTTTAATTTTTTAACTTGGAACTTTTTTTATGCTTTTTATACATAAACTGTTTACTTGGAATCTTTTATACTTTTTTTTTTAACTTGGAACTTTTTAATGGTTCTTTTAGTGAAATTGTTGAGTTTTTTAAAATTTACTTTTTTTATGTTTTTTTATAGTGAAATTATTGAATTATTTTAAGATTGACGTTTTTTTTATGTAATTTATATTAAAATTGCTTATATTTTTAACTTGAAAATTTTTTGTGTGTTTTTTATAGTGAAATTGTTGAGTATTTTAAATTGGGTCATTTTTTAATGGTTTTTACAGTGAAATTGTTGAGTTTTTTCAAATGGAACTTTTTTTGTATGGTTTTTACAGTGAAAATGTAGAGTTTTTTAACTTGGAACTTTTTTAATGGTATTTATAGTGAAATTATTGAGTTTTTCGACTTGGAACTTTTTTATGGTTTTTATAGTGAAATTGTATAGTTTTTTAACTAGGAACTTTTTTTAATGGTATTTATAGTGAAATTATTGAGTTTTTTGACTTGGAACTTTTTTATGGTTTTTATAGTGAAATTGTTAATTTTTTTTAACATGAATCTTTTATGGTTTTATAGTGAAATTGTTGACTTATTTTTAACTTGGAACTTTTTTTATGGTTTTTACAGTAAAATTGTTAAGTTTTTTTAACTAGGAAGTTTATTTTTTATGGTTTTTATAGTGAAATTGATGGATTTTTTAACTTGGAATTTTTTTATGGTTTTTATAGAGAAATTGTTTAATTTTTTAACTTGGAACTTTTTTTATGCTTTTTATACATAAACTGTTTACTTGGAATCTTTTATACTTTTTTTTTTAACTTGGAACTTTTTAATGGTTCTTTTAGTGAAATTGTTGAGTTTTTTAAAATTTACTTTTTTTATGTTTTTTTATAGTGAAATTATTGAATTATTTTAAGATTGACGTTTTTTTATGTAATTTATATTAAAATTGCTTATATTTTTAACTTGAAAATTTTTTGTGTGTTTTTTATAGTGAAATTGTTGAGTATTTTAAATTGGGTCATTTTTTAATGGTTTTTACAGTGAAATTGTTGAGTTTTTTCAAATGGAACTTTTTTTGTATGGTTTTTACAGTGAAAATGTAGAGTTTTTTAACTTGGAACTTTTTTAATGGTATTTATAGTGAAATTATTGAGTTTTTCGACTTGGAACTTTTTTATGGTTTTTATAGTGAAATTGTATAGTTTTTTAACTAGGAACTTTTTTTAATGGTATTTATAGTGAAATTATTGAGTTTTTTGACTTGGAACTTTTTTATGGTTTTTATAGTGAAATTGTTAATTTTTTTAACATGAATCTTTTATGGTTTTTATAATAAATTGTTGACTTATTTTTAACTTGGAACTTTTTTTTTGGTTTTTACAATAAATTGTTGAGTTTTTTTAACTAGGAATGTTTATTTTTTATGGTTTTTATAGTGAAATTGATGAATTTTTTAACTTGGAATTTTTTTATTGTTTTTATAGAGAAATTGTTTAATTTTTTAACTTGGAACTTTTTTTATGCTTTTTATACAGAAACTGTTTACTTGGAATCTTTTATACTTTTTTTTTAACTTGGAACTTTTTAATGGTTCTTTTAGTGAAATTGTTGAGTTTTTTAAAATTTACTTTTTTTATGTTTTTTTATAGTGAAATTATTGAATTAATTTAAGATTGATGTTTTTTTTTATGTAATTTATATTAAAATTGCTTATATTTTTAACTTGAAACTTTTTTGTGTGTTTTTTATAGTGAAATTGTTGAGTATTTTAAATTGGAACTTTTTTTAATGGTTTTTACAGTGAAATTGTTGAGTTTTTTCAAATGGAATTTTTTTTGTATGGTTTTTACAGTGAAAATGTAGAGTTTTTTAACTTGGAACTTTTTTAATGGTATTTATAGTGAAATTATTGAGTTTTTCGACTAGGAACTTTTATATGGTTTTTATAGTGAAATTGTATAGTTTTTTAACTAGGAACTTTTTTTAATGGTATTTATAGTGAAATTATTGAGTTTTTTGACTTGGAACTTTTTTATGGTTTTTATAGTGAAATTGTTAATTTTTTTAACATGAATCTTTTATGGTTTTTATAATAAATTGTTGACTTATTTTTAACTTGGAACTTTTTTTTTGGTTTTTACAGTAAAATTGTTGAGTTTTTTTAACTAGGAATGTTTATTTTTTATGGTTTTTATAGTGAAATTGATGAATTTTTTAACTTGGAATTTTATTATGGTTTTTATAGAGAAATTGTTTAATTTTTTAACTTGGAACTTTTTTTATGCTTTTTATACAGAAACTGTTTACTTGGAATCTTTTATGCTTTTTTTTAACTTGGAACTTTTTAATGGTTCTTTTAGTGAAATTGTTGAGTTTTTTAAAATTTACTTTTTTTATGTTTTTTTATAGTGAAATTATTGAATTATTTTAAGATTGATGTTTTTTTATGTAATTTATATTAAAATTGCTTATATTTTTAACTTGAAAATTTTTTGTGTGTTTTTTATAGTGAAATTGTTGAGTATTTTAAATTGGAACATTTTTTAATGGTTTTTACAGTGAAATTGTTGAGTTTTTTCAAATAGAACTTTTTTTGTATGGTTTTTACAGTGAAAATGTAGAGTTTTTTAACTTGGAACTTTTTTAATGGTATTTATAGTGAAATTATTGAGTTTTTCGACTTGGAACTTTTTTATGGTTTTTATAGTGAAATTGTATAGTTTTTTAACTAGGAACTTTTTTTAATGGTATTTATAGTGAAATTATTGAGTTTTTTGACTTGGAACTTTTTTATGGTTTTTATAGTGAAATTGTTAATTTTTTTAACATGAATCTTTTATGGTTTTTATAATAAATTGTTGACTTATTTTTAACTTGGAACTTTTTTTTTTTGTTTTTACAGTAAAATTGTTGAGTTTTTTTAACTAGGAATGTTTATTTTTTATGGTTTTTATAGTGAAATTGATGAATTTTTTAACTTGGAATATTTTTATTGTTTTTATAGAGAAATTGTTTAATTTTTTAACTTGGAACTTTTTTATGCTTTTTATACAGAAACTGTTTACTTGGAATCTTTTATGCTTTTTTTTAACTTGGAACTTTTTTATGGTTCTTTTAGTGAAATTGTTGAGTTTTTTAAAATTTACTTTTTTTATGTTTTTGTATAGTGAAATTATTGAATTATTTTAAGATTGATGTTTTTTTTATGTATTTTATATTAAAATTGCTTATATTTTTAACTTGAAACTTTTTTTTTTGTGTTTTTTATAGTGAAATTATTGAGTATTTTAAATTGGAACTTTTTTTAATGGTTTTTACAATGAAATTGTTGAGTTTTTTCAAATGGAACTTTTTTTGTATGGTTTTTACAGTGAAAATGTAGAGTTTTTTTATGCTTTTTATACAGAAACTGTTTACTTGGAATCTTTTATGCTTTTTTTTAACATAGAACTTTTTTATGGTTCTTTTAGTGAAATTGTTGAGTTTTTTAAAATTTACTTTTTTTTTATGTTTTTGTATAGTGAAATTATTGAATTATTTTAAGATTGATGTTTTTTTTATGTATTTTATATTAAAATTGCTTATATTTTTAACTTGAAACTTTTTTTGTGGGTTTTTTATAGTGAAATTGTTGAGTATTTTAAATTGGAACTTTTTTTAATGGTTTTTACAGTGAAATTGTTGAGTTTTTTCAAATGGAACTTTTTTTGTATGGTTTTTACAGTGAAAATGTAGAGTTTTTTAACTTGGAACTTTTTTAATGGTATTTATAGTGAAATTATTGAGTTTTTCGACTTGGAACTTTTTTATGGTTTTTATAGTGAAATTTTATAGTTTTTTAACTAGGAACTTTTTTTAATGGTATTTATAGTGAAATTATTGAGTTTTTTGACTTGGAACTTTTTAATGGATTTTATAGTGAAATTGTTAATTTTTTTAACATGAATCTTTTATGGTTTTCTAGTGAAATTGTTGACTTATTTTTATCTTGGAACTTTTTTTATGGTTTTTACAGTAAAATTGTTGAGTTTTTTTAACTAGGAAGTTTATTTTTTATGGTTTTTATAGTGAAATTGATGGATTTTTTAACTTGGAATTTTTTTATGGTTTTTATAGAGAAATTTATTAATTTTTTAACTTGGAACTTTTTTTATGCTTTTTATACAGAAACTGTTTACTTGGAATCTTTTATACTTTTTTTTTTAACTTGGAACTTTTTAATGGTTCTTTTAGTGAAATTGTTGAGTTTTTTAAAATTTACTTTTTTTATGTTTTTTTATAGTGAAATTATTGAACTATTTTAAGATTGATGTTTTTTTTATGTAATTTATATTAAAATTGCTTATATTTTTAACTTGAAACTTTTTTGTGTGTTTTTTATAGTGAAATTGTTGAGTATTTTAAATTGGAACTTTTTTTAATGGTTTTTACAGTGAAATTGTTGAGTTTTTTCAAATGGAATTTTTTTTGTATGGTTTTTACAGTGAAAATGTAGAGTTTTTTAACTTGGAACTTTTTTAATGGTATTTATAGTGAAATTATTGAGTTTTTCGACTAGGAACTTTTTTATGGTTTTTATAGTGAAATTGTATAGTTTTTTAACTAGGAACTTTTTTTAATGGTATTTATAGTGAAATTATTGAGTTTTTTGACTTGGAACTTTTTTATGGTTTTTATAGTGAAATTGTTAATTTTTTTAACATGAATCTTTTATGGTTTTTATAATAAATTGTTGACTTATTTTTAACTTGGAACTTTTTTTTTGGTTTTTACAGTAAAATTGTTGAGTTTTTTTAACTAGGAATGTTTATTTTTTATGGTTTTTATAGTGAAATTGATGAATTTTTTAACTTGGAATTTTATTATGGTTTTTATAGAGAAATTGTTTAATTTTTTAACTTGGAACTTTTTTTATGCTTTTTATACAGAAACTGTTTACTTGGAATCTTTTATGCTTTTTTTTAACTTGGAACTTTTTAATGGTTCTTTTAGTGAAATTGTTGAGTTTTTTAAAATTTACTTTTTTTATGTTTTTTTATAGTGAAATTATTGAATTATTTTAAGATTGATGTTTTTTTATGTAATTTATATTAAAATTGCTTATATTTTTAACTTGAAAATTTTTTGTGTGTTTTTTATAGTGAAATTGTTGAGTATTTTAAATTGGAACATTTTTTAATGGTTTTTACAGTGAAATTGTTGAGTTTTTTCAAATAGAACTTTTTTTGTATGGTTTTTACAGTGAAAATGTAGAGTTTTTTAACTTGGAACTTTTTTAATGGTATTTATAGTGAAATTATTGAGTTTTTCGACTTGGAACTTTTTTATGGTTTTTATAGTGAAATTGTATAGTTTTTTAACTAGGAACTTTTTTTAATGGTATTTATAGTGAAATTATTGAGTTTTTTGACTTGGAACTTTTTTATGGTTTTTATAGTGAAATTGTTAATTTTTTTAACATGAATCTTTTATGGTTTTTATAATAAATTGTTGACTTATTTTTAACTTGGAACTTTTTTTTTTTGTTTTTACAGTAAAATTGTTGAGTTTTTTTAACTAGGAATGTTTATTTTTTATGGTTTTTATAGTGAAATTGATGAATTTTTTAACTTGGAATATTTTTATTGTTTTTATAGAGAAATTGTTTAATTTTTTAACTTGGAACTTTTTTATGCTTTTTATACAGAAACTGTTTACTTGGAATCTTTTATGCTTTTTTTTAACTTGGAACTTTTTTATGGTTCTTTTAGTGAAATTGTTGAGTTTTTTAAAATTTACTTTTTTTATGTTTTTGTATAGTGAAATTATTGAATTATTTTAAGATTGATGTTTTTTTTATGTATTTTATATTAAAATTGCTTATATTTTTAACTTGAAACTTTTTTTTTTGTGTTTTTTATAGTGAAATTATTGAGTATTTTAAATTGGAACTTTTTTTAATGGTTTTTACAATGAAATTGTTGAGTTTTTTCAAATGGAACTTTTTTTGTATGGTTTTTACAGTGAAAATGTAGAGTTTTTTTATGCTTTTTATACAGAAACTGTTTACTTGGAATCTTTTATGCTTTTTTTTAACATAGAACTTTTTTATGGTTCTTTTAGTGAAATTGTTGAGTTTTTTAAAATTTACTTTTTTTTTATGTTTTTGTATAGTGAAATTATTGAATTATTTTAAGATTGATGTTTTTTTTATGTATTTTATATTAAAATTGCTTATATTTTTAACTTGAAACTTTTTTTGTGGGTTTTTTATAGTGAAATTGTTGAGTATTTTAAATTGGAACTTTTTTTAATGGTTTTTACAGTGAAATTGTTGAGTTTTTTCAAATGGAACTTTTTTTGTATGGTTTTTACAGTGAAAATGTAGAGTTTTTTAACTTGGAACTTTTTTAATGGTATTTATAGTGAAATTATTGAGTTTTTCGACTTGGAACTTTTTTATGGTTTTTATAGTGAAATTTTATAGTTTTTTAACTAGGAACTTTTTTTAATGGTATTTATAGTGAAATTATTGAGTTTTTTGACTTGGAACTTTTTAATGGATTTTATAGTGAAATTGTTAATTTTTTTAACATGAATCTTTTATGGTTTTCTAGTGAAATTGTTGACTTATTTTTATCTTGGAACTTTTTTTATGGTTTTTACAGTAAAATTGTTGAGTTTTTTTAACTAGGAAGTTTATTTTTTATGGTTTTTATAGTGAAATTGATGGATTTTTTAACTTGGAATTTTTTTATGGTTTTTATAGAGAAATTTATTAATTTTTTAACTTGGAACTTTTTTTATGCTTTTTATACAGAAACTGTTTACTTGGAATCTTTTATACTTTTTTTTTTAACTTGGAACTTTTTAATGGTTCTTTTAGTGAAATTGTTGAGTTTTTTAAAATTTACTTTTTTTATGTTTTTTTATAGTGAAATTATTGAACTATTTTAAGATTGATGTTTTTTTTATGTAATTTATATTAAAATTGCTTATATTTTTAACTTGAAACTTTTTTGTGTGTTTTTTATAGTGAAATTGTTGAGTATTTTAAATTGGAACTTTTTTTAATGGTTTTTACAGTGAAATTGTTGAGTTTTTTCAAATGGAATTTTTTTTGTATGGTTTTTACAGTGAAAATGTAGAGTTTTTTAACTTGGAACTTTTTTAATGGTATTTATAGTGAAATTATTGAGTTTTTCGACTAGGAACTTTTTTATGGTTTTTATAGTGAAATTGTATAGTTTTTTAACTAGGAACTTTTTTTAATGGTATTTATAGTGAAATTATTGAGTTTTTTGACTTGGAACTTTTTTATGGTTTTTATAGTGAAATTGTTAATTTTTTTAACATGAATCTTTTATGGTTTTTATAATAAATTGTTGACTTATTTTTAACTTGGAACTTTTTTTTTGGTTTTTACAGTAAAATTGTTGAGTTTTTTTAACTAGGAATGTTTATTTTTTATGGTTTTTATAGTGAAATTGATGAATTTTTTAACTTGGAATTTTATTATGGTTTTTATAGAGAAATTGTTTAATTTTTTAACTTGGAACTTTTTTTATGCTTTTTATACAGAAACTGTTTACTTGGAATCTTTTATGCTTTTTTTTAACTTGGAACTTTTTAATGGTTCTTTTAGTGAAATTGTTGAGTTTTTTAAAATTTACTTTTTTTATGTTTTTTTATAGTGAAATTATTGAATTATTTTAAGATTGATGTTTTTTTATGTAATTTATATTAAAATTGCTTATATTTTTAACTTGAAAATTTTTTGTGTGTTTTTTATAGTGAAATTGTTGAGTATTTTAAATTGGAACATTTTTTAATGGTTTTTACAGTGAAATTGTTGAGTTTTTTCAAATAGAACTTTTTTTGTATGGTTTTTACAGTGAAAATGTAGAGTTTTTTAACTTGGAACTTTTTTAATGGTATTTATAGTGAAATTATTGAGTTTTTCGACTTGGAACTTTTTTATGGTTTTTATAGTGAAATTGTATAGTTTTTTAACTAGGAACTTTTTTTAATGGTATTTATAGTGAAATTATTGAGTTTTTTGACTTGGAACTTTTTTATGGTTTTTATAGTGAAATTGTTAATTTTTTTAACATGAATCTTTTATGGTTTTTATAATAAATTGTTGACTTATTTTTAACTTGGAACTTTTTTTTTTTGTTTTTACAGTAAAATTGTTGAGTTTTTTTAACTAGGAATGTTTATTTTTTATGGTTTTTATAGTGAAATTGATGAATTTTTTAACTTGGAATATTTTTATTGTTTTTATAGAGAAATTGTTTAATTTTTTAACTTGGAACTTTTTTATGCTTTTTATACAGAAACTGTTTACTTGGAATCTTTTATGCTTTTTTTTAACTTGGAACTTTTTTATGGTTCTTTTAGTGAAATTGTTGAGTTTTTTAAAATTTACTTTTTTTTTATGTTTTTGTATAGTGAAATTATTGAATTATTTTAAGATTGATGTTTTTTTTATGTATTTTATATTAAAATTGCTTATATTTTTAACTTGAAACTTTTTTTGTGGGTTTTTTATAGTGAAATTGTTGAGTATTTTAAATTGGAACTTTTTTTAATGGTTTTTACAGTGAAATTGTTGAGTTTTTTCAAATGGAACTTTTTTTGTATGGTTTTTACAGTGAAAATGTAGAGTTTTTTAACTTGGAACTTTTTTAATGGTATTTATAGTGAAATTATTGAGTTTTTCGACTTGGAACTTTTTTATGGTTTTTATAGTGAAATTTTATAGTTTTTTAACTAGGAACTTTTTTTAATGGTATTTATAGTGAAATTATTGAGTTTTTTGACTTGGAACTTTTTAATGGATTTTATAGTGAAATTGTTAATTTTTTTAACATGAATCTTTTATGGTTTTCTAGTGAAATTGTTGACTTATTTTTATCTTGGAACTTTTTTTATGGTTTTTACAGTAAAATTGTTGAGTTTTTTTAACTAGGAAGTTTATTTTTTATGGTTTTTATAGTGAAATTGATGGATTTTTTAACTTGGAATTTTTTTATGGTTTTTATAGAGAAATTTATTAATTTTTTAACTTGGAACTTTTTTTATGCTTTTTATACAGAAACTGTTTACTTGGAATCTTTTATACTTTTTTTTTTAACTTGGAACTTTTTAATGGTTCTTTTAGTGAAATTGTTGAGTTTTTTAAAATTTACTTTTTTTATGTTTTTTTATAGTGAAATTATTGAACTATTTTAAGATTGATGTTTTTTTTATGTAATTTATATTAAAATTGCTTATATTTTTAACTTGAAACTTTTTTGTGTGTTTTTTATAGTGAAATTGTTGAGTATTTTAAATTGGAACTTTTTTTAATGGTTTTTACAGTGAAATTGTTGAGTTTTTTCAAATGGAATTTTTTTTGTATGGTTTTTACAGTGAAAATGTAGAGTTTTTTAACTTGGAACTTTTTTAATGGTATTTATAGTGAAATTATTGAGTTTTTCGACTAGGAACTTTTTTATGGTTTTTATAGTGAAATTGTATAGTTTTTTAACTAGGAACTTTTTTTAATGGTATTTATAGTGAAATTATTGAGTTTTTTGACTTGGAACTTTTTTATGGTTTTTATAGTGAAATTGTTAATTTTTTTAACATGAATCTTTTATGGTTTTTATAATAAATTGTTGACTTATTTTTAACTTGGAACTTTTTTTTTGGTTTTTACAGTAAAATTGTTGAGTTTTTTTAACTAGGAATGTTTATTTTTTATGGTTTTTATAGTGAAATTGATGAATTTTTTAACTTGGAATTTTATTATGGTTTTTATAGAGAAATTGTTTAATTTTTTAACTTGGAACTTTTTTTATGCTTTTTATACAGAAACTGTTTACTTGGAATCTTTTATGCTTTTTTTTAACTTGGAACTTTTTAATGGTTCTTTTAGTGAAATTGTTGAGTTTTTTAAAATTTACTTTTTTTATGTTTTTTATAGTGAAATTATTGAATTATTTTAAGATTGATGTTTTTTTTCAGTAATTTATATTAAAATTGCTTATATTTTTAACTTGAAACTTTTTTTGTGTGTTTTTTATAGTGAAATTGTTGAGTATTTTAAATTGGAACATTTTTTAATGGTTTTTACAGTGAAATTGTTGAGTTTTTTCAAATGGAACTTTTTTTGTATGGTTTTTACATTGAAAATGTAGAGGTTTTTAACTTGGAACTTTTTTAATGGTATTTATAGTGAAATTATTGAGTTTTTCGACTTGGAACTTTTTTATGGTTTTTATAGTGAAATTGTATAGTTTTTTAACTAGGAACTTTTTTTAATGGTATTTATAGTGAAATTATTGAGTTTTTTGACTTGGAACTTTTTTATGGTTTTTATAGTGAAATTGTTAATTTTTTTAACATGAATCTTTTATGGTTTTTATAATAAATTGTTGACTTATTTTTAACTTGGAACTTTTTTTTTGGTTTTTACAGTAAAATTGTTGAGTTTTTTTAACTAGGAATGTTTATTTTTTATGGTTTTTATAGTGAAATTGATGAATTTTTTAACTTGGAATTTTTTTATTGTTTTTATAGAGAAATTGTTTAATTTTTTAACTTGGAACTTTTTTTATGCTTTTTATACAGAAACTGTTTACTTGGAATCTTTTATGCTTTTTTTTAACTTGGAACTTTTTTATGGTTCTTTTAGTGAAATTGTTGAGTTTTTTAAAATTTACTTTTTTTATGTTTTTGTATAGTGAAATTATTGAATTATTTTAAGATTGATGTTTTTTTTATGTATTTTATATTAAAATTGCTTATATTTTTAACTTGAAACTTTTTTTTTTGTGTTTTTTATAGTGAAATTATTGAGTATTTTAAATTGGAACTTTTTTTAATGGTTTTTACAGTGAAATTGTTGAGTTTTTTCAAATGGAACTTTTTTTGTATGGTTTTTACAGTGAAAATGTAGAGTTTTTTAACTTGGAACTTTTTTAATGGTATTTATAGTGAAATTATTGAGTTTTTCGACTTGGAACTTTTTTATGGTTTTTATAGTGAAATTGTTAATTTTTTTAACATGAATCTTTTATGGTTTTTATAATAAATTGTTGACTTAATTTTAACTTGGATCTTTTTTTTTGGTTTTTACAGTAAAATTGTTGAGTTTTTTTAACTAGGAATGTTTATTTTTTATGGTTTTTATAGTGAAATTGATGAATTTTTTAACTTGGAATTTTACTATGGTTTTTATAGAGAAATTGTTTAATTTTTTAACTTGGAACTGTTTTTATGCTTTTTATACAGAAACTGTTTACTTGGAATCTTTTATGCTTTTTTTTAACTTGGAACTTTTTAATGGTTCTTTTTGTGAAATTTTTGAGTTTTTTAAAATTTACTTTTTTTCTGTTTTTTATAGTGAAATTATTGAATTATTTTAAGATTGATGTTTTTTTTTCAGTAATTTATATTAAAATTGCTTATATTTTTAACTTGAAACTTTTTTTGTGTGTTTTTTATAGTGAAATTGTTGAGTATTTTAAATTGGAACTTTTTTTAATGGTTTTTACAGTGAAATTGTTGAGTTTTTTCAAATGGAACTTTTTTTGTATGGTTTTTACAGTGAAAATGTAGAGTTTTTTAACTTGGAACTTTTTTAATGGTATTTATAGTGAAATTATTGAGTTTTTCGACTTGGAACTTTTTTATGGTTTTTATAGTGAAATTTTATAGTTTTTTAACTAGGAACTTTTTTTAATGGTATTTATAGTGAAATTATTGAGTTTTTTGACTTGGAACTTTTTAATGGATTTTATAGTGAAATTGTTAATTTTTTTAACATGAATCTTTTATGGTTTTATAGTGAAATTGTTGACTTATTTTTAACTTGGAACTTTTTTTATGGTTTTTACAGTAAAATTGTTGAGTTTTTTTAACTAGGAAGTTTATTTTTTATGGTTTTTATAGTGAAATTGATGGATTTTTTAACTTGGAATTTTTTTATGGTTTTTATAGAGAAATTTATTAATTTTTTAACTTGGAACTTTTTTTATGCTTTTTATACAGAAACTGTTTACTTGGAATCTTTTATACTTTTTTTTTTAACTTGGAACTTTTTAATGGTTCTTTTAGTGAAATTGTTGAGTTTTTTAAAATTTACTTTTTTTATGTTTTTTTATAGTGAAATTATTGAACTATTTTAAGATTGATGTTTTTTTTATGTAATTTATATTAAAATTGCTTATATTTTTAACTTGAAACTTTTTTGTGTGTTTTTTATAGTGAAATTGTTGAGTATTTTAAATTGGAACTTTTTTTAATGGTTTTTACAGTGAAATTGTTGAGTTTTTTCAAATGGAACTTTTTTTGTATGGTTTTTACAGTGAAAATGTAGAGTTTTTTAACTTGGAACTTTTTTAATGGTATTTATAGTGAAATTATTGTGTTTTTCGACTAGGAACTTTTTTATGGTTTTTATAGTGAAATTGTATAGTTTTTTAACTAGGAACTTTTTTTAATGGTATTTATAGTGAAATTATTGAGTTTTTTGAATTGGAACTTTTTTATGGTTTTTATAGTGAAATTGGTAATTTTTTTAACATGAATCTTTTATGGTTTTTATAATAAATTGTTGACTTATTTTTAACTTGGAACTTTTTTTTTGGTTTTTACAGTAAAATTGTTGAGTTTTTTTAACTAGGAATGTTTATTTTTTATGGTTTTTATAGTGAAATTGATGAATTTTTTAACTTGGAATTTTATTATGGTTTTTATAGAGAAATTGTTTAATTTTTTAACTTGGAACTTTTTTTATGCTTTTTATACAGAAACTGTTTACTTGGAATCTTTTATGCTTTTTTTTAACTTGGAACTTTTTAATGGTTCTTTTTGTGAAATTGTTGAGTTTTTTAAAATTTACTTTTTTTATGTTTTTTATAGTGAAATTATTGAATTATTTTAAGATTGATGTTTTTTTTCAGTAATTTATATTAAAATTGCTTATATTTTTAACTTGAAACTTTTTTTGTGTGTTTTTTATAGTGAAATTGTTGAGTATTTTAAATTGGAACATTTTTTAATGGTTTTTACAGTGAAATTGTTGAGTTTTTTCAAATGGAACTTTTTTTGTATGGTTTTTACATTGAAAATGTAGAGGTTTTTAACTTGGAACTTTTTTAATGGTATTTATAGTGAAATTATTGAGTTTTTCGACTTGGAACTTTTTTATGGTTTTTATAGTGAAATTGTATAGTTTTTTAACTAGGAACTTTTTTTAATGGTATTTATAGTGAAATTATTGAGTTTTTTGACTTGGAACTTTTTTATGGTTTTTATAGTGAAATTGTTAATTTTTTTAACATGAATCTTTTATGGTTTTTATAATAAATTGTTGACTTATTTTTAACTTGGAACTTTTTTTTTGGTTTTTACAGTAAAATTGTTGAGTTTTTTTAACTAGGAATGTTTATTTTTTATGGTTTTTATAGTGAAATTGATGAATTTTTTAACTTGGAATTTTATTATGGTTTTTATAGAGAAATTGTTTAATTTTTTAACTTGGAACTTTTTTTATGCTTTTTATACAGAAACTGTTTACTTGGAATCTTTTATGCTTTTTTTTAACTTGGAACTTTTTAATGGTTCTTTTAGTGAAATTGTTGAGTTTTTTAAAATTTACTTTTTTTATGTTTTTTATAGTGAAATTATTGAATTATTTTAAGATTGATGTTTTTTTTCAGTAATTTATATTAAAATTGCTTATATTTTTAACTTGAAACTTTTTTTGTGTGTTTTTTATAGTGAAATTGTTGAGTATTTTAAATTGGAACATTTTTTAATGGTTTTTACAGTGAAATTGTTGAGTTTTTTCAAATGGAACTTTTTTTGTATGGTTTTTACATTGAAAATGTAGAGGTTTTTAACTTGGAACTTTTTTAATGGTATTTATAGTGAAATTATTGAGTTTTTCGACTTGGAACTTTTTTATGGTTTTTATAGTGAAATTGTATAGTTTTTTAACTAGGAACTTTTTTTAATGGTATTTATAGTGAAATTATTGAGTTTTTTGACTTGGAACTTTTTTATGGTTTTTATAGTGAAATTGTTAATTTTTTTAACATGAATCTTTTATGGTTTTTATAATAAATTGTTGACTTATTTTTAACTTGGAACTTTTTTTTTGGTTTTTACAGTAAAATTGTTGAGTTTTTTTAACTAGGAATGTTTATTTTTTATGGTTTTTATAGTGAAATTGATGAATTTTTTAACTTGGAATTTTATTATGGTTTTTATAGAGAAATTGTTTAATTTTTTAACTTGGAACTTTTTTTATGCTTTTTATACAGAAACTGTTTACTTGGAATCTTTTATGCTTTTTTTTAACTTGGAACTTTTTAATGGTTCTTTTAGTGAAATTGTTGAGTTTTTTAAAATTTACTTTTTTTATGTTTTTTATAGTGAAATTATTGAATTATTTTAAGATTGATGTTTTTTTTTCAGTAATTTATATTAAAATTGCTTATATTTTTAACTTGAAACTTTTTTTGTGTGTTTTTTATAGTGAAATTGTTGAGTATTTTAAATTGGAACATTTTTTAATGGTTTTTACAGTGAAATTGTTGAGTTTTTTCAAATGGAACTTTTTTTGTATGGTTTTTACATTGAAAATGTAGAGTTTTTTAACTTGGAACTTTTTTAATGGTATTTATAGTGAAATTATTGAGTTTTTCGACTTGGAACTTTTTTATGGTTTTTATAGTGAAATTGTATAGTTTTTTAACTAGGAACTTTTTTTAATGGTATTTATAGTGAAATTATTGAGTTTTTTGACTTGGAACTTTTTTATGGTTTTTATAGTGAAATTGTTAATTTTTTTAACATGAATCTTTTATGGTTTTTATAATAAATTGTTGACTTATTTTTAACTTGGAACTTTTTTTTTGGTTTTTACAGTAAAATTGTTGAGTTTTTTTAACTAGGAATGTTTATTTTTTATGGTTTTTATAGTGAAATTGATGAATTTTTTAACTTGGAATTTTTTTATTGTTTTTATAGAGAAATTGTTTAATTTTTTAACTTGGAACTTTTTTTATGCTTTTTATACAGAAACTGTTTACTTGGAATCTTTTATGCTTTTTTTTAACTTGGAACTTTTTTATGGTTCTTTTAGTGAAATTGTTGAGTTTTTTAAAATTTACTTTTTTTATGTTTTTGTATAGTGAAATTATTGAATTATTTTAAGATTGATGTTTTTTTTATGTATTTTATATTAAAATTGCTTATATTTTTAACTTGAAACTTTTTTTTTGTGTTTTTTATAGTGAAATTATTGAGTATTTTAAATTGGAACTTTTTTTAATGGTTTTTACAGTGAAATTGTTGAGTTTTTTCAAATGGAACTTTTTTTGTATGGTTTTTACAGTGAAAATGTAGAGTTTTTTAACTTGGAACTTTTTTAATGGTATTTATAGTGAAATTATTGAGTTTTTCGACTTGGAACTTTTTTATGGTTTTTATAGTGAAATTGTTAATTTTTTTAACATGAATCTTTTATGGTTTTTATAATAAATTGTTGACTTAATTTTAACTTGGAACTTTTTTTTTGGTTTTTACAGTAAAATTGTTGAGTTTTTTTAACTAGGAATGTTTATTTTTTATGGTTTTTATAGTGAAATTGATGAATTTTTTAACTTGGAATTTTACTATGGTTTTTATAGAGAAATTGTTTAATTTTTTAACTTGGAACTGTTTTTATGCTTTTTATACAGAAACTGTTTACTTGGAATCTTTTATGCTTTTTTTTAACTTGGAACTTTTTAATGGTTCTTTTTGTGAAATTTTTGAGTTTTTTAAAATTTACTTTTTTTCTGTTTTTTATAGTGAAATTATTGAATTATTTTAAGATTGATGTTTTTTTTCCAGTAATTTATATTAAAATTGCTTATATTTTTAACTTGAAACTTTTTTTGTGTGTTTTTTATAGTGAAATTGTTGAGTATTTTAAATTGGAACTTTTTTTAATGGTTTTTACAGTGAAATTGTTGAGTTTTTTCAAATGGAACTTTTTTTGTATGGTTTTTACAGTGAAAATGTAGAGTTTTTTAACTTGGAACTTTTTTAATGGTATTATAGTGAAATTATTGAGTTTTTCAACTTGGAACTTTTTTATGGTTTTTATAGTGAAATTGTATAGTTTTTTAACTAGGAACTTTTTTTAATGGTATTTATAGTGAAATTTTTGAGTTTTTTGACTTGGAACTTTTTAATTGTTTTTATAGTGAAATTGTTAATTTTTTTAACATGAATCTTTTATGGTTTTATAGTGAAATTGTTGACTTATTTTTAACTTGGAACTTTTTTTATGGTTTTTACAGTAAAATTGTTGAGTTTTTTTAACTAGGAAGTTTATTTTTTATGGTTTTTATAGTGAAATTGATGGATTTTTTAACTTGGAATTTTTTTATGGTTTTTATAGAGAAATTGTTTAATTTTTTAACTTGGAACTTTTTTTATGCTTTTTATACAGAAACTGTTTACTTGGAATCTTTTATACTTTTTTTTTAACTTGGAACTTTTTAATGGTTCTTTTAGTGAAATTGTTGAGTTTTTTAAAATTTACTTTTTTTATGTTTTTTTATAGTGAAATTATTGAATTATTTTAAGATTGATGTTTTTTTATGTAATTTATATTAAAATTGTTTATATTTTTAACTTGAAACTTTTTTGTGTGTTTTTTATAGTGAAATTGTTGAGTATTTTAAATTGGAACTTTTTTTAATGGTTTTTACAGTGAAATTGTTGAGTTTTTTTAAATGGAACTTTTTTTGTATGGTTTTTACATTGAAAATGTAGAGTTTTTTAACTTGGAACTTTTTTAATGGTATTTATAGTGAAATTATTGAGTTTTTCGACTTGGAACTTTTTTATGGTTTTTATAGTGAAATTGTATAGTTTTTTAACTAGGAAGTTTTTTTAATGGTATTTATAGTGAAATTTTTGAGTTTTTTGACTTGGAACTTTTTAATGGTTTTTATAGTGAAATTGTTAATTTTTTTAACATGAATCTTTTATGGTTTTATAGTGAAATTGTTGACTTATTTTTAACTTGGAACTTTTTTTATGGTTTTTACAGTAAAATTGTTGAGTTTTTTTAACTAGGAAGTTTATTTTTTATGGTTTTTAGTGTGAAATTGATGGATTTTTTAACTTGGAATTTTTTTATGGTTTTTATAGAGAAATTGTTTAATTTTTTAACTTGGAACTTTTTTTATGCTTTTTATACAGAAACTGTTTACTTGGAATCTTTTATACTTTATTTTTAACTTGGAACTTTTTAATGGTTCTTTTAGTGAAATTGTTGAGTTTTTTAAAATTTACTTTTTTTATGTTTTTTGATAGTGAAATTATTGAATTATTTTAAGATTGATGTTTTTTTATGTAATTTATATTAAAATTGCTTATATTTTTAACTTGAAAATTTTTTGTGTGTTTTTTATAGTGAAATTGTTGAGTATTTTAAATTGGAACATTTTTTAATGGTTTTTACAGTGAAATTGTTGAGTTTTTTCAAATGGAACTTTTTTTGTATGGTTTTTACAGTGAAAATGTAGAGTTTTTTAACTTGGAACTTTTTTAATGGTATTTATAGTGAAATTATTGAGTTTTTCGACTTGGAACTTTTTTATGGTTTTTATAGTGAAATTGTATAGTTTTTTAACTAGGAGCTTTTTTTAATGGTATTTATAGTGAAATTATTGAGTTTTTTGACTTGGAACTTTTTTATGGTTTTTATAGTGAAATTGTTAATTTTTTTAACATGAATCTTTTATGGTTTTTATAATAAATTGTTGACTTATTTTTAACTTGGAACTTTTTTTTTGGTTTTTACAGTAAAATTGTTGAGTTTTTTTAACTAGGAATGTTTATTTTTTATGGTTTTTATAGTGAAATTGATGAATTTTTTAACTTGGAATTTTTTTATTGTTTTTATAGAGAAATTGTTTAATTTTTTAACTTGGAACTTTTTTTATGCTTTTTATACAGAAACTGTTTACTTGGAATCTTTTATGCTTTTTTTTAACTTGGAACTTTTTTATGGTTCTTTTAGTGAAATTGTTGAGTTTTTTAAAATTTACTTTTTTTATGTTTTTGTATAGTGAAATTATTGAATTATTTTAAGATTGATGTTTTTTTTATGTATTTTATATTAAAATTGCTTATATTTTTAACTTGAAACTTTTTTTTTTGTGTTTTTTATAGTGAAATTATTGAGTATTTTAAATTGGAACTTTTTTTAATGGTTTTTACAGTGAAATTGTTGAGTTTTTTCAAATGGAACTTTTTTTGTATGGTTTTTACAGTGAAAATGTAGAGTTTTTTAACTTGGAACTTTTTTAATGGTATTTATAGTGAAATTATTGAGTTTTTCGACTTGGAACTTTTTTATGGTTTTTATAGTGAAATTGTTAATTTTTTTAACATGAATCTTTTATGGTTTTTATAATAAATTGTTGACTTAATTTTAACTTGGAACTTTTTTTTTGGTTTTTACAGTAAAATTGTTGAGTTTTTTTAACTAGGAATGTTTATTTTTTATGGTTTTTATAGTGAAATTGATGAATTTTTTAACTTGGAATTTTACTATGGTTTTTATAGAGAAATTGTTTAATTTTTTAACTTGGAACTGTTTTTATGCTTTTTATACAGAAACTGTTTACTTGGAATCTTTTATGCTTTTTTTTAACTTGGAACTTTTTAATGGTTCTTTTTGTGAAATTTTTGAGTTTTTTAAAATTTACTTTTTTTCTGTTTTTTATAGTGAAATTATTGAATTATTTTAAGATTGATGTTTTTTTTCCAGTAATTTATATTAAAATTGCTTATATTTTTAACTTGAAACTTTTTTTGTGTGTTTTTTATAGTGAAATTGTTGAGTATTTTAAATTGGAACTTTTTTTAATGGTTTTTACAGTGAAATTGTTGAGTTTTTTCAAATGGAACTTTTTTTGTATGGTTTTTACAGTGAAAATGTAGAGTTTTTTAACTTGGAACTTTTTTAATGGTATTATAGTGAAATTATTGAGTTTTTCAACTTGGAACTTTTTTATGGTTTTTATAGTGAAATTGTATAGTTTTTTAACTAGGAACTTTTTTTAATGGTATTTATAGTGAAATTTTTGAGTTTTTTGACTTGGAACTTTTTAATTGTTTTTATAGTGAAATTGTTAATTTTTTTAACATGAATCTTTTATGGTTTTATAGTGAAATTGTTGACTTATTTTTAACTTGGAACTTTTTTTATGGTTTTTACAGTAAAATTGTTGAGTTTTTTTAACTAGGAAGTTTATTTTTTATGGTTTTTATAGTGAAATTGATGGATTTTTTAACTTGGAATTTTTTTATGGTTTTTATAGAGAAATTGTTTAATTTTTTAACTTGGAACTTTTTTTATGCTTTTTATACAGAAACTGTTTACTTGGAATCTTTTATACTTTTTTTTTAACTTGGAACTTTTTAATGGTTCTTTTAGTGAAATTGTTGAGTTTTTTAAAATTTACTTTTTTTATGTTTTTTTATAGTGAAATTATTGAATTATTTTAAGATTGATGTTTTTTTATGTAATTTATATTAAAATTGTTTATATTTTTAACTTGAAACTTTTTTGTGTGTTTTTTATAGTGAAATTGTTGAGTATTTTAAATTGGAACTTTTTTTAATGGTTTTTACAGTGAAATTGTTGAGTTTTTTTAAATGGAACTTTTTTTGTATGGTTTTTACATTGAAAATGTAGAGTTTTTTAACTTGGAACTTTTTTAATGGTATTTATAGTGAAATTATTGAGTTTTTCGACTTGGAACTTTTTTATGGTTTTTATAGTGAAATTGTATAGTTTTTTAACTAGGAAGTTTTTTTAATGGTATTTATAGTGAAATTTTTGAGTTTTTTGACTTGGAACTTTTTAATGGTTTTTATAGTGAAATTGTTAATTTTTTTAACATGAATCTTTTATGGTTTTATAGTGAAATTGTTGACTTATTTTTAACTTGGAACTTTTTTTATGGTTTTTACAGTAAAATTGTTGAGTTTTTTTAACTAGGAAGTTTATTTTTTATGGTTTTTAGTGTGAAATTGATGGATTTTTTAACTTGGAATTTTTTTATGGTTTTTATAGAGAAATTGTTTAATTTTTTAACTTGGAACTTTTTTTATGCTTTTTATACAGAAACTGTTTACTTGGAATCTTTTATACTTTATTTTTAACTTGGAACTTTTTAATGGTTCTTTTAGTGAAATTGTTGAGTTTTTTAAAATTTACTTTTTTTATGTTTTTTGATAGTGAAATTATTGAATTATTTTAAGATTGATGTTTTTTTATGTAATTTATATTAAAATTGCTTATATTTTTAACTTGAAAATTTTTTGTGTGTTTTTTATAGTGAAATTGTTGAGTATTTTAAATTGGAACATTTTTTAATGGTTTTTACAGTGAAATTGTTGAGTTTTTTCAAATGGAACTTTTTTTGTATGGTTTTTACAGTGAAAATGTAGAGTTTTTTAACTTGGAACTTTTTTAATGGTATTTATAGTGAAATTATTGAGTTTTTCGACTTGGAACTTTTTTATGGTTTTTATAGTGAAATTGTATAGTTTTTTAACTAGGAGCTTTTTTTAATGGTATTTATAGTGAAATTATTGAGTTTTTTGACTTGGAACTTTTTTATGGTTTTTATAGTGAAATTGTTAATTTTTTTAACATGAATCTTTTATGGTTTTTATAATAAATTGTTGACTTATTTTTAACTTGGAACTTTTTTTTTGGTTTTTACAGTAAAATTGTTGAGTTTTTTTAACTAGGAATGTTTATTTTTTATGGTTTTTATAGTGAAATTGATGAATTTTTTAACTTGGAATTTTTTTATTGTTTTTATAGAGAAATTGTTTAATTTTTTAACTTGGAACTTTTTTTATGCTTTTTATACAGAAACTGTTTACTTGGAATCTTTTATGCTTTTTTTTAACTTGGAACTTTTTTATGGTTCTTTTAGTGAAATTGTTGAGTTTTTTAAAATTTACTTTTTTTATGTTTTTGTATAGTGAAATTATTGAATTATTTTAAGATTGATGTTTTTTTTATGTATTTTATATTAAAATTGCTTATATTTTTAACTTGAAACTTTTTTTTTTGTGTTTTTTATAGTGAAATTATTGAGTATTTTAAATTGGAACTTTTTTTAATGGTTTTTACAGTGAAATTGTTGAGTTTTTTCAAATGGAACTTTTTTTGTATGGTTTTTACAGTGAAAATGTAGAGTTTTTTAACTTGGAACTTTTTTAATGGTATTTATAGTGAAATTATTGAGTTTTTCGACTTGGAACTTTTTTATGGTTTTTATAGTGAAATTGTTAATTTTTTTAACATGAATCTTTTATGGTTTTTATAATAAATTGTTGACTTAATTTTAACTTGGAACTTTTTTTTTGGTTTTTACAGTAAAATTGTTGAGTTTTTTTAACTAGGAATGTTTATTTTTTATGGTTTTTATAGTGAAATTGATGAATTTTTTAACTTGGAATTTTACTATGGTTTTTATAGAGAAATTGTTTAATTTTTTAACTTGGAACTGTTTTTATGCTTTTTATACAGAAACTGTTTACTTGGAATCTTTTATGCTTTTTTTTAACTTGGAACTTTTTAATGGTTCTTTTTGTGAAATTTTTGAGTTTTTTAAAATTTACTTTTTTTCTGTTTTTTATAGTGAAATTATTGAATTATTTTAAGATTGATGTTTTTTTTCCAGTAATTTATATTAAAATTGCTTATATTTTTAACTTGAAACTTTTTTTGTGTGTTTTTTATAGTGAAATTGTTGAGTATTTTAAATTGGAACTTTTTTTAATGGTTTTTACAGTGAAATTGTTGAGTTTTTTCAAATGGAACTTTTTTTGTATGGTTTTTACAGTGAAAATGTAGAGTTTTTTAACTTGGAACTTTTTTAATGGTATTATAGTGAAATTATTGAGTTTTTCAACTTGGAACTTTTTTATGGTTTTTATAGTGAAATTGTATAGTTTTTTAACTAGGAACTTTTTTTAATGGTATTTATAGTGAAATTTTTGAGTTTTTTGACTTGGAACTTTTTAATTGTTTTTATAGTGAAATTGTTAATTTTTTTAACATGAATCTTTTATGGTTTTATAGTGAAATTGTTGACTTATTTTTAACTTGGAACTTTTTTTATGGTTTTTACAGTAAAATTGTTGAGTTTTTTTAACTAGGAAGTTTATTTTTTATGGTTTTTATAGTGAAATTGATGGATTTTTTAACTTGGAATTTTTTTATGGTTTTTATAGAGAAATTGTTTAATTTTTTAACTTGGAACTTTTTTTATGCTTTTTATACAGAAACTGTTTACTTGGAATCTTTTATACTTTTTTTTTAACTTGGAACTTTTTAATGGTTCTTTTAGTGAAATTGTTGAGTTTTTTAAAATTTACTTTTTTTATGTTTTTTTATAGTGAAATTATTGAATTATTTTAAGATTGATGTTTTTTTATGTAATTTATATTAAAATTGTTTATATTTTTAACTTGAAACTTTTTTGTGTGTTTTTTATAGTGAAATTGTTGAGTATTTTAAATTGGAACTTTTTTTAATGGTTTTTACAGTGAAATTGTTGAGTTTTTTTAAATGGAACTTTTTTTGTATGGTTTTTACATTGAAAATGTAGAGTTTTTTAACTTGGAACTTTTTTAATGGTATTTATAGTGAAATTATTGAGTTTTTCGACTTGGAACTTTTTTATGGTTTTTATAGTGAAATTGTATAGTTTTTTAACTAGGAAGTTTTTTTAATGGTATTTATAGTGAAATTTTTGAGTTTTTTGACTTGGAACTTTTTAATGGTTTTTATAGTGAAATTGTTAATTTTTTTAACATGAATCTTTTATGGTTTTATAGTGAAATTGTTGACTTATTTTTAACTTGGAACTTTTTTTATGGTTTTTACAGTAAAATTGTTGAGTTTTTTTAACTAGGAAGTTTATTTTTTATGGTTTTTAGTGTGAAATTGATGGATTTTTTAACTTGGAATTTTTTTATGGTTTTTATAGAGAAATTGTTTAATTTTTTAACTTGGAACTTTTTTTATGCTTTTTATACAGAAACTGTTTACTTGGAATCTTTTATACTTTATTTTTAACTTGGAACTTTTTAATGGTTCTTTTAGTGAAATTGTTGAGTTTTTTAAAATTTACTTTTTTTATGTTTTTTGATAGTGAAATTATTGAATTATTTTAAGATTGATGTTTTTTTATGTAATTTATATTAAAATTGCTTATATTTTTAACTTGAAAATTTTTTGTGTGTTTTTTATAGTGAAATTGTTGAGTATTTTAAATTGGAACATTTTTTAATGGTTTTTACAGTGAAATTGTTGAGTTTTTTCAAATGGAACTTTTTTTGTATGGTTTTTACAGTGAAAATGTAGAGTTTTTTAACTTGGAACTTTTTTAATGGTATTTATAGTGAAATTATTGAGTTTTTCGACTTGGAACTTTTTTATGGTTTTTATAGTGAAATTGTATAGTTTTTTAACTAGGAGCTTTTTTTAATGGTATTTATAGTGAAATTATTGAGTTTTTTGACTTGGAACTTTTTTATGGTTTTTATAGTGAAATTGTTAATTTTTTTAACATGAATCTTTTATGGTTTTTATAATAAATTGTTGACTTATTTTTAACTTGGAACTTTTTTTTTGGTTTTTACAGTAAAATTGTTGAGTTTTTTTAACTAGGAATGTTTATTTTTTATGGTTTTTATAGTGAAATTGATGAATTTTTTAACTTGGAATTTTTTTATTGTTTTTATAGAGAAATTGTTTAATTTTTTAACTTGGAACTTTTTTTATGCTTTTTATACAGAAACTGTTTACTTGGAATCTTTTATGCTTTTTTTTAACTTGGAACTTTTTTATGGTTCTTTTAGTGAAATTGTTGAGTTTTTTAAAATTTACTTTTTTTATGTTTTTGTATAGTGAAATTATTGAATTATTTTAAGATTGATGTTTTTTTTATGTATTTTATATTAAAATTGCTTATATTTTTAACTTGAAACTTTTTTTTTTGTGTTTTTTATAGTGAAATTATTGAGTATTTTAAATTGGAACTTTTTTTAATGGTTTTTACAGTGAAATTGTTGAGTTTTTTCAAATGGAACTTTTTTTGTATGGTTTTTACAGTGAAAATGTAGAGTTTTTTAACTTGGAACTTTTTTAATGGTATTTATAGTGAAATTATTGAGTTTTTCGACTTGGAACTTTTTTATGGTTTTTATAGTGAAATTGTTAATTTTTTTAACATGAATCTTTTATGGTTTTTATAATAAATTGTTGACTTATTTTTAACTTGGAACTTTTTTTTTGGTTTTTACAGTAAAATTGTTGAGTTTTTTTAACTAGGAATGTTTATTTTTTATGGTTTTTATAGTGAAATTGATGAATTTTTTAACTTGGAATTTTACTATGGTTTTTATAGAGAAATTGTTTAATTTTTTAACTTGGAACTGTTTTTATGCTTTTTATACAGAAACTGTTTACTTGGAATCTTTTATGCTTTTTTTTAACTTGGAACTTTTTAATGGTTCTTTTTGTGAAATTTTTGAGTTTTTTAAAATTTACTTTTTTTCTGTTTTTTATAGTGAAATTATTGAATTATTTTAAGATTGATGTTTTTTTTCCAGTAATTTATATTAAAATTGCTTATATTTTTAACTTGAAACTTTTTTTGTGTGTTTTTTATAGTGAAATTGTTGAGTATTTTAAATTGGAACTTTTTTTAATGGTTTTTACAGTGAAATTGTTGAGTTTTTTCAAATGGAACTTTTTTTGTATGGTTTTTACAGTGAAAATGTAGAGTTTTTTAACTTGGAACTTTTTTAATGGTATTATAGTGAAATTATTGAGTTTTTTAACTTGGAACTTTTTTATGGTTTTTATAGTGAAATTGTATAGTTTTTTAACTAGGAACTTTTTTTAATGGTATTTATAGTGAAATTTTTGAGTTTTTTGACTTGGAACTTTTTAATTGTTTTTATAGTGAAATTGTTAATTTTTTTAACATGAATCTTTTATGGTTTTATAGTGAAATTGTTGACTTATTTTTAACTTGGAACTTTTTTTATGGTTTTTACAGTAAAATTGTTGAGTTTTTTTAACTAGGAAGTTTATTTTTTATGGTTTTTATAGTGAAATTGATGGATTTTTTAACTTGGAATTTTTTTATGGTTTTTATAGAGAAATTGTTTAATTTTTTAACTTGGAACTTTTTTTATGCTTTTTATACAGAAACTGTTTACTTGGAATCTTTTATACTTTTTTTTTAACTTGGAACTTTTTAATGGTTCTTTTAGTGAAATTGTTGAGTTTTTTAAAATTTACTTTTTTTATGTTTTTTTATAGTGAAATTATTGAATTATTTTAAGATTGATGTTTTTTTATGTAATTTATATTAAAATTGTTTATATTTTTAACTTGAAACTTTTTTGTGTGTTTTTTATAGTGAAATTGTTGAGTATTTTAAATTGGAACTTTTTTTAATGGTTTTTACAGTGAAATTGTTGAGTTTTTTCAAATGGAACTTTTTTTGTATGGTTTTTACATTGAAAATTTAGAGTTTTTTAACTTGGAACTTTTTTAATGGTATTTATAGTGAAATTATTGAGTTTTTCGACTTGGAACTTTTTTATGGTTTTTATAGTGAAATTGTATAGTTTTTTAACTAGGAACTTTTTTTAATGGTATTTATAGTGAAATTTTTGAGTTTTTTGACTTGGAACTTTTTAATGGTTTTTATAGTGAAATTGTTAATTTTTTTAACATGAATCTTTTATGGTTTTATAGTGAAATTGTTGACTTATTTTTAACTTGGAACTTTTTTTATGGTTTTTACAGTAAAATTGTTGAGTTTTTTTAACTAGGAAGTTTATTTTTTATGGTTTTTAGTGTGAAATTGATGGATTTTTTAACTTGGAATTTTTTTATGGTTTTTATAGAGAAATTGTTTAATTTTTTAACTTGGAACTTTTTTTATGCTTTTTATACAGAAACTGTTTACTTGGAATCTTTTATACTTTATTTTTAACTTGGAACTTTTTAATGGTTCTTTTAGTGAAATTGTTGAGTTTTTTAAAATTTACTTTTTTTATGTTTTTTGATAGTGAAATTATTGAATTATTTTAAGATTGATGTTTTTTTATGTAATTTATATTAAAATTGCTTATATTTTTAACTTGAAAATTTTTTGTGTGTTTTTTATAGTGAAATTGTTGAGTATTTTAAATTGGAACATTTTTTAATGGTTTTTACAGTGAAATTGTTGAGTTTTTTCAAATGGAACTTTTTTTGTATGGTTTTTACAGTGAAAATGTAGAGTTTTTTAACTTGGAACTTTTTTAATGGTATTTATAGTGAAATTATTGAGTTTTTCGACTTGGAACTTTTTTATGGTTTTTATAGTGAAATTGTATAGTTTTTTAACTAGGAGCTTTTTTTAATGGTATTTATAGTGAAATTATTGAGTTTTTTGACTTGGAACTTTTTTATGGTTTTTATAGTGAAATTGTTAATTTTTTTAACATGAATCTTTTATGGTTTTTATAATAAATTGTTGACTTATTTTTAACTTGGAACTTTTTTTTTGGTTTTTACAGTAAAATTGTTGAGTTTTTTTAACTAGGAATGTTTATTTTTTATGGTTTTTATAGTGAAATTGATGAATTTTTTAACTTGGAATTTTTTTATTGTTTTTATAGAGAAATTGTTTAATTTTTTAACTTGGAACTTTTTTTATGCTTTTTATACAGAAACTGTTTACTTGGAATCTTTTATGCTTTTTTTTAACTTGGAACTTTTTTATGGTTCTTTTAGTGAAATTGTTGAGTTTTTTAAAATTTACTTTTTTTATGTTTTTGTATAGTGAAATTATTGAATTATTTTAAGATTGATGTTTTTTTATGTATTTTATATTAAAATTGCTTATATTTTTAACTTGAAACTTTTTTTTTTGTGTTTTTTATAGTGAAATTATTGAGTATTTTAAATTGGAACTTTTTTTAATGGTTTTTACAGTGAAATTGTTGAGTTTTTTCAAATGGAACTTTTTTTGTATGGTTTTTACAGTGAAAATGTAGAGTTTTTTAACTTGGAACTTTTTTAATGGTATTTATAGTGAAATTATTGAGTTTTTCGACTTGGAAATTTTTTATGGTTTTTATAGTGAAATTGTATAGTTTTTTAACTAGGAACTTTTTTTAATGGTATTTATAGTGAAATTATTGAGTTTTTTGACTTGGAACTTTTTTATGGTTTTTATAGTGAAATTGTTAATATTTTTAACATGAATCTTTTATGGTTTTATAGGGAAATTGTTGACTTATTTTTAACTTGGAACTTATAGTTTGGTTTTTACAGTAAAATTGTTGAGTTTTTTTAACTAGGAATGTTTATTTTTTATGGTTTTTATAGTGAAATTGATGAATTTTTTAACTTGGAATTTTTTTATGGTTTTTATAGAGAAATTGTTTAATTTTTTAACTTGGAACTTTTTTTATGCTTTTTATACAGAAACTGTTTACTTGGAATCTTTTATGCTTTTTTTTAACTTGGAACTTTTTAATGGTTCTTTTAGTGAAATTGTTGAGTTTTTTAAAATTTACTTTTTTTTTATGTTTTTTATAGTGAAATTATTGAATTATTTTAAGATTGATGTTTTTTTCCAGTAATTTATATTAAAATTGCTTATATTTTTAACTTGAAACTTTTTTTGTGTGTTTTTTATAGTGAAATTGTTGAGTATTTTAAATTGGAACTTTTTTTAATGGTTTTTACAGTGAAATTGTTGAGTTTTTTCAAATGGAACTTTTTTTGTATGGTTTTTACAGTGAAAATGTAGAGTTTTTTAACTTGGAACTTTTTTAATGGTATTTATAGTGAAATTATTGAGTTTTTCGACTTGGAACTTTTTTATGGTTTTTATAGTGAAATTGTATAGTTTTTTAACTAGGAACTTTTTTTAATGGTATTTATAGTGAAATTATTGAGTTTTTTGACTTGGAACTTTTTTATGGTTTTTATAGTGAAATTGTTAATATTTTTAACATGAATCTTTTATGGTTTTTATAATAAATTGTTGACTTATTTTTAACTTGGAACTTTTTGTTTGGTTTTTACAGTAAAATTGTTGAGTTTTTTTAACTAGGAATGTTTATTTTTTATGGTTTTTATAGTGAAATTGATGAATTTTTTAACTTGGAATTTTTTTATGGTTTTTATAGAGAAATTGTTTAATTTTTTAACTTGGAACTTTTTTTATGCTTTTTATACAGAAACTGTTTACTTGGAATCTTTTATGCTTTTTTTTAACTTGGATCTTTTTAATGGTTCTTTTAGTGAAATTGTTGAGTTTTTTAAAATTTACTTTTTTTTTATGTTTTTTATAGTGAAATTATTGAATTATTTTAAGATTGATGTTTTTTTTCAGTAATTTATATTAAAATAGCTTATATTTTTAACTTGAAACTTTTTTTGTATATTTTTTATAGTGAAATTGTTGAGTATTTTAAATTGGAACTTTTTTTAATGGTTTTTACAGTGAAATTGTTGAGTTTTTTCAAATGGAACTTTTTTTGTATGGTTTTTACAGTGAAAATGTAGAGTTTTTTAACTTGGAACTTTTTTAATGGTATTTATAGTGAAATTATTGAGTTTTTCGACTTGGAACTTTTTTATGGTTTTTATAGTGAAATTGTATAGTTTTTTAACTAGGAACTTTTTTTAATGGTATTTATAGTTAAATTTTTGAGTTTTTTGACTTGGAACTTTTTAATGGTTTTTATAGTGAAATTGTTAATTTTTTTAACATGAATCTTTTATGGTTTTATAGTGAAATTGTTGACTTATTTTTAACTTGGAACTTTTTTTTATGGTTTTTACAGTAAAATTGTTGAGTTTTTTTAACTAGGAAGTTTATTTTTTATGGTTTTTATAGTGAAATTGATGGATTTTTTAACTTGGAATTTTTTTATGGTTTTTATAGAGAAATTGTTTAATTTTTTAACTTGGAACTTTTTTTATGCTTTTTATACAGAAACTGTTTACTTGGAATCTTTTTTGCTTTTTTTTAACTTGGAACTTTTTTATGGTTCTTTTAGTGAAATTGTTGAGTTTTTTAAAATTTACTTTTTTTATGTTTTTTATAGTGAAATTATTGAATTATTTTAAGATTGATGTTTTTTTCCAGTAACTTATATTAAAATTGCTTATATTTTTAACTTGAAACTTTTTTTGTGTGTTTTTTATAGTGAAATTGTTGTGTATTTTAACTTGGAACTTTTTTTAATGGTTTTTACAGTGAAATTGTTGAGTTTTTTCAAATGGAACTTTTTTTGTATGGTTTTTACAGTGAAAATGTAGAGTTTTTTAACTTGGAACTTTTTTAATGGTATTTATAGTGAAATTATTGAGTTTTTCAACTTGGAACTTTTTTATGGTTTTTATAGTGAAATTGTATAGTTTTTTAACTAGGAACTTTTTTTAATGGTATTTATAGTGAAATTTTTGAGTTTTTTGACTTGGAACTTTTTAATGGTTTTTATAGTGAAATTGTTAATTTTTTTAACATGAATCTTTTATGGTTTTATAGTGAAATTGTTGACTTATTTTTAACTTGGAACTTTTTTTTATGGTTTTTACAGTAAAATTGTTGAGTTTTTTTAACTAGGAAGTTTATTTTATATGGTTTTTATAGTGAAATTGATGGATTTTTTAACTTGGAATTTTTTTATGGTTTTTATAGAGAAATTGTTTAATTTTTTAACTTGGAACTTTTTTTATGCTTTTTATACAGAAACTGTTTACTTGGAATCTTTTTTGCTTTTTTTTAACTTGGAACTTTTTTATGGTTCTTTTAGTGAAATTGTTGAGTTTTTTAAAATTTACTTTTTTTATGTTTTTTATAGTGAAATTATTGAATTATTTTAAGATTGATGTTTTTTTCCAGTAACTTATATTAAAATTGCTTATATTTTTAACTTGAAACTTTTTTTGTGTGTTTTTTATAGTGAAATTGTTGAGTATTTTAAATTGGAACTTTTTTTAATGGTTTTTACAGTGAAATTGTTGAGTTTTTTCAAATGGAACTTTTTTTGTATGGTTTTTACAGTGAAAATGTAGAGTTTTTTAACTTGGAACTTTTTTAATGGTATTTATAGTGAAATTATTGAGTTTTTCAACTTGGAACTTTTTTATGGTTTTTATAGTGAAATTGTATAGTTTTTTAACTAGGAACTTTTTTTAATGGTATTTATAGTGAAATTATTGAGTTTTTTGACTTGGAACTTTTTTATGGTTTTTATAGTGAAATTGTTAATTTTTTTAACATGAATCTTTTATGGTTTTTATAGTAAGTTGTTGACTTATTTTTAACTTGGAACTTTTTTTTTGGTTTTTACAGTAAAATTGTTGAGTTTTTTTAACTAGGAATGTTTAGTTTTTATGGTTTTTATAGTGAAATTGATGAATTTTTTAACTTGGAATTTTTTTATGGTTTTTATAGAGAAATTGTTTAATTTTTTAACTTGGAACTTTTTCTATGCTTTTTATACAGAAACTGTTTACTTGGAATCTTTTATGCTTTTTTTTAACTTGGAACTTTTTTATGGTTCTTTTAGTGAAATTGTTGAGTTTTTTAAAATTTACTTTTTTTATGTTTTTTATAGTGAAATTATTGAATTATTTTAAGATTGATGTTTTTTTCCAGTAACTTATATTAAAATTGCTTATATTTTTAACTTGAAACTTTTTTTGTGTGTTTTTTATAGTGAAATTGTTGTGTATTTTAACTTGGAACTTTTTTTAATGGTTTTTACAGTGAAATTGTTGAGTTTTTTCAAATGGAACTTTTTTTGTATGGTTTTTACAGTGAAAATGTAGAGTTTTTTAACTTGGAACTTTTTTAATGGTATTTATAGTGAAATTATTGAGTTTTTCAACTTGGAACTTTTTTATGGTTTTTATAGTGAAATTGTATAGTTTTTTAACTAGGAACTTTTTTTAATGGTATTTATAGTGAAATTTTTGAGTTTTTTGACTTGGAACTTTTTAATGGTTTTTATAGTGAAATTGTTAATTTTTTTAACATGAATCTTTTATGGTTTTATAGTGAAATTGTTGACTTATTTTTAACTTGGAACTTTTTTTTATGGTTTTTACAGTAAAATTATTGAGTTTTTTTAACTAGGAAGTTTATTTTTTATGGTTTTTATAGTGAAATTGATGGATTTTTTAACTTGGAATTTTTTTATGGTTTTTATAGAGAAATTGTTTAATTTTTTAACTTGGAACTTTTTTTATGCTTTTTATACAGAAACTGTTTACTTGGAATCTTTTTTGCTTTTTTTTAACTTGGAACTTTTTTATGGTTCTTTTAGTGAAATTGTTGAGTTTTTTAAAATTTACTTTTTTTATGTTTTTTATAGTGAAATTATTGAATTATTTTAAGATTGATGTTTTTTTCCAGTAACTTATATTAAAATTGCTTATATTTTTAACTTGAAACTTTTTTTGTGTGTTTTTTATAGTGAAATTGTTGAGTATTTTAAATTGGAACTTTTTTTAATGGTTTTATAGTGAAATTGTTGAGTTTTTTCAAATGGAACTTTTTTTGTATGGTTTTTACAGTGAAAATGTAGAGTTTTTTAACTTGGAACTTTTTTAATGGTATTTATAGTGAAATTATTGAGTTTTTCAACTTGGAACTTTTTTATGGTTTTTATAGTGAAATTGTATAGTTTTTTAACTAGGAACTTTTTTTAATGGTATTTATAGTGAAATTATTGAGTTTTTTGACTTGGAACTTTTTTATGGTTTTTATAGTGAAATTGTTAATTTTTTTAACATGAATCTTTTATGGTTTTTATAGTAAATTGTTGACTTATTTTTAACTTGGAACTTTTTTTTTGGTTTTTACAGTAAAATTGTTGAGTTTTTTTAACTAGGAATGTTTAGTTTTTATGGTTTTTATAGTGAAATTGATGAATTTTTTAACTTGGAATTTTTTTATGGTTTTTATAGAGAAATTGTTTAATTTTTTAACTTGGAACTTTTTCTATGCTTTTTATACAGAAACTGTTTACTTGGAATCTTTTATGCTTTTTTTTAACTTGGAACTTTTTTATGGTTCTTTTAGTGAAATTGTTGAGTTTTTTAAAATTTACTTTTTTTATGTTTTTTATAGTGAAATTATTGAATTATTTTAAGATTGATGTTTTTTTCCAGTAACTTATATTAAAATTGCTTATATTTTTAACTTGAAACTTTTTTTGTGTGTTTTTTATAGTGAAATTGTTGTGTATTTTAACTTGGAACTTTTTTTAATGGTTTTTACAGTGAAATTGTTGAGTTTTTTCAAATGGAACTTTTTTTGTATGGTTTTTACAGTGAAAATGTAGAGTTTTTTAACTTGGAACTTTTTTAATGGTATTTATAGTGAAATTATTGAGTTTTTCAACTTGGAACTTTTTTATGGTTTTTATAGTGAAATTGTATAGTTTTTTAACTAGGAACTTTTTTTAATGGTATTTATAGTGAAATTTTTGAGTTTTTTGACTTGGAACTTTTTAATGGTTTTTATAGTGAAATTGTTAATTTTTTTAACATGAATCTTTTATGGTTTTATAGTGAAATTGTTGACTTATTTTTAACTTGGAACTTTTTTTAATGGTTTTTACAGTAAAATTATTGAGTTTTTTTAACTAGGAAGTTTATTTTTTATGGTTTTTATAGTGAAATTGATGGATTTTTTAACTTGGAATTTTTTTATGGTTTTTATAGAGAAATTGTTTAATTTTTTAACTTGGAACTTTTTTTATGCTTTTTATACAGAAACTGTTTACTTGGAATCTTTTTTGCTTTTTTTTAACTTGGAACTTTTTTATGGTTCTTTTAGTGAAATTGTTGAGTTTTTTAAAATTTACTTTTTTTATGTTTTTTATAGTGAAATTATTGAATTATTTTAAGATTGATGTTTTTTTCCAGTAACTTATATTAAAATTGCTTATATTTTTAACTTGAAACTTTTTTTGTGTGTTTTTTATAGTGAAATTGTTGAGTATTTTAAATTGGAACTTTTTTTAATGGTTTTATAGTGAAATTGTTGAGTTTTTTCAAATGGAACTTTTTTTGTATGGTTTTTACAGTGAAAATGTAGAGTTTTTTAACTTGGAACTTTTTTAATGGTATTTATAGTGAAATTATTGAGTTTTTCAACTTGGAACTTTTTTATGGTTTTTATAGTGAAATTGTATAGTTTTTTAACTAGGAACTTTTTTTAATGGTATTTATAGTGAAATTATTGAGTTTTTTGACTTGGAACTTTTTTATGGTTTTTATAGTGAAATTGTTAATTTTTTTAACATGAATCTTTTATGGTTTTTATAGTAAATTGTTGACTTATTTTTAACTTGGAACTTTTTTTTTGGTTTTTACAGTAAAATTGTTGAGTTTTTTTAACTAGGAATGTTTAGTTTTTATGGTTTTTATAGTGAAATTGATGAATTTTTTAACTTGGAATTTTTTTATGGTTTTTAAAGAGAAATTGTTTAATTTTTTAACTTGGAACTTTTTCTATGCTTTTTATACAGAAACTGTTTACTTGGAATCTTTTATGCTTTTTTTTAACTTGGAACTTTTTTATGGTTCTTTTAGTGAAATTGTTGAGTTTTTTAAAATTTACTTTTTTTATGTTTTTTATAGTGAAATTATTGAATTATTTTAAGATTGATGTTTTTTTCCAGTAACTTATATTAAAATTGCTTATATTTTTAACTTGAAACTTTTTTTGTGTGTTTTTTATAGTGAAATTGTTGTGTATTTTAACTTGGAACTTTTTTTAATGGTTTTTACAGTGAAATTGTTGAGTTTTTTCAAATGGAACTTTTTTTTTATGGTTTTTATAGTGAAAATGTAGAGTTTTTTAACTTGGAACTTTTTTAATGGTATTTATAGTGAAATTATTGAGTTTTTCAACTTGGAACTTTTTTATGGTTTTTATAGTGAAATTGTATAGTTTTTTAACTAGGAACTTTTTTTAATGGTATTTATTGTGAAATTTTTGAGTTTTTTGACTTGGAACTTTTTAATGGTTTTAATAGTGAAATTGTTAATTTTTTTAACATGAATCTTTTATGGTTTTATAGTGAAATTGTTGACTTATTTTTAACTTGGAACTTTTTTTATGATTTTTACAGTAAAATTGTTGAGTTTTTTTAACTAGGAAGTTTATTTTTTATGGTTTTTATTGTGAAATTGATGGATTTTTTAACTTGGAATTTTTTTATGGTTTTTATAGAGAAATTGTTTAATTTTTTAACTTGGAACTTTTTTTATGCTTTTTATACAGAAATTGTTTACTTGGAATCTTTTATACTTTTTTTTTTTAACTTGGAACTTTTTAATGGTTCTTTTAGTGAAATTGTTGAGTTTTTTAAAATTTACTTTTTTTATGTTTTTTTATAGTGAAATTATTGAATTATTTTAAGATTGATGTTTTTTTTATGTAATTTATATTAAAATTGCTTATATTTTTAACTTGAAACTTTTTTGTGTGTTTTTTATAGTGAAATTGTTGAGTATTTTAAATTGGAACTTTTTTTAATGGTTTTTACAGTGAAATTGTTGAGTTTTTTCAAATGGAACTTTTTTTGTATGGTTTTTACAGTGAAAATGTAGAGTTTTTTAACTTGGAACTTTTTTAATGGTATTTATAGTGAAATTATTGAGTTTTTCGACTTGGAACTTTTTTATGGTTTTTATACTGAAATTGTATAGTTTTTTAACTAGGAACTTTTTTTAATGGTATTTATAGTGAAATTATTGAGTTTTTTGACTTAGAATTTTTTTATGGTTTTTATAGAGAAATTGTTTAATTTTTTAACTTGGAACTTTTTTTATGCTTTTTATACAGAAACTATTTACTTGGAATCTTTTTTGCTTTTTTTTAACTTGGAACTTTTTTATGGTTCTTTTAGTGAAATTGTTGAGTTTTTTAAAATTTACTTTTTTTATGTTTTTTATAGTGAAATTATTGAATTATTTTAAGATTGATGTTTTTTTCCAGTAACTTATATTAAAATTGCTTATATTTTTAACTTGAAACTTTTTTTGTGTGTTTTTTATAGTGAAATTGTTGAGTATTTTAAATTGGAACTTTTTTTAATGGTTTTTACAGTGAAATTGTTGAGTTTTTTCAAATGGAACTTTTTTTGTATGGTTTTTACAGTGAAAATGTAGAGTTTTTTAACTTGGAACTTTTTTAATGGTATTTATAGTGAAATTATTGAGTTTTTCGACTTGGAACTTTTTTATGGTTTTTATAGTGAAATTGTATAGTTTTTTAACTAGGAACTTTTTTTAATGGTATTTATAGTTAAATTATTTAGTTTTTTGACTTGGAACTTTTTTATGGTTTTTATAGTGAAATTGTTAATTTTTTTAACATGAATCTTTTATGGTTTTTATAGTAAATTGTTGACTTATTTTTAACTTGGAACTTTTTTTTTGGTTTTTACAGTAAAATTGTTGAGTTTTTTTAACTAGGAATGTTTATTTTTTATGGTTTTTATAGTGAAATTGATGAATTTTTTAACTTGGAATTTTTTTATGGTTTTTATAGAGAAATTGTTTAATTTTTTAACTTGGAACTTTTTCTATGCTTTTTATACAGAAACTGTTTACTTGGAATCTTTTTTGCTTTTTTTTAACTTGGAACTTTTTTATGGTTCTTTTAGTGAAATTGTTGAGTTTTTTAAAATTTACTTTTTTTATGTTTTTTATAGTGAAATTATTGAATTATTTTAAGATTGATGTTTTTTTCCAGTAACTTATATTAAAATTGCTTATATTTTTAACTTGAAACTTTTTTTGTGTGTTTTTTATAGTGAAATTGTTGTGTATTTTAACTTGGAACTTTTTTTAATGGTTTTTACAGTGAAATTGTTGAGTTTTTTCAAATGGAACTTTTTTTGTATGGTTTTTACAGTGAAAATGTAGAGTTTTTTAACTTGGAACTTTTTTAATGGTATTTATAGTGAAATTATTGAGTTTTTCAACTTGGAACTTTTTTATGGTTTTTATAGTGAAATTGTATAGTTTTTTAACTAGGAAATTTTTTTAATGGTATTTATAGTGAAATTTTTGAGTTTTTTGACTTGGAACTTTTTTATGGTTTTTATAGGGAAATTGTTAATTTTTTTAACATGAATCTTTTATGGTTTTATTGTGAAATTGTTGACTTATTTTTAACTTGGAACTTTTTTTATGGTTTTTACAGTAAAATTGTTGAGTTTTTTTAACTAGGAAGTTTATTTTTTATGGTTTTTATAGTGAAATTGATGGATTTTTTAACTTGGAATTTTTTTATGGTTTTTATAGAGAAATTGTTTAATTTTTTAACTTTGAACTTTTTTTATGCTTTTTATACAGAAACTGTTTACTTGGAATCTTTTATACTTTTTTTTAACTTGGAACTTTTTAATGGTTCTTTTAGTGAAATTGTTGAGTTTTTTAAAATTTACTTTTTTTTATGTTTTTTTATAGTGAAATTATTGAATTATTTTAAGATTGATGTTTTTTTTATGTAATTTATATTAAAATTGCTTATATTTTTAAATTGAAACTTTTTTGTGTGTTTTTTATAGTGAAATTGTTGAGTATTTTAAATTGGAACTTTTTTTAATGGTTTTTACAGTGAAATTGTTGAGTTTTTTCAAATGGAACTTTTTTTGTATGGTTTTTACAGTGAAAATGTAGAGTTTTTTAACTTGGAACTTTTTTAATGGTATTTATAGTGAAATTATTGAGTTTTTCGACTTGGAACTTTTTTATGGTTTTTATAGTGAAATTGTATAGTTTTTTAACTAGGAACTTTTTTTAATGGTATTTATAGTTAAATTATTGAGTTTTTTGACTTGGAACTTTTTTATGGTTTTTATAGTGAAATTGTTAATTTTTTTAACATGAATCTTTTATGGTTTTTATAGTAAATTGTTGACTTATTTTTAACTTGGAACTTTTTTTTTGGTTTTTACAGTAAAATTGTTGAGTTTTTTTAACTAGGAATGTTTATTTTTTATGGTTTTTATAGTGAAATTGATGAATTTTTTAACTTGGAATTTTTTTATGGTTTTTATAGAGAAATTGTTTAATTTTTTAACTTGGAACTTTTTCTATGCTTTTTATACAGAAACTGTTTACTTGGAATCTTTTTTGCTTTTTTTTAACTTGGAACTTTTTAATGGTTCTTTTAGTGAAATTGTTGAGTTTTTTAAAATTTACTTTTTTTATGTTTTTTATAGTGAAATTATGGAATTATTTTAAGATTGATGTTTTTTTCCAGTAACTTATATTAAAATTGCTTATATTTTTAACTTGAAACTTTTTTTGTGTGTTTTTTATAGTGAAATTGTTGTGTATTTTAACTTGGAACTTTTTTTAATGGTTTTTACAGTGAAATTGTTGAGTTTTTTCAAATGGAACTTTTTTTGTATGGTTTTTACAGTGAAAATGTAGAGTTTTTTAACTTGGAACTTTTTTAATGGTATTTATAGTGAAATTATTGAGTTTTTCAACTTGGAACTTTTTTATGGTTTTTATAGTGAAATTGTATAGTTTTTTAACTAGGAACTTTTTTTAATGGTATTTATAGTGAAATTTTTGAGTTTTTTGACTTGGAACTTTTTAATGGTTTTTATAGGGAAATTGTTAATTTTTTTAACATGAATCTTTTATGGTTTTATAGTGAAATTGTTGACTTATTTTTAACTTGGAACTTTTTTTATGGTTTTTACAGTAAAATTGTTGAGTTTTTTTAACTAGGAAGTTTATTTTTTATGGTTTTTATAGTGAAATTGATGGATTTTTTAACTTGGAATTTTTTTATGGTTTTTATAGAGAAATTGTTTAATTTTTTAACTTGGAACTTTTTTTATGCTTTTTATACAGAAACTGTTTACTTGGAATCTTTTATACTTTTTTTTTAACTTGGAACTTTTTAATGGTTCTTTTAGTGAAATTGTTGAGTTTTTTAAAATTTACTTTTTTTATGTTTTTTTATAGTGAAATTATTGAATTATTTTAAGATTGATGTTTTTTTTATGTAATTTATATTAAAATTGCTTATATTTTTAAATTGAAACTTTTTTGTGTGTTTTTTATAGTGAAATTGTTGAGTATTTTAAATTGGAACTTTTTTTAATGGTTTTTACAGTGAAATTGTTGAGTTTTTTCAAATGGAACTTTTTTTGTATGGTTTTTACAGTGAAAATGTAGAGTTTTTTAACTTGGAACTTTTTTAATGGTATTTATAGTGAAATTATTGAGTTTTTCAACTTGGAACTTTTTTATGGTTTTTATAGTGAAATTGTATAGTTTTTTAACTAGGAACTTTTTTTAATGGTATTTATAGTTAAATTATTGAGTTTTTTGACTTGGAACTTTTTTATGGTTTTTATAGTGAAATTGTTAATTTTTTTAACATGAATCTTTTATGGTTTTTATAATAAATTGTTGACTTATTTTTAACTTGGAACTTTTTTTTTGGTTTTTACAGTAAAATTGTTGAGTTTTTTTAACTAGGAATGTTTATTTTTTATGGTTTTTATAGTGAAATTGATGAATTTTTTAACTTGGAATTTTTTTATGGTTTTTATAGAGAAATTGTTTAATTTTTTAACTTAGAACTTTTTTTATGCTTTTTATACAGAAACTGTTTACTTGGAATCTTTTATGCTTTTTTTTAACTTGGAACTTTTTAATGGTTCTTTTAGTGAAATTGTTGAGTTTTTTAAAATTTACTTTTTTTATATTTTTTATAGTGAAATTATTGAATTATTTTAAGATTGATGTTTTTTTCCAGTAATTTATATTAAAATAGCTTATATTTTTAACTTGAAACTTTTTTTGTATGTTTTTTATAGTGAAATTGTTGAGTATTTTAAATTGGAACTTTTTTTAATGGTTTTTACAGTGAAATTGTTGAGTTTTTTCAAATGGAACTTTTTTTGTATGGTTTTTACAGTGAAAATGTAGAGTTTTTTAACATGGAACTTTTTTAATGGTATTTATAGTGAAATTATTGAGTTTTTCGACTTGGAACTTTTTTATGGTTTTTATAGTGAAATTGTATAGTTTTTTAACTAGGAACTTTTTTTAATGGTATTTATAGTTAAATTATTGAGTTTTTTGACTTGGAACTTTTTTATGGTTTTTATAGTGAAATTGTTAATTTTTTTAACATGAATCTTTTATGGTTTTTATAGTAAATTGTTGACTTATTTTTAACTTGGAACTTTTTTTTTGGTTTTTACAGTAAAATTGTTGAGTTTTTTTAACTAGGAATGTTTATTTTTTATGGTTTTTATAGTGAAATTGATGAATTTTTTAACTTGGAATTTTTTTATGGTTTTTATAGAGAAATTGTTTAATTTTTTAACTTGGAACTTTTTTTATGCTTTTTATACAGAAACTGTTTACTTGGAATCTTTTTTGCTTTTTTTTAACTTGGAACTTTTTTATGGTTCTTTTAGTGAAATTGTTGAGTTTTTTAAAATTTACTTTTTTTATGTTTTTTATAGTGAAATTATTGAATTATTTTAAGATTGATGTTTTTTTCCAGTAACTTATATTAAAATTGCTTATATTTTTAACTTGAAACTATTTTTGTGTGTTTTTTATAGTGAAATTGTTGTGTATTTTAAATTGGAACTTTTTTTAATGGTTTTTACAGTGAAATTGTTGAGTTTTTTCAAATGGAACTTTTTTTGTATGGTTTTTACAGTGAAAATGTAGAGTTTTTTAACTTGGAACTTTTTTAATGGTATTTATAGTGAAATTATTGAGTTTTTCAATTTGGAACTTTTTTATGGTTTTTATAGTGAAATTGTATAGTTTTTTAACTAGGAACTTTTTTTAATGGTATTTATAGTGAAATTTTTGAGTTTTTTGACTTGGAACTTTTTAATGGTTTTTATAGTGAAATTGTTAATTTTTTTAACATGAATCTTTTATGGTTTTATAGTGAAATTGTTGACTTATTTTTAACTTGGAACTTTTTTTATGGTTTATACAGTAAAATTGTTGAGTTTTTTTAACTAGGAAGTTTATTTTTTATGGTTTTTATAGTGAAATTGATGGATTTTTTAACTTGGAATTTTTTTATGGTTTTTATAGAGAAATTGTTGAATTTTTTAACTTGGAACTTTTTTTATGCTTTTTATACAGAAACTGTTTACTTGGAATCTTTTATACTTTTTTTTTTTAACTTGGAACTTTTTAATGGTTCTTTTAGTGAAATTGTTGAGTTTTTTAAAATTTACTTTTTTTTTATGTTTTTTTATAGTGAAATTATTGAATTATTTTAAGATTGATGTTTTTTTTATGTAATTTATATTAAAATTGCTTATATTTTTAAATTGAAACTTTTTTGTGTGTTTTTTATAGTGAAATTGTTGAGTATTTTAAATTGGAACTTTTTTTAATGGTTTTTACAGTGAAATTGTTGAGTTTTTTCAAATGGAACTTTTTTTGTATGGTTTTTACAGTGAAAATGTAGAGTTTTTTAACTTGGAACTTTTTTAATGGTATTTATAGTGAAATTATTGAGTTTTTCGACTTGGAACTTTTTTATGGTTTTTATAGTGAAATTGTATAGTTTTTTAACTAGGAACTTTTTTTAATGGTATTTATAGTTAAATTATTGAGTTTTTTGACTTGGAACTTTTTTATGGTTTTTATAGTGAAATTGTTAATTTTTTTAACATGAATCTTTTATGGTTTTTATAGTAAATTGTTGACTTATTTTTAACTTGGAACTTTTTTTTTGGTTTTTACAGTAAAATTGTTGAGTTTTTTTAACTAGGAATGTTTATTTTTTATGGTTTTTATAGTGAAATTGATGAATTTTTTAACTTGGAATTTTTTTATGGTTTTTATAGAGAAATTGTTTAATTTTTTAACTTGGAACTTTTTCTATGCTTTTTATACAGAAACTGTTTACCTGGAATCTTTTTTGCTTTTTTTTAACTTGGAACTTTTTAATGGTTCTTTTAGTGAAATTGTTGAGTTTTTTAAAATTTACTTTTTTTATGTTTTTTATAGTGAAATTATGGAATTATTTTAAGATTGATGTTTTTTTTCCAGTAACTTATATTAAAATTGCTTATATTTTTAACTTGAAACTTTTTTTGTGTGTTTTTTATAGTGAAATTGTTGTGTATTTTAACTTGGAACTTTTTTTAATGGTTTTTACAGTGAAATTGTTGAGTTTTTTCAAATGGAACTTTTTTTGTATGGTTTTTACAGTGAAAATGTAGAGTTTTTTAACTTGGAACTTTTTTAATGGTATTTATAGTGAAATTATTGAGTTTTTCAACTTGGAACTTTTTTATGGTTTTTATAGTGAAATTGTATAGTTTTTTAACTAGGAACTTTTTTTAATGGTATTTATAGTGAAATTTTTGAGTTTTTTGACTTGGAACTTTTTAATGGTTTTTATAGGGAAATTGTTAATTTTTTTAACATGAATCTTTTATGGTTTTATAGTGAAATTGTTGACTTATTTTTAACTTGGAACTTTTTTTATGGTTTTTACAGTAAAATTGTTGAGTTTTTTTAACTAGGAAGTTTATTTTTTATGGTTTTTATAGTGAAATTGATGGATTTTTTAACTTGGAATTTTTTTATGGTTTTTATAGAGAAATTGTTTAATTTTTTAACTTGGAACTTTTTTTATGCTTTTTATACAGAAACTGTTTACTTGGAATCTTTTATACTTTTTTTTTAACTTGGAACTTTTTAATGGTTCTTTTAGTGAAATTGTTGAGTTTTTTAAAATTTACTTTTTTTATGTTTTTTTATAGTGAAATTATTGAATTATTTTAAGATTGATGTTTTTTTTATGTAATTTATATTAAAATTGCTTATATTTTTAAATTGAAACTTTTTTGTGTGTTTTTTATAGTGAAATTGTTGAGTATTTTAAATTGGAACTTTTTTTAATGGTTTTTACAGTGAAATTGTTGAGTTTTTTCAAATGGAACTTTTTTTGTATGGTTTTTACAGTGAAAATGTAGAGTTTTTTAACTTGGAACTTTTTTAATGGTATTTATAGTGAAATTATTGAGTTTTTCAACTTGGAACTTTTTTATGGTTTTTATAGTGAAATTGTATAGTTTTTTAACTAGGAACTTTTTTTAATGGTATTTATAGTTAAATTATTGAGTTTTTTGACTTGGAACTTTTTTATGGTTTTTATAGTGAAATTGTTAATTTTTTTAACATGAATCTTTTATGGTTTTTATAATAAATTGTTGACTTATTTTTAACTTGGAACTTTTTTTTTGGTTTTTACAGTAAAATTGTTGAGTTTTTTTAACTAGGAATGTTTATTTTTTATGGTTTTTATAGTGAAATTGATGAATTTTTTAACTTGGAATTTTTTTATGGTTTTTATAGAGAAATTGTTTAATTTTTTAACTTAGAACTTTTTTTATGCTTTTTATACAGAAACTGTTTACTTGGAATCTTTTATGCTTTTTTTTAACTTGGAACTTTTTAATGGTTCTTTTAGTGAAATTGTTGAGTTTTTTAAAATTTACTTTTTTTATGTTTTTTATAGTGAAATTATTGAATTATTTTAAGATTGATGTTTTTTTCCAGTAATTTATATTAAAATAGCTTATATTTTTAACTTGAAACTTTTTTTGTATGTTTTTTATAGTGAAATTGTTGAGTATTTTAAATTGGAACTTTTTTTAATGGTTTTTACAGTGAAATTGTTGAGTTTTTTCAAATGGAACTTTTTTTGTATGGTTTTTACAGTGAAAATGTAGAGTTTTTTAACATGGAACTTTTTTAATGGTATTTATAGTGAAATTATTGAGTTTTTCGACTTGGAACTTTTTTATGGTTTTTATAGTGAAATTGTATAGTTTTTTAACTAGGAACTTTTTTTAATGGTATTTATAGTTAAATTATTGAGTTTTTTGACTTGGAACTTTTTTATGGTTTTTATAGTGAAATTGTTAATTTTTTTAACATGAATCTTTTATGGTTTTTATAGTAAATTGTTGACTTATTTTTAACTTGGAACTTTTTTTTTGGTTTTTACAGTAAAATTGTTGAGTTTTTTTAACTAGGAATGTTTATTTTTTATGGTTTTTATAGTGAAATTGATGAATTTTTTAACTTGGAATTTTTTTATGGTTTTTATAGAGAAATTGTTTAATTTTTTAACTTGGAACTTTTTTTATGCTTTTTATACAGAAACTGTTTACTTGGAATCTTTTTTGCTTTTTTTTAACTTGGAACTTTTTTATGGTTCTTTTAGTGAAATTGTTGAGTTTTTTAAAATTTACTTTTTTTATGTTTTTTATAGTGAAATTATTGAATTATTTTAAGATTGATGTTTTTTTCCAGTAACTTATATTAAAATTGCTTATATTTTTAACTTGAAACTTTTTTTGTGTGTTTTTTATAGTGAAATTGTTGTGTATTTTAAATTGGAACTTTTTTTAATGGTTTTTACAGTGAAATTGTTGAGTTTTTTCAAATGGAACTTTTTTTGTATGGTTTTTACAGTGAAAATGTAGAGTTTTTTAACTTGGAACTTTTTTAATGGTATTTATAGTGAAATTATTGAGTTTTTCAATTTGGAACTTTTTTATGGTTTTTATAGTGAAATTGTATAGTTTTTTAACTAGGAACTTTTTTTAATGGTATTTATAGTGAAATTTTTGAGTTTTTTGACTTGGAACTTTTTAATGGTTTTTATAGTGAAATTGTTAATTTTTTTAACATAAATCTTTTATGGTTTTATAGTGAAATTGTTGACTTATTTTTAACTTGGAACTTTTTTTATGGTTTATACAGTAAAATTGTTGAGTTTTTTTAACTAGGAAGTTTATTTTTTATGGTTTTTATAGTGAAATTGATGGATTTTTTAACTTGGAATTTTTTTATGGTTTTTATAGAGAAATTGTTGAATTTTTTAACTTGGAACTTTTTTTATGCTTTTTATACAGAAACTGTTTACTTGGAATCTTTTATACTTTTTTTTTTAACTTGGAACTTTTTAATGGTTCTTTTAGTGAAATTGTTGAGTTTTTTAAAATTTACTTTTTTTTTATGTTTTTTTATAGTGAAATTATTGAATTATTTTAAGATTGATGTTTTTTTTATGTAATTTATATTAAAATTGCTTATATTTTTAAATTGAAACTTTTTTGTGTGTTTTTTATAGTGAAATTGTTGAGTATTTTAAATTGGAACTTTTTTTAATGGTTTTTACAATGAAATTGTTGAGTTTTTTCAAATGGAACTTTTTTTGTATGGTTTTTACAGTGAAAATGTAGAGTTTTTTAACTTGGAACTTTTTTAATGGTATTTATAGTGAAATTATTGAGTTTTTCGACTTGGAACTTTTTTATGGTTTTTATAGTGAAATTGTATAGTTTTTTAACTAGGAACTTTTTTTAATGGTATTTATAGTTAAATTATTGAGTTTTTTGACTTGGAACTTTTTTATGGTTTTTATAGTGAAATTGTTAATTTTTTTAACATGAATCTTTTATGGTTTTTATAGTAAATTGTTGACTTATTTTTAACTTGGAACTTTTTTTTTGGTTTTTACAGTAAAATAGTTGAGTTTTTTTAACTAGGAATGTTTATTTTTTATGGTTTTTATAGTGAAATTGATGAATTTTTTAACTTGGAATTTTTTTATGGTTTTTATAGAGAAATTGTTTAATTTTTTAACTTGGAACTTTTTCTATACTTTTTATACAGAAACTGTTTACTTGGAATCTTTTTTGCTTTTTTTTAACTTGGAACTTTTTAATGGTTCTTTTAGTGAAATTGTTGAGTTTTTTAAAATTTACTTTTTTTTATGTTTTTTATAGTGAAATTATTGAATTATTTTAAGATTGATGTTTTTTTCCAGTAACTTATATTAAAATTGCTTATATTTTAACTTGAAACTTTTTTTGTGTGTTTTTTATAGTGAAATTGTTGTGTATTTTAAATTGGAACTTTTTTTAATGGTTTTTACAGTGAAATTGTTGAGTTTTTTCAAATGGAACTTTTTTTGTATGGTTTTTACAGTGAAAATGTAGAGTTTTTTAACTTGGAACTTTTTTAATGGTATTTATAGTGAAATTATTGAGTTTTTCAACTTGGAACTTTTTTATGGTTTTTATAGTGAAATTGTATAGTTTTTTAACTAGGAACTTTTTTTAATGGTATTTATAGTGAAATTTTTGAGTTTTTTGACTTGGAACTTTTTAATGGTTTTTATAGTGAAATTGTTAATTTTTTTAACATGAATCTTTTATGGTTTTATAGTGAAATTGTTGACTTATTTTTAACTTGGAACTTTTTTTATGGTTTTTACAGTAAAATTGTTGAGTTTTTTTAATTAGGAAGTTTATTTTTTATGGTTTTTATAGTGAAATTGATGGATTTTTTAACTTGGAATTTTTTTATGGTTTTTATAGAGAAATTGTTTAATTTTTTAACTTGGAACTTTTTTTATGCTTTTTATACAGAAACTGTTTACTTGGAATCTTTTATACTTTTTTTTTTTTAACTTGGAACTTTTTAATGGTTCTTTTAGTGAAATTGTTGAGTTTTTTAAAATTTACTTTTTTTTATGTTTTTTTATAGTGAAATTATTGAATTATTTTAAGATTGATGTTTTTTTTATGTAATTTATATTAAAATTTCTTATATTTTTAAATTGAAACTTTTTTGTGTGTTTTTTATAGTGAAATTGTTGAGTATTTTAAATTGGAACTTTTTTTAATGGTTTTTACAGTGAAATTGTTGAGTTTTTTCAAATGGAACTTTTTTTGTATGGTTTTTACAGTGAAAATGTAGAGTTTTTTAACTTGGAACTTTTTTAATGGTATTTATAGTGAAATTATTGAGTTTTTCGACTTGGAACTTTTTTATGGTTTTTATAGTGAAATTGTATAGTTTTTTAACTAGGAACTTTTTTTAATGGTATTTATAGTTAAATTATTGAGTTTTTTGACTTGGAACTTTTTTATGGTTTTTATAGTGAAATTGTTAATTTTTTTAACATGAATCTTTTATGGTTTTTATAGTAAATTGTTGACTTATTTTTAACTTGGAACTTTTTTTTTGGTTTTTACAGTAAAATTGTTGAGTTTTTTTAACTAGGAATGTTTATTTTTTATGGTTTTTATAGTGAAATTGATGAATTTTTTAACTTGGAATTTTTTTATGGTTTTTATAGAGAAATTGTTTAATTTTTTAACTTGGAACTTTTTCTATGCTTTTTATACAGAAACTGTTTACTTGGAATCTTTTTTGCTTTTTTTTAACTTGGAACTTTTTTATGGTTCTTTTAGTGAAATTGTTGAGTTTTTTAAAATTTACTTTTTTTATGTTTTTTATAGTGAAATTATTGAATTATTTTAAGATTGATGTTTTTTTCCAGTAACTTATATTAAAATTGCTTATATTTTTAACTTGAAACTTTTTTTGTGTGTTTTTTATAGTGAAATTGTTGTGTATTTTAAATTGGAACTTTTTTTAATGGTTTTTACAGTGAAATTGTTGAGTTTTTTCAAATGGAACTTTTTTTGTATGGTTTTTACAGTGAAAATGTAGAGTTTTTTAACTTGGAACTTTTTTAATGGTATTTATAGTGAAATTATTGAGTTTTTCAACTTGGAACTTTTTTATGGTTTTTATAGTGAAATTGTATACTTTTTTAACTAGGAACTTTTTTTAATGGTATTTATAGTGAAATTTTTGAGTTTTTTGACTTGGAACTTTTTAATGGTTTTTATAGGGAAATTGTTAATTTTTTTAACATGAATCTTTTATGGTTTTATAGTGAAATTGTTGACTTATTTTTAACTTGGAACTTTTTTTATGGTTTTTACAGTAAAATTGTTGAGTTTTTTTAACTAGGAAGTTTATTTTTTATGGTTTTTATAGTGAAATTGATGGATTTTTTAACTTGGAATTTTTTTATGGTTTTTATAGAGAAATTGTTTAATTTTTTAACTTGGAACTTTTTTTATGCTTTTTATACAGAAACTGTTTACATGGAATCTTTTATACTTTTTTTTTTAACTTGGAACTTTTTAATGGTTCTTTTAGTGAAATTGTTGAGTTTTTTAAAATTTACTTTTTTTATGTTTTTTTATAGTGAAATTATTGAATTATTTTAAGATTGATGTTTTTTTTTATGTAATTTATATTAAAATTGCTTATATTTTTAAATTGAAACTTTTTTGTGTGTTTTTTATAGTGAAATTGTTGAGTATTTAAAATTGGAACTTTTTTTAATGGTTTTTACAGTGAAATTGTTGAGTTTTTTCAAATGGAACTTTTTTTGTATGGTTTTTACAGTGAAAATGTAGAGTTTTTTAACTTGGAACTTTTTTAATGGTATTTATAGTGAAATTATTGAGTTTTTCGACTTGGAACTTTTTTATGGTTTTTATAGTGAAATTGTATAGTTTTTTAACTAGGAACTTTTTTTAATGGTATTTATAGTTAAATTATTGAGTTTTTTGACTTGGAACTTTTTTATGGTTTTTATAGTGAAATTGTTAATTTTTTTAACATGAATCTTTTATGGTTTTTATAGTAAATTGTTGACTTATTTTTAACTTGGAACTTTTTTTTTGGTTTTTACAGTAAAATTGTTGAGTTTTTTTAACTAGGAATGTTTATTTTTTATGGTTTTTATAGTGAAATTGATGAATTTTTTAACTTGGAATTTTTTTATGGTTTTTATAGAGAAATTGTTTAATTTTTTAACTTGGAACTTTTTTTATGCTTTTTATACAGAAACTGTTTACTTGGAATCTTTTTTGCTTTTTTTTAACTTGGAACTTTTTTATGGTTCTTTTAGTGAAATTGTTGAGTTTTTTAAAATTTACTTTTTTTATGTTTTTTATAGTGAAATTATTGAATTATTTTAAGATTGATGTTTTTTTCCAGTAACTTATATTAAAATTGCTTATATTTTTAACTTGAAACTTTTTTTGTGTGTTTTTTATAGTGAAATTGTTGAGTATTTTAAATTGGAACTTTTTTTAATGGCTTTTACAGTGAAATTGTTGAGTTTTTTCAAATGGAACTTTTTTTGTATGGTTTTTACAGTGAAAATGTAGAGTTTTTTAACTTGGAACTTTTTTAATGGTATTTATAGTGAAATTATTGAGTTTTTCGACTTGGAACTTTTTTATGGTTTTTATAGTGAAATTGTATAGTTTTTTAACTAGGAACTTTTTTTAATGGTATTTATAGTTAAATTATTGAGTTTTTTGACTTGGAACTTTTTTATGGTTTTTATAGTGAAATTGTTAATTTTTTTAACATGAATCTTTTATGGTTTTTATAGTAAATTGTTGACTTATTTTTAACTTGGAACTTTTTTTTTGGTTTTTACAGTAAAATTGTTGAGTTTTTTTAACTAGGAATGTTTATTTTTTATGGTTTTTATAGTGAAATTGATGAATTTTTTAACTTGGAATTTTTTTATGGTTTTTATAGAGAAATTGTTTAATTTTTTAACTTGGAACTTTTTTTATGCTTTTTATACAGAAACTGTTTACTTGGAACTTCTTAATGGTTCTTTTAGTGAAATTGTTGAGTTTTTTAAAATTTACTTTTTTTATGTTTTTTTATAGTGAAATTATTGAATTATTTTATGATTGATGTTTTTTAATGTAATTTATATTAAAATAGCTTATATTTTTAACTTGAAATTTTTTTGTGTGTTTTTTATAGTGAAATTGTTGAGATTTTAAATTGGAACTTTTTTTAATGGTTTTTACAGTGAAATTGTTGAGTTTTTTCAAATGGAACTTTTTTTGTATGGTTTTTACAGTGAAAATGTAGAGTTTTTTAACTTGGAACTTTTTTAATGGTATTTATAGTGAAATTATTGAGTTTTTCGACTTGGAACTTTTTTATGGTTTTTATAGTGAAATTGTATAGTTTTTTAACTAGGAACTTTTTTTAATGGTATTTATAGTGAAATTTTTGAGTTTTTTGACTTGGAACTTTTTAATGGTTTTTATAGTGAAATTGTTAATTTTTTTAACATGAATCTTTTATGGTTTTATAGTGAAATTGTTGACTTATTTTTAACTTGGAACTTTTTTTATGGTTTTTACAGTAAAATTGTTCAGTTTTTTTAACTAGGAAGTTTATTTTTTATAGTTTTTATAGTGAAATTGATGGATTTTTTAACTTGGAATTTTTTTATGGTTTTTATAGAGAAATTGTTTAATTTTTTAACTTAGAACTTTTTTTATGCTTTTTATACAGAAACTGTTTACTTGGAACTTCTTAATGGTTCTTTTAGTGAAATTGTTGAGTTTTTTAAAATTTACTTTTTTTATGTTTTTTTATAGTGAAATTATTGAATTATTTTATGATTGATGTTTTTTTATGTAATTTATATTAAAATTGCTTATATTTTTAACTTGAAATTTTTTTGAGTGTTTTTTATAGTGAAATTGTTGAGATTTTAAATTGGAACTTTTTTTAATGGTTTTTACAGTGAAATTGTTGAGTTTTTTCAAATGGAACTTTTTTTGTATGGTTTTTACAGTGAAAATGTAGAGTTTTTTAACTTGGAACTTTTTTAATGGTATTTATAGTGAAATTATTGAGTTTTTCGACTTGGAACTTTTTTATGGTTTTTATAGTGAAATTGTATAGTTTTTTAACTAGGAACTTTTTTTAATGGTATTTATAGTGAAATTTTTGAGTTTTTTGACTTGGAACTTTTTAATGGTTTTTATAGTGAAATTGTTAATTTTTTTAACATGAATCTTTTATGGTTTTATAGTGAAATTGTTGACTTATTTTTAACTTGGAACTTTTTTTATGGTTTTTACAGTAAAATTGTTCAGTTTTTTTAACTAGGAAGTTTATTTTTTATAGTTTTTATAGTGAAATTGATGGATTTTTTAACTTGGAATTTTTTTATGGTTTTTATAGAGAAATTGTTTAATTTTTTAACTTGGAACTTTTTTTATGCTTTTTATACAGAAACTGTTTACTTGGAACTTCTTAATGGTTCTTTTAGTGAAATTGTTGAGTTTTTTAAAATTTACTTTTTTTATGTTTTTTTATAGTGAAATTATTGAATTATTTTATGATTGATGTTTTTTTATGTAATTTATATTAAAATTGCTTATATTTTTAACTTGAAATTTTTTTGAGTGTTTTTTATAGTGAAATTGTTGAGATTTTAAATTGGAACTTTTTTTAATGGTTTTTACAGTGAAATTGTTGAGTTTTTTCAAATGGAACTTTTTTTGTATGGTTTTTACAGTGAAAATGTAGAGTTTTTTAACTTGGAACTTTTTTAATGGTATTTATAGTGAAATTATTGAGTTTTTCGACTTGGAACTTTTTTATGGTTTTTATAGTGAAATTGTATAGTTTTTTAACTAGGAACTTTTTTTAATGGTATTTATAGTGAAATTATTGAGTTTTTTGACTTGGAACTATTTTATGGTTTTTATAGTGAAATTGTTAATTTTTTTAACATGAATCTTTTATGGTTTTTATAGTAAATTGTTGACTTATTTTTAAATTGGAACTTTTTTTTTTGGTTTTTACAGTAAAATTGTTGAGTTTTTTTAAGTAGGAATGGTTATTTTTTATGGTTTTTATAGTGAAATTGATGAATTTTTTAACTTGGAATTTTTTTATGGTTTTTATAGAGAAATTGTTTAATTTTTTAACTTGGAACTTTTTTTATGCTTTTTATACAGAAACTGTTTACTTGGAATCTTTTATACTTTTTTTTTAACTTGGAACTTTTTAATGGTTCTTTTAGTGAAATTGTTGAGTTTTTAAAAATTTACTTTTTTTATGTTTTTTTATAGTGAAATTATTGAATTATTTTAAGATTGATGTTTTTTTTATGTAATTTATATTAAAATTGCTTATATTTTTAACTTGAAACTTTTTTCTGTGTTTTTTATAGTGAAATTGTTGAGTATTTTAAATTGGAACTTTTTTTAATGGTTTTTACAGTGAAATTGTTGAGTTTTTTCAAATGGAACTTTTTTTGTATGGTTTTTACAGTGAAAATGTAGAGTTTTTTAACTTGGAACTTTTTTAATGGTATTTATAGTGAAATTATTGAGTTTTTCGACTTGGAACTTTTTTATGGTTTTTATAGTGAAATTGTATAGTTTTTTAACTAGGAACTTTTTTTAATGTATTTATAGTGAAATTATTGAGTTTTTTGACTTGGAACTTTTTTATGGTTTTTATAGTGAAATTGTTAATTTTTTTAACATGAATCTTTTATGGTTTTTATAATAAATTGTTGACTTATTTTTAACTTGGAACTTTTTTTTTGGTTTTTACAGTAAAATTGTTGAGTTTTTTTAACTAGGAATGTTTATTTTTTATGGTTTTTATAGTGAAATTGATGAATATTTTAACTTGGAATTTTTTTATGGTTTTTATAGAGAAATTGTTTAATTTTTTAACTTGGAACTTTTTTTATGCTTTTTATACAAAAACTGTTTACTTGGAATCTTTTATGCTTTTTTTTAACTTGGAATTTTTTAATGGTTCTTTTAGTGAAATTGTTGAGTTTTTTAAAATTTACTTTTTTTATGTTTTTTATAGTGAAATTATTGAATTATTTTAAGATTGATGTTTTTTTTCAGTAATTTATATTAAAATAGCTTATATTTTTAACTTGAAACTTTTTTTGTATGTTTTTTATAGTGAAATTGTTGAGTATTTTAAATTGGAACTTTTTTTAATGGTTTTCACAGTGAAATTGTTGAGTTTTTTCAAATGGAACTTTTTTTGTATGGTTTTTACAGTGAAAATGTAGAGTTTTTTAACTTGGAACTTTTTTAATGGTATTTATAGTGAAATTATTGAGTTTTTCAACTTGGAACTTTTTTATGGTTTTTATAGTGAAATTGTATAGTTTTTTAACTAGGAACTTTTTTTAATGGTATTTATAGTGAAATTTTTGAGTTTTTTGACTTGGAACTTTTTAATGGTTTTTATAGTGAAATTGTTAATTTTTTTAACATGAATCTTTTATGGTTTTATAGTGAAATTGTTGACTTATTTTTAACTTGGAACTTTTTTTATGGTTTTTACAGTAAAATTGTTGAGTTTTTTTAACTAGGAAGTTTATTTTTTATGGTTTTTATAGTGAAATTGATGGATTTTTTAACTTGGAATTTTTTAATGGTTTTTATAGAGAAATTGTTTAATTTTTTAACTTGGAACTTTTTTTATGCTTTTTATACAGAAACTGTTTACTTGGAATCTTTTATACTTTATATTTTAACTTGGAACTTTTTAATGGTTCTTTTAGTGAAATTGTTGAGTTTTTTAAAATTTACTTTTTTTTATGTTTTTTATAGTGAAATTATTGAATTATTTTAAGATTGATGTTTTTTTTATGTAATTTATATTAAAATTGCTTATATTTTTAACTTGAAACTTTTTTTGTATGTTTTTTATAGTGAAATTGTTGAGTATTTTAAATTGGAACTTTTTTTAATGGTTTTTACAGTGAAATTGTTGAGTTTTTTCAAATGGAACTTTTTTTGTATGGTTTTTACAGTGAAAATGTAGAGTTTTTTAACTTGGAACTTTTTTAATGGTATTTATAGTGAAATTATTGAGTTTTTCGACTTGGAACTTTTTTATGGTTTTTATAGTGAAATTGTATAGTTTTTTAACTAGGAACTTTTTTTAATGGTATTTATAGTGAAATTTTTGAGTTTTTTGACTTGGAACTTTTTAATGGTTTTTATAGTGAAATTGTTAATTTTTTTAACATGAATCTTTTATGGTTTTATAGTGAAATTGTTGACTTATTTTTAACTTGGAACTTTTTTTATGGTTTTTACAGTAAAATTGTTGAGTTTTTTTAACTAGGAAGTTTATTTTTTATGGTTTTTATAGTGAAATTGATGGATTTTTTAACTTGGAATTTTTTTATGGTTTTTATAGAGAAATTGTTTAATTTTTTAACTTGGAACTTTTTTTATTCTTTTTATACAGAAACTGTTTACTTGGAATCTTTTTTGCTTTTTTTTTTTAACTTGGAACTTTTTAATGGTTCTTTTAGTGAAATTGTTGAGTTTTTTAAAATTTATTTTTTTTATGTTTTTTTATAGTGAAATTATTGAATTATTTTAAGATTGATTTTTTTTTTATGTAATTTATATTAAAATTGCTTATATTTTTAACTTGAAACTTTTTTGTGTGTTTTTTATAGTGAAATTGTTGAGTATTTTAAATTGGAACTTTTTTTAATGGTTTTTACAGTGAAATTGTTGAGTTTTTTCAAATGGAACTTTTTTTGTATGGTTTTTACAGTGAAAATGTAGAGTTTTTTAACTTGGAACTTTTTTAATGGTATTTATAGTGAAATTATTGAGTTTTTCGACATGGAACTTTTTTATGGTTTTTATAGTGAAATTGTATAGTTTTTTTAACTAGGAACTTATTTTAATGGTATTTATAGTTAAATTATTGAGTTTTTTGACTTGGAACTTTTTTATGGTTTTTATAGTGAAATTGTTAATTTTTTTAACATGAATCTTTTATGGTTTTTATAGTAAATTGTTGACTTATTTTTAACTTGGAACTTTTTTTTTGGTTTTTACAGTAAAATTGTTGAGTTTTTTTAACTAGGAATGTTTATTTTTTATGGTTTTTATAGTGAAATTGATGAATTTTTTAACTTGGAATTTTTTTATGGTTTTTATAGAGAAATTGTTTAATTTTTTAACTTGGAACTTTTTTTATGCTTTTTATACAGAAACTGTTTACTTGGAATCTTTTTTGCTTTTTTTTAACTTGGAACTTTTTAATGGTTCTTTTAGTGAAATTGTTGAGTTTTTTAAAATTTACTTTTTTTATGTTTTTTATAGTGAAATTATTGAATTATTTTAAGATTGATGTTTTTTTATGTAATTTATATTAAAATTGCTTATATTTTTAACTTGAAACTTTTTTGTGTGTTTTTTATAGTGAAATTGTTGAGTATTTTAAATTGGAACTGTTTTTAATGGTTTTTACAGTGAAATTGTTGAGTTTTTTCAAATGGAACTTTTTTTGTATGGTTTTTACAGTGAAAATGTAGAGTTTTTTAACTTGGAACTTTTTTAATGGTATTTATAGTGAAATTATTGAGTTTTTCAACTTGGAACTTTTTTATGGTTTTTATAGTGAAATTGTATAGTTTTTTAACTAGAAACTTTTTTTAATGGTATTTATAGTGAAATTATTGAGTTTTTTGACTTGGAACTTTTTTATGGTTTTTATAGTGAAATTGTTAATTTTTTTAACATGAATCTTTTATGGTTTTTATAGTAAATTGTTGACTTATTTTTAACTTGGAACTTTTTTTTTGGTTTTTACAGTAAAATTGTTGAGTTTTTTTAACTAGGAATGTTTATTTTTTATGGTTTTTATAGTGAAATTGATGAATTTTTTAACTTGGAATTTTTTTATGGTTTTTATAGAGAAATTGTATAATTTTTTAACTTGGAACTTTTTTTATGCTTTTTATACAGAAACTGTTTACTTGGAATCTTTTATACTTTTTTTTTTTAACTTGGAACTTTTTAATGGTTCTTTAAGTGAAATTGTTGAGTTTTTTAAAATTTACTTTTTTTATGTTTTTTTATAGTGAAATTATTGAATTATTTTAAGATTGATGTTTTTTTTATGTAATTTATATTAAAATTGCTTATATTTTTAACTTGAATCTTTTTTGTGTGTTTTTTATAGTGAAATTGTTGAGTATTTTAAATTGGATGTTTTTTTAATGGTTTTTACAGTTAAATTGTTGAGTTTTTTCAAATGGAACTTTTTTTGTATGGTTTTTACAGTGAAAATGTAGAGTTTTTTAACTTGGAACTTTTTTAATGGTATTTATAGTGAAATTATTGAGGTTTTCGACTTGGAACTTTTTTATGGTTTTTATAGTGAAATTGTATAGTTTTTTAACTAGGAACTTTTTTTAATGGTATTTATAGTGAAATTTTTGAGTTTTTTGACTTGGAACTTTTTAATGGTTTTTATAGTGAAATTGTTAATTTTTTTAACATGAATCTTTTATGGTTTTATAGTGAAATTGTTGACTTATTTTTAACTTGGAACTTTTTTTATGGTTTTTACAGTAAAATTGTTGAGTTTTTTTAACTAGGAAGTTTATTTTTTATAGTTTTTATAGTGAAATTGATGGATTTTTTAACTTGGAATTTTTTTATGGTTTTTATAGAGAAATTGTTTAATTTTTTAACTTGGAACTTTTTTTATGCTTTTTATACAGAAACTGTTTACTTGGAACTTCTTAATGGTTCTTTTAGTGAAATTGTTGAGTTTTTTAAAATTTACTTTTTTTATGTTTTTTTATAGTGAAATTATTGAATTATTTTATGATTGATGTTTTTTAATGTAATTTATATTAAAATTGCTTATATTTTTAACTTGAAATTTTTTTGTGTGTTTTTTATAGTGAAATTGTTGAGTATTTTAAATTGGAACTTTTTTTAATGGTTTTTACAGTGAAATTGTTGAGTTTTTTCAAATGGAACTTTTTTTGTATGGTTTTTACAGTGAAAATGTAGAGTTTTTTAACTTGGAACTTTTTTAATGGTATTTATAGTGAAATTATTGAGTTTTTCGACATGGAACTTTTTTATGGTTTTTATAGTGAAATTGTATAGTTTTTTAACTAGGAACTTTTTTTAATGGTATTTATAGTGAAATTATTGAGTTTTTTGACTTGGAACTATTTTATGGTTTTTATAGTGAAATTGTTAATTTTTTTAACATGAATCTTTTATGGTTTTTATAGTAAATTGTTGACTTATTTTTAACTTGGAACTTTTTTTTTGGTTTTTACAGTAAAATTGTTGAGTTTTTTTAAGTAGGAATGTTTATTTTTTATGGTTTTTATAGTGAAATTGATGAATTTTTTAACTTGGAATTTTTTTATGGTTTTTATAGAGAAATTGTTTAATTTTTTAACTTGGAACTTTTTTTATGCTTTTTATACAGAAACTGTTTACTTGGAATCTTTTATACTTTTTTTTTTTAACTTGGAACTTTTTAATGGTTCTTTTAGTGAAATTGTTGAGTTTTTAAAAATTTACTTTTTTTATGTTTTTTTATAGTGAAATTATTGAATTATTTTAAGATTGATGTTTTTTTTATGTAATTTATATTAAAATTGCTTATATTTTTAACTTGAAACTTTTTTCTGTGTTTTTTATAGTGAAATTGTTGAGTATTTTAAATTGGAACTTTTTTTAATGGTTTTTAAAGTGAAATTGTTGAGTTTTTTCAAATGGAACTTTTTTTGTATGGTTTTTACAGTGAAAATGTAGAGTTTTTTAACTTGGAACTTTTTTAATGGTATTTATAGTGAAATTATTGAGTTTTTCGACTTGGAACTTTTTTATGGTTTTTATAGTGAAATTGTATAGTTTTTTAACTAAGAACTTTTTTTAATGGTATTTATAGTGAAATTATTGAGTTTTTTGACTTGGAACTTTTTTATGGTTTTTATAGTGAAATTGTTAATTTTTTTAACATGAATCTTTTATGGTTTTTATAATAAATTGTTGACTTATTTTTAACTTGGAACTTTTTTTTTGGTTTTTACAGTAAAATTGTTGAGTTTTTTTAACTAGGAATGTTTATTTTTTATGGTTTTTATAGTGAAATTGATGAATTTTTTAACTTGGAATTTTTTATGGTTTGTATAGAGAAATTGTTTAATTTTTTAACTTGGACCTTTTTTTATGCTTTTTATACAGAAACTGTTTACTTGGAATCTTTTATGCTTTTTTTTAACTTGGAATTTTTTAATGGTTCTTTTAGTGAAATTGTTGAGTTTTTTAAAATTTACTTTTTTTTATGTTTTTTATAGTGAAATTATTGAATTATTTTAAGATTGATGTTTTTTTATGTAATTTATATTAAAATTGCTTATATTTTTAACTTGAAACTTTTTTGTGTGTTTGTTATAGTGAAATTGTTGAGTATTTTAAATTGGATGTTTTTTTAATGGTTTTTACAGTGAAATTGTTGAGTTTTTTCAAATGGAACTTTTTTTGTATGGTTTTTACAGTGAAAATGTAGAGTTTTTTAACTTGGAACTTTTTTAATGGTATTTATAGTGAAATTATTGAGTTTTTCAACTTGTAACTTTTTTATGGTTTTTATAGTGAAATTGTATAGTTTTTTAACTAGGAACTTTTTTTAATGGTATTTATAGTGAAATTTTTGAGTTTTTTGACTTGGAACTTTTTAATGGTTTTTATAGTGAAATTGTTAATTTTTTTAACATGAATCTTTTATGGTTTTATAGTGAAATTGTTGACTTATTTTTAACTTGGAACTTTTTTTATGGTTTTTACAGTAAAATTGTTGAGTTTTTTTAACTAGGAAGTTTATTTTTTATGGTTTTTATAGTGAAATTGATGAATTTTTTAACTTGGAATTTTTTTATGGTTTTTATAGAGAAATTGTTTAATTTTTTAACTTGGAACTTTTTTTATGCTTTTTATACAGAAACTGTTTACTTGGAATCTTTTATGCTTTTTTTTTAACTTGGAATTTTTTAATGGTTCTTTTAGTGAAATTGTTGAGTTTTTTAAAATTTACTTTTTTTATGTTTTTTATAGTGAAATTATTGAATTATTTTAAGATTGATGTTTTTTTCCAGTAATTTATATTAAAATAGCTTATATTTTTAACTTGAAACTTTTTTTGTATGTTTTTTATAGTGAAATTGTTGAGTATTTTAAATTGGAACTTTTTTTAATGGTTTTTACAGTGAAATTGTTGAGTTTTTTCAAATGGAACTTTTTTTGTATGGTTTTTACAGTGAAAATGTAGAGTTTTTTAACTTGGAACTTTTTTAATGGTATTTATAGTGAAATTATTGAGTTTTTCAACTTGGAACTTTTTTATGGTTTTTATAGTGAATTTGTATAGTTTTTTAACTAGGAACTTTTTTTAATGGTATTTATAGTGATATTTTTGAGTTTTTTGACTTGGAACTTTTTAATGGTTTTTATAGTGAAATTGTTAATTTTTTTAACATGAATCTTTTATGGTTTTATAGTGAAATTGTTGACTTATTTTTAACTTGGAACTTTTTTTATGGTTTATACAGTAAAATTGTTGAGTTTTTTTAACTAGGAAGTTTATTTTTTATGGTTTTTATAGTGAAATTGATGGATTTTTTAACTTGGAATTTTTTTATGGTTTTTATAGAGAAATTGTTTAATTTTTTAACTTGGAACTTTTTTTATGCTTTTTATACAGAAACTGTTTACTTGGAATCTTTTATGCTTTTTTTTAACTTGGAATTTTTTAATGGTTCTTTTAGTGAAATTGTTGAGTTTTTTAAAATTTACTTTTTTTATGTTTTTTATAGTGAAATTATTGAATTATTTTAAGATTGATGTTTTTTTCCAGTAATTTATATTAAAATAGCTTATATTTTTAACTTGAAACTTTTTTTGTATGTTTTTTATAGTGAAATTGTTGAGTATTTTAAATTGGAACTTTTTTTAATGGTTTTTACAGTGAAATTGTTGAGTTTTTTCAAATGGAACTTTTTTTGTATGGTTTTTACAGTGAAAATGTAGAGTTTTTTAACTTGGAACTTTTTTAATGGTATTTATAGTGAAATTATTGAGTTTTTCAACTTGGAACTTTTTTATGGTTTTTATAGTGAATTTGTATAGTTTTTTAACTAGGAACTTTTTTTAATGGTATTTATAGTGATATTTTTGAGTTTTTTGACTTGGAACTTTTTAATGGTTTTTATAGTGAAATTGTTAATTTTTTTAACATGAATCTTTTATGGTTTTATAGTGAAATTGTTGACTTATTTTTAACTTGGAACTTTTTTTATGGTTTTTACAGTAAAATTGTTGAGTTTTTTTAACTAGGAAGTTTATTTTTTATGGTTTTTATAGTGAAATTGATGGATTTTTTAACTTGGAATTTTTTTATGGTTTTTATAGAGAAATTGTTTAATTTTTTAACTTGGAACTTTTTTTATGCTTTTTATACAGAAACTGTTTACTTGGAATCTTTTATACTTTTTTTTTAACTTGGAACTTTTTAATGGTTCTTTTAGTGAAATTGTTGAGTTTTTTAAAATTTACTTTTTTTTATGTTTTTTTATAGTGAAATTATTGAATTATTTTAAGATTGATGTTTTTTTTATGTAATTTATATTAAAATTGCTTATATTTTTAACTTGAAACTTTTTTGTGTGTTTTTTATAGTGAAATTGTTGAGTATTTTAAATTGGAACTTTTTTTAATGGTTTTTACAGTGAAATTGTTGAGTTTTTTCAAATGGAACTTTTTTTGTATGGTTTTTACAGTGAAAATGTAGAGTTTTTTAACTTGGAACTTTTTTAATGGTATTTATAGTGAAATTATTGAGTTTTTCGACTTGGCACTTTTTTATGGTTTTTATAGTGAAATTGTATAGTTTTTTAACTAGGAACTTTTTTTAATGGTATTTATAGTGAAATTATTGAGTTTTTTGACTTGGAACTTTTTTATGGTTTTTATAGTGAAATTGTTAATTTTTTTAACATGAATCTTTTATGGTTTTTATAATAAATTGTTGACTTATTTTTAACTTGGAACTTTTTTTTTGGTTTTTACAGTAAAATTGTTGAGTTTTTTTAACTAGGAATGTTTATTTTTTATGGTTTTTATAGTGAAATTGATGAATTTTTTAACTTGGAATTTTTTTATGGTTTTTATAGAGAAATTGTTTAATTTTTTAACTTGGAACTTTTTTTATGCTTTTTATACAGAAACTGTTTACTTGGAATCTTTTATGCTTTTTTTTTAACTTGGAATTTTTTAATGGTTCTTTTAGTGAAATTGTTGAGTTTTTTAAAATTTACTTTTTTTATGTTTTTTATAGTGAAATTATTGAATTATTTTAAGATTGATGTTTTTTTCCAGTAATTTATATTAAAATAGCTTATATTTTTAACTTGAAACTTTTTTTGTATGTTTTTTATAGTGAAATTGTTGAGTATTTTAAATTGGAACTTTTTTTAATGGTTTTTACAGTGAAATTGTTGAGTTTTTTCAAATGGAACTTTTTTTGTATGGTTTTTACAGTGAAAATGTAGAGTTTTTTAACTTGGAACTTTTTTAATGGTATTTATAGTGAAATTATTGAGTTTTTCAACTTGGAACTTTTTTATGGTTTTTATAGTGAATTTGTATAGTTTTTTAACTAGGAACTTTTTTTAATGGTATTTATAGTGATATTTTTGAGTTTTTTGACTTGGAACTTTTTAATGGTTTTTATAGTGAAATTGTTAATTTTTTTAACATGAATCTTTTATGGTTTTATAGTGAAATTGTTGACTTATTTTTAACTTGGAACTTTTTTTATGGTTTTTACAGTAAAATTGTTGAGTTTTTTTAACTAGGAAGTTTATTTTTTATGGTTTTTATAGTGAAATTGATGGATTTTTTAACTTGGAATTTTTTTATGGTTTTTATAGAGAAATTGTTTAATTTTTTAACTTGGAACTTTTTTTATGCTTTTTATACAGAAACTGTTTACTTGGAATCTTTTATGCTTTTTTTTAACTTGGAATTTTTTAATGGTTCTTTTAGTGAAATTGTTGAGTTTTTTAAAATTTACTTTTTTTATGTTTTTTATAGTGAAATTATTGAATTATTTTAAGATTGATGTTTTTTTCCAGTAATTTATATTAAAATAGCTTATATTTTTAACTTGAAACTTTTTTTGTATGTTTTTTATAGTGAAATTGTTGAGTATTTTAAATTGGAACTTTTTTTAATGGTTTTTACAGTGAAATTGTTGAGTTTTTTCAAATGGAACTTTTTTTGTATGGTTTTTACAGTGAAAATGTAGAGTTTTTTAACTTGGAACTTTTTTAATGGTATTTATAGTGAAATTATTGAGTTTTTCAACTTGGAACTTTTTTATGGTTTTTATAGTGAATTTGTATAGTTTTTTAACTAGGAACTTTTTTTAATGGTATTTATAGTGATATTTTTGAGTTTTTTGACTTGGAACTTTTTAATGGTTTTTATAGTGAAATTGTTAATTTTTTTAACATGAATCTTTTATGGTTTTATAGTGAAATTGTTGACTTATTTTTAACTTGGAACTTTTTTTATGGTTTTTACAGTAAAATTGTTGAGTTTTTTTAACTAGGAAGTTTATTTTTTATGGTTTTTATAGTGAAATTGATGGATTTTTTAACTTGGAATTTTTTTATGGTTTTTATAGAGAAATTGTTTAATTTTTTAACTTGGAACTTTTTTTATTCTTTTTATACAGAAACTGTTTACTTGGAATCTTTTTTGCTTTTTTTTTTAACTTGGAACTTTTTAATGGTTCTTTTAGTGAAATTGTTGAGTTTTTTAAAATTTACTTTTTTTATGTTTTTTATAGTGAAATTATTGAATTATTTTAAGATTGATGTTTTTTTATGTAATTTATATTAAAATTGCTTATATTTTTAACTTGAAACTTTTTTGTGTGTTTTTTATAGTGAAATTGTTGAGTATTTTAAATTGGAACTGTTTTTAATGGTTTTTACAGTGAAATTGTTGAGTTTTTTCAAATGGAACTTTTTTTGTATGGTTTTTACAGTGAAAATGTAGAGTTTTTTAACTTGGAACTTTTTTAATGGTATTTATAGTGAAATTATTGAGTTTTTCAACTTGGAACTTTTTTATGGTTTTTATAGTGAAATTGTATAGTTTTTTAACTAGAAACTTTTTTTAATGGTATTTATAGTGAAATTATTGAGTTTTTTGACTTGGAACTTTTTTATGGTTTTTATAGTGAAATTGTTAATTTTTTTAACATGAATCTTTTATGGTTTTTATAGTAAATTGTTGACTTATTTTTAACTTGGAACTTTTTTTTTGGTTTTTACAGTAAAATTGTTGAGTTTTTTTAACTAGGAATGTTTATTTTTTATGGTTTTTATAGTGAAATTGATGAATTTTTTAACTTGGAATTTTTTTATGGTTTTTATAGAGAAATTGTATAATTTTTTAACTTGGAACTTTTTTTATGCTTTTTATACAGAAACTGTTTACTTGGAATCTTTTATACTTTTTTTTTTAACTTGGAACTTTTTAATGGTTCTTTAAGTGAAATTGTTGAGTTTTTTAAAATTTACTTTTTTTATGTTTTTTTATAGTGAAATTATTGAATTATTTTAAGATTGATGTTTTTTTTATGTAATTTATATTAAAATTGCTTATATTTTTAACTTGAATCTTTTTTGTGTGTTTTTTATAGTGAAATTGTTGAGTATTTTAAATTGGATGTTTTTTTAATGGTTTTTACAGTTAAATTGTTGAGTTTTTTCAAATGGAACTTTTTTTGTATGGTTTTTACAGTGAAAATGTAGAGTTTTTTAACTTGGAACTTTTTTAATGGTATTTATAGTGAAATTATTGAGTTTTTCGACTTGGAACTTTTTTATGGTTTTTATAGTGAAATTGTATAGTTTTTTAACTAGGAACTTTTTTTAATGGTATTTATAGTGAAATTTTTGAGTTTTTTGACTTGGAACTTTTTAATGGTTTTTATAGTGAAATTGTTAATTTTTTTAACATGAATCTTTTATGGTTTTATAGTGAAATTGTTGACTTATTTTTAACTTGGAACTTTTTTTATGGTTTTTACAGTAAAATTGTTGAGTTTTTTTAACTAGGAAGTTTATTTTTTATAGTTTTTATAGTGAAATTGATGGATTTTTTAACTTGGAATTTTTTTATGGTTTTTATAGAGAAATTGTTTAATTTTTTAACTTGGAACTTTTTTTATGCTTTTTATACAGAAACTGTTTACTTGGAACTTCTTAATGGTTCTTTTAGTGAAATTGTTGAGTTTTTTAAAATTTACTTTTTTTATGTTTTTTTATAGTGAAATTATTGAATTATTTTATGATTGATGTTTTTTAATGTAATTTATATTAAAATTGCTTATATTTTTAACTTGAAATTTTTTTGTGTGTTTTTTATAGTGAAATTGTTGAGTATTTTAAATTGGAACTTTTTTTAATGGTTTTTACAGTGAAATTGTTGAGTTTTTTCAAATGGAACTTTTTTTGTATGGTTTTTACAGTGAAAATGTAGAGTTTTTTAACTTGGAACTTTTTTAATGGTATTTATAGTGAAATTATTGAGTTTTTCGACATGGAACTTTTTTATGGTTTTTATAGTGAAATTGTATAGTTTTTTAACTAGGAACTTTTTTTAATGGTATTTATAGTGAAATTATTGAGTTTTTTGACTTGGAACTATTTTATGGTTTTTATAGTGAAATTGTTAATTTTTTTAACATGAATCTTTTATGGTTTTTATAGTAAATTGTTGACTTATTTTTAACTTGGAACTTTTTTTTTGGTTTTTACAGTAAAATTGTTGAGTTTTTTTAAGTAGGAATGTTTATTTTTTATGGTTTTTATAGTGAAATTGATGAATTTTTTAACTTGGAATTTTTTTATGGTTTTTATAGAGAAATTGTTTAATTTTTTAACTTGGAACTTTTTTTATGCTTTTTATACAGAAACTGTTTACTTGGAATCTTTTATACTTTTTTTTTTTAACTTGGAACTTTTTAATGGTTCTTTTAGTGAAATTGTTGAGTTTTTAAAAATTTACTTTTTTTATGTTTTTTTATAGTGAAATTATTGAATTATTTTAAGATTGATGTTTTTTTTATGTAATTTATATTAAAATTGCTTATATTTTTAACTTGAAACTTTTTTCTGTGTTTTTTATAGTGAAATTGTTGAGTATTTTAAATTGGAACTTTTTTTAATGGTTTTTAAAGTGAAATTGTTGAGTTTTTTCAAATGGAACTTTTTTTGTATGGTTTTTACAGTGAAAATGTAGAGTTTTTTAACTTGGAACTTTTTTAATGGTATTTATAGTGAAATTATTGAGTTTTTCGACTTGGAACTTTTTTATGGTTTTTATAGTGAAATTGTATAGTTTTTTAACTAGGAACTTTTTTTAATGGTATTTATAGTGAAATTATTGAGTTTTTTGACTTGGAACTTTTTTATGGTTTTTATAGTGAAATTGTTAATTTTTTTAACATGAATCTTTTATGGTTTTTATAATAAATTGTTGACTTATTTTTAACTTGGAACTTTTTTTTTGGTTTTTACAGTAAAATTGTTGAGTTTTTTTAACTAGGAATGTTTATTTTTTATGGTTTTTATAGTGAAATTGATGAATTTTTTAACTTGGAATTTTTTATGGTTTGTATAGAGAAATTGTTTAATTTTTTAACTTGGACCTTTTTTTATGCTTTTTATACAGAAACTGTTTACTTGGAATCTTTTATGCTTTTTTTTAACTTGGAATTTTTTAATGGTTCTTTTAGTGAAATTGTTGAGTTTTTTAAAATTTACTTTTTTTTATGTTTTTTATAGTGAAATTATTGAATTATTTTAAGATTGATGTTTTTTTATGTAATTTATATTAAAATTGCTTATATTTTTAACTTGAAACTTTTTTGTGTGTTTGTTATAGTGAAATTGTTGAGTATTTTAAATTGGATGTTTTTTTAATGGTTTTTACAGTGAAATTGTTGAGTTTTTTCAAATGGAACTTTTTTTGTATGGTTTTTACAGTGAAAATGTAGAGTTTTTTAACTTGGAACTTTTTTAATGGTATTTATAGTGAAATTATTGAGTTTTTCAACTTGTAACTTTTTTATGGTTTTTATAGTGAAATTGTATAGTTTTTTAACTAGGAACTTTTTTTAATGGTATTTATAGTGAAATTTTTGAGTTTTTTGACTTGGAACTTTTTAATGGTTTTTATAGTGAAATTGTTAATTTTTTTAACATGAATCTTTTATGGTTTTATAGTGAAATTGTTGACTTATTTTTAACTTGGAACTTTTTTTATGGTTTTTACAGTAAAATTGTTGAGTTTTTTTAACTAGGAAGTTTATTTTTTATGGTTTTTATAGTGAAATTGATGAATTTTTTAACTTGGAATTTTTTTATGGTTTTTATAGAGAAATTGTTTAATTTTTTAACTTGGAACTTTTTTTATGCTTTTTATACAGAAACTGTTTACTTGGAATCTTTTATGCTTTTTTTTTAACTTGGAATTTTTTAATGGTTGTTTTAGTGAAATTGTTGAGTTTTTTAAAATTTACTTTTTTTATGTTTTTTATAGTGAAATTATTGAATTATTTTAAGATTGATGTTTTTTTCCAGTAATTTATATTAAAATAGCTTATATTTTTAACTTGAAACTTTTTTTGTATGTTTTTTATAGTGAAATTGTTGAGTATTTTAAATTGGAACTTTTTTTAATGGTTTTTACAGTGAAATTGTTGAGTTTTTTCAAATGGAACTTTTTTTGTATGGTTTTTACAGTGAAAATGTAGAGTTTTTTAACTTGGAACTTTTTTAATGGTATTTATAGTGAAATTATTGAGTTTTTCAACTTGGAACTTTTTTATGGTTTTTATAGTGAATTTGTATAGTTTTTTAACTAGGAACTTTTTTTAATGGTATTTATAGTGATATTTTTGAGTTTTTTGACTTGGAACTTTTTAATGGTTTTTATAGTGAAATTGTTAATTTTTTTAACATGAATCTTTTATGGTTTTATAGTGAAATTGTTGACTTATTTTTAACTTGGAACTTTTTTTATGGTTTTTACAGTAAAATTGTTGAGTTTTTTTAACTAGGAAGTTTATTTTTTATGGTTTTTATAGTGAAATTGATGGATTTTTTAACTTGGAATTTTTTTATGGTTTTTATAGAGAAATTGTTTAATTTTTTAACTTGGAACTTTTTTTATGCTTTTTATACAGAAACTGTTTACTTGGAATCTTTTATGCTTTTTTTTAACTTGGAATTTTTTAATGGTTCTTTTAGTGAAATTGTTGAGTTTTTTAAAATTTACTTTTTTTATGTTTTTTATAGTGAAATTATTGAATTATTTTAAGATTGATGTTTTTTTCCAGTAATTTATATTAAAATAGCTTATATTTTTAACTTGAAACTTTTTTTGTATGTTTTTTATAGTGAAATTGTTGAGTATTTTAAATTGGAACTTTTTTTAATGGTTTTTACAGTGAAATTGTTGAGTTTTTTCAAATGGAACTTTTTTTGTATGGTTTTTACAGTGAAAATGTAGAGTTTTTTAACTTGGAACTTTTTTAATGGTATTTATAGTGAAATTATTGAGTTTTTCAACTTGGAACTTTTTTATGGTTTTTATAGTGAATTTGTATAGTTTTTTAACTAGGAACTTTTTTTAATGGTATTTATAGTGATATTTTTGAGTTTTTTGACTTGGAACTTTTTAATGGTTTTTATAGTGAAATTGTTAATTTTTTTAACATGAATCTTTTATGGTTTTATAGTGAAATTGTTGACTTATTTTTAACTTGGAACTTTTTTTATGGTTTTTACAGTAAAATTGTTGAGTTTTTTTAACTAGGAAGTTTATTTTTTATGGTTTTTATAGTGAAATTGATGGATTTTTTAACTTGGAATTTTTTTATGGTTTTTATAGAGAAATTGTTTAATTTTTTAACTTGGAACTTTTTTTATGCTTTTTATACAGAAACTGTTTACTTGGAATCTTTTATGCTTTTTTTTAACTTGGAATTTTTTAATGGTTCTTTTAGTGAAATTGTTGAGTTTTTTAAAATTTACTTTTTTTATGTTTTTTATAGTGAAATTATTGAATTATTTTAAGATTGATGTTTTTTTCCAGTAATTTATATTAAAATAGCTTATATTTTTAACTTGAAACTTTTTTTGTATGTTTTTTATAGTGAAATTGTTGAGTATTTTAAATTGGAACTTTTTTTAATGGTTTTTACAGTGAAATTGTTGAGTTTTTTCAAATGGAACTTTTTTTGTATGGTTTTTACAGTGAAAATGTAGAGTTTTTTAACTTGGAACTTTTTTAATGGTATTTATAGTGAAATTATTGAGTTTTTCAACTTGGAACTTTTTTATGGTTTTTATAGTGAATTTGTATAGTTTTTTAACTAGGAACTTTTTTTAATGGTATTTATAGTGATATTTTTGAGTTTTTTGACTTGGAACTTTTTAATGGTTTTTATAGTGAAATTGTTAATTTTTTTAACATGAATCTTTTATGGTTTTATAGTGAAATTGTTGACTTATTTTTAACTTGGAACTTTTTTTATGGTTTTTACAGTAAAATTGTTGAGTTTTTTTAACTAGGAAGTTTATTTTTTATGGTTTTTATAGTGAAATTGATGGATTTTTTAACTTGGAATTTTTTTATGGTTTTTATAGAGAAATTGTTTAATTTTTTAACTTGGAACTTTTTTTATTCTTTTTATACAGAAACTGTTTACTTGGAATCTTTTTTGCTTTTTTTTTTAACTTGGAACTTTTTAATGGTTCTTTTAGTGAAATTGTTGAGTTTTTTAAAATTTACTTTTTTTATGTTTTTTATAGTGAAATTATTGAATTATTTTAAGATTGATGTTTTTTTATGTAATTTATATTAAAATTGCTTATATTTTTAACTTGAAACTTTTTTGTGTGTTTTTTATAGTGAAATTATTGAGTATTTTAAATTGGAACTTTTTTTAATGGTTTTTACAGTGAAATTGTTGAGTTTTTTCAAATGGAACTTTTTTTGTATGGTTTTTACAGTGAAAATGTAGAGTTTTTTAACTTGGAACTTTTTTAATGGTATTTATAGTGAAATTATTGAGTTTTTCGACTTGGAACTTTTTTATGGTTTTTATAGTGAAATTGTATAGTTTTTTAACTAGGAACTTTTTTTAATGGTATTTATAGTTAAATTATTGAGTTTTTTGACTTGGAACTTTTTTATGGTTTTTATGTTGAAATTGTTAATTTTTTTAACATGAATCTTTTATGGTTTTTATAGTAAATTGTTGACTTATTTTTAACTTGGAACTTTTTTTTTGGTTTTTACAGTAAAATTGTTGAGTTTTTTTAACTAGGAATGTTTATTTTTTATGGTTTTTATAGTGAAATTGATGAATTTTTTAACTTGGAATTTTTTTATGGTTTTTATAGAGAAATTGTTTAATTTTTTAACTTGGAACTTTTTTATGCTTTTTATACAGAAACTGTTTACTTGGAATCTTTTTTGCTTTTTTTTAACTTGGAACTTTTTTATGGTTCTTTTAGTGAAATTGTTGAGTTTTTTAAAATTTACTTTTTTTATGTTTTTTATAGTGAAATTATTGAATTATTTTAAGATTGATGTTTTTTTATGTAATTTATATTAAAATTGCTTATATTTTTAACTTGAAACTTTTTTGTGTGTTTTTTATAGTGAAATTGTTGAGTATTTTAAATTGGAACTTTTTTTAATGGTTTTTACAGTGAAATTGTTGAGTTTTTTCAAATGGAACTTTTTTTGTATGGTTTTTACAGTGAAAATGTAGAGTTTTTTAACTTGGAACTTTTTTAATGGTATTTATAGTGAAATTATTGAGTTTTTCGACTTGGAACTTTTTTATGGTTTTTATAGTGAAATTGTATAGTTTTTTAACTAGGAACTTTTTTTAATGGTATTTATAGTTAAATTATTGAGTTTTTTGACTTGGAACTTTTTTATGGTTTTTATGTTGAAATTGTTAATTTTTTTAACATGAATCTTTTATGGTTTTTATAGTAAATTGTTGACTTATTTTTAACTTGGAACTTTTTTTTTGGTTTTTACAGTAAAATTGTTGAGTTTTTTTAACTAGGAATGTTTATTTTTTATGGTTTTTATAGTGAAATTGATGAATTTTTTAACTTGGAATTTTTTTATGGTTTTTATAGAGAAATTGTTTAATTTTTTAACTTGGAACTTTTTTATGCTTTTTATACAGAAACTGTTTACTTGGAATCTTTTTTGCTTTTTTTTAACTTGGAACTTTTTTATGGTTCTTTTAGTGAAATTGTTGAGTTTTTTAAAATTTACTTTTTTTATGTTTTTTATAGTGAAATTATTGAATTATTTTAAGATTGATGTTTTTTTATGTAATTTATATTAAAATTGCTTATATTTTTAACTTGAAACTTTTTTGTGTGTTTTTTATAGTGAAATTGTTGAGTATTTTAAATTGGAACTTTTTTTAATGGTTTTTACAGTGAAATTGTTGAGTTTTTTCAAATGGAACTTTTTTTGTATGGTTTTTACAGTGAAAATGTAGAGTTTTTTAACTTGGAACTTTTTTAATGGTATTTATAGTGAAATTATTGAGTTTTTCAACTTGGAACTTTTTGATGGTTTTTATAGTGAAATTGTATAGTTTTTTAACTAGGAACTTTTTTTAATGGTATTTATAGTGAAATTATTGAGTTTTTTGACTTGGAACTATTTTATGGTTTTTATAGTGAAATTGTTAATTTTTTTAACATGAATCTTTTATGGTTTTTATAGTAAATTGTTGACTTATTTTTAACTTCGAACTTTTTTTTTGGTTTTTACAGTAAAATTGTTGAGTTTTTTTAAGTAGGAATGTTTATTTTTTATGGTTTTTATAGTGAAATTGATGAATTTTTTAACTTGGAATTTTTTTATGGTTTTTATAGAGAAATTGTTTAATTTTTTAACTTGGAACTTTTTTTATGCTTTTTATACAGAAACTGTTTACTTGGAATCTTTTATACTTTTTTTTTTAACTTGGAACTTTTTAATGGTTCTTTTAGTGAAATTGTTGAGTTTTTAAAAATTTACTTTTTTTATGTTTTTTTATAGTGAAATTATTGAATTATTTTAAGATTGATGTTTTTTTTATGTAATTTATATTAAAATTGCTTATATTTTTAACTTGAAACTTTTTTCTGTGTTTTTTATAGTGAAATTGTTGAGTATTTTAAATTGGAACTTTTTTTAATGGTTTTTACAGTGAAATTGTTGAGTTTTTTCAAATGGAACTTTTTTTGTATGGTTTTTACAGTGAAAATGTAGAGTTTTTTAACTTGGAACTTTTTTAATGGTATTTATAGTGAAATTATTGAGTTTTTCGACTTGGAACATTTTTATGGTTTTTATAGTGAAATTGTATAGTTTTTTAACTAGGAACTTTTTTTAATGGTATTTATAGTGAAATTTTTGAGTTTTTTGACTTGGAACTTTTTAATGGTTTTTATAGTGAAATTGTTAATTTTTTTAACATGAATCTTTTATGGTTTTATAGTGAAATTGTTGACTTATTTTTAACTTGGAACTTTTTTTATGGTTTTTACAGTAAAATTGTTGAGTTTTTTTAACTAGGAAGTTTATTTTTTATGGTTTTTATAGTGAAATTGATGGATTTTTTAACTTGGAATTTTTTTATGGTTTTTATAGAGAAATTGTTTAATTTTTTAACCTTGAACTTTTTTTATGCTTTTTATACAGAAACTGTTTACTTGGAATCTTTTATACTTTTTTTTTTAACTTGGAACTTTTTAATGGTTCTTTTAGTGAAATTGTTGAGTTTTTTAAAATTTACTTTTTTTTAATGTTTTTTTATAGTGAAATTATTGAATTATTTTAAGATTGATGTTTTTTTTATGTAATTTATATTAAAATTGCTTATATTTTTAACTTGAAACTTTTTTGTGTGTTTTTTATAGTGAAATTGTTGAGTATTTTAAATTGGAACTTTTTTTAATGGTTTTTACAGTGAAATTGTTGAGTTTTTTCAAATGGAACTTTTTTTGTATGGTTTTTACAGTGAAAATGTAGAGTTTTTTAACTTGGAACTTTTTTAATGGTATTTATAGTGAAATTATTGAGTTTTTCGACTTGGAACTTTTTTATGGTTTTTATAGTGAAATTGTATAGTTTTTTAACTAGGAACTTTTTTTAATGGTATTTATAGTTAAATTATTGAGTTTTTTGACTTGGAACTTTTTTATGGTTTTTATAGTGAAATTGTTAATTTTTTTAACATGAATCTTTTATGGTTTTTATAGTAAATTGTTGACTTATTTTTAACTTGGAACTTTTTTTTTGGTTTTTACAGTAAAATTGTTGAGTTTTTTTAACTAGGAATGTTTATTTTTTATGGTTTTTATAGTGAAATTGATGAATTTTTTAACTTGGAATTTTTTTATGGTTTTTATAGAGAAATTGTTTAATTTTTTAACTTGGAACTTTTTTTATGCTTTTTATACAGAAACTGTTTACTTGGAATCTTTTATGCTTTTTTTTAACTTGGAATTTTTTAATGGTTCTTTTAGTGAAATTGTTGAGTTTTTTAAAATTTACTTTTTTTTATGTTTTTTATAGTGAAATTATTGAATTATTTTAAGATTAATGTTTTTTTATGTAATTTATATTAAAATAGCTTATATTTTTAACTTGAAACTTTTTTTGTATGTTTTTTATAGTGAAATTGTTGAGTATTTTAAATTGGAACTTTTTTTAATGGTTTTTACAGTGAAATTGTTGAGTTTTTTCAAATGGAACTTTTTTTGTATGGTTTTTACAGTGAAAATGTAGAGTTTTTTAACTTGGAACTTTTTTAATGGTATTTATAGTGAAATTATTGAGTTTTTCAACTTGTAACTTTTTTATGGTTTTTATAGTGAAATTGTATAGTTTTTTAACTAGGAACTTTTTTTAATGGTATTTATAGTGAAATTTTTGAGTTTTTTGACTTGTAACTTTTTAATGGTTTTTATAGTGAAATTGTTAATTTTTTTAACATGAACTTTTATGGTTTTATAGTGAAATTGTTGACTTATTTTTAACTTGGAACTTTTTTTATGGTTTTTACAGTAAAATTGTTGAGTTTTTTTAACTAGGAAGTTTATTTTTTATGGTTTTTATAGTGAAATTGATGGATTTTTTAACTTGGAATTTTTTTATGGTTTTTATAGAGAAATTGTTTAATTTTATAACTTGGAACTTTTTTTATGCTTTTTATACAGAAACTGTTTACTTGGAATCTTTTATACTTTTTTTCTTAACTTGGAACTTTTTAATGGTTCTTTTAGTGAAATTGTTGAGTTTTTTAAAATTTACTTTTTTTTATGTTTTTTTATAGTGAAATTATTGAATTATTTTAAGATTGATGTTTTTTTTATGTAATTTATATTAAAATTGCTTATATTTTTAACTTGAAACTTTTTTGTGTGTTTTTTATAGTGAAATTGTTGAGTATTTTAAATTGGAACTTTTTTTAATGGTTTTTACAGTGAAATTGTTGAGTTTTTTCAAATGGAACTTTTTTTGTATGGTTTTTACAGTGAAAATGTAGAGTTTTTTAACATGGAACTTTTTTAATGGATTTATAGTGAAATTATTGAGTTTTTCAACTTGGAACTTTTTTATGGTTTTTATAGTGAAATTGTATAGTTTTTTAACTAGGAACTTTTTTTAATGGTATTTATAGTTAAATTATTGAGTTTTTTGACTTGGAACTTTTTTATGGTTTTTATAGTGAAATTGTTAATTTTTTTAACATGAATCTTTTATGGTTTTTATAGTAAATTGTTGACTTATTTTTAACTTGGAACTTTTTTTTTGGTTTTTACAGTAAAATTGTTGAGTTTTTTTAACTAGGAATGTTTATTTTTTATGGTTTTTATAGTGAAATTGATGAATTTTTTAACTTGGAATTTTTTTATGGTTTTTATAGAGAAATTGTTTAATTTTTTAACTTGGAACTTTTTTTATGCTTTTTATACAGAAACTGTTTACTTGGAATCTTTTATGCTTTTTTTTAACTTGGAATTTTTTAATGGTTCTTTTAGTGAAATTGTTGAGTTTTTTAAAATTTACTTTTTTTATGTTTTTTATAGTGAAATTATTGAATTATTTTAAGATTAATGTTTTTTTATGTAATTTATATTAAAATAGCTTATATTTTTAACTTGAAACTTTTTTTGTATGTTTTTTATAGTGAAATTGTTGAGTATTTTAAATTGGAACTTTTTTTAATGGTTTTTACAGTGAAATTGTTGAGTTTTTTCAAATGGAACTTTTTTTGTATGGTTTTTACAGTGAAAATGTAGAGTTTTTTAACTTGGAACTTTTTTAATGGTATTTATAGTGAAATTATTGAGTTTTTCAACTTGTAACTTTTTTATGGTTTTTATAGTGAAATTGTATAGTTTTTTAACTAGGAACTTTTTTTAATGGTATTTATAGTGAAATTTTTGAGTTTTTTGACTTGTAACTTTTTAATGGTTTTTATAGTGAAATTGTTAATTTTTTTAACATGAACTTTTATGGTTTTATAGTGAAATTGTTGACTTATTTTTAACTTGGAACTTTTTTTATGGTTTTTACAGTAAAATTGTTGAGTTTTTTTAACTAGGAAGTTTATTTTTTATGGTTTTTATAGTGAAATTGATGGATTTTTTAACTTGGAATTTTTTTATGGTTTTTATAGAGAAATTGTTTAATTTTATAACTTGGAACTTTTTTTATGCTTTTTATACAGAAACTGTTTACTTGGAATCTTTTATACTTTTTTTCTTAACTTGGAACTTTTTAATGGTTCTTTTAGTGAAATTGTTGAGTTTTTTAAAATTTACTTTTTTTTATGTTTTTTTATAGTGAAATTATTGAATTATTTTAAGATTGATGTTTTTTTTATGTAATTTATATTAAAATTGCTTATATTTTTAACTTGAAACTTTTTTGTGTGTTTTTTATAGTGAAATTGTTGAGTATTTTAAATTGGAACTTTTTTTAATGGTTTTTACAGTGAAATTGTTGAGTTTTTTCAAATGGAACTTTTTTTGTATGGTTTTTACAGTGAAAATGTAGAGTTTTTTAACATGGAACTTTTTTAATGGATTTATAGTGAAATTATTGAGTTTTTCAACTTGGAACTTTTTTATGGTTTTTATAGTGAAATTGTATAGTTTTTTAACTAGGAACTTTTTTTAATGGTATTTATAGTTAAATTATTGAGTTTTTTGACTTGGAACTTTTTTATGGTTTTTATAGTGAAATTGTTAATTTTTTTAACATGAATCTTTTATGGTTTTTATAGTAAATTGTTGACTTATTTTTAACTTGGAACTTTTTTTTTGGTTTTTACAGTAAAATTGTTGAGTTTTTTTAACTAGGAATGTTTATTTTTTATGGTTTTTATAGTGAAATTGATGAATTTTTTAACTTGGAATTTTTTGATGGTTTTTATAGAGAAATTGTTTAATTTTTTAACTTGGAACTTTTTTTATGCTTTTTATACAGAAACTGTTTACTTGGAATCTTTTATGCTTTTTTTTAACTTGGAATTTTTTAATGGTTCTTTTAGTGAAATTGTTGAGTTTTTTAAAATTTACTTTTTTTATGTTTTTTATAGTGAAATTATTGAATTATTTTAAGATTAATGTTTTTTTATGTAATTTATATTAAAATAGCTTATATTTTTAACTTGAAACTTTTTTTGTATGTTTTTTATAGTGAAATTGTTGAGTATTTTAAATTGGAATTTTTTTAATGGTTTTTACAGTGAAATTGTTGAGTTTTTTCAAATGGAACTTTTTTTGTATGGTTTTTACAGTGAAAATGTAGAGTTTTTTAACTTGGAACTTTTTTAATGGTATTTATAGTGAAATTATTGAGTTTTTCAACTTGTAACTTTTTTATGGTTTTTATAGTGAAATTGTATAGTTTTTTAACTAGGAACTTTTTTTAATGGTATTTATAGTGAAATTTTTGAGTTTTTTGACTTGTAACTTTTTAATGGTTTTTATAGTGAAATTGTTAATTTTTTTAACATGAACTTTTATGGTTTTATAGTGAAATTGTTGACTTATTTTTAACTTGGAACTTTTTTTATGGTTTTTACAGTAAAATTGTTGAGTTTTTTTAACTAGGAAGTTTATTTTTTATGGTTTTTATAGTGAAATTGATGGATTTTTTAACTTGGAATTTTTTTATGGTTTTTATAGAGAAATTGTTTAATTTTATAACTTGGAACTTTTTTTATGCTTTTTATACAGAAACTGTTTACTTGGAATCTTTTATACTTTTTTTCTTAACTTGGAACTTTTTAATGGTTCTTTTAGTGAAATTGTTGAGTTTTTTAAAATTTACTTTTTTTTTATGTTTTTTTATAGTGAAATTATTGAATTATTTTAAGATTGATGTTTTTTTTATGTAATTTATATTAAAATTGCTTATATTTTTAACTTGAAACTTTTTTGTGTGTTTTTTATAGTGAAATTGTTGAGTATTTTAAATTGGAACTTTTTTTAATGGTTTTTACAGTGAAATTGTTGAGTTTTTTCAAATGGAACTTTTTTTGTATGGTTTTTACAGTGAAAATGTAGAGTTTTTTAACATGGAACTTTTTTAATGGATTTATAGTGAAATTATTGAGTTTTTCAACTTGGAACTTTTTTATGGTTTTTATAGTGAAATTGTATAGTTTTTTAACTAGGAACTTTTTTTAATGGTATTTATAGTTAAATTATTGAGTTTTTTGACTTGGAACTTTTTTATGGTTTTTATAGTGAAATTGTTAATTTTTTTAACATGAATCTTTTATGGTTTTTATAGTAAATTGTTGACTTATTTTTAACTTGGAACTTTTTTTTTGGTTTTTACAGTAAAATTGTTGAGTTTTTTTAACTAGGAATGTTTATTTTTTATGGTTTTTATAGTGAAATTGATGAATTTTTTAACTTGGAATTTTTTTATGGTTTTTATAGAGAAATTGTTTAATTTTTTAACTTGGAACTTTTTTTATGCTTTTTATACAGAAACTGTTTACTTGGAATCTTTTTTGCTTTTTTTTAACTTGGAACTTTTTTATGGTTCTTTTAGTGAAATTGTTGAGTTTTTTAAAATTTACTTTTTTTATGTTTTTTATAGTGAAATTATTGAATTATTTTAAGATTGATGTTTTTTTATGTAATTTATATTAAAATTGCTTATATTTTTAACTTGAAACTTTTTTGTGTGTTTTTTATAGTGAAATTGTTGAGTATTTTAAATTGGAACTTTTTTTAATGGTTTTTACAGTGAAATTGTTGAGTTTTTTCAAATGGAACTTTTTTTGTATGGTTTTTACAGTGAAAATGTAGAGTTTTTTAACTTGGAACTTTTTTAATGGTATTTATAGTGAAATTATTGAGTTTTTCGACTTTGAACTTTTTTATGGTTTTTATAGTGAAATTGTATAGTTTTTTAACTAGAAACTTTTTTTAATGGTATTTATAGTGAAATTATTGAGTTTTTTGACTTGGAACTTTTTTATGGTTTTTATAGTGAAATTGTTAATTTTTTTAACATGAATCTTTTATGGTTTTTATAGTAAATTGTTGACTTATTTTTAACTTGGAACTTTTTTTTTTGGTTTTTACAGTAAAATTGTTGAGTTTTTTTAACTAGGAATGTTTATTTTTTATGGTTTTTATAGTGAAATTGATGAATTTTTTAACTTGGAATTTTTTTATGGTTTTTATAGAGAAATTGTTTAATTTTTTAACTTGGAACTTTTTTTATGCTTTTTATACAGAAACTGTTTACTTGGAATCTTTTATGCTTTTTTTTAACTTGGAATTTTTTAATGGTTCTTTTAGAGAAATTGTTGAGTTTTTTAAAATTTACTTTTTTTATGTTTTTTATAGTGAAATTATTGAATTATTTTAAGATTAATGTTTTTTTATGTAATTTATATTAAAATAGCTTATATTTTTTACTTGAAACTATTTTTGTATGTTTTTTATAGTGAAATTGTTGAGTATTTTAAATTGGAACTTTTTTTAATGGTTTTTACAGTGAAATTGTTGAGTTTTTTCAAATGGAACTTTTTTTGTATGGTTTTTACAGTGAAAATGTAGAGTTTTTTAACTTGGAACTTTTTTAATGGTATTTATAGTGAAATTATTGAGTTTTTCAACTTGTAACTTTTTTATGGTTTTTATAGTGAAATTGTATAGTTTTTTAACTAGGAACTTTTTTTAATGGTATTTATAGTGAAATTTTTGAGTTTTTTGACTTGTAACTTTTTAATGGTTTTTATAGTGAAATTGTTAATTTTTTTAACATGAACTTTTATGGTTTTATAGTGAAATTGTTGACTTATTTTTAACTTGGAACTTTTTTTATGGTTTTTACAGTAAAATTGTTGAGTTTTTTTAACTAGGAAGTTTATTTTTTATGGTTTTTATAGTGAAATTGATGGATTTTTTAACTTGGAATTTTTTTATGGTTTTTATAGAGAAATTGTTTAATTTTATAACTTGGAACTTTTTTTATGCTTTTTATACAGAAACTGTTTACTTGGAATCTTTTATACTTTTTTTCTTAACTTGGAACTTTTTAATGGTTCTTTTAGTGAAATTGTTGAGTTTTTTAAAATTTACTTTTTTTTATGTTTTTTTATAGTGAAATTATTGAATTATTTTAAGATTGATGTTTTTTTTATGTAATTTATATTAAAATTGCTTATATTTTTAACTTGAAACTTTTTTGTGTGTTTTTTATAGTGAAATTGTTGAGTATTTTAAATTGGAACTTTTTTTAATGGTTTTTACAGTGAAATTGTTGAGTTTTTTCAAATGGAACTTTTTTTGTATGGTTTTTACAGTGAAAATGTAGAGTTTTTTAACATGGAACTTTTTTAATGGATTTATAGTGAAATTATTGAGTTTTTCAACTTGGAACTTTTTTATGGTTTTTATAGTGAAATTGTATAGTTTTTTAACTAGGAACTTTTTTTAATGGTATTTATAGTTAAATTATTGAGTTTTTTGACTTGGAACTTTTTTATGGTTTTTATAGTGAAATTGTTAATTTTTTTAATATGAATCTTTTATGGTTTTTATAGTAAATTGTTGACTTATTTTTAACTTGGAACTTTTTTTTTGGTTTTTACAGTAAAATTGTTGAGTTTTTTTAACTAGGAATGTTTATTTTTTATGGTTTTTATAGTGAAATTGATGAATTTTTTAACTTGGAATTTTTTTATGGTTTTTATAGAGAAATTGTTTAATTTTTTAACTTGGAACTTTTTTTATGCTTTTTATACAGAAACTGTTTACTTGGAATCTTTTTTGCTTTTTTTTTTAACTTGGAACTTTTTAATGGTTCTTTAAGTGAAATTTTTGAGTTTTTTAAAATTTACTTTTTTTTTATGTTTTTTTATAGTGAAATTATTGAATTATTTTAAGATTGATGTTTTTTTTATGTTATTTATATTAAAATTGCTTATATTTTTAACTTGAAACTTTTTTGTGTGTTTTTTATAGTGAAATTGTTGAGTATTTTAAATTGGATGTTTTTTTAATGGTTTTTACAGTGAAATTGTTGAGTTTTTTCAAATGGAACTTTTTTTGTATGGTTTTTACAGTGAAAATGTAGAGTTTTTTAACTTGGAACTTTTTTAATGGTAATTATAGTGAAATTATTGAGTTTTTCGACTTGGAACTTTTTTATGGTTTTTATAGTGAAATTGTATAGTTTTTTAACTAGGAACTTTTTTTAATGGTATTTATAGTGAAATTATTGAGTTTTTTGACTTGGAACTTTTTTATGGTTTTTATAGTGAAATTGTTAAATTTTTTTAACATGAATCTTTTATGGTTTTTATAATAATTTGTTGACTTATTTTTAACTTGGAACTTTTTTTTTGGTTTTTACAGTAAAATTGTTGAGTTTTTTTAACTAGGAATGTTTATTTTTTATGGTTTTTATAGTGAAATTGATGAATTTTTTAACTTGCAATTTTTTTTATGGTTTTTATAGAGAAATTGTTTAATTTTTTAACTTGGAACTTTTTTTATGCTTTTTATACAGAAACTATTTACTTGGAATCTTTTATGCTTTTTTTTAACTTGGAACTTTTTTATGGTTCTTTTAGTGAAATTGTTGAGTTTTTTAAAATTTACTTTTTTTATGTTTTTTATAGTGAAATTATTGAATTATTTTAAGATTGATGTTTTTTTTCAGTAATTTATATTAAAATAGCTTATATTTTTAACTTGAAACTTTTTTTGTATGTTTTTTATAGTGAAATTGTTGAGTATTTTAAATTGGAACTTTTTTTAATGGTTTTTACAGTGAAATTGTTGAGTTTTTTCAAATGGAACTTTTTTTGTATGGTTTTTACAGTGAAAATGTAGAGTTTTTTAACTTGGAACTTTTTTAATGGTATTTATAGTGAAATTATTGAGTTTTTCAACTTGGAACTTTTTTATGGTTTTTATAGTGAAATTGTATAGTTTTTTAACTAGGAACTTTTTTTAATGGTATTTATAGTGAAATTTTTGAGTTTTTTGACTTGGAACTTTTTAATGGTTTTTATAGTGAAATTGTTAATTTTTTTAGCATGAATCTTTTATGGTTTTATAGTGAAATTGTTGACTTATTTTTAACTTGGAACTTTTTTTATGGTTTTTACAGTAAAATTGTTGAGTTTTTTTAACTAGGAAGTTTATTTTTTATGGTTTTTATAGTGAAATTGATGGATTTTTTAACTTGGAATTTTTTTATGGTTTTTATAGAGAAATTGTTTAATTTTTTAACTTGGAACTTTTTTTATGCTTTTTATACAGAAACTGTTTACTTGGAATCTTTTATACTTTTTTTTTAACTTGGAACTTTTTATTGGTTCTTTTAGTGAAATTGTTGAGTTTTTTAAAATTTACTTTTTTTAATGTTTTTTTATAGTGAAATTATTGAATTATTTTAAAATTGATGTTTTTTTTTATGTAATTTATATTAAAATTGCTTATATTTTTAACTTGAAACTTTTTTGTGTGTTTTTTATAGTGAAATTATTGAGTATTTTAAATTGGAACTTTTTTTAATGGTTTTTACAGTGAAATTGTTGAGTTTTTTCAAATGGAACTTTTTTTGTATGGTTTTTACAGTGAAAATGTAGAGTTTTTTAACTTGGAACTTTTTTAATGGTATTTATAGTGAAATTATTGAGTTTTTCGACTTGGAACTTTTTTATGGTTTTTATAGTGAAATTGTATAGTTTTTTAACTAGGAACTTTTTTTAATGGTATTTATAGTTAAATTATTGAGTTTTTTGACTTGGAACTTTTTTATGGTTTTTATAGTGAAATTGTTAATTTTTTTAACATGATTCTTTTATGGTTTTTATAGTAAATTGTTGACTTATTTTTAACTTGGAACTTTTTTTTTGGTTTTTACAGTAAAATTGTTGAGTTTTTTTAACTAGGAATGTTTATTTTTTATGGTTTTTATAGTGAAATTGATGAATTTTTTAACTTGGAATTTTTTTATGGTTTTTATAGAGAAATTGTTTAATTTTTTAACTTGGAACTTTTTTTATGCTTTTTATACAGAAACTGTTTACTTGGAATCTTTTTTGCTTTTTTTTAACTTGGAACTTTTTTATGGTTCTTTTAGTGAAATTGTTGAGTTTTTTAAAATTTACTTTTTTTATGTTTTTTATAGTGAAATTATTGAATTATTTTAAGATTGATGTTTTTTTATGTAATTTATATTAAAATTGCTTATATTTTTAACTTGAAACTTTTTTGTGTGTTTTTTATAATGAAATTGTTGAGTATTTTAAATTGGAACTTTTTTTAATGGTTTTTACAGTGAAATTGTTGAGTTTTTTCAAATGGAACTTTTTTTGTATGGTGTTTACAGTGAAAATGTAGAGTTTTTCAACTTGGAACTTTTTTAATGGTATTTATAGTGAAATTATTGAGTTTTTCAACTTGGAACTTTTTTATGGTTTTTATAGTGAAATTGTATAGTTTTTTAACTAGAAACTTTTTTTAATGGTATTTATAGTGAAATTATTGAGTTTTTTGACTTGGAACTTTTTTATGGTTTTTATAGTGAAATTGTTAATTTATTTAACATGAATCTTTTATGGTTTTTATAGTAAATTGTTGACTTATTTTTAACTTGGAACTTTTTTTTTTGGTTTTTACAGTAAAATTGTTGAGTTTTTTTAACTAGGAATGTTTATTTTTTATGGTTTTTATAGTGAAATTGATGAATTTTTTAACTTGGAATTTTTTTATGGTTTTTATAGAGAAATTGTTTAATTTTTTAACTTGGAACTTTTTTTATGCTTTTTATACAGAAACTGTTTACTTGGAATCTTTTATACTTTTTTTTTTAACTTGGAACTTTTTAATGGTTCTTTTAGTGAAATTGTTGAGTTTTTTAAAATTTACTTTTTTTTATGTTTTTTTATAGTGAAATTATTGAATTATTTTAAGATTGATGTTTTTTTTATGTAATTTATATTAAAATTGCTTATATTTTTAACTTGAAACTTTTTTGTGTGTTTTTTATAGTGAAATTATTGAGTATTTTAAATTGGAACTTTTTTTAATGGTTTTTACAGTGAAATTGTTGAGTTTTTTCAAATGGAACTTTTTTTGTATGGTTTTTACAGTGAAAATGTAGAGTTTTTTAACTTGGAACTTTTTTAATGGTATTTATAGTGAAATTATTGAGTTTTTCGACTTGGAACTTTTTTATGGTTTTTATAGTGAAATTGTATAGTTTTTTAACTAGGAACTTTTTTTAATGGTATTTATAGTTAAATTATTGAGTGTTTTGACTTGGAACTTTTTTATGGTTTTTATAGTGAAATTGTTAATTTTTTTAACATGATTCATTTATGGTTTTTATAGTAAATTGTTGACTTATTTTTAACTTGGAACTTTTTTTTTGGTTTTTACAGTAAAATTGTTGAGTTTTTTTAACTAGGAATGTTTATTTTTTATGGTTTTTATAGTGAAATTGATGAATTTTTTAACTTGGGATTTTTTTTATGGTTTTTATAGAGAAATTGTTTAATTTTTTAACTTGGAACTTTTTTTATGCTTTTTATACAGAAACTGTTTACTTGGAATCTTTTTTGCTTTTTTTTAACTTGGAACTTTTTTATGGTTCTTTTAGTGAAATTGTTGAGTTTTTTAAAATTTTCTTTTTTTATGTTTTTTATAGTGAAATTATTGAATTATTTTAAGATTGATGTTTTTTTATGTAATTTATATTAAAATTGCTTATATTTTTAACTTGAAACTTTTTTGTGTGTTTTTTATAGTGAAATTGTTGAGTATTTTAAATTGGAACTTTTTTTAATGGTTTTTACAGTGAAATTGTTGAGTTTTTTCAAATGGAACTTTTTTTGTATGGTTTTTACAGTGAAAATGTAGAGTTTTTTAACTTGGAACTTTTTTAATGGTATTTATAGTGAAATTATTGAGTTTTTCAACTTGGAACTTTTTTATGGTTTTTATAGTGAAATTGTATAGTTTTTTAACTAGAAACTTTTTTTAATGGTATTTATAGTGAAATTATTGAGTTTTTTGACTTGGAACTTTTTTATGGTTTTTATAGTGAAATTGTTAATTTTTTTAACATGAATCTTTTATGGTTTTTATAGTAAATTGTTGACTTATTTTTAACTTGGAACTTTTTTTTTTGGTTTTTACAGTAAAATTGTTGAGTTTTTTTAACTAGGAATGTTTATTTTTTATGGTTTTTATAGTGAAATTGATGAATTTTTTAACTTGGAATTTTTTTATGGTTTTTATAGAGAAATTGTTTAATTTTTTAACTTGGAACTTTTTTTATGCTTTTTATACAGAAACTGTTTACTTGGAATCTTTTATACTTTTTTTTTTAACTTGGAACTTTTTAATGGTTCTTTTAGTGAAATTGTTGAGTTTTTTAAAATTTACTTTTTTTATGTTTTTTTATAGTGAAATTATTGAATTATTTTAAGATTGATGTTTTTTTTTATGTAATTTATATTAAAATTGCTTATATTTTTAACTTGAAACTTTTTTGTGTGTTTTTTATAGTGAAATTGTTGAGTATTTTAAATTGTAACTTTTTTTAAAGGTTTTTACAGTGAAATTGTTGAGTTTTTTCAAATGGAACTTTTTTTGTATGGTTTTTACAGTGAAAATGTAGAGTTTTTTAACTTGTAACTTTTTTAATGGTATTTATAGTGAAATTATTGAGTTTTTCGACTTGGAACTTTTTTATGGGTTTTATAGTGAAATTGTATAGTTTTTTAACTAGGAACTTTTTTTAATGGTATTTATAGTGAAATTATTGAGTTTTTTGACTTGGAACTTTTTTATGGTTTTTATAGTGAAATTGTTAATTTTTTTAACATGAATCTTTTATGGTTTTTATAGTAAATTGTTGACTTATTTTTAACTTGGAACTTTTTTTTGGTTTTTACAGTAAAATTGTTGAGTTTTTTTAACTAGGAATGTTTATTTTTTATGGTTTTTATAGTGAAATTGATGAATTTTTTAACTTGGAATTTTTTTATGGTTTTTATAGAGAAATTGTTTAATTTTTTAACTTGGAACTTTTTTTATGCTTTTTATACAGAAACTGTTTACTTGGAATCTTTTTTGCTTTTTTTTAACTTGGAACTTTTTTATGGTTCTTTTAGTGAAATTGTTGAGTTTTTTAAAATTTACTTTTTTTATGTTTTTTATAGTGAAATTATTGAATTATTTTAAGATTGATGTTTTTTTTCAGTAACTTATATTAAAATTGCTTATATTTTTAACTTGAAACTTTTTTTGTGTGTTTTTTATAGTGAAATTGTTGAGTATTTTAAATTGGAACTTTTTTTAATGGTTTTTACAGTGAAATTGTTGAGTTTTTTCAAATGGAACTTTTTTTGTATGGTTTTTACAGTGAAAATGTAGAATTTTTTAACTTGGAACTTTTTTAATGGTATTTATAGTGAAATTATTGAGTTTTTCGACTTGGAACTTTTTTATGGTTTTATAGTGAAATTGTATAGTTTTTTAACTAGGAACTTTTTTTAATGGTATTTATAGTGAAATTTTTGAGTTTTTTGACTTGGAACTTTTTAATGGTTTTTATAGTGAAATTGTTAATTTTTTTAACATGAATCTTTTATGGTTTTATAGTGAAATTGTTGACTTATTTTTAACTTGGAACTTTTTTTATGATTTTTACAGTAAAATTGTTGAGTTTTTTTTAACTAGGAAGTTTATTTTTTATGGTTTTTATTGTGAAATTGATGGATTTTTTAACTTGGAATTTATTTATGGTTTTTATAGAGAAATTGTTTAATTTTTTAACTTGGAACTTTTTTTATGCTTTTTATACAGAAACTGTTTACTTGGAATCTTTTATACTTTTTTTTTTAACTTGGAACTTTTTAATGGTTCTTTTAGTGAAATTGTTGAGTTTTTTAAAATTTACTTTTTTTATGTTTTTTTATAGTGAAATTATTGAATTATTTTAAGATTGATGTTTTTTTTATGTAATTTATATTAAAATTGCTTATATTTTTAACTTGAAACTTTTTTGTGTGTTTTTTATAGTGAAATTGTTGAGTATTTTAAATTGGAACTTTTTTTAAAGGTTTTTACAGTGAAATTGTTGAGTTTTTTCAAATGGAACTTTTTTTGTATGGTTTTTACAGTGAAAATGTAGAGTTTTTTAACTTGGAACTTTTTTAATGGTATTTATAGTGAAATTATTGAGTTTTTCGACTTGGAACTTTTTTATGGTTTTTATAGTGAAATTGTATAGTTTTTTAACTAGGAACTTTTTTTAATGGTATTTATAGTGAAATTATTGAGTTTTTTGACTTGGAACTTTTTTATGGTTTTTATAGTGAAATTGTTAATTTTTTTAACATGAATCTTTTATGGTTTTTATAGTAAATTGTTGACTTATTTTTAACTTGGAACTTTTTTTTGTTTTTACAGTAAAATTGTTGAGTTTTTTTAACTAGGAATGTTTATTTTTTATGGTTTTTATAGTGAAATTGATGAATTTTTTAACTTGGAATTTTTTTATGGTTTTTATAGAGAAATTGTTTAATTTTTTAACTTGGAACTTTTTTTATGCTTTTTATACAGAAACTGTTTACTTGGAATCTTTTTTGCTTTTTTTTAACTTGGAACTTTTTTATGGTTCTTTTAGTGAAATTGTTGAGTTTTTTAAAATTTACTTTTTTTATGTTTTTTATAGTGAAATTATTGAATTATTTTAAGATTGATGTTTTTTTTTCAGTAACTTATATTAAAATTGCTTATATTTTTAACTTGAAACTTTTTTTGTGTGTTTTTTATAGTGAAATTGTTGAGTATTTTAAATTGGAACTTTTTTTAATGGGTTTTACAGTGAAATTGTTGAGTTTTTTCAAATGGAACTTTTTTTGTATGGTTTTTACAGTGAAAATGTAGAATTTTTTAACTTGGAACTTTTTTAATGGTATTTATAGTGAAATTATTGAGTTTTTCAACTTGGAACTTTTTTATGGTTTTATAGTGAAATTGTATAGTTTTTTAACTAGGAACTTTTTTTAATGGTATTTATAGTGAAATTTTTGAGTTTTTTGACTTGGAACTTTTTAATGGTTTTTATAGTGAAATTGTTAATTTTTTTAACATGAATCTTTTATGGTTTTATAGTGAAATTGTTGACTTATTTTTAACTTGGAACTTTTTTTATGATTTTTACAGTAAAATTGTTGAGTTTTTTTTAACTAGGAAGTTTATTTTTTATGGTTTTTATTGTGAAATTGATGGATTTTTTAACTTGGAATTTATTTATGGTTTTTATAGAGAAATTGTTTAATTTTTTAACTTGGAACTTTTTTTATGCTTTTTATACAGAAATTGTTTACTTGGAATCTTTTATACTTTTTTTTTTAACTTGGAACTTTTTAATGGTTCTTTTAGTGAAATTGTTGAGTTTTTTAAAATTTACTTTTTTTATGTTTTTTTATAGTGAAATTATTGAATTATTTTAAGATTGATGTTTTTTTTATGTAATTTATATTAAAATTGCTTATATTTTTAACTTGAAACTTTTTTGTGTGTTTTTTATAGTGAAATTGTTGAGTATTTTAAATTGGAACTTTTTTTAAAGGTTTTTACAGTGAAATTGTTGAGTTTTTTCAAATGGAACTTTTTTCGTATGGTTTTTACAGTGAAAATGTAGAGTTTTTTAACTTGGAACTTTTTTAATGGTATTTATAGTGAAATTATTGAGTTTTTCGACTTGGAACTTTTTTATGGTTTTTATAGTGAAATTGTATAGTTTTTTAACTAGGAACTTTTTTTAATGGTATTTATAGTGAAATTATTGAGTTTTTTGACTTGGAACTTTTTTATGGTTTTTATAGTGAAATTGTTAATTTTTTTAACATGAATCTTTTATGGTTTTTATAGTAAATTGTTGACTTATTTTTAACTTGGAACTTTTTTTTGGTTTTTACAGTAAAATTGTTGAGTTTTTTTAACTAGGAATGTTTATTTTTTATGGTTTTTATAGTGAAATTGATGAATTTTTTAACTTGGAATTTTTTTATGGTTTTTATAGAGAAATTGTTTAATTTTTTAACTTGGAACTTTTTTTATGCTTTTTATACAGAAACTGTTTACTTGGAATCTTTTTTGCTTTTTTTTAACTTGGAACTTTTTTATGGTTCTTTTAGTGAAATTGTTGAGTTTTTTAAAATTTACTTTTTTTATGTTTTTTATAGTGAAATTATTGAATTATTTTAAGATTGATGTTTTTTTTCAGTAACTTATATTAAAATTGCTTATATTTTTAACTTGAAACTTTTTTTGTGTGTTTTTTATAGTGAAATTGTTGAGTATTTTAAATTGGAACTTTTTTTAATGGTTTTTACAGTGAAATTGTTGAGTTTTTTCAAATGGAACTTTTTTTGTATGGTTTTTACAGTGAAAATGTAGAGTTTTTTAACTTGGAACTTTTTTAATGGTATTTATAGTGAAATTATTGAGTTTTTCGACTTGGAACTTTTTTATGGTTTTATAGTGAAATTGTATAGTTTTTTAACTAGGAACTTTTTTTAATGGTATTTATAGTGAAATTATTGAGTTTTTTGACTTGGAACTTTTTAATGGTTTTTATAGTGAAATTGTTAATTTTTTTAACATGAATCTTTTATGGTTTTATAGTGAAATTGTTGACTTATTTTTAACTTGGAACTTTTTTTATGATTTTTACAGTAAAATTGTTGAGTTTTTTTAACTAGGAAGTTTATTTTTTATGGTTTTTATTGTGAAATTGATGGATTTTTTAACTTGGAATTTTTTTATGGTTTTTATAGAGAAATTGTTTAATTTTTTAACTTGGAACTTTTTTTATGCTTTTTATACAGAAATTGTTTACTTGGAATCTTTTATACTTTTTTTTTTTAACTGAACTTTTTAATGGTTCTTTTAGTGAAATTGTTGATTTTTTTAAAATTTACTTTTTTTATGTTTTTTTATAGTGAAATTATTGAATTATTTTAAGATTGATGTTTTTTTTATGTAATTTATATTAAAATTGCTTATATTTTTAACTTGAAACTTTTTTGTGTGTTTTTTATAGTGAAATTGTTGAGTATTTTAAATTGGAACTTTTTTTAATGGTTTTTACAGTGAAATTGTTGAGTTTTTTCAAATGGAACTTTTTTTGTATGGTTTTTACAGTGAAAATGTAGAGTTTTTTAACTTGGAACTTTTTTAATGGTATTTATAGTGAAATTATTGAGTTTTTCGACTTGGAACTTTTTTATGGTTTTTATAGTGAAATTGTATAGTTTTTTAACTAGGAACTTTTTTTAATGGTATTTATAGTGAAATTATTGAGTTTTTTGACTTGGAACTTTTTTATGGTTTTTATAGTGAAATTGTTAATTTTTTTAACATGAATCTTTTATGGTTTTTATAGTAAATTGTTGACTTATTTTTAACTTGGAACTTTTTTTTGGTTTTTACAGTAAAATTGTTGAGTTTTTTTAACTAGGAATGTTTATTTTTTATGGTTTTTATAGTGAAATTGATGAATTTTTTAACTTGGAATTTTTTTATGGTTTTTATAGAGAAATTGTTTAATTTTTTAACTTGGATCTTTTTTTATGCTTTTTATACAGAAACTGTTTACTTGGAATCTTTTTTGCTTTTTTTTAACTTGGAACTTTTTTATGGTTCTTTTAGTGAAATTGTTGAGTTTTTTAAAATTTACTTTTTTTATGTTTTTTATAGTGAAATTATTGAATTATTTTAAGATTGATGTTTTTTTTCAGTAACTTATATTAAAATTGCTTATATTTTTAACTTGAAACTTTTTTTGTGTGTTTTTTATAGTGAAATTGTTGAGTATTTTAAATTGGAACTTTTTTTAATGGTTTTTACAGTGAAATTGTTGAGTTTTTTCAAATGGAACTTTTTTTGTATGGTTTTTACAGTAAAAATGTAGAGTTTTTTAACTTGGAACTTTTTTAATGGTATTTATAGTGAAATTATTGAGTTTTTCAACTTGGAACTTTTTTATGGTTTTATAGTGAAATTGTATAGTTTTTTAACTAGGAACTTTTTTTAATGGTATTTATAGTGAAATTATTGAGTTTTTTGACTTGGAACTTTTTAATGGTTTTTATAGTGAAATTGTTAATTTTTTTAACATGAATCTTTTATGGTTTTATAGTGAAATTGTTGACTTATTTTTAACTTGGAACTTTTTTTATGATTTTTACAGTAAAATTGTTGAGTTTTTTTAACTAGGAAGTTTATTTTTTATGGTTTTTATTGTGAAATTGATGGATTTTTTAACTTGGAATTTTTTTATGGTTTTTATAGAGAAATTGTTTAATTTTTTAACTTGGAACTTTTTTTATGCTTTTTATACAGAAATTGTTTACTTGGAATCTTTTATACTTTTTTTTTTTAACTGAACTTTTTAATGGTTCTTTTAGTGAAATTGTTGATTTTTTTAAAATTTACTTTTTTTATGTTTTTTTATAGTGAAATTATTGAATTATTTTAAGATTGATGTTTTTTTTATGTAATTTATATTAAAATTGCTTATATTTTTAACTTGAAACTTTTTTGTGTGTTTTTTATAGTGAAATTGTTGAGTATTTTAAATTGGAACTTTTTTTAATGGTTTTTACAGTGAAATTGTTGAGTTTTTTCAAATGGAACTTTTTTTGTATGGTTTTTACAGTGAAAATGTAGAGTTTTTTAACTTGGAACTTTTTTAATGGTATTTATAGTGAAATTATTGAGTTTTTCGACTTGGAACTTTTTTATGGTTTTTATAGTGAAATTGTATAGTTTTTTAACTAGGAACTTTTTTTAATGGTATTTATAGTGAAATTATTGAGTTTTTTGACTTGGAACTTTTTTATGGTTTTTATAGTGAAATTGTTAATTTTTTTAACATGAATCTTTTATGGTTTTTATAGTAAATTGTTGACTTATTTTTAACTTGGAACTTTTTTTTGGTTTTTACAGTAAAATTGTTGAGTTTTTTTAACTAGGAATGTTTATTTTTTATGGTTTTTATAGTGAAATTGATGAATTTTTTAACTTGGAATTTTTTTATGGTTTTTATAGAGAAATTGTTTAATTTTTTAACTTGGATCTTTTTTTATGCTTTTTATACAGAAACTGTTTACTTGGAATCTTTTTTGCTTTTTTTTAACTTGGAACTTTTTTATGGTTCTTTTAGTGAAATTGTTGAGTTTTTTAAAATTTACTTTTTTTATGTTTTTTATAGTGAAATTATTGAATTATTTTAAGATTGATGTTTTTTTTCAGTAACTTATATTAAAATTGCTTATATTTTTAACTTGAAACTTTTTTTGTGTGTTTTTTATAGTGAAATTGTTGAGTATTTTAAATTGGAACTTTTTTTAATGGTTTTTACAGTGAAATTGTTGAGTTTTTTCAAATGGAACTTTTTTTGTATGGTTTTTACAGTAAAAATGTAGAGTTTTTTAACTTGGAACTTTTTTAATGGTATTTATAGTGAAATTATTGAGTTTTTCAACTTGGAACTTTTTTATGGTTTTATAGTGAAATTGTATAGTTTTTTAACTAGGAACTTTTTTTAATGGTATTTATAGTGAAATTATTGAGTTTTTTGACTTGGAACTTTTTAATGGTTTTTATAGTGAAATTGTTAATTTTTTTAACATGAATCTTTTATGGTTTTATAGTGAAATTGTTGACTTATTTTTAACTTGGAACTTTTTTTATGATTTTTACAGTAAAATTGTTGAGTTTTTTTAACTAGGAAGTTTATTTTTTATGGTTTTTATTGTGAAATTGATGGATTTTTTAACTTGGAATTTTTTTATGGTTTTTATAGAGAAATTGTTTAATTTTTTAACTTGGAACTTTTTTTATGCTTTTTATACAGAAATTGTTTACTTGGAATCTTTTATACTTTTTTTTTTAACTGAACTTTTTAATGGTTCTTTTAGTGAAATTGTTGATTTTTTTAAAATTTACTTTTTTTATGTTTTTTTATAGTGAAATTATTGAATTATTTTAAGATTGATGTTTTTTTTATGTAATTTATATTAAAATTGCTTATATTTTTAACTTGAAACTTTTTTGTGTGTTTTTTATAGTGAAATTGTTGAGTATTTTAAATTGGAACTTTTTTTAATGGTTTTTACAGTGAAATTGTTGAGTTTTTTCAAATGGAACTTTTTTTGTATGGTTTTTACAGTGAAAATGTAGAGTTTTTTAACTTGGAACTTTTTTAATGGTATTTATAGTGAAATTATTGAGTTTTTCGACTTGGAACTTTTTTATGGTTTTTATAGTGAAATTGTATAGTTTTTTAACTAGGAACTTTTTTTAATGGTATTTATAGTGAAATTATTGAGTTTTTTGACTTGGAACTTTTTTATGGTTTTTATAGTGAAATTGTTAATTTTTTTAACATGAATCTTTTATGGTTTTTATAGTAAATTGTTGACTTATTTTTAACTTGGAACTTTTTTTTGGTTTTTACAGTAAAATTGTTGAGTTTTTTTAACTAGGAATGTTTATTTTTTATGGTTTTTATAGTGAAATTGATGAATTTTTTAACTTGGAATTTTTTTATGGTTTTTATAGAGAAATTGTTTAATTTTTTAACTTGGATCTTTTTTTATGCTTTTTATACAGAAACTGTTTACTTGGAATCCTTTTTGCTTTTTTTTAACTTGGAACTTTTTTATGGTTCTTTTAGTGAAATTGTTGAGTTTTTTAAAATTTACTTTTTTTATGTTTTTTATAGTGAAATTATTGAATTATTTTAAGATTGATGTTTTTTTTCAGTAACTTATATTAAAATTGCTTATATTTTTAACTTGAAACTTTTTTTGTGTGTTTTTTATAGTGAAATTGTTGAGTATTTTAAATTGGAACTTTTTTTAATGGTTTTTACAGTGAAATTGTTGAGTTTTTTCAAATGGAACTTTTTTTGTATGGTTTTTACAGTGAAAATGTAGAGTTTTTTAACTTGGAACTTTTTTAATGGTATTTATAGTGAAATTATTGAGTTTTTCAACTTGGAACTTTTTTATGGTTTTATAGTGAAATTGTATAGTTTTTTAACTAGGAACTTTTTTTAATGGTATTTATAGTGAAATTTTTGAGTTTTTTGACTTGGAACTTTTTAATGGTTTTTATAGTGAAATTGTTAATTTTTTTAACATGAATCTTTTATGGTTTTATAGTGAAATTGTTGACTTATTTTTAACTTGGAACTTTTTTTATGATTTTTACAGTAAAATTGTTGAGTTTTTTTAACTAGGAAGTTTATTTTTTATGGTTTTTATTGTGAAATTGATGGATTTTTTAACTTGGAATTTTTTTATGGTTTTTATAGAGAAATTGTTTAATTTTTTAACTTGGAACTTTTTTATGCTTTTTATACAGAAATTGTTTACTTGGAATCTTTTATACTTTTTTTTTTTAACTTGGAACTTTTTAATGGTTCTTTTAGTGAAATTGTTGATTTTTTTAAAATTTACTTTTTTTATGTTTTTTTATAGTGAAATTATTGAATTATTTTAAGATTGATGTTTTTTTTATGTAATTTATATTAAAATTGCTTATATTTTTAACTTGAAACTTTTTTGTGTGTTTTTTATAGTGAAATTGTTGAGTATTTTAAATTGGAACTTTTTTTAATGGTTTTTACAGTGAAATTGTTGAGTTTTTTCAAATGGAACTTTTTTTGTATGGTTTTTACAGTGAAAATGTAGAGTTTTTTAACTTGGAACTTTTTTAATGGTATTTATAGTGAAATTATTGAGTTTTTCGACTTGGAACATTTTTATGGTTTTTATAGTGAAATTGTATAGTTTTTTAACTAGGAACTTTTTTTAATGGTATTTATAGTGAAATTATTGAGTTTTTTGACTTGGAACTTTTTTATGGTTTTTATAGTGAAATTGTTAATTTTTTTAACATGAATCTTTTATGGTTTTTATAGTAAATTGTTGACTTATTTTTAACTTGGAACTTTTTTTTGGTTTTTACAGTAAAATTGTTGAGTTTTTTTAACTAGGAATGTTTATTTTTTATGGTTTTTATAGTGAAATTGATGAATTTTTTAACTTGGAATTTTTTTATGGTTTTTATAGAGAAATTGTTTAATTTTTTAACTTGGATCTTTTTTTATGCTTTTTATACAGAAACTGTTTACTTGGAATCTTTTTTGCTTTTTTTTAACTTGGAACTTTTTTATGGTTCTTTTAGTGAAATTGTTGAGTTTTTTAAAATTTACTTTTTTTTATGTTTTTTATAGTGAAATTATTGAATTATTTTAAGATTGATGTTTTTTTTCAGTAACTTATATTAAAATTGCTTATATTTTTAACTTGAAACTTTTTTTGTGTGTTTTTTATAGTGAAATTGTTGAGTATTTTAAATTGGAACTTTTTTTAATGGTTTTTACAGTGAAATTGTTGAGTTTTTTCAAATGGAACTTTTTTTGTATGGTTTTTACAGTGAAAATGTAGAGTTTTTTAACTTGGAACTTTTTTAATGGTATTTATAGTGAAATTATTGAGTTTTTCAACTTGGAACTTTTTTATGGTTTTATAGTGAAATTGTATAGTTTTTTAACTAGGAACTTTTTTTAATGGTATTTATAGTGAAATTATTGAGTTTTTTTACTTGGAACTTTTTAATGGTTTTTATAGTGAAATTGTTAATTTTTTTAACATGAATCTTTTATGGTTTTATAGTGAAATTGTTGACTTATTTTTAACTTGGAACTTTTTTTATGATTTTTACAGTAAAATTGTTGAGTTTTTTTAACTAGGAAGTTTATTTTTTATGGTTTTTATTGTGAAATTGATGGATTTTTTAACTTGGGATTTTTTTATGGTTTTTATAGAGAAATTGTTTAATTTTTTAACTTGGAACTTTTTTTATGCTTTTTATACAGAAATTGTTTACTTGGAATCTTTTATACTTTTTTTTTAACTTGGAACTTTTTAATGGTTCTTTTAGTGAAATTGTTGATTTTTTTAAAATTTACTTTTTTTATGTTTTTTTATAGTGAAATTATTGAATTATTTTAAGATTGATGTTTTTTTTATGTAATTTATATTAAAATTGCTTATATTTTTAACTTGACACTTTTTTGTGTGTTTTTTATAGTGAAATTGTTGAGTATTTTAAATTGGAACTTTTTTTAAAGGTTTTTACAGTGAAATTGTTGAGTATTTTCAAATGGAACTTTTTTTGTATGGTTTTTACAGTGAAAATGTAGAGTTTTTTAACTTGGAACTTTTTTAATGGTATTTATAGTGAAATTATTGAGTTTTTCGACTTGGAACATTTTTATGGTTTTTATAGTGAAATTGTATAGTTTTTTAACTAGGAACTTTTTTTAATGGTATTTATAGTGAAATTATTGAGTTTTTTGACTTGGAACTTTTTTATGGTTTTTATAGTGAAATTGTTAATTTTTTTAACATGAATCTTTTATGGTTTTTATAGTAAATTGTTGACTTATTTTTAACTTGGAACTTTTTTTTGGTTTTTACAGTAAAATTGTTGAGTTTTTTTAACTAGGAATGTTTATTTTTTATGGTTTTTATAGTGAAATTGATGAATTTTTTAACTTGGAATTTTTTTTATGGTTTTTATAGAGAAATTGTTTAATTTTTTAACTTGGATCTTTTTTTATGCTTTTTATACAGAAACTGTTTACTTGGAATCTTTTTTGCTTTTTTTTAACTTGGAACTTTTTTATGGTTCTTTTAGTGAAATTGTTGAGTTTTTTAAAATTTACTTTTTTTATGTTTTTTATAGTGAAATTATTGAATTATTTTAAGATTGATGTTTTTTTCCAGTAACTTATATTAAAATTGCTTATATTTTTAACTTGAAACTTTTTTTGTGTGTTTTTTATAGTGAAATTGTTGAGTATTTTAAATTGGAACTTTTTTTAATGGTTTTTACAGTGAAATTGTTGAGTTTTTTCAAATGGAACTTTTTTTGTATGGTTTTTACAGTGAAAATGTAGAGTTTTTTAACTTGGAACTTTTTTAATGGTATTTATAGTGAAATTATTGAGTTTTTCAACTTGGAACTTTTTTATGGTTTTATAGTGAAATTGTATAGTTTTTTAACTAGGAACTTTTTTTAATGGTATTTATAGTGAAATTATTGAGTTTTTTTACTTGGAACTTTTTAATGGTTTTTATAGTGAAATTGTTAATTTTTTTAACATGAGTCTTTTATGGTTTTATAGTGAAATTGTTGACTTATTTTTAACTTGGAACTTTTTTTATGATTTTTACAGTAAAATTGTTGAGTTTTTTTTAACTAGGAAGTTTATTTTTTATGGTTTTTATTGTGAAATTGATGGATTTTTTAACTTGGAATTTATTTATGGTTTTTATAGAGAAATTGTTTAATTTTTTAACTTGGAACTTTTTTTATGCTTTTTATACAGAAATTGTTTACTTGGAATCTTTTATACTTTTTTTTTTAACTTGGAACTTTTTAATGGTTCTTTTAGTGAAATTGTTGAGTTTTTTAAAATTTACTTTTTTTATGTTTTTTTATAGTGAAATTATTGAATTATTTTAAGATTGATGTTTTTTTATGTAATTTATATTAAAATTGCTTATATTTTTAACTTGAAACTTTTTTGTGTGTTTTTTATAGTGAAATTGTTGAGTATTTTAAATTGGAACTTTTTTTAATGGTTTTTACAGTGAAATTGTTGAGTTTTTTCAAATGGAACTTTTTTTGTATGGTTTTTACAGTGAAAATGTAGAGTTTTTTAACTTGGAACTTTTTTAATGGTATTTATAGTGAAATTATTGAGTTTTTCGACTTGGAACTTTTTTATGGTTTTTATAGTGAAATTGTATAGTTTTTTAACTAGGAACTTTTTTTAATGGTATTTATAGTGAAATTATTGAGTTTTTTGACTTGGAACTTTTTTATGGTTTTTATAGTGAAATTGTTAATTTTTTTAACATGAATCTTTTATGGTTTTTATAGTAAATTGTTGACTTATTTTTAACTTGGAACTTTTTTTTGGTTTTTACAGTAAAATTGTTGAGTTTTTTTAACTAGGAATGTTTATTTCTTATGGTTTTTATAGTGAAATTGATGAATTTTTTAACTTGGAATTTTTTTATGGTTTTTATAGAGAAATTGTTTAATTTTTTAACTTGGATCTTTTTTTATGCTTTTTATACAGAAACTGTTTACTTGGAATCTTTTTTGCTTTTTTTTAACTTGGAACTTTTTTATGGTTCTTTTAGTGAAATTGTTGAGTTTTTTAAAATTTACTTTTTTTATGTTTTTTATAGTGAAATTATTGAATTATTTTAAGATTGATGTTTTTTTCCAGTAACTTATATTAAAATTGCTTATATTTTTAACTTGAAACTTTTTTTGTGTGTTTTTTATAGTGAAATTGTTGAGTATTTTAAATTGGAACTTTTTTTAATGGTTTTTACAGTGAAATTGTTGAGTTTTTTCAAATGGAACTTTTTTTGTATGGTTTTTACAGTGAAAATGTAGAATTTTTTAACTTGGAACTTTTTTAATGGTATTTATAGTGAAATTATTGAGTTTTTCGACTTGGAACTTTTTTATGGTTTTCTAGTGAAATTGTATAGTTTTTTAACTAGGAACTTTTTTTAATGGTATTTATAGTGAAATTTTTGAGTTTTTTGACTTGGAACTTTTTAATGGTTTTTATAGTGAAATTGTTAATTTTTTTAACATGAATCTTTTATGGTTTTATAGTGAAATTGTTGACTTATTTTTAACTTGGAACTTTTTTTATGATTTTTACAGTAAAATTGTTGAGTTTTTTTAACTAGGAAGTTTATTTTTTATGGTTTTTATTGTGAAATTGATGGGTTTTTAACTTGGAATTTTTTTATGGTTTTTATAGAGAAATTGTTTAATTTTTTAACTTGGAACTTTTTTTATGCTTTTTATACAGAAATTGTTTACTTGGAATCTTTTATACTTTTTTTTTTAACTTGGAACTTTTTAATGGTTCTTTTAGTGAAATTGTTGATTTTTTTAAAATTTACTTTTTTTATGTTTTTTTATAGTGAAATTATTGAATTATTTTAAGATTGATGTTTTTTTTATGTAATTTATATTAAAATTGCTTATATTTTTAACTTGAAACTTTTTTGTGTGTTTTTTATAGTGAAATTGTTGAGTATTTTAAATTGGAACTTTTTTTTAATGGTTTTTACAGTGAAATTGTTGAGTTTTTTCAAATGGAACTTTTTTTGTATGGTTTTTACAGTGAAAATGTAGAGTTTTTTAACTTGGAACTTTTTTAATGGTATTTATAGTGAAATTATTGAGTTTTTCGACTTGGAACTTTTTTATGGTTTTTATAGTGAAATTGTATAGTTTTTTAACTAGGAACTTTTTTTAATGGTATTTATAGTGAAATTATTGAGTTTTTTGACTTGGAACTTTTTTATGGTTTTTATAGTGAAATTGTTAATTTTTTTAACATGAATCTTTTATGGTTTTTATAGTAAATTGTTGACTTATTTTTAACTTGGAACTTTTTTTTGGTTTTTACAGTAAAATTGTTGAGTTTTTTTAACTAGGAATGTTTATTTTTTATGGTTTTTATTGTGAAATTGATGAATTTTTTAACTTGGAATTTTTTTATGGTTTTTATAGAGAAATTGTTTAATTTTTTAACTTGGATCTTTTTTTATGCTTTTTATACAGAAACTGTTTACTTGGAATCTTTTTTGCTTTTTTTTAACTTGGAACATTTTTATGGTTCTTTTAGTGAAATTGTTGAGTTTTTTAAAATTTACTTTTTTTATGTTTTTTATAGTGAAATTATTGAATTATTTTAAGATTGATGTTTTTTTTCAGTAACTTATATTAAAATTGCTTATATTTTTAACTTGAAACTTTTTATGTGTGTTTTTTATAGTGAAATTGTTGAGTATTTTAAATTGGAACTTTTTTTAATGGTTTTTACAGTGAAATTGTTGAGTTTTTTCAAATGGAACTTTTTTTGTATGGTTTTTACAGTGAAAATGTAGAGTTTTTTAACTTGGAACTTTTTTAATGGTATTTATAGTGAAATTATTGAGTTTTTCGACTTGGAACTTTTTTATGGTTTTATAGTGAAATTGTATAGTTTTTTAACTAGGAACTTTTTTTAATGGTATTTATAGTGAAATTTTTGAGTTTTTTGACTTGGAACTTTTTAATGGTTTTTATAGTGAAATTGTTAATTTTTTTAACATGAATCTTTTATGGTTTTATAGTGAAATTGTTGACTTATTTTTAACTTGGAACTTTTTTTATGATTTTTACAGTAAAATTGTTGAGTTTTTTTAACTAGGAAGTTTATTTTTTATGGTTTTTATTGTGAAATTGATGGATTTTTTAACTTGGAATTTTTTTATGGTTTTTATAGAGAAATTGTTTAATTTTTTAACTTGGAACTTTTTTTATGCTTTTTATACAGAAATTGTTTACTTGGAATCTTTTATACTTTTTTTTTTAACTTGGAACTTTTTAATGGTTCTTTTAGTGAAATTGTTGATTTTTTTAAAATTTACTTTTTTTATGTTTTTTTATAGTGAAATTATTGAATTATTTTAAGATTGATGTTTTTTTTATGTAATTTATATTAAAATTGCTTATATTTTTAACTTGAAACTTTTTTGTGTGTTTTTTATAGTGAAATTGTTGAGTATTTTAAATTGGAACTTTTTTTTAATGGTTTATACAGTGAAATTGTTGAGTTTTTTCAAATGGAACTTTTTTTGTATGGTTTTTACAGTGAAAATGTAGAGTTTTTTAACTTGGAACTTTTTTAATGGTATTTATAGTGAAATTATTGAGTTTTTCGACTTGGAACTTTTTTATGGTTTTTATAGTGAAATTGTATAGTTTTTTAACTAGGAACTTTTTTTAATGGTATTTATAGTGAAATTATTGAGTTTTTTGACTTGGAACTTTTTTATGGTTTTTATAGTGAAATTGTTAATTTTTTTAACATGAATCTTTTATGGTTTTTATAGTAAATTGTTGACCTATTTTTAACTTGGAACTTTTTTTTGGTTTTTACAGTAAAATTGTTGAGTTTTTTTAACTAGGAATGTTTATTTTTTATGGTTTTTATTGTGAAATTGATGAATTTTTTAACTTGGAATTTTTTTATGGTTTTTATAGAGAAATTGTTTAATTTTTTAACTTGGATCTTTTTTTATGCTTTTTATACAGAAACTGTTTACTTGGAATCTTTTTTGCTTTTTTTTAACTTGGAACATTTTTATGGTTCTTTTAGTGAAATTGTTGAGTTTTTTAAAATTTACTTTTTTTATGTTTTTTATAGTGAAATTATTGAATTATTTTAAGATTGATGTTTTTTTTCAGTAACTTATATTAAAATTGCTTATATTTTTAACTTGAAACTTTTTATGTGTGTTTTTTATAGTGAAATTGTTGAGTATTTTAAATTGGAACTTTTTTTAATGGTTTTTACAGTGAAATTGTTGAGTTTTTTCAAATGGAACTTTTTTTGTATGGTTTTTACAGTGAAAATGTAGAGTTTTTTATCTTGGAACTTTTTTAATGGTATTTATAGTGAAATTATTGAGTTTTTCAACTTGGAACTTTTTTATGGTTTTATAGTGAAATTGTATAGTTTTTTAATTAGGAACTTTTTTTAATGGTATTTATAGTGAAATTATTGAGTTTTTTGACTTGGAACTTTTTAATGGTTTTTATAGTGAAATTGTTAATTTTTTTAACATGAATCTTTTATGGTTTTATAGTGAAATTGTTGACTTATTTTTAACTTGGAACTATTTTTATGATTTTTACAGTAAAATTGTTGAGTTTTTTTTAACTAGGAAGTTTATTTTTTATGGTTTTTATTGTGAAATTGATGGATTTTTTAACTTGGGATTTTTTTATGGTTTTTATAGAGAAATTGTTTAATTTTTTAACTTGGAACTTTTTTTATGCTTTTTATACAGAAATTGTTTACTTGGAATCTTTTATACTTTTTTTTAACTTGGAACTTTTTAATGGTTCTTTTAGTGAAATTGTTGAGTTTTTTAAAATTTACTTTTTTTATGTTTTTTTATAGTGAAATTATTGAATTATTTTAAGATTGATGTTTTTTTTATGTAATTTATATTAAAATTGCTTATATTTTTAACTTGAAACTTTTTTGTGTGTTTTTTATAGTGAAATTGTTGAGTATTTTAAATTGGAACTTTTTTTAAAGGTTTTTACAGTGAAATTGTTGAGTTTTTTCAAATGGAACTTTTTTTGTATGGTTTTTACAGTGAAAATGTAGAGTTTTTTAACTTGGAACTTTTTTAATGGTATTTATAGTGAAATTATTGAGTTTTTCGACTTGGAACTTTTTTATGGTTTTTATAGTGAAATTGTATAGTTTTTTAACTAGGAACTTTTTTTAATGGTATTTATAGTGAAATTATTGAGTTTTTTGACTTGGAACTTTTTTATGGTTTTTATAGTGAAATTGTTAATTTTTTTAACATGAATCTTGTATGGTTTTTATAGTAAATTGTTGACTTATTTTTAACTTGGAACTTTTTTTTGGTTTTTACAGTAAAATTGTTGAGTTTTTTTAACTAGGAATGTTTATTTTTTATGGTTTTTATAGTGAAATTGATGAATTTTTTAACTTGGAATTTTTTTTATGGTTTTTATAGAGAAATTGTTTAATTTTTTAACTTGGAACTTTTTTTATGCTTTTTATACAGAAACTGTTTACTTGGAATCTTTTTTGCTTTTTTTTAACTTGGAACTTTTTTATGGTTCTTTTAGTGAAATTGTTGAGTTTTTTAAAATTTACTTTTTTTATGTTTTTTATAGTGAAATTATTGAATTATTTTAAGATTGATGTTTTTTTTCAGTAACTTATATTAAAATTGCTTATATTTTTAACTTGAAACTTTTTTTGTGTGTTTTTTATAGTGAAATTGTTGAGTATTTTAAATTGGAACTTTTTTTAATGGTTTTTACAGTGAAATTGTTGAGTTTTTTCAAATGGAACTTTTTTTGTATGGTTTTTACAGTGAAAATGTAGAATTTTTTAACTTGGAACTTTTTTAATGGTATTTATAGTGAAATTATTGAGTTTTTCGACTTGGAACTTTTTTATGGTTTTATAGTGAAATTGTATAGTTTTTTAACTAGGAACTTTTTTTAATGGTATTTATAGTGAAATTTTTGAGTTTTTTGACTTGGAACTTTTTAATGGTTTTTATAGTGAAATTGTTAATTTTTTTAACATGAATCTTTTATGGTTTTTATAGTAAATTGTTGACTTATTTTTAACTTGGAACTTTTTTTTGGTTTTTACAGTAAAATTGTTGAGTTTTTTTAACTAGGAATGTTTATTTTTTATGGTTTTTATAGTGAAATTGATGAATTTTTTAACTTGGAATTTTTTTATGGTTTTTATAGAGAAATTGTTTAATTTTTTAACTTGGATCTTTTTTTATGCTTTTTATACAGAAACTGTTTACTTGGAATCTTTTTTGCTTTTTTTTAACTTGGAACTTTTTTATGGTTCTTTTAGTGAAATTGTTGAGTTTTTTAAAATTTACTTTTTTTATGTTTTTTATAGTGAAATTATTGAATTATTTTAAGATTGATGTTTTTTTTCAGTAACTTATATTAAAATTGCTTATATTTTTAACTTGAAACTTTTTTTGTGTGTTTTTTATAGTGAAATTGTTGAGTATTTTAAATTGGAACTTTTTTTAATGGTTTTTACAGTGAAATTGTTGAGTTTTTTCAAATGGAACTTTTTTTGTATGGTTTTTACAGTGAAAATGTAGAATTTTTTAACTTGGAACTTTTTTAATGGTATTTATAGTGAAATTATTGAGTTTTTCGACTTGGAACTTTTTTATGGTTTTATAGTGAAATTGTATAGTTTTTTAACTAGGAACTTTTTTTAATGGTATTTATAGTGAAATTTTTGAGTTTTTTGACTTGGAACTTTTTAATGGTTTTTATAGTGAAATTGTTAATTTTTTTAACATGAATCTTTTATGGTTTTATAGTGAAATTGTTGACTTATTTTTAACTTGGAACTTTTTTTATGATTTTTACAGTAAAATTGTTGAGTTTTTTTTAACTAGGAAGTTTATTTTTTATGGTTTTTATTGTGAAATTGATGGATTTTTTAACTTGGGATTTTTTTATGGTTTTTATAGAGAAATTGTTTAATTTTTTAACTTGGAACTTTTTTTATGCTTTTTATACAGAAATTGTTTACTTGGAATCTTTTATACTTTTTTTTAACTTGGAACTTTTTAATGGTTCTTTTAGTGAAATTGTTGAGTTTTTTAAAATTTACTTTTTTTATGTTTTTTTATAGTGAAATTATTGAATTATTTTAAGATTGATGTTTTTTTTATGTAATTTATATTAAAATTGCTTATATTTTTAACTTGAAACTTTTTTGTGTGTTTTTTATAGTGAAATTGTTGAGTATTTTAAATTGGAACTTTTTTTAAAGGTTTTTACAGTGAAATTGTTGAGTTTTTTCAAATGGAACTTTTTTTGTATGGTTTTTACAGTGAAAATGTAGAGTTTTTTAACTTGGAACTTTTTTAATGGTATTTATAGTGAAATTATTGAGTTTTTCGACTTGGAACTTTTTTATGGTTTTTATAGTGAAATTGTATAGTTTTTTAACTAGGAACTTTTTTTAATGGTATTTATAGTGAAATTATTGAGTTTTTTGACTTGGAACTTTTTTATGGTTTTTATAGTGAAATTGTTAATTTTTTTAACATGAATCTTGTATGGTTTTTATAGTAAATTGTTGACTTATTTTTAACTTGGAACTTTTTTTTGGTTTTTACAGTAAAATTGTTGAGTTTTTTTAACTAGGAATGTTTATTTTTTATGGTTTTTATAGTGAAATTGATGAATTTTTTAACTTGGAATTTTTTTTATGGTTTTTATAGAGAAATTGTTTAATTTTTTAACTTGGAACTTTTTTTATGCTTTTTATACAGAAACTGTTTACTTGGAATCTTTTTTGCTTTTTTTTAACTTGGAACTTTTTTATGGTTCTTTTAGTGAAATTGTTGAGTTTTTTAAAATTTACTTTTTTTATGTTTTTTATAGTGAAATTATTGAATTATTTTAAGATTGATGTTTTTTTTCAGTAACTTATATTAAAATTGCTTATATTTTTAACTTGAAACTTTTTTTGTGTGTTTTTTATAGTGAAATTGTTGAGTATTTTAAATTGGAACTTTTTTTAATGGTTTTTACAGTGAAATTGTTGAGTTTTTTCAAATGGAACTTTTTTTGTATGGTTTTTACAGTGAAAATGTAGAATTTTTTAACTTGGAACTTTTTTAATGGTATTTATAGTGAAATTATTGAGTTTTTCGACTTGGAACTTTTTTATGGTTTTATAGTGAAATTGTATAGTTTTTTAACTAGGAACTTTTTTTAATGGTATTTATAGTGAAATTTTTGAGTTTTTTGACTTGGAACTTTTTAATGGTTTTTATAGTGAAATTGTTAATTTTTTTAACATGAATCTTTTATGGTTTTTATAGTAAATTGTTGACTTATTTTTAACTTGGAACTTTTTTTTGGTTTTTACAGTAAAATTGTTGAGTTTTTTTAACTAGGAATGTTTATTTTTTATGGTTTTTATAGTGAAATTGATGAATTTTTTAACTTGGAATTTTTTTATGGTTTTTATAGAGAAATTGTTTAATTTTTTAACTTGGATCTTTTTTTATGCTTTTTATACAGAAACTGTTTACTTGGAATCTTTTTTGCTTTTTTTTAACTTGGAACTTTTTTATGGTTCTTTTAGTGAAATTGTTGAGTTTTTTAAAATTTACTTTTTTTATGTTTTTTATAGTGAAATTATTGAATTATTTTAAGATTGATGTTTTTTTTCAGTAACTTATATTAAAATTGCTTATATTTTTAACTTGAAACTTTTTTTGTGTGTTTTTTATAGTGAAATTGTTGAGTATTTTAAATTGGAACTTTTTTTAATGGTTTTTACAGTGAAATTGTTGAGTTTTTTCAAATGGAACTTTTTTTGTATGGTTTTTACAGTGAAAATGTAGAATTTTTTAACTTGGAACTTTTTTAATGGTATTTATAGTGAAATTATTGAGTTTTTCGACTTGGAACTTTTTTATGGTTTTATAGTGAAATTGTATAGTTTTTTAACTAGGAACTTTTTTTAATGGTATTTATAGTGAAATTTTTGAGTTTTTTGACTTGGAACTTTTTAATGGTTTTTATAGTGAAATTGTTAATTTTTTTAACATGAATCTTTTATGGTTTTATAGTGAAATTGTTGACTTATTTTTAACTTGGAACTTTTTTTATGATTTTTACAGTAAAATTGTTGAGTTTTTTTTAACTAGGAAGTTTATTTTTTATGGTTTTTATTGTGAAATTGATGGATTTTTTAACTTGGAATTTATTTATGGTTTTTATAGAGAAATTGTTTAATTTTTTAACTTGGAACTTTTTTTATGCTTTTTATACAGAAATTGTTTACTTGGAATCTTTTATACTTTTTTTTTTAACTTGGAACTTTTTAATGGTTCTTTTAGTGAAATTGTTGAGTTTTTTAAAATTTACTTTTTTTATGTTTTTTTATAGTGAAATTATTGAATTATTTTAAGATTGATGTTTTTTTTATGTAATTTATATTAAAATTGCTTATATTTTTAACTTGAAACTTTTTTGTGTGTTTTTTATAGTGAAATTGTTGAGTATTTTAAATTGGAACTTTTTTTAAAGGTTTTTACAGTGAAATTGTTGAGTTTTTTCAAATGGAACTTTTTTTGTATGGTTTTTACAGTGAAAATGTAGAGTTTTTTAACTTGGAACTTTTTTAATGGTATTTATAGTGAAATTATTGAGTTTTTCGACTTGGAACTTTTTTATGGTTTTTATAGTGAAATTGTATAGTTTTTTAACTAGGAACTTTTTTTAATGGTATTTATAGTGAAATTATTGAGTTTTCTGACTTGGAACTTTTTTATGGTTTTTATAGTGAAATTGTTAATTTTTTTAACATGAATCTTTTATTGTTTTTATAGTAAATTGTTGACTTATTTTTAACTTGGAACTTTTTTTTGGTTTTTACAGTAAAATTGTTGAGTTTTTTTAACTAGGAATGTTTATTTTTTATGGTTTTTATAGTGAAATTGAGGAATTTTTTAACTTGGAATTTTTTTTATGGTTTTTATAGAGAAATTGTTTAATTTTTTAACTTGGAACTTTTTTTATGCTTTTTATACAGAAACTGTTTACTTGGAATCTTTTTTGCTTTTTTTTAACTTGGAACTTTTTTATGGTTCTTTTAGTGAAATTGTTGAGTTTTTTAAAATTTACTTTTTTTATGTTTTTTATAGTGAAATTATTGAATTATTTTAAGATTGATGTTTTTTTTCAGTAACTTATATTAAAATTGCTTATATTTTTAACTTGAAACTTTTTTTGTGTGTTTTTTATAGTGAAATTGTTGAGTATTTTAAATTGGAACTTTTTTTAATGGTTTTTACAGTGAAATTGTTGAGTTTTTTCAAATGGAACTTTTTTTGTATGGTTTTTACAGTGAAAATGTAGAATTTTTTAACTTGGAACTTTTTTAATGGTATTTATAGTGAAATTATTGAGTTTTTCGACTTGGAACTTTTTTATGGTTTTATAGTGAAATTGTATAGTTTTTTAACTAGGAACTTTTTTTAATGGTATTTATAGTGAAATTTTTGAGTTTTTTGACTTGGAACTTTTTAATGGTTTTTATAGTGAAATTGTTAATTTTTTTAACATGAATCTTTTATGGTTTTTATAGTAAATTGTTGACTTATTTTTAACTTGGAACTTTTTTTTGGTTTTTACAGTAAAATTGTTGAGTTTTTTTAACTAGGAATGTTTATTTTTTATGGTTTTTATAGTGAAATTGATGAATTTTTTAACTTGGAATTTTTTTATGGTTTTTATAGAGAAATTGTTTAATTTTTTAACTTGGATCTTTTTTTATGCTTTTTATACAGAAACTGTTTACTTGGAATCTTTTTTGCTTTTTTTTAACTTGGAACTTTTTTATGGTTCTTTTAGTGAAATTGTTGAGTTTTTTAAAATTTACTTTTTTTATGTTTTTTATAGTGAAATTATTGAATTATTTTAAGATTGATGTTTTTTTTCAGTAACTTATATTAAAATTGCTTATATTTTTAACTTGAAACTTTTTTTGTGTGTTTTTTATAGTGAAATTGTTGAGTATTTTAAATTGGAACTTTTTTTAATGGTTTTTACAGTGAAATTGTTGAGTTTTTTCAAATGGAACTTTTTTTGTATGGTTTTTACAGTGAAAATGTAGAATTTTTTAACTTGGAACTTTTTTAATGGTATTTATAGTGAAATTATTGAGTTTTTCGACTTGGAACTTTTTTATGGTTTTATAGTGAAATTGTATAGTTTTTTAACTAGGAACTTTTTTTAATGGTATTTATAGTGAAATTTTTGAGTTTTTTGACTTGGAACTTTTTAATGGTTTTTATAGTGAAATTGTTAATTTTTTTAACATGAATCTTTTATGGTTTTATAGTGAAATTGTTGACTTATTTTTAACTTGGAACTTTTTTTATGATTTTTACAGTAAAATTGTTGAGTTTTTTTTAACTAGGAAGTTTATTTTTTATGGTTTTTATTGTGAAATTGATGGATTTTTTAACTTGGAATTTATTTATGGTTTTTATAGAGAAATTGTTTAATTTTTTAACTTGGAACTTTTTTTATGCTTTTTATACAGAAATTGTTTACTTGGAATCTTTTATACTTTTTTTTTTAACTTGGAACTTTTTAATGGTTCTTTTAGTGAAATTGTTGAGTTTTTTAAAATTTACTTTTTTTATGTTTTTTTATAGTGAAATTATTGAATTATTTTAAGATTGATGTTTTTTTTATGTAATTTATATTAAAATTGCTTATATTTTTAACTTGAAACTTTTTTGTGTGTTTTTTATAGTGAAATTGTTGAGTATTTTAAATTGGAACTTTTTTTAAAGGTTTTTACAGTGAAATTGTTGAGTTTTTTCAAATGGAACTTTTTTTGTATGGTTTTTACAGTGAAAATGTAGAGTTTTTTAACTTGGAACTTTTTTAATGGTATTTATAGTGAAATTATTGAGTTTTTCGACTTGGAACTTTTTTATGGTTTTTATAGTGAAATTGTATAGTTTTTTAACTAGGAACTTTTTTTAATGGTATTTATAGTGAAATTATTGAGTTTTCTGACTTGGAACTTTTTTATGGTTTTTATAGTGAAATTGTTAATTTTTTTAACATGAATCTTTTATTGTTTTTATAGTAAATTGTTGACTTATTTTTAACTTGGAACTTTTTTTTGGTTTTTACAGTAAAATTGTTGAGTTTTTTTAACTAGGAATGTTTATTTTTTATGGTTTTTATAGTGAAATTGAGGAATTTTTTAACTTGGAATTTTTTTTATGGTTTTTATAGAGAAATTGTTTAATTTTTTAACTTGGAACTTTTTTTATGCTTTTTATACAGAAACTGTTTACTTGGAATCTTTTTTGCTTTTTTTTAACTTGGAACTTTTTTATGGTTCTTTTAGTGAAATTGTTGAGTTTTTTAAAATTTACTTTTTTTATGTTTTTTATAGTGAAATTATTGAATTATTTTAAGATTGATGTTTTTTTTCAGTAACTTATATTAAAATTGCTTATATTTTTAACTTGAAACTTTTTTTGTGTGTTTTTTATAGTGAAATTGTTGAGTATTTTAAATTGGAACTTTTTTTAATGGTTTTTACAGTGAAATTGTTGAGTTTTTTCAAATGGAACTTTTTTTGTATGGTTTTTACAGTGAAAATGTAGAATTTTTTAACTTGGAACTTTTTTAATGGTATTTATAGTGAAATTATTGAGTTTTTCGACTTGGAACTTTTTTATGGTTTTATAGTGAAATTGTATAGTTTTTTAACTAGGAACTTTTTTTAATGGTATTTATAGTGAAATTTTTGAGTTTTTTGACTTGGAACTTTTTAATGGTTTTTATAGTGAAATTGTTAATTTTTTTAACATGAATCTTTTATGGTTTTTATAGTAAATTGTTGACTTATTTTTAACTTGGAACTTTTTTTTGGTTTTTACAGTAAAATTGTTGAGTTTTTTTAACTAGGAATGTTTATTTTTTATGGTTTTTATAGTGAAATTGATGAATTTTTTAACTTGGAATTTTTTTATGGTTTTTATAGAGAAATTGTTTAATTTTTTAACTTGGATCTTTTTTTATGCTTTTTATACAGAAACTGTTTACTTGGAATCTTTTTTGCTTTTTTTTAACTTGGAACTTTTTTATGGTTCTTTTAGTGAAATTGTTGAGTTTTTTAAAATTTACTTTTTTTATGTTTTTTATAGTGAAATTATTGAATTATTTTAAGATTGATGTTTTTTTTCAGTAACTTATATTAAAATTGCTTATATTTTTAACTTGAAACTTTTTTTGTGTGTTTTTTATAGTGAAATTGTTGAGTATTTTAAATTGGAACTTTTTTTAATGGTTTTTACAGTGAAATTGTTGAGTTTTTTCAAATGGAACTTTTTTTGTATGGTTTTTACAGTGAAAATGTAGAATTTTTTAACTTGGAACTTTTTTAATGGTATTTATAGTGAAATTATTGAGTTTTTCGACTTGGAACTTTTTTATGGTTTTATAGTGAAATTGTATAGTTTTTTAACTAGGAACTTTTTTTAATGGTATTTATAGTGAAATTTTTGAGTTTTTTGACTTGGAACTTTTTAATGGTTTTTATAGTGAAATTGTTAATTTTTTTAACATGAATCTTTTATGGTTTTATAGTGAAATTGTTGACTTATTTTTAACTTGGAACTTTTTTTATGATTTTTACAGTAAAATTGTTGAGTTTTTTTTAACTAGGAAGTTTATTTTTTATGGTTTTTATTGTGAAATTGATGGATTTTTTAACTTGGAATTTATTTATGGTTTTTATAGAGAAATTGTTTAATTTTTTAACTTGGAACTTTTTTTATGCTTTTTATACAGAAATTGTTTACTTGGAATCTTTTATACTTTTTTTTTTAACTTGGAACTTTTTAATGGTTCTTTTAGTGAAATTGTTGAGTTTTTTAAAATTTACTTTTTTTATGTTTTTTTATAGTGAAATTATTGAATTATTTTAAGATTGATGTTTTTTTTATGTAATTTATATTAAAATTGCTTATATTTTTAACTTGAAACTTTTTTGTGTGTTTTTTATAGTGAAATTGTTGAGTATTTTAAATTGGAACTTTTTTTAAAGGTTTTTACAGTGAAATTGTTGAGTTTTTTCAAATGGAACTTTTTTTGTATGGTTTTTACAGTGAAAATGTAGAGTTTTTTAACTTGGAACTTTTTTAATGGTATTTATAGTGAAATTATTGAGTTTTTCGACTTGGAACTTTTTTATGGTTTTTATAGTGAAATTGTATAGTTTTTTAACTAGGAACTTTTTTTAATGGTATTTATAGTGAAATTATTGAGTTTTCTGACTTGGAACTTTTTTATGGTTTTTATAGTGAAATTGTTAATTTTTTTAACATGAATCTTTTATTGTTTTTATAGTAAATTGTTGACTTATTTTTAACTTGGAACTTTTTTTTGGTTTTTACAGTAAAATTGTTGAGTTTTTTTAACTAGGAATGTTTATTTTTTATGGTTTTTATAGTGAAATTGAGGAATTTTTTAACTTGGAATTTTTTTTATGGTTTTTATAGAGAAATTGTTTAATTTTTTAACTTGGAACTTTTTTTATGCTTTTTATACAGAAACTGTTTACTTGGAATCTTTTTTGCTTTTTTTTAACTTGGAACTTTTTTATGGTTCTTTTAGTGAAATTGTTGAGTTTTTTAAAATTTACTTTTTTTATGTTTTTTATAGTGAAATTATTGAATTATTTTAAGATTGATGTTTTTTTTCAGTAACTTATATTAAAATTGCTTATATTTTTAACTTGAAACTTTTTTTGTGTGTTTTTTATAGTGAAATTGTTGAGTATTTTAAATTGGAACTTTTTTTAATGGTTTTTACAGTGAAATTGTTGAGTTTTTTCAAATGGAACTTTTTTTGTATGGTTTTTACAGTGAAAATGTAGAATTTTTTAACTTGGAACTTTTTTAATGGTATTTATAGTGAAATTATTGAGTTTTTCGACTTGGAACTTTTTTATGGTTTTATAGTGAAATTGTATAGTTTTTTAACTAGGAACTTTTTTTAATGGTATTTATAGTGAAATTTTTGAGTTTTTTGACTTGGAACTTTTTAATGGTTTTTATAGTGAAATTGTTAATTTTTTTAACATGAATCTTTTATGGTTTTATAGTGAAATTGTTGACTTATTTTTAACTTGGAACTTTTTTTATGATTTTTACAGTAAAATTGTTGAGTTTTTTTTAACTAGGAAGTTTATTTTTTATGGTTTTTATTGTGAAATTGATGGATTTTTTAACTTGGAATTTATTTATGGTTTTTATAGAGAAATTGTTTAATTTTTTAACTTGGAACTTTTTTTATGCTTTTTATACAAAAATTGTTTACTTGGAATCTTTTATACTTTTTTTTTTAACTTGGAACTTTTTAATGGTTCTTTTAGTGAAATTGTTGAGTTTTTTAAAATTTACTTTTTTTATAGTGAAATTATTGAATTATTTTAAGATTGATGTTTTTTTATGTAATTTATATTAAAATTGCTTATATTTTTAACTTGAAACTTTTTTGTGTGTTTTTTATAGTGAAATTGTTGAGTATTTTAAATTGGAACTTTTTTTAAAGGTTTTTACAGTGAAATTGTTGAGTTTTTTCAAATGGAACTTTTTTTGTATGGTTTTTACAGTGAAAATGTAGAGTTTTTTAACTTGGAACTTTTTTAATGGTATTTATAGTGAAATTATTGAGTTTTTCGACTTGGAACTTTTTTATGGTTTTTATAGTGAAATTGTATAGTTTTTTAACTAGGAACTTTTTTTAATGGTATTTATAGTGAAATTATTGAGTTTTTTGACTTGGAACTTTTTTATGGTTTTTATAGTGAAATTGTTAATTTTTTTAACATGAATCTTTTATGGTTTTTATAGTAAATTGTTGACTTATTTTTAACTTGGAACTTTTTTTTGGTTTTTACAGTAAAATTGTAGAGTTTTTTTAACTAGGAATGTTTATTTTTTATGGTTTTTATAGTGAAATTGATGAATTTTTTAACTTGAAATTTTTTTATGGTTTTTATAGAGAAATTGTTTAATTTTTTAACTTGGAACTTTTTTTATGCTTTTTATACAGAAATTGTTTACTTGGAATCTTTTATACTTTTTTTTTAACTTGGAACTTTTTAATGGTTCTTTTAGTGAAATTGTTGATTTTTTTAAAATTTACTTTTTTATGTTTTTTTATAGTGAAATTATTGAATTATTTTAAGATTGATGTTTTTTTTATGTAATTTATATTAAAATTGCTTATATTTTTAACTTGAAACTTTTTTGTGTGTTTTTTATAGTGAAATTGTTGAGTATTTTAAATTGGAACTTTTTTTAATGGTTTTTACAGTGAAATTGTTGAGTTTTTTCAAATGGAACTTTTTTTGTATGGTTTTTACAGTGAAAATGTAGAGTTTTTTAACTTGGAACTTTTTTAATGGTATTTATAGTGAAATTATTGAGTTTTTCGACTTGGAACTTTTTTATGGTTTTTATAGTGAAATTGTATAGTTTTTTAACTAGGAACTTTTTTTAATGGTATTTATAGTGAAATTATTGAGTTTTCTGACTTGGAACTTTTTTATGGTTTTTATAGTGAAATTGTTAATTTTTTTAACATGAATCTTTTATTGTTTTTATAGTAAATTGTTGACTTATTTTTAACTTGGAACTTTTTTTTGGTTTTTACAGTAAAATTGTTGAGTTTTTTTAACTAGGAATGTTTATTTTTTATGGTTTTTATAGTGAAATTGAGGAATTTTTTAACTTGGAATTTTTTTTATGGTTTTTATAGAGAAATTGTTTAATTTTTTAACTTGGAACTTTTTTTATGCTTTTTATACAGAAACTGTTTACTTGGAATCTTTTTTGCTTTTTTTTAACTTGGAACTTTTTTATGGTTCTTTTAGTGAAATTGTTGAGTTTTTTAAAATTTACTTTTTTTATGTTTTTTATAGTGAAATTATTGAATTATTTTAAGATTGATGTTTTTTTTCAGTAACTTATATTAAAACTGCTTATATTTTTAACTTGAAACTTTTTTTGTGTGTTTTTTATAGTGAAATTGTTGAGTATTTTAAATTGGAACTTTTTTTAATGGTTTTTACAGTGAAATTGTTGAGTTTTTTCAAATGGAACTTTTTTTGTATGGTTTTTACAGTGAAAATGTAGAATTTTTTAACTTGGAACTTTTTTAATGGTATTTATAGTGAAATTATTGAGTTTTTCGACTTGGAACTTTTTTATGGTTTTATAGTGAAATTGTATAGTTTTTTAACTAGGAACTTTTTTTAATGGTATTTATAGTGAAATTTTTGAGTTTTTTGACTTGGAACTTTTTAATGGTTTTTATAGTGAAATTGTTAATTTTTTTAACATGAATCTTTTATGGTTTTATAGTGAAATTGTTGACTTATTTTTAACTTGGAACTTTTTTTATGATTTTTACAGTAAAATTGTTGAGTTTTTTTTAACTAGGAAGTTTATTTTTTATGGTTTTTATTGTGAAATTGATGGATTTTTTAACTTGGAATTTATTTATGGTTTTTATAGAGAAATTGTTTAATTTTTTAACTTGGAACTTTTTTTATGCTTTTTATACAAAAATTGTTTACTTGGAATCTTTTATACTTTTTTTTTTTAACTTGGAACTTTTTAATGGTTCTTTTAGTGAAATTGTTGAGTTTTTTAAAATTTACTTTTTTTATAGTGAAATTATTGAATTATTTTAAGATTGATGTTTTTTTATGTAATTTATATTAAAATTGCTTATATTTTTAACTTGAAACTTTTTTGTGTGTTTTTTATAGTGAAATTGTTGAGTATTTTAAATTGGAACTTTTTTTAAAGGTTTTTACAGTGAAATTGTTGAGTTTTTTCAAATGGAACTTTTTTTGTATGGTTTTTACAGTGAAAATGTAGAGTTTTTTAACTTGGAACTTTTTTAATGGTATTTATAGTGAAATTATTGAGTTTTTCGACTTGGAACTTTTTTATGGTTTTTATAGTGAAATTGTATAGTTTTTTAACTAGGAACTTTTTTTAATGGTATTTATAGTGAAATTATTGAGTTTTTTGACTTGGAACTTTTTTATGGTTTTTATAGTGAAATTGTTAATTTTTTTAACATGAATCTTTTATGGTTTTTATAGTAAATTGTTGACTTATTTTTAACTTGGAACTTTTTTTTGGTTTTTACAGTAAAATTGTAGAGTTTTTTTAACTAGGAATGTTTATTTTTTATGGTTTTTATAGTGAAATTGATGAATTTTTTAACTTGAAATTTTTTTATGGTTTTTATAGAGAAATTGTTTAATTTTTTAACTTGGAACTTTTTTTATGCTTTTTATACAGAAATTGTTTACTTGGAATCTTTTATACTTTTTTTTTAACTTGGAACTTTTTAATGGTTCTTTTAGTGAAATTGTTGATTTTTTTAAAATTTACTTTTTTATGTTTTTTTATAGTGAAATTATTGAATTATTTTAAGATTGATGTTTTTTTTATGTAATTTATATTAAAATTGCTTATATTTTTAACTTGAAACTTTTTTGTGTGTTTTTTATAGTGAAATTGTTGAGTATTTTAAATTGGAACTTTTTTTAATGGTTTTTACAGTGAAATTGTTGAGTTTTTTCAAATGGAACTTTTTTTGTATGGTTTTTACAGTGAAAATGTAGAGTTTTTTAACTTGGAACTTTTTTAATGGTATTTATAGTGAAATTATTGAGTTTTTCGACTTGGAACTTTTTTATGGTTTTTATAGTGAAATTGTATAGTTTTTTAACTAGGAACTTTTTTTAATGGTATTTATAGTGAAATTATTGAGTTTTCTGACTTGGAACTTTTTTATGGTTTTTATAGTGAAATTGTTAATTTTTTTAACATGAATCTTTTATTGTTTTTATAGTAAATTGTTGACTTATTTTTAACTTGGAACTTTTTTTTGGTTTTTACAGTAAAATTGTTGAGTTTTTTTAACTAGGAATGTTTATTTTTTATGGTTTTTATAGTGAAATTGAGGAATTTTTTAACTTGGAATTTTTTTTATGGTTTTTATAGAGAAATTGTTTAATTTTTTAACTTGGAACTTTTTTTATGCTTTTTATACAGAAACTGTTTACTTGGAATCTTTTTTGCTTTTTTTTAACTTGGAACTTTTTTATGGTTCTTTTAGTGAAATTGTTGAGTTTTTTAAAATTTACTTTTTTTATGTTTTTTATAGTGAAATTATTGAATTATTTTAAGATTGATGTTTTTTTTCAGTAACTTATATTAAAACTGCTTATATTTTTAACTTGAAACTTTTTTTGTGTGTTTTTTATAGTGAAATTGTTGAGTATTTTAAATTGGAACTTTTTTTAATGGTTTTTACAGTGAAATTGTTGAGTTTTTTCAAATGGAACTTTTTTTGTATGGTTTTTACAGTGAAAATGTAGAATTTTTTAACTTGGAACTTTTTTAATGGTATTTATAGTGAAATTATTGAGTTTTTCGACTTGGAACTTTTTTATGGTTTTATAGTGAAATTGTATAGTTTTTTAACTAGGAACTTTTTTTAATGGTATTTATAGTGAAATTTTTGAGTTTTTTGACTTGGAACTTTTTAATGGTTTTTATAGTGAAATTGTTAATTTTTTTAACATGAATCTTTTATGGTTTTATAGTGAAATTGTTGACTTATTTTTAACTTGGAACTTTTTTTATGATTTTTACAGTAAAATTGTTGAGTTTTTTTTAACTAGGAAGTTTATTTTTTATGGTTTTTATTGTGAAATTGATGGATTTTTTAACTTGGAATTTATTTATGGTTTTTATAGAGAAATTGTTTAATTTTTTAACTTGGAACTTTTTTTATGCTTTTTATACAAAAATTGTTTACTTGGAATCTTTTATACTTTTTTTTTTTAACTTGGAACTTTTTAATGGTTCTTTTAGTGAAATTGTTGAGTTTTTTAAAATTTACTTTTTTTATAGTGAAATTATTGAATTATTTTAAGATTGATGTTTTTTTATGTAATTTATATTAAAATTGCTTATATTTTTAACTTGAAACTTTTTTGTGTGTTTTTTATAGTGAAATTGTTGAGTATTTTAAATTGGAACTTTTTTTAAAGGTTTTTACAGTGAAATTGTTGAGTTTTTTCAAATGGAACTTTTTTTGTATGGTTTTTACAGTGAAAATGTAGAGTTTTTTAACTTGGAACTTTTTTAATGGTATTTATAGTGAAATTATTGAGTTTTTCGACTTGGAACTTTTTTATGGTTTTTATAGTGAAATTGTATAGTTTTTTAACTAGGAACTTTTTTTAATGGTATTTATAGTGAAATTATTGAGTTTTTTGACTTGGAACTTTTTTATGGTTTTTATAGTGAAATTGTTAATTTTTTTAACATGAATCTTTTATGGTTTTTATAGTAAATTGTTGACTTATTTTTAACTTGGAACTTTTTTTTGGTTTTTACAGTAAAATTGTAGAGTTTTTTTAACTAGGAATGTTTATTTTTTATGGTTTTTATAGTGAAATTGATGAATTTTTTAACTTGAAATTTTTTTATGGTTTTTATAGAGAAATTGTTTAATTTTTTAACTTGGAACTTTTTTTATGCTTTTTATACAGAAATTGTTTACTTGGAATCTTTTATACTTTTTTTTTAACTTGGAACTTTTTAATGGTTCTTTTAGTGAAATTGTTGATTTTTTTAAAATTTACTTTTTTTATGTTTTTTTATAGTGAAATTATTGAATTATTTTAAGATTGATGTTTTTTTTATGTAATTTATATTAAAATTGCTTATATTTTTAACTTGAAACTTTTTTGTGTGTTTTTTATAGTGAAATTGTTGAGTATTTTAAATTGGAACTTTTTTTAATGGTTTTTACAGTGAAATTGTTGAGTTTTTTCAAATGGAACTTTTTTTGTATGGTTTTTACAGTGAAAATGTAGAGTTTTTTAACTTGGAACTTTTTTAATGGTATTTATAGTGAAATTATTGAGTTTTTCGACTTGGAACTTTTTTATGGTTTTTATAGTGAAATTGTATAGTTTTTTAACTAGGAACTTTTTTTAATGGTATTTATAGTGAAATTATTGAGTTTTTTGACTTGGAACTTTTTTATGGTTTTTATAGTGAAATTGTTAATTTTTTTAACATGAATCTTTTATGGTTTTTATAGTAAATTGTTGACTTATTTTTAACTTGGAACTTTTTTTTGGTTTTTACAGTAAAATTGTTGAGTTTTTTTAACTAGGAATGTTTATTTTTTATGGTTTTTATAGTGAAATTGATGAATTTTTTAACTTGGAATTTTTTTATGGTTTTTATAGAGAAATTGTTTAATTTTTTAACTTGGATCTTTTTTTATGCTTTTTATACAGAAACTGTTTACTTGGAATCTTTTTTGCTTTTTTTTAACTTGGAACTTTTTTATGGTTCTTTTAGTGAAATTGTTGAGTTTTTTAAAATTTACTTTTTTTATGTTTTTTATAGTGAAATTATTGAATTATTTTAAGATTGATGTTTTTTTTCAGTAACTTATATTAAAATTGCTTATATTTTTAACTTGAAACTTTTTTTGTGTGTTTTTTATAGTGAAATTGTTGAGTATTTTAAATTGGAACTTTTTTTAATGGTTTTTACAGTGAAATTGTTGAGTTTTTTCAAATGGAACTTTTTTTGTATGGTTTTTACAGTGAAAATGTAGAGTTTTTTAACTTGGAACTTTTTTAATGGTATTTATAGTGAAATTATTGAGTTTTTCAACTTGGAACTTTTTTATGGTTTTATAGTGAAATTGTATAGTTTTTTAACTAGGAACTTTTTTTAATGGTATTTATAGTGAAATTATTGAGTTTTTTGACTTGGAACTTTTTAATGGTTTTTATAGTGAAATTGTTAATTTTTTTAACATGAATCTTTTATGGTTTTATAGTGAAATTGTTGACTTATTTTTAACTTGGAACTTTTTTTATGATTTTTACAGTAAAATTGTTGAGTTTTTTTAACTAGGAAGTTTATTTTTTATGGTTTTTATTGTGAAATTGATGGATTTTTTAACTTGGAATTTTTTTATGGTTTTTATAGAGAAATTGTTTAATTTTTTAACTTGGAACTTTTTTTATGCTTTTTATACAGAAATTGTTTACTTGGAATCTTTTATACTTTTTTTTTTAACTTGGAACTTTTTAATGGTTCTTTTAGTGAAATTGTTGAGTTTTTTAAAATTTACTTTTTTTATGTTTTTTTATAGTGAAATTATTGAATTATTTTAAGATTGATGTTTTTTTTATGTAATTTATATTAAAATTGCTTATATTTTTAACTTGAAACTTTTTTGTGTGTTTTTTATAGTGAAATTGTTGAGTATTTTAAATTGGAACTTTTTTTAATGGTTTTTACAGTGAAATTGTTGAGTTTTTTCAAATGGAACTTTTTTTGTATGGTTTTTACAGTGAAAATGTAGAGTTTTTTAACTTGGAACTTTTTTAATGGTATTTATAGTGAAATTATTGAGTTTTTCGACTTGGAACTTTTTTATGGTTTTTATAGTGAAATTGTATAGTTTTTTAACTAGGAACTTTTTTTAATGGTATTTATAGTGAAATTATTGAGTTTTCTGACTTGGAACTTTTTTATGGTTTTTATAGTGAAATTGTTAATTTTTTTAACATGAATCTTTTATTGTTTTTATAGTAAATTGTTGACTTATTTTTAACTTGGAACTTTTTTTTGGTTTTTACAGTAAAATTGTTGAGTTTTTTTAACTAGGAATGTTTATTTTTTATGGTTTTTATAGTGAAATTGAGGAATTTTTTAACTTGGAATTTTTTTTATGGTTTTTATAGAGAAATTGTTTAATTTTTTAACTTGGAACTTTTTTTATGCTTTTTATACAGAAACTGTTTACTTGGAATCTTTTTTGCTTTTTTTTAACTTGGAACTTTTTTATGGTTCTTTTAGTGAAATTGTTGAGTTTTTTAAAATTTACTTTTTTTATGTTTTTTATAGTGAAATTATTGAATTATTTTAAGATTGATGTTTTTTTTCAGTAACTTATATTAAAACTGCTTATATTTTTAACTTGAAACTTTTTTTGTGTGTTTTTTATAGTGAAATTGTTGAGTATTTTAAATTGGAACTTTTTTTAATGGTTTTTACAGTGAAATTGTTGAGTTTTTTCAAATGGAACTTTTTTTGTATGGTTTTTACAGTGAAAATGTAGAATTTTTTAACTTGGAACTTTTTTAATGGTATTTATAGTGAAATTATTGAGTTTTTCGACTTGGAACTTTTTTATGGTTTTATAGTGAAATTGTATAGTTTTTTAACTAGGAACTTTTTTTAATGGTATTTATAGTGAAATTTTTGAGTTTTTTGACTTGGAACTTTTTAATGGTTTTTATAGTGAAATTGTTAATTTTTTTAACATGAATCTTTTATGGTTTTATAGTGAAATTGTTGACTTATTTTTAACTTGGAACTTTTTTTATGATTTTTACAGTAAAATTGTTGAGTTTTTTTTAACTAGGAAGTTTATTTTTTATGGTTTTTATTGTGAAATTGATGGATTTTTTAACTTGGAATTTATTTATGGTTTTTATAGAGAAATTGTTTAATTTTTTAACTTGGAACTTTTTTTATGCTTTTTATACAAAAATTGTTTACTTGGAATCTTTTATACTTTTTTTTTTTAACTTGGAACTTTTTAATGGTTCTTTTAGTGAAATTGTTGAGTTTTTTAAAATTTACTTTTTTTATAGTGAAATTATTGAATTATTTTAAGATTGATGTTTTTTTATGTAATTTATATTAAAATTGCTTATATTTTTAACTTGAAACTTTTTTGTGTGTTTTTTATAGTGAAATTGTTGAGTATTTTAAATTGGAACTTTTTTTAAAGGTTTTTACAGTGAAATTGTTGAGTTTTTTCAAATGGAACTTTTTTTGTATGGTTTTTACAGTGAAAATGTAGAGTTTTTTAACTTGGAACTTTTTTAATGGTATTTATAGTGAAATTATTGAGTTTTTCGACTTGGAACTTTTTTATGGTTTTTATAGTGAAATTGTATAGTTTTTTAACTAGGAACTTTTTTTAATGGTATTTATAGTGAAATTATTGAGTTTTTTGACTTGGAACTTTTTTATGGTTTTTATAGTGAAATTGTTAATTTTTTTAACATGAATCTTTTATGGTTTTTATAGTAAATTGTTGACTTATTTTTAACTTGGAACTTTTTTTTGGTTTTTACAGTAAAATTGTAGAGTTTTTTTAACTAGGAATGTTTATTTTTTATGGTTTTTATAGTGAAATTGATGAATTTTTTAACTTGAAATTTTTTTATGGTTTTTATAGAGAAATTGTTTAATTTTTTAACTTGGAACTTTTTTTATGCTTTTTATACAGAAATTGTTTACTTGGAATCTTTTATACTTTTTTTTTAACTTGGAACTTTTTAATGGTTCTTTTAGTGAAATTGTTGATTTTTTTAAAATTTACTTTTTTTATGTTTTTTTATAGTGAAATTATTGAATTATTTTAAGATTGATGTTTTTTTTATGTAATTTATATTAAAATTGCTTATATTTTTAACTTGAAACTTTTTTGTGTGTTTTTTATAGTGAAATTGTTGAGTATTTTAAATTGGAACTTTTTTTAATGGTTTTTACAGTGAAATTGTTGAGTTTTTTCAAATGGAACTTTTTTTGTATGGTTTTTACAGTGAAAATGTAGAGTTTTTTAACTTGGAACTTTTTTAATGGTATTTATAGTGAAATTATTGAGTTTTTCGACTTGGAACTTTTTTATGGTTTTTATAGTGAAATTGTATAGTTTTTTAACTAGGAACTTTTTTTAATGGTATTTATAGTGAAATTATTGAGTTTTTTGACTTGGAACTTTTTTATGGTTTTTATAGTGAAATTGTTAATTTTTTTAACATGAATCTTTTATGGTTTTTATAGTAAATTGTTGACTTATTTTTAACTTGGAACTTTTTTTTGGTTTTTACAGTAAAATTGTTGAGTTTTTTTAACTAGGAATGTTTATTTTTTATGGTTTTTATAGTGAAATTGATGAATTTTTTAACTTGGAATTTTTTTATGGTTTTTATAGAGAAATTGTTTAATTTTTTAACTTGGATCTTTTTTTATGCTTTTTATACAGAAACTGTTTACTTGGAATCTTTTTTGCTTTTTTTTAACTTGGAACTTTTTTATGGTTCTTTTAGTGAAATTGTTGAGTTTTTTAAAATTTACTTTTTTTATGTTTTTTATAGTGAAATTATTGAATTATTTTAAGATTGATGTTTTTTTTCAGTAACTTATATTAAAATTGCTTATATTTTTAACTTGAAACTTTTTTTGTGTGTTTTTTATAGTGAAATTGTTGAGTATTTTAAATTGGAACTTTTTTTAATGGTTTTTACAGTGAAATTGTTGAGTTTTTTCAAATGGAACTTTTTTTGTATGGTTTTTACAGTGAAAATGTAGAGTTTTTTAACTTGGAACTTTTTTAATGGTATTTATAGTGAAATTATTGAGTTTTTCAACTTGGAACTTTTTTATGGTTTTATAGTGAAATTGTATAGTTTTTTAACTAGGAACTTTTTTTAATGGTATTTATAGTGAAATTATTGAGTTTTTTGACTTGGAACTTTTTAATGGTTTTTATAGTGAAATTGTTAATTTTTTTAACATGAATCTTTTATGGTTTTATAGTGAAATTGTTGACTTATTTTTAACTTGGAACTTTTTTTATGATTTTTACAGTAAAATTGTTGAGTTTTTTTAACTAGGAAGTTTATTTTTTATGGTTTTTATTGTGAAATTGATGGATTTTTTAACTTGGAATTTTTTTATGGTTTTTATAGAGAAATTGTTTAATTTTTTAACTTGGAACTTTTTTTATGCTTTTTATACAGAAATTGTTTACTTGGAATCTTTTATACTTTTTTTTTTAACTTGGAACTTTTTAATGGTTCTTTTAGTGAAATTGTTGAGTTTTTTAAAATTTACTTTTTTTATGTTTTTTTATAGTGAAATTATTGAATTATTTTAAGATTGATGTTTTTTTTATGTAATTTATATTAAAATTGCTTATATTTTTAACTTGAAACTTTTTTGTGTGTTTTTTATAGTGAAATTGTTGAGTATTTTAAATTGGAACTTTTTTTAATGGTTTTTACAGTGAAATTGTTGAGTTTTTTCAAATGGAACTTTTTTTGTATGGTTTTTACAGTGAAAATGTAGAGTTTTTTAACTTGGAACTTTTTTAATGGTATTTATAGTGAAATTATTGAGTTTTTCGACTTGGAACTTTTTTATGGTTTTTATAGTGAAATTGTATAGTTTTTTAACTAGGAACTTTTTTTAATGGTATTTATAGTGAAATTATTGAGTTTTCTGACTTGGAACTTTTTTATGGTTTTTATAGTGAAATTGTTAATTTTTTTAACATGAATCTTTTATTGTTTTTATAGTAAATTGTTGACTTATTTTTAACTTGGAACTTTTTTTTGGTTTTTACAGTAAAATTGTTGAGTTTTTTTAACTAGGAATGTTTATTTTTTATGGTTTTTATAGTGAAATTGAGGAATTTTTTAACTTGGAATTTTTTTTATGGTTTTTATAGAGAAATTGTTTAATTTTTTAACTTGGAACTTTTTTTATGCTTTTTATACAGAAACTGTTTACTTGGAATCTTTTTTGCTTTTTTTTAACTTGGAACTTTTTTATGGTTCTTTTAGTGAAATTGTTGAGTTTTTTAAAATTTACTTTTTTTATGTTTTTTATAGTGAAATTATTGAATTATTTTAAGATTGATGTTTTTTTTCAGTAACTTATATTAAAACTGCTTATATTTTTAACTTGAAACTTTTTTTGTGTGTTTTTTATAGTGAAATTGTTGAGTATTTTAAATTGGAACTTTTTTTAATGGTTTTTACAGTGAAATTGTTGAGTTTTTTCAAATGGAACTTTTTTTGTATGGTTTTTACAGTGAAAATGTAGAATTTTTTAACTTGGAACTTTTTTAATGGTATTTATAGTGAAATTATTGAGTTTTTCGACTTGGAACTTTTTTATGGTTTTATAGTGAAATTGTATAGTTTTTTAACTAGGAACTTTTTTTAATGGTATTTATAGTGAAATTTTTGAGTTTTTTGACTTGGAACTTTTTAATGGTTTTTATAGTGAAATTGTTAATTTTTTTAACATGAATCTTTTATGGTTTTATAGTGAAATTGTTGACTTATTTTTAACTTGGAACTTTTTTTATGATTTTTACAGTAAAATTGTTGAGTTTTTTTTAACTAGGAAGTTTATTTTTTATGGTTTTTATTGTGAAATTGATGGATTTTTTAACTTGGAATTTATTTATGGTTTTTATAGAGAAATTGTTTAATTTTTTAACTTGGAACTTTTTTTATGCTTTTTATACAAAAATTGTTTACTTGGAATCTTTTATACTTTTTTTTTTAACTTGGAACTTTTTAATGGTTCTTTTAGTGAAATTGTTGAGTTTTTTAAAATTTACTTTTTTTATAGTGAAATTATTGAATTATTTTAAGATTGATGTTTTTTTATGTAATTTATATTAAAATTGCTTATATTTTTAACTTGAAACTTTTTTGTGTGTTTTTTATAGTGAAATTGTTGAGTATTTTAAATTGGAACTTTTTTTAAAGGTTTTTACAGTGAAATTGTTGAGTTTTTTCAAATGGAACTTTTTTTGTATGGTTTTTACAGTGAAAATGTAGAGTTTTTTAACTTGGAACTTTTTTAATGGTATTTATAGTGAAATTATTGAGTTTTTCGACTTGGAACTTTTTTATGGTTTTTATAGTGAAATTGTATAGTTTTTTAACTAGGAACTTTTTTTAATGGTATTTATAGTGAAATTATTGAGTTTTTTGACTTGGAACTTTTTTATGGTTTTTATAGTGAAATTGTTAATTTTTTTAACATGAATCTTTTATGGTTTTTATAGTAAATTGTTGACTTATTTTTAACTTGGAACTTTTTTTTGGTTTTTACAGTAAAATTGTAGAGTTTTTTTAACTAGGAATGTTTATTTTTTATGGTTTTTATAGTGAAATTGATGAATTTTTTAACTTGAAATTTTTTTATGGTTTTTATAGAGAAATTGTTTAATTTTTTAACTTGGAACTTTTTTTATGCTTTTTATACAGAAATTGTTTACTTGGAATCTTTTATACTTTTTTTTTAACTTGGAACTTTTTAATGGTTCTTTTAGTGAAATTGTTGATTTTTTTAAAATTTACTTTTTTTATGTTTTTTTATAGTGAAATTATTGAATTATTTTAAGATTGATGTTTTTTTTATGTAATTTATATTAAAATTGCTTATATTTTTAACTTGAAACTTTTTTGTGTGTTTTTTATAGTGAAATTGTTGAGTATTTTAAATTGGAACTTTTTTTAATGGTTTTTACAGTGAAATTGTTGAGTTTTTTCAAATGGAACTTTTTTTGTATGGTTTTTACAGTGAAAATGTAGAGTTTTTTAACTTGGAACTTTTTTAATGGTATTTATAGTGAAATTATTGAGTTTTTCGACTTGGAACTTTTTTATGGTTTTTATAGTGAAATTGTATAGTTTTTTAACTAGGAACTTTTTTTAATGGTATTTATAGTGAAATTATTGAGTTTTTTGACTTGGAACTTTTTTATGGTTTTTATAGTGAAATTGTTAATTTTTTTAACATGAATCTTTTATGGTTTTTATAGTAAATTGTTGACTTATTTTTAACTTGGAACTTTTTTTTGGTTTTTACAGTAAAATTGTTGAGTTTTTTTAACTAGGAATGTTTATTTTTTATGGTTTTTATAGTGAAATTGATGAATTTTTTAACTTGGAATTTTTTTATGGTTTTTATAGAGAAATTGTTTAATTTTTTAACTTGGATCTTTTTTTATGCTTTTTATACAGAAACTGTTTACTTGGAATCTTTTTTGCTTTTTTTTAACTTGGAACTTTTTTATGGTTCTTTTAGTGAAATTGTTGAGTTTTTTAAAATTTACTTTTTTTATGTTTTTTATAGTGAAATTATTGAATTATTTTAAGATTGATGTTTTTTTTCAGTAACTTATATTAAAATTGCTTATATTTTTAACTTGAAACTTTTTTTGTGTGTTTTTTATAGTGAAATTGTTGAGTATTTTAAATTGGAACTTTTTTTAATGGTTTTTACAGTGAAATTGTTGAGTTTTTTCAAATGGAACTTTTTTTGTATGGTTTTTACAGTGAAAATGTAGAGTTTTTTAACTTGGAACTTTTTTAATGGTATTTATAGTGAAATTATTGAGTTTTTCAACTTGGAACTTTTTTATGGTTTTATAGTGAAATTGTATAGTTTTTTAACTAGGAACTTTTTTTAATGGTATTTATAGTGAAATTATTGAGTTTTTTGACTTGGAACTTTTTAATGGTTTTTATAGTGAAATTGTTAATTTTTTTAACATGAATCTTTTATGGTTTTATAGTGAAATTGTTGACTTATTTTTAACTTGGAACTTTTTTTATGATTTTTACAGTAAAATTGTTGAGTTTTTTTAACTAGGAAGTTTATTTTTTATGGTTTTTATTGTGAAATTGATGGATTTTTTAACTTGGAATTTTTTTATGGTTTTTATAGAGAAATTGTTTAATTTTTTAACTTGGAACTTTTTTTATGCTTTTTATACAGAAATTGTTTACTTGGAATCTTTTATACTTTTTTTTTTAACTTGGAACTTTTTAATGGTTCTTTTAGTGAAATTGTTGAGTTTTTTAAAATTTACTTTTTTTATGTTTTTTTATAGTGAAATTATTGAATTATTTTAAGATTGATGTTTTTTTTATGTAATTTATATTAAAATTGCTTATATTTTTAACTTGAAACTTTTTTGTGTGTTTTTTATAGTGAAATTGTTGAGTATTTTAAATTGGAACTTTTTTTAATGGTTTTTACAGTGAAATTGTTGAGTTTTTTCAAATGGAACTTTTTTTGTATGGTTTTTACAGTGAAAATGTAGAGTTTTTTAACTTGGAACTTTTTTAATGGTATTTATAGTGAAATTATTGAGTTTTTCGACTTGGAACTTTTTTATGGTTTTTATAGTGAAATTGTATAGTTTTTTAACTAGGAACTTTTTTTAATGGTATTTATAGTGAAATTATTGAGTTTTTTGACTTGGAACTTTTTTATGGTTTTTATAGTGAAATTGTTAATTTTTTTAACATGAATCTTTTATGGTTTTAATAGTAAATTGTTGACTTATTTTTAACTTGGAACTTTTTTTTGGTTTTTACAGTAAAATTGTTGAGTTTTTTTAACTAGGAATGTTTATTTCTTATGGTTTTTATAGTGAAATTGATGAATTTTTTAACTTGGAATTTTTTTATGGTTTTTATAGAGAAATTGTTTAATTTTTTAACTTGGATCTTTTTTTATGCTTTATATACAGAAACTGTTTACTTGGAATCTTTTTTGCTTTTTTTTAACTTGGAACTTTTTTATGGTTCTTTTAGTGAAATTGTTGAGTTTTATAAAATTTACTTTTTTTATGTTTTTTATAGTGAAATTATTGAATTATTTTAAGATTGATGTTTTTTTTCAGTAACTTATATTAAAATTGCTTATATTTTTAACTTGAAACTTTTTTTGTGTGTTTTTTATAGTGAAATTGTTGAGTATTTTAAATTGGAACTTTTTTTAATGGTTTTTACAGTGAAATTGTTGAGTTTTTTCAAATGGAACTTTTTTTGTATGGTTTTTACAGTGAAAATGTAGAGTTTTTTAACTTGGAACTTTTTTAATGGTATTTATTGTGAAATTATTGAGTTTTTCAACTTGGAACTTTTTTATGGTTTTATAGTGAAATTGTATAGTTTTTTAACTAGGAACTTTTTTTAATGGTATTTATAGTGAAATTATTGAGTTTTTTGACTTGGAACTTTTTAATGGTTTTTATAGTGAAATTGTTAATTTTTTTAACATGAATCTTTTATGGTTTTATAGTGAAATTGTTGACTTATTTTTAACTTGGAACTTTTTTTATGATTTTTACAGTAAAATTGTTGAGTTTTTTTAACTAGGAAGTTTATTTTTTATGGTTTTTATTGTGAAATTGATGGATTTTTTAAATTGGAATTTTTTTATGGTTTTTATAGAGAAATTGTTTAATTTTTTAACTTGGAACTTTTTTTATGCTTTTTATACAGAAATTGTTTACTTGGAATCTTTTATACTTTTTTTTTTAACTTGGAACTTTTTAATGGTTCTTTTAGTGAAATTGTTGAGTTTTTTAAAATTTACTTTTTTTATGTTTTTTTATAGTGAAATTATTGAATTATTTTAAGATTGATGTTTTTTTTATGTAATTTATATTAAAATTGCTTATATTTTTAACTTGAAACTTTTTTGTGTGTTTTTTATAGTGAAATTGTTGAGTATTTTAAATTGGAACTTTTTTTAATGGTTTTTACAGTGAAATTGTTGAGTTTTTTCAAATGGAACTTTTTTTGTATGGTTTTTACAGTGAAAATGTAGAGTTTTTTAACTTGGAACTTTTTTAATGGTATTTATAGTGAAATTATTGAGTTTTTCGACTTGGAACTTTTTTATGGTTTTTATAGTGAAATTGTATAGTTTTTTAACTAGGAACTTTTTTTAATGGTATTTATAGTGAAATTATTGAGTTTTTTGACTTGGAACTTTTTTATGGTTTTTATAGTGAAATTGTTAATTTTTTTAACATGAATCTTTTATGGTTTTTATAGTAAATTGTTGACTTATTTTTAACTTGGAACTTTTTTTTGGTTTTTACAGTAAAATTGTTGAGTTTTTTTAACTAGGAATGTTTATTTTTTATGGTTTTTATAGTGAAATTGATGAATTTTTTAACTTGGAATTTTTTTATGGTTTTTATAGAGAAATTGTTTAATTTTTTAACTTGGATCTTTTTTTATGCTTTTTATACAGAAACTGTTTACTTGGAATCTTTTTTGCTTTTTTTTAACTTGGAACTTTTTTATGGTTCTTTTAGTGAAATTGTTGAGTTTTTTAAAATTTACTTTTTTTATGTTTTTTATAGTGAAATTATTGAATTATTTTAAGATTGATGTTTTTTTTCAGTAACTTATATTAAAATTGCTTATATTTTTAACTTGAAACTTTTTTTGTGTGTTTTTTATAGTGAAATTGTTGAGTATTTTAAATTGGAACTTTTTTTAATGGTTTTTACAGTGAAATTGTTGAGTTTTTTCAAATGGAACTTTTTTTGTATGGTTTTTACAGTGAAAATGTAGAGTTTTTTAACTTGGAACTTTTTTAATGGTATTTATAGTGAAATTATTGAGTTTTTCAACTTGGAACTTTTTTATGGTTTTATAGTGAAATTGTATAGTTTTTTAACTAGGAACTTTTTTTAATGGTATTTATAGTGAAATTATTGAGTTTTTTGACTTGGAACTTTTTAATGGTTTTTATAGTGAAATTGTTAATTTTTTTAACATGAATCTTTTATGGTTTTATAGTGAAATTGTTGACTTATTTTTAACTTGGAACTTTTTTTATGATTTTTACAGTAAAATTGTTGAGTTTTTTTAACTAGGAAGTTTATTTTTTATGGTTTTTATTGTGAAATTGATGGATTTTTTAACTTGGAATTTTTTTATGGTTTTTATAGAGAAATTGTTTAATTTTTTAACTTGGAACTTTTTTTATGCTTTTTATACAGAAATTGTTTACTTGGAATCTTTTATACTTTTTTTTTTAACTTGGAACTTTTTAATGGTTCTTTTAGTGAAATTGTTGAGTTTTTTAAAATTTACTTTTTTTATGTTTTTTTATAGTGAAATTATTGAATTATTTTAAGATTGATGTTTTTTTTATGTAATTTATATTAAAATTGCTTATATTTTTAACTTGAAACTTTTTTGTGTGTTTTTTATAGTGAAATTGTTGAGTATTTTAAATTGGAACTTTTTTTAATGGTTTTTACAGTGAAATTGTTGAGTTTTTTCAAATGGAACTTTTTTTGTATGGTTTTTACAGTGAAAATGTAGAGTTTTTTAACTTGGAACTTTTTTAATGGTATTTATAGTGAAATTATTGAGTTTTTCGACTTGGAACTTTTTTATGGTTTTTATAGTGAAATTGTATAGTTTTTTAACTAGGAACTTTTTTTAATGGTATTTATAGTGAAATTATTGAGTTTTTTGACTTGGAACTTTTTTATGGTTTTTATAGTGAAATTGTTAATTTTTTTAACATGAATCTTTTATGGTTTTTATAGTAAATTGTTGACTTATTTTTAACTTGGAACTTTTTTTTGGTTTTTACAGTAAAATTGTTGAGTTTTTTTAACTAGGAATGTTTATTTTTTATGGTTTTTATAGTGAAATTGATGAATTTTTTAACTTGGAATTTTTTTATGGTTTTTATAGAGAAATTGTTTAATTTTTTAACTTGGATCTTTTTTTATGCTTTTTATACAGAAACTGTTTACTTGGAATCTTTTTTGCTTTTTTTTAACTTGGAACTTTTTTATGGTTCTTTTAGTGAAATTGTTGAGTTTTTTAAAATTTACTTTTTTTATGTTTTTTATAGTGAAATTATTGAATTATTTTAAGATTGATGTTTTTTTCAGTAACTTATATTAAAATTGCTTATATTTTTAACTTGAAACTTTTTTTGTGTGTTTTTTATAGTGAAATTGTTGAGTATTTTAAATTGGAACTTTTTTTAATGGTTTTTACAGTGAAATTGTTGAGTTTTTTCAAATGGAACTTTTTTTGTATGGTTTTTACAGTGAAAATGTAGAGTTTTTTAACTTGGAACTTTTTTAATGGTATTTATAGTGAAATTATTGAGTTTTTCAACTTGGAACTTTTTTATGGTTTTATAGTGAAATTGTATAGTTTTTTAACTAGGAACTTTTTTTAATGGTATTTATAGTGAAATTATTGAGTTTTTTGACTTGGAACTTTTTAATGGTTTTTATAGTGAAATTGTTAATTTTTTTAACATGAATCTTTTATGGTTTTATAGTGAAATTGTTGACTTATTTTTAACTTGGAACTTTTTTTATGATTTTTACAGTAAAATTGTTGAGTTTTTTTAACTAGGAAGTTTATTTTTTATGGTTTTTATTGTGAAATTGATGGATTTTTTAACTTGGAATTTTTTTATGGTTTTTATAGAGAAATTGTTTAATTTTTTAACTTGGAACTTTTTTTATGCTTTTTATACAGAAATTGTTTACTTGGAATCTTTTATACTTTTTTTTTAACTTGGAACTTTTTAATGGTTCTTTTAGTGAAATTGTTGATTTTTTTAAAATTTACTTTTTTTATGTTTTTTTATAGTGAAATTATTGAATTATTTTAAGATTGATGTTTTTTTTATGTAATTTATATTAAAATTGCTTATATTTTTAACTTGAAACTTTTTTGTGTGTTTTTTATAGTGAAATTGTTGAGTATTTTAAATTGGAACTTTTTTTAATGGTTTTTACAGTGAAATTGTTGAGTTTTTTCAAATGGAACTTTTTTTGTATGGTTTTTACAGTGAAAATGTAGAGTTTTTTAACTTGGAACTTTTTTAATGGTATTTATAGTGAAATTATTGAGTTTTTCGACTTGGAACTTTTTTATGGTTTTTATAGTGAAATTGTATAGTTTTTTAACTAGGAACTTTTTTTAATGGTATTTATAGTGAAATTATTGAGTTTTTTGACTTGGAACTTTTTTATGGTTTTTATAGTGAAATTGTTAATTTTTTTAACATGAATCTTTTATGGTTTTTATAGTAAATTGTTGACTTATTTTTAACTTGGAACTTTTTTTTGGTTTTTACAGTAAAATTGTTGAGTTTTTTTAACTAGGAATGTTTATTTCTTATGGTTTTTATAGTGAAATTGATGAATTTTTTAACTTGGAATTTTTTTATGGTTTTTATAGAGAAATTGTTTAATTTTTTAACTTGGATCTTTTTTTATGCTTTTTATACAGAAACTGTTTACTTGGAATCTTTTTTGCTTTTTTTTAACTTGGAACTTTTTTATGGTTCTTTTAGTGAAATTGTTGAGTTTTTTAAAATTTACTTTTTTTATGTTTTTTATAGTGAAATTATTGAATTATTTTAAGATTGATGTTTTTTTCAGTAACTTATATTAAAATTGCTTATATTTTTAACTTGAAACTTTTTTTGTGTGTTTTTTATAGTGAAATTGTTGAGTATTTTAAATTGGAACTTTTTTTAATGGTTTTTACAGTGAAATTGTTGAGTTTTTTCAAATGGAACTTTTTTTGTATGGTTTTTACAGTGAAAATGTAGAGTTTTTTAACTTGGAACTTTTTTAATGGTATTTATAGTGAAATTATTGAGTTTTTCAACTTGGAACTTTTTTATGGTTTTATAGTGAAATTGTATAGTTTTTTAACTAGGAACTTTTTTTAATGGTATTTATAGTGAAATTATTGAGTTTTTTGACTTGGAACTTTTTAATGGTTTTTATAGTGAAATTGTTAATTTTTTTAACATGAATCTTTTATGGTTTTATAGTGAAATTGTTGACTTATTTTTAACTTGGAACTTTTTTTATGATTTTTACAGTAAAATTGTTGAGTTTTTTTAACTAGGAAGTTTATTTTTTATGGTTTTTATTGTGAAATTGATGGATTTTTTAACTTGGAATTTTTTTATGGTTTTTATAGAGAAATTGTTTAATTTTTTAACTTGGAACTTTTTTTATGCTTTTTATACAGAAATTGTTTACTTGGAATCTTTTATACTTTTTTTTTAACTTGGAACTTTTTAATGGTTCTTTTAGTGAAATTGTTGATTTTTTTAAAATTTACTTTTTTTATGTTTTTTTATAGTGAAATTATTGAATTATTTTAAGATTGATGTTTTTTTTATGTAATTTATATTAAAATTGCTTATATTTTTAACTTGAAACTTTTTTGTGTGTTTTTTATAGTGAAATTGTTGAGTATTTTAAATTGGAACTTTTTTTAATGGTTTTTACAGTGAAATTGTTGAGTTTTTTCAAATGGAACTTTTTTTGTATGGTTTTTACAGTGAAAATGTAGAGTTTTTTAACTTGGAACTTTTTTAATGGTATTTATAGTGAAATTATTGAGTTTTTCGACTTGGAACTTTTTTATGGTTTTTATAGTGAAATTGTATAGTTTTTTAACTAGGAACTTTTTTTAATGGTATTTATAGTGAAATTATTGAGTTTTTTGACTTGGAACTTTTTTATGGTTTTTATAGTGAAATTGTTAATTTTTTTAACATGAATCTTTTATGGTTTTTATAGTAAATTGTTGACTTATTTTTAACTTGGAACTTTTTTTTGGTTTTTACAGTAAAATTGTTGAGTTTTTTTAACTAGGAATGTTTATTTCTTATGGTTTTTATAGTGAAATTGATGAATTTTTTAACTTGGAATTTTTTTATGGTTTTTATAGAGAAATTGTTTAATTTTTTAACTTGGATCTTTTTTTATGCTTTTTATACAGAAACTGTTTACTTGGAATCTTTTTTGCTTTTTTTTAACTTGGAACTTTTTTATGGTTCTTTTAGTGAAATTGTTGAGTTTTTTAAAATTTACTTTTTTTATGTTTTTTATAGTGAAATTATTGAATTATTTTAAGATTGATGTTTTTTTCAGTAACTTATATTAAAATTGCTTATATATTTAAAACTGAAACTTTTTTTGTGTGTTTTTTATAGTGAAATTGTTGAGTATTTTAAATTGGAACTTTTTTTAATGGTTTTTACAGTGAAATTGTTGAGTTTTTTCAAATGGAACTTTTTTTGTATGGTTTTTACAGTGAAAATGTAGAGTTTTTTAACTTGGAACTTTTTTAATGGTATTTATAGTGAAATTATTGAGTTTTTCAACTTGGAACTTTTTTATGGTTTTATAGTGAAATTGTATAGTTTTTTAACTAGGAACTTTTTTTAATGGTATTTATAGTGAAATTATTGAGTTTTTTGACTTGGAACTTTTTAATGGTTTTTATAGTGAAATTGTTAATTTTTTTAACATGAATCTTTTATGGTTTTATAGTGAAATTGTTGACTTATTTTTAACTTGGAACTTTTTTTATGATTTTTACAGTAAAATTGTTGAGTTTTTTTAACTAGGAAGTTTATTTTTTATGGTTTTTATTGTGAAATTGATGGATTTTTTAACTTGGAATTTTTTTATGGTTTTTATAGAGAAATTGTTTAATTTTTTAACTTGGAACTTTTTTTATGCTTTTTATACAGAAATTGTTTACTTGGAATCTTTTATACTTTTTTTTTAACTTGGAACTTTTTAATGGTTCTTTTAGTGAAATTGTTGATTTTTTTAAAATTTACTTTTTTTATGTTTTTTTATAGTGAAATTATTGAATTATTTTAAGATTGATGTTTTTTTTATGTAATTTATATTAAAATTGCTTATATTTTTAACTTGAAACTTTTTTTTGTGTTTTTTATAGTGAAATTGTTGAGTATTTTAAATTGGAACTTTTTTTAATGGTTTTTACAGTGAAATTGTTGAGTTTTTTCAAATGGAACTTTTTTTGTATGGTTTTTACAGTGAAAATGTAGAGTTTTTTAACTTGGAACTTTTTTAATGGTATTTATAGTGAAATTATTGAGTTTTTCGACTTGGAACTTTTTTATGGTTTTTATAGTGAAATTGTATAGTTTTTTAACTAGGAACTTTTTTTAATGGTATTTATAGTGAAATTATTGAGTTTTTTGACTTGGAACTTTTTTATGGTTTTTATAGTGAAATTGTTAATTTTTTTAACATGAATCTTTTATGGTTTTTATAGTAAATTGTTGACTTATTTTTAACTTGGAACTTTTTTTTGGTTTTTACAGTAAAATTGTTGAGTTTTTTTAACTAGGAATGTTTATTTCTTATGGTTTTTATAGTGAAATTGATGAATTTTTTAACTTGGAATTTTTTTATGGTTTTTATAGAGAAATTGTTTAATTTTTTAACTTGGATCTTTTTTTATGCTTTTTATACAGAAACTGTTTACTTGGAATCTTTTTTGCTTTTTTTTAACTTGGAACTTTTTTATGGTTCTTTTAGTGAAATTGTTGAGTTTTTTAAAATTTACTTTTTTTATGTTTTTTATAGTGAAATTATTGAATTATTTTAAGATTGATGTTTTTTTTTCAGTAACTTATATTAAAATTGCTTATATTTTTAACTTGAAACTTTTTTTGTGTGTTTTTTATAGTGAAATTGTTGAGTATTTTAAATTGGAACTTTTTTTAATGGTTTTTACAGTGAAATTGTTGAGTTTTTTCAAATGGAACTTTTTTTGTATGGTTTTTACAGTGAAAATGTAGAGTTTTTTAACTTGGAACTTTTTTAATGGTATTTATAGTGAAATTATTGAGTTTTTCAACTTGGAACTTTTTTATGGTTTTATAGTGAAATTGTATAGTTTTTTAACTAGGAACTTTTTTTAATGGTATTTATAGTGAAATTATTGAGTTTTTTGACTTGGAACTTTTTAATGGTTTTTATAGTGAAATTGTTAATTTTTTTAACATGAATCTTTTATGGTTTTATAGTGAAATTGTTGACTTATTTTTAACTTGGAACTTTTTTTATGATTTTTACAGTAAAATTGTTGAGTTTTTTTAACTAGGAAGTTTATTTTTTATGGTTTTTATTGTGAAATTGATGGATTTTTTAACTTGGAATTTTTTTATGGTTTTTATAGAGAAATTGTTTAATTTTTTAACTTGGAACTTTTTTTATGCTTTTTATACAGAAATTGTTTACTTGGAATCTTTTATACTTTTTTTTTAACTTGGAACTTTTTAATGGTTCTTTTAGTGAAATTGTTGATTTTTTTAAAATTTACTTTTTTTATGTTTTTTTATAGTGAAATTATTGAATTATTTTAAGATTGATGTTTTTTTTATGTAATTTATATTAAAATTGCTTATATTTTTAACTTGAAACTTTTTTGTGTGTTTTTTATAGTGAAATTGTTGAGTATTTTAAATTGGAACTTTTTTTAATGGTTTTTACAGTGAAATTGTTGAGTTTTTTCAAATGGAACTTTTTTTGTATGGTTTTTACAGTGAAAATGTAGAGTTTTTTAACTTGGAACTTTTTTAATGGTATTTATAGTGAAATTATTGAGTTTTTCGACTTGGAACTTTTTTATGGTTTTTATAGTGAAATTGTATAGTTTTTTAACTAGGAACTTTTTTTAATGGTATTTATAGTGAAATTATTGAGTTTTTTGACTTGGAACTTTTTTATGGTTTTTATAGTGAAATTGTTAATTTTTTTAACATGAATCTTTTATGGTTTTTATAGTAAATTGTTGACTTATTTTTAACTTGGAACTTTTTTTTGGTTTTTACAGTAAAATTGTTGAGTTTTTTTAACTAGGAATGTTTATTTCTTATGGTTTTTATAGTGAAATTGATGAATTTTTTAACTTGGAATTTTTTTATGGTTTTTATAGAGAAATTGTTTAATTTTTTAACTTGGATCTTTTTTTATGCTTTTTATACAGAAACTGTTTACTTGGAATCTTTTTTGCTTTTTTTTAACTTGGAACTTTTTTATGGTTCTTTTAGTGAAATTGTTGAGTTTTTTAAAATTTACTTTTTTTATGTTTTTTATAGTGAAATTATTGAATTATTTTAAGATTGATGTTTTTTTTTCAGTAACTTATATTAAAATTGCTTATATTTTTAACTTGAAACTTTTTTTGTGTGTTTTTTATAGTGAAATTGTTGAGTATTTTAAATTGGAACTTTTTTTAATGGTTTTTACAGTGAAATTGTTGAGTTTTTTCAAATGGAACTTTTTTTGTATGGTTTTTACAGTGAAAATGTAGAGTTTTTTAACTTGGAACTTTTTTAATGGTATTTATAGTGAAATTATTGAGTTTTTCAACTTGGAACTTTTTTATGGTTTTATAGTGAAATTGTATAGTTTTTTAACTAGGAACTTTTTTTAATGCTATTTATAGTGAAATTATTGAGTTTTTTGACTTGGAACTTTTTAATGGTTTTTATAGTGAAATTGTTAATTTTTTTAACATGAATCTTTTATGGTTTTATAGTGAAATTGTTGACTTATTTTTAACTTGGAACTTTTTTTATGATTTTTACAGTAAAATTGTTGAGTTTTTTTAACTAGGAAGTTTATTTTTTATGGTTTTTATTGTGAAATTGATGGATTTTTTAACTTGGAATTTTTTTATGGTTTTTATAGAGAAATTGTTTAATTTTTTAACTTGGAACTTTTTTTATGCTTTTTATACAGAAATTGTTTACTTGGAATCTTTTATACTTTTTTTTTAACTTGGAACTTTTTAATGGTTCTTTTAGTGAAATTGTTGAGTTTTTTAAAATTTACTTTTTTTATGTTTTTTTATAGTGAAATTATTGAATTATTTTAAGATTGATGTTTTTTTTATGTAATTTATATTAAAATTGCTTATATTTTTAACTTGAAACTTTTTTGTGTGTTTTTTATAGTGAAATTGTTGAGTATTTTAAATTGGAACTTTTTTTAATGGTTTTTACAGTGAAATTGTTGAGTTTTTTCAAATGGAACTTTTTTTGTATGGTTTTTATAGTGAAAATGTAGAGTTTTTTAACTTGGAACTTTTTTAATGGTATTTATAGTGAAATTATTGAGTTTTTCGACTTGGAACTTTTTTATGGTTTTTATAGTGAAATTGTATAGTTTTTTAACTAGGAACTTTTTTTAATGGTATTTATAGTGAAATTATTGAGTTTTTTGACTTGGAACTTTTTTATGGTTTTTATAGTGAAATTGTTAATTTTTTTAACATGAATCTTTTATGGTTTTTATAGTAAATTGTTGACTTATTTTTAACTTGGAACTTTTTTTTGGTTTTTACAGTAAAATTGTTGAGTTTTTTTAACTAGGAATGTTTATTTTTTATGGTTTTTATAGTGAAATTGATGAATTTTTTAACTTGGAATTTTTTTATGGTTTTTATAGAGAAATTGTTTAATTTTTTAACTTGGATCTTTTTTTATGCTTTTTATACAGAAACTGTTTACTTGGAATCTTTTTTGCTTTTTTTTAACTTGGAACTTTTTTATGGTTCTTTTAGTGAAATTGTTGAGTTTTTTAAAATTTACTTTTTTTATGTTTTTTATAGTGAAATTATTGAATTATTTTAAGATTGATGTTTTTTTTTCAGTAACTTATATTAAAATTGCTTATATTTTTAACTTGAAACTTTTTTTGTGTGTTTTTTATAGTGAAATTGTTGAGTATTTTAAATTGGAACTTTTTTTAATGGTTTTTACAGTGAAATTGTTGAGTTTTTTCAAATGGAACTTTTTTTGTATGGTTTTTACAGTGAAAATGTAGAGTTTTTTAACTTGGAACTTTTTTAATGGTATTTATAGTGAAATTATTGAGTTTTTCAACTTGGAACTTTTTTATGGTTTTATAGTGAAATTGTATAGTTTTTTAACTAGGAACTTTTTTTAATGCTATTTATAGTGAAATTATTGAGTTTTTTGACTTGGAACTTTTTAATGGTTTTTATAGTGAAATTGTTAATTTTTTTAACATGAATCTTTTATGGTTTTATAGTGAAATTGTTGACTTATTTTTAACTTGGAACTTTTTTTATGATTTTTACAGTAAAATTGTTGAGTTTTTTTAACTAGGAAGTTTATTTTTTATGGTTTTTATTGTGAAATTGATGGATTTTTTAACTTGGAATTTTTTTATGGTTTTTATAGAGAAATTGTTTAATTTTTTAACTTGGAACTTTTTTTATGCTTTTTATACAGAAATTGTTTACTTGGAATCTTTTATACTTTTTTTTTTAACTTGGAACTTTTTAATGGTTCTTTTAGTGAAATTGTTGAGTTTTTTAAAATTTACTTTTTTTATGTTTTTTTATAGTGAAATTATTGAATTATTTTAAGATTGATGTTTTTTTTATGTAATTTATATTAAAATTGCTTATATTTTTAACTTGAAACTTTTTTGTGTGTTTTTTATAGTGAAATTGTTGAGTATTTTAAATTGGAACTTTTTTTAATGGTTTTTACAGTGAAATTGTTGAGTTTTTTCAAATGGAACTTTTTTTGTATGGTTTTTACAGTGAAAATGTAGAGTTTTTTAACTTGGAACTTTTTTAATGGTATTTATAGTGAAATTATTGAGTTTTTCGACTTGGAACTTTTTTATGGTTTTTATAGTGAAATTGTATAGTTTTTTAACTAGGAACTTTTTTTAATGGTATTTATAGTGAAATTATTGAGTTTTTTGACTTGGAACTTTTTTATGGTTTTTATAGTGAAATTGTTAATTTTTTTAACATGAATCTTTTATGGTTTTTATAGTAAATTGTTGACTTATTTTTAACTTGGAACTTTTTTTTGGTTTTTACAGTAAAATTGTTGAGTTTTTTTAACTAGGAATGTTTATTTTTTATGGTTTTTATAGTGAAATTGATGAATTTTTTAACTTGGAATTTTTTTATGGTTTTTATAGAGAAATTGTTTAATTTTTTAACTTGGATCTTTTTTTATGCTTTTTATACAGAAACTGTTTACTTGGAATCTTTTTTGCTTTTTTTTAACTTGGAACTTTTTTATGGTTCTTTTAGTGAAATTGTTGAGTTTTTTAAAATTTACTTTTTTTATGTTTTTTATAGTGAAATTATTGAATTATTTTAAGATTGATGTTTTTTTTTCAGTAACTTATATTAAAATTGCTTATATTTTTAACTTGAAACTTTTTTTGTGTGTTTTTTATAGTGAAATTGTTGAGTATTTTAAATTGGAACTTTTTTTAATGGTTTTTACAGTGAAATTGTTGAGTTTTTTCAAATGGAACTTTTTTTGTATGGTTTTTACAGTGAAAATGTAGAGTTTTTTAACTTGGAACTTTTTTAATGGTATTTATAGTGAAATTATTGAGTTTTTCAACTTGGAACTTTTTTATGGTTTTATAGTGAAATTGTATAGTTTTTTAACTAGGAACTTTTTTTAATGGTATTTATAGTGAAATTATTGAGTTTTTTGACTTGGAACTTTTTAATGGTTTTTATAGTGAAATTGTTAATTTTTTTAACATGAATCTTTTATGGTTTTATAGTGAAATTGTTGACTTATTTTTAACTTGGAACTTTTTTTATGATTTTTACAGTAAAATTGTTGAGTTTTTTTAACTAGGAAGTTTATTTTTTATGGTTTTTATTGTGAAATTGATGGATTTTTTAACTTGGAATTTTTTTATGGTTTTTATAGAGAAATTGTTTAATTTTTTAACTTGGAACTTTTTTTATGCTTTTTATACAGAAATTGTTTACTTGGAATCTTTTATACTTTTTTTTTAACTTGGAACTTTTTAATGGTTCTTTTAGTGAAATTGTTGATTTTTTTAAAATTTACTTTTTTTATGTTTTTTTATAGTGAAATTATTGAATTATTTTAAGATTGATGTTTTTTTTATGTAATTTATATTAAAATTGCTTATATTTTTAACTTGAAACTTTTTTGTGTGTTTTTTATAGTGAAATTGTTGAGTATTTTAAATTGGAACTTTTTTTAATGGTTTTTACAGTGAAATTGTTGAGTTTTTTCAAATGGAACTTTTTTTGTATGGTTTTTACAGTGAAAATGTAGAGTTTTTTAACTTGGAACTTTTTTAATGGTATTTATAGTGAAATTATTGAGTTTTTCGACTTGGAACTTTTTTATGGTTTTTATAGTGAAATTGTATAGTTTTTTAACTAGGAACTTTTTTTAATGGTATTTATAGTGAAATTATTGAGTTTTTTGACTTGGAACTTTTTTATGGTTTTTATAGTGAAATTGTTAATTTTTTTAACATGAATCTTTTATGGTTTTTATAGTAAATTGTTGACTTATTTTTAACTTGGAACTTTTTTTTGGTTTTTACAGTAAAATTGTTGAGTTTTTTTAACTAGGAATGTTTATTTTTTATGGTTTTTATAGTGAAATTGATGAATTTTTTAACTTGGAATTTTTTTATGGTTTTTATAGAGAAATTGTTTAATTTTTTAACTTGGATCTTTTTTTATGCTTTTTATACAGAAACTGTTTACTTGGAATCTTTTTTGCTTTTTTTTAACTTGGAACTTTTTTATGGTTCTTTTAGTGAAATTGTTGAGTTTTTTAAAATTTACTTTTTTTATGTTTTTTATAGTGAAATTATTGAATTATTTTAAGATTGATGTTTTTTTTTCAGTAACTTATATTAAAATTGCTTATATTTTTAACTTGAAACTTTTTTTGTGTGTTTTTTATAGTGAAATTGTTGAGTATTTTAAATTGGAACTTTTTTTAATGGTTTTTACAGTGAAATTGTTGAGTTTTTTCAAATGGAACTTTTTTTGTATGGTTTTTACAGTGAAAATGTAGAGTTTTTTAACTTGGAACTTTTTTAATGGTATTTATAGTGAAATTATTGAGTTTTTCAACTTGGAACTTTTTTATGGTTTTATAGTGAAATTGTATAGTTTTTTAACTAGGAACTTTTTTTAATGCTATTTATAGTGAAATTATTGAGTTTTTTGACTTGGAACTTTTTAATGGTTTTTATAGTGAAATTGTTAATTTTTTTAACATGAATCTTTTATGGTTTTATAGTGAAATTGTTGACTTATTTTTAACTTGGAACTTTTTTTATGATTTTTACAGTAAAATTGTTGAGTTTTTTTAACTAGGAAGTTTATTTTTTATGGTTTTTATTGTGAAATTGATGGATTTTTTAACTTGGAATTTTTTTATGGTTTTTATAGAGAAATTGTTTAATTTTTTAACTTGGAACTTTTTTTATGCTTTTTATACAGAAATTGTTTACTTGGAATCTTTTATACTTTTTTTTTTAACTTGGAACTTTTTAATGGTTCTTTTAGTGAAATTGTTGAGTTTTTTAAAATTTACTTTTTTTATGTTTTTTTATAGTGAAATTATTGAATTATTTTAAGATTGATGTTTTTTTTATGTAATTTATATTAAAATTGCTTATATTTTTAACTTGAAACTTTTTTGTGTGTTTTTTATAGTGAAATTGTTGAGTATTTTAAATTGGAACTTTTTTTAATGGTTTTTACAGTGAAATTGTTGAGTTTTTTCAAATGGAACTTTTTTTGTATGGTTTTTATAGTGAAAATGTAGAGTTTTTTAACTTGGAACTTTTTTAATGGTATTTATAGTGAAATTATTGAGTTTTTCGACTTGGAACTTTTTTATGGTTTTTATAGTGAAATTGTATAGTTTTTTAACTAGGAACTTTTTTTAATGGTATTTATAGTGAAATTATTGAGTTTTTTGACTTGGAACTTTTTTATGGTTTTTATAGTGAAATTGTTAATTTTTTTAACATGAATCTTTTATGGTTTTTATAGTAAATTGTTGACTTATTTTTAACTTGGAACTTTTTTTTGGTTTTTACAGTAAAATTGTTGAGTTTTTTTAACTAGGAATGTTTATTTCTTATGGTTTTTATAGTGAAATTGATGAATTTTTTAACTTGGAATTTTTTTATGGTTTTTATAGAGAAATTGTTTAATTTTTTAACTTGGATCTTTTTTTATCCTTTATATACAGAAACTGTTTACTTGGAATCTTTTTTGCTTTTTTTTAACTTGGAACTTTTTTATGGTTCTTTTAGTGAAATTGTTGAGTTTTTTAAAATTTACTTTTTTTATGTTTTTTATAGTGAAATTATTGAATTATTTTAAGATTGATGTTTTTTTTCAGTAACTTATATTAAAATTGCTTATATTTTTAACTTGAAACTTTTTTTGTGTGTTTTTTATAGTGAAATTGTTGAGTATTTTAAATTGGAACTTTTTTTAATGGTTTTTACAGTGAAATTGTTGAGTTTTTTCAAATGGAACTTTTTTTGTATGGTTTTTACAGTGAAAATGTAGAGTTTTTTAACTTGGAACTTTTTTAATGGTATTTATAGTGAAATTATTGAGTTTTTCAACTTGGAACTTTTTTATGGTTTTATAGTGAAATTGTATAGTTTTTTAACTAGGAACTTTTTTTAATGGTATTTATAGTGAAATTATTGAGTTTTTTGACTTGGAACTTTTTAATGGTTTTTATAGTGAAATTGTTAATTTTTTTAACATGAATCTTTTATGGTTTTATAGTGAAATTGTTGACTTATTTTTAACTTGGAACTTTTTTTATGATTTTTACAGTAAAATTGTTGAGTTTTTTTAACTAGGAAGTTTATTTTTTATGGTTTTTATTGTGAAATTGATGGATTTTTTAACTTGGAATTTTTTTATGGTTTTTATAGAGAAATTGTTTAATTTTTTAACTTGGAACTTTTTTTATGCTTTTTATACAGAAATTGTTTACTTGGAATCTTTTATACTTTTTTTTTAACTTGGAACTTTTTAATGGTTCTTTTAGTGAAATTGTTGATTTTTTTAAAATTTACTTTTTTTATGTTTTTTTATAGTGAAATTATTGAATTATTTTAAGATTGATGTTTTTTTTATGTAATTTATATTAAAATTGCTTATATTTTTAACTTGAAACTTTTTTGTGTGTTTTTTATAGTGAAATTGTTGAGTATTTTAAATTGGAACTTTTTTTAATGGTTTTTACAGTGAAATTGTTGAGTTTTTTCAAATGGAACTTTTTTTGTATGGTTTTTACAGTGAAAATGTAGAGTTTTTTAACTTGGAACTTTTTTAATGGTATTTATAGTGAAATTATTGAGTTTTTCGACTTGGAACTTTTTTATGGTTTTTATAGTGAAATTGTATAGTTTTTTAACTAGGAACTTTTTTTAATGGTATTTATAGTGAAATTATTGAGTTTTTTGACTTGGAACTTTTTTATGGTTTTTATAGTGAAATTGTTAATTTTTTTAACATGAATCTTTTATGGTTTTTATAGTAAATTGTTGACTTATTTTTAACTTGGAACTTTTTTTTGGTTTTTACAGTAAAATTGTTGAGTTTTTTTAACTAGGAATGTTTATTTTTTATGGTTTTTATAGTGAAATTGATGAATTTTTTAACTTGGAATTTTTTTATGGTTTTTATAGAGAAATTGTTTAATTTTTTAACTTGGATCTTTTTTTATGCTTTTTATACAGAAACTGTTTACTTGGAATCTTTTTTGCTTTTTTTTAACTTGGAACTTTTTTATGGTTCTTTTAGTGAAATTGTTGAGTTTTTTAAAATTTACTTTTTTTATGTTTTTTATAGTGAAATTATTGAATTATTTTAAGATTGATGTTTTTTTTTCAGTAACTTATATTAAAATTGCTTATATTTTTAACTTGAAACTTTTTTTGTGTGTTTTTTATAGTGAAATTGTTGAGTATTTTAAATTGGAACTTTTTTTAATGGTTTTTACAGTGAAATTGTTGAGTTTTTTCAAATGGAACTTTTTTTGTATGGTTTTTACAGTGAAAATGTAGAGTTTTTTAACTTGGAACTTTTTTAATGGTATTTATAGTGAAATTATTGAGTTTTTCAACTTGGAACTTTTTTATGGTTTTATAGTGAAATTGTATAGTTTTTTAACTAGGAACTTTTTTTAATGCTATTTATAGTGAAATTATTGAGTTTTTTGACTTGGAACTTTTTAATGGTTTTTATAGTGAAATTGTTAATTTTTTTAACATGAATCTTTTATGGTTTTATAGTGAAATTGTTGACTTATTTTTAACTTGGAACTTTTTTTATGATTTTTACAGTAAAATTGTTGAGTTTTTTTAACTAGGAAGTTTATTTTTTATGGTTTTTATTGTGAAATTGATGGATTTTTTAACTTGGAATTTTTTTATGGTTTTTATAGAGAAATTGTTTAATTTTTTAACTTGGAACTTTTTTTATGCTTTTTATACAGAAATTGTTTACTTGGAATCTTTTATACTTTTTTTTTTAACTTGGAACTTTTTAATGGTTCTTTTAGTGAAATTGTTGAGTTTTTTAAAATTTACTTTTTTTATGTTTTTTTATAGTGAAATTATTGAATTATTTTAAGATTGATGTTTTTTTTATGTAATTTATATTAAAATTGCTTATATTTTTAACTTGAAACTTTTTTGTGTGTTTTTTATAGTGAAATTGTTGAGTATTTTAAATTGGAACTTTTTTTAATGGTTTTTACAGTGAAATTGTTGAGTTTTTTCAAATGGAACTTTTTTTGTATGGTTTTTACAGTGAAAATGTAGAGTTTTTTAACTTGGAACTTTTTTAATGGTATTTATAGTGAAATTATTGAGTTTTTCGACTTGGAACTTTTTTATGGTTTTTATAGTGAAATTGTATAGTTTTTTAACTAGGAACTTTTTTTAATGGTATTTATAGTGAAATTATTGAGTTTTTTGACTTGGAACTTTTTTATGGTTTTTATAGTGAAATTGTTAATTTTTTTAACATGAATCTTTTATGGTTTTTATAGTAAATTGTTGACTTATTTTTAACTTGGAACTTTTTTTTGGTTTTTACAGTAAAATTGTTGAGTTTTTTTAACTAGGAATGTTTATTTTTTATGGTTTTTATAGTGAAATTGATGAATTTTTTAACTTGGAATTTTTTTATGGTTTTTATAGAGAAATTGTTTAATTTTTTAACTTGGATCTTTTTTTATGCTTTTTATACAGAAATTGTTTACTTGGAATCTTTTTTGCTTTTTTTTAACTTGGAACTTTTTTATGGTTCTTTTAGTGAAATTGTTGAGTTTTTTAAAATTTACTTTTTTTATGTTTTTTATAGTGAAATTATTGAATTATTTTAAGATTGATGTTTTTTTTCAGTAACTTATATTAAAATTGCTTATATTTTTAACTTGAAACTTTTTTTGTGTGTTTTTTATAGTGAAATTGTTGAGTATTTTAAATTGGAACTTTTTTTAATGGTTTTTACAGTGAAATTGTTGAGTTTTTTCAAATGGAACTTTTTTTGTATGGTTTTTACAGTGAAAATGTAGAGTTTTTTAACTTGGAACTTTTTTAATGGTATTTATAGTGAAATTATTGAGTTTTTCAACTTGGAACTTTTTTATGGTTTTATAGTGAAATTGTATAGTTTTTTAACTAGGAACTTTTTTTAATGGTATTTATAGTGAAATTATTGAGTTTTTTGACTTGGAACTTTTTAATGGTTTTTATAGTGAAATTGTTAATTTTTTTAACATGAATCTTTTATGGTTTTATAGTGAAATTGTTGACTTATTTTTAACTTGGAACTTTTTTTATGATTTTTACAGTAAAATTGTTGAGTTTTTTTAACTAGGAAGTTTATTTTTTATGGTTTTTATTGTGAAATTGATGGATTTTTTAACTTGGAATTTTTTTATGGTTTTTATAGAGAAATTGTTTAATTTTTTAACTTGGAACTTTTTTTATGCTTTTTATACAGAAATTGTTTACTTGGAATCTTTTATACTTTTTTTTTAACTTGGAACTTTTTAATGGTTCTTTTAGTGAAATTGTTGATTTTTTTAAAATTTACTTTTTTTATGTTTTTTTATAGTGAAATTATTGAATTATTTTAAGATTGATGTTTTTTTTATGTAATTTATATTAAAATTGCTTATATTTTTAACTTGAAACTTTTTTGTGTGTTTTTTATAGTGAAATTGTTGAGTATTTTAAATTGGAACTTTTTTTAATGGTTTTTACAGTGAAATTGTTGAGTTTTTTCAAATGGAACTTTTTTTGTATGGTTTTTACAGTGAAAATGTAGAGTTTTTTAACTTGGAACTTTTTTAATGGTATTTATAGTGAAATTATTGAGTTTTTCGACTTGGAACTTTTTTTATGGTTTTTATAGTGAAATTGTATAGTTTTTTAACTAGGAACTTTTTTTAATGGTATTTATAGTGAAATTATTGAGTTTTTTGACTTGGAACTTTTTTATGGTTTTTATAGTGAAATTGTTAATTTTTTTAACATGAATCTTTTATGGTTTTTATAGTAAATTGTTGACTTATTTTTAACTTGGAACTTTTTTTTGGTTTTTACAGTAAAATTGTTGAGTTTTTTTAACTAGGAATGTTTATTTTTTATGGTTTTTATAGTGAAATTGATGAATTTTTTAACTTGGAATTTTTTTATGGTTTTTATAGAGAAATTGTTTAATTTTTTTACTTGGATCTTTTTTTATGCTTTTTATACAGAAACTGTTTACTTGGAATCTTTTTTGCTTTTTTTTAACTTGGAACTTTTTTATGGTTCTTTTAGTGAAATTGTTGAGTTTTTTAAAATTTACTTTTTTTATGTTTTTTATAGTGAAATTATTGAATTATTTTAAGATTGATGTTTTTTTTTCAGTAACTTATATTAAAATTGCTTATATTTTTAACTTGAAACTTTTTTTGTGTGTTTTTTATAGTGAAATTGTTGAGTATTTTAAATTGGAACTTTTTTTAATGGTTTTTACAGTGAAATTGTTGAGTTTTTTCAAATGGAACTTTTTTTGTATGGTTTTTACAGTGAAAATGTAGAGTTTTTTAACTTGGAACTTTTTTAATGGTATTTATAGTGAAATTATTGAGTTTTTCAACTTGGAACTTTTTTATGGTTTTATAGTGAAATTGTATAGTTTTTTAACTAGGAACTTTTTTTAATGGTATTTATAGTGAAATTATTGAGTTTTTTGACTTGGAACTTTTTAATGGTTTTTATAGTGAAATTGTTAATTTTTTTAACATGAATCTTTTATGGTTTTATAGTGAAATTGTTGACTTATTTTTAACTTGGAACTTTTTTTATGATTTTTACAGTAAAATTGTTGAGTTTTTTTAACTAGGAAGTTTATTTTTTATGGTTTTTATTGTGAAATTGATGGATTTTTTAACTTGGAATTTTTTTATGGTTTTTATAGAGAAATTGTTTAATTTTTTAACTTGGAACTTTTTTTATGCTTTTTATACAGAAATTGTTTACTTGGAATCTTTTATACTTTTTTTTTTAACTTGGAACTTTTTAATGGTTCTTTTAGTGAAATTGTTGAGTTTTTTAAAATTTACTTTTTTTATGTTTTTTTATAGTGAAATTATTGAATTATTTTAAGATTGATGTTTTTTTTATGTAATTTATATTAAAATTGCTTATATTTTTAACTTGAAACTTTTTTGTGTGTTTTTTATAGTGAAATTGTTGAGTATTTTAAATTGGAACTTTTTTTAATGGTTTTTACAGTGAAATTGTTGAGTTTTTTCAAATGGAACTTTTTTTGTATGGTTTTTACAGTGAAAATGTAGAGTTTTTTAACTTGGAACTTTTTTAATGGTATTTATAGTGAAATTATTGAGTTTTTCGACTTGGAACTTTTTTATGGTTTTTATAGTGAAATTGTATAGTTTTTTAACTAGGAACTTTTTTTAATGGTATTTATAGTGAAATTATTGAGTTTTTTGACTTGGAACTTTTTTATGGTTTTTATAGTGAAATTGTTAATTTTTTTAACATGAATCTTTTATGGTTTTTATAGTAAATTGTTGACTTATTTTTAACTTGGAACTTTTTTTTGGTTTTTACAGTAAAATTGTTGAGTTTTTTTAACTAGGAATGTTTATTTCTTATGGTTTTTATAGTGAAATTGATGAATTTTTTAACTTGGAATTTTTTTATGGTTTTTATAGAGAAATTGTTTAATTTTTTAACTTGGATCTTTTTTTATCCTTTATATACAGAAACTGTTTACTTGGAATCTTTTTTGCTTTTTTTTAACTTGGAACTTTTTTATGGTTCTTTTAGTGAAATTGTTGAGTTTTTTAAAATTTACTTTTTTTATGTTTTTTATAGTGAAATTATTGAATTATTTTAAGATTGATGTTTTTTTTTCAGTAACTTATATTAAAATTGCTTATATTTTTAACTTGAAACTTTTTTTGTGTGTTTTTTATAGTGAAATTGTTGAGTATTTTAAATTGGAACTTTTTTTAATGGTTTTTACAGTGAAATTGTTGAGTTTTTTCAAATGGAACTTTTTTTGTATGGTTTTTACAGTGAAAATGTAGAGTTTTTTAACTTGGAACTTTTTTAATGGTATTTATAGTGAAATTATTGAGTTTTTCAACTTGGAACTTTTTTATGGTTTTATAGTGAAATTGTATAGTTTTTTAACTAGGAACTTTTTTTAATGCTATTTATAGTGAAATTATTGAGTTTTTTGACTTGGAACTTTTTAATGGTTTTTATAGTGAAATTGTTAATTTTTTTAACATGAATCTTTTATGGTTTTATAGTGAAATTGTTGACTTATTTTTAACTTGGAACTTTTTTTATGATTTTTACAGTAAAATTGTTGAGTTTTTTTAACTAGGAAGTTTATTTTTTATGGTTTTTATTGTGAAATTGATGGATTTTTTAACTTGGAATTTTTTTATGGTTTTTATAGAGAAATTGTTTAATTTTTTAACTTGGAACTTTTTTTATGCTTTTTATACAGAAATTGTTTACTTGGAATCTTTTATACTTTTTTTTTTAACTTGGAACTTTTTAATGGTTCTTTTAGTGAAATTGTTGAGTTTTTTAAAATTTACTTTTTTTATGTTTTTTTATAGTGAAATTATTGAATTATTTTAAGATTGATGTTTTTTTTATGTAATTTATATTAAAATTGCTTATATTTTTAACTTGAAACTTTTTTGTGTGTTTTTTATAGTGAAATTGTTGAGTATTTTAAATTGGAACTTTTTTTAATGGTTTTTACAGTGAAATTGTTGAGTTTTTTCAAATGGAACTTTTTTTGTATGGTTTTTACAGTGAAAATGTAGAGTTTTTTAACTTGGAACTTTTTTAATGGTATTTATAGTGAAATTATTGAGTTTTTCGACTTGGAACTTTTTTATGGTTTTTATAGTGAAATTGTATAGTTTTTTAACTAGGAACTTTTTTTAATGGTATTTATAGTGAAATTATTGAGTTTTTTGACTTGGAACTTTTTTATGGTTTTTATAGTGAAATTGTTAATTTTTTTAACATGAATCTTTTATGGTTTTTATAGTAAATTGTTGACTTATTTTTAACTTGGAACTTTTTTTTGGTTTTTACAGTAAAATTGTTGAGTTTTTTTAACTAGGAATGTTTATTTCTTATGGTTTTTATAGTGAAATTGATGAATTTTTTAACTTGGAATTTTTTTATGGTTTTTATAGAGAAATTGTTTAATTTTTTAACTTGGATCTTTTTTTATGCTTTTTATACAGAAACTGTTTACTTGGAATCTTTTTTGCTTTTTTTTAACTTGGAACTTTTTTATGGTTCTTTTAGTGAAATTGTTGAGTTTTTTAAAATTTACTTTTTTTATGTTTTTTATAGTGAAATTATTGAATTATTTTAAGATTGATGTTTTTTTTTCAGTAACTTATATTAAAATTGCTTATATTTTTAACTTGAAACTTTTTTTGTGTGTTTTTTATAGTGAAATTGTTGAGTATTTTAAATTGGAACTTTTTTTAATGGTTTTTACAGTGAAATTGTTGAGTTTTTTCAAATGGAACTTTTTTTGTATGGTTTTTACAGTGAAAATGTAGAGTTTTTTAACTTGGAACTTTTTTAATGGTATTTATAGTGAAATTATTGAGTTTTTCAACTTGGAACTTTTTTATGGTTTTATAGTGAAATTGTATAGTTTTTTAACTAGGAACTTTTTTTAATGGTATTTATAGTGAAATTATTGAGTTTTTTGACTTGGAACTTTTTAATGGTTTTTATAGTGAAATTGTTAATTTTTTTAACATGAATCTTTTATGGTTTTATAGTGAAATTGTTGACTTATTTTTAACTTGGAACTTTTTTTATGATTTTTACAGTAAAATTGTTGAGTTTTTTTAACTAGGAAGTTTATTTTTTATGGTTTTTATTGTGAAATTGATGGATTTTTTAACTTGGAATTTTTTTATGGTTTTTATAGAGAAATTGTTTAATTTTTTAACTTGGAACTTTTTTTATGCTTTTTATACAGAAATTGTTTACTTGGAATCTTTTATACTTTTTTTTTTAACTTGGAACTTTTTAATGGTTCTTTTAGTGAAATTGTTGAGTTTTTTAAAATTTACTTTTTTTATGTTTTTTTATAGTGAAATTATTGAATTATTTTAAGATTGATGTTTTTTTTATGTAATTTATATTAAAATTGCTTATATTTTTAACTTGAAACTTTTTTGTGTGTTTTTTATAGTGAAATTGTTGAGTATTTTAAATTGGAACTTTTTTTAATGGTTTTTACAGTGAAATTGTTGAGTTTTTTCAAATGGAACTTTTTTTGTATGGTTTTTATAGTGAAAATGTAGAGTTTTTTAACTTGGAACTTTTTTAATGGTATTTATAGTGAAATTATTGAGTTTTTCGACTTGGAACTTTTTTATGGTTTTTATAGTGAAATTGTATAGTTTTTTAACTAGGAACTTTTTTTAATGGTATTTATAGTGAAATTATTGAGTTTTTTGACTTGGAACTTTTTTATGGTTTTTATAGTGAAATTGTTAATTTTTTTAACATGAATCTTTTATGGTTTTTATAGTAAATTGTTGACTTATTTTTAACTTGGAACTTTTTTTTGGTTTTTACAGTAAAATTGTTGAGTTTTTTTAACTAGGAATGTTTATTTCTTATGGTTTTTATAGTGAAATTGATGAATTTTTTAACTTGGAATTTTTTTATGGTTTTTATAGAGAAATTGTTTAATTTTTTAACTTGGATCTTTTTTTATCCTTTATATACAGAAACTGTTTACTTGGAATCTTTTTTGCTTTTTTTTAACTTGGAACTTTTTTATGGTTCTTTTAGTGAAATTGTTGAGTTTTTTAAAATTTACTTTTTTTATGTTTTTTATAGTGAAATTATTGAATTATTTTAAGATTGATGTTTTTTTTCAGTAACTTATATTAAAATTGCTTATATTTTTAACTTGAAACTTTTTTTGTGTGTTTTTTATAGTGAAATTGTTGAGTATTTTAAATTGGAACTTTTTTTAATGGTTTTTACAGTGAAATTGTTGAGTTTTTTCAAATGGAACTTTTTTTGTATGGTTTTTACAGTGAAAATGTAGAGTTTTTTAACTTGGAACTTTTTTAATGGTATTTATTGTGAAATTATTGAGTTTTTCAACTTGGAACTTTTTTATGGTTTTATAGTGAAATTGTATAGTTTTTTAACTAGGAACTTTTTTTAATGGTATTTATAGTGAAATTATTGAGTTTTTTGACTTGGAACTTTTTAATGGTTTTTATAGTGAAATTGTTAATTTTTTTAACATGAATCTTTTATGGTTTTATAGTGAAATTGTTGACTTATTTTTAACTTGGAACTTTTTTTATGATTTTTACAGTAAAATTGTTGAGTTTTTTTAACTAGGAAGTTTATTTTTTATGGTTTTTATTGTGAAATTGATGGATTTTTTAACTTGGAATTTTTTTATGGTTTTTATAGAGAAATTGTTTAATTTTTTAACTTGGAACTTTTTTTATGCTTTTTATACAGAAATTGTTTACTTGGAATCTTTTATACTTTTTTTTTTAACTTGGAACTTTTTAATGGTTCTTTTAGTGAAATTGTTGAGTTTTTTAAAATTTACTTTTTTTATGTTTTTTTATAGTGAAATTATTGAATTATTTTAAGATTGATGTTTTTTTTATGTAATTTATATTAAAATTGCTTATATTTTTAACTTGAAACTTTTTTGTGTGTTTTTTATAGTGAAATTGTTGAGTATTTTAAATTGGAACTTTTTTTAATGGTTTTTACAGTGAAATTGTTGAGTTTTTTCAAATGGAACTTTTTTTGTATGGTTTTTACAGTGAAAATGTAGAGTTTTTTAACTTGGAACTTTTTTAATGGTATTTATAGTGAAATTATTGAGTTTTTCGACTTGGAACTTTTTTATGGTTTTTATAGTGAAATTGTATAGTTTTTTAACTAGGAACTTTTTTTAATGGTTTATAGTGAAATTATTGAGTTTTTTGACTTGGAACTTTTTTATGGTTTTTATAGTGAAATTGTTAATTTTTTTAACATGAATCTTTTATGGTTTTTATAGTAAATTGTTGACTTATTTTTAACTTGGAACTTTTTTTTGGTTTTTACAGTAAAATTGTTGAGTTTTTTTAACTAGGAATGTTTATTTTTTATGGTTTTTATAGTGAAATTGATGAATTTTTTAACTTGGAATTTTTTTTATGGTTTTTATAGAGAAATTGTTTAATTTTTTAACTTGGATCTTTTTTTATGCTTTTTATACAGAAATTGTTTACTTGGAATCTTTTTTGCTTTTTTTTAACTTGGAACTTTTTTATGGTTCTTTTAGTGAAATTGTTGAGTTTTTTAAAATTTACTTTTTTTATGTTTTTTATAGTGAAATTATTGAATTATTTTAAGATTGATGTTTTTTTTCAGTAACTTATATTAAAATTGCTTATATTTTTAACTTGAAACTTTTTTTGTGTGTTTTTTATAGTGAAATTGTTGAGTATTTTAAATTGGAACTTTTTTTAATGGTTTTTACAGTGAAATTGTTGAGTTTTTTCAAATGGAACTTTTTTTGTATGGTTTTTACAGTGAAAATGTAGAGTTTTTTAACTTGGAACTTTTTTAATGGTATTTATAGTGAAATTATTGAGTTTTTCAACTTGGAACTTTTTTATGGTTTTATAGTGAAATTGTATAGTTTTTTAACTAGGAACTTTTTTTAATGGTATTTATAGTGAAATTATTGAGTTTTTTGACTTGGAACTTTTTAATGGTTTTTATAGTGAAATTGTTAATTTTTTTAACATGAATCTTTTATGGTTTTATAGTGAAATTGTTGACTTATTTTTAACTTGGAACTTTTTTTATGATTTTTACAGTAAAATTGTTGAGTTTTTTTAACTAGGAAGTTTATTTTTTATGGTTTTTATTGTGAAATTGATGGATTTTTTAACTTGGAATTTTTTTATGGTTTTTATAGAGAAATTGTTTAATTTTTTAACTTGGAACTTTTTTTATGCTTTTTATACAGAAATTGTTTACTTGGAATCTTTTATACTTTTTTTTTTTAACTTGGAACTTTTTAATGGTTCTTTTAGTGAAATTGTTGAGTTTTTTAAAATTTACTTTTTTTATGTTTTTTTATAGTGAAATTATTGAATTATTTTAAGATTGATGTTTTTTTTATGTAATTTATATTAAAATTGCTTATATTTTTAACTTGAAACTTTTTTGTGTGTTTTTTATAGTGAAATTGTTGAGTATTTTAAATTGGAACTTTTTTTAATGGTTTTTACAGTGAAATTGTTGAGTTTTTTCAAATGGAACTTTTTTTGTATGGTTTTTACAGTGAAAATGTAGAGTTTTTTAACTTGGAACTTTTTTAATGGTATTTATAGTGAAATTATTGAGTTTTTCGACTTGGAACTTTTTTATGGTTTTTATAGTGAAATTGTATAGTTTTTTAACTAGGAACTTTTTTTAATGGTTTATAGTGAAATTATTGAGTTTTTTGACTTGGAACTTTTTTATGGTTTTTATAGTGAAATTGTTAATTTTTTTAACATGAATCTTTTATGGTTTTTATAGTAAATTGTTGACTTATTTTTAACTTGGAACTTTTTTTTGGTTTTTACAGTAAAATTGTTGAGTTTTTTTAACTAGGAATGTTTATTTTTTATGGTTTTTATAGTGAAATTGATGAATTTTTTAACTTGGAATTTTTTTATGGTTTTTATAGAGAAATTGTTTAATTTTTTAACTTGGATCTTTTTTTATGCTTTTTATACAGAAATTGTTTACTTGGAATCTTTTTTGCTTTTTTTTAACTTGGAACTTTTTTATGGTTCTTTTAGTGAAATTGTTGAGTTTTTTAAAATTTACTTTTTTTATGTTTTTTATAGTGAAATTATTGAATTATTTTAAGATTGATGTTTTTTTTCAGTAACTTATATTAAAATTGCTTATATTTTTAACTTGAAACTTTTTTTGTGTGTTTTTTATAGTGAAATTGTTGAGTATTTTAAATTGGAACTTTTTTTAATGGTTTTTACAGTGAAATTGTTGAGTTTTTTCAAATGGAACTTTTTTTGTATGGTTTTTACAGTGAAAATGTAGAGTTTTTTAACTTGGAACTTTTTTAATGGTATTTATAGTGAAATTATTGAGTTTTTCAACTTGGAACTTTTTTATGGTTTTATAGTGAAATTGTATAGTTTTTTAACTAGGAACTTTTTTTAATGGTATTTATAGTGAAATTATTGAGTTTTTTGACTTGGAACTTTTTAATGGTTTTTATAGTGAAATTGTTAATTTTTTTAACATGAATCTTTTATGGTTTTATAGTGAAATTGTTGACTTATTTTTAACTTGGAACTTTTTTTATGATTTTTACAGTAAAATTGTTGAGTTTTTTTAACTAGGAAGTTTATTTTTTATGGTTTTTATTGTGAAATTGATGGATTTTTTAACTTGGAATTTTTTTATGGTTTTTATAGATAAATTGTTTAATTTTTTAACTTGGAACTTTTTTTATGCTTTTTATACAGAAATTGTTTACTTGGAATCTTTTATACTTTTTTTTTTTAACTTGGAACTTTTTAATGGTTCTTTTAGTGAAATTGTTGAGTTTTTTAAAATTTACTTTTTTTATGTTTTTTTATAGTGAAATTATTGAATTATTTTAAGATTGATGTTTTTTTTATGTAATTTATATTAAAATTGCTTATATTTTTAACTTGAAACTTTTTTGTGTGTTTTTTATAGTGAAATTGTTGAGTATTTTAAATTGGAACTTTTTTTAATGGTTTTTACAGTGAAATTGTTGAGTTTTTTCAAATGGAACTTTTTTTGTATGGTTTTTACAGTGAAAATGTAGAGTTTTTTAACTTGGAACTTTTTTAATGGTATTTATAGTGAAATTATTGAGTTTTTCGACTTGGAACTTTTTTATGGTTTTTATAGTGAAATTGTATAGTTTTTTAACTAGGAACTTTTTTTAATGGTTTATAGTGAAATTATTGAGTTTTTTGACTTGGAACTTTTTTATGGTTTTTATAGTGAAATTGTTAATTTTTTTAACATGAATCTTTTATGGTTTTTATAGTAAATTGTTGACTTATTTTTAACTTGGAACTTTTTTTTGGTTTTTACAGTAAAATTGTTGAGTTTTTTTAACTAGGAATGTTTATTTTTTATGGTTTTTATAGTGAAATTGATGAATTTTTTAACTTGGAATTTTTTTATGGTTTTTATAGAGAAATTGTTTAATTTTTTAACTTGGATCTTTTTTTATGCTTTTTATACAGAAATTGTTTACTTGGAATCTTTTTTGCTTTTTTTTAACTTGGAACTTTTTTATGGTTCTTTTAGTGAAATTGTTGAGTTTTTTAAAATTTACTTTTTTTATGTTTTTTATAGTGAAATTATTGAATTATTTTAAGATTGATGTTTTTTTTCAGTAACTTATATTAAAATTGCTTATATTTTTAACTTGAAACTTTTTTTGTGTGTTTTTTATAGTGAAATTGTTGAGTATTTTAAATTGGAACTTTTTTTAATGGTTTTTACAGTGAAATTGTTGAGTTTTTTCAAATGGAACTTTTTTTGTATGGTTTTTACAGTGAAAATGTAGAGTTTTTTAACTTGGAACTTTTTTAATGGTATTTATAGTGAAATTATTGAGTTTTTCAACTTGGAACTTTTTTATGGTTTTATAGTGAAATTGTATAGTTTTTTAACTAGGAACTTTTTTTAATGGTATTTATAGTGAAATTATTGAGTTTTTTGACTTGGAACTTTTTAATGGTTTTTATAGTGAAATTGTTAATTTTTTTAACATGAATCTTTTATGGTTTTATAGTGAAATTGTTGACTTATTTTTAACTTGGAACTTTTTTTATGATTTTTACAGTAAAATTGTTGAGTTTTTTTAACTAGGAAGTTTATTTTTTATGGTTTTTATTGTGAAATTGATGGATTTTTTAACTTGGAATTTTTTTATGGTTTTTATAGAGAAATTGTTTAATTTTTTAACTTGGAACTTTTTTTATGCTTTTTATACAGAAATTGTTTACTTGGAATCTTTTATACTTTTTTTTTTTAACTTGGAACTTTTTAATGGTTCTTTTAGTGAAATTGTTGAGTTTTTTAAAATTTACTTTTTTTATGTTTTTTTATAGTGAAATTATTGAATTATTTTAAGATTGATGTTTTTTTTATGTAATTTATATTAAAATTGCTTATATTTTTAACTTGAAACTTTTTTGTGTGTTTTTTATAGTGAAATTGTTGAGTATTTTAAATTGGAACTTTTTTTAATGGTTTTTACAGTGAAATTGTTGAGTTTTTTCAAATGGAACTTTTTTTGTATGGTTTTTACAGTGAAAATGTAGAGTTTTTTAACTTGGAACTTTTTTAATGGTATTTATAGTGAAATTATTGAGTTTTTCGACTTGGAACTTTTTTATGGTTTTTATAGTGAAATTGTATAGTTTTTTAACTAGGAACTTTTTTTAATGGTATTTATAGTGAAATTATTGAGTTTTTTGACTTAGAACTTTTTTATGGTTTTTATAGTGAAATTGTTAATTTTTTAACATGAATCTTTTATGGTTTTTATAGTAAATTGTTGACTTATTTTTAACTTGGAACTTTTTTTTTGGTTTTTACAGTAAAATTGTTGAGTTTTTTTAACTAGGAATGTTTATTTTTTATGGTTTTTATCGTGAAATTGAAGAATTTTTTAACTTGGAATTTTTTTATGGTTTTTATAGAGAAATTGTTTAATTTTTTAACTTGGAACTTTTTTTTTGTTCTTTATACAGAAACTGTTTACTTGGAATCTTTTATGTTTTTTTTTAACTTGGAACTTTTTTATGGTTCTTTTAGTGAAATTGTTGAGTTTTTTAAAATTTACTTTTTTTATTTTTTTTATAGTGAAATTATTGAATTATTTTAAGATTGATGTTTTTTTTCCAGTAATTTATCTTAAAATTGCTTATATTTTTAACTTGAAACTTTTTTTGTGTGTTTTTTATAGTCAAATTGTTGAGTATTTTAAATTGGAACTTTTTTTAATGGTTTTTACAGTGAAATTGTTGAGTTTTTTCAAATGGAACTTTTTTTGTATGGTTTTTACAGTGAAAATGTAGAGTTTTTTAACTTGGAACTTTTTTAATGGTATTTATAGTGAAATTATTGAGTTTTTCAACTTGGAACTTTTTTATGGTTTTTATAGTGAAATTGTATAGTTTTTTAACTAGGAACTTTTTTTAATGGTATTTATAGTGAAATTATTAAGTTTTTTGACTTGGAACTTTTTAATGGTTTTAATAGTGAAATTGTTAATTTTTTTAACATGAATCTTTTATGGTTTTATAGTGAAATTGTTGACTTATTTTTAACTTGGAACTTTTTTTATGATTTTTACAGTAAAATTGTTGAGTTTTTTTAACTAGGAAGTTTATTTTTTATAGTTTTTATTGTGAAATTGATGGATTTTTAAACTTGGAATTTTTTTATGGTTTTTATAGAGAAATTGTTTAATTTTTTAACTTGGAACTTTTTTTATGCTTTTTATACAGAAACTGTTTACTTGGAACTTTTTAATGGTTCTTTTAGTGAAATTGTTGAGTTTTTTAAAATTTATTTTTTTATGTTTTTTTATAGTGAAATTATTGAATTATTTTAAGATTGATGTTTTTTTATGTAATTTATATTAAAATTGCTTATATTTTTAACTTTAAACTTTTTTGTGTGTTTTTTATAGTGAAATTGTTGAGTATTTTAAATTGGAACTTTTTATAATGGTTTTTACAGTGAAATTGTTGAGTTTTTTCAAATGGAACTTTTTTTGTATGGTTTTTACAGTGAAAATGTAGAGTTTTTTAACTTGGAACTTTTTTAATGGTATTTATAGTGAAATTATTGAGTTTTTCAACTTGGAACTTTTTTATGGTTTTTATAGTGAAATTGTATAGTTTTTTAACTAGGAACTTTTTTTAATGGTATTTATAGTGAAATTATTAAGTTTTTTGACTTGGAACTTTTTAATGGTTTTAATAGTGAAATTGTTAATTTTTTTAACATGAATCTTTTATGGTTTTATAGTGAAATTGTTGACTTATTTTTAACTTGGAACTTTTTTTATGATTTTTACAGTAAAATTGTTGAGTTTTTTTAACTAGGAAGTTTATTTTTTATGGTTTTTATTGTGAAATTGATGGATTTTTTAACTTGGAATTTTTTTATGGTTTTTATAGAGAAATTGTTTAATTTTTTAACTTGGAACTTTTTTTATGCTTTTTATACAGAAATTGTTTACTTGGAATCTTTTATACTTTTTTTTTTAACTTGGAACTTTTTAATGGTTCTTTTAGTGAAATTGTTGAGTTTTTTAAAATTTACTTTTTTTATGTTTTTTTATAGTGAAATTATTGAATTATTTTAAGATTGATGTTTTTTTTATGTAATTTGTATTAAAATTGCTTATATTTTTAACTTGAAACTTTTTTGTGTGTTTTTTATAGTGAAATTGTTGAGTATTTTAAATTGGAACTTTTTTTAATGGTTTTTACAGTGAAATTGTTGAGTTTTTTCAAATGGAACTTTTTTTGTATGGTTTTTACAGTGAAAATGTAGAGTTTTTTAACTTGGAACTTTTTTAATGGTATTTATAGTGAAATTATTGAGTTTTTCAACTTGGAACTTTTTTATGGTTTTTATAGTGAAATTGTATAGTTTTTTAACTAGGAACTTTTTTTAATGGTATTTATAGTGAAATTATTAAGTTTTTTGACTTGGAACTTTTTAATGGTTTTAATAGTGAAATTGTTAATTTTTTTAACATGAATCTTTTATGGTTTTATAGTGAAATTGTTGACTTATTTTTAACTTGGAACTTTTTTTATGATTTTTACAGTAAAATTGTTGAGTTTTTTTAACTAGGAAGTTTATTTTTTATGGTTTTTATTGTGAAATTGATGGATTTTTTAACTTGGAATTTTTTTATGGTTTTTATAGAGAAATTGTTTAATTTTTTAACTTGGAACTTTTTTTATGCTTTTTATACAGAAATTGTTTACTTGGAATCTTTTATACTTTTTTTTTTAACTTGGAACTTTTTAATGGTTCTTTTAGTGAAATTGTTGAGTTTTTTAAAATTTACTTTTTTTATGTTTTTTTATAGTGAAATTATTGAATTATTTTAAGATTGATGTTTTTTTTATGTAATTTGTATTAAAATTGCTTATATTTTTAACTTGAAACTTTTTTGTGTGTTTTTTATAGTGAAATTGTTGAGTATTTTAAATTGGAACTTTTTTTAATGGTTTTTACAGTGAAATTGTTGAGTTTTTTCAAATGGAACTTTTTTTGTATGGTTTTTACAGTGAAAATGTAGAGTTTTTTAACTTGGAACTTTTTTAATGGTATTTATAGTGAAATTATTGAGTTTTTCGACTTGGAACTTTTTTATGGTTTTTATAGTGAAATTGTATAGTTTTTTAACTAGGAACTTTTTTTAATGGTATTTATAGTGAAATTATTGAGTTTTTTGACTTGGAACTTTTTTATGGTTTTTATAGTGAAATTGTTAATTTTTTTAACATGAATCTTTTATGGTTTTTATAGTAAATTGTTGACTTATTTTTAACTTGGAACTTTTTTTTGGTTTTTACAGTAAAATTGTTGAGTTTTTTTAACTAGGAATGTTTATTTTTTATGGTTTTTATAGTGAAATTGATGAATTTTTTAACTTGGAATTTTTTTATGGTTTTTATAGAGAAATTGTTTAATTTTTTGACTTGGAACTTTTTTTATGCTTTTTATACAGAAACTGTTTACTTGGAATCTTTTTTGCTTTTTTTTAACTTGGAACTTTTTTATGGTTCTTTTAGTGAAATTGTTGAGTTTTTTAAAATTTACTTTTTTTATGTTTTTTATAGTGAAATTGTTGAATTATTTTAAGATTGATGTTTTTTTTCAGTAACTTATATTAAAATTGCTTATATTTTTAACTTGAAACTTTTTTTGTGTGTTTTTTATAGTGAAATTGTTGAGTATTTTAAATTGGAACTTTTTTTAATGGTTTTTACAGTGAAATTGTTGAGTTTTTTCAAATGGAACTTTTTTTGTATGGTTTTTACAGTGAAAATGTAGAATTTTTTAACTTGGAACTTTTTTAATGGTATTTATAGTGAAATTATTGAGTTTTTCGACTTGGAACTTTTTTATGGTTTTATAGTGAAATTGTATAGTTTTTTAACTAGGAACTTTTTTTAATGGTATTTATAGTGAAATTTTTGAGTTTTTTGACTTGGAACTTTTTAATGGTTTTTATAGTGAAATTGTTAATTTTTTTAACATGAATCTTTTATGGTTTTATAGTGAAATTGTTGACTTATTTTTAACTTGGAACTTTTTTTATGATTTTTACAGTAAAATTGTTGAGTTTTTTTTAACTAGGAAGTTTATTTTTTATGGTTTTTATTGTGAAATTGATGGATTTTTTAACTTGGAACTTTTTTTATGCTTTTTATACAGAAATTGTTTACTTGGAATCTTTTATACTTTTTTTTTTAACTTGGAACTTTTTAATGGTTCTTTTAGTGAAATTGTTGAGTTTTTTAAAGTTTACTTTTTTTATGTTTTTTTATAGTGAAATTATTGAATTATTTTAAGATTGATGTTTTTTTTATGTAATTTATATTAAAATTGCTTATATTTTTAACTTGAAACTTTTTTGTGTGTTTTTTATAGTGAAATTGTTGAGTATTTTAAATTGGAACTTTTTTTAAAGGTTTTTACAGTGAAATTGTTGAGTTTTTTCAAATGGAACTTTTTTTGTATGGTTTTTACAGTGAAAATGTAGAGTTTTTTAACTTGGAACTTTTTTAATGGTATTTATAGTGAAATTATTGAGTTTTTCGACTTGGAACTTTTTTATGGTTTTTATAGTGAAATTGTATAGTTTTTTAACTAGGAACTTTTTTTAATGGTATTTATAGTGAAATTATTGAGTTTTTTGACTTGGAACTTTTTTATGGTTTTTATAGTGAAATTGTTAATTTTTTTAACATGAATCTTTTATGGTTTTTATAGTAAATTGTTGACTTATTTTTAACTTGGAACTTTTTTTTGGTTTTTACAGTAAAATTGTTGAGTTTTTTTAACTAGGAATGTTTATTTTTTATGGTTTTTATAGTGAAATTGATGAATTTTTTAACTTGGAATTTTTTTATGGTTTTTATAGAGAAATTGTTTAATTTTTTAACTTGGAACTTTTTTTATGCTTTTTATAAAGAAACTGTTTACTTGGAATCTTTTTTGCTTTTTTTTAACTTGGAACTTTTTTATGGTTCTTTTAGTGAAATTGTTGAGTTTTTTAAAATTTACTTTTTTTATGTTTTTTATAGTGAAATTATTGAATTATTTTAAGATTGATGTTTTTTTTCAGTAACTTATATTAAAATTGCTTATATTTTTAACTTGAAACTTTTTTTGTGTGTTTTTTATAGTGAAATTGTTGAGTATTTTAAATTGGAACTTTTTTTAATGGTTTTTACAGTGAAATTGTTGAGTTTTTTCAAATGGAACTTTTTTTGTATGGTTTTTACAGTGAAAATGTAGAGTTTTTTAACTTGGAACTTTTTTAATGGTATTTATAGTGAAATTATTGAGTTTTTCGACTTGGAACTTTTTTATGGTTTTTATAGTGAAATTGTATAGTTTTTTAACTAGGAACTTTTTTTAATGGTATTTATAGTGAAATTATTGAGTTTTTTGACTTGGAACTTTTTTATGGTTTTTATAGTGAAATTGTTAATTTTTTTAACATGAATCTTTTATGGTTTTTATAGTAAATTGTTGACTTATTTTTAACTTGGAACTTTTTTTTGGTTTTTACAGTAAAATTGTTGAGTTTTTTTAACTAGGAATGTTTATTTTTTATGGTTTTTATAGTGAAATTGATGAATTTTTTAACTTGGAATTTTTTTATGGTTTTTATAGAGAAATTGTTTAATTTTTTAACTTGGATCTTTTTTTATGCTTTTTATACAGAAACTGTTTACTTGGAATCTTTTTTGCTTTTTTTTAACTTGGAACTTTTTTATGGTTCTTTTAGTGAAATTGTTGAGTTTTTTAAAATTTACTTTTTTTATGTTTTTTATAGTGAAATTATTGAATTATTTTAAGATTGATGTTTTTTTTCAGTAACTTATATTAAAATTGCTTATATTTTTAACTTGAAACTTTTTTTTTGTGTGTTTTTTATAGTGAAATTGTTGAGTATTTTAAATTGGAACTTTTTTTAATGGTTTTTACAGTGAAATTGTTGAGTTTTTTCAAATGGAACTTTTTTTGTATGGTTTTTACAGTGAAAATGTAGAGTTTTTTAACTTGGAACTTTTTTAATGGTATTTATAGTGAAATTATTGAGTTTTTCAACTTGGAACTTTTTTATGGTTTTATAGTGAAATTGTATAGTTTTTTAACTAGGAACTTTTTTTAATGGTATTTATAGTGAAATTATTGAGTTTTTTGACTTGGAACTTTTTAATGGTTTTTATAGTGAAATTGTTAATTTTTTTAACATGAATCTTTTATGGTTTTATAGTGAAATTGTTGACTTATTTTTAACTTGGAACTTTTTTTATGATTTTTACAGTAAAATTGTTGAGTTTTTTTAACTAGGAAGTTTATTTTTTATGGTTTTTATTGTGAAATTGATGGATTTTTTAACTTGGAATTTTTTTATGGTTTTTATAGAGAAATTGTTTAATTTTTTAACTTGGAACTTTTTTTATGCTTTTTATACAGAAATTGTTTACTTGGAATCTTTTATACTTTTTTTTTTAACTTGGAACTTTTTAATGGTTCTTTTAGTGAAATTGTTGAGTTTTTTAAAATTTACTTTTTTTATGTTTTTTTATAGTGAAATTATTGAATTATTTTAAGATTGATGTTTTTTTTATGTAATTTATATTAAAATTGCTTATATTTTTAACTTGAAACTTTTTTGTGTGTTTTTTATAGTGAAATTGTTGAGTATTTTAAATTGGAACTTTTTTTAATGGTTTTTACAGTGAAATTGTTGAGTTTTTTCAAATGGAACTTTTTTTGTATGGTTTTTACAGTGAAAATGTAGAGTTTTTTAACTTGGAACTTTTTTAATGGTATTTATAGTGAAATTATTGAGTTTTTCGACTTGGAACTTTTTTATGGTTTTTATAGTGAAATTGTATAGTTTTTTAACTAGGAACTTTTTTTAATGGTTTATAGTTAAATTATTGAGTTTTTTGACTTGGAACTTTTTTATGGTTTTTATAGTGAAATTGTTAATTTTTTTTAACATGAATCTTTTATGGTTTTTATAGTAAATTGTTGACTTATTTTTAACTTGGAACTTTTTTTTGGTTTTTACAGTAAAATTGTTGAGTTTTTTTAACTAGGAATGTTTATTTTTTATGGTTTTTATAGTGAAATTGATGAATTTTTTAACTTGGAATTTTTTTATGGTTTTTATAGAGAAATTGTTTAATTTTTTAACTTGGATCTTTTTTTATGCTTTTTATACAGAAACTGTTTACTTGGAATCTTTTTTGCTTTTTTTTAACTTGGAACTTTTTTATGGTTCTTTTAGTGAAATTGTTGAGTTTTTTAAAATTTACTTTTTTTATGTTTGTTATAGTGAAATTATTGAATTATTTTAAGATTGATGTTTTTTTTCAGTAACTTATATTAAAATTGCTTATATTTTTAACTTGAAACTTTTTTTGTGTGTTTTTTATAGTGAAATTGTTGAGTATTTTAAATTGGAACTTTTTTTAATGGTTTTTACAGTGAAATTGTTGAGTTTTTTCAAATGGAACTTTTTTTGTATGGTTTTTACAGTGAAAATGTAGAGTTTTTTAACTTGGAACTTTTTTAATGGTATTTATAGTGAAATTATTGAGTTTTTCAACTTGGAACTTTTTTATGGTTTTTATAGTGAAATTGTATAGTTTTTTAACTAGGAACTTTTTTTAATGGTATTTATAGTTAAATTATTGAGTTTTTTGACTTGGAACTTTTTTATGGTTTTTATAGTGAAATTGTTAATTTTTTTAACATGAATCTTTTATGGTTTTTATAGTAAATTGTTGACTTATTTTTAACTTGGAACTTTTTTTTGGTTTTTACAGTAAAATTGTTGAGTTTTTTTAACTAGGAATGTTTATTTTTTATGGTTTTTATAGTGAAATTGATGAATTTTTTAACTTGGAATTTTTTTATGGTTTTTATAGAGAAATTGTTTAATTTTTTAACTTGGATCTTTTTTTATGCTTTTTATACAGAAACTGTTTACTTGGAATCTTTTTTGCTTTTTTTTAACTTGGAACTTTTTTATGGTTCTTTTAGTGAAATTGTTGAGTTTTTTAAAATTTACTTTTTTTATGTTTTTTATAGTGAAATTATTGAATTATTTTAAGATTGATGTTTTTTTTCAGTAACTTATATTAAAATTGCTTATATTTTTAACTTGAAACTTTTTTTGTGTGTTTTTTATAGTGAAATTGTTGAGTATTTTAAATTGGAACTTTTTTTAATGGTTTTTACAGTGAAATTGTTGAGTTTTTTCAAATGGAACTTTTTTTGTATGGTTTTTACAGTGAAAATGTAGAGTTTTTTAACTTGGAACTTTTTTAATGGTATTTATAGTGAAATTATTGAGTTTTTCAACTTGGAACTTTTTTATGGTTTTATAGTGAAATTGTATAGTTTTTTAACTAGGAACTTTTTTTAATGGTATTTATAGTGAAATTATTGAGTTTTTTGACTTGGAACTTTTTAATGGTTTTTATAGTGAAATTGTTAATTTTTTTAACATGAATCTTTTATGGTTTTATAGTGAAATTGTTGACTTATTTTTAACTTGGAACTTTTTTTATGATTTTTACAGTAAAATTGTTGAGTTTTTTTAACTAGGAAGTTTATTTTTTATGGTTTTTATTGTGAAATTGATGGATTTTTTAACTTGGAATTTTTTTATGGTTTTTATAGAGAAATTGTTTAATTTTTTAACTTGGAACTTTTTTTATGCTTTTTATACAGAAATTGTTTAATTGGAATCTTTTATACTTTTTTTTTTTAACTTGGAACTTTTTAATGGTTCTTTTAGTGAAATTGTTGAGTTTTTTAAAATTTACTTTTTTTATGTTTTTTTATAGTGAAATTATTGAATTATTTTAAGATTGATGTTTTTTTTATGTAATTTATATTAAAATTGCTTATATTTTTAACTTGAAACTTTTTTGTGTGTTTTTTATAGTGAAATTGTTGAGTATTTTAAATTGGAACTTTTTTTAATGGTTTTTACAGTGAAATTGTTGAGTTTTTTCAAATGGAACTTTTTTTGTATGGTTTTTACAGTGAAAATGTAGAGTTTTTTAACTTGGAACTTTTTTAATGGTATTTATAGTGAAATTATTGAGTTTTTCGACTTGGAACTTTTTTATGGTTTTTATAGTGAAATTGTATAGTTTTTTAACTAGGAACTTTTTTTAATGGTTTATAGTTAAATTATTGAGTTTTTTGACTTGGAACTTTTTAATGGTTTTTATAGTGAAATTGTTAATTTTTTTAACATGAATCTTTTATGGTTTTATAGTGAAATTGTTGACTTATTTTTAACTTGGAACTTTTTTTATGATTTTTACAGTAAAATTGTTGAGTTTTTTTTAACTAGGAAGTTTATTTTTTATGGTTTTTATTGTGAAATTGATGGATTTTTTAACTTGGAACTTTTTTTATGCTTTTTATACAGAAATTGTTTACTTGGAATCTTTTATACTTTTTTTTTTAACTTGGAACTTTTTAATGGTTCTTTTAGTGAAATTGTTGAGTTTTTTAAAATTTACTTTTTTTATGTTTTTTTATAGTGAAATTATTGAATTATTTTAAGATTGATGTTTTTTTTATGTAATTTATATTAAAATTGCTTATATTTTTAACTTGAAACTTTTTTGTGTGTTTTTTATAGTGAAATTGTTGAGTATTTTAAATTGGAACTTTTTTTAATGGTTTTTACAGTGAAATTGTTGAGTTTTTTCAAATGGAACTTTTTTTGTATGGTTTTTACAGTGAAAATGTAGAGTTTTTTAACTTGGAACTTTTTTAATGGTATTTATAGTGAAATTATTGAGTTTTTCGACTTGGAACTTTTTTATGGTTTTTATAGTGAAATTGTATAGTTTTTTAACTAGGAACTTTTTTTAATGGTTTATAGTTAAATTATTGAGTTTTTTGACTTGGAACTTTTTTATGGTTTTTATAGTGAAATTGTTAATTTTTTTTAACATGAATCTTTTATGGTTTTTATAGTAAATTGTTGACTTATTTTTAACTTGGAACTTTTTTTTGGTTTTTACAGTAAAATTGTTGAGTTTTTTTAACTAGGAATGTTTATTTTTTATGGTTTTTATAGTGAAATTGATGAATTTTTTAACTTGGAATTTTTTTATGGTTTTTATAGAGAAATTGTTTAATTTTTTAACTTGGATCTTTTTTTATGCTTTTTATACAGAAACTGTTTACTTGGAATCTTTTTTGCTTTTTTTTAACTTGGAACTTTTTTATGGTTCTTTTAGTGAAATTGTTGAGTTTTTTAAAATTTACTTTTTTTATGTTTTTTATAGTGAAATTATTGAATTATTTTAAGATTGATGTTTTTTTTCAGTAACTTATATTAAAATTGCTTATATTTTTAACTTGAAACTTTTTTTGTGTGTTTTTTATAGTGAAATTGTTGAGTATTTTAAATTGGAACTTTTTTTAATGGTTTTTACAGTGAAATTGTTGAGTTTTTTCAAATGGAACTTTTTTTGTATGGTTTTTACAGTGAAAATGTAGAGTTTTTTAACTTGGAACTTTTTTAATGGTATTTATAGTGAAATTATTGAGTTTTTCAACTTGGAACTTTTTTATGGTTTTATAGTGAAATTGTATAGTTTTTTAACTAGGAACTTTTTTTAATGGTATTTATAGTGAAATTATTGAGTTTTTTGACTTGGAACTTTTTAATGGTTTTTATAGTGAAATTGTTAATTTTTTTAACATGAATCTTTTATGGTTTTATAGTGAAATTGTTGACTTATTTTTAACTTGGAACTTTTTTTATGATTTTTACAGTAAAATTGTTGAGTTTTTTTAACTAGGAAGTTTATTTTTTATGGTTTTTATTGTGAAATTGATGGATTTTTTAACTTGGAATTTTTTTATGGTTTTTATAGAGAAATTGTTTAATTTTTTAACTTGGAACTTTTTTTATGCTTTTTATACAGAAATTGTTTAATTGGAATCTTTTATACTTTTTTTTTTTAACTTGGAACTTTTTAATGGTTCTTTTAGTGAAATTGTTGAGTTTTTTAAAATTTACTTTTTTTATGTTTTTTTATAGTGAAATTATTGAATTATTTTAAGATTGATGTTTTTTTTATGTAATTTATATTAAAATTGCTTATATTTTTAACTTGAAACTTTTTTGTGTGTTTTTTATAGTGAAATTGTTGAGTATTTTAAATTGGAACTTTTTTTAATGGTTTTTACAGTGAAATTGTTGAGTTTTTTCAAATGGAACTTTTTTTGTATGGTTTTTACAGTGAAAATGTAGAGTTTTTTAACTTGGAACTTTTTTAATGGTATTTATAGTGAAATTATTGAGTTTTTCGACTTGGAACTTTTTTATGGTTTTTATAGTGAAATTGTATAGTTTTTTAACTAGGAACTTTTTTTAATGGTTTATAGTTAAATTATTGAGTTTTTTGACTTGGAACTTTTTTATGGTTTTTATAGTGAAATTGTTAATTTTTTTTAACATGAATCTTTTATGGTTTTTATAGTAAATTGTTGACTTATTTTTAACTTGGAACTTTTTTTTGGTTTTTACAGTAAAATTGTTGAGTTTTTTTAACTAGGAATGTTTATTTTTTATGGTTTTTATAGTGAAATTGATGAATTTTTTAACTTGGAATTTTTTTATGGTTTTTATAGAGAAATTGTTTAATTTTTTAACTTGGATCTTTTTTTATGCTTTTTATACAGAAACTGTTTACTTGGAATCTTTTTTGCTTTTTTTTAACTTGGAACTTTTTTATGGTTCTTTTAGTGAAATTGTTGAGTTTTTTAAAATTTACTTTTTTTTATGTTTGTTATAGTGAAATTATTGAATTATTTTAAGATTGATGTTTTTTTTCAGTAACTTATATTAAAATTGCTTATATTTTTAACTTGAAACTTTTTTTGTGTGTTTTTTATAGTGAAATTGTTGAGTATTTTAAATTGGAACTTTTTTTAATGGTTTTTACAGTGAAATTGTTGAGTTTTTTCAAATGGAACTTTTTTTGTATGGTTTTTACAGTGAAAATGTAGAGTTTTTTAACTTGGAACTTTTTTAATGGTATTTATAGTGAAATTATTGAGTTTTTCAACTTGGAACTTTTTTATGGTTTTATAGTGAAATTGTATAGTTTTTTAACTAGGAACTTTTTTTAATGGTATTTATAGTGAAATTATTGAGTTTTTTGACTTGGAACTTTTTAATGGTTTTTATAGTGAAATTGTTAATTTTTTTAACATGAATCTTTTATGGTTTTATAGTGAAATTGTTGACTTATTTTTAACTTGGAACTTTTTTTATGATTTTTACAGTAAAATTGTTGAGTTTTTTTAACTAGGAAGTTTATTTTTTATGGTTTTTATTGTGAAATTGATGGATTTTTTAACTTGGAATTTTTTTTATGGTTTTTATAGAGAAATTGTTTAATTTTTTAACTTGGAACTTTTTTTATGCTTTTTATACAGAAATTGTTTACTTGGAATCTTTTATACTTTTTTTTTTAACTTGGAACTTTTTAATGGTTCTTTTAGTGAAATTGTTGAGTTTTTTAAAATTTACTTTTTTTATGTTTTTTTATAGTGAAATTATTGAATTATTTTAAGATTGATGTTTTTTTTATGTAATTTGTATTAAAATTGCTTATATTTTTAACTTGAAACTTTTTTGTGTGTTTTTTATAGTGAAATTGTTGAGTATTTTAAATTGGAACTTTTTTTAATGGTTTTTACAGTGAAATTGTTGAGTTTTTTCAAATGGAACTTTTTTTGTATGGTTTTTACAGTGAAAATGTAGAGTTTTTTAACTTGGAACTTTTTTAATGGTATTTATAGTGAAATTATTGAGTTTTTCGACTTGGAACTTTTTTATGGTTTTTATAGTGAAATTGTATAGTTTTTTAACTAGGAACTTTTTTTAATGGTATTTATAGTGAAATTATTGAGTTTTTTGACTTGGAACTTTTTAATGGTTTTTATAGTGAAATTGTTAATTTTTTTAACATGAATCTTTTATGGTTTTTATAGTAAATTGTTGACTTATTTTTAACTTGGAACTTTTTTTTGGTTTTTACAGTAAAATTGTTGAGTTTTTTTAACTAGGAATGTTTATTTTTTATGGTTTTTATAGTGAAATTGATGGATTTTTTAACTTGGAATTTTTTTATGGTTTTTATAGAGAAATTGTTTAATTTTTTAACTTGGAACTTTTTTTATGCTTTTTATACAGAAACTGTTTACTTGGAATCTTTTTTGCTTTTTTTTAACTTGGAACTTTTTTATGGTTCTTTTAGTGAAATTGTTGAGTTTTTTAAAATTTACTTTTTTTATGTTTTTTATAGTGAAATTGTTGAATTATTTTAAGATTGATGTTTTTTTTCAGTAACTTATATTAAAATTGCTTATATTTTTAACTTGAAACTTTTTTTGTGTGTTTTTTATAGTGAAATTGTTGAGTATTTTAAATTGGAACTTTTTTTAATGGTTTTTACAGTGAAATTGTTGAGTTTTTTCAAATGGAACTTTTTTTGTATGGTTTTTACAGTGAAAATGTAGAATTTTTTAACTTGGAACTTTTTTAATGGTATTTATAGTGAAATTATTGAGTTTTTCGACTTGGAACTTTTTTATGGTTTTATAGTGAAATTGTATAGTTTTTTAACTAGGAACTTTTTTTAATGGTATTTATAGTGAAATTTTTGAGTTTTTTGACTTGGAACTTTTTAATGGTTTTTATAGTGAAATTGTTAATTTTTTTAACATGAATCTTTTATGGTTTTATAGTGAAATTGTTGACTTATTTTTAACTTGGAACTTTTTTTATGATTTTTACAGTAAAATTGTTGAGTTTTTTTTAACTAGGAAGTTTATTTTTTATGGTTTTTATTGTGAAATTGATGGATTTTTTAACTTGGAACTTTTTTTATGCTTTTTATACAGAAATTGTTTACTTGGAATCTTTTATACTTTTTTTTTTAACTTGGAACTTTTTAATGGTTCTTTTAGTGAAATTGTTGAGTTTTTTAAAATTTACTTTTTTTATGTTTTTTTATAGTGAAATTATTGAATTATTTTAAGATTGATGTTTTTTTTATGTAATTTATATTAAAATTGCTTATATTTTTAACTTGAAACTTTTTTGTGTGTTTTTTATAGTGAAATTGTTGAGTATTTTAAATTGGAACTTTTTTTAAAGGTTTTTACAGTGAAATTGTTGAGTTTTTTCAAATGGAACTTTTTTTGTATGGTTTTTACAGTGAAAATGTAGAGTTTTTTAACTTGGAACTTTTTTAATGGTATTTATAGTGAAATTATTGAGTTTTTCGACTTGGAACTTTTTTATGGTTTTTATAGTGAAATTGTATAGTTTTTTAACTAGGAACTTTTTTTAATGGTATTTATAGTGAAATTATTGAGTTTTTTGACTTGGAACTTTTTTATGGTTTTTATAGTGAAATTGTTAATTTTTTTAACATGAATCTTTTATGGTTTTTATAGTAAATTGTTGACTTATTTTTAACTTGGAACTTTTTTTTGGTTTTTACAGTAAAATTGTTGAGTTTTTTTAACTAGGAATGTTTATTTTTTATGGTTTTTATAGTGAAATTGATGAATTTTTTAACTTGGAATTTTTTTATGGTTTTTATAGAGAAATTGTTTAATTTTTTAACTTGGAACTTTTTTTATGCTTTTTATAAAGAAACTGTTTACTTGGAATCTTTTTTGCTTTTTTTTAACTTGGAACTTTTTTATGGTTCTTTTAGTGAAATTGTTGAGTTTTTTAAAATTTACTTTTTTTATGTTTTTTATAGTGAAATTATTGAATTATTTTAAGATTGATGTTTTTTTTCAGTAACTTATATTAAAATTGCTTATATTTTTAACTTGAAACTTTTTTTGTGTGTTTTTTATAGTGAAATTGTTGAGTATTTTAAATTGGAACTTTTTTTAATGGTTTTTACAGTGAAATTGTTGAGTTTTTTCAAATGGAACTTTTTTTGTATGGTTTTTACAGTGAAAATGTAGAGTTTTTTAACTTGGAACTTTTTTAATGGTATTTATAGTGAAATTATTGAGTTTTTCGACTTGGAACTTTTTTATGGTTTTTATAGTGAAATTGTATAGTTTTTTAACTAGGAACTTTTTTTAATGGTATTTATAGTGAAATTATTGAGTTTTTTGACTTGGAACTTTTTTATGGTTTTTATAGTGAAATTGTTAATTTTTTTAACATGAATCTTTTATGGTTTTTATAGTAAATTGTTGACTTATTTTTAACTTGGAACTTTTTTTTGGTTTTTACAGTAAAATTGTTGAGTTTTTTTAACTAGGAATGTTTATTTTTTATGGTTTTTATAGTGAAATTGATGAATTTTTTAACTTGGAATTTTTTTATGGTTTTTATAGAGAAATTGTTTAATTTTTTAACTTGGATCTTTTTTTATGCTTTTTATACAGAAACTGTTTACTTGGAATCTTTTTTGCTTTTTTTTAACTTGGAACTTTTTTATGGTTCTTTTAGTGAAATTGTTGAGTTTTTTAAAATTTACTTTTTTTTATGTTTTTTATAGTGAAATTATTGAATTATTTTAAGATTGATGTTTTTTTTCAGTAACTTATATTAAAATTGCTTATATTTTTAACTTGAAACTTTTTTTGTGTGTTTTTTATAGTGAAATTGTTGAGTATTTTAAATTGGAACTTTTTTTAATGGTTTTTACAGTGAAATTGTTGAGTTTTTTCAAATGGAACTTTTTTTGTATGGTTTTTACAGTGAAAATGTAGAGTTTTTTAACTTGGAACTTTTTTAATGGTATTTATAGTGAAATTATTGAGTTTTTCAACTTGGAACTTTTTTATGGTTTTATAGTGAAATTGTATAGTTTTTTAACTAGGAACTTTTTTTAATGGTATTTATAGTGAAATTATTGAGTTTTTTGACTTGGAACTTTTTAATGGTTTTTATAGTGAAATTGTTAATTTTTTTAACATGAATCTTTTATGGTTTTATAGTGAAATTGTTGACTTATTTTTAACTTGGAACTTTTTTTATGATTTTTACAGTAAAATTGTTGAGTTTTTTTAACTAGGAAGTTTATTTTTTATGGTTTTTATTGTGAAATTGATGGATTTTTTAACTTGGAATTTTTTTATGGTTTTTATAGAGAAATTGTTTAATTTTTTAACTTGGAACTTTTTTTATGCTTTTTATACAGAAATTGTTTACTTGGAATCTTTTATACTTTTTTTTTTTAACTTGGAACTTTTTAATGGTTCTTTTAGTGAAATTGTTGAGTTTTTTAAAATTTACTTTTTTTATGTTTTTTTATAGTGAAATTATTGAATTATTTTAAGATTGATGTTTTTTTTATGTAATTTATATTAAAATTGCTTATATTTTTAACTTGAAACTTTTTTGTGTGTTTTTTATAGTGAAATTGTTGAGTATTTTAAATTGGAACTTTTTTTAATGGTTTTTACAGTGAAATTGTTGAGTTTTTTCAAATGGAACTTTTTTTGTATGGTTTTTACAGTGAAAATGTAGAGTTTTTTAACTTGGAACTTTTTTAATGGTATTTATAGTGAAATTATTGAGTTTTTCGACTTGGAACTTTTTTATGGTTTTTATAGTGAAATTGTATAGTTTTTTAACTAGGAACTTTTTTTAATGGTTTATAGTTAAATTATTGAGTTTTTTGACTTGGAACTTTTTTATGGTTTTTATAGTGAAATTGTTAATTTTTTTTAACATGAATCTTTTATGGTTTTTATAGTAAATTGTTGACTTATTTTTAACTTGGAACTTTTTTTTGGTTTTTACAGTAAAATTGTTGAGTTTTTTTAACTAGGAATGTTTATTTTTTATGGTTTTTATAGTGAAATTGATGAATTTTTTAACTTGGAATTTTTTTATGGTTTTTATAGAGAAATTGTTTAATTTTTTAACTTGGATCTTTTTTTATGCTTTTTATACAGAAACTGTTTACTTGGAATCTTTTTTGCTTTTTTTTAACTTGGAACTTTTTTATGGTTCTTTTAGTGAAATTGTTGAGTTTTTTAAAATTTACTTTTTTTATGTTTGTTATAGTGAAATTATTGAATTATTTTAAGATTGATGTTTTTTTTCAGTAACTTATATTAAAATTGCTTATATTTTTAACTTGAAACTTTTTTTGTGTGTTTTTTATAGTGAAATTGTTGAGTATTTTAAATTGGAACTTTTTTTAATGGTTTTTACAGTGAAATTGTTGAGTTTTTTCAAATGGAACTTTTTTTGTATGGTTTTTACAGTGAAAATGTAGAGTTTTTTAACTTGGAACTTTTTTAATGGTATTTATAGTGAAATTATTGAGTTTTTCAACTTGGAACTTTTTTATGGTTTTATAGTGAAATTGTATAGTTTTTTAACTAGGAACTTTTTTTAATGGTATTTATAGTGAAATTATTGAGTTTTTTGACTTGGAACTTTTTAATGGTTTTTATAGTGAAATTGTTAATTTTTTTAACATGAATCTTTTATGGTTTTATAGTGAAATTGTTGACTTATTTTTAACTTGGAACTTTTTTTATGATTTTTACAGTAAAATTGTTGAGTTTTTTTAACTAGGAAGTTTATTTTTTATGGTTTTTATTGTGAAATTGATGGATTTTTTAACTTGGAATTTTTTTATGGTTTTTATAGAGAAATTGTTTAATTTTTTAACTTGGAACTTTTTTTATGCTTTTTATACAGAAATTGTTTACTTGGAATCTTTTATACTTTTTTTTTTAACTTGGAACTTTTTAATGGTTCTTTTAGTGAAATTGTTGAGTTTTTTAAAATTTACTTTTTTTATGTTTTTTTATAGTGAAATTATTGAATTATTTTAAGATTGTTGTTTTTTTTATGTAATTTATATTAAAATTGCTTATATTTTTAACTTGAAACTTTTTTGTGTGTTTTTTATAGTGAAATTGTTGAGTATTTTAAATTGGAACTTTTTTTAATGGTTTTTACAGTGAAATTGTTGAGTTTTTTCAAATGGAACTTTTTTTGTATGGTTTTTACAGTGAAAATGTAGAGTTTTTTAACTTGGAACTTTTTTAATGGTATTTATAGTGAAATTATTGAGTTTTTCGACTTGGAACTTTTTTATGGTTTTATAGTGAAATTGTATAGTTTTTTAACTAGGAACTTTTTTTAATGGTATTTATAGTGAAATTATTGAGTTTTTTGACTTGGAACTTTTTAATGGTTTTTATAGTGAAATTGTTAATTTTTTTAACATGAATCTTTTATGGTTTTATAGTGAAATTGTTGACTTATTTTTAACTTGGAACTTTTTTTATGATTTTTACAGTAAAATTGTTGAGTTTTTTTAACTAGGAAGTTTATTTTTTATGGTTTTTATTGTGAAATTGATGGATTTTTTAACTTGGAATTTTTTTATGGTTTTTATAGAGAAATTGTTTAATTTTTTAACTTGGAACTTTTTTTATGCTTTTTATACAGAAATTGTTTACTTGGAATCTTTTATACTTTTTTTTTTTAACTTGGAACTTTTTAATGGTTCTTTTAGTGAAATTGTTGAGTTTTTTAAAATTTACTTTTTTTATGTTTTTTTATAGTGAAATTATTGAATTATTTTAAGATTGATGTTTTTTTTATGTAATTTATATTAAAATTGCTTATATTTTTAACTTGAAACTTTTTTGTGTGTTTTTTATAGTGAAATTGTTGAGTATTTTAAATTGGAACTTTTTTTAAAGGTTTTTACAGTGAAATTGTTGAGTTTTTTCAAATGGAACTTTTTTTGTATGGTTTTTACAGTGAAAATGTAGAGTTTTTTAACTTGGAACTTTTTTAATGGTATTTATATTGAAATTATTGAGTTTTTCGACTTGGAACTTTTTTATGGTTTTTATAGTGAAATTGTATAGTTTTTTAACTAGGAACTTTTTTTAATGGTATTTATAGTGAAATTATTGAGTTTTTTGACTTGGAACTTTTTTATGGTTTTTATAGTGAAATTGTTAATTTTTTTAACATGAATCTTTTATGGTTTTTATAGTAAATTGTTGACTTATTTTTAACTTGGAACTTTTTTTTTGTTTTTACAGTAAAATTGTTGAGTTTTTTTAACTAGGAATGTTTATTTTTTATGGTTTTTATAGTGAAATTGATGAATTTTTTAACTTGGAATTTTTTTATGGTTTTTATAGAGAAATTGTTTAATTTTTTAACTTGGAACTTTTTTTATGCTTTTTATAAAGAAACTGTTTACTTGGAATCTTTTTTGCTTTTTTTTAACTTGGAACTTTTTTATGGTTCTTTTAGTGAAATTGTTGAGTTTTTTAAAATTTACTTTTTTTATGTTTTTTATAGTGAAATTATTGAATTATTTTAAGATTGATGTTTTTTTTCAGTAACTTATATTAAAATTGCTTATATTTTTAACTTGAAACTTTTTTTGTGTGTTTTTTATAGTGAAATTGTTGAGTATTTTAAATTGGAACTTTTTTTAATGGTTTTTACAGTGAAATTGTTGAGTTTTTTCAAATGGAACTTTTTTTGTATGGTTTTTACAGTGAAAATGTAGAGTTTTTTAACTTGGAACTTTTTTAATGGTATTTATAGTGAAATTATTGAGTTTTTCGACTTGGAACTTTTTTATGGTTTTATAGTGAAATTGTATAGTTTTTTAACTAGGAACTTTTTTTAATGGTATTTATAGTGAAATTATTGAGTTTTTTGACTTGGAACTTTTTTATGGTTTTTATAGTGAAATTGTTAATTTTTTTAACATGAATCTTTTATGGTTTTATAGTGAAATTGTTGACTTATTTTTAACTTGGAACTTTTTTTATGATTTTTACAGTAAAATTGTTGAGTTTTTTTAACTAGGAAGTTTATTTTTTATGGTTTTTATTGTGAAATTGATGGATTTTTTAACTTGGAATTTTTTTATGGTTTTTATAGAGAAATTGTTTAATTTTTTAACTTGGAACTTTTTTTATGCTTTTTATACAGAAATTGTTTACTTGGAATCTTTTATACTTTTTTTTTTAACTTGGAACTTTTTAATGGTTCTTTTAGTGAAATTGTTGAGTTTTTTAAAATTTACTTTTTTTATGTTTTTTTATAGTGAAATTATTGAATTATTTTAAGATTGTTGTTTTTTTTATGTAATTTATATTAAAATTGCTTATATTTTTAACTTGAAACTTTTTTGTGTGTTTTTTATAGTGAAATTGTTGAGTATTTTAAATTGGAACTTTTTTTAATGGTTTTTACAGTGAAATTGTTGAGTTTTTTCAAATGGAACTTTTTTTGTATGGTTTTTACAGTGAAAATGTAGAGTTTTTTAACTTGGAACTTTTTTAATGGTATTTATAGTGAAATTATTGAGTTTTTCGACTTGGAACTTTTTTATGGTTTTTATAGTGAAATTGTATAGTTTTTTAACTAGGAACTTTTTTTAATGGTATTTATAGTGAAATTATTGAGTTTTTTGACTTGGAACTTTTTTATGGTTTTTATAGTGAAATTGTTAATTTTTTTAACATGAATCTCTTATGGTTTTTATAGTAAATTGTTGACTTATTTTTAACTTGGAACTTTTTTTTTGGTTTTTACAGTAAAATTGTTGAGTTTTTTTTAACTAGGAATGTTTATTTTTTATGGTTTTTATCGTGAAATTGATGAATTTTTTAACTTGGAATTTTTTTATGGTTTTTATAGAGAAATTGTTTAATTTTTTAACTTGGAACTTTTTTTTTGTTCTTTATACAGAAACTGTTTACTTGGAATCTTTTATGTTTTTTTTTAACTTGGAACTTTTTTATGGTTCTTTTAGTGAAATTGTTGAGTTTTTTAAAATTTACTTTTTTTATTTTTTTTATAGTGAAATTATTGAATTATTTTAAGATTGATGTTTTTTTTCCAGTAATTTATCTTAAAATTGCTTATATTTTTAACTTGAAACTTTTTTTGTGTGTTTTTTATAGTCAAATTGTTGAGTATTTTAAATTGGAACTTTTTTTAATGGTTTTTACAGTGAAATTGTTGAGTTTTTTCAAATGGAACTTTTTTTGTATGGTTTTTACAGTGAAAATGTAGAGTTTTTTAACTTGGAACTTTTTTAATGGTATTTATAGTGAAATTATTGAGTTTTTCAACTTGGAACTTTTTTATGGTTTTTATAGTGAAATTGTATAGTTTTTTAACTAGGAACTTTTTTTAATGGTATTTATAGTGAAATTATTAAGTTTTTTGACTTGGAACTTTTTAATGGTTTTAATAGTGAAATTGTTAATTTTTTTAACATGAATCTTTTATGGTTTTATAGTGAAATTGTTGACTTATTTTTAACTTGGAACTTTTTTTATGGTTTTTACAGTAAAATTGTTGAGTTTTTTTAACTAGGAAGTTTATTTTTTATAGTTTTTATAGTGAAATTGATGGATTTTTTAACTTGGAATTTTTTTATGGTTTTTATAGAGAAATTGTTTAATTTTTTAACTTGGAACTTTTTTTATGCTTTTTATACAGAAACTGTTTACTTGGAACTTTTTAATGGTTCTTTTAGTGAAATTGTTGAGTTTTTTAAAATTTATTTTTTTATGTTTTTTTATAGTGAAATTATTGAATTATTTTAAGATTGATGTTTTTTTATGTAATTTATATTAAAATTGCTTATATTTTTAACTTTAAACTTTTTTGTGTGTTTTTTATAGTGAAATTGTTGAGTATTTTAAATTGGAACTTTTTTTAATGGTTTTTACAGTGAAATTGTTGAGTTTTTTCAAATGGAACTTTTTTTGTATGGTTTTTACAGTGAAAATGTAGAGTTTTTTAACTTGGAACTTTTTTAATGGTATTTATAGTGAAATTATTGAGTTTTTCAACTTGGAACTTTTTTATGGTTTTTATAGTGAAATTGTATAGTTTTTTAACTAGGAACTTTTTTTAATGGTATTTATAGTGAAATTATTAAGTTTTTTGATTTGGAACTTTTTAATGGTTTTAATAGTGAAATTGTTAATTTTTTTAACATGAATCTTTTATGGTTTTATAGTGAAATTGTTGACTTATTTTTAACTTGGAACTTTTTTTATGATTTTTACAGTAAAATTGTTGAGTTTTTTTAACTAGGAAGTTTATTTTTTATGGTTTTTATTGTGAAATTGATGGATTTTTTAACTTGGAATTTTTTTATGGTTTTTATAGAGAAATTGTTTAATTTTTTAACTTGGAACTTTTTTTATGCTTTTTATACAGAAATTGTTTACTTGGAATCTTTTATACTTTTTTTTTTAACTTGGAACTTTTTAATGGTTCTTTTAGTGAAATTGTTGAGTTTTTTAAAATTTACTTTTTTTATGTTTTTTTATAGTGAAATTATTGAATTATTTTAAGATTGATGTTTTTTTTATGTAATTTATATTAAAATTGCTTATATTTTTAACTTGAAACTTTTTTGTGTGTTTTTTATAGTGAAATTGTTGAGTATTTTAAATTGGAACTTTTTTTAATGGTTTTTACAGTGAAATTGTTGAGTTTTTTCAAATGGAACTTTTTTTGTATGGTTTTTACAGTGAAAATGTAGAGTTTTTTAACTTGGAACTTTTTTAATGGTATTTATAGTGAAATTATTGAGTTTTTCGACTTGGAACTTTTTTATGGTTTTTATACTGAAATTGTATAGTTTTTTAACTAGGAACTTTTTTTAATGGTATTTATAGTGAAATTATTGAGTTTTTTGACTTAGAACTTTTTTATGGTTTTTATAGTGAAATTGTTAATTTTTTAACATGAATCTTTTATGGTTTTTATAGTAAATTGTTGACTTATTTTTAACTTGGAACTTTTTTTTTGGTTTTTACAGTAAAATTGTTGAGTTTTTTTTAACTAGGAATGTTTATTTTTTATGGTTTTTATCGTGAAATTGATGAATTTTTTAACTTGGAATTTTTTTATGGTTTTTATAGAGAAATTGTTTAATTTTTTAACTTGGAACTTTTTTTTTGTTCTTTATACAGAAACTGTTTACTTGGAATCTTTTATGTTTTTTTTTAACTTGGAACTTTTTTATGGTTCTTTTAGTGAAATTGTTGAGTTTTTTAAAATTTACTTTTTTTATTTTTTTTATAGTGAAATTATTGAATTATTTTAAGATTGATGTTTTTTTTCCAGTAATTTATCTTAAAATTGCTTATATTTTTAACTTGAAACTTTTTTTGTGTGTTTTTTATAGTCAAATTGTTGAGTATTTTAAATTGGAACTTTTTTTAATGGTTTTTACAGTGAAATTGTTGAGTTTTTTCAAATGGAACTTTTTTTGTATGGTTTTTACAGTGAAAATGTAGAGTTTTTTAACTTGGAACTTTTTTAATGGTATTTATAGTGAAATTATTGAGTTTTTCAACTTGGAACTTTTTTATGGTTTTTATAGTGAAATTGTATAGTTTTTTAACTAGGAACTTTTTTTAATGGTATTTATAGTGAAATTATTAAGTTTTTTGACTTGGAACTTTTTAATGGTTTTAATAGTGAAATTGTTAATTTTTTTAACATGAATCTTTTATGGTTTTATAGTGAAATTGTTGACTTATTTTTAACTTGGAACTTTTTTTATGGTTTTTACAGTAAAATTGTTGAGTTTTTTTAACTAGGAAGTTTATTTTTTATAGTTTTTATAGTGAAATTGATGGATTTTTTAACTTGGAATTTTTTTATGGTTTTTATAGAGAAATTGTTTAATTTTTTAACTTGGAACTTTTTTTATGCTTTTTATACAGAAACTGTTTACTTGGAACTTTTTAATGGTTCTTTTAGTGAAATTGTTGAGTTTTTTAAAATTTATTTTTTTATGTTTTTTTATAGTGAAATTATTGAATTATTTTAAGATTGATGTTTTTTTATGTAATTTATATTAAAATTGCTTATATTTTTAACTTTAAACTTTTTTGTGTGTTTTTTATAGTGAAATTGTTGAGTATTTTAAATTGGAACTTTTTATAATGGTTTTTACAGTGAAATTGTTGAGTTTTTTCAAATGGAACTTTTTTTGTATGGTTTTTACAGTGAAAATGTAGAGTTTTTTAACTTGGAACTTTTTTAATGGTATTTATAGTGAAATTATTGAGTTTTTCAACTTGGAACTTTTTTATGGTTTTTATAGTGAAATTGTATAGTTTTTTAACTAGGAACTTTTTTTAATGGTATTTATAGTGAAATTATTAAGTTTTTTGACTTGGAACTTTTTAATGGTTTTAATAGTGAAATTGTTAATTTTTTTAACATGAATCTTTTATGGTTTTATAGTGAAATTGTTGACTTATTTTTAACTTGGAACTTTTTTTATGATTTTTACAGTAAAATTGTTGAGTTTTTTTAACTAGGAAGTTTATTTTTTATGGTTTTTATTGTGAAATTGATGGATTTTTTAACTTGGAATTTTTTTATGGTTTTTATAGAGAAATTGTTTAATTTTTTAACTTGGAACTTTTTTTATGCTTTTTATACAGAAATTGTTTACTTGGAATCTTTTATACTTTTTTTTTAACTTGGAACTTTTTAATGGTTCTTTTAGTGAAATTGTTGAGTTTTTTAAAATTTACTTTTTTTATGTTTTTTTATAGTGAAATTATTGAATTATTTTAAGATTGATGTTTTTTTTATGTAATTTATATTAAAATTGCTTATATTTTTAACTTGAAACTTTTTTGTGTGTTTTTTATAGTGAAATTGTTGAGTATTTTAAATTGGAACTTTTTTTAATGGTTTTTACAGTGAAATTGTTGAGTTTTTTCAAATGGAACTTTTTTTGTATGGTTTTTACAGTGAAAATGTAGAGTTTTTTAACCTGTGAACTTTTTTAATGGTATTTATAGTGAAATTATTGAGTTTTTCGACTTGGAACTTTTTTATGGTTTTTATAGTGAAATTGTATAGTTTTTTAACTAGGAACTTTTTTTAATGGTATTTATAGTGAAATTATTGAGTTTTTTGACTTAGAACTTTTTTATGGTTTTTATAGTGAAATTGTTAATTTTTTAACATGAATCTTTTATGGTTTTTATAGTAAATTGTTGACTTATTTTTAACTTGGAACTTTTTTTTTGGTTTTTACAGTAAAATTGTTGAGTTTTTTTTAACTAGGAATGTTTATTTTTTATGGTTTTTATCGTGAAATTGATGAATTTTTTAACTTGGAATTTTTTTATGGTTTTTATAGAGAAATTGTTTAATTTTTTAACTTGGAACTTTTTTTTTGTTCTTTATACAGAAACTGTTTACTTGGAATCTTTTATGTTTTTTTTTAATTTGGAACTTTTTAATGGTTCTTTTAGTGAAATTGTTGAGTTTTTTAAAATTTATTTTTTTATGTTTTTTTATAGTGAAATTATTGAATTATTTTAAGATTGATGTTTTTTTATGTAATTTATATTAAAATTGCTTATATTTTTAACTTTAAACTTTTTTGTGTGTTTTTTATAGTGAAATTGTTGAGTATTTTAAATTGGAACTTTTTTTAATGGTTTTTACAGTGAAATTGTTGAGTTTTTTCAAATGGAACTTTTTTTGTATGGTTTTTACAGTGAAAATGTAGAGTTTTTTAACTTGGAACTTTTTTAATGGTATTTATAGTGAAATTATTGAGTGTTTCAACTTGGAACTTTTTTATGGTTTTTATAGTGAAATTGTATAGTTTTTTAACTAGGAACTTTTTTTAATGGTATTTATAGTGAAATTTTTGAGTTTTTTGACTTGGAACTTTTTAATGGTTTTTATAGTGAAATTGTTAATTTTTTTAACATGAATCTTTTATGGTTTTATAGTGAAATTGTTGACTTATTTTTAACTTGGAACTTTTTTTATGGTTTTTACAGTAAAATTGTTGAGTTTTTTTAACTAGGAAGTTTATTTTTTATGGTTTTTATAGTGAAATTGATGGATTTTTTAACTTGGAATTTTTTTATGGTTTTTATAGAGAAATTGTTTAATTTTTTAACTTGGAACTTTTTTTATGCTTTTTATACAGAAACTGTTTACTTGGAATCTTTTATACTTTTTTTTTTTAACTTGGAACTTTTTAATGGTTCTTTTAGTGAAATTGTTGAGTTTTTTAAAATTTACTTTTTTTATGTTTTTTTATAGAGAAATTATTGAATTATTTTAAGATTGATGTTTTTTTTATGTAATTTATACTAAAATTGCTTATATTTTTAACTTGAAACTTTTTTGTGTGTTTTTTATAGTGAAATTGTTGAGTATTTTAAATTGGAACTTTTTTTAATGGTTTTTACAGTGAAATTGTTGAGTTTTTTCAAATGGAACTTTTTTTATGGTTTTTACAGTGAAAATGTAGAGTTTTTTAACTTGGAACTTTTTTAATGGTATTTATAGTGAAATTATTTAGTTTTTCGACTTGGAACTTTTTTATGGTTTTTATAGTGAAATTGTATAGTTTTTTAACTAGGAACTTCTTTTAATGGTATTTATAGTGAAATTATTGAGTTTTTTGACTTGGAACTTTTTTATGGTTTTTATAGTGAAATTGTTAATTTTTTTAACATGAATCTCTTATGGTTTTTATAATAATTTGTTGACTTATTTTTAACATGGAACTTTTTTTTTGGTTTTTACAGTAAAATTGTTGAGTTTTTTTAACTAGGAATGTTTATTTTTTATGGTTTTTATAGTGAAATTGATGAATTTTTTAACTTGGAATTTTTTTATGGTTTTTATAGAGAAATTGTTTAATTTTTTAACTTGGAACTTTTTTTTTTTCTTTATACAGAAACTGTTTACTTGGAATCTTTTATGTTTTTTTTTAACTTGGAACTTTTTTATGGTTCTTTTAGTGAAATTGTTGAGTTTTTTAAAATTTACTTTTTTTTATGTTTTTTATAGTGAAATTATTGAATTATTTTAAGATTGATGTTTTTTTCCAGTAATTTATCTTAAAATTGCTTATATTTTTAACTTGAAACTTTTTTTGTGTGTTTTTTATAGTGAAATTGTTGAGTATTTTAAATTGAAACTTTTTTTAATGGTTTTTACAGTGAAATTGTTGAGTTTTTTCAAATGGAACTTTTTTTGTATGGTTTTTACAGTGAAAATGTAGAGTTTCTTAACTTGGAACTTTTTTAATGGTATTTATAGTGAAATTATTGAGTTTTTCAACTTGGAACTTTTTTATGGTTTTTATAGTGAAATTGTATAGTTTTTTAACTAGGAACTTTTTTTAATGGTATTTATAGTGAAATTTTTGAGTTTTTTGACTTGGAACTTTTTAATGGTTTTTATAGTGAAATTGTTAATTTTTTTAACATGAATCTTTTATGGTTTTATAGTGAAATTGTTGACTTATTTTTAACTTGGAACTTTTTTTATGGTTTTTACAGTAAAATTGTTGAGTTTTTTTAACTAGGAAGTTTATTTTTTATGGTTTTTATAGTGAAATTGATGGATTTTTTAACTTGGAATTTTTTTATGGTTTTTATAGAGAAATTGTTTAATTTTTTAACTTGGAACTTTTTTTATGCTTTTTATACAGAAACTGTTTACTTGGAATCTTTTATACTTTTTTTTTTAACTTGGAACTTTTTAATGGTTCTTTTAGTGAAATTGTTGAGTTTTTTAAAATTTACTTTTTTTATGTTTTTTTATAGTGAAATTATTGAATTATTTTAAGATTGATGTTTTTTTTATGTAATTTATATTAAAATTGCTTATATTTTTAAGTTGAAACTTTTTTGTGTGTTTTTTATAGTGAAATTGTTGAGTATTTTAAATTGGAACTTTTTTTAATGGTTTTTACAGTGAAATTGTTGAGTTTTTTCAAATGGAACTTTTTGTATGGTTTTTACAGTGAAAATGTAGAGTTTTTTAACTTGGAACTTTTTTAATGGTATTTATAGTGAGATTATTGAGTTTTTCGACTTGGAACTTTTTTATGGTTTTTATAGTGAAATTGTATAGTTTTTTAACTAGGAACTTTTTTTAATGGTATTTATAGTGAAATTATTGAGTTTTTTGACTTGGAACTTTTTTATGGTTTTTATAGTGAAATTGTTAATTTTTTTAACATGAATCTCTTATGGTTTTTATAATAATTTGTTGACTTATTTTTAACATGGAACTTTTTTTTTGGTTTTTACAGTAAAATTGTTGAGTTTTTTTAACTAGGAATGTTTATTTTTTATGGTTTTTATAGTGAAATTGATGAATTTTTTAACTTGGAATTTTTTTATGGTTTTTATAGAGAAATTGTTTAATTTTTTAACTTGGAACTTTTTTTTTTCTTTATACAGAAACTGTTTACTTGGAATCTTTTATGTTTTTTTTTAACTTGGAACTTTTTTATGGTTCTTTTAGTGAAATTGTTGAGTTTTTTAAAATTTACTTTTTTTTATGTTTTTTATAGTGAAATTATTGAATTATTTTAAGATTGATGTTTTTTTTCAGTAATTTATCTTAAAATTGCTTATATTTTTAACTTGAAACTTTTTTTGTGTGTTTTTTATAGTGAAATTGTTGAGTATTTTAAATTGAAACTTTTTTTAATGGTTTTTACAGTGAAATTGTTGAGTTTTTTCAAATGGAACTTTTTTTGTATGGTTTTTACAGTGAAAATGTAGAGTTTTTTAACTTGGAACTTTTTTAATGGTATTTATAGTGAAATTATTGAGTTTTTCAACTTGGAACTTTTTTATGGTTTTTATAGTGAAATTGTATAGTTTTTTAACTAGGAACTTTTTTTAATGGTATTTATAGTGAAATTTTTGAGTTTTTTGACTTGGAACTTTTTAATGGTTTTTATAGTGAAATTGTTAATTTTTTTAACATGAATCTTTTATGGTTTTATAGTGAAATTGTTGACTTATTTTTAACTTGGAACTTTTTTTATGGTTTTTACAGTAAAATTGTTGAGTTTTTTTAACTAGGAAGTTTATTTTTTATGGTTTTTATAGTGAAATTGATGGATTTTTTAACTTGGAATTTTTTTATGGTTTTTATAGAGAAATTGTTTAATTTTTTAACTTGGAACTTTTTTTATGCTTTTTATACAGAAACTGTTTACTTGGAATCTTTTATACTTTTTTTTTTAACTTGGAACTTTTTAATGGTTCTTTTAGTGAAATTGTTGAGTTTTTTAAAATTTACTTTTTTTATGTTTTTTTATAGTGAAATTATTGAATTATTTTAAGATTGATGTTTTTTTTATGTAATTTATATTAAAATTGCTTATATTTTTAAGTTGAAACTTTTTTGTGTGTTTTTTATAGTGAAATTGTTGAGTATTTTAAATTGGAACTTTTTTTAATGGTTTTTACAGTGAAATTGTTGAGTTTTTTCAAATGGAACTTTTTTTGTATGGTTTTTACAGTGAAAATGTAGAGTTTTTTAACTTGGAACTTTTTTAATGGTATTTATAGTGAAATTATTGAGTTTTTCGACTTGGAACTTTTTTATGGTTTTTATAGTGAAATTGTATAGTTTTTTAACTAGGAACTTTTTTTAATGGTATTTATAGTGAAATTATTGAGTTTTTTGACTTGGAACTTTTTTATGGTTTTTATAGTGAAATTGTTAATTTTTTTAACATGAATCTTTTATGGTTTTTATAGTAAATTGTTGACTTATTTTTAACTTGGAACTTTTTTTTTGGTTTTTACAGTAAAATTGTTGAGTTTTTTTAACTAGGAATGTTTATTTTTTATGGTTTTTATAGTGAAATTGATGAATTTTTTAACTTGGAATTTTTTTATGGTTTTTATAGAGAAATTGTTTAATTTTTTAACTTGGAACTTTTTTTTTGTTCTTTATACAGAAACTGTTTACTTGGAATCTTTTATGTTTTTTTTTTTAACTTGGAACTTTTTTATGGTTCTTTTAGTGAAATTGTTGAGTTTTTTAAAATTTACTTTTTTTATGTTTTTTATAGTGAAATTATTGAATTATTTTAAGATTGATGTTTTTTTTCCAGTAATTTATCTTAAAATTGCTTATATTTTTAACTTGAAACTTTTTTTGTGTGTTTTTTATAGTGAAATTGTTGAGTATTTTAAATTGGAACTTTTTTTAATGGTTTTTACAGTGAAATTGTTGAGTTTTTTCAAATGGAACTTTTTTTGTATGGTTTTTACAGTGAAAATGTAAAGTTTTATAACTTGGAACTTTTTTAATGGTATTTATAGTGAAATTATTGAGTTTTTCGACTTGGAACTTTTTTATGGTTTTTATAGTGAAATTGTATAGTTTTTTAACTAGGAACTTTTTTTAATGGTATTTATAGTGAAATTATTGAGTTTTTTGACTTGGAACTTTTTTATGGTTTTTATAGTGAAATTGTTAATTTTTTTAACATGAATCTTTTATGGTTTTATAGTGAAATTGTTGACTTATTTTTAACTTGGAACTTTTTTTATGATTTTTACAGTAAAATTGTTGAGTTTTTTTAACTAGGAAGTTTATTTTTTATGGTTTTTATTGTGAAATTGATGGATTTTTTAACTTGGAATTTTTTTATGGTTTTTATAGAGAAATTGTTTAATTTTTTAACTTGGAACTTTTTTTTTGTTCTTTATACAGAAACTGTTTACTTGGAATCTTTTATACTTTTTTTTTTAACTTGGAACTTTTTTATGGTTCTTTTAGTGAAATTGTTGAGTTTTTTAAAATTTACTTTTTTTTATGTTTTTTATAGTGAAATTATTGAATTATTTTAAGATTGATGTTTTTTTTCAGTAATTTATCTTAAAATAGCTTATATTTTTAACTTGAAACTTTTTTTGTATGTTTTTTATAGTGAAATTGTTGAGTATTTTAAATTGAAACTTTTTTTAATGGTTTTTACAGTGAAATTGTTGAGTTTTTTCAAATGGAACTTTTTTTGTATGGTTTTTACAGTGAAAATGTAGAGTTTTTTAACTTGGAACTTTTTTAATGGTATTTATAGTGAAATTATTGAGTTTTTCAACTTGGAACTTTTTTATGGTTTTTATAGTGAAATTGTATAGTTTTTTAACTAGGAACTTTTTTTAATGGTATTTATAGTGAAATTTTTGAGTTTTTTGACTTGGAACTTTTTAATGGTTTTTATAGTGAAATTGTTAATTTTTTTAACATGAATCTTTTATGGTTTTATAGTGAAATTGTTGACTTATTTTTAACTTGGAACTTTTTTTATGGTTTTTACAGTAAAATTGTTGAGTTTTTTTAACTAGGAAGTTTATTTTTTATGGTTTTTATAGTGAAATTGATGGATTTTTTAACTTGGAATTTTTTTATGGTTTTTATAGAGAAATTGTTTAATTTTTTAACTTGGAACTTTTTTTATGCTTTTTATACAGAAACTGTTTACTTGGAATCTTTTATACTTTTTTTTTAACTTGGAACTTTTTAATGGTTCTTTTAGTGAAATTGTTGAGTTTTTTAAAATTTACTTTTTTTATGTTTTTTTATAGTGAAATTATTGAATTATTTTAAGATTGATGTTTTTTTTATGTAATTTATATTAAAATTGCTTATATTTTTAAGTTGAAACTTTTTTGTGTGTTTTTTATAGTGAAATTGTTGAGTATTTTAAATTGGAACTTTTTTTAATGGTTTTTACAGTGAAATTGTTGAGTTTTTTCAAATGGAACTTTTTTTGTATGGTTTTTACAGTGAAAATGTAGAGTTTTTTAACTTGGAACTTTTTTAATGGTATTTATAGTGAAATTATTGAGTTTTTCGACTTGGAACTTTTTTATGGTTTTTATAGTGAAATTGTATAGTTTTTTAACTAGGAACTTTTTTTAATGGTATTTATAGTGAAATTATTGAGTTTTTTGACTTGGAACTTTTTTATGGTTTTTATAGTGAAATTGTTAATTTTTTTAACATGAATCTTTTATGGTTTTTATAGTAAATTGTTGACTTATTTTTAACTTGGAACTTTTTTTTTGGTTTTTACAGTAAAATTGTTGAGTTTTTTTAACTAGGAATGTTTATTTTTTATGGTTTTTATAGTGAAATTGATGAATTTTTTAACTTGGAATTTTTTTATGGTTTTTATAGAGAAATTGTTTAATTTTTTAACTTGGAACTTTTTTTTTGTTCTTTATACAGAAACTGTTTACTTGGAATCTTTTATGTTTTTTTTTTAACTTGGAACTTTTTTATGGTTCTTTTAGTGAAATTGTTGAGTTTTTTAAAATTTACTTTTTTTATGTTTTTTATAGTGAAATTATTGAATTATTTTAAGATTGATGTTTTTTTTCCAGTAATTTATCTTAAAATTGCTTATATTTTTAACTTGAAACTTTTTTTGTGTGTTTTTTATAGTGAAATTGTTGAGTATTTTAAATTGGAACTTTTTTTAATGGTTTTTACAGTGAAATTGTTGAGTTTTTTCAAATGGAACTTTTTTTGTATGGTTTTTACAGTGAAAATGTAAAGTTTTATAACTTGGAACTTTTTTAATGGTATTTATAGTGAAATTATTGAGTTTTTCGACTTGGAACTTTTTTATGGTTTTTATAGTGAAATTGTATAGTTTTTTAACTAGGAACTTTTTTTAATGGTATTTATAGTGAAATTATTGAGTTTTTTGACTTGGAACTTTTTTATGGTTTTTATAGTGAAATTGTTAATTTTTTTAACATGAATCTTTTATGGTTTTATAGTGAAATTGTTGACTTATTTTTAACTTGGAACTTTTTTTATGATTTTTACAGTAAAATTGTTGAGTTTTTTTAACTAGGAAGTTTATTTTTTATGGTTTTTATTGTGAAATTGATGGATTTTTTAACTTGGAATTTTTTTATGGTTTTTATAGAGAAATTGTTTAATTTTTTAACTTGGAACTTTTTTTTTGTTCTTTATACAGAAACTGTTTACTTGGAATCTTTTATACTTTTTTTTTTAACTTGGAACTTTTTTATGGTTCTTTTAGTGAAATTGTTGAGTTTTTTAAAATTTACTTTTTTTTATGTTTTTTATAGTGAAATTATTGAATTATTTTAAGATTGATGTTTTTTTTCAGTAATTTATCTTAAAATAGCTTATATTTTTAACTTGAAACTTTTTTTGTATGTTTTTTATAGTGAAATTGTTGAGTATTTTAAATTGAAACTTTTTTTAATGGTTTTTACAGTGAAATTGTTGAGTTTTTTCAAATGGAACTTTTTTTGTATGGTTTTTACAGTGAAAATGTAGAGTTTTTTAACTTGGAACTTTTTTAATGGTATTTATAGTGAAATTATTGAGTTTTTCAACTTGGAACTTTTTTATGGTTTTTATAGTGAAATTGTATAGTTTTTTAACTAGGAACTTTTTTTAATGGTATTTATAGTGAAATTTTTGAGTTTTTTGACTTGGAACTTTTTAATGGTTTTTATAGTGAAATTGTTAATTTTTTTAACATGAATCTTTTATGGTTTTATAGTGAAATTGTTGACTTATTTTTAACTTGGAACTTTTTTTATGGTTTTTACAGTAAAATTGTTGAGTTTTTTTAACTAGGAAGTTTATTTTTTATGGTTTTTATAGTGAAATTGATGGATTTTTTAAATTGGAATTTTTTTATGGTTTTTATAGAGAAATTGTTTAATTTTTTAACTTGGAACTTTTTTTATGCTTTTTATACAGAAACTGTTTACTTGGAATCTTTTATACTTTTTTTTTTAACTTGGAACTTTTTAATGGTTCTTTTAGTGAAATTGTTGAGTTTTTTAAAATTTACTTTTTTTATGTTTTTTTATAGTGAAATTATTGAATTATTTTAAGATTGATGTTTTTTTTATGTAATTTATATTAAAATTGCTTATATTTTTAAGTTGAAACTTTTTTGTGTGTTTTTTATAGTGAAATTGTTGAGTATTTTAAATTGGAACTTTTTTTAATGGTTTTTACAGTGAAATTGTTGAGTTTTTTCAAATGGAACTTTTTTAGTATGGTTTTTACAGTGAAAATGTAGAGTTTTTTAACTTGGAACTTTTTTAATGGTATTTATAGTGAAATTATTTAGTTTTTCGACTTGGAACTTTTTTATGGTTTTTATAGTGAAATTGTATAGTTTTTTAACTAGGAACTTTTTTTAATGGTATTTATAGTGAAATTATTGAGTTTTTTGACTTGGAACTTTTTTATGGTTTTTATAGTGAAATTGTTAATTTTTTTAACATGAATCTTTTATGGTTTTTATAGTAAATTGTTGACTTATTTTTAACTTGGAACTTTTTTTTTGGTTTTTACAGTAAAATTGTTGAGTTTTTTTAACTAGGAATGTTTATTTTTTATGGTTTTTATAGTGAAATTGATGAATTTTTTAACTTGGAATTTTTTTATGGTTTTTATAGAGAAATTGTTTAATTTTTTAACTTGGAACTTTTTTTTTGTTCTTTATACAGAAACTGTTTACTTGGAATCTTTTATGTTTTTTTTTTAACTTGGAACTTTTTTATGGTTCTTTTAGTGAAATTGTTGAGTTTTTTAAAATTTACTTTTTTTATGTTTTTTATAGTGAAATTATTGAATTATTTTAAGATTGATGTTTTTTTTCCAGTAATTTATCTTAAAATTGCTTATATTTTTAACTTGAAACTTTTTTTGTGTGTTTTTTATAGTGAAATTGTTGAGTATTTTAAATTGGAACTTTTTTTAATGGTTTTTACAGTGAAATTGTTGAGTTTTTTCAAATGGAACTTTTTTTGTATGGTTTTTACAGTGAAAATGTAAAGTTTTATAACTTGGAACTTTTTTAATGGTATTTATAGTGAAATTATTGAGTTTTTCGACTTGGAACTTTTTTATGGTTTTTATAGTGAAATTGTATAGTTTTTTAACTAGGAACTTTTTTTAATGGTATTTATAGTGAAATTATTGAGTTTTTTGACTTGGAACTTTTTTATGGTTTTTATAGTGAAATTGTTAATTTTTTTAACATGAATCTTTTATGGTTTTATAGTGAAATTGTTGACTTATTTTTAACTTGGAACTTTTTTTATGATTTTTACAGTAAAATTGTTGAGTTTTTTTAACTAGGAACTTTATTTTTTATGGTTTTTATTGTGAAATTGATGGATTTTTTAACTTGGAATTTTTTTATGGTTTTTATAGAGAAATTGTTTAATTTTTTAACTTGGAACTTTTTTTTTGTTCTTTATACAGAAACTGTTTACTTGGAATCTTTTATACTTTTTTTTTTAACTTGGAACTTTTTTATGGTTCTTTTAGTGAAATTGTTGAGTTTTTTAAAATTTACTTTTTTTATGTTTTTTTATAGTGAAATTATTGAATTATTTTAAGATTGATGTTTTTTTTATGTAATTTATATTAAAATTGCTTATATTTTTAAGTTGAAACTTTTTTGTGTGTTTTTTATAGTGAAATTGTTGAGTATTTTAAATTGGAACTTTTTTTAATGGTTTTTACAGTGAAATTGTTGAGTTTTTTCAAATGGAACTTTTTTTGTATGGTTTTTACAGTGAAAATGTAGAGTTTTTTAACTTGGAACTTTTTTAATGGTATTTATAGTGAAATTATTGAGTTTTTCAACTTGGAACTTTTTTATGGTTTTTATAGTGAAATTGTATAGTTTTTTAACTAGGAACTTTTTTTAATGGTATTTATAGTGAAATTTTTGAGTTTTTTGACTTGGAACTTTTTAATGGTTTTTATAGTGAAATTGTTAATTTTTTTAACATGAATCTTTTATGGTTTTATAGTGAAATTGTTGACTTATTTTTAACTTGGAACTTTTTTTATGGTTTTTACAGTAAAATTGTTGAGTTTTTTTAACTAGGAAGTTTATTTTTTATGGTTTTTATAGTGAAATTGATGGATTTTTTAAATTGGAATTTTTTTATGGTTTTTATAGAGAAATTGTTTAATTTTTTAACTTGGAACTTTTTTTATGCTTTTTACACAGAAACTGTTTACTCGGAATCTTTTATACTTTTTTTTTTAACTTGGAACTTTTTAATGGTTCTTTTAGTGAAATTGTTGAGTTTTTTAAAATTTACTTTTTTTATGTTTTTTTATAGTGAAATTATTGAATTATTTTAAGATTGATGTTTTTTTTTATGTAATTTATATTAAAATTGCTTATATTTTTAAGTTGAAACTTTTTTGTGTGTTTTTTATAGTGAAATTGTTGAGTATTTTAAATTGGAACTTTTTTTAATGGTTTTTACAGTGAAATTGTTGAGTTTTTTCAAATGGAACTTTTTTTGTATGGTTTTTACAGTGAAAATGTAGAGTTTTTTAACTTGGAACTTTTTTAATGGTATTTATAGTGAAATTATTGAGTTTTTCGACTTGGAACTTTTTTATGGTTTTTATAGTGAAATTGTATAGTTTTTTAACTAGGAACTTTTTTTAATGGTATTTATAGTGAAATTATTGAGTTTTTTGACTTGGAACTTTTTTATGGTTTTTATAGTGAAATTGTTAATTTTTTTAACATGAATCTTTTATGGTTTTTATAGTAAATTGTTGACTTATTTTTAACTTGGAACTTTTTTTTTGGTTTTTACAGTAAAATTGCTGAGTTTTTTTAACTAGGAATGTTTATTTTTTATGGTTTTTATTGTGAAATTGATGGATTTTTTAACTTGGAATTTTTTTATGGTTTTTATAGAGAAATTGTTTAATTTTTTAACTTGGAACTTTTTTTTTGTTCTTTATACAGAAACTGTTTACTTGGAATCTTTTATGTTTTTTTTTTAACTTGGAACTTTTTTATGGTTCTTTTAGTGAAATTGTTGAGTTTTTTAAAATTTACTTTTTTTATGTTTTTTATAGTGAAATTATTGAATTATTTTAAGATTGATGTTTTTTTTCCAGTAATTTATCTTAAAATTGCTTATATTTTTAACTTGAAACTTTTTTTGTGTGTTTTTTATAGTGAAATTGTTGAGTATTTTAAATTGGAACTTTTTTAATGGTTTTTACAGTGAAATTGTTGAGTTTTTTCAAATGGAACTTTTTTTGTATGGTTTTTACAGTGAAAATGTAAAGTTTTATAACTTGGAACTTTTTTAATGGTATTTATAGTGAAATTATTGAGTTTTTCGACTTGGAACTTTTTTATGGTTTTTATAGTGAAATTGTATAGTTTTTTAACTAGGAACTTTTTTTAATGGTATTTATAGTGAAATTATTGAGTTTTTTGACTTGGAACTTTTTTATGGTTTTTATAGTGAAATTGTTAATTTTTTTAACATGAATCTTTTATGGTTTTATAGTGAAATTGTTGACTTATTTTTAACTTGGAACTTTTTTTATGATTTTTACAGTAAAATTGTTGAGTTTTTTTAACTAGGAAGTTTATTTTTTATGGTTTTTATTGTGAAATTGATGGATTTTTTAACTTGGAATTTTTTTATGGTTTTTATAGAGAAATTGTTTAATTTTTTAACTTGGAACTTTTTTTATGCTTTTTATACAGAAATTGTTTACTTGGAATCTTTTATACTTTTTTTTTTAACTTGGAACTATTTAATGGTTCTTTTAGTGAAATTGTTGAGTTTTTTAAAATTTACTTTTTTTTATGTTTTTTATAGTGAAATTATTGAATTATTTTAAGATTGATGTTTTTTTCCAGAAATTTATATTAAAATAGCTTATATTTTTAACTTGAAACTTTTTTTGTATGTTTTTTATAGTGAAATTGTTGAGTATTTTAAATTGGAACTTTTTTTAATGGTTTTTACAGTGAAATTGTTGAGTTTTTTCAAATGGAACTTTTTTTGTATGGTTTTTACAGTGAAAATGTAGAGTTTTTTAACTTGGAACTTTTTTAATGGTATTTATAGTGAAATTATTGAGTTTTTCAACTTGGAACTTTTTTATGGTTTTTATAGTGAAATTGAATAGTTTTTTAACTAGGAACTTTTTTTAATGGTATTTATAGTGAAATTTTTGAGTTTTTTGACTTGGAACTTTTTAATGGTTTTTATAGTGAAATTGTTAATTTTTTTAACATGAATCTTTTATGGTTTTATAGTGAAATTGTTGACTTATTTTTAACTTGGAACTTTTTTTATGGTTTTTACAGTAAAATTGTTGAGTTTTTTTAACTAGGAAGTTTATTTTTTATGGTTTTTATAGTGAAATTGATGGATTTTTTAACTTGGAATTTTTTTATGGTTTATATAGAGAAATTGTTTAATTTTTTAACTTGGAACTTTTTTTATGCTTTTTATACAGAAACTGTTTACTTGGAATCTTTTATACTTTTTTTTTTAACTTGGAACTTTTTAATGGTTCTTTTAGTGAAATTGTTGAGTTTTTTAAAATTTACTTTTTTTATGTTTTTTTATAGTGAAATTATTGAATTATTTTAAGATTGATGTTTTTTTTATGTAATTTATATTAAAATTGCTTATATTTTTAAGTTGAAACTTTTTTGGGTGTTTTTTATAGTGAAATTGTTGAGTATTTTAAATTGGAACTTTTTTTAATGGTTTTTACAGTGAAATTGTTGAGTTTTTTCAAATGGAACTTTTTTTGTATGGTTTTTACAGTGAAAATGTAGAGTTTTTTAACTTGGAACTTTTTTAATGGTATTTATAGTGAAATTATTGAGTTTTTCGACTTGGAACTTTTTTATGGTTTTTATAGTGAAATTGTATAGTTTTTTAACTAGGAACTTTTTTTAATGGTATTTATAGTGAAATTATTGAGTTTTTTGACTTGGAACTTTTTTATGGTTTTTATAGTGAAATTGTTAATTTTTTTAACATGAATCTTTTATGGTTTTTATAGTAAATTGTTGACTTATTTTTAACTTGGAACTTTTTTTTTGGTTTTTACAGTAAAATTGTTGAGTTTTTTTAACTAGGAATGTTTATTTTTTATGGTTTTTATAGTGAAATTGATGAATTTTTTAACTTGGAATTTTTTTATGGTTTTTATAGAGAAATTGTTTAATTTTTTAACTTGGAACTTTTTTTTTGTTCTTTATACAGAAACTGTTTACTTGGAATCTTTTATGTTTTTTTTTAACTTGGAACTTTTTTATGGTTCTTTTAGTGAAATTGTTGAGTTTTTTAAAATTTACTTTTTTTATGTTTTTTATAGTGAAATTATTGAATTATTTTAAGATTGATGTTTTTTTTCAGTAATTTATCTTAAAATTGCTTATATTTTCAACTTGAAACTTTTTTTGTGTGTTTTTTATAGTGAAATTGTTGAGTATTTTAAATTGGAACTTTTTTTAATGGTTTTTACAGTGAAATTGTTGAGTTTTTTCAAATGGAACTTTTTTTGTATGGTTTTTACAGTGAAAATGTAGAGTTTTTTAACTTGGAACTTTTTTAATGGTATTTATAGTGAAATTATTGAGTTTTTCAACTTGGAACTTTTTTATGGTTTTTATAGTGAAATTGTATAGTTTTTTAACTAGGAACTTTTTTTAATGGTATTTATAGTGAAATTTTTGAGTTTTTTGACTTGGAACTTTTTAATGGTTTTTATAGTGAAATTGTTAATTTTTTTAACATGAATCTTTTATGGTTTTATAGTGAAATTGTTGACTTATTTTTAACTTGGAACTTTTTTTATGGTTTTTACAGTAAAATTGTTGAGTTTTTTTAACTAGGAAGTTTATTTTTTATGGTTTTTATAGTGAAATTGATGGATTTTTTAACTTGGAATTTTTTTATGGTTTTTATAGAGAAATTGTTTAATTTTTTAACTTGGAACTTTTTTTATGCTTTTTATACAGAAACTGTTTACTTGGAATCTTTTATACTTTTTTTTTTAACTTGGAACTTTTTAATGGTTCTTTTAGTGAAATTGTTGAGTTTTTTAAAATTTACTTTTTTTATGTTTTTTTATAGTGAAATTATTGAATTATTTTAAGATTGATGTTTTTTTTTATGTAATTTATATTAAAATTGCTTATATTTTTAAGTTGAAACTTTTTTGTGTGTTTTTTATAGTGAAATTGTTGAGTATTTTAAATTGGAACTTTTTTTAATGGTTTTTACAGTGAAATTGTTGAGTTTTTTCAAATGGAACTTTTTTTGTATGGTTTTTACAGTGAAAATGTAGAGTTTTTTAACTTGGAACTTTTTTAATGGTATTTATAGTGAAATTATTGAGTTTTTCGACTTGGAACTTTTTTATGGTTTTTATAGTGAAATTGTATAGTTTTTTAACTAGGAACTTTTTTTAATGGTATTTATAGTGAAATTATTGAGTTTTTTGACTTGGAACTTTTTTATGGTTTTTATAGTGAAATTGTTAATTTTTTTAACATGAATCTTTTATGGTTTTTATAGTAAATTGTTGACTTATTTTTAACTTGGAACTTTTTTTTTGGTTTTTACAGTAAAATTGCTGAGTTTTTTTAACTAGGAATGTTTATTTTTTATGGTTTTTATAGTGAAATTGATGAATTTTTTAACTTGGAATTTTTTTATGGTTTTTATAGAGAAATTGTTTAATTTTTTAACTTGGAACTTTTTTTTTGTTCTTTATACAGAAACTGTTTACTTGGAATCTTTTATGTTTTTTTTTTAACTTGGAACTTTTTTATGGTTCTTTTAGTGAAATTGTTGAGTTTTTTAAAATTTACTTTTTTTATGTTTTTTATAGTGAAATTATTGAATTATTTTAAGATTGATGTTTTTTTTCCAGTAATTTATCTTAAAATTGCTTATATTTTTAACTTGAAACTTTTTTTGTGTGTTTTTTATAGTGAAATTGTTGAGTATTTTAAATTGGAACTTTTTTAATGGTTTTTACAGTGAAATTGTTGAGTTTTTTCAAATGGAACTTTTTTTGTATGGTTTTTACAGTGAAAATGTAAAGTTTTATAACTTGGAACTTTTTTAATGGTATTTATAGTGAAATTATTGAGTTTTTCGACTTGGAACTTTTTTATGGTTTTTATAGTGAAATTGTATAGTTTTTTAACTAGGAACTTTTTTTAATGGTATTTATAGTGAAATTATTGAGTTTTTTGACTTGGAACTTTTTTATGGTTTTTATAGTGAAATTGTTAATTTTTTTAACATGAATCTTTTATGGTTTTATAGTGAAATTGTTGACTTATTTTTAACTTGGAACTTTTTTTATGATTTTTACAGTAAAATTGTTGAGTTTTTTTAACTAGGAAGTTTATTTTTTATGGTTTTTATTGTGAAATTGATGGATTTTTTAACTTGGAATTTTTTTATGGTTTTTATAGAGAAATTGTTTAATTTTTTAACTTGGAACTTTTTTTATGCTTTTTATACAGAAATTGTTTACTTGGAATCTTTTATACTTTTTTTTTTAACTTGGAACTATTTAATGGTTCTTTTAGTGAAATTGTTGAGTTTTTTAAAATTTACTTTTTTTTATGTTTTTTATAGTGAAATTATTGAATTATTTTAAGATTGATGTTTTTTTCCAGAAATTTATATTAAAATAGCTTATATTTTTAACTTGAAACTTTTTTTGTATGTTTTTTATAGTGAAATTGTTGAGTATTTTAAATTGGAACTTTTTTTAATGGTTTTTACAGTGAAATTGTTGAGTTTTTTCAAATGGAACTTTTTTTGTATGGTTTTTACAGTGAAAATGTAGAGTTTTTTAACTTGGAACTTTTTTAATGGTATTTATAGTGAAATTATTGAGTTTTTCAACTTGGAACTTTTTTATGGTTTTTATAGTGAAATTGAATAGTTTTTTAACTAGGAACTTTTTTTAATGGTATTTATAGTGAAATTTTTGAGTTTTTTGACTTGGAACTTTTTAATGGTTTTTATAGTGAAATTGTTAATTTTTTTAACATGAATCTTTTATGGTTTTATAGTGAAATTGTTGACTTATTTTTAACTTGGAACTTTTTTTATGGTTTTTACAGTAAAATTGTTGAGTTTTTTTAACTAGGAAGTTTATTTTTTATGGTTTTTATAGTGAAATTGATGGATTTTTTAACTTGGAATTTTTTTATGGTTTATATAGAGAAATTGTTTAATTTTTTAACTTGGAACTTTTTTTATGCTTTTTATACAGAAACTGTTTACTTGGAATCTTTTATACTTTTTTTTTTAACTTGGAACTTTTTAATGGTTCTTTTAGTGAAATTGTTGAGTTTTTTAAAATTTACTTTTTTTATGTTTTTTTATAGTGAAATTATTGAATTATTTTAAGATTGATGTTTTTTTTATGTAATTTATATTAAAATTGCTTATATTTTTAAGTTGAAACTTTTTTGGGTGTTTTTTATAGTGAAATTGTTGAGTATTTTAAATTGGAACTTTTTTTAATGGTTTTTACAGTGAAATTGTTGAGTTTTTTCAAATGGAACTTTTTTTGTATGGTTTTTACAGTGAAAATGTAGAGTTTTTTAACTTGGAACTTTTTTAATGGTATTTATAGTGAAATTATTGAGTTTTTCGACTTGGAACTTTTTTATGGTTTTTATAGTGAAATTGTATAGTTTTTTAACTAGGAACTTTTTTTAATGGTATTTATAGTGAAATTATTGAGTTTTTTGACTTGGAACTTTTTTATGGTTTTTATAGTGAAATTGTTAATTTTTTTAACATGAATCTTTTATGGTTTTTATAGTAAATTGTTGACTTATTTTTAACTTGGAACTTTTTTTTTGGTTTTTACAGTAAAATTGTTGAGTTTTTTTAACTAGGAATGTTTATTTTTTATGGTTTTTATAGTGAAATTGATGAATTTTTTAACTTGGAATTTTTTTATGGTTTTTATAGAGAAATTATTTAATTTTTTAACTTGGAACTTTTTTTTTGTTCTTTATACAGAAACTGTTTACTTGGAATCTTTTATGTTTTTTTTTAACTTGGAACTTTTTTATGGTTCTTTTAGTGAAATTGTTGAGTTTTTTAAAATTTACTTTTTTTATGTTTTTTATAGTGAAATTATTGAATTATTTTAAGATTGATGTTTTTTTCCAGTAATTTATCTTAAAATTGCTTATATTTTCAACTTGAAACTTTTTTTGTGTGTTTTTTATAGTGAAATTGTTGAGTATTTTAAATTGGAACTTTTTTTAATGGTTTTTACAGTGAAATTGTTGAGTTTTTTCAAATGGAACTTTTTTTGTATGGTTTTTACAGTGAAAATGTAGAGTTTTTTAACTTGGAACTTTTTTAATGGTATTTATAGTGAAATTATTGAGTTTTTCAACTTGGAACTTTTTTATGGTTTTTATAGTGAAATTGTATAGTTTTTTAACTAGGAACTTTTTTTAATGGTATTTATAGTGAAATTTTTGAGTTTTTTGACTTGGAACTTTTTAATGGTTTTTATAGTGAAATTGTTAATTTTTTTAACATGAATCTTTTATGGTTTTATAGTGAAATTGTTGACTTATTTTTAACTTGGAACTTTTTTTATGGTTTTTACAGTAAAATTGTTGAGTTTTTTTAACTAGGAAGTTTATTTTTTATGGTTTTTATAGTGAAATTGATGGATTTTTTAACTTGGAATTTTTTTATGGTTTTTATAGAGAAATTGTTTAATTTTTTAACTTGGAACTTTTTTTATGCTTTTTATACAGAAACTGTTTACTTGGAATCTTTTATACTTTTTTTTTAACTTGGAACTTTTTAATGGTTCTTTTAGTGAAATTGTTGAGTTTTTTAAAATTTACTTTTTTTATGTTTTTTTATAGTGAAATTATTGAATTATTTTAAGATTGATGTTTTTTTTATGTAATTTATATTAAAATTGCTTATATTTTTAAGTTGAAACTTTTTTGTGTGTTTTTTATAGTGAAATTGTTGAGTATTTTAAATTGGAACTTTTTTTAATGGTTTTTACAGTGAAATTGTTGAGTTTTTTCAAATGGAACTTTTTTTGTATGGTTTTTACAGTGAAAATGTAAAGTTTTATAACTTGGAACTTTTTTAATGGTATTTATAGTGAAATTATTGAGTTTTTCGACTTGGAACTTTTTTATGGTTTTTATAGTGAAATTGTATAGTTTTTTAACTAGGAACTTTTTTTAATGGTATTTATAGTGAAATTATTGAGTTTTTTGACTTGGAACTTTTTTATGGTTTTTATAGTGAAATTGTTAATTTTTTTAACATGAATCTTTTATGGTTTTATAGTGAAATTGTTGACTTATTTTTAACTTGGAACTTTTTTTATGATTTTTACAGTAAAATTGTTGAGTGTTTTTAACTAGTATGTTTATTTTTTATGGTTTTTATTGTGAAATTGATGGATTTTTTAACTTGGAATTTTTTTATGGTTTTTATAGAGAAATTGTTTAATTTTTTAACTTGGAACTTTTTTTATGCTTTTTATACAGAAATTGTTTACTTGGAATCTTTTATACTTTTTTTTTTAACTTGGAACTTTTTAATGGTTCTTTTAGTGAAATTGTTGAGTTTTTTAAAATTTACTTTTTTTTATGTTTTTTATAGTGAAATTATTGAATTATTTTAAGATTGATGTTTTTTTCCAGAAATTTATATTAAAATAGCTTATATTTTTAACTTGAAACTTTTTTTGTATGTTTTTTTATAGTGAAATTGTTGAGTATTTTAAATTGGAACTTTTTTTAATGGTTTTTACAGTGAAATTGTTGAGTTTTTTCAAATGGAACTTTTTTTGTATGGTTTTTACAGTGAAAATGTAGAGTTTTTTAACTTGGAACTTTTTTAATGGTATTTATAGTGAAATTATTGAGTTTTTCAACTTGGAACTTTTTTATGGTTTTTATAGTGAAATTGTATAGTTTTTTAACTAGGAACTTTTTTTAATGGTATTTATAGTAAAAATTTTGAGTTTTTTGACTTGGAACTTTTTAATGGTTTTTATAGTGAAATTGTTAATTTTTTTAACATGAATCTTTTATGGTTTTATAGTGAAATTGTTGACTTATTTTTAACTTGGAACTTTTTTTATGGTTTTTACAGTAAAATTGTTGAGTTTTTTTAACTAGGAAGTTTATTTTTTATGGTTTTTATAGTGAAATTGATGGATTTTTTAACTTGGAATTTTTTTATGGTTTTTATAGAGAAATTGTTTAATTTTTTAACTTGGAACTTTTTTTATGCTTTTTATACAGAAACTGTTTACTTGGAATCTTTTATACTTTTTTTTTTAACTTGGAACTTTTTAATGGTTCTTTTAGTGAAATTGTTGAGTTTTTTAAAATTTACTTTTTTTATGTTTTTTTATAGTGAAATTATTGAATTATTTTAAGATTGATGTTTTTTTTATGTAATTTATATTAAAATTGCTTATATTTTTAAGTTGAAACTTTTTTGTGTGTTTTTTATAGTGAAATTGTTGAGTATTTTAAATTGGAACTTTTTTTAATGGTTTTTACAGTGAAATTGTTGAGTTTTTTCAAATGGAACTTTTTTTGTATGGTTTTTACAGTGAAAATGTAGAGTTTTTTAACTTGGAACTTTTTTAATGGTATTTATAGTGAAATTATTGAGTTTTTCGACTTGGAACTTTTTTATGGTTTTTATAGTGAAATTGTATAGTTTTTTAACTAGGAACTTTTTTTAATGGTATTTATAGTGAAATTATTGAGTTTTTTGACTTGGAACTTTTTTATGGTTTTTATAGTGAAATTGTTAATTTTTTTAACATGAATCTTTTATGGTTTTTATAGTAAATTGTTGACTTATTTTTAACTTGGAACTTTTTTTTTGGTTTTTACAGTAAAATTGTTGAGTTTTTTTAACTAGGAATGTTTATTTTTTATGGTTTTTATAGTGAAATTGATGAATTTTTTAACTTGGAATTTTTTTATGGTTTTTATAGAGAAATTATTTAATTTTTTAACTTGGAACTTTTTTTTTGTTCTTTATACAGAAACTGTTTACTTGGAATCTTTTATGTTTTTTTTTAACTTGGAACTTTTTTATGGTTCTTTTAGTGAAATTGTTGAGTTTTTTAAAATTTACTTTTTTTATGTTTTTTATAGTGAAATTATTGAATTATTTTAAGATTGATGTTTTTTTTCAGTAATTTATCTTAAAATTGCTTATATTTTTAACTTGAAACTTTTTTGTGTGTTTTTTATAGTGAAATTGTTGAGTATTTTAAATTGGAACTTTTTTTAATGGTTTTTACAGTGAAATTGTTGAGTTTTTTCAAATGGAACTTTTTTTGTATGGTTTTTACAGTGAAAATGTAGAGTTTTTTAACTTGGAACTTTTTTAATGGTATTTATAGTGAAATTATTGAGTTTTTCAACTTGGAACTTTTTTATGGTTTTTATAGTGAAATTGTATAGTTTTTTAACTAGGAACTTTTTTTAATGGTATTTATAGTGAAATTTTTGAGTTTTTTGACTTGGAACTTTTTAATGGTTTTTATAGTGAAATTGTTAATTTTTTTAACATGAATCTTTTATGGTTTTATAGTGAAATTGTTGACTTATTTTTAACTTGGAACTTTTTTTATGGTTTTTACAGTAAAATTGTTGAGTTTTTTTAACTAGGAAGTTTATTTTTTATGGTTTTTATAGTGAAATTGATGGATTTTTTAACTTGGAATTTTTTTATGGTTTTTATAGAGAAATTGTTTAATTTTTTAACTTGGAACTTTTTTTATGCTTTTTATACAGAAACTGTTTACTTGGAATCTTTTATACTTTTTTTTTTAACTTGGAACTTTTTAATGGTTCTTTTAGTGAAATTGTTGAGTTTTTTAAAATTTACTTTTTTTATGTTTTTTTATAGTGAAATTATTGAATTATTTTAAGATTGATGTTTTTTTTATGTAATTTATATTAAAATTGCTTATATTTTTAAGTTGAAACTTTTTTGTGTGTTTTTTATAGTGAAATTGTTGAGTATTTTAAATTGGAACTTTTTTTAATGGTTTTTACAGTGAAATTGTTGAGTTTTTTCAAATGGAACTTTTTTTGTATGGTTTTTACAGTGAAAATGTAAAGTTTTATAACTTGGAACTTTTTTAATGGTATTTATAGTGAAATTATTGAGTTTTTCGACTTGGAACTTTTTTATGGTTTTTATAGTGAAATTGTATAGTTTTTTAACTAGGAACTTTTTTTAATGGTATTTATAGTGAAATTATTGAGTTTTTTGACTTGGAACTTTTTTATGGTTTTTATAGTGAAATTGTTAATTTTTTTAACATGAATCTTTTATGGTTTTATAGTGAAATTGTTGACTTATTTTTAACTTGGAACTTTTTTTATGATTTTTACAGTAAAATTGTTGAGTGTTTTTAACTAGTATGTTTATTTTTTATGGTTTTTATTGTGAAATTGATGGATTTTTTAACTTGGAATTTTTTTATGGTTTTTATAGAGAAATTGTTTAATTTTTTAACTTGGAACTTTTTTTATGCTTTTTATACAGAAATTGTTTACTTGGAATCTTTTATACTTTTTTTTTTAACTTGGAACTTTTTAATGGTTCTTTTAGTGAAATTGTTGAGTTTTTTAAAATTTACTTTTTTTTTATGTTTTTTATAGTGAAATTATTGAATTATTTTAAGATTGATGTTTTTTTCCAGAAATTTATCTTAAAATTGCTTATATTTTTAACTTGAAACTTTTTTTGTATGTTTTTTTATAGTGAAATTGTTGAGTATTTTAAATTGGAACTTTTTTTAATGGTTTTTACAGTGAAATTGTTGAGTTTTTTCAAATGGAACTTTTTTTGTATGGTTTTTACAGTGAAAATGTAGAGTTTTTTAACTTGGAACTTTTTTAATGGTATTTATAGTGAAATTATTGAGTTTTTCAACTTGGAACTTTTTTATGGTTTTTATAGTGAAATTGTATAGTTTTTTAACTAGGAACTTTTTTTAATGGTATTTATAGTAAAAATTTTGAGTTTTTTGACTTGGAACTTTTTAATGGTTTTTATAGTGAAATTGTTAATTTTTTTAACATGAATCTTTTATGGTTTTATAGTGAAATTGTTGACTTATTTTTAACTTGGAACTTTTTTTATGGTTTTTACAGTAAAATTGTTGAGTTTTTTTAACTAGGAAGTTTATTTTTTATGGTTTTTATAGTGAAATTGATGGATTTTTTAACTTGGAATTTTTTTATGGTTTTTATAGAGAAATTGTTTAATTTTTTAACTTGGAACTTTTTTTATGCTTTTTATACAGAAACTGTTTACTTGGAATCTTTTATACTTTTTTTTTAACTTGGAACTTTTTAATGGTTCTTTTAGTGAAATTGTTGAGTTTTTTAAAATTTACTTTTTTTATGTTTTTTTATAGTGAAATTATTGAATTATTTTAAGATTGATGTTTTTTTTATGTAATTTATATTAAAATTGCTTATATTTTTAAGTTGAAACTTTTTTGTGTGTTTTTTATAGTGAAATTGTTGAGTATTTTAAATTGGAACTTTTTTTAATGGTTTTTACAGTGAAATTGTTGAGTTTTTTCAAATGGAACTTTTTTTGTATGGTTTTTACAGTGAAAATGTAGAGTTTTTTAACTTGGAACTTTTTTAATGGTATTTATAGTGAAATTATTGAGTTTTTCGACTTGGAACTTTTTTATGGTTTTTATAGTGAAATTGTATAGTTTTTTAACTAGGAACTTTTTTTAATGGTATTTATAGTGAAATTATTGAGTTTTTTGACTTGGAACTTTTTTATGGTTTTTATAGTGAAATTGTTAATTTTTTTAACATGAATCTTTTATGGTTTTTATAGTAAATTGTTGACTTATTTTTAACTTGGAACTTTTTTTTTTGTTTTTACAGTAAAATTGTTGAGTTTTTTTAACTAGGAATGTTTATTTTTTATGGTTTTTATAGTGAAATTGATGAATTTTTTAACTTGGAATTTTTTTATGGTTTTTATAGAGAAATTATTTAATTTTTTAACTTGGAACTTTTTTTTTGTTCTTTATACAGAAACTGTTTACTTGGAATCTTTTATGTTTTTTTTTAACTTGGAACTTTTTTATGGTTCTTTTAGTGAAATTGTTGAGTTTTTTAAAATTTACTTTTTTTATGTTTTTTATAGTGAAATTATTGAATTATTTTAAGATTGATGTTTTTTTTCAGTAATTTATCTTAAAATTGCTTATATTTTTAACTTGAAACTTTTTTGTGTGTTTTTTATAGTGAAATTGTTGAGTATTTTAAATTGGAACTTTTTTTAATGGTTTTTACAGTGAAATTGTTGAGTTTTTTCAAATGGAACTTTTTTTGTATGGTTTTTACAGTGAAAATGTAGAGTTTTTTAACTTGGAACTTTTTTAATGGTATTTATAGTGAAATTATTGTGTTTTTCAACTTGGAACTTTTTTATGGTTTTTATAGTGAAATTGTATAGTTTTTTAACTAGGAACTTTTTTTAATGGTATTTATAGTGAAATTTTTGAGTTTTTTGACTTGGAACTTTTTAATGGTTTTTATAGTGAAATTGTTAATTTTTTTAACATGAATCTTTTATGGTTTTATAGTGAAATTGTTGACTTATTTTTAACTTGGAACTTTTTTTATGGTTTTTACAGTAAAATTGTTGAGTTTTTTTAACTAGGAAGTTTATTTTTTATGGTTTTTATAGTGAAATTGATGGATTTTTTAACTTGGAATTTTTTTATGGTTTTTATAGAGAAATTGTTTAATTTTTTAACTTGGAACTTTTTTTATGCTTTTTATACAGAAACTGTTTACTTGGAATCTTTTATACTTTTTTTTTAACTTGGAACTTTTTAATGGTTCTTTTAGTGAAATTGTTGAGTTTTTTAAAATTTACTTTTTTTATGTTTTTTTATAGTGAAATTATTGAATTATTTTAAGATTGATGTTTTTTTTATGTAATTTATATTAAAATTGCTTATATTTTTAAGTTGAAACTTTTTTGTGTGTTTTTTATAGTGAAATTGTTGAGTATTTTAAATTGGAACTTTTTTTAATGGTTTTTACAGTGAAATTGTTGAGTTTTTTCAAATGGAACTTTTTTTGTATGGTTTTTACAGTGAAAATGTAGAGTTTTATAACTTGGAACTTTTTTAATGGTATTTATAGTGAAATTATTGAGTTTTTCGACTTGGAACTTTTTTATGGTTTTTATAGTGAAATTGTATAGTTTTTTAACTAGGAACTTTTTTTAATGGTATTTATAGTGAAATTATTGAGTTTTTTGACTTGGAACTTTTTTATGGTTTTTATAGTGAAATTGTTAATTTTTTTAACATGAATCTTTTATGGTTTTATAGTGAAATTGTTGACTTATTTTTAACTTGGAACTTTTTTTATGATTTTTACAGTAAAATTGTTGAGTGTTTTTAACTAGTATGTTTATTTTTTATGGTTTTTATTGTGAAATTGATGGATTTTTTAACTTGGAATTTTTTTATGGTTTTTATAGAGAAATTGTTTAATTTTTTAACTTGGAACTTTTTTTATGCTTTTTATACAGAAATTGTTTACTTGGAATCTTTTATACTTTTTTTTTTTAACTTGGAACTTTTTAATGGTTCTTTTAGTGAAATTGTTGAGTTTTTTAAAATTTACTTTTTTTTATGTTTTTTATAGTGAAATTATTGAATTATTTTAAGATTGATGTTTTTTTCCAGAAATTTATCTTAAAATTGCTTATATTTTTAACTTGAAACTTTTTTTGTGTGTTTTTTATAGTGAAATTGTTGAGTATTTTAAATTGGAACTTTTTTTAATGGTTTTTACAGTGAAATTGTTGAGTTTTTTCAAATGGAACTTTTTTTGTATGGTTTTTACAGTGAAAATGTAGAGTTTTTTAACTTGGAACTTTTTTAATGGTATTTATAGTGAAATTATTGAGTTTTTCAACTTGGAACTTTTTTATGGTTTTTATAGTGAAATTGTATAGTTTTTTAACTAGGAACTTTTTTTAATGGTATTTATAGTGAAATTATTGAGTTTTTTGACTTGGAACTTTTTTATGGTTTTTATAGTGAAATTGTTAATTTTTTTAACATGAATCTTTTATGGTTTTTATAGTAAATTGTTGACTTATTTTTAACTTGGAACTTTTTTTTTTGTTTTTACAGTAAAATTGTTGAGTTTTTTTAACTAGGAATGTTTATTTTTTATGGTTTTTATAGTGAAATTGATGAATTTTTTAACTTGGAATTTTTTTATGGTTTTTATAGAGAAATTATTTAATTTTTTAACTTGGAACTTTTTTTTTGTTCTTTATACAGAAACTGTTTACTTGGAATCTTTTATGTTTTTTTTTAACTTGGAACTTTTTTATGGTTCTTTTAGTGAAATTGTTGAGTTTTTTAAAATTTACTTTTTTTATGTTTTTTATAGTGAAATTATTGAATTATTTTAAGATTGATGTTTTTTTTCAGTAATTTATCTTAAAATTGCTTATATTTTTAACTTGAAACTTTTTTTGTGTGTTTTTTATAGTGAAATTGTTGAGTATTTTAAATTGGAACTTTTTTTAATGGTTTTTACAGTGAAATTGTTGAGTTTTTTCAAATGGAACTTTTTTTGTATGGTTTTTACAGTGAAAATGTAGAGTTTTTTAACTTGGAACTTTTTTAATGGTATTTATAGTGAAATTATTGAGTTTTTCAACTTGGAACTTTTTTATGGTTTTTATAGTGAAATTGTATAGTTTTTTAACTAGGAACTTTTTTTAATGGTATTTATAGTGAAATTATTGAGTTTTTTGACTTGGAACTTTTTAATGGTTTTTATAGTGAAATTGTTAATTTTTTTAACATGAATCTTTTATGGTTTTATAGTGAAATTGTTGACTTATTTTTAACTTGGAACTTTTTTTATGATTTTTACAGTAAAATTGTTGAGTTTTTTTAACTAGGAAGATTATTTTTTATGGTTTTTATTGTGAAATTGATGGATTTTTTAACTTGGAAATTTTTTTATGGTTTTTATAGAGAAATTGTTTAATTTTTTAACTTGGAACTTTTTTTATGCTTTTTATACAGAAATTGTTTACTTGGAATCTTTTATACTTTTTTTTTTAACTTGGAACTTTTTAATGGTTCTTTTAGTGAAATTGTTGAGTTTTTTAAAATTTACTTTTTTTATGTTTTTTTATAGTGAAATTATTGAATTATTTTAAGATTGATGTTTTTTTTATGTAATTTATATTAAAATTGCTTATATTTTTAACTTGAAACTTTTTTGTGTGTTTTTTATAGTGAAATTGTTGAGTATTTTAAATTGGAACTTTTTTAATGGTTTTTACAGTGAAATTGTTGAGTTTTTTCAAATGGAACTTTTTTTGTATGGTTTTTACAGTGAGAATGTAGAGTTTTTTAACTTGGAACTTTTTTAATGGTATTTATAGTGAAATTATTGAGTTTTTCGACTTGGAACTTTTTTATGGTTTTTATAGTGAAATTGTATAGTTTTTTAACTAGGAACTTTTTTTAATGGTATTTATAGTGAAATTATTGAGTTTTTTGACTTGGAACTTTTTAATGGTTTTTATAGTGAAATTGTTAATTTTTTTAACATGAATCTTTTATGGTTTTATAGTGAAATTGTTGACTTATTTTTAACTTGGAACTTTTTTTATGATTTTTAGGTGTAAAATTGTTGAGTTTTTTTAACTAGGAAGTTTATTTTTTATGGTTTTTATTGTGAAATTGATGGATTTTTTAACTTGGAATTTTTTTATGGTTTTTATAGAGAAATTGTTTAATTTTTTAACTTGGCACTTTTTTTATGCTTTTTATACAGAAATTGTTTACTTGGAATCTTTTATACTTTTTTATTTAACTTGGAACTTTTTAATGGTTCTTTTAGTGAAATTGTTGAGTTTTTTAAAATTTACTTTTTTTATGTTTTTTTATAGTGAAATTATTGAATTATTTTAAGATTGATGTTTTTTTTATGTAATTTATATTAAAATTGCCTATATTTTTAACTTGAAACTTTTTTGTGTGTTTTTTATAGTGAAATTGTTGAGTATTTTAAATTGGAACTTTTTTTAATGGTTTTTACAGTGAAATTGTTGAGTTTTTTCAAATTGAACTTTTTTTGTATGGTTTTTACAGTGAAAATGTAAAGTTTTTTAACTTGGAACTTTTTTAATGGTATTTATAGTGAAATTATTGAGTTTTTCGACATGGAACTTTTTTATGGTTTTTATAGTGAAATTGTATAGTTTTTTAACTAGGAACTTTTTTTAATGGTATTTATAGTGAAATTATTGAGTTTTTTGACTTGGAACTTTTTTATGGTTTTTATAGTGAAATTGTTAATTTTTTTAACATGAATCTTTTATGGTTTTTATAGTAAATTGTTGACTTATTTTTAACTTGTAACTTTTTTTTTGGTTTTTACAGTAAAATTGTTGAGTTTTTTTAACTAGGAATGTTTATTTTTTATGGTTTTTATAGTGAAATTGATGAATTTTTTAACTTGGAATTTTTTTATGGTTTTTATAGAGAAATTATTTAATTTTTTAACTTGGAACTTTTTTTTTGTTCTTTATACAGAAACTGTTTACTTGGAATCTTTTATGTTTTTTTTTAACTTGGAACTTTTTTATGGTTCTTTTAGTGAAATTGTTGAGTTTTTTAAAATTTACTTTTTTTATGTTTTTTATAGTGAAATTATTGAATTATTTTAAGATTGATGTTTTTTTCCAGTAATTTATCTTAAAATTGCTTATATTTTTAACTTGAAACTTTTTTTGTGTGTTTTTTATAGTGAAATTGTTGAGTATTTTAAATGGAACTTTTTTTAATGGTTTTTACAGTGAAATTGTTGAGTTTTTTCAAATGGAACTTTTTTTGTATGGTTTTTACAGTGAAAATGTAGAGTTTTTTAACTTGGAACTTTTTTAATGGTATTTATAGTGAAATTATTGAGTTTTTCAACTTGGAACTTTTTTATGGTTTTTATAGTGAAATTGTATAGTTTTTTAACTAGGAACTTTTTTTAATGGTATTTATAGTGAAATTATTGAGTTTTTTGACTTGGAACTTTTTAATGGTTTTTATAGTGAAATTGTTAATTTTTTTAACATGAATCTTTTATGGTTTTATAGTGAAATTGTTGACTTATTTTTAACTTGGAACTTTTTTTATGATTTTTACAGTAAAATTGTTGAGTTTTTTTAACTAGGAAGATTATTTTTTATGGTTTTTATTGTGAAATTGATGGATTTTTTAACTTGGAAATTTTTTTATGGTTTTTATAGAGAAATTGTTTAATTTTTTAACTTGGAACTTTTTTTATGCTTTTTATACAGAAATTGTTTACTTGGAATCTTTTATACTTTTTTTTTAACTTGGAACTTTTTAATGGTTCTTTTAGTGAAATTGTTGAGTTTTTTAAAATTTACTTTTTTTATGTTTTTTTATAGTGAAATTATTGAATTATTTTAAGATTGATGTTTTTTTTATGTAATTTATATTAAAATTGCTTATATTTTTAAGTTGAAACTTTTTTGTGTGTTTTTTATAGTGAAATTGTTGAGTATTTTAAATTGGAACTTTTTTTAATGGTTTTTACAGTGAAATTGTTGAGTTTTTTCAAATGGAACTTTTTTTGTATGGTTTTTACAGTGAGAATGTAGAGTTTTTTAACTTGGAACGTTTTTAATGGTATTTATAGTGAAATTATTGAGTTTTTCGACTTGGAACTTTTTTATGGTTTTTATAGTGAAATTGTATAGTTTTTTAACTAGGAACTTTTTTTAATGGTATTTATAGTGAAATTATTGAGTTTTTTGACTTGGAACTTTTTAATGGTTTTTATAGTGAAATTGTTAATTTTTTTAACATGAATCTTTTATGGTTTTATAGTGAAATTGTTGACTTATTTTTAACTTGGAACTTTTTTTATGATTTTTAGGTGTAAAATTGTTGAGTTTTTTTAACTAAGAAGTTTATTTTTTATGGTTTTTATTGTGAAATTGATGGATTTTTTAACTTGGAATTTTTTTATGGTTTTTATAGAGAAATTGTTTAATTTTTTAACTTGGCACTTTTTTTATGCTTTTTATACAGAAATTGTTTACTTGGAATCTTTTATACTTTTTTATTTAACTTGGAACTTTTTAATGGTTCTTTTAGTGAAATTGTTGAGTTTTTTAAAATTTACTTTTTTTATGTTTTTTTATAGTGAAATTATTGAATTATTTTAAGATTGATGTTTTTTTTATGTAATTTATATTAAAATTGCCTATATTTTTAACTTGAAACTTTTTTGTGTGTTTTTTATAGTGAAATTGTTGAGTATTTTAAATTGGAACTTTTTTTAATGGTTTTTACAGTGAAATTGTTGAGTTTTTTCAAATGGAACTTTTTTTGTATGGTTTTTACAGTGAAAATGTAAAGTTTTTTAACTTGGAACTTTTTTAATGGTATTTATAGTGAAATTATTGAGTTTTTCGACATGGAACTTTTTTATGGTTTTTATAGTGAAATTGTATAGTTTTTTAACTAGGAACTTTTTTTAATGGTATTTATAGTGAAATTATTGAGTTTTTTGACTTGGAACTTTTTTATGGTTTTTATAGTGAAATTGTTAATTTTTTTAACATGAATCTTTTATGGTTTTTATAGTAAATTGTTGACTTATTTTTAACTTGGAACTTTTTTTTTGGTTTTTACAGTAAAATTGTTGAGTTTTTTTAACTAGGAATGTTTATTTTTTATGGTTTTTATAGTGAAATTGATGAATTTTTTAACTTGGAATTTTTTTATGGTTTTTATAGAGAAATTATTTAATTTTTTAACTTGGAACTTTTTTTTTGTTCTTTATACAGAAACTGTTTACTTGGAATCTTTTATGTTTTTTTTTTAACTTGGAACTTTTTTATGGTTCTTTTAGTGAAATTGTTGAGTTTTTTAAAATTTACTTTTTTTATGTTTTTTATAGTGAAATTATTGAATTATTTTAAGATTGATGTTTTTTTCCAGTAATTTATCTTAAAATTGCTTATATTTTTAACTTGAAACTTTTTTTGTGTGTTTTTTATAGTGAAATTGTTGAGTATTTTAAATGGAACTTTTTTTAATGGTTTTTACAGTGAAATTGTTGAGTTTTTTCAAATGGAACTTTTTTTGTATGGTTTTTACAGTGAAAATGTAGAGTTTTTTAACTTGGAACTTTTTTAATGGTATTTATAGTGAAATTATTGAGTTTTTCAACTTGGAACTTTTTTATGGTTTTTATAGTGAAATTGTATAGTTTTTTAACTAGGAACTTTTTTTAATGGTATTTATAGTGAAATTATTGAGTTTTTTGACTTGGAACTTTTTAATGGTTTTTATAGTGAAATTGTTAATTTTTTTAACATGAATCTTTTATGGTTTTATAGTGAAATTGTTGACTTATTTTTAACTTGGAACTTTTTTTATGATTTTTACAGTAAAATTGTTGAGTTTTTTTAACTAGGAAGATTATTTTTTATGGTTTTTATTGTGAAATTGATGGATTTTTTAACTTGGAAATTTTTTTATGGTTTTTATAGAGAAATTGTTTAATTTTTTAACTTGGAACTTTTTTTATGCTTTTTATACAGAAATTGTTTACTTGGAATCTTTTATACTTTTTTTTTTAACTTGGAACTTTTTAATGGTTCTTTTAGTGAAATTGTTGAGTTTTTTAAAATTTACTTTTTTTATGTTTTTTTATAGTGAAATTATTGAATTATTTTAAGATTGATGTTTTTTTTATGTAATTTATATTAAAATTGCTTATATTTTTAAGTTGAAACTTTTTTGTGTGTTTTTTATAGTGAAATTGTTGAGTATTTTAAATTGGAACTTTTTTTAATGGTTTTTACAGTGAAATTGTTGAGTTTTTTCAAATGGAACTTTTTTTGTATGGTTTTTACAGTGAAAATGTAAAGTTTTTTAACTTGGAACTTTTTTAATGGTATTTATAGTGAAATTATTGAGTTTTTCGACATGGAACTTTTTTATGGTTTTTATAGTGAAATTGTATAGTTTTTTAACTAGGAACTTTTTTTAATGGTATTTATAGTGAAATTATTGAGTTTTTTGACTTGGAACTTTTTTATGGTTTTTATAGTGAAATTGTTAATTTTTTTAACATGAATCTTTTATGGTTTTTATAGTAAATTGTTGACTTATTTTTAACTTGGAACTTTTTTTTTGGTTTTTACAGTAAAATTGTTGAGTTTTTTTAACTAGGAATGTTTATTTTTTATGGTTTTTATAGTGAAATTGATGAATTTTTTAACTTGGAATTTTTTTATGGTTTTTATAGAGAAATTATTTAATTTTTTAACTTGGAACTTTTTTTTTGTTCTTTATACAGAAACTGTTTACTTGGAATCTTTTATGTTTTTTTTTAACTTGGAACTTTTTTATGGTTCTTTTAGTGAAATTGTTGAGTTTTTTAAAATTTACTTTTTTTATGTTTTTTATAATGAAATTATTGAATTATTTTAAGATTGATGTTTTTTTCCAGTAATTTATCTTAAAATTGCTTATATTTTTAACTTGAAACTTTTTTTGTGTGTTTTTTATAGTGAAATTGTTGAGTATTTTAAATGGAACTTTTTTTAATGGTTTTTACAGTGAAATTGTTGAGTTTTTTCAAATGGAACTTTTTTTGTATGGTTTTTACAGTGAAAATGTAGAGTTTTTTAACTTGGAACTTTTTTAATGGTATTTATAGTGAAATTATTGAGTTTTTCAACTTGGAACTTTTTTATGGTTTTTATAGTGAAATTGTATAGTTTTTTAACTAGGAACTTTTTTTAATGGTATTTATAGTGAAATTATTGAGTTTTTTGACTTGGAACTTTTTAATGGTTTTTATAGTGAAATTGTTAATTTTTTTAACATGAATCTTTTATGGTTTTATAGTGAAATTGTTGACTTATTTTTAACTTGGAACTTTTTTTATGATTTTTACAGTAAAATTGTTGAGTTTTTTTAACTAGGAAGATTATTTTTTATGGTTTTTATTGTGAAATTGATGGATTTTTTAACTTGGAAATTTTTTTATGGTTTTTATAGAGAAATTGTTTAATTTTTTAACTTGGAACTTTTTTTATGCTTTTTATACAGAAATTGTTTACTTGGAATCTTTTATACTTTTTTTTTTAACTTGGAACTTTTTAATGGTTCTTTTAGTGAAATTGTTGAGTTTTTTAAAATTTACTTTTTTTATGTTTTTTTATAGTGAAATTATTGAATTATTTTAAGATTGATGTTTTTTTTATGTAATTTATATTAAAATTGCTTATATTTTTAAGTTGAAACTTTTTTGTGTGTTTTTTATAGTGAAATTGTTGAGTATTTTAAATTGGAACTTTTTTTAATGGTTTTTACAGTGAAATTGTTGAGTTTTTTCAAATGGAACTTTTTTTGTATGGTTTTTACAGTGAGAATGTAGAGTTTTTTAACTTGGAACGTTTTTAATGGTATTTATAGTGAAATTATTGAGTTTTTCGACTTGGAACTTTTTTATGGTTTTTATAGTGAAATTGTATAGTTTTTTAACTAGGAACTTTTTTTAATGGTATTTATAGTGAAATTATTGAGTTTTTTGACTTGGAACTTTTTAATGGTTTTTATAGTGAAATTGTTAATTTTTTTAACATGAATCTTTTATGGTTTTATAGTGAAATTGTTGACTTATTTTTAACTTGGAACTTTTTTTATGATTTTTAGGTGTAAAATTGTTGAGTTTTTTTAACTAAGAAGTTTATTTTTTATGGTTTTTATTGTGAAATTGATGGATTTTTTAACTTGGAATTTTTTTATGGTTTTTATAGAGAAATTGTTTAATTTTTTAACTTGGCACTTTTTTTATGCTTTTTATACAGAAATTGTTTACTTGGAATCTTTTATACTTTTTTATTTAACTTGGAACTTTTTAATGGTTCTTTTAGTGAAATTGTTGAGTTTTTTAAAATTTACTTTTTTTATGTTTTTTTATAGTGAAATTATTGAATTATTTTAAGATTGATGTTTTTTTTATGTAATTTATATTAAAATTGCCTATATTTTTAACTTGAAACTTTTTTGTGTGTTTTTTATAGTGAAATTGTTGAGTATTTTAAATTGGAACTTTTTTTAATGGTTTTTACAGTGAAATTGTTGAGTTTTTTCAAATGGAACTTTTTTTGTATGGTTTTTACAGTGAAAATGTAAAGTTTTTTAACTTGGAACTTTTTTAATGGTATTTATAGTGAAATTATTGAGTTTTTCGACATGGAACTTTTTTATGGTTTTTATAGTGAAATTGTATAGTTTTTTAACTAGGAACTTTTTTTAATGGTATTTATAGTGAAATTATTGAGTTTTTTGACTTGGAACTTTTTTATGGTTTTTATAGTGAAATTGTTAATTTTTTTAACATGAATCTTTTATGGTTTTTATAGTAAATTGTTGACTTATTTTTAACTTGGAACTTTTTTTTTGGTTTTTACAGTAAAATTGTTGAGTTTTTTTAACTAGGAATGTTTATTTTTTATGGTTTTTATAGTGAAATTGATGAATTTTTTAACTTGGAATTTTTTTATGGTTTTTATAGAGAAATTATTTAATTTTTTAACTTGGAACTTTTTTTTTGTTCTTTATACAGAAACTGTTTACTTGGAATCTTTTATGTTTTTTTTTTAACTTGGAACTTTTTTATGGTTCTTTTAGTGAAATTGTTGAGTTTTTTAAAATTTACTTTTTTTATGTTTTTTATAGTGAAATTATTGAATTATTTTAAGATTGATGTTTTTTTCCAGTAATTTATCTTAAAATTGCTTATATTTTTAACTTGAAACTTTTTTTGTGTGTTTTTTATAGTGAAATTGTTGAGTATTTTAAATGGAACTTTTTTTAATGGTTTTTACAGTGAAATTGTTGAGTTTTTTCAAATGGAACTTTTTTTGTATGGTTTTTACAGTGAAAATGTAGAGTTTTTTAACTTGGAACTTTTTTAATGGTATTTATAGTGAAATTATTGAGTTTTTCAACTTGGAACTTTTTTATGGTTTTTATAGTGAAATTGTATAGTTTTTTAACTAGGAACTTTTTTTAATGGTATTTATAGTGAAATTATTGAGTTTTTTGACTTGGAACTTTTTAATGGTTTTTATAGTGAAATTGTTAATTTTTTTAACATGAATCTTTTATGGTTTTATAGTGAAATTGTTGACTTATTTTTAACTTGGAACTTTTTTTATGATTTTTACAGTAAAATTGTTGAGTTTTTTTAACTAGGAAGATTATTTTTTATGGTTTTTATTGTGAAATTGATGGATTTTTTAACTTGGAAATTTTTTTATGGTTTTTATAGAGAAATTGTTTAATTTTTTAACTTGGAACTTTTTTTATGCTTTTTATACAGAAATTGTTTACTTGGAATCTTTTATACTTTTTTTTTTAACTTGGAACTTTTTAATGGTTCTTTTAGTGAAATTGTTGAGTTTTTTAAAATTTACTTTTTTTATGTTTTTTTATAGTGAAATTATTGAATTATTTTAAGATTGATGTTTTTTTTATGTAATTTATATTAAAATTGCTTATATTTTTAAGTTGAAACTTTTTTGTGTGTTTTTTATAGTGAAATTGTTGAGTATTTTAAATTGGAACTTTTTTTAATGGTTTTTACAGTGAAATTGTTGAGTTTTTTCAAATGGAACTTTTTTTGTATGGTTTTTACAGTGAAAATGTAAAGTTTTTTAACTTGGAACTTTTTTAATGGTATTTATAGTGAAATTATTGAGTTTTTCGACATGGAACTTTTTTATGGTTTTTATAGTGAAATTGTATAGTTTTTTAACTAGGAACTTTTTTTAATGGTATTTATAGTGAAATTATTGAGTTTTTTGACTTGGAACTTTTTTATGGTTTTTATAGTGAAATTGTTAATTTTTTTAACATGAATCTTTTATGGTTTTTATAGTAAATTGTTGACTTATTTTTAACTTGGAACTTTTTTTTTGGTTTTTACAGTAAAATTGTTGAGTTTTTTTAACTAGGAATGTTTATTTTTTATGGTTTTTATAGTGAAATTGATGAATTTTTTAACTTGGAATTTTTTTATGGTTTTTATAGAGAAATTATTTAATTTTTTAACTTGGAACTTTTTTTTTGTTCTTTATACAGAAACTGTTTACTTGGAATCTTTTATGTTTTTTTTTAACTTGGAACTTTTTTATGGTTCTTTTAGTGAAATTGTTGAGTTTTTTAAAATTTACTTTTTTTATGTTTTTTATAGTGAAATTATTGAATTATTTTAAGATTGATGTTTTTTTCCAGTAATTTATCTTAAAATTGCTTATATTTTTAACTTGAAACTTTTTTTGTGTGTTTTTTATAGTGAAATTGTTGAGTATTTTAAATGGAACTTTTTTTAATGGTTTTTACAGTGAAATTGTTGAGTTTTTTCAAATGGAACTTTTTTTGTATGGTTTTTACAGTGAAAATGTAGAGTTTTTTAACTTGGAACTTTTTTAATGGTATTTATAGTGAAATTATTGAGTTTTTCAACTTGGAACTTTTTTATGGTTTTTATAGTGAAATTGTATAGTTTTTTAACTAGGAACTTTTTTTAATGGTATTTATAGTGAAATTATTGAGTTTTTTGACTTGGAACTTTTTAATGGTTTTTATAGTGAAATTGTTAATTTTTTTAACATGAATCTTTTATGGTTTTATAGTGAAATTGTTGACTTATTTTTAACTTGGAACTTTTTTTATGATTTTTACAGTAAAATTGTTGAGTTTTTTTAACTAGGAAGATTATTTTTTATGGTTTTTATTGTGAAATTGATGGATTTTTTAACTTGGAAATTTTTTTATGGTTTTTATAGAGAAATTGTTTAATTTTTTAACTTGGAACTTTTTTTATGCTTTTTATACAGAAATTGTTTACTTGGAATCTTTTATACTTTTTTTTTTAACTTGGAACTTTTTAATGGTTCTTTTAGTGAAATTGTTGAGTTTTTTAAAATTTACTTTTTTTATGTTTTTTTATAGTGAAATTATTGAATTATTTTAAGATTGATGTTTTTTTTATGTAATTTATATTAAAATTGCTTATATTTTTAAGTTGAAACTTTTTTGTGTGTTTTTTATAGTGAAATTGTTGAGTATTTTAAATTGGAACTTTTTTTAATGGTTTTTACAGTGAAATTGTTGAGTTTTTTCAAATGGAACTTTTTTTGTATGGTTTTTACAGTGAGAATGTAGAGTTTTTTAACTTGGAACGTTTTTAATGGTATTTATAGTGAAATTATTGAGTTTTTCGACTTGGAACTTTTTTATGGTTTTTATAGTGAAATTGTATAGTTTTTTAACTAGGAACTTTTTTTAATGGTATTTATAGTGAAATTATTGAGTTTTTTGACTTGGAACTTTTTAATGGTTTTTATAGTGAAATTGTTAATTTTTTTAACATGAATCTTTTATGGTTTTATAGTGAAATTGTTGACTTATTTTTAACTTGGAACTTTTTTTATGATTTTTAGGTGTAAAATTGTTGAGTTTTTTTAACTAAGAAGTTTATTTTTTATGGTTTTTATTGTGAAATTGATGGATTTTTTAACTTGGAATTTTTTTATGGTTTTTATAGAGAAATTGTTTAATTTTTTAACTTGGCACTTTTTTTATGCTTTTTATACAGAAATTGTTTACTTGGAATCTTTTATACTTTTTTATTTAACTTGGAACTTTTTAATGGTTCTTTTAGTGAAATTGTTGAGTTTTTTAAAATTTACTTTTTTTATGTTTTTTTATAGTGAAATTATTGAATTATTTTAAGATTGATGTTTTTTTTATGTAATTTATATTAAAATTGCCTATATTTTTAACTTGAAACTTTTTTGTGTGTTTTTTATAGTGAAATTGTTGAGTATTTTAAATTGGAACTTTTTTTAATGGTTTTTACAGTGAAATTGTTGAGTTTTTTCAAATGGAACTTTTTTTGTATGGTTTTTACAGTGAAAATGTAAAGTTTTTTAACTTGGAACTTTTTTAATGGTATTTATAGTGAAATTATTGAGTTTTTCGACATGGAACTTTTTTATGGTTTTTATAGTGAAATTGTATAGTTTTTTAACTAGGAACTTTTTTTAATGGTATTTATAGTGAAATTATTGAGTTTTTTGACTTGGAACTTTTTTATGGTTTTTATAGTGAAATTGTTAATTTTTTTAACATGAATCTTTTATGGTTTTTATAGTAAATTGTTGACTTATTTTTAACTTGGAACTTTTTTTTTGGTTTTTACAGTAAAATTGTTGAGTTTTTTTAACTAGGAATGTTTATTTTTTATGGTTTTTATAGTGAAATTGATGAATTTTTTAACTTGGAATTTTTTTATGGTTTTTATAGAGAAATTATTTAATTTTTTAACTTGGAACTTTTTTTTTGTTCTTTATACAGAAACTGTTTACTTGGAATCTTTTATGTTTTTTTTTTAACTTGGAACTTTTTTATGGTTCTTTTAGTGAAATTGTTGAGTTTTTTAAAATTTACTTTTTTTATGTTTTTTATAGTGAAATTATTGAATTATTTTAAGATTGATGTTTTTTTCCAGTAATTTATCTTAAAATTGCTTATATTTTTAACTTGAAACTTTTTTTGTGTGTTTTTTATAGTGAAATTGTTGAGTATTTTAAATGGAACTTTTTTTAATGGTTTTTACAGTGAAATTGTTGAGTTTTTTCAAATGGAACTTTTTTTGTATGGTTTTTACAGTGAAAATGTAGAGTTTTTTAACTTGGAACTTTTTTAATGGTATTTATAGTGAAATTATTGAGTTTTTCAACTTGGAACTTTTTTATGGTTTTTATAGTGAAATTGTATAGTTTTTTAACTAGGAACTTTTTTTAATGGTATTTATAGTGAAATTATTGAGTTTTTTGACTTGGAACTTTTTAATGGTTTTTATAGTGAAATTGTTAATTTTTTTAACATGAATCTTTTATGGTTTTATAGTGAAATTGTTGACTTATTTTTAACTTGGAACTTTTTTTATGATTTTTACAGTAAAATTGTTGAGTTTTTTTAACTAGGAAGATTATTTTTTATGGTTTTTATTGTGAAATTGATGGATTTTTTAACTTGGAAATTTTTTTATGGTTTTTATAGAGAAATTGTTTAATTTTTTAACTTGGAACTTTTTTTATGCTTTTTATACAGAAATTGTTTACTTGGAATCTTTTATACTTTTTTTTTTAACTTGGAACTTTTTAATGGTTCTTTTAGTGAAATTGTTGAGTTTTTTAAAATTTACTTTTTTTATGTTTTTTTATAGTGAAATTATTGAATTATTTTAAGATTGATGTTTTTTTTATGTAATTTATATTAAAATTGCTTATATTTTTAAGTTGAAACTTTTTTGTGTGTTTTTTATAGTGAAATTGTTGAGTATTTTAAATTGGAACTTTTTTTAATGGTTTTTACAGTGAAATTGTTGAGTTTTTTCAAATGGAACTTTTTTTGTATGGTTTTTACAGTGAGAATGTAGAGTTTTTTAACTTGGAACGTTTTTAATGGTATTTATAGTGAAATTATTGAGTTTTTCGACTTGGAACTTTTTTATGGTTTTTATAGTGAAATTGTATAGTTTTTTAACTAGGAACTTTTTTTAATGGTATTTATAGTGAAATTATTGAGTTTTTTGACTTGGAACTTTTTAATGGTTTTTATAGTGAAATTGTTAATTTTTTTAACATGAATCTTTTATGGTTTTATAGTGAAATTGTTGACTTATTTTTAACTTGGAACTTTTTTTATGATTTTTAGGTGTAAAATTGTTGAGTTTTTTTAACTAAGAAGTTTATTTTTTATGGTTTTTATTGTGAAATTGATGGATTTTTTAACTTGGAATTTTTTTATGGTTTTTATAGAGAAATTGTTTAATTTTTTAACTTGGCACTTTTTTTATGCTTTTTATACAGAAATTGTTTACTTGGAATCTTTTATACTTTTTTATTTAACTTGGAACTTTTTAATGGTTCTTTTAGTGAAATTGTTGAGTTTTTTAAAATTTACTTTTTTTATGTTTTTTTATAGTGAAATTATTGAATTATTTTAAGATTGATGTTTTTTTTATGTAATTTATATTAAAATTGCCTATATTTTTAACTTGAAACTTTTTTGTGTGTTTTTTATAGTGAAATTGTTGAGTATTTTAAATTGGAACTTTTTTTAATGGTTTTTACAGTGAAATTGTTGAGTTTTTTCAAATGGAACTTTTTTTGTATGGTTTTTACAGTGAAAATGTAAAGTTTTTTAACTTGGAACTTTTTTAATGGTATTTATAGTGAAATTATTGAGTTTTTCGACATGGAACTTTTTTATGGTTTTTATAGTGAAATTGTATAGTTTTTTAACTAGGAACTTTTTTTAATGGTATTTATAGTGAAATTATTGAGTTTTTTGACTTGGAACTTTTTTATGGTTTTTATAGTGAAATTGTTAATTTTTTTAACATGAATCTTTTATGGTTTTTATAGTAAATTGTTGACTTATTTTTAACTTGGAACTTTTTTTTTGGTTTTTACAGTAAAATTGTTGAGTTTTTTTAACTAGGAATGTTTATTTTTTATGGTTTTTATAGTGAAATTGATGAATTTTTTAACTTGGAATTTTTTTATGGTTTTTATAGAGAAATTATTTAATTTTTTAACTTGGAACTTTTTTTTTGTTCTTTATACAGAAACTGTTTACTTGGAATCTTTTATGTTTTTTTTTAACTTGGAACTTTTTTATGGTTCTTTTAGTGAAATTGTTGAGTTTTTTAAAATTTACTTTTTTTATGTTTTTTATAGTGAAATTATTGAATTATTTTAAGATTGATGTTTTTTTCCAGTAATTTATCTTAAAATTGCTTATATTTTTAACTTGAAACTTTTTTTGTGTGTTTTTTATAGTGAAATTGTTGAGTATTTTAAATGGAACTTTTTTTAATGGTTTTTACAGTGAAATTGTTGAGTTTTTTCAAATGGAACTTTTTTTGTATGGTTTTTACAGTGAAAATGTAGAGTTTTTTAACTTGGAACTTTTTTAATGGTATTTATAGTGAAATTATTGAGTTTTTCAACTTGGAACTTTTTTATGGTTTTTATAGTGAAATTGTATAGTTTTTTAACTAGGAACTTTTTTTAATGGTATTTATAGTGAAATTATTGAGTTTTTTGACTTGGAACTTTTTAATGGTTTTTATAGTGAAATTGTTAATTTTTTTAACATGAATCTTTTATGGTTTTATAGTGAAATTGTTGACTTATTTTTAACTTGGAACTTTTTTTATGATTTTTACAGTAAAATTGTTGAGTTTTTTTAACTAGGAAGATTATTTTTTATGGTTTTTATTGTGAAATTGATGGATTTTTTAACTTGGAAATTTTTTTATGGTTTTTATAGAGAAATTGTTTAATTTTTTAACTTGGAACTTTTTTTATGCTTTTTATACAGAAATTGTTTACTTGGAATCTTTTATACTTTTTTTTTTAACTTGGAACTTTTTAATGGTTCTTTTAGTGAAATTGTTGAGTTTTTTAAAATTTACTTTTTTTATGTTTTTTTATAGTGAAATTATTGAATTATTTTAAGATTGATGTTTTTTTTATGTAATTTATATTAAAATTGCTTATATTTTTAAGTTGAAACTTTTTTGTGTGTTTTTTATAGTGAAATTGTTGAGTATTTTAAATTGGAACTTTTTTTAATGGTTTTTACAGTGAAATTGTTGAGTTTTTTCAAATGGAACTTTTTTTGTATGGTTTTTACAGTGAGAATGTAGAGTTTTTTAACTTGGAACGTTTTTAATGGTATTTATAGTGAAATTATTGAGTTTTTCGACTTGGAACTTTTTTATGGTTTTTATAGTGAAATTGTATAGTTTTTTAACTAGGAACTTTTTTTAATGGTATTTATAGTGAAATTATTGAGTTTTTTGACTTGGAACTTTTTAATGGTTTTTATAGTGAAATTGTTAATTTTTTTAACATGAATCTTTTATGGTTTTATAGTGAAATTGTTGACTTATTTTTAACTTGGAACTTTTTTTATGATTTTTAGGTGTAAAATTGTTGAGTTTTTTTAACTAAGAAGTTTATTTTTTATGGTTTTTATTGTGAAATTGATGGATTTTTTAACTTGGAATTTTTTTTATGGTTTTTATAGAGAAATTGTTTAATTTTTTAACTTGGCACTTTTTTTATGCTTTTTATACAGAAATTGTTTACTTGGAATCTTTTATACTTTTTTATTTAACTTGGAACTTTTTAATGGTTCTTTTAGTGAAATTGTTGAGTTTTTTAAAATTTACTTTTTTTATGTTTTTTTATAGTGAAATTATTGAATTATTTTAAGATTGATGTTTTTTTTATGTAATTTATATTAAAATTGCCTATATTTTTAACTTGAAACTTTTTTGTGTGTTTTTTATAGTGAAATTGTTGAGTATTTTAAATTGGAACTTTTTTTAATGGTTTTTACAGTGAAATTGTTGAGTTTTTTCAAATGGAACTTTTTTTGTATGGTTTTTACAGTGAAAATGTAAAGTTTTTTAACTTGGAACTTTTTTAATGGTATTTATAGTGAAATTATTGAGTTTTTCGACATGGAACTTTTTTATGGTTTTTATAGTGAAATTGTATAGTTTTTTAACTAGGAACTTTTTTTAATGGTATTTATAGTGAAATTATTGAGTTTTTTGACTTGGAACTTTTTTATGGTTTTTATAGTGAAATTGTTAATTTTTTTAACATGAATCTTTTATGGTTTTTATAGTAAATTGTTGACTTATTTTTAACTTGGAACTTTTTTTTTGGTTTTTACAGTAAAATTGTTGAGTTTTTTTAACTAGGAATGTTTATTTTTTATGGTTTTTATAGTGAAATTGATGAATTTTTTAACTTGGAATTTTTTTATGGTTTTTATAGAGAAATTATTTAATTTTTTAACTTGGAACTTTTTTTTTGTTCTTTATACAGAAACTGTTTACTTGGAATCTTTTATGTTTTTTTTTAACTTGGAACTTTTTTATGGTTCTTTTAGTGAAATTGTTGAGTTTTTTAAAATTTACTTTTTTTATGTTTTTTATAGTGAAATTATTGAATTATTTTAAGATTGATGTTTTTTTCCAGTAATTTATCTTAAAATTGCTTATATTTTTAACTTGAAACTTTTTTTGTGTGTTTTTTATAGTGAAATTGTTGAGTATTTTAAATGGAACTTTTTTTAATGGTTTTTACAGTGAAATTGTTGAGTTTTTTCAAATGGAACTTTTTTTGTATGGTTTTTACAGTGAAAATGTAGAGTTTTTTAACTTGGAACTTTTTTAATGGTATTTATAGTGAAATTATTGAGTTTTTCAACTTGGAACTTTTTTATGGTTTTTATAGTGAAATTGTATAGTTTTTTAACTAGGAACTTTTTTTAATGGTATTTATAGTGAAATTATTGAGTTTTTTGACTTGGAACTTTTTAATGGTTTTTATAGTGAAATTGTTAATTTTTTTAACATGAATCTTTTATGGTTTTATAGTGAAATTGTTGACTTATTTTTAACTTGGAACTTTTTTTATGATTTTTACAGTAAAATTGTTGAGTTTTTTTAACTAGGAAGATTATTTTTTATGGTTTTTATTGTGAAATTGATGGATTTTTTAACTTGGAAATTTTTTTATGGTTTTTATAGAGAAATTGTTTAATTTTTTAACTTGGAACTTTTTTTATGCTTTTTATACAGAAATTGTTTACTTGGAATCTTTTATACTTTTTTTTTTAACTTGGAACTTTTTAATGGTTCTTTTAGTGAAATTGTTGAGTTTTTTAAAATTTACTTTTTTTATGTTTTTTTATAGTGAAATTATTGAATTATTTTAAGATTGATGTTTTTTTTATGTAATTTATATTAAAATTGCTTATATTTTTAAGTTGAAACTTTTTTGTGTGTTTTTTATAGTGAAATTGTTGAGTATTTTAAATTGGAACTTTTTTTAATGGTTTTTACAGTGAAATTGTTGAGTTTTTTCAAATGGAACTTTTTTTGTATGGTTTTTACAGTGAGAATGTAGAGTTTTTTAACTTGGAACGTTTTTAATGGTATTTATAGTGAAATTATTGAGTTTTTCGACTTGGAACTTTTTTATGGTTTTTATAGTGAAATTGTATAGTTTTTTAACTAGGAACTTTTTTTAATGGTATTTATAGTGAAATTATTGAGTTTTTTGACTTGGAACTTTTTAATGGTTTTTATAGTGAAATTGTTAATTTTTTTAACATGAATCTTTTATGGTTTTATAGTGAAATTGTTGACTTATTTTTAACTTGGAACTTTTTTTATGATTTTTAGGTGTAAAATTGTTGAGTTTTTTTAACTAAGAAGTTTATTTTTTATGGTTTTTATTGTGAAATTGATGGATTTTTTAACTTGGAATTTTTTTATGGTTTTTATAGAGAAATTGTTTAATTTTTTAACTTGGCACTTTTTTTATGCTTTTTATACAGAAATTGTTTACTTGGAATCTTTTATACTTTTTTATTTAACTTGGAACTTTTTAATGGTTCTTTTAGTGAAATTGTTGAGTTTTTTAAAATTTACTTTTTTTATGTTTTTTTATAGTGAAATTATTGAATTATTTTAAGATTGATGTTTTTTTTATGTAATTTATATTAAAATTGCCTATATTTTTAACTTGAAACTTTTTTGTGTGTTTTTTATAGTGAAATTGTTGAGTATTTTAAATTGGAACTTTTTTTAATGGTTTTTACAGTGAAATTGTTGAGTTTTTTCAAATGGAACTTTTTTTGTATGGTTTTTACAGTGAAAATGTAAAGTTTTTTAACTTGGAACTTTTTTAATGGTATTTATAGTGAAATTATTGAGTTTTTCGACATGGAACTTTTTTATGGTTTTTATAGTGAAATTGTATAGTTTTTTAACTAGGAACTTTTTTTAATGGTATTTATAGTGAAATTATTGAGTTTTTTGACTTGGAACTTTTTTATGGTTTTTATAGTGAAATTGTTAATTTTTTTAACATGAATCTTTTATGGTTTTTATAGTAAATTGTTGACTTATTTTTAACTTGGAACTTTTTTTTTGGTTTTTACAGTAAAATTGTTGAGTTTTTTTAACTAGGAATGTTTATTTTTTATGGTTTTTATAGTGAAATTGATGAATTTTTTAACTTGGAATTTTTTTATGGTTTTTATAGAGAAATTATTTAATTTTTTAACTTGGAACTTTTTTTTTGTTCTTTATACAGAAACTGTTTACTTGGAATCTTTTATGTTTTTTTTTTAACTTGGAACTTTTTTATGGTTCTTTTAGTGAAATTGTTGAGTTTTTTAAAATTTACTTTTTTTATGTTTTTTATAGTGAAATTATTGAATTATTTTAAGATTGATGTTTTTTTCCAGTAATTTATCTTAAAATTGCTTATATTTTTAACTTGAAACTTTTTTTGTGTGTTTTTTATAGTGAAATTGTTGAGTATTTTAAATGGAACTTTTTTTAATGGTTTTTACAGTGAAATTGTTGAGTTTTTTCAAATGGAACTTTTTTTGTATGGTTTTTACAGTGAAAATGTAGAGTTTTTTAACTTGGAACTTTTTTAATGGTATTTATAGTGAAATTATTGAGTTTTTCAACTTGGAACTTTTTTATGGTTTTTATAGTGAAATTGTATAGTTTTTTAACTAGGAACTTTTTTTAATGGTATTTATAGTGAAATTATTGAGTTTTTTGACTTGGAACTTTTTAATGGTTTTTATAGTGAAATTGTTAATTTTTTTAACATGAATCTTTTATGGTTTTATAGTGAAATTGTTGACTTATTTTTAACTTGGAACTTTTTTTATGATTTTTACAGTAAAATTGTTGAGTTTTTTTAACTAGGAAGATTATTTTTTATGGTTTTTATTGTGAAATTGATGGATTTTTTAACTTGGAAATTTTTTTATGGTTTTTATAGAGAAATTGTTTAATTTTTTAACTTGGAACTTTTTTTATGCTTTTTATACAGAAATTGTTTACTTGGAATCTTTTATACTTTTTTTTTTAACTTGGAACTTTTTAATGGTTCTTTTAGTGAAATTGTTGAGTTTTTTAAAATTTACTTTTTTTATGTTTTTTTATAGTGAAATTATTGAATTATTTTAAGATTGATGTTTTTTTTATGTAATTTATATTAAAATTGCTTATATTTTTAAGTTGAAACTTTTTTGTGTGTTTTTTATAGTGAAATTGTTGAGTATTTTAAATTGGAACTTTTTTTAATGGTTTTTACAGTGAAATTGTTGAGTTTTTTCAAATGGAACTTTTTTTGTATGGTTTTTACAGTGAAAATGTAAAGTTTTTTAACTTGGAACTTTTTTAATGGTATTTATAGTGAAATTATTGAGTTTTTCGACATGGAACTTTTTTATGGTTTTTATAGTGAAATTGTATAGTTTTTTAACTAGGAACTTTTTTTAATGGTATTTATAGTGAAATTATTGAGTTTTTTGACTTGGAACTTTTTTATGGTTTTTATAGTGAAATTGTTAATTTTTTTAACATGAATCTTTTATGGTTTTTATAGTAAATTGTTGACTTATTTTTAACTTGGAACTTTTTTTTTGGTTTTTACAGTAAAATTGTTGAGTTTTTTTAACTAGGAATGTTTATTTTTTATGGTTTTTATAGTGAAATTGATGAATTTTTTAACTTGGAATTTTTTTATGGTTTTTATAGAGAAATTATTTAATTTTTTAACTTGGAACTTTTTTTTTGTTCTTTATACAGAAACTGTTTACTTGGAATCTTTTATGTTTTTTTTTAACTTGGAACTTTTTTATGGTTCTTTTAGTGAAATTGTTGAGTTTTTTAAAATTTACTTTTTTTATGTTTTTTATAGTGAAATTATTGAATTATTTTAAGATTGATGTTTTTTTCCAGTAATTTATCTTAAAATTGCTTATATTTTTAACTTGAAACTTTTTTTGTGTGTTTTTTATAGTGAAATTGTTGAGTATTTTAAATGGAACTTTTTTTAATGGTTTTTACAGTGAAATTGTTGAGTTTTTTCAAATGGAACTTTTTTTGTATGGTTTTTACAGTGAAAATGTAGAGTTTTTTAACTTGGAACTTTTTTAATGGTATTTATAGTGAAATTATTGAGTTTTTCAACTTGGAACTTTTTTATGGTTTTTATAGTGAAATTGTATAGTTTTTTAACTAGGAACTTTTTTTAATGGTATTTATAGTGAAATTATTGAGTTTTTTGACTTGGAACTTTTTAATGGTTTTTATAGTGAAATTGTTAATTTTTTTAACATGAATCTTTTATGGTTTTATAGTGAAATTGTTGACTTATTTTTAACTTGGAACTTTTTTTATGATTTTTACAGTAAAATTGTTGAGTTTTTTTAACTAGGAAGATTATTTTTTATGGTTTTTATTGTGAAATTGATGGATTTTTTAACTTGGAAATTTTTTTATGGTTTTTATAGAGAAATTGTTTAATTTTTTAACTTGGAACTTTTTTTATGCTTTTTATACAGAAATTGTTTACTTGGAATCTTTTATACTTTTTTTTTTAACTTGGAACTTTTTAATGGTTCTTTTAGTGAAATTGTTGAGTTTTTTAAAATTTACTTTTTTTATGTTTTTTTATAGTGAAATTATTGAATTATTTTAAGATTGATGTTTTTTTTATGTAATTTATATTAAAATTGCTTATATTTTTAAGTTGAAACTTTTTTGTGTGTTTTTTATAGTGAAATTGTTGAGTATTTTAAATTGGAACTTTTTTTAATGGTTTTTACAGTGAAATTGTTGAGTTTTTTCAAATGGAACTTTTTTTGTATGGTTTTTACAGTGAGAATGTAGAGTTTTTTAACTTGGAACGTTTTTAATGGTATTTATAGTGAAATTATTGAGTTTTTCGACTTGGAACTTTTTTATGGTTTTTATAGTGAAATTGTATAGTTTTTTAACTAGGAACTTTTTTTAATGGTATTTATAGTGAAATTATTGAGTTTTTTGACTTGGAACTTTTTAATGGTTTTTATAGTGAAATTGTTAATTTTTTTAACATGAATCTTTTATGGTTTTATAGTGAAATTGTTGACTTATTTTTAACTTGGAACTTTTTTTATGATTTTTAGGTGTAAAATTGTTGAGTTTTTTTAACTAAGAAGTTTATTTTTTATGGTTTTTATTGTGAAATTGATGGATTTTTTAACTTGGAATTTTTTTATGGTTTTTATAGAGAAATTGTTTAATTTTTTAACTTGGCACTTTTTTTATGCTTTTTATACAGAAATTGTTTACTTGGAATCTTTTATACTTTTTTATTTAACTTGGAACTTTTTAATGGTTCTTTTAGTGAAATTGTTGAGTTTTTTAAAATTTACTTTTTTTATGTTTTTTTATAGTGAAATTATTGAATTATTTTAAGATTGATGTTTTTTTTATGTAATTTATATTAAAATTGCCTATATTTTTAAGTTGAAACTTTTTTGTGTGTTTTTTATAGTGAAATTGTTGAGTATTTTAAATTGGAACTTTTTTTAATGGTTTTTACAGTGAAATTGTTGAGTTTTTTCAAATGGAACTTTTTTTGTATGGTTTTTACAGTGAGAATGTAGAGTTTTTTAACTTGGAACGTTTTTAATGGTATTTATAGTGAAATTATTGAGTTTTTCGACTTGGAACTTTTTTATGGTTTTTATAGTGAAATTGTATAGTTTTTTAACTAGGAACTTTTTTTAATGGTATTTATAGTGAAATTATTGAGTTTTTTGACTTGGAACTTTTTTATGGTTTTTATAGTGAAATTGTTAATTTTTTTAACATGAATCTTTTATGGTTTTTATAGTAAATTGTTGACTTATTTTTCACTTGGAACTTTTTTTTTGGTTTTTACAGTAAAATTGTTGAGTTTTTTTAACTAGGAATGTTTATTTTTTATGGTTTTTATAGTGAAATTGATGAATTTTTTAACTTGGAATTTTTTTATGGTTTTTATAGAGAAATTATTTAATTTTTTAACTTGGAACTTTTTTTTTGTTCTTTATACAGAAACTGTTTACTTGGAATCTTTTATGTTTTTTTTTAACTTGGAACTTTTTTATGGTTCTTTTAGTGAAATTGTTGAGTTTTTTAAAATTTACTTTTTTTATGTTTTTTATAGTGAAATTATTGAATTATTTTAAGATTGATGTTTTTTTCCAGTAATTTATCTTAAAATTGCTTATATTTTTAACTTGAAACTTTTTTTGTGTGTTTTTTATAGTGAAATTGTTGAGTATTTTAAATGGAACTTTTTTTAATGGTTTTTACAGTGAAATTGTTGAGTTTTTTCAAATGGAACTTTTTTTGTATGGTTTTTACAGTGAAAATGTAGAGTTTTTTAACTTGGAACTTTTTTAATGGTATTTATAGTGAAATTATTGAGTTTTTCGACTTGGAACTTTTTTATGGTTTTTATAGTGAAATTGTATAGTTTTTTAACTAGGAACTTTTTTTAATGGTATTTATAGTGAAATTATTGAGTTTTTTGACTTGGAACTTTTTAATGGTTTTTATAGTGAAATTGTTAATTTTTTTAACATGAATCTTTTATGGTTTTATAGTGAAATTGTTGACTTATTTTTAACTTGGAACTTTTTTTATGATTTTTAGGTGTAAAATTGTTGAGTTTTTTTAACTAGGAAGTTTATTTTTTATGGTTTTTATTGTGAAATTGATGGATTTTTTAACTTGGAATTTTTTTATGGTTTTTATAGAGAAATTGTTTAATTTTTTAACTTGGCACTTTTTTTATGCTTTTTATACAGAAATTGTTTACTTGGAATCTTTTATACTTTTTTATTTAACTTGGAACTTTTTAATGGTTCTTTTAGTGAAATTGTTGAGTTTTTTAAAATTTACTTTTTTTATGTTTTTTTATAGTGAAATTATTGAATTATTTTAAGATTGATGTTTTTTTTTATGTAATTTATATTAAAATTGCCTATATTTTTAACTTGAAACTTTTTTGTGTGTTTTTTATAGTGAAATTGTTGAGTATTTTAAATTGGAACTTTTTTTAATGGTTTTTACAGTGAAATTGTTGAGTTTTTTCAAATGGAACTTTTTTTGTATGGTTTTTACAGTGAAAATGTAAAGTTTTTTAACTTGGAACTTTTTTAATGGTATTTATAGTGAAATTATTGAGTTTTTCGACATGGAACTTTTTTATGGTTTTTATAGTGAAATTGTATAGTTTTTTAACTAGGAACTTTTTTTAATGGTATTTATAGTGAAATTATTGAGTTTTTTGACTTGGAACTTTTTTATGGTTTTTATAGTGAAATTGTTAATTTTTTTAACATGAATCTTTTATGGTTTTTATAGTAAATTGTTGACTTATTTTTAACTTGGAACTTTTTTTTTGGTTTTTACAGTAAAATTGTTGAGTTTTTTTAACTAGGAATGTTTATTTTTTATGGTTTTTATAGTGAAATTGATGAATTTTTTAACTTGGAATTTTTTTATGGTTTTTATAGAGAAATTATTTAATTTTTTAACTTGGAACTTTTTTTTTGTTCTTTATACAGAAACTGTTTACTTGGAATCTTTTATGTTTTTTTTTAACTTGGAACTTTTTTATGGTTCTTTTAGTGAAATTGTTGAGTTTTTTAAAATTTACTTTTTTTATGTTTTTTATAGTGAAATTATTGAATTATTTTAAGATTGATGTTTTTTTCCAGTAATTTATCTTAAAATTGCTTATATTTTTAACTTGAAACTTTTTTTGTGTGTTTTTTATAGTGAAATTGTTGAGTATTTTAAATGGAACTTTTTTTAATGGTTTTTACAGTGAAATTGTTGAGTTTTTTCAAATGGAACTTTTTTTGTATGGTTTTTACAGTGAAAATGTAGAGTTTTTTAACTTGGAACTTTTTTAATGGTATTTATAGTGAAATTATTGAGTTTTTCAACTTGGAACTTTTTTATGGTTTTTATAGTGAAATTGTATAGTTTTTTAACTAGGAACTTTTTTTAATGGTATTTATAGTGAAATTATTGAGTTTTTTGACTTGGAACTTTTTAATGGTTTTTATAGTGAAATTGTTAATTTTTTTAACATGAATCTTTTATGGTTTTATAGTGAAATTGTTGACTTATTTTTAACTTGGAACTTTTTTTATGATTTTTACAGTAAAATTGTTGAGTTTTTTTAACTAGGAAGATTATTTTTTATGGTTTTTATTGTGAAATTGATGGATTTTTTAACTTGGAAATTTTTTTATGGTTTTTATAGAGAAATTGTTTAATTTTTTAACTTGGAACTTTTTTTATGCTTTTTATTCAGAAATTGTTTACTTGGAATCTTTTATACTTTTTTTTTTAACTTGGAACTTTTTAATGGTTCTTTTAGTGAAATTGTTGAGTTTTTTAAAATTTACTTTTTTTATGTTTTTTTATAGTGAAATTATTGAATTATTTTAAGATTGATGTTTTTTTTATGTAATTTATATTAAAATTGCTTATATTTTTAACTTGAAACTTTTTTGTGTGTTTTTTATAGTGAAATTGTTGAGTATTTTAAATTGGAACTTTTTTTAATGGTTTTTACAGTGAAATTGTTGAGTTTTTTCAAATGGAACTTTTTTTGTATGGTTTTTACAGTGAGAATGTAGAGTTTTTTAACTTGGAACTTTTTTAATGGTATTTATAGTGAAATTATTGAGTTTTTCGACTTGGAACTTTTTTATGGTTTTTATAGTGAAATTGTATAGTTTTTTAACTAGGAACTTTTTTTAATGGTATTTATAGTGAAATTATTGAGTTTTTTGACTTGGAACTTTTTAATGGTTTTTATAGTGAAATTGTTAATTTTTTTAACATGAATCTTTTATGGTTTTATAGTGAAATTGTTGACTTATTTTTAACTTGGAACTTTTTTTATGATTTTTACAGTAAAATTGTTGAGTTTTTTTAACTAGGAAGTTTATTTTTTATGGTTTTTATTGTGAAATTGATGGATTTTTTAACTTGGAATTTTTTTATGGTTTTTATAGAGAAATTGTTTAATTTTTTAGCTTGGAACTTTTTTTATGCTTTTTATACAGAAATTGTTTACTTGGAATCTTTTATACTTTTTTTTTTAACTTGGAACTTTTTAATGGTTCTTTTAGTGAAATTGTTGAGTTTTTTAAAATTTACTTTTTTTATGTTTTTTTATAGTGAAATTATTGAATTATTTTAAGATTGATGTTTTTTTTATGTAATTTATATTAAAATTGCTTATATTTTTAACTTGAAACTTTTTTGTGTGTTTTTTATAGTGAAATTGTTGAGTATTTTAAATTGGAACTTTTTTTAATGGTTTTTACAGTGAAATTGTTGAGTTTTTTCAAATGGAACTTTTTTTGTATGGTTTTTACAGTGAAAATGTAAAGTTTTTTAACTTGGAACTTTTTTAATGGTATTTATAGTGAAATTATTGAGTTTTTCGACTTGGAACTTTTTTATGGTTTTTATAGTGAAATTGTATAGTTTTTTAACTAGGAACTTTTCTTAATGGTATTTATAGTGAAATTATTGAGTTTTTTGACTTGGAACTTTTTTATGGTTTTTATAGTGAAATTGTTAATTTTTTTAACATGAATCTTTTATGGTTTTTATAGTAAATTGTTGACTTATTTTTAACTTGGAACTTTTTTTATGATTTTTACAGTAAAATTGTTGAGTTTTTTTAACTAGGAAGTTTATTTTTTATGGTTTTATTGTGAAATTGATGGATTTTTTAACTTGGAATTTTTTTATGGTTTTTATAGAGAAATTGTTTAATTTTTTAGCTTGGAACTTTTTTTATGCTTTTTATACAGAAATTGTTTACTTGGAATCTTTTATACTTTTTTTTTAACTTGGAACTTTTTAATGGTTCTTTTAGTGAAATTGTTGAGTTTTTTAAAATTTACTTTTTTTAAGTTTTTTTATAGTGAAATTATTGAATTATTTTAAGATTGATGTTTTTTTTATGTAATTTATATTAAAATTGCTTATATTTTTAACTTGAAACTTTTTTGTGTGTTTTTTATAGTGAAATTGTTGAGTATTTTAAATTGGAACTTTTTTTAATGGTTTTTACAGTGAAATTGTTGAGTTTTTTCAAATGGAACTTTTTTTGTATGGTTTTTACAGTGAAAATGTAAAGTTTTTTAACTTGGAACTTTTTTAATGGTATTTATAGTGAAATTATTGAGTTTTTCGACTTGGAACTTTTTTATGGTTTTTATAGTGAAATTGTATAGTTTTTTAACTAGGAACTTTTTTTAATGGTATTTATAGTGAAATTATTGAGTTTTTTGACTTGGAACTTTTTTATGGTTTTTATAGTGAAATTGTTAATTTTTTTAACATGAATCTTTTATGGTTTTATAGTGAAATTGTTGACTTATTTTTAACTTGGAACTTTTTTTATGATTTTTACAGTAAAATTGTTGAGTTTTTTTAACTAGGAAGTTTATTTTTTATGGTTTTTATTGTGAAATTGATGGATTTTTTAACTTGGAATTTTTTTATGGTTTTTATAGAGAAATTGTTTAATTTTTTAACTTGGAACTTTTTTTATGCTTTTTATACAGAAATTGTTTACTTGGAATCTTTTATACTTTTTTTTTAACTTGGAACTTTTTAATGGTTCTTTTAGTGAAATTGTTGAGTTTTTTAAAATTTACTTTTTTTTAGGTTTTTTATAGTGAAATTATTGAATTATTTTAAGATTGATGTTTTTTTCCAGAAATTTATATTAAAATAGCTTATATTTTTAACTTGAAACTTTTTTTGTATGTTTTTTATAGTGAAATTGTTGAGTATTTTAAATTGGAACTTTTTTTAATGGTTTTTACAGTGAAATTGTTGAGTTTTTTCAAATGGAACTTTTTTTGTATGGTTTTTACAGTGAAAATGTAGAGTTTTTTAACTTGGAACTTTTTTAATGGTATTTATAGTGAAATTATTGAGTTTTTCAACTTGGAACTTTTTTATGGTTTTTATAGTGAAATTGTATAGTTTTTTAACTAGGAACTTTTTTTAATGGTATTTATAGTGAAATTTTTGAGTTTTTTGACTTGGAACTTTTTAATGGTTTTTATAGTGAAATTGTTAATTTTTTTAACATGAATCTTTTATGGTTTTATAGTGAAATTGTTGACTTATTTTTAACTTGGAACTTTTTTTATGGTTTTTACAGTAAAATTGTTGAGTTTTTTTAACTAGGAAGTTTATTTTTTATGGTTTTTATAGTGAAATTGATGGATTTTTTAACTTGGAATTTTTTTATGGTTTTTATAGAGAAATTGTTTAATTTTTTTACTTGGAACTTTTTTTATGCTTTTTATACAGAAACTGTTTACTTGGAATCTTTTATACTTTTTTTTTTAACTTGGAACTTTTTAATGGTTCTTTTAGTGAAATTGTTGAGTTTTTTAAAATTTACTTTTTTTATGTTTTTTTATAGTGAAATTATTGAATTATTTTAAGATTGATGTTTTTTTTATGTAATTTATATTAAAATTGCTTATATTTTTAAGTTGAAACTTTTTTGTGTGTTTTTTATAGTGAAATTGTTGAGTATTTTAAATTGGAACTTTTTTTAATGGTTTTTACAGTGAAATTGTTGAGTTTTTTCAAATGGAACTTTTTTTGTATGGTTTTTACAGTGAAAATGTAGAGTTTTTTAACTTGGAACTTTTTTAATGGTATTTATAGTGAAATTATTAAGTTTTTCGACTTGGAACTTTTTTATGGTTTTTATAGTGAAATTGTATAGTTTTTTAACTAGGAACTTTTTTTAATGGTATTTATAGTGAAATTATTGAGTTTTTTGACTTGGAACTTTTTTATGGTTTTTATAGTGAAATTGTTAATTTTTTTAACATGAATCTTTTATGGTTTTTATAGTAAATTGTTGACTTATTTTTAACTTGGAACTTTTTTTTTGGTTTTTACAGTAAAATTGTTGAGTTTTTTTAACTAGGAATGTTTATTTTTTATGGTTTTTATAGTGAAATTGATGAATTTTTTAACTTGGAATTTTTTTATGGTTTTTATAGAGAAATTGTTTAATTTTTTAACTTGGAACTTTTTTTTTGTTCTTTATACAGAAACTGTTTACTTGGAATCTTTTATGTTTTTTTTTAACTTGGAACTTTTTTATGGTTCTTTTAGTGAAATTGTTGAGTTTTTTAAAATTTACTTTTTTTATGTTTTTTATAGTGAAATTATTGAATTATTTTAAGATTGATGTTTTTTTTTCCAGTAATTTATCTTAAAATTGCTTATATTTTTAACTTGAAACTTTTTTTGTGTGTTTTTTATAGTGAAATTGTTGAGTATTTTAAATTGGAACTTTTTTTAATGGTTTTTACAGTGAAATTGTTGAGTTTTTTCAAATGGAACTTTTTTTGTATGGTTTTTACAGTGAAAATGTAGAGTTTTTTAACTTGGAACTTTTTTAATGGTATTTATAGTGAAATTATTGAGTTTTTCAACTTGGAACTTTTTTATGGTTTTTATAGTGAAATTGTATAGTTTTTTAACTAGGAACTTTTTTTAATGGTATTTATAGTGAAATTTTTGAGTTTTTTGACTTGGAACTTTTTAATGGTTTTTATAGTGAAATTGTTAATTTTTTTAACATGAATCTTTTATGGTTTTATAGTGAAATTGTTGACTTATTTTTAACTTGGAACTTTTTTTATGATTTTTACAGTAAAATTGTTGAGTTTTTTTAACTAGGAAGTTTATTTTTTATGGTTTTTATTGTGAAATTGATGGATTTTTTAACTTGGAATTTTTTTATGGTTTTTATAGAGAAATTGTTTAATTTTTTAACTTGGAACTTTTTTTATGCTTTTTATACAGAAATTGTTTACTTGGAATCTTTTATACTTTTTTTTTTAACTTGGAACTTTTTAATGGTTCTTTTAGTGAAATTGTTGAGTTTTTTAAAATTTACTTTTTTTATGTTTTTTTATAGTGAAATTATTGAATTATTTTAAGATTGATGTTTTTTTTATGTAATTTATATTAAAATTGCTTATATTTTTAACTTGAAACTTTTTTGTGTGTTTTTTATAGTGAAATTGTTGAGTATTTTAAATTGGAACTTTTTTTAATGGTTTTTACAGTGAAATTGTTGAGTTTTTTCAAATGGAACTTTTTTTGTATGGTTTTTACAGTGAAAATGTAAAGTTTTTTAACTTGGAACTTTTTTAATGGTATTTATAGTGAAATTATTAGTTTTTCGACTTGGAACTTTTTTATGGTTTTTTTAGTGAAATTGTATAGTTTTTTAACTAAGAACTTTTTTTAATGGTATTTATAGTGAAATTATTGAGTTTTTTGACTTGGAACTTTTTTATGGTTTTTATAGTGAAATTGTTAATTTTTTTAACATGAATCTTTTATGGTTTTTATAGTAAATTGTTGACTTATTTTTAACTTGGAACTTTTTTTTTGGTTTTTACAGTAAAATTGTTGAGTTTTTTTAACTAGGAATGTTTATTTTTTATGGTTTTTATAGTGAAATTGATGAATTTTTTAACTTGGAATTTTTTTATGGTTTTTATAGAGAAATTGTTTAATTTTTTAACTTGGAACTTTTTTTTTGTTCTTTATACAGAAACTGTTTACTTGGAATCTTTTATGTTTTTTTTTAACTTGGAACTTTTTTATGGTTCTTTTAGTGAAATTGTTGAGTTTTTTAAAATTTACTTTTTTTATGTTTTTTATAGTGAAATTATTGAATTATTTTAAGATTGATGTTTTTTTTTCTAGTAATTTATCTTAAAATTGCTTATATTTTTAACTTGAAACTTTTTTTGTGTGTTTTTTATAGTGAAATTGTTGAGTATTTTAAATTGGAACTTTTTTTAATGGTTTTTACAATGAAATTGTTGAGTTTTTTCAAATGGAACTTTTTTTGTATGGTTTTTACATTGAAAATGTAGAGTTTTTTCCTTGGAACTTTTTTAATGGTATTTATAGTGAAATTATTGAGTTTTTCAACATGGAACTTTTTTATGGTTTTTATAGTGAAATTGTATAGTTTTTTAACTAGGAACTTTTTTTAATGGTATTTATAGTGAAATTATTGAGTTTTTTGACTTGGAACTTTTTTATGGTTTTTATAGTGAAATTGTTAATTTTTTTAACATGAATCTTTTATGGTTTTATAGTGAAATTGTTGACTTATTTTTAACTTGGAACTTTTTTTATGATTTTTACAGTAAAATTGTTGAGTTTTTTTAACTAGGAAGTTTATTTTTTATGGTTTTTATTGTGAAATTGATGGATTTTTTAACTTGGAATTTTTTTATGGTTTTTATAGAGAAATTGTTTAATTTTTTAACTTGGAACTTTTTTTATGCTTTTTATACAGAAATTGTTTACTTGGAATCTTTTATACTTTTTTTTTAACTTGGAACTTTTTAATGGTTCTTTTAGTGAAATTGTTGAGTTTTTTAAAATTTACTTTTTTTTAGGTTTTTTATAGTGAAATTATTGAATTATTTTAAGATTGATGTTTTTTTCCAGAAATTTATATTAAAATAGCTTATATTTTTAACTTGAAACTTTTTTTGTATGTTTTTTATAGTGAAATTGTTGAGTATTTTAAATTGGAACTTTTTTTAATGGTTTTTACAGTGAAATTGTTGAGTTTTTTCAAATGGAACTTTTTTTGTATGGTTTTTACAGTGAAAATGTAGAGTTTTTTAACTTGGAACTTTTTTAATGGTATTTATAGTGAAATTATTGAGTTTTTCAACTTGGAACTTTTTTATGGTTTTTATAGTGAAATTGTATAGTTTTTTAACTAGGAACTTTTTTTAATGGTATTTATAGTGAAATTTTTGAGTTTTTTGACTTGGAACTTTTTAATGGTTTTTATAGTGAAATTGTTAATTTTTTTAACATGAATCTTTTATGGTTTTATAGTGAAATTGTTGACTTATTTTTAACTTGGAACTTTTTTTATGGTTTTTACAGTAAAATTGTTGAGTTTTTTTAACTAGGAAGTTTATTTTTTATGGTTTTTATAGTGAAATTGATGGATTTTTTAACTTGGAATTTTTTTATGGTTTTTATAGAGAAATTGTTTAATTTTTTTACTTGGAACTTTTTTTATGCTTTTTATACAGAAACTGTTTACTTGGAATCTTTTATACTTTTTTTTTTAACTTGGAACTTTTTAATGGTTCTTTTAGTGAAATTGTTGAGTTTTTTAAAATTTACTTTTTTTATGTTTTTTTATAGTGAAATTATTGAATTATTTTAAGATTGATGTTTTTTTTATGTAATTTATATTAAAATTGCTTATATTTTTAAGTTGAAACTTTTTTGTGTGTTTTTTATAGTGAAATTGTTGAGTATTTTAAATTGGAACTTTTTTTAATGGTTTTTACAGTGAAATTGTTGAGTTTTTTCAAATGGAACTTTTTTTGTATGGTTTTTACAGTGAAAATGTAGAGTTTTTTAACTTGGAACTTTTTTAATGGTATTTATAGTGAAATTATTAAGTTTTTCGACTTGGAACTTTTTTATGGTTTTTATAGTGAAATTGTATAGTTTTTTAACTAGGAACTTTTTTTAATGGTATTTATAGTGAAATTATTGAGTTTTTTGACTTGGAACTTTTTTATGGTTTTTATAGTGAAATTGTTAATTTTTTTAACATGAATCTTTTATGGTTTTTATAGTAAATTGTTGACTTATTTTTAACTTGGAACTTTTTTTTTGGTTTTTACAGTAAAATTGTTGAGTTTTTTTAACTAGGAATGTTTATTTTTTATGGTTTTTATAGTGAAATTGATGAATTTTTTAACTTGGAATTTTTTTATGGTTTTTATAGAGAAATTGTTTAATTTTTTAACTTGGAACTTTTTTTTTGTTCTTTATACAGAAACTGTTTACTTGGAATCTTTTATGTTTTTTTTTAACTTGGAACTTTTTTATGGTTCTTTTAGTGAAATTGTTGAGTTTTTTAAAATTTACTTTTTTTATGTTTTTTATAGTGAAATTATTGAATTATTTTAAGATTGATGTTTTTTTTTCCAGTAATTTATCTTAAAATTGCTTATATTTTTAACTTGAAACTTTTTTTGTGTGTTTTTTATAGTGAAATTGTTGAGTATTTTAAATTGGAACTTTTTTTAATGGTTTTTACAGTGAAATTGTTGAGTTTTTTCAAATGGAACTTTTTTTGTATGGTTTTTACAGTGAAAATGTAGAGTTTTTTAACTTGGAACTTTTTTAATGGTATTTATAGTGAAATTATTGAGTTTTTCAACTTGGAACTTTTTTATGGTTTTTATAGTGAAATTGTATAGTTTTTTAACTAGGAACTTTTTTTAATGGTATTTATAGTGAAATTTTTGAGTTTTTTGACTTGGAACTTTTTAATGGTTTTTATAGTGAAATTGTTAATTTTTTTAACATGAATCTTTTATGGTTTTATAGTGAAATTGTTGACTTATTTTTAACTTGGAACTTTTTTTATGATTTTTACAGTAAAATTGTTGAGTTTTTTTAACTAGGAAGTTTATTTTTTATGGTTTTTATTGTGAAATTGATGGATTTTTTAACTTGGAATTTTTTTATGGTTTTTATAGAGAAATTGTTTAATTTTTTAACTTGGAACTTTTTTTATGCTTTTTATACAGAAATTGTTTACTTGGAATCTTTTATACTTTTTTTTTTAACTTGGAACTTTTTAATGGTTCTTTTAGTGAAATTGTTGAGTTTTTTAAAATTTACTTTTTTTATGTTTTTTTATAGTGAAATTATTGAATTATTTTAAGATTGATGTTTTTTTTATGTAATTTATATTAAAATTGCTTATATTTTTAACTTGAAACTTTTTTGTGTGTTTTTTATAGTGAAATTGTTGAGTATTTTAAATTGGAACTTTTTTTAATGGTTTTTACAGTGAAATTGTTGAGTTTTTTCAAATGGAACTTTTTTTGTATGGTTTTTACAGTGAAAATGTAAAGTTTTTTAACTTGGAACTTTTTTAATGGTATTTATAGTGAAATTATTAGTTTTTCGACTTGGAACTTTTTTATGGTTTTTTTAGTGAAATTGTATAGTTTTTTAACTAAGAACTTTTTTTAATGGTATTTATAGTGAAATTATTGAGTTTTTTGACTTGGAACTTTTTTATGGTTTTTATAGTGAAATTGTTAATTTTTTTAACATGAATCTTTTATGGTTTTTATAGTAAATTGTTGACTTATTTTTAACTTGGAACTTTTTTTTTGGTTTTTACAGTAAAATTGTTGAGTTTTTTTAACTAGGAATGTTTATTTTTTATGGTTTTTATAGTGAAATTGATGAATTTTTTAACTTGGAATTTTTTTATGGTTTTTATAGAGAAATTGTTTAATTTTTTAACTTGGAACTTTTTTTTTGTTCTTTATACAGAAACTGTTTACTTGGAATCTTTTATGTTTTTTTTTAACTTGGAACTTTTTTATGGTTCTTTTAGTGAAATTGTTGAGTTTTTTAAAATTTACTTTTTTTATGTTTTTTATAGTGAAATTATTGAATTATTTTAAGATTGATGTTTTTTTTTCTAGTAATTTATCTTAAAATTGCTTATATTTTTAACTTGAAACTTTTTTTGTGTGTTTTTTATAGTGAAATTGTTGAGTATTTTAAATTGGAACTTTTTTTAATGGTTTTTACAATGAAATTGTTGAGTTTTTTCAAATGGAACTTTTTTTGTATGGTTTTTACATTGAAAATGTAGAGTTTTTTCCTTGGAACTTTTTTAATGGTATTTATAGTGAAATTATTGAGTTTTTCAACATGGAACTTTTTTATGGTTTTTATAGTGAAATTGTATAGTTTTTTAACTAGGAACTTTTTTTAATGGTATTTATAGTGAAATTATTGAGTTTTTTGACTTGGAACTTTTTTATGGTTTTTATAGTGAAATTGTTAATTTTTTTAACATGAATCTTTTATGGTTTTATAGTGAAATTGTTGACTTATTTTTAACTTGGAACTTTTTTTATGATTTTTACAGTAAAATTGTTGAGTTTTTTTAACTAGGAAGTTTATTTTTTATGGTTTTTATTGTGAAATTGATGGATTTTTTAACTTGGAATTTTTTTATGGTTTTTATAGAGAAATTGTTTAATTTTTTAACTTGGAACTTTTTTTATGCTTTTTATACAGAAATTGTTTACTTGGAATCTTTTATACTTTTTTTTTAACTTGGAACTTTTTAATGGTTCTTTTAGTGAAATTGTTGAGTTTTTTAAAATTTACTTTTTTTTAGGTTTTTTATAGTGAAATTATTGAATTATTTTAAGATTGATGTTTTTTTCCAGAAATTTATATTAAAATAGCTTATATTTTTAACTTGAAACTTTTTTTGTATGTTTTTTATAGTGAAATTGTTGAGTATTTTAAATTGGAACTTTTTTTAATGGTTTTTACAGTGAAATTGTTGAGTTTTTTCAAATGGAACTTTTTTTGTATGGTTTTTACAGTGAAAATGTAGAGTTTTTTAACTTGGAACTTTTTTAATGGTATTTATAGTGAAATTATTGAGTTTTTCAACTTGGAACTTTTTTATGGTTTTTATAGTGAAATTGTATAGTTTTTTAACTAGGAACTTTTTTTAATGGTATTTATAGTGAAATTTTTGAGTTTTTTGACTTGGAACTTTTTAATGGTTTTTATAGTGAAATTGTTAATTTTTTTAACATGAATCTTTTATGGTTTTATAGTGAAATTGTTGACTTATTTTTAACTTGGAACTTTTTTTATGGTTTTTACAGTAAAATTGTTGAGTTTTTTTAACTAGGAAGTTTATTTTTTATGGTTTTTATAGTGAAATTGATGGATTTTTTAACTTGGAATTTTTTTATGGTTTTTATAGAGAAATTGTTTAATTTTTTTACTTGGAACTTTTTTTATGCTTTTTATACAGAAACTGTTTACTTGGAATCTTTTATACTTTTTTTTTTAACTTGGAACTTTTTAATGGTTCTTTTAGTGAAATTGTTGAGTTTTTTAAAATTTACTTTTTTTATGTTTTTTTATAGTGAAATTATTGAATTATTTTAAGATTGATGTTTTTTTTATGTAATTTATATTAAAATTGCTTATATTTTTAAGTTGAAACTTTTTTGTGTGTTTTTTATAGTGAAATTGTTGAGTATTTTAAATTGGAACTTTTTTTAATGGTTTTTACAGTGAAATTGTTGAGTTTTTTCAAATGGAACTTTTTTTGTATGGTTTTTACAGTGAAAATGTAGAGTTTTTTAACTTGGAACTTTTTTAATGGTATTTATAGTGAAATTATTAAGTTTTTCGACTTGGAACTTTTTTATGGTTTTTATAGTGAAATTGTATAGTTTTTTAACTAGGAACTTTTTTTAATGGTATTTATAGTGAAATTATTGAGTTTTTTGACTTGGAACTTTTTTATGGTTTTTATAGTGAAATTGTTAATTTTTTTAACATGAATCTTTTATGGTTTTTATAGTAAATTGTTGACTTATTTTTAACTTGGAACTTTTTTTTTGGTTTTTACAGTAAAATTGTTGAGTTTTTTTAACTAGGAATGTTTATTTTTTATGGTTTTTATAGTGAAATTGATGAATTTTTTAACTTGGAATTTTTTTATGGTTTTTATAGAGAAATTGTTTAATTTTTTAACTTGGAACTTTTTTTTTGTTCTTTATACAGAAACTGTTTACTTGGAATCTTTTATGTTTTTTTTTAACTTGGAACTTTTTTATGGTTCTTTTAGTGAAATTGTTGAGTTTTTTAAAATTTACTTTTTTTATGTTTTTTATAGTGAAATTATTGAATTATTTTAAGATTGATGTTTTTTTTTCCAGTAATTTATCTTAAAATTGCTTATATTTTTAACTTGAAACTTTTTTTGTGTGTTTTTTATAGTGAAATTGTTGAGTATTTTAAATTGGAACTTTTTTTAATGGTTTTTACAGTGAAATTGTTGAGTTTTTTCAAATGGAACTTTTTTTGTATGGTTTTTACAGTGAAAATGTAGAGTTTTTTAACTTGGAACTTTTTTAATGGTATTTATAGTGAAATTATTGAGTTTTTCAACTTGGAACTTTTTTATGGTTTTTATAGTGAAATTGTATAGTTTTTTAACTAGGAACTTTTTTTAATGGTATTTATAGTGAAATTTTTGAGTTTTTTGACTTGGAACTTTTTAATGGTTTTTATAGTGAAATTGTTAATTTTTTTAACATGAATCTTTTATGGTTTTATAGTGAAATTGTTGACTTATTTTTAACTTGGAACTTTTTTTATGATTTTTACAGTAAAATTGTTGAGTTTTTTTAACTAGGAAGTTTATTTTTTATGGTTTTTATTGTGAAATTGATGGATTTTTTAACTTGGAATTTTTTTATGGTTTTTATAGAGAAATTGTTTAATTTTTTAACTTGGAACTTTTTTTATGCTTTTTATACAGAAATTGTTTACTTGGAATCTTTTATACTTTTTTTTTTAACTTGGAACTTTTTAATGGTTCTTTTAGTGAAATTGTTGAGTTTTTTAAAATTTACTTTTTTTATGTTTTTTTATAGTGAAATTATTGAATTATTTTAAGATTGATGTTTTTTTTATGTAATTTATATTAAAATTGCTTATATTTTTAACTTGAAACTTTTTTGTGTGTTTTTTATAGTGAAATTGTTGAGTATTTTAAATTGGAACTTTTTTTAATGGTTTTTACAGTGAAATTGTTGAGTTTTTTCAAATGGAACTTTTTTTGTATGGTTTTTACAGTGAAAATGTAAAGTTTTTTAACTTGGAACTTTTTTAATGGTATTTATAGTGAAATTATTAGTTTTTCGACTTGGAACTTTTTTATGGTTTTTTTAGTGAAATTGTATAGTTTTTTAACTAAGAACTTTTTTTAATGGTATTTATAGTGAAATTATTGAGTTTTTTGACTTGGAACTTTTTTATGGTTTTTATAGTGAAATTGTTAATTTTTTTAACATGAATCTTTTATGGTTTTTATAGTAAATTGTTGACTTATTTTTAACTTGGAACTTTTTTTTTGGTTTTTACAGTAAAATTGTTGAGTTTTTTTAACTAGGAATGTTTATTTTTTATGGTTTTTATAGTGAAATTGATGAATTTTTTAACTTGGAATTTTTTTATGGTTTTTATAGAGAAATTGTTTAATTTTTTAACTTGGAACTTTTTTTTTGTTCTTTATACAGAAACTGTTTACTTGGAATCTTTTATGTTTTTTTTTAACTTGGAACTTTTTTATGGTTCTTTTAGTGAAATTGTTGAGTTTTTTAAAATTTACTTTTTTTATGTTTTTTATAGTGAAATTATTGAATTATTTTAAGATTGATGTTTTTTTTTCTAGTAATTTATCTTAAAATTGCTTATATTTTTAACTTGAAACTTTTTTTGTGTGTTTTTTATAGTGAAATTGTTGAGTATTTTAAATTGGAACTTTTTTTAATGGTTTTTACAATGAAATTGTTGAGTTTTTTCAAATGGAACTTTTTTTGTATGGTTTTTACATTGAAAATGTAGAGTTTTTTCCTTGGAACTTTTTTAATGGTATTTATAGTGAAATTATTGAGTTTTTCAACATGCAACTTTTTTATGGTTTTTATAGTGAAATTGTATAGTTTTTTAACTAGGAACTTTTTTTAATTTTATTTATAGTGAAATTATTAAGTTTTTTGACTTGGAACTTTTTAATGGTTTTTATAGTGAAATTGTTAATTTTTTTAACATGAATCTTTTATGGTTTTATAGTTAAATTGTTGACTTATTTTTAACTTGGAACTTTTTTTATGGTTTTTACAGTAAAATTGTTGAGTTTTTTTAACTAGGAAGTTTATTTTTTATAGTTTTTATAGTGAAATTGATGGATTTTTTAACTTGGAATTTTTTTATGGTTTTTATAGAGAAATTGTTTAATTTTTTAACTTGGAACTTTTTTTATGCTTTTTATACAGAAACTGTTTACTTGGAACTTTTTAATGGTTCTTTTAGTGAAATTGTTGAGTTTTTTAAAATTTACTTTTTTTATGTTTTTTTATAGTGAAATTATTGAATTATTTTAAGATTGATGTTTTTTTTATGTAATTTATTTTAAAATTGCTTATATTTTTAACTTGAAACTTTTTTGTGTGTTTTTTATAGTGAAATTGTTGAGTATTTTAAATTGGAACTTTTTTTAATGGTTTTTACAGTGAAATTGTTGAGTTTTTTCAAATGGAACTTTTTTTGTATGGTTTTTACAGTGAAAATGTAGAGTTTTTTAACTTGGAACTTTTTTAATGGTATTTATAGTGAAATTATTGAGTTTTTCGACTTGGAACTTTTTTATGGTTTTTATAGTGAAATTGTATAGTTTTTTAACTAGAAACTTTTTTTAATGGTATTTATAGTGAAATTATTGAGTTTTTTGACTTGGAACTTTTTTATGGTTTTTATAGTGAAATTGTTAATTTTTTTAACATGAATCTTTTATGGTTTTTATAGTAAATTGTTGACTTATTTTTAACTTGGAACTTTTTTTTTTGGTTTTTACAGTAAAATTGTTGAGTTTTTTTAACTAGGAATGTTTATTTTTTATGGTTTTTATAGTGAAATTGATGAATTTTTTAACTTGGAATTTTTTTATGGTTTTTATAGAGAAATTGTTTAATTTTTTAACTTGGATCTTTTTTTATGCTTTTTATACAGAAACTGTTTACTTGGAATCTTTTATGCTTTTTTTTAACTTGGAACTTTTTTATGGTTCTTTTAGTGAAATTGTTGAGTTTTTTAAAATTTACTTTTTTTTATGTTTTTTATAGTGAAATTATTGAATTATTTTAAGATTGATGTTTTTTTTCAGTAATTTATATTAAAATTGCTTATATTTTTAACTTGAAACTTTTTGTGTGTGTTTTTTATAGTTAAATTGTTGAGTATTTTAAATTGGAACTTTTTTTAATGGTTTTTACAGTGAAATTGTTGAGTTTTTTCAAATGGAACTTTTTTTGTATAGTTTTTACAGTGAAAATGTAGAGTTTTTTAACTTGGAACTTTTTTAATGGTATTCATAGTGAAATTATTGAGTTTTTCGACTTGGAACTTTTTTATGGTTTTTATAGTGAAATTGTATAGTTTTTTAACTAGGAACTTTTTTTAATGGTATTTATAGTGAAATTATTGAGTTTTTTGACTTGGAACTTTTTTATGGTTTTTATAGTGAAATTGTTAATTTTTTTAACATGAATCTTTTATGGTTTTTATAGTAAATTGTTGACTTATTTTTAACTTGGAACTTTTTTTTGGTTTTTACAGTAAAATTGTTGAGTTTTTTTAACTAGGAAGTTTATTTTTTATGGTTTTTATAGTGAAATTGATGAATTTTTTAACTTGGAATTTTTTTATGGTTTTTATAGAGAAATTGTTTAATTTTTTAACTTGGAAGTTTTTTTATGCTTTTTATACATAAACTGTTTACTTGGAATCTTTTATACTTTTTTTTTAACTTGGAACTTTTTTATGGTTCTTTTAGTGAAATTGTTGAGTTTTTTAAAATTTACTTTTTTTTATGTTTTTTATAGTGAAATTATTGAATTATTTTAAGATTGATGTTTTTTTTCCAGTAATTTATATTAAAATTGCTTATATTTTTAACTTGAAACTTTTTTTGTGTGTTTTTTATAGTTAAATTGTTGAGTATTTTAAATTGGAACATTTTTTAATGGTTTTTACAGTGAAATTGTTGAGTTTTTTCAAATGGAACTTTTTTGTTATGGTTTTTACAGTGAAAATGTAGAGTTTTTTAACTTGGAACTTTTTTAATGGTATTCATAGTGAAATTATTGAGTTTTTCGACTTGGAACTTTTTTATGGTTTTTATAGTGAAATTGTATAGTTTTTTAACTAGGAACTTTTTTTAATGGTATTTATAGTGAAATTATTGAGTTTTTTGACTTGGAACTTTTTTATGGTTTTTATAGTGAAATTGTTAATTTTTTTAACATGAATCTTTTATGGTTTTTATAGTAAATTGTTGACTTATTTTTAACTTGGAACTTTTTTTTGGTTTTTACAGTAAAATTGTTGAGTTTTTTTAACTAGGAAGTTTATTTTTTATGGTTTTTATAGTGAAATTGATGAATTTTTTAACTTGGAATTTTTTTATGGTTTTTATAGAGAAATTGTTTAATTTTTTAACTTGGAAGTTTTTTTATGCTTTTTATACATAAACTGTTTACTTGGAATCTTTTATACTTTTTTTTTAACTTGGAACTTTTTTATGGTTCTTTTAGTGAAATTGTTGAGTTTTTTAAAATTTACTTTTTTTTATGTTTTTTATAGTGAAATTATTGAATTATTTTAAGATTGATGTTTTTTTTCCAGTAATTTATATTAAAATTGCTTATATTTTTAACTTGAAACTTTTTTTGTGTGTTTTTTATAGTTAAATTGTTGAGTATTTTAAATTGGAACATTTTTTAATGGTTTTTACAGTGAAATTGTTGAGTTTTTTCAAATGGAACTTTTTTGTTATGGTTTTTACAGTGAAAATGTAGAGTTTTTTAACTTGGAACTTTTTTAATGGTATTCATAGTGAAATTATTGAGTTTTTCGACTTGGAACTTTTTTATGGTTTTTATAGTGAAATTGTATAGTTTTTTAACTAGGAACTTTTTTTAATGGTATTTATAGTGAAATTATTGAGTTTTTTGACTTGGAACTTTTTTATGGTTTTTATAGTGAAATTGTTAATTTTTTTAACATGAATCTTTTATGGTTTTTATAGTAAATTGTTGACTTATTTTTAACTTGGAACTTTTTTTTGGTTTTTACAGTAAAATTGTTGAGTTTTTTTAACTAGGAAGTTTATTTTTTATGGTTTTTATAGTGAAATTGATGAATTTTTTAACTTGGAATTTTTTTATGGTTTTTATAGAGAAATTGTTTAATTTTTTAACTTGGAAGTTTTTTTATGCTTTTTATACATAAACTGTTTACTTGGAATCTTTTATACTTTTTTTTTAACTTGGAACTTTTTTATGGTTCTTTTAGTGAAATTGTTGAGTTTTTTAAAATTTACTTTTTTTTATGTTTTTTATAGTGAAATTATTGAATTATTTTAAGATTGATGTTTTTTTTCCAGTAATTTATATTAAAATTGCTTATATTTTTAACTTGAAACTTTTTTTGTGTGTTTTTTATAGTTAAATTGTTGAGTATTTTAAATTGGAACATTTTTTAATGGTTTTTACAGTGAAATTGTTGAGTTTTTTCAAATGGAACTTTTTTGTTATGGTTTTTACAGTGAAAATGTAGAGTTTTTTAACTTGGAACTTTTTTAATGGTATTCATAGTGAAATTATTGAGTTTTTCGACTTGGAACTTTTTTATGGTTTTTATAGTGAAATTGTATAGTTTTTTAACTAGGAACTTTTTTTAATGGTATTTATAGTGAAATTATTGAGTTTTTTGACTTGGAACTTTTTTATGGTTTTTATAGTGAAATTGTTAATTTTTTTAACATGAATCTTTTATGGTTTTTATAGTAAATTGTTGACTTATTTTTAACTTGGAACTTTTTTTTGGTTTTTACAGTAAAATTGTTGAGTTTTTTTAACTAGGAAGTTTATTTTTTATGGTTTTTATAGTGAAATTGATGAATTTTTTAACTTGGAATTTTTTTATGGTTTTTATAGAGAAATTGTTTAATTTTTTAACTTGGAAGTTTTTTTATGCTTTTTATACATAAACTGTTTACTTGGAATCTTTTATACTTTTTTTTTAACTTGGAACTTTTTTATGGTTCTTTTAGTGAAATTGTTGAGTTTTTTAAAATTTACTTTTTTTTATGTTTTTTATAGTGAAATTATTGAATTATTTTAAGATTGATGTTTTTTTTCCTGTAATTTATATTAAAATTGTTTATATTTTTAACTTGAAACTTTTTTTGTGTGTTTTTTATAGTTAAATTGTTGAGTATTTTAAATTGGAACATTTTTTAATGGTTTTTACAGTGAAATTGTTGAGTTTTTTCAAATGGAACTTTTTTGTTATGGTTTTTACAGTGAAAATGTAGAGTTTTTTAACTTGGAACTTTTTTAATGGTATTTATAGTGAAATTATTGAGTTTTTCGACTTGGAACATTTTTATGGTTTTTATAGTGAAATTGTATAGTTTTTTAACTAGGAACTTTTTTTAATGGTATTTATAGTGAAATTATTGAGTTTTTTGACTTGGAACTTTTTTATGGTTTTTATAGTGAAATTATTAATTTTTTTAACATGAATCTTTTATGGTTTTTATAGTGAAATTGTTGACTTATTTTTAACTTGGATCTTTTTTTTTGGTTTTTACAGTAAAATTGTTGAGTTTTTTTAACTAGGAAGTTTATTTTTTATGGTTTTTATAGTGAAATTGATGAATTTTTTAACTTGGAATTTTTTTATGGTTTTTATAGAGAAATTGTTTAATTTTTTAACTTGGAACTTTTTTTATGCTTTTTATACATAAATTGTTTACTTGGAATCTTTTATGCTTTTTTTTAACTTGGAACTTTTTTATGGTTCTTTTAGTGAAATTGTTGAGTTTTTTAAAATTTACTTTTTTTTATGTTTTTTATAGTGAAATTATTGAATTATTTTAAGATTGATGTTTTTTTTCAGTAATATATATTAAAATTGCTTATATTTTTAACTTGAAACTTTTTGTGTGTGTTTTTTATAGTTAAATTGTTGAGTATTTTAAATTGGAACTTTTTTTAATGGTTTTTACAGTGAAATTGTTGAGTTTTTTCAAATGGAACTTTTTTGTTATGGTTTTTACAATGAAAATGTAGAGTTTTTTAACTTGGAACTTTTTTAATGGTATTTATAGTTAAATTATTGAGTTTTTCGACTTGGAACTTTTTTATGGTTTTTATAGTGAAATTGTATAGTTTTTTAACTAGGAACTTTTTTTAATGGTATTTATAGTGAAATTATTGAGTTTTTTGACTTAGAACTTTTTTATGGTTTTTATAGTGAAATTATTAATTTTTTTAACATGAATCTTTTATGGTTTTTATAGTGAAATTGTTGACTTATTTTTAACTTGGAACTTTTTTTTTGGTTTTTACAGTAAAATTGTTGAGTTTTTTTAACTAGGAAGTTTATTTTTTATGGTTTTTATAGTGAAATTGATGAATTTTTTAACTTGGAATTTTTTTATGGTTTTTATAGAGAAATTGTTTAATTTTTTAACTTGGAAGTTTTTTTATGCTTTTTATACATAAACTGTTTACTTGGAATCTTTTATACTTTTTTTTTAACTTGGAACTTTTTTATGGTTCTTTTAGTGAAATTGTTGAGTTTTTTAAAATTTACTTTTTTTTATGTTTTTTATAGTGAAATTATTGAATTATTTTAAGATTGATGTTTTTTTTCCAGTAATTTATATTAAAATTGCTTATATTTTTAACTTGAAACTTTTTTTGTGTGTTTTTTATAGTTAAATTGTTGAGTATTTTAAATTGGAACATTTTTTAATGGTTTTTACAGTGAAATTGTTGAGTTTTTTCAAATGGAACTTTTTTGTTATGGTTTTTACAGTGAAAATGTAGAGTTTTTTAACTTGGAACTTTTTTAATGGTATTCATAGTGAAATTATTGAGTTTTTCGACTTGGAACTTTTTTATGGTTTTTATAGTGAAATTGTATAGTTTTTTAACTAGGAACTTTTTTTAATGGTATTTATAGTGAAATTATTGAGTTTTTTGACTTGGAACTTTTTTATGGTTTTTATAGTGAAATTGTTAATTTTTTTAACATGAATCTTTTATGGTTTTTATAGTAAATTGTTGACTTATTTTTAACTTGGAACTTTTTTTTGGTTTTTACAGTAAAATTGTTGAGTTTTTTTAACTAGGAAGTTTATTTTTTATGGTTTTTATAGTGAAATTGATGAATTTTTTAACTTGGAATTTTTTTATGGTTTTTATAGAGAAATTGTTTAATTTTTTAACTTGGAAGTTTTTTTATGCTTTTTATACATAAACTGTTTACTTGGAATCTTTTATACTTTTTTTTTAACTTGGAACTTTTTTATGGTTCTTTTAGTGAAATTGTTGAGTTTTTTAAAATTTACTTTTTTTTATGTTTTTTATAGTGAAATTATTGAATTATTTTAAGATTGATGTTTTTTTTCCAGTAATTTATATTAAAATTGCTTATATTTTTAACTTGAAACTTTTTTTGTGTGTTTTTTATAGTTAAATTGTTGAGTATTTTAAATTGGAACATTTTTTAATGGTTTTTACAGTGAAATTGTTGAGTTTTTTCAAATGGAACTTTTTTGTTATGGTTTTTACAGTGAAAATGTAGAGTTTTTTAACTTGGAACTTTTTTAATGGTATTCATAGTGAAATTATTGAGTTTTTCGACTTGGAACTTTTTTATGGTTTTTATAGTGAAATTGTATAGTTTTTTAACTAGGAACTTTTTTTAATGGTATTTATAGTGAAATTATTGAGTTTTTTGACTTGGAACTTTTTTATGGTTTTTATAGTGAAATTGTTAATTTTTTTAACATGAATCTTTTATGGTTTTTATAGTAAATTGTTGACTTATTTTTAACTTGGAACTTTTTTTTGGTTTTTACAGTAAAATTGTTGAGTTTTTTTAACTAGGAAGTTTATTTTTTATGGTTTTTATAGTGAAATTGATGAATTTTTTAACTTGGAATTTTTTTATGGTTTTTATAGAGAAATTGTTTAATTTTTTAACTTGGAAGTTTTTTTATGCTTTTTATACATAAACTGTTTACTTGGAATCTTTTATACTTTTTTTTTAACTTGGAACTTTTTTATGGTTCTTTTAGTGAAATTGTTGAGTTTTTTAAAATTTACTTTTTTTTATGTTTTTTATAGTGAAATTATTGAATTATTTTAAGATTGATGTTTTTTTTCCAGTAATTTATATTAAAATTGCTTATATTTTTAACTTGAAACTTTTTTTGTGTGTTTTTTATAGTTAAATTGTTGAGTATTTTAAATTGGAACATTTTTTAATGGTTTTTACAGTGAAATTGTTGAGTTTTTTCAAATGGAACTTTTTTGTTATGGTTTTTACAGTGAAAATGTAGAGTTTTTTAACTTGGAACTTTTTTAATGGTATTCATAGTGAAATTATTGAGTTTTTCGACTTGGAACTTTTTTATGGTTTTTATAGTGAAATTGTATAGTTTTTTAACTAGGAACTTTTTTTAATGGTATTTATAGTGAAATTATTGAGTTTTTTGACTTGGAACTTTTTTATGGTTTTTATAGTGAAATTGTTAATTTTTTTAACATGAATCTTTTATGGTTTTTATAGTAAATTGTTGACTTATTTTTAACTTGGAACTTTTTTTTGGTTTTTACAGTAAAATTGTTGAGTTTTTTTAACTAGGAAGTTTATTTTTTATGGTTTTTATAGTGAAATTGATGAATTTTTTAACTTGGAATTTTTTTATGGTTTTTATAGAGAAATTGTTTAATTTTTTAACTTGGAAGTTTTTTTATGCTTTTTATACATAAACTGTTTACTTGGAATCTTTTATACTTTTTTTTTAACTTGGAACTTTTTTATGGTTCTTTTAGTGAAATTGTTGAGTTTTTTAAAATTTACTTTTTTTTATGTTTTTTATAGTGAAATTATTGAATTATTTTAAGATTGATGTTTTTTTTCCAGTAATTTATATTAAAATTGCTTATATTTTTAACTTGAAACTTTTTTTGTGTGTTTTTTATAGTTAAATTGTTGAGTATTTTAAATTGGAACATTTTTTAATGGTTTTTACAGTGAAATTGTTGAGTTTTTTCAAATGGAACTTTTTTGTTATGGTTTTTACAGTGAAAATGTAGAGTTTTTTAACTTGGAACTTTTTTAATGGTATTCATAGTGAAATTATTGAGTTTTTCGACTTGGAACTTTTTTATGGTTTTTATAGTGAAATTGTATAGTTTTTTAACTAGGAACTTTTTTTAATGGTATTTATAGTGAAATTATTGAGTTTTTTGACTTGGAACTTTTTTATGGTTTTTATAGTGAAATTGTTAATTTTTTTAACATGAATCTTTTATGGTTTTTATAGTGAAATTGTTGACTTATTTTTAACTTGGATCTTTTTTTTTTGGTTTTTACAGTAAAATTGTTGAGTTTTTTTAACTAGGAAGTTTATTTTTTATGGTTTTTATAGTGAAATTGATGAATTTTTTAACTTGGAATTTTTTTATGGTTTTTATAGAGAAATTGTTTAATTTTTTAACTTGGAACTTTTTTTATGCTTTTTATACAGAAACTGTTTACTTGGAATCTTTTATACTTTTTTTTTAACTTGGAACTTTTTAATGGTTCTTTTAGTGAAATTGTTGAGTTTTTTAAAATTTACTTTTTTTATGTTTTTTTATAGTGAAATTATTGAATTATTTTAAGATTGATGTTTTTTTTATGTAATTTATATTAAAATTGCTTATATTTTTAACTTGAAACTTTTTTGTGTGTTTTTTATAGTGAAATTGTTGAGTATTTTAAATTGGAACTTTTTTTAATGGTTTTTACAGTGAAATTGTTGAGTTTTTTCAAATGGAACTTTTTTTGTATGGTTTTTACAGTGAAAATGTAGAGTTTTTTAACTTGGAACTTTTTTAATGGTATTTATAGTGAAATTATTGAGTTTTTCGACTTGGAACTTTTTTATGGTTTTTATAGTGAAATTGTATAGTTTTTTAACTAGAAACTTTTTTTAATGGTATTTATAGTGAAATTATTGAGTTTTTTGACTTGGAACTTTTTTATGGTTTTTATAGTGAAATTGTTAATTTTTTTAACATGAATCTTTTATGGTTTTTATAGTAAATTGTTGACTTATTTTTAACTTGGAACTTTTTTTTTTGGTTTTTACAGTAAAATTGTTGAGTTTTTTTAACTAGGAATGTTTATTTTTTATGGTTTTTATAGTGAAATTGATGAATTTTTTAACTTGGAATTTTTTTATGGTTTTTATAGAGAAATTGTTTAATTTTTTAACTTGGATCTTTTTTTATGCTTTTTATACAGAAACTGTTTACTTGGAATCTTTTATGCTTTTTTTTAACTTGGAACTTTTTTATGGTTCTTTTAGTGAAATTGTTGAGTTTTTTAAAATTTACTTTTTTTTATGTTTTTTATAGTGAAATTATTGAATTATTTTAAGATTGATGTTTTTTTTCAGTAATTTATATTAAAATTGCTTATATTTTTAACTTGAAACTTTTTGTGTGTGTTTTTTATAGTTAAATTGTTGAGTATTTTAAATTGGAACTTTTTTTAATGGTTTTTACAGTGAAATTGTTGAGTTTTTTCAAATGGAACTTTTTTTGTATAGTTTTTACAGTGAAAATGTAGAGTTTTTTAACTTGGAACTTTTTTAATGGTATTCATAGTGAAATTATTGAGTTTTTCGACTTGGAACTTTTTTATGGTTTTTATAGTGAAATTGTATAGTTTTTTAACTAGGAACTTTTTTTAATGGTATTTATAGTGAAATTATTGAGTTTTTTGACTTGGAACTTTTTTATGGTTTTTATAGTGAAATTGTTAATTTTTTTAACATGAATCTTTTATGGTTTTTATAGTAAATTGTTGACTTATTTTTAACTTGGAACTTTTTTTTGGTTTTTACAGTAAAATTGTTGAGTTTTTTTAACTAGGAAGTTTATTTTTTATGGTTTTTATAGTGAAATTGATGAATTTTTTAACTTGGAATTTTTTTATGGTTTTTATAGAGAAATTGTTTAATTTTTTAACTTGGAAGTTTTTTTATGCTTTTTATACATAAACTGTTTACTTGGAATCTTTTATACTTTTTTTTTAACTTGGAACTTTTTTATGGTTCTTTTAGTGAAATTGTTGAGTTTTTTAAAATTTACTTTTTTTTATGTTTTTTATAGTGAAATTATTGAATTATTTTAAGATTGATGTTTTTTTTCCTGTAATTTATATTAAAATTGTTTATATTTTTAACTTGAAACTTTTTTTGTGTGTTTTTTATAGTTAAATTGTTGAGTATTTTAAATTGGAACATTTTTTAATGGTTTTTACAGTGAAATTGTTGAGTTTTTTCAAATGGAACTTTTTTGTTATGGTTTTTACAGTGAAAATGTAGAGTTTTTTAACTTGGAACTTTTTTAATGGTATTTATAGTGAAATTATTGAGTTTTTCGACTTGGAACATTTTTATGGTTTTTATAGTGAAATTGTATAGTTTTTTAACTAGGAACTTTTTTTAATGGTATTTATAGTGAAATTATTGAGTTTTTTGACTTGGAACTTTTTTATGGTTTTTATAGTGAAATTATTAATTTTTTTAACATGAATCTTTTATGGTTTTTATAGTGAAATTGTTGACTTATTTTTAACTTGGATCTTTTTTTTTGGTTTTTACAGTAAAATTGTTGAGTTTTTTTAACTAGGAAGTTTATTTTTTATGGTTTTTATAGTGAAATTGATGAATTTTTTAACTTGGAATTTTTTTATGGTTTTTATAGAGAAATTGTTTAATTTTTTAACTTGGAACTTTTTTTATGCTTTTTATACAGAAACTGTTTACTTGGAATCTTTTATACTTTTTTTTTAACTTGGAACTTTTTAATGGTTCTTTTAGTGAAATTGTTGAGTTTTTTAAAATTTACTTTTTTTATGTTTTTTTATAGTGAAATTATTGAATTATTTTAAGATTGATGTTTTTTTTATGTAATTTATATTAAAATTGCTTATATTTTTAACTTGAAACTTTTTTGTGTGTTTTTTATAGTGAAATTGTTGAGTATTTTAAATTGGAACTTTTTTTAATGGTTTTTACAGTGAAATTGTTGAGTTTTTTCAAATGGAACTTTTTTTGTATGGTTTTTACAGTGAAAATGTAGAGATTTTTAACTTGGAACTTTTTTAATGGTATTTATAGTGAAATTATTGAGTTTTTCGACTTGGAACTTTTTTATGGTTTTTATAGTGAAATTGTATAGTTTTTTAACTAGAAACTTTTTTTAATGGTATTTATAGTGAAATTATTGAGTTTTTTGACTTGGAACTTTTTTATGGTTTTTATAGTGAAATTGTTAATTTTTTTAACATGAATCTTTTATGGTTTTTATAGTAAATTGTTGACTTATTTTTAACTTGGAACTTTTTTTTTTGGTTTTTACAGTAAAATTGTTGAGTTTTTTTAACTAGGAATGTTTATTTTTTATGGTTTTTATAGTGAAATTGATGAATTTTTTAACTTGGAATTTTTTTATGGTTTTTATAGAGAAATTGTTTAATTTTTTAACTTGGAACTTTTTTTATGCTTTTTATACATAAATTGTTTACTTGGAATCTTTTATGCTTTTTTTTAACTTGGAACTTTTTTATGGTTCTTTTAGTGAAATTGTTGAGTTTTTTAAAATTTACTTTTTTTTATGTTTTTTATAGTGAAATTATTGAATTATTTTAAGATTGATGTTTTTTTCCAGTAATATATATTAAAATTGCTTATATTTTTAACTTGAAACTTTTTGTGTGTGTTTTTTATAGTTAAATTGTTGAGTATTTTAAATTGGAACTTTTTTTAATGGTTTTTACAGTGAAATTGTTGAGTTTTTTCAAATGGAACTTTTTTGTTATGGTTTTTACAATGAAAATGTAGAGTTTTTTAACTTGGAACTTTTTTAATGGTATTTATAGTTAAATTATTGAGTTTTTCGACTTGGAACTTTTTTATGGTTTTTATAGTGAAATTGTATAGTTTTTTAACTAGGAACTTTTTTTAATGGTATTTATAGTGAAATTATTGAGTTTTTTGACTTAGAACTTTTTTATGGTTTTTATAGTGAAATTATTAATTTTTTTAACATGAATCTTTTATGGTTTTTATAGTGAAATTGTTGACTTATTTTTAACTTGGAACTTTTTTTTTGGTTTTTACAGTAAAATTGTTGAGTTTTTTTAACTAGGAAGTTTATTTTTTATGGTTTTTATAGTGAAATTGATGAATTTTTTAACTTGGAATTTTTTTATGGTTTTTATAGAGAAATTGTTTAATTTTTTAACTTGGAAGTTTTTTTATGCTTTTTATACATAAACTGTTTACTTGGAATCTTTTATACTTTTTTTTTAACTTGGAACTTTTTTATGGTTCTTTTAGTGAAATTGTTGAGTTTTTTAAAATTTACTTTTTTTTATGTTTTTTATAGTGAAATTATTGAATTATTTTAAGATTGATGTTTTTTTTCCAGTAATTTATATTAAAATTGCTTATATTTTTAACTTGAAACTTTTTTTGTGTGTTTTTTATAGTTAAATTGTTGAGTATTTTAAATTGGAACATTTTTTAATGGTTTTTACAGTGAAATTGTTGAGTTTTTTCAAATGGAACTTTTTTGTTATGGTTTTTACAGTGAAAATGTAGAGTTTTTTAACTTGGAACTTTTTTAATGGTATTTATAGTGAAATTATTGAGTTTTTCGACTTGGAACATTTTTATGGTTTTTATAGTGAAATTGTATAGTTTTTTAACTAGGAACTTTTTTTAATGGTATTTATAGTGAAATTATTGAGTTTTTTGACTTGGAACTTTTTTATGGTTTTTATAGTGAAATTATTAATTTTTTTAACATGAATCTTTTATGGTTTTTATAGTGAAATTGTTGACTTATTTTTAACTTGGATCTTTTTTTTTTGGTTTTTACAGTAAAATTGTTGAGTTTTTTTAACTAGGAAGTTTATTTTTTATGGTTTTTATAGTGAAATTGATGAATTTTTTAACTTGGAATTTTTTTATGGTTTTTATAGAGAAATTGTTTAATTTTTTAACTTGGAACTTTTTTTATGCTTTTTATACAGAAACTGTTTACTTGGAATCTTTTATACTTTTTTTTTAACTTGGAACTTTTTAATGGTTCTTTTAGTGAAATTGTTGAGTTTTTTAAAATTTACTTTTTTTATGTTTTTTTATAGTGAAATTATTGAATTATTTTAAGATTGATGTTTTTTTTATGTAATTTATATTAAAATTGCTTATATTTTTAACTTGAAACTTTTTTGTGTGTTTTTTATAGTGAAATTGTTGAGTATTTTAAATTGGAACTTTTTTTAATGGTTTTTACAGTGAAATTGTTGAGTTTTTTCAAATGGAACTTTTTTTGTATGGTTTTTACAGTGAAAATGTAGAGTTTTTTAACTTGGAACTTTTTTAATGGTATTTATAGTGAAATTATTGAGTTTTTCGACTTGGAACTTTTTTATGGTTTTTATAGTGAAATTGTATAGTTTTTTAACTAGAAACTTTTTTTAATGGTATTTATAGTGAAATTATTGAGTTTTTTGACTTGGAACTTTTTTATGGTTTTTATAGTGAAATTGTTAATTTTTTTAACATGAATCTTTTATGGTTTTTATAGTAAATTGTTGACTTATTTTTAACTTGGAACTTTTTTTTTTGGTTTTTACAGTAAAATTGTTGAGTTTTTTTAACTAGGAATGTTTATTTTTTATGGTTTTTATAGTGAAATTGATGAATTTTTTAACTTGGAATTTTTTTATGGTTTTTATAGAGAAATTGTTTAATTTTTTAACTTGGAAGTTTTTTTATGCTTTTTATACATAAACTGTTTACTTGGAATCTTTTATACTTTTTTTTTAACTTGGAACTTTTTTATGGTTCTTTTAGTGAAATTGTTGAGTTTTTTAAAATTTACTTTTTTTTATGTTTTTTATAGTGAAATTATTGAATTATTTTAAGATTGATGTTTTTTTTCCAGTAATTTATATTAAAATTGCTTATATTTTTAACTTGAAACTTTTTTTGTGTGTTTTTTATAGTTAAATTGTTGAGTATTTTAAATTGGAACATTTTTTAATGGTTTTTACAGTGAAATTGTTGAGTTTTTTCAAATGGAACTTTTTTGTTATGGTTTTTACAGTGAAAATGTAGAGTTTTTTAACTTGGAACTTTTTTAATGGTATTTATAGTGAAATTATTGAGTTTTTCGACTTGGAACATTTTTATGGTTTTTATAGTGAAATTGTATAGTTTTTTAACTAGGAACTTTTTTTAATGGTATTTATAGTGAAATTATTGAGTTTTTTGACTTGGAACTTTTTTATGGTTTTTATAGTGAAATTATTAATTTTTTTAACATGAATCTTTTATGGTTTTTATAGTGAAATTGTTGACTTATTTTTAACTTGGATCTTTTTTTTTGGTTTTTACAGTAAAATTGTTGAGTTTTTTTAACTAGGAAGTTTATTTTTTATGGTTTTTATAGTGAAATTGATGAATTTTTTAACTTGGAATTTTTTTATGGTTTTTATAGAGAAATTGTTTAATTTTTTAACTTGGAACTTTTTTTATGCTTTTTATACAGAAACTGTTTACTTGGAATCTTTTATACTTTTTTTTTAACTTGGAACTTTTTAATGGTTCTTTTAGTGAAATTGTTGAGTTTTTTAAAATTTACTTTTTTTATGTTTTTTTATAGTGAAATTATTGAATTATTTTAAGATTGATGTTTTTTTTATGTAATTTATATTAAAATTGCTTATATTTTTAAGTTGAAACTTTTTTTTGTGTTTTTTATAGTGAAATTGTTGAGATTTTAAATTGGAACTTTTTTTAATGGTTTTAACAGTGAAATTGTTGAGTTTTTTCAAATGGAACTTTTTTTGTATGGTTTTTAAAGTGAAAATGTAGAGTTTTTTAACTTGGAACTTTTTTAATGGTATTTATAGTGAAATTATTGAGTTTTTCGACTAGGAACTTTTTTATGGTTTTTATAGTGAAATTGTATAGTTTTTTAACTAGGAACTTTTTTTAATGGTATTTATAGTGAAATTATTGAGTTTTTTGACTTGGAACTTTTTTATGGTTTTTATAGTGAAATTGTTAATTTTTTTAACATGAATCTTTTTATGGTTTTTATAGTAAATTGTTGACTTATTTTTAACTTGGAACTTTTTTTTTGGTTTTTACAGTAAAATTGTTGAGTTTTTTTAACTAGGAATGTTTATTTTTTATGGTTTTTATAGTGAAATTGATGAATTTTTTAACTTGGAATTTTTTTATGGTTTTTATAGAGAAATTGTTTAATTTTTTAACTTGGATCTTTTTTTATGCTTTTTATACAGAAACTGTTTACTTGGAATCTTTTATGCTTTTTTTTAACTTGGAACTTTTTTATGGTTCATTTAGTGAAATTGTTGAGTTTTTTAAAATTTACTTTTTTTTATGTTTTTTATAGTGAAATTATTGAATTATTTTAAGATTGATGTTTTTTTTCAGTAATTTATATTAAAATTGCTTATATTTTTAACTTGAAACTTTTTGTGTGTGTTTTTTATAGTTAAATTGTTGAGTATTTTAAATTGGAACTTTTTTTAATGGTTTTTACAGTGAAATTGTTGAGTTTTTTCAAATGGAACTTTTTTTGTATAGTTTTTACAGTGAAAATGTAGAGTTTTTTAACTTGGAACTTTTTTAATGGTATTCATAGTGAAATTATTGAGTTTTTCGACTTGGAACTTTTTTATGGTTTTTATAGTGAAATTGTATAGTTTTTTAACTAGGAACTTTTTTTAATGGTATTTATAGTGAAATTATTGAGTTTTTTGACTTGGAACTTTTTTATGGTTTTTATAGTGAAATTGTTAATTTTTTTAACATGAATCTTTTATGGTTTTTATAGTAAATTGTTGACTTATTTTTAACTTGGAACTTTTTTTTGGTTTTTACAGTAAAATTGTTGAGTTTTTTTAACTAGGAATGTTTATTTTTTATGGTTTTTATAGTGAAATTGATGAATTTTTTAACTTGGAATTTTTTTATGGTTTTTATAGAGAAATTGTTTAATTTTTTAACTTGGAAGTTTTTTAATGCTTTTTATACATAAACTGTTTACTTGGAATCTTTTATACTTTTTTTTTAACTTGGAACTTTTTTATGGTTCTTTTAGTGAAATTGTTGAGTTTTTTAAAATTTACTTTTTTTTATGTTTTTTATAGTGAAATTATTGAATTATTTTAAGATTGATGTTTTTTTTCCTGTAATTTATATTAAAATTGTTTATATTTTTAACTTGAAACTTTTTTTGTGTGTTTTTTATAGTTAAATTGTTGAGTATTTTAAATTGGAACTTTTTTTAATGGTTTTTACAGTGAAATTGTTGAGTTTTTTCAAATGGAACTTTTTTGTTATGGTTTTTACAGTGAAAATGTAGAGTTTTTTAACTTGGAACTTTTTTAATGGTATTTATAGTGAAATTATTGAGTTTTTCGACTTGGAACATTTTTATGGTTTTTATAGTGAAATTGTATAGTTTTTTAACTAGGAACTTTTTTTAATGGTATTTATAGTGAAATTATTGAGTTTTTTGACTTGGAACTTTTTTATGGTTTTTATAGTGAATTATTAATTTTTTTAACATGAATCTTTTATGGTTTTTATAGTGAAATTGTTGACTTATTTTTAACTTGGATCTTTTTTTTTGGTTTTTACAGTAAAATTGTTGAGTTTTTTTAACTAGGAAGTTTATTTTTTATGGTTTTTATAGTGAAATTGATGAATTTTTTAACTTGGAATTTTTTTATGGTTTTTATAGAGAAATTGTTTAATTTTTTAACTTGGAACTTTTTTTATGCTTTTTATACAGAAACTGTTTACTTGGAATCTTTTATGCTTTTTTTTAACTTGGAACTTTTTTATGGTTCTTTTAGTGAAATTGTTGAGTTTTTTAAAATTTACTTTTTTTAATGTTTTTTATAGTGAAATTATTGAATTATTTTAAGATTGATGTTTTTTTTCAGTAATATATATTAAAATTGCTTATATTTTTAACTTGAAACTTTTTGTGTGTGTTTTTTATAGTTAAATTGTTGAGTATTTTAAATTGGAACTTTTTTTAATGGTTTTTACAGTGAAATTGTTGAGTTTTTTCAAATGGAACTTTTTTGTTATGGTTTTTACAATGAAAATGTAGAGTTTTTTAACTTGGAACTTTTTTAATGGTATTTATAGTTAAATTATTGAGTTTTTCGACTTGGAACTTTTTTATGGTTTTTATAGTGAAATTGTATAGTTTTTTAACTAGGAACTTTTTTTAATGGTATTTATAGTGAAATTATTGAGTTTTTTGACTTAGAACTTTTTTATGGTTTTTATAGTGAAATTATTAATTTTTTTAACATGAATCTTTTATGGTTTTTATAGTGAAATTGTTGACTTATTTTTAACTTGGAACTTTTTTTTTGGTTTTTACAGTAAAATTGTTGAGTTTTTTTAACTAGGAATGTTTATTTTTTATGGTTTTTATAGTGAAATTGATGAATTTTTTAACTTGGAATTTTTTTATGGTTTTTATAGAGAAATTGTTTAATTTTTTAACTTGGAAGTTTTTTTATGCTTTTTATACATAAACTGTTTACTTGGAATCTTTTATACTTTTTTTTTAACTTGGAACTTTTTAATGGTTCTTTTAGTGAAATTGTTGAGTTTTTTAAAATTTACTTTTTTTTATGTTTTTTATAGTGAAATTATTGAATTATTTTAAGATTGATGTTTTTTTTCCAGTAATTTATATTAAAATTGCTTATATTTTTAACTTGAAACTTTTTTTGTGTGTTTTTTATAGTTAAATTGTTGAGTATTTTAAATTGGAACTTTTTTTAATGGTTTTTACAGTGAAATTGTTGAGTTTTTTCAAATGGAACTTTTTTGTTATGGTTTTTACAGTGAAAATGTAGAGTTTTTTAACTTGGAACTTTTTTAATGGTATTTATAGTGAAATTATTGAGTTTTTCGACTTGGAACATTTTTATGGTTTTTATAGTGAAATTGTATAGTTTTTTAACTAGGAACTTTTTTTAATGGTATTTATAGTGAAATTATTGAGTTTTTTGACTTGGAACTTTTTTATGGTTTTTATAGTGAAATTATTAATTTTTTTAACATGAATCTTTTATGGTTTTTATAGTGAAATTGTTGACTTATTTTTAACTTGGAACTTTTTTTTTGGTTTTTACAGTAAAATTGTTGAGTTTTTTTAACTAGGAAGTTTATTTTTTATGGTTTTTATAGTGAAATTGATGAATTTTTTAACTTGGAATTTTTTTATGGTTTTTATAGAGAAATTGTTTAATTTTTTAACTTGGAAGTTTTTTTATGCTTTTTATACATAAACTGTTTACTTGGAATCTTTTATACTTTTTTTTTAACTTGGAACTTTTTAATGGTTCTTTTAGTGAAATTGTTGAGTTTTTTAAAATTTACTTTTTTTATGTTTTTTTATAGTGAAATTATTGAATTATTTTAAGATTGATGTTTTTTTTATGTAATTTATATTAAAATTGCTTATATTTTTAACTTGAAACTTTTTTTTGTGTTTTTTATAGTGAAATTGTTGAGATTTTAAATTGGAACTTTTTTTAATGGTTTTAACAGTGAAATTGTTGAGTTTTTTCAAATGGAACTTTTTTTGTATGGTTTTTACAGTGAAAATGTAGAGTTTTTTAACTTGGAACTTTTTTAATGGTATTTATAGTGAAATTATTGAGTTTTTCGACTAGGAACTTTTTTATGGTTTTTATAGTGAAATTGTATAGTTTTTTAACTAGGAACTTTTTTTAATGGTATTTATAGTGAAATTATTGAGTTTTTTGACTTGGAACTTTTTTATGGTTTTTATAGTGAAATTGTTAATTTTTTTAACATGAATCTTTTATGGTTTTTATAGTAAATTGTTGACTTATTTTTAACTTGGAACTTTTTTTTTGGTTTTTACAGTAAAATTGTTGAGTTTTTTTAACTAGGAATGTTTATTTTTTATGGTTTTTATAGTGAAATTGATGAATTTTTTAACTTGGAATTTTTTTATGGTTTTTATAGAGAAATTGTTTAATTTTTTAACTTGGAACTTTTTTTATGCTTTTTATACAGAAACTGTTTACTTGGAATCTTTTATGCTTTTTTTTAACTTGGAACTTTTTTATGGTTCTTTTAGTGAAATTGTTGAGTTTTTTAAAATTTACTTTTTTTATGTTTTTTATAGTGAAATTATTGAATTATTTTAAGATTGATGTTTTTTTTCAGTAATTTATATTAAAATTGCTTATATTTTTAACTTGAAACTTTTTGTGTGTGTTTTTTATAGTTAAATTGTTGAGATTTTAAATTGGAACTTTTTTTAATGGTTTTAACAGTGAAATTGTTGAGTTTTTTCAAATGGAACTTTTTTGTTATGGTTTTTACAATGAAAATGTAGAGTTTTTTAACTTGGAACTTTTTTAATGGTATTTATAGTTAAATTATTGAGTTTTTCGACTTGGAACTTTTTTATGGTTTTTATAGTGAAATTGTATAGTTTTTTAACTAGGAACTTTTTTTAATGGTATTTATAGTGAAATTATTGAGTTTTTTGACTTGGAACTTTTTTATGGTTTTTATAGTGAAATTGTTAATTTTTTTAACATGAATCTTTTTATGGTTTTTATAGTAAATTGTTGACTTATTTTTAACTTGGAACTTTTTTTTTGGTTTTTACAGTAAAATTGTTGAGGTTTTTTAACTAGGAATGTTTATTTTTTATGGTTTTTATAGTGAAATTGATGAATTTTTTAACTTGGAATTTTTTTATGGTTTTTATAGAGAAATTGTTTAATTTTTTAACTTGGAACTTTTTTTATGCTTTTTATACAGAAACTGTTTACTTGGAATCTTTTATGCTTTTTTTTAACTTGGAACTTTTTTATGGTTCTTTTAGTGAAATTGTTGAGTTTTTTAAAATTTACTTTTTTTTATGTTTTTTATAGTGAAATTATTGAATTATTTTAAGATTGATGTTTTTTTTCAGTAATTTATATTAAAATTGCTTATATTTTTAACTTGAAACTTTTTGTGTGTGTTTTTTATAGTTAAATTGTTGAGTATTTTAAATTGGAACTTTTTTTAATGGTTTTTACAGTGAAATTGTTGAGTTTTTTCAAATGGAACTTTTTTTGTATTGTTTTTACAGTGAAAATGTAGAGTTTTTTAACTTGGAACTTTTTTAATGGTATTCATAGTGAAATTATTGAGTTTTTCGACTTGGAACTTTTTTATGGTTTTTATAGTGAAATTGTATAGTTTTTTAACTAGGAACTTTTTTTAATGGTATTTATAGTGAAATTATTGAGTTTTTTGACTTGGAACTTTTTTATGGTTTTTATAGTGAAATTGTTAATTTTTTTAACATGAATCTTTTATGGTTTTTATAGTAAATTGTTGACTTATTTTTAACTTGGAACTTTTTTTTGGTTTTTACAGTAAAATTGTTGAGTTTTTTTAACTAGGAATGTTTATTTTTTATGGTTTTTATAGTGAAATTGATGAATTTTTTAACTTGGAATTTTTTTATGGTTTTTATAGAGAAATTGTTTAATTTTTTAACTTGGAAGTTTTTTTATGTTTTTTATACAGAAACTGTTTACTTGGAATCTTTTATACTTTTTTTTTAACTTGGAACTTTTTTATGGTTCTTTTAGTGAAATTGTTGAGTTTTTTAAAATTTACTTTTTTTTATGTTTTTTATAGTGAAATTATTGAATTATTTTAAGATTGATGTTTTTTTTCCAGTAATTTATATTAAAATTGCTTATATTTTTAACATGAAACTTTTTTTGTGTGTTTTTTATAGTTAAATTGTTGAGTATTTTAAATTGGAACTTTTTTTAATGGTTTTTACAGTGAAATTGTTGAGTTTTTTCAAATGGAACTTTTTTGTTATGGTTTTTACAGTGAAAATGTAGAGTTTTTTAACTTGGAACTTTTTTAATGGTATTTATAGTGAAATTATTGAGTTTTTCGACTTGGAACATTTTTATGGTTTTTATAGTGAAATTGTATAGTTTTTTAACTAGGAACTTTTTTTAATGGTATTTATAGTGAAATTATTGAGTTTTTTGACTTGGAACTTTTTTATGGTTTTTATAGTGAATTATTAATTTTTTTAACATGAATCTTTTATGGTTTTTATAGTGAAATTGTTGACTTATTTTTAACTTGGATCTTTTTTTTTGGTTTTTACAGTAAAATTGTTGAGTTTTTTTAACTAGGAAGTTTATTTTTTATGGTTTTTATAGTGAAATTGATGAATTTTTTAACTTGGAATTTTTTTATGGTTTTTATAGAGAAATTGTTTAATTTTTTAACTTGGAACTTTTTTTATGCTTTTTATACAGAAACTGTTTACTTGGAATCTTTTATACTTTTTTTTTTAACTTGGAACTTTTTAATGGTTCTTTTAGTGAAATTGTTGAGTTTTTTAAAATTTACTTTTTTTATGTTTTTTTATAGTGAAATTATTGAATTATTTTAAGATTGATGTTTTTTTTATGTAATTTATATTAAAATTGCTTATATTTTTAACTTGAAACTTTTTTTTGTGTTTTTTATAGTGAAATTGTTGAGATTTTAAATTGGAACTTTTTTTAATGGTTTTAACAGTGAAATTGTTGAGTTTTTTCAAATGGAACTTTTTTTGTATGGTTTTTACAGTGAAAATGTAGAGTTTTTTAACTTGGAACTTTTTTAATGGTATTTATAGTGAAATTATTGAGTTTTTCGACTAGGAACTTTTTTATGGTTTTTATAGTGAAATTGTATAGTTTTTTAACTAGGAACTTTTTTTAATGGTATTTATAGTGAAATTATTGAGTTTTTTGACTTGGAACTTTTTTATGGTTTTTATAGTGAAATTGTTAATTTTTTTAACATGAATCTTTTATGGTTTTTATAGTAAATTGTTGACTTATTTTTAACTTGGAACTTTTTTGTTGGTTTTTACAGTAAAATTGTTGAGTTTTTTTAACTAGGAATGTTTATTTTTTATGGTTTTTATAGTGAAATTGATGAATTTTTTAACTTGGAATTTTTTTATGGTTTTTATAGAGAAATTGTTTAATTTTTTAACTTGGAACTTTTTTTATGCTTTTTATACAGAAACTGTTTACTTGGAATCTTTTATGCTTTTTTTTAACTTGGAACTTTTTTATGGTTCTTTTAGTGAAATTGTTGAGTTTTTTAAAATTTACTTTTTTTATGTTTTTTATAGTGAAATTATTGAATTATTTTAAGATTGATGTTTTTTTTCAGTAATTTATATTAAAATTGCTTATATTTTTAACTTGAAACTTTTTGTGTGTGTTTTTTATAGTTAAATTGTTGAGATTTTAAATTGGAACTTTTTTTAATGGTTTTAACAGTGAAATTGTTGAGTTTTTTCAAATGGAACTTTTTTGTTATGGTTTTTACAATGAAAATGTAGAGTTTTTTAACTTGGAACTTTTTTAATGGTATTTATAGTTAAATTATTGAGTTTTTCGACTTGGAACTTTTTTATGGTTTTTATAGTGAAATTGTATAGTTTTTTAACTAGGAACTTTTTTTAATGGTATTTATAGTGAAATTATTGAGTTTTTTGACTTGGAACTTTTTTATGGTTTTTATAGTGAAATTGTTAATTTTTTTAACATGAATCTTTTTATGGTTTTTATAGTAAATTGTTGACTTATTTTTAACTTGGAACTTTTTTTTTGGTTTTTACAGTAAAATTGTTGAGGTTTTTTAACTAGGAATGTTTATTTTTTATGGTTTTTATAGTGAAATTGATGAATTTTTTAACTTGGAATTTTTTTATGGTTTTTATAGAGAAATTGTTTAATTTTTTAACTTGGAACTTTTTTTATGCTTTTTATACAGAAACTGTTTACTTGGAATCTTTTATGCTTTTTTTTAACTTGGAACTTTTTTATGGTTCTTTTAGTGAAATTGTTGAGTTTTTTAAAATTTACTTTTTTTTATGTTTTTTATAGTGAAATTATTGAATTATTTTAAGATTGATGTTTTTTTTCAGTAATTTATATTAAAATTGCTTATATTTTTAACTTGAAACTTTTTGTGTGTGTTTTTTATAGTTAAATTGTTGAGTATTTTAAATTGGAACTTTTTTTAATGGTTTTTACAGTGAAATTGTTGAGTTTTTTCAAATGGAACTTTTTTTGTATTGTTTTTACAGTGAAAATGTAGAGTTTTTTAACTTGGAACTTTTTTAATGGTATTCATAGTGAAATTATTGAGTTTTTCGACTTGGAACTTTTTTATGGTTTTTATAGTGAAATTGTATAGTTTTTTAACTAGGAACTTTTTTTAATGGTATTTATAGTGAAATTATTGAGTTTTTTGACTTGGAACTTTTTTATGGTTTTTATAGTGAAATTGTTAATTTTTTTAACATGAATCTTTTATGGTTTTTATAGTAAATTGTTGACTTATTTTTAACTTGGAACTTTTTTTTGGTTTTTACAGTAAAATTGTTGAGTTTTTTTAACTAGGAATGTTTATTTTTTATGGTTTTTATAGTGAAATTGATGAATTTTTTAACTTGGAATTTTTTTATGGTTTTTATAGAGAAATTGTTTAATTTTTTAACTTGGAAGTTTTTTTATGCTTTTTATACAGAAACTGTTTACTTGGAATCTTTTATACTTTTTTTTTAACTTGGAACTTTTTTATGGTTCTTTTAGTGAAATTGTTGAGTTTTTTAAAATTTACTTTTTTTTATGTTTTTTATAGTGAAATTATTGAATTATTTTAAGATTGATGTTTTTTTTCCAGTAATTTATATTAAAATTGCTTATATTTTTAACTTGAAACTTTTTTTGTGTGTTTTTTATAGTTAAATTGTTGAGTATTTTAAATTGGAACTTTTTTTAATGGTTTTTACAGTGAAATTGTTGAGTTTTTTCAAATGGAACTTTTTTGTTATGGTTTTTACAGTGAAAATGTAGAGTTTTTTAACTTGGAACTTTTTTAATGGTATTTATAGTGAAATTATTGAGTTTTTCGACTTGGAACATTTTTATGGTTTTTATAGTGAAATTGTATAGTTTTTTAACTAGGAACTTTTTTTAATGGTATTTATAGTGAAATTATTGAGTTTTTTGACTTGGAACTTTTTTATGGTTTTTATAGTGAATTATTAATTTTTTTAACATGAATCTTTTATGGTTTTTATAGTGAAATTGTTGACTTATTTTTAACTTGGATCTTTTTTTTTGGTTTTTACAGTAAAATTGTTGAGTTTTTTTAACTAGGAAGTTTATTTTTTATGGTTTTTATAGTGAAATTGATGAATTTTTTAACTTGGAATTTTTTTATGGTTTTTATAGAGAAATTGTTTAATTTTTTAACTTGGAACTTTTTTTATGCTTTTTATACAGAAACTGTTTACTTGGAATCTTTTATACTTTTTTTTTTAACTTGGAACTTTTTAATGGTTCTTTTAGTGAAATTGTTGAGTTTTTTAAAATTTACTTTTTTTATGTTTTTTTATAGTGAAATTATTGAATTATTTTAAGATTGATGTTTTTTTTATGTAATTTATATTAAAATTGCTTATATTTTTAACTTGAAACTTTTTTTTGTGTTTTTTATAGTGAAATTGTTGAGATTTTAAATTGGAACTTTTTTTAATGGTTTTAACAGTGAAATTGTTGAGTTTTTTCAAATGGAACTTTTTTTGTATGGTTTTTACAGTGAAAATGTAGAGTTTTTTAACTTGGAACTTTTTTAATGGTATTTATAGTGAAATTATTGAGTTTTTCGACTAGGAACTTTTTTATGGTTTTTATAGTGAAATTGTATAGTTTTTTAACTAGGAACTTTTTTTAATGGTATTTATAGTGAAATTATTGAGTTTTTTGACTTGGAACTTTTTTATGGTTTTTATAGTGAAATTGTTAATTTTTTTAACATGAATCTTTTATGGTTTTTATAGTAAATTGTTGACTTATTTTTAACTTGGAACTTTTTTTTTGGTTTTTACAGTAAAATTGTTGAGTTTTTTTAACTAGGAATGTTTATTTTTTATGGTTTTTATAGTGAAATTGATGAATTTTTTAACTTGGAATTTTTTTATGGTTTTTATAGAGAAATTGTTTAATTTTTTAACTTGGAACTTTTTTTATGCTTTTTATACAGAAACTGTTTACTTGGAATCTTTTATGCTTTTTTTTAACTTGGAACTTTTTTATGGTTCTTTTAGTGAAATTGTTGAGTTTTTTAAAATTTACTTTTTTTTATGTTTTTTATAGTGAAATTATTGAATTATTTTAAGATTGATGTTTTTTTTCAGTAATTTATATTAAAATTGCTTATATTTTTAACTTGAAACTTTTTGTGTGTGTTTTTTATAGTTAAATTGTTGAGTATTTTAAATTGGAACTTTTTTTAATGGTTTTTACAGTGAAATTGTTGAGTTTTTTCAAATGGAACTTTTTTTGTATGGTTTTTACAGTGAAAATGTAGAGTTTTTTAACTTGGAACTTTTTTAATGGTATTCATAGTGAAATTATTGAGTTTTTCGACTTGGAACTTTTTTATGGTTTTTATAGTGAAATTGTATAGTTTTTTAACTAGGAACTTTTTTTAATGGTATTTATAGTGAAATTATTGAGTTTTTTGACTTGGAACTTTTTTATGGTTTTTATAGTGAAATTATTAATTTTTTTAACATGAATCTTTTATGGTTTTTATAGTGAAATTGTTGACTTATTTTTAACTTGGAACTTTTTTTTTGGTTTTTACAGTAAAATTGTTGAGTTTTTTTAACTAGGAAGTTTATTTTTTATGTATGGTTTTTATAGTGAAATTGATGAATTTTTTAACTTGGAATTTTTTTATGGTTTTTATAGAGAAATTGTTTAATTTTTTAACTTGGAACTTTTTTTATGCTTTTTATACAGAAACTGTTTACTTGGAATCTTTTATGCTTTTTTTTAACTTGGAACTTTTTAATGGTTCTTTTAGTGAAATTGTTGAGTTTTTTAAAATTTACTTTTTTTATGTTTTTTATAGTGAAATTATTGAATTATTTTAAGATTGATGTTTTTTTTTCCAGTAATTTATCTTAAAATTGCTTATATTTTTAACTTGAAACTTTTTTTGTGTGTGTTTTTATAGTGAAATTGTTGAGTATTTTAAATTGGAACTTTTTATAATGGTTTTTACAATGAAATTGTTGAGTTTTTTCAAATGGAACTTTTTTTGTATGGTTTTTACATTGAAAATGTAGAGTTTTTTAACTTGGAACTTTTTTAATGGTATTTATAGTGAAATTATTGAGTTTTTCAACATGGAACTTTTTTATGGTTTTTATAGTGAAATTGTATAGTTTTTTAACTAGGAACTTTTTTTAATGGTATTTATAGTGAAATTATTAAGTTTTTTGACTTGGAACTTTTTAATGGTTTTTATAGTGAAATTGTTAATTTTTTTAACATGAATCTTTTATGGTTTTATAGTTAAATTGTTGACTTATTTTTAACTTGGAACTTTTTTTATGGTTTTTACAGTAAAATTGTTGAGTTTTTTTAACTAGGAAGTTTATTTTTTATAGTTTTTATAGTGAAATTGATGGATTTTTTAACTTGGAATTTTTTTATGGTTTTTATAGAGAAATTGTTTAATTTTTTAACTTGGAACTTTTTTTATGCTTTTTATACAGAAACTGTTTACTTGGAATCTTTTATGCTTTTTTTTTAACTTGGAACTTTTTAATGGTTCTTTTAGTGAAATTGTTGAGTTTTTTAAAATTTACTTTTTTTATGTTTTTTATAGTGAAATTATTGAATTATTTTAAGATTGATGTTTTTTTCCAGTAATTTATATTAAAATTGCTTATATTTTTAACTTGAAACTTTTTTTGTGTGTTTTTTATAGTGAAATTGTTGAATATTTTAAATTGGAACTTTTTTTAATGGTTTTAACAGTGAAATTGTTGAGTTTTTTCAAATGGAACTTTTTTTGTATGGTTTTTACAGTGAAAATGTAGAGTTTTTTAACTTGGAACTTTTTTAATGGTATTCATAGTGAAATTATTGAGTTTTTCGACTTGGAACTTTTTTATGGTTTTTATAGTGAAATTGTATAGTTTTTTAACTAGGAACTTTTTTTAATGGTATTTATAGTGAAATTATTGAGTTTTTTGACTTGGAACTTTTTTATGGTTTTTATAGTGAAATTGTTAATTTTTTTAACATGAATCTTTTATGGTTTTTATAGTAAATTGTTGACTTATTTTTAACTTGGAACTTTTTTTTGGTTTTTACAGTAAAATTGTTGAGTTTTTTTAACTAGGAATGTTTATTTTTTATGGTTTTTATAGTGAAATTGATGAATTTTTTAACTTGGAATTTTTTTATGGTTTTTATAGAGAAATTGTTTAATTTTTTAACTTGGAAGTTTTTTTATGCTTTTTATACAGAAACTGTTTACTTGTAATCTTTTATACTTTTTTTTTAACTTGGAACTTTTTTATGGTTCTTTTAGTGAAATTGTTGAGTTTTTTAAAATTTACTTTTTTTTATGTTTTTTATAGTGAAATTATTGAATTATTTTAAGATTGATGTTTTTTTTCAGTAATTTATATTAAAATTGCTTATATTTTTAACTTGAAACTTTTTGTGTGTGTTTTTTATAGTTAAATTGTTGAGTATTTTAAATTGGAACTTTTTTTAATGGTTTTTACAGTGAAATTGTTGAGTTTTTTCAAATGGAACTTTTTTTGTATGGTTTTTACAGTGAAAATGTAGAGTTTTTTAACTTGGAACTTTTTTAATGGTATTCATAGTGAAATTATTGAGTTTTTCGACTTGGAACTTTTTTATGGTTTTTATAGTGAAATTGTATAGTTTTTTAACTAGGAACTTTTTTTAATGGTATTTATAGTGAAATTATTGAGTTTTTTGACTTGGAACTTTTTTATGGTTTTTATAGTGAAATTATTAATTTTTTTAACATGAATCTTTTATGGTTTTTATAGTGAAATTGTTGACTTATTTTTAACTTGGAACTTTTTTTTTGGTTTTTACAGTAAAATTGTTGAGTTTTTTTAACTAGGAAGTTTATTTTTTATGTATGGTTTTTATAGTGAAATTGATGAATTTTTTAACTTGGAATTTTTTTATGGTTTTTATAGAGAAATTGTTTAATTTTTTAACTTGGAACTTTTTTTATGCTTTTTATACAGAAACTGTTTACTTGGAATCTTTTATGCTTTTTTTTAACTTGGAACTTTTTAATGGTTCTTTTAGTGAAATTGTTGAGTTTTTTAAAATTTACTTTTTTTATGTTTTTTATAGTGAAATTATTGAATTATTTTAAGATTGATGTTTTTTTTCAGTAATTTATATTAAAATTGCTTATATTTTTAACTTGAAACTTTTTGTGTGTGTTTTTTATAGTTAAATTGTTGAGATTTTAAATTGGAACTTTTTTTAATGGTTTTAACAGTGAAATTGTTGAGTTTTTTCAAATGGAACTTTTTTGTTATGGTTTTTACAATGAAAATGTAGAGTTTTTTAACTTGGAACTTTTTTAATGGTATTTATAGTTAAATTATTGAGTTTTTCAACATGGAACTTTTTTATGGTTTTTATAGTGAAATTGTATAGTTTTTTAACTAGGAACTTTTTTTAATGGTATTTATAGTGAAATTATTAAGTTTTTTGACTTGGAACTTTTTAATGGTTTTTATAGTGAAATTGTTAATTTTTTTAACATGAATCTTTTATGGTTTTATAGTTAAATTGTTGACTTATTTTTAACTTGGAACTTTTTTTATGGTTTTTACAGTAAAATTGTTGAGTTTTTTTAACTAGGAAGTTTATTTTTTATAGTTTTTATAGTGAAATTGATGGATTTTTTAACTTGGAATTTTTTTATGGTTTTTATAGAGAAATTGTTTAATTTTTTAACTTGGAACTTTTTTTATGCTTTTTATACAGAAACTGTTTACTTGGAATCTTTTATGCTTTTTTTTTAACTTGGAACTTTTTAATGGTTCTTTTAGTGAAATTGTTGAGTTTTTTAAAATTTACTTTTTTTATGTTTTTTATAGTGAAATTATTGAATTATTTTAAGATTGATGTTTTTTTTCAGTAATTTATATTAAAATTGCTTATATTTTTAACTTGAAACTTTTTTTGTGTGTTTTTTATAGTGAAATTGTTGAATATTTTAAATTGGAACTTTTTTTAATGGTTTTTACAGTGAAATTGTTAAGTTTTTTCAAATGGAACTTTTTTTGTTTGGTTTTTACAGTGAAAATGTAGAGTTTTTTAACTTGGAACTTTTTTAATGGTATTTATAGTGAAATTATTGAGTTTTTCAACTTGGAACTTTTTTATGGTTTTTATAGTGAAATTGTATAGTTTTTTAACTAGGAACTTTTTTTAATGGTATTTATAGTGAAATTTTTGAGTTTTTTGACTTGGAACTTTTTTATGGTTTTTATAGTGAAATTGTTAATTTTTTTTAACATGAATCTTTTATGGTTTTATAGTGAAATTGTTGACTTATTTTTAAATTGGAACTTTTTTTATGGTTTTTACAGTGAAATTGTTGAGTTTTTTTAACTAGGAAGTTTATTTTTTATGGTTTTTATAGTGAAATTGATGGATTTTTTAACTTGGAATTTTTTTATGGTTTTTATAGAGAAATTGTTTAATTTTTTAACTTGGAACTTTTTTTATGCTTTTTATACAGAAACTGTTTACTTGGAACTTTTTAATGGTTCTTTTAGTGAAATTGTTGAGTTTTTTAAAATTTACTTTTTTTATGTTTTTTTATAGTGAAATTATTGAATTATTTTAAGATTGATGTTTTTTTTATGTAATTTATATTAAAATTGCTTATATTTTTAACTTGAAACTTTTTTGTGTGTTTTTTATAGTTAAATTGTTGAGTATTTTAAATTGGTACTTTTTTTAATGGTTTTTACAGTGAAATTGTTGAGTTTTTTCAAATGGAACTTTTTTTGTATGGTTTTTACAGTGAAAATGTAGAGTTTTTTAACTTGGAACTTTTTTAATGGTATTTATAGTGAAATTATTGAGTTTTTCGACTTGGAACTTTTTTATGGTTTTTATAGTGAAATTGTATAGTTTTTTAACTAGGAACTTTTTTTAATGGTATTTATAGTGAAATTATTGAGTTTTTTGACTTGGAACTTTTTTATGGTTTTTATAGTGAAATTTTTAATTTTTTTAACATGAATCTTTTATGGTTTTTATAGTAAATTGTTGACTTATTTTTAACTTGGAACTTTTTTTTTTGGTTTTTACAGTAAAATTGTTGAGTTTTTTTAACTAGGAATGTTTATTTTTTATGGTTTTTATAGTGAAATTGATGGATTTTTTAACTTGGAATTTTTTTATAGTTTTTATAGAGAAATTGTTTAATTTTTTAACTTGGAACTTTTTTTATGCTTTTTATACAGAAATTGTTTACTTGGAATCATTTATGCTTTTTTTTAACTTGGAACTTTTTAATGGTTCTTTTAGTGAAATTGTTGAGTTTTTTAAAATTTACTTTTTTTTATGTTTTTTATAGTGAAATTATTGAATTATTTTAAGATTGATGTTTTTTTCCAGTAATTTATATTAAAATTGCTTATATTTTTAACTTGAAACTTTTTTTGTGTGTTTTTTATAGTTAAATTGTTGAGTATTTTAAATTGGAACTTTTTTTAATGGTTTTTACAGTGAAATTGTTGAGTTTTATCAAATGGAACTTTTTTGTTATGGTTTTTACAGTGAAAATGTAGAGTTTTTTAACTTGGAACTTTTTTAATGGTATTTATAGTGAAATTATTGAGTTTTTCGACTTGGAACATTTTTATGGTTTTTATAGTGAAATTGTATAGTTTTTTAACTAGGAACTTTTTTTAATGGTATTTATAGTGAAATTATTGAGTTTTTTGACTTGGAACTTTTTTATGGTTTTTATAGTGAAATTGTTAATTTTTTTAACATGAATCTTTTATGGTTTTTATAGTAAATTGTTGACTTATTTTTAACTTGGAACTTTTTTTTTGGTTTTTACAGTAAAATTGTTGAGTTTTTTTAACTAGGAATGTTTATTTTTTATGGTTTTTATAGTGAAATTGATGGATTTTTTAACTTGGAATTTTTTTTATGGTTTTTATAGAGAAATTGTTTAATTTTTTAACTTGGAACTTTTTTTATGCTTTTTATACAGAAACTGTTTACTTGGACTCTTTTATGCTTTTTTTTAACTTGGAACTTTTTTTATGCTTTTTATACAGAAACTGTTTACTTGGACTCTTTTATGCTTTTTTTTAACTTGGAACTTTTTAATGGTTCTTTTAGTGAAATTGTTGAGTTTTTTAAAATTTACTTTTTTTTATGTTTTTTATAGTGAAATTATTGAATTATTTTAAGATTGATGTTTTTTTCCAGTAATTTATATTAAAATTGCTTATATTTTTAACTTGAAACTTTTTTTGTGTGTTTTTTATAGTTAAATTGTTGAGTATTTTAAATTGGAACTTTTTTTAATGGTTTTTACAGTGAAATTGTTGAGTTTTATCAAATGGAACTTTTTTGTTATGGTTTTTACAGTGAAAATGTAGAGTTTTTTAACTTGGAACTTTTTTAATGGTATTTATAGTGAAATTATTGAGTTTTTCGACTTGGAACATTTTTATGGTTTTTATAGTGAAATTGTATAGTTTTTTAACTAGGAACTTTTTTTAATGGTATTTATAGTGAAATTATTGAGTTTTTTGACTTGGAACTTTTTTATGGTTTTTATAGTGAAATTGTTAATTTTTTTAACATGAATCTTTTATGGTTTTTATAGTAAATTGTTTACTTATTTTTAACTTGGAACTTTTTTTTTGGTTTTTACAGTAAAATTGTTGAGTTTTTTTAACTAGGAATGTTTATTTTTTATGGTTTTTATAGTGAAATTGATGGATTTTTTAACTTGGAATTTTTTTATGGTTTTTATAGAGAAATTGTTTAATTTTTTAACTTGGAACTTTTTTTATGCTTTTTATACAGAAACTGTTTACTTGGAATCTTTTATGCTTTTTTTTAACTTGGAACTTTTTAATGGTTCTTTTAGTGAAATTGTTGAGTTTTTTAAAATTTACTTTTTTTTTATGTTTTTTATAGTGAAATTATTGAATTATTTTAAGATTGATGTTTTTTTCCAGTAATTTATATTAAAATTGCTTATATTTTTAACTTGAAACTTTTTTTGTGTGTTTTTTATAGTTAAATTGTTGAGTATTTTAAATTGGAACTTTTTTTAATGGTTTTTACAGTGAAATTGTTGAGTTTTATCAAATGGAACTTTTTTGTTATGGTTTTTACAGTGAAAATGTAGAGTTTTTTAACTTGGAACTTTTTTAATGGTATTTATAGTGAAATTATTGAGTTTTTCGACTTGGAACATTTTTATGGTTTTTATAGTGAAATTGTATAGTTTTTTAACTAGGAACTTTTTTTAATGGTATTTATAGTGAAATTATTGAGTTTTTTGACTTGGAACTTTTTTATGGTTTTTATAGTGAAATTGTTAATTTTTTTAACATGAATCTTTTATGGTTTTTATAGTAAATTGTTGACTTATTTTTAACTTGGAACTTTTTTTTTGGTTTTTACAGTAAAATTGTTGAGTTTTTTTAACTAGGAATGTTTATTTTTTATGGTTTTTATAGTGAAATTGATGGATTTTTTAACTTGGAATTTTTTTATGGTTTTTATAGAGAAATTGTTTAATTTTTTAACTTGGAACTTTTTTTATGCTTTTTATACAGAAACTGTTTACTTGGACTCTTTTATGCTTTTTTTTAACTTGGAACTTTTTTTATGCTTTTTATACAGAAACTGTTTACTTGGACTCTTTTATGCTTTTTTTTAACTTGGAACTTTTTAATGGTTCTTTTAGTGAAATTGTTGAGTTTTTTAAAATTTACTTTTTTTTATGTTTTTTATAGTGAAATTATTGAATTATTTTAAGATTGATGTTTTTTTCCAGTAATTTATATTAAAATTGCTTATATTTTTAACTTGAAACTTTTTTTGTGTGTTTTTTATAGTTAAATTGTTGAGTATTTTAAATTGGAACTTTTTTTAATGGTTTTTACAGTGAAATTGTTGAGTTTTATCAAATGGAACTTTTTTGTTATGGTTTTTACAGTGAAAATGTAGAGTTTTTTAACTTGGAACTTTTTTAATGGTATTTATAGTGAAATTATTGAGTTTTTCGACTTGGAACATTTTTATGGTTTTTATAGTGAAATTGTATAGTTTTTTAACTAGGAACTTTTTTTAATGGTATTTATAGTGAAATTATTGAGTTTTTTGACTTGGAACTTTTTTATGGTTTTTATAGTGAAATTGTTAATTTTTTTAACATGAATCTTTTATGGTTTTTATAGTAAATTGTTTACTTATTTTTAACTTGGAACTTTTTTTTTGGTTTTTACAGTAAAATTGTTGAGTTTTTTTAACTAGGAATGTTTATTTTTTATGGTTTTTATAGTGAAATTGATGGATTTTTTAACTTGGAATTTTTTTATGGTTTTTATAGAGAAATTGTTTAATTTTTTAACTTGGAACTTTTTTTATGCTTTTTATACAGAAACTGTTTACTTGGAATCTTTTATGCTTTTTTTTAACTTGGAACTTTTTAATGGTTCTTTTAGTGAAATTGTTGAGTTTTTTAAAATTTACTTTTTTTTATGTTTTTTATAGTGAAATTATTGAATTATTTTAAGATTGATGTTTTTTTCCAGTAATTTATATTAAAATTGCTTATATTTTTAACTTGAAACTTTTTTTGTGTGTTTTTTATAGTTAAATTGTTGAGTATTTTAAATTGGAACTTTTTTTAATGGTTTTTACAGTGAAATTGTTGAGTTTTATCAAATGGAACTTTTTTGTTATGGTTTTTACAGTGAAAATGTAGAGTTTTTTAACTTGGAACTTTTTTAATGGTATTTATAGTGAAATTATTGAGTTTTTCGACTTGGAACTTTTTTATGGTTTTTATAGTGAAATTGTATAGTTTTTTAACTAGGAACTTTTTTTAATGGTATTTATAGTGAAATTATTGAGTTTTTTGACTTGGAACTTTTTTATGGTTTTTATAGTGAAATTGTTAATTTTTTTAACATGAATCTTTTATGGTTTTTATAATAAATTGTTGACTTATTTTTAACTTGGAACTTTTTTTTTGGTTTTTACAGTAAAATTGTTGAGTTTTTTTAACTAGGAATGTTTATTTTTTATGGTTTTTATAGTGAAATTGATGAATTTTTTAACTTGGAATTTTTTTATGGTTTTTATAGAGAAATTGTTTAATTTTTTAACTTGGAACTTTTTTTATGCTTTTTATACAGAAACTGTTTACTTGGAATCTTTTATGCTTTTTTTTAACTTGGAACTTTTTAATGGTTCTTTTAGTGAAATTGTTGAGTTTTTTAAAATTTACTTTTTTTATGTTTTTTATAGTGAAATTATTGAATTATTTTAAGATTGATGTTTTTTTCATTAATTTATATTAAAATTGCTTATATTTTTAACTTGAAACTTTTTTTGTGTGTTTTTTATAGTGAAATTGTTGAGTATTTTAAATTGGAACTTTTTTTAATGGTTTTTACAGTGAAATTGTTGAGTTTTTTCAAATGGAACTTTTTTTGTATTGTTTTTACAGTGAAAATGTAGAGTTTTTTAACTTGGAACTTTTTTAATGGTATTTATAGTGAAATTATTGAGTTTTTCAACTTGGAACTTTTTTATGGTTTTTATAGTGAAATTGTATAGTTTTTTAACTTGGAACTTTTTTTAATGGTATTTATAGTGAAATTATTGAGTTTTTTGACTTGGAACTTTTTTATGGTTTTTATAGTGAAATTGTTAATTTTTTTAACATGAATCTTTTATGGTTTTTATAGTAAATTGTTGACTTATTTTTAACTTGGAACTTTTTTTTTGGTTTTTACAGTAAAATTGTTGAGTTTTTTTAACTAGGAATGTTTATTTTTTATGGTTTTTATAGTGAAATTGATGGATTTTTTAACTTGGAATTTTTTTATGGTTTTTATAGAGAAATTGTTTAATTTTTTAACTTGGAACTTTTTTTATGCTTTTTATACAGAAACTGTTTACTTGGAATCTTTTATGCTTTTTTTTAACTTGGAACTTTTTAATGGTTCTTTTAGTGAAATTGTTGAGTTTTTTAAAATTTACTTTTTTTTATGTTTTTTATAGTGAAATTATTGAATTATTTTAAGATTGATGTTTTTTTCCAGTAATTTATATTAAAATTGCTTATATTTTTAACTTGAAACTTTTTTTGTGTGTTTTTTATAGTTATATTGTTGAGTATTTTAAATTGGAACTTTTTTTAATGGTTTTTACAGTGAAATTGTTGAGTTTTATCAAATGGAACTTTTTTGTTATGGTTTTTACAGTGAAAATGTAGAGTTTTTTAACTTGGAACTTTTTTAATGGTATTTATAGTGAAATTATTGAGTTTTTCGACTTGGAACTTTTTTTATGGTTTTTATAGTGAAATTGTATAGTTTTTTAACTAGGAACTTTTTTTAATGGTATTTATAGTGAAATTATTAAGTTTTTTGACTTGGAACTTTTTAATGGTTTTTATAGTGAAATTGTTAATTTTTTTAACATGAATCTTTTATGGTTTTATAGTGAAATTGTTGACTTATTTTTAACTTGGAACTTTTTTTATGGTTTTTACAGTAAAATTGTTGAGTTTTTTTAACTAGGAAGTTTATTTTTTATAGTTTTTATAGTGAAATTGATGGATTTTTTAACTTGGAATTTTTTTATGGTTTTTATAGAGAAATTGTTTAATTTTTTAACTTGGAACTTTTTTTATGCTTTTTATACAGAAACTGTTTACTTGGAACTTTTTAATGGTTCTTTTAGTGAAATTGTTGAGTTTTTTAAAATTTACTTTTTTTATGTTTTTTTATAGTGAAATTATTGAATTATTTTAAGATTGATGTTTTTTTTATGTAATTTATATTAAAATTGCTTATATTTTTAACTTGAAACTTTTTTGTGTGTTTTTTATAGTGAAATTGTTGAGTATTTTAAATTGGAACTTTTTTTAATGGTTTTTACAGTGAAATTGTTGAGTTTTTTCAAATGGAACTTTTTTTGTATGGTTTTTACAGTGAAAATGTAGAGTTTTTTAACTTGGAACTTTTTTAATGGTATTTATAGTGAAATTATTGAGTTTTTCGACTTGGAACTTTTTTTATGGTTTTTATAGTGAAATTGTATAGTTTTTTAACTAGGAACTTTTTTTAATGGTATTTATAGTGAAATTATTGAGTTTTTTGACTTGGAACTTTTTTATAGTTTTTATAGTGAAATTGTTAATTTTTTTAACATGAATCTTTTATGGTTTTTATAGTAAATTGTTGACTTATTTTTAACTTGGAACTTTTTTTTTGGTTTTTACAGTAAAATTGTTGAGTTTTTTTAACTAGGAATGTTTATTTTTTATGGTTTTTATAGTGAAAATGATGAATTTTTTAACTTGGAATTTTTTTATGGTTTTTATAGAGAAATTGTTTAATTTTTTAACTTGGAACTTTTTTTATGCTTTTTATACAGAAACTGTTTACTTGGAATCTTTTATGCTTTTTTTTAACTTGGAACTTTTTAATGGTTCTTTTAGTGAAATTGTTGAGTTTTTTAAAATTTACTTTTTTTTATGTTTTTTATAGTGAAATTATTGAATTATTTTAAGATTGATGTTTTTTTTCAGTAATTTATATTAAAATTGCTTATATTTTTAACTTGAAACTTTTTTTGTGTGATTTTTATAGTGAAATTGTTGAGTATTTTAAATTGGAACTTTTATTAATGGTTTTTACAGTGAAATTGTTGAGTTTTTTCAAATGGAACTTTTTTTGTTTTGTTTTTACAGTGAAAATGTAGAGTTTTTTAACTTGGAACTTTTTTAATGGTATTTATAGTGAAATTATTGAGTTTTTCAACTTGGAACTTTTTTATGGTTTTTATAGTGAAATTGTATAGTTTTTTAACTAGGAACTTTTTTTAATGGTATTTATAGTGAAATTTTTGAGTTTTTTGACTTGGAACTTTTTAATGGTTTTTATAGTGAAATTGTTAATTTTTTTAACATGAATCTTTTATGGTTTTATAGTGAAATTGTTGACTTATTTTTAACTTGGAACTTTTTTTATGGTTTTTACAGTGAAATTGTTGAGTTTTTTTAACTAGGAAGTTTATTTTTTTATGGTTTTTATAGTGAAATTGATGGATTTTTTAACTTGGAATATTTTTATGGTTTTTATAGAGAAATTGTTTAATTTTTTAACTTGGAACTTTTTTTATGCTTTTTATACAGAAACTGTTTACTTGGAACTTTTTAATGGTTCTTTTAGTGAAATTGTTGAGTTTTTTAAAATTTACTTTTTTTATGTTTTTTATAGTGAAATTATTGAATTATTTTAAGATTGATGTTTTTTTTCAGTAATTTATATTAAAATAGCTTATATTTTTAACTTGAAACTTTTTTTGTATGTTTTTTATAGTGAAATTGTTGAGTATTTTAAATTGGAACTTTTTTTAATGGTTTTTACAGTGAAATTGTTGAGTTTTTTCAAATGGAACTTTTTTTGTATGGTTTTTACAGTGAAAATGTAGAGTTTTTTAACTTGGAACTTTTTTAATGGTATTTATAGTGAAATTATTGAGTTTTTCGACTTGGAACTTTTTTATGGTTTTTATAGTGAAATTGTATAGTTTTTTAACTAGGAACTTTTTTTAATGGTATTTATAGTTAAATTATTGAGTTTTTTGACTTGGAACTTTTTTATGGTATTTATAGTGAAATTGTTAATTTTTTTAACATGAATCTTTTATGGTTTTTATAGTAAATTGTTGACTTATTTTTAACTTGGAACTTTTTTTTTGGTTTTTACAGTAAAATTGTTGAGTTTTTTTAACTAGGAATGTTTATTTTTTATGGTTTTTATAGTGAAATTGATGAATTTTTTAACTTGGAATTTTTTTATGGTTTTTATAGAGAAATTGTTTAATTTTTTAACTTGGAACTTTTTTTATGCTTTTTATACAGAAACTGTTTACTTGGAATCTTTTTTGCTTTTTTTTAACTTGGAACTTTTTAATGGTTCTTTTAGTGAAATTGTTGAGTTTTTTAAAATTTACTTTTTTTATGTTTTTTATAGTGAAATTATTGAATTATTTTAAGATTGATGTTTTTTTTCAGTAATTTATATTAAAATAGCTTATATTTTTAACTTGAAACTTTTTTTGTATGTTTTTTATAGTGAAATTGTTGAGTATTTTAAATTGGAACTTTTTTTAATGGTTTTTACAGTGAAATTGTTGAGTTTTTTCAAATGGAACTTTTTTTGTATGGTTTTTACAGTGAAAATGTAGAGTTTTTTAACTTGGAACTTTTTTAATGGTATTTATAGTGAAATTATTGAGTTTTTCGACTTGGAACTTTTTTATGGTTTTTATAGTGAAATTGTATAGTTTTTTAACTAGGAACTTTTTTTAATGGTATTTATAGTGAAATTATTGAGTTTTTTGACTTGGAACTTTTTTATGGTTTTTATAGTGAAATTGTTAATTTTTTTAACATGAATCTTTTATGGTTTTTATAGTAAATTGTTGACTTATTTTTAACTTGGAACTTTTTTTTTGGTTTTTACAGTAAAATTGTTGAGTTTTTTTAACTAGGAATGTTTATTTTTTATGGTTTTTATAGTGAAATTGATGAATTTTTTAACTTGGAATTTTTTTATGGTTTTTATAGAGAAATTGTTTAATTTTTTAACTTGGAACTTTTTTTATGCTTTTTATACAGAAACTGTTTACTTGGAATCTTTTTTGCTTTTTTTTAACTTGGAACTTTTTTATGGTTCTTTTAGTGAAATTGTTGAGTTTTTTAAAATTTACTTTTTTTATGTTTTTTATAGTGAAATTATTGAATTATTTTAAGATTGATGTTTTTTTTCAGTAACTTATATTAAAATTGCTTATATTTTTAACTTGAAACTTTTTTTGTGTGTTTTTTATAGTGAAATTGTTGAGTATTTTAAATTGGAACTTTTTTTAATGGTTTTTACAGTGAAATTGTTGAGTTTTTTCAAATGGAACTTTTTTTGTATGGTTTTTACAGTGAAAATGTAGAGTTTTTTAACTTGGAACTTTTTTAATGGTATTTATAGTGAAATTATTGAGTTTTTCGACTTGGAACTTTTTTATGGTTTTTATAGTGAAATTGTATAGTTTTTTAACTAGGAACTTTTTTTAATGGTATTTATAGTGAAATTATTGAGTTTCTTGACTTGGAACTTTTTTATGGTTTTTATAGTGAAATTGTTAATTTTTTTAACATGAATCTTTTATGGTTTTTATAATAAATTGTTGACTTATTTTTAACTTGGAACTTTTTTTTTGGTTTTTACAGTAAAATTGTTGAGTTTTTCTAACTAGGAATGTTTATTTTTTATGGTTTTTATAGTGAAATTGATGAATTTTTTAACTTGGAATTTTTTTATGGTTTTTATAGAGAAATTGTTTAATTTTTAAACTTGGAACTTTTTTTATGCTTTTTATACAGAAACTGTTTACTTGGAATCTTTTATGCTTTTTTTTAACTTGGAACTTTTTAATGGTTCTTTTAGTGAAATTGTTGAGTTTTTTAAAATTTACTTTTTTTTATGTTTTTTATAGTGAAATTATTGAATTATTTTAAGATTGATGTTTTTTTCCAGTAATTTATATTAAAATTGCTTATATTTTTAACTTGAAACTTTTTTTGTGTGTTTTTTATAGTTAAATTGTTGAGTATTTTAAATTGGAACTTTTTTTAATGGTTTTTACAGTGAAATTGTTGAGTTTTATCAAATGGAACTTTTTTTGTATGGTTTTTACAGTGAAAATGTAGAGTTTTTTAACTTGGAACTTTTTTAATGGTATTTATAGTGAAATTATTGAGTTTTTCGACTTGGAACTTTTTTATGGTTTTTATAGTGAAATTGTATAGTTTTTTAACTAGGAACTTTTTTTAATGGTATTTATAGTGAAATTATTGAGTTTTTTGACTTGGAACTTTTTTATGGTTTTTATAGTGAAATTGTTAATTTTTTTAACATGAATCTTTTATGGTTTTTATAATAAATTGTTGACTTATTTTTAACTTGGAACTTTTTTTTTGGTTTTTACAGTAAAATTGTTGAGTTTTTTTAACTAGGAATGTTTATTTTTTATGGTTTTTATAGTGAAATTGATGAATTTTTTAACTTGGAATTTTTTTTATGGTTTTTATAGAGAAATTGTTTAATTTTTTAACTTGGAACTTTTTTTATGCTTTTTATACAGAAACTGTTTACTTGGAATCTTTTATGCTTTTTTTTAACTTGGAACTTTTTAATGGTTCTTTTAGTGAAATTGTTGAGTTTTTTAAAATTTACTTTTTTTATGTTTTTTATAGTGAAATTATTGAATTATTTTAAGATTGATGTTTTTTTCATTAATTTATATTAAAATTGCTTATATTTTTAACTTGAAACTTTTTTTGTGTGTTTTTTATAGTGAAATTGTTGAGTATTTTAAATTGGAACTTTTTTTAATGGTTTTTACAGTGAAATTGTTGAGTTTTTTCAAATGGAACTTTTTTTGTATGGTTTTTACAGTGAAAATGTAGAGTTTTTTAACTTGGAACTTTTTTAATGGTATTTATAGTGAAATTATTGAGTTTTTCGACTTGGAACTTTTTTATGGTTTTTATAGTGAAATTGTATAGTTTTTTAACTAGGAACTTTTTTTAATGGTATTTATAGTGAAATTATTGAGTTTCTTGACTTGGAACTTTTTTATGGTTTTTATAGTGAAATTGTTAATTTTTTTAACATGAATCTTTTATGGTTTTTATAGTAAATTGTTGACTTATTTTTAACTTGGAACTTTTTTTTTGGTTTTTACAGTAAAATTGTTGAGTTTTTTTAACTAGGAATGTTTATTTTTTATGGTTTTTATAGTGAAATTGATGAATTTTTTAACTTGGAATTTTTTTATGGTTTTTATAGAGAAATTGTTTAATTTTTTAACTTGGAACTTTTTTTATGCTTTTTATACAGAAACTGTTTACTTGGAATCTTTTTTGCTTTTTTTTAACTTGGAACTTTTTTATGGTTCTTTTAGTGAAATTGTTGAGTTTTTTAAAATTTACTTTTTTTATGTTTTTTATAGTGAAATTATTGAATTATTTTAAGATTGATGTTTTTTTTCAGTAACTTATATTAAAATTGCTTATATTTTTAACTTGAAACTTTTTTTGTGTGTTTTTTATAGTGAAATTGTTGAGTATTTTAAATTGGAACTTTTTTTAATGGTTTTTACAGTGAAATTGTTGAGTTTTTTCAAATGGAACTTTTTTTGTATGGTTTTTACAGTGAAAATGTAGAGTTTTTTAACTTGGAACTTTTTTAATGGTATTTATAGTGAAATTATTGAGTTTTTCGACTTGGAACTTTTTTATGGTTTTTATAGTGAAATTGTATAGTTTTTTAACTAGGAACTTTTTTTAATGGTATTTATAGTGAAATTATTGAGTTTCTTGACTTGGAACTTTTTTATGGTTTTTATAGTGAAATTGTTAATTTTTTTAACATGAATCTTTTATGGTTTTTATAATAAATTGTTGACTTATTTTTAACTTGGAACTTTTTTTTTGGTTTTTACAGTAAAATTGTTGAGTTTTTCTAACTAGGAATGTTTATTTTTTATGGTTTTTATAGTGAAATTGATGAATTTTTTAACTTGGAATTTTTTTATGGTTTTTATAGAGAAATTGTTTAATTTTTTAACTTGGAACTTTTTTTATGCTTTTTATACAGAAACTGTTTACTTGGAATCTTTTATGCTTTTTTTTAACTTGGAACTTTTTAATGGTTCTTTTAGTGAAATTGTTGAGTTTTTTAAAATTTACTTTTTTTTATGTTTTTTATAGTGAAATTATTGAATTATTTTAAGATTGATGTTTTTTTCCAGTAATTTATATTAAAATTGCTTATATTTTTAACTTGAAACTTTTTGTGTGTGTTTTTTATAGTTAAATTGTTGAGTATTTTAAATTGGAACTTTTTTTAATGGTTTTTACAGTGAAATTGTTGAGTTTTATCAAATGGAACTTTTTTGTTATGGTTTTTACAGTGAAAATGTAGAGTTTTTTAACTTGGAACTTTTTTAATGGTATTTATAGTGAAATTATTGAGTTTTTCGACTTGGAACTTTTTTATGGTTTTTATAGTGAAATTGTATAGTTTTTTAACTAGGAACTTTTTTTAATGGTATTTATAGTGAAATTATTGAGTTTTTTGACTTGGAACTTTTTTATGGTTTTTATAGTGAAATTGTTAATTTTTTTAACATGAATCTTTTATGGTTTTTATAATAAATTGTTGACTTATTTTTAACTTGGAACTTTTTTTTTGGTTTTTACAGTAAAATTGTTGAGTTTTTTTAACTAGGAATGTTTATTTTTTATGGTTTTTATAGTGAAATTGATGAATTTTTTAACTTGGAATTTTTTTATGGTTTTTATAGAGAAATTGTTTAATTTTTTAACTTGGAACTTTTTTTATGCTTTTTATACAGAAACTGTTTACTTGGAATCTTTTTTGCTTTTTTTTAACTTGGAACTTTTTTATGGTTCTTTTAGTGAAATTGTTGAGTTTTTTAAAATTTACTTTTTTTATGTTTTTTATAGTGAAATTATTGAATTATTTTAAGATTGATGTTTTTTTTCAGTAACTTATATTAAAATTGCTTATATTTTTAACTTGAAACTTTTTTTGTGTGTTTTTTATAGTGAAATTGTTGAGTATTTTAAATTGGAACTTTTTTTAATGGTTTTTACAGTGAAATTGTTGAGTTTTTTCAAATGGAACTTTTTTTGTATGGTTTTTACAGTGAAAATGTAGAGTTTTTTAACTTGGAACTTTTTTAATGGTATTTATAGTGAAATTATTGAGTTTTTCGACTTGGAACTTTTTTATGGTTTTTATAGTGAAATTGTATAGTTTTTTAACTAGGAACTTTTTTTAATGGTATTTATAGTGAAATTATTGAGTTTCTTGACTTGGAACTTTTTTATGGTTTTTATAGTGAAATTGTTAATTTTTTTAACATGAATCTTTTATGGTTTTTATAATAAATTGTTGACTTATTTTTAACTTGGAACTTTTTTTTTGGTTTTTACAGTAAAATTGTTGAGTTTTTCTAACTAGGAATGTTTATTTTTTATGGTTTTTATAGTGAAATTGATGAATTTTTTAACTTGGAATTTTTTTATGGTTTTTATAGAGAAATTGTTTAATTTTTTAACTTGGAACTTTTTTTATGCTTTTTATACAGAAACTGTTTACTTGGAATCTTTTATGCTTTTTTTTAACTTGGAACTTTTTAATGGTTCTTTTAGTGAAATTGTTGAGTTTTTTAAAATTTACTTTTTTTTATGTTTTTTATAGTGAAATTATTGAATTATTTTAAGATTGATGTTTTTTTCCAGTAATTTATATTAAAATTGCTTATATTTTTAACTTGAAACTTTTTGTGTGTGTTTTTTATAGTTAAATTGTTGAGTATTTTAAATTGGAACTTTTTTTAATGGTTTTTACAGTGAAATTGTTGAGTTTTATCAAATGGAACTTTTTTGTTATGGTTTTTACAGTGAAAATGTAGAGTTTTTTAACTTGGAACTTTTTTAATGGTATTTATAGTGAAATTATTGAGTTTTTCGACTTGGAACTTTTTTATGGTTTTTATAGTGAAATTGTATAGTTTTTTAACTAGGAACTTTTTTTAATGGTATTTATAGTGAAATTATTGAGTTTTTTGACTTGGAACTTTTTTATGGTTTTTATAGTGAAATTGTTAATTTTTTTAACATGAATCTTTTATGGTTTTTATAATAAATTGTTGACTTATTTTTAACTTGGAACTTTTTTTTTGGTTTTTACAGTAAAATTGTTGAGTTTTTTTAACTAGGAATGTTTATTTTTTATGGTTTTTATAGTGAAATTGATGAATTTTTTAACTTGGAATTTTTTTATGGTTTTTATAGAGAAATTGTTTAATTTTTTAACTTGGAACTTTTTTTATGCTTTTTATACAGAAACTGTTTACTTGGAATCTTTTATGCTTTTTTTTAACTTGGAACTTTTTAATGGTTCTTTTAGTGAAATTGTTGAGTTTTTTAAAATTTACTTTTTTTATGTTTTTTATAGTGAAATTATTGAATTATTTTAAGATTGATGTTTTTTTCATTAATTTATATTAAAATTGCTTATATTTTTAACTTGAAACTTTTTTTGTGTGTTTTTTATAGTGAAATTGTTGAGTATTTTAAATTGGAACTTTTTTTAATGGTTTTTACAGTGAAATTGTTGAGTTTTTTCAAATGGAACTTTTTTTGTATGGTTTTTACAGTGAAAATGTAGAGTTTTTTAACTTGGAACTTTTTTAATGGTATTTATAGTGAAATTATTGAGTTTTTCGACTTGGAACTTTTTTATGGTTTTTATAGTGAAATTGTATAGTTTTTTAACTAGGAACTTTTTTTAATGGTATTTATAGTGAAATTATTGAGTTTTTTGACTTGGAACTTTTTTATGGTTTTTATAGTGAAATTGTTAATTTTTTTAACATGAATCTTTTATGGTTTTTATAGTAAATTGTTGACTTATTTTTAACTTGGAACTTTTTTTTTGGTTTTTACAGTAAAATTGTTGAGTTTTTTTAACTAGGAATGTTTATTTTTTATGGTTTTTATAGTGAAATTGATGAATTTTTTAACTTGGAATTTTTTTATGGTTTTTATAGAGAAATTGTTTAATTTTTTAACTTGGAACTTTTTTTATGCTTTTTATACAGAAACTGTTTACTTGGAATCTTTTTTGCTTTTTTTTAACTTGGAACTTTTTTATGGTTCTTTTAGTGAAATTGTTGAGTTTTTTAAAATTTACTTTTTTTATGTTTTTTATAGTGAAATTATTGAATTATTTTAAGATTGATGTTTTTTTTTCAGTAACTTATATTAAAATTGCTTATATTTTTAACTTGAAACTTTTTTTGTGTGTTTTTTATAGTGAAATTGTTGAGTATTTTAAATTGGAACTTTTTTTAATGGTTTTTACAGTGAAATTGTTGAGTTTTTTCAAATGGAACTTTTTTTGTATGGTTTTTACAGTGAAAATGTAGAGTTTTTTAACTTGGAACTTTTTTAATGGTATTTATAGTGAAATTATTGAGTTTTTCGACTTGGAACTTTTTTATGGTTTTTATAGTGAAATTGTATAGTTTTTTAACTAGGAACTTTTTTTAATGGTATTTATAGTGAAATTATTGAGTTTCTTGACTTGGAACTTTTTTATGGTTTTTATAGTGAAATTGTTAATTTTTTTAACATGAATCTTTTATGGTTTTTATAATAAATTGTTGACTTATTTTTAACTTGGAACTTTTTTTTTGGTTTTTACAGTAAAATTGTTGAGTTTTTCTAACTAGGAATGTTTATTTTTTATGGTTTTTATAGTGAAATTGATGAATTTTTTAACTTGGAATTTTTTTATGGTTTTTATAGAGAAATTGTTTAATTTTTTAACTTGGAACTTTTTTTATGCTTTTTATACAGAAACTGTTTACTTGGAATCTTTTATGCTTTTTTTTAACTTGGAACTTTTTAATGGTTCTTTTAGTGAAATTGTTGAGTTTTTTAAAATTTACTTTTTTTATGTTTTTTATAGTGAAATTATTGAATTATTTTAAGATTGATGTTTTTTTCATTAATTTATATTAAAATTGCTTATATTTTTAACTTGAAACTTTTTTTGTGTGTTTTTTATAGTGAAATTGTTGAGTATTTTAAATTGGAACTTTTTTTAATGGTTTTTACAGTGAAATTGTTGAGTTTTTTCAAATGGAACTTTTTTTGTATGGTTTTTACAGTGAAAATGTAGAGTTTTTTAACTTGGAACTTTTTTAATGGTATTTATAGTGAAATTATTGAGTTTTTCGACTTGGAACTTTTTTATGGTTTTTATAGTGAAATTGTATAGTTTTTTAACTAGGAACTTTTTTTAATGGTATTTATAGTGAAATTATTGAGTTTTTTGACTTGGAACTTTTTTATGGTTTTTATAGTGAAATTGTTAATTTTTTTAACATGAATCTTTTATGGTTTTTATAGTAAATTGTTGACTTATTTTTAACTTGGAACTTTTTTTTTGGTTTTTACAGTAAAATTGTTGAGTTTTTTTAACTAGGAATGTTTATTTTTTATGGTTTTTATAGTGAAATTGATGAATTTTTTAACTTGGAATTTTTTTATGGTTTTTATAGAGAAATTGTTTAATTTTTTAACTTGGAACTTTTTTTATGCTTTTTATACAGAAACTGTTTACTTGGAATCTTTTTTGCTTTTTTTTAACTTGGAACTTTTTTATGGTTCTTTTAGTGAAATTGTTGAGTTTTTTAAAATTTACTTTTTTTATGTTTTTTATAGTGAAATTATTGAATTATTTTAAGATTGATGTTTTTTTTCAGTAACTTATATTAAAATTGCTTATATTTTTAACTTGAAACTTTTTTTGTGTGTTTTTTATAGTGAAATTGTTGAGTATTTTAAATTGGAACTTTTTTTAATGGTTTTTACAGTGAAATTGTTGAGTTTTTTCAAATGGAACTTTTTTTGTATGGTTTTTACAGTGAAAATGTAGAGTTTTTTAACTTGGAACTTTTTTAATGGTATTTATAGTGAAATTATTGAGTTTTTCGACTTGGAACTTTTTTATGGTTTTTATAGTGAAATTGTATAGTTTTTTAACTAGGAACTTTTTTTAATGGTATTTATAGTGAAATTATTGAGTTTCTTGACTTGGAACTTTTTTATGGTTTTTATAGTGAAATTGTTAATTTTTTTAACATGAATCTTTTATGGTTTTTATAATAAATTGTTGACTTATTTTTAACTTGGAACTTTTTTTTTGGTTTTTACAGTAAAATTGTTGAGTTTTTCTAACTAGGAATGTTTATTTTTTATGGTTTTTATAGTGAAATTGATGAATTTTTTAACTTGGAATTTTTTTATGGTTTTTATAGAGAAATTGTTTAATTTTTTAACTTGGAACTTTTTTTATGCTTTTTATACAGAAACTGTTTACTTGGAATCTTTTATGCTTTTTTTTAACTTGGAACTTTTTAATGGTTCTTTTAGTGAAATTGTTGAGTTTTTTAAAATTTACTTTTTTTTATGTTTTTTATAGTGAAATTATTGAATTATTTTAAGATTGATGTTTTTTTCCAGTAATTTATATTAAAATTGCTTATATTTTTAACTTGAAACTTTTTGTGTGTGTTTTTTATAGTTAAATTGTTGAGTATTTTAAATTGGAACTTTTTTTAATGGTTTTTACAGTGAAATTGTTGAGTTTTATCAAATGGAACTTTTTTGTTATGGTTTTTACAGTGAAAATGTAGAGTTTTTTAACTTGGAACTTTTTTAATGGTATTTATAGTGAAATTATTGAGTTTTTCGACTTGGAACTTTTTTATGGTTTTTATAGTGAAATTGTATAGTTTTTTAACTAGGAACTTTTTTTAATGGTATTTATAGTGAAATTATTGAGTTTTTTGACTTGGAACTTTTTTATGGTTTTTATAGTGAAATTGTTAATTTTTTTAACATGAATCTTTTATGGTTTTTATAATAAATTGTTGACTTATTTTTAACTTGGAACTTTTTTTTTGGTTTTTACAGTAAAATTGTTGAGTTTTTTTAACTAGGAATGTTTATTTTTTATGGTTTTTATAGTGAAATTGATGAATTTTTTAACTTGGAATTTTTTTATGGTTTTTATAGAGAAATTGTTTAATTTTTTAACTTGGAACTTTTTTTATGCTTTTTATACAGAAACTGTTTACTTGGAATCTTTTATGCTTTTTTTTAACTTGGAACTTTTTAATGGTTCTTTTAGTGAAATTGTTGAGTTTTTTAAAATTTACTTTTTTTATGTTTTTTATAGTGAAATTATTGAATTATTTTAAGATTGATGTTTTTTTCATTAATTTATATTAAAATTGCTTATATTTTTAACTTGAAACTTTTTTTGTGTGTTTTTTATAGTGAAATTGTTGAGTATTTTAAATTGGAACTTTTTTTAATGGTTTTTACAGTGAAATTGTTGAGTTTTTTCAAATGGAACTTTTTTTGTATGGTTTTTACAGTGAAAATGTAGAGTTTTTTAACTTGGAACTTTTTTAATGGTATTTATAGTGAAATTATTGAGTTTTTCGACTTGGAACTTTTTTATGGTTTTTATAGTGAAATTGTATAGTTTTTTAACTAGGAACTTTTTTTAATGGTATTTATAGTGAAATTATTGAGTTTTTTGACTTGGAACTTTTTTATGGTTTTTATAGTGAAATTGTTAATTTTTTTAACATGAATCTTTTATGGTTTTTATAGTAAATTGTTGACTTATTTTTAACTTGGAACTTTTTTTTTGGTTTTTACAGTAAAATTGTTGAGTTTTTTTAACTAGGAATGTTTATTTTTTATGGTTTTTATAGTGAAATTGATGAATTTTTTAACTTGGAATTTTTTTATGGTTTTTATAGAGAAATTGTTTAATTTTTTAACTTGGAACTTTTTTTATGCTTTTTATACAGAAACTGTTTACTTGGAATCTTTTTTGCTTTTTTTTAACTTGGAACTTTTTTATGGTTCTTTTAGTGAAATTGTTGAGTTTTTTAAAATTTACTTTTTTTATGTTTTTTATAGTGAAATTATTGAATTATTTTAAGATTGATGTTTTTTTTTCAGTAACTTATATTAAAATTGCTTATATTTTTAACTTGAAACTTTTTTTGTGTGTTTTTTATAGTGAAATTGTTGAGTATTTTAAATTGGAACTTTTTTTAATGGTTTTTACAGTGAAATTGTTGAGTTTTTTCAAATGGAACTTTTTTTGTATGGTTTTTACAGTGAAAATGTAGAGTTTTTTAACTTGGAACTTTTTTAATGGTATTTATAGTGAAATTATTGAGTTTTTCGACTTGGAACTTTTTTATGGTTTTTATAGTGAAATTGTATAGTTTTTTAACTAGGAACTTTTTTTAATGGTATTTATAGTGAAATTATTGAGTTTCTTGACTTGGAACTTTTTTATGGTTTTTATAGTGAAATTGTTAATTTTTTTAACATGAATCTTTTATGGTTTTTATAATAAATTGTTGACTTATTTTTAACTTGGAACTTTTTTTTTGGTTTTTACAGTAAAATTGTTGAGTTTTTCTAACTAGGAATGTTTATTTTTTATGGTTTTTATAGTGAAATTGATGAATTTTTTAACTTGGAATTTTTTTATGGTTTTTATAGAGAAATTGTTTAATTTTTTAACTTGGAACTTTTTTTATGCTTTTTATACAGAAACTGTTTACTTGGAATCTTTTATGCTTTTTTTTAACTTGGAACTTTTTAATGGTTCTTTTAGTGAAATTGTTGAGTTTTTTAAAATTTACTTTTTTTTATGTTTTTTATAGTGAAATTATTGAATTATTTTAAGATTGATGTTTTTTTCCAGTAATTTATATTAAAATTGCTTATATTTTTAACTTGAAACTTTTTTTGTGTGTTTTTTATAGTTAAATTGTTGAGTATTTTAAATTGGAACTTTTTTTAATGGTTTTTACAGTGAAATTGTTGAGTTTTATCAAATGGAACTTTTTTGTTATGGTTTTTACAGTGAAAATGTAGAGTTTTTTAACTTGGAACTTTTTTAATGGTATTTATAGTGAAATTATTGAGTTTTTCGACTTGGAACTTTTTTATGGTTTTTATAGTGAAATTGTATAGTTTTTTAACTAGGAACTTTTTTTAATGGTATTTATAGTGAAATTATTGAGTTTTTTGACTTGGAACTTTTTTATGGTTTTTATAGTGAAATTGTTAATTTTTTTAACATGAATCTTTTATGGTTTTTATAGTAAATTGTTGACTTATTTTTAACTTGGAACTTTTTTTTTGGTTTTTACAGTAAAATTGTTGAGTTTTTTTAACTAGGAATGTTTATTTTTTATGGTTTTTATAGTGAAATTGATGGATTTTTTAACTTGGAATTTTTTTATGGTTTTTATAGAGAAATTGTTTAATTTTTTAACTTGGAACTTTTTTTATGCTTTTTATACAGAAACTGTTTACTTGGACTCTTTTATGCTTTTTTTTAACTTGGAACTTTTTTTATGCTTTTTATACAGAAACTGTTTACTTGGACTCTTTTATGCTTTTTTTTAACTTGGAACTTTTTAATGGTTCTTTTAGTGAAATTGTTGAGTTTTTTAAAATTTACTTTTTTTTATGTTTTTTATAGTGAAATTATTGAATTATTTTAAGATTGATGTTTTTTTCCAGTAATTTATATTAAAATTGCTTATATTTTTAACTTGAAACTTTTTTTGTGTGTTTTTTATAGTTAAATTGTTGAGTATTTTAAATTGGAACTTTTTTTAATGGTTTTTACAGTGAAATTGTTGAGTTTTTTCAAATGGAACTTTTTTTGTATGGTTTTTACAGTGAAAATGTAGAGTTTTTTAACTTGGAACTTTTTTAATGGTATTTATAGTGAAATTATTGAGTTTTTCAACTTGGAACTTTTTTATGGTTTTTATAGTGAAATTGTATAGTTTTTTAACTAGGAACTTTTTTTAATGGTATTTATAGTGAAATTATTAAGTTTTTTGACTTGGAACTTTTTAATGGTTTTTATAGTGAAATTGTTAATTTTTTTAACATGAATCTTTTATGGTTTTATAGTGAAATTGTTGACTTATTTTTAACTTGGAACTTTTTTTATGGTTTTTACAGTAAAATTGTTGAGTTTTTTTAACTAGGAAGTTTATTTTTTATAGTTTTTATAGTGAAATTGATGGATTTTTTAACTTGGAATTTTTTTATGGTTTTTATAGAGAAATTGTTTAATTTTTTAACTTGGAACTTTTTTTATGCTTTTTATACAGAAACTGTTTACTTGGAACTTTTTAATGGTTCTTTTAGTGAAATTGTTGAGTTTTTTAAAATTTACTTTTTTTATGTTTTTTTATAGTGAAATTATTGAATTATTTTAAGATTGATGTTTTTTTTATGTAATTTATATTAAAATTGCTTATATTTTTAACTTGAAACTTTTTTGTGTGTTTTTTATAGTGAAATTGTTGAGTATTTTAAATTGGAACTTTTTTTAATGGTTTTTACAGTGAAATTGTTGAGTTTTTTCAAATGGAACTTTTTTTGTATGGTTTTTACAGTGAAAATGTAGAGTTTTTTAACTTGGAACTTTTTTAATGGTATTTATAGTGAAATTATTGAGTTTTTCGACTTGGAACTTTTTTTATGGTTTTTATAGTGAAATTGTATAGTTTTTTAACTAGGAACTTTTTTTAATGGTATTTATAGTGAAATTATTGAGTTTTTTGACTTGGAACTTTTTTATAGTTTTTATAGTGAAATTGTTAATTTTTTTAACATGAATCTTTTATGGTTTTTATAGTAAATTGTTGACTTATTTTTAACTTGGAACTTTTTTTTTTGGTTTTTACAGTAAAATTGTTGAGTTTTTTTAACTAGGAAGTTTATTTTTTATGGTTTTTATTGTGAAATTTATGGATTTTTTAACTTGGAATTTTTTTATGGTTTTTATAGAGAAATTGTTTAATTTTTTAACTTGAAACTTTTTTTATGCTTTTTATACATAAATTGTTTACTTGGAATCTTTTATACTTTTTTTTTAACTTGGAACTTTTTAATGGTTCTTTTAGTGAAATTGTTGAGTTTTTTAAAATTTACTTTTTTTATGTTTTTTTATAGTGAAATTATTGAATTATTTTAAGATTGATGTTTTTTTTATGTAATTTATATTAAAATTGCTTATATTTTTAACTTGAAACTTTTTTGTGTGTTTTTTATAGTGAAATTGTTGAGTATTTTAAATTGGAACTTTTTTTAATGGTTTTTACAGTGAAATTGTTGAGTTTTTTCAAATGGAACTTTTTTTGTATGGTTTTTACAGTGAAAATGTAGAGTTTTTTAACTTGGAACTTTTTTATTGGTATTTATAGTGAAATTATTGAGTTTTTCGACTTGGAACTTTTTTATGGTTTTTATAGTGAAATTGTATAGTTTTTTAACTAGGAACTTTTTTTAATGGTATTTATAGTGAAATTATTGAGTTTTTTGACTTGGAACTTTTTTATGGTTTTTATAGTGAAATTGTTAATTTTTTTAACATGAATCTTTTATGGTTTTTATAATAAATTGTTGACTTATTTTTAACTTGGAACTTTTTTTTTGGTTTTTACAGTAAAATTGTTGAGTTTTTTTAACTAGGAATGTTTATTTTTTATGGTTTTTATAGTGAAATTGATGAATTTTTTAACTTGGAATTTTTTTATGGTTTTTATAGAGAAATTGTTTAATTTTTTAACTTGGAACTTTTTTTATGCTTTTTATACAGAAACTGTTTACTTGGAATCTTTTATGCTTTTTTTTAACTTGGAACTTTTTAATGGTTCTTTTAGTGAAATTGTTGAGTTTTTTAAAATTTACTTTTTTTATGTTTTTTATAGTGACATTATTGAATTATTTTAAGATTGATGTTTTTTTTTCAGTAATTTATATTAAAATTGCTTATATTTTTAACTTGAAACTTTTTTTGTGTGTTTTTTATAGTGAAATTGTTGAGTATTTTAAATTGGAACTTTTATTAATGGTTTTTACAGTGAAATTGTTGAGTTTTTTCAAATGGAACTTTTTTTGTTTTGTTTTTACAGTGAAAATGTAGAGTTTTTTAACTTGGAACTTTTTTAATGGTATTTATAGTGAAATTATTGAGTTTTTCAACTTGGAACTTTTTTATGGTTTTTATAGTGAAATTGTATAGTTTTTTAACTAGGAACTTTTTTTAATGGTATTTATAGTGAAATTTTTGAGTTTTTTGACTTGGAACTTTTTAATGGTTTTTATAGTGAAATTGTTAATTTTTTTAACATGAATCTTTTATGGTTTTATAGTGAAATTGTTGACTTATTTTTAACTTGGAACTTTTTTTATGGTTTTTACAGTGAAATTGTTGAGTTTTTTTAACTAGGAAGTTTATTTTTTTATGGTTTTTATAGTGAAATTGATGGATTTTTTAACTTGGAATTTTTTTATGGTTTTTATAGAGAAATTGTTTAATTTTTTAACTTGGAACTTTTTTTATGCTTTTTATACAGAAACTGTTTACTTGGAACTTTTTAATGGTTCTTTTAGTGAAATTGTTGAGTTTATTAAAATTTACTTTTTTTATGTTTTTTTATAGTGAAATTATTGAATTATTTTAAGATTGATGTTTTTTTTATGTAATTTATATTAAAATTGCTTATATTTTTAACTTGAAACTTTTTTGTGTGTTTTTTATAGTGAAATTGTTGAGTATATTAAATTGGAACTTTTTTTAATGGTTTTTACAGTGAAATTGTTGAGTTTTTTCAAATGGAACTTTTTTTGTATGGTATTTACGTCGAAAATGTAGAGTTTTTTAACTTGGAACTTTTTTAATGGTATTTATAGTGAAATTATTGAGTTTTTCGACTTGGAATTTTTTTATGGTTTTTATAGTGAAATTGTATAGTTTTTTAACTAGGAACTTTTTTTAATGGTATTAATAGTGAAATTATTGAGTTTTTTGACTTGGAACTTTTTTATGGTTTTTATAGTGAAATTGTTAATTTTTTTAACATGAATCTTTTATGGTTTTTATAGTAAATTGTTGACTTATTTTTAACTTGGAACTTTTTTTTTTGGTTTTTACAGTAAAATTGTAGAGTTTTTTAACTAGGAATGTTTATTTTTTATGGTTTTTATAGTGAAATTGATGAATTTTTTAACTTGGAATTTTTTTATGGTTTTTAAGAGAAATTGTTTAATTTTTTAACTAGGAACTTTTTTTATGCTTTTTATACAGAAACTGTTTACTTGGAATCTTTTATACTTTTTTTTTTTAACTTGGAACTTTTTAATGGTTCTTTTAGTGAAATTGTTGAGTTTTTTAAAATTTACTTTTTTATGTTTTTTTATAGTGAAATTATTGAATTATTTTAAGATTGATGTTTTTTTTATGTAATTTATATTAAAATTGCTTATATTTTTAACTTGAAACTTTTTTGTGTGTTTTTTATAGTGAAATTGTTGAGTATTTTAAATTGGAACTTTTTTTAATGGTTTTTACAGTGAAATTGTTGAGTTTTTTCAAATGGAACTTTTTTTGTATGGTTTTTACAGTGAAAATGTAGAGTTTTTTAACTTGGAACTTTTTTAATGGTATTTATAGTGAAATTATTGAGTTTTTCGACTTGGAACTTTTTTATGGTTTTTATAGGAAATTGTATAGTTTTTTAACTAGGAACTTTTTTTAATGGTATTTATAGTGAAATTATTGAGTTTTTTGACTTGGAACTTTTTTATGGTTTTTATAGTGAAATTGTTAATTTTTTTAACATGAATCTTTTATGGTTTTTATAATAAATTGTTGACTTATTTTTAACTTGGAACTTTTTTTTTGGTTTTTACAGTAAAATTGTTGAGTTTTTTTAACTAGGAATGTTTATTTTTTATGGTTTTTATAGTGAAATTGATGAATTTTTTAACTTGGAATTTTTTTATGGTTTTTATAGAGAAATTGTTTAATTTTTTAACTTGGAACTTTTTTTATGCTTTTTATACAAAAACTGTTTACTTGGAATCTTTTATGCTTTTTTTTAACTTGGAACTTTTTAATGGTTCTTTTAGTGAAATTGTTGAGTTTTTTAAAATTTACTTTTTTTATGTTTTTTATAGTGAAATTGTTGAATTATTTTAAGATTGATGTTTTTTTTCAGTAATTTATATTAAAATAGCTTATATTTTTAACTTGAAACTTTTTTTGTATGTTTTTTATAGTGAAATTGTTGAGTATTTTAAATTGGAACTTTTTTTAATGGTTTTTACAGTGAAATTGTTGAGTTTTTTCAAATGGAACTTTTTTTGTATGGTTTTTACAGTGAAAATGTAGAGTTTTTTAACTTGGAACTTTTTTAATGGTATTTATAGTGAAATTATTGAGTTTTTCGACTTGGAACTTTTTTATGGTTTTTATAGTGAAATTGTATAGTTTTTTAACTAGGAACTTTTTTTAATGGTATTTATAGTTAAATTATTGAGTTTTTTGACTTGGAACTTTTTTATGGTTTTTATAGTGAAATTGTTAATTTTTTTAACATGAATCTTTTATGGTTTTTATAGTAAATTGTTGACTTATTTTTAACTTGGAACTTTTTTTTTTGGTTTTTACAGTAAAATTGTAGAGTTTTTTAACTAGGAATGTTTATTTTTTATGGTTTTTATAGTGAAATTGATGAATTTTTTAACTTGGAATTTTTTTATGGTTTTTAAGAGAAATTGTTTAATTTTTTAACTAGGAACTTTTTTTATGCTTTTTATACAGAAACTGTTTACTTGGAATCTTTTATACTTTTTTTTTTAACTTGGAACTTTTTAATGGTTCTTTTAGTGAAATTGTTGAGTTTTTTAAAATTTACTTTTTTATGTTTTTTTATAGTGAAATTATTGAATTATTTTAAGATTGATGTTTTTTTTATGTAATTTATATTAAAATTGCTTATATTTTTAACTTGAAACTTTTTTGTGTGTTTTTTATAGTGAAATTGTTGAGTATTTTAAATTGGAACTTTTTTTAATGGTTTTTACAGTGAAATTGTTGAGTTTTTTCAAATGGAACTTTTTTTGTATGGTTTTTACAGTGAAAATGTAGAGTTTTTTAACTTGGAACTTTTTTAATGGTATTTATAGTGAAATTATTGAGTTTTTCGACTTGGAACTTTTTTATGGTTTTTATAGTGAAATTGTATAGTTTTTTAACTAGGAACTTTTTTTAATGGTATTTATAGTGAAATTATTGAGTTTTTTGACTTGGAACTTTTTTATGGTTTTTATAGTGAAATTGTTAATTTTTTTAACATGAATCTTTTATGGTTTTTATAATAAATTGTTGACTTATTTTTAACTTGGAACTTTTTTTTTGGTTTTTACAGTAAAATTGTTGAGTTTTTTTAACTAGGAATGTTTATTTTTTATGGTTTTTATAGTGAAATTGATGAATTTTTTAACTTGGAATTTTTTTATGGTTTTTATAGAGAAATTGTTTAATTTTTTAACTTGGAACTTTTTTTATGCTTTTTATACAAAAACTGTTTACTTGGAATCTTTTATGCTTTTTTTTAACTTGGAACTTTTTAATGGTTCTTTTAGTGAAATTGTTGAGTTTTTTAAAATTTACTTTTTTTATGTTTTTTATAGTGAAATTGTTGAATTATTTTAAGATTGATGTTTTTTTCCAGTAATTTATATTAAAATAGCTTATATTTTTAACTTGAAACTTTTTTTGTATGTTTTTTATAGTGAAATTGTTGAGTATTTTAAATTGGAACTTTTTTTAATGGTTTTTACAGTGAAATTGTTGAGTTTTTTCAAATGGAACTTTTTTTGTATGGTTTTTACAGTGAAAATGTAGAGTTTTTTAACTTGGAACTTTTTTAATGGTATTTATAGTGAAATTATTGAGTTTTTCGACTTGGAACTTTTTTATGGTTTTTATAGTGAAATTGTATAGTTTTTTAACTAGGAACTTTTTTTAATGGTATTTATAGTGAAATTATTGAGTTTTTTGACTTGGAACTTTTTTATGGTTTTTATAGTGAAATTGTTAATTTTTTTAACATGAATCTTTTATGGTTTTTATAATAAATTGTTGACTTATTTTTAACTTGGAACTTTTTTTTTGGTTTTTACAGTAAAATTGTTGAGTTTTTTTAACTAGGAATGTTTATTTTTTATGGTTTTTATAGTGAAATTGATGAATTTTTTAACTTGGAATTTTTTTATGGTTTTTATAGAGAAATTGTTTAATTTTTTAACTTGGAACTTTTTTTATGCTTTTTATACAAAAACTGTTTACTTGGAATCTTTTATGCTTTTTTTTAACTTGGAACTTTTTAATGGTTCTTTTAGTGAAATTGTTGAGTTTTTTAAAATTTACTTTTTTTATGTTTTTTATAGTGAAATTGTTGAATTATTTTAAGATTGATGTTTTTTTCCAGTAATTTATATTAAAATAGCTTATATTTTTAACTTGAAACTTTTTTTGTATGTTTTTTATAGTGAAATTGTTGAGTATTTTAAATTGGAACTTTTTTTAATGGTTTTTACAGTGAAATTGTTGAGTTTTTTCAAATGGAACTTTTTTTGTATGGTTTTTACAGTGAAAATGTAGAGTTTTTTAACTTGGAACTTTTTTAATGGTATTTATAGTGAAATTATTGAGTTTTTCGACTTGGAACTTTTTTATGGTTTTTATAGTGAAATTGTATAGTTTTTTAACTAGGAACTTTTTTTAATGGTATTTATAGTTAAATTATTGAGTTTTTTGACTTGGAACTTTTTTATGGTTTTTATAGTGAAATTGTTAATTTTTTTAACATGAATCTTTTATGGTTTTTATAGTAAATTGTTGACTTATTTTTAACTTGGAACTTTTTTTTTGGTTTTTACAGTAAAATTGTTGAGTTTTTTTAACTAGGAATGTTTATTTTTTATGGTTTTTAATAGTGAAATTGATGAATTTTTTAACTTGGAATTTTTTTATGGTTTTTATAGAGAAATTGTTTAATTTTTTAACTTGGAACTTTTTTTATGCTTTTTATACAGAAACTGTTTACTTGGAATCTTTTTTGCTTTTTTTTTAACTTGGAACTTTTTTATGGTTCTTTTAGTGAAATTGTTGAGTTTTTTAAAATTTACTTTTTTTATGTTTTTTATAGTGAAATTATTGAATTATTTTAAGATTGATGTTTTTTTTCAGTAACTTATATTAAAATTGCTTATATTTTTAACTTGAAACTTTTTTTGTGTGTTTTTTATAGTGAAATTGTTGAGTATTTTAAATTGGAACTTTTTTTAATGGTTTTTACAGTGAAATTGTTGAGTTTTTTCAAATGGAACTTTTTTTGTATGGTTTTTACAGTGAAAATGTAGAGTTTTTTAACTTGGAACTTTTTTAATGGTATTTATAGTGAAATTATTGAGTTTTTCGACTTGGAACTTTTTTATGGTTTTTATAGTGAAATTGTATAGTTTTTTAACTAGGAACTTTTTTTAATGGTATTTATAGTGAAATTATTGAGTTTTTTGACTTGGAACTTTTTTATGGTTTTTATAGTGAAATTGTTAATTTTTTTAACATGAATCTTTTATGGTTTTTATAATAAATTGTTGACTTATTTTTAACTTGGAACTTTTTTTTTGGTTTTTACAGTAAAATTGTTGAGTTTTTTTAACTAGGAATGTTTATTTTTTATGGTTTTTATAGTGAAATTGATGAATTTTTTAACTTGGAATTTTTTTATGGTTTTTATAGAGAAATTGTTTAATTTTTTAACTTGGAACTTTTTTTATGCTTTTTATACAGAAACTGTTTACTTGGAATCTTTTATGCTTTTTTTTAACTTGGAACTTTTTAATGGTTCTTTTAGTGAAATTGTTGAGTTTTTTAAAATTTACTTTTTTTTTTATGTTTTTTATAGTGAAATTATTGAATTATTTTAAGATTGATGTTTTTTTTCAGTAATTTATATTAAAATTGCTTATATTTTTAACTTGAAACTTTATTTGTGTGTTTTTTATAGTGAAATTGTTGAGTATTTTAAATTGGAACTTTTTTTAATGGTTTTTACAGTGAAATTGTTGAGTTTTTTCAAATGGAACTTTTTTTGTATGGTTTTTACAGTGAAAATGTAGAGTTTTTTAACTTGGAACTTTTTTAATGGTATTTATAGTGAAATTATTGAGTTTTTCAACTTGGAACTTTTTTATGGTTTTTATAGTGAAATTGTATAGTTTTTTAACTAGGAACTTTTTTTAATGGTATTTATAGTGAAATTATTAAGTTTTTTGACTTGGAACTTTTTAATGGTTTTTATAGTGAAATTGTTAATTTTTTTAACATGAATCTTTTATGGTTTTATAGTGAAATTGTTGACTTATTTTTAACTTGGAACTTTTTTTATGGTTTTTACAGTAAAATTGTTGAGTTTTTTTAACTAGGAAGTTTATTTTTTATAGTTTTTATAGTGAAATTGATGGATTTTTTAACTTGGAATTTTTTTATGGTTTTTATAGAGAAATTGTTTAATTTTTTAACTTGGAACTTTTTTTATGCTTTTTATACAGAAACTGTTTACTTGGAACTTTTTAATGGTTCTTTTAGTGAAATTGTTGAGTTTTTTAAAATTTACTTTTTTTATGTTTTTTTATAGTGAAATTATTGAATTATTTTAAGATTGATGTTTTTTTTATGTAATTTATATTAAAATTGCTTATATTTTTAACTTGAAACTTTTTTGTGTGTTTTTTATAGTGAAATTGTTGAGTATTTTAAATTGGAACTTTTTTTAATGGTTTTTACAGTGAAATTGTTGAGTTTTTTCAAATGGAACTTTTTTTGTATGGTTTTTACAGTGAAAATGTAGAGTTTTTTAACTTGGAACTTTTTTAATGGTATTTATAGTAAAATTATTGAGTTTTTCGACTTGGAACTTTTTTATGGTTTTTATAGTGAAATTGTATAGTTTTTTAACTAGAATCTTTTTTTAATGGTATTTATAGTGAAATTATTGAGTTTTTTGACTTGGAACTTTTTTATGGTTTTTATAGTGAAATTGTTAATTTTTTTAACATGAATCTTTTATGGTTTTTATAGTAAATTGTTGACTTATTTTTAACTTGGAACTTTTTTTTTTGGTTTTACAGTAAAATTGTTGAGTTTTTTTAACTAGGAATGTTTATTTTTTATGGTTTTTATAGTGAAATTGATGAATTTTTTAACTTGGAATCTTTTTATGGTTTTTATAGAGAAATTGTTTAATTTTTTAACTTGGAACTTTTTTTATGCTTTTTATACAGAAATTGTTTACTTGAAATCTTTTATGCTTTTTTTTAACTTGGAACTTTTTTATGGTTCTTTTAGTGAAATTGTTGAGTTTTTTAAAATTTACTTTTTTTTATGTTTTTTATAGTGAAATTATTGAATTATTTTAAGATTGATATTTTTTTTCAGTAATTTATATTAAAATTGCTTATATTTTTAACTTGAAACTTTTTGTGTGTGTTTTTTATAGTTAAATTGTTGAGTATTTTAAATTGGAACTTTTTTTAATGGTTTTTACAGTGAAATTGTTGAGTTTTTTCAAATGGAACTTTTTTGTTATGGTTTTTACAGTGAAAATGTAGAGTTTTTTAACTTGGAACTTTTTTAATGGTATTTATAGTGAAATTATTGAGTTTTTCGACTTGGAACATTTTTATGGTTTTTATAGTGAAATTGTATAGTTTTTTAACTAGGAACTTTTTTTAATGGTATTTATAGTGAAATTATTGAGTTTTTTGACTTGGAACTTTTTTATGGTTTTTATAGTGAATTATTAATTTTTTTAACATGAATCTTTTATGGTTTTTATAGTGAAATTGTTGACTTATTTTTAACTTGGATCTTTTTTTTTGGTTTTTACAGTAAAATTGTTGAGTTTTTTTAACTAGGAAGTTTATTTTTTATGGTTTTTATAGTGAAATTGATGAATTTTTTAACTTGGAATTTTTTTATGGTTTTTATAGAGAAATTGTTTAATTTTTTAACTTGGAACTTTTTTTATGCTTTTTATACAGAAACTGTTTACTTGGAATCTTTTATACTTTTTTTTTTAACTTGGAACTTTTTAATGGTTCTTTTAGTGAAATTGTTGAGTTTTTTAAAATTTACTTTTTTTATGTTTTTTTATAGTGAAATTATTGAATTATTTTAAGATTGATGTTTTTTTTATGTAATTTATATTAAAATTGCTTATATTTTTAACTTGAAACTTTTTTTTGTGTTTTTTATAGTGAAATTGTTGAGATTTTAAATTGGAACTTTTTTTAATGGTTTTAACAGTGAAATTGTTGAGTTTTTTCAAATGGAACTTTTTTTGTATGGTTTTTACAGTGAAAATGTAGAGTTTTTTAACTTGGAACTTTTTTAATGGTATTTATAGTGAAATTATTGAGTTTTTCGACTAGGAACTTTTTTATGGTTTTTATAGTGAAATTGTATAGTTTTTTAACTAGGAACTTTTTTTAATGGTATTTATAGTGAAATTATTGAGTTTTTTGACTTGGAACTTTTTTATGGTTTTTATAGTGAAATTGTTAATTTTTTTAACATGAATCTTTTATGGTTTTTATAGTAAATTGTTGACTTATTTTTAACTTGGAACTTTTTTTTTGGTTTTTACAGTAAAATTGTTGAGTTTTTTTAACTAGGAATGTTTATTTTTTATGGTTTTTATAGTGAAATTGATGAATTTTTTAACTTGGAATTTTTTTATGGTTTTTATAGAGAAATTGTTTAATTTTTTAACTTGGAACTTTTTTTATGCTTTTTATACAGAAATTGTTTACTTGGAATCTTTTATGCTTTTTTTTAACTTGGAACTTTTTTATGGTTCTTTTAGTGAAATTGTTGAGTTTTTTAAAATTTACTTTTTTTTTATGTTTTTTATAGTGAAATTATTGAATTATTTTAAGATTGATGTTTTTTTCCAGTAATTTATATTAAAATTGCTTATATTTTTAACTTGAAACTTTTTGTGTGTGTTTTTTATAGTTAAATTGTTGAGTATTTTAAATTGGAACTTTTTTTAATGGTTTTTACAGTGAAATTGTTGAGTTTTTTCAAATGGAACTTTTTTGTTATGGTTTTTACAGTGAAAATGTAGAGTTTTTTAACTTGGAACTTTTTTAATGGTATTTATAGTGAAATTATTGAGTTTTTCGACTTGGAACATTTTTATGGTTTTTATAGTGAAATTGTATAGTTTTTTAACTAGGAACTTTTTTTAATGGTATTTATAGTGAAATTATTGAGTTTTTTGACTTGGAACTTTTTTATGGTTTTTATAGTGAAATTATTAATTTTTTTAACATGAATCTTTTATGGTTTTTATAGTGAAATTGTTGACTTATTTTTAACTTGGTTCTTTTTTTTTGGTTTTTACAGTAAAATTGTTGAGTTTTTTTAACTAGGAAGTTTATTTTTTATGGTTTTTATAGTGAAATTGATACATTTTTTAACTTGGAATTTTTTTATGGTTTTTATAGAGAAATTGTTTAATTTTTTAACTTGGAACTTTTTTTATGCTTTTTATACAGAAACTGTTTACTTGGAATCTTTTATACTTTTTTTTTTAACTTGGAACTTTTTAATGGTTCTTTTAGTGAAATTGTTGAGTTTTTTAAAATTTACTTTTTTTATGTTTTTTTATAGTGAAATTATTGAATTATTTTAAGATTGATGTTTTTTTTATGTAATTTATATTAAAATTGCTTATATTTTTAACTTGAAACTTTTTTGTGTGTTTTTTATAGTGAAATTGTTGAGATTTTAAATTGGAACTTTTTTTAATGGTTTTAACAGTGAAATTGTTGAGTTTTTTCAAATGGAACTTTTTTTGATTGGTTTTTACAGTGAAAATGTAGAGTTTTTTAACTTGGAACTTTTTTAATGGTATTTATAGTGAAATTATTGAGTTTTTCGACTTGGAACTTTTTTATGGTTTTTATAGTGAAATTGTATAGTTTTTTAACTAGGAACTTTTTTTAATGGTATTTATAGTGAAATTATTGAGTTTTTTGACTTGGAACTTTTTTATGGTTTTTATAGTGAAATTGTTAATTTTTTTAACATGAATCTTTTATGGTTTTTATAGTAAATTGTTGACTTATTTTTAACTTGGAACTTTTTTTTTGGTTTTTACAGTAAAATTGTTGAGTTTTTTTAACTAGGAATGTTTATTTTTTATGGTTTTTATAGTGAAATTGATGAATTTTTTAACTTGGAATTTTTTTATGGTTTTTATAGAGAAATTGTTTAATTTTTTAACTTGGAACTTTTTTTATGCTTTTTATACAGAAACTGTTTACTTGGAATCTTTTATGCTTTTTTTTAACTTGGAACTTTTTTATGGTTCTTTTATTGAAATTGTTGAGTTTTTTAAAATTTACTTTTTTTTATGTTTTTTATAGTGAAATTATTGAATTATTTTAAGATTGATGTTTTTTTTCAGTAATTTATATTAAAATTGCTTATATTTTTAACTTGAAACTTTTTGTGTGTGTTTTTTATAGTTAAATTGTTGAGTATTTTAAATTGGAACTTTTTTTAATGGTTTTTACAGTGAAATTGTTGAGTTTTTTCAAATGGAACTTTTTTGTTATGGTTTTTACAGTGAAAATGTAGAGTTTTTTAACTTGGAACTTTTTTAATGGTATTTATAGTGAAATTATTGAGTTTTTCGACTTGGAACATTTTTATGGTTTTTATAGTGAAATTGTATAGTTTTTTAACTAGGAACTTTTTTTAATGGTAATTATAGTGAAATTATTGAGTTTTTTGACTTGGAACTTTTTTATGGTTTTTATAGTGAAATTATTAATTTTTTTAACATGAATCTTTTATGGTTTTTATAGTGAAATTGTTGACTTATTTTTAACTTGGAACTTTTTTTTTGGTTTTTACAGTAAAATTGTTGAGTTTTTTTAACTAGGAAGTTTATTTTTTATGGTTTTTATAGTGAAATTGATGAATTTTTTAACTTGGAATTTTTTTATGGTTTTTATAGAGAAATTGTTTAATTTTTTAACTTGGAACTTTTTTTATGCTTTTTATACAGAAACTGTTTACTTGGAATCTTTTATACTTTTTTTTTAACTTGGAACTTTTTAATGGTTCTTTTAGTGAAATTGTTGAGTTTTTTAAAATTTACTTTTTTTATGTTTTTTTATAGTGAAATTATTGAATTATTTTAAGATTGATGTTTTTTTTATGTAATTTATATTAAAATTGCTTATATTTTTAACTTGAAACTTTTTTGTGTGTTTTTTATAGTGAAATTGTTGAGTATTTTAAATTGGAACTTTTTTTAATGGTTTTAACAGTGAAATTGTTGAGTTTTTTCAAATGGAACTTTTTTTGTATGGTTTTTACAGTGAAAATGTAGAGTTTTTTAACTTGGAACTTTTTTAATGGTATTTATAGTGAAATTATTGAGTTTTTCGACTTGGAACTTTTTTATGGTTTTTATAGTGAAATTGTATAGTTTTTTAACTAGGAACTTTTTTTAATGGTATTTATAGTGAAATTATTGAGTTTTTTGACTTGGAACTTTTTTATGGTTTTTATAGTGAAATTGTTAATTTTTTAACATGAATCTTTTATGGTTTTTATAATAAATTGTTGACTTATTTTTAACTTGGAACTTTTTTTTTGATTTTTACAGTAAAATTGTTGAGTTTTTTTAACTAGGAATGTTTATTTTTTATGGTTTTTATAGTGAAATTGATGAATTTTTTAACTTGGAATTTTTTTATGGTTTTTATAGAGAAATTGTTTAATTTTTTAACTTGGAACTTTTTTTATGCTTTTTATACAGAAACTGTTTACTTGGAATCTTTTATGCTTTTTTTTAACTTGGAACTTTTTAATGGTTCTTTTAGTGAAATTGTTGAGTTTTTTAAAATTTACTTTTTTTATGTTTTTTATAGTGAAATTATTGAATTATTTTAAGATTAATGTTTTTTTTCCAGTAATTTATATTAAAATTGCTTATATTTTTAACTTGAAACTTTTTTTTTGTGTTTTTTATAGTGAAATTGTTGAGTATTTTAAATTGGAACTTTTTTTTATGGTTTTTACAGTGAAATTGTTGAGTTTTTTCAAATGGAACTTTTTTTGTATGGTTTTTACAGTGAAAATGTAGAGTTTTTTAACTTGGAACTTTTTTAATGGTATTTATAGTGAAATTATTGAGTTTTTCAACTTGGAACTTTTTTATGGTTTTTATAGTGAAATTGTATAGTTTTTTAACTAGGAACTTTTTTTAATGGTATTTATAGTGAAATTTTTGAGTTTTTTGACTTGGAACTTTTTAATGGTTTTTATAGTGAAATTGTTAATTTTTTTAACATGAATCTTTTATGGTTTTATATTGAAATTGTTGACTTATTTTTAACTTGGAACTTTTTTTATGGTTTTTACAGTGAAATTGTTGAGTTTTTTTAACTAGGAAGTTTATTTTTTATGGTTTTTATAGTGAAATTGATGGATTTTTTAACTTGGAATTTTTTTTATGGTTTTTATAGAGAAATTGTTTAATTTTTTAACTTGGAACTTTTTTTATGCTTTTTATACAGAAACTGTTTACTTGGAACTTTTTAATGGTTCTTTTAGTGAAATTGTTGAGTTTTTTAAAATTTACTTTTTTTTATGTTTTTTTATAGTGAAATTATTGAATTATTTTAAGATTGATGTTTTTTTATGTAATATATATTAAAATTGCTTATATTTTTAACTTGAAACTTCTTTGTGTGTTTTTTATAGTGAAATTGTTGAGTATTTTAAATTGGAACTTTTTTTAATGGTTTTTACAGTGAAATTGTTGAGTTTTTTCAAATGGAACTTTTTTTGTATGGTTTTTACAGTGAAAATGTAGAGTTTTTTAACTTGGAACTTTTTTAATGGTATTTATAGTGAAATTATTGAGTTTTTCGACTTGGAACTTTTTTATGGTTTTTATAGTGAAATTGTATAGTTTTTTAACTAGGAACTTTTTTTAATGGTATTTATAGTGAAATTATTGAGTTTTTTGACTTGGAACTTTTTTATGGTTTTTATAGTGAAATTGTTACTTTTTTAACATGAATCTTTTATGGTTTTTATAGTAAATTGTTGACTTATTTTTAACTTGGAACTTTTTTTTTTTGGTTTTTACAGTAAAATTGTTGAGTTTTTTTAACTAGGAATGTTTATTTTTTATGGTTTTTATAGTGAAATTGATGGATTTTTTAACTTGGAATTTTTTTATGGTTTTTATAGAGAAATTGTTTAATTTTTTAACTTGGAACTTTTTTTATGCTTTTTATACAGAAACTGTTTACTTGGAATCTTTTATGCTTTTTTTTATCTTGGAACTTTTTAATGGTTCTTTAAGTGAAATTGTTGAGTTTTTTAAAATTTACTTTTTTTTATGTTTTTTATAGTGAAATTATTGAATTATTTTAAGATTGATGTTTTTTTTCAGTAATTTATATTAAAATTGCTTATATTTTTAACTTGAAACTTGTTTTGTGTGTTTTTTATAGTTAAATTGTTGAGTATTTTAAATTGGAACTTTTTTTAATTGTTTTTACAGTGAAATTGTTGAGTTTTTTCAAATGGAACTTTTTTTGTATGGTTTTTACAGTGAAAATGTAGAGTTTTTTAACTTGGAACTTTTTTAATGGTATTTATAGTGAAATTATTGAGTTTTTCGACTTGGAACTTTTTTATGGTTTTTATAGTGAAATTGTATAGTTTTTTAACTAGGAACTTTTTTTAATGGTATTTATAGTGAAATTTTTGAGTTTTTTGACTTGGAACTTTTTAATGGTTTTTATAGTGAAATTGTTAATTTTTTTAACATGAATCTTTTATGGTTTTATAGTGAAATTGTTGACTTATTTTTAACTTGGAACTTTTTTTATGGTTTTTACAGTGAAATTGTTGAGTTTTTTTAACTAGGAAGTTTATTTTTTATGGTTTTTATAGTGAAATTGATGGATTTTTTAACTTGGAATTTTTTTTATGGTTTTTATAGAGAAATTGTTTAATTTTTTAACTTGGAACTTTTTTTATGCTTTTTATACAGAAACTGTTTACTTGGAACTTTTTAATGGTTCTTTTAGTGAAATTGTTGAGTTTTTTAAAATTTACTTTTTTTATGTTTTTTTATAGTGAAATTATTGAATTATTTTAAGATTGATGTTTTTTTTATGTAATTTATATTAAAATTTCTTATATTTTTAACTTGAAACTTTTTTGTGTGTTTTTTATAGTGAAATTATTGAGTATTTTAAATTGGAACTTTTTTTAATGGTTTTTACAGTGAACTTGTTGAGTTTTTTCAAATGGAACTTTTTTTGTATGGTTTTTACAGTGAAAATGTAGAGTTTTTTAACTTGGAACTTTTTTAATGGTATTTATAGTGAAATTATTGAGTTTTTCGACTTGGAACTTTTTTATGGTTTTTATAGTGAAATTGTATAGTTTTTTAACTAGGAACTTTTTTTAATGGTATTTATAGTGAAATTATTGAGTTTTTTGACTTGGAACTTTTTTATGGTTTTTATAGTGAAATTGTTACTTTTTTTAACATGAATCTTTTATGGTTTTTATAGTAAATTGTTGACTTATTTTTAACTTGGAACTTTTTTTTTTTGGTTTTTACAGTAAAATTGTTGAGTTTTTTTAACTAGGAATGTTTATTTTTTATGGTTTTTATAGTGAAATTGATGGATTTTTTAACTTGGAATTTTTTTATGGTTTTTATAGAGAAATTGTTTAATTTTTTAACTTGGAACTTTTTTTATGCTTTTTATACAGAAACTGTTTACTTGGAATCTTTTATGCTTTTTTTTATCTTGGAACTTTTTAATGGTTCTTTTAGTGAAATTGTTGAGTTTTATAAAATTTACTTTTTTTTATGTTTTTTATAGTGAAATTATTGAATTATTTTAAGATTGATGTTTTTTTCCAGTAATTTATATTAAAATTGCTTATATTTTTAACTTGAAACTTGTTTTGTGTGTTTTTTATAGTTAAATTGTTGAGTATTTTAAATTGGAACTTTTTTTAATTGTTTTTACAGTGAAATTGTTGAGTTTTTTCAAATGGAACTTTTTTGTTATGGTTTTTACAGTGAAAATGTAGAGTTTTTTAACTTGGAACTTTTTTAATGGTATTTATAGTGAAATTATTGAGTTTTTCGACTTGGAACTTTTTTATGGTTTTTATAGTGAAATTGTATAGTTTTTTAACTAGGAACTTTTTTTAATGGTATTTATAGTGAAATTTTTGAGTTTTTTGACTTGGAACTTTTTAATGGTTTTTATAGTGAAATTGTTAATTTTTTTAACATGAATCTTTTATGGTTTTATAGTGAAATTGTTGACTTATTTTTAACTTGGAACTTTTTTTATGGTTTTTACAGTGAAATTGTTGAGTTTTTTTAACTAGGAAGTTTATTTTTTATGGTTTTTATAGTGAAATTGATGGATTTTTTAACTTGGAATTTTTTTTATGGTTTTTATAGAGAAATTGTTTAATTTTTTAACTTGGAACTTTTTTTATGCTTTTTATACAGAAACTGTTTACTTGGAACTTTTTAATGGTTCTTTTAGTGAAATTGTTGAGTTTTTTAAAATTTACTTTTTTTATGTTTTTTTATAGTGAAATTATTGAATTATTTTAAGATTGATGTTTTTTTTATGTAATTTATATTAAAATTTCTTATATTTTTAACTTGAAACTTTTTTGTGTGTTTTTTATAGTGAAATTATTGAGTATTTTAAATTGGAACTTTTTTTAATGGTTTTTATAGTGAACTTGTTGAGTTTTTTCAAATGGAACTTTTTTTGTATGGTTTTTACAGTGAAAATGTAGAGTTTTTTAACTTGGAACTTTTTTAATGGTATTTATAGTGAAATTATTGAGTTTTTCGACTTGGAACTTTTTTATGGTTTTTATAGTGAAATTGTATAGTTTTTTAACTAGGAACTTTTTTTAATGGTATTTATAGTGAAATTATTGAGTTTTTTGACTTGGAACTTTTTTATGGTTTTTATAGTGAAATTGTTACTTTTTTTAACATGAATCTTTTATGGTTTTTATAGTAAATTGTTGACTTATTTTTAACTTGGAACTTTTTTTTTTTGGTTTTTACAGTAAAATTGTTGAGTTTTTTTAACTAGGAATGTTTATTTTTTATGGTTTTTATAGTGAAATTGATGGATTTTTTAACTTGGAATTTTTTTATGGTTTTTATAGAGAAATTGTTTAATTTTTTAACTTGGAACTTTTTTTATGCTTTTTATACAGAAACTGTTTACTTGGAATCTTTTATGCTTTTTTTTATCTTGGAACTTTTTAATGGTTCTTTTAGTGAAATTGTTGAGTTTTATAAAATTTACTTTTTTTTATGTTTTTTATAGTGAAATTATTGAATTATTTTAAGATTGATGTTTTTTTCCAGTAATTTATATTAAAATTGCTTATATTTTTAACTTGAAACTTGTTTTGTGTGTTTTTTATAGTTAAATTGTTGAGTATTTTAAATTGGAACTTTTTTTAATTGTTTTTACAGTGAAATTGTTGAGTTTTTTCAAATGGAACTTTTTTGTTATGGTTTTTACAGTGAAAATGTAGAGTTTTTTAACTTGGAACTTTTTTAATGGTATTTATAGTGAAATTATTGAGTTTTTCGACTTGGAACTTTTTTATGGTTTTTATAGTGAAATTGTATAGTTTTTTAACTAGGAACTTTTTTTAATGGTATTTATAGTGAAATTTTTGAGTTTTTTGACTTGGAACTTTTTTATGGTTTTTATAGTGAAATTGTTAATTTTTTTAACATGAATCTTTTATGGTTTTATAGTGAAATTGTTGACTTATTTTTAACTTGGAACTTTTTTTATGGTTTTTACAGTGAAATTGTTGAGTTTTTTTAACTAGGAAGTTTATTTTTTATGGTTTTTATAGTGAAATTGATGGATTTTTTAACTTGGAATTTTTTTTATGGTTTTTATAGAGAAATTGTTTAATTTTTTAACTTGGAACTTTTTTTATGCTTTTTATACAGAAACTGTTTACTTGGAACTTTTTAATGGTTCTTTTAGTGAAATTGTTGAGTTTTTTAAAATTTACTTTTTTTATGTTTTTTTATAGTGAAATTATTGAATTATTTTAAGATTGATGTTTTTTTTATGTAATTTATATTAAAATTTCTTATATTTTTAACTTGAAACTTTTTTGTGTGTTTTTTATAGTGAAATTATTGAGTATTTTAAATTGGAACTTTTTTTAATGGTTTTTATAGTGAACTTGTTGAGTTTTTTCAAATGGAACTTTTTTTGTATGGTTTTTACAGTGAAAATGTAGAGTTTTTTAACTTGGAACTTTTTTAATGGTATTTATAGTGAAATTATTGAGTTTTTCGACTTGGAACTTTTTTATGGTTTTTATAGTGAAATTGTATAGTTTTTTAACTAGGAACTTTTTTTAATGGTATTTATAGTGAAATTATTGAGTTTTTTGACTTGGAACTTTTTTATGGTTTTTATAGTGAAATTGTTACTTTTTTTAACATGAATCTTTTATGGTTTTTATAGTAAATTGTTGACTTATTTTTAACTTGGAACTTTTTTTTTTTGGTTTTTACAGTAAAATTGTTGAGTTTTTTTAACTAGGAATGTTTATTTTTTATGGTTTTTATAGTGAAATTGATGGATTTTTTAACTTGGAATTTTTTTATGGTTTTTATAGAGAAATTGTTTAATTTTTTAACTTGGAACTTTTTTTATGCTTTTTATACAGAAACTGTTTACTTGGAATCTTTTATGCTTTTTTTTATCTTGGAACTTTTTAATGGTTCTTTTAGTTAAATTGTTGAGTTTTATAAAATTTACTTTTTTTTATATTTTTTATAGTGAAATTATTGAATTATTTTAAGATTGATGTTTTTTTTCAGTAATTTATATTAAAATTGCTTATATTTTTAACTTGAAACTTGTTTTGTGTGTTTTTTATAGTTAAATTGTTGAGTATTTTAAATTGGAACTTTTTTTAATGGTTTTTACAGTGAAATTGTTGAGTTTTTTCAAATGGAACTTTTTTGTTATGGTTTTTATAGTGAAAATGTAGAGTTTTTTAACTTGGAACTTTTTTAATGGTATTTATAGTGAAATTATTGAGTTTTTCGACTTGGAACTTTTTTATGGTTTTTATAGTGAAATTGTATAGTTTTTTAACTAGGAACTTTTTTTAATGGTATTTATAGTGAAATTATTGAGTTTTTTGACTTGGAACTTTTTTATGGTTTTTATAGTGAAATTGTTACTTTTTTTAACATGAATCTTTTATGGTTTTTATAGTAAATTGTTGACTTATTTTTAACTTGGAACTTTTTTTTTTTGGTTTTTACAGTAAAATTGTTGAGTTTTTTTAACTAGGAATGTTTATTTTTTATGGTTTTTATAGTGAAATTGATGGATTTTTTAACTTGGAATTTTTTTATGGTTTTTATAGAGAAATTGTTTAATTTTTTAACTTGGAACTTTTTTTATGCTTTTTATACAGAAACTGTTTACTTGGAATCTTTTATGCTTTTTTTTATCTTGGAACTTTTTAATGGTTCTTTTAGTGAAATTGTTGAGTTTTATAAAATTTACTTTTTTTTATGTTTTTTATAGTGAAATTATTGAATTATTTTAAGATTGATGTTTTTTTCCAGTAATTTATATTAAAATTGCTTATATTTTTAACTTGAAACTTGTTTTGTGTGTTTTTTATAGTTAAATTGTTGAGTATTTTAAATTGGAACTTTTTTTAATTGTTTTTACAGTGAAATTGTTGAGTTTTTTCAAATGGAACTTTTTTGTTATGGTTTTTACAGTGAAAATGTAGAGTTTTTTAACTTGGAACTTTTTTAATGGTATTTATAGTGAAATTATTGAGTTTTTCGACTTGGAACTTTTTTATGGTTTTTATAGTGAAATTGTATAGTTTTTTAACTAGGAACTTTTTTTAATGGTATTTATAGTGAAATTTTTGAGTTTTTTGACTTGGAACTTTTTAATGGTTTTTATAGTGAAATTGTTAATTTTTTTAACATGAATCTTTTATGGTTTTATAGTGAAATTGTTGACTTATTTTTAACTTGGAACTTTTTTTATGGTTTTTACAGTGAAATTGTTGAGTTTTTTTAACTAGGAAGTTTATTTTTTATGGTTTTTATAGTGAAATTGATGGATTTTTTAACTTGGAATTTTTTTTATGGTTTTTATAGAGAAATTGTTTAATTTTTTAACTTGGAACTTTTTTTATGCTTTTTATACAGAAACTGTTTACTTGGAACTTTTTAATGGTTCTTTTAGTGAAATTGTTGAGTTTTTTAAAATTTACTTTTTTTATGTTTTTTTATAGTGAAATTATTGAATTATTTTAAGATTGATGTTTTTTTTGTGTAATTTATATTAAAATTGCTTATATTTTTAACTTGAAACTTTTTTGTGTGTTTTTTATAGTGAAATTATTGAGTATTTTAAATTGGAACTTTTTTTAATGGTTTTTATAGTGAACTTGTTGAGTTTTTTCAAATGGAACTTTTTTTGTATGGTTTTTACAGTGAAAATGTAGAGTTTTTTAACTTGGAACTTTTTTAATGGTATTTATAGTGAAATTATTGAGTTTTTCGACTTGGAACTTTTTTATGGTTTTTATAGTGAAATTGTATAGTTTTTTAACTAGGAACTTTTTTTAATGGTATTTATAGTGAAATTATTGAGTTTTTTGACTTGGAACTTTTTTATGGTTTTTATAGTGAAATTGTTACTTTTTTTAACATGAATCTTTTATGGTTTTTATAGTAAATTGTTGACTTATTTTTAACTTGGAACTTTTTTTTTTTTGGTTTTTACAGTAAAATTGTTGAGTTTTTTTAACTAGGAATGTTTATTTTTTATGGTTTTTATAGTGAAATTGATGGATTTTTTAACTTGGAATTTTTTTATGGTTTTTATAGAGAAATTGTTTAATTTTTTAACTTGGAACTTTTTTTATGCTTTTTATACAGAAACTGTTTACTTGGAATCTTTTATGCTTTTTTTTATCTTGGAACTTTTTAATGGTTCTTTTAGTGAAATTGTTGAGTTTTATAAAATTTACTTTTTTTTATGTTTTTTATAGTGAAATTATTGAATTATTTTAAGATTGATGTTTTTTTCCAGTAATTTATATTAAAATTGCTTATATTTTTAACTTGAAACTTGTTTTGTGTGTTTTTTATAGTTAAATTGTTGAGTATTTTAAATTGGAACTTTTTTTAATTGTTTTTACAGTGAAATTGTTGAGTTTTTTCAAATGGAACTTTTTTGTTATGGTTTTTACAGTGAAAATGTAGAGTTTTTTAACTTGGAACTTTTTTAATGGTATTTATAGTGAAATTATTGAGTTTTTCGACTTGGAACTTTTTTATGGTTTTTATAGTGAAATTGTATAGTTTTTTAACTAGGAACTTTTTTTAATGGTATTTATAGTGAAATTTTTGAGTTTTTTGACTTGGAACTTTTTAATGGTTTTTATAGTGAAATTGTTAATTTTTTTAACATGAATCTTTTATGGTTTTATAGTGAAATTGTTGACTTATTTTTAACTTGGAACTTTTTTTATGGTTTTTACAGTGAAATTGTTGAGTTTTTTTAACTAGGAAGTTTATTTTTTATGGTTTTTATAGTGAAATTGATGGATTTTTTAACTTGGAATTTTTTTTATGGTTTTTATAGAGAAATTGTTTAATTTTTTAACTTGGAACTTTTTTTATGCTTTTTATACAGAAACTGTTTACTTGGAACTTTTTAATGGTTCTTTTAGTGAAATTGTTGATTTTTTTAAAATTTACTTTTTTTATGTTTTTTTATAGTGAAATTATTGAATTATTTTAAGATTGATGTTTTTTTTATGTAATTTATATTAAAATTGCTTATATTTTTAACTTGAAACTTTTTTGTGTGTTTTTTATAGTGAAATTATTGAGTATTTTAAATTGGAACTTTTTTTAATGGTTTTTACAGTGAAATTGTTGAGTTTTTTCAAATGGAACTTTTTTTGTATGGTTTTTACAGTGAAAATGTAGAGTTTTTTAACTTGGAACTTTTTTAATGGTATTTATAGTGAAATTATTGAGTTTTTCGACTTGGAACTTTTTTATGGTTTTTATAGTGAAATTGTATAGTTTTTTAACTAGGAACTTTTTTTAATGGTATTTATAGTGAAATTATTGAGTTTTTTGACTTGGATCTTTTTTATGGTTTTTATAGTGAAATTGTTAATTTTTTTAACATGAATCTTTTATGGTTTTTATAGTAAATTGTTGACTTATTTTTAACTTGGAACTTTTTTTTTTGGTTTTTACAGTAAAATTGTTGAGTTTTTTTAACTAGGAATGTTTATTTTTTATGGTTTTTATATTGAAATTGATGGATTTTTTAACTTGGAATTTTTTTATGGTTTTTATAGAGAAATTGTTTAATTTTTTAACTTGGAACTTTTTTTATGCTTTTTATACAGAAACTGTTTACTTGGAATCTTTTATGCTTTTTTTTAACTTGGAACTTTTTAATGGTTCTTTTAGTGAAATTGTTGAGTTTTTTAAAATTTACTTTTTTTTATGTTTTTTATAGTGAAATTATTGAATTATTTTAAGATTGATGTTTTTTTTCCAGTAATTTATATTAAAATTGCTTATATTTTTAACTTGAAACTTTTTTTGTGTGTTTTTTATAGTTAAATTGTTGAGTATTTTAAATTGGAACTTTTTTTAATGGTTTTTACAGTGAAATTGTTGAGTTTTTTCAAATGGAACTTTTTTGTTATGGTTTTTATAGTGAAAATGTAGAGTTTTTTAACTTGGAATTTTTTTAATGGTATTATAGTGAAATTATTGAGTTTTTCGACTTGGAACTTTTTTATGGTTTTTATAGTGAAATTGTATAGTTTTTTAACTAGGAACTTTTTTTAATGGTATTTATAGTGAAATTATTGAGTTTTTTGACTTGGAACTTTTTTATGGTTTTTATAGTGAAATTGTTAATTTTTTTAACATGAATCTTTTATGGTTTTTATAATAAATTGTTGACTTATTTTTAACTTGGAACTTTTTTTTTGGTTTTTACAGTAAAATTGTTGAGTTTTTTTAACTAGGAATGTTTATTTTTTATGGTTTTTATAGTGAAATTGATGAATTTTTTAACTTGGAATTTTTTTATGGTTTTTATAGAGAAATTGTTTAATTTTTTAACTTGGAACTATTTTATGCTTTTTATACAGAAACTGTTTACTTGGAATCTTTTATGCTTTTTTTTAACTTGGAACTTTTTAATGGTTCTTTTAGTGAAATTGTTGAGTTTTTTAAAATTTACTTTTTTTTATGTTTTTTATAGTGAAATTATTGAATTATTTTAAGATTGATGTTTTTTTCCAGTAATTTATATTAAAATTGCTTATATTTTTAACTTGAAACTTTTTTTGTGTGTTTTTTATAGTGAAATTGTTGAGTATTTTAAATTGGAACTTTTTTAATGGTTTTTACAGTGAAATTGTTGAGTTTTTTCAAATGGAACTTTTTTTGTATGGTTTTTACAGTGAAAATGTAGAATTTTTTAACTTGGAACTTTTTTAATGGTATTTATAGTGAAATTATTGAGTTTTTCAACTTGGAACTTTTTTATGGTTTTTATAGTGAAATTGTATAGTTTTTTAACTAGGAACTTTTTTTAATGGTATTTATAGTGAAATTTTTGAGTTTTTTGACTTGGAACTTTTTAATGGTTTTTATAGTGAAATTGTTAATTTTTTTAACATGAATCTTTTATGGTTTTATAGTGAAATTGTTGACTTATTTTTATCTTGGAACTTTTTTTATGGTTTTTACAGTGAAATTGTTGAGTTTTTTTAACTAGGAAGTTTATTTTTTATGGTTTTTATAGTGAAATTGATGGATTTTTTAACTTGGAATTTTTTTATGGTTTTTATAGAGAAATTGTTTAATTTTTTAACTTGGAACTTTTTTTATGCTTTTTATACAGAAACTGTTTACTTGGAACTTTTTAATGGTTCTTTTAGTGAAATTGTTGAGTTTTTTAAAATTTACTTTTTTTATGTTTTTTTATAGTGAAATTATTGAATTATTTTAAGATTGATGTTTTTTTTATGTAATTTATATTAAAATTGCTTATATTTTTAACTTGAAACTTTTTTGTGTGTTTTTTATAGTGAAATTATTGAGTATTTTAAATTGGAACTTTTTTTAATGGTTTTTACAGTGAAATTGTTGAGTTTTTTCAAATGGAACTTTTTTTGTATGGTTTTTACAGTGAAAATGTAGAGTTTTTTAACTTGGAACTTTTTTAATGGTATTTATAGTGAAATTATTGAGTTTTTCGACTTGGAACTTTTTTATGGTTTTTATAGTGAAATTGTATAGTTTTTTAACTAGGAATTTTTTTTAATGGTATTTATAGTGAAATTATTGAGTTTTTTGACTTGGAACTTTTTTATGGTTTTTATAGTGAAATTGTTAATTTTTTTAACATGAATCTTTTATGGTTTTTATAGTAAATTGTTGACTTATTTTTAACTTGGAACTTTTTTTTTTGGTTTTTACAGTAAAATTGTTGAGTTTTTTTAACTAGGAATGTTTATTTTTTATGGTTTTTATAGTGAAATTGATGGATTTTTTAACTTGGAATTTTTTTATGGTTTTTATAGAGAAATTGTTTAATTTTTTAACTTGGAACTTTTTTTATGCTTTTTATACAGAAACTGTTTACTTGGAATCTTTTATGCTTTTTTTTTAACTTGGAACTTTTTAATGGTTCTTTTAGTGAAATTGTTGAGTTTTTTAAAATTTACTTTTTTTTATGTTTTTTATAGTGAAATTATTGAATTATTTTAAGATTGATGTTTTTTTTTCAGTAATTTATATTAAAATTGCTTATATTTTTAACTTGAAACTTTTTTTGTGTGTTTTTTATAGTTAAATTGTTGAGTATTTTAAATTGGAACTTTTTTTAATGGTTTTTACAGTGAAATTGTTGAGTTTTTTCAAATGGAACTTTTTTGTTATGGTTTTTACAGTGAAAATGTAGAGTTTTTTAACTTGGAACTTTTTTAATGGTATTTATAGTGAAATTATTGAGTTTTTCGACTTGGAACTTTTTTATGGTTTTTATAGTGAAATTGTATAGTTTTTTAACTAGGAACTTTTTTTAATGGTATTTATAGTGAAATTATTGAGTTTTTTGACTTGGAACTTTTTTATGGTTTTTATAGTGAAATTGTTACTTTTTTTAACATGAATCTTTTATGGTTTTTATAGTAAATTGTTGACTTATTTTTAACTTGGAACTTTTTATTTTGGTTTTTACAGTAAAATTGTTGAGTTTTTTTAACTAGGAATGTTTATTTTTTATGGTTTTTATAGTGAAATTGATGGATTTTTTAACTTGGAATTTTTTTATGGTTTTTATAGAGAAATTGTTTAATTTTTTAACTTGGAACTTTTTTTATGCTTTTTATACAGAAACTGTTTACTTGGAATCTTTTATGCTTTTTTTTATCTTGGAACTTTTTAATGGTTCTTTTAGTGAAATTGTTGAGTTTTATAAAATTTACTTTTTTTTATGTTTTTTATAGTGAAATTATTGAATTATTTTAAGATTGATGTTTTTTTTCAGTAATTTATATTAAAATTGCTTATATTTTTAACTTGAAACTTGTTTTGTGTGTTTTTTATAGTTAAATTGTTGAGTATTTTAAATTGGAACTTTTTTTAATGGTTTTTACAGTGAAATTGTTGAGTTTTTTCAAATGGAACTTTTTTGTTATGGTTTTTACAGTGAAAATGTAGAGTTTTTTAACTTGGAACTTTTTTAATGGTATTTATAGTGAAATTATTGAGTTTTTCGACTTGGAACTTTTTTATGGTTTTTATAGTGAAATTGTATAGTTTTTTAACTAGGAACTTTTTTTAATGGTATTTATAGTGAAATTTTTGAGTTTTTTGACTTGGAACTTTTTAATGGTTTTTATAGTGAAATTGTTAATTTTTTTAACATGAATCTTTTATGGTTTTATAGTGAAATTGTTGACTTATTTTTAACTTGGAACTTTTTTTATGGTTTTTTCAGTGAATTTGTTGAGTTTTTTTAACTAGGAAGTTTATTTTTTATGGTTTTTATAGTGAAATTGATGGATTTTTTAACTTGGAATTTTTTTTATGGTTTTTATAGAGAAATTGTTTAATTTTTTAACTTGGAACTTTTTTTATGCTTTTTATACAGAAACTGTTTACTTGGAACTTTTTAATGGTTCTTTTAGTGAAATTGTTGAGTTTTTTAAAATTTACTTTTTTTATGTTTTTTTATAGTGAAATTATTGAATTATTTTTAGATTGATGTTTTTTTTATGTAATTTATATTAAAATTGCTTATATTTTTAACTTGAAACTTTTTTGTGTGTTTTTTATAGTGAAATTATTGAGTATTTTAAATTGGAACTTTTTTTAATGGTTTTTACAGTGAAATTGTTGAGTTTTTTCAAATGGAACTTTTTTTGTATGGTTTTTACAGTGAAAATGTAGAGTTTTTTAACTTGGAACTTTTTTAATGGTATTTATAGTGAAATTATTGAGTTTTTCGACTTGGAACTTTTTTATGGTTTTTATAGTGAAATTGTATAGTTTTTTAACTAGGAACTTTTTTTAATGGTATTTATAGTGAAATTATTGAGTTTTTTGACTTGGAACTTTTTTATGGTTTTTATAGTGAAATTGTTAATTTTTTTAACATGAATCTTTTATGGTTTTTATAGTAAATTGTTGACTTATTTTTAACTTGGAACTTTTTTTTTTGGTTTTTACAGTAAAATTGTTGAGTTTTTTTAACTAGGAATGTTTATTTTTTATGGTTTTTATAGTGAAATTGATGGATTTTTTAACTTGGAATTTTTTTATGGTTTTTATAGAGAAATTGTTTAATTTTTTAACTTGGAACTTTTTTTATGCTTTTTATACAGAAACTGTTTACTTGGAATCTTTTTTGCTTTTTTTTATCTTGGAACTTTTTAATGGTTCTTTAAGTGAAATTGTTGAGTTTTATAAAATTTACTTTTTTTTATGTTTTTTATAGTGAAATTATTGAATTATTTTAAGATTGATGTTTTTTTTCAGTAATTTATATTAAAATTGCTTATATTTTTAACTTGAAACTTGTTTTGTGTGTTTTTTATAGTTAAATTGTTGAGTATTTTAAATTGGAACTTTTTTTAATGGTTTTTACAGTGAAATTGTTGAGTTTTTTCAAATGGAACTTTTTTTGTATGGTTTTTACAGTGAAAATGTAGAGTTTTTTAACTTGGAACTTTTTTAATGGTATTTATAGTGAAATTATTGAGTTTTTCGACTTGGAACTTTTTTATGGTTTTATAGTGAAATTGTATAGTTTTTTAACTAGGAACTTTTTTTAATGGTATTTATAGTGAAATTATTGAGTTTTTTGACTTGGAACTTTTTAATGGTTTTTATAATGAAATTGTTAATTTTTTTAACATGAATCTTTTATGGTTTTATAGTGAAATTGTTGACTTATTTTTAACTTGGAACTTTTTTTATGATTTTTACAGTAAAATTGTTGAGTTTTTTTAACTAGGAAGTTTATTTTTTATGGTTTTTATTGTGAAATTGATGGATTTTTTAACTTGGAATTTTTTTATGGTTTTTATAGAGAAATTGTTTAATTTTTTAACTTGAAACTTTTTTTATGCTTTTTATACAGAAATTGTTTACTTGGAATCTTTTATACTTTTTTTTTAACTTGGAACTTTTTAATGGTTCTTTTAGTGAAATTGTTGAGTTTTTTAAAATTTACTTTTTTTATGTTTTTTTATAGTGAAATTATTGAATTATTTTAAGATTGATGTTTTTTTTTATGTAATTTATATTAAAATTGCTTATATTTTTAACTTGAAACTTTTTTGTGTGTTTTTTATAGTGAAATTGTTGAGTATTTTAAATTGGAACTTTTTTTAATGGTTTTTACAGTGAAATTGTTGAGTTTTTTCAAATGGAACTTTTTTTGTATGGTTTTTACAGTGAAAATGTAGAGTTTTTTAACTTGGAACTTTTTTAATGGTATTTATAGTGAAATTATTGAGTTTTTCGACTTGGAACTTTTTTATGGTTTTTATAGTGAAATTGTATAGTTTTTTAACTAGGAACTTTTTTTAATGGTATTTATAGTGAAATTATTGAGTTTTTTTACTTGGAACTTTTTTATGGTTTTTATAGTGAAATTGTTAATTTTTTTAACATGAATCTTTTATGGTTTTTATAGTAAATTGTTGACTTATTTTTAACTTGGAACTTTTTTTTTTGGTTTTTACAGTAAAATTGTTGAGTTTTTTTAACTAGGAATGTTTATTTTTTATGGTTTTTATAGTGAAATTGATGGATTTTTTAACTTGGAATTTTTTTATGGTTTTTATAGAGAAATTTTTTAATTTTTTAACTTGGAACTTTTTTTATGCTTTTTATACAGAAACTGTTTACTTGGAATCTTTTATGCTTTTTTTTAACTTGGAACTTTTTAATGGTTCTTTTAGTGAAATTGTTGAGTTTTTTAAAATTTACCTTTTTTTATATTTTTTATAGTGAAATTATTGAATTATTTTAAGATTGATGTTTTTTTTCAGTAATTTATATTAAAATTGCTTATATTTTTAACTTGAAACTTTTTTTGTGTGTTTTTTATAGTTAAATTGTTGAGTATTTTAAATTGGAACTTTTTTTAATGGTTTTTACAGTGAAATTGTTGAGTTTTTTCAAATGGAACTTTTTTGTTATGGTTTTTACAGTGAAAATGTAGAGTTTTTTAACTTGGAACTTTTTTAATGGTATTTATAGTGAAATTATTGAGTTTTTCAACTTGGAACTTTTTTATGGTTTTTATAGTGAAATTGTATAGTTTTTTAACTAGGAACTTTTTTTAATGGTATTTATAGTGAAATTTTTGAGTTTTTTGACTTGGAACTTTTTAATGGTTTTTATAGTGAAATTGTTAATTTTTTTAACATGAATCTTTTATGGTTTTATAGTGAAATTGTTGACTTATTTTTAACTTGGAACTTTTTTTATGGTTTTTACAGTGAAATTGTTGAGTTTTTTTAACTAGGAAGTTTATTTTTTATGGTTTTTATAGTGAAATTGATGGATTTTTTAACTTGGAATTTTTTTATGGTTTTTATAGAGAAATTGTTTAATTTTTTAACTTGGAACTTTTTTTATGCTTTTTATACAGAAACTGTTTACTTGGAACTTTTTAATGGTTCTTTTAGTGAAATTGTTGAGTTTTTTAAAATTTACTTTTTTTATGTTTTTTTTATAGTGAAATTATTGAATTATTTTAAGATTGATGTTTTTTTTATGTAATTTATATTAAAAAAGACTTATATTTTTAACTTGAAACTTTTTTGTGTGTTTTTTATAGTGAAATTATTGAGTATTTTAAATTGGAACTTTTTTTAATGGTTTTTACAGTGAAATTGTTGAGTTTTTTCAAATGGAACTTTTTTGTTATGGTTTTTACAGTGAAAATGTAGAGTTTTTTAACTTGGAACTTTTTTAATGGTATTTATAGTGAAATTATTGAGTTTTTCGACTTGGAACTTTTTTATGGTTTTTATAGTGAAATTGTATAGTTTTTTAACTAGGAACTTTTTTTAATGGTATTTATAGTGAAATTATTGAGTTTTTTGACTTGGAACTTTTTTATGGTTTTTATAGTGAAATTGTTACTTTTTTTAACATGAATCTTTTATGGTTTTTATAGTAAATTGTTGACTTATTTTTAACTTGGAACTTTTTTTTTTGGTTTTTACAGTAAAATTGTTGAGTTTTTTTAACTAGGAATGTTTATTTTTTATGGTTTTTATAGTGAAATTGATGGATTTTTTAACTTGGAATTTTTTTATGGTTTTTATAGAGAAATTGTTTAATTTTTTAACTTGGAACTTTTTTTATGCTTTTTATACAGAAACTGTTTACTTGGAATCTTTTATGCTTTTTTTTATCTTGGAACTTTTTAATGGTTCTTTTAGTGAAATTGTTGAGTTTTATAAAATTTACTTTTTTTTATGTTTTTTATAGTGAAATTATTGAATTATTTTAAGATTGATGTTTTTTTTCAGTAATTTATATTAAAATTGCTTATATTTTTAACTTGAAACTTGTTTTGTGTGTTTTTTATAGTTAAATTGTTGAGTATTTTAAATTGGAACTTTTTTTAATGGTTTTTACAGTGAAATTGTTGAGTTTTTTCAAATGGAACTTTTTTGTTATGGTTTTTACAGTGAAAATGTAGAGTTTTTTAACTTGGAACTTTTTTAATGGTATTTATAGTGAAATTATTGAGTTTTTCGACTTGGAACTTTTTTATGGTTTTTATAGTGAAATTGTATAGTTTTTTAACTAGGAACTTTTTTTAATGGTATTTATAGTGAAATTTTTGAGTTTTTTGACTTGGAACTTTTTAATGGTTTTTATAGTGAAATTGTTAATTTTTTTAACATGAATCTTTTATGGTTTTATAGTGAAATTGTTGACTTATTTTTAACTTGGAACTTTTTTTATGGGTTTTTCAGTGAATTTGTTGAGTTTTTTTAACTAGGAAGTTTATTTTTTATGGTTTTTATAGTGAAATTGATGGATTTTTTAACTTGGAATTTTTTTTTATGGTTTTTATAGAGAAATTGTTTAATTTTTTAACTTGGAACTTTTTTTATGCTTTTTATACAGAAACTGTTTACTTGGAACTTTTTAATGGTTCTTTTAGTGAAATTGTTGAGTTTTTTAAAATTTACTTTTTTTATGTTTTTTTATAGTGAAATTATTGAATTATTTTTAGATTGATGTTTTTTTATGTAATTTATATTAAAATTGCTTATATTTTTAACTTGAAACTTTTTTGTGTGTTTTTTATAGTGAAATTATTGAGTATTTTAAATTGGAACTTTTTTTAATGGTTTTTACAGTGAAATTGTTGAGTTTTTTCAAATGGAACTTTTTTTGTATGGTTTTTACAGTGAAAATGTAGAGTTTTTTAACTTGGAACTTTTTTAATGGTATTTATAGTGAAATTATTGAGTTTTTCGACTTGGAACTTTTTTATGGTTTTTATAGTGAAATTGTATAGTTTTTTAACTAGGAACTTTTTTTAATGGTATTTATAGTGAAATTATTGAGTTTTTTTACTTGGAACTTTTTTATGGTTTTTATAGTGAAATTGTTAATTTTTTTAACATGAATCTTTTATGGTTTTTATAGTAAATTGTTGACTTATTTTTAACTTGGAACTTTTTTTTTTGGTTTTTACAGTAAAATTGTTGAGTTTTTTTAACTAGGAATGTTTATTTTTTATGGTTTTTATAGTGAAATTGATGGATTTTTTAACTTGGAATTTTTTTATGGTTTTTATAGAGAAATTGTTTAATTTTTTAACTTGGAACTTTTTTTATGCTTTTTATACAGAAACTGTTTACTTGGAATCTTTTATGCTTTTTTTTATCTTGGAACTTTTTAATGGTTCTTTTAGTGAAATTGTTGAGTTTTATAAAATTTACTTTTTTTTATGTTTTTTATAGTGAAATTATTGAATTATTTTAAGATTGATGTTTTTTTTCAGTAATTTATATTAAAATTGCTTATATTTTTAACTTGAAACTTGTTTTGTGTGTTTTTTATAGTTAAATTGTTGAGTATTTTAAATTGGAACTTTTTTTAATGGTTTTTACAGTGAAATTGTTGAGTTTTTTCAAATGGAACTTTTTTGTTATGGATTTTACAGTGAAAATGTAGAGTTTTTTAACTTGGAACTTTTTTAATGGTATTTATAGTGAAATTATTGAGTTTTTCGACTTGGAACTTTTTTATGGTTTTTATAGTGAAATTGTATAGTTTTTTAACTAGGAACTTTTTTTAATGGTATTTATAGTGAAATTTTTGAGTTTTTTGACTTGGAACTTTTTAATGGTTTTTATAGTGAAATTGTTAATTTTTTTAACATGAATCTTTTATGGTTTTATAGTGAAATTGTTGACTTATTTTTAACTTGGAACTTTTTTTATGGGTTTTTCAGTGAATTTGTTGAGTTTTTTTAACTAGGAAGTTTATTTTTTATGGTTTTTATAGTGAAATTGATGGATTTTTTAACTTGGAATTTTTTTTTATGGTTTTTATAGAGAAATTGTTTAATTTTTTAACTTGGAACTTTTTTTATGCTTTTTATACAGAAACTGTTTACTTGGAACTTTTTAATGGTTCTTTTAGTGAAATTGTTGAGTTTTTTAAAATTTACTTTTTTTATGTTTTTTTATAGTGAAATTATTGAATTATTTTTAGATTGATGTTTTTTTATGTAATTTATATTAAAATTGCTTATATTTTTAACTTGAAACTTTTTTGTGTGTTTTTTATAGTGAAATTATTGAGTATTTTAAATTGGAACTTTTTTTAATGGTTTTTACAGTGAAATTGTTGAGTTTTTTCAAATGGAACTTTTTTTGTATGGTTTTTACAGTGAAAATGTAGAGTTTTTTAACTTGGAACTTTTTTAATGGTATTTATAGTGAAATTATTGAGTTTTTCGACTTGGAACTTTTTTATGGTTTTTATAGTGAAATTGTATAGTTTTTTAACTAGGAACTTTTTTTAATGGTATTTATAGTGAAATTATTGAGTTTTTTTACTTGGAACTTTTTTATGGTTTTTATAGTGAAATTGTTAATTTTTTTAACATGAATCTTTTATGGTTTTTATAGTAAATTGTTGACTTATTTTTAACTTGGAACTTTTTTTTTTGGTTTTTACAGTAAAATTGTTGAGTTTTTTTAACTAGGAATGTTTATTTTTTATGGTTTTTATAGTGAAATTGATGGATTTTTTAACTTGGAATTTTTTTATGGTTTTTATAGAGAAATTGTTTAATTTTTTAACTTGGAACTTTTTTTATGCTTTTTATACAGAAACTGTTTACTTGGAATCTTTTATGCTTTTTTTTAACTTGGAACTTTTTAATGGTTCTTTTAGTGAAATTGTTGAGTTTTTTAAAATTTACCTTTTTTTATATTTTTTATAGTGAAATTATTGAATTATTTTAAGATTGATGTTTTTTTTCAGTAATTTATATTAAAATTGCTTATATTTTTAACTTGAAACTTTTTTTGTGTGTTTTTTATAGTTAAATTGTTGAGTATTTTAAATTGGAACTTTTTTTAATGGTTTTTACAGTGAAATTGTTGAGTTTTTTCAAATGGAACTTTTTTTGTATGGTTTTTACAGTGAAAATGTAGAGTTTTTTAACTTGGTACTTTTTTAATGGTATTTATAGTGAAATTATTGAGTTTTTCGACTTGGAACTTTTTTATGGTTTTATAGTGAAATTGTATAGTTTTTTAACTAGGAACTTTTTTTAATGGTATTTATAGTGAAATTATTGAGTTTTTTGACTTGGAACTTTTTAATGGTTTTTATAATGAAATTGTTAATTTTTTTAACATGAATCTTTTATGGTTTTATAGTGAAATTGTTGACTTATTTTTAACTTGGAACTTTTTTTATGATTTTTACAGTAAAATTGTTGAGTTTTTTTAACTAGGAAGTTTATTTTTTATGGTTTTTATTGTGAAATTGATGGATTTTTTAACTTGGAATTTTTTTATGGTTTTTATAGAGAAATTGTTTAATTTTTTAACTTGAAACTTTTTTTATGCTTTTTATACAGAAATTGTTTACTTGGAATCTTTTATACTTTTTTTTTAACTTGGAACTTTTTAATGGTTCTTTTAGTGAAATTGTTGTGTTTTTTAAAATTTACTTTTTTTATGTTTTTTTATAGTGAAATTATTGAATTATTTTAAGATTGATGTTTTTTTTTATGTAATTTATATTAAAATTGCTTATATTTTTAACTTGAAACTTTTTTGTGTGTTTTTTATAGTGAAATTGTTGAGTATTTTAAATTGGAACTTTTTTTAATGGTTTTTACAGTGAAATTGTTGAGTTTTTTCAAATGGTACTTTTTTTGTATGGTTTTTACAGTGAAAATGTAGAGTTTTTTAACTTGGAACTTTTTTAATGGTATTTATAGTGAAATTATTGAGTTTTTCGACTTGGAACTTTTTTATGGTTTTTATAGTGAAATTGTATAGTTTTTTAACTAGGAACTTTTTTTAATGGTATTTATAGTGAAATTATTGAGTTTTTTTACTTGGAACTTTTTTATGGTTTTTATAGTGAAATTGTTAATTTTTTTAACATGAATCTTTTATGGTTTTTATAGTAAATTGTTGACTTATTTTTAACTTGGAACTTTTTTTTTTGGTTTTTACAGTAAAATTGTTGAGTTTTTTTAACTAGGAATGTTTATTTTTTATGGTTTTTATAGTGAAATTGATGGATTTTTTAACTTGGAATTTTTTTATGGTTTTTATAGAGAAATTGTTTAATTTTTTAACTTGGAACTTTTTTTATGCTTTTTATACAGAAACTGTTTACTTGGAATCTTTTATGCTTTTTTTTTAACTTGGAACTTTTTAATGGTTCTTTTAGTGAAATTGTTGAGTTTTTTAAAATTTACCTTTTTTTATATTTTTTATAGTGAAATTATTGAATTATTTTAAGATTGATGTTTTTTTTCAGTAATTTATATTAAAATTGCTTATATTTTTAACTTGAAACTTGTTTTGTGTGTTTTTTATAGTTAAATTGTTGAGTATTTTAAATTGGAACTTTTTTTAATGGTTTTTACAGTGAAATTGTTGAGTTTTTTCAAATGGAACTTTTTTTGTATGGTTTTTACAGTGAAAATGTAGAGTTTTTTAACTTGGAACTTTTTTAATGGTATTTATAGTGAAATTATTGAGTTTTTCGACTTGGAACTTTTTTATGGTTTTATAGTGAAATTGTATAGTTTTTTAACTAGGAACTTTTTTTAATGGTATTTATAGTGAAATTATTGAGTTTTTTGACTTGGAACTTTTTAATGGTTTTTATAATGAAATTGTTAATTTTTTTAACATGAATCTTTTATGGTTTTATAGTGAAATTGTTGACTTATTTTTAACTTGGAACTTTTTTTATGATTTTTACAGTAAAATTGTTGAGTTTTTTTAACTAGGAAGTTTATTTTTTATGGTTTTTATTGTGAAATTGATGGATTTTTTAACTTGGAATTTTTTTATGGTTTTTATAGAGAAATTGTTTAATTTTTTAACTTGAAACTTTTTTTATGCTTTTTATACAGAAATTGTTTACTTGGAATCTTTTATACTTTTTTTTTAACTTGGAACTTTTTAATGGTTCTTTTAGTGAAATTGTTGTGTTTTTTAAAATTTACTTTTTTTATGTTTTTTTATAGTGAAATTATTGAATTATTTTAAGATTGATGTTTTTTTTTATGTAATTTATATTAAAATTGCTTATATTTTTAACTTGAAACTTTTTTGTGTGTTTTTTATAGTGAAATTGTTGAGTATTTTAAATTGGAACTTTTTTTAATGGTTTTTACAGTGAAATTGTTGAGTTTTTTCAAATGGAACTTTTTTTGTATGGTTTTTACAGTGAAAATGTAGTGTTTTTTAACTTGGAACTTTTTTAATGGTATTTATAGTGAAATTATTGAGTTTTTCGACTTGGAACTTTTTTATGGTTTTTATAGTGAAATTGTATAGTTTTTTAACTAGGAACTTTTTTTAATGGTATTTATAGTGAAATTATTGAGTTTTTTTACTTGGAACTTTTTTATGGTTTTTATAGTGAAATTGTTAATTTTTTTAACATGAATCTTTTATGGTTTTTATAGTAAATTGTTGACTTATTTTTAACTTGGAACTTTTTTTTTTGGTTTTTACAGTAAAATTGTTGAGTTTTTTTAACTAGGAATGTTTATTTTTTATGGTTTTTATAGTGAAATTGATGGATTTTTTAACTTGGAATTTTTTTATGGTTTTTATAGAGAAATTGTTTAATTTTTTAACTTGGAACTTTTTTTATGCTTTTTATACAGAAACTGTTTACTTGGAATCTTTTATGCTTTTTTTTAACTTGGAACTTTTTAATGGTTCTTTTAGTGAAATTGTTGAGTTTTTTAAAATTTACCTTTTTTTATATTTTTTATAGTGAAATTATTGAATTATTTTAAGATTGATGTTTTTTTTCAGTAATTTATATTAAAATTGCTTATATTTTTAACTTGAAACTTTTTTTGTGTGTTTTTTATAGTTAAATTGTTGAGTATTTTAAATTGGAACTTTTTTTAATGGTTTTTACAGTGAAATTGTTGAGTTTTTTCAAATGGAACTTTTTTGTTATGGTTTTTACAGTGAAAATGTAGAGTTTTTTAACTTGGAACATTTTTAATGGTATTTATAGTGAAATTATTGAGTTTTTCAACTTGGAACTTTTTTATGGTTTTTATAGTGAAATTGTATAGTTTTTTAACTAGGAACTTTTTTTAATGGTATTTATAGTGAAATTTTTGAGTTTTTTGACTTGGAACTTTTTAATGGTTTTTATAGTGAAATTGTTAATTTTTTTAACATGAATCTTTTATGGTTTTATAGTGAAATTGTTGACTTATTTTTATCTTGGAACTTTTTTTATGGTTTTTACAGTGAAATTGTTGAGTTTTTTTAACTAGGAAGTTTATTTTTTATGGTTTTTATAGTGAAATTGATGGATTTTTTAACTTGGAATTTTTTTATGGTTTTTATAGAGAAATTGTTTAATTGTTTAACTTGGAACTTTTTTTATGCTTTTTATACAGAAACTGTTTACTTGGAACTTTTTAATGGTTCTTTTAGTGAAATTGTTGAGTTTTTTAAAATTTACTTTTTTTATGTTTTTTTATAGTGAAATTATTGAATTATTTTAAGATTGATGTTTTTTTTATGTAATTTATATTAAAATTGCTTATATTTTTAACTTGAAACTTTTTTGTGTGTTTTTTATAGTGAAATTATTGAGTATTTTAAATTGGAACTTTTTTTAATGGTTTTTACAGTGAAATTGTTGAGTTTTTTCAAATGGAACTTTTTTTGTATGGTTTTTACAGTGAAAATGTAGAGTTTTTTAACTTGGAACTTTTTTAATGGTATTTATAGTGAAATTATTGAGTTTTTCGACTTGGAACTTTTTTATGGTTTTTATAGTGAAATTGTATAGTTTTTTAACTAGGAACTTTTTTTAATGGTATTTATAGTGAAATTATTGAGTTTTTTGACTTGGAACTTTTTTATGGTTTTTATAGTGAAATTGTTAATTTTTTTAACATGAATCTTTTATGGTTTTTATAATAAATTGTTGACTTATTTTTAACTTGGAACTTTTTTTTTGGTTTTTACAGTAAAATTGTTGAGTTTTTTTAACTAGGAATGTTTATTTTTTATGGTTTTTATAGTGAAATTGATGGATTTTTTAACTTGGAATTTTTTTATGGTTTTTATAGAGAAATTGTTTAATTTTTTAACTTGGAACTTTTTTTATGCTTTTTATACAGAAACTGTTTACTTGGAATCTTTTATGCTTTTTTTTAACTTGGAACTTTTTAATGGTTCTTTTAGTGAAATTGTTGAGTTTTTTAAAATTTACCTTTTTTTATATTTTTTATAGTGAAATTATTGAATTATTTTAAGATTGATGTTTTTTTTCAGTAATTTATATTAAAATTGCTTATATTTTTAACTTGAAACTTTTTTTGTGTGTTTTTTATAGTTAAATTGTTGAGTATTTTAAATTGGAACTTTTTTTAATGGTTTTTACAGTGAAATTGTTGAGTTTTTTCAAATGGAACTTTTTTGTTATGGTTTTTACAGTGAAAATGTAGAGTTTTTTAACTTGGAACTTTTTTAATGGTATTTATAGTGAAATTATTGAGTTTTTCAACTTGGAACTTTTTTATGGTTTTTATAGTGAAATTGTATAGTTTTTTAACTAGGAACTTTTTTTAATGGTATTTATAGTGAAATTTTTGAGTTTTTTGACTTGGAACTTTTTAATGGTTTTTATAGTGAAATTGTTAATTTTTTTAACATGAATCTTTTATGGTTTTATAGTGAAATTGTTGACTTATTTTTATCTTGGAACTTTTTTTATGGTTTTTACAGTGAAATTGTTGAGTTTTTTTAACTAGGAAGTTTATTTTTTATGGTTTTTATAGTGAAATTGATGGATTTTTTAACTTGGAATTTTTTTATGGTTTTTATAGAGAAATTGTTTAATTTTTTAACTTGGAACTTTTTTTATGCTTTTTATACAGAAACTGTTTACTTGGAACTTTTTAATGGTTCTTTTAGTGAAATTGTTGAGTTTTTTAAAATTTACTTTTTTTATGTTTTTTTATAGTGAAATTATTGAATTATTTTAAGATTGATGTTTTTTTTATGTAATTTATATTAAAATTGCTTATATTTTTAACTTGAAACTTTTTTGTGTGTTTTTTATAGTGAAATTATTGAGTATTTTAAATTGGAACTTTTTTTAATAGTTTTTACAGTGAAATTGTTGAGTTTTTTCAAATGGAACTTTTTTTGTATGGTTTTTACAGTGAAAATGTAGAGTTTTTTAACTTGGAACTTTTTTAATGGTATTTATAGTGAAATTATTGAGTTTTTCGACTTGGAACTTTTTTATGGTTTTTATAGTGAAATTGTATAGTTTTTTAACTAGGAATTTTTTTTAATGGTATTTATAGTGAAATTATTGAGTTTTTTGACTTGGAACTTTTTTATGGTTTTTATAGTGAAATTGTTAATTTTTTTAACATGAATCTTTTATGGTTTTTATAGTAAATTGTTGACTTATTTTTAACTTGGAACTTTTTTTTTTGGTTTTTACAGTAAAATTGTTGAGTTTTTTTAACTAGGAATGTTTATTTTTTATGGTTTTTATAGTGAAATTGATGGATTTTTTAACTTGGAATTTTTTTATGGTTTTTATAGAGAAATTGTTTAATTTTTTAACTTGGAACTTTTTTTATGCTTTTTATACAGAAACTGTTTACTTGGAATCTTTTATGCTTTTTTTTAACTTGGAACTTTTTAATGGTTCTTTTAGTGAAATTGTTGAGTTTTTTAAAATTTACTTTTTTTTATGTTTTTTATAGTGAAATTATTGAATTATTTTAAGATTGATGTTTTTTTTCAGTAATTTATATTAAAATTGCTTATATTTTTAACTTGAAACTTTTTTTGTGTGTTTTTTATAGTTAAATTGTTGAGTATTTTAAATTGGAACTTTTTTTAATGGTTTTTACAATGAAATTGTTGAGTTTTTTCAAATGGAACTTTTTTTGTATGGTTTTTACAGTGAAAATGTAGAGTTTTTTAACTTGGAACTTTTTTAATGGTATTTATAGTGAAATTATTGAGTTTTTCGACTTGGAACTTTTTTATGGTTTTTATAGTGAAATTGTATAGTTTTTTAACTAGGAACTTTTTTTAATGGTATTTATAGTGAAATTATTGAGTTTTTTGACTTGGAACTTTTTTATGGTTTTTATAGTGAAATTGTTAATTTTTTTAACATGAATCTTTTATGGTTTTTATAGTAAATTGTTGACTTATTTTTAACTTGGAACTTTTTTTTTTGGTTTTTACAGTAAAATTGTTGAGTTTTTTTAACTAGGAATGTTTATTTTTTATGGTTTTTATAGTGAAATTGATGGATTTTTTAACTTGGAATTTTTTTATGGTTTTTATAGAGAAATTGTTTAATTTTTTAACTTGGAACTTTTTTTATGCTTTTTATACAGAAATTGTTTACTTGAAATCTTTTATGCTTTTTTTTAACTTGGAACTTTTTTATGGTTCTTTTAGTGAAATTGTTGAGTTTTTTAAAATTTACTTTTTTTTATGTTTTTTATAGTGAAATTATTGAATTATTTTAAGATTGATATTTTTTTTCAGTAATTTATATTAAAATTGCTTATATTTTTAACTTGAAACTTTTTGTGTGTGTTTTTTATAGTTAAATTGTTGAGTATTTTAAATTGGAACTTTTTTTAATGGTTTTTACAGTGAAATTGTAGAGTTTTTTCAAATGGAACTTTTTTGTTATGGTTTTTACAGTGAAAATGTAGAGTTTTTTAACTTGGAACTTTTTTAATGGTATTTATAGTGAAATTATTGAGTTTTTCGACTTGGAACATTTTTATGGTTTTTATAGTGAAATTGTATAGTTTTTTAACTAGGAACTTTTTTTAATGGTATTTATAGTGAAATTATTGAGTTTTTTGACTTGGAACTTTTTTATGGTTTTTATAGTGAAATTATTAATTTTTTTAACATGAATCTTTTATGGTTTTTATAGTGAAATTGTTGACTTATTTTTAACATGGATCTTTTTTTTTGGTTTTTAGAGTAAAATTGTTGAGTTTTTTTAACTAGGAAGTTTATTTTTTATGGTTTTTATAGTGAAATTGATGAATTTTTTAACTTGGAATTTTTTTATGGTTTTTATAGAGAAATTGTTTAATTTTTTAACTTGGAACTTTTTTTATGCTTTTTATACAGAAACTGTTTACTTGGAATCTTTTATACTTTTTTTTTAACTTGGAACTTTTTATTGGTTCTTTTAGTGAAATTGTTGAGTTTTTTAAAATTTACTTTTTTTATGTTTTTTTATAGTGAAATTATTGAATTATTTTAAGATTGATGTTTTTTTTATGTAATTTATATTAAAATTGCTTATATTTTTAACTTGAAACTTTTTTGTGTGTTTTTTAGAGTGAAATTGTTGAGATTTTAAATTGGAACTTTTTTTAATGGTTTTAACAGTGAAATTGTTGAGTTTTTTCAAATGGAACTTTTTTTGTATGGTTTTTACAGTGAAAATGTAGAGTTTTTTAACTTGGAACTTTTTTAATGGTATTTATAGTGAAATTATTGAGTTTTTCGACTTGGAACTTTTTTATGGTTTTTATAGTGAAATTGTATAGTTTTTTAACTAGGAACTTTTTTTAATGGTATTTATAGTGAAATTATTGAGTTTTTTGACTTGGAACTTTTTTATGGTTTTTATAGTGAAATTGTTAATTTTTTTAACATGAATCTTTTATGGTTTTTATAGTAAATTGTTGACTTATTTTTAACTTGGAACTTTTTTTTTGGTTTTTACAGTAAAATTGTTGAGTTTTTTTAACTAGGAATGTTTATTTTTTATGGTTTTTATAGTGAAATTGATGAATTTTTTAACTTGGAATTTTTTTATGGTTTTTATAGAGAAATTGTTTAATTTTTTAACTTGGAACTTTTTTTATGCTTTTTATACAGAAATTGTTTACTTGGAATCTTTTATGCTATTTTTTAACTTGGAACTTTTTTATGGTTCTTTTAGTGAAATTGTTGAGTTTTTTAAAATTTACTTTTTTTTTATGTTTTTTATAGTGAAATTATTGAATTATTTTAAGATTGATGTTTTTTTCCAGTAATTTATATTAAAATTGCTTATATTTTTAACTTGAAACTTTTTGTGTGTGTTTTTTATAGTTAAATTGTTGAGTATTTTAAATTGGAACTTTTTTTAATGGTTTTTACAGTGAAATTGTTGAGTTTTTTCAAATGGAACTTTTTTGTTATGGTTTTTACAGTGAAAATGTAGAGTTTTTTAACTTGGAACTTTTTTAATGGTATTTATAGTGAAATTATTGAGTTTTTCGACTTGGAATTTTTTTTATGGTTTTTATAGTGAAATTGTATAGTTTTTTAACTAGGAACTTTTTTTAATGGTATTTATAGTGAAATTATTGAGTTTTTTGACTTGGAACTTTTTTATGGTTTTTATAGTGAAATTATTAATTTTTTTAACATGAATCTTTTATGGTTTTTATAGTGAAATTGTTGACTTATTTTTAACTTGGATCTTTTTTTTTGGTTTTTACAGTAAAATTGTTGAGTTTTTTTAACTAGGAAGTTTATTTTTTATGGTTTTTATAGTGAAATTGATGCATTTTTTAACTTGGAATTTTTTTATGGTTTTTATAGAGAAATTGTTTAATTTTTTAACTTGGAACTTTTTTTATGCTTTTTATACAGAAACTGTTTACTTGGAATCTTTTATACTTTTTTTTTAACTTGGAACTTTTTAATGGTTCTTTTAGTGAAATTGTTGAGTTTTTTAAAATTTACTTTTTTTATGTTTTTTTATAGTGAAATTATTGAATTATTTTAAGATTGATGTTTTTTTTATGTAATTTATATTAAAATTGCTTATATTTTTAACTTGAAACTTTTTTGTGTGTTTTTTATAGTGAAATTGTTGAGTATTTTAAATTGGAACTTTTTTTAATGGTTTTAACAGTGAAATTGTTGAGTTTTTTCAAATGGAACTTTTTTTGTATGGTTTTTACAGTGAAAATGTAGAGTTTTTTAACTTGGAACTTTTTTAATGGTATTTATAGTGAAATTATTGAGTTTTTCGACTTGGAACTTTTTTATGGTTTTTATAGTGAAATTGTATAGTTTTTTAACTAGGAACTTTTTTTAATGGTATTTATAGTGAAATTATTGAGTTTTTTGACTTGGAACTTTTTTATGGTTTTTATAGTGAAATTGTTAATTTTTTAACATGAATCTTTTATGGTTTTTATAATAAATTGTTGACTTATTTTTAACTTGGAACATTTTTTTTGGTTTTTACAGTAAAATTGTTGAGTTTTTTTAACTAGGAATGTTTATTTTTTATGGTTTTTATAGTGAAATTGATGAATTTTTTAACTTGGAATTTTTTTATGGTTTTTATAGAGAAATTGTTTAATTTTTTAACTTGGAACTTTTTTTATGCTTTTTATACAGAAACTGTTTACTTGGAATCTTTTATGCTTTTTTTTAACTTGGAACTTTTTAATGGTTCTTTTAGTGAAATTGTTGAGTTTTTTAAAATTTACTTTTTTTATGTTTTTTATAGTGAAATTATTGAATTATTTTAAGATTGATGTTTTTTTTCCAGTAATTTATATTAAAATTGCTTATATTTTTAACTTGAAACTTTTTTTTTGTGTTTTTTATAGTGAAATTGTTGAGTATTTTAAATTGGAACTTTTTTTTATGGTTTTTACAGTGAAATTGTTGAGTTTTTTCAAATGGAACTTTTTTTGTATGGTTTTTACAGTGAAAATGTAGAGTTTTTTAACTTGGAACTTTTTTAATGGTATTTATAGTGAAATTATTGAGTTTTTCAACTTGGAACTTTTTTATGGTTTTTATAGTGAAATTGTATAGTTTTTTAACTAGGAACTTTTTTTAATGGTATTTATAGTGAAATTTTTGAGTTTTTTGACTTGGAACTTTTTAATGGTTTTTATAGTGAAATTGTTAATTTTTTTAACATGAATCTTTTATGGTTTTATAGTGAAATTGTTGACTTATTTTTAACTTGGAACTTTTTTTATGGTTTTTACAGTGAAATTGTTGAGTTTTTTTAACTAGGAAGTTTATTTTTTATGTTTTTTATAGTGAAATTGATGGATTTTTTAACTTGGAATTTTTTTTATGGTTTTTATAGAGAAATTGTTTAATTTTTTAACTTGGAACTTTTTTTATGCTTTTTATACAGAAACTGTTTACTTGGAACTTTTTAATGGTTCTTTTAGTGAAATTGTTGAGTTTTTTAAAATTTACTTTTTTTTATGTTTTTTTATAGTGAAATTATTGAATTATTTTAAGATTGATGTTTTTTTATGTAATATATATTAAAATTGCTTATATTTTTAACTTGAAACTTCTTTGTGTGTTTTTTATAGTGAAATTGTTGAGTATTTTAAATTGGAACTTTTTTTAATGGTTTTTACAGTGAAATTGTTGAGTTTTTTCAAATGGAACTTTTTTTGTATGGTTTTTACAGTGAAAATGTAGAGTTTTTTAACTTGGAACTTTTTTAATGGTATTTATAGTGAAATTATTGAGTTTTTCGACTTGGAACTTTTTTATGGTTTTTATAGTGAAATTGTATAGTTTTTTAACTAGGAACTTTTTTTAATGGTATTTATAGTGAAATTATTGAGTTTTTTGACTTGGAACTTTTTTATGGTTTTTATAGTGAAATTGTTAATTTTTTTAACATGAATCTTTTATGGTTTTTATAGTAAATTGTTGACTTATTTTTAACTTGGAACTTTTTTTTTTGGTTTTTACAGTAAAATTGTTGAGTTTTTTTAACTAGGAATGTTTATTTTTTATGGTTTTTATAGTGAAATTGATGGATTTTTTAACTTGGAATTTTTTTATGGTTTTTATAGAGAAATTGTTTAATTTTTTAACTTGGAACTTTTTTTATGCTTTTTATACAGAAACTGTTTACTTGGAATCTTTTATGCTTTTTTTTAACTTGGAACTTTTTAATGGTTCTTTTAGTGAAATTGTTGAGTTTTTTAAAATTTACTTTTTTTTATGTTTTTTATAGTGAAATTATTGAATTATTTTAAGATTGATGTTTTTTTTCAGTAATTTATATTAAAATTGCTTATATTTTTAACTTGAAACTTTTTTTGTGTGTTTTTTATAGTTAAATTGTTGAGTATTTTAAATTGGAACTTTTTTTAATGGTTTTTACAATGAAATTGTTGAGTTTTTTCAAATGGAACTTTTTTTGTATGGTTTTTACAGTGAAAATGTAGAGTTTTTTAACTTGGAACTTTTTTAATGGTATTTATAGTGAAATTATTGAGTTTTTCGACTTGGAACTTTTTTATGGTTTTTATAGTGAAATTGTATAGTTTTTTAACTAGGAACTTTTTTTAATGGTATTTATAGTGAAATTATTGAGTTTTTTGACTTGGAACTTTTTTATGGTTTTTATAGTGAAATTGTTAATTTTTTTAACATGAATCTTTTATGGTTTTTATAGTAAATTGTTGACTTATTTTTAACTTGGAACTTTTTTTTTTGGTTTTTACAGTAAAATTGTTGAGTTTTTTTAACTAGGAATGTTTATTTTTTATGGTTTTTATAGTGAAATTGATGGATTTTTTAACTTGGAATTTTTTTATGGTTTTTATAGAGAAATTGTTTAATTTTTTAACTTGGAACTTTTTTTATGCTTTTTATACAGAAATTGTTTACTTGAAATCTTTTATGCTTTTTTTTAACTTGGAACTTTTTTATGGTTCTTTTAGTGAAATTGTTGAGTTTTTTAAAATTTACTTTTTTTTATGTTTTTTATAGTGAAATTATTGAATTATTTTAAGATTGATATTTTTTTTCAGTAATTTATATTAAAATTGCTTATATTTTTAACTTGAAACTTTTTGTGTGTGTTTTTTATAGTTAAATTGTTGAGTATTTTAAATTGGAACTTTTTTTAATGGTTTTTACAGTGAAATTGTAGAGTTTTTTCAAATGGAACTTTTTTGTTATGGTTTTTACAGTGAAAATGTAGAGTTTTTTAACTTGGAACTTTTTTAATGGTATTTATAGTGAAATTATTGAGTTTTTCGACTTGGAACATTTTTATGGTTTTTATAGTGAAATTGTATAGTTTTTTAACTAGGAACTTTTTTTAATGGTATTTATAGTGAAATTATTGAGTTTTTTGACTTGGAACTTTTTTATGGTTTTTATAGTGAAATTATTAATTTTTTTAACATGAATCTTTTATGGTTTTTATAGTGAAATTGTTGACTTATTTTTAACTTGGATCTTTTTTTTTGGTTTTTAGAGTAAAATTGTTGAGTTTTTTTAACTAGGAAGTTTATTTTTTATGGTTTTTATAGTGAAATTGATGAATTTTTTAACTTGGAATTTTTTTATGGTTTTTATAGAGAAATTGTTTAATTTTTTAACTTGGAACTTTTTTTATGCTTTTTATACAGAAACTGTTTACTTGGAATCTTTTATACTTTTTTTTTAACTTGGAACTTTTTATTGGTTCTTTTAGTGAAATTGTTGAGTTTTTTAAAATTTACTTTTTTTATGTTTTTTTATAGTGAAATTATTGAATTATTTTAAGATTGATGTTTTTTTTATGTAATTTATATTAAAATTGCTTATATTTTTAACTTGAAACTTTTTTGTGTGTTTTTTAGAGTGAAATTGTTGAGATTTTAAATTGGAACTTTTTTTAATGGTTTTAACAGTGAAATTGTTGAGTTTTTTCAAATGGAACTTTTTTTGTATGGTTTTTACAGTGAAAATGTAGAGTTTTTTAACTTGGAACTTTTTTAATGGTATTTATAGTGAAATTATTGAGTTTTTCGACTTGGAACTTTTTTATGGTTTTTATAGTGAAATTGTATAGTTTTTTAACTAGGAACTTTTTTTAATGGTATTTATAGTGAAATTATTGAGTTTTTTGACTTGGAACTTTTTTATGGTTTTTATAGTGAAATTGTTAATTTTTTTAACATGAATCTTTTATGGTTTTTATAGTAAATTGTTGACTTATTTTTAACTTGGAACTTTTTTTTTGGTTTTTACAGTAAAATTGTTGAGTTTTTTTAACTAGGAATGTTTATTTTTTATGGTTTTTATAGTGAAATTGATGAATTTTTTAACTTGGAATTTTTTTATGGTTTTTATAGAGAAATTGTTTAATTTTTTAACTTGGAACTTTTTTTATGCTTTTTATACAGAAATTGTTTACTTGGAATCTTTTATGCTATTTTTTAACTTGGAACTTTTTTATGGTTCTTTTAGTGAAATTGTTGAGTTTTTTAAAATTTACTTTTTTTTTATGTTTTTTATAGTGAAATTATTGAATTATTTTAAGATTGATGTTTTTTTCCAGTAATTTATATTAAAATTGCTTATATTTTTAACTTGAAACTTTTTGTGTGTGTTTTTTATAGTTAAATTGTTGAGTATTTTAAATTGGAACTTTTTTTAATGGTTTTTACAGTGAAATTGTTGAGTTTTTTCAAATGGAACTTTTTTGTTATGGTTTTTACAGTGAAAATGTAGAGTTTTTTAACTTGGAACTTTTTTAATGGTATTTATAGTGAAATTATTGAGTTTTTCGACTTGGAATTTTTTTTATGGTTTTTATAGTGAAATTGTATAGTTTTTTAACTAGGAACTTTTTTTAATGGTATTTATAGTGAAATTATTGAGTTTTTTGACTTGGAACTTTTTTATGGTTTTTATAGTGAAATTATTAATTTTTTTAACATGAATCTTTTATGGTTTTTATAGTGAAATTGTTGACTTATTTTTAACTTGGATCTTTTTTTTTGGTTTTTACAGTAAAATTGTTGAGTTTTTTTAACTAGGAAGTTTATTTTTTATGGTTTTTATAGTGAAATTGATGCATTTTTTAACTTGGAATTTTTTTATGGTTTTTATAGAGAAATTGTTTAATTTTTTAACTTGGAACTTTTTTTATGCTTTTTATACAGAAACTGTTTACTTGGAATCTTTTATACTTTTTTTTTAACTTGGAACTTTTTAATGGTTCTTTTAGTGAAATTGTTGAGTTTTTTAAAATTTACTTTTTTTATGTTTTTTTATAGTGAAATTATTGAATTATTTTAAGATTGATGTTTTTTTTATGTAATTTATATTAAAATTGCTTATATTTTTAACTTGAAACTTTTTTGTGTGTTTTTTATAGTGAAATTGTTGAGTATTTTAAATTGGAACTTTTTTTAATGGTTTTAACAGTGAAATTGTTGAGTTTTTTCAAATGGAACTTTTTTTGTATGGTTTTTACAGTGAAAATGTAGAGTTTTTTAACTTGGAACTTTTTTAATGGTATTTATAGTGAAATTATTGAGTTTTTCGACTTGGAACTTTTTTATGGTTTTTATAGTGAAATTGTATAGTTTTTTAACTAGGAACTTTTTTTAATGGTATTTATAGTGAAATTATTGAGTTTTTTGACTTGGAACTTTTTTATGGTTTTTATAGTGAAATTGTTAATTTTTTAACATGAATCTTTTATGGTTTTTATAATAAATTGTTGACTTATTTTTAACTTGGAACTTTTTTTTTGGTTTTTACAGTAAAATTGTTGAGTTTTTTTAACTAGGAATGTTTATTTTTTATGGTTTTTATAGTGAAATTGATGAATTTTTTAACTTGGAATTTTTTTATGGTTTTTATAGAGAAATTGTTTAATTTTTTAACTTGGAACTTTTTTTATGCTTTTTATACAGAAACTGTTTACTTGGAATCTTTTATGCTTTTTTTTAACTTGGAACTTTTTAATGGTTCTTTTAGTGAAATTGTTGAGTTTTTTAAAATTTACTTTTTTTATGTTTTTTATAGTGAAATTATTGAATTATTTTAAGATTGATGTTTTTTTTCCAGTAATTTATATTAAAATTGCTTATATTTTTAACTTGAAACTTTTTTTTTGTGTTTTTTATAGTGAAATTGTTGAGTATTTTAAATTGGAACTTTTTTTTATGGTTTTTACAGTGAAATTGTTGAGTTTTTTCAAATGGAACTTTTTTTGTATGGTTTTTACAGTGAAAATGTAGAGTTTTTTAACTTGGAACTTTTTTAATGGTATTTATAGTGAAATTATTGAGTTTTTCAACTTGGAACTTTTTTATGGTTTTTATAGTGAAATTGTATAGTTTTTTAACTAGGAACTTTTTTTAATGGTATTTATAGTGAAATTTTTGAGTTTTTTGACTTGGAACTTTTTAATGGTTTTTATAGTGAAATTGTTAATTTTTTTAACATGAATCTTTTATGGTTTTATAGTGAAATTGTTGACTTATTTTTAACTTGGAACTTTTTTTATGGTTTTTACAGTGAAATTGTTGAGTTTTTTTAACTAGGAAGTTTATTTTTTATGTTTTTTATAGTGAAATTGATGGATTTTTTAACTTGGAATTTTTTTTATGGTTTTTATAGAGAAATTGTTTAATTTTTTAACTTGGAACTTTTTTTATGCTTTTTATACAGAAACTGTTTACTTGGAACTTTTTAATGGTTCTTTTAGTGAAATTGTTGAGTTTTTTAAAATTTACTTTTTTTTATGTTTTTTTATAGTGAAATTATTGAATTATTTTAAGATTGATGTTTTTTTATGTAATATATATTAAAATTGCTTATATTTTTAACTTGAAACTTCTTTGTGTGTTTTTTATAGTGAAATTGTTGAGTATTTTAAATTGGAACTTTTTTTAATGGTTTTTACAGTGAAATTGTTGAGTTTTTTCAAATGGAACTTTTTTTGTATGGTTTTTACAGTGAAAATGTAGAGTTTTTTAACTTGGAACTTTTTTAATGGTATTTATAGTGAAATTATTGAGTTTTTCGACTTGGAACTTTTTTATGGTTTTTATAGTGAAATTGTATAGTTTTTTAACTAGGAACTTTTTTTAATGGTATTTATAGTGAAATTATTGAGTTTTTTGACTTGGAACTTTTTTATGGTTTTTATAGTGAAATTGTTACTTTTTTTAACATGAATCTTTTATGGTTTTTATAGTAAATTGTTGACTTATTTTTAACTTGGAACTTTTTTTTTTTGGTTTTTACAGTAAAATTGTTGAGTTTTTTTAACTAGGAATGTTTATTTTTTATGGTTTTTATAGTGAAATTGATGGATTTTTTAACTTGGAATTTTTTTATGGTTTTTATAGAGAAATTGTTTAATTTTTTAACTTGGAACTTTTTTTATGCTTTTTATACAGAAACTGTTTACTTGGAATCTTTTATGCTTTTTTTTATCTTGGAACTTTTTAATGGTTCTTTTAGTGAAATTGTTGAGTTTTATAAAATTTACTTTTTTTTATGTTTTTTATAGTGAAATTATTGAATTATTTTAAGATTGATGTTTTTTTCCAGTAATTTATATTAAAATTGCTTATATTTTTAACTTGAAACTTGTTTTGTGTGTTTTTTATAGTTAAATTGTTGAGTATTTTAAATTGGAACTTTTTTTAATTGTTTTTACAGTGAAATTGTTGAGTTTTTTCAAATGGAACTTTTTTGTTATGGTTTTTACAGTGAAAATGTAGAGTTTTTTAACTTGGAACTTTTTTAATGGTATTTATAGTGAAATTATTGAGTTTTTCGACTTGGAACTTTTTTATGGTTTTTATAGTGAAATTGTATAGTTTTTTAACTAGGAACTTTTTTTAATGGTATTTATAGTGAAATTTTTGAGTTTTTTGACTTGGAACTTTTTAATGGTTTTTATAGTGAAATTGTTAATTTTTTTAACATGAATCTTTTATGGTTTTATAGTGAAATTGTTGACTTATTTTTAACTTGGAACTTTTTTTATGGTTTTTACAGTGAAATTGTTGAGTTTTTTTAACTAGGAAGTTTATTTTTTATGGTTTTTATAGTGAAATTGATGGATTTTTTAACTTGGAATTTTTTTTATGGTTTTTATAGAGAAATTGTTTAATTTTTTAACTTGGAACTTTTTTTATGCTTTTTATACAGAAACTGTTTACTTGGAACTTTTTAATGGTTCTTTTAGTGAAATTGTTGAGTTTTTTAAAATTTACTTTTTTTATGTTTTTTTATAGTGAAATTATTGAATTATTTTAAGATTGATGTTTTTTTTATGTAATTTATATTAAAATTTCTTATATTTTTAACTTGAAACTTTTTTGTGTGTTTTTTATAGTGAAATTATTGAGTATTTTAAATTGGAACTTTTTTTAATGGTTTTTACAGTGAACTTGTTGAGTTTTTTCAAATGGAACTTTTTTTGTATGGTTTTTACAGTGAAAATGTAGAGTTTTTTAACTTGGAACTTTTTTAATGGTATTTATAGTGAAATTATTGAGTTTTTCGACTTGGAACTTTTTTATGGTTTTTATAGTGAAATTGTATAGTTTTTTAACTAGGAACTTTTTTTAATGGTATTTATAGTGAAATTATTGAGTTTTTTGACTTGGAACTTTTTTATGGTTTTTATAGTGAAATTGTTACTTTTTTTAACATGAATCTTTTATGGTTTTTATAGTAAATTGTTGACTTATTTTTAACTTGGAACTTTTTTTTTTTGGTTTTTACAGTAAAATTGTTGAGTTTTTTTAACTAGGAATGTTTATTTTTTATGGTTTTTATAGTGAAATTGATGGATTTTTTAACTTGGAATTTTTTTATGGTTTTTATAGAGAAATTGTTTAATTTTTTAACTTGGAACTTTTTTTATGCTTTTTATACAGAAACTGTTTACTTGGAATCTTTTATGCTTTTTTTTATCTTGGAACTTTTTAATGGTTCTTTTAGTGAAATTGTTGAGTTTTATAAAATTTACTTTTTTTTATGTTTTTTATAGTGAAATTATTGAATTATTTTAAGATTGATGTTTTTTTCCAGTAATTTATATTAAAATTGCTTATATTTTTAACTTGAAACTTGTTTTGTGTGTTTTTTATAGTTAAATTGTTGAGTATTTTAAATTGGAACTTTTTTTAATTGTTTTTACAGTGAAATTGTTGAGTTTTTTCAAATGGAACTTTTTTGTTATGGTTTTTACAGTGAAAATGTAGAGTTTTTTAACTTGGAACTTTTTTAATGGTATTTATAGTGAAATTATTGAGTTTTTCGACTTGGAACTTTTTTATGGTTTTTATAGTGAAATTGTATAGTTTTTTAACTAGGAACTTTTTTTAATGGTATTTATAGTGCAATTTTTGAGTTTTTTGACTTGGAACTTTTTAATGGTTTTTATAGTGAAATTGTTAATTTTTTTAACATGAATCTTTTATGGTTTTATAGTGAAATTGTTGACTTATTTTTAACTTGGAACTTTTTTTATGGTTTTTACAGTGAAATTGTTGAGTTTTTTTAACTAGGAAGTTTATTTTTTATGGTTTTTATAGTGAAATTGATGGATTTTTTAACTTGGAATTTTTTTTATGGTTTTTATAGAGAAATTGTTTAATTTTTTAACTTGGAACTTTTTTTATGCTTTTTATACAGAAACTGTTTACTTGGAACTTTTTAATGGTTCTTTTAGTGAAATTGTTGAGTTTTTTAAAATTTACTTTTTTTATGTTTTTTTATAGTGAAATTATTGAATTATTTTAAGATTGATGTTTTTTTTATGTAATTTATATTAAAATTTCTTATATTTTTAACTTGAAACTTTTTTGTGTGTTTTTTATAGTGAAATTATTGAGTATTTTAAATTGGAACTTTTTTTAATGGTTTTTACAGTGAACTTGTTGAGTTTTTTCAAATGGAACTTTTTTTGTATGGTTTTTACAGTGAAAATGTAGAGTTTTTTAACTTGGAACTTTTTTAATGGTATTTATAGTGAAATTATTGAGTTTTTCGACTTGGAACTTTTTTATGGTTTTTATAGTGAAATTGTATAGTTTTTTAACTAGGAACTTTTTTTAATGGTATTTATAGTGAAATTATTGAGTTTTTTGACTTGGAACTTTTTTATGGTTTTTATAGTGAAATTGTTACTTTTTTTAACATGAATCTTTTATGGTTTTTATAGTAAATTGTTGACTTATTTTTAACTTGGAACTTTTTTTTTTTGGTTTTTACAGTAAAATTGTTGAGTTTTTTTAACTAGGAATGTTTATTTTTTATGGTTTTTATAGTGAAATTTGAAGGATTTTTTAACTTGGAATTTTTTTATGGTTTTTATAGAGAAATTGTTTAATTTTTTAACTTGGAACTTTTTTTATGCTTTTTATACAGAAACTGTTTACTTGGAATCTTTTATGCTTTTTTTTATCTTGGAACTTTTTAATGGTTCTTTTAGTGAAATTGTTGAGTTTTATAAAATTTACTTTTTTTTATGTTTTTTATAGTGAAATTATTGAATTATTTTAAGATTGATGTTTTTTTCCAGTAATTTATATTAAAATTGCTTATATTTTTAACTTGAAACTTGTTTTGTGTGTTTTTTATAGTTAAATTGTTGAGTATTTTAAATTGGAACTTTTTTTAATTGTTTTTACAGTGAAATTGTTGAGTTTTTTCAAATGGAACTTTTTTGTTATGGTTTTTACAGTGAAAATGTAGAGTTTTTTAACTTGGAACTTTTTTAATGGTATTTATAGTGAAATTATTGAGTTTTTCGACTTGGAACTTTTTTATGGTTTTTATAGTGAAATTGTATAGTTTTTTAACTAGGAACTTTTTTTAATGGTATTTATAGTGAAATTTTTGAGTTTTTTGACTTGGAACTTTTTAATGGTTTTTATAGTGAAATTGTTAATTTTTTTAACATGAATCTTTTATGGTTTTATAGTGAAATTGTTGACTTATTTTTAACTTGGAACTTTTTTTATGGTTTTTACAGTGAAATTGTTGAGTTTTTTTAACTAGGAAGTTTATTTTTTATGGTTTTTATAGTGAAATTGATGGATTTTTTAACTTGGAATTTTTTTTATGGTTTTTATAGAGAAATTGTTTAATTTTTTAACTTGGAACTTTTTTTATGCTTTTTATACAGAAACTGTTTACTTGGAACTTTTTAATGGTTCTTTTAGTGAAATTGTTGAGTTTTTTAAAATTTACTTTTTTTATGTTTTTTTATAGTGAAATTATTGAATTATTTTAAGATTGATGTTTTTTTTATGTAATTTATATTAAAATTTCTTATATTTTTAACTTGAAACTTTTTTGTGTGTTTTTTATAGTGAAATTATTGAGTATTTTAAATTGGAACTTTTTTTAATGGTTTTTATAGTGAACTTGTTGAGTTTTTTCAAATGGAACTTTTTTTGTATGGTTTTTACAGTGAAAATGTAGAGTTTTTTAACTTGGAACTTTTTTAATGGTATTTATAGTGAAATTATTGAGTTTTTCGACTTGGAACTTTTTTATGGTTTTTATAGTGAAATTGTATAGTTTTTTAACTAGGAACTTTTTTTAATGGTATTTATAGTGAAATTATTGAGTTTTTTGACTTGGAACTTTTTTATGGTTTTTATAGTGAAATTGTTACTTTTTTTAACATGAATCTTTTATGGTTTTTATAGTAAATTGTTGACTTATTTTTAACTTGGAACTTTTTTTTTTTGGTTTTTACAGTAAAATTGTTGAGTTTTTTTAACTAGGAATGTTTATTTTTTATGGTTTTTATAGTGAAATTTGAAGGATTTTTTAACTTGGAATTTTTTTATGGTTTTTATAGAGAAATTGTTTAATTTTTTAACTTGGAACTTTTTTTATGCTTTTTATACAGAAACTGTTTACTTGGAATCTTTTATGCTTTTTTTTTATCTTGGAACTTTTTAATGGTTCTTTTAGTGAAATTGTTGAGTTTTATAAAATTTACTTTTTTTTATGTTTTTTATAGTGAAATTATTGAATTATTTTAAGATTGATGTTTTTTTTCAGTAATTTATATTAAAATTGCTTATATTTTTAACTTGAAACTTGTTTTGTGTGTTTTTTATAGTTAAATTGTTGAGTATTTTAAATTGGAACTTTTTTTAATGGTTTTTACAGTGAAATTGTTGAGTTTTTTCAAATGGAACTTTTTTGTTATGGTTTTTACAGTGAAAATGTAGAGTTTTTTAACTTGGAACTTTTTTAATGGTATTTATAGTGAAATTATTGAGTTTTTCGACTTGGAACTTTTTTATGGTTTTTATAGTGAAATTGTATAGTTTTTTAACTAGGAACTTTTTTTAATGGTATTTATAGTGAAATTTTTGAATTTTTTGACTTGGAACTTTTTAATGGTTTTTATAGTGAAATTGTTAATTTTTTTAACATGAATCTTTTATGGTTTTATAGTGAAATTGTTGACTTATTTTTAACTTGGAACTTTTTTTATGGTTTTTACAGTGAAATTGTTGAGTTTTTTTAACTAGGAAGTTTATTTTTTATGGTTTTTATAGTGAAATTGATGGATTTTTTAACTTGGAATTTTTTTATGGTTTTTATAGAGAAATTGTTTAATTTTTTAACTTGGAACTTTTTTTATGCTTTTTATACAGAAACTGTTTACTTGGAACTTTTTAATGGTTCTTTTAGTGAAATTGTTGAGTTTTTTAAAATTTACTTTTTTTATGTTTTTTTATAGTGAAATTATTGAATTATTTTAAGATTGATGTTTTTTTTCAGTAATTTATATTAAAATTGCTTATATTTTTAACTTGAAACTTTTTTGTGTGTTTTTTATAGTGAAATTATTGAGTATTTTAAATTGGAACTTTTTTTAATGGTTTTTACAGTGAAATTGTTGAGTTTTTTCAAATGGAACTTTTTTTGTATGGTTTTTACAGTGAAAATGTAGAGTTTTTTAACTTGGAACTTTTTTAATGGTATTTATAGTGAAATTATTGAGTTTTTCGACTTGGAACTTTTTTATGGTTTTTATAGTGAAATTGTATAGTTTTTTAACTAGGAACTTTTTTTAATGGTATTTATAGTGAAATTATTGAGTTTTTTGACTTGGATCTTTTTTATGGTTTTTATAGTGAAATTGTTAATTTTTTTAACATGAATCTTTTATGGTTTTTATAGTAAATTGTTGACTTATTTTTAACTTGGAACTTTTTTTTTTGGTTTTTACAGTAAAATTGTTGAGTTTTTTTAACTAGGAATGTTTATTTTTTATGGTTTTTATATTGAAATTGATGGATTTTTTAACTTGGAATTTTTTTATGGTTTTTATAGAGAAATTGTTTAATTTTTTAACTTGGAACTTTTTTTATGCTTTTTATACAGAAACTGTTTACTTGGAATCTTTTATGCTTTTTTTTAACTTGGAACTTTTTAATGGTTCTTTTAGTGAAATTGTTGAGTTTTTTAAAATTTACTTTTTTTTATGTTTTTTATAGTGAAATTAATGAATTATTTTAAGATTGATGTTTTTTTTCAGTAATTTATATTAAAATTGCTTATATTTTTAACTTGAAACTTTTTTTGTGTGTTTTTTATAGTTAAATTGTTGAGTATTTTAAATTGGAACTTTTTTTAATGGTTTTTACAGTGAAATTGTTGAGTTTTTTCAAATGGAACTTTTTTGTTATGGTTTTTATAGTGAAAATGTAGAGTTTTTTAACTTGGAATTTTTTTAATGGTATTATAGTGAAATTATTGAGTTTTTCGACTTGGAACTTTTTTATGGTTTTTATAGTGAAATTGTATAGTTTTTTAACTAGGAACTTTTTTTAATGGTATTTATAGTGAAATTATTGAGTTTTTTGACTTGGAACTTTTTTATGGTTTTTATAGTGAAATTGTTAATTTTTTTAACATGAATCTTTTATGGTTTTTATAATAAATTGTTGACTTATTTTTAACTTGGAACTTTTTTTTTGGTTTTTACAGTAAAATTGTTGAGTTTTTTTAACTAGGAATGTTTATTTTTTATGGTTTTTATAGTGAAATTGATGAATTTTTTAACTTGGAATTTTTTTATGGTTTTTATAGAGAAATTGTTTAATTTTTTAACTTGGAACTTTTTTATGCTTTTTATACAGAAACTGTTTACTTGGAATCTTTTATGCTTTTTTTTAACTTGGAACTTTTTAATGGTTCTTTTAGTGAAATTGTTGAGCTTTTTAAAATTTACTTTTTTTTATGTTTTTTATAGTGAAATTATTGAATTATTTTAAGATTGATGTTTTTTTCCAGTAATTTATATTAAAATTGCTTATATTTTTAACTTGAAACTTTTTTTGTGTGTTTTTTATAGTGAAATTGTTGAGTATTTTAAATTGGAACTTTTTTAATGGTTTTTACAGTGAAATTGTTGAGTTTTTTCAAATGGAACTTTTTTTGTATGGTTTTTACAGTGAAAATGTAGAATTTTTTAACTTGGAACTTTTTTAATGGTATTTATAGTGAAATTATTGAGTTTTTCAACTTGGAACTTTTTTATGGTTTTTATAGTGAAATTGTATAGTTTTTTAACTAGGAACTTTTTTTAATGGTATTTATAGTGAAATTTTTGAGTTTTTTGACTTGGAACTTTTTAATGGTTTTTATAGTGAAATTGTTAATTTTTTTAACATGAATCTTTTATGGTTTTATAGTGAAATTGTTGACTTATTTTTATCTTGGAACTTTTTTTATGGTTTTTACAGTGAAATTGTTGAGTTTTTTTAACTAGGAAGTTTATTTTTTATGGTTTTTATAGTGAAATTGATGGATTTTTTAACTTGGAATTTTTTTATGGTTTTTATAGAGAAATTGTTTAATTTTTTAACTTGGAACTTTTTTTATGCTTTTTATACAGAAACTGTTTACTTGGAACTTTTTAATGGTTCTTTTAGTGAAATTGTTGAGTTTTTTAAAATTTACTTTTTTTATGTTTTTTTATAGTGAAATTATTGAATTATTTTAAGATTGATGTTTTTTTTATGTAATTTATATTAAAATTGCTTATATTTTTAACTTGAAACTTTTTTGTGTGTTTTTTATAGTGAAATTATTGAGTATTTTAAATTGGAACTTTTTTTAATGGTTTTTACAGTGAAATTGTTGAGTTTTTTCAAATGGAACTTTTTTTGTATGGTTTTTACAGTGAAAATGTAGAGTTTTTTAACTTGGAACTTTTTTAATGGTATTTATAGTGAAATTATTGAGTTTTTCGACTTGGAACTTTTTTATGGTTTTTATAGTGAAATTGTATAGTTTTTTAACTAGGAATTTTTTTTAATGGTATTTATAGTGAAATTATTGAGTTTTTTGACTTGGAACTTTTTTATGGTTTTTATAGTGAAATTGTTAATTTTTTTAACATGAATCTTTTATGGTTTTTATAGTAAATTGTTGACTTATTTTTAACTTGGAACTTTTTTTTTTGGTTTTTACAGTAAAATTGTTGAGTTTTTTTAACTAGGAATGTTTATTTTTTATGGTTTTTATAGTGAAATTGATGGATTTTTTAACTTGGAATTTTTTTATGGTTTTTATAGAGAAATTGTTTAATTTTTTAACTTGGAACTTTTTTTATGCTTTTTATACAGAAACTGTTTACTTGGAATCTTTTATGCTTTTTTTTAACTTGGAACTTTTTAATGGTTCTTTTAGTGAAATTGTTGAGTTTTTTAAAATTTACTTTTTTTTATGTTTTTTATAGTGAAATTATTGAATTATTTTAAGATTGATGTTTTTTTCCAGTAATTTATATTAAAATTGCTTATATTTTTAACTTGAAACTTTTTTTGTGTGTTTTTTAAAGTTAAATTGTTGAGTATTTTAAATTGGAACTTTTTTTAATGGTTTTTACAGTGAAATTGTTGAGTTTTTTCAAATGGAACTTTTTTGTTATGGTTTTTACAGTGAAAATGTAGAGTTTTTTAACTTGGAACTTTTTTAATGGTATTTATAGTGAAATTATTGAGTTTTTCGACTTGGAACTTTTTTATGGTTTTTATAGTGAAATTGTATAGTTTTTTAACTAGGAACTTTTTTTAATGGTATTTATAGTGAAATTATTGAGTTTTTTGACTTGGAACTTTTTTATGGTTTTTATAGTGAAATTGTTACTTTTTTTAACATGAATCTTTTATGGTTTTTATAGTAAATTGTTGACTTATTTTTAACTTGGAACTTTTTTTTTTGGTTTTTACAGTAAAATTGTTGAGTTTTTTTAACTAGGAATGTTTATTTTTTATGGTTTTTATAGTGAAATTGATGGATTTTTTAACTTGGAATTTTTTTATGGTTTTTATAGAGAAATTGTTTAATTTTTTAACTTGGAACTTTTTTTATGCTTTTTATACAGAAACTGTTTACTTGGAATCTTTTATGCTTTTTTTTATCTTGGAACTTTTTAATGGTTCTTTTAGTGAAATTGTTGAGTTTTATAAAATTTACTTTTTTTTATGTTTTTTATAGTGAAATTATTGAATTATTTTAAGATTGATGTTTTTTTTCAGTAATTTATATTAAAATTGCTTATATTTTTAACTTGAAACTTGTTTTGTGTGTTTTTTATAGTTAAATTGTTGAGTATTTTAAATTGGAACTTTTTTTAATGGTTTTTACAGTGAAATTGTTGAGTTTTTTCAAATGGAACTTTTTTGTTATGGTTTTTACAGTGAAAATGTAGAGTTTTTTAACTTGGAACTTTTTTAATGGTATTTATAGTGAAATTATTGAGTTTTTCGACTTGGAACTTTTTTATGGTTTTTATAGTGAAATTGTATAGTTTTTTAACTAGGAACTTTTTTTAATGGTATTTATAGTGAAATTTTTGAGTTTTTTGACTTGGAACTTTTTAATGGTTTTTATAGTGAAATTGTTAATTTTTTTAACATGAATCTTTTATGGTTTTATAGTGAAATTGTTGACTTATTTTTAACTTGGAACTTTTTTTATGGTTTTTTCAGTGAATTTGTTGAGTTTTTTTAACTAGGAAGTTTATTTTTTATGGTTTTTATAGTGAAATTGATGGATTTTTTAACTTGGAATTTTTTTTATGGTTTTTATAGAGAAATTGTTTAATTTTTTAACTTGGAACTTTTTTTATGCTTTTTATACAGAAACTGTTTACTTGGAACTTTTTAATGGTTCTTTTAGTGAAATTGTTGAGTTTTTTAAAATTTACTTTTTTTATGTTTTTTTATAGTGAAATTATTGAATTATTTTTAGATTGATGTTTTTTTTATGTAATTTATATTAAAATTGCTTATATTTTTAACTTGAAACTTTTTTGTGTGTTTTTTATAGTGAAATTATTGAGTATTTTAAATTGGAACTTTTTTTAATGGTTTTTACAGTGAAATTGTTGAGTTTTTTCAAATGGAACTTTTTTTGTATGGTTTTTACAGTGAAAATGTAGAGTTTTTTAACTTGGAACTTTTTTAATGGTATTTATAGTGAAATTATTGAGTTTTTCGACTTGGAACTTTTTTATGGTTTTTATAGTGAAATTGTATAGTTTTTTAACTAGGAACTTTTTTTAATGGTATTTATAGTGAAATTATTGAGTTTTTTGACTTGGAACTTTTTTATGGTTTTTATAGTGAAATTGTTAATTTTTTTAACATGAATCTTTTATGGTTTTTATAGTAAATTGTTGACTTATTTTTAACTTGGAACTTTTTTTTTTGGTTTTTACAGTAAAATTGTTGAGTTTTTTTAACTAGGAATGTTTATTTTTTATGGTTTTTATAGTGAAATTGATGGATTTTTTAACTTGGAATTTTTTTATGGTTTTTATAGAGAAATTGTTTAATTTTTTAACTTGGAACTTTTTTTATGCTTTTTATACAGAAACTGTTTACTTGGAATCTTTTTTGCTTTTTTTTATCTTGGAACTTTTTAATGGTTCTTTAAGTGAAATTGTTGAGTTTTATAAAATTTACTTTTTTTTATGTTTTTTATAGTGAAATTATTGAATTATTTTAAGATTGATGTTTTTTTTCAGTAATTTATATTAAAATTGCTTATATTTTTAACTTGAAACTTGTTTTGTGTGTTTTTTATAGTTAAATTGTTGAGTATTTTAAATTGGAACTTTTTTTAATGGTTTTTACAGTGAAATTGTTGAGTTTTTTCAAATGGAACTTTTTTTGTATGGTTTTTACAGTGAAAATGTAGAGTTTTTTAACTTGGAACTTTTTTAATGGTATTTATAGTGAAATTATTGAGTTTTTCGACTTGGAACTTTTTTATGGTTTTATAGTGAAATTGTATAGTTTTTTAACTAGGAACTTTTTTTAATGGTATTTATAGTGAAATTATTGAGTTTTTTGACTTGGAACTTTTTAATGGTTTTTATAATGAAATTGTTAATTTTTTTAACATGAATCTTTTATGGTTTTATAGTGAAATTGTTGACTTATTTTTAACTTGGAACTTTTTTTATGATTTTTACAGTAAAATTGTTGAGTTTTTTTAACTAGGAAGTTTATTTTTTATGGTTTTTATTGTGAAATTGATGGATTTTTTAACTTGGAATTTTTTTATGGTTTTTATAGAGAAATTGTTTAATTTTTTAACTTGAAACTTTTTTTATGCTTTTTATACAGAAATTGTTTACTTGGAATCTTTTATACTTTTTTTTTAACTTGGAACTTTTTAATGGTTCTTTTAGTGAAATTGTTGTGTTTTTTAAAATTTACTTTTTTTATGTTTTTTTATAGTGAAATTATTGAATTATTTTAAGATTGATGTTTTTTTTTTATGTAATTTATATTAAAATTGCTTATATTTTTAACTTGAAACTTTTTTGTGTGTTTTTTATAGTGAAATTGTTGAGTATTTTAAATTGGAACTTTTTTTAATGGTTTTTACAGTGAAATTGTTGAGTTTTTTCAAATGGAACTTTTTTTGTATGGTTTTTACAGTGAAAATGTAGAGTTTTTTAACTTGGAACTTTTTTAATGGTATTTATAGTGAAATTATTGAGTTTTTCGACTTGGAACTTTTTTATGGTTTTTATAGTGAAATTGTATAGTTTTTTAACCAGGAACTTTTTTTAATGGTATTTATAGTGAAATTATTGAGTTTTTTGACTTGGAACTTTTTTATGGTTTTTATAGTGAAATTGTTAATTTTTTTAACATGAATCTTTTATGGTTTTTATAGTAAATTGTTGACTTATTTTTAACTTGGAACTTTTTTTTTTGGTTTTTACAGTAAAATTGTTGAGTTTTTTTAACTAGGAATGTTTATTTTTTATGGTTTTTATAGTGAAATTGATGGATTTTTTAACTTGGAATTTTTTTATGGTTTTTATAGAGAAATTGTTTAATTTTTTAACTTGGAACTTTTTTTATGCTTTTTATACAGAAACTGTTTACTTGGAATCTTTTATGCTTTTTTTTAACTTGGAACTTTTTAATGGTTCTTTTAGTGAAATTGTTGAGTTTTTTAAAATTTACTTTTTTTTATGTTTTTTATAGTGAAATTATTGAATTATTTTAAGATTGATGTTTTTTTCCAGTAATTTATATTAAAATTGCTTATATTTTTAACTTGAAACTTTTTTTGTGTGTTTTTTAAAGTTAAATTGTTGAGTATTTTAAATTGGAACTTTTTTTAATGGTTTTTACAGTGAAATTGTTGAGTTTTTTCAAATGGAACTTTTTTGTTATGGTTTTTACAGTGAAAATGTAGAGTTTTTTAACTTGGAACTTTTTTAATGGTATTTATAGTGAAATTATTGAGTTTTTCGACTTGGAACTTTTTTATGGTTTTTATAGTGAAATTGTATAGTTTTTTAACTAGGAACTTTTTTTAATGGTATTTATAGTGAAATTATTGAGTTTTTTGACTTGGAACTTTTTTATGGTTTTTATAGTGAAATTGTTACTTTTTTTAACATGAATCTTTTATGGTTTTTATAGTAAATTGTTGACTTATTTTTAACTTGGAACTTTTTTTTTTGGTTTTTACAGTAAAATTGTTGAGTTTTTTTAACTAGGAATGTTTATTTTTTATGGTTTTTATAGTGAAATTGATGGATTTTTTAACTTGGAATTTTTTTATGGTTTTTATAGAGAAATTGTTTAATTTTTTAACTTGGAACTTTTTTTATGCTTTTTATACAGAAACTGTTTACTTGGAATCTTTTATGCTTTTTTTTATCTTGGAACTTTTTAATGGTTCTTTTAGTGAAATTGTTGAGTTTTATAAAATTTACTTTTTTTTATGTTTTTTATAGTGAAATTATTGAATTATTTTAAGATTGATGTTTTTTTTCAGTAATTTATATTAAAATTGCTTATATTTTTAACTTGAAACTTGTTTTGTGTGTTTTTTATAGTTAAATTGTTGAGTATTTTAAATTGGAACTTTTTTTAATGGTTTTTACAGTGAAATTGTTGAGTTTTTTCAAATGGAACTTTTTTGTTATGGTTTTTACAGTGAAAATGTAGAGTTTTTTAACTTGGAACTTTTTTAATGGTATTTATAGTGAAATTATTGAGTTTTTCGACTTGGAACTTTTTTATGGTTTTTATAGTGAAATTGTATAGTTTTTTAACTAGGAACTTTTTTTAATGGTATTTATAGTGAAATTTTTGAGTTTTTTGACTTGGAACTTTTTAATGGTTTTTATAGTGAAATTGTTAATTTTTTTAACATGAATCTTTTATGGTTTTATAGTGAAATTGTTGACTTATTTTTAACTTGGAACTTTTTTTATGGTTTTTTCAGTGAATTTGTTGAGTTTTTTTAACTAGGAAGTTTATTTTTTATGGTTTTTATAGTGAAATTGATGGATTTTTTAACTTGGAATTTTTTTTATGGTTTTTATAGAGAAATTGTTTAATTTTTTAACTTGGAACTTTTTTTATGCTTTTTATACAGAAACTGTTTACTTGGAACTTTTTAATGGTTCTTTTAGTGAAATTGTTGAGTTTTTTAAAATTTACTTTTTTTATGTTTTTTTATAGTGAAATTATTGAATTATTTTTAGATTGATGTTTTTTTTATGTAATTTATATTAAAATTGCTTATATTTTTAACTTGAAACTTTTTTGTGTGTTTTTTATAGTGAAATTATTGAGTATTTTAAATTGGAACTTTTTTTAATGGTTTTTACAGTGAAATTGTTGAGTTTTTTCAAATGGAACTTTTTTTGTATGGTTTTTACAGTGAAAATGTAGAGTTTTTTAACTTGGAACTTTTTTAATGGTATTTATAGTGAAATTATTGAGTTTTTCGACTTGGAACTTTTTTATGGTTTTTATAGTGAAATTGTATAGTTTTTTAACTAGGAACTTTTTTTAATGGTATTTATAGTGAAATTATTGAGTTTTTTGACTTGGAACTTTTTTATGGTTTTTATAGTGAAATTGTTAATTTTTTTAACATGAATCTTTTATGGTTTTTATAGTAAATTGTTGACTTATTTTTAACTTGGAACTTTTTTTTTTGGTTTTTACAGTAAAATTGTTGAGTTTTTTTAACTAGGAATGTTTATTTTTTATGGTTTTTATAGTGAAATTGATGGATTTTTTAACTTGGAATTTTTTTATGGTTTTTATAGAGAAATTGTTTAATTTTTTAACTTGGAACTTTTTTTATGCTTTTTATACAGAAACTGTTTACTTGGAATCTTTTTTGCTTTTTTTTATCTTGGAACTTTTTAATGGTTCTTTAAGTGAAATTGTTGAGTTTTATAAAATTTACTTTTTTTTATGTTTTTTATAGTGAAATTATTGAATTATTTTAAGATTGATGTTTTTTTTCAGTAATTTATATTAAAATTGCTTATATTTTTAACTTGAAACTTGTTTTGTGTGTTTTTTATAGTTAAATTGTTGAGTATTTTAAATTGGAACTTTTTTTAATGGTTTTTACAGTGAAATTGTTGAGTTTTTTCAAATGGAACTTTTTTTGTATGGTTTTTACAGTGAAAATGTAGAGTTTTTTAACTTGGAACTTTTTTAATGGTATTTATAGTGAAATTATTGAGTTTTTCGACTTGGAACTTTTTTATGGTTTTATAGTGAAATTGTATAGTTTTTTAACTAGGAACTTTTTTTAATGGTATTTATAGTGAAATTATTGAGTTTTTTGACTTGGAACTTTTTAATGGTTTTTATAATGAAATTGTTAATTTTTTTAACATGAATCTTTTATGGTTTTATAGTGAAATTGTTGACTTATTTTTAACTTGGAAATTTTTTTATGATTTTTACAGTAAAATTGTTGAGTTTTTTTAACTAGGAAGTTTATTTTTTATGGTTTTTATTGTGAAATTGATGGATTTTTTAACTTGGAATTTTTTTATGGTTTTTATAGAGAAATTGTTTAATTTTTTAACTTGAAACTTTTTTTATGCTTTTTATACAGAAATTGTTTACTTGGAATCTTTTATACTTTTTTTTTAACTTGGAACTTTTTAATGGTTCTTTTAGTGAAATTGTTGTGTTTTTTAAAATTTACTTTTTTTATGTTTTTTTATAGTGAAATTATTGAATTATTTTAAGATTGATGTTTTTTTTTTATGTAATTTATATTAAAATTGCTTATATTTTTAACTTGAAACTTTTTTGTGTGTTTTTTATAGTGAAATTGTTGAGTATTTTAAATTGGAACTTTTTTTAATGGTTTTTACAGTGAAATTGTTGAGTTTTTTCAAATGGAACTTTTTTTGTATGGTTTTTACAGTGAAAATGTAGAGTTTTTTAACTTGGAACTTTTTTAATGGTATTTATAGTGAAATTATTGAGTTTTTCGACTTGGAACTTTTTTATGGTTTTTATAGTGAAATTGTATAGTTTTTTAACCAGGAACTTTTTTTAATGGTATTTATAGTGAAATTATTGAGTTTTTTGACTTGGAACTTTTTTATGGTTTTTATAGTGAAATTGTTAATTTTTTTAACATGAATCTTTTATGGTTTTTATAGTAAATTGTTGACTTATTTTTAACTTGGAACTTTTTTTTTTGGTTTTTACAGTAAAATTGTTGAGTTTTTTTAACTAGGAATGTTTATTTTTTATGGTTTTTATAGTGAAATTGATGGATTTTTTAACTTGGAATTTTTTTATGGTTTTTATAGAGAAATTGTTTAATTTTTTAACTTGGAACTTTTTTTATGCTTTTTATACAGAAACTGTTTACTTGGAATCTTTTATGCTTTTTTTTAACTTGGAACTTTTTAATGGTTCTTTTAGTGAAATTGTTGAGTTTTTTAAAATTTACCTTTTTTTATATTTTTTATAGTGAAATTATTGAATTATTTTAAGATTGATGTTTTTTTTCAGTAATTTATATTAAAATTGCTTATATTTTTAACTTGAAACTTGTTTTGTGTGTTTTTTATAGTTAAATTGTTGAGTATTTTAAATTGGAACTTTTTTTAATGGTTTTTACAGTGAAATTGTTGAGTTTTTTCAAATGGAACTTTTTTTGTATGGTTTTTACAGTGAAAATGTAGAGTTTTTTAACTTGGAACTTTTTTAATGGTATTTATAGTGAAATTATTGAGTTTTTCGACTTGGAACTTTTTTATGGTTTTATAGTGAAATTGTATAGTTTTTTAACTAGGAACTTTTTTTAATGGTATTTATAGTGAAATTATTGAGTTTTTTGACTTGGAACTTTTTAATGGTTTTTATAATGAAATTGTTAATTTTTTTAACATGAATCTTTTATGATTTTATAGTGAAATTGTTGACTTATTTTTAACTTGGAACTTTTTTTATGATTTTTACAGTAAAATTGTTGAGTTTTTTTAACTAGGAAGTTTATTTTTTATGGTTTTTATTGTGAAATTGATGGATTTTTTAACTTGGAATTTTTTTATGGTTTTTATAGAGAAATTGTTTTATTTTTTAACTTGAAACTTTTTTTATGCTTTTTATACAGAAATTGTTTACTTGGAATCTTTTATACTTTTTTTTTAACTTGGAACTTTTTAATGGTTCTTTTAGTGAAATTGTTGTGTTTTTTAAAATTTACTTTTTTTATGTTTTTTTATAGTGAAATTATTGAATTATTTTAAGATTGATGTTTTTTTTTATGTAATTTATATTAAAATTGCTTATATTTTTAACTTGAAACTTTTTTGTGTGTTTTTTATAGTGAAATTGTTGAGTATTTTAAATTGGAACTCTTTTTAATGGTTTTTACAGTGAAATTGTTGAGTTTTTTCAAATGGAACTTTTTTTGTATGGTTTTTACAGTGAAAATGTAGAGTTTTTTAACTTGGAACTTTTTTAATGGTATTTATAGTGAAATTATTGAGTTTTTCGACTTGGAACTTTTTTATGGTTTTTATAGTGAAATTGTATAGTTTTTTAACTAGGAACTTTTTTTAATGGTATTTATAGTGAAATTATTGAGTTTTTTTACTTGGAACTTTTTTATGGTTTTTATAGTGAAATTGTTAATTTTTTTAACATGAATCTTTTATGGTTTTTATAGTAAATTGTTGACTTATTTTTAACTTGGAACTTTTTTTTTTGGTTTTTACAGTAAAATTGTTGAGTTTTTTTAACTAGGAATGTTTATTTTTTATGGTTTTTATAGTGAAATTGATGGATTTTTTAACTTGGAATTTTTTTATGGTTTTTATAGAGAAATTGTTTAATTTTTTAACTTGGAACTTTTTTTATGCTTTTTATACAGAAACTGTTTACTTGGAATCTTTTATGCTTTTTTTTAACTTGGAACTTTTTAATGGTTCTTTTAGTGAAATTGTTGAGTTTTTTAAAATTTACCTTTTTTTATATTTTTTATAGTGAAATTATTGAATTATTTTAAGATTGATGTTTTTTTTCAGTAATTTATATTAAAATTGCTTATATTTTTAACTTGAAACTTTTTTTGTGTGTTTTTTATAGTTAAATTGTTGAGTATTTTAAATTGGAACTTTTTTTAATGGTTTTTACAGTGAAATTGTTGAGTTTTTTCAAATGGAACTTTTTTGTTATGGTTTTTACAGTGAAAATGTAGAGTTTTTTAACTTGGAACTTTTTTAATGGTATTTATAGTGAAATTATTGAGTTTTTCAACTTGGAACTTTTTTATGGTTTTTATAGTGAAATTGTATAGTTTTTTAACTAGGAACTTTTTTTAATGGTATTTATAGTGAAATTTTTGAGTTTTTTGACTTGGAACTTTTTAATGGTTTTTATAGTGAAATTGTTAATTTTTTTAACATGAATCTTTTATGGTTTTATAGTGAAATTGTTGACTTATTTTTATCTTGGAACTTTTTTTATGGTTTTTACAGTGAAATTGTTGAGTTTTTTTAACTAGGAAGTTTATTTTTTATGGTTTTTATAGTGAAATTGATGGATTTTTTAACTTGGAATTTTTTTATGGTTTTTATAGAGAAATTGTTTAATTTTTTAACTTGGAATATTTTTTATGCTTTTTATACAGAAACTGTTTACTTGGAACTTTTTAATGGTTCTTTTAGTGAAATTGTTGAGTTTTTTAAAATTTACTTTTTTTATGTTTTTTTATAGTGAAATTATTGAATTATTTTAAGATTGATGTTTTTTTTATGTAATTTATATTAAAATTGCTTATATTTTTAACTTGAAACTTTTTTGTGTGTTTTTTATAGTGAAATTATTGAGTATTTTAAATTGGAACTTTTTTTAATGGTTTTTACAGTGAAATTGTTGAGTTTTTTCAAATGGAACTTTTTTTGTATGGTTTTTACAGTGAAAATGTAGAGTTTTTTAACTTGGAACTTTTTTAATGGTATTTATAGTGAAATTATTGAGTTTTTCGACTTGGAACTTTTTTATGGTTTTTATAGTGAAATTGTATAGTTTTTTAACTAGGAACTTTTTTTAATGGTATTTATAGTGAAATTATTGAGTTTTTTGACTTGGAACTTTTTTATGGTTTTTATAGTGAAATTGTTAATTTTTTTAACATGAATCTTTTATGGTTTTTATAATAAATTGTTGACTTATTTTTAACTTGGAACTTTTTTTTTGGTTTTTACAGTAAAATTGTTGAGTTTTTTTAACTAGGAATGTTTATTTTTTATGGTTTTTATAGTGAAATTGATGGATTTTTTAACTTGGAATTTTTTTATGGTTTTTATAGAGAAATTGTTTAATTTTTTAACTTGGAACTTTTTTTATGCTTTTTATACAGAAACTGTTTACTTGGAATCTTTTATGCTTTTTTTTAACTTGGAACTTTTTAATGGTTCTTTTAGTGAAATTGTTGAGTTTTTTAAAATTTACCTTTTTTTATATTTTTTATAGTGAAATTATTGAATTATTTTAAGATTGATGTTTTTTTTCAGTAATTTATATTAAAATTGCTTATATTTTTAACTTGAAACTTTTTTTGTGTGTTTTTTATAGTTAAATTGTTGAGTATTTTAAATTGGAACTTTTTTTAATGGTTTTTACAGTGAAATTGTTGAGTTTTTTCAAATGGAACTTTTTTGTTATGGTTTTTACAGTGAAAATGTAGAGTTTTTTAACTTGGAACTTTTTTAATGGTATTTATAGTGAAATTATTGAGTTTTTCAACTTGGAACTTTTTTATGGTTTTTATAGTGAAATTGTATAGTTTTTTAACTAGGAACTTTTTTTAATGGTATTTATAGTGAAATTTTTGAGTTTTTTGACTTGGAACTTTTTAATGGTTTTTATAGTGAAATTGTTAATTTTTTTAACATGAATCTTTTATGGTTTTATAGTGAAATTGTTGACTTATTTTTATCTTGGAACTTTTTTTATGGTTTTTACAGTGAAATTGTTGAGTTTTTTTAACTAGGAAGTTTATTTTTTATGGTTTTTATAGTGAAATTGATGGATTTTTTAACTTGGAATTTTTTTATGGTTTTTATAGAGAAATTGTTTAATTTTTTAACTTGGAACTTTTTTTATGCTTTTTATACAGAAACTGTTTACTTGGAACTTTTTAATGGTTCTTTTAGTGAAATTGTTGAGTTTTTTAAAATTTACTTTTTTTATGTTTTTTTATAGTGAAATTATTGAATTATTTTTAGATTGATGTTTTTTTTATGTAATTTATATTAAAATTGCTTATATTTTTAACTTGAAACTTTTTTGTGTGTTTTTTATAGTGAAATTATTGAGTATTTTAAATTGGAACTTTTTTTAATGGTTTTTACAGTGAAATTGTTGAGTTTTTTCAAATGGAACTTTTTTTGTATGGTTTTTACAGTGAAAATGTAGAGTTTTTTAACTTGGAACTTTTTTAATGGTATTTATAGTGAAATTATTGAGTTTTTCGACTTGGAACTTTTTTATGGTTTTTATAGTGAAATTGTATAGTTTTTTAACTAGGAACTTTTTTTAATGGTATTTATAGTGAAATTATTGAGTTTTTTGACTTGGAACTTTTTTATGGTTTTTATAGTGAAATTGTTAATTTTTTTAACATGAATCTTTTATGGTTTTTATAGTAAATTGTTGACTTATTTTTAACATGGAACTTTTTTTTTTGGTTTTTACAGTAAAATTGTTGAGTTTTTTTAACTAGGAATGTTTATTTTTTATGGTTTTTATAGTGAAATTGATGGATTTTTTAACTTGGAATTTTTTTATGGTTTTTATAGAGAAATTGTTTAATTTTTTAACTTGGAACTTTTTTTATGCTTTTTATACAGAAACTGTTTACTTGGAATCTTTTTTGCTTTTTTTTATCTTGGAACTTTTTAATGGTTCTTTAAGTGAAATTGTTGAGTTTTATAAAATTTACTTTTTTTTATGTTTTTTATAGTGAAATTATTGAATTATTTTAAGATTGATGTTTTTTTTCAGTAATTTATATTAAAATTGCTTATATTTTTAACTTGAAACTTGTTTTGTGTGTTTTTTATAGTTAAATTGTTGAGTATTTTAAATTGGAACTTTTTTTAATGGTTTTTACAGTGAAATTGTTGAGTTTTTTCAAATGGAACTTTTTTTGTATGGTTTTTACAGTGAAAATGTAGAGTTTTTTAACTTGGAACTTTTTTAATGGTATTTATAGTGAAATTATTGAGTTTTTCGACTTGGAACTTTTTTATGGTTTTATAGTGAAATTGTATAGTTTTTTAACTAGGAACTTTTTTTAATGGTATTTATAGTGAAATTATTGAGTTTTTTGACTTGGAACTTTTTAATGGTTTTTATAATGAAATTGTTAATTTTTTTAACATGAATCTTTTATGGTTTTATAGTGAAATTGTTGACTTATTTTTAACTTGGAACTTTTTTTATGATTTTTACAGTAAAATTGTTGAGTTTTTTTAACTAGGAAGTTTATTTTTTATGGTTTTTATTGTGAAATTGATGGATTTTTTAACTTGGAATTTTTTTATGGTTTTTATAGAGAAATTGTTTAATTTTTTAACTTGAAACTTTTTTTATGCTTTTTATACAGAAATTGTTTACTTGGAATCTTTTATACTTTTTTTTTAACTTGGAACTTTTTAATGGTTCTTTTAGTGAAATTGTTGTGTTTTTTAAAATTTACTTTTTTTATGTTTTTTTATAGTGAAATTATTGAATTATTTTAAGATTGATGTTTTATTTTATGTAATTTATATTAAAATTGCTTATATTTTTAACTTGAAACTTTTTTGTGTGTTTTTTATAGTGAAATTGTTGAGTATTTTAAATTGGAACTTTTTTTAATGGTTTTTACAGTGAAATTGTTGAGTTTTTTCAAATGGAACTTTTTTTGTATGGTTTTTACAGTGAAAATGTAGAGTTTTTTAACTTGGAACTTTTTTAATGGTATTTATAGTGAAATTATTGAGTTTTTCGACTTGGAACTTTTTTATGGTTTTTATAGTGAAATTGTATAGTTTTTTAACTAGGAACTTTTTTTAATGGTATTTATAGTGAAATTATTGAGTTTTTTTACTTGGAACTTTTTTATGGTTTTTATAGTGAAATTGTTAATTTTTTTAACATGAATCTTTTATGGTTTTTATATTAAATTGTTGACTTATTTTTAACTTGGAACTTTTTTTTTTGGTTTTTACAGTAAAATTGTTGAGTTTTTTTAACTAGGAATGTTTATTTTTTATGGTTTTTATAGTGAAATTGATGGATTTTTTAACTTGGAATTTTTTTATGGTTTTTATAGAGAAATTGTTTAATTTTTTAACTTGGAACTTTTTTTATGCTTTTTATACAGAAACTGTTTACTTGGAATCTTTTATGCTTTTTTTTAACTTGGAACTTTTTAATGGTTCTTTTAGTGAAATTGTTGAGTTTTTTAAAATTTACCTTTTTTTATATTTTTTATAGTGAAATTATTGAATTATTTTAAGATTGATGTTTTTTTTCAGTAATTTATATTAAAATTGCTTATATTTTTAACTTGAAACTTTTTTTGTGTGTTTTTTATAGTTAAATTGTTGAGTATTTTAAATTGGAACTTTTTTTAATGGTTTTTACAGTGAAATTGTTGAGTTTTTTCAAATGGAACTTTTTTTGTATGGTTTTTACAGTGAAAATGTAGAGTTTTTTAACTTGGAACTTTTTTAATGGTATTTATAGTGAAATTATTGAGTTTTTCGACTTGGAACTTTTTTATGGTTTTATAGTGAAATTGTATAGTTTTTTAACTAGGAACTTTTTTTAATGGTATTTATAGTGAAATTATTGAGTTTTTTGACTTGGAACTTTTTAATGGTTTTTATAATGAAATTGTTAATTTTTTTAACATGAATCTTTTATGGTTTTATAGTGAAATTGTTGACTTATTTTTAACTTGGAACTTTTTTTATGATTTTTACAGTAAAATTGTTGAGTTTTTTTAACTAGGAAGTTTATTTTTTATGGTTTTTATAGTGAAATTGATGGATTTTTTAACTTGGAATTTTTTTTATGGTTTTTATAGAGAAATTGTTTAATTTTTTAACTTGGAACTTTTTTTATGCTTTTTATACAGAAACTGTTTACTTGGAACTTTTTAATGGTTCTTTTAGTGAAATTGTTGAGTTTTTTAAAATTTACTTTTTTTATGTTTTTTTATAGTGAAATTATTGAATTATTTTTAGATTGATGTTTTTTTTATGTAATTTATATTAAAATTGCTTATATTTTTAACTTGAAACTTTTTTGTGTGTTTTTTATAGTGAAATTATTGAGTATTTTAAATTGGAACTTTTTTTAATGGTTTTTACAGTGAAATTGTTGAGTTTTTTCAAATGGAACTTTTTTTGTATGGTTTTTACAGTGAAAATGTAGAGTTTTTTAACTTGGAACTTTTTTAATGGTATTTATAGTGAAATTATTGAGTTTTTCGACTTGGAACTTTTTTATGGTTTTTATAGTGAAATTGTATAGTTTTTTAACTAGGAACTTTTTTTAATGGTATTTATAGTGAAATTATTGAGTTTTTTGACTTGGAACTTTTTTATGGTTTTTATAGTGAAATTGTTAATTTTTTTAACATGAATCTTTTATGGTTTTTATAGTAAATTGTTGACTTATTTTTAACTTGGAACTTTTTTTTTTGGTTTTTACAGTAAAATTGTTGAGTTTTTTTAACTAGGAATGTTTATTTTTTATGGTTTTTATAGTGAAATTGATGGATTTTTTAACTTGGAATTTTTTTATGGTTTTTATAGAGAAATTGTTTAATTTTTTAACTTGGAACTTTTTTTATGCTTTTTATACAGAAACTGTTTACTTGGAATCTTTTTTGCTTTTTTTTATCTTGGAACTTTTTAATGGTTCTTTAAGTGAAATTGTTGAGTTTTATAAAATTTACTTTTTTTTATGTTTTTTATAGTGAAATTATTGAATTATTTTAAGATTGATGTTTTTTTTCAGTAATTTATATTAAAATTGCTTATATTTTTAACTTGAAACTTGTTTTGTGTGTTTTTTATAGTTAAATTGTTGAGTATTTTAAATTGGAACTTTTTTTAATGGTTTTTACAGTGAAATTGTTGAGTTTTTTCAAATGGAACTTTTTTTGTATGGTTTTTACAGTGAAAATGTAGAGTTTTTTAACTTGGAACTTTTTTAATGGTATTTATAGTGAAATTATTGAGTTTTTCGACTTGGAACTTTTTTATGGTTTTATAGTGAAATTGTATAGTTTTTTAACTAGGAACTTTTTTTAATGGTATTTATAGTGAAATTATTGAGTTTTTTGACTTGGAACTTTTTAATGGTTTTTATAATGAAATTGTTAATTTTTTTAACATGAATCTTTTATGGTTTTATAGTGAAATTGTTGACTTATTTTTAACTTGGAACTTTTTTTATGATTTTTACAGTAAAATTGTTGAGTTTTTTTAACTAGGAAGTTTATTTTTTATGGTTTTTATTGTGAAATTGATGGATTTTTTAACTTGGAATTTTTTTATGGTTTTTATAGAGAAATTGTTTAATTTTTTAACTTGAAACTTTTTTTATGCTTTTTATACAGAAATTGTTTACTTGGAATCTTTTATACTTTTTTTTAACTTGGAACTTTTTAATGGTTCTTTTAGTGAAATTGTTGTGTTTTTTAAAATTTACTTTTTTTATGTTTTTTTATAGTGAAATTATTGAATTATTTTAAGATTGATGTTTTTTTTTATGTAATTTATATTAAAATTGCTTATATTTTTAACTTGAAACTTTTTTGTGTGTTTTTTATAGTGAAATTGTTGAGTATTTTAAATTGGAACTTTTTTTAATGGTTTTTACAGTGAAATTGTTGAGTTTTTTCAAATGGAACTTTTTTTGTATGGTTTTTACAGTGAAAATGTAGAGTTTTTTAACTTGGAACTTTTTTAATGGTATTTATAGTGAAATTATTGAGTTTTTCGACTTGGAACTTTTTTATGGTTTTTATAGTGAAATTGTATAGTTTTTTAACTAGGAACTTTTTTTAATGGTATTTATAGTGAAATTATTGAGTTTTTTTACTTGGAACTTTTTTATGGTTTTTATAGTGAAATTGTTAATTTTTTTAACATGAATCTTTTATGGTTTTTATAGTAAATTGTTGACTTATTTTTAACTTGGAACTTTTTTTTTTGGTTTTTACAGTAAAATTGTTGAGTTTTTTTAACTAGGAATGTTTATTTTTTATGGTTTTTATAGTGAAATTGATGGATTTTTTAACTTGGAATTTTTTTATGGTTTTTATAGAGAAATTGTTTAATTTTTTAACTTGGAACTTTTTTTATGCTTTTTATACAGAAACTGTTTACTTGGAATCTTTTATGCTTTTTTTTAACTTGGAACTTTTTAATGGTTCTTTTAGTGAAATTGTTGAGTTTTTTAAAATTTACCTTTTTTTATATTTTTTATAGTGAAATTATTGAATTATTTTAAGATTGATGTTTTTTTCCAGTAATTTATATTAAAATTGCTTATATTTTTAACTTGAAACTTGTTTTGTGTGTTTTTTATAGTTAAATTGTTGAGTATTTTAAATTGGAACTTTTTTTAATGGTTTTTACAGTGAAATTGTTGAGTTTTTTCAAATGGAACTTTTTTTGTATGGTTTTTACAGTGAAAATGTAGAGTTTTTTAACTTGGAACTTTTTTAATGGTATTTATAGTGAAATTATTGAGTTTTTCGACTTGGAACTTTTTTATGGTTTTATAGTGAAATTGTATAGTTTTTTAACTAGGAACTTTTTTTAATGGTATTTATAGTGAAATTATTGAGTTTTTTGACTTGGAACTTTTTAATGGTTTTTATAATGAAATTGTTAATTTTTTTAACATGAATCTTTTATGGTTTTATAGTGAAATTGTTGACTTATTTTTAACTTGGAACTTTTTTTATGATTTTTACAGTAAAATTGTTGAGTTTTTTTAACTAGGAAGTTTATTTTTTATGGTTTTTATTGTGAAATTGATGGATTTTTTAACTTGGAATTTTTTTATGGTTTTTATAGAGAAATTGTTTAATTTTTTAACTTGAAACTTTTTTTATGCTTTTTATACAGAAATTGTTTACTTGGAATCTTTTATACTTTTTTTTTAACTTGGAACTTTTTAATGGTTCTTTTAGTGAAATTGTTGTGTTTTTTAAAATTTACTTTTTTTATGTTTTTTTATAGTGAAATTATTGAATTATTTTAAGATTGATGTTTTTTTTTATGTAATTTATATTAAAATTGCTTATATTTTTAACTTGAAACTTTTTTGTGTGTTTTTTATAGTGAAATTGTTGAGTATTTTAAATTGGAACTTTTTTTAATGGTTTTTACAGTGAAATTGTTGAGTTTTTTCAAATGGAACTTTTTTTGTATGGTTTTTACAGTGAAAATGTAGAGTTTTTTAACTTGGAACTTTTTTAATGGTATTTATAGTGAAATTATTGAGTTTTTCGACTTGGAACTTTTTTATGGTTTTTATAGTGAAATTGTATAGTTTTTTAACTAGGAACTTTTTTTAATGGTATTTATAGTGAAATTATTGAGTTTTTTTACTTGGAACTTTTTTATGGTTTTTATAGTGAAATTGTTAATTTTTTTAACATGAATCTTTTATGGTTTTTATAGTAAATTGTTGACTTATTTTTAACTTGGAACTTTTTTTTTTGGTTTTTACAGTAAAATTGTTGAGTTTTTTTAACTAGGAATGTTTATTTTTTATGGTTTTTATAGTGAAATTGATGGATTTTTTAACTTGGAATTTTTTTATGGTTTTTATAGAGAAATTGTTTAATTTTTTAACTTGGAACTTTTTTTATGCTTTTTATACAGAAACTGTTTACTTGGAATCTTTTATGCTTTTTTTTAACTTGGAACTTTTTAATGGTTCTTTTAGTGAAATTGTTGAGTTTTTTAAAATTTACCTTTTTTTATATTTTTTATAGTGAAATTATTGAATTATTTTAAGATTGATGTTTTTTTTCAGTAATTTATATTAAAATTGCTTATATTTTTAACTTGAAACTTTTTTTGTGTGTTTTTTATAGTTAAATTGTTGAGTATTTTAAATTGGAACTTTTTTTAATGGTTTTTACAGTGAAATTGTTGAGTTTTTTCAAATGGAACTTTTTTTGTATGGTTTTTACAGTGAAAATGTAGAGTTTTTTAACTTGGAACTTTTTTAATGGTATTTATAGTGAAATTATTGAGTTTTTCGACTTGGAACTTTTTTATGGTTTTATAGTGAAATTGTATAGTTTTTTAACTAGGAACTTTTTTTAATGGTATTTATAGTGAAATTATTGAGTTTTTTGACTTGGAACTTTTTAATGGTTTTTATAATGAAATTGTTAATTTTTTTAACATGAATCTTTTATGGTTTTATAGTGAAATTGTTGACTTATTTTTAACTTGGAACTTTTTTTATGATTTTTACAGTAAAATTGTTGAGTTTTTTTAACTAGGAAGTTTATTTTTTATGGTTTTTATTGTGAAATTGATGGATTTTTTAACTTGGAATTTTTTTATGGTTTTTATAGAGAAATTGTTTAATTTTTTAACTTGAAACTTTTTTTATGCTTTTTATACAGAAATTGTTTACTTGGAATCTTTTATACTTTTTTTTTAACTTGGAACTTTTTAATGGTTCTTTTAGTGAAATTGTTGTGTTTTTTAAAATTTACTTTTTTTATGTTTTTTTATAGTGAAATTATTGAATTATTTTAAGATTGATGTTTTTTTTTATGTAATTTATATTAAAATTGCTTATATTTTTAACTTGAAACTTTTTTGTGTGTTTTTTATAGTGAAATTGTTGAGTATTTTAAATTGGAACTTTTTTTAATGGTTTTTACAGTGAAATTGTTGAGTTTTTTCAAATGGAACTTTTTTTGTATGGTTTTTACAGTGAAAATGTAGAGTTTTTTAACTTGGAACTTTTTTAATGGTATTTATAGTGAAATTATTGAGTTTTTCGACTTGGAACTTTTTTATGGTTTTTATAGTGAAATTGTATAGTTTTTTAACTAGGAACTTTTTTTAATGGTATTTATAGTGAAATTATTGAGTTTTTTTACTTGGAACTTTTTTATGGTTTTTATAGTGAAATTGTTAATTTTTTTAACATGAATCTTTTATGGTTTTTATAGTAAATTGTTGACTTATTTTTAACTTGGAACTTTTTTTTTTGGTTTTTACAGTAAAATTGTTGAGTTTTTTTAACTAGGAATGTTTATTTTTTATGGTTTTTATAGTGAAATTGATGGATTTTTTAACTTGGAATTTTTTTATGGTTTTTATAGAGAAATTGTTTAATTTTTTAACTTGGAACTTTTTTTATGCTTTTTATACAGAAACTGTTTACTTGGAATCTTTTATGCTTTTTTTTAACTTGGAACTTTTTAATGGTTCTTTTAGTGAAATTGTTGAGTTTTTTAAAATTTACCTTTTTTTATATTTTTTATAGTGAAATTATTGAATTATTTTAAGATTGATGTTTTTTTTCAGTAATTTATATTAAAATTGCTTATATTTTTAACTTGAAACTTTTTTTGTGTGTTTTTTATAGTTAAATTGTTGAGTATTTTAAATTGGAACTTTTTTTAATGGTTTTTACAGTGAAATTGTTGAGTTTTTTCAAATGGAACTTTTTTTGTATGGTTTTTACAGTGAAAATGTAGAGTTTTTTAACTTGGAACTTTTTTAATGGTATTTATAGTGAAATTATTGAGTTTTTCGACTTGGAACTTTTTTATGGTTTTATAGTGAAATTGTATAGTTTTTTAACTAGGAACTTTTTTTAATGGTATTTATAGTGAAATTATTGAGTTTTTTGACTTGGAACTTTTTAATGGTTTTTATAATGAAATTGTTAATTTTTTTAACATGAATCTTTTATGGTTTTATAGTGAAATTGTTGACTTATTTTTAACTTGGAACTTTTTTTATGATTTTTACAGTAAAATTGTTGAGTTTTTTTAACTAGGAAGTTTATTTTTTATGGTTTTTATTGTGAAATTGATGGATTTTTTAACTTGGAATTTTTTTATGGTTTTTATAGAGAAATTGTTTAATTTTTTAACTTGAAACTTTTTTTATGCTTTTTATACAGAAATTGTTTACTTGGAATCTTTTATACTTTTTTTTTAACTTGGAACTTTTTAATGGTTCTTTTAGTGAAATTGTTGTGTTTTTTAAAATTTACTTTTTTTATGTTTTTTTATAGTGAAATTATTGAATTATTTTAAGATTGATGTTTTTTTTTATGTAATTTATATTAAAATTGCTTATATTTTTAACTTGAAACTTTTTTGTGTGTTTTTTATAGTGAAATTGTTGAGTATTTTAAATTGGAACTTTTTTTAATGGTTTTTACAGTGAAATTGTTGAGTTTTTTCAAATGGAACTTTTTTTGTATGGTTTTTACAGTGAAAATGTAGAGTTTTTTAACTTGGAACTTTTTTAATGGTATTTATAGTGAAATTATTGAGTTTTTCGACTTGGAACTTTTTTATGGTTTTTATAGTGAAATTGTATAGTTTTTTAACTAGGAACTTTTTTTAATGGTATTTATAGTGAAATTATTGAGTTTTTTTACTTGGAACTTTTTTATGGTTTTTATAGTGAAATTGTTAATTTTTTTAACATGAATCTTTTATGGTTTTTATAGTAAATTGTTGACTTATTTTTAACTTGGAACTTTTTTTTTTGGTTTTTACAGTAAAATTGTTGAGTTTTTTTTAACTAGGAATGTTTATTTTTTATGGTTTTTATAGTGAAATTGATGGATTTTTTAACTTGGAATTTTTTTATGGTTTTTATAGAGAAATTGTTTAATTTTTTAACTTGGAACTTTTTTTATGCTTTTTATACAGAAACTGTTTACTTGGAATCTTTTATGCTTTTTTTTAACTTGGAACTTTTTAATGGTTCTTTTAGTGAAATTGTTGAGTTTTTTAAAATTTACCTTTTTTTATATTTTTTATAGTGAAATTATTGAATTATTTTAAGATTGATGTTTTTTTTCAGTAATTTATATTAAAATTGCTTATATTTTTAACTTGAAACTTTTTTTGTGTGTTTTTTATAGTTAAATTGTTGAGTATTTTAAATTGGAACTTTTTTTAATGGTTTTTACAGTGAAATTGTTGAGTTTTTTCAAATGGAACTTTTTTTGTATGGTTTTTACAGTGAAAATGTAGAGTTTTTTAACTTGGAACTTTTTTAATGGTATTTATAGTGAAATTATTGAGTTTTTCGACTTGGAACTTTTTTATGGTTTTATAGTGAAATTGTATAGTTTTTTAACTAGGAACTTTTTTTAATGGTATTTATAGTGAAATTATTGAGTTTTTTGACTTGGAACTTTTTAATGGTTTTTATAATGAAATTGTTAATTTTTTTAACATGAATCTTTTATGGTTTTATAGTGAAATTGTTGACTTATTTTTAACTTGGAACTTTTTTTATGATTTTTACAGTAAAATTGTTGAGTTTTTTTAACTAGGAAGTTTATTTTTTATGGTTTTTATTGTGAAATTGATGGATTTTTTAACTTGGAATTTTTTTATGGTTTTTATAGAGAAATTGTTTAATTTTTTAACTTGAAACTTTTTTTATGCTTTTTATACAGAAATTGTTTACTTGGAATCTTTTATACTTTTTTTTTAACTTGGAACTTTTTAATGGTTCTTTTAGTGAAATTGTTGTGTTTTTTAAAATTTACTTTTTTTATGTTTTTTTATAGTGAAATTATTGAATTATTTTAAGATTGATGTTTTTTTTTATGTAATTTATATTAAAATTGCTTATATTTTTAACTTGAAACTTTTTTGTGTGTTTTTTATAGTGAAATTGTTGAGTATTTTAAATTGGAACTTTTTTTAATGGTTTTTACAGTGAAATTGTTGAGTTTTTTCAAATGGAACTTTTTTTGTATGGTTTTTACAGTGAAAATGTAGAGTTTTTTAACTTGGAACTTTTTTAATGGTATTTATAGTGAAATTATTGAGTTTTTCGACTTGGAACTTTTTTATGGTTTTTATAGTGAAATTGTATAGTTTTTTAACTAGGAACTTTTTTTAATGGTATTTATAGTGAAATTATTGAGTTTTTTTACTTGGAACTTTTTTATGGTTTTTATAGTGAAATTGTTAATTTTTTTAACATGAATCTTTTATGGTTTTTATAGTAAATTGTTGACTTATTTTTAACTTGGAACTTTTTTTTTTGGTTTTTACAGTAAAATTGTTGAGTTTTTTTTAACTAGGAATGTTTATTTTTTATGGTTTTTATAGTGAAATTGATGGATTTTTTAACTTGGAATTTTTTTATGGTTTTTATAGAGAAATTGTTTAATTTTTTAACTTGGAACTTTTTTTATGCTTTTTATACAGAAACTGTTTACTTGGAATCTTTTATGCTTTTTTTTAACTTGGAACTTTTTAATGGTTCTTTTAGTGAAATTGTTGAGTTTTTTAAAATTTACCTTTTTTTATATTTTTTATAGTGAAATTATTGAATTATTTTAAGATTGATGTTTTTTTTCAGTAATTTATATTAAAATTGCTTATATTTTTAACTTGAAACTTTTTTTGTGTGTTTTTTATAGTTAAATTGTTGAGTATTTTAAATTGGAACTTTTTTTAATGGTTTTTACAGTGAAATTGTTGAGTTTTTTCAAATGGAACTTTTTTTGTATGGTTTTTACAGTGAAAATGTAGAGTTTTTTAACTTGGAACTTTTTTAATGGTATTTATAGTGAAATTATTGAGTTTTTCGACTTGGAACTTTTTTATGGTTTTATAGTGAAATTGTATAGTTTTTTAACTAGGAACTTTTTTTAATGGTATTTATAGTGAAATTATTGAGTTTTTTGACTTGGAACTTTTTAATGGTTTTTATAATGAAATTGTTAATTTTTTTAACATGAATCTTTTATGGTTTTATAGTGAAATTGTTGACTTATTTTTAACTTGGAACTTTTTTTATGATTTTTACAGTAAAATTGTTGAGTTTTTTTAACTAGGAAGTTTATTTTTTATGGTTTTTATTGTGAAATTGATGGATTTTTTAACTTGGAATTTTTTTATGGTTTTTATAGAGAAATTGTTTAATTTTTTAACTTGAAACTTTTTTTATGCTTTTTATACAGAAATTGTTTACTTGGAATCTTTTATACTTTTTTTTAACTTGGAACTTTTTAATGGTTCTTTTAGTGAAATTGTTGTGTTTTTTAAAATTTACTTTTTTTATGTTTTTTTATAGTGAAATTATTGAATTATTTTAAGATTGATGTTTTTTTTTATGTAATTTATATTAAAATTGCTTATATTTTTAACTTGAAACTTTTTTGTGTGTTTTTTATAGTGAAATTGTTGAGTATTTTAAATTGGAACTTTTTTTAATGGTTTTTACAGTGAAATTGTTGAGTTTTTTCAAATGGAACTTTTTTTGTATGGTTTTTACAGTGAAAATGTAGAGTTTTTTAACTTGGAACTTTTTTAATGGTATTTATAGTGAAATTATTGAGTTTTTCGACTTGGAACTTTTTTATGGTTTTTATAGTGAAATTGTATAGTTTTTTAACTAGGAACTTTTTTTAATGGTATTTATAGTGAAATTATTGAGTTTTTTTACTTGGAACTTTTTTATGGTTTTTATAGTGAAATTGTTAATTTTTTTAACATGAATCTTTTATGGTTTTTATAGTAAATTGTTGACTTATTTTTAACTTGGAACTTTTTTTTTTGGTTTTTACAGTAAAATTGTTGAGTTTTTTTAACTAGGAATGTTTATTTTTTATGGTTTTTATAGTGAAATTGATGGATTTTTTAACTTGGAATTTTTTTATGGTTTTTATAGAGAAATTGTTTAATTTTTTAACTTGGAACTTTTTTTATGCTTTTTATACAGAAACTGTTTACTTGGAATCTTTTATGCTTTTTTTTAACTTGGAACTTTTTAATGGTTCTTTTAGTGAAATTGTTGAGTTTTTTAAAATTTACCTTTTTTTATATTTTTTATAGTGAAATTATTGAATTATTTTAAGATTGATGTTTTTTTTCAGTAATTTATATTAAAATTGCTTATATTTTTAACTTGAAACTTTTTTTGTGTGTTTTTTATAGTTAAATTGTTGAGTATTTTAAATTGGAACTTTTTTTAATGGTTTTTACAGTGAAATTGTTGAGTTTTTTCAAATGGAACTTTTTTTGTATGGTTTTTACAGTGAAAATGTAGAGTTTTTTAACTTGGAACTTTTTTAATGGTATTTATAGTGAAATTATTGAGTTTTTCGACTTGGAACTTTTTTATGGTTTTATAGTGAAATTGTATAGTTTTTTAACTAGGAACTTTTTTTAATGGTATTTATAGTGAAATTATTGAGTTTTTTGACTTGGAACTTTTTAATGGTTTTTATAATGAAATTGTTAATTTTTTTAACATGAATCTTTTATGGTTTTATAGTGAAATTGTTGACTTATTTTTAACTTGGAACTTTTTTTATGATTTTTACAGTAAAATTGTTGAGTTTTTTTTAACTAGGAAGTTTATTTTTTATGGTTTTTATTGTGAAATTGATGGATTTTTTAACTTGGAATTTTTTTATGGTTTTTATAGAGAAATTGTTTAATTTTTTAACTTGAAACTTTTTTTATGCTTTTTATACAGAAATTGTTTACTTGGAATCTTTTATACTTTTTTTTTAACTTGGAACTTTTTAATGGTTCTTTTAGTGAAATTGTTGTGTTTTTTAAAATTTACTTTTTTTATGTTTTTTTATAGTGAAATTATTGAATTATTTTAAGATTGATGTTTTTTTTATGTAATTTATATTAAAATTGCTTATATTTTTAACTTGAAACTTTTTTGTGTGTTTTTTATAGTGAAATTGTTGAGTATTTTAAATTGGAACTTTTTTTAATGGTTTTTACAGTGAAATTGTTGAGTTTTTTCAAATGGAACTTTTTTTGTATGGTTTTTACAGTGAAAATGTAGAGTTTTTTAACTTGGAACTTTTTTAATGGTATTTATAGTGAAATTATTGAGTTTTTCGACTTGGAACTTTTTTATGGTTTTTATAGTGAAATTGTATAGTTTTTTAACTAGGAACTTTTTTTAATGGTATTTATAGTGAAATTATTGAGTTTTTTTACTTGGAACTTTTTTATGGTTTTTATAGTGAAATTGTTAATTTTTTTAACATGAATCTTTTATGGTTTTTATAGTAAATTGTTGACTTATTTTTAACTTGGAACTTTTTTTTTTGGTTTTTACAGTAAAATTGTTGAGTTTTTTTTAACTAGGAATGTTTATTTTTTATGGTTTTTATAGTGAAATTGATGGATTTTTTAACTTGGAATTTTTTTATGGTTTTTATAGAGAAATTGTTTAATTTTTTAACTTGGAACTTTTTTTATGCTTTTTATACAGAAACTGTTTACTTGGAATCTTTTATGCTTTTTTTTAACTTGGAACTTTTTAATGGTTCTTTTAGTGAAATTGTTGAGTTTTTTAAAATTTACCTTTTTTTATATTTTTTATAGTGAAATTATTGAATTATTTTAAGATTGATGTTTTTTTTCAGTAATTTATATTAAAATTGCTTATATTTTTAACTTGAAACTTTTTTTGTGTGTTTTTTATAGTTAAATTGTTGAGTATTTTAAATTGGAACTTTTTTTAATGGTTTTTACAGTGAAATTGTTGAGTTTTTTCAAATGGAACTTTTTTTGTATGGTTTTTACAGTGAAAATGTAGAGTTTTTTAACTTGGAACTTTTTTAATGGTATTTATAGTGAAATTATTGAGTTTTTCGACTTGGAACTTTTTTATGGTTTTATAGTGAAATTGTATAGTTTTTTAACTAGGAACTTTTTTTAATGGTATTTATAGTGAAATTATTGAGTTTTTTGACTTGGAACTTTTTAATGGTTTTTATAATGAAATTGTTAATTTTTTTAACATGAATCTTTTATGGTTTTATAGTGAAATTGTTGACTTATTTTTAACTTGGAACTTTTTTTATGATTTTTACAGTAAAATTGTTGAGTTTTTTTAACTAGGAAGTTTATTTTTTATGGTTTTTATTGTGAAATTGATGGATTTTTTAACTTGGAATTTTTTTATGGTTTTTATAGAGAAATTGTTTAATTTTTTAACTTGAAACTTTTTTTATGCTTTTTATACAGAAATTGTTTACTTGGAATCTTTTATACTTTTTTTTAACTTGGAACTTTTTAATGGTTCTTTTAGTGAAATTGTTGTGTTTTTTAAAATTTACTTTTTTTATGTTTTTTTATAGTGAAATTATTGAATTATTTTAAGATTGATGTTTTTTTTTATGTAATTTATATTAAAATTGCTTATATTTTTAACTTGAAACTTTTTTGTGTGTTTTTTATAGTGAAATTGTTGAGTATTTTAAATTGGAACTTTTTTTAATGGTTTTTACAGTGAAATTGTTGAGTTTTTTCAAATGGAACTTTTTTTGTATGGTTTTTACAGTGAAAATGTAGAGTTTTTTAACTTGGAACTTTTTTAATGGTATTTATAGTGAAATTATTGAGTTTTTCGACTTGGAACTTTTTTATGGTTTTTATAGTGAAATTGTATAGTTTTTTAACTAGGAACTTTTTTTAATGGTATTTATAGTGAAATTATTGAGTTTTTTTACTTGGAACTTTTTTATGGTTTTTATAGTGAAATTGTTAATTTTTTTAACATGAATCTTTTATGGTTTTTATAGTAAATTGTTGACTTATTTTTAACTTGGAACTTTTTTTTTTGGTTTTTACAGTAAAATTGTTGAGTTTTTTTTAACTAGGAATGTTTATTTTTTATGGTTTTTATAGTGAAATTGATGGATTTTTTAACTTGGAATTTTTTTATGGTTTTTATAGAGAAATTGTTTAATTTTTTAACTTGGAACTTTTTTTATGCTTTTTATACAGAAACTGTTTACTTGGAATCTTTTATGCTTTTTTTTAACTTGGAACTTTTTAATGGTTCTTTTAGTGAAATTGTTGAGTTTTTTAAAATTTACCTTTTTTTATATTTTTTATAGTGAAATTATTGAATTATTTTAAGATTGATGTTTTTTTTCAGTAATTTATATTAAAATTGCTTATATTTTTAACTTGAAACTTTTTTTGTGTGTTTTTTATAGTTAAATTGTTGAGTATTTTAAATTGGAACTTTTTTTAATGGTTTTTACAGTGAAATTGTTGAGTTTTTTCAAATGGAACTTTTTTTGTATGGTTTTTACAGTGAAAATGTAGAGTTTTTTAACTTGGAACTTTTTTAATGGTATTTATAGTGAAATTATTGAGTTTTTCGACTTGGAACTTTTTTATGGTTTTATAGTGAAATTGTATAGTTTTTTAACTAGGAACTTTTTTTAATGGTATTTATAGTGAAATTATTGAGTTTTTTGACTTGGAACTTTTTAATGGTTTTTATAATGAAATTGTTAATTTTTTTAACATGAATCTTTTATGGTTTTATAGTGAAATTGTTGACTTATTTTTAACTTGGAACTTTTTTTATGATTTTTACAGTAAAATTGTTGAGTTTTTTTAACTAGGAAGTTTATTTTTTATGGTTTTTATTGTGAAATTGATGGATTTTTTAACTTGGAATTTTTTTATGGTTTTTATAGAGAAATTGTTTAATTTTTTAACTTGAAACTTTTTTTATGCTTTTTATACAGAAATTGTTTACTTGGAATCTTTTATACTTTTTTTTAACTTGGAACTTTTTAATGGTTCTTTTAGTGAAATTGTTGTGTTTTTTAAAATTTACTTTTTTTATGTTTTTTTATAGTGAAATTATTGAATTATTTTAAGATTGATGTTTTTTTTTATGTAATTTATATTAAAATTGCTTATATTTTTAACTTGAAACTTTTTTGTGTGTTTTTTATAGTGAAATTGTTGAGTATTTTAAATTGGAACTTTTTTTAATGGTTTTTACAGTGAAATTGTTGAGTTTTTTCAAATGGAACTTTTTTTGTATGGTTTTTACAGTGAAAATGTAGAGTTTTTTAACTTGGAACTTTTTTAATGGTATTTATAGTGAAATTATTGAGTTTTTCGACTTGGAACTTTTTTATGGTTTTTATAGTGAAATTGTATAGTTTTTTAACTAGGAACTTTTTTTAATGGTATTTATAGTGAAATTATTGAGTTTTTTTACTTGGAACTTTTTTATGGTTTTTATAGTGAAATTGTTAATTTTTTTAACATGAATCTTTTATGGTTTTTATAGTAAATTGTTGACTTATTTTTAACTTGGAACTTTTTTTTTTGGTTTTTACAGTAAAATTGTTGAGTTTTTTTAACTAGGAATGTTTATTTTTTATGGTTTTTATAGTGAAATTGATGGATTTTTTAACTTGGAATTTTTTTATGGTTTTTATAGAGAAATTGTTTAATTTTTTAACTTGGAACTTTTTTTATGCTTTTTATACAGAAACTGTTTACTTGGAATCTTTTATGCTTTTTTTTAACTTGGAACTTTTTAATGGTTCTTTTAGTGAAATTGTTGAGTTTTTTAAAATTTACCTTTTTTTATATTTTTTATAGTGAAATTATTGAATTATTTTAAGATTGATGTTTTTTTTCAGTAATTTATATTAAAATTGCTTATATTTTTAACTTGAAACTTTTTTTGTGTGTTTTTTATAGTTAAATTGTTGAGTATTTTAAATTGGAACTTTTTTTAATGGTTTTTACAGTGAAATTGTTGAGTTTTTTCAAATGGAACTTTTTTTGTATGGTTTTTACAGTGAAAATGTAGAGTTTTTTAACTTGGAACTTTTTTAATGGTATTTATAGTGAAATTATTGAGTTTTTCGACTTGGAACTTTTTTATGGTTTTATAGTGAAATTGTATAGTTTTTTAACTAGGAACTTTTTTTAATGGTATTTATAGTGAAATTATTGAGTTTTTTGACTTGGAACTTTTTAATGGTTTTTATAATGAAATTGTTAATTTTTTTAACATGAATCTTTTATGGTTTTATAGTGAAATTGTTGACTTATTTTTAACTTGGAACTTTTTTTATGATTTTTACAGTAAAATTGTTGAGTTTTTTTTAACTAGGAAGTTTATTTTTTATGGTTTTTATTGTGAAATTGATGGATTTTTTAACTTGGAATTTTTTTATGGTTTTTATAGAGAAATTGTTTAATTTTTTAACTTGAAACTTTTTTTATGCTTTTTATACAGAAATTGTTTACTTGGAATCTTTTATACTTTTTTTTTAACTTGGAACTTTTTAATGGTTCTTTTAGTGAAATTGTTGTGTTTTTTAAAATTTACTTTTTTTATGTTTTTTTATAGTGAAATTATTGAATTATTTTAAGATTGATGTTTTTTTTTATGTAATTTATATTAAAATTGCTTATATTTTTAACTTGAAACTTTTTTGTGTGTTTTTTATAGTGAAATTGTTGAGTATTTTAAATTGGAACTTTTTTTAATGGTTTTTACAGTGAAATTGTTGAGTTTTTTCAAATGGAACTTTTTTTGTATGGTTTTTACAGTGAAAATGTAGAGTTTTTTAACTTGGAACTTTTTTAATGGTATTTATAGTGAAATTATTGAGTTTTTCGACTTGGAACTTTTTTATGGTTTTTATAGTGAAATTGTATAGTTTTTTAACTAGGAACTTTTTTTAATGGTATTTATAGTGAAATTATTGAGTTTTTTTACTTGGAACTTTTTTATGGTTTTTATAGTGAAATTGTTAATTTTTTTAACATGAATCTTTTATGGTTTTTATAGTAAATTGTTGACTTATTTTTAACTTGGAACTTTTTTTTTTGGTTTTTACAGTAAAATTGTTGAGTTTTTTTAACTAGGAATGTTTATTTTTTATGGTTTTTATAGTGAAATTGATGGATTTTTTAACTTGGAATTTTTTTATGGTTTTTATAGAGAAATTGTTTAATTTTTTAACTTGGAACTTTTTTTATGCTTTTTATACAGAAACTGTTTACTTGGAATCTTTTATGCTTTTTTTTAACTTGGAACTTTTTAATGGTTCTTTTAGTGAAATTGTTGAGTTTTTTAAAATTTACCTTTTTTTATATTTTTTATAGTGAAATTATTGAATTATTTTAAGATTGATGTTTTTTTTCAGTAATTTATATTAAAATTGCTTATATTTTTAACTTGAAACTTTTTTTGTGTGTTTTTTATAGTTAAATTGTTGAGTATTTTAAATTGGAACTTTTTTTAATGGTTTTTACAGTGAAATTGTTGAGTTTTTTCAAATGGAACTTTTTTTGTTTGGTTTTTACAGTGAAAATGTAGAGTTTTTTAACTTGGAACTTTTTTAATGGTATTTATAGTGAAATTATTGAGTTTTTCAACTTGGAACTTTTTTATGGTTTTATAGTGAAATTGTATAGTTTTTTAACTAGGAACTTTTTTTAATGGTATTTATAGTGAAATTTTTGAGTTTTTTGACTTGGAACTTTTTAATGGTTTTTATAATGAAATTGTTAATTTTTTTAACATGAATCTTTTATGGTTTTATAGTGAAATTGTTGACTTATTTTTAACTTGGAACTTTTTTTATGGTTTTTTCAGTGAATTTGTTGAGTTTTTTTTAACTAGGAAGTTTATTTTTTATGGTTTTTATTGTGAAATTGATGGATTTTTTAACTTGGAATTTTTTTTAGGTTTTTATAGAGAAATTGTTTAATTTTTTAACTTGAAACTTTTTTTATGCTTTTTATACAGAAACTGTTTACTTGGAATCTTTTATACTTTTTTTTTAACTTGGAACTTTTTAATGGTTCTTTTAGTGAAATTGTTGTGTTTTTTAAAATTTACTTTTTTTATGTTTTTTTATAGTGAAATTATTGAATTATTTTAAGATTGATGTTTTTTTTTATGTAATTTATATTAAAATTGCTTATATTTTTAACTTGAAACTTTTTTGTGTGTTTTTTATAGTGAAATTGTTGAGTATTTTAAATTGGAACTTTTTTTAATGGTTTTTACAGTGAAATTGTTGAGTTTTTTCAAATGGAACTTTTTTTGTATGGTTTTTACAGTGAAAATGTAGAGTTTTTTAACTTGGAACTTTTTTAATGGTATTTATAGTGAAATTATTGAGTTTTTCGACTTGGAACTTTTTTATGGTTTTTATAGTGAAATTGTATAGTTTTTTAACTAGGAACTTTTTTTAATGGTATTTATAGTGAAATTATTGAGTTTTTTTACTTGGAACTTTTTTATGGTTTTTATAGTGAAATTGTTAATTTTTTTAACATGAATCTTTTATGGTTTTTATAGTAAATTGTTGACTTATTTTTAACTTGGAACTTTTTTTTTTGGTTTTTACAGTAAAATTGTTGAGTTTTTTTAACTAGGAATGTTTATTTTTTATGGTTTTTATAGTGAAATTGATGGATTTTTTAACTTGGAATTTTTTTATGGTTTTTATAGAGAAATTGTTTAATTTTTTAACTTGGAACTTTTTTTATGCTTTTTATACAGAAACTGTTTACTTGGAATCTTTTATGCTTTTTTTTAACTTGGAACTTTTTAATGGTTCTTTTAGTGAAATTGTTGAGTTTTTTAAAATTTACCTTTTTTTATATTTTTTATAGTGAAATTATTGAATTATTTTAAGATTGATGTTTTTTTTCAGTAATTTATATTAAAATTGCTTATATTTTTAACTTGAAACTTTTTTTGTGTGTTTTTTATAGTTAAATTGTTGAGTATTTTAAATTGGAACTTTTTTTAATGGTTTTTACAGTGAAATTGTTGAGTTTTTTCAAATGGAACTTTTTTGTTATGGTTTTTACAGTGAAAATATAGAGTTTTTTAACTTGGAACTTTTTTAATGGTATTTATAGTGAAATTATTGAGTTTTTCAACTTGGAACTTTTTTATGGTTTTTATAGTGAAATTGTATAGTTTTTTAACTAGGAACTTTTTTTAATGGTATTTATAGTGAAATTTTTGAGTTTTTTGACTTGGAACTTTTTAATGGTTTTTATAGTGAAATTGTTAATTTTTTTAACATGAATCTTTTATGGTTTTATAGTGAAATTGTTGACTTATTTTTAACTTGGAACTTTTTTTATGGTTTTTTCAGTGAATTTGTTGAGTTTTTTTAACTAGGAAGTTTATTTTTTATGGTTTTTATAGTGAAATTGATGGATTTTTTAACTTGGAATTTTTTTTATGGTTTTTATAGAGAAATTGTTTAATTTTTTAACTTGGAACTTTTTTTATGCTTTTTATACAGAAACTGTTTACTTGGAACTTTTTAATGGTTCTTTTAGTGAAATTGTTGAGTTTTTTAAAATTTACTTTTTTTATGTTTTTTTATAGTGAAATTATTGAATTATTTTTAGATTGATGTTTTTTTTATGTAATTTATATTAAAATTGCTTATATTTTTAACTTGAAACTTTTTTGTGTGTTTTTTATAGTGAAATTATTGAGTATTTTAAATTGGAACTTTTTTTAATGGTTTTTACAGTGAAATTGTTGAGTTTTTTCAAATGGAACTTTTTTTGTATGGTTTTTACAGTGAAAATGTAGAGTTTTTTAACTTGGAACTTTTTTAATGGTATTTATAGTGAAATTATTGAGTTTTTCGACTTGGAACTTTTTTATGGTTTTTATAGTGAAATTGTATAGTTTTTTAACTAGGAACTTTTTTTAATGGTATTTATAGTGAAATTATTGAGTTTTTTGACTTGGAACTTTTTTATGGTTTTTATAGTGAAATTGTTAATTTTTTTAACATGAATCTTTTATGGTTTTTATAGTAAATTGTTGACTTATTTTTAACTTGGAACTTTTTTTTTTGGTTTTTACAGTAAAATTGTTGAGTTTTTTTAACTAGGAATGTTTATTTTTTATGGTTTTTATAGTGAAATTGATGGATTTTTTAACTTGGAATTTTTTTATGGTTTTTATAGAGAAATTGTTTAATTTTTTAACTTGGAACTTTTTTTATGCTTTTTATACAGAAACTGTTTACTTGGAATCTTTTTTGCTTTTTTTTATCTTGGAACTTTTTAATGGTTCTTTAAGTGAAATTGTTGAGTTTTATAAAATTTACTTTTTTTTATGTTTTTTTTAGTGAAATTATTGAATTATTTTAAGATTGATGTTTTTTTTCAGTAATTTATATTAAAATTGCTTATATTTTTAACTTGAAACTTGTTTTGTGTGTTTTTTATAGTTAAATTGTTGAGTATTTTAAATTGGAACTTTTTTTAATGGTTTTTACAGTGAAATTGTTGAGTTTTTTCAAATGGAACTTTTTTTGTATGGTTTTTACAGTGAAAATGTAGAGTTTTTTAACTTGGAACTTTTTTAATGGTATTTATAGTGAAATTATTGAGTTTTTCGACTTGGAACTTTTTTATGGTTTTATAGTGAAATTGTATAGTTTTTTAACTAGGAACTTTTTTTAATGGTATTTATAGTGAAATTATTGAGTTTTTTGACTTGGAACTTTTTAATGGTTTTTATAATGAAATTGTTAATTTTTTTAACATGAATCTTTTATGGTTTTATAGTGAAATTGTTGACTTATTTTTAACTTGGAACTTTTTTTATGATTTTTACAGTAAAATTGTTGAGTTTTTTTAACTAGGAAGTTTATTTTTTATGGTTTTTATTGTGAAATTGATGGATTTTTTAACTTGGAATTTTTTTATGGTTTTTATAGAGAAATTGTTTAATTTTTTAACTTGAAACTTTTTTTATGCTTTTTATACAGAAATTGTTTACTTGGAATCTTTTATACTTTTTTTTTAACTTGGAACTTTTTAATGGTTCTTTTAGTGAAATTGTTGTGTTTTTTAAAATTTACTTTTTTTATGTTTTTTTATAGTGAAATTATTGAATTATTTTAAGATTGATGTTTTTTTTTATGTAATTTATATTAAAATTGCTTATATTTTTAACTTGAAACTTTTTTGTGTGTTTTTTATAGTGAAATTGTTGAGTATTTTAAATTGGAACTTTTTTTAATGGTTTTTACAGTGAAATTGTTGAGTTTTTTCAAATGGAACTTTTTTTGTATGGTTTTTACAGTGAAAAGGTAGAGTTTTTTAACTTGGAACTTTTTTAATGGTATTTATAGTGAAATTATTGAGTTTTTCGACTTGGAACTTTTTTATGGTTTTTATAGTGAAATTGTATAGTTTTTTAACTAGGAACTTTTTTTAATGGTATTTATAGTGAAATTATTGAGTTTTTTTACTTGGAACTTTTTTATGGTTTTTATAGTGAAATTGTTAATTTTTTTAACATGAATCTTTTATGGTTTTTATAGTAAATTGTTGACTTATTTTTAACTTGGAACTTTTTTTTTTGGTTTTTACAGTAAAATTGTTGAGTTTTTTTAACTAGGAATGTTTATTTTTTATGGTTTTTATAGTGAAATTGATGGATTTTTTAACTTGGAATTTTTTTATGGTTTTTATAGAGAAATTGTTTAATTTTTTAACTTGGAACTTTTTTTATGCTTTTTATACAGAAACTGTTTACTTGGAATCTTTTATGCTTTTTTTTGACTTGGAACTTTTTAATGGTTCTTTTAGTGAAATTGTTGAGTTTTTTAAAATTTACCTTTTTTTATATTTTTTATAGTGAAATTATTGAATTATTTTAAGATTGATGTTTTTTTTCAGTAATTTATATTAAAATTGCTTATATTTTTAACTTGAAACTTTTTTTGTGTGTTTTTTATAGTTAAATTGTTGAGTATTTTAAATTGGAACTTTTTTTAATGGTTTTTACAGTGAAATTGTTGAGTTTTTTCAAATGGAACTTTTTTGTTATGGTTTTTACAGTGAAAATGTAGAGTTTTTTAACTTGGAACTTTTTTAATGGTATTTATAGTGAAATTATTGAGTTTTTCAACTTGGAACTTTTTTATGGTTTTTATAGTGAAATTGTATAGTTTTTTAACTAGGAACTTTTTTTAATGGTATTTATAGTGAAATTTTTGAGTTTTTTGACTTGGAACTTTTTAATGGTTTTTATAGTGAAATTGTTAATTTTTTTAACATGAATCTTTTATGGTTTTATAGTGAAATTGTTGACTTATTTTTATCTTGGAACTTTTTTTATGGTTTTTACAGTGAAATTGTTGAGTTTTTTTAACTAGGAAGTTTATTTTTTATGGTTTTTATAGTGAAATTGATGGATTTTTTAACTTGGAATTTTTTTATGGTTTTTATAGAGAAATTGTTTAATTTTTTAACTTGGAACTTTTTTTATGCTTTTTATACAGAAACTGTTTACTTGGAACTTTTTAATGGTTCTTTTAGTGAAATTGTTGAGTTTTTTAAAATTTACTTTTTTTATGTTTTTTTATAGTGAAATTATTGAATTATTTTAAGATTGATGTTTTTTTTATGTAATTTATATTAAAATTGCTTATATTTTTAACTTGAAACTTTTTTGTGTGTTTTTTATAGTGAAATTATTGAGTATTTTAAATTGGAACTTTTTTTAATGGTTTTTACAGTGAAATTGTTGAGTTTTTTCAAATGGAACTTTTTTTGTATGGTTTTTACAGTGAAAATGTAGAGTTTTTTAACTTGGAACTTTTTTAATGGTATTTATAGTGAAATTATTGAGTTTTTCGACTTGGAACTTTTTTATGGTTTTTATAGTGAAATTGTATAGTTTTTTAACTAGGAACTTTTTTTAATGGTATTTATAGTGAAATTATTGAGTTTTTTGACTTGGAACTTTTTTATGGTTTTTATAGTGAAATTGTTAATTTTTTTAACATGAATCTTTTATGGTTTTTATAATAAATTGTTGACTTATTTTTAACTTGGAACTTTTTTTTTGGTTTTTACAGTAAAATTGTTGAGTTTTTTTAACTAGGAATGTTTATTTTTTATGGTTTTTATAGTGAAATTGATGAGTTTTTTAACTTGGAATTTTTTTATGGTTTTTATAGAGAAATTGTTTAATTTTTTAACTTGGAACTTTTTTATGCTTTTTATACAGAAATTGTTTACTTGGAATCTTTTATGCTTTTTTTTAACTTGGAACTTTTTAATGGTTCTTTTAGTGAAATTGTTGAGTTTTTTAAAATTTACTTTTTTTATGTTTTTTATAGTGAAATTATTGAATTATTTTAAGATTGATGTTTTTTTCCAGTAATTTATATTAAAATTGCTTATATTTTTAACTTGAAACTTTTTTTTTGTGTTTTTTATAGTGAAATTGTTGAGTATTTTAAATTGGAACTTTTTTAATGGTTTTTACAGTGAAATTGTTGAGTTTTTTCAAATGGAACTTTTTTTGTATGGTTTTTACAGTGAAAATGTAGAGTTTTTTTAACTTGGAACTTTTTTAATGGTATTTATAGTGAAATTATTGAGTTTTTCAACTTGGAACTTTTTTATGGTTTTATAGTGAAATTGTATAGTTTTTTAACTAGGAACTTTTTTTAATGGTATTTATATTGAAATTATTGAGTTTTTTGACTTGGAACTTTTTAATGGTTTTTATAGTGAAATTGTTAATTTTTTTAACATGAATCTTTTATGGTTTTATAGTGAAATTGTTGACTTATTTTTAACTTGGAACTTTTTTTATGATTTTTACAGTAAAATTGTTGAGTTTTTTTAACTAGGAATGTTTATTTTTTATGGTTTTTATAGTGAAATTGATGGATTTTTTAAATTGGAATTTTTTTATGGTTTTTATAGAGAAATTGTTTAATTTTTTAACTTGAAACTTTTTTTATGCTTTTTATACAGAAATTGTTTACTTGGAATCTTTTATACTTTTTTTAACTAGGAACTTTTTTTAATGGTATTTATAGTGAAATTATTGAGTTTTTTGACTTGGAACTTTTTTATGGTTTTTATAGTGAAATTGTTAATTTTTTTAACATGAATCTTTTATGGTTTTTATAGTAAATTGTTGACTTATTTTTAACTTGGAACTTTTTTTTTTGGTTTTTACAGTAAAATTGTTGAGTTTTTTTAACTAGGAATGTTTATTTTTTATGGTTTTTATAGTGAAATTGATGGATTTTTTAACTTGGAATTTTTTTATGGTTTTTATAGAGAAATTGTTTAATTTTTTAACTTGGAACTTTTTTTATGCTTTTTATACAGAAACTGTTTACTTGGAATCTTTTATGCTTTTTTTTAACTTGGAACTTTTTAATGGTTCTTTTAGTGAAATTGTTGAGTTTTTTAAAATTTACTTTTTTTTATGTTTTTTATAGTGAAATTATTGAATTATTTTAAGATTGATGTTTTTTTTCAGTAATTTATATTAAAATTGCTTATATTTTTAACTTGAAACTTTTTTTGTGTGTTTTTTATAGTTAAATTGTTGAGTATTTTAAATTGGAACTTTTTTTAATGGTTTTTACAGTGAAATTGTTGAGTTTTTTCAAATGGAACTTTTTTTGTATGGTTTTTACATTGAAAATGTAGAGTTTTTTGACTTGGAACTTTTTTAATGGTATTATAGTGAAATTATTGAGTTTTTCGACTTGGAACTTTTTTATGGTTTTTATAGTGAAATTGTATAGTTTTTTAACTAGGAACTTTTTTTAATGGTATTTATAGTGAAATTATTGAGTTTTTTGACTTGGAACTTTTTTATGGTTTTTATAGTGAAATTGTTAATTTTTTTAACATGAATCTTTTATGGTTTTTATAGTAAATTGTTGACTTATTTTTAACTTGGAACTTTTTTTTTGGTTTTTACAGTAAAATTGTTGAGTTTTTTTAACTAGGAATGTTTATTTTTTATGGTTTTTATAGTGAAATTGATGGATTTTTTAACTTGGAATTTTTTTATGGTTTTTATAGAGAAATTGTTTAATTTTTTAACTTGGAACTTTTTTTATGCTTTTTATACAGAAACTGTTTACTTGGAATCTTTTATGCTTTTTTTTTAACTTGGAACTTTTTAATGGTTCTTTTAGTGAAATTGTTGAGTTTTTTAAAATTTACTTTTTTTTATATTTTTTATAGTGAAATTATTGAATTATTTTAAGATTGATGTTTTTTTCCAGTAATTTATATTAAAATTGCTTATATTTTTAACTTGAAACTTTTTTTGTGTGTTTTTTATAGTTAAATTGTTGAGTATTTTAAATTGGAACTTTTTTTAATGGTTTTTACAGTGAAATTGTTGAGTTTTTTCAAATGGAACTTTTTTGTTATGGTTTTTACAGTGAAAATGTAGAGTTTTTTAACTTGGAACTTTTTTAATGGTATTATAGTGAAATTATTGAGTTTTTCGACTTGGAACTTTTTTATGGTTTTTATAGTGAAATTGTATAGTTTTTTAACTAGGAACTTTTTTTAATGGTATTTATAGTGAAATTATTGAGTTTTTTGACTTGGAACTTTTTTATGGTTTTTATAGTGAAATTGTTAATTTTTTTAACATGAATCTTTTATGGTTTTTATAATAAATTGTTGACTTATTTTTAACTTGGAACTTTTTTTTTGGTTTTTACAGTAAAATTGTTGAGTTTTTTTAACTAGGAATGTTTATTTTTTATGGTTTTTATAGTGAAATTGATGAATTTTTTAACTTGGAATTTTTTTATGGTTTTTATAGAGAAATTGTTTAATTTTTTAACTTGGAACTTTTTTATGCTTTTTATACAGAAACTGTTTACTTGGAATCTTTTATGCTTTTTTTTAACTTGGAACTTTTTAATGGTTCTTTTAGTGAAATTGTTGAGTTTTTTAAAATTTTCTTTTTTTGTGTTTTTTATAGTGAAATTATTGAATTATTTTAAGATTGATGTTTTTTTCAGTAATTTATATTAAAATTGCTTATATTTTTAACTTGAAACTTTTTTTGTGTGTTTTTTATAGTGAAATTGTTGAGTATTTTAAATTGGAACTTTTTTAATGGTTTTTACAGTGAAATTGTTGAGTTTTTTCAAATGGAACTTTTTTTGTATGGTTTTTACAGTGAAAATGTAGAGTTTTTTAACTTGGAACTTTTTTAATGGTATTTATAGTGAAATTATTGAGTTTTTCAACTTGGAACTTTTTTATGGTTTTTATAGTGAAATTGTATAGTTTTTTAACTAGGAACTTTTTTTAATGGTATTTATAGTGAAATTTTTGAGTTTTTTGACTTGGAACTTTTTAATGGTTTTTATAGTGAAATTGTTAATTTTTTTAACATGAATCTTTTATGGTTTTATAGTGAAATTGTTGACTTATTTTTATCTTGGAACTTTTTTTATGGTTTTTACAATGAAATTTTTGAGTTTTTTTAACTAGGAAGTTTATTTTTTATGGTTTTTATAGTGAAATTGATGGATTTTTTAACTTGGAATTTTTTTATGGTTTTTATAGAGAAATTGTTTAATTTTTTAACTTGGATCTTTTTTTATGCTTTTTATACAGAAACTGTTTACTTGGAACTTTTTAATGGTTCTTTTAGTGAAATTGTTGAGTTTTTTAAAATTTACTTTTTTATGTTTTTTTATAGTGAAATTATTGAATTATTTTAAGATTGATGTTTTTTTTATGTAATTTATATTAAAATTGCTTATATTTTTAACTTGAAACTTTTTTGTGTGTTTTTTATAGTGAAATTGTTGAGTATTTTAAATTGGAACTTTTTTTAATGGTTTTTACAGTGAAATTGTTGAGTTTTTTCAAATGGAACTTTTTTTGTATGGTTTTTACAGTGAAAATGTAGAGTTTTTTAACTTGGAACTTTTTTAATGGTATTTATAGTGAAATTATTGAGTTTTTCGACTTGGAACTTTTTTATGGTTTTTATAATGAAATTGTATAGTTTTTTAACTAGGAACTTTTTTTAATGGTATTTATAGTGAAATTATTGAGTTTTTTGACTTGGAACTTTTTTATGGTTTTTATAGTGAAATTGTTAATTTTTTTAACATGAATCTTTTATGGTTTTTATAGTAAATTGTTGACTTATTTTTAACTTGGAACTTTTTTTTTGGTTTTTACAGTAAAATTGTTGAGTTTTTTTAACTCGGAATGTTTATTTTTTATGGTTTTTATAGTGAAATTGATGAATTTTTTAACTTGGAATTTTTTTATGGTTTTTATAGAGAAATTGTTTAATTTTTTAACTTGGAACTTTTTTTATGCTTTTTATACAGAAACTGTTTACTTGGAATCTTTTTTGCTTTTTTTTCACTTCGAACTTTTTTATGGTTCTTTTAGTGAAATTGTTGAGTTTTTTAAAATTTACTTTTTTTTTATGTTTTTTATAGTGAAATTATTGAATTATTTTAAGATTGATGTTTTTTTTCAGTAACTTATATTAAAATTGCTTATATTTTTAACTTGAAACTTTTTTTGTGTGTTTTTTATAGTGAAATTTTTGAGTATTTTAAATTGGAACTTTTTTTAATGGTTTTTACAGTGAAATTGTTGAGTTTTTTCAAATGGAACTTTTTTTGTATGGTTTTTACAGTGAAAATATAGAGTTTTTTAACTTGGAACTTTTTTAATGGTATTTATAGTGAAATTAATGAGTTTTTCAACTTGGAACTTTTTTATGGTTTTATAGTGAAATTGTATAGTTTTTTAACTAGGAACTTTTTTTAATGGTATTTATAGTGAAATTATTGAGTTTTTTGACTTGGAACTTTTTAATGGTTTTTATAATGAAATTGTTAATTTTTTTAACATGAATCTTTTATGGTTTTATAGTGAAATTGTTGACTTATTTTTAACTTGGAACTTTTTTTATGATTTTTACAGTAAAATTGTTGAGTTTTTTTAACTAGGAAGTTTATTTTTTATGGTTTTTATTGTGAAATTGATGGATTTTTTAACTTGGAATTTTTTTATGGTTTTTATAGAGAAATTGTTTAATTTTTTAACTTGAAACTTTTTTTATGCTTTTTATACAGAAATTGTTTACTTGGAATCTTTTATACTTTTTTTTTAACTTGGAACTTTTTAATGGTTCTTTTAGTGAAATTGTTGTGTTTTTTAAAATTTACTTTTTTTATGTTTTTTTATAGTGAAATTATTGAATTATTTTAAGATTGATGTATTTTTTATGTAATTTATATTAAAATTGCTTATATTTTTAACTTGAAACTTTTTTGTGTGTTTTTTATAGTGAAATTGTTGAGTATTTTAAATTGGAACTTTTTTTAATGGTTTTTACAGTGAAATTGTTGAGTTTTTTCAAATGGAACTTTTTTTGTATGGTTTTTACAGTGAAAATGTAGAGTTTTTTAACTTGGAACTTTTTTAATGGTATTTATAGTGAAATTATTGAGTTTTTCAACTTGGAACTTTTTTATGGTTTTTATAGTGAAATTGTATAGTTTTTTAACTAGGAACTTTTTTTAATGGTATTTATAGTGAAATTTTTGAGTTTTTTGACTTGAAACTTTTTAATGGTTTTTATAGTGAAATTGTTAATTTTTTTAACATGAATCTTTTATGGTTTTATAGTGAAATTGTTGACTTATTTTTATCTTGGAACTTTTTTTATGGTTTTTACAGTGAAATTTTTGAGTTTTTTTAACTAGGAAGTTTATTTTTTATGGTTTTTATAGTGAAATTGATGGATTTTTTAACTTGGAATTTTTTTATGGTTTTTATAGAGAAATTGTTTAATTTTTTAACTTGGAACTTTTTTTATGCTTTTTATACAGAAACTGTTTACTTGGAACTTTTTAATGGTTCTTTTAGTGAAATTGTTGAGTTTTTTAAAATTTACTTTTTTATGTTTTTTTATAGTGAAATTATTGAATTATTTTAAGATTGATGTTTTTTTTATGTAATTTATATTAAAATTGCTTATATTTTTAACTTGAAACTTTTTTGTGTGTTTTTTATAGTGAAATTGTTGAGTATTTTAAATTGGAACTTTTTTTAATGGTTTTTACAGTGAAATTGTTGAGTTTTTTCAAATGGAACTTTTTTTGTATGGTTTTTACAGTGAAAATGTAGAGTTTTTTAACTTGGAACTTTTTTAATGGTATTTATAGTGAAATTATTGAGTTTTTCGACTTGGAACTTTTTTATGGTTTTTATAATGAAATTGTATAGTTTTTTAACTAGGAACTTTTTTTAATGGTATTTATAGTGAAATTATTGAGTTTTTTGACTTGGAACTTTTTTATGGTTTTTATAGTGAAATTGTTAATTTTTTTAACATGAATCTTTTATGGTTTTTATAGTAAATTGTTGACTTATTTTTAACTTGGAACTTTTTTTTTGGTTTTTACAGTAAAATTGTTGAGTTTTTTTAACTAGGAATGTTTATTTTTTATGGTTTTTATAGTGAAATTGATGAATTTTTTAACTTGGAATTTTTTTATGGTTTTTATAGAGAAATTGTTTAATTTTTTAACTTGGAACTTTTTTTATGCTTTTTATACAGAAACTGTTTACTTGGAATCTTTTTTGCTTTTTTTTCACTTCGAACTTTTTTATGGTTCTTTTAGTGAAATTGTTGAGTTTTTTAAAATTTACTTTTTTTTATGTTTTTTATAGTGAAATTATTGAATTATTTTAAGATTGATGTTTTTTTTCAGTAACTTATATTAAAATTGCTTATATTTTTAACTTGAAACTTTTTTTGTGTGTTTTTTATAGTGAAATTGTTGAGTATTTTAAATTGGAACTTTTTTTAATGGTTTTTACAGTGAAATTGTTGAGTTTTTTCAAATGGAACTTTTTTTGTATGGTTTTTACAGTGAAAATATAGAGTTTTTTAACTTGGAACTTTTTTAATGGTATTTATAGTGAAATTATTGAGTTTTTCAACTTGGAACTTTTTTATGGTTTTATAGTGAAATTGTATAGTTTTTTAACTAGGAACTTTTTTTAATGGTATTTATAGTGAAATTATTGAGTTTTTTGACTTGGAACTTTTTAATGGTTTTTATAATGAAATTGTTAATTTTTTTAACATGAATCTTTTATGGTTTTATAGTGAAATTGTTGACTTATTTTTAACTTGGAACTTTTTTTATGATTTTTACAGTAAAATTGTTGAGTTTTTTTAACTAGGAAGTTTATTTTTTATGGTTTTTATTGTGAAATTGATGGATTTTTTAACTTGGAATTTTTTTATGGTTTTTATAGAGAAATTGTTTAATTTTTTAACTTGAAACTTTTTTTATGCTTTTTATACAGAAATTGTTTACTTGGAATCTTTTATACTTTTTTTTTAACTTGGAACTTTTTAATGGTTCTTTTAGTGAAATTGTTGTGTTTTTTAAAATTTACTTTTTTTATGTTTTTTTATAGTGAAATTATTGAATTATTTTAAGATTGATGTTTTTTTTATGTAATTTATATTAAAATTGCTTATATTTTTAACTTGAAACTTTTTTGTGTGTTTTTTATAGTGAAATTGTTGAGTATTTTAAATTGGAACTTTTTTTAATGGTTTTTACAGTGAAATTGTTGAGTTTTTTCAAATGGAACTTTTTTTGTATGGTTTTTACAGTGAAAATGTAGAGTTTTTTAACTTGGAACTTTTTTAATGGTATTTATAGTGAAATTATTGAGTTTTTCGACTTGGAACTTTTTTATGGTTTTTATAGTGAAATTGTATAGTTTTTTAACTAGGAACTTTTTTTAATGGTATTTATAGTGAAATTATTGAGTTTTTTGACTTGGAACTTTTTTATGGTTTTTATAGTGAAATTGTTAATTTTTTTAACATGAATCTTTTATGGTTTTTATAATAAATTGTTGACTTATTTTTAACTTGGAACTTTTTTTTTGGTTTTTACAGTAAAATTGTTGAGTTTTTTTAACTAGGAATGTTTATTTTTTATGGTTTTTATAGTGAAATTGATGGATTTTTTAACTTGGAATTTTTTTATGGTTTTTATAGAGAAATTGTTTAATTTTTTAACTTGAAACTTTTTTTATGCTTTTTATACAGAAATTGTTTACTTGGAATCTTTTATACTTTTTTTTTAACTTGGAACTTTTTAATGGTTCTTTTAGTGAAATTGTTGAGTTTTTTAAAATTTACTTTTTTTATGTTTTTTTATAGTGAAATTATTGAATTATTTTAAGATTGATGTTTTTTTTATGTAATTTATATTAAAATTGCTTATATTTTTAACTTGAAACTTTTTTGTGTGTTTTTTATAGTGAAATTGTTGAGATTTTAAATTGGAACTTTTTTTAATGGTTTTTACAGTGAAATTGTTGAGTTTTTTCAAATGGAACTTTTTTTGTATGGTTTTTACATTGAAAATGTAGAGTTTTTTAACTTGGAACTTTTTTAATGGTATTTATAGTGAAATTATTGAGTTTTTCGACTTGGAACTTTTTTATGGTTTTTATAGTGAAATTGTATAGTTTTTTAACTAGGAACTTTTTTTAATGGTATTTATAGTGAAATTATTGAGTTTTTTGACTTGGAACTTTTTTATGGTTTTTATAGTGAAATTGTTAATTTTTTTAACATGAATCTTTTATGGTTTTTATAGTAAATTGTTGACTTATTTTTAACTTGGAACTTTTTTTTTTGGTTTTTACAGTAAAATTGTTGAGTTTTTTTAACTAGGAATGTTTATTTTTTATGGTTTTTATAGTGAAATTGATGGATTTTTTAACTTGGAATTTTTTTATGGTTTTTATAGAGAAATTGTTTAATTTTTTAACTTGGAACTTTTTTTATGCTTTTTATACAGAAACTGTTTACTTAGAATCTTTTATGCTTTTTTTTAACTTGGAACTTTTTAATGGTTCTTTTAGTGAAATTGTTGAGTTTTTTAAAATTTACTTTTTTTTATGTTTTTTATAGTGAAATTATTGAATTATTTTAAGATTGATGTTTTTTTCCAGTAATTTATATTAAAATTGCTTATATTTTTAACTTGAAACTTTTTTTGTGTGTTTTTTATAGTTAAATTGTTGAGTATTTTAAATTGGAACTTTTTTTAATGGTTTTTACAGTGAAATTGTTGAGTTTTTTCAAATGGAACTTTTTTGTTATGGTTTTTACAGTGAAAATGTAGAGTTTTTTAACTTGGAACTTTTTTAATGGTATTTATAGTGAAATTATTGAGTTTTTCGACTTGGAACTTTTTTATGGTTTTTATAGTGAAATTGTATAGTTTTTTAACTAGGAACTTTTTTTAATGGTATTTATAGTGAAATTATTGAGTTTTTTGACTTGGAACTTTTTTATGGTTTTTATAGTGAAATTGTTAATTTTTTTAACATGAATCTTTTATGGTTTTTATAGTAAATTGTTGACTTATTTTTAACTTGGAACTTTTTTTTTTTGGTTTTTACAGTAAAATTGTTGAGTTTTTTTAACTAGGAATGTTTATTTTTTATGGTTTTTATAGTGGAATTGATGGATTTTTTAACTTGGAATTTTTTTATGGTTTTTATAGAGAAATTGTTTAATTTTTTAACTTGGAACTTTTTTTATGCTTTTTATACAGAAACTGTTTACTTGGAATCTTTTATGCTTTTTTTTAACTTGGAACTTTTTAATGGTTCTTTTAGTGAAATTGTTGAGTTTTTTAAAATTTACTTTTTTTTTATGTTTTTTATAGTGAAATTATTGAATTATTTTAAGATTGATGTTTTTTTTCAGTAATTTATATTAAAATTGCTTATATTTTTAACTTGAAACTTTTTTTGTGTGTTTTTTATAGTTAAATTGTTGAGTATTTTAAATTGGAACTTTTTTTAATGGTTTTTACAGTGAAATTGTTGAGTTTTTTCAAATGGAACTTTTTTGTTATGGTTTTTACAGTGAAAATGTAGAGTTTTTTAACTTGGAACTTTTTTAATGGTATTATAGTGAAATTATTGAGTTTTTCGACTTGGATCTTTTTTATGGTTTTTATAGTGAAATTGTATAGTTTTTTAACTAGGAACTTTTTTTAATGGTATTTATAGTGAAATTATTGAGTTTTTTGAATTGGAACTTTTTTATGGTTTTTATAGTGAAATTGTTAATTTTTTTAACATGAATCTTTTATGGTTTTTATAATAAATTGTTGACTTATTTTTAACTTGGAACTTTTTTTTTGGTTTTTACAGTAAAATTGTTGAGTTTTTTTAACTAGGAAAGTTTATTTTTTATGGTTTTTATAGTGAAATTGATGAATTTTTTAACTTGGAATTTTTTTTATGGTTTTTATAGAGAAATTGTTTAATTTTTTAACTTGGAACTTTTTTTATGCTTTTTATACAGAAAAAGTTTACTTGGAATCTTTTATGTTTTTTTTAACTTGGAACTTTTTTATGGTTCTTTTAGTGAAATTGTTGAGTTTTTTAAAATTTACTTTTTTTAAGTTTTTTATAGTGAAATTATTGAATTATTTTAAGATTGATGTTTTTTTTCAGTAATTTATCTTAAAATTGCTTATATTTTTAACTTGAAACTTTTTTTGTGTGTTTTTTATAGTGAAGTTGTTGAGTATTTTAAATTGGAACTTTTTTAATGGTTTTTACAGTGAAATTGTTGAGTTTTTTCAAATGGAACTTTTTTTGTATGGTTTTTACAGTGAAAATGTAGAGTTTTTTAACTTGGAACTTTTTTAATGGTATTTATAGTGAAATTATTGAGTTTTTCAACTTGGAACTTTTTTATGGTTTTTATAGTGAAATTGTATAGTTTTTTAACTAGGAACTTTTTTTAATGGTATTTATAGTGAAATTATTAAGTTTTTTGACTTGGAACTTTTTAATGGTTTTTATAGTGAAATTGTTAATTTTTTAAACATGAATCTTTTATGGTTTTATAGTGAAATTGTTGACTTATTTTTAACTTGGAACTTTTTTTATAGTTTTTACAGTAAAATTGTTGAGTTTTTTTAACTAGGAAGTTTATTTTTTATAGTTTTTATAGTGAAATTGATGGATTTTTTAACTTGGAACTTTTTTTATGGTTTTTACAGTAAAATTGTTGAGTTTTTTTAACTAGGAAGTTTATTTTTTATGGTTTTTATAGTGAAATTGATGGATTTTTTAACTTGGAATTTTTTTATGGTTTTTATAGAGAAATTGTTTAATTTTTTAACTTGGAACTTTTTTTATGCTTTTTATACAGAAACTGTTTACTTGGAACTTTTTAATGGTTCTTTTAGTGAAATTGTTGAGTTTTTTAAAATTTACTTTTTTATGTTTTTTTATAGTGAAATTATTGAATTATTTTAAGATTGATGTTTTTTTTATGTAATTTATATTAAAATTGCTTATATTTTTAACTTGAAACTTTTTTGTGTGTTTTTTATAGTGAAATTGTTGAGTATTTTAAATTGGAACTTTTTTTAATGGTTTTTACAGTGAAATTGTTGAGTTTTTTCAAATGGAACTTTTTTTGTATGGTTTTTACAGTGAAAATGTAGAGTTTTTTAACTTGGAACTTTTTTAATGGTATTTATAGTGAAATTATTGAGTTTTTCGACTTGGAACTTTTTTATGGTTTTTATAATGAAATTGTATAGTTTTTTAACTAGGAACTTTTTTTAATGGTATTTATAGTGAAATTATTGAGTTTTTTGACTTGGAACTTTTTTATGGTTTTTATAGTGAAATTGTTAATTTTTTTAACATGAATCTTTTATGGTTTTTATAGTAAATTGTTGACTTATTTTTAACTTGGAACTTTTTTTTTGGTTTTTACAATAAAATTGTTGAGTTTTTTTAACTAGGAAGTTTATTTTTTATGGTTTTTATAGTGAAATTGATGAATTTTTTAACTTGGAATTTTTTTATGGTTTTTATAGAGAAATTGTTTAATTTTTTAACTTGGAACTTTTTTTATGCTTTTTATACAGAAACTGTTTACTTGGAATCTTTTTTGCTTTTTTTTCACTTCGAACTTTTTTATGGTTCTTTTAGTGAAATTGTTGAGTTTTTTAAAATTTACTTTTTTTATGTTTATTTATAGTGAAATTATTGAATTATTTTAAGATTGATGTTTTTTTATGTAATTTATATTAAAATTGCTTATATTTTTAACTTGAAACTTTTTTGTGTGTTTTTTATAGTGAAATTGTTGAGTATTTTAAATTGGAACTTTTTTTAATGGTTTTTACAGTGAAATTGTTGAGTTTTTTCAAATGGAACTTTTTTTGTATGGTTTTTACATTGAAAATGTAGAGTTTTTTACCTTGGAACTTTTTTAATGGTATTTATAGTGAAATTATTGAGTTTTTCGACATGGAACTTTTTTATGGTTTTTATAGTGAAATTGTATAGTTTTTTAACTAGGAACTTTTTTTAATGGTATTTATAGTGAAATTATTGAGTTTTTTGACTTGGAACTTTTTTATGGTTTTTATAGTGAAATTGTTAATTTTTTTAACATGAATCTTTTATGGTTTTTATAGTAAATTGTTGACTTATTTTTAACTTGGAACTTTTTTTTTTGGTTTTTACATTAAAATTGTTGAGTTTTTTTAACTAGGAATGTTTATTTTTTATGGTTTTTATAGTGAAATTGATGAATTTTTTAACTTGGAATTTTTTTATGGTTTTTATAGAGAAATTGTTTAATTTTTTAACTTGGAACTTTTTTTATGCTTTTTATACAGAAACTGTTTACTTGGAATCTTTTATGCTTTTTTTTAACTTGGAACTTTTTTATGGTTCTTTTAGTGAAATTGTTGAGTTTTTTAAAATTTACTTTTTTTTTATGTTTTTTATAGTGAAATTATTGAATTATTTTAAGATTGATGTTTTTTTCCAGTAATTTATATTAAAATTGCTTATATTTTTAACTTGAAACTTTTTTTGTGTGTTTTTTATAGTGAAATTGTTGAGTATTTTAAATTGGAACTTTTTTAATGGTTTTTACAGTGAAATTGTTGAGTTTTTTCAAATGGAACTTTTTTTGTATGGTTTTTACAGTGAAAATGTAGAGTTTTTTAACTTGGAACTTTTTTAATGGTATTTATAGTGAAATTATTGAGTTTTTCAACTTGGAACTTTTTTATGGTTTTTATAGTGAAATTGTATAGTTTTGTAACTAGGAACTTTTTTTAATGGTATTTATAGTGAAATTATTGAGTTTTTTGACTTGGAACTTTTTTATGGTTTTTATAGTGAAATTATTAATTTTTTTAACATGAATCTTTTATGGTTTTTATAGTGAAATTGTTGACTTATTTTTAACTTGGAACTTTTTTTTTGGTTTTTACAGTAACATTGATTAGTTTTTTTAACTAGGAAGTTTATTTTTTATGGTTTTTATAGTGAAATTGATGAATTTTTTAACTTGGAATTTTTTTATGGTTTTTATAGAGAAATTGTTTAATTTTTTAACTTGGAACTTTTTTTATGCTTTTTATACAGAAACTGTTTACTTGGAATCTTTTATACTTTTTTTTTAACTTGGAACTTTTTTATGGTTCTTTTAGTGAAATTGTTGAGTTTTTTAAAATTTACTTTTTTTAAGTTTTTTTATAGTGAAATTATTGAATTATTTTAAGATTGATGTTTTTTTTATGTAATTTATATTAAAATTGCTTATATTTTTAACTTGAAACTTTTTTGTGTGTTTTTTATAGTGAAATTGTTGAGTATTTTAAATTGGAACTTTTTTTAATGGTTTTTACAGTGAAATTGTTGAGCTTTTTCAAATGGAACTTTTTTTGTATGGTTTTTACAGTGAAAATGTAGAGTTTTTTAACTTGGAACTTTTTTAATGGTATTTATAGTGAAATTATTGAGTTTTTCGACATGGAACTTTTTTATGGTTTTTATAGTGAAATTGTATAGTTTTTTAACTAGGAACTTTTTTTAATGGTATTTATAGTGAAATTATTGAGTTTTTTGACTTGGAACTTTTTTATGGTTTTTATAGTGAAATTGTTAATTTTTTTAACATGAATCTTTTATGGTTTTTATAGTAAATTGTTGACTTATTTTTAACTTGGAACTTTTTTTTTTGGTTTTTACATTAAAATTGTTGAGTTTTTTTAACTAGGAATGTTTATTTTTTATGGTTTTTATAGTGAAATTGATGAATTTTTTAACTTGGAATTTTTTTATGGTTTTTATAGAGAAATTGTTTAATTTTTTAACTTGGAACTTTTTTTATGCTTTTTATACAGAAACTGTTTACTTGGAATCTTTTATGCTTTTTTTTAACTTGGAACTTTTTTATGGTTCTTTTAGTGAAATTGTTGAGTTTTTTAAAATTTACTTTTTTTTTTATGTTTTTTATAGTGAAATTATTGAATTATTTTAAGATTGATGTTTTTTTTCAGTAATTTATATTAAAATTGCTTATATTTTTAACTTGAAACTTTTTTTGTGTGTTTTTTATAGTTAAATTGTTGAGTATTTTAAATTGGAACTTTTTTTAATGGTTTTTACAGTGAAATTGTTGAGTTTTTTCAAATGGAACTTTTTTGTTATGGTTTTTACAGTGAAAATGTAGAGTTTTTTAACTTGGAACTTTTTTAATGGTATTTATAGTGAAATTATTGAGTTTTTCGACTTGGAACTTTTTTATGGTTTTTATAGTGAAATTGTATAGTTTTCTAACTAGGAACTTTTTTTAATGGTATTTATAGTGAAATTATTGAGTTTTTTGACTTGGAACTTTTTTATGGTTTTTATAGTGAAATTGTTAATTTTTTTAACATGAATCTTTTATGGTTTTTATAGTAAATTGTTGACTTATTTTTAACTTGGAACTTTTTTTTTGGTTTTTACAGTAAAATTGTTGAGTTTTTTTAACTAGGAATGTTTATTTTTTATGGTTTTTATAGTGAAATTGATGAATTTTTTAACTTGGAATTTTTTTATGGTTTTTATAGAGAAATTGTTTAATTTTTTAACTTGGAACTTTTTTATGCTTTTTATACAGAAACTGTTTACTTGGAATCTTTTATGTTTTTTTTTAACTTGGAACTTTTTTATGGTTCTTTTAGTGAAATTGTTGAGTTTTTTAAAATTTACTTTTTTTTATGTTTTTTATAGTGAAATTATTGAATTATTTTAAGATTGATGTTTTTTTTCCAGTAATTTATCTTAAAATTGCTTATATTTTTAACTTGAAACTTTTTTTTTGTGTTTTTTATAGTGAAATTGTTGAGTATTTTAAATTGGAACTTTTTTTAATGGTTTTTACAGTGAAATTGTTGAGTTTTTTCAAATGGAACTTTTTTTGTATGGTTTTTACAGTGAAAATGTAGAGTTTTTTAACTTGGAACTTTTTTAATGGTATTTATAGTGAAATTATTGAGTTTTTCGACTTGGAACTTTTTTATGGTTTTTATAGTGAAATTGTATAGTTTTTTAACTAGGAACTTTTTTTAATGGTATTTATAGTGAAATTATTGAGTTTTTTGACTTGGAACTTTTTTATGGTTTTTATAGTGAAATTGTTAATTTTTTTAACATGAATCTTTTATGGTTTTTATAGTAAATTGTTGACTTATTTTTAACTTGGAACTTTTTTTTTTTGGTTTTTACAGTAAAATTGTTGAGTTTTTTTAACTAGGAATGTTTATTTTTTATGGTTTTTATAGTGAAATTGATGGATTTTTTAACTTGGAATTTTTTTATGGTTTTTATAGAGAAATTGTTTAATTTTTTAACTTGGAACTTTTTTTATGCTTTTTATACAGAAACTGTTTACTTGGAATCTTTTATGCTTTTTTTTAACTTGGAACTTTTTAATGGTTCTTTTAGTGAAATTGTTGAGTTTTTTAAAATTTACTTTTTTTTTATGTTTTTTATAGTGAAATTATTGAATTATTTTAAGATTGATGTTTTTTTTCAGTAATTTATATTAAAATTGCTTATATTTTTAACTTGAAACTTTTTTTGTGTGTTTTTTATAGTTAAATTGTTGAGTATTTTAAATTGGAACTTTTTTTAATGGTTTTTACAGTGAAATTGTTGAGTTTTTTCAAATGGAACTTTTTTGTTATGGTTTTTACAGTGAAAATGTAGAGTTTTTTAACTTGGAACTTTTTTAATGGTATTATAGTGAAATTATTGAGTTTTTCGACTTGGAACTTTTTTATGGTTTTTATAGTGAAATTGTATAGTTTTTTAACTAGGAACTTTTTTTAATGGTATTTATAGTGAAATTATTGAGTTTTTTGAATTGGAACTTTTTTATGGTTTTTATAGTGAAATTGTTAATTTTTTTAACATGAATCTTTTATGGTTTTTATAATAAATTGTTGACTTATTTTTAACTTGGAACTTTTTTTTTGGTTTTTACAGTAAAATTGTTGAGTTTTTTTAACTAGGAAAGTTTATTTTTTATGGTTTTTATAGTGAAATTGATGAATTTTTTAACTTGGAATTTTTTTATGGTTTTTATAGAGAAATTGTTTAATTTTTTAACTTGGAACTTTTTTTATGCTTTTTATACAGAAAAAGTTTACTTGGAATCTTTTATGTTTTTTTTAACTTGGAACTTTTTTATGGTTCTTTTAGTGAAATTGTTGAGTTTTTTAAAATTTACTTTTTTTAAGTTTTTTATAGTGAAATTATTGAATTATTTTAAGATTGATGTTTTTTTTCAGTAATTTATCTTAAAATTGCTTATATTTTTAACTTGAAACTTTTTTTGTGTGTTTTTTATAGTGAAGTTGTTGAGTATTTTAAATTGGAACTTTTTTAATGGTTTTTACAGTGAAATTGTTGAGTTTTTTCAAATGGAACTTTTTTTGTATGGTTTTTACAGTGAAAATGTAGAGTTTTTTAACTTGGAACTTTTTTAATGGTATTTATAGTGAAATTATTGAGTTTTTCAACTTGGAACTTTTTTATGGTTTTTATAGTGAAATTGTATAGTTTTTTAACTAGGAACTTTTTTTAATGGTATTTATAGTGAAATTATTAAGTTTTTTGACTTGGAACTTTTTAATGGTTTTTATAGTGAAATTGTTAATTTTTTAAACATGAATCTTTTATGGTTTTATAGTGAAATTGTTGACTTATTTTTAACTTGGAACTTTTTTTATAGTTTTTACAGTAAAATTGTTGAGTTTTTTTAACTAGGAAGTTTATTTTTTATAGTTTTTATAGTGAAATTGATGGATTTTTTAACTTGGAAATTTTTTTATGGTTTTTACAGTAAAATTGTTGAGTTTTTTTAACTAGGAAGTTTATTTTTTATGGTTTTTATAGTGAAATTGATGGATTTTTTAACTTGGAATTTTTTTATGGTTTTTATAGAGAAATTGTTTAATTTTTTAACTTGGAACTTTTTTTATGCTTTTTATACAGAAACTGTTTACTTGGAACTTTTTAATGGTTCTTTTAGTGAAATTGTTGAGTTTTTTAAAATTTACTTTTTTATGTTTTTTTATAGTGAAATTATTGAATTATTTTAAGATTGATGTTTTTTTTATGTAATTTATATTAAAATTGCTTATATTTTTAACTTGAAACTTTTTTGTGTGTTTTTTATAGTGAAATTGTTGAGTATTTTAAATTGGAACTTTTTTTAATGGTTTTTACAGTGAAATTGTTGAGCTTTTTCAAATGGAACTTTTTTTGTATGGTTTTTACAGTGAAAATGTAGAGTTTTTTAACTTGGAACTTTTTTAATGGTATTTATAGTGAAATTATTGAGTTTTTCGACATGGAACTTTTTTATGGTTTTTATAGTGAAATTGTATAGTTTTTTAACTAGGAACTTTTTTTAATGGTATTTATAGTGAAATTATTGAGTTTTTTGAATTGGAACTTTTTTATGGTTTTTATAGTGAAATTGTTAATTTTTTTAACATGAATCTTTTATGGTTTTTATAGTAAATTGTTGACTTATTTTTAACTTGGAACTTTTTTTTTTGGTTTTTACATTAAAATTGTTGAGTTTTTTTAACTAGGAATGTTTATTTTTTATGGTTTTTATAGTGAAATTGATGAATTTTTTAACTTGGAATTTTTTTATGGTTTTTATAGAGAAATTGTTTAATTTTTTAACTTGGAACTTTTTTTATGCTTTTTATACAGAAACTGTTTACTTGGAATCTTTTATGCTTTTTTTTAACTTGGAACTTTTTTATGGTTCTTTTAGTGAAATTGTTGAGTTTTTTAAAATTTACTTTTTTTTTTATGTTTTTTATAGTGAAATTATTGAATTATTTTAAGATTGATGTTTTTTTTCAGTAATTTATATTAAAATTGCTTATATTTTTAACTTGAAACTTTTTTTGTGTGTTTTTTATAGTTAAATTGTTGAGTATTTTAAATTGGAACTTTTTTTAATGGTTTTTACAGTGAAATTGTTGAGTTTTTTCAAATGGAACTTTTTTGTTATGGTTTTTACAGTGAAAATGTAGAGTTTTTTAACTTGGAACTTTTTTAATGGTATTTATAGTGAAATTATTGAGTTTTTCGACTTGGAACTTTTTTATGGTTTTTATAGTGAAATTGTATAGTTTTCTAACTAGGAACTTTTTTTAATGGTATTTATAGTGAAATTATTGAGTTTTTTGACTTGGAACTTTTTTATGGTTTTTATAGTGAAATTGTTAATTTTTTTAACATGAATCTTTTATGGTTTTTATAGTAAATTGTTGACTTATTTTTAACTTGGAACTTTTTTTTTGGTTTTTACAGTAAAATTGTTGAGTTTTTTTAACTAGGAATGTTTATTTTTTATGGTTTTTATAGTGAAATTGATGAATTTTTTAACTTGGAATTTTTTTATGGTTTTTATAGAGAAATTGTTTAATTTTTTAACTTGGAACTTTTTTATGCTTTTTATACAGAAACTGTTTACTTGGAATCTTTTATGTTTTTTTTTAACTTGGAACTTTTTTATGGTTCTTTTAGTGAAATTGTTGAGTTTTTTAAAATTTACTTTTTTTTATGTTTTTTATAGTGAAATTATTGAATTATTTTAAGATTGATGTTTTTTTTCCAGTAATTTATCTTAAAATTGCTTATATTTTTAACTTGAAACTTTTTTTTTGTGTTTTTTATAGTGAAATTGTTGAGTATTTTAAATTGGAACTTTTTTTAATGGTTTTTACAGTGAAATTGTTGAGTTTTTTCAAATGGAACTTTTTTTGTATGGTTTTTACAGTGAAAATGTAGAGTTTTTTAACTTGGAACTTTTTTAATGGTATTTATAGTGAAATTATTGAGTTTTTCGACTTGGAACTTTTTTATGGTTTTTATAGTGAAATTGTATAGTTTTTTAACTAGGAACTTTTTTTAATGGTATTTATAGTGAAATTATTGAGTTTTTTGACTTGGAACTTTTTTATGGTTTTTATAGTGAAATTGTTAATTTTTTTAACATGAATCTTTTATGGTTTTTATAGTAAATTGTTGACTTATTTTTAACTTGGAACTTTTTTTTTTTGGTTTTTACAGTAAAATTGTTGAGTTTTTTTAACTAGGAATGTTTATTTTTTATGGTTTTTATAGTGAAATTGATGGATTTTTTAACTTGGAATTTTTTTATGGTTTTTATAGAGAAATTGTTTAATTTTTTAACTTGGAACTTTTTTTATGCTTTTTATACAGAAACTGTTTACTTGGAATCTTTTATGCTTTTTTTTAACTTGGAACTTTTTAATGGTTCTTTTAGTGAAATTGTTGAGTTTTTTAAAATTTACTTTTTTTTTATGTTTTTTATAGTGAAATTATTGAATTATTTTAAGATTGATGTTTTTTTTCAGTAATTTATATTAAAATTGCTTATATTTTTAACTTGAAACTTTTTTTGTGTGTTTTTTATAGTTAAATTGTTGAGTATTTTAAATTGGAACTTTTTTTAATGGTTTTTACAGTGAAATTGTTGAGTTTTTTCAAATGGAACTTTTTTGTTATGGTTTTTATAGTGAAAATGTAGAGTTTTTTAACTTGGAACTTTTTTAATGGTATTATAGTGAAATTATTGAGTTTTTCGACTTGGAACTTTTTTATGGTTTTTATAGTGAAATTGTATAGTTTTTTAACTAGGAACTTTTTTTAATGGTATTTATAGTGAAATTATTGAGTTTTTTGAATTGGAACTTTTTTATGGTTTTTATAGTGAAATTGTTAATTTTTTTAACATGAATCTTTTATGGTTTTTATAATAAATTGTTGACTTATTTTTAACTTGGAACTTTTTTTTTGGTTTTTACAGTAAAATTGTTGAGTTTTTTTAACTAGGAAAGTTTATTTTTTATGGTTTTTATAGTGAAATTGATGAATTTTTTAACTTGGAATTTTTTTATGGTTTTTATAGAGAAATTGTTTAATTTTTTAACTTGGAACTTTTTTTATGCTTTTTATACAGAAAAAGTTTACTTGGAATCTTTTATGTTTTTTTTAACTTGGAACTTTTTTATGGTTCTTTTAGTGAAATTGTTGAGTTTTTTAAAATTTACTTTTTTTAAGTTTTTTATAGTGAAATTATTGAATTATTTTAAGATTGATGTTTTTTTTCAGTAATTTATCTTAAAATTGCTTATATTTTTAACTTGAAACTTTTTTTGTGTGTTTTTTATAGTGAAGTTGTTGAGTATTTTAAATTGGAACTTTTTTAATGGTTTTTACAGTGAAATTGTTGAGTTTTTTCAAATGGAACTTTTTTTGTATGGTTTTTACAGTGAAAATGTAGAGTTTTTTAACTTGGAACTTTTTTAATGGTATTTATAGTGAAATTATTGAGTTTTTCAACTTGGAACTTTTTTATGGTTTTTATAGTGAAATTGTATAGTTTTTTAACTAGGAACTTTTTTTAATGGTATTTATAGTGAAATTATTAAGTTTTTTGACTTGGAACTTTTTAATGGTTTTTATAGTGAAATTGTTAATTTTTTAAACATGAATCTTTTATGGTTTTATAGTGAAATTGTTGACTTATTTTTAACTTGGAACTTTTTTTATAGTTTTTACAGTAAAATTGTTGAGTTTTTTTAACTAGGAAGTTTATTTTTTATAGTTTTTATAGTGAAATTGATGGATTTTTTAACTTGGAAATTTTTTTATGGTTTTTACAGTAAAATTGTTGAGTTTTTTTAACTAGGAAGTTTATTTTTTATGGTTTTTATAGTGAAATTGATGGATTTTTTAACTTGGAATTTTTTTATGGTTTTTATAGAGAAATTGTTTAATTTTTTAACTTGGAACTTTTTTTATGCTTTTTATACAGAAACTGTTTACTTGGAACTTTTTAATGGTTCTTTTAGTGAAATTGTTGAGTTTTTTAAAATTTACTTTTTTATGTTTTTTTATAGTGAAATTATTGAATTATTTTAAGATTGATGTTTTTTTTATGTAATTTATATTAAAATTGCTTATATTTTTAACTTGAAACTTTTTTGTGTGTTTTTTATAGTGAAATTGTTGAGTATTTTAAATTGGAACTTTTTTTAATGGTTTTTACAGTGAAATTGTTGAGCTTTTTCAAATGGAACTTTTTTTGTATGGTTTTTACAGTGAAAATGTAGAGTTTTTTAACTTGGAACTTTTTTAATGGTATTTATAGTGAAATTATTGAGTTTTTCGACATGGAACTTTTTTATGGTTTTTATAGTGAAATTGTATAGTTTTTTAACTAGGAACTTTTTTTAATGGTATTTATAGTGAAATTATTGAGTTTTTTGAATTGGAACTTTTTTATGGTTTTTATAGTGAAATTGTTAATTTTTTTAACATGAATCTTTTATGGTTTTTATAGTAAATTGTTGACTTATTTTTAACTTGGAACTTTTTTTTTTGGTTTTTACATTAAAATTGTTGAGTTTTTTTAACTAGGAATGTTTATTTTTTATGGTTTTTATAGTGAAATTGATGAATTTTTTAACTTGGAATTTTTTTATGGTTTTTATAGAGAAATTGTTTAATTTTTTAACTTGGAACTTTTTTTATGCTTTTTATACAGAAACTGTTTACTTGGAATCTTTTATGCTTTTTTTTAACTTGGAACTTTTTTATGGTTCTTTTAGTGAAATTGTTGAGTTTTTTAAAATTTACTTTTTTTTTTATGTTTTTTATAGTGAAATTATTGAATTATTTTAAGATTGATGTTTTTTTTCAGTAATTTATATTAAAATTGCTTATATTTTTAACTTGAAACTTTTTTTGTGTGTTTTTTATAGTTAAATTGTTGAGTATTTTAAATTGGAACTTTTTTTAATGGTTTTTACAGTGAAATTGTTGAGTTTTTTCAAATGGAACTTTTTTGTTATGGTTTTTACAGTGAAAATGTAGAGTTTTTTAACTTGGAACTTTTTTAATGGTATTTATAGTGAAATTATTGAGTTTTTCGACTTGGAACTTTTTTATGGTTTTTATAGTGAAATTGTATAGTTTTCTAACTAGGAACTTTTTTTAATGGTATTTATAGTGAAATTATTGAGTTTTTTGACTTGGAACTTTTTTATGGTTTTTATAGTGAAATTGTTAATTTTTTTAACATGAATCTTTTATGGTTTTTATAGTAAATTGTTGACTTATTTTTAACTTGGAACTTTTTTTTTGGTTTTTACAGTAAAATTGTTGAGTTTTTTTAACTAGGAATGTTTATTTTTTATGGTTTTTATAGTGAAATTGATGAATTTTTTAACTTGGAATTTTTTTATGGTTTTTATAGAGAAATTGTTTAATTTTTTAACTTGGAACTTTTTTATGCTTTTTATACAGAAACTGTTTACTTGGAATCTTTTATGTTTTTTTTTAACTTGGAACTTTTTTATGGTTCTTTTAGTGAAATTGTTGAGTTTTTTAAAATTTACTTTTTTTATGTTTTTTATAGTGAAATTATTGAATTATTTTAAGATTGATGTTTTTTTCCAGTAATTTATATTAAAATTGCTTATATTTTTAACTTGAAACTTTTTTTGTGTGTTTTTTATAGTGAAATTGTTGAGTATTTTAAATTGGAACTTTTTTAATGGTTTTTACAGTGAAATTGTTGAGTTTTTTCAAATGGAACTTTTTTTGTATGGTTTTTACAGTGAAAATGTAGAGTTTTTTAACTTGGAACTTTTTTAATGGTATTTATAGTGAAATTATTGAGTTTTTCAACTTGGAACTTTTTTATGGTTTTTATAGTGAAATTGTATAGTTTTGTAACTAGGAACTTTTTTTAATGGTATTTATAGTGAAATTATTGAGTTTTTTGACTTGGAACTTTTTTATGGTTTTTATAGTGAAATTATTAATTTTTTTAACATGAATCTTTTATGGTTTTTATAGTGAAATTGTTGACTTATTTTTAACTTGGAACTTTTTTTTTGGTTTTTACAGTAACATTGTTGAGTTTTTTTAACTAGGAAGTTTATTTTTTATGGTTTTTATAGTGAAATTGATGAATTTTTTAACTTGGAATTTTTTTATGGTTTTTATAGAGAAATTGTTTAATTTTTTAACTTGGAACTTTTTTTATGCTTTTTATACAGAAACTGTTTACTTGGAATCTTTTATACTTTTTTTTTAACTTGGAACTTTTTTATGGTTCTTTTAGTGAAATTGTTGAGTTTTTTAAAATTTACTTTTTTTAAGTTTTTTTATAGTGAAATTATTGAATTATTTTAAGATTGATGTTTTTTTTATGTAATTTATATTAAAATTGCTTATATTTTTAACTTGAAACTTTTTTGTGTGTTTTTTATAGTGAAATTGTTGAGTATTTTAAATTGGAACTTTTTTTAATGGTTTTTACAGTGAAATTGTTGAGCTTTTTCAAATGGAACTTTTTTTGTATGGTTTTTACAGTGAAAATGTAGAGTTTTTTAACTTGGAACTTTTTTAATGGTATTTATAGTGAAATTATTGAGTTTTTCGACATGGAACTTTTTTATGGTTTTTATAGTGAAATTGTATAGTTTTTTAACTAGGAACTTTTTTTAATGGTATTTATAGTGAAATTATTGAGTTTTTTGACTTGGAACTTTTTTATGGTTTTTATAGTGAAATTGTTAATTTTTTTAACATGAATCTTTTATGGTTTTTATAGTAAATTGTTGACTTATTTTTAACTTGGAACTTTTTTTTTTGGTTTTTACATTAAAATTGTTGAGTTTTTTTAACTAGGAATGTTTATTTTTTATGGTTTTTATAGTGAAATTGATGAATTTTTTAACTTGGAATTTTTTTATGGTTTTTATAGAGAAATTGTTTAATTTTTTAACTTGGAACTTTTTTTATGCTTTTTATACAGAAACTGTTTACTTGGAATCTTTTATGCTTTTTTTTAACTTGGAACTTTTTTATGGTTCTTTTAGTGAAATTGTTGAGTTTTTTAAAATTTACTTTTTTTTTTATGTTTTTTATAGTGAAATTATTGAATTATTTTAAGATTGATGTTTTTTTTCAGTAATTTATATTAAAATTGCTTATATTTTTAACTTGAAACTTTTTTTGTGTGTTTTTTATAGTTAAATTGTTGAGTATTTTAAATTGGAACTTTTTTTAATGGTTTTTACAGTGAAATTGTTGAGTTTTTTCAAATGGAACTTTTTTGTTATGGTTTTTACAGTGAAAATGTAGAGTTTTTTAACTTGGAACTTTTTTAATGGTATTTATAGTGAAATTATTGAGTTTTTCGACTTGGAACTTTTTTATGGTTTTTATAGTGAAATTGTATAGTTTTCTAACTAGGAACTTTTTTTAATGGTATTTATAGTGAAATTATTGAGTTTTTTGACTTGGAACTTTTTTATGGTTTTTATAGTGAAATTGTTAATTTTTTTAACATGAATCTTTTATGGTTTTTATAGTAAATTGTTGACTTATTTTTAACTTGGAACTTTTTTTTTGGTTTTTACAGTAAAATTGTTGAGTTTTTTTAACTAGGAATGTTTATTTTTTATGGTTTTTATAGTGAAATTGATGAATTTTTTAACTTGGAATTTTTTTATGGTTTTTATAGAGAAATTGTTTAATTTTTTAACTTGGAACTTTTTTATGCTTTTTATACAGAAACTGTTTACTTGGAATCTTTTATGTTTTTTTTTAACTTGGAACTTTTTTATGGTTCTTTTAGTGAAATTGTTGAGTTTTTTAAAATTTACTTTTTTTATGTTTTTTATAGTGAAATTATTGAATTATTTTAAGATTGATGTTTTTTTTCCAGTAATTTATCTTAAAATTGCTTATATTTTTAACTTGAAACTTTTTTTTTGTGTTTTTTATAGTGAAATTGTTGAGTATTTTAAATTGGAACTTTTTTTAATGGTTTTTACAGTGAAATTGTTGAGTTTTTTCAAATGGAACTTTTTTTGTATGGTTTTTACAGTGAAAATGTAGAGTTTTTTAACTTGGAACTTTTTTAATGGTATTTATAGTGAAATTATTGAGTTTTTCAACTTGGAACTTTTTTATGGTTTTTATAGTGAAATTGTATAGTTTTTTAACTAGGAACTTTTTTTAATGGTATTTATAGTGAAATTATTAAGTTTTTTGACTTGGAACTTTTTAATGGTTTTTATAGTGAAATTGTTAATTTTTTTAACATGAATCTTTTATGGTTTTATAGTGAAATTGTTGACTTATTTTTAACTTGGAACTTTTTTTATGGTTTTTACAGTAAAATTGTTGAGTTTTTTTAACTAGGAAGTTTATTTTTTATAGTTTTTATAGTGAAATTGATGGATTTTTTAACTTGGAATTTTTTTATGGTTTTTATAGAGAAATTGTTTAATTTTTTAACTTGGAACTTTTTTTATGCTTTTTATACAGAAACTGTTTACTTGGAACTTTTTAATGGTTCTTTTAGTGAAATTGTTGAGTTTTTTAAAATTTACTTTTTTTATGTTTTTTTATAGTGAAATTATTGAATTATTTTAAGATTGATGTTTTTTATTATGTAATTTATATTAAAATTGCTTATATTTTTAACTTGAAACTTTTTTGTGTGTTTTTTATAGTGAAATTGTTGAGTATTTTAAATTGGAACTTCTTTTAATGGTTTTTACAGTGAAATTGTTGAGTTTTTTCAAATGGAACATTTTTTGTATGGTTTTTACAGTGAAAATGTAGAGTTTTTTAACTTGGAACTTTTTTAATGGTATTTATAGTGAAATTATTGAGTTTTTCGACTTGGAACTTTTTTATGGTTTTTATAGTGAAATTGTATAGTTTTTTAACTAGGAACTTTTTTTAATGGTATTTATAGTGAAATTATTGAGGTTTTTGACTTGGAACTTTTTTATGGTTTTTATAGTGAAATTGTTAATTTTTTTAACATGAATCTTTTATGGTTTTTATAGTAAATTGTTGACTTATTTTTAACTTGGAACTTTTTTTTTTGGTTTTTACAGTAAAATTGTTGAGTTTTTTTAACTAGGAATGTTTATTTTTTATGGTTTTTATAGTGAAATTGATGAATTTTTTAACTTGGAATTTTTTTATGGTTTTTATAGAGAAATTGTTTAATTTTTTAACTTGGAACTTTTTTTTATGCTTTTTATACAGAAACTGTTTACTTGGAATCTTTTATGCTTTTTTTTAACTTGGAACTTTTTTATGGTTCTTTTAGTGAAATTGTTGAGTTTTTTAAAATTTACTTTTTTTTATGTTTTTTATAGTGAAATTATTGAATTATTTTAAGATTGATGTTTTTTTCCAGTAATTTATATTAAAATTGCAAATATTTTTAACTTGAAACTTTTTTTGTGTGTTTTTTATAGTTAAATTGTTGAGTATTTTAAATCTGAACTTTTTTTAATGGTTTTTACAGTGAAATTGTTGAGTTTTTTCAAATGGAACTTTTTTGTTATGGTTTTTACAGTGAAAATGTAGAGTTTTTTAACTTGGAACTTTTTTAATGGTATTTATAGTGAAATTATTGAGTTTTTCGACTTGGAACTTTTTTATGGTTTTTATAGTGAAATTGTATAGTTTTTTAACTAGGAACTTTTTTTAATGGTATTTATAGTGAAATTATTGAGTTTTTTGACTTGGAACTTTTTTATGGTTTTTATAGTGAAATTATTAATTTTTTTAACATGAATCTTTTATGGTTTTTATAGTGAAATTGTTGACTTATTTTTAACTTGGAACTTTTTTTTTGGTTTTTACAGTAAAATTGTTGAGTTTTTTTAACTAGGAAGTTTATTTTTTATGGTTTTTATAGTGAAATTGATGAATTTTTTAACTTGGAATTTTTTTATGGTTTTTATAGAGAAATTGTTTAATTTTTTAACTTGGAACTTTTTTTATGCTTTTTATACAGAAACTGTTTACTTGGAATCTTTTATACTTTTTTTTTAACTTGGAACTTTTTTATGGTTCTTTTAGTGAAATTGTTGAGTTTTTTAAAATTTACTTTTTTTATGTTTTTTTATAGTGAAATTATTGAATTATTTTAAGATTGATGTTTTTTTTATGTAATTTATATTAAAATTGCTTATATTTTTAACTTGAAACTTTTTTGTGTGTTTTTTATAGTGAAATTGTTGAGATTTTAAATTGGAACTTTTTTTAATGGTTTTTACAGTGAAATTGTTGAGTTTTTTCAAATGGAACTTTTTTTGTATGGTTTTTACAGTGAAAATGTAGAGTTTTTTAACTTGGAACTTTTTTAATGGTATTTATAGTGAAATTATTGAGTTTTTCGACTTGGAACTTTTTTATGGTTTTTATAGTGAAATTGTATAGTTTTTTAACTAGGAACTTTTTTTAATGGTATTTATAGTGAAATTATTGAGTTTTTTGACTTGGAACTTTTTTATGGTTTTTATAGTGAAATTATTAATTTTTTTAACATGAATCTTTTATGGTTTTTATAGTGAAATTGTTGACTTATTTTTAACTTGGAACTTTTTTTTTGGTTTTTACAGTAAAATTGTTGAGTTTTTTTAACTAGGAAGTTTATTTTTTATGGTTTTTATAGTGAAATTGATGAATTTTTTAACTTGGAATTTTTTTATGGTTTTTATAGATAAATTGTTTAATTTTTTAACTTGGAACTTTTTCTATGCTTTTTATACAGAAACTGTTTACTTGGAATCTTTTATACTTTTTTTTTAACTTGGAACTTTTTTATGGTTCTTTTAGTGAAATTGTTGAGTTTTTTAAAATTTACTTTTTTTTATGTTTTTTATAGTGAAATTATTGAATTATTTTAAGATTATTGTTTTTTTTCCAGTAATTTATATTAAAATTGCTTATATTTTTAACTTGAAACTTTTTTTGTGTGTTTTTTATAGTTAAATTGTTGAGTATTTTAAATTGGAACTTTTTTTAATGGTTTTTACAGTGAAATTGTTGAGTTTTTTCAAATGGAACTTTTTTGTTATGGTTTTTACAGTGAAAATGTAGAGTTTTTTAACTTGGAACTTTTTTAATGGTATTTATAGTGAAATTATTGAGTTTTTCGACTTGGAACTTTTTTATGGTTTTTATAGTGAAATTGTATAGTTTTTTAACTAGGAACTTTTTTTAATGGTATTTATAGTGAAATTATTGAGTTTTTTGACTTGGAACTTTTTTATGGTTTTTATAGTGAAATTATTAATTTTTTTAACATGAATCTTTTATGGTTTTTATAGTGAAATTGTTGACTTATTTTTAACTTGGAACTTTTTTTTTGGTTTTTACAGTAAAATTGTTGAGTTTTTTTAACTAGGAAGATTATTTTTTATGGTTTTTATAGTGAAATTGATGAATTTTTTAACTTGGAATTTTTTTATGGTTTTTATAGAGAAATTGTTTAATTTTTTAACTTGGAACTTTTTTTATGCTTTTTATACAGAAACTGTTTACTTGGAATCTTTTATACTTTTTTTTTAACTTGGAACTTTTTTATGGTTCTTTTAGTGAAATTGTTGAGTTTTTTAAAATTTACTTTTTTTATGTTTTTTTATAGTGAAATTATTGAATTATTTTAAGATTGATGTTTTTTTTATGTAATTTATATTAAAATTGCTTATATTTTTAACTTGAAACTTTTTTGTGTGTTTTTTATAGTGAAATTGTTGAGATTTTAAATTGGAACTTTTTTTAAAGGTTTTTACAGTGAAATTGTTGAGTTTTTTCAAATGGAACTTTTTTGTTATGGTTTTTACAGTGAAAATGTAGAGTTTTTTAACTTGGAACTTTTTTAATGGTATTTATAGTGAAATTATTGAGTTTTTCGACTTGGAACTTTTTTATGGTTTTTATAGTGAAATTTTATAGTTTTTTAACTAGGAACTTTTTTTAATGGTATTTATAGTGAAATTATTGAGTTTTTTGACTTGGAACTTTTTTATGGTTTTTATAGTGAAATTATTAATTTTTTTAACATGAATCTTTTATGGTTTTTATAGTGAAATTGTTGACTTATTTTTAAGTTGGAACTTTTTTTTTGGTTTTTACAGTAAAATTGTTGAGTTTTTTTAACTAGGAAGATTATTTTTTATGGTTTTTATAGTGAAATTGATGAATTTTTTAACTTGGAATTTTTTTATGGTTTTTATAGAGAAATTGTTTAATTTTTTAACTTGGAACTTTTTTTATGCTTTTTATACAGAAACTGTTTACTTGGAATCTTTTATACTTTTTTTTTAACTTGGAACTTTTTTATGGTTCTTTTAGTGAAATTGTTGAGTTTTTTAAAATTTACTTTTTTTATGTTTTTTTATAGTGAAATTATTGAATTATTTTAAGATTGATGTTTTTTTTATGTAATTTATATTAAAATTGCTTATATTTTTAACTTGAAACTTTTTTGTGTGTTTTTTATAGTGAAATTGTTGAGATTTTAAATTGGAACTTTTTTTAATGGTTTTTACAGTGAAATTGTTGAGTTTTTTCAAATGGAACTTTTTTTGTATGGTTTTTACAGTGAAAATGTAGAGTTTTTTAACTTGGAACTTTTTTAATGGTATTTATAGTGAAATTATTGAGTTTTTCGACTTGGAACTTTTTTATGGTTTTTATAGTGAAATTTTATAGTTTTTTAACTAGGAACTTTTTTTAATGGTATTTATAGTGAAATTATTGAGTTTTTTGACTTGGAACTTTTTTATGGTTTTTATAGTGAAATTATTAATTTTTTTAACATGAATCTTTTATGGTTTTTATAGTGAAATTGTTGACTTATTTTTAACTTGGAACTTTTTTTTTGGTTTTTACAGTAAAATTGTTGAGTTTTTTTAACTAGGAAGATTATTTTTTATGGTTTTTATAGTGAAATTGATGAATTTTTTAACTTGGAATTTTTTTATGGTTTTTATAGAGAAATTGTTTAATTTTTTAACTTGGAACTTTTTTTATGCTTTTTATAAAGAAACTGTTTACTTGGAATCTTTTATACTTTTTTTTTAACTTGGAACTTTTTTATGGTTCTTTTAGTGAAATTGTTGAGTTTTTTAAAATTTACTTTTTTTATGTTTTTTTATAGTGAAATTATTGAATTATTTTAAGATTGATGTTTTTTTTTATGTAATTTATATTAAAATTGCTTATATTTTTAACTTGAAACTTTTTTGTGTGTTTTTTATAGTGAAATTGTTGAGATTTTAAATTGGAACTTTTTTTAATGGTTTTTACAGTGAAATTGTTGAGTTTTTTCAAATGGAACTTTTTTTGTATGGTTTTTACAGTGAAAATGTAGAGTTTTTTAACTTGGAACTTTTTTAATGGTATTTATAGTGAAATTATTGAGTTTTTCGACTTGGAACTTTTTTATGGTTTTTATAGTGAAATTGTATAGTTTTTTAACTAGGAACTTTTTTTAATGGTATTTATAGTGAAATTATTGAGTTTTTTGACTTGGAACTTTTTTATGGTTTTTATAGTGAAATTGTTAATTTTTTTAACATGAATCTTTTATGGTTTTTATAGTAAATTGTTGACTTATTTTTAACTTGGAACTTTTTTTTTTTGGTTTTTACAGTAAAATTGTTGAGTTTTTTTAACTAGGAATGTTTATTTTTTATGGTTTTTATAGTGAAATTGATGGATTTTTTAACTTGGAATTTTTTTATGGTTTTTATAGAGAAATTGTTTAATTTTTTAACTTGGAACTTTTTTTATGCTTTTTATACAGAAACTGTTTACTTGGAATCTTTTATGCTTTTTTTTTAACTTGGAACTTTTTAATAGTTCTTTTAGTGAAATTGTTGAGTTTTTTAAAATTTACTTTTTTTTATGTTTTTTATAGTGAAATTATTGAATTATTTTAAGATTGATGTTTTTTTCCAGTAATTTATATTAAAATTGCTCATATTTTTAACTTGGAACTTTTTTTGTGTGTTTTTTATAGTTAAATTGTTGAGTATTTTAAATTGGATCTTTTTTTAATGGTTTTTACAGTGAAATTGTTGAGTTTTTTCAAATGAAACTATTTTGTTATGCTTTTTACAGTGAAAATGTAGAGTTTTTTAACTTGGAACTTTTTTAATGGTATTTATAGTGAAATTATTGAGTTTTTCGACTTGGAACTTTTTTATGGTTTTTATAGTGAAATTGTATAGTTTTTTAACTAGGAACTTTTTTTAATGGTATTTATAGTGAAATTATTGAGTTTTTTGACTTGGAACTTTTTTATGGTTTTTATAGTGAAATTGTTAATTTTTTTAACATGAATCTTTTATGGTTTTTATAGTAAATTGTTGACTTATTTTTAACTTGGAACTTCTTTTTTTGGTTTTTACAGTAAAATTGTTGAGTTTTTTTAACTAGGAATGTTTATTTTTTATGGTTTTTATAGTGAAATTGATGAATTTTTTAACTTGGAATTTTTTTATGGTTTTTATAGAGAAATTGTTTAATTTTTTAACTTGGAACTTTTTTTATGCTTTTTATACAGAAACTGTTTACTTGGAATCTTTTATGTTTTTTTTTAACTTGGAACTTTTTTATGGTTCTTTTAGTGAAATTGTTGAGTTTTTTAAAATTTACTTTTTTTATGTTTTTTATAGTGAAATTATTGAATTATTTTAAGATTGATGTTTTTTTTCAGTAATTTATCTTAAAATTGCTTATATTTTTAACTTGAAACTTTTTTTGTGTGTTTTTTATAGTGAAATTGTTGAGTATTTTAAATTGGAACTTTTTTTAATGGTTTTTACAATGAAATTGTTGAGTTTTTTCAAATGGAACTTTTTTTGTATGGTTTTTACAGTGAAAATGTAGAGTTTTTTAACTTTGAACTTTTTTAATGGTATTTATAGTGAAATTATTGAGTTTTTCAACTTGGAACTTTTTTATGGTTTTTATAGTGAAATTGTATAGTTTTTTAACTAGGAACTTTTTTTAATGGTATTTATAGTGAAATTATTAAGTTTTTTGACTTGGAACTTTTTAATGGTTTTTATAGTGAAATTGTTAATTTTTTTAACATGAATCTTTTATGGGTTTTATAGTGAAATTGTTGACTTATTTTTAACTTGGAACTTTTTTTTTGGTTTTTACAGTAAAATTGTTGAGTTTTTTTAACTAGGAAGTTTATTTTTTATAGTTTTTATAGTGAAATTGATGGATTTTTTAACTTGGAATTTTTTTATGGTTTTTATAGAGAAATTGTTTAATTTTTTAACTTGGAACTTTTTTTATGCTTTTTATACAGAAACTGTTTACTTGGAATCTTTTATACTTTTTTTTTTAACTTGGAACTTTTTTATGGTTCTTTTAGTGAAATTGTTGAGTTTTTTAAAATTTACTTTTTTTATGTTTTTTTATAGGGAAATTATTGAATTATTTTAAGATTGATGTTTTTTTTTTATGTAATTTATATTAAAATTGCTTATATTTTTAACTTGAAACTTTTTTGTGTGTTTTTTATAGTGAAATTGTTGAGTATTTTAAATTGGAACTTTTTTTAATGGTTTTTACAGTGAAATTGTTGAGTTTTTTCATATGGAACTTTTTTTCTATGGTTTTTACAGTGAAAATGTAGAGTTTTTTAACTTGGAACTTTTTTAATGGTATTTATAGTGAAATTATTGAGTTTTTCGACTTGGAACTTTTTTATGGTTTTTATAGTGAAATTGTATAGTTTTTTAACTAGGAACTTTTTTTAATGGAATTTATAGTGAAATTATTGAGTTTTTTGACTTGGAACTTTTTTATGGTTTTATAGTGAAATTGTTAATTTTTTTAACATGAATCTTTTATGATTTTTATAGTAAATTGTTGACTTATTTTTAACTTGGAACTTTTTTTTTGGTTTTTACAGTAAAATTGTTGAGTTTTTTTAACTAGGAATGTTTATTTTTTATGGTTTTTATAGTGAAATTGATGAATTTTTTAACTTGGAATTTTTTTATGGTTTTTATAGAGAAATTGTTTAATTTTTTAACTTGGAACTTTTTTTATGCTTTTTATACAGAAACTGTTTACTTGGAATCTTTTATGCTTTTTTTTAACTTGGAACTTTTTTATGGTTCTTTTAGTGAAATTGTTGAGTTTTTTAAAATTTACTTTTTTTATGTTTTTTATAGTGAAATTATTGAATTATTTTAAGATTGATGTTTTTTTCCAGTAATTTATATTAAAATTGCTTATATTTTTAACTTGAAACTTTTTTTTGTGTGTTTTTTATAGTTAAATTGTTGAGTATTTTAAATTGGAACTTTTTTTAATGGTTTTTACAGTGAAATTGTTGAGTTTTTTCAAATGGAACTTTTTTGTTATGGTTTTTACAGTGAAAATGTAGAGTTTTTTAACTTGGAACTTTTTTAATGGTATTTATAGTGAAATTATTGAGTTTTTCGACTTGGAACTTTTTTATGGTTTTTATAGTGAATTGTATAGTTTTTTAACTAGGAGCTTTTTTTAATGGTATTTATAGTGAAATTATTGAGTTTTTTTACTTGGAACTTTTTTATGGTTTTTATAGTGAAATTATTAATTTTTTTAACATGAATCTTTTATGGTTTTTATAGTGAAATTGTTGACTTATTTTTAACTTGGAACTTTTTTTTTGGTTTTTACAGTAAAATTGTTGAGTTTTTTTAACTAGGAAGTTTATTTTTTATGGTTTTTATAGTGAAATTGATGAATTTTTTAACTTGGAATTTTTTTATGGTTTTTATAGAGAAATTGTATAATTTTTTAACTTGGAACTTTTTTTATGCTTTTTATACAGAAACTGTTTACTTGGAATCTTTTATACTTTTTTTTTAACTTGGAACTTTTTTATGGTTCTTTTAGTGAAATTGTTGAGTTTTTTAAAATTTACTTTTTTTATGTTTTTTTATAGGGAAATTATTGAATTATTTTAAGATTGATGTTTTTTTTATGTAATTTATATTAAAATTGCTTATATTTTTAACTTGAAACTTTTTTGTGTGTTTTTTATGGTGAAATTGTTGAGTATTTTAAATTGGAACTTTTTTAATGGTTTTTACAGTGAAATTGTTGAGTTTTTTCAGATGGAACTTTTTTTCTATGGTTTTTACAGTGAAAATGTAGAGTTTTTTAACTTGGAACTCTTTTAATGGTATTTATAGTGAAATTATTGAGTTTTTCGACTTGGAACTTTTTTATGGTTTTTATAGTGAAATAGTATAGTTTTTTAACTAGGAACTTTTTTTAATGGAATTTATAGTGAAATTATTGAGTTTTTTGACTTGGAACTTTTTTATGGTTTTATAGTGAAATTGTTAATTTTTTTAACATGAATCTTTTATGATTTTTATAGTAAATTGTTGAATTATTTTTAACTTGGAACTTTTTTTTTGGTTTTTACAGTAAAATTGTTGAGTTTTTTTAACTAGGAATGTTTATTTTTTATGGTTTTTATAGTGAAATTGATGAATTTTTTAACTTGGAATTTTTTTATGGTTTTTATAGAGAAATTGTTTAATTTTTTAACTTGGAACTTTTTTTATGCTTTTTATACAGAAACTGTTTACTTGGAATCTTGTATGCTTTTTTTTAACTTGGAACTTTTTTATGGTTCTTTTAGTGAAATTGTTGAGTTTTTTAAAATTTACTTTTTTTATGTTTTTTATAGTGAAATTATTGAATTATTTTAAGATTGATGTTTTTTTCCAGTAATTTATATTAAAATTGCTTATATTTTTAACTTGAAACTTTTTTTGTGTGTTTTTTATAGTTAAATTGTTGAGTATTTTAAATTGGAACTTTTTTTAATGGTTTTTACAGTGAAATTGTTGAGTTTTTTCAAATGGAACTTTTTTGTTATGGTTTTTACAGTGAAAATGTAGAGTTTTTTAACTTGGAACTTTTTTAATGGTATTTATAGTGAAATTATTGAGTTTTTCGGCTTGGAACTTTTTTATGGTTTTTATAGTGAATTGTATAGTTTTTTAACTAGGAGCTTTTTTTAATGGTATTTATAGTGAAATTATTGAGTTTTTTGACTTGGAACTTTTTTATGGTTTTTATAGTGAAATTATTAATTTTTTTAACATGAATCTTTTATGGTTTTTATAGTGAAATTTTTGACTTTTTTTAACTTGGAACTTTTTTTTTGGTTTTTACAGTAAAATTGTTGAGTTTTTTTAACTAGGAAGTTTATTTTTTATGGTTTTTATAGTGAAATTGATGAATTTTTTAACTTGGAATTTTTTTATGGTTTTTATAGAGAAATTGTTTAATTTTTTAACTTGGAACTTTTTTTATGCTTTTTATACAGAAACTGTTTACTTGGAATCTTTTATACTTTTTTTTTTAACTTGGAACTTTTTAATGGTTCTTTTAGTGAAATTGTTGAGTTTTTAAAAATTTACTTTTTTTATGTTTTTTTATAGTGAAATTATTGAATTATTTTAAGATTGATGTTTTTTTTATGTAATTTATATTAAAATTGCTTATATTTTTAACTTGAAACTTTTTTGTGTGTTTTTTATAGTGAAATTGTTGAGATTTTAAATTGGAACTTTTTTTAATGGTTTTTACAGTGAAATTGTTGAGTTTTTTCAAATGGAACTTTTTTTGTATGGTTTTTACAGTGAAAATGTAGAGTTTTTTAACTTGGAACTTTTTTAATGGTATTTATAGTGAAATTATTGAGTTTTTCGACTTAGAACTTATTTATGGTTTTTATAGTGAAATTGTATAGTTTTTTAACTAGGAACTTTTTTTAATGGTATTTATAGTGAAATTATTGAGTTTTTTGACTTGGAACTTTTTTATGGTTTTTATAGTGAAATTGTTTATTTTTTTAACATGAATCTTTTATGGTTTTTATAGTAAATTGTTGACTTATTTTTAAGTTGGAACTTTTTTTTTGGTTTTTACAGTAAAATTGTTGAGTTTTTTTAACTAGGAATGTTTATTTTTTATGGTTTTTATAGTGAAATTGATGAATTTTTTACTTGGAATTTTTTTATGGTTTTTATAGAGAAATTGTTTAATTTTTTAACTTGGAACTTTTTTTATGCTTTTTATACAGAAACTGTTTACTTGGAATCTTTTATGCTTTTTTTTAACTTGGAACTTTTTTATGGTTCTTTTAGTGAAATTGTTGAGTTTTTTAAAATTTATTTTTTTTATGTTTTTTATAGTGAAATTATTGAATTATTTTAAGATTGATGTTTTTTTCAGTAATTTATATTAAAATTGCTTATATTTTAAACTTGAAACTTTTTTTGTGTGTTTTTTATAGTTAAGTTGTTGAGTATTTTAAATTGGAACTTTTTTTAATGGTTTTTACAGTGAAATTGTTGAGTTTTTTCAAATGGAACTTTTTTGTTATGGTTTTTACATGGAAAATGTAGAGTTTTTTAACTTGGAACTTTTTTAATGGTATTTATAGTGAAATTATTGAGTTTTCCGACTTGGAACTTTTTTTTTATGGTTTTTATAGTGAAATTGTATAGTTTTTTAACTAGGGACTTTTTTTAATGGTATTTATAGTGAAATTATTGAGTTTTTTGACTTGGAACTTTTTTATGGTTTTTATAGTGAAATTATTAATTTTTTTAACATGAATCTTTTATGGTTTTTATAGTGAAATTGTTGACTTATTTTTAACTTGGAACTTTTTTTTTGGTTTTTACAGTAAAATTGTTGAGTTTTTTTAACTAGGAAGTTTATTTTTTATGGTTTTTATAGTGAAATTGATGAATTTTTTAACTTGGAATTTTTTTATGGTTTTTATAGAGAAATTGTTTAATTTTTTAACTTGGAACTTTTTTTATGCCTTTTATACAGAAACTGTTTACTTGGAATCTTTTATACCTTTTTTTTTTAACTTGGAACTTTTTTATGGTTCTTTTAGTGAAATTGTTTTGTTTTTTAAAATTTACTTTTTTTATGTTTTTTATAGGGAAATTATTGAATTATTTTAAGATTGATGTTTTTTTTATGTAATTTATATTAAAATTGCTTATATTTTTAACTTGAAACTTTTTTGTGTGTTTTTTATAGAGAAATTGTTGAGTATTTTAAATTGGAACTTTTTTTAATGGTTTTTACAGTGAAATTGTTGAGTTTTTTCAAATGGAACTTTTTTTGTATGGTTTTTACAGTGAAAATGTAGAGTTTTTTAACTTGGAACTTTTTTAATGGTATTTATAGTGAAATTATTGAGTTTTTCGACTTGGAACTTTTTTATGGTTTTTATAGTGAAATTGTATAGTTTTTTAACTAGGAACTTTTTTTAATGGTATTTATAGTGAAATTATTGAGTTTTTTGACTTGGAACTTTTTTATGGTTTTTATAGTGAAATTGTTTATTTTTTTAACATGAATCTTTTATGGTTTTTATAGTAAATTGTTGACTTATTTTTAACTTGGAACTTTTTTTTTTGTTTTTACAGTAAAATTGTTGAGTTTTTTTAACTAGGAATGTTTATTTTTTATGGTTTTTATAGTGAAATTGATGAATTTTTTAACTTGGAATTTTTTATGGTTTTTATAGAGAAATTGTTTAATTTTTTAACTTGGAACTTTTTTTATGCTTTTTATACAGAAACTGTTTACTTGGAATCTTTTATGCTTTTTTTTAACTTGGAACTTTTTTATGGTTCTTTTAGTGAAATTGTTGAGTTTTTTAAAATTTACTTTTTTTTTTATGTTTTTTATAGTGAAATTATTGAATTATTTTAAGATTGATGTTTTTTTCCAGTAATTTATATTAAAATTGCTTATATTTTTAACTTGAAACTTTTTTTGTGTGTTTTTTATAGTTAAATTGTTGAGTTTTTTAAATTGGAACTTTTTTTAATGGTTTTTACAGTGAAATTGTTGAGTTTTTTCAAATAGAACTTTTTTGTTATGGTTTTTACAGTGAAAATGTAGAGTTTTTTAACTTGGAACTTTTTTAATGGTATTTAAGTGAAATTATTGAGTTTTTCGACTTGGAACTTTTTTATGGTTTTTATAGTGAAATTGTATAGTTTTTTAACTAAGAACTTTTTTTAATGGTATTTATAGTGAAATTATTGAGTTTTTTGACTTGGAAATTTTTTATGGTTTTTATAGTGAAATTGTTAATTTTTTTAACATGAATCTTTTATGGTTTTTATAGTAAATTGTTGACTTATTTTTAACTTGGAACTTTTTTTTTTGGTTTTTACAGTAAAATTGTTGAGTTTTTTTAACTAGGAATGTTTATTTTTTATGGTTTTTAAAGTGAAATTGATGAATTTTTTAACTTGGAATTTTTTTATGGTTTTTATAGAGAAATTGTTTAATTTTTTAACTTGGAACTTTTTTTATGCTTTTTATACAGAAACTGTTTACTTGGAATCTTTTATGCTTTTTTTTAACTTGGAACTTTTTTATGGTTCTTTTAGTGAAATTGTTGAGTTTTTTAAAATTTACTTTTTTTATGTTTTTTATAGTGAAATTATTGAATTATTTTAAGATTGATGTTTTTTTTCCAGTAATTTATATTAAAATTGCTTATATTTTTAACTTGAAACTTTTTTTTTGTGTTTTTTATAGTTAAATTGTTGAGTATTTTAAATTGGAACTTTTTTTAATGATTTTTACAGTGAAATTGTTGAGTTTTTTCAAATGGAACTTTTTTGTTATGGTTTTTACAGTGAAAATGTAGAGTTTCTTTAACTTGGAACTTTTTTAATGGTATTTACAGTGAAATTATTGAGTTTTTCGCCTTGGAACTTTTTTATGGTTTTTATAGATAAATTGTATAGTTTTTTAACTAGGAACTTTTTTTAATGGTATTTATAGTGAAATTATTGAGTTTTTTGACTTGGAACTTTTTTATGGTTTTTATAGTGAAATTATTAATATTTTTAACATGAATCTTTTATGGTTTTTATAGTGAAATTTTTGACTTTTTTTAACTTGGAACTTTTTTTTTGGTTTTTACAGTAAAATTGTTGAGTTTTTTTAACTAGGAAGTTTATTTTTTATGGTTTTTATAGTGAAATTGATGAATTTTTTAACTTGGAATTTTTTTATGGTTTTTATAGAGAAATTGTTTAATTTTTTAACTTGGAACTTTTTTTATGTTTTTTATACAGAAACTGTTTACCTTGGAATCTTTTATACTTTTTTTTTTTAACTTGGAACTTTTTAATGGTTCTTTTAGTGAAATTGTTGAGTTTTTAAAAATTTACTTTTTTTTATGTTTTTTATAGTGAAATTATTGAATTATTTTAAGATTGATGTTTTTTTTATGTAATTTATATTAAAATTGCTTATATTTTTAACTTGAAACTTTTTTTTGTGTTTTTTATAGTGAAATTGTTGAGTATTTTAAATTGGAACTTTTTATAATGGTTTTTACAGTGAAATTGTTGAGTTTTTTCAAATGGAACTTTTTTTGTATGGTTTTTACAGTGAAAATGTAGAGTTTTTTAACTTGGAACTTTTTTAATGGTATTTATAGTGAAATTATTGAGTTTTTCGACTTGGAACTTTTTTATGGTTTTTATAGTGAAATTGTATAGTTTTTTAACTAGGAACTTTTTTTAATGGTATTTATAGTGAAATTATTGAGTTTTTTGACTTGGAACTTTTTTATGGTTTTTATAGTGAAATTATTAATTTTTTTAACATGAATCTTTTATGGTTTTTATAGTGAAATTGTTGACTTATTTTTAACTTGGAACTTTTTTTTTGTTTTTACAGTAAAATTGTTGAGTTTTTTTAACTAGGAAGTTTATTTTTTATGGTTTTTATAGTGAAATTGATGAATTTTTTAACTTGGAATTTTTTTATGGTTTTTATAGAGAAATTGTTTAATTTTTTAACTTGGAACTTTTTTTATGCTTTTTATACAGAAACTGTTTACTTGGAATCTTTTATACTTTTTTTTTAACTTGGAACTTTTTTATGGTTCTTTTAGTGAAATTGTTGAGTTTTTTAAAATTTACTTTTTTTATGTTTTTTTATAGTGAAATTATTGAATTATTTTAAGATTGATGTTTTTTTTATGTAATTTATATTAAAATTGCTTATATTTTTAACTTGAAACTTTTTTGTGTGTTTTTTATAGTGAAATTGTTGAGATTTTAAATTGGAACTTTTTTTAATGGTTTTTACAGTGAAATTGTTGAGTTTTTTCAAATGGAACTTTTTTTGTATGGTTTTTACAGTGAAAATGTAGAGTTTTTTAACTTGGAACTTTTTTAATGGTATTTATAGTGAAATTATTGAGTTTTTCGACTTGGAACTTTTTTATGGTTTTTATAGTGAAATTGTATAGTTTTTTAACTAGGAACTTTTTTTAATGGTATTTATAGTGAAATTATTGAGTTTTTTGACTTGGAACTTTTTTATGGTTTTTATAGTGAAATTGTTTATTTTTTTAACATGAATCTTTTATGGTTTTTATAGTAAATTGTTGACTTATTTTTAACTTGGAACTTTTTTTTTGGTTTTTACAGTAAAATTGTTGAGTTTTTTTAACTAGGAATGTTTATTTTTTATGGTTTTTATAGTGAAATTGATGAATTTTTTACTTGGAATTTTTTTATGGTTTTTATAGAGAAATTGTTTAATTTTTTAACTAGGAACTTTTTTTATGCTTTTTATACAGAAACTGTTTACTTGGAATCTTTTATGCTTTTTTTTAACTTGGAACTTTTTTATGGTTCTTTTAGTGAAATTGTTGAGTTTTTTAAAATTTACTTTTTTTATGTTTTTTATAGTGAAATTATTGAATTATTTTAAGATTGATGTTTTTTTCAGTAATTTATATTAAAATTGCTTATATTTTTAACTTGAAACTTTTTTTGTGTGTTTTTTATAGTTAAATTGTTGAGTATTTTAAATTGGAACTTTTTTTAATGGTTTTTATAGTGAAATTGTTGAGTTTTTTCAAATGGAACTTTTTTGTTATGGTTTTTACATGGAAAATGTAGAGTTTTTTAACTTGGAACTTTTTTAATGGTATTTATAGTGAAATTATTGAGTTTTTCGACTTAGAACTTTTTTTATGGTTTTTATAGTGAAATTGTATAGTTTTTTAACTAGGGACTTTTTTTAATGGTATTTATAGTGAAATTATTGAGTTTTTTGACTTGGAACTTTTTTATGGTTTTTATAGTGAAATTATTAATTTTTTTAACATGATGAATCTTTTATGGTTTTTATAGTGAAATTGTTGGTTTATTTTTAACTTGGAACTTTTTTTTTGGTTTTTACAGTAAAATTGTTGAGTTTTTTTAACTAGGAAGTTTATTTTTTATGGTTTTTATAGTGAAATTGATGAATTTTTTAACTTGGAATTTTTTTATGGTTTTTATAGAGAAATTGTTTAATTTTTTAACTTGGAACTTTTTTTATGCTTTTTATACAGAAACTGTTTACTTGGAATCTTTTATACCTTTTTTTTTTAACTTGGAACTTTTTTATGGTTCTTTTAGTGAAATTGTTGAGTTTTTTAAAATTTACTTTTTTTATAGTGAAATTATTGAATTATTTTAAGATTGATGTTTTTTTTATGTAATTTATATTAAAATTGCTTATATTTTTAACTTGAAACTTTTTTGTGTGTTTTTTATAGTGAAATTGTTGAGTATTTTAAATTGGAACTTTTTTTAATGGTTTTTACAGTGAAATTGTTGAGTTTTTTCAAATGGAACTTTTTTTGTATGGTTTTTACAGTGAAAATGTAGAGTTTTTTAACTTGGAACTTTTTTAATGGTATTTATAGTGAAATTATTGAGTTTTTCGACTTGGAACTTTTTTATGGTTTTTATAGTGAAATTGTATAGTTTTTTAACTAGGAACTTTTTTTAATGGTATTTATAGTGAAATTATTGAGTTTTTCTACTTGGAACTTTTTTATGGTTTTTATAGTGAAATTGTTTATTTTTTTAACATGAATCTTTTATGGTTTTTATAGTAAATTGTTGACTTATTTTTAACTTGGAACTTTTTTTTTGGTTTTTACAGTAAAATTGTTGAGTTTTTTTAACTAGGAATGTTTATTTTTTATGGTTTTTATAGTGAAATTGATGAATTTTTTACTTGGAATTTTTTTATGGTTTTTATAGAGAAATTGTTTAATTTTTTAACTTGGAACTTTTTTTATGCTTTTTATACAGAAATTGTTTACTTGGAATCTTTTATGCTTTTTTTTAACTTGGAACTTTTTTATGGTTCTTTTAGTGAAATTTTTGAGTTTTTTAAAATTTACTTTTTTTATGTTTTTTATAGTGAAATTATTGAATTATTTTAAGATTGATGTTTTTTTCAGTAATTTATATTAAAATTGCTTATATTTTTAACTTGAAACTTTTTTTGTGTGTTTTTTATGGTTAAATTGTTGAGTATTTTAAATTGGAACTTTTTTTAATGGTTTTTACAGTGAAATTGTTGAGTTTTTTCAAATGGAACTTTTTTGTTATGGTTTTTACATGGAAAATGTAGAGTTTTTTAACTTGGAACTTTTTTAATGGTATTTATAGTGAAATTATTGAGTTTTTCGACTTGGAACTTTTTTTATGGTTTTTATAGTGAAATTGTATAGTTTTTTAACTAGGGACTTTTTTTAATGGTATTTATAGTGAAATTATTGAGTTTTTTGACTTGGAACTTTTTTATGGTTTTTATAGTGAAATTATTAATTTTTTTAACATGAATCTTTTATGGTTTTTATAGTGAAATTGTTGGTTTATTTTTAACTTGGAACTTTTTTTTTGGTTTTTACAGTAAAATTGTTGAATTTTTTTAACTAGGAAGTTTATTTTTTATGGTTTTTATAGTGAAATTGATGAATTTTTTAACTTGGAATTTTTTTATGGTTTTTATAGAGAAATTGTTTAATTTTTTAACTTGGAACTTTTTTTATGCTTTTTATACAGAAACTGTTTACTTGGAATCTTTTATACCTTTTTTTTTTTAACTTGGAACTTTTTTATGGTTCTTTTAGTGAAATTGTTGAGTTTTTTAAAATTTACTTTTTTTATGTTTTTTTATAGGGAAATTATTGAATTATTTTAAGATTGATGTTTTTTTTATGTAATTTATATTAAAATTGCTTATATTTTTAACTTGAAACTTTTTTGTGTGTTTTTTATAGTGAAATTGTTGAGTATTTTAAATTGGAACTTTTTTTAATGGTTTTTACAGTGAAATTGTTGAGTTTTTTCAAATGGAACTTTTTTTGTATGGTTTTTACAGTGAAAATGTAGAGTTTTTTAACTTGGACTTTTTTAATGGTATTTATAGTGAAATTATTGAGTTTTTCGACATGGAACTTTTTTATGGTTTTTATAGTGAAATTGTATAGTTTTTTAACTAGGAACTTTTTTTAATGGTATTTATAGTGAAATTATTGAGTTTTTTGACTTGGAACTTTTTTATGGTTTTTATAGTGAAATTGTTAATTTTTTTAACATGAATCTTTTATGGTTTTTATAATAAATTGTTGACTTATTTTTAACTTGGAACTTTTTTTTTGGTTTTTACAGTAAAATTGTTGAGTTTTTTTAACTAGGAATGTATATTTTTTATGGTTTTTATAGTGAAATTGAAGAATTTTTTAACTTGGAATTTTTTTATGGTTTTTATAGAGAATTTTTTTAATTTTTTAACTTGGAACTTTTTTTATGCTTTTTATACAGAAACAATTTACTTGGAATCTTTTATGCTTTTTTTTAACTTGGAACTTTTTTATGGTTCTTTTAGTGAAATTGTTGAGTTTTTTAAAATTTACTTTTTTTTATGTTTTTTATAGTGAAATTATTGAATTATTTTAAGATTGATGTTTTTTTCCAGTAATTTATATTAAAATTGCTTATATTTTTAACTTGAAACTTTTTTTGTGTGTTTTTTATAGTTAAGTTGTTGAGTATTTTAAATTGGAACTTTTTTTAATGGTTTTTACAGTGAAATTGTTGAGTTTTTTCAAATGGAACTTTTTTGTTATGGTTTTTACAGTGAAAATGTAGAGTTTTTTAACTTGGAACTTTTTTAATGGTATTTATAGTGAAATTATTGAGTTTTTCGACTTGGAACTTTTTTATGGTTTTTATAGTGAAATTGTATAGTTTTTTAACTAGGAAATTTTTTTAATGGTATTTATAGTGAAATTATTGAGTTTTTTGACTTGAAACTTTTTTATGGTTTTTATAGTGAAATTGTTTATTTTTTTAACATGAATCTTTTATGGTTTTTATAGTAAATTGTTGACTTATTTTTAACTTGGAACTTTTTTTTTTGGTTTTTACAGTAAAATTGTTGAGTTTTTTTAACTAGGAATGTTTATTTTTTATGGTTTTTATAGTGAAATTGATGAATTTTTTACTTGGAATTTTTTTTATGGTGTTTATAGAGAAATTGTTTAATTTTTTAACTTGGAACTTTTTTTATGCTTTTTATACAGAAACTGTTTACTTGGAATCTTTTATGCTTTTTTTTAACTTGGAACTTTTTTATGGTTCTTTTAGTGAAATTGTTGAGTTTTTTAAAATTTACTTTTTTTATGTTTTTTATAGTGAAATTATTGAATTATTTTAAGATTGATGTTTTTTTCAGTAATTTATATTAAAATTGCTTATATTTTTAACTTGAAACTTTTTTTGTGTGTTTTTTATAGTTAAATTGTTGAGTATTTTAAATTGGAACTTTTTTTAATGGTTTTTACAGTGAAATTGTTGAGGTTTTTCAAATGGAACTTTTTTGTTATGGTTTTTACATGGAAAATGTAGAGTTTTTTAACTTGGAACTTTTTTAATGGTATTTATAGTGAAATTATTGAGTTTTTCGACTTGGAACTTTTTTTATGGTTTTTATAGTGAAATTGTATAGTTTTTTAACTAGGGACTTTTTTTAATGGTATTTATAGTGAAATTATTGAGTTTTTTGACTTGGAACTTTTTTATGGTTTTTATAGTGAAATTATTAATTTTTTTAACATGATGAATCTTTTATGGTTTTTATAGTGAAATTGTTGGTTTATTTTTAACTTGGAACTTTTTTTGTGTGTTTTTTATAGTTAAGTTGTTGAGTATTTTAAATTGGAACTTTTTTTAATGGTTTTTACAGTGAAATTGTTGAGTTTTTTCAAATGGAACTTTTTTGTTATGGTTTTTACAGTGAAAATGTAGAGTTTTTTAACTTGGAACTTTTTTAATGGTATTTATAGTGAAATTATTGAGTTTTTCGACTTGGAACTTTTTTATGGTTTTTATAGTGAAATTGTATAGTTTTTTAACTAGGAACTTTTTTTAATGGTATTTATAGTGAAATTATTGAGTTTTTTGACTTGAAACTTTTTTATGGTTTTTATAGTGAAATTGTTTATTTTTTTAACATGAATCTTTTATGGTTTTTATAGTAAATTGTTGACTTATTTTTAACTTGGAACTTTTTTTTTTGGTTTTTACAGTAAAATTGTTGAGTTTTTTTAACTAGGAATGTTTATTTTTTATGGTTTTTATAGTGAAATTGATGAATTTTTTACTTGGAATTTTTTTTATGGTTTTTATAGAGAAATTGTTTAAGTTTTTAACTTGGAACTTTTTTTATGCTTTTTATACAGAAACTGTTTACTTGGAATCTTTTATGCTTTTTTTTAACTTGGAACTTTTTTATGGTTCTTTTAGTGAAATTGTTGAGTTTTTTAAAATTTACTTTTTTTATGTTTTTTATAGTGAAATTATTGAATTATTTTAAGATTGATGTTTTTTTCAGTAATTTATATTAAAATTGCTTATATTTTTAACTTGAAACTTTTTTTGTGTGTTTTTTATAGTTAAATTGTTGAGTATTTTAAATTGGAACTTTTTTTAATGGTTTTTACAGTGAAATTGTTGAGTTTTTTCAAATGGAACTTTTTTGTTATGGTTTTTACATGGAAAATGTAGAGTTTTTTAACTTGGAACTTTTTTAATGGTATTTATAGTGAAATTATTGAGTTTTTCGACTTGGAACTTTTTTTATGGTTTTTATAGTGAAATTGTATAGTTTTTTAACTAGGGACTTTTTTTAATGGTATTTATAGTGAAATTATTGAGTTTTTTGACTTGGAACTTTTTTATGGTTTTTATAGTGAAATTATTAATTTTTTTAACATGATGAATCTTTTATGGTTTTTATAGTGAAATTGTTGGTTTATTTTTAACTTGGAAGTTTATTTTTTATGGTTTTTATAGTGAAATTGATGAATTTTTTAACTTGGAATTTTTTTATGGTTTTTATAGAGAAATTGTTTAATTTTTTAACTTGGAACTTTTTTTATGCTTTTTATACAGAAACTGTTTACTTGGAATCTTTTATACCTTTTTTTTTTAACTTGGAACTTTTTTATGGTTCTTTTAGTGAAATTGTTGAGTTTTTTAAAATTTACTTTTTTTATATTTTTTTATAGGGAAATTATTGAATTATTTTAAGATTGATGTTTTTTTTATGTAATTTATATTAAAATTGCTTATATTTTTAACTTGAAACTTTTTTGTGTGTTTTTTATAGTGAAATTGTTGAGTATTTTAAATTGGAACTTTTTTTAATGGTTTTTACAGTGAAATTGTTGAGTTTTTTCAAATGGAACTTTTTTTGTATGGTTTTTACAGTGAAAATGTAGAGTTTTTTAACTTGGACTTTTTTAATGGTATTTATAGTGAAATTATTGAGTTTTTCGACATGGAACTTTTTTATGGTTTTTATAGTGAAATTGTATAGTTTTTTAACTAGGAACTTTTTTTAATGGTATTTATAGTGAAATTATTGAGTTTTTTGACTTGGAACTTTTTTATGGTTTTTATAGTGAAATTGTTAATTTTTTTAACATGAATCTTTTATGGTTTTTATAATAAATTGTTGACTTATTTTTAACTTGAAACTTTTTTTTTGGTTTTTACAGTAAAATTGTTGAGTTTTTTTAACTAGGAATGTTTATTTTTTATGGTTTTTATAGTGAAATTGATGAATTTTTTAACTTGGAATTTTTTTATGGTTTTTATAGAGAATTTTTTTAATTTTTTAACTTGGAACTTTTTTTATGCTTTTTATACAGAAACAATTTACTTGGAATCTTTTATGCTTTTTTTTAACTTGGAACTTTTTTATGGTTCTTTTAGTGAAATTGTTGAGTTTTTTAAAATTTACTTTTTTTTATGTTTTTTATAGTGAAATTATTGAATTATTTTAAGATTGATGTTTTTTTCCAGTAATTTATATTAAAATTGCTTATATTTTTAACTTGAAACTTTTTTTTTGTGTTTTTTATAGTTAAGTTGTTGAGTATTTTAAATTGGAACTTTTTTTAATGGTTTTTACAGTGAAATTGTTGAGTTTTTTCAAATGGAACTTTTTTGTTATGGTTTTTACAGTGAAAATGTAGAGTTTTTTAACTTGGAACTTTTTTAATGGTATTTATAGTGAAATTATTGAGTTTTTCGACCTGGAACTTTTTTATGGTTTTTATAGTGAAATTGTATAGTTTTTTAACTAGGAACTTTTTTTAATGGTATTTATAGTGAAATTATTGAGTTTTTTGACTTGGAACTTTTTTATGGTTTTTATAGTGAAATTGTTTATTTTTTTAACATGAATCTTTTATGGTTTTTATAGTAAATTGTTGACTTATTTTTAACTTGGAACTTTTTTTTTGGTTTTTACAGTAAAATTGTTGAGTTTTTTTAACTAGGAATGTTTGTTTTTTATGGTTTTTATAGTGAAATTGATGAATTTTTTACTTGGAATTTTTTTATGGTTTTTATAGAGAAATTGTTTAATTTTTTAACTTGGAACTTTTTTTATGCTTTTTATACAGAAACTGTTTACTTGGAATCTTTTATGCTTTTTTTTAACTTGGAACTTTTTTATGGTTCTTTTAGTGAAATTGTTGAGTTTTTTAAAATTTACTTTTTTTATGTTTTTTATAGTGAAATTATTGAATTATTTTAAGATTGATGTTTTTTTCAGTAATTTATATTAAAATTGCTTATATTTTTAACTTGAAACTTTTTTTGTGTGTTTTTTATAGTTAAATTGTTGAGTATTTTAAATTGGAACTTTTTTTAATGGTTTTTACAGTGAAATTGTTGAGTTTTTTCAAATGGAACTTTTTTGTTATGGTTTTTACATGGAAAATGTAGAGTTTTTTAACTTGGAACTTTTTTAATGGTATTTATAGTGAAATTATTGAGTTTTTCGACTTGGAACTATTTTTATGGTTTTTATAGTGAAATTGTATAGTTTTTTAACTAGGGACTTTTTTTAATGGTATTTATAGTGAAATTATTGAGTTTTTTGACTTGGAACTTTTTTATGGTTTTTATAGTGAAATTATTAATTTTTTTAACATGATGAATCTTTTATGGTTTTTATAGTGAAATTGTTGGTTTATTTTTAACTTGGAACTTTTTTTTTGGTTTTTACAGTAAAATTGTTGAGTTTTTTTAACTAGGAAGTTTATTTTTTATGGTTTTTATAGTGAAATTGATGAATTTTTTAACTTGGAATTTTTTTATGGTTTTTATAGAGAAATTGTTTAATTTTTTAACTTGGAACTTTTTTTATGCTTTTTATACAGAAACTGTTTACTTGGAATCTTTTATACCTTTTTTTTTTTAACTTGGAACTTTTTTATGGTTCTTTTAGTGAAATTGTTGAGTTTTTTAAAATTTACTTTTTTTATAGTGAAATTATTGAATTATTTTAAGATTGATGTTTTTTTTATGTAATTTATATTAAAATTGCTTATATTTTTAACTTGAAACTTTTTTGTGTGTTTTTTATAGTGAAATTGTTGAGTATTTTAAATTGGAACTTTTTTTAATGGTTTTTACAGTGAAATTGTTGAGTTTTTTCAAATGGAACTTTTTTTGTATGGTTTTTACAGTGAAAATGTAGAGTTTTTTAACTTGGAACTTTTTTAATGGTATTTATAGTGAAATTATTGAGTTTTTCGACTTGGAACTTTTTTATGGTTTTTATAGTGAAATTGTATAGTTTTTTAACTAGGAACTTTTTTTAATGGTATTTATAGTGAAATTATTGAGTTTTTTGACTTGGAACTTTTTTATGGTTTTTATAGTGAAATTGTTTATTTTTTTAACATGAATCTTTTATGGTTTTTATAGTAAATTGTTGACTTATTTTTAACTTGGAACTTTTTTTTTGGTTTTTACAATAAAATTGTCGAGTTTTTTTAACTAGGAATGTTTATTTTTTATGGTTTTTATAGTGAAATTGATGAATTTTTTACTTTGAATTTTTTTATGGTTTTTTTAGAGAAATTGTTTAATTTTTTAACTTGGAACTTTTTTTATGCTTTTTATACAGAAATTGTTTACTTGGAATCTTTTATGCTTTTTTTTAACTTGGAACTTTTTTATGGTTCTTTTAGTGAAATTGTTGAGTTTTTTAAAATTTACTTTTTTTATGTTTTTTATAGTGAAATTATTGAATTATTTTAAGATTGATGTTTTTTTCAGTAATTTATATTAAAATTGCTTATATTTTTAACTTGAAACTTTTTTTGTGTGTTTTTTATGGTTAAATTGTTGAGTATTTTAAATTGGAACTTTTTTTAATGGTTTTTACAGTAAAATTGTTGAGTTTTTTCAAATGGAACTTTTTTGTTATGGTTTTTACATGGAAAATGTAGAGTTTTTTAACTTGGAACTTTTTTAATGGTATTTATAGTGAAATTATTGAGTTTTTCGACTTGGAACTTTTTTTATGGTTTTTATAGTGAAATTGTATAGTTTTTTAACTAGGGACTTTTTTTAATGGTATTTATAGTGAAATTATTGAGTTTTTTGACTTGGAACTTTTTTATGGTTTTTATAGTGAAATTATTAATTTTTTTAACATGAATCTTTTATGGTTTTTATAGTAAATTGTTGGTTTATTTTTAACTTGGAACTTTTTTTTTGGTTTTTACAGTAAAATTGTTGAGTTTTTTTAACTAGGAAGTTTATTATTTATGGTTTTTATAGTGAAATTGATGAATTTTTTAACATGGAATTTTTTTATGGTTTTTATAGAGAAATTGTTTAATTTTTTAACTTGGAACTTTTTTTATGCTTTTTATACAGAAATTGTTTACTTGGAATCTTTTATACCTTTTTTTTTTAACTTGGAACTTTTTTATGGTTCTTTTAGTGAAATTGTTGAGTTTTTTAAAATTTACTTTTTTTATGTTTTTTTATAGGGAAATTATTGAATTATTTTAAGATTGATGTTTTTTTTATGTAATTTATATTAAAATTGCTTATATTTTTAACTTGAAACTTTTTTGTGTGTTTTTTATAGTGAAATTGTTGAGTATTTTAAATTGGAACTTTTTTTAATGGTTTTTATAGTGAAATTGTTGAGTTTTTTCAAATGGAACTTTTTTTGTATGGTTTTTACAGTGAAAATGTAGAGTTTTTTACCTTGGACTTTTTTAATGGTATTTATAGTGAAATTATTGAGTTTTTCGACTTGGAACTTTTTTTATGGTTTTTATAGTGAAATTGTATAGTTTTTTAACTAGGAACTTTTTTTAATGGTATTTATAGTGAAATTATTGAGTTTTTTGACTTGGAACTTTTTTATGGTTTTTATAGTGAAATTGTTTATTTTTTTAACATGAATCTTTTATGGTTTTTATAGTAAATTGTTGACTTATTTTTAACTTGGAACTTTTTTTTTGGTTTTTACAGTAAAATTGTTGAGTTTTTTTAACTAGGAATGTTTATTTTTTATTGTTTTTATAGTGAAATTGATGAATTTTTTACTTGGAATTTTTTTATGGTTTTTATAGAGAAATTGTTTAATTTTTTAACTTGGAACTTTTTATTATGCTTTTTATACAGAAACTGTTTACTTGGAATCTTTTATACTTTTTTTTTTAACTTGGAACTTTTTAATGGTTCTTTTAGTGAAATTGTTGAGTTTTTTAAAATTTACTTTTTTTTATGTTTTTTTATAGTGAAATTATTGAATTATTTTAAGATTGATGTTTTTTTTATGTAATTTATATTAAAATTGCTTATATTTTTAACTTGAAACTTTTTTGTGTGTTTTTTATAGTGAAATTGTTGAGTATTTTAAATTGGAACTTTTTTTAATGGTTTTTACAGTGAAATTGTTGAGTTTTTTCAAATGGAACTTTTTTTGTATGGTTTTTAAAGTGAAAATATAGAGTTTTTTAACTTGGAACTTTTTTAAGGGTATTTATAGTGAAATTATTGAGTTTTTCGACTTGGAACTTTTTTATGGTTTTTATAGTGAAATTGTATAGTTTTTTAACTAGGAACTTTTTTTAATGGTATTTATAGTGAAATTATTGAGTTTTTTGACTTGGAACTTTTTTATGGTTTTTATAGTGAAATTATTAATTTTTTTAACATGAATCTTTTATGGTTTTTATAGTGAAATTGTTGACTTATTTTTAACTTGGAACTTTTTTTTTTGTTTTTACAGTAAAATTGTTGAGTTTTTTTAACTAGGAAGTTTATTTTTTATGGTTTTTATAGTGAAATTGATGAATTTTTTAACTTGGAATTTTTTTATGGTTTTTATAGAGAAATTGTTTAATTTTTTAATTTGGAACTTTTTTTATGCTTTTTATACAGAAACTGTTTACTTGGAATCTTTTATACTTTTTTTTTAACTTGGAACTTTTTTATGGTTCTTTTATTGAAAATGTTGAATTTTTTAAAATTTACTTTTTTTATGTTTTTTTATAGTGAAATTATTGAATTATTTTAAGATTGATGTTTTTTTTTATGTAATTTATATTAAAATTGCTTATATTTTTAACTTGAAACTTTTTTGTGTGTTTTTTATAGTTAAATTGTTGAGTATTTTAAATTGGAACTTTTTTTAATGGTTTTTAGAGTGAAATTGTTGAGTTTTTTCAAATGGAGCTTTTTTTGTATGGTTTTTACAGTGAAAATGTAGAGTTTCTTAACTTGGAACTTTTTTAATGGTATTTATAGTGAAATTATTGAGTTTTTCGACTTGGAACTTTTTTATGGTTTTTATAGTGAAATTGTATAGTTTTTTAACTAGGAACTTTTTTTAATGGTATTTATAGTAAAATTATTGAGTTTTTTGACTTGGAACTTTTTTATGGTTTTTATAGTGAAATTGTTAATTTTTTTAACATGAATCTTTTATGGTTTTTATAGTAAATTGTTGACTTATTTTTAACTTCGAACTTTTTTTTTGGTTTTTACAGTAAAATTGTTGAGTTTTTTAAACTAGGAATGTTTATTTTTTATGGTTTTTATAGTGAAATTGATGAATTTTTTAACTTAGAATTTTTTTATGGTTTTTATAGAGAAATTGTTTAATTTTTTAACTTGGAACTTTTTTTATGCTTTTTATACAGAAACTGTTTACTTGGAATCTTTTATGCTTTTTTTTAACTTGGAACTTTTTTATGGTTCTTATAGTGAAATTGTTGAGTTTTTTAAAATTTACTTTTTTTTATGTTTTTTTATAGTGAAATTATTGAATTATTTTAAGATTGATATTTTTTTTCAGTAATTTATATTAAAATTGCTTATATTTTTAACTTGAAACTTTTTTTGTGTGCTTTTTATAGTTAAATTGTTGAGTATTTTAAATTGGAACTTTTGTTAATGGTTTTTACAGTGAAATTGTTGAGTTTTTTCAAATGGAACTTTTTTGTTATGGTTTTTACAGTGAAAATGTAGAGTTTTTTATGCTTTTTATACAGAAACTGTTTACTTGGAATCTTTTATGCTTCTTTTTTTAACATGGAACTTTTTTATGGTTCTTTTAGTGAAATTGTTGAGTTTTTTAAAATTTACTTTTGTTATGTTTTTTTATAGTGAAATTATTGAATTATTTTAAGATTGATGTTTTTTTTAATGTAATTTATATTAAAATTGCTTATATTTTTAATTTGAAACTTTTTTTTGTGTTTTTTATAGTGAAATTGTTGAGTATTTTAAATTGGAACTTTTTTTAATGGTTTTTACAGTGTAATTGTTGAGTTTTTTCAAATGGAACTTTTTTTGTATGGTTTTTACAGTGAAAATGTAGTTTTTTTTAACTTGGAACTTTTTTAATGGTATTTATAGTGAAATTATTGAGTTTTTCGACTTGGAACTCTTTTATGGTTTTTATAGTTAAATTGTATAGTTTTTTAACTAGGAACTTTTTTTAAAGGTATTTATAGTGAAATTATTGAGTTTTTTGACTTGGAACTTTTTTATGGTTTTGATAGTGAAATTGTTAATTTTTTTAACATGAATCTTTTATGGTTTTTATAGTGAAATTGTTGACTTATTTTTAACTTGGAACTTTATTTTTGCTTTTTACATTAAAATTGTTGAGTTTTTTTAACTAGGAAGTTTATTTTTTATGGTTTTTTTAGTGAAATTGATGAATTTTTTAATTTTTTAACTTGGAACTTTTTTATGCTTTTTATACACAAACTGTTTACTTGGAATCTTTTATGCTTTTTTTTAACTTGGAACTTTTTTATGGTTCTTTTAGTGAAATTGTTGAGTTTTTTAAAATTTACTTTTTTTATATTTTTTTATAGTGAAATTATTGAATTATTTTAAGATTGATGTTTTTTTATGTAATTTATATTAAAATTGCTTATACTTTTAACTTGAAATTTTTGTGTGTGTTTTTTATAGTGAAATTGTTGAGTATTTTAAATTGGAACTTTTTTTAATGGTTTTGACAGTGAAATTGTTGAGTTTTTTCAAATGGAACTTTTTTGTATGGTTTTTACAGTGAAATTGTAGAGTTTTTTATGCTTTTTATACAGAAACTGTTTACTTGGAAACTTTTATGCTTCTTTTTTTAACATGGAACTTTTTTATGGTTCTTTTAGTGAAATTGTTGAGTTTTTTAAAATTTACATTTTTTTATGTTTTTGTATAGTGAAATTATTGAATTATTTTAAGATTGATGTTTTTTTTATGTATTTGATATTAAAATTGCTTATATTTTTAACTTGAAACTTTTTTTGTGGGTTTTTTATAGTAAAATTGTTGAGTATTTTAAATTGGAACTTTTTTTAATGGTTTTTACAGTGAAATTGTTGAGTTTTTTCAAATGGAACTTTTTTTGTATGGTTTTTACAGTGAAAATGTAGAGTTTTTTAACTTGGAACTTTTTTAATGGTATTTATAGTGAAATTATTGAGTTTTTCGATTTGGAACTTTTTTATGGTTTTTATAGTGAAATTGTATAGTTTTTTAACTAGGAACTTTTTTTAATGGTATTTATAGTGAAATTATTGAGTTTTTTGACTTGGAACTTTTTAATGGTTTTTATAGTGAAATTGTTAATTTTTTTAACATGAATCTTTTATGGTTTTATAGTGAAATTGTTGACTTATTTTTAACTTGGAACTTTTTTTATGGTTTTTACAGTAAAATTGTTGAGTTTTTTTAACTAGGAAGTTTATTTTTTATTGTTTTTAAAGTGAAATTGATGAATTTTTTAACTTGGAATTTTTTTTTGGTTTTTATAGAGAAATTGTTTAATTTTTTAACTTGGAACTTTTTTTATGCTTTTTATACAGAAACTGTTTACTTGGAATCTTTTATACTTTTTTCTTAACTTAGAACTTTTTTATGGTTCTTTTAGTGAAATTTTTGAGTTTTTTAAAATTTACTTTTGTTATGTTTTTTTATAGTGAAATTATTGAATTATTTTAAGATTGATGTTTTTTTTTATGTAATTTATATTAAAATTGCTTATATTTTTAATTTGAAACTTTTTTGTGTGTTTTTTATAGTGAAATTGTTGAGTATTTTAAATTGGAACTTTTTTTAATGGTTTTTACAGTGAAATTGTTGAGTTTTTTCAAATGGAACTTTTTTTGTATGGTTTTTACAGTGAAAATGTAGTGTTTTTTAACTTGGGACTTTTTTAATGGTATTTATAGTGAAATTATTGAGTTTTTCGACTTGGAACTTTTTTATGGTTTTTATAGTTAAATTGTATAGTTTTTTAACTAGGAACTTTTTTTAATGGTATTTATAGTGAAATTATTGAGTTTTTTGACTTGGAACTTTTTTATGGTTTTTATAGTGAAATTGTTAATTTTTTTAACATGAATCTTTTGTGGTTTTTATAGTGAAATTGTTGACTTATTTTTAACTTGGAACTTTATTTTTGCTTTTTACATTAAAATTGTTGAGTTTTTTTAACTAGGAAGTTTATTTTTTATGGTTTTTTTAGTGAAATTGATGAATTTTTTAACTTGGAATTTTTTTATGGTTTTTTATAGAGAAATTTTTTAATTTTTTAACTTGGAACTTTTTTTATGCTTTTTATACACAAACTGTTTACTTGGAATCTTTTATGCTTTTTTTTAACTTGGAACTTTTTTATGGTTCTTTTTGTGAAATTGTTGAGTTTTTTAAAATTTACTTTTTTTTTATGTTTTTTTATAGTGAAATTATTGAATTATTTTAAGATTGATGTTTTTTTATGTAATTTATATTAAAATTGCTTATATTTTTAACTTGAAACTTTTTTTGTGTGTTTTTTATAGTGAAATTGTTGAGTATTTTAAATTGGAACTTTTTTTAATGGTTTTTACAGTGAAATTGTAGAGTTTTTTCAAATGGAACTTTTTTTGTATGGTTTTTACAGTGAAAATGTAGAGTTTTTTAACTTGGAACTTTTTTAATGGTATTTATAGTGAAATTATTGAGTTTTTCGACTTGGAACTTTTTTATGGTTTTTATAGTGAAATTGTATAGTTTTTTAACTAGGAACTTTTTTTAATGGTATTTATAGTGAAATTATTGAGTTTTTTGACTTGGAACTTTTTAATGGTTTTTATAGTGAAATTGTTAATTTTTTTAACATGAATCTTTTATGGTTTTATAGTGAAATTGTTGACTTATTTTTAACTTGGAACTTTTTTTTATGTTTTTACAGTAAAATTGTTGAGTTTTTTTAACTAGGAAGTTTATTTTTTATGGTTTTTATAGTGAAATTGATGAATTTTTAAATTGGAATTTTTTTTATGGTTTTTATAGAGAAATTGTTTAATTTTTTAACTTGGATCTTTTTTTATGCTTTTTATACAGAAACTGTTTACTTGGAATCTTTTATACTTTTTTTTTAACTTGGAACTTTTTTATGGTTCTTTTAGTGAAATTTTTGAGTTTTTTAAAATTTACTTTTTTTATGTTTTTTTATAGTGAAATTATTGAATTATTTTAAGATTGATGTTTTTTTTATGTAATTTATATTAAAATTGCTTATATTTTTAATTTGAAACTTTTTTGTGTGTTTTTTATAGTGAAATTGTTGAGTATTTTAAATTGGAACTTTTTTTAATGGTTTTTACAGTGAAATTGTTGAGTTTTTTCAAATGGAACTTTTTTTGTATGGTTTTTACAGTGAAAATGTAGTTTTTTTTAACTTGGAACTTTTTTAATGGTATTTATAGTGAAATTATTGAGTTTTTCGACTTGGAACTCTTTTATGGTTTTTATAGTTAAATTGTATAGTTTTTTAACTAGGAACTTTTTTTAATGGTATTTATAGTGAAATTATTGAGTTTTTTGACTTGGAACTTTTTTATGGTTTTGATAGTGAAATTGTTAATTTTTTTAACATGAATCTTTTATGGTTTTTATAGTGAAATTGTTGACTTATTTTTAACTTGGAACTTTATTTTTGCTTTTTACATTAAAATTGTTGAGTTTTTTTAACTAGGAAGTTTATTTTTTATGGTTTTTTTAGTGAAATTGATGAATTTTTTAACTTGGAATTTATTTATGGTTTTTTATAGAGAAATTTTTTAATTTTTTAACTTGGAACTTTTTTTATGCTTTTTATACACAAACTGTTTACTTGGAATCTTTTATGCTTTTTTTTAACTTGGAACTTTTTTATGGTTCTTTTAGTGAAATTGTTGAGTTTTTTAAAATTTACTTTTTTTATGTTTTTTTATAGTGAAATTATTGAATTATTTTAAGATTGATGTTTTTTTATGTAATTTTTATTAAAATTGCTTATACTTTTAACTTGAAATTTTTGTGTGTGTTTTTTATAGTGAAATTGTTGAGTATTTTAAATTGGAACTTTTTTTAATGGTTTTTATAGTGAAATTGTTGAGTTTTTTCAAATGGAACTTTTTTGTATGGTTTTTACAGTGAAAATGTAGAGTTTTTTATGCTTTTTATACAGAAACTGTTTACTTGGAAACTTTTATGCTTCTTTTTTTAACATGGAACTTTTTTATGGTTCTTTTAGTGAAATTGTTGAGTTTTTTAAAATTTACATTTTTTTATGTTTTTGTATAGTGAAATTATTGAATTATTTTAAGATTGATTTTTTTTTATTTATTTGATATTAAAATTGCTTATATTTTTAACTTGAAACTTTTTTTGTGGGTTTTTTATAGTAAAAATGTTGAGTATTTTAAATTGGAACTTTTTTTAATGGTTTTTACAGTGAAATTGTTGAGTTTTTTCAAATGGAACTTTTTTTGTATGGTTTTTACAGTGAAAATGTAGAGTTTTTTAACTTGGAACTTTTTTAATGGTATTTATAGTGAAATTATTGAGTTTTTCGATTTGGAACTTTTTTATGGTTTTTATAGTGAAATTGTATAGTTTTTTAACTAGGAACTTTTTTTAATGGTATTTATAGTGAAATTATTGAGTTTTTTGACTTGGAACTTTTTAATGGTTTTTATAGTGAAATTGTTAATTTTTTTAACTTGAATCTTTTATGGTTTTATAGTGAAATTGTTGACTTATTTTTAACTTGGAACTTTTTTTATGGTTTTTACAGTAAAATTGTTGAGTTTTTTTAACTAGGAAGTTTATTTTTTATGGTTTTTAAAGTGAAATTGATGAATTTTTTAACTTGGAATTTTTTTTTTGGTTTTTATAGAGAAATTGTTTAATTTTTTAACTTGGAACTTTTTTTATGCTTTTTATACAGAAACTGTTTACTTGGAATCTTTTATTCTTTTTTCTTAACTTAGAACTTTTTTATGGTTCTTTTAGTGAAATTTTTGAGTTTTTTAAAATTTACTTTTGTTATGTTTTTTTATAGTGAAATTATTGAATTATTTTAAGATTGATGTTTTTTTTTATGTAATATATATTAAAATTGCTTATATTTTTAATTTGAAACTTTTTTTTGTGTTTTTTATAGTGAAATTGTTGAGTATTTTAAATTGGAACTTTTTTTAATGGTTTTTACAGTGAAATTGTTGAGTTTTTTCAAATGGAACTTTTTTTGTATGGTTTTTACAGTGAAAATGTAGTGTTTTTTAACTTGGGACTTTTTTAATGGTATTTATAGTGAAATTATTGAGTTTTTCGACTTGGAACTTTTTTATGGTTTTTATAGTTAAATTGTATAGTTTTTTAACTAGGAACTTTTTTTAATGGTATTTATAGTGAAATTATTGAGTTTTTTGACTTGGAACTTTTTTATGGTTTTTATAGTGAAATTGTTAATTTTTTTAACATGAATCTTTTGTGGTTTTTATAGTGAAATTGTTGACTTATTTTTAACTTGGAACTTTATTTTTGCTTTTTACATTAAAATTGTTGAGTTTTTTTAACTAGGAAGTTTATTTTTTATGGTTTTTTTAGTGAAATTGATGAATTTTTTAACTTGGAATTTTTTTATGGTTTTTTATAGAGAAATTTTTTAATTTTTTAACTTGGAACTTTTTTTATGCTTTTTATACACAAACTGTTTACTTGGAATCTTTTATGCTTTTTTTTAACTTGGAACTTTTTTATGGTTCTTTTAGTGAAATTTTTGAGTTTTTTAAAATTTACTTTTGTTATGTTTTTTTATAGTGAAATTATTGAATTATTTTAAGATTGATGTTTTTTTTTAATGTAATTTATATTAAAATTGCTTATATTTTTAATTTGAAACTTTTTTGTGTGTTTTTTATAGTGAAATTGTTGAGTATTTTAAATTGGAACTTTTTTTAATGGTTTTTACAGTGAAATTGTTGAGTTTTTTCAAATGGAACTTTTTTTGTATGGTTTTTACAGTGAAAATGTAGTGTTTTTTAACTTGGGACTTTTTTAATGGTATTTATAGTGAAATTATTGAGTTTTTTGACTTGGAACTTTTTTATGGTTTTTATAGTGAAATTGTTAATTTTTTTAACATGAATCTTTTGTGGTTTTTATAGTGAAATTGTTGACTTATTTTTAACTTGGAACTTTATTTTTGCTTTTTACATTAAAATTGTTGAGTTTTTTTAACTAGGAAGTTTATTTTTTATGGTTTTTTTAGTGAAATTGATGAATTTTTTAACTTGGAATTTTTTTATGGTTTTTTATAGAGAAATTTTTTAATTTTTTAACTTGGAACTTTTTTTATGCTTTTTATACACAAACTGTTTACTTGGAATCTTTTATGCTTTTTTTTAACTTGGAACTTTTTTATGGTTCTTTTTGTGAAATTGTTGAGTTTTTTAAAATTTACTTTTTTTTTATGTTTTTTTATAGTGAAATTATTGAATTATTTTAAGATTGATGTTTTTTTATGTAATTTATATTAAAATTGCTTATATTTTTAACTTGAAACTTTTTTTGTGTGTTTTTTATAGTGAAATTGTTGAGTATTTTAAATTGGAACTTTTTTTAATGGTTTTTACAGTGAAATTGTAGAGTTTTTTCAAATGGAACTTTTTTTGTATGGTTTTTACAGTGAAAATGTAGAGTTTTTTAACTTGGAACTTTTTTAATGGTATTTATAGTGAAATTATTGAGTTTTTCGACTTGGAACTTTTTTATGGTTTTTATAGTGAAATTGTATAGTTTTTTAACTAGGAACTTTTTTTAATGGTATTTATAGTGAAATTATTGAGTTTTTTGACTTGGAACTTTTTAATGGTTTTTATAGTGAAATTGTTAATTTTTTTAACATGAATCTTTTATGGTTTTATAGTGAAATTGTTGACTTATTTTTAACTTGGAACTTTTTTTTATGTTTTTACAGTAAAATTGTTGAGTTTTTTTAACTAGGAAGTTTATTTTTTATGGTTTTTATAGTGAAATTGATGAATTTTTAAATTGGAATTTTTTTTATGGTTTTTATAGAGAAATTGTTTAATTTTTTAACTTGGATCTTTTTTTATGCTTTTTATACAGAAACTGTTTACTTGGAATCTTTTATACTTTTTTTTTAACTTGGAACTTTTTTATGGTTCTTTTAGTGAAATTTTTGAGTTTTTTAAAATTTACTTTTTTTATGTTTTTTTATAGTGAAATTATTGAATTATTTTAAGATTGATGTTTTTTTTATGTAATTTATATTAAAATTGCTTATATTTTTAATTTGAAACTTTTTTGTGTGTTTTTTATAGTGAAATTGTTGAGTATTTTAAATTGGAACTTTTTTTAATGGTTTTTACAGTGAAATTGTTGAGTTTTTTCAAATGGAACTTTTTTTGTATGGTTTTTACAGTGAAAATGTAGTTTTTTTTAACTTGGAACTTTTTTAATGGTATTTATAGTGAAATTATTGAGTTTTTCGACTTGGAACTCTTTTATGGTTTTTATAGTTAAATTGTATAGTTTTTTAACTAGGAACTTTTTTTAATGGTATTTATAGTGAAATTATTGAGTTTTTTGACTTGGAACTTTTTTATGGTTTTGATAGTGAAATTGTTAATTTTTTTAACATGAATCTTTTATGGTTTTTATAGTGAAATTGTTGACTTATTTTTAACTTGGAACTTTATTTTTGCTTTTTACATTAAAATTGTTGAGTTTTTTTAACTAGGAAGTTTATTTTTTATGGTTTTTTTAGTGAAATTGATGAATTTTTTAACTTGGAATTTATTTATGGTTTTTTATAGAGAAATTTTTTAATTTTTTAACTTGGAACTTTTTTTATGCTTTTTATACACAAACTGTTTACTTGGAATCTTTTATGCTTTTTTTTAACTTGGAACTTTTTTATGGTTCTTTTAGTGAAATTGTTGAGTTTTTTAAAATTTACTTTTTTTATGTTTTTTTATAGTGAAATTATTGAATTATTTTAAGATTGATGTTTTTTTATGTAATTTATATTTAAATTGCTTATACTTTTAACTTGAAATTTTTGTGTGTGTTTTTTATAGTGAAATTGTTGAGTATTTTAAATTGGAACTTTTTTTAATGGTTTTTACAGTGAAATTGTTGAGTTTTTTCAAATGGAACTTTTTTGTATGGTTTTTACAGTGAAAATGTAGAGTTTTTTATGCTTTTTATACAGAAACTGTTTACTTGGAAACTTTTATGCTTCTTTTTTTAACATGGAACTTTTTTATGGTTCTTTTAGTGAAATTGTTGAGTTTTTTAAAATTTACATTTTTTTTTATGTTTTTGTATAGTGAAATTATTGAATTATTTTAAGATTGATTTTTTTTTTATTTATTTGATATTAAAATTGCTTATATTTTTAACTTGAAACTTTTTTTGTGGGTTTTTTATAGTAAAATTGTTGAGTATTTTAAATTGGAACTTTTTTTAATGGTTTTTACAGTGAAATTGTTGAGTTTTTTCAAATGGAACTTTTTTTGTATGGTTTTTACAGTGAAAATGTAGAGTTTTTTAACTTGGAACTTTTTTAATGGTATTTATAGTGAAATTATTGAGTTTTTCGATTTGGAACTTTTTTATGGTTTTTATAGTGAAATTGTATAGTTTTTTAACTAGGAACTTTTTTTAATGGTATTTATAGTGAAATTATTGAGTTTTTTGACTTGGAACTTTTTAATGGTTTTTATAGTGAAATTGTTAATTTTTTTAACTTGAATCTTTTATGGTTTTATAGTGAAATTGTTGACTTATTTTTTAACTTGGAACTTTTTTTATGGTTTTTACAGTAAAATTGTTGAGTTTTTTTAACTAGGAAGTTTATTTTTTATGGTTTTTAAAGTGAAATTGATGAATTTTTTAACTTGGAATTTTTTTTTGGTTTTTATAGAGAAATTGTTTAATTTTTTAACTTGGAACTTTTTTTATGCTTTTTATACAGAAACTGTTTACTTGGAATCTTTTATACTTTTTTCTTAACTTAGAACTTTTTTATGGTTCTTTTAGTGAAATTTTTGAGTTTTTTAAAATTTACTTTTGTTATGTTTTTTTATAGTGAAATTATTGAATTATTTTAAGATTGATGTTTTTTTTTATGTAATTTATATTAAAATTGCTTATATTTTTAATTTGAAACTTTTTTGTGTGTTTTTTATAGTGAAATTGTTGAGTATTTTAAATTGGAACTTTTTTTAATGGTTTTTACAGTGAAATTGTTGAGTTTTTTCAAATGGAACTTTTTTTGTATGGTTTTTACAGTGAAAATGTAGTGTTTTTTAACTTGGGACTTTTTTAATGGTATTTATAGTGAAATTATTGAGTTTTTCGACTTGGAACTTTTTTATGGTTTTTATAGTTAAATTGTATAGTTTTTTAACTAGGAACTTTTTTTAATGGTATTTATAGTAAAATTATTGAGTTTTTTGACTTGGAACTTTTTTATGGTTTTTATAGTGAAATTGTTGATTTTTTTAACATGAATCTTTTGTGGTTTTTATAGTGAAATTGTTGACTTATTTTTAACTTGGAACTTTATTTTTGCTTTTTACATTAAAATTGTTGAGTTTTTTTAACTAGGAAGTTTATTTTTTATGGTTTTTTTAGTGAAATTGATGAATTTTTTAACTTGGAATTTTTTTATGGTTTTTTATAGAGAAATTTTTTAATTTTTTAACTTGGAACTTTTTTTATGCTTTTTATACACAAACTGTTTACTTGGAATCTTTTATGCTTTTTTTTTAACTTGGAACTTTTTTATGGTTCTTTTTGTGAAATTGTTGAGTTTTTTAAAATTTACTTTTTTTTTATGTTTTTTTATAGTGAAATTATTGAATTATTTTAAGATTGATGTTTTTTTATGTAATTTATATTAAAATTGCTTATATTTTTAACTTGAAACTTTTTTTGTGTGTTTTTTATAGTGAAATTGTTGAGTATTTTAAATTGGAACTTTTTTTAATGGTTTTTACAGTGAAATTGTAGAGTTTTTTCAAATGGAACTTTTTTTGTATGGTTTTTACAGTGAAAATGTAGAGTGTTTTAACTTGGAACTTTTTTAATGGTATTTATAGTGAAATTATTGAGTTTTTCGACTTGGAACTTTTTTATGGTTTTTATAGTGAAATTGTATAGTTTTTTAACTAGGAACTTTTTTTAATGGTATTTATAGTGAAATTATTGAGTTTTTTGACTTGGAACTTTTTAATGGTTTTTATAGTGAAATTGTTAATTTTTTTAACATGAATCTTTTATGGTTTTATAGTGAAATTGTTGACTTATTTTTAACTTGGAACTTTTTTTTATGTTTTTACAGTAAAATTGTTGAGTTTTTTTAACTAGGAAGTTTATTTTTTTTATGGTTTTTATAGTGAAATTGATGAATTTTTAAATTGGAATTTTTTTTATGGTTTTTATAGAGAAATTGTTTAATTTTTTAACTTGGATCTTTTTTTATGCTTTTTATACAGAAACTGTTTACTTGGAATCTTTTATACTTTTTTTTTAACTTGGAACTTTTTTATGGTTCTTTTAGTGAAATTTTTGAGTTTTTTAAAATTTACTTTTTTTATGTTTTTTTATAGTGAAATTATTGAATTATTTTAAGATTGATGTTTTTTTTATGTAATTTATATTAAAATTGCTTATATTTTTAACTTGAAACTTTTTTTGTGTGTTTTTTATAGTGAAATTGTTGAGTATTTTAAATTGGAACTTTTTTTAATGGTTTTTACAGTGAAATTGTAGAGTTTTTTCAAATGGAACTTTTTTTGTATGGTTTTTACAGTGAAAATGTAGAGTTTTTAAATTGGAACTTTTTTAATGGTATTTATAGTGAAATTATTGAGTTTTTCGACTTGGAACTTTTTTATGGTTTTTATAGTTAAATTGTATAGTTTTTTAACTAGGAACTTTTTTTAATGGTATTTATAGTGAAATTATTGAGTTTTTTGACTTGGAACTTTTTAATGGTTTTTATAGTGAAATTGTTAATTTTTTTAACTTGAATCTTTTATGGTTTTATAGTGAAATTGTTGACTTATTTTTAACTTGGAACTTTTTTTTATGGTTTTTACAGTAAAATTGTTGAGTTTTTTTAACTAGGAAGTTTATTTTTTATGGTTTTTAAAGTGAAATTGATGAATTTTTTAACTTGGAATTTTTTTTTGGTTTTTATAGAGAAATTGTTTAATTTTTTAACTTGGAACTTTTTTTATGCTTTTTATACAGGAACTGTTTACTTGGAATCTTTTATACTTTTTTCTTAACTTAGAACTTTTTTATGGTTCTTTTAGTGAAATTTTTGAGTTTTTTAAAATTTACTTTTGTTATGTTTTTTTATAGTGAAATTATTGAATTATTTTAAGATTGATGTTTTTTTTTATGTAATTTATATTAAAATTGCTTATATTTTTAATTTGAAACTTTTTTGTGTGTTTTTTATAGTGAAATTGTTGAGTATTTTAAATTGGAACTTTTTTTAATGGTTTTTACAGTGAAATTGTTGAGTTTTTTCAAATGGAACTTTTTTTGTATGGTTTTTACAGTGAAAATGTAGTGTTTTTTAACTTGGGACTTTTTTAATGGTATTTATAGTGAAATTATTGAGTTTTTCGACTTGGAACTTTTTTATGGTTTTTATAGTTAAATTGTATAGTTTTTTAACTAGGAACTTTTTTTAATGGTATTTATAATGAAATTATTGAGTTTTTTGACTTGGAACTTTTTTATGGTTTTTATAGTGAAATTGTTAATTTTTTTAACATGAATCTTTTGTGGTTTTTATAGTGAAATTGTTGACTTATTTTTAACTTGGAACTTTATTTTTGCTTTTTACATTAAAATTGTTGAGTTTTTTTAACTAGGAAGTTTATTTTTTATGGTTTTTTTAGTGAAATTGATGAATTTTTTAACTTGGAATTTTTTTATGGTTTTTTATAGAGAAATTTTTTAATTTTTTAACTTGGAACTTTTTTTATGCTTTTTATACACAAACTGTTTACTTGGAATCTTTTATGCTTTTTTTTAACTTGGAACTTTTTTATGGTTCTTTTTGTGAAATTGTTGAGTTTTTTAAAATTTACTTTTTTTTAATGTTTTTTTATAGTGAAATTATTGAATTATTTTAAGATTGATGTTTTTTTATGTAATTTATATTAAAATTGCTTATATTTTTAACTTGAAACTTTTTTTGTGTGTTTTTTATAGTGAAATTGTTGAGTATTTTAAATTGGAACTTTTTTTAATGGTTTTTACAGTGAAATTGTAGAGTTTTTTCAAATGGAACTTTTTTTGTATGGTTTTTACAGTGAAAATGTAGAGTTTTTTAACTTGGAACTTTTTTAATGGTATTTATAGTGAAATTATTGAGTTTTTCGACTTGGAACTTTTTTATGGTTTTTATAGTGAAATTGTATAGTTTTTTAACTAGGAACTTTTTTTAATGGTATTTATAGTGAAATTATTGAGTTTTTTGACTTGGAACTTTTTAATGGTTTTTATAGTGAAATTGTTAATTTTTTTAACATGAATCTTTTATGGTTTTATAGTGAAATTGTTGACTTATTTTTAACTTGGAACTTTTTTTTATGTTTTTACAGTAAAATTGTTGAGTTTTTTTAACTAGGAAGTTTATTTTTTATGGTTTTTATAGTGAAATTGATGAATTTTTAAATTGGAATTTTTTTTATGGTTTTTATAGAGAAATTGTTTAATTTTTTAACTTGGATCTTTTTTTATGCTTTTTATACAGAAACTGTTTACTTGGAATCTTTTATACTTTTTTTTTAACTTGGAACTTTTTTATGGTTCTTTTAGTGAAATTTTTAAGTTTTTTAAAATTTACTTTTTTTATGTTTTTTTATAGTGAAATTATTGAATTATTTTAAGATTGATGTTTTTTTTTATGTAATTTATATTAAAATTGCTTATATTTTTAATTTGAAACTTTTTTGTGTGTTTTTTATAGTGAAATTGTTGAGTATTTTAAATTGGAACTTTTTTTAATGGTTTTTACAGTGAAATTGTTGAGTTTTTTCAAATGGAACTTTTTTTGTATGGTTTTTACAGTGAAAATGTAGTGTTTTTTAACTTGGAACTTTTTTAATGGTATTTATAGTGAAATTATTGAGTTTTTCGACTTGGAACTCTTTTATGGTTTTTATAGTTAAATTGTATAGTTTTTTAACTAGGAACTTTTTTTAATGGTATTTATAGTGAAATTATTGAGTTTTTTGACTTGGAACTTTTTTATGGTTTTGATAGTGAAATTGTTAATTTTTTTAACATGAATCTTTTATGGTTTTTATAGTGAAATTGTTGACTTATTTTTAACTTGGAACTTTATTTTTGCTTTTTACATTAAAATTGTTGAGTTTTTTTAATTAGGAAGTTTATTTTTTATGGTTTTTTTAGTGAAATTGATGAATTTTTTAACTTGGAATTTATTTATGGTTTTTTATAGAGAAATTTTTTAATTTTTTAACTTGGAACTTTTTTTATGCTTTTTATACACAAACTGTTTACTTGGAATCTTTTATGCTTTTTTTTAACTTGGAGTTTTTTATGGTTCTTTTAGTGAAATTGTTGAGTTTTTTAAAATTTACTTTTTTTATGTTTTTTTATAGTGAAATTATTGAATTATTTTAAGATTGATGTTTTTTTATGTAATTTATATTAAAATTGCTTATACTTTTAACTTGAAATTTTTGTGTGTGTTTTTTATAGTGAAATTGTTGAGTATTTTAAATTGGAACTTTTTTTAATGGTTTTTACAGTGAAATTGTTGAGTTTTTTCAAATGGAACTTTTTTGTATGGTTTTTACAGTGAAAATGTAGAGTTTTTTATGCTTTTTATACAGAAACTGTTTACTTGGAAACTTTTATGCTTCTTTTTTTAACATGGAACTTTTTTATGGTTCTTTTAGTGAAATTGTTGAGTTTTTTAAAATTTACATTTTTTTATGTTTTTGTATAGTGAAATTATTGAATTATTTTAAGATTGATGTTTTTTTTATGTATTTGATATTAAAATTGCTTATATTTTTAACTTGAAACTTTTTTTGTGGGTTTTTTATAGTAAAATTGTTGAGTATTTTAAATTGGAACTTTTTTTAATGGTTTTTACAGTGAAATTGTTGAGTTTTTTCAAATGGAACTTTTTTTGTATGGTTTTTACAGTGAAAATGTAGAGTTTTTTAACTTGGAACTTTTTTAATGGTATTTATAGTGAAATTATTGAGTTTTTCGATTTGGAACTTTTTTATGGTTTTTATAGTGAAATTGTATAGTTTTTTAACTAGGAACTTTTTTTAATGGTATTTATAGTGAAATTATTGAGTTTTTTGACTTGGAACTTTTTAATGGTTTTTATAGTGAAATTGTTAATTTTTTTAACTTGAATCTTTTATGGTTTTATAGTGAAATTGTTGACTTATTTTTAACTTGGAACTTTTTTTATGGTTTTTACAGTAAAATTGTTGAGTTTTTTTAACTAGGAAGTTTATTTTTTATGGTTTTTAAAGTGAAATTGATGAATTTTTTAACTTGGAATTTTTTTTTGGTTTTTATAGAGAAATTGTTTAATTTTTTAACTTGGAACTTTTTTTATGCTTTTTATACAAAAACTGTTTACTTGGAATCTTTTATACTTTTTTCTTAACTTAGAACTTTTTTTATGGTTCTTTTAGTGAAATTTTTGAGTTTTTTAAAATTAACTTTTGTTATGTTTTTTTATAGTGAAATTATTGAATTATTTTAAGATTGATGTTTTTTTTTATGTAATTTATATTAAAATTGCTTATATTTTTAATTTGAAACTTTTTTGTGTGTTTTTTATAGTGAAATTGTTGAGTATTTTAAATTGGAACTTTTTTTAATGGTTTTTACAGTGAAATTGTTGAGTTTTTTCAAATGGAACTTTTTTTGTATGGTTTTTACAGTGAAAATGTAGTGTTTTTTAACTTGGGACTTTTTTAATGGTATTTATAGTGAAATTATTGAGTTTTTCGACTTGGAACTTTTTTATGGTTTTTATAGTTAAATTGTATAGTTTTTTAACTAGGAACTTTTTTTAATGGTATTTATAGTAAAATTATTGAGTTTTTTAACTTGGAACTTTTTTATGGTTTTTATAGTGAAATTGTTAATTTTTTTAACATGAATCTTTTGTGGTTTTTATAGTGAAATTGTTGACTTATTTTTAACTTGGAACTTTATTTTTGCTTTTTACATTAAAATTGTTGAGTTTTTTTAACTAGGAAGTTTATTTTTTATGGTTTTTTTAGTGAAATTGATGAATTTTTTAACTTGGAATTTTTTTATGGTTTTTTATAGAGAAATTTTTTAATTTTTTAACTTGGAACTTTTTTTATGCTTTTTATACACAAACTGTTTACTTGGAATCTTTTATGCTTTTTTTTAACTTGGAACTTTTTTATGGTTCTTTTTGTGAAATTGTTGAGTTTTTTAAAATTTACTTTTTTTTTATGTTTTTTTATAGTGAAATTATTGAATTATTTTAAGATTGATGTTTTTTTATGTAATTTATATTAAAATTGCTTATATTTTTAACTTGAAACTTTTTTTGTGTGTTTTTTATAGTGAAATTGTTGAGTATTTTAAATTGGAACTTTTTTTAATGGTTTTTACAGTGAAATTGTAGAGTTTTTTCAAATGGAACTTTTTTTGTATGGTTTTTACAGTGAAAATGTAGAGTGTTTTAACTTGGAACTTTTTTAATGGTATTTATAGTGAAATTATTGAGTTTTTCGACTTGGAACTTTTTTATGGTTTTTATAGTGAAATTGTATAGTTTTTTAACTAGGAACTTTTTTTAATGGTATTTATAGTGAAATTATTGAGTTTTTTGACTTGGAACTTTTTAATGGTTTTTATAGTGAAATTGTTAATTTTTTTAACATGAATCTTTTATGGTTTTATAGTGAAATTGTTGACTTATTTTTAACTTGGAACTTTTTTTTATGTTTTTACAGTAAAATTGTTGAGTTTTTTTAACTAGGAAGTTTATTTTTTTTATGGTTTTTATAGTGAAATTGATGAATTTTTAAATTGGAATTTTTTTTATGGTTTTTATAGAGAAATTGTTTAATTTTTTAACTTGGATCTTTTTTTATGCTTTTTATACATAAACTGTTTACTTGGAATCTTTTATACTTTTTTTTTAACTTGGAACTTTTTTATGGTTCTTTTAGTGAAATTTTTGAGTTTTTTAAAATTTACTTTTTTTATGTTTTTTTATAGTGAAATTATTGAATTATTTTAAGATTGATGTTTTTTTTATGTAATTTATATTAAAATTGCTTATATTTTTAATTTGAAGCTTTTTTGTGTGTTTTTTATAGTGAAATTGTTGAGTATTTTAAATTGGAACTTTTTTTAATGGTTTTTATAGTGAAATTGTTGAGTTTTTTCAAATGGAACTTTTTTTGTATGGTTTTTACAGTGAAAATGTTTTTTTTTTTAACTTGGAACTTTTTTAATGGTATTTATAGTGAAATTATTGAGTTTTTCGACTTGGAACTCTTTTATGGTTTTTATAGTTAAATTGTATAGTTTTTTAACTAGGAACTTTTTTTAATGGTATTTATAGTGAAATTATTGAGTTTTTAGACTTGGAACTTTTTTATGGTTTTGATAGTGAAGTTGTTAATTTTTTTAACATGAATCTTTTATGGTTTTTATAGTGAAATTGTTGACTTATTTTTAACTTGGAACTTTATTTTTGCTTTTTACATTAAAATTGTTGAGTTTTTTTAACTAGGAAGTTTATTTTTTATGGTTTTTTTAGTGAAATTGATGAATTTTTTAACTTGGAATTTATTTATGGTTTTTTATAGAGAAATTTTTTAATTTTTTAACTTGGAACTTTTTTTATGCTTTTTATACACAAACTGTTTACTTGGAATCTTTTATGCTTTTTTTTAACTTGGAACTTTTTTATGGTTCTTTTAGTGAAATTGTTGAGTTTTTTAAAATTTACTTTTTTTATGTTTTTTTATAGTGAAATTATTGAATTATTTTAAGATTGATGTTTTTTTATGTAATTTATATTAAAATTTCTTATACTTTTAACTTGAAATTTTTGTGAGTGTTTTTTATAGTGAAATTGTTGAGTATTTTAAATTGGAACTTTTTTTAATGGTTTTTACAGTGAAATTGTTGAGTTTTTTCAAATGGAACTTTTTTGTATGGTTTTTACAGTGAAAATGTAGAGTTTTTTATGCTTTTTATACAGAAACTGTTTACTTGGAAACTTTTATGCTTCTTTTTTTAACATGGAACTTTTTTATGGTTCTTTTAGTGAAATTGTTGAGTTTTTTAAAATTTACATTTTTTTTATGTTTTTGTATAGTGAAATTATTGAATTATTTTAAGATTGATGTTTTTTTTATGTATTTGATATTAAAATTGCTTATATTTTTAACTTGAAACTTTTTTTGTGGGTTTTTTATAGTAAAATTGTTGAGTATTTTAAATTGGAACTTTTTTTAATGGTTTTTACAGTGAAATTGTAGAGTTTTTTCAAATGGAACTTTTTTTGTATGGTTTTTACAGTGAAAATGTAGAGTTTTTTAACTTGGAACTTTTTTAATGGTATTTATAGTGAAATTATTGAGTTTTTCGACTTGGAACTTTTTTATGGTTTTTATAGTGAAATTGTATAGTTTTTTAACTAGGAACTTTTTTTAATGGTATTTATAGTGAAATTATTGAGTTTTTTGACTTGGAACTTTTTAATGGTTTTTATAGTGAAATTGTTAATTTTTTTAACATGAATCTTTTATGGTTTTATAGTGAAATTGTTGACTTATTTTTAACTTGGAACTTTTTTTTATGTTTTTACAGTAAAATTGTTGAGTTTTTTTAACTAGGAAGTTTATTTTTTATGGTTTTTATAGTGAAATTGATGAATTTTTAAATTGGAATTTTTTTTATGGTTTTTATAGAGAAATTGTTTAATTTTTTAACTTGGATCTTTTTTTATGCTTTTTATACAGAAACTGTTTACTTGGAATCTTTTATACTTTTTTTTTAACTTGGAACTTTTTTATGGTTCTTTTAGTGAAATTTTTGAGTTTTTTAAAATTTACTTTTTTTATGTTTTTTTATAGTGAAATTATTGAATTATTTTAAGATTGATGTTTTTTTTATGTAATTTATATTAAAATTGCTTATATTTTTAATTTGAAACATTTTTGTGTGTTTTTTATAGTGAAATTGTTGAGTATTTTAAATTGGAACTTTTTTTAATGGTTTTTACAGTGAAATTGTTGAGTTTTTTCAAATGGAACTTTTTTTGTATGGTTTTTACAGTGAAAATGTTGTTTTTTTTAACTTGGAACTTTTTTAATGGTATTTATAGTGAAATTATTGAGTTTTTCGACTTGGAACTCTTTTATGGTTTTTATAGTTAAATTGTATAGTTTTTTAATTAGGAACTTTTTTTAATGGTATTTATAGTGAAATTATTGAGTTTTTAGACTTGGAACTTTTTTATGGTTTTGATAGTGAAATTGTTAATTTTTTTAACATGAATCTTTTATGGTTTTTATAGTGAAATTGTTGACTTATTTTTAACTTGGAACTTTATTTTTGCTTTTTACATTAAAATTGTTGAGTTTTTTTAACTAGGAAGTTTATTTTTTATGGTTTTTTTAGTGAAATTGATGAATTTTTTAACTTGGAATTTATTTATGGTTTTTTATAGAGAAATTTTTTAATTTTTTAACTTGGAACTTTTTTTATGCTTTTTATACACAAACTGTTTACTTGGAATCTTTTATGCTTTTTTTTAACTTGGAACTTTTTTATGGTTCTTTTAGTGAAATTGTTGAGTTTTTTAAAATTTACTTTTTTTATGTTTTTTTATAGTGAAATTATTGAATTATTTTAAGATTGATGTTTTTTTATGTAATTTATATTAAAATTTCTTATACTTTTAACTTGAAATTTTTGTGAGTGTTTTTTATAGTGAAATTGTTGAGTATTTTAAATTGGAACTTTTTTTGATGGTTTTTACAGTGAAATTGTTGAGTTTTTTCAAATGGAACTTTTTTGTATGGTTTTTACAGTGAAAATGTAGAGTTTTTTATGCTTTTTATACAGAAACTGTTTACTTGGAAACTTTTATGCTTCTTTTTTTAACATGGAACTTTTTTATGGTTCTTTTAGTGAAATTGTTGAGTTTTTTAAAATTTACATTTTTTTTATGTTTTTGTATAGTGAAATTATTGAATTATTTTAAGATTGATGTTTTTTTTTATGTATTTGATATTAAAATTGCTTATATTTTTAACTTGAAACTTTTTTTGTGGGTTTTTTATAGTAAAATTGTTGAGTATTTTAAATTGGAACTTTTTTTAATGGTTTTTACAGTGAAATTGTAGAGTTTTTTCAAATGGAACTTTTTTTGTATGGTTTTTACAGTGAAAATGTAGAGTTTTTTAACTTGGAACTTTTTTAATGGTATTTATAGTGAAATTATTGAGTTTTTCGACTTGGAACTTTTTTATGGTTTTTATAGTGAAATTGTATAGTTTTTTAACTAGGAACTTTTTTTAATGGTATTTATAGTGAAATTATTGAGTTTTTTGACTTGGAACTTTTTAATGGTTTTTATAGTGAAATTGTTAATTTTTTTAACATGAATCTTTTATGGTTTTATAGTGAAATTGTTGACTTATTTTTAACTTGGAACTTTTTTTTATGTTTTTACAGTAAAATTGTTGAGTTTTTTTAACTAGGAAGTTTATTTTTTATGGTTTTTATAGTGAAATTGATGAATTTTTAAATTGGAATTTTTTTTATGGTTTTTATGGAGAAATTGTTTAATTTTTTAACTTGGATCTTTTTTTATGCTTTTTATACAGAAACTGTTTACTTGGAATCTTTTATACTTTTTTTTTAACTTGGAACTTTTTTATGGTTCTTTTAGTGAAATTTTTGAGTTTTTTAAAATTTACTTTTTTTATGTTTTTTTATAGTGAAATTATTGAATTATTTTAAGATTGATGTTTTTTTTATGTAATTTATATTAAAATTGCTTATATTTTTAATTTGAAACATTTTTGTGTGTTTTTTATAGTGAAATTGTTGAGTATTTTAAATTGGAACTTTTTTTAATGGTTTTTACAGTGAAATTGTTGAGTTTTTTCAAATGGAACTTTTTTTGTATGGTTTTTACAGTGAAAATGTTGTTTTTTTTAACTTGGAACTTTTTTAATGGTATTTATAGTGAAATTATTGAGTTTTTCGACTTGGAACTCTTTTATGGTTTTTATAGTTAAATTGTATAGTTTTTTAACTAGGAACTTTTTTTAATGGTATTTATAGTGAAATTATTGAGTTTTTAGACTTGGAACTTTTTTATGGTTTTGATAGTGAAATTGTTAATTTTTTTAACATGAATCTTTTATGGTTTTTATAGTGAAATTGTTGACTTATTTTTAACTTGGAACTTTATTTTTGCTTTTTACATTAAAATTGTTGAGTTTTTTTAACTAGGAAGTTTATTTTTTATGGTTTTTTTAGTGAAATTGATGAATTTTTTAACTTGGAATTTATTTATGGTTTTTTATAGAGAAATTTTTTAATTTTTTAACTTGGAACTTTTTTTATGCTTTTTATACACAAACTGTTTACTTGGAATCTTTTATGCTTTTTTTTAACTTGGAACTTTTTTATGGTTCTTTTAGTGAAATTGTTGAGTTTTTTAAAATTTACTTTTTTTATGTTTTTTTATAGTGAAATTATTGAATTATTTTAAGATTGATGTTTTTTTTATGTAATTTATATTAAAATTGCTTATACTTTTAACTTGAAATTTTTGTGAGTGTTTTTTATAGTGAAATTGTTGAGTATTTTAAATTGGAACTTTTTTTAATGGTTTTTACAGTGAAATTGTTGAGTTTTTTCAAATGGAACTTTTTTGTATGGTTTTTACAGTGAAAATGTAGAGTTTTTTATGCTTTTTATACAGAAACTGTTTACTTGGAAACTTTTATGCTTCTTTTTTTAACATGGAACTTTTTTATGGTTCTTTTAGTGAAATTGTTGAGTTTTTTAAAATTTACATTTTTTTTATGTTTTTGTATAGTGAAATTATTGAATTATTTTAAGATTGATGTTTTTTTTATGTATTTGATATTAAAATTGCTTATATTTTTAACTTGAAACTTTTTTTGTGGGTTTTTTATAGTAAAATTGTTGAGTATTTTAAATTGGAGCTTTTTTTAATGGTTTTTACAGTGAAATTGTAGAGTTTTTTCAAATGGAACTTTTTTTGTATGGTTTTTACAGTGAAAATGTAGAGTTTTTTAACTTGGAACTTTTTTAATGGTATTTATAGTGAAATTATTGAGATTTTCGATTTGGAACTTTTTTATGGTTTTTATAGTGAAATTGTATAGTTTTTTAACTAGGAACTTTTTTTAATGGTATTTATAGTGAAATTATTGAGTTTTTTGACTTGGAACTTTTTAATGGTTTTTATAGTGAAATTGTTAATTTTTTTAACTTGAATCTTTTATGGTTTTATAGTGAAATTGTTGACTTATTTTTAACTTGGAACTTTTTTTATGGTTTTTACAGTAAAATTGTTGAGTTTTTTTAACTAGGAAGTTTATTTTTTATGGTTTTTAAAGTGAAATTGATGAATTTTTTAACTTGGAATTTTTTTTTGGTTTTTATAGAGAAATTGTTTAATTTTTTAACTTGGAACTTTTTTTATGCTTTTTATACAAAAACTGTTTACTTGGAATCTTTTATACTTTTTTCTTAACTTAGAACTTTTTTATGGTTCTTTTAGTGAAATTTTTGAGTTTTTTAAAATTTACTTTTGTTATGTTTTTTTATAGTGAAATTATTGAATTATTTTAAGATTGATGTTTTTTTTATGTAATTTATATTAAAATTGCTTATATTTTTAATTTGAAACTTTTTTGTGTGTTTTTTATAGTGAAATTGTTGAGTATTTTAAATTGGAACTTTTTTTAATGGTTTTTACAGTGAAATTGTTGAGTTTTTTCAAATGGAACTTTTTTTGTATGGTTTTTACAGTGAAAATGTAGTGTTTTTTAACTTGGGACTTTTTTAATGGTATTTATAGTGAAATTATTGAGTTTTTCGACTTGGAACTTTTTTATGGTTTTTATAGTTAAATTGTATAGTTTTTTAACTAGGAACTTTTTTTAATGGTATTTATAGTAAAATTATTGAGTTTTTTGACTTGGAACTTTTTTATGGTTTTTATAGTTAAATTGTTAATTTTTTTAACATGAATCTTTTGTGGTTTTTATAGTGAAATTGTTGACTTATTTTTAACTTGGAACTTTATTTTTGCTTTTTACATTAAAATTGTTGAGTTTTTTTAACTAGGAAGTTTATTTTTTATGGTTTTTTTAGTGAAATTGATGAATTTTTTAACTTGGAATTTTTTTATTGTTTTTTATAGAGAAATTTTTTAATTTTTTAACTTGGAACTTTTTTTATGCTTTTTATACACAAACTGTTTACTTGGAATCTTTTATGCTTTTTTTTAACTTGGAACTTTTTTATGGTTCTTTTTGTGAAATTGTTGAGTTTTTTAAAATTTACTTTTTTTTTTATGTTTTTTTATAGTGAAATTATTGAATTATTTTAAGATTGATGTTTTTTTATGTAATTTATATTAAAATTGCTTATATTTTTAACTTGAAACTTTTTTTGTGTGTTTTTTATAGTGAAATTGTTGAGTATTTTAAATTGGAACTTTTTTTAATGGTTTTTACAGTGAAATTGTAGAGTTTTTTCAAATGGAACTTTTTTTGTATGGTTTTTACAGTGAAAATGTAGAGTGTTTTAACTTGGAACTTTTTTAATGGTATTTATAGTGAAATTATTGAGTTTTTCGACTTGGAACTTTTTAATGGTTTTTATAGTGAAATTGTATAGTTTTTTAACTAGGAACTTTTTTTAATGGTATTTATAGTGAAATTATTGAGTTTTTTGACTTGGAACTTTTTAATGGTTTTTATAGTGAAATTGTTAATTTTTTTAACATGAATCTTTTATGGTTTTATAGTGAAATTGTTGACTTATTTTTAACTTGGAACTTTTTTTTATGTTTTTACAGTAAAATTGTTGAGTTTTTTTAATTAGGAAGTTTATTTTTTTATGGTTTTTATAGTGAAATTGATGAATTTTTAAATTGGAATTTTTTTTATGGTTTTTATAGAGAAATTGTTTAATTTTTTAACTTGGATCTTTTTTTATGCTTTTTATACAGAAACTTTTTACTTGGAATCTTTTATACTTTTTTTTTAACTTGGAACTTTTTTATGGTTCTTTTAGTGAAATTTTTGAGTTTTTTAAAATTTACTTTTTTTATGTTTTTTTATAGTGAAATTATTGAATTATTTTAAGATTGATGTTTTTTTTTATGTAATTTATATTAAAATTGCTTATATTTTTAATTTGAAACTTTTTTGTGTGTTTTTTATAGTGAAATTGTTGAGTATTTTAAATTGGAACTTTTTTTAATGGTTTTTATAGTGAAATTGTTGAGTTTTTTCAAATGGAACTTTTTTTGTATGGTTTTTACAGTGAAAATGTTGTTTTTTTTAACTTGGAACTTTTTTAATGGTATTTATAGTGAAATTATTGAGTTTTTCGACTTGGAACTCTTTTATGGTTTTTATAGTTAAATTGTATAGTTTTTTAACTAGGAACTTTTTTTAATGGTATTTATAGTGAAATTATTGAGTTTTTAGACTTGGAACTTTTTTATGGTTTTGATAGTGAAATTGTTAATTTTTTTAACATGAATCTTTTATGGTTTTTATAGTGAAATTGTTGACTTATTTTTAACTTGGAACTTTATTTTTGCTTTTTACATTAAAATTGTTGAGTTTTTTTAACTAGGAAGTTTATTTTTTATGGTTTTTTTAGTGAAATTGATGAATTTTTTAACTTGGAATTTATTTATGGTTTTTTATAGAGAAATTTTTTAATTTTTTAACTTGGAACTTTTTTTATGCTTTTTATACACAAACTGTTTACTTGGAATCTTTTATGCTTTTTTTTAACTTGGAACTTTTTTATGGTTCTTTTAGTGAAATTGTTGAGTTTTTTAAAATTTACTTTTTTTATGTTTTTTTATAGTGAAATTATTGAATTATTTTAAGATTGATGTTTTTTTATGTAATTTATATTAAAATTTCTTATACTTTTAACTTGAAATTTTTGTGAGTGTTTTTTATAGTGAAATTGTTGAGTATTTTAAATTGGAACTTTTTTTAATGGTTTTTACAGTGAAATTGTTGAGTTTTTTCAAATGGAACTTTTTTGTATGGTTTTTACAGTGAAAATGTAGAGTTTTTTTATGCTTTTTATACAGAAACTGTTTACTTGGAAACTTTTATGCTTCTTTTTTTAACATGGAACTTTTTTATGGTTCTTTTAGTGAAATTGTTGAGTTTTTTAAAATTTACATTTTTTTTTATGTTTTTGTATAGTGAAATTATTGAATTATTTTAAGATTGATGTTTTTTTTTATGTATTTGATATTAAAATTGCTTATATTTTTAACTTGAAACTTTTTTTGTGGGTTTTTTATAGTAAAATTGTTGAGTATTTTAAATTGGAACTTTTTTTAATGGTTTTTACAGTGAAATTGTAGAGTTTTTTCAAATGGAACTTTTTTTGTATGGTTTTTACAGTGAAAATGTAGAGTTTTTTAACTTGGAACTTTTTTAATGGTATTTATAGTGAAATTATTGAGTTTTTCGACTTGGAACTTTTTTATGGTTTTTATAGTGAAATTGTATAGTTTTTTAACTAGGAACTTTTTTTAATGGTATTTATAGTGAAATTATTGAGTTTTTTGACTTGGAACTTTTTAATGGTTTTTATAGTGAAATTGTTAATTTTTTTAACATGAATCTTTTATGGTTTTATAGTGAAATTGTTGACTTATTTTTAACTTGGAACTTTTTTTTATGTTTTTACAGTAAAATTGTTGAGTTTTTTTAACTAGGAAGTTTATTTTTTATGGTTTTTATAGTGAAATTGATGAATTTTTAAATTGGAATTTTTTTTATGGTTTTTATAGAGAAATTGTTTAATTTTTTAACTTGGATCTTTTTTTATGCTTTTTATACAGAAACTGTTTACTTGGAATCTTTTATACTTTTTTTTTAACTTGGAACTTTTTTATGGTTCTTTTAGTGAAATTTTTGAGTTTTTTAAAATTTACTTTTTTTATGTTTTTTTATAGTGAAATTATTGAATTATTTTAAGATTGATGTTTTTTTTATGTAATTTATATTAAAATTGCTTATATTTTTAATTTGAAACATTTTTGTGTGTTTTTTATAGTGAAATTGTTGAGTATTTTAAATTGGAACTTTTTTTAATGGTTTTTACAGTGAAATTGTTGAGTTTTTTCAAATGGAACTTTTTTTGTATGGTTTTTACAGTGAAAATGTAGTGTTTTTTAACTTGGGACTTTTTTAATGGTATTTATAGTGAAATTATTGAGTTTTTCGACTTGGAACTCTTTTATGGTTTTTATAGTTAAATTGTATAGTTTTTTAACTAGGAACTTTTTTTAATGGTATTTATAGTAAAATTATTGAGTTTTTTGACTTGGAACTTTTTTATGGTTTTTATAGTTAAATTGTTAATTTTTTTAACATGAATCTTTTGTGGTTTTTATAGTGAAATTGTTGACTTATTTTTAACTTGGAACTTTATTTTTGCTTTTTACATTAAAATTGTTGAGTTTTTTTAACTAGGAAGTTTATTTTTTATGGTTTTTTTAGTGAAATTGATGAATTTTTTAACTTGGAATTTTTTTATTGTTTTTTATAGAGAAATTTTTTAATTTTTTAACTTGGAACTTTTTTTATGCTTTTTATACACAAACTGTTTACTTGGAATCTTTTATGCTTTTTTTTAACTTGGAACTTTTTTATGGTTCTTTTTGTGAAATTGTTGAGTTTTTTAAAATTTACTTTTTTTTTATGTTTTTTTATAGTGAAATTATTGAATTATTTTAAGATTGATGTTTTTTTATGTAATTTATATTAAAATTGCTTATATTTTTAACTTGAAACTTTTTTTGTGTGTTTTTTATAGTGAAATTGTTGAGTATTTTAAATTGGAACTTTTTTTAATGGTTTTTACAGTGAAATTGTAGAGTTTTTTCAAATGGAACTTTTTTTGTATGGTTTTTACAGTGAAAATGTAGAGTGTTTTAACTTGGAACTTTTTTAATGGTATTTATAGTGAAATTATTGAGTTTTTCGACTTGGAACTTTTTAATGGTTTTTATAGTGAAATTGTATAGTTTTTTAACTAGGAACTTTTTTTAATGGTATTTATAGTGAAATTATTGAGTTTTTTGACTTGGAACTTTTTTATGGTTTTTATAGTGAAATTGTTAATTTTTTTAACATGAATCTTTTATGGTTTTATAGTGAAATTGTTGACTTATTTTTAACTTGGAACTTTTTTTTATGTTTTTACAGTAAAATTGTTGAGTTTTTTTAACTAGGAAGTTTATTTTTTTATGGTTTTTATAGTGAAATTGATGAATTTTTAAATTGGAATTTTTTTTATGGTTTTTATAGAGAAATTGTTTAATTTTTTAACTTGGATCTTTTTTTATGCTTTTTATACAGAAACTTTTTACTTGGAATCTTTTATACTTTTTTTTTAACTTGGAACTTTTTTATGGTTCTTTTAGTGAAATTTTTGAGTTTTTTAAAATTTACTTTTTTTATGTTTTTTTATAGTGAAATTATTGAATTATTTTAAGATTGATGTTTTTTTTTATGTAATTTATATTAAAATTGCTTATATTTTTAATTTGAAACTTTTTTGTGTGTTTTTTATAGTGAAATTGTTGAGTATTTTAAATTGGAACTTTTTTTAATGGTTTTTATAGTGAAATTGTTGAGTTTTTTCAAATGGAACTTTTTTTGTATGGTTTTTACAGTGAAAATGTTGTTTTTTTTAACTTGGAACTTTTTTAATGGTATTTATAGTGAAATTATTGAGTTTTTCGACTTGGAACTCTTTTATGGTTTTTATAGTTAAATTGTATAGTTTTTTAACTAGGAACTTTTTTTAATGGTATTTATAGTGAAATTATTGAGTTTTTAGACTTGGAACTTTTTTATGGTTTTGATAGTGAAATTGTTAATTTTTTTAACATGAATCTTTTATGGTTTTTATAGTGAAATTGTTGACTTATTTTTAACTTGGAACTTTATTTTTGCTTTTTACATTAAAATTGTTGAGTTTTTTTAACTAGGAAGTTTATTTTTTATGGTTTTTTTAGTGAAATTGATGAATTTTTTAACTTGGAATTTATTTATGGTTTTTTATAGAGAAATTTTTTAATTTTTTAACTTGGAACTTTTTTTATGCTTTTTATACACAAACTGTTTACTTGGAATCTTTTATGCTTTTTTTTAACTTGGAACTTTTTTATGGTTCTTTTAGTGAAATTGTTGAGTTTTTTAAAATTTACTTTTTTTATGTTTTTTTATAGTGAAATTATTGAATTATTTTAAGATTGATGTTTTTTTATGTAATTTATATTAAAATTTCTTATACTTTTAACTTGAAATTTTTGTGAGTGTTTTTTATAGTGAAATTGTTGAGTATTTTAAATTGGAACTTTTTTTAATGGTTTTTACAGTGAAATTGTTGAGTTTTTTCAAATGGAACTTTTTTGTATGGTTTTTACAGTGAAAATGTAGAGTTTTTTTATGCTTTTTATACAGAAACTGTTTACTTGGAAACTTTTATGCTTCTTTTTTTAACATGGAACTTTTTTATGGTTCTTTTAGTGAAATTGTTGAGTTTTTTAAAATTTACATTTTTTTTTATGTTTTTGTATAGTGAAATTATTGAATTATTTTAAGATTGATGTTTTTTTTTATGTATTTGATATTAAAATTGCTTATATTTTTAACTTGAAACTTTTTTTGTGGGTTTTTTATAGTAAAATTGTTGAGTATTTTAAATTGGAACTTTTTTTAATGGTTTTTACAGTGAAATTGTAGAGTTTTTTCAAATGGAACTTTTTTTGTATGGTTTTTACAGTGAAAATGTAGAGTTTTTTAACTTGGAACTTTTTTAATGGTATTTATAGTGAAATTATTGAGTTTTTCGACTTGGAACTTTTTTATGGTTTTTATAGTGAAATTGTATAGTTTTTTAACTAGGAACTTTTTTTAATGGTATTTATAGTGAAATTATTGAGTTTTTTGACTTGGAACTTTTTAATGGTTTTTATAGTGAAATTGTTAATTTTTTTAACATGAATCTTTTATGGTTTTATAGTGAAATTGTTGACTTATTTTTAACTTGGAACTTTTTTTTATGTTTTTACAGTAAAATTGTTGAGTTTTTTTAACTAGGAAGTTTATTTTTTATGGTTTTTATAGTGAAATTGATGAATTTTTAAATTGGAATTTTTTTTATGGTTTTTATAGAGAAATTGTTTAATTTTTTAACTTGGATCTTTTTTTATGCTTTTTATACAGAAACTGTTTACTTGGAATCTTTTATACTTTTTTTTTAACTTGGAACTTTTTTATGGTTCTTTTAGTGAAATTTTTGAGTTTTTTAAAATTTACTTTTTTTATGTTTTTTTATAGTGAAATTATTGAATTATTTTAAGATTGATGTTTTTTTTATGTAATTTATATTAAAATTGCTTATATTTTTAATTTGAAACATTTTTGTGTGTTTTTTATAGTGAAATTGTTGAGTATTTTAAATTGGAACTTTTTTTAATGGTTTTTACAGTGAAATTGTTGAGTTTTTTCAAATGAAACTTTTTTTGTATGGTTTTTACAGTGAAAATGTTGTTTTTTTTAACTTGGAACTTTTTTAATGGTATTTATAGTGAAATTATTGAGTTTTTCGACTTGGAACTCTTTTATGGTTTTTATAGTTAAATTGTATAGTTTTTTAACTAGGAACTTTTTTTAATGGTATTTATAGTGAAATTATTGAGTTTTTAGACTTGGAACTTTTTTATGGTTTTGATAGTGAAATTGTTAATTTTTTTAACATGAATCTTTTATGGTTTTTATAGTGAAATTGTTGACTTATTTTTAACTTGGAACTTTATTTTTGCTTTTTACATTAAAATTGTTGAGTTTTTTTAACTAGGAAGTTTATTTTTTATGGTTTTTTTAGTGAAATTGATGAATTTTTTAACTTGGAATTTATTTATGGTTTTTTATAGAGAAATTTTTTAATTTTTTAACTTGGAACTTTTTTTATGCTTTTTATACACAAACTGTTTACTTGGAATCTTTTATGCTTTTTTTTAACTTGGAACTTTTTTATGGTTCTTTTAGTGAAATTGTTGAGTTTTTTAAAATTTACTTTTTTTATGTTTTTTTATAGTGAAATTATTGAATTATTTTAAGATTGATGTTTTTTTATGTAATTTATATTAAAATTGCTTATACTTTTAACTTGAAATTTTTGTGAGTGTTTTTTATAGTGAAATTGTTGAGTATTTTAAATTGGAACTTTTTTTAATGGTTTTTACAGTGAAATTGTTGAGTTTTTTCAAATGGAACTTTTTTTGTATGGTTTTTACAGTGAAAATGTAGTGTTTTTTAACTTGGGACTTTTTTAATGGTATTTATAGTGAAATTATTGAGTTTTTCGACTTGGAACTTTTTTATGGTTTTTATAGTTAAATTGTATAGTTTTTTAACTAGGAACTTTTTTTAATGGTATTTATAGTGAAATTATTGAGTTTTTTGACTTGGAACTTTTTTATGGTTTTTATAGTGAAATTGTTAATTTTTTTAACATGAATCTTTTGTGGTTTTTATAGTGAAATTGTTGACTTATTTTTAACTTGGAACTTTATTTTTGCTTTTTACATTAAAATTGTTGAGTTTTTTTAACTAGGAAGTTTATTTTTTATGGTTTTTTTAGTGAAATTGATGAATTTTTTAACTTGGAATTTTTTTATGGTTATTTATAGAGAAATTTTTTAATTTTTTAACTTGGAACTTTTTTTATGCTTTTTATACACAAACTGTTTACTTGGAATCTTTTATGCTTTTTTTTAACTTGGAACTTTTTTATGGTTCTTTTAGTGAAATTGTTGAGTTTTTTAAAATTTACTTTTTTTTTATGTTTTTTTATAGTGAAATTATTGAATTATTTTAAGATTGATGTTTTTTTATGTAATTTATATTAAAATTGCTTATATTTTTAACTTGAAACTTTTTTTGTGTGTTTTTTATAGTGAAATTGTTGAGTATTTTAAGTTGGAACTTTTTTTAATGGTTTTTACAGTGAAATTGTTGAGTTTTTTCAAATGGAACTTTTTTGTATGGTTTTTACAGTGAAAATGTAGAGTTTTTTATGCTTTTTATACAGAAACTGTTTACTTGGAAACTTTTATGCTTCTTTTTTTAACATGGAACTTTTTTATGGTTCTTTTAGTGAAATTGTTGAGTTTTTTAAAATTTACATTTTTTTTATGTTTTTGTATAGTGAAATTATTGAATTATTTTAAGATTGATGTTTTTTTTATGTATTTGATATTAAAATTGCTTATATTTTTAACTTGAAACTTTTTTTGTGGGTTTTTTATAGTAAAATTGTTGAGTATTTTAAATTGGAACTTTTTTTAATGGTTTTTACAGTGAAATTGTAGAGTTTTTTCAAATGGAACTTTTTTTGTATGGTTTTTACAGTGAAAATGTAGAGTTTTTTAACTTGGAACTTTTTTAATGGTATTTATAGTGAAATTATTGAGTTTTTCGACTTGGAACTTTTTTATGGTTTTTATAGTGAAATTGTATAGTTTTTTAACTAGGAACTTTTTTTAATGGTATTTATAGTGAAATTATTGAGTTTTTTGACTTGGAACTTTTTAATGGTTTTTATAGTGAAATTGTTAATTTTTTTAACATGAATCTTTTATGGTTTTATAGTGAAATTGTTGACTTATTTTTAACTTGGAACTTTTTTTTATGTTTTTACAGTAAAATTGTTGAGTTTTTTTAACTAGGAAGTTTATTTTTTATGGTTTTTATAGTGAAATTGATGAATTTTTAAATTGGAATTTTTTTTATGGTTTTTATAGAGAAATTGTTTAATTTTTTAACTTGGATCTTTTTTTATGCTTTTTATACAGAAACTGTTTACTTGGAATCTTTTATACTTTTTTTTAACTTGGAACTTTTTTATGGTTCTTTTAGTGAAATTTTTGAGTTTTTTAAAATTTACTTTTTTTATGTTTTTTTATAGTGAAATTATTGAATTATTTTAAGATTGATGTTTTTTTTATGTAATTTATATTAAAATTGCTTATATTTTTAATTTGAAACATTTTTGTGTGTTTTTTATAGTGAAATTGTTGAGTATTTTAAATTGGAACTTTTTTTAATGGTTTTTACAGTGAAATTGTTGAGTTTTTTCAAATGGAACTTTTTTTGTATGGTTTTTACAGTGAAAATGTTGTTTTTTTTAACTTGGAACTTTTTTAATGGTATTTATAGTGAAATTATTGAGTTTTTCGACTTGGAACTCTTTTATGGTTTTTATAGTTAAATTGTATAGTTTTTTAACTAGGAACTTTTTTTAATGGTATTTATAGTGAAATTATTGAGTTTTTAGACTTGGAACTTTTTTATGGTTTTGATAGTGAAATTGTTAATTTTTTTAACATGAATCTTTTATGGTTTTTATAGTGAAATTGTTGACTTATTTTTAACTTGGAACTTTATTTTTGCTTTTTACATTAAAATTGTTGAGTTTTTTTAACTAGGAAGTTTATTTTTTATGGTTTTTTTAGTGAAATTGATGAATTTTTTAACTTGGAATTTATTTATGGTTTTTTATAGAGAAATTTTTTAATTTTTTAACTTGGAACTTTTTTTATGCTTTTTATACACAAACTGTTTACTTGGAATCTTTTATGCTTTTTTTTAACTTGGAACTTTTTTATGGTTCTTTTAGTGAAATTGTTGAGTTTTTTAAAATTTACTTTTTTGATGTTTTTTTATATTGAAATTATTGAATTATTTTAAGATTGATGTTTTTTTATGTAATTTATATTAAAATTGCTTATACTTTTAACTTGAAATTTTTGTGAGTGTTTTTTATAGTGAAATTGTTGAGTATTTTAAATTGGAACTTTTTTTAATGGTTTTTACAGTGAAATTGTTGAGTTTTTTCAAATGGAACTTTTTTGTATGGTTTTTACAGTGAAAATGTAGAGTTTTTTATGCTTTTTATACAGAAACTGTTTACTTGGAAACTTTTATGCTTCTTTTTTTAACATGGAACTTTTTTATGGTTCTTTTAGTGAAATTGTTGAGTTTTTTAAAATTTACATTTTTTTTATGTTTTTGTATAGTGAAATTATTGAATTATTTTAAGATTGATGTTTTTTTTATGTATTTGATATTAAAATTGCTTATATTTTTAACTTGAAACTTTTTTTGTGGGTTTTTTATAGTAAAATTGTTGAGTATTTTAAATTGGAACTTTTTTTAATGGTTTTTACAGTGAAATTGTTGAGTTTTTTCAAATGGAACTTTTTTTGTATGGTTTTTACAGTGAAAATGTAGAGTTTTTTAACTTGGAACTTTTTTAATGGTATTTATAGTGAAATTATTGAGTTTTTCGATTTGGAACTTTTTTATGGTTTTTATAGTGAAATTGTATAGTTTTTTTAACTAGGAACTTTTTTTAATGGTATTTATAGTGAAATTATTGAGTTTTTTGACTTGGAACTTTTTAATGGTTTTTATAGTGAAATTGTTAATTTTTTTAACTTGAATCTTTTATGGTTTTATAGTGAAATTGTTGACTTATTTTTAACTTGGAACTTTTTTTATGGTTTTTACAGCAAAATTGTTGAGTCTTTTTAACTAGGAAGTTTATTTATTATGGTTTTTAAAGTGAAATTGATGAATTTTTTAACTTGGAATTTTTTTATGGTTTTTATAGAGAAATTGTTTAATTTTTTAACTTGGAACTTTTTTTATGCTTTTTATACAGAAACTGTTTACTTGGAATCTTTTATACTTTTTTTTTAACTTAGAACTTTTTTATGGTTCTTTTAGTGAAATTTTTGAGTTTTTTAAAATTTACTTTTGTTATGTTTTTTTATAGTGAAATTATTGAATTATTTTAAGATTGATGTTTTTTTTTAATGTAATTTATATTAAAATTGCTTATATTTTTAATTTGAAACTTTTTTGTGTGTTTTTTATAGTGAAATTGTTGAGTATTTTAAATTGGAACTTTTTTTAATGGTTTTTACAGTGAAATTGTTGAGTTTTTTCAAATGGAACTTTTTTTGTATGGTTTTTACAGTGAAAATGTAGTGTTTTTTAACTTGGGACTTTTTTAATGGTATTTATAGTGAAATTATTGAGTTTTTCGACTTGGAACTTTTTTATGGTTTTTATAGTTAAATTGTATAGTTTTTTAACTAGGAACTTTTTTTAATGGTATTTATAGTGAAATTATTGAGTTTTTTGACTTGGAACTTTTTTATGGTTTTTATAGTGAAATTGTTAATTTTTTTAACATGAATCTTTTGTGGTTTTTATAGTGAAATTGTTGACTTATTTTTAACTTGGAACTTTATTTTTGCTTTTTACATTAAAATTGTTGAGTTTTTTTAACTAGGAAGTTTATTTTTTATGGTTTTTTTAGTGAAATTGATGAATTTTTTAACTTGGAATTTTTTCATGGTTTTTTATAGAGAAATTTTTTAATTTTTTAACTTGGAACTTTTTTTATGCTTTTTATACACAAACTGTTTACTTGGAATCTTTTATGCTTTTTTTTAACTTGGAACTTTTTTATGGTTCTTTTAGTGAAATTGTTGAGTTTTTTAAAATTTACTTTTTTTTTATGTTTTTTTATAGTGAAATTATTGAATTATTTTAAGATTGATGTTTTTTTATGTAATTTATATTAAAATTGCTTATATTTTTAACTTGAAACTTTTTTTGTGTGTTTTTTATAGTGAAATTGTTGAGTATTTTAAATTGGAACTTTTTTTAATGGTTTTTACAGTGAAATTGTAGAGTTTTTTCAAATGGAACTTTTTTTGTATGGTTTTTACAGTGAAAATGTAGAGTTTTTTAACTTGGAACTTTTTTAATGGTATTTATAGTGAAATTATTGAGTTTTTCGACTTGGAACTTTTTTATGGTTTTATAGTGAAATTGTATAGTTTTTTAACTAGGAACTTTTTTTAATTGTATTTATAGTGGAATTATTGAGTTTTTTTACTTGGAACTTTTTTATGGTTTTTATAGTGAAATTGTTAATTTTTTTAACATGAATCTTTTATGGGTTTTATAGTGAAATTGTTGACTTATTTTTAACTTGGAACTTTTTTTATGGTTTTTACAGTAATATTGTTGAGTTTTTTTAACTAGGAAGTTTATTTTTTTATGGTTTTTATAGTTAAATTGATGAATTTTTTAACTTGGAATTTTTTTATGGTTTTTATAGAGATATTGTTTAATTTTTTAACTTGGAACTTTTTTTATGCTTTTTATACAGAAACTGTTTACTTGGAATCTTTTATGCTTTTTTTTTAACTTGCAACTTTTTTATGGTTCTTTTAGTGAAATTGTTGAGTTTTTTAAAATTTACTTTTTTTATGTTTTTTTATAGTGAAATTATTGAATTATTTTAAGATTGATGTTTTTTTTATGTATTTTATATTAAAATTGCTTATATTTTTAACTTGAAACTTTTTTTGTGTGTTTTTTATAGTGAAATTGTTGAGTATTTTAAATTGGAACTTTTTTTAATGGTTTTTACAGTGAAATTGTTGAGTTTTTTCAAATGGAACTTTTTTGTATGGTTTTTACAGTGAAAATGTAGAGTTTTTTATGCTTTTTATACAGAAACTGTTTACTTGGAATCTTTTATGCTTCTTTTTTTAACATGGAACTTTTTTATGGTTCTTTTAGTGAAATTGTTGAGTTTTTTAAAATTTACATTTTTTTATGTTTTTGTATAGTGAAATTATTGAATTATTTTAAGATTGATGTTTTTTTTATGTATTTTATATTAAAATTGCTTATATTTTTAACTTGAAACTTTTTTTGTGGGTTTTTTATAGTAAAATTGTTGAGTATTTTAAATTGGAACTTTTTTTAATGGTTTTTACAGTGAAATTGTTGAGTTTTTTCAAATGGAACTTTTTTTGTATGGTTTTTACAGTGAAAATGTAGAGTTTTTTAACTTGGAACTTTTTTAATGGTATTTATAGTGAAATTATTGAGTTTTTCGATTTGGAACTTTTTTATGGTTTTTATAGTGAAATTGTATAGTTTTTTAAATAGGAACTTTTTTTAATGGTATTTATAGTGAAATTATTGAGTTTTTTGACTTGGTACTTTTTAATGGTTTTTATAGTGAAATTGTTAATTTTTTTAACATGAATCTTTTATGGTTTTATAGTGAAATTGTTGACTTATTTTTAACTTGGAACTTTTTTTATGGTTTTTACAGTAAAATTGTTGAGTTTTTTTAACTAGGAAGTTTATTTTTTATGGTTTTTAAAGTGAAATTGATGAATTTTTTAACTTGGAATTTTTTTATGGTTTTTATAGAGAAATTGTTTAATTTTTTAACTTGGAACTTTTTTTATGCTTTTTATACAGAAACTGTTTACTTGGAATCTTTTATACTTTTTTTTTTTAACTTAGAACTTTTTTATGGTTCTTTTAGTGAAATTTTTGAGTTTTTTAAAATTTACTTTTGTTATGTTTTTTTATAGTGAAATTATTGAATTATTTTAAGATTGATGTTTTTTTTTTATGTAATTTATATTAAAATTGCTTATATTTTTAATTTGAAACTTTTTTGTGTGTTTTTTATAGTGAAATTGTTGAGTATTTTAAATTGGAACTTTTTTTAATGGTTTTTACAGTGAAATTGTTGAGTTTTTTCAAATGGAACTTTTTTTGTATGGTTTTTACAGTGAAAATGTAGTGTTTTTTAACTTGGGACTTTTTTAATGGTATTTATAGTGAAATTATTGAGTTTTTCGACTTGGAACTTTTTTATGGTTTTTATAGTTAAATTGTATAGTTTTTTAACTAGGAACTTTTTTTAATGGTATTTATAGTGAAATTATTGAGTTTTTTGACTTGGAACTTTTTTATGGTTTTTATAGTGAAATTGTTAATTTTTTTAACATGAATCTTTTGTGGTTTTTATAGTGAAATTGTTGACTTATTTTTAACTTGGAACTTTATTTTTGCTTTTTACATTAAAATTGTTGAGTTTTTTTAACTAGGAAGTTTATTTTTTATGGTTTTTTTAGTGAAATTGATGAATTTTTTAACTTGGAATTTTTTTATGGTTTTTTATAGAGAAATTTTTTAATTTTTTAACTTGGAACTTTTTTTATGCTTTTTATACACAAACTGTTTACTTGGAATCTTTTATGCTTTTTTTTAACTTGGAACTTTTTTATGGTTCTTTTAGTGAAATTGTTGAGTTTTTTAAAATTTACTTTTTTTATGTTTTTTTATAGTGAAATTATTGAATTATTTTAAGATTGATGTTTTTTTATGTAATTTATATTAAAATTGCTTATACTTTTAACTTGAAATTTTTTTGTGTGTTTTTTATAGTGAAATTGTTGAGTATTTTAAATTGGAACTTTTTTTAATGGTTTTTACAGTGAAATTGTTGAGTTTTTTCAAATGGAACTTTTTTGTATGGTTTTTACAGTGAAAATGTAGAGTTTTTTATGCTTTTTATACAGAAACTGTTTACTTGGAATCTTTTATGCTTCTTTTTTTAACATGGAACTTTTTTATGGTTCTTTTAGTGAAATTGTTGAGTTTTTTAAAATTTACATTTTTTTTATGTTTTTGTATAGTGAAATTATTGAATTATTTTAAGATTGATGTTTTTTTTATGTATTTTATATTAAAATTGCTTATATTTTTAACTTGAAACTTTTTTTGTGGGTTTTTTATAGTAAAATTGTTGAGTATTTTAAATTGGAACTTTTTTTAATGGTTTTTACAGTGAAATTGTAGAGTTTTTTCAAATGGAACTTTTTTTGTATGGTTTTTACAGTGAAAATGTAGAGTTTTTTAACTTGGAACTTTTTTAATGGTATTTATAGTGAAATTATTGAGTTTTTCGACTTGGAACTTTTTTATGGTTTTATAGTGAAATTGTATAGTTTTTTAACTAGGAACTTTTTTTAATGGTATTTATAGTGGAATTATTGAGTTTTTTTACTTGGAACTTTTTTATGGTTTTTATAGTGAAATTGTTAATTTTTTTAACATGAATCTTTTATGGGTTTTATAGTGAAATTGTTGACTTATTTTTAACTTGGAACTTTTTTTATGGTTTTTACAGTAATATTGTTGAGTTTTTTTAACTAGGAAGTTTATTTTTTTATGGTTTTTATAGTTAAATTGATGAATTTTTTAACTTGGAATTTTTTTATGGTTTTTATAGAGATATTGTTTAATTTTTTAACTTGGAACTTTTTTTATGCTTTTTATACAGAAACTGTTTACTTGGAATCTTTTATGCTTTTTTTTTAACTTGCAACTTTTTTATGGTTCTTTTAGTGAAATTGTTAAGTTTTTTAAAATTTACTTTTTTTTTATGTTTTTTTATAGTGAAATTATTGAATTATTTTAAGATTGATGTTTTTTTATGTAATTTATATTAAAATTGCTTATATTTTTAACTTGAAACTTTTTTTGTGTGTTTTTTATAGTGAAATTGTTGAGTATTTTAAATTGGAACTTTTTTTAATGGTTTTTACAGTGAAATTGTAGAGTTTTTTCAAATGGAACTTTTTTTGTATGGTTTTTACAGTGAAAATGTAGAGTTTTTTAACTTGGAACTTTTTTAATGGTATTTATAGTGAAATTATTGAGTTTTTCGACTTGGAACTTTTTTATGGTTTTTATAGTGAAATTGTATAATTTTTTTAACTAGGAACTTTTTTTAATGGTATTTATAGTGAAATTATTGACTTTTTTGACTTGGAACTTTTTAATGGTTTTTATAGTGAAATTGATAATTTTTTTAACATGAATCTTTTATGGTTTTATAGTGAAATTGTTGACTTATTTTTAACTTGGAACTTTTTTTATGTTTTTACAGTAAAATTGTTGAGTTTTTTTAACTAGGAAGTTTATTTTTTATGGTTTTTATAGTGAAATTGATGAATTTTTTAACTTGGAATTTTTTTTATGGTTTTTATAGAGAAATTGTTTAATTTTTTAACTTGGATCTTTTTTTATGCTTTTTATACAGAAACTGTTTACTTGGAATCTTTTATACTTTTTTTTTAACTTGGAACTTTTTTTGGTTCTTTTAGTGAAATTTTTGAGTTTTTTAAAATTTACTTTTTTTATGTTTTTTTATAGTGAAATTATTGAATTATTTTAAGATTGATGTTTTTTTTATGTAATTTATATTAAAATTGCTTATATTTTTAATTTGAAACTTTTTTGTGTGTTTTTTATAGTGAAATTGTTGATTATTTTAAATTGGAACTTTTTTTAATGGTTTTTACAGTGAAATTGTTGAGTTTTTTCAAATGGAACTTTTTTTGTATGGTTTTTACAGTGAAAATGTAGTGTTTTTTAACTTGGAACTTTTTTAATGGTATTTATAGTGAAATTATTGATTTTTCGACTTGGAACTTTTTTATGGTTTTTATAGTGAAATTGTATAGTTTTTTAACTAGGAACTTTTTTTAATGGTATTTATAGTGAAATTATTGAGTTTTTTGACTTGGAACTTTTTAATGGTTTTTATAGTGAAATTGTTAATTTTTTTAACGTGAATCTTTTATGGTTTTTATAGAGAAATTGTTGACTTATTTTTAACTTGGAACTTTATTTTTGCTTTTTACAGTAAAATTGTTGAGTTTTTTTACTAGGAAGTTTATTTTTTATGGTTTTTTTAGTGAAATTGATGAATTTTTTAACGTGGAATTTTTTTATGGTTTCTTATAGAGAAATTTTTTAATTTTTTAACTTGGAACTTTTTTTATGCTTTTTATACAGAAACTGTTTACTTGGAATCTTTTATGCTTTTTTTTAACTTGGAACTTTTTTATGGTTCTTTTAGTGAAATTGTTGAGTTTTTTAAAATTTACTTTTATTTATGTTTTTTTATAGTGAAATTATTGAATTATTTTAAGATTGATGTTTTTTTATGTAATTTATATTAAAATTGCTTATATTTTTAACTTGAAACTTTTTTTTTGTGTTTTTTATAGTGAAATTGTTGAGTATTTTAAATTGGATATTTTTTTAATGGTTTTTACAGTGAAATTGTTGAGTTTTTTCAAATGGAACTTTTTTTGTATGGTTTTTACAGTGAAAATGTAGAGTTTTTTAACTTGGAACTTTTTTAATGGTATTTATAGTGAAATTATTGAGTTTTTCGACTTGGAACTTTTTTATGGTTTTTATAGTGAAATTGTATAGTTTTTTTAACTAGGAACTTTTTTTAATGGTATTTATAGTGAAATTATTGAGTTTTTTGACTTGGAACTTTTTAATGGTTTTTATAGTGAAATTGATAATTTTTTTAACATGAATCTTTTATGGTTTTATAGTGAAATTGTTGACTTATTTTTAACTTGGAACTTTTTTTATGTTTTTACAGTAAAATTGTTGAGTTTTTTTAACTAGGAAGTTTATTTTTTATGGTTTTTATAGTGAAATTGATGAATTTTTTAACTTGGAATTTTTTTTATGGTTTTTATAGAGAAATTGTTTAATTTTTTAACTTGGATCTTTTTTTATGCTTTTTATAAACAAACTGTTTACTTGGAATCTTTTATGCTTTTTTTTTAACTTGGAACTTTTTTATGGTTCTTTTAGTGAAATTGTTGAGTTTTTTAAAATTTACTTTTTTTATGTTTTTTTATAGTGAAATTATTGAATTATTTTAAGATTGATGTTTTTTTTATGTATTTTATATTAAAATTGCTTATATTTTTAACTTGAAACTTTTTTTGTGTGTTTTTTATAGTGAAATTGTTGAGTATTTTAAATTGGAACTTTTTTTAATGGTTTTTACAGTGAAATTGTTGAGTTTTTTCAAATGGAACTTTTTTGTATGGTTTTTACAGTGAAAATGTAGAGTTTTTTATGCTTTTTATACAGAAACTGTTTACTTGGAATCTTTTATGCTTCTTTTTTTAACATGGAACTTTTTTATGGTTCTTTTAGTGAAATTGTTGAGTTTTTTAAAATTTACATTTTTTTATGTTTTTGTATAGTGAAATTATTGAATTATTTTAAGATTGATGTTTTTTTTATGTATTTTATATTAAAATTGCTTATATTTTTAACTTGAAACTTTTTTTGTGGGTTTTTTATAGTAAAATTGTTGAGTATTTTAAATTGGAACTTTTTTTAATGGTTTTTACAGTGAAATTGTTGAGTTTTTTCAAATGGAACTTTTTTTGTATGGTTTTTACAGTGAAAATGTAGAGTTTTTTAACTTGGAACTTTTTTAATGGTATTTATAGTGAAATTATTGAGTTTTTCGATTTGGAACTTTTTTATGGTTTTTATAGTGAAATTGTATAGTTTTTTAAATAGGAACTTTTTTTAATGGTATTTATAGTGAAATTATTGAGTTTTTTGACTTGGTACTTTTTAATGGTTTTTATAGTGAAATTGTTAATTTTTTTAACATGAATCTTTTATGGTTTTATAGTGAAATTGTTGACTTATTTTTAACTTGGAACTTTTTTTATGGTTTTTACAGTAAAATTGTTGAGTTTTTTTAACTAGGAAGTTTATTTTTTATGGTTTTTAAAGTGAAATTGATGAATTTTTTAACTTGGAATTTTTTTATGGTTTTTATAGAGAAATTGTTTAATTTTTTAACTTGGAACTTTTTTTATGCTTTTTATACAGAAACTGTTTACTTGGAATCTTTTATACTTTTTTTTTTTAACTTAGAACTTTTTTATGGTTCTTTTAGTGAAATTTTTGAGTTTTTTAAAATTTACTTTTGTTATGTTTTTTTATAGTGAAATTATTGAATTATTTTAAGATTGATGTTTTTTTTTTATGTAATTTATATTAAAATTGCTTATATTTTTAATTTGAAACTTTTTTGTGTGTTTTTTATAGTGAAATTGTTGAGTATTTTAAATTGGAACTTTTTTTAATGGTTTTTACAGTGAAATTGTTGAGTTTTTTCAAATGGAACTTTTTTTGTATGGTTTTTACAGTGAAAATGTAGTGTTTTTTAACTTGGGACTTTTTTAATGGTATTTATAGTGAAATTATTGAGTTTTTCGACTTGGAACTTTTTTATGGTTTTTATAGTTAAATTGTATAGTTTTTTAACTAGGAACTTTTTTTAATGGTATTTATAGTGAAATTATTGAGTTTTTTGACTTGGAACTTTTTTATGGTTTTTATAGTGAAATTGTTAATTTTTTTAACATGAATCTTTTGTGGTTTTTATAGTGAAATTGTTGACTTATTTTTAACTTGGAACTTTATTTTTGCTTTTTACATTAAAATTGTTGAGTTTTTTTAACTAGGAAGTTTATTTTTTATGGTTTTTTTAGTGAAATTGATGAATTTTTTAACTTGGAATTTTTTTATGGTTTTTTATAGAGAAATTTTTTAATTTTTTAACTTGGAACTTTTTTTATGCTTTTTATACACAAACTGTTTACTTGGAATCTTTTATGCTTTTTTTTAACTTGGAACTTTTTTATGGTTCTTTTAGTGAAATTGTTGAGTTTTTTAAAATTTACTTTTTTTATGTTTTTTTATAGTGAAATTATTGAATTATTTTAAGATTGATGTTTTTTTATGTAATTTATATTAAAATTGCTTATACTTTTAACTTGAAATTTTTTTGTGTGTTTTTTATAGTGAAATTGTTGAGTATTTTAAATTGGAACTTTTTTTAATGGTTTTTACAGTGAAATTGTTGAGTTTTTTCAAATGGAACTTTTTTGTATGGTTTTTACAGTGAAAATGTAGAGTTTTTTATGCTTTTTATACAGAAACTGTTTACTTGGAATCTTTTATGCTTCTTTTTTTAACATGGAACTTTTTTATGGTTCTTTTAGTGAAATTGTTGAGTTTTTTAAAATTTACATTTTTTTTATGTTTTTGTATAGTGAAATTATTGAATTATTTTAAGATTGATGTTTTTTTTATGTATTTTATATTAAAATTGCTTATATTTTTAACTTGAAACTTTTTTTGTGGGTTTTTTATAGTAAAATTGTTGAGTATTTTAAATTGGAACTTTTTTTAATGGTTTTTACAGTGAAATTGTAGAGTTTTTTCAAATGGAACTTTTTTTGTATGGTTTTTACAGTGAAAATGTAGAGTTTTTTAACTTGGAACTTTTTTAATGGTATTTATAGTGAAATTATTGAGTTTTTCGACTTGGAACTTTTTTATGGTTTTATAGTGAAATTGTATAGTTTTTTAACTAGGAACTTTTTTTAATGGTATTTATAGTGAAATTATTGAGTTTTTTGACTTGGAACTTTTTTATGGTTTTTATAGTGAAATTGTTAATTTTTTTAACATGAATCTTTTATGGTTTTTATAGTAAATTGTTGACTTATTTTTAACTTGGAACTTTTTTTTGGTTTTTACAGTAAAATTGTAGAGTTTTTTTAACTAGGAATGTTTATTTTTTATGGTTTTTATAGTGAAATTGATGAATTTTTTAACTTGAAATTTTTTTATGGTTTTTATAGAGAAATTGTTTAATTTTTTAACTTGGAACTTTTTTTATGCTTTTTATACAGAAATTGTTTACTTGGAATCTTTTATACTTTTTTTTTAACTTGGAACTTTTTAATGGTTCTTTTAGTGAAATTGTTGATTTTTTTAAAATTTACTTTTTTATGTTTTTTTATAGTGAAATTATTGAATTATTTTAAGATTGATGTTTTTTTTATGTAATTTATATTAAAATTGCTTATATTTTTAACTTGAAACTTTTTTGTGTGTTTTTTATAGTGAAATTGTTGAGTATTTTAAATTGGAACTTTTTTTAATGGTTTTTACAGTGAAATTGTTGAGTTTTTTCAAATGGAACTTTTTTTGTATGGTTTTTACAGTGAAAATGTAGAGTTTTTTAACTTGGAACTTTTTTAATGGTATTTATAGTGAAATTATTGAGTTTTTCGACTTGGAACTTTTTTATGGTTTTATAGTGAAATTGTATAGTTTTTTAACTAGGAACTTTTTTTAATGGTATTTATAGTGGAATTATTGAGTTTTTTTACTTGGAACTTTTTTATGGTTTTTATAGTGAAATTGTTAATTTTTTTAACATGAATCTTTTATGGGTTTTATAGTGAAATTGTTGACTTATTTTTAACTTGGAACTTTTTTTATGGTTTTTACAGTAATATTGTTGAGTTTTTTTAACTAGGAAGTTTATTTTTTTATGGTTTTTATAGTTAAATTGATGAATTTTTTAACTTGGAATTTTTTTATGGTTTTTATAGAGATATTGTTTAATTTTTTAACTTGGAACTTTTTTTATGCTTTTTATACAGAAACTGTTTACTTGGAATCTTTTATGCTTTTTTTTTAACTTGCAACTTTTTTATGGTTCTTTTAGTGAAATTGTTGAGTTTTTTAAAATTTACTTTTTTTTATGTTTTTTTATAGTGAAATTATTGAATTATTTTAAGATTGATGTTTTTTTATGTAATTTATATTAAAATTGCTTATATTTTTAACTTGAAACTTTTTTTGTGTGTTTTTTATAGTGAAATTGTTGAGTATTTTAAATTGGAACTTTTTTTAATGGTTTTTACAGTGAAATTGTAGAGTTTTTTCAAATGGAACTTTTTTTGTATGGTTTTTACAGTGAAAATGTAGAGTTTTTTAACTTGGAACTTTTTTAATGGTATTTATAGTGAAATTATTGAGTTTTTCGACTTGGAACTTTTTTATGGTTTTTATAGTGAAATTGTATAATTTTTTTAACTAGGAACTTTTTTTAATGGTATTTATAGTGAAATTATTGACTTTTTTGACTTGGAACTTTTTAATGGTTTTTATAGTGAAATTGATAATTTTTTTAACATGAATCTTTTATGGTTTTATAGTGAAATTGTTGACTTATTTTTAACTTGGAACTTTTTTTATGTTTTTACAGTAAAATTGTTGAGTTTTTTTAACTAGGAAGTTTATTTTTTATGGTTTTTATAGTGAAATTGATGAATTTTTTAACTTGGAATTTTTTTTATGGTTTTTATAGAGAAATTGTTTAATTTTTTAACTTGGATCTTTTTTTATGCTTTTTATACAGAAACTGTTTACTTGGAATCTTTTATACTTTTTTTTTAACTTGGAACTTTTTTTGGTTCTTTTAGTGAAATTTTTGAGTTTTTTAAAATTTACTTTTTTTATGTTTTTTTATAGTGAAATTATTGAATTATTTTAAGATTGATGTTTTTTTTATGTAATTTATATTAAAATTGCTTATATTTTTAATTTGAAACTTTTTTGTGTGTTTTTTATAGTGAAATTGTTGATTATTTTAAATTGGAACTTTTTTTAATGGTTTTTACAGTGAAATTGTTGAGTTTTTTCAAATGGAACTTTTTTTGTATGGTTTTTACAGTGAAAATGTAGTGTTTTTTAACTTGGAACTTTTTTAATGGTATTTATAGTGAAATTATTGATTTTTCGACTTGGAACTTTTTTATGGTTTTTATAGTGAAATTGTATAGTTTTTTAACTAGGAACTTTTTTTAATGGTATTTATAGTGAAATTATTGAGTTTTTTGACTTGGAACTTTTTAATGGTTTTTATAGTGAAATTGTTAATTTTTTTAACGTGAATCTTTTATGGTTTTTATAGAGAAATTTTTGACTTATTTTTAACTTGGAACTTTATTTTTGCTTTTTACAGTAAAATTGTTGAGTTTTTTTACTAGGAAGTTTATTTTTTATGGTTTTTTTAGTGAAATTGATGAATTTTTTAACGTGGAATTTTTTTATGGTTTCTTATAGAGAAATTTTTTAATTTTTTAACTTGGAACTTTTTTTATGCTTTTTATACAGAAACTGTTTACTTGGAATCTTTTATGCTTTTTTTTAACTTGGAACTTTTTTATGGTTCTTTTAGTGAAATTGTTGAGTTTTTTAAAATTTACTTTTATTTATGTTTTTTTATAGTGAAATTATTGAATTATTTTAAGATTGATGTTTTTTTATGTAATTTATATTAAAATTGCTTATATTTTTAACTTGAAACTTTTTTTTTGTGTTTTTTATAGTGAAATTGTTGAGTATTTTAAATTGGATATTTTTTTAATGGTTTTTACAGTGAAATTGTTGAGTTTTTTCAAATGGAACTTTTTTTGTATGGTTTTTACAGTGAAAATGTAGAGTTTTTTAACTTGGAACTTTTTTAATGGTATTTATAGTGAAATTATTGAGTTTTTCGACTTGGAACTTTTTTATGGTTTTTATAGTGAAATTGTATAGTTTTTTTAACTAGGAACTTTTTTTAATGGTATTTATAGTGAAATTATTGAGTTTTTTGACTTGGAACTTTTTAATGGTTTTTATAGTGAAATTGATAATTTTTTTAACATGAATCTTTTATGGTTTTATAGTGAAATTGTTGACTTATTTTTAACTTGGAACTTTTTTTATGTTTTTACAGTAAAATTGTTGAGTTTTTTTAACTAGGAAGTTTATTTTTTATGGTTTTTATAGTGAAATTGATGAATTTTTTAACTTGGAATTTTTTTTATGGTTTTTATAGAGAAATTGTTTAATTTTTTAACTTGGATCTTTTTTTATGCTTTTTATAAACAAACTGTTTACTTGGAATCTTTTATGCTTTTTTTTTAACTTGGAACTTTTTTATGGTTCTTTTAGTGAAATTGTTGAGTTTTTTAAAATTTACTTTTTTTATGTTTTTTTATAGTGAAATTATTGAATTATTTTAAGATTGATGTTTTTTTATGTAATTTATATTAAAATTGCTTATACTTTTAACTTGAAATTTTTTTGTGTGTTTTTTATAGTGAAATTGTTGAGTATTTTAAATTGGAACTTTTTTTAATGGTTTTTACAGTGAAATTGTTGAGTTTTTTCAAATGGAACTTTTTTGTATGGTTTTTACAGTGAAAATGTAGAGTTTTTTATGCTTTTTATACAGAAACTGTTTACTTGGAATCTTTTATGCTTCTTTTTTTAACATGGAACTTTTTTATGGTTCTTTTAGTGAAATTGTTGAGTTTTTTAAAATTTACATTTTTTTATGTTTTTGTATAGTGAAATTATTGAATTATTTTAAGATTGATGTTTTTTTTATGTATTTTATATTAAAATTGCTTATATTTTTAACTTGAAACTTTTTTTGTGGGTTTTTTATAGTAAAATTGTTGAGTATTTTAAATTGGAACTTTTTTTAATGGTTTTTACAGTGAAATTGTTGAGTTTTTTCAAATGGAACTTTTTTTGTATGGTTTTTACAGTGAAAATGTAGAGTTTTTTAACTTGGAACTTTTTTAATGGTATTTATAGTGAAATTATTGAGTTTTTCGATTTGGAACTTTTTTATGGTTTTTATAGTGAAATTGTATAGTTTTTTAAATAGGAACTTTTTTTAATGGTATTTATAGTGAAATTATTGAGTTTTTTGACTTGGTACTTTTTAATGGTTTTTATAGTGAAATTGTTAATTTTTTTAACATGAATCTTTTATGGTTTTATAGTGAAATTGTTGACTTATTTTTAACTTGGAACTTTTTTTATGGTTTTTACAGTAAAATTGTTGAGTTTTTTTAACTAGGAAGTTTATTTTTTATGGTTTTTAAAGTGAAATTGATGAATTTTTTAACTTGGAATTTTTTTATGGTTTTTATAGAGAAATTGTTTAATTTTTTAACTTGGAACTTTTTTTATGCTTTTTATACAGAAACTGTTTACTTGGAATCTTTTATACTTTTTTTTTTTAACTTAGAACTTTTTTATGGTTCTTTTAGTGAAATTTTTGAGTTTTTTAAAATTTACTTTTGTTATGTTTTTTTATAGTGAAATTATTGAATTATTTTAAGATTGATGTTTTTTTTTTATGTAATTTATATTAAAATTGCTTATATTTTTAATTTGAAACTTTTTTGTGTGTTTTTTATAGTGAAATTGTTGAGTATTTTAAATTGGAACTTTTTTTAATGGTTTTTACAGTGAAATTGTTGAGTTTTTTCAAATGGAACTTTTTTTGTATGGTTTTTACAGTGAAAATGTAGTGTTTTTTAACTTGGGACTTTTTTAATGGTATTTATAGTGAAATTATTGAGTTTTTCGACTTGGAACTTTTTTATGGTTTTTATAGTTAAATTGTATAGTTTTTTAACTAGGAACTTTTTTTAATGGTATTTATAGTGAAATTATTGAGTTTTTTGACTTGGAACTTTTTTATGGTTTTTATAGTGAAATTGTTAATTTTTTTAACATGAATCTTTTGTGGTTTTTATAGTGAAATTGTTGACTTATTTTTAACTTGGAACTTTATTTTTGCTTTTTACATTAAAATTGTTGAGTTTTTTTAACTAGGAAGTTTATTTTTTATGGTTTTTTTAGTGAAATTGATGAATTTTTTAACTTGGAATTTTTTTATGGTTTTTTATAGAGAAATTTTTTAATTTTTTAACTTGGAACTTTTTTTATGCTTTTTATACACAAACTGTTTACTTGGAATCTTTTATGCTTTTTTTTAACTTGGAACTTTTTTATGGTTCTTTTAGTGAAATTGTTGAGTTTTTTAAAATTTACTTTTTTTATGTTTTTTTATAGTGAAATTATTGAATTATTTTAAGATTGATGTTTTTTTATGTAATTTATATTAAAATTGCTTATACTTTTAACTTGAAATTTTTTTGTGTGTTTTTTATAGTGAAATTGTTGAGTATTTTAAATTGGAACTTTTTTTAATGGTTTTTACAGTGAAATTGTTGAGTTTTTTCAAATGGAACTTTTTTGTATGGTTTTTACAGTGAAAATGTAGAGTTTTTTAACTTGGAACTTTTTTAATGGTATTTATAGTGAAATTATTTAGTTTTTCGACTTGGAACTTTTTATGGTGTTTATAGTGAAATTGTATAGTTATTTAAACAGGAACTTTTTTTAATGGTATTTATAGTGAAATTATTGAGTTTTTTGACTTGGAACTATTTTATGGTTTTTATAGTGAAATTGTTAATTTTTTAACATGAATCTTTTATGGTTTTTATAGTGAAATTGTTGACTTATTTTTAACTTGGAACTTTATTTTTGCTTTTTACAGTAAAATTGTTGAGTTTTTTTTAATAGGAAGTTTATTTTTTATGGGTGTTTTAGTGAAATTGATGAATTTTTTAACTTGGAGTTTTTTTATGGTTTTTTATAGAGAAATTTTTTAATTTTTTAACTTGGAATTTTTTTTATGCTTTTTATTCAGAAACTGTTTACTTGGAATCTTTTATGCTTTTTTTTAACTTGGAACTTTTTTATGGTTCTTTTAGTGAAATTGTTGAGTTTTTTAAAATTTACTTTGTTTTTATGTTTTTTTATAGTGAAATTATTGAATTATTTTAAGATTGATGTTTTTTTATGTAATTTATATTAAAATTGATTATATTTTTAACTTGAAACTTTTTTTGTGTGTTTTTTATAGTGAAATTGTTGAGTATTTTAAATTGTAACTTTTTTTAATGGTTTTTACAGTGAAATTGTTGAGTTTTTTCAAATGGAACTTTTTTTGTATGGTTTTTACAGTGAAAATGTAGAATTTTTTAACTTGGAACTTTTTTAATGGTATTTATAGTGAAATTATTGAGTTTTTCGACTTGGAACTTTTTTATGGTTTTTATAGTGAAATTGTATAGTTTTTTAACTAGGAACTTTTTTTAATGGTATTTATAGTGAAATTATTGAGTTTTTTGACTTGGAACTTTTTATGGTTTTTATAGTGAAATTGTTAATTTTTTAACATGAATCTTTTATGGTTTTTATAGTGAAATTGTTGACTTATTTTTAACTTGGAACTTTTTTTTATGATTTTTACAGTAAAATTGTTGAGTTTTTTTAACTAGGAAGTTTATTTTTTATGGTTTTTATAGTGAAATTGATGAATTTTTTAACTTGGAATTTTTTTATGGTTTTTATAGAGAAATTGTTTAATTTTTTAACTTGGAACTTTTTTTATGCTTTTTATACAGAAACTGTTTACTTGGAATCTTTTATACTTTTTTTTAACTTAGAACTTTTTTATGGTTCTTTTAGTGAAATTTTTGAGTTTTTTAAAATTTACTTTTTTTATGTTTTTTTATAGTGAAATTATTGAATTATTTTAAGATTGATGTTTTTTTTTATGTAATTTATATTAAAATTGCTTATATTTTTAATTTGAAACTTTTTTGTGTGTTTTTTATTGTGAAATTGTTGAGTATTTTAAATTGGAACTTTTTTTAATGGTTTTTACAGTGAAATTGTTGAGTTTTTTCAAATGGAACTTTTTTTGTATGGTTTTTACAGTGAAAATGTAGAGTTTTTTAACTTGGAACTTTTTTAATGGTATTTATAGTGAAATTATTTAGTTTTTCGACTTGGAACTTTTTATGGTGTTTATAGTGAAATTGTATAGTTATTTAAACAGGAACTTTTTTTAATGGTATTTATAGTGAAATTATTGAGTTTTTTGACTTGGAACTATTTTATGGTTTTTATAGTGAAATTGTTAATTTTTTAACATGAATCTTTTATGGTTTTTATAGTGAAATTGTTGACTTATTTTTAACTTGGAACTTTATTTTTGCTTTTTACAGTAAAATTGTTGAGTTTTTTTAACTAGGAAGTTTATTTTTTATGGTTTTTTTAGTGAAATTGATGAATTTTTTAACTTGGAATTTTTTTATGGTTTTTATAGAGAAATTGTTTAATTTTTTAACTTGGAACTTTTTTTATGCTTTTTATACAGAAACTGTTTACTTGGAATCTTTTATACTTTTTTTTAACTTAGAACTTTTTTATGGTTCTTTTAGTGAAATTTTTGAGTTTTTTAAAATTTACTTTTTTTATGTTTTTTTATAGTGAAATTATTGAATTATTTTAAGATTGATGTTTTTTTTTATGTAATTTATATTAAAATTGCTTATATTTTTAATTTGAAACTTTTTTGTGTGTTTTTTATTGTGAAATTGTTGAGTATTTTAAATTGGAACTTTTTTTAATGGTTTTTACAGTGAAATTGTTGAGTTTTTTCAAATGGAACTTTTTTTGTATGGTTTTTACAGTGAAAATGTAGAGTTTTTTAACTTGGAACTTTTTTAATGGTATTTATAGTGAAATTATTTAGTTTTTCGACTTGGAACTTTTTATGGTGTTTATAGTGAAATTGTATAGTTATTTAAACAGGAACTTTTTTTAATGGTATTTATAGTGAAATTATTGAGTTTTTTGACTTGGAACTATTTTATGGTTTTTATAGTGAAATTGTTAATTTTTTAACATGAATCTTTTATGGTTTTTATAGTGAAATTGTTGACTTATTTTTAACTTGGAACTTTATTTTTGCTTTTTACAGTAAAATTGTTGAGTTTTTTTAACTAGGAAGTTTATTTTTTATGGTTTTTTTAGTGAAATTGATGAATTTTTTAACTTGGAATTTTTTTATGGTTTTTATAGAGAAATTGTTTAATTTTTTAACTTGGAACTTTTTTTATGCTTTTTATACAGAAACTGTTTACTTGGAATCTTTTATACTTTTTTTTAACTTGGAACTTTTTTATGGTTCTTTTAGTGAAATTTTTGAGTTTTTTAAAATTTACTTTTTTTATGTTTTTTTATAGTGAAATTATTGAATTATTTTAAGATTGATGTTTTTTTTTATGTAATTTATATTAAAATTGCTTATATTTTTAATTTGAAACTTTTTTGTGTGTTTTTTATTGTGAAATTGTTGAGTATTTTAAATTGGAACTTTTTTTAATGGTTTTTACAGTGAAATTGTTGAGTTTTTACAAATGGAACTTTTTTTGTATGGTTTTTACAGTGAAAATGTAGAGTTTTTTAACTTGGAACTTTTTTAATGGTATTTATAGTGAAATTATTTAGTTTTTCGACTTGGAACTTTTTATGGTGTTTATAGTGAAATTGTATAGTTATTTAAACAGGAACTTTTTTTAATGGTATTTATAGTGAAATTATTGAGTTTTTTGACTTGGAACTATTTTATGGTTTTTATAGTGAAATTGTTAATTTTTTAACATGAATCTTTTATGGTTTTTATAGTGAAATTGTTGACTTATTTTTAACTTGGAACTTTATTTTTGCTTTTTACAGTAAAATTGTTGAGTTTTTTTAACTAGGAAGTTTATTTTTTATGGTTTTTTTAGTGAAATTGATGAATTTTTTAACTTGGAATTTTTTTATGGTTTTTATAGAGAAATTGTTTAATTTTTTAACTTGGATCTTTTTTTATGCTTTTTATACAGAAACTGTTTACTTGGAATCTTTTATACTTTTTTTTTTAACTTGGAACTTTTTTATGGTTCTTTTAGTGAAATTTTTGAGTTTTTTAAAATTTACATTTTTTATGTTTTTTTATAGTGAAATTATTGAATTATTTTAAGATTGATGTTTTTTTTATGTAATTTATATTAAAATTGCTTATATTTTTAATTTGAAACTTTTTTGTGTGTTTTTTATAGTGAAATTGTTGAGTATTTAAAATTGGAACTATTTTTAATGGTTTTTACAGTGAAATTGTTGAGTTTTTTCAAATGGAACTTTTTTTGTATGGTTTTTACAGTGAAAATGTAGTGTTTTTTTAACTTGGAACTTTTTTAATGGTATTTATAGTGAAATTATTGAGTTTTTTGACTTGGAACTTTTTTATGGTTTTTATAGTGAAATTGTATAGTTTTTTAATCAGGAACTTTTTTTAATGGTATTTATAGTGAAATTATTGAGTTTTTTGACTTGGAACTATTTTATGATTTTTATAGTGAAATTGTTAATTTTTTAACATGAATCTTTTATGGTTTTTATAGTGAAATTGTTGACTTATTTTTAACTTGGAACTTTATTTTTGCTTTTTACAGTAAAATTGTTGAGTTTTTTTAACTAGGAAGTTTATTTTTTATGGTTTTTTTAGTGAAATTGATGAATTTTTTAACTTGCAATTTTTTTATGGTTTTTATAGAGAAATTGTTTAATTTTTTAACTTGGATCTTTTTTTATGCTTTTTATACAGAAACTATTTACTTGGAATCTTTTATACTTTTTTTTTAACTTGGATCTTTTTTATGGTTCTTTTAGTGAAATTTTTGAGTTTTTTAAAATTTACATTTTTTATGTTTTTTTATAGTGAAATTATTGAATTATTTTAAGATTGATGTTTTTTTTTTTTATGTAATTTATATTAAAATTGCTTATATTTTTAATTTGAAACTTTTTTGTGTGTTTTTTATAGTGAAATTGTTGAGTATTTTAAATTGGAACTTTTTTTAATGGTTTTTACAGTGAAATTGTTGAGTTTTTTCAAATGGAACTTTTTTTGTATGGTTCTTACAGTGAAAATGTAGTGTTTTTTAACTTGGGACTTTTTTAATGGTATTTATAGTGAAATTATTGAGTTTTTCGACTTGGAACTTTTTTATGGTTTTTATAGTTAAATTGTATAGTTTTTTAACTAGGAACTTTTTTTAATGGTATTTATAGTGAAATTATTGAGTTTTTTGACTTGGAACTTTTTTATGGTTTTTATAGTGAAATTGTTAATTTTTTTAACATGAATCTTTTGTGGTTTTTATAGTGAAATTGTTGACTTATTTTTAACTTGGAACTTTATTTTTGCTTTTTACATTAAAATTGTTGAGTTTTTTTAACTAGGAAGTTTATTTTTTATGGTTTTTTTAGTGAAATTGATGAATTTTTTAACTTGGAATTTTTTTATGGTTTTTTATAGAGAAATTTTTTAATTTTTTAACTTGGAATTTTTTTTATGCTTTTTATACACAAACTGTTTACTTGGAATCTTTTATGCTTTTTTTTAACTTGGAACTTTTTTATGGTTCTTTTAGTGAAATTGTTGAGTTTTTTAAAATTTACTTTGTTTTTATGTTTTTTTATAGTGAAATTATTGAATTATTTTAAGATTGATGTTTTTTTATGTAATTTATATTAAAATTGCTTATATTTTTAACTTGAAACTTTTTTTGTGTGTTTTTTATAGTGAAATTGTTGAGTATTTTAAATTGGAACTTTTTTTAATGGTTTTTACAGTGAAATTGTAGAGTTTTTTCAAATGGAACTTTTTTTGTATGGTTTTTACAGTGAAAATGTAGAATTTTTTAACTTGGAACTTTTTTAATGGTATTTATAGTGAAATTATTGAGTTTTTTCGACTTGGAACTTTTTTATGGCTTTTATAGTGAAATTGTATAGTTTTTTAACTAGGAACTTTTTTTAATGGTATTTATAGTGAAATTATTGAGTTTTTTGACTTGGAACTTTTTTATGATTTTTATAGTGAAATTGTTAATTTTTTTAACATGAATCTTTTATGGTTTTTATAGTGAAATTGTTGACTTATTTTTAACTTGGAACTTTATTTTTGCTTTTTACAGTAAAATTGTTGAGTTTTTTTAACTAGGAAGTTTATTTTTTATGGTTTTTTTAGTGAAATTGATGAATTTTTTAACTTGGAATTTTTTTTATGGTTTTTTATAGAGAAATTGTTTAATTTTTTAACTTGGAACTTTTTTTATGCTTTTTATACAGAAACAGTTTACTTGGAATCTTTTATACTTTTTTTTTAACTTGGATCTTTTTTATGGTTCTTTTAGTGAAATTTTTGAGTTTTTTAAAATTTACATTTTTTATGTTTTTTTATAGTGAAATTATTGAATTATTTTAAGATTGATGTTTTTTTTATGTAATTTATATTAAAATTGCTTATATTTTTAATTTGAAACTTTTTTGTGTGTTTTTTATAGTGAAATTGTTGAGTATTTAAAATTGGAACTTTTTTTAATGGTTTTTACAGTGAAATTGTTGAGTTTTTTCAAATGGAACTTTTTTTGTATGGTTTTTACAGTGAAAATGTAGTGTTTTTTTAACTTGGAACTTTTTTAATGGTATTTATAGTGAAATTATTGAGTTTTTTGACTTGGAACTTTTTTATGGTTTTTATAGTGAAATTGTATAGTTTTTTAATCAGGAACTTTTTTTAATGGTATTTATAGTGAAATTATTGAGTTTTTTGACTTGGAACTATTTTATGATTTTTATAGTGAAATTGTTAATTTTTTAACATGAATCTTTTATGGTTTTTATAGTGAAATTGTTGACTTATTTTTAACTTGGAACTTTATTTTTGCTTTTTACAGTAAAATTGTTGAGTTTTTTTAACTAGGAAGTTTATTTTTTATGGTTTTTTTAGTGAAATTGATGAATTTTTTAACTTGCAATTTTTTTATGGTTTTTATAGAGAAATTGTTTAATTTTTTAACTTGGATCTTTTTTTATGCTTTTTATACAGAAACTATTTACTTGGAATCTTTTATACTTTTTTTTTAACTTGGATCTTTTTTATGGTTCTTTTAGTGAAATTTTTGAGTTTTTTAAAATTTACATTTTTTATGTTTTTTTATAGTGAAATTATTGAATTATTTTAAGATTGATGTTTTTTTTTTTTATGTAATTTATATTAAAATTGCTTATATTTTTAATTTGAAACTTTTTTGTGTGTTTTTTATAGTGAAATTGTTGAGTATTTTAAATTGGAACTTTTTTTAATGGTTTTTACAGTGAAATTGTTGAGTTTTTTCAAATGGAACTTTTTTTGTATGGTTCTTACAGTGAAAATGTAGTGTTTTTTAACTTGGGACTTTTTTAATGGTATTTATAGTGAAATTATTGAGTTTTTCGACTTGGAACTTTTTTATGGTTTTTATAGTTAAATTGTATAGTTTTTTAACTAGGAACTTTTTTTAATGGTATTTATAGTGAAATTATTGAGTTTTTTGACTTGGAACTTTTTTATGGTTTTTATAGTGAAATTGTTAATTTTTTTAACATGAATCTTTTGTGGTTTTTATAGTGAAATTGTTGACTTATTTTTAACTTGGAACTTTATTTTTGCTTTTTACATTAAAATTGTTGAGTTTTTTTAACTAGGAAGTTTATTTTTTATGGTTTTTTTAGTGAAATTGATGAATTTTTTAACTTAGAATTTTTTTATGGTTTTTTATAGAGAAATTTTTTAATTTTTTAACTTGGAATTTTTTTTATGCTTTTTATACACAAACTGTTTACTTGGAATCTTTTATGCTTTTTTTTAACTTGGAACTTTTTTATGGTTCTTTTAGTGAAATTGTTGAGTTTTTTAAAATTTACTTTGTTTTTATGTTTTTTTATAGTGAAATTATTGAATTATTTTAAGATTGATGTTTTTTTATGTAATTTATATTAAAATTGCTTATATTTTTAACTTGAAACTTTTTTTGTGTGTTTTTTACAGTGAAATTGTTGAGTATTTTAAATTGGAACTTTTTTTAATGGTTTTTACAGTGAAATTGTAGAGTTTTTTCAAATGGAACTTTTTTTGTATGGTTTTTACAGTGAAAATGTAGAATTTTTTAACTTGGAACTTTTTTAATGGTATTTATAGTGAAATTATTGAGTTTTTTCGACTTGGAACTTTTTTATGGCTTTTATAGTGAAATTGTATAGTTTTTTAACTAGGAACTTTTTTTAATGGTATTTATAGTGAAATTATTGAGTTTTTTGACTTGGAACTTTTTTATGATTTTTATAGTGAAATTGTTAATTTTTTTAACATGAATCTTTTATGGTTTTTATAGTGAAATTGTTGACTTATTTTTAACTTGGAACTTTATTTTTGCTTTTTACAGTAAAATTGTTGAGTTTTTTTAACTAGGAAGTTTATTTTTTATGGTTTTTTTAGTGAAATTGATGAATTTTTTAACTTGGAATTTTTTTTATGGTTTTTTATAGAGAAATTGTTTAATTTTTTAACTTGGAACTTTTTTTATGCTTTTTATACAGAAACAGTTTACTTGGAATCTTTTATACTTTTTTTTTAACTTGGAACTTTTTTATGGTTCTTTTAGTGAAATTTTTGAGTTTTTTAAAATTTACTTTTTTTTATGTTTTTGTATAGTGAAATTATTGAATTATTTTAAGATTGATGTTTTTTTATGTAATTTATATTAAAATTGCTTATATTTTTAACTTGAAACTTTTTTTGTGTGTTTTTTATAGTGAAATTGTTGAGTATTTTAAATTGGAACTTTTTTTAATGGTTTTTACAGTGAAATTGTTGAGTTTTTTCAAATGGAACTTTTTTTGTATGGTTTTTACAGTGAAAATGTAGAGTTTTTTAACTTGGAACTTTTTTAATGGTATTTATAGTGAAATTATTGAGTTTTTCGACTTGGAACTTTTTTATGGTTTTTATAGTGAAATTGTATAGTTTTTTAACTAGGAACTTTTTTTAATGGTATTTATAGTGAAATTATTGAGTTTTTTGACTTGGAACTTTTTTATGGTTTTTATAGTGAAATTGTTAATTTTTTTAACATGAATCTTTTATGGTTTTTATAGTGAAATTGTTGACTTATTTTTAACTTGGAACTTTATTTTTGCTTTTTACAGTAAAATTGTTGAGTTTTTTTAACTAGGAAGTTTATTTTTTATGGTTTTTTAGTGAAATTGATGAATTTTTTAACTTGGAATTTTTTTATGGTTTTTTATAGAGAAATTTTTTAATTTTTTAACTTGGAACTTTTTTTATGCTTTTTATACAGAAACTGTTTACTTGGAATCTTTTATGCTTTTTTTTAACTTGGAACTTTTTTATGGTTCTTTTAGTGAAATTGTTGAGATTTTTAAAATTTACTTTTTTTTATAGTGAAATTATTGAATTATTTTAAGATTGATGTTTTTTTATGTAATTTATATTAAAATTGCTTATATTTTTAACTTGAAACTTTTTTTGTGTGTTTTTTATAGTGAAATTGTTGAGTATTTTAAATTGGAACTTTTTTTAATGGTTTTTACAGTGAAATTGTAGAGTTTTTTCAAATGGAACTTTTTTTGTATGGTTCTTACAGTGAAAATGTAGAGTTTTTTAACTTGGAACTTTTTTAATGGTATTTATAGTGAAATTATTGAGTTTTTCGACTTGGAACTTTTTTATGGTTTTTATAGTTAAATTGTATAGTTTTTTAACTAGGAACTTTTTTTAATGGTATTTATAGTGAAATTATTGAGTTTTTTGACTTGGAACTTTTTTATGGTTTTTATAGTGAAATTGTTAATTTTTTTAACATGAATCTTTTGTGGTTTTTATAGTGAAATTGTTGACTTATTTTTAACTTGGAACTTTATTTTTGCTTTTTACATTAAAATTGTTGAGTTTTTTTAACTAGGAAGTTTATTTTTTATGGTTTTTTTAGTGAAATTGATGAATTTTTTAACTTGGAATTTTTTTATGGTTTTTTATAGAGAAATTTTTTAATTTTTTAACTTGGAATTTTTTTTATGCTTTTTATACACAAACTGTTTACTTGGAATCTTTTATGCTTTTTTTTAACTTGGAACTTTTTTATGGTTCTTTTAGTGAAATTGTTGAGTTTTTTAAAATTTACTTTGTTTTTATGTTTTTTTATAGTGAAATTATTGAATTATTTTAAGATTGATGTTTTTTTATGTAATTTATATTAAAATTGCTTATATTTTTAACTTGAAACTTTTTTTGTGTGTTTTTTATAGTGAAATTGTTGAGTATTTTAAATTGGAACTTTTTTTAATGGTTTTTACAGTGAAATTGTAGAGTTTTTTCAAATGGAACTTTTTTTGTATGGTTTTTACAGTGAAAATGTAGAATTTTTTAACTTGGAACTTTTTTAATGGTATTTATAGTGAAATTATTGAGTTTTTTCGACTTGGAACTTTTTTATGGCTTTTATAGTGAAATTGTATAGTTTTTTAACTAGGAACTTTTTTTAATGGTATTTATAGTGAAATTATTGAGTTTTTTGACTTGGAACTTTTTTATGATTTTTATAGTGAAATTGTTAATTTTTTTAACATGAATCTTTTATGGTTTTTATAGTGAAATTGTTGACTTATTTTTAACTTGGAACTTTATTTTTGCTTTTTACAGTAAAATTGTTGAGTTTTTTTAACTAGGAAGTTTATTTTTTATGGTTTTTTTAGTGAAATTGATGAATTTTTTAACTTGGAATTTTTTTTATGGTTTTTTATAGAGAAATTGTTTAATTTTTTAACTTGGAACTTTTTTTATGCTTTTTATACAGAAACAGTTTACTTGGAATCTTTTATACTTTTTTTTTAACTTGGAACTTTTTTATGGTTCTTTTAGTGAAATTTTTGAGTTTTTTAAAATTTACTTTTTTTTATGTTTTTGTATAGTGAAATTATTGAATTATTTTAAGATTGATGTTTTTTTATGTAATTTATATTAAAATTGCTTATATTTTTAACTTGAAACTTTTTTTGTGTGTTTTTTATAGTGAAATCGTTGAGTATTTTAAATTGGAACTTTTTTTAATGGTTTTTACAGTGAAATTGTTGAGTTTTTTCAAATGGAACTTTTTTTGTATGGTTTTTACAGTGAAAATGTAGAGTTTTTTAACTTGGAACTTTTTTAATGGTATTTATAGTGAAATTATTGAGTTTTTCGACTTGGAACTTTTTTATGGTTTTTATAGTGAAATTGTATAGTTTTTTAACTAGGAACTTTTTTTAATGGTATTTATAGTGAAATTATTGAGTTTTTTGACTTGGAACTTTTTTATGGTTTTTATAGTGAAATTGTTAATTTTTTTAACATGAATCTTTTATGGTTTTTATAGTGAAATTGTTGACTTATTTTTAACTTGGAACTTTATTTTTGCTTTTTACATTAAAATTGTTGAGTTTTTTTAACTAGGAAGTTTATTTTTTATGGTTTTTTTAGTGAAATTGATGAATTTTTTAACTTGGAATTTTTTTATGGTTTTTTATAGAGAAATTTTTTAATTTTTTAACTTGGAACTTTTTTTATGCTTTTTATACAGAAACTGTTTACTTGGAATCTTTTATGCTTTTTTTTAACTTGGAACTTTTTTATGGTTCTTTTAGTGAAATTGTTGAGATTTTTAAAATTTACTTTTTTTTATAGTGAAATTATTGAATTATTTTAAGATTGATGTTTTTTTATGTAATTTATATTAAAATTGCTTATATTTTTAACTTGAAACTTTTTTTGTGTGTTTTTTATAGTGAAATTGTTGAGTATTTTAAATTGGAACTTTTTTTAATGGTTTTTACAGTGAAATTGTAGAGTTTTTTCAAATGGAACTTTTTTTGTATGGTTCTTACAGTGAAAATGTAGAGTTTTTTAACTTGGAACTTTTTTAATGGTATTTATAGTGAAATTATTGAGTTTTTCGACTTGGAACTTTTTTATGGTTTTTATAGTGAAATTGTATAGTTTTTTAACTAGGAACTTTTTTTAATGGTATTTATAGTGAAATTATTGAGTTTTTTGACTTGGAACTTTTTAATGGTTTTTATAGTGAAATTGTTAATTTTTTTAACATGAATCTTTTATGGTTTTATAGTGAAATTGTTGACTTATTTTTAACTTGGAACTTTTTTTTATGATTTTTATAGTAAAATTGTTGAGTGTTTTTAACTAGGAAGTTTATTTTTTATGGTTTTTATAGTGAAATTGATGAATTTTTTAACATGGAATTTTTTTATGGTTTTTATAGAGAAATTGTTTAATTTTTTAACTTGGATCTTTTTTTATGCTTTTTATACAGAAACTGTTTACTTGGAATCTTTTATGCTTTTTTTTACTTGGAACTTTTTTATGGTTCTTTTAGTGAAATTGTTGAGTTTTTTAAAAATTTTACTTTTTTTTATGTTTTTTAATAGTGAAATTATTGAATTATTTTAAGATTGATGTTTTTTTTTTATGTAATTTATATTAAAATTGCTTATATTTTTAATTTGAAACTTTTTTGTGTGTTTTTTATAGTGAAATTGTTGATTATTTTAAATTGGAACTTTTTTTAATGGTTATTACAGTGAAATTGTTGAGTTTTTTCAAATGGAACTTTTTTTGTATGGTTTTTACAATGAAAATGTAGTGTTTTTTATGCTTTTTATACAGAAACTGTTTACTTGGAATCTTTTATGCTTCTTTTTTTAACATGGAACTTTTTTATGGTTCTTTTAGTGAAATTGTTGAGTTTTTTAAAATTTACATTTTTTATGTTTTTGTATAGTGAAATTATTGAATTATTTTAAGATTGATGTTTTTTTTATGTATTTTATATTAAAATTGCTTATATTTTTAACTTGAAACTTTTTTGTGGGTTTTTTATAGTGAAATTGTTGAGTATTTTAAATTGGAACTTTTTTTAATAGTTTTTACAGTGAAATTGTTGAGTTTTTTCAAATGGAACTTTTTTTGTATGGTTTTTACAGTGAAAATGTAGAGTTTTTTAACTTGGAACTTTTTTCATGGTATTTATAGTGAAATTATTGAGCTTTTCGACTTGGAACTTTTTTATGGTTTTTATAGTGAAATTGTATAGTTTTTTAACTAGGAACTTTTTTTAATGGTATTTATAGTGAAATTATTGAGTTTTTTGACTTGGAACTTTTTTATGATTTTTATAGTGAAATTGTTAGTTTTTTTAACATGAATCTTTTATGGTTTTTATAGTGAAATTGTTGACTTATTTTTAACTTGGAACTTTATTTTTGCTTTTTACAGTAAAATTGTTGAGTTTTTTTTAATAGGAAGTTTATTTTTTATGGTTTTTTTAGTGAAATTGATGAAATTTTTAACTTGGAATTTTTTTATGGTTTTTTATAGAGAAATTTTTTAATTTTTTAACTTGGAACTTTTTTTATGCTTTTTATAAAGAAACTGTTTACTTGGAATCTTTTATGCTTTTTTTTAACTTGGAACTTTTTTATGGTTCTTTTAGTGAAATTGTTGAGATTTTTAAAATTTACTTTTTTTTATAGTGAAATTATTGAATTATTTTAAGATTGATGTTTTTTTATGTAATTTATATTAAAATTGCTTATATTTTTAACTTGAAACTTTTTTTGTGTGTTTTTTATAGTGAAATTGTTGAGTATTTTAAATTGGAACTTTTTTTAATGGTTTTTATAGTGAAATTGTTGAGTTTTTTCAAATGGAACTTTTTTTGTATGGTTCTTACAGTGAAAATGTAGAGTTTTTTAACTTGGAACTTTTTTAATGGTATTTATAGTGAAATTATTGAGTTTTTCGACTTGGAACTTTTTTATGGTTTTTATAGTGAAATTGTATAGTTTTTTAACTAGGAACTTTTTTTAATGGTATTTATAGTGAAATTATTGAGTTTTTTGACTTGGAACTTTTTTATGGTTTTTATAGTGAAATTGTTAATTTTTTAACATGAATTTTTTATGGTTTTTATAGTGAAATTGTTGACTTATTTTTAACTTGGAACTTTTTTTTTATGATTTTTACAGTAAAATTGTTGAGTGTTTATAACTAGGAAGTTTATTTTTTATGGTTTTTATAGTGAAATTGATGAATTTTTTAACATGGAATTTTTTTATGGTTTTTATAGAGAAATTGTTTAATTTTTTAACTTGGAACTTTTTTTATGCTTTTTATACAGAAACTGTTTACTTGGAATCTTTTATGCTTTTTTTTAACTTGGAACTTTTTTATGGTTCTTTTAGTGAAATTGTTGAGTTTTTTAAAATTTTTTCTTTTTTTTATGTTTTTTTATAGTGAAATTATTGAATTATTTTAAGATAGATGTTTTTTTTTATGTAATTTATATTAAAATTGCTTATATTTTTAATTTGAAACTTTTTTGTGTGTTTTTTATAGTGAAATTGTTGAGTATTTTAAATTGGAACTTTTTTTAATGGTTTTTACAGTGAAATTGTTGAGTTTTTCAAATGGAACTTTTTTTGTATGGTTTTTACAGTGAAAATGTAGTGTTTTTTTATGCTTTTTATACAGAAACTGTTTACTTGGAATCTTTTATGCTTCTTTTTTTAACATGGAACTTTTTTATGGTTCTTTTAGTGAAATTGTTGAGTTTTTTAAAATTTACATTTTTTATGTTTTTGTATAGTGAAATTATTGAATTATTTTAAGATTGATGTTTTTTTTATGTATTTTATAATAAAATTGCTTATATTTTTAACTTGAAACTTTTTTTGTGGGTTTTTTATAGTGAAATTGTTGAGTATTTTAAATTGGAACTATTTTTAATGGTTTTTACAGTGAAATTGTTGAGTTTTTTCAAATGGAACTTTTTTTGAATGGTTTTTACAGTGAAAATGTAGAGTTTTTTAACTTGGAACTTTTTTAATGGTATTTATAGTGAAATTATTGAGTTTTTCGACTTGGAACTTTTTTATGGTTTTTATAGTGAAATTGTATAGTTTTTTAACTAGGAACTTTTTTTAATGGTATTTATAGTGAAATTATTGAGTTTTTTGACTTGGAACTTTTTTATGATTTTTATAGTGAAATTGTTAATTTTTTTAACATGAATCTTTTATGGTTTTTATAGTGAAATTGTTGACTTATTTTTAACTTGGAACTTTATTTTTGCTTTTTACAGTAAAATTGTTGAGTTTTTTTAACTAGGAAGTTTATTTTTTATGGTTTTTTTAGTGAAATTGATGAATTTTTTAACTTGGAATTTTTTTATGGTTTTTTATAGAGAAATGTTTTAATTTTTTAACTTGGAACTTTTTTTATGCTTTTTATACAGAAACTGTTTACTTGGAATCTTTTATGCTTTTTTTTAACTTGGAACTTTTTTATGGTTCTTTTAGTGAAATTGTTGAGATTTTTAAAATTTAATTTTTTTTATGTTTTTTTATAGTGAAATTATTGAATTATTTTAAGATTGATGTTTTTTTATGTAATTTATATTAAAATTGCTTATATTTTTAACTTGAAACTTTTTTTGTGTGTTTTTTATAGTGAATTTGTTGAGTATTTTAAATTGGAACTTTTTTTAATGGTTTTTATAGTGAAATTGTTGAGTTTTTTCAAATGGAACTTTTTTTGTATGGTTTTTACAGTGAAAATGTAGAGTTTTTTAACTTGGAACTTTTTTAATGGTATTTATAGTGAAATTATTGAGTTTTTCGACTTGGAACTTTTTTATGGTTTTTATAGTGAAATTGTATAGTTTTTTAACTAGGAACTTTTTTTAATGGTATTTATAGTGAAATTATTGAGTTTTTTGACTTGGAACTTTTTTATGGTTTTTATAGTGAAATTATTAATTTTTTAACATGAATCTTTTATGGTTTTTATAGTGAAATTGTTGACTTATTTTTAACTTGGAACTTTTTTTAATGATTTTTATAGTAAAATTGTTGAGTGTTTTTAACTAGGAAGTTTATTTTTTATGGTTTTTATAGTGAAATTGATGAATTTTTTAACATGGAATTTTTTTATGGTTTTTATAGAGAAATTGTTTAATTTTTTAACTTGAAACTTTTTTTATGCTTTTTATACAGAAACTGTTTACTTGGAATCTTTTATGCTTTTTTTTAACTTGGAACTTTTTTATGGTTCTTTTAGTGAAATTGTTGAGTTTTTTAAAATTTTTACTTTTTTTTATGTTTTTTTATAGTGAAATTATTGAATTATTTTAAGATTGATGTTTTTTTTATGTAATTTATATTAAAATTGCTTATATTTTTAATTTGAAACTTTTTTGTGTGTTTTTTATATTGAAATTGTTGAGTATTTTAAATTGGAACTTTTTTTAATGGTTTTTACAGTGAAATTGTTGAGTTTTTTCAAATGGAACTTTTTTTGTATGGTTTTTACACTGAAAATGTAGTGTTTTTTTATGCTTTTTATACAGAAACTGTTTACTTGGAATCTTTTATGCTTCTTTTTTTAACATGGAACTTTTTTATGGTTCTTTTAGTGAAATTGTTGAGTTTTTTAAAATTTACATTTTTTATGTTTTTGTATAGTGAAATTATTGAATTATTTTAAGATTGATGTTTTTTTTATGTATTTTATAATAAAATTGCTTATATTTTTAACTTGAAACTTTTTTTGTGGGTTTTTTATAGTGAAATTGTTGAGTATTTTAAATTGGAACTTTTTTTAATGGTTTTTACAGTGAAATTGTTGAGTTTTTTCAAATGGAACTTTTTTTGAATGGTTTTTACAGTGAAAATGTAGAGTTTTTTAACTTGGAACTTTTTAATGGTATTTATAGTGAAATTATTTAGTTTTTCGACTTGGAACTTTTTTATGGTTTTTATAGTGAAATTGTATAGTTTTTTAACTTGGAACTTTTTTTAATGGTATTTATAGTGAAATTATTGAGTATTTTGACTTGGAACTTTTTTATGATTTTTATAGTGAAATTGTTAATTTTTTTAACATGAATCTTTTATGGTTTTTATAGTGAAATTGTTGACTTATTTTTAACTTGGAACTTTATTTTTGCTTTTTACGGTAAAATTGTTGAGTTTTTTTAACTAGGAAGTTTATTTTTTATGGTTTTTTTAGTGAAATTGATGAATTTTTTAACTTGGAATTTTTTTATGGTTTTTTATAGAGAAATTTTTTAATTTTTTAACTTGGAACTTTTTTTATGCTTTTTATACAGAAACTGTTTACTTGGAATATTTTATGCTTTTTTTTAACTTGGAACTTTTTTATGGTTCTTTTAGTGAAATTGTTGAGATTTTTAAAATTTAATTTTTTTTATGTTTTTTTATAGTGAAATTATTGAATTATTTTAAGATTGATGTTTTTTTATGTAATTTATATTAAAATTGCTTATATTTTTAACTTGAAACTTTTTTTTTGTGTTTTTTATAGTGAATTTGTTGAGTATTTTAAATTGGAACTTTTTTTAATGGTTTTTATAGTGAAATTGTTGAGTTTTTTCAAATGGAACTTTTTTTGTATGGTTTTTACAGTGAAAATGTAGAGTTTTTTAACTTGGAACTTTTTTAATGGTATTTATAGTGAAATTATTGAGTTTTTCGACTTGGAACTTTTTTATGGTTTTTATAGTGAAATTGTATAGTTTTTTAACTAGGAACTTTTTTTAATGGTATTTATAGTGAAATTATTGAGTTTTTTGACTTGGAACTTTTTTATGGTTTTTATAGTGAAATTATTAATTTTTTAACATGAATCTTTTATGGTTTTTATAGTGAAATTGTTGACTTATTTTTAACTTGGAACTTTTTTTTATGATTTATACAGTAAAATTGTTGAGTGTTTTTAACTAGGAAGTTTATTTTTTATGGTTTTTATAGTGAAATTGATGAATTTTTTAACATGGAATTTTTTTATGGTTTTTATAGGGAAATTGTTTAATTTTTTAACTTGAAACTTTTTTATGCTTTTTATACAGAAACTGTTTACTTGGAATCTTTTATGCTTTTTTTTAACTTGGAACTTTTTTATGGTTCTTTTAGTGAAATTGTTGAGTTTTTTAAAATTTTTACTTTTTTTTATGTTTTTTTATAGTTAAATTATTGAATTATTTTAAGATTGATGTTTTTTTTTTATGTAATTTATATTAAAATTGCTTATATTTTTAATTTGAAACTTTTTTGTGTGTTTTTTATAGTGAAATTGTTGAGTATTTTAAATTGGAACTTTTTTTAATGGTTTTTACAGTGAAATTGTTGAGTTTTTTCAAATGGAACTTTTTTTGTATGGTTTTTACAGTGAAAATGTAGTGTTTTTTTATGCTTTTTATACAGAAACTGTTTACTTGGAATCTTTTATGCTTCTTTTTTTAACATGGAACTTTTTTATGGTTCTTTTAGTGAAATTGTTGAGTTTTTTAAAATTTACATTTTTTATGTTTTTGTATAGTGAAATTATTGAATTATTTTAAGATTGATGTTTTTTTTATGTATTTTATAATAAAATTGCTTATATTTTTAACTTGAAACTTTTTTTGTGGGTTTTTTATAGTGAAATTGTTGAGTATTTTAAATTGGAACTTTTTTTAATGGTTTTTACAGTGAAATTGTTGAGTTTTTTCTAATGGAACTTTTTTTGAATGGTTTTTACAGTGAAAATGTAGAGTTTTTTAACTTGGAACTTTTTAATGGTATTTATAGTGAAATTATTGAGTTTTTCGACTTGGAACTTTTTTATGGTTTTTATAGTGAAATTGTATAGTTTTTTAACTTGGAACTTTTTTTAATTGTATTTATAGTGAAATTATTGAGTATTTTGACTTGGAACTTTTTTATGATTTTTATAGTGAAATTGTTAATTTTTTTAACATGAATCTTTTATGGTTTTTATAGTGAAATTGTTGACTTATTTTTAACTTGGAACTTTATTTTTGCTTTTTACAGTAAAATTGTTGAGTTTTTTTAACTAGGAAGTTTATTTTTTATGGTTTTTTTAGTGAAATTGATGAATTTTTTAACTTGGAATTTTTTTATGGTTTTTTATAGAGAAATTTTTTAATTTTTTAACTTGGAACTTTTTTTATGCTTTTTATACAGAAACTGTTTACTTGGAATCTTTTATGCTTTTTTTTAACTTGGAACTTTTTTATGGTTCTTTTAGTGAAATTGTTGAGATTTTTAAAATTTAATTTTTTTTATGTTTTTTTATAGTGAAATTATTGAATTATTTTAAGATTGATGTTTTTTTATGTAATTTATATTAAAATTGCTTATATTTTTAACTTGAAACTTTTTTTGTGTGTTTTTTATAGTGAATTTGTTGAGTATTTTAAATTGGAACTTTTTTTAATGGTTTTTATAGTGAAATTGTTGAGTTTTTTCAAATGGAACTTTTTTTGTATGGTTTTTACAGTGAAAATGTAGAGTTTTTTAACTTGGAACTTTTTTAATGGTATTTATAGTGAAATTATTGAGTTTTTCGACTTGGAACTTTTTTATGGTTTTTATAGTGAAATTGTATAGTTTTTTAACTAGGAACTTTTTTTAATGGTATTTATAGTGAAATTATTGAGTTTTTTTACTTGGAACTTTTTTATGGTTTTTATAGTGAAATTATTAATTTTTTAACATAAATCTTTTATGGTTTTTATAGTGAAATTGTTGACTTATTTTTAACTTGGAACTTTTTTTTATGATTTTTACAGTAAAATTGTTGAGTGTTTTTAACTAGGAAGTTTATTTTTTATGGTTTTTATAGTGAAATTGATGAATTTTTTAACATGGAATTTTTTTATGGTTTTTATAGAGAAATTGTTTAATTTTTTAACTTGAAACTTTTTTTATGCTTTTTATACAGAAACTGTTTACTTGGAATCTTTTATGCTTTTTTTTAACTTGGAACTTTTTTATGGTTCTTTTAGTGAAATTGTTGAGTTTTTTAAAATTTTTACTTTTTTTTATGTTTTTTTATAGTGAAATTATTGAATTATTTTAAGATTGATGTTTTTTTTTATGTAATTTATATTAAAATTGCTTATATTTTTAATTTGAAACTTTTTTGTGTGTTTTTTATAGTGAAATTGTTGAGTATTTTAAATTGGAACTTTTTTTAATTGTTTTTACAGTGAAATTGTTGAGTTTTTTCAAATGGAACTTTTTTTGTATGGTTTTTACAGTGAAAATGTAGTGTTTTTTTTATGCTTTTTATACAGAAACTGTTTACTTGGAATCTTTTATGCTTCTTTTTTTAACATGGAACTTTTTTATGGTTCTTTTAGTGAAATTGTTGAGTTTTTTAAAATTTACATTTTTTTATGTTTTTGTATAGTGAAATTATTGAATTATTTTAAGATTGATGTTTTTTTTATGTATTTTATAATAAAATTGCTTATATTTTTAACTTGAAACTTTTTTTGTGGGTTTTTTATAGTGAAATTGTTGAGTATTTTAAATTGGAACTTTTTTTAATGGTTTTTACAGTGAAATTGTTGAGTTTTTTCAAATGGAACTTTTTTTGAATGGTTTTTACAGTGAAAATGTAGAGTTTTTTAACTTGGAACTTTTTTAATGGTATTTATAGTGAAATTATTGAGTTTTTCGACTTGGAACTTTTTTATGGTTTTTATAGTGAAATTGTATAGTTTTTTAACTAGGAACTTTTTTTAATGGTATTTATAGTGAAATTATTGAGTTTTTTGACTTGGAACTTTTTTATGATTTTTTTAGTGAAATTGTTAATTTATTTAACATGAATCTTTTATGGTTTTTATAGTGAAATTGTTGACTTATTTTTAACTTGGAACTTTATTTTTGCTTTTTACAGTAAAATTGTTGAGTTTTTTTTACTAGGAAGTTTATTTTTTATGGTTTTTTTAGTGAAATTGATTAATTTTTTAACTTGGAATTTTTTTATGGTTTTTTATAGAGAAATTTTTTAATTTTTTAACTTGGAACTTTTTTTATGCTTTTTATACAGAAACTGTTTACTTGGAATCTTTTATGCTTTTTTTTAACTTGGAACTTTTTTATGGTTCTTTTAGTGAAGTTGTTGAGATTTTTAAAATTTACTTTTTTTTATGTTTTTTTATAGTGAAATTATTGAATTATTTTAAGATTGATGTTTTTTTATGTAATTTATATTAAAATTGCTTATATTTTTAACTTGAAACTTTTTTTTTGTGTTTTTTATAGTGAAATTGTTGAGTATTTTAAATTGGAACTTTTTTTAATGGTTTTTATAGTGAAATTGTTGAGTTTTTTCAAATGGAACTTTTTTTGTATGGTTTTTACAGTGAAAATGTAGAGTTTTTTAACTTGGAAATTTTTTAATGGTATTTATAGTGAAATAATTGAGTTTTTCGACTTGGAACTTTTTTATGGTTTTTATAGTGAAATTGTATAGTTTTTTAACTAGGAACTTTTTTTAATGGTATTTATAGTGAAATTATTGAGTTTTTTGACTTGGAACTTTTTTATGATTTTTTTAGTGAAATTGTTAATTTATTTAACATGAATCTTTTATGGTTTTTATAGTGAAATTGTTGACTTATTTTTAACTTGGAACTTTATTTTTGCTTTTTACAGTAAAATTGTTGAGTTTTTTTTACTAGGAAGTTTATTTTTTATGGTTTTTTTAGTGAAATTGATTAATTTTTTAACTTGGAATTTTTTTTATGGTTTTTTATAGAGAAATTTTTTAATTTTTTAACTTGGAACTTTTTTTATGCTTTTTATACAGAAACTGTTTACTTGGAATCTTTTATGCTTTTTTTTAACTTGGAACTTTTTTATGGTTCTTTTAGTGAAGTTGTTGAGATTTTTAAAATTTACTTTTTTTTATGTTTTTTTATAGTGAAATTATTGAATTATTTTAAGATTGATGTTTTTTTATGTAATTTATATTAAAATTGCTTATATTTTTAACTTGAAACTTTTTTTGTGTGTTTTTTATAGTGAAATTGTTGAGTATTTTAAATTGGAACTTTTTTTAATGGTTTTTATAGTGAAATTGTTGAGTTTTTTCAAATGGAACTTTTTTTGTATGGTTTTTACAGTGAAAATGTAGAGTTTTTTAACTTGGAACTTTTTTAATGGTATTTATAGTGAAATTATTGAGTTTTTCGACTTGGAACTTTTTTATGGTTTTTATAGTGAAATTGTATAGTTTTTTAACTAGGAACTTTTTTTAATGGTATTTATAGAGAAATTATTGAGTTTTTTGACTTGGAACTTTTTTATGATTTTTATAGTGAAATTGTTAATTTTTTTAACATGAATCTTTTATGGTTTTTATAGTGAAATTGTTGACTTAATTTTAACTTGGAACTTTATTTTTGCTTTTTACAGTAAAATTGTTGAGTTTTTTTAACTAGGAAGTTCATTTTTTATGGTTTTTTTAGTGAAATTGATGAATTTTTTAACTTGGAATTTTTTTATGGTTTTTTATAGAGAAATTTTTTAATTTTTTAACTTGGAACTTTTTTTATGCTTTTTATACAGAAACTGTTTACTTGGAATCTTTTATGTTTTTTTTTAACTTGGAACTTTTTTATGGTTCTTTTAGTGAAATTGTTGAGTTTTTTAAAATTTACTTTTTTTTATGTTTTTTTATAGTGAAATTATTGAATTATTTTAAGATTGATTTTTTTTATGTAATTTATATTAAAATTGCTTATATTTTTAACTTGAAACTTTTTTTGTGTGTTTTTTATAGTGAAATTGTTGAGTATTTTAAATTGGAACTTTTTTTAATGGTTTTTTCAGTGAAATTGTTGAGTTTTTTCAAATGGAACTTTTTTTGTATGGTTTTTACAGTGAAAATGTAGAGTTTTTTAACTTGGAACTTTTTTAATGGTATTTATAGTGAAATTATTGAGTTTTTCGACTTGGAACTTTTTTATGGTTTTTAGAGTGAAATTGTATAGTTTTTTAACTAGGAACTTTTTTTAATGGTATTTATAGTGAAATTATTGAGTTTTTTGACTTGGAACTTTTTTATGGTTTTTATAGTGAAATTGTTAATTTTTTAACATGAATCTTTTATGGTTTTTATAGTGAAATTGTTGACTTATTTTTAACTTGGAACTTTTTTTTATGGTTTTTACAGTAAAATTGTTGAGTTTTTTTAACTAGTAAGTTTATTTTTTATGGTTTTTATAGTGAAATTGATGAATTTTTTAACTTGGAATTTTTTTATGGTTTTTATAGAGAAATTGTTTAATTTTTTAACTTGGAACTTTTTTTATGCTTTTTATACAAAAACTGTTTACTTGGAATCTTTTATACTTTTTTTTTAACTTGGAACTTTTTTATGGTTCTTTTAGTGAAATTGTTGAGTTTTTTAAAATTTACTTTTTTTATGTTTTTTTATAGTGAAATTATTGAATTATTTTAAGATTGATGTTTTTTTTTATGTAATTTATATTAAAATTGCTTATATTTTTAATTTGAAACTTTTTTTTGTGTTTTTTATAGTGAAATTGTTGAGTATTTTAAATTGGAACTTTTTTTAATGGTTTTTACAGTGAAATTGTTGAGTTTTTTCAAATGGAACTTTTTTTGTATGGTTTTTACAGTGAAAATGTAGAGTTTTTTAACTTGGAACTTTTTTAATGGTATTTATAGTGAAATTATTGAGTTTTTCGACTTGGAACTTTTTTATGGTTTTTATAGTGAAATTGTATAGTTTTTTAATCAGGAACTTTTTTTAATGGTATTTATAGTAAAATTATTGAGTTTTTTGACTTGGAAATATTTTATGGTTTTTATAGTGAAATTGTTAATTTTTTAACATGAATCTTTTATGGTTTTTATAGTGAAATTGTTGACTTATTTTTAACTTGGAACTTTATTTTTGCTTTTTACAGTAAAATTGTTGAGTTTTTTTAACTAGGAAGTTTATTTTTTATGGTTTTTTAGTGAAATTGATGAATTTTTTAACTTGGAATTTTTTTATGGTTTTTATAGAGAAATTGTTTAATTTTTTAACTTGGATCTTTTTTAATGCTTTTTATACAGAAACTGTTTACTTGGAATCTTTTATACTTTTTTTTTAACTTGGAACTTTTTTATGGTTCTTTTAGTGAAATTTTTGAGTTTTTTAAAATTTACATTTTTTATGTTTTTTTATAGTGAAATTATTGAATTATTTTAAGATTGATGTTTTTTTTATGTAATTTATATTAAAATTACTTATATTTTTAATTTGAAACTTTTTTGTGTGTTTTTTATAGTGAAATTGTTGAGTATTTTAAATTGGAACTTTTTTTTAATGGTTTTTTCAGTGAAATTGTTGAGTTTTTTCAAATGGAACTTTTTTTGTATGGTTTTTACAGTGAAAATGTAGAGTTTTTTAACTTGGAACTTTTTTAATGGTATTTATAGTGAAATTATTGAGTTTTTCGACTTGGAACTTTTTTATGGTTTTTATAGTGAAATTGTATAGTTTTTTAACTAGGAACTTTTTTTAATGGTATTTATAGTGAAATTATTGAGTTTTTTGACTTGGAACTTTTTTATGGTTTTTATAGTGAAATTGTTAATTTTTTAACATGAATCTTTTATGGTTTTTATAGTGAAATTGTTGACTTATTTTTAACTTGGAACTTTTTTTTATGGTTTTTACAGTAAAATTGTTGAGTTTTTTTAACTAGTAAGTTTATTTTTTATGGTTTTTATAGTGAAATTGATGAATTTTTTAACTTGGAATTTTTTTATGGTTTTTATAGAGAAATTGTTTAATTTTTTAACTTGGAACTTTTTTTATGCTTTTTATACAAAAACTGTTTACTTGGAATCTTTTATACTTTTTTTTTAACTTGGAACTTTTTTATGGTTCTTTTAGTGAAATTGTTGAGTTTTTTAAAATTTACTTTTTTTATGTTTTTTTATAGTGAAATTATTGAATTATTTTAAGATTGATGTTTTTTTTTATGTAATTTATATTAAAATTGCTTATATTTTTAATTTGAAACTTTTTTTTGTGTTTTTTATAGTGAAATTGTTGAGTATTTTAAATTGGAACTTTTTTTAATGGTTTTTACAGTGAAATTGTTGAGTTTTTTCAAATGGAACTTTTTTTGTATGGTTTTTACAGTGAAAATGTAGAGTTTTTTAACTTGGAACTTTTTTAATGGTATTTATAGTGAAATTATTGAGTTTTTCGACTTGGAACTTTTTTATGGTTTTTATAGTGAAATTGTATAGTTTTTTAATCAGGAACTTTTTTTAATGGTATTTATAGTAAAATTATTGAGTTTTTTGACTTGGAAATATTTTATGGTTTTTATAGTGAAATTGTTAATTTTTTAACATGAATCTTTTATGGTTTTTATAGTGAAATTGTTGACTTATTTTTAACTTGGAACTTTATTTTTGCTTTTTACAGTAAAATTGTTGAGTTTTTTTAACTAGGAAGTTTATTTTTTATGGTTTTTTAGTGAAATTGATGAATTTTTTAACTTGGAATTTTTTTATGGTTTTTATAGAGAAATTGTTTAATTTTTTAACTTGGATCTTTTTTAATGCTTTTTATACAGAAACTGTTTACTTGGAATCTTTTATACTTTTTTTTTAACTTGGAACTTTTTTATGGTTCTTTTAGTGAAATTTTTGAGTTTTTTAAAATTTACATTTTTTATGTTTTTTTATAGTGAAATTATTGAATTATTTTAAGATTGATGTTTTTTTTATGTAATTTATATTAAAATTACTTATATTTTTAATTTGAAACTTTTTTGTGTGTTTTTTATAGTGAAATTGTTGAGTATTTTAAATTGGAACTTTTTTTTAATGGTTTTTTCAGTGAAATTGTTGAGTTTTTTCAAATGGAACTTTTTTTGTATGGTTTTTACAGTGAAAATGTAGAGTTTTTTAACTTGGAACTTTTTTAATGGTATTTATAGTGAAATTATTGAGTTTTTCGACTTGGAACTTTTTTATGGTTTTTATAGTGAAATTGTATAGTTTTTTAACTAGGAACTTTTTTTAATGGTATTTATAGTGAAATTATTGAGTTTTTTGACTTGGAACTTTTTTATGGTTTTTATAGTGAAATTGTTAATTTTTTAACATGAATCTTTTATGGTTTTTATAGTGAAATTGTTGACTTATTTTTAACTTGGAACTTTTTTTTATGGTTTTTACAGTAAAATTGTTGAGTTTTTTTAACTAGTAAGTTTATTTTTTATGGTTTTTATAGTGAAATTGATGAATTTTTTAACTTGGAATTTTTTTATGCTTTTTATAGAGAAATTGTTTAATTTTTTAACTTGGAACTTTTTTTATGCTTTTTATACAAAAACTGTTTACTTGGAATCTTTTATACTTTTTTTTTAACTTGGAACTTTTTTATGGTTCTTTTAGTGAAATTGTTGAATTTTTTAAAATTTACTTTTTTTATGTTTTTTTATAGTGAAATTATTGAATTATTTTAAGATTGATGTTTTTTTTATGTAATTTATATTAAAATTGCTTATATTTTTAATTTGAAACTTTTTTTTGTGTTTTTTATAGTGAAATTGTTGAGTATTTTAAATTGGAACTTTTTTTAATGGTTTTTACAGTGATATTGTTGAGTTTTTTCAAATGGAACTTTTTTTGTATGGTTTTTACAGTGAAAATGTAGAGTTTTTTAACTTGGAACTTTTTTAATGGTATTTATAGTGAAATTATTGAGTTTTTCGACTTGAAACTTTTTTTTGGTTTTTATAGTGAAATTGTATAGTTTTTAATCAGGAACTTTTTTTAATGGTATTTATAGTAAAATTATTGAGTTTTTTTACTTGGAACTATTTTATGGTTTTTATAGTGAAATTGTTAAATTTTTAACATGAATCTTTTATGGTTTTTATAGTGAAATTGTTGACTTATTTTTAACTTGGAACTTTATTTTTGCTTTTTACAGTAAAATTGTTGAGTTTTTATAACTAGGAAGTTTATTTTTTATGGTGTTTTTAGTGAAATTGATGAATTTTTTAACTTGGAATTTTTTTATGGTTTTTATAGAGAAATTGTTTAATTTTTTAACTTGGAACTTTTTTTTATGCTTTTTATACAGAAACTGTTTACTTGGAATCTTTTATACTTTTTTTTTTAACTTGGAACTTTTTTATGGTTCTTTTTGTGAAATTTTTGAGTTTTTTAAAATTTACATTTTTTATGTTTTTTTATAGTGAAATTATTGAATTATTTTAAGATTGATGTTTTTTTTATGTAATTTATATTAAAATTGCTTATATTTTTAATTTGAAACTTTTTTGTGTGTTTTTTATAGTGAAATTGTTGAGTATTTTAAATTGGAACTTTTTTTAATGGTTTTTTCAGTGAAATTGTTGAGTTTTTTCAAATGGAACTTTTTTTGTATGGTTTTTACAGTGAAAATGTAGAGTTTTTTAACTTGGAACTTTTTTAATGGTATTTATAGTGAAATTATTGAGTTTTACGACTTGGAACTTTTTTATGGTTTTTATAGTGAAATTGTATAGTTTTTTAACTAGGAACTTTTTTTAATGGTATTTATAGTGAAATTATTGAGTTTTTTGACTTGGAACTTTTTTATGGTTTTTATAGTGAAATTGTTAATTTTTTAACATGAATCTTTTATGGTTTTTATAGTGAAATTGTTGACTTATTTTTAACTTGGAACTTTTTTTTATGGTTTTTACAGTAAAATTGTTGAGTTTTTTTAACTAGTAAGTTTATTTTTTATGGTTTTTATAGTGAAATTGATGAATTTTTTAACTTGGAATTTTTTTATGGTTTTTATAGAGAAATTGTTTAATTTTTTAACTTGGAACTTTTTTTATGCTTTTTATACAAAAACTGTTTACTTGGAATCTTTTATACTTTTTTTTTTAACTTGGAACTTTTTTATGGTTCTTTTAGTGAAATTGTTGAATTTTTTAAAATTTACTTTTTTTATGTTTTTTTATAGTGAAATTATTGAATTATTTTAAGATTGATGTTTTTTTTATGTAATTTATATTAAAATTGCTTATATTTTTAATTTGAAACTTTTTTTTGTGTTTTTTATATTGAAATTGTTGAGTATTTTAAATTGGAACTTTTTTTAATGGTTTTTACAGTGATATTGTTGAGTTTTTTCAAATGGAACTTTTTTTGTATGGTTTTTACAGTGAAAATGTAGAGTTTTTTAACTTGGAACTTTTTTAATGGTATTTATAGTGAAATTATTGAGTTTTTCGACTTGAAACTTTTTTTTGGTTTTTATAGTGAAATTGTATAGTTTTTAATCAGGAACTTTTTTTAATGGTATTTATAGTAAAATTATTGAGTTTTTTGACTTGGAACTATTTTATGGTTTTTATAGTGAAATTGTTAAATTTTTAACATGAATCTTTTATGGTTTTTATAGTGAAATTGTTGACTTATTTTTAACTTGGAACTTTATTTTTGCTTTTTACAGTAAAATTGTTGAGTTTTTATAACTAGGAAGTTTATTTTTTATGGTGTTTTTAGTGAAATTGATGAATTTTTTAACTTGGAATTTTTTTATGGTTTTTATAGAGAAATTGTTTAATTTTTTAACTTGGATCTTTTTTTTATGCTTTTTATACAGAAACTGTTTACTTGGAATCTTTTATACTTTTTTTTTTTAACTTGGAACTTTTTTATGGTTCTTTTAGTGAAATTTTTGAGTTTTTTAAAATTTACATTTTTTATGTTTTTTTATAGTGAAATTATTGAATTATTTTAAGATTGATGTTTTTTTTATGTAATTTATATTAAAATTGCTTATATTTTTAATTTGAAACTTTTTTGTGTGTATTTTATAGTGAAATTGTTGAGTATTTTAAATTGGAACTTTTTTTAATGGTTTTTACAGTGAAATTGTTGAGTTTTTTCAAATGGAACTTTTTTTGTATGGTTTTTACAGTGAAAATGTAGTGTTTTTTAACTTGGAACTTTTTTAATGGTATTTATAGTGAAATTATTGAGTTTTTCGACTTGGAACTTTTTTATGGTTTTTATAGTGAAATTGTATAGTTTTTTAATCAGGAACTTTTTTTAATGGTATTTATAGTGAAATTATTGAGTTTTTTGACTTGGAACTATTTTATGGTTTTTATAGTGAAATTGTTAATTTTTTAACATGAATCTTTTATGGTTTTTATAGTGAAATTGTTGACTTATTTTTAACTTGGAACTTTATTTTTGCTTTTTACAGTAAAATTGTTGAGTTTTTTTAACTAGGAAGTTTATTTTTTATGGTTTTTTTAGTGAAATTGATGAATTTTTTAACTTGAAATTTTTTTATGGTTTTTATAGAGAAATTGTTTAATTTTTTAACTTGGAACTTTTTTTATGCTTTTTATACAGAAATTGTTTACTTGGAATCTTTTATACTTTTTTTTTAACTTGGAACTTTTTTATGGTTCTTTTAGTGAAATTTTTGAGTTTTTTAAAATTTACATTTTTTATGTTTTTTTATAGTGAAATTATTGAATTATTTTAAGATTGATGTTTTTTTATGTAATTTATATTAAAATTGCTTATATTTTTAACTTGAAACTTTTTTTGTGTGTTTTTTATAGTGAAATTGTTGAGTATTTTAAATTGGAACTTTTTTTAATGGTTTTTACAGTGAAATTGTTGAGTTTTTTCAAATGAAACTTTTTTAGATGGTTTTTACAGTGAAAATGTAGAGTTTTTTATGCTTTTTATACAGAAACTGTTTACTTGGAATCTTTTATGATTTTTTTTTTAACTTGGAACATTTTTATGGTTCTTTTAGTGAAATTGTTGAGTTTTTTAAAATTTACAGTTTTTTTTTATGTTTTTGTATAGTGAAATTATTGAATTATTTTAAGATTGATGTTTTTTTATGTATTTTATATTAAAATTGTTTATATTTTTAACTTGAAACTTTTTTTGTGTGTTTTTTATAGTGAAATTGTTGAGTATTTTAAATTGGAACTTTTTTTAATGGTTTTTACAGTGAAATTGTTGAGTTTTTTCAAATGGAACTTTTTTTGTATGGTTTTTACAGTGAAAATGTAGTGTTTTTTAACTTGGAACTTTTTTAATGGTATTTATAGTGAAATTATTGAGTTTTTCGACTTGGAACTTTTTTATGGTTTTTATAGTGAAATTGTATAGTTTTTTAATCAGGAACTTTTTTTAATGGTATTTATAGTGAAATTATTGAGTTTTTTGACTTGGAACTATTTTATGGTTTTTATAGTGAAATTGTTAATTTTTTAACATGAATCTTTTATGGTTTTTATAGTGAAATTGTTGACTTATTTTTAACTTGGAACTTTATTTTTGCTTTTTACAGTAAAATTGTTGAGTTTTTTTAACTAGGAAGTTTATTTTTTTGGTTTTTTTAGTGAAATTGATGAATTTTTTAACTTGAAATTTTTTTATGGTTTTTATAGAGAAATTGTTTAATTTTTTAACTTGGATCTTTTTTTATGCTTTTTATACAGAAACTGTTTACTTGGAATCTTTTATACTTTTTTTTTAACTTGGAACTTTTTTATGGTTCTTTTAGTGAAATTTTTGAGTTTTTTAAAATTTACATTTTTTATGTTTTTTTATAGTGAAATTATTGAATTATTTTAAGATTGATGTTTTTTTATGTAATTTATATTAAAATTGCTTATATTTTTAACTTGAAACTTTTTTTTTGTGTTTTTTATAGTGAAATTGTTGAGTATTTTAAATTGGAACTTTTTTTAATGGTTTTTACAGTGAAATTGTTGAGTTTTTTCAAATGGAACTTTTTTTGTATGGTTTTTACAGTGAAAATGTAGAGTTTTTTAACTTGGAACTTTTTTAATGGTATTTATAGTGAAATTATTGAGTTTTTCGACTTGGAACTTTCTTATGGTTTTTATAGTGAAATTGTATAGTTTTTTAACTAGGAACTTTTTTTAATGGCATTTATAGTGAAATTATAGAGTTTTTTGACTTGGAACTTTTTTATGGTTTTTATAGTGAAATTGTTAATTTTTTAACATGAATCTTTTATGGTTTTTATAGTGAAATTGTTGACTTATTTTTAACTTGGAACTTTTTTTTATGATTTTTACAGTAAAATTGTTGAGTTTTTTTAACTAGGAAGTTTATTTTTTATGGTTTTTTTAGTGAAATTGATGAATTTTTTAACTTGGAATTTTTTTATGGTTTTTTATAGAGAAATTTTTTAATTTTTTAACTTGGAACTTTTTTTATGCTTTTTATACAGAAACTGTTTACTTGGAATCTTTTATGTTTTTTTTTAACTTGGAACTTTTTTATGGTTCTTTTAGTGAAATTGTTGAGTTTTTTAAAATTTATATTTTTTTTATGTTTTTGTATAGTGAAATTATTGAATTATTTTAATATTGATGTTTTTGTTTATGTATTTTATATTAAAATTGCTTATATTTTTAACTTGAAACTTTTTTTTTGTGTTTTTTATAGTGAAATTGTTGAGTATTTTAAATTGGAACTTTTTTTAATGGTTTTTACAGTAAAATTGTTGAGTTTTTTCAAATGGAACTTTTTTTGTATGGTTTTTACAGTGAAAATGTAGAGTTTTTTAACTTGGAACTTTTTTAATGGTATTTATAGTGAAATTATTGAGTTTTTCGACTTGGAACTTTTTTATGGTTTTTATAGTGAAATTGTATAGTTTTTTAACTAGGAACTTTTTTTAATGGTATTTATAGTGAAATTATTGAGTTTTTTGACTTGGAACTTTTTAATGGTTTTTATAGTGAAATTGTTAATTTTTTTAACATGAATCTTTTATGGTTTTATAGTGAAATTGTTGACTTATTTTTAACTTGGAACTTTTTTTATAGTTTTTACAGTAAAATTGTTGAGTTTTTTTAACTAGGAAGTTTATTTTTTATGGTTTTTATAGTGAAATTGATGAATTTTTTAACTTGGAATTTTTTTATGGTTTTTATAGAGAAATTGTTTAATTTTTTAACTTGGATCTTTTTTTATGCTTTTTATACATAAACTGTTTACTTGGAATCTTTTATACTTTTTTTTAACTTGGAACTTTTTTATGGTTCTTTTAGTGAAATTTTTGAGTTTTTTAAAATTTACATTTTTTATGTTTTTTTATAGTGAAATTATTGAATTATTTTAAGATTGATGTTTTTTTATGTAATTTATATTAAAATTGCTTATATTTTTAACTTGAAACTTTTTTTTTGTGTTTTTTATAGTGAAATTATTGAGTATTTTAAATTGGAACTTTTTTTAATGGTTTTTACAGTGAAATTGTTGAGTTTTTTCAAATGGAACTTTTTTTGTATGGTTTTTACAGTGAAAATGTAGAGTTTTTGAACTTGGAACTTTTTTAATGGTATTTATAGTGAAATTATTGAGTTTTTCGACTTGGAATTTTTTTATCGTTTTTATAGTGAAATTGTATAGTTTTTTAACTAGGAACTTTTTTTAATGGTATTTATAGTGAAATTATTGAGTTTTTTGACTTGGAACTTTTTTATGGTTTTTATAGTGAAATTGTTAATTTTTTAACATGAATCTTTTATGGTTTTTATAGTGAAATTGTTGACTTATTTTTAACTTGGAACTTTTTTTTATGATTTTTACAGTAAAATTGTTGAGTTTTTTTAACTAGGAAGTTTATTTTTTATGGTTTTTTTAGTGAAATTGATGAATTTTTTAACTTGGAATTTTTTTATGGTTTTTTATAGAGAAATTTTTTAATTTTTTAACTTGGAACTTTTTTTATGCTTTTTATACAGAAACTGTTTACTTGGAATCTTTTATGCTTTTTTTTAACTTGGAACTTTTTTATGGTTCTTTTAGTGAAATTGTTGAGTTTTTAAAAATTTACTTTTTTATGTTTTTTTATAGTGAAATTATTGAATTATTTTAAGATTGATGTTTTTTTATGTAATTTATATTAAAATTGCTTATATTTTTAACTTGAAACTTTTTTTGTGTGTTTTTTATAGTGAAATTGTTGAGTATTTTAAATTGGAACTTTTTTTAATGGTTTTTACAGTAAAATTGTTGAGTTTTTTCAAATGGAACTTTTTTTGTATGGTTTTTACAGTGAAAATGTAGAGTTTTTTATGCTTTTTATACAGAAACTGTTTACTTGGAATCTTTTATGATTTTTTTTTAACTTGGAACATTTTTATGGTTCTTTTAGTGAAATTGTTGAGTTTTTTAAAATTTATATTTTTTTTTATGTTTTTGTATAGTGAAATTATTGAATTATTTTAATATTGATGTTTTTGTTTATGTATTTTATATTAAAATTGCTTATATTTTTAACTTGAAACTTTTTTTGTGTGTTTTTTATAGTGAAATTGTTGAGTATTTTAAATTGGAACTTTTTTTAATGGTTTTTACAGTAAAATTGTTGAGTTTTTTCAAATGGAACTTTTTTTGTATGGTTTTTACAGTGAAAATGTAGAGTTTTTTCACTTGGAACTTTTTTAATGGTATTTATAGTGAAATTATTGAGTTTTTCGAATTGGAACTTTTTTATGGTTTTTATAGTGAAATTGTATAGTTTTTTAACTAGGAACTTTTTTTAATGGTATTTATAGTGAAATTATTGAGTTTTTTGACTTGGAACTTTTTAATGGTTTTTATAGTGAAATTGTTAATTTTTTTAACATGAATCTTTTATGGTTTTATAGTGAAATTGTTGACTTATTTTTAACATGGAACTTTTTTTATAGTTTTTACAGTAAAATTGTTGAGTTTTTTTAACTAGGAAGTTTATTTTTTATGGTTTTTATAGTGAAATTGATGAATTTTTTAACTTGGAATTTTTTTATGGTTTTTATAGAGAAATTGTTTAATTTTTTAACTTGGATCTTTTTTTATGCTTTTTATACAGAAACTGTTTACTTGGAATCTTTTATACTTTTTTTTTAACTTGGAACTTTTTTATGGTTCTTTTAGTGAAATTTTTGAGTTTTTTAAAATTTACTTTTATTATGTTTTTTTATAGTGAAATTATTGAATTATTTTAAGATTGATGTTTTTTTTTTATGTAATTTATATTAAAATTGCTTATATTTTTAAGTTGAAACTTTTTTGTGTGTTTTTTATAGTGAAATTGTTGAGTATTTTAAATTGGAACTTTTTTTAATGGTTTTTACAGTGAAATTGTTGAGTTTTTTCAAATGGAACTTTTTTTGTATGGTTTTTACAGTGAAAATGTAGTGTTTTTTAACTTGGAACTTTTTTAATGGTATATATAGTGAAATTATTGAGTTTTTCGACTTGGAACTTTTGTATGGTTTTTATAGTGAAATTGTATAGTTTTTTAACTAGGAACTTTTTTGAATGGTATTTTTAGTGAAATTATTGAGTTTTTTGACTTGGAACTTTTTTATGGTTTTTATAGTGAAATTGTTAATTTTTTTAACATTAATCTTTTATGGTTTTTATAGTGAAATTGTTGACTTATTTTTAACTTGGAACTTTATTTTTGCTTTTTACAGTAAAATTGTTGAGTTTTTTTTACTAGGAAGTTTATTTTTTATGGTTTTTTTAGTGAAATTGATGAATTTTTTAACTTGGAGTTTTTTTATGGTTTTTTATAGAGAAATTTTTTAATTTTTTAACTTGGAATTTTTTTTATGCTTTTTATTCAGAAACTGTTTACTTGGAATCTTTTATGCTTTTTTTTAACTTGGAACTTTTTTATGGTTCTTTTAGTGAAATTGTAAAGTTTTTTAAAATTTATTTTTTTTAATGTTTTTTTATAGTGAAATTATTGAATTATTTTAAGATTGATGTTTTTTTATGTAATTTATATTAAAATTGCTTATATTTTTAACTTGAAACTTTTTTTGTGTGTTTTTTATAGTGAAATTGTTGAGTATTTTAAATTGGAACTTTTTTTAATGGTTTTTACAGTGAAATTGTTGAGTTTTTTCAAATGGAACTTTTTTTTTATGGTTTTTACAGTGAAAATGTAGAGTTTTTTAACTTGGAACTTTTTTAATGGTATTTATAGTGAAATTATTGAGTTTTTCGACTTGGAACTTTTTTATGGTTTTTATAGTGAAATTGTATAGTTTTTTAACTAGGAACTTTTTTTAATGGTATTTATAGTGAAATTATTGAGTTTTTTGACTTGGAACTTTTTTATGGTTTTTATAGTGAAATTGTTAATTTTTTAACATGAATCTTTTATGGTTTTTATATTGAAATTGTTGACTTATTTTTAACTTGGAACTTTTTTTTATGGTTTTTACAGTAAAATTGTTGAGTTTTTTTAACTAGTAAGTTTATTTTTTATGGTTTTTATAGTGAAATTGATGAATTTTTTAACTTGGAATTTTTTTATGGTTTTTATAGAGAAATTGATGAATTTTTTAACTTGGAACTTTTTTTATGCTTTTTATACAGAAACTGTTTACTTGGAATCTTTTATACTTTTTTTTAACTTGGAACTTTTTTATGGTTCTTTTAGTGAAATTGTTAAGTTTTTATAAATTTACTTTTTTTATGTTTTTTTATAGTGAAATTATTGAATTATTTTAAGATTGATGTTTTTTTTTATGTAATTTATATTAAAATTGCTTATATTTTTAATTTGAAACTGTTTTGTGTGTTTTTTATAGTGAAATTGTTGAGTATTTTAAATTGGAACTTTTTTTAATGGTTTTTACAGTGAAATTGTTGTGTTTTTTCAAATGGAACTTTTTTTGTATGGTTTTTACAGTGAAAATGTAGAGTTTTTTAACTTGGAACTTTTTTAATGGTATTTATAGTGAAATTAATGAGTTTTTCGACTTGGAACTTTTTTATGGTTTTTATAATGAAATTGTATAGTTTTTTAACTAGGAACTTTTTTTAATGACATTTATAGTGAAATTATTGAGTTTTTTGACTTGGAACTTTTTTATGGTTTTTATAGTGAAATTGTTAATTTTTTTAACATGAATCTTTTATGGTTTTTATAGTGAAATTGTTGACTTATTTTTAACTTGGAACTTTTTTTTTTGGTTTTTACAGTAAAATTGTTGAGTTTTTTTAACTAGGAAGTTTATTTTTTATGGTTTTTATAGTGAAATTGATGAATTTTTTAACTTGGAATTTTTTATGGTTTTTATAGAGAAATTGTTTAATTTTTTAACTTGGAACTTTTTTTATGCTTTTTATACAGAAACTGTTTACTTGGAATCTTTTATGTTTTTTTTTAACTTGGAACTTTTTTATGGTTCTTTTAGTGAAATTGTTGAGTTTTTTAAAATTTACATTTTTTTTATGTTTTTGTATAGTGAAATTATTGAATTATTTTAAGATTGATGTTTTTTTTATGTATTTTATATTAAAATTGCTTATATTTTTAACTTGAAACTTTTTTTGTGTGTTTTTTATAGTGAAATTGTTGAGTATTTTAAATTGGAACTTTTTTTAATGGTTTTTACAGTGAAATTGTTGAGTTTTTTCAAATGGAACTTTTTTTGTATAGTTTTTACAGTGAAAATGTAGAGTTTTTTATGCTTTTTATACAGAAACTGTTTACTTTGAATCTTTTATGCTTCTTTTTTTAACATGGAACTTTTTTATGGTTCTTTTAGTGAAATTGTTGAGTTTTTTAAAATTTACATTTTTTATGTTTTGTATAGTGAATTTATTGAATTATTTTAAGATTGATGTTTTTTTTATGTATTTTATATTAAAATTGCTTATATTTTTAACTTGAAACTTTTTTTGTGTGTTTTTTATAGTGAAATTGTTGAGTATTTTAAATTAGAACTTTTTTTAATGGTTTTTACAGTGAAATTGTTGAGTTTTTTCAAATGGAACTTTTTTTGTATGGTTTTTACAGTGAAAATGTAGAGTTTTTTAACTTGGACCTTTTTTAATGGTATTTATAGTGAAATTATTGAGTTTTTCGACTTGGAACTTTTTTATGGTTTTTATAGTGAAATTGTATAGTTTTTTAACTAGGAACTTTTTTTAATGGCATTTATAGTGAAATTATTGAGTTTTTTGACTTGGAACTTTTTTATGGTTTTTATAGTGAAATTGTTAATTTTTTTAACATGAATCTTTTATGGTTTTTATAGTGAAATTGTTGACTTATTTTTAACTTGGAACTTTTTTTTTGGTTTTTACAGTAAAATTGTTGAGTTTTTTTAACTAGGAAGTTTTTTTTTAATGGTTTTTATAGTGAAATTGATGAATTTTTTAACTTGGAATTTTTTTATGGTTTTTATAGAGAAATTGTTTAATTTTTTAACTTGGAACTTTTTTTATGCTTTTTATACAGAAACTGTTTACTTGGAATCTTTTATGTTTTTTTTTTAACTTGGAACTTTTTTATGGTTCTTTTAGTGAAATTGTTGAGTTTTTTAAAATTTACATTTTTTTTTATGTTTTTGTATAGTGAAATTATTGAATTATTTTAAGATTGATGTTTTTTTATGTATTTTTTATTAAAATTGCTTATATTTTTAACTTGAAACTTTTTTTGTGTGTTTTTTATAGTGAAATTGTTGAGTATTTTAAATTGGAACTTTTTTTAATGGTTTTTACAGTGAAATTGTTGAGTTTTTTCAAATGGAACTTTTTTTGTATGGTTTTTACAGTGAAAATGTAGAGTTTTTTATGATTTTTATACAGAAACTATTTACTTGGAATCTTTTATGCTTTTTTTTTAACTTGGAACATTTTTATGGTTCTTTTAGTGAAATTGTTGAGTTTTTTAAAATTTACATTTTTTTTATGTTTTTGTATAGTGAAATTATTGAATTATTTTAAGATTGATGTTTTTTTATGTATTTTATATTAAAATTGCTTATATTTTTAACTTGAAACTTTTTTTGTGTGTTTTTTATAGTGAAATTGTTGAGTATTTTAAATTGGAACTTTTTTTAATGGTTTTTACAATGAAATTGTTGGGTTTTTTCAAATGGAACTTTTTTTGTATGGTTTTTACAGTGAAAATGTAGAGTTTTTTAACTTGGAACTTTTTTAATGGTATTTATAGTGAAATTATTGAGTTTTTCGACTTGGAACTTTTTTATGGTTTTTATAGTGAAATTGTATAGTTTTTTAACTAGGAACTTTTTTTAATGGTATTTATAGTGAAATTATTGAGTTTTTTGACTTGGAACTTTTTTATGGTTTTTATAGTGAAATTGTTAATTTTTTTAACATGAATCTTTTATGGTTTTTATAGTGAAATTGTTGACTTATTTTTAACTTGGAACTTTTTTTTTGGTTTTTACAGTAAAATTGTTGAGTTTTTTTAACTAGGAAGTTTTTTTTTTATGGTTTTTATAGTGAAATTGATGAATTTTTTAACTTGGAATTTTTTTATGGTTTTTATAGAGAAATTGTTTAATTTTTTAACTTGGAACTTTTTTTATGCTTTTTATACAGAAACTGTTTACTTGGAATCTTTTATGTTTTATTTTAACTTGGAACTTTTTTATGGTTCTTTTAGTGAAATTGTTGAGTTTTTTAAAATTTACATTTTTTTTTATGTTTTTGTATAGTGAAATTATTGAATTATTTTAAGATTGATGTTTTTTTATGTATTTTATATTAAAATTGCTTATATTTTTAACTTGAAACTTTTTTTGTGTGTTTTTTATAGTGAAATTGTTGAGTATTTTAAATTGGAACTTTTTTTAATGGTTTTTACAGTGAAATTGTTGATTTTTTTCAAATGGAACTTTTTTTGTATGGTTTTTACAGTGAAAATGTAGAGTTTTTTATGATTTTTATACAGAAACTATTTACTTGGAATCTTTTATGCTTTTTTTTTTAACTTGGAACATTTTTATGGTTCTTTTAGTGAAATTGTTGAGTTTTTTAAAATTTACATTTTTTTTATGTTTTTGTATAGTGAAATTATTGAATTATTTTAAGATTGATGTTTTTTTATGTATTTTATATTAAAATTGCTTATATTTTTAACTTGAAACTTTTTTTGTGTGTTTTTTATAGTGAAATTGTTGAGTATTTTAAATTGGAACTTTTTTTAATGGTTTTTACAGTGAAATTGTTGAGTTTTTTCAAATGGAACTTTTTTTGTATGGTTTTTACAGTGAAAATGTAGAGTTTTTTAACTTGGAACTTTTTTAATGGTATTTATAGTGAAATTATTGAGTTTTTCGACTTGGAACTTTTTTATGGTTTTTATAGTGAAATTGTATAGTTTTTTAACTAGGAACTTTTTTTAATGGTATTTATAGTGAAATTATTGAGTTTTTTGACTTGGAACTTTTTTTTGGTTTTTATAGTGAAATTGTTAATTTTTTTAACATGAATCTTTTATGGTTTTTATAGTGAAATTGTTGACTTATTTTTAACTTGGAACTTTTTTTTTGGTTTTTACAGTAAAATTGTTGAGTTTTTTTAACTAGGAAGTTTTTTTTTTATGGTTTTTATAGTGAAATTGATGAATTTTTTAACTTGGAATTTTTTTATGGTTTTTATAGAGAAATTGTTTAATTTTTTAACTTGGAACTTTTTTTATGCTTTTTATACAGAAACTGTTTACTTGGAATCTTTTATGTTTTTTTTTTAACTTGGAACTTTTTTATGGTTCTTTTAGTGAAATTGTTGAGTTTTTTAAAATTTACATTTTTTTTTATGTTTTTGTATAGTGAAATTATTGAATTATTTTAAGATTGATGTTTTTTTATGTATTTTTTATTAAAATTGCTTATATTTTTAACTTGAAACTTTTTTTGTGTGTTTTTTATAGTGAAATTGTTGAGTATTTTAAATTGGAACTTTTTTTAATGGTTTTTACAGTGAAATTGTTGAGTTTTTTCAAATGGAACTTTTTTTGTATGGTTTTTACAGTGAAAATGTAGAGTTTTTTATGATTTTTATACAGAAACTATTTACTTGGAATCTTTTATGCTTTTTTTTTAACTTGGAACATTTTTATGGTTCTTTTAGTGAAATTGTTGAGTTTTTTAAAATTTACATTTTTTTTATGTTTTTGTATAGTGAAATTATTGAATTATTTTAAGATTGATGTTTTTTTATGTATTTTATATTAAAATTGCTTATATTTTTAACTTGAAACTTTTTTTGTGTGTTTTTTATAGTGAAATTGTTGAGTATTTTAAATTGGAACTTTTTTTAATGGTTTTTACAATGAAATTGTTGAGTTTTTTCAAATGGAACTTTTTTTGTATGGTTTTTACAGTGAAAATGTAGAGTTTTTTAACTTGGAACTTTTTTAATGGTATTTATAGTGAAATTATTGAGTTTTTCGACTTGGAACTTTTTTATGGTTTTTATAGTGAAATTGTATAGTTTTTTAACTAGGAACTTTTTTTAATGGTATTTATAGTGAAATTATTGAGTTTTTTGACTTGGAACTTTTTTATGGTTTTTATAGTGAAATTGTTAATTTTTTTAACATGAATCTTTTATGGTTTTTATAGTGAAATTGTTGACTTATTTTTAACTTGGAACTTTTTTTTTGGTTTTTACAGTAAAATTGTTGAGTTTTTTTAACTAGGAATTTTTTTTTTATGGTTTTTATAGTGAAATTGATGAATTTTTTAACTTGGAATTTTTTTATGGTTTTTATAGAGAAATTGTTTAATTTTTTAACTTGGAACTTTTTTTATGCTTTTTATACAGAAACTGTTTACTTGGAATCTTTTATGTTTTATTTTAACTTGGAACTTTTTTATGGTTCTTTTAGTGAAATTGTTGAGTTTTTTAAAATTTACATTTTTTTTTATGTTTTTGTATAGTGAAATTATTGAATTATTTTAAGATTGATGTTTTTTTATGTATTTTATATTAAAATTGCTTATATTTTTAACTTGAAACTTTTTTTGTGTGTTTTTTATAGTGAAATTGTTGAGTATTTTAAATTGGAACTTTTTTTAATGGTTTTTACAGTGAAATTGTTGATTTTTTTCAAATGGAACTTTTTTTGTATGGTTTTTACAGTGAAAATGTAGAGTTTTTTATGATTTTTATACAGAAACTATTTACTTGGAATCTTTTATGCTTTTTTTTTTAACTTGGAACATTTTTATGGTTCTTTTAGTGAAATTGTTGAGTTTTTTAAAATTTACATTTTTTTTATGTTTTTGTATAGTGAAATTATTGAATTATTTTAAGATTGATGTTTTTTTATGTATTTTATATTAAAATTGCTTATATTTTTAACTTGAAACTTTTTTTGTGTGTTTTTTATAGTGAAATTGTTGAGTATTTTAAATTGGAACTTTTTTTAATGGTTTTTACAGTGAAATTGTTGAGTTTTTTCAAATGGAACTTTTTTTGTATGGTTTTTACAGTGAAAATGTAGAGTTTTTTAACTTGGAACTTTTTTAATGGTATTTATAGTGAAATTATTGAGTTTTTCGACTTGGAACTTTTTTATGGTTTTTATAGTGAAATTGTATAGTTTTTTAACTAGGAACTTTTTTTAATGGTATTTATAGTGAAATTATTGAGTTTTTTGACTTGGAACTTTTTTTTGGTTTTTATAGTGAAATTGTTAATTTTTTTAACATGAATCTTTTATGGTTTTTATAGTGAAATTGTTGACTTATTTTTAACTTGGAACTTTTTTTTTGGTTTTTACAGTAAAATTGTTGAGTTTTTTTAACTAGGAAGTTTTTTTTTTTATGGTTTTTATAGTGAAATTGATGAATTTTTTAACTTGGAATTTTTTTATGGTTTTTATAGAGAAATTGTTTAATTTTTTAACTTGGAACTTTTTTTATGCTTTTTATACAGAAACTGTTTACTTGGAATCTTTTATGTTTTATTTTAACTTGGAACTTTTTTATGGTTCTTTTAGTGAAATTATTGAGTTTTTTAAAATTTACATTTTTTTTTTATGTTTTTGTATAGTGAAATTATTGAATTATTTTAAGATTGATGTTTTTTTATGTATTTTATATTAAAATTGCTTATATTTTTAACTTGAAACTTTCTTTGTGTGTTTTTTATAGTGAAATTGTTGAGTATTTTAAATTGGAACTTTTTTTAATGGTTTTTACAGCGAAATTGTTGAGTTTTTTCAAATGGAACTTTTTTTGTATGGTTTTTTCAGTGAAAATGTAGAGTTTTTTATGATTTTTATACAGAAACTATTTACTTGGAATCTTTTATGCTTTTTTTTTAACTTGGAACATTTTTATGGTTCTTTTAGTGAAATTGTTGAGTTTTTTAAAATTTACATTTTTTTTATGTTTTTGTATAGTGAAATTATTGAATTATTTTAAGATTGATGTTTTTTTATGTATTTTATATTAAAATTGCTTATATTTTTAACTTGAAACTTTTTTTTGTGTGTTTTTTATAGTGAAATTGTTGAGTATTTTAAATTGGAAATTTTTATAATGGTTTTTACAGTGAAATTGTTGAGTTTTTTCAAATGGAACTTTTTTTGTATGGTTTTTACAGTGAAAATGTAGAGTTTTTTAACTTGGAACTTTTTTAATGGTATTTATAGTGAAATTATTGAGTTTTTCGACTTGGAACTTTTTTATGGTTTTATAGTGAAATTGTATAGTTTTTTAACTAGGAACTTTTTTTAATGGTATTTATAGTGAAATTATTGAGTTTTTTGACTTGGAACTTTTTTATGGTTTTTATAGTGAAATTGTTAATTTTTTTAACATGAATCTTTTATGGTTTTTATAGTGAAATTGATGACTTATTTTTAACTTAGAATTTTTTTTATGGTTTTTACAGTAAAATTGTTGAGTTTTTTTAACTAGGAAGTTTATTTTTTATGGTTTTTATAGTGAAATTGATGAATTTTTTAACTTGGAATTTTTTTATGGTTTTTATAGAGAAATTGTTTAATTTTTTAACTTAGAACTTTTTTTTATGCTTTTTATACAGAAACTGTTTACTTGGAATCTTTTATGCTTTTTTTTAACTTGGAACTTTTTTATGGTTCTTTTAGTGAAATTGTTGAGTTTTTTAAAAATTTTACTTTTTTATGTTTTTTTATAGTGAAATTATTGAATTATTTTAAGATTGATGTTTTTTTATGTAATTTATATTAAAATTGCTTATATTTTTAACTTGAAACTTTTTTTGTGTGTTTTTTATAGTGAAATTGTTGAGTATTTTAAATTGGAACTTTTTTTAATGGTTTTTACAGTGAATTGTTGAGTTTTTTCAAATGGAACTTTTTTTGTATAGTTTTTACAGTGAAAATGTAGAGTTTTTTATGCTTTTTATTCAGAAACTGTTTACTTGGAATCTTTTATGCTTCTTTTTTTAACATGGAACTTTTTTATGGTTCTTTTAGTGAAATTTTTGAGTTTTTTAAAATTTACATTTTTTATGTTTTGTATAGTGAAATTATTGTATTATTTTAAGATTGATGTTTTTTTATGTATTTTATATTAAAATTGCTTATATTTTTAACTTGAAACTTTTTTTGTGTGTTTTTTATAGTGAAATTGTTGAGTATTTTCAATTAGAACTTTTTTTAATGGTTTTTACAGTGAAATTGTTGAGTTTTTTCAAATGGAACTTTTTTTGTATGGTTTTTACAGTGAAAATGTAGAGTTTTTTAACTTGGACCTTTTTTAATGGTATTTATAGTGAAATTATTGAGTTTTTCGACTTGGAACTTTTTTATAGTTTTTTAACTAGGAACTTTTTTTAATGGCATTTATAGTGAAATTATTGAGTTTTTTGACTTGGAACTTTTTTATGGTTTTTATAGTGAAATTGTTAATTTTTTTAACATGAATCTTTTATGGTTTTTATAGTGAAATTGTTGACTTATTTTAACTTGGAACTTTTTTTTTGGTTTTTACAGTAAAATTGTTGAGTTTTTTTAACTAGGAAGTTTTTTTTTTATGGTTTTTATAGTGAAATTGATAAATTTTTTAACTTGGAATTTTTTTATGGTTTTTATAGAGAAATTGTTTAATTTTTTAACTTGGAACTTTTTTTATGCTTTTTATACAGAAACTGTTTACTTGGAATCTTTTATGTTTTTTTTTAACTTGGAACTTTTTTATGGTTCTTTTAGTGAAATTGTTGAGTTTTTTAAAATTTACATTTTTTTTTTATGTTTTTGTATAGTGAAATTATTGAATTATTTTAAGATTGATGTTTTTTTATGTATTTTATATTAAAATTGCTTATATTTTTAACTTGAAACTTTTTTTGTGTGTTTTTTATAGTGAAATTGTTGAGTATTTTAAATTGGAACTTTTTTTAATGGTTTTTACAGTGAAATTGTTGAGTTTTTTCAAATGGAACTTTTTTTGTATGGTTTTTACAGTGAAAATGTAGAGTTTTTTATAATTTTTATACAGAAACTATTTACTTGGAATCTTTTATGCTTTTTTTTTTTAACTTGGAACATTTTTATGGTTCTTTTAGTGAAATTGTTGAGTTTTTTAAAATTTACATTTTTTTTATGTTTTTGTATAGTGAAATTATTGAATTATTTTAAGATTGATGTTTTTTTATGTATTTTATATTAAAATTGCTTATATTTTTAACTTGAAACTTTTTTTGTGTGTTTTTTATAGTGAAATTGTTGAGTATTTTAAATTGGAACTTTTTTTAATGGTTTTTACAGTGAAATTGTTGAGTTTTTTCAAATGGAACTTTTTTTGTATGGTTTTTACAGTGAAAATGTAGAGTTTTTTAACTTGGAACTTTTTTAATGGTATTTATAGTGAAATTATTGAGTTTTTCGACTTGGAACTTTTTTATGGTTTTTAAAGTGAAATTGTATAGTTTTTTAACTAGGAACTTTTTTTAATGGTATTTATAGTGAAATTATTGAGTTTTTTTGACTTGGAACGTTTTTATGGTTTTTATAGTGAAATTGTTAATTTTTTTAACATGAATCTTTTATGGTTTTTATAGTGAAATTGATGACTTATTTTTAACTTAGAATTTTTTTTATGGTTTTTACAGTAAAATTGTTGAGTTTTTTTAACTAGGAAGTTTATTTTTTATGGTTTATATAGTGAAATTGATGAATTTTTTAACTTGGAATTTTGTTATGGGTTTTATAGAGAAATTGTTTAATTTTTTAACTTGGAACTTTTTTTATGCTTTTTATACAGAAACTGTTTACTTGGAATCTTTTATGCTTTTTTTTTTAACTTGGATATTTTTTATGGTTCTTTTAGTGAAATTGTTGAGTTTTTTAAAATTTACTTTTTTTATGTTTTTTTATAGTGAAATTATTGAATTATTTTAAGATTGATGTTTTTTTATGTAATTTATATTAAAATTGCTTATATTTTTAACTTGAAACTTTTTTTGTGTGTTTTTTATAGTGAAATTGTTGAGTATTTTAAATTGGAACTTTTTTTAATGGTTTTTACAGTGAAATTGTTGAGTTTTTTCAAATGGAACTTTTTTTGTATAGTTTTTACAGTGAAAATGTAGAGTTTTTTTATGCTTTTTATACAGAAACTGTTTACTTGGAATCTTTTATGCTTTTTTTTTTAACTTGGAACTTTTTTATGGTTCTTTTAGTGAAATTGTTGAGTTTTTTAAAATTTACTTTTTTTTATGTTTTTGTATAGTGAAATTATTGAATTATTTTAAGATTGATGTTTTTTTATGTAATTTATATGAAAATTGCTTATATTTTTAACTTGAAACTTTTTTTGTGTGTTTTTTATAGTTAAATTGTTGAGTATTTTAAATTGGAACTTTTCTTAATGGTTTTTACAGTGAAATTGTTGAATTTTTTCAAATGGAACTTTTTTTGTATGGTTTTACATTGAAAATGTAGAGTTTTTTAACTTGGAACTTTTTTAATGGTATTTATAGTGAAATTATTGAGTTTTTCGACTTGGAACTTTTTTATGGTTTTTATAGTGAAATTGTATAGTTTTTTAACTAGGAACTTTTTTTAATGGCATTTATAGTGAAATTATTGAGTTTTTTGACTTGGAACTTTTTTATGGTTTTTATAGTGAAATTGTTAATTTTTTTAACATGAATCTTTTATGGTTTTTATAGTGAAATTGTTGACTTATTTTTAACTTGGAACTTTTTTTTTTGGTTTTTACAGTAAAATTGTTGAGTTTTTAAAACTAGGAAGTTTATTTTTTATGGTTTTTATAGTGAAATTGATAAAGTTTTTTAACTTGGAATTTTTTTTAAGGTTTTTATAGAGAAATTGTTTAATTTTTTAACTTGGAACTTTTTTTATGCTTTTTATACAGAAACTGTTTACTTGGAATCTTTTATGTTTTTTTTTTAACTTGGAACTTTTTTATGGTTCTTTTAGTGAAATTGTTGAGTTTTTTAAAATTTACATTTTTTTTTATGTTTTTGTATAGTGAAATTATTGAATTATTTTAAGATTGATGTTTTTTTTTATGAATTTTATATTAAAATTGCTTATATTTTTAACTTGAAACTTTTTTTGTGTGTTTTTTATAGTGAAATTGTTGAGTATTTTAAATTGGAACATTTTTTAATGGTTTTTACAGTGAAATTTTTGAGTTTTTTCAAATGGAACTTTTTTTGTATGGTTTTTACAGTGAAAATGTAGAGTTTTTTAACTTGGAACTTTTTTAATGGTATTTATAGTGAAATTATTGAGTTTTTCGACTTGGAATTTTTTTATGGTTTTTATAGTGAAATTGTATAGTTTTTTAACTAGGAACTTTTTTTAATGGTATTTATAGTGAAATTATTGAGATTTTTGACTTGGAACTTTTTTATGGTTTTTATAGTGAAATTGTTAATGTTTTTAACATGATTTTTTTATGGTTTTTATAGTGAAATTGTTGACTTATTTTTAACTTGGAACTTTTTATATGGTTTTTACAGTAAAATTGTTGAGTTTTTTTAACTAGGAAGTTTATTTTTTATGGTTTATATAGTGAAATTGATGAATTTTTTAACTGGGAATTTTGTTATGGTTTTTATAGAGAAATTGTTTAATTTTTTAACTAGGAACTTTTTTTATGCTTTTTATACAGAAACTGTTTACTTGGAATCTTTTATGCTTTTTTTTAACTTGGAACTTTTTTATGGTTCTTTTAGTGAAATTGTTGATTTTTTTTAAAATTTACTTTTTTTATGTTTTTTTATAGTGAAATTATTGAATTATTTTAAGATTGATGTTTTTTTTATGTAATTTATATTAAAATTGCTTATATTTTTAACTTGAAACTTTTTTTGTGTGTTTTTTATAGTGAAATTGTTGAGTATTTTAAATTGGAACTTTTTTTAATGGTTTTTACAGTGAAATTGTTGAGTTTTTTCAAATGTAACTTTTTTTGTATGGTTTTTACCGTGAAAATGTAGAGTTTTTTATGCTTTTTATACATAAACTGTTTACTTGGTATCTTTTATACTTTTTTTTTAACTTGGAACTTTTTTATGGTTCTTTTAGTGAAATTGTTGAGTTTTTTAAAATTTACATTTTTTTTATGTTTTTGTATAGTGAAATTATTGAATTATTTTAAGATTGATGTTTTTTTTATGTATTTTATATTAAAATTGCTTATATTTTTAACTTGAAACTTTTTTTTTGTGTTTTTTATAGTGAAATTCTTGAGTATTTTAAATTGGAACTTTTTTTAATGGTTTTTACAGTGAAATTGTTGAGTTTTTTAAAATGGAACTTTTTTTGTATGGTTTTTACAGTGAAAATGTAGAGTTTTTTATGCTTTTTATACAGAAACTTTTTACTTGTAATCTTTTATGATTTTTTTTTTAACTTGGAACATTTTTATGGTTCTTTTAGTGAAATTGTTAAGTTTTTTAAAATTTACAGTTTTTTTATGTTTTTGTATAGTGAAATTATTGAATTATTTTAAGATTGATGTTTTTTTATGTATTTTATATTAAAATTGCTTATATTTTTAACTTGAAACTTTTTTTGTGTGTTTTTTATAGTGAAATTGTTGAGTATTTTAAATTGGAACTTTTTTTAATGGTTTTTACAGTGAAATTGTTGAGTTTTTTAAAATGGAACTTTTTTTGTATGGTTTTTACAGTGAAAATGTAGAGTTTTTTATGCTTTTTATACAGAAACTGTTTACTTGGAATCTTTTATGTTTTTTTTTAACTTGGAATATTTTTATGGTTCTTTTAGTGAAATTGTTGAGTTTTTTAAAATTTACAGTTTTTTTATGTTTTTTTATAGTGAAATTATTGAATTATTTTAAGATTGATATTTTTTTTATGTATTTTATATTAAAATTGCTTATATTTTTAACTTGAAACTTTTTTTGTGTGTTTTTTATAGTGAAATTGTTGAGTATTTTAAATTGGAACTTTTTTTAATGGTTTTTACAGTGAAATTGTTGAGTTTTTTCAAATGGAACTTTTTTTGTATGGTTTTTACAGTGAAAATGTAGAGTTTTTTAACTTGGAACTTTTTTAATGGTATTTATAGTGAAATTATTGAGTTTTTCGACTTGGAACTTTTTTATGGTTTTTATAGTGAAATTGTATAGTTTTTTAACTAGGAACTTTTTTTAATGGCATTTATAGTGAAATTATTGAGTTTTTTGACATGGAACTTTTTTATGGTTTTTATAGTGAAATTGTTAATTTTTTAACATGAATCTTTTATGGTTTTTATAGTGAAATTGTTGACTTATTTTTAACTTGGAACTTTTTTTTTGGTTTTTACAGTAAAATTGTTGAGTTTTTTTAACTAGGAAGTTATTTTTTATGGTTTTTATAGTGAAATTGATGAATTTTTTAACTTGGAATTTTTTTATGGTTTTTATAGAGAAATTGTTTAATTTTTTAACTTGGAACTTTTTTTATGCTTTTTATACAGAAACTGTTTACTTGGAATCTTTTATGTTTTTTTTTAACTTGGAACTTTTTTATGGTTCTTTTAGTGAAATTGTTGAGTTTTTTAAAATTTACATTTTTTTTATGTTTTTGTATAGTGAAATTATTGAATTATTTTAAGATTGATGTTTTTTTATGTATTTTATATTAAAATTGCTTATATTTTTAACTTGAAACTTTTTTTGTGTGTTTTTTATAGTGAAATTGTTGAGTATTTTAAATTGGAACTTTTTTTAATGGTTTTTACAGTGAAATTGTTGAGTTTTTTAAAATGGAACTTTTTTTGTATGGTTTTTACAGTGAAAATGTAGAGTTTTTTATGCTTTTTATACAGAAACTGTTTACTTGGAATCTTTTATGATTTTTTTTTAACTTGGAATATTTTTATGGTTCTTTTAGTGAAATTGTTGAGTTTTTTAAAATTTTACAGTTTTTTTATGTTTTTGTATAGTGAAATTATTGAATTATTTTAAGATTGATGTTTTTTTATGTATTTTATATTAAAATTGCTTATATTTTTAACTTGAAACTTTTTTTGTGTGTTTTTTATAGTGAAATTGTTGAGTATTTTAAATTGGAACTTTTTTTAATGGTTTTTACAGTGAAATTGTTGAGTTTTTTCAAATGGAACTTTTTTTGTATGGTTTTTACAGTGAAAATGTAGAGTTTTTTATGCTTTTTATACAGAAACTGTTTACTTGGAATCTTTTATGCTTTTTTTTTTTAACTTGGATCTTTTTTATGGTTCTTTTAGTGGAATTGTTGAGTTTTTAAAAAAAATTTTTTTTTGTTTTTATATAGTGAAATTATTGAATTATTTTAAGATTGATGTTTTTTTTATGTAATTTATATTAAAATTGCTTAATTTTTAACTTGAAACTTTTTTGTGTGTTTTTTATAGTGAAATTGTTGAGTATTTTAAATTGGAACTTTTTTTAATGGTTTTTACAGTTAAATTGTTGAGTTTTTTCAAATGGAACTTTTTTTGTATGGTTTTTACAGTGAAAATGTAGAGTTTTTTAACTTGGAACTTTTTTAATGGTATTTATAGTGAAATCATTGAGTTTTTCGACTTGGATTTTTTTTGTGGTTTTTATAGTGAAATTGTATAGTTTTTTAACTAGGAACTTTTTTTAATGGTATTTATAGTGAAATTATTGAGTTTTTTCACTTGGAACTTTTTAATGGTTTTTATAGTGAAATTGTTAATTTTTTTAACATGATTCTTTTATGGTTTTTATAGTGAAATTGTTGACTTATTTTTAACTTGGAATTTTTTTTATGGTTTTTACAGTAAAATTGTTGAGTTTTTTTAAGTAGGAAGTTTATTTTTTATGGTTTTTATAGTGAAATTGATGGATTTTTTAACTTGGAATTTTTTTATGGTTTTTATAGAGAAATTGTTTAATTTTTTAACTTGGAACTTTTTTTATGCTTTTTATACAGAAACTGTTTACTTGGAATCTTTTATGCTTTTTTTTAACTTGGAACTTTTTTATGGTTCTTTTAGTGAAATTGTTGAGTTTTTTAAAAATTACTTTTTTTATGTTTTTTTATAGTGAAATTATTGAATTATTTTAAGATTGATGTTTTTTTATGTAATTTATATTAAAATTGCTTATATTTTTAACTTGAAACTTTTTTGTGTGTTTTTTATAGTGAAATTGTTAAGTATTTTAAATTGGAACTTTTTTTAATGGTTTTTACAGTGAAATTGTTGAGTTTTTTCAAATGGAACTTTTTTTGTATGGTTTTTACAGTGAAAATGTAGAGTTTTTTAACTTGGAACTTTTTTAATGGTATTTATAGTGAAATTATTGAGTTTTTCGACTTGGAACTATTTTATGGTTTTTATAGTGAAATTGTATAGTTTTTTAACTAGGAACTTTTTTTAATGGTATTTATAGTTAAATTATTGTGTTTTTTGACTTGGAACTTTTTTATGGTTTTTATAGTGAAATTGTTAATTTTTTTAACATGAATCTTTTATGGTTTTTATAGTGAAATTGTTATAATATTTTTAACTTGGAATTTTTTTTTATGGTTTTTACAGTAAAATTGTTGAGTTTTTTTAACTAGGAAGTTTATTTTTTATGGATTTTATAGTGAAATTGATGGATTTTTTAACTTGGAATTTTTTTATGGTTTTTATAGAGAAATTGTTTAATTTTTTAACTTGGAACTTTTTTTATGCTTTTTATACAGAAACTGTTTACTTGGAATCTTTTATGCTTTTTTTTTTAACATGGAACTTTTTTATGGTTCTTTTAGTGAAATTGTTGAGTTTTTTAAAATTTACATTTTTTTATGTTTTTGTATAGTGAAATTATTGAATTATTTTAAGATTGATGTTTTTTTATGTATTTTATATTAAAATTGCTTATATTTAACTTGAAACTTTTTTGTGTGTTTTTTATAGTGAAATTTTTGAGTATTTTAAATTGGAACTTTTTTTAATGGTTTTTACAGTGAAATTGTTGAGTTTTTTCAAATGGAACTTTTTTTATATGGTTTTTAAAGTGAAAATGTAGAGTTTTTTAACTTGGAACTTTTTTAATGGTATTTATAGTGAAATTATTGAGTTTTTCGACTTGGAACTTTTTTATGGTTTTTATAGTGAAATTGTATAGTTTTTTAACTAGGAACTTTTTTTAATGGCATTTATAGTGAAATTATTGAGTTTTTTGACATGGAACTTTTTTATGGTTTTTATAGTGAAATTGTTAATTTTTTAACATGAATCTTTTATGGTTTTTATAGTGAAATTGTTGACTTATTTTTAACTTGGAACTTTTTTTTTGGTTTTTACAGTAAAATTGTTGAGTTTTTTTAACTAGGAAGTTATTTTTTATGGTTTTTATAGTGAAATTGATGAATTTTTTAACTTGGAATTTTTTTATGGTTTTTATAGAGAAATTGTTTAATTTTTTAACTTGGAACTTTTTTTATGCTTTTTATACAGAAACTGTTTACTTGGAATCTTTTATGTTTTTTTTTAACTTGGAACTTTTTTATGGTTCTTTTAGTGAAATTGTTGAGTTTTTTAAAATTTACATTTTTTTTATGTTTTTGTATAGTGAAATTATTGAATTATTTTAAGATTGATGTTTTTTTATGTATTTTATATTAAAATTGCTTATATTTTTAACTTGAAACTTTTTTTGTGTGTTTTTTATAGTGAAATTGTTGAGTATTTTAAATTGGAACTTTTTTTAATGGTTTTTACAGTGAAATTGTTGAGTTTTTTAAAATGGAACTTTTTTTGTATGGTTTTTACAGTGAAAATGTAGAGTTTTTTATGCTTTTTATACAGAAACTGTTTACTTGGAATCTTTTATGATTTTTTTTTAACTTGGAATATTTTTATGGTTCTTTTAGTGAAATTGTTGAGTTTTTTAAAATTTTACAGTTTTTTTATGTTTTTGTATAGTGAAATTATTGAATTATTTTAAGATTGATGTTTTTTTATGTATTTTATATTAAAATTGCTTATATTTTTAACTTGAAACTTTTTTTGTGTGTTTTTTATAGTGAAATTGTTGAGTATTTTAAATTGGAACTTTTTTTAATGGTTTTTACAGTGAAATTGTTGAGTTTTTTCAAATGGAACTTTTTTTGTATGGTTTTTACAGTGAAAATGTAGAGTTTTTTATGCTTTTTATACAGAAACTGTTTACTTGGAATCTTTTATGCTTTTTTTTTTTAACTTGGATCTTTTTTATGGTTCTTTTAGTGGAATTGTTGAGTTTTTAAAAAAAATTTTTTTTTGTTTTTATATAGTGAAATTATTGAATTATTTTAAGATTGATGTTTTTTTTATGTAATTTATATTAAAATTGCTTAATTTTTAACTTGAAACTTTTTTGTGTGTTTTTTATAGTGAAATTGTTGAGTATTTTAAATTGGAACTTTTTTTAATGGTTTTTACAGTTAAATTGTTGAGTTTTTTCAAATGGAACTTTTTTTGTATGGTTTTTACAGTGAAAATGTAGAGTTTTTTAACTTGGAACTTTTTTAATGGTATTTATAGTGAAATCATTGAGTTTTTCGACTTGGATTTTTTTTGTGGTTTTTATAGTGAAATTGTATAGTTTTTTAACTAGGAACTTTTTTTAATGGTATTTATAGTGAAATTATTGAGTTTTTTCACTTGGAACTTTTTAATGGTTTTTATAGTGAAATTGTTAATTTTTTTAACATGATTCTTTTATGGTTTTTATAATGAAATTGTTGACTTATTTTTAACTTGGAATTTTTTTTATGGTTTTTACAGTAAAATTGTTGAGTTTTTTTAAGTAGGAAGTTTATTTTTTATGGTTTTTATAGTGAAATTGATGGATTTTTTAACTTGGAATTTTTTTATGGTTTTTATAGAGAAATTGTTTAATTTTTTAACTTGGAACTTTTTTTATGCTTTTTATACAGAAACTGTTTACTTGGAATCTTTTATGCTTTTTTTTAACTTGGAACTTTTTTATGGTTCTTTTAGTGAAATTGTTGAGTTTTTTAAAAATTACTTTTTTTATGTTTTTTTATAGTGAAATTATTGAATTATTTTAAGATTGATGTTTTTTTATGTAATTTATATTAAAATTGCTTATATTTTTAACTTGAAACTTTTTTGTGTGTTTTTTATAGTGAAATTGTTAAGTATTTTAAATTGGAACTTTTTTTAATGGTTTTTACAGTGAAATTGTTGAGTTTTTTCAAATGGAACTTTTTTTGTATGGTTTTTACAGTGAAAATGTAGAGTTTTTTAACTTGGAACTTTTTTAATGGTATTTATAGTGAAATTATTGAGTTTTTCGACTTGGAACTATTTTATGGTTTTTATAGTGAAATTGTATAGTTTTTTAACTAGGAACTTTTTTTAATGGTATTTATAGTTAAATTATTGTGTTTTTTGACTTGGAACTTTTTTATGGTTTTTATAGTGAAATTGTTAATTTTTTTAACATGAATCTTTTATGGTTTTTATAGTGAAATTGTTATAATATTTTTAACTTGGAATTTTTTTTTATGGTTTTTACAGTAAAATTGTTGAGTTTTTTTAACTAGGAAGTTTATTTTTTATGGATTTTATAGTGAAATTGATGGATTTTTTAACTTGGAATTTTTTTATGGTTTTTATAGAGAAATTGTTTAATTTTTTAACTTGGAACTTTTTTTATGCTTTTTATACAGAAACTGTTTACTTGGAATCTTTTATGCTTTTTTTTTTAACATGGAACTTTTTTATGGTTCTTTTAGTGAAATTGTTGAGTTTTTTAAAATTTACATTTTTTTATGTTTTTGTATAGTGAAATTATTGAATTATTTTAAGATTGATGTTTTTTTATGTATTTTATATTAAAATTGCTTATATTTAACTTGAAACTTTTTTGTGTGTTTTTTATAGTGAAATTTTTGAGTATTTTAAATTGGAACTTTTTTTAATGGTTTTTACAGTGAAATTGTTGAGTTTTTTCAAATGGAACTTTTTTTATATGGTTTTTAAAGTGAAAATGTAGAGTTTTTTAACTTGGAACTTTTTTAATGGTATTTATAGTGAAATTATTGAGTTTTTCGACTTGGAACTTTTTTATGGTTTTTATAGTGAAATTGTATAGTTTTTTAACTAGGAACTTTTTTTAATGGCATTTATAGTGAAATTATTGAGTTTTTTGACATGGAACTTTTTTATGGTTTTTATAGTGAAATTGTTAATTTTTTAACATGAATCTTTTATGGTTTTTATAGTGAAATTGTTGACTTATTTTTAACTTGGAACTTTTTTTTTGGTTTTTACAGTAAAATTGTTGAGTTTTTTTAACTAGGAAGTTATTTTTTATGGTTTTTATAGTGAAATTGATGAATTTTTTAACTTGGAATTTTTTTATGGTTTTTATAGAGAAATTGTTTAATTTTTTAACTTGGAACTTTTTTTATGCTTTTTATACAGAAACTGTTTACTTGGAATCTTTTATGTTTTTTTTTAACTTGGAACTTTTTTATGGTTCTTTTAGTGAAATTGTTGAGTTTTTTAAAATTTACATTTTTTTTATGTTTTTGTATAGTGAAATTATTGAATTATTTTAAGATTGATGTTTTTTTATGTATTTTATATTAAAATTGCTTATATTTTTAACTTGAAACTTTTTTTGTGTGTTTTTTATAGTGAAATTGTTGAGTATTTTAAATTGGAACTTTTTTTAATGGTTTTTACAGTGAAATTGTTGAGTTTTTTAAAATGGAACTTTTTTTGTATGGTTTTTACAGTGAAAATGTAGAGTTTTTTATGCTTTTTATACAGAAACTGTTTACTTGGAATCTTTTATGATTTTTTTTTAACTTGGAATATTTTTATGGTTCTTTTAGTGAAATTGTTGAGTTTTTTAAAATTTTACAGTTTTTTTATGTTTTTGTATAGTGAAATTATTGAATTATTTTAAGATTGATGTTTTTTTATGTATTTTATATTAAAATTGCTTATATTTTTAACTTGAAACTTTTTTTGTGTGTTTTTTATAGTGAAATTGTTGAGTATTTTAAATTGGAACTTTTTTTAATGGTTTTTACAGTGAAATTGTTGAGTTTTTTCAAATGGAACTTTTTTTGTATGGTTTTTACAGTGAAAATGTAGAGTTTTTTATGCTTTTTATACAGAAACTGTTTACTTGGAATCTTTTATGCTTTTTTTTTTTAACTTGGATCTTTTTTATGGTTCTTTTAGTGGAATTGTTGAGTTTTTAAAAAAAATTTTTTTTTGTTTTTATATAGTGAAATTATTGAATTATTTTAAGATTGATGTTTTTTTTATGTAATTTATATTAAAATTGCTTAATTTTTAACTTGAAACTTTTTTGTGTGTTTTTTATAGTGAAATTGTTGAGTATTTTAAATTGGAACTTTTTTTAATGGTTTTTACAGTTAAATTGTTGAGTTTTTTCAAATGGAACTTTTTTTGTATGGTTTTTACAGTGAAAATGTAGAGTTTTTTAACTTGGAACTTTTTTAATGGTATTTATAGTGAAATCATTGAGTTTTTCGACTTGGATTTTTTTTGTGGTTTTTATAGTGAAATTGTATAGTTTTTTAACTAGGAACTTTTTTTAATGGTATTTATAGTGAAATTATTGAGTTTTTTCACTTGGAACTTTTTAATGGTTTTTATAGTGAAATTGTTAATTTTTTTAACATGATTCTTTTATGGTTTTTATAATGAAATTGTTGACTTATTTTTAACTTGGAATTTTTTTTATGGTTTTTACAGTAAAATTGTTGAGTTTTTTTAAGTAGGAAGTTTATTTTTTATGGTTTTTATAGTGAAATTGATGGATTTTTTAACTTGGAATTTTTTTATGGTTTTTATAGAGAAATTGTTTAATTTTTTAACTTGGAACTTTTTTTATGCTTTTTATACAGAAACTGTTTACTTGGAATCTTTTATGCTTTTTTTTAACTTGGAACTTTTTTATGGTTCTTTTAGTGAAATTGTTGAGTTTTTTAAAAATTACTTTTTTTATGTTTTTTTATAGTGAAATTATTGAATTATTTTAAGATTGATGTTTTTTTATGTAATTTATATTAAAATTGCTTATATTTTTAACTTGAAACTTTTTTGTGTGTTTTTTATAGTGAAATTGTTAAGTATTTTAAATTGGAACTTTTTTTAATGGTTTTTACAGTGAAATTGTTGAGTTTTTTCAAATGGAACTTTTTTTGTATGGTTTTTACAGTGAAAATGTAGAGTTTTTTAACTTGGAACTTTTTTAATGGTATTTATAGTGAAATTATTGAGTTTTTCGACTTGGAACTATTTTATGGTTTTTATAGTGAAATTGTATAGTTTTTTAACTAGGAACTTTTTTTAATGGTATTTATAGTTAAATTATTGTGTTTTTTGACTTGGAACTTTTTTATGGTTTTTATAGTGAAATTGTTAATTTTTTTAACATGAATCTTTTATGGTTTTTATAGTGAAATTGTTATAATATTTTTAACTTGGAATTTTTTTTTATGGTTTTTACAGTAAAATTGTTGAGTTTTTTTAACTAGGAAGTTTATTTTTTATGGATTTTATAGTGAAATTGATGGATTTTTTAACTTGGAATTTTTTTATGGTTTTTATAGAGAAATTGTTTAATTTTTTAACTTGGAACTTTTTTTATGCTTTTTATACAGAAACTGTTTACTTGGAATCTTTTATGCTTTTTTTTTTAACATGGAACTTTTTTATGGTTCTTTTAGTGAAATTGTTGAGTTTTTTAAAATTTACATTTTTTTTATGTTTTTGTATAGTGAAATTATTGAATTATTTTAAGATTGATGTTTTTTTATGTATTTTATATTAAAATTGCTTATATTTAACTTGAAACTTTTTTGTGTGTTTTTTATAGTGAAATTTTTGAGTATTTTAAATTGGAACTTTTTTTAATGGTTTTTACAGTGAAATTGTTGAGTTTTTTCAAATGGAACTTTTTTTATATGGTTTTTAAAGTGAAAATGTAGAGTTTTTTAACTTGGAACTTTTTTAATGGTATTTATAGTGAAATTATTGAGTTTTTCGACTTGGAACTTTTTTTATGGTTTTTATAGTGAAATTGTATAGTTTTTTAACTAGGAACTTTTTTTAATGGTATTTATAGTGAAATTATTGAGTTTTTTGACTTGGAACTTTTTTATGATTTTTATAGTGAAATTGTTAATTTTTTTAACATGAATTTTTTATGGTTTTTATAGTGAAATTGTTGACTTATTTTTAACTTGGAACTTTTTTTATGGTTTTTACAGTGAAATTGTTGAGTTTTTTTGACTAGGAAATTTATTTTTTATGGTTTATATAGTGAAATTGATGAATTTTTTAACTTGGAATTTTTTTATGGTTTTTATAGAGAAATTGTTTAATTTTTTAACTTGGAACTTTTTTTATGCTTTTTATACAGAAACTGTTTACTTAGAATCTTTTATGCTTTTTTTTAACTTGGAACTTTTTTATGGTTCTTTTAGTGAAATTGTTGATTTTTTTTAAAATTTACTTTTTTTTATGTTTTTTTATAGTGAAATTATTGAATTATTTTAAGATTGATGTTTTTTTTATATGTAATTTATATTAAAATTGCTTATATTTTTAACTTGAAACTTTTTTTGTGTGTTTTTTATAGTGAAATTGTTGAGTATTTTAAATTGGAACTTTTTTTAATGGTTTTTACAGTGAAATTGTAGAGTTTTTTCAAATGTAACTTTTTTTGTATGGTTTTTACAGTGAAAATGTAGAGTTTTTTATGCTTTTTATACAGAAACTGTTTACTTGGAATCTTTTATGCTTTTTTTTTAACTTGGAACTTTTTTATGGTTCTTTTAGTGAAATTGTTGAGTTTTTTAAAATTTACATTTTTTTTATGTTTTTGTATAGTGAAATTATTGAATTATTTTAAGATTGACGTTTTTTTTATGTATTTTATATTAAAATTGCTTATATTTTTAACTTGAAACTTTTTTTTGTGTTTTTTTATAGTGAAATTGTTGAGTATTTTAAATTGGAACTTTTTTTAATGGTTTTTACAGTGAAATTGTTGAGTTTTTTCAAATGGAACTTTTTTTGTATGGTTTTTACAGTGAAAATGTAGAGTTTTTTATGCTTTTTATACAGAAACTGTTTACTTGGAATCTTTTATGCTTTTTTTTTAACTTAGAACATTTTTATGGTTCTTTTAGTGAAATTGTTGAGTTTTTTAAAATTTACATTTTTTTTATGTTTTTGTATAGTGAAATTATTGAATTATTTTAAGATTGATGTTTTTTTTATGTATTTTATATTAAAATTTCTTCTATTTTTAACTTGAAACTTTTTTTGTGTGTTTTTTATAGTGAAATTGTTGAGTATTTTAAATTGGAACTTTTTTTAATGGTTTTTACAGTGAAATTGTTGAGTTTTTTCAAATGGAACTTTTGTTGTATGGTTTTTACAGTGAAAATGTAGAGTTTTTTAACTTGGAACTTTTTTAATGGTATTTATAGTGAAATTATTGAGTTTTTTGACTTGGAACTTTTTTATGGTTTTTATAGTGAAATTGTGTAGTTTTTTAACTAGGAACTTTTTTTAATGGCATTTATAGTGAAATTATTGAGTTTTTTGACTTGGAACTTTTTTATGGTTTTTATAGTGAAATTGTTAATTTTTTAACATGAATCTTTTATGGTTTTTATAGTGAAATTGTTGACTTATTTTTAACTTGGAACTTTTTTTTTGGTTTTTACAGTAAAATTGTTGAGTTTTTTTAACTAGGAAGTTTATTTTTTATGGTTTTTATAGTGAAATTGATGGATTTTTTAACTTGGAATTTTTTTATGGTTTTTATAGAGAAATTGTTTAATTTTTTAACTTGGAACTTTTTTTATGCTTTTTATACAGAAACTGTTTACTTGGAATCTTTTATGTTTTTTTTTTAACTTGGAACTTTTTTATGGTTCTTTTAGTGAAATTGTTGAGTTTTTTTAAATTTACATTTTTTTTATGTTTTTGTATAGTGAAATTATTGAATTATTTTAAGATTGATGTTTTTTTTATGTATTTTATATTAAAATTGCTTATATTTTTAACTTGAAACTTTTTTTGTGTGTTTTTTATAGTGAAATTGTTGAGTATTTTAAATTGGAACTTTTTTTAATGGTTTTTACAGTGAAATTGTTGAGTTTTTTCAAATGGAACTTTTTTTGTATGGTTTTTACAGTGAAAATGTAGAGTTTTTTAACTTGGAACTTTTTTAATGGTATTTATAGTGAAATTATTGAGTTTTTTGACTTGGAACTTTTTTATGGTTTTTATAGTGAAATTGTGTAGTTTTTTAACTAGGAACTTTTTTTAATGGCATTTATAGTGAAATTATTGAGTTTTTTGACTTGGAACTTTTTTATGGTTTTTATAGTGAAATTGTTAATTTTTTAACATGAATCTTTTATGGTTTTTATGGTGAAATTGTTGACTTATTTTTAACTTGGAACTTTTTTTTTGGTTTTTACAGTAAAATTGTTGAGTTTTTTTAACTAGGAAGTTTATTTTTTATGGTTTTTATAGTGAAATTGATGGATTTTTTAACTTGGAATTTTTTTATGGTTTTTATAGAGAAATTGTTTAATTTTTTAACTTGGAACTTTTTTTATGCTTTTCATACAGAAACTGTTTACTTGGAATCTTTTATGTTTTTTTTTTAACTTGGAACTTTTTTATGGTTCTTTTAGTGAAATTGTTGAGTTTTTTTAAATTTACATTTTTTTTATGTTTTTGTATAGTGAAATTATTGAATTATTTTAAGATTGATGTTTTTTTTTATGTATTTTATATTAAAATTGCTTATATTTTTAACTTGAAACTTTTTTTGTGTGTTTTTTATAGTGAAATTGTTGAGTATTTTAAATTGGAACTTTTTTTAATGGTTTTTACAGTGAAATTGTTGAGTTTTTTCAAATGGAACTTTTTTTGTATGGTTTTTACAGTGAAAATGTAGAGTTTTTTATGCTTTTTATACAGAAACTGTTTACTTGGAATCTTTTATGCTTTTTTTTTTTAACTTGGAACATTTTTATGGTTCTTTTAGTGAAATTGTTGAGTTTTTTAAAATTTACATTTTTTTTTATGTTTTTGTATAGTGAAATTATTGAATTATTTTAAGATTGATGTTTTTTTTATGTATTTTATATTAAAATTGCTTATATTTTTAACTTGAAACTTTTTTTTTGTGTTTTTTATAGTGAAATTGATGAGTATTTTAAATTGGAACTTTTTTTAATGGTTTTTACAGTGAAATTGTTGAGTTTTTTCAAATGGAACTTTTTTTGTATGGTTTTTACAGTGAAAATGTAGAGTTTTTTAACTTGGAACTTTTTTAATGGTATTTATAGTGAAATTATTGAGTTTTTCGACTTGGAACTTTTTTATGGTTTTTATAGTGAAATTGTATAGTTTTTTAACTAGGAACTTTTTTTAATGGTATTTATAGTGAAATTATTGAGTTTTTTGACTTGGAACTTTTTTATGGTTTTTATAGTGAAATTGTTAATTTTTTTAACATGAATCTTTTATGATTTTTATAGTGAAATTGATGACTTATTTTTAACTTAGAATTTTTATTATGGTTTTTACAGTAAAATTGTTGAGTTTTTTTAACTAGGAAGTTTATTTTTTATGGTTTTTATAGTGAAATTGATGAATTTTTTAACTTGGAATTTTTTTATTGTTTTTATAGAGAAATTGTTTAATTTTTTAACTTGGAACTTTTTTTATGGTTTTTATAAAGAAACTGTTTACTTGGAATTTTTTATGCTTTTTTTTTACCTTGGATCTTTTTTATGGTTCTTTTAGTGAAATTGTTGAGTTTTTAAAAATTTACTTTTTTTATGTTTTTTTATTGTGAAATTATTGAATTATTTTAAGATTGATGTTTTTTTTATGTATTTTATATTAAAATTGCTTCTATTTTTAACTTGAAACTTTTTTTGTGAGTTTTTTATAGTGAAATTGATGAGTATTTTAAATTGGAACTTTTTTTAATGGTTTTTACAGTGAAATTGTTGAGTTTTTTCAAATGGAACTTTTTTTGTATGGTTTTTACAGTGAAAATGTAGAGTTTTTTAACTTGGAACTTTTTTAATGGTATTTATAGTGAAATTATTGAGTTTTTTGACTTGGAACTTTTTTATGGTTTTTATAGTGAAATTGTGTAGTTTTTTAACTAGGAACTTTTTTTAATGGCATTTATAGTGAAATTATTGAGTTTTTTGACTTGGAACTTTTTTAAGGTTTTTATAGTGAAATTGTTAATTTTTTAACATGAATCTTTTATGGTTTTTATAGTGAAATTGTTGACTTATTTTTAACTTGGAACTTTTTTTTTGGTTTTTACAGTAAAATTGTTGAGTTTTTTTAACTAGGAAGTTTATTTTTTATGGTTTTTATAGTGAAATTGATGGATTTTTTAACTTGGAATTTTTTTATGGTTTTTATAGAGAAATTGTTTAATTTTTTAACTTGGAACTTTTTTTATGCTTTTCATACAGAAACTGTTTACTTGGAATCTTTTATGTTTTTTTTTTTAACTTGGAACTTTTTTATGGTTCTTTTAGTGAAATTGTTGAGTTTTTTTAAATTTACATTTTTTTTATGTTTTTGTATAGTGAAATTATTGAATTATTTTAAGATTGATGTTTTTTTTATGTATTTTATATTAAAATTGCTTATATTTTTAACTTGAAACTTTTTTTGTGTGTTTTTTATAGTGAAATTGTTGAGTATTTTAAATTGGAACTTTTTTTAATGGTTTTTACAGTGAAATTGTTGAGTTTTTTCAAATGGAACTTTTTTTGTATGGTTTTTACAGTGAAAATGTAGAGTTTTTTATGCTTTTTATACAGAAACTGTTTACTTGGAATCTTTTATGCTTTTTTTTTTTAACTTGGAACATTTTTATGGTTCTTTTAGTGAAATTGTTGAGTTTTTTAAAATTTACATTTTTTTTTATGTTTTTGTATAGTGAAATTATTGAATTATTTTAAGATTGATGTTTTTTTTATGTATTTTATATTAAAATTGCTTATATTTTTAACTTGAAACTTTTTTTTTGTGTTTTTTATAGTGAAATTGATGAGTATTTTAAATTGGAACTTTTTTTAATGGTTTTTACAGTGAAATTGTTGAGTTTTTTCAAATGGAACTTTTTTTGTATGGTTTTTACAGTGAAAATGTAGAGTTTTTTAACTTGGAACTTTTTTAATGGTATTTATAGTGAAATTATTGAGTTTTTCGACTTGGAACTTTTTTATGGTTTTTATAGTGAAATTGTATAGTTTTTTAACTAGGAACTTTTTTTAATGGTATTTATAGTGAAATTATTGAGTTTTTTGACTTGGAACTTTTTTATGGTTTTTATAGTGAAATTGTTAATTTTTTTAACATGAATCTTTTATGATTTTTATAGTGAAATTGATGACTTATTTTTAACTTAGAATTTTTATTATGGTTTTTACAGTAAAATTGTTGAGTTTTTTTAACTAGGAAGTTTATTTTTTATGGTTTTTATAGTGAAATTGATGAATTTTTTAACTTGGAATTTTTTTATTGTTTTTATAGAGAAATTGTTTAATTTTTTAACTTGGAACTTTTTTTATGGTTTTTATAAAGAAACTGTTTACTTGGAATTTTTTATGCTTTTTTTTTACCTTGGATCTTTTTTATGGTTCTTTTAGTGAAATTGTTGAGTTTTTAAAAATTTAATTTTTTTATGTTTTTTTATTGTGAAATTATTGAATTATTTTAAGATTGATGTTTTTTTTATGTATTTTATATTAAAATTGCTTCTATTTTTAACTTGAAACTTTTTTTGTGAGTTTTTTATAGTGAAATTGATGAGTATTTTAAATTGGAACTTTTTTTAATGGTTTTTACAGTGAAATTGTTGAGTTTTTTCAAATGGAACTTTTTTTGTATGGTTTTTACAGTGAAAATGTAGAGTTTTTTAACTTGGAACTTTTTTAATGGTATTTATAGTGAAATTATTGAGTTTTTTGACTTGGAACTTTTTTATGGTTTTTATAGTGAAATTGTGTAGTTTTTTAACTAGGAACTTTTTTTAATGGCATTTATAGTGAATTATTGAGTTTTTTGACTTGGAACTTTTTTATGGTTTTTATAGTGAAATTGTTAATTTTTTAACATGAATCTTTTATGGTTTTTATAGTGAAATTGTTGACTTATTTTTAACTTGGAACTTTTTTTTTGGTTTTTACAGTAAAATTGTTGAGTTTTTTTAACTAGGAAGTTTATTTTTTATGGTTTTTATAGTGAAATTGATGGATTTTTTAACTTGGAATTTTTTTATGGTTTTTATAGAGAAATTGTTTAATTTTTTAACTTGGAACTTTTTTTATGCTTTTTATACAGAAACTGTTTACTTGGAATCTTTTATGTTTTTTTTTTAACTTGGAACTTTTTTATGGTTCTTTTAGTGAAATTGTTGAGTTTTTTTAAATTTACATTTTTTTTATGTTTTTGTATAGAGAAATTATTGAATTATTTTAAGATTGATGTTTTTTTTTATGTATTTTATATTAAAATTGCTTATATTTTTAACTTGAAACTTTTTTTGTGTGTTTTTTATAGTGAAATTGTTGAGTATTTTAAATTGGAACTTTTTTTAATGGTTTTTACAGTGAAATTGTTGAGTTTTTTCAAATGGAACTTTTTTTGTATGGTTTTTACAGTAAAAATGTAGAGTTTTTTATGCTTTTTATACAGAAACTGTTTACTTGGAATCTTTTATGCTTTTTTTTTTAACTTGGAACATTTTTATGGTTCTTTTAGTGAAATTGTTGAGTTTTTTAAAATTTACATTTTTTTTATGTTTTTGTATAGTGAAATTATTGAATTATTTTAAGATTGATGTTTTTTTATGTATTTTATATTAAAATTGCTTATATTTTTAACTTGAAACTTTTTTTGTGTGTTTTTTATAGTGAAATTGATGAGTATTTTAAATTGGAACTTTTTTTAATGGTTTTTACAGTGAAATTGTTGAGTTTTTTCAAATGGAACTTTTTTTGTATGGTTTTTACAGTGAAAATGTAGAGTTTTTTAACTTGGAACTTTTTTAATGGTATTTATAGTGAAATTATTGAGTTTTTTGACTTGGAACTTTTTTATGGTTTTTATAGTGAAATTGTGTAGTTTTTTAACTAGGAACTTTTTTTAATGGCATTTATAGTGAAATTATTGAGTTTTTTGACTTGGAACTTTTTTATGGTTTTTATAGTGAAATTGTTAATTTTTTAACATGAATCTTTTATGGTTTTTATAGTGAAATTGTTGACTTATTTTTAACTTGGAACTTTTTTTTTGGTTTTTACAGTAAAATTGTTGAGTTTTTTTAACTAGGAAGTTTATTTTTTATGGTTTTTATAGTGAAATTGATGGATTTTTTAACTTGGAATTTTTTTATGGTTTTTATAGAGAAATTGTTTAATTTTTTAACTTGGAACTTTTTTTATGCTTTTCATACAGAAACTGTTTACTTGGAATCTTTTATGTTTTTTTTTTTAACTTGGAACTTTTTTATGGTTCTTTTAGTGAAATTGTTGAGTTTTTTTAAATTTACATTTTTTTTATGTTTTTGTATAGTGAAATTATTGAATTATTTTAAGATTGATGTTTTTTTTTATGTATTTTATATTAAAATTGCTTATATTTTTAACTTGAAACTTTTTTTGTGTGTTTTTTATAGTGAAATTGTTGAGTATTTTAAATTGGAACTTTTTTTAATGGTTTTTACAGTGAAATTGTTGAGTTTTTTCAAATGGAACTTTTTTTGTATGGTTTTTACAGTGAAAATGTAGAGTTTTTTATGCTTTTTATACAGAAACTGTTTACTTGGAATCTTTTATGCTTTTTTTTTTTAACTTGGAACATTTTTATGGTTCTTTTAGTGAAATTGTTGAGTTTTTTAAAATTTACATTTTTTTTTATGTTTTTGTATAGTGAAATTATTGAATTATTTTAAGATTGATGTTTTTTTTATGTATTTTATATTAAAATTGCTTATATTTTTAACTTGAAACTTTTTTTTTGTGTTTTTTATAGTGAAATTGATGAGTATTTTAAATTGGAACTTTTTTTAATGGTTTTTACAGTGAAATTGTTGAGTTTTTTCAAATGGAACTTTTTTTGTATGGTTTTTACAGTGAAAATGTAGAGTTTTTTAACTTGGAACTTTTTTAATGGTATTTATAGTGAAATTATTGAGTTTTTCGACTTGGAACTTTTTTATGGTTTTTATAGTGAAATTGTATAGTTTTTTAACTAGGAACTTTTTTTAATGGTATTTATAGTGAAATTATTGAGTTTTTTGACTTGGAACTTTTTTATGGTTTTTATAGTGAAATTGTTAATTTTTTTAACATGAATCTTTTATGATTTTTATAGTGAAATTGATGACTTATTTTTAACTTAGAATTTTTATTATGGTTTTTACAGTAAAATTGTTGAGTTTTTTTAACTAGGAAGTTTATTTTTTATGGTTTTTATAGTGAAATTGATGAATTTTTTAACTTGGAATTTTTTTATTGTTTTTATAGAGAAATTGTTTAATTTTTTAACTTGGAACTTTTTTTATGGTTTTTATAAAGAAACTGTTTACTTGGAATTTTTTATGCTTTTTTTTTACCTTGGATCTTTTTTATGGTTCTTTTAGTGAAATTGTTGAGTTTTTAAAAATTTACTTTTTTTATGTTTTTTTATTGTGAAATTATTGAATTATTTTAAGATTGATGTTTTTTTTATGTATTTTATATTAAAATTGCTTCTATTTTTAACTTGAAACTTTTTTTGTGAGTTTTTTATAGTGAAATTGATGAGTATTTTAAATTGGAACTTTTTTTAATGGTTTTTACAGTGAAATTGTTGAGTTTTTTCAAATGGAACTTTTTTTGTATGGTTTTTACAGTGAAAATGTAGAGTTTTTTAACTTGGAACTTTTTTAATGGTATTTATAGTGAAATTATTGAGTTTTTTGACTTGGAACTTTTTTATGGTTTTTATAGTGAAATTGTGTAGTTTTTTAACTAGGAACTTTTTTTAATGGCATTTATAGTGAAATTATTGAGTTTTTTGACTTGGAACTTTTTTATGGTTTTTATAGTGAAATTGTTAATTTTTTAACATGAATCTTTTATGGTTTTTATAGTGAAATTGTTGACTTATTTTTAACTTGGAACTTTTTTTTTGGTTTTTACAGTAAAATTGTTGAGTTTTTTTAACTAGGAAGTTTATTTTTTATGGTTTTTATAGTGAAATTGATGGATTTTTTAACTTGGAATTTTTTTATGGTTTTTATAGAGAAATTGTTTAATTTTTTAACTTGGAACTTTTTTTATGCTTTTCATACAGAAACTGTTTACTTGGAATCTTTTATGTTTTTTTTTTTAACTTGGAACTTTTTTATGGTTCTTTTAGTGAAATTGTTGAGTTTTTTTAAATTTACATTTTTTTTATGTTTTTGTATAGTGAAATTATTGAATTATTTTAAGATTGATGTTTTTTTTTATGTATTTTATATTAAAATTGCTTATATTTTTAACTTGAAACTTTTTTTGTGTGTTTTTTATAGTGAAATTGTTGAGTATTTTAAATTGGAACTTTTTTTAATGGTTTTTACAGTGAAATTGTTGAGTTTTTTCAAATGGAACTTTTTTTGTATGGTTTTTACAGTGAAAATGTAGAGTTTTTTATGCTTTTTATACAGAAACTGTTTACTTGGAATCTTTTATGCTTTTTTTTTTTAACTTGGAACATTTTTATGGTTCTTTTAGTGAAATTGTTGAGTTTTTTAAAATTTACATTTTTTTTTATGTTTTTGTATAGTGAAATTATTGAATTATTTTAAGATTGATGTTTTTTTTATGTATTTTATATTAAAATTGCTTATATTTTTAACTTGAAACTTTTTTTTTGTGTTTTTTATAGTGAAATTGATGAGTATTTTAAATTGGAACTTTTTTTAATGGTTTTTACAGTGAAATTGTTGAGTTTTTTCAAATGGAACTTTTTTTGTATGGTTTTTACAGTGAAAATGTAGAGTTTTTTAACTTGGAACTTTTTTAATGGTATTTATAGTGAAATTATTGAGTTTTTCGACTTGGAACTTTTTTATGGTTTTTATAGTGAAATTATATAGTTTTTTAACTAGGAACTTTTTTTAATGGTATTTATAGTGAAATTATTGAGTTTTTTGACTTGGAACTTTTTTATGGTTTTTATAGTGAAATTGTTAATTTTTTTAACATGAATCTTTTATGATTTTTATAGTGAAATTGATGACTTATTTTTAACTTAGAATTTTTATTATGGTTTTTACAGTAAAATTGTTGAGTTTTTTTAACTAGGAAGTTTATTTTTTATGGTTTTTATAGTGAAATTGATGAATTTTTTAACTTGGAATTTTTTTATTGTTTTTATAGAGAAATTGTTTAATTTTTTAACTTGGAACTTTTTTTATGGTTTTTATAAAGAAACTGTTTACTTGGAATTTTTTATGCTTTTTTTTTACCTTGGATCTTTTTTATGGTTCTTTTAGTGAAATTGTTGAGTTTTTAAAAATTTACTTTTTTTATGTTTTTTTATTGTGAAATTATTGAATTATTTTAAGATTGATGTTTTTTTTATGTATTTTATATTAAAATTGCTTCTATTTTTAACTTGAAACTTTTTTTGTGAGTTTTTTATAGTGAAATTGATGAGTATTTTAAATTGGAACTTTTTTTAATGGTTTTTACAGTGAAATTGTTGAGTTTTTTCAAATGGAACTTTTTTTGTATGGTTTTTACAGTGAAAATGTAGAGTTTTTTAACTTGGAACTTTTTTAATGGTATTTATAGTGAAATTATTGAGTTTTTTGACTTGGAACTTTTTTATGGTTTTTATAGTGAAATTGTGTAGTTTTTTAACTAGGAACTTTTTTTAATGGCATTTATAGTGAATTATTGAGTTTTTTGACTTGGAACTTTTTTATGGTTTTTATAGTGAAATTGTTAATTTTTTAACATGAATCTTTTATGGTTTTTATAGTGAAATTGTTGACTTATTTTTAACTTGGAACTTTTTTTTTGGTTTTTACAGTAAAATTGTTGAGTTTTTTTAACTAGGAAGTTTATTTTTTATGGTTTTTATAGTGAAATTGATGGATTTTTTAACTTGGAATTTTTTTATGGTTTTTATAGAGAAATTGTTTAATTTTTTAACTTGGAACTTTTTTTATGCTTTTTATACAGAAACTGTTTACTTGGAATCTTTTATGTTTTTTTTTTAACTTGGAACTTTTTTATGGTTCTTTTAGTGAAATTGTTGAGTTTTTTTAAATTTACATTTTTTTTATGTTTTTGTATAGAGAAATTATTGAATTATTTTAAGATTGATGTTTTTTTTATGTATTTTATATTAAAATTGCTTATATTTTTAACTTGAAACTTTTTTTGTGTGTTTTTTATAGTGAAATTGTTGAGTATTTTAAATTGGAACTTTTTTTAATGGTTTTTACAGTGAAATTGTTGAGTTTTTTCAAATGGAACTTTTTTTGTATGGTTTTTACAGTAAAAATGTAGAGTTTTTTATGCTTTTTATACAGAAACTGTTTACTTGGAATCTTTTATGCTTTTTTTTTAACTTGGAACATTTTTATGGTTCTTTTAGTGAAATTGTTGAGTTTTTTAAAATTTACATTTTTTTTATGTTTTTGTATAGTGAAATTATTGAATTATTTTAAGATTGATGTTTTTTTATGTATTTTATATTAAAATTGCTTATATTTTTAACTTGAAACTTTTTTTGTGTGTTTTTTATAGTGAAATTGATGAGTATTTTAAATTGGAACTTTTTTTAATGGTTTTTACAGTGAAATTGTTGAGTTTTTTCAAATGGAACTTTTTTTGTATGGTTTTTACAGTGAAAATGTAGAGTTTTTTAACTTGGAACTTTTTTAATGGTATTTATAGTGAAATTATTGAGTTTTTCGACTTGGAACTTTTTTATGGTTTTTATAGTGAAATTGTATAGTTTTTTAACTAGGAACTTTTTTTAATGGTATTTATAGTGAAATTATTGAGTTTTTTGACTTGGATCTTTTTTATGGTTTTTATAGTGAAATTGTTAATTTTTTTAACATGAATCTTTTATGATTTTTATAGTGAAATTGATGACTTATTTTTAACTTAGAATTTTTATTATGGTTTTTACAGTAAAATTGTTGAGTTTTATTAACTAGGAAGTTTATTTTTTATGGTTTTTATAGTGAAATTGATGAATTTTTTAACTTGGAATTTTTTTATTGTTTTTATAGAGAAATTGTTTAATTTTTTAACTTGGAACTTTTTTTATGGTTTTTATAAAGAAACTGTTTACTTGGAATTTTTTATGCTTTTTTTTTACCTTGGATCTTTTTTATGGTTCTTTTAGTGAAATTGTTGAGTTTTTAAAAATTTACTTTTTTTATGTTTTTTTATTGTGAAATTATTGAATTATTTTAAGATTGATGTTTTTTTTTATGTATTTTATATTAAAATTGCTTATATTTTTAACTTGAAACTTTTTTATGTGTTTTTTATAGTGAAATTGTTGAGTATTTTAAATTGGAACTTTTTTTAATGGTTTTTACAGTGAAATTGTTGAGTTTTTTCAAATGGAACTTTTTTTGTATGGTTTTTTCAGTGAAAATGTAGAGTTTTTTACTTGGAACTTTTTTAATAGTATTTATAGTGAAATTATTGAGATTTTCGACTTGGAACTTTTTTATGGTTTTTATAGTGAAATTGTATAGTTTTTTAACTAGGAATTTTTTTAATGGTATTTATAGTGAAATTATTGAGTTTTTTGACTTGGAACTTTTTTATGGTTTTTACAGTGAAATTGTTAATTTTTTTAACATGAATCTTTTATGGTTTTATAGTGAAATTGTTGACTTATTTTTAACTTGGAACTTTTTTTATGGGTTTTACAGTAAAATTGTTGAGTTTTTTTAACTAGGAAGTTTATTTTTTTTATGGTTTTTATAGTGAAATTGATGTATCTTTTAACTTGGAATTTTTTTATGGTTTTTATAGAGAAATTGTTTAATTTTTTAACTTGGAACTTTTTTTATGCTTTTTATACAAAAACTTTTTACTTGGAATCTTTTATGCTTTTTTTTAACTTGGAACTTTTTTATGGTTCTTTAAGTGAAATTGTTGAGTTTTTTAAAATTTACTTTTTTTATGTTTTTTTATAGTGAAATTATTGAATTATTTTAAGATTGATGTCTTTTTAATGTAATTTATATTAAAATTGCTTATGTTTTTAACTTGAATCTTTTTTGTGTGTTTTTTATAGTGAAATTGTTGAGTATTTTAAATTGGAACTTTTTTTAATGGTTTTTACAGTGAAATTGTTGAGTTTTTTCAAATGGAACTTTTTTTGTATGGTTTTTACAGTGAAAATGTAGAGTTTTTTAACTTGGAACTTTTTTAATGGTATTTATTGTGAAATTATTGAGTTTTTCGACTTGGAACTTTTTTATGGTTTTTATAGTGAAATTGTATAGTTTTTTAACTAGGAACTTTTTTTAATGGTATTTATAGTGAAATTATTGAGTTTTTTGACTTGGAACTTTTTTATGGTTTTTATAGTGAAATTGTTAATTTTTTAACATGAATCTTTTATGCTTTTTATAGTGAAATTGTTGACTTATTTTTAACTTGGAACTTTTTTTATGGTTTTTACAGTAAAATTGTTGAGTTTTTTTAACTAGGAAGTTTATTTTTTATGGTTTTAATAGTGAAATTGATGAATTTTCTAACTTGGAATTTTTTTATGGTTTTTATAGAGAAATTGTTTAATTTTTTAACTTGGAACTTTTTTTATGCTTTTTATACAGAAACTGTTTACTTGGAATGCTTTTTTTTAACTTGGAACTTTTTTATGGTTCTTTTAGTGAAATTGTTGAGTTTTTTAAAATTTATTTTTTTTATGTTTTTTTATAGTGAAATTATTGAATTATTTTAAGATTGATGTTTTTTTATGTATTTTATATTAAAATTGCTTATGTTTTTAACTTGAAACTTTTTTTGTGTGTTTTTTATAGTGAAATTGTTGAGTATTTTAAATTGGAACTTTTTTTAATAGTTTTTACAGTGAAATTGTTGAGTTTTTTCAAATGGAACTTTTTTTGTATGGTTTTTACAGTGAAAATGTTGTGTTTTTTAACTTGGAACTTTTTTAATGGTATTTATAGTGAAATTATTGAGTTTTTCGACTTGGAACTTTTTTTATGGTTTTTATAGTGAAATTGTATAGTTTTTTAACTAGGAACTTTTTTTAATGGTATTTATAGTGAAATTATTGAGTTTTTTGACTTGCAACTTTTTATGGTTTTTATAGTGAAATTGTTGATTTTCTTAACATGAAACTTCTGATGGTTTTTATAGTGAAATTGTTGAGTTTTTTTAACTTGAATGTTTTTTTTTAGGTTTTTATAGTGAATTGATGAATTTTTTAACTTGAAATTATTTTATGATTTTTAAAGAGAAACTGTTTAATTTTTAACTTGGAACTTTCTTTATAATTTTTATAGAGAAACTGTTTAGTTTTTTAACTTGGAACTTTTTTATGGTTCTTTTAGTGAAATTGTTGAGTTTTTTAAAATGGTACTTTTTTTATTTCTTTTATAGTGAAATTATTGAATTATTTTAAGATGGAAGTTTTTTTTAATGTATTTTATATTGAAATTGCTTATATTTTTAACTTGGAACTTTTTTTTGTGTTTTTATAGTAAAATTGTTGAGTATTTTAAATTGGAACATTTTTTTTATAGTTTACAGTGAAATTGTTCAATTTTTTCAAATGGAACTTTTTTGTATGGTTTTTACAGTGAAAATGTTGAGTTTTTTAACTTAGAACTTTTTTAATCGTATTTATTAGTGAAATTATAGAGTTTTTCGACTTGGATCTTTTTTATGGTTTTTATGGTGAAATTTTAGAGTTTTTTAACTAGGAACTTTTTTTTATGGTATTTATAGTGAAGTTATTGAGTTTTTCAACTTTAAACTTTTTTTTATTGTTTTTATAGTGAAATTGTATAGTTTTTTAACTTGGAACTTTTTTTAATGGTATTTATAGTGAAATTATTGAGTTTTTTGACTTGGAACTTTTTTATGGTTTTTATAGTAAAATTGTTAATTTTTTTAACATGAATATTTTATGGTTTTTATAGTGAAATTGTTGACTTATTTTTAACTTGGAACTTTTTTTATGGTTTTAACAGTAAAATTGTTGAGTTTTTTTCACTAGGAAGTTTATTTTTTATGGTTTTTATAGTTAAATTGATGAATTTTTTAACTTGGATTTTTTTATGGTTTTTATAGAGAAATTGTTTTATTTTTTAACTTGGAACTTTTTTTATGCTTTTTATACAGAAACTGTTTACTTGGAATCTTTTATGCTTTTTTTTAACTTGGAACTTTTTTATGGTTCTTTTAGTGAAATTGTTGAGTTTTTTAAAATTTACTTTTTTTAATGTTTTTTTATAGTGAAATTATTGAATTATTTTAAGATTGATGTTTTTTTTATGTATTTTATATTAAAATTGCTTATATTTTTAACTTGAAACTTTTTTTGTGTTTTTTATAGTGAAATTGTTGAGTATTTTAAATTGTAACTTTTTTTAAATGTATTTTACAGTGAAATTGTTGAGTTTTTTCAAATGGAACTCTTTTTGTATGGTTTTATAGTGAAAATGTAGAGTTATTTAATTTGGATCTTTTTTAATTGTATTTATAGTGAAATTATTTAGTTTTTCGACTTGGAACTTTCTTTATACTTTTTATAGAGAAACTGTTTAGTTTTTTAACTTGGAACTTTTTTTAATGGTATTTTTAATGGAACTTTTTATGGTTCTTTTAGTGAAATTTTTGAGTTTTTTAAAATGGTACTTTTTATATTTTCTTATAGTGAAATTATTGAATTATTTTAAGATGGAAGTTTTTTTTAATGTATTTTATATTGAAATTGCTTATATTTTTAACTTGGAACTTTTTTTATGTTTTTATAGTAAAATTATTGAGTATTTTAAATTGGATTATTTTTTTATGGTTTACAGTGAAATTGTTCAGTTTTTTCAAATGGAACTTTTTTGTATGGTTTTTACAGTGAAAATGTAGAGTTTTTTAAATTGGAACTTTTTTAATGGTCTTTATTAGTGAAATTATTGTGTTTTTCGACTTGGATCTTTTTTATGGTTTTTATAGTGAAATTTTAGAGTTTTTTAACTAGGAACTTTTTTTAATGGTATTTATAGTGAAGTTATTGAGTTTTTCAACTTGAAACTTTTCTTTTTATGATTTTTACAGTGAAATTGTATAGTTTTTTAACTTGGAACTTTTTTTAATGGTATTTATAGTGTAATTATTGAGTCTTTTGACTTGGAACTTTTTTATGCTTTTTATAGTGAAATTGTTGATTTTCTTAACATGATACTTCTTATGGCTTTTATAGTGAAATTGGTGACTTATTTTTAACTTGGAAATTTTTTTTATGGTTTTTACAATAAAATTGTTGAGTTTTTTTAACTAGGAAGTTTTTTTTATGGTTTTTATAGTGAAATTGATGAATTTTTTAACTTGGAATTTTTTTATGGTTTTTATAGAGAAATTGTTTAATTTTTTAACTTGGAACTTTTTTTATGCTTTTTATACAGAAACTGTTTAATTGGAATCTTTTATGCTTTTTTTTTTTAACTTGGAACTTTTTTATGGTTCTTTTAGTGAAATTGTTGAGTTTTTTAAAATTTACTTTTTTTATGTTTTTTTATAGTGAAATTATTGAATTATTTTAAGATTGATGTTTTTTTTATGTATTTTATATTAAAATTGCTTATATTTTTAACTTGAAACTTTTTTATTTGTGTTTTTTATAGTGAAATTGTTGATTATTTTAAATTGGAACTTTTTTTAATGGTTTTTACAGTGAAATTGTTGAGTTTTTTGAAATGGTACTTTTTTTGTATGGTTTTTAAAGTGAAAATGTAGAGTTTTTAAACTTGGAACTTTTTTTAATGGTATTTATAGTGAAATTATTGAGTTTTTTTGACTTGGAACGTTTTTATGCTTTTTATAGTGAAATTGTTGATTTTCTTAACATGAAACTTCTTATGGTTTTTATAGTGAAATTGTTGAGTTTTTTTTAACTTGGAACTTTTTTATATTTTTTAGAGTGAAATTTTGAGTTTTTTTTAACTTGAATGTTTTTTTAGGTTTTTATAGTGAAATTGATGAATTTTTTAACTTGAAATTATATTATGATTTTTAAAGAGAAACTGTTTAATTTTTAACTTGGAACTTTCTTTATACTTTTTATAGAGAAACTGTATAGTTTTTTAACTTGGAACTTTTTTAAGGTTCTTTTAGTGAAATTATTGAGTTTTTTAAAATGGTACTTTTTTTATTTTTTTATAGTGAAATTATTGAATTATTTTAAGATGGAAGTTATTTTTTTTATGTATTTTATATTGAAATTGCTTATATTTTTAACTTGGAACTTTTTTTGTGTTTTTATAGTAAAATTGTTGAGTATTTTCAATTGGAACATTTTTTTTATGGTTTACAGTGAAATTTTTGAGTTTTTTCAAATGGAACTTTTTTGTATGGTTTTTAAAGTGAAAATGTTGAGTTTTTTAACTTGGAACTTTTTTAATGGTCTTTATTAGTGAAATTATTGTGTTTTTCGACTTGGATCTTTTTTATGGTTTTTATAGTGAAATTTTAGAGTTTTTTAACTAGGAACTTTTTTTAATGGTATTTATAGTGGAATTGATGAATTTTTTAACTTGGAATTTTTTTATGGTTTTTATAGAGAAAATGTTGAATTTTTTAACTTGGAACTTTTTTATGTTTTTTATACAGAAACTGTTTACTTGGAATCTTTTATCCTTTTTTTTAACTTGGAACTTTTTTATGGTTCTTTTAGTGAAATTGTTGAGTTTTTTAAAATTTACTTTTTTTTTATGTTTTTTTATAGTGAAATTATTGAATTATTATAAGATTGATGTTTTTTTATATATTTTTTTATTAAAATTGCTTATATTTTTAACTTGAAACTTTTTTTTATGTTTTTTTATAGTGAAATTGTTGAGTATTTTAAATAGGAACTTTTTTTAATGGTTTTTACAGTGAAATTGTTGAGTTTTTTCAAATGGAACTTTTTTTGTATGGTTTTTATTGTGAAAATGTAGAGTTTTTTAACTTGGAACTTTTTTAATGGTATTTATAGTGAAATTATTGAGTTTTTCGACTTGGTACTTTTTTTATGGTTTTTATAGTGAAATTGTATATTTTTTAACTGGGAACTTTTTTAATGGTATTTATAGTGAAATTATTGAGTTTTTTGACTTAGAACTTTTTTATGGTTTTTATAGTGAAATTGTTAATTTTTCTTAACATGAATCTTTTATGGTTTTTATAGTAAAATTGTTGACTTATTTTTAACTTGGAACTTTTTTTAATGGTTTTTACAGTAAAATTGTTGAGTTTTTTTAATTAGGAAGTTTTTTTTATGGTTTTTATAGTGAAATTGATGAATTTTTTAACTTGGAATTTTTTTAGGGTTTTTATAGAGAAATTGTGTAATTTTTTAACTTGGAACTTTTTTTATGCTTTTTATACAGAAATTGTTTACTTGGAATCTTTTATGCTTTTTTTTTAACTTGGAACTTTTTTATGGTTCTTTTTGTGAAATTATTGAGTTTTTTAAAATTTTCTTTTTTTATGTTTTTTTATAGTGAAATAATTGAATTATTTTAAGATTGATGTTTTTTTATGTATTTTATATTAAAATTGCTTATATTTTTAACTTGAAACTTTTTTTTTGTGTTTTTTATAGTGAAATTGTTGAGTATTCTAAATTGGAACTTTTTTTAATGGTTTTTACAGTGAAATTGTTGAGTTTTTTCAAATGGAACTTTTTTTGTATGGTTTTTACAGTGAAAATGTAGAGTTTTTAATTTGGAACTTTTTTAATGGTATTTATAGTGAAATTATTGAGTTTTTCGACTTGGAACTTTTTTTTATGGTTTTTATAGTTAAATTGTAGAGTTTTTTAACTAGGAACTTTTTTTAATGGTATTTATAGTGAAATTATTGAGTTTTTTGACTTGGAACTTTTTTATGCTTTTTATAGTGAAATTGTTGATTTTCTTAACATGAAACTTCTTATGGTTTTTATAGTGAAATTGTTTAGTTTTTTTTAACTTGGAACTTTTTTATGTTTTTTAGAGTGAAATTGTTGAGTTTTTTTAACTTGCATGTTTTTTTAGGTTTTTACAGTGAAATTGATGAATTTGTTAACTTGAAATTATTTTATGATTTTTAAAGAGAAACTGTTTAATTTTTAACTTGGAACTTTCTTTATACATTTTATAGAGAAACTGTTTAGTTTTTTAACTTGGAACTTTTTTTAATGGTATTTATAGTGAAGTTATTGAGTTTTTCAACTTGAAACTTTTTTTATAGTTTTTACAGTGAAATTGTATAGTTTTAACTTGGAACTTTTTTTAATGGTATTTATAATGAAATTATTGAGTTTTTCGACTTGGAACTTTTTTTATGGTTTTTATAGTGAAATTATTGTGTTTTTCGACTTGGATCTTTTTTATGGTTTTTATAGTGAAATTTTAGAGTTTTTTAACTAGGAACTTTTATTAATGGTATTTATAGTGCAGTTATTGAGTTTTTAAACTTGAAACTTTTTTTATGGTTTTTTCAGTGAAATTGTATAGTTTTTTAACTTGGAACTTTTTTTAAAGGTATTTATAGTGAAATTATTGAATATTTTGACTCAGAACTTTTTTATGCTTTTTATAGTGAAATTGTTGATTTTCTTAACATGAGACTTCTTAAGGTTTTTATAGTGAAATTGTTGAGTTATTTTTAACTTTGAAATTTTTTTTTATGGTTTTTACAATAAAATTGTTGAGTTTTTTTAACTAGGAAGATTTTTTATGGTTTTTATAGTGAAATTGATGAATTTTTTAACTTGGATTTTTTTATGGTTTTTATAGAGAAATTGTTTAATTTTTTAACTAGGAACTTTTTTTATGCTTTTTATACATAAATTGTTTACTTGGAATCTTTTATGCTTTTTTTTAACTTGGAACTTTTTTATGGTTCTTTTAGTGAAATTATTGAGTTTTTTAAAATTTACTTTTTTTATAGTGAAATTATTGAATTATTTTAAGATTGATGTTTTTTTTATGTATTTTATATTAAAATTGCTTATATTTTTAACTTGAAACGTTTTTTTGTGTTTTTTATAGTGAAATTGTTGAGTATTTTAAATTGGAACTTTTTTAATGGTTTTTACAGTGAAATTGTTGAGTTTTTTCAAATGGAACTTTTTTTGTATGGTTTTTATAGTGAAAATGTAGAGTTTTTAAACTTGGAACATTTTTAATGGTATTTATAGTGAAATTATTGAGTTTTTCGACTTGGAACTTTTTTTTATGGTTTTTATAGTGAAATTATTGTGTTTTTCGACTTGGATCTTTTTTATGGTTTTTATAGTGAAATTTTAGAGTTTTTTAACTAGGAACTTTTATTAATGGTATTTATAGTGAAGTTATTGAGTTTTTCAACTTGAAACTTTTTTTATGGTTTTTTCAGTGAAATTGTATAGTTTTTTAACTTGGAACTTTTTTTAATGGTATTTATAGTGAAATTATTGAATATTTTGACTCGGAACTTTTTTATGCTTTTTATAGTGAAATTGTTGATTTTCTTAACATGAGACTTCTTAAGGTTTTTATAGTGAAATTGTTGAGTTATTTTTAACTTTGAAATTTTTTTTTTATGGTTTTTACAATAAAATTGTTGAGTTTTTTTAACTAGGAAGATTTTTTATGGTTTTTATAGTGAAATTGATGAATTTTTTAACTTGGAATTTTTTTATGGTTTTTATAGAGAAATTGTTTAATTTTTTAACTTGGAACTTTTTTTATGCTTTTTATACAGAAATTGTTTACTTGGAATCTTTTATGCTTTTTTTTAACTTGGAACTTTTTTATGGTTCTTTTAGTGAAATTGTTGAGTTTTTTAAAATTTACTTTTTTTTGTTTTTTTATAGTGAAATTATTGAATTATTTTAAGATTGATGTTTTTTTATGTATTTTATATTAAAATTGCTTATATTTTTAACTTGAAACATTTTTTTGTGTTTTTATAGTGAAATTGTTGAGTATTTTAAATTGGAACTTTTTTTAATGGTTTTTACAGTGAAATTGTTGAGTTTTTTCAAATGGAACTTTTTTTGTATGGTTTTTACAGTGAAAATGTAGAGTTTTTTAACTTGGAACTTTTTTAATGGTATTTATAGTGAAATTATTGAGTTTTTTGACTTGGAACTTTTTTATGCTTTTTATAGTGAAATTGTTGATTTTCTTAACATGAAACTTCTTATGGTTTTTATAGTGAAATTGTTGAGTTTTTTATTAACTTGGAACTTTTTTATGTTTTTTAGAGTAAAATTGTTGAGTTTTTTTAACTTGAATATTTTTTTAGGTTTTTATAGTGAAATTGATGAATTTTTTAACTTGAAATTATTTTATGATTTTTAAAGAGAAACTTTTTAATTTTTAACTTGGAACTTTCTTTATACTTTTTATAGAGAAACTGTTTAGTTTCTTAACTTGGAACTTTTTTATGGTTCTTTTAGTGAAATTGTTGAAATTGCTTATATTTTTATTTTTTTTATAGTGAAATTATTGAATTATTTTAAGATGGAAGTTTTTTTTTTATGTATTTTATATTGAAATTGCTTATATTTTTAACTTGGAACTTTTTTGTGTTTTTATAGTAAAATTGTTGAGTATTTTAAATTGGAACATTTTTTTATGGTTTATAGTGAAATTGTTGAGTTTTTTCAAATGGAACTTTTTTGTATGGTTTTTACAATGAAAATGTAGAGTTTTTTAACTTGGAACTTTTTAAATGGTCTTTATTAGTGAAATTATTGAGTTTTTCGACTTGGATCTTTTTTATGGTTTTTATAGAGAAATTTTAGAGTTTTTTTAACTAGGAACGTTTTTTAATGGTATTTATAGTTATTGAGTTTTTTGACTTGGAACTTTTTTTAATGGTATTTATAGTGAAATTATTGAGTTTTTTGACTTGGAACTTTTTTATGCTTTTTATAGTGAAATTGTTGATTTTCTTAACATGAAACTTCTTATGGTTTTTATAGTGAAATTGTTGAGATTTTTTAACTTTGAACTTTTTTTATGTTTTTTAGAGTGAAATTGTTGAGTTTTTTTAACTTGAATGTTTTTTTAGGTTTTTATTGTGAAATTGATGAATTTTTTAACTTGAAATTATTTTATGATTTTTAAAGAGAAACTTTTTAATTTTTAACTTGGAACTTTCTTTATACTTTTTAAAGAGAAAATTTACTTTTTTATGTTTTTTTATAGTGAAATTATTGAATTATTTAAAGATTGATGTTTTTTTTATGTATCTTATATTAAAATTTCTTATATTTTTAACTTGAAACTTTTTTTTTTGGGTTTTTAGAGTGAAATTGTTGAGTATTTTAAATTGGAACTTTTTTTAATGGTTTTTAAAGTGAAATTGTTGAGTTTTTTCAAATGGAACTTTTTTTGTATGGTTTTTACAGTGAAAATGTAGAGTTTTTTAACTTGGAACTTTTTTAATGGTATTTATAGAGAAATTATTGAGTTTTTTGATTTGGAACTTTTTTATGGTTTTTATAGTTAAATTGTATAGTTTTTTAAATAGGAACTTTTTTTAATGGTATTTATAGTGAAATTATTGTGTTTTTTGACTTGGAACTTTTTTATGGTTTTTATAGTGAAATTGTTAATTATTTTAACATGATTCTTTTATGGTTTTTGTAGTGAAATTGTTGACTTATTTTTAACTCGGAACTTTTTTTATGACTATTACAGTAAAATTGTTGAGTTTTTTTTAACTATGAAGGTTTTTTTAATGGTTTTTATAGTGAAATTGATGAATTTTTTAACTTGGAATTTTTTTAATGGTTTTTATAGAGATCTTGTTTAATTTTTTAACTTGGAACTTTTTTTATGCTTTTTATACAGAAACTATTTACTTGGAATCTTTTATGTTTTTTTTTAACTCGGAACTTTTTTATGGTTCTTTTAGTGAAATTGTTGTGTTTTTTAAAATGGTACTTATTTATGGTTTTTATAGTGAAATTATTGAATTATTTTAAGATGGAATTTTATTTTATTTATTTTATTTATTTTATAGTGAAATTACTTAATTTTTTAACTTGAAACTTTTTTTTTATGTTTTTTATAGTGAAATTGTTGAGTATTTTAAATTGGAACTTTTTTTTTATGGTTTTTATAGTGAAATTGTTGAGTTTTTTGAAATGGAACTTTTTTTTTAAGGTTTTTAGAGTGACATTGTAGAGTTTTTTTAACTTGGAACTTTTTTAATGGTATTTATAGTGAAATTATTGAGTTTTTGGACTTGGAACTTTTTTTTTATGGTTCTTATAGTGAAATTGTAGAGTTTCTGAACTAGTAACTTTTTTTAATGGTATTTATAGTGAAATTATTGAGTTTTTTTGACTTGGAACGTTTTTATGGTTTTTATAGTGAAATTGTTGATTTTCTTAACATGAAACTTCTTATGGTTTTTATAGTGAAATTGTTGAGTTTTTTTTAACTTGGAACTTTTTTTATGTTTTTAAGAGTGAAATTGTTGAGTTTTTTAACTTGACTGTTTTTTTAGGTTTTTATAATGAAATTGATGAATTTTTTAACTTGAAATTATTTTATGATTTTTAAAGAGAAACTGTTTAATTTTTAACTTGGAACTTTCTTTATACTTTTTATAGAGAAACTGTTTAGTTTTTTAACTTGGAACTTTTTTATGGTTCTTTTAGTGAAATTGTTGAGTTTTTTAAAATGGTACTTTTTTTTATAGAGAAATTATTGAATTATTTTAAGATGGAAGTATTTTTTTTATGTAGTTTATATTGAAATTTCTTATATTTTTAACTTGGAACTTTTTTTGTGTTTTTATAGGAAAATTGTTGAGTATTTTAAATTGGAACGTTTTTTTATGGTTTACAGTGAAATTGTTCAGTTTTTTCAAACGAAACTTTTTTGTATGGTTTTTACAGTGAAAATGTAGAGTTTTTTAACTTGGAACTTTTTTAATGGTCTTTATTAGTGAAATTATTGAGTTTTTCGACTTGGATCTTTTTTATGTTTTTTATTGTGAAATTTTAAAGTTTTTTAATTATGAACTATTTTTAATGGTATTTATAGTGAAGTTATTGAGTTTTTCGACTTGAAACTTTTTTTTTATGGTTTTAATAGTGCAATTGAATAGTATTTTAACTTGGAACTTTTTTTAATGGTATTTATAGTGAAATTATTGAGTTTTTTTGACTTGGAACGTTATTATGCTTTTTATAGTGAAATTGTTGATTTTCTTAACATGAAACCTTCTTATGGTTTTTATAGTGAAATTGTTGAGTTATTTTTAACTTGGAATTTTTTTTTATGGTTTTTACAATAAAATTGTTGAGTTTTTTTAACTAGGAAGTTTTTTTATGGTTTTATAGTGAAATTGATGAATTTTTAAACTTGGAGTTTTTTTTATGGTTTTTATAGAGAAATTGTTTAATTTTATAACTTGGAAATTTTTTATGCTTTTTATACAGATACTGTTTACTTGGAAACTTTTATGCTTTTTTTTTACTTGGATCTTTTTTATGGTTCTTTTAGTGAAATTGTTAAGTTTTTTATAATTTACTTTTTTTATGTTTTTTTTTAGAGAAATTATTGAATTATTTTAAGATTGATTTTTTTTACGTATTTTTATATTAAAATTGCTTATATTTTTAACTTGAAACTTTTTTTTTTGTGTTTTTTATAGTGAAATTGTTGAGTATTTTAAATTGGAACTTTTTTAATGGTTTGTACAGTGAAATTGTTGAGTTTTTTCAAATGGAACTTTTTTTGTATGGTTTTTACAGTGAAAATGTAGAGTTTTTTAACTTGGAACTTTTTTAATGGTATTTATAGTGAAATTATTGAGTTTTTCGACTTGAAACTTTTTATTTTTATGGTTTTTATAGTGAAATTGTAGAGTTTCTTAACTAGGAACTTTTTTTAATGGTATTTACAGTGAAATTATTGAGTTTTTTGACTTGGAACTTTTTTATGGTTTTTATAGTGAAATTGTTGATTTTCTTAACATGAAACTTCTTATGGTTTTTATAGTGAAATTGTTGAGTTTTTTTTCAACTTGGAACTTTTTTAAGTTTTTTAGAGTGAAATTGTTGAGTTTTTTAACTTGAATGTTTTTTTTAGGATTTTATAGTGAATTTGATGAATTTTTTAACTTGAAATTCTTTTATGATTTTTAAAGAGAAACTGTTTAATTTTTAACTTGGAACTTTCTTTATACTTTTTATAGAGAAACTGTTTAGTTTTTTAACTTGGAACTTTTTTATGGTTCTTTTAGTGAAATTGTTGAGTTTTTTAAAATGATATTTTTTTTATAGTGAAATTATTGAATTATTTTAAGATTGATGTTTTTTTTATGTATTTTATATTGAAATTGCTTATATTTTTAACTTGGAACTTTTTTTTGAGTTTTTATAGTAAAATTGGTTAGTATTTTAAATTGGAACATTTTTTTTATGGTTTACAGTGAAATTGTTGATTTTTTCAAATGGAACTTTTTTGTATGGTTTTTACAATTAAAATGTAGTGTTTTTTAACTTGGAACATTTTTAATGGTCTTTATTAGTGAATTATTGAGTTATACGACCTGGATCTTTTTTATGGTTTTTATAGTGAAATTTTAGAGTTTTTTAACTAGGAACATTTTTAAATGGTATTTATAGTGAAGTTATTGAGTTTTTCAACTTGAAACTTTTTTTTATGGTTTTTACAGTGAAATTGTATAGTTTTTTAACTTGGAACTTTTTTTAATGGTATTTATAGTGAAATTATTGAGTTTTTTGACTTGGAACTTTTTTATGCTTTTTATAGTGAAATTGTTGATTTTCTTAACATGAAACTTCTTATGGTTTTTATAGTGAAATTGTTGAATTATTTTTAACTTGGAAATTTGTTTTATGGTTTTTACAATAAAATTGTTAAGTTTTTTTAACTAGGAAGTTTTTTTTATGGTTTTTATAGTGAAATTGATGAATTTCTTAACTTGGAATTTTTGTATGGTTTTTATAGAGAAATTGTTTAATTTTTTAACTTGGAACTTTTTTTATGCTTTTTATACAAAAACTGTTTTCTTGGAATCTTTTATGCTTTTTTTTTAACTTGGATCTTTTTTATGGTTCTTTTAGTGAAATTGTTGAGTTTTTTAAAATTTACTTTTTTTATGTTTTTTTATAGTGAAATTATTGAATTATTTTAAGATTGATGTTATTTTATGTATTTTTATATTAAAATTGCTTATATTTTTAACTTGAAACTTTTTTTTTGTGTGTTTTTTATAGTGAAATTGTTGAGTATTTTAAATTGGAACTTTTTTTAATGGTTTTTACAGTGAAATTGTCGAGTTTTTTATAATGGAACTTTTTTTGTATGGTTTTTACAGTGAAAATGTAGAGTTTTTTAACTTGGAACTTTTTTAATGGTATATATAGTGAAATTATTGAGTTTTTCGACTTGAAACTTTTTTTTTTTTATGGTTTTTATAGTGAAATTGTAGAGTTTCTTAACTAGGAACTTTTTTTAATGGTATTTACAGTGAAATTATTGAGTTTTTTGACTTGGAACGTTTTTATGGTTTTTATAGTGAAATTGTTGATTTTCTTAACATGAAACTTCTTATGGTTTTTATAGTGAAATTGTTGAGTTTTTTTTAACTTGGAACTTTTTTTATGTTTTTAAGAGTGAAATTGTTGAGTTTTTTAACTTGACTGTTTTTTTAGGTTTTTATAATGAAATTGATGAATTTTTTAACTTGAAATTATTTTATGATTTTTAAAGAGAAACTGTTTAATTTTTAACTTGGAACTTTCTTTATACTTTTTATAGAGAAACTGTTTAGTTTTTTAACTTGGAACTTTTTTATGGTTCTTTTAGTGAAATTGTTGAGTTTTTTAAAATGGTACTTTTTTTTATAGAGAAATTATTGAATTATTTTAAGATGGAAGTTTTTTTTTTATGTAGTTTATATTGAAATTTCTTATATTTTTAACTTGGAACTTTTTTTTGTGTTTTTATAGGAAAATTGTTGAGTATTTTAAATTGGAACATTTTTTATGGTTTACAATGAAATTGTTCAGTTTTTTCAAACGAAACTTTTTTGTATGGTTTTTACAGTGAAAATGTAGAGTTTTTTAACTTGGAACTTTTTTAATGGTCTTTATTAGTGAAATTATTGAGTTTTTCGACTTGGATCTTTTTTATGTTTTTTATTGTGAAATTTTAAAGTTTTTTAATTATGAACTATTTTTAATGGTATTTATAGTGAAGTTATTGAGTTTTTCGACTTGAAACTTTTTTTTATGGTTTTAATAGTGAAATTGAATAGTATTTTAACTTGGAACTTTTTTTAATGGTATTTATAGTGAAATTATTGAGTTTTTTTGACTTGGAACGTTATTATGCTTTTTATAGTGAAATTGTTGATTTTCTTGACATGAAACCTTCTTATGGTTTTTATAGTGAAATTGTTGAGTTATTTTTAACTTGGAATTTTTTTTTATGGTTTTTACAATAAAATTGTTGAGTTTTTTTAACTAGGAAGTTTTTTTATGGTTTTTATAGTGAAATTGATGAATTTTTAAACTTGGAGTTTTTTTTATGGTTTTTATAGAGAAATTGTTTAATTTTATAACTTGGAATTTTTTTATGCTTTTTATACAGATATTGTTTACTTGGAAACTTTTATGCTTTTTTTTTACTTGGATCTTTTTTATGGTTCTTTTAGTGAAATTGTTAAGTTTTTTATAATTTACTTTTTTTATGTTTTTTTATAGAGAAATTATTGAATTATTTTAAGATTGATGTTTTTTTATGTATTTTTATATTAAAATTGCTTATATTTTTAACTTGAAACTTTTTTTTTTTGTGTTTTTTATAGTGAAATTGTTGAGTATTTTAAATTGGAACTTTTTTAATGGTTTTTACAGTGAAATTGTTGAGTTTTTTCAAATGGAACTTTTTTTGTATGGTTTTTACAGTGAAAATGTAGAGTTTTTTAACTTGGAACCTTTTTAATGGTATTTATAGTGAAATTATTGAGTTTTTCGACTTGAAACTTTTTATTTTTATGGTTTTTATAGAGAAATTGTAGAGTTTCTTAACTAGGAACTTTTTTTAATGGTATTTACAGTGAAATTATTGAGTTTTTTGACTTGGAACTTTTTTATGGTTTTTATAGTGAAATTGTTGATTTTCTTAACATGAAACTTCTTATGGTTTTTATAGTGAAATTGTTGAGTTTTTTTTTCAACTTGGAACTTTTTTAAGTTTTTTAGAGTGAAATTGTTGAGTTTTTTAACTTGAATGTTTTTTTTAGGATTTTATAGTGAATTTGATGAATTTTTTAACTTGAAATTCTTTTATGATTTTTAAAGAGAAACTGTTTAATTTTTAACTTGGAACTTTCTTTATACTTTTTATAGAGAAACTGTTTAGTTTTTTAACTTGGAACTTTTTTATGGTTCTTTTAGTGAAATTGTTGAGTTTTTTAAAATGGTATTTTTTTTATAGTGAAATTATTGAATTATTTTAAGATTGAAGTTTTTTTTAATGTATTTTATATTGAAATTGCTTATATTTTTAACTTGGAACTTTTTTTGAGTTTTTATAGTAAAATTTGTTAGTATTTTAAATTGGAACATTTTTTTATGGTTTACAGTGAAATTGTTGAGTTTTTCAAATGGAACTTTTTTGTATGGTTTTTACAATTAAAATGTAGTGTTTTTTAACTTGGAACATTTTTAATGGTCTTTATTAGTGAAATTATTGAGTTTTTCGACTTGGATCTTTTTTATGGTTTTTATAGTGAAATTTTAGAGTTTTTTAACTAGGAACATTTTTTAATGGTATTTATAGTGAAGTTATTGAGTTTTTCAACTTGAAACTTTTTTTTATGGTTTTTACAGTGAAATTGTATAGTTTTTTAACTTGGAACTTTTTTTAATGGTATTTATAGTGAAATTATTAAGTTTATTGACTTGGAACTTTTTTATGCTTTTTATAGTGAAATTGTTGATTTTCTTAACATGAAACTTCTTATGGTTTTTATAGTGAAATTGTTGAATTATTTTTAACTTGGAAATTTTTTTTATGGTTTTTACAATAAAATTGTTGAGTTTTTTTAACTAGGAAGTTTTTTTTATGGTTTTTATAGTGAAATTGATGAATTTCTTAACTTGGAATTTTTTTTATGGTTTTTATAGAGAAATTGTTTAATTTTTTAACTTGAAACTTTTTTTATGCTTTTTATACAAAAACTGTTTTCTTGGAATCTTTTATGCTTTTTTTTTTAACTTGGATCTTTTTTATGGTTCTTTTAGTGAAATTGTTGAGTTTTATAAAATTTACTTTTTTATGTTTTTTTATAGTGAAATTATTGAATTATTTTAAGATTGATGTTTTTTTATGTATTTTTATATTAAAATTGCTTATATTTTTAACTTGAAACTTTTTTTTTTTTGTGTTTTTTATAGTGAAATTGTTGAGTATTTTAAATTGGAACTTTTTTTAATGGTTTTTACAGTGAAATTGTTGAGTTTTTTCAAATGGAACTCTTTTTGTATGGTTTTTACAGTGAAAATGTAGAGTTTTTTAACTTGGAACTTTTTTAATGGTATTTATAGTGAAATTATTGAGTTTTTCGACTTGAAACTTTTTTTTTATGGTTTTTATAGTGAAATTGTAGAGTTTCTTAACTAGGAACTTTTTTTAATGGTATTTACAGTGAAATTATTGAGTTTTTTGACTTGGAACTTTTTTATGGTTTTAATAGTGAAATTGTTGATTTTCTTAACATGAAACTTCTTATGGTTTTTATAGTGAAATTGTTGAGTTTTTTTTCAACTTGGAACTTTTTTAAGTTTTTGAGAGTGAAATTGTTGAGTTTTTTAACTTGAATGTTTTTTTTAGGATTTTATAGTGAAATTGATGAATTTTTTAACTTGAAATTCTTTTATGATTTTTAAAGAGAAACTGTTTAATTTTTAACTTGGAACTTTCTTTATACTTTTTATAGAGAAACTGTTTAGTTTTTTAACTTGGAACTTTTTTATGGTTCTTTTAGTGAAATTGTTGAGTTTTTTAAAATGATATTTTTTTTATAGTGAAATTATTGAATTATTTTAAGATTGATGTTTTTTTTTATGTATTTTATATTGAAATTGCTTATATTTTTAACTTGGAACTTTTTTTTTGAGTTTTTATAGTAAAATTGGTTAGTATTTTAAATTGGAACATTTTTTTTATGGTTTACAGTGAAATTGTTGAGTTTTTCAAATGAAACTTTTTTGTATGGTTTTTACAATTAAAATGTAGTGTTTTTTAACTTGGAACATTTTTAATGGTCTTTATTAGTGAATTATTGAGTTATTCGACTTGGATCTTTTTTATGGTTTTTATAGTGAAATTTTAGAGTTTTTTAACTAGGAACATTTTTTAATGGTATTTATAGTGAAGTTATTGAGTTTAACAACTTGAAACTTTTTTTTATGGTTTTTACAGTGAAATTGTATAGTTTTTTAACTTGGAACTTTTTTTAATGGTATTTATAGTGAAATTATTGAGTTTTTTGACTTGGAACTTTTTTATGCTTTTTATAGTGAAATTGTTGATTTTCTTAATATGAAACTTCTTATGGTTTTTATAGTGAAATTGTTGAATTATTTTTAACTTGGAAATTTGTTTTATGGTTTTTACAATAAAATTGTTAAGTTTTTTTAACTAGGAAGTTTTTTTATGGTTTTTATAGTGAAATTGATGAATTTTTTAACTTGGAATTTTTTTATGGTTTTTATAGAGAAATTGTTTAATTTTTTAACTTGGAACTTTTTTTATGCTTTTTATACAAAAACTGTTTTCTTGGAATCTTTTATGCTCTTTTTTTTAACTTGGATCTTTTTTATGGTTCTTTTAGTGAAATTGTTGAGTTTTTTAAAATTTACTTTTTTTATGTTTTTTTATAGTGAAATTATTGAATTATTTTAAGATTGATGTTATTTTATGTATTTTTATATTAAAATTGCTTATATTTTTAACTTGAAACTTTTTTTTGTGTGTTTTTTATAGTGAAATTGTTGAGTATTTTAAATTGGAACTTTTTTTAATGGTTTTTACAGTGAAATTGTTGAGTTTTTTATAATGGAACTTTTTTTGTATGGTTTTTACAGTGAAAATGTAGAGTTTTTTAACTTGGAACTTTTTTAATGGTATTTATAGTGAAATTATTGAGTTTTTCGACTTGAAACTTTTTTTTTTATGGTTTTTATAGTGAAATTGTAGAGTTTCTTAACTAGGAAATTTTTTTAATGGTATATACAGTGAAATTATTGAGTTTTTTGACTTGGAACTTTTTTATGGTCTTAATAGTGAAATTGTTGATTTTCTTAACATGAAACTTCTTATGGTTTTTATAGTGAAATTGTTGAGTTTTTTTTCAACTTGGAACTTTTTTAAGTTTTTGAGAGTGAAATTGTTGAGTTTTTTAACTTGAATGTTTTTTTTAGGATTTTATAGTGAAATTGATGAATTTTTTAACTTGAAATTCTTTTATGATTTTTAAAGAGAAACTGTATAATTTTTAACTTGGAACTTTCTTTATACTTTTTATATAGAAACTGTTTAGTTTTTTAACTTGGAACTTTTTAATGTTCTTTTAGTGAAATTGTTGAGTTTTTTAAAATGATATTTTTTTTATAGTGAAATTATTGAATTATTTTAAGATTGATGTTTTTTTTATGTATTTTATATTGAAATTGCTTATATTTTTAACTTGGAACTTTTTTTTGAGTTTTTATAGTATAATTGGTTATTATTTTAAATTGGAACATTTTTTTTATGGTTTACAGTGAAATTGTTGAGTTTTTCAAATGAAACTTTTTTGTATGGTTTTTACAATTAAAATGTAGTGTTTTTTAACTTGGAACATTTTTAATGGTCTTTATTAGTGAATTATTGAGTTATTCGACTTGGATCTTTTTAATGGTCTTTATTAGTGAAATTTTAGAGTTTTTTAACCAGGAACTTTTTTTAATGGTATTTATAGTGAAGTTATTGAGTTTTTCAACTTGAAACTTGTTTTTATGGTTTTTACAGTGAAATTGTATAGTTTTTTAACTTGGAACTTTTTTTAATGGTATTTATAGTGAAATTATTGAGTTTTTTGACTTGGAACTTTTTTATGCTTTTTATAGTGAAATTGTTGATTTTCTTAACATGAAACTTATTATGGTTTTTATAGTGAAATTGTTGAGTTATTTTTAACTTGGAAATTTTTTTTATGGTTTTTACAATAAAATTGTTGAGTTTTTTTAACTAGGAAGTTTTTTTTATGGTTTTTATAGTGAAATTGATGAATTTCTTTACTTGGAATTTTTTTTATGGTTTTTATAGAGAAATTGTTTAATTTTTTAACTTGGAACTTTTTTTATGCTTTTTATACAAAAATTGTTTTCTTGGAATCTTTTATGCTTTTTTTTTAACTTGGATCTTTTTTATGGTTCTTTTAGTGAAATTGTTGAGTTTTTTAAAATTTACTTTTTTTATGTTTTTTTATAGTGAAATTATTGAATTATTTTAAGATTGATGTTTTTTTTATGTATTTTTATATTAAAATTGCTTATATTTTTAACTTGAAACTTTTTTTTTGGTGTTTTTTATAATGAAATTGTTGAGTATTTTAAATTGGAACTTTTTTTAATGGTTTTTACTGTGAAATTGTTGAGTTTTTTCAAATGGAACTTTTTTTGTATGGTTTTTACGGTGAAAATGTAGAGTTTATTAACTTGGAACTTTTTTAATGGTATTTATAGTGAAATTATTGAGTTTTTCGACTTTGAACTTTTATTTATGGTTTTTATAGTGAAATTGTAGAGTTTCTTAACTAGGAACTTTTTTTAATGGTATTTATAGTGAATTTATTGAGTTTTTTGACTTGGAACTTTTTTATGGTTTTTATAGTGAAATTGTTGATTTTCTTAACATGAAACTTCTTATGGTTTTTATAGTGAAATTGTTGAGTTTTTTTTTAACTTGGAACTTTTTTATGTTTTTTAGTGTGAAATTGTTGAGTTTTTTTAACTTGAATGTTTTTTTAGGTTTTTATAGTGAAATTGATGAATTTCTTAACTTGAAATTCTTTTTTGATTTTTAAAGATAAACTGTTTAATTTTTAACTTGGAACTTTCATTATAGTTTTTATAGAGAAACTGTTTAGTTTTTTAACTTGGATCTTTTTTATGGTTCTTTTAGTAAAATTGTTGAGTTATTTAAAATGGTACTTTTTTTTATAGTGAAATTATTGAATTATTTTAAGATGAAAGTTTTTTTTATGTATTTTATATTGAAATTGCTTATATTTGTAACTTGGAACTTTTTTTTGTGTTTTTATAGTAAAATTGTTGAGTATTTTAAATTGGAATATTTTTTTATGGTTTATAGTGAAATTGTTCAGTTTTTTCAAATGGAACTTTTTCGAATGGTTTTTACAGTGAAAATGTAGAGTTTTTAACTTGGAACTTTTTTAATGGTCTTTATTAGTGAAATTATTGAGTTTTTCGACTTGGATCTTTTTTATGGTTTTTATAGTGAAATTTTAGAGTTTTTTAATTAGGAACTTTTTTTAATGGTATTTATAGTGAAGTTATTGAGTTTTTCAACTTGAAACTTATTTTTATGGTTTTTATAGTGAAATTGTATAGTATTTTAACTTGGAACTTTTTTAAATGGTATTTATAGTGAAATTATTGAGTTTTTTGACTTGGAACTTTTTTATGGTTTTAATAGTGAAATTGTTGATTTTCTTAACATGAAACTTCTTATGGTTTTTATAGTGAAATTGTTAAGTTATTTTAAATTGGAAATTTTTTTATGAAATTATTGAATTATTTTAAGATTGATGTTTTTTTTTCTGTATTTTATATTAAAATTGCTTATATTTTTAACTTTTTTTAATGGTTTTTACAGTGAAATTGTTGAGTTTTTTCAAATGGAACTTTTTTTGTATGGTTTTTACAGTGAAAATGTAGAGTTTTTTAACTTGGAACTTTTTTAATGGTATTTATAGTGAAATTATTGAGTTTTTCGACTTGGATCTTTTTTATGGTTTTTATAGTTAAATTGTATAGATTTTTAACTAGAAACTTTTTTTAATGGTATTTATAGTGAAATTATTGAGTTTTTTGACTTGGAACTTTTTTATGGTTTTTATAGTGAAATTGTTAATTTTTTTAACATGAATCTTTTATGGTTTTTATAGTGAAATTGTTGACTTATTTTTAACTTGGAACTTTTTTTATGGTTTTTACAGTAAAATTGTTGAGTTTTTTTAACTATGAAGGTTTTTTTTATGGTTTTTATAGTGAAATTGATGAATTTTTTAACTTGGAATTTTTTTATGGTTTTTATAGAGAAATTGTTTAATTTTTTAACTTGGAACTTTTTTTATGCTTTTTATACAAAAACTGTTTACTAGGAATCTTTTATGCTTTTTTTAACTTGGAACTTTTTTATGGTTCTTTTAGTGAAATTGTTGTGTTTTTTAAAATGGTACTTTTTTAATGGTTTTTTTAGTGAAATTATTGAATTAGTTTAAGATGGAATTTTATTTTATGTATTTTATAGTGAAATTGCTTAATTTTTTAACTTGGAATTTTTTTATGGTTTTTAGAGTGAAATTGTTGAGTTTTTTCAAATGGAACTTTTTTTATGGTTTTTATAGTGGTATTTGTTGTGAAATTATTGAGTTTTTGGACTTAGAACTTTTTTTATGGTTTTTATAGTGAAATTGTAGAGTTTTTTAACTATTATTTTTTTAATGGTATTTATAGTGAAATTATTGAGTTTTTTGACTTTGAACTTTTTTATGCTTTTTATAGTGAAATTGTTGATTTTCTTAACATGAAACTTCTTATGGTTTTTATAGTGAAATTGTTGAGTTTTGTTTTTAACTTGGATCTTTTTTATGTTTTTTAGAGTGAATTGTTGAGTTTTTATAACTTGAATGTTTTTTTAGGTTTTTATAGTGAAATTGATGAAATTTTTAACTTGAAATTATTTTATGATTTTTAAAGAGAAACTGTTTAATTTTTAACTTGGAACTTTCTATATACTTTTTATAGAGAAACTGTTTAGTTTTTTAACATGGAACTTTTTTATGGTTCTTTTAGTTAAATTGTTGAGTTTTTTAAAATGGTACTTATTTTTTAATGTTTTTTTATAGTGAAATTATTGAATTATTTTTAGATGGAAGTTTATTTTATGTATTTTATATTGAAATTGCTTATATTTTTAACTTGAAACTTTTTTTTGTGTTTTTTATAGTGAAATTGTTGAGTATTTTAAATTGGAACTTTTTTTTTATGGTTTTTACTGTGAAATTGTTGAGTTTTTTCAAATGGAACTTTTTTTGTATGGTTTTTACAGTGCAAATGTAGAGTTTTTTAACTTGGAACTTTTTTAATGGTATTTATAGTGAAATTATTGAGTTTTTCGACTTGGAACTTTTTTATGGTTTTTATAGTGAAATCGTAGAGTTTTTTCTCTAGGAACTTTTTTTAATGGTATTTATAGTGAAATTATTGAGTTTTTCGACTTGGAACTTTTTTTATGGTTTTTATAGTGAAACTGTAGAGTTTTTTTACTTGGAACTTTTTTTAATGGTATTTATAGTGAAATTATTGAGTTTTTTTACTTGGAACTTTTTTATGGTTTTTATAGTGAAATTGTTAATTTTTTTAACATGAATCTTTTTATGGTTTTTATAGTGAAATTGTTGAGTTATTTTTAACTTGGAACTTTTTTTTATGGTTTTTATAGTGAAATTTTTGAGTTATTTTTAACTTGGATCTTTTTTTTATGGTTTTTACAGTAAAATTGTTGAGTTTTTTTAACTATGAAGTTTTGTTATGGTTTTTATATTGAAAATGATGAATTTTCTAACTTGGAATTTTTTTATGATTATTATAGAGAAATAGTTTAATTTTTTAACTTGGATCTTTTTTTATGCTTTTTATACAGAAACTGTTTACTTGGAATATTTTATGCTTTTTTTAACTTGGAACTTTTTTATGGTTCTTTTAGTGAAATTGTTGAGTTTTTTAAAATGGTACTTTTTTATGTTTCTTTATAGTGAAATTATTGAATTATTTTAAGATGGATGTTTTTTTTATGTATTTTATATTGAAATTGCTTAATTTTGTAACTTGGAACTTTTTTTGTATTTTTAATAGTGAATTTGTTGAGTATTTTAAATTGGTATTTTTTTATGGTTTTTAAAGTAAAATTGTTGAGTTTTTTTAACTTGGAAGTTTTTTTTTAATGTTTTTTATAGTGAAATTGTTGAGTATTTTAGATTGGAACTTTTTTTTATGGTTTTAACAATGAAATTGTTGAGTTTTTTGAAACTGAACTATTTTTTATTGATTTTATAGTGAAAATTGTAGTTTTTTAACTTGGAACTTTTTTTAATGGTATTTATAGTGAAATTATTGAGTTTTTCGACTTGGAACTTTTTTTTTTTTTATGGTTTTTAAAGTGGAATTGTAGAGTTTTTTTAACTAGGAACCTTTTTTAATGGTATTTATAGTGAAATTATTGAGTTTTTTGACTTGGAACTTTTTTATGGTTTTAATAGTGAAATTGTTGACTTTCTTAACATGAATCCTTTTATGGTTTTTATAGTGAAATTGTTGAGTTTTTTTTAACTTGGAACTTGTTTTATGCTTTTTACTGTAAAATTGTTGAGTTTTTTTTAACTTGGAAGTTTTTTTTTAATAGTTTTTTTTAGTAAAATTGATGAATTTACTAACTTGGAGTTTTTTTATGGTTTTTATAGAGAAATTGTTTAATTTTTTAACTTGGATCTTTTTTTTATGCTTTTTATAGAGAAACTGTTTACTTGGAATTTTTTATGTTTTTTTTTAACTTGGAACTTTTTTATGGTTCTTTTAGTGGAATTGTTGGGTTTTTTAATATGGTATTTTTTTATGTTTTTTAGAGTGAAATTACTGAATTACTTAAAGTTGGAAGTTTTTTTTATGTATTTTATATTGAAATTGGTTAATTTTTTAACTAGGAACTTTTTTTTGTGTTTTTTATAGCGAAATTGTTGAGTATTTTAAATTAGAAATTTTTTATGGTTTTTACTGTGAATTTGTTGAGTTTTTTGAAATGGAACATTTTTTTTGTGGTTTTTACAGTGAAAATGTAGAGATTTTTAACTTGGAACTTTTTTAATAGTATTTTATAGTGAAATTATTGAGTTTTTTTAATTGAAATTTTTTTTATGGTTTTTATAGTGAAATTGTAGAGTTTTTTAACTAGGAACTTCTTTTAATGGTATTTATAGTGAAATTATTGAGTTTTTCAACTTGGAACTTTTTTATGGTTTTTATAGTGAAATCGTAGAGTTTTTTAACTTGGAACTTTTTTTATTGGTATTTATAGTGAAATTATTGAGTTTTTTGACTTGGAACTTTTTTATGGTTTTTATAGTGAAATTGTTGACTTTCTTAACATGAATCTTTTTATGGTATTTATAGTGAAATTGTTTAGTTTTTTTTAACTTAGAACTTATTTTTATGGTTTTTACAGTAAAATTGTTGAGTTTTTTTAACTTGGAAGTTTTTTTTATTGTTTTTTTAGTGAAATTGATGAATTTTTTAACTTGGAATTTTTGTATGGTTTATATAGATAAGTTGTTTAATTTTTTAACTTGGAACTTTTATTTATGCTTTTTATAGAGAAACTGTTTAGTTTTTTTACTTGGACCTTTTTTATGGTTATTTTAGTGAAATTGTTGAGTTTTTTAAAATGGTAAATTTTTTTAAAGTTTTTTATAGTGAAATTATTGAATTATTTTAAGATGGAAGTTTTTTTTATGTATTTTATATTGAAATTGCTTAATTTTTAAACTTGGAACTTTTTTTGTGTTTTTTATAATGAAATTGTTGAGTATTTTAAATTGGAACTTTTTTTTATGGTTTTTACTGTGAAATTTTTGAGTTTTTTGAAATGGAACTTTTTTGTATGGTTTTTACAGTGAAAATGTAGAGTTATTTAACTTGGAACTTTTTTTAATGGTATTTCTAGTAAAATTATTGAATTTTTTGACATGGAACTTTTTTATGGTTTTTATAGTGAAATTGTAGAGTTTTTTAACTTGGAACTTTTTTTAATGGTATTTATAGTGAAATTATTGAGTTTTTCGACTTGGAACTTTTTTTTTATGGTTTTTAAACTGAAATTGTAGAGTTTTTTTAACTAGGAACCTTTTTTAATGGTATTTATAGTGAAATTATTGAGTTTTTTGACTTGGAACTTTTTTATGGTTTTAATAGTGAAATTGTTGAGTTTCTTAACATGAATCCTTTTATGGTAAAATTGTTGAGTTTTTTTTTTAACTTGGAACTTGTTTTATGCTTTTTATTGTAAAATTGTTGAGTTTTTTTTAACTTGGAACTTTTTTTAATAGTTTTTATAGTAAAATTGATGAATTTTTTAACTTGGAATTTTTTTATGGTTTTTATAGAGAAATTGTTTAATTTTTTAACTTGGAACTTTTTTTTATGCTTTTTATAGAGAAACTGTTTACTTGGTATTTTTTATGTTTTTTTTTAACTTGGAACTTTTTTATGGTTCTTTTAGTGGAATTGTTCGGTTTTTTAATATGGTATTTTTTTATGTTTTTTAGAGTGAAATTACTGAATTACTTAAATTTGGAAGTTTTTTTTATGTATTTTATATTGAAATTGCTTAATTTTTTAACTAGGAACTTTTTTTTGTGTTTTTTATAGTGAAATTGTTGAGTATTTTAAATTAGAAATTTTTTATGGTTTTTACTGTGAATTTGTTGAGTTTTTTGAAATGGAACATTTTTTGTGTGGTTTTTACAGTGAAAATGTAGAGATTTTTAACTTGGAACTTTTTTAATAGTATTTTATAGTTAAATTATTGAGTTTTTTTAATTGAAACTTTTTTTTTATGGTTTTTATAGTGAAATTGTAGAGTTTTTTAACTAGGAACTTTTTTTAATGGTATTTATAGTGAAATTATTGAGTTTTTCTACTTGGAACTTTTTTATGGTTTTTATAGTGAAATCGTAGAGTTTTTTAACTTGGAACTTTTTTTAATGGTATTTATAGGGAAATTATTGAGTTTTTTGACTTGGAACTTTTTTATGGTTTTTATAGTGAAATTGTTGACTTTCTTAACATGAATCTTTTTATGGTTTTTATAGTGAAATTGTTGAGTTTTTTTTAACTTAGAACTTTTTTTTATGGTTTTTACAGTAAAATTGTTGAGTTTTTTTAACTTGGAAGTTTTTTTTATTGTTTTTATAGTGAAATTGATGAATTTTTAACTTGGAATTTTTGTATGGTTTATATAGATAAATTGTTTAATTTTTTAACTTGGAACTTTTATTTATGCTTTTTATAGAGAAACTGTTTAGTTTTTTTACTTGGACCTTTTTTATGGTTATTTTAGTGAAATTGTTGAGTTTTTTAAAATGGTACTTTTTTTTAAAGTTTTTTATAGTGAAATTATTGAATTATTTTAAGATGGAAGTTTTTTTTATGTATTTTATATTGAAATTGCTTAATTTTTAAACTTGGAACTTTTTTTGTGTTTTTTATAATGAAATTGTTGAGTATTTTAAATTTGAACTTTTTTTTATGGTTTTTACTATGAAATTTTGGAGTTTTTTGAAATGGAACTTTTTTGTATGGTTTTTACAGTGAAAATGTAGAGTTATTTAACTTGGAACTTTTTTTAATGGTATTTCTAGTCAAATTATTGAGTTTTTTGACATGGAACTTTTTTATGGTTTTTATAGTGAAATTGTAGAGTTTTTTAACTTGGAACTTTTTTTAATGGTATTTATAGTGAAATTATTGAGTTTTTCGACTTGGAACTTTTTTTATGGTTTTTATAGTGAAATCGTAGAGTTTTTTAACTTGGAACTTTTTTTAATGGTATTTATAGTGAAATTATTGAGTTTTTTGACTTGGAACTTTTTTATGGTTTTTATAGTGAAATTGTTGACTTTCTTAACATGAATCTTTTTATGGTTTTTATAGTGAATTTGTTGAGTTTTTTTTAACTTGGAACTTTTTTTTTGGTTTTTACAGTAAAATTGTTGAGTTTTTTTTTAACTTGGAAGTTTTTTTTTATGGTTTTTATAGTGAAATTGGTGAATTTTTTAACTTGGAATTTTTTTATGGTTTTTATAGTTAAATTGTTTAATTTTTTAACTTGAAACTTTTTTTATGCTTTTTATAGAGAAACTGTTTAGTTTTTTAACCTGGACCTTTTTTATTGAATTATTTTAAGATGGAAGTTTTTTTAATGTATTTTATATTTAAATTGCTTAATATTTTAACTTGGAACTTTTTTTGTGCTTTTTATAGTGAAATTGTTGAGTATTTTTGAAATGGAACTTTTTTTGTCTGATTTTTACGGTGAAATTGTAGAGTTTTTTAACTTGGAACTATTTTAATAGTATTTATAGTGAAATTATTGAGTTTTTCGACTTGGAACTTTTTTTATGGTTTTTATAGTAAAATCGTAGAGTTTTTTAACTAGGAACTTTTTTTAATGGTATTTATAGTGAAATTGATGAATTTTTTAACTTGAAATTATTTTATGGTTTTCATAGACAAATTGTTTAATTTTTTAACTTGGTACTTTTTATTGTTCTTTTAGTGAAATTGTTGAGTTTTTTAAAATGGTACTTTTAATGGTTTACATAGTGAAATTGTTGAGTTATTTTAAGTTGGAAGTTTTTTTTAATATATTTTATAATGAAATTGTTTAATTTTAAACTTGGAAGTTTTTTTTTAATGTTTTTTTAGAGAAATTGTTGAGTATTTTAAAATCAACTTTTTTTATGGTTTATATAGTGAAATGGTTGAGCGTTTTGAAATAGAAATCTTCTTAACGGGTTTTATAGTGAAATTGTAGAGTTTTTTAACTCAGAACTTTTTCTAATGGTATTTATAGTTAACTTATTGAGTTTTTTGATTTGGAACTTGTTTTTATGGTTTTTATAGTGAAATTGTTGATTTTTTAACATGAATCTTTTTTTGGTTTTTATAGTGAAATTGTTGAGTTATTTTTAACTTTGAACTTTTTTTTAAGGTTTTTATTGTGTAATTGTTGAGTTTTTTTAACTTGGAAGTTTTTTATGGCTATTTTAGTGAAATTGTTGAGTTTTTTAAAATGGTACTTTTGTTTAATGTTTTTTATACTGAAATTATTGAATTATTTTAAGGTTGAAGTTTTTTAATGTATTTTATATTGAAATTGCTTAATTTTTTTACTTGGAACTTTTTTTTATAGTGAAATTGTTGAGTATTTTAAATTGGAACCTTTTTTTAAAGCTTTTACTGTGAAATTGTTGAGTTTTTTGAAATGGAACTTTTTTTGTAGGGTTTTTACAGTGAAATTGTAAAAGTTTTTTAACTTGGAACTTTTTGAATGGTATTTATAGTGAAATTATTGATTTTTTCGACTTGGAACTTTTTATGGTTTTTATAGTGAAATTGTAGAGTTTATTAACTAGGACCTTTTTTTAATGGTATTTATAGTGAACTTATTGAGTTTTTTGACCTGAAACTTTTTTTATGGTTTTTTTAGTGAAATTGTTGATTTTCTTAACATGAAACTTCTTATGTTTTTATAGTGAAATTATTGAGTTTTTTTAACTTGGAACTTTTTTATGGTTTTACGGTGAAATTATTGAGTTTTTTTTTAACTTGAATTATTTTTTAATGGTTTTTATAGTGAAATTGATCAATTTTTTAACTTGAAATTACTTTATGGTTTTTATAGAGAAATTGTTTAATTTTTTAACTTGGAACTTTTTATGGTTCTTTTAGTGAAATTGTTGAGTTTTTTAAAATGGTACTTTTAATGGTTTTCATAGTGAAATTATTGAATTATTTTAAGTTTGAAGTTTTTTTTAATATATTTTATTGTGAAATTGTTTAATTTTTAAATTTGGAAGTTTTTTTAAGAGAAATTGTTGAGTATTTTAAATTCAACTTTTTTTTATGGTTTATATAGTGAAATGGTTGAGCGTTTTGAAATGGAAATCTTCTTAATGGTTTTTATAGTGAAATTGTAGAGTTTTTTTTAACTTGGAACTTTTTCTAATGGTATTTATAGTTAAATTATTGAGTATTTTGACTTGGAATTTTTTTATGGTTTTTATAGTGAAATTGTAGAATTTTTTAACGTGGAACTTTTTTTAATGGGATTTATAGTGAAATTATTGGGTTTTTTGACTTGGAACTATTTTATGGTTTTTATAGTGAAATTGTTATTTCTTAACATGAATCTTATTATGGTTTTTATAGTGAAAATTTTGAGTTATTTTTAACTTGGAATTTTTTTTATGGTTTTTACAGTGAAATTGATGAATTTTTTAACTTGGAATTTAAAATTCTGGTATGACAGACTCAGATGTCGAATATGATGTTGAGACATCTTATCTGTTACTTATAAACATGGTAAGGCATACATATCAGTACTTAAATAATTCTGATATATCATAGTCAAACATGCTTCAGGATGTTGTGACATCTGATAGGACATTCAGTTCAGGTACTGCATAAAACATAAAACATAAAAGATATAAAGAACACAACAGAATTGTTAACCCAGTTCGATCAAATCAATCTACTCTGGGGGCTACCAAGCCAGGAAGGAAATCCACTATGTAGTATCAATTCAAAGACTTCTCAGCAAACCCCTATAGTTTACAGTCTTCTCACTTAATCACTACCAATGCAACTTCTACTTAGGAACTCCTAAATATGAGAAACTCATCCTCACTTCCAATCACCTCAGTGATGTCTCACAATTCTCAACTCTCAGTTGCTGATATTGACGACTTCATACCTATACAACAATTCATAAATAGAATCCATACTTCCATGACAACAACTTAACCTTGCTTAGCAGCTTCAATTAAGTACAATATTTCTCTTTCTTACAAGCTTCGAGAATCACAGGTTAAACAGCCACAATATGGTTCCTTGTTACGCAAGGCTGCCTCAAGAACACAACCCTAATAATGTTTACATTTTCGGTTGATTGGGTTCAATCTAAACTAGGTTACAGGGTTTCTTTTATAACCTATTCCCAACTAGATTGGGGCCTAAACAATCACAACAATAGCTGCTACAAATATGCAGAAAAATCTGCTACAAATATACCAAAAGATCTTCAAATCTAAAAGCTCCTAAAATATCTCTAAATATAGAAACTATATTTTTCAATATTTGTCTTCAATTTAAATTGAGTCTTTAAGATCTTCTAAATCAGCACCCCTTTAAATCAGCGCCACATATGATTGCATAATATCTCTAGAATATTATGCATCTTTAAAAAATAATTCCACCTGTGATATCAGAATATTTTGTAGAATATTCTGCATAATTCAGATCTGATAAATCCCACTGTCATCACCTTGAATTAGGGTTAGTTAGTTCGTTACCTCCTTGATTCAAGGTGAGTTAGTTATTCTGTTATACTGAATTCAGATAACTAATCTCCCTAAAGATGCGCCTTGTATTGCTTATCTCTTTCCAATTAATTCCAGATAAATTCCCTTGAATTTACTCAGTTCTGTTGCGCATCATTTAAGTCTGGTAGCAGGTTTACGATGTCCCAACATCTGGTGTGACATCCTGATGTCTTGACTTAAGTGTTACTCTGTTTGACAATGTCACAACATCTGGTGTGACATCCTGATATCTTGACTTAAGTTTATTAACTGTTACTCTGTTTGATAATGTCACAACATCTGGTGTGACATCCTGAACTAAGTTCAACACTTCTTGTTTGATATCTATCTGTAACACATGACTGTAATGTTGTCATGACAGTTGCAGATGTTTCAACATTTTCTTTGACATCTGTCTGTAACATATGACAGTAATGTTGTCATGACAGTTGCAGATGTTTCACCATTTTCTTTGACATCTGTCTGTAACATATGACAGTAATTCTGTCATGACATTTGCAGATGTTTCAACATCTTCTTTGACATCTGTCTGTAACATATGACAGTAATTCTGTCATGACATTTGCAGATGTTTCAACATCTTCTTTGACATCTGCCAATTATTATAACCACATTTATCTGTGCCACCATGTCAGGACATCATGTTTGACATGTTCTTCCAGAATCTATACCATGTTATTTTAACATATGGAACTTCTTATTCAACATTTTCCAGCCATATTAGTTTTACCAAACATAATGCCAATCATAAAATAATAGAATTAACAATCTCCCCCTTTGGCTTATTTTGGCTAAAACTAATTTACATACAGGTGTAGCAGTACCTCATGTAGAAGTTCCTTAACATCACATCTTCTTATCAGACCTCAATAGTACACACTATTAATTTTCCCCCTTTTTAGCCATAAAAAGACAAAGGTACGATAATAACCATAGAGGTATATAATCTCCATAAGCTTGAAACACACACAAGCTTCACAATTCCTCAAGAATCAAACAGCTGCCACACTCTGATTATCTTGATTCTTCGAATCCACTTTAAAGATCAACCAATTGCCACATTTTGATCACCTCCTTTATGAATCCTCATATGAAAAAGCCAATTGCCACATTTGTCTTCTTCACGTTTATAATAAATCTTCCAAAGATATCCTGATCAATAAGGTTGATCTTCACCAATTAGACTCTGATGTTGAACTAGATGTTTGAACATTATTAGCCCACATCCATCTGTTAAATTCAGCTCCTTCTTCTGCCACTTGAAAGAACCTCCTTCCTTTATAGAACAAGAGTTTCATGCTCTCATAGACTTGATTTATCCATCAAGTTTGAGTAAACAACCTCCATTCTATTGGTTTTGCAGAAATTCCTACCGATAACACATATTGATGAGAAACTTCCAATGTTTCTCCAAAGTCTTCTAACCTGCCACTGTCTGATCATTCAGAAGGAATAGTTAAGAACTACACCTCATAACTATACCAAGGATGCCACCTTTCCTTGAGTAAGGCAGTCTTAACAAATTTATGATATCGCCACCTATCTTAACTCCATGATGAGCATTCTGGACTACACCTAGATCAGAAATAAACCAATCCAAGTAGTCATCAAGATTATGATGTGTTCATGGTCTTTCATCTCCATCTTCAGAATCAACAATATCCAGACCAGTTCTTGCCAAGAAACTTTCCAGAAATACACAACTTCTGTCACACAAGACTGAAGCCAATTCTCAAGCTAACTCCCAAGAAATAACAGATGCTACAACTTATGCAATACCTCTCCCATGATTCTGCACAAACTCTGATGATAAGATGTTCCAACATCTTTTTGAACATCACCAATCTTGAATCACAAGGATAATCAATCAAATATTTGTGAACTCCACAAACAACAATTGATCTTAAATCCTTGTATAATACCCTATCAGATAGTTCTACACAGTCTAATCTTTTAATTTTGAAGGATTTTAAGGTTAGCTCCAGATAAGATTAGCAAGGTCTCCTCATGTCATGGATAAACAATACTCCAGTTGAGCATAAACTCCACTAATTCTCAACTTCATACCCCTGATGAACATACTCTCAAACCGAAAAACAATCATGAGTTTTACAAATTCATATACACTAGTTCTCTGAGAATACCACAAAGAGCACAACTGATAAATATCCTTATATATCCATACAAGACACACTTGATTTTATATTCCAAAACAGATGCTCTTAGTTTGCTTGCTACAAAGGGTTCATACTGCCACTATCCATGACCAGTTCAACAACCATTCTGATCAGACCTCCCAATCTGACATTCATCCCTTGCTCCTAGCAATTGTTGGTCACATTGCTAGCTTTAATCATGACCAAAGTCATGCATTTATCACACACATTTGTAGATACATTTAGAAGCTTCTTTTATCTACCAATAAACATGATTGTTTCAATATCATTTAGGACTTCAACACAGAGCTCCAAAGACAATCTCTAAGGATCACACCTTTAGTAGCTAATTCAGGTCATCACAGACTAAAACACCATGAAAAGAAATATACAGCCACAAAGAGAAAAGTAATTTCTCAACACTTCTTGAATTATGATGTTTAGACTGTAGTTCTGCACTCTTACATCAGACATATACATAATCCTCCATTAATGTATTTTCTCATTGGTTGAAAGCACAACATCTTTCAAAGACAGATAAACATTTAGCTCCTGTCAGAGTATTCACTATCGGTTAGATGCATATCCTTATCAATAGCAGACAAATACTCAACTCCTGTCAAGGTTTTTATCATATGTGATAAGGTAACCTTCTCACACAAGGTAGGAGATTTGGTTTGACATTCATTTCCTGCACACCTGTGGCACTTGCTAGTCCCTATTTTATTAATCCACATCACCTATCACTTCAAATTAAGTAAGTGGCTTGACCTGATATTCCACCATGAGCACAACTAACTTCCTTGGTTGAAGACTCAACATTTTTGAGATGATGTTCCAACATCAGATCTGACAACAATCTCAAACAAATTGATTTGACACTTACTATGGTTTTGGGGGTAACAACAGTAGTAATCCATGTACAACTCTTTGCAGAGGGTACGAGAGTTCACCAGAAGTTAATCATCCTTTTCTATCAGACCCAAATACATGCAGTGACTTGCATGATACATACCATTAACATGTCTACATATTATACTTTTCATACGGGGACATCACATAATTGGGCCTAAGCTTGATGAAGAATTCCCTTGATCATACACCAATAACTATGGTTATTAGCAACACACTCCCACTTTCTTAAACTTGAGACCTTCAACACATAGCATAAATGCCTCCTCTTCCAGGTTAGGAGTAGGTTCCAAACATATGTGATCATCACACATTTGTCTAGCACCCAAAGCATCCATCATGTTAGCAGGATATCACACCAGTTTCCTTCTTCTGGAACACAAAACTAAGCTTGGTTCTGAAACATTACTGCTTTCAAGATTACTACCTTTTCTTCAATCAGCTCCAACTGAAGTGCTATAACATTATGAAAGATACTTTGCACAAGTACAATCGTCAGTAGCATCTCAAAGAGTATTCAAATTCATAGCTTCAGAGATCCTAAAAAAACCACAATCTTTTAGGTCTTTGACTCAACATTTACCATAAACTACTGAAGTGTAGCGTGGTGTCAAGACATTAGGATTGACATATCAACTTAGCTTCTTTCTTGATGAAACTTCCTATGATTTAGACAATCAGAAACATGTATCTTCACAAGAGAAATTATCTTCAGCTATACCTAAACTACATTGGACACCATAACCAGGAAGAATATCCTAATTAGGTCACCATAAATAAGCTTAAGAGATAACTTATCAAGATCTTCACTCCCGCATGAAAGATTTGATAATTATACTCTTTTGCTTTGGCTCCAACCTCTTCTTTCACCAGGAATCTCTCATCAAGAAACACAACATTCTGAACTAAGTGTTCTCCAGTTCTGTAATCTCGTGATAGAACATCAAACTTGACATTATGAACTGAAGCTTTACAACAGCCTTTGTATGAAGTACTGGGGAACCACTATCAAACACAACAACAATCAAACATAACACATCATAAATAATAGAGCAATTCCTTGGAGATAAATAAACTCCTCCACAGTAAGATCCTCCAAAAGATATTGAAACACGATGTCAAGACATCTTATCTGACATCAGCAAACCTATGTGAATAAGACACCATTATACCATATTCCTTATAGATTGTATGATCATCAATTTAGATACAGATATAACTCCCCATACAAGAACAACCAGAACATTTCCCAACCACAGTGCATCTAATCCAAGTAACACACAAACTTGGTATAACTTCAGAATATATCAGAGGCACATGCAGCAGTACAGAAGTTGAAACCAAACCTCACAGAAAACAAAACACAAGCCTCCTTCAAATATAGAATTCTCTGAACCAAGATGTCAGGACATTCTGTCTGACATCATAGCTACACAGCAATTCACCAACAAATTTCCAGCCCTGATAACACCGAACCGGTCCAATATACACCATATGATGAATAGTCCATCCTCCACTTCTAGGGACCATTCAAACGCCAATATGAGCCTCTCAAGTTCCAACAGATTTTCATTATATCATCCTTCTTCCTTTACCATGAACCAGAAAGTATCCCCCTTATCTCATCCAGAAACAGACCAGGATGCCTGCTCTGATACCAATTGAAATTCTGGTATGACAGACTCAGATGTCGAATATGATGTTGAGACATCTTATCTGTTACTTATAAACATGGTAAGGCATACATATCAGTACTTAAATAATTCTGATATATCAGAGTCAAACATGCTTCAGGATGTTGTGACATTTGATAGGACATTCAGTTCACGTACTGCATAAAACATAAAACATAAAAGATATAAAGAACACAACAGAATTGTTAACCCAGTTCGATCAAATCAATCTACTCTGGGGGCTACCAAGCCAGGAAGGAAATCCACTATGTAGTATCAATTCAAAGACTTCTCAGCAAACCCCTATAGTTTACAGTCTTCTCACTTAATCACTACCAATGCAATTTCTACTTAGGAACTCCTAAATATGAGAAACTCATCCTCACTTCCAATCACCTCAGTGATGTCTCACAGTTCTCAACTCTCAGTTGCTGATATTGACGACTTCATACCTATACAACAATTCATAAATAGAATCCATACTTCCATGACAACAACTTAACCTTGCTTAGCAGCTTCAATTAAGTACAATACTTCTCTTGCTTACAAGCTTCGAGAATCACAGGTGAAACAGCCACAATATGGTTCCTTGTTACGCAAGGCTACCTCAAGAACACAACCCTAATAATGTTTACATTTTCGGTTGATTGGGTTCAATCTAAACTAGGTTACAGGGTTTCTTTTATAACCTATTCCCAATTAGATTTGGGCCTAAACAATCAAAACAATAGCTGCTACAAATATGCAGAAAAAATCTACTACAAATATACCAAAAGATCTTAAAATCTAAAAGCTCCTAAAATATCTCTAAATATAGAAACTCTATATTTTTCAATATTTGTCTTCAATTTAAATTGAGTCTTTAAGATCTTCTAAATCAGCACCCCTTTAAATCAGCGCCACATATGATTGCATAATATCTCCAAAATATTCTGCATCTTTAAAAAATAATTCCACCTGTGATATCAGAATATTTTATAGAATATTCTGCATAATTCAGATCTGATAAATCCCACTGTCATCACCTTGAATTAGGGTTAGTTAGTTTGTTACCTCCTTGATTCAAGGTGAGTTAGTTATTTTGTTATACTGAATTCAGATAACTAATCTCCCTAAAGATGCGCCTTGTATTGCTTATCTCTTTCCAATTAATTCCAGATAAATTCCCCTGAATTTACTCAGTTCTGTTGCGCATCATTTAAGTCTGGTAGCAGGTTTACGATGTCCCAACATCTGGTGTGACATCCTGATGTCTTGACTTAAGTGTTACTCTGTTTGACAATGTCACAACATCTGGTGTGACATCCTGATATCTTGACTTAAGTTTATTAACTGTTACTCTGTTTGATAATGTCACAACATCTGGTGTGACATCCTGAACTAAGTTCAACACTTCTTGTTTGATATCTATCTGTAACACATGACTGTAATGTTGTCATGACAGTTGCAGATGTTTCAACATTTTCTTTGACATCTGTCTGTAACATATGACAGTAATGTTGTCATGACAGTTGCAGATGTTTCACCATTTTCTTTGACATCTGTCTGTAACATATGACAGTAATTCTGTCATGACATTTGCAGATGTTTCAACATCTTCTTTGACATCTGTCTGTAACATATGACAGTAATTCTGTCATGACATTTGCAGATGTTTCAACATCTTCTTTGACATCTGCCAATTATTATAACCACATTTATCTGTGCCACCATGTCAGGACATCATGTTTGACATGTTCTTCCAGAATCTATACCATGTTATTTTAACATATGGAACTTCTTATTCAACATTTTCCAGCCATATTAGTTTTACCAAACATAATGCCAATCATAAAATAATAGAATTAACAGAATTTTTTTATGGTTTTTTTTTGAGAAATTGTTTAATTTTTTAACTTGGAAATTTTTTGTATGCTTTTTTATAGAGAAACTGTTTAGTTTTTTTAACTTGGAACTTTTTTATGGTTCTTTTAGTGAAATTGTTGAGTTTTTTAAAATGGTACTTTTTGTAGTTTTCATAGTGAAATTGTTGAATTATTTTAAGTTGGAATTTTTTTTATATATTTTATAGTGAAATTGTTTAATTTTTAAACTTGGAACTTTTTTTAATGTTTTTTTTAGAGAAATTGTTGAGTATTTTAAATTCATCTTTTTTTTTTATAGAGAAATGGTTGTGAGTTTTGAAATGGAACTTTTCTTAATGACTTTTATAGTGAAATTGTAGAGTTTTTTAACTTGGAACTTTTTTAAAGGTATTTATAGTGAAATTATTGAGTTTTTCGACTTGGAACTTTTTTTTATGGTTTTTATAGTGAAATTGTAGAGATTTTTAACTTGAAACTTTTTTAATGGTATTATTTATAGTGAAATTATTGAGTTTTTTTGACATGGAATTTTTTTATAGTTTTTATAGTGAAATTGTTGATTTTTTTAACATGAATCTTTTTATGGTTTTTATAGTGAAATTGTTGAGTTATTTTTAACTTGGAACTTTTGTTTTATGGTTTTTACACTAAAATTGTTGAGTTTTTTTAACTTGGAACTTTTTTTATGGTTTTTATTGTGAAATTGATGAATGTTTTAACTTCTAAATTTTTTATGGTTTTTATAGAGAAATTGTTTAATTTTTTAACTTGGAACTTTTTTTTATGATTTTTATAGAAAACTGTTTACTTACAATTTTTTATGCTTTTTTTAACTCAGGACTTTTTTATGTTTCTTTTTAGTGAAATTGTTGATTTTTTTAAAATGGAACCTTTTTTATGGTTTTTATTGTGAAATTATTGAATTATTTAAAGATGGAATTTTATTTTATGTATTTTATAGTTAAATTGCTTATATTTTTAACTTGGACTTTTTTTATGTTTTTTATAGTGAAATAATTGAGTATTTTAAATTGGAACTTTTTTGTATGGTTTTTATAGTGAAATTGTTGAGTTTTTTGAAATGGAACCTTTTTTTATGGTCTTTGAAGTGAAATTTTAGAGTTTTTTAACTTGGAACTTTTTTTAATGGTATATATAGTGCAATTATTGAGTTTTTCGACTTGAAATTTTTTTGATGGTTTTTATAATGAAATTGTAGATTTTTTAACTATGAACTTTTTTAATGGTATTTATAGTGAAATTATTGAGTTTTTTTGACTTGAATCTTTTTTATGGGTTTTATAGTGAAATAGTTGATTTTCTTAACATGAAACTTCTTATAGTTTTTATAGTGAAATTGTTGAGTTTTTTTTAACTTAGAACTATTTTATGGTATTTACAGTGAAATTGTTGATTTTTTTTTAACTTGAGTTTTTTTTTAACTTGAGTTTTTTTTTAATGGTTTTTATAGTAAAATTGATCAATTTTTTAACTTGAAATTATTTTATGGTTTTTATAGACAAATTGTTTAATTCTTTAACTGTGATTTTATGGTTCTTTTAGTGAAATTGTTGAGTTTTTTAAAATGGTACTTTTAATGGTTTTCATATTGAAATTGTTGAATTATTTTAAGTTGGAAGTTTTTTTTAATATATTTTATAGTGAAATTGTTTAATTTTTAAATTTGGAAGTTTTTTTATGCTTTTTTAGAGAAATTTCTGAGTATTTTAAATTCAACTTTTTTTAATGGTTTATATAGTGAAATGGTTGAGAGTTTTGAAATGGAAATCTTCTTAATGGGTTTTAAAGTGAAAATGTAAAGTTTTTTAACTTGGAACTTTTTTTAATGGTATTTATAGTAAAATTATTGAGTTATTTGACTTGGAACTTTTTTTATGGTTTTTATAGTGAAATTGTTGATTTTTTAACATGAATCTTTTTATGGTTTTTATAGTGAAATTGTTGAGTTATTTTAACTTGGAAATTTTTTATGGTTTTTACAGTGAAATTGTTGATTTTTTTTAAATTTGAAGTTTCATTGTGGTTTTTATATTGAAATTGATAAATTTTTTAACTTGGAATTGTTTTATGGTTTTTATAGAGAAATTGTTTAATTTTTTAACTTGGAACTTTTTTGTATGCTTTTTATGGAGAAAATGTTTAGTTTTTTAACTTGGAACCTTTTTATGCTTTTTATAGAGAAATTGTTTACTTGGATTTTTTATGCTTTTTTTAACTTGGAACTTTTTTTTTGGTTCTTTTAGTGAAATTGTTGAGTTTTTTGAAATGGAACTTTTTTATGGTTTTTATAGTGAAATTGTAGAGTTTTTTAACTTGGAACTTTTTTTAATGGTATTTATAGTGAAATTATTGAGTTTTTCGACTTGGAAATTTTTTTTATGGTTTTTATAGTGAAATTGTATAGTTTTTTAACAAGGAACTTTTTTTTAATGGTATTTATAGTGAAATTATTGAGTTTTTTCACTTGGAACTTTTTTATGGTTTTTATAGTGAAATTGTTGATTTTCTTAACATGAAACTTCTTATGGTTTTTATAGTGAAATTATTGAGTTTTTTTTTTAACTTAGAACTTTTTTATGGTTTTTACAGTGAAATTGTTGAGTTTTTTTAACTTGTATGTGTTTTTTAGGTTTTTATAGTGAAATGGATGAATTTTTTAACTTGAAATTATTTTATGGTTTATATAGAGAAACTGTTTCATTTCTTAACTTGGAACTTTTTTTTATGCTTTTTATAGAGAAACTGTTTAGTTTTTTAACTTGGAACTTTTTTATGATTCTTTTAGTGAAATTGTTGAGTTTTTTAAAATGGTACTTTTTTTTAATGTTTTTATAGTGAAATTATTGAATTATTTTAAGATGGAAGTTTTTTTCCTGTATTTTATATTGAAATAGCTAAAATTTTTAACTTGGAACTTTTTTTGTGTTTTTTATAGTGAAATTGTTGAGTTTTTTAAATTGGAACTTTTTTTATGGTTTTTATTGTGAAATTGTTGAGTTTTTTGAAATGGTACCTTTTTTGTATGGTTTTTACAGTGAAAATGTATAGTTTTTTTACTTGGAACTTTTTCAATGGTATTTATAGTGAAATTATTGAGTTTTTCGACTTAGAACTTTTTTATAGTTTTTATAGTGAAATTGTAGAGTTTTTTAACTAGGAACTTTTTTTAATGGTATTTATAGTGAAATTATTGAGTTTTTCGACTTGGAACTTTTTTATGGTTTTTATAGTGAAATTGTAGAGTTTTTTAACTTGGAACTTTTTTTAATGGTATTTAAAGTGAAATTGTTGAGTTTTTTGACTTGGAACTTTTTTATGGTTTTTATAGTGAAATTGTTGATTTTTTAACATTAATCTTTTTATGGTTTTTATAGTGAAATTGTTGAGTTATTTTTAACTTGGGACTTTTTATTTATGGTTTTTACAGTAAAATTGTTGAGTTTTTTAAACTTGGAAGTTTTTTTATGGTTTTATAGTGAAATTGATGAATTTTTTAACTTAGAATTTTTTTTATGGTATTTATAGAGAAACTGTTTACTTGGAATGTTTTATACTTTTTTTAACTTGGAACTTTTTTATGGTTCTTTTAGTGAAATTGTTGAGTTTTTTAAAATGTTACTTTTTTTTATGTTTTTTATAGTGAAGTTATTGAATTATTTTAAAATGGAAGTTTTTTAATGTATTTTATAGTGAAATTGCTTAATTTTTTAACTTGGAACTTTTTTTATGTTTAATATAGTGAAATTGTTAAGTATTTTAAATTGGAACTTTTTTTATGTTTTTTACATCGAAATTGTAGAGTTTTTTGAAATGGAACTTTTTTTTATGGTCTTTATAGTGAAATTGTAGAGTTTATTAACTTGGAACATTTTTTAATGGTATTTATTGTGAAATTATTGAGTTTTTCGACTTGGAACTTTTTATTATGGTTTTTATATTGAAATTGTGGAGTTTTTTAACTTGGAACTTTTTTTAATGGTATTTATAGTGAAATTATTGAGTTTTTTTGACTTGGAACTTTTTTATGGGTTTTATAGTGAAATTGTTGAGTTTTTTTAACTTGGAAGTTTTTTTTTATGGGTTTTATAGTGAAATTGATGAATTTCTTAACTAGAAATTATTTTATGGTATTTATAGAAAAATTGTTTTATTTTTTAACTTGAAACTTTATTATGGTTCTTTTAATGAAATTGTTGAGTTTTTTAAAATGGTACTTTTTATGGTATTCATAGTGAAATTGTTGAATTATTTTAAGATGAATGTTTTTTTTATATATTTTATAGTGAAATGTTTAATTTTTAAACTTGGAACTTTTTTTAAATGTTTTTTTAGAGAAATTGTTGAGTATTTTAACTTAGAGAAATTGTTTTTTTATATATTCTAATGGTATTTATAGTTAAATTATTGAGTATTTTGACTTGGAACTTTTTAAAGGTTTTTATAGTGCAATTGTTGGTTTTTTTTAACCTGGATCTTTTTTTAATGGTATTTATAGTGAAATTATTGAGATTTTTGACTTGGAACTTTTTTATGGTCTTCATAGTGAATTTGTTGAATTATTGTAAGTTGGTAGTTTTTTTTATATATATTTTATAGTGAAATTGTTTAATTTTTAAACTTGGAACTTTTTTTTAATGTTTTTGTAGAGAAATTGTTGAGTATTTTAAATTCAACTTTTTTTATGGTATTTATAGTGAAATGGTTGAGCGTTTTGAAATGGAACTTTTCTTAATGGTTTTTATAGTGAAATTGTAGAGTTTTTTAACTTGGAACTTTTTCTTATGGTATTTATAGTTAAATTATTGAGTATTTTGACTTGGATCTTCTTTATGGATTTTATATTGAAATTGTAGAGTTTTTTAACTTGGAACTTTTTTTAATGGTATTTATATTGAAATTATTGAGTTTTTTTACTTGGAGCTTTTTTATGGTTTTTATAGTGAAATTGTTGATTTTTTTTAACATGAATCTTTTTATGGTTTTTTTAGTGAAATTGTTGAGTTTTTTTTTAACTTGGAACTTTTTAATGGGTTTTACATTGAAATTGTTTAGTTTTTTTAACTTGGAAGTTTTTTTTAAGATGAATGTTTTTTTTATATATTTTATAGTGAAATGTTTAATTTTTAAACTTGGAACTTTTTTTAAATGTTTTTTTAGAGAAATTGTTGAGTATTTTATGGTCTTCATAGTGAATTTGTTGAATTATTGTAAGTTGGTAGTTTTTTTTTTTATATATTTTATAGTGAAATTGTTTAATTTTTAAACTTGGAACTTTTTTTTAATGTTTTTGTAGAGAAATTGTTGAGTATTTTAAATTCAACTTTTTTTATGGTATTTATAGTGAAATGGTTGAGCGTTTTGAAATGGAACTTTTCTTAATGGTTTTTATAGTGAAATTGTAGAGTTTTTTAACTTGGAACTTTTTCTTATGGTATTTATAGTTAAATTATTGAGTATTTTGACTTGGATCTTCTTTATGGTTTTTATATTGAAATTGTAGAGTTTTTTAACTTGGAACTTTTTTTAATGGTATTTATATTGAAATTATTGAGTTTTTTTACTTGGAGCTTTTTTATGGTTTTTATAGTGAAATTGTTGATTTTTTTTAACATGAATCTTTTTATGGTTTTTTTAGTGAAATTGTTGAGTTTTTTTTTAACTTGGAACTTTTTAATGGGTTTTACATTGAAATTGTTTAGTTTTTTTAACTTGGAAGTTTTTTTTTATGGTTTGTATAGTGAAATTATAGAATTTATTTACTTGGAACTTTTTTTTATGGTTTTTATAGTGAAATAGAGAAATTGTTTATTTTTTAACTTGGAATTTTTTTATGCTCTTTATAGAGAAACGGTTTAATTTTTTAACTTGGAACTTGTTTATGGTTCTTTTAGTGAAATTGTTGAGTTTTTTAAAATGGTACTTTTTTTTTATGATTTTTATAGTGAAATTATTGAATTATTTTAAGATGCAAATTTTTTTTTATGTATTTTATAGTCAAATTGCTTAATTTTTTAACTTGGAATTTTTTTTTATTTTTTTATAGTGAAATTGTTGAGTATTTTAAATTGGAACTTTTTAATGGTTTTTACAGTGAAATTGTTGAGTTTATTGAAATGGAAGTTTTTTTTTATGGTTTTTATAGTGAAATAGTAGAGTTTTTTAACTTGAAACTTTTTTTAATGGTATTTATAGGTGAAATTATTGAGTTTTTTGACTTGGAACTTTTTTAAGGTTTTTATAGTGTAATTGTAGAGTTTTTTAACTAACAACTTTTTTTAATGGTATTTATAGTGAAATTATTGAGTTTTTTTGACTTGGAACTTTTTTTATTGTTTTTATTGTGATATTGTTTATTTTCTTAACATGAAACTTCTTATGGTTTTTATAGTGAAATTGTTTTTAAAAAAAATTAACATGGAACTATTTTAAGGTTTTTACAGTGAAATTGTTGAGTTTTTTAACTTAAAAGTTTTTTATATGGTTTTTATAGTGAAATTGATGAATTTCGTAACTTGAAATTATTTTATGGTTTTTATAGAGAAATTTTTTTATTTTTTAACTTGGAACTTTTGTATGGTTCTTTTAGTGAAATTGTTGAATTTTTTAAAATAGTACTTTTAATGGTTTTCATAGTGAAATTGTTGAATTATTTTAAGTTGGTAATTTTTTTAATATATTTTGTAGTGAAATTGTTTAATTTTTAAACTTGGATCTTTTTTTTTAATGTTTTTGTAGAGAAATTGTTGAGTATTTTAAATTCAACTTTTTTTATGGTATTTATAGTGAAATGGTTGAGCGTTTTGAAATAGAACATTTCTTAATGGTTTTTATAGTGAAATTGTAGAGTTTTTAACTTGAAACTTTTTCTTATGGTTTTATTTATAGTTAAATTATTGAGTATTTTGACTTGGATCTTCTATATGGTTTTTATATTGAAATTGTAGAGTTTTTTAACTTGAAACTTTTTTTAATGGTATTTATAGGTGAAATTATTGAGTTTTTTGACTTGGAACTTTTTTTAATGGATTTTATAGTGAAATTGTTGATTTTTTTAACTAGCAAATTTTTTTAATGGTATTTATAGTGAAATTATTGAGTTTTTTTTACTTGGAACCTTTTTTTTATGGTTTTTATTGTGATATTGTTTATTTTCTTAACATGAAACTTCTTATGGTTTTTATAGTGAAATTGTTATGTTTTTTTTAACTTGGATGTATTTTATGGTTTTTACAGTGAAATTGTTGAGTTTTTTAACTTGAAAGTTTTTTATATGGTTTTTATAGTGAAATTGATGAATTTCTTAACTTGAAATTATTTTATGGTTTTTATAGAGAAATTGTTTTATTTTTTAACTTGGAACTTTTGTATGGTTTTTTTAGTGAAATTGTTGAATTTTTTAAAATAGTACTTTTAATGGTTTTCATAGTGAATTTGTTGAATTATTTTAAGTTGGTAGTTTTTTTTTTTAATATATTTTATACTGAAATTGTTTAATTTTTAAACTTGGAACTTTTTTTAATGTTTTTGTAGAGAAATTGTTGAGTATTTTAAATTCAACTTTTTTTATGGTATTTATAGTGAAATGGTTGAGCATTTTGAAATGGAACTTTTCTTAATGGTTTTTATAGTGAAATTGTAGAGTTTTTAACTTGGAACTTTTTCTTATGGTATTTATAGTTAAATTATCGAGTATTTTGACTTGGATCTTCTTTATGGTTTTTATATTGAAATTGTAGAGTTTATTAACTTGGAACTTTTTTTAATGGTATTTATAGTGAAATTATTGAGTTTTTTGACTTGGAACTTTTTTATGGTTTTTCAAGTGAAATTGTTGATTTTTTGTAACATGAATCTTTTTATGGGTTTTATAGTGAAATTGTTGAGTTTTTTTAACTTGAAACTTTTTAATGGGTTTTACATTGAAATTGTTGAGTTTTTTTAACTTGGAAGTTTTTTTTATGGTTATTATAGTGAAATTATTGAATTTTTTAACTTGAAACTTTTTTTATGGTTTTTATAGAGAAATTGTTTATTTTTTAACTTGGAAAATTTTTATATGCTCTTCATAGAGAAACGGTTTAATTTTTTAACTCGGAACTTTTTTATGGTTCTTTTAGTGAAATTGTTGAGTTTTTTAAAATGGTACTTTTTTATGATTTTTATATTTAAATTATTGAATTATTTTAAAATGCAAATTTTTTTTATGTATTTTATAGTGAAATTGGTTAATTTTTTAACTTGGAACTTTTTTTATTTTTTTTATAGTGAAATTGTTGAGTATTTGAAATTTGAACTTTTTTTTATGGTTTTTACAGTGAAATTGTTGAGTTTATTGAAATGGAACTTTTTTTTTATGGTTTTTATAGTGAAATTGTAGAATTTTTTAACTTGGAACTTTTTTTAATGGTATTTATAGTGAAATTATTGAATTTTTTGACTTGGAACTTTTTAATGGTTTTTATAGTGAAATTGTAGAGTTTTTTAACTAGCAACTTTTTTTAATGGTATTTATAGTGAAATTATTGAGTTTTTTGACTTCGAACATTTTTATGGTTTTTTAGTGAAATTGTTGATTTTTTTAACATGAAACTTCTTATGGTTTTTTATAGTGAAATTGTTGAGTGTTTTTTAACTTGGAACTTTTTTATGGTTATTACAGGAAATTGTAGAGTTTTTTTAACTTGAATTTTTTTTTATGGTTTTTATAGTGAATTAGATGAATTTTTTAACTTAAATTTTTTTTAATGGTTTTTATAGAGAAATTGTTTTATTTTTTAACTTGGAACTTTTTTATGGTTCTTTTAGTGAAATTGTCGAGTTTTTTAAAATGGTACTTTTTATGGTTTTCATAGTGAAATTGTTGAATTATTTTAAGATGGAAGTTTTTTTTATATATATTTTATAGTGAGATTGTTTAATTTTTAAACTTGGAACTTTTTTTATTTTATTTTAGAGAAATTGTTGAGTATTTTAAATTAAACTTTTTTTATTTTTTTTATTTTGAAATGGTTGAGAGTTTTGAAATGGAACTTTTCTTAATGGTTTTTATAGTGAAATCGTAGAGTTTTTTAACTCTGAACTTTTTTCTAATGGTATTTATAGTTAAATTATTGAGTATTTTGACTTGAAACTTTTATATGGTTTTTATAGTGAAATTGTTGAGTTTTTTTAACTTGGAACTTTTTTTAATAGTATTTATAGTGAAATTATTGAGGTTTTTGTCTTGGAACTTTTTTTATAGTTTTTATAGTGAAATTATTCATTTTTTTAACTAGCAACTTTTTTTAATGGTATTTATAGTGAAATTGTTAAGTTATTCTTAATTTGGAACTTTTTTTTAATGATTTTTACAGTGAAATTGTTGAGTTTTTTTAACTTGGAAGTTTTTTTTTATGGTTTTTATAGTGAAATTGATGAATTTCTTAACTAGAAATTAATTTATGGTTTTTATAGAGAATTGTTTTATTTTTTAACATGAAACTTTATTATGGTTCTTTTATTGAAATTGTTGAGTTTTCTAAAATGGTGCTTTTTATGGATTTCATAGTGAAATTGTTGAATTATTTAAAGATGGAAGTTTTTTTATATATTTTATAGTGAAATTGTTTAATTTTTAAACTTGGAACTTTTTTTTAATGTTTTTTCGAGAAATTGTTGAGTATTTTAAATTCAAATTTTTTTTATGGTTTTTATAGTGAAATGTTTGAGGGCTTTGAAATGGAACTTTTTTTAATGGTTTTTATAGTGAAATTGTAAAGTTTTTTAACTTGGATTTTTTTTCTAATGGTATTTATAATTAAATTATTGAGTATTTTGACTTGGAACTTTTTTATGGTTTTTATAGTGAAATTGTAGAGTTTTTTTAACCTGGATCTTTTTTAATGGTATTATAGTGAAATTATTGAGATTTTTTACTTGGAACTTTTTTATGGTTTTCATAGTGAATTTGTTGAATTATTTTAAGTTGGTAGTTTTTTTATATATATTTTATAGTGAAATTATTTAAGTTTTAAACTTGGAACTTTTTTTTAATGTTTTTGTAGAGAAATTGTTGAGTATTTTAAATTCAACTTTTTTTATAGTATTTATAGTGAAATGGTTGAGCGTTTTGAAATGGAACTTTTCTTAATGGGTTTTATAGTTAAATTGTAGAGTTTTTTAACTTGGAACTTTTTCTTATGGTATTTATAGTTAAATTATTGAGTATTTTGACTTGGATCTTCTTTATGGTTTTTATATTGAAATTGTAGAGTTTTTTTAACTTGGAACTTTTTTTAATGGTATTTATAGTGAAATTATTGAGTTTTTTTAACTTGGAACTTTTTTTTATGGTTTTTATAGTGAAATTGTTGATTTTTTTAACATGAACTTTTTATGGTTTTTATAGTGAAATTGTTGAGTTTTTTAACTTGGTACTTTTTAATGGGTTTTACATTGAAATTGTTGAGTTTTTTTAACTTGGAAGTTTTTTTTATGGTTTTTATAGTGAAATTATTGAATTTTTAACTTGGAACTTTTTTTATGGTTTTTATAGAGAAATTGTTTATTTTTTAACTTGGAAATTTTTTTATGCTCTTTATAGAAAAACGATTTAAGTTTTTAACTTGGAACTTTTTTATGGTTCTTTTAGTGAAATTGTTGAGTTTTTTAAAATGGTACTTTTTTAATGATTTTTATAGTGAAATTATTGAATTATTTTAAGATGCAATTTTTTTAATGTATTTTATAGTGAAATTGCTTAATTTTTTAACTTGGAACTTTTTTTATTTTTTATAGTGAAATTGTTGAGTATTTTAAATTGGAATTTTTTTTATGGTTTTTACAGTGAAATTGTTGAGTTTATTGAAATGTAACTTTTTTTTATGGTTTTTATAGTGAAATTGTAGAGTTTTTTAACTTGGAACTTTTTTAAATGGTATTTATAGTGAAATTATTGAGTTTTTCGACTTTGAACTTTTTAATGGTTTTTATAGTGAAATTGTAGAGTTTTTTAACTAGCAACTTTTTTTAATGATATTTATAGTGAAATTATTGAGTTTTTTGACTTCGAACATTTTTATGGTTTTTTTAGTGAAATTGTTGATTTTTTTTAACATGAAACTGCTTATGGTTTTTATAGTGAAATTGTTGAGTGTTTTTTAACTTGAAATTTTTTTATGGGTTTTACAGGAACTTTTATAATAGACCAGCTATTTTTGAAAAACTTGGCCCCATACCCATCAATTCCTTGAGCTTTAAGATCCCCTATACCATTGAGTGCTTTGAATATCTCCTTTTCACTTACAGCTGCCACCAGATCATCCCCTTCACTTCTGCTTATTTGGGGTCCAGCTCTCATAACCTCAATGTTTATTTGCGGAAGATTAGTCTCCTTCTTGTCCATAAGATTCCCTTAGAATTGTAGAACTTCCTGCTTTATCTCACCAGGCTCATGAACAATGCTCCCATCTTCTTTTTGCAGGCTCACAATATACTTTTTATGATTCCCACTCTTCCCCTTTGCAAAGTAGTAGGCATTGTTAGCATCACCTTTTCTAAGCCAATCTATCTTAGCTCTCTGCCTAAGAATTTGCTCTTCAATCTCATTCATAACAATGACATTTTCAATGCAAGCTTTCACATTTTCCATCAGTTCTCCATTCATTTTATTTCCTCTGAGGTTATCTTGAGCAGTCTCCAATTCCTGTCTAGCTTTGACTACTTTCTGATGAATCCCAAGTCATTCCTTACTCAACTTGTTCAATTTAGGTTTTAACCTCTTCAGTTTGTTCCACAACACAAGCATAGGGGCTCCAGATATAGGCATGTTCCAACTTTGTTTCACAACATCCTCATACCCTGCAACCTCAGTCAGATAGTTGTAAAATTTGAATCTCCTAGTTTGTCTCATGGTATCCTGATTCTTGTTCTCCACATACAATAAGGCATGATCAGATACACTTGGATGTATGACACTAAGCTTTGCATCAAGATTGTTTCTAAACCATTCCACATTACCTATGACCCTATCAATCCTGGAGTATATGACACCAACAATGTTTATTAAATCAAGTATAGTGATCTCCCACACTATCCATCTCACTTAGACCTAATTTATCCATCATGTCCTTCATATCAAGGTATTCAGATTCCATGACCATCCTCCCTCCAATCCTATCAATATTAGCAGCCACATTGTTGAAGTCTCCCATTGCACACCAAGGACTTTGGATATTAGGCTGAAGTTTCTCCATGTCTTTCCATAGCACCTTTCTTTTCTCAAGGGTATTGTGGCCATAAATTGCAGTTAGTCAAAATTTAAACTTCCCCATGTTGTCCTTCACCTCACAATGTACAAACTAATCTGACACTTATACACTATGAATATCAACTTTAGAGGCATCCCAAGTAACCCATATCCTCTCATTCTCATGTTTAAGGTAATTATCAATGTAGTCCTTATACAAAGCCAACTTATCTCGTATCTTCTTAGCATTATCTTTTTTTACTCTAGTTTCAATTAAGATCACAATCTCAGGCTTAAGTAAATGGAGACGGGAGCTAATCTCCTTTAATTTTCCTGGTTTATTCAACCCCCTCACATTCCAATAGACTAACATGGTCCCCTATATAAGGTGACTATGGAGTCATTCTCAACCCCAAACACCTCAAACCCGTTCACACAGTTAACATTAGATGAAGAACCAATCAGTATTCTCTTACCTTTATCCCTTGCAGAATTTCTTACCACATTCCATACACTTCCACTACAGCAGCTTCTTGAATGACTTGATCCTGCACTTGAGTAGTTGCCTCATTCTCATCTGGTATCAATTTCCTCTCTCTTATCAGGTCAGTGGGCTTTGCTTTAATCATCCATTGCTTGGAACCATTGGCTCTGCATTGGTGTCCTATTCTCTGACATTTTGTGCAATACAAAGGCTTCCACTCATATTCAATCTTCTGCATAATTTATTTTTCTTTGCTATCAGTTATGGCCACTTCAGCTACTAATTCCTTTGTTATGTCAACCTCCACAAGAATTCGAGCATATGAAACTCTCAACTTCCTTGTTGTACATTCGTTTGTTACCAAAGGCACTCCAATAGCACTCCCAATCTTACTCAGACTTTCTCCCCCCATAGTTGCACCATAGTTGCAGTGGGAGTTGTGGCAACTTCACCCAAAGTGGAATAGTTCTCAATAGATCCTCTTTCATATCAAAAGCTTCCTTCCATTCTTTCAGCATCAATGGAACATTCCTGATTGAGTACGGACCTTTCATCATTAATGCATCCTTGTCTTCGTGCGAACTGAATCTAATGATGAAGTAGCCATCATTATGATAGTACAGTTGTGGTAGTCTCACAAAATTCCACGTTTTAACCATGTAGTTCTTCACTGTATTCATACTCAGATCCTCACCTAGTGCATACATTATGAGAGATGTTTCCCAAAATGCAATCTCCACAGTTATATCATCTTCTTCAATTTCGATTTTCACCACACCGTTCACCAATTTTGGAGGAACATAGCACATCGTTAATCCCTTTGACGAATTGCGATTCTCTAACAGAATATCCACCCACAACTTCCGATTTACATGCTTACCTTGACTATTCAATCCATGGATCAATTCAATGTTCTTCATCCTATCAAGGGTTTCCTCATTCAGATCATCAACATCTTCAGCTTTCCCACTGCTTGTGTTCATAGGTATTTCAATGCTTCTTGTATCAACGGGAGTTTCCGGCGGTGAAAGAGGTGGAGTATTGGTTACTAGCGATGCCACATGTGGTAGCCTTCCCCTTCCCCTCTTCCCACGCGTCCCTCTCGTTCACGTCATTGATTATTACTTTGTATTCATGCTTATATTGAAATAATCTTATTTTCTTAACTTGGAACTTTTTTTATGCTTTTTATAGAGAAACTGTTTAATTTTTTAACTTGGAACTTTTTTATGGTTCTTTTAGTGAAATTGTTGAGTTTTTTAAAATGGTACTTTTTTTATGATTTTTATAGTGAAATTATCGAATTATTTTAAGATGGAATTTTTTTTATGTATTTATAGTGAAATTGCTTAATTTTTTAACTTGGAATATTTTTTATGTTTTTTATAGTGAAATTGTTGAGTATTTTAAAATTGGAACTTTTTTTTAAGGTTTTTACAGTGAAATTGTTGAGTTTATTGAAATGGAACTTTTTTTTATGATTTTTATTGTGAAATTGTAGAGTTTTTTACTTGGAACTTTTTTTAATGGTATTTATAGTGAAATTATTGAGTTTTTCGACTTGGAACTTTTTAATGGTTTTTATAGTGAAATTGTAGAGTTTTTTTAACTAGCAACTTTTTTTAAAGGTATTTATAGTGAAATTATTGAGTTTTTTGACTTCGAACATTTTTATGGTTTTTTTAGTGAAATTGTTGATTTTCTTAACATGAAACTTCTTATGGTTTTATAGTGAAATTGTTGAGTTTTTTTTAACTTGGAACTTTTTCATGGTTTTTGCAGTGAAATCGTATAGTTTTTTAACTTAAATGTTTTTTTATGATTTTTATAGTGAAATTGATGAATATTTTAACTTGAATTTTTTTTATGGTTTTTATAGAGAAATTGTTTAATTTTTTAACTTGGAATTTTTTTTATGGTTCTTTTAGTGAAATTGTTGAGTTTTTTAAAATGGTACTTTTTATGGTTTTCATAGTGAAATTGTTGAATTATTTTAAGTAGGAAGTTTTTTATATATATTTTATAGTGAGATTATTTAATTTTTAAACTTGGAACTTTTTTTAATGTTTTTTTAGAGAAATTGTTGAGTATTTTAAATTAAAATTTTTTTTATTCTTTTTATTGTGAAATGGTTGAGAGTTTTGAAATGGAACGTTTCTTAATGGTTTTTATAGTTAAATAGTAGAGTTTTTTAACTTGGAGTTTTTTCTAATGGTATTTATAGTTAAATTTTGAGTATTTTGACTTGGAACTTTTATATGGTTTTTATAGTGAATTTGTAGATTTTTTTTAACTTGGATCTTTTTTTAATGGTATTTATACTGAAATTATTGAGTTTTTTGACTTGGAACTTTTTTATGGTTTTTATAGTGAAATTGTTGATTTTCTTAACATGGTTTTTTTATGGTTTTTATAGTGAAATTGTTGAGTTATATTTAACTTGGAACTTTTTTTATGGTTTTTACAGTGAAATTGATGAGCCTTTTTAACTTGGAAGTTTTTCTTATGGTTTTTATAGTGAAATTGATGAATTTCTTAACTTGGAAATTTTTAATGGGTTTTATAGAGAAATTGTTTAATTTTTTAACTTTGAACTTTTTTTATGCTTTTTATAGTGAACTGTTTGATTTTTTAACTTGGAACTTTTTTATGGTTCTTTTAGTGAAAATGTTGAGTTCTTTAAAATAGTACTTTTTTATGATTTTATAGTGAAATTATTGAATTATTTTAAGATGGAATTTTTTATTTATGTATTTTATAGTGAAATTGCTTAATTTTTTAACTTGGAATTTTTCTTATGTTTTTTATAGTGAAATTGTTTAGCATTTTAAATTAGAACTTTTTTTTTATGGTTTTAACAATAAAATTGTTGATTTTTTTTTGAAATGGAATTTTTTTTTATGGTTTTTTTAATGAAATTGTAGAATTTTTTAACTTGGAACATTTTTTAATGGTGTTTATAATGAAATTATTGAGTTTTTCGACTTGGAACTTTTTAATGGTTTTTATAGTGAAATTGTAGAGTTTTTTAACTAGCAACTTTTTTTAATGGTATTTATAGTGAAATTATTGAGTTTTTTTGACTTCGAACATTATTATGGTTTTTTTAGTGAAATTGTTGATTTTCTTGACTTAAACTTTTTATGGTTTTTATAGTGAAATTGTTGAGTTTTTATTATGAAACTTCTTATGGTTTTTACGGTGAAATTGTAGAGGTTTTTAACTTGAATGTTATTTTTTATGGTTTTTATAGTGAAATTGATGAATTTTTTGACTTGAAATTTTTGTATGGTATTTAGAGAGAAATTGTTTAATTTTTTTTAACTTGGAACTTTTTTATGGTTCTTTTAGTGATATTGTTGAGTTTTTTAAAATGGTAATTTTTATGGTTTTCATAGTGAAATTGTTAAATTATTTTAAGTTGGAAGTTTTTTTTTAATATATTTTATAGTGAGATTATTTAATTTTTAAACTTGGAACTTTTTATTATGTTTTTTTTAGAGAAATTATTGAGTATTTTGACTTGGAACTATTATATGGTTTTTATGGTGAAATTGTAGAATTGTTTAACGTGGAACTTTTTTTAATGGTATTTATAGTGAAATTATTGAATTTTTTGACTTGGAACTTTTTAAATGTTTTTATAGTGAAATTGTTGAGTTTAGAAACTTTTTTTAATGGTATTTATAGTGAAATTATTGAGTTTTTTGACTTGGGTTTTTTTAGGGTTTTTATAGTGATATTGTTTATTTTCTTAACATAAAACTTTTGATGGTTTTTATAGAGAAACTGTTTAATTTTTTTACTTGGAACTTTTGTATGGTTCTTTTAGTGAAATTGTTAAGTATTTTAAAATGGTACTTTTAATGGTTTTCATAGTGAAATTGTTGAAATATTTTAAGTTGGTAGTTTTTTTTTATATTTTATAGTGAGATTGTTTAATTTTTAATCTTGGAGTTTTTTTTGAATGTTTTTTTTTTGAGAAATTGTTGAGTATTTTAAAATCAACTTTTTTTTTATGGTTTTTATAGTGAAATGGTTGAGAGTTTTGAATTGGAACTTTTCTTAATAGTTTTATAGTGAAATTGTAGAGTTTTTTAACTTGGAACTTTTTTTAATGGTATTCATAGTGAAATTATTGAATTTTTCGACTTGGAACTATTTTATGGTTTTTATAGTGAAATTGTAGAGTTTTTTAACTAGCAAATTTTTTTAATGGTATTTATAGTGAAATTATTGAGTTTTTTGACTTGGAACTTTTTTTTTAATGGTTTTTATAGTGAAATTGTTTATTTTCTTAACATCAAACTTCTTATGGTTTTTATAGTGAAATTGTTGAGAATTTTTTAACTTGGAACTTTTTTATGGTTTTCTAATGGTTTTTATAGTGAAATTGATGAATTTTTTAACTTGAATTTTTTTAATGGTTTTTTTAAGAGAAATTGTTTAATTTTTTAACTTGGAACTTTTTTATGGTTCTTTTAGTGAAATTGTTGAGTTTTTTAAAATGGTTCTTTTTATGGTTTCATAGTGAAGTTGTTGAATTATTTTAAGTTGGAAGTTTTTTTTTATATATTTTATAGTGAAATTGTTTAGTTTTTAAACTTGGAACTTGTTTTATGTTTTTTTAGAAAGTTGTTGAGTATTTTAAATTCAACTTATTTTATTCTTTTTATAGTGAAATGGTTGAGTGTTTTGAAATGGAACTTTTCTTAATGGTTTTTATAGTGAAATTGTAGAGTTTTTTAAATAGCAACTTTTTTTTAATGATATTTATATGAAATTATTGAGTTTTTTTGAATTGGAACCTTTTTTTATGGTTTTTATAGTGAAATTGTTTATTTTCTTAACATGAAACTTCTTATGGTTTTTATAGTGAAATTGTTGAGATTTTTTTAACTTGGAACTTTTTTATAGTTTTTTTTATGGTTTTTTTAGTGAAATTGATGAATTTTTTTACTTAATTTTTTTAATGGTTTTTTTAGAGAAATTGTTTAATTTTTTAACTTGGAACTTTTTTATGGTTCTTTTAGTGAAATTGTTGAGTTTTTTAAAATGGTACTTTTTATGGTTTCATAGTGCAATTGTTGAATTATTTTAAGTTGGAAGTTTATTTTTTTTATATATTTTATAGTGAAATTGTTTGGTTTTTAAACTTGGAACTTTTTTTTATGTTTTTTTAGAGAAATTGTTGAGTATTTTAAATTAAACGTATTTTATTCTTTTTATAGTGAAATGGTTGAGAGTTTTGAAATGGAACTTTTCTTAATGGTTTTTATAGTGAAATTGTAGAGTTTTTTAAATAGCAACTTTTTTTTTAATGATATTTATTGTGAAATTATTTAGTTTTTTTGAATTGGAACCTTTTTTATGGTTTTTATAGTGAAATTGTTGATTTTCTTAACATGAAACTTCTTATGGTTTTTATAGTGAAATTGTTGAGATTTTTTTAACTTGGAACTTTTTTATAGTTTTTTTTTTATGGTTTTTATAGTAAAATTAATGAATTTTTTAATTTAATTTTTTTATGGTTTTATTAGAGAAATTGTTTAATTTTTTAACTTGGAACATTTTTATGGTTCTTTTAGTGAAATTGTTGAGTTTTTTAAAATGGTACTTTTTATGGTTTCATAATGCAATTGTTGAATTATTTTAAGTTGGAATTTTTTATATATATATTTTATAGTGAAATTGTTTAATTTTTAAACTTGGAACTTTTTGTTATGTTTTTTTAGAGAAATTGTTGAGTATTTTTAGTTCAACTTTTTTTATTCTTTTTATAGTGAAATGGTTGAGAGTTTGGAAATAGAATTTTTCTTAATGGTTTTTATAGTGAAATTGTAGAGTTTTTTTAACTTTTAACTTTTTCTAATGGTATTTATAGTTAAATTATTGAGTATTTTGACTTGGAACTTTTATATGGTTTTTATAGTGAAATTGTAGAGTTTTTTTAACTTGGAACTAATTTTAATAGTATTTATAGTGAAATTATTGAATTTTTTGACATGGAACTTTTTTTATGGTTTTTATAGTGAAATTGTTGATTTTATTATCATGAATCTTATTATTGTTTTTATAGTGAAATTGTTGAGTTATTTTTAACTTGGAACTTTTTTTTATGGTTTTTACTGTGAAATATTTGAGTTTTTTTAACTTGGAAGTTTTTTTTATTGTTTTTATAGTGAAATTGATGAATTTCTTAATTAGAATGTATTTTTTTGTTTTTATAGAGAAATTGTTTTATTTTTTAACTTGAAACTTTTTTATGGTTCTTTTAATGAAACTTCATTAAAATGGAACTTTTATTTATGATTTTTATAGTGAATGGTTGAGTTTTTTTAAATGGAACACTTTTTATAGTTTTTACAGTTAAATATTAGAGTTTTTTAACTTGAAACTTTTTTTTAATGGTATTTATAGTGAAATTATTGAGTTTTTTGACTTGGAACTTTTTTTTATGGTTTTTATATTGAAATCGTTTATTTTCTTAACATGAAACTTCTTATGGTTTTTATAGTGAAACTGTTGAGATTTCTTTAACTTGGAACTTTTTATGGTTTTTTTAGTGGTTTTTATAGTGAAATTGATGAATTTTTTAACTTGAATTTTTATTTATGGTTTTTATAGAGAAATTGTTTAATTTTTTAACTTGGAACTTTTTTATGGTTCTTTTAGTGAAATTGTCGAGTTTTTTAAAATGGTACTTTTTATGGTTTCATAGTGAAATTGTTGAATTATTTTAAGTTGGAAGTTTTTTAATATATATTTTTTAGTGAAATTTTTTAGTTTTTAAACTTGAAACTTTTTTTTATGTTTTTTTAGAGAAATTATTGAGTATTTTAAATTCAACTTATTTTATTCATTTTATAGTGAAATGGTTGAGAGTTTTGAAATGGAACTTTCTTAATGGTTTTTATAGTGAAATTGTAGAGTTTTTTAAATGACACTTTTTTTAATGGTATTTATAGTGAAATTATTGAGTTTTTTTTTACTTGGAACTTTTTTATGGTTTTTATAGTGAAATTGTTTATTTTTTTAACATGAAACTTCTTATGGTTTTTATAGTTAAATTGTTGAGATTTTTTAAACTTACTTTTTTATGGTTTTTATAGAGAAATTGTTGAGGATTTTAAATTCAACTTTTTTTATTCTTTTTATAGTGAAATGGTTGAGAGTTTTGAAATGGAACTTTTCTTAATGGTTTTTATAGTGAAATTGTAGAGTTTTTTAAATGGCAACTTTTTTTTAATGGTATTTATAGTGAAATTATTGAGTCTTTTTTGACTTGAAACATTTTTTATGGTTTTTATAGTGAAATTTTTTATTTTCTTAACATGAAACTTCTTATGGTTTTTATAGTGAAATTGTTGAGATTTTTTTAACTTGGAACTTTTTTATAGTTTTTTTTATGGTTTTTATAGTAAAATTGATGAATTTTTTTACTTAATTTTTTTTATGGTTTTTTTAGAGAAATTGTTTAATTTTTTAACTTGGAACTTTTTTATGGTTCTTTTAGTGAAATTGTTGAGTTTTTTAAAATGGTACTTTTTATGGTTTCATAGTGCAATTGTTGAATTATTTTAAGTTGGAAGTTTTTTTTATATATATTTTATAGTGAAATTGTTTAGTTTTTAAACTTGGAACTTTTTTTATGTTTTTTTAGAGAAATTGTTGAGTATTTTAAGTTCAACTTTTTTTATTCTTTTTATAGTGAAATGGTTGAGAGTTTGGAAATAGAATTTTTCTTAATGGTTTTTATAGTGAAATTGTAGAGTTTTTTTAACTTGGAACTTTTTCTAATGGTATTTATAGTTAAATTATTGAGTATTTTGACTTGGAACTTTTATATGGTTTTTATAGTGAAATTGTAGAGTTTTTTAACTTGGAACTAATTTTAATAGTATTTATAGTGAAATTATTGAATTTTTTGACGTGGAACTTTTTTATGGTTTTTATAGTTAAATTGTTGATTTTATTATCATGAATCTTATTATGGTTTTTATAGTGAAATTGTTGAGTTATTTTTAACTAGGAACTTTTTTTTAGGGTTTTTACTGTGAAATAGTTGAGTTTTTTTAACTTGGAAGTTTTTCTTATTTTTTTTATAGTGAAATTGATGAATTTCTTAATTAGAACGTATTTTATTGTTTTTATAGAGAAATTGTTTTATTTTTTAACTTGGAACTTTTTTATGGTTCTTTTAATGAAACTTCATTAAAATGGAACTTTTATTTTATGATTTTTATAGTGAATGGTTGATTTTTTTAAATGGAACACTTTTTATAGTTTTTACAGTTAAATATTAGAGTTTTTAACTTGAAACTTTTTTTTAATGGTATTTATAGTGAAATTATTGAGTTTTTTGACTTGGAACTTTTTTTTTATGGTTTTTATATTGAAATCGTTTATTTTCTTAACATGAAACTTCTTATGGTTTTTATAGTGAAATTGTTGAGATTTCTTTAACTTGGAACTTTTTTATGGTTTTTTTAGTGGTTTTTATAGTGAAATTGATGAATTTTTTAACTTGAATTTTTATTTATGGTTTTTAAAGAGAAATTGTTTAATTTTTTAACTTGGAACTTTTTTATGGTTCTTTTAGTGAAATTGTCGAGTATTTTAAAATGGTACTTTTTATGGTTTCAGAGTGAAATTGTTGAATTATTTTAAGTTGGAAGTTTTTTTATATATATTTTTTAGTGAAATTTTTTAGTTTTTAAACTTGAAACTTTTTTTATGTTTTTTTAGAGAAATTGTTGAGTATTTTAAATTCAACTTATTTTATTCATTTTATAGTGAAATGGTTGAGAGTTTTGAAACGGAACTTTCTTAATGGTTTTTATAGTGAAATTGTAGAGTTTTTTAAATGACAACTTTTTTTAATGGTATTTATAGTGAAATTATTGAGTTTTTTTTTTTTACTTGGAACCTTTTTTTATGGTTTTTATAGTGAAATTGTTTATTTTTTTAACATGAAACTTCTTATGGTTTTTATAGTTAAATTGTTGAGATTTTTTTAACTTACTTTTTAATTGTTTTTATAGAGAAATTGTTGAGGATTTTAAATTCAACTTTTTTTTATTCTTTTTATAGTGAAATGGTTGAGAGTTTTGAAATGGAACTTTTCTTAATGGTTTTTATAGTGAAATTGTAGAGTTTTTTAAATGGCAACTTTTTTTAATGGTATTTATAGTGAAATTATTGAGTCTTTTTTGACTTGGAACCTTTTTTATGGTTTTTATAGTGAAATTGTTTATTTTCTTAACATGAAACTTCTTATGGTTTTTATAGTGAAATTGTTGAGATTTTTTTAACTTGGAACTTTGTTATGGTTTTTATAGAGAAATTGTTGAGTAGTTTAAATTCAACTTTTTTTTATTCTTTTTATAGTGAAATGGTTGAGAGTTTTGAAATGGAACTTTTCTTAGTGGTTTTTATAGTGAAATTGTAAATTTTTTTTAACTCTGAACTTTTTCTAATGGTATTTATAGTTAAATTATTGAGTATTTTGACTTGGAACTTTTATATGGTTTTAATAGTAAAATTGTAGACTTTTTTAACTTGGAATTATTTTAATAGTATTTATAGTGAAATTATTGAGTTTTTTGACTTGGAACCTTTTTCTGGTTTTTATAGTGAAATTGTTGATTTTATTATCATGAATCTTATTATGGTTTTTATAGTGAAATTGTTGAGTTATTTTTAACTTGGAACTTTTTTTTAATGGTTTTTACTGTGAAATTGTTGAGTTTTTTTTAATGGTTTTTATAGTGAAATTGATGAATATCTTAATTAGAAATTATTTTATTGTTTTTATAGAGAAATTGTTTTATTTTTTAACTTGAAACTTTTGTATGGATCTTTTAATGAAACTTTATTAAAATGGAACTTTTTTTTAATGATTTTTATAGTGAATGGTTGAGTTTTTTGAAATGCAACTTTTTTTATATTTATAGTGAAATTGTAGAGTTTTTTAACTTGAAACTTTTTTTAATGGTATTTATAGTGAAATTGTTGAATTTTTTAACTTGGAACTTTTTTTAATGGTTTTTATAGTGGAATGGTTGAGGTTTTTTAAATGGAACTTTTTTTATGGTTTTTATAGTGAAATTGTAGAGTTTTTTAACTAGCAACTTTTTTTATGGTATTCTTAGTGAAATTATTGAGTTTTTTAACTTGGAACTTTTTTATTGTTCTTAAAGTGAAATTGTTGAGTTTTAGAACTGGGAACTTTTTTATCGTTTTAATAGTGAAATTGTGGAATATTTTAACTTGGAACTTTTTAAAAAGGAACTTTGTTTTATGATTTTTATAGTGAAATTGTTGAGTTTTTTAACTTGAGGTTTTTGTATAGTTTTTTAAAATGGAATTTTATTTTGGTTTTTATAGTGAAATTGTTGACTTACTTTAAGTTGGAAGTTTTTTTTAATGTATTTTATACTGAAATTGTTTAATTTTTTAGCTTGTAACTTTTTTTATGGTGTTTATTGTGAAATTGTTGAGTATTTTAAAATGAAACTTTTTTTATGTTTTTAATAGTGAAATTGTTGAGTTTTTTGAAATGCAACTTTATTTTATGGTTTTTATAGTGAAATTGTTGAATTGTTTTTAACTTGGAACTTATTTTTGGTTTTTATAATGAAATTATTGAGTTTTTTAACTTGGTACTTTTTTTTTATAGTTTTTATAGTGAAATTAGTGAATTTTTTTAACTTTGAACTTTTTTAATGGTTTTTATAGTGATATTGTATAATTTTTTAAATTGGAACTTTTTTTTTATGTTGTTTATAGTTAAATTGTTGAGTATATTAAAATGGAACTTTTTATTTTATGATTTTTATAGTGAATGGTTGTGTTTTTTGAAATGGAACTTTTTTTTATAGTTTTTATAGTGAATTGTAGATTTTTTAACTTGGAACTTTTTTATGGTTTTTATAGTGAAATTGTTGAATTTTTTAACTTGGAACTTTTTTTATGGTTTTTATAGTGAATTGTTGAGTTTTTGAACTTGGAACTTTTTTTATGGTTTTTATTGTGAAATTGTTGAGTTTTCTTAACTTGGAACTTTTTAAATGGTTTTTATAGTGAAATTGTTTAGTTTTTTAACTAGGAATTATTTTTATGTTGTTAATAGTGAGATTGCTGAGTATATTAAAATGGAAATTTTTTTATGATATTTATAGTGAAATGGTTGAGTTTTTTTAAATGGAACTTTTTATAATGGTTTTTATAGTGAAATTGTAGTTTTTTAACTAGCAAATTTTTTTAATGGTATTCTTAGTGAAATTATTGAGTTTTTTAACTTGGAACTTTTTTATTGTTCTTATAGTGAAATTGTTGAGTTTTAGAACTAAGAACTTTTTTATGGTTTTTATAGTGAAATTGTGGAATTTTTTAACTTGGAACTTTTTAAAAAGGAACTTTGTTTTATGGTTTTTATTGTGAAATTGTTGAGTTTTTTAACTTGAGGTTTTTGTATAGTTTTTTTAGTGAAATTGATGAATTTTTTACCTTGGAACATGTTTATGGTTTTTATAGAGAAATTGTTAATTTCTTAACTTGGAACTTTTGTATGCTTCTTTTAGTGAAATTGTTGAGTTTTTTAAAATGGAATTTTTTTTTGGTTTTTATAGTGAAATTGTTGACTTATTTTAAGTTGGAAGTTTTTTTTAATGTATTTTATATTGAAATTGTTTAATTTTTTAGCTTGTAACTTTTTTTATGGTGTTTATAGTGAAATTGTTGAGTATTTTAAAATGAAACTTTTTTTTATGATTTTAATAGTGAAATTGTTGAGTTTTTTGAAATGGAACTTTATTTTATGGTTGTTATAGTGAAATTGTTGAATTTTTTTTAACTTGAAACTTATTTTTGGTTTTTATAATGAAATTGTTGAGTTTTTAACTTGGTACTTTTTTAATGGTTTTTATAGTGAAATTGTTGAATTTTTTTAACTTTGGACTTTTTTAATGGTTTTTATAGTGATATTGTATAATTTTTTAAATTGGAACTTTTTTTTATGTTGTTTATAGTTATATTGTTGAGTATATTAAATTGGAACTTTGTTTTAATGATTTTTATAGTGAATGGTTCAGTTTTTTGAAATGGAACTTTTTTTTATAGTTTTTATAGTGAATTGTAGAGTTTTTTACTTGGTACTTTTTTATGGTTTTTATAGTGAAATTGTTGAATTTTTTAACTTGGAACTTTTTTATGGTTTTTATAGTGAATTGTTGAGTTTTTGAACTTGGAACTTTTTTTATGGTTTATATAGTGAAATTGTAGAATTTTCTTAACTTGGAACTTTTTTAATGGTTTTTATTGTGAAATTGTTTAGTTTTTTAACTAGGATTTTTGTTATGTTGTTTATTGTGAAATTGTTGAGTATATTAAAATGGAACATTTTATATGATTTTTATAGTGAAATGGTTGAGGTTTTTGAAATGGATTTTTTTTAATGGTTTTTGATCTTACCTGATCAGTAGGGCCTTCCAGCAATTGGATGTGAACAACAAAATGGGTGGAATTGTCGGGGTGTACCTGCAAGGCGCTCAAATGCCAAAGTTAATAGAGGTACAGAAAGTGGTAAGTTAGAAGAGTTAAATCAGAATACTTGACCCTTTAGTGAAAAATGGTATTTATAGTGAGCCCCCAGCGCTGGGCCAAGGTCATTCTTTGTGCTGGGTCAACTAGGCCCAAGGAAGAACTGCCAAGGAACATGTAAGAAGCGTGAAGACCTAGCTAAGTGCTTTGGTCCTTGGTCCAACTACCCCTATCTTTCAGGAGATAATGAGGGACAATTGGGTGACGTGGCAAGTGGAATGACAGACATGTTCTTTGCCCGTCTTTGTGTGTGTGCCCGACACATAGAACACATGCCCGGTCATTAAGTAGCTCCGCTCGTCCAACAAGTATACTTGCCCGAGCATATGGGTGTCTGCTCGACGTATTGGGCCATGGCCCAATACAGTCTGGAGGCCCAGTCCGGAACAGGAGCCCCCCAAGTCGAGTCTCTTAGTTGGAACGATGAATTTGTAAAAGAGTCGGGCGCACATTGCGTCGAGGAAGGTGTCGTGTTTTGACACGAGCACATGCCCGTGTCAAAACGTGGTATTTGTCAAACTGTCGTGGGCGCTGTTTAGATCGTCGGGCGTGTGGTGTTCTCAGAGGTCGAGGATGCTTCTTTACAGTCAGGGAGATTTGCGGTTGCCCGACGTCGTTCAGAATTCTCTTAAACTAACGTGTCTTAGGCATTAATGATACGTCGCTTCGTTTCTCGTGCCAGCGCCGACCTAGGGGTCTAGGTAATGATTATCTAGCGAGTTCGTCCATGCGCTCTGTTATTATATAAGGGGGGTTGGTCCACTTCATTTCAACTTTTCGCTCTCACGTTTAACCGGAAGCTCTAAGAAGAAATCTTCCTCCGCCCGTACCCGCCGACAGCACCGTCGCTTTCTGCCCGCGCGCCACCGCATTCTCCCCATCTTCATTATGTCAGGTAACCCCCCATAACCTCTCTTTTTACGTATTTTTCCGCTTGATAAGTAGTGAAATTCATGATTTTCCTGTTTATAGTAGGCAAATCTCTGTTTTAGGTTAGTTTTTAGGTTTTAGATATGAACGTCCCGGGCAGGATTAGCATGTCGCGGGCGTAAAATTCATATATGTATGAATGAATCGGCCATAATCTTCATACAACCGATGAAGAACGCGGGCGTTCGATGCGTTCGTCGGGCAAAATCTCTTGGTTTTCTAGGTTTTTTTTAAGGGTTTAGATATGAACGTCCCGGACAGGATTAGCATGTCGCAGGCGTAAAATTCATATATGTATGAATGAATCGGCCAGAATCTTCATACGACCAATGAAGAACACATACGTTCGATGCGTTCACCGGGCAAAATCTCTTGGTTTTCTAGGGGATTTTTAAGGGTTTTGTACGCGCTCGAGTGGATGCGAGGATTGTCCCTTCGTTGATTTTAGGGTGGTTTAGTGAGATTTCGGGCGTTCAACCCTTCGCCCTTTCACTTGAATTGCGGTGGAAGGGTGGATTTGATGCGATGTCGAATTCACTTTTCCTGTCTGCTTTTCAGGTACGGCCGAGCACCGACGAGTCGAAGAGGGAGAGACCGAGGAGGGAACGAGCATGTCTCCTCGTCTGGACGTAACGACTCTTCGTGGGTCGCGGATGAGCCGTTAGAAGAAGAGTCGTACTTCACGGACGAGGCGAACATCGCGTATGTCGTGGTCGAGGACATTGGCCCCGAAGATCCCGCGAACTAGCAATGTCTTGCTCCTCGGGATACGGATCGGATATGCCATCGTTTCCTGGGGAAGCAGTTCTCCATGTATGAATTCGCCTTCCGAGAAGCGAGGGTTAGGCTCCCCTTTAACGATTTCCAGATGGGGGTCTTCAGGTGGCTCAGGCTGGCGCCCTCACAGTTACATCTGAACGCCATCACTTTCGTCCGGGCATTCGAATTAGTCTGCCGGTTTCTTGGTATCGGGTGCACTCTGCCCCTTTTCTTCCATATCTTCCATCTGCAGCGGTCAGGTGCTCGAGGGCATCATAGCTGGGTGTCTCTAAAACAACCAGTGAGGTTATTCAAGACGTTCGTCGACTCTGCCCGACATTTTAAGGGGCGGTGGTATGTAGTGAAGCCGCTCACTCGACTCGCCCTGAACACCCTTTACTATTACAAGCGCGACGCCGATGTTGAGGAAAAACTCATGTCGAGGATCCCCTTGAGATGGCAGCCCGACCATTTCAACCTGTCGACCAGCCACTACCGGGTCAAATATTCGAGCATGGGGTCGAGGATAGACTGGCCTACAAGAGGCTGGTGGAGTATGTTCAGAGCTTTAGCTTGGCGGTCTGGGTAGACCGGCAAGACAGACCCTATGTCGACGACGCTGGGATGCCTATCCACGAAACCCGCCTCATAAATACAATGGCTCTGCTCGCGTGTGATACAGATGAGGAGGCCGTGGAATTGTTGCGTAGGTCCTTCTGGCCTTATTTTCTTCCTCGATTTCATGCCCGTTTAGCTGATGTTTACTTGTTTTTGTTTTGCAGGAACAATGTCCGCCCATCGTGAACGAGTCTTGAAGTTGGCCAACCAGGCTGGGGCCCTGGACATGATACCAAAAAAGAAAAAGAAAGTGGTGACCCGTGTCCAGGAGGTAGATGCGAAGCTCGGGGTCGGCAGTTCTGGTACCCCCAGCTCGACCACTAACTCCCCTTAAGTCGTTGTCCAACAAACATCCCCGATACGGGACAGTCCTCCGGCCTCCACCTCTCCTCTTCTGAAACGCAAGCGGCTGGACGAGACTCTTGCTCGATCTGCTGCTGTGGGTGGCAACGAATCTGGCGCACCTGGGAGCTATCTGTTGCCTCCCTATTATCTGGAGCGGGACTTCTTTAAGTCCGATGGTTCTGTCGTGGTGGCGGCGCCCGAGGCGAGGGCCATTCTTAATCAAGATTCGGTCACTAGGCGGAAAGACCTGACCAGGGATTTAGCTTCCGTCATCCGAGTGATGGAAACTACCATGGTCCTGTCCGAGACTGCTGTCTCGACAGCTACATTGGAGGATGCCCTTGAGGCTGCTCCGGATGAGAAGGGTAAATTGTCCAAGGACTTATCCGACTATAAGGAGGAGCATAAGCTTCAAACAGGGCTGAAGTCGAAGCTGGAGGAGATGAAGCTCGAGCGGGACACCTTGAAGGCTGAGAAACAAAGCTTAGAAGATCAAGTCGTCGAGCTCAAGAAGGCGGTCGAGGAAAATGTGTAACTTCGTGCCCGAGTTGCACTGCTGGAAGGTATAGTCCGTCCTCGGGACAATGAGATTGAAGAGGAACTTGCCCTTTGCACCCGGGGTGAATTGGTCGGCCATATCCGCAAACTCAATAAGGAACTGCTTGTGATGTTCAAGGATGGGTTCGACAACGCTACCGAGCAGCTCAAGGTACTGGACCCGGGGCTTGTGACTGAGGGGTCGGCTCACAACTACTGCGTGGCCGACGGTGAAATCGTATGTCCTTTTGAGGCCGATGAGGAATTGGAGGAGGAGAATGAGGGTGGTGTGGAGTACCTCCAGGTGGAGACTTTGTTAAATTTTTGTTGGCCCTGCATGCCCGTATTTTTGTAATGGCCTTTGTGCCTCTCCTTTTGTAATGGCCTTTGTGCCTCTGTTTGGATATTGGCCTTTGTGCCCCTTTTAATGAAGTTTTATTGGCCGGTTTTGGCCGTTTCTATCTACTTGTTATCGTGCTTGATTTTTTTAACTATATTTATATTTGAACTCTTTTTGCTCGACCTAGTTGGGCTCGTCGGTTTAGAAAACTGACGAGGTGGTGGGTTTAATGTCCGCCCTGAGTCGAGGTTGGGTTTGCGATCGGAAACTCTAACCTCGGGGCTAAAGGCCTTCCCATCGCGAGCTGGGGGCCTTGTCGGTGTGGTACTGCGACACTGGGGCTCGTTTTGAGGTGCCCGACGTTAGGGAGGGTTGTGTTCGCCTTCGATGGGCGTTATCCTCCTTTTCGTTTAGTGGTGAAGAGCGTGGTCGTACCTTCAATGTCTCCCCGGATTGCCTTTAACTATAGTATTGTCTAAGTTTTTCTGCATTCCATGGTCGAGAAAGTTCTTCGCCTTGTAGGTTTTCCAAATAATATGCCTCGTTGCCCATCTTGTCTCGGACACGGTACGGGCCTTCCCAGTTGGCGGCTAGTTTGCCTTCTCGTGGGTTTTTCTGGTTTCGTATGAGGACCAGGCTGCCCACCTGGAACTCTCTTTTTATGACTTTTGCGTCATGGCGCAAAGCTATTTTTTGCTTGAGGGAGATTTCCCTAAGGGCTTCTTCGGAGCGGATTTCGTCGACGATATCCAGCTCAGCTCGAAGTGCTTCGTCGTTCAGCTCCTTGTCGAGGGTTGCTTCTATGCGCCTCGCCGGTTCTCGAATTTCCATCGGGATGAACGCTTTGGTGTCGTACGTTAATTTGAACGGGGTCTCCCTGGTCGTGGAATGTGGCGTTGTGCGGTATGCCCAAAGGACGCTGTGTAGTTCCTCGACCCACGTCGTCTTCGCCTCGTCGAGTCGGTGTTTTAGTCCGTGTAGGATTACTCTGTTGGCTGCCTCAGCCTGCCCGTTGGTTTAAGGGTGCTCGACAGACGTGAAGTGCTGTTTGGTGCCTAAGCTGGCGACGAAGTCCTGGAATCCTCCGTCCGTGAACTGTGTTCCGTTATCGGTGATGAGGACTTAGGGTATGCCGAAGTGTGCGAGGATGTTCCATTTGAAAAATCGGAGAATGTTCTGTGCCGTTATTTTGGCCAAGGCTTCTGCTTCGATCCACTTAGTGAAGTAGTCCATTCCACACCAGGCGAAGGGCCAAGGGGAGGAGAGCGTTTTTAATTCGTTGGGAGGCGCGAGATGCATGTCGGCGTGTCGTTGGCACTTGTCGCATTTTTTGACGTGCTCCTTTGAGTCGTGTTGCATCGTCGGCCAATAGTAGCCTGCTCGTAGGGCCTTGCGCGCCAATGACCTTCCACCAGGATGCTGGGCATTGATTCCCCGATGTATTTCCCCTAATATGTCGGGGACCTTTTCCTCCTCGTCGCATTTGAGTAATGGGATGGAGAGTCCCCTTCGGTAGAGCTTTCCCTCGAGGAGGACGTACAAGCACGCCTTCCTCTTGGCCGCGGCCGCCTCTTTGGGATCTGCGGGGAGTTCGTCTTTCGTGAGATAGTTGTAGATGGGTGTCATCCAGCAATGATCATCACCGATCACGTTTACCTCGAGCGGAGGTGGTGGTCGTTCGGTACTCGGTCGTGGAAGGATTTCCTGGATTACTGACTTGTTTCCGCCCTTCTTTCTCGTGCTCGCGAGTTTTGACAGGACGTTAGCCCGCGTGTTGTGTTCGCGTGGCACGTGATAGGCCTCCCAATTCTCGAATTTTTCGAGCCTTTCTCTTACTAAGGCTAAGTATTCGATGAGGTTGTCGTTCTTAGCATGGTATTCTCCTTGTATCTGTGATGCTACAAGTTGAGAGTTTGTTGATATCTTTACTTCCTTTGCCCCTAAGTCTTCGGCTAATCTTAGACCTGCGAGGAAAACTTCATACTCAGCTTAGTTGTTGGAAGTCGGGAAGGCTAATGCCAGTGAAACCTCGATCAGAATACCGTCCTCGTTTTCGAGGATGATTCCTGTGCCGCTTCCCGCCGGGCTGGAGGCACTGTCGACGAAGATCATCCATTTGTGGGCGCCGTCCGTTGGTGTCGGATTGTGCGTCATTTCTGCGACGAAGTCGGCCAGGACCTGAGCTTTCAGAGCCTTCCTGTTCTCATATTGGATGTCGAATTCAGAGAGTTCCAGCGACCACTTCAGCATTCGGTCAGCCATATATGGTCGACCGAGGAGCTATTTTATCGGTTGGTCGATTCTCACTTTGATCGTATGGGCGGGGAAGTAGTTTCATAGTCTCCTCGCGACGTTAATAAGGGCTAACCTGACCTTCTCGATTTGTTGGTACCTGAGCTCGGGGCCTTGGAGCGCTTTGCTCGTGAAGTATATAGGCTTTTGTCCTTCGTCGGTTTCTCTAATGAGAACGGCGCTAACGGCTTCGGTTGCTACAGACAGGTATAGGTATCGGATCTCCTTTTCCAGCGGTCGGGACAGGACCGGGGGCTCGGAGAGTGCTTTCTTTAGGTGGAGCAATGCCTGCTCGCATTCGTCGGTCCACTCGAAGGTGGATTCTTTCCGAAGTAGTTTGAAGAAAGGTAAGGTGTGTTGGGCGGACTTGGCGACGAAGCGGGATAGTGAGGCGAGCACTCTGTTGAGGGACTGAATGAATTTTTTTGACTTTGGGGTCGGGAATTCCGAAAACGCCCGAGATTTATCGGGGTTGGCCTCGATCCCACGCTCGGTGAGATAGAAGCCGAGGAACTTTCCTGCCTGGACACCAAACGTGCACTTTTCAGGGTTAAACCTCATTTTGCATTGTCTCGCCTGCTCGAAAACCTTGCGGAGGTGTCGCGTGTGGTCGACCTCCTCGTCCTCGTGCGATTTTACGATCATATCGTCCATGTATACTTCGAGCATGTCCCTGATATCCCCTTGGAAGACTTTGTTCATCATGCGTTGGTATGTGGCCCAGTGTTCTTTAGCCCGAAGGGCATTACGTTGTAATAGTAGTTGCCCGTCGGGGTCATGAAGGCCGTATGTCTCTTGTCCATGTCCGACATAGGGATTTGGTTGTATCCACTATATGTGTCCATGAAGGACAAGAGTTTAAAACCTGCAGAGTTGTCGACCAGTTTATCAATGTTAGGGAGAAGAAAAGCATTTTCCATTATTTTTCTTAATGAGGACTACATTAGAGAGCTAGGTTGTGTACTGGGCTTCAAAAATAAAATTTCCCTCTAAGAGGTCTTTTACAGCTCGTTCGACAGCCTCCGCTTTCTCGGGAGATTGTTTGCGCCTACGTTGTGCCATGGGCTTAACCGCCCGGTCTAAAGCTAACTGATGACAGGCGACCTTAGGGTCGAGGTCGGGCATCTCTGTGGCGTTCCATGCGAAAAGATCAGCGTTCTCCTTGAAGCAAATCGCGAGTTGCTTCCTCGTTTCAGCGGGCAGACCCGTACCTATCTTCACTGCTCTGTCGAGGTTGTCACCCAGTGGGACGAGCTTGAACTCTCCATCAGAGACCGGGCGGAATGGGTGCGTTGGGGCTTGCCCGTTGATGGGTCCCTGCTCTTCAGCTTCGTCCTCGCCGATGCGACTATCGATATCGATGGCCTTGATTCCCTGGGGGAGGTTGTTCTTCGACCCTGGGTTTCTTGTTATTCTTGGTGTTGATTGTGGCCTGTCCTTTTATTGTAGCATCATAACATCTCCGAGCGGCCTTGATGTCGTCGTGGATTGTGACCACGCGGCCCAGCTTGGTGTAGTACTTCATATTCAGGTGAACGGTGGAAGGGACCACACTCGATTCGGCCAGGGTTGGGCGACCGAGGATGCAGTTGTAAAGGGAGGGGCACTCTATTACCAGGAACTGGATCTTGACTTCTCTGGCTGTTTCTTGCTCTTCGAAGGTGACGAGGAGCTTGACATAACCCTACGGCTTTGTTGTGGCCCCATTGAATCCTTGGAGGTCGGATCCGATGTACGGGGATATATTGGTCTTATCCAGCTTGAGGGTCTTGAATAGGTGGACGTACATGATGTCCACCGAACTGCCTTGGTCGACCAAGATGTGTCGAACGTCAAAGCGCGCCATCTTGGCTCTTATCAGTAAAGGGATGCCAGAGTTGGGGGAACCTCCTGGAATCTCCTCTAGGAAAAAATATATTGGATTGGACTTACCTCGGTACTTTGTCAATGTCGCCTTTTGCTCGGGCGCGGTCAGCAGGAGTTCGTCGAACTTGCGTTTTACTGAAAGGGCAGCGTTTTCGCTATTCATCCCTCCCCCCTGATATGACAAGAGCGGTTGGGAAGTCTTCCCAGGGACTGAGGGTTGTGAGTTGCCCTTCTGGTGATGAGTCGGGGAGGATGAAGTCCTCCGGGCGTGATATGCACATGGCCACTTGATAAGAAGAGTCGTCGGGCGGTGTGTCCTCGCGAGGCCTCTTCCTTTCTTGCTCTTCGTGCCTAGGAGTTTCGTTCTTTTTAGTGTACTGTTTGAGATGGCCCTCTTGAATCAAGATCTCAATTGCATCCTTCAGGTGGACGTAGTCTTCAGTCACGTGCGCGTGGCTTTTGTGAAACTTGCAGTATTTGGATTTATCCGTGTGGGGCTTGGGCGCAGAAGGTTTGGGGAACCTCACCCTACCCTGTTTGAAGTCGGAATTGATGCACTCGACGAGGATATGCTCGCGGGGAGCCGTCAGTAATGTATACTTGCTATAGCGGCCCGCGGGTCCTCTTCCTTCGCGAGGCTCGCGAGGCTTTTCCTCCCTCCGCCTATCTCCGTTGCTGCGGGGAGCGTTGGGGTCCTCGCGCTTGGGATGGTCGGTCTCCCCGGTGTTGCGACTACTTCAAGCATTGTGGGCGACCTGTTTTTCCTCATATCTAATATAAGCTTGGGCTTTGTGCAGGAGCTCGTTCAAGGTCCGGGGAGGTTCTATCCCGACTTCCCTGCTGAGTTCACTTACGGGCAGGAGCCCTCTCTCGAGGAGGTATTTCATCATGTGTTCCGTAGTGTCCACCTCGACAGCTTCTTAGTTGAATCGCTCGATATACGAGTTTAGCGTTTCATTCTTCCTTTGTATTATGGCTTCGAGGGTCGCCTCAGTCTTGGGATGGCGTCGGGAGGCTGTGAAATGTCTCGTGAACAGTTTTAATAGTGAAATTGTAGAGTTTTTAACTTGAAACTTTTTTAATGGTATTTATAGTGAAATTATTGAGTTTTTTTAACTTGGAACTTTTTTATGGTTTTTATAGTGAAATTGTTAAGTTTTAGAACTTGAAACTTTTTTTTTATGGTTTTTATAGTGAAATTGTTGAATTTTTTAACTTGGAACTTTTTAAAAAGGAACTTTGTTTTATGGTTTTTATAGTGAAATTGTTGAGTTTTTTAACTTGAGGTTTTTTTAATAGTTTTTTTAGTGAAATTGATGAATTTTTTACCTTGGAACATTTTTATGATTTTTATAGAGAAATTGTTAATTTTTTAACTTGGAACTTTTTTATGGTTCTTTTAGTGAAATTGTTGACTTATTTTAAGTTGGAAGTTTTTTTAATGTATTTTATAGTGAAATTGTTTAATTTGTTAACTTGGAACTTTTTTTATGGTGTTATAGTGATATTGTTGAGTATTTTAAAATGAAACTTTTTTTTTATGGTTTTAATAGTGAAATTGTTGAGTTTTTTTGAAATGGAACTTTATTTTATGGTTTTTATAGTGAAATTGTTCAATTTTTTTAACTTGGAACTTATTTTTGGTTTTTATAATGAAATTGTTGAGTTTTTTAACTTGGAACTTTTTTTTATAGTTTTTATAGTGAAATTGTTGAATTTTCTTAACTTTGAACTTTTTAATGGTTTTTATAGTGAAATTGTTTAATTTTTTAACTTGGAACTTATTTTATGTTGTTTATAGTGAAATTGTTGAGTATATTAAAATGGAACCTTTTTTTTATTGTTTTAATAGTGAAATTATTGAGTTTTTTGAAATGGAACTTTATTTTATGTTTTTTATTGTGAAATTGTTGGATTTTTTTAAATTGGAACTGTATTATGGTTTTAATAATGAAATAGTTGAGCTTTCTTAACTTGGAACTTTTTTAATGGTTTTTATAGTGAAATTGTTTAATTTTTTAACTTGGAACTTTTTTTTTATGTTGTTTATAGTGAAATTGTTGAGTATTTTAAAATGAAACCTTTTTTTATTATGGTTTTTATAGTGAAATGGTTTAGTATTTTGAAATGGAACTTTTTTATGGTTTTTATAGTGAAATTGTTTAATATTTTAACTTTGAACTTCTTTTTTTAATGGTTTTAATAGTGAAATTGTTGAATTTTTTAACTTGGAACATTTTATAAAGGAACTTTGTTTTATATATTTTATAAGAATTTGTTTAATTTTTTAACTTGAAACTTTTTTTATGGTGTTTATAGTGAAATTGTTGAGTATTTAAAAATGGAACTTTTTTCATGGTTTTAATAGTGAATTTGTTGAGTTTTTGAAATATAATTTTATTTTATAGTTTTTATAGTGAAATTGTTGAATTTTTTAACTTGGAATTTTTTTTGGTTTTTAAAATGAAATTGTTGAGTTTTAACTTGGAACTGTTTTTTATGGTTTTTATAGTGAGATTGTTGAATTTTCTTAACTTGGAACTTTTTTATTGGTTTTTATAGTGAAATTGTTTAATTTTTTAAATAGGAATTTTTTTATGTTGTTTATAGTGAAATTGCTGAGTATATTAAAATGGAACTTTTTAAATGATTTTTATAGTGAAATGGTTGAGTTTTTTGAAATGGAACTTTTTTTAATGGTTTTTATAGTGAAATTGTAGAGTTTTTTCAACTTGAAACTTTTTTTAATGGTATTTAAAGTGAATTTGTTGAGTTTTTTTAACTTGGAACTTTGTATGATTTTTATAGTGAAATTGTTGAATTTTTTAACTTGGAACTTTTTTATGGTTTTTATACTTAAATTGTTGAATTTTTTAAATTGGAACTTTTTAAAAAGAAACTTTGTTTTATGCTTTTTATAGTGATATTATTGAGTTTTTTAATTTGAGATTTTTTTAATGATTTGTTTTAGTGAAATTGATGAATTTGTTTTACCTTGGAACATTTTTATGGTTTTTATAGAGAAATTGTTTAATTTTTTAACTTGGAACTTTTTTATGGTTCTTTTAGTGAAATTGTTGAGTTTTTTTAAAATGGAACTTTGTTATATGATTTTTATAGTGAAATTGTTGAATTAATTTAAATTGGATGTTTTTTTAGGTATTTTATACTGAACTTGTTTAATGTTTTAACTTGGAACTTTTTATATGGGGTTTTTAGTGAAATTGTTGAGTATTTTAAAATTGAACTTTTTATTTTATTCTTTTAATAGTTAAATTGTTGAGTTTTTTGAAATGGAACTTTATTTTATGTTTTTTTATAGTGAAATTCTTGAGTTTTTTAAAATTGGACCTTTTTTTATGGTTTTTATAATGAAATTATTGAGTTTCTTAACTTGGAACTTCTTTTATGGTTTTTATAGTGAAATTGTTGAATTTTCTTAACTTGGAGCTTTTTTAATGATTTTTATAGTGAAATTGTTTAATTTTTTAACTTGGAACTATTTTTTAAGTTGTTTATAGTGACATTGTTGAGTATATTAAAATGGAACTTTTATTTATGATTTTTATAGTGAATGGTTGAGTTTTTTTAAATGGAACTCTTTTTATAGTTTTTACAGTGAAATTGTAGAGTTTTTTCTCTTGAAACTTTTTTTAATGGTATTTATAGTGAAATTATTGAGTTTTTCAACTTGGAACTTTTTTATGGTTTTTATAGTGAAATTGTTGAATTTTTTAACTTGGAACTTTTTAAAAAGAAACTTTGTTTTATGTATTTTATACTTAAATTGTTTGCTTTTTTAACTTGGAACTTTTTTTTATAGTGTTTATAGTGAAAATGTCGAGTATTTAAAAATGGAATTTTTTTTATGGTTTTAATAGTGAAATTGTTGAGTTTTTTGAAATGGAACTTTATTTTATGGTTTTTATAGTGAAATAATTGAATTCTTTTAACTCGGAACTTATTTTTGGTTTTTATTTTATGTTTTTTATAGTAAATTGTTGATTTTTCTTAACTTGAAACTTTTTTAATGGTTTTGATATTGAAATTGTTTAATTTTTTAACTTGGAACTTTTTTTTATGTTGTTTATAGTGAAATTGTTCAGTATATTAAAATGGAACTTTTATTTATGATTTTTATAGTGAATGGTTAAGTTTTTTGAAATGGAACTTTTTTTTATAGTTTTTATAGTGAAATTATTTAGTTTTTTAACTTGGAACTTTTTTATGGTTCTTATAGTGAAATTGTTGAATTTTTTAACTTGGACTTTTTTTTGGTTTTTATAATGAAATTGTTGAGTTTTAAATTGAAACTTTTTTTTATGGTTTTTATAGTGAGATTGTTGAATTTTATTAACTTGGAACTTTTTAAATAATTTTTATAGTGAAATTGTTTAATTTTGTAACTAGGAATTTTTGTTGTTGTTTATAGTGAAATTGCTGAGTATATTAAAATGGAACCTTTTTAATGATTTTTATAGTGAAATGGTTGAGTTTTTTGAAATGGAAATTTTTTTGAATAGTTTTTATAGTCAAATTGTAGAGTTTTTTTAACTTGAAACTTTTTTTAATGGTATTTAAAGTGAAATTATTGAGATTTTTAACTTGGAGCTTTTTATGGTTTTTATAGTGAAATTGTTGAATATTTAAACTCCGAACTTTTTTATGATTTTTATAGTTAAATTATTGAATTTTTTAAATTGAAACTTTTTAAAAAGAAACTTTGTTTTATGCTTTTTATAGTGATATTGTTGAGATTTTTAACTTGAGATTTTTTTAATGGTTTTTTTAGTGAAATTGATGCATTTTTTTTACCTTGGAACATTTTTATGGTTTTTATAGAGAAATTGTTTAATTTTTTAACTTGGAACTATTTTATGGTTCTTTTAGTGAAATTGTTGAGTTTTTTAAAACCGAACTTTGTTTTATGGTTTTTACAGTGAAATTGTTGAATTAATTTAAATTGGAAGTTTTTTTAGGTATTTTATACTGAAGTTTTTTAATTTTTTAACTTGGAACTATTTTTTATGGGGTTTATAGTGAAATTGTTGAGTATTTTAAAATGGAACTTTTATTTTTATTGTTTTAATAGTGAAATTGTTATGTTTTTTTAAATGGAACTTTATTTTATGTTTTTTATTGTGAAATTGTTGGATTTTTTTAAATTGGAACTTTTTTATGGGTTTATTAATGAAATTGTTGAGTTTTTTAACTTGGAACTTTTTATAGTTTTTATAGTGAAGTTGTTGAATTTTCTTAACTTGGAACTTTTTAAATGGTTTTTATAGTGAAATTGTTTAATTTTTTAACTTGGAACTTTTTTATATGTTGTTTATAGTGAAATTGTTGAGTATTTTAAAATGGAACCTTTTTTTAATATGTTTTTTATAGTGAAATTGTTTACTTTTTTTAAATGGAACTTTTTTATGGTTTTTATATTGAAATTGTTGAATTTTTTAACTTTGAACTTTTGTTTATGGTTTTTATAGTGAACTTGTTGAGTTTTTGAACTTGGAACTTTTTTTTATGGTTTTTATTGTGAAATTATTGAATTTTTTTAACTTGGAACATTTTAATAAAGAACTTTGTTTTATATATTTTATAATAAAATTGTTTAATTTTTTAACTTGGAACTTTTTTTTTATGGTGTTTATAGTGAAATTGTTGTGTATTTAAAAATGGAACTTTTTTATGGTTTAATAGTGAAATTGTTGAGTTTTTGAAATATAACTTTATTTTATGGTTTTTATAGTGAAATTGTTGAATTTTTTAACTTGGAATAATTTTTTTTTTTGTTTTTATAATGAAATTGTTGAGTTTTAACTTGGAACTTTTTTTTTATGGTTTTTATAGTGAGATTGTTGAATTTTCTTAACTTGGAACTTTTTTAATGGTTTTTATAGTGAAACTGTTTAATTTTTTAACTAGGAATTTTTTATGTTGTTTATAGTGAAATTGCTGAGTATATTAAAATGGATCTTTTTTAATGATTTTTATAGTGAAATGGTTGAGTTTTTTGAAATGGAACTTTTTTTAATGGTTTTTATAGTGAAATTGTATAGATTTTTAACTTGAAACTTTTTTTATTGGTATTTAATGTGAAATTATTGAGTTTTTTAACTTGAAACTTTTTTATGGTTTTTATAGTAAAATTAATGAATTTTTTAACTTGGAACTTTTTTTATGGTTTTTATAGTTAAATTGTTGAATTTTTTAACTTGGAAATTTTTAAAAAGAAACTTTGTTTTATGCTTTTTATTGTGATATTGTTGAGTTTTTTAACTTGAGGTTTTTTTAATGGTTATTTTAGTGAAATTGTTGAATTTTTTTAGCTTGGAACATTTTTATGGTTTTTATAGAGAAATTGTTTAATTTTTTAACTTGAAACTTTTTTATGGTTCTTTTAGTGAAATTGTTGAGTTTTTTAAAATGAAACTTTGTTTTATGGTTTTTATAGTGAAATTGTTGAATTAATTTAAATTGATAGTTTTTTTAGGTATTTATACTGAACTTGTTTAATTTTTTTACTTGGAACTTTTTTTATGGGGTTTTTAGTGAAATTGTTGAGTATTTTAAAATGGAACTTTTTATTTTATTGTTTTAATAGTTAAATTGTTGAGTTTTTTGAAATGGAACTTTGTTTTATGTTTTTTTTATAGTGAAATTCTTGAATTTTTTTAAATTGGAACTTTTTTATGGTATTTATAATGAAATTATTGAGTTTTTTTAACTTTGAACTTTTTTTATGGTTTTTATAGTGAAATTGTTGAATTTTCTTAACTTGGAGCTTTTTTAATGATTTTTAGAGTGAAATTGTTTAATTTTTTAACATGGAACTATTTTTTAAGTTGTTTATAGTGAAATTGTTGAGTATATTAAAATGGAACTTTTATTTATGAATTTTATAGTGAATGGTTGAGTTTTTTTACATGGAACACTTTTTATAGTTTTTACATTGAAATTGTAGAGTTTTTTAACTTGAAACTTTTTTTAATGGTATTTATGAAATTATTGAGTTTTTTAACTTGGAACTTTTTTTTATGGTTTTTATAGTGAAATTGTTGAATTTTTTAACTTGGAACTTTTTAAAAAGGAACTTTGTTTTATGTATTTTATACTGAAATTGTTTAGTTTTTTAACTTGGAACATTTTTTTATGGTGTTTATAGTGAAATTGTCGAGTATTTAAAAATGGAATTTTTTATTTATGGTTTTAATAGTGAAATTGTTGAGTTTTTTTGAAATGGAACTTTATTTTATGGTTTTTATAGTGAAATCATTGATTTTTTTTAAGTCGGAACTTATTTTTGGTTTTTACAATGAAATAGTTGAATTTTTTAACTTGGAACTATTTTTTAAGGTTTTAATAGTGAAATTGTTGAATTTTCTTAATTTGAAACTTTTTTAATGGTTTTTATATTGAAATTGTTTAATTTTTTAAATTTGAACTTTTTTTATGTCTTTTATAGTGAAAATGTTGAGTACATTAAAATGGAACTTTTTTTTATAGTTTTTTAGTGAAATTGTAGAGTTTTTTAACTTGAAACTTTTTTTAATGGTATTTATAGTGAAATTATTGAGTTTTTTAACTTGGAACTTTTTTTATGGTTCACATAGTGAAATTGTTGAATTTTTAACTTGGACATTTTTTTGGTTTTTATAATGAAATTGTTGAGTTTTAGCTTGGAACTTTTTTTTAATGGTTTTTATAGTGAGATTGTTGAATTTTCTTAAATTGGAACTTTTTTAATGGTTTTTATAGTGAAATTGTTTAATTTTTTAACTAGGGATTTTTTTATGTCGTTTACAGTGAAATTGCTGAGTATATTAAAATGGAACTTTTTTTAATGATTTTTATAGTGAAATGGTTGAGTTTTTTGAAATGGAACTTTTTTTAATGGTTTTTATAGTGAAATTGTTGAGTTTTTTAACTTGAAATTTTTTTTAATGGTATTTAAAGTGAAATTATTGAGTTTTTTAACATGGACTTTTTTATGGTTTTTATAGTGAAATTGTTGTATATTTTATCTTCGAACTTTTTTTATGGTTTTTATAGTTATATTGTTGAATTTTTTAAATTGAAACTTTTTAAAAGAAACTTTGTTTTATGCTTTTAATAGTGATATTGTTGAGATTTTTAACTTTAGATTTTTTTAATGGTTTTTTTAGTGAAATTGATGCATTTATTTACCTTGGAACATTTTTATGGTTTTTATAGAGAAATTGTTTAATTTCTTAACTTGGAACTATTTTATGGTTCTTTTAGTGAAATTGTTGAGTTTTTTAAAATCGAACTTTGTTTTATGGTTTTTATAGTGAAATTGTTGAATTAATTTAAATTGGATGTTTTTTAGGTATTTTATACTGAACTTTTTTAATTTTTTAACTTGGAACTATTTTTTTTATGGGGTTTATAGTGAAATTGTTGAGTATTTTAAAATGGAACTTTTATTTTTATTGTTTTAATTGTGAAATTGTTAAGTTTTTTGAAATGGAACTTTATTTTATGTTTTTTATTGTGATATTGTTGGATTTTTTTAAATTGGAACTTTTTTATGGGTTTAATAATGAAATTGTTGAGTTTTTTAACTTGGAACTTTTTTATGGTTTTTATAGTGAAGTTGTTGAATTTTCTTAACTTGGAACTTTTTAAATGGTTTTTATAGTGAAATTGTTTAATTTTTTAACTTGGAACTTTTTTATATGTTGTTTATAACGAAATTGTTGAGTATTTTAAAATAGAACATTTTTTTATTATGGTTTTTATAGTGAAGTTGTTTAGTTTATTGAAATGGAACTTTTTTATGGTTCTTATATTGAAATTGTTGAATTTTTTAACTTTGAACTTTTTTTATGGTTTTTATAGTGAACTTGTTGAATTTTTGAACTTTGAACTTTTTTTTTATAGTTTTTATTATGAAATTGTTGAATTTTTTTACTTGGAACATTTTATAAAGGAACTCTGTTTTATATATTTTATAATGAAATTGTTTAATTTTTTAACTTGTAACTTTCTTAATGGTGTTTATAGTGAAATTGTTGAGTATTTAAAAATGGAACTTTTTTTTTTATGATTTTAATACTGAAATTGTTGAATTTTTAAAATATAACTTTATTTTATGGTTTTTATAGTGAAATTGTTGAATTTTTTAACTTGGGACTTTTTTTTGGTTTTTATAATGAAATTGTTGAGTTTTAACTTAGATCTTTTTTATAGTTTTTATAATGAGATTTGTTGAATTTTCTTAACTTGGAACATTTTTATAGTGAAATTGTAGATTTTTTAACTTGAAACTTTTTTTAATGGTATTTGTAGTGAAATTATTGAGTTTTTTAACTTGAAACTTTTTTATGGTTTTTATAGTGGAATTGTTGAATTTTTTAACTTTGAACTTTTTTTTATGGTTTTATAGTGAAATTGTTGAATTTTTTAACTTGCAACTTTTTGAAAAGGAACTTTGTTTTGTGTATTTTACACTGAAATTGTTTAATTTTTTAACTTGGAACTTTTTTTATGGTGTTTATAGTGAAATTGTTGAGTCTATAAAATGGAACTTTTTTTTATGGTTTTAATAGTGAAATTGTTGAGTTTTTTGAAATGGAACTTTATTTTATGGTTTGTATGTGAAATTGTTGAATTTTTTAACTTTTAACTTTTTTTTATGGTTTTTATAGTGAACTTGTTGAGTTTTTGAACTTGGAACTTTTTTTTTATGGTTTTTATTGTGAAATTGTTGAATTTTTTAACTTGAAACATTTTATAAAGGAACTTTGTTTTATATATTTTATAATGAAATTGTTTAATTTTTTAAATTGGAACTTTTTTTATGGTGTTTATAGTGAAATTGTTAAATATTTTAAAATGGAATTTTTTTTATGATTTTAATATTGAAATTGTTGAGTTTTTGAAATATAACATTATTTTATGGTTTTTATAGTGAAATTGTTGAATTTTTTAACTTGGAATTTTTTTTTGGTTTTTATAATGAAATTGTTGAGTTTTAAGTTGGAACTTTTTTTTTTATGGTTTTTATAGTGAGATTGTTGAATTTTCTTAACTTGGAACTTTTTTATAGTGAAATTGTAGAGTTTTTTAACTTGAAACTATTTTTAATGGTATTTGTATTGAAATTATTGAGTTTTTTAACTTGGAACTTTTTTTTATGGTTTTATAGTGAAATTGTTGAGTTTTTGAACTTCGAACCTTTTTGTATGGTTTTTATAGTAAAATTGTTGAATTTCTTAACTTGCAACTTTTTGAAAAGGAACTTTGTTTTATGTATTTTACACTGAAATTGTTTAATTTTTTTAACTTAGAACTTTTTTTATGCTGTTTATAGTGAAATTGTTGAGTATATATAATGGAACTTTATTTTTGATGATTTTAATAGTGAAATTGTTGAGTTTTTTGAAATAGAAATTTATTTTATGGTTTTTATGTGAAATTGTTAAATTTTTAACTTGGAACTTTTTTTTTTTTGTTTTTATAGTGAAATTGTAGAGTTTTTTTAACGTGGGACTTTGTTTTATGGTGTTTATAGTGAAATTTTTGAGTATTTTAAAATGAAACTTTTTTTTATGGTTTTAATAGTGAAATTGTAGAGTTTTTTTATTATGGAACTTTATTTTATGGTTTTATTGTGATTTTGTTGAATTTGTTTTATATTAGAACTTATTTTTGGTTTTTGTAATGAAATTGTTGAGTTTTTTAACTTGGAACTTTTTTTTTTTTATAGTTTTAATAGTGAAATTATTGAATTTTCTTAACTTGGAACATTTTAAATGGTTTTTATAGTGAAATTGTTTAAGTTTTTAACTTGGAACTTTTTTTTATGATGTTTATAGTGAAATTGTTGAGTTATTAAATTGGAACTTTTTTTTATGATTTTTATAGTAAATGGTTGAGTTTTTTGAAATGGAACTTTTTTTATAGTTTTAAAGTGAAATTGTAGAGTTTTTTTAACTTGAAACTTTTTTTAATGGTATTTAGAGTGAAATTATTGAGTTTTTTAACTTGGAATTTTTTTTATGGTTTTTATAGTGAAACTTTTGAATTTTTTAACTTGGAACTTTTTTTTTTTGGTTTTATAGTGAAATTGTTGAGTTTTTGAACTTGGAACTTTTTTTTATGGTTTTTATTGTGAAATTGTAGAATTTTTTAACTTGCAGCTTTTTAAAAAGGAACTTTGTTTTATGTATTTTATACTGAAATTGTTTAATTTTTTTGACTTGGAACTTTTTTTTTATGGTGTTTATAATGAAATTGTTGAGTTTTTTAACAAGAATTTTTTTACGGTTTTTATAGTGAAATTGTTGAATTTTCTTAAGTTGGAACTTTTTTAATGGTTTTTATAGTGAAAGTGTTTAATTTTTTTACTTGGAACTTTTTTTTTATGTTGTTTATAGTGAAATTGTTGAGTATATAAAAATGGACCTTTTTTTTCTTGATTTTATAGTGAAATGGTTGAGTTTTTTGAAATGAAATTTTTTTTTATGGTTTTTATAGTAAAATTGTAGAGTTTTTTTACTTGAAACTTTTTTTAATGGTATTTATAGTGAAATTATTGAGTTTTTAACTTGGAACTTTTTTATGGTTTTTATCGTGAAATTGTTTAGTTTTTGAACTTGGAACTTTTTTTATGGTTTTTATAGTGAAATTGTTGAATTTTCTTAACTTGGAACTTTTTTAATTGTTTTTATAGTGAATTTTTTTTAATTTCTTAACTTGGAACTTTTTTTTAAAGTTTTTATAGTTAAATTGTTGAGTATTTTAAAATGAATATTTTTTTTATGGTTTTTATAGTGAAATGGTTGAGTTTTTTTAAATGGAACTTTTTTTATGGTTTTTATAGTAAAATTGTAGAGTTTTTTAACTTGAAACTTTTTTTAATGGTATTTATACTGAAATTATTGAGTTTTTGAACTTGGAACTTTTTTATGGTTTTTATAGTGAAATTGTTGAATTTTTTAACTTGAAATTTTTTTTATGGTTTTTATAATGAAATTGTATAGTTTTTTAACTTGTAACTTTTTTAATGGTATTTATAGTTAAATTATTGAGTTTTTTAACTTGGAACTTTTTAAAAAGGAACTTTGTTTTATGTATTTTATACTGAAATTGTTTAATTTTTGAACTTGGAATTTTTTTAATGGTTTTTATAGTGAAATTGTTGAATTTTTTAACTTGGAACTTTTTAAAAAGGAACTTAATTTTATGGTTTTTATAGTGAAATTGTTGAGTTTTTTTATCTTGAGGTTTTTTTTATGGTTTTATTAGTGAAATTGATGAATTTTTTACCTTGGATAATGTTTGTGGGTTTTATAGAGAAATTGTTCAATTTTTTAACTTGGAACTTTTTTATGGTTCATTTAGTGAAATTGTTGAGTTTTTGAAAATGGAACTTTGGTTTATGGTTTTTATAGTGAAATTGTTGAATTAATTTAAATTGGAAGTTTTTTTTAGGTATTTTATACTGTAATTGTTTAATTTTTTAACTTGGAACTTTTTTTATGGGGTTTATAGTGAAATTGTTGAGTATTTAAAAATAGAACTTTTTATGGTTTTAATAGTGAATCTGTTGATTTTTTTGAAATGGAACTTTATTTTAAGTTTTTTATAGTGAAATTGTTGAGTGTTTTTAAACTTTAACTTTTTTTATGGTTTTTATAATAAAATTGTTGAGGTTTTTAACTTGGAACCTTTTTTTTATGGTTTTTATAATGATATTGTTGAATTTTCTTAACTTGGAACTTTTTAAATGGTTTTTATAGTGAAATTGATTTTTTTTTTAAACTTGGAACTCTTTTTATGTTGTTTATAGTGAAATAGTTGAGTATTTTAAAATGGAACTTTTTTTTTATGGTTTTATAGTGAAATGGTTTAGTTTTTTGAAATGAAACTTTTTTTTTATGGTTTTATAGTGAAAGTGTAGAGTTTTTAAACTTGAAACTTTTTTTCATGGTATTTATAGTGAAATTATTGAGATTTTTAACTTGGAACTTTTGTATGGTTTTAATAGTGAAATTGTTGAATTTTTTAACTTGGAACTTTTTTTTATGGTTTTATACTGAAATTGTTGAATTTTTTAACTTGGAACTTTTTTATGGTTTTATAGTGAAATTGTTGAGTTTTTGAACTTGGAACTTTTTATTATGGTTTTTATTGTGAAATTGTTGAATTTTTTAATTTGAAACTTTTTAAAAAGGAACTTTGTTTTATGTATTTTATACTGAAAATCCCTTTAGAACAATATCGTAGCATGATGTTCGACGAGGTCACAGACCTGGACGAAGAGAGGTTAATGGTGTTGGATGTTTTGTTGTGTTAGAAAGAAAGAGTGGCCAAAACTTATAATAAGAAGGTCAAGGAGAAGACCTTCGAGGTTATTGATTATGTGTGGAAGTTATTTTGCCCATGGATTGGCGAGATCAAACATTAGGGAAATGGTCACCCAACTGGGAAGGACCGTTCCAAGTAAGTTAGACCTTTAGCAACAACGCTTACGAGATAAATGAGACAGGCTTGGACGGGAGAGTCCTAAGAGTAAATGGGAAATACCTGAAAAGGTATAGACCTACGCTACATGAAATAAAAATCCGCACATAAAATTTCATTAATAAAATGGTCACAATAGACCAATAGCCAAAAATGGCATACAAAGGGGCATGGTGTGTTACAAATTAAAATGATAAAAGCATGCAGGCCAAAGAAATACAAAAAAGCAAAGGTACAAAAACAGTCGGTTGGACGACGACGAAACTAGTTGTTCTAGGAACATCAATACATTCCTCTCCATGACCCTGAGTTGAGGAAGTCCATCCAGTCTTTGTCAATATTTGAATTGAGGTCCTGGCTTTGAGGAGACCTCCGTTTAAGGGGTTTCATCTGGGTCACAGACGTTTTCCCAAGAACTTTAGTCCAAGTGTTTGATGCAGTAGTTTTGGAAACGGTTGATTTGGTTGGCTCCGGAGGTTTCTTGGCAACTTTCTGGTCTACAAGAGTTGTTGAAGAAGAACTCATGGCGCAATAGAATGGGAGGATAATTGGGACACACGAAACCATTGCATTTTATAGAGGGATATTCCTCGAGTAGATCACCTAGCTAAAGGATAAAAACTTGAAAGGCGCGCAATCAACCTTGGAAAAAGAGTGTCTCCCATAAAACAACCCTTTTTAGGTTTTGAAAACTGTGCCCTTTTACTCGACTAATTCAGGCGACGAACTTTGAGGAAGTTGATTCAGACCATTGTCTCCATGCAAGTTGCAGACAAACCAGGGAAGATGATATTTATTACCAAAATCTATGCAACGCAAGGATTTTTTTTGGGAGTTAAGTTGTGGTAGTGGGAAGTGTTGAGGATCCCCATGTATCAAGACATCATTATCAGTATTGAAAGATTGTGGCACCAAAAGTGGAATCATGACGGATGTGACATACTGTCTCGATCCGACAGAATATGAAAAGTTGTTTAGTACAAGTCGACGGTCAAAGATGCGTCGAAATCTCTCAAGAAAGTCCAAAAGGCCAAGCTTCTTGTTCAACCACATATTTGTCGAAATTGTCCTATTGGGGAAGGGGGCAATTTGTCAGCTGAAGATTTCGACCAGGGTAAGAAGGTTTTTGTGTATAAGAACAAATCCATGAAAACATCAAAGAGAAGTGGTTCGAACCAACCAGGAAAGAAGAAACATGTCAATGGGTCGGCAGGCAGTAAAAGCGAAGAAAAAGCCCAGTCTATGGAAGGAAGGCAGAAGAAGCATTTCTACGCTACCCAAGAGAGCCAGTATATCGAAGACTTTCGACGTGCCATTCAGGATGCTATGAAGAAAACTGCTCAAGGAAGTGGGGCGAAGTAGTGGGTAGTTACTATAGGAGTGGGATGACAAGTGTCAACATCAGATTCGTTAGAGAGGGTCCGACGGTTACTTTTTATGTCTATTTAAGTAGATTTCATTTTCAGAATTAAAGGTCACATTTCTTTACATTGTAAAAGGGACACACTCAAACTACCAAGTGTTAAGAGAAACAAGTTAACCCCTACGCAAAATGTATGAAATGTTCATACATTTATCTTTTCAATTTATTTCAATTCTAAGAAATTTTAATACTTTGTTTTTGCTTTGTTTTTCTATTTTATTATTTTTTTCCTTTTGTTAAGCATTTCGCGAGCGTTTGCATAAACACAAAAAACTTACAAAAAAACCCTTACCATCTTACACTATAAAAGTCCACCATATACTTAATCGGGAAGAGCAGTCTTGGGACTCATTTGTCTGGTCCCAAAAGTAAACCTTTTCGACAGGAGGCCAGCGACTTGTTCACGTAAAATCCATGTGCGAACAATCAGTTGGATACAATGAGGTATACATAGTTGTTGATACAGATTCATAAACCTTTAGGGAATGAATTATATATTGTTTTTGGATGAAGCTTTGAAGCATAACCAATGAGAGAAGACAGACAAAGAGATTTAGCTAGACATTGCATAGAAAGAAGGATCTTTCGTGAATGGTAAAGTTGTGGGGGTGCAACACGATGAAGTTGTTGGGTGCAACCTGATTTCATTACGGGGCTGCAATGATGAGGAAGTGAGATAGGCTTCTCGTGTCAAGGATGGGTTTCTGCGACAATGATTACATTGGATAGAGTTAGATAAAAGGTGTGTGTTTACCTATATAGTGGACGATACTGTAAAATCAATAATCCACTTATATTATAATCTTCTTCCTAGATTGGGATCCCCCAGAGTAGGTGAGTTTGACCGAACTAGGTTAACAAATCATGGTGTTATTTACCATTCTACAATTATACAACTATGTTAATATGTGGACTGCACAAACATGCCGGGAAAGATGTTGGGACATCTGACATGTTCATGCGCTGATATTGTTGAATATCAGTATGTGCATCTAAACCTTGTTTAACTCAAAGCATAGATTAATGTCTCAACAAGTGGTTAAGACATATGTTATATGTGTACCAGAATATTACATTTTTTGCTTTGAATGAAGTTTTTTGAAACTTGCCTTTCTGACATGCTTCACAAAGAGCATCTGAAGCAAACTTCAGATTTGGCAGGCCTTTGACAAGATTAAGGTTATTAAGTTGAGAAATACTTTTCATGCTAACATGACTCAATCGTTTATGCCATGTCCATTGCTCTTCATTAACAGATAGACAATTTGCATTCTAATTCTTCAAATGAAAAAGTTTGATCTTATGGATGTTATTTTTCTTCTTTCCATTGAAAATAATTGAGCCATCCTTTTGAATGAAAACTTTACAGGAATTTTGGTTGAAGATAATTTCATAACCATTGTCACTTAATTGACTTATGGACAGAAGGTTATGCATCAATACTTCAACAAGAAGAACATTAGTAATAGATAAGAGATCACCATTACCTACTATTTTGGAGCATATGATCTTCCCTTTCTGATCACCTCTAAAACTGACAACGCCTCCAGGCTTAAATTCTTGGTCTTGGAGTATATGCCTTCTTCTTGTCATGTGTCGCGAGCATCCATAGTCCACGTACCATGATTGGTGTTTTGACTTCACTACTAAGGATATTTGCAACATAAATTATTTTGTCCTTAGGTACCCACATCTTTTTGGGTCCTCTTAGTTAGTCTTCCTAGAGCCTTTTACAACTTTTGGTTTTTGTGTAGGATACTTATACATGAATGCATGGTTGGAACAAGCATGAGCTTTTGTTTTAGCCTTAGGTTTAGCAAAAGCTTTACCTTTAGGCCTAAAAAATTTGTTTCCCAGAAGGAACAAAATGAGATTCAAGATTATTAGGTTTACTATCCTTTTCATAATCATATTCTTCATCAAAATTATAACCAATACCTCTTGTCTCGTTCCTACTAACGCCATAAATTATTGAAGCCATAATGCTTCTATTTAGGTTTAGCAAAATCTTTATTGAGCCTAAAAAAATTTGTTTCCCAGAAGGAACAAAATGAGATTCAAAATTATTAGGTTTACTATCCTTTTCTGGAAGGATTTATCATACTTTTGTATGATGTCACCAGAACCTGTAGGAGATTTAGAAGAGATTTTCTCAGGGTGACTCTTGCTTGATGGCACAAAGTTGTTTTTCAAAGTAAGATTTTATTCACTTAACCTTGAGAAATCTTATGAAGCTTACAAAGGGATTCTGATTCATATACATGAATCTTCTTCAAATCATTGTGTTTGTTCAGAAGGTTCTGATATTTTTCCATAACTTCAGATAAACTGGACTCAAGTATAGAGCGAGAGCGTTTAAAAAATACCTCTTCAGAGTCTGACTTGGATTCTAATTCTAGTTGAATGGTTCCAGTATAAGCTTCTGTGAATTCCATCAGAGCTGCATTAGCCAACTCCTCTTTAGAACCATCATCAGAGGACTATGAGTCATCTCATGTAGCCATAAGACCCTTCTTCCTCATAACATATGACCTCTTTGTTGGCTCCATCTTTCTTGAATCCAGAACTAGAATCAAAACGACCACATGTCCTTCTTTTTCCCTTTAATCTTCCTTTCCTTTTCTTTCAGAGTTGGTTCACGTGTCTCGAGAGAATAAACAAATCATCATCTTCTGATTCAGCATCAGTATCAGCCTGAAAAGCTCTTGTCTTCTCATATCTTCCTGAAGACTTCGGAGCAATAGACTAAATCTTTCTTTTGGGTTCATCTTTCTCGAGCTCAATTTCATGGCTTCTTAAAGAAGTAACAAATTCTTCAAGAGACATGTTATTGAGGTCCTTTAATAACTTCAGAGTTGTTACCATAAGTCTCCAATCTTTAGCTAAACATCTGATGATCTTCTTGACATGATCAGTAGTAGAATACCCTTTGTCCAAAACCTTAAGTCCTTCGACTAAAGTTTGAAACCTTGAGAAAATATTCTCAATTGTTTCATTTCCTCCATATTGAACGCTTCATAGTTTCGAATCAAGGAAAAAGCCTTGGTTTCCTTCACTTTGGCTTTTGTAACACCCCGATTTAATTTAATTATTTCCATAATTTGAAGTTATGATGTTGTGTATTTGTGTGTGTGATTTTGTGCTTTCATTGGTGTTGGAGTCACCCTTAGTAGTGGGTATCTGTCTTGAGAATGAGACTTTAAGGTGGTAGGGGTGTGTGATTAAAAGTGTAGATATTGGTGGTGTAGTGAGTAAAACTAATCTAATTATATTAATAATATTTAGTTAATTATAATATTAAGTGAATATTATTTTAATTAGATATTTGATGAAAATTATTTTATTATTATTATTAATTCATTAGTTGGGTTAAGTGAAAATAATAATAGTAATAATATAATAATAAAATAAGGGGTTAAAGGAGATTTTTTCATTCTACGTAAAAACAAGAGAAATGAGCAAGAGGAAAAGAGAAGGTTAGGCTCAAGGGAGAAGAAGATATTTTTGGGCAAGAACTCTAAGGTAAGGGCGAGGTTCTTTAATCTCTTAAAGGATATATGATATGTGTATGAGGGTAGATAATCGTTAGGTTTTATTTTCTATTTTCATTGATCGTTGAATGGTTCTGGTGAGGATTTTTGAGTTACGTGTCGGTAACAATAAGAATGCTATAATTTTGTAAATTGTTTGGTTGAATTTGTGTTTTGCTGTGTTATAAGAGTTCCTAATGCATGTATCATGATTTGGAGGTTTGATTTCTGTGTTATATGATGTTTGAGAGTATTGGAATGGGTTAAAAAATGAGTTCCCGTAGCAGAAATAGTAGAAAATTAATTTTGTAGGTCTAGTAACCGGTTACCGCGTGGGCTGTAACCAGTTACATAGTGCGAAATTCATGTTTCTGGGCATTTTTTTGATAGTGTAACCGGTTACCACTAAACGTGAGAGATTTTATCAATTTTCAAAAATTCATAACTTTCAAATCGTAAGTCCGTTTTAGTCGTTGTTCGAATCGTTGAGAAAGCTAGTTTTATGTACTTTCTACTATAAGTATTTTCAAAACCAAAAATCCAACTATTTGATATGTTAATTGTATTCCCTGGTATGTTGTGATTTCTTAAACTGTGAAAGGTGTATTCCGGGTGTGTGATGCGTGTTGTTGTTGTGAATTATTGTGTTTGCATACTAGAACAGGTGTCTACCGTGTGTTGGGAAATAGTGAGGTAATGTGTTGATGATATGATAGCCTTATGCAGTGTTTCGTCATTGTATGTTGTTATTTGAAATGCATAGAATGCTGCATTAGTTATGGGATTAGATGTGTGTCTGTGTGGGGTGTGAGCATTGGTTTAGATTCTTCACAAGGGAATCATGTTACTGATGTTGTTGAGGTTATTGTGTGCTCATGTAGGGTGTGATCAATCACAGGTGTCTTGTGCCCATATGGGGTGTAAGCGACCTATATAGAAATTCTGACGAGAATTGTGATCATGAAAAAGGGATCAAATTTGGTACCACATGCATTGAGTCAAGTTGGTGTCTCATTGCATAATAGTTGATTTGTGTTGCATTATGAAATGTATGATTATTAGTGTGTAGTATGAATAATGATTCTAGTTAGTGGTTATGATGAATGATGAATTATCTGATGATTTTATGTCTTTACATTTATATCATCTGTTGCTTTTGTTGATTTGAGAATCTCACCCCTTCTGTTTGAATGTTGCCTCCATGTTGGTAACATGCAGATAATCCGGTTTAGCGTGGAGTTGTGGTTAGTGAAGTTGAAGTCCTTCACTTAGTTTTCGATGTCTGCTCTGATATGTAACACTGGGGAGTCGAGGAACACTTTTTGCTTTGTTTTACTTGTTGAAGGAGCATTGGTTTTTATTTTCTTCGAAACTAATTTTGTTGCTTTATGAAGTTATGTTTTATGATTTAACTGAATAATTTTCCGCTGTTTAATAAAAGTGAATGTTTGGATTATGAATTTGTTAGTGTCTATTAATTTTAATTATGTGTTACATGTATTATGCATGAGCAGTGTTGTTGAGAAGTAACATCCTATTGTTAAATTTTATTTTTCAAATTACTCTGATAAATTGATTTAATATTACACGGGGAATTTTAGGGTGTTACATCGTTTCCTTCATGCGTCATCCTTAGAGAGTCAAAAATAGATTTAGCAGTGTCTCTATTGGTGATCTTTTCATACTCAGTGTATGAAATTGCATTTAATAAAATGGTTATAACTTTATGATGACTCTTATAATCCCTTTTATGTTGATCAATCATCACTTTTATTTCAATCTTGTTGCAACTTACATTTACTGGGTGTACATAGCCATCGACTACCATGTCCCATAGATCCACATCATGACCAAGAAAGAAACTTTTTATCATGTCCTTCCAATAATCAAATTTACCTCCATCAAAAACAAGAGGTTTAGCATTGTAATGATCTTTATCATTGGATGGAGCAACTGGAGGTGTAATGGCATCCATTATGTTTCTCCTGGATCTTTATTTGACACAATTAAGTGTTTGATAATCTTATCAAGCTCAAAACCGGAGCTTTGATGCCAATTTAAGGTAACGAGAAACACAAGAAAAAGGGGTTTCAATTGGTTTTCTTAAAAATCAAAGTATTTTCCCAAACCAATTGTAATACCCATATACAAAAGACATACATGAAGCATATTTTTCATATATAATATTAATAATTTGGTACTGAAATACAAATAAGTTCTTAGCAACATATTGTATAAATATAGCCACTACAACATAAGGTACTAAACAAGGCTATAAAATAGTACAAGATGTTCAACTACAAAAAGATCTAAGAACTAGATCCGAAGATCTCAAAAAAATCCACAACGGAAGACAAAGCCATCAACTAGTAAGGATAATCAAGTCGCCTTATCCTTACTCTTAGCGGAACCTGAAGTACCTGGAATAACAACATCAACATGGGGTGAGATAAAACATCTCAGTGGGTTCCCTATCTTAGAGTTCTCTCGGCTCTAAGGGTCAAGCATAAAAATTCTACGAGTACAAGGTTCCTCTCAAAAATAAACAAGTCGTAACGGAACAACCTAACAATACATCGTACAAGACTTCTCGTGGGACTCAGTGGAACACCCACCTCAAGTATGAACCACTAGACTTCTCATGGGACTCAATGTAATACCCACCTCAAGCTAACTCTCGCTTCCCGTGGGACTCAATGTAATACCCACCTCAAGCTAACTATCGCTTCCCGTGGGACTCAATATAATACCCACCTCAAGCTAACTCTCGCTTCCCGTGGGACTCAATGTAATACCCACCTCAAGCTAACTCTCGCTTCCCGTGGGACTCAATGTAATACCCACCTCAAGATAACAAAGGGGAACACAATCAAGCGCGATCCTCAATTCTTATCAGTCTACGAACTCATTGGTGTCTCACAAGTCTCACCAATCCCTTATCTTTAACTCACAATTCCATAATTATGTTTCGTTACCTTTTAATCGAATATTCGGGTAAAAGTCGGGTGGAACCAACATTTCTTGATCTCAAAATATAGATTTCATCATTAGCTTCAAAACGACATGTGGAACGCTAAAACCGGATACCCGGATCATAAGTTACGAATTAAAAACCAAGGTTGGAACCTACAGGTCTCGCTGAGTGAGCTCCTTCTCGCTGAGCGAAAATCGCCCTGGAACTTTCGCTGAGCGAGGTATGCTCGATGAGCGAGCTACACCAGTTCAGGAAGTTCCAGCCTTACGGGAAAACACTATTTCCACACCCAAACACTCCCAAACATCAACCAATGCAACTAGACATAATCAAACATATCCATTATCATCATATGAGTATTTTAGGTAGGTTTTAATCGATTTTTAACCGTTAAACTTCCGATTTTTCTTAGGTTTTCCAATCTAGCCCTAACCATAAAATCTCTAAAACTCAACCAAAATCAAAGATAAAAGTTTCTAACTAAGAACCCACCTCGAGAGATGAAGATTGGCGAAAAGATTGAGTTGATTCGGCGGACGGATGATCGGGAATGAGGAATTGGAGCTTTAAGGCTTTTCTCTCTTCTTCTTCTCTTCTCTTCTCCTTTTCCTTCTTTCTTACCAACTTTCCCTTCCTCTCATAATCTTTCTATATATATATATATATATATATATATATATATATATATATATATATATATATATATATATATATATATATAAATATAAAAGCTTATATTTTTACCAATAGGTCAAAATTAGAGAATATCCAAAAATGTCCCTTAATCCGATATTTTATAAAACCTCTGAGTCAGCTAATATCAATTAATAAAATAATATCCCGCTAATTAATCTATTTGGTTCCATTAAAATTTCTTAGAGTATTCCGAAATAATATTATTATTAATTAATATTGTCCAGAGCTTTAAATAAAATACGGGGTATTACACCAATTCAACTCACAAGAACAAGAATAATAAAAATAACAAGTTATTTTTATCATGGTTCGTTGTTAATGAAGTTACCTCCAGTCCACCCGCCAAGGTGATTTCTTCTTATCAAAAGGACTTAATGCACTATAATCAAACAGATTACAGGTACCATAAGAACAATTGTTCTTGTCTTCTTGAGTATACATACTAAAACCCTAGTCACTAAAGGTAATCACTCAAACAAACTTGAGATTTATAACTATTTTTACAAGATTGCTTATATAAAGCATATTTAACACAAAGTGTAATTACAATGACTCAATCACAGAAAATGAACAAAAGTTCTAAGTGTGTTTTACAATATTCACAATAATATCAGAGAAATTAGAGTAGCTTAATAGCGTTGAATAACGTGTGAATATTTGCAAAGTAGTGTCATGATCCATTCTTCCAAGTCTTCCTTTTATAGCCAAAGAAATTTCTATTGGAGGGTAGAATGGGAATCTTCATGTGTGAGTTGGAACCTTGAATAACTGTCATCAATAGTTGGAGAAAAAAATTGTACAACTTAGATGTATTTATCCCACGAAATCCACGTAGTGGAAGGAATGTTTTGATTTGGTACGAGGTGATATTTATCTCTCATCCAACGGTCAATTCTACCGTCTTCTAAATAACAGCGACTTCTGATAGTAATGTTGCTGAAGCATGCATATAAGAGTCAAAGGCATATTGAGATTCTTCAGAGCTACAAGCTTCAAAGTCTTGACATTGTTCCTCAGAACCTAGTCTTCAGAGTCTTCAACACTTTATGCTTCAGAGCCTTCAGCATGAGCAAAGTCTTGAAGGGAGTTAATCCTTCAGAGTCTCTTCATCAAAGTCAGATTCAAAAGCTTGGGCACAAATGTTCTTCAGAACCGTTGTCTGCGAGCTTTTTCTAACCTGGCATTTCTAGTGAATATTTGTATCTCTTCAGAGTCAGAACGTATGATTCCAGCATCTGATGACATTGCATGTCATGGCTTCAGAGTCAAAACTTGTTTATCGCAAGCTACACACTAGAAAAAATCATTAGTGTACAAAATTGTTCCATATCAATCCATGTATTGCTATCATCAAAACTTAAAGGCCATATGCATGACCAAAACGTATTCTCATAGATATTACATTATATTTAGGTGAAATACATGGTGTGCCTTGTTATAAAGCATCAAAGGAGTTTATTTTATTTGGAACTTTGACTGATCCTGAACAGTTGACCCCTAGGCGTGCCATGAGATCTCATACGAGTCTTTCATAATATGTGTCAGCCTCATGATGTTGGGTTGAATGTAAAGATGTATTGTTGAGTATAACAGCTTGGGGAGTGGGGAACATGTACATTAAATAATTTTCCCATCGTTGAGACTTTTCACAAGAATTTTAAACATGTGGCCCTATATTAGCAAGCTAGGATGTGGTGCTTCCTCCTACGATTTTTTTAGTGCGCTTGTGTATTGTGGTGTTCTCGAGGTTTGATCTGAAACATTGTTTCTTGTCTTCCCATTTCCTTTCATCTAGACTGTTGATGGCCTGATCACTCTTTCTTATATAAGAGACATTTGACTTTTTAAATGGACTTTCGCTCTCATTACTAATTGAAGTATACTTTACCTTTGAGAAACCATTCTTTCTTATTCAACTTTTGGATATCTCTAGTTATGGTGCCCCCTTTTCCTTGTCGGAACGGTGTGTCTCTTGTTATGTCATCAACATTTTGCTTCCCTTGATTTCTTTCCTCTCAGGTAACACTTATAAACCTTGACTCCTATTTCATAGTTTCTATTATATTATCTTTACGATGGTCCATATGAATGACCCACTTTATAATTCATGAGGTAGCTCCGTCATGGTGATTCTTCATTATTTGTGGGGGTGGAAACCTCAGATTATTCGAATACAACTTCTTTAGCATACATTCACCCTGATTCGAGTCTTATGGTTACTTCTGATAGTTCTGAATCCACTGATAATTTTGATAAATCACTTTTTGATGAAGCCTTTTCTAAAAGGTCTTCTAGTATTTTTTTTTCTTCTGATAAGAGTGTTAGGAACTCCGTTGGTAATGTTAGGCTTGATAATATTCCTTCTTCTCATTGTTTTGTTGCAATTTCACTGATCATTTTATTTTTCCATGTTAATTCGCAATCACTTCATTATTCATCATACAATATACGCCTCTATGTAAAATCACATGAACTTTGTATTCGTGTTATTAAACAAAATGACTTAAAATCTCAATCTAAGAATCATCAATGATGTAGCCAACCAATAGATGATAATATGAATCGATGACTAAAATATATATAACTAATCATGAGTATGCATGAGATTATAGTAGTTGCAATGTAATCTAACATCTATATATCAATGTTTAAACTCACTTCTACTCTCTTATTGTTTTTAGTTTTAGGAAATATTTCTCAAAAGAATTACGAAAATCCAATCCGCTTAAAATATGCCTCTATGTGAATCACATTAACTTTGTATTCGTGTTATTAAACAAAATGACCTAAAATCTCAATCTAAGAGTCATCAATGATGTAGCCAACCAATAGATGATAATATGAATCGATAACTCAAATATATATAACTGATCATGAGTATGCATGAGATTATAGTAGTGGCAATTTAATCTAACATCTATATATCAATGTTTAAACTCACTTCTACTCTCTTATTGTTTTTAGTTTTAGGAAATATTTCTCAAAAGAATTATGAAAATCCAATCCGCTTAAAATATTAATTATTACTCGAAAGTTGTTTTGTCGTATCAATCTCTATAAAAATGATATAAAAATACTCACTTCACTGTTTTTCTCTTTAAACAATACCACTATATTGCAAAACTCTGCACTGTTTTTTTTTTACTCAAATATATTTAAGAAGTGAAATAAAAACTTTATAAAATTAGGAAATACTAGTGAGTGATTCACGATATCTTTTAAAAATCTTAAATAATAAATTTTTATAAAAATATATATAATAATATAATATATTAGAAATTGAACTATTTAAATATTTAAAGAATAATCTTTTAATATAAAATCCTCAGATAATGTCGTGAGACACTAGTTAACAAAATCAAAAAAACTATTATATCCACTTATTATCCGCTTCTGTGGATGATGTTTGGTTTCCTAAGCTTCTTTTAATAGTGTGTATTATGAAGTTTGGGATAGTGCTAAGATAGTTGTGGAAATGAGTGTAAAAGAGTACTCCCTCCGTCTCTAAGTTTCAAAATATAAGAGAAACCATAAAAATCATATTTACTAAAAAACATGATTTATGGTTTTCTTAAAATAAAATGTTCAGAAATATATAAAAATAATTTTAATTGATTGTTGATTTAAGAAAAGATGAGAAAAAAGATAAATTAAATGCAATTCGTATTTAATTTACAAAATTGATTTTTTTCTTAAGAATTTTTTTTTCCTCTTATATTTGCGAGGAATGGAGTAGTGTCTCGCTCTCTCAGCAATGAATACCACTTATATACGAGCCTCTGAAAAAGATAAAGAATCTAAAAAAAGTATTGGACATACTAAAAATCCTACTGAATTCATCTCCGTTTGATGTCTTTATTCCTCTTTGCTGAAGACTAAATAGGTTCACATCTAAAATTAAACTCTAATACATACTTATTTCAAATTTTGGTGAATGTAAATAGTAAAGTACAACTTCCAATTCACACTTTTACTAACAAACAAGTCTTTAAATTTTTAACAACATTACCAAAATTAACAATGGCAGCTTAACTTCATCAGTGCACTACTTGGTATCCACCAACTGTGTTTTGATGATAGCTGCACTCACTTCTTCGATATGTGGGAATAAGTGTCCAGCACCTGCCAATCCATGGTACTGAATCCATGGATGTTTTTGAACAATATATTGTTGCAGCGTAACGGGGACAAACTGGTCATCATCACCTTGCCATAGATGAACTTGGGTTATATTATCTGGAAAAGGGTTGTCAAGATCAAGTGGATCAAAATCCCAAGATCCAAAACCAATCATGGCGTCACGGCATATAGATTCATGCTCACCTCGTTGTTTCACCTGTGACTGCATTAAAATTTTACAAACAGCATGAATCATTGACTTGAGTATATATCTATAATGCTAGCTCAAAGACTAAAAATAAAAATGTATATTCATCATATTCATACTTGTTGTTCTTTTTTAACAACAGAACTGGAAACAATGGACAAATCTTGGGGAGAAAGAACAGCAGGATTCGCTTGTACTACACTTGAAGAAGGAAACCAGTTTTGAGTGAACCACCAGTATGTAAGCCATGGAGCATAATGAGCGACTCGAACTGCCCATTGATCCTGTGGAAGTTGCTCATAATAGGCCTTTTCGGACATGTTGTAAGGAAGTCCATGCCACCAGTAGTTTATCACAGGAGTCAACAATGATGCCCCAGCAAGTCTGTTATCATTTAGTAAGATGAATCGTCAAAGTATAAACTCATATAAGATTTGATGTATCTTAATATTTTCTTATCGCTTTCAAAATTCCAATCTAATACCCTCTTAAATTCCTTACACCACATTTGCGTGTTTCTAGATGTATGCCTATGAAGTCCAATTAAAAAATGTCGTGGATTGTCTTATAAAGATATGATTAGGTTATATATTATTTAAAGAGTGAAAATAAATTGTGAATAGTCTAATAACGAAAATTTAATAGTAGATGATTGATCGGATCTCAACATGATTCTTGATATCATATTAAAAAATGAAATTAGATCTAACTCATCTTTACAAAATCGACTCGTAAAAAAATGATAATTGTCACCACCTATAAAACATATTTAGAACAATATATGTAGGACTTTTGTCCCTCAATTCTAAATATTGAGTAATCATAGTGTTATTTTTGTTATGTAATTTTTTATTTGTTAAGAGGTTTTATTCAATTGTGTTTTTCTTATGAGAATTTAATGAGACATTCGTATGTAATATATGATCTTTTGAATTTTGTCCTAATACCTCAAAATTGGTCAAATATAAACTTATTATTAATAATTCAAATAAGTGTTGTTCAATCATCATAATTACACATCATAAATAAATATAAATATGGCACATCCTAAAAAATAAGAGGATTTCTTATTATACCCTATGAGTTTTGTAGACACTACACAATTTTTTTTGTCTTTAATTTTCGGATGTATCATTTTTTTTTAAAAACGTTTTTGTTTCGGAGGTACATATCATAAATATTTCGAATTTGCAGATCAGGAAAAAATCAGAAAAAATTATAATCAAAATGAGTATATGGAGAGAGAGAGAGAGAGAGAGAGAAAATATAGAGAAAAAGGTAGAAGAATTGGAATACCTAACCCTATAATGAAAGAGAGTATTTATAACGTGCCCTTAACGCTGGGTCAAAGTCCTCTTCATTGGTTGGATCAGTTAAGTCCACGATGGGGGCTGCCAGGGTCTGCGAAGAAGCAACCAAGACCTAGCATATGGTCTTTGCCTTGGTCCAACTATCTCGTGAGTCCAGGAAGTGAGATTATTGCGGGGGAGGCAGTTGGCTGAGAGACTGGAGAGCACGTGGCGGAGATGCTCTCCCACGCCCACTAGTTAATGGGCATTGGATTTCTGTCCATTGGACTAGGTTGTGCTCGACATGCATGGTGTGAGGCCCAATCCAGAACAGGAGCCCCCCAAGTTGTAACTCCAATGTGGGGTGATGACTTAAGGATGAGATGATGTCAGGTACGTTGCACGAGGCGATTCCCCAACCCCTCAGTTGCGGATGCTCGTCGGTGTCATATGTGGGGGATACAACTGGTGAATTTTACGTCGGGGAGAGATGTTTGCTCGGGGCTTGTTGCGATGTGTTGGCTGGATACAGTGGGCAGGCGTGTGTGTGTCGCTTTTTCTTGTTGATTTCTGGTTGTCGAGGAGTGAAGGTCCCCAAAGGCGAATATACATTGTAGTCAGGGAGTGCAACTGCACCCTGTCAACTTTTTAAATTTACACAAATAATTTATATTTTATTTTATTTGCACACCCTGGATTTTGTGGGTTTGCACCCACTGCATCACTTAAGCCACTTTTCAATTCTTCTTTCATAAAATACAAATTATTAAATATAATACTTATATTTAAAAATAATACTTATATTTAGTTTTTATTTTTCAATTAATATAATATTAATGATGTTTTATGAATAATATCCTTAATTATTTATTGTAAATAAATTGAATTAAATAACAAATAATTAGATATCAAAAGATTAATAAAAATATTTGCACTCTCAATTTAATTTTTCAGTTCTCTCTCTACTTCTCTCACTAACCCTAGTTTCTCTCATCTTTTTCATTGACAGTTCCAACAACGGTGTATCAAACTTGCTCATGCTCTCACTAGCAATTTTTTTATCAATTTTTCATTGAAGTTATTAAGGTAAGATATATTGATTTTAAGGTTTTGTTAATTTAGGGTTTTTTGAAATTAGAAATTAGGATTTGATGATTTTGTTGTTAAATTAGAATTGTGTTTATTTTGAAATTCATTACGACACGTAGACACAAGCACAGAGATACACATCACACTCCAATTCCTTCCACAAAGGATTTGTGGGATGAGAATTTCTTTGATTCTTAGAATCAATATTTTAACAATCACCTCTTTCATATACCCCTAAATTCAAAGAGTCAATATATTCAAACTAGAACTTATTATAATTAATTTGAATAAAATTGAATGGCTTAATTATATAATCTTATTTTAATAATAATGTTGAGCTAGACAATTTGATTTATTATAAGTTATTTAAAAAATTATAACATCTAAAAAAGTTTAAAAATATCATAGACTATACTTTTTTTCTTTTAATTTTTTTTTAGTTTCTTTTATTTGAATATAAAATAAAAATCTGGCGGTTGAGATTTTTAAGTTTCAATTTTAGAGTTTATTCTTTATTTTACAAAAAAATAAAGTAACAAAATAATTAAAGATATTTGATTAAAGAAATTATTAATATATAAAGAGACTATGCAGTTAATAACTATGAACCCATATGTCCATATGTCATTTCCACGAATGTAATAACTATGAACCCACTTGACCCATAAGTTGTCTCTCTTCATGCTTATATTCCATAAGCATTTCATCATGGCAACTTGATTCTATATCTCCAGATTCGGAACACTCAATCCCCCATATTTCACAGGCTTGCAAACCTTTGCCCAAGCCAATGGACTTTTCCTGCTAGGATTACTCTTACCTCTCCACACAAAACTCATGCATATTGAATTAATTTTTTTTATCACACACTACGGTATTGGAAGGCAAGCCATCCAGTATTGCACAACAAATACACAAATACTTTTCACCAACTGCAATCTTCCTGCCATGCTAAGTAATTTTGCAGACCAGTGATGAATTCTACAGGTTATTTTCTCTACCAAGGGCAGATAATGATTGATGTTCAATCTTTTATCAGACAGAGGTATCCCTAGGTACTTGATAGGTAATTGTCCCAACTCAAACTCAGTCACCCTCCTTATGTTATTAATGGTCTCACTATCCATTCCTCCACAAAACACTTTGCATTTCCTCGGATTTATCTTCAAACCCGTGGAAATAGAAATTCAGTGAAAGCTTTTAACATTAATTCCACCGACATTATATCCCCCTACAGAACAACAATATATCATCTTCAAATGATAAATGGGTAATGGCCAACTTTTCACATCTCCTATGGTGGTTGAAGTTTGGATTTCTTTGCATTCTCTCCATTTTTCTATTCAGATGCTCCATCATCAGAACAAATAACAAAAGGGAAATGGGATCCCCTTGTCTTATTCCCCTTTTAGCCTGCAACACATATGTTATATCTCCATTCACATTGAACCTGTAGCTAACTGTTTTGACACATACCATAATCCAGTTCAAAAATTTATGTGGCACTCCAATCTCACCAAGGAATGTTTCCAAAGCACACCAGTCTACCATATCATAGGCTTTATGAAGATCAATATGCATCATACACCTAGGGGGCCCCACTTCTATTATACCCTTTCATCAATTCAAAAGCTAAAAGTATGTGATTATGTATGACTTGACCTAGAATAAAAGCTGCTTGGCTTTGATGAATCACTTCTTGCAGAACTTTACTCAACCTTTTTGTAAGCACTTTTGATATTATTTTATAAAATGTGGTACACCCAGCTATAGGCCTATAATCCTTGATAGTTGTTGCATTTTCTGTCTTGGGAATCAGAGTGACTAGAGTACTATTGAAATCTTTGAAAAGTTTCCCTTTTGTGAAGAATTCATTGACAACTGTCATCACATCAGTCTTTATCACTTTCCAGCTACTCTTAAAAAATATTTCTCCATACCCATCAATCCCAAGAGATTTCAAATCACCTATATCTTTTAGGGCTTGGATAATTTCATCTTCAATAACCTCAACAATAAGATTTAAGGCTTGATTTCTATTGACTTGACTACTGCTTCTCATAGTCTCTATATCAACTTGTTGCAACTGGTTTTCTTTACTTCCCATGAGCTCACCATAAAAGTGCAGGACTTCTGCCTGAATATCAGCCTGATCAGTAATGATTGTGCCATCATCTTTTTGCAAGCTAGTGATACTCTTCTTTGCATTTTTACTTTTAACAGAAGCAAAGAAATATGCATTACTCCCATCCCCCATGTTGAGCCAATCAATCTTTGATCTTTGTTTTAGGATACTTTCCCCAACTTCATTCAAATGGATTACTTGGGTTGTACAATGTTTAACTTTTTCTATACATTCCTTATCCATCTTGTTCAAATTTAGGGTATTTTGAGCTTCCTCCAAATCAGCTCTGGCCTGAACCACCTGTTGATGCACCCCTGAGCAGTATTTACTCAGCTTATTCAAATCAGGTTTCAGCCTCTTAAGCTTATTCCACAGGACAAACACGGGAGATCCAACTATAGGACTATTCCAGCTTTCCTGAACTACCTCCTTATACCCATTCATATATACCAAGTAAATGTAAAATCTGAATCTTCTTGTACCTCTTTTAATCATAGTCTTGCTCTCTATATGCAGCAGGGCATAATCTGATATGCTATAAGGTTTATTAGTGAGCTTCATATCCACATTCCTTCTGAACCATTCCACATTCCCAAGCACCCTGTTAATCTATAATATATTGTGCCCACTGAATGTTTATTACACCAGGTGAAGTAATCTCCATTGCTATCCATCTCAGTCAATCCAATTTTATTCATCATATCTTGCAGGTCATAGAATTCATTCTCAAGCACCATTTTTCCTCCAATTCTATCCTTAGATGTAGCCACATTATTGTAATCCCCCATTGCACACCAAGGGCTAGCATTATTTGGCTTTAATGTTAACATATCTTTCCATAATACTCTTCTCTTCTCCAAAATGTTATGTCCATATATTGCAGTCAACCAGTATTTTAGATTGCTTCCTCTATCCAGAACCATACAGTGAATCAGCTGGTATGTGCTCCTTACCATTCTAACATCCACTCTAGTTTCATCCCAACTAATCTAAATCCTCCCATTCTCATGATTAGAATAGTTGTCAACATACTTCTGATACATATTAATTTTTTCTCTAATCTTTTGAGCCTTGTCTTTCTTCACCCTTGTTTCAATAAGAATGATCACTTCTGGCTTAATCAGATGGAGACGGGAACTAATCTCCTTGATTTTTCCAGCCTTATTCAGTCCCCTAACATTCTAATATATCAGCACGATCCTTTATCCAAGGTCACTTCAGGGTCATTCAAAACCCTAAGGACCTCAAATCCATTCAAATAGCTAACACTTGATGATGAACCAACAATAACTCTTTTACCTTTATCTCTTGTGGTTGAATTGATAGTTGTCCATGCCCTTTCATTCTCTTTGATCACTCTTGCATCTTGTTCCTCAGCTTGACCACCTATGACACTAGCATCCTTCTGCTTTACCATCACCTCATCAGGGGGCTTAACTTTGGGTTTCCATTGCTTGATTCCATTCTCCTTACACATATGCCCAATTCTTTGACATTTTGTGCAAAACAATGGTTTCCATTCATACTCAACAGGCTGCATCATTTCATTTCCTTTGCTATCTTGAATCTGTATCTCTTTCACCAACTCCTTGGTTATGTCTACCTCCACAAGTATTCTTGCGTATGACACCCTCAGTCTTCTAGCAGTGCATTCATATGTAACCAATGACACCCCTATGGAACTTCCAATCTTGCTTAAGCTTTTTCCTCCCCAAAGTTGCAGTGGTAGTTTAGGAAGCTTGACCCAAATTAGAATGGTTCTCAACATATCTTCTTTTAAATCAAAACCGGATTTCCATTCTTTCAGCAACAATGGTATATTCCGGATTGAATATGGGCCTCTCATCATCACCGCATCACGCTCCTCATGTGTGTCAAACTGTATGATGAAGTATCCATCATCATGATAATACAGCTGAGGGATCTTCACAAAATTCCAGGTTTTGAGCATGTAATTATTCACTGCATTCATGCTAAGATCTTCTCCCAAAGCATACATGATTAACGATGTTTCCCAAAATGCAATCTCTGATGTTGTGTCTTCTTCCTCAATTTCAATTTTTACCACGCCTTCAACCAATTTTGGTGCCACGTAGTGCATTGTCAACCCCTTAGCAGGATTGCGATTCTCAGATAATACCTCCACCCATAGTTTTCGGTCCTCTGGATTCATTTGGACTCCATTTTCATCCTCAATTTCATTCTCCATGTTCGATTCTAGGGTTTTCCTTTCAACATCTTCCTCTTCATTCTCAATGCCTTTACTCTCTTCCAGTTGCGGTATCACAGTCTCAGGCTGGACGGGCTTCTGAATTGGCGGTGGACTCGAGCATTCCAGCGTCGGAGGCACCACATTTGGTGGCCTTCCCCTTCCCCTTCTTCCTCTCGTCCCCGATCTCGTTCCCCTTCCCATGATCAATCTTCATTAGCTGGTATGATTTGCAGAGATAATGTTACTATGAAGTTTATTGTCAATATCTTGTATACATACTTAACTTTTATTTTTCTTATTGTTAATCATTTCTATTTATTTTTTGTTTTTTATAGGAGATTATGGAGACATTCATATTCCAAACAATATGCATAACATTCACATTCCAAACATGGATGATATATATTTTTCGGGAAGATCAAGGCGTGTAAGTAATGTTGAGTCTATCACAATAGAGAAACATTATCGCATTGAATTATTTTATACTGTTGTGGATATGCAACTTCAAGAACTTAACAATCGTTTTAATGAGACAAATAGTAGGTTGCTCATTTGCATATCTTGTTTGAATCCAACAAATTTGTTCTCTTCTTTTGACAAGGAAAAATTGGTTGAATTTGCAATATTTTATCTACGAGAATTTTGTCAAACTAGTTTGATGTTGCTTGATAATCAACTTGAGACTTATATCATTGATATGCGCAGTAGTATTGAATTATCATCCTTGAAAGGAATTGGTGATCTTTCAAAAAAGTTGGTTGAGACTAGTAGACATGTTGTTTATCCATTGGTTTATCAACTTTTGAAGTTAGCAATGATTTTGCCTGTTTCCACGACAACTGTCGAACGATCATTTTCTGTTATGAAGATTGTGAAAACTAGATTGCGTAATCGAATGAGGGATGAATGGATGAACGATTGTCTGGTGACTTATATTGAGAGTGATGTATTGAAGGAAATTGATAATGAGCTGATTATTCAACAATTTTAGAATATGAAATCTCGAAAAGGACAATTATAGAATATGTATGCAATTTTTTGAATAAGTTATAATTTGGGTGCTATTTTTTTTGTTTAGTATTTTATTTTTATATATATAATTATAATAATTTATTAGTATGAAATATTTTGCACCCCTTGAGTCGGGGTCTTGGATCTGCCACTTAAGGTGCCCGGTACCTTGGGAAGTGGAGAGTCCTGGTCTTTGGAGGACTCAAGGGTGACACATGTCTGTATTTTTGTTTTTCGTGTCATGATGGCAATTAATGCAAAACTCCTCGCTCCCTGTGTTGCAGTGCATTAATTGCCATCATTTCCAAGGGGAATCTAGGCAGCCTAAACAATGATGGCCTAGGTGTGTTTCCCCGTGCGTGGGATATAAGAAGAGCCTTCAGGAGAACTCCATCATTTCTCTTCTATCGCTCTCACAAATTTTCGCCAAAGTTTCTATGCTCTCACCGGGAAACACTTTCCTCCGTCGCCTCCGCTGCCAGAAAATCCTTCCCGTCGTCGTACAACCCCAAAGTAAGTCTATTTTCTTTTCATCTCGTAGTGATAGATTTTTGGTGGCCATTCACCGACTTAGTCGGGGAGACCCCTCCTCGAGGTATATGCATGAATTTTCTGATGAATCTGTCGGTCAGTGTATGAGTTTTCCGACGATTATTCATCGGAGTTAGTCGAGGATGGCTCTCCCCGGGGTTCAAGTATGGGTTTTTCGTTGAACTCGCGGCCACCGTATAGATGTCTCCGAGAGACATTCATCGAATTTGGGTTGGGGAGGGCCCTCCTCGGGCTTTCCCTTTGTGATGGCCCTTAGTAGTGAACACGAAGGATCTCCTCAAATAAGTGTAATGCTATGTCGGGAGGCTTTCCCATAGGGGTGCGCTTTAGTTCTCTAGTCGCCGCGCAACTCCCTCCTTGACACAGTTCCTCTCCCTTTCACTTGAACCGGGGTGGAAGGGTGGATTTGATATGAGTTTCGAATTCATGGTTTCCTTCTGCTTTTCAGGTAAAATGACTCGTCCTAGAGCAAACGATGATGTACCCGATGTCAATACCCAAGACCCCCTGGTATGTGCCTACATGGTGGCTGATTTCTCATGGGCCGGGAGGAGCCATTGGAGACCGACTCTCATTTTGTGGACTATCTCCATAGTGCTCACGATGTCTTGGAAGACTTGTCCCCAAGAGCCCCCTAGAACTGGGATTGTTTCGCACCCTGTCCCCAGCGGCGAATCTGCTCAGTGTTCGAGGGAATACGTTTTCCATGTATGAGTTCGACTTCAGGGACGCTCAGTTTCTTCTCCCCTTCAACGGCTTTCAGGCGGGAATATTCAGATGGCTCGACTTGGCCCCTTCGTAGTTGCACCCCAATGCTCTCGCGTTCATTCGGGCTTTTGAAGTAGTGTGTCAGCACCTCGAGATTGGCTGCACAATGTTAGCTTAAGATTTCGACCAGGATAAGAAGGTTTTTGCATATTATAACAAATCCATGAAAACGTCAAAGAGGAGTGGTTTGACCCAACTAGGAAAGAGGAAAGATATCAATGGGTCGACAGGCAGAAGAAGCGAAGAAAATCCAAGCCTATCGAAGGAAGGCGTCGAAGCATTTCGACGCTACCCAAAAGAGCCAGTATGTCGAAGGTTTTCGATGTGCCATTCACGATGCTATGAAGAAAAATGCTCAAGGAAGTGGGACGAAGTAGTGGGGTGACAAATTTCAACGTCAGATTCATTAGAGAGGGTCCAATGGTTACTTTTTATGTCTATTTAAGTAGATTTCATTTTCAGAATTAAAGGTCGCATTTTTTTACATTATAAAAGGGACACACTCAAAGTACCAAGCGTTAAGAGAAACGAGCTAACCCCCTACGCAAAATGTATGATAGCGTCCAAACATTTATCTTTTCGAGTTATTTCAATTCCAAGCAATTCTAATGCTTTGTTTCTGCTTTGTTTTTCTATTTTATTCATTTCCTGAGACTCGTTTGGTCGGTCCTGCAAGTAAACCTTTTCGATAGGAGGCCAACGACTTGTTCGTGCGAAATCCACGTGCAAACAAATTGGCACGCCCAGTGGGATCTGTTGGGTTAAGTATATGCACTTATGCAGTGGCAGGATGGTAACACCATGTCCAAATGAAGAACCGTCTTCAGAGTGAATTCCAGTTGTTACAAACACAACTGAAACTGTTACGACAATAGTATCGACTGCTATGAGTGGAGCATCCACAACTACATTTCGACCTGAACCGATCAGGCCGAATGTAGGTAGAACTAAGGGGTCACATGGGCCCAGTTTCACCATGCCTTTTTTAGAAAGTTTGGCATGCAGCCCGACCGGATACAGTCGAACGACCGAATATAACTTTTTGTCTCAGTCCATACCGACATTTACTCCAAACTTTGTGGCCATCATAAGGCAATAGATGGATGAGAGTAACCATGAAATGATCCATATGTTGACACAAAAGATGGGGACCATTATAAGACCTTTGATACAAGATTCGACGCAGAGTTACCAACAGTTGGCAACTCAAATGGCTTAAATATGGGATTTTTTGGGGCCACCTATGGCTCCACGTCGTTGAACGCCACCTCCTCGACCAGAGACACCTGTTCGACAAGAGAAAGAGTACGAAGAGATGCTCGAACAACCTTATCAAGAGGATGAACATATACCCATGTGGCCCAAAGGCCCCCCTTTGTGATGTTACATCGACATGAAAACCCAGAAGATGTGATAGGGCAGGTCCGTCAGGATGCCATGGCCGGAGAGTCGAACCTGGAAGCTATGATCGAAAGGATTATGGTTCGAAATGGAGCCAATTCAGACCTTCAAATACCAACCTATACATCCCCGTTACATCAAACTAAACTTCCCAGGGGATGGAAAGTTCCAAAGTTCACCAAATTCGCAGGTGAGACTAAAGAGTCCACAGTCGAACATATGGCACGATACCAGACACAAGCTAGGGACATAGCGAATAATGAGGACTTGAAAATGAAATATTTCCCTAGTTCCCTCACCAAAAAAGACATTTATTTGGTTCATGACACTACCCCCTCAGTCCATTCACACGTGGACTCAACTAGAAAGATTGTTCCACGAGCAGTTCTACATGGGGCTGTCCAAGATTAGCCTAAAGGAATTGGCTAGTGTGAAACGAAAAACGAGTGAAATAGTTGAACAGTATCTCAACAATTTCATACTTCTGAAAGCTAGATGCTTTACTCAAGTCCATGGGCATGAGCTAGTCAAAATAGCCACGGGCGGGTTCGACTATTAGATCAGAAAGAAGTTAGATACTCAATATCTCAGAGATATGGCCTAACTGGCTGATAGAGTTTGACAAGTCGAAAGCTTGGAAGCTAATAAGTCTAAGACTAGTCGATATCACAAGAAATTTATGTAGTTAGCGATGAATGAGTTCTCTTCCGACGATGGAGAATTCGTCGACGAAAGTGAGGTTCACATGGATGAACTTAGGTCAGGACCTCATTACAAATGTAAAGTGTTGAAACCTTCAAATGGAAAGAACCCCGTCGAAACGAGGAAGTCTGACAAATATGTCACAAAGACATATACGTTTGATATATTTAAATATGATGAAATATTTGATTTACTAGTGAAAGATGGTCAATTTGTTGTTTTGCCTGACTTAAAAGATTCCCCTTTATAACAAAAGAAGAAGAGGGGATTTTTCAAATTTCATAATTTCCTCGGTCATAAAACATCTCAACGTGTTCTGTTCAGGAATTTAGTGCAGAAGGATCTGAAGGATGGTATGCTTCAATTTGGCGAGAAGCTAAAGATGTTGGTCGACACAGACCCCTGAAGGTTGAAGAGGCCTTGTATTTTGAGCTGAATGAATGCATGATGGTGGATGCTACTGAAGGACTCCCCAATATGCCCCATGTCAAAAACATGGAGTGCATGATGGTGGAAACTACTGAAGGTGACGACAAAAAGACTGAAGAAGAAGTGAGGCAGTCTACCCTAGGGCTGGAAAAAGTTTGAATGAGTTCCAAGAAAAGTACCAAGTGGCGGATCAAGGGCAAAATTGTGCCTAAGATGCAACGCTGTGTTCGACGAGAAGGCAACTGAAAGGTATGAAGCAGGCAGAAAGAAAGTCTTACATGTTAAGGGTTCTTATGTCCCAAGGTTCATATTCGACCAGAGAGGTAATCCTCGTCGAAATGAGGAATACCAAAGACAGGTCTAACCAGTCAGACCCAGAATTTTTGTGCCACCGTCAGACACCCCACGTGAGAAGTGGGTGGAACCAGTTAATCAAAAGTGTAGCAAAAGGCCAAAGTGGAGAGTGTGGGATTTGGAGAAAGGTGCTGAGTGTAGCGGTAAAATCATGAGTGTAAGCTATTGATTAACTTAACTCAATATACACAGAGTCGCCACCGCGCTTTTATTTATTTCCAAATGGAAAAAGGAAAATGAACGAACAAAACCTTAATGAATCTCAAAAGCTAAAAAGCTCAAAGAATCAAACAGAGAATGGGTACGGGGATTGGTTACAAATCGGGAAGGTTTTAAGCACCCGACTTGTCCGTGGTACTCCACGGGAACCCTTTGAAATGTTTACTGCATTTTAGACTGAAATTGGTTTGCTTGAAAAAAGATTGAAGAGATGAGAAGAAGAATGTTTTTTAAGATTTTGGTGTTTGAAGAGACGAACGTCTCATGCCTACGTACCCACAGAGTGCAATGCGAGATCAAAACCCCGTAGTTCGTGGTACAAATTGTAAAAAGGCAAATGAGTTGAATTGATTTTAAAATGTAAAGATAAGTCGTCATCCTTTAGCGAATAGTTCCGCTAGAAAGGATGAATCATATCTAAACATAAAAAAGATTAAAAGAAAAACGTGCACGAGGGCACAAAAGCAATTGAATGAGTTGTAAATGTTTTAAAGTTTTTTTGAGAAAGAAGTTCCGATATGCTTATGTGGTTTAGCATTTATTTAAGAAATGAAATGAAAAGGTAAAAGCACATGACCGAAGTCAAGGTTTAATTGAGAAAAATGTTTGAAGTTTGAAAACACAGAAAGTTTTGAAAAGAGGAAGGAGATTTGAAAATTGAAGAAAGATAGGAGGAGATGAAGGGGCTATCCTAAAACTTGAAAATAAAAGCTAAGGGAAGAAAAGATCAAACCAAATGGAAAGCATCCTTGAGACAATTGGATTTCCATCTTCATAAACAAGTAACTCAACTTGAGCCAAAGTCTTCAATCCATAACAAATGAGCAAAGGGATGATCCTAGAATCTAGGTCCGAAACTCCAAGCAAGGGATAGTAACTATAGTCCAAAATTAGAAGTCATCCATTTTTTAGATGTTTAATCCTTTATTAATATTTTTGTGTCCAAATGGACAAAGAAAAAATAACAAGCAACAATAATATATACAATAAGCAATATGATGAATGAATATAGAAGCATAATAAGAGAGGTAGGGAACGAGAGATTTAAAGTAAAAGGATAAGGTGCGAGAGATTTAATTAAATGTTAGTATATTCACAATATTAATATTTACAATATAAAGTGGTATGATGAACTTAATCAAGCACAACCACGAAAAAGAAAAATAAAGTCGAGGCAACCGGATCCAAGTGGATCGCATTCCGAATCGGGACAACTGTAGGTCTATGTTAAGCAATCGCCGAGTAATTTACGGAGTAATTACCCTACAAATGAGGCCGGCCACCACTAATTAAAGTGGAAAATATTCGTGTTAATACATGTTAGAGAAACGATATAATGAATCGTTCTCCGAAAACATGCCACACTAAAAGAAAGAGGAAGGTCTAATCTTAATCGAGATTATCGTTGAATTTCTCGAAAAGCAACCTATCACGATCTCAAAGTATGGAGAATGATCCAAATGATCATTCATCCATAGATTTGAAATAATGAAGATTAAACTTAGTCGGAAATCAACAATCTCGAATCGGAAGATTGTCATCGACCAAAATAGAAAAAAAAAGATGAAGAATATGGATCCAAAAAATAAAGAATTAGAATATTTTTTTAAATCATTTTTTAAACTCTTTCTAAAAAATCTTTCTAAAGAAAATCTTTTCTAAACATCTCTTTTATAAATATCTTTTCATAAAATGTTTCTCTAAAATAGTTTCTAAAATATTTTTTCAGATTATTTTCTTAAAACATTTTCCAAAACTCACTTTACATAAAAAAATGTTTTAAAACTAAAATCTAAAGAAGATAAACTAACTAGTATAAAAGAAATTAGAAAAAAGAAAATAAAAGAGGGGAATGGGATGATGAGACCCGCGGGTAAGGATATGAAACGGATGATCCAAGATGATGGCCCAAAATCCATCTCATATTATTCTTTCTTATTAAAACAAAACAATTAAAATAAATAAAAACACAGAAAGAAGAAAACGACTTCTTCTTCTCTACGAGGAAAGAGGATAAGAACAAGGCAAACAAACAAAAATTCACATGCTGGCGGCAAGCAAAGGGAACGCGCTAAGAGATCTTCATTGCAACTACCTCACATTCGCGATTGAAGCCAAAACAGAAACAACCTCTTTCTTCTTCCCGCGATTCACTCCTATTCTTCTTCTCAATCTCTCTCCCTTTTTCTTTTGAAATTGAAGCTTGTTTAGGATTAATTTGGAGGTTTGGTAATAATGGATCAAAGAAAGAGAAGATTGAAGGTAATTTTGAGGATTAGGTCGAAGATTGAAGAAATTGGGAATGGATTTTGTTTCAGATCTTACGGAATTTGAGGTGAGTGAGTTGAAGATTGAAGCTCTGGATTTGTGATTTTTGGCAGGGATTTCGTATGCTATCCAAGCTTGGATTGAGATGAGAAATGATACTGAATTTATAGGGGGAGAGGCGAGAAGATGGATACCGTTTTGTGAAGGATTTTAATGCGTTTCGGTGGTCACGGTTTTCTTGCTTCAATTTTGTTTCCTTGCGTTTTATGATGAAGCTTCTTGCGTTTTGATTCTTTTGCCGTGTTTGTATGCAGGGAGTTTGCGCGTGTTCGTTGCTGGATTTGCCGGGCACGGTTTGCGTTTTATGCCATAGACTGTTGCGTTTCGTGGCTGGGCTTAGGCTTGATGTTGGGCTGGGTTATTGTGCTTTGTGCAGTGCGTTACGTATTGATGAGGCTTAGAAAGTGTTACGTAAACGGCTTACAGAATGCTTGATGGTTTTTTATTTGTTTTGAATTTGGCTGGTGTGAAGTTGGTTTCGTTTTGGCTGTGTTGTTGTGAGTTTGGGCCGCGTGAGGGAGTATTGGCTGGAAAATTTGCTGGGCGTGTGTTTACTGCTTCAACTTGTGTGGGCCTAGCTTGAAGCAAAAGAGCTTGAGGTGATGTTTATATGTGGCACGTGATATTGGCTTTGTTGCAAAAGCTGATGTGAAGAAAGTTGGGAAACATTGCATTGGATGGTGGGCTTGTAAAGAAACTTGTGACATGAGGCCTATGGGAAAAGTGCTTGTACTTTTTCTATAACATGAGCTAATAAAATGAGCTAATAAAAATGAACCATTATTTTTCTTAATTTTTAATATTTGGGATAATCAATATATTTTTTTTTGAAATGGATTTAAGAAGAAATGGTGAATATAGACTAATTGGTATAATTTGAAATGGATAGAAAAATAATAAAAGAAAAGGACATGTTTTTTTTTTATGAATAAAAGACATAGAATTTAAATTGTGGTATTTAGAAAATTTGAGGGATATGGAATAAAAATTGGAAATGGTTTAGAAACATGGTGGTTTGGATAATCGAACAAAAAACGAAACAAAAATGGTTTATGGATCGAATATTAAAATGGATAGAAATGGATAATCGAAAAGAAAGTTGATAGAAATTGAAAAGAATGGGATATGAATAGAGTAAATGGAATTTGGAAAGTAAAAATGGTTTAATGGATGATGGTTTTTTTACTCACAACCAACTCCTAATTTTTCTTGCACACAGTCATCACTAAGCCACTGAACAACTCATAACATTGAGCCACAACCACTTGAATCCTCTAAAAACTGCCCAGATTATTTGAGGACAATAAATCCACAAACAAAATCACTGATGAACTGATGAACATTAAAGATTCGAACCAAACTCCACACATAACACTGTCTAATAACTGATGATCACAGCACGCAACACAGCTTAAACTCTTGAATATGCACAGTCTGAGAAACAGATCACTGGCACACACAACTTGCAGTCGAAACAATATCTTGATAGTTTGACCAAGATTAGGTCAAACATCCATCTGAATCGAATTGTGACTGAACAAACGCATTTAGATTGGAAACACAACCCTGCCTTTTAAATCCTGCAACACAGAAGAAGAAGAAGCAACTGCAACATATATTTTTTGATATTTTGGTTAGAGGTTAGTGAATATAAATAGATAATAGAAACTGAACAAGATGATCTTCTGCAAACATAGACCTGCACCTGAAAAGGATAAACGAACCAGTGCGTGATCTTGTTTGTATGCAAATGTATATGAGATGCAAAAAATCTTAGGGTCAAAAATTAGGGTCTGACAGATGCCCCTATTTAAGTTTCTTCAATCCAGAGATAATGAAGATTGAAATCTTCGTTTCGACAAGATGGAAGATACTTAAATATCAAAAAAACCAATTTTTGAACCTAAGATGCCAAAAACTGGAATGAAATGAAATGAACAATATGAAATGATATGAAAATGATATGAAGCATATGAAACTGTTATGAGAAAAATATGAAATGCAGAGAAAATATATGACGACAATATGAAAAATTATGAGAAAATTTGTGAGATGATATGAAATGTATCTGTAACCAAATGAAATGTAGAGAAGTCCGTGAGGGACAAGACGACACATGAAATAAAAATAAACGCTGGGGATAAGGAGCATAAGACTCCACTGGGGAAAACAACATGTTAGAGACCAGCACATGGCTCAGCCGAGGTGAAAATGTCCAAGAATGGCAATTGGACAGAAAACATCACAACATCCAGGAATGGCACTGAATGAAGTGAGAAAAATTCCGAAAAAGTTCATCAGAAGCATTCATAGATGACAATACTGACTTTGATAAGAATATCCGAGAATGGCAATCGGATAAAGGTAAACACAACATCTGAGAATAGCAATCAGACAGAAAATGAATTACAACATTCAGGAACAGCACTGAATGAAATGGGAACAATTTCGGGAAAACCACATCAACTCAATGATGATTCCAACATGAAAATCCGAGAATGGCAATCGGAAGTGAAAGTGATCAAAAACATCTGAGAATGGCAATCAGATAAAAAGTGAATCACAACATTCAGGAAAAGAACTGAATGAAATGGGAGAAAGTTCAGGAAAACACATCAACTCAATGATGATTCCAACATGAAAATCCGAGAATGGCAATCGGAAGTGAAATGATCACAACATCTGAGAATGGCAATCAGATAACATGAATCACAACATTCAGGAAAAGAACTGAATGAAATGGGAGAAAGTTCAGGAAAACACATCAACTCAATGATGATTCCAACATGAAAATCCGAGAATGGCAATCGGAAGTGAAATGATCACAACATCTGAGAATGGCAATCAGATAACATGAATCACAACATTCAGGAAAAGAACTGAATGAAATGGAAAAAGGTCCCGGACCGTACATCAAATCAATGATGACTTCACTATGGACATCCGGGAATAGCAATCGGATAGGAAGTGATCACAACATCTGAGAATGGCAATCAGATAAAATGTGAATCACAACATTCAGGAAAAGAACTGAATGAGATGGAAAAAAGGTCCGGGACAGTACATCACATCAATGATGACTTCACTATGGACATCCGGGAATAGCAATCGGATAGGAAGTGATCACAACATCTGAGAATGGCAATCAGATAAAAATGTGAATCACAACATTCAGGAAAAGAACTGAATGAGATGGAAAAAAGGTCCGGGACAGTACATCAAATCAATGATGACTTCACTATGGACATCCGGGAATGGCAATCGGATAGGAAGTGATCACAACATCTGAGAATGGTAATCAGATAAAAATGTGAATCACAACATTCAGGAAATGAACTGAATGAGATGGAAAAAGGTCCAGGACAGTACATCAAATCAATGATGACCTCACTATGGACATTCGGGAATAGCAATCGGATAAAAGGGTGTAATATTTGAGAAGACACAACAAGTATATGAAGAAAAATTTTGAAGAGACAGACAAATGCCAAGTAAATTAGACCTTGAATAAAAAGTAAGAAATTGACAACAACAAGACTTTGAGAAATACATATGAGGACTAAAACACTCAAGAAAACGCATAATGAGGACTAAAACACTCAACTATGCAAACTTTTTCGACAATGGTGAATAACACACCCTAAGGATACGCATAATGAGGACTAAAACACTCAAATATGCAAACTTTAACAAGACTGGGGAATAACACACCCAAAGAGATAATGTGAAAAAAGAAATGATGACAACCAGTTTAGACTCTTAGAGGAGTGAAAAGCTGACAACCAGTTTATACTCTTAGAGGAGTGAAAAGGTGAAAGACTGCTTCCTCAACACAGAAGTCATTGCCATTCTGCTCGAACATTAGAGATGCTACTGCTGCACAAATCTCTGTTACACCAACTGTACCAAGTTGAAAATCTTTTGAGAGAAGTCATGCAAAGATGCTTGGGGATTCTTGAAGAAAAATTTGCCCCAAGTTCAATGATTGATGAAAGTAAACTGATAATGGATTCAGTTCATGATTACTGCTGGAGAAAATAATCAAATCTTTGAAATAACTGCTGAGAAGATAAACTGTTCATGGCTTCAGTTCTCGGAATGACTGCTGAGAAAATAATCACATCTTTGAGATAACTGTTGAGAAGAAACAAACTGATCATGGATTCAGTTCCTGAAATGAATGATGAGAGAATAAACTGATCATAGCTTCAGCCCTTGAGAAAATGTTGAGAAAAGAAATCCAGTATAAAATCTTGCAGAGAATCTTCTGACCAACCCAATCTGAGAATAACTTGCACTGAGCAACACCTCTTGAAACAAAAGGAACTGAGAAAAACTTGCCCCTGATAAAATCACTGACCAAGTTTCTTAACTGTTTGAAAAATCCTTAATAAGGAAAATTTATTTGCAAATAAAAATGTTTGTACAAACCTGGTAATTTTAATGCAAAATTCAATGCAAAGTTTGAAATCAAGAATCATTTTTGGAATGAAATTTATTGATGTAAAGTAAATGAAAACTTGTCACAACACGGCGGTTGAGACAACAATAAAGATAAGGCAAGAGTAAGAAAACAAATGATTGGCAACGAACTTGGGAGTCAGTTTACGCAACCTTGTTGTAGTATGCTTTTCAAAAGAAACCTGGATTCAATTAGGACTTTTGAAGGTTGTAACGTGGTCTGGTTCACGGTTTATGAAACAAAGGATATAGGCTCAAAGTTTATTTGTACCCAACCCAACTTCGTGATGAACTCCAATCCTACATTCAATTAATTCAGCCTATACATTCAAGCTCCAAGCATTTGGGATTGCACAGATGAAGATGGTTCGTAAGTCAAAGATTTTTTGAGATAGCAGTCACCTCTTCCTTTCTTGTTATTTCTAGTGAGGACTTTGGTCCACTCAACTTATTTTTGTCGAGGATTTTGATGACCTCTTGACAAATATTTCTTTTTATTATCCCTAACTTTTGCCTGAACTGTGTCATTTGAACTTACAGCCAGCGGGATGCCCCAGTTTTTTTGCCTAAGTCTCCTTCACAGGTTTTGACTTAGCGGGCTTTAATTTTTTTCAATAATTTTTTTTTCAATATCATTTTTTTTGAAATATAATGACTGCATGGCTTAATGATTACGATGAACCATCATTGGCTTTTGAATTGAGAAACATCTTCAACACTTCTTTGATGTGTGTGAAGGAAAAACTTGAAATTGAAACCTTTATTTGAAAGGTGTCTTGAATGATTCTCTTGTACTTGAATGCACATTTGAATTAATTGCGAACTACCCATCCCCGGGTTAAAATTGAGGGTTTTTTCGAATAGAAAGAAACTCCAACTTCAAGGCTCAAAGGGTTGACAAAGGATTAACTTCCTTATTTCTCCAGTGTTTAGGATTTGAAACAATGCCTGTATATCATCAGCCCGGTCTCAATTGAAAGCATACCAACAACAATTATGGGTATCTCGTTTTCATCATCCTCCCCCCAATCATTGTAAAACTTTGAGAAAAGATAAATGAATTTGAAATGTAAAGCGTAAAGATGCAAATAACAAATGAAATTGAATCAAAACAAAGCAATGCTCATTTCATTAAAATCAACATGAAAGTACAAACAAGCTTAAAAGCAAACAACTTAATATGATTGAAGAAAATTGCAAACATAAAGAAACAATGGCCTAGTGATCAATCAACAACAAGGATGAGCTGTCCCGTCTGATATTCTGGCCTTGAAGAAAATTTGTCAATTGAAGTCTTCTTGAAGATTCACTTCCCATGATTCGGAAAAGGATTGTTGACAACATTAGGATTTGTATCCTCAAAAGTGATCGTCCCATTTCTGACAAGCTCTTTTACTTTAGCCTTCAATGCAAAACAGTGTTCTAAATCATGACCAGTTCCACCTTGATGAAACTCACAGCGAAGATCTGCTCTAAAACCAACCGGAAGAGGATTTCGAACAGGAGGCGCAGGCCTAGTAGTAATCCAACCATTCTGGACCAAGTAAGGATACAATTCAGTATAAGACATCGGAATAGGATCAAAGTTCGGCCGGCTCCTGGCATTACGATTCTGGTTCTGGCCAACATTCCTTTGAATAGATGGACCATTAATCATCGGAGCAACTGCAGTAGGGTATGATTGTTCATGGTGTTGTTGTCTGCGACGAGTTATCCCAACAACACTTGCTTCACCAGCAAAAACATTGACTTGAGGCATGACAATCCTCTGAGGTTGAGTTTCCCTAATGATCAAAACCTGTAGCATTTCCATGATCTGACTCACATCGCTTTTCAACTCATCAAGGTCCTCCCTAACTTTCTTGTTGTGTTGGGCTTGACTTTCCATTCTCAATCTGATAGCTCTCAATCTGTTAGCAGCTCTAGTACTGTATCTGTGGTGAGGAGTCAGCTTAACGGATCAACAGACAACTGAGGAAAGAAACAACTGGGATGAGTTCCCACACAACTCAGATGAACACAAGCATATGCGAGGATGCAATGATATGCAATGTTCACTTCCATTTTAAAAAAAAACAACTCGATTATTGCAAACATGGTCAACATCGAGAATACTGTCATGAAAAATCTTGACAAAAAGGAATATTTATTCTTTCCAATATTTGCTATAACCGGAATTGTCTTCCCTGAAAAATGGTTGTGATAATGATCATGATGAATATGTAGATGCAACAAGCACAAACAAGATCACGCAAAGCACACAGGTTCAAAGGTTCGGATCACGAGCATGGAGTCATGGTAACAGAACACCAACCCAAAAAGGCATGTACTAAGGTTTGTCTTCATTGTACCTGCAAAAAACCAGAAGGGTGCTAACAGAGGTTCCCGGAGTTAACAGCCATCTTTAGAATATCATCGGTACGTTGGATTACTCCCCAACCGATAACATTCTTAAAATAGACCTCGTCCGAGTGTAGTATCGCGTGACAACCACCTTAAGTTTACACTCAGATAGTTTCCGCACTACGGTCCTAAATTGGCTTAGATTGGTTAAGGGTTCTACGGTCCTCAGTATGATCAGCTCAAGGTCGGAAAATAATGCCACGTACGATTACTCGTCATGACATTGATAGTCCAAGAGAGCCTAACTGAGTGGAGATTATCAAATTGATATTGCTTTGGACTACTCCATCGCATATCGCTTCGAATATCGCCGTCCTATCATAAGTTCCAACTCAGATCCGGGTTAGGATCTATCTCACAGAGGATCACCAAACCGAAACAGAAAAACCAAGTAACAAGCAAATCAAACTAAAGCAATAAACAAATCAAAGTAGGCCAAATCCACTTAGAGATTGACTCCCCAGCAGAGTCGCCACTTTTCTGTAGCGGTAAAATCATGAGTGTAAGCTATTGATTAACTTAACTCAATATACACAGAGTCGCCACCGCGCTTTTATTTATTTCCAAATGGAAAAAGGAAAATGAACGAACAAAACCTTAATGAATCTCAAAAGCTAAAAAGCTCAAAGAATCAAACAGAGAATGGGTACGGGGATTGGTTACAAATCGGGAAGGTTTTAAGCACCCGACTTGTCCGTGGTACTCCACGGGAACCCTTTGAAATGTTTACTGCATTTTAGTCTGAAATTGGTTTGCTTGAAAAAAGATTGAAGAGATGAGAAGAAGAATGTTTTTTAAGATTTTGGTGTTTGAAGAGACGAACGTCTCATGCCTACGTACCCACAGAGTGCAATGCGAGATCAAAACCCCGTAGTTCGTGGTACAAATTGTAAAAAGGCAAATGAGTTGAATTGATTTTAAAATGTAAAGATAAGTCGTCATCCTTTAGCGAATAGTTCCACTAGAAAGGATGAATCATATCTAAACATAAAAAAGATTAAAAGAAAAACGTGCACGAGGGCACAAAAGCAATTGAATGAGTTGTAAATGTTTTAAAGTTTTTTTGAGAAAGAAGTTCCGATATGCTTATGTGGTTTAGCATTTATTTAAGAAATGAAATGAAAAGGTAAAAGCACATGACCGAAGTCAAGGTTTAATTGAGAAAAATGTTTGAAGTTTGAAAACACAGAAAGTTTTGAAAAGAGGAAGGAGATTTGAAAATTGAAGAAAGATAGGAGGAGATGAAGGGGCTATCCTAAAACTTGAAAATAAAAGCTAAGGGAAGAAAAGATCAAACCAAATGGAAAGCATCCTTGAGACAATTGGATTTCCATCTTCATAAAAAAGTAACTCAACTTGAGCCAAAGTCTTCAATCCATAACAAATGAGCAAAGGGATGATCCTAGAATCTAGGTCCGAAACTCCAAGCAAGGGATAGTAACTATAGTCCAAAATTAGAAGTCATCCATTTTTTAGATGTTTAATCCTTTATTAATATTTTTGTGTCCAAATGGACAAAGAAAAAATAACAAGCAACAATAATATATACAATAAGCAATATGATGAATGAATATAGAAGCATAATAAGAGAGGTAGGGAACGAGAGATTTAAAGTAAAAGGATAAGGTGCGAGAGATTTAATTAAATTTTAGTATATTCACAATATTAATATTTACAATATAAAGTGGTATGATGAACTTAATCAAGCACAACCACGAAAAAGAAAAATAAAGTCGAGGCAACCGGATCCAAGTGGATCGCATTCCGAATCGGGACAACTGTAGGTCTATGTTAAGCAATCTCCGAGTAATTTACGGAGTAATTACCCTACAAATGAGGCCGGCCACCACTAATTAAAGTGGAAAATATTCGTGTTAATACATGTTAGAGAAACGATATAATGAATCGTTCTCCGAAAACATGCCACACTAAAAGAAAGAGGAAGGTCTAATCTTAATCGAGATTATCGTTGAATTTCTCGAAAAGCAACCTATCACGATCTCAAAGTATGGAGAATGATCCAAATGATCATTCATCCATAGATTTGAAATAATGAAGATTAAACTTAGTCGGAAATCAACAATCTCGAATCGGAAGATTGTCATCGACCAAAATAGAAAAAAAAAGATGAAGAATATGGATCCAAAAAATAAAGAATTAGAATATTTTTTTAAATCATTTTTTAAACTCTTTCTAAAAAATCTTTCTAAAGAAAATCTTTTCTAAACATCTCTTTTATAAATATCTTTTCATAAAATGTTTCTCTAAAATAGTTTCTAAAATATTTTTTCAGATTATTTTCTTAAAACATTTTCCAAAACTCACTTTACATAAAAAAATGTTTTAAAACTAAAATCTAAAGAAGATAAACTAACTAGTATAAAAGAAATTAGAAAAAAGAAAATAAAAGAGGGGAATGGGATGATGAGACCCGCGGGTAAGGATATGAAACGGATGATCCAAGATGATGGCCCAAAATCCATCTCATATTATTCTTTCTTATTAAAACAAAACAATTAAAATAAATAAAAACACAGAAAGAAGAAAACGACTTCTTCTTCTCTACGAGGAAAGAGGATAAGAACAAGGCAAACAAACAAAAATTCACATGCTGGCGGCAAGCAAAGGGAACGCGCTAAGAGATCTTCATTGCAACTACCTCACATTCGCGATTGAAGCCAAAACAGAAACAACCTCTTTCTTCTTCCCGCGATTCACTCCTATTCTTCTTCTCAATCTCTCTCCCTTTTTCTTTTGAAATTGAAGCTTGTTTAGGATTAATTTGGAGGTTTGGTAATAATGGATCAAAGAAAGAGAAGATTGAAGGTAATTTTGAGGATTAGGTCGAAGATTGAAGAAATTGGGAATGGATTTTGTTTCAGATCTTACGGAATTTGAGGTGAGTGAGTTGAAGATTGAAGCTCTGGATTTGTGATTTTTGGCAGGGATTTCGTATGCTATCCAAGCTTGGATTGAGATGAGAAATGATACTGAATTTATAGGGGGAGAGGCGAGAAGATGGATACCGTTTTGTGAAGGATTTTAATGCGTTTCGGTGGTCACGATTTTCTTGCTTCAATTTTGTTTCCTTGCGTTTTATGATGAAGCTTCTTGCGTTTTGATTCTTTTGCCGTGTTTGTATGCAGGGAGTTTGCGCGTGTTCGTTGCTGGATTTGCTGGGCACGGTTTGCGTTTTATGCCATAGACTGTTGCGTTTCGTGGCTGGGCTTAGGCTTGATGTTGGGCTGGGTTATTGTGCTTTGTGCAGTGCGTTACGTATTGATGAGGCTTAGAAAGTGTTACGTAAACGGCTTACAGAATGCTTGATGGTTTTTTATTTGTTTTGAATTTGGCTGGTGTGAAGTTGGTTTCGTTTTGGCTGTGTTGTTGTGAGTTTGGGCCGCGTGAGGGAGTATTGGCTGGAAAATTTGCTGGGCGTGTGTTTACTGCTTCAACTTGTGTGGGCCTAGCTTGAAGCAAAAGAGCTTGAGGTGATGTTTATATGTGGCACGTGATATTGGCTTTGTTGCAAAAGCTGATGTGAAGAAAGTTGGGAAACATTGCATTGGATGGTGGGCTTGTAAAGAAACTTGTGACATGAGGCCTATGGGAAAAGTGCTTGTGCTTTTTCTATAACATGAGCTAATAAAATGAGCTAATAAAAATGAACCATTATTTTTCTTAATTTTTAATATTTGGGATAATCAATATATTTTTTTTTGAAATGGATTTAAGAAGAAATGGTGAATATAGACTAATTGGTATAATTTGAAATGGATAGAAAAATAATAAAAGAAAAGGACATGTTTTTTTTTATGAATAAAAGACATAGAATTTAAATTGTGGTATTTAGAAAATTTGAGGGATATGGAATAAAAATTGGAAATGGTTTAGAAACATGGTGGTTTGGATAATCGAACAAAAAACGAAACAAAAATGGTTTATGGATCGAATATTAAAATGGATAGAAATGGATAATCGAAAAGAAAGTTGATAGAAATTGAAAAGAATGGGATATGAATAGAGTAAATGGAATTTGGAAAGTAAAAATGGTTTAATGGATGATGGTTTTTTTACTCACAACCAACTCCTAATTTTTCTTGCACACAGTCATCACTAAGCCACTGAACAACTCATAACATTGAGCCACAACCACTTGAATCCTCTAAAAACTGCCCAGATTATTTGAGGAAAATAAATCCACAAACAAAATCACTGATGAACTGATGAACATTAAAGATTCGAACCAAACTCCACACACAACACTGTCTAATAACTGATGATCACAGCACGCAACACAGCTTAAACTCTTGAATATGCACAGTCTGAGAAACAGATCACTGGCACACACAACTTGCAGTCGAAACAATATCTTGATAGTTTGACCAAGATTAGGTCAAACATCCATCTGAATCGAATTGTGACTGAACAAACGCATTTAGATTGGAAACACAACCCTGCCTTTTAAATCCTGCAACACAGAAGAAGAAGAAGCAACTGCAACATATATTTTTTGATATTTTGGTTAGAGGTTAGTGAATATAAATAGATAATAGAAACTGAACAAGATGATCTTCTGCAAACATAGACCTGCACCTGAAAAGGATAAACGAACCAGTGCGTGATCTTGTTTGTATGCGAATGTATATGAGATGCAAAAAATCTTAGGGTCAAAAATTAGGGTCTGACACTGAGAATAAAGACAAACCCAGGGGTTACGTGGTTTCTCCTAATTACAAAGGGAAAAACCCTATGACAAGGACTCAATAGAGGCGTTATCAAAGAAACAAGAAGGTTTGGAAAATAGCCTCGACCTCTCGACCAAGACAGGTGGAAGCCTCTAGACAAAAGGGACAACACCCAAAAGCCAGATGGATCGAAAATGGGAAGATTGTGACAAATCAAACTCTGACCGTCGGAACCTTTGGAAGGAAAGAGGTAGTATCAAAACAAAGTACAGAGTGCACATCTGCTATCGAAAAGGGGAAAGAGCCTGAATATACTTTCCAATCTGATAAAGAGGAGCCTACTTACTCACCTCAATCTGATGAAGAATACACTTTGTCACCAGAAGATGATTTTGATGAAGACATGTATGATGACACCAACGATGACACCTATGGAGAAGACTTCGTTGTGAACTATGGCATTGTGTCTCTGTTGTCAGCTGAATATGACATTGTGTCAGAAGTGTCAGAAGCAGAAGAGGACTTTATGGCGAATGAGACTCTGGAAGACAAGCCTTTGTGTTTTTACGTCATGAACAGTGGGGTAGTCGAAGAACAGAGGGTTATGTTTGAGAGACATAGTCCTGATATGATGTATCATTTGAAACCTCTCTTCATAAAAGTCAAGGTCGACGACATGGAAGTTAACAAGGTGTTTGTAGATGGTGGGGCAGTTGTGAACTTGATGCCCTACGTTTTGTTCAAGAAAATCGGAAACGATAAAGATCTTCGACATCATAATATGGTCTTATCTAACTATGAAGGCAAGACCAACAACATCCTAGGGGTAGTCCAAGTAGATTTGGCGGTGGGAACGACCATTAGGTCGACACTATTCATGGTGATCAACTCCAAAGCCAACTTCAACCTACTACTAGGTATGTAGTGGATTCATTATATAGGGGCAGTACCCTCTACCCTTCACCAATGGATAAGCATTTAGAAAAAGGATGGTATCGTCAAAAATATAGAAGCAAACCAAAGTTATTATAAGTTCGACGAAACCAAGGGATCAAAAAGGTCATTCGATAAGCACTTGGAAAATGTGGCCCCATGTGATGATGGACCAGGTTCTTATACCTCCGTTGAAACTGGTCGCATGCTGAACTTGGATCTAGACCATGTTTTTGTCTGGGACGATACTGCCATACCAATGGAGCCAATTGAAATACCACCTGCAGGGTGGTCAGAGGTCGATGAAAATGACTTCTGAGTTAGAGAGTATAACTCGAATTTTGGCCTACCCGGCTGAAAATAAAAAGAAATGGCTATGGAGATTGGAAACATCAAATCCTAACTGACAAAGCTAGAACATGTGGCCAACAGGGCCAAACGACAACTTCAATCTTTGTTGGGGGAAAGTCAACTTCCTAAGAAGGTTCATATCCAACCCAAGTGGCAAGCCGAAAGCGTTCTCACCGTTGATGAAGATAAAAAAGGACAGTGAATTTCACTAGGAAGGAAGGCAGCGGAAGGCATTAGACGCGATCAAAGAATAATTGACGAAGCCTCATATATTTATCGTCACCTAGGATGAATAAAAATATGATTGTATATTGTTGCGTCGGACACGACCATAGAAATTGTGTTAGCACAAGAGGATAACGATGGTGTAAAAAAACCTATGTATTACCTTAGTAGAACAATGATATATGCTAAAAATAGGCGTATGTTGATTACAAAGTAGTGCCTATGATTGTATCCTTCATACATGGAAAAGCAATATATAAAGTTTGTTGATGTTTACGACTTTTCATTTGACGCCACCAAGCACATCTTGTTTATACTTATTCTATACAGTCGAATAGGAAAATGGGCACTAACGTTGACTGAATTGTCACAAATCCACAAGCCTTTGGAGGCTATGAAGGGTCAGTGGCAAACTTCATTGTCGACCACGTGCTGGTCAAACCTTAGGTGTTCGTAGTTAACTCACACCCATGGGAATTGTGTTTCGACGAGTGAAATCATTAACATAGAATAAATAGTGAGAAGTTGATAATATCCCCCATAAAACAGTTTTCAATGAAGCAAGTCTACTAACAACAGGGCTTATGAGCATATAGAGAATGCGTTAAGAAAAATAATTCGCAAGAGGTTAGGGCACAAATGCGAACTTTCATAAAGTTAAGTGGCCCAGAGAGAGCAAAGGCCAACACTACATACATTAAAGATTATCAAAAAGAAAAGATACATTGGGTCAAAGCACTAGAAACAGGAAATCCTAAGCGGGAAATCTGGTTTTGAAGTCCTCGAAGAATGTTTTTTCATGTAAGAGTTTTTTGGAGAGACTGGAATTTTTCGAGCGCATAGTCTAGATTCTATCTTTGAGAGTGAGGGCCTTTTAGACATGGGAGATTCCCTGAGCCACTTCTTTGTCAATATCCTCTTAGGAAGTCAAAGGCTCAGCAAAATCCAAAGAAGCTTTCTGTTTTTCGACTTCGGCAATCTTGCAGTTCAATTCAACTATCTGAGCCTGATAGTCTGAAATTTGTTGATCGAAACTCTGGAATTTTTTCGAACACTCTGCTTTTTGGTGTTCAAACTCGCTGAGTTTTGCCTCACAGCGAGAACTAAAGTCCCATTTGAGGTTCATCTCATTGATAATTGTCTTAATCTGGATATCAGCCTGGTGGCAACTCGACAAGTCTTTGACTAGTTGGGTGAAGAACGCTTCAAACTCGACCAAATATTGGGTTGTGCCAACAGGGATCTAGTACAAAGACAGTTTGTCAATCATTTTAAAAATGTATCTAGCAAACTCAGAGCTAGTGGAAATGGCATCCAGAAACCCTTCCTGAAATAGGTATTCCTTTAGCTCGTGAGGCTTGACATCAAAGGAAGCATCAACCCCCAGATCACGCAAGGGCGTCAGGCCAGCTTCATAGTAATCCCTAGAAGGAGGACAAAATTGTTGCAACTGTTTTAAAACCTCATTAGGGTTAGTCTTTTTCAGGGCTAGGAGATCCTTAGGGGTGGACACCTTGTGTTTATTTAAAGTTGTTGTATCGACATTGGAATCAGCCTAGGTCTTAGTAGCAGGAGTTGTTTAGATGGTTTGAGTAGGGGAGGTTCCTTATGGATTATGTCTTTGCCTACATTGGAAGTCGGCTGATTGGAAGCAATTCTAGTTGTTTGTTGGAGTGTTGTTTTCAAAACTTGTTGAGTGATGGGTTCGCCGACAGCGGTAGCTGGTTGATCTTCAACAATTTCAGTGTGTTAAGGGGTTAGTGTTGTTGAAACCTTATGAGGATAGTCCTGTAGATCATCAACCTTTTGAGGGCTTGGTTGAACTTTTGACCCACATGGGTTGTCATCCTGAGCCTCCAAAGTCTGGGTTTCGACATTGGCAGTCGAACTAACCACTTTGACCTGCCAGAACAAGATGAAAATACAAGTTAGTGGAGCAAGAAAGTGAGAAATAAATCGAAATAAAAGGGCCAGTCACCTCAGAAATGATTCTAAGTTTAAAAACCTTTGTTAAGTCTTTATGAACTGTTTTAAAAGGTTTCAAGTCTATCTTTTTCAGTTTTTTAGCACCCGTCTTTTTATTTTTCTTGGGCGGGGGTGAAAATTTCCACATTGGAAGGAAAAACATAGGAGTGATTACTCCCATCAGAAGCATTGCCCTCTTAGGGTGGTGCATCTTCAGCAATCTAGAACAAGGGGTAAAATAAGAACCCAAGAGCATGGTTGATACAAGAAAGATTGATCATAAAAGACACCCCTTTGATGATGTGATTTGGGTTTTTTCGTAGCTAGGGTAGGAGGAGCAGCTGTTGAGCCTCGTTTTGGACCCTGATAAATGAATGTAAAAAATCATGCGAAAAGAGAACAGTCAAAAGGAAAAGGAGGTCGAAAAGATACCCTTCGAAGAATCACATCAATGCTGACAGCCTGAGTCTCAGCCTTGGCATTCGAAGAAGGTGCCCCTTTCACTAGGTTAGCAAAGACATCAACCATATTTTCCAGAAAGAGATCCCTCTGGAAATTCTGAGTCTGGTAGTCCGACCACCAGACGTCGAATTCCTAGGTTGTGCAAAATGAAGGTTCGAAAGAAAAAGTTGGTAGCTCCAGAAGTTGATTCCTAGCAAATTTGTGGCATGCCCTATAACCCACGACATTAAGCTTTAATCCCGACCAGAGGATTTCTGAAGTGTGCCTCACAAGAGACTTAGGCAACATTTAGCTCAAGCCAAACTATCGAGCTCTCAAGTCAGGTTGATAGTTGGTGAAACCATATGCCTCTAGCTCAGTTTGGTAGGAGAGCATGGTGGGGTTTAAAAAGGCCCTCCAAATAGCATTCGACTCCACTACTACTTCTGGAGAAATGCCAGGAAAGGGATTCCTAAACCAAGTGGGTCCAAATTTCCGTACAATGAAAGGCGACATGCCTTCGACAAAGGTAGTCGTCTCAACAAACCTGTTGAGATACTTCATGAAGAGGTTTTTGGAGTGGGGTCTCCTGGAGGGTCATCAAAGCTAGTCGAACCCCCTCAATAGGGTGACTTTGGTTCAGTCGATACATCCTACTCGAAAGAGGATAACCTAGTTTGTGTTCATAGACAATGTTTAGTCGATGCTGCAACAACCATACAGGTCCCGAAATATTCAGTGACCTATCATCCTCAGCCAAATGCTTCACCCTGAGGGCTGACACACCCAGAGTTTGGTAGAGAGAAGCTAGTAGCAATTTCTCCAAAGATATCTTGTAGCATTCATGAATCTAGATCACCAATGGGATGAATTGTTTGGCCACCTGCAAAGAGCTTGAGCAAAAAAGATAATACGATAGTCATAGCGTTAGAAAGGATATGTGCTCCTTATCAGACATTGTTTCAGATGGATCATAGGTCTTGCCAAGGGGTGAAAGAATTGTTATGGTCGTTACGTCGAATAGTGTTGGCGTTAACATTCCACATGGAAGATAGAAAGTGTTAATCGAAACATCCCATAAATACAAGGATGCCAAGATCATGTTAGGGTTCACCCTATGAGCGTTCCTCGACAGTTGGATAACCTCAAAAATACCAAACCTTTTTCCACTGATCACCACGTTGGGCTTGTACCCTGTCGAGCCAAGCTAGAAAGAGGTTGTTTCTAGGAGTAGGCATGGAGTGTAAAACCCTTGTTTTGGGAGCCATAAATCTATCATCCAAGTGCATTTATAACACTGGAAGAAGGCTTCAACTTCCTCGTTGGTGCTGGTAGACCGATGCCAATCTTCAGCTTCTGTCGGGGTTGTCTCTAAGAGGGATGAGCTCGAACTCCCCATCTGGGATGGGATGGATTGGATGAGCAGGTGCCTGTTTTCCAGCGGGGGTCTGGATAGTCACCCCCATGTTTCGTCTTCGTTGAGGCGGTATTCAAGGTTGATAGAATTGATCTGAGGTACTGGCTTATGCTCTTTGACCTGTGGCTTCTTGTTTGCTTTGGGTGTCGTGTTAACCACGATCTGCCCTTTAATGGTTGCTTCAAAGCACCTTCTGGCTGCCTCGATGTTGCTGTGTAGTGTGACTACGCGGCCTAGCTTGATGTAGTACTTCATTTTCAGGTGGACTGTCGAAGGCACAAGGGTTAGTTCGGCCAATATTGGTCGACCTAGGATGAAATTGTAAAGAAATGGGCTTTCTATCACCAGGAATTGGATTTTGACTTCTTTGGCAGTGTCTTTTCCCCCGAACATGTCGAGGAGTTCCACATAGCTCCATGGCCTTGTTGTTGCCCCATTGAATCTCTAGAGGTCGAATATGATGTATGGTGAAAGGTTCTTCTCGTCGAACTTGAGGGTATTGAACAAATGGGCGTACATGACGTCGACGGAGATACCCTGGTCAACCAGGATGCGACAGACATCGAAGCAGACAATTTTGCCCTTATTAGTAGAGGGATGGTTGATTTAAGGGATCCTCCGGGGAGTTCTTCGAGGTAGACGGAAATGGGGTTAGATTTTCCTTGAGCTTTGGTCAGTGTTGCCAGCTGGTTGGGGGCGGTCATTAGGAGTTCGTCTAATTTCCTCTTTATCGAAGTTTGGCGTTCTCGCTATTCATCCTGCCACCAGAGATCACCAAGGTTGTCAGAAAGATTTCCAAATGGCTGTGTGCCGCTAGGTAGGAGGTTTCCGCGAGCTCCTCGGGGATACGGAAGTCCTCTATCCGGGACACACAAAGGGCTACTAGAAAAGGGGAATTGTCGGGTGGAGTGTTGTCGCTCCCAGGATTTTCATCCTAGTACAAACGAGAAAGTGGCGCAGAAAAGGTAGAGTCACCAGACATACATTTTTATCCCGAATGAATGGGAAAGGTAATGTTGCACGAACCTAAGGAAGTAGGAAAAGACGAGGCCTTGCGTACCAAAGATCTGGGTCCGGAAGTCGGTTACGAACTGGGAAGGTATTAGCACCCCAATTCGTCTGTGTCGCTCCCTGGATTTCCATCCTAGTACAAACGCGAAAGTGGAGCGGAAAATGTTAGAGTCGCCAGCCAGGCATTTTTATCCCGAAGGAACGGGAATGGTAATGCTGCACAAACCAGAAGAAAATAAAGGAAGGACACGGGTCCTGCGAACCAAAGAGACTGGGTTTGGGAGTCGGTTACGACCTGGGAAGGTATTATCACCCCAAATCGTCCTTCGTACGCGACGTAATCCACGCTTGCAAAGAAATCTGTTTCAAAGGGTGAAGAAATGAAAGCTGCTGCAAAGAAAAGGAACTGAACTGGAATGAGAAAGGAACTGAAAAGAAAACAAAGAGGAAAAATGTAGGGAAAATAAAGATTGTGCTCGAACGGGCCCTACCCCGCTGCCTACGTACCTCATCTGGACATGAGGATCAGAGTCGTCGTAGTTCCCCTAACTAGGGGTGGAAAAGATTGCTTGTGAATTAAGGCTTGAACTGCCTATGTCAATGCTCAGGTGTTGTAGACTCGGACGACGAGTGCGTAACCGTCTTGCAGAATGACAAGTAGAAGCAAGTTCGCGGACGGAGCGAAGGAGATGAGAAAAGAAGTCCCGAAGGAGAGACGATTATTGTTTGTTTGTGTTTTTTATGAGAGTTTTTTATTGGTGTGGCACAAGATAATGAACTCAAACTCTCTTCCATGGAATGTGTACTTGCTACTACATTCCAAGATGGAATAATAGAACAGGCACACCAAGTAAGGAGAATTTATCCAAGACTTGTTTTCAAGGGCAAGGGCCTAAATTCATTGACTTGTTGAATTTATTAAGTGTTTTGGTGATTAAAATGAAGAAGTATTTTTTAGGGTTTTTCTTGATGAAGATGACTTCATGATCCGACTTGTGCATCATGCTAGACAAATGCACTATTCCAAGATGGAATGAATACATATGCCCCATGGAATAAGGCTATTACACAAGAAGTCACTTCTTTCTTTATTAATGTTTTTTAGGTTTTGTTTGGAGATGATAAGAGAAAGAACCAAAGGAGCAAAAAGACAAAAGTCTAATGGGGAAAGACTAATCCTAATTTTAGCATGCAAAAAGTGGTCCTAAGGTTAGTGAGGTTTCAACCATCCTAAGAGAAAAGAAGAACCAAAGAGGAGAAAAAGAGATGAGAAGAAAGCTAGCAAGCCACTTACTCCTCTAAAGGAGATAAGTTGCTCCTAAAGGGGGAAGAAAAGAGTTGCATCACATGATGGCATAAGGCGCATCAAAACACAAAGAGAAAGCAACTTAAAAAGGAAAGATGAAGAGTTGAAATGTGGATGAACATCCACACTTCTCTTACCATAAGCCCCTGCAAGTGTTAGCAAAAATCCAGCATATGTTCATCAATATAATCATGGAAATGGCATGCTCAAAGCTCACATCAACAAAGATCATACAACATGTCAAATTGCGCACACAAGCATTTATGTGTCGAGAACATGGAAGCATGCATCAACCAGCTAGAAAATCACCCTAAACAATCATATTCAATGATCATACAATGATCCATGGCAATTAAAACATGTAAGGGGATCAAACAAGCTTAAAATAGCTCCAAAATGGCATTCTGATTCAGTGTTAACCGGTTAACCAAAGCGTTAACCGGTTAACCAGTTCAAACCTGCAGCAAATTACACAGAAAAAGGATGCATTAAATGGTTAACCAAAGCGTTAAACGGTTAACACTGTCAAAACAACAACAATTCCAGTAGAAAATCAGCTCAAAACCAGCTTATCCAAATAATCACACACCAGACCAACAATCAATTATGCATGAAATAAATGGATCAATTCACATTATTTAGCATCATCAAGCTCATGAACATTAACACATAGATCCTGCTACAAATCAACCAATCAATTCAAGCAACACAAGCAAATACGCAAGCACATGGTGGATCTAAAGCACAAGCATGCAAATAAGCTAAAACAGAGCTAGATCTGAAATTAACCAACCTACAAATCTGAGGTATGCTTTGGTAATTATTGTTTGAGCTGGAAATGAGAGATCTCGCGGAGAACTTTGAAGATCTGGTGCTAAGATTCACATTCCATGCAAAATAAATGCAAGCAAATGGTCTTGATGCAAAATTTTTGATCCAAAAGCACTTCTAAATCCCAAACCAGATCCGAATCACCAATTAAACCAGCAAAATGATGCCAAGAAGCTATGGATGGAGGTCTAGTTCCAAGATCTACACACCTTAAGGAAAGGTTATGTGATCTCCAAAGAGGAACTCTTGGTGAATTTGGAAAATGTGGGAGAGAAAATGAGAGAATAGTGAGAGAGAAGAGTGAAAATTCAGAATGAGAAGTGAAAAAATGAGAGAGCTCCCTCTTGGTTTAGAGGGAAATAAATTAAATATGGTTTAGGTTTGGGGCCCAAAATTTAGGCTTGGGATCCAAAAAATATGGTTTGGGAAAGTGATTAGGATTTAGCAATGGAATTAGGCTTGGATTAATGATCTAGATCCTTCTCCTTAATTCAAATGAATAAAAAAAATCAGAAAATTGGAAATTTGGAGCCAAAGCACATGCTGAATTTGCTGCTGGAATTCAAAATTCGCAGCCGTTAACCGGTTAACCAAAGCGTTAACCGGTTAACCAAAGCGTTAACCGGTTAACGCCAGTGAATTTTGAATTCTCCCTCCTTTTGGTGGGAAACCTTAAGAATAACCCGACGCCAACCGTTTTGACCTGATTTTGATTCTCAATCCCTTTTTAGGGCCTTGAACATGATACAGAGTTTGCATAAAATGCCTTGACTTTGACTTGTAGTGCTTCAAATTTCCCGGATGACTGATCATATGCCTTATGCTAGAACATGCAAGTGCTATGCTTCATCTTTCTATGCAAAAAATGCTAAGGACATGACATGCTTATGATGATTATGATATGATGATAATGCTAAACAGGAGAAGGCAAATTTAGGGTGTTACAACTGCCCCTATTCAAGCAACTGTTAATCTGAAGAGGATGATAACATGGCTATCGACCGTTTAAGATAAACTGTGGTTGAATACCAAGAGGACCTGGAATTTGTACTCTGCTGGAGAATGCAAGCAATGGGAAATAAACCCGACCAAATGACGCTTTGGCGACTGAAGTGGGGATAAAGCAGACGAGCTCCTTCCAAATTGAATTGTTACTTTGGATAGAAAAACTTAGACAAACGAGTCTCCTTCGAGCAACCCTGTTACGCCAGGAACCGGACATACGAGCCCTCTTCAAACAAACTCGTTACGCCAGGAAATGGACATACGAGCCCTCTTCATACATTTTGCAATATATGATCTGAGACAGACGAACCTCCTTCGGATAAACCTGTTACGCTAGGACCAGTGATGCACTTAAGTCTGTGGGATAGACATGCATAATCAGGATAAACGAACCCTCTTCATATATTATCCGTGGATATAAGGTCTAAGACAGACGAGTCTTCTTTGAGCAAACCTGTTACACCAGGTGCAACATTAGGATTTGACGAACTTTCTTCACAAAACTTACGTAGATAAGTGGTCTCTGAGACAGACGAACCTCTTTTGGATAACCTGTTACGCCAGGACCGGTAACCATTTTGACGTTTAATCCCACCGTCAGGACTTCAAACCTCTTCAATACAGACGAGCATTGAATGATCATCAAGAGCACACAGGCGAGTGCCATAAGTCAATGATACAAATGAATATCAGACGATGATCTAAGAAACACAAACGAGCACTTCAGGTGATGATATAGACGAATACCAGCCACTGATACACACGAATACCAGAAATCTAACACAGACGAGCATTTGGAGTAGCAATACAGACGTGTACCACAACAATTATCAAATCAACACAAAGGATATAACCTAACACAAACGAGTGTGAGGGATGATACAGACGAGTATTCAACAAATGCGAACAAGCTTTGAATAGATCAAAAACACAGACGGGTGCCGGGGCGTGCAGATGAGCAAAGATGAAGATCAAACACCGACGAGTGATGGGGAAAGAGAACGAGCTACAACAAAGTTAGAACACAGACTAGTGTTGGGAAAATGCACACGAGCATCAAACAAATTGCAAACACATAAGAGTGCTGGGGAAAGCATACGAGCAACAAATGAGAATCAAACACAAACGAGTGCCAAGAATTGCAGACGAGCAATTAGCAGATGCCAAACACAGACGAGTGCCAAGGAATGCAAACGAGCGTCAAACTGATCTCAAACAACTCTGTCGGGGAGAATCAAACAAAGAGTAATTCACAAACGAGCGAGTGCTGGGAATGCAAACGAACATCCAGCGGATGTCAACCATCAAACACAGACTAATGCTAGGGATTACAGACGAGCAACTAAGCAACAAATGAAGTGCCCTAATTGGTAACAACAATCACGATTCTGCAGGGGAGCCTAGTCAAGAGGCTTTGACGATGCTTAACTCTGACTGGGGAGATGAACAACGGTTGGTATCCTCACAAAGGCTAAAGAATGGCGACTTCTCTAGGGAATATTCTGATGATGGGAGCAAGTCCCAATCGTGAACTCTACGGGGAAAAGACGAACTTCCAACCCGGCTGAGGAAGCAGCTTGGTAGAGAGCCCGGCTGGGGAAAGAATTCTGAAAGTTCTGCCTCTGTGGGGAAATAAGCATTCAGTTGCTCGTTGGGAATAGCCCATTCTGACACAAAGACTCCAATTGGGGACAAACCTCTTGTTCTAAGTTCTTCTGAGGATACCACCCTACTCTAACTCAGCTGGGGAAGGTTCCATCTGAACTCTATTGAGGATAACTACGTCTTTCTTGTAAAGAACAACCACCGCTTGGGGAGGGCACCTCTTTGATTAGGTTTAAAATTTCGTCGAGGATTCCACTCGCTCTAGCTCAGCTGGGGAGCACTACCTACTTGGGGAAATACAACATCGCCCTACAAAACCTGCAACAACAGCATACACACATGTGCCCCGGGGACTTGCATGGTATGATCTGTTCATCCATTGTCACCCGACACTCAAAGACAGTTTTAATTGTTTCCCTGCAATTTCAATTTTTTTTATTTAGAAAAATCAACATGTCTCACATGCAATGCTCTTTCAGCAAAAAATTCAGGACATTTGTGCAAAGTAAACACAACACAACACGACTTTTGACTGAATATTCATTCATTGAGTGGCCTCTGAATAGGCAAAGTTTTACATCAGGAAGAAACTACCTGGAAAAAGGTAGCTACCATAAAATTGAGAAAAGAAACTATCCTAATGGAAATGTGCACGACATTTCAATGAGTTTCCTTCCTGCTATGACCGGCATGTCTTCAAGACTTTTTGTTCTTGCCTTTACTTTCTGAAGAAGATGAGAGGACTGATTCCTATCCTTTTAATATTGTCAGACTGCATGAAACGGTGATTTGGTTCAGATTACCCGAACCGCAGTTGTTCGCTTATTCCCTTGTTTTGCGTGGATCGCCCTTCCGGGTTTTCAATCCACCGGGATACCCTTTTTTGCCTGAGTTGTTCGATGTGGCTTTTCAACTCAGCGGGTGTACATTTTTTTTTCTTATTTCCCTAACTTTTTCCCGAGCTTTTTATTCTATTTTTAGCTCGTCGGGATGCCCTTTTCTTACCTGGACTTTAATTTTGTTTTTGTGTCCAACGGGTCTTTTTATACGAAGTATTTTTTAACTGCGTCTGAGTTAACAGGAAACTGGAAATCTTCTCCATCCATAGTAGTGAGCATCAGCGCCCCACTTGAGAAAACTTTCTTTACTATGAATGGGCCTTCGTAATTCGGAGTCCACTTGCCCCTGTGATTTGAACCTGGAGGAATGATCCTCTTGAGTACAAGCTCGCCTACTTGATACTCCCGAGTACGTACTCGTTGGTCGAATGCTTGCTTCATTCTTCTCTGATAAAGTTGACCATGACAAATAGCCTCTAATCTCTTTTCCTCAATTAGACACAATTGATTATATCGGGCACATACCAATTCAGCCTTATCAAGCTACACATCCATCATCACACATAATGAAGGAATTTCTACCTCAACAGGCAAGCTGCCTCCATGCCATACACCAATGAGAAAGGAGTTGCCCCAGTTGACGTCCTGACTGACGTTCGGTACCCATGTAGTGCGAATGGTAATATTTCATGCCAATATTTATAAGTGACAACCATCTTCTGCACAATCTTCTTAATATTCTTGTTAGTTGCTTCTACCGCGCCATTCATCTTTGGTCGATAAGGAGAAGAATTGTGATGTTGGATCTTGAAGTCCTGACATAGTTCTGTCATCATCTTGTTGTTTAAATTGGAACCATTATCAGTAATGATTCGCTCGGGCACTCCGTATCTGCAAATGATGTCTCTTTTTAGAAATCTGGCTACCACTTGACGAGTGACATTGGCATAAGATGCTGCTTCAACCCATTTGGTGAAATAATCTATCGCAACTAAGATGAAACGATGACCATTTGAAGCAGTAGGCTCTATCTTCCCGATCATGTCAATGCCCTACATAGACAAGGGAAAAGGAGATGACATGACGTTGAGCGGGCTAGGAGGAACATGCACTTTGTCTGCATATATCTGGCACTTGTGGCACTTACGGGCGTACGAACAATAATCTGCATCCATTGTTAGCCAATAGTATCCCGATCTCAACAACTTCTTAGCCATAACATGTCATCCTGCATGAGTACCGAAGGATCCCTCATGGACTTCCTGCACTAACAAGTCTGCTTCGTGTCTATCCACGCATATGAGCAAGACCATGTCAAAGTTCCTCTTATACAAGACTCCGTTTGCATTCAAGAAGAAACTAGCAGCAAGTCGTCTCAAGGTCTTCTTGTCGTTGGATGATGCCCCAGCTGGGTATTCTTATTTTTCCGGGAAAAACATAATATCAAAGTACCAAGGTTTCTCATCAGACAATCCGTCTACAGAGAAAACGTAAGCTGGTGCGTCAAGCCTGGAAATGTCAATCCTAGGCACATAGTTCCAACACAAGACTTTGATGGACGAAGAAAGAGTAGCCAATGCATCGGAAAATTGATTCTCATCTTCTGGTATATATTGAAGCTTAACCGTTGTGAAGAACGTCAACAGTCTTCTGGAATAATCCCTATAAGGAATTAAGTGTTCTTGATGTGTATACCACTTGCCGGTAATCTGATTGATAACGAGGGATGAATCTCCGAATATATCAAGGGTCTTAATCCGAAGATTAATAGCCTCCTATATTCCCATTATGCACGCCTCATATTCTGCTTCTGTGTTGGTGCAGCCAAAAGTAATTCTGGCAGCGAAGGGAAAGTGAACACCTTCGAGAGTGATAAGAACAGCACCAACTCCATGTCCGTTGATATTGACTGCCCCATCAAACATCAACTTCCATTTGGATTCAGGGTCTGGCCCCTCCTCCGGAAGTGGTTCCTTGCAATCTCTTGCCTTGAAGTACACGATGTCCTCATCAGGGAAATCAAACTTCATCGGCTGATAGTCGTCTTCAAGCGGTTGTTGTGCAAGGTAATCTGACAATACACTTCCCTTGATGGCTTTCTGGGAAGTATATTGTATGTCATACTCTGTTAAGATCATTTTCCACCTTGCAACCCTTTCGGTTAATGCTGGTTTCTCGAAAATATACTTGACGGGGTCCATTTTTGAGATTAGCAATGTGGTATGGGTCAACATGTACTGTCTCAGTCAGCGAGCAGCCTATACCAAAGCGCAACAAGTTTTCTCGAGCAGTGAGTAACGGGATTCATAGTCGGTAAACTTTTTTCTAAGGTAGTAAATAGCATGCACTTTTCGACCAGACTCGTTATGTTGGCCTAGAACACACCCCATCGACCCTTCTAACACAATCAAGTACATGATAAGTGGTCGTCCTGGAACTGAGGCATTAGGATCGGAGGCTCCTGCAAATATTCTTTTATCTTTTCAAAGGCTCTTTGACAGTCCTCATTCCACCTGACCGTTTGTTCTTTTCTTAACAATTTGAAGATTGGCTCGCATGTGGCAGTTAGATGAGATATAAAACGAGAAATGTAGTTCAATCTCCCTAAAAACCCACGCACTTCTTTTTCTGTTTTCGGTGCAGGCATATCTTGGATTGCTTTTACTTTTGCAGGATCTACCTCGATCCCCCTCTGGCTAACAATGAAACCCAACAATTTACCCGAACATACTCCGAAAGTGAACTTGTTTGGATTCAACCTCAGTCTGTACTTTATCAATCTGTCAAACAGCTTTTTGAGATTGACCAGATGCTCTTCTTTGTCCCGGGACTTGGTAATCATGTCATCCACATAGCACTCAATTTCTTTGTGTATCATGTCGTGAAACAAAGTTACCATAGCCCGTTGATACGTTGCCCCAACATTCTTCAATCCAAAGGGCATAACCTTATAATAGAATGTACCCCATGGGGTAATGAACATCGTTTTCTCCATGTCTTCCGGTGCCATCTTGATCTGATTATACCTGGAGAAGCCATCCATGAAAGAAAATACCGAAAACTGAGCGATGTTATCTACCAGCACATCAATGTGAGGTAATGGAAAGTCATCCTTTGGACTTGCTCTGTTTAGATCCCGATAATCGATGCACATCTGGACCTTGCCATCTTTCTTCGGCACAGGCACAATGTTAGCTACCCAAGGCGGGTAACTAGTCACAACAAGGAATCCGACATCCCACTGTTTTTGAACTTCCTCCTTGATCTTCATAGCCATATCAAGGCTAGTTCTTCTCAACTTTTGTTTCACCGGAGGACAGTCTTCCTTTAGTGGTAGCTTGTACAACGATGTCGGTATCCAACCCTGGCATATCTTGATACGACCACGTGAAGATATCCACATATTCACGTAGCATACCAATCAATTCCCTCTTTACCTCGGCCTGCAGACTGACCCCAATCTTTACCTCTTTCTTCACCTCTTCAGACCCGATGTTGATGTTCTCTATTTCTTCCTGATGAGGCTGAATGACCTTTTCCTCTTGTTTCAACAACCTGACCAATTCTCCTGGGAGTTCACAGTCTTCCTCAACCCCTTCATCAACACTGCACAAATGTGCTCATTTCAGAATCTGTTCTTTCAAAGGAGACGCAAACACACAAAAACACTGGAAAGAAAACACATTGCCATTCTATTTGTTTTTTGTGAAAAATTTTAAAAAGCGAAAGAAAGAGAACGCAATTTGCTTGAAGAATGTCCTTTATTTCATCGAAAAAGTAAATGCATTAAAAACATGGTGGCCCTACAAATGGATCCATGCACCTTGGGCAGAGTGCAGGATTTGACATGCAGTATGATAAAAATGGAAATAAGAAAATTACTTTGACTACCAAGTAACTTGAACAAAATCTTCATCAGACCGGTTCCGGAGCTCCTCCCCAGGTACGCGTGAGTGAATCCAGTTATCCAAGTCGCAATCACTATCCCCATCTGCATTCGTTGCACAAACATTGTTGTAGTCGAGCATTCCAGCGCTTGTGAATGTTATGGGCTTACTGCCCTGAGTCCAGCTGGACTGACCAGGTTGATATCTGAGACCGAACTTGTCATCCTTCTTTTCCACTTCTAACAGCTTGCCCCAGCCTTGGGCCTTTCCGGATTGGACTACTTCCTTGGCTTGCTTGTAGGAGTAGATAGGAGTCCCTTCCTTTTCATTGCTCTGAACCGCTGGAGACAAATTACTGATATTGACCGTCTCAAAAGCTTGGCAAAGTGTCTCATGGATCTCCCCGTCCATTTCTACATACTTGAAGGTCGACAGATGGCTTACGTAAATATCTTTTTCTCCGCATACAGTAACAACTTGGTCGTCTACCACATACTTCAACTTCTGATGCAACGTGGATGTCACTGCGCCAACAACGTGAATCCAAGGACGTCCCGGCAAACAGCTATAAGCGGGTTAAATATCCATAACATAGAACGTACCCTTGAATACTTGAGACCCAATCTTCACTGGTAGCTCCACCTCCCCGAACACGGATCTTCGTGACCCGTCAAAGGCTTTCACAATCAAATCACTGGGTCACAAGACGATGCCATCGACATTCAGCTTCATGAGAGCCTTCTTAGGGAGCACATTGAGAGAAGAGCATGTATCTACCAAGACGTGTGATAGAATAGCACCCTTACACTCCATGGTGATATGTAAGGCTTTGTTGTGATTACGTCCCTCAGAAGTAAGGTCTCTATCTGTGAATCCCAACCCATGGTTGGCGTTTACGTTGCCTACCACAGCCTCCAACTGGTTAACGGTTATCTCATGTGGTACATACGTCGTTTGCAAAACTTTCAGCAAAGCCTCTCGGTGAGCTTGAGAACACATCAGAAACGACAAAATGGATATCTTGGACGGGGTCTGATTCAACTGTTCAACCACCTTATAGTCGCTTTTCTTAATTATTCTCAAGAACTCCTCGACTTCCTTTTCAAAAGTGCCATGACCGGCAGCAGGAGTTGTCACCTCTTTAGTTTCTATCTGCTTACCCTTAGCCTTTGCAATAGCCTTAGCTCCAGGATCACCTCTAAGAACTTGAGGAGCAAAGAGACGCCCACTCCGGGTAAATCCTCCTACTCCTCCGACATTCACAACAGTCGGGTCAATTGTCACCGCTTGACTTCCCACTTTCTGACTTTCTACGTACACGTCTGAGCCATAGTTCCAAGGAATGGCCTTGTCGTCAGCATAAGGAACTGGTCCCGGAACAGTGATAGTTACTGGACTCACTTCGGGAACATAGATAGTCACCGGTTCTCTCCGAGCAGGAACTTCAACAAGATGAAAATAAATTGTCATTGTAGACACACAATCACTTCTATGGTCAACCCTATCGAACTGTAGGGACCCCTTATCAATCAAACACTGCAGCCCAACCTTCAAATCCCCACAACCATTAATAGAATTCATGAAACCCTTGCAGTCGAAATCACAACCTGGGAACACCTGCCCTTTCAACAATCTGTCTTTCACGACTAACAAGGAAGTCTTCACTTCACCCACATTCAAGATCAAGTTCAACCTCTCACCATTATCGACAACCTTTATCTTGGCCCCTCCATGATTTGGAATGGGGTTTGATGTAACATTTGGAGGCGGTGCGAAATTAATTACCTTTGAATCAATCAAGTCCTGGACTTTATGCTGTAACGCCATGCACTTCTCCGTTGAGTGCCCGGGAGCTCCTGAATGAAATGCACATCTTGCATTAGCATCAAACCCCACTAGAAGCTCTCCAGGTGGAGGTGGTGCTAATGTCCTCAACTGAACCAAGTTCAAGTCTAACAATCTTTGGAGCAATGTTGTGTACGTCATCGGGATAGCCTTAAGCACCCTGTTAGCTGGACGAGCTTGCCTCTGCTGATAGGGTCTTTGCTGATAGTTATTGCGTTGCGGCTGTTGCTTTTGCTGTTGTTGTTGTTGCACATGACCTGTGGGGATGGTGACAGTTGCCACCTGCTCATAAGATCCTTTGTATCCGCGGCCCCGACCTCGACCGTACATAGCATTAGTTTCTCCCTCCCTTCTTCTTGGAGGTCCATTAAAAGATTTTCTCACACCGCTTGAGCTACCCGCACTACTGTCTTGGATCTTCCCCATTTTCAGCAGAGTTTCAACCCTTTCTCCAGTTATCACGATGTCATTAAAATTTGTTGCTGAACAAGACGCCAGTCTCTCAATAAACACCCCTGCAGTGTTCCCATAAACATGTCTGCCATTTCATTCTCCAACAAAGGAGGTTGCACTCGAGCAGCAAGCTGACGCCACCTCTGGGCATACTCTTTGAACCCTTCTTTAGCATTCTGAGACATTGTCTGCAACTGGGTACGATTTGGAGCTATATCCAAATTATACTTATACTGTTTCACAAATGCCTCAGCTAACTCCTTCCAGCTTCGGATATTGACCTTGCTAAGCTTCATATACCATTCCAAGGAAGCCCCTACAAGACTATCCTGGAAGTAATACATCCACAACTTTTCATCATCTGTATGCGCAACAATCCTTCCCACAAACGATTGAAGGTGAGTTTTCGGGCACGTCGTGCCATTGTACTTATCAAAAGTAGGGACCTTGAACTTGTAGGGAATCCTCACTCCTGGCACTAAGCCCAGATCAGTGATGTCAAACCCCAGAGAACTCTAAGATTGAATGGCGCGGATTTGCTCAGCCATTTCTTCAAATCTTCTATTCATGTCAACCCCTTGGCCTTCCGCCTCATCCAACAAAGTGAACTGCTCGTCCTGCCCATCCATCTGCATGTTATTCACTCCATCATTGATAATAGTGACCCCGGGTTGCACCACAGGGATTTCAACATGACGGGTGCCATCCCCGTTGTGATTACCTCCATCTATTGTCCCATTGTTCCTGACTTGATTGTTCTCCACCATCTCGCGCAAACTTTCTTGAGTTTGGCCCATCCTAACCATGAGGATCATGAATTTGTCCATTCTCGTCCTCAAATCAGCCAAATCTGCTTGCATCTGCTCCATTGCTCTCTCTATTCACCTTTGTAGGGTATCTGTGCGTTGTTGGCTGTCTCTGAACCTTCCTGGGAGCTATAGTGCCTAAAAGTGACATGAATGTTAGAACACTGCAGAAATACCTGCAAAACAACAAACACTTTATATGCATGCAATGTAACTATTCATGCTTCCATGCTCAGGCATTAATATGCCCCAGTTCTGGTATTTTGACAGAAAATACTCCAGATGACTTTGTTGGAAACTAACTTTTCAAACTCTTCCGAGGAGTATTTAGATCCTGGTGTCTTAGGATAAACAACTTTGCTCATTCAGAAACGGTAACTGGAAAGTATCATTGCATTACATGAACAAACTACTGTAACACCCCAAATTTGCCCTCTCTTGTTTAGCATCATCATCATATCATAATCATCATTAGCATGTCATGTCCTTTGCATATTGGATAGAAAAATGAAGCATAACACTTGCATGTTCCAACATAAGGCATATGATCAATTATCAGGGAAATTCAAAGCTCACAAGGCATGTTACAAGTTTGATATCATGGTCAAAGACCTAAACAAGGGATTGAGGATCAAAATCATATCAAAACGGTTGGCGTCGGGTTATTCCTGAGGTTTCCCACCAAAAGGAGGGGAAAATGCAAAATTCACCGGCGTTAACCGGTTAACGCTTTGGTTAACCGGTTAACGACTGCGAATTTTGAATTCCAGCAGCAAATTCAGCATGTGCTTTGGCTCCAAATTTCCAAATTTCTGATTTTTTATTCATTTGAATTGTGGAGAAGGATCTAGATCATTAATCCAAGCCTAATTCCATTGCTAAAACCTAATCACATTGCCAAACCATATTTTTTGGATCCCAAGCCTAAATTTTGGGCCCCAAACCTAAACCATATTTAATCCATTTCCCTCCAAACCAAGGGGGGGCTCTCTCATTTTTTTTTCACTTCCCATTCTGAATTTTCACTCTTCTCTCTCACTTTTCTCTCATTTTCTCTCCCACATTTTCCAAATTCACTCATAGTTCCTCTTTGAAGATCACATAACCTTGCCTTAAGGTATGTAAATCTTGGAACTAGACCTCCATTCATAGCTTCCTTGCATCATTTTGCTGGTTTAATTGGTGATTCAGATCTGGTTTGGGATTTAGAAGTGCTTTTGGATCCAAAATTCTACATCAAGACCTTGTTCTTGCATTTATTTTACATGGAGTGTGAAGATTAGCACCGGATCTTCAAAGTTTTCCACGAGATCTCTCATTTCCATCTCAATCAACAACTACCAAAGCATACCTCAGCTTTGTAGGTTGGTTAAATTCATATCTAGCTATGTTTTAGCTTATTTGCATGCTTGTGCTTTAGATCCACCATGTGCTTGTGTATTTGCTTGTGTTGCGTGAATTGATTGGTTGATTTGTAGTCATATCCGTGTGCTAATGTTCATGAGCTTAATGATGCTATTAATGTGAATCGATCCTCTTATTTCATGCTCAATTGATTGCTGGTCTGGTGTGAGATTAATTGGATAAGCTGGTTTGAATTGATTTTCTGCAGGAAATTGTTGCTGTTTTTTCAATGTTAACCGGTTAACAGATTGGTTAACTGGTTAATGCACCTATTTTCTGTGTAAATTGCTGCAGGTTTGGATTGGTTAACCGGTTAACTAACCGCTTTGGTTAACCGGTTAACACTGAAGCAGTATGCCATATTTGATTTGTTTTGGGCTTGTTTGATCCCCTTACTTGTTTTAAATGCCATGGATCATTATGTGATCATTGAATATGATTGTTTAGGGTGATTTACTTGTTGGTTGATGCATGCTTCCATGTTCTCGACACGTTAATGCTTGTGTGTGCAATTTGACGTGTTGTATGATCTTTGTTGATGTGAACTTTGAGCATGCCATTTCCATGAGTTTTGTTGATGAACATGTACTGGATTTTGCTAACACTTGCAGGGGCTCATGGTAAGAGAAGTGTGGATGTTCATCCACATTTCAACTCTTCATCCTTTTCCTTTTAAGTTTCCTTCTCTGTGTGTTTTGATGTGCCTTATGCCATCATGTGATGCAACTCTTTTCTTCCCCTTTAGGAGCAACTTATCTCCTTTAAATGAGTAAGTTGCTTGCTAGCTCTTGCCTCCTCTTCTTCTTTCTCTTTGGTTCTTCTTTCCTCTTCTTAGGATAGTTGAAACCTCACTAACCTTAGGACCACTTTTGCATGACAACTTTAGGTTTAGTCTTTCCCCATTTTAGACTTTTGCCTTTTTGCTCCTTTGGTTCTTTCTCTTCCCATCTCAAAACAAAACCTAAAAAACATTAATAAAGAAAGAAGTGACTTCTTGTGTAATAGCCTTATTCCATGGGGCATATGTATTCATTCCATCTTGGAATAGTGCATTTGTCTATCATGATGCACAAGTCGGATCATGAAGTCATCTTCATCAAGAAAAACCCTAAAAAATACTTCTTCATTTTTAATCACTAAAACACCTAATAAATTCAACAAGTCAATGAATTTGGGCCCTTGCCTTTGGAAACAATTCTTGGATAAGTTGTCCTTACTTGGTGTGCTTGTTCTATTATTCCATCTTGGAATGTAGTAGCAAGTACACATTCCATGGAAAAGAGCTTGAGTTCATTCTCTTGTGCCACACTAATAAAAAGCTCTAAAAAACACAAACAAACAATAAGCGTCTTTCCTTCGGGAATTCTTTTCTCATCTCCTTCGCTCCGTCCGCGAACTTGCTTCTTCTTATCATTATGCAAGACGGTTACGCACTCGTCGTCCGAGCCTGCAACACCTGAGCATTGATATAGGCAGTTCAAGCCTTAATTCACAAGCAATATTTCTACCCCTAGTTAGGGGAACTACGACGACTCTGATCCAAATTGTCCAGATGAGGTACGTAGGCAGCGGGGTAGGGCCCGTTCGAGCACACTCTTTTATTTTCCCTACATTTTCCCCCTTTCTTTTCTTTCTTATCTAGTTTCAGTTTCAGTTTTGCAGCAACTTTCATTTCTTCACCCTTTGAAACAGATTTCTTTGCAAGCGTGGATCCCGTCGGGTACGTGTAGCGGTAAAATCGTGAGTGTAAGCTATTGATTAACTTAACTCAAGGTACACAGAGTCGCCACCGCGCTTTTATTTATTTCCAGAAGGAAAAAGGTAAAAGAACGAATAAAAACCTAAGGATCTAAAAGCAAAAGCTAAAAGAAACAAACAGAGAATGGGTAAGGGGATTGGTTACAAATCGGGAAGGTTTTAGGCACCCGACTCGTCCGTGGTACTCCACGGGAGCCCTTTGAAATATTTATTGCTTTTTGGTTTGAAATTGGTTTGCTTGAAAATGATTGAAGGGATGAGGAGAAGAATGTTTTTTTAAGATTTTGTGTTTGATGAGGTTTTAACGCCTCATGCCTACGTACCCACAAAGTGCAATGCGAGATCAAAACCTCGTAGTTCGTGGTACAAAATTTGAAAAGAAACAATGAGTTGCATTAATTTTAAAATGTAGAGATAAGTCGTCATTCCTTAGCGAATAATTCCGCTAGAAAGAATGAATCATATCTAAACATATGAAAAGAAAAGTGCACAAAGGCACAAAAACAATTGAGTGAGTTTTGGATTTTTTAAAGTATGTAAGAAAAGAATTTCGATATATTTACATGGATTAACATTTATTTAAGAAAACAAAGTGAAAAGGTTAAAATCACTTGACCGAAGTCAATGTTTGTTTATGAAAACATTTGAAGTTTGAAAACCAAGAAGATTTTTGAAATAGGGAGAAGTTTTGAAAATTTAAGAATGGGGAGGAGATGAAGGGACTATCCTAATACTTGAATTAAAAGTTAAGAGAAGAGCGATCAAACCATATTATGCACAACTCTTCAAAATAACCGGAATTCCATCTTCAAAGACCAATGAAATAACTTGAGCCCAAAGTTTCCAATCCATCACAACTTGAGCAAGGGTAGAGATCCTAAAATCTAAGTCCATACTCCAAAGCTAAGGATAGTAACCATAGCCCGAAATTAAAGTCACCAATATTTTTAATGTTTAATCCTTTATTAGTGTTTTGGTATCCAAATGGACAAAATAAAAATCACAAGCAACAATATAAACATAAACAATATGGTATATGATATAATATGATAAAAGCATAATAAAGAGATAAGGAACGAGAAATTGAAATAAAAGGATAAGGTGCGAGAGATTAAATTTAAACGGATTATATTCACATTATTATAATATTTACAATATAAGTGGTATGATGAACTTAATCAAGCACAACCACGAAAAGAATAATAAAATCGAGGCAACCGGATCCAAGTGGATCTCATTCCGAATCGGGACAACTTTAGGTCTATGTTAAGCAATCGCTGAGTAATTTACGAAGTAATTACCCTACAAATGAGGCCGGCCACCACTAATTAAAGTGGAAAATATTCGTGCTAATACATGTTAGAGAAACGATATTATGAATCGTTCTCCGAAAACATGCCACACTAAAATAAAAAGAACGGTCTAATCTTAATCGAGATTTTCGTTGAATTTATCGAAGGCAACCTATCACGATCTCAAAGTATGGAGAATGATCCAAATGATCATTCATCCATAGATTTGAAATAATGAAGATTAAACATCTTCGAAAATTAACAATCACGAATCGGAGATTGTCATCGACCAAAAAGAAAAAATAAGAGATGAAAAAGGAAAATGGATTTAAAATAAATCCAAAAAAAAAAGAAATTAAAATATTTTTTTTAAATTTTTTCTAAAAATATATTTTCTAAATTGAAGGAGTGAGGGCATCAATTTATAGAAGGAGGAGAGGAAATTTTGATTGCCGTTTTGTACAGGTTTGGGGGCGTTTTTGAAGGTCACGAAAATCCCGTGTGTGTTTGCGTTTCAAAGCTTTGCGGATTGCGTTTTGAATTGTGATGCTTTTGCGTTTTATGCTGATGCTGTTTGCGTTTTGGAATGCGTTTGTTTCATGCTTCAGGTGCTGCGGAAAGTGTGAGGCTTGTGAGTTAGGCTTGTGTTATTTGCGGCCTGATGCGTACGGCGTGGAATTGCAGCTTGTTGTTGAGGCTTGGTACGAAGTTGAAGTTTGGCAGGCGTATGCGGCGTATTGGCTTGTGAAGTTGTTGTTTATGTTTTTTTGCTACTTCAGCTTGTGATATGCTTTGGCTGGATGTTGATGTGAAGTCACGGCGTGAAGGCTTGGGAAAAGTGCTTGGGAGCTTGGCTTTGTGGCTTACGGTATGCGTGATTTTTGTTGTGCTGGGCGTGTGAGAGGCTTGTGAGGTATGGCTGTGGGCAAGGCTGGCGTGCAAGTGGCTGTACGATGGCTGGGAAAGTGTGGAACTGCGGGAGGCTAGTTGTTGGGAAAAGTGATAGCTGTTGTGGGCCAAAGTGTGATGTGAGGGGCTTGGAAAGGTGCTGAGGCTTTTGGAAGAAAAAGAAAACACATAAAATAAAAAAAACAAAATAACTTGGTCAAAGGTTTTATTTTTTTATTTATTTGATAATTGAATTCTAAAAAAAATATATGGGCTAAGAAAAAATATTAAATGGGCTAAAAGAAAATTATGGGCTTTTTCTATTTTTTTGAGGTTATATAGAAAATGGATAATAAAAATATAATAAAATGATTTAGGGATTTTTGGTAAATGTAGAATAATAAAAAAAATGGATATTTGGATTAAATTGGACGAAAGTGAATAAAAAGGAATTGAAAAGATGGATAGAAAAAATAACGGCAATTGGAATGAAAAATTGAAATAATCGGAAATCGAAAAATGATTAATGGACTAAATTTGGAAGAAAGAAATGAATTTGGAATAATGGAAATGATTATTGAAAGGGAATATGGATGAATAAATGAATACAAAAATGGTTTGATCGAAAAAAGAATAATGGATATGAAATGATGATTTTTTTAAGGCCCACGACCAACTTCTGATTTTTCACAAGCCTCTGATAAAAACGAACATAGCCATCACTAAACCACTGAACAGCTGAATAATTCGCAACTTGCCATTCAAACCACAACCATTGACTTCTGAATTTCTGAACATTTTCAAATACTTCTGAATCGATCTTTGGAAAATAAATCCACAGATGAACTGATGACCACTCAATCAAGACAATCTGGATCACACTTCTCACAAACCACAACTCAATAAACCAGAGAATTTCCGCGATCACCACAACTTATCATTGAATACGCATCGCCTGAGAAATAAACCACTGGCATACATAATTTGCAGTCGAAACAATCTTTGATAGTTTGACCAAATTAGGTCAAACGTCCATCTGACCTGAATCGTGACTGAACAAACGCATCTGAATTGAATTCACTGTCTTATCTTTGCAAACCTGCAACACAGAGAAGAAGAAGAACACTGCAACATATTTTTTTGTATTTTGGTTAGAAGTCAGTAAATATAAACAAATATAAAGAAGTAAAAAAAATAATGGTGATCCCCTGCGAAGCATAAACCCTACATCTGAGGAGAAACTCGAAAGCCAGTGCGATCTTGTTTGTATGCAAAATGCAGACAAAATGCGAAGAAATCTTAGGGCAAAAATTAGGGTGTTACAGGTGCCCCTATTTAAGTTTCTTCAATCCGGAGATATGAAGATTGACATCTTCGTCTCTACAAGATGGGAGAGACTTAAATACATAAAACCCAATTTTTGTCCTAAGAGAACAATGATATGATATGAATATGATATGCAAACCCAAGATCTCCGTGGGGAAAACATGACCACCAGAGGAAAGCAAAAACTTGGGGACAGAGAAGAAAATCCCGCTGGGGAAACAACCACAGACAAACAAATAGTTACCAGGAAAATAAATCACTGGATAACAGACTCCACTTGGGAAAAAGTATGATATAATCAAGATACAATATTCAACCAGGGAAAGATAAACACCCTGCCAGGAACTATCAATCAAACAAAGTATTCGAGTCCAGAAATGGAGAAATACTGTGTTGGAAAAGAAACATCAACTACCTGTTTACTGGGTAGGAAAATAACGGACTCAACTATCAATTTACTGGATAGGAGCAAAATACAGAGGGATAACCTCAATTACCTTTTTACTGGGTAAGAAATATCTCAACTACCTGATTTACTGGGTAGAAAATATAAAGGATTCGACTATCGATTTACTGGATAGGAGTAAAATGAAAAGGGATAACCTCCACTACCTTTTTACTGGGCAGAAAAAATATCAACTACCTAATTTACTGGGTAGGAGCATGATTGACTACCTGATTTACTGGGTAGGAGCTTAAGCAAAGGAAAACAAACTCTATTACCTTTTTACTGGGTAAGAGGAAGAAATCTCGACTACCGGATTTACTGGGTAGGAGTACAAGCAAAAGAACTTGATCAATTTGGTAATATTACCCACTATCGATTAACTGATAGCTTAATTCCAAAGTAATATACTTACAAAAGGGGGACCAAAGTTCAATCCAAGAACAAATTGGAGAGAAACGGTCAAACAAGACTCATCCCGAGGAGGAAATATCTCAACTGGGGAAAATTCCATCCAGATAATAAACTGGGGAGGAAACTGAATCAAAATTATCCACGAGAAACAAACTCAGTGGGGAATTAGAAAGGATTAACACTTTCTGCTTAATGGTCGACACTCTAAACTTGAGAGGAAGACGACACACACACTCTGTGGGGAAACTCCACACCAAAGAGCAGATAGCAATGGTAAACGCAAGAATGCAAGCAAACGAATGCTATGCTTATGCGTATGAATATGCTTATGAATATGCTGACAAAACAGACATAAAGATAAAAAACAGGTGACATGAACACCACAACAACCAGATACTCGGCTAATCCCAAGGCAACACTACAGGGAAACATACTGGAGATTCAACTTGAAAACTCGCAGGGGACTGCCATAAGCCATCAAAGGAAAAAACTCCTACTAAAAGGCTTAAATCATGATAAGACAACATCTGATAGGGATATCATCCTGCTGAGGAAAGGTAATAATCTGTTGAGGATGGAAGTATTCTTGATAAAAATCAAACTTCACGAGGAATAACTGTCATACCACTCCTACTCCACTTGGGGATAGAGTGCAATACCTGCTGAAAAATCACATAGGAACCTGCTGGAAATCAACACATGCAGACCTACTGGGGATCCATATGAGGATATCAGAAGTTAACATCATATCCAAAACAACAGTTACGAGGGATTTTAAATCAATACCCACCATCAGGTAAAAGAAAACCTCTAAACTGACTACTATATCAATACTTCTATATTCAAGGATGCAAACAAATCGAGCTGAGGAACAAGAGCTCAGCTGGGGATTCCCAATGTTTCTCATGCTGAGGAAGAGATCAAAACTCAGCTAGGGATTCTTAAAAACATCCCTTCCAACAACTCTTCTGGGGAATACATACAATCTCCATTCATGCTTATTGTTGGGGAACAAAACATCATTAACATCAACCTGTCAAGACTATCCAGGAACTTCACATGGACACAACCGAATCAAACCCTGCTTTGGGAGAGACAAGTTTCACATATCCAGACTTTACCATTCTTGGAGGCACTATTGATATCCTTTCTTTGTTCATATATCAAAAGAAAAATGTTTTTAAAATCTTCAAAAATTAAATTTATTAAATTTGTTTCAAAAGTCATCATCAACAATAAATTGAAATTTTGTAAACAGAAACAATATAAAGAATTGCAAACAATTGGATAAAAGCTCAAATTCATTGATAGAATGGTAGTCAGCAAATGGCATGACTCCATGGATCATTACAAGTTTGAAAAAATGGTAAATACATGGAAAAAGGGCTACATTGAGATACAATGATCACTATTCTCCCTATCAACTTTTGAACTCCACTGTGTCCGAAACTTCAGTCAAGGATGAGTGAATAAGAATCTTTGATGGGCAATTCTTCTGAGGAATAGAATCTGAAATCTTCGGTTGCTACAAGTGATTCAGTCTGTCGACGCAGTTACTTGCCATGATCCCTAACTTTTGCCTAGATTGCCCTTTCGGGTTTTCAATCTACCGGGATAATTACTTCTGTTTTGTCTCTAATTTTTACCTGGACCGCCCTTTCGGGTTTTCAATCCACCGAGACGCTCATTTTTGCCTAAGCCGCCCTTTCGGGTTTTCAACTTAGCGAGTTGTTCTTTTATTTTTTTAGGCGAAGTATTTCTTGACTGCATCCGCATTCACAGGGCGAGTGATCTCCTCACCATCCATAGTTGCAAGAATTAATGAACCGCCAGAGAAGGCTTTCTTAACAACATATGGGCCATCATAGTTCGAAGTCCACTTGCCCCGAGAATCTTTAAGGAAAGACTGAATCTTTTTGAGCACGAGGTCGCCTTCTCTGAATACACGAGGTTTGACCTTCTTGTCAAAAGCTTTCTTCATTCTTTGCTAGTACAACCGACCATGACACAAAGCTGTTATTCTCTTTTCTTCAATCAAATTCAACTGATCAAATCTACTCTGACACCATTCAGCCTCAGTCAACTTGGCTTCCAACAGAACTCTCATTGATGGGATTTCAACTTCGACAGGGAGCACTGCTTCTGTACCATAAACAAGTGAGAAAGGGGTTGCTCCTGTTGAAGTGCGGACAAATGTACGATACCCATGCAAAGCAAAAGGGAGCATCTCATGCCAGTCCTTGTACGTCACAACCATCTTCTGAATGATCTTCTTAATGTTCTTATTTGCAGCTTCAACAGCCCCATTCATCTTCGGTCTATAAGGAGAAGAATTATGGTGTTGAATCTTAAAATCTTCACAAAGCTCTTTCATCATCTTATTATTCAAGTTTGAACCATTATCAATAATGATTCTATTCGGAACACCATATCTGCAGATAATGTTATTCTTGATAAACCGAACCACAACTTGCTTGGTCACATTAACATACGATGCTGCTTCCACCCACTTGGTGAAGTAGTCAATTGCCACGAGAATAAAACGATGTCCATTCGAAGCCTTGGGTTCAATCATACCAATCATATCAATTCCCCACATAGAGAAAGGCCATGGGGAAGAAATCACATTGAGATAAGCTGGTGGCACATGAATCTTATCAGCATACACTTGACACTTATGGCACTTTTTCACATACTTGCAACAATCAGATTCCATTGTCAACCAATAGTAACCTGCTCTCAACATCTTTTTAGCCATTGCATGCCCATTAGCATGAGTGCTAAAAGATCCTTCATGAATTTCTTTCATTAACATGTCTGCTTCGTGTCTATCCACGCATCTGAGCAAGACCATGTCAAAATTTCTCTTATAAAGCACATTTCCATTCAAGAAGAAATTGCCTGCCAATCTCCTCAAAGTCCTCCTATCTTTATCGGATGCCCCAAGCGGGTATTCTTGACTCTGGAGAAAACATTTAATATCATGATACCAAGGCTTGTCATCATGGACCTCTTCAACTGCAAACACATGAGCTGGTCTTTCAAGTCGCATCACACTGATCATGGGAACGTCATTCCACTGGTGCACTTTGATCATAGAAGCTATAGTTGCTAAAGCATCTGCCATCTGATTCTCATCACGAGGAACATAATGAAACTCAACTTTAGTGAAGAAAGTTGATATCTTCCTGGCATAATCTCTATAAGGGATCAAGTGGGGTTGATGAGTTACCCACGTACCCTGGATCTGATTAATTACCAAGGCAGAATCTCCATACACATCAAGATGCTTAATCCTCAAATCAATAGCTTCCTCAAGACCCATAATGCAGGCTTCATACTCAGCTTCATTATTGGTACAAGGAAAAGTCAACCTCGCGGCAAAAGGAATATGTGAACCATGGGGAGTAATGATCATTGCCCCAATTCCTCTTCCGCGTGCATTCACAGCACCATCAAAAACTAAACCCCATCGAGATCCAGGTTCCGGCCCTTCCTCAATCAAAGGTTCATCACAATCTTTCACTTTCAAAAACATCACATCCTCATCTGGAAAATCAAACTTGATAGGTTGGTAATCATCAATCGGCTGATGTGCCAAATAGTCAGCCCAGATACTACTTTTTATAGCCTTTTGAGCTCAGTACTCGATATCATATTCTGACAACAACATTTGCCAACGGGCAATCCTCCCAGTCAAAGCAGGCTTTTCAAAGATATACTTGATAGGATCCATTTTAGAGATCAACCAAGTTGTATGATTCAGCATATACTGGCGAAGACGCTTTGCAGCCCAAGCTAAGGCGCAACAAGTTTTTTCAAGCATGGAATACTGAGACTCACAATCAGTGAATTTCTTACTCAAGTAGTAAATGGCATATTCTTTTCTTCCAGATTCATCTTGCTGACCAAGCACACAACCCATGGAATCTTCCAACACAGTCAAGTACATGATCATCGGTTTACCTTCCACCGGAGGAGACAAGATAGGAGGTTCAAGCAGATATTCTTTGATACTTTCAAACGCCTTATGACAATCATCTGTCCAGACACAACCTTTGTCTTTCCGAAGCAACTTGAAGATCGGAGCATATGTGGCAATCATGTGAGAGATAAACCTCGAAATATAATTCAAACGGCCCAAGAATCCTCTTACTTGCTTTTCGGTTCTTAGAGCAGGCATTTCCTGAATAGCTTTCACTTTATCAGGATCAACTTCAATGCCTCTTTGGCTGACAATGAAGCCTAACAACTTTCCAGAACGTACACCAAATGTGCACTTGTTCGGATTCAAATGAAGCTTATACTTCCTTAATCTCTGAAACAACTTCAACAAATGTTCAACATGATCCTCTTCAGTCTTCGACTTAGCGATCATATCATCAACATATACCTTGATTTCTTTGTGCATCATATCATGGAAAAGTGTGGTCATAGCTCTTTGGTACGTCGCACCAGCATTCTTCAATCCAAAGGGCATCACTCTGTAGCAGAATGTTCCCCATGGTGTAATAAATGTGGTCTTTTCCATGTCCTCGGGTGCCATCTTTATTTGATTATAACCGGAAAATCCGTCCATAAAAGAGAACACATCAAACTTAGTCGTATTATCTACCAACATATCAATGTGTGGCAAAGGAAAATCATCTTTCAGACTGGATTTGTTCAAATCTCTGTAATCAACGCACATTCGGACTTTTCCGTCTTTCTTCGGAACAGGAACAATATTGGCCACCCATTCGGGATAAGTTGACGTCACAAGAAAACCTGCATCAATCTGCTTTTGAACCTCCTCTTTGATCTTTACTGCCATATCATGATGAGTTCTTCTCAACTTCTGCTTTACAAGTGGACATTCAGGCTTCAACGGCAATCTATGCTCCACAATATCAGTATCAAGACCTGGCATGTCTTGATAAGACCAAGCAAATATATCAACATACTCTCTAAGAAGCTCTACAATCCTCTTCTTAACATCAGGGCCAAGCAATGCTCCGACTTTGACTTCTTTCTTGTCATCTTCAGAACCCAAGTTGACCATCTCTATAGACTCACCATGAGGCTGAATAATCTTCTCCTCGTGCTCAAGCAACCGAGAAATTTCATCAGGAATCTCTTCAACATCCTCTTCCTCAGCTTCAAACACAGGAAATTCAAAGTTGGGAGAGGGCATAGGATCATTGTTTTCAATGGGTTTATCAATCAATCTGCACAATGATTTTATTTTTATTTTAGAGTATGAACAAAAGTGAAAACAATATGCAGATAAACAATCATTATTATTTTGGGTTTTTTATGTTACCATTTTTCAGAATAAAGCAAAAAGGAAAACACATATGGAAATAACAAAATAACATTTTATTGATGATGATAAAATTTGAAACAAAGCCCAACAAACATCACTTTCACCTTGAGCAGAGTGAAAGGATTTTTGAAAGAAAATAAAACAAATTACTTTGAAGCATGAACAATAAAAGGAACATCAACAGCAATCCAGTTCTGGCAAATATTTCCATGCGTAACAAAGTCAGGCATTTCTTCATCTTCATCATCTTCAATGATGGCAGCAGCGGAATGATCGTTGATAAATCTAGCACTTCGGAAACCTTCTTGAATAGTCTTTGGGTCATTGAGAACCACGCCTGGTGCAAAGCCGATACCAAAACCTTCTTTGTTGTCGACAGCATCAATAACTCGTCCCCAACCATCAGACTGACCAGCTTCCAGCACTCGCAGAGCATCCTTGAAAGAAGACATGGGCATGGAATTCTTCTTAGCAACATTATCCACGACAGAAAGAGCTTGAAACGAAGTTCCCACCTCTTCTTCAGCATCAATATAGGAGAAAGAAGACAAATTGCTCACAAGCATCGCCCTTTCACCTCCAATGGTCACTAATTTCCCCTCTCTCACAAACTTCAACTTCTGATGAAGAGTGGATGTCACAGCTCCTGCCTCATGAATCCAGGGTCTTCCAAGGAGACAACTGTAAGCGGGACGTATATCCATTACTTGAAAAGTAATTTTGAATATAAACGGTCCAATAAGAATAGGAAGATCCACTTCACCAATCACTGTCTTCTTCGACCCATCAAACGCTTTCACAATAATCCCACTATGCCTCATGGGAGCACCTTGATACGCAAGCTTTTACAAAGTCGACCTCGGCATCACATTCAGAGACGATCCGGTATCAACTAACACCTTGGACATAGCATCTTCCTGACAATTCACCGAAATATGCAAAGCCAAGTTATGATTCCTCCCTTCTTCAGGTAAATCGTCATCACAGAAGCTCAAATTGTTGCACGACGTGATATTAGCCACAATACTATCAAACTGATCAACAGTCACATCATGGTCAACATAAGCTTGATCAAGAATCTTCTGCAAAGACTGCCTATGAGCCTCAGAGCATATCAAGAGTGATAAAACTGATATCTTCGACGGAGTATGCAACAACTGCTCAGTAATGTTGTACTCACTCTTCTTTATCAATTTTAACACCTCATCTTCACTATTACCAGATTGGCCTGATTGGGCAACAACATCCATAATCTGCTTACTCGCACTTGTATCTTCAACTCTCTTCGGAGGGTCCGGAGCATACACTCTACCACTTCGAGTAACCTTTGTCACATCAGCAATGCTAACCACAGACTTTGGAGTAGGAATAGGAACTTCCCTACCATTTTCTATCATCGTAGCATTATACCGGTACGAAACAGCTTTATCAGACTCATATGGCACTAGACCAGGCACATTAATCACCAATGGAGTAACAACATTTTTGCGGCTATCAAAAGAAATAACCACCCTCTTAGGAATAGTCCTCTCAGGAAGATTGAACTGAGGCATAATAGCATTCACTTCATTTTCATATTCATCTCTTTTTGCTGTCACTTCAATCAATTTATCATCCATCATCTTTTGAATGTCTCTCTTAACAATCACGCATCCACGAGGATTCACCGAGCAGATACAACATCCAGCATAATCGTGATTAATATCGTGATATTCACTCAAGAAAGCATGCATCTCAACTAAAGACTTTCGAATATGATGGACTTCATAGATCTTGAATAACCCAGGACAACCATCAACCATATTCACAGACGCATTACCATGCTTCGGCAACGGATTTTTCTGCACATTTGGATTAACATCATTAAAATACAGAACATTGTTCCTCGTCAATTTCTGTACTTCAAACTTCAATGGATAACAATTCTCAACATCATGCCCCGGGGCACCTTGATGAAAAGCACAGCGAGCATCTGGCTTATACCACCATGGGATAGTCTCTGGAACTGGAGGTGGAGGACGTATTTGCACCAGATTCTTTGCAATTAAAGATGGAAGCAAGTCCGCATACGACATCGGAATAGGATCAAAACTTGGCTTAGCCCGAACTTGTTGATTACCACCTTGTTGCATAGAAGGTTGTTGATAACGAGGTTGGTACTTTGGAACTGTCGGCACAGTTGGAGCCACATTAATCATCGGGGTTACAGAAGCCACATGCTGCGAATGGTGATTCCCACGACTATGAGGTCTTCTATAACTTTCACGGGATACTGCATTAGTCTCATTTTCTTTCTTTTTCCCAAAGTTGAACCTTCTAGAGCTTGAGCCATTGCTATTCTCTTGACTCAACCGTCCCTCACGGACACCTTCTTCTAAACGCATCCCCATGCTCACCATTTCAGTGAAATCAGAAGGAGCGCTAGCTATCATCCTCTCATAATAAAAAGAACCCAAAGTCTTCAAGAAGATCTTCGTCATTTCTTTTTCTTCTAGCGGAGGAACAATTTGGGCTGCCAGCTCGCGCCATCTCTGCGCATATTCTTTAAAAGTCTCTTTGTCCTTCTGGGACATAGCACGAAGTTGATCTCTATCTGGAGCCATATCAACGTTATACTTGTACTGCCTCACAAAAATTTCTCCCAAATCATTGAAGGTCTTGATTTGGCTATTATCCAGACTCATATACCACCTCATGGGTGCACCGGTCAAACTGTCCTGGAAATAGTGAATCAGCAGCTTATCATTATTTGTCTGAGCAGACATCTTTCTAGCATACATAGTCAAATGGCTCAACGGACAAGTGTTGCCTTTGTAGTTCTCAAACTCAGGCAGCTTGAATTTGTAAGGAACTTTAACATTAGGGACCAGACAGAAATCATAGGCATCTTTTCCGAACAAATCCTTATGCTTCAAGGCTCTCATCTCCCTCTGTATCTCAACAAAGCGTCCCTGGTGTCGCTCCCGCCAAATGACCATCGGGCCAAGAGGGGTACAGACGCGAACGGTCGGCGAAAGGAGAATGAGAACACACAGGAGTGAACTCAGAAAGACAAGAGTCGCCAGCTAGGCATTTTTATCCCGGAGGAAAGGTAATGCTGCATAGACCTAAGAAAGATATGGATAAGACGGTTGCGAACCAGAGAGACTGAGAAAGGGGGTTGGTTACAACCTGGGAAGGTATTAGCACCCAGATTTTCCGTCGTACTCGACGGGATCCACGCTTAAAATATTTGTGTTTTAAAGGGGTAGTGTCAGTGCAATTTGTGTATCAAAGAGCTGGAAAAGGATGTACAGGTGTCAGTGTAAGAGAAGTGCGAAGTGTATAAGAGAAGTGTCAGTGTAAGGACAAGAATGAAATGCTCAAGACTATGAGGCTTAAAGAATAATGCTGGAAGGAGGGGGAATATACAGAGACTTTTGTTCGATAACTATTAAGTTATGCCTACGTATCCTCTCGTGCAATGAGGAAGTCAGAACACCGTAGTTCGACCCAAAGAGACTGAAAGGTGAATTGACTTGTGAATTGCTTACTTGTCTATGCTCAAGTGTATGACCTGTCTGGCTCAGGTGCAAACTGTCTTGCATTAGACGGAAGAAGCAAGTTCTCGTTTGTGAGTGAATGAGATGAGAAAAGAATCCCGGAGGAGACGATTATTGTTTGTTTTTGAGTTTTCAGTCTTTTATTGCCTTTTGAAAGTTTGTCATAGATTAATGAGCTTAAGCCTAAACCAATGGGTTAGTAAACTCATCACATCCTCCCTCTGATTAGGGGTAATGAGAATACCTTAAGTGTGAAGTCAGTATCTCACACTTAATCACCATGGTGTAGGATTAAGATCATTATCCTACTTGTGATTATTTAGATGTTTTTGTTGTTTTTGTTTAGTGTTAAGTAATGAGACTAAGCCATAATCAGGGATTAAACAGACTCATTACACCATCCTAATAGAAGGATAATAGATGAGAATGTTTAAGCTGAGGAAAGCTCCTCAACTTAATCCATGATTAGGGATTAACCTCATGACAAAACAAAGCCTTTATTAAGTGGATTTTAGTTAATGATAAGATGAAGAAGTGAGTTTTATGATTTGTAAGACAACTTGAGGGGGACTTGTCCATTAACACTAGGGTTAGTCCTTCTTAACCAATTAAGGAAGAATTAGAACCCTAATGCAAGGCCCAAGTTACAAGCTTGATGTCTTGATGATTATTAAGTGAATTGATTAAAGGATTTAAACACATTAAGGGTTTAACACTTAGGATTAAAGTTATGCACCCCATCCTAATAGAAGGATGCAGGCATAAGCTTAATCACAAAGCCTTAAAACCTTTAGGGTTTAGTCCCTGATTGTGAGATGAGAAGAGAAGACTCAATGATGACACAAAGGTAAAACTAAATGGGGGGACTAATTAAACCCTAATTGTGATCATGCTTGGTTGTTCATATGGTTTGTGAGGTTTGCAAGAAAGTCTTCAGAGGAACCACCAGGAAGGAAGCAGATGAAAGGAGCAAAGAGAAGCAAAACAACCTGCTTCACTTAAGAAGACAAGTTGCTTGGAGAGAGAAGGTAAGATGAACAAGAATGAGCAAGCTCAATCCAAAACACAAGATAAAATGCAGCAATGATGCATAAGAGGGATGAAAATATATTGTGAGAAGTGAAGGCAAATTCACTTCTCAAAACAACTTACCACCTGAAAAGTTAGTAAAAGGAATGGAATGCAAGGCAAATGAGAAGCAATGCAATGATGAAAGCCAAAACCAGAAGCATGAGTATGATGTTAATGATGCTAAGAGATGATGCAAACATGAGGCAAGGCATTAGAATGATCATACAAACATATGGATGCAAAAGAAGCATGCTTGGAACCATGAATGTTCATGAAAAGTTATGAAATGCAAATGACATACAACATGGCAAATGAAAGATGCAATGATCAAACATGATTCTAATGTGTCCTAAGATGTATTATGAATCAAATGAATACATAAAATGTCATGGCAAGTCATGGTATGCAAGCAAATGGAAGATGGATGCAAAGAAAGGCATGGATTAGGGTTTATATGCAACATACAAAGCAAAAATCCAAAACCAAAAGCAAATGACATGAGAAATATTTGAAAATTCAATCAAAGGAACCCTAGACCTATACAAACTCACTGCCCAAAGGAGGGGATCCAACTCTTAACCTAGTGAGAGTTATGAATTTTCTAAGATTGCTAGGGTTTTAAGGTACCTTGTCAAGAAAAATGCCAAACAAATTGAAAATGCAAAATCAAATCATGCCAATTTAATCCTATAAACTACATGTTATGCAAGATGCAATGCAAAAAGAATCATTGTCCAACTCTCAATGGTTAGGCAGAAATAAATTTTTGAAGTTTGAAACAAGATATTGCCTTGAAATGAAATTAATTCCATTGAAAAATTATCAAAAGGTATCAAGAACAAAAAATAAATTTGGTTTGAGAGTTGGACAATGCTTCTAAATGTTTTTAAAGGTTACATGAATTTTTTTGTGATTTTTAAATACCTAAAAGTATTTTTAATTAATTAATTTTCATTAACTAATTAAAAATAAACTTTTAAATGATTTAAAAATAATTTTTTATGCAAAAAATAAAAATAAAAATATTTTTGGTTTTTGAAAATTAGTGAAATGCTTAACAAAAATTTCCAGAATTTTTCAATGTATTTTGCTATTTTAAATTAAATGTAGAAAATAAATCAAATAAAATGAAAATAAAATTGAATTAATGGGAAAGTCAGCGCATCCTGAGGCTGAGATTCAAACTGGGAATGGAGGGAAAGACTAGCGCGCGCATCTGGACGGCCTGAATTCAAACTTGCTTAATTATGATTAAGCCCTAATCAGAAACCCTAAACACTTTCAGATGACCGGAACAGTGTTCCGGTCATCTTCTCCGGCAAGCCAAAATCTCTATCTCTCTTAATATGCATCAAATCCTCACAAAACTCTCCAGAATCAACCTATGAACATCACTAAACATAAACCCTAACTCAAACAACATTTATTTTTCGTGAATCAAAGGAATCAAGCAAAAACATTTTTACGGGCAAACTTTCAGATCATCATAACATGCTTGTTTCTGGCTCATTTTCAAAAATAAATAGATCCCCATGATCAGGGTAACATGTAGAACAACATTCTAACAAGAAAACAAGGTTCTGGAAAATTTGTTCATCATGTTACCTGAGGTTGAGCTTTCAATCCAGGAGCTTTCTGGCTGCTTCTCTGGCTCAAACAAGTCCCAATGATCCTCCTTAGAAGCTTTTGACCCTTAGCTGGAGTTTATATGGCCTTTAGAGAGAGTTGGCAGAAGCTCAGGCCAAGGGAGTGTGAAAATCGTATTTGTGATGTGGGAGGTTTCAGGCTAAAACAATGGTTGGGAAATGATCAGAGGATCATGGTGAGATGTTTTGAGAAGTTTGTTTGTGTGTTTGAAGGCTGTATGATGAATTTCGAAAGAAGTTGCATATGAAGCATAAACTTGGAACTATAGCTTATGATCTGATTCAGGCTTGAGTGTGTGGTGTGTTATGCTGGCTTTGGTCCACTTATCACAACTAGAGAGGTCTGAGGAGTTGGTGTGGACTGTTGTGATTGGTATGGCTCAAGTTGCAAAAAGTCAAGCAAGTTGTACTTGGAGGTATGGGCAAGTGGCAGGCTGAGATAGGGGCATGGCTTGGCTCAGCTGAGTTTAGGGAGAACCATGGAATTTGATTTGAGATGATTCAGCAAGTTGCATGAAGTTTATGAGATGTTTTGCAAATTTCCCAAAGTTTGGCCACTTTGAAAATTCATGAGATTCAAGGCATCAAAATGCAATATTCTTGGGCCAATTCTGATCTTTAGAAGTCATGTGATCATGTTGTGAAGAGTTTGTACACATTTTAAGCCTTTAGAACACTTGATCATACCATTTTGCAAAATGCCCCTTTGGTAGAAAACTTCAAATTATGTGATTTTGGCCAACTTTGACAAGCCATAACTTTTGATCCAAAATGAATTAGAATGAGTTCTTGTACTTTTTGAAAAGGGAATGATCCATTCTACAACTTTCATGACCAAAGTTTTCTCATTTGAAGCATTTTTGAATCAAAAAGCAAGGGTTGAAAAAGTTTCCAAAAATGGCAATTTTCCATTACAAGTCATTTTCCCAAAAAGTCAACTTTGCAAATGGCTTGAAATTCTTCAATTTTGTGAACTTCTAACATCTTCTATGATCAAATAAAGATCATACACAATCAAAATGATGAAGAACACCCTTTGGTTGGGTCATTGAGGGCCTCAGATGCCCTGATTTTGCACTGACTTGCTCAAAAAGTCAACTCTTGGTCATATGCCTTCCCCATGGAATTTCTTCATGAAAATTGATATGAATGATCCCTATACCATATAGAGACCAATAGAAACAAGAATGACCAAAAAACTGGAATTATGGCCTTTGAAACCAAAACCCTAATTTTAGGTCATCTGTGTAGTTAAACCTGGCTCTACTTCCATGCCTTTCTCAGTTCTTGTGATTCTTTGATTTCTTTGACCTTGAGAGGATATAATATGATGCTTGAACACACATGGACCCCTTTGAAATGATTGATGACCTTTGGAGTGGCTCAAGTGGCTCTTGGATAGCTCAGATCACAAACCCTAGATGCAGATGACTTAGAAACAATGCAGTGTACTAAAAATGTGGTATGAAATGCTATGATTGAGTTTATACATATGAAATGATCACAAGCTATGGTGAAATGAGTGAGGACAAATTTGGGGTGTTTACACCTGGAAATCATCAAGTCTTTCAGCCACTCCAGCGCCTTCACTAGGCTCAGCATGGTAAATCATTTCATCATGGTGCGGAATAGTGTGCACCACAGGCGGTGCAGTAGTCACCATTGGAGGAAGAGTAGTCCACACTGGTGGGAAAGTATTAAATGCAACAGTCTCAGGATGATGAGGAGGACGATAACCAGCAGGAATAAAATCAACTGGCATGCCCCAGGGTGTGCTAGCAGGCATACGATAGCGAAGAGAAATAACAGTCTCAACAGGAATTGATGCGGTAACAATCTCGGAGATGACAGTATTCTGAACAGGAGAATTAGGAGGTGGCTGATTCTGAGCAGCCACCAAATTTTCCATCATAGTAGAAACTCTTTCCAAGCTTTCCCTCAGAAATGTAACCTCTTCGCGCAGCTCGCGATTCTCTTGTTGTAAAGTTTCCATCACCCTTCTCCGATTAGCTCGAGTATCAAATCGGTGAGTCAGCTTGACAGGAGAACTGAATGAAGACCAAGAAACAACATAAGATCCCTGGAGAACACTCAAAAAGCAAGACAAATGCGGGTATGATGCATGGTATGCGTATGCAAATGCAAAGATTTCAAAGGACTATGAGATAACTTGCAATATTTAAAAAGAGACATTTTTGAAATACTTAAAAAAAACTCATTCTCATTAAGATCAAAGTGAGGATTACAAGTAAAGTACAAACATCAATAATCCTAATACATGAGAGCAAAAGTAAACTAGGCCTAGGGAATCATATCCGAAGAAGTCCCGAATCCTGGCTGATACTTCGTGCGAATTCTCTTGATCTCTTTCTTGTACCGATCTTCCATGTCTTCCTTATCCTTCACTAACTTGTCGACAATGGCCTTCCAAGCACCGGAAGTAGGAGGAATAGTAGATGGAGTACTAGAGGAAAATAAATCCTCTCTCGGCCTCTTCGTGACACGCCGCTCAAGTAGCTCAATGAGATCGTCCTTCTCCTTCAGCTGCTCCTGCATCGTGGTCTTCTCAAGTAGCCATTCTTCTTTCTCTTTCTTCATTTTGTCTAACTCTTCTTGAAGAGCCACCTTCTCATCAACGGGAGGTAGAAAAGAAGACAAAGGCAATATGGGAAACAAAGGCTCCTCAAGTGGATAAGGCATCTTGAGTTTGGAAGCTCTAGATCGAACCCACTGAATATAACATTCGGAAGGAGGAAAGTGTTGTCTTCCCAATTGACCCTTCTCTTTCCGATGAACCACATGCCAAGAATGAGCAATCCTTTTCTTCATTTCCACATGATCAGCACCATTAAGAAAGAAGAAACGGGATAAGGAAAGATTGTTTGGTATGTCCTTCAAACAATAACCGAACTGTCGTCTAGCAAGAATGGGGTTGTAGCTAATTCCCTCACGTGTACCAAGAAGAGGTACATTAGGAAATTCTCCATAATTATCAATAAGAACTCCAGTGTCATAATGAGAACTATACCATGTCATGTCCTTATGAGAAAGTGACATCAACCTTTGAGACCATCTTCGATTCTCTCTATTGTCCTTGAAGACATCCGACTTGGGTAGGTGCGAAATAAACCACCTATAAAGAAGAGGCGCACAACATACAATCTCTCCGTCACCTTTGGAGGTCCTATAGTGAAAAGCATGATACATATCTCCAAGCAAGGTAGGCACCGGGTTCTTCTTCAAGAAGATCTGAATAGCATTCTCATCCACAATACCATCCAAGTTCGGAAACAAGACAATCCCGTAAATAAGCAAAGCAAGAATAGCCTCAAATGCATCCTTATGACCCAAAGTAAGTGAATTAGAAGCCTTTCCCATCAAGAACTTAGCATTAATACCACGAACACTTCCCTTTGGAAGAAACTTCCCATTAAGATCGGACTCCTTAAGAAAAAGTGCTTTGGCGATGACCTTGATAGTAAGCTCCTTCTCTAGACCACTGAAAATAAATTCCTTGTCCAGAATAGGCAAACCTAACCAATGAGAATACTCCTCCAAAGTCGGCACAAGCTGATAATCCGGAAAAGTGAAACAATGATGCAACGGATCATAGAACTGAGCTAAAGTAGGGAGAATCCCCTCAGGTACATCGGTATCCAACATATACAAAAGCTTCCCATGACATCTCCGGAACTCTTGGGCATCAACAACCAAAGCTCCTAGCTTTCTCAACTCTACTACATTAGGATTCTTGAAGGTGTACTTCTTTGTGTTTCTCCTTTCAAAAGTCATAACCATGGACATCTGAAATTTTGCAAAAGTTCCTTATAAGTCCTTTGAAATCTTACACATAATGCTCATGAATGTTATGATGGCATGTATGCAACAAACACAAACAAGATCACACAAGGCACACGGGCTTAGGTTCCGAGTCACGAGCATGAAGTCAAGGTAATAGAACACCAACCCACACAGGTAAGTACTAAGGTTTTGTCTTCATTGTACCTGCAGAAAACCAAAAGGGTGCTAACAGAGGTGCCCGGAGTTAACAGACGTCTTTAGAATATCACCGGTACATTGGATTACACCCCAACCGATAGAATTCTTAAAATAGACCTTGTCCGAGTGTAGTATCGCGTGACAACCGCCTTAGGTTTACACCCAGACAGTTTCCGCACTACGTTCCTAAATTGGCTTGGATGGGTTAAGGGTTCTACGATCCTCAGTATGATCAGCTCAAGGTCGGAAAATAATGCCACGTACGATTACTCGTCATGACATTGATAGTCCAAGAGAGCCTAACCGAGTGGAGATTATCAAATTGATATAGCTTTGGACTACACCATCGCTTATCGCTTCGAATATCGCCCTCCTATCATAAGTGTCACTCAGATCCGGGTTAGAAACTATCTCACACAGAGGATCACCAAAACCGAAACAGAACAATCAAATAACAAACAAATCAAACCAAAGCAAAAAATAAATCAAAGTAGGCTGAATCCGCTTAGAGATTACTCCCTAGCAGAGTCGCCACTTTTCTGTAGCGGTAAAATCGTGAGTGTAAGCTATTGATTAACTTAACTCAAGGTACACAGAGTCGCCACCGCGCTTTTATTTATTTCCAGAAGGAAAAAGGTAAAAGAACGAATAAAAACCTAAGGATCTAAAAGCAAAAGCTATAAGAAACAAACAGAGAATGGGTAAGGGGATTGGTTACAAATCGGGAAGGTTTTAGGCACCCGACTCGTCCGTGGTACTCCATGGGAGCCCTTTGAAATATTTATTGCTTTTTGGTTTGAAATTGGTTTGCTTGAAAATGATTGAAGGGATGAGGAGAAGAATGTTTTTTTAAGATTTTGTGTTTGATGAGGTTTTAACGCCTCATGCCTACGTACCCACAAAGTGCAATGCGAGATCAAAACCTCGTAGTTCGTGGTACAAAATTTGAAAAGAAACAATGAGTTGCATTAATTTTAAAATGTAGAGATAAGTCGTCATTCCTTAGCGAATAATTCCGCTAGAAAGAATGAATCATATCTAAACATATGAAAAGAAAAGTGCACAAAGGCACAAAAACAATTGAGTGAGTTTTGGATTTTTTAAAGTATGTAAGAAAAGAATTTCGATATATTTACATGGATTAACATTTATTTAAGAAAACGAAGTGAAAAGGTTAAAATCACTTGACCGAAGTCAAAGTTTGTTTATGAAAACATTTGAAGTTTGAAAACCAAGAAGATTTTTGAAATAGGGAGAAGTTTTGAAAATTTAAGAATGGGGAGGAGATGAAGGGACTATCCTAATACTTGAATTAAAAGTTAAGAGAAGAGCGATCAAACCATATTATGCATAACTCTTCAAAATAACCAGAATTCCATCTTCAAAGACCAATGAAATAACTTGAGGCCAAAGTTTCCAATCCATCACAACTTGAGAAAGGGTAGAGATTCTAAAATCTAAGTCCATACTCCAAAGCTAAGGATAGTAACCATAGTCTGAAATTAAAGTCACCAATCTTTTTAATGTTTAATCCTTTATTAGTGTTTTGGTATCCAAATGGACAAAATAAAAATCACAAGCAACAATATAAACATAAACAATATGGTATATGATATAATATGATAAAAGCATAATAAAGAGATAAGGAACGAGAAATTGAAATAAAAGGATAAGGTGCGAGAGATTAAATTTAAACGGATTATATTCACATTATTATAATATTTACAATATAAGTGGTATGATGAACTTAATCAAGCACAACCACAAAAAGAATAATAAAATCGAGGCAACCGGATCCAAGTGGATCTCATTCCGAATCGGGACAACTTTAGGTCTATGTTAAGCAATCGCCGAGTAATTTACGAAGTAATTACCCTACAAGTGAGGCCGGCCACCACTAATTAAAGTGGAAAATATTCGTGCTAATACATGTTAGAGAAACGATATTATGAATCGTTCTCCGAAAACATGCCACACTAAAAGAAAAAGAACGGTCTAATCTTAATCGAGATTTTCGTTGAATTTATCGAAGGCAACCTATCACGATCTCAAAGTATGGAGAATGATCCAAATGATCATTCATCCATAGATTTGAAATAATGAAGATTAAACATCTTCGAAAATTAACAATCATGAATCGGAGATTGTCATCGACCAAAAAGAAAAAATAAGAGATGAAAAAGGAAAATGGATTTAAAATAAATCCAAAAAAAAAGAAGAAATTAAAATATTTTTTTTAAATTTTTTCTAAAAATATATTTTCTAAATTGCTTCTAAATTTTTTTCTAAATATTTTTCTAAAACATATCTTATGAAATTCTTCATATCAAAATTTTACTAAACAATATCATTAAAAAAAATATGAAATATATTAAAGAATGAAACAAAATGGAAAGGGGATGGGGAAGACCCGCGGGTCAGGTGGTGATTAGCAATCAGGATATAGATCCATGGCCCAATTCATACACATCAGTTTTTATAAAAATTAAATAAAATCAAGATATATAAAAAAATGGAAAAAAAGAAACAGAAACAACGTAGGTCTTCTTCTTCAAAGAAATCAAAACAGGGCACACAATCTCAAAAACGCAGCGGCACTCTCTCACCTTCACAAAACGAACCAATCCGCAAAAATCAAACAACAAATCGGTCCTTCTCTTCTGCAGTCCTCTTTCGATTTGCTTTCTTCTTCTTCTTTCACAAATATCTCTCTCTAAGCGTTTTTGGTTTGTGTGTTGAAAGCAAATTGAAGAAAATTGAGAGTTGGTTTTAGGTTGGCAAAGGATTGGTGAAGAATTTAAGTTTTGAAAGGGTGATGAAGATGAAATTGAAGCTTCAAATTTCTGAAATTGGGGCTTTTTTAATTGTGCAGAGTTTTGGTATGGCTTTTGAAGCTTGAATATTGAAGGAGTGAGGGCCTCAATTTATAGAAGGAGGAGAGGAAATTTTGATTGCCGTTTTGTACAGGTTTGGGGGCGTTTTTGAAGGTCACGAAAATCCCGTGTGTGTTTGCGTTTCAAAGCTTTGCGGATTGCGTTTTGAATTGTTATGCTTTTGCATTTTATGCTGATGCTGTTTGCGTTTTGGAATGCGTTTGTTTCATGCTTCAGGTGCTGCGGAAAGCGTGAGGCTTGTGAGCTGGGCCTGTGTTATTTGCGGCCTGATGTGTACGGCGTGGAATTGCAGCTTGTTGTTGAGGCTTGGTACGAAGCTGAAGTTTGGCAGGCGTATGCGGCGTATTGGCTTGTGAAGCTGTTGTTTATGTTTTTTTGCTACTTCAGCTTGTGATATGCTTTGGCTGGATGTTGATGTGAAGTCACGGTGTGATGGTTCTTTGAAGCGCAGATGGAATTCAAGAAAGAAGAGGTCGAACAAGTTCACAAAATACGAAGGGAAAAGACTCAACAATTAGAACAGAGCCAACTAGCCTTGAAGGAAGCAATGAAGGAGATTGTAGATCTTAAACTAAGAGCAGGCGTCAAGAAGAACCGGACGGAGGTGGTGACTGCAGAAGAGGAGCCTGAATTTTTTTTAGTCTAGGGTTTTAGTTCATTGTTGATTGTATCCAGACTACCTACAGGCTTGTTGTAGGAGTCTTGCTTTATCTTGCTGTCATCTGTATTGAATTGTAACCCTTTGGGGAATTCTGTTCTTGTCTATAACTCTGATTGTTGGTAGTTTGTTCATGCTATGCAATGATACTTTCCAATTACCGTCTCTGAATGAGCAAAGTTGTTGGTCATAAGACACCAGGGTCTGAATACTCCTCAAAAGAGTTTGAAAAGTTAGTTTCCAATGAAGCCATCTGGAGTATTTTCTGTCAATATACCAGAACCGGGGCATATTAATGTCTAAAAATGGAAACATGAATAGTTACATTGCATGCATATAACATGTTTGTTGTTTTGCAGGTATTTTTCCAGTGTTCTAACGTTCATGTCACTTTCAGGCACTATAGCTCCCAAGAAGGTTCAGAGACAGTCAACAGTGCACATATACCCTACAAAGGTGAACAGAGAAAGAGCAATGGAGCAGATGCAAGCAGATCTGGCTGACTTAAGGACGAGAATGGACAACTTCATGACCCTCATGGCTGGGATGGGTCAAACTCAAGAGCGTCTACGCGAAATGGTAGAGAAAAATCAAGTCAGGAACAATGGGACAATAGATGGAGGTAATCGCAACGGGGCTGGCGCCCGTCATGTTGAAATCCCTGTGATGCAACTAGGGGTCACTATTATCAATGATGGAGTAAATAACTTGCAGATGGATGGACAGGAAAACAATTCACTTTGTTGGATGAGGCGGAAGGCCAAGGAGTTGATATGAATAGAAGGTTCGAAGAAATGGCTGAGCAGATTCGTGCCATTCAGTCTCAGAGTTCTCTAGGGTTTGACATCACCGATTTGGGCTTGGTGCCAGGGGCGACAATTCCCTACAAGTTCAAGGTTCCCACTTTTGATAAGTACAACGACACGGCATGCCCGAAAACCCACCTTCAGTCTTTTGTGGGAAGGATTACTGCACATACCAATGATTAGAAGATGTGGATGTATTACTTCTAGGATAGTCTTGTAGGAGCTTCTTTGGAATGGTACATGAAGTTGAGCAGGGTCAATATTCGAAGCTGGAAGGATCTAGCTGAGGCGTTTGTGAAGCAGTATCAGTATAATTTGGATATGGCTCCAAATCGTACCCAGTTGCAGACAATGTCTCAGAATGCTAAAGAAGGGTTCAAAGAGTACGCCCAGAGGTGGCATCAGCTTGCTACTCGAGTACAACCTCCCTTGTTGGAAAATGAAATGGCAGATATGTTTACGGGAACGCTGCAGGGGGTGTTTATTGAGAGACTGGCGTCTTGTTCGGCAACGAAGTTCAACGACATTGTGATAGCAGGAGAGAGGGTTGAAACTCTTCTAAAAATGGGGAAGATTCAAGACACTAGTGCAAGTAGCTCAAGTGGTGTGAGAAAGGCTTTCAGTGGACCTCCAAGTAGAAGGGAGGGAGAGACTAATGCTATGTACGATCGAGGTCAGGGCCGCGGATACAGAGGATCTTATGAGCAGGTAGCCGATGTCACCATCCCCACACCTATGCAACAGCAGCAACAACAGCAACAGCCGAAGTGCAATAACTATCAGCAAAGACCATATCAACAGAGACAGGCTCGTCCAGCTAACAGGGTGCTCGAGGCCATCCCAATGACGTACACGACACTGCTCCAAAGATTGTTAGACTTGAATTTTGTTCACTTGAGGACATTAGCACCACCTCCACTTGGAAAGCTTCCAGTGGGGTATGATGCTAATGCAAGATGCACATTTCATTCAGGAGCTCCTGGGCACTCAACGGAGAAGTGCAGGGCATTGCAGCATAAGGTCCAGGACTTGATTGATTCAAAGGCAATTAATTTTGCACCGCCTCCAAATGTTACATCAAACCCCATTCTGAATCATGGAGGGGCCAGGATAAACTCTATTGACGATGGCGAGAGGTTGAACCTGATCTTGAATGTGGATGAAGTGAAGACTTCCTTGTTAGTCGTGAAAGACAGATTGTTGAAATGGCAAGTTTTTCTAGGTTGTGATTTTGATTGTGAGGGTTGCATGAATTCTGTTAATGGTTGTGGGGATTTGAAGGTTGGGCTGTAGTGTTTGATTGATGAGGGGTCACTACAGTTCGACAGAGTTGATGATAGAAGTGATTGTGTGTCTACAATGACAATTTATTTTGATCCTACTGAAGTTCCTGCCCGGAGAGAACCTGTGACTATCTATGTTCCCGAAGTGAGTCCAGTGACCATTACTGTTCCGGGACCAGTCCCTTATGCTGATGACAAAGCCATCCCTTGGCACTATGGCTCAGACGTGTACGTAGGAGGCCAGAAGGTGGAGAATAAAACGGTGACAATTGACCCGACTGTTGTGAATGTCGGAGGATTTGGGGGATTTACACGAAGTGGGCGTCTCTTTGCTCCTCAAGCTCTTAGAGGTGATCCTGAAGCTGAAGTTACTACAAAGGCTAAGGGTAAACAGATAGCAACTGAAGAGGTGACAACTCCTGCTTCCGGTCAGGGCACTTTCGAAAAAGAAGTTGAAGAGTTCATGAGAATAAGAAAGAAAAGCGATTATAAGGTGGTTGAACAGCTGAATCAGACCCCTTCCAAGATATCCATTTGTCGTTGCTGATGTGTTCCCAAGCTCATCGAGAGGCTTTGCTAAAAGTTTTACAAATGGCATATGTACCACAAGAGATAATTGTCAACCAGTTAGAGGCTGTGGTAGGCAGCGTAAACGCCAACCATGGGTTGGGATTCACAGATAGAGATCTCACTTCTGAGGGACGCAATCACAACAAAGCCTTACATATCACCATGGAGTGTAAGGGCGTTGTTCTATCACACGTCCTGGTAGATACAAGCTCTTCTCTCAACGTGCTCCCTAAGAAGGCCTTAATGAAGCTGAACGTTGATGGCATTGTCTTGCGACCTAGTGATTTGATTGTGAAAGCCTTCGATGGATCTCGAAGATCTGTGTTTGGGGAGGCGGAGCTACCAGAGAAGATTGGGTCTCAGATATTCAAGAGTACATTCTATGTTATGGATATTCAACCCGCTTATAGTTGTTTGCTGGGACGTCCCTAGATTCATGCTGCTGGCGCAGTAACATCCACGTTGCATCAGAAGTTGAAGTATGTGGTGGACGGCCAAATTGTTACTATATGCGGAGAAGAGGATATTTTTGTAAGCCATATGTCAACCTTCAAGTATGTAGAAATGAACGGGGAGATCCATGAGACATTTTGCCAAGCTTTTGAGATGGTCAATGTCAGTATGTTGTCTCCAGCAGTTCAGAGCGGTGAGAAGGAAGGGACTCCTATCTAATCTTACAAGCAAGCTAGGGAGGTAGTTCAATCCGGAAATGCCCAGGGCTGGGGTAAGTTGTTAGAAATGGAAAAGAAGGATGACAAGTTCGGTCTCGGATATCAACCTGGACAGTCCAGCTGGTCTCATGGCAGTAAGCCCATAACATTCACTAACGCTGGAATGCTCGACTACAACAATGTTTGTGCAACAGATGTAGATGGGGATAGTGACTGCGACTTGGATAACTGGATTCACCCATGCGTACCTAGGGAGAAGCTACGAAACTGGTCTGCTGAAGATTTTGTTCAAGTTACTTGGCAGTCAAAGTAATTTTCTTTGTTTCCATTTTTATCATACTGCATGTCAAATCCTGCACTCTGCCCAAGGTGCATGGATCCATGTGTAGGGCCACCATGTTTTAATGCATTTGCTTTTTCCATGAAATAAAGGACATTTTTCAAGAAAATTGTGTTCTCTTTCTTTCATTTTAAATTTTTTCACAAATAAAATGGCAATGTTTTTCTTTCCTGTTTTTTTGTGTGTTCGTGTTTTCTTCGGGAAAAAATCCCGATTCTGAAATAAGCACATCATTTGTGCAGTGTTGATCATTCGGATTCCTGTGACAATGTTCCTGCTATGAATATGCATGACTTCGACAATCCTATATACCAAGCTGATGAAGGGGTTGAGGAAGACTATGAACTCCCGGAAGAATTGGTCAGGTTGTTGAAACAAGAGGAAAGGGTCATTCAGCCTCATCAGGAAGAAATAGAGATCATCAACATCGAATCTGAAGATGTAAAGAGAGAGATAAAGATTGGGGCCATTCTGCAGGCCGAGGTAAAGAGGGAATTGATTGGTATGCTACGGGAATATGCAGATATCTTCGCATGGTCGTATCAGGAAATGCTAGGGTTGGATACTGACATCGTTGTGCACAAGTTGCCACTAAAGGAAAACTGTCCTCCTGTGAAACAAAAGTTGAGAAGAACTAGCCCTGATATGTGTAAACACCCCAAATTTTCCCTCACTCTTTATCACCCCATGACTTGTGATATTTCATTTTTGTTTTAACATAAGCATTACATCTTATATTGCATTTTTGTTTCACTGCATAGTTTAAGTTCATCTGCATCTAGGGTTTGTGATCTGAGCAATCCAAGATTCCATCTGAGCCATCCCAAAGGCCTCAAAGCTTTTCAAGAGGTTCCATGTGTGTTCTATCATCATATTATGCTCCTCAAGATTAATGGAAGTCAAGATATCATAAGAACTGGCAAAGGCATGGAAGCAGAGCTAGGGTTTCACTACACAAATGACCAAAATTAGGGTTTTGGTTTCAGAGGCCTTAACCCCAAATTTTTGGGTCATTCTTGTTTCTAATGTTCTTAATATGTTATAAGGATCATGTGTACCAGGTTTTATGAATAAATTCATTGTGGAAGTCATTTGTTCACTGTGTAACTTCCTGGGCAAGTTAAGTCAAAATCAGGGCATCTGAGGCCCCCAACAATGGAACCAAATGGGTATTTTCATCAAATTGAAGCTATATGATCTTTATTTGATCTTATAAGAGGTTGGAAGTTCACAAGATTGAAGAATTTTGAGCCAATTGCAAACTTGCTAAAAATGGAAATGACTTGAAATGCAAACTTTCCATTTTGGGAAAGTTTTTCAACCTCCTCTTTCTTAACCAAAAATGCTTCAGATGAAAAATTCTTGGTCATGAAAGTTGTAGATTAGATCTTTCCCTTTTCAAAAATTACAAGAACATGTCTTGATTCATCATAGAACTCAAGATATGGCCTTTCAAAGTTGGCAAAAATCCTATAATTTCAAGTTTCATGCCAAAGAAGGATTTTGCAAATTGGCATATTCAAGCATTCTAATGACTTCAAATATGCACAAACACTTCACAATATGACCAAAAAACCTCAAAGGATCAGAATTGTGCATTGAACTTAGGGTTTCCATGACTTATGATCCAAGAAACTCCAAAGAGGGAATTTTGCAAAACATGTGATAACTCTTCATCCAAGTCATCCAGCACATCAAAACCAATCCCATGGCCATCCTAGAACTCAGTTGAGGTCAGACACCCCATGAAATCTCCCCTGACCCGTGCCCATACCTCAAAGTACAAAATCTTGACTTTTTGCAAAAGCTCACATATCAATCAGCCTGTGCCACAACAACTCTCTGGCCAATTAACATTGTTTATGTGGACAATAAGCAACTCATTTCATACAACATTGAGGTCTGAATCCATACACACACTCAGAATCACAAAAACCTCAAGAAACCTTCCCTTCATCGAATTTCATAACACAGCCAACAAAAATCATAAACTCTTCCACCAATCAACTCAGCATCACCCCAGGATCATTTCCCACCCATCACCATAGCCTGAAACATCCCCAAACTCAAACGCGATTTCTGCAACCTTAGAACTGAAGCTCACAAAGGAGGCCAAATACACTCATTCCAAGCATCACAGTAGGCTCAGAGGATCAAAGGAGTTGGTTTGCACAAAATAAAGGGTCAGAAAGCTCAAAAACACAAAGCTTCAACTCAGGTAGCTTCATGAACTTTTTTTTCCAGAACTTCTCTTTTAAGTTTCTAAATGATTCCTCATGCTTCACTGATCATCCTGATATGATTTGTTTTGAAAATGATTGAGAAATGGCTATGTATTGACTCTCTGAAATTTTGCCCGTAAAAATGTTCTTATTCGATTCTCTTGATTCGTGAAAAATAAATGATTTTTGTTGTGAGATTCTTGTTTAGGATGTTTAGTTGAGTCAATCTGGAGAGTTTTGTGCGTTTTCGTGGCGTTTTGAGAGAGATAACATAAGAGAGCTGCCGGAGAAGATGACTGGAGGTCTTCTCCGGTCACCTGAAAATCATTAGGGCTAAACCTTAATTAGTTTCCCAATTTCATTGTGAGCCCTTGGATGAAGATTTGTTTAGCCAGCGTACGGTTAAGATGGAGTCATTAACCCTAAACCTTAATTAATTAGATTAATTAGGTTTATTTGAATTAATTTAATCAGAATTGATCCTGGTCTTTAAAACACGCGCGCAATCAACCCTCACCCCCTGGATTTGAATCTCAGCCTTAGGATCAGTTGACTATCCATTTTAATTCATTTTAATTCATTTTTCTTGCATAATTTATTTAAAATACCAAAAAACATCACAAAAATATTTTATTTTGCATTTTGACTTTAAATATTTTTCTCATTCCAAAAATGATTTTTATTTTATTTTTTGCATTAAAAAAGCATTTTTAAAATATTTAAATGTTATTTTTAATTAATTAAAGTCTTTTAATTAATTAAAAATACATTTAGGTTTCTAAAAATCACCAAAAAAATCATGAATCATCCCAATGCATTTAGAAACATTTTCAAACTCTTCATACAAATTTCTTTTTAGGTTTGATCATAATTTGTGAATTTTCTTTGAATTAAGGGTCATTAAAATCATATTTTTGAACCCTAACTTGAAAAAATCATTTCTGCCTAACTAAGAAGAGTTTGAAGTTGATTCCTTTTGCATTGTTTTCTATATTGCATTTAGTTTATAGGTCATTTATCTCATAAATTTATCTTGCATTTTCAATTTGATTTGCATTTTTCCCTTTGAATCACCAAAAAACCCTAGAAAACTTAGGAAAATCATAACTTTTGATTGGTTAGGCTTCTGACCTTCTCCTTTGGGGTGTGACCTAGTATGGGATTAGGGTTTGTTTGAGCTTGATTGCAATTTTTTATCATGTCATATGCTTCTGTTTTGTTCATTTGCATCTCATACTTCCATAAAACCCTAATTTTATGTGTTCACTTGCATTCATCTTGCATATGCATCAATACATGAACTTACCATGACATTTCTTGCATTCATATGTCATCTTAGACATCTTAGGACATGTTATAACCATGCTTGATCATTTCTTCATTCATTTTCCATGTTTTGTATTCATTTCATTTCATTAACTTTCATGTGTTTTCAAACTTCAAAGCATGCTTCCATTTGCATCTCATCTTTGTATGATCATACATAGGCATTTTGTATGCCTTTGCATCATATTACATGACATTCATATTGCATAAACACTTATGACTTTGGTCATTTCATCTCATATCATCTCATTTAATTTCATTTCCTTATGCTTTATACCTTATGCATCCATGCTAACACTTTCAAGTGGTAAGTCATTTTGAGAGGTGGATTTGCCTTCACCTCTCACTTCTTCTTATCTCTTTCATTTGCATTTTAATATGTCTTTGAAGTGAACTTGTTCACTTGTGTTTCATCTATCTCACTTTCTTTCTTTAAGTTACTTATCTTCCTCAATGAAGTAAGTAACTTATTCTTCTGCTTCTTCCTCCTTTCATATGCTTCTTCCATTGGTGGCTTCCTTGAAGATCTTTCTCAAGCATTACAAACCATAGGATATCCAAGCATAATAATAATTAGGGTTTTGATTAGTCCCCCTTAGTTTTTACCTTTGAGTCTCCTTGAGTCTCTCTTCTCATCTCAATAATCAGAGACTAAACTCTTAAAGTTTTAGGACTTTGGAATTAGGGTTATGCCTTTATCCTTCTATTAGGATGGAGTGTATAACTTTAATCCTAAGTGTTAAACCTTTAATTTGTTTAAACCTCTTAATCAAATCATCTTAATAATCACTAAGACTTTATCTTGTAACTTGGGCCTTACATTAGGGTTCTAACTCTTCCTTATGGTTAAGAGGGACTAACCCCAGTGTGTAATGGACAAGTCCCCCTCAAGTTGTCTTACAAACCATAAAATTCACTTCTTAATCTCATCCCTTAATTAAAATCCACTTAATAAAGGCTTTGTTATATAATGAATTTAATCCCTAACCATGGATTAAGTTGAGGTATCTTCCTCAGCTTAAGTGTTCTCATCTATTATCCTTCTATTAGGATGATGTAATGAGTTCACTAATTTGTGATTAGAGATTAAACTCATTACTTAACACTAAACAAAAACCCAAAAACATCTAATTAATCACAAGTAGGTTAATGATCTTAATCCTACATCATCATGGCAATTAAGTTGAGATGCTTATCTCATACTTAAGTAGGCTCATTATCCCTAATCAGGGAGCATATAATGAGTTTGCAAGCCTTTGATTTAGGCTTAAGCTCATTAACTATTGCAAAACACAAAAAACAATAACAAAACTGAAAATATCAAAAACAAACAATAATCGTCTCCTTCGGGATTGTTTTTCTCATCACACTCATTCACAAGCGGGAACTTGCTTCTTCCGTCTAATGCAAGACAGTTAGCACTCGAGCCAGACGAGTCATACACTTGAGCATAGACAAGTAAGCAGTTCACAGTCAATTTATTTTTCCAGTCTCTTTGAGTCAAACTACGGTGTTCTGACTTCCTCATTGCATGAGAGGATACGTAGGCATAACTTAACTGTTATCGAACGAAAGTCTCTTTGTCTTCCCCCTCTTTCAACATTCTCTTTTAAAGCCTCAGTTCCTGAGCATTTCACTCTCTTTTGCACTGACACTTGTATATTTCGTTTCCAGCTTTTTGCACACAGATTGCACATACACTACTCCTTTAAACACAATCTTTTAAGCGTGGATCCCATCGAGTACGACGGACAATCTGGGTGCTAATACCTTCCCAGGTTGTAACCAACCCCCTTTCTCAGTTTCTCTGGTTCGCAACCGTCTTATCCATCATTTTTCTAGGTTTATGCAGCATTACCTTTCCTTCGAGATAAAAATGCCTAGCTGGCGACTCTATTCAGTTCACTTCATTTTCTCTTTTCGCCGACCATTCACGTTTGTACCCTATCTGATCTTGGTGTCTTTTCGGGGGAGCGACAGCTTGGCGACTCTGCTGGGGAAGACTTATCTTGCAACCAGGGTTTCTGGTTCTTTTTGTGGGTTTCTCCTAGCGCTTGTTTGACTTGTGTTTATGGGGGTGTTATGTGTTACTTGTGCGTTTTGTTTATTGCTTTATTTATTGCTTTCTGTACAGCTTTATTTATTGCTTTCATTTACAGTTTTATGCATTTCATATTGTTATCATCATCTATGATGGATTTGTTGTCTCCTTTGGTGGGAGGGATTTCGAGTGATTAAGGTTCCATACTAGGGACCTGAGTGACATATAGGATATAGTGGCTTCATATTCTTTCCCATTCCATTTCGGTCTGGTGCAGGAATATGAAACACGGTTCAGACATGGGTTTCTTCTTGAGAACTATGTGCTATGGATTTCCTGTAGTACTAGGGCTATCTGGGAAGCCTGCTAAGTCTGGATGACCTTTTATGACCTTCAGCATCTGAGGTGAATTAGAGGAGGAACCTTTATGATTATTGTAAACATTGTACCTCCGGGTTTGAAGTGTTTACACTTCTCATAATTGATCGAAGTTTGAGGATCCTTGTTCTAGAACAATACATGTGAGGGGGTTGGAATGTTTACAGGTTTGCAGGAACCCTTGGCCTCATCATACCTTGTTACTAGTATTGTTAAGGTTGTATCATTTTGGATTGTTCTTGTGAAACCCTGGAGTTGTAACTCTTTATTTGAGTCCCCCACCTGGTTACTGGTTTTCTAAGCCTTCATCCGGACTTATGAACACACATGGACCCTATCAAGGCAGATAACAGATCTAGCACTTGATCACAAACCCTTTGCATATCATTCTGCATACATCATTTTGCATCATTTAACATTTGTCTATTTGTTTTACAGGGTATCCACATCTTATCTTTGGTTTGGTTTTGACCTGTTCTGCTACTCAGATTCCTTCAACTATCTGCATCAGCTGCCTTCACCAGCTATCTTCATCAGAGATCCTCTACAGCTCTTTTCACCAGTTGTCTTCATCAGAGACTCTTCTTCAGTAGCTTCTCCAGTTATCTTCATCAGTTTTCAGTAGTTACCTTCATTAGTGCTTCTCCTCAGTCTTCTTCATCAACATCCATTATCAGCATGGACACCTCCAGGAAGAGCAACATCACATACCACTTCTTTGAGCCCACTTTGACAGGCATCAGACAGATCCAGTCTCTCATCACTCCTGGTCATGTCCCTTTATTCAGGGAACATTATGGTGGCATTATGGACATGATCATGGACCTAGATGCATCCTAGAGGAGCATGATTCACACCTGTCTCCAGTTCTATGACCCTCCTCTCAGATGCTTCACTTTCCCAGATTTTCAGTTAGGACCATTGATGGAAGAGTTCTGCATGTTGTTAGGTGTCCCTATCAGGAGAGGGATTCCTTTCAACCCTGAGATGGTTGCTCCCAAGAATGAAGATATAGCTAGGGCTTTACACTTAGAGCCCACCCTCATTGACCAGAGAATGACCACCAAGGCTGGAATCCCAGGCCTTCACTTGGATTTCTTGGTTACTCAGGCCACCCTGCATGCTGCAGCAGGGAAGTGGGAAACTATTTGTGCTCTCCTAGCCCTCAACATATATGGAGTTATCTTGTTTGCAGACGAGCCAAAGTTTGTGAGCAAGAGTGATATTCACCTATTCTTATTGAGGAACCCAGTTCCTACCTTGCTTGGAGACTTTTACTACTCAGTGCATCAAAGGAATGAGAAACAAAGGGGAAGATTTGTCAGATGTTGTGCACCCCTCTTCTACTGTTGGTTGTTAAGGCACTTGCTGAAGTCAGACACTTTCTTGAATCCACACCAGCCAAGGAACTGGGCTAAAAGGATGATTGCCCTTACATCAGAAGACATCAGATGGTGCACTCAGAGCACCAATGGAAGATATCATCACTAGATGTGGGCATTATCCCAATGTACCTATGATTGGAGTAAGAGGTTGCATCAACTACAACCTTTTGCTTTTCAATAGGAAATTAGGGTATGCCTTAGTACATCCCCCAAGAGGGAAAGATTTGACAGAAACCCTCTATTGTGACATCCAACACAACCTTGCCATTGTCTGACAAGCTGCCTAGGCTTGGGACAATATTCAGACTAAGGGGACAACTATCCTTGGCAAGTGCAACAATATAGCTTCAGCTCAGTATCTTGATTGGTCTCGTGTCAGGGGACAGATCACCCGGATGCTATTCACCTTAGAAGATGTACCTGGACCATCAACAATGGAGCCTGCAGCTACTGTCAGTTTAGAGGAGTTTAAGAAATTGAAGGAAAGGAATACTCAGCTCTCTGAAGCTTTGAAGAAGACCCTTTGGGAGAGGAATGACAACCATCTAGATAATGAAAGGTTAGAGAAGCTCCGGATTGAACACTTAACCAAGATTAAGAAGACGGATGACTACATCAAAAAGGCTAGATCAGGAGAGTTAGTGCTGAAGAATGCTTGCAAGGAAGCTAAGACTCAGAAGGCCAGAGCTGAGCATTACTTAGAGGAGAGTCAGGCTAGGTGGATCAGGATCACTGAGGTCCGTGCACAGGAAGATCAGAGAACCCAAGCAAGGATAGAGCAGCTGGAGGCTAGTGAGAAGAAGAATCAAGCAGCTTTGTTAGAAGCACAGAAGGAGATCTCTGAGTTGAAACTTCGGGCGGGGTTGAAGAGGTCAAGGGATCAGGATAAGCACAAGAAGTTAACCAGTGCCATTGCCACTAGGAACCTTCTCATTAGGACCATCACAGAGCACCCAGTTGGCCCAGTGACTGAGGCTCTCTTGAAAGAAGTCAGAGAGGATGACTTTGGATTTGATGTTTGATTTCCTTGTATTTGTACCTCCTTTTGTTTGTACTTTTGATTTTGTTGTTGTATTTTAACCCACCATGGGAATTTTGTTGTAATCAAACTATGTATATTCACATTTTTGTAATATATGGTTTGTATTATTTCATGGGCTTTATCTCTCTGCAACATCGTCATTTCCTCGAGGTCTGGAAAGGTCAAAACCAAAAGAACCAAACCGGATACCCTTGTAAGACAAATAGGCATCCTGCATTGCATACTAACATCATTTCTTTGTTTTGTAGGTTTTTTTTGTTGTTTCTCACTTTGTTGTGATTTCAGGAAACATTGCTCATAGAAGAGTGTTCCCCGTCAATTAGGTACACCGGTATCCGACAAGAAACAACCTTCAGGGATTACAAATGGATCAGGTTCAACAGGATTTGACTGATGTGAGGACCCAAATGGCCAATGAGAGGACTGAGATGAGGGCCCAAATGAATCAATTTATGGCAGTGATGACTGGTTTAGCTTAGAGCCAGGAGAGACTGAGAGAGTTAGTCGAGCGGCAAACTCCCGAGGAAAACCATCCAGGTACAGGGGGTACCAGCAACAACGATCACGTACAGCCTCGTACTGATCTCCCAGAGTTTGGACCTCATCTGAACCCAGACATCAATGTTATAAGAAACACCCAAGGCAACACTGGAGGGAGGGCATTGCAGGAGGACTCTCAGGAAGAGAAATTTACTGTGGTTGGGGCTGGAGACGAAGTTTACGATCGTCGATTGGATGAAATATCAGAAAAGCTAAGGTCTCTTGAATCCTAAAACTCTCTGGGTTTTGATGTCATGGACATAGGATTAGTGGAGAGGGTTAGAATTCCTCATAAGTTCAAACCTCCCTGTTTTGAAAGATACAATGGCACATCCTGCCCACGTACCCATCTCCAATCTTTCCTGGGAAGATTGAAAGCCTACACCATGGATGAGAAACTGTGGATGTTTTACTTCGAGGATAGCTTGATAGGGGCATCCCGAGAGTGGTACTCTCACTTGACCAGGGCCACAATAAGGAATTGGAAAGACTTGGCCGAAGCTTTCATCCATCAATATCAATATAATTTGGACATGGCCCCAAACAGAACCCTTCTGATAGGAATGTCACAGTCTTCCCGAGAAAGTTTCAGAAAGTACGCCCAAAGGTGGAGGCAATTAGCTGCTGCCGTTCAACCCCCGATGTCAGAAAGGGAGATGGCAGATATGTTCATGAACACTCTCCAGGGTACTTATATTGACAGGTTAGCTGCATTTTCTTCCACCAGCTTCGCAGACGTGGTTATAGCCGGGGAAAGAATTGAGAGCTTACTGAAGATGGGAAAGATTTCCCATAACGGTGCCAGTTCAAGCAGTGCAAGGAAGCCATTTGCAGGGCCCCGAAGATCCGGTGAAACAAATTTTGTACATATGGGAAGAGGAAAACCCCAATATCTGCCAAGATGAGTCACCACCATCACTATTCCTACTCCACCTCCTCAATATACTCAACAACCACATCACTTTCCTCAACAACCGCAGTTTCCTCAACAAATATCCTACAACAACAATAACAACAATCAATAACAACGCCCTTTTCAGCAGCGGCCATCCCAGATCAACAGGGTGATTGACCCTATTCCAATGCCATATGCCACATTGCTGCCACAACTCCTAAAGCTTAATCTTGTCGAGTTAAGGACATTGGCTCCACCAGATCCTCAAAACCTTCCGAGAAATTAGGACGTCAACGCCAGGTGTGCTTTTCATTCTAATGCACCTGGTCACTCCACAGAAAAGTGCAGGGCTCTGCATATGAAGGTCCAGGATCTGGTAGATTCAAAGGCCCTGAATTTTGCACCACCTCCCAATGTCATGAAGAATCCTATGCCCAACCATGGTGGGCCAAGGATTAATGCAATAGAGAAAGGCTCACCCATGAGTTTGATTGAAGATATTGCAAGTATTCAGACACCTCTGGCAGAGGTTAAAGCTCAGCTTTTGAAATGCCAAGTGTTTCCAGGTTGTGAGGCCTGTTGTGAATCTTGCAAGTTTTCTGTGAATGGGTGTGCAAGCTTGAGGAATGGCATCAATGGCTTGATCAAAGAAGGTATTTTGCAAATAACCATAATAGCTCCTACAACACCAGCAACTCCTTTTTCAACAACAAGTATTTCTCCTACAACTGCAGAGACAATTGTTCCTACAGACTCGTCTACAAAATCAGCAACCACCTCTTCCATCACTTCAACAAACAACAGTTCCATCTCAACAGCTTCTACAACTACATCAACCACCAACAACGACGTCTCCACAGTTACCATCTATTATGACCCTACAACGGTCCCGGATTCCAACAATTATCAACAACAATCTCAGCAACAGTTTCAACAACAATCAAGCTTCAATCAATCACCACGAACATCCACCAGAAGTCCTGTCACCATTTTCTATGATCCACATACAATAAAGAGTTCCAACCTCTGCCGAAGTTAGCCCAGTCACCATCACGGTGCCAAGGCCTATTCCATATGATAAAGACAACGCTGTACCATGGCATTATGGTGCAGACTTTTACTGCAACGGAGAAAAAGTCCTTCTCGATTCTTCAGTTCCTACCTCACAAGTGGATAATGTCGGGGGAGGCGGAGGCTTCACTCGAAGCGGATGCCTCTTTGCATCACAAGCTCCAAGAACTAGTACTGAGGCAGAGGCTGCTGCCAAAGCCAAAGGGAAAAGTGTGGCACCTGAAGAACCTGCACCAAAAGAGACTCATAAATTATCCTTTGATCAGGATGTGGATGAATTTATGAAGATAATTAAAAGAAGTGATTACAAAGTTGTGGATCAGCTCCACCATATCCTTCTAAGATCTCCATCTTATCCCTGTTGTTGTGTTTCGAAGCTCATCGGGATGCACCACTCAAAGTCTTGCACGCTGCCTACATGCCAGAGGAGATCACAATGAATCAGCTTGAGACAGTAGTGTCCAATGTTAATACTAGCCATGGGCTAGGTTTCACCAATGCTGACTTAACAATGGAGGGACGTCACCACAACAAAGCTTTACACATCACCCTAGAGTGTAAAGGAGATGTGCTCTCTCATGTTCTTGTTGACATTGGGTCCTCACTCAATGTCCTGCCGAAGAAAGCTCTTGTCAAGCTCGAATATGATGGTATAGCTCTCCGACCAAGCAATCTGGTGGTCAAAGCTTTTGATGGCTCCAAGAGGTCTGTTCTTGGAGAGGTGGAGCTGCCTGTGATAATCGGTCCGCAGGTCTTTCAGACTACTTTCTACGTGATGGACATACAGCCGGCCTACATCTGTTTGTTGGGTCGACCATAGATTTACGCCGCTAGCACGGTTACGTCGACCCTTCACCAGAAATTTAAATATGAGTGGGAAGGACAAATTATCACCATCTGTGGTTAAGAGGACATCTTTGTTAGCCATCTGGCTACATACAAATACATTGAGATGGATGGTGAAATCCATGAAACTATGAGCCAGGGGTTCGAGGCTCTGAACATCAATGAGGCGACAACTGAAGTATTTGCTGCATCCCAGGAGGATAGGATGGGTACTTCAATTTTCTCCTATCAGCAAGCCCGGAAGGTTGTTGAAGATGGAAATGCCCAAGGCTGCGGCAAGCTGCTACCGGTGGAAAAGAAGGGGGACAAATTCAGTTTGGGTTACAAACCATTCTGACAAGACCAAGCAGAGGTTGCTAAGGAGCCCAAGTTCAACAGTGGGGGGATGCTCACCCCAGATGTTGTTAACAACATGGAAGACGAGGCGGAAAGGGACCTCAACCTGGAGAGTTGGATACGTCCAAGGATCTCGGGTCACCAAGTCCTTAACTGGTCTTCCCAGGAAATTATAAGGGTTACTCCTGCAGAGTAATTATTATTTCCTGCTTTTTCTAGCATGCATCAAGTCCTGCATCTTGCCCAAGGTGTCAGGACTCATTTTGTAATAGGGCCATATTGTAATTTTGTGCAAATGGAATATCAATGAATATCGGACATATTTTGCAAACAAATCTTTTTTTCGCTCACTGTCTTTTCAATTTTTTACTTTTGTACAAAACAATAAAATGACAATGTTTTCAAAATAATAACTTCATTTTCACTTTTTCTAAACAAGATTAAAATTGATCACTAAAACGAACAAATCTCAACCCTTGCAGAGATTATCCTCCAGATTGCACCGACAACAGCACTGCTATGACCTTGTATGACTTCGACAATCCAATTAATCAAGCTGATGAAGGGGTTGAAGAAGACTATGAGTTACCTGAAGAATTAGCCAAGTTTTTGAGGCAAGAAGAGAAAGTGATCACTCCTCATCAGGAGGAGCTTGAAACAGTTAATCTTGATACCGAAGAGGATTTGAAAGAAGTGAAGATTGGGGCCGGTCTACAAGCTTCAGTAAAAGAACAACTTATTGACATGCTTAGAGAGTATGTCGACGTCTTGGATTGGTCCTATCAAGACATGCCAGGTCTAGATACGTATATTGTTATGCATAAGCTACCATTGAAAGAAGATTTCCCTCCAGTGAAGCAAAAGCTACGATGTACTCGCCCGGATATGGCCATGAAGATTAAGGAAGAGGTACAAAAGCAGTGGGACGCCGGTTTTCTTGCTGTAACTAGTTACCCGCCGTGGGTCGCTAACATTGTACTAGTGCCTAAGAAGGATGGCAAAGTACGTATGTCTGTGGATTACCGGGACCTGAACAGAGCTAGCCTGAAGGATGACTTCCCATTACCTCACATTGATGTATTGGTCGACAACACAGCTCAGTTCTCAGTATTTTCTTTCATGGATGGTTTTTTCGGGTATAATCAGATCAAGATGTCACCCGAAGACATGGAGAAAACAATCTTCATCACACCTTGGGGCACATTTTGTTACAAGGTAATGCCATATAGACTGAAGAATGCCGATGCGACTTATCAACGAGCTATGGTAACGTTATTCCACGATATGATCCACAAAGAAATTGAATTCTACGTGGATGACATGATTGCCAAGTCCCTTACTAAAGAAGACCATCTGGTAAATCTGCTGAAGTTGTTCAAGCGTCTGAGAAAGTATCAGTTTAAGCTAAACCCCAACAAATGCACATTCGGGGTACGTTCTGGTAAGTTGTTGGGATTTATCGTAAGTGAAAAGGGAATTGAAGTTGATCCCGATAAAGTCAAAGCCATTCAGGAGATGCCTGCACCAAGGACTGAAAAAGAAGTTCGAGGGTTCTTGGGTAGATTGAACTACATATCAAGGTTCATATCTCATCTTACTGCAACCTGTGAACCCTTGTTCAAACTGTTAAGAAAAGAACAAACAATTAGGTGGAACAAAGATTATCAGAAGGCTTTTGACAAGATCAAGGAGTACCTGCAAGAACTTCCAATTCTCATGCCTCCAATTGAAGGAAGACCTATGATAATGTACCTGATGGAAAATGGGGTCTGTGTTGGGCCAGCATGATGAGTCTGGTCGAAAAGAGTATGCAATATACTACATAAGCAAAAAGTTTACCGACTGTGAACAGCGTTATTCATTGCTCGAGAAAACTTGTTGTGCTTTAGCGTGGGCTTCTCGCCAACTAAGACAATATATGCTGACTCACACTACTTTGTTGATCTCAAAGATGGACCCCGTCAAGTACATATTTGAGAAGCCAACACTTACCGGAAGGGTTGCAAGATGGAAAATGATTCTGACAGAGTATGACATTCAATACACATCTCAAAAGGCCATCAAGGGCAGTGTATTGTCTGACTATCTAGCTAAGCAACCCATTGATGATTACCAGCCCATGAGATTTGACTTCCCTGATGAAGACATCATGTACCTAAAAGCAAAAGATCATGAAGAGCCTGTTCACACCGAAGAGCCTGACCCAAAAGAAGAGTGGACGATGATGTTTGATGGGGCTGTCAATTTGAATGGTCGTGGATTTGATGCAGTTCTCATTACACCTAAAGGAGTTGATATGCCTTTCTCGGCAAAACTCACCTTTGCCTGCACTAACAACGAAGCAGAATACGAAGCATGTATCATGGGCCTTGAGGAAGCCATTGACATCAAGATCAACACATTGAATATATTCGGAGATTCAGCTTTGGTAATCAATCAAACCAACGGCAAATGGTACACACACCAAGAGCATCTGATCCCATACTGTGACTACACGAGGAGATTATTGACTTTTTTCACCAGAGTCAAACTTGAGTACATCCCTCGAGACAAAAATCAGTTCGCAGATGCTTTAGCTACCATTTCCTCCATGATCAAGGTTCAAACTGCCAATTATGTGCCTCGGATTTCGGTATCTAGACTAGACCGACCAGCATACGTATTCTCCGTGGACATTTTTAAAGATGACAAGCCATGGTTCCATGACATCAAAAGCTTCTTAGAGAATCAAACATACCCACTTGGGGCATCATCCAATGATAAGAAGACACTAAGAAGTCTGGCCGGTAGTTTCTTCCTTAATGTTGATGGTTCATTATACACGCGAAAATTTAACATGGTTCTGCTCAGATGTGTTGATAAGAAAGAAGCAGACTTGCTGATGCACGAGGTGCATGAAGGATCTTTCGGTACCCATGCTGGAGGACATGAAATGGCTAAGAAAATGTTAAGATCAAGTTACTACTGGATCACAATGGACGCAGACTGTTGTGCCTACGCCAGGAAATGCCACAAGTACCAGATCTACGCAGACAAAGTGCATGTGCCTCCAAATCCTTTGAGCGTGATGTCTTCACCTTGGCCCTTTGCCATGTGGGGGCATTGACATGATTGGAAAGATCCAACTGACGACTTCAAATGGCCACAGATTCATCCTGGTAGCCATTGATTACTTCACCAAATGGGTTGAAGCAGCTTCGTATGCAAACGTCACCAGACAAGTGGTTGCCAGATTTTTTGAAAAGAGACATCATCTGTTGATATGGAGTACCCGAGCGAATCATTACTGATAATGGTTCCAATTTGAACAATAAAATGATGGCAGAACTGCGTCGGGACTTCAAAATTAAACATCATAACTCTTCTCCTTACAGGCCAAAGATGAATGGCGCTGTTGAGGCAGCTAACAAAAACATTAAGAAGATTGTGCAAAAGATTGTGGTTACATATAAAGACTGGCATGAAATGCTACCATTTGCTTTGCATGGGTACCGAACCTCAATCATAACGTCCACTGGGGCAACACCTTATCAGCTTGTGTACGGTATGGAGGCAGTCCTACCTGTTGAAGTTAAGCTACCCTCCTTACGGGTACTGATGGATGTAAAGTTAAATGAAGCAGAATGGGTCCGATCTCGGTACAATCAACTGAATCTGATCGAAGAAAAGAGATTAGCTGCAATCTGTCATGGGCAGTTATATCAGAAAAGGATGAAGAAAGCCTTCGATCAGAAAGTCAGGCTTCGGGAATACCAAGTGGGAGATCTTGTGCTGAAAAGACTTCTTCCTCCTCATACAGACCACAGAGGCAAATTGACTCCAAATTACGATGGTCTATTCATAGTAAGGAAGGTTTTATCTGGTGGAGCACTGATGCTCACTACTATGGATGGTGAAGATTTCTTATCCCCTGTGAATTCAGATGCAGTTAAAAAATACTTCGCATTTTATGACCCGTTGGACATAAAAATAGAATATAAGTCCAGGCAAAAATAGGGCATCCCAACGAGTCAAAACAAAATAAAAGACTCGGGCAAAAATAAGGGAAAATTGAAAAAATGTACACCCGCTGAGTTGAAAAGCCGCATTGGACAGCTCAGGCAAAAATGGGTATCTCGGTGGATCGAAAACCCGAAAGGGCGATCCACGCAAAATCAGGGAATAAGCGAACAACTGCATTCTGAATTCGTCTGTATCACTCATAACGTGGCAAGCTTCGAAAGGACAAAGTATTGGTCAGAATCAGCCCTCTTCAGAAAGCAAGATGAGAAGAACGTCAAGGTCATACAGGTCATAGTAAAGGAAGTACACTGGAACGACGTCGTCAACATTTCCAACACTTTTATTTTCTCAATTTACAACAATCTCCTCATTTCAGGGGATTTTATTCTTTGACTGTATTTGCCAATTCAGGGCACCCAGATTAATAAAATCAGAGCTTTTAGTCGCACTTCGTTTTGTACATTTTTATGTTTCGTTTGCAAAATGTCCAGTATTCGTGATACAACACTTGCATAAAACGAATGAGCCATTTTAATAAATACTTGCAGGGAATAAATTTACTTTCAGGAAAGCCTAACTCCTATGAAGGAATCCGGTAAGGGATACCTCAGGATACTTGTGTGTTTCTTTTGTCTTAACAGGTTGTAGGTACTCAATACGCAACATGGGGCATGCCAAGCATCGAATCCCCAACATAATACTTCCCGAAGCGGGCTCTCCCGAGCAATATCTGAACTACTTTTCCCCAGCGGAGTTGCCAAAGCCTCCTCATCTCTAGTACAAGTCTACTCAACAGGATCTTCCCCAGCCGAGATCCCCACCAGAGTGCCAGATCTCATCCTCAGCAGGTTAAAAGAGTTGTCTCCCCACAGAGTTCCCATCCTCTCCCCCAGAAGAGCAATGCATGAAACTCTTACCCAACAAAGTGACGAAAGTTTCCCTCTCCCCAGCTGATTTCTCCTTACGGGTAGATCGACCAATGATCTTTTTCCCCAAGCAGAGCTATATCTCCAGACAGATCCAATGATCTCTTCCCCAGCCGGGACATTCTTCAAAGCAAATCAGCCAGAGCTCTTCAACGGGATCTGAATTCCGGATTGGTCTTCTCCTTTGCATAATCATAGCATTTGTATCATATTCACCAAATAAGCATAGCATTCCGTCTAATACGAAACATTACGGCAAAAATCAAACATTTGCATGATCATAAGCCAGGTTCGAGCCAATCACCTGCAATTGCCATCAGTATTTCATCAGCAATGTATATAAAAACTCATATCCCCTGCAGATATAATCCAAATCGTCCCCTTTGCACTCTCAAATACAAACATCTATACATGCTTCTTTGACACTCGTCTGTGTCATACTTCTCCATCAAGGTTGCCAGAACACCTTCTGCAAACAAATACTTGTTTATACACACTCTTTTGACACCCGTCCGTGTCCTCCTACCCCCCACAGAAAGCCAAAGTATATCCTTCGCATTCTCGAAACAGATGTTTGTTTGTGCGAAGTACGTATTTGACACTCGTCTGTGTCATACATTCCCCAGCAAATCAAACACTCGTCCGTGTCTTACTCATACTTCACCAACAAACCAATACTCACTCATACTTAAGCCTTGGATACTCGTCTGTATCTTGTTTATATATCACTCATCACAGATCTGACACTCGTCCATGTTCTTTGTTAACCAGTTGGTACTCATTCGTACCATCATCTCTGAACACACGTTAGTGTTTGTTTCTACCGATACTCGTCCGTATCATGGTCCCAAGGATGCTCGTCCGCATCTTTAATCCATATACAACGTCAAACACTTATACCTTTTTATTCTTAAGCATAAGCACTCGTCCGTGTCTACCAATCCTCAGCAAGTCACCAACAAAAACAACTTTCTTCAATCCGACATTCGTCCTATGTCGTGATACTTTCGGCAGCCGTACCTTGCCAGGTGATCGTCCTTCACCTTTGGATGACCATCCCTCATCCTTTCCCCAATGGAGTCCCCATTAGTGGAACCCTTTTATGTCCGACATTCATCATATGTCGTGATAAAGAGCAGTCGTCCCCTGCTAGGTGATCGTCCTTCACCTTTTGATGACCGTCCCTCATCATTTTATCTGATGGCCGTCCCCATCATTGACCTTGTTATCCGACATTCATCCTATGTCGTGATAAACCCCGAGAATAGTTGTACCCTGCTAGGTAGTCGTCCTTCACCTCTTGATGATCGTCCTTCATCATGCTTATCTGACGACCGTCCCCATCATCGACCTTTTCTATCCGACATTCGTCCTATGTCGTGATAAAGAGCAGTTGTCCCCTGCTAGGTTATCGTCCTTCACCTTTGATGACCGTCCCTCATCATTTATTCCCTTTATTCTTTAAACTGATGGTCGTCCCCGTCGTTGTTTACTTTACTTTGCAAACTTAATGGCCGTCCCCATCATTGCCTTTACTTTAATCCCCAGGGAATCTTGTTTCTTTACCTGATGGTCGTCCCCGTCATGATTTCTTTATTTTTCCTAGCTTGTTGGTCGTCCCCGTCATTGCTTAGCTTACCACTTTATCCCCAGCAGTCGTCCTCTGCTCGATGGTCGTCCTCCATCGCCTTCATTTGATAATCATACTATACTACCTTTTACAATTTATATCCCTTTTTCTTCTTATATCCAGCGAGTGCAAATTTTGGACTGTCTTTGGTATTCAACCACAAGTCATCTTGTTTGTCTGTTAAGCCATGCGCTTACATCCTGCACAACTAACTCATGTTTGAATAGGGGCAGCTGTAAACACCCCAAATTTTCCCTCACTCTTTATCACCCCATGACTTGTGATCTTTCATTTTTGTTTTAACATAAGCATTACATCTCATATTGCATTTTTGTTTCACTGCATAGTTTAAGTTCATCTGCATCTAGGGTTTGTGATCTGAGCAATCCAAGATTCCATATGAGCCATCCCAAAGGCCTCAAAGCTTTCTAAGAGGGTTCATGTGTGTTCTATCATCATATTATGCTCCTCAATATTAATTGAAGTCAAGAGATCACAAGAACTGGCAAAGGCATAGAAGCAGAGCTAGGGTTTCACTACACAGATGACCAAAATTAGGGTTTTAGTTTCAGAGGCCTTAACCAAAACTTTTTAGTTCATTCTTGTTTCTAATGTTCTTAATATGTTATAAGTATCATGTGTACCAAGTTTGATGAAGAAATTCATTGTGGAAGTCATCTGTTCACTTGGTAACTTCCTGGGCAAGTTAAGTCAAAATCAGGGCATCTGAGGCCCCCAACAATGGAACCAAAGGGGTATTTTCATCAAATTGAATTTATATGATATTTATTTGATCTTAGCAGAGGTTGGAAGTTCACAAGATTGAATAATTTTGATCCAATTGCAAACTTGCCAAAAATGGAAATGACTTGAAATGAAAACTTTCCATTTTGGGAAAGTTTTTCAACCTCCTCTTTCTTAACCAAAAATGCTTCAGATGAAAAATTATTGGTCATGAAAGTTGTAGATTAGATCTTTCCCTTTTCAAAAATTACAAGAACATGTCTTTTTGCATCATAGAACTCAAGATATGGCCTTTCAAAGTTGGCAAAAATCCTATATTTTCAAGTTTCATGCCAAAGAGGGATTTTGAAAATTGGCATATTCAAGCATTCTAATGACTTCAAATATGCACAAACACTTCACAATATGACAAACAAACCTCAAAGGATCGGAATTGTGCATTGAACTTAGGGTTTCCATGACTTATGATCCAAGAAACTCCAAAGAGGGAATTTTGCAAAACATGTGATAACTCTTCATCCAAGTCATCCAGCACATCAAAACCAATATCATGGCCATCCTTAAACTCAGCTGAGGCCAGACACCCCATGAAATCTCCCCTGACCCGTGCCCATACCTCAGAGTATAAAATCTTGACTTTTTGCAAAAGCTCCCATACCAATCCGTTTGTGCCACAACAACTCTCTGGCCAATTAACATTGTTTATGTGGACAATAAGCAACTCATTTCATACAACATTGAGGTCTGAATCCATACACACACTCAGAATCACAAAAACCTCAAGAAACCTTCCCTTCATCGAATTTCATAACACAGCCAACAAAAATCATAAACTCTTCCACCAATCAACTCAGCATCACCCCAGGATCATTTCCCACCCATCACCATAGCCTGAAACATTCCCAAACTCAAACGCGATTTTTGCAACCTCAGAACTGAAGCTCACAAAGGAGGCCAAATAAACTCATTCCAAGCATCACAATAGGCTCAGAGGGATCAAAGGAGTTGGTTTACACAAAAGAAAGGGTCAGAAAGCTCAAGAACACAAAGCTTTAACTCAGGTAGCTTCATGAACATTTTTTCCAGAACTTCTCTTTTAAGTTTCTAAATGATTCCTCATGCTTCACTGATCATCCTGATATGATTTGTTTTGAAAATGATTGAGAAATGGCTATGTATTGACTCTCTGAAATTTTGCCCGTAAAAATGTTCTTATTCGATTCTCTTGATTCGTGAAAAATAAATGATTTTTGTTGTGAAATTCTTGTTTAGGATGTTTAGTTGAGTCAATCTGGAGAGTTTTGTGCGTTTTCGTGGCGTTTTGAGAGAGATAGCATAGGAGAGCTGCCGGAGAAGATGACCGGAGGTCTTCTCCAGCCACCTGAAAATCATTAGGGCTAAACCTTAATTAGTTTCCCAGTTTCATTGTGAGCCCTTGGATGAAGATTTGTTTAGCCAGCGTACGGTCAAGATGGAGTCATTAACCCTAAACCTTAATTAATTAGATTAATTAGGTTTATTTGAATTAATTTAATCAGAATTGATCCTGGCCTTTAAGACACGCGCGCAGTCAACCCTTACCCCCTGGATTTGAATCTCAGCCTTAGGATCAGTTGACTATCCATTTTAATTCATTTTTAATTCATTTTAATTCATTTTTCTTGCATAATTTATTTAAAATACCAAAAAACATCACAAAAATATTTTCTTTTGCATTCTGACTTTAAATATTTTTCTCATTCCAAAAATGATTTTTATTTTATTTTTTGCATTAAAAAAGCATTTATTGCATTCATATGTCATCTTAGACATATTAGGACATGTTATAACCATGCTTGATCATTTCTTCGTTCATTTTCCATGTTTTGTATTCATTTCATTTCATTAACTTTCATGTGTTTTCAAACTTCAAAGCATGCTTCCATTTGCATCTCATCTTTGTATGATCATACATAGGCATTTTGTATGCCTTTGCATCATATTACATGACATTCACATTGCATAAACACTTCTGACTTTGGTCATTTCATCTCATATCATCTCATTTCATTTCATTTCCTTATGCTTTATACCTTATGCATCCATGCTAACACTTTCAGGTGGTAAGTCATTTTGAGAGGTGGATTTGCCTTCACCTATCACTTCTTCTTATCTCTTTCATTTGAATTTTAATATGTCTTTGAAGTGAACTTGTTTACTTGTGTTTCATCTCTCTCACTTTCTTTCTTTAAGTTACTTATCTTCCTCAATGAAGTAAGTAACTTATTCTTCTGCTTCTTCCTCCATTCATCTGCTTCTTCCATTGGTGGCTTCCTTGAAGATCTTTCTCAAGCCTTACAAACCATAGGATATCCAAGCATGATAATAATTAGGGTTTTTATTAGTCCCCCTTAGTTTTTACCTTTGAGTCTCCTTGAGTCTCTTTTCTCATCTCAAAAATCAGAGACTAAACTCTTAAAGTTTTAGGACTTTGGAATTAGGGTTATGCTTGTATCCTTCTATTAGGATGGAGTGTATAACTTTAATCCTAAGTGTTAAAACTTTAATTTGTTTAAATCTCTTAATCAAATTATCTTAATAATCACTAAGAATTTATCTTGTAACTTGGGCCTTACATTAGGGTTCTAACTCTTCCTTATGGTTAAGAGGGACTAACCCCAGTGTTTAATGGACAAGTCCCCCTCAAGTTGTCTTACAAACCATAAAATTCACTTCTTAATCTCATCCCTTAATTAAAATCCACTTAATAAAGGCTTTTTTATATAATGAATTTAATCCCTAACCATGGATTAAGTTGAGGTATCTTCCTTAGCTTAAGTGTTCTCATCTATTATCCTTCTATTAGGATGATGTAATGAGTTCACTAATCTGTGATTAGAGATTAAACTCATTACTTAACACTAAACAAAAACCCAAAAACATCTAATTAATCACAAGTAGGTTAACGATCTTAATCCTACATCATCATGGCAATTAAGTTGAGATGGTTATCTCATACTTAAGTAAGCTCATTATCCCTAATCAGGGAGGATATAATGAGTTTGCAAGCCTTTGATTTAGGCTTAAGCTCATTAACTATTGCAAAAGTCCAAAAACAATAAAAAACTGAAAATATCAAAAACAAACAATAATCGTCTCCTTCGGGATTCTTTTTCTCATCACACTCATTCACAAGCGGGAACTTGCTTCTTCCGTCTAATGCAAGACAGTTAGCACTCGAGCCAGACGAGTCATACACTTGAGCATAGACAAATAAGCAGTTCACAGTCAATTTATTTTTCCAGTCTCTTTGAGTCGAACTACGGTGTTTTGACTTCCTCATTGCACGAGAGGATACATAGGCATAACTTAATTGTTATCGAACGAAAGTCTCTTTGTCTTCCCCCTTTTTCAACATTCTCTTTTAAAGCCTCAGTTCCTGAGCATTTCACTCTCTTTTGCACTGACACTTGTATATTTCTTTTCCAGCTTTTTGCACACAGATAGCACATACACTACCCCTTTAAACACAATCTTTTCCAGCTTTTAGTTCACTTCATTTTCTCTTTTCACCGACCGTTAACGTCTGTACCCTATCTGACCTTGGTGTCTTTTCGGGGGAGCGACAATATGGCTATAAAGATCAAGGAGGAAGTTCAGAAGCAGTGGGATGTCGGGTTCCTTGTTGTGACCAGTTACCCACCTTGGGTAGCTAACATTGTGCCTATACCAAAGAAAGATGGCAAGGTCCGGATGTGCGTCGATTATCGGGACCTAAACAGAGCAAGTCCAAAGGATGACTTTCCATTACCTCACATTGATGTGCTGGTAGATAACACCGCTCAGTTCTCGGTATTTTCTTTCATGGATGGCTTCTCCGGGTATAATCAGATCAAGATGGTACCGGAAGACATGGAGAAAACGACGTTCATTACCCCGTGGGGTACATTCTATTATAAGGTTATGCCCTTTGGATTGAAGAACGCCGGGGAAACGTATCAACAGGCTATGGTAACATTGTTCCACGATATGATACATAAAAAATTGAATGCTATGTGGACGACATGATTGCCAAGTCCCGGGACAAAGAATGGCATCTGGTCAATCTAAAAACGTTGTTTGATAGGTTGATAAAGTACAGATTGAGGTGGAACCCTAACAAGTGCACTTTCAGAGTGCGGTCCGGTAAATTGTTGGGTTTCATTGTTAGTCAAAGAGGAATCAAGGTGGATCCTGCAAAAGTAAAAGCAATACAAGACATGCTTGCACCGAAAACAGAAAAAGAAGTGCGTGGGTTTTTAGGGAGATTGAACTACATTTCTCGTTTTATATCTCATCTAACTGCAATGTGAGCCAATATTCAAATTGTTAAGAAAAGAGCAAACGGTCAGGTGGAATGAAGACTATCAAAGAGCCTTTGAAAAGATAAAAGAATAATTTCAGGAGCCTCCGATTCTAATGCCTCCAGTTCTAGGACGGTCACTTATCATGTACTTGACTGTGTTAGAAGGGTCGATGGAGTGTGTTCTAGGCCAACATAACAAGTCTGGTCGAAAAGAGCACGCTATTTACTACCTTAGCAAAAAGTTTACCGACTGTGAATCCCGTTACTCACTGCTCGAGAAAACTTGTTGCGCTTTGGTATGTGTTGCTTGCCGACTGAGGAAGTACATGTTGACCCATACCACACTGCTAATCTAAAAAATGGACCCCGTCAAGTACATTTTCGAGAAACCAGCATTAACCGAAAGGGTTGCAAGGTGGTAAATGATCTTAACATAGTATGACATACAATATACTTCCCAGAAAGCCATCAAAGGAAGTGTATTGTCAGATTATCTTGCACAACAACCGCTTGAAGACGACTATCAGCCGATGATGTTTGATTTCCCTGATGAGGATATCATGTACCTCAAGGCAAAAGATTGTGAGGAACCACTTCCGGAGGAGGGGCCAGACCCTGAATCCAAATGGAAATTGATGTTTGATGGGGCAGTCAATATCAACGGACGTGGAATTGGTGTTGTTCTTATCACTCCCGAAGGTGTCATTTTTCCATTTGCTGTCAGAATTACTTTTGGCTGCACCAACAATGAAGCGGAATACGAGGCGTGCATAATGGGAATAGAGGAGGCTATTAATCTTCGAATTAAGACCCTCGATATATTCGGAGATTCATTCCTCGTTATCAATCAGATTATCGGCAAGTGGTATACACATCAAGAACACTTAATTCCTTATAGGGATTACGCTAGAAGATTGTTGACGTTCTTCACAACGGTTAAGCTTCAGTACATACCACGAGATGAGAATCAATTTGCTGATGCATTGGCTACTCTCTCTTCGTCCATCAAAGTCTTGTGTTGGAACTATGTGCCCAGGATTGACGTTTCCAGGCTTGACGCACCAGCTTTCGCTTTCTCTGTAGACACATTGTCTGATGAGAAACCTTGGTATTTTGATATCAAGCGTTTCCTATAAAAACAAGAATACCCAGCCGGGGCATCATCCAATGACAATAAGACCTTGAGACGGCCTGCTGCTAGCTTCTTCTTGAATTTAGATGGGATTTTGTATAAGAGGAACTTTGACATTGTTTTGCTCAGATGCGTGGATAGACACGAAGCATGCCTGTTAATACATGAAGTCCACGAAGGATCTTTCGGTACTCATGCAGGAGGACATGCAATGACTAATAAGTTGCTGAGATCAGGGTATTATTGGCTAACAATGGATGCAGACTGTTGTTCGTACGCCCGTAAGTGCCACAAGTGCCAGATATATGCAGACAAGGTGCATGTTCCTCCAAGCCCGCTCAACATCATGTCATCTCCTTAGCCCTTTTCTATGTGGGGCATTGACATGATCGGGAAAATAGATCCTACTGCTTCAAACGGTCATCGTTTCATCTTGGTTGCGATTGATTACTTCACCAAATGGGTTGAAGCAGCATCTTATGCCAATGTCACTCGTCAAGTGGTAGCCAGATTTCTAAAAAGAGACATCATTTGCAGATACGGAGTGCCCGAGCGAATCATTACTGATAATGGTTCCAACTTAAACAACAAGATGATGGCAGAACTGTGCCGAGACTTTAAGATTCAACATCACAATTCTTCTCCTTACCAGCCAAAGATGAATGGCACGGTAGAGGCAGCTAACAAGAATATTAAGAAGATTGTGCAGAAGATGGTTGTCACTTACAAAGATTGGCATGAGATGTTACCATTCGCGTTGCATGGGTACCGAACGTCAGTCAGGACATCAACTGGGGCAACTCCTTTCTCATTGGTGTATAGCATGGAGGAAGTCTTGCCTGTTGAGGTAGAAATTCCTTCATTGCGCGTGATGATGGACGTGAAGCTTGATGAGGCTGAGTGGGTACGTGTCCGATATAATTACTTGTGCCTAATTAAGGAAAAGAGATTAGCGGCTATCTGTCATGGTCAGCTTTATCAGAGGAGAATGAAGCAAGCATTCGACCAACGTGTACGTACTCGAGAGTATCAAGTAGGCGAGCTTGTACTCAAGAGGATCATTCCTCCAGGTTCAAATCACAGGGGCAAGTGGACCCCAAACTACGAAGGCCCATTCATAGTGAAGAAAGTTTTCTCAAGTGGGGCACTGATGCTCACTTAGATGGATGGAGAAGATTTCCAGTCTCATATTAACTCGAACGCAGTTAAAAAATACTTCGCATAAACAAACCCGCTGGACACAAAAACAGAATTAAAGTCCAGGCAAGAAAAGGGCATCCCGACAAGCTAAAAACAGAATAAAAAGCTCGGGAAAAAGTTAGGGAAATAAATGAAAAGATGCACACCCGCTGAGTTGAAAAGCCACATTGGACAACTCAGGAAAAAAAGGGTATCCCGGTGGATTGAAAACCCGAAAGGGCGATCCACGCAAAACCAGGGAATAAGCGAACAATTGCGATCCGGGTAATCTGAACCAAATCACTGTTTCGTGCAGTCTGACAATATCAGAAGGATAGGAATCAGTCCCCTCGTCTTCTTCAGAAAGCAAAGGCAAGAACATAAATTCTTGAAGACATGCTGGTCATAGCAGGAAGGAAACACATTGGAATGTCGTGTACATTGCCATTAGGATAGTTTCTTTTCTCAATTTTTAGAGTAGCTACCTCTTTCCAGGTAGATGCTTCCTGATGTAAAGCTTTTCCTATTCAGAGGCCATTCAATGAATGAATATTCAGTCATAAAGCCGTGTTGTGTTGTGTTTACTTTGTTTGCAAAAATGTCCTGCATTTTTGGCAAAAAAGAGCATTGCATTTGAAACATGTTGATTTTTCTGAAAAATTGACATGGCAGGGAAACAGTTAAAATTATGTATGGGTGTCGGGTGACAATAGATGAATAGATCATACCATGCAAATCCCCGGGGCACACATGTCTATACTGTTGTTGCAGGTTTTTCAAGACGATGTTGCATTTCCCCAAGCAGAGAATGCTCCCCAGCTGAGCTATAGTAGTGAGATCCCTAGCAGAATTTAAAATCTAATCAGAGATGGTGTCACCCCCAAGCGGTGTTTGTTCTTCACGAGAAAGACATAGTCATCCCCAATAGAGTTCAGATGGAACCGTCCCTAGCTGAGTCAGAGTAGGGTGGTATCCCCAGCAGAACTTCAAAATCTGAATGAAGAGGTTTGTCCCCAATCGGAGTCTTTGTGTCAGTATAGGCTATCCCCAACGAGCAACTGAATGCCTGTTTCCCCATAAAGTTGAAATTTTTAGAAATCTCTTCCTAGTCAGAGTTAGGCATCGTCAAAGCCTTTGACCATAATTCCCCTATAGAGTCGGGATTATTGTTGCCAATCAGGGCATTTTGAAGGATGCTTGTCTGCATTTCCTGGCACTCGTCTGTGTTGGGTATCCGTTTTGTGCTCGTCTGCATGCTCTACGGCACTCGCCTGTGTTTGACGTTTGATGGTTGCTCATCTGCATCCCCATCGGCTCGTCCGTGTTTGATGTGTGATAGTTGCTCGTCTGCATTCCCAACGCTCGCTCGTTTGTGAAATATTCTTCGTTCAATTCTCCCCGACAGAGTTGTGTTTCTTACTGGGATGTTGTTACTCGTATGCTTTCCCCAACAGTCGTCTGTGTTGATATCTGCTTGTTGCTCGTCTGCAACTCTCAACACCCGTCCATGTTTGATGTTTGATAGTTGCTCGTCTACATCGCCCCAACACCCGTCTGTATTCACACTTTGTCGTTGCTCATTTGCTTTCCCCAGCAGTCGCCTATGGTTGGTAGATGCTGATGCTCGTCCGCACTTCTCAGCACTCGTCTTTGTGTGACACCTGTTTGATGCTCGTCCGCACTTCCTAGCACTCGTCTGTGTATACTATCCATTTGGTGCTCGGCACTCGTCTGTGTTTGAACTTATGTGATGCTCGTACGCATTCTCTAGCACTCGTCTGTGTTTGTTATTTGAAGCTTGTCTGCATTGTTGGATACTCGTCCATATCATCCTTCCCACTTGTTTGTGTTTGCTTATATCCATATGAATGCTGATTTGATAATTGTTCTAGTACTCGTCTATATCGCTACTTCAATTGCTCGTCTGTATTGGATCTATGGTATTCGTCTGTATCAGTGGCTGATATTTGTCTATATCATCGCCTGAAGCGCTTGTTTGTGTTTCTTAGATCATCGTCTGATATTCGTTTCTATCATTGACTTCTGGCGCTCGTCTGTGTTCTTTTGATGATCATCCGATACTCGTCTATATTGAAGAGATTTGAAGTCCTGACGGTGGGATTAAACGTCAAAATGGTTACCGGTCCTGGCGTAACAGGTTTATCCGAAGAAGGTTCGTCTATCTCAAGCCCCACTTATCTACACAAGATTTGTGAAGAGGGTTCGTCAAATCCTAATGTTGCACCTGGCGTAATAGGTTTGCTCAAGGAAGGCTCGTCTGTCTTAGACCATATGTCTACGGATAACATATGAAGAGGGTGCCTCTAACCTGATTATGCATGTCTATCCCACAGACTTAAGTGCATCACCGGTCCTGGCGTAACAGGTTTATCCGAAGGAGGTTCGCCTGTCTCAGATCATATATTGCAAAATGTATGAGGGTTTGTATGTCCAGTCCCTGGCGTAACAGGTTTTTTTGAAGAGGGCTCGTATGTCCAGTCCCTGGCGTAATAGGTTTTTTTGAAGAGGGCTCGTATGTCCAGCACCTGGCGTAACAGGTTTGTTCGAGGAAGACTCGTCTGTCTGGGTTTTTCTATCCAAAGTAACAATTTATGTTGGAAGGAGCTCGTCTGCTTTCTCCCCACTCCAATCGCCAAAGCGTCATTTGGTTGGGTTTATTTCCCATTTTTGCATTCTCCAGCAGAGTGCAAATTTCAGGTCTTCTTGGTATTCAACCACAGTTCATCTTGAACGGTCGATAACCGTGCTACCGTCCTTTTCAAATTAAAAGTTGCTTGAATAGGGGCAGCGGTAACACCCCAAATTTGCCCTCTCCTGTTTAACATCATCATCATAACATAATCATCATCAACATGTCATGTCCAAAGCATATTGCATAGAAAAATGAAGCATAGAACTTGCATGTTCCAGCATAAGGCATATGATAAATTATCAAGGAAATTCAAAGCTCGCAAGGCATGTTACAAGTTTGATATCATGGTCAAGGACCTAAAAAAGGGATTGAGGATCAAAATCAGATAAAAACGGTTGGCGTCGGGTTATTCCTGAGGTTTCCCACCAAAAGGAGGGGAAATTCAAAATTCACTGGCGTTAACCGGTTAACGCTTTGGTTAACCGGTTAACGGCTGCGAATTTTGAAATCCAACAGCAAATTCAGCATGTGCTTTGGCTCCAAATTTCCAAATTTCTGATTTTTATTCATTTGAATTGTGGAGAAGGATCTAAGTCATTAATCCAAGCCTAATTCCATTGCTAAAACCTAATCACATTGCCAAACCATATTTTTTGGATCCCAAGCCTAAATTTTGGGCCACAAACCTAAACCATATTTAATCCATTTCCCTCCAAACCAAGGGGGGCTCTCTCATTTTTTTCACTTCCCATTTGTAACACGGTGGGAGAAATGACTTTAGTTAAATGTTGCGGATAGCAAGAGTCGCCACCGACTTTTATTTTATCCAAAAGGAAAGGGCATAAAAGAACAGGAAAGACCTTAAAAGATTTTGAGTTCGGGGAGTAGGTTATACAAAGGGAAGGTGTTAGCACCCTTTATATCCATGGTTATCCATGGGCTCTTAGTTACTTAGCTCACTTTAAACTGTTTTGAGAAAAGTGTAGTGTGTGATTAAAAATTTTCTAAGTGCTTTATAATGATCCTCGTATGGATGTATATAAAGACTTTGTTTTGAAAATTTGTTTGAAATGTGAAGTGTAAAATGTATTTTGAAAAGGTGAGCAAGTACTTAAGAGGAACCAACCCTATATTAAGTCTTTATTGTTCGTATATGTTCTTTCAATGGTAAGACTATCCCTATTATTAAGGAATAGGTAGTCATTACCTTGGATGTAAGAAGGGACATGTATAGGGACATCTGAATTTAAGCAACTGCAAGGTGTCTTTAGCAAATACGTAGGGACTTATCATCTTTTATTCGAAGGGACAAGATCATTTATCATAGGCAACCTCGAAGGGACTTGATCTTATAAATTGAAGGGACTTGATGATATTAATGGAGGGACTTTGCTTAAGACACCTTACTTGACCTTAGAAATAGGCAACATGAGAGGTAACCCTAGAAAGTGTAGGATGGCGATCAAAGATCGACTTACGTATGTGAGTGTTCATGTTCAAATATTTATCTTATTTAATTAATTTTCTAAATTAATTTTAATCACAAACATGTTATGCACACCCTATAGTTACTAACCACACAGTTAATAAAGCAAAACATAATCCTAAAAATATTATAAGGCTTTGGGATAGTTACAATATAATTGAGAAATATAAACAATGATAAATAATAATAAGCAATAATTTAAAAGGTTAGTAATAATAATAATAAAGGGTTAGTAAAAATAAAAAGGAAATAAAAATTCAAGAGAAAATATTATTTTTAAGTTAAATAAACAATTTTAGAAAAAAATTTAGAAGAAAATTATAACAATTATGATAATAAACAAATAATAATTACTTATAACAAAAAATGATTAATTATTTAATTAAGTTAAATATTAAAAATAAAAATTAGGGTTAGCAAAAAATTTAGGGTTAGAAACTAGGGTTTACATATTATTTAAGAAAAATTAGGGTTTTAATTATTAATTGAAATATTAATTAATTTATTTACAATATATATATATATATATATATATATATATATATATATATATATATATATATATATATATATTTAATAATATGAACATATAATAAAATAAATATAATAATTAGATTTTTTAAGAAAATAGTTTGAATTGAAAGAATATAAGTTTTTATAAAGAAAATAATATATACATTTATTTTATAAATTTATTATTTAAAATAATTAATTGAATTAAATAAATAAAACAAAAGAAATAGTGAAAATAAATGAAAAAAACATACCTGGGGCTGGGATTCGAACCCAGGCCCTAGGCTTTGCCAACACAAAACTAACATCATCACCACCAGGCCAGGCGCGCGCTGGTGCTAGCATAGGAGATCAATTTGTTTTATTGTTAACCTGCAAAAATTCTTAAAAATAAAACAAAACAAAATGGCCTGGGGAGGATTTGAACCCAGGACCATCAATATCACATACGCGCACACAAACCAACTGAGCTACTACTACACATTCAACATACCAACAACAAACAAACATTATATTTTAAAATAACTTTTTGAATTGAATTTTGGCGCCATCTGAACTTCATCTTCCCCAATTTTCCTGCGAATTTACCTGTGAATTCCCTCATATTCATGACCTGCGAATTTCAAACATCAACCAAACAGTACAATTTCATCAAATTAAATGGCATCACTTTATAGCAAAAGGTGCCCCACTGTGTAACAAATGTAGTCTTCTCCATATCTTCAGGTGCCATCTTGATTTGATTGTATCCAGAGAAACCATCCATGAAAGAGAATACCTTATGCTGAGCAGTGTTGTCTACTAGAACATCAATATGAGGAAGTGGAAAGTCATCTTTAGGGTTGGCCTTATTCAAATCTCTATAATCCACACACATGCGTACCTTTCCATCTTTCTTAGGTACTGGTACCATATTTGCAACCCATTGAGGATAAGAAGTCACAGCTAAGAACCCTGCATCAAACTGTTTCATCACCTCTACTTTAATCTTTTCTGACATTTCAGGACGCATGCGACGAACCTTCTGCTTCTTCGGACGACAATCTTCTTTTACCGGTAAACGTTAAACCACAATGTCTGTATCCAGCCCTGGCATATCTTCATAGGACCAAGCAAAGATCTCCACATAATCACGTAACATCTGAATTAGTCTGCTCTTAACACCATCTTCTAGTTCAGCCCCTATCTTGACATCTTTCCTGTTTTCTTCAGTTCCCAGATTCACAAATTCGATTGGCTCTTCATGTGGCTGTATAGCTTTCTCTTCTTGTTGTAACAACCTAGCAAGCTCTACAGGTACTTCACAATCTTCCTCATTTCCATCTTCAGCTTGATAGATTGGATTCTCGAAATTATAATTGGCAATAGTAGAACTGTTATCAACAGGATCCAGAGTGGATGAGGATCTGCATTTTAGTGATGTGGGTGTGTGTAAGAACACATAGCTGATAAACAAAAATAAAAATAAAAGAAAGACAAGGAGCACAATATTTACGAAAACGAAACGTCCATTGATTTTTATTGAATGAAGTATGCAAATGAAATGACATCCCAAAATAAGCATACCATTGTGCCCCGGGTAAGACAAAAGGCTTAGAAGTTTAATTGTTTTAAAATTACAAACTTAGAAAAAAAACACAGTAATAGTATTTACTCCTGACTAAAGGAGATAGGAATAACGTCTTCGGTCTTCCAGTTGTTGAGCCCATCACCCATGGTAGGAAAGATCCAATCATCCAGGTTGTATTCTTTACTATAGTCACCCACAACATTAATTTGATCTCTCATGACCCCTTGATTGGTGATACGAACAGCACGAGCACGACGAACAGCCTTTTGGGATTCTGCAGTGAAACCCAAACCAAATTTGTCAGACTTGTAAGGGATGTCAAGAAGCTGACCCCAAATAGTACAACCACCTTCTTCAACCACAGCTCTAGCATCTTTGAGGGAGGCCATTGTAGGAGGTACTCTGGTAACCACAGGAACCTTTTTAACAACAGGGGGAGCTTCAGTAGTAGGAACGACCCAAGGAACTACTTCAAATGTCTGGCAAGGAGTCTTAACATATTCACCCTCCACCTCAACATATTTAAAAGTATTCACATGACTGACCATGTATTCTTCTTCACCATAAACAGTGACAATCTTTCCTTTCGCCGGATATTTCAACTTCTGATGTAAAGTGGAAGTCACAGCACCTGCCCCATGGATCCAGGGGCGTCCAAGAAAATAGGAGTACGCAGGACGAATATCCATTACATAGAAAGTAGAGTCGAAGACTTGAGAGCCTACTTTGATCGGGAGATCTACTTCTCCATGCACCACTCTTCTTGAGCCATCAAAGGCCCTCACCACTACATCACTTGGTCTTAACACAACATCTTCAGGACTGAGCTTGTCCAGAACCTCTTTGGGGAGCACATTTAATGAAGAACCATTGTCCACCAGCACATGAGACAAGGTAGTGCCCCTACATTCAATGGAGATATGCAAAGCTCTGTTATGGTTTCTCTTGGCAGGAGTCAAATCAGCATCAGAAAAGCCTAACCCATTATCATAAGTCAGATGTGCAACACAATTCTCAAATTGATCCACAGAAATCTCATTTGGCACATGAGCAGTCTTCAAGAACTTGATTAAGGCTTTAGCATGAGCCTCAGAACACAACAATAAAGATAACATGGAAATTTTGGAGGGAGTATGCCCCAAATGGTCAACAATATCATAATCACTCTTGCGAATGATCTTCAGCACTTCTTCCATCTGTTTAGAGAGATTTTCAGCAATCGGTGCCTCAGCTTGCACAGGTTCAACCACATGACCTTTGCCCCGAGCATCAGCACTTGGCTCAGAAGTGGAGGTAGTAGTTGGAGTAACTGCACTTTTGGAGGTAGCCGGAGGAGAGAAAATGCTTCCACTTCTGGTGATCTTACTAGATCCAGCAATATTATCAACATCAAGGTTATCATCAACAGGTGCATCAGTTAGAGGTTCTTGCTTGACACCATGGATGTAAACATTAGAACCGTAATTCCAGGGTATAGCTTTATCAGAAGTATAAGGAACAGGGCCAGGAGTGGTAATAATCATGGGAGCCACTCTAGCTTCAGCAACAGTCTTCACAGGGCCTACAGCAGTAATCCTGACAGGACCCTTAGAGGTGATCCTGACAGGGCCTTTGAAGGTAATCTTCACTGGCACTTTATCAATCATGGCCACATCTTCAAGCTTCATACTTCGAGTCAGATGTTTGCACATACTTTTAACAGAATGTGTCCTCTCAAACAATATAGTGTAATTGTCCATGAGGCGTTGAATACCATCTTTCAACTTCCAGCAGCTATCAGGTTTGTAGGCACAATAAAAACAATCTTCATTGCAACTTGGAAAGAATCCAGCCTGCACCAACTTCTTCTTGATAATGGATAAGGGAGTAGTCACATTTTCTACTGAGAAAACATATGAAACTTCATCAATAGCATTAACAGTCTTCTCATGATTGGGCATGGGAGCAGTGATCACATTTGGAGTCCCATGAGGGTCAAATTCAATCTCCCCAGCTTCAATCATGTCTTGAATCTTGTTTTTCAACACCCAACAGTTGTTGGTGTCATGCCCCAGACTATTTGAATGATAGGCACATCTTGCATTAGGATTGTATCGAGGATATGATGTATTAGGATTCTGAGGAGGATCCCTCAAAGTAATGAGTTCCCCTTTCAACATGTGTTGCAAGGCTTGGGCCAGTGACATGTTGATCTTGGTGAACTGTCTTATAGGCTTCTGTTGATTGTTTTGTTGTGGCTCTGGTGTTGCAGGAGTAGGATTGGAGATGTGAACTGCTCCCACAGATTGGTGACTCCTGTTACGACTATGTTGACCGTACACAGCATTAGACTCCTTTTTTCCACTAGGGGGCTTCTTAGCAGTGCTTGATGAAGAGGCACCCACCTGTATCTTACCATTTCTTATACCACTCTCCACACGTTCTCCAGTCATTATCAGCTCGGTGAAACCAGATGATGAACTTCCAATGAGGTGACTATAGAAAGGACCACTCAATGTACTCATAAACATATCTACTAGTTCCCTGTCAGTCAGAGGAGGTTGAACTCTGCCAGCCAGGTCTCTCCATTTTTGGGCATACTCCTTGAAACTCTCCTTATCACCCATTGACAGGCTTTAGAGTTGCATGCGAGTAGGTGCTAAATCAGCATTATATTGGTATTGCCTGTAGAAGGCCTCAGTAAGATCATTCCAATCACGAATGTTAACACTCTCCAGTTGGTAATACCATTCCAATTGAGCTCCAGACAAACTCTCTTGGAAGAAATGAATCCATAACTTCTTATCAGCAGTATGTGGTTGAATCCTCCGGACATAGGACCTTAAATGCAGCTTAGGACATGAAACACCATCATATACCACAAAAACAGGAACCTTGAAACCAATAGGTATAACCACTCTGGAAACTAAACTCAGATCTTCAAAATCAAGCCCAGAAGATTTTTGTAGTTCCATAGCATTCATTCTGTCTACCAGCATTTTGTACTTGTCTTCACTAGCAGGATCATGATAATAATTTGCCACAGAATCAGAATCTCCCACAGTATCATGGAGACTACCTCCCTCTTTCTCAGAATTTTCAGACTCAGAATCCTCAATCTGTTCCTTTGTCTTGATAGGACCTCTGAACCTTCTTCCTAGATTGATAAGGCCTCCTGATCTCCTGGTCTTCTTCTTCTTCTTAGCCAGAAGTGTCTTCAACTCATCTTGTCCCTTGGACAAGTTCAGAATCAACTCTTGGAATTGTGCATTCTGAGCCTGGAGATCTTTGACAGTCTGTTCAAGAGCCATTTATGCTGAAATAAACAGCGAGAAGATAAGATACCTATTCATAAGAAACCTGTGATGCAATGATATGGTATGTAAATGCGTATGCAATGTTTTCAAGGACCACATGATTTAAATTTGTTTAAACAATCAGAAAGTAAATTTATATTAGTAATCAATAAGCTTGTTTGCCTCTTGGGCTTACAACAAAAATGAAATGAATACAAAAATGGGGTTTTAAGTCTCCCATGGACGTTTCCTCTTTGTGTTGAGGTATGAGTTGAGATTCCGCTCCTCGTGAAGTTGCTTAGTCAGCTCCAGGATTCTTTCTTGACTAGCTTTGAAATGAGTCTCAAAAGTATCTTTTTGCTCCTTCAACTGGATCCAGGACCTTTGTAACTCCTCCATGTCAGTGGGCATGTCTGGATGAAGAATGATATAATAAGTATCTCCTTCAGCAACAGGCTCCATGGTAACTGGCAGGATGGCAGGATATGGCATCATAAGAGTCTGAGCACGAGATCGTACCCATCTGAGATAAGGTTCCATAGGAATAGTGTACTTGGGTTCCAGAGTCTTGCTGTCAACCTTGTTCACTTTACCCCATGCTCGTATGAACCTTTGACGGTAACCTTGTAGATCGTTGTCGTAGTCGAACACAATACCCTGAATAAGCATGTCATGAGGACCATCACTCCGAGTGTAACCAAACTGACGTAGAGCTAAAGAAGGGTTGTAAGTAATGCCCCCTCTTATGCCAAGGAGTGGCACATTAGGTAACTCCCCACAACGGTCAATGATATTAACATTCTCCATAGATCTAGAACACCAATGAATATCTGAATGTGAAAGTGACATGATCCTCTTGGACCATCTTAACCCTTGTTCATTCTTCATCACTGATCGAGGAAGGTGAGAAATAAACCACCTGGACAATAAAGGTATACAACACATCAGAGTTCCTCGTGCCTTCGTAGTACGGGTATGAAGAGAGTGTAAGATGTCTTCAAGTAATGTAGGCACTGGATTATGAGTTAGAAATATGTTGATGGCGTGTATGTCTATGAACTGGTCTGGATTAGGGAACAACACTAAGCCATAAATCAATAGGGCTAAGATCTCCTCAAAAGCATCATAACTCATAGCCTTCAGGAACACTTGAGCTTTCTCCGTCAATACCTTGGCAAGAATACCCTTAACTCCACTTCTTGTTTCTAGGACAATGTCTGATTTCTTTAAATGTAGGGCTGCAGGAATGACTTCGGGTTTAGGCTCTTTTTCCAAGCCTGTGAAAGGTTTCTGATCAAGGATAGGTATACCAGAAGCTTTGAGAACTCTTCCATTGTAGGAACCAACTGATAGTCTGGGAATGTGAAGCAATGATGTTTATGGTCAAAGAACTAAAACAGGACACTCATCATGTCTTCATTGAACCCTGAAGTGACTAGATCTAGTAGGTGACCATGCCTCTTGATGAATTGGGAATTTTCAGAAACTTGAGAGACCAACTCCTTAAGCTTAGGAGGTATTCCTACAAAGTTGATCCGAATAGTATTCCTACGAGCAGAAGCCATGACCTACAACAAAGAACGAAGATAAATCCTTTGGTCCTTGAAATGGTTAGTGAAAATGTTATGCTTATGATGCATGATGATGCTATGATGTTATGCTCAATCACAAACATGTGGCACACACAAACAAGTCACACAATAACCCTAGGCTTGAAGGCTTGCATGAGGTTTAAAGGTAAGTACCCTCCCCTGAAGTTTAGTTGGTTCATCCTATCCTACAAAAGTAACCAGGTTCTAAGGGATCTCAATATCAATGATCCTTCACAAGGGTGGTTGTTCAATAGGCAACTTACTTGCCAACCAAAACCCTCCAAGTTTAGAATCTCAATGAGCGTAGCATCGAGTATCAACCAACTTCAGTCTTCACCAAAGCCGGTTATCTCACTACTTTTCTAAAGGCCAAGATGGGATGACTAGGGTTCTAAAAGTTAGTCAGTGTATTGACAACATATGGCAGCCTCATATTATCCTCAACTTGCTTAAGGAACATAAGCACCAACCAAGAAGTCACACTAACTATGGCCACCAGATCAACCATATCGGTATACGCCGTACAGTTATCTTGGTCTATTGCCATTTACCTAAGGTACACTAGATCCGGGTTAGGATCTTTCACACATAAAGCCCAATAGATAAATATAAAGCAAACAAAACAAACAATTTAAAGTGATCTAATTCCTAAGGGTACCCCTCTTTAACATTATCCCCAGCAGAGTCGCCAGTTCTGTAACACGGTGGGAGAACTGACTTTAGTTAAATGTTGCGGATAGCAAGAGTCGCCACCGACTTTTATTTTATCCAAAAGGAAAGGGCATAAAAGAACAGGAAAGACCTTAAAAGATTTTGAGTTCGGGGGGTAGGTTATACAAAGGGAAGGTGTTAGCACCCTTTATATCCATGGTTATCCATGGGCTCTTAGTTACTTAGCTCACTTTAAACTATTTTGAGAAAAGTGTAGTGTGTGATTAAAAAATTTCTAAGTGCTTTATAATGATCCTCGTATGGATGTATATAAAGACTTTGTTTTGAAAATTTGTTTGAAATGTGAAGTGTAAAATGTATTTTGAAAAGGTGAGCAAGTACTTAAGAGGAACATACCCTATATTAAGTCTTTACTGTTCTTATATGTTCTTTCAATGGTAAGACTATCCCTATTATTAAGGAATAGGTAGTCATTACCTTGGATGTAAGAAGGGACATGTATAGGGACATCTGAATTTAAGCAACTGCAAGGTGTCTTTAGCAAATACGTAGGGACTTATCATCTTTTATTCGAAGGGAAAAGATCATTTATCGTAGGCAACCTCGAAGGGACTTGATCTTATAAACTGAAGGGACTTGATGATATTAATGGAGGGACTTTGCTTAAGACACCTTACTTGACCTTAGAAATAGGCAACATGAGAGGTAACCCTAGAAAGTGTAGGATGGCGGTCAAAGATCGACTTACGTGTGTGAGTGTTCATGTTCAAATATTTATCTTATTTAATTAATTTTCTAAATTAATTTTAATCACAAACATGTTATGCACACCCTATAGTTACTAACCACACAGTTAATAAAGCAAAACATAATCCTAAAAATATTACAAGGCTTTGGGATAGTTACAATATAATTGAGAAATATAAACAATGATAAATAATAATAAGTAATAATTTAAAAGGTTAGTAATAATAATAATAAAGGGTTAGTAAAAATAAAAAGGAAATAAAAATTCAAGAGAAAATATTATTTTTAAGTTAAATAAACAATTTTAGAAAAATTTTAGAAGAAAATTATAACAATTATGATAATAAACAAATAATAATTACTTATAACAAAAAATGATTAATTATTTAATTAAGTTAAATATTAAAAATAAAAATTAGGGTTAGCAAAAAATTTAGGGTTAGAAACTAGGGTGTACATATTATATAAGAAAAATTAGGGTTTTAATTATTAATTGAAATATTAATTTATTTATTTACAAAATATATATATTTAATAATATGAACATATAATAAAATAAATATAATAATTAGATTTTTTGAGAAAATAGTTTGAATTGAAAGAATATAAGTTTTTATAAAGAAAATAATATATACATTTATTTTATAAATTTATTATTTAAAAGAATTAATTGAATTAAATAAATAAAACAAAAGAAATAGTGAAAATAAATGAAAAAAACATACCTGGGGCTGGGATTCGAACCCAGGCCCTAGGCTTTGCTAACACAAGACCAACATCATCACCACCAGGCCAGGCGCGCACTGGTGCTAGCATAGGAGATCAATTTGTTTTATTGTTAACCTGCAAAAATTCTGAAAAATAAAACAAAACAAAATGGCCTGGGGAGGATTTGAACCCAGGACCATCAATATCACATACGCGCACACAAACCAATTGAGCTACTACTACACATTCAACATACCAACAACAAACAAACATTATATTTTAAAATAACTTTTTGAATTGAATTTTGGCGCCATCTGAACTTCATCTTCCCCAATTTTCCTGCGAAAATACATATGAATTCAGCTGCGTTTTTACCTGCGAATTCCCTCATATTCATGACCTGCGAATTTCAAACATCAACCAAACAGTACAATTTCATCAAATTAACTATGCCAATGAACTCCTCATGATTCATACAATCTATCCATGTCCTTTGAATCCATTTATATTTGGTTAAACGTGAAACCCTAATTCGAAGCTTGGAACCCTAACAATGGTGTTCTTACGGTTTGGCCATGAAACTCTAATTGAATTGTCCAGAAACGTTCCTGAGCTTATCACAAACACAAAACAATCATCAAACATAATTTATAATGCACAAACAATAGAAAACGAAAAATTCATAAAGGTGTGATAACATTGATTCGGTTTATGCTTATGGCAATGCTTTTGATGCTGCAAATGATCCAGAATCCTTCAATGATCACCTATAAACATATTGCAACCTTTGAAACGCCTTGAAATTGTCTCTATCCAAGAATCAAAATGTGAGTTTTTTGGTGAATTTTTGAAGTTTGATTCTTGTCTTAGAGGCTGCCAAATTCGTCCCCTTGTGTTTGTTTATGTTGTACATATATAGTATGACCTAACTAGTTCAAAAAATCAGATCCTCCTTTGGACTTTTGGATCATTTGAGATTGAAAAAGATATGCCTTCAAAATATTGAAAATTTTTGATATATCCTTGCTATTTTTGGTTGATCTGATTTTCCATGATCTCAATCACTTTTAATTGACCTTTATGACTTTCTAGAACAAAAATCCTATCAAATATTGAAACTTTTATATTTTATTTTGATTTAAAATGATTTTTAATGTATAAAATCATAATAAATAAAATAAAATGAATAAAAATTTGAATAAATGATTTTTAATTCGTGCATGATGTCATGGTAGTGTTTGGGTCATAAAAATGCAAGCCCATTTGGAGAAATTTGGTTCTAAAGTCCTATTTGCTTCATAAACCTCTCAAAAATTTCCCAACTTTTCAAAGGCACAAATCCCTCAATTTTAAGGCTATGAAGGTGTTCTTGGACATTTTGGAAATCTTAGAGAGTCCTCTAACCAACCTCTTTGGTCTCATGTCCATATCTTTTACCATTCTCAAGTTATGCTCTTTGGAAGTTGTTGACTTTTTGTTGACTTTTAAAATGACCTATAATGTCTTAGCTCATACCTTCCAAATGAAGCATTTTTGGGCTTGGCTTGTGAGATACAAAGTTGTATAGAATTCAATTTCCTTCAAAATGAGCTTTGGATGGAAAATATTTGATGAAGCATGTGAAAGTTATGGCTGGTCAAAGTTCAGTTGACTTTTCCTATGAAAACCCTAATTTAGAAACTCCTGATTCTTAATGATCTGAAATCTCCTTGATGAATCATGATCAACCCTTGATCATATGATGAATTTTACTTCATATACTTGATGTTGGAAAAAAATCATGAAGTTTGACTTTTGTTTGACCACAGTTGACCTCAGTTTGACTTTTAAACTGCTTTGACTGATTTTAGCCTATCTGATCATTTGAAACTTGATATAGGGATTCTTGAAGACATATAAGATTCTATGAAGCTCACTAGAAGCCTTGGAAGTCCATTTATCCTGATGAAACCCAAAACCCTAGTTTAGGGTGCATTGCTTAGGAGGATGCATTGTCTGAGGGGATTGTCAATCTTTTTGACTAATTGTGAACCTTGTGAACCTTGTGAACCTCTTGGGACACCTTAGCACACAATGTCTTGTCTAGGTGAGGGCAAATTTTGGGGTGCAACATCTGCCCCTATTCAATTTTCTGAAACCTGAGGGGTTAGATTTGTATATGCGTCATTCGTGACCTGGAAGGTTGAAGGGGATTGAACACAAAAGCCCAAAAATTTGCACTCGCCGGTGCGTAAAGTAACACTGATGATTAGTTGTATATGCTTAAGTGGGCTTGAAGATGCCACTTGGAAGAACTAGAGATGGGCTTATAGATGCCATCCATAATATCAGGAGATGATAATATTTTTATGTTGATACTGGATATCTGTACTAGGTCTTCGTATAGGCCGTCTCTGAATCGTTTATGCAACATGATTTGAGTTGAATGATAGCACTAGATCTTCGTATAGATCGTCTCTACATTATCTCTGGGAAAAAAGAATATCCTTCATTAAGTGTCAGGGCTTAGATCTTCGTATAGATCGTCTCTGAACTGTCTTGAGTTGTTGAATAGACCCATAGAAATAAATCTTCGTGACGATTATCTCTTCTGGAAATATCTTGGATTAGGTAATAGATCTTCATATAGACCATTTACCTATCATCCAAGGATAAAAGAATATCAGGATTAAATCTTCGTGACGATTATATCCCTTGTAAATATCCTGGATTAGCACCAAATCTTCGTATAGATCATTTATGTACCCTTCCAAGGACAACTTGAGTATTGATCATCAAAAATAAATCTTCGTGGTGATTATCCCTGAATTAAGTATCAGCACTAGACCTTCGTATAGATCGTCTCTGAACTGTTGTGAATTGTTGATAGTGTTTTATCTGCATGTGACTATCCTGCAAAGAAAAAGTTAGTTTATGCAATATGTATGCATGCATGGCATGGCATGGTGCATCTAAGTAAATGTATTATGCATTTATGGATATGTTATGGTATGACGTAAATGATTAATGTATGAATCATGTAGCCTGAAGCGTCTGGATATCTTTGCATAACAACTACTGGTTAGGGAAAATAAATCCCGATTCGTTGCTAAAGAATATGAGGAGCTCGTTCCCGTTTTGTTTGATAGTATAGTATTTATAACCTCCTGTCTTCGTTCGTCGTACTTCTATTGAAGGAATAAGCTCCTGAGTATCCTGACTGAGGATAAAAGAGATGGACATAAATTCAAGGGGAGATGTAACTCGAAGTATCTATTAAGATAGATTTGCCCTGCTGGGGATTTGTAGTTGTCTTGTGGGGATAAACCGGCGAAGCTTCGTTGAATTCCTACCTTCGTTCTTCCTTAGTAAATACTATTACTGTATTTTATGCATTTCTGGTAAACATCAATCATATTCAAAAGCATACATACATTCAAACACAACCAATGGACGTTTTCGCTTAGGTAAATAGGGTAAAAGTAAATCTGGATTCAAAGATGAAATTTTATTTATATTATAAAGTGACCTATACACAGGCAAGTTTGTACAAGGAGACAGAAATCCTAGTAAGAGGAATTCGTCGTAAAAGTTTTACAAAACAAAGAAAACAGCTATGTGAGAAATAATCCTATTGAGTTTCAATTCTACTATTGCCATTATCTTCAAGTATCTCATCTTCTGCTGTTGAGACGGAAATGATTGGATTGATCTTTATCTGTTCGAGCTTGAGTTAGGTAGCACAACTAGTTAGGGCTACATGAGTGATCCAACGAGACATATTCATACGCTTTAATCCCTAACTTTTGCCTGGATTGCCTTTTCAGGTTTTCAATCCACCGGGATACCCTTTTTTGCCTAAGCCGCCTTTTCAGGTTTTCGACTTGCCGGGTGTACGCTTTTTTATATATATCCCTAATTTTTGCCCGAACCCTTTTGGTTCGCCGGGATGCCCTTATTTTTGCCTAGGTCAGTCAACCTAGCGGGTCTCTTTTTATGCGTAGTATTTTTTTAACTATGTCTGCGTTTACAGGCTGTGGGAAGTCTTCACCATCCATAGTCGTAAGCATCATGGCACCTCCTGAAAATACTCTCTTGACTACAAATGGTCCTTCATATGTAGGAATCCATTTGCCCCTAGGATCACCCTGTGGTAATATGATACGCTTGATTACCAAGTCACCAGCCTGATATACCTTTTGTTTAACCTTCTTATTAAAAGCTTTGATCATCTGTTTCTGGTACATCTGACCATGACAAACAGCTGCCAGCCTTTTCTCATCAATCAAATTTATCTGGTCAAGTCGAGTCTGAATCCACTCATCTTCATCCAAACCTGCATCCTTCATGATTCTTAAGGAGGGGATCTGAACTTCAATGGGCATAACTGCTTCCATACCATAGACTAAGGAGAATGGGGTTGCCCATGTTGAAGTACGTATTGTAGTACGATAACCATGAAGAGCAAATGGTAACATCTCATGCCAATCTTTATACGTAACAGTCATCTTCTGTAGAATCTTCTTGATGTTCTTGTTAGCAGCTTCTACTGCCCCATTCATTTTCGGACGATACGGAGAAGAGTTGTGATGCTTAATCTTGAACTGCGTGCAGAGACCAGTAATCATGGTGTTGTTCAGATTAGAGCCATTGTCTGTGATAATCCTCTCAAGAATGCCATACCTACATATGAGATTATTCTTAACGAATCGAGCCACAACATTCTTAGTAACAGATGCAAATGAAGCTGCCTCCACCCACTTAGTAAAGTAATCAATAGCAACCAGGATGAAACGATGCCCAATAGAAGTAGTAGGTTTGATCTCACCAATCATATTAATGCCCCACATGGCAAAAGGCCAAGGAGTAGTCAACACATTCAATGGAGCTGGAGGTATATGCATTTTATCAGCATAGATTTGACACTTGCGACATGTTTTGGAATGTTGATAGCAGTCAGCTTCCATGGTAGACCAATAGTAACCTGCTCTCAATATCTTCTTTTCCATGGTATGACCACTAGAATGAGTGCCAAAGATCCCATCATGCATGTCTTCCATAATCTATGTTGCTTCCTTCTTATCCACACAACGAAGCAAAGTCGAATCATGATTGCGCTTGTATAAAATTTCATTACTCAAGAAGAACTTAGCAGAAAACCTCCTCAGAAACTTCTTATCTTTGACAGATGCCCCTTCAGGGAGCTCCTGAGTTTCCAGATATCTTTTCACTTCATAGAACCAAGGATTTTCCTCTCCTCCTTCAGTATCAATCTCATTGCAGTATGCAAGCTTCTCAAATCTATCAATAGTAATCTTAGGAGCTTCATCATCCCAGCTAATCTCAAACATAGATGCCATGGTGGCTAACGCATCTGCCAACTGATTCTCTCCTCGTGGAATGTGTCCAAAGGTATTCTCTTCAAAATATGGGATCAAAGACAACACATGCTCTCTGTAAGGAATAATATTTTCATGCTTGGTATCCCAATCTCCTTTAATCTGACTCACTACCAGGGTTGAATCCCCATATATGTCCAAAACTGAATCTTCGTCTCAATGGCAGCTTTGATACCCATGATACATGCCTCATACTCAGCCATATTATTGGTACAATAGAAACAAAGTCTTGCGGTAATCGGGGTATGACAACCTTCAGGGGAAATGATCACAACACCAACACCATTACCAAGTGCATTAGAAGCTCCGTCAAAAACCATAGTCCATCGGGATCCTTGTTCAGGTTCTTTGGTAATAATCATAATGTCTTCATCGGGGAACTCAAAACTCATTGACTGGTAATCATCCACTGCTTGATGAGCCAAATGATCAGCTACAACACTTCCTTTAATGGCCTTCTGAGTAGTGTACTGTATATCATATTCTGTTAAAATCATTTGCCATCTCGCTATTCGTTCGGAGAGAGCAGGTTTCTCGAATATGTACTTGATTGGATCCATCTTTGAAATCAACAAGGTAGTATGAGTCAACATATACTGTCTTAGTCGGCGAGCAGCCCATGCCAAAGCGCAGCAAGTTTTCTCGAGCAGTGAGTATCTTGTTTCACAGTCGGTAAACTTTTTGCTAAGGTTGTAGATTGCCTGCTCTTTTCGACCAGACTCGTCATGTTTCCCCAACACACACCCCATTTAGTTGTCTAATACTGTTAAGTACATAATCAAGGGTCTTCCATCAACTGGTGGCATCAAGATTGGAGGTTCTAGAAGATATCTCTTGATTTCATCAAAGGCTGTCTGACACTTGTCATTCCATTCCATCACTTGATCTTTCTTCAGTAACTTGAAGATTGGCTCACAGGTAGCAGTTAACTGGGAAATAAATCTTGCAATGTAATTTAGTCATCCCAAGAATCCTCTAACTTCCTTCTCAGTACGAGGAGCTGGCATCTCTTGGATGGCTTTCACTTTTGCAGGATCTACTTCAATACCTTTTCCACTGACAATGAAACCCATGAGTTTACCAGATCTAACTCCAAAAGTACATTTGTTTGGGTTCAATCTCAACTTTTATTTCTTCAACCTTTCAAACAGCTTATGCAGATGATCAAGGTGTTGTTCTTCATTCTGGGACCTGGCTATCATATCATCCACATATACCTCTATCTCATGATGAATCATATCGTGAAACAAAGCCACCATAGCACGCTGATATGTTGCCCCGACATTCTTCAAACCAAATGGCATCACTTTATAGCAAAAGGTGCCCCACTGTGTAACAAATGTAGTCTTCTCCATATCTTTGGGTGCCATCTTGATTTGATTGTATCCAAAGAAACCATCCATGAAAGAGAATACCTTATGCTGAGCAGTGTTGTCTACCAGAACATCAATATGAGGAAGTGGAAAGTCATCTTTAGGGCTGGCCTTATTCAAATCTCTGTAATCCACACACATGCATACCTTTCCATCTTTCTTAGGTACTGGTACCACATTTGCAACCCATTGAGGATAAGAAGTCACAGCTAAGAACCCTGCATCAAACTGTTTCATCACCTATGCTTTAATCTTTTCTGAAATTTCAGGACGCATGCGACAAACCTTCTGCTTCTTCGGACGACAATCTTCTTTTACCGGTAAACGGTGAACCACAATGTTTGTATCCAGCCCTGTATCCAGCCCTACAGCGATTTTATTTGATCCTGTTTATTTCTTTTTTTATTCTTCCAATAGTATATACCAAAAATATGCAGGTGGGAGGAAGAAGATGGTGTGTGGCATGCGCTGATTGGCCTAGTGACAAAGACCTAAGGTTGAAAGTCTGAGGGTGTGGGTTCAACACTCATTCCCAACATTTTGGCAAAGAAACGTGGGTTCAACACTCATTCCCAACCTTTTGGCAAAGAAACGTGGGTTCAACACTCATTCCCAACCTTTTGGCAAAGAAACGTGGGTTCAACACTCATTCCCAACATTTTGGCAAAGAAACGTGGCGTAGCGTAGTGGCTGAAGGTTTTTGTTGGCAAAGGCAAAGTCAGGGGTTCAACACCAACCCCCAATATTTTGGGTATCTCTAACTTTATTTTTCCCTTTTTCATCAAATTATGTATTTTCTTTGAATTTCCTTATTATTATTATTAAACTAATTTCTAAAAGATAAAACAAAATCCTTTTTTTTTTAAATTTATATTTTTTATTATAAACCTTAACTTTTTTCATAAACCTTAATTTTTTCCTAAACCTTAATTTTAAACCTAAGTCTTAATTTTTTTCATTAACTTTAAACCCTAAAAATTTAGCCCTAATCTTTATCTTAAAACCCAGATTTCGCCCTAATTTTTTCCCTAAAATTTTTCCTAAACCTTAAATTGTTTTTAAACCTTAAAATTTTTCTCAAACCCTAACCCTAACTGTTTTCTTAACCTAGTTTGCAAACTTTTTTTTCTAATTTATTCACTCCTTTTTATGTTATTCATTCACTGTTTGCCTGATTATGTAACTGCTTCGCCTTTGTAATAATTGGTTTTTATTATTTCCGCCATTATTATTATTATGTAACTGCCCCTAAGCCATGTAATAGTGTAGGAATTTTATTTTCTTCCTTTTAATTCCTGCCATTTATTTCTCATATTAGATGCATTGTTAGTAACATAGGGAGTGCCAAGAAATAAATGAACCATGGACTTAGAAAATTAATAATCAAGATAAATATCTGAAAACAATACTCACACACGTAAGTCAATCTAAGATCGTTGTCTACACTTCCTAGGGTATTCCTCTTGGTTGCCTTATTTAAAATGGTCAAGTCCCTCGAATATAGGGGTGTTTAAGCAAAGTCCCTTCAAAAGAAATCATCATTGTCCCTTTAAAGATTTTAAAAGATCAAGTCCCTTCGAGGTTGCCTACGGAATAATGATCTTGTCCCTTCGAATAAATGATGATAGTCCCTACGAATTGCTAAAGACACCCCTTAAGTTGTCTTCATTGACCATACGATGACCCTATACATGTCCCTTAAACAAATCCAAGGTAATTACCACTTATTCCTTAATAATAGGGATAGTCTTACTCTTGAGGAAACATAAAAGAACTTGAATGACTTAGTCTAGGGTAGGTACCTCATAGTTACTTGCTCACTCTTCAAAAATACTTTTCACACCTCACAATATTTTCAAATATTTTCAAATAAGGCTTTGAATACATCCATACGAGGATTATTACAAAGTACTTAGAAAATTTCTAATCACACACTACACTTTTCAAAAACAATTAAAGTGAGCTAAGTAACTAAGAGACCATGGATAACCATGGATATAAAGGGTGCTAACACCTTCCCTTTATATAACCTACCCCCCGAACCCCAAGTCTTTTAAAAAAACGGCCTTTCCTGTTCTTTTATGTCCCTTCCTTATAGATAAAATAAAAGTCGGTGGCGACTCTTGCTATCCGCAACATGACTAAAAGTCAGTTCTCCCACCGTGTTACAGAACTGGCGACTCTGCTGGGGAGTTATTAAGTAAAAGAGGGGTACCCTAAGGAATTAGATCACTTAATTGTTTGTCTTGTTTGCTTTACTTTCTTGTTGGGCTTTTTGTGTGAAAGATCCTAACCCGGATCTAGTGTACCCTAGGTAAATGGCAATAGACCAAGGAAACTGTACGGCGTATACCGATATGGTTGATCTGGTGGCCATAGTTAGTGTGACTTCTTGGTTGGTGCTTATGTTCCTTAAGTAAGTTAAGGATAATATGGGGCTTCCATATATTGTTAATACGTTAACTGACTTTTAGAACCTTAGTTATCCCATCTTGGCCTTTAGAAAGTAGTGAGATAGCCGACTTTGGTGAAGACTGAAGTTGGTTGATACTCGATACTACGCTCATTGAGATCCTAAACTTGGAGGGTTTTGGTTTGCAAGTAAGTTGCCTACTGAACAACCACCCTTGGGAAGGATAAGTGATATTGAGATCCCTTAGAACCTGATTACTTTTGTAGGACAGGATGAACCAACTAAACTTCAGGGTAGGGTACTTACCTTTAAACCTCATGCAAGCCTTCAAACCTAGGGCTATTGTGTGACTTGTTTGTGTGTGCCACATGCTTGTGATTGAGCATAACATCATGACATCATGAATCATAAGCATAACATTTTAACTAACCATTTCAAGAACCAAAGAATTTATCTTTGTTCTTTGTTGCAGGTCATGGCTTCTGCTCGTAGGAATACTATCCGGATTAACTTTGTAGGGATACCTTCTAAGCTTAAAGAATTGGTCTCTCAAGTTTCTGAAAACTCCCAATTCATCAAGAGGCATGGTCACCTACTGGATCTAGTCACTTCAGGGTTCAATGAAGACATGATGAGTGTCCTGTTTCAGTTCTTTGATCCTAAACATCATTGCTTCACATTCCCCGACTATCAGCTAGTTCATACAATAGAGGAATTCTCCAAACTATTGGGTATACCTATCCTTGATCAGAGACTCTTCACAGGCTTAGAGAAAGAGCCTAAACCTGAAGTCAATATTGCAGCCCTACATCTGAAGAAATCAGACATTGTCCTAGAAACAAGAAGCGGAGTTAAGGGTATTCTTGCTAAGGTATTGATGGAGAAAGCTCAAGTGTTCTTGAAGGCTATGCATTATGATGCTTTTGAGGATATCCTAGCCCTATTGATCTATGGCTTAGTTTTGTTCCCTAATCCAGACCAGTTCATCGACATACACGCCATCAACATTTTTCTGACTCGTAATCCAGTGCCTACATTACTTGGAGACATCTTACATTCTCTTCACACTCGTAATACAAAGGCGAGAGGAACTCTGATGTGCTACATACCTTTACTATCTAGGTGGTTTATTTCTCACCTTCCTCGATCAGTGATGAATAATGAACAAGGGTTCAGGTGGTCTAAGAGGATCATGTTACTTTCTCATTCACACATTCATTGGTGCTCTCGATCTATGGAGAATGTTACTATCATTGAGCATTGTGGGGAATTCCCTAATGTGCCACTTCTAGGCATAAGAAGGGGCATTACTGTCGCTCCCCGGATTTCCATCCTGGTACAAACGCGAAAGTGGCGCGGAAAAAGAATAGAGTCGCCAGCCAGGCATTTTTATCCCGAAGAAAGGGAATGGTAATGCTGCACAAACCAGAAGAAAGAAAGAGGAAGGACACAGGTCCTGCGAACCAAAGATCTGAGTTCGGGAGTCGGTTACGACCTGGGAAGGTATTAGCATCCCAGACCGTCCGTCGTACCCGACGGGATCCACGCTTGCTTGTTTTGTTTCAAAGGGTGAGAAAATAGGATGCTGCTGAATAAAACCGCTAACTGGAACTGGAATGAGAAATGAGAAGGAAATGAAATAAGAGAATGAGAAAGAATGGGGAAAATGTAGGGAAAATAAAGAATGTGCTCGAACGGGCCCTACCCCGCTGCCTACGTACCTCATCGGGATAATGAGGATCAGAGTCGACGTAGTTCGCCTAACTAGGGGTGACAAAGGGAAATTGCTTGTGAATTAAAGGCTTGAACTGCCTATGTCAATGCTCAGGTGGCAGGCTCGGACGACGAGTGCGTAACCGTCTTGCAAAGTGACAAGTAGGAGCAAGTTCGCGTACGGAGCGAAGGAGATGAGAAAAGAATTCCCGAAGGAAAGACGCTTATTGTTTGCTTGGTGTTTTTTAGAAGCTTTTATGAGTGAAGGTTTGCATAGGTAAGTGTACCTAAGTCTTACTCAATGGGATGTGTACGTCTCACATCATCCCGAAATGGAATGCGCAAGAGGCACACCTATCTATGGAGGAAATCCCCAAAGCTAGTCCCACAAGTGAAGGCTTAAGCACACTGGCCTATTACCATTATTAAGTATTTTTGTGGTTTTTTTGGTTAAGAAGTGTTTTTTAGCTTTTCTTTGTGAGGTACTCATGCTAAGACCTATCCACCACGAGTGATGACTCACACCTCGCCCCGAAATGGAACGCATGTGAGCATCTCATAGCAAAGTCTCATGTCACATGAAAGTACTCAACCTTTATTAAATGAATTAGAATTAAGTTTGAAGATGAGAAGAGAGAGCACCAAAGGATCTCAAAGGAAAAATTCTAAAGGGGGACTAAAATAATCCTAAGTGTTAACATGCATGGATGCCACAAGGGTTAGCGAGGCTCACTATCCTAAAGGAGAAAGAAAGAAGAAGAGAAAGATGAAAGGAGAAGCTCCACGGTGGCCTAAGCACACCTCCAGTCGAGAATGAATAGAAGAAGATGAGGAATAAAGAATTAAGATGAAGAAAGGAGAATGAAATATGGCATAATCGGATAATGCACAAACAGAGCCTACACCAGTAAGACTTCCAGATGCAACAGCATGCAATAAAACCAGGCCTCAGTGTTACCTAACGGAGAAGGTCCGTTGCCTCTTCAATAAGCGCAAGAAGAAATATCAAGTCCAGAAGGATTTCAACAGTCAATCGCAATTTTCCATTATCAAGATGTCCGACAAAAGTCAAATATACGCTTCCACCATCGAGAATTCCACGAACGTTAACAAGTCAACAATCCAAAAACGAATCAAACGCATAGTTATCACCAAGTCCCAACCGCCATCCTTGAAGTCAAGCAATAACCCTACAAAACCTCAAACACAAGCTAAAACCAATATTAAGAACATCATTCTATTTATTTAAACAAAAATTACAAAATCAAAGCTATATTAAAATTCTAATAAAGTTCTAAACTAAAAAACATTAACAAAATAATTAACAAACCTACTCAAAATTCTAATAAAAATAATAGACTCAAATATCAAGAACAAACCAAATTATATTCCAGCTATACTAAAACACTTATTGATGAACAATTAAAATATAATAAAGAGGAGAAAAAACAAGAAGAGGGGGATGGAGTCCGCATGATACTAGGGTACAAGCAGCAAATGGGCCTAAACATGCCAAAGTCCAAATACCAATACATAAGAAGTATGAAGGAAAAATGGTCAAAAGAGAGCTTCAACGAAAAAAACAAAGAGAACCAACTCGCGGCTGCTGTGCATCAGACTCTGCATCACAACATGAGGACCTGCCCTGTAAAACTCAAATGCCATGATGACACCTGGACTCCATTAATAGCAAAAGGTAAATGCAAAGATATAACTCCTTCAAGATGAAAACAACGTTCATCTTCTCTTCATCCGGTCAATGACTCGCGCCGACGGCTGACGAAGATCTATCCGAACTCGCCTCTTTCTTCTCATCACTAGCTTGTCACCATTGCTCTCGCTCGACCTCAATCAACTTCTTCCATCACTTCGGAAACGGCCGGCGAACAAGTTCCGCTGTGAATCCGTCGGGAACTTTTCTCTTGCGGTTTGTTTGCTACGGATTTTCGTCGATCCCTACCGTTTTGTTTTCAATCGACATTCACTTTGAAACAAAACAAGGACGTTGGATCGGTACTCGCGATATTTCGATTTGGTTCCCTCTTCTACAGTAAATCGCGGCGATCTCGGCTTCGCGCGGATCTATCTCTTCTCCTATTCCTCTTAGGTTCGTTTCACAATCTCATTCCAACTCTTTCTCTTCATCTATTTCTGATCCATAATAGTGATGAGCTTGGGGTTGTTTGTTGTTGTTGCTTGGTTGAAGGTCAATGATTGAAGTGTGAAGGGGTTGCGGTTTGAATGTGTGAAGAGAGCGTCGAAGGCTGTGATTGGGTGGGTGAGAAATTCTGAGAATTGAAAGATGTTATGCAGGTTTGAAGGTGTGTTGATGTTGTTGGTTGTTGATTTGGATTTGGTTTAATGGAGGAAGAAGAGGATTAAGGTGATATCAGGTTGATAATGAAGTTTTGTTGCAATCAAATATGAGTGAGGTATCCGTTTTTGTTGTGCTGAATGAGTGAGTGTTCTCTTTTGAAAAACAATGCGAGTAGCTTGTTGTTGCTGGTGAATTGTGAGTGATGAAGGCGTGGAAATGAAGAGCGTGTGGCGAGTATGTGTGGTGAGTATGTGTCGTGAAAAGGTGATGTTATGAAAAATGTGGAGTCTGAAGGGTATTATGAGAATTGAATTGAGAGAGGGTAGTAGCAAGAGGGGAGTGAGTGCAGAGGGTGGAGGTGATGAAAAAAAGTTGTTGGGTTGTACGTGATGCGCGACGAAAATGTTTCGTGAAGTTGTGTATTGTGGTTTGAAGGAGAATGAGAAAAGTGTGAGGTGGTGTGCGTGTGGGCCATGTGATAGCAGCTGTGAAATTGTGAGGTTGAAAGTTTGAGTGGGTCATGCGTGAGAAATGTGGTGTGAATTGTTGGTACAGGGTTGTGTGGGGCTGCAAGAGACTTGATGGAAAGTCTTGGAGTGAGTTTTGCGTGTGTTTGTGTGAATTAACAAGAAGCTGATTTATTTGTATATATAAAAATGAAAAATGAATTGGACATGTATTTTTTATGTAAAGACTTTTGTAATGATAGGATAAAAGGAAGTGGGCCTATGAAAAAATGATTTGGACAATGGACAAGGTTAATGAATAAAATGGATTTATGCAATTGAATATGAATAGGTAATTAAATGAAAAGCGGATAGTGAACATAGTTTAGAAATTTGACAAGAAACGGATTTGGGATTAGCTATGGCTTGGATGAATGGATTTAGTAAAAAAAGATATTAATAATGTGATATGAATGAATAAAAATTGGAAAAATGATAATGAAATGGTTATGAATATCTATATAATGGATTAGAAAAATAATTGAAGATGGATAGAAATGGAATTCAGATTAAATGGAAAGTAGAAAAGGGATTTGGATGTGGATAAAATCAAGTATTGGTCAATGGAATTAATAAATGGATTAACTGATGCTAAATAAAAGAAATGAATAACGAATGTTCCAATAGATATGGATATGAAAGAAAGGTTATTTAAATAATGAAATGGTTTGTGAAACTAGTATGAATGAAGGTGAACGAATGAATAGACAATATGACCCATAGCTTCTAATGAAACACAAACTAATAGTCTAAGGAATTCCACCACACAACTTGACACTGCCTGAGAGATCAACCACTGAGTCCAAGCTTTTGAGATACTGAGAAAGAAGGAAAGCCTGATATGTTGGGAAGAGAAGAAAATGTCCTTGTGACTTGACGAAGAAGAAAATAGCCTGATGGTAAGCCAGATACATAGTGAATAGTCTTCGCAAGTAAAATCCTTGAAGATTACTAATTTAGGGAAATAAACCCTAATTTAGTGACAGGATCCTAAGATGATACCGTTGATGGTTGCATAGCAGAAACTCTGAATTCTCTGGTAATCCGCAAATAAAGATGTGAAAATCAGATTCTTCAAAAAAAAACTCGCTTCCATGTCTTAGGATCTTATGCAAATGATATGCAAAATGCGTATGAATGCAGAACGAAAAGCAGACGAAGACAGAAAAGCCAGAGGGAAAATTTAGGGTGTCTACAGCTGCCCCTATTCAATCAACTGTTAATCCGAAAAGGATGAAAGCAACGGTTATCAGACGTTCGAGATAAACAGTGATTGAATACCAAAAAAGACCCCGAAATTTGCACTCTGACGCAGAATGTAAGAAATGGGAAATAAACCCAATCCAATGACGTTTCGACTGAGCTGAGAGATGAGCAGACGAGCTCCTGCCAACGAAACCAAAGGTTTTGATGAATCATGAGACGGACGAGTCTTCGAATGACCTGTGACGCCAGGTGAAGAGAGCGGACGAGCCCTTAAGAATCTTCAAAGTAACCTGAGATAGACGAATCTCCTTCGCTAATCCTTACGCAGATAAGTGGAATAAGACAGACGAGTCTTCTTCGGATAACCCTTACGTAGGTTCCGGAAATGCATATAAGTCTGTGGGATAGACATGCAACTAGGATAGACGAATCCTCTTCACGAATCCTTACGCAGATAAGTGGAATAAGACGGACGAGTCTTCTTCGGATAACCCTTACGCAGGTTCCGGAAAATAGGATAGACGAACCCTCTTCACGAATCCTTACGCAGATAAGTGGCATAAGACGGACGAGTCTTCTTCAGATAACCCTTACGCAGGTTCCGGGAATCGTTTTGACGTCTTGATCCCACCGTCAGGATTTTCAACCTCTTCAATGCGGACGAGCATTGGAATGATCATAAAAGAAACACAGACGAGTGTCACAAGTCGACGATACGGACGAGTACCGGACTATGATCCAAGAAACACGGACGAGTGCTTCTGATAATGATACGGACGAGTATCAATCACTGGTATAAACGAATACCAGAAATCCAACACAGACGAGCATTGGAATCTTCAATAGGGAACAATCTAACACAGACGAGTGTCAGAAAAGATACAGACGAGTATCAGCTTATTTCAGACGATCTTCAAAAGAAAATACCAAACACGGACGAGTGTCGGGGCGTGCAGACGAGAACTAGATAAGTAATAGGCACGGACGAGTGTCGAAGGATGCGGACGAGCAATCTTCAAAGGAGTAACAAGCACGTACGAGTGCTAAGAGATGCGGTCGAGCATCAAATAAAGATGCGAGTACGGACGAGTACTGGCGACTTTCTTGGGGATATGCCTCAAATAAAGATGCTAGCACAGACGAGTGCTGGGGAATACCTCAAATAAAGAGGAACCTGCTGAGGAAAAGGCACTGACGAGTGCTGAAAAAGGATGAGCATCAAATAAAGATGCGAGCACAGCCGAGTGCTAGTAGATATAGACTCTACTGGGGAAAGTGCACAGACGAGTGTTGAACAGTTGCAGACAAGCAAAAGCAGAGAATACATATCAAGGCACAGATGAGTGCAGCAAAGGATTCAATACCAAACACAGACGAGCGGTAGACAAATGCCTGATTGGCCACCGAGAGTTACAACTCTTCAGGGGAAGACAAGTCTAGAGGTCTGACTACCCATCTCTGACTGAGGTGATATATACCTGCCTGTATCATCAAATGACCACCAGTATGGAAACTTTGCTGGGAAATATTTCACTGCCGGAAGTGAAGATCAGACATGAACTCTGTGGGGAAAGATCATCTTCAGACTTGGCTGGGGAAGATGCTTCGTCAAATAACTCTTGCTGGGACCCTCGCTGGGGAGTGAGCTCTGACAATTCAAACTTTGTGGGGAAGCAAGGCCTTCAGCTTCCTGTTGGGAAAACTTCACAGTGGACAGATAAATCCGCTTGGGGACGAGAACGATTCAATTAGCCTTGAAGTTCTGCTGGGGTTATCATCTGTTCTGACTCAGCTGGGGATGTCAACCTTCCGGCATGGCTGAGACATATATGGCAATGCTCTGCTGAGGAAATGCTTTGCTGGAGAATCAAATAAGTCAAAATATGCCCCAAGTATAGTATGACGACTGCGATGGAAAGCTATGACAATGAAAATTGGACTTTGACTGAACGAGAATAAGCAGATCCTCGCGAGGAAACCTTGTCGGCTGAAAGAAGATCTTTATGCTCGGGGAAAGAAATAAACTTCCAATACCCTGCTGGTAAAATAAATACCAGACATTCCCTGAGAATTAACCCGGTGTTCAAGCTTCTGAGCTCAACAGTTGCCTACTGATTATCAAGAGTGCACAAGCATTCCTTACTCCTGAAACTGCATCATCTATGAAGAAGATTGTCTCCAGAGGATTTTACAGAAGACATGGCATCCAGAATTGCCCCAGTGTCCTCAAACTCTCGCAGAAATTCATCATATTTTGAGATAACTGCCCCAGATTGAGCCTTGTAACAATCTTGCTCCATGTCAGAGGCGGAAACCATGCAGTATGAAGATGCAATGCAAATGATGCAAGACGTAAATGTACGCTAAGGATATGAATATGCAAGCTACGGGAGCTAAAACAAGGATGGTCGGGTGCAAGGCCAGGTTGATAGATATTTTTGTTTTTGGTTGCCAAGCAATTGGACTTAAATGGTGAATTACCAGACGAGAACCGGTTTATTGAAGGTAGGCCAACAGACGAGAACTGATGGGCAAAGAATAAGTCGTCAGACGAGAACTGACTCCTTGGGTTCATTGTCAAACGGGAATTGACTCTGAAAAAGATTGACTACCAGACGAGAACTGGCGTTCAAAAGGTTAAATGAAAAGGTGACCAGACGAGAACTGGTTAAAAGATTCGCCTACCAGACGAGAACTGGTATTTGAAGGTTTTCCAGACGAGAACTAGAATTTGGGTTTGTCTGCCAGACGAGGACTAGACTGTGAAAAGGTTCGCCAGACGAGAACTGGACTTTGAACGGTTTGCCAGACGAGAATTGGACTTTTAGACGTCAAGAAGTTGGGGTTACGAGGCCCTGGATGTGATACTGATGTTGCGGGGGGTATGCTCAATGCAAATATGATGCATATGCTCTAGAGATGCGACATGAATAACGTATGCAAATGATTTATGCAATGCTTATGAAAAGCTAGAAAAATTCCCAATGATGGGAAGAAAGGTCTTATGACAAGGTTTCTGGTGTTGAGAAGGGTGACAAAGGCGAGCGAGGGTGGGTAGCATGATTCCCGATACTCGTCTTGAACTCTGAGATTACTTGATATAACCTGCTCTGTGTAACTAAAGTTTCCCCTGTATGGGTGAGTCTCTGAACAAACTGTCACTGATTATCCAATTCTTGGAATAACAGACTTGGATATTCTCTCGAGGAGAGTTTCACTTAGTGATCTCTGGAAGTGTTCTGCCCCGGTATGAGCGTGGAAGCGACTTGACTCATTATTACTATACATTGGAAGAAAACATGCTTGGACAACAAAAAATTAGGGTGGCCTGCCCCTGTTTGGTAAATTCAGCTCTGATCAATTGGCTTTGAATGACGTTCCTTCAATGAACTGATGCTTGGGAAGCTTGCTTTACCCTGACTGATCCTCTGGTCGACAAAGCCACTGGATAACATGCCCCTGATTCATAGGCATACACGATGCTCTTGACTCTATCCATCATTGTTGAATGATCAAGTTCTCCTCTGATTACTCTCTGTAGGAACTTCCCTGATGACATAGGCTGACTTGCAATTAAAACTGTTCATTTACAAATGGTAATTTTAATGTGGTGTACAAGCAAGTTTTGAAAATTTATTTGTTTTAATACTGTGACAGTGTGTGACGAATGGATGATTAGTCCAAACGTAGTGCTGAGTTAGCAAACCGTTAGGAGTCAGTTTACGCAACCTTGTCGTAGTATGCTTTCAGAATTGAACCTGATTCAATTAGGACTTTCAAGGGTTATAACGTGGTCTGGTTCACGGTTTTAGAAAGAAAGATTTATGGCTCAAAGTTTATTTGTGCCCACCCATTCTCCTTGATATTCTCCAGTCCTATATCCAGCTAATTTGGCCCTAAGCGCTCGCCTCTCGAAAGGGTTTTGTAAAGGTTGAGGAACCAATGACGTTGACGGTTTAAGCACCAATGAGGTTTCTTGGAGTAACAGTCACCCCTTCTGACTTTGTGTCTGTAGTCACACGACTTTGTTTTAATGGAAGATTTTTCTTTCTGACTCTTTTTTTTTTTTACTCCCTAATTTTTGCCTGGACTGAATCTTCTTCTTTTTTTTTTTTTTTTTTGAACTTTTTCGATTTTGAAGTCCAGCGGGATGCCCTAACTTTTGCCTAAGTCATTTGTTTTTCACATACTTGTTTTTTTGACTTAGCGGGCTTTATTTCTTTCTTTTTTTTTTATTGATTTTTGTTGAACAAATCGTGTGACACATGTTTGTCTGACTTGCTGAAAGGGTTGTGACTGCCTCATTCCTTTGCTGTTGAGGGGTAACCGTTGTAGTTTTATGTCTCTTGGCCTCTTGAGGTGTACTGAAGAAAAGGCAATGAATCCTCGGATGCTCACTCCATTGGAAATTTGAACGCTCGGTCAAATTAACTGATGACTAAACTGCCCCGGGTTGAATGTGAGGGTTTTTTCTGTTTAGAAAAGAAACTCCTACTTCAAGGCTCAAAGGGGTTGACGAAGGTTTATCTCCCTTATATCTCCGGTGTTTGGGAATTGAAACAATGCATGTACATCGTCAGCAGGTTCTACTCTGAAAGCATACCTTCAACAATTATGGGTGTTCAGTTGTCATCATCCTCCCTCAAACCTGCTAAACAACAGTGAAATAAATGGGAGGTAAATGGATGCAATTTTTTTTGTTTTTTTTCAGTGCAAGTAAAGAAAAATGAGCGAATGCGACATAATTGATCCAAAAATGCAAGATCACTACATTAACATTACCATTTAAAATAACAATGCTTAAAAGACAAGTAGTTGCTAACAGGAAAGAAACTACAATGCAAATGATAAAAAGGATACAATGATCATCAATTCAGATGACATCTTTTTGTATGAGACCACTGAAATCAGGAGACGCCTCTCCTAAGTCTTCAAACTCAATCAGGCAAGAGGTTGACGTGCACAACCAAGCTTCCTTCTGGAAAGGAAATGTAGCCCTTGTCGATCAACTGTTGTACTTTGGCTTGAAAAGCTTTGCAATCTTCAGTTGAATGTCCGATCGATCCATCGTGATACCCACATTGCTCATGAGGATTGTACCCTGGAGGGTACGGCTCTGGTAACGGCTTGAGAGGCTTAGGAACCACCAATGAGCTCTGAATTAGATGTGGCAATAGTTCACTGTACGCCATGGGGACTGGATGAAGAGGAGCATTCCTTCTTTCCAGATTATTGCGAGGCCTAGGCTGGCTCTGAAGCTGATTCTGAGGTCTTCGACCCTGAGATTGCGGATTTGGACGAGGAGGAGTCCAGGGCTTCTGATATGGTGCTCCAAGCATTGCCGGATGCCCATAAGAGTAACCAGACACGGTAATAGATGATCTCTGAGAAGATGTTGGTCTAGAATATTCGATATTGGCCATGAATGCACTGGCATCATACCATTCTTCCTCTTGGGAGCTAACAACAAACTCACTTTCACTAGCTGGGATGTTCGGAGAGTCTTGGATCTTTCCACTTTTGAGCAAGCTTTCGATGCGTACTCCAACTTTTATCAAATCAGAGAAGCTTGATGTCCAAATGCTACTCATTCTTTCCAAGTATGGACCTTGCAACGTGCCCACGAACAGGTCCACTAATTCTCTGTCTGAAAGTGGTGGTTGCACTTGGGCTGCCAATTCTCTCCATCGTTGTGCATATTCTCTGAAAGATTCACCACTCCTTTGAGATAGGCTCTACAAGTGCGTGCGACTGGGCGCCACGTTCACATTGTACTGGTATTGCTTTACGAAAGCTCTGGATAAATCATTCCAAGATCGGATATGGCTGCTTTCCAAATCCATATACCAACTTAAGGATGCCCCGCTCAAACTGTCCTGAAAACAGTGAATCATCAGCTTATCGTTGCGGGCATGAGAAGTCATTTTTCTGCAAAACATCACCAAATGACGCCTCGGGCAACTGACACCAGTGTATTTCTCAAACCTCGGAGCTTTGAAATCTGGAGGAATGACAAGACCAGGCACCAAACACAGGTTTAGAGCATCAAAACCAAAGGCATCCGGATCCGCTAAGGCTTTGAGTTGCTCGTCCAACACACGAAACCTTTCAACAGGATCAAAAGTTAGCGGATCCTTGGTTTTCACAAGAGGGATTGCCCCTTGGAAATTTGGAATAGGAAAGGCAAAACTCTGATAATCCGTAGAATCGGAAGAAGATGAAGGTCCACCTCGAACAACAGATGGTTCAGGTACACTCTGATTCATGATCGGGGTCTGTGCAGGCTGAGCTTGAGCAAGATTGTTCACTTGTGGAAGATCCTCGTCAAGAGAAAGACCATACAAAGGATTGGTCATCGAAGTGAAACCAGGTGGAAACTCAACATTCTGGCGGTTGCTCTCTGACATAGCTACTGATGGCTTTCAAACTGACCCTTCTTAATTCTTGACACTGTTCAGTCTAGCTTCACACACTCTGTCGTCTTCCAACGGTTAACACTTGTTCAAACTGAGTACCGGGAAATCAGTCGGCTGGTCATGGATAAAAGAAGAGGGATAAGCTCTCTGGAAGAGGAACATGCAATGCAGATGCGAATGCAAAATGCAGTATGATAATGCAAAAGATGCAAAGACATGGGATCACAGCTGGAAACTGCCTGGAATCTGGAATACTGCCAAGAATCGAGTGTCTGTAACCACAAGATCTCTGAATAATAATCCACAATAGTAACCGAAAACCGAAGGTCAAGAACTCCAGGATCATAGTGACCAGATCAAAATAATAAGACTGCACTGGTAATGAGTGTATGTTGAGGTCAATGGTTCCTGCAAACCTGTAAACCCCTCCCAATATCACGGGTGTGCTCCGGGTCAAACATCACGGACTCTCAAAGCCGAATAGCAATAATACTATCACCATTTCCGAGAAATGTCTCATGACCAGGTCAGGGAATCGGTTTGGCATTATATACTACGCAGGGAGGCCTCAGCTGAGTCCGGGAAAACAAGGCCATCCTATGCGAGTCCCAGGTGGGCCCTCGGATGCGAATGGGTTTGCCACAAAATGTGGGCTGCCACTGTCATCACTAAAGAGGGATGTTTCCACAAGGTTCTCAATGATCGGTCCCCAGATGCACATAACTATCAAGGTCCTATCCCGAAGTGGAGGAAATCCCCACACAAGATATTTCCAAGACGGTCGCAATCTGGGCGTGAAACAAATCGCCACTCATCATGCCACATGTGAGTACAATATGTCCACTCTAATCCTAGGGTGCACTCAAGCCGGGTACTTGGCTTATCTCTCAGAAACAGTATCACCCAAGCCCACCAAACAAAAAACCAGTCCAGATAGTCCAGTATATACATGATGCGGAAAATAAATACTGAAAACTGTAAATGATGCTGTAAATAAAACTGTAAATAAACAACAATAATATACAACAAGCCACAACAAACAAACATCACCCAATGAAACAGCAACACACAAGCGCTAGGAGAGACTCACAGGGGAACCAGAGATTCTGGCTTCGCAGTCCCCAGCAGAGTCGCCAGCTGTCGCTCCCCGGATTTCCATCCTGGTACAAACGCGAAAGTGGCGCGGAAAAAGAATAGAGTCGCCAGCCAGGCATTTTTATCCCGAAGAAAGGGAATGGTAATGCTGCACAAACCAGAAGAAAGAAAGAGGAAGGACACAGGTCCTGCGAACCAAAGATCTGAGTTCGGGAGTCGGTTACGACCTGGGAAGGTATTAGCACCCCAGACCGTCCATCGTACCCGACGGGATCCACGCTTGCTTGTTTTGTTTCAAAGGGTGAGAAAATAGGATGCTGCTGAATAAAACCGCTAACTGGAACTGGAATGAGAAATGAGAAGGAAATGAAATAAGAGAATGAGAAAGAATGGGGAAAATGTAGGGAAAATAAAGAATGTGCTCGAACGGGCCCTACCCCGCTGCCTACGTACCTCATCGGGATAATGAGGATCAGAGTCGACGTAGTTCGCCTAACTAGGGGTGGCAAAGGGAAATTGCTTGTGAATTAAAGGCTTGAACTGCCTATGTCAATGCTCAGGTATTGCAGGCTCGGACGACGAGTGCGTAACCGTCTTGCAAAGTGACAAGTAGGAGCAAGTTCGCGTACGGAGCGAAGGAGATGAGAAAAGAATTCTCGAAGGAAAGACGCTTATTGTTTGCTTGGTGTTTTTTAGAAGCTTTTATGAGTGAAGGTTTGCATAGGTAAGTGTACCTAAGTCTTACTCAATGGGATGTGTACGTCTCATATCATCCCGAAATGGAATGCGCAAGAGGCACACCTATCTATGGAGGAAATCCCCAAAGCTAGTCCCACAAGTGAAGGCTTAAGCACACTGGCCTATTACCATTATTAAGTATTTTTGTGGTTTTTTTTGGTTAAGAAGTGTTTTTTAGCTTTTCTTTGTGAGGTACTCATGCTAAGACCTATCCACCACGAGTGATGACTCACACCTCGCCCCGAAATGGAACGCATGTGAGCATCTCATAGCAAAGTCTCATGTCACATGAAAGTACTCAACCTTTATTAAATGAATTAGAATTAAGTTTGAAGATGAGAAGAGAGAGCACCAAAGGATCTCAAAGGAAAAATTCTAAAGGGGGACTAAAATAATCCTAAGTGTTAACATGCATGGATGCCACAAGGGTTAGCGAGGCTCACTATCCTAAAGGAGAAAGAAAGAAGAAGAGAAAGATGAAAGGAGAAGCTCCACGGTGGCCTAAGCACACCTCCAGTCGAGAATGAATAGAAGAAGATGAGGAATAAAGAATTAAGATGAAGAAAGGAGAATGAAATATGGCATAATCGGATAATGCACAAACAGAGCCTACACCAGTAGGACTTCCAGATGCAACAGCATGCAATAAAACCAGGCCTCAGTGTTACCTAACGGAGAAGGTCCGTTGCCTCTTCAATAAGCGCAAGAAGAAATATCAAGTCCAGAAGGATTTCAACAGTCAATCGCAATTTTCCATTATCAAGATGTCCGACAAAAGTCAAATATACGCTTCCACCATCGAGAATTCCACGAACGTTAACAAGTCAACAATCCAAAAACGAATCAAACGCATAGTTATCACCAAGTCCCAACCGCCATCCTTGAAGTCAAGCAATAACCCTACAAAACCTCAAACACAAGCTAAAACCAATATTAAGAACATTATTCTATTTATTTAAACAAAAATTACAAAATCAAAGCTATATTAAAATTCTAATAAAGTTCTAAACTAAAAAACATTAACAAAATAATTAACAAACCTACTCAAAATTCTAATAAAAATAATAGACTCAAATATCAAGAACAAACCAAATTATATTCCAGCTATACTAAAACACTTATTGATGAACAATTAAAATATAATAAAGAGGAGAAAAAACAAGAAGAGGGGAATGGAGTCCGCATGATACTAGGGTACAAGCAGCAAATGGGCCTAAACATGCCAAAGTCCAAATACCAATACATAAGAAGTATGAAGGAAAAATGGTCAAAAGAGAGCTTCAACGGAAAAAACAAAGAGAACCAACTCGCGGCTGCTGTGCATCAGACTCTGCATCACAACATGAGGACCTGCCCTGTAAAACTCAAATGCCATGATGACACCTGGACTCCATTAACAGCAAAAGGTAAATGCAAAGATATAACTCCTTCAAGATGAAAACAACGTTCATCTTCTCTTCATCCGGTCAATGACTCGCGCCGACGGCCGACGAAGATCTATCCGAACTCGCCTCTTTCTTCTCATCACTAGCTTGTCACCACTGCTCTCGCTCGACCTCAATCAACTTCTTCCATCACTTCGGAAACGGCCGGCGAACAAGTTCCGCTGTGAATCCGTCGGGAACTTTTCTCTTGCGGTTTGTTTGCTACGGATTTTCGTCGATCCCTACCGTTTTGTTTTCAATCGACATTCACTTTGAAACAAAACAAGGACGTTGGATCGGTACTCGCGATATTTCGATTTGGTTCCCTCTTCTACAGTAAATCGCGGCGATCTCGGCTTCGCGCGGATCTATCTCTTCTCCTATTCCTCTTAGGTTCGTTTCACAATCTCATTCCAACTCTTTCTCTTCATCTATTTCTGATCCATAATAGTGATGAGCTTGGGGTTGTTTGTTGTTGTTGCTTGGTTGAAGGTCAATGATTGAAGTGTGAAGGGGTTGCGGTTTGAATGTGTGAAGAGAGCGTCGAAGGCTGTGATTGGGTGGGTGAGAAATTCTGAGAATTGAAAGATGTTATGCAGGTTTGAAGGTGTGTTGATGTTGTTGGTTGTTGATTTGGATTTGGTTTAATGGAGGAAGAAGAGGATTAAGGTGATATCAGGTTGATAATGAAGTTTTGTTGCAATCAAATATGAGTGAGGTATCCGTTTTTGTTGTGCTGAATGAGTGAGTGTTCTCTTTTGAAAAACAATGCGAGTAGCTTGTTGTCGCTGGTGAATTGTGAGTGATGAAGGCGTGGAAATGAAAAGCGTGTGGCGAGTATGTGTGGTGAGTATGTGTCGTGAAAAGGTGATGTTATGAAAAATGTGGAGTCTGAAGGGTATTATGAGAATTGAATTGAGAGAGGGTAGTAGCAAGAGGGGAGTGAGTGCAGAGGGTGGAGGTGATGAAAAAAAGTTGTTGGGTTGTACGTGATGCGCGACGAAAATGTTTCGTGAAGTTGTGTATTGTGGTTTGAAGGAGAATGAGAAAAGTGTGAGGTGGTGTGCGTGTGGGCCATGTGATAGCAGCTGTGAAATTGTGAGGTTGAAAGTTTGAGTGGGTCATGCGTGAGAAATGTGGTGTGAATTGTTGGTACAGGGTTGTGTGGGGCTGCAAGAGACTTGATGGAAAGTCTTGGAGTGAGTTTTGCGTGTGTTTGTGTGAATTAACAAGAAGCTGATTTATTTGTATATATAAAAATGAAAAATGAATTGGACATGTATTTTTTATGTAAAGACTTTTGTAATGATAGGATAAAAGGAAGTGGGCCTATGAAAAAATGATTTGGACAATGGACAAGGTTAATGAATAAAATGGATTTATGCAATTGAATATGAATAGGTAATTAAATGAAAAGCGGATGGTGAACATAGTTTAGAAATTTGACAAGAAACGGATTTGGGATTAGCTATGGCTTGGATGAATGGATTTAGTAAAAAAAGATATTAATAATGTGATATGAATGAATAAAAATTGGAAAAATGATAATGAAATGGTTATGAATATCTATATAATGGATTAGAAAAATAATTGAAGATGGATAGAAATGGAATTCAGATTAAATGGAAAGTAGAAAAGGGATTTGGATGTGGATAAAATCAAGTATTGGTCAATGGAATTAATAAATGGATTAACTGATGCTAAATAAAAGAAATGAATAACGAATGTTCCAATAGATATGGATATGAAAGAAAGGTTATTTAAATAATGAAATGGTTTGTGAAACTGGTATGAATGAAGGTGAACGAATGAATAGACAATATGACCCATAGCTTCTAATGAAACACAAACTGATAGTCTAAGGAATTCCACCACAAAACTTGACACTGCCTGAGAGATCAACCACTGAGTCCAAGCTTTTGAGATACTGAGAAAGAAGGAAAGCCTGATATGTTGGGAAGAGAAGAAAATGTCCTTGTGACTTGACGAAGAAGAAAATAGCCTGATGGTAAGCCAAATACATAGTGAATAGTCTTCGCAAGTAAAATCCTTGAAGATCACTAATTTAGGGAAATAAACCCTAATTTAGTGACAGGATCCTAAGATGATACCGTTGACGGTTGCATAGCAGAAACTCTGAATTCTCTGGTAATCCGCAAATAAAGATGTGAAAATCAGATTCTTCAAAAAAAACTCGCTTCCATGTCTTAGGATCTTATGCAAATGATATGCAAAATGCGTATGATTGCAGAACGAAAAGCAGACGAAGACAGAAAAGCCAGAGGGAAAATTTAGGGTGTCTACAATTACCTACAACCCTTCTTTAGCTCTACGTCAGTATGGTTATGCTCAGAGTAATGGTCCTCATGAGATGCTTATTCAGGGTATTATGTTCGACTACGACAACGATCTTCAGGGTTACCGTCAAAGGTTTATACGAGCTTGGAACAAGGTGAACAGGATTGATAGCAACACTTTGGAGCCAAAGTATTCTATTCCTATGGAGCCTTATCTCAGATGGGTTCGATCTCGTGCTCAGACTCTTATGATGCATATCCTGCTGTTCTACCAGTCACTATGGAGCCTGTTGCTGAATGAGATGTTCCTTATACCACCCTTCATCCAGAAATGCCCACTGATTTGGAAGAACTGCAGAAGTCCTGGATTCAGTTGAAGGAGCAAAGGGATACTTTTGAGACTCATTTCAGAGCTGGTCAAGAAAGAATTTTGAAGCTAACAAGGCAATTTCACGAGGAGCAAAACCTCAACAAGTACCTCTACATAAAGAGGAAGCGTCCATGGGAGACTTAAAACCCCATATATTTATTTTTGTACTTTATTGCTATTTTATTTCATTGTAAACCCAAGGGGCAAATTCATATTAAAGATTTACTAATAAAATTTTGTTTTTGTTTTTCTTTAAACAAATTTAAATCCTGTGGTCCTTGAAAACATTGCATATGCATCTATATACCATATCATTGCATGACAGGTTTCTATAGCAGGTCTCTCAATCTTCTCGCTATTTATTTCAGCAGAAATGACTCTCGAACAAACTGTCAAGGATTTCCAGGCTCAAAATGCTCAGTTCTAAGAAGTGATCCTGAATTTGTCCAAGGGGCAAGAAGAGTTGAAAGCATCCCTCTCTGAAAATCCTGAAGATAACAAGAATGGTCAGTTGGAACAATTGCAAGCTGAGATGACAAAAATGAGGATCCAGATGAATGGTCAAGTGGCTCTTATTCAAAGTTTAGCTCAAGGGCAAGAAGAACTGAGAACCTTTGTCCACAAACTTCAAAGTAATGGAGTCAGGATTCTAATCGTCAGTCAACCTCCATTAAAATAAGCTGACTTGGTTGAAAGGAAGATGAGGATAAAAGAATGTAAGAGACAGGTTGCCACTGATTGTTCTTCAGTTGAAGAAAAAATACCTGGTAAGGTTAATCCACCTCAACACAAGGAATGTAGAAGACAATTTATCAAATTCAACACTCCAATGTTGCAAGTTCTGCAATGCTTGTTGGAGGTGAAGCTAATTTCCTTGAAAAATCCTCCTCAAAATCCTAATACTTCCTCTCCTCGCTATAATCCCAAGGCAAGATGTGGGTATCACTCCAATTGTCCCGGACATGATACTAATAGTTGTTGGACATTGAAGAAAAAGATTCAAGACCTGATTGATGAAGGAATCCTCGAGGTTACGCCAGAAGGCCAAATTGAATTCTACTATCGTCCATCAAACATCGAAGCTGCAAGACAAGTTGCCCAAAGTAGCAAGAAAGAAATCCTACCTATTCCTGTTGAGATATGGGGCACTTTGGGACATCCCAGTGGCAAATTTGATTTCATGGTGAAATATACCGCTCCTGAAAGTTCACAGATTGCAATTGAAGACATTCAGCCAACTGGATGGGACAACATTTGAACTTTCATTTGTAATTTCTTTTATTTTGTTTAAACACTTACTATTATGTTAAACTTTTGTTTTCATTAATGCATTGCATATGTTTGTCTTGAATTAATCCATTTGTTTCACTATATTTTGAACTATGCTTCATATTTCTATTTTGTGATATTTAACTCCTGATAAATCTATAAGCCTGTAGAGGGAGGATGACGAAAACAATACCATAATCTTATGCAGTATGATTTTGAACAGACTATGTTGACGATGTACAGGCATTGTTTCAATTCCTAAACAGTGGAGATATAAGGAAGTTAATCCCTAGTCAACCCTTTTTGAGCCTATGAAGTAGTAGTTTTCATTCTCATGCAAATTAAAACCCTTATTCATAACCTGGGGCAGGGTAGTTACTCGGTTAACTCAACTATGCCAATTATTTGTGTTGTACACAACTAATGATGGTTCCCTGTAATCACTAAAGTCTGCAAGTCAATATCTAGCAAAAGAAAAACTCACTAAGTCAAAACCTATGAAGGAGACTTAGTAAAAAATTAAGACATCTCACTGATTGTAACCTTGAAATAAACAGTTCAGGCAAAAAGAAGGAATGACGAAGTCAAAAGAAAAAAGGAGGTCACTATAGATCCTCAATAAAGAAAGATGACTGAATTTTCAAATAATTTTTTTTATTCCTGAATCATCACAAATGCCAGTGTTACAATTCCAAACTACTTTGAAACCTCAATGCATAAGTTAACCGAACATAGGACTGAAGAACATCACGAAGAATGGGTTGGATACAAATAAATTTGAAACTTTATCTTTTGTTTCTTAAACCATGAACCAGGCCACGTTATAATCCTTTAAAAGTCCTAACTGAAGCATGGTTAGTTTGAAAGCATATTGCCACAAAAAGGTATCCTGACTCCTTTAGTTCTTATTATAAAACTTGAGTTAATATCACAATTTTCATAAAAATTGTTTTTCTAAAATAACTCTTTTTCAAAACTTCAAGACATACATAAGCATTGCATTTTTAAATATATTTGTTTGCATATACCTGAGTGTTTGACAAATAAAGAAACTTACAGGATGAATGTTCAATAAACCAAAGTCCTTCCGATAAACAAAGTTGCTTCCTGGATCAAAGCCCATGTATACAAAGGGGCATAGTCATTATCTTCCAATCAAGAGGGCATACCAAGTTACTGCCCAATTCATTTGGGGAAATCAGGTCAAGGTTCAACTATGTTTAAGTAGCTAGGGGCAGCTTTCCTCATCTATCTGAATTACCAAGGATAACATTACAGAGTTCATGATGCCAGGGGCATATTATTGTGGGGCATTCTGTTTGAGGTAACTCCTTTCGATACTTCCATTATGGAACAATTCAACCTCTACCAAGGGGCAATGCTCTCTTTCCAAATCTAATACCCATAACGTATATGGTCCATCACAATTTGAAGACACGTTCCTCTCATTGTATTACCTTGATATTGGATTCTTAGCAGAAGCCATTATGAAAATTAATTGTCTACGCCAGTAGTATCAGATGATGTCAGTATCATGTCTTCAGATCCATCTATGAGGATTTCTGGGAAGGTATTCAGGAAAGTTAAGAATCTCAGGAGCTCTAAATCCAATTGGTTATACACTCTCAAAGTTGAAACGATCCTGTTTTCGAGTCAGCTTTACTTTTCCCTCTTTATTCAAGGAAGAAATGTTTTCTGAATTCAGGTTTACTTTTCCCCTTTTACTAAAGCGAGAAACGTCGGTTGGTTATGTTTGAATGTATATATGCCTTTGAATATGATTAATGTTTACCAGAAATGCATAAAATATAATAATAGCATTTACTAAGAACGAACGGAGGTAGGAATTCAACGAAGCTTCGCCCGTTCATCCCCACAAAGTAATCTTTACGGATATTCTTACGGAAGACTTCAAGTAATATTGTATACTTCCTCCGAACAGTCTCATATCCTCCGAAGAATTGATACTTAACCGAATAAGTCTCCTGGATCTATGTCCATCTCTTTTATCCTCAGTCAAGATATTCAGGAACTTAAATCCTTCAATAAGAAGTATGACGAACGAAAACGAGAGTTTCTAAGTACGATATTCTTAAACAAGACAGAAACGAAGTCTTCATAATCCTCAGCAACAAATCGGGATTTATTTTCCCCAACCAGCTGTTGTTATATGAAGCTACTGATCAGCTTCCCGACATAATTCATTCGTACATACGTCATATCATATCATATCATACGCATTCTCATAAAATATTATCTTGCAGTTGTTATATATATCATTATATTTGCACCAAACTAACCTTGTTTTTCAGGTTGATTCTCCAGCAGACAAACTTCATCAAAGACTTACCTTGGGCCGTCGTTTATTCTTCCCAATGGTTATCTTGTTACCTTGGGTCGTCGTTTATTCTTCCCGCAGGTTATCTCATTTTTGGGCCGTCGTTTATTCTTCCCAGAAATCAACTTACCTTGGGCCGTCGTTTATTCTTCCCAATGGTTATCTTGTTACCTCGGGCCGTCGTTTATTCTTCCCGCAGGTTATCTCATTTTTTGGGTCGTCGTTTATTCTTCCCAAAAGACAACTTACCTTGGGTCGTCGTTTATTCTTCCCAATGGTTACCATGTTACCTCGGGCCGTCGTTTATTCTTCCTGCAGGTTATCTCATTTTTGGGCCGTCGTTTATTCTTCCCAAAAGTCAACTTACCTTGGGCCGTCGTTTATTCTTCCCAATGGTTATCTTGTTACCTCGGACCGTCGTTTATTCTTCCCGTAGGTTATCTCATTTTTGGGCCGTCGTTTATTCTTCCCAGAAATCAACTTACCTTGGTCCATCGTTTATTCTTCCCAATGGTTATCTTGTTACCTTGGGCCGTCGTTTATTCTTCCCGCATGTTATCTCATTTTTTGGGTCGTCGTTTATCCTTCCCAAAAAGCCAACTTACCTTGGGTCGTCGTTTATTCTTCCCAATGGTTATCTTGTTACCTCGTGCCGTCATTCATTCTTCTCGCAGGTTATCTCATTTTTGGGTCGTCGTTTATTCTTCCCAGAAATCAACTTACCTTGGGTCTTCGTTTATTCTTCCCAATGGTTATCTTATTACCTCGGGCCGTCGTTTATTCTTCCCGCAGGTTATCTCATTTTTGGGTCGTCGTTTACTCTTCCCAAAAGTCAACTTACCTTGGGCCGTCGTTTATTCATCCCAAAATTCAACTTACCTTGGGCTGTCGTTTATCATTCCCAATGGTTATCTTATTACCTCGGGCCATCGTTTATTCTTCCCGCAGGTTATCTCATTTTTGGGTCGTCGTTTATTCTTCCCAGGAATCAACTTACCTTGGGTCGTCGTTTATTCTTCCCAATGGTTATCTTATTACCTCGGGCCATCGTTTATTCTTCCCGCAGGTTATCTCATTTTTGGGTCGTCGTTTATTCTTCCCAGAAATCAACTTACCTTGGGCCGTCATTTATTCTTCCCAATGGTTATCTTGTTACCTCGGGTCGTCGTTTATTCTTCCCAAGGGTTATCTCATTTTTTGGGCCATCATTTATTCTTCCGAAAAAGTTATATTCATATTTAAGAAACATATCTGAAGACTATTTATCCAAATGGCATCTTTAAGCCCATTCAAGCATCATAATCAACCAACAGTATCATTCTACACATCAGCGAGTGCAAATTTTTGGGCTTTTGTGTTCAATCCTCTTCAATCTTCAAGTCACAAATGGCGTACATGCCAATCTAACTCCTCATATTCCAGAAAATTGAACAAGGGGCAGCTGTTGCACCCGAAAATTTGTCTTCCCACAGTCAAGACAATGTCTCTCAAGACTTCTAAATGATCATAAGGTTCTCAAGACTCCCAATTGATCAAGAAGTGTGGAAGTTTCCCCAGACAATGCCTCCTCATAAGCAAAGTGTCCAAAACGAGGGTTTTGGATTTCCTCAGGTTAAAATGACTTTCAAGGCCTCAAGTGAGCTTCATAACATCCCACATGTATTTAAGAATCCCCATTTCAACTTTCAAAACTTTCCCAAAGAGCTTGCCCAGTTAAAAGATCAGATATGTAAAAATCAATCAAAGCAGTTAAAAAGTCAATTTGAGGTCAACTGTGGTCAAATTAAAGTCAAACTTCTAGAGTTTTTGCCAACATCAATTTTATGAAGTAAAATTCATCATTTGATCAAGGTTTGATCATGATTCATCAAGGAAGTCTTAGATCATCAAGAATCAGGAGTTTCTAAATTAGGGTTTTCTAAGGAAAAGACAACTGAACTTTGACCAGCCATAACTTTCACATACTTCATCAAAAATTTCCCATCCAAAGCTCATTTTGAATTAAATTGAATTCTCTACAACTTTGTGTCTCACAAGCCAATCCTAAAAATGCTTCATTTGGAAGGTATGAGCTAAAACATTATAGGTCATTTCAAAAGTCAACAAAAAGTCAACATCTTCCAAAGAGCATAATTTGAAAATGGTAAAAGATATGTACATGAGACCAAAGAGGTTTGTTAGAGGACTCTTTAAGCTTTCCAAAATGTCCAAGAACACTTTCATAGCCTTAAAATTGAGGGATTTATGCCTTGTCAAAGTTGGGCGATTTTTAAGGGGTGTATGAAGAAAATAAGGGCTTAAATCTATTTTTTTCCAAATGGGCCTATCATTTTGCAACTCAATCTTCATGATAACATCAAGCACGACCCAATTCAAATATTTTCTGATTTTTATAATTTATTTATTATTTATTTGGATTTTATTCATTAAAATTCATTTTAAATCAAAATAAAATATGAAAATACAAATATTTGATTTGCTTCTTCTTCTAGAAGCTCTTAAACATCATTTAAGTTGATTTGATACTCTCCAATTTGGTGTACAACCAATTTGGAAACATATCATTTGATATTTTTTGATATTTTTGACCATAGTTTTCTTCACAATCAAGTAACCTCAACTCATTGCCAAAAGGCCCAATTTCTAACCTAAATTCACTCTATTATATATACACAACAAAGACATAAGGGGAAGGATATTTTTATTTTTTTGGAGAGCAAGAGGATCATATTCGTACTTTAAAATTTCACACAATTCAAAATTCGGTTTCCATAATCCACCACTTTTACAAGTTGATTAAAGGTTGCAAATGAATCCTTGAGGTTTCCTGAACCTATTCCAATCATCATCATCATCATCAAATTCATGCCAAATCATACAAACCAAATTCATATTCTTGCTTTTCTTTTGATTTATTTTCAATTTCAATGATTTATGCATGATTAATTGATTTTGATTACATAATATGTTTGTTGGATTGTGTAGATGGTTTCTGGATAGTTGGATTTAAGTTTCGATGCAGGAATAATAAGGCACCATGGAGAACTAAACTATTGGTTAATCTGTTGTAATCTGTTTTCGTCGATACTTCGAAGGCTGCAGTAGTGATAAGAATTTCAGGCTGACAAGTAAGTCAGGTAAGTACTACTGTTTCGATTTACTCCGAATTGTTTCCAGAAGTTCAGAAAAAAATCGACGAACAATACTATTTTAGAATATAATTCTAAAAGATTTCGACCCTCAAAATCGAAAATTCCTCTTTTTTCTATTTTATTTGATTTATTATTTTCATATTCTCAAAAAAATCTAAAAAAAATTGTGCATTCTTTATTTTATTTTATTAGATTTTTAGCATCGTTTTAATATTTTTTAGATTTTATTTTAATCACTTTTCTTATTTTTCATTATTTTAAAATCTCCAGCGATTTTATTTGATCCTATTTATTTCTTTTTGTATTCTTCCAATAGTATATACCAAAAATATGCAGGTGGGAGGAAGAAGATGGTGTGTGGCATGCGCTGATTGGCCTAGTGACAAAGACCTAAGGTTGAAAGTCTGAGGGTGTGGGTTCAACACTCATTCCCAACATTTTGGCAAAGAAACGTGGGTTCAACACTCATTCCCAACATTTTGGCAAAGAAACGTGGCGTAGCGTAGTGGCTGAAGGTTTTTGTTGGGAAAGGCAAAGTCAGGGGTTCAACACCAACCTCCAATATTTTGGGTATCTCTAACTTTATTTTTCCCTTTTTCATCAAATTATGTATTTTCTTTGAATTTCCTTATTATTATTATTAAACTAATTTCTAAAAGATAAAACAAAATCCTTTTTTTTAAACTTATATTTTTATTATAAACCTTAATTTTTTTCATAAACTTAATTTTTTCCTAAACCTTAATTTTAAACCTAAGTCTTAATTTTTTTCATAAACTTTAAACCCTAAATATTTAGCCCTAATCTTTATCTTAAAATTCAGATTTTGCCCTAATTTTTACCCTAAAATTTTTCCTAAACCTTAACATTTTTCTCAAACCCTAACCCTAATTGTTTTCTTAACCTAGTTTGCAAACTTTTTTTTCTAATTTATTCACTCATTTTTATGTTATTCATTCATTGTTTGCCTGATTATGTAACTGCTTCGCCTTTGTAATAATTGGTTTTTATTATTTTCCGCCATTATTATTATTATGTAACTGCCCCTAAGCCATGTAATAGTGTAGGAATTTTATTTTCTGCCATTTATTTTTCATACTAACTGCGTGGTTAGTAACATAGGGAGTGCCAAGAAATAAATGAACCATGGACTTAGAAAATTAATAATCAAGATAAATATCTGAAAACAATACTCACACACGTAAGTCGATCTAAGATCGCCGTCTGCACTTCCTAGGGTATCCCTCTTGCTTGCCTTATTTAAAATGGTCAAGTCCCTCGAATATAGGGGTGTTTAAGCAAAGTCCCTTCAAAATAAATCATCATTGTCCCTTTAAAGATTTTAAAAGATCAAGTCCCTTCGAGGTTGCCTACGGAATAATGATCTTGTCTCTTAGAATAAATGATGATAGTCCCTACGAATTGCTAAAGACACCCCTTAAGTTATCTTCATTGACCATACGATTACCCTATGCCTGTCCCTTAAACAAATCCAAGGTAATGACTACCTATTCCTTAATAATAGGGATAGTCTTACTCTTGAGGAAACATAAAAGAACTTGAATGACTTAGTCTAGGGTAGGTACCTCATAGTTACTTGCTCACTCTTCAAAAATACTTTTCACACCTCACAATATTTTCAAATATTTTCAAACAAGGCTTTGAATACATCCATACAAGGATTATTACAAAGTACTTAGAAAATTTCTAATCACACACTACACTTTTCAAAAACAATTAAAGTGAGCTAAGTAACTAAGAGCCCATGGATAACCATGGATATAAAGGGTGCTAACACCTTCCCTTTATATAACCTACCCCCGAACCCAAGTCTTTTCAAAAAAACGGTCTTTCCTGTTCTTTTATGTCCCTTCCTTATGGATAAAATAAAAGTCGGTGGCGACTCTTGTTATCCGCAACATAACTAAAAGTCAGTTCTCCCACCGTGTTACACCGTTCCTTCGGGATAAAAATGTCTGGCTGGCGACTCTACCTCTTTCCGCGCCACTTTCGTGTTTGTACCAGGATGGAAATCCGGGGAGCGACAACTACCAACACCCAGAGTCACAACCATAAACAGAATCCCCCAAAGGGTTACAATTTAATACACAAACAAAAAGATAAAGCAATACTCCTACAACAAGACTATAGGTAGTCTGGATACAAGCAACAATAAACTAAAACCCTAAACTAAAAGAAGATCCAGGCTCCTCTTCTGCATTCACCACCTCCGTCCGGTTTTTCTTGATGCTTGATCTCAGCTTAAGATCCACGATCTCCTTCATCGCTTCCTCCAAGGCTATCTGGCTCTGTACCAATTGCTGAGTCTTTTCCCTTTGTATCTTGTGAACTTGTTCCATTTCTTCTTTCTTGAATGCCATCTGCACCTCAAAGAACTCTTCCTTTTCTTTGTACTTCTTCAGCGCTTGTTCCCTTTGGCCTTGTAGCCAAGTAATGGACTGGCGAGCTTCTCTGAGAGTCTTCACAATCTTCTTACGCTCCGCTTCTCTTTTTGACTCTGTTAGACCCAATCTCTGAAAATGAGCTTCTCTCCCAGCAAACTCCTTTTCTTTAGCTTCTAAGGTAGCCTGCATCATCTGTAGCTTTTCTTCTGCTTCTTGCTTAGCGTGATTGGCAGGGTGATACAAGCTAGCCATCTCAGAATTCTCTACCCGAATCTTGTGCAACTGAGCTTCCAACTTCTTGTAATCTTCAAGAGAACCAGTGGTTTGCACTGATATCTCCTTTGGATATAGTGGAGCCTCAACTGAAAACGGCAGTAAGAAGGTATCAACCCTCCCTTGTATCCAGGCAGCAAAAGAGGGATAAGTCTTAGGGTCTACCTTTCCGAATTATTTCTTACCCTCTCTAACCTTCGTTTCCCAAGCTTGGGATGCTTGAATAACCAACTGCTTATTATCTTCAGCTGGAAAATACAAAGTCTTAGCTATTTCTTCATCTGATGAAGGATCCTTCAGTGGATAACCAAATTGCTTTCTGGACAGCACATGGTTATGACTTATCACTTCTTTTCTACCTAAGAACGGCACATAGGGAAACTCACCACACCTTGTAATAAACTTTTTCCCTACCAAGTTTCTGCTACAACCCCAGGCTATATCATCAGATGTTAACCCCATCAATATTCTAGCCCACTTCCAATCTTGCTTAAGATCTTTGAACGGTCCTGACTTTGGAAGCTTCTTAGCGAACCACTCGGCGAACAATGGAGCACAAAAATTCACGTACCCCTTTCTCTTCTCATTTTTGTGATGGACACCGAAGTAAAAGTCTCCCAACAACGTAGGCACCGGGTTCCCTTTAATGAAAATGGTGATGGCCTCCAAACTTACCCATCCTTTCTCTCCTGGGAAAAGACTTATCACATAGACCATTAATTCTAACAACGCACTGAACTCTAACCATTTTCCTCCCAAAGCAAACGCATGGGCTTCTGTGATAAGAAAATCCAGAGTAAATCCCTTCCCTTTACTGGCTTCTAACTCCATCTTCACTCTAAGTATACTCAAATGACAAGCACCTGAAATGTCCTTGTACAGGGAACACTTCTCTGCAGAATAATAGGGAACACCATTCTTGATAGGAATCTTCAGGATGTCAGAAATCTCTTCCATAGTGGGAGCCAAGACGTAGTCAGCAAACACGAAAATTCTCAACTGAGGGTCATAAAACTGCAACAAAGAATGAAGACTATCTCTCTGATCAACAGTAGGCTTGTTCATGTAACCCAAGATCTTCCCATACCGACTTCTGAAATCATCTGAAACCTTGTCACTCATCAAGTCCACCAGTTTCTGAATACTCTCAATTTCGGGTTGCGGGTAAGTATAATGAGCATTCCTTTTTCTGGGTATCTCTTGGACTTCTGTCATCTGGAGGAACAATGAATACCTGAACTGGGTACGGAGAATAAATGCTAACCTGAAATGGAAACACAAATAGTTAATGCGAGTATGATGCGATGCGAATGCAATGCAGGCATATGATCAACGACCGGGACTGTCTGGATGCGGAACAATGGACCCAAGTGACCAAGAACCAAGATTCTCTGAATAAATCCCCATGAACAAGAACTCAGTCTTAAATAAGCCCCAAATCAAATATCCAAATCCACGTAGCCATATCAAATCATAGAACTGTACTAGCAATGAGGTATGATGAGGTCAAGGGTTCCTGCAAACCTGTAAACCCCTCCCAATCTCACAGGTGTGCTCCGGGTCAAACATCACGGACTCTCAAAGCCGAATAGCAATAATACGTTCACCATTTCCGAGAAATGGCTCATGACCAAATCAGAGAATCGGTTTGGCATTATGTACTACTTAGGGAGGTCTCAGCGTGAGTCCGGGAAAACAAGCATCCTTTATACGTTCCCAGCTTCAAGCGTTGGAATCGAGAAGAAATAGTACATTTATCCTGAAAGGTACAATACTATCGTCATACGACCAAATGCCTTAACTGAGTTCCTATAAAAGAACCAGGCCATCCTATGCGAGTTCCCAGTGGGCCCTCGGGTGCAAATGGGTTTGCCACAAAATGTGGTTTGCCACTGTCACCATTGGAGAGGGATGTTTCCACAAAGGTCCTCAATGATCGGTCCCCATATGCACATAACTATCGAGGTTGTGTATGACCCCAAAAATATTTTGGCATCAATACATTCCCAAGACGGTCGCAAGTCTGGGTGTGGAACTCACTACTACCAACATAGCAAGATGCCATGAAGCCAAAGTGACTGTCCACTCTAAGTCCTAGGGTGCACTCGAGCCCCGGTTATGAGCTCATCTCTCAGTAACAGCTCCCAATCCCACAGAAAAAAAGGAAACCAGCACAACCAGACAGTTCGTATAATATATATGATGCATGAAAATAAATACTGAAAACTGTAAATAAAGCTGTAAATAAAACTGTAAATAAACAATAGTAAAATAAACACGCAACAACAAACAATCAACACCCAACGAAACAGAAACACGCAAGCGCTAGGATATACTCTCAAGGGAACCAAAGATTCTGGGTTCGGTCCCCAACAGAGTCGCCAACTATCGCTCCCTGGATTTCCATCCTGGTACAAACGCGAAAGTGGCGCGGAAAAGGTTAGAGTCGCCAGCCAGGCATCTTTATCCCGAAGGAACGGGAATAGTAATGTTGCACAAACCAGAAGAAAAGAAAGGAAGGACACAGGTCCTGCGAACCAAAGAGACTGGGTTCGGGAGTCGGTTACGACCTGGGAAGGTATTAGCACCCCAAATCGTCCGCCGTACCCGGCGGGATCCACGCTTGCAAAGAAATCTGTTTCAAAGGGTGAAGAAATGAAAGTTGCTGCAAAGAAAATAAACTGAACTAGAATGAGAAAGGAACTGAAAAGAAAACAAAGAGGAAAAATGTAGGGAAAATAAAGATTGTGCTCGAACGGGACCTACCCCGCTGCCTACGTACCTCATCTGGACATGAGGATCAGAGTCACCGTAGTTCCCCTAACTAGGGGTGGAAAAGATTGCTTGTGAATTAAGGCTTGAACTACCTATGTTAATGCTCAGGTGTTGCAGGCTCAGACGACGAGTGTGTAACCGTCATGCAGAATGACAAGTAGGAGCAAGTCCACGGACGGAGCGAAGGAGATGAGAAAAGAAGTCCCGAAGGAGAGACGATTATTGTTTGTTTGTGTTTTTTATGAGAGTTTTTTTATTGGTGTGGCACAAGAGAATGAACTCAAACTCTCTTCCATGGAATGTGTACTTGCTACTACATTCCAAGATGGAATAATAGAACAGGCACACCAAGTAAGGAGAATTTATCCAAGACTTGTTTCCAAGGGCAAGGGCCTAAATTCATCGACTTTTTGAATTTATTAAGTGTTTTGGTGATTAAAATGAAGAAGTATTGTTTAGGGTTTTTCTTGATAAAGATGACTTCATGATCCGACTTGTGCATCATGCTAGACAAATGCACTATTCCAAGATGGAATGAATACATATGCCCCATGGAATAAGGCTATTACACAATAATTCACTTCTTTCTTTATTAATGTTTTTTAGGTTTTGTTTGGAGATGAGAAGAGAAAGAAACAAATGAGCAAAAAGGAAAAAGTCTAATGGGGAAAGACTAATCCTAATGTTAGCATGCAAAAAGTGGTCCTAAGGTTAGTGAGGTTTCAACCATCCTAAGAGAAACAAAGAACCAAAGAGGAGCAAAAGAGACGAGAATAAAGCTAGCAAGCCACTTACTCCTCTAAAGGAGATAAGTTGCTCCTAAAGGGGGAAGAAAAGAGTTGCATCACATGATGGCATAAGGCGCATCAAAACACAAAGAGAAAGCAACTTAAAAAGGAAAGATGAAGAGTTGAAATATGGATGAACATCCACACTTCTCTTACCATAAACCCCTGCAAGTGTTAGCAAAAATCCAGTATATGTTCATCAATATAATCATGGAAATGGCATGCTCAAAGCTCACATCAACAAAGATCATACAACATGTCAAATTGCGCACACAAGCATTTACGTGTCGAGAACATGGAAGCATGCATTAACCAACAAGCAAATCACCCTAAATAATCATATTCAATGATCATACAATGATCCATGGCAATTAAAACATGTAAGGGGATCAAACAAGCTCAAAACAGCTTCAAAATGGCATTCTGCTTCAGTGTTAATCGGTTAACCAAAGCGTTAACCGGTTAACCAGTTCAAATCTGCATCAAATTACATAGCAACAATTCCTGCAGAAAATCAGCTCAAAACCAGCTTATCCAAATAATCACACACCAGACTAGCAATCAATTATGCTTGAAATAAATGGATCAATTCACATTAATTAGCATCATCAAGCTCATGAACATTAACACATAGATCCGGCTACAAATCAACCAATCAATTCAAGCAACACAAGCAAATACGCAAGCACATGGTGGATCTAAAGCACAAGCATGCAAATAAGCTAAAACAGAGCTAGATCTGAAATTAACCAACCTACAAAGCTGAGGTATGCTTTGGTAATTGTTGTTTAAGCTGGAAATGAGAGATCTCGCGGAGAACTTTGAAGATCTGGTGCTAAGCTTCACATTCCATGCAAAATAAATGCAAGCAAAGGGTCTTGATGCAGAATTTTGGATCCAAAAGCACTTCTAAATCCCAAACCAGATCCGACTCACCAATTAAACCAGTAAAATGATGCCAAGAAACTATGGATGGAGGTCTAGTTCCAAGATCTACACACCTTAAGGCAAGGTTATGTGATCTCCAAAGAGGAACTCTTGGTGAATTTGGAAAATGTGGGAGAGAAAATGAGAGAATAGTGAGAGAGAAGAGTGAAAATTCAGAATGAGAAGTAAAAAAATGAGAGAGCTCCCTCTTGGTTTGGAGGGAAATGGATTAAATATGGTTTAGGTTTGGGGCCCAAAAGTTAGGCTTGGGATCCAAAAAAATATGGTTTGGGAAAATGATTAGGATTTAGCAATGGAATTAGGCTTGGATTAATGATCTAGATCCTTCTCCTTAATTCAAATGAATAAAAAAATTCAGAAAATTGGAAATTTGGAGCCAAAGCACATGCTGAATTTGCTGCTGGAATTCAAAATTCGCAGCCGTTAACCGGTTAACCAAAGCGTTAACTGGTTAACGTCAGTGAATTTCTAATTCTACCTCCTTTTGGTGGGAAACCTCAAGAATAACCCGGCGCCAACCGTTTTGACCTGATTTCGATCCTCAATCCCTTTTTAGGGCCTTGAACATGATACAGAGTTTGTATAAGATGCCTTGACTTTGACTTGTAGTGCTTCAAATTTCCCGGATGACTGATCATATGCCTTATGCTAGAACATGCAAGTGCCATGCTTCATCTTTATATGCAAAAAATGCTAAGGACTTGACATGCTTATGATGATTATGATATGATGCTAAACAGGAGAGGGAAAATTTGGGGTGTTACAGTCCGCTGTACCCGACGAGATCCACGCTTGTTAGTCTGTTTCAAAGGGTGAGAAATAAGATGTTGTTTGAACAAAATAATTGCTAACTGGAACTGGTACTGAAATCAGAAATGGAATTGGAAAGGAAAATGGAAAGAAAGATGAAAATGTAGGGAAAATAAAGAATGTGCTCGAATGGGCCATACCCCACTGCCTACGTACCTCATCGGGAAAATGAGGATCATAGTCGTTGTAGTTCTTCTAACTAAGGCGGAAACTTGTTTGTGTTTTTTAGGATGACATTGCCATAGTTCTAACTCAGGTGTTATCGGCTCTGACTCGAGGGTGTTTACCGTATCGCTGTTTGAAGTGCCGAGGCAAGTCGTATTCGTCCGCAAAGAATAGGAGATGAGAAGAGAAGATGTGATGTCTTTGTTGGTTTATTGTCTTTTAGAAGAAGTGTTTTGATTTTGATGTTTATCGTGTGTACAACACTAAAGACTATGATATACGAGCGAATACTTTCCAAGGTCGCCCCCAATGGAACGTTTGTAAAGCATTCTAGAAGAGTAGAGGAGACCTCCACTAATTATTTCCCATATGGCTTAAGGCTCGTGACGTATTGTACCTACTTTCCTTTTAAATGTTATTATTTTTCTTTAAAGGTGAGAAGTGAGACTCAAATTGTAAAAAGAAAAACTCTAAGGGAAATTAGACTTACCCTATGTTAATTGAGTTTAATGGTGACCTATGGTTAGTGAAGCTTGAAAGATTAAAGCTACCTAAGCGGATATTAGACTAGAAATGCGAGTACAAAAATTAATAGCGAATAATATGGTCCTCCTACGTCGTGGTGGGTGAGAACGTGCGCAAATCGTAAATGGGATGAAACGATGGATTGGGTGGGTCGATTGTGTGGTGCTGAGATGCATGACTTATGGTGTGCGACATACAAGGTTTGTTGTTTGTGTATTGGAGTGGAGCGATGATAATCGAGGGATCCTAATGCCACAAGAAACTTTATTTATTTATTTATTTGAAATTCTTCGATTTTGGATCAAATAACTCATTTTCTTTATTTTTGAAAATTGGTTATCTAACGCTTCATTTTATCTTTTTCTATCATAATTATAGGTATCGCACATAAAATTTCAACTATTACATCACAAAGTATAAACCTCAAAAATATAATCGAGGCATAATAAAAATAGTTTGATTGCATAAGCGAATCCTCGAAAAATACCTTGCACAACAAAACAATTGTTAGTAAATGAAATGAAGATGAGGATGCAAAAATATGGCCAAAATGAATTAAATAAAGTTGCAAGAATTTCTAAAATGCACATAAAGCATAAATGGAAATAAAAATGCGAAAAATAATCGAAAAAGGAATTAAAAAATAAAATCTATTTTTTATTATGTCTAAAAATGTTATTTATATTTTCCTGGAATTTTTATTAAAGAAACTATTTTTAAAAATGATTTTGTAAAGAAATATCAAAAGAAATTAAAAGAAATGAGCAAGGGATGCATGAGAAGTAATTTTCCAGTTAAAAATGGCCTGGGCCGAAGATTGGGGTGTTAATAGAGATTGGATAGGCCCAAGGGCGTAGGAAAGCCTGGGGTTGCATGGATGTTATGGTGGGAGTCTAGTCAACTTATTTGACTAAGTTTTGGGTCTTCTGATCACAGAGAAGTTTGTAAATGGCCAAAATAAGAGGGCATATAGTAACTATGGTGAAGGTCATGCGTGGGAGTGAAATTCTGGGGTCCTACCAGACGGTGACACCTGTCACCGCCAGAATGGACCAAAGGACTAAATCTTATCCATAACCCCAAAAACGGTAGTGGAGATTAATCGATTCTTATGGATTTTACTTATTTTTAAACGTGCATTGATTAGTTTTAATGATCTTTGATTAGGGATCATTGCAACGTTATGAGTTTTGTTTACTTCCAAATTAAATTAATTCAATAACATTATAACTTAAAAAACAACATGAGTAACTCAGACTTAAACAAAGCCTCTCTCTCAAACCCTATGTTCATCTTCCTCATTCAAGCAAAACCCTAGTTGCCGGCGGCGGAGGATCTCCTCCTATCAATCCTCTCAAATCGAAAACAAGAACAAATGAACCTTCACTCCTTTTCTCTCCTCCGAACTCGGATTGCCCTAAAATCCTTCCTAATTCTCAAATCAAAACCAATGGTTCCAATATCAAACAAACGATGCGAGATTCAGTTCAGAGTTACATACCACACGCGAAGATCAACGGAGGTTATGAAGGTACGGCGCAGCTCTTACAAATCCGAAACACCTTATGTTTGATGTGATTGCGACGAAGACGACGATGCCAAGTACTTCAGGTACGATCTTCTTCTTCGTTCGGCGTTGTGGTTCTTAATTCATTGCGAAGTCGCCGTTGTTGTTGATAATTTTGTCTTCTTGCAGGTTTCCGTCGTCGTTCGCGCGATGAAGATGAAGGAGATGACGACGAGGAAACGATAAGGGTGAAATTGCTCGCAAAATGACACGATGATGATCGAAGGTGGAGATCCATATGATGATAGATGTGATCGAAGGTCGAGAGAGATGCAGTTTGTAGCTCTTCGAACTCTTGTGTTATTGTGATTCGATCCTATTCATCTGCTTCTTCTTCTGCGACGTCGTGCGAATTGATGATTTTTGGTTGCAGACTTATTGTCTAAAGGTGATGATGAAGTGAAGAGTTCGAGGGATTGAGGATTGGTGGTGAAGTTTGAAGTAGAAGAGTGTATGAGAGAGATGAAGAGAGGAGAGGAAGAAGACTGAAGAAGAATTCTGAAATGAAAGTTGAGAGAGAAGATGAAGATGAAGCAGAGAAATCCCAAAGAATGAGAAGAGAACCCCTTTTAAATTGCAACAAGTTTCAGCTTTATAGAAGATGCTCTCAGGTAAATTATGTTAGATCAGTTAGGATTTCTCTTGGATTCTGTTAGAGTTTGTTATGGTTATAACTTCGGATTTCTTCTTTCATCCTCTTCTTTGATTTTATGGTGTAGCTTTTATCACATTCAAAAATGAAGAACTTTTGTGGTTTTTTTTGTTATAAATTTATGTGTGTAACTGAATTCCGAATTAGTTAACTGAGTTTAATATTTGAATTGAAGTAGGCTGGTTCACATTTGGTGGTGGAGCGTGGGCCAGAAGTCCTGCAGGATGTTGCTGAAGAGAAATTTGATGAGGAAGGGCAAGATCTAACTGATGGTTGTTCGCATCAGATGTATTATCAATTTTTTTTAGGATCTGCAGAAGGTGAGGATCTGTCCTCATTGGACTGTGAATGGCTTATGGAAGATGATTCCTTCTGAGCAAGTTGAAGTTTGGATAGTCTTTTTTTTCTTTTGTCTCAGCTAACTTTTGCTTGTCTCTTAAAATTTGTACTGACAGGTGAACTTACTGAAGATGCTTTCCAAGAGTTTTGAGCTTTGAATCTTGTTCCCCATGGTCACGATCAGATCTTAATTCTCAAACTGTAATAACCTTGAATTAATTCCCTCGAGAAATTGCATGAGGTTATCCGCATATTTCTTCATACTCTTATCCACAATTGCAATCACATATTAGCTTAAAGAATCTTCAGGTGGATTATAGGTAGTAGCCGGAAAAATGGATGTCCTTGCTACCTTTGATTTGATAAAATCCGTGGTTGAAGTAGGGGCGATTATAGGATCATTGTGATTGTCAAGGAATTACTATGGTGAACTGTTGCCTGCACGTTTTTAGGGGATTGACGACCATGGAAGCGACGAAAGCCATATCCGCAAGCACATCCATTCATGACGATGCACCCTATTTTGTTTTGTTTCTCTCTCATCTGCATGATTTTGGCATGGTGTCGACATAGAGATTAAATTCTGGATTGCTGAAGATTCAGATGAACAAGGTGTAACACCCCAAATTTGATTATGAGTAATTGTTGCCGATTTGAGGATATATGATGATTGGCAAATAGGTGGTTATGTGGCCCGATGCATTATGGTGAAATTATTTTAATAATATTAATAATAAGAATAATAATCATGTAGCATTATTCGAAATTATTGTTTATTATTTAATAATTATAGAAATGGGAGTGTGGAGTTTATGTTGGTCATTTGGGAGTATAAGGAGTAATTTTATATAATTTGAATAATTAGTGTATTATTATATAATTATAATTATTTCATAAAAATATTGAAGAAAGGGTAAGGTGGTCTTTATGAGAAAAAGTAAGGATAAGTGGGGAAAAACCTAAACTGGGATAATTTTACCCAAATAGGAGAACACGATCAAAAGTTCTCACTTTTCGTGTTTTTGGTGAAGAAGAGCTCTGAGGAAAGGAAAAGAGGAGAGAAAGATCAGAGTCAGGAAGTTACAAAGAACCTTGGTGAAGAATATCAATCGGCGGAATTCTCTAAGGTATGGGGAGTTTTCATAATCTATTATAATTATATAGGAATTGGTTTAAGAATAGATTAGGTTTTGTATGATTTTTGTGATTGTTAGGTTTGATGACATATATTGAGTTATAAGAGTATGAATTGGTGAATTAGGATTGATAAGATGATTTAGAATGGTGTGTTTGATGTTTGAATTGATATATTGTTGTTGTATATGATTAATTTTGATTGGTAAGAAGTTTTGGGTTGCATTGGAATGAATTCGTATGAAAAATTGAGGTATTTTGGTGTAGAATTCGTAAAAACAACAGAAAACTGCTTATGTACAGATGTTAATCGGTTAACCATAGGTGTTAACCGGTTAACCAGTGAAAAATATGCGTTTTGGGCGAAAAAATGAGGCGTTAACCGGTTAACGCTATAGGTTAACCGGTTAACACATCAGTGGCACTTTTATTTTGAAAAATTCATAACTTTTGATCCGTAACTCCGATTTAAGTCCCGTTTAAAGCGTCGGAAAGCTAACGAGACGAACTTTAATTTGATGAAATAAAATGAGTGAAGTGATACATTTTTCAATGATGAATATTTAGGAAAAGTTGAATTGGTTTTATGATTATAAGCATAATTTTATTGAAAGTTGATGATTTGATGTTGTTGATGAAGGAAGTTGTTTTGTTGTATTGTTGGAATAGGTTTTATAATTAAAAACATGATTTATATTGCAAATTGATGATTTGTTGTTATTGACAAAAGAAGTTGGTTTTTTTTTTGTATTGTTGAAAATTGGTTTCATGATTATAAACATGATGTTATTGTGAATTGAGGATTTGTTGATGTTGATGAGAGAAACTGTTTTATTATCTCGATGGTCATAGGAGTTGTTTTGTTGTATTATCGATAAAGAAGTATTATCGATGTGTTTTCTTGAAGAAAAACATGATTACTTGATGTTTGAATTGCTGGGTGTGAAATGAATGATGCGCATTTGATTTCTCGATGAATTTTTACGATGTAACGCATCATTGCATTTCATGACATTCACGATGGGGGCTTCGGCCTATTTTGTAACTTCAATCCCATTGTGTGGATTGAAGTGTCTCGATGATTACGGTGTGCTCCCTTGTGGAGGGTTGATGGTCAAGTATCCATCTCATGATGAAATTGGTACCACATGCATAATTGCATATCATGATAGTTGGAATTGCATATTTCTGGAAGAATTCACGATTGTGTTGTGTTGCTGAAGTTTTATAATGTGTTCATGATTGTGTTGTTGTTGCTGGATTTTATGGTGGACGATGTTATGACATGTTTATGCTAATTTATTTATATTCTATATTCTAGTATATTTATGATAAATTATGATTACTCACCCTGCCTTCTTGGAAATGTTGCCTCCTATGTGGGTAACTTGCAGATGATAAAGAATAGCTTCGCAACTGCAAGAGGAGTTTTTCAGAGTCTCGAAGCGTACCTTATATTACTTTAGGAGTGGTCTGGAGTCTTTGTGTCCTGCTCTGTGTCATGTAACTTCGGGATGGGGTTTATTTGTTAAACTGTTTGCAGTTATGTTATTACTTTGATAAATGTTTTTCTCATTATATGATGTTGAAATTTAGGATGGAGAAAATTATGTTTATGAAGTAAAAATTATGATTTTGAAATATGAAGTTTAAATTCCGCTGCGAAATGCTATATGTTACTATTGATGTTGATTAACCCGTGTTACGGGACAGGACACTGTTTGTTTGAATTATGATGAAATGTGATACCCTTCTCGATGATTACTCTGGTATTATTTAAATATTTTGTTTTGGGGTAGAAGGGTGTTACATTAGTGGTATCAGAGCAGGTCGGTCTGTCCGGCCAGTGTCGTTTATTTCCCTAGTGCGCGATATGTGTGTTAAACACTGTCGACACTTGTTTGTTGGTTTCTAGTTGTTGTTTGCAGAGATTAGTTTGGAATTAAGTGGGGGAGAGGCTTGCTTCCGAAATGTAATTGGTATGAAGAAGTTGGTTCGAGTTGATGTTGGTTGTGAGAGTGCAAGGTTGTGAAGACGATGTTGTTGTGGACCGGCAGGAGTTTGGACTCCTGAATTCGTATCGGTCGGGTTAGAGAAGTGTGTATATTTTAGGTGGGAATTGTTTGAGAAGGAATATTTACTTTGATGGAAATGATAAGTTGACAGATCAAGTCGCTAGATTGTTTCGCTTTGAGTGTAGTTGGATTAAGCTGAGTAATTTTTGAAGCTGGAGTTAGAGTAAAATCCGTGGTAGAGTTTGGAAGAAAGTGAGGAGAGAGATTGAACTTATGTTCATCAATCTCAAAATTCTGGTTTTTGAAATCTTGGAGCAGCTGTCACGAGAAGTGGCATAACGTTTTGCTCGTGACTTGAAATGAAGCGGTTCTGGACTTTTTGGAAAGCTTACAGAATTCCCTACAGTTTACATATAAGATTTGCATTCGGGATGTTTGTGATAAGGAAGATAAGTGTGTTTTACTAGTCGGGTCTGCTGCTGATTTTGGAAAATTCTGCATACGAGAATTCTTGACCAGTCCCATTGCAAGGGGAATAACGTTTTACTCGTAAGCCGGATTTGAGTGATTCCTGAAGTTCTGAAATCTGCACAAAATTCGCTTCATGTTAGAATATATATTTTTGATTTGGAGGTCTTTATTGGAGAAGATAATTGCGTTCAAAGTGGGGAGTGTTTTGCTGGAAATTTTAGGAAGATGAAATATTGAAAAATAATAAGATGTCGGTATTAGAGGGAATGCATAAGTATTTGGAGAATGCCTAAATGTGTAATGAGGATGATTAAAGTTCTGATGTTAGATGATAGTAATGTTGAGAGGAAGATGGATGTTTGAATTGTGTTGTTAAGAATTATAATTTGAATGAAAGTCATGAATGGAAGAGAACCAAATTGGATTGTGCTTAATGTTGTAGTGACTCCGGTGTTATAAGAATATTTGAAGTAGTGTTATACAAGGGCATGTATGATGGATTGTGTATTGGATTTTGGATGTCTTGGTGAAATCGACTAAGTCGGAATTAAGGAAACTAAGAAGATGTTGATAAGTCTTAGAGAGTTGGCGGGGAATTATGCCTACGGACTTTATACATAAGTTGAAGTACGCTATTGTGTTGGGTAACGACTATTTATGCCGCTATTATGGTTGTCGGATATTTATTGACAAATTGAGGAACTGATCACCCTTAATCTATTGTTGATAATAGACGAAATCATAATTTAGGAATAGATGTGTCATGCTAACTAGTATAGTATATGAGTTAAATCGGTTGAAGTCGAGCTGGGCATTTGAGTATTGTTTGAATTATCGATGAAGAATCATATATAAGAATGTTAGTCAGACTTAAGAATGATGGTATGAAGTTACGTTGGGAGTAAATAGTATTGTGGAAATTTGTAGTTAAACTCTGGATAATAAAATTATTGTTTGATGATAAATTAAGTGGCATGAGGCTTGGAGTTTCTTGAGATGATTCGAGGTTAAAGTATATGGAAAAGTAAGACCAAGATTTTCAAGAGTATAGGATTGAATTGAGTTGAAAGAATCAGACGAAGTAAGATTATAAGTGGGTTTATTAAAACGTGATTTTGATTAGAACATGGATAATTGTTTTGGTTGCGTTGGTTCGGATAAGAATTTATGAAAGGTGTGTTAGTATGAGTAAGAATCGAGGATTCGATACGTTGGATTAATTAGAAGCAAAGAAATATGAGTTATCTTGTGGAAATTGTTGTATCGATGTACCTTATATTGTCATAATGATGTAGTGTGTTTAAGGTAATTTTCGAATGAGGTATTATTTAAGATGGTAAAGTTGTAGTTGTGTTGAGGATAATTGGAAATTCATGAAGTATGTAAAATTTTGACCAAAAATTTGGAAGTTGTCGCGGTTGTATTTATGATTGAACGTTCAGAGGTGTTGCCTTATGAATTTAAGTTGGATGTATTCAGTAACTACAAGAGTAGAATACCTATTGAAACGAAATTCAGAAGAGTTAAGTCGAAGGTGTTATTGATGTGTTGGTTTGGTGATTGAAGAAGTTGGAAATAAACTTGGTAGTCCTGGAACTTTGCAGAGTAATCAGAGTGCGCAGCGAATGCGTGGTGCGGTGTAGTTGTTGTTTGCGAATGAAAACGATGTTGATAGTCGATTGTTTTGATGTTGGATTTAAGCTGTGTTCCAGACATTTCAGGAATTAAACAAAGTATTTTTTTAGAGGGATATAAAAGTCGACTGAGTATTCATCATGGCGCTACGAAGATGTATCAGGATTTACGTAGGTTATTTTGGTGACCAGGTATGAAAAAGGGTATTGTTGAATTTGTATATGTTTGTTTGACATGCTAGAAGTCGAAGATTGAACATCAGAGACCTTCAGGTATGATGCAACCATTGAATGTTCCTGAGTGGAAATGGGATAGCATTTCCATGGATTTTGTGACTGGGTTACCTAAGACTACAAGAGGTAATGATTTGATGTAGGTAATTATTGACTGATTAACTAAGTCGGCACATTTCTTGTCAAAGAAGATTAATTATTCTATGTAGAGGCTAGTTGAGATTAATATTGAGGAAATTGTGAAGTTGCACGGTGTACCTTCGAGTATAGTATCAGATAGAGATCTGCGGTTTACGTCGAAGTTTTGGAAGAGTTTGCAAGATGCTTTGGGTACTAAATTGAGGATGAATTCTGCTTATCATCCACAGACGGATGGTCAGACGGAAAGGACATTCCAATCTTTAGAAGATCTGCTGAGAGCTTGTGTTTTGGATCAAGAAGGATCTTGGGATAGTCATTTGTCGTTGGTTGAGTTTACATACAACAACAATTTTCATGCTAGTATTGGAATGGCTCTATATGAGGCATTGTATGGTAGACATTGTCGCACTCCATTGTGTTGGTATGAGTCAGGAGAGAGTTTGGTGCTTGGGTCAGAGCTTGTCCAGGAAACAACTGAAGATAAAAATAATTTGGGAAAGGATGAACACGTCGCAGAGTCGTCAGAAGAGTTATTGTGATAAGGGAAGAAAAGCACTTGAGTTCCGAGCGGGAATATCAGATGAAGGAGTCATATTCGACTCTATCTACTTCAGGTAATTTTCGAGGACGAACATTCTTTAAGTGGGGGAGAGTTGTAACAACCCAAATTTTATTATGAGTAATTGTTGCCTATTTGAGGATATATGATGATTTTGGCAAATAGGTGGTTATGTGGCCCGATGCATTATGGTGAAATTATTTTAATAATATTAATAATAAGAATAATAATCATGTAGCATTATTCGAAATTATTGTTTATTATTTAATAATTATAGAAATGGGAGTGTGGAGGTTATGTTGGTCATTTGGGAGTATAAGGAGTAATTTTATATAATATGAATAATTAGTGTATTATTATATAATTATAATTATTTCATAAAAATATTGAAGAAAGGGTAAGGTGGTCTTTATGAGAAAAAGTAAGGATAAATGGGGAAAAACCTAAACTGGGATAATTTTACCCAAATAGGAGAACACGATCAAAAGTTCTCACTTTTCGTGTTTTTGGTGAAGAATAGCTCTAAGGAAAGGAAAAGAGGAGAGAAAGCTCAGAGTCAGGAAGTTACAAAGAACCTTGGTGAAGAATATCAATCGGCGGAATTCTCTAAGGTAAGGGGAGTTTTCATAATCTATTATAATTATATAGGAATTGGTTTATGAATAGATTAGGTTTTGTATGATTTTGGTGATTGTTAGGTTTGATGACATATATTGAGTTATAAGAGTATGAATTGGTGAATTAGGATTGATAAGATGATTTAGAATGGTGTGTTTGATGTTTGAATTGATATATTGTTGTTGTATATGATTAATTTTGATTGGTAAGAAGTTTTGGGTTGCATTGGAATGAATTCGTATGAAAAATTGAGGTATTTTGGTGTAGAATTCGTAAAAACAGCAGAAAACTGCTTATGTACAGATGTTAATCGGTTAACCATAGGTGTTAACCGGTTAACCAGTGAAAAATATGCGTTTTGGGCGAAAAAATGAGGCGTTAACCGGTTAACACTGTATCAGTGGCACGTTTATTTTGAAAAATTCATAACTTTTGATCCGTAACTCCGATTTAGGTCTCGTTTGAAGCGTCGGAAAGCTAACGAGACGAACTTTAATTTGATGAAATAAAATGAGTGAAGTGAGACATTTTTCAATGATGAATATTTAGGAAAAGTTGAATTGGTTTTATGATTATAAGCATAATTTTATTGAAAGTTGATGATTTGATGTTGTTGATGAAGGAAGTCGTTTTGTTGTATTGTTGGAATAGGTTTTATGATTAAAAACATGATTTATATTGCAAATTGATGATATTTTGTTATTGACAAAAGAAGTTGGTTTTTTTTTGTATTGTTGAAAATTGGTTTCATGCTTATAAACATGATGTTATTGTGAATTGAGGATTTGTTGATGTTGATGAGAGAAACTGTTTTATTATCTCGATGGTCATAGGAGTTGTTTTGTTGTATTATTGATAAAGAAGTATTATCGATGTGTTTTCTTGATGAAAGACATGATTACTTGATGTTTGAATTGCTGGGTGTGAAATGAATGATGCGCATTTGATTTCTCGATGAATTTTTACGATGTAACGCATCATTGTATTTCATGACATTCACGATGGGGGCTTCGGCCTATTTTGTAACTTCAATCCCATTGTGTGGATTGAAGTGTCTCGATGATTAAGGTATGCTCCCTTGTGGAGGGTTGATGGTCAAGTATCCATCTCACGATGAAATTGGTACCACATGCATAATTGCATATCATGATAGTTGGAATTTCATATTTCTGGATGAATTCACGATTGTGTTGTGTTGCTGAAGTTTTATAATGTGTTCATGATTGTGTTGTTGTTGCTGGATTTTATGGTGGACGATGTTATGACATGTTTATGCTAATTTATTTATATTCCATATTCTAGTATATTTATGATAAATTATGATTACTCACCCTGCCTGCTTGGAAATGTTGCCTCCTATGTGGGTAACTTGCAGATGATAAAGAATAGCTTCGCAACTGCAAGAGGAGTTTTTCAGAGTCTCGAAGCGTACCTTATATTACTTTAGGAGTGGTCTGGAGTCTTTGTGTCCTGCTCTGTGTCATGTAACATCGGGATGGGGTTTATTTGTTAAACTGTTTGCAGTTATGTTATTACTTTGATAAATGTTTTTCTCATTATATGATGTTGAAATTTAGGATGGAGAAAATTATGTTTATGAAGTAAAAATTATGATTTTGAAATATGAAGTTTAAATTCCGCTGCGAAATGCTATATGTTATTCTTGATGTTGATTAACCCGTGTTACGGGACAGGACATTGTTTGTTTGAATTATGATGAAATGTGATACCCTTCTCGATGATTACTCTGATATTATTTAAATATTTTGTTTTGGGGTAGAAGGGTGTTACACAAGGTGCCTCCTTGAGGATTATAGATATTTTTTGAGCAATTTACATTGTTATTTTCTTTTGGCTTTAGATTTAGGATTTTTTTAAGTTAGATTCCAAGGTGATCCTCTTTGTAAAAAATACATGTAATAACAATCTACTATTTCTGAACTTTGTATCGAATTCATAAGTTAAACTTGAATACTTCTTTTTTTTATTCGCCCACCTTTCCACACTAGCCAAGTTGCCCACGTGAATTTACTCAGCCTTCAATACACATTTCACTAACAACCTCTACGCAACACGACGTAACAAAAGCATGACAAGCTATTAATCACTACAAACCGTAGCTACTACTACTACATCTCACAAGCCTTCAAATAATAAGATGCATTCTAGCCAGGTCCATGCATCACAACTAAAGAAAATTCCCAAGCATATATTACATGTTGCATTATAATGAGTCACAACAAACTTTCCCACAAAGATTTCACACAAGCTTTTCATCAGTAGTTTTGTCCTATTATTTTCAAAATCTGGAGATTGAGGAAGAATAAGAAATTGGTTCAGGAAGTCACAAATCCTAGTAAACATTTGGTCTTTTCTTTATCAAGTGGCACGTCTGATAATTCCAACAATATTTACTTGTAATCAAACTATAATGGTTTGAATTTAATAATCAGCCCTCTTCAAATACCTTTTAATACCATTATCTTCGAGTGATGTTGGTCTCATGAGAACATTGCTAAATTTAGCATCAAATATTTATGACCACGGTTTGTTTGTTTTCGCAATGAATTTTGTAATAAAACAAAAATGGGCTCAATTGGTATTATGAGGTGGGCCTAAGATTTGAACCATTTTCACCTTTCAAATTACTCACTCTTGAACCGTGCTCGTATAATTTGATCACTAGGACTTTTGAAATCTTGACTAATTTGATCCATAACTTAAAACTTGACTTTCCATTTGACTCAGATTCCCGAATTCCAGAATTCTTCTCTTGAAATGAATAAAGTCTTGAATCACCTCTTGAAATTATAGAATCCACTATGAATCGGTCTCTGAGAAATAAAACTAGTCATGAATCAACCCTGGACTTTTGAGAGGAACAAAACATTTTATTGCTTGGAATTTTCCTGACTCGTTATTTGGGAGAATAGATCTACAGATGACACCACTTGGATTGATGCCCTCCCCCTCGGATGAAACAGATTTCCTGGACCAGATCTCACACAGAACATAGCTTGATAAACCGATAAATTTCAACATACAACAACTTGATCTTTGAATTCGTATTGCCTAAGAAATAAACCAATAGCACCAACAATCTTGTAGTTGAAATGATCATTTAATAGTTGGTCCCATATTAGATCAATCATCCCTCTAAAACGGATCGTAGATGAACAAATGTATTTGAAGTGAAACCGTTGTCATGTTTTATGTTATGCTTTATTTTTCTATGCAAAGATGAAATGATATGCATGCAATATGGTAGGCTAAATGCTATAAACATGATAGGGAAAATTTTGGGGTGTTACAAGTGTCTTCTTGGTCTCTCTTGGTGTTGCGGTCCTCATGTCGGGAAAGCTCGATCCTCTTTGTGTATTGCTTGAGGTGGCCTTCCTTTAAGAGTGTCTAAATTGCATCCTTCAAGTGGACGCAATCTTTCGTGAGTGCCAGTGACCCTGTGAAAGCGGTAGTACTTGGACTTATCGGTGTTCGACTTGGGTGTTGTTGGTTTGGGGAAACGCATCATGCACTGCTTGAACTCCGAGTTGATGCACTCGGCGAGAATCTGCTCGTGGGGAGCGGTGAGTAGGGTGTACTCGAAGAAGTGCCCAGCTGGTCCTCAACTTTCGCGGGGTTCGCGAGGTCTGTCGTCCTTCCTTCTTTTCCCGCCGCGGCGAGGAGCAACGTGGTGTTCGTACTTTGGAGCTTGTGTTTCGTCTTGATTGCGTTGGTTCCTGACATTATGGGCGGCTTGTTTTTCCTCGTAGCTGATGTATGCAAGTGCCTTGTGTAGGGGTTCATCCAATGAACGGGGAGGCTCGATCATGACCGCCCTGTTGAATTCGCTGTCAGGGAGCAGTCCTTTCTCGAGGGGTACTTCTTCATGTAGTCTGATGTGTCCACCTCGATAGCTTATTGTTTTAACCTTTCGATGTAAGATCGGAGCATTTCGTTATTTCCCTGGATAATGGCTTCGAATGTGGCCTCCGACTTCGGATGACGCCGGGATGCGGTGAAGTGCCTTGTGAACGTCGCCATCAGGTATCTCCATGAATTGATGGATTCCGAAGCCAGGTTTTTGTACCAGGCCATGGCACCCTTTCTTAGTGTCGTGGAGAACTGTCTGAAATTGACGGCGCCCCCGACAATACAGTAGTCGAACATGGCGTTGATATTTTCAATGTGGTCATCTGGGTCGGTGGTTCCATCGTAGGTCGAGAGGTTCGGGGATTTCTCTATGCCCACAGTGAGTTGGGTCTCTATGATGGCCCGAGATACCTAGCAATAGGGGTCCTCTTCGTCGCTTCTCAGGGGTGATGGTGGGTCATTCACGGGGCTTCTGCTGCGACAGGGGGGGATCCTCTGGGCCGACTAGTGGTATGTTTGGGGCGCTCACTAGCTTTGTTCTTCTTGGGGTTTGGGGATCATCTTCCCCGATGCAAAGGGGAGCGACTGCGCTTCTTGGTGGCCTCAGGTTGAGTCCTCTTAAGCTGAGATTCGCGTCTGTGACTGCGGGGAGACAAGTTGCGTGAACGTTGAGGTCTTCGCTGATGAGAGTCGGCGTCACGGTGGGTTTCCAGCAAGGCGATTTTCTCGTGTTGTTGGAACATCATGAGGTTTGTCCAGTTGAGGGCGTGGACCACGACTATCATCGTCGGGTCCCCCTCAACGGGCACCAGAATGGGCTTGAAAGTGGTTGTTGTATGTTACTGGGCAGACCCGTTGGCAACTAGTTCGGGCGACGGGGTGGTCGTCTTCCCATCTTTAGAGTCTACCTCGTGGATGACCTGTAGGTTGTCATCGTCGATGGTGGCGTAATTGACAAGGGTTGCGTCGTGGTTGTCGTTGTATTCGCTAGTCACGATGGTTGGTTGATGAAGAGAATACAACTTTGGTCCTTCGTTTTAAGAAAGACGGGGGAGCAGTGTATTGATCCATATATATATATATATATATATATATATATATATATATATATATATATATATATATATATATATATATTTCCTTATTGTTATAAAATCAAATATATATTATATCACATTTCTTTAAAAGTTATTTATTGTTATAATATATATGGTAAAACAAAATTATAATATAATTATTTGAGTATTGAACAAATTTTTTTAAATTAAATATTTGATTTTATATATCTTTTATTTTAAATAATTGATTTATCAAAGACCATATTTATTTTTATAATAATTGACTAATTGATTTAGCTATATAATAATAAATATTACTTTAATTATTTGATTTGGGTTGACTATATTAATTAACCAATGCCAGATATTCGATTCAAATATGATTTTTAAATAAGTTTTAATTTATATTTTAAAATATATATGAATTATAAGAATTTTTTTTGGATAAGTACTCTTAATATGTATATTCGGAACATATCAACATATTTTAATTCCGGATATACACATCCTGAATAAATCCACGTTATTTTTAAATGGTATGTCAGATGGTATGTCGGATGTATACACCCAGAAATAGAGGATAAAAAAGAAATTTTACACGATGTCTAAAAACTTATAAGATATATTAAGAAACTCTCAAAAATAAACCCCATTTGATTTGTGAAGAAAAAATCTAAAAGAAACGTAAGGACTAAAATCTTTTTCTTAAATATAAGAAGATTAAAATTATGTATAAAAATTTAGAGTTTTGGAGACTATATTTATAGTTCGAGTATGTTTGATATTTTAAAAATTTATAAATAAATAAAAAACTAATATGATATTATACGCTAGTATATCTTATTGTTTTTTTATAAATAAATTTCTAATAGTGTGTTTTTATTTAGGTATAGAAAAATTAATAGATTTTGTGTGTTGGATAGTCAAACACAAATTTGGTTTGACTTTATAAGGTAAGATAGATTTTTGGTTTAATTATGATTTTGATTTTTCTTATATTATTTAGGAAATTAATCTCTATTTTAAATTTAAATATTTTTATTTATTTTCATTTTTTTGTACTAAAAAATATCAATTTGTTGTGAAACATGAGAAATTATTGTATATAAACAAATTATAAAATTTTATAGCTAAAATTATAAATTAAAAAAATAAAATTTCATCGAATTTATATAAGAAAACGTGAATTTATATAAGAAAACGTGAGAGACCAAATCTGTTTGAGTTTAAAATAGAGGATTAGTTTTATAATTAGATAAAATTGAAGGGTTAAAATTATAATTAAATAATTTTTTAAATTAGTTAGTAGATGGACCGAAGAATGAATTATAAAATAAAATTTAAAATTTAATAATTCCTAACATAATCCAAAGAGTTATTGCGAAACTTTTATTTATATATTTGATTTTTATTAAAGTATCTTTATCATGTATTTGGGAATAATAAAAATAATATTAATTAGAGGATAAATTAAAAATTATATATATTAAAAATTAAAATAGATTATTCATTTAAGAATACTTTTTTATTCTAAATGGGATGGAGGGATGGAGTATTTATAAAAGAGTTTGTCTAACATATGCAATATTGCATAGGATAAGAGATAATTAATACACAATTTTTATTAAAATATCATATATTAATTACACCTTATCTTATGCAATATTGCATAAAAATGCTTCACTAATAAATTATCACAAATAATTTATCACTAAAATAATAATTAATACATGATATTTCAATAAAAATAATGTATTAATTATCTCTTATCGCAATGTTGTATAGGTTAAAAAAAACCTTTATAAAATATGAATGGTTTGTGAAATTTTAATAAATGGTAGTTGTGTGGTAAGCAAGGAGCATTAATTGTTTACCAACCTATGAGGAATGAATTTGAGGCAACCCCAATCCACCCATAGAAAATCCCATGACATAGATTTCGGATCCCAAATCGAGCTTATCCGCAAGTTCCTCAACATCAAGAGTCAAACTCTTGACACATCTTTTTGGATCAGCATCACTCTCTCCATACCCTGGTCTATCAAAAGATACAATATATGCTCCTAATTCCTTAAGCAACCCCTGACCAAGTTAGTAAATTTAATAATAATCAATCAATAAATTGAAGAAAAAATGAACAAAACCAAGTTGAATATGTCTGTAACTTACAGATGGAAGGTTTGTTGCTATGACTGTATCATGTCTAAAGATGCGAATGCATGTATGTTGGGATGATGTTATTTTGGAGTGAGAATTGGAATGATTATTGACATTAAATGTGCAATAAATATACACAAGTAAGAACTAGTTTGGAAGTGAATTTGAAAAGATTCATTTTAGTTCCACATAGGAGGAAACACAAATACTAGTAGTGTATATATATTCCAACTTGGACAATTGGGATTGAGCCCCAAGGGGCTCCCAATTTTTTGAAAGGAGTGAGGACACATCCATGAGTCATCTAGACACACGCGCGCCGACCAGACGACTTGGCTCGGTACGGTCCGGTTTAGATGAATTAATTTTTTCAACCCGAATTTAATTATTATTAATTAATTAATTTCGGTAGAAATTAAATAATGGTATTTAATTATTAGAAAATTAATTAATATTTAATATTAATTAATTACGAAATGTCCTTCTCCAAAAACCAAGTCTTCCACGTTTTTCTCCATTCCAAATGCTGACCAATTATGTAACCGCCAGTTTGACTGGGCCGGTTCCACTCTCCCATTTTATTCTCCATTCTCCCATGATTTTCTCCACTCTCCCACGATTTTCTCACTTGATTTGCTGCCTATAAAAAGAGGTTTGCACTTCATTTGTAACGGCTCCGAATTCTCGAATTATCTCTTCTCTCTCTCATTCTCTTCATCTATTATTTTACTTTTTCTTGACTTGTTCTTCTGCAAGAAAACCATCTGAAGGTGTATTTCTAGATCGATTTATCAGATTGCAACTGATAAATCATAATTTTTGAACGGACTGCTTTATCCTGGAGACGTCGTCGAAAATCGACTGCTTTGCAAATTTTGCCAGTACGACGAAACGTCTTAAAGAAAGCGACCTAGTACGCGACTCGTCCCGATAATTACTCCGTGCCATTTTTATTTTTAAAAACTGGAAACAACAATTTTAAGACGTTTTCATAACTGCCATGGCAACTGAGGAAATTATCGGTACTACTGCGGCCGCTTTTGTCTCTGACAAACCGTTTATAAGTTTGAAGGATCTAATTTCCAACTTTGACAAGCTAAGATGAAATTTTTCTTAACTCTGAAAAAGGTTTCCCACGTTCTGACTGAGGATATCCCGATTGTTCCTTCTGGATCTACTGAACTAACTAATGGTAAGTCACTTGCAGAATCAGATGGGACTTCCTAAACTTCTGAATCAGATGCTGCAAAAGCTAAGGCTGCAGCAGATGACTTACAGCTCAGGAAAGAAATCGCCATATGGCACGTAAATGACTATTTGTGCGAAAATCACATTCTGAACGGTCTTGCTGATGATCTGTACGACTACTACAGTAGTTACAAGACTGCTAAACAGGTATGGGAGGCTTTGCAAAGGAAATATGATATTGAAGAAGCAGGTGCGAAGAAATATGCCGTCAGCCGCTACTTGAACTACAAGATGGTGGATGAAAGATCTGTGGAAGCTCAAAGCCACAAAATTCAGAAAAATGCTCATGAAATCATTACAGAAGGTATGCCCCTCAATGAACAATTTCAAATTATTGTTATCATTGATAAACTGCCCCCTGGTTGGAAAGATTTCAAAAATCTGCTTCGCCACAAAACTAAAGAATTTTCAATCGAGAGTTTGATTACTCACCTTCGAATTGAAGAGGAAGCTTGAAAACAAGATCAGAAAGATGAAGTCTTAGTTGTTTCCAACAACAAAAAAAGATTTGGTGTGGTTCTGAAGCCTACGGGGAAACCTTTAAAGAATTAGAACCGTAATGTTGCGAACCGAATTAAGAATGGGAATCCCTCTAGGGCTCCATATGCTCCATTTTCTGGGAAACAGCCACCACCTCAAAGAAATGATGCTCCAGTTTTCTCTTGCTACAATTGTGGGAAACCGGGTCATATGGCAAAAAAATGTAAGAGCAAGCCTAAACTTGTTGCTGGCTCAAATGCTCAGGTTAACCTGACTGGTAAGCAATTCATTGTTATGATCATTGAAGTTAACATGGTTGGTGGAAGTGATGGCTGGTGGATAGACACTGGTGCCACTCGTCATGTCTGCTATGATCGTGCTATGTTCAAGACATATATGATTGCTGAAGATAAGAAAGTGTTGTTGGGAGATGCTCACACCACTAACGTTGCTGGAATTGGAGATGTAGAGCTGAAGTTCACCTCAGGAAGGACTTTGATCTTGAAGGATGTCATGCACGTTCCTGAAATTAGGAAGAATCTTGTTTATGGTTTTCTTTTGAATAAGGTTGGGTTTAGTCAAACTATAGGGGTAGATTTGTACACCATCACTAAGAATGGTATTTTTGTTGGGAAAGGGTACGCCACTGATGGAATGTTTAAGTTGAATGTTGATTTAAATAAAATTTCTCCTTCTGTTTACTCTTTGTGTAATTTTAATATTTGGCATGGTAGACTTTGTCACGTTAATAAGCGAATTATTTCAAATGCAAGCAACTTAGGCCTAATCCCTAAATTAAATGTCAATGACTTTAATAAATGTGAATTTTGTAGTCAAGCTAAAATAACAAAGACTTTGCATAAATCAATTATAAAAGAATCTGATCCCCTAGATCTTATACATTCTGATTTTTGTGAATTAGATGGAAGTTTAACTAGAAATAGTAAACGTTATTTTATCACTTTTATTGACTATTTCTCTGATTATACTTATGTATACCTAATGAAGAATAAAAGTGAAGCGCTTGACATGTTTAAGATATATGTAACTGAAATTGAGAATCAATTTAATAAGAAAATTAAGAGACTTCGTAGTGATAGGGGAACTGAATATGACTCTAGTTTATTTAATGATTATTATGTTGAACATGGCATTGTACATGAAAAGACTGCTCCATATTCTTCTGAAATGAATGGTACAACAGAAAGAAATAATAGAACTCTTACTGAACTTGTTGTTGCAATTATGTTGAATTCGGGTGCTGCACCACACTAGTGGGGGGAAATTTTATTGACTGTTTGTTATGTCCTGAATAGAGTTCCCAAGTCAAAAAGTAAAATCTCACCTTATGAGATATTAAAGAAAAGACAACCAACTTTGTCTTATTTGAGAACTTGGGGTTGTCTGGCTTATGTCAGGATTCCGGATCCGAAACGAATTAAACTCGCTAGTAGAGCCTATGAATGTGTATTCATTGGGTATGCAGCAAACAGTAAGGCATATAGGTTTTATGATCTAAATACCAAAGTGATCATTGAATCAAACGATGTTGGTTTCTATGAAGACAAATTTCCTTTCAAATCGAGAAATAGTGGGGGCACCCAATCGAGTCACTTTCCTACGATAAAAAGTACTGAAAGTAGCGACAATGTAGAAACAGAACTTCGAAGAAGTAAAAGAGCAAGAGTTGCTAAAGACTATAGGCCCGATTATGCGGCTTATAATGTAGAATAAGATCCAATAAATCTTCAAGAAGCACTGTCATCTCTGGATGCAGATTTATGGCATGAAGTTATCAATGATGAGATAGATTCTCTAGAGTCTAACAAGACCTGGAATTTAGTAAACTTACCTCCTGGTTGCAAACCAATTGGTTGTAAATGGGTTTTGAAAAAGAAACTAAAACCTGATGGAACTATTGATAAATACAATGCTTGCCTTGTAGCCAAGGGTTTTAGACAAAAAAAAAATATAGATTTCTTCGACACATTTTCTCCAGTCACTAGAATTACATCCATTAGGGTACTCATTTCAATAGCTGCTCTTTATAACTTATTAGTACACCAAATGGATGTTAAAACAACTTTTTTAAACGGTGACTTAGAAAACGAAATCTATATGGAACAACCAGAAGGTTTTGTGATCCAAGGACAAGAAAACAAGGTATGTAAGTTAGATAAGTCTCTGTATGGACTAAAACAAGCTCCTAAACAATGGCGTGAAAAGTTTGATAACTTAATGATAATTAATGGGTATAAAGTGAACGAAAGTGAAAAATGCGTTTATTACAAATCTGATAATCGCATTTGTACTATCATATGTCTATGTGTAGACGATCTACTCATATTTGGATCAAACATTCAGGCCATTAAGGATATGAAATCATTGTTGTGCAATAATTTTGATATGAAAGACCTCAGAGAAGCTAGCGTGATCCTGGGTATCAAGACCACGAGATCCGAACAAGGAATTTCTTTGGATCAATCTCACTATGTGGAAAAGATCTTAAAGAAATATAAATACTTTAATTGTAAACCTGCGTGCACACTGTATGATCCAAGTATGAAACTGTTTAAGAACACTGGAGAAAGTGTCAGACAAACAGAATATGCGAGCATCATTGGCAGTCTTAGGTATGCCACTGATTGTACTAGACCCGACATTGCATATGTCGTAGGATTGTTGTGCAGATTTTCAAGTAAGCCGAGTAACGAGCATTGGCAAGCTATTGAGCGAGTCATGAGATACCTTAAAAGGACTATGGATCTCGGCCTACACTATGAGAAATTTCTTGTTGTACTAGAAGGGTATAGTGATGCAGATTGGAACACCTTATCGGATGATTCCAAAGCTACTAGTGGCTATATATTTAGTATAGCGGGAGGAGCTGTATCTTGGAAATCAAAGAAACAGACCATTATGGCTCAATCCACAATGGAGTCTAATATGATAACACTAGCTACAGCTAGTGAAGAAGCAAGTTGGTTAAGACGCTTGCTAGTTGAGATTCCCTTATGGGAAAAACCTATGTCAGTTGTGTTAATCCACTGTGATAGTACCGCGGCTATTGCAAAAGTTGAGAACCGTTATTATAATGGTAAAAGACGTCAATTAGAAGAAAGCACAGCACCGTAAGAGATTGTATATCTAAAGGAGCTGTGAGAGTGGATCATGTACACACTGATGAAAACTTAGCAGATCCTTTGACGAAAGGATTAGCTAGAGAAAAATTCCATAATACATCCAAAAAGATGGGACTAATGCCTATAAAGAAATGACTTACTCATGATGGGAACCCGACCTAAATAACTGGAGATCCCAAGAAATAGGTTCAATGGGTAATGACAAGTTGTGAGTAATATGAAATGACCATGCAAGTGAAACATGAATCTTGAAGTAATAAGAGGATGAGATAATAGAAACTCTTAATGAGATATATACTCTGTATGATGGAGTACCTAGGCTATAGGAGTACTCTTGATAGACTCACCTATGTGACCGTGGAACTGAGGTCAGTTCCTATGAAATTTCGAGGCAAAATTCTTAGAGCCTTCACTAAACCGGGATACACGTGCAGGGCCATTAAAGCACGAGCTATTAGAATACACCTTACGAAAAGGTTGTGTGCGTGTCTGATGTCTGAGATAGAGTTCAAGACAATAATGTCACTCTTGTTGAATCAGAATCCTACTTGCTACGCTAAGGTTCAAGTCTTAGACACCTTTGCTTATGCACAATCTTATAAACATCTGACGTACTTCTAAAATCACCTTTTAAATTCAAGTGGGGGATTGTTGGGATGATGTTATTTTGGAGTGGGAATTGGAATGATTATTGACATTAAATGTGCAATATATATACACAAGTAAGAACTAGTTTGGAAGTGAATTTGAAAAGATTCATTTTAGTCCCACATAAGAGGGAACACAAATATTAGTAGTGTATATATATTTCAACTTGGACAATTGGGATTGGGCCCCAAGGGGCACCCAATTTTGTGAAAGGGGTGAGGACACACTCATGAGTCATCTAGACACACGCGCACGCCGCCGTCCGTCCGTCTGACCGGCTGGCTCGGCTCGGTCCGGTTTAGATGAATTAATTTTTCGAACCCGAATTTAATTATTATTAATTAATTAATTTCGGTAAAAATTAAATAATGGTATCTAATTATTAGAAAATTAATTAATATTTAATATTAATTAATTACGAAATGGTCCTTCTCCAAAAACCAAGTCTTCCACGTTTTTCTCCATTCCAAATGTTGACCAATTATGTAACCGCCAGTTTGACTGGGCCGGTTCCACTCTCCCATTTTATTCTCCATTCTCCCACGATTTTCTCCACTCTCCCACGATTTTCTCACTTGATTTGCTGCATATAAAAAGAGGTTTGCACTTCATTTGTACTCTCTCATTCTCTTCATCTATTATTTTTCTTTGTCGTTCTTCTGCAAGAAAACCAAGAAAACCATCTGAATGTGCAACTGATAAATCGTAATTTTTGAACGGGCTGTTTTATCCTGGATACGTTTTGGCAGTACGACAAAACGTCTTAAAGAAAGCGGCCTAGTACGCGACTCGTCCCGATAATTTCTCTGTGTCATTTTTATTTTTAAAAACCAAAAAGTATGAATACAATCTTCTTGTTGGCTGATTGTCTTGGAATACCATATTCTTTGTAAGCCAAATGTCTTCCATCTCTCAGCTTTATCCTTGCTGATGTTATGGGTGGACCACCTGGTGAACCACATCTTCTCGGGGCTGGAGGTTTAATGGCCTTATAGGCTAAGGCCAAAATTAAAATCAACAAAACTGATGCAATTTTGCTCAACATTTTCTTTCTACAACAAACATAGACCAAGTCAAGTCCGTATATATACTCTCTTTCACACAATAATGCACAATAAATTTATTCTTCAATTATTATTATTTTTAATTTCCAACATATTCTTTTCTTTTCTTTTTTTGCAATTATACAATCTAATTAATACTATGTATAGCATTTTTTTGTCAAAAAAAATTCTTAAATTCTTAAATTAGTATTATTCATTTTGCATTTATAATATTAAAATTCAACATCTTCTTTTAATTTTTTTAGCCAAAAAAATGATTCAATTGTTTTTTTCCCTCAAATTCTTTTAATATTATTGCAGGTTCAGAAATAATTTTAAACCCCTGCAATTAAGCATGGTCAGAATTAATTTTGAACACCTGCAGTTAAGCGGGGAAAAATCCCTTATCTCATTTCATTTAAATACTCTTACTTAAAATGATTAGAGTTTTTTTATGGACAATTGTTAAGTTTTTGTTTTTTTCGAAGGCTGGACAATTGTAAAGTTAATTTAATAAAATTGTTATATTTTCCTTTCATTTATAACCAAGAGAATGCTGAGAAGAAAAAAGGAAAGACGTGGTGAATTTAAAGTTGTCAGTTTATGACATGAGTAATATTCATTTAATTATAACTCAGCTGTCACATCGACCCATGCCATTTGAAAGTCCCCGCTTTAAGTACTCGATTTTTCTTTTTTCAGCATTCAAAAACTACAACTCCAAAAAATATGAAATATGTGAGTTGCCATATCTTTTCAATGAAACAAATGTTGTAATCTAAAATAAAAAATCTTAACTTAGTCAATGATATAACTACGATACTTTTAATGTAAAATAATTTAAAATATTAATTTATTTTTTCAGAATAAATAATTGGATATCGATATCATAATTTAAAATATTAATTTATTTTTAAATAATATATATATATATATATATATATATATATATATATATATATATATATATATATATATATATATATATATATATATAAAATGATAGGATATTGAATATAGTTGTTTTATTAGATGCAGTAAATCTACGAGTACACAAATATTTTTAATAAAATTATATTATTATAATTACGTGGCATTCAACGTTCATATTGTTTCCATTATATTTTAATTAAATTCTTCTTTTTATTATGAAACTTTGTTTTGAATTGAATAATTTAACTAATTTAATTCTCAAGTAATATATGACGTACACGTAACGGTACTTTCTCTTTTCAACTATCCCACAAAGAAATAAAATATGCCTATATATTCTCTAATTTACCCTTAAATTCAAAATAACTTTACACTAACACATACTCTTTTTGGTAATTCAATAAACTAAAATTCTCTCACCAATCATATTTCTCCACAATCATATTTCTCCTAATGTCCACATGGCATACCTTTCAAAGTTTAGGGTCTCTTTCCCATTCTCCCTCTCTCTTTCATTTTTCAAAATTTTCAGACTGCTTCTCTCTCTCTTTCCCCCTCTTTTTCATCTTCTTGCTTTCTCTCTATGTTTTCTCTCTTTCAAAACCCTAAATCGTCGTTGCCATATCTACGACCATCACCAACTCCATGTTTTCACGGCAACCCATAATCTCGTCCTTCTCCTAGCGATTTTCGTTTTCCTTAACAATTTCACAAATCGATTGTGCGCTCAAGGATTTGTGGTTGATTTCAAAAACATGTTTCAGATCCGAGCCTTCAAATCATTCCTTTCTAGAATCGAGCGAAAGATTCACAGTTTCGGTGTGATTTTCGGTTTAATGACTTCTCAATACCTCGGTAGATTACTGACGCGGTAGATGCTACGATGTACGAATCAGCGACACTTTCAACTCCAATCGGTATGTCGCTCAGAGAAAGCTTGATTAGGGTCATTTCTCCATTGTTTTTTTATCAGATTTTGCTTGAAAAATTTTGTTTATGTTTTTGATTTTGTTGTCGTAGTTCTCTAGATAATGAGTCCCAGTCACAATTTTAAGCAATCGGGTTACAGAGACAGACGAAGCTGCACTGATGAAAAAACGGGTGCAGGAAATCAAAGACGGACAGAAAGTGGATTGTGGAGTTCATGACTGGAATAATGTAATTCGCTTCTTCTGTAAATTTGTTAATCCTGTAATGATTTGTACTTCTGTTTCTAATATTGGATTTCCATTGAATCCGAACAATTAGGGTTTCGGATAGAGTGGAATGTGATTTCATAATGTCGCTGACTAATGTTGCAGTCGTCGGTCCTTCTCAGTACGAAGTTTCTTGCATCACCAAGGCTCCATTTCTAGACTCCCATGGCGATGCTGATTCTGGATTTTGTGGTTCTTCGTTTTGCATCAGGTCACACGATGGGAAAAGTGATGTTATTATTAACACGATGGGAAAAGTGATGTTATTATTGAACGGAGGAAGTTTAAGTCTGTTGATAAGAATAATAATAACCGGATTGTTGAAAATCCACATGTGAAATCCAATGTTGAAATTCCAGTTTCTTGCTATCAGGTGATAGAAAATTGCTTTGTTTGTTGTTTAAAATTCGTGTGTGTGCGTATTTTTTTTCTTTCATTTATACATTTTCATTGTTATTATCGTCGTCATTTCTCAAAATGACAAGATATCTATTATAGGATCCAAGTGAGTTAATCACACCGTGTTAATGTTGGATACTTTGGATACTCATTCAGTTTTGGATCTGAAGTGTTGGTGTTAGAAGAGCAACTATCTTGTATGGAATTGGATGTTGGACGAGTAAAAAATTAAAGCTAACTAGAAAGTAAACTTATTGTTGTAGTGATGAGAGTATGTAGATGGAGGAATGATTATATTAGAAATGAAGTTATATATTATTGGAGGAAAAATTGACATTTGTTTGGAGAGGGCCAATAGATTAGAAGCAGATGAGGATGGCGTGGAGGATAGTCTAATATGGTTGGTTAACTCCATATGTTTCAGGGGTAATTTTGTACTACAACTTTGGCCCATTGAATATGGTTAGATAACTCCATATGTTTTATACTGTTAACTAAGTCTTAACATTTCCACTCTCTGTGTTTTTGTTTTCCATGTTATGAAGGAGTTGGTATTTAAGATGATTCATCAGCTATGATGAGTGTTTATCATTTCAAGTTCACAAATAGACTGATAATTTTTTTTTGTCTTTTTTATATTACATTTCCCATACTGATTTCATTTTATTTGCCTTGAGATTTATGCTAGACCACTTCGTTCATTTTGCAGCTTTTTGTATATGGTGTGATGATAGTAATAATTATTAATATGGTATTTCATGTGTAGTTGAATTGGTGAAGTTAGATGGACCATACGTGATTATTTTCCTCAAGGCTAGGTTTTGGCACATGTGTTCAACCGTTCTCACCAGACTGCCTAATTGTCTCAAACAGAGAATCAGTTATTGTCACTACCCAATTTGATTCATCATTTATCTAGCATGAGGATTAGAGGTAAACTTAGGAGTATCAATTATGTTGCATGTATCAACACTAGATTTTACTTGATTATTTCTACTAGCAATGATATATTTTGTCTGTATAAATTATAAATCTTGCTTTGAGATACATTCCAATTGAGTCATTATCATGTACGATTCAAAGACTGCGGCGTGTGTATAAATTAAGTTTAGATTTTCCATTTTTTCTGATTGATTATAAACCAAGTATATTATTTTTTCAGGTGGTATTTTTATATGACATATACATATTCGTATTCACTATCATATTAAAATTGAGATATATTTTTATTATAACACTCATTTGTATTATAAATAGGGTATTGGACACTACTGCAATCAGCTACCATCTTTGAACCCTGGATGAAGTTATGAATAGGCCATTTGTATATATCATATATCACATCTTTCTCTTACTCATATATCACATCTTTCTCTTACATCAGTTACTCATATATCAGATTTTTCTCTTACTCATATCTTTATAGACTTGCTGTTGTACTTATTTAATATTATATAATGCCTATCTGTATGTCATATATTCTACACCTGCTGTGAAGAATCGTAGTGTCCTGACATAATTGTTTTATAAATGTTTCTTAACTCAATCTTTGAAAATTTGTTGAGATGTAAATAATATTCACTTTTTTCCATCTCAAATTTAAGTTATTAGTCTATAACTTCATTATGCTAATAACTCTTTGAAAGTAATATGCTTTCTTTTGAAAAACAAGGTGGAAATAAATTATAACACGAGACACTACCAATCAATTTTAAGAAATAAATTATAACACGGGACATAACCCGTTAAAATATAACACTGGACATAATAACCCATTAAATTCTACCAATAAAACAAACATACTCTCTTTGGTCTCGAATATAAGCAACAAAAAAACATATTCAATAATCTTAAAAAGATTTCAATTATATTAAATTTAAATGGTCTTAAAAAAATTTCAACAGTCTTCAATTATCTTAAAAGATTTTATAATATCACATTTAATATATTAAATTTAAATTTATTTCTAATTACTTTTATATAATATTTAAATAATTTTTTTTTATTTTCAATAAGTTCTACGGGACACAACCCGTTAAATTTCGTCAATAAAACAAATGTACTCCCTCCGGTCTCGAGTATAAGCAACAAAAAAAAATCAATATTATTAATAAAGTTGTACAAAACACAACCAGTTAAATTCCGCCAATAAAACAAACATACTCCTTTCGGTCTCAAATAAATAAAAAATTCAATAATCTTAAAAAGGTTTCAATTATATTAAATTTCAATAGTTTTAAAAGATTTCAATAGTGTTAAGAAGATATTATAATGTCACATTTAATATATTAAATTTAAATTTATTTCTAATTACATTTATATAATATTTAATTTTTTTTTTATCTTCAACAGGTTCTACGAGACACAACCTGTTAAATACCGCCAATAAAACAAACATACTCCCTTCGGTCTCGAGTATAAGCAACAAAAAAAAATTAATATTATTCATAAAATTGTATGGGACACAACCCTTTAAATTTCGCCAATAAAACAAGCATTCTCCCTTCGATCTTCTATAAGCAACAAAAAAAATTTCAATTGTATTAAATCTCAATGGTCTTAAAAAATTTCAATAGGCTTAAAAATATTTCAATGGTCTTATAAATATTTTATAATGTCACATTTAATATATTTTATTTTATTTTATTTCTAATTACTTTAATATAATAATTTTAAAAAAAATTCTTAAAAATGTGAATGAAGTAGTTCATAAAGTTCAGCGTGACACAATATATTGCTTTAAATGATATTACACAAAATACAATTATAACACCGCACTTTACTAATTATATAAAACCTAAACATCATTATAAGATAGATGACAAACTTTTATCCATTCCTAATTTCATCTTATACAAATTATATAATGAATTTGTTCTATATTCTTTTTTTTATTCTTTTTTTATTTTATCATTTTAAACCAAACAACTTCAACCCGTGCACATATACTATGCAGCATCATAGATGGTGGATGTGTTGAAAAAATTTAGGAGAACAAGGGACATGTTTGAACTTCCACTACCTTGGTAGATACAGAAATAAATACAAATCCTTCATAAGTGAACTGTAATAAAAAGGAAAATAGAGATTGGAAACAATATGCTGGGACAGAATGCAGGAATGAATAAAATTTCCTCTCCTTATGCCACCTTAACATTGTTTTTGCGACGGATGAAGTTGACGAGAAAAGAGTCCACAATAATCTACAAGGAGTTTTGGGTTAGCATGAGAATCAAATATTACAAATAACTGTTGAAAAAACAAATCAATAACCTGGATTAGATGTGTTGCAATACAAGGAAGAACCAGTAATCCAGATTCTCCAAATGCACCACAAAGTGGTTCTATAACTGCTACCATTACTGGTAATGTTTTCTGAAAGGTATGAAAACATGTTTTTTCAAGATAAGATCAAATGAAGTATAACTATTTCATTGGTGATCAATATTGAGAAAGTGATAATAACTGATTGAGTTTTCACCTGGCTTGCAACTAGTATGAGCGCGTTGGCATTTTCTTTGCGGGAAAAAGTTGATTTTTCACCACCAGAGATGATTGAAAGACTCTGAACAGCAATGCTGTTGAATATCAATAAGGTCAAATGAAGAAGTCTGCAATGCACCATGAAAGTCAATGTTAGATACCATGACTCCATGTATGCTAGATGTCCTTCAAAGTGAGTACCCACTTTAGAGTAGCTGTGGTCCTAATGTAAAAAATGGCAGCACCCAGAAACACAGAGAACATTTACAACTTGAAATTGGAACTCATTTTGGATAAACTATTAGTTTTAGAATGAAATGCATAATTTGTTTTTAATTACTCAATTAATATTTCCAAAACAATCTATTAGTAAATTGAAACTAATTAGAACAGATCGCAGTTATCACACAATGCTAACCAAAATATAAACAAACTCAAGCATGTTGGACATACGCTCCGAGTCCAATGGCTACAAGAAAAACTTTGGGCTTCACGATTAGCAACAGTGCCCTTGACTTGCTCACTTGTGTCCAAGGTACCTGCATGATAATATTTGATCAGACCATAATTTTCAGGTAATACCTTGATGATAAAATATTGAACCAAATAGAATGACTCAAACACCACCCACCAAAACCTTGTCCCATTTCACAGACTTGGCTACATTGATCAAACACCATATAATGATATCCTATTCTTATAACTCGTGTTTAATGACAGACCATTTAAATCCATTTTTTTGGGTTAAATATTAAAAAAAAAATCATCAGATAGAATATACCACTGGTGCAATGACATGATTAGTTTAAAGAAACTGCAAAAGCATCTCATTCATTTCTTAACACATGATTCTATACAAATTAAAGAAAATAAATTAAAACTTACGTAAACACTGCAATGGAATCGGCCTTACCAGGCTAAGGAAAAATGCACTGATCCCTGAGAAAAGCTTACGGTTTCTGTCAACGAAGTCAGCGACATCTGTATTGCAAATTTGATCAAGACAAATAGTTTCTACAAATATCATGTTATTGCAGAGAAAAATGGAGAAGCGACACTAAACGAGAGCAATGCATTCCCTTAAATAAAGAGGAGTGTTATAATAGAAACTAACTAGTGGGAGGAAAGTTTTACAGAATGTATATGTGAATAAGGCCGAGGGGGGAAAGAGTCGGTGAGTGAGTGAATCAGCTCTAATTTTCTCTTTTGCAGCATTATAATAGAAACTAACTGGTATAGAACAAGAATTAAAAGAAGATCCTAGTTTACAATGTAAAGAATTCCGCCTTCGTTGCGATCTGTCCCTAGCCACCTAATTGCAGCATTTGGTTGCCTTCTTGCAACCTCCAACACCTTCATTGTGTTGCATATGAAAGGGTGGATTTAGTTTCGCATTGTCTAGAGATATGGTATGTGTGTGTAGTGTTTATAAAACTTAGAAAGCTGGTTTTGTAAGGTTGGATTATGCTCAACCCAAATTCTAAGACTAACCCACTAACCAACAAACTTTTTAACTACAATAACATGCCTCTCAACTTCTCTTTGAAATTTATCAAGCCCTTTCCTATTTTAAGGAGGCTTCTATAGCCACATTTTTAAGATTAGGAGCATTTAGCTTTTATACGATATAAATTATAATAAAGTAAATAAGCTTTCAAATGGGGTTTCCCTAAAAGATGTGTTTAGGGATTGACCATCTACTCTACATGGATATATTTTTTCAGTTGTTTTGTGTTATGTTCTTATGAATTGAGGAATTACATTTTATCAGTTAGCCAAATTTGAGGAAATAATGACAATCACTTTTTTCTGTCAAAACAAGTGACACACAAACTGATCAAACAAGCATAGAAAATAGGACACACCTTTAAAAGATTCACGAATAACCTGCCCATTCAAAGCAATGAAAAATATTAAAATACTTTAAACAAATTGAGTGTAACACAATAATTTGAGCGACGACCTAAGACAAAATTCAAACTCTTGACAAGACATACAAATGAATATTACAGCATCATATACTTAGGACAAAATAAAATGATGCTACAAAATTAATATGGTCAACAGGTATAAGATTAAATACCGAAAACTATATCTGCAATCAAGAAACAAGAAAGTGGCAAGATAGGATATTTGAAGAGTTATTTTGAATAATATGACCAATATATTGGCTCAACTCTTCAACTTTAATTTGGTAACTAATACAATTTAACCCCCATACCCAAATCACATCACCTATTGTTGCTTGCAACAATACCTGTTTCTAAAGAGAATTAAAGGTCATTTTAGAGAGCATTGAATTTTGAAAATGTATAATCCATAAAAATATTCAATATTCATGGAGGTGTAAATGTTACATAAAAACTATCCATGTGCTCTCGCCTAATATCTTTCAGGATATTTGACACATGACATGATATCAAAGTTTATATCAAAAGTATTTCAGAGTTTGCTCCTTGTTGGCACCAGACCCATTCTTCTACATAAGTGAGTTTCATCAAAAGGTTTGGGTGTTGTGCTTAAGCTGTTCAAACTTTAAGCCCAAAGAGCTCTTGCATAAGCGGGGTTTAAAACCACTCACACACTCTCATGAAGCAGCCTAACTTTTGAGATGGCTCGTGATAGTAAATAAAACACAAATAATTTCATTATGGAATATCATGTAGTTGGTCAAACCACGTCATAGTTGCAAAGGTCGGCATCACAACTTAAGAAAGTGAAACAACCTCATACATAGAGAAACCTAGCAGTAAGTTCACGGAAGGATGGCATATTTATGCAGTTCAGAACCACAATGCTTCTAAAGTATTCAAAACAATAGTACATTCTGTATCAAAAGACATGTGAAAGAGAAGACTCAATTACCTTTCCCAAAATAAGGGGGAATAATATGGTAAGAACAAGACTTTTAAATAACTGCGTGGTGGGTAAAGTCACTCCAACTCCACTAGCTACAAATTTTGTGATGGAAAATGGAACCTAGAAGAAGATGAACTATTGTCATAAAATACGACAGTGAAACCAATAATTAGAATAGATAGAGAAAACAATATGGAAAATGAAAGCTTTCATGTTTAAAAAGATGGTAAAAAAAGAAGGATAAATAAAATCACAATCAAACCAGTTGAAATGATAGGAACTTGATGAAAAATAAATATCACTACAGGAAATATAAGTTCTTCCCAACAATGTAGTATATAATAACCTAATAAGCACATATATAAATTACTGTTGAAAATAAACGAGACTAAGAGACATTTAGATTAAACCGTGTGTTTGAAAAGCACTAATACATATACATATACATATACATATACATATACATATACATATACATATATGTATGTATATACATATATGTATATATATATCAACACTCCCCCTCAAATTTGAGCATATAAGTCAAATGCACCAAGCTTGTTACATATATAGTTAGTTCTGGGGCTTCGTAGAGATTTTATAAACACATGCCAATTGATCATTAGAGTTGACAAAGCTTGTGACAATGTCGCCTGACTCGATCTTCTCTCTGACAAAGTGACAGTCTATCTCAATATGTTTGGTCCTCTCATGGAAGACTGGATTTGAAGCAATGTGCAATGCAACTTGATTATCACAAATAAGTGTCATTGGTTTTGCTTCTTCAATTTGAAGTTCCTTGAGCAACTGTTTTAACCAAATAAGTTCACATGTTGCCATTGCCATGGCCCTATACTCTGCCTCGGCGCTTGACCTTGCAACAACATTTTGTTTCTTACTTTTCCAGGATATAAGGTTTCCTCCAACAAGTACACAATACCCAGAGGTGGATCGTCTGTCAATAGGTGACCCTGCCCAATCAGCATCGGAGTATCCAACTATCTGGGTATGTCCTTTATCCTCATACACAAGACCTTTTCCTGGAGCACATTTGATGTATCTCAGGATCCGGATAACAGCATCCATGTGTTCCTGACAAGGGGAATTTAAGAACTGCCTTACCACACTAACTACAAAAGAAATGTCTGGAGGAGTGACTGTGAGATAATTCAACTTTCCAACCAATCTCCTATACCTTCCTGAGTCAGATAGAGGCTCCCCCTGATTAGGTAGTAGTTTGACACTTGGATCCATAGGAGTATCGGTTGGTTTAGCATTTAACAAACCTGTTTCTTCCAAAATATCCAAAGCATATTTCCGCTGAGAAATCACTAAACCATCTTTAGATTGTGCTACTTCAATACCCAAAACATAGCGGAGTTTACCAAGATCTTTTGTCTGAAATTGTTCCGAGAGATGTTGTTTCAACTGGAGTATTCCCTGTTGATCACTACCAGTTATGACAATGTCATCTACATACACAATAAGATAAATACACCCTTGGGGTGAGTGACGATAAAAAAACAGAATGATCAACTTCATACCAAACTGTTGTACTACAGTGCTGAATCTGCCAAACCAAGCTCTCGGAGATTGCTTAAGACCATAAAGAGACCTGTGTAGCCTACAAACCATACTAGATGACTCCCCCGAGCAACAAACCCAGGTGGTTGCTCCATATATACTTCCTCTTCAAGATCACCATGTAAGAATGCATTTTTGATGTCAAGTTGATGAAGAGGCCAATGTTGAATGGCTGCAATGGCTAGAAGAAGTCTAACAAATGTCATCTTGGCTACAGGTGAAAATGTATCACTATAATCCAACCCAAAAATCTGAGTGTATCCTTTGGCTACCAAGCGAGCTTTAAATCGATCAATCTTACCATTTGGACCAACCTTCACTGTATAAAGCCAACGACAACCTACTAAAGATTTCCCATGGGATAGAGGAACCAGTTCCCAGGTACCACTGCTTTGAAGAGCACACATTTCATCAATCATTGCTTGCCTCCACTCAGGGTGAGATAATGCTTCACCTAGAGTTTTAGGAATAGAAACAGAAGACAAGGAAGAGAAACAAGTATACTGCAAAGGGGAAAGACGATGATAACATAAATCAATATAATGTGGAGAGGGATTTCATGTTTGACGTATACCTTTTCGAAGGACAATCGGAAGATCAAACTCAGGTTGCAGGATCATATTCGGTGATGGCGAGAGCGTCGGAGGAGAGTCGGTATTGACCTCAGGGACATGTACGACTTCAGAGACAGGTACGACTTCAGGGATAGGTACAACAGAAGTTGGGTGGCGACGCTGATATGTTTGAAGTGGGCGAGGAGTGATAGGGTCAACCGTAGGGGTATCTAGTGGATTAGGTTCCCCAGAATGATGGGGAATAATAACATATGGGACGCCAGAAGGAGGTGTGGGAATACTTTCCTGTAGAGGTTCCGTAGTCACTTGGCTGGACTCGAAATATGGAACAGACTCGAAGAACGTAACATCGGCGGATACGAGGTATCGTTGTAGAGTATGAGAGTAACAACGATAACCCTTTTGGGATCGATGATAGCCAAGAAAGACACACTTTAGTGATCGAGCTGATAGTTTATCAAGACCGGGAGAGAGATTGTGTACAAAACATGTAGACCCGAAGACTCGAGGAGGAATTGGGTGGAGTGGAGAGTTTGGAAAGAGGATTGAATAAGGGATTTTATTATTAAGGACAAATGAGGGCATGCGATTTATGAGGTAACATGTTGTGAGCACCGCATCACCCCAAAATCGGAGAGGAACATTACCATGGAGAAGTAGGGTCCGAGTGGTTTCTACGAGGTGCCGATTTTTGCGTTCGGCTATCCCGTTTTGTTGGGGTGTATGAGGGCAAGATGTTTGGTGCAAAATACCATTGGATGACATAAAAGTTTGAAATTGTTGGGATAAATACTCACGTGCATTGTCACTTTTTAAGGTACAAATAGGCAAACCAAATTGGGTTCTTATTTCTCGATAAAATTTTTCAAAAATGGAAAACAATTCAGATTTGTTCTTCATTAAAAAAAGCCATGTGCAACGTGAAAAATCATCAATAAAAGTTACAAAATACCTAGACTCAAAAGTAGACACAGTACGCGAGGGACCCCAAACATCAGAGTGAACTAAAGCAAAAGGGGACGTAGCCCGTTTATTGACTCGATCGGGAAATTGACTACGAGTATGTTTCCCTAACTGACAAGACTCACAATGTAAAGTGGATAATTTAGTTAAACTGGACACCAACTTTTGTAGCTTGGGAAGACCTGGATGACTTAACTGCGCATGTATAATGAGGGGAGAATCTATGGTGGAGCATGTGGTAGATGACGAAGAGTAGTAGAGGCCTTGAGACTCACATCCGACGCCAATCGTCTGTCCCGAACTCTGATCCTGCAAAGTGATATTACTATTAGTAAAGGTGATAGAACAATTAAGGGAACGGGTTAAACGACTGACTGACAACAAATTAAATGGGCAATTAGGTACATATAGAACATAAGTAACAGACAGAGATGGTAAGATTTGAACAGTACCAATCCCTTGGGATCGGGTTTGAGAACCATTTGCGGCAGTTATAGTGGGTAAGAAACCAGAGGTAGAGAGGGAAGAAAAAAGACTTTTATTACCAGTAACATGATCAGACGCACCAGAATCGAGGACCCAAGGACCAAGAGGAGATGATTGAGAGAAGCAAACAGATGAATTACGAGTGTGTGCAATCGAAGCCGTGGAACCAGCGGCCTGATTAGTCTGACACCACCTGAGAAAATCCTCGTAGCTTGGCGTAGGGTTCTGAATAGAAGGTGAAGTCTGCATAGTGTCTGGGTTATCACTTTGAGCTGCATTTACCTGACGTGGGGTTTGCCATCTAGCTTCCAACAACGGTCGATAGTATGCCCAAGCCAATTACAATGGTTACACTTGGGACGAGGTTTGGAGTTGGATGACCCTCCTCGAGGGCGATTCTGATTGTTGCCAAGAGATGCGAGGGCAACAGTGTCACCTGATGTCGGAGCAACAATAGATGGAGGGGTAACTGGAACAAACGCATGAGGTGTAGTCAAGCGCAACAATTGTTCACTAACTGAATCATAGTTAGGAACAGTAGTACCTGATAAAATCTGGTTACGAACGGAGTCGAGTTCGGATGGTAGTCCTTTAAGTGCCATGACCATGAAAAATTTACTCTGTTGTTCGGCATGAGCTGTTGCATCTTTTGCGTACGGCATGAGGGTTGTGTAACTAGCTTTCAAGGCATCAAGCTTACTCAGATAGGTTTGCATATCCATATTCTCTAACTTCAGTGTGTCGAGTTTGAGGATGACACTATATAGACAATGAACGTCGTTGGAGAAGACTTTCTTGGCCTTTTCCCAAACCTCATTGCAAGTGGAGAAGGCTTGATACTGCGCTTGGAGGTTAGGTGCTATGGAGAACCATAACACGGTAAGCAGAGAGGCATCAGTTTTCTTCCATTTAGCGAGTTTGGCGGCGGCAACATTAGTCAATTTTGTGGTAAGGTGATCTTCATATCCCTGACCATGAAACCACATATCGACAGCACGAGCCCATATGTTATAGTTTGCTGATCCGGTTAGTTTTTCGCATGGGATAAGTGGAACTTTAGTAAACGAGATAGAATCAGTGTCTCTCATGGCTTAGTACACAAAAAACGGAGTGAAATCGGGGTTGTTTGCACTGGAGCACCGTTTTCCGTGAGTCGGAAAGTAAAACAGAAGCCGGATCTGAAACTGATGGGGAGAGGCGAGTAGATCGTCAGAAAAATGGTCGAAATCAAGACACCGGACACGCGGGGCAGCAGCGAAAGAAAAGGGCGACGGCCGGATCGGAGAACGGCGAGTTGAATGGTGGGAACGGTTTTCCGAAACGTCGTCGGAAGTTTTGCCGGAATAGTAATGACGGCAGTGGCGGCAGCAGGGTGATTACCAGAGAATATTGAAAAATGAGAGGTAAACCGGAGTGACAACACGGTTTGCAAAAAAAATATTTTCACCGGAAGACAGTGGGTCAACCGGATAAAGCACGGCGAAGAAAGAATTGCCTCTTAGCAGGCTCTAGATACCATGTTGAAATAAGAGACATTTAGATTAATCCGTGTGTTTGAAAAGCACTACGGAGACATTATTATATATAGATAGATTACAACTAATTACATGATATAGTCGATGTGGGACTATTCTATATACAAATATTCTTAACACTATATGGCCCGAACTTGTGTATATAAGTGGAGGCAATCCTCACTCTACCAACCGGTTTTGTAGGGTTGAGTTAGGCCTAACCACATTTCTTAACAATAACTATACACTAACACAAGGGAAGGTTACTAAGCATGTCTATAAATAACTCTCTCAAACTCTAATAATGGTTAATCTAGCCTGTAAAGCTGGAAATTGTACCACAAAGGTGTAAAGGTGTAGTCTTGAGGGAGGCATGATAATTTGTGTTGTACCAATGATCTGCCCAAGCCAACCACTTGGGCCATTGTCTTGGTTTCAATCCTGTCACACACCTTAGATAGGTTTCCAAGCACCTATTCACCACCTCAGTTTGTCCATCAGATTGAGGGTGGTAGGCATTGCTATACTTCAACTTGGTGCCTGCCTGTTTGAACAGCTCTGATCAGAATTGGCTCAGAAATACCTTATCCCTGTCAGAAACTATAGAGATAGGAAACCCATGCAACCTCACCACTTCTTGAATGAATAAGTCAACAACCTCTTTAGCTGTGTAAGGATGACTAAGAGGTACAAAATGGACATACTTAGTCAACCTGTCTACTACTACCATGACAGTATCCACCCCATGAGCTCTAGGTAGTCCCCCAATGAAATCCATGGAAATGTCACTCCATGTTTGGGTTAGTATTGAGAGAGGCTTGATTAATCCACCAGGGCTCAAGGTTTGATATTTGTTTCTCTGACACACTTCACAATTCTGGACATACTCTTGAATCCTCTTTCCTCATTCCTTCCCAATAGACCACACTTGCAATTCTTTTGTAAGTTCTTAGCTACCCTGAATGTCCTCCTATGGTTGTATCATGAAACTCATTCAATATCCAAGCAATCCTTGGGGATTGTCTTGGAATCACAATTCTGCCTTAATGGTACAATCTTCCTCCTTTCCTGTAAAATCCTTGGTGGCTAGCAGGATCTACTATTAGGGCTTGCACAATAGCCCTTAATTTCTCATCCTGCTGAATTTCTTCTTCTAAACCCTCCCAAGCTTCACATTGGAGGGTGATGATATGATTATACATCATCTGCCTTGAGAGGGAATCTGCATTGTTCTCTTTTCTTGGCTTATATTTGACCTCAAAATCAAATCCCAACAACTTTGATTAATATTTGTGCTGCTCCTCCCCCATAACCTTCTGCTCAGTGAGGAATTTGAGGCTCTTCTGATCAGTATGCACCTTAAAGTGCCTACCCAAAAGGTATGGCCTCCACTTCTGTGTAGCCATCACAATAGCCATTAGTTCTCTCTCATAGACTGATCTTTGCAGGTTCTTGTCAGATAAGGTTTGACTCATATAGGAGATAGGTCTCCCCTCTTGCATTAAAACAGCCCCTACTCCTTTCCCTGATGCATCAGTCTCCACAATTTCTCAAAATCTGGCATGGCCAATACTGGAACAGAGGTCAAGGCAACCTTTAGCTCTTCAAAAGTTGCTTGAGCTTCACTACTCCACACAAAGCTATCCTTCTTGAGCAGCTGAGTGAGAGGCCAAGCAATCCTCCCATGATTCCTTACAAACTTCCTGTAATACCCTGTTAACCCTAAGAATCCTCTTAACCTCTTTATATTCTTAGGGATAGGCCATTTCAACATGTCTTCCACCTTCTTGGGATCAGCTGCTACACCACTGCCAGATATTATATGCCCTAAATATTCAATCTCCTCTTTTCCAAAGGAACATTTCTTTCTATTGGCAAATAACTTATGGTCAGCCAACACTTGCAAAACCAACTTCAAATGCTTCAAGTGTTCTTTTTTACTCCTGTTGTACACCAAGATGTCATCAAAGAAAACCAAGCAAAACTTTCTCAGAAATGCCTCAATACCTCACTCATCAAAGCTTGAAATGTTGAGGGGGCATTAGTCAACCCAAAAGACATCACTAAGTACTCATAGTGACCTTCATGGGTTCTGAAGGCTGTCTTGGCTATGTCACTCTCATGCATCCTAATTTGGTGATAGCCTGATTTCAAATCCAATTTGGAAAAAATCATAGCTCCCCCCAACTCATCCAACAGTTTTTCAATGATAGGTATAGGAAACTTGTTGGATATAGTCACCTTGTTTAAAGCCCTAAAGTCATTGCAAAATCTCCATCCACCATCCTTATTTTTCACTAATAGCACAGGGTTGGAAAAGGGACTAGTGTTATGTCTGATGATACCTGCTTGGAGCATTTCTCACACTATCTTCTCAATCTCATTCTTCTGGTAGAAGGGGTACCTGTATGGCCTCAAATTAGGAATGGTAGCTTCAGGTTTGAGGGTAATTGCATGGTCATGCTCCTTGACAGGAGGGAGTCCAGCTGAGAGGTTGAAAACTTCTTTTAAGGAACTCAAAAGCTCTTCCAAACCCTCATCCTTTACGGTTTGGTTCACCACTTCTGCTCCCTGTGAATGAACAACAAATCCCACTCCTTCATCACTAAGGGCTTTGAGCACAGCTTTCCAGGATACTTGTCTGTTGCAAAGAGCTAGATCTCCTTTGTACTATACTTCTGTTCTTCTCTTTCCCATTTCAAATTGAGCTCTCCAAAATTAATTGTAATATTCCCTAGACTGGTCAGCCAATCCATCCCTAACACCATGCTTGTCCCTCTCAACTTCATTAAGAAGAAATGTTGGCTAAATTCCACTCTTTGTACCAGGAATTTACGCCCTTCACAAATCTCTTGATTGGTCACCCTTTCTCCATTTCCCACTTCTACAACATATGTGGGAGTCTCAACTATACTCACCCCTAATTCAGCCACAATATTGGGGTCAATGCAGTTGTCGGTGGCTCCAGAATCAATCAAGGTTAACAGTTCTCTACCCTTCACAGTCATCCATACCTTGAAAGATTTGTTTGAGGTAAACCCTTCTTTACTTTGTTTAGACAGTTGCAAAGTCTTCAATTCCTCCTCTTTTTCCCCCAACTCTTCTGTTTGTATCCCTATTCCTCCTATCTCCTCCTCTTCACAACTGTTTTCACACAATTTTAAACTCATATCTTTGAATTTGCAAATGTGCTCCCAATTCCATTTATCCCCACATTTGAAACAAAGTCCCTTCTTGCTCCTTTCTTCTAATTCTGCAGGATCCAGTCTTTTGCCTTTATATTTCTCATTTACTCCACCATTGCTCCTTTCACCCTCCTTCCTATTTCCCCCAATGTCTCCAGGATCCTTGATCCTCAGATTTCCTCCCCTTTCCTCTAAGACTTCCTCTTTTTTGTACCACTTCATTTTTCTCCTCGATCAATAGAGCCATATCCATCAGTTCAGTCAAATCATGGCTTTCATGAAGCTTTAATTCAACTTGAATCTCATCCTTAACCCATTCAAAAAAATAGAGTCCAGCATAACTCTTTCTTCTCTCCTCAAGGGTCCTAAAGGGCTGTGTAAGAGTCCAGGATGAAAACGCCCATCACTGCAACTTTGAACTCTTCCCATGTTCTTAAAGGTGCTTGTTCCTCCCACCATTGATATCAGTTTAAAGCTTTATCCTCCATAGCCAACACCACTGCATCCAGTTTATCCTGGATCCTCACTCCATTCAGCTGAAAATATCTTTCGATGCGAACTAGCCATCCATAAGCATCGTCTCCCTTAAAAACTGGAATCTCCACCCTTTTATGACCTCCAACTAGGGTTGTTTTCGGTCCACTCCGGTCCGGATATTTGCTATCCCGAGAACCGGACCGAAATACTAATCGGGTAATCCAGGACCGGACCGAAACAGTAATGGGCAATTTTTTGGACCGAAATCGGAGCGATACTTTGGGTATCCGACAAAAGTATCCAAAAAATATCCAATATAGTATCCATTTTCGGTTCCAGAAAAAAAAATTATCCATTCCCGGACCGAGTAGCATTTCGGTCGATCCAATGGAACGGTTTTCGGGTGGTTTTTCAGTTCCATAGATCCAATAACAGCCCTACCTCCAACAACCCTAAACTGACCCTCACCACCATGACGACGATGATGTGGTCGTGATTCCCTTGAAATAGTACTTCGTTCACTCCATTTGTCTCTTTCCTCTTCATCGTCACCATGAATACGGTGTCTCCGGTGTCTTACGTGAGTGCGAGCAGTCTTCTCCTGAATCAGCTGGCGAATCTCCTCCATCGTGACCTGCGGTCGTGACTAATGGTCCATCACCAGCTGTCGAACCTGGTCCAACATGATCTCAAAGTTGCTATCCTTTGTTCTATGGCTTCTACTATGTTTTCCATGGTGCTTCTTGTACTGACCATTCACTAACGCAGACCAAAAACCAGGCTCTGATACCAAATTGATAGGTTCAATTTAGTATAATAGAGAAAAAACAGAAAACAATGATAGATAGAGAAGGAAAATTTGATTGATTAGGCAGCGAAAAACCAGAGTTCAAATGGGATCTGGTTCATACAAGCAAAACAACAGAAAATTAGCAAGAGAAATAAAAATAAGAGGCTCTTTTAGAGGCCTGAACTCTCCCACTAATTGGATTCTCAAATCTTCCGTACCACTCCACTCACCCACCTAATTACCTTTATTTCCTCACTCATAGATTCTCTTTCCACTAAAAGACTGCCAGTTGTCACAAGCCATGTGCAGCTATAACGGAAAAATTATCTCCAAGTCTTCTAGAAAGGCTGACGTGTCTTCTTTCTTTCGTAAACCTTACCATATCTACCAGACACAGTGAAAATCCTACTGAATTTAGTGGAAACTAGATGTGACCGTGGTGGACAAGGGAAACCGGTATATGCCCACAGCCCACCGAGTTTGATTTCTTTATCCTTCTCTGTTACTGTTATGCTTATTTGTTTACTGGCTTAAGTTTGAAAATGTTGTTTAGTACATTTGGAAAGAACCCTGTTTTCCATAATCCTAATGGCGATGATTATGAAACCTGTATTGTATAATCACCCAAAGCATACTCAAGGTCAGTTTCATCTTATCATATGATATTAAAGGTTGAAAAGAAGATATTGAGCTAAAGTTTTGCAAATACAATGTCTACGTTACAGGTATGTTCATGAAGATGAATCCTAAATGCTAACACTTAAGTTTTAGGAAGGATCCAATATTTTCTATCAGAATTCAAAATAGATTCTTAAGATTTTTCTTTCCACTCAATTTCTAAAACTTCAACACAGCATTTGATTATTCTGCAAAAATAACTTTTTACAGAACGATGCAAAACAAATTTAAAATTGAGATGATTGATAAATAAGTAACGATTCAAGACTCACGATTAATATTCCTAACAAATTAGATATTACAGTCATTGCAAGAGCCAGTGCAGAATTCGCCCCAGCAAGCTGCAGGATAGAAGTAGCAAAATATAGATAAAAACGAACTGCATTGCAAGTGCTAGAAACAAGGTATATATAAACTTATAGGAATATAAAATAAAAAATAAAAAATAAAAAGGAAAGAAAAAAAGTAACTGAAGAAAGAAGAGAACATAATCATTACTTGGGTAAGTGCGACACCACTTGATAATGTAGTTGGCATACAGCAAAATATGGCTAGCCCTGTTTAAAGCCAGAAAACTTGTATCTTGAATAACATGGAAATTGGTGACTATTAGAGCCATTGTGATAAAATAGTGCATAAATAAGAGCCATAAATCGTTTGAAATTTGCAAAATATGAGATCAAAATTGAGAGAAAAAGATCAAAATTTGCTTATAAAAGAGAATGGAGGGAGTATTATTTTAGGTATATAAAAGTTCTAAAAGTAACTTCCACCTTTTCAAGAATTGAGATAGCATGGTGGTACCGGAGTAATAAGTAGTTAGGAAATTTTATGGTCATAGCTGTTTGGCAATTTTAGCATATATATTATCAGGCTACCATCAAGTAAAGTACCGGTAGCACTCAACATAGAAGACATTTACTTTTTCCATGATTGAGATTTTTTGAGTAAAGCACAGAGGTATCCTTTTTGTAAGAACGTGGTGGGGCATTTGGTTTCAGCATCGTGGGATTATTAAAGATACAGATAGATAGATAAGGCTCATCTAGAGCGAGTGTGGCCGTAATGTGCAGAAAAGTGCATCCAAACTCTCAGAATTTGGGTTGGGCCTAACTCATCCCTACAAAATTGGCTTTAAAACCGGCTTGTAGGGTGAAGATTGCCCCCACTTATAAACGCAACAAGTCAAAGTGCCGCAATTAAGGCGACTAGGGGCGGACCGAATTAAGGCGGAAAGTCCAACACACCCCCTCATGCTTGGGCCTCAATGATTCCGAAGCGTGGACGATGCGGGAAGCCCAACAATGGATCTAGGATAGGCTCTAATACCATCTCAAAATTTGGGTTGGACCTAACTCATCCCTACAAAACTGGCTTTAAAACAGGCTTGTAAGGTGAGGATTTCCCCCACTTATAAACACAACACAAGCCATCACTAATGAAAGTGGGACTAGATCCACCCTTTCAAACCCAACATAATGAAGGTGTTGGGGGCTACAATGATGCAAACCAAAGTGCCGCAATTAAGGCGACTAGGGGCGGACCGAATTAAGGAGGAAAGTCCAACACAAACATAATTAAAAATACATCAAGATCTAAAAGTTAAACCAATAAAATTCAAGGGTGCAAATGCTTTGAATACTTTCCGTACAATCTTAATTCAGAGAAGTATTTACTAGAATGGCAAACATTGCAACTTGCCTCCACAAGCAGCAGTCTGTCATAGGCCTGCCAGGCTACTATAACTTTGGGTTTTAAATCATTTTGTATCTGGTGCTAATCGGCTGTCACTGGATGGTCCTATTACAATTTTGCGCTGAAATTTGATTTGATAATAAGTGTAAGGGCCAGCCATCAAACACATGGTCAAAGATGCACCATTTTGGAGAAATAAACAACCTAAAGATTTAAACTATCAGGTTCAAGCAGAAACTGGTTTTTACGTGTCAAATAAAAGGTGATATTTTCAATGATGTTAATCATTTATGGTACCACAAGGCAGTCAAAATTTAAGTACTATTTATTCAGTTTTATTAAAGATCAATGATCAGAAATTTAGCAATGAGAGTACACAAGTTCAAAGCAATCCAACACTATTATGACAAAAGTACTATGAAAATGGCTAACTTGACTTATGCTTAGAGTAGAATATAGATGGCTAAACCTGTAATAAATTCTTGGGGTTGGAGCTGAACTTGCAATATTACCCTAGAAAAGTATGGTGTGAGAAATAAAATAGATACCTGCATATAGAACAAAAGAGCATGTTACATTTTCAGACATTAAAAAAAAAAAGAAAAACAACTTGCACTAATGTTTTTGAGTCGTGCAAATATAAAAGAACAAGTTTTGCCTATAAAACAACAACTTTTGAGATGATCCATATTTGATATATCGCAATGGTGTAGATAGGTATCCGAATCTTGAAACCATTGATCAATAGTCATGTGAAACCAAGAGATGGATGGTTTTTAAGAGAAAACCAAAAGCTAGTAATACAAGTCTTGAAGTCATACATACTAAAAGTTGGGAGTTGGTTACGAAAGTGAGGTCTGTGGAGCATAAGGAGTGTGAGTTGGTATAATATTGTGAACCGCAATGTATCATGTATTGGATGGATATTCTGGTAGTTTTGGAGTGAGAGTCTGTATTGTATCCATTGATTAGAGAAAGTTCTCTCTAATGATCCGTATTTTTGGAAACGTCTCTACATTGTTTTTCTCTTTAACTTACCATATTATAAACAAATCACCCCCTATATTTTCTATTTCCACATAATCCGTGTTTTAGGAAACTAACATGTGTCAGTTGAGCAACCTGGCAGAACCCACCTAGCACGATAAAGCTTAGTAGTTTGCTATTGCTATTGTATTACAAAAAGATACATCCAAGCATACAGCAATCAAACCTTACAAGTCAAAAGTTCTATTCTTGACCATAAAAATAAAGACTCAAAGCCGCCATTATAAGAAATTCCCTTATTTCCTTGCACGAGATTGCTGATAATGTTTGACAGGGTGAAGATACTCATCCTATTAGTTGTATTTTGGTTACTTTAAAGAGGGGATTAAACATAGGTGGTTTTTATGTGTTAAGCAAGCACATACAATTTGATCATAAATTTGAAGCAACGTGGTGTAACACTCCAGTTAGACAGAGATTCCAAAGACATGCACGTCAATCAAATCTAGGCTGAAAGATTGATCAAATCTAGGTAAGCGTTTCCAAACAAGGCTGTAGTGGACCAGTCGATAATATGCATTCGTAAAAAATAAAAGTGCATACATACTAGCCCAAAGAGTCCAACGGGCCATGCTTCTACAGCTGCACCAATTTCTTCACTTCGCAACACCAACCCTACAAGATAAACCATGCAGTAGAACCCCGAACACTTAGACACTTCTTTCATAAAATCAAAACTGCGTATAGCTGCAAAAGATTGGCCTACAAATTACAACATTAACCTGAGATAACAAAAATTCCAAACGGTCCAATTTTCGACACATGATATTTGTCAACAGCGCAACCAAGACTAGGATATGTTAATCCTAACGTCACCGCAGCAATCAGAGCTACAGATGGCCTCAAAAGCAAACAAACAACGCTGCTAAGTTATCCCTCAGAACACAATGAAGTCACAAAATAATGAAATACAAAATTTGAAAGCATAGAAAGACATAGAGGCACCTAAGGGTAAAACATTGCCCCTAGCAAATATCGAAATGGGTTCCACCCAACTGGGTCTTTTTGTCTCTTTGCTTCCACTATCACTACCATCCATCTGAATATAAATTTGTTAATGAAAACCTACACTTTCAATTCCTACAAATGTATTTGTTTCCTTTTCGATGAAGCTTATAATCACGACGATGAAGGAGAAATAGAACCTGATGGGATTGAGCACAGGCTCTGAAGGAAGATGGAATACAAACATCAGGGCGTAGAGTGAGGGATTTAACAGGTGAGTGAAGATGACGTCGGGAAGCGAGAAATAGAGAGCTTCCACGAGGGAAGGAAGAAGTGGTGGCGGAGTGCGGCGTTAGGATGAGTAAACGGGCGGTTCCTGCCATGAGCTCCGTCGAGGGGTGTAATGGCGACTAGTTATTGGGTGACATGACAGTCCAGAGATGAATGAATGAATGGTGGGAACTAACAAGGAGCCAATTTTAGTTTGGTTTGTGGTCAAGTGGAGTGGGGGAACCAACCAAATTTTAATTAATTTTTACAAGGAAAATGACAAGGATAATAAAATTGTGACAAATTCAAGAATACAACTTACACAAAGGAAATCCTTTCAAAGCAAAAACTTATAAGGGATACATTAGTGATATACTAGTAGAAATAGTCTCATATACTCTTCTTTTTTTCCTATCAAAGTAGAAAATTAATTCTCTGTATATTTTAGTCCAACTCACAAAAGTCGATATTATTAGTTTTGACGCAATCTTTAGGGTTCGCACCTTAATACTCTCGGTGTTAAGATTAGCTAGTTTAAGTTTATTAAGTTATTTAGTTATTAGGATAGCTGATTAGTTATTGATTGGTTAGTTTTTATAATAAATTTTTCCTCTAATTCCAATTTGAGATTTTCAGTATATAATTTCAGTTCCCTCCATTTGTATCATGTGAGATTGAATAATGGATTTTCATTTTTATCTCTTTTTGTTCATTCAATGCTGAAAATAACTTCAACTCAATATGGTATAAATTGTCATTAAGATCCTTTTTTCAATGTTCTTCTACTTAGTTTTTTTCTTCTTCTTCCTCGTGGCTTCTCATCGCGATCCACCTCTCGAACCAGTTTTAGATCGAACCTCATTGTATTTTGTTCATCCCGACGATGGTCCCGCTTCTACAACAGATTCTCCGAAGTTCATTGGTCTGAACTATCATATTTGGGCTCGATTCACGAAAAGAGCTCTTGGGGGTAAAATGAAGCTCAGATTCATTGATGAAAGTTTTCATGTTCCAGTTGATTCTTTCGATCCATTTGTTCATGCTAGGAATCGATGTAATATGTTAGTACATTCTTATATTATGAATTCAGTTTCTGAATTCATTTCTCAATCGATTTTTTCATGGAAAATGTTGTTGATGTGTAGAACAATCTGCAAGAACGATTCTCACATGGTGTTTACAGTGAAATTTAGTAAACAAGCGATAGTCTCTTATAAAAGATTACGTGCATGATCGACTAGGTAATCCTAGAAGACAGTGCTTAAACTCTTTTTGAATTATTGGAAAAAGGTAAAGGGATTTGATAATAACTAAGTGGAAGAACTTTGTAAGAGGATAAATTAAAGTGAACAGAAAATGATGCTAGAGTGAAAGCAAGATTGCAAAGAAGATAAATTAAAGTAAAAGATTTTGCATTAGATGAAATGGTGTCTGGAATCATACCTTTCACTCAGATAACTCGTTTCTTGCTTCGCTTGGGTACTTTGAGTTTGCGACTTTTTGTAGTAAATTCAACACAACACCTTGAATCCTAATACTAAAACTTATATTATAATAATGTAAAATAATTGCTTGTAACGTTCTTCTCTTCAGAAATTGACACGTAATTATTGCATGTTTTTCGCCTTTGAAATGTCTTCCAAGTGTCCCTTTGGATATGACTTAAATGTAGTTCTCGCTTTGAAAAATGTTCTTCGTGTTAACCATTGTTCGTCGACGTGTCTTGTTGATAAATGATGTTGAAATCTTAATCAACATTGTCGTCGAAATCTTGGAAGAAAATCTCTTTCTTTCTTTAGAAAATACTTGTCTCAATCTCCATCCCACATCTGAGACTTCGACTTCCTCAATTGGCCAACTGTGTTGAAAATCACAGATAACAAATTTCTCCCAAAAAAATGCCACTTTCTACTAAAATATAAGGGTATTTTTTACTTTCCTTGACGTTATTTCACCTAGTAGGTTGATGTCATTGACATCATGGCCTTTCTATCAACTGTCACCTCGAAAACATGCAACTTTCCATAACCTTTAATCATGGCTCCGCTTTTTAGTGATGGTGTGGTCATGTACACAAAACTGTTCAATTTCTCCTCTAAAAGCATGGCACGTGTCACAAAAATTTGTGTTATTTGTCAAAAAAAGCAAAACTGAAAAGTCTTTTTTCCACATTATAAATACATATTTTATACTTCGTATTCTATTTTCTACTTTCCTTTACACAAATTTTCCTCTGAAAAATTTCTTCTTTAAACATCCAGTATGATTGTATCTTTGAAAGCCAAAAGCTCAAAAGAATCCAAGGATTCTGCCAAGAGCTCAAAAGGATCCAAGGATTCTTTGCCTCTTACTACCAAACTGTAATCTACCATTCTTGTTGGATATCAAGAGTATGTCCCAGAGCCACCAAATCAAGAAGAAACGCTTCACCCATTCACCCAAAAGAAATGAGGATTACATTTCTTGGTTAAATAAAATCGAAACCAAAAAGGGCCAAACCGGGAAAGATCAAGGGATTTATGACTTAGTCCAATTGTCAAGGGTTTGTCCTCCTTATAATCAAAATATGTTGCTTGCAACTTTATATTTCTGGGAAAGTAACACTAATACATTCCAACTCCCTTATGGAATGATTACACCTACTTTTTTCGACGTAACGACCATCATTGGCTTTTGCCTAACTAGTGAAATTTTCGACCCCACTGAGAGAGATGAGGATATGATCAAATTCAATACCAATTGTGCCAATTTTGGAAAATACATTGAAGACCACCACAACACTGCCACTAACGAAGTATCAGATGAATAACATATTATGATTTTAACATTGTGGTTGTCGAGATGTATTTTCTGCATTAAATCCTTGAAAGTAGCCAAAAGATATTTAACTTTGTTTAACCAATTGCACGACAGACAAAACATATGTCTAAGTCAATTGATATTAGGTTCTCCTTAATGAATCCTTAGGGTTAGCCACTAAAAACCCTAAAAAATCTCAAACCCAAAGATAATATGTTACTACCTTGACCTTATTGGTTGCTTCAACTTTGGTTGAATGCCACCTTCAAAACTTCATTGAATTTCAACAAACCTGAGGATGCTGATGAGACATCAAAAACAGGCGCAACGAAGTTATTTGACTTACTCAAATGACTCTAATTTATGAAAATAGAATAAACTGAGAAGCTTTTACATAATATTTCACAATGTTAGAAAAATGACACAACTTCACCCCTATTATGGCTCATTTTGTGAATAGAATTCATGGACCTAAATGGTTTACATGAGACTTCCCTTCTATTGGCAAACAATAAGCTGAATCAAAGGAGATATTGGAAGCTTTCCTCACTCCAAAACTCCTTTCGACCAAACTTGGGATCTCCTAGGATGACATAAAGATCTTGTGCTACCAACCTAATTTGGTGTCTCGCGAATTTGGAGTTACCCAAACTATGTATAAGTCCTTCTTTAGTCGAAAGAATGAACTTTGTTTCTGCACCATCGAATACTCAGAGAATGAATATATCGGTGTCTTGGTCAACATGATGTTAATCGTGATATACTTACGCCTTATCCTTTTAACCCACTTTCTATTACACCAAAGAGCTTGACACTTGGTGGAGATCCTGTCATTCAGAAGAATTCCTTGAGGTTGCAACATTATCACAATATTTAACAGAGGATTTCTCATTCCTATAGAAGAAGTTCCAAAAAGGTAAAGACAAATATATCAAAGACATCCAAGATTTCCAATGCTACTTTGAAACTGTGTATGACCCCATTGATCTTAGTGTTGGCTGGGATTTTAATGCCAAGGTTGGATTGAGGATGATGAGCAAAAATATTTTTAAGAAATGTTGTGACTTCGACAAGAGATATTTCTGAGGTCTTAGTCGAATAAGTCCTTTAATATAAGAGGAAAATTCTAGTTTTGGACTTTGAATTATTTCTGAGTTTAGATTCTGATTTCAACGGAGGCAATATTGAGGTTGCGTTCGAATAAGGTTTTGAATTTGTGTCCTTATGTGTTTATTTAAAAGGACACGTGTAAAGCTATGTCAAATTAGAAGCATGCAAGTGAAACTTGTCAATTTATGAAGAAAAGATTGTTGATAGCGGTTATTTTCGACTTAGTATATATAAGAGTCTTATGATGTAGATTTTTGTGTGTCCAATCATTCTACAGATACTTATAAATTACTCAAAGTATCTAAGTGTGTTTGAGAAATGATTTCATTGAGAATGTACGTGTGAATCACCATTTTCATTTTAATCAAAGTTATTTTGCAGTTTACCAATTACTTTTCTCATTGCAATTTACTTTAAAGTTATTTATTGCATTTTCCTTACAACATTCTATGTTTATTTTAAACTTTGAATAATATTCTCAAATCATGGACATCGTCGAAGTGTTCATCAATTTTCAAATATAATTTAACAACAACACATGTCCTAGGATTCACTGGTTGATCCAGTAAAGTTAACCATTTTTGAAGACCAGTGGTTGTTTACCAATTTTCACGGTAAACAAATTGGCACACCCAGTGGGAAAATGCTATTGTTAAAACATTTCTTCATTTTGAAAAAAAAATTATGCATAAAGTTCTTCATTTTACTATCTCTCTAACTTCATTGCATGAGACTAAGAAGTGATAAAATAGCCACAAACAACGAGGAAAAAGCAAGGATAAGATACGTAAGGAGGATGGTGAATCAAAATCCATCAAATAATCAAAATCCACCAAACAATAATGTAGAACCACCCATTCATCTTCGACAGAGGGAACTACGAGTGCAACGTTTGTATCTGAATCTGTACCATCCATGGCGAGTACGATGCATGTGCAGTCGATTGCCCAAAGTGGGCCTATTTTAACTCCCATAGGGATGTATGGTCCACCAGTGACCCCCCCTCTAGTGGGGAGTAACTTATACAGGTCTTATGTGCCTGGATTCTCAATTCTGTTAAGTGGTCGCAAACAACCGTATGGCATGCCAACACCAATGATGGAAAGTTTGCATAACGCCTCAACAACGTTTACAAACCTAGTGGTGAACGCAACTTCGCACTACTAGGATATGGATCTGGTGTTAACAACATGGTCGAATTAGCCAACCCTTAGGGATGGGGTTTCATGCCCAAATGCCCAGTCTTACCAACAATTTTTTAGTAGTAATAAGGCAGCAAATGGACGAAAGCAACCATGAAATGACCTAAATGTTGGCGAACCATATGGGTACAATATTTAACCCTTTAATCCAAATAATTACCCAAATGAACCAACAAATGGTAGCACAAATGACGTGCATTGTTGATTTCTTTGGTGTCCCACAACCTCCTTGGCATCCTCAAAGGGAGTTGATGGTAGAAAACAATGGGGTTGCCCTTGAAGAAGACCCCACTATTAACCAAGTCCAACAAAACCAAAGAAACATAACCCATGCGAACTTTGTAAATCAAGGACTATGAGTCTAACCCCCTAGGCCTGAATAATAAATCCCAATTGAGAGGAACCAAGATGTTGACAAAGTCGTACAGTAGATTCGACATGATTATATGGCAGTAGACAATAATCTGGCAGCCATGGTCGAAAGAATTATGGAGCGAAATGGGATGAATGTTAGCTTGCATAGAACAAACTATACATCACCATTGTATAAATACATTTTGCAATTAGAATTGCCTCCTAGGTGGAAAGTCCCTAAATTTACTAAGTTTTCTAGGGACACTAGTTAGTCCATTGTCGAACATGTGGCGAGATACCTAATAGAGACAGGGGAAATTGCTAATAATGAGAATCTATGGATAAAATATTTCCTAAGTTCTCTTATGAAGAATGCCTTTATGTGGTTCACCACATTACCAACGAATTCAATTCATAATTGGACTTGACTGGAAAGATGGTTCCATGAGCAATTCTACATGGGACACTTGAATATCAGTTTGAAGGAATTAGCTAGTATTAAACAAAAATCCGTTGAGCCAATAGATGGTTACTTAAATAGATTTTGTCAGCTCAAGGCCAGATTTTTTACACAGGTGCATGAGCATGAGTTGGTCGAAATGGCCTCTGGTGGCCTTGATTATCTATTAGGAAGAAACTTGATACCTAATACTTGAGGGACATGGCCCAGTTGGCTGATAGAGTTCGACAAGTAGAGCGCTTGAAGGCTGAGAAGTTATAGCAAACAAAAATCATAGAAAAGAAAGAATAGACTATGTCGAATTAGGTGATGACGAACCTGAGACATATGAGGACCCCTTAGATTTCTATAAGAGAAAAATTGATTTGGTTGAACTAAAACAAGGGCCACCTTATTCATGCAAGGTTCTCACACCTTCGATTGGGAAGAACCCAGTCGAACAAAAAAAACGATAGGTTCCCTAAGAAAACATACACTTTCAACGTCATTAAGTGTGACAAAATCTTCGACTTACTAGTAAAAAAAGGTCAGATGATAGTGCCTCCTGGCGCTAAATCATTTCCTCTAAAACAAAGGAAAATGAAGGGTTTTTGTAAATATCATATATTTTTGGGCCATAAAATTTCGCAATGTTTTCTTTTTAGGGATCTTATGTAAAATACTATCAAGGACGCCAGGCTCAAATTTGGAGACAAATCAAAGGCTCAAATGAAGATTGATGATGATCCTCTCTAGATTACAGATGCTCACTACTATGTGCCATCCATGGTTAATATGATGGAAGTATCTAAATGTTGTGAGAAGAATGTCACTATGGTTGAGACCACTGAAGGTTTCAACCAAGGAGTCACTAAAGGCTTCGACAAGGGAACTATTGAGGGTTTCGTCCAGGGAGTCACTGAAGGCTTCAACAAGGGAATCACTGAGGGTTACAGTCAAATGATCACAATGAATGAAACTGTTGGGGGTTTTATACATATTAACAACATAACTGAAGCCATTAAAGGCCTTAGAGTCAATTTGTAGGATTTGGGTGTCACTGAGGGTGACAACTTAGGGGTTAACATGGTTGAAGTATCCTAAGAGACTGCAATAAAGGTTGACGAACAAAGCAGTCAAAAGGAGTATAGTAAATTGGCATATCCTAAGCAAGATGAAAGATTGCTCGAGTTCCTTCATAGGTGCCAGAGGAGGAAATCTTAAGTGATGTTATGCCCAAGGTGCAGCTCAGTCTTAGATAGAAAAGAAACAAAAAACATCGAGGGGGTTCGAATAGCCAATAACAGGAGGAATTAGAGAGACACTCACAACCGTTTTGCCTTCGACAAGAGGGGAGCACCCAGGAAGGAGGAGCAAGGATGACCAGGACCATGTGACAACAAACCACCCACCTTCAAGCCTACTGCTGATGCCCCTAAGGGCAAGTCGGCGAAGCATGTCGAAAGAAGGGTGAAAAGGCCAAAAGAAGTGGCAAAAATTTGAAGTAGAAGGGGGTTCTTCACTGGCATACCATAGGGAAATCCAAGCCTCAAAGCAGTTGGGATATCGCCTAAAAAACTACAAAGGCAAAAAACCTTATGTTGAGTTCTCAATTGAGGAGACAACAAAGAAGGAGAAAGACTGAGAGAGAGGCTGGAGAGAAGGCCAATGTTGAATCAAGTAGTAACGTACCCCTTAAACAAGATAAGAACGAAGAGAAGAAAACTGTCGAAAGGAAGCTTTTTTCCTCTCAAAAGGAGGAATTTGTAAAAAAGACTGACCAAAAAGCAACAGAAGATGATATGCTGACGGATGACTACGACACAGATTTAGAACCATCGTTAGATATCACTTGTAATGTGGTATATGTCCTCCCAAGGGAATATGACCAGATCATTGAGGTCGAATACTAGAGGACAACATTAATATCGAAATGGCAAGGCACAAACTAGTATGATATTATGTTATGAATAATGGTTGTGTAGAAGAATAAAACGTCTTAATAAAAAGGCTATACGAAGCAATGAAGAGTCACTTGAAATCTATTTTTATTAGAGGCAAGGTCGAGAACATAGTGGTTAACAAAATACTAGTCGATGGAGGCGCGACGGTCAATTTAATGTCACATTTCATGTTTAGAAGGATAAGAAAATTTGATACAAACATCAAGCCCCATAATATGGTGCTATCAAATTATAAAGGGAAAGCGGGTACCACATTAGGGGTGATTCAAGTCGACTTGACGGTTGGCACCATTACAAGGCCAACCATGTTCATGGTTGTCGAGTCAAAAGCCAACTACAATTGGTTGCTAGGTCGATAATGGATTCATGGCATTGGTGTCGTGCCATCTTCCATGCATAAGAGAATTACCATCCGAAAAAATGATGGTATTGTGGAAAATATAAAAGCATACCAAAGTTACTTTATGGCGGAGGTCAACCATGTCGATAAACGCCACTTCAACAAAGATCTGACAAAGATTGCACCTTGCAATCCTGTCAGATTTTCCTTCACTCATGATGATAATGCATATTGTTCCTTATATTTGCATCCTACTCAGGGTTTCTAGTGGGATTGTGAGGTCATTGACGAAGAAGACCTTGGTTATGGAGGAACAAAGGGAATCCAATCAACTAGTTGGGGAAGTGAATTTGATGACAATGTCCGAGTCAAAGAGATTGGAAGGATTTCGGCTTATATAGTCGAAAACAAGTTAAAAGCGGCCTTAGAGGTTAAGGTCAATGTAGCACGACTTCTTACGGTTTTAATCACTATCGCGTTGATGCTACTTTCTAATTTCAAATTTTATCCTATTAAAGTCGGTTAAGGAAGTAGAAAGATATCTCAAACTAACCTTGCTTGCAAATGTTAACTGACAAGTGCTTAAAGGTTTGGGATCCCTATTTTTTGGTTATTTTCTTAGGAAAGTTTATCCTTTGTTTATGTTCATGTCATGTGTATCCTACTTTCATTTGTTTCCTGTTGTGAAATGGGATTGGGTGAGAACGAATGATAGGAGAGAGTGATGTTTTTGAGGGTTTTTGATGTTTTTGTACGAAGAGGGGGGTCTGAGGATCTAATTGGGTTATTATTTAGTGTACTTGCAAAGATCTTACGATCTCATGCCTACGTACCCCAAAAATAAAATTGGGAGATCAGAGCGTTTGTAGTTCCTCCTAAATCTATGGGAAGAAAATTTGATTGGTTTCTTGTTCAAAGCCCAGGAGATGAAGTTGAAAGGGTGATTTGTGTCTTGTTTAAAGCCTAATAGTGAAGTTGAAAGGTAGATTATTTGACTATCTTGTTCAAAGCCCAAGAGTGAGGCTATAGATTGAGATTTGTGTCTTGATCAAAGCCCAAGAGAAGCTATAAATTGAGATTTGTATCTTGATTAAAGCCCAAGAGAAAGCTAAAAGATTGAGATGTTGATTGTCTTGTTCCAAGCCCAATATTAAATATATAGATTGAGATATGTGTCTTGATCAAAGCCCAAGAGAAAGTTGTAGATTGAATATCGAGTCTTGTTCAAAGCCCAAGAGGAAGCTAAAATTTGTTTTGATTGAGAGAATTTGTTATTTCTAAAGATTACATCTGAGAGTATGCAAGATTTTGAGTGCCTTGATTGAAGCCCAAGGTTGAAGCTAAAATTTATATATGAGAGACTGACTTAACTAGGGAGTTTTATTTGTCTTGTACAAATCCCAAGATTGAAGTTGTTTGGGATAAATCATTATACAAATCCTAAGAGGAGGATGACCACTGGGAAATTGTAATAAGATCTGAATAATTGAATGATTATTATTGGATTTTCTTTAGGGGTTGATGTTTATTGGTGAAAAATCATTGTATAAAGCCCAAGAGAAGGTTGATCCAACGGGGAAGTTCCTTGTATGAGGTTAACTACTTAGGGGATCTCTGTGGATGAATTGGGGACGAGACTTTCCAAGTCTCCTTGTATGAATCCCAAAAGGAGGTTGATTCTTCAAGAGGTTTTAAGAGAAGATTGACTTTTAGTTGGGGACCAACTGTTGGGTTGATTTTGGTTTTAAGATTTCCTATGTTTTTAAGAAGCCTGAGGGACCTTGTACAATGCCCAAGAGGAGGTTATGTGTGGGAATTCCCAAGTCTGCTTGTATGAAGCCCAATAGGAGGTTGTCCTACTATGGTTTAGAAGGTTGATAAACTCTAAGTCGGAGAAGAAATGGTAGAAAGTCCTACATGTTTTGATGCTTCTGAGGATCTATGTTGAGGGATGACTAAAATCTATCATATGCTTTTAGGAAGCCTTAGTGGATCCTTGTATAAATCCCAAGAGGAGGTTGAGGGAACTTTTAATAAGCCTATTAGTCCTTGTATGAAGCCCAATAGGAGGTTGAGAAAAGTTCAAGAAAGGTTTCATTGGGAATAATCCTTTATGTATTGAACTGTTCAAGGGGGAAAAAGAAATTCAAGAGAAGTTTCACTGGAAATTAATCTTCTCTGGGGGAAATGAATTTCTTTTGTAGAGAGACTTTTTTGAACTAAAATATTGTAAAAGAAAATCCTATTAATTTTCTTAAAAAAAGTTTCACCAGGGATAATGCCATTCTTATGTCCATATTGATTAAGCCCCGGAGGAGGCTAAACTATATTGGGGAAGTTTACTATGTGGAAACTAGTAGTCTAAACTAGGTTGCATTAGAGAAGGATCTTACTGTTTGACCTAAATCTAAACTGTGGATGAATGAACTGCTATGGGAAACTTAAACAGACATGCATAAGTATATATACATATATACAAACAGATATGTATGCATTGAATTGAAAAGATATTTAGGGCGTACAGCTCATGGAGAGGCCAAAGTGTAGCTCGATTTTCGTGGTCTTTAATCACTATCACATTGATGCTACTTTTTTATTTCAATTTTTATCCTGTGAAGCTGGTTAAGGAAAAGGAATAGGTATCTCAAACCAACCCTGCTTGCAAATGTCTTCTAACTTGTTATCCAAGAAATGCTAAATGTTTGAGTTCCTATTTTTTTTGGTTATTTTGTCTGGAGTTTGGCTTTGGCTTACTACTGCTATGATTCATCTTGTTGTACTTGTTTTCTGCTGAGAAATGGGATTGGGTGAGAGTTGTGTAACTGATAAGAGAGGTTGGTGTTTTCGAGGTTTATTGTTGTTTTTGATGGAGAGAGAAGTCTGAGAACCTTATTTGGTTTTTTGTTTAGTGTGCTTGCAAAGATCTTACTATCCCCTGCCTACGTACCCCCAAAAAGAGAATCGGGAGATCAAAGCGAGCGTAGTTCCTCCTAAATCTATTGGTATGAGGGTTTTGTTTATGTCTTGTTCAAAGCCCAAGACTAAAGCTAAAAGGTGATTTGTGTCTTGTTCAAAGCCGAAGATTGAAGCTGAAAGGTTGATATCTGATTGTCTTGTTCAAAGCCCAAGAGTGAAGTTATAAATTCAGATGTGAGTCTTGATTTGAGTCCAAGAGGGAAAAAAATTTGAGGGGTTGAGTCTTGATTTGAGTCCAAGAGGAAACTGTTTGAAGGTTGAGTGTCTTAGTTTGAGTCCAAGAGAAGACTATATACTGGGTGACAATCTTAGTTAGAGTCCAAGAAAAGATTGAAAATGTGTTTGATAGAGAGAATTTGTCATCTCAAAAGGGGAATGAAAGTTTGATTTTTATGTTCCTTGATTGAAGCCCAAGGTTGAAGCTAAATAAAGAAAACTGACTTTACTAGAAAAAGTTTATCTATCTTGTACAAAGCCTAAGATCGAGGATGAAAAGTTTGTGAGAGATTGGCACATGAGGGAGTTTATTTGTCTTGTATAAAGCCCAAGACTGAGGTTGACTATTGAAAAATGTTTAGACAAGGCCTAAGAGGAGGCTGTCTGAGGGAATATCATTATACAAAGCATAAGAGGAGGCTGAAAACTGGAAGGTTGCGGAGAAATTTGAATACTGTGATTACTGTGAATAAATACTTGGTGGATGTTTATTTGTGAAAATTCATTTTTTTAAAGCCCAATAGGAGGTTGGTCCAATTAGGAAGTTCCTTGCATTAGGTAACTGCTCAGGTTTTTTTTGAATGGGTTGAGACTTTCCAAGTCTGCTGGTATGCAATCTTTATGGGAAAAGGTCTTTGTACAAAGCTCAAGAGGAGGCTATCTTATTGTGGGTAGATCTTTGTATAAAGCCCAAGAGGAGGTTATCCATTGTGGGAATTGAAGAAGAAAATTGTTTCATGTTGGTGATTGATGATGGGGTGATCATTGTACAAAGCCCAAGAAGAGGTTATCTTATCTGTATGAAAGGTCATTGTACAAAGCCCAGAAGGAGGTTATCTTGTCCATTGATGTGAGAGGCTATCCTGAGATCTTGTTTATCTAGGGAAATTCCATCTTTGATTGGTATTGTTTATCTAGGGAAATTACATGATGTGAGAGGCTATCCTGAGAGGTTATCCGACCAAACGCTATATTTTTCCGAGTCGTTTATTTCGTGGTGATCATTTTGATGTATTCATCCCGACTTTTTTTTAGTCCGTTTATTTTTACATTGGGTCTAGAATAAATAAATAGGATTATTAGTTTTTATTTTAATCTTAACTATTTTAATTATTAAACTTTATTTAATTTCTAAATTAATATTTTATTGGATTTCAAAATAAACACTTAGACCCATTATCATTAATCTAATTGGTCCTACATATACTTACTTGTGTGTGTTGTTGGAAAAAAAAGAGATAAAAAACGAAAAAGTGAAGCGGCGCAAAAGAAACGACGTTGGGTTTGTTCCAGTTCTTTCATATACATTTCTACACACTATATTATACCACTTTATGTGCATCTCGATATTATGTGTATATGGTATGCATATGGATCTTTTATACACGTTGGCCTATTTCATCATGAGCTGGTTTTTTTAAGGATCTCTTTATTTTTGTTCATATTAGTTTATCATGTGCATGTTTTCATGATCTCTTTATTTTGTTCATATAGATATGTATATTATTTTATCATACAATATTAATATATTTGATATAATGTTAATATAATATAATATATAATATATAATGGTAATATATAACCTATAATATTTTATTAAATAATTTTTTTAATAATTTTTTTAAAGATTATTCGGATCGTGTCGATACACTATTTTCACATCTGTGTGTATGATTCGTGACACATATGTTGATCCGATCCAGTTGCGATGATCGCAATTTTGCGTTAGCAACATCATTATTATTATTATTATTATTATTATTATTATTTAATTCCTTTTATTTTATTATTATAAATTTAGATTCATACGGGTTTGATCCTATTGCGATGATCAAGTTGAGTGTAGCAAGTTATCGGTGGATTTTATTGGTTTATGTGTGAAATTCTATTTTTATCGTTGTAATTCAATTTTACGCACGTCCGATGGTTTGGCCTAGCGGCAATCCGCTTTTTGTGTGCCGACCAATTTGTGTTTCGATTTGCAGCTTTGTATTTTATTTTGATTTTATTATATTGTGTTTTTTTATTTAACTTGCATGACCGTTTACGCGATAGCAATTTGTCTGTTATTTTAAATTTTTGTTAATTTTCAACGATCCAACGTCGTTATTGTAATTGTATTTTATTTCTTATTTATTTCTGATTTATGTAGAAATTAATTAATTAAATAATAAAAAAAAATTATTTTCTTTTTGTTGTAGTTTATTTTCTTAGAATGAATGTATAGGCATAAAAAACCTGTAATTTATTTTCCGCATTTTATTTTTCGCATTCCCCAGTTTAAATCATGTACCCCTCCCCATGATGTAATAGCTTAAGATATTTTTCACTTTTAAATTCTGCAAAAATATTAAACTGTGTGGTTAGTAATAATAGGGTGTGGAAAGACATGTACTAAATTAATTTGACCTAGCCCACTAAATTCAAGATAAATAACTAAAATTGATATTCACACACGTAAGTCGATCATTATACGATTGCCATCTGCACCCCCTAGGGTTACTCCTCTTGGTTGCCTTACGAAAATATGGTCAAGTCCCTCGAAAGTGGGGGTGTCTTAAGCAAAGTCCCTTCAAACAGAAAAATCATCAAGTCCCTTTAGATTCAAAAGAGCATAAGTCCCTTCGAGGTTGCCTACGAAATAAATGATCTCGTCCCTCGATGACCCTATGGAAAAAATGATGATAGTCCCTACGAATTGCTAAGACACCCCTTACAAGTTGCCTTCATTGACCATACGATGACCCTACGTCCGTCCCTTAATAAATCCAAGGTAAATGACTACTTACTCCTTAATAGTAAGGACAATCTTACCCTTGAAAGGAAATAAAAGAATACGAAAGACTAGTCTAGGGTAGGTACCTCTCAGATACTTGCTCACTTTTTCAAAATACTCTTTACACCCCACTTTTCAAACAAATTTTCAAACTTAAAAGCTTTGTATACATCCATACGAGGATCATTACAAAGACTTATGAAAATTTCTAAACACACACTACACATTTTTTTAAAACAAACAAGTGAGCTAAGTAACTAAGATCCCATGGATAACCATGGATATAAAGGATGCTTACACCTTCCATTTATATAACCTACCCCCCGAGCTTAGAATTTTTAAAAGGTATTTACTGTTCTTTTATACCCTTTCCATATGGATAAAATAAAAGTCGGTGGTGACTCTTGCTATCCGCAACCTAAATAAAAAGTCAGTTCTCTCACCATGTTACACTTTGCATTGATTCAACTTGGATAATAGTGAAAATGCCTCTAAACTTTGATGCTTGTGACTGAATATTTAGGCAGATTTCATTAAGTGACTCAAAATGTCCACTCTTTATTTTTGTGATTTTGATTAATCCACAGCTTAAAATCCATGAAGAATTGAAGTGTGGTATAGTTAAAGCTTTTATAGTATGTGAAAAGATCTATCATTCAAGATTTGGATCACAAATATTTGATGCTTGGATCACAAGTTATGATGCTTGGAAGTAGGGTACCTACACATTTTTTCTTCATAACTTAGAAAAATTTCCAATTTTCTAAGCTTGCCCCTTTTACAAGTTATCTCAATTTCTTGACTTTTTCATGTTCAAATGCAACAATGGACCAGATATTGTTGGATTATAGGTCATGAGGATCATTTTAGGCTAAAAGTCAAACTTTGACTTTTGGTTCCAGATGAAAATTACACTATGAAACCATAATTCCCGATCCTTGTCCTATGCATCTTCTGAGACTATTTTAAACTTGTGAATGGCCTTCCAAAGTGTATAGGAGCTATTTAATTCATATCATAGGGTATTGGCTCTTGTCCAGATGAAAATATCAATTTTTTAGGCTCGATCAATCAAAACCCTAATTTGGTGACACTAATGATCTGTAGGTTTGATTCACTTGAGATTGTGCAATCTTGTACTTTATATTTGAAGTTGACGATCTCTTGACTTCTATGGATGATAGAGAGACTAGAGAAGTTGAATATCGTGTTAATCCTTGGTTGATCCTTTGCCTGAATCTCCCTCTAAAGTTCAAAAACCTAGTTTGTTGTAAGTGTAAGACAAGAAACAAACTTTGGTCTTCTCCAATGGGTTAATGGGGTATAAAAAGTGTATTCAAATGATGTCAAATATATGAAAATTATGTGGGACCTCATGGTCAAAATTTAGGGTATGATAGATTCCCCCATTTAATCTTCTTGGACCTGAAGATACGAATGATGAAAGCGTTCAAATTTTCAAGGTAAAAAAGAGGATTAAATATTAGAACACCCTAAATTTTGACCGTGGATACAAATGATATGAATGCAAGACGTGAGACCTGTGGTGTGGATACCACAGAGGACTAACAATATTGTCTTATCAAATAGAGGTTTGCAGACTTCTCTGTTTGAGATGCCATATGTCGGGGAATTGGGAAAAGTACAAACTTCTCGGACGAGATGCCATTTGCTTGGGAATTCGAAAAAGTAAAAACTTCTCGGACGATATGCCATTTTCTTGGGATAGATTTCCTTCTTTTCGTTTTCTTCAAAGGTTCAAGTTATAAAAATGGTCTGAATACCGACTTCAATCCAGGAATGAACTAGAGGGAGGACCTTTCATTGTTTGACGCGGAAAAATGTGATTATGATATGCAATATGAGTATGAGTATGTATATGCATGAATTATTATGCTGACAAAACAGACACGACATACGACGAAACATAACAATTCATTACTAAGCCAATCTAAGGAGGGAGTGTTGTAGCTTTTGATGTGAGACTCTTTGTTGAGGAAAAAGCTCTTGCTTTTTGTTTTCGATCTTTAGATATGCAAACATGCTGGAGATATGGATTTGTTTTCATTTATTGAAGATAGACTCTGCTGAGGATGAAGGGTGAAACGCCATTATCCGGTTACTTTGTTATTTCGAGGGTCAATCATTCCTGGAGAAGCTGTTGATATTCCTTTTACGTTCGTAGACCAAAAGAAATTGCCATCTTTATTTTAAAAGTCAAAGTAAATTTATTTTTGTTTCAAGGATAAAAAAAATCAAGCATAAAATGTCATTTTGTAAAGCGGAATAAAACAAGAGTTCCAAACAAATGGGCAAAGGCTCAAATTTTCATATATAGAATGGTAATCGGCTAAAGGCATGACCCCATAGAGCATTACAAAGTTAGAAAATGGTTCTTTAAAGAGAAAGGGATATATTGAAACGTGATGACCGTTATCCTTCTACCAACTATGAGTTTGGAGTCTTCTGGGCTTCCGTTGAAGGTGAGTTCGATTGACGATTCCTTGATAAATGGTGTTGTTGCTGATGATTCAATCTTGGTTGAATTCAGTTACTTGTTATCGGGTTTCACAGTCCGTGAACTTCTTGCTTATCTAGTAGATGGCAGATTCTTTTCTTTTTGTTTCATCTTGTTGACTGAGTACACAGCCCATTGATTCTTCTAAGACTATTAAGTAGATGATCATAGGGCATCCTTCGATTGAAGGAGACAAAATTGGTGGATTCAAAAGATATTCTTTAATGTTGTCAAAAGCTTTCTGACAATCTTTTGTCTATATGCAGCTTTCATTCTTTTTGGATGACGATGAATCCTAAGAGTTTTCATGAGCAGACACCAAATATGCATTTGTTGGGATTCAAGCGGAGTTTGTATTTTCTCAGACACTTGAATAACTTTGATAGGTGTTCCACGTGCTCCTTTTCTATTTTTGATTTTGCGATCATGTCATTGACGTACACTTCAATTTCCTTATGTGTTATGTCATGAAAAAGTGTCGCCATTGCCCTTTGATAGGTTGCACCAGCGTTCTTCAATCCGAATGACACTACTTTGTAACAGAAAGTGCCCCATGGGGTGATGAAGGAATTTTTCTCCATATCTTCCACTTCTATTTTGATCTGATTATAGCCCAAGAATCCATCCATGAAGGAGAATACTTTTTATATCATTGTGTTGTCGACCAACATATCTATGTGTGGTAGGGGAGTCATCCTCTGGACTTGTTTTCTTCAGATCCTTATAGTCTACATACATTTTTACTTTTCCATACTTCATTGGAATTAGCACTTTGTTGGCTAACCATTGAGGATACTCTGAAGTAGCAAGGAAACAAGCATTTATTTGCTTATTTACTTCTTCTTTGATTTTGATAGCCATATCTAGACGTGTCTTTCTCAACCTTTGCTTGACCGGGGAACATTCTAGCTTGAGCAGTAGGTGATGTTCCACGATGTCGGTATCCAACCCTGGCATGTCTTGGTAGGACCAAGAAAATACATCTGGAAATTCTTTGAGCAATTTGATCAAATTATCCTTTTCAGTTCAAATGAGCAGGGCTCCAATCTTGACTTCTTTTCTCTCTTATTCTGAACTAAAATTAATTGTTTCCAACAGTTCTTTGTACAGTTGAATAAATTGTTCCTCGTGTCTGAGAAAACAATATATCTCATCTAAAATTTCTTCATCTTCTTCTTATTCAACTTTGAATACTAGGAACTCAAAGTTGGGATAAGGCATTGGATCACGTGTTTCAACAGGGTTTAAAATAGTTAATCTATGTGATGATGATTGTTTTTTTTAGAAAAACAAAGAGGAATGCAAAGAAGCGATATGCAGATTATTTTGAAAAATGTTTGTCTTTTTTGGGTTGTTTTTTTGGGATTACCATTTTCTGAAAATCAATAAAATGAGAAAAAGGAAAATGATTGCGGGAAGAAATAATGACATTTTTATATATGATTAGTCGATTCTTGAACACAACCATGTAAAATAAAACTCTGTCGCTTCGGGCGGAGCGAAAAGGGATATTTACAGAAAGAAATCCCTATAAAACATACTCTTCATTCGGGCTAGATGAGAGGTCAAAACAAAGACATGGAAATTACTTTGAAATATGGACGATATCCGGAACTTCAACGATGACCCAGTTGTGACAGACTCCTTGGTGAATCACAAGTTTGGCACTTTTCTTTCTGGAGTATCTTCAGTGATAGTGTTGATATCTGGCAGAGTGGGATTAATAAAATATTCTTCCCATGTTGTCTAACCATAAGAGAAATTGTCTGTCATTTCTTCATTGGTGCTTTTCATTCCAGGAGAGTCTCCCCATCCAGTTGGCTGGATGTCTTCGATTTTGATACGAGAACTTTCAGGAGCAGTGCACTTCACTAGAAAGTCGTATTTTCCACTTGGTTATCCCAAGATGTCCCATGTCTCTGTAGGTACTGATGAGTCATCCTCCTCGATGATGTTGACTTCTGCTAGTGCAAAGTTGAGAAATGCATGCCCTACACCTCTTGTAATTTTTTTAAGACAATGTTTGACGTCTTCAAAATCTTCTAGGTAAGGTTTCCACAATTCTGGTAGGAAAGGTGAATCTTTCTCAGGGTCATTCAGTGGATATTCATTCTCCGATTGACTCTTACACCCTAGATCCTCTGTGCATGGCTCCCGAATAGGTAAATCATCCATGGGATCATATGAAGTGTAGTCAAATAGAGCATCTTCTTCTAATGATAGGAGGAGCACGACATCCCTTAGGATTGGAATCTTCGTAGGTTGTTATGACTTCAGATCTTGGCATATATATGGGACTATAGACTAGAAAGTTGAACGGTTTGTGCTTGTCTTCCTGAGATATATATGCTTCTTCATTGAAAAATGTTTTCCACTTTTCATCTGAATCGTCTGAGTCACTTTCTTTAATGGTGTGAACCTCTTGAGAGATTGGGTGGAAGCCTCCATTGTGGAATAAATCTTGAATAGGGCCAATTTCTCTGTCCTTCTTTGTGGGCCTGGCTACTGCAGGGGAAAAACCAAGACCTTTTCTTGTTTTGTTATCAGTGGGAATCACAACTTGTCCACACCCTTTGATATCGTTACTTTCCATGACTTAGAGAGCATCTTTGTAGAAAGAAATTGACGTTCCTTGTTCTAGACGATTCTCATTGCTCACAAAGAGTGCTTGAAACTGAGTTCTAATGACTTCCTCCGGTTCCAGATATTAGAATGATGATAAGTTATTCAAGCTTTTTCTCTGTATACAGTCACCATTCGGCTGTCTTTCATAAACTCCAGCTTATGGTGAAGTGTCTAAGTGACCGCTATTGGTTCGAGCTTGGGAGTCTTTCCAGTGTCAAAGGGGATTTCCAAGCGTTTCGACTCTTCAAGTAGAGGGATTATTGTTTTGTCATCTTCATCAGCTCTATAATTAATGAGTTTTCTTTCGTTGAAGAATGTAATTGTCCTATGGTCTAAAAGTCCTTGAATAAGGAAAAATCCACGTTGGTTTCTACGACACTTCTTGCAGAATGAGTGGTCATAGTGACCTGGACCAGAGTAATTGAGTCCGCTCAAGTTTTTGTGAAACTTGACCAATGACGTATCGATGTATTTGATATTTTAGATTGCATATTGTCTTGGGAAACCTTGCACCATGTTGATTGAATGACGTCCCAAAGATAGTTGAGTTTCTCACAGGTCTAGCTGATTTTGGAGAGCTGCTCGCACGAGGTAATATCCTTGACTATTCTTCAAGCATATTTTTCAATGTTCATAATTGTGTAACGGTACCCGACCATATCCACTTTCTAGGTAATTCATTTGCACTAAGTTTGTTTCCAATGATCGAATTTCACAACTTTGACGTCTTGTCGTATTTCCATTGGTTATGCTGATTTGGAGAGTATTCTCATCCAAGTATATTGGGAGCCACCAATGATCCAAAATATTTTGAAGAGTTCCTTGCATAATTACACACCCCTAATTATCCTCGGAGCAAACTCTGCAATTTTGGTAGTCGTGCGAGGTTAAAAAGCCAAGCCTGACTTGTTGAGCATGTAGATCCACCAAAATAGTATTCATTAGACGAATGTCGAAGATTTGAATCATGTTGACTTAATGATCATTTCTTTCATGGTAATCCTCGATCCAACCTAGGTCCATTTGTTGTTGAAGGGCTTCCTGTATGAAGGAGCATCCTTGATTATCCGTTGAGCAGATAGAACAAACTTTGTAATCGTGTACCGACTAATTGTGATGTTGGAGTGCATGGAAACTAGATTAACATTCATTTCCATGATGTCAAAGTTCTGAATGATGCCCGAATTTTCATAAACCATGTTGATTTTAGGAATCTGGTGATCTTGACTTTGACGATGAAGACTATGAAGATCTTGATCTTTTATGAGATTAACTGAAGCATTTTCATATTGTGCTAAGGGATTCGTCTGAACATTCAGGTTCATATCTTTGAAAGATAGCGTTCCATTTTTAACAAGCCTTTGTACGTATACTTGTAACTAAAGCAATTCTCAATGTTGTGCCCAGGTCCTCCTTGATGATAAGGGCAAAATTGACCAATCTTGAACCAGTAAGAGGGATTGTCAGGTACTATAAGAGGTGTCCTGGTTTGAATGTTTCCTTGTTTATCAGGAGTGGAAATAGTTCATCATACATTGTCGGTATGGGGTCAAAGACTGGTGACTTGGGAAATCGATTGTTGTTGTTATTTTACGGGCGAGCCAACTGAAGAGGCTGTTGCTGCTTTTGTTGATATTGTTGTTGATTTGGAGAGCTCTAAGCGATCTGAGGGTGATACATCAGAGTTGGTGCCGAACTGATAACTGGAGATACTATTGCTACTTTTCGAGGTATATATCTTTGTCTTTGTTTGCTCTGTGAAATATTACAAACATCCGGATCTCTCTTCTTTGAATAGTACTTTCGTACCTCTTCGTATTGCTAGAAGGTTCTATATCCTTGACCAATCGTCCTTCTCTGACTGCTTCTTCCAAATGTAATCCCATGTTGACCATTTCTGTAAAGTCACTAGATGCACTCACAACCATTCGTTCATAGTATAATGAACTCAGATTTTTCAGGAATATCTTTGTCATTTCCTTCTCTTCGAGGAGAGGAGAAATTTGAGCAGCAAATTCACACCATCTTTGTGCGTATTCCTTGAAAGTTTCCTTTTCTTTTTGAGACATGCTCTGATTTTATCTCTGTCCGGTTCCATATCCAAGTTGTATTTGTATTGATTGATGAAAGTTGTTCCGAGGTCATGGAAAGTGAGAATGTTAGTGTGATTCAATTTGATGTATCAATGGAGAGCTGTCCTAGTTAAACTGTCCTGAAAGTAATGGATCAATAACTGTTGATTGTCCGTCTGAGTGGACATCTAGCGGGCGTACATTATGAGATAAATTTGTGGGAAAGAATTCTTTGTGTACTTCTCAAAGTCAGACACTTTGAATTTGTGCGGTATTTGAACATTTGGAACCAAGTAGAGATCAACGACATCTTTTCCAAATAACTCTTGTCCTCAGATAGCTTGAAGCTCTTTCTTCATAACTTAAACTGTTCTTCTAACTCATCCATTCTCTCATATATTCCTCCTCCTTCACTTGGAGTGATACAATATTTATGACCTTTTAGAGTAATGTGGACCACAGACTGAGGTACTAACATTATTCTGTAACCTCCGGGTACGGGATTCTCCATTATTGCTCTTATATCTTCACGGGCTTGAAGTTTTTAACCTTCAAGTATGGATGTACTAGCTGCGTTCCTTAATTCTTCGGACATTGGAGGTATGTAAGCTTCCGGTATGAAGTTATCAAGCATGACCCAAGGCATATGTTGTATCAAGGATCTTTGTAGGGTATCTCTGAGATCAGTGACGAGACCATTTCTGATATCACTATCCTTTGTTGATTCTGAAGATTCTGAGCTATTACCAGTGCTTCAATCATGTTGTTGAGCCTTTCTAGGCTGTCCTTTTGAGCAGAGATATCCTCTCTTAGTTCTTCGTTCTATTCTTCCAGATCTTCCATCCTTTTCTGGCGATTGGCCCAAGTATCGTACGAATGAGACAATTTGACTCTAGAATGTGACATGAGGGTGAGACTCGTTGAAAGAAATGTGAATGTGGAATGATGAATGATGTGCAATGCAAATGTTATTATTTAGTTTTTTTAGTTTTTTTATTTAAAGAACTATTAACAATATGTTGTGAATATCACATAAACTTTTTATTGAATCAGGAAACATTACAGCAAATGTACAATATTTTACAAAATATTTTGAAAAGGAACTAAAAGTTGAGAGCTCTTTTTGCTGTAACTTCAACCTCTGAACGATCTTTCTTCTGCCTCTTGAGCTGGGCTTCTTCAATTGCTGGTGGATCAACAGTCCTTTGCCAAGTGTAGGAGGTACCTGCATTGCAATTTGTAGTCAGTAGTTCTTCCTTCTCTATTACATTATGTTCAAGTATATCAATGAGATTGTTCCTTTCCTTTAGGAGACTCTGAATCTTTGCATTCTCAAGGCTGAGAATATGATACTTGTTTGTCGCTCTCTGGATTTCCATCCTAGTACAAACGTGAAAGTGGTGCGGAAAAGGGTAGAGTCGCCAGCCATGCATTTTATCTCGAAGGAACGGGAATGGTAGTGCTGCACAAACCAGAAGAAAAGAAAGGAAGGACAAAGGTCCTACAAACCAAAGAGACTGAGTTCGGGAGTCGGTTACGACCTGGGAAGGTATTAGCACACCAGATCGTCTGTCGTACCCGACGGGATCCACGCTTGCAAAGAAAATGTTTCAAAGGGTGAAGAAATGAAAGTTGCTGCAAAAAGAAAGACTGAAACTGGATAAGAAAAGAAAAGAAGGGGGAAAATGTAGGGAAAATAAAAGAATGTGCTCGAACGGGCCCTACACTGCTGCCTACGTACCTCATCTAGACATGAGGATCAGAGTCGCCATAGTTCCCCTGACTAGGGGTGGAAAATATTGCTCGTGTGTTAAGAATTGAACTGCCTGTGTCAATGCTCAGGTGTTGCAGGCTCGGACGATGAGTGTGTTACCGTCTTGCAAAGTGACAAGTAGGAGCAAGTTTGCACGATGAGAGTGAAGGTGATGAGAAAAGAAGTCCCAAAGGAGAGACGTTTATTGTTTGTCTAGTGTTTTTAGGAGTTCTTTTATGAGTGTGGCACAAGAAAGTGAACTCAAACTCTTTTCCATGGAATATCGACTTGTTACTACATTCCAAGATAGAATAATAGAACAAGCACACCCAAGTAAGGAGAAGATCCCCAAAACTTGGTTTCATAGATTAGGGCCTAAGCTCACTAACTCGTTGAACTTATTAGATGTTTTTGTGGTTTTGTGAAGAAGTGTTTTTTTATGATTTTCCTTTGTGAAAATAGTCTCATGATCAGACTTGTGCATCATGCTAGACAAGCTTGCACTATCCCAAGATGGCAAGACTACAAGTGTGATGGGCTAAAGACGTACTCTAATATGTGTCTAGCGGTATCTTAACTGCAAGCGCACAGCCTATCGAAGTAATATTTAAGATTATCGATCCCACAGGGACTTTATGATTACTTAGTGCTAGAGGATTTACTAGTTTAGCTAAGGTGAATGGTTGTCATGATTTTTTGGTTGTTTTTAAGGATTAAAGGCGGAAATTAAATTTAAGTTTAATAAAATAATAATAAGGCGGTCGGTATGTAATTATGCTAACTTAGGCGGGTCAATCTAACCTAGGCTTATAAAGATGGTTCACTTAATCTATTCTGTAGAGGTTACCAGTTTAAATATCTTTAACTCACACTCTCGTGGTCTTATCTCAGATCTTACCCCTAAAGCCCTATGCCTGCTCTCGCTAGCCCATAAGTGTTTAGAAGTAATTTTTGGAAACTTAATAATTCTAATTCATTTTAAAGCGCTCTCGCTGTGTTTAAATTAAATGCCTAACTTTAGCTATCTGGTTAAAATCTCACACTCTTGTGGTCTTGACCTAACCTATTACACTTTCCTTACTCTCGTAACAAAAAGATTGATTTTATTATAAAAAGTTACAGCCAGAATTTTAAGTTCTAAATTATTTTAAGCCTAGAATTGATTTTACCGATTTAGTTGATTTTAATTACATACCGCCCTAAAGTTCCTAGCTACTCATGATTGTTGAACCAGACAGAGGCAGAAACAGAGAAATACAAAATAAAATATGCATTATAAAATAAATTCTTAACATTAATATAAATGCAAATTAAATAAAAACCTGAATAACAAATATAATGTTAGATTCCTTCTTCCACAATCTGGCAAGTTCGGAGTACGGACCAGAATCGAAAATAAAAATACTAAAAGAATTTCTGAAGGCTTTGAAAGAAATTAAATTATAACAATTTCCTAATGTTGGAAATTGTTATATGGTTTGGTTGGGATATAAAATTAAAGCAAGAACAAAATAAATTGCTGGAAAAATAAAATGAACTAGGGTGCAGAGGAAATACGGCAGAGCTTCCGCAAGAAAAATTAAAATAAAACTCTGTAAATTGTTCTTTGAAACTAAACTATTTATAGGAGACAATATTTGGGCTTGGCAGTTGGAATGATGCATGGGCCTCGTAGATGCTGAGAAAATCCAGGGAATAGTTGAAATACTTGGTCTGCGGGAGAATAGGAAAGTTGACCTCACGTAGCACACACGTACATGACCAATTCTCAGCAAGTTAACCTAAATTCCCTTTGTCACGTTCGTGACAAGGGTGTCACGCTCGTCTCCCTTGTATTACGCGCGTCACGGTCGTGAGGGACTGGTGACGACCGTGACTGCTCCTTTTAGCGTGTCACGGTCGTGACTCCTAGGTGACGGTCGTGACAGTTACAAAAAGTGCAGATTATGCAGAATTCCTCTTTTCTTCTTCTTTTCATGGTTGTTTTTGCTCATTTCACTTGTGGCTCTTGATTTAGCTCTATAATTGATATACCTGCAAAATGACAAAGAAAACTCGAGGAATCGGGTGTTAAAACGACAAATGTGCGATAAAACGGCATTGAAACATAGCAATAAAACGATACTTTTTCTCGTTATCAAACTTCCCCAAACTTAAACCTTTGCTTGTCCTCAAGCAAATAGTCGGTTGAAAAATGATCGGACAGGTTTTCATCGATGCAAACACATAACAAACCATACGAGGAATCGTTTTGTCAGATAAACCGGTACTAGAATAAAACACTAACGATACACTAATGACACAAGCAACAAGCTAAGTCGTCGACTTCCCGTTAAACGAAACATTCGGTAATTGCGTTACGATTTCACCTAGAGTCTTTTGATCTTATTTCACCCGGTTTCATTCTAGCGCAATCACATTAAGCCCTTTGCCTTAGCACGCACGTAGTGGAGTAGCCGGTTAGTGACTTTGATCCTTTATAAGCACGGGGTCTGGTACACGAATGTGGCAACCCTACGTATATTATCCGATTTGGAGGTTGTGGTGGATCGAGTCGTAGCACGCCCTACCAAGTTCAGAACCAGGTACCTCTGAACCAACCCGCAATGGACTCCTTTTCATACTTCTCGTTTCTTTTATGCGACCGTGTACTTTGGTGCATTTTCTTTTCATTGGCATCGAGATATGAAGGATCATTATAGATTAGGCATCAAACACTTATATTCATCGGCTCCCCACGTGGTTTGTGTTCAGACGGTGCTGACTGCTAGTATAAACTACTAGGGGTTACTTTTGACCTGAAACTTAAGGTGTAGTCTTAACAATTATCGGAACGAAATGCTTAAGTAGGAAGTCTAAGGTGTCAAGACTGTATCGATCTTGTTGAATCGTTCTCAGCTTCCTAACTATGATTTCGTAGGTAAGTCAGGTAATGCGAAGATAAAATTAAAATGTTTTTTCGGTATGGCTAAATAAACGGGGAGAATTCGAAACTAAAGAAATAGCACAAATATTACTCTGTTTCATTAAAACACGAAAAGGAAATTCAACGGAATGGAAAGTGCGGAAAGGGAAAATGCGGAAAAAGGAAAGGTATCTCTCCCACACTATATCAGACATTGTCCTCAATGTTGTGATATAATAGCGGGTAAAATACAATACAAACAACGGAACTGGAAAACATAAACAAAAACTAAAACTAAGGCTGCTGATGACCACGGCCTCGGCTTCTGGTGCGGGAGCGTCTGGTCGGAGTCGCTTCAGGATTAGAACCGGTGCCGGTGAGAGCAGTGATATCAATGCGCAAAGACTCTAGCTCGCTAAAGATCTCTCCGAGCTTCTCATCAGTCGTCCTCTGGTTAGCGGCAACAGCTGAAAGTAGTGCATCATGTTGCTCTTTTTGCCTTCGCTCCAATGCGGCACTCATCTGGTTTTGCTGATGAATCGCACGGAGGACGTCTTCAAGTGTGAATTCTTGTGCAGGGGGCTGTCGGGTGGAGGACTCAGGAATGTCCTGGACAGGCTCAGCTGCATCCATGGTGTCTTGCATCTCGTCCACTGGTGGATCGGCCTGCTCATCAATAATGGGGGCGTGGCCGGCAGCATCCGGTAAAGCAAATAGCCAGTTGGCTCGGTTGGACGGATCGATGCGGTCACGGCACGGCAAGATGATGTGGTGATAAACAGTGCCTTGGATAACAGGGCTGAACCTGCCATCCTCTCTCTGAGAAATCAAGTGGGCGGACCTGCAATAATTCTTCGTTAGGAACTCTACGGCTCTGCGAGGCAAATTGATAATCAAGTCACCAAGCTCCAGCTGAATGGCGAGGGTGGTGGCAATCCCGCCTATGTAGAAGGGGGTTGCGCCTCTTTGCGCTATGGACTGGATATGGGACAACATGAATGGGGCAGCATTGATGCGCTCGTCATTTAAGGCGCAGTGCAAGAACAAGAGCTCCTTGGAGTTCAGCTTGTGATTGCTCTCTCTTGAAAAAATGGTATTGCAGATGATGCGATGAAAGTATCGGATCGCCGGGTTATGGATATGCGTAGCATTCAGGCTCTGAAAGGCAGTGGCACGGGTGTTAGTGATGTCGTGCCATAAGGTGAAAGCGGTTTCACTGAAGTTGTCTGGCACGCGGAGATGAGCATCATCGCCGTGATCGAAACCTAGCAGTTCGGCGATCCTTGTTTGTGTAACTTCGAACTCGCGGCCGAGCATTCTGAACTTAGCAGCACCGGTGAGTTGACTTTGTGAACCGGGAGGAGTGATATATTGAAACGAACTCAGAAATTCCAATGTCAGGAGTTCGAATGTAGGCTGGGGTTGACTGCACAAGTGCCACAAACCAACCTTCCGAAGCAGGAGCTTCACACCGTTGAGCAGTCCCAACTCCCTCAAACAGTCAGTGTCGACGTATCGAGTGGTTTGGACGCCACGGTTCTGAAACCTGATGAACTTTTGTCTCTGATTTTCTCCATGCTCACCATCTCTAAACTGAATTTCTTCCATTGCATGCAAGTACGGGAATGGTAGATGAGAGTGTTGCACCCCAAAATTTGCCCTCACAATACAAGACTTTGTGTTCTATGAAGGTTCACAAGGTTCACAAGTTTCCCAACACTTACAAGACCTTTCATGAGGTTCATGAAGTCTACAAGTCACTTCTTGAAGGTTCACAAGGTTCACAAGTTCCACAATGCTTTCAAAACCTTTCATGAGGTTCATGAAGTCTACAAGTCACTTCTTGAAGGTTCACAAGGTTCACAAGCTTCTCAAACATTTACAATACCTTTCATGAGGTTCATGAAGTCTACAAGTCACTTCTTGAAGGTTCACAAGGTTCACAAGATTCACAATGTTTACATAACCTTTCGTGAGGTTCATGAAGTCTACAAGTCACTTCATGAAGGTTCACAAGGTTCACAAGATTCACCATACCTCCCATGAGGTTCACAAGACATTTTATGATGGTTCACAAGGTTCACAAGGTTCACAATTGGCCATAAGAGTTGACAATTCCCTCAGACAATGCACCTCCTAAGCAGTGCATCCAAAACTAGGGTTTTGACTTTAATCAGGTTAAATGAACTTCCAAGACTTCAAGTGAGCTTCATAACATCTTATATGTGTTTAAGAACCCCCATGACAAGTTTCAAGACTTTTCTCAGAAGTTTGCTCAGTCAGATGATCAGATAAGTCAAAATCAGTCAATGTAGTTAAAAAGTCAAACTGAGGTCAACTGTGGTCAAACCAAAGTCAAACTTCATGATTTTTTGCCAACATCAAGTATATGAAGTAAAATTCATCATTTGATCAAGGGTTGATCATGATTCATCAAGGAGATTTCAGATCATCAATAATCAGGAGTTTCTAAATTAGGGTTTCCTCAATAAAAGTCAACTGAACTTTGACCAGCCATAACTTTCACATACTTCATCACCAAGTCTCCACTCAAATCTCATTTTGAAGGAAATTGAATTCTCTACAACTTTGTGTCTACAAGCCAAGCCCAAAAATGCTTCATTTGGAATGTATGAGCTAAGACATTATAGGTCATTTTGAAAGTCAACAAAAAGTCAACAACTTCAAAAGGGCATAACTTGAGATTGGTAAATGATATGGACATGAAACCAGTGGGGTTGGTTAGAGGACTCTTCAAGCTTTCCAAAATGTCCAAGAACACCCTCATAGCATTAAAATTGAAGGATATGTGCCCTTGCAAAGTTGGGAAATTTTGAGTTGGTTTATGATGAAAAAGGAGGTCTAAAACCAATTTCTTCCAAATGGGCTTGCCAAATGATGACCCAATCCATACATTGACTTCATGCACGACCCAAACCATTAAAAATCAGAATTTTTATTATTTTATTTTTATTTATTTTGATTTAATTCATTAAAAATCATTTTAAATAAAAATAAAATATGAAAAGGTAATATTTGATGGAGATTGAGTTTCTAGAATGACTTAAATGATGATTGGAATTGAAGAGGAAGGAAATCATAAGATTTGTCCCAAAATAGCAAGCCTTAATGCATGAATATTTGATTTTCAAAGCATGATCAATATGGATCTTTTCATATCAATTTTTCCACATGATCAATCAGTTTTATTGACCTAATTCACTCACCTATAAGTACTAAACATAACTCAATCATCAAGACACGAATTCTCTGCCTCCAAAAGTAAGTTCCATTGTTCAAAATTTCTTCAAAAAAGTCACATTCGGATTCTTGGATTTAGGGCTCTAGAAGGTAAAACAAGAACATGGAGAGACTCCCTGGACTTCCTTGATCATGAATCATCATTCATATGCATCAATATCATGCCATATTGCTCAACCCGAAGCTATCTTGTTCTTAAAAATATTTTTTTCGATTCCATTAATTCTTGGCTTTTCATTGAATTTTGCTTGGCTAATCTTGTTTATCATGTGATGTAGAACGTTTCTGGGCAAGAAAATCAAAGAAACCATGGCTAATCCGTGAAACGCCATTGTTAGGGCTTGGACCTAGGTTTAGGGATTTCTGATTTAAGGAACATAAATGGATTCTAAAAACATAGAATGAATCGCATGAATGTCTGGATCATATTGCTGTGTTTAATTTTGTGAAATTGTATGGTTTTGTTGGTCATTGATTTTTGTAGGTTTTGCTGCCAGTGCGTTTTCGCAGGAAAAATGGTAGGGGAATTCGTAGCAAATTTCATAGGTACACTGAAGAAGATGAAGTTGGTTTGGCGCGGATTTGATATTTGAAATTTTGTTTTAAAATATTATCTTATTATTCTGGATATTTATCACCACATGTTGTGTGGTCCAGTGGAAAGTGGCGTGTGTGTTTGGCTGCAAGACCTGTGTTCGAATCCTGTCTTGTACCATTATTTTTCTATTTTTTCAGGTTAACTATGAAGCATAATATATTATGTTTTATTGCCATTCCAATATCAGATGGGCTCTTCCAGCCAGATGGTCATGCGCGCTTGCCTGCATTCAAGAGGTCCTGGGTTCAATCCTCCCCCAGGCCTTTTGGTTTTTATTATTTTCTGTGATTTTTCAAGAACATGGCATAAAACAAATTGGATCTATTTCTTTATCACCTACGCTTGGCTGGCCTGGTGGTGGGTTTTGGTGTTTGCAGGCAGAACGTCCTGGGTTCAAATCCAGCCAAGGTAAGTTTCCTTTTTACTATTTTTCTGTTTAATTCATTTAATTAATTTGCTTAATTATTCTCTTATTATTAATCAAAAAATAAATTATGTATGTATATATTTAAATAACATATGAAAACATTTATACTTTCTAAAATTCTAAACTTTTATTTTTCTCCATTTAAATTTTTTTTATGATGTACATATATTAATTAAAATAATTTTGTATATTAAATTTAAAAACCCTAAAAAATATTTTCTAAAACAAAACACTAATTTATTTTCCCTAAACAAATGTTAAAACTTAATTTCATTTTTCTAATTTTATTTTTTGTACATATTTATTTAGTATAATTAAATTTTGTAAATATAATTATCATGTACACATTTATTTAATATAATTAATTTTAATAAATATAAATATAATCAAATTTTATGTCCATAATCTAAATTTTTATTCTTTTAATATATATATATATATGTTTAAAAATAATCAAATTTATGTCAATATTATAATTTTTTATGTTAAGTTGCATATAATTTTAAATTTTATAATTAAATTGTTTATATTTCCTTAATAATGTCTAATTCTTATTTTATTCACATTATTACTAATCCATTTACTTCTTTTTTAATTATACTTAATTATTATTATTTCACTAACCTTATTTATTTTTTTATTATTATTATTGCTAACCCCTATTATATTTATTATTGCCTATTTATTTATTTTTGCTTATGATTTATATTTATTTGTTTATCATTTATTTTTAATTGCTTATTATAATTATGTAATTGCTCCTTGGTGTAAATTTTGTAAATATGTAATTTATTTAATTTTTATGCTATGGTTAGTAATTTAGGGAATGTGAATATGTATTCTATTTAAAATTAAATTTAGATCATTTAAAATTATAAGATAAATAAAAGTAAACACTCACACACGTAAGTCGATTTTAATCGTCATCTCACTTTCTAAGGCTATCCCTCAATGTTGCCTAATCATAAGGTCAAGTGGGGTGTATAAAGCAAGTCCCTTAAAAGAAAAAATCATCAAGTCCCTAATGGTTGCCTTTAAAGATCAAGTCCCTTTTCGAATAATGATGATAGTCCCTCCTAAATGTTTAATACACCTCACAGTTGCCTTCACAAAATAGATGTCCCTCATATGTCCCTCACATCCAAGGTAATGACTACCTATTCCTTAATAATAGGGATAGTCTTACCATTTAAAGGATAAAGAACAGAAAGACTTAAACTTTAGGGTAGGTACCTCATAGTTGCTTGCTCACTTCATTCAAAACTTTTCAAACACTTTACAAATTTCAAACAAATTTTCAAACACAAGTTTTTACGCATCCGTACATGGATCATTATTAACTATTATGAAAATTTCTATTCACACACTTCACCTTTTCAAAAACAATTCAAAGTGAGCTAAGTAACTAAGAGCCCATGGATAACCATGGATGTAAAGGGTGCTAACACCTTCCCTTTACATAACCTACCCCCCGGACCCAAAAATCTTTTAAAAGGTCTTTCCTGTTCTTTTATGCCTTTCCTTTGGATAAAATAAAAGTCGGTGGCGACTCTTGCTATCCGCAACATAACTTTAAGTCAGTTCTCCCACCGTGTTACAGAACTGGCGACTCTGCTGGGGATTTGTATTTAAGAGGGGTACCCTTAGGAATTAGATCACTTTAAAATTGTTTGCCTTGTTTGCTTTACTTTACTTGTTGGGCTCTTATGTGTGAAAGATCCTAACCCGGATCTAGTGTACCTTAGGTAAATGGCAATAGACCAAGGAAACTGTACGGCGTTTACCGATATGGTTGATCTGGTGGCCATAGTTAGTGTGACTTCTTGGTTGGTGCTTATGTTCCTTAAGTCAAGTTGAGGATAATATGAGGCTGCCATATGTTGTCAATGCACTAACTAACTTTTAGAACCCTAGTTAACTCATCTTGGCCTTTAGAAAGTAGTGAGGTAACCGGCTTTGGTGCAGACTGAAGTTGGTTGACACTCGATACTACACTCATTGAGATCTTAAGCTTGGAGGGTTTTGGTTGGCAAGTAAGTTGCCTTCTGATCAACCACCCTTGTGAAGGATCAATGATATTGAGATCCCTTAGAACCTGGTTACTTTTGTAGGACAGGATGAACCATCTAACTTCAGGGGAGGGTACTTACCTTTGAACCTCATGCAAGCCTTTAAACTTAGGGCTATGGTGTGACTTGTTTGTGTGTGCCACATGTTTGTGATTGAGCATAACATCATGACATCATCATGCATCATGAGCATATCATTTTCACTAACCATTTCAAGGACCAAGGGATTTATCTTTGTTCTTTGTTGTAGGTCATGGCTTCTGCTCGTAGAAACACCATCAGGATCAACTTTGTGGGGATACCTCCCAAGCTTAAAGAGTTGGTTTCTCAAATGTCTGATCACTCCCAATTCATCAAGAGGCATGGTCACCTATTGGATCTAGTCACTTCAGGGTTCAATGAAGACATGATGAGTGTCCTGTTTCAGTTCTTTGACCCAAAGCACCATTGCTTTACATTCCCCGACTACCAGCTGGTTCCAACCATGGAAGAGTTCTCTAAACTTCTGGGTATACCCGTTCTTGATCAAAGACCCTTCACAGGCTTGGAGAAGGAACTTAAACCAGAGGTTATTGCTGCAGCTCTACATCTGAAGAAGTCTGACATTGTTCTAGAAACCAGAAGTGGAGTCAAGGGTATTCTTGCCAAGGTATTAATGGATAAAGCTCAAATGTTCTTGAAGGCCATGAGCTATGATGCTTTTGAGGAGATCTTAGCCTTGCTGATTTATGGCTTAGTGTTGTTCCCCAATCCAGATCAGTTCATAGACGTTCATGCCATCAACATTTTCCTGAGTCACAATCCAGTGCCTACATTGCTTGGAGACATCCTACATTCTCTTCACACCCGTACTACAAGGGCAAGAGGAACTTTGATGTGTTGCATACCTTTGCTTTCTAGGTGGTTTATTTCTCACCTTCCTCGCTCAGTAATGAAGAATGAGCAAGGGTTCAGATGGTCCAAGAGGATCATGTCACTTTCTCACTCAGATATCCATTGGTGCTCCAGATCTATGGAGAATGTCACCATCATTGACCGTTGTGGGGAGTTTCCTAATGTGCCACTTCTAGGCATAAGAGGAGGCATCACCTATAACCCCTCTCTAGCTTTACGACAGTTTGGTTACGCTCGGAGCGATGGCCCACATGACATGTTGATTCAGGGCATTGTGTTTGATTATGACAATGATCTTCAAGGTTACCGTCAGAGATTCATACGAGCTTGGGGAAAGGTAAACAGGGTTGACAGCAAGACACTGGAGCCTAAGTATACTATTCCTATGGAAGCTTATCTCAGATGGGTGCGATCTCGTGCTCAGACTTTCATGATGCCATATCCTGTCGTCCTACCAGTTACCATGGAACCTGTTGCTGAAGGAGACACAGCTTATACCATCCTTCACCCAGATATGCCTACTGATATGGAAGACTTGCAGAGATCATGGATCCAACTGAAGGAGCAAAGGGATACTTTCGAGGCTCATTACAAAGCAAGCCAAGAAAGAATCCTGGAATTAACAAAGCAACTTCATGAGGAACGGAACCTCAACTCATACCTCAACACAAAGAGGAAACGTCCATGGGAGACTTAAAACCCCATCTTTTGTACTTATTTCATTTCATTTTTTGTAAGCCTAAAAGGCAAAACAAATTTATTACTAATAAAAAGTTACTTTCTTGTTTGTTTAAGCAAATTTAAATCCTGCGGTCCTTGAAAACATTGCATATACATTTACATTCCATTTCATTGCATCACAGGTTTATAATTGTGCACAGGTTTCTCATCTTCTCGCTGTTTATTTCAGCAATGGCTCTTGAACAATCAGTTAAAGATCTCCAGGCACAAAATGCACAGTTCCAAGAGCTGATCCTGAACCTATCCAAGGGGCGGGATGAATTGAAGACACTGCTGGCCAAGAAGACTAAGAAGACTAGAAGGTCAGGTGGCCTGCTTAACATGGGAAGAAGGTTCAAAGGTCCTGTCAAGACCAAAGAGCAGGTTGAAGACTATGAATCTGAGGAATCTGAGAAAGAGGGAGGCAGTCTCCACAACACTATGGGGGACTCTGATTCTGAGGCTAATTACTACCATGAGCCTAATGAAGACAAATTCAAGATGCTGGTGGATAGGATGGATGCCATAGAGCTGCAGAAATCATTTGGGCTGGATTTTGAGGATTTGAGTTTGATATCTGGGGTAGTCATACCCATTGGTTTCAAGGTTCCTACCTTTGTTGTTTATGATGGGGTCTCTTGTCCCAAGCTGCATTTGAGGTCTTATGTCAGAAGGATCCAACCTAACACTGCTGACAAGAAGTTGTGGATCCACTTTTTTCAAGAGAGCTTATCAGGAGCTCAGTTGGAGTGGTATTATCAGTTAGAGAGTGCCAACATCAGAGGCTGGAATGATCTTGCTGAAGCTTTCTACAAGCAGTATCAATACAATGCTGACTTAGCCCCCACTCGCATGCAACTTCAGAGCATGTCTATGGGTGCCAAAGAAAGTTTTAAAGAGTATGCTCAGAAATGGAGAGATTTAGCTGGAAGAGTTCAACCCCCTTTGACTGACAGGGAATTGGTTGATATGTTCATGTGTACGCTGAATGGTCCGTTTTACAGTCATCTCATTGGAAGCTCATCATCTGGATTCACTGAGTTGATCATGACAGGAGAGCGAGTAGAGAATGGTATAAAGAATGGCAAGATCCATGTGGGTACTGCTTCATCAGGTGCTGCAAAGAAGCCTCCCACTGGGAAGAAAGAATCCAATGCTGTTTATGGTCAGCCTGATCGTAACAGAAGGCATCAGTCTGTTAGTGCAGTTCATATTTCAAATCCAACTCCTGCAACAACAGAACAGCCTCAGGGCAACCAACAGAGGGCTAGAAGGCAGTTCACAAAGATCAACATGTCATTGGCTCAGGCATTGCAACATTTGTTGAAAGCTGAACTCATTACTTTGAAGGAGGCTCCTCAGAATCCTAATGTTACCTCACCCAGGTACAATCCCAATGCACGATGTGCATATCATTCAAACTGTCAAGGTCATGATACTAATAACTGCTGGGTCTTGAAGAACAAAATTCAAGACATGATTGAGGCTGGAGAGATTGAGTTTGACCCTCCGGGTACTCCAAATGTGATCACTGCTCCAATGCCAAATCACGAGAAGACTGTCAATGCCATTGATGAAGATCTGCATGTCTATTCAGTTATGGAGTTGACCACGCCATTGTCTGTTATCAAAAAGAGGTTAGTACAAGCTGGGATCTTTCCAGGTTGTCGTGAAGATTGTTTGTATTGTACCTATAAGCCAGATAGTTGCTTCATATTGAGAGATGGAATTCAACGTCTCATGGATAAGTATACTATAGTGTTTGAGAGGACTCCGTCGTCTGTAGAAAGTATGGTGGATCATCTGACTCAGGGTAGGAAGATTGAAGAGGTTGATATGGTTGACAAAGTACCGGTAAGAATCACTTCAAAGAGACCTATTAAAATCACTCATCAGGGCCCAATCAAGATCACTGCTGAAGGCCCTGTGAAAGTTGTTGCTGAAGCCAGAGTTGCTCCTATGGTCATTACTACTCCTGGTCCTATTCCATATACATCTGATAAAGTTGTGCCTTGGCACTATGGGTCTGATGTTTACATCCATGGTGTTAAGCAGGAGCCTTTACCTGAGGTGCCTGCTGACATTGATAATATTGCTGGATCTAGCAAGATCACTCGTAGTGGAAGAGTCTTCTCTCCTCCAGTTGCTTCTAAAAATGCAGTTACTCCTGCTGCTACTTCCACCACTGATGCTCGGGGCAAAGGTCCCGTTATTGAGCCTGTATCTACTGATGTGCCAACTGCTGATGATCTCTCTAAGCAGATGGAAGAAGTATTGAAAATCATTCGCAAGAGTGATTATGACATTGTTGATCAACTGGGGCATACTCCCTCAAAGATTTCTATGCTGTCCTTGTTGTTATGTTCTGAGGCTCATGCTAAGTCCTTGATCAAGTTTCTGAAGACTGCTCATGTGCCCAATGCCATTTCTGTTGACCAATTTGAGAATTGTGTTGCCCACCTGACCTATGATAATGGGTTAGGATTTTCCGATGCTGATTTGACCCCTGCCAAGAGGGATCATAACAGGGCCTTGCATATTTCAATTGAATGCAGGGGCACTACCCTGTCACATGTGCTGATAGACAATGGTTCCTCTCTGAATGTGTTGCCTAAGGAAGTCCTGAATAAGCTGAGTCCTGAAGATGCTGTGCTGAAGCCCAGTAATATTGTGGTGAAAGCTTTTGATGGTTCTAGAAGAGTAGTGCATGGGGAAATTGATCTTCCAATCAAAGTTGGCTCCCAGGTTTTTACCGCTACATTTTATGTGATGGATATTCGTCCTTCGTACTCTTGTCTGCTTGGTCGTCCCTGGATCCATGGGGCAGGTGCTGTAACCTCTACATTACACCAAAAGTTGAGATATCCGGTGGATGGAAAGGTTGTTACTGTCTATGGAGAAGAAGAATACTTTGTCAGCCATGTAAACACTTTCAAGTATCTGGAAATGGAAGGTGAATACATTGAAACTCCGTGTCAGACATTTGAAGTGGTTCCCTAGGTTGTTAATGATTATGTAGCTCCTCCTGTTGTGAAGAAAGTTCCTGTAGTCACCAGAAAACCTCCAACAATGGCAATGGCCTCCCTCAATGATGCTAGGGCTGTAGTAGATGAAGGTGGTTGTACTGTTTGGGGTCAGCTTCCTGATATCCCATACAAGTCTGACAAGTTTGGTTTGGGTTTCACTGCAGAGTCCCAGAAAGCTGTTCGTCGTACTCGTGCTGTTCGTATCACCAATCAAGGGGTTATGAAAGATCAGATCAATGCTGTGGGAGACTATGATGAAGACTACAATCTGGATGCTTGGATTTTTCCTACTGTGGGTGCTGGACTCAATAATTGGAAAGCTGAAGATGTTATCCCTATCTCCTTTAGTCAGGAGTAAATACTATTACTGTGTTGTTGCTTTTTAAATTTGTAATTTCTTGAACAATAAAACTTCCAAGCCATGTGCCTTACCCAGGGCACAATGGTGTGCTTGTTACGGGCTGTCATTTCATTTGCATACTTCATTCAATAAAATCAGTGGACGTTTCGTTTTCGTAAATATTGTGTTCCTTGTTTTTCTTTTTCTTTTATTTTTGTTTTATCAGCTATGTGTTCTTACACACACCCACATCACTAAAATGCAGATCCTCATCCACTCTGGATCCTGTTGATAACAGTTCTACTATTGCCAATTATAATTTCGAGAATCCGATCTATCAAACTGAAGACGGAAATGAGGACGATTGTGAAATACCTGTAGAGCTTGCTAGGTTGTTACAACAAGAAGAGAAAGCTATACAGCCACATGAAGAGCCAGTTGAAGTTGTGAATCTGGGAACAGGAAAGAAGTCAAGATAGGGGCTGATTTAGAGGACAGTGTCAAGAGCAGATTGATTCAGATGTTACGTGACTATGTGGAGATCTTTGCGTGGTCTTATGAAGATATGCCAGGGTTGGATACAGACATTGTGGTTCACCGTTTACCAGTGAAAGAAGATTGTCGTCCGAAGAAGCAGAAGGTTCGTCGTATGCGTCCTGAAATGTCAGAAAAGATCAAGGCAGAGGTAATGAAACAGTTCAATGCGGGGTTCTTAGCAGTGACTTCTTATCCTCAGTGGGTTGCAAATGTGGTACCGGTTCCTAAGAAAGATGGTAAGGTACGTATGTGTGTAGACTACAGAGATTTGAACAAGGCTAGCCCCAAAGATGACTTTCCACTTCCTCATATTGATATTCTGGTAGATAACACTGCTCAGCATAAGGTATTCTCTTTTATGGATGGTTTCTCTGGTTACAATCAAATCAAGATGGCTCCCGAAGACATGGAGAAGACAACATTTGTGACACAGTGGGGCACTTTTTGCTATAAGGTGATGCCATTTGGGTTGAAGAATGCAAGGGCAACATATCAGCGTGCTATGGTGGCTTTGTTTCATGATATGATTCATCATTAGATAGAGGTATATGTGGATGATATGATAGCCAGATCCCAGAATGAAGAGCAACATCTTGATCATTTGCATAAATTGTTTGAGAGGTTGAAGAAATACAAGTTGAGATTGAATCCAAACAAGTGTACCTTTGGAGTTAGATCTGGAAAGCTCCTGGGTTTCATTGTTAGTAGAAAAGGTATTGAAGTGGATCCTGCAAAAGTGAAAGCTATACGAGAGATGCCAGCTCCCCGTACTGAGAAGGAGGTTAGAGGTTTCTTGGGACGATTGAATTACATTGCAAGATTTATTTCCCAATTAACTGCCATCTGTGAGCCAATCTTCAAGTTGTTGAAGAAAGATCAGGTGATGGAATGGAATGATGAGTGCCAGACTGCCTTTGATGAAATCAAGAGATATCTACTAGAACCTCCAATCTTGATGCCACCAGTTGATGGAAGACCCTTGATTATGTACTTAACTGTGTTAGATAACTCAATGGGGTGTGTGTTGGGGCAACATGACGAGTCTGGTCGAAAAGAGCAGGCAATATACTACCTTAGCAAAAAGTTTACCGACTGTGAAACAAGATATTCACTGCTCGAGAAAACTTGCTGCGCTTTGGCATGGGCTGCTCGCCGACTAAGACAGTATATGTTGACCCATACTACCTTGTTGATTTCAAAGATGGATCCAATCAAATACATATTTGAGAAACCTGCTCTCTCCGGAAGAATTGCAAGATGGCAAATGATTTTGACAGAATATGACATACAGTATACTACTCAGAAGGCCATCAAAGGAAGTGTTGTTGCTGATCATTTGGCTCATCAAGCAGTGGATGATTATCAGTCAATGAGTTTTGAGTTCCCCGATGAAGACATCATGATTATTACCAAAGAACCTGGACAATATGACGGACCTGAACAAGGATCCCGATGGACTATGGTTTTTGATGGTGCCTCTAATGCACTTGGTAATGGTGTTGGTGTTGTGATTAGTTCCCCTGAAGGTTGTCATACCCCGATTACTGCCAGACTTTGTTTTTATTGTACCAATAACATGGCTGAGTATGAGGCATGTATCCTGGGTATTAAAGCTGCTATTGATATGAAGATTCAGTTCCTTGATGTGTATGGAGATTCAGCCCTGGTAGTTAGTCAGATTAAAGGAGATTGGGATACCAAGCATGATAACCTCATTCCTTACAGAGAGCATGTGTTGTCTTTGATCCCACATTTCAAAGAGATTACCTTTGGACATATTCCACGAAGAGAGAATCAGTTGGCAGATGCATTAGCCACCATGGCATCCATGTTTGAGATCAGTTGGGATGATGAAGCTCCCAAGATTACTATTGATAGATTTGAAAAGCCTGCATACTGCAATGAAATTGACACTGAAGGGGCAGAGGAGAAGCCTTGGTTCTATGAAGTGAAAAGATATCTTGAAGCTCAAGAGTTCCCTGAAGGGGCATCTGTCAAAGATAGGAAGTTTCTGAGAAGGTTTTCTGCTAAGTTCTTTCTGAGTAATGGCATTCTGTACAAGCGCAATCATGATTCAACTTTGCTTCGTTGTGTGGATAAGAAGGAAGCAATTGAGATTATGGAGGATATGCATGATGGAATTTTTGGCACTCATTCTAGTGGTCATACTATGGCAAAGAAGATATTGAGAGCAGGTTACTATTGGTCTACCATGGAAGCTGATTGCTACCAACACTCCAGAACGTGTCACAAATGTCAAATTTATGCTGATAAAGTACATGTACCTCCATCACCATTGAATGTGTTGACTGCTCCTTGGCCCTTCGCCATGTGGGGCATTGATATGATTGGTGAGATCAGGCCTACTGCTTCTAATGGATATCGTTTCATCCTGGTCGCTATTGATTACTTCACGAAGTGGGTGGAGGCAGCTTCATTTGCATCTGTTACTAAGAATGTTGTGGCTCGATTCATTAAGAACAATCTCATATGTAGGTATGGTATCCCCGAAAGGATTATCACTGACAACGGCTCGAATCTGAACAACACTATGATTACTGATCTCTGCATGCAGTTCAAGATTAAACATCACAACTCTTCTCCGTATCGTCCAAAGATGAATGGGGCAGTTGAAGCTGCTAATAAGAACATTAAGAAGATTGTACAGAAGATGACTGTTACTTACAAGGATTGGCATGAGATGTTACCATTTGCTCTTCATGGTTATCGTACTACAATACGTACTTCAACAGGGGCAACCCCATTCTCCTTAGTATATGGTATGGAAGCAGTCCTGCCCATTGAAGTTCAGATTCCCTCCTTAAGAATTATGAAGGATGCAGGCTTGGATGAAGATGAGTGGATTCAGACCCGACTTGACCAGATAAATTTGATTGATGAGAAGAGGTTAGCAGCAGTTTGTCATGGCCAGATGTACCAGAAACGAATGACCAAAGCTTTTAACAAGAAGGTTAAGCCAAAGGTATATCAGGTTGGTGATTTGGTAATCAAGCGTATCATATTACCACAGGGTGATCCTAAGGGCAAGTGGACTCCTACATATGAAGGACCATTTGTAATCAAGACAGTATTCTCAGGAGGTGCCATGATACTTACTACCATGGATGGTGAAGACTTCCCACAGCCTGTAAACGCAGACATAGTTAAAAAATACTACGCATAAAAAGAGACCCGCTAGGTTGACTGGCCTAGGCAAAAATAAGGGCATCCCGGCAAACCAAAAGGGTTTGGGCAAAAATTAGGGATATATATAAAAAATGTACACCCGGCAAGTCGAAAACCTGAAAAGGCGGCTTGGGCAAAAAAGGGTATCCCGGTGGATTGAAAACCTGAAAGGGCAATCCAGGCAAAAGTTAGGGATTAAAGCGTATGACTATGTCTCGTTTGGATCACCCATGAAACTGCAACCAGTTATACTACCTACTCAAGCTCGAACAGATAAAGCTCAATCCAATTGTTTTCGTCTCAACAGCAGAAGATGAGATACTTGAAGATAATGGCAATAGTAGAATTGAAACTCAATAAGATTATTTCCCACGTAGCTGATTTTCTTTGTTTTGTAAACCTTATGACAAAATCCTCTTACTAGGGTTTATGTCTCTTTGTATAAACTTGCCCATGTGTGGGTCACTTTTTGATATAAATAAATAAATTCCATCTTTTGAATCCAGATTTACTTTTACCCTATTTACATAAGCGAAACGTCCATTGGTTGTGTTTGAATGTATGTATGCTTTTGAATATGATTGATGTTTACCAAAAATGCATGAATGCTTAATATGATTGATGTTTACCAGAAATGCATGAAAATGCAGTAATAGTATTTACTAAGGACGAACGAGGGAAGGATTTCAACGAAGCTTCGCCGGTTCATCTCTACAAGACAATCACAAAACCCTCAGTAGGACGAATCCATCTTCACAAAAGCTCATCTCCCCTGGAATTTATATCCATCTCTTTTATCCTCATACGGATATACGGAGAATTACTTTCCAATAAGGGTACGACGAACGAAGACGGATGTTATATTTACTCTACTATCGAACGAAAACGAAGGTCATATATACCTTGCTATCCCCAGCAAACGGGAGGTTATATGTACCTTGCTATCCCCAACAAACGGGAGGTTATATGTACCTTACTATCCCCAGCAGACGGAAGGTTATGTATACCTCATTATCAAACAGGACAGGAACGAGTTCCTCATATTCTTCAGCAACGAATCGGGATTTATTTTCCCTGGCCAGCAGTTGTTATACGAAGATATCCAGACGCTTCCGACAGTATCATATCATACATACATCATTTACATCATACCATAACATACATATCCATATATACATAGTACATTACTTAAGTGTATCATATCATACATGCATACATAATGCATAAACTAATATTATTATACAAATGCTACCTTGTTTCAGGTTAATTATCCAGCAAATAAACTTACGAGTATCAGGATTGCTTTATCCTCCTGAAAGCATATCATCCATCAGGACTGCTTTATCCTCCTGAAAATTCCTATTACATCAGGAATGCTTAATCCTCCTGAAGACTTATCATCTCTTAAGACTGCTTCATCCTCTTGGGAATACATTGTTACATCAGGATTGCTTCATCCTCCTGAAAGCATATTATCAAATACCTCAGGGTTGCTTTATCCTCCTGACAGCTTATTATTACCTCAGGATTGCTTCATCCTCCTGACAGCTTCTTATACTTCAGGACTGCTTTATCCTCCTGAAAACTCATTACATCAGGATTGCTTCACCCTCCTGACAGCTATTATCATTATTTCAGGACTGCTTTATCCTCCTGAAAACTCCTATTACATCAGGATTGCTCCATCCTCCTGAAAGCACATCATTACATCAGGATTGCTTCACCCTCCTGAAAGCATATTATCAATACCTCAGGATTGCTTCATCCTCCTGACAGCTTCTCATACATCAGGACTGCTTTATCCTCCTGAAAACTCCTATTACATCAGGACTGCTTTATCCTCCTGAAAACACATTACTACATCAGGACTGCTTCATCCTCCTGACAAGCTATCATCTTATACCTCAGGATTGCTTTATCCTCCTGACAGCTTCATTACCTCAGGACTGCTCTATCCTCCTGACAGCTATCATTATACCTCCATATTTTGGACTGCTTTATTCTCCAATAAGTACATCTGAAGAACTTTTCCCCCAGTGGCATCTTTAAGCCCACTCAAGCATATTCAACTAGACATCCATATCACTCTATGCACTGGTGAGTGCAAATTTTTGGGCTTTTGTGTTCAATCCCCTTCAACCTTCCAAGTTACGACTGGCAAATATACCAATCTAACCCCTCAGGTTTCAGAAAATTGAACAGGGGCAGCTGTTGCACCCCAAAATTTGCCCTCACAATACAAGACTTTGTGTTCTATGAAGTTTCACAAGGTTCACAAGTTTCCCAACACTTACAAGACCTTTCATGAGGTTCATGAAGTCTACAAGTCACTTCTTGAAGGTTCACAAGGTTCACAAGTTCCACAATGCTTTCAAAACCTTTCATGAGGTTCATGAAGTCTACAAGTCACTTCTTGAAGGTTCACAAGGTTCACAAGCTTCTCAAACATTTACAAGACCTTTCATGAGGTTCATGAAGTCTACAAGTCACTTCTTGAAGGTTCACAAGGTTCACAAGATTCACAATGTTTACATAACCTTTAGTGAGGTTCATGAAGTCTACAAGTCACTTCATGAAGGTTCACAAGGTTCACAAGATTCACCATACCTCCCATGAGGTTCACAAGACATTTTATGATGGTTCACAAGGTTCACAAGGTTCACAATTGGCCATAAGAGTTGACAATTCCCTCAGACAATGCACCTCCTAAGCAGTGCATCCAAAACTAGGGTTTTGACTTTAATCAGGTTAAATGAACTACCAAGACTTCAAGTGAGCTTCATAACATCTTATATGTGTTTAAGAACCCCCATGACAAGTTTCAAGACTTTTCTCAGAAGTTTGCTCAGTCAGATGATCAGATAAGTCAAAATCAGTCAATGCAGTTAAAAAGTCAAACTGAGGTCAACTGTGGTCAAACCAAAGTCAAACTTCATGATTTTTTGCCAACATCAAGTATATGAAGTAAAATTCATCATTTTATCAAGGGTTTATCATGATTCATCAAGGAGATTTCAGATCATCAATAATCAGGAGTTTCTAAATTAGGGTTTCCTCAATAAAAGTCAACTGAACTTTGACCAGCCATAACTTTCACATACTTCATCACCAAGTCTCCACTCAAAGCTCATTTTGAAGGAAATTGAATTCTCTACAACTTTGTGTCTCACAAGCCAAGCCCAAAAATGCTTCATTTGGAATGTATGAGCTAAGACATTATAGGTCATTTTGAAAGTCAACAAAAAGTCAACAACTTCAAAAGGGCATAACTTGAGATTGGTAAATGATATGGACATGAAACCAGTGGGGTTGGTTAGAGGACTCTTCAAGCTTTCCAAAATGTCCAAGAACACCCTCATAGCATTAAAATTGAAGGATATGTGCCCTTGCAAAGTTGGGAAATTTTGAGTTGGTTTATGATGAAAAAGGAGGTCTAAAACCAATTTCTTCCAAATGGGCTTGCCAAATGATGACCCAATCCATACATTGACTTCATGCACGACCCAAACCATTAAAAATCAGAATTTTTATTATTTTATTTTTATTTATTTTGATTTAATTCATTAAAAATCATTTTAAATAAAAATAAAATATGAAAAGGTAATATTTGATGGAGATTGAGTTTCTAGAATGACTTAAATGATGATTGGAATTGAAGAGGAAGGAAATCATAAGATTTGTCCCAAAATAGCAAGCCTTAATGCATGAATATTTGATTTTCAAAGCATGATCAATATGGATCTTTTCATATCAATTTTTCCACATGATCAATCAGTTTTATTGACCTAATTCACTCACCTATAAGTACTAAACATAACTCAATCATCAAGACACGAATTCTCTGCCTCCAAAAGTAAGTTCCATTGTTCAAAATTTCTTCAAAAAAGTCACATTCGGATTCTTGGATTTAGGGCTCTAGAAGGTAAAACAAGAACATGGAGAGACTCCCTGGACTTCCTTGATCATGAATCATCATTCATATGCATCAATATCATGCCATATTGCTCAACCCGAAGCTATCTTGTTCTTAAAAATATTTTTTTCGATTCCATTAATTCTTGGCTTTTCATTGAATTTTGCTTGGCTAATCTTGTTTATCATGTGATGTAGAACGTTTCTGGGCAAGAAAATCAAAGAAACCATGGCTAATCCGTGAAACGCCATTGTTAGGGCTTGGACCTAGGTTTAGGGATTTCTGATTTAAGGAACATAAATGGATTCTAAAAACATAGAATGAATCGCATGAATGTCTGGATCATATTGCTGTGTTTAATTTTGTGAAATTGTATGGTTTTGTTGGTCATTGATTTTTGTAGGTTTTGCTGCCAGTGCGTTTTCGCAGGAAAAATGGTAGGGGAATTCGTAGCAAATTTCATAGGTACACTGAAGAAGATGAAGTTGGTTTGGCGCGGATTTGATATTTGAAATTTTGTTTTAAAATATTATCTTATTATTCTGGATATTTATCACCACATGTTGTGTGGTCCAGTGGAAAGTGGCGTGTGTGTTTGGCTGCAAGACCTGTGTTCGAATCCTGTCTTGTACCATTATTTTTCTATTTTTTCAGGTTAACTATGAAGCATAATATATTATGTTTTATTGCCATTCCAATATCAGATGGGCTCTTCCAGCCAGATGGTCATGCGCGCTTGCCTGCATTCAAGAGGTCCTGGGTTCAATCCTCCCCCAGGCCTTTTGGTTTTTATTATTTTCTGTGATTTTTCAAGAACATGGCATAAAACAAATTGGATCTATTTCTTTATCACCTACGCTTGGCTGGCCTGGTGGTGGGTTTTGGTGTTTGTAGGCAGAACGTCCTGGGTTCAAATCCAGCCAAGGTAAGTTTCCTTTTTACTATTTTTCTGTTTAATTCATTTAATTAATTTGCTTAATTATTCTCTTATTATTAATCAAAAAATAAATTATGTATGTATATATTTAAATAACATATGAAAACATTTATACTTTCTAAAATTCTAAACTTTTATTTTTCTCCATTTAAATTTTTTTTTATGATGTACATATATTAATTAAAATAATTTTGTATATTAAATTTAAAAACCCTAAAAAATATTTTCTAAAACAAAACACTAATTTATTTTCCCTAAAAAAATGTTAAAACTTAATTTCATTTTTCTAATTTTATTTTTTGTACATATTTATTTAGTATAATTAAATTTTGTAAATATAATTATCATGTACACATTTATTTAATATAATTAATTTTAATAAATATAAATATAATCAAATTTTATGTCCATAATCTAAATTTTTATTCTTTTAATATATATATATATATATATATGTTTAAAAATAATCAAATTTATGTCAATATTATAATTTTTTATGTTAAGTTGCATATAATTTTAAATTTTATAATTAAATTGTTTATATTTCCTTAATAATGTCTAATTCTTATTTTATTCACATTATTACTAATCCATTTACTTCTTTTTTAATTATACTTAATTATTATTATTTCACTAACCTTATTTATTTTTTTATTATTATTATTGCTAACCCCTATTATATTTATTATTGCCTATTTATTTATTTTTGCTTATGATTTATATTTATTTGTTTATCATTTATTTTTAATTGCTTATTATAATTATGTAATTGCTCCTTGGTGTAAATTTTGTAAATATGTAATTTATTTAATTTTTATGCTATGGTTAGTAATTTAGGGAATGTGAATATGTATTCTATTTAAAATTAAATTTAGATCATTTAAAATTATAAGATAAATAAAAGTAAACACTCACACACGTAAGTCGATTTTAATCGCCATCTCACTTTCTAAGGCTATCCCTCAATGTTGCCTAATCATAAGGTCAAGTGGGGTGTATAAAGCAAGTCCCTTAAAAGAAAAAATCATCAAGTCCCTAATGGTTGCCTTTAAAGATCAAGTCCCTTTTCGAATAATGATGATAGTCCCTCCTAAATGTTTAATACACCTCACAGTTGCCTTCACAAAATAGATGTCCCTCATATGTCCCTCACATCCAAGGTAATGACTACCTATTCCTTAATAATAGGGATAGTCTTACCATTTAAAGGATAAAGAACAGAAAGACTTAAACTTTAGGGTAGGTACCTCATAGTTGCTTGCTCACTTCATTCAAAACTTTTCAAACACTTTACAAATTTCAAACAAATTTTCAAACACAAGTTTTTACGCATCCGTACATGGATCATTATTAACTATTATGAAAATTTCTATTCACACACTTCACCTTTTCAAAAAAAATTCAAAGTGAGCTAAGTAACTAAGAGCCCATGGATAACCATGGATGTAAAGGGTGCTAACACCTTCCCTTTACATAACCTACCCCCCGGACCCAAAAATCTTTTAAAAGGTCTTTCCTGTTCTTTTATGCCTTTCCTTTGGATAAAATAAAAGTCGGTGGCGACTCTTGCTATCCGCAACATAACTTTAAGTCAGTTCTCCCACCGTGTTACAGAGAGGTTTTTGAGTTTTGTGAGAAAAGTGAAAAATGTGAAGAAATTGGTTCTGATTATAGTGAAAAATTGAATGTGAGAGGTTTGGAGTAAATGGAGAGGTTAATGGAATTTATTTAGGGTAATGGGAGGTTACGGGACTTGGAAGAGATAATGGGGGGTTTCTAAATTTTGTGGAAGTTGAAAAAGAGGTGTCTGCGAAGAAGAACAGTTCTGTTTCTCAGAATTCCTATAACAGGGGTCGTCACGGTCGTGATGAGTGAATGACGGTCGTGACGCGCTAATTAGCTTGTCACAATCGTGAGAGGGTGATGACGACCGTGAGGGATTAAAACTTAGAATATTTTCTTCCAGAATGCATTATCTCACACGTTCAATACAATTTTTCTTTTTTTATGATCACTTCTCATTTTATTTCCAACACAAACAATATATAATATTTTTAGATCAACATAAATTAGCAAATTTCATCACACGAGAAATTATATAAAACATTAATCAATTTAAATATAACAATAATGAATTGAAAGCATAGAAATTGATTAAATTGGAAAAATTGGTAAAACTAGAAGTGCTTTGCTTTTGATATAATTGAAGGGAAATTACATTAATAAAAATAAGGTACGAAAATGTTTGCGAAATGTTAAACTAACTAGAAACGAAAACAATAAGTAAAGTAAGTTAGATCACTACAGCATTTTCAAAAGTGCTTCTTCAAATCTTCAATTGCAGAGTTCAGGTGGTAGAATTGCTCACATGTTATGTCAGTTAAACCTATAACGTCCAATCGCATGCTTTTAATCTCATCCTTAACAGTATTAATATCGGCTTGGTAAACTTCAAGAGTATTCATGATTTTCTTTAAGTTGCCAGCATATTCTACTTGATTCATTTCAGGGGTTTCAATCACTTCATCAGTGTGTGCAATGTCATGGTAACCAGGAGGTGTTTCAGGGTCACTTTCTACATCGGTCATTATATCATCCCTTATCTTGTAAGATTGAGGTGTTTCAGGAGTGGATGGATAGTCAGGAGGGGTAAGCTCATAAAGCCAATTATCTTTATTATGAACACTGACTCTAGCATGGTTTGGTAGTGTGAACAGGGTTACTACTTCATTCCTGATTAGGTACTCGAAAGGTGGTTGTCCTAAATTTCTTATGATATGGCGGTTAAAGCAAAAGTTCAGATTCATAGGACGGATGCTACCTAAACGGTTACACCTGTGTAATTGGTATCTAAGTCCTAAGGCATCAGCAATCATGGTGACAAGACCTCCTACTAATATGGGTAGATCAGGTTCTTCTTGGATTCGGGTGAAGGTTTGCATCATAAAAGGTACACCATTAACTGGCTGTCCATTAGTCAGATATGACATAATGAATATCTCATCTTTAGATACTCCAGTAAGGTTCTCTTCATTTCCAAAGAAGGTGTGGGCAAGGATCTTATGGAAATAGCGGATAACAGGGTTATGTATCTCATCATTGTTCATGTTATTTGGTTCAGGATGGTAATTTCCGGTTAAGGTTCCCCAAAAGAAGTCCAGCTCAATGTCCATCAATTCTACCTGTGTGGTAGTAAAAGCAAAGGGTCCACTAGGGAATCCTAATAAGTCAGCTAGTTCTCTATGGTTAAAGTCATATTCTATTCCGAATAGTCGGAAACTGATAAATCCTTTCCTGAATCCAAAACCGCGCTCGGGTAAGTAAATTAAGGAGCTTAGGAACTCAAGGGTGAGCTCGCGGTAAGTCACAAACTTTTGTTTAATCAGTGCATTCTCCCATCCAAGTCGGTTAAACAAGTATAGGATGCTATCATGTATACCTAAGGTTTCCATAGTCAGATCATCCGGGTACAGAGTCAAATCCATTGGTCTCTGTGATAACTCTTTAAATTTCATTCTTTGGTTCCTACCTCTAAATTTGGTTTCCATAATGTTTATCGGTTGGTTAGCCATAGTTAGTGTAAATACGGAGGAAACAAATCAGGGGGAGAAGGAAAGTGGAAAAGACTTTAGAAAATCTGTAAAAGTGATTTAAAAATTAAAATAAGGAAAATAAGAAAATAAATGCATAAATAAAAGCAATAATAGTAATAATGGAATAAAACTATAAAACAATAAAATGATAAAACAAATAAACGAATAATAAAATGATAAATGACAAAATGTTAAAATGATTAAAATGATTAAATGGGTTGCCTCCCACTAAGCGTTGTTTTTATCGTCAAAAGTCTGACGTAATGCTTAGGTGTAGATTAATCAGGGAAATTAGTGGACAACTCTAAAAGCCTTAGACTATTTGCATAATCTCTATTTTCAACTTTATGGTAATGTTTTAAACGTTGTCTGTTTACTGTGAACGGTTCACTATTCCTACCCTTAATTTCTATCGCTCCGCTCGGGAACACTCTAGTTATTTCAAAGGGTCCTGACCATCTAGATTTTAGTTTTCCAGGAAAGAGCCTAAGTCTTGAATTAAAGAGGAGTACAACGTCTCCCACACTAAATTCTTTCCTAGATAGGCGTTTATCGTGCCATCGCTTAGTTCTTTCTTTATATATCTTAGCATTCTCATAAGCATCTAACCTTAACTCTTCTAATTCGTTAATATCGAGGATTCACTTTTCTCCTGCAGCATTATAGTTTATATTGAGAGTTTTGATCGCCCAATATGCTTTGTGTTCTAGTTCTACCGGGAGATGACAAGACTTTCCATAAACTAATTTGAAAGGTGTAGTTCCTATGGGTGTCTTGTAAGCTGTCCTATAAGCCCATAAAGCTTCATTAAGTTTAGATGACCAATCTTTCCGAGATATGGCGACAGTCTTTTCTAAGATTTGTTTAATTTCTCTGTTTGAGACTTCGACTTGTCCACTTGTTTGTGGATGGTATGGTGTTGCCACACGGTGTCTGACTCCATACTTAGATAGTAATTTGTCAAAGATTTTTGAAATGAAGTGCGAGCCACCGTCACTTATGACGAGTCTAGGCACACCAAATCTTGGAAAGATTATATTCTTGAAAAGCTTAATTACTACTCGTGTGTCATTTGTAGGAGAAGTTATAGCCTCAATCCATTTTGAAACGTAATCGACAGCTACGAGTATGTAATTATTACCGAAAGATGATGGGAATGGTCCTATGAAATCTATTCCCCAGACGTCAAAGACTTCTACTTCTAATATTCCTTTTTGAGGCATTTCATCTCTTCTTGAAATATTACCGGTGCGTTGACACCGATCGCAATTTATAACAGCGATGTGGACATCTTTCCATAAATTAGGCCAGAATAGGCCTGCTTGTAAGATTTTTGCACAAGTCTTGGAAGTGCTTGCATGTCCACCATAAGGAGATGAATGGCAATGAGCAATGACATCTTCTATTTCTTCTTCGGGAATACATCGACGAAAGATTCCATCGGGTCCTCTTTTGAACAATAATGGTTCATCCCAATAGTAATGTTTAAGATTGTGAAAGAATTTCTTTTTCTGCTGATAGGTTAAGTCAGGTGGAAGAGCTCCTGCAGCTAGGTAGTTGACAATGTCAGCGTACCATGGCAGTCCTACAGTTGTTCGGATTGTTTCCACGGGTTCTGGTTCATCTATGTCTAACTGAACTGGGTCGCTTCCTATTTGTGCTATCAGCTGTTCATACGGAAAATCATCGTTAATCGGCACTTTTTCTGGTTTAATACCTTCTATTCTAGATAAATGGTCCGCTACGACGTTTTCAGTACCTTTCTTATCTTTTATTTCAAGATCAAACTCTTGTAAGAGTAGAATCCATCTCAAGAGTCTTGGTTTAGCATCTTTCTTAGTTAATAGATATCTGATAGCAGCGTGGTCTGTGTAAACGATTATTTTCGCTCCCACTAGGTAAGAACGGAATTTGTCAAGCGCAAAGACAACTGCTAACAATTCTTTTTCAGTAGTGGCGTAGTTCATCTGAGCAGAATCTAAGGTTCTACTGGCATAGTAAATCGCATGAAGTTTCTTTTCCTTCCTCTGGCCTAGAACTGCGCCTACAGCATAGTCACTCGCATCGCACATGATTTCGAAAGGTAATCTCCAGTCAGGGGGTTGCATGATTGGTGCGGTGATGAGGGTTGTTTTTAGAGTTTCAAATGCTTTAAGACAATCTTCATTGAATATGAACTCAGCGTCTTTCATTAATAAACCGGTAAGAGGTTTAGTGATCTTCGAGAAATCTTTGATGAATCGTCGGTAGAAATCGGCGTGTCCTAAAAAGCTTTGTATTTCTCGAACGGTTTTAGGGGGTTGAAGATCTTTTATGACTTCTATCTTAGCTTTATCAACTTCAATTCCCTTGTCAGATATAACATGTCCTAGTACGATTCCTTCTCTGACCATAAAATGACATTTCTCCCAGTTAAGCACGAGGTTTACTTTTACACATCTTTCTAACACCATCTCTAAATTTGATAGACATCCTTCAAAACTTTTCCCGCATACAGAAAAGTCGTCCATGAACACTTCCATGATGTTGTCTATAAAATCTGCGAAGATTGACATCATACATCTTTGAAAGGTTGCAGGAGCGTTGCATAATCCAAAGGGCATTCGTCTATAAGCGAACGTTCCATAAGGGCATATGAATGTGGTCTTCTCTTGATCATCTAGGTGGATAGGGATTTGGAAAAATCCTGAGTAACCATCAAGATAACAGAAATATGAATGCTTGGCTAATCGTTCTAACATTTGATCTATAAAAGGTAGTGTAAAATGATCTTTTCGAGTGGCTTTGTTTAGTTTACGATAATCGATGCACACTCTATGTCCTGTCACTACTCTTTGTGATATCGATTCGCCTTTAGCGTTTTTCACAACAGTGATACCTCCTTTCTTTGGTACTACATGTACTGGACTAACCCATTTACTATCAGAGATTGGATATATTATTCCAGCATCTAGTAGTTTCTTAACTTCTTCCTTTACTACAGTGCTAAGGATTGGGTTAATTCTTCTTTGAGATTCTCTGGAGGTTTTGCAATCTTCTTCTAGCAGAATACGATGCATACAGATTGAAGGGCATATTCCTTTGAGATCAGATATGTTATATCCTAATGCAGTTGGATATTTCTTTAAGACATCTAAAAGTTTCTTTGTTTCAATTGTTCCTAAACTGGAATTGATTATAACTGGTCTTGTACATTCAGTGTCCAAGAATTCGTATCTCAGGTTCTTTGGTAAAGTTTTTAACCCTAATGTAGGTTTATTCTTACTTGGCATGGGATCCGGTGTAAGTGCTAAACTTTCGGTTCACGCCAATTATCATCTTCGAAAATCAGAGGGATTTGAATTTTCATAATTTCAGAATAGGTAGTTTCTTTCATTTCCATTTCTCTTATACATTCGTCAATTACGTCCAATAGATATCATGTATCCTCTATAGCTGGTGATTGTAAGAATTGTGTTAAAATAAATTCAACTTTCTCTTCACCTACTTCAAAGGTTAGCTTTCCTTTCTTTACGTCTATAATAGCTCCGGCAGTAGCTAAGAATGGTCTTCCTAGTATGATAGGTGTAGTGGAGTCTTCAGAGATGTCCATGATTATGAAATCAGTAGGAATATAGAATTTTCCTATACGTACTGGGACGTTTTCTAGTATGCCTACAGGATATTTAATAGAGTGATCCGCTAGTTGAACAGACATTTTAGTTGGTCTTAGGTCTCCCATGTCTAGCCTTTTGCAAATCGTTAAGGGCATAACACTGATACTGGCTCCTAAATCGCATAGAGCTTTGTCAATGACGAATTTTCCTATTACACAGGGTATAGAGAAACTTCCTGGATCTTTTAGCTTAGGAGGCATATTATTCTGAATTATTGCGCTACACTCAGCAGTAAGTGTAACGGTTCCGTTATCCTCTATCTTTTTCTTATTGGATAAGATTTCCTTTAAAAACTTAGCATACGAGGGCATTTGAGTGATAGCTTCTGTAAATGGAATAGTAATATTCAACTGTTTCAGAAGTTCAACAAATTTTTTAAACTGGCCCATCGTCTTGGAATTGGTTAATCTCTGAGGGTACGGAATTGGTGGTTTATAGGGTGGTGGAGGCACATAAGGCTTTTCTTTCTCCACTGCCTCTTGATTATCATCTTCCTTTTCTTCTGGATCATTCACCATTTCAGTCGGTTTATCCGGTTTTTGGTACATGGCTGGATTGTCAAGTCTTGGATCGGTAGGTCCGTCAAGTTCCTTGCCACTTCTTAATATCACAGCGTTGGCTTGTCCTTTCGGATTAGGTTGAGGTTGTCCAGGAAATACTCCAGCTGGTGCAGCGGTAGGTGCTTGTTGTTGAGCTACTTGTGAAATCTGAGTTTCAAGCATTTTGTTATGTGTAGCTAATGCATCTACTTTGCTCACTAATTGCTTAATCTGCTCACTAGTGTGTATGTTTTGGTTTAAGAAGTCCTTGTTTGTTTGAGATTGGTTAGCTATGAAGTTCTCCATCATCAACTCAAGGTTCGATTTTCTAGGGACATTAGGAGCAGTCTTTTGATATCCTTGTGGTGTAGCTGGTGCTTGACCTGGTGCGTATAAAGCATTGTTGTTCTTATAGGAGAAGTTAGGATGATTCTTCCAACCTGGGTTGTATGTGTTTGAGTACGGGTTTCCTTGAGCATAATTCACTTGATCTGTGGGAATTCCTGTTAATAGTTGACAATCAGGGACATCATGTCCTGGAACTCCACATAACTCACAGTTAGGTGTTACTGCAGCCACGGTGGCTGTTGGTGTTATGGCCAAGTTGTCGATCTTTTGGTTTAGTTGGTCAAACTTTGCATTGACTTGGTCCATACTACTTACTTCATACATACCTCCTTTTGTTGGTTTCTCAGTTGCGACTCTCTCGCTTCCCTATTGGTAATGGTTTTGAGCCATACTCTCGATAAGTGCATAAGCATCATTATATTCTTTGTCCATTAGTGCACCGCCTGCGGCAGCGTCAATTGTCATTCTTGTATTGTACAAGAGTCCATTGTAGAAGGTACGGATGACCATCCATTCTACTAATCCGTGATGTGGACAAAGTCTCAGCATATCTTTATAGCGTTCCCAAGCTTCGAAAAGTGATTCGTTTTCCTTTTGCTTAAATCCGTTGATCTGAGCTCTTAGCATAGCTGTCTTGCTAGGTGGGAAATATCTGATCAAGAAAACTCTCTTTAGTTCTTCCCACGTAGTTACTGAATTCGAGGGTAAAGATTGAAGCCAAGCTCTTGCTCTGTCTCGAAGTGAAAAAGGAAAAAGACGTAGTCTGATAGCTTCTTGGGTAACTCCATTGGCTTTTACGGTATCTGCGTACTGCACAAATATCGAAAGATGAAGGTTCGGATCCTCGGTAGGATTTCCGGCGAATTGATTTTGTTGCACGGCTGATATCAGCGAAGGTTTCAGTTCGAAATCGTTTCGGTTGATAGCCGGTGCGGCAATGCTGGAATGCGGTTCAGCTTGTGAAGGACTAGCGTAATATTTGAGTGGGTGATTTGGTTCTTCAGCCATCTCTGCGTCCTTTGATGTTCCGACTGGTTTAGGTGGATCTAATTGAAGATCTGGAATGTTGTAATTTTGTTCGTAATCGAATATTCGTCTTCTTACGTGTAAGAAGTGTTCCGATTCTGGGATTAGAGGTTGCAAGTATTCGCCTTGAGAGCGAGTACTTGGCATACACTCGGGAAATTAGATTAAGAAAAGAAAATAGTTGTTACCTTAGTCTAGACAATGCTACTCTAAAGTGCACTAGTAACTAAATTAAGGTCCCCGGCAACGGCGCCAAAAACTTGATGGGCTAAAGACGTACTCTAATATGTGTCTAGCGGTATCTTAACTGCAAGCGCACAGCCTATCGAAGTAATATTTAAGATTATCGATCCCACAGGGAATTTATGATTACTTAGTGCTAGAGGATTTACTAGTTTAGCTAAGGTGAATGGTTGTCACGATTTTTTGGTTGTTTTTAAGGATTAAAGGCGGAAATTAAATTTAAGTTTAATAAAATAATAATAAGGCGGTCGGTATGTAATTATGATAACTTAGGCGGGTCAATCTAACCTAGGCTTATAAAGATGGTTCACTTAATCTATTCTGTAGAGGTTACCAGTTTAAATATCTTTAACTCACACTCTCGTGGTCTTATCTCAGATCTTACCCCTAAAGCCCTATGCCTGCTCTCGCTAGCCCATAAATGTTTAGAAGTAATTTTTGGAAACTTAATAATTCTAATTCATTTTAAAGCGCTCTCGCTGTGTTTAAATTAAATGCCTAACTTTAGCTATCTGGTTAAAATCTCACACTCTCGTGGTCTCGACCTAACCTATTACACTTTCCTTACTCTCGTAACAAAAAGATTGATTTTATTATAAAAAGTTACAGCCAGAATTTTAAGTTCTAAATTATTTTAAGCCTAGAATTGATTTTACCGATTTAGTTGATTTTAATTACATACCGCCCTAAAGTTCTTAGCTACTCATGATTGTTGAACCAGACAGAGGCAGAAACAGAGAAATACAAAATAAAATATGCATTATAAAATAAATTCTTAACATTAATATAAATGCAAATTAAATAAAAACCTGAATAACAAATATAATGTTAGACTCCTTCTTCCATAATCTGGCAAGTTCGGAGTACGGACCGGAATCAGAAATAAAAATACTAAAAGAATTTCTGAAGGCTTTGAAAGAAATTAAATTATAACAATTTCCTAATGTTGGAAATTGTTATATGGTTTGGTTGGGATATAAAATTAAAGCAAGAACAAAATAAATTGCTGGAAAAATAAAATGAACTAGGGTGCAGAGGAAATACGACAGAGCTTCCGCAAGAAAAATTAAAATAAAACTATGTAAATTGTTCTTTGAAACTAAACTATTTATAGGAGACAATATTTGGGCTTGGCAGTTGGAATGATGCATGGGCCTCGTAGATGCTGAGAAAATCCAAGGAATAGTTGAAATACTTGGTCTGCGGGAGAATAGGAAAGTTGACCTCACGTAGCACACACGTACATGACCAATTCTCAGCAAGTTAACCTAAATTCCCTTTGTCACGTTCATGACAAGGGTGTCACGCTCGTCTCCCTTGTATTACACGCGTCACGGTCGTGAGGGACTGGTGACGACCGTGACTTCTCCTTTTAGCGTGTCACGGTCGTGACTCCTAGGTGACGGTCGTGACAGTTACAAAAAGTGCAGATTATGCAGAATTCCTCTTTTCTTCTTCTTTTCATGGTTGTTTTTGCTCATTTCACTTGTGGCTCATGATTTAGCTCTATAATTGATATACCTGCAAAATGACAAAGAAAACTCGAGGAATCGGGTGTTAAAACGACAAATGTGCGATAAAACGACATTGAAACATAGCAATAAAACGATACTTTTTCTCGTTATCAAAGTGCCCCATGGAATAACGCTATACACAAGAGACTACTTCAACCATTTATTAAGTGTTGTTTAGGTTTTTGTTTGAAGATGAGAAAGAGAACACCAAAAGGATCTCAAAGGTAAAAAGTCTAAGGGGAAACTAATCTTATTGTTGGCATGCATAGATGAACTTAGGTTAGTGAGGCTTACCTATCTATCCTAAAGAAGAGAAGGAAAGAAGAAGAAGATAAGAAGAAGAAAGGAAAAGTTAGAAGAAAACAACTTACTTCTAAGATGGAAGGTAAGTTGATTCTAAAGGGGATGAAGAAGAAGAGAGGAAGAAATATGTGTGCAACTGAAGAAAGAGCAACATCAGGTAATTAGACAATGCGCAGACAGAGCCTACACCAGTAGGACTTCAGACGCAAGCAATATGCAAAAGGTAAATCAGTTCTCAGTGGTACCTAACAGAGAAGGTTCGTTGCCTCTTCAATGCGTGCAAACAAAACTAGAGAATACTTCTAACTAGTCAGATAAAGCCAAGCCTCTGAGCAGAAGGATCCAAAGTCTCAGATAAACTCAAAGAAATCAAGTATCTCCATCTATTAAATATACAATGACAAAGTCACAAATCGAAAAAATGCTAAAGAAATATCAAAATGAACACTAAAATATTTTAAGATTTTTCTAAATGAATATTATGAAAGAGAAAAATAAATTGACATAAAATAAACAATTTGAATACTAAAATATTAAAACTAAACAAAAGAAAAAGAAAATAAGACAATGAGAAATAATAAAAAACAAGGGGGTTTGGGCGCTGCATGGGGGTGGTGCAATTAATAGACTTTACGGGCTTAAGCCCATTAATAAAAAAAACAAGGCGCAAGTAGGGTGCATTAGTAGTCACCAGTAGTACAAGGTAAACCAACCGATGGACTTTACAAGGCCCACAACAACCCTAATTAATATTATAATTAAAAGAAATAATAAAATAAGATAAAGAAAAATAATGAAGAGAAACTTCAGATCCCAAACATTGTCATGAAGAAGAACGACACCCTCAAGCCATGTCTGACTCCTCCGCCCGTTCTTGAACCAACAAAATCAAACCCAACCCTCCATTGTTCTCTCTCTAATTTGCGCCGCCGACTCTCTCTGTCTCAGTCACGAATCTTAGATTCGGCCTCCCCCACTCGCGATCGCCTCTTCATCTTGTCGCCGCGGATCATGGGTTTCATACCCTATGTTTCTTCGTCTTGTTTCGTCCTCTTTCTCACTTCGTCTTCAACTCTTTCTTATTTCTGGCTTTGAGTTCTGTTGTGTTGAGAGGTTTAGGTTTAAGTTTGTTGAAGGGTGATAAGATAAGGTGGTTGCGATGAAGGGTGAGCGAAGTGTTATTGGTGATGTTTGAAGAAGAGTTGCAAAAGGTTTACGGATTTATGAAATTGTGATTGAATGTGATGTGTTTATGCAGGGTGTTGTTATGTTGTTGGTGGGTTAATGGAGGTGGTGAAGAAAAGGGAAAGGTTGGAGGATGAAGTTTATCAATTGAAGAAAAAGAATGATAGTCTATTTTGCAGAGAGTGTGCAACGAAATTGTTACTGATGAATGAAGGTAGTTTGTGTTGATATTTGAGAGAATAAAGATGTGAGTTCTGAAGGTTATACTGAAGGTTTTTGTTGTGTAGAAATTGTGTGGAAGAAAACCTGTATATGCATGACGTTGTGAAATTCGTGAGTGATGCGTGTGTGTGGGGTCCTCACTGAAAGTTAGTTGAAGAAAATGAAGAAAGTGTGAAGGAAAGTGTCCAAAATGTTCGTTAGTGAAAATGAGGATGGCATGTGATAACTGTACAGAAGGTGAGGCAGAAATGTGAGATGATGGTGTGATACATGATATTGGGAATGTGGCGTGAGTGTATACTGTGAATTAATGTGAGAGGAATTATGTAGTACCTTATGATATTGGATAGTTAAGGAAACAATGTGGAATGGTTTGGATTAGAGATTGATATAATAAAAAAAAAGATGGACTCAGAAGTTAGATAGTAATGGAAATGAATATTTTTTTTATAATAATGAATTTTTGTATGATAATAGGCTTATTGGATTTCTGATGAAAATTGAATCAAACGTGAATTTGGTATTGATAAAAGAAATGGTTTAGAAAATAAAATATGTATGGATGATTGGAATAATAGAAAAATAAAAATGGATTTAATGGAATGGATTGGATAATTGTAAAATGATTTAGATTTGAATTAAAGAAAATGGATACATGGATGAAAATTGGATTATGAATTGAAATATGGACCAAATGGTTTAATAAAAAGGTTATGAATATGGATATTTGAATGTGAATAATGAATATGACTTAAAAATCGGAAAATGGTCTAAAATGGATTTACAAATGAAATTGGATACGAGAAATGGTTATTGAATTCGAATGGCAAATTGCTGAGAATTTAAATATGACAAAGGGTAGAAAATGATGGAAATATCTGATATGGATATGGACATGAACCACTACCAAAAGCCACTAATGCACATACTACACCCGAGTTTCTAAACCATGACCAACTGAATCATTTGAAGTTCTGATCTTTATGAATCCCGAATAATCTTTGAATTTGTTTGAATCATCCTCATGGAAAATAAATCCACAGAGGAAGCACAATTGTACCTGCGATGATCCAGATAAACGATCTGAACTGGTGGATCAAGATAAACCTGGTTTTCTGAATCAAACCTCATACAAACCACTGCTTGATAAATTAAAAAAAATCCATAACTCAACCTTGGATACACACGGCCTGAGAAATGGTTTACTCAAATAGATAACTTGTAGTTGAAGAAAACTTCTGATAGTTTGACCAAGATTAGGTCAAATATCCATCTGAACTGAATCATGAATGATCAACTGCACTTGAACCGAAACCAAAGCTTTTGAGAAAGAAGAATATCCTGAGATACTGGGAAAACGAGAATATCCTTGTAACTTGATGGAGGAGAAAAACTTTAATTTACACTCAACTGCTGATGATGGGCCAGATACATCAGTGAATAGTCGCCAGCTATAAAATCCTTGAAAACCACTGAATAAACTCTAATCAAGTGACGTAAGCGATAAAAGAATGATCCCACCGATGGCTGCATAGCCAAAAACTCGAATTCTTGTAATAACCACAAAATAGGGAGTAAAAACCCTAATTCTCATGAAATAACAATCCCATGTCTTAGGAGCTCATGCAAATGGTATGACCTAATGTGTGATCTAATAATGATGCAAATGAATGCGTAACAAAAAGTAGACAAAGATAGAAAAACCAGAGGGAGAATTTTGGGGTGTTACAGCTGCCCCTATTCAAACATCTGTTAATCTGAAAAGGACGAAAGCATCGACTGTCGGCCGTTCGAGATGAACTGTGGTTGAATACCAAGATAACCAGAAATCTGCACTTTGCTGGAGAAGAAAAGAAATGGGAAATAAACCCAGCCAAGGAGAACAATCTGCTTGCAAACCTTGTTGTGATGAAGAGTAACTCAGAACCAAAATCTTGTGTAGATTCAAAAAATAAAACAGAGCAAACGAACTCCCTTCAAACAAACCTGTTATGCCAGGTGAATAATATCCATGACGGACGAGCCCTTTTCACATATCTTGCGTAGATATATGGTTCTTAAGACGAACGAGTCTTCTTCGGATAACCGGTTACGCCAGGACCAATAAACATTTTGACGTTTAATCCCACCGGCAGGACTTCAAACCTCTTCAATACAGACGAGTATTGGATGATCATCAAGGAAGCACAGACGAGTGCCCTAAATCAATGATACGTACGAGTATCAGACGATGATCAAAGAAACACGAACGAGTGCTTCAGGAAATAATACGGACGAGTATCAGCCACTGATACGAACGAGTACCAGAAAAGACATCAAACAAGGACGAATGTTTTCTAAGAGATAACACAGACAAGTGTTAGAAACAATACATACGAGTATTGGAAAGATATCAAACACGGACGAGTGTTTAAAAATTATAACACAGACGAGTGCCAAAGACGATACGGACGAGTATCGGAAAGGTATCAAACACGGATGAGTATTTTCCAAAAGATAACACAGACGAGTGTTAAAAACGATACAAACGAGTATCAAAAAGATATCAAACACGAACGAGTGTTTGCCAAAAGATAACACAGACGAGTGTTAAAAACGATACTGACGAGTATCGGAAACATAACAAACACGGACGAGTGTTTGTCAAAAGATAACACAAACGAGTGAATGAGAGCTAGAGAGCTAACACAGACGAGTGTTAAACACGATACGGACGAGTATCAAAATAATATCAAACACAGACGTGCGTAAAAACCGATACAGATGAGTATCAATAAGAATACTTGACTTGAGAGAAGAGTAACAACTCTGCAGGGGAGAATACTTTCTGTAGAACATTTTACTGAGGAGCAAGATCAAGATGCTCTTACAATGCTTAACCCTGGCTGGGGAAGGATATGTGAAAACCTGTCTGCATCGTTTTGTTACACCTGCCAAAAATAAATTGGCGATTTCTTGGGGAATATTTCAATGATGGGAGTGAATCCTTAATCCTGAAACTCTGAGGGGAAATGACAATCTTTCGACTTGGCTGGGGAGATGCTTTGTCAATACTCTAGCTGGCGAGAGAATTCTGATAATTATAAGCTCTATGGGGAAGCGAGGCCTTCAACTGCCTGCTGGGAATACTTCAATGTGGAAAGATAGCTCCACTTGGGGATGAGAATAGCTCAATTAGCCTTGAAGTTCTGCTGGGGAAGCTATTTATTCTAACTCAGCTGGGGAAATGTCAACCTTTTGGCCTGGATGAGGGGGATATTTGGAAATGCTCTGCTGAGAAGAAACTTTACTGGAGAACACACTTCAAGTCGAGCCAAATTATGCCCCAAGTATAATATGACTATCGTGTCGGGAAGATATGCCAATGAAAATTGGACTTTGACTAGATGAGAGAAACTAACTCCTTATGAGGAAACCTTGTCGGATTAAAGAAGAAATATATATGCTAGGGGAAGAAATAAACCTCCAATGCCATGTTGGGAAAATAAATACCAGACATTCCCTGAGAATTAAGTCGGCGCTTCAAGATTTTGAGCTCAATAGTTGCATACTAATTATCACGAGTGAATAAGCATTTCTTTACTCCTGAAACTGTGCCAGACTGCATCATCTAGGAAAATATTGTCTCGAGAGGATTTTAAAGAAGACTTGGCATCTAGACTGCCCCAACGTCTTTAAACTCTCGCAAAAATTCATCAGATCTTGAGATAACTGCCCTAAACTACATATTGTAACAATATTGCCCCACACTAGAAACAGAAACCATGCAGTTGTAACACGGTGGGAGAAGTGACTTTAGTTATGTTGCGGATAGCAAGAGTCGCCACCGACTTTTATTTTATCCAAAGGAAAGGCATAAAAGAACAGGAAAGACCTTTTAAAAGATTTTTGGGTCCGGGGGGTAGGTTATGTAAAGGGAAGGTGTTAGCACCCTTTACATCCATGGTTATCCACGGGCTCTTAGTTACTTAGCTCACTTTAAAATGTTTTTGAAATGTGAAGTGTGTGAATAGAAATTTTCTTAAGAGTTTTATAATGATCCATGTACGGATGCGTAAAAACCTTTGTTTTGAAAATTGTTTAAAATGTGTGAAGTGTTTGAAATGTTTTGAAGAGTGAGCAAGTATCTAAGAGGAACCTACCCTAAGTTTAAGTCTTTTCTGTTCTTGAATCCTTTAAGTGGTAAGACTATCCCTATTATTAAGGAATAGGTAGTCATTACCTTGGATGTGAGGGATAAGTGAAGGGACATCTGTTATTTAGGCAACTGTGGGGTGTATAAGCAATTCGAAGGGACTTATCATCTTTATGCGAAAGGGACAAGATCATTACGAAGGCAACATTCGAAGGGACTTGATCTTTTTATCTGTTAAGGGACTAGATGATGTGAGATTAGGGACTTTGCTTTATACACCCTACTTGACCTTTTGATTAGGCAACATGAGAGGTATCCTTAAGGAAGTGAGATGGCGATCAAAGATCGACTTACGTGTGTGAGTGTACAATTTTAAATATTTATCTTTTAAATTAGTGATCTAAGTTATTTTTTTTACATACAAACATGTTACACTCCCTATTTACTAACCATAGCATAAAATAAATATTAAATACTACTATTAAAATATTACATCCAGGAGACAAATACATAATAATAATAATTAACAAATTAAATAAATAAGAAAAATAATAATAATAATAATATAATTGGGTTAGTAAAATAGTAATAATAATAAATCACAATATAAATGAAGTTAGTAATAATAAAATATCATATAAACATAATTAATAATGTAAACAAAAATATTAGCATAATAATCAAAAGATCAATTTTTTATATAAACAATTATTTTTTAAGATTAATAAGAAAATATAAACAATTATTTACTAATTATCATAAAGTTTTAAGTTACATGCAAATTAAAGTTTAGGTTAATTATGGATATATTATGAAAATAAATTATAATTACAAAATTAAATTAGCAAGTTTTTAATTATTTTTAAACATATACTAAAAATTATTTACATACAAAAAATTAAATTATAAACAATTTATGTCATATTCTTATATTAACAAAATTAAATTAAGAATTTTAATTTTAAGCATATTTATAATTATTTACACATAAAAAGATACATAATTAAAGTTTTAAAAATTAAAAATAAAGAAAATTAGGATTTGATTATTAAGATTTATTTATTAATTAAAATATAAACAAGAACTATGAAATTAAAATAAATAAATAAACTAATATTTACAATTAGGGTTTTAGAAAAATATTTTCAGGGTTAATCTTGGTTTATGAAAATATGTTAGGATTTATTAAATTAGGGTTATAGTTTTAATTAAAATTAATAATAATAATAATAAATAAACAAAAAACAAATAATAGAAGAAAAGAAAAAAAAGAACTTACCTGGGCTGGGAGTTGAACCCAGCCCCTCTGCTTTCACAAACTCCAGCCAACCAAGCTAACCACTGGGCCAGCGCGCGCACAGGTGCTAAGGAAAGAACTTCATTTGTTTTTGTTGCTTAATCCTGGAAAAATCATGAAAAAGAAAACAACACAAAAGGCCTGGGGGGATTCGAACCCAGGACCTTTACTCAATTCACAAACACACTTACCATTCCAGCCGGGAGGGCGCATCTGATAATATATGCATCACAATTCATTATATTTTAAGCTTAACAATTAAAATGGAAAAATAAGAAAAACTGCTGAGCCCAGGATTCGAACCAAGGCCCCCAAACAATACACGCGCGTCCCTTTGCCACTGAACCAACCACACATTTGTGAAACAAAACAGAAACAAATACATAAAATATTATGATGAAATTTTAAATCTGAAATATGGCGCGCTGGCTTCATCTTCTTCCTTGGGATTCCTGCGAATTTAGCTATGAAGTTTCCTGCGATTTTTTAAAACCAGAAACCTACGAAATTGGAAGAGCATCAAAACAGTGAAATTTCTCAAAAATAATTGGTGCGTTATGATCCTCAAGGTTCACATGATTGTTCTATGTTCTTAGAATTTGTTTATGTTAGGTTTAAAGCAAAGCCCTAATCTCATGGCCGAAACCCTAGCCATGGTGATTCTTTAATCCTGCATCAAAAATCAAATTGAATTGCCCAGAAACAATCACAAGCTTGTCACAAACACAAAACCATAATCAAATTCAATTTATATTGCATGTATATATAAGAACGAAAAAATCATAAAGATGTCAAAAGTTGGATTCGGTTTGAGCTGTTCATGAGGTTATGGATGCATATGAGTATTGAGAATGATTCAAAGATGTCCAATAAACATGTCTCAACCTTCAAATCTCTCTGGAATGGTCTCTATTGAAGAATCCGAATTTGAAATTTTGGGTGATTTTTGAATGTATGAACTTACTCTTGGAGGCCAAAATTTCGTCTCTTGTGCATAGGGTTGTGTTGTATACTTATAGTGGATTGAATTAGGTCAAAAATAATGGATCATTGTGTGGATATTTTGGATCAATGAGATTGAAAAAGATTCAAGCTTAAATTTCAAATATTCTTGAATAAGACCTTTCTATTTCAAGCCAATCACCATAATTCTTCTATCAATTTGATCCAAATTATCTTTATGACTTTCTAGAAACAATATCCCATTTAAATATTTGATTTTTCTATTTGATTTTAATTTAAAATGATTTTAGATGAATAAAATCAAAATAAATAAAATAAAATAATAAAAAATCTGAATATTTGAGGGATGGGTCGTGCATGAGGTGTTTGTATGGATTGGATCATCATATGGCAAGCCCATTTAGAAAAAAATGGTTTTAAACCTCCATTTTCTTCATAAACCAACCAAAAATTTCCCAACTTTGCAAGGGCACACATCCTTCAATTTTAATGCTATGAGGGTGTTCTTGGACATTTTGGAAAGCTTGAAGAGTCCTATAACCAACCCCATTGGTTTCATGTCCATATCATTTACCATTCTCAAGTTATGCCCTTTTGAAGTTGTTGACTTTTTGTTGACTTTTAAAAGGACCTATAATGTCTTAGCTCATACCTTTCAAATGAAGAATTTTTGGGCTTGGCTTGTGAGACACAAAGTTGTAGAGAATTCAATTTTCTTCAAAATGAGCTTTGGATGGGAAAAATGTGATGAAGCATGTGAAAGTTATGGCTGGTCAAAGTTCAGTTGACTTTTCCTGAGAAAACCCTAATTTAGAAACCTTTGATTCTTGATGATCTGAAATGTCCTTGATGAATCATGATCAAACCTTGATCAAATGATGAATTTTACTTCATATACTTGATGTTGGCAAAAAATCATGAAGTTTGACTTTGGTTTGACCACAGTTGACCTCAGTTTGACTTTTTAACTACTTTGATTGATTTTGACCTATCTGATCATTTGACTGAGCAAACCTTTGAGAAAAGTTCTGAAATTTGTCATGGGGATTCTTAGACACATATAAGATGTTATAAAGCTCACTTGAAGTCTTGGAAATCCATTTAGCCTGATTAAAGTCAAAACCCTAGTTTTGGATGCACTGCTTAGGAGAATGCATTGTCTGAGGGAATTGTCAAATCTTCTGACCCATGATGAACTTTGTGAACCTTGTGAACCTAATAAGATGTCTTGTGAACCTTGTGAACCTCATGGGAGGTCTTGTGAATCTCATAAAGTGTCTTGTAAACTTCATGAATCTCATGAAAGGTCTTGTGAACCTTGTGAACCTCATAAAGTATCTTGTAAACTTCATGAACCTCATGAAAGGTCTTGTGAACCTTGTGAACCTTCTTAGCACACAAAGTCTTGTATTGTGAGGGCAAATTTTGGGGTGCAACAGCTGCCCCTGTTCAATTTTCTGAAACCTGAGGGGTTAGATTGGTATATTTGCCAGTCGTGACCTGGAAGGTTGAAGGGGATTGAACACAAAAGCCCAAAAATTTGCACTCACCGGTGCGTAGAGTTATACTGATGACTAGTTGAATATGCTTGAGTGGGCTTAAAGATGCCACTTGGAGAAAAGTTCTTCATATACATTTCTTGGAGGATAAAGCAGTCCAAAATATGAAGATATAATGATAGCTTTCAGGAGGATAAACAACGTCCTGAGGTAATGGTGATAGCTTTCAGGAAGATAAACAACGTCCTGAGGAAATGAGGTAACCTTTGGGAAGATAAACAACGGCCCGAGGTAATGATATGCTTTTAGGAGGATAAACAACGTCCTGAGGTAATGATATGCTTTCAGGAGGATAAACAACGTCCTGAGGAAATGAGGTAACCTTTGGGAAGATAAACAACGGCCCAATAGTCATGATATGCTTTCAGGAGGATAAACAATGTCCCGAGGTAATGGTAACCTTTGGGAAGATAAACAATGGCCCAAGGTCATGATAGCTTTCAGGAGGATAAACAACGTCCCGAGGTAGTGGTATGCTTTCAGAAGGATAAACAACTTTCTGAGGAAATGATATGCTTTCAGGAAGATAAACAACGTCCTGAGGTATAATGATGTAACCTTTGGGAAGATAAACAATGGCCCACGGTCAAGATATGCTTTCAGGAGGATAAACAATGTCCTGAGGTATAAGAAGCTTTCAGGAGGATAAACAACGTCCTGAGGAAATGATAACTTTTGGGAAGATAAACAACGGCCCAATAGTCACAAGTTGTTGATGAAGTTTGTCTGCTGGAGAATTAACCTGAAAAACAAGATTATAACATTCTGTATGATAATATTAGTTTATGCATTATGTATGCATGTATAATATGATGCACTTGAGTAATGTATTATATATCTATGTATATGTATGTTATGATGTAAATGATGTATGTATGCATCATGCAGCCTGAAGCATCTGGATATCTTCGTATAACAACTGCTGGCCAGGGAAAATAAATCCCGATTCGTTGCTGAAGAATATGAGGAACTCGTTCCCGTCTTGTCTGATAATATAGTATATATAACCTCCCGTCTTCGTTCGATAGTAAGGTATCCATAACCTCCCGTCTTCGTTCGATAGTAAGGTATCCATAACCTCCCGTCTTCGTTCGTCGTACTCCTATTGGAAGAATAAATTCCCGACTATCCGTATGAGGATAAAAGAGATGGATATAAATTCCAGGGGAGATGTGACTTGAAGTATTTATGAAGATGGATTTGTCCAACTGGGGAACTTGTAGCTGTCTTGTGAGGATGAACCGGTGAAGCTTCGTTGAAATCCTTCCCTCGTTCGTCCTTAGTAAATACTATTACTGCATTTTCATGCATTTCTGGTAAACATCAATCATATTAAGCATTTATGCATTTCTGGTAAACATCAATCATATTCAAAAGCATACATACATTCAAACACAACCAATGGACGTCTCGCTTATGTAAATAGGGTAAAAGTAAATCTGGATTCAAAGATGGAATTTTATTTATATCAAAAAGTGACCTATACATAGGTAGGTTTATACAAGGAGACAGAAATCCTAGTAAGAGGATTTTGTCGTAAAATTTTTTACAAAACAAAGAAAATCAGCTATGTGGGAAATAGTCCTATTGAGTTTCAATTCTACTATTGCCATTATCTTCAAGTATCTCATCTTCTGGTGTTGAGACGGAAACGATTGGATTGAGCTTTATCTATTCAAGCTTGAGTAGGTAACACAACTGGTTGCAGTTACATGGGTGATCCAAATGAGACATAGTCATACGCTTTAATCCCTAACTTTTGCCTGGATTACCCTTTCAGGTTTTCAATCCACCGGGATACCCTTTTTTTCCCAAGCCGCCCTTTCAGGTTTTCGACTTGCCGGGTGTACATTTTTTTATATATATATCCCTAATTTTTGCCCAAACCCTTTTGGTTTGCCGGGATGCCCTTATTTTTGCCTAGGCCAGTCAACCTAGCGGGTCTCTTTTTATGCGTAGTATTTTTTAACTATGTCTGCGTTTACAGGTTGTGGGAAGTCTTCACCATCCATAGTAGTAAGTATCATGGCACCTCCTGAAAATACTGTTTTGACTACAAATGGTCCTTCATATGTAGGAGTCCACTTGCCCCTAGGATCACCCTGTGGTAATATGATACGCTTGATTACCAAATCACCAGCCTGATATACCTTTGGCTTAACCTTCTTGTTAAAAGCTTTGATCATTCGTTTCTGGTACATCTGGCCATGACAAACTGCTGCTAGCCTCTTCTCATCAATCAAATTTATCTGGTCAAGTCGAGTCTGAATCCACTCATCTTCATCCAAGCCTGCATCCTTCATAATTCTCAAGGAGGGAATCTGAACTTCAATGAGCAGAACTGCTTCCATACCATAGACTAAGGAGAATGAGGTTGCCCCTGTTGAAGTGCGTATTGTGGTACGATAACCATGAAGAGCAAACGGTAACATCTCATGCCAATCCTTGTAAGTAACAGTCATCTTTTGTACAATCTTCTTGATGTTCTTATTAGCAGCTTCAACTGCCCCATTCATCTTCGGACGATACGGAGAAGAGTTATGCTGCTTAATCTTGAACTGCGTGCAGAGATCAGTAATCATAGTGTTGTTCAGATTAGAGCCATTGTCAGTAATAATCCTTTCAGGGATGCCATACCTACATATGAGATTGTTCTTAATGAATCGAGCCACAAAATTCTTAGTAACAGATGCAAATGAAGCTGCCTCTACCCATTTCGTGAAGTAATCAATAGCAACCAGGATGAAACGATGCCCATTAGAAGCAGTAGACTTGATTTCACCAATCATATCAATGCCCCACATGGCAAAAGGCCAAGGAGAAGTCAACACATTCAATGGTGATGGAGGTATATGTACTTTATCAGCATAAATTTGACACTTGTGACATGTTCTGGAATGTTGATAGCAATCAGCTTCCATGGTAGACCAATAGTAACCTGCTCTCAATATCTTCTTTGCCATAGTATGACCACTAGAATGAGTGCCAAAGATCCCATCATGCATGTCTTCCATAATCTCAATTGCTTCCTTCTTATCCACACAACGAAGCATAGTTGAATCATGATTGCGCTTGTACAAAATCCCATTACTCAAAAAGAACTTAGCAGAAAACCTTCTCAGAAACTTCCTATCTTTGACAGATGCCCCTTCAGGGAATTCCTGAGCTTAAAGATATCTTTTCACTTCATAGAACCAGGGTTTCTCCTCTGCCTCCTCAGTGTCAATCTCATTGCAGTATGCAGGCTTCTCAAATCTATCAATAGTAATCTTGGGAGCTTCATCATCCCAACTGATCTCAAACATGGATGCCATGGTGGCTAAAGCATCTGCCAACTGATTCTCTCTTCGTGGAATATGTCCAAAGGTAATCTCTTTAAAATGTGGGATCAAAGACAACACATGCTCTCTGTAAGGAATGAGGTTATCGTGCTTGGTATCCCAATCTCCTTTAATCTGACTTACTACCAGGGCTGAATCTCCATACACGTCTAGGAACTGAATCTTCATATCAATAGCAGCTTTAATACCCAGGATACATGCCTCATACTCAGCCATGTTATTAGTACAATAGAAACAAAGTCTGGCAGTAATCGGGGTATGACAACCTTCAGGGGAACTGATCACAACACCAACACCATTACCAAGTGCATTAGAAGCTCCATCAAAAACCATAGTCCATCGGGATCCTTGTTCAAGTCCGTCATATTGTCCAGGTTCTTTGGTAATAATCATAATGTCTTCGTCAGGGAACTCAAAACTCATTGACTGGTAATCATCCATTGCTTGATGAGCCAAATGATCAGCCACAACACTCCCTTTAATGGCCTTCTGAGTAGTATACTGTATGTCATATTCTGTCAAGATCATTTGCCATCTTGCAATTATTCCGGAGAGAGCAGGTTTTTCAAATATATACTTGATTGGATCCATCTTCAAAATCAACAAGGTAGTATGGGTTAACATATACTGTCTTAGTCGGCGAGCAGCCCATGCCAAAGCGCAGCAAGTTTTCTCGAGCAGTGAGTATCTTGTTTCACAGTCGGTAAACTTTTTGCTAAGGTAGTATATTGCCTGCTCTTTTCGACCAGACTCGTCATGTTTCCCCAAGACACACCCCATTGAGTTGTCTAACACTGTTAAGTACATAATCAAGGGTCTTCCATCAACTGGTGGCATCAAAATTGGAGGTTCTAGGAGATATCTCTTGATTTCATCAAATGCAGTCTGGCACTCATCATTCCACTCCATTACCTGATCTTTCTTCAACAACTTGAAGATTGGCTCACAGGTAGCTGTTAATTGGGAAATAAATCTTGCAATGTAATTCAATCGTCCAAAGAAACCTCTAACTTCCTTCTCAGTACGGGGAGCTGGCATCTCTCGTATAGCTTTCACTTTTGCAGGATCTACTTCAATACCTTTTCCACTGACGATGAAACCCAGGAGTTTACCAGATCTAACTCCAAAGGTGCACTTGTTTGGGTTCAATCTCAACTTGTATTTCTTCAACCTCTCAAACAATTTATGTAAATGATCAAGATGTTGCTCTTCATTTTGGGACCTGGCTATCATATCATCCACATATACCTCTATCTCATGATGTATCATATCATGAAACAAAGCCACCATAGCACGCTGATATGTTGCCCCTGCATTCTTCAAACCAAATGGCATCACCTTATAACAAAAAGTGCCCCACTGTGTAACAAATGTTGTCTTCTCCATATCTTCAGGTGCCATCTTGATCTGATTGTAACCAGAGAAACCATCCATAAAGGAGAATACCTTATGTTGAGCAGTATTGTCCACCAGAACATCAATATGAGGAAGTGGAAAGTCATCTTTGGGGCTGGCCTTGTTCAAATCTCTGTAGTCTACACACATACGTACCTTACCATCTTTCTTAGGTACCGACACCACATTTGCAACCCATTGAGGATAAGAGGTCACAACTAAGAACCTTGCATCAAACTGTTTCATTACCTCTGCCTTAATTTTCTCTGACATTTCAGGACGCATGCGACGAACCTTCTGCTTCTTTGGACAACAATCTTCTTTTACTGGTAAACGGTGAACCACAATGTCTGTATCCAATCCTGGCATATCTTCATAGGACCAAGCAAAGATCTCCACATAGTCATGTAGCATCTGAATCAATCTGCTCTTGACACTATCCTCTAATTCAGCCCCTATCTTGACCTCTTTCCTGTTTTCTTCAGTTCCCAGATTCACAACTTCGACTGGCTCTTCATGTGGCTGTATAGCTTTCTCTTCTTGTTGTAACAACCTAGCAAGCTCTACAGGTACTTCACAATCGTCCTCATTTCCGTCTTCAGCTTGATAGATCGGATTCTCGAAATTATAATTGGCAATATTAGAACTGTTATCAATAGGATCCAAAGTGGATGAGGATCTGCATTTTAGTGATGTGGGTGTGTGTAAGAACACATAGTTGATAAAACAAAAATAAAAGAAAAGAAAGACAAGGAACACAATATTTACGAAAACGAAACGTCGATTTTTTATTGAATGAAGTATGGAAATGAAATGACATCCCATAACAAGCACACCATTGTGCCCCGGGTAAGGCACAAGGCTTGAGAGTTTAATTGTTCAAGAAATTACAAACTTAAAAAAGCAACAACACAGTAATAGTATTTACTCCTGACTAAAGGAGATAGGAATAACATCTTCAGCTTTCCAGTTGTTGAGCCCAACACCCACAATAGGAAAAATCCAAGCATCCAAGTTGTAGTCTTCATCATAGTCACCCACAACATTGATCTGATTCTTCACAATCCCCTGATTGGTGATACGAACAACACGAGCACGACGAACAGCCTTCTGAGACTCTGCAGTGAAACCCAAACCAAATTTGTCAGACTTGTATGGAATATCAGGAAGCTGACCCCAAATAGTACAACCACCTTCATCCACCACAGCTCTAGCATCTTTAAGGGAGGCCATTGTAGGAGGTACTCTGGTGACCACAGGAACTTTCTTGACAACAGGAGGAGCTTCATAATCATTAACAATCCAAGGAACCACTTCAAATGTATGACACGGAGTTTCAACATATTCACCTTCCACTTCCAGATATTTAAAAGTGTTCACATGGCTAACAACATATCCTTCCTCCCCGTAGACAGTAACAACCTTTCCTTCTACCGGATATCTCAGCTTCTGATGTAATGTAGAGGTTACAACACCCGCCCCATGGATCCAGGGACGCCCAAGCAAACAAGAATATGACGGACGAATATCCATGACATAAAAAGTAGCATTGAAAACCTGAGAACCAACTTTGATTGGGAGATCAATTTCTCTATGTACCACCCTTCTCGAACCATCAAAAGCCTTCACCACTATATTACTGGGCTTCAGCACAGCATCTTCAGGACTCAGCTTATTCAGAACTTCTTTGGGCAACACATTCAGAGAGGAACCATTGTCTATCAATACATGTGACAGGGTAGTGCCCCTGCATTCAATTGAGATATGCAGAGCCCTGTTATGATCCCTCTTAGCAGGAGTCAAATCAGCATCAGAGAAACCTAACCCATTATCATAGGTCAAGTGTGCAACACAATTTTCAAACTGGTCAACAAAAATTTCATTGGGTACATGAGCAGTCTTCAGAAACTTGATCAAGGCTTTGGCATGAGCCTCAGAACACAGCAATAAAGACAGCATAGAGATCTTGGAGGGAGTATGCCCCAGCTGATCAACAATGTCATAATCACTCTTGCGAATGATTTTCAATACTTCTTCCATCTGCTTAGCAAGATCATCAGCAGCTGGCACATCATTTGGTATAGGTTCAATAACAGGACCTTTGCCCCGAGCATCAGTGGTGGAGGTTGCAGCTGGAGTAACTGCATTCTTGGAGGTAACTGGAGGAGAGAAAACTCTTCCGCTTCGTGTGATCTTACTAGATCCAGCAATATTATCAACATCAACAGGCATATCAGCTAAGGGTTCCTGCTTAACACCATGGATATAAACATCAGACCCATAATGCCAAGGCACACCTTTATCAGACGTATACAGAATAGGACCAGGAGTGGTAATGACCATAGGAGCCATTCTAGCTTCAGCAACAATCTTCACAGGGCCTTCAGCAGTAATCTTAATTGGACCCTTATGAGTGATTTTGACAGGTCCCTTAGAAGTAATCCTTACCGGCACTTTATCAACCATATCCACCTCTTCAATCTTCGCACGCTGAGTTATATGATCAACCATACTCTCTACGGAAGGTGGAGTCCTCTCAAACACTATGGTATATTTATCCATGAGACGTTGAATTCCATCTCTCAACTTCCAGCAACTATCCGGCTTATAGGTACAATATAGACAATCTTCACGACAACCTGGAAAGAACCCAGCTTGTACTAGTTTCTTCTTGATAACAGACAATGGTGTGGTCAACTCTGCAACTGAAGAAATATGTGAATCTTCATCAATTGCATTGACAGTCTTCTCATGATTTGGCATGGGAGCAGTAATCACATTTGGAGTACCCGGAGGGTCAAACTCAATCTCTCCAGCCTCAATCATATCTTGAATTTTGTTCTTCAGTACCCAGCAACTATTGGTATCATGTCCCTGACAGTTCGAATGATATGCACATCGTGCATTAGGATTGTACCTGGGAGAGGTAACATTAGGATTCTGAGGAGCATCTTTCAGAGTGATGAGTTCAGCCTTCAACAAGTGTTGCAATGCTTGGGCCATTAACATGTTGATCTTAGTGAACTGCCTTCTAGCCCTCTGTTGATTTCCCTGTGGCTGCTCTGGTGTTGTAGGAGTTGGATTTGAGATATGAACTGCACTCACAGACTGATGCCTTCTATTACGATCAGGTTGACCATAAACAGCATTTGACTCTTTCTTCCCACTAGGAGGCTTCTTTGCAACACCTGATGAAGAAGCACCCACTTGAATCTTGCCACTCCTGATACCACTTTCTACACGCTCTCCTGTCATTATCAACTCAGTGAAGCCAGATGACAAGCTCCTAATGAGATGACTGTAGAAAGGACCATTCAACGTACACATGAACATATCAACTAACTCCCTGTCAGTTAGAGGTGGTTGCACTCTTCCAGCCAAATCTCTCCACTTCTGAGCATACTCCTTGAAGCTCTCTTTAGCACCCATAGACATGCTCTGAAGTTGCATGCGAGTAGGAGCTAAATCAGCATTGTATTGATACTGCTTATAGAAAGCTTCAGCAAGATCATTCCAATCCCGGATGTTGACACTTTCCAACTGGTAGTACCATTCCAATTGAGCTCCAGATAAGCTCTCTTGGAAGAAATGGATCCACAACATTTTATCAGCAGTATGGGGTTGGATTCTCCTGACATAAGACCTCAGATGCAGCTTGGGACAAGAGACACCATCATAAACAACAAAAGTAGGAACCTTGAAACCAATGGGTATAACCACCCCAGATATCAAACTCAGGTCTTCAAAATCCAGCCCAGAAGATTTCTGTAATTCCATAGCATCCATTCTATCTACCAGCATCTTGAACTTGTCTTCATTAGGCTCATGATAGTAGTTAGCTTCAGAATCAGAGTCCCCCATTGTGTTGTGGAGACTGCCTCCCTCTTTCTCAGACTCTTCAGACTCATAATCTTCAACCTGTTCTTTGGTCTTGACAGGACCTCTGAACCTTCTTCCCATGTTGATCAGGCCACCTGACCTCCTATTCTTCTTAGTCTTCTTGGCCAGCAGTGTCTTCAATTCATCTTGCCCCTTGGACAAGTTCAGGATCAGCTCTTGGAACTGTGCATTTTGTGCCTGGAGATCCTTAATTGTTTGTTCAAGAGCCATTGCTGAAATAAACAGCGAGAAGATAAGAAACCTGTGCACAATAAACCTGTGATGCAATGTTATGATATGTAAATGTATATGCAATATTTTCAAGGACCGCAGGATTTAAATTTGCTTAAACAAACAAGAAGGTAAACTTTTATTAGTAATAAATTTATTTTGCCTCTTGGGCTTACAAAAATGAAATAAATACAAAAGATGGGGTTTTAAGTCTCCCATGGACGTTTCCTCTTTGTGTTGAGGTATGAGTTGAGATTCCGTTCCTCGTGAAGTTGCTTTGTTAGTTCCAGGATTCTTTCTTGGCTTGTTTTGTAATGAGCCTCAAAAGTATCCCTTTGCTCCTACAATTGGACCCAAGATCTCTGCAAGTCTTCCATGTCAGTAGGCATGTCTGGGTGAAGGATGGTATAAGCAGTATCTCCTTCAGCAACAGGTTCCATGGTAACTGGCAGGATAGCAGGATATGGCATCATGAGAGTCTGAGCACGAGATCGCACCCATTTGAGATAAGCCTCCATAGGAATAGTGTACTTAGGTTCCAGAGTCTTGCTGTCAACCTTGTTCACTTTTCCCCATGCTCGTATGAATCTCTGACGGTACCCTTGAAGATCGTTGTCGTAGTCAAACACAATACCTTGAATCAACATGTCATGAGGACCATCACTCCGAGCATAACCAAACTGTCGTAAAGCTAAGGAAGGGTTGTAAGTAATGCCTCCTCTTATGCCTAGAAGTGGCACATTAGAATACTCCCCACAACGGTCAATGATGGTGACATTCTCCATAGATATGGAGCACCAATGAATATCTGAATGCGAGAGTGACATGATCCTCTTGGACCACCTGAACCCTTGCTCATTCTTCATCAATGAGCGAGGAAGGTGAGAAGTAAACCACCTAGATAGCAAAGGTATGCAACACATCAAAGTTCCTTTTGCCCTTGTAGTACAGGTATGAAGAGAATGTAGGATGTCTCCAAGCAATGTAGGCACTGGATTGTGACTCAGAAATATGTTGATGGCATGCACGTCTATGAACTGATCAGGATTGGGGAACAACACTAAGCCATAAATCAACAAGGCTAAGATCTCCTCAAAAGCATCATAGCTCATAGCTTTCAAGAACACTTGAGCTTTCTCTATCAACACCTTAGCAAGAATACCCTTAACTCTGCTTCTCGTTTCTAGAACAATGTCAGACTTCTTCAGATGTAGAGCTGCAGCAATAACCTCAGGTTTAGGCTCATTTTTCAAGCCCGTGAATGGTTTCTGATCAAGTACAGGTATACCCAGAAGTTTAGAGAACTCTTCCATGGTAGGAACCAGCTGGTAGTCGGGGAATGTGAAGCAATGGTGCTTAGGATCAAAGAACTGAAACAAAACACTCATCATGTATTCATTGAACCCTGAAGTAACTAGATCCAATAGGTGACCATGTCTCTTGATGAACTGGTAATGATTAGACACTTGAGAAATCAACTCTTTAAGCTTAGCAGGTATCCCTACAAAGTTGATCCTGATAGTGTTTCTACGAGCTGAAGCCATGGCCTGCAACAAAGAACAAAGATAAATCCTTTGGTCCTTAAAATGGTTAGTGAAAATGCTATGCTTATGATGCATGATGATGTCATGATGTTATGTTCAATCACAAACATGTGGCACACACAAACAAGTCACACAATAGCCCTAGGTTTGAAGGCTTGCATGAGGTTTAAAGGTAAGTACCCTCCCTTGAAGTTTAGATGGTTCATCCTGTCCTATAAAGTAACCAGGTTCTAAGGGATCTCAATATCATTGATCCTTCACAAGGGTGGTTGTTCAGTAGGCAACTTACTTGCCAACCAAACCCTCCAAGTTTAAGATCTCAATGAGTGTAGTATCGAGTATCAACCAACTTCAGTCTTCACCAAAGCCGGTTATCTCACTACTTTCTAAAGGCCAAGATGGGATAACTAGGGTTCTAAAAGTTAGTTAGTGCATTGACAACATATGGCAGCCTCATATTATCCTCAACTTGACTTAAGGAACATAAGCACCAACCAAGAAGTCACACTAACTATGGCCACCAGATCAACCATATCGGTATACGCCGTACAGTTTCCTTGGTCTATTGCCATTTACCTAAGGTACACTAGATCCGGGTTAGGATCTTTCACACATAAAGCCCAACAAGTAAGTATAAAGCAAACAAGGCAAACAATTTTAAAGTGATCTAATTCCTAAGGGTACCCCTCTTTAATATTAAATCCCTAGCAGAGTCGCCAGTTCTGTAACACGGTGGGAGAACTGACTTTAGTTATGTTGCGGATAGCAAGAGTCGCCACCGACTTTTATTTTATCCAAAGGAAAGGCATAAAAGAACAGGAAAGACCTTTTAAAAGATTTTTGGGTCCGGGGGGTAGGTTATGTAAAGGGAAGGTGTTAGCACCCTTTACATCCATGGTTATCCACGGGCTCTTAGTTACTTAGCTCACTTTAAAATGTTTTTGAAATGTGAAGTGTGTGAATAGAAATTTTCTTAAGAGTTTTATAATGATCCATGTACGGATGCGTAAAAACCTTTGTTTTGAAAATTGTTTAAAATGTGTGAAGTGTTTGAAATGTTTTGAAGAGTGAGCAAGTATCTAAGAGGAACCTACCCTAAGTTTAAGTCTTTTCTGTTCTTGAATCCTTTAAGTGGTAAGACTATCCCTATTATTAAGGAATAGGTAGTCATTACCTTGGATGTGAGGGATAAGTGAAGGGACATCTGTTATTTAGGCAACTGTGGGGTGTATAAGCAATTCGAAGGGACTTATCATCTTTATGCGAAAGGGACAAGATCATTACGAAGGCAACATTCGAAGGGACTTGATCTTTTTATCTGTTAAGGGACTAGATGATGTGAGATTAGGGACTTTGCTTTTATACACCCTACTTGACCTTTTGATTAGGTAACATGAGAGATATCCTTAAGGAAGTGAGATGGCGATCAAAGATCGACTTACGTGTGTGAGTGTACAATTTTAAATATTTATCTTTTAAATTAGTGATCTAAGTTATTTTTTTTACATACAAACATGTTACACTCCCTATTTACTAACCATAGCATAAAATAAATATTAAATACTACTATTAAAATATTACATCCAGGAGACAAATACATAATAATAATAATTAACAAATTAAATAAATAAGCAAAATAATAATAATAATATAATTGGGTTAGTAAAATAGTAATAATAATAAATCACAATATAAATGAGGTTAGTAATAATAAAATATCATATAAACATAATTAATAATGTAAACAAAAATATTAGCATAATAATCAAAAGATCAATTTTTTATATAAACAATTATTTTTTAAGATTAATAAGAAAATATAAACAATTATTTACTAATTATCATAAAGTTTTAAGTTACATGCAAATTAAAGTTTAGGTTAATTATGGATATATTATGAAAATAAATTATAATTACAAAATTAAATTAGCAAGTTTTTAATTATTTTTAAACATATACTAAAAATTATTTACATACAAAAAATTAAATTATAAACAATTTATGTCATATTCTTATATTAACAAAATTAAATTAAGAATTTTAATTTTAAGCATATTTATAATTATTTACACATAAAAAGATACATAATTAAAGTTTTAAAAATTAAAAATAAAGAAAATTAGGATTTGATTATTAAGATTTATTTATTAATTAAAATATAAACAAGAACTATGAAATTAAAATAAATAAATAAACTAATATTTACAATTAGGGTTTTAGAAAAATATTTTCAGGGTTAATCTTGGTTTATGAAAATATGTTAGGATTTATTAAATTAGGGTTATAGTTTTAATTAAAATTAATAATAATAATAATAAATAAACAAAAAACAAATAATAGAAGAAAAGAAAAAAAAGAACTTACCTGGGCTGGGAGTTGAACCCAGCCCCTCTGCTTTCACAAACTCCAGCCAACCAAGCTAACCACTGGGCCAGCGCGCGCACAGGTGCTAAGGAAAGAACTTCATTTGTTTTTGTTGCTTAATCCTGGAAAAATCATGAAAAAGAAAACAACACAAAAGGCCTGGGGGGATTCGAACCCAGGACCTTTACTCAATTCACAAACACACTTACCATTCCAGCCGGGAGGGCGCATCTGATAATATATGCATCACAATTCATTATATTTTAAGCTTAACAATTAAAATGGAAAAATAAGAAAAACTGCTGAGCCCAGGATTCGAACCAAGGCCCCCAAACAATACACGCGCGTCCCTTTGCCACTGAACCAACCACACATTTGTGAAACAAAACAGAAACAAATACATAAAATATTATGATGAAATTTTAAATCTGAAATATGGCGCGCTGGCTTCATCTTCTTCCTTGGGATTCCTGCGAATTTAGCTATGAAGTTTCCTGCGATTTTTTAAAACCAGAAACCTACGAAATTGGAAGAGCATCAAAACAGTGAAATTTCTCAAAAATAATTGGTGCGTTATGATCCTCAAGGTTCACATGATTGTTCTATGTTCTTAGAATTTGTTTATGTTAGGTTTAAAGCAAAGCCCTAATCTCATGGCCGAAACCCTAGCCATGGTGATTCTTTAATCCTGCATCAAAAATCAAATTGAATTGCCCAGAAACAATCACAAGCTTGTCACAAACACAAAACCATAATTAAATTCAATTTATATTGCATGTATATATAAGAACGAAAAAATCATAAAGATGTCAAAAGTTGGATTCGGTTTGAGCTGTTCATGAGGTTATGGATGCATATGAGTATTGAGAATGATTCAAAGATGTCCAATAAACATGTCCCAACCTTCAAATCTCTCTGGAATGGTCTCTATTGAAGAATCCGAATTTGAAATTTTGGGTGATTTTTGAATGTATGAACTTACTCTTGGAGGCCAGAATTTCGTCTCTTGTGCATAGGGTTGTGTTGTATACTTATAGTGGATTGAATTAGGTCAAAAATAATGGATCATTGTGTGGATATTTTGGATCAATGAGATTGAAAAAGATTCAAGCTTAAATTTCAAATATTCTTGAATAAGACCTTTCTATTTCAAGCCAATCACCATAATTCTTCTATCAATTTGATCCAAATTATCTTTATGACTTTCTAGAAACAATATCCCATTTAAATATTTGATTTTTCTATTTGATTTTAATTTAAAATGATTTTAGATGAATAAAATCAAAATAAATAAAATAAAATAATAAAAAATCTGAATATTTGAGGGTTGGGTCGTGCATGAGGTGTTTGTATGGATTGGATCATCATATGGCAAGCCCATTTAGAAAAAAATGGTTTCAAACCTCCATTTTCTTCATAAACCAACCAAAAATTTCCCAACTTTGCAAGGGCACACATCCTTCAATTTTAATGCTATGAGGGTGTTCTTGGACATTTTGGAAAGCTTGAAGAGTCCTATAACCAACCCCATTGGTTTCATGTCCATATCATTTACCATTCTCAAGTTATGCCCTTTTGAAGTTGTTGACTTTTTGTTGACTTTTAAAAGGACCTATAATGTCTTAGCTCATACCTTTCAAATGAAGAATTTTTGGGCTTGGCTTGTGAGACACAAAGTTGTAGAGAATTCAATTTTATTCAAAATGAGCTTTGGATGGGAAAAATGTGATGAAGCATGTGAAAGTTATGGCTGGTCAAAGTTCAGTTGACTTTTCCTGAGAAAACCCTAATTTAGAAACCTTTGATTCTTGATGATCTGAAATGTCCTTGATGAATCATGATCAACCCTTGATCAAATGATGAATTTTACTTCATATACTTGATGTTGGCAAAAAATCATGAAGTTTGACTTTGGTTTGACCACAGTTGACCTCAGTTTGACTTTTTAACTGCTTTGACTGATTTTGACCTATCTGATCATTTGACTGAGCAAACCTTTGAGAAAAGTTCTGAAATTTGTCATGGGGATTCTTAGACACATATAAGATGTTATGAAGCTCACTTGAAGTCTTGGAAATCCATTTAGCCTGATTAAAGTAAAAACCCTAGTTTTGGATGCACTGCTTAGGAGAATGCATTGTCTGAGGGAATTGTCAAATCTTCTGACCCATGATGAACTTTGTGAACCTTGTGAACCTAATAAGATGTCTTGTGAACCTTGTGAACCTCATGGGAGGTATTGTGAATCTCATAAAGTGTCTTGTAAACTTCATGAATCTCATGAAAGGTCTTGTGAACCTTGTGAACCTCTTAAAGTATCTTGTAAACTTCATGAACCTCATGAAAGGTCTTGTGAACCTTGTGAACCTTCTTAGCACACAAAGTCTTGTATTGTGAGGGCAAATTTTGGGGTGCAACAGCAGTATGAAGGTGCAATACAAATGATGCAAGATGTCGACGTATGCTCAGGATGCTGAGGATATGCAAGCTGCGGGAGAAGAAACAAGGATGGTTGGGCGCTAGGACCAGGTTGATATAGATTGCTTTCTTTTTTTTTGGTTGCCAAGCAATTGGATTTTGAAAGTGAAATACCAGACGAGAAACAGTTTATTGAAGGTAGGCCAACAACCGAGAACTGATGGGCAAAGAATAAGTTGTGAGACGAGAATTGACTCCTTTTTTGGGTTCATTGTCAAACGAGAATTGACTCTGAAAAAGAATGACTACTAGACGAGAACTGGAGTTCAAGGTAAATAAAAGGGTGACCAGACGAGAACTGGTTAAAAGATTCGCCTACCAGACGAGAACTGGTATTTGAAGTGGGTTTGCCAGACGAGAATCGGACTTTGGATTGGTTTTCCATACGAGAACTGGACTTTGAATGGTCAAGAAGTTGGGTTACAAGGACATCTGGTGTGAGACCGATGTTGTGGGGGGATGCCCAATGCATTTATGATGCATATGCTCTAGTGAAGCGACATGAATAACGTATTCAAATGATTTATGCAATGATTATGAAAGGCTCCAGAAAAGCTCCCGAGGTGGGAAGAAAGGTCTTATGCAAAAAGGCTTCTTGTTGAGAAGGGTGACAAAGGTGAGGGTGGGCAGCATGATTTCCCGACACTCGTCTTGAACTCAACAATCACTCTTATAACTTGCTCTGTGTAGCTGAAGTTGCCCCAGTCTGGCGGGTCTCTGAACAGATCATCACTGATTATCCAATTCCTAGCATGGTGGACTTGGATGTTCTCTTGAGGAATGTTGCACTTAATGAGCTTTGGAAGTGTACTTCCCCAATATGAGCGTGGAAGCGACTTAATTCAATCCAAATGAGTATTGGAAGAGTTCAACCTTAGTCAACAGAAACTTCGGGTGGCATGTGTAACAGCCCGGGCCCCTCGTAAGGCAATCCCAGCACTGCTACCTCACGATCTTCTCTACCCTCCTCTCTAGTAGAGTTTTTGCCTTCCGTGGGAATCGAACCATGTACCCTGGGGTTCAAGTACATGTTCATTCCATTCCCACTACCAATTGAGCTAGTAGCTCAATTGGTAGTGGGAATGGAATGAACATGTACTTGAACCCCAGGGTACATGGTTCGATTCCCACGGAAGGCAAAAACTCTACTAGAGAGGGGGGTAGAGAAGATCGTGAGGTGGAAGTGCCGGGATTGCCTTGCGAGGGGCCCGCGCTGTTACAAAAAAAGGCGCTTTTTTTTGTAACAGCCCGGGCCCCTCGCAAGGCAATCCCGGCACTGCCACCTCACGATCTTCTCTACCCCCCTCTCTAGTAGAGTTTTTGCCTTCCGTGGGAATCGAACCATGTACCCTGGGGTTCAAGTACATGTTCATTCCATTCCCATTACCAATTGAGCTACTTTTTTTATAACAGCCCGGGCCCCTCGCAAGGCAATCCCGGCACTGCCACCTCACGATCTTCTCTACCCCCTCTCTAGTAGAGTTTTTGCCTTCCGTGGGAATCGAACTATGTACCCTGGGGTTCAAGTACATGTTCATTCCATTCCCACTACCAATTGAGCTAGTAGCTCAATTGGTAGTGGGAATGGAATGAACATGTACTTGAACCCCAGGGTACATGGTTCGATTCCCACGAAAGGCAAAAACTCTACTAGAGAGGGGGGTAGAGAAGATCGTGAGGTGGCAGTGTCGGGATTGCCTTGCGAGGGGCCCGGGCTGTTACAGCATGCCCTTATTTGGAAGATTCAGCTCCGATCAACTGACTCTTGAATGAACTCCCCTCGATAAACTGATGCTTGGGAACTTGCTATAGACTGAATGATTCCTTGATCAACAAGACCACTGGATGACATGCCCCTGATTCATAGGCCTACAAGATGCTCTTGATTTTGGTATTCATTGTTGGATGATCAAATCCTCTCGTGATTGCTATTTGTAGGAACTCCCCTGATGTCACAGACTGACTTGCAATTAAAACTGTTCATTCATAAATGGTAATTTTAATGCAGTGCACATGCAAGTTTTGAAAATTTATTACTTGAATTCTATGAGAGTGTGTGACGAATGGACCATTAGTCCAAACATAGTGCTGAGCTAGCAAATCGTTAGGAGTCAGTTTACGCAACCTTGTCATAGTATGCTTTCAGAATTTACCCCGATTTAATTAGGACTTTCAAGGGTTATGACGTGGCCTGGTTCACGATTTTAGAAACAAATATTTATGGCTCGAAGTTTATCTGTGCCCACCCATTCTCCTTGATATTCTCCAGTCATACGTTTAGCTAATTTGGCCTAAGCGCTCATCTCTCGCAAGGGTTTTGTGATGGTTGAGGAATCAATGACATTGACGGTTTAAGCACCAATGAGGTTTTTGGAGTAACAGTCACCTCTTTGTCTTTGTGTCTGTAGTCACACAACTTTGTTCTTATGGAATTTTTTCTTTCGGATTTTTTTTATTCCCTAACTTTTGCCTGGACTTATTCTTTTTTATTTTTATTTTGAAGTCCAGTGGGATGCCCTAACTTTTGCCTAAGTCATTTGTTTTTAATCATTTTTTTACTTAGCGGACTTTATTTCTTTTTATTCTTTTTATTCTCTTTTTTTGAACAAATCGTGTGACACTGGTTTGTCTGACTTGTTTGAAAGGTTGTGACTGCCTCATTCCTTTGTTGTTGAGGGATAACCATTGTGGTTCACATCCCTGGCCTCTTGAGGTGTAATGAATATAAGGTAATGGATCCTCGGATGCACACTACTTTGGAAATTTGAGCGCTCGGTCAAATTAACTGATGACTACCCTGCCCCGGGTTAAATGTGAGGTTTTTTTTCGTTCAGAAAAGAAACTCCTACTTCATGGCTCAAAGGGGTTGGCGAGGGTCTATCTCCCTTATATCTCCGGTGTTTGGGATTTGAAGCAATACCTGTACATCGTCAGCAGGTTCTACTCCAAAAGCATACTTTCAACAATTATGGGTATTCAATTTTCATCATCCTCCCTCAAACCTGCTAAACAACAGTGAAACAAATGGGAGGTATATGGATGCATTTTTTTTCTTTTCAATGCAAGTAAAGAAAAATTAGCGAATGCGACATAATTGATTCAAAAAGTGCATGATCACTTCATTAACATTACCATTCAAACCAACAATGTTTAAAAGACAAGTAGCTACTACAATGCAAATGATAGAAAGGATACAATATCTCTAATTCTGATGACATCTTCTTGTCTGAGCCACTGAAATCAGGATACACTCCTTCGAAGTCTTCGAACTCAATCAGGCGAGTGGTTGACGTGCACAACCAAGTTTCCTTCTGGAAAGGATATGTACCCCTTGTCGATCAACTGCTGGACTTCGGCTTGAAAAGCTTTACAATCTTCAGTTGAATGCCCCATTGATCCACCATGATACCCACACTACTCATGAGGATTGTACCCTGGAGGGTTCCGACTCTGGCAACGGTTTGAGAGGCTTAGGAACCACTAATGAGCTCTGAATTAGATGTGGCAAAAGTTCACTATACACCATGGGAACTGGATGAAGAGAAGCATTCCTTCTTTCCAGATTGTTGCGAGGCCTAGGCTGGCTCTGATATTGATTATGAGGTCTTCGACCACGAACTTGCAGATTTGGACGAGAAGGAGTCTAGGGTTTCTGATATGGTGCTCTAAGCATTGCCGATTGTCCGTAAGAGTAACCAGACACATGAAAAGATGATCTCTGGGAAGATGATGGTGTAGAATATTCAATATTGGCCCTGACTGCATTGATGTCATACTCCTTTTCCCCTTCGGAGCTACCAATAAATTCTTTTTCACTAGGCGGGATGTTCGAAGAGTCTTAGATCTTTCCACTTTTGAGTAAGCACTCAATGCATACTCCAACTATCATCAAATCAGAGAAGTTTGATGTCCTAATGCTACTCATTCTTTCCAAGTACGGACCTTGCAAGGTGTCCACGAACAGGTCAACTAATTCTATGTCTGAAAGTGGCGGTTTCACTTGGGCTGCCAATTCTCTCCACCGCTGTGCATATTCTTTGAAAGACTCATTGCTCCTCTGAGATAGGTCTTGTAAATGCGTGCGACTAGGCGTCAAGTCCAAATTGTGCCAATACTGCTTTAGGAAAGCTCTGGATAAATCATTCCACGACCAGATACGACCACCTTCCAAATCCATATACCAGCTTAAGGATGCACCACTTAAACTGTCCTGAAAACAGTGAATCAAAAGCTCATCGTTGCAGGCATAAGAAGTCATTTTTCTCCAGAACATCATCAAATGATGCTTCGGGCAACTGACACCAGTGTACTTCTCAAACTTTGGAGTTTTGAAATATGGAGGAATGACAAGACCAAACATCAAACACAGGTTTAGAGCATCAAAACCAAGTGCATCAGGATCCGCTAAGGCTTTTAGTTGCTCCTCCAACACACAAAATCTTTCAGTAGGATCAAAAGCTCGTGGGTCCTTGGTTTTCACCACATGGATTGCCCCTTGGAAGTTCGGCATAGGGAAAGCAAAACTCTGATAATTCGTAGCATCAAAAGAAGAGAAATGTGCACCCCGAACAACAAATGGTTCAAGTACACCCTGATTTACGATTGGGCTTTGCGTAGGCTGAGTTTCAGTAAGGTTGTTCACTTGTGTAAAATCCTCATCAGGAGAAAGACCATACAGGGGATTGGTCATCAAAGTGAAACCAGGTGGAGAATCAACATGCTGAAAGTTGTTCTCTGACATAGCTACCGACGGCTTCCAATCTGACCTTTTACCTCTTGACACTGCTCAAACTGGCTTCAAACAACTTTGTCGTCTTCCAACAGTTACCACTTGTTCAAACTGAGTACTGGGAAATCAGCTGGCTGGTCATGGACAAAAGAGGAAGATGGGCTCTCTGAAAAAGATATGCAATGCTGATGAATGCAAATGCAATATGATGATGCTAAAAATGCAAAGACATGGGATCACAGCTGGAAATTGTCTGGAATCTGGAATACTGAGCCAAGAATCAAGTGTCTATAACCACAAGATCTCTGTATAATAACCCAAAATAATAACCGAGAACCAAAGGATCAAGAACTTCAGAATCATAGTGACCGGATCAAAATATAGAACACACTGATAACAAGAGTATGTTGAGGCCAAAGGTTCCTGCAAACCTGTAAACCCCTCCCAATCTCACGGGTGTGCTCTGGGTCATACATCACGGACTCTCAAAGCCGAGCAACAATAATACATTCACCATTTCCGAGAAATGGGTCATGACCAAATCAGGGAATTGGTTAAGCATTATGTACTGCTCATGGAGGTCTCAGTGTGAGTCCGGGAAAAACAAGCATCCCTTATAAGTCCCCAGCTTCGAGCGCTGGAATCGAGAAACAATAGTACATTCAGCCCGTAGGATACAGTACTATAGTCATACGACCAAATGCTTTGATTGAGTTCATATAAGAGAACCGAGCCATCCTATGCGAGTTCCCAGTGGGCCCTCGGGTGCAAATGGGTTTGCCACAAAATGCGGTCTGCCACTGTCACCACTGGAAAGGGATGTTTCCACAAAGGTCCTCAATGATCGGTCCCCAGCTGCACATAACTATCGAGGTCGTGAAATAAGAAGGGAAGATCCCTAAATCAAGACATTTCTAAGACGGTCGCAAATCTGGCCGTGGAACTCACTACTACCCCCATGACAAGATCTCATGAGGCCAAAGTGGAACCACTCTAAGTCCTAAGGTGCACTCGAGCCTTGGTAATGAGCTCATCTCACAGTAACAGTATAACCCAAGTCCCGCCAAACAGAAAACCAGTCCAGACAATCCAGTACATATATATGATGCATTAAAATAAATACTGAAAACTGTAAATAAAGCTGTAATAAATTGTAAATAAACAACAATAACATATACACACAACATCAAACAATCAACACCCAACGAAATAGAAACACGCAAGCGCTATGAGAGACTCTAAAGGGAACCATAGATTCTGGGTTCAATCCCCAGCAGAGTCGCCAGCTGTCGCTCCCTGGATTCCCATCCTGGTACAAATGCGAAAGTGGCGCGGAAAATGGTAGAGTCACCAGCCATGCATTTTTATCCCGAAGGAACGAGAATGGTAATGCTGCATAAACTAGAATAAGAGAAAGGAAGGACAAAGGTCCTGCGAACCAAAGAGACTGAGTTTGGTAGTCGGTTACGACCTGGGAAGGTATTAGCACCCCAGATCATCCGTCGTACCCGACGGGATCCACGCTTGCAAAGAAAATGTTTCAAAAGGTGAAAAAATGAAAGTTGTTGCAAAAAGAAAGACTGAAACTGGATAAGAAAAGAAAAGAAGGGGGAAAATAATAAAAGAATGTGCTCGAACGGGCCCTACCCTGCTGCCTACGTACCTCATCTGGACATGAGGATCAAAGTCGCCGTAGTTCCCCTAACTAGGGGTGGAAAATATTGCTTGTGTGTTAAGTCTTGAACTGCCTATGCCAATGCTCAGGTGTTGCAGGCTCGGACGACGAGTGCATTACCGTCTTGCAAAGTGACAAGTAGGAGCAAGTTCACACGATGAGAGTGAAGGTGATGAGAAAAGAAGTCCCGAAGGAGAGACGTTTATTGTTTTTCCAGTGTTTTTTAGGAGTTCTTTTATGAGTGTGGCACAAGAAAGTGAACTCAAACTCTTTTCCATGGAATGTGTACTTATTACTACATTCCAAGATGGAATAATAGAACAAGCACACCCAAGTAAGGAGAAGATCCCCAAAACTTGGTTTCATAGATTAGGGCCTAATCTCACTAACTCGTTGAACTTATTAGATGTTTTTGTGGTTTTGTGAAGAAGTGTTTTTTATGATTTTCCTTTGTGAAAATAGTCTCATGATCAGACTTGTGCATCATGCTAGACAAGCTTGCACCATCCCAAGATGGGAAGACTACAAGTGCCCCATGGAATAAGGTTATACACAAGAGACTACTTCAACCATTTATTAAGTGTTTTTTAGGTTTTTGTTTGAAGATGAGAAAGAGAACACCAAAAGGATCTCAAAGGTAAAAAAGTCTAAGGGGAAACTAATCTTATTGTTGGCATGCATAGATGAACTTAGGTTAGTGAGGCTTACCTATCTATCCTAAAAAAGAGAAGGAAAGAAGAAGAAGATAAGAAGAAGAAAGGAAAAGTTAGAAGAAAACAACTTACTTCCAAGATGGAAGGTAAGTTGATTCTAAAGGGGATGAAGAAGAAGAGAGGAAGAAATGCGTGTGTAAGTGAAGAAAGAGCAACATCAGGTAATTAGACAATGCGCAGACAGAGCCTACGCCAGTAGGACTTCAGATGCAAGCAATATGCAAAAGGTAAATCGGTTCTCAGTGGTACCTAACAGAGAAGGTCTGTTGCCTCTTCAATGCGTGTAGACAAAACTAGAGAATACTTCTAACAAGTCAGATAAAGCCAAGCCTCTGAGCAGAAGGATCCAAGCTATAAGCTCACAATAATATCCGCTCCTCAAGCATGACCCCCAATCCAAAGTCTCAGATAAACTCAAAGAAATCAAGTATCTCCAGCTATTAAATCCACAATGACAAAGTCACAAATCGAAAAAAAAATGCTAAAGAAATATCAAAATGAACACTAAAATATTTTTAAGAATTTTCTAAATGAATATTATCAAAGAGAAAAATAAATTGACATAAAATAAACAATTTGAATACCAAAATATTAAAACTAAACAAAAGAAAAAGAAAATAAGACAATGAGAAATAATAAAATAAAACAAGGGGGTTTGGGCGATGCATGGGGGTGGTGCAATTAATAGACTTTACGGGCTTAAGCCCAATAACAAAAAAAACAAGGTGCAGGTAGGATGCATTAGTAGTCACCAGTAGTACAGGGTAAACCAACCGATGGACTTTACAAGGCCTACAACAACCCTAGTTAATAACATAATAAAAATAAATAATAAAATAACATAAAGAAAAATAATGAAGAGAAGCTTCAGATCCCAAACATTGTCATGAAGAAGAACGACACCCTCAAGCCATGTCTGACTCCTCCGCCCGTTCTTGAACCAACAAAATCAAACCCAACCCTCCGCCGTTCTCTCTCTAATTTGCACCGCCGACTCTCTCCGTCTTAGTCGCGAATCTCATATTCGGCCTCCCCCACTCGCGATTGCCTCTTCGTCTTGTCGCCGCAGATCGTGAGTTTCATCCCCTATTTTTCCTCGTCTCGTTTCGTCCTCTTTCTCACTTCGTCTTCAACTCTTTCTTATTTCTGGATTTGAGTTCTGTTGTGTTGAGAGTATTAGGTTGAAGTTTGTTGAAGGGTGATAAGGTAAGGTGGTTGTGATGAAGGGTGAGTGAAGTGTTATTGGTGATGTTTGAAGAAAAGTTGTAGAAGGTTTGCGGATTTATGAAATTGTTGCTGAATGTGATATGTTTATGCAGGGTGTTGTTATGTTGTTGGTGGGTTAATGAAAGTGGTGAAGAAAAGGGAAAAGTTGGAGGATGAGGTTTATCAGTTGAAGAAAAAGAATGAAAGTCTATTTTGCAGAGAGTGTGCAGCGGAATTGTTACTGATGAATGAAGGTAGTTTGTGTTGATATTTGAGAGAATATTTGACAGTGGAGTGAGGGATTTTTTCAGAGTATTGGAGATGAAGTTTGGACCAGAGAATAAAGGTGTGAGTTCTGAAGGTTATATTGAAGGTTTTTGTTGTGTAGAAATTGTGTGAAAGAAAACTTGTATATGCGTGACGTTGTGAAATTCGTGAGTGATGCGTGTGTGTGGGGTCCTCACTGAAAGTTTGTTGAAGAAAATGAAGAAAGTGTGAAGGAAATTGCCCAAAATGTTCGTTAGTGAAAATCATGGATGGCATGTGATAACTGTACGAAAGGTGAGGCAGAAATGTGAGATGATGGTGTGATACATGATATTGGGAGTGTGGCGTGAGTGTATACCGTGAATTAATGTGAGAGGAATTATGTAGTACCTTATGATATTGGCTAGTTAAGGAAAAAATGTGGAATGGTTTGGATTAGAGATTACTATAATAAAAAAAAGATGGACTCAGAAGTTAGATAGTAATGGAAATGAATATTTTTTTATATTGCTAACTTTTTGTATGATAATAGGCTTATTGGATTTCTGATGAAAATTGAATCAAAAGTGAATTTGGTATTGATAAAAGAAATGGTTTAGAAAATAAAATATGTATGGAAGATTGGAATATTAGAAAAATAAAAATTGATGTAATGGAATGGATTGGATAATTGTAAAATGATTTAGATTTGAATTAAAGAAAATGGATACATGGATGAAAATTAGATTATGAATTGAAATATGGAGCAAATGGTTTAATAAAAAGGTTATGGATATGGATATTTGAATGTGAATAATGGATATGACTTAAAAATCGGAAAATGGTCTAAAAGGGATTTATAAATGAAATTGGATACAAGAAATGGTTATTGAATTCGAATGGCAAATTGCTGAGAATTTAGATATGACAAAGGGTAGAAAATGATGGAAATATCTGATATGGATAGGGACATGAACCACTACCAAAAGCCACTAATGCACATACTACACCCGAGTTTCTAAACCATGACCAACTGAATCATTTGAAGTTCTGATCTTTATGAATCCCGAATCATCTTTGAATTTGTTTGAATCGTCCTCATGGAAAATAAATCCACAGAGGAAGCACAATTGTACCTGCGATGATCCAGATAAACGATCTGAACTGGTGGATCATGATAAACCTGGTTTTCTGAATCAAACCTCATACAAACCACTGCTTGATAAATTAAAAAAAATCCACAACTCAACCTTGGATACACACGACCTGAGAAATGGTTTACTCAAATAGATAACTTGTAGTTGAAGAAAACTTCTGATAGTTTGACCAAGATTATGTCAAACATCCATCTGAACTGAATCATGAACGGACAACTGCACTTGAACCAAAACCAGAGCTTTTGAGAAAGAAGAATATCCTGAGATACTAGGAAGACGAGAATATCCTTGTAACTTGATGGAGGAAAAAAACTTTAATTTACACTCAACTGCTGATGATGGGGCAAATACATTAGTGAATAGTCGTCAGTTGTAAAATCCTTGAAAGCCACTGAATAAACCCTAATCAAGTGACGTAAGCGATAAGAGAATGATGCCACTAATGGATGCATAGCCAAAAACTCGAATTCTTCTAATAACCACAAAATAGGGAGTAAAAACCCTAATTCTCATAAATAACGATCCCATGTCTCAGGAGCTCATGCAAATGATATGACCTAATGTGTGATCTAATAATGATGCGAATGAATGCGTAACAAAAAGTAGACAAAGATAGAAAAACCAGAGGGCAAATTTTGGGGTGTTACATTGTTCTTCCACGAGTTCTTCTCTCTATGGACTTTGTTGAAAGCAACCTGAAGCTTTTCAGTGTCGTTCATAAAGTAGAGAATGGTTTCCTTCAGTGGAAACACTTCTTGTCGAGGCAAAGACATCCTCAACTTGATGGCTCTGGCTTGTACCCATTGGAGATATGGTTCCATGGCAGTGCAATTTGGTTTTCCTAGAGATTTTGTTCCTTTCTTGTGAGTATGGTGGCATGCACTTACATTATCTCCCTTTAGTGAGGTGTCATTTTCTCATGCCTTGAGGAAAACACCTTCCAAATAGACGTTGCATGGTACATCTTTCATCTGATACCCAAACTGTCGATGAGCTAAGCCCGGGTGGTCGTTGATTCCCCCTTTAGTACCAATGAAGGGTACATTTGGAGAACTTCCATAGTTGTCGATGATTTTGATTCTGTTGCATTCAAGGGTGTACCTGTCAATGTCTGAATGTGTCAAAGACATAATCTTTTGTGACCAACGTATTCCACTTCTGAGATCCCAAAATGTAGATGACTTGGGCAGGTGGGAAATGAACCATTTGTAGAGGAGCGATACACAACATATGATCATTCCTCCTCAGTGTAGATTCCTTAGATGCACTGAGTGATAAGCATCAACAAGAAGTGTTGGAACTGGATTTCCAATCAGAAAGATCTTGATTGATTTGATGTCGACGGAATTTTCAACATTGGGAAAGAGGAATATCCCATAAATGAGCAATACATAGATGACTTCGAAGGTGACCAAATTTCTTATACCTTCAAAGTATAAAGCCCTTTCCATCAGGAACTTTGCCGATAGTCCTTTAAATCCTCCTTTGGTGGTCTTGTGAGTTTTGATATCCGATTCTTCCAAAGAGAGGACTTTTGAAATGGTTAGATCCTTAGGTGTTTCTTCTAAACTATAGAAAGGATCATGATCTGAAACCGGGAGCTCTATTAGTTGTGAATACTCTTCCAATGTTGGTGTGAACTGATAGTACGGAAATATAAAGCAGTGGTACACCGGGTCGTAGAACTGGACCAGTGTAGATAGTACTCCTTCTACCATGTTGAATTTTAACAGGGATATCAATCCTTCATACTTTGCTCTGAATGCTTCTGGATCCGCTATCAGCCTTCCTAGCTTCCTTAAATCTTCCAGTCTATGGCTTCTGAATGTAAACTTTTGGGTTTTCCTTCGCCCGAAGTCCTTAGTAAAAACTGACATTTGCAACAAAAAAAATTTAGTTCCTTGAAATGACAGTTTTTATTTTTGAAAATGCTTTAAGTTTTTTATTATGAATGCATGAATGCAACAAACAAAAACATGTGGAAAACATGGGTTTAAGGGTTCGGCGTCACGAGCATGAAGTCAAGGTTTTACCCATCCCCAATGTGTTTTGTACTAAGGATCAATTTTGTACCTGTAGAACAAGTTCTAACAGAAGTTCTAAAAATCACTGACCCTTCTTTCAAATATTATATACCAATCGATTAACTCATAAGAGTCATAATATCTTGAAAGTATGATTCTCATTAAAGTGTAGTCTTGTGTGTCAACTATTCCCGATAGTTACTGCACTACCCTAAATAAGGTTAATTGGTTGAAAATGTGTTTTTAAACCTCAGTGTTATGGGTATGCACTTGGAAAAATAAGAGTTTTTGCAGAGTTACTCGTGCAAAGCCAGTTATTCCAAATGATACCTATACCGATTTTGTAGACTTTTAATTAAGCTTGTTCAGGAATCACTCCCTATAAGCCTCTTTAATTATGTACCCATATCTTAATGTTCTCTCCAGCTCATTACGAGTTGTATACCTCACCACTTGCATATCAATCACATTCCCAGATCAAAGCGGTAACAAGTATGCATTTAGGAGAGATGAATATTTGCAGATATAATATTTACAGTAATATAAATATAAACAATATATATATATATATATATATATATATATATATATATATATATATATATATATAGTATTAAGCATAATTCTAAAATTCCTAAGGTTTCTAACTAAATAGATGGAGACTTCCCACAGACGACGTCATTTTCCTGTAGCTCGATTTTTGTGGTCTTTAATCATTATCGCGTTGATGCTACTTTCTGATTTCAATTTTTATCCTGTGAAGCTGGTTAAGGAAGGGAAATAGGTATCTCAAACCAACTTTGCTTGCAAATTTCTTCTAACTTGTTATATGCTAAATGTTTTGGTCCCTGTTTTTTAGTTATTTTCCAGGAGTTTGACTTTAGATTACTACTACTATTATTCATCTGTTGTACTTGTTTTCTGATGAGAAATGGGATTGGGTGAGAGCTGAGTAACTGATAGGAGAGGTTGGTGTTTCTGAGGTGTTTTTGTTGTTTTTGTTGTTTTTGATGGAGAGAGAAGTCTGAGAACCTGATTTGGTTTTTTGTTTAGTGTGCTCACAAAGATCTTACGATTTCATATCTACGTACCCCCAAAAAAACAATTGGGAGATCAGAGCAAACATAGTTCCTCCTAAATTTATTGGTAGGAGGTTTTTGTTTGTGTCTTGTTCAAATCCTAAGATTGAAGCTAAAAGGTGATTTATGTCTTGTTCAAAGCCAAAGATTGAAGCTGAAAGGTTGATATTTGACTATCTTGTTCAAAGCCCAAGATTGAAGCTATAAATTGACATCTGAGTCTAAGAGAAAACTGTTTGAGGGGCTAAGTCTTGATTTGAGTCCAAGAGGAAACTGTTTGAAGGTTGAGTGTCTTAGTTTGAGTCCAAGAGAAGAATGTATATTGGGTGAGTGTCTTAGTTAGAGTCCAAGAGAAGACTAAAAAAGTGTTGATAAAAATAATTTTTCATCTCTAAAGGGTAATGAAAGTTTGATTTTTATGTGCCTTGATTGAAGCCCAAGGTTGAAGGTTAACAAAGAAAACTGACTCCACTGGAGAAAGTTTATCTGTCTTATACAAAGCCCAAGATTGAGGCTGAAAAGTTTGTGAGAGACTGACTCATGAGGGTGTTTATCTTTCTTTTACAAAGCCCAAGATTGGGGTTGACTGTCGGGAAATGCTTAGACAAGGCCTAATAGGAGGCTATCTAAGGGAATATCATTATACAAAGCCTTAGAGGAGGCTAAAAACTGGAAGTTTACAGAGAAATTTAAATACTGTGAATAAATCCTTAGGGGGTGTGTATTGGTGAAAACTCAATTGTTTAAGGCCCAAGAGGAGGCTGATCCAATAGGGAAGTTCCTTACATGAGGTAACTACTCAAGGGGTTTTGAATGGGTTGAGACTTTCCAAGTATGCTGGTATGAAATCTTTGTGGGAAAAAGGTCTTTAAATAAAGCCTAAGAGAAGGTTATCTTATTGTGGGTAGATATTTGTATAAATCCCAAGAGGAAGATATCCATTGTGGGAATTGAAGAGGAAAATTGTTTCTTGTTGGTGATTGATGATGGGGTGATCATTGTACAAAGCCTAAGAGGAGGCTATCTTATCTGTGGGAAAGGTCATTGTACAAAGCCCAAGAGGAGGCTATCATGTCCATTGATTTGAGTGTCTATCTTTATATATTGTTTATCTAGGGAAATCCATATGTGATTGGTATTGGATGTCTAAGTATCTGTCCTTTGCTTATAGGAAGCCTGTGGGTCCTTGTACAGAGCCTAAAAGGAGGTTGGTTAAGGTAATGTCTATGGGAATAATTGAAGAGTCCTACATGTTTTGATGCTCACATGGATCTATGGTGATGAAAACTAAGGTTATATCCTATGCTTGTAGGAAGCCTGATGGTCCTTGTACAAAACCCAAGAGGAGGCTGGATACTTCTAAGAAGCCTGAAGTGTTCATGTATAAAGCCCAAGAGAAGGCTGTGGGGAACCTTTAAGAGGCCTGTTGGTCCTTGTATGATGCCCAAGAGGAGGTTGAGAAAAGTTCAAGAGAGGATAAATCATTTTTGTATATGAACAGTTTAAGGGGAAAAAAGAAATTCCAAAGAAAAGTTTCACCGGGAAATATCGTATCTTTGGGGGATCAAATTTCTTTGTAGATAGAGTTATTAGGATCTAAAAATGTTGTAAAAAATAAAATCATAAAACAGTCTACGAAGAGGTTCACAACCCTTCTTATGTCCATATTGTTTATGCCCAAGAGGAGGCTAGACTCTATATATGTATAGAGTTATATGAAAACAAATATACAATTATATATGCATTGAATTGAAAAGAAAAAGGTGTTGGGTCTTACAGCTCGGGAAGAGGCCCAATGTATTGTGATATGGTTGATGTGTTTTAAGATTGAGCATGTTTTTATTATCTTTGAATTTGATATGAAGATTGAGAAAGATTGAGAATTGAGAATAATGGTTATCATGTTGTTATTTTGAAAACCGCATCGGGGCTTATACAATAGTTGAGGCCCAAAGATTATTGAAAAGAAAAAGGATTAGGTCTTACACTCTAAAAGAGGCCCAATAAGTGTTTTTTTTAAAGAAAGATGGGGCTTATACCATAAGGAAGTCCAGATGATTTTTTTTAATAAAAAAAGGCGATAGCGCCGAGATTTTTAAAACCATGTTGGGACTTATACAATGGTTGAGGCCCAAATAATTTGACAAAAATGAAAGGGATGAGTCTTACACTCTACAAAGAGGCCCAAGAAGTGTTTTAAAAGAGTTTGAAAGCTTGTAAAATAAGAAACCCTAATTTTGAATATTTTAACATTTTTCAAAAGAAAATCAAATGAAAATACCAAAACTGATTATTAAACATGTAATTGTTTTGGATTAATGTTTTAAAATTCACGTTTTAATCATGAGATGATTTGGAAATCATTTGAACTTTGAAAAATCAAGAGAGAATTAATTTAAATGTTGAAAAACAAATAACACTTAATTCTTTGCAAAAATATCAAATATGTGAAATAAATAATATTTTGTGAAATTTTTGTAGAATAAAATATTTAAACATTTTTTTTTGAATTTTGAAAAAAAATAAAAAAAAAATAAAAAACATTAAAATTGAGAGAGAGATTAATTTTAGAAATCATTAAAATAAAAGGAAAATTAAAAAATTCAAATATTTGAAATATGGAGCCAAGAACATCATCTTCAACCTCTTCTTGCCCGCGCCATAGCCAGATTGTAAAACCTTGCATATCTCTTTGGATACGCAATGGTTTAACACGATCCAAACATCAATCTTACTCGCTTTTAACCAAGAAACACGATGGTACCATTTAATTTCATATATTTTGTGTGTGGAGTGAAAAATTAAAGTGTCTTACCCTAAATTTTTACCCGGATTCATGACATCTTTGGTATTCTAGAAAAGTCAAAGAGAGACTCTTTTTAACTTTTTAACTCATTTTTCATATTTAGATTTTGTTTTTTCTATAAGTAACTAAGGGAGGTGGGAATATAAAATAAGTTTTTATTTAAATTTAAATATATGATATATTGAAATTATTTTTATATTATATGGGGTTTTGGGTTAACATATTTTTCTTAATATATTTTATTTTAAAAGGGGTTATTAAGAAAAAGGGATAGATTTTTTGCATTTATAAATCATATAAAAATAGATATTATTATTATTAAAAAAAGAGTGTGGGTTTTAAAACAAAAAAATAAATAAATTTTTATTACTTTTAAATCTTTTAGGTTTTTTTTTGGGTTTTAATATAAAAATTATTAATGATTTAATTATTAAATAAAGGCTTTAACTGTGAGAGGTTGTCAGTTCGAATCCCACCTTTCTCATTTTCTAATATTTTATTTATTTTTTATTTACTACTAACTTTTTATATTTTTATTTTTTAAATCATAAAATTAATTTTTTTTTATTTAAATATTAATTTTTGTATTTTATTTAATGCAAATTTTAAAATATTAATTTTTTCATTAAAAACATTATTTTATGAATAAAATCTCAAAAAAAATCATAAAATAAAAAGATTTGAAAATATTTTGTTCACAATTTATTTGAGGATATTAAATCAATATCATTTAATATTTCAATTGAAATTTGTATTAAAATATACAAAAATATTCAAAGATTGTTGTTCTCTTTTAGATTATTCTACTTTTTAGGATTATATTTTCCTTTTTTTGAAATAATCATTATGGGTAATTGAATAATTATTGGTTTATAACTTTTTAGGTTTTTTTCTCTTTTATTTATTTCAAACTTTTATATTTATGTTCAAATATTAACAAAATCACAAAAATTGTATTTTTTAAATATTTTATTATTAATTTATTAGGCATTAAAAAAAATTTCATTTTAGATTTAAATCATAATTTTATACATAAAATAGCCAAAAATCATAAATATAATAAAAAGATGAATAAAGAAACTTTTTTATTTGATTTTTCTATTTTTGCAAAGAAAAAATTAAAATCAATCAATTTTGTTAATGGTCTTAATCATAATTGATGTTTTTCCTTTTTCATTAACCTAACTTTTTAGTATATATATATGTCTCATATTTGCACTTTTCATTCATCCATAATTTACAAACCCTAACATCAAAGTTGTTGTTCTTCACATTGAAGAACAACAACAAATAAACCTTAGCCTCTATCATCAGTTGACCAAGGAATATTGAAGGAAAATAAAGAAAAACACCAAGAACGCGAGGAATAGGAGGGAGATTATAGGGGAAAAGGAAAACGCAAAGAACACGAGGAATATGAGGGAGATCAAATGAGAAAAAGGAAAATACAAAGAACGCGGGGAATATGAGGGAGGAAGCAGCAACTTAAGTGGGTCACGACACTCTAGGTTGGTGAATTCGGATTTTTAATTATATGATTTAATTATGCATATCTGAATTGTTTGCTTAATTGTCTATGTATTGCCACCTTGTATGTTTGATCTGATGTATGTTGTGGGAGTTTTCTTTATGTTGTTTGCATATGATATGTATTAAAAAACTCTTATATAATTATAAATTTTCATATAGTTTAACATTAAACTTTTTTATACTAGTATAATTAAAACCTTTTTGAAATAAAAACTTTTTTGTTATTAAATAGTTAAGGATAATTTTTATAAATGAGGATTATTATTATTATTTTTCTTTATTGGGATGATTATTTTGAGATTTTTAATATTTGGTTTTTGGTTTATTTTAAAGGGAATATTCATACTTTTAGGTTTTATTAAATTGAATTAAAATCATATTTTGGGATAAAAAATACTATCTAAATGTTTTGGGTTATAATTTTGGGATCAAAATTTGGATATTTGGGGTATAATTTTATTTAAAATATCAATTATTTTTGGTATTAAAATATTTTTGTTATTAAAATATGTTTTGGGGTTGAATTTAATTATAATTAAATTATTTAATTTTGGGGATTAAATTTTCATATCTTGGGGATATAATTTTATTATTTTGGGGGTTTGAATTATATTTATTAAAATTTTATTAAATTAGGATTAGATTAATTATTCAACAAATAATGGAATCAATTAATTTGTTTTTTTTTATTTATTTCTATCTTATATTATAAAAAATTTAAGGGAAATTTAAGGGACAAAAATGGGGAAATAAAATAAGGGATATTATAAGTGATTAAGACAAGGGATATTATAAGGGATTAAGACAAAGAATATTAAGGGATATCGGGGATTTAATTAGGGATACAATTTGGGGATACAACTATTGAAATCCAAGAGTATAAACAAAGGATTGAGATTTAAGGGATATGGTTTAATTACAACTTAAACATAAAAAGGATAAAAAATACCAACCACTTAGGGGGTATATGAACTACGAAGCTCTGATCCTTCAAATTGAGGGTATGTAACCCTAGCAAGTACATTAATAAATAATTTGGAATTTAATTTTAAATAAAATAAATAAATAACTATTTTCAAAACAACACAAAGATACCCTTAGAAAACCTAAAGAGGGTCTTATTGAGTACAATAGAGACGAGTGGTGCCAAACACATTCCTCCCGCTTAACCGATTTCTTACCTAGTTTTCTCTTATTTTAGGATTTAGGATTTACCACTAATTTTCCTTAAAAAATGTGATGGAGAATCTTAGATTTTAAGCAGGCCGCGACAGCTGGCGACTCTATTGGAAATTAAAGGGTCAATCCTAACATTAGGATTTTAGGTTTTTGTTGTGGGATATTATTTTTGTTATTTTTTTATTTTTTATTATAATTATCATGTATTATATCATGTTTATATCTTTTCATTCATATTGGTATTGGAAATGCATTATGTGAAGCTAAAACTCAAGCTTGGAGAAAAACCCTAGTATTAGGATGTGGAACGGAAATGTTTTGTTAGGATGTACTTCCTAGCAATTCATGGAGCCCGTACCTGGAATAGATCCTCTAAACTTTTTTCATTCTCGGAGGGGCTAGCCCCTGTCGTGGTGATAATTTAGATGTGGTCCGTGACTCCAAGAACCTAGATATCCAACCAACTTTCAGTGACCTTGTGTATTCAACCCCAAAGGGTCGTTACCGGGTTCCTTTCTAGATTGTGATGTATCCCGAAGGATTACCATAGGAATACTTGCTCCTTCTCATGGTAAAACAAGGATATAGTCCTAATTCTATGGCTTATCAACACCGTATATCCCACATATGAGGGGATTGGATAGAAAACACCTAGAATTAACCTATTATAGGGAACCAACCCTAGCTAGGTCATGCTTGCATTTTTACCTTACCCAAAACCAGAAAAACAAACAAAATAACATCATCATCATTTCATCATCTTCATGAAAATCTTTTTGCATTTTTTAGGGATCTTAAACATTCTTCAAAAATAAGAACAAAGTTAAGGAAAAAGAGTTTTTCTTTAGTTGATTTTCTTTTCAATTTATGAACAAGTAAATGGTCATGTCCCTCGTTTAAAATTTCTCATGTACTAAATAGGGCTTTGACCTTTGACACTTTCTCTTTTAAAGGATTAATAAAGTATTTTAAATTTCTATTTATCCTTGACTTGGCTTACAACAAATGAATGTTTAAGATTCCAACAAAAATATTTGTCTTTTACATACTCATTCATACATTAGCATGCATACACATACATTTGCATATCTTTCCTGCCTTTGCCCTCATCCAACTGTCAAGAGTTAAGAGGCTTCTCGATGCTCACAAGTGAACTCAAAGGAATTCTCATGAAGCTATGGAAGAACTCAATAGGGGAAAGTACCATTGAAAAGATAGGGTAACCTTTCACAATGCCAGTCACAGGTTTACTCAGATGTAACAACTTCACTCTCCTCATCAATCACAACAAATGAAGCTTGGAAGGGAACTTGATTCTACTCCAATGAAGCTATAATTACTTGACCCCACTCAGACACTATAAGTTATGAGCACAAAGCACAAGACCTGCAACCGACTTTCAAAGGAGGAATCTCATGGGTAAAAGGTCACCCCTTACTTGGACAAGTATTGGAACACCAATAAGCATCCTCTAAAGACAATGAATTAAAAAGGAAGCTCACCCCTGAGATCAAAGGACTTTATCATTGTCAGTTGTAATTTCTTTTTTGTTTATTATTGGTTGAATTGAAAGTTGTACTCATTGAGAAGTAATTTTAATAAAATGAGCATGCATGTTTTTGGAATTCTTCCATTCGTTTACACTTTTTTTCTTATAACATGAAAAAAATCATCAATAAATGCTTTTTCATTTCTATTCTTACCTCTTAACAAACTTATAAGGAAAATGAGGTAATAAAAAACAAACGAATTTGCTGATGTATGCTTTAATAGTAAGACCTGAATGAAAATGTAAGGCATTATTTCACTCCCTAAACACTGGAGAAATAAGGAGATAATCTGTAGTCAACCCCTCGAGGTAGAAATATGTGTTCTTTCTATTTTCGAATAAACCTTAATATTAACCAGGGACAGGGTAAAATTTCAATTTATTCAATAATGTGTCTTAATGCAAGGGAATCGACACATCTAATCAAATAGATAAATGTTTAAGCACATATCCTTCCTCATGTACATCATCAAAGGTCAGGGAAGCAATGAAGCAATAAAGCTCACAATATTTTCTTCCTCACACCATTCAACATTGAGGAAGCAAAGGAGATAAAAGATTATAATATAAAACATGGCAGTCAGACCCTTTCGAAATCAAAGGAAAAATCACTTAAGGATTGCTCGAAAAAAGAAAGAGAGAAAAGCCCGCCAAGTCAAAAAAATTGAAAAAAAGTTGAATTTGACTTAGGCAAAAATTAGGGTATCCTGATGGACCATAAATTCAAAAGAATTGGTCCATACAAAAATAAGGGATTAAAAGTAATGAAAAAGGGAAAAAAGTTGAACAATCTTATAAATGGAAGTGGGTGATTGTCATATCAAAGATCTCATCAAGTGCTTAAACCATTGTCACCATGACTAAAGAAATTCTCTTGTAGAATGAACACATTTGTTGGGATAATTGGATTTAGGAATGAAGAACATCAAGGAGGATGGGGTGGGTTAAAATTAAAATTCGAGCCTTATATCTTTTATTTCTTAAACCATGAACCAGGCCACGTTACAACCTTCAAAAGTCCTAATTGACGCTAGGGGGACTATAAAAGCATACTCGTCAAATTCGTTGTTAAACTGAATTAAAATCTGAACGTTTGTTAAACCATCTTTTTTTCATTTTCATTTGTGCCAACCTCATGGCCGAATATCATATATCATACACCTCGTATAAATGCTCGATTTCAAAACTTGCATGAACATGGTGTTATAATTACTTTTCAATGGGAATAAATTTACACACAAATCAATACTTAGCATCGAAGGAATATCAACAAGGGTTTAAAGGGCATATTAATTCAAAACTCTTTTGGCTAGGGGAAATTATCAAGGAATCATTCTAATTAAGGGGGCAAATCCTTATGATCATAGGGACACATCATATGAATATCCTACTGATTAGGGGAAAAACATTTCAAGATTTGACACACTTATGTCAAAATACCTCCAAGACTCTAATGATAACTAGTAGATCTTTTCAAGAGGCTCATACTGGGACATACCAACCCAAGGGACAGTGAGACCAGTCACTCTGGAAGTCATCTAATCAGAGGCATAATTTTCAAAGATTCAAACATCGGGGCACACTTTTCAAGATCCAAATATTGGGGGTTGTCGATATTGAGGTCATAACATGGTGAGATCCATGTTCTTTCTCAAGATACTTCTCCAGATCCTAATAATCAAGGGTATATCTTCAAGACTCAAATACTGGGGCAACTCATCTCAACGTCATATCAAAGCATGCTGGGATCTAAAGTTCCTTTTTAATCCTTCAAATATCAATTAATCAAGGGCAAAACTCTCTGAAGCACAACTAAAATTGGGGCAGACTACTGCATGGTTTGATCAAAAGAAACTGCTTCAAGGCAGGGGTTCATATGGGGCATATCATTTAAGGGTTTATTAGTTGAGGACGAAACTCTCCAAGGCTAATACAATGACAAGACGTCTTAAGGGCATGGTATAGACAAGATGCTTCAAAATGCATATTGAGGTGGATCACTTTGAAGACCCAATAGACTAGGGAAACCATGGGATACTACTAGGGCAAGAACTCTCATCATTTTGAGATGCACATGCAAGCTCTATCAGTCATCAACAATCATCAAGTTCAAAATGAGTATCAGGAGATCATGCTAGCTTAATACCCATTACCATTTTTTTTTTACAAATAACCTTGTTTTGCTCACCATAAGAGTACTTGTGGGACATTTAAATCATTGTCATGCATTAATTATGTCACTATGCTCTTGTACCTAATCATGCATTATATTATAACATCACATGCATACATGAACATACATACATAACATATGATTTGTGACCGCTCATAGAAGTCAAATCCCCAGCTATACCAGTATAACTCCTAAGTAGGAATACTTATTGGCCATCCTTGGGATTCCGTTAAGGTTTTTTTTATCAAGGCTTCCAGTAAGATTTTTATCGAGAATTTCATCAAGGGATTCTACCAAAATCTTATCAAAGGAATTTTATCAAAGGGGTTCTATCTACGGGTTTTATCAAGGAGTTTTCATCGGAGCATTATCCACCAAGGATTCACTAGGGTTTTACTAAGAAGTTTCAACAAAGTGGTATTAAGGGGTTTCATCAGGGATTTATCAAAGGGGTTCACCGTAATTTCCTATCAAAGGGTTCCACTAGAATTTTGTCAAGGGATTTTATCAAAAGGGCTTATCGGGATTGTCATTAATGGATTCTATAAAAAATATTTCATCATAAGGGCTTTATCAAGGGAGTTTATCAAAAAGGTTTATCGTGATTGTCATCAAAGGATTCTATCAAGGGGTTTCACCATATTTCATCAACCGGTTTTATCAAAAGGAGTTTCATCAATAGGTTTTATCGAAAGGGGTTTCATTAATGGAATTTATCAAAAGGGTTCGATCATGGATTTACCAATGGGGTTTCATTAGGAGTTTTATCAAGAGTTTGTTAGGGTTCGATCAAAGAATGCTATTAAGGGGTTTCACCAAGGTTTTATCATCAAGGGATTTTATCAAAGGGGTTTTATCATGAGTCTCATCATGGGATTCATTAAGAGGTTCTACAAAAAAAAACTATCTAGGGTTTTTTTTCCGGATTTTTATCCAAATAAGGGGTTCTATCAAGAGATTTTTACCAATGGGATTTCATCAAAATTGTATCGAGGGGTTCTACCAGATTCTTATCCAAGGGATTTATCAAGGGGTTTTAATCAGGAATTTTAAAGGGGGTTCTACAAGATTTATATCAAAGAGATTTTATCAAGGGATTTTTATTCAAAAGGGGTTCTATCAGAATTTTGTCAAGGGGGTTCTACCAGATTTTATCAAAGGGGTGTTATCAAGGGATTTTTATCCAAAAGGGTTCTATCAGAATTTTTTCAAGGGGGTTCTACCAGAGTTTTATCCAAGGGGTTCTATCAAGGGATTTTTATCCAAAAGGATTTCTATTAGATTTTATCTAGGAGTTTTGCCAGAATTGTATCGAAGCGGTTCTACCGAATTTTTATTTAAGGGGTTATATCAAAGTGATTTCAAAAAAAGGGTCTTATCGGATTAAAGGGATTTTTAGGGGTTTCACAAAAGGGGTTCTATCAGATTTTTGGGGGTTTATTATGGGGTTCTAATTAGGAGTTTGAAGGTGATTGTATCCAGAGTGATCAAGGTATCATTAAAGTCCTATTTGATTCCAGCAACAAGATTAGAGGATCATAGGAATTACATGAAATATTCACTCAGAAGGTTTGAAAGGGATTAAGGGGTTCTATCAGGGATTGATAAGGGGTTATATCAGGGATTGATAAGGGGTTCCATCAAGGATTGATAAAGGGTTCCATCAGGGTTTTATTCAGTCAAGAACTGATGTCAAAGGGGGTTCCATTGAGGTTTTATCAAACAATTTAGTTAAGAATTGTCATAAGGGGTTCTATCGGGTTTGTTTATCAAAGCAGTTCAATTTGAAATTGTCATTTGGGGTTCCACAAGGGATTTACATAGATAAAATTGGGTTTGGAAAAGTTCTATTCAACTTTTGTAATCAAGAACATCATATATAGTGATATGAGAGTAATTGGAGCACCGGTGTTTGATCTGCACTAGTGCCATGGGGTTCTTTCGTCAAAATTAAGGGTTCTCTTATATTTAACCGTCTCTTCCTCAGAAGGAGGAAGGCTTATCGACATCATTCATCTGATTCGAACCCGATTAAATAGGAGTAGACGTCGTACCCTAAATTTTGACCCGGGTTCAGGACATCCTTGGTATTATAGAAAAGTCAAAGAGAGACTCTTTTTGACTTCTTAACTCAGTTACAAATTTAGATTTTATTTTTTCTATAAGTAACTAGGGGGGAGGGGGAATATAAAATAAGTTTTTATTTAAATTTAAATATATGATATATCAATTTTTTTTTTATATTATAAGGGGTTTTGGGTTAATATATTTTTATTAATATATTTTATTTTTAAAGGGGTTATTAAGAAAAAAGGATGTGTATCTATTTTTTTTTTATTATTATCATTTTTAGTTTTTATATTTTTTTCATATAAATATCATATAAACAATAAATATTATTATTATTTAAAAAAAAGGAGCGTGAGTTTTAAAAAAAACAAATCAATTTTTATTACATTTAAATCTTTTAGGTTTTTTTTTTTGGGTTTTAATATAAAAATTATTACTATTGATTTTATTATTAAGGGGTGCGTAAAGGCCATAAGTGTGAGAGGTTGTGAGTTTGAATCCCACCTTCCTCACTTTCTAATATTTTATTTATTTTTTCTTTAATACTAACTTTTTTTATTTTTATTTTTTAAATCGTAAAAATAACATTTTTTATTATCTAAATATTAATTTTTCGTATTTTAATTAATGCAAATTTTAAAATATTGATTTTTTCATTAAAATCATTATTTTATGAATAAAATCTCAAAATAATTATAAAATAAAAAGATTTGAAAATATTTTGTTCACAATTTATTTGAGGATATTAAATAAATATCATTTAACATTTAAATTGAAATTTGCATTAAAATATACAAAAATATTCAAAGATTGTTGTTCTCTTTTAGATTATTTTATTTCTTAGGATTATATATATATATTTTTTTGAAATAATCATTATGGGTAATTGAATAATTATTGGTTTCTAACTTTTTTGGTTTTTTTTCTCTCTTATTTATTTCAAACTTTTATATTTATGTTCAAATCTTAAAACAATCACAAAAATTGTATTTTTTCAATATTTTATTATTAATTTTCGTATTAATTTATTAAGCATTTAAAAATATATATTATTTTTCATTTAAATCATAATTTTATGCATAAAATAGCAAAAAATCATAAATATAATAAAAATATGAATAAAGAAACTTTTTTTATTTGATTTTTCTATTTTTGGAAAGAAAAAATTAAAATCAATCAATTTTGTTAATGGTCTTAATTATAATTGATGTTTTTCCTTTTTCATTAACCTTACTTTTTAGTATAAATATGTCTCATATTTGCACTTTTCATTCACCCACAATTTACAAATCCTAACCTCAAAGCTGTTGTTCCTCACACTGAAGAACAACAACAAATAAATCCTAGCCTCTTTCATCAGTTGATCAAGGAATATTGAAGGAAAATAAAGAAAAATGCCAAAAACGCAAGGAATAGGAGGGAGATCAAAGGGGGAATAGGAAAACACAAAGAACGTGAGGAATATGAGGGAGATCAAAGGTGAAAAAGGAAAACACAAATAACACGAGGAATAGGAGGGAGGAAACAACATCTTAAATGGGTCACGACACTTCAGGTTGGTGAATTCAAAATTTTAAATATATGATTTAACTATGCATATCTAAATTGTTTGCTTAATTGTCTATGTATAACCAACTTGTATGTTTGATCTGATGTATGTTGTGGGGATTTTCTTTATATTGTTTTCATATGATATGTATTCAAAAACTCTTTTATAATTATAATTTTTCATATAGTTTATCATTAAACTTTTTTATACTAGTATAATTACAACCTTTTTGAAATTAAAACTTTTTTGTTATTAAATAGTTCGGGATAATTTTTATGAATGAGGATTATTTATTATTATTATTTTTCTTGGTTGGGGATGATTATTTCGGGATTTTTAATCTTTGATTTATGGTTTATTTTAAAGGGAATTTTCATACTTTTATTGTTTTATTAAATTGAATTAAAATCATATTTTGGGATAAAAAAAAATACTATCTTAATGTTTTGAGTTATAATTTTGGGGATCAAAATATGTATATTTGGGATTTAATTTTATTTAAACTATTAAATATTTTTGGGATTAAAATATTTTTGTTATTAAAATATGTTTTGGGGTTGAATTTAATTATAATTTAATTATTTAATTTTGGGGATTAAATTTTCATTTCTTGGGGACATAATTTTATTATTTTGGGGGTTGAATTCTACTTATTAAAATTTTATTAAATTGGGATTAGATTTTATTTGTTAAATATTTTGGGATTTGGTCTAAATATCATTTTGGGACTTAAAATATGGGATATAATATTTTTTATTATTACAATTTTTGGGATTTAAATAAATAGATGTACAATAATGCTAAAAATGGTGTTTAACTTATAAACTGGGTTTTTAAAATAGGCTTTTATTTATTGGTAAAAATTATTTTTAGTTATTCAACAAATAATGGAATTAATTCTTTTTTTTGGGTTTGATCTCTATCTTATATTATAAAAAGTTTAAGAGATAATTTAAGGGACAAAAATGGGGAAATAAAATAAGGGATATTATATGGGATTAAGATAAGGGATATTATAACGAATTAAGACAAGATATATTAAGGGATTTAATTAGGGATAAATTTGATGATAGAACTCTTGAAATCCAAGAGTATAAACAAATGATTGAGATTTAAGGGATATGGTTTAATTACAACTTAAACATAAAAAGGATAAAAAAACACCAACCACTTATGGGGGTATACGGACTACAGAGCTCCGATCCTTCAAATTGAGGGTACGTAGGCATAGGGTTGTAAAACCCTAGCGAGTAAATTAATAAATAATTTGGGATTTACTTTTAAATAAAATAAATAAATAACTATTTTCAAAACAAACAAAGATACCCTTAGAAAACCTAAAGAGGATCCTATTGAGTACAATAAAGGCGAGGGGTGCCTAACACATTTCTCCCGCTTAACCGACTTCTTACCTAGTTTTCTCTTATTTTGGGATTTAGCGTTTATCACTTATTTTCCTTAAAAAATGTGATGGCGACTCTTAAATTTTAAGTCATCCGCGACACAAAGGATAAACTGAAGAACCCTAATTTTTGCATAAACACTATGAAATTTCATACGAGCAACAAACATAGCAATTGATTGAGGGTTATCACTCTATATACATGTAGAGACAATATGGTAACTTAAAAACACATTTAAGATGCATGTAGTATGGAGTTTGAAGGTTTCAGGCTTACCTCTTGTAGCTAGAATCGAATTTGATGTTGGAGGTCTTACATATTGTTGTACCCCAAAATTTGCCCCCACATATCTGAGACAAATTGATTCAAAAGGTCTTCTCACACTCATGGGAATCTCAAAAGTTCAAGGCAATTCAAAAAATGATCACAAGGATCCTCCAATTATGGTTTTGCTTTCTTTAAAGAAATTGGGATTTCAAAGGCCTCAAATGGACTTCATGGTGTTTCATTGTCACACCCCAATTTCGTCCAATCATTTTACCTTCATATTTTTCCTTGTGCCAATTTATTTTAAATAGATGACATGACACAATTGGCAAGAGAACATGTTCAAGAACTTATGAACTCAAGAGGTCATGAGTTCGAATCCCACCTTCCTCACTTTTATGGTTTTGTTTTTCTCTTCTCTTTCATTTGTTTGTCATTTATTTCTAACCTTTTTTCTTACATTACTTTCAAATAAAAAAAAATCGTATTTTTCTTTTATTTTTAATTAATTTTCGTATTTTAAAATTAGGCATTTTTTTAAAATAATTAATTTTCATTTTTTTTCCACTTTTCATTCAAAAAATAACCAAATAATAATAAATACAAAAAAATATAACAAAAAGGAATAAACATTCTTATTAGTGTGAAATACAAACATTCTCAGAATAAAAAAAACATGTTCCCTCGGTTCATCAACATCCTTCCCAAATTGGTACCACCAAATCAACCGATTTATTTTCTTTCCCAAAGCCAAATAGAAACAAATCATGATGTTTAAATTTTTTTCCATTCTCAATACTCCAAGAATCACTATAAAAAGGAGCATACCCATGAGAAAATGAGGGGTACGACCGAAAAAAAGAAAACAAAAAGGCAACGGCGGATTTCATCTTGGTTCAAAACTTTTCATATACATATATCCAGTTTTTTTTATATACATGTATGTTCGTGAGGTCCAACAATTTGTTACCCATACGCACCGGCAGTTCATGCTTACATTTAAAGTTTGTTTTTGTTAAACATATACCCAGGTGAATTTGTTTTGGTTATCATAATATATTACATAATAAATTTTGGTAAGATATATATAATGCATAATGTTAATGTAATATATATATATATATATATATATATATATATATATATATATATATATATATATATATATATATAATGTTAATATAATATATAATATATAATTTATAATTTATAATATATAATTAGTTTGTTATATATATATATATATATATATATATATATATATATATATATATATATATATATATATATATATATATATATATTCATTTTATTTTATATCTTTTTGGATCGGATCGTGTTGATATGCCGTTTTCATAATTGTGTATATGAGGTGTGACACTTGTATTGATCCGATCCAGTTGCGATGATCACAATTTTTGCGTTAGCTACGTCGTTGTTCTTTTTTAATTATTATTATTATTATTATTTTATATTATATATCTAGATCTGTATAGATAACTAACCACCCGTATTTTTTCATAAACTTTGACGATTTTGCCTCAACCATTTTTATTATACGTTTTGTTTTATTATATAATAACTATTTTCCAGGTAGTTCACATGTGCGCGCATGTCTTAGTGGCGCAATGTAACGCCCCGAAAATCTAAATTTAATTATTTAGTCATTTATTTAATTAATTTAGAAAAATTGGAGAGTTTAGATTAATTAGAGAATTTTGGAGAAAAAGAGTATTTTTATATAATAAGGATAAATAGTGTTTTATTATACTATTTTATTATTATTATTAAAAATATATTAAAGAAAAGGGTAAGGTGGTCCTTTTGTGAAAATTATGAGGGTAAAGTGGGAAAAGACTTAACTGGTATAATGTATCCAAAGAGGGGAATACGATTAGTTTTCTAACATTATCGTGTTTTTGGGAAAAGAGGTGCTCTGAAGGAAAAAGGGAGAGGAAGAGGAAGCTCAGAGTCAGGAGGCTGTGGAGAACCCCAGAGAAGAGTGTAAAGCGGCGAAATTCTCTAAGGTATGGGGAGTTGTTATAATCTATCGTAAATGTGTAGGAATTAGACCATGAATAGATTAGGATTGTATGAGTTTATGAGTTTTAGGGGTTTTTGATTTAGGTGGAGTTTATGAGAGAAATCTTGATGAATTAGAGTGATTAGATTGAGTTATAATCATATATTTGTTTATATAATTGTATCTTGATGTTGTTGATGTTTGATTGATGTTTTTGAATGGTTTGTGAGTGTTTTTATGTGAAACCCGTAATGGGATTTGGGGGTTTTTGGTGTTGGAGCAGTCTGCAATTGTATAGTAGAGAACTGCTGGAAAACGTGCGTTAACCGGTTAATGCTATGGGTTAACCGGTTAACCATTGTAATTTTGTTGAATTTCTGGAATTTCGTAGGCGTTAACCGGTTAACGCTATGGGTTAACCGGTTAACACTATTTGGATGACAAATTTTATTTCTTTAAAAATCCATAACTTTCAAACCGTAAGTCCGTTTCGCATTCCGTTTGAAGCGTCGGAAAGAGCATAAACTGAACTTTATTTTGATGAATAAAAAAGAGAAAAATGCAATAGTTTTTATAAATGAATTTATGAAATAACCTTGTAATTGACTCATAATTTACTGGGTACGGGTTAATTCTTGATGTGTCAGAGTGGTTATAGAACCAGTGTTCTGGGTGTAATGTCATGATGATATATATGATTATTTGATGGTTGTTTTGCTGATTGAAATGAATGATGCGAATTATTTTGATGAAATTACGATGTAGCGCATCATTGCATTTCATAACATTCACGATGGGGCTTCGGCCTATTTATTTGCTTCAATCCCATTGTGTGGATTGAAGTGTCTCGATGATTTACGATGTGCTCATTTGTGGAGGGTTGATGGTCATGTATCCATCTCACGATGAAAATGGTACCACATGCATAATGCATATCAGGATGTTAGAATTGCATATTCTGGATGAATTTCATGGATGTGTTGGTGTTGCTTGATTTCATGATCATGTTGTTGTTGTTGCTGAATTTTATAGTTGATGATGTCATGATATGTTGCACTAATTTATTTATGTTCTATATTCTTGTACGTTTATGATATATTATGATTACTCACCCTGCCTGCTTAGAAATGTTGCCTCCTTCGTGGGTAACTTGCAGATGTCGAAGAATAGTCTTGCAATGCAATAGGAGTTTTTCATGAGTCTCGGAGCGTGCTTTAGTGTTCCTTAGTAGTGGTTCTGGTTAATGTGTCCTGCTCTGTGTCATGTAACACTGGGATGGGTTTTCTTTTACTAAACTGTTTTCAGTTATATGATTATTTGGATAAATGTTTTCCTATTTTATGATGTTAAATTCAGGATGGTGAAAATTATGTTTATGAAGTAAACTACTGAAGTTTTGAATTATGAAGTTTAAATTCCGTTGCGAAATGATTTATGATATTCTTGATGTTGATTAACCCGTGTTACGGGACAAGACACTGTTTGTGTTGAATTATGATGATATGTGATACCCTTTTTAGATGATTACTCTGATATTACTTAAATATTTTGTTTTGGGGTAGAAGGGTGTTACACGCAAGGCTGGTAATCTTGAGGGCATTTTGACAAAGAAACGTGGGTTTATTTCTTTTTTTCTCAATTTTTCTCTAATCTTCTCTAAATTCTTTAATTCTGTAAATTATGAATCTTAACCTAAAACCTAATTAACTTAAACTAATTATAATTTCTTATAAAGACTTCCTTAGTAAAAACATTCACTATTTTTTTTAATATTTAGTTTTTCTAATTAAAAATATTAATAATATCTTTTCTTAATTTAATTAAATTTGTAAATAGATTAATAATTAGTTAACATTTTTTTTCCTAATAACCTTATTTTATTTTAAATAAATTCTTAATTATTTTTACAATAATAATAATTTTGTACATAATCAGTTTTTTTTTTATAAATTAATTAATAATAATTGATAATTAGGATAGTTTTCTCTTCTAACCGTAATTAAAAAAACTTGATGAATTTATTTTTGCTCTCTTGCTCTTGATTTATTTTTACTTTTTGTCTTATTTTAATCATTAGAAAAATGTATAGGCTATTATTATTGTAATTTATTTTTTTCTGCCCGATTATTATGTTCTATCCCGAAGCTGTGTAATAGCGTAGGATTTACTATTTTTCGCCTTTTATTTATTTTATTTTATTCATGTTTAGTAAATAGGGAGTGTAAAACAAAAATGAATAAAAAAGAATTAGATAATTTAATTAAAGATTAAATATCTGAATAAAAACACTCACACACGTAAGTCGATTTATGATCGCCATCTGCACCTCCTAGGGTTACCCTCCTTAAAGTTGCCTTTATATGGTCAAGTCCCTCGAAAATGGGGGTGTCTTAAAAAGCAAAGTCCATACAGAATAAAATCATCATAGTCCCTTCAGATTAAGAGATCAAGTCCCTACGAGGTTGCCTACGATATAGTGATCTTGTCCCTTCTGTAAATACGATGATAATCCTTACGAATTGCTAAAGACACCCCTTAAGTTGCCTTCATTGACCATACGACGACCCTACGCACATCCCTTAAAAAAATACCAGGTAATGACTACATATTCCTTAATAATAGGGACAGTCTTACCCTTGAAAGAACATACAAGAACATGAAAGACTTAGTCTAGGGTAGGTACCTCATAGTTACTTGCTCACACATTCAAAAAATGCTCTTCACACCTCACTATTTTCAAACATCTTCAAAAACAAGGATTTGTATACATCCATACGAGGATCATTACAAAGTACTTAGACAAACTTCTAAATACACATACACTTCACACTTTTAAAACAATTAAGTGAGCTAAGTAACTAAGAGCCCATGGATATAAAGGGTGCTGACACCTTCCCTTTATATAACCTACCCCCCGAACTCAAGTCTCTTAAAAATAGGTCTTTCCTGTTCTTTTATGTCCTTTCCACATGGATAAAATAAAAGATGGTGGCGACTCTTGCTATCCCCAACATTTATAGAAAGTCAGTTCTCCCACAGTGTTACAGAACTGACGACTCTGCTGGGGAATTGCTAAGTAAAAGAGGGGTACCCTTAGGAATTAGATCACTTAAATTGTTTGCTTTGTTTGCTTTATATTACTTGTTGGGCTTATGTGTGAAAGATCCTAACCCGAATCTAGTATACCCTAGGTAAATGGAAATAGACCAAGGAAATTATACGACGTATACCGATATGGTTGATCTGGTGGCCATAGTTAGTGTGACTTCTTGGTTGGTGCTTGTGTTCCTTAAGTAAGTTAAGGATAATATGGGGCTGCCATATGTTATCAATGCACTAACTGACTTTTACAACCCTAGTTATCCTATCTTGGCCTTTGTAAACACCCCAAATTTGCCCTCACCCATTCACACCATGGCTTGTGATCTTTTCATATGCATAAGTTCAATCATAGCATCTCATATTGCATTTTTGTTTCACTGCATTGATTCAAAGTCATCTGCATCTAGGGTTTGTGATCTGAGCAATCCCTGAGCCATTTGAGCCACTCCAAAGGTCATTAATCACTTCAAAGGGGTCCATGTATGTTCAAGCATCATATTATATCCTCACAAGGTTAAGAGAGTCAAAGAATCACAAGAACTGAGAAAGGCATGGAAGCAGAGCCAGGCTTAACTACACAGATGACCTAGAATTAGGGTTTTGGTTTCAGAGGCCATAACTCCAAATTTTTTGGTCATTCTTGTTTCTATTTGTCTCTATAGGTTATGAGGATCATGCATATCAATTTTCATGAAGAAATTCAATGGGGAAGGCATCTGATCAAGAGATGACTTCTTGAGCAAGTCAGTGCAAAATCAGGGCATCTGAGGCCCCCAATGACCCAACCAAAGGGTGTTCTCCATCATTTTGAATGTGTATGATCTTTATTTGATCATAGAAGGTGTTAGAAGTTCACAAAATTGAAGAATTTCAAGCCATTTGCAAAGTTGCCATTTTGGGAAAGTGACTTGTAATGCAAACTTGCCACTTTGGGAAGCTTTTTCAACCTCCTCTTTTTGATTCAAAGATGCTTCAAATGAGAAAAATTTGGTCATGAAAGTTGTAGAATGGATCCTCCCATTTTCAATTAGTACAAGAACTCATTCTAATTCATTTTGGATCAAAAGTTATGGCTTGTCAAAGTTGGCAAAAATCACATAATTTCATGTTTTACACCAAATAGGGAAAGTTGCAAAACCTCATGCCAAGGAAAAATGTGACTTCAAATGGACTTCTATGCATCACACAAACTTAAACCATGACCTAAAAATCAGAATGCACCAAAGAATCTCCAAGTTTCATGACTTGTGCATTAACAAACTTCAAAAGGGCCAAAAGATCACAAAATTGCAAAACCACACATAAGCTTTGATCCACTTGCAAATTGGCCTCAAATTCATTTCCATGGTTCCCCTTGATCACAGCTGAACCAAGCCATGCCTCTAAACCAGCCTGTCGTGACCCATACCTCAAAGGACAAGTCACATTGACTTTTGGCAAAATGGACCATACCAATCAAGCTGTGCCACCAACAACTCTCTGACCAATCACAGCTTCACATACATGCCTCATGGATCACATTTCACACAATCTTGGAAGCTGAAACCTCCCACAAGTCAGCATCCTCAAAACTCTCCTCTTATGCATTTTGCTTCGAATCTCAACACACAAGCCACAAACCTCAAAACAAATTTCACAGAATCACTCACCATGATCTTCTGATCATTTCCCAACCATTACTTTGGCCTGAAACCTCCCACATCAAATACACGATTTCCCTCCCCCATTGACCCGAGCTTCTGCAAACTTCCTCTAGAGGCCATATAAACTCCAGCTAAACATCACAAACTTCTGGGGAGGATCATTGGAGCTTGTTTGGACCAAAGAAGCAGCCAGAAAGCACCTGAGGCAAAAGCTCCAGTTCAGGTGAGCTCAAGAACATTTTTTCCAGGACTTTGATTTCTTGTTATAAAATGATTCTATGAGTTGCACTGATCATGTTGATGCTTTTATTTTTGAAAATGATTGAGTTTTGAGAATGTTATGTTGTTCTGAAATTTTGCCCGTGAAATGCATTTTGATCTGATTCTCTTGATTCATGAAAAATAAATGATTTTTGTTGGGGGGTTTAGATTCAGTGATGTTTGAGGGTTGATTCTGGAGAGTTTGATGAAGTTTTGATGCGTATTGAGTGAGATTGGAGAAATAGTTGGCCGGAGAAGATGACCGGAACATTGTTCCGGTCATCTGAAAGTCATTAGGGCACAGGATTAGGGTTTAATCATAATTAGTGAGATTTGAATTCTGGCCGTTCATTCGCGCGCGTAGTCAATTCCCGCCCCCCTGATTTTGAATCTGGACCCTTGGATTGTTTGACTTTCTCATTTTCTCATTAAATTCATTTGTTTCATAATTAACTTCTACGAATTTTAAAAAATAGTAAAACATATTTAAAAATTCTGAAATTTTTTTGTCAAGCATTTCATTAATTTTCAGAACCCAAAAATATTTTTATTTTTATTTTTTGCATTAAAAATTATTTTTAAATCATTTAAATGTTTATTTTTAATTAGTTAATGAGAATTAATTAATTAAAAATGCATTTAGGTATTTAAAAATCACAAAAAAATTCACATTGCATCTTAAAACATTTAGAAACATTATCAAACCCTCAAAACAAATTTCTTTTTGGTTCTTGAACTATTTTGACCTTTTTCATTGGAATTAAATTCATTTAAAGGCAATATTTTTGATCAAACTTAGAAAAATTCATTCTGCCTAACCATAAGGAGTTTGATGATGGTTCTTCTTGCATTGCATCCTTCACATCATGTAGTTTCTAGGGTAAAATTGGTTTGAATTCATATTTCATTTTCAATTTGTTTTGTATTTTTCATTGTGAAGTATCCAAAAACCCTAATTGACTTGAGAAATTCATAACTTGCACTAGGTTAAGAGTTAGGTCCCCTCCTTTGGACAGTGAACTTGTGTAGGGTTAGGGTTCCTTTGATCCCATTTTCAATTTTTTGTCATGTCATTTGCTTCTGGTTTTGAATTTTTGCATTGCATGTTGTATGTAAACCCTAATTTGTGCCTTCCTTTGCATCCATCTCTCATTTGCTTGCATACATGAACTTACCATGACATTTTGTGCATCCACATGATTCATAAGACATCTTAGGACATATTAGAATCATGTTTGATCATTGCATCTTTCATTTGCCATATTGTATGTCCATTCCATTTCATAAACTTTCATGAACTTCCATGGTTCAAAGCATGTTTCACTTGCATCCTCATCCTTGTATGATCATCCACAACTCTTGACATGTGTTTGCATCATCTCTTAGCATCATTAAAATCATGTTTATGCTTCTGACTTTGGTTTGCATCATGACATTTCATCTCATTTGCATTGCATTTCATTTCTTTTGCTAACTTTTCAGGTGGTAAGTTGTTTTGGGAAGTGAATTTTCCTTCACTTCTCACAATCTCTCTTCATCCCTCCTATGCATCATTGCTGCATTTTATCTTGTGTATTAGAGTGAGCTTGCTCATTCATGCTCTTTCCCACTTTCTTTCTTCAGGCAACTTGTCTTCTTAAGTGAAGCAAGTTGTCTTGATTCTCTCTGCTTCTTTCTCCTTTCATCTGCTTCTTCCCTGGTGGTTTCTCTGAAGATCTTTTGCAAGCCTCACAAACCCTAGGAATACCCAAGCATGATCACAATTAGGGTTTGATTAGTCCCCCATTAGTTTTACCTTTGTGTCATCTTTGTGTCTTCTCCTCTCATATCATAATCAAGGACTAAACCTTAAAGGTCTTAAGGCTTTGTGATTAAGCTTATGCCTGCATCCTTCTATTAGGATGGGGTGTATAACTTTAATCCTAAGTGTTAGACCCTTAATGTGTTTAAATCCTTTAATCAATTCATCTAATAATCATTAAGACATCAAGCTTGTAACTTGGGCCTTGCATTAGGGTTCTAATTCTTCCTTAATTGGCTAAGAAGGACTAACCCTAGTGTTAATGGACAAGTCCCCCTCAAGTTGTCTTACAAACCATAAAAATCACTTCTTCATCTTATCATTAACTAAAATCCATTTAATAAAGACTTTGTTTTGTCATGAGGTTAATCCCTAATCATGGATTAAGTTGAGGAGCCTTCCTCAGCTTAAATGTTCTCATCTATTATCCTTCTATTAGGATGGTGTAATGGGTCCATTAAATCCTTGATTATGGCTTAAACTCATTACTTAACACTAAACAAAAACAACAAAAACATCTAAATAATTACAAGTAGGTTAATGATCTTAATCCTACATCATGGTGATTAAGTGTGAGGTGCTTACTTCATGCTTAAGGTATTCTCATCACCCCTAATCAGAGGGAGGATGTGATGAGTTTACTAACCCTTGGTTTAGGCTTAAGCTCATTAACTTATGACAAATCCAAAAAAGCAATAAAAGATCGAAAACACAAAAAACAAACAATAATCGTCTCCTCCGGGATTCTTTTCTCACCTCATTCACTCACAAACGAGAACTTGCTTCTTCCGTCTAATGCAAGACAGTTTGCACCCGAGCCAGACAGGTCATACACTTGAGCATAGACAAGTAAGCAGTTCACAGTCAATTTATCTTTCAGTCTCTTTGAGTTGAACTACGGTGTTCTGACTTCCTCATTGCACGAGAGGATACGTAGGCATAACTTAACAGTTATCGAACAAAAGTCTCTGTATATCCCCCTCTTCCAGCATTATTCTTTTAGCCTCATTATCTTGGGCATTTCATTCTTGTTCTTACACTGACACTTCACATATTTCACTTCACTTTCTTTTAGCACTGACACTTGCATTCTTTCCAGCTTTGATACACAGACATCACTGACACTACCCCTTTTAAAACACAAATCTTTTAAGCGTGGATCCCGTCGAGTACGACGGACAATCTGGGTGCTAATACCTTCCCAGGTTGTAACCCACCCCCTTTCTCAGTCTCTCTGGTTCGCAACCGTCTTATCCATATCTTTTCTTAGGTTTATGTAGCATTACCTTTCCTCCGGGATAAAAATACCTAGCAGGCGACTCTTGTCTTTTGAGTTCACCCTTGTGTGTTCTCACCCCTTTTCGCCGACCGTTCGCGTCTGTACCCCTCTTGGCCCTGTGTCATTTGGTGGGAGCGACAGCTTGGCGACTCTGCTGGGGACCCTTATACTGTAACCAGAGCTTCTGGTTCTTTTTGTGGGTTCCTCCTAGCGCTTGTTTGATTTGTGTTTACTAGGGTGTTATGTGCTAATTGTGTTTATTTATTCGCTTTATTTACTGCTTTATGTACAACTTTATTTATTGCTTTCCTTTACAGTCTTTCATATTTCATACTGTCATTATCATTGCTGGATTTGGTTTGCTGTTTTGGTGGGTGGGGATTCCATTGAGAGTTTAAGGTCCTATACCTAGGACCTGAGTGACACCTAGGCTAGAGTGGTTCATGTTCTTTCCCATTCCATTTCGGTCTGGTGCGGGAATATGAAACACGGTTCAGATGTGGGTTTCTTCTTGAGAACTCTGTGCTACAGATTTCCTGTAGTGCTAGGGCTATCTGGGAAGCCTGCTAAGTCTGGATGACCTTTATTATGACCTTCAGAAACTGAGGTGAATTAGAGGATGATCTTTTATGGTTATTGTAAACACTGTACCTCCGGGTTAGAAGTGTTTACACTTCTCATAACTGATCCAAGTCTGAGGATCCTTGTTCTAGAGCACCACCTGTGAGGGGGTTGGGCTGTTTACAGGTTTGCAGGTACCCTTGGCCACATCATACCCTGTTACTATCTTGTTTAAGAGTACCTCATTTTGGACAGTTCTTGTGATTAACCCTGGACATGTGACTCTTTATTTGAGTCCCCCACCTTGGTTACTGGATTTCTGGACCTCCATCTGGATTTCTTGAACATACATGGGCTTTATATCAAGACAGATAATCAGATCCAGCTTGATCACAAACCCTTGCATATCATTTGCATACTCATCATTTGCATCATTTAACATTTGTTTATTTGTTTTTCAGGGTATCCACATTATATCTGGTTTGGTTTTGACCCATTTTCTTGTATAGACCTCTGCTTCATCAGTTGTCTGCTTCAGCTGTCTTCATCATCATCAGCACTAGCCTGTCAGTGGCTCATCTCCAGTATCAGTCTTGATCCTCATCAGCACTTGTCTTCAGATCTTCATCAGCATTCATGGCTACACCCAGGAAGAGCAACATATCTTACCATTTCTTTGAGCCTGTATTGACTGGTATCATGCAGGACCAGTCACTTATCACTCCAGACCACATCCCTCTATTCAGAGAGCATTATGGAGGTATCCTGGATATGGTTATGGACCTGGACCCTTCTCAGAGGAGCATGATCCACACCTGCCTACAGTTTTATGACCCTCCTTTGAGATGCTTCACATTCCCAGACTTTCATCTAGGACCTCTGTTGGAGGAGTTTTCATCATTGATTGGAGTACCTGTCAGGGGTGGTGTCCCCTTCAACCCAGCGATGACTTCTCCCAGCAATGGAGAAGTGGCAAAAGCACTGCACCTGGAAACTACTTTGATTGAGCATAATATGACAACAAAGGCTGGGATCCCTGGTTTGCACTTGGATTTCTTGATTTCTTAGGCCATCCTGAAGGCCTCTTTGGGAGAATGGAGGGAAGTTTGTGCATTGTTAGCCCTCAACATATATGGGGTTATACTGTTTGCAGATGAGCCCAAATTTATCAGCAAGAATGCCATTCATCTTTTCCTTCTGAGGAACCCAGTACCCACATTGTTGGGAGATTTCTATTACTCCATTCATCAGAGGAATGAGAAGCAAAGAGGAAAGTTGGTGAGATGCTGTGCTCCTCTGTTTCACACCTGGCTGCTCAAACACCTGCCTAAGTCAGATGCATTCCTGAATCCCCACCAACAGAAGAATTGGGCCAAGAGGCTAATTGCTTTTACTTCAGATAACATCAGATGGTGCACCCAGAGCACCAAAGGCAAGGACATAATCACTAGCTGTGGGCAATACCCAAATGTACCTCTAATAGGAGTGAAGGGTTGCATCAACTACAATCCTTTGCTGTTTAAGAGGCAACTGGGCTATGCTTTGGTTCACCCTCCTAGAGTGCAAGATTTAGATGAGACCTTATATTGTGAAATAAAGCCTAACCTAGTTGCTGTCAGACAAGCATCCTGGGCTTGGGACAACATCCAGACAAAAGGGATGGCTATTCTAGGGAGGTGTAATAATGTTGCTTCAGTTCAGTACTATGACTGGTCCCATGCTAGAGCTCAGATTACTGGAATGCCCTTCACTTTAGAGGACACACCTGGACCATCTACAGTACAGCCAGCAGCCACTGTCAGCCTGGAAGAATTTGAGAAGCTGAAGGAAAGGAATGAGAATCTGTCTCAGGCTCTGAAGAAGACCCTCTTGGAGAGGAGTGATGGTCGTCTGGACATTGAGAGGTTGGAGAAGCTTAGGGTGGAGCATCTGGCCAAGATTGAGAAAACAGAGGACTACATCAGAAAAGCAAGAGCTGGAGAACAAATATTGAAGAATGCCTGTAAAGAGGCAAAGCTTCAGAAGGCTAGGACTGAGCTCTATCTGCAAGAAAGTTAGGCTAGGTGGGTCAGGATCACTGAAACCCGGACACAAGAAGATAAGAGAACTCAAGCCAGGATTGAGCAGTTAGAGGCCAATGAAAAGAAGCAACCAGAAGCTTTGCTGGCAGCCCAGAAGGAGATTTCAGAGTTGAAGCTTAGGGCTGGTTTGAAAAGGTCAAAGGATCAGGACAGGCACAAGAAGTTGACCACTGCCATTGCCACCAGAAACCTCCTCATCAGGATTATTACAGAGCATCCAGCTAGTCCAGTGACTGAGGCACTTCTGAAGGAGGTTAAGGAGGATGAGTTTGGACTAGATGTCTGACTTTTTGATTGTTGTTATTTTCATTTGATGTACTTTTCTTTTGTGCTGTATTTTGACCCTTCAGGGGCATATGTTGTAAAAACAGACTATGTATTATTCATCATTTGTAATATATTTTAGTTTGTTTTCATTTGGGTTTTCTTTTCTCAACAACATCAAAGCATATTCCTCGAGGTCTGGAAAGGTCAAAACCAAGAACCAAGCCGGATACCTTGGAAAACAAATAAGCATACTGCATTGCATACTAACTTTTGTTTTGTTTTGTAGGTTTTGTTATTATTTTTGTTTGTTTCTAACTCTGTTGTGGTTCAGGAAATATTGCTCGCAGAAGAGTGTTCCCTGTCAACCGTGCACACCGGTATCCTACTCGCAACAACCTTCCGGGTATTCTAATGGAGCAAGTATAGCAAGACCTGACTGAGGTCAGAACCCAGATGGCTAATGAAAAAGTGGAGATGAGAAACCAAATGGCCCAATTCATGACTGTGATGACTGGCTTGGCCCAGAGTCAGGAAAGGTTAAGGGCATTGGTAGAAAGACAAACCCCCGAGGAACCTCATCCTGGAACTGGAGGAACAAGTAACAATGAGAGGGGTCAGCCTCATGTTAATCGACCTGTATTTGGACCTCATCTAGACCCGGAAGTCAACATCCCGGGAAATGTGCAAGGAAATACTACTAGGGGGAGAATTTTGCAAGAAGATCCCCAAGAGGAGCAGTTACTGTCATGGGAGCTGGAGATGAAGTCTATGATAGAAGGTTTGATGAAATTGCTGAGAAATTGAGATCTTTGGAGTCTCAAAACTCCTTGGGCTTCGATGTAATGGATATGGGGTTAGTGGATGGGGTGAGAATTCCCCACAAGTTCAAACCCCCGTGCTTTGAGAAATACAATGGAACCTCCTGTCCACGAACTCACCTGCAGTCTTTTCAGGGGAGACTCAAAGCATATACCATGGATGAAAAGCTGTGGATGTTCTACTTTGAAGACAGTTTGACTGGGGCTTCAAGTGAGTGGTATTCACACCTGACTAGAGCTACTATCAGATGCTGGAAGGACTTAGCTGAAGCCTTCATCAGACAATATCAATACAATCTGGACATGGCTCCTAACAGGACCCTTCTGATGGGAATGTCTCAATCTTCCAGAGAAAGCTTCAGGGAATATGCCCAAAGGTGGAGACAGCTTGCTGCTGCTGTCCAACCACCCATGTCGGAAAGAGAAATGGCCGACATGTTCATGAATACTTTGCAAGGAACATATATTGATAGGCTGGCTGCCTTTTCTTCCACCAGTTTTGTTGACGTGGTTATAGCCGGTGAAAGAATTGAAAGTCTATTAAAAATGGGCAAAATTTCTGATAATGGTGCAAGTTCGTCCAGTAATCCCAGGAAGCCTTTTGTGGGACCTCGAAGGACCGGTGAGACAAATGCCATTCATGCCAGCAGGGGCAGACCTCAGTATGTCCACAGATCAGTAGCAGCTGTCACTATTCCAGCTCCGATTCCTCAGCAATCAGCATATCAACAACCACAACAACCACACTATCAACAACAAGTTCAGTATCCGCCACAGAGAACCTATAACAACAACAATAGCAATCAACAACAAAGACCCTTTCAGCAAAGACCATCACAGGCAAACAGGGTGATTGACCCTATCCCTATGCCTTATGCTTCCTTATTGCCACAACTCCTGAAGCTTAACTTGGTTGAGTTAAGGACATTGGCACCACCAGATCCCTCTAATCTCCCGAAGAATTATGATGTCAACGCTAGGTGTGCTTTCCATTCCAATGCACCAGGCCACAATACGGAAAAATGCAGGGCATTGCAAATGAAAGTTCAAGATCTGGTGGATTCTAAAGCCCTCAACTTTGCACCGCCTCCGAATGTCAACAAAAATCCTATGCCTAATCATGGTGGGCCAAGGATTAATTCCATTGAGGAAGACAAACCATCTACTCTGATCACCAGTGTTGCACAAATTCGAACACCTCTGGTCGAAATTAAAGCTCAGCTTCTAGAGTGCCAGGTGTTCCCCGGGTGTGAACTCGGTTGTGGGTATTGCAACATCGCAGTCAACGGGTGTGAAAATTTGAGAAGCGGCATAGATGGTCTTATCAAGGATGGAATCCTTCAAATCTCAACAACGGCGCCTACAAATCCAGCAATTCCTTTGACAACAATTCCTGATTCTTCTACAACAGCAGCAACAATTATTCCTACTGATTCATCAATATCATCAACAATGGCTCCGTCCATCACTTCAACAAGTCAAATTTCAACAACCATTTCTTCTACAACATCAACATCCATTTTGTCAGCAGGATCTTCTACAACTCCAACAGAAATTAATGAAGATGTCTCAGCAGTCACCATTTACTATGATCCATCAAATGTTCCTCCCAGCAACAATTTCCGACAACAAACAGTGGCACCTCCTGCCAGGTCACCAGTCACAATTTACTACGATCCGCACACCATTACAACACCCTCATCTGCAGCAGTCAGTCCAGTTACTATTACGGTACCTGGACCCGTTCCCTATGAAAGCAGTAATGCCATACCTTGGCATTATGGCTCTGATCTCTATTGCAACGGGGATAAAATCACTCTGGATTCATCAACCTCTTCTCCACAAATTGATAATGTTAGGGGAGGCGGAGGCTTCACCAGAAGCGGACGCCTTTTTGCCTCACAAGTGCAAAGACCTAATGTCGAAGCAGAAGCTGCTGCCAAAGCAAAAGGAAAGAGTGTGGTATTTGAAGAGCCGGTTGCCAAAGAAACTCAGAAGACATCTTTTGAATAAGATGTAGACGAGTTCATGAGAATCATAAAGAGAAGTGATTACAAGGTGGTGGATCAGCTTCACCAAACTCCCTCAAAAATCTCCATATTATCACTGTTGATGTGTTCAGAAGCTCACAGGAATGCATTATTGAAAGTCCTGCACGCAACATACGTGCCAGAGGAGATCACTGTTAATCAGCTAGAAATCGTGGTAGCAAATGTCAATACCAGTCATGGACTGGGCTTTACCGATGCTGACTTAACAACAGAGGGATGTAACCACAATAAGGCTTTGCATATCACCTTGGAATGCAAGGGTGCTGTTCTATCTCATGTGCTGGTGGACACTGGGTCATCGCTCAATGTCTACCAAAGAAAGCCTTGGTGAAGCTGGAGTATGATGGCTTGGCACTGCGTCCAAGTAACTTGGTGGTAAGAGCATTTGATGGCTCTAAGAGATCAGTGCTTGGAGAGATTGATCTGCCTGTGATGATTGGCCCGCAGACTTTTAAAACTACCTTCTATGTGATGGACATTCAGCCGGCCTACAGCTGTCTGTTGGGTAGACCCTGGATCCACGCCGCTGGCGCTGTTACGTCTACCCTTCACCAGAAGCTGAAATTCGAGTGGGAAGGCCAGATCATCACCATCTGTGGGGAGGAAGACATCTTTGTTAGTCATCTGGCTACGTACAAGTACATAGAAATGGATGGAGAAATCCATGAAACCATGAGCCAAGGGTTTGAGGCCCTGAACATTAATGAAGCATCTGCTGTACTGGGAACCTCCAAAACGTCATATCAGCAAGCCCGGAAGGTTGTTGAAGAGGGTACTGCCCAAGGCTGGGGCAAGCTGCTTCCCGTGGAAAAGAAAGAAGACAGATTTGGGTTGGGTTACAAACCAACTCAACAAGATCAATCGGAGGCTGCGAAAGAGCCCAATTTTGTCAGCGGGGGAATGCTCACCCCGGATGCTGTGAACAATTTGGAAGACGAGGAGGAAAGCGACCGCAACCTGGAGAGCTGGATACATCCAAGGATCCTGGGGAGCCAAGTCCTTAACTGGTCTTCCCAGGAAATTATAAGGGTTACTCCTGCATAGTAATTATTATTTCCTATATTTTAAAGCATGCATCAAGTCTTGCATCTTGCCCAAGATGACAAGACTCATTTTGTAATCGGGCCATCTTGTAATTTTGTGCAAATGGATTAATCAATGAATATCAGACATCTTTTGAAAACGAGTCTCTTTTTCGCTCACTGTTTTTCATTTTTCTTTTTGTACAAAAATAAAATGGCAATGTTTTCCAAAATGATAACATCATTTCACTTTTTCTAAAATAAGATAAAAATAATCACTAAAATGAACCAATTTAAACCCTTGCAGAAAGTGCCCTCCAGATCGCACCGACAACAACACTGTTATGACTTCGTATGACTTTGACAATCCAATCAATCAATCTGATGAAGGGGTTGAAGAAGATTATGAGCTACCTGAAGAGCTAGCCAGGTTGTTAAGGCAAGAGGAGAAGGTTATCACTCCTCATCAGGAGGAGATTGAAACGGTTAATCTTGGTACGGAAGAAGACGTAAAAGAGGTCAAGATCGGGGCCTGCCTACAAGTTTCAGTAAAGGAGCAACTGATTGATATGCTTCGGGAGTATGTGGATGTCTTTGCTTGGTCTTATCAGGATATGCCCGGGTTGGACACCGATATTGTCATGCACAAGCTACCTTTGAAAGAAGATTGCCCACCAGTAAAACAGAAGCTGCGCCGTACTCGCCCAGATATGGCAATGAAGATTAAAGAAGAGGTACAAAAGCAGTGGGACGCCGGTTTCCTGGCTGTGACTAGTTACCCGCCGTGGGTTGCTAATATTGTACCTGTGCCTAAGAAGGACGGCAAAGTGAGGATGTGTGTGGATTACCGAGATCTGAACAGAGCCAGCCCGAAAGATGACTTCCCTTTACCTCACATTGATGTATTGGTCGACAATACGGCTCAGTTCTCGGTGTTCTCCTTCATGGACGGATTTTCAGGATACAATCAGATCAAAATGTCACCTGAAGACATGGAGAAGATAACTTTCATTACACCATGGGGCACATTCTGTTATAAGGTGATGCCATTCGGACTGAAGAATGCGGGTGCCACTTATCAACGGGCTATGGTAACATTATTCCACGACATGATCCATAAAGAAATTGAATGTTATGTGGATGACATGATTGCCAAGTCCCTCACAGAAGAAGACCACCTGGTAAATCTGTTGAAGTTATTCAAACGTCTGAGGAAGTACCAACTGAAGTTAAACCCCAACAAGTGCACATTCGGGGTGCGATTCGGTAAGCTGCTGGGATTTATTGTAAGTGAAAAAGGGATTGAAGTTGACCCTGATAAAGTTAAAGCCATTCAAGAAATGCCTGCACCGAAGTCAGAAAAAGAAGTTCGGGGGTTTTTAGGTAGGTTGAACTACATTTCAAGGTTCATATCTCACCTTACAGCAACCTGTGAGCCTTTGTTCAAGCTGTTAAGAAAAGAACAAACGGTCAGGTGGAATGAAGATTACCAGAGGGCTTTTGACAAAATCAAGGAATACTTACAAGAGCCTCCAATCCTTATGCCTCCAGTTGAAGGAAGACCTCTAATCATGTACTTGACAGTATTAGAAGAGTCAATGGGGTGTGTGCTGGGCCAGCATGACGAGTCTGGTTGAAAAGAGTATGCAATATACTACCTAAGCAAAAAGTTTACCGACTGTGAACAACGTTATTCACTGCTCGAGAAAACTTGCTGTGCTTTAGCGTGGGCTGCTCGCCGACTAAGACAGTATATGTTGACCCACACTACCTTATTGATCTCAAATATGGACCCAGTTAAGTACATATTTGAGAAGCCAGCACTTACCGGACGGGTTGCGAGATGGAAAATGATTCTCACAGAATATGACATTCAATACACATCCCAAAAGGCCATCAAAGGCAGTGTGTTGTCTGACTATCTTGCTGAGCAACCCATTAACTATTACCAGCCTATGAGATTTGACTTCCCTGATGAAGACATTATGTTCATAAAGGCAAAAGATCATGAAGAGCCTGTTCACACCGAAGGGCCTGACCCGGAAGAAGAATGGACTATGATGTTCGATGGGGCTGTTAATATGAATGGTTGTGGTGTTGGTGCAGTACTCATTACACCTAAGGGAGTTCACATGCCTTTCTCGGCAAAACTCACCTTTAACTGCACTAACAACGAAGCTGAATACGAAGCTTGTATTATGGGTCTTGAGGAAGCCATTGACCTCAGGATCAAGACTTTAACTGTATTCGGGGATTCAGCTTTGGTAATCAATCAAACCAACGACAAATGGTACACCCACCAAGATCATCTGATACCTTATCGGGACTATACAAGGAGGTTGTTGACTTTCTTCACCACGGTCAAGCTTGAGTATATCCCTCGAGACGAGAATCAGTTTGCGGATGCTCTGGCTACCATTTCGTCCATGATCAAAGTTCAAGCTGCCAACTTTGTGCCTCAGATTTCAGTGTCCAGACTTGACAGACCAGCATACGTATTCTCAGCAGACGTTGTTAAAGATGATAAACCCTGGTTCCACGACATCAAATGCTTCTTGGAGGATCAAACATACCCACATGGGGCATCTTCCAACGATAAGAAGACATTAAGAAGGCTAGCTGGTAGTTTCTTCCTGAATACTGACGGTCCCCTTTACAAGAGAAACTTTGATATGGTACTCCTCAGATGCGTTGATAGGACAGAAGCAGACTTGTTGATGCACGAGGTGCACGAAGGATATTTTGGTACCCATGCAGGAGGGCATGCTATGGCTAAAAAGCTGTTAAGATCAGGATATTACTGGATCACAATGGACGCTGACTGTTGTGCTTATGCCAAAAAGTGCCATAAATGCCAGATTTATGCAGATAAAGTACATGTACCTCCCAATTCTTTGAATGTGTTGTCTTCACCCTGGCCCTTTGCCATGTGGGGCATTGATATGATTGGTAAGATTGAACCAACTGCTTCAAATGGCCACAGATTCATCCTGGTTGCCATTGACTATTTCACCAAATGGGTTGAAGCAGCTTCATATGCAAATGTTACCAGGAAGGTGGTAGCCCGATTTCTGAAGAGAGACATCATCTGTCAGTATGGAGTTCCCGAGCGAATCATTACTAATAATGGTTCCAACTTAAACAATAAAATGATGGCAGAACTATGTCGGGACTTCAAGATCCAACACCACAATTCTTCTCCTTACATGCCAAAGATGAATGACGCTGTTGAGGCAGCTAACAAGAATATCAAGAAGATTGTGCAGAAGATGGTAGTTACCTATAAAGACTGGCATGAAATGCTACCATTTGCCTTGCATGGGTACCGTACGTCAATCAGAACATCCACTGGGGCAACACCGTATCAACTTGTGTATGGCATGGAGGCAGTCCTACCTGTTGAAGTTGAATTACCTTCCTTGAGGGTACTGATGGATGTCAAGTTGAATGAAGCAGAGTGGGTCCGATCCCGATACGAACAACTGAATCTGATTGAAGAGAAGAGGTTGGCTGCAATTTGTCACAGGCAGTTATATCAGAAAAGAATGAAGAAAGCCTTCGATCAGAAAGTCAGGCTCCGAGAGTACCAAGTAGGAGATATTGTGCTGAAAAGACTCCTCCCTCCTCATACAGACCACAGGGGCAAGTGGACTCCGAATTATGATGGTCCGTTCATAGTAAAGAAAGTTTTCTCAGGTGGAGCACTGATGCTCAGTACTATGGATGGTGAAGACTTCCTGTCCCCTGTGAATTCAGATGCAGTTAAAAAATACTTCGCGTAAAAAATGACCCGCTGGACATAAAAACAGAATGTAAGTCCAGGCAAAAATAGGGCATCCCGGCGAGTCAAAAACAGAATAAAAAGACTCGGGCAAAAATAAGGGAAATTAAAATAAAAAATGTACACCCGCTGAGTTGAAAAGCCGCATTGGACGACTCAGGCAAAAAAGGGTATCCCGATGGATTGAAAACCCGAAAGGGCGATCCATGCAAAATAAGGGAATAAGCGAACAACTGCGTTCTGAATTCGTTTGTATCACTTGCAACATGGTAAACTCCGAAAGGGTCAAGCTTCGTTCAGAATCAGCCTTCTTCAGAAAGCAAAGTGAGAAGAACGTCAAAAGTCATACGAGTCATAGCAAAAGGGAAGCTCCTCGAAGCGTCGCCAACATTGCCAGCACCTTGTTGTTTCTCAATTTGTAACGATTTCCTCATTTCAGGGGATCCGTTTCTTTGACTGTATCTTGCCAATTCAGGGCGCACGAATTAATAAAATCAGATTTTCAGTCAGATTTTGTCTCGTACATTTTGTTTTCATTTGCAAAAATGTCCGATGTCTTTAAGATATTGTTTGCATAAATACAGATGCTTCCCTTCTAAAATACGTGCTTACAGGAAATATATTTGCTCCTAGGAGTGTTTAAACTCCTATGATGGAATCTAGTAAGGGATACCTCGGGGTACTTGTGCGTTTCTTTGTCTTTACAGGATTGCAGGTGTTCAGAGCACAACATGGGGCATGAAAGTTTCTCCCCAGCAAGCTGTCAAATCATTATCTACTCAGTCTATCTTCCGATTAGCACCGGGGGTGCTTTCTCCCCAGCTGAGTTTCCAGTCATCATTCCTCCTCAGCCAAATGCAAAGACCAGGGAACCATCTCCCCGCAGAGTTTCAGCCTCTATCCAGAAGAGCAACGCCTGAAGATCTCACAATAGAGTGACGAAAGCTTCTACAAACCCCAGCTGGGTCCCTTATTACTGAGATAGGTCTATCAGTGATCTATTTCCCCATGCAGAGTCGGATATGTAAGATCTACCAAGGATCTCATCCCCAGCTGGGACATCTATTTCAGGCAGATCAGCCGGTGATCTCTGCAGCAACGGGATCCGAATCCCGAATTGGTATCTTTGCATAATCATAGCATTCACATCATATTTTCCCCCAGAGCGTAGCATTCCGTCTTATGCGGAGCATTGCGGCAAAAATCAAACATGTTGCATGATCATAAGCCATGTTCTGAACACTTGTAAATACTGACAATCCATCAAACGATATACAGAATATTTCCCAATTCTCCACCAGAGAGCCAAAGCATTTCCCTTACAAATACAGGAACACACTTCTCGACACCCGTCCGTGTCATATCCCCAGCAGAAAGCCAAAGCGTCCCTTTTGCACTCACAAATACATATATATATACAATTCCTCGACACCCGTCCGTGTCACCCTCCCCTGCATAGTTGCCTAAACACTTTGTAAATCAAATACTTGTTTATAGTATACTTCTTCCGACACCCGTCCGTGTCACACTCTCTCCAGCAAGTTAAACACTTGTCTGTGTCTCACTCATCACTTTCTACTCACACAGATACTCGTCCGTATCTTGTATACACCACTTATATCCCCTCAGATTCGACACTTGTCCGTGTTCTTTGTTAACTAGTTGGTACTCGTCCGTATCATCATCTCTGAACATGTGTCAAGCGTTTGTTTCTACTGATACTCGTCCGTATCATAGTCTTAAGGATACTCGTCCGCATCTTTAATCTATACACCGTGTCAAACACTTATGTCCTCTTAAAATTAGACACTCGTCTGTGTCTACCCTTCCCCAGAAGAATCCCCAACAAATCTTGTTGATTTATTTCTTGTCTATCTGGCATTCGTCCTATGTCATGATACCTTCCGGCAGCCGTATCCTGCCAGGTGATCGTCCTTCACCTTTTTGATGATCGTCCTTCATCACCCCCAGTGGAGTCTCTATTCATTAGAACCTCTTCCTATCCGACATTCGTCCTGTGTCGTGATATTTTCAGAGAAGCCGTCCCCTGCTAGGTGATCGTCCTTCACCTCTTGATGATCGTCCTTCATCATGCTTATCCGATGGCCGTCCCCATCACCGACTTTTTATCCGACATTCGTCCTATGTCGCGGTACTTTCGGCAACCGTACCTTTCCAGGTGATCGTCCTTCACCTTAGGTGACCGTCCCTCATGTTATCCCCAACAGAGCAGCCGTCCCCTGCTAGGTGATCGTCCTTCACCTCTTGATGATCGTCCTTCATCATGCTTATCCGATGGCCTTCCCCATCACCGACTTTTTATCCGGCATTCGTCCTATGTCGCGGTACTTTCGGCAACCGTACCTTGCCAGGTGATCGTCCTTCACCTAAGGTAACCGTCCCTCATCTTATCCCCAACAGAGCAGCCGTCCCCTGCTAGGTGATCATCCTTCACCTTTGATGACCGTACCTCATCATCTGTTTCATTCATTTCCTCAACCCGATGGTCGTCCCCATCATTTATTTTTAATCCCCAGAGAGTCTTATAGCTTTACTTGATGGCCGTCCCCATCATAATCTCTTATATCCCCAGCTTGCCGGCCGTCCCCCGTCATTGTTTTGTTTCCCGCATTTTCCCCAGCATGTCGGTCGTCCCCGAAGACAACTTTCAGGACGAGATATGGGCATTACGAGTATACGGTGATGCCGTTTGGGGTTTCTAATGCGCCTGATGTGTTTATGGAATATATGAATAGGATCTTTCATGAGTATCTTGCTAAATTCGTCGTGGTTTTCATAGATGATATCTTGGTATATTCTAAATCAGAAGAGGAACATGCCGAGCATTTGAGGGTTGTGCTGCAAGTGTTGAAAGAAAAGAAATTGTTTGCTAAATTATCTAAGTGTGAGTTCTGGTTAAAGGAAGTGAGTTTCCTCGGCCATGTAATTTCAAGTGGTGGAATTTCGGTGGATCCTTCAAAGATTGATGCAGTATTGCAGTGGGAGACTCCGAAGTCAGCTACAGAAATTCGTAGTTTTCTTGGGTTGGCTGGTTACTATCGTAAGTTCATTGAAGGTTTTTCTAATATAGCTTTACTGTTGACGCAATTGACTAGGAAGAGTCAAGCGTATGTGTGGGATGTTGGTTGTGAAGAGAGTTTTATAGAACTGAAGAAAAGATTAACGACCGCGCCAGTGTTGGTCTTACCGAATCCAGATGAGTCCTTTGTAGTTTATTGTGATGCTTCCAAGATGGGTCTTGGTGGAGTTTTGATGCAGGATAATAAGGTGGTTGCTTATGCTTCTAGACAGTTAAGAGTTCATGAGAGGAACTATCCTACTCACGACTTAGAGTTAGCAGCTGTGGTGTTTGTGCTTAAGATTTGTAGGCACTACTTGTTTGGTTCGAAATTTGAAGTATTCAGTGATCACAAAAGTTTAAGGTACTTGTTTGATCAGAAAGAGTTAAATATGAGACAAAGGCGGTGGCTTGAATTATTGAAAGATTTTGATTTTGATTTGAATTACCATCCTGGTAAGGTAAATGTTGTGGCTGATGCTTTGAGTAGGAAGTCGTTGCATATTTCGATGCTTATGGTGAAAGAATAGGAAATGATCGAGCAATTCAGAGACATGAGCTTGTTGTGTGAAACTACTACTGATAGTGTGAAATTGGGAATGTTAAAGCTGACCAGTGAAATTTTGGAAGAGATTCGTAAGGGTCAGAAATCTGATTTGAAATTAGTTGATCAATTGATGTTGGTTGATCAAGGTAATGCAGGTGACTTTCGAGTTGATGAGGATGGAGTTTTGAGATTCCGAGATAGAGTATGTGTTCCGGATATTATAGGAATTAAAAAGAGTATTTTAGAAGAGGGGCATAAGAGTCGACTGAGTATTCATCCTGGTGCTACGAAGATGTATCAAGATTTATGCAGGTTGTTTTGGTGGCCGGGTATGAAAAGAGACATTGCTGAATTTGTATATGCTTGTTTGACATGTCAGAAGTCAAAGATAGAACATCAGAGACCTTCAGGTATGATGCAACCATTGAATGTTCCTGAGTGGAAATGGGATAGTATTTCCATGGATTTCGTGACTGGGTTACCTAAGACTGCTAGAGGTAATGATTCGATTTGGGTAATTATTGACCAGTTAACTAAGTCGGCACACTTCTTGCCGATGAAGATTAACCATTCCATGCAAAGATTAGCTGAGATTTATATTGAGGAAATTGTGAAGTTGCATGGTGTACCTTCAAGTATTGTATCAGATAGAGATCTGTGGTTTACGACGAGGTTTTGGAAGAGGTTGCAGGATGCCTTGGGTACTAAGTTGAGGATGAGTTCTGCTTATCACCCGCAAATGGATGGCCAGACGGAAAGAACAATCCAATCTTTAGAATATTTACTGAGAGCTTGTGTATTAGATCAAGGAGGGTCTTAGGATAGTCATTTGCCGTTGGTCGAGTTTATGTACAATAACCGTTTTCATGCTAGTATCGGGATGGCTCCATATGAGGCGTTGTATGATAGACGTTGTCGTACTCCATTATGTTGGTATGAGTCAGGAGAGAGTTTAGTGCTTGGGCCTGAGATTGTCCAAGAAACAACTGAAAAGATAAAAATGATTTAGGAAAGGATGAAAACATCGCAGAGTCGTCAAAAGAGTTATCACAATAAGAGAAGGAAAACACTTGAGTTCCAAGAGGGAGATCACATGTTCTTAAAAGTTACTCCTATGACTGGTGTGGGAAGAGCTTTGAAGTCTAGAAAACTCACTCCACGTTTTGTCGGTCCGTATCAGATTATGCAGAGGATAGGGGAAGTGGCCTATCGAGTGGCTTTACCTCCGTCTCTTGCGAATTTACATGATGTATTCCATGTATCACAGTTGAGGAAGTACATTCTGGACCCGTCACATGTAATTCAAATAGATGATGTTCAGGTGAGAGATAATCTGACGATTGAAGCTTTACCAGTGAGGATTAATGGTAGAGAATTGAAGCAACTACGAGGCAAGGATATTTCTTTAGTGAAGGTTTTGTGGGGAGGACCAGCTGGAGAAAGTTGGACTTGGGAGCGGGAAGATCAGATGAGGGAGTCGTATCCGACTCTATTTACTTCAGGTAATTTTCGAGGATGAAAATTCATTAAGTAGGGGAGAGTTGTAACGCCCCGAAAATCTAAATTTAATTATTTAGTCATTTATTTAATTAGTTTAGAAAAATTGGAGAGTTTAGATTAATTAGAGAATTTTGGAGAAAAAGAGTATTTTTATATAATAAGGATAAATAGTGTTTTATTATACTATTTTATTATTATTATTAAAAATATATTAAAGAAAAAGGTAAGGTGGTCCTTTTGTGAAAATTATGAGGGTAAAGTGGGAAAAGACTTAACTGGGATAATGTATCCAAAGAGGGGAATACGATTAGTTTTCTAACGTTATCGTGTTTTTGGGAAAAGAGGTGCTCTGAAGGAAAAAGGGAGAGGAAGAGGAAGCTCAGAGTCAGGAGGCTGTGGAAAACCCCAGAGAAGAGTGTAAAGCGGCGAAATTCTCTAAGGTATGGGGAGTTGTTATAATCTATCGTAAATGTGTAGGAATTAGACCATGAATAGATTAGGATTGTATGAGTTTATGAGTTTTAGGGGTTTTTGATTTAGGTGGAGTTTATGAGAGAAATCTTGATGAATTAGAGTGATTAGATTGAGTTATAATCATATATTTGTTTATATAATTGTATCTTGATGTTGTTGATGTTTTTGAATGGTTTGTGAGTGTTTTGATGTGAAACCCGTAATGGGATTTGGGGGTTTTTGGTGTTGGAGCAGTCTGCAATTGTATAGTAGAGAACTGCTGGAAAACGTGCGTTAACCGGTTAACGCTATGGGTTAACCGGTTAACCATTGTAATTTTGTTGAATTTCTGGAATTTCGTAGGCGTTAACCGGTTAACACTATGGGTTAACCGGTTAACACTGTTTGGATGACAAATTTTATTTCTTTAAAAATCCATAACTTTCAAACCGTAAGTTCGTTTCGCATTCCGTTTGAAGCATCGGAAAGAGCATAAACTGGACTTTATTTTGATGAATAAAAATGAGAAAAATTCAATAGTTTTTATAAATGAATTTATGAAATAAACTTGTAATTAACTCATAATTTACTGGGTACGGGTTAATTTTTGATGTGTCAGAGTGGTTATAGGACCAGTGTTCTGGGTGTAATGTCATGATGATATATATGATTATTTTATGGTTGTTTTGCTGATTGAAATGAATGATGCGAATTATTTTGATGAAATTACGATGTAGCGCATCATTGCATTTCATAACATTCACGATGGGGCTTCGGCCTATTTATTTGCTTTAATCCCATTGTGGGGATTGAAGTGTCTCGATGATTTACGATGTGCTCCTTTGTGGAGGGTTGATGGTCATGTATCCATCTCACGATGAAAATGGTACCACATGCATAATGCATATCAGGATGTTAGAATTGCATATTCTGGATGAATTTCATGGCTGTGTTGGTGTTGCTTGATTTCATGATCATGTTGTTGTTGTTGCTGAATTTTATAGTTGATGATGTCATGATATGTTGCACTAATTTATTTATGTTCTATATTCTTGTACGTTTATGATATATTATGATTACTCACCCTGCCTGCTTAGAAATGTTGCCTCCTTCGTGGGTAACTTGCAGATGTCGAAGAATAGTCTTGCAATGCAATAAGAGTTTTTCATGAGTCTCGGAGCGTGCTTTAGTGTTCCTTAGTAGTGGTTCTGGTTAATGTGTCCTGCTCTGTGTCATGTAACACTGGGATGGGTTTTCTTTTACTAAACTGTTTTCAGTTATATGATTATTTGGATAAATGTTTTCCTATTTTATGATGTTAAATTCAGGATGGTGAAAATTATGTTTATGAAGTAAACTAATGAAGTTTTGAATTATGAAGTTTAAATTCCGTTGCGAAATGATTTATGATATTCTTGATGTTGATTAACCCGTGTTACGGGACAAGACACTGTTTGTGTTGAATTATGATGATATGTGATACCCTTTTTAGATGATTACTCTGATATTACTTAAATATTTTGTTTTGGGGTAGAAGGGTGTTACACGCAAGGCTGGTAATCTTGAGGGCATTTTGACAAAGAAATGTGGGTTTATTTCTTTTTTTCTCAATTTTTCTCTAATCTTCTCTAAATTCTTTAATTCTGTAAATTATGAATCTTAACCTAAAACCTAATTAACTTAAACTAATTATAATTTCTTATAAAGACTTCCTTAGTAAAAACATTCACTATTTTTTTTAATATTTAGTTTTTCTAATTAAAAATATTAATAATATCTTTTCTTAATTTAATTAAATTTGTAAATAGATTAATAATTAGTTAACATTTTTTTTCATAATAACCTTATTTTATTTTAAATAAATTCTTAATTATTTTTACAATAATAATAATTTTGTACATAATCAGTTTTTTTTTATAAATTAATTAATAATAATTGATAATTAGGATAGTTTTCTCTTCTAACCGTAATTAAAAAAACTTGATGAATTTATTTTTGCTCTCTTGCTCTTGATTTATTTTTACTTTTTGTCTTATTTTAATCATTAGAAAAATGTATAGGCTATTATTATTGTAATTTATTTTTTTCTGCCCGATTATTATGTTCTATCCCGAAGCTGTGTAATAGCGTAGGATTTACTATTTTTCGCCTTTTATTTATTTTATTTTATTCATGTTTAGTAAATAGGGAGTGTAAAACAAAAATGAATAAAAAAGAATTAGATAATTTAATTAAAGATTAAATATCTGAATAAAAACACTCACACACGTAAGTCGATTTATGATCGCCGTCTGCACCTCCTAGGGTTACCCTCCTTAATGTTGCCTTTATATGGTCAAGTCCCTCGAAAATGGGGGTGTCTTAAAAAGCAAAGTCCATACAGAATAAAATCATCATAGTCCCTTCAGATTAAGAGATCAAGTCCCTACGAGGTTGCCTACGATATAGTGATCTTGTCCCTTCTGTAAATACGATGATAATCCTTACGAATTGCTAAAGACACCCCTTAAGTTGCCTTCGTTGACCATACGACGACCCTACGCACATCCCTTAAAAAATACCAGGTAATGACTACATATTCCTTAATAATAGGGACAGTCTTACCCTTGAAAGAACATACAAGAACATGAAAGACTTAGTCTAGGGTAGGTACCTCATAGTTACTTGCTCACACATTCAAAAAATGCTCTTCACACCTCACTATTTTCAAACATCTTCAAAAACAAGGATTTGTATACATCCATACGAGGATCATTACAAAGTACTTAGACAAACTTCTAAATACACATACACTTCACACTTTCAAAACAATTAAGTGAGCTAAGTAACTAAGAGCCCATGGATAACCATGGATATAAAGGGTGCTGACACCTTCCCTTTATATAACCTACCCCCCGAACTCAAGTCTCTTAAAAATAGGTCTTTCCTGTTCTTTTATGTCCTTTCCACATGGATAAAATAAAAGTTGGTGGCGACTCTTGCTATCCCCAACATTTATAGAAAGTCAGTTCTCCCACAATGTTACAGAACTGACGACTCTGCTGGGGAATTGCTAAGTAAAAGAGGGGTACCCTTAGGAATTAGATCACTTAAATTGTTTGCTTTGTTTGCTTTATATTACTTGTTGGGCTTATGTGTGAAAGATCCTAACCCGAATCTAGTATACCCTAGGTAAATGGCAATAGACCAAGGAAATTATACGACGTATACCGATATGGTTGATCTGGTGGCCATAGTTAGTGTGACTTCTTGGTTGGTGCTTATGTTCCTTAAGTAAGTTAAGGATAATATGGGGCTGCCATATGTTATCAATGCACTAACTGACTTTTACAACCCTAGTTATCCTATCTTGGCCTTTGTAAACACCCCAAATTTGCCCTCACCCATTCACACCATGGCTTGTGATCTTTTCATATGCATAAGTTCAATCATAGCATCTCATATTGCATTTTTGTTTCACTGCATTGATTCAAAGTCATCTGCATCTAGGGTTTGTGATCTGAGCAATCCCTGAGCCATTTGAGCCACTCCAAAGGTCATTAATCACTTCAAAGGGGTCCATGTATGTTCAAGCATCATATTATATCCTCACAAGGTTAAGAGAGTCAAAGAATCACAAGAACTGAGAAAGGCATGGAAGCAGAGCCAGGCTTAACTACACAGATGACCTAGAATTAGGGTTTTGGTTTCAGAGGCCATAACTCCAAATTTTTTGGTCATTCTTGTTTCTATTTGTCTCTATAGGTTATGAGGATCATGCATATCAATTTTCATGAAGAAATTCAATGGGGAAGGCATCTGATCAAGAGATGACTTCTTGAGCAAGTCAGTGCAAAATCAGGGCATCTGAGGCCCCCAATGACCCAACCAAAGGGTGTTCTCCATCATTTTGAATGTGTATGATCTTTATTTGATCATAGAAGGTGTTAGAAGTTCACAAAATTGAAGAATTTCAAGCCATTTGCAAAGTTGCCATTTTGGGAAAGTGACTTGTAATGCAAACTTGCCACTTTGGGAAGCTTTTTCAACCTCCTCTTTTTGATTCAAAGATGCTTCAAATGAGAAAAATTTGGTCATGAAAGTTGTAGAATGGATCCTCCCATTTTCAATTAGTACAAGAACTCATTCTAATTCATTTTGGATCAAAAGTTATGGCTTGTCAAAGTTGGCAAAAATCACATAATTTCATGTTTTACACCAAATAGGGAAAGTTGCAAAACCTCATGCCAAGGAAAAATGTGACTTCAAATGGACTTCTATGCATCACACAAACTTAAACCATGACCTAAAAATCAGAATGCACCAAAGAATCTCCAAGTTTCATGACTTGTGCATTAACAAACTTCAAAAGGGCCAAAAGATCACAAAATTGCAAAACCACACATAAGCTTTGATCCACTTGCAAATTGGCCTCAAATTCATTTCCATGGTTCCCCTTGATCACAGCTGAACCAAGCCATGCCTCTAAACCAGCCTGTCGTGACCCATACCTCAAAGGACAAGTCACATTGACTTTTGGCAAAATGGACCATACCAATCAAGCTGTGCCACCAACAACTCTCTGACCAATCACAGCTTCACATACATGCCTCATGGATCACATTTCACACAATCTTGGAAGCTGAAACCTCCCACAAGTCAGCATCCTCAAAACTCTCCTCTTATGCATTTTGCTTCGAATCTCAACACACAAGCCACAAACCTCAAAACAAATTTCACAGAATCACTCACCATGATCTTCTGATCATTTCCCAACCATTACTTTGGCCTGAAACCTCCCACATCAAATACACGATTTCCCTCCCCCATTGACCCGAGCTTCTGCAAACTTCCTCTAGAGGCCATATAAACTCCAGCTAAACATCACAAACTTCTGGGGAGGATCATTGGAGCTTGTTTGGACCAAAGAAGCAGCCAGAAAGCACCTGAGGCAAAAGCTCCAGTTCAGGTGAGCTCAAGAACATTTTTTCCAGGACTTTGATTTCTTGTTATAAAATGATTCTATGAGTTGCACTGATCATGTTGATGCTTTTATTTTTGAAAATGATTGAGTTTTGAGAATGTTATGTTGTTCTGAAATTTTGCCCGTGAAATGCATTTTGATCTGATTCTCTTGATTCATGAAAAATAAATGATTTTTGTTGGGGGGTTTAGATTCAGTGATGTTTGAGGGTTGATTCTGGAGAGTTTGATGAAGTTTTGATGCGTATTGAGTGAGATTGGAGAAATAGTTGGCCGGAGAAGATGACCGGAACATTGTTCCGGTCATCTGAAAGTCATTAGGGCACAGGATTAGGGTTAAATCATAATTAGTGAGATTTGAATTCTGGCCGTTCATTCGCGCGCGTAGTCAATTCCCGCCCCCCTGATTTTGAATCTGGACCCTTGGATTGTTTGACTTTCTCATTTTCTCATTAAATTCATTTTAAATTCATTTGTTTCATAATTAACTTCTACGAATTTTAAAAAATAGTAAAACATATTTAAAAATTCTGAAATTTTTTTGTCAAGCATTTCATTAATTTTCAGAACCCAAAAATATTTTTATTTTTATTTTTTGCATTAAAAATTATTTTTAAATCATTTAAATGTTTATTTTTAATTAGTTAATGAGAATTAATTAATTAAAAATGCATTTAGGTATTTAAAAATCACAAAAAAATTCACATTGCATCTTAAAACATTTAGAAACATTATCAAACCCTCAAAACAAATTTCTTTTTGGTTCTTGAACTATTTTGACCTTTTTCATTGGAATTAAATTCATTTAAAGGCAATATTTTTGATCAAACTTAGAAAAATTCATTCTGCCTAACCATAAGGAGTTTGATGATGGTTCTTCTTGCATTGCATCCTTCACATCATGTAGTTTCTAGGGTAAAATTGGTTTGAATTCATATTTCATTTTCAATTTGTTTTGTATTTTTCATTGTGAAGTATCCAAAAACCCTAATTGACTTGAGAAATTCATAACTTGCACTAGGTTAAGAGTTAGGTCCCCTCCTTTGGACAGTGAACTTGTGTAGGGTTAGGGTTCCTTTGATCCCATTTTCAATTTTTTGTCATGTCATTTGCTTCTGGTTTTGAATTTTTGCATTGCATGTTGTATGTAAACCCTAATTTGTGCCTTCCTTTGCATCCATCTCTCATTTGCTTGCATACATGAACTTACCATGACATTTTGTGCATCCACATGATTCATAAGACATCTTAGGACATATTAGAATCATGTTTGATCATTGCATCTTTCATTTGCCATATTGTATGTCCATTCAATTTCATAAACTTTCATGAACTTCCATGGTTCAAAGCATGTTTCACTTGCATCCTCATCCTTGTATGATCATCCACAACTCTTGACATGTGTTTGCATCATCTCTTAGCATCATTAAAATCATGTTTATGCTTCTGACTTTGGTTTGCATCATGACATTTCATCTCATTTGCATTGCATTTCATTTCTTTTGCTAACTTTTCAGGTGGTAAGTTGTTTTGGGAAGTGAATTTTCCTTCACTTCTCACAATCTCTCTTCATCCCTCCTATGCATCATTGATGCATTTTATCTTGTGTATTAGAGTGAGCTTGCTCATTCATGCTCTTTCCCACTTTCTTTCTTCAGGCAACTTGTCTTCTTAAGTGAAGCAAGTTGTCTTGATTCTCTCTGCTTCTTTCTCCTTTCATCTGCTTCTTCCCTGGTGGTTTCTCTGAAGATCTTTTGCAAGCCTCACAAACCCTAGGAATACCCAAGCATGATCACAATTAGGGTTTGATTAGTCCCCCATTAGTTTTACCTTTGTGTCATCTTTGTGTCTTCTCCTCTCATCTCATAATCAAGGACTAAACCTTAAAGGTCTTAAGGCTTTGTGATTAAGCTTATGCCTGCATCCTTCTATTAGGATGGGGTGTATAACTTTAATCCTAAGTGTTAGACCCTTAATGTGTTTAAATCCTTTAATCAATTCATCTAATAATCATTAAGACATCAAGCTTGTAACTTGGGCCTTGCATTAGGGTTCTAATTCTTCCTTAATTGGCTAAGAAGGACTAACCCTAGTGTTAATGGACAAGTCCCCCTCAAGTTGTCTTACAAACCATAAAAATCACTTCTTCATCTTATCATTAACTAAAATCCATTTAATAAAGACTTTGTTTTGTCATGAGGTTAATCCCTAATCATGGATTAAGTTGAGGAGCCTTCCTCAGCTTAAATGTTCTCATCTATTATCCTTCTATTAGGATGGTGTAATGGGTCCATTAAATCCTTGATTATGGCTTAAACTCATTACTTAACACTAAACAAAAACAACAAAAACATCTAAATAATTACAAGTAGGTTAATGATCTTAATCCTACATCATGGTGATTAAGTGTGAGGTGCTTACTTCATGCTTAAGGTATTCTCATCACCCCTAATCAGAGGGAGGATGTGATGAGTTTACTAACCCTTGGTTTAGGCTTAAGCTCATTAACTTATGACAAATCCAAAAAAGCAATAAAAGATTGAAAACACAAAAAACAAACAATAATCGTCTCCTCCGGGATTCTTTTCTCACCTCATTCACTCACAAACGAGAACTTGCTTCTTCCGTCTAATGCAAGACAGTTTGCACCCGAGCCAGACAGGTCATACACTTGAGCATAGACAAGTAAGCAGTTCACAGTCAATTTATCTTTCAGTCTCTTTGAGTTGAACTACGGTGTTCTGACTTCCTCATTGCACGAGAGGATACGTAGGCATAACTTAACAGTTATCGAACAAAAGTCTCTGTATATCCCCCTCTTCCAGCATTATTCTTTTAGCCTCATTATCTTGGGCATTTCATTCTTGTTCTTACACTGACACTTCACATATTTCACTTCACTTTCTTTTAGCACTGACACTTGCATTCTTTCCAGCTTTGATACACAGACATCACTGACACTACCCCTTTTAAAACACAAATCTTTTAAGCGTGGATCCCGTCGAGTACGACGGACAATCTGGGTGCTAATACCTTCCCAGGTTGTAACCCACCCCCTTTCTCAGTCTCTCTGGTTCGCAACCGTCTTATCCATATCTTTTCTTAGGTTTATGTAGCATTACCTTTCCTCCGGGATAAAAATGCCTAGCAGGCGACTCTTGTCTTTTGAGTTCACCCTTGTGTGTTCTCACCCCTTTTCACCGACCGTTCGCGTCTGTACCCCTCTTGGCCCTGTGTCATTTGGTGGGAGCGACAACTTGGAGACTCTGCTGGGGACCCTTATACTGTAACCAGAGCTTCTGGTTCTTTTTGTGGGTTCCTCCTAGCGCTTGTTTGATTTGTGTTTACTAGGGTGTTATGTGCTAATTGTGTTTATTTATTCGCTTTATTTACTGCTTTATGTACAACTTTATTTATTGCTTTCCTTTACAGTCTTTCATATTTCATACTGTCATTATCATTGCTGGATTTGGTTTGCTGTTTTGGTGGGTGGGGATTCCATTGAGAGTTTAAGGTCCTATACCTGGGACCTGAGTGACACCTAGGCTAGAGTGGTTCATGTTCTTTCCCATTCCATTTCGGTCTGGTGCGGGAATATGAAACACGGTTCAGATGTGGGTTTCTTCTTGAGAACTATGTGCTACAGATTTCCTGTAGTGCTAGGGCTATCTAGGAAGCCTGCTAAGTCTGGATGACCTTTATTATGACCTTCAGAAACTGAGGTGAATTAGAGGAGGATCTTTTATGGTTATTGTAAACACTGTACCTCCGGGTTAGAAGTGTTTACACTTCTCATAACTGATCCAAGTCTGAGGATCCTTGTTCTAGAGCACCACCTGTGAGGGGGTTGGGCTGTTTACAGGTTTGCAGGTACCCTTGGCCACATCATACCCTATTACTATCTTGTTTAAGAGTACCTCATTTTGGACAGTTCTTGTGATTAACCCTGGACATGTGACTCTTTATTTGAGTCCCCCACCTTGGTTACTGGATTTCTGGACCTCCATCTGGATTTCTTGAACATACATGGGCTTTATATCAAGACAGATAATCAGATCCAGCTTGATCACAAACCCTTGCATATCATTTGCATACTCATCATTTGCATCATTTAACATTTGTTTATTTGTTTTTCAGGGTATCCACATTATATCTGGTTTGGTTTTGACCCCTTCTCTTGTATAGACCTCTGCTTCATCAGTTGTCTGCTTCAGCTGTCTTCATCATCATCAGCACTAGCCTGTCAGTGGCTCATCTCCAGTATCAGTCTTGATCCTCATCAGCACTTGTCTTCAGATCTTCATCAGCATTCATGGCTACACCCAGGAAGAGCAACATATCTTACCATTTCTTTGAGCCTGTATTGACTGGTATCAGGCAGGTCCAGTCACTTATCACTCCAGACCACATCCCTCTATTCAGAGAGCATTATGGAGGTATCCTGGATATGGTTATGGACCTGGACCCTTCTCAGGGGAGCATGATCCACACCTGCCTACAGTTTTATGACCCTCCTTTGAGATGCTTCACATTCCCAGACTTTCATCTAGGACCTCTGTTGGAGGAGTTTTCATCATTGATTGGAGTACCTGTCAGGGGTGGTGTCCCCTTCAACCCAGAGATGACTTCTCCCAGCAATGGAGAAGTGGCAAAAGCATTGCACCTGGAAACTACTTTGATTGAGCATAATATGACAACAAAGGCTGGGATCCCTGGTTTGCACTTGGATTTCTTGATTTCTTAGGCCATCCTGAAGGCCTCTTTGGGAGAATGGAGGGAAGTTTGTGCATTGTTAGCCCTCAACATATATGGGGTTATACTGTTTGCAGATGAGCCCAAATTTATCAGCAAGAATGCCATTCATCTTTTCCTTCTGAGGAACCCAGTACCCACATTGCTGGGAGATTTCTATTACTCCATTCATCAGAGGAATGAGAAGCAAAGAGGAAAGTTGGTGAGATGCTGTGCTCCCCTGTTTCACACCTGGCTGCTCAAACACCTGCCTAAGTCAGATGCATTCCTGAATCCCCACCAACAGAAGAATTGGGCCAAGAGGCTCATTGCTTTTACTTCAGATAACATCAGATGGTGCACCCAGAGCACCAAAGGCAAGGACATAATCACTAGCTGTGGGCAATACCCAAATGTACCTCTAATAGGAGTGAAGGGTTGCATCAACTACAATCCTTTGCTGTTTAAGAGGCAACTGGGCTATGCTTTGGTTCACCTTCCTAGAGTGCAAGATTTAGATGAGACCTTATATTGTGAAATAAAGCCTAACCTAGCTACTGTCAGACAAGCATCCTGGGCTTGGGACAACATCCAGACAAAAGGGATGGCTATTCTAGGGAGGTGTAATAATGTTGCTTCAGTTCAGTACTATGACTGGTCCCATGCTAGAGCTCAGATTACTAGAATGCCCTTCACTTTAGAGGACACACCTGGACCATCTACAGTACAGCCAGCAGCCACTGTCAGCCTGGAAGAATTTGAGAAGCTGAAGGAAAGGAATGAGAATCTGTCTCAGGCTCTGAAGAAGACCCTCTTGGAGAGGAGTGATGGTCGTCTGGACATTGAGAGGTTGGAGAAGCTTAGGGTGGAGCATCTGGCCAAGATTGAGAAAACAGAGGACTACATCAGAAAAGCAAGAGCTGGAGAACAAATATTGAAGAATGCCTGTAAAGAGGCAAAGCTTCAGAAGGCTAGGACTGAGCTCTATCTGCAAGAAAGTTAGGCTAGGTGGGTCAGGATCACTGAAACCCGGACACAAGAAGATAAGAGAACTCAAGCCAGGATTGAGCAGTTAGAGGCCAATGAAAAGAAGCAACCGGAAGCTTTGCTGGCAGCCCAGAAGGAGATTTCAGAGTTGAAGCTTAGGGCTGGTTTGAAAAGGTCAAAGGATCAGGACAGGCACAAGAAGCTGACCACTGCCATTGCCACCAGAAACCTCCTCATCAGGATTATTACAGAGCATCCAGCTAGTCCAGTGACTGAGGCACTTCTGAAGGAGGTTAAGGAGGATGAGTTTGGACTAGATGTCTGACTTTTTGATTGTTGTTATTTTCATTTGATGTACTTTTCTTTTGTGCTGTATTTTGACCCTTCAGGGGCATATGTTGTAAAAACAGACTATGTATTATTCATCATTTGTAATATATTTTAGTTTGTTTTCATTTGGGTTTTCTTTTCTCAACAACATCAAAGCATATTCCTCGAGGTCTGGAAAGGTCAAAACCAAGAACCAAGCCGGATACCTTGGAAAACAAATAAGCATACTGCATTGCATACTAACTTTTGTTTTGTTTTGTAGGTTTTGTTATTATTTTTGTTTGTTTCTAACTCTGTTGTGGTTCAGGAAATATTTCTCGCAGAAGTGTGTTCCCTGTCAACCGTGCACACCGGTATCCTACTCGCAACAACCTTCCGGGTATTCTAATGGAGCAAGTATAGCAAGACCTGACTGAGGTCAGAACCCAGATGGCTAATGAAAAAGTGGAGATGAGAAACCAAATGGCCCAATTCATGACTGTGATGACTGGCTTGGCCCAGAGTCAGGAAAGGTTAAGGGCATTGGTAGAAAGACAAACCCCCGAGGAACCTCATCCTGGAACTGGAGGAACAAGTAACAATGAGAGGGGTCAGCCTCATGTTAATCGACCTGTATTTGGACCTCATCTAGACCCGGAAGTCAACATCCCGGGAAATGTGCAAGGAAATACTACTGGGGGGAGAATTTTGCAAGAAGATCCCCAAGAGGAGCAGTTACTGTCATGGGAGCTGGAGATGAAGTCTATGATAGAAGGTTTGATGAAATTGCTGAGAAATTGAGATCTTTGGAGTCTCAAAACTCCTTGGGCTTCGATGTAATGGATATGGGGTTAGTGGATGGGGTGAGAATTCCCCACAAGTTCAAACCCCCGTGCTTTGAGAAATACAATGGAACCTCCTGTCCACGAACTCACCTGCAGTCTTTTCTAGGGAGACTCAAAGCATATACCATGGATGAAAAGCTGTGGATGTTCTACTTTGAAGACAGTTTGACTGGGGCTTCAAGAGAGTGGTATTCACACCTGACTAGAGCTACTATCAGATGCTGGAAGGACTTAGCTGAAGCCTTCATCAGACAATATCAATACAATCTGGACATGGCTCCTAACAGGACCCTTCTGATGGGAATGTCTCAATCTTCCAGAGAAAGCTTCAGGGAATATGCCCAAAGGTGGAGACAGCTTGCTGCTGCTGTCCAACCACCCATGTCGGAAAGAGAAATGGCCGACATGTTCATGAATACTTTGCAAGGAACATATATTGATAGGCTGGCTGCCTTTTCTTCCACCAGTTTTGCTGACGTGGTTATAGCCGGTGAAAGAATTGAAAGTCTATTAAAAATGGGCAAAATTTCTGATAATGGTGCAAGTTCGTCCAGTAATCCCAGGAAGCCTTTTGTGGGACCTCGAAGGACCGGTGAGATAAATGCCATTCATGCCAGCAGGGGCAGACCTCAGTATGTCCACAGATCAGTAGCAGCTGTCACTATTCCAGCTCCGATTCCTCAGCAATCAGCATATCAACAACCACAACAACCACACTATCAACAACAAGTTCAGTATCCGCCACAGAGAACCTATAACAACAACAATAGCAATCAACAACAAAGACCCTTTCAGCAAAGACCATCACAGGCAAACAGGGTGATTGACCCTATCCCTATGCCTTATGCTGCCTTATTGCCACAACTCCTGAAGCTTAACTTGGTTGAGTTAAGGACATTGGCACCACCAGATCCCTCTAATCTCCCGAAGAATTATGATGTCAACGCCAGGTGTGCTTTCCATTCCAATGCACCAGGTCACAATACGGAAAAATGCAGGGCATTGCAAATGAAAGTTCAAGATCTGGTGGATTCTAAAGCCCTCAACTTCGCACCGCCTCCGAATGTCAACAAAAATCCTATGCCTAATCATGGTGGGCCAAGGATTAATTCCATTGAGGAAGACAAACCATCTACTCTGATCACCAGTGTTGCACAAATTCGAACACCTCTGGTCGAAATTAAAGCTCAGCTTCTAGAGTGCCAGGTGTTCCCCGGGTGTGAACTCGGTTGTGGGTATTGCAACATCGCAGTCAACGGGTGTGAAAATTTGAGAAGCGGCATAGATGGTCTTATCAAGGATGGAATCCTTCAAATATCAACAACGGCGCCTACAAATCCAGCAATTCCTTTGACAACAATTCCTGATTCTTCTACAACAGCAGCAACAATCATTCCTACTGATTCATCAATATCATCAACAATGGCTCCGTCCATCACTTCAACAAGTCAAATTTCAACAACCATTTCTTCTACAACATCAACATCCATTTTGTCAGCAGGATCTTCTACAACTCCAACAGAAATTAATGAAGATGTCTCAGCAGTCACCATTTACTATGATCCATCAAATGTTCCTCCCAGCAACAATTTCCGACAACAAATAGTGGCACCTCCTGCCAGGTCACCAGTCACAATTTACTACGATCCGCACACCATTACAACACCCTCCTCTGCAGCAGTCAGTCCAGTTACTATTACGGTACCTGGACCCGTTCCCTATGAAAGCAGTAATGCCATACCTTGGCATTATGGCTCTGATCTCTATTGCAACGGGGAGAAAATCACTCTGGATTCATCAACCTCTTCTCCACAAATTGATAATGTTAGGGGAGGCGGATGCTTCACCAGAAGCGGACGCCTTTTTGCCTCACAAGTGCAAAGACCTAATGCCGAAGCAGAAGCTGCTGCCAAAGCAAAAGGAAAGAGTGTGGTATTTGAAGAGCCGGTTGCCAAAGAAACTCAGAAGACATCTTTTGAACAAGATGTAGACGAGTTCATGAGAATCATAAAGAGAAGTGATTACAAGGTGGTGGATCAGCTTCACCAAACTCCCTCAAAAATCTCCATATTATCACTGTTGATGTGTTCAGAAGCTCACAGGAATGCATTATTGAAAGTCCTGCACGCAGCATACGTGCCAGAGGAGATCACTGTTAATCAGCTAGAAACCGTGGTAGCAAATGTCAATACCAGTCATGGACTGGGCTTTACCGATGCTGACTTAACAACAGAGGGATGTAACCACAATAAGGCTTTGCATATCACCTTGGAATGCAAGGGTGCTGTTCTATCTCATGTGCTGGTGGACTGGGTCATCGCTCAATTTCTACCAAAGAAAGCCTTGGTGAAGCTGGAGTATGATGGCTTGGCACTGCGTCCAAGTAACTTGGTGGTAAGAGCATTTGATGGCTCTAAGAGATCAGTGCTTGGAGAGATTGATCTGCCTGTGATGATTGGCCCGCAGACTTTTAAAACTACCTTCTATGTGATGGACATTCAGCCGGCCTACAGCTGTCTGTTGGGTAGACCCTGGATCCACGCCGCTGGCGCTGTTACGTCTACCCTTCACCAGAAGCTGAAATTCGAGTGGGAAGGCCAGATCATCACCATCTGTGGGGAGGAAGACATCTTTGTTAGTCATCTGGCTACGTACAAGTACATAGAAATGGATGGAGAAATCCATGAAACCATGAGCCAAGGGTTTGAGGCCCTGAACATTAATGAAGCATCTGCTGTACTGGGAACCTCCAAAACTTCATATCAGCAAGCCCGGAAGGTTGTTGAAGAGGGTACTGCCCAAGGCTGGGGCAAGCTGCTTCCCGTGGAAAAGAAAGAAGACAGATTTGGGTTGGGTTACAAACCAACTCAACAAGATCAATCGGAGGCTGCGAAAGAGCCCAATTTTGTCAGCGGGGGAATGCTCACCCCGGATGCTGTGAACAATTTGGAAGACGAGGAGGAAAGCGACCGCAACCTGGAGAGCTGGATACATCCAAGGATCCCGGGGAGCCAAGTCCTTAACTGGTCTTCCCAGGAAATTATAAGGGTTACTCCTGCATAGTAATTATTATTTCCTATATTTTAAAGCATGCATCAAGTCTTGCATCTTGCCCAAGATGACAAGACTCATTTTGTAATCGGGCCATCTTGTAATTTTGTGCAAATGGATTAATCAATGAATATCGGACATCTTTTGAAAACGAGTCTCTTTTTCGCTCACTGTTTTTCATTTTTCTTTTTATACAAAAATAAAATGGCAATGTTTTCCAAAATGATAACTTCATTTCACTTTTTCTAAAATAAGATAAAAATAATCACTAAAATGAACCAATTTAAACCCTTGCAGAAAGTGCCCTCCAGATCGCACCGACAACAACACTGTTATGACTTCGTATGACTTTGACAATCCAATCAATCAATCTGATGAAGGGGTTGAAGAAGATTATGAGCTACCTGAAGAGCTAGCCAGGTTGTTAAGGCAAGAGGAGAAGGTTATCACTCCTCATCAGGAGGAGATTGAAACAGTTAATCTTGGTACGGAAGAAGACGTAAAAGAGGTCAAGATCGGGGCCTGCCTACAAGTTTCAGTAAAGGAGCAACTGATTGATATGCTTCGGGAGTATGTGGATGTCTTTGCTTGGTCTTATCAGGATATGCCCGGGTTGGACACCGATATTGTCATGCACAAGCTACCTTTGAAAGAAGATTTCCCACCAGTAAAACAGAAGCTGCGCCGTACTCGCCCAGATATGGCAATGAAGATTAAAGAAGAGGTACAAAAGCAGTGGGACGCCGGTTTCCTGGCTGTGACTAGTTACCCGCCGTGGGTTGCTAATATTGTACCTGTGCCTAAGAAGGACGGCAAAGTGAGGATGTGTGTGGATTACCGAGATCTGAACAGAGCCAGCCCGAAAGATGACTTCCTTTTACCTCACATTGATGTATTGGTCGACAATATGGCTCAGTTCTCGGTGTTCTCCTTCATGGACGGATTTTCAGGATACAATCAGATCAAAATGTTGTAAACACCCCAAATTTGCCCTCACCCATTCACACCATGGCTTGTGATCATTTCATATGCATAAACACAATCATAAGATCCCATATCCCATTTTTGATTCACTGCATGGATTCAAAGTCATCTGCACCTAGGGTTTGTGATCTGAGCAATCCAAGAAGCTTCTTGAGCCACTCCAAAGGTCATCAATCACTTCAAAGGGGTCCATGTGTGTTCTTATATCATATTATATCCTCTCAAAGTCAAGAATGCTAAAGAATCACAAGAACTAAGATTGGTATGGAAGCAGAGCCAAGTTTGACTGCACAGATGACCTAAAATTAGGGTTTTGGTTTCAGAGGCCATAACTCCAAATTTTTTGGTCATTCTTGTTTCTATTGGTCTCTATATGGTATAGGGAGTATGCTTATCAATTTTCATGAAGAAATTCCATGGGGAAGTCATCTGATCAAGAGTTGACTTTTCAGACAAGTCAGTGCAAAATCAGGGCATCTGAGGCCCCCAATGACCCAACCAAGGGGTGATCTTCATCATTTTGAGTATGTATAATCCTTATTTGATCATGGAAGAAGTTTGAAGTTCATAAAATTCAAGAATTTGAAGTTTTTGCAAGGTTGACTTTTTTGGGCATGGTTGACTTTTAATGAAATGTCATTTTATGCAACTTTTTCAACCCTTACTTTTTGATCCAAAAATGCTTCAAATGGAAAAACTTTGGTCATGAAAGTTGTAGATTAGATCTTTCCCTTTTCAAAAAGTACAAGAACATGACCTAATTCATTTTGGATCAAAAGTTATGGTGTGTCAAAGTTGGCAAAAATCACTAAATTTCAAGTTATGCACAAAATGGAAAACTTGCAAATCCATGTACCAAGCATTCTAGTGACTTCAAAATGACTTCAAAGCTTCATCACATGATCATACATGACCTAAAAACAGAATTGGCCCAAGGGATTTCTCATTTTTGTGCCTTGATTTTCAAAGTTCCATAAGTCATTTTTCATAAGGGTGCAAAGAGGGATTTGTGACAAAATCATTCTCCAAAGAGTTATGTGATCACTAGTTACTTTCTATGCATTGCCATGACCAATTGAGACATCATGCACCAAAATTCAGCAAGAAGAATCACATGTGTATAAGCAAAAATCATGAGAAAACACAAGTGGACAACTTGCAAAAATCACTCTCAATTCATGATCCATATGTTGCAGTCACTCTCAAGCAATCCAAGGGCTGTCCCTAACCCAAGCTGAAGCCAGACATGACCTCAAACTGCTGCTGCCATAGCCCATGCTGCAAGTACCAATCACATTGACTTTTTGGCCAAAACTCCCATACTCATGGAATAGTAAACAGCCACCCCTACTGACCTGCCCTCAGCCTATTCACACAACTTGGGAGGATTATAGCAAAGCATTGGCCCTTGAGACAAGCCAGAACTCAGTCCCCACAAAAACTGTCAAGAAGCTTCCCTCCTTCGAATCTCATTTTTCAGCCATCACACATCCAATTTCTCTTCACCAACAAATCAAACACACTAAAAGGAACCAGAATCAACCCTTGTTAGAGCTAAAAACACCATACACACAGACCCCATTTTCTGATATATCAGATTCGGATCTCTCAAAATAGCTTGTTTAAGCTCCATCCAAGCTTGCCATTAGCACCAGGGGAACCTTTGGAGTGAGTCTGCATCAAAGAATAGCTCAGAAAGCCCAGAAACAGGAGCCTCCATCTCAGGTATGGCCATGAACTTTTTCTCTCAGAGCTTGCATTTTAAGTTATAATCTGGTTGTGTATGTCTTGCTGATCATAAGGGTGTGTTTAGAATAAAAAATGAGTGAGAAATGAGGATTTACCAAAGCTCTGAAACTTTGCCCGTGAACCTTGTTAGCTTCGATTCTCTTGGTTTAAGCATGAGAAATTTAGTTTGAGAGATGATTTGAGTGGGGTTTGGGTAGAGGAACATTTTCCTGCTTTTAATTTGAAGTATGGTGGCCTGAATCATGTTCTAGGGTTTTCAACCCGCCGGAGAAGATGACCGGAGCTCCCCTCCGGTCACCTGAAGATGCTTAGCCCTAATCCCAGTCATTAAATGGCATTTGAATCTCGTGCGTTGGATTAGTTGACCCCTTTGACTTGGCGCGTGAACGTCTGGCCCAGATTCACTCATTTTGCCCTAATCCCCTTTCATTAGTTTAATTAATCATAATTAAATTAATTTAATCAGGACAAGCCTCAGCCCTTGGATGACGCGCCAGTCAACCAATTCCACTCCAGTTTAAATATCAACCATCAGATCTGCTTACTTCTTCTTTTATTTATTTTTATTTTCATTTTTTTTCATTTAACTTCCACAATTTATTTAAAATAGCAAAAATACATTAAAAAATCTGAAATTTTTTGTACAAGTTATTATTTAATTTCAGAACACAAAAATATTTTATTTTTATTTTTTAGCATTTAAAAAGTATTTTTAAATATTTAAAAGTTTCTTTTTAATTAATTAATGAGAATTAATTAATTAAAAATACTTTTAGGTATTTAAAAGTCACCAAAAAATTCATGAAGCATTTAAAAACATTTAGAAACATTGTCCAACTCTCAAACCAAATTTCTTTTTTGATCTTGATGCATTTTGAGAATTTTCCATGGAATTAAAATCATTTTTATGCATTATTTTGATCCAAACTTCCAAAAATCATTTCTGCCTAACCCTAAAGAGTTGGACCTTGATTCTTTTTGCATTGCATTGTGTTTAGCATGTAGTTTGTGAGATTAAATGACCATGATTTGATCTTTCATTTTCCATTTGTTTGGTAATTTTCCTTGTTAAGGAACCCTAAAACCCTAGAAAACTTAGAAAAAATCATAACTTGAATTTGGTTAAGAGTTGAAACTTCTCCTTTGGGCATTGGGTTAGTATAGGATTAGGGGTCCTTTGAGTGCATTTTCAATTTTTTGTAATGTTGTTTGCTTCTGATTTTGGTTTGTGTTTGATGCTTTGATCATAAACCCTAATTTGGGCTTCCATATGCATCCACCTTGCATTTGCACTCATACCATGACTTGCCATAGCATTTTATGCATTCATTTGATTCATTTAACATCATAAGACATATTGAAAGCATGTTTGATCATTGCATCTTGCATTTGCCATGTTGTATACCATTTGCATGTCATAACTTTTCATGTATGTTCATGGTCCTTAACTTGCTCCATTTGCATCCATAAGCTTGTATGATCATCCTCATGAGTTGTTTCATGTTTGTGGCATCTCATAGCATCATTAACATCATGCATGTGCTTCTGGTTTTGTTTCACATCATGCCATTTCATTTCATTTGGCATTACATTGCATTTCTTTCACTAACTTTTCAGGTGGTAAGTAACTTTGAGAAGTGGATTTGCCTTCACTTCTCACATTTTCTTTTCATCTCTCTCTTGCATCCATTGCTGCATTTTGATATGTGTTTGAGTTTGAGCTTGCTCATTCTTCTCCTTCTTACTTTCTTTCTTCAAGTGACTTGACTTCTTGAATGAAGCAAGTTACTTTGCTTCTCCTGATCCTTTCATCTGCTTCCTGGTGGTTCCTTTGAAGATTGCTCTTGTAAACCTCACAAACCTTAGGAACAACCAAGCATGACAATGATTAGGGTTTTGATTAGTCTCCCCACTTAGTTTCACCTTTGTGTCTCTTTGGGTCTTCTCTTCTCATCTCATAATCAGGGACTAAACCCTAAAGGCTTTAAGGCTTTGTGATTAAGCTTATGCCTGCATCCTTCTATTAGGATGGAGTGTATAACTTTAATCCTAAGTGTTAAACCCTTAATGTGTTTAAATCCTCTAATCAATTCACATAATAATCACCAAGACATCAAACTTGTAACTTGGGCCTTGCATTAGGGTTCTAATTCTTCCTTAATTGGTTAAGAAGGACTAACCCTAGTGTTAATGGACAAGTCCCCCTCAAGTTGTCTTACAAACCATAAAATTCACTTCATCATCATATCATTAAATAAAATCCACTTAACCAAAGGCTTGTTTTGTCATGAGTTTAATCCCTAATCATGGATTAAGTTGAGGAGCCTTCCTCAGCTTAAACACTCTCATCTATTATCCTTCTATTAGGATGGTGTAATGAGTCTGTTTAATCCTTGATTATGGCTTAACCTCATTACTTAACACTAAACAAAAAAACACCAAAAAAACATCTAAATAATTACAAGTAGGTTAATGATCTTAATCCTGCATCAAAGGTGATTAAGTGTGAGAATCTGACTTCACACTTAAGGTATTCTCATTACCCCTAATCAGAGGGAAGATGTGATGAGTTTACTAAATCCACTGGTTTAGGCTTAAGCTCATTAACTTATGACAAACTTTCAAAAGCAATAAAAGACTGAAAACTCAAAAACAAGCAATAATCGTCTCCTCCGGGATTCTTTTCTCATCATCTTCACTCACAAACGAGAACTCGCTTCTTCCGTCTAATGCAAGACAGTTTGCATCTGTGCCAGACAGATCATAAACTTGAGCATTGACTAGCAAGCAGTTCACAAGTCAATTCATCTTTCAGTCTCTTTGGGTCGAACTACGGTGTTCTGACTTCCTCATTGCACGAGAGGATACGTAGGCATAACTTAACGGTTATCGAACAAAAGTCTCTGTATATTCCCCCTCTTTCCAGCTTTATTCTTTAAGCCTCATAATCTTGAGCAATTCTTTCTCATTCTTACACTGACACATCATTTATACACTTTACACTCCTTTTTGCACTGACACCTGTACATCCTTTTCCAGCTATTTTATACACAGATTGCACTGACACTACCCCTTTAAAACACAAATCTTTTAAGCGTGGATCCCGTCGAGTACGGCGGACAATCTGGGTGCTAATACCTTCCCAGGTTGTAACCAACCCCCTTTCTCAGTCTCTCTGGTTCGCAACCGTCTTATCCATCTTTTTCTAGGTCTATGCAGCATTGCCTTTCCCTCGGGATAAAAATGCCTAGCTGGCGACTCTTTCTTTTTCCAGTGAGTTCACTGCTGTGTGTTCTCATTGTCCCTTTCGCCGACCGTTCGCGTCTGTACCTTTATTTGGGCCATTCCCCATTTATCGGGAGCGACAGCTTGGCGACTCTGCTGGGGACCCTTATACTGTAACCAGGGCTTCTGGTTCTTTTTGTGGGTTCCTCCTAGCGCTTGATTGATTTGTGTTTGCTAGGGTGTTATGTGCTATTTGTGTTTGTATATTTATTTTGTTTACTGCTTTATGTACATTTATTTATTTGCTTTATTTATAGCTTTATATATATCATACTGTCATACTGTGCTGGCTGGATCTGTTTGGTTGTTTTGGTGGGTGGGTGTTCTATTGAGAGATAAGGTCCTATACCTGGGACCTGAGTGACACCTAGGCTAGAGTGGTTCATATTCTTTCCCATTCCATCTCGGTCTGGTGCGGGAATATGAAACACGGTTCAGATATGGGTTTCTTCTTGAGAACTCTGTGTTGCAGATTTCCTGCAGTACTAGGGCTATCTGGGAAGCCTGCTAAGTCTGGATGACCTTTAGTATTGACCTTCAGAAACTGAGGTGAATTAGAGGAGGAACTTTTATGGTTATTGTAAACACTGTACCTCCGGGTTAGAAGTGTTTACACTTCTCATAACTGATCCAAGTCTGAGGATCCTTGTTTTAGAACATCACCTGTGAGGGGGTTGGGCTGTTTACAGGTTTGCAGGTACCCTTGACCTCAGCATACCCTGTTACCTTGTTTGAATAAGAGTACTCCATTTTGGAACAGTTCTTGTGATTCTAAAACCCTGGACATGTGACTCTTTATTTGAGTCCCCCACCTTGGTTACTGGACTTATAGACCTCCATCTGGATTTCTTGAACATACTTGGACTTATATCAGAATACTTGATCAGATCCAGCTCAGTCACAAACCCTTGCATATCATTTGCATACATCATCATTGCATCATTTTAACATGTGCTTATTTGTTTTTCAGGGTATCCATACTTTACTTTGGCTTGGTTTTGACCCCATCATCAGCATAGGCCTATCTTCACCAGTATCTACTCCAGTTATCAGCTATCTGCATCATCAGTCTCAGCCTGTCAGAGACCTATCTTCAGTGTTACTCTCAGCACCTGTCTCCATTCTTCAGCAACATGGCACCTAAGAAAAGTAACATCTCCTATCACTTCTTTGAACCTAAACTAGCTAGCATCAGGAGGATTCAGACTCTGATTACTCCAGACCATATACCACTTTTTAGAGAATGTTATGGAGGAATCCTTGATGTGGTTATGGATTTGGACCCTTCACAGCGGAGCTTGATACATACCTGCCTGCAGTTCTATGACCCTCCCCTGAGGTGCTTTACATTTCAGAATTTTCAGTTGGGACCCTTGTTGGAGGAATATTCATCATTGGTTGGTGTACCCATCAAGGGTGGAATCCCTTTCAACCCTGAGATGGCTTTCCCAAGTAATGAGGAGATAGCCAAAGCATTACATCTGGAACCAGTTCTGATTGGGCAGAATTTGACATCTAAATCTGGAATCTCTGGTTTTCATTTGGATTTCTTGACTTCTCAGGCTAGTCTGAAGGCCTCCCTGGGGGAGTGGAAGGCAGTCTGTGCTCTGTTGGCCCTTAGCATATATGGGGTCATACTTTTTGCAGATGAGCCTAGGTTTGTTAGCAAGAGTGCAATCCATCTTTTCATCCTGAGAAACCCAGTACCCACCTTACTGGGAGATCTTTACTACTCTGTCCATCAAAGGAATGAAAAGCAAAGGGGAAGATTAGTGAGATGCTGTGCTCCTTTGTTCCATACTTGGCTGCTCAAGCATTTTCCAAAAACTGATGCATTCCTGAACCCTCACCAGCAGAAAAACTGGGCTAGGAGGCTTGTTGCTCTAACCTCAAATGATATCAGATGGTGTACTCAGAGTACTAAGGGCAGAGACATCATTACAAGTTGTGGACAATTTCCCAATGTGCCTTTAATCGGAGTGAAAGGGTGCATCAATTATAACCCTCTGCTATTCAAAAGACAACTGGGCTATGCATTAGTCCATCCTCCCAGAGCACAGGATCTGACTGAAACCCTGTATGTTGAAATCAAGCCTAATTTGGCTGTTGTCAGGCAAGCAGCCTGGGCCTGGGACAATGTGCAGACTAAAGGAGTAACCATTATGGGGAAGTGCAACAATGTGGCATCAGCACAGTACTATGAGTGGTCTCATGCAAGGGCCCAAATGTCTGGAATGCCCTTCACTATTGAAGATGTGCCTGGACCATCCTCAGCACCACCTCCTGTCACTGTCAGCTTAGAGGAGTTTGAGAAATTGAAAGAGAGAAATGAAAAGTTGACTCATGCCCTACAGAAGACCCTCTGGGAGAGGAGTGATGGTAGGTTGGATATTGAGAGGTTGGAGAAGTTGAAGGTGGAGCATTTGGCTAGAATTGAGAAGTCAGAGGATTATATTAAGAAGTCTAGGGCTGGAGAACAAATCTTGAAGAATGCCTGCAAGGAAGCTCAGTTCCAGAAGGCCAGGACTGATTTGTATTTGAAGGAGAGTCAAGCTAGGTGGGTCAGAATCACCGAAGCTCGTACTCAAGAGGACAAAAGGACTCAGGATAAGATTGAGCAACTGGAGGCTAGTGCAAAAGAGCAACAGGAAGCCCTAGCAGCTGCCCAGAGGGAGGTCTCAGAGTTGAAGATCAGAGCTGGAGTGAAGAGGTCAAAGGACCAGAGTCAGCACAAGAAGCTAACAGCAGCTATTGCAACCAGGAATCTCCTTATCAGGAACCTTACAGAGCGTCCCGCTGATCCTGTGACTGAAGCACTTCTCAAGGAAGTTCAGGAGGATGAGTTTGGTCTTGGTGTTTGACTTTTGTTTGTTGTTGCTTTCATTCTATGTACTTTTATTTTCTTATGATGTATTTTGACCTCTCGGAGGGCTTGTATTGTAAAAAGAAACAAGTTATGTATTATTTTACTTTTTGTAATATATATGTGTTGGTTTGTTTCATCTGAGTTTTCTTCAAGCAATATCACAAGCATCTTCAAGGGTCTGGAAGGGTCAAAACCAAGTGCCAAGCCGGATACCTTGGAAACGAATAAGCATAACTGCATTGCATACTAACCTTTTACCTTGTTTTGTAGGTTTTGTTTATTTGTTACTAACTCTGTTGTGATCTCAGGAATTATTGCTCGACGACGTGTGTTTCCACTCAACCGTCCACATAGATATCCCACCCGTAACAACCTTCCGGGCATACAGATGGATCAAATGCAGCAGGACCTTACAGAGGTCAGAAATCAAATGACCAACGAGAGGTTGGAAATGAGGAATCAAATGACACAATTTATGGAGGTGATGAACAACATGGCTCAAAGCCAGGAGAGGTTAAGAGCACTGGTGGAAGGGAGAAACCAGGAAGACCATCAGCCAGGGACTGCTGGGACAAGCAACAATGAAAGAGTCCAACCTCATGTCAATCCCCCAGTCTTTGGACCCCACCTCCATCCAGAGGCCAACATCCCTGTCAATATACAAGGGACTGCCACTGCAAGCAGAGTGCTGCAAGAAGACCCCCAGGAAGATCAGTTCACAGTGATGGGAGCTGGGGAGGAAGCTTATGACATAAGGCTGGATGAGATAGCTGAGAAATTGAGATCCTTAGAGTCTCAAAACTCTTTGGGTTTTGATGTTATGGACATGGGCTTGGTAGACGGGGTCAGGATTCCCCACAAATTTAAACCACCATGCTTTGAGAAGTATAATGGGACTTCCTGTCCCCGGACCCATTTACAATCCTTTCTGGGGAGGTTGAAGGCCTATACCATGGACGAGAAGCTATGGATGTTTTATTTTGAGGATAGCTTGACGGGAGCTTCAAGAGAATGGTACTCTCATCTGACAAGAGCAACCATTAGATGCTGGAAGGACCTGGCAGAGGCCTTTATCAGACAATATCAGTACAACCTAGATATGGCACCCAACAGGACCCTCCTAATGGGAATGTCACAGTCGTCTAGAGAAAGTTTCCGAGAGTATGCCCAGAGATGGAGGCAATTGGCTGCTGCTGTTCAGCCACCTATGTCAGAGAGGGAGATGGCAGATATATTTATGAACACCCTCCAAGGAACGTACATTGACAGGCTGGCTGCCTTCTCATCTACCAGCTTTGCAGATGTTGTCATAGCTGGGGAAAGAATTGAAAGCCTGTTAAAGATGGGCAAAATTTCTGACAACGGTGCTAGCTCGTCCAGCAATACAAGGAAGCCTTTTGTAGGCCCAAGAAGAACTGGTGAGACCAATGCTATCCACACCAGCAGGGGCAGACCCCAATATGTTCATAGGTCTGTAGCAGCAGTCACCATCCCCGCTCCAGCTCATCCACAACCAGCTTATCAACCACCGCAACAGAATTATCAGCAACAACCTCAGTACCAGCAACAGACTCAGTATCCTCCGAGAAATTACAACAACACCAACAACAACAATCAACAGAGACCATTCCAACAGAGACCTTCTCAGGCCAACAGGGTGATCTATCCGATCCCTATGCCTTATGCAACATTACTACCACAACTCCTGAAACTCAATCTGGTTGAGCTAAGGACATTGGCGCCTCCAGATCCCAACAGTCTACCCAGAAATTATGACGCCAATTCCAGATGTGCTTTCCATTCAAATGCACCTGGCCATAGTACAGAGAAGTGCATAGCTTTGCACATGAAGGTACAAGACCTGGTAGACTCTAAGGCTCTGAACTTTGCACCACCACCAAATGTTAACAAAAACCCTATGCCACACCACGGAGGTCCCAGAATCAATGCTATTGAAGAAGACAAGCCGTCTTATTTGATAACCAGTGTGGGTCAGATTCGGACACCGTTGGTGGAGATTAAAGCTCAACTCCTCGAATGTCAAATGTTCCCGGGATGTGAGCTAGGGTGTGCTTACTGCAACATTTCAGTGAATGGCTGTGATAACTTGAGGGATGACATAGATGGTCTCATCCAGAGTGGCCTGCTTCAAATTACAACATCATTCCCAACAAATCCAGCAATCTCATCAGCAACAATTCCAGTATCTCCTACAACTGCAACAACCATTGTTCCCGACAACTCTTCAGCTTCATCAACAAATGTTTCATCTGTCATTTCAACTGGTCAGATATCAACGAACATTCCTTCTACAACTTCAGCACCACTTCATTTTGAATCTCCTACAACAACAACACCCATCCTTCCAACAATGTCTCCTACAACAGCAGCAAACCATGAAGATATCTCAACAGTTACGATTTATTATGATCCTGAAAATGATTCTGCCTACAACTCGCAAAGTGCTACTCCTATCAGAGCACCAGTCACAATATATTATGATCCACAGACTATCACAGTTCCTTCTGCAGCTACCATCAGTCCAGTCACTGTCACAGTGCCTGGGCCAGTACCTTATGAAAGCAGTAAGGCCATCCCTTGGCATTACGGCTCTGACGTATACTGCGAAGGACAGAAAATCACTCTTGAACCATCAACACCTGCACCACAAATAGACAATGTGGGAGGAGGCGGAGGCTTCACTCGAAGCGGACGTCTCTTTGCTCCACAAATTCAAAGACCCACTGCCGAAGCAGAAGCTGCTGCCAAGGCAAAAGGAAAGAGCCCGGTGCAGGAAGATCAAGCTATTAAGGAAACTTTGAAAACACCCTTTGATCAAGAAGTTGATGAGTTCATGAGAATCATCAAGAAGAGTGATTACAAAATAGTGGATCAGCTTCACCAGACGCCTTCCAAGATCTCCATTCTATCATTGCTTATGTGCTCCGAAGCCCATCGGAATGCACTACTCAAAGTCTTGCACGCAGCTTACGTGCCTGAAGAGATCACCGTCAATCAGTTGGAAACTGTAGTTGGAAATGTTACTGCTAGCAATGGGCTAGGGTTCACCAATACTGATTTGACTACGGAAGGCCGCAACCATAACAAGGCCTTGCACATCACCATGGAATGTAAAGGTGCAGTCCTTTCCCATGTGCTGGTAGATACAGGATCATCCCTCAATGTCTTACCTAAAAAGGCCCTTGTAAAGCTAGAGTATGAAGGATTGGCATTGCGTCCCAGTAACCTGGTAGTAAGAGCCTTTGATGGTTCCAAGAGATCGGTTCTGGGGGAAATTGAGCTGCCTGTAACGATTGGCCCACAAACTTTTAAAACGATCTTCTACGTGATGGACATTCAGCCTGCCTACAGCTGTTTGTTGGGTAGACCATGGATTCATGCCGCTGGCGCAGTAACGTCTACCCTTCACCAGAAGTTAAAATTTGAGTGGGAAGGCCAAGTCGTTACTATCTGTGGAGAGGAGGATATTTTTGTTAGCCATCTGGCTACTTACAAATATATTGAGATGGATGGGGAGATCCATGAAACAATGAGTCAAGGGTTTGAGGCCCTGAACGTAAATGAAACCTCTGCTGTACCTGGAATTTCCATGTCATCTTATCAACAAGCCCGGAAGGTTGTTGAGGAAGGAACTGCCCAAGGCTGGGGCAAGGTTTTATCTGTGGAGGAGAAGAAGGACAAATTTGGGTTGGGTTACAGACCAACTCAACAAAATCAAGCAGAGGCTGCTGAGAAGCCCGGTTTTATCAGTGGGGGGATGCTCACCCCTGATGCTATCAACAATTTGGAAGACGAGCTGGAAGAAGAGCGCAACCTGGAAAGTTGGATTCGTCCAAAGATCCCGGGGAGCAGTATCTCAAACTGGTCTTCCCAGGAAATTATAAGAGTTACTCATGCAGAGTAATTATTATTTCCTGTATTTTTATAGCATGCATCAAGTCTTGCATCTTGCCCAAGATGACAAGACTCATTTTGTAATCGGGCCATCTGTACTTTTTGTGCAACAAGATTAATCAATGAAATATCAGACATCTTTTTGCAAATGAGTCTTTTCCTTTTCCGCTCACTGTTTTTCCATTTTTCTTTTTGTACAAAAAAATAAATGGCGATGTTTTCAAAATGACAACTTTATTTCACTTTTCTAAACAAGTTTAAAATCAATCACTAAAATGAACAAACTGAACCCTTGCAGAGAGTGCCCTCCAGACAACACCGACAACAGCACGGCTATGACTTCGTATGACTTTGACAATCCAATCAATCAAGCTGATGAAGGGGTTGAAGAAGAATATGAGCTTCCTGAAGAGCTAGCCAGGTTGTTGAGACAAGAGGAGAAAGTTATCACTCCTCATCAGGAGGAGGTCGAAACAGTTAATCTTGGTACAGATGAAGACGTGAAAGAGGTTAAGATCGGGGCCTGCCTGCAAGACTCAGTGAAGAGACAACTGATTGATCTGCTTCAAGAATATGTGGATGTGTTTGCTTGGTCGTATCAAGATATTCCAGGGTTGGACACCGACATTGTTATGCACAAGCTGCCTTTAAGAGAAGAATGCCCACCGGTTAAACAGAAACTGCGCCGTACTCGCCCAGACATGGCAATGAAGATCAAGGAAGAGGTACAAAAGCAATGGGACGCCGGGTTCCTTGCTGTAACTAGCTATCCACCGTGGGTTGCTAACATAGTACCTGTACCTAAGAAAGACGGCAAAGTAAGGATGTGTGTTGACTACCGGGATCTGAACAGAGCCAGCCCGAAAGATGACTTCCCATTACCTCACATTGATGTATTGGTGGATAACACGGCTCAGTTCTCGGTATTCTCCTTCATGGATGGATTTTCAGGATACAATCAGATCAAAATGTCACCTGAAGACATGGAGAAGACAACCTTCATCACGCCTTGGGGCACGTTCTGTTACAAGGTGATGCCATTCGGATTGAAGAATGCTGGTGCAACATATCAACGGGCTATGGTAACATTATTCCACGATATGATCCATAAGGAAATCGAGTGTTATGTGGATGACATGATTGCCAAGTCCCTCACAGAAGAAGACCACCTGGTAAATCTACTGAAGCTATTCAAGCGTCTGAGGAAGTACCAATTGAAGTTAAACCCCAACAAGTGCACATTCGGGGTGCGATCTGGTAAGCTGCTGGGATTTATCGTAAGCGAGAAAGGGATTGAAGTTGACCCTGATAAAGTCAAAGCTATTCAAGAGATGCCTGCACCGAAAACTGAGAAAGAAGTTCGGGGGTTCTTAGGTCGATTGAACTACATTTCACGGTTCATATCTCACCTTACAGCAACCTGTGAACCCTTGTTCAAATTGTTGAGAAAGGAACAAACGGTTAGATGGAACGAAGACTGCCAGAAGGCTTTTGACAAGATCAAGGAGTACTTGCAAGAACCTCCAATCCTTATGCCTCCAGTTGAAGGAAGACCTCTAATCATGTACTTAACCGTATTAGAAGAGTCAATGGGGTGTGTGCTGGGCCAGCATGACGAGTCTGGTCGAAAAGAGTATGCAATATACTACCTGAGCAAAAAGTTTACCGACTGTGAACAACGTTATTCACTGCTCGAGAAAACTTGCTGTGCTTTAGCGTGGGCTGCTCGCCGACTGAGACAGTATATGTTGATCCACACCACTTTATTGATCTCAAAAATGGACCCAGTCAAGTACATATTTGAGAAGCCAGCACTTACCGGACGGGTTGCAAGATGGCAAATGATTCTCACGGAATACGACATCCAGTACACATCTCAGAAAGCCATCAAGGGCAGTGTATTGTCTGAATATCTTGCTGAGCAACCTATTGATGACTACCAGCCTATGAGATTTGACTTCCCTGATGAAGACATCATGTTCATTAAAGCAAAAGATCATGAAGACCCTATTCACACTGAAGGGCCTGACCCGGAAGAAGAATGGACTATGATGTTTGATGGGGCTGTTAACATGAATGGTCGTGGTGTTGGTGCAGTACTCATTACACCTAAGGGAGTTCACATGCCTTTCTCGGCAAAACTCACTTTCAACTGCACTAACAACGAAGCTGAATACGAAGCTTGCATTATGGGTCTTGAGGAAGCCATTGACCTCAGGATCAAGACATTGACCGTATTCGGAGATTCAGCTCTGGTAGTTAATCAAACCAACAGAAAATGGTACACACACCAGGATCATCTGATACCTTACAGGGATTATACAAGGAGGTTATTGACTTTCTTCACCACAGTCAAGCTTGAGTATATCCCTCGGGACGAGAATCAGTTTGCAGATGCTCTTGCTACCATTTCATCCATGATCAAAGTTCAAGCTGCTAACTTTGTACCTCAAATTTCAGTGTCCAGACTTGACAGACCAGCATGTGTGTTCGCAGCAGATGTTGTCAAAGATGATAAGCCTTGGTTCCATGACATTAAATGCTTCTTGGAGGATCAAACATACCCATCTGGGGCATCTTCCAATGATAAGAAGACTTTGAGAAGGCTTGCTGGTAGTTTCTTTCTGAACACTGATGGTTCCCTGTACAAAAGAAACTTTGATATGGTACTCCTCAGATGCGTTGATAGAACAGAAGCAGACTTGTTAATGCATGAAGTGCACGAAGGATCTTTTGGTACCCATGCAGGAGGGCATGCCATGGCTAAGAAATTGCTAAGATCAGGTTATTACTGGATCACAATGGATGCAGACTGTTGTGCCTACGCCAGAAAATGCCATAAATGCCAGATCTATGCAGATAAGGTGCACGTGCCTCCCAATCCTTTGAATATCATGTCTTCACCATGGCCCTTTGCTATGTGGGGCATTGATATGATTGGCAAGATTGAGCCAACTGCTTCAAATGGCCACAGATTCATCCTGGTCGCCATCGATTATTTCACCAAGTGGGTTGAAGCAGCCTCATATGCAAATGTCACAAGGCAAGTGGTAGCCCGATTTCTGAAGAGAGATATCATCTGTCGATATGGAGTTCCCGAGCGAATCATTACTGATAATGGTTCCAACTTAAACAACAAGATGATGGCTGAGTTATGCCGGGACTTCAAAATCCAACACCACAATTCTTCTCCTTACAGGCCAAAGATGAATGGCGCTGTTGAGGCGGCTAACAAGAATATCAAGAAGATTGTGCAGAAGATGGTAGTCACATACAAAGACTGGCATGAAATGCTACCGTTTGCCTTGCATGGGTATCGCACGTCAATCAGAACATCCACTGGGGCAACGCCGTATCAACTTGTGTATGGTATGGAAGCAGTCCTACCTGTTGAAGTTGAATTACCCTCTCTACGGGTATTGATGGATGTTAAGCTGAACGAAGCAGAATGGGTTCGGTCCCGGTTCGAACAACTGAGTCTGATTGAAGAGAAAAGATTGGCTGCAATCTGTCATGGGCAGCTATATCAGAAAAGAATGAAGAGAGCCTTCGATTAGAAAGTCAGGCACCGAGAGTACCAAGTAGGAGATCTTGTGCTGAAAAGAATCCTCCCTCCTCATACAGACCACAGGGGCAAATGGACTCCAAACTATGAAGGACCATTCGTGGTAAAGAAAGTTTTCTCTGGTGGAGCACTGATGCTTAGCACCATGGATGGTGAAGATTTCCCGTCCCCTGTGAATTCAGATGCAGTTAAAAAATACTTCGCATAAAAGATGACCCGCTGGACATAAAAACAGAATGTAAGTCCAGGCAAAAATAGGGCATCCCGGCGAGTCAAAAACAGAATAAAAGACTCGGGCAAAAGTAAGGGAAAATTAAACAAGAAAATGTGTACACCCGCTGAGTTGAAAAGCCGCACTGGACAACTCAGGCAAAAAAGGGTATCCCGATGGATTGAAAACCCGAAAGGGCGATCCATGCAAAACAAGGGAATAAGCGAACAACTGCATTCTGAATTCGTCTGTATCGCCTACAACTTGGTAAGCCTCTAAAGGATCAAGCTTCAATCCGAATCAACCTTCTCCGGAAAGCAAGACGAGAAGAACGTCGAAAGTCACACGAGTCGTAGAGAAAGAGGAAGCCCCTTTGAAAGCGTCGTCAACATCGCCAGCATCTTTGTTTCTCAATTTGTAACAGTCTCCTCATTTTAGGAGATTTGTTTCTTTGACTGTATCTCGCCAATTCAGGGCACATAAATTAATAAAATCAGATTTTTCAGTCATGATTCGTCTTGTACATTTTTTTATTTGCAAAGAATGTCTGATGTCTCTAAAAAACTGATTGCATAAGTACAGATGTTTTTCTTCAAAAAGTAAAAACACGTGCTTGCAGGGAATATACTTACTCTCAAAAGTGTCTAAACTCCTATGACGGAATCCAGTAAAGGATACCTCGGGATCACTTGTGCGTTTCTCCATCTTGGCAGGATTGCAGGTATCCAGAACGCAACTCGGGGCATGAAAGCTTCATCCCAGCAGGCTGGCAAATCAACACTCATTCTTAGCACCTGGAGTGCTTTCTCCCCAGCTGAGTTGCCACCGATCACTTCCCCCAGCCGTGGTGCCAGTCATTCTTCCTCAGCAGAATACAAAAGTCAGGGAACCATCTCCCCACAGAATCCTCAGCCTCTATTCAGAAGAGCAACGCATGAAGGAGTCACAACAGAGTACGTAAAGCTTCTACAAACCCCAGCTGGGTCTTCTCATTACAAGGATATGTCCATCATTGACCCATTTCCCCAAGACAGAATCATTTCCTCAGATCTACCAATGATCTCAACCCCAGCTGGGATGTACACTTCAAGCAGATCGGCCAGAGATCTTCGCAGCAATGGGATCCAAATCCCGGATCGGTATCCTTGCATAAACATAGCATTCGCATCATATTCACCCACAAAGCGTAGCATTCCGTTTAATACGGAGCATTACGGCAGAAGTCAAACATATTGCATAATCATAAGCCATGTTTTGAATCAAACACTTGTGAATAATGACAATCAGCAGTATACAGAATACCCCCAGATTCCCCAGCAAAAACAGTTGCCTCGCATTCCCAAACACCAGTATATACTCATTTTGACACCCGTCCGTGTCATCATTCCCCAGTAAAGTCGCCTGAACACTCTTTACAAACAAGACCACCCGTATTACAGATACTTCCTGACACCCGTCCGTGTCATATCCCCAGCAGAAAGCCAAAGACATCCTCTTTGCACTCATATATACTTATATATATACATTTCCTTGACATCCGTACATGTCACTATCCCAGCACAGTAACCATAAACACTTTGTATATCAGATACTGGGTCATACTATACTTTTCTCCTTTTGACACTCGTCCGTGTCACTCTCCCCAGCAAGTAAACACTCATCTATACATCACTCGTACTCACTACTCATGTTACTACTTATACAGATACTCGTCCGTATCTTGTATACACCATTTACATCCCCGCAGATTCGACACTAGTCCTTGTTCTTTGTTAACCAGTTGGTACTCGTCCGTACCATCATCTCAGAACATGCATCAAGCGTTTGTTTCTACCTGATACTCGTCCATATCATAGTCTTAAGGATGCTCGTCCGTATCTTTAATCCATACACTGTGTCAAGCACTTACGTCTCCTTGAATATAGATACTCGTCTGTGTCTACTATTCCCCAGAAGGGTCCCCTCAGATTCAACACTCGTCCGTGTTCTCTGTTAACCCGTTGATACTCGTCCGTATCATCATCTCTGAACACGTGCCAGTTTGTTTCTACCTGATACTCGTCCGTATCGTAGTCTTAAGGATGCTCGTCCGCATCTTTAATCTATACACAAACATTTAAACACTTATACCCTTTATTTCTTGGATATAAACACTCGTCCGTGTTTACTATTCCCTAGTAGATCGCCCGCAAAACAATTTTCCTTTTATCTGGCACTCGTCCTGTGTCATGATAAACCCTGAGAGCAGCCGTACCCTGCTAGGTGGTCGTCCTCCACCCCTTGATGGTCGTCCTCCATCATGCTCATCCGATGGCCGTCCCCATCGTTGATATTTAGCAGCCGTACCCCTGCTGGGTGGTCGTCCTCCACCTCTTGATGATCGTCCTTCATCATTTTATCCAATGGTCGTCCCCATTGTTGATTTTGGTTATCTGACATTCGTCCTATGTCATGATAAACCTTGAGAGCAGCCGTCCCCTGCTAGGTGGTTGTCCTCCACCTCTTGATGGTCGTCCTCCATCATGCTCGTCCGATGGCCGTCCCCATCGTTGACCCTTTTATCCGGCATTCGTCCTATGCCGTGATATTTTCGGCAGCCGTACCCTGCCAGGTGGTCGTCCTCCACCTTAGATGACCGTCCCTCATCTTAACCCCAACAGAGCAGCCGTCCCCTGCTAGGTGATCGTCCTTCACCTTTGATGATCGTACCTCATCATCTGTTTATTTCATTTATTCTTTAACCCGATGGCCGTCTCCGTCGTGGTCCCTTTTCTTTTTAGCCCGATGGCCGTCCCCATCGTTGGTTTCTTTACTTTATGAACTTGATGGCCGTCCCCGTCATGTTTCATCAATACCCAGAGAATCTTACAACTTTATCTTGATGGCCGTCCCCATCACAATACCTTTTATCCCCAGCATGTCGGTCGTCCCCGTCATTGCCCTTTACCCAGCAGTCGTCCTCTGCTCGACGGTTGTCCTCCGTCGCCCACACTTTACAATATACTTTATTTTCTTTTACAATCTATATCCCTTTTCTTCTTCATTCCGTGAGTGCAAATTTTGGACTGTCTTTGGTATTCAACCACAAGTTATCTTGTTAGCCTGTTAAGCCGATGCTTACATCCTACACAACTAACTCATGCTTGAATAGTGGCAGCTGTAAACACCCCAAATTTGCCCTCACCCATTCACACCATGGCTTGTGATCATTTCATATGCATAAACACAATCATAAGATCCCATATCCCATTTTTGATTCACTGCATGGATTCAAAGTCATCTGCACCTAGGGTTTGTGATCTGAGCAATCCAAGAAGCTTCTTGAGCCACTCCAAAGGTCATCAATCACTTCAAAGGGGTCCATGTGTGTTCTTATATCATATTATATCCTCTCAAAGTCAAGAATTCTAAAGAATCACAAGAACTGAGATTGGTATGGAAGCAGAGCCAAGTTTGACTGCACAGATGACCTAAAATTAGGGTTTTGGTTTCAGAGGCCATAACTCCAAATTTTTTGGTCATTATTGTTTCTATTGGTCTCTATATGGTATAGGGAGTATGCTTATCAATTTTCATGAAGAAATTCCATGGGGAAGTCATCTGATCAAGAGTTGACTTTTCAGACAAGTCAGTGCAAAATCAGGGCATCTGAGGCCCCCAATGACCCAACCAAGGGGTGATCTTCATCATTTTGAGTATGTATAATCCTTATTTGATCATGGAAGAAGTTTGAAGTTCATAAAATTCAAGAATTTGAAGTTTTTGAAGGTTGACTTTTTTGGGCATGGTTGACTTTTAATGAAATGTCATTTTATGCAACTTTTTCAACCCTTACTTTTTGATCCAAAAATGCTTCAAATGGAAAAACTTTGGTCATGAAAGTTGTAGATTAGATCTTTCCCTTTTCAAAAAGTACAAGAACATGACCTAATTCATTTTGGATCAAAAGTTATGGTGTGTCAAAGTTGGCAAAAATCACTAAATTTCAAGTTATGCACAAAATGGAAAACTTGCAAATCCATGTACCAAGCATTCTAGTGACTTCAAAATGACTTCAAAGCTTCATCACATGATCATACATGACCTAAAAACAGAATTGGCCCAAGGGATTTCTCATTTTTGTGCCTTGATTTTCAAAGTTCCATAAGTCATTTTTCATAAGGGTGCAAAGAGGGATTTGTGACAAAATCATTCTCCAAAGAGTTATGTGATCACTAGTTACTTTCTATGCATTGCCATGACCAATTGAGACATCATGCACCAAAATTCAGCAAGAAGAATCACATGTGCATAAGCAAAAATCATGAGAAAACACAAGTGGACAACTTGCAAAAATCACTCTCAATTCATGATCCATATGTTGCAGTCACTCTCAAGCAATCCAAGGGCTGTCCCTAACCCAAGCTGAAGCCAGACATGACCTCAAACTGCTGCTGCCATAGCCCATGCTGCAAGTACCAATCACATTGACTTTTTGGCCAAAACTCCCATACTCATGGAATAGTAAACAGCCACCCCTACTGACCTGCCCTCAGCCTATTCACACAACTTGGGAGGATTATAGCAAAGCATTGGCCCTTGAGACAAGCCAGAACTCAGTCCCCACAAAAACTGTCAAGAAGCTTCCCTCCTTCGAATCTCATTTTTCAGCCATCACACATCCAATTTCTCTTCACCAACAAATCAAACACACTAAAAGGAACCAGAATCAACCCTTGTTAGAGCTAAAAACACCATACACACAGACCCCATTTTCTGATATATCAGATTCGGATCTCTCAAAATAGCTTGTTTAAGCTCCATCCAAGCTTGCCATTAGCACCAGGGGGACCTTTGGAGTGAGTCTGCATCAAAGAATAGCTCAGAAAGCCCAGAAACAGGAGCCTCCATCTCAGGTATGGCCATGAACTTTTTCTCTCAGAGCTTGCATTTTAAGTTATAATCTGGTTGTGTATGTCTTGCTGATCATGAGGGTGTGTTTAGAATAAAAAATGAGTGAGAAATGAGGATTTACCAAAGCTCTGAAACTTTGCCCGTGAACCTTGTTAGCTTCGATTCTCTTGGTTTAAGCATGAGAAATTTAGTTTGAGAGATGATTTGAGTGGGGTTTGGGTAGAGGAACATTTTCCTGCTTTTAATTTGAAGTATGGTGGCCTGAATCATGTTCTAGGGTTTTCAACCCGCCGGAGAAGATGACCGGAGCTCCCCTCCGGTCACCTGAAGATGCTTAGCCCTAATCCCAGTCATTAAATGGCATTTGAATCTCGTGCGTTGGATTAGTTGACCCCTTTGACTTGGCGCGTGAACGTCTGGCCCAGATTCACTCATTTTGCCCTAATCCCCTTTCATTAGTTTAATTAATCATAATTAAATTAATTTAATCAGGACAAGCCTCAGCCCTTGGATGACGCGCCAGTCAACCAATTCCACTCCAGTTTAAATATCAACCATCAGATCTGCTTACTTCTTCTTTTATTTATTTTTATTTTCATTTTTTTCATTTAACTTCCACAATTTATTTAAAATAGCAAAAATACATTAAAAAATCTGAAATTTTTTGTACAAGTTATTATTTAATTTCAGAACACAAAAATATTTTATTTTTATTTTTTAGCATTTAAAAAGTATTTTTAAATATTTAAAAGTTTCTTTTTAATTAATTAATGAGAATTAATTAATTAAAAATACTTTTAGGTATTTAAAAATCACCAAAAAATTCATGAAGCATTTAAAAACATTTAGAAACATTGTCCAACTCTCAAACCAAATTTCTTTTTTGATCTTGATGCATTTTGAGAATTTTCCATGGAATTAAAATCATTTTTATCCATTATTTTGATCCAAACTTCCAAAAATCATTTCTGCCTAACCCTAAAGAGTTGGACCTTGATTCTTTTTGCATTGCATTGTGTTTAGCATGTAGTTTGTGAGATTAAATGACCATGATTTGATCTTTCATTTTCCATTTGTTTGGTAATTTTCCTTGTTAAGGAACCCTAAAACCCTAGAAAACTTAGAAAAAATCATAACTTGAATTTGGTTAAGAGTTGAAACTTCTCCTTTGGGCATTGGGTTAGTATAGGATTAGGGGTCCTTTGAGTGCATTTTCAATTTTTTGTAATGTTGTTTGCTTCTGATTTTGGTTTGTGTTTGATGCTTTGATCATAAACCCTAGTTTGGGCTTCCATATGCATCCACCTTGCATTTGCACTCATACCATGACTTGCCATAGCATTTTATGCATTCATTTGATTCATTTAACATCATAAGACATATTGAAAGCATGTTTGATCATTGCATCTTGCATTTGCCATGTTGTATACCATTTGCATGTCATAACTTTTCATGTATGTTCATGGTCCTTAACTTGCTCCATTTGCATCCATAAGCTTGTATGATCATCCTCATGAGTTGTTTCATGTTTGTGGCATCTCATAGCATCATTAACATCATGCATGTGCTTCTGGTTTTGTTTCAGATCATGCCATTTCATTTCATTTGGCATTACATTGCATTTCTTTCACTAACTTTTCAGGTGGTAAGTAACTTTGAGAAGTGGATTTGCCTTCACTTCTCACATTTTATTTTCATCTCTCTCTTGCATCCATTGCTGCATTTTGATATGTGTTTGAGTTTGAGCTTGCTCATTATTCTCCTTCTTACTTTCTTTCTTCAAGTGACTTGACTTCTTGAATGAAGCAAGTTACTTTGCTTCTCCTGATCCTTTCATCTGCTTCCTGGTGGTTCCTTTGAAGATTGCTCTTGTAAACCTCACAAACCTTAGGAACAACCAAGCATGACAATGATTAGGGTTTTGATTAGTCTCCCCACTTAGTTTCACCTTTGTGTCTCTTTGGGTCTTCTCTTCTCATCTCATAATCAGAGACTAAACCCTAAAGGCTTTAAGGCTTTGTGATTAAGCTTATGCCTGCATCCTTCTATTAGGATGGAGTGTATAACTTTAATCCTAAGTGTTAAACCCTTAATGTGTTTAAATCCTCTAATCAATTCACATAATAATCACCAAGACATCAAACTTGTAACTTGGGCCTTGCATTAGGGTTCTAATTCTTCCTTAATTGGTTAAGAAGGACTAACCCTAGTGTTAATGGACAAGTCCCCCTCAAGTTGTCTTACAAACCATAAAATTCACTTCATCATCATATCATTAAATAAAATCCACTTAACCAAAGGCTTGTTTTGTCATGAGTTTAATCCCTAATCATGGATTAAGTTGAGGAGCCTTCCTCAGCTTAAACACTCTCATCTATTATCCTTCTATTAGGATGGTGTAATGAGTCTGTTTAATCCTTGATTATGGCTTAACCTCATTACTTAACACTAAACAAAAAAACACCAAAAAAACATCTAAATAATCACAAGTAGGTTAATGATCTTAATCCTGCATCAAAGGTGATTAAGTGTGAGAATCTGACTTCACACTTAAGGTATTCTCATTACCCCTAATCAGAGGGAAGATGTGATGAGTTTACTAAATCCAATGGTTTAGGCTTAAGCTCATTAACTTATGACAAACTTTCAAAAGCAATAAAAGACTGAAAACTCAAAAACAAGCAATAATCGTCTCCTCCGGGATTCTTTTCTCATCATCTTCACTCACAAACGAGAACTCGCTTCTTCCGTCTAATGCAAGACAGTTTGCATCTGTGCCAGACAGATCATACACTTGAGCATTGACTAGCAAGCAGTTCACAAGTCAATTCATCTTTCAGTCTCTTTGGGTCGAACTACGGTGTTCTGACTTCCTCATTGCACGAGAGGATACGTAGGCATAACTTAACGGTTATCGAACAAAAGTCTCTGTATATTCCCCCTCTTTCCAGCTTTATTCTTTAAGCCTCATAATCTTGAGCAATTCTTTCTCATTCTTACACTGACACATCATTTATACACTTTACACTCCTTTTTGCACTGACACCTGTACATCCTTTTCCAGCTATTTTATACACAGATTGCACTGACACTACCCCTTTAAAACACAAATCTTTTAAGCGTGGATCCCGTCGAGTACGGCAGACAATCTGGGTGCTAATACCTTCCCAGGTTGTAACCAACCCCCTTTCTCAGTCTCTCTGGTTCGCAACCGTCTTATCCATCTTTTTCTAGGTCTATGCAGCATTGCCTTTCCCTCGGGATAAAAATGCCTAGCTGGCGACTCTTTCTTTTTCCAGTGAGTTCACTGCTGTGTGTTCTCATTGTCCCTTTCGCCGACCGTTCGCGTCTGTACCTTTATTTGGGCCATTCCCCATTTATCGCGAGCGACAAATGTCACTTGAAGACATGGAGAAGATAACTTTCATTACACCATGGGGCACATTCTGTTATAAGGTAATTCCATTCAGACTGAAGAATGCGGGTGCCACTTATCAACGGGCTATGGTAACATTATTCCACGACATGATCCATAAAGAAATTGAATGTTATGTGGATGACATGATTGCCAAGTCCCTCACAGAAGAAGACCACCTGGTAAATCTGTTGAAGTTATTCAAACGTCTGAGGAAGTACCAACTGAAGTTAAACCCCAACAAGTGCACATTCGGGGTGCGATCCGGTAAGCTGCTGGGATTTATTGTAAGTGAAAAAGGGATTGAAGTTGACCCTGATAAAGTTAAAGCCATTCAAGAAATGCCTGCACCGAAGTCAGAAAAAGAAGTTCGGGGTTTTTTAGGTAGGTTGAACTACATTTCAAGGTTCATATCTCACCTTACAGCAACCTGTGAGCCTTTGTTCAAGCTGTTAAGAAAAGAACAAACGGTCAGGTGGAATGAAGATTACCAGAGGGCTTTTGACAAAATCAAGGAATACTTACAAGAGCCTCCAATCCTTATGCCTCCAGTTGAAGGAAGACCTCTAATCATGTACTTGACAGTATCAGAAGAGTCAATGGGGTGTGTGCTGGGCCAGCATGACAAGTCTGGTCGAAAAGAGTATGCAATATACTACCTAAGCAAAAAGTTTACCGACTGTGAACAACGTTATTCACTGCTCGAGAAAACTTGTTGTGCTTTAGCGTGGGCTGCTCGCCGACTAAGACATTATATGTTGACCCACACTACCTTATTGATCTCAAAGATGGACCCAGTTAAGTACATATTTGAGAAGCCAGCACTTACCGGACGGGTTGCGAGATGGCAAATGATTCTCACAGAATATGACATTCAATACACATCCCAAAAGGCCATCAAAGGCAGTGTGTTGTCTGACTATCTTGCTGAGCAACCCATTAATTATTACCAGCCTATGAGATTTGACTTCCTTGATGAAGACATCATGTTCATAAAGGCAAAAGATCATGAAGAGCCTGTTCACACCGAAGGGCCTGACCCGGAAGAAGAATGGACTATGATGTTCGATGGGGCTGTTAATATGAATGGTTGTGGTGTTGGTGCAGTACTCATTACACCTAAGGGAGTTCACATGCCTTTCTCGGCAAAACTCACCTTTAACTGCACTAACAACGAAGCTGAATACGAAGCTTGTATTATGGGTCTTGAGGAAGCCATTGACCTCAGGATCAAGACTTTAACTGTATTCGGGGATTCAGCTTTGGTAATCAATCAAACCAACGACAAATGGTACACCCACCAAGATCATCTGATACCTTATCGGGACTATACAAGGAGGTTGTTGACTTTCTTCACCACGGTCAAGCTTGAGTATATCCCTCGAGACGAGAATCAGTTTGCGGATGCTCTAGCTACCATTTCGTCCATGATCAAAGTTCAAGCTGCCAACTTTGTGCCTCAGATTTCAGTGTCCAGACTTGACAGACCAGCATACGTATTCTCAGCAGACGTTGTTAAAGATGATAAACCCTGGTTCCACGACATCAAATGCTTCTTGGAGGATCAAACATACCCACCTGGGGCATCTTCCAACGATAAGAAGACATTAAGAAGGCTAGCTGGTAGTTTCTTCCTGAATACTGACGGTTCCCTTTACAAGAGAAACTTTGATATGGTACTCCTCAGATGCGTTGATAGGACAGAAGCAAACTTGTTGATGCACGAGGTGCACGAAGGATCTTTTGGTACCCATGCAGGAGGGCATGCTATGGCTAAAAAGCTGTTAAGATCAGGATATTACTGGATCACAATGGACACTGACTGTTGTGCTTATGCCAAAAAGTGCCATAAATGCCAGATTTATGCAGATAAAGTACATGTACCTCCCAATTCTTTGAATGTGATGTCTTCACCCTGGCCCTTTGCCATGTGGGGCATTGATATGATTGGTAAGATTGAACCAACTGCTTCAAATGGCCACAGATTCATCCTGGTTGCCATTGACTATTTCACCAAATGGGTTGAAGCAGCTTCATATGCAAATGTTACCAGGAAGGTGGTAGCCCGATTTCTGAAGAGAGACACCATCTGTCGGTATGGAGTTCCCGAGCGAATCATTACTAATAATGGTTCCAACTTAAACAATAAAATGATGGCAGAACTATGTCGGGACTTCAAGATCCAATACCACAATTCTTCTCCTTACATGCCAAAGATGAATGACGCTGTTGAGGCAGCTAACAAGAATATCAAGAAGATTGTGCAGAAGATGGTAGTTACCTATAAAGACTGGCATGAAATGCTACCATTTGCCTTGCATGGGTACCGTACGTCAATCAGAACATCCACTGGGGCAACACCGTATCAACTTGTGTATGGCATGGAGGCAGTCCTACCTGTTGAAGTTGAATTACCTTCCTTGAGGGTACTGATGGATGTCAAGTTGAATGAAGCAGAGTGGGTCCGATCCCGATACGAACAACTGAATCTGATTGAAGAGAAGAGGTTGGCTGCAATTTGTCACGGGCAGTTATATCAGAAAAGAATGAAGAAAGCCTTCGATCAGAAAGTCAGGCTCCGAGAGTACCAAGTAGGAGATCTTGTGCTGAAAAGACTCCTCCCTCCTTATACAGACCACAGGGGCAAGTGGACTCCGAATTATGATGGTCCGTTCATAGTAAAGAAAGTTTTCTCAGGTGGAGCACTGATGCTCAGTACTATGGATGGTGAAGACTTCCTGTCCCCTGTGAATTCAGATGCAGTTAAAAAATACTTCGCGTAAAAAATGACCCGCTGGACATAAAAACAGAATGTAAGTCCAGGCAAAAATAGGGCATCCCGGCGAGTCAAAAACAGAATAAAAAGACTCGGGCAAAAATAAGGGAAATTAAAATAAAAAATGTACACCCGCTGAGTTGAAAAGCCGCATTGGACGACTCAGGCAAAAAAGGGTATCCCGATGGATTGAAAACCCGAAAGGGCGATCCATGCAAAATAAGGGAATAAGCGAACAACTGCGTTCTGAATTCGTTTGTATCACTTGCAACATGGTAAACTCCGAAAGGGTCAAGCTTCGTTCAGAATCAGCCTTCTTCAGAAAGCAAAGTGAGAAGAACGTCAAAAGTCATACGAGTCATAGCAAAAGGGAAGCTCCTCGAAGCGTCGCCAACATTGCCAGCACCTTGTTGTTTCTCAATTTGTAACGATTTCCTCATTTCAGGGGATCTGTTTCTTTGACTGTATCTTGCCAATTCAGGGCGCACGAATTAATAAAATCAGATTTTCAGTCAGATTTTGTCTCGTACATTTTGTTTTCATTTGCAAAAATGTCCGATGTCTTTAAGATATTGTTTGCATAAATACAGATGCTTCCCTTCTAAAATACGTGCTTACAGGAAATATATTTGCTCCTAGGAGTGTTTAAACTCCTATGATGGAATCTAGTAAGGGATACCTCGGGGTACTTGTGCGTTTCTTTGTCTTTACAGGATTGCAGGTGTTCAGAGCACAACATGGGGCATGAAAGTTTCTCCCCAGCAAGCTGTCAAATCATTATCTACTCAGTCTATCTTCCGATTAGCACCGGAGGTGCTTTCTCCCCAGCTGAGTTGCCAATCATCATTCCTCCTCAGCCAAATGCAAAGACCAGGGAACCATCTCCCCGCAGAGTTTCAGCCTCTATCCAGAAGAGCAACGCCTGAAGATCTCACAACAGAGTGACGAAAGCTTCTACAAACCCCAGCTGGATCCCTTATTACTGAGATAGGTCTATCAGTGATCTATTTCCCCATGCAGAGTCGGATATGTAAGATCTACCAAGGATCTCATCCCCATCTGGGACATCTATTTCAGGAAGATCAGTCGGTGATCTCTGCAGCAACGGGATCCGAATCCCGAATTGGTATCTTTGCATAATCATAGCATTCACATCATATTTTCCCCCAGAGCGTAGCATTCCGTCTTATGCGGAGCATTGCGGCAAAAATCAAACATGTTGCATGATCATAAGCCATGTTCTGAACACTTGTAAATACTGACAATCCATCAAACGATATACAGAATATTTCCCAATTCTCCACCAGAGAGCCAAAGCATTTCCCTTACAAATACAGGAACACACTTCTCGACACCCGTCCGTGTCATATCCCCAGCAGAAAGCCAAAGCGTCCCTTTTGCACTCACAAATACATATATATACAATTCCTCGACACTCGTCCGTGTCACCCTCCCCTGCATAGTTGCCTAAACACTTTGTAAATCAAATACTTGTTTATAGTATACTTCTTCCGACACTCGTCCGTGTCACACTCTCCCCAGCAAGTTAAACACTTGTCTGTGTCTCACTCATCACTTTCTACTCACACAGATACTCGTCCGTATCTTGTATACACCACTTATATCCCCTCAGATTCGACACTTGTCCGTGTTCTTTGTTAACTAGTTGGTACTCGTCCGTATCATCATCTCTGAACATGTGTCAAGCGTTTGTTTCTACTGATACTCGTCCGTATCATAGTCTTAAGGATACTCGTCCGCATCTTTAATCTATACACCGTGTCAAACACTTATGTCCTCTTAAAATTAGACACTCGTCTGTGTCTACCCTTCCCCAGAAGAATCCCCAACAAATCTTGTTGATTTATTTCTTGTCTATCTGGCATTCGTCCTATGTCATGATACCTTCCGGCAGCCGTATCCTGCCAGGTGATCGTCCTTCACCTTTTTGATGATCGTCCTTCATCACCCCCAGTGGAGTCTCTATTCATTAGAACCTCTTCCTATCCGACATTCATCCTGTGTCGTGATATTTTCAGAGAAGCCGTCCCCTGCTAGGTGATCGTCCTTCACCTCTTGATGATCGTCCTTCATCATGCTTATCCGATGGCCGTCCCCATCACCGACTTTTTATCCGGCATTCGTCCTATGTCGCGGTACTTTCGGCAACTGTACCTTTCCAGGTGATCGTCCTTCACCTTAGGTGACCGTCCCTCATCTTATCCCCAACAGAGCAGCCGTCCCCTGCTAGGTGATCGTCCTTCACCTCTTGATGATCGTCCTTCATCATGCTTATCCGATGGCCTTCCCCATCACCGACTTTTTATCCGGCATTCGTCCTATGTCGCGGTAGTTTCGGCAACCGTACCTTACCAGGTGATCGTCCTTCACCTTAGGTAACCGTCCCTCATCTTATCCCCAACAGAGCAGCCGTCCCCTGCTAGGTGATCATCCTTCACCTTTGATGACCGTACCTCATCATCTGTTTCATTCATTTCCTCAACCCGATGGCCGTCCCCATCATTTATTTTTAATCCCCAGAGAGTCTTATAGCTTTACTTGATGGCCATCCCCATCATAATCTCTTATATCCCCAGCTTGCCGGCCGTCCCCCGTCATTGTTTTGTTTCCCGCATTTTCCCCAGCATGTCGGTCGTCCCCGAAGACAACTTTCAGGACGAGATATGGGCATTACGAGTATACGGTGATGCCGTTTGGGGTTTCTAATGCGCCTGATGTGTTTATGGAATATATGAATAAGATCTTTCATGAGTATCTTGCTAAATTCGTCGTGGTTTTCATAGATGATATCTTGGTATATTCTAAATCAGAAGAGGAACATGCCGAGCATTTGAGGGTTGTGCTGCAAGTGTTGAAAGAAAAGAAATTGTTTGCTAAATTATCTAAGTGTGAGTTCTGGTTAAAGGAAGTGAGTTTCCTCGGCCATGTAATTTCAAGTGGTGGAATTTCGGTGGATCCTTCAAAGATTGATGCAGTATTGCAGTGGGAGACTCCGAAGTCAGCTACAGAAATTCGTAGTTTTCTTGGGTTGGCTGGTTACTATCGTAAGTTCATTGAAGGTTTTTCTAAGATAGCTTTACTGTTGACGCAATTGACTAGGAAGAGTCAAGCGTATGTGTGGGATGTTGGTTGTGAAGAGAGTTTTATAGAACTGAAGAAAAGATTAACGACCGCGCCAGTGTTGGTCTTACCAATCCAGATGAGTCCTTTGTAGTTTATTGTGATGCTTCCAAGATGGGTCTTGGTGGAGTTTTGATGCAGGATAATAAGGTGGTTGCTTATGCTTCTAGACAGTTAAGAGTTCATGAGAGGAACTATCCTACTCACGACTTAAAGTTAGCAGCTGTGGTGTTTGTGCTTAAGATTTGGAGGCACTACTTGTTTGGTTCGAAATTTGAAGTATTCAGTGATCACAAAAGTTTAAGGTACTTGTTTGATCAGAAAGAGTTAAATATGAGACAAAGGCGGTGGCTTGAATTATTGAAAGATTTTGATTTTGATTTGAATTACCATCCTGGTAAGGTAAATGTTGTGGCTGATGCTTTGAGTAGGAAGTCGTTGCATATTTTGATGCTTATGGTGAAAGAATAGGAAATGATCGAGCAATTCAGAGACATGAGCTTGTTGTGTGAAACTACTACTGATAGTGTGAAATTGGGAATGTTAAAGCTGACCAGTGAAATTTTGGAAGAGATTCGTAATGGTCAGAAATCTGATTTGAAATTAGTTGATCAATTGATGTTGGTTGATCAAGGTAATGCAGGTGACTTTCGAGTTGATGAGGATGGAGTTTTGAGATTCCGAGATAGAGTATGTGTTCCGGATATTATAGGAATTAAAAAGAGTATTTTAGAAGAGGGGCATAAGAGTCGACTGAGTACTCATCCTGGTGCTACGAAGATGTATCAAGATTTATGCAGGTTGTTTTGGTGGCCGGGTATGAAAAGAGACATTGCTGAATTTGTATATGCTTGTTTGACATGTCAGAAGTCAAAGATAGAACATCAGAGACCTTCAGGTATGATGCAACCATTGAATGTTCCTGAGTGGAAATGGGATAGTATTTCCATGGATTTCGTGACTGGGTTACCTAAGACTGCTAGAGGTAATGATTCGATTTGGGTAATTATTGACCAGTTAACTAAGTCGGCACACTTCTTGCCGATGAAGATTAACCATTCCATGCAAAGATTAGCTGAGATTTATATTGAGGAAATTGTGAAGTTGCATGGTGTACCTTCAAGTATTGTATCGGATAGAGATCTGCGGTTTACGACGAGGTTTTGGAAGAGGTTGCAGGATGCCTTGGGTACTAAGTTGAGGATGAGTTCTGCTTATCACCCGCAAATGGATGGCCAGACGGAAAGAACAATCCAATCTTTAGAATATTTACTGAGAGCTTGTGTATTAGATCAAGGAGGGTCTTGGGATAGTCATTTTCCGTTGGTCGAGTTTATGTACAATAACAGTTTTCATGCTAGTATCGGGATGGCTCCATATGAGGCGTTGTATGATAGACGTTGTCGTACTCCATTATGTTGGTATGAGTCAGGAGAGAGTTTAGTGCTTGGGCCTGAGATTGTCCAAGAAACAACTGAAAAGATAAAAATGATTTAGGAAAGGATGAAAACATCGCAGAGTCGTCAAAAGAGTTATCACAATAAGAGAAGGAAAGCACTTGAGTTCCAAGAGGGAGATCACATGTTCTTAAAAGTTACTCCTATGACTGGTGTGGGAAGAGCTTTGAAGTCTAGAAAACTCACTCCACATTTTGTCGGTCCGTATCAGATTATGCAGAGGATAGGGGAAGTGGCCTATCGAGTGGATTTACCTCCGTCTCTTGCGAATTTACATGATGTATTCCATGTATCACAGTTGAGGAAGTACATTCTGGACCCGTCACATGTAATTCAAATAGATGATGTTCAGGTGAGAGATAATCTGACGATTGAAGCTTTACCAGTGAGGATTGATGGTAGAGAATTGAAGCAACTACGAGGCAAGGAAATTTCTTTAGTGAAGGTTTTGTGGGGAGGACCAACTGGAGAAAGTTGGACTTGGGAGCGGGAAGATCAGATGAGGGAGTCGTATCCGACTCTATTTACTTCAGGTAATTTTCGAGGATGAAAATTCATTAAGTAGGGGAGAGTTGTAACGCCCTGAAAATCTAAATTTAATTATTTAGTCATTTATTTAATTAATTTAGAAAAATTGGAGAGTTTAGATTAATTAGAGAATTTTGGAGAAAAAGAGTATTTTTATATAATAAGGATAAATAGTGTTTTATTATACTATTTTATTATTATTATTAAAAATATATTAAAGAAAAAGGTAAGGTGGTCCTTTTGTGAAAATTATGAGGGTAAAGTGGGAAAAGACTTAACTGGGATAATGTATCCAAAGAGGGGAATACGATTAGTTTTCTAACGTTATCGTGTTTTTGGGAAAAGAGGTGCTCTGAAGGAAAAAGGGAGAGGAAGAGGAAGCTCAGAGTCAGGAGGCTGTGGAGAACCCCAGAGAAGAGTGTAAAGCGGCGAAATTCTCTAAGGTATGGGGAGTTGTTATAATCTATCGTAAATGTGTAGGAATTAGACCATGAATAGATTATGATTGTATGAGTTTATGAGTTTTAGGGGTTTTTGATTTAGGTGGAGTTTATGAGAGAAATCTTGATGAATTAGAGTGATTAGATTGAGTTATAATCATATATTTGTTTATATAATTGTATCTTGATGTTGTTGATGTTTTTGAATGGTTTGTGAGTGTTTTGATGTGAAACCCGTAATGGGATTTGGGGGTTTTTGGTGTTGGAGCAGTCTGCAATTGTATAGTAGAGAACTGCTAGAAAACGTGCGTTAACCGGTTAACGCTATGGGTTAACCGGTTAACCATTGTAATTTTGTTGAATTTCTGGAATTTTGTAGGCGTTAACCGGTTAACACTATGGGTTAACCGGTTAACACTGTTTGGATGACAAATTTTATTTCTTTAAAAATCCATAACTTTCAAACCGTAAGTTCGTTTCGCATTCCGTTTGAAGCATCGGAAAGAGCATAAACTGGACTTTATTTTGATGAATAAAAATGAGAAAAATTCAATAGTTTTTATAAATGAATTTATGAAATAAACTTGTAATTAACTCATAATTTACCGGGTACGGGTTAATTCTTGATGTGTCAGAGTGGTTATAGGACCAGTGTTCTGGGTGTAATGTCATGATGATATATATGATTATTTTATGGTTGTTTTGCTGATTGAAATGAATGATGCGAATTATTTTGATGAAATTACGATGTAGCGCATCATTGCATTTCATAACATTCACGATGGGGCTTCGGCCTATTTATTTGCTTCAATCCCATTGTGGGGATTGAAGTGTCTCGATGATTTACGATGTGCTCCTTTGTGGAGGGTTGATGGTCATGTATCCATCTCACGATGAAAATGGTACCACATGCATAATGCATATCAGGATGTTAGAATTGCATATTCTGGATGAATTTCATGGCTGTGTTGGTGTTGCTTGATTTCATGATCATGTTGTTGTTGTTGCTGAATTTTATAGTTGATGATGTCATGATATGTTGCACTAATTTATTTATGTTCTATATTCTTGTACGTTTATGATATATTATGATTACTCACCCTGCCTGCTTAGAAATGTTGCCTCCTTCGTGGGTAACTTGCAGATGTCGAAGAATAGTCTTGCAATGCAATAAGAGTTTTTTATGAGTCTCGGAGCGTGCTTTAGTGTTCCTTAGTAGTGGTTCTGGTTAATGTGTCCTGCTCTGTGTCATGTAACACTGGGATGGGTTTTCTTTTACTAAACTGTTTTCAGTTATATGATTATTTGGATAAATGTTTTCCTATTTTATGATGTTAAATTCAGGATGGTGAAAATTATGTTTATGAAGTAAACTAATGAAGTTTTGAATTATGAAGTTTAAATTCCGCTGCGAAATGATTTATGATATTCTTGATGTTGATTAACCCGTGTTACGGGACAAGACACTGTTTGTGTTGAATTATGATGATATGTGATACCCTTTTTAGATGATTACTCTGATATTACTTAAATATTTTGTTTTGGGGTAGAAGGGTGTTACACGCAAGGCTGGTAATCTTGAGGGCATTTTGACAAAGAAACGTGGGTCTATTTCTTTTTTTCTCAATTTTTCTCTAATCTTCTCTAAATTCTTTAATTCTGTAAATTATGAATCTTAACCTAAAACCTAATTAACTTAAACTAATTATAATTTCTTATAAAGACTTCCTTAGTAAAAACATTCACTATTTTTTTTAATATTTAGTTTTTCTAATTAAAAATATTAATAATATCTTTTCTTAATTTAATTAAATTTGTAAATAGATTAATAACTAGTTAACATTTTTTTTCCTAATAACCTTATTTTATTTTAAATAAATTCTTAATTATTTTAACAATAATAATAATTTTGTACATAATCAGTTTTTTTAATAAATTAATTAATAATAATTGATAATTAGGATAGTTTTCTCTTCTAACCGTAATTAAAAAAACTTGATGAATTTATTTTTGCTCTCTTGCTCTTGATTTATTTTTACTTTTTGTCTTATTTTAATCATTAGAAAAATGTATAGGCTATTATTATTGTAATTTATTTTTTTTCTGCCCGATTATTATGTTTTATCCCGAAGCTGTGTAATAACGTAGGATTTACTATTTTTCGCCTTTTATTTATTTTATTTTATTCATGTTTATTAAATAGGGAGTGTAAAACAAAAATGAATAAAAAAGAATTAGATAATTTAATTAAAGATTAAATATTTGAATAAAAACACTCACACACGTAAGTCGATTTATGATCGCCGTCTGCACCTCCTAGGGTTACCCTCCTTAAAGTTGCCTTTATATGGTCAAGTCCCTCGAAAATGGGGATGTCTTAAAAAGAAAAGTCCATACAGAATAAAATCATCATAGTCCCTTCAAATTAAGAGATCAAGTCCCTACGAGGTTGCCTACGATATAGTGATCTTGTCCCTTCTGTAAATACGATGATAGTCCTTACGAATTGCTAAAGACACCCCTTAAGTTGCATTCGTTGACCATACGACGACCCTACGCACATCCCTTAAAAAAATACCAGGTAATGACTACATATTCCTTAATAATAGGGACAGTCTTACCCTTGAAAGAACATACAAGAACATGAAAGACTTAGTCTAGGGTAGGTACCTCTAAGTTACTTGCTCACACATTCAAAAAATGCTCTTCACACCTCACTATTTTCAAACATCTTCAAAAACAAGGATTTGTATACATCCATACGAGGATCATTACAAAGTACTTAGACAAACTTCTAAATACACATACACTTCACACTTTCAAAACAATTAAGTGAGCTAAGTAACTAAGAGCCCATGGATAACCATGGATATAAAGGGTGCTGACACCTTCCCTTTATATAACCTACCCCCCGAACTCAATTCTTTTAAAAATAGGTCTTTCCTGTTCTTTTATGTCCTTTCCACATGGATAAAATAAAAGTTGGTGGCGACTCTTGCTATCCCCAACATTTATAGAAAGTCAGTTCTCCCACAGTGTTACAGAACTGACGACTCTACTGGGGAATTGCTAAGTAAAAGATGGGTACCCTTAGGAATTAGATCACTTAAATTGTTTGCTTTGTTTGCTTTATATTACTTGTTGGGCTTATGTGTGAAAGATCCTAACCCGAATCTAGTATACCCTAGGTAAATGGCAATAGACCAAGGAAATTATATGATGTATACCGATATGGTTGATCTGGTGGCCATAGTTAGTGTGACTTCTTGGTTGGTGCTTATGTTCCTTAAGTAAGTTAAGGATAATATGGGGCTGCCATATGTTGTCAATGCACTAACTGACTTTTACAACCCTAGTTATCCTATCTTGGCCTTTGTAAACACCCCAAATTTGACCTCACCCATTCACACCATGGCTTGTGATCTTTTCATATGCATAAGTTCAATCATAGCATCTCATATTGCATTTTTGTTTCACTGCATTGATTCAAAGTCATCTGCATCTAGGGTTTGTGATCTGAGCAATCCCTAAGCCATTTGAGCCACTCCAAAGGTCATTAATCACTTCAAAGGGGTCCATGTATGTTCAAGCATCATATTATATCCTCACAAGGTTAAGAGAGTCAAAGAATCACAAGAACTGAGAAAGGCATGGAAGCAGAGCCAGACTTAACTGCACAAATGACCTAGAATTAGGGTTTTGGTTTCAGAGGCCATAAATCCAAATTTTTTTGTCATTCTTGTTTCTATTTGTCTTTATAGGTTATGAGGATCATGCATATCAATTTTCATGAAGAAATTCAATGGGTAAGGTATCTGATCAAGAGATGACTTCTTGAGCAAGTCAGTGCAAAATCAGGGCATCTGAGGCCCCCAATGACCCAACCAAAGGGTGTTCTCCATCATTTTGAATGTGTATGATCTTTATTTGATCATATAAGGTGTTAGAAGTTCACAAAATTGAAGAATTTCAAGCCATTTGCAAAGTTGCCATTTTGGGAAAGTGACTTGTAATGCAAACTTGCCACTTTGGGAAGGTTTTTCAACCTCCTCTTTTTGATTCAAAGATGCTTCAAATGAGAAAAATTTGGTCATGAAAGTTGTAGAATGGATCCTCCCATTTTCAAAAAGTACAAGAACTCATTCTAATTCATTTTTGATCAAAAGTTATGGCTTGTCAAAGTTGGCAAAAATCACATAATTTCATGTTTTACACCAAAGAGGGAAAGTTGCAAAACCTCATGCCAAGGCAAAATGTGACTTCAAATGGACTTCTATGCATCACACAAACTTAAACCATGACCTAAAAATCAGAATGCACCAAAGAACCTCCAAGTTTCATGACTTGTGCATTAACAAACTTCAAAAGGGCCAAAAGATCACAAAATTGCAAAACCACACATAAGCTTTGATCCACTTGCAAATTGGCCTCAAATTCATTTACATGGTTCCCCTTGATCACAGCTGAACCAAGCCATGCCTCTAAACCAGCCTGTCGTGACCCATACCTCAAAGGACAAGTCACATTGACTTTTGGCAAAATGGACCATACCAATCAAGCTGTGCCACCAACAACTCTCTGACTAATCACAGCTTCACATACATGCCTCATGGATCACATTTCACACAATCTTGGAAGCTGAAACCTCCCACAAGTCAGCATCCTCAAAACTCTCCTCTTATGCATTTTGCTTCGAATCTCAACACACAAGCCACAAACCTCAAAACAAATTTCACAGAATCACTCACCATGATCTTCTGATCATTTCCCAACCATTACTTTGGCCTGAAACCTCCCACATCAAATACACGATTTCCCTCCCCCATTGACCCTAGCTTCTGCAAACTTCCTCTAGAGGCCATATAAACTCCAGCTAAACATCACAAACTTCTAGGGAGGATCATTGGAGCTTGTTTGGACCAAAGAAGCAGCCAGAAAGCACCTGAGGCAAAAGCTCCAGTTCAGGTGAGCTCAAGAACATTTTTTCCAGAACTTTGATTTCTTGTTATAAAATGATTCTATGAGTTGCACTGATCATGTTGATGCTTTTATTTTTGAAAATGATTGAGTTTTGAGAATGTTATGTTGTTCTGAAATTTTGCCCGTGAAATGCATTTTGATCTGATTCTCTTGATTCATGAAAAATAAATGATTTTTGTTGGGGGGTTTAGATTCAGTGATGTTTGAGGGTTGATTCTGGAGAGTTTGATGAAGTTTTGATGCGTATTGAGTGAGATTGGAGAAATGGTTGGCCGGAGAAGATGACCGGAACACTGTTCCGGTCATCTGAAAGTCATTAGGGCACAGGATTAGGGTTTAATCATAATTAGTGAGATTTGAATTCTGGCCGTTCATTCGCGCGCGTAGTCAATTCCCGCCCCCCTGATTTTGAATCCGGACCCTTGGATTGTTTGACTTTCACATTTTCTCATTAAATTCATTTTAAATTCATTTGTTTCATAATTAACTTCTACGAATTTTAAAAAATAGTAAAACATATTTAAAAATTCTGAAATTTTTTTGTCAAGCATTTCATTAATTTTCAGAACCCAAAAATATTTTTATTTTTATTTTTTGCATTAAAAATTATTTTTAAATCATTTAAATGTTTATTTTTAATTAGTTAATGAGAATTAATTAATTAAAAATGCATTTAGGTATTTAAAAATCACAAAAAAATTCACATTGCATCTTAAAACATTTAGAAACATTATCAAACCCTCAAAACAAATTTATTTTTGGTTCTTGAACTATTTTTACCTTTTTCATTGGAATTAAATTCATTTAAAGGCAATATTTTTGATCAAACTTAGAAAAATTCATTCTGCCTAACCATGAGGAGTTTGATGATGGTTCTTCTTGCATTGCATCCTTCACATCATTTAGTTTCTAGGGTAAAATTGGTTTGAATTCATATTTCATTTTCAATTTGTTTTGTATTTTTCATTGTGAAGTATCCCAAAACCCTAATTGACTTGAGAAATTCATAACTTGCACTAGGTTAAGAGTTAGGTCTCCTCCTTTGGACAGTGAACTTGTGTAGGGTTAGGGTTCCTTTGATCCCATTTTCAATTTTTTTTCATGTCATTTGCTTCTGGTTTTGAATTTTTGCATTGCATGTTGTATGTAAACCCTAATTTGTGCCTTCCTTTGCATCCATCTCTCATTTGCTTGCATACATGAACTTACCATGACATTTTGTGCATCCACATGATTCATAAGACATCTTAGGACATATTAGAATCATGTTTGATCATTGCATCTTTCATTTGCCATATTGTATGTCCATTCCATTTCATAAACTTTCATGAACTTCCATGGTTCAAAGCATGTTTCACTTGCATCCTCATCCTTGTATGATCATCCACAACTCTTGACATGTGTTTGCATCATCTCTTAGCATCATTAAAATCATGTTTATGCTTCTGACTTTGGTTTGCATCATGACATTTCATCTCATTTGCATTTCATTTCATTTCTTTTGCTAACTTTTCAGGTGGTAAGTTGTTTTGGGAAGTGAATTTGCCTTCACTTCTCACAATCTCTCTTCATCCCTCCTATGCATCATTGCTGCATTTTATCTTGTGTATTAGAGTGAGCTTTCTCATTCATGCTCTTTCCCACTTTCTTTCTTCAGGCAACTTGTCTTCTTAAGTGAAGCAAGTTGTCTTGATTCTCTCTGCTTCTTTCTCCTTTCATCTGCTTCTTCCCTGGTGGTTTCTCTGAAGATATTTTGCAAGCCTCACAAACCCTAGGAATACCCAAGGATGATCACAATTAGGGTTTGATTAGTCCCCCATTAGTTTTACCTTTGTGTCATCTTTGTGTCTTCTCCTCTCATCTCATAATCAAGGACTAAACCTTAAAGGTCTTAAGGCTTTGTGATTAAGCTTATGCCTGCATCCTTCTATTAGGATGGGGTGTATAACTTTAATCCTAAGTGTTAGACCCTTAATGTGTTTAAATCCTTTAATCAATTCATCTAATAATCATTAAGACATCAAGCTTGTAACTTGGACCTTGCATTAGGGTTCTAATTCTTCCTTAATTGGCTAAGAAGGACTAACCCTAGTGTTAATGGACAAGTCCCCCTCAAGTTGTCTTACAAACCATAAAAATCACTTCTTCATCTTATCATTAACTAAAATCCATTTAATAAAGACTTTGTTTTGTCATGAGGTTAATCCCTAATCATGGATTAAGTTGAGGAGCCTTCCTCAGCTTAAATGTTCTCATCTATTATCCTTCTATTAGGATGGTGTAATGGGTCCATTAAATCCTTGATTATGGCTTAAACTCATTACTTAACACTAAACAAAAACAACAAAAACATCTAAATAATTACAAGTAGGTTAATGATCTTAATCCTACATCATGGTGATTAAGTGTGAGGTGCTTACTTCATGCTTAAGGTATTCTCATCACCCCTAATCAGAGGGAGGATGTGATGAGTTTACTAACCCTTGGTTTAGGCTTAAGCTCATTAACTTATGACAAATCCAAAAAAGCAATAAAAGATTGAAAACACAAAAAACAAACAATAATCGTCTCCTCTGGGATTCTTTTCTCACCTCATTCACTCACAAACAAGAACTTGCTTCTTCCGTCTAATGCAAGACAGTTTGCACCTGAGCCAGACAGGTCATACACTTGAGCATAGACAAGTAAGCAGTTCACAGTCAATTTATCTTTCAGTCTCTTTGAGTCGAACTACGGTGTTCTGACTTCCTCATTGCACGAGAGGATACGTAGGCATAACTTAACAGTTATCGAACAAAAGTCTCTGTATATCCCCCTCTTCCAGCATTATTCTTTTAGCCTCATTATCTTGGGCATTTCATTCTTGTTCTTACACTGACACTTCACATATTTCACTTCACTTTCTTTTAGCACTGACACTTGCATTCTTTCCAGCTTTGATACACAGACATCACTGACACTACCCCTTTTAAAACACAAATCTTTTAAGCATGGATCCCGTCGAGTACGACGGACAATCTGGGTGCTAATACCTTCCCAGGTTGTAACCAACCCCCTTTCTCAGTCTCTCTGGTTCGCAACCGTCTTATCCATATCTTTCCTTAGGTTTATGCAGCATTACCTTTCCTCCGGGATAAAAATGCCTAGCTGGCGACTCTTGTCTTTTGAGTTAACCCTTGTGTGTTCTCACCCCTTTTCGCCGACTGTTCGCGTTTGTACCCCTCTTGGCCCTGTGTCATTTGGTGGGAGCGACAACCTTTAGAAAGTAGTGAGATAGACAGCTTTGGTGAAGACTGAAATTGGTTGATACTCGATACTACACTCATTGAGATTCTAAAATTGGAGGGTTTTGGTTGGCAAGTATGTTGCCTACTGAACAACCACCCTTGGGAAGGATCAGTGATTTTGAGATCCCTTAGAACCTAGTTAATTTTGTAGGACAGGATGAACCAACTAAACTTCAGGGGAGGGAACTTACCTTTAAACCTCACGCAAGCCTTCAAACCTAGGGCTATTATGTGACTTGTTTGTGTGTGCCACATGTTTGTGATTGAGCATAACATCATGACATCATAACATCATGACATCATGACATCATAAGCATAACATTTTCACTAACCATTTCAAGGACCAAAGGATTTATCTTTGTTCTTTGTTGCAGGTCATGGCTTCTGCTCGTAGGAATACTATCCGGGTCAACTTTGTAGGGATACCTTCTAAGCTTAAGGAATTGGTCTCTCAAGTTTTTGAAAACTCCCAATTCATCAAGAGACATGGGAATCTGCTGGATCTAGTTACTACAAGGTTCAGTGAAGACATGATGAGTGTCCTATTCTAGTTATTTGATCCTAAACATCATTGCTTCATATTCCCCGACTATCAGCTGGTTCCTACAATGGAGGAGTTCTCCAAACTACTAGGTATATCTATCCTTGATCAGAGACCTTCACAGGTTTGGAGAGAGAGCCTAAACCTGAAGTCATTGCTGCAGCCCTACATTTGAAGAAATCAGACATTGTCCTAGAAATGAGAAGCAGAGTTAAGGGTATTCTTGAGGAGATCTTAGCCTTATTAATCTATGACTTAGTGTTGTTCCCTAATCCAGACCAGTTCATAGACGTACATGCCATCAACATATTTCTGACTCACAATCCAGTGCCTACATTACTTGGAGATATCTTACATTCTCTTCACACTCGTACTACGAAGGCGAGGGGAACTCTGATGTGTTGCATACCATTATTGGCTAGGTGGTTTATTTCTCACCTTCCTCGATCAGTGATGAAGAATGAACAAGGGTTAAGGTGGTCTAAGAGGATCATGTCACTTTCTCATTCAGACATTCATTGGTGCTCTCGATCTATGGAGAATGTTACTATCATTGACCGTTGTGGGGAGTTCCCTAATGTTCCACTCCTTGGCATAAGAGGGGGCATTACCTACAAACCTTCTTTAGCTCTACGTCAGTTTGGTTATGCTCAGAGTAATGGTCCTCATGACATGCTTATTCAGGGTATTGTGTTCGACTACGACAACGATCTTCAGGGTTACCGTCAAAGGTTTATACGAGCTTAGAGCAAGGTGAATAAAGTTGAGAGCAAGACTTTGGAACCAAAGTACTCCATTTCTATGGAACCTTATCTCAGATAGGTGCAATCTCGTGCTCAAACTATTATGATGCCATATCCTACTGCGCTACTGGTTACTATGGAGCCTGTTGCTGAAGGAGATGTTCCTTATACCATCCTTCATCTAGACATGCCCACTGATTTGGAAGAATTGCAGAAGTCCTGTATTCAGTTGAAGGAGCAAAGAGATACCTTTGAGACTCATTTCAGAGCTAGTCAAGAAAGAGTTTTGGAGTTAACAAAGCAACTTCACGAGGAGATAATCTTAACACATACCTCAATACAAAGAGGAAGCGTTCATGGGAGACTTAAAACCCCATATATTTATCTCTTTGTATTTTATTCTTATTTCCTTTCATTGTAAGCCCAAGGGGCAATTTATATTAAGCATTTACTAATAAAAATTTTGTTTTTGTTTTTCTTTAAACAAATTTAAATCCTATATGGTCCTTGAAAACATTGCATATGCATCTACATACCATATCATTTCATAACAGGTTGTCACTACAGGTTTCTCATCTTCTCGCTGTTTATTTCAGCAGAAATGGATCTCGAACAATCTATCAAAGACCTCCAGACCCAGGTTGCTCGGTTTCAATAGGTGATCAGGAATTTGTCCAAGGGGCAAGAAGAGTTGAAAGCCCTCCTCACTAAGGATATGGAAAAAAAGAATCCCGAAGACAACAAGGGTGATCATTTGGAACAACTGCAAGCTGAGAATTCAGATGATTGGCCTGGTGGCTCTTATCCAGAGTTTAGCCCAGGGGCAAGAAGAGCTGAGAACCTGTGTCAATAAACTTCAAGATAATAGAGTCGGGAATTTAATCATTTGTCAACCTCTAGTGAAACAAGTTGACTTGGTTGAAAGGAAAACGAGGATAAGAGAAGGAAATAGACCTGCTGTCGCTCCCGGGATTTTCATCCTAGTACAAACGCGAAAGTGGCGCGGAAAGGTTAGAGTCGCCAGCCAGACATTTTTATCCCGAATGAATGGGAAAGGTAATGTTGCACAAACCCGAAGAAAGAAGAGGAAGGACACAGGTCCTGCGAACCAAAGAGACTGAGTTCGGGAGTCGGTTACAACCTGGGAAGGTATTAGCACCCAGATCGTCCGCCGTACCCGACGGGATCCACGCTTGCAAAAGAAACTGTTTCAAAGGGTGAGGGTATGAAAGCTGCAGCTAAAGAAATGAAACTGGAACTGGAAAAGAAATGAAATAAGAAAGCGAAGGACAAATGTAGGGAAAATAAGATTGTGCTCGAACGGGCCCTACCCCGCTGCCTACGTACCTCATCGGGATAATGAGGATCAGAGACGCCGTAGTTCCCCTAACTAGGGGTAGAAAAGAAATTGCTTGTGAATTAAGGCTTGAACTGCCTATGTCAATGCTCAGGCGTTGCAGGCTCGGACGACGAGTGCGTAACCGTCTTGCAGAGTGACAAGTAGGAGCAAGTTCGCGTACGGAGCGAATGAGGTGAGAAAAGAATTCCCGAAGGAAAGACGCTTTATTGTTTGTTTGTGTTTTTTAGAAGCTTTCATGAATGAAGGTTTGCATAGGTAAATGTACCTAAGTCTTACTCAATGGGATGTGTACATCTCACATCATCCCGAAATGGAATGCGCAAGAGGCACACCTATCTATGGGGGAAATCCCCAAAGCTAGTCCCACAAGTGAAGACTCAAGCACACTGGCCTATTATCATTATTAAGTGTTTTTGTGGTTTTATGGTTAAGAAGTGTTTTTTTAGCTTTTCTTTGTGAGGTACTCATGCTAAGACCTATCCACCACGAGTGATGACTCACACCTCGCCCCGAAATGGAACGCATGTGAGCATCTCATAGCAAAGTCTCATGTCACATGAAAGTACTCAACCTTTATTAAATGAATTAGAATTAAGTTTGAAGATAAGAAGAGAAAGCACCAAAGGATCTCAAAGGAAAAATTCTAAAAGGGGACTAAAATAATCCTAAGTATTCACATGCATGGATATCCTAAAGGTTAGTGAGGTTTCTATCCTAATGAAGAGGAAAGAAGAAGATAGAAGAAAGGATGAGAAAGGCCTAGGCCCAACAAAAGAGGGTTAGTCCACATAAACATAAAAGGAAGTGATAGGAATTAGAGATGTGGAACTCAATTCCCACATCTCACACTTACCATAGCCCCTGCAAGGTTAGCATACACAAATGAATACAAGCACAAAGTTCAAAACCAGAATCAAAATGGTATAAAGAATGGCCTAAGAGGCCTACAAGATGAAGAGAGAAATCACACAATACCAAACAATGTCAAAATAAAAGCAATGGAACCAAAAAATGGAATTTAAACACTTAAAGAAACAAATGATTTGAATATGAAGCAAACTCAAAAATTTAGAAGAACCAAAACCTAAACTAGGACCAGGAAGGTATTCATACCCTAGAGGAACCCCAAACAAGAAGAAAAAGTTGGCACAAGTGCCCTTCTAAGCTTATAAGAGATCTAACAAACCAAAAGAAGCAAAATGGGACAAGGTGAGAACAAAAAATCCACAAATAATCAACCAGCCATCTAAAAATTCTACAACCTAAATCAAATGATCTTAAAACACATTATATTAACCTGCCAAAAGGATTTACAAAAATTCAGAAAGGAACTAGGTCAAATGGAGGCACAAACACAAGCTAGGACAGAAAACTTACATCACAAGATATCAGATCAAAACCCAAGAAATAAATTTCTAAAAATTCTGAGAAAAATCACATTAAAACTAGAAGATCTTAGGAACACAATGCAAAAAGAATGGGATCAAAACTCCAGATATTGAAGTCTATAGAAAATCAACAAGACAGGCTGGTCAGGAAATGAAGCAAATGAAGCTATGTACATTGGTGATTTAATTCTGGCACGCTAATCAATGAAAAAAAATAAAATAAAAATATGACAAAATTTTAGAGAAACAAAGGAACATCTATGATTTATTTGGGAATTTTTAGATGAATATTTCTATTTTATACGAATTAAAACCAAACTGAAATAAAAGAGAAATTAAGTTGAGAAAGAAAATAGAAGAAAATAAGAAGGAGGTACATGCAGTAAGTGCTTTTGACTGAATTTATTTGGGCCTGGAGGGGCTGGGGTACGAATAGCAAACTGACATGGGCTTAGGCCAGGACACACAAACAACCCTTTTAAACCTCTCTTATTCCTTAAACCACTATCATTATACTAATTAATCTTTTATTAAATTCCTAACCATTATACTAACTAGTCTCAAATAATAAAAATCTTTTTATTTTCTAACATCATTCTAATTACTTTATATTTCCTAAAAATGTTCTAATCTATTCTAAATAATTACTCTAACAATCATACTAAACAATTATACTTTCTCAAATATCATCTAAACCAATATTAATCCTAAAACTATATTATACTTCCTAAACCATTATTTTTCTAAGCATGATATTTCTAAAAAGAAGATGTTAACTAATCAAACACTACATTAAATTTCTAAACAAATATTATCCTAAAACTATATTATACAACTATTAACCAATTAACCTATTTTTATTTCCTAAACAACTACTAACTAAACATTTTATAGTCTTTAAATAAATCTATTAACTAATTAACCTATTTCTAAACAAATTCTAAAACAGTTATGTCTAAACAATTCTAACAATTATTAACTAAACAAAATTAATCCTAAACTCTATATTTTCTAAACAATTATCAAATCAATTCTTTTATATATTTTTCTTTTAACAATATTCAAAGAACTAAACAATATATTCTAAACAAAATTATCCTAAACACATTCTAAATAATTATTCTAAACGAAATTATCCTAAACACATTCTAAATAATTATTCTAATCAATCATATTAAACAATTATAGTTCCTAAAATATTATCTAAACATTCTATTAATATTTCCTAATCTATTCTAACCATTAACAATTAATCTATTATATTTCCTAAACAGTATTTCTAAACAGTATTTTTTTTTTAATTACTATATTTTAATCCTAAAACTATATTATATACTAATATATTAATCCTAAAACAATTATATTCTAAACTATTATTTAAACAAAACATTAATCCTAAAACAATTATATTCTAAACTATATTCACAGAACAAACCAATCAGTAACCTAAGCCTCTCTCTCTCTCAACTCATCATCCTCATCTCCCTCGAACCCTAAAAAAACCCGCCGCCGCCGCCTCACCGCTCCGCCTCTCTTCCCGCGACCACCATCTCCACCCTCGCAGCAAACCTCTCCTTCTCCTACTTCTCCCTGCGCCGTTCTGTTTCTTCCCTTTCCTAACCCTAAGACCGCCGCCGAAGCCACCACCTTCTCCCGGCGTCTCCCTCTTCCTCTCTCAACTTCAACAATCAAACAAACAGAACAGCAAAAGCTTTCTCTCTTTTGGCACAATTCAACCTCTCATTCAACCTCCTCCTCAAAACGATCTAACCGCCGCCGGAGCTCAGCTCCTTAACCTCCGATCAACAACACCGACACGCGACAGCCTCACTAAATCTTCTCTCTCAACGAGCACCTCTAACCGCCGCTCAACCTCTCTCAACCATCGGCGCCCTCCATGACCTATAATCCGTCGCCTTCTCATCCTCATCATTCTATTTCTCTAAACCTAACCTAAATTTCTCTCTATCTCACTCTGCGCATTTCCTTAACCTCAAGCTTATTACCAACCCAGAATACAAATTCAGAAACAAATGTTCAAACTCAACTCAAACAAACAGATCAACACTCAAGGTCACGATAAACAAACACAGCTGCGAACGGATGCATCTACAAGCTTAAATTCGTACCTGTTAACCGACGGAATTGAAGAAGCCGCCGCGAAATGGATACAAGATTATGAGTTTCGATTGATGATCCCGCCAACTGCAAGTATATCTGCCTCGATTCGGTAACGCTTCACTTATTCATAACTGTCTTGCAATTTCGTTAATGCTATAGAACCTTGCTTCCGCTTCGTAAATCTGTCTTGATCCTCTTGATTTGATATGACTGTATTGGATTGCTTCGCAGGGTTATCAATGCCGGTGCGACGAATTCAACCGATTGAAGAGGCTGAATGGATTAGAACGATTGAAGCAGAATTCTAGCTATGTCATTGAATCGAAAATCAAAGCTGAATTCACTGTATTGATGAGGAAGATGTGAGCAAAATTGATGGAGATTGAGTTCTTGGCTGAGCTTGGAAGAATGATTCAAATCTTGTGTTGAGAAGCTGGAAGAGAATTGATGCAAATCCTGAAAAATTGGCTCAAGTTCTATGGAGAAAATTGATGAAGATTGAAGAACTGATTCAAGATCCAGAGAATTGGTGAGAGAATAATTCTGTTAGAGATTTCTGTTTTCTGGTTATGGTGAGAGTCTCATTCTGTTATTCTGTTATGATTAGTTCTGTTCTTTCTGTTATGGTGAGACCTTAGAAAATGAGAAGAATGATAGGTTGTGCAAGATTGGTTAGAGGAAAAGAGTGAGAACTAGAATCTTCCCTTTTTTTTCCCGGTGAAACCTCTCCTCTATTATTTCTGTTATACAACAACTTTTTGTAATATGATTTTTTTTATTGTGAAGATAATGAAAAACAGCTATAGAAGTTTTGTTATCCCTTTTTTTTTCCAAATGAAATGTGTGTGAGAGTGATCTTTCTTGCCAAAAATTCGTTGTATGTGTTTTCTTTGCAGGTGAGAAAAGATGAGCGAGTAAGGTGTGGTCACGAATTGGTTGAAGAAGGCTCGCGAAATGGTTTTGCAGAGTGTTGATATTGCAGTGGGGTTCCCTATGAACTTCCTTTTTTTTTTATCCTGTATTTCTCAAATGTCATGTATAATCATGAAGTTGGCATCAAAACAATGCAGTGTGAATTTCACTATGTATGTAACAACTTTTTCCTTCACTTGGGCTAGCTGGCTTTTATGAGTGTCCGTGGAAATCATGTACCAGCTGTTATGTTTGTGATGTGGCTACCTATGAAATTTATATTTTTTTTCTTTTTTGTATTATATTCATTTTTTTTGTTGTTGTAATAATAATAAACATAGTGGGCTTATATGATGTAATGAGAGTATGGTTTTAAGAAAAAAACCATAATAAAATGGTTTAATGAACAAATGGAATGATGGATATGTGGAAAGAATCGAAAATGAAATTGTTTTGAATGGATATAAATTATGAAAGTGGGCAAATGGTTGGAAAAAGATTAATAAAAAATGGATGATACAAATGAATTTAGGAATTGACTTATGGACATGAAGGTTGATATGGATATGGGAATGGTTTGACCTGGTTTAGAAACAGGTGAAGAATTTGACACTTTGCGGGACAAACCACTTATCACCAATACACACATAGTAACGAAATCTCGATCAATCAATCCCTTTAAACTCAAACATCCTGTCTCACCTTCCCCATAACCACTTAGCTCAGGAGGACACCTCTACCATTGAACAATTCACACGTGAACAACCATTTGAAAAGATCAGTCTCTGAGCCTTTGTCCAGAGTTACTTCGAATTAATCTGAATTATTCTCTGGAACAATAAATCCTCAAATGCACATCATGAAAATACTCATGACATATTTGGATCCTCGGACCCCAAAACTATCACTCAACCAACTGCCTGGTGTAACACGGTGGGAGAACTGACTTTAGTTATGTTGCGGATAGCAAGAGTCGCCACCGACTTTTATTTTATCCAAAAGGAAAGGGTATAAAAGAACAGGAAAGACCTTAAGAGAATATTTTGGGTCCGGGGGGTAGGTTATGTAAAGGGAAGGTGTTAGCACCCTTTACATCCATGGTTATCCATGGGCTCTTAGTTACTTAGCTCACTTTAAATTGTTTTTTGAAATTGTAGTGTGTGAATAGAAAAATTTTCAGAATAGTTAATAATAATCCATGTACGGATGTGTAAAAACTTGTTTTTGAAAATTTGTTTGAAATTGTTAAGTGTGAAAAGTTTTTTGAAGTGAGCAAGCAACTAGGAGGTACCTACCCTAAAGTTTAAAGTCTTTCTTGTTCTTTATCCTTTCATTGGTAAGACTATCCCTACTATTAAGGAGTAGGTAGTCATTACCTTGGATGTTAGGGACATGAGAGGGACATCTGTTTTTATGAAGGCAACTGTGGGGTGTAATAAGCATACTGGAGGGACTATCATCATTATTCGAAAGGGACTCGATTCGTAAAGGCAACCATGAGGGACTTGATGATTTTTCTTTTTAAAAGGGACTTGCTTTATACACCCCACTTGACCTTATTCGTAGGCAACTTGAGGGATAACCTTAGAAATGTGAGACGGCGATTAAAATCGACTTACGTGTGTGTGAGTGTTTATTTTAATTATCTTATATTAAAAATGATCTAAATTTATTTTAAATAACATACATGTCTTGCACTCCCTAATTACTACCCATAACAAAAATAATTAGATAATTACAAAATTTACATCCAGGAGCATTTACATAATTATTATAATAAGCAAAAATAAATAAATAAATAGCAAAAATAATTAATTAGCAAAATATAAATAAACAAGCTAAAATAATAAATAAATAATAAATAGAGGTTAGTAGTAATAATAATTAAAAAAATAAGGTTAGTGGAAATAAATAATTAAATTTAATGAAATAATAATAATTAGAAAAAAACATGGTTAGAGAAATAATAGAAAAAATATAAGATATAAATAATAATAATATGGTTAGTAAGAATGTAATTAAGAAAAAAAATAAGGTTAGTAAAAATTATAATAAGCAAAAGTTAGTAATAATAAACAATCAAAATTATAATAACATGATAAATTTTTAATAGAGATTTTTATTTAAAACTATTGAACAATTAAGGAATTATACAAATTACTAAATTATTTCTAGGTATAAAAATTATTCATATATAACAAATAATAAAAAAAATGTTTACATATTATATGGAGAAAATAAATCATAATTATATTTACAAAATTAATTATATTTGCAAAAATTTAATTTTTATTAGTTATTATATTTACAATAAACTAATTATATTAAAGATTATAATAAATATATACATGACAATTATATTTAAAAATTAGAGTATAACAATTAAGTTTTTTTTTTTAATTAAGTAAAAATAAATTAGGGTTTGTTTTTTTTAGAAAATATTTTATAGGGTTTTAAAATTAGGGTTTAGTTATATACAAAAATATACCTATATTTTAACTATATGAATAATAAGAAAATTTAAATTGAAGTAAAAAAACAAGAATTTAGAATTTTAAAAAAATAATTTTAAGGATTATAACACATAATATACATATAAGAAAATTATAATTTTAATTATTTAAAAAATAGTAATTGAATTAAGAAAAATAAAGTAAAAGAAAAAGAAATCAAAAACCTGGTGGGGCTGGGGTTTGAACCCAGTCCCCTCTGCTTGCAGCAAACATCACATACCATTGGGCCATCCACGTGCAGGCAACAATGGAGGGAGGAGAATTTGTTTTATGCTTTGCCTGAAAAATCCAAAAAAATAGAGAAACAAAAAGGCCTGGGGTGGGATTCGTACCCAGGACCTTATGAATGCAAGCAAGTACGCATTACCGCCTGGCTGGGAGAGCCCTTCTGCTTACAAAACAACCACAAACCATAATATATTAAGAAAGCAATTAAAATGAGAAAAAATATCAAAACATGGGCTGGAAGCAGGATTCGATCCTCTCCCCTTTTGTCAAATACGCACACTCCTTTCCACTGGGACAACTCAATGGTTGTGATAACAAACAGAGTCATAAAATAATATTTTAAATCAGAAATTTGAATATGAACTCCGCGCCAAAACCAGTTATCTCCTTCCTCAGGAATTCGCAGGTTTTCCTGCGAATTCTCCTGCGTATCCACCTGCGATTTTTCTTGCGTATGATAACCTGCATTTTCTCAAACTTCAATCAAACAACAAAATTTCTTAAAATTAAAGAGAGCAATGAATTCCTGGAGGTTCATACAACATCACCACGTTCCTGGAATTCATTTATATGTGATAAATTATAAAACCCCAAACGAAGCACATAAACCCTAGCTATGGCTTCTTGTGATTCCTGCGATTAAACTCAAAGGGAATTGTCCAGAAAGCATCTAGGTCATCATACAAACAAGATTTATTAAACAAAAACAGATGAAACATCATGAACAATCACAATCGAAAAATCAAGAAAACACCATGAACATGTATTCGGTTTGGTCATTACAACATGGTTTTGATGCTTATGATTATTGAATCATGATAAATGAAGGTCAAGGAAGCTTGCCATGTCCTCAAAATACCTTGTAGTGCTCTGAATTTTAAAATCCGAATGTGGCTTTTGGAAGAGTTTTTGAACAATGAACTTACACTTTTGGCTGCTGGAAAATCGTCCATGAGGCTAGGGTTATGTTTTGTATATATATGAGAAGGAATTTAGGTCAAAAGATGATGGATTTATGGGCTTTTTGGAAGACTTCATGGTGAAGGAATGTCATGATCTTAAAGTGTGAAAAAATCAAATATTTGCCTTCCAATTTGGTCTAGGACGAATTTGTACAAGATCAAATCATGTTAAACAGCATTGATTAATTTCTAGAAGAAGAATCATGTTCCAACTTTGATTTTTTAGATTTTATTTTGATTTAATTTGATTTAAAAAGAATAAAATTCAAATAAATATCAAATAAAAATATAAAAATCAGAATTTCTCACCATTGGGTCGTGCATGATATTGTTGTATGGATTGGATCATAACTTGGGCAGCCCATTTGGAAAGAAATGATTTTAAACCTCCATTTTAAACATAAACCCTCACAAAATTTCCCAACTTTGCAAGGGCATATCTCCCTCAATTTTAAAGGTATAAGGGTGTTCTTGGACTTTTTGGAAAGCTTGAAGAGTCCTCTAAACAACCCCATCGGTTTCAGGTCCATATCATTTACCAATCTCAAGTTATGCCCTTTTGAAGTTGTTGACTTTTTGTTGACTTTTGAAATGACCTATAATGTCCTAGCTCATATCTTTCAAATGAAGCATTTTTGGGCTTAACTTTCAACATCAAAGTTGTAGAGAATTCAATTTCCTTCAAAATGAGCTTTGTATGGAGACTTGGTGATGAAGTATGTGAAAGTTATGGCTGGTCAAAGTTCAGTTGACTTTTACTAAGGAAACCCTAATTTAGAAACTCCTGATTATTGATGATCTGGAATCTTCTTGATGAATCATGATCAACCCTTGATCAAATGATGAATTTTACTTCATATACTTGATGTTGGCAAAAAATCATGAAGTTTGACTTTGGTTTGACCACAGTTGACCTCAGTTTGACTTTTTAACTGCATTGATTGATTTTGACTTATCTGATCATCTGACTGAGCAAACTTTTGAGAAAAGTCTTGAAACTTGTCATGGGGGTTCTTACACACATATAAGATGTTATGAAACTCACTTGAGGTATTGGAAGTCCATTTAGCCTGATTAAAGTCAAAACCCTAGTTTTGGATGCACTGCTTAGGAGGTGCATTGTCTGAGGGAATTGTCAACTTCTTTGACCAATTGTGAACTTTGTGAACCTTGGGAATCTTCATAAACTGTCTTGTGATACTCATGGGAGGTGTTGTGAAGCTTGTGAACCTTGTGAACCTCATGAAGTGGCTTTGTAGACCTCATAAACCTCAGGAAAGCTTTGTAATCATTGTGAAACTTGTGAACCTTGTGAACCTTCAAGAAGTGACTTGTAGTCTTCATGAACCTCATGAAAGGTCTTGTAAACATTGTGGAACTTGTGAACCTTGTGAACCTTCAAGAAGTAACTTGTTGACTTCATGAACTTCATGAAAGGTTATGGACATGTTGAGAAACTTGTGAACCTTGTGAACCTTCATAAAGTAACTTGTAGACTTCATGAACCTCATGAAAGGTCTTGTAATTGTTGAGAAGCTTGTGAACCTTGTGAACCTTCATAAAGTGACTTGTAGACTTCATGAACCTCATGAAAGGTGTTGAAAGCATTGAGAAACTTGTGAACCTTGTGAACCTTCTTAGCACACAAAGTCTTGTATTGTGAGGGCAAATTTTGGGGTGCAACAGCTGCCCCTGTTCAATTTTCTGAAACCTGAGGGGTTAGATTGGTATATTTGCCAGTCGTAACCTGGAAGGTTGAAGGGGATTGAACACAAAAGCCCAAAAATTTGCACTCACCAGTGCATAGAGTGATATTGATGGTTGGTTGAATATGATTGAGTGGGCTTAAAGATGCCACTAGGGGAAAGTTCTTCAGATATATTTCTTGGAAGATAAAGCAATCCAAAATATGGAGGTATAATGAAAGCTGTCAGGAGTCTGGAACAGTCCTGAGATATTGATGATATGTTTTCAGAATACTGGAGTGATCCTGATGTAACAACATGTCTTCATGAGGATAAAGCAATCAATAATGATAACCCTAGAGCAGTCTTGAAGTAATAATATGGCTTCAGGAGGATAGAGTAATCAATAGCTCTAAAGCAGTCTTGAAATAGTAATATGATTTCAGGAGGATAGAGAAATCAATAGCTCTAAAGCAGTCTTGAAATAATAAGATAGCTTCAGGAGGATAGAGCAATCAATAGCTCTAAAGCAGTCTTGAAGTAATGATTTCAGGAGGATAGAGCCATCAATAATGATAACTCTAAAGCAGTCTTGAAATAATAATGTGATTTCAGGAGGATAGAGCAATCAACAGCTCTAAAGCAGTCTTGAAATAGTAATATGATGATTTCAGGAGGATAGAGCAATCAATAATGATAACTCTAAAGCAGTCTTGAAATAGTAATATGATTTCAGGAGGATAGAGCAATCAATAGCTCTAAAGCAGTCTTGAAATAATAAGATAACTTCAGGAGGATAGAGCAATCAATAGCTCTAAAGCAGTCTTGAAGTAATGATTTCAGGAGGATAGAGCCATCAATAATGATAACTCTAAAGCAGTCTTGAAATAGTAATATGATTTCAGGAGGATAGAGCAATCAATAGCTCTAAAGCAATCTTGAAATAATAAGATAGCTTCAGGAGGATAGAGCAATCAATAGCTCTAAAGCAGTCTTGAAGTAATGATTTCAGGAGGATAGAGCCATCAATAATGATAACTCTAAAGCAGTCTTGAAATAGTAATATGATTTCAGGAGGATAGAGCAATCAATAGCTCTAAAGCAGTCTTGAAATAATAAGATAGCTTCAGGAGGATAGAGCAATCAATAGCTCTAAAGCAGTCTTGAAGTAATGATTTCAGGAGGATAGAGCCATCAATAATGATAACTCTAAAGCAGTCTTGAAATAGTAATATGATTTCAGGAGGATAGAGCAATCAATAGCTCTAAAGCAGTCTTGAAATAATAAGATAGCTTCAGGAGGATAGAGCAATCAATAGCTCTAAAGCAGTCTTGAAGTAATGATTTCAGGAGGATAGAGCCATCAATAATGATAACTCTAAAGCAGTCTTGGAGTAATGTGATGATTTCAGGAGGATAGAGCAATCAATAATGATAACTCTAAAGCAGTCTTGAAGTAATAATTTCAGGAGGATAGAGCAATCAATGATGATAACTCTAAAGCAGTCTTGAAGTAATAATTTCAGGAGGATAGAGCAATCAATAATGATAACTCTAAAGCAGTCTTGAAATAATGATATGATTTCAGGAGGATAGAGCAATCAATAATGATAACTCTAAAGCAGTCTTGAAGTTATGAGAAGTTATCAGGAGGATAAAGTAACCCTGAGGTAACAATAAAGCAGTCCCAAAGTAATAAGAAGCTTATCAGGAGGATAAAGTAACCCTGAGGTTACGATAAAGCAGTCCCAAAGTAATAAGAAGCTCATCAGGAGGATAAAGTAACCCTGAAGTTACGATAAAGCAGTCCCAAAGTAATAAGAAGCTCATCAGGAGGATAAAGTAACCCTGAGGTTACGATAAAGCAGTCCCAAAGTAATAAGAAGCTCATCAGGAGGATAAAGTAACCCTGAGGTGACGATAAAGCAGTCCCGGAGATCATAAGTTTGTTTGTTGGATAATTAACCTGAAAACAAAGTAGCATTCGGTATAATAATATTAGTTTATGCTTTATGTATGCATGTATGATATGATGCACTTAGGTAATGTATTATATGTCTATGGATATATATGCTATAGTATGATGTAAATGATGTATGTATGATATGATACTGCCGGGAGCGTCTGGATGTCTTCGTATAACAACTGCTGGCCAGGGAAAATAAATCCCGATTCGTTGCTGAAGAATATATAACCCTCTGTCTGCTGGGGATAACAGGGTATAAATAACCTCCCGTATGCTGGGATAGTAAGGTATATATAACCTCCCGTATGCTGGGATAGTAAGGTATATATAACCTTCGTCTTCGTCTGATGGTAGGGTAGATATAACATCCCGTCTTCGTTTGTCGTATCCTTATTGGAAAGTAATTTCCCGAATATCCGTATGAGGATAAAAGAGATGGATATAAATTCCAGGGGAGATGTGACTTTATGAAGATGGATTTGCCCTACTGAGGGTTTTGTAACTGTCTTGTAAAGGTGAACCGGCGAAGCTTCGTTGAGATCCTTCCCTCGTTCGTCCTTAGTAAATACTATTACTGCATTTTCATGCATTTCTGGTAAACATTAATCATATTAAATACATGCATTTCTGGTAAACATCAATCATATTCAAAAGCATGATACATTCAAACATAACCAATGGACGTTTCGCTTAGGGTAAAAGTAAATCTGGATTCAGAGGGAAAAGTAAAGCTGAACTTGAAAACAGAATCGTTTCAACTTCGAGAGTGTATAACCAATTGGATCTATAGCTCCTGAAATTCTTTAACTTTCCTGAGTACCTTTCCAGAAATCCTCATAGCTGGATCTGAATACATGATATTGACACCATCTGATACTACTGGCGTAGACAACTAATTTCCATCATGGTTTCAGCTGAGAATCCAATATCAAGGTAATACAATGAGAGGAATATGTCTTCAAACTGTAATGGACCATATACGCTCCAGGTATTAGATTTGAAGAGAAAGCATTGCCCCTTGGTTGAGGATGAATTGTCCTCATAATGGAAGTATCTGTAATGAGCTATCTCAAGAGAAACAAGCAGAATGCCCCATAAGCATATGCCCCTGGCATTGTGAACTCTGTAATGTCACCTTTGGTAATTTAACTGTATGAGGAAAAATGCCCCTGGCTATTAAGCACAGCTGAGTCTGGACCTAATTGCCCCAACTGAATTGAACAGTAACTTGGTATGCCTCTTGACTGGGAAACAGTGACTATGCCCTTGGCATTTCAGATAGATGAGGAGATCTGCCTCTGGCTGCTTAAACATAGTTGAATCTTGTCCTGATTGCCCCAAATGAGTTAGGAAGTATCATGGCCTGCCCCCTTGATTGGGAGGTCATGACTATGCCCCTTTGTATATATGGACTTTGATCCAGGAAGCAACTTTGTTTATCGGAAGGACTTTGGTTCATTGAACATTCATCCTGTAAGCTTCTCCATTTGTCAAACACTTAGGTATATGCAAACAAATATATTAAAAAATGCAATGCTTATGTCTGTCTTGAAGTTTTGAAACAAGTTATTTTAGAAAAACTTTTTTTTTTTTTTGGGAAAACTGTGATATTAACTCAAATTTTATGACAAGCCCTAAAGGAGTCAGGATACCTTTTTGCAGCAGTACGCTTTCGAACTAACCATGCTTCAGTTAGGACTTTTAAAGGGTTGTAACGTGGCCTGGTTCATGATTTAAGAAACAAAGGATAAAGGCTCAAATTTTATTTGTACCCAACCCAATCTCCATGATGTTCTTCAGTCCTATGCTCAGTTAACTCATGCATTGAAGTTCCATAGCAGTTTGGAGTTGTAACACCGATATTTGTGATGGTTCAGAAACCCAAAATTTATTTGAACATTCAGCCATCTTTCTTTGTTGAGGGTTCATAGTGACCTCTTTTTTTTCTTTTGACTTTATTATCCCTTCTTTTTGCCTGAACTGCTTATTTCAAGGTTACAGTCAGCGGGATGTCTTGATGTTTTACTAAGTCTCCTTCATAGGTTTTGACTTAGTGAGCTTTTCTTTTGCTAGATATTGACTATTAGGTTTAATGATTACAGTGAACCATCATTCATTGTGTATAACACATATAAATGGCATATTTGAGTTAACTGAGTAACTACCCTGCCCCATGTTATGAATAAGGGTTTTAATTTGTGCGAGAATAAAAACTCCTGCTTCATAGGCTCAAAAGGGTTGACTAGGGATTAACTTCCTTATATCTCCACTGTTTAGGAATTGAAACAATGCCTGTACATCGTCAGCATAGTCTGTTCAAAAGCATACTGCATAAGATTATGGTATTGTTTTCGTCATCCTCCCTCTATAGGTTTGTAGCTTCATCAGGAGTTAAATATCACAAGATAGAAATAAGAAGCATAATTCAAAATATAGTGGAACGAATGGATTAATTCAAGACAAACATATGCAATGCATTAAAGAAGACAAAAGTTTAACATAATAGTAAGTGTTCAAACAAATAAAAGAAATTACAAATGAAAATTCAAATGTTGTCCCATCCAGTTGGCTGAATGTCCTCAATTGCAATCTGTGAACTTTGAGGAGCAGTATACTTCACCATGAAATCAAATTTACCACTTGGATGCCCCAAGGTGCCCCATATCCCAACAGGCATAGGTATTCTTCCTTTTTTGTTACTTTGGGCTACTTGTCTTGCAGCTTCGGTGTTTGATGGACGATAGTAAAATTCAACTTGACCTTCTGGAGTAACCTCGAGTATTCCTTCGTCAATTAGGTCTTGAATCTTATTCTTCAACATCCAGCAGTTGTTAGTATCATGTCCAGGACTGTTGGAGTGATACTCACACCTTGCCTTGGGATTATAGCGAGGAGAAGAGGTTTTAGGATTTTGAGGAGAATTTTTCAAGGAAATTAGTTTCATCTCCAACAAGCATTGCAGAACTTGTGACATTGGAGTGCTGAACTTGATAAACTGTCTTCTACATCCCTTGTGTTGAGGTGGATCAACCTTATCAGGTCTTTCTTCTTCAACTGAAGGACAATCAATGGCAACCTGTTTCTTACCTTCTTTTATCCTCATCTTCCTTTCAACCAAGCCAGCTTGTTTTAGATCCCTGACTCCATCACTTTGAAGTTTATGGACAAAGGTTCTTAGCTCTTCTTGCCCCTGAGCTAATCTTTGAATAAGAGCCACCTGGTCATTCATCTGGGCCCTCATTCCTGTCATCTCAGCTTGTAGTTGTTTCAGCTGATCATCCTTGTTGTCCTCAGGATTCTTCTTCTTAGCCAGCAGTGTCTTCAATTCATCCTGCCCCTTGGACAGGTTCGAGATCAGCTCTTGGAACTGTGCATTTTGTGCCTGGAGATCCTTAACTGATTGTTCAAGAGCCATTGCTGAAATAAACAGCGAGAAGATGAGAAACCTGTGCACAATTATAAACCTGTGATGCAATGAAATGATATGGGAATGCATATGCAATGTTTTCAAGGACCGCAGGATTTAAATTTGCTTAGACAAAAACGAAAGTAAACTTTTATTAGTAATAACTTTGTTTTGCCTTTTAGGCTTACAAAAATGAAAATGAAATAAGTACAAAAGATGGGGTTTTAAGTCTCCCATGGACGTTTCCTCTTTGTGTTGAGGTAAGAGTTGAGGTTCCGTTCCTCATGAAGTAGCTTTGTTAGTTCCAGAACCTTTTCTTGGCTTGCTTTGTAATGAGCCTCGAAAGTATCCCTTTGCTCCTTCAGTTGGATCCATGATCTCTGCAAGTCTTCCATATCAGTAGGCATGTCTGGGTGAAGGATGGTATAAGCTGTGTCTCCTTCAGCAACAGGTTCCATGGTAACTGGTAGGACGGCAGGATATGGCATCATGAGAGTCTGAGCACGAGATCGTACCCATCTGAGATAAGCCTCCATAGGAATAGTGTACTTAGGCTCCAGTGTCTTGCTGTCAATCCTGTTTACCTTTCCCCAAGCTCGTATGAATCTCTGACGGTAACCTTGAAGATCGTTGTCGTAATCAAACACACTGCCCTGAATCAACATGTCATGTGGACCATCACTCCGAGCGTAACCAAACTGTCGTAAAGCTAGAGAGGGGTTGTAGGTGATGCCTCCTCTTATGCCTAGAAGTGGCACATTAGGGAACTCTCCACAACGGTCAATGATGGTGACATTCTCCATAGATCTGGAGCACCAATGGATGTCTGAGTGAGAAAGTGACATGATCCTCTTGGACCACCTGAACCCTTGCTCATTCTTCATTACTGAGCGAGGAAGGTGAGAAATAAACCACCTAGAAAGCAAAGGTATGCAGCACATCAAAGTTCCTCTTGCCCTTGTAGTACGAGTGTGAAGAGAATGCAGGATGTCTCCAAGCAATGTAGGCACTGGATTGTGACTCAGGAAAATGTTGATGGCATGAACATCTATGAACTGATCTGGATTGGGGAACAATACTAAGCCATAAATCAGCAAGGCTAAGATCTCCTCAAAAGCATCATAGCTCATGGCCTTCAAGAACATTTGAGCTTTATCCACTAATACCTTGGCAAGAATACCCTTAACTCCACTTCTCGTCTCTAGAACAATGTCAGACTTCTTCAGATGTAGAGCTGCAGCAATAACCTCTGGTTTAAGCTCCTTCTCTAGACCTGTGAAGGGTCTTTGATCAAGAACAGGTATGTCCAGAAGTTTAGAGAACTCCTCCATGGTTGGAACCAGCTGATAGTCAGGGAATGTAAAGCAATGGTGTTTAAGGTCAAAGAACTGAAATAGGACACTCATCATGTCTTCATTGAATCCTGAGGTGACTAGATCCAATAGATGACCATGTCTCTTGATGAACCGAGAGTGATCAGACACTTGAGAAACCAACTCTTTAAGCTTGGGAGATATCCCCACAAAGTTGATCCTGATGGTGTTTCTACGAGCTGAAGCCATGACCTGCAACAAAGAACAAAGATAAATCCCTTGGTCCTTGAAATGGTTAGGGAAAATGATATGCTCATGATGCATAATGATGTCATGATGTTATGCTCAATCACAAACATGTGGCACACACAAACAAGTCACACCATAGCCCTAGGTTTAAAGGCTTGCATGAGGTTTAAAGGTAAGTACCCTCCCCTGAAGTTAGATGGTTCATCCTGTCCTACAAAAGTAACCAGGTTCTAAGGGATCTCAATATCATTGATCCTTCACAAGGGTGGTTGATCAGAAGGCAACTTACTTGCCAACCAAAACCCTCCAAGTTTAAGATCTCAATGAGCGTAGTATCGAGTGTCAACCAACTTCAGTTTGCACCAAAGCCGGTTACCTCACTACTTTCTAAAGGCCAAGGTGAGTTAACTAGGGTTCTAAAAGTTAGTTAGTGCATTGACAACATATGGCAGCCTCATATTATCCTTAACTTGACTTAAGGAACATAAGCACCAACCAAGAAGTCGCACTAACTATGGCCACCAGATCAACCGTATCGATATACGTCGTACAGTTTCCTTGGTCTATTGCCATTTACCTAAGGTACACTAGATCCGGGTTAGGACCTTTCACACATAAGAGCACCCCAACAAGATAATATAAAGCAAACAAGGCAAACAATATTAAAGTGATCTTAATTCCTAAGGGTACCCCTCTTAAAATAGATCCCCAGCAGAGTCGCCAGTTCTGTAACACGGTGGGAGAACTGACTTTAGTTATGTTGCGGATAGCAAGAGTCGCCACCGACTTTTATTTTATCCAAAAGGAAAGGGTATAAAAGAACAGGAAAGACCTTAAGAGAATATTTTGGGTCCGGGGGGTAGGTTATGTAAAGGGAAGGTGTTAGCACCCTTTACATCCATGGTTATCCATGGGCTCTTAGTTACTTAGCTCACTTTAAATTGTTTTTTGAAATTGTAGTGTGTGAATAGAAAAATTTTCAGAATAGTTAATAATAATCCATGTACGGATGTGTAGAAACTTGTTTTTGAAAATTTGTTTGAAATTGTTAAGTGTGAAAAGTTTTTTGAAGTGAGCAAGCAACTAGGAGGTACCTACCCTAAAGTTTAAAGTCTTTCTTGTTCTTTATCCTTTCATTGGTAAGACTATCCCTACTATTAAGGAGTAGGTAGTCATTACCTTGGATGTTAGGGACATGAGAGGGACATCTGTTTTTATGAAGGCAACTGTGGAGTGTAATAAGCATACTGGAGGGACTATCATCATTATTCGAAAGGGACTCGATTCGTAAAGGCAACCATGAGGGACTTGATGATTTTTCTTTTTAAAAGGGACTTGCTTTATACACCCCACTTGACCTTATTCGTAGGCAACTTGAGGGATAACCTTAGAAATGTGAGACGGCGATTAAAATCGACTTACGTGTGTGTGAGTGTTTATTTTAATTATCTTATATTAAAAATGATCTAAATTTATTTTAAATAACATACATGTCTTGCACTCCCTAATTACTAACCATAACAAAAATAATTAGATAATTACAAAATTTACATCCAGGAGCATTTACATAATTATTATAATAAGCAAAAATAAATAAATAAATAGCAAAAATAATTAATTAGCAAAATATAAATAAACAAGCTAAAATAATAAATAAATAATAAATAGAGGTTAGTAGTAATAATAATTAAAAAAATAAGGTTAGTGGAAATAAATAATTAAATTTAATGAAATAATAATAATTAGAAAAAAACATGGTTAGAGAAATAATAGAAAAAATATAAGATATAAATAATAATAATATGGTTAGTAAGAATGTAATTAAGAAAAAAAATAAGGTTAGTAAAAATTATAATAAGCAAAAGTTAGTAATAATAAACAATCAAAATTATAATAACATGATAAATTTTTAATAGAGATTTTTATTTAAAACTATTGAACAATTAAGGAATTATACAAATTACTAAATTATTTCTAGGTATAAAAATTATTCATATATAACAAATAATAAAAAAAATGTTTACATATTATATGGAGAAAATAAATCATAATTATATTTACAAAATTAATTATATTTGCAAAAATTTAATTTTTATTAGTTATTATATTTACAATAAACTAATTATATTAAAGATTATAATAAATATATACATGACAATTATATTTAAAAATTAGAGTATAACAATTAAGTTTTTTTTTTAATTAAGTAAAAATAAATTAGGGTTTGTTTTTTTTAGAAAATATTTTATAGGGTTTTAAAATTAGGGTTTAGTTATATACAAAAATATACCTATATTTTAACTATATGAATAATAAGAAAATTTAAATTGAAGTAAAAAAACAAGAATTTAGAATTTTAAAAAAATAATTTTAAGGATTATAACACATAATATACATATAAGAAAATTATAATTTTAATTATTTAAAAAATAGTAATTGAATTAAGAAAAATAAAGTAAAAGAAAAAGAAATCAAAAACCTGGTGGGGCTGGGGTTTGAACCCAGTCCCCTCTGCTTGCAGCAAACATCACATACCATTGGGCCATCCACGTGCAGGCAACAATGGAGGGAGGAGAATTTGTTTTATGCTTTGCCTGAAAAATCCAAAAAAATAGAGAAACAAAAAGGCCTGGGGTGGGATTCGTACCCAGGACCTTATGAATGCAAGCAAGTACGCATTACCGCCTGGCTGGGAGAGCCCTTCTGCTTACAAAACAACCACAAACCATAATATATTAAGAAAGCAATTAAAATGAGAAAAAATATCAAAACATGGGCTGGAAGCAGGATTCGATCCTCTCCCCTTTTGTCAAATACGCACACGCCTTTCCACTGGGACAACTCAATGGTTGTGATAACAAACAGAGTCATAAAATAATATTTTAAATCAGAAATTTGAATATGAACTCCGCGCCAAAACCAGTCATCTCCTTCCTCAGGAATTCGCAGGTTTTCCTGCGAATTCTCCTGCGTATCCACCTGCGATTTTTCTTGCGTATGATAACCTGCATTTTCTCAAACTTCAATCAAACAACAAAATTTCTTAAAATTAAAGAGAGCAATGAATTCCTGGAGGTTCATACAACATCACCACGTTCCTGGAATTCATTTATATGTGATAAATTATAAAACCCCAAACGAAGCACATAAACCCTAGCTATGGCTTCTTGTGATTCCTGCGATTAAACTCAAAGGGAATTGTCCAGAAAGCATCTAGGTCATCATACAAACAAGATTTATTAAACAAAAACAGATGAAACATCATGAACAATCACAATCGAAAAATCAAGAAAACACCATGAACATGTATTCGGTTTGGTCATTACAACATGGTTTTGATGCTTATGATTATTGAATCATGATAAATGAAGGTCAAGGAAGCTTGCCATGTCCTCAAAATACCTTGTAGTGCTCTGAATTTTAAAATCCGAATGTGGCTTTTGGAAGAGTTTTTGAACAATGAACTTACACTTTTGGCTGCTGGAAAATCGTCCATGAGGCTAGGGTTATGTTTTGTATATATATGAGAAGGAATTTAGGTCAAAAGATGATGGATTTATGGGCTTTTTGGAAGACTTCATGGTGAAGGAATGTCATGATCTTAAAGTGTGAAAAAATCAAATATTTGCCTTCCAATTTGGTCTAGGACGAATTTGTACAAGATCAAATCATGTTAAACAGCATTGATTAATTTCTAGAAGAAGAATCATGTTCCAACTTTGATTTTTTAGATTTTATTTTGATTTAATTTGATTTAAAATGAATAAAATTCAAATAAATATCAAATAAAAATATAAAAATCAGAATTTCTCACCATTGGGTCGTGCATGATATTGTTGTATGGATTGGATCATAACTTGGGCAGCCCATTTGGAAAGAAATGATTTTAAACCTCCATTTTAAACATAAACCCTCACAAAATTGCCCAACTTTGCAAGGGCATATCTCCCTCAATTTTAAAGGTATAAGGGTGTTCTTGGACTTTTTGGAAAGCTTGAAGAGTCCTCTAAACAACCCCATCGGTTTCAGGTCCATATCATTTACCAATCTCAAGTTATGCCCTTTTGAAGTTGTTGACTTTTTGTTGACTTTTGAAATGACCTATAATGTCCTAGCTCATATCTTTCAAATGAAGCATTTTTGGGCTTAACTTTCAACATCAAAGTTGTAGAGAATTCAATTTCCTTCAAAATGAGCTTTGTATGGAGACTTGGTGATGAAGTATGTGAAAGTTATGGCTGGTCAAAGTTCAGTTGACTTTTACTAAGGAAACCCTAATTTAGAAACTCCTGATTATTGATGATCTGGAATCTTCTTGATGAATCATGATCAACCCTTGATCAAATGATGAATTTTACTTCATATACTTGATGTTGGCAAAAAATCATGAAGTTTGACTTTGGTTTGACCACAGTTGACCTCAGTTTGACTTTTTAACTGCATTGATTGATTTTGACTTATCTGATCATCTGACTGAGCAAACTTTTGAGAAAAGTCTTGAAACTTGTCATGGGGGTTCTTACACACATATAAGATGTTATGAAACTCACTTGAGGTATTGGAAGTCCATTTAGCCTGATTAAAGTCAAAACCCTAGTTTTGGATGCACTGCTTAGGAGGTGCATTGTCTGAGGGAATTGTCAACTTCTTTGACCAATTGTGAACTTTGTGAACCTTGGGAATCTTCATAAATTGTCTTGTGATACTCATGGGAGGTGTTGTGAAGCTTGTGAACCTTGTGAACCTCATGAAGTGGCTTTGTAGACCTCATAAACCTCAGGAAAGCTTTGTAATCATTGTGAAACTTGTGAACCTTGTGAACCTTCAAGAAGTGACTTGTAGTCTTCATGAACCTCATGAAAGGTCTTGTAAACATTGTGGAACTTGTGAACCTTGTGAACCTTCAAGAAGTAACTTGTTGACTTCATGAACTTCATGAAAGGTTATGGACATGTTGAGAAACTTGTGAACCTTGTGAACCTTCATAAAGTAACTTGTAGACTTCATGAACCTCATGAAAGGTCTTGTAATTGTTGAGAAGCTTGTGAACCTTGTGAACCTTCATAAAGTGACTTGTAGACTTCATGAACCTCATGAAAGGTGTTGAAAGCATTGAGAAACTTGTGAACCTTCTTAGCACACAAAGTCTTGTATTGTGAGGGCAAATTTTGGGGTGCAACACCTGGTAAATCAAGCACTCTTGCACACAGCACAATTTAACGCCAAATTCGCACTGCTTGAGAAATAACCCCTGAAATATGAAGACTCAGCAACTGAACTAATTTCCTGACAATTTGTACCAGATCAGGTCAAATGTCCGTTTGCCTCAGACTACCGCACTGTAATCACTGCCAGCATATGCTAAGCTCCCACAATGAATGTTATGCTTCATTTTTCTATGCTAATGATGCAACGAAAAAAATATGAAAATGATATGAATATGATGAACATGATGCTCTATGGTGCTTAAAAACAAGAGGGCAAATTTGGGGTGTTACAGCTTCCCCTATTCAATCAACTGTTAATCTGAAAAGGATGATAGCAACGGCTATCAGACATTCGAGATAAAACTGTGATTGAATACCAAGAAGACCTGAAATTTGCACTCTGACGAAGAATGCAATACTGGGAAATAAACCCAACCAGATGACACTCTGGGGATAAGAAGGAGAGAAAAAGCAGACGAGCTTCTTCCAAGTTGAAACTGATATCTGGAATACTATCATGTTGACAGACGAGTCTTCGAATGACCTGTGACGCCAGGTGCAGAGAGCGGACGAGCCCTTAAGGATCTTCAAAGTAGCCTGAGATAGACGAATCTCCTTCACTAATCCTTACGCAGATAAGTGGAATAAGACGGACGAGTCTTCTTCGGATAACCCTTACGCAGGCTCAGGGAATGCATATAAGTCTGTGGGATAGACATGCAATCAAGGTAGACGAACCTTCTTCATATATTATTCGCGGATATATGGTATAAGACAGACGAGTCTTCTTAACAAACCTGTTACGCCAGGTGCAGCAACAACAATAATTGGTGCCTGAGACAGACGAGCCTCCTTCGGATTTACCTGTTACGCCAGGACCGGTAATCATTTCGACATTTAATTCCCACTGTCAGGATTCGAAACCTCTTCAATACAGACGAGTATTGGATGATCATCAAGATAACACAGACGAGTGCCATAAGTCCATGATACAGACGAGTATCAGACGATGATCTGAGAAACACAAACGAGTGTCTCAGGCAATGATACAGACGAGTATCAGCCACTGGTATAGACGAATACCAGAAATTCAAACACAGACGAGCATTTGAAATAGTCACAGAAATATCAAGATAGACAACAAATCTTCACATTCAGGTGTAAGCTAGCACAGACGAGTGCTGAGGACGATACAGACGAGTATCCAGGCAAAGCAGACGAGCTTCAAACAAACACATACGAGTACTGGACAGTTGCAGACGAGCAACAATAGAGAACACATATCAAGGCATAGACGAGTGCAGTGAAGGATCCCCTACCAAACACAGACGAGTGCTGGGAGGTTGCAGACGAGCAATCAACAAATACCATCGGAACACGGACGAGTGTTGAGGAGTTGCGGACGAGCAACTATCATAACCAAACACAGACGAGTGCTGGAAATTGCGGACGAGCAATAGCAGAAGTACCGCAACACAGACGAGTGTTGAGAATTTACAGCAAAATAATATCTCAAAGCACAGACGAGTGCTGGAATTTGCAGACGAGCAATCAACAACTGATATAATCAAACACAGACGAATGTTTGAAATTGCATGCAAGCAGAATCAAAGCAATCATAAACCACCACTGGGGAAATCAAACGAGCTATACCACTGAACTAACATAGACGAGTGTTGAAAGATGCAGACGAGCAGCCATAAAGCAGTGATATGACCTTGCTGGGGAAAACTAGCTTAGGAAGAACACATACGAGTGTTGAAAATTGCAGACGAGCAACGAACGAATGCCCGATCAGCAACAAGAGATACAACTCTGCAAGGGAAGACAAGTCAATAGGTCCGGATACCCACTCCGACTGAGGTGATGAATACCTGGCTGTATCATCAAATAAAACAACAATAGGGCAACTTTGCTCGAGAAGTATTTCAACGGACGGAGATGAAACTCAAATATGAACTCTGTGGGGACAAATCATCTTCAGACTTGGCTGGGGAAGCCTCCTGGGCAAATACTCTGGCTGGGGAGAGCATCTGATGATTCAAGACTCTGAGGGGATATCAACTTTCAGTCACGCCTACTGGGAAGAATTCTTGCCGATGATAACATATTGTTAATTCCAATTCTGGTGATGACACGCCTTCAGGTACCTGCTAGACATACTCCACTGGGGAAAAATGGACTGCTACTTCAATGGGGAAGAAGAACCTGCTTGGGCTGCCACCAAGACTTAGCTATATAAGATCTCTGTCGGAGATGCCAGGCTTCAGATACCTGTTGGAGAAGAAATCTCTGCTTAGGGAGATATTCTACTGGGGGAGAGTAAATTGCTTGAGAGAATGTGACACCATCCTGCAACCTGCACCAACAGAAAACACACGTGTGTCCCGGGGATTTGCATGGAATGATCGGTTCATCCATCGTCACCCGACACTCAAAGAGGGTTACAGTTTCCCTGCATGTCAGTTTTCTTTTCAAGATTATCACCATGTTTAGATGCAATGCTATTTTTTGCCAAAAATTCAGGACATTTTGCAAACAAAAATAAACACACACAGCTTTTTGACTGAATATTATTTTTATTGGATGGCCTCTGAATAGGCAAAGATTTACATCAAGAAGCAACCACCTGGAAAGAGGTAGCCACTATAAAAATTGAGAAAAGAAACTATCCTAATGGCAATGTACACGGCATTCCAAGGAGTTCCATTTCTGCTATGACCTGCATGTCTTCAAGACTCTCCATTCTGTTTCGGCTTTCTGAGAGGACGAGGGAGCTATTTCCTATCCTTCTGATATTGTCAAACCGTACGAAACGATGACGTGGTTCAGATAACTTGGATCACAGTTGTTCGCTTATTTCCCTTATTTTGCGTGGATCGCCCTCTCGGGTTTTCAATCCACCGGGATACCCTTTTTTGCCTGAGCTGTCCAATGTGGCTTTTCAACTCAGCGGGTGTACACATTTTTATATTTATTTCCCTAATTTTTGCCCGAGCTTTTTATTCTGTTTTTAGCTCGCCGGGATGCCCTTTTCTTGCCTGGACTTACATTCTGTTTTTGTGTCTAGCGGGTCTCTTTATGCGAAGTATTTTTTAACTGCGTCTGAGTTAACAGGGGATGGGAAGTCTTCTCCATCCATAGTGGTGAGCATCAGTGCCCCTCCTGAGAATACTTTCTTCACTATGAATGGTCCTTCGTAATTTGGGGTCCATTTGCCCCTGTTATCTGAACCTGGAGGAACGATTCTCTTCAATACAAGCTCTCCCACTCGATACTCTCGAGTACGTACTCGTTGGTCAAATGCCCGCTTCATTCTCCTCTGATAAAGCTGACCATGACAGATAGCCGCTAATCTCTTTTCCTCAATTAGACATAGCTGGTTGTAACGAGCACGCACCCATTCAGCCTCATCCAGTTTGACGTCCATCATCACACGCAGTGAAGGAATCTCTACTTCAACAGGCAGGACCGCTTCCATGCCATATACTAGAGAGAAGGGAGTTGCCCCTGTTGACGTCCTGACCGACGTTCGGTACCCATGCAAAGCAAACGGTAACATCTCATGCCAATCTTTGTAGGTGACAACCATTTTCTGCACAATCTTCTTGATATTCTTGTTAGCTGCCTCTACCGCACCATTCATCTTTGGTCGGTAAGGAGAAGAATTGTGATGCTATATTTTGAAGTCCCGACATAAGTCTGCCATCATCTTATTGTTGAGATTAGAACCATTATCAGTAATGATCCTTTCGGGCACTCCATATCTGCATATGATATCTCTTTTCAGAAATCTTGCCACCACTTGACGAGTGACATTGGCATAAGACGCCGCTTCTACCCACTTGGTAAAGTAATCAATCGCGACCAAGATGAAGCGATGACCGTTCGAAGCAGTTGGCTCGATCTTCCCGATCATGTTAATGCCCCACATAGAGAAAGGCCAAGGAGATGACATGACATTAAGCGGGTTAGGAGGAATATGCACTTTATCTGCATATATTTGGCACTTATGGCATTTTCGAGCGAATGAACAACAGTCTGCATCCATTGTCATCCAGTAATACCCTGATCTCAGCAGTTTCTTTGCCATAACATGCCCGCCTGCATGGGTACCAAAAGATCCTTCATGGACTTCCTGCATCAACAGGCTTGCTTCGTGTCTATCCACGCATCTGAGCAAGACCATGTCGAAATTCCTCTTGTACAAAACCCCGTCTGTGTTCAAGAAGAAACTAGCAGCAAGTCGTCTCAAGGTCTTTTTGTCTTTGGAGGATGCCCCTGTCGGGTATTCTTGCTTTTCCAGGAATAACTTGATATCAAAATACCAAGGTTTCTCGTCAGACATGGCGTCTATAGAGAAAGCATAAGCTGGAGAGTCAAGCCTGGAGATGTCAATTCTGGGCACAAAATTCCAACACATGACTTTAATCGACGAAGAGAGAGTGGCCAAAGCATCGACAAATTGGTTTTCGTCACGTGGTATGTATTTGAGCTCAACTGTCGTAAAGAATGTCAACAGTTTTCTAGCATAATCCCTGTACGGAACTAGATGTTCTTGATGTGTATACCACTTGCCGGTAATTTGGTTAATGACGAGGGCTGAATCTCCGAATATATCGAGGTTCTTAATCCGAAGATCAATTGCCTCCTCTATTCCCATTATACACGCCTCGTATTCCGCTTCATTGTTGGTGCAGCCAAAAGTAATTCTGGCAGCGAAGGGTAAGTGGACACCTTCAGGAGTAATGAGTACGGCACCAACTCCACGACCATTGATATTGACGGCCCCATCAAACATCAACTTCCATTTGGATTCAGGGTCAGGCCCCTCCTCCGGAAGCGGTTCCTCATAATCGTTTGTTTTGAGGTACATGATGTCCTCATCAGGGAAATCAAATCTCATCGGCTGATAGTCATCCTCAAGAGGTTGCTGAGCAAGGTATTCCGACAATACACTTCCTTTGATGGCTTTCTGAGAAGTGTACTGGATGTCGTATTCAGTTAAAATCATCTGCCATCTAGCAACCCTTCCGGTCAATGCTGGTTTCTCAAAGATGTACTTGACAGGATCCATCTTGGAAATGAGAAGTGTGGTATGGGTCAACATATACTGCCTCAGTCGGCGAGCAGCCCATACCAAAGCGCAGCAAGTTTTCTCGAGTAGTGAGTATCGGGATTCACAGTCGGTAAACTTTTTGCTAAGGTAGTAAATGGCGTACTCTTTTCGACCAGACTCGTCATGTTGGCCGAGCACACACCCCATCGACCCTTCTAGCACGGTCAAGTACATGATTAACGGTCTTCCTTCCACTGGAGGCATCAGAATTGGAGGCTCCTGTAAGTATTCCTTTATTTTGTCGAAAGCTCTTTGGCAATCATCATTCCACCTGACTGTCTGCTCTTTTCTTAGCAGTTTGAATATCGGTTCGCACGTGGCAGTTAGGTGAGATATGAACCGAGAAATATAGTTCAATCTACCTAAGAACCCGCGCACTTCTTTTTCTGTCTTTGGTGCAGGCATATCTTGAATAGCTTTCACTTTAGCAGGATCTACCTCAATCCCTCTTTGACTTACAATGAAACCCAGCAATTTTCCGGAACGCACTCCGAAAGTGCACTTGTTCGGATTCAACCTCAGCTTATACTTGATCAATCTATCAAACAACTTCTTCAAATTAACCAAATGCTCCTCTTCGTCTTTGGACTTTGCAATCATATCATCCACATAACATTCGATCTCCTTGTGGATCATGTCATGGAATAACGTGACCATCGCCCGTTGATAAGTTGCCCCTGCGTTCTTCAGACCGAAGGGCATGACCTTATAGCAGAATGTTCCCCACGGGGTAATGAACGTTGTCTTCTCCATGTCTTCCGGCGCCATTTTTATCTGATTATAACCGGAGAATCCATCCATGAAGGAGAACACCGAGAATTGAGCAGTATTGTCGACCAACACGTCGATGTGTGGCAACGGAAAATCATCCTTTGGGCTTGCTCTGTTCAAATCTCGATAGTCAACGCACATCCGGACCTTGCCGTCCTTCTTAGGCACTGGTACGATGTTAGCTACCCAAGGTGGGTAACTAGTCACAGCAAGGAACCCGGCATCCCACTGCTTCTGTACCTCCTCTTTGATCTTCATTGCCATATCCGGGCGAGTTCTTCTCAATTTTTGCTTTACAGGAGGACAGTCTTCTCTCAGGGGCAGCTTATGCATCACGATGTCGGTATCTAAACCTGGCATATCTTGATATGACCAAGCAAAGATATCCACATACTCTCTCAGCATACTGATCAGCTCTTGTTTGACGTCGGCCTGCAGATTGGCCCCTATCTTGATTTCTTTCTTTGCATCTTCACTGCCAATGTTGATGGTCTCAATCTCTTCTTGATGAGGCTGAATAACCCGTTCCTCCTGTTTCAACAATCTGACCAACTCTTCAGGGAGGTCACAGTCTTCCTCAACCCCTTCATCAGCTTGGTAGACTGGATTATCAAAGTCATGCATAGTCATAGCAGGAACGTTATCCGTGGAATCCGGATGATCAGCACTGCACAAATGATGTGCTTATTTAGAATCTGCTTATTTTGAAAAAGAGACGCTAACACAAAACAAAAAATGAAAAAAAAAAAAACATTGCCATTTTTATATATTGTTTTTGTGAAAAAGTTTTTAAAAACAAAGACAGAGAACACAGTTTATCTGAAAATGTCCTTTTATTTCATAGCAAAATAACAATGCGATACAAAACATGGTGGCCCAATACAATGGATCCAAGCATCTTGGGCAGAATGCTGGACTTGACAATGCAGTATGCTAATAAAAGGAAACAAACAATTACTTTGAGAGCCAGGTGACTTGAACAATGTCTTCAGCAGACCAATTTCCTAGCTCTTCGCCGGGTGCACACGGGCGGATCCAATTGTTGTCCCAGTCTTTGTCACTATCCCCGTCTTGGCTTGCCATACAGATTTGATCGCGGTCAAGCAACCCAGCACTTGTAAATGAGATAGCTTTACCGCTCTGAGTAGACCCTCCAGGTTGATATCCTAAGCCGAATTTGTCATCTTTCTTTTCCATTTCCAATAGCTTGCCCCAGCCCTGAGCATTGCCTGATTGGACGACCTCCTTTGCTTCCTGGTAGGAATGAATTGACGTGCCTTCGTTGTTTTTCTTCACCGGAGTCAAGATACTGACATCTGCCTCAAAAGCTTGGCACAAAGTCTCGTGAATTTCTCCGTCCATTTCTACATATTTAAATGTTGACAGATGGCTGACGAATATATCTTCGTCCCCGCAAACCGTGATGACCTGGCCGTCCACCACATACTTAAGCTTCTGGTGCAGAGTTGAGGTGACGGCTCCAGCTGCATGTATCCACGGTCTGCCCAACAAGCAACTATACGCAGGCTGGATATCCATGACATAGAAGACACTCTTGAAGACTTGAGAGCCTATCTTAACAGGCAACTCAACCTCTCCGAAAACTGATCTTCTTGAACCATCGAAAGCTTTAACCACCAGATCACTCGGCGTCAGGACAATCCCATCAATGTCAAGCTTCATCAACGCCTTTTTCGGGAGCACGTTTAAAGAAGAGCCTGTGTCCACAAGAAGATGGGACAACACAACGCCCTTGCATTCCATCGTGATATGCAGTGCTTTATTGTGATTTCTTCCCTCCGAAGTGAGGTCTCGGTCAGTGAAGCCCAAGCCGTGGCTAGCATTGACACTTCCAACAACCGCCTCAAGTTGATTGACCGTAATCTCTTGAGGAACGTAAGCCATTTGAAGTACTTTCAATAAAGCTTCTCTGTGCGCAGGTGAGCACATCAGCAGTGACAAGATAGAAATCTTTGAAGGTGTCTGGTTCAGTTGATCCACCACCTTGTAGTCACTCCTTTTGATGATCCTCATAAACTCCTCTACCTCCTTTTCAAACGTCCCCGGCCCAGCCACAGGAGTAGTTGACTCGTCAATCGCAGTCTACTTTCCTTTGTCTTTAGACGAAGCTTCAGCCTCAGGATCCTTTCTCAGTGCAGGGGAAGCAAATAAACGGCCACTTCGAGTAAAACCTCCAACACCTCCCACATTTTCAATAGTCAAGTCAGCAACAGGTCTACTCTCCATCTTCTGTCCCGCTACATAGACATCGGAACCGTAGTGCCATGGAATAGCCCTATCATCGGTATATGGTACCGGCCCAGGTACAGTTATAGTCACTGGACTAATCTGAGGAGCGTAAATGGTAACCGGCCCTTGTCTGACGGGCATGTCGGCTTCATCGTAGAAGATAGTAATGGTTGACACATCATCAGCCTCTTCATTACTAATCTTGCTAAATTGCAGAGACCCATCATCAATTAATCCTTGCAAACCCATCTTCAATTTCTCGCAACCGTTCACAGCACTTATACAATCTTCACAATCGAGACAACAACCAGGAAACACTTGACCCTTCAACAGTCTCTCTTTCACCACCTTCAATGGTGTCTTGACTTCATCAATTCTCAGCACCAAACTCAACTTATCATCACTCTCAACAGCATTGACTCTTGCCCCACCATGGTTAGGCATAGGGTTCGAGTTGACATTCGGTGGCGGCGCAAAGTTGATGGCCTTGGAATCTACGAGATCTTGAACTTTGTGATGCAGCGCCCTGCACTTCTCGGTGGAGTGCCCGGGTGCTCCTGAATGAAAAGCGCATCGCGCGTTGACATCATAACCAGCTGGAAGCTCTCCAGGAGGTGGTGGTGCCAAATTCCTCAATTGAATAAGGTTCAAGTCTAGTAATCTCGGCAACAAGGCAGCATATGTCATTGGAATAGCTTCAATCACCCTGTTAGCCGGGCGAGCCTGCCTCGGCTGATATGGTCTTTGCTGGTAGTTGGTTTGAGGTTGTTGTTGTTGTTGATGTTGTTGTGGTGGAGGTAGCATCTGTTGTACAGGAGCTGCAGGAATGGTGACGGCAACCATATGTTCATAAGGCCTCCTATAACCATGACCCTGGCTTCGGCCAAATACAACATTGGTCTCACCTTCTCGCCTTCTCGGAGGTCCACTAAAAGCTTTCCTCGCTCCATTTGAGCTACTAGCACTTGGGTCTTGTATCTTCCCCAGTTTCAACAGCGTTTCAACCCTTTCTCCCGCAATGACAATATCGTTGAACTTTGTAGCAGAACTTGACGCCAATCTCTCAAGAAATACCCCCTGGAGGGTACCCATAAACATATCGGACATTTCATTCTCTAACAAGGGTGGTTGCACCCTGGCAGCTAGCTGACGCCACCTCTGGGCGTATTCTTTGAAGCCTTCTTTTGCTGTCTGAGCCATATGTTGCAACTGGGTGCGATTCGGAGCCATATCCATGTTATATTGGTACTGCTTCACAAAGGCCTCAGCGAGATCTTTCCAGCTCTTGACATTGACCCTGCTGAGCTTCATGTACCACTCAAGGGAAGCTCCCACCAAGCTGTCCTGAAAGTAATACATCCACAGTTTTTCGTCGTCTGTATGAGCGGCAATTCTCCCCACATATGATTGCAGATGGGTTTTTGGGCAAGCAGTGCCGTTATACTTCTCGAAAGTAGGAACTTTGAACTTATACGGAATCCTGACTCCAGGAACCAAGCCCAAGTCTGTTATATCGAATCCCAAAGAGCTCTGGGACTGGATAGCCCTGATTTGCTCGGCCATCTCTTCAAATCTCTTGTTCATTTCCACCCCTTGACCCTCGGCTTCATCAAGCAGAGTAAACTGATCCTCATGGTTGTCCATCTGAAGGTGTTGCAACCCTTCGTTGTTTATATTCACTCCTGGTTGTGTAACTGGAGTTCCACCCTGACGTGCGCCTGCACCGGTGTGATTGTCAGCATTTGCAGCAGCAGCAGCGTTCCGGTTCTGATTCTCAACCATCTCTCGCAGACGCTCTTGATTCTGCCCCATGCCAGCCATTAACGTCATGAAATTGTCCATTCTCTGCCTTAGATCTGCCAAATCTGCCTGCATTTGATCCATGGCTCGCTCTCTGTTAGTCTTGGTTGGGTATCTGTGCACTGCTGGTTGCTCTCGGACTTTGCGAGGAGCTATAGTGCCTGTTATCACAAAACACATTAGTAACTGAGGCAACACCTGCAAAACAACAAACAAGTTATATGGATGCAATGCAGTTGTTTATGTTTCCAATCACAGGTCATTTATGCCCTGGTTCCGGTATTTAGCAAAGAAAACCAGATGGGGCACTGATCCTCGACTTTCAGAAACCTTTGCAGGAAACCACATTCAAACCATAATAGCAAGCAAACCAAGAAATGGTGAGAAACATCATAGCATAGATCAGCCCATTAGGCACAATAAAACAGAATTCCTCATAGAGTACGAGTTCTTACAGAGGATAAACAAACAGCTAGGACTCCTACAACATGCCTGTAGGTAATCCAAATACAAAGAAAACAAACTAAGAAGCATAACCACCGCCTGAGGATCCTGAAACTCCATCATCAGACCTGACCTTCTTGACTCCTGCCATCAACTTGAGGTCTTCAATCTCTTTGAGTGCTGCTTCGAGGGCTTGTTGACTGTCTGCGAGTTGTTGGGTCTTCTCTCTGCGAATCCTGTGGGCCTGCTCCACCTCTTCTTTCTTGTAAGCCATCTGAGTCTCAAAGAACTCCTCTTTTTCTTTATATTGCTTCAACTCTTGCTCTCTTTGTCCCTTCAACCAAACAATAGACTGACGAGCATCTCTGAGAGTCTTTGACTTTTTCTTGCGCTCAACTTCTCTTTGGGCTTCCATCATCCCTAATCTGTGGAAATGTGCTTCTTTTCCTGCAAAGTCCTTCTCCTTAGCCTCCAAAGTCGTCTGTATCTTCAGCAACTTCTCCTCAGCTTCCTTCTTGGCCCTGTTAGCTTGGTAATACAAGCTTACCATCTCGGTATTTTCAACTCTAACTGCATGTAGTTGGGCTTCTAACTTCTTGAATTCCTCTAGAGGCACAGTATCAACGGACTCAGCAACTGGGGGAACTGGTGCTGAAAATGGTAACAAAACTCTTCTAGCTCTGTCTTTCAACCAAGCTTCGTACTCTGGGAATGTCTGATTGTTGCACTTCCCGAAACTGGCTATTCCTTCTCCTTTGATGCTCTTCCAAGCCCCCGCAACCTTCCTCACTAAGGGCATATTATCTTTCACTGAGAAGTAGAAAATAGGGGTCAGCTTCAAATCTTCAGGCACATCTCTCAAAGCGTATCCTAATTGTCTTCTTAACAAAATTGGATTGTAATTAATCCCTCCAGTTATTCCCAACAAAGGCACACTATGATAACTCCCGCAGCTGGTGATAAAGCGTGCACCTTGCAGCCTTTGAGTGAACCATCTAACATCCTTGGCCAACAACTTTTCCAGCTTCTGAGCCCATATCAGACTATGATCACTAAACACTCCCGTACTGGGCAAATGCCTCATGAACCACATGTGGAATAACGGAGCACAGCAACGGACCAAACCTCCCCTCTTCTTCTCAGTCTTGTAATGAACCGAGTAATACAAATCCCCGAGTAAGGTAGGCACAGGATTCTTCAGCAAAAAGAGATGTATGGCGTTTAGATCTATGAACTTCTCCATATCAGCAAACAAGATGATGCCATATATAGAAAGAGCCAAGATAGCACAGACAGCATCCCATTCCTCTTCAACAGCCAATTCTTCCGCCTTCTTTACCAGAACCTCCAAAGAAAACCCAGACACACCTCCTTTAATAATGGTCAAAGACTTCACAGTAGCAGGGCTCAAATAAAGAGCCTCAGCAATAGCCTCAGGTGCAGGTCTACTCATCTCAGCGTTGAAAGGAACCTGATCTCGAACCGGCACACCCAGGATCAAAGCATACTCCTCCAGCATAGGGCCCAACTGGAAATCAGGAAAGGTGAAGCAACGGAGCTGAGGATCATAATACTGAAGTAATGTATGAATGGCACTCCTCTCTGAAGAATCTAACTCTATCACCACATCAAGAATACTCCCGTAAGCTTTTCTGAATCTCTCTACCTGGTTAGGTGTAATCAGTTTTACCATCTTTTTCAACAAACCAACTTTGATATCAAAGAACTTGAAATGAATATTCTGCTTGCGAGGATCTTCCATCTTTGAAGAGAATACCGGAACCGGAAGCAGAGATATGAACCTGTGAATGAAAACAAAAAACAATGATTAATGATGCAATGATGCAATGCAGATGCAAATGCAAGGACATATGGTCATCTGAGACTGTCTGGAATCTGGCCACTGACAAGGTCCCTCTGAATAACTGACAAACCAAAAGTCCACTGAGTCACGCTCTGTGATAATCACAATCCTCTGAAGAAAATCTCTGGACCACAGTATCAAGAATACCAGAACCAGAAAACCAGAACTCCGAAACCAAAGTAACTGTATCATAACATGAACTGTACTGGTAACATGGGTATGATGGGGTCAGGGATTCCTGCAAACCTGTAAACCCATCCCCAATCTCACGGGTGTGCTCCGGGTCAAACATCACGGACTCTCAAAGCCGAATAGCAATAATACTTTCACCATTTCCGAGAAATGGCTCATGACCAAATCAGGGAATCGGTTAGGCATTATGTACTACGCAGGGAGGCCTCAGCTGAGTCCGGGAAAAACAAGCATCCCTTATAGGTTCCCAGCTTCAAGCGCTGAAATCGAGAAACAATAGTACATTCAGCCCGTAGGATACAGTACTAATGTCATACGACCAGATGCTTTGACTGAGTTCCTATAAGAGAACCAGGCCATCCTATGCGAGTTCCCAGTGGACCCTCGGGTGCGAATGGGTTTGCCACAAAATGTGGTCTGCCACTGTCACCACTGGAGAGGGTTGTTTCCACAAAGGTTCTCAATGATCGGTCCCCAGATGCACATAACTATCAAGGTCCTATCCTGAAGTGAAGGAAATCCCCACACAAGATATTTCCAAGACAGTCGCAATCTGGGCGTGAAACACATTGCCACTCATCATGCCACATGCGAGTACAATATGTCCACTCTAATCCTAGGGTGCACTCAAGCCGGGTACTTGGCTTATCTCTCAGAAACAGTATCACCCAAGCCCACCAAACAGAAAACCAGTCCAGACAGTCCAGTATGATATATGATGCGGAAAATAAATACTGAAAACTGTAAATAAAGCTGTAAATAAAGCAGTAAAAAAACAACACTACAATACAACAAGCCACATCAAACAAACATCACCCAATGAAACAAAAACACACAAGCGCTAGGAGAGACTCACAGGGGAACCAGAGATTATCTGGTGTGCAGTCCCCAGCAGAGTCGCCAGCTGTCGCTCCCGGGATTTTCATCCTAGTACAAACGCGAAAGTGGCGCGGAAAGGTTAGAGTCGCCAGCCAGACATTTTTATCCCGAATGAATGGGAAAGGTAATGTTGCACAAACCCGAAGAAAGAAGAGGAAGGACACAGGTCCTGCGAACCAAAGAGACTGAGTTCGGGAGTCGGTTACAACCTGGGAAGGTATTAGCACCCAGATCGTCCGCCGTACCCGACGGGATCCACGCTTGCAAAAGAAACTGTTTCAAAGGGTGAGGGTATGAAAGCTGCAGCTAAAGAAATGAAACTGGAACTGGAAAAGAAATGAAATAAGAAAGCGAAGGACAAATGTAGGGAAAATAAGATTGTGCTCGAACGGGCCCTACCCCGCTGCCTACGTACCTCATCAGGATAATGAGGATCAGAGACGCCGTAGTTCCCCTAACTAGGGGTAGAAAAGAAATTGCTTGTGAATTAAGGCTTGAACTGCCTATGTCAATGCTCAGGCGTTGCAGGCTCGGACGACGAGTGCGTAACCGTCTTGCAGAGTGACAAGTAGGAGCAAGTTCGCGTACGGAGCGAATGAGGTGAGAAAAGAATTCCCGAAGGAAAGACGCTTATTGTTTGTTTGTGTTTTTTAGAAGCTTTCATGAATGAAGGTTTGCATAGGTAAATGTACCTAAGTCTTACTCAATGGGATGTGTACATCTCACATCATCCCGAAATGGAATGCGCAAGAGGCACACCTATCTATGGGGGAAATTCCCAAAGCTAGTCCCACAAGTGAAGACTCAAGCACACTGGCCTATTATCATTATTAAGTGTTTTTGTGGTTTTATGGTTAAGAAGTGTTTTTTTAGCTTTTCTTTGTGAGGTACTCATGCTAAGACCTATCCACCACGAGTGATGACTCACACCTCGCCCCGAAATGGAACGCATGTGAGCATCTCATAGCAAAGTCTCATGTCACATGAAAGTACTCAACCTTTATTAAATGAATTAGAATTAAGTTTGAAGATAAGAAGAGAAAGCACCAAAGGATCTCAAAGGAAAAATTCTAAAAGGGGACTAAAATAATCCTAAGTATTCACATGCATGGATATCCTAAAGGTTAGTGAGGTTTCTATCCTAATGAAGAGGAAAGAAGAAGATAGAAGAAAGGATGAGAAAGGCCTAGGCCCAACAAAAGAGGGTTAGTCCACATAAACATAAAAGGAAGTGATAGGAATTAGAGATGTGGAACTCAATTCCCACATCTCACACTTACCATAGCCCCTGCAAGGTTAGCATACACAAATGAATACAAGCACAAAGTTCAAAACCAGAATCAAAATGGTATAAAGAATGGCCTAAGAGGCCTACAAGATGAAGAGAGAAATCACACAATACCAAACAATGTCAAAATAAAAGCAATGGAACCAAAAAATGGAATTTAAACACTTAAAGAAACAAATGATTTGAATATGAAGCAAACTCAAAAATTTAGAAGAACCAAAACCTAAACTAGGACCAGGAAGGTATTCATACCCTAGAGGAACCCCAAACAAGAAGAAAAAGTTGGCACAAGTGCCCTTCTAAGCTTATAAGAGATCTAACAAACCAAAAGAAGCAAAATGGGACAAGGTGAGAACAAAAAATCCACAAATAATCAACCAGCCATCTAAAAATTCTACAACCTAAATCAAATGATCTTAAAACACATTATATTAACCTGCCAAAAGGATTTACAAAAATTCAGAAAGGAACTAGGTCAAATGGAGGCACAAACACAAGCTAGGACAGAAAACTTACATCACAAGATATCAGATCAAAACCCAAGAAATAAATTTCTAAAAATTCTGAGAAAAATCACATTAAAACTAGAAGATCTTAGGAACACAATGCAAAAAGAATGGGATCAAAACTCCAGATATTGAAGTCTATAGAAAATCAACAAGACAGGCTGGTCAGGAAATGAAGCAAATGAAGCTATGTACATTGGTGATTTAATTCTGGCACGCTAATCAATGAAAAAAAATAAAATAAAAATATGACAAAATTTTAGAGAAACAAAGGAACATCTATGATTTATTTGGGAATTTTTAGATGAATATTTCTATTTTATACGAATTAAAACCAAACTGAAATAAAAGAGAAATTAAGTTGAGAAAGAAAATAGAAGAAAATAAGAAGGAGGTACATGCAGTAAGTGCTTTTGACTGAATTTATTTGGGCCTGGAGGGGCTGGGGTACGAATAGCAAACTGACATGGGCTTAGGCCAGGACACACAAACAACCCTTTTAAACCTCTCTTATTCCTTAAACCACTATCATTATACTAATTAATCTTTTATTAAATTCCTAACCATTATACTAACTAGTCTCAAATAATAAAAATCTTTTTATTTTCTAACATCATTCTAATTACTTTATATTTCCTAAAAATGTTCTAATCTATTCTAAATAATTACTCTAACAATCATACTAAACAATTATACTTTCTCAAATATCATCTAAACCAATATTAATCCTAAAACTATATTATACTTCCTAAACCATTATTTTTCTAAGCATGATATTTCTAAAAAGAAGATGTTAACTAATCAAACACTACATTAAATTTCTAAACAAATATTATCCTAAAACTATATTATACAACTATTAACCAATTAACCTATTTTTATTTCCTAAACAACTACTAACTAAACATTTTATAGTCTTTAAATAAATCTATTAACTAATTAACCTATTTCTAAACAAATTCTAAAACAGTTATGTCTAAACAATTCTAACAATTATTAACTAAACAAAATTAATCCTAAACTCTATATTTTCTAAACAATTATCAAATCAATTCTTTTATATATTTTTCTTTTAACAATATTCAAAGAACTAAACAATATATTCTAAACAAAATTATCCTAAACACATTCTAAATAATTATTCTAAACGAAATTATCCTAAACACATTCTAAATAATTATTCTAATCAATCATATTAAACAATTATAGTTCCTAAAATATTATCTAAACATTCTATTAATATTTCCTAATCTATTCTAACCATTAACAATTAATCTATTATATTTCCTAAACAATATTTCTAAACAGTCTTTTTTTTTTTTTTTAATTACTATATTTTAATCCTAAAACTATATTATATACTAATATATTAATCCTAAAACAATTATATTCTAAACTATTATTTAAACAAAACATTAATCCTAAAACAATTATATTCTAAACTATATTCACAGAACAAACCAATCAGTAACCTAAGCCTCTCTCTCTCTCAACTCATCATCCTCATCTCCCTCGAACCCTAAAAAAACCCGCCGCCGCCGCAGCCTCATCGCTCCGCCTCTCTTCCTGCGACCACCATCTCCACCCTCGCAGCAAACCTCTCCTTCTCCTACTTCTCCCTGCGCCGTTCTGTTTCTTCCCTTTCCTAACCCTAAGACCGCCGCCGAAGCCACCACCTTCTCCCGGCGTCTCCCTCTTCCTCTCTCAACTTCAACAATCAAACAAACAGAACAGCAAAAGCTTTCTCTCTTTTGGCACAATTCAACCTCTCATTCAACCTCCTCCTCAAAACGATCTAACCGCCGCCGGAGCTCAGCTCCTTAACCTCCGATCAACAACACCGACACGCGACAGCCTCACTAAATCTTCTCTCTCAACGAGCACCTCTAACCGCCGCTCAACCTCTCTCAACCATCGGCGCCCTCCATGACCTAGAATCCGTCGCCTTCTCATCCTCATCATTCTATTTCTCTAAACCTAACCTAAATTTCTCTCTATCTCACTCTGCGCATTTCCTTAACCTCAAGCTTATTACCAATCCAGAATACAAATTCAGAAACAAATGTTCAAACTCAACTCAAACAAACAGATCAACACTCAAGGTCACGATAAACAAACACAACTGCGAACGGATGCATCTACAAGCTTAAATTCGTACCTGTTAACCGACGGAATTGAAGAAGCCGCCGCGAAATGGATACAAGATTATGAGTTTCGATTGATGATGCCGCCAACTGCAAGTATATCTGCCTCGATTCGGTAACGCTTCACTTATTCATAACTGTCTTGCAATTTCGTTAATGCTATAGAACCTTGCTTCCGCTTCGTAAATATGTCTTGATCCTCTTGATTTGATATGACTGTATTGGATTGCTTCGCAGGGTTATCAATGCCGGTGCGACGAATTCAACCGATTGAATAGGTTGAATGGATTAGAACGATTGAAGCAGAATTCTAGCTATGTCATTGAATCGAAAATCAAAGCTGAATTCACTGTATTGATGAGGAAGATGTGAGCAAAATTGATGGAGATTGAGTTCTTGGCTGAGCTTGGAAGAATGATTCAAATCTTGTGTTGAGAAGCTGGAAGAGAATTGATGTAAATCCTGAAAAATTGGCTCAAGTTCTATGGAGAAAATTGATGAAGATTGAAGAACTGATTCAAGATCCAGAGAATTGGTGAGAGAATAATTCTGTTAGAGATTTCTGTTTTCTGGTTATGGTGAGAGTCTCATTCTGTTATTCTGTTATGATTAGTTCTGTTCTTTCTGTTATGGTGAGACCTTAGAAAATGAGAAGAATGATAGGTTGTGCAAGATTGGTTAGAGGAAAAGAGTGAGAACTAGAATCTTCCTTTTTTTTTCCGGTGAAACCTCTCCTCTATTATTTCTGTTATACAACAACTTTTTGTAATATGATTTTTTTTATTGTGAAGATAATGAAAAACAGCTATAGAAGTTTTGTTATCCCTTTTTTTTTTCCGAATGAAATGTGTGTGAGAGTGATCTTTCTTGCCAAAAATTCGTTGTATGTGTTTTCTTTGCAGGTGAGAAAAGATGAGCGAGTAAGGTGTGGTCACGAATTGGTTGAAGAAGGCTCGCGAAATGGTTTTGCAGAGTGTTGATATTGCAGTGGGGTTCCCTATGAACTTCCTTTTTTTTTTTATCCTGTATTTCTCAAATGTCATGTATAATCATGAAGTTGGCATCAAAACAATGCAGTGTGAATTTCACTATGTATGTAACAACTTTTTCCTTCACTTGGGCTAGCTGGCTTTTATGAGTGTCCGTGGAAATCATGTACCAGCTGTTATGTTTGTGATGTGGCTACCTATGAAATTTATATTTTTTTTCTTTTTTGTATTATATTCATTTTTTTTGTTGTTGTAATAATAATAAACATAGTGGGCTTATATGATGTAATGAGAGTATGGTTTTAAGAAAAAAACCATAATAAAATGGTTTAATGAACAAATGGAATGATGGATATGTGGAAAGAATCGAAAATGAAATTGTTTTGAATGGATATAAATTATGAAAGTGGGCAAATGGTTGGAAAAAGATTAATAAAAAATGGATGATACAAATGAATTTAGGAATTGACTTATGGACATGAAGGTTGATATGGATATGGGAATGGTTTGACCTGGTTTAGAAACAGGTGAAGAATTTGACACTTTGCGGGACAAACCACTTATCACCAATACACACATAGTAACAAAATCTCGATCAATCAATCCCTTTAAACTCAAACATCCTGTCTCACCTTCCCCATAACCACTTAGCTCAGGAGGACACCTCTACCATTGAACAATTCACACGTGAACAACCATTTGAAAAGATCAGTCTCTGAGCCTTTGTCCAGAGTTACTTCGAATTAATCTGAATTATTCTCTGGAACAATAAATCCTCAAATGCACATCATGAAAATACCCATGACATATTTGGATCCTCGGACCCCAAAACTATCACTCAACCCACTGCCTGGTAAATCAAGCACTCTTGCACACAGCACAATTTAACGCCAAATTCGCACTGCTTGAGAAATAACCCCTGAAATATGAAGACTCAGCAACTGAACTAATTTCCTGACAATTTGTACCAGATCAGGTCAAATGTCCGTTTGCCTCAGACTACCGCACTGTAATCACTGCCAGCATATGCTAAGCTCCCACAATGAATGTTATGCTTCATTTTTCTATGCTAATGATGCAACGCAAAAAATATGAAAATGATATGAATATGATGAACATGATGCTCTATGGTGCTTAAAAACAAGAGGGCAAATTTGGGGTGTTACACCTGCTACTAATGATAATTCTTCAGTTGAAGAAAGAAGATCTTGTAGGGCTAATCCACCACACCACAAGGAGTGTAGAAGACAATTATCCCGATTCAACACGCCAATGTCACAAGCTTTGCAATGCTTGTTGGAAATGAAGTTGATTATCTTGGAAGACGCTCCTCGAAAACCCAATACTTCTTCTCCTCGCTATAATCCCAATGCAAGATACGTGTATCACTCCAATTATCCTGGACATAACACTAATAATTGCTGGGCATTAAAGAATAAGATTCAAGACCTGATTGAAGAATGAATCCTTGAGGTTACACCAGAAGGTCAGATTGAATTCTCCTATCATCCGTCAAACATCAAAGCTACCAGAAGTTCAGAGTAATAAGTTTAGAGGAGGCTTTGAGAACATTTGAATTTTCGTTTATGATTTCTTTTGTTGGTTTAAACATTTATTATTATGTCAAACTTTGTTTTACATTAATGCATTGCGTATGTTTGTCTTGAATTAATCCATTCGCTTCAGTATACTTAAAATTATGCTTTTATTTCGCTGTTTGTGATGTTTAACTCTTGATAAAGTTGTAAGCCTTTAGAGGGAGGATGACGAAAACAATACCATAATCTTATGCAGTATGCTTTTGAACAGACTATGTTGAAAATGTACATGCATTGTTTCAATCCCTAAACAATGGAGATATAAGGAAGTTAATCCCTAGTTAACCCTTTTGAGCCAAAGAAGTATGAGTTTTTCTTTCTCAAGCAAGTTAAAACCCTTATTCATAACCTGGGGCAGGGTAGTTACTCGGTTAACTCAATTATGCCAATTGTCTGTGTTGTACACAACTAATGATGGTTCCTTGTAATAATTAAGCGTGACAGTCAATATCTAGCAAAAGAAAAGCTCATTAAGTCAAACCTATGAAGGAAACTTATAAAAAAAAATTGACATCCCGCTGACTGTAATCTTGAAATAAACAGTTCAGGCAAAAGGAAGGGATAACAAAGTCAAAAGAAAAAAGAGGTCACTACAAATCCTCAACAAAGAAAACGAGATGACTTTTTTATGGTTTATGAACCATCATAAGTGTCAGTGTTACAATTCCAAACTACTTTGGAGCCTCAATGCATAAGTTAACCGAACATAGGACTGAAGAACATCACGAAGAACTGGTTGGGTACAAATAAATTTGAGCCTTTATCCTTTGCTTCTTAAACCACGAACCAAACCACGTTACAACCCTTTAAAAGACCTAACTGAAACATGGTTAGTTTGAAAGCATATTTCTACAAAAAGGTATCATGACTCCTTTAGGGCTTATTATTATAAATCTTGAGTTAATATCACAGTTTTCATCAACATTGTTTTACTAAAATAACTTTTTTCAAAACTTCGAGACAGACATAAGCATTGCATTTTTGAATATAATTGTTTGAATATAACTGAGTGTTTGACAAACAGAGGAACTTACAGGATGAATGTTCAATAAACCAAAGTCCTTCCGATAGACAAAGTTGCTTCCTGGATCAAAGCCAATATATACAAAGAGGAATTGTCACTATCTTCCACTAAAGGGGGCATTCCATGTTAGTGTCCAATTCATTTGGGGCAATCAGGTCAAGATTCAACTATGCTTAAGTAGCCAGGGGCAGGTCTCCTCATCTATCTGAATTACCAAGGGTAACATTACAGAGTTCATGATGCCAGGGGCATATTATTGTGGGGCATTCTGCTTATTTCTCTTGAGGTAGCTCCTTTCAGATACTTCAATTATGGGACAATTCATCCTCAACCAAGGGGCAACACTCTCTTTCCAAATCTAATACCCGGAGTGTATATGGTCCATCACAATTGTATTACCTTGATATTGGATTCTCAGTAGAAGCCATTGTGAAAATTAACTGTCTATGCCAGTAGTATCAGATGGTGTCAGTATCATGTCTTCGGATCCAGTCATGAGAATTTCTAGGAAATTACTCAGGGAATTCAAGAACCTTAGAAGCTCTAAATCCAATTGGTTATACACTCTCAAAGTTGAAATGATCCTGCTTCGAGTTCAAGTTTACTTTTCCCTCTTTATTTAAGGAAGAAATGTTTTCCGAATTCAGGTTTACTTTTCCCCTTTTACTAAAGCGGGAAATGTCTGTTGGTTATGTTTGAATGTATATATGCCTTTGCATATGATTGATGTTTACCGAAAATGTATAAAATACAATAATAGCATTTGCTAAGAACAAACGGAGGTAATAATTCAATGAATCTTCGCCGGTTCATCCCCACATATTAATCTTTTCGGATATTCTTACGGAGTACTTCAAGTAATATCTTATACTTCCAACTCTGCGAAGTCTTCAAGAAATTGATACTTAACCGAATAGGTCTCCCGGATCTATGTCTATCTCTTTTATCCTCAGTCAGGATATTCAGGAAATTAATCCTTCAATAAGAAATACGATGAACGAAAAAGGGATGTTCTAAGTACGATATTCTTAAACAAGACAAGAACGAAGTCTTCATATTTCTCAATAACGAATCAGGATTTATTTTCCCCAGCCAGCAGTTGTTATACGAAGCTACTTATGCGCTTCAACTACATAATTCATCACATCACATCATATCATATCATATCATATCATATCATATCATATCATATCATATCATATCATATCATACGCATACAATATTATCATGAAATATTATCTTGCAAAGTGTTATATACATCATGATATTTGCATAAAACTAACCTTGTTTTTCAGGTTAATTCTCCAGCAGACAAACTTCATCAACAATTTATATATTGGGCCATTGTTTATCTTCCCAAAAGCTATATCTTTACCTTGGGCCGTTGTTTATCTTCCCAAGTACCCTATTATGACTTTGGGCCGTTGTTCATCTTCCCAAAAGTTATATCATTACCTTGGCCGTTGTTTATCTTCCCAAGTACCCTATTATGACTTTGGGCCGTTGTTTATCTTCCCAAAAGTTATATCATTACCTTGGGTCGTTGTTTATCTTCCCAAGTACCCTATTATGACTTTGAGCCGTTGTTTATCTTCCCAAAAGTTATATCATTACCTTGGGCCGTTGTTTATCTTCCCAAGTACCCTATTATGACTTTGGGCCATTGTTTATCTTCCCAAAAGTTATATCCTTACCTTGGGCCGTTGTTTATCTTCCCAAAAGTTATATCATTACCTTGGGCCGTTGTTTATCTTCCCAAGCACCCTATTATCACTTTGGACCGTTGTTTATCTTCCCAAAAGTTATACCCTTACCTTGGTCCGTTGTTTATCTTCCCAAGTACCCTATCATGACTTTGGGCCGTCGTTTATCTTCCCAAAGGTTATACCCTTACCTTGGGTTGTTGTTTATCTTCCCAAGTACCCTATTATGACTTTGGGCTGTTGTTTATCTTCCCAAAAGTTATACCCTTACCTTGGGCCGTTGTTTATCTTCCCAAGTACCATATTATGACTTTGGGCCGTTGTTTATCTTCCCAAAAGTTATATCATTACCTTGGGCCATTTTTTATCTTCCCAAGTACCCTATTATGACTTTGGGACGTTGTTTATCTTCCCAAAAGTTATATCATTACCTTGGGCCGTTGTTTATCTTCCCAAGTACCCTATTATGACTTTGGGCCGTTGTTTATCTTCCCAAAAGTTATATCATTACCTTGGGCCGTTGTTTATCTTCCCAAGTACCCTATTATCACTTTGGGCCGTTGTTTATCTTCCCAAAAGTTATATCATTACCTTGGGCCGTTGTTTTATCTTCCCAAAAGCTATCTCATTACACTTTGGGTTTTATTTTCCCAAAAGCTATCTCATTACACCTTGGGTTTTATTTTCCCAAAAGCTATCTCATTACACCTTGGGTTTTATTTTTCTAAAAGTTATATCTTCATACTTTGGATTACTTTATTCTCCAAGAAGTATAAGAAATTTTCTCCGAATGTCATCTTTAAGCTCATTCAAGCAATACAACCAACCATCAGTATTATTCTAGGCACCGACGAGTGCAAATTTTTGGGCTTTTGTGTTCAATCCCCTTCAACCTTCAACTCACGAATGGCGTGCATGCCAATCTAACTCCTTAGGTTTCAGAAAATTGAACAAGGGCAGCTGTTGTACCCCAAAATTTGACCCCACATATTTGAGACAAATTGATTCACAAGGTCTTCTCACACTCATGGGAATCTCAAAAGTTCAAGGCAATTCAAAAAATGATCACAAGGGTCCTCCAATTATGGTTTTGCTTTCTTTAAAGAAATTGAGATTTCCAAGGCCTTAAATGGACTTCATGGTGTTTCATTGTCACACCCCAATTTCGTCCATGCATTTTACCTTCATATTTTTCCTTGTGCCAATTTATTTCAAATAGATGGCATGGCACAATTGGCAAGAGAACATGTTCAAGGACTTATGGATGCAAGTGGTCATGAGTTCGAATTCCACCTTCCTCACTTTTATGATTTTTTTTCTCTTCTCTTTCATTTGTTTGTCATTTATTTCTAACCTTTTTTTTACATTACTTTCAAATAAAAATAAATAAATAAATAAAAATCGTATTTTTCTTTTATTTTTAATTAATTTTCCTATTTTAAAATTAGGCATTTTTTAAAAATAATTAATTTTCATTTTTTTTCACTTTTCATTCAAAAAATAACCAAATAATAATAAATACAAAAAATATAACAAAAAGGAATAAACATTCTTATTAGTGTGAAATACAAACATTCCCAGAATAAAAGAACATGTTCCCTCGGTTCATCAACATCCTTCCCAAATTGGTACCACCAAATCAACCGATTTATTTTCTTTCCCAAATCCAAATAAAAACAAATCATGATGTTTTAATTTTTTTTCCATTCTCAATACTCCAAGAATCACTATAAAAAGGAGCATACCCATGAGAAAATGAGGGGTACGACCGAAAAAAGAAAACAAAAAGGCAACGGCGGATTTCATCTTGGTTCGAAACTTTTCATATACATATATCTAGTTTTTTTTATATACAAGTATGTTCGTGAGGTCCAACAAATCTGTTACCCATACGCACCGGCAGTTCATGCTTACATTTAAAGTTTGTTTCTGTTAAACATATATCCAGGTGAATTTGTTTTGGTTATCATAATATATTACATAATAAATTTTGGTAAGATATAAATAATGCATAATGTTAATGTAATATATATATATATATATATATATATATATATATATATATATATATATATATATATATATATATATATTTTTTTTTCATTTTATTTATATCTTTTTGGATCGGATCGTGTCGATACGCCATTTTGATATTTGTGTATATGAGGCGTGACACTTGTGTTGATCCGATCCAGTTGCGATGATCGCAATTTTTGCCCAGTTGCGATAATCACAATTTTTGCGTTAGCAACATCGTTGTTATTTATTAATTAATATTATTATTATTATTATTATTATTATTATTATTATTATTATTATTTTATATTATATATCTAGATCTGCACAGATAACTAACCACCCTGATTTTTTCATAAACTTTGACGATTTTGCCTCAACCATTTTTTTTATACGTTTTGTTTTATTATATAATAACTATTTTCCAGATACGTTCACATGTGCGCGCATGTCTTAGTGGCGCAAAGCTGGTAATCTTGAGGGCATTTTGACAAAGAAACGTGAGTTTATTTCCTTTTTTCTCAATTTTTCTCTAATCTTCTCTAAATTCTTTAATTCTGTAAATTATGAATCTTAACCGAAAACCTAATTAACTTAAACTAATTATAATTTCTTATAAATACTTCTTTAATAAAAACATTCACTATTTTTTTAATATTTAGTTTTTCTAATTAAAAATATTAATAATATCTTTTCATAATTTAATTAAATTTGTAAATAGATTAATAATTAGTTAACGTTTTTTTTTCCTAATAACCTTATTTTATTTTAAATAAATTCTTAATTATTTTTATAATAATAATAATTTTGTACATAATCAGTTTTTTTTATAAATTAATTAATAATAATTGATAATTAGGATAGTGTTCTCTTCTAACCGTAATTAAAAAAAACTTGATGAATTTATTTTTGCTTTCTTGCTCTTGATTTAGTTTTACTTTTTGTCTTATTTTAATCATTAGAAAAAAGTATAGGCTATTATTATTGTAATTTATTTTTTTTTCTGCCCGATTATTATGTATCTGTCCCGAAACTGTGTAATAGCGTAGGATTTACTATTTTTTGCCTTTTATTTATTTTATTTAATTCATGGTTAGTAAATAGGGAGTGTAAAACATAAATGAATAAAAAAGAATTAGATAATTTAATTAAAGATTAAATATCTGAATAAAAACACTCACACACGTAAGTCGATCTATGATCGCCGTCTGCACCTCCTAGGGTTACCCTCCTTAAAGTTGCCTTTATATGGTCAAGTCCCTCGAAAATGGGGGTGTCTTAAAAAGCAAAGTCCCTACAGAATAAAATCATCATAGTCCCTTCAGATTAAGAGATCAAGTCCCTACGAGGTTGCCTACGATATAGTGATCTTGTCCCTTCAGTAAATACGATGATAGTCCTTACGAATTGCTAAAGACACCCCTTAAGTTGCCTTCGTTGACCATACGACGACTCTACACACGTCCCTTAAAAAAATCCAAGGTAATGACTACATATTCCTTAATAATAGGGACAATCTTACCCTTGAAAGAACATACAAGAACATGAAAGACTTAGTCTAGTGTAGGTACCTCTAAGTTACTTGCTCACACATTCAAAAAATGCTCTTCACACCTCACTATTTTCAAACATCTTCAAAAACAAGGCTTTGTATACATCCATACGAGGATCATTACAAAGTACTTAGACAAATTTCTAAATACACATACACTTCACACTTTCAAAACAATTAAGTGAGCTAAGTAACTAAGAGCCTATGGATAACCATGGATATAAAGGGTGCTAACACCTTCCCTTTATATAACCTACCCCCCGAACTTAAGTCTTTTAAAAATAGGTCTTTCCTGTTCTTTTATGTCCTTTCCACATGGATAAAATAAAAGTTGGTGGCGACTCTTGCTATCCCCAACATTTATAGAAAGTCAGTTCTCCCACAGTGTTACACATATGTTGTTTGATGACTTGGACAACTTCAATGGACCCTTATGTAAAGTGCCTAGAAGCTTATAATGGATTGAAAGCACATTGATCACTTTGTGGCAACTCAACTGCAAATAACTCTAGGGTGGCTATAGAGGTTTGTGATTTTGGTGTTACAGAAGTGTGGGAAATGTTTGGACAACTTCTATATGATGTATATGGTATGTCTACACTCTTGGTTTGGACATAAATTCACTCAATTTCAAAATTCGATAGTGACTTGCAAATGAAGAAAATTTTGAAGTGAGAGATTGAAATGAGAGAAAACATATGTTGTGATGTTTTGGTGTGTGAAATTCAGTCATACATGACCTCTATTTATAGTAGAGGAAATTTGTTCTGCAAGGAATAGTGTATGGATAAGGGAGCACTCTATTGTCCAATGTGTATATGGTTATGTGCTCAAAGTCTCCTCTAGACATTTGTAACACCCCAAATTTGCCCTCTCATTTTCATGTCATTTAGCATATCCTTTCATACACTGCATTGCATTTAGATCATAATTGCATCATAAACATATGTGAACATACATCTCCATTGAGTTATCACAGGTTGCGACTGACCTTTATTTCTTCATGTGGCACGTGCACAAGAATCTCAAAAGAAGCCAAAGTTCTCGGTTGATTCAAAGCAGTTTAAGCATAATATTAGTTTTACGGTGCACTTTGCAAAGGTTGTAACTCTCGCCCGAAAATTTTTTTTGGCATGAAATTCAATGGTAAGAACCGTTTCGGTATTCTCTACAACTTTTGTGTTTGGCTCAGAGACCAATTCATCAAGGAAAGTGGTGGGAGTTATTTGTTTCTGAAATTTTGGTTTCGCTGATTAACTGTGCTAGCGGTATTCAAGAGTTCGTAACTTCTGACTAGATCAAGATTTCTGAGAGATTCATATTCCAAAAGTTCTGTCTTGATATCCTTTCCAACTTTCGGGTTTTGGCCGAGAACTAATTCTTTGAAGAAGATCTCCGAATGTGCGAGTTTTCAGAGTCGATATAGTGAAAATCAGTGTTGGATCAGTGAGCTTTGAACACTAAAAAATTCATAACTCTCAGCTTGTTCATCGGATTGATGTCTTTCCGGCGCCTAAAATTCCGTTTAGATGTTATCTTCATTCTGTAAATTCAGTTTTGGTTAAGTTCGAGCAGAAGGATCCCGAAAATGTGAATTACCAGTGGGGTTCTTTGATGCAGTGCATTGTCTGTCAGATTTTGTAAAATTTATAACTCGAACAATATTCATCAGATTACATCCGTTCTCGAAGCGTTGGTTAATTTTTTTATCATCTTCAAGTTCCAAGACAATCTCGAGTTCGAACGATTCCCCGAAGATTGTCGTTTTGGTTTATTTCGCAAAACTGAAGTGCTGAACCGTAGAAAAAAGTTGAAAGTGGCTTCACGAGAAAACTCATATCTCCCTCATTGTTTTTCCGGTTTTGCTCACATTTTAACACGAGGTCAATGACTCATAGATCTATAACTTTTCTGACAAAGTCGAGTCGAGATTATGCTCCAAAAAGGTTGACCTCGTTGTAAACACCCTAAATTTGCCCTCACCCATTCACACCATGGCTTGTGATATTTTCATATGCATGAATTCAATCATAGCATCTCATACCACATTTTTAATTCACTGCATTGCTTCTAAGTCATCTGCATCTAGGGTTTGTGATCTGAGCAATCCAAGAGCTTCTTGAGCCACTCCAAAGGCCATCAATCACTTTAAAGGGGTCCATGTATGTTCAAGCACCATATTATATCCCCTCAAAGTCAAGAATGTCAAAGAATCACAAGAACTGAGAATGGCATGGAAGCAGAGCCAGGTTTGACTGCACAGATGACCTAGAATTAGGGTTTTGGTTTCAGAGGCCATAACCCCAAATTTTTTGGTCATTCTTGTTTCTATTGGTCTCTATATGGTATAGGGAGCATGCATATCAATTTTCATGAAGAAATTCCATGGGGAAGTCATCTGATCAAGAGTTGACTTTTTGAGCAAGCCAGTGCAAAATCAGGGCATCTGAGGCCCCCAATGACCCAACCAAAGGGTATTCATCATCATTTTGATTATGTATGATCTTTATTTGATCATAGAAGATGTTGGAAGTTCACAAAATTGGAGAATTTCAAGTCATTTGCAAAGTTGACTTTTTGGGAAAGTTGACTTGTAATGAAAATTGCCATTTTGGGAAACTTTTTCAACCCTTGCTTTTTGATTCAAAAATGCTTCAAATGGAAAAACTTTGGTCATGAAAGTTGTAGAATGGATCATTACCTTTTCAAAAAGTACAAGAACATGACCTAATTCATTTTGGATCAAAAGTTATGGCTTGTCAAAGTTGGCTAAAATCACAAAATTTGAAGTTTTCTACCAAAGAGGCAAAGTTGCAAAATCACTTGCCAAGGCAATTTGTGCTATCAAATGGACTTCTAATCTTCATACAAACATGAGCCAATGCCTAAAGATCAGAATTCACCAAGAGTTTGCTCATTTTTGTGACTTGTGGAACAAGAAATTCCAAAAGGGCCAAGGATGAAGCAAGTTGCAAAACCTCACTCAAAGATGAATCCACTTGCTTGCTGACTTCATAATCAATCCTAGGACTCTCCACACTTCTTGCTACGCAGGACACCCCATTTGTCCTTGGCTAGCTATGAGCCCATGCTTCTCTTACACAAAGTTTGACATTTTGGCCAAAGACCCATACCAATCACCATAGGCCACCAACAACTCTCTGACCTATCACCTTTTGATACATGGACCAAAGCCAGCATAACACACCACTCACTTCAAGCTGAAACAGACTCCAAGCCATAGTTATCAAAATCTCTCCAACTTGCATTTTCATTCGAAACACTCTCCACAGGCCTCAAACACACAAACAAACTTCACAAACAATTTCAACATGCTTCACTGATCACAAACCACCCATCACCATAGCCTGAAACTCACTGAAATCAAAATACGATTTCCACCCCCCCTTGAACAGAACTTCTGTAATCTTCCAAATCACCCAACATAAATTCCTTCCAAGCATCAAGACTTCATCAGGAGCTCAAGAGGAGTGGATTGCACAAAGAGAGGAGGTCAGAAAGTTGCAAACTGAGAAAGCTCAAGCTCAGGTACCTCAAGAACTTTTTTTCCAGAAATGAGTTTTCAAGTTCCTAGATTGTTCCTCATGCTTTGCTGATCACTCTAATGTTTTTACTTTTTGAAATGGTTGAGAAATAAGCATGTATTCGTGTTCTGAAATTTTTCTGACCTAAATGCATTTTGTTTCGATTCAGCCTTAATATGAAAAATAAATGTATTTTGATTGTTGATTCTTGCTCTATGATGATTGGGGGTGGATTCTGGGCAGAGAGATGATGTTTTAGAGACCTGGGGAGAAAGTTAGCAACTTTCAGGTGAGGGTCTGGCCGGAGAAGACGACCGAAAGTCTTCTCCGGCCACCTGAATGTGTTTAGGGCTAATCAGAGTCATTAATGCAAGTTTGAATGTGGAGCGTTGGATGGGTTGACCAGGGCTGACTCGCGCGTGTTTGAGTGGCTGGGATGCTTCATTAGAAACCCTAATCCATAATTAACCTAATTAATTCAGTTTAATTAATTTAAAATGGGAATTAGCTCAGTTTGAATCTTAGCCGCAGGATCTGGCGCGCAGTCTTTCCCTCCTTCCTGAGTTTGAATCCAGACCTTTAGATGTGCATACTTTTCATTTAATTCAATTTTATTTTCATTTAATTTCAGTTGTTTTGTTCAATTTATTAAAAATAGTAAAACATCTTTAAAAATTCTGAAATTTTTTGTCAAAGCTTTTATTAATTTTCAGAAACCAAAAACATTTTTATTTTTATTTTTTGCATTAAAAATTATTTTTAAATCATTTAAAAGTTTATTTTTAATTAGTTAATGAGAATTAATTAATTAAAAATGCTTTTAGGTATTTAAAAATCACAAAAAAAATTCATGAAACATTTAAAATCATTTAGAAACATTGTCCAACTCTCAAACCAAATTTCTTTTTTGATCTTGATGTCTTTTGACAATTTTCCATGGAATTAATTTCATTTCAAGGCATTATTTTGATCCAATATTCAAAAATTCATTTCTGCCTAGCCTTTAAGAGTTGGACTTTGATTTTTTTTGCATTGCATCTTGTATAGCATGTAGTTTATAGGACTAAATTGACATGAATTGATCTTGCATTTCCTTTTTGTTTGGCATTTTTCTTGACAAGGTACCTTAAAACCCTAGCAATCTTAAGAAATTCATAACCCTCATTAGGTTAAGAGTTGGAACCCCTCCTTTGGGCAGTGAGTTTGTATAGGTTTAGGGTTCCTTTGAATGCATTTTCAATTTTTTATCATGATGTTTGCTTCTGGTTTTGATTTTTGTTTTGTGCATTGATCATAAACCCTAATTTGGGCTTTCTCTTGCATCCATCTTCCATTTGCTTGCATACCATGACTTGACATGACATTTTGTGCATCCATTTGATTCATAACACATCTTAGGACATGTTGGAAGCATGTTTGATCATTGCATCTTTCATTTGCCATGTTGTATGTCATTTGCATCCCATAACTTTTCATGTATGTTCATGGTTCTAAGCATGCCTCATTTGCATCCATATGTTTGTATGATTATTCCCATGCCTTGCCTCATGTTTGCATCATCTCTTAGCATCATTATCATCATACTCATGCTTCTGGTTTTGGTTTGCATCATGACATTTCATCTTATTTTGCATTGCATTGCATTTCTTTCACTAACTTTTCAGGTGGTAAGTTACTTTGAGAAGTGAATTTTCCTTCACTTCTCACAATCTCTTTTCATCTCTCTTATGCATCATTGCTGAATTTTGTCTTGTGCTTGAGATTGAGCTTGCTCATTCTTCTTCATCTTACTTTCTTTCTTCAAGTGACTTGGCTTCTTAAATGAAGCAAGTTACTTTGATTCTCTTTGCTCCTTTCATCTGCTTCCTGGTGGTTCCTCTGAAGATCTCTCTTGTAAACCTCACAAACCTTAGGAACAACCAAGCATGACAATAATTAGGGTTTTGATTAGTCTCCTCATTTAGATTTTACCTTTGTGTCTCATTGAGTCCTCTTTTCTCATCTCATAATCAGGGACTAAACCCTAAAGGCTTTAAGGCTTTGTGATTAAGCTTATGCCTGCATCCTTCTATTAGGATGGAGTGTATAACTTTAATCCTAAGTGTTAAACCCTTAATGTGTTTAACTCCTTTAATCAATTCACTTAATAATCATCAAGACATCAAGCTTGTAACTTGGGCCTTGCATTAGGGTTCTAATTCTTCCTTAATTGGTTAAGAAGGACTAACCCTAGTGTTAATGGACAAGTCCCCCTCAAGTTGTCTTACAAACCATAAAAATCACTTCATCATCTTATCATTAACTAAAATCCACTCAATAAAGGCTTTGTTTTGTCATGAGTTTAATCCCTAATCATGGATTAAGTTGAGGAGCTTTCCTCAGCTTAAACATTCTCATCTATTATCCTTCTATTAGGATGGTGTAATGAGTCTGTTTAATCCCTGATTATGGCTTAATCTCATTACTTAACACTAAACAAAAACACCACAAAAACATCTAAATAATCACAAGTAGGTTAATGATCTTAACCCTACATCATGGTGATTAAGTGTGAGAAGCTGACTTCACACTTAAGGTATTCTCATTACCCCTAATCAGAGGGAAGATGTGATGAGTTTGCTAAATCCATTGGTTTAGGCTTAAGCTCATTAACTTATGACAAACTTTCAAAAGCAATTAAAGATTGAAAATACAAAAACAAATAATAATCGTCTCCTCCGGGATTCTTTTCTCATCTTATTCACTCACAAACGAGAACTTGCTTCTTCCGTCTAATGCAAGACAGTTTGCACCTGAGCCAGACAGGACATACACTTGAGCATAGACAAGTAAGCAGTTCACAAGTCAATTCATTTCTTTCAGTCTCTTTGGGTCGAACTACGGTGTTCTGACTTCCTCATTACACGAGAGGATACGTAGGCATAACTTAACAACTATCGAACAAAAGTCTCTGTATATTCCCCCTCTTTCCAGTCTCATTCTTTTAGCCTCATGGTCTTGAGCATTTTATTCCTGTTCTTACACTGGCACTGTACATTTATACACTTCACACTTTTTTACACTGACACTTGCATTCTTTCTAGCTTTGATACACAAATTGCACTGACACTACCCCTTTAAAACACAAATCTTTTAAGCGTGGATCCCGTCGAGTACGGCGGACAATCTGGGTGCTAATACCTTCCCAGGTTGTAACCAACCCCCTTTCTCAGTCTCTCTGGTTCGCAACCGTCTTATCCATATCTTTCTAGGTTTATGCAGCATTACCTTTCCTTTGGGATAAAAATGCCTAGCTGGAGACTCTTTTCATTTCATCCTTTCACCGACCGTTCGCGTCTGTACCTTATTTGAGCCAGTCTCATTTATTGGGAGCGACAGCTTGGCGACTCTGCTGGGGACCCTTATATTGTAACCAGGGCTTCTGATTCTTTTTGTGGGTTTCTCCTAGCGCTTGTTTGATTTGTGTTTACTGGGGTGTTATGTGCTATTTGTGTTTGTATATTTGTTTTATTTACTGCTTTATGTACAGTTATTTATTGCTTTCTTTACAGCCTTATATACATCATACTGTCATACTGTTATCTGGCTGGATCTGTTTTCTGTTTTGGTGGGTGGGGTGCTATTAAGAGTTTAAGGTCCTATACCTGGGACCTGAGTGACACCTAGGCTAGAGTGATTCATATTCTTTCCCATTCCATTTCGGTCTGGTGCGGGAATATGAAACACGGTTCAGATATGGGTTTCTTCTTGAGAACTCTGTGCTACAGATCTCCTGTAGTGCTAGGGCTATCTGGGAAGCCTGCTAAGTCTGGATGACCTTTATTATGACCTTCAGAAACTGAGGTGAATTAGAGGAGGATCTTTTATGGTTATTGTAAACACTGTACCTCCGGGTTAGAAGTGTTTACACTTCTCATAACTGATCCAAGTCTGAGGATCCTTGTTTTAGAACATCACCTGTGAGGGGGGTTGGGCTGTTTACAGGTTTGCAGGAACCCTTGACCACATCATACCCTGGTACTTGTTTTTAAGAATGCTTCACTTTGGACAGTTCTTGTGATTTAACCCAGGACACGTGACTCTTTATTTGAGTCCCCCACCTTGGTTACCGGACTTATGAACCTCCATCTGGTTTTCTTGAACATACATGGACTTATATCAAGACAGTAATCAGATCCAGCTTAATCACAAACCCTTGCATATCATTTGCATACATCATCATTGCATCATTTAACATTTGCTTATTTGTTTTTCAGGGTATCCATACTATATTTGGCTTGGTTTTGACCCCTTCATCTGCATAGGCCTCTGTTCACCAGCTATCTGCTTCAGCTACCTTCATCAGCTACCTGCTTCAGTCACCTGCATCACCAGTATCAGCCTATCAGTGGCTCCTATCCAGTGTTAGTCTCCATCATCAGTATTTGTTTCAGCTCTTCATCAGTAGACATGGCACCCAAAAAGAGCAACATCTCATATCATTTCTTTGAGCCTGAGCTGACTAGCATCAGGAAGGTCCAGGCCCTTATCACTCCAGACCATATACCACTATTCAGAGAACATTATGGAGGCATCCTTGATATGGTTATGGATTTGGACCCTTCTCAGAGGAGCTTGATTCACACTTGCCTACAGTTCTATGATCCTCCTTTGAGATGCTTCACATTCCAGAATTTTCAGTTGGGACCCTTGTTGGAAGAGTATTCATCACTAGTTGGTATACCTATCAGGGGTGGTGTCCCCTTCAACCCTGAGATGGCTTTTCCCAGTAATGAAGGAGTGGCAAAAGCACTGTATCTGGAACCTATACTGATTGAGCAGAACATGACAGCAAAGGCTGGAATCTCTGGTCTACACTTGGATTTCTTGACTTCTCAGGCTATCCTGAAGGCCTCCTTGGGAGAATGGAAGGCAGTCTGTGCATTATTAGCCCTCAGCATATATGGGGTTATATTATTTGCAGATGAGCCTAAGTTTATTAGCAAGAATGCCATTCACCTTTTCATTCTGAGGAACCCAGTGCCCACCTTACTGGGAGATTTCTACTACTCTGTTCACCAAAGGAATGAAAAGCAAAGAGGAAGGTTGGTGAGATGCTGTGCTCCCCTGTTCCATACCTGGCTGCTCAAACACTTGCCCAAGACTGATGCCTTCTTGAATCCCCACCAACAGAAGAATTGGGCTAGGAGACTTGTTGCTTTGACCTCAGATGACATCAGGTGGTGCACCCAGAGCACCAAGGGCAGGGACATCATTACTAGTTGTGGGCAGTTCCCTAATGTACCTCTGATAGGAGTGAAGGGTTGCATCAACTACAACCCTCTGCTATTCAAAAGACAATTGGGCTATGCATTGGTCCACCTTCCTAGAGTACAAGACTTGGCTGAAACCCTTTATTGTGAGATTAAGCCTAATCTGGCTGTTGTCAGGCAAGCATCCTGGGCTTGGGACAACATCCAGACTAAGGGGATGGCCATTCTTGGGAGATGCAACAATGTGGCCTCAGCTCAGTATTATGAGTGGTCTGATGCCAGGGCTCAAATTTCTGGGATGCCCTTCACCATTGAGGATGCACCTGGACCATCCACAGCCCCCCCTCCAGCCACTATCAGCCTGGAAGAGTTTGAGAAGCTAAAAGAGAGGAATGGGAATCTGACTCAGGCTCTGCAGAAGACCCTCTGGGAGAGGAGTGATGGTCGTCTAGACATTGAGAGGCTAGAAAATCTAAAGGTGGAGCATCTAGCCAGGATTGAGAAATCAGAGGACTACATCAAGAAATCAAGAGCAGGGGAGCAGATTTTGAAAAATGCCTGTAAAGAGGCCCAGTTCCAGAAGGCTAGGACTGATCTCTATCTGAAAGAAAGTCAAGCTAGGTGGGTCAGGATCACTGAAGCTCGCACTCAGGAAGATAAGAGAACTCAGGACAAGATTGAGAAGTTGGAGGCTAATGCAAAGGAGCAACAGGAAGCCTTGCTAGCAGCCCAGAAGGAGATCTCAGAATTAAAGCTTAGGGCTGGTGTGAAGAGGTCAAAGGACCAAGGCAGACACAAGAAGCTAACCACTGCTATCACCACCAGGAATCTTCTTATCAGGAACCTCACAGAGCATCCAGCTGACCCTGTAACTGAAGCACTTCTGAAGGAGGTTAAGGAGGATGAGTTTGGTCTTGGTGTCTGACTTTTGCTTATTGTTGCTTTCATTTCATGTACTTTTCTTTTGTGTTGTATTTTCGACCCCTCAGAGGGCATGTATTGTAAAAACAAACTATGTATGGTTCACCATTTGTAATATATCCATTAGTTTGTTTCATTTGAATCTCTTTCTCTAGAGCAACATCAAAGCATCTTCCTCAGGGGTCTGGAAAGGTCAAAACCAAGTGCCAAGCCGGATACCTTGGAAACAAATAAGCATACTGCATTGCATACTAACTTTTGTTTTGTTTTGTAGGTTTTTGTTCTGTTTGTTACTAACTCTGTTGTGGTTCAGGAACTATTGCTCGACGACGGGTGTTCCCTCTCAACCGTCCGCACAGATATCCCACTCGCAACAACCTTCCGGGTATACAAATGGACCAAGTACAGCAGGACCTTACAGAGGTCAGGACTCAAATGGCCAATGAGAGACTGGAGATGAGAAACCAGATGACCCAGTTCATGGAGGTGATGAATGGTTTGGCTCAAAGCCATGAGAGGTTAAGGGCATTGGTAGAAAGGCAGACCCAGGAAGAACCCCATCTAGGGACTGGAGGAACGAGCAACAATGAGAGGGTTCAACCTCATGTCAATCCACCTGTGTATGGGCCCCACCTTCATCCAGAGATCAACATCCCTGCTAATGTGCAAGGGAATGCTACTACAGGAAGAGTACTACAAGAAGACCCCCAAGAGGATCAATTCACTGTGATGGGAGCTGGGGATGAAGCCTATGACAGAAGGCTAGATGAAATTGCTGAAAAATTGAGATCTCTGGAGTCTCAAAATTCCCTGGGCTTTGATGTCATGGACATGGGATTAGTGGACGGGGTAAGGATTCCCCACAAGTTTAAACCCCCGTGCTTCGAGAAGTACAACGGAACTTCCTGTCCACGAACCCACTTACAATCCTTTCTGGGGAGGCTGAAGGCGTACACCATGGATGAAAAACTGTGGATGTTTTATTTCGAAGACAGTTTAACTGGAGCCTCAAGGGAATGGTACTCTTACTTGACTAGAGCAACCATCAGATGCTGGAAGGACCTAGCTGAGGCCTTCATCAGACAGTACCAGTACAACTTGGATATGGCTCCTAACAGGACCCTCCTGATGGGAATGTCTCAATCATCCAGGGAAAGCTTCCGGGAATACGCCCAGAGGTGGAGACAGCTTGCTGCTGCTGTCCAGCCACCCATGTCGGAAAGGGAAATGGCCGACGTGTTTATGAACACCCTTCAAGGGACATATATTGACAGGCTAGCTGCCTTTTCTTCCACCAGCTTCGCTGACGTAGTCATAGCTGGAGAAAGGATTGAAAGCCTATTAAAGATGGGCAAAATTTCCGATAATGGTGCGAGCTCGTCCAGCAACCCCAGAAATCCTTTTGTGGGGCCAAGAAGAACCGGTGAGACTAATGCTATTCAGATCAACAGGGGAAGACCACAGTATGTTCATAGGTCAGTGGCAGCTGTCACTATTCCTGCTCCAATTCCTCAGCAACCAGCATATCAACCACAGCAACAACCCCATTACCAGCAACAAACTCAGTATCCGCCTCAAAGAAACTACAACAACACCAGCAACAACAATCAACAAAGACCATTTCAACAGAGACCATCTCAGGCCAATAGGGTGATTGATCCAATCCCTATGCCTTATGCCGCTTTATTGCCACAGCTCCTGAAGCTCAACTTGGTTGAGTTAAGGACGTTGGCACCACCAGATCCTTCCAGTCTGCCAAGAAATTATGACGCCAACGCCAGATGTGCTTTTCACTCCAATGCACCTGGCCACAGTACAGAGAAGTGCAGAGCTTTACAAATGAAGGTACAAGACTTGGTAGATTCCAAAGCTCTAAACTTTGCACCCCCGCCAAATGTTAACAAGAACCCCATGCCCAACCACGGAGGACCCAAAATTAATGCTATTGAGGAAGATAAGCCGTCTTTCTTAATAACCAGTGTTGGGCAGATCCGGACACCCCTGGTAGAGATTAAAGCTCAACTCCTAGAATTCCAGATATTCCCCGGGTGCGAGCTCGGGTGCGGTTATTGCAACATTTCGGTAAATGGGTGTGATAACTTGAGAAGCGGTATAGATGGTCTTATCCAAAGTGGCCTACTTCAAATCACAACATCAACACCTTCAAATCCAGCAATCTCTTTGACAACAATTCCTGAGTCTTCTACAACTGCAACAACAATTATTCCAAACAATTCTTCAATCTCATCAACAAATGCTTCATCTGTCACTTCAACAAACCAAATATCAACAACCATCTCTTCTACAACATCAACACCCCTTTATTCAGAATCTTCTACAACGCCAACAGATATTTCAGCAGTCACCATTTATTACGATCCATCTTATGTTCCTCCTAACAACAGTTTCCAACAACAAACAGTGGCATCTCCTGCTAGGACACCGGTCACCATCTACTATGATCCACACACTATTTCAACACCCTCCTCTGCTGCAGTCAGCCCGGTTACCATCACGGTACCTGGGCCAGTTCCATATGAAAGTAGTAATGCCATCCCTTGGCATTATGGCTCTGACCTTTACTGCAATGGGGAGAAAATCACTCTTGACTCTTCAACCTCTTCTCCACAGATTGATAATGTCGGGGGAGGCGGAGGCTTCACCAGAAGCGGACGCCTCTTTGCCTCGCAATCACAAAGACCTAACGCCGAAGCAGAAGCTGCTGCCAAAGCAAAGGGAAAGAGTGTAATATCTGAAGAACCCATTCTCAAGGAAACACAGAAGACATCTTTTGAACAGGATGTAGACGAGTTTATGAGAATTATCAAGAGGAGTGATTACAAGGTGGTGGACCAGCTTCACCAAACTCCCTCAAAAATCTCCATTTTATCCCTGCTGATGTGTTCCGAAGCTCACCGGAATGCATTACTAAAAGTCTTGCATGCAGCATATGTGCCAGAGGAGATCACCGTTAATCAGCTGGAGACCGTGGTAGCAAATGTCAATACCAGCCATGGGTTGGGTTTTACCAATGCTGATTTAACAACTGAGGGGTGCAACCACAACAAGGCTTTGCACATCACCCTGGAATGCAAGGGTGCTGTTCTATCACATGTATTGGTAGACACTGGGTCTTCACTCAATGTTTTACCAAAGAAAGCCTTGGTGAAGTTGGAGTATGATGGCTCAAAGAGATCAGTGCTGGGAGAGATTGATCTGCCCGTGATGATTGGCCCACAGACTTTTAAAATTACCTTCTACGTGATGGACATTCAGCCGGCCTACAGCTGTTTGTTGGGTAGACCTTGGATCCATGCCGCTGGCGCAGTTACGTCTACCCTTCACCAGAAGCTGAAATTCGAGTGGGAGGGCCAGATTATCACCATCTGTGGTGAAGAAGATATTTTTGTTAGCCATCTGGCTACGTACAAATATATTGAGATGGATGGAGAGATCCATGAAACCATGAGCCAGGGATTTGAAGCCCTGAATATTAATGAAGCATCTGCTGTACTTGGGACTTCCATGACATCTTATCAGCAAGCCAGGAAGGTTGTTGAAGAGGGGACTTCCCAAGGCTGGGGCAAGTTGCTGCCCGTAGAGAAGAAAGAGGACAGATTTGGGTTGGGTTACAAACCAACTCAACAAGATCAATCATAGGCTGCTAAGAAGCCCAGTTTTGTTAGTGGGGGGATGCTCACCCCGGATGCAGTAAACAACTTGGAAGATGAGTCGGAAGATGAGCGCAACCTGGAGAGCTGGATACGTCCAAGGATCCCGGGGAGCCGTATCTCAAACTGGTCTTCCCAGGAAATTTTAAGGGTTACTCCTGCAGAGTAATTATTATTTCCTGTATTTTAAGCATGCATCAAGTCTTGCATCTTTCCCAAGATGACAAGACTCATTTTGTAATCGGGCCATCTTGTAATTTTGTGCAAACAGATCAATCAATGAATGTCGGACATCTTTTGCAAATGAGTCTCTTTCCTTTTCCGCTCACTGTTTTTTTATTTTTTCTTTTTGTACAAAAATAAAATGGCAATGTTTTCAAAATGATAACTTCATTTCACTTTTTTCTGAACAAATATTAAAATCAATCACTAAAATGAACAATCTAAACCCTTGCAGAGAATGCCTTCCAGACTGCACCGACAACAACACCGCTATGACATCGTATGACTTTGACAATCCAATCAATCAAGCTGATGAAGGGGTTGAAGAAGATTATGAGCTTCCTGAAGAGCTAGCCAGGTTGTTAAGGCAAGAGGAGAAGGTTATCACTCCTCATCAGGAGGAGATCGAAACGGTTAATCTTGGTACGGAAGAAGACGTGAAAGAGGTTAAGATCGGGGCCTGCCTACAAGACTCAGTGAAAGAACAGTTGATTGACATGCTTCGGGAGTATGTGGATGTGTTTGCTTGGTCTTACCAGGATATGCCAGGGTTGGACACCGATATCGTCATGCACAAGCTGCCTTTGAAAGAAGGCTGCCCGCCAGTAAAACAGAAGTTGCGCTGTACTCGCCCAGATATGGCAATGAAGATAAAAGAAGAGGTACAAAAGCAGTGGGACGCCGGATTCCTTGCTGTAACTAGCTATCCGCCGTGGGTCGCTAATATAGTACCTGTGCCTAAGAAAGACGGCAAAGAAAGGATGTGTGTTGACTACCGGGATCTGAATAGAGCCAGCCCGAAAGATGATTTCCCATTGCCTCACATTGATGTATTGGTTGATAATACGGCTCAGTTCTCGGTATTCTCCTTCATGGACGGATTTTCAGGATACAATCAGATCAAGATGTCACCTGAATACATGGAGAAGACAACTTTTATCACACCCTGGGGCACGTTCTGTTATAATGTGATGCCATTCGGACTGAAGAATGCTGGTGCAACATATCAACGGGCTATGGTAACATTATTCCACGATATGATCCATAAAGAAATCGAATGTTATGTGGATGACATGATTGCCAAGTCCCTCACGGAAGAAGACCACCTGGTAAATCTACTGAAACTATTTAAGCGTCTGAGGAAATACCAACTGAAGTTGAACCCCAACAAGTGCACATTCGGGGTGCGATCTGGTAAGCTGCTGGGATTTATTGTAAGCGAGAGAGGGATTGAAGTTGACCCTGATAAAGTCAAACCCATTCAAGAAATGCCTGCACCGAAGTCTGAAAAAGAAGTTCGGGGGTTTCTGGGTAGATTGAACTACATTTCAAGGTTCATATCTCACCTTACAGCAACTTGTGAACCCTTGTTCAAGCTGTTGAGAAAGGAACAAACGGTCAGGTGGAACGAAGATTGCCAGAAGGCTTTTGACAAGATCATGGAGTACTTGCAAGAACCTCCAATCCTTATGCCTCCAGTTGAAGGAAGACTTCTGATAATGTACTTGACAGTGTTAGAAGAGTCAATGGGGTGTGTGCTGGGCCATCATGACGAGTCTGGTCGAAAAGAGTATGCGATTTACTACCTAAGCAAAAAGTTTACCGACTGTGAACAACGTTATTCACTGCTCGAGAAAACTTGTTGTGCTTTAGTGTGGGCTGCTCGCCGACTGAGACAGTATATGTTGACCCACACTACTCTATTGATATCAAAAATGGATCCAGTTAAGTACATTTTTGAGAAGCCAGCTCTTACCGGACGGGTTGCAAGATGGCAAATGATCCTCACAGAATATGACATCCAGTACACATCTCAGAAAGCCATCAAAGGCAGTGTATTGTCTGATTATCTTGCTGAGCAACCTATTGATGATTACCAGCCTATGAGATTTGACTTCCCTGATGAAGACATCATGTTCATAAAAGCAAAAGATCATGAAGAGCCTATTCACACTGAAGGGCCTGACCCGGAAGAAAAATGGACTATGATGTTTGATGGGGCTGTTAATATGAATGGTCGTGGTGTTGGTGCAGTACTCATTATACCTAAGGGAGTTCACATGCCTTTCTTGGCAAAACTCACTTTCAGCTGCACTAACAACGAAGCTGAATACAAAGCTTGCATTATGGGTCTTGAGGAAGCCATTGACCTCAGGATCAAGACTATGACTGTGTTCGGAGATTCAGCTCTGGTAGTTAATCAAACCAACGGCAAATGGTACACACACCAGGATCATCTGATACCTTACAGGGATTATACAAGGAGGTTATTGACTTTCTTTACATCAGTCAAGCTTGAGTATATCCCTCGGGACGAGAATCAATTTGCAGATGCTCTTGCCACCATTTCATCCATGATCAAAGTTCAAGCTGCCAACTTTGTACCTCGGATTTCAGTGTCCAGACTTGACAGACCAGCATATGTGTTCGCAACAGATGTTGTTGAGGATGATAAGCCTTGGTTCCATGACATTAAATGCTTCTTGGAGGATCAAATATACCCACCTAGGGCATCTTCCAATGATAAGAAGACTATAAGAAGGCTCGCTGGTAGTTTCTTTCTAAACACTGATGGTTCCCTGTACAAGAGAAACTTTGATATGGTACTCCTCAGATGCGTTGATAGAACAGAAGCAGACTTGTTGATGCACGAGGTGCATGAAGGATCCTTTGGCACCCATGCTGGAGGACATGCAATGGCTAAGAAATTGCTAAGATCAGGCTATTACTGGATCACAATGGATGCCGACTGTTGTGCTTATGCCAGAAAATGCCATAAATGCCAGATTTATGCGGATAAGGTGCATGTGCCTCCCAATCCTCTGAATGTGATGTCTTCACCATGGCCCTTTGCCATGTGAGGCATTGACATGATCGGCAAGATTGAGCCAACTGCTTCAAATGGCCACATAGGTTCATCCTGGTTGCCATTGACTATTTCACCAAGTGGGTCGAAGCAGCTTCATATGCAAACGTTACAAGGCAAGTGGTAGCCAGATTTCTGAAGAGAGATATCATCTGTCGATAAGGAGTTCCCGAGCGAATCATTACTGATAATGGTTCCAACTTAAACAATAAAATGATGGCAGAGCTGTGCCGGGACTTCAAGATCCAACACCACAATTCTTCTCCTTACAGGCCAAAGATGAATGGCGCTGTCGAGGCAGCTAATAAGAATATCAAGAAGATTGTGCAGAAGATGGTAGTCACCTACAAAGACTGGCATGAGATGCTACCATTTGCCTTGCATGGGTACCGCACGTCAATCAGAACATCCACTGGGGTAACACCGTATCAGCTTGTGTACGGTATGGAAGCAGTCCTACCGGTTGAAGTTGAACTACCCTCCCTACGAGTACTGATGGATGTTAAGCTGAACGAAGCAGAATGGGTCCGATCCCGATACAAGCAACTAAGTCTGATTGAAGAGAAAAGATTGGCTGCAATCTGTCATGGACAGTTGTATCAGAAAAGAATGAAGAAAGCCTTCGATCAGAAAGTCAGGCTCCGAGAATATCAAGTAGGAGATCTTGTGTTGAAAAGACTCCTCCCTCCTCATACAGACCACAGGGGCAAGTGGACTCCGAACTATGAAGGACCATTCGTAGTAAAGAAAGTTTTCTCCGGTGGAGCACTCATGCTCAGCACTATGGATGGTGAAGATTTCCCGTCCCCTGTGAATTCAGATGCAGTTAAAAAATACTTCGCATAAAAGTGACCCGCTGGACATAAAAACAGAATGTAAGTCCAGGCAAAAATAGGGCATCCCGGCGAGTCAAAAACAGAATAAAAGACTCGGGCAAAAATAAGGGAAATAAACACAAAAAAATGTACACCCGCTGAGTTGAAAAGCCGCATTGGACAACTCAGGCAAAAATGGGTATCCCGATGGATTGAAAACCCGAAAGGGCGATCCATGCAAAATAAGGGAATAAGCGAACAACTGCATTCTGAATTCGTCTGTATCACCTACAACTTGGTAAGCTTCGAAAGGATCAAGCCTCTTTCAGAATCAGCCTTCTTCAGAAAGCAAGACGAGAAGAATGTCAAATGTCATACGAGTCGTAGTAAAGGGAAGCTTTTTCAAAGCGTCGTCAACATTGCCAATATCTTTTATTTCTCAATTTGTAACAATCTCCTCATTTTAGGGGATCTGTTTCTCTAACTGTATCTTGCCAATTCAGGGCACATGAATTAATAAAATCAGTTTTTTCAGTCATGTTTCGTCTCGTACATTTCATTTTTGTTTGCAAAATGTCCGATGTCTTTAAGATACTGATTGCATAAATACAGATGCTTCTCTTCTAAAAATACGTGCTTGCAGGAAATATGTTTACTCCCGGGAGTGTCTAAACTCCTATGATGGAACCCGGCAAGGGATACCTCGGGATTACTTGTGCGCTTCTTTGTCTTTTCAGGATTGCAGGTATCCAAAACACGACATGGGGCACGAAAGCTTCATCCCAGCAAGCTGGAAAATCAACACTCACTCAGTCTTAGCACCCAAAGTGTTTTCTCCCCAGCTGAGTTGCCACTTGTTATTTCTCCCCAGCCGAGGTGCCAATCATTCTTCCTCCTCAGCCAAGTACAAAAGCCAGGGAACCATCTCCCCACAGAGTGTCAACCTCTACCCGGAAAAACAACACACGAAGGAATCACAACAGAGTGACGAAGGCTTCTACAAACCCCAGTTGGGTCCCTCATTACCAAGGATGGGTCTATCAGTGACTTATTCCCCCAAGCAGATACATCTCATCAGATCTACCAATGATCTCATCCCCAGCTGGGATGTCCACTTCAAGCAGATCAACCAGAGATCTTCGTGGCAACGGGATCCGAATCCCGGATCGGTATCTTTGCATAAACATAGCATTCACATCATATTCACCCCACAAAGCGTAGCATTCCGTCTAATACGGAGCATTACGGTAAAAATCAAACATATTGCATGATCATAAGCCATGTTCTGAATAATGACAATCCATCAACAATATACAGAATGCTCCCCAGATTCCCCAGCAGAAAGCTAAAGCTAAAGCAGTTGCCTTACACTCACCAAACACCGGCACATACTCCTTGTGGCACCCGTCCGTGTCATATCCCCAGTAGAAAGCCAAAGCGTCCCCTTTGCACTCGCAGATACATATATATAATTTTCTTGACATCCGTCCGTGTCACCTTCCCCGGCATAATTACCTAAACACTTTGTAAAGCATATACTTATACATAACCCTTGACACTCGTCCGTGTCACTCTCCCCAGTAGGTTAAATACCCGTCTATACACCACTCATACTTATTACTCCTGTTTCACTCATACAGATACTCGTCCGTATCTTGTATATATCACTCAAATCCCCTCAGATTCGACACTCGTCCGTGTTCTTTGTTAACCAGTTGGTACTCGTCCGTACCATCATCTCAGAACATGCGTCAAGCGTTTGTTTCTACCTGATACTCGTCCGTATCACAGTCTTAAGGATGCTCGTCCGCATCTTTAATCCATACACGTGTCAAACACTTATTATTTCTTGAATGTAAACGCTCGTCCGTGTTTGCTATTCCCCAGAAGAGTCCCCTCAGAATCAACACTCGTCCGTGTTCCTTGTTAACCAGTTGATACTCGTCCGTATCATCATCTCTGAATGCGTGTCAGTATTTGTTTCTACCCGATACTCGTCCGTATCATAGTCTTAGGGATGCTCGTCCGCATCTTTAATCTATACACAACGTCAAAACGCTTATACCTTTTATTTCTTAAATGTAAACGCTCGTCCGTGTTTACTATTCCCCAGTAGGTCACCAGCAAAGCAAAATTTATTTTCTATCTGACATTCGTCCTATGTCATGGTAAACCCTGAGAGCAGCCGTACCCTGCTAGGTGATCGTCCTTCACCTCTTGATGAACGTCCTTCATCATGCTCATCCGATGGCCGTCCCCATCGTTGATCTTTTTATCCGGCATTCGTCCTATGTCGTGATATTTAGCAGCCGTCCCCTGCTAGGTGATCGTCCTTCACCCTTTGATGATCGTCCTTCATCATTTTATCCGATGGCCGTCCCCATCGTTGATCTTGCTATCTGACATTCGTCCTATGTCATAATAAACCTTGAGAGCAGCCGTCCCCTGATAGGTGATCGTCCTTCACCTCTTGATGATCGTCCTTCATCATGCTCGTCCGATGGCCGTCCCCATCGTCGACCTTTTATCCGGCATTCGTCCTATGTCGCGATACTTTCGGCAGCCGTACCCTGCTAGGTGATCGTCCTTCACCTTAGATGACCGTCTCTCATCTTACCCCCAACAGAGCAGCCGTCCCCTGCCAGGTGATCGTCCTTCACCTTTGATGACCGTACCTCATCATTATTTCATATATTCTTTAACCCGATGGCCGTCCCCGTCGTGGTCCCTTTTCCTTTTCCTGATGATCGTCCTTCATCAGTTTAGCCCGATGGCCGTCCCCATCGTTGTTTGCATTACTTTATGAACGTGATGATCGTACCTCATCATTTACCTCTAATCCCCAGAGAGCCGTATATCTTTATTTGGTGGCCGTCCCCATCACAATCTCTCACATCCCCAGCATGTCGGCCGTCCCCGTCATTGCTTTATTTCCCGCATTCTCCCCAGCATGTCGGCCGTCCCCGTCATTGCTCTTTCCCCAGTAGTCGTCCTCTGCTCGGCGGTCGTCCTCCGTCGCTCGCACTTTATATTATACTTTATTTTCCTTTTACAATCTATATCCCTTTTCTTCATTCTGTGAGTGCAAATTTTGGACTGTCTTTGGTATTCAACCACAAGTTATCTTGTTTGCCTGATAAGCTGTCGCTTACATCCTGCACAGCTAACTCATGTTTGAATAGGGGCAGCTGTAAACACCCCAAATTTTCCCTCACCCATTAAAACCATGGCTTGTGATATTTTCATATGCATGAATTCAATCATAGCATCTCATACCACATTTTTAATTCACTGCATTGCTTCTAAGTCATCTGCATCTAGGGTTTGTGATCTGAGCAATCCAAGAGCTTCTTGAGCCACTCCAAAGGCCATCAATCACTTTAAAGGGGTCCATGTATGTTCAAGCACCATATTATATCCCCTCAAAGTCAAGAATGTCAAAGAATCACAAGAACTGAGAATGACATGGAAGCAGAGCCAGGTTTGACTGCACAGATGACCTAGAATTAGGGTTTTGGTTTCAGAGGCCATAACCCCAAATTTTTTGGTCATTCTTGTTTCTATTGGTCTCTATATGGTATAGGGAGCATGCATATCAATTTTCATGAAGAAATTCCATGGGGAAGTCATCTGATCAAGAGTTGACTTTTTGAGCAAGCCAATGCAAAATCAGGGCATCTGAGGCCCCCAATGACCCAACCAAAGGGTATTCATCATCATTTTGATTATGTATGATCTTTATTTGATCATAGAAGATGTTGGAAGTTCACAAAATTGGAGAATTTCAAGTCATTTGCAAAGTTGACTTTTTGGGAAAGTTGACTTGTAATGAAAATTGCCATTTTGGGAAACTTTTTCAACCCTTGCTTTTTGATTCAAAAATGCTTCAAATGGAAAAACTTTGGTCATGAAAGTTGTAGAATGGATCATTCCCTTTTCAAAAAGTATAAGAACATGACCTAATTCATTTTGGATCAAAAGTTATGGCTTGTCAAAGTTGGCTAAAATCACAAAATTTGAAGTTTTCTACCAAAGAGGCAAAGTTGCAAAATCACTTGCCAAGGCAATTTGTGCTATCAAATGGACTTCTAATATTCATACAAACATGAGCCAATGCCTAAAGATCAGAATTCACCAAGAGTTTGCTCATTTTTGTGACTTGTGGAACAAGAAATTCCAAAAGGGCCAAGGATGAAGCAAGTTGCAAAACCTCACTCAAAGATGAATCCACTTGCTTGCTGACTTCATAATCAATCCTAGGGCTCTCCACACTTCTTGCTGCGCAGGACACCCCATTTGTCCTTGGCTAGCTATGAGCCCATGCTTCTCTTACACAAAGTTTGACATTTTGGCCAAAGACCCATACCAATCACCATAGGCCACCAACAACTCTCTGACCTATCACCTTTTGATACATGGACCAAAGCCAGCATAACACACCACTCACTTCAAGCTGAAACAGACTCCAAGCCATAGTTATCAAAATCTCTCCAACTTGCATTTTCATTCGAAACACTCTCCACAGGCCTCAAACACACAAACAAACTTCACAAACAATTTCAACATGCTTCACTGATCACAAACCACCCATCACCATAGCCTGAAACTCACTGAAATCAAAATACGATTTCCACCCCCCCTTGAACAGAACTTATGTAATCTTCCAAATCACCCAACATAAATTCCTTCCAAGCATCAAGACTTCATCAGGAGCTCAAGAGGAGTGGATTGCACAAAGAGAGGAGGTCAGAAAGTTGCAAACTGAGAAAGCTCAAGCTCAGGTACCTCAAGAACTTTTTTTTCCAGAAATGAGTTTTCAAGTTCCTAGATTGTTCCTCATGCTTTGCTGATCACTCTAATGTTTTTACTTTTTGAAATGGTTGAGAAATAAGCATGTATTCGTGTTCTGAAATTTTTCTGACCTAAATGCATTTTGTTTCGATTCAGCCTTAATATGAAAAATAAATGTATTTTGATTGTTGATTCTTGCTCTATGATGATTGGGGGTGGATTCTGGGCAGAGAGATGATGTTTTAGAGACCTGGGGAGAAAGTTAGCAACTTTCAGGTGAGGGTCTGGCCGGAGAAGACGACCGGAAGTCTTCTCCGGCCACCTGAATGTGTTTAGGGCTAATCAGAGTCATTAATGCAAGTTTGAATGTGGAGCGTTGGATGGGTTGACCAGGGCTGACTCGCGCGTGTTTGAGTGGCTGGGATGCTTCATTAGAAACCCTAATCCATAATTAACCTAATTAATTCAGTTTAATTAATTTAAAATGGGAATTAGCTCAGTTTGAATCTTAGCCGCAGGATCTGGCGCGCAGTCTTTCCCTCCTTCCTGAGTTTGAATCCAGACCTTTAGATGTGCATACTTTTCATTTAATTCAATTTTATTTTCATTTAATTTCAGTTGTTTTATTCAATTTATTAAAAATAGTAAAACATCTTTAAAAATTCTGAAATTTTTTGTCAAAGCTTTTATTAATTTTCAGAAACCAAAAACATTTTTATTTTTATTTTTTGCATTATAAATTATTTTTAAATCATTTAAAAGTTTATTTTTAATTAGTTAATGAGAATTAATTAATTAAAAATGCTTTTAGGTATTTAAAAATCACAAAAAAAATTCATGAAACATTTAAAATCATTTAGAAACATTGTCCAACTCTCAAACCAAATTTCGTTTTTGATCTTGATGTCTTTTGACAATTTTCAATGGAATTAATTTCATTTCAAGGCATTATTTTGATCCAATATTCAAAAATTCATTTCTGCCTAGCCTTTAAGAGTTGGACTTTGATTCTTTTTGCATTGCATCTTGTATAGCATGTAGTTTATAGGACTAAATTGACATGAATTGATCTTGCATTTCCTTTTTGTTTGGCATTTTTCTTGACAAGGTACCTTAAAACCCTAGCAATCTTAAGAAATTCATAACCCTCATTAGGTTAAGAGTTAGAACCCCTCCTTTGGGCAGTGAGTTTGTATAGGTTTAGGGTTCCTTTGAATGCATTTTCAATTTTTTATCATGATGTTTGCTTCTGGTTTTGATTTTTGTTTTGTGCATTGATCATAAACCCTAATTTGGGCTTTCTCTTGCATCCATCTTCCATTTGCTTGCATACCATGACTTGCCATGACATTTTGTGCATCCATTTGATTCATAACACATATTAGGACATGTTGGAAGCATGTTTGATCATTGCATCTTTCATTTTCCATGTTGTATGTCATTTGCATCCCATAACTTTTCATGTATGTTCATGGTTCTAAGCATGCCTCATTTGCATCCATATGTTTGTATGATCATTCCCATGCCTTGCCTCATGTTTGCATCATCTCTTAGCATCATTATCATCATACTCGTGCTTCTGGTTTTGGTTTGCATCATGACATTTCATCTCATTTTGCATTGCATTGCATTTCTTTCACTAACTTTTCAGGTGGTAAGTTACTTTGAGAAGTGAATTTGCCTTCACTTCTCACAATCTCTTTTCATCTCTCTTATGCATCATTGCTGCATTTTGTCTTGTGCTTGAGATTGAGCTTGCTCATTCTTCTTCATCTTACTTTCTTTCTTCAAGTGACTTGGCTTCTTAAATGAAGCAAGTTACTTTGATTCTCTTTGCTCCTTTCATCTGCTTCCTGGTGGTTCCTCTGAAGATATCTCTTGTAAACCTCACAAACCTTAGGAACAACCAAGCATGACAATAATTAGGGTTTTGATTAGTCTCCTCATTTAGATTTTACCTTTGTGTCTCATTGAGTCCTCTTTTCTCATCTCATAATCAGGGACTAAACCCTAAAGGCTTTAAGGCTTTGTGATTAAGCTTATGCCTGCATCCTTCTATTAGGATGGAGTGTATAACTTTAATCCTAAGTGTTAAACCCTTAATGTGTTTAACTCCTTTAATCAATTCACTTAATAATCATCAAGACATCAAGCTTGTAACTTGGGCCTTGCATTAGGGTTCTAATTCTTCCTTAATTGGTTAAGAAGGACTAACCCTAGTGTTAATGGACAAGTCCCCCTCAAGTTGTCTTACAAACCATAAAAATCACTTCATCATCTTATCATTAACTAAAATCCACTCAATAAAGGCTTTGTTTTGTCATGAGTTTAATCCCTAATCATGGATTAAGTTGAGGAGCTTTCCTCAGCTTAAACATTCTCATCTATTATCCTTCTATTAGGATGGTGTAATGAGTCTGTTTAATCCCTGATTATGGCTTAATCTCATTACTTAACACTAAACAAAAACACCACAAAAACATCTAAATAATCACAAGTAGGTTAATGATCTTAACCCTACATCATGGTGATTAAGTGTGAGAAGCTGACTTCACACTTAAGGTATTCTCATTACCCCTAATCAGAGGGAAGATGTGATGAGTTTGCTAAATCCATTGGTTTAGGCTTAAGCTCATTAACTTATGACAAACTTTCAAAAGCAATAAAAGATTGAAAATACAAAAACAAACAATAATCGTCTCCTCCGGGATTCTTTTCTCATCTTATTCACTCATAAACGAGAACTTGCTTCTTCCGTCTAATGCAAGACAGTTTGCACCTGAGCCAGACAGGTCATACACTTGAGCATAGACAAGTAAGCAGTTCACAAGTCAATTCATTTCTTTCAGTCTCTTTGGGTCGAACTACGGTGTTCTGACTTCCTCATTACACGAGAGGATACGTAGGCATAACTTAACAGTTATCGAACAAAAGTCTCTGTATATTCCCCCTCTTTCCAGTCTCATTCTTTTAGCCTCATGGTCTTGAGCATTTTATTCCTGTTCTTACACTGGCACTGTACATTTATACACTTCACACTTTTTTACACTGACACTTGCATTCTTTCTAGCTTTGATACACAAATTGCACTGACACTACCCCTTTAAAACACAAATCTTTTAAGCGTGGATCCCGTCGAGTACGGCGGACAATCTGGGTGCTAATACCTTGCCAGGTTGTAACCAACCCCCTTTCTCAGTCTCTCTGGTTCGCAACCGTCTTATCCATATCTTTCTAGGTTTATGTAGCATTACCTTTCCTTCGGGATAAAAATGCCTAGCTGGCGACTCTTTTCATTTCATCCTTTCGCCGACCGTTCGCGTCTGTACCTTATTTGAGCCAGTCTCATTTATTGGGAGCGACACTCGTCACATTTTCAAGTAGCGGGCACCAAATAAGCCAAAAAAACAACTTATTTAGTGAGGTCTTGCAGCTCAAACGTATCGATCGCACTCGATTTTGATCGTATAATGTCCATTCTTTTTGCGTTGCAACCGTGATTCAGAGGCGGACGATATTGTGAAAGTCTCAGAGTCAAAAAAGTTTATCGAAGATATTGTTATTTTCACTTAAGCCGAAATTCTACCTTTTGCCTTTCATTTTACACTCCACTATATATTCTTTTGACCCACAATTTGTCTCATAACTTCAATCACAATTTACAAACACCAAAAAATCTCTCTAAATAATCAAAGTCCATTCCATCAACTCTTTCTCAAGAACACAACAACAACTTCATCAAGAACTCAAGAACACATCAATTCCGATCATCTTCCGGTAGCCGAACCACTGCGAACCACCACCTCCGGTCAACTCGCCACCGCACGACCACCATTTTCCGCCTCCGGAAGCCACGCGGCCTCTCCCCCTATCCTCCATTCACGACCGCGTCTCACTTCCTCCGGATTCACAATTTCTTCGTCGATTCTTCATTCGGTAAGCCTCTTAAACTTTAATTCATGAATAATTGTTGAATTCTTTCTTGAATTGAATCGTCAAGTTGATTTAATCTTGTGGAGATTATGTGCATTAATTCTTAAGTTGATTGTAGATTGTTGATTGATGTTTGATTAGTTGATCCTAATAATTGTTGTGGTGCATAATTGGAAATTCTTGTTAAAATTGACATAGAATAATCGGGGCATGTAAGGTGTTTGACAAAATTCCTAGGAGAGAAAATTGTTGTGACTTAATATTGATTAAAGTGCTTGACTTTTGGATTCATGCTTGTTTCAATGTGCAAATTCGGAATATGATAGGTTGAGGATTAATTGTTGTTGTTCACGCGAAAAGTGCGTTTTGGTCATAACTTCCTAACCGTAGTGCGTTTTAGCGAATGTGAATCGTGTAAATTGACTTTGTTGATGATTCCGGAACCATTGGTGAACTTTTTAGTTGATCTCGGACAATTTTTTCCGGCTATATCGCTACTGACAGCCGACGAAATCGGCCAAAAAGTACCACTTCCGAGCAGAATTTTCAAAAACCGATTGCATATTTGAATCCGTTGGCACGTTTGCAAGTTACCATGTGATTTTCGTTCAATTCCGAGTCGGTGATTTTTGACGTGTTTTTCCGTTTTAAGGCTTTTTAAGTTCGGTTTGGTGTGATTTTGATGCATTGATCTTTATTTGACTTGTACTTATGTTTGTTAATCATTTGTCATTCATTGCATGTAAATTTGCTCGATTCTGATTTGAGTTTGCATGTTGCTTATGTTAGTGCATAGGTGCTACCCCGTTTTGAAACATATATTTCAATGCATGTCCACGACTCATATGCTCATCTTTCTACTTGATTTTGAGTTGTGAGGCATATGTGCAACTTCTGATTGCACCTCTTTTTGGTTTCTAATGCGTTTGTTGAGTTCATGTAAGGTTCTCGCAAGGATCTTGACGACGGTCGCTTGGTTGGTATTCCACTTTATTTGTGGGATACCGTTTGGTTTCAAATGATATTTTGTGTTGTTGTTTTGTCTGGATTGTGTTGTAAGCAGGACATTTGTATGGTCTCATCCGATTTTCACATCTTAGTGATTTATTTTCACTCTGATGACTTGAGCTTATATGGGAAATGCGATGTCCGACTTGCTTTGTTTGTGGATGCTAGCTTGTTCTAGTGGACATCTGGGTTTCTATTTTCTATTTAGCTTGTTGGCACTTCGGATTTATATCCTCGCGGTATAGTTTCTTATCCGATTTACTACTTCTGCACTTTATCGCTTACATAGGCTGGAGTCTCGACCGTTTCTTTTTGGTGGGCATTTTCTGGAAGTCCTCCTTCAGAGGCTCTGTATGTGTTTGTTTACATTTGTGTAAAGACCTCAAAAGAGGAGGCCCATCCCCATTCCCCTTGATAAGACCTCGAAGAAGGCAAGAGAAAAGGACTCGTAATCAGCCCCGCACTATCATTGAGTATTTCATTAGCTCGCACTTCGTGTTGATGCTTTTGGAAAAAGTCCATCCTGCTCTTGTCCGGTCAGTCTGTGGAAGAGGATCTCACTTTCTGGATCCCCACGCTTTGTGTAGCTCACGTCCGTTGACGTTGACGCTTTGTGCTTGTACGCACATGATATTTCCCTCATTATGTTCTTACTTGGTGATATGATACCATGTATAGACATACTCCTTTCCCACAGTCACGAGCTCGAGGAGATCTCCTTGCTTCGTGTACCCATCCTGCCCGATCTTTGATATCATGGTTAGGTGTCACCCCTACTTTTGTCCTGCTTCGATCCTTCATATCATTGCTAGGCCCTCCTTTTGCCACTGTGAAGACATAATCCACAAGTGGATGTTTGCTACTCGAGTGATGTGGATACTCCTCGAGCTTGTTTTCTTATTTGTGTGATGCGATCGTTTCTCCATATGATTGCTAGGCTTTGTATAGTCTCTTGTTTGCATGTTAACTTAGGTAGCACAGTTCCTTCATCTAGGACTACCTTTTTTGCATGAGAACTCCTAAAACACAAATCAAACTCTTTGTTTTCTTTTCATAAGAGCATGTTAATTCCTTCTACTCCAGGTGCGTGAGTCTCCAAAGGTCGAGCAGCCGGTAGAACGTGCATTTAACATAGTTCAACTAAAAAATTCAAAACAAACAAAAGTAGTTAGTCAAACTACGTTAACTCTGATTCCTCAAAAGGGATACGTATGCAGTGGGGTAGGGCCCATCCGAGCATAACACTTTCTTTTCCCTTTGTTATTTTCCCTTTCTTTGACCATTACTTTGCTTTTGCTTTCCACATGCTTTCAATGTTCATTTTTTTAGCTAATCTTTCTTTTATAGGGGGTTATGGTAAGTCATGTGTGTGGGAGGGTATCCCACATACAACTTCTTCCTTCTTCTCTTTATGATTTCAAGTTGTGATTGCTTTAGCATTGTGCTTTGTTTGCTTAACTTCACCACTCCCGCTTTAGAAATAACTTAGCTTCTTTAGAGAAGTAAGTTGTCTTCTATATCCTTCTTCTTGTTCTTTCTTCTTTCCTTCTTCTTCATTAGGATAGAACTTAAACCACACTAACCTAGGTCCATCTTTGCATGACAACAATAGGATTAGTCTTTCTCCTTAGTTCTTTTTCCTTTAGATCCTTTTGGTGTTCTCTCTTTCTCATCTTCATATAAAAACCTAAAATCACTTAATAAATACCACAAACAAAAATAACATTTCTTTAAAAGACTGGAACAAAGAATAAACGTCTCTCCTTCAGGACTTCGTTTCTCATCACCTTCATTCATAACGTAAGAACTTTCTCCTACTTGTCTCTTTGCAAGACGGTTACGCACTCGTCGTCCGAGCCTGCAACACCTGAGCATTGACATAAGCAATTCAAGCTTTTAAGACACAAGCAATCTTTCCACCCCTAGTTAGGGGAACTACGGCGACTCTGATCCTCATGTCCAGATGAGGTACGTAGGCAGCGGGGTAGGACCTGTTCGAGAAATCTTTTATTTTCCCTACATTTTCCCCCTTTATTTTATTCGGTTCCAGTCTTTCTTTTTGCAGCAACTTTCATTTCTTCACCCTTTGAAACATTTTCTTTGCAAGCGTGGGTCCCTTCGGATACGACGGACGATCTAGGGTGCTAATACCTTCCCAGGTCGTAACCGACTCCCGAACTCAGATTCTTTGGTTTACAGGACTTGTGTCCTTCCTTTTCTTTTCTTTGGTTTGTGCAGCATTACCATTCCCGTTCCTTTGGGATAAAAATGTCTGGATGGCGACTCTACCTCTTTTCCGAGCCACTTTCGTGTTTGTACCAGGATGGAAATCCAGGGAGCGACAGTTGGCGACTCTGCTGGGGACTCCTAACCAGAGTATCTATGGTTCCCTTGAGAGTCTCTACTACCGCTTGTTTGTTTCTATTTATTGGATGTTGATTGTTTGCTAATGTGTGTATTTTTTACTGTTGTTTTATTTACAGTTTATTTACAACTTTATTTACTGCTTTCAGCATTTTATTTTCATGCATTATATATTATACTGGATTTTCTGGACTGGTTTTCTGTTTGGTGGGTTGGGGGTTACTTGTGATTTGTGAGATGAGGCTAGCCAAATACCCGACTTGAGTGCACCATAGGACTTAGCGCGGACCATCACTTTGGCCCCATGGTATCTTGTCATGGGGGTATTAGTGCGTTCACACCCAAATTCGCGACCGTCTTGGAAGTGTCTTGATATAGAGATCTTCCCTACTTCATTACACAACCTTGATATTTATGTGCGGATGGGGACCGATCATTGAGAACCTTGTGGAAACATCCCTCTCCAGTGGTGACAGTGGCAGACCATATTCTGTGGCAAACCCATTCGCACCCGAGGGCTCACTTGGAACTCACATAGGATGGCCTGGTTCTCTTATAGGAACTTAGTTAAAGCATCTGGTCGTATGACAATAGTACTGTATTCTACGGGCTGAATGTACTATTGTTTCTAGATTTCAGCGCTTGAAGTTGGGGACTTATAAGGGATGCTTGTTTTCCCGGACTCACGCTGAGACCTCCCTGAGTAGTACATAATGCTTAATCGATTCCCTGATTTGGTCATGAGCCATTTCTCGGAAATGGTGAACATATTATTGCTATTCGACTTTGAGAGTCTGTGATGTTTGACCCGGAGCACACCCGTGATATTGGGAGGGGTTTACAGGTTTGCAGGAACCCTTGACCTCAACATACCCTAGTTATTAGTGTGTTATATATTTTGAACTAGTTACTATGGTTCTGGAGTTCTCGATCGTTGGTTCTGAGTTATTATCCGAGTTATTATTCAGAGGACCTATGGTTTCAGATATTTGGTTCTTGGCTCAGTGTTCCCACATCCAGACAGATTGCAGACCCTGATCACTTGCCAGTTGCATACATGATATCATAACATTTCAGCACACATGTTCATTTATTTCCGGGCTCATATCTGGACTATGTTGTTGGATTTTTTATGTATCAAATGTGAATCAAAGCAGATAGATTCCCCGGAAGTAATCAAACATGGCATCTCATAGCATTTGCATTTCATTTCTATTCCGCAAGCAGGGCTCATCCGTTCTTTGTTCATATTCACAGTTGAGATTCTAGTTCTTGTATCAGACTTGAAGCAACTTTTGGACATATCATGGACCCTGGATAGCAAAGCCAGTTTGAAAGTGTTGGGTTGATGAGAGATCAGTGGGACCAACTTTGGGAGGCTATGATGACTTTGGCAAGGCAAAATGGCCATAATTCCTCCCAAGCTCAGCCTTCACAGATCCCTGTTGAGAACCTAGATGTTCGAGAGCGTCAGGTCGCCTGGAGTAGACATTCTTCTCCTATTGATGCCGCAGACTATCATAGTTTTGCTTTCACTATGCCAGGTTCCCAGAAGGCAATCCCTGCGGTGAGAATCCAAGATCCACGAGTTTTGGAGAGGGAAGATTTTGTGTGCTGGTGGAAGAGATTAAAGCCCTTCAAAGTCGTAATGTTGTTAATCTAAGTGCTGCAAACATGTGTCTGGTACACGGCCTTGTAATACCTCTAGAGTTCAAAATACCAAAGTTTGAAAAGTACAAAGGGTATAATTATCCAAGGCAGCATTTGGTGAGGTTTTGTAGAAGGATGACCTCATATGAGCATAATGACAAATTGATGATTCACTGCTTTCAATACAGTCTGAGTGAGGCATCGTCGAGTTGGTATATGCAGTTAGAGAGTAGTCGTATCCAGTCATGGTCAGACCTAGCCAATGCCTTTGTGAAATAATACGACTACAATCTTGACAGGGCTCTTAACCACATAGATTTGCGAGTTTTATCCCAAGAAGATGGTGAATCTTTTAGAAAGTATGCCCAGAGGTGGAGAGAAGTAGCTACTCGTGTTCAACCCTCGCTATCAAACAGAGAATTGGTTGATCTTTTCATAGAGACCTTGCAGGAATCGTACTTGGAGAGGTTGAGTGGCAGTGGAACATCAAGTTTCTCTGACTTGGTGATAATTGGAGAATGCATTGAGAGCTTTATCAAGATGGGAAAGATCCAAGGAATTTCATATGGCCCAACTAATGAGAATGAATCTTTTGTCAGTTCACAAGATAAGGATGTAATCGATGCAATCTGGGAAGATCCTCAAGCTCCATTGACTTATCAACAATACCCATGCATCTCAACTGCTCAGAGTCAACAACCTTCTAAATTTGTATGTCAGGTGTCGTTAATAGTGAACCTCCTCAGTATCAACAACAACCATACCAATAGAAGCATACTCCACAAAGGCGTCGTTACTACACTAAGAGACCAAAAAGGTATTTTGATCCATTTCCAGTGCCATACAGCCAAATACTTCCACGCCTGATCGATAGTGGATTGATAGTGCCAAAGAAACCGAGCCCGATTCCTTTTCCACACCCACTGAGTTTTGATCCCAATGTTCAATGTGGTTTCCACGACAATGCACCAGGACATTCAACTGAAGGATGCAAGCCACTTAGGGATAAGGTTCAGGATTTGATTGAGTCTAGGTTGATCTCAGTGACGCCTCAGGTAATTCAAACCAACAGTTATTCGCTTGGTCATGTGGGTTCATCAGCTCATGTTACCGTGGAAAGTATTGAGGATAGGTGTGAAGGAGATTCAAAGATTGATTTTGAAGAGCATCTATGAGGATGGTTAGTTTACGTATTGAATTTTCGTCCCTCTTGAGATGAACTACGTCGCTTTGATTCTTCATTGGTCTCGGGTCAATGGAGATACGTAGGCAGAAGATCTTCAGGTCTTTGCGAGCAACCTTATGTGACAATTTCATTACAGTGTCACTCTTTTCTTCAGACATCTCGTGTCAATGTTAGAACGTCGAAGGCTTAAGGTCAGAATAATTGGGAATGAAGTATGGTTCTATGCACGTGACCATTTGATTGAAGACTGCAAATCTCATCAGAAAAAGGCTGTTGACTACTGAAAGTATTCAAGATTAACAGGCCCAAACGGAGTCAAGTCTCCTCAACAATGGCATTGCTCAGTTTCTTTACTGCATTTTCATGTGTAGCTTTTATATGTTTGCTTGAACATTTGTATGCATGCATGAATTTGGTTTGTTCTTGAATGTTAATTAATGAAATATACATGTTTGTCTCGAAGTAATTCATTCGTATTTTACTTATAATTGTGTGTATGTGCATTACAATACCAACTATTTTTTTAAACTCTGTGATGGAGGATGAAAAAATGAAAACGCAAAAATCTCCATTTGTGTGCTCTTGAATGAGACCTTGTTGACGATGTACATGCTTTGTCTCAAATCCCAAACACCGGAGATATAAGGGAGATAAACCCTCGCTAACCCTTTTGAGCCTTGAAGTATGAGTTTCTTTTCGCATGAAAAAATCCTAACATGTAACCCAGGGGCAGGGTAGGTGTCAGCTAGTTGGACCGAGTGTTCATACTTTCATAAAGGAGTGTATCCAAGGAACCATCACCCATCATTATACCAAATCAAGGGGTCTAAAGAATAGAAACCACAATAGTTATACCAATCAAGAGGTCCAAAGACCGGAAAATACAACGATTATCCATCATCGACCAAAAAATGAGACAGTCACAACCCTTTCAAAGCAATCAAGATAAGCAATGTCACACGATTTGAAAAAAAAAGAATAAAAAAAGAAAGAAATAAAAAGCCCGCTAAGTCGAAACTTGAAAACAAGTGGCTTAGGCAAAAAAAAATTAGGGCATCCCACTGGACTTCAAAGTAAAAAAAATTCAAAAGAATCAGTCCAGGCAAAAGTGAGGGATAAACAAAAGAATGAAAAAGCGAAAGACAAAAATGATTGTACAAGAAAAATCCTTAAGCAAAAACAAAGTCGTGTGATACAGACACAAAATACAAAGACAATAGGGGTGATTGTTACTCCGACAACCGCAGTGGTGCTTAAACTATTAGAGTCATTAGTTCCTCAACCATCACAAAACCCTTTTGAAAGGCGAGCACATATGAAAACTAGCTGAACATAGGAATGGAAGGACATCACGAAGATGGGTGGACACATATATACTTTAAGCCTATATCTTTGTTTCTGTAACCGTGAACCAAGCCACGATACAACCCTTGAAAGTCCTAACTGAAACAGGGTTAATTCGAGAGCGTGTTACCAAGAGATAGCGTTCCTGACTTCTATGAGTTGTGCTAAAAGATCTTTGTTGGTATCGTATATGCATGATTTCTTTCAAACAAATCTATGTCGTATCTTAGTCAGTGATTCTCTCACAAAGGTTTGTGACATCTTTTCAATAAAATAACTGCAAGATTCACATGTGCGTTTCATTAGAATAATCATTCTCAGAATAAAACATTTTTTGCTTGCATACATTTGCTTAGCATCATAGAAGTTCACATATGGAACCTCAGTCCAGAAGCTTAATCTTTCCAGCTTGAGAAGTCCAAATCTTCTGAAGGACATTCATGTCAAGGGGCATTTTTCCAAGAAACTCCGTTGAATATGGACTTTTCCAACCGGTTGGGTTAAATGCAGCCAATCCGGGGCAATAACGTTGACGCTTTGTGCTCGTAAGGCACATGATATTTCCCTCATTCCGTTCTTACTTGGTGATATGATACCATGTATAGACATACTCCTTTCCCACAGTCACGAGATCGAGGAGATCTCCTTGCTTCGTGTACCCATCTTGCTCGATCCTCAATATCGTGGTTAGGTGTCACCCCTACTTTTGTCCTGCTTTGATCCTTCATATCATTGTTAGGCCCTCTCTTTGCCACTGTGAAGACATAATCCACAGGTAGATGTTTTCTACTCGAGTGATGTGGATACTCCTCGAGCTTGTTTTCTTATTTGTGTGATGCGATCGTTTCTCCATATGATTGCTAGGCTTTGTATAGTCTCTCGTTTGCATGTTAACTTAGGTAGCACAGTTCCTTCGTCTAGGACAACCTTTTTTGCATGAGCATTCCTAAAACACAAATCAAACTCTTTGTTTTCTTTTCATAAGAGCATGTTAATTCCTTCTACTCCAGGTGCGTGAGTCTCCAAAGGTCGAGCAACCGGTAGAACATGCATTTAACATTGTTCAACTAAAAAATCCAAAACAAATAAAAGTAGTTAGTCGAACTATGTTAACTCTGATTCCTCAAAAGGGATACATAGGCAGTGGGGTAGGGCCCATCCAAGCATAACACTTTCTTTTCCCTACGTTATTTTCCCTTTCTTTGACCATTACTTTGCTTTTGCTTTCCATATGCTTTCAATGTTAAATTGTTTAGCTAATATTTGTTTTATAGGGGGTTATGGTAAGTCATGTATGTGGGAGGGTATCCCACATACAACTTCTTCCTTCATCTCTTTATGCTTTCAAGTTGTGTTTACTTTAGCATTGTGCTTTGTTTTCTTAACTTCACCACTCCCGCTTTAGAAACAACTTAGCTTCTTTAGAGAAGTAAGTTGTCTTCTATATCTGTAAACACCCCAAATTTTCCCTCACACATTTCACCATGTCTTGTGATCTTCACATGTGCATAAATTCAATCATAGCATCTCATATTGCATTTTTGTTTCACTGCATTGGTCCAAAGTCATCTGCATCTAGGGTTTGTGATCTAAGCAAACCAAGGGTCATTTGAGCCACTCCAAAGGTCTTCAATCATCTCAATAGGGTCCATGTATGTTCAAGCATCATATTATATCCTCCCAAGATCAAGGAAGTCAAAGAATCACAAGAACTGAGAAAGGCATGGAAGTAGAGCCAAGTTTAACTGCACAGATGACCTAGAATTAGGGTTTTGGTTTCAGAGGCCATAACTCCAAAATTTTTGGTCATTCTTGTTTCTATTGGTCTCTATATGTTATAAGGATCATTCATATCAATTTTCATGAAGAAATTCCATGGGGAAGGCATCTGATCAAGAGTTGACTTCTTGAGCAAGTCAGTGCAAAATCAGGGCATCTGAGGCCCCCAGTGACCCAACCAAAGGGTGTTTTCCATCATTTTGAATGTGTATGATCTTTATTTGATCATAGATGGTGTTAGAAGTTCACAAAATTGGAAAATTTCTAGCCATTTGCAAAGTTGCCTTTTTGGGAAAGTGACTTGTAATGAAAACTTGCCATTTTGGGAAAGTTTTTCAACCTCCTCTTTTTGATTCAAAAATGCCTCAAATGAGAAAACTTTGGTCATGAAAGTTGTAGAATGGATCCTCCCATTTTCAAAAAGTACAAGAACTCATTCTAATTCATTTTGGATCAAAAGTTATGGCTTGTCAAAGTTGGCAAAAATCACATAATTTCATGTTTTACACCAAAGAGGCAAAGTTGCAAAACCTCATGCCAAGGCAAAATGTGACTTCAAATGGACTCCTATGCATTACACAAACATAAACCATGACCTAAAAATCAGAATGCACCAAAGAATTGTTCATTTTCATGCCTTGATCTTTAAGAAACTTCAAAAGGGCCAAAACTTTGTGAAATTGCAAAAACTCACATAAACTCAAATCCACTTGCTGCATTGCCTCAAATTCATTTCCATGGTTCTCCTTGATCACAGCTGAGCCAAGCCATGCCTCTACACCAGCCTGTCATGACCCATACCTCAAAGGACAAATCACATTGACTTTATGCAAGTTGGTCCATACCAATCAAGTTAGGCCAGCAACAACTCTCTGACCTATCCAAACTTGATACATGGACAAAATGGAACTCAACACATAACACAACACAACCTAATCTCTCCCACAAGTCAGCATCCTCCAAAACCTCCCTTTATGCATTTTCATTCGAATCTCTCCATACAAGCTTCAAACCTCAAAATCCCACGGAACAACTCACCCTAGCCCTCTGATCATTTCCCAACCATAAATTTGCTCTGAAAGGCCCACAATCAAAAACACGATTTTCCACCCCTCCTGAACAGAACTTCGTCAATCTCTATAACCAGCCATAAGAAATTCCAAACAAGCATTGCAAGCTTCTCAGGGGGTTCATTAAAGGCATCTTGGACCAAAGAAGCAGCCAGAAAGTTCCAAAGATCAAAGCTCCAGTTCAGGTGAGCTCAAGAACAATTTTTCCAGAAACTTGTTTTTAAGTTACTAAATGGTTCTTTATGCTTCACTGATCATGTTGATGTGTTTTGTTTTAAAAATGGTTGAGAAATGAGTATGTATTCATGTTCTGAAATTTTTTGACCTAGAACTGTTTTGATTCGATTCTCACTTTTGATGTGTTTTAAATGTTGTTTGTTTGTTGATTCTTAATGTATGATGTATGGGGATCATTTATGGGCAGAGAGATTGGATTTTAGAAGCCTAGGGAAGAAGATAGCAATTTTCAGGGAGAGGTGTGGCCGGAGAAGATGACCGGAGGTCATTTCCGGCCACCTGAAAGTCATTAGTGCATTAATGACGATTAGGGTTCAGTTTGAATTTGAGCCATGGATCTTGTTGACTAGGGTTGTCCCGCGCGCAAATGAGTGGTCCAGATCTCTCATTAGAACCCTAATCTTATAATTAGATTTAATTAATTAGGTTTAATTTTAATTCAACCAGTTTGAATCTGGGCCACAGGATCTGGCGCCAGTCAATTCCCTCCATTTTCATTTAAATGCCAGCCATTGGATCTGCATACTTTCTCTTTAATTCAATTTTTATTTCATTTTATTTGTTTTATCTTCCACGAATTCTTAAAAATAGTAAAATGCATTAAAAAATTCTGAAATTTTTTATCAAATCTTTTATTAATTTTCAGAACCCAAAAATATTTTTATTTTTATTTTTTGCATTAAAAATTATTTTTAAATCATTTAAGTGTTTATTTTTAATTAGTTAATGGAAATTAATTAATTAAAAATGCATTTAGGTATTTAAAAATCACCAAAAAATTCTCATTGCATTTTAAAACATTTAGAAACATTACCAAACTCTCAAAGCAAATTTCTTTTTGGTCCTTGATGCATTTTGACAATTTTCATTGGAATTAAATTCTTTTAAAGGCAATATTTTTGTTCAAACTTAGAAAAATTCATTCTGCCTAACCATTGAGAGTTTGATGATGGTTCTTCTTGCATTGCATCCTTCATAGCATATAGTTTATAGGATAAAATTGGTTTGAATTTATCTTCCATTTTCAATTTTTTTTGCATTTTTCATTGTGAGGTATCCCAAAACCCTAGTTGACTTAGAAAATTCATAACTTCCATTAGGTTTAGGGTTAGGTCCCCCCCTTTGGACAGTGAACTTGTATAGGTTTAGGATACCTTTGATCCCATTTTCAATTTTTTATCATATCATTTGCTTCTGGTTTTGAATTTTTGCATTGTATGTTGTATGTAAACCCTAATTTGTGCCTTCCTTTGCATCCATCTCCCATATGCTTGCATTCAAAGACTTGCCATGACATTTTGTGCATCCACATGATTCATAATACATCTTAGGACATATTAGAATCATGTTTGATCATTGCATCTTTCAGTTGCCATGTTACATATTCATTCCATTTCATAAACTTTCATGAACTTCTATGTTTCAAAGCATGCTTCATTTGCATCCTCATCCTTGTATGATCATCCACAACTCTTGACATGTGTTTGCATCATCTCTTAGCATCATTAACATCATGTGCATGCTTCTGACTTTGGTTTGCATCATGACATTTCATCTCATTTGCATTGCATTTCATTTCTTTGCTAACTTTTCAGGTGGTAAGTTGTTTTGAGAAGTGAATTTTCCTTCACTTCTCACAATCTCTTCTCATCTCTCTTGCATCATTGCTGCATTTTATCTTGTGTATTAGAGTGGGCTTGCTCATTCATGTTCATCTCTTACTTTCTTCCTTGAAGCAACTTGTCTTCTTAAGTGAAGCAAGTTGTCTTGCTTCTCTCTGTTTCTTTCTCCTTTCATCTGCTTCTCTCCTTGGTGGCTCTTTGAAGATTCTTTCTCTCTTAGGCCTCACAAACTATAGGACCTCCAAGTATGATAACAATTAGGGTTTGATTAGTCCCCCACTTAGCTTTTACCCTTGTGTCATCTTTGGGTCTTCTCATCTCATAATCCAGGACTAAACCCTAAAGGTTTTAAGGCTTTGTGATTAAGCTTATGCCTTCATCCTTCTATTAGGATGGAGTGTATAACTTTAATCCTAAGTGTTAAATCCTTAATTTGTTTAAACCCTTTAATCAATCCATCTAATAATCACTAAGACATCAAACTTGTAACTTGGGCCTTGCATTAGGGTTCTAATTCTTCCTTAATTGGTTAAGAAGGACTAACCCTAGTGTTAATGGACAAGTCCCCCTCAAGCCGTCTTACAAACCATAAAAATCACTTCTTAATCTTATCATTAACTAAAATCCATTTAATAAAGGCCTTGTTTTGTCATGAGGTTAATCCCTAATCATGGATTAAGTTGAGGAGTCTTCCTCAGCTTAAACGTTCTCATCTATTATCCTTCTATTAGGATGGTGTAATGAGTCCATTAAATCCTTGGTTATGGCTTAAACTCATTACTTAACACTAAACAAAAACAACAAAAACATCTAAATAAATACAAGTGGGTTAATGATCTTAATCCTACATCATGGTGATTAAGTGTGGGGTGTTTACTTCACACTTAAGGTATCCTTATTACCCCTAATCAGAGGGAGGATGTGATGAGTTTACTAACCCTTGGTTTAGGCTTAAGCTCATTTTCTTATGACAAATCTCAAAAAGCAATAAAAACCTGAAAACACAAAAACAAACAATAATCGTCTCCTTCGGGATTCTTTTCTCATCATCTTCACTCACAAACGAGAACTTGCTTCTTCCGTCTAATGCAAGACAGTTTGCACCTGAGCCAGATAGGTCATACACTTGAGCATAGACAAGTAAGCAGTTCACAAGCCAATTCATCTTTCAGTCTCTTTGAGTCGAACTACGGTGTTCTGACTTCCTCATTGCACGAGAGGATACGTAGGCATAACTTAACAGTTATCGAACAAAAGTCTCTGTATATCCCCCCTCTTCCAGCATTATTCTGTAAGCCTCATAGTCTTGAGCTTCACTCCTTCCTTACACTGACATTTCTTTATTTCACTTCACACTTTTTTCCAGCACTGACACTTGCATTCTTTTCCAGCTTTTGTACACAAAATAGCACTGACACTACCACTTTGATCACAAATCTTTTGAGCGTGGATCCCGTCGAGTACGACGGACAATCTGGGTGCTAATACCTTCCCAGGTTGTAACCAACCCCCTTTCTCAGTCTCTCTGGTTCGCAACCGTCTTATCCATCTTTTCTCAGGTTTATGCAGCATTACCTTTCCTCTGGGATAAAAATGCCTAGCTGGCGACTCTTATCTTCTGAGTTCACCCTTGTGTGTTCTCTCTCCTTTCGCCGACCGTTCGCGTCTGTACCCTTTCTGACCGGGTGTCATTTGGTGGGAGCGACAGCTTGGCGACTCTGCTGGGGACCCTTATATATCGTAACCAGGGCTTCTGGTTCTTTTTGTGGGTTCCTCCTAGCGCTTGTTTGATTTGTGTTTATTGGGGTGTTATGTGCTATATGTGTTATGTATTTATTTTTGCTTTATGTACAGTCTTGTTTACTGCTTTCCTTACAGTTTTATACATCATACTGTCATACTGTCATTGCTGGATCTGGATTGTTGTTTTGATGGGTGGGGGTTTCATTGAGAGTTTAAGGTCCTACTGTCATACTGTGCTGGCTGGATCTGTTTTGTTGCTTTGGTGGGTGGGGTTCTACTGAGAGTTGAGGTCCTATACCTGGGACCTGAGTGACACCTAGGCTAGAGTGGTTCATGTTCTTTCCCATTCCATTTCGGTCTGGTGCGGGAATATGAAACACAGTTCAGATGTGGGTTTCTTCTTGAGAACTCTGTGCTACAGATTTCCTGTAGTGCTAGGGCTATCTGGGAAGCCTGCTAAGTCTGGATGACCTTTATTATGACCTTCAAAAACTGAAGTGACTTAGAGGAGGATCTTTTATGGTTATGGTAAACATTGTACCTCCGGGTTAGAAGTGTTTACGCTTCTCATAACTGATCTAAGTCTGAGGATCCTTGTTTTAGAACACCACCTGTGAGGGGGTTGGGCTGTTTGCAGGTTTGCAGGTACCATTGGCCACATCATACCCTGTTACTTTGCTTTGATTAAGAGTAACTCACTTTGGACAGTTCTTGTGATTTAACCCTGGACATGTGACTCTTTATTTGAGTCCCCCACCCTGGTTATTGGTTTTCTAGACCTCCATCTGGACTTCTTGAACATACATGGACTTTATATCAAGGCAGATAAATTAGATCTAGCTTGATCACAAACCCTTGCATATCATTTGCATACTCATCATTTGCATCATTTAACATTTGTTTATTTGTTTTTTCAGGGTATCCACATTATATCTGGCTTGGTTTTGACCCCTTCATCTGCATAGACCTCTATTTCATCAGTTATCTGCTTCAACTATCTTCATCAGTTGTCTGCTTCAGCTGCCTTCATCACCAGCACTAGCCTATCAGTGGCTCATCTCCAGTTTCAGTCTTGATCCTCATCAGCACTTGTCTTCAGCTCTTCATCAGCATTCATGGCTACACCCAGGAAGAGCAACATTTCATACCATTTCTTTGAGCCTGTGTTGACTGGTATCAGGTAGGTCCAGTCACTTATCACCCCTGACCACATCCCATTATTCAGAGAGCATTATGGAGGTATCCTTGATATGGTTATGGACCTGGACCCTTCTCAGAGGAGCATGATCCACACCTGCCTACAGTTTTATGACCCTCCTTTGAGATGTTTCACTTTCCCAGACTTTCAGCTAGGACCTCTGCTGGAGGAGTTTTCATCATTGATTGGAGTACCTGTCAGGGGTGGAGTCCCCTTCAACCCAGAGATGACTTCTCCCAGCAATGGAGAAGTGGCAAAAGCACTGTACCTGGAGCCTACTTTGATTGAGCAGAATATGACAACAAAGGCTGGGATCCCTGGTTTGCACTTAGACTTCTTGATTTCTCAGGCCATCCTGAAGGCCTCCTTGGGAGAATGGAGGGCAGTTTGTGCATTGTTAGCCCTCAGTATATATGGGGTTATACTATTTGCAGATAAGCCCAAGTTTATCAGCAAGAATGCCATTCACCTTTTCCTTCTGAGGAACCCAGTACCCACATTGCTAGGAGACTTCTATTACTCCATTCATCAGAGGAATGGGAAACAAAGAGGGAAGTTGGTGAGATGTTGTGCTCCTTTGTTTCACACTTGGCTGCTCAAACACCTACCTAAGACAGATGCCTTCCTGAATCCCCACCAACAGAAGAATTGGTCTAAGAGACTTATTGCTTTGACTTCAGATGACATCAGATGGTGCACCCAGAGCACCAAAGGCAAGGACATAATCACTAGCTGTGGGCGGTACCCAAATGTACCTCTAATAGGAGTGAAGGGTTGCATCAACTACAATCCTTTGCTGTTTAAGAGACAACTGGGCTATGCTTTGGTCCACTCTCCTAGGATGCAAGATTTAGTTGAGACCTTGTATTGTGAAATAAAGCCTAATCTAGCTGCTGTCAGACAAGCATCTTGGGCTTGGGACAACATCCAGACAAAAGGGATGGCTATTCTTGGAAGGTGTAATAATGTTGCTTTAGCTCAATACTATGATTGGTCTCATGCTAGAGCTCAGATTACGGGAATGCCCTTCACCATTGAGGATATACCTGGACCATCAACAGTACAGCCAACAGCCACTGTCAGCCTGGAAGAATTTGAGAAGCTGAAGGAGAGGAATGAGAGTCTGTCTCAAACTCTGAAGAAGACTCTTTGGGAAAGGAGTGATGGTCGTCTGGACATTGAAAGGTTGGAGAAGCTTAGGGTGGAGCATCTGGCCAAGATTGAGAAAACAGAGGACTACATCAAGAAAGCAAGAGCTGGGGAGAAAATATTGAAGAATGCCTGTAAAGAGGCCAAGCTTAAGAAGGCTAGGACTGATCTCTATCTGCAAGAAAGTCAGGCTAGGTGGGTCAGGATCACTGAAGCCCGTACTCAAGAAGATCAGAGAACTCAAGCCAGGATTGAGCAGTTAGAGGCCATTGAAAAGAAGCAACAGGAAGCTTTGCTGGCAGCCCAGAAGGAGATTTCAGAGTTGAAGCTTAGGGCTGGTTTGAAAAGATCAAAGGACCAGGACAGGCACAAGAAGCTGACCACTGCCATTGCCACTAGAAACCTCCTCATCAGGACTATTACAGAGCATCCAGCTGGTCCAGTGACTGAAGCACTTCTGAAGGAGGTTAAGGAGGATGAGTTTGGACTAGATGTCTGACTTTTTGATTGTTGTTATTTCCATTTGATGTACTTTTCTTTTGTGCTGTATTTTGACCCTTCAGGGGCATATGTTGTAAAAACAGACTATGTATTATTCATCATTTGTAATATATTTTAGTTTGTTTTCATTTGTGGGGTTTCTTTTTCTCAACAACATCAGAGCATCTTCCTCGAGGTCTGGAAAGGTCAAAACCAAGAACCAAGCCGGATACCTTGGAAAACAAATAAGCATACTGCATTGCATACTAACTTTTGTTTTGTTTTGTAGGTTTTGTTATTATTTTTCTTGTTTCTAACTCTGTTGTGGTTCAGGAAATATTGCTCGCAGAAGATTGTTCCCTGTCAACCGTGCACACCGGTATCCTACTCGCAACAACCTTCCGGGTATCCTAATGGAGCAAGTACAGCAAGACCTGACTGAAGTCAGGACCCAGATGGCTAACGAAAGAGTGGAGATGAGAAACCAAATGGCCCAATTCATGACAGTGATGACTGGCTTGGCTCAGAGCCAAGAAAGGTTAAGGGCATTGGTAGAAAGACAAACCCCCGAGGAACCTCATCCTGGGACTGGAAGAACAAGTAATAATGAGAGAGGTCAGCCTCATGTTAATCCACATGTATTTGGACCACATCTAGATCCGGAAGTCAACATCCCGGGTAATGTGCAAGGAAATACTACTGGGGGGAGAATCTTGCAAGAAGATCCCCAAGAGGAGTAGTTTACTGTCATGGGAGCTGGAGATGAAGTCTATGATAGAAGGTTTGATGAAATTGCTGAGAAATTGAGATCCTTGGAATCTCAAAACTCCTTAGGCTTTGATGTAATGGATATGGGGTTAGTGGATGGGGTGAGAATTCCCCACAAGTTCAAACCCCCATGCTTTGAGAAATACAATGGAACCTCTTGTCCACGAACTCACCTGCAGTCTTTTCTGGGGAGACTTAAAGCGTATACCATGGATGAAAAGCTGTGGATGTTCTATTTTGAAGACAGTTTGACTGGGGCTTCAAGAGAGTGGTATTCACACCTGACCAGAGCTACTATCAGATGCTGGAAGGACCTAGCTGAGGCCTTCATCAGACAATATCAATATAACCTGGACATGGCTCCTAACAGGACCCTCCTAATGGGGATGTCTCATTCTTCCAGAGAAAGCTTCAGGGAATATGCCCAGAGGTGGAGACAGCTTGCTGCTGCTGTCCAACCACCCATGTCGGAAAGAGAAATGGCCGACATGTTCATGAATACTTTGCAAGGAACCTATATTGATAGGCTGGCTGCCTTTTCTTCCACCAGTTTTGCTGATGTCGTTATAGCCGGTGAAAGAATTGAATGTCTATTAAAAATGGGCAAAATTTCTGATAATGGTGCAAGTTCGTCCAGTAATCCCAGGAAGCCTTTTGTGGGACCTCGAAGGACCGGTGAGACAAATGCCATTCATGCCAGCAGGGGTAGACCTCAGTATGTCCACAGATCAGTAGCAGCTGTCACTATTCCAGCTCCGATTCCTCAGCAATCAGCATATCAACAACCACAACAACCACATTATCAACAGCAAGTTCAGTATCCGCCGCAAAGAACCTACAACAACAACAATAGCAATCAACAACAAAGACCCTTTCAGCAAAGACCATCACAGGAAAACAGGGTGATTGACCCCATCCCTATGCCTTATGCTGCCTTATTGCCATAACTCCTGAAGCTTAACTTGGTTGAGTTAAGGACTTTGGCACCTCCAGATCCCTCCAATCTCCCGAAGAATTATGATGTCAACGCCAGGTGTGCTTTCCATTCCAACGCACCAGGCCACAATACGGAGAAGTGCAGGGCCTTGCAAATGAAAGTTCAAGATCTGGTGGATTCTAAAGCCCTCAACTTCGCACCTCCTCCGATTGTCAACAGAAATCCTATGCCTAATCATGGTGGGCCAAGGATTAATGCCATTGAGGAAGACAAACCATCTACTCTGATCACCAGTGTTGCACAAATTCGAACACCTCTGGTCGAAATTAAAGCTCAGCTTCTAGAGTGCCAGGTGTTCCCCGGGTGTGAGCTCGGTTGTGGGTATTGCAACATTGCAGTCAACGGGTGTGATAATCTGAGAAGCGGCATAGATGGTCTTATCAAAGATGGTATACTTCAGATCTCAACAACGGCGCCTACAAATCCAGCAATTCCTTTGACAACAATTCCTGATTCCTCTAAAACAGCATCAACAATCATTCCTACCGATTCATCAACATCATCAGCGATGGCTCCATCCATCACTTCAACAAATCAGATTTCATCAACCATCTCTTCTACAACATCAGCATCCCTTTTATCAGCAGAATCTTCTACAACGCCAGCAGAAATTAACGAAGATGTCTCAGCAGTCACCATCTACTATGATCCATCAAATGTTCCTCCAAACAACAGTTTCCAACAACAAGAAGTGGCACTTCCTGCCAGGTTACCAGTCACAATTTACTACGATCCGCACACCATTTCAGTACCCTCCTCTGCAGCAATTAGTCCAGTTACTATTACGGTGCCTGGACCCGTTCCATATGAAAGCAGTAATGCCATACCTTGGCATTAGGGCTCTGATCTCTACTGCAACGGGGAGAAAATCACTTTGGATTCTTCAACCTCTTCTCCACAAATTGATAATGTTGGGGGAGGCGGAGGCTTCACCAGAATCGGACGTCTTTTTGCCTCACAATTGCAAAGACCTAATGTTGAAGCAGAAGCTGCTGCCAAAGCAAAAGGAAAGAGTGTGGTACTTGAAGAGCCAACTGTCAAAGAAACTCAGAAGACATCTTTTGAGCAAGATGTAGACGAGTTTATGAGAATCATAAAGAGAAGTGATTACAAGGTGGTGGATCAGCTTCACCAAACTCCCTCAAAAATCTCCATATTATCCCTGTTGATGTGTTCTGAAGCTCACAGGAATGCATTATTGAAAGTCCTGCACGCAGCATACGTGCCAGAGGAGATTACTGTTAACCAGCTAGAAACTGTGGTGGCAAATGTCAATACTAGTCATGGACTGGGTTTCACCAATGCTGACTTAACAACAGAGGGATGTAACCACAACAAGGCTTTACATATCACCTTGGAATGCAAGGGTGCTGTTTTATCTCATGTACTGGTGGACACTGGGTCGTCACTCAATGTTCTACCAAAGAAAGCCTTAGTGAAGTTGGAGTATGATGGCTTAGCACTGCGTCCGAGTAATTTGGTGGTGAGAGCATTTGATGGCTCTAAAAGATCAGTGCTTGGAGAGATTGATCTGCCTGTGATGATTGGCCCACAGACTCTTAAAACTACCTTCTATGTGATGGACATTCAGCCGGCCTACAGCTGTTTGTTGGGTAGACCCTGGATCCACGCCGCTGGCGCTGTTACGTCTACCCTTAACCAGAAGCTGAAATTTGAGTGGGAAGGCCAGATCATCACCATCTGTGGGGAAGAAGACATCTTTGTTAGCCATCTGGCTACGTATAAGTACATAGAAATGGATGGAGAAATCCATGAAACCATGAGCCAGGGGTTTGAGGCCATGAACATTAATGAAGCATCTGTCGTACTCGGAACCTCCATAACGTCGTATCAGCAAGCCCGGAAGGTTGTTGAAGAGGGTACTGCCCAAGGCTGGGGCAAGCTGCTGCCCGTGGAGAAGAAAGAAGACAGATTTGGGTTGGGTTACAGACCAACTCAACAAGATCAATCAGAGGCTGCGAAAGAGCCCAATTTCGTCAGCGGGAGAATGCTCACCCCGGATGCTGTAAACAACTTGGAAGACAAGGAGGAAAGCGACCGCAACCTGGAGAGCTGGATACGTCCAATGATCCCGGGGAGCCAAGTCCTTAACTGGTCTTCCCAGGAAATTATAAGGGTTACTCCTGTAGAGTAATTATTATTTCCTGTATTTTATAAGCATGCAACAAGTCTTGCATCTTGCCCAAGATGTCAAGACTCATTTTGTAATCGGGCCATCTTGTAATTTTGTGCAAATGGATTAATCAATGAATATCGGACATCTTTTGCAAATGAGTCTTTTCCTTTTCCGCTCACTGTTTTTTTTCATTTTTTCTTTTTGTACAAAAATAAAATGGCAATGTTTTCCAAAATGATAACTTCATTTCACTCTTTCTAAATAAGATAAAATTTATCACTAAAATAAACCAATTTGAACCCTTGCAGAGAGTGCCTTTCAGACCGCACCGACAACAACACTGCTATGACTTTGTATGACTTTGACAATCCAATCAATCAAGCTGATGAAGGGGTTGAAGAAGATTATGAGCTACCTGAAGAGTTAGCCAGGTTGTTAAGGCAAGAGGAGAAGGTTATCACTCCTCATCAGGAGGAGATTGAAACAGTGAATCTTGGCACGGAAGAAGACGTGAAAGAGGTTAAGATCAGGGCCTGCCTGCAAGATTCAGTAAAAGAGCAACTGATTGATATGCTTCGGGAGTATGTGGATGTCTTTGCTTGGTCTTATCAGGATATGCCAGGGTTGGACACCGATATTGTCATGCACAAGCTGCCTTTAAAAGAAGACTGCCCGCCAGTAAAACAGAAGTTGCGCCGTACTCGTCCAGATATGGCAATGAAGATAAAGGAAGAAGTACAAAAGCAATGGGACGCCGGTTTCCTTGCTGTGACTAGCTATCCGCCGTGGGTCGCTAATATTGTACCTGTGCCTAAGAAGGATGGCAAGGTGAGGATGTGTGTGGATTACCGGGATTTGAACAGAGCCATCCCGAAAGATGACTTCCCTTTACCTCACATTGATGTATTGGTTGATAATATGGCTCAGTTCTCGGTATTCTCCTTCATGGATGGATTTTCAGGATACAATCAGATCAAAATGTCACCTGAAGACATAGAGAAGACAACTTTCATCACACCCTGGGGCACATTCTGTTATAAGGTGATGCCATTTGGACTGAAGAATGCTGGTGCCACTTATCAACGGGCTATGGTAACATTATTCCATGACATGATCCACAAAGAAATTGAATGTTATGTGGACGACATGATTGCCAAGTCCCTCATAGAAGAAGACCACCTAGTGAATCTGTTGAAGTTATTCAAGCGTCTGAGGAAGTACCAACTGAAGTTAAACCCCAACAAGTGCACATTCAGGGTGCGATCTGGTAAGCTGCTGGGATTTATTGTAAGTGAGAAAGGGATTGAAGTTGACCCTGATAAAGTTAAAGCCATTCAAGAGATGCCTGCACCGAAGTCAGAAAAAGAAGTTCGGGGGTTTCTAGGTAGATTGACTACATTTCAAGGTTTATATCTCACCTTACAGCAACTTGTGAGCTTTTGTTCAAGCTGTTAAGAAAAGAACAAACGGTCAGGTGGAACGAAGACTGCCAGAGGGCTTTTGACAAGATCAAGGAATACTTACAAGAGCCTCCAATCCTTATGCCTCCAGTCGAAGGAAGACCTCTGATAATGTACTTGTCAGTATTAGAAGAGTCAATGGGGTGTGTGTTGGGCCAGCATGACGAGTCTGGTCGAAAAGAGTATGCAATTTACTACCTAAGCAGAAAGTTTACCGACTGTGAACAACGTTATTCACTGCTCGAGAAAACTTGTTGTGCTTTAGCGTGGGCTGCTCGCCGACTAAGACAGTATATGTTGACCCACACTACTTTATTGATATCTAAGATGGACCCAGTTAAGTATATTTTTGAGAAGCCAGCACTTACCGGGCGGGTTGCAAGATGGCAAATGATCCTCACAGAATATGACATACAGTACACATCTCAGAAAGCTATCAAGGGCAGTGTATTGTCTGATTATCTTGCTGAGCAACCCATTGATGATTACCAACCTATGAGATTTGACTTCCCTGATGAAGACATCATGTTCATAAAAGCAAAAGATCATGAAGAGCCTGTTCACACTGAAGGGCCTGACCCAGAAGAAGAATGGACTATGATGTTTGACGGGGCTGTTAAAATGAATGGTCGTGGTGTTGGTGCAGTACTCATTACACCTAAGGGAGTTCACATGCCTTTCTCGGCAAAACTCACTTTCAACTGCACTAATAATGAAGCTGAATACGAAGCTTGTATTATGGGTCTTGAGGAAGCCATTGACCTCAGGATCAAGACTTTGACTGTATTCGGAGATTCAGCTTTGGTAGTCAATCAAACTAACGGCAAATGGTACACCCACCAAGATCATCTGATACCTTATCGGGATTATACAAGGAGGTTATTGACTTTCTTCACGACAGTCAAGCTTGAGTATATCCCTCGAGACGAGAATCAATTCGCAGACGCTCTGGCTACCATTTCATCCATGATCAAAGTTCAAGCTGCCAACTTTGTGCCTCGAATATCAGTATCCAGACTTGACAGGCCAGCATATGTGTTCTCAGCAGATGTTGTTAAAGATGATAAGCCTTGGTTCCATGACATCAAATGCTTCTTGGAGGACCAAACATACCCACCTGGGGCATCTTCCAATGATAATAAGACATTAAGAAGGCTAGCTGGTAGTTTCTTCCTGAATACTGATGGTTCCTTGTACAAGAGAAACTTTGATATGGTACTCCTCAGATGCGTTGATAGGGCAGAAGCAGACTTGTTAATGCACGAGGTGCACGAAGGATCCTTTGGTACCCATGCAGGAGGGCATGCCATGGCTAAAAAGTTGCTAAGATCAGGCTATTACTGGATCACAATGGATGCAGACTGTTGTGCCTATGCCAGAAAATGCCATAAATGCCAAATCTATGCGGATAAGGTGCATGTGCCTCCGAATCCTCTGAACGTGATGTCTTCACCCTGGCCCTTTGCCATGTGGGGCATTGATATGATTGGCAAGATTGAACCGACTGCTTCAAACGGCCACAAATTCATCCTGGTTGCCATTGACTATTTTACCAAGTGGGTTGAAGCAGCTTCTTATGCAAATGTCACAAGGCAAGTGGTAGCCCGATTTCTGAAGAGAGATATCATCTGTCGGTATGGAGTTCCCGAGCGAATCATTACTGATAACGGTTCCAACTTGAACAACAAAATGATGGCAGAACTATGCCGGGACTTCAAGATCCAACACCACAATTCTTCTCCTTACAGGCCCAAGATGAATGGCGCTGTTGAGGCAGCTAACAAGAATATCAAGAAAATTGTGCAGAAGATGGTAGTTACCTATAAAGACTGGCATGAAATGCTACCATTTTCCTTGCATGGGTACCGTACGTCAATCAGAACATCCACTGGGGCAACACCGTATCAGCTTGTGTATGGTATGTAGGCAGTCCTACCTGTTGAAGTTGAATTACCCTCCTTGCGAGTGCTGATGGATGTTAAGTTGAATGAAGCAGAATGGGTCCGATCCCGATACGAACAACTGAACCTGATCGAAGAGAAGAGATTAGCTGCAATTTGTCATGGGCAACTATATCAGAAAAGAATGAAGAAAGCCTTCGATCAAAAAGTCAGGCTCCGAGAATACCAAGTAGGAGATCTTGTGCTGAAAAGACTCCTCCCTCCTCATACAGACCACAGGGGCAAGTGGACTCCAAATTATGACGGCCCATTCATAGTAAAGAAAGTTTTCTCTGGTGGAGCACTGATGCTCAGCACTATGGATGGCGAAGATTTCCCGTCCCCTGTAAATTCAGATGCAGTTAAAAAATACTTTGCATAAAATGACCCGTTGGACATAAAAACAGAATGTAAGTCCAGGCAAAAATAGGGCATCCCGGCGAGTCAAAAACAGAATAAAAGACTCGGGCAAAAGCAAGGGAAAATAAACAAAAAATGTACACCCGCTGAGTTGAAAAGCCGCATTGGACGACTCAGGCAAAAATGGGTATCCCGGTGGATTGAAAACCTGAAAGGGCGATCCACGCAAAATAAGGGAATAAGCGAACGACTGCATTCTGAATTCGTCTGTATCACTTACAACTTGGTAAGCTTTGAAAGGTTCGAGCGTCGGTCAGAATCAGCCTTCTTCAGAAAGCAAGATGAGAAGAACGACAAAAGTCATACGAGTCATAGCAAAAGGGAAGCTCCTTGAAGCGTCATCAGCATTGCCAGCATCTTTTTGTTTCTCAATTTGTAACGATTTCCTCATTTCAGGGGATCCGTTTCTTTGACTGTATCTTGCCAATTCAGGGCACACAAATTAATAAAATCTGATTTTCAGTCATATTTCGTCTCGTACATTTTATTTTCGTTTGCAAAATGTCCGATGTCGTTAATATATTGATTGCATAAATACAAATGCGTCTTTCCTAAACTACATGCTTGCAGGAAATATATTGACTCCCGAGAGTGTCTAAACTCCTATGATGGAATCCAGTAAGGGATACCTCGAGATACTTGTGCTTTTCTTTGTCTCTACAGGATTGCAGGTATCCAAAGCACAACATGGGGCATGAAGGTTTCTCCCCAGTAAGCTGCCAGGTCATTGTTTCTTTAGCACACCTTCCAAACAGCACCAGGGATGCTTTCCCCATCAGAGTTGCCAGGCATCTCTTCTCCAACATTTCCTTCAAAGAGCAGCACCAGAAGGTGTCCATATCCCCAACTGAGTTGTCAAGTATCATCCTTAGCAGGATCCCCATGGAAATCTCTAGGAAGATCTTTCAGTGATTTCTCTCCTTCCCCAGCCAAGTGCTAGACAGGGAACCAGCTCCCCACAGAGTTTCAGCCTCTATCCAGAAGAGCAACGCCCGAAGATTTCACAACAGAGTAATGAATAGCTTCTACAAACCCCAGTTGGGTCCCTCATTACCGAGATAGGTCTATCAGTGATCTATTTCCCCAAGCAGAGTCATATATGTCAGATCTACCAATGATCTCATCCCCAGTTGGGACATATATTTCAAGCAGATCAGCCAGAGGTCTCCTCAGCAACGGGATCCGGATCCCGGATCGGTATCTTTGCATAATCATAGCATTCGCATCATAGTTTCCTCACAGAGCGTAGCATTCCGTCTAATACGGAGCATTACGGCAAAAATCAAACATATGGCATAATCATAAGCCCTGTTCTGAATCGAACACTTGTAAATACTGACAATCCATCAACAATATACAGAGCATTTCCTAATTCTCCAACAGAGAGCCAAAGTATTTACTTACACACTTACAAATACAAATACTTCTTGACACCCATCCGTGTCATATCCCCAGCAGAAAGCCAAAGCGTCACCTTTGCACTCACAGAAACATATATATATATATATATATACGATTCCTTGACACCCGTCCGTGTCACCTTCCCCAACATAGTTACCTGAACACTTTGTAAATCAAATACTCGTTTATAGTATTCTTTTTCCGACACTCGTCCGTGTCATGCTCTTCACAACAAGTTAAACACTCGTCTGTGTCTCACTCATACAGATACTCATCTGTATCTTGTATATACCATTTATATCCCCTCAGAATCAACACTCGTCCGTGTTCTTTGTTAACTAGTTGATACTCGTCTGTATCATCATCTCTGAACATGCGTCAAGCGTTTGTTTCTATCTGATACTCGTCTGTATCATAGTCTTGAGGGTGCTCGTCCGCACCTTTGATCTATACACAGTGTCAAACACTTATATTTTCTTGAATTTTAGACACTCGTCTGTGTCTACCCTTCCCCAGGAGGGTCCCCAACAAACTTGTTAAACTATTTTCTTTCTATCTGACATTCGTCCTATGTCATGATACCTTTCGGCAGCCATACCCTGCTAGGTGATCGTCCTTCACCTTTTTGATGATCGTCCTTCATCACTCCCAGAGGAGTCTATATTCATTAGAACCCCTTCCTATCCGACATTCGTCCTATGTCGTGATATTTTCAGCAGTCGTCCCCTGCTAGGTGATCGTCCTTCACCTCTTGATGATCGTCCTTCATCATTTTATCTGATGGTCGTCCCCATCGTTGTTCTTGTTATCTGACATTCGTCCTATGTCATGATAAATCTCGAGAGCAGCCGTACCCTGCTAGGTGATCGTCCTTCACCTCTTGATGATCGTCCTTCATCATGCTTATCCGATGGCCGTCCCCATCGTCGACCTTTTCATCCGACATTCGTCCTATGTCGAGATACTTTTGGCAACCGTACCTTGCCAGGTGATCGTCCTTCACCTTAGATGATCGTCCCTCATCTTGTCCCCAACAAAGCAGCCGTCCCCTGCTAGGTGATCGTCCTTCACCTTCAATGACCGTACCTCATCATTTATTTCATTTATGCCTTGAGCTTGATGGTCGTCCCCATCATTTACCTATAATCCCCAAAGAGTCTTATAGCTTTACTTGATGGCCGTCCCCATCATAATCTCTTATATCCCCAGCTTGCCGGCCGTTCCCCGTCATTGCTTTATTTCCCGTATTTTTCCCAGCATGTCGGTCGTCCCCGTCATTGCTCCATCCCCAGCAGTCGTCCTCTACTCGACGGTCGTCCTCCGTTGCTTGCACCTTATAATAATACTTTACTTCCTTTTACAATCTATATCCCTTTTCTTCTTCATTCTGTGAGTGCAAACTTTGGACTGTCTTTGGTATTCAACCACAAGTCATCTTGTTTGCCTGTTAAGCCGTTGCTTACATCCTTCACAGCTAACTCATGCTTGAATAGGGGCAGCTTTAAACACCCCAAATTTGCCCTCACCCATTTCACCATGGCTTGTGATCTTCACATGTGCATAAATTCAATCATAGCATCTCATATTGCATTTTTGTTTCACTACATTGGTCCAAAGTCATTTGAACCACTCCAAGGGTCATTTGAGCCACTCCAAAGGTCTTCAATCATCTCAAGAGGGTCCATGTATGTTCAAGCATCATATTATATCCTCCCAAGATCAAGGAAGTCAAAGAATCACAAGAACTGAGAAAGGCATGGAAGCAGAGCCAAGTTTAACTGCACAGATGACCTAGAATTAGGGTTTTGGTTTCAGAGGCCATAACTCCAAATTTTTTGGTCATTCTTGTTTCTATTGGTCTCTATATGTTATAAGGATCATTCATATCATTTTTCATGAAGAAATTCCATGGGGAAGGCATCTGATCAAGAGTTGACTTCTTGAGCAAGTCAGTGCAAAATCAGGGCATCTGAGGCCCCCAGTGACCCAACCAAAGGTTGTTATCCATCATTTTGAATGTGTATGATCTTTATTTGATCATATAAGGTGTTATAAGTTCACAAAATTGGAAAATTTCAAGCCATTTGCAAAGTTGCCTTTTTGGGAAAGTGACTTGTAATGAAAACTTGCCATTTTGGGAAAGTTTTTCAACCTCCTCTTTTTGATTCAAAAATGCCTCAAATGAGAAAACTTTGGTCATGAAAGTTGTAGAATGGATCCTCCCATTTTCAAAAAGTACAAGAACTCATTCTAATTCATTTTGGATCAAAAGTTATGGCTTGTCAAAGTTTGCAAAAATCACATAATTTCATGTTTTACACCAAAGAGGCAAAGTTGCAAAACCTCATGCCAAGGAAAAATGTGACTTCAAATGGACTCCTATGCATTACACAAACATAAACCATGACCTAAAAATCAGAATGCACCAAAGAATTGTTCATTTTCATTCCTTGATCTTTAAGAAACTTCAAAAGGGCCAAAACTTTGTGAAATTGCAAAAACTCACATAAACTCAAATCCACCTGCTGCATTGCCTCAAATTCATTTCCATGGTTCTCCTTGATCACAGTTGAGCCAAGCCATGCCTCTACACCAACCTGTCATGACCCATACCTCAAAGGACAAATCACATTGACTTTATGCAAGTTGGCCCATACCAATCAAGCTAGGCCAGCAACAACTCTCTGACCTATCCAAACTTGATACATGGACAAAATGGAACTCAACACATAACACAACACAGCCTAATCTCTCCCACAAGTCAGCATCCTCCAAAACCTCCCTTTATGCATTTTCATTCGAATCTCTCCATACAAGCTTCAAACCTCAAAACAAATCCCACGGAACAACTCACCCTAGCCTTCTGATCATTTCCCAACCATCAATTTGCTCAGAAAGGCCCACAATCAAAAACATGATTTTCCACCCCTCCTGAACAGAACTTCATCAATCTCTCAAACCATCCATAAGAAATTCCAAACAAGCATTGCAAGCTTCTCAGGGGGTTCATTAAAGGCATCTTGGACCAAAGAAGCAGCCAGAAAGTTCCAAAGATCAAAGCTCCAGTTCAGGTGAGCTCAAGAACAATTTTTCCAGAAACTTGTTTTTAAGTTACTAAATGGTTCTTTATGCTTCACTGATCATGTTGATGTGTTTTGTTTTAAAAATGGTTGAGAAATGAGTATGTATTCATGTTCTGAAATTTTTTGACCTAGAACTGTTTTGATTCGATTCTCACTTTTGATGTGTTTTAAATGTTGTTTGTTTGTTGCTTCTTAATGTATGATGTATGGGGATCATTTATGGGCAGAGAGATTGGATTTTAGAAGCCTAGGAAAGAAGATAGCAATTTTCAGGGAGAGGTGTGGCCGGAGAAGATGACCGGAGGTCATTTCCGGCCACCTGAAAGTCATTAGTGCATTAATGACGATTAGGGTTCAGTTTGAATTTGAGCCATGGATCTTGTTGACTAGGGTTGACCCGCGCGCAAATGAGTGGTCCAGATCTCTCATTAGAACCCTAATCTTATAATTAGATTTAATTAATTAGGTTTAATTTTAATTCAGCCAGTTTGAATCTGGGCCACAGGATCTGGCGCCAGTCAATTCCCTCCATTTTCATTTAAATGCCAGCCATTGGATCTGCATACTTTCTCTTTAATTCAATTTTTATTTCATTTTATTTGTTTTATCTTCCACGAATTTTTAAAAATAGTAAAATGCATTAAAAAATTCTGAAAGTTTTATCAAATCTTTTATTAATTTTCAGAACCCAAAAATATTTTTATTTTTATTTTTTGCATTAAAAATTATTTTAAAATCATTTAAGTGTTTATTTTTAATTAGTTAATGGAAATTAATTAATTAAAAATGCATTTAGGTATTTAAAAATCACCAAAAAATTCACATTGCATTTTAAAACATTTAGAAACATTATCACATTCTCAAAGAAAATTTCTTTTTGGTCCTTGATGCATTTTGACAATTTTCATTGGAATTAAATTCTTTTAAAGGTAATATTTTTGTTCAAACTTAGAAAAATTCATTCTGCCTAACCATTGAGAGTTTGATGATGGTTCTTCTTGCATTGCATCCTTCATAGCATGTAGTTTATAGGATAAAATTGGTTTGAATTTATCTTCCATTTTCAATTTGTTTTGCATTTTTCATTGTGAGGTATCCCAAAACCCTAGTTGACTTAGAAAATTCATAACTTCCATTAGGTTTAGGGTTAGGTCCCCCCCTTTGGACAGTGAACTTGTATAGGTTTAGGATACCTTTTATCCCATTTTCAATTTTTTATCATATCATTTGCTTCTGGTTTTGAATTTTTGCATTGTATGTTGTATGTAAACCCTAATTTGTGCCTTCCTTTGCATCCATCTACCATATGCTTGCATTCAAAGACTTGCCATGACATTTTGTGCATCCACATGATTCATAATACATCTTAGGACATATTAGAATCATGTTTGATCATTGCATCTTTCATTTTCCATGTTACATATTCATTCCATTTCATAAACTTTCATGAACTTCCATGTTTCAAAGCATGCTTCATTTGCATCCTCATCCTTGTATGATCATCCACAACTCTTGACATGTGTTTGCATCATCTCTTAGCATCATTAACATCATGTGCATGCTTCTGACTTTGTTTTGCATCATGACATTTCATCTCATTTGCATTGCATTTCATTTCTTTGCTAACTTTTCAGGTGGTAAGTTGTTTTGAGAAGTGAATTTGCCTTCACTTCTCACAATCTCTTCTCATCTCTCTTGCATCATTGTTGCATTTTATCTTGTGTATTGGAGTGGGCTTGCTCATTCATGTTCATCTCTTACTTTCTTCCTTGAAGCAACTTTTCTTCTTAAGTGAAGCAAGTTGTCTTGCTTCTCTCTGTTTCTTTCTCCTTTCATATGCTTCTCTCTGTCGCTCCCACCAAAATGACACCTGGTCAGAAGGGGTACAAACGCGAACGGTCGGCAAAAGAGGAAGGAAATGAATAGAGTCGCCAGCTAGGCATTTTTGTCCCGAAGGAAAGGTAATGCTGCATAAACCTAGGAAAAGATGGATAAGACGGTTGCGAACCAGAGAGACTGAGAAAGGGGGTTGGTTACAATCTGGGAAGGTATTAGCACCCATATTGTCCGCCGTACTCGACGGGATCCACGCTTAAAAGATTTGTATTTTAAAGGGGTATTGTCAGTGCTATCTGTGTATCAAAGCTGGAAAGAATGCAAGTGTTAGTGTAAAAGAAGTGTGGTGTATATAAGTGAAGTGTCAGTGCAAGAACAGAAGTGAAGTGCTCAAGACCATGAGGCCCAATGAATGATGTTGGAAGAGGGGGAATATACAGAGACTTTTGTTCGATAACCGTTAAGTTATGCCTACGTATCCTCTCGTGCAATGAGGAAGTCAGAACACCGTAGTTTGACTCAAAGAGACTGAAAGATGAATTGACTTGTGAACTGCTTACTTGTCTATGCTCAAGTGTATGACCTGTCTGGCTCAGGTGCAAACTGTCTTACATTAGACGGAAGAAGCAAGTTCTCGCTTACGAGTGAAGATGATGAGAAAAGAATCCCGGAGGAGACGATTATTGTTTGTTTTTGTGTTTTTAGGTTTATTATTGCTTTTGGTGTTTGTCATAAGTTAATGAGCTTAAGCTTAAACCAAGGGTTGATAAACTCATCACATCCTCCCTCTGATTAGGGGTAATGAGAATACCTTAAGTGTGGAGTAAACACCTCACACTTAATCACCATGATGTAGGATTAAGATCATTAACCCACTTGTGATTATTTAGATGTTTTTGTTGTTTTTGTTTAGTGTTAAGTAATCAGTTTAAGGCATAATCAAGGATTTAGTGGACTCATTACACCATCCTAATAGAAGGATAATAGATGAGAACATTTAAGCTGAGGAAGGCTCCTCAACTTAACCCATGATTAGGGATTAACCTCATGACAAAACAAAACCTTTATTTAATGGATTTTAATTAATGATAAGATGAAGAAGTGATTTTTATGGTTTGTAAGACAACTTGAGGAGGACTTGTCCATTAACACTAGGGTTAGTCCTTCTTAACCAATTAAGGAAGAATTAGAACCTTAATGCAAGGCCCAAGTTACAAGCTTGATGTCTTAGTGATTATTAAATGGATTGATTAAAGGATTTAAACACATTAAGGGTTTAACACTTAGGATTAAAGTTATACAATCCATCCTAATAGAAGGATACAGGCATAACCCTAATCACAAAGCCTTAAAGCCTTTAAGGTTTAATCCTTGATTAAGAGATGAGAAGAGAAGACACAAAGATGACACAAAGGTAAAACTAATGGGGGGAATAATCAAACCCTAATTGTTAACATGCTTGGGTATTCCTAGGGTTTATTAAGCTTGCAAGAAATCTTCAGGAAGAGCCACCAAGGAAGAAGAAAGATGGAAGGAGGAAGAAGCAAAGAGAAGCAAAACAACTTGCTTCACTTAAGAAGACAGGTTGCTTGAAGAAAGAAGGTAAGATGAACATGAATGAGCAAGCTCACTCTAATACATATACAAAATGCAGCAAAGAAGTTATAAAAGAGATGAAAAGAGATTGTGAGAAGTGAAGGCAAATTCACTTCTCAAACAACTTACCACCTGAAAAGTTAGTCAAAAGAAATGAAATGCAATGCAAATGAGATGCAATGCCATGATGCAAACCAAAACCAGAAGCATAAACATGATGTTAATGATGCTAAGAGATGATGCAAACATGAGGCAAGGCATGAGAATGATCAAACAAGCATGAGGGTGCAAATGAGGTATGCATTGGACCATGAATGTTCATGAAAAGTTATGAAATGTAATGGACATACAACATGGAAAATGAAAGATGCAATGATCAAACATGGTTCTAATATGTCCTAAGATGTATTATGAATCAAAAGAATGCACAAAATGTCATGGCAAGTCAATGGATGCAAAGGAAGGCATAAATTAGGGTAACATGCATCATGCAATGCAAAAATCCAAAACAAGAAGCAAGTGACATGATAAAAATTTGAAAATGCAATCAAATATACCCTAAACCTATACAAACTCACTGCCCAAAGGAGGGGATCCAATTCTTAACCTAGTGAAAGTTATGAATTTCCTAAGATTGCTAGGGTTTTAAGGTACTTTGTCAAGAAAAATGCAAAACAAATTGAAAATGCAAGATCAATTCAAATCAAATTTATCCTATAAACTACATGCTATACAAGATGCAATTCCAAAAGAATCATCATCCAACTCTCAATGGTTAGGCAGAAAGGAATTTTTGAAGATTGAAACAAAATATTGCCTTGAAATGAAATTAAATCCAATGAAAATGATCAAAAGGCATCAAGAACAAAAAAGAAATTTGGTTTGAGAGTTGGACAATGTTTCTAAATGTTTCTAAATGCAATGTGAATTTTTTGGTGATTTTTAAATACCTAAATGTATTTTTAATTAATTAATTTCCATTAATCAATTAAAAATAAACATTTAAATGATTTAAAAATAATTTTTAATGCAAAAATAAAAATAAAAATATTTTTGGGTTTTAAAAATTAATGAAACTCTTGACAAAAAATTTCGTAATTTCTAAATGATTTTTTCTATTTTAAATAAAATATGAAAGATAAAACAATTTAAATAGAATAAAAAATAAAAGAAATGAAGGTATGCAAAGGGGGGGGCCAGGATTTGATCTGGGCTTGGACTGGTTGACGGCGCGCCAGATCCAAAGGCCCAGATTCAAACCTGGCTAATTTCGTTTTATGATTTAATTAAACTGATTTTAATTAATTAATCAAAGGTTAGGGTTTTAATGACAAATCCAGGCCATTCGTTCACGCGGGAGTCAACCTAAGTCAAACGCATCTACGGTCCACATTTAAACTCTCATTAATGACACGATTAGGGCTAAACACATTCAGGCGACCGGAACAGTGCTCTGGTCGTCTTCTCCGGCGAAACCAAATACCTAGCTTCCACTACAGGCCACCCCAACCCAAATTAATTGCCCAGAAACATTCTCCTATCAAAACTAAACTCAAATCCATCATCAAACATCATTTATCAAGCATGAGCAAGAAGAATCGAAGCAAAACATTTTCACGGGTCAAGTTTCAGAACATCACAACATGCTTGTTTCTGGCTCATTTTCAAAAATAAATAGATCTCCATGACCAGGGCAACATATAGAACAACATTCTAACAAGAAATCAAGGTTCTGGAAAAATTGTTCATCATGTTACCTGAGATTGAGCTTTCAGTCCAGGAGCTTTCTGCTTGCCTCTTTGCTTCAAAATGGTCCCAATGATCCTCTTGATGAAGTTATGAAGCTTGGTTGGAGTTTAGAATGGCTGATTTGTGAGCTTGAAGAGGTTCTGTTCAGAGAGGGGAAGGAATCGTGTTTCAGTTTCAGGGTGTTTCAGGCTAAGGTGAAGGGTCAGGGATGATCAGTGAGACATGCTGAGATGTTCTATGGAGTTTGTTTTTATGTTTGATGCTTGTGTGATATGTTTCGAATGAAAATGCATAAAAGGGCAAAGCTTGGAGCTATGGCTTGGAGAGTGTTTCAAGCTTGTGTGTGTTATGAAAATGAACCCTTGGAGTGTGTTTGTAAGGTCTGGATTGGGCAGAGAGTGGGTGGTGGACTGTTGTGATTGGTATGGGTGTTTTTGCCAAAAAGTCAAAAGTGTTGTACTTGAGGTATGGGCAATGGTGTAGCTGGCTCATTGGCTTGTCCTAGCTCAGCTGAGATTAAGGATGTCCATGGAATTAGTTTTGAGACAATTCAGCAAGTTGAGTGAAGTTTATGTAGTGTTTTGCAAATTTGTGAACTTTTGGCCCCTTTGGAATTTCTTAATGCACAAGTCATGAAAATGGACAAACTCTTGGTGCATTCTGAATTTTAGGCATAGTTTTATGTTTGTGCAAGGATTAGAAGTCACTTTGAGGTCTCATTTTGCCTTGGCAAGTGGTTTTGTAACTTTGCCTCTTTGGTACATAACTTGAAATTATGTGATTTTTTTCCAACTTTGACAAGCCATAACTTTTGATCCAAAATGAATTAGAATGAGCTCTTGTACTTTTTGAAAAGGGAATGATCCATTCTACAACTTTCATGACCAAAGTTTTCCCATTTGAAGCATTTTTGAATCAAAAGGAAAGGGTTGAAAAAGTTTCCCAAAATGGCAAGTTTCCATTACAAGTCATTTTCCCAAAATGGCAACTTTGCAAATGGCTTGAAATTCTTCAATTTTGTGAACTTCTAACATCTTCTATGATCAAATAAAGATCATACACAATCAAAATGATGAATAACACCCTTTGGTTGGGTCATTGGGGGCCTCAGATGCCTTGATTTTGCACTGACTTGCTCAAGAAGTCAACTCTTGATTAGATGCCTTCCCCATTGAATTTCTTCATGAAAATTGATATGCAAGATCCCTATACCATATAGAGACCAATAGAAACAAGAATGACCAAAAAATTTGGAGTTATGGCCTTTGAAACCAAAACCCTAATTCTAGGTCATCTGTGCAGTTAAACCTGGCTCTGCTTCCATGCCTTCCTCAGTTCTTGTGATTCTTTGACTTCTTTGATCTTCAGAGGATATAATATGATGCTTGAACACACATGGACCCATTTGAAGTTATTGAAGACCTTTGGAGTGGCTCAAATGGCTCAGGATGGCTCAGATCACAAACCCTAGATGCAGATGACTTGGGAGCAATGCAGTGAATCAAAAAATGCAATATGAGATGCTATGATTGAACTTATGCATATGAAGAGATCACAAGCCATGGTGTGAATGGGTGAGGGCAAATTTGGGGTGTTTACAGCTGCCCCTATTCAAACATGAGTTAGCTGTGCAGGATGTAAGCAACGGCTTAACAGGCAAACAAGATAACTTGTGGTTGAATACCAAAGACAGTCCAAAATTTGCACTCACAGAATGAAGAAGAAAAGGGATATAGATTGTAAAGGAAAATAAAGCATGTATATAAAGTGCGGGTGACGGAAGACGACCGTCGAGCAGAGGACGACTGCTGGGGATGAAGCAATGACGGGGATGGCCGACAAGCTGGGGAAAATGTGGGAAATAAAGCAATGACGGGGACGGCCGACAAGCTGGAGATAAAAGAGATTATGATAGGGACGGCCATCAGGTTCAGAAATAGGACTCTTTGGGGATATAGGTAAAATATGATGAGGTACGGTCATCAAAGGTGAAGGACGATCACCTAGCAGAGGACGGCTGCTCTGTTGGGGATAAGATGAGGGACGGTCATCTAAGGTGAAGGACGATCACCTGGCAGGGTACGGTTGCCGAATGGTATCACGACATAGGACGAATGTCGGATAAAATGGTCGACGATGGGGACGACCATCGGATAAGCATGATGAAGGACGATCATCAAGAGGTGAAGGACGATCACCTAGCAAGGTACGGCTGCTCTCAAGGTTTATCATGACATAGGACGAATGTCAGATAGAGGTCAACGATGGGGACGGCCATCGGATAAAATGATGAAGGACGATCGTCAAGAGGTGAAGGACGATCACCTAGCAGGGGACGGCTGCTAAAAAATCACGACATAGGACGAATGTCAGATAGAAAGGGGTTCTAATGAATAGAGACTCCACTGGGGGTGATGAAGGACGATCATCAAAAAGGTGAAGGACGATCACCTGGCAGGGTACGGCTGCCGAAAAGGTATCATGACATAGGACGAATGTCAGATAGAAAGAAAATAGTTTAACAAGTTTTGTTGGGGACATTGCTGGGGAATAGTAAACACAGACGAGTGTCTACATCCAATAAATGAGAAGTATGAGTGTCTGGTAGAAACAAACACTGACACATGTTCAGAGATGATGATACAGACGAGTATCAACTGGTTAACAAAGAACACAGACAAGTGTCGGATCTGAGGGGACTCTTCTGGGGAATAATAGATACAGACGAGTGTCTAATTTCCCAAAAAAAGGTAAGGGTATCTGACATTGTGTATGGATTAAAGATGCGGACGAGCATCCTTAAGACTATGATATGGACGAATATCAGTAGAAACAAACACTGACACATGTTCAGAGATGATGATACGGACGAGTACCAACTGGTTAACAAAGAACACGGACGAGTGTTGAATCTGAGGGGATATAAGTGGTGTATACAAGATACGGACGAGTATCTGTATGAGTAAAACAGGAGTGATAAGTATGAGTGGTGTACAGATGAGTGTCTAACTTGCCGGGGAGAGTGACACGGACGAGTGTCAAGAAAGAGAAAAGTGTAATATAAACAATTATTTGATTTACAAAGTGTTCAGGTAACTATGTTGGGGAAGGTGACACGGACGGGTGTCAAGAAAGTTGTATATATATATATATATATATGTATCTGTGAGTGCAACGAGGACGCTTTGGCTTTCTACTGGGGATATGACACGGACGGGTGTCAGGAAGTATCTGTATCTTTAGGGAAAGTATCTTGGCTCTCTGCCGAGGATATCTGGGGAGTTTTCTGTAGATCGTCGATGGATTGCCAGTATTTACGAGTGTTTGATTCAGAACATGGCTTATGATTATGCAATATGTTTGATTTTTGTCGTAATGCTCCGTATTAAACGGAATGCTATGCTTTGTGGGAAAGTATGGTGCGAATGCTATGATTATGCAAAGATAACGATCCGGGATTCGGATCCTGTTGCTGTGAAGCGGATATCCCAGCTGGGGATGAGATCATTGGTGGATCTGACATATATGACTCTGTTTGGGGAAGTAGGTCATTGATAGACCTATCCTGGTAATGAGAAACCCAACTGGGGTTCGTAGAAGCTCTCGTCACTCTGTGGTGAGATCTTCAGGTATTGCTTTGCTGGACAGAGGTTGAGACTCTGTGGGGAAGTAGGTTCCCGGTCTTTTGCACTTGGCTGAGGAGGAAATAACAAATGGCAACTCAGCTGGGGAGAAAAGCACCTTCGGTGTTAAGACTGAGTAGGTAATGATTTGCCAGCTTGCTGGGATGAAGCCTTCATGCCCCGTGTTGTGCTTTGAATACCTTCAATCCTGAAAAGACAGAGAAACGCACAAGTAATCCCGAGGTATTCCTTACCGGATTCCATCACAGGAGTTTAGGCACTCCTGGGAGTGAGTATATTTCCTGCAAGCACGTATTTTTAGAAGAGAAGCATCTGTATTTATGCAATCAATATCTTAAAGACATCGGACATTTTTTGCAAACGAAAATAAAATGTATAAGACGAAACATGACTGAAAATCTGATTTTATTAATTTGTGTGCCCTGAATCGGCAAGATACAGTCAAAGAAACGGATCCCCTGAAATGAGGAGATGATTACAAGTTGAGAAACAAAAGATGCTGGCAATGTTGATGACGCTTCAAGGAGTTTCCCTCCTGCTACGACTCGTATGACATTTGACGTTCTTCTCATCTTGCTTTCTGAAGAAAGCTGATTCTGACCGAAACTTGAACCTTTCGAAGCTTACCACATTGTAAGTGATACAGATGGATTCAGAATGCAGTTGTTCGCTTATTCCCTTATTTTGCGTGGATCGCCCTTTCGGGTTTTCAATCCACCGGGATACCCATTTTTGCCTGAGTTGTCCAATGCGGCTTTTCAACTCAGCGGGTGTACATTTTTTAATTATTTTCCCTTATTTTTGCCCGAGTCTTTTATTCTGTTTTTGACTCGCCGGGATGCCCTATTTTTGCCTGGACTTACATTCTGTTTTTATATCCAGCGGGTCATTTTATGCGAAGTATTTTTTAACTGCGTCTGAATTCACAGGGGACGGGAAGTCTTTGCCATCCATAGTACTGAGCATCAGTGCTCCACCAGAGAAAACTTTCTTTACTACGAATGGTCCTTCATAGTTCGGAGTCCACTTGCCCCTGTGGTCTGTATGAGGAGGGAGGAGTCTTTTTAGCACAAGATCTCCTATTTGGTACTCTTGGAGCCTGACTTTCTGATCGAAGGCTTTCTTCATTCTTTTCTGATATAACTGCCCATGACAGATTGCAGCCAATCTCTTCTCTTCAATCAGATTCAGTTGTTCGTATCGGGATCGGACCCACTCTGCTTCGTTCAGCTTAACATCCATCAGTACCCGTAGGGAGGGTAATTCAACTTCAACAGGCAGGACTGCCTCCATACCATACACAAGCTGATACAGTGTTGCCCTAGTGGATGTCCTGATTGACGTACGGTACCCATGCAAAGCAAATGGTAGCATTTCATGCCAGTATTTGTATGTGACCACCATCTTCTGCACAATCTTCTTGATATTCTTGTTAGCCGCCTCAACAACGCCATTCATCTTCGGCCTGTAAGGAGAAGAATTGTGGTGTTGGATTTTGAAGTCCCGACATAACTCTGCCATCATTTTGTTGTTTAAGTTGGAACCATTATCAGTAATGATTCGCTCGGGCACTCCATATCTACAAATGATGTCCCTCTTAAGAAATCGGGCTACCACCTGCCTTGTAACATTTGCATAAGAAGCTGCTTCAACCCACTTTGTAAAATAGTCAATTGCAACCAAGATGAATCTGTGGCCGTTCGAAGCAGTTGGTTCGATCTTACCAATCATATCAATGCCCCACATAGCAAAGGGCCAGGGTGAAGACATCACATTCAGAGGATTCGGATGCACATGCACTTTATCCGCATAGATCTGGCATTTATGGCATTTTCTGGCATAGGCACAACAGTCTGCATCCATCGTGATCCAGTAATAACCTGATCTTAGCAACTTCCTGGCCATGGCATGCCCTCCTGCATGGGTACCAAAGGATCCTTCGTGCACCTCGTGCATTAACAAGTCTGCTTCCGTTCTATCAACGCATCTGAGGAGTACCATATCAAAGTTTCTCTTGTATAGGGAACCGTCAGTGTTCAGGAAGAAACTACCAGCAAGCCTTCTTAAAGTCTTCTTATCATTGGAAGATGCCCCAGGTGGGTATGTTTGATCCTCCAAGAAGCATTTGATATCATGGAACCAAGGCTTATCATCTTTAACAACATCTGCTGAGAACACATATGTTGGTCTGTCAAGTCTGGACACTGAAATCCAAGGTACAAAGTTGGCAGCTTGAACTTTGATCATGGATGAAATGGTGGCAAGAGCATCTGCAAATTGATTCTCATCCCGAGGGATATACTCAAGCTTGACCGTTGTAAAGAAAGTCAATAACCTCCTTGTATAATCCCGGTAAGGTATCAGATGATCTTGGTGCGTGTACCATTTGCCGTTGGTTTGATTGATTACCAGAGCTGAATCTCCGAATACAGTCAAAGTCTTGATCCTGAGTGTAAACACCCCAAATTTGCCCTCACCCATTCACACCATGGCTTGTGATCATTTTCATATGCATAAACACAATCATATCATCTCACATCTCATTTTTGATTCACTGCATTATTTCTAAGTCATCTGCACCTAGGGTTTGTGATCTGAGCTATCCCAGAGCCTCTTGAGCCACTCCAAGGGTCATCAATCACTTCAAGGGGATCCATGTGTGTTCTTATATCATATTACATCCTCTCAAAGTCAAAAATGCAAAAGGATCACAAGAACTAAGATTGGTATGGAAGCAGAGCCAAGTTTGACTGCACAGTTGACCTAAAATTAGGGTTTTGGTTTCAGAGGCCATAACTCCAAATTTCTTGGTCATTCTTGTTTCTATTGGTCTCTATATGGTATAGGGAGTATGCATATCAATTTTCATGAAGAAATTCCATGGGGAAGTCATCTGATCAAGAGTTGACTTTCTGGACAAGTCAGTGTAAAATCAGGGCATCTGAGGCCCCCAATGACCCAACCAATGGGCATTCTTCATCATTTTGAGTGTATATGATCTTTATTTGATCATGTAAGAAGGTTGAAGTTCACAAAAATCAAGAATTTGGAGTTCTTGCAAGTGTTGACTTTTTTGGGCATAGTTGACTTTTCAAGAATGCTTCATTTTAGGTCACTTTTCAAGCCTTGATTCTTGATCCAAAAATGCTTCAAATGGAAAAACTTTGGTCATGAAAGTTGTAGATTACATCTTTCCCTTTTCAAAAAGTATAAGAACATGATCAAATTCTTTTTAGATCAAAAGTTATGGTGTGACAAAGTTGGCAAAAATCATTGATTTTCAAGATGTGCACCAAATGTGAATTTTGCAAAATCATGAACTAATGCCATTTGTAACTTCTAATTCACTTCAAACCATTACACAAACATTCCATAGGCCCTAAAAAATAAGAATTGGACCAAGATCACATGTTTGTAGTTTGTGTAACAAGGCTTTTTCCATGAAATGCCAAAAGGTGCCAACTTGCAAGAACACTCATCACACTTCAACAACTAATTGCCTTGACTGCTGAACCTGCCTAGCATCACACACACATCATGCTGCACCAGCCCCATGCCTTGTACTAAGCCTAGAACCAAGCCATGCTTTCCTTACACAAAAATTGACTTTTGGCAAAAGCAAACATCCCAATCACCACAGGCCATGTCACATCCTCTGGCCACTTGGATTAAAATATACTATCCATTTGCAAGCCATTTCATAAAGGAAGCAAGGCTGAAACACTCTCAAGCAACACATATACAAACTCACCCCATTTTGCAAATAGCTTCGAATCTCTCTGCCCAGCCATAAAACATCCAAATCATTTTCACCAAGCATCTCACCATGATTCATTGAGAAGAAACCAGCCAAGAACCAGGCCTGAAACAAGCTGTAACCTCACTACACCATTTTCACTCCCACCTGCAGTTTCATTCGAAACTCTCTCCACAGCTCACAAACATCAAAACAAACTCCATAAACCTTCTCCACTCATCATCTGGACCACAAACAACCACCTATATTGGCCTGAAACTACCTGAATCACCATTGCCATTTCCAACTGAGCTTGAGCAGAAGCTTGTCAAACTCCTTATCCAGCCAACATAAACTCTTCCTAAGCATTCAAGGATCATCTGGGGACCAAGTAGAGTGGATTGCACCGAAGGGAGTGGTCAGAAAGTGGCTGAAGTGAAAGCTTCGAATCTCAGGTAGCTCAAGAAATATTTTTCCAGAAATCATTTTTTATGTTCTAAACTTGTTCTATATGTCTTCCTGATCATGAATATGCCTTTGGTTTTGCAAATGGTGATGGAATGAGAATTTAATTGCTCTCTGAAACTTTCGTGCCCTAGTTCCTATTTGTTTCGATTCAGCCTTGTTAGGAAATATAAATTTGTTTTGATAAGGGGTTTTGGTTCGTGAGTGAGTGGGGATCATTTCCCAGTTTTTAGATTTCATTTTAGTTAGGTTTTTGGAGTTTTGGGGATTCTCAGGGGGGATGCTGGCCGGAGAAGACGACCGGAAGTCTTCTCTGGCCACCTGAATGTCATTTGTGCCCTAATCCTGTAATTAATTTCCATTTGAATTCTGGGCGTTGGATTGGTTGACCCAGTTGACTTACCGCGCGAATGAAAGGCCCAGATCATTTTGCTTAGCCCTAATCTTCATTATTTATTTAATTAATTGGGATTAACTCAGAGTGAACCACAGCCGTCCAGATGCGCGCTGGTCAATGCATTTAAATCCAGGGTTCATCTCATCCCTCCATTCTGTTTACTTTCCTTTTATTTTAATTTATTTTCATTTCTTTTTCATTTAACTTGCATAATTTATTTAAAATAGTAAAAAATGTGTAAAAATTATGAAACTTTTTCTCATAAGTTTTATTAATTTTTATGACACAAAAATATTTTTGTTTTTATTTTTATCATTAAAAAAGTATTTTTAAATATTTAAAAGATTATTTTTAATTGATTAATGGAAATTAATTATTTAAAAATACTTTTAGGTATTTAAAAATCACCAAAAAATTCATGAAATGTTCTAAGACATTTAGAAACATTGTCCAACCTTCAAACCAAATTTCTTTTTTGATCTTGATGCATTTTGAGAATTTTTCATTGAATTAAAATCATTTTTGTGCATTAATTTGATCCTAAGTTCAAAAAATCATTTCTGCCTATCTATGAAGAGTTGGACATTGGTTCTTTTTGCATTGCATTGTGTTTAGCATGTAGTTTCTAGGATTAAATGACCATGTTTTGATTCCTCATTTTCAATTTGTTTGGCATTTCTTTTGTTTAAGAACCCTAAAAACCCTAAAATCTTAGAAAAATCATAACTTGAGATTGGTTGAGAGTTGAGACCTCCCCTTTGGACTTTGGTTTATTATAGGTTTAGGGATTCTTTGTGTGGCATTTTCCATTTTTTATCTTAGGGTTTGCTTCTGTTTTTGGTTTTTGTTTGTTGTTTGATCCATAAACCCTAATTTGGGCTTTCATATGCATCCATCTTGCATCCTCTTGCATAACATGACTTTCCATGACATTTCAAACATCCATGTGATTCCTTTGACATCTTAAGACATATAGAAAGCATGTTTGATCATTGCATCATGTGTTTGCCATGTTTTTTGCATTGTGCATTTCATAACTTTTCATGTATGTTCATGATTCTTAACTTGCTTCCTTTGCATTCATAAACTTGTATGATCATCTCCATATGTTGCCTCATGTTTGTAGCACCTCATAGCATCATTTTCATCATCAACATGTTTCTGGTTTTGTTTATCATCATGTCATCTCATCCCACTTTGCATTGCATTGCATTTCTTTCTAACATTTCAGGTGGTAAGTGAATTTGAGAAGTGAATTTGCCTTCACTTCTCATGACTTTTCTTTTCATCTCTCTTGCATCCATTGCTGCATTTTTGTTTGTGTTTGAGATTGAGCTTGCTCATTCTTCTTCTTCCCACTTTCTTTCTTCAAGTGACTTGACTTCTTGAATGAAGCAAGTCACTTTGTTTCTCTTGATCCTGTTCATCTGCATCCTGGTGGTTCTCTTTGAAGATTGCTCTTGTAAACCTCACAAACCTTAGGAACAACCAAGCATGACAATGATTAGGGTTTTGATTAGTCACCCCACTTAGTTTTGCCTTTGTGTCTCTTTGAGTTCTCTCTTCTCATCTCATAATCAGGGACTAAACCCTAAAGGCTTTAAGGCTTTGTGATTAAGCTTATGCCTGCATCCTTCTCTTAGGATGGAGTGTATAACTTTAATTCTAAGTGTTAGACCCTTAATGTGTTTAACTCTCTTAATCAATCCACTTAATAATCATCAAGACATCACACTTGTAACTTGGGCCTTGCATTAGGGTTCTAATTCTTCCTTAATTGGTTAAGAAGGACTAACCCTAGTGTTAATGGACAAGTCCCCCTCAAGTTGTCTTACAAACCCTAAAAATCACTTCATCATCATACCATTAAATAAAATCCACTTAATAAAGGTTTGTTTTGTCATGAGTTTAATCCCTAATCATGGATTAAGTTGAGGAGCTTTCCTCAGCTTAAACATTCTCATCTATTATCCTTCTATTAGGATGGTGTAATGAGTCTGTTTAATCCCTGATTATGGCTTAACCTCATTACTTAACACTAAACAAAAACAACAAAAACATCTAAATAACCACAAGTAGGTTAATGATCTTGATTCTATATCAAAGGAGATTAAGTGTGAGAAGCTGACTTCACACTTAAGGTATTTTCATTACCCCTAATCAGAGGGAAGATGTGGTGAGTTTACTAATCCATTGATTTAGACTTAAGCTCATCAATCTATGACAAACTCTCAAAAGCAATAAAAGACTGAAAACTCCAAAACAAACAATAATCGTCTCCTTCAGGATTCTTTTCTCATCACCTTCAATCACAAACGAGAACTCGCTTCTTCCGTCTAATGCAAGACAGTTTGCACCTGGGCCAGACAGGTCATACACTTGAGCATAGGCAAGCAAGCAGTTCATCAAGTCAATTCATCTTTCAGTCTCTTTGGGTCGAACTACGGTGTTCTGACTTCCTCATTGCACGAGAGGATACGTAGGCATAACTTAACAGTTATCGAACAAAAGTCTCGGTATATTCCCCCTCTTTCTAGCTTTATTCTTTTTAGCCTCATTATCTTGAGCATTTCACCTCTTTCTTACACTGACACTTCGCTTATACACTTCACTTCTTTTACACTGACACCTGTACATCCTTTTCCAGCTATTTTACACACAGATTACACTGACACTACCCCTTTAAAACACAAATCTTTCAAGCGTGGATCCCGTCGAGTACGGCGGACAATCTGGGTGCTAATACCTTCCCAGGTTGTAACCAACCCCCTTTCTCAGTCTCTCTGGTTCGCAAACCGTCTTATCCATATCTTTCTAGGCCTATGCAGCATTGCCTTTCCTCCGGGATAAAAATGCCTAGCTGGCGACTCTATTCATCTCCAGTGAGTTCACGGCTGTGTGTTCTCATTGTCCCTCTCGCCGACCGTTCGCGTCTGTACCTTTACTTGGGCCTAGTCCCACTTATCGGGAGCGACACTGAGGTCAATGGCTTCCTCAAGACCCATAATACAAGCTTCGTATTCAGCTTCGTTGTTAGTGCAGTTAAAGGTGAGTTTTGCCGAGAAGGGCATGTGAACTCCCTTAGGTGTAATGAGTACTGCACCAACACCACGACCATTCATGTTAACAGCCCCATCAAACATCATAGTCCACTCCTCTTCCGGGTCAGGCCCTTCAGTGTGAACAGGCTCCTCATGATCTTTTGCTTTTATGAACATGATGTCTTCATCGGGGAAATCAAACCTCATAGGCTGGTAATCATCAATAGGTTGCTCAGCAAGATAATCAGACAATACACTGCCCTTGATGGCTTTTTGAGAGGTGTACTGAATGTCATATTCTGTGAGGATCATTTGCCATCTTGCAACCCGTCCGGTAAGTGTTGGCTTCTCAAAAATGTACTTAACTGGATCCATCTTTGATATCAATAAAGTAGTGTGGGTCAACATATACTGTCTCAGTCGGCGAGCAGCCCACGCTAAAGCACAACAAGTTTTCTCGAGCAGTGAATAACGTTGTTCACAGTCGGTAAACTTTTTGCTTAGGTAGTATATTGCATACTCTTTTCGACCAGACTCGTCATGCTGGCCCAGCACACACCCCATTGACTCTTCTAATACTGTCAAGTACATGATTAGAGGTCTTCCTTCCACTGGAGGCATAAGGATTGGAGGTTCTTGCAAGTACTCCTTGATTTTGTCAAAAGCCCTCTGGCAATCTTCGTTCCACCTGATTGTTTGTTCTTTTCTTAACAACTTGAACAAAGAATCACAGGTTGCAGTAAGGTGAGATATGAACCTTGAAATGTAGTTCAATCTACCTAGGAACCCTCGAACTTCTTTTTCTGTCTTCGGTGCAGGCATTTCTTGAATGGCTTTAACTTTATCAGGGTCAACTTCAATCCCCTTTTCACTTACAATGAAACCCAGCAGCTTACCGGATCGTACCCCGAATGTGCACTTGTTGGGGTTTAACTTCAGCTGGTACTTCCTCAGACGCTTGAACAGTTTCAACAGATTTACCAGGTGGTCTTCTTCTGTGAGGGACTTGGCAATCATGTCATCCACGTAACATTCGATTTCTTTATGGATCATGTCATAGAATAATGTTACCATAGCCCGTTGATAAGTTGCACCAGCATTCTTCAGTCTGAATGGCATCACCTTATAACAGAACGTGCCCCAGGGTGTGATGAAAGTTGTCTTCTCCATGTCTTCAGGTGACATCTTGATCTGGTTGTATCCCGAAAATCCGTCCATGAAGGATAATACCGAGAACTGAGTCGTATTATCAACCAATACATCAATGTGAGGTAATGGGAAGTCATCTTTCGGGCTGGCTTTGTTCAGGTCCCGGTAGTCCACACACATTCTCACCTTGCCGTCCTTCTTAGGCACAGGTACAATATTAGCAACCCACGGTGGGTAGCTAGTCACAGCAAGGAACCCGGCGTCCCATTGCTTTTGCACCTCTTCCTTAATCTTCATTGCCATATCTGGGCGAGTACGGTGCAGCTTCTGTTTTACTGGCAGGCAGTCTTCTTTCAAATGAAGCTTGTGCATAACAATATCGGTGTCCAACCCTGGCATATCCTGATAAGACCAAGCAAACACATCCACATTGTCGCTCCCGACAAATGAAATGGATCAGATGAAGGTACAGACGCGAACGGTCGGCGAGAGGGACAATGAGAACACACAGCCGTGAACTCACTGGAGATGAATAGAGTCGCCAGCTAGGCATTTTTATCCCGGGGGAAAGGTAATGCTGCATAGACCTAGAAAAAGATGGATAAGACGGTTGCGAACCAGAGAGACTGAGAAAGGGGGTTGGTTACAACCTGGGAAGGTATTAGCACCCAGATTGTCCGCCGTACTCGACGGGATCCACGCTTGAAAGATTTGTGTTTTAAAGGGGTAGTGTCAGTGCAATCTGTGTGTAAAATAGCTGGAAAAGGATGTACAGGTGTCAGTGTAAGTGTATAGGTGATATGAAGTATGAAAGTGTCAGTGTAAAAGAGAAAGAGGTGAAATGCTCATGATAATGAGGCTAAAGAATGAAGCTGGAAAGAGGTGAAATGCTCATGATAAGGAGGGTGCCTGTATATTCCCCCTCCTTCCAGCTTCATTCTTTAGCCTCATTATCATGAGCATTTCACCTCTTTCTCTTTTACACTGACACTTTCATACTTCATATCACCTATACACTTACACTGACACCTGTACATCCTTTTCCAGCTATTTTACACACAGATTGCACTGACACTACCCCTTTAAAACACAAATCTTTCAAGCGTGGATCCCGTCGAGTACGGCGGACAATCTGGGTGCTAATACCTTCCCAGGTTGTAACCAACCCCCTTTCTCAGTCTCTCTGGTTCGCAAACCGTCTTATCCATATCTTTCTAGGCCTATGCAGCATTGCCTTTCCTCCGGGATAAAAATGCCTAGCTGGCGACTCTATTCATCTCCAGTGAGTTCACGGCTGTGTGTTCTCATTGTCCCTCTCGCCGACCGTTCGCGTCTGTACCTTTACTTGGGCCTAGTCCCACTTATCGGGAGCGACACTGAGGTCAATGGCTTCCTCAAGACCCATAATACAAGCTTCGTATTCAGCTTCGTTGTTAGTGCAGTTAAAGGTGAGTTTTGCCGAGAAGGGCATGTGAACTCCCTTAGGTGTAATGAGTACTGCACCAACACCACGACCATTCATGTTAACAGCCCCATCAAACATCATAGTCCACTCCTCTTCCGGGTCAGGCCCTTCAGTGTGAACAGGCTCCTCATGATCTTTTGCTTTTATGAACATGATGTCTTCATCGGGGAAATCAAACCTCATAGGCTGGTAATCATCAATAGGTTGCTCAGCAAGATAATCAGACAATACACTGCCCTTGATGGCTTTTTGAGAGGTGTACTGAATGTCATATTCTGTGAGGATCATTTGCCATCTTGCAACCCGTCCGGTAAGTGTTGGCTTCTCAAAAATGTACTTAACTGGATCCATCTTTGATATCAATAAAGTAGTGTGGGTCAACATATACTGTCTCAGTCGGCGAGCAGCCCACGCTAAAGCACAACAAGTTTTCTCGAGCAGTGAATAACGTTGTTCACAGTCGGTAAACTTTTTGCTTAGGTAGTATATTGCATACTCTTTTCGACCAGACTCGTCATGCTGGCCCAGCACACACCCCATTGACTCTTCTAATACTGTCAAGTACATGATTAGAGGTCTTCCTTCCACTGGAGGCATAAGGATTGGAGGTTCTTGCAAGTACTCCTTGATTTTGTCAAAAGCCCTCTGGCAATCTTCGTTCCACCTGATTGTTTGTTCTTTTCTTAACAACTTGAACAAAGAATCACAGGTTGCAGTAAGGTGAGATATGAACCTTGAAATGTAGTTCAATCTACCTAGGAACCCTCGAACTTCTTTTTCTGTCTTCGGTGCAGGCATTTCTTGAATGGCTTTAACTTTATCAGGGTCAACTTCAATCCCCTTTTCACTTACAATGAAACCCAGCAGCTTACCGGATCGTACCCCGAATGTGCACTTGTTGGGGTTTAACTTCAGCTGGTACTTCCTCAGACGCTTGAACAGTTTCAACAGATTTACCAGGTGGTCTTCTTCTGTGAGGGACTTGGCAATCATGTCATCCACGTAACATTCGATTTCTTTATGGATCATGTCATAGAATAATGTTACCATAGCCCGTTGATAAGTTGCACCAGCATTCTTCAGTCTGAATGGCATCACCTTATAACAGAACGTGCCCCAGGGTGTGATGAAAGTTGTCTTCTCCATGTCTTCAGGTGACATCTTGATCTGGTTGTATCCCGAAAATCCGTCCATGAAGGATAATACCGAGAACTGAGTCGTATTATCAACCAATACATCAATGTGAGGTAATGGGAAGTCATCTTTCGGGCTGGCTTTGTTCAGGTCCCGGTAGTCCACACACATTCTCACCTTGCCGTCCTTCTTAGGCACAGGTACAATATTAGCAACCCACGGTGGGTAGCTAGTCACAGCAAGGAACCCGGCGTCCCATTGCTTTTGCACCTCTTCCTTAATCTTCATTGCCATATCTGGGCGAGTACGGCGCAGCTTCTGTTTTACTGGCAGGCAGTCTTCTTTCAAAGGAAGCTTGTGCATAACAATATCGGTGTCCAACCCTGGCATATCCTGATAAGACCAAGCAAACACATCCACATTGTCGCTCCCGACAAATGAAATGGATCAGATGAAGGTACAGACGCGAACGGTCGGCGAGAGGGACAATGAGAACACACAGCCGTGAACTCACTGGAGATGAATAGAGTCGCCAGCTAGGCATTTTTATCCTGGGGGAAAGGTAATGCTGCATAGACCTAGAAAAAGATGGATAAGACGGTTGCGAACCAGAGAGACTGAGAAAGGGGGTTGGTTACAACCTGGGAAGGTATTAGCACCCAGATTGTCCGCCGTACTCGACGGGATCCACGCTTGAAAGATTTGTGTTTTAAAGGGGTAGTGTCAGTGCAATCTGTGTGTAAAATAGCTGGAAAAGGATGTACAGGTGTCAGTGTAAGTGTATAGGTGATATGAAGTATGAAAGTGTCAGTGTAAAAGAGAAAGAGGTGAAATGCTCATGATAATGAGGCTAAAGAATGAAGCTGGAAAGAGGTGAAATGCTCATGATAAGGAGGGTGCCTGTATATTCCCCCTCCTTCCAGCTTCATTCTTTAGCCTCATTATCATGAGCATTTCACCTCTTTCTCTTTTACACTGATACTTTCATACTTCATATCACCTATACACTTACACTGACACCTGTACATCCTTTTCCAGCTATTTTACACACAGATTGCACTGACACTACCCCTTTAAAACACAAATCTTTCAAGCGTGGATCCCGTCGAGTACGGCGGACAATCTGGGTGCTAATACCTTCCCAGGTTGTAACCAACCCCCTTTCTCAGTCTCTCTGGTTCGCAAACCGTCTTATCCATATCTTTCTAGGCCTATGCAGCATTGCCTTTCCTCCGGGATAAAAATGCCTAGCTGGCGACTCTATTCATCTCCAGTGAGTTCACGGCTGTGTGTTCTCATTGTCCCTCTCGCCGACCGTTCGCGTCTGTACCTTTACTTGGGCCTAGTCCCACTTATCGGGAGCGACAGCTTGGCGACTCTGCTGGGGACCCTTAGACTGCAACCAGGGCTTCTGGTTCTTTTTGTGGGTTCCTCCTAGCGCTTGTTTGATTTGTGTTTAGTGGGGTGTTATGTGCTTACTTGTGTTTGTATACTTGTTTTATTTTTACTGTTTTATGTACAGTTGCTTTACTGCTTTCTTTATTGCTTTTGTATATATCATACTGTCATGCTGCTGGCTGGATCTGGTCTTTGTTTTGGTGGGTGGGTGATTCATTGAGAGTTAAGGTCCTATACCGGGGACCTGAGTGACACCTAGGCTAGAGTGAATCATATTCTTTCCCATTCCATTTCGGTTCGGTGCGGGAATATGAAACACGGTTCAGATATGGGTTTCTTCTTGAGAACTCTGTGTTGCAGATTTCCTGCAATGCTAGGGCTATCTGGGAATCCTGCTAAGTCTGGATGACCTTTTTAGTATTGACCTTCAGAAACTGAGGTGAATTAGAGGAGGAACTGTTATGGTTATTGTAAACACTGTACCTCCGGGTTGGAAGTGTTTACACTTCTCATAACTGATCCAAGTCTGAGGATCCTTGTTCTAGAACACCACCTGTGAGGGGGTTGGGCTGTTTACAGGTTTGCAGGTACCTTGACCTCAGAATACCCTGTTACTTTGATTGTTTAAGAGTACTCCATTTTGGGTCAGTTCTTGTGATTCTAAAACCCTGGACATGTGGCTCTTTATTTGAGTCCCCCACCTTGGTTACTGGATTTATAGACCTCCATCTGGAATTCTTGAACACACTTGGACTTATATCAGGGCATTTTGATCAGATCCAGCTCAGTCACAAACCCTTGCATTTCATTTGCATACATAATCATTGCATCATATTGACATTTGCTTATTTGTGTTTCAGGGTATCCATCTTCATTTGGTTTTGGTTTTGACCCCATTTTCGGTATTGACCTATCTTCATCAGCACCTGCTTCAGTTATCAGCTGTCTACTTCAGCTATCACCTGCACCAGCCAGTCAGTGGTCCTTGTTCTTCAGTGCCATCACCAGCATTTGTCTCTACTCAGTCTCAGCATCATGGCTCCTAAAAAGAGCAATATCACCTATCACTTCTTCCAGCCAGAGTTATCAGACATCAGGAGGATTCAAACCCTGATCACTCCAGATCACATACCATTGTTCAGGGAAAGTTATGGAGATATACTTGATATGGTTATGGATCTGGACCCATCACAGAGAAGCCTGATCCACACTTGCATTCAGTTCTATGATCCCCCACTGAGATGTTTCACCTTTCAAGACTTTCAGCTAGGCCCTCTATTGGAAGAATACTCATCATTGGTTGGTCTGCCTATCAGGGGTGGAATCCCTTTCAACCCTGAGATGGTCTTTCCTGGTAATGGAGAAGTAGCAAAAGCTTTGCATCTGGAACCTGTCCTAATTGAGCAGCATATGACTTCCAAAGCTGGAATCCCCGGTTTTCATCTGGATTTCCTGATCTCTCAAGCTACCCTGAAGGCTTCTTTAGGAGAGTGGAAGGCTGTCTGTGCCTTGCTGGCCTTGAGTGTATATGGAATTGTGTTGTTTGCAGATGAGCCTCGATTCATTAGCAAGAATGCAATCCATCTTTTCATCTTGAAGAACCCAGTGCCAACTTTATTGGGGGATCTTTACTACTCAGTGCATCAGAGGAATGAAAAGCAGAGGGGAAGGTTAGTGATGTGTTGTGCTCCATTGTTCCACACTTGGCTTCTCAGGCATTTGCCCAGGACAGATGCATTCCTGAACCCTCATCAGCAGAGCAACTGGGCTAAGAGACTCACTATTCTAACTTCAGCTGACATCAGATGGTGCACTCAGAGCACCAAGGGCAGGGATGTCATCACCAGCTGTGGGCATTTTCCCAATGTGCCCCTAATAGGAGTTAAGGGTAGTATTAATTACAACCCTCTGCTGTTCAGAAGGCAACTGGGCTATGCACTGGTTCATACTCCTAAGGCACAAGACTTGGTGGAGACCCTTTATTGTGAGAACAAGATTAATTTGACTGTTGTTAGGCAGGCTGCCTGGGCCTGGGATAATGTTCAAACCAAGGGAGTAACCATTCTGGGGAAGTGCAATAATGTGGCATCAGCACAATATTATGAGTGGTCTCGTGCCAGGGCTCAATTCTCTGGAATGCCCTTTACCATAGAAGACATGCCTGAGTCATCTTCAACACCACCACCTGCCACTGTCAGTTTGGAGGAGTTTGAGAGTTTGAAGGAAAGGAATGAGAAGCTAACCCAGGCCTTGCAGAAGACCCTCCGGGAGAGGAGTGAAGGTATGAGGGAGATTGAGAGATTGGAGAAGTTGAGAGTGGAGCATCTGGTTAAGATTGAGAAGTCTGGGGATTATATCAAAAAGTCTAAAGCTGGAGAACAAATCCTGAAGAATGCTTGCAAAGAAGCCCAGTTCCAGAGAGCAAGGACAGACTTGTATTTGAAGGAGAGTCAAGCTCGGTGGGTCAGGATCACCGAAGCCCGTACTCTGGAAGACAAGAGAGTTCAAGACAAGATGGAGCAACTGGAAGCTAGTGCAAAAGAACAGCAAGAAGCCCTGGCAGCATCCCAGAGGGAGATATCAGAGCTGAAGATCAAAGCAGGGGTGAAGAGGTCCAGAGAACAAACTCAGCACAAGAAGCTCACTACAGCTGTTACAACCCGGAATCTCCTCATCAGGAATCTCACGGAGCGTCCGGCTGATCCTGTGACCGAAGCACTTCTCAAGGAAGTTCGTGAGGATGAGTTTGGTCTTGGTGTTTGACCATTTGTTTGTTGTTGCTTTCTTTCCATGTACTTTTATTTTCTTGTACTGTATTTTGACCCCTTAGAGGGCTTGTGTTGTAAAATGAACAAGTTGTATTATTTCACCTTCTGTAATATATTTGTGTTAGTTTGCTTCATCTGAGTTTTCTTCAAGCAACAACAACAACATCATCAGGGGTCTGGAAGGGTCAAAACTGAATGCCAAACCGGATACCTTGAGAACAAATGAGCATAATTGCATTGCATGCTAACCCTTTGTTTGTTTTGTAGGTTTTTGCTTTATTGTTGCTAACTCTGTTGTGATGTTCAGGAACTATTGCTAGGCGCCGGGTATTTCCCCTCAACCGTCCGCACCGTTATCCAACCCGAAACAACCTTCCGGGCATTCAAATGGATCAGATGCAGCAGGACCTTACTGAGGTCAGAAACCAAATGGCAAATGAAAGGCTAGAGATGAGGAATCAAATGACTCAGTTTATGGAAGTTATGAACAACATGGCTCAGAGCCAGGAAAGATTGAGGGCCATGGTGGAGAGGCAAAATCAAGAAGATCCACATATAGGGACTGCCGGCACCAGCAACAATGAAAGGGTACAACCTCATGTTAACCCCCCTGTGTTTGGCCCACATCTCCATCCAGAAGTCAATATTCCTGCAAATGTTCAAGGGACAGCCACTGCAGCAAGGGTACTTCAAGAAGACCCCCAAGAGGACCAATTCACAGTAATGGGTGCCGGGGAAGAGGCTTATGATAGGAGGTTGGATGAGATAGCTGAAAAGTTGAGGTCCTTAGAGTCTCAAAACTCTTTGGGATTCGACGTCATGGATATGGGCTTGGTAGACGGGGTCAGGATCCCCCATAAGTTTAAGCCTCCTTGTTTTGAAAAATACAACGGGACTTCATGCCCCCGGACTCATTTACAGTCATTTCTGGGAAGGCTGAAGGCCTATACTATGGATGAGAAGCTCTGGATGTTCTATTTCGAAGACAGCTTGACTGGAGCGTCAAGAGAATGGTACTCTCACTTGACAAGGGCAACTATTAGATGCTGGAAGGACCTGGCAGAGGCCTTCATCAGACAGTATCAGTATAACTTAGACATGGCACCCAACAGGACCCTCCTAATGGGAATGTCACAGTCTTCAAGGGAGAGTTTCCGAGAATATGCCCAGAGATGGAGGCAATTGGCTGCTGCTGTTCAGCCACCTATGTCTGAACGGGAAATGGCAGATATGTTCATGAACACCCTTCAGGGGACTTACATTGACAGGCTGGCTGCTTTCTCTTCCACTAGCTTTGCAGATGTTGTCATAGCTGGGGAGAGAATTGAGAGTTTGTTAAAAATGGGTAAGATATCTGACAATGGTGCAGGCTCGTCCAGTAGTACAAGAAAGCCTTTTGCAGGCCCGAGAAGAACTGGCGAGACCAATGCCATCCACACCAACAGGGGCAGGCCCCAACATGTTCAAAGGTCAATAGCAGCGTTCACCATTCCTGCTCCAGCTCATCCTCTACCAGTCTATCAACCTCCGCAGCAAAACTATCAACAACAACCTCAGTACCACCAACAAAATCAGTATCCTCCAAGAAATTACAACAACAGCAACACCAACAACAACAGTCAACAAAGGCCATTTCAGCAGAGGCCATCTCAAGCTAATAGGGTGATCGATCCGATCCCTATGCCATATGCTACCCTGCTGCCACAACTCCTGAAACTCAACCTAGTTGAGCTAAGGACGCTGGCACCTCCAGATCCCAACAGTCTACCCAGGAACTACGACTCCAATGCTAGGTGTGCTTTTCATTCAAACGCACCTGGCCACAGTACGGAAAAGTGCAGAGCCCTGCACATGAAGGTACAAGACCTGGTAGACTCTAAAGCTCTGAACTTCGCACCACCACCTAATGTCAATAAGAACCCAATGCCAAACCACGGTGGTCCTAGAATTAACGCTATTGAAGAAGACAAACCGTCTTATTTAATAACCAGTGTGGGTCAGATCCGGACACCGTTGGTAGAAATCAAGGCTCAACTCCTGGAATGTCAAATGTTCCCGGGGTGTGAGTTGGGTTGTGCTTACTGCAATATCTCGGTAAATGGGTGCGACAATTTGAGGAATGGCATAGATGGCCTAATTCAGAGTGGCCAGCTTCAGATCACCACATCATTTCCAACAAATCCAGCAATCTCATCAGCAACGGTTTCAGAACCTCCTACAACTGCAACAACTATTGTTCCTGACAATTCTTCGGCTTCATCAACAAGTACTTCATCTGTCATTTCAACTGATCAGATATCAATGAATGTTCCTCCTACAACTCCAGCACCACTCCATTATGAAGCTCCTACAACAACAACATCCATCCTTCCACCATTATCTCCTACAACACCAGCAACAAATCATGAAGACGTCTCGACTGTCACCATATTTTATGATCCTGAAAGCAACTCTGCCTACAATTCAGAAGGTGCTGCTCCCACTAGAGCACCAGTTAAAATTTATTACGATCCACAGACTATTACAGTTCCTTCAACAGCTGCAATCAGTCCAGTCACCATCACGGTGCCTGGACCGGTACCTTATGAAAGCAGTAATGCCATCCCCTGGCATTACGGCTCTGACTTGTACTGTGAGGGACAAAGAATCACTTTTGAATCATCAACCCCTGCACCACAAATAGACAATGTGGGCGGAGGCGGAGGCTTCACTCGAAGCGGACGTCTTTTCGCTCCACAAAATCAGAGACCCACTGCCGAAGCAGAAGCTGCTGCCAAGGCAAAAGGGAAGAGCCCCGTGCAGGAAGATCAAGTTGTTAAAGAAGCCTTGAAAACACCCTTCGATCAAGAGGTTGATGAGTTCATGCGAATCATCAAAAAGAGTGATTATAAAATAGTGGATCAGCTTCATCAGACGCCTTCCAAGATCTCAATCCTATCATTGCTTATGTGCTCCGAAGCCCATCGGAATGCACTACTCAAAGTCTTGCACGCAGCTTACGTGCCTGAAGAGATCACTGTCAATCAGCTGGAAGCTGTGGTGGGGAATGTTAATGCTAGTCACGGACTGGGGTTCACCAATACTGATTTGACAACGGAAGGCCGCAACCACAACAAAGCCTTACACATAACCATGGAATGCAAAGGTGCTGTCCTTTCCCATGTGCTGGTAGACACGGGGTCATCCCTCAATGTCTTACCTAAGAAGGCCCTGGTGAAGCTAGAATATGACGGATTGGCATTGAGACCCAGCAACCTGGTGGTAAGAGCTTTTGATGGCTCAAAGAGATCGGTTCTGGGAGAGATTGAGCTGCCCGTAACGATTGGCCCGCAGACCTTCAAAACTATCTTCTACGTGATGGATATACAGCCCGCCTACAGCTGTTTATTGGGTAGGCCATGGATTCACGCTGCTGGCGCCGTGACCTCTACCCTTCACCAGAAGTTAAAATATGAGTGGGAGGGTCAAGTCGTTACAATCTGCGGAGAGGAGGACATTTTTGTCAGCCACCTGGCAACCTATAAGTACATTGAGATGGATGGGGAGATCCATGAAACAATGAGCCAGGGGTTTGAAGCCTTGAATGTCAATGAGACATCTGCTGTATTTAGTACTTCAATATCATCATACCAACAAGCCCGGAAGGTTGTTGAGGGAGGAAACGCCCAAGGCTGGGGCAAACTGCTATCGGTGGAGAAGAAAGAAGACAGATTTGGGTTGGGTTACAAACCAACTCAACAGGATCAAGCAGCGGCTGCGAAAGAGCCCAACTTTGCGAGTGGGGGGATGCTTACCCCTGATGCCATCAACTGTCTGGAAGACGAGCTGGAAGAGGAACACAACCTGGAAAGCTGGATTCGTCCAAAGATCCCGGGGAGCAGTATCTCGAACTGGTCTTCCCAGGAAATTATAAGAGTTACTCATGCAGAGTAATTATTATTTCCTGTATTTTATAGCATGCATCAAAGTCTTGCATCTTGCCCAAGATGACAAGACTCATTTTGTAATCAGGGCCATCTGTACTTTTTGTGCAAACAAGATTAATTAATGAAATATCAGACATCTTTTTGCAAACGAGTCTTTTTCTTTTCGTTCACTGTTTTCCATTTTTTCTTTTTGTACAAAAAATAAATGGCGGTGTTTTCAAAATGACAACTTCATTTCACTTTTCTAAATAAGGATTAAAATCAAATCACTAAAATGAACAAACTGAACCCTTGCAGAGAATGCCTTCCTGACAGCACCGACAACAGCACGGCTATGACTTCGTATGACTTTGACAATCCAATCAATCAAGCTGACGAAGGGGTTGAAGAAGAATATGAGCTTCCTGAAGAGCTAGCCAGGTTGTTGAGACAAGAGGAAAAGGTTATTACTCCTCACCAGGAGGAGGTTGAAGTGATTAATCTTGGTACAGATGAAGACGTGAAAGAGGTTAAAATTGGGGCCTGCCTGCAAGACTCAGTGAAGAGACAACTGGTTGACCTGCTTCAAGAGTATGTAGATGTGTTTGCTTGGTCTTACCAAGATATGCCAGGGTTGGATACCGACATTGTTGTGCACAAGCTGCCTTTGAGAGAAGAGTGTCCACCGGTTAAACAGAAACTGCGCCGTACTCGTCCAGACATGGCAATGAAAATCAAGGAAGAGGTACAAAAGCAATGGGACGCCGGTTTCCTTGCTGTAACTAGCTATCCGCCGTGGGTGGCTAATATAGTACCTGTGCCTAAAAAGGACGGAAAAGTAAGAATGTGTGTTGATTACCGGGATCTGAACAGAGCCAGCCCGAAGGATGACTTCCTATTACCCCACATTGATGTATTGGTTGATAATACGGCTCAGTTCTCGGTATTCTCCTTCATGGACGGATTTTCAGGATACAATCAGATCAAAATGTCACCTGAAGACATGGAGAAGACAACATTCATCACACCCTGGGGCACGTTCTGTTACAAAGTGATGCCATTCGGACTGAAGAACGCTGGTGCAACATATCAACGGGCTATGGTAACATTATTCCGCGATATGATCCATAAAGAAATCGAGTGTTATGTGGATGACATGATTGCCAAGTCCCTTACTGAAGAAGACCACCTGGTGAATCTACTGAAGTTATTCAAGCGTCTGAGGAAATACCAACTGAAGTTGAACCCCAACAAGTGCACATTCGGGGTGAGATCTGGTAAGTTGCTGGGCTTTATTGTAAGCGAGAAGGGGATTGAAGTTGACCCTGATAAAGTCAAAGCCATCCAAGAGATGCCTGCACCGAAAACTGAAAAGGAAGTTCGAGGGTTCTTAGGTCGATTGAACTACATCTCACGGTTCATATCTCACCTTACAGCAACCTGTGAACCTTTGTTCAAGCTGTTGAGAAAAGAACAGACGGTCAGGTGGAACGAAGATTGCCAAAGGGCTTTTGACAAGATCAAAGAGTACTTACAAGAACCTCCAATCCTCATGCCTCCAGTTGAAGGAAGACCTCTGATCATGTACTTGACAGTATTAGAAGAGTCAATGGGGTGTGTGTTGGGCCAGCATGACGAGTCTGGTCGAAAAGAGTATGCAATATACTACCTAAGCAAAAAGTTTACCGACTGTGAACAACGTTATTCACTGCTCGAGAAAACTTGTTGTGCTTTAGCGTGGGCTGCTCGCCGACTGAGGCAGTATATGTTGACCCACACTACTTTACTGATCTCAAAAATGGACCCAGTCAAGTACATATTTGAGAAGCCAGCGCTTACCGGACGAGTTGCAAGATGGCAAATGATTCTTACAGAGTATGACATCCAGTACACTTCTCAGAAAGCCATCAAGGGCAGTGTACTATCTGAATATCTTGCTGAGCAACCCATTGATGATTACCAGCCTATGAGGTTTGACTTCCCTGATGAAGACATCATGTTCATAAAAGCAAAAGATCATGAAGAGCCTGTTCACACTGAAGGGCCTGACCCGGAAGAAGAATGGACTATGATGTTTGATGGGGCTGTTAACATGAATGGTCGCGGTGTTGGTGCAGTACTCATAACACCTAAAGGAGTCCACATGCCTTTCTCGGCAAAACTCACTTTCAACTGCACTAACAACGAAGCTGAATACGAAGCTTGCATTATGGGTCTTGAGGAAGCCATTGACCTCAGGATCAAGACATTGACCGTATTCGGAGATTCGGCTCTGGTAATCAATCAGACCAACGGAAAATGGTATACACACCAGGATCATCTGATACCTTACAGGGATTATACAAGGAGGTTATTGACTTTCTTCACAACAGTCAAGCTTGAGTATATCCCTCGGGACGAGAATCAGTTTGCAGATGCTCTTGCTACCATTTCGTCCATGATCAAAGTTCAAACTGCTAACTTTGTACCTCAGATTTCAGTGTCCAGACTCGACAGGCCAGCATATGTATTTGCAGCAGATGTTGTCAAAGATGATAAGCCTTGGTTCCATGACATTAAGTGCTTCTTGGAGGATCAAATATACCCACCTGGGGCATCTTCCAATGATAAGAAGACTTTGAGAAGGCTTGCTGGTAGTTTCTTTCTGAACACTGATGGGTCTTTATACAAGAGGAACTTTGATATGGTACTCCTCAGATGTGTTGACAAGACAGAAGCAGATTTGTTAATGCATGAAGTGCACGAAGGATCCTTTGGTACCCATGCGGGAGGGCATGCCATGGCTAAGAAATTGTTGAGATCAGGGTATTACTGGATCACGATGGATACAGACTGTTGTGCCTACGCCAGAAAATGCCACAAATGCCAGATCTATGCAGATAAGGTGCATGTGCCTCCCAATCCTTTGAATATAATGTTTTCACCGTGGCCCTTTGCTATGTGGGGCATTGACATGATTGGTAAGATTGAGCCAACTGCTTCAAATGGCCACAGATTCATCCTGGTCGCCATTGATTATTTCACCAAGTGGGTTGAAGCAGCCTCATATGCGAACGTCACCAGGCAAGTGGTAGCCAGATTTCTGAAAAGAGATATCATCTGTCGGTATGGAGTGCCCGAGCGAATCATTACTGATAATGGTTCCAATTTAAACAACAAAATGATGGCAGAGCTGTGCCGGGACTTCAAGATCCAACATCACAATTCTTCCCCTTACAGGCCAAAGATGAATGGCGCTGTTGAGGCAGCAAATAAGAACATCAAGAAGATTGTGCAGAAGATGGTAGTTACCTACAAAGACTGGCATGAAATGCTACCGTTTGCCTTGCATGGGTACCGCACGTCAATCAGGACGTCCACTGGGGCAACACCGTATCAACTTGTGTATGGTATGGAGGCAGTCCTACCAGTCGAAGTTGAATTACCCTCTCTCCGAGTATTGATGGATGTTAAGCTAAACGAAGCCGAATGGGTTAGGGCCCGATACGAACAACTGAGTCTGATTGAAGAGAAGAGATTGGCTGCAATCTGTCATGGGCAGTTATATCAAAAGAGGATGAAGAAAGCCTTCGATCAGAAAGTCAGGCACCGAGAGTACCAAGTGGGAGATCTTGTGCTAAAGAGAATCCTCCCTCCTCATACAGACCACAGGGGTAAGTGGACTCCAAATTATGAAGGACCATTTGTGGTAAAGAAAGTTTTCTCCGGTGGAGCACTGATGCTCAGCACCATGGATGGTGAGGATTTCCCGTCCCCTGTGAATTCAGATGCAGTTAAAAAATACTTCGCATAAAATGACCCGCTGGACACAAAAACAGAATGTAAGTCCAGGCAAAAATAGGGCATCCCGGCGAGTCAAAAACAGAATAAAAGACTCGGGCAAAAATAAGGGAAATAATTGAAAAATGTGTACACCCGCTGAGTTGAAAAGCCGCATTGGACAGCTCAGGCAAAAATGGGTATCCCGATGGATCGAAAACCCGAAAGGGCGATCCATGCAAAATAAGGGAATAAGCGAACAACTGCATTCTGAATTCGTCTGTATCGCCTGCAACTTGGTAAACCTCGAAAGGATCAAGTTTCAATCAGAATCAACATTCCTCGGAACGCAAGATGAGAAGAACGTCAAAAGTCATACGGGTCATAGTGAAGAGGAAGCTCCTTAAAGCGTCATCAACACTGCCAGCAATTTGTTTCTCAATTTGTAACAATCTCCTCATTTCAGGGGATGTGTTCCTTTGACTGTATCTCGCCAATTCAGGGCATATGAATTAATAAAATCAGATTTTCAGTCATGTCTCATTTTGTACATTTTATTTGCAAAAAGTGTCTGATGTCTTAAAAGAAGAAAAACTGATTGCATAAGAATACAGATGCTTATCTTCAAAAGTAAAAAACATGCTTGCAGGAAATATGCTTACTCTCAGAAGTATTTAAACTCCTATGACGGAATCCAGTAAGGGATACCTCGGGATTATCTTGTGCGTTTCTCTATCTCTTTTCAGGATTTGCAAGTATCCAGAGCGCAACTTGGGGTATGAAAGCCTCATCCCAGCAAGCTGGCAGATCAACACACGATTTTAGCACCCGAGGTGCTCTCTCCCCAGCCGAGTTGCCATCTTTTCCTCCTCAGCCGAGTATAAGAGTCAGGAAGTTATCTCCCCACAGAGCTCCAGCCTCCGTCCAGAAGAGCAGTACCTGAAGATCACAACAGAGTGAAGAAAGCCTCTACAAACCCCAGCTGGGTCTCTCGTTTATAAAGATAGGTCTATCAATGACCCATATCCCCAAGCAGATAGCATCTCCAGGTCTATCAATGATCTCATCCCCAGCTGGGATGTCCATTTCAAGCAGATCGGCCGAAGATCTTCGCAGCAACGGGATCCGAATCTCGGTTTGGTATCTTTGCACAAATCATAGCATTCGCATCATATTCACCCATAAAGCGTAGCATTCCGTTCTAACACGGAGCATTACGGCAAAAATCCAACACATAGCATAATCATAAGCCATGTTTTGAATCAAACACTTGTGAGTAATAACCATTCGTCAGAATGCAGAATACTTTCCCCAAAATCCCCCAGAGTCCCCAGCAAAAGCAGTTGCCTCACAATTCACAAACACCAGTATATACTCATTTTGACACCCGTCCGTGCCATTTTTCCCCAGTAAAGTCACCTGAACACCCTTTACAAACAAGATCACCCGTATTACAGATACTTTCTGGCACCCGTCCGTGTCATAACTCCCAGCAGAAAGCCAAAGGCATCATTTTTTGCACTCACATATACTTGTATACACAATCTTTCTTGACACTCGTCCGTGTCATATCCCCAGCGCAGTCGCCTAGACTTTGTATATCAGATACTTGTTCATATTACACTCTTCTCCTTTTGACACTCGTCCGTGTCACCCTCCCCAGCAGTTAAATACTCATACTCACTACTCATGTTACACTCATACAGATACCCGTCCGTACTTTGCATACACCACTTATATCCCCTCAGATTCAACAATAGTCTTTGTTCTTTGTTAACCAGTTGGTACTCGTCCGTACCATCATCTCAGAACATTGCGTCTAGTGTTTGTTTCTACATGATACTCGTCCGTATCATAGTCTTAAGGATGCTCGTCCGCATCTTTAATCCATACACTGTGTCAAACACTTTTGTCTTCTTGAATATAGATACTCGTCTGTGTCCACTATTCCCCAAAAGAGTTCTTTCAGAATTCAACACTCGTCCGTGTTCTCTGTTAACCAGTTGATACTCGTCCGTATCATCATCTCTGAACATGTGTCAGTTTGTTTCTACCCGATACTCGTCCGTATCGTAGTCTTAAGGATGCTCGTCTGCATCTTTAATCTATATACAACATCTAAACACTCATACCCTTTGTTTCTTGGATGTGAACACTCGTCCGTGTTTACTATTCCCCAGTAGATCGCAAACAAATTTTCTTTTTTATCTGACACTCGTCCCGTGTCATGATAAACCTGAGAGCAGCCGTACCCTGCTAGGTGGTCGTCCTCCACCTCTTGATGGTCGTCCTCCATCATGCTCATCCGATGGCCGTCCCCATCGTTGATTTTAGCAGCCGTCCCCTGCTAGGTGGTCGTCCTCCACCCTTGATGATCGTCCTTCATCATTTTTATCCAATGGCCGTCCCCATTGTTGATTTTTGGTTATCTGGCATTCGTCCTATGTCATGAGAAACCTCGAGAGCAGCCGTACCCTGCTGAGTGGTCGTCCTCCACTTCTTGATGGTCGTCCTCCATCATGCTCGTCCGATGGCCGTCCCCATCGTTGACCCTTTTTATCCGGAATTCGTCCTATGTCGCGATATTTTCGGCAGCCGTACCCTGCCAGGTGGTCGTCCTCCACCTTTGATGGCCGTCCCCATCATATATCTTTTATTCCCAACAGAGCAGCCGTCCCCTGCTAGGTGATCGTCCTTCACCTTTGATGGCCGTACCCCATCATCTGTTTATTTCATTTATTCTTTAACCCGATGGCCGTCCCCGTCGTGGTCCCTTTTTTTTTTTCTGTTAGCCCGATGGCCGTCCCCATCGTCGGTTACCTTGCTTTGTGAACTTGATGGCCGTCCCCGTCATGTTTCATTAATCCCCAGAGAATTTTACAGCTTTATCTCGATGGTCGTCCCCATCATATTTTCATTTTTCCCAGCTAGTCGGCCGTCCCCGTCTTGGCTTTACCTTTTATCCCCAGCATGTCGGCCGTCCCCGTCATTGCTTTACTTCACACACTTTTCTCAGCATGTCGGCCGTCCCCGTCATTGCTCTTTACCCAGCAGTCGTCCTCTGCTCGACGGTCGTCCTCCGTCGCCCACACTTTACAATATACTATATTATCTTTTACAATCCATATCCCTTTTCTTCTTCATTCTGTGAGTGCAAATTTTGGACTGTCTTTGGTATTCAACCACAAGTTATCTTGTTTGCCTGTTAAGCCGTTGCTTACATCCTGCACAGCTAACTCATGTTTGAATAGGGGCAGCTGTAAACACCCCAAATTTGCCCTCACCCATTCACACCATGGCTTGTGATCATTTTCATATGCATAAACACAATCATATCATCTCACATCTCATTTTTGATTCACTGCATTATTTCTAAGTCATCTGCACCTAGGGTTTGTGATCTGAGCTATCCCAGAGCCTCTTGAGCCACTCCAAGGGTCATCAATCACTTCAAGGGGATCCATGTGTGTTCTTATATCATATTACATCCTCTCAAAGTCAAAAATGCAAAAGGATCACAAGAACTAAGATTGGTATGGAAGCAGAGCCAAGTTTGACTGCACAGTTGACCTAAAATTAGGGTTTTGGTTTCAGAGGCCATAACTCCAAATTTCTTGGTCATTCTTGTTTCTATAGGTCTCTATATGGTATAGGGAGTATGCATATCAATTTTCATGAAGAAATTCCATGGGGAAGTCATCTGATCAAGAGTTGACTTTCTGGACAAGTCAGTGTAAAATCAGGGCATCTGAGGCCCCCAATGACCCAACCAATGGGCATTCTTCATCATTTTGAGTGTATATGATCTTTATTTGATCATGGAAGAAGGTTGAAGTTCACAAAAATCAAGAATTTGGAGTTCTTGCAAGTGTTGACTTTTTTGGGCATAGTTGACTTTTCAAGAATGCTTCATTTTAGGTCACTTTTCAAGCCTTGATTCTTGATCCAAAAATGCTTCAAATGGAAAAACTTTGGTCATGAAAGTTGTAGATTACATCTTTCCCTTTTCAAAAAGTATAAGAACATGATCAAATTCTTTTTAGATCAAAAGTTATGGTGTGACAAAGTTGGCAAAAATCATTGATTTTCAAGATGTGCACCAAATGTGAATTTTGCAAAATCATGAACTAATGCCATTTGTAACTTCTAATTCACTTCAAACCATTACACAAACATTCCATAGGCCCTAAAAAATAAGAATTGGACCAAGATCACATGTTTGTAGTTTGTGTAACAAGGCTTTTTCCATGAAATGCCAAAAGGTGCCAACTTGCAAGAACACTCATCACACTTCAACAACTAATTGCCTTGACTGCTGAACCTGCCTAGCATCACACACACATCATGCTGCACCAGCCCCATGCCTTGTACTAAGCCTAGAACCAAGCCATGCTTTCCTTACACAAAAATTGACTTTTGGCAAAAGCAAACATCCCAATCACCACAGGCCATGTCACATCCTCTGGCCACTTGGATTAAAATATACTATCCATTTGCAAGCCATTTCATAAAGGAAGCAAGGCTGAAACACTCTCAAGCAACACATATACAAACTCACCCCATTTTGCAAATAGCTTCGAATCTCTCTGCCCAGCCATAAAACATCCAAATCATTTTCACCAAGCATCTCACCATGATTCATTGAGAAGAAACCAGCCAAGAACCAGGCCTGAAACAAGCTGTAACCTCACTACACCATTTTCACTCCCACCTGCAGTTTCATTCGAAACTCTCTCCACAGCTCACAAACATCAAAACAAACTCCATAAACCTTCTCCACTCATCATCTGGACCACAAACAACCACCTATATTGGCCTGAAACTACCTGAATCACCATTGCCATTTCCAACTGAGCTTGAGCAGAAGCTTGTCAAACTCCTTATCCAGCCAACATAAACTCTTCCTAAGCATTCAAGGATCATCTGGGGACCAAGTAGAGTGGATTGCACCGAAGGGAGTGGTCAGAAAGTGGCTGAAGTGAAAGCTTCGAATCTCAGGTAGCTCAAGAAATATTTTTCCAGAAATCATTTTTTATGTTCTAAACTTGTTCTATATGTCTTCCTGATCATGAATATGCCTTTGGTTTTGCAAATGGTGATGGAATGAGAATTTAATTGCTCTCTGAAACTTTCGTGCCCTAGTTCCTATTTGTTTCGATTCAGCCTTGTTAGGAAATATAAATTTGTTTTGATAAGGGGTTTTGGTTCGTGAGTGAGTGGGGATCATTTCCCAGTTTTTAGATTTCATTTTAGTTAGGTTTTTGGAGTTTTGGGGATTCTCAGGGGGGATGCTGGCCGGAGAAGACGACCGGAAGTCTTCTTCGGCCACCTGAATGTCATTTGTGCCCTAATCCTGTAATTAATTTCCATTTGAATTCTGGGCGTTGGATTGGTTGACCCAGTTGACTTACCGCGCGAATGAAAGGCCCAGATCATTTTGCTTAGCCCTAATCTTCATTATTTATTTAATTAATTGGGATTAACTCAGAGTGAACCACAGCCGTCCAGATGCGCGCTGGTCAATGCATTTAAATCCAGGGTTCATCTCATCCCTCCATTCTGTTTACTTTCCTTTTATTTTAATTTATTTTCATTTCTTTTTCATTTAACTTGCATAATTTATTTAAAATAGTAAAAAATGTGTAAAAATTATGAAACTTTTTCTCATAAGTTTTATTAATTTTTATGACACAAAAATATTTTTGTTTTTATTTTTATCATTAAAAAAGTATTTTTAAATATTTAAAAGATTATTTTTAATTGATTAATGGAAATTAATTATTTAAAAATACTTTTAGGTATTTAAAAATCACCAAAAAATTCATGAAATGTTCTAAGACATTTAGAAACATTGTCCAACCTTCAAACCAAATTTCTTTTTTGATCTTGATGCATTTTGAGAATTTTTCATTGAATTAAAATCATTTTTGTGCATTAATTTGATCCTAAGTTCAAAAAATCATTTCTGCCTATCTATGAAGAGTTGGACATTGGTTCTTTTTGCATTGCATTGTGTTTAGCATGTAGTATCTAGGATTAAATGACCATGTTTTGATTCCTCATTTTCAATTTGTTTGGCATTTCTTTTGTTTAAGAACCCTAAAAACCCTAAAATCTTAGAAAAATCATAACTTGAGATTGGTTGAGAGTTGAGACCTCCCCTTTGGACTTTGGTTTATTATAGGTTTAGGGATTCTTTGTGTGGAATTTTCCATTTTTTATCTTAGGGTTTGCTTCTGTTTTTGGTTTTTGTTTGTTGTTTGATCCATAAACCCTAATTTGGGCTTTCATATGCATCCATCTTGCATCCTCTTGCATAACATGACTTGCCATGACATTTCAAACATCCATGTGATTCCTTTGACATCTTAAGACATATAGAAAGCATGTTTGATCATTGCATCATGTGTTTGCCATGTTGTTTGCATTGTGCATTTCATAACTTTTCATGTATGTTCATGATTCTTAACTTGCTTCCTTTGCATTCATAAACTTGTATGATCATCTCCATATGTTGCCTCATGTTTGTAGCACCTCATAGCATCATTTTCATCATCAACATGTTTCTGGTTTTGTTTATCATCATGTCATCTCATCCCACTTTGCATTGCATTGCATTTCTTTCTAACATTTCAGGTGGTAAGTGAATTTGAGAAGTGAATTTGCCTTCACTTCTCATGACTTTTCTTTTCATCTCTCTTGCATCCATTGCTGCATTTTTGTTTGTGTTTGAGATTGAGCTTGCTCATTCTTCTTCTTCCCACTTTCTTTCTTCAAGTGACTTGACTTCTTGAATGAAGCAAGTCACTTTGTTTCTCTTGATCCTGTTCATCTGCATCCTGGTGGTTCTCTTTGAAGATTGCTCTTGTAAACCTCACAAACCTTAGGAACAACCAAGCATGACAATGATTAGGGTTTTGATTAGTCACCCCACTTAGTTTTGCCTTTGTGTCTCTTTGAGTTCTCTCTTCTCATCTCATAATCAGGGACTAAACCCTAAAGGCTTTAAGGCTTTGTGATTAAGCTTATGCCTGCATCCTTCTCTTAGGATGGAGTGTATAACTTTAATCCTAAGTGTTAGACCCTTAATGTGTTTAACTCTCTTAATCAATCCACTTAATAATCATCAAGACATCACACTTGTAACTTGGGCCTTGCATTAGGGTTCTAATTCTTCCTTAATTGGTTAAGAAGGACTAACCCTAGTGTTAATGGACAAGTCCCCCTCAAGTTGTCTTACAAATCATAAAAATCACTTCATCATCATACCATTAAATAAAATCCACTTAATAAAGGTTTGTTTTGTCATGAGTTTAATCCCTAATCATGGATTAAGTTGAGGAGCTTTCCTCAGCTTAAACATTCTCATCTATTATCCTTCTATTAGGATGGTGTAATGAGTCTGTTTAATCCCTGATTATGGCTTAACCTCATTACTTAACACTAAACAAAAACAACAAAAACATCTAAATAACCACAAGTAGGTTAATGATCTTGATTCTATATCAAAGGAGATTAAGTGTGAGAAGCTGACTTCACACTTAAGGTATTCTCATTACCCCTAATCAGAGGGAAGATGTGGTGAGTTTACTAATCCATTGATTTAGACTTAAGCTCATCAATCTATGACAAACTCTCAAAAGCAATAAAAGACTGAAAACTCCAAAACAAACAATAATCGTCTCCTTCGGGATTCTTTTCTCATCACCTTCAATCACAAACGAGAACTCGCTTCTTCCGTCTAATGCAAGACAGTTTGCACCTGGGCCAGACAGGTCATACACTTGAGCATAGGCAAGCAAGCAGTTCATCAAGTCAATTCATCTTTCAGTCTCTTTGGGTCGAACTACGGTGTTCTGACTTCCTCATTGCACGAGAGGATACGTAGGCATAACTTAACAGTTATCGAACAAAAGTCTCGGTATATTCCCCCTCTTTCTAGCTTTATTCTTTTTAGCCTCATTATCTTGAGCATTTCACTCTGTTCTTACACTGACACTTCGCTTATACACTTCACTTCTTTTACACTGACACCTGTACATCCTTTTCCAGCTATTTTACACACAGATTGCACTGACACTACCCCTTTAAAACACAAATCTTTCAAGCGTGGATCCCGTCGAGTACGGCGGACAATCTGGGTGCTAATACCTTCCCAGGTTGTAACCAACACCCTTTCTCAGTCTCTCTGGTTCGCAAACCGTCTTATCCATATCTTTCTAGGCCTATGCAGCATTGCCTTTCCTCCGGGATAAAAATGCCTAGCTGGCGACTCTATTCATCTCCAGTGAGTTCACGGCTGTGTGTTCTCATTGTCCCTCTCGCCGACCGTTCGCGTCTGTACCTTTACTTGGGCCTAGTCCCACTTATCGGGAGCGACACTGAGGTCAATGGCTTCCTCAAGACCCATAATACAAGCTTCGTATTCAGCTTCGTTGTTAGTGCAGTTAAAGGTGAGTTTTGCCGAGAAGGGCATGTGAACTCCCTTAGGTGTAATGAGTACTGCACCAACACCACGACCATTCATGTTAACAGCCCCATCAAACATCATAGTCCACTCCTCTTCCGGGTCAGGCCCTTCAGTGTGAACAGGCTCCTCATGATCTTTTGCTTTTATGAACATGATGTCTTCATCGGGGAAATCAAACCTCATAAGCTGGTAATCATCAATAGGTTGCTCAGCAAGATAATCAGACAATACACTGCCCTTGATGGCTTTTTGAGAGGTGTACTGAATGTCATATTCTGTGAGGATCATTTGCCATCTTGCAACCCGTCCGGTAAGTGTTGGCTTCTCAAAAATGTACTTAACTGGATCCATCTTTGATATCAATAAAGTAGTGTGGGTCAACATATACTGTCTCAGTCGGCGAGCAGCCCACGCTAAAGCACAACAAGTTTTCTCGAGCAGTGAATAACGTTGTTCACAGTCGGTAAACTTTTTGCTTAGGTAGTATATTGCATACTCTTTTCGACCAGACTCGTCATGCTGGCCCAGCACACACCCCATTGACTCTTCTAATACTGTCAAGTACATGATTAGAGGTCTTCCTTCCACTGGAGGCATAAGGATTGGAGGTTCTTGCAAGTACTCCTTGATTTTGTCAAAAGCCCTCTGGCAATCTTCGTTCCACCTGATTGTTTGTTCTTTTCTTAACAACTTGAACAAAGAATCACAGGTTGCAGTAAGGTGAGATATGAACCTTGAAATGTAGTTCAATCTACCTAGGAACCCTCGAACTTCTTTTTCTGTCTTCGGTGCAGGCATTTCTTGAATGGCTTTAACTTTATCAGGGTCAACTTCAATCCCCTTTTCACTTACAATGAAACCCAGCAGCTTACCGGATCGTACCCCGAATGTGCACTTGTTGGGGTTTAACTTCAGCTGGTACTTCCTCAGACGCTTGAACAGTTTCAACAGATTTACCAGGTGGTCTTCTTCTGTGAGGGACTTGGCAATCATGTCATCCACGTAACATTCGATTTCTTTATGGATCATGTCATAGAATAATGTTACCATAGCCCGTTGATAAGTTGCACCAGCATTCTTCAGTCTGAATGGCATCACCTTATAACAGAACGTGCCCCAGGGTGTGATGAAAGTTGTCTTCTCCATGTCTTCAGGTGACATCTTGATCTGGTTGTATCCCGAAAATCCGTCCATGAAGGATAATACCGAGAACTGAGTCGTATTATCAACCAATACATCAATGTGAGGTAATGGGAAGTCATCTTTCGGGCTGGCTTTGTTCAGGTCCCGGTAGTCCACACACATTCTCACCTTGCCGTCCTTCTTAGGCACAGGTACAATATTAGCAACCCACGGTGGGTAGCTAGTCACAGCAAGGAACCCGGCGTCCCATTGCTTTTGCACCTCTTCCTTAATCTTCATTGCCATATCTGGGCGAGTACGGCGCAGCTTCTGTTTTACTGGCAGGCAGTCTTCTTTCAAAGGCAGCTTGTGCATAACAATATCGGTGTCCAACCCTGGCATATCCTGATAAGACCAAGCAAACACATCCACATTGTCGCTCCCGACAAATGAAATGGATCAGATGAAGGTACAGACGCGAACGGTCGGCGAGAGGGACAATGAGAACACACAGCCGTGAACTCACTGGAGATGAATAGAGTCGCCAGCTAGGCATTTTTATCCCGGGGGAAAGGTAATGCTGCATAGACCTAGAAAAAGATGGATAAGACGGTTGCGAACCAGAGAGACTGAGAAAGGGGGTTGGTTACAACCTGGGAAGGTATTAGCACCCAGATTGTCCGCCGTACTCGACGGGATCCACGCTTGAAAGATTTGTGTTTTAAAGGGGTAGTGTCAGTGCAATTTGTGTGTAAAACAAACTGGGAAAGGATGTACAGGTGTCAGTGTAAGTGTATAGGTGATATGAAGTATGAAAGTGTCAGTGTAAAAGAGAAAGAGCTGAAATGCTCATGATAATGAGGCTAAAGAATGAAGCTGGAAGGAGGGGGAATATACAGAGACTTTTGTTCGATAACTGTTAAGTTATGCCTACGTATCCTCTCGTGCAATGAGGAAGTCAGAACACCGTAGTTCGACCCAAAGAGACTGAAAGATGAATTGACTTGTGAACTGCTTGCTTGTCAATGCTCAAGTGTATGACCTGTCTGGCTCAGGTGCAAACTGTCTTGCATTAGACGGAAGAAGCAAGTTCTCGTTTGTGAGTGAATGAGATGAGAAAAGAATCCCGGAGGAGACGATTATTGTTTGTTTTTTTTGTTTTCAGTCTTTTATTGCTTTTTGGATGTTTGTCATAAGTTAATGAGCTTAAGCCTAAACCAATGGATTTAGTAAACTCATCACATCTTCCCTCTGATTAGGGGTAATGAGAATACCTTAAGTGTGAAGTCAGATTCTCACACTTAATCACCTTTGATGTAGGATTAAGATCATTAACCTACTTGTGATTATTTAGATGTTTTTGGTGTTTTTGTTTAGTGTTAAGTAATGAGGTTAAGCCATAATCAGGGATTAAACAGACTCATTACACCATCCTAATAGAAGGATAATAGATGAGAATGTTTAAGCTGAGGAAAACTCCTCAACTTAATCCATGATTAGGGATTAAACTCATGACAAAACAAAGCCTTTATTAAGTGGATTTTAGTTAATGGTATGATGATGAAATGTTTTTTATGATTTGTAAGACAACTTGAGGGGGACTTGTCCATTAACACTAGGGTTAGTCCTTCTTAACCAGTTAAGGAAGAATTAGAACCCTAATGCAAGGCCCAAGTTACAAGTGTGATGTCTTGATACTTATTAAGTGAATTGATTAAAGGAGTTAAACACATTAAGGGTTTAACACTTAGGATTAAAGTTATACACTCCATCCTAAGAGAAGGATGCAGGCATAAGCTTAATCACAAAGCCTTAAAGCCTTTAGGGTTTAGTCCCTGATTATGAGATGAGAAGAGAAGACTCAAAAGAGACACAAAGGTAAAACTAAGAGGGGAGACTAATCAAAACCCTAATCATTGTCATGCTTGGTTGTTCCTAAGGTTTGTGAGGTTTTCAAGAGAAGATCTTCAATGGAACCACCAGGAAGCAGATGAAAGGATCAAGAGAAGCAAAGCAACTTGCTTCATTCAAGAAGTCAAGTCACTTGAAGAAAGAAAGTAAGGAGAAAAAGAATGAGCAAGCTCAAACTCAAACACACATAAAATGCAGCATGGATGCAAGAGAGAGATGAGAATAAAGTATGAGAAGTGAAGGCAAATCCACTTCTCAAAGTTACTTACCACCTGAAAAGTTAGAAAAGGAATGCAATGCAATGCAAAATGGGATGAGATGACATGATGAGAAACAAAACCAGAAGCACATACATGATGCTAATGATGCTATGAGATGCTACAAACATGAGGCAGCACATGGAGATGTTCATACAAGATCATGGATGCAAATGATGCAAGTTAAGGAGCATGATCTTACATGAAAAGTTATGAAACATACATGGCAAACAAAATGGCAAATATGGGATGCAATGATCAAACATGCTTTCTATATGACTTAAGATGTCAAATGAATCAAATGGATGCTTGGAATGTCATGGCAAGTCATGTTATGCAAGAGAATGCAAAAGGGATGCAAAAGAAAGCCCAAATTAGGGTTTATGAAACAAACATCAAACAAAACTCAAAAACAGAAGCAAACCCTAAGATAAAAAATGGAAAATGCCACCCAAAGAAACCCTAAACCTATACTAAACCAAAGTCCAAAGGGGAGGTCTCAACTCTTAACCAATCTCAAGTTATGATTTTTCTAAGTTATTAGGGTTTTTAGGGTTCCTAAACAAAAGAAATGCCAAACAAATTGAAAATGAGGAATCAAATCATGGCCATTTAATCCTAGAAACTATATGCTAAACACAATGCAATGCAAGAAGAATCAATGTCCAACTCTTCATGAATAGGCAGAAATGAATTTTTGAACTTTGGATCAAAATAATGCACAAAAAATGATTTAATTCAATGGAAAATTCTCAAAGTGCATCAAGATCAAAAAAGAAATTTGGTTTGAAGGTTGGACAATGTTTCTAAACGTCTTAGAACATTTCATGAATTTTTTGGTGATTTTTAGATACTTAAAAGTATTTTTAATAAATTAATTCTCATTAATCAATTAAAAATAATCTTTTAAATATTTAAAAATACTTTTTTAATGCTAAAAATAAAAATAAAAATATTTTTGTGTTATAAAAATTAATAAAACTCAGGAGAAAAAGTTTCATAATTTTTAAACATTTTTTACTATTTTTAAATAATTTAAACAAATAAAATGAAAAGAAAATGAATTAAAATAAATAAAAGGAGAAGTATGCAGGATGGGTGGCTGGGATTCAATCTGGGCTTGGGGGCATTGACTACGCGCCAGATCCTGTGGCCCACGTTTAAACTGACTTAAACCCAATTAATTAAATAAATAATGAAGATTAGGGCTTAATGACAAATCTGGACCGTCCACACGCGCGGCAAGTCAAACATTTCAACGCATCCAACGCTCTAGATTCAAATGGTCTTAATTACTGGGATTAAACCCTAATGATTTTCAGGTGGCCGGAGAAGACCTCCGGTCGTCTTCTCCGGTGGGAAGCCCACCTGAAAATCTCCAAACTCCCTCAAAACCCAACTAAAACAAAATCTAAAAACATGGAAATGAATCCCAATCACTCACGAATCATAACCCTCACTCAAAACCAATTTATTCTTCCTGGAATTCATGAATCGAGCAAAACAAATTTCTAGGTCACAGAGTTTCAGAAGCTAATTAAATACTCATTTCAACACCATTTCAAAAACCAAAAGCACCAGGATACTCAGTGAAGCATAGAGAACAAGTTTATAACATGAAAAACGATTTCTGGAAAAATAATTCTTGAGCTACCTGAGATTCGAAGCTTTCACTCTGATGACTTTCTGGCCTTTCCTCTTGATGAAAACCACTCCACTTAACCCTCTGGTGATGCTTGAATGCTCAAGAGGAATTTATGTTGGCTGAATGAAGAGTTTGAGCAGCTTCTGCTCAAGCTCAGTTGAAAATGGCAATGGAGTTTCAGGCTGTTTCTGGCAATGGTGAAGGGTTGTTTGTGGTCCAGATGATGAGTGGAGAAGGTCTATGGAGCTTGTTCTGATGTTTGTGAGCTGTGGAGAGAGTTTCGAATGAAACTGCAAGTTGGAGTGTGAAATTCTGTGATCAGGTATGAGATGTCCTAAGAGATGTCCCAACACTTAATAGGACATTTGACAAATTTAACCAAAACTTAAACAGCAAGAAAAGTAAACAACAAAGAAGTTTGTTAACCTAGTTCAGTGTATAACCACACCTACATCTGGAGGCTACCAAGCCAGGAGGAAATCCACTATTAGTAATATTAATTCTAGACTTAAACCACCCTGTTTAATCTATCACTTAATACTTACCCAATGCAATTTCTACCTAAGACTCACTTAGATAAGAGTACCCTACTCACTCCCCCTCAATCACACAGTGATCAAGTTTACAAGTTTACTGAAATTGAAGACATCCTTCAAACAAAACAGCTTGATCTTACTTCACAGTTTCAATCAAGTCACAAATGCACTTTTGCTTAAAAGCTCATAAAGTGGTACATTAAAAACAACCTGCTATTAAAACTCTAGACACCCTATTTGGTCTTCTGAAATTCGTACTCAATTCTATGAGTTTCTGTTGCTTAAATAGGTATCTGAATTTTGGGTTTTCTGTAGAATGATCCAGCCCTAATGTGCAGCAACTGTCACCTTGAATTTAGGGTTTGTTACCTCCTATATTCTAGGTGATTTAGGTCTTCTGTTTTAATCTGAATATAAAACACCCTACAGATGCGCCTTGTTCTGTTTTTATCCATCATTAATTAATTCCAGATACTTCTCCTTAAATATCTCTGATCAGTTAATCATTAATTAATTCTGGTAGCAGGTCTGAGATGTCTCAACATCTGTTGGGACATCCTGAAAAACTGAACTTAATTTATTCACACAATGTCCCAACATCTGATGAGACATCCTGAAATAAGTTCATATACTCTGTTTGCTAATGTCCCAACATCTGATAGGACATTCTGAACTGAATTTAACATTTCTTGTTTGGTCAAAAATTCTGCCAATTCTTAAACATCTACAAACTCCCCCTTTGGCTAATTTTTGGCTAACATCTTTTCTGGATTTCAGAGTGCAGCAGAAGTTCTTTTTATCAGAGTATAGCATTACTTTTCTGTTGATTCTTATTTGAAATTACTCCCCCTCAAACAAATATGTGTCCAGTCTTGTTGCAACAGAAATACACATTGATTCAGTTCAGACAGAAACAAACAGATTTCATTCAAAAAAATAAACAGCAGTACAAATTTGTTGTTGTTCTCCCCCTTGGTAGACACAAAATTAGGGGCCAAAGACACTATTATTGTCATTACATTGCTGTCATTACATTTTCCTCACATACATTGATCACTCAGATTCATCACTCTCAGTTGCTTCCTCCACTTCAGTGTCTTCATCTTTATCAGCTTCACTTTCTTCATCAGCCTCACTGTCTTCACCAGATGCAGCATTCTGATCTTCTTCACTTTCCAACCTTTTAATGATTTCCTCAAGCTTCTGCTTTCTAGCTTCAAGCTCTTTGCAGGTGCTTTTGAGTTCAGCAATTAAAGTCTTCCTGGAGATTGGATTCTTAGCAGTGGAGGGACCAGCAGATGTCCCAGTAGGTGCTTCAACATCTGCAGCATGGTGACTTAGGAATAATTTGTAGTGAAAAGCCAGGGGGCTCTCTCTCTTGCAGACTGTGTCCTTCTCATTTAAAATTCCAGGGTATTGACTTAGAACAATACCACACAGCAATGAAGGAAAAGCTATTGGTAGCTTTGTTGCAGAAGAGCTGGCATGCTTCATGGTTTGATCAAAGATGAAAGCTCCATAGTCCATTTTGGTTTGAGTTCCAACAGCATATATAAATCTGGCTAGAGCAGTTGAGATTGAGGAAGTGTGGTTGGTAGGCACCCAGTTAGCAGTACCAATTCTGTTCAGCATGGCATACTTTCTGGTAAGCATGCTCACAGAAAGCTTTCCCTTCACAGGCCATGTCTTGACCTGGTTTGCAGTGATCACCTTGCATACTTGATTATCTGTCTTACCTAATTCATTGGGTCCATCTGTTTCTCTTCCTAGATACTCATTGATGATTTGAGGAGAAAACTGTACACATTTACCTCTAACAAAAACTTTTCTAAACTCAGAAGACTTACCATTTGAGCAATCCTCCTGAAGATTCACAATGAACTCTTTGACAAGAAGTTCATAGCAGGGAGAGAGGTCTGAGACTGTTTTGAATAGTCCTGCAGCAGAGATGAGGTCTATCAGTTCTGTGCACTCAAGTGCATTGCTTCTTAGTTCTCTTTCCAGGGCTACCCTTCTTTGGTACACATATTTCCACCTATTCACACTAGAGACATGGTGAAATGATATGTTGTCCAAGGGAGCTTCTGGTACAGCAGTTGAAGCTCTGGATGTTGCTGGTCTCTTCTTGGGAGGAGATGTTGGGACATCTGATCCAACATCTGAATCTGATGATGTGGCAGCTTTCCTTTTCTGAGTTTGGACTTTACTCCATTGTTTTGATGGCCCAAAAGTGACTTTAGCCTTCCCTTTCTTTGGAGAGGCTTTCTTCTTTTCAGGAATTGCTGCTTCAGCTTGCAGCTTGCCCTTCCTGGACCTGAGTCTTTTAGCAATGCTAGGTTTCACAGATGCTATGATCTCTGCATCAGAGTCCTGCTCCAGATTGACCACTGGAGGAGATTGAGCAGCCTCCTCTTCAGCTGGTTGATCAGCAGGGATTTGATCTTCATTTGAGCCTTGAGCCTGTTCTTCAGAGACCTCTTCATCATTTTCTTTTGAGGCTTTGTCCTCAGTTTGTTCCAGATCAACATCAGATGAGTTCTTTTTCTTACCTTCAGATGTTCCAACATCTGTTGGGACATCTTGTTCTGCAGCAGTGTCCTCTGTATCTTGAGCTGGTTCTTCTTGAGGTGCAGGAATGGTGTTCAAAGGAACAGAGATCCCTCTCACCACTCTTTGTTCAGAGAAAACTTGGTTGACAATCTCCTTGATGGAATCATCAACATATTTGGAGTATTTTGAGGACATGTTAGCAGGAGAGGGAATGCCTTTAGCTTTGCTTCTGATTTGATCTTTACATCTCTTTGGTGTTCTTGCCTTTTTAGTGTGAGAGGCGCTTCCCCTGAGCTCGTCCAATGGTGTTGATGACATTGGCACAACAGAGATTGGAGTGGCATGAACCACGTCTTCCTTGTTGAGAATTTCCTCAGCTGTTTTAGGGTTTTGAGACATTGTTGAAGAAGATGAAAGAAAAACTTTAGGGTTTATGATCTCTGGAGAATAGCTGGTGAATGTGATTCGATTATGATGGTATGATGAGAATCTTGATAGCTTCTTATAAGTAGTTACTAAATATGTAGCCGTTACAGTCCAAATGATTAGGGATGGAATTCCCAAGGATCTAGACCAGACTAGCTTTGCCATCTGGAACTTATGCCATGCAATGTCATATGACATGTTGGCACATCTCATTAGCTGCTAAATATCACATAAACAGATTCCAAGTTTACCCCTTAAATTCTCAAATTGAGTAGCATCCAATGCTTTGGTAAAGATATCAGCTAACTGCAGATCTGTAGCTACATGCTCCAATGAAATCACCTTTTCTTCTACAAGATCTCTGATGAAGTGATGTCTGATATCAATATGCTTGGTCCTGCTATGTTGGATAGGATTCTTTGATATGTTGATTGCACTTAAGTTGTCACAGTACAATGTCATGACATCTTGTGGGACATTGTACTCAGAGAGCATTTGCTTCATCCAAACCAACTGAGAACAACTGCTACCTGCTGCTATATACTCAGCTTCAGCTGTAGATAAGGATACACAATTCTGTTTCTTACTGAACCAAGAAATCAGATTGTTTCCTAGAAAGAAGCATCCTCCTGAAGTGCTTTTTCTGTCATCAGCACTTCCTGCCCAATCAGCATCACAGAAGCCAGTGAGAATTGGTTTGCAACCATGAAAGTACATTATGCCATAGTCACAAGTACCATTAACATATTTAAGGATTCTCTTGACTTGATTGAGATGACTGACTTTTGGATCAGCTTGATATCTTGCACAAACTCCTACTGCAAATGCAATGTCTGGTCTGCTAGCAGTCAAGTATAACAAGCTTCCAATCATGCTTCTATATAAACTTTGATCTACATTCTCACCCTTTTCATCTTTAGTCAGCTTTAAATGTGTGGGGGCAGGAGTTCTCTTGTGAGCAGCATTTTCCATTCCAAATTTCTTGACTATGTTCTTGGAATACTTGCTTTGTGAGATGAACATTGAGTCTTCCATTTGCTTTACTTGCAGACCAAGAAAGTAGGTTAACTCTCCTACTAGGCTCATTTCAAATTCAGATTCCATCTGCTTGACAAAATGTTTGACCATCCTGTCAGACATTCCACCAAACACAATGTCATCAACATATATTTGTGCAATCATGACATTTCCTTCTTCATCTTTAACAAACAGGGTTTTATCAATCCCACCTTTTCTGTATCCTTGCTTGATAAGAAATGTGGTTAGTCTCTCATACCATGCCCTTGGAGCTTGCTTCAAACCATAAAGTGCTTTCTTTAGTTTGTATACATGATTTGGACAGCTTGGATCAACAAATCCTTTAGGCTGTTCTACATATACTTCTTCATTAAGATAGCCATTTAAAAAGGCACTTTTCACATCCATTTGAAATAGCTTGAACTTTAAGATACAAGCAATTCCCAACAGTAGTCTTATTGATTCAAGCCTTGCTACTGGTGCAAAGGTTTCATCAAAGTCTACCCCTTCAATTTGAGTGTATCCTTGAGCCACAAGTCTAGCTTTGTTCTTTGTAACAATCCCTTGTTCATTTGACTTGTTCTTATACACCCATTTTGTACCAATCACATTTATGTCATCAGGTCTAGGTACAAGATTCCACACTTCATTCCTTGTGAATTGACCTAATTCCTCTTGCATAGCACAAATCCAGTATTCATCAGTGAGAGCTTCCTTGACATTTTTAGGTTCTATTTTGGAAACAAAACAAGAACCTGAAATCACTTCTCTTGATCTAGTGCTTACACCTCTGTTGGGATCACCAATTATTAAATCTTTGGGATGATCCTTCTGTACTCTGATGGAGGGAGGTTTGCTTGAATCTTCTGACCTTGTATCATTTTGAGTGAAGTTATATTGATCATTCTTTTCTTCAGCTTCAATCTTGATATCAGCAGATGTTCCAACATCTTCTGGGACATCTGTAGGAGCATCATCAATTATCACATTTATGGACTCCATGATAACCTTGGTTCTAGAATTAAATACTCTATATGCTCTGCTGTTTATGGAGTATCCAAGGAAAATCCCTTCATCACTTTTAGGATCCATTTTTCTTCTTTGCTCCCTATCTGCCATAATATAACAGATACTTCCAAACACATGAAAGTACTTCACAGTGGGTTTTCTGCCCTTCCAGACTTCATATATTGTGGACAAGGTTCCTTTTCTCAAGGTAACTCTGTTATGGATGTAGCAGGCAGTGTTCATAGCTTCAGCCCAGAAATACAGAGGTAACTTTTTAGCATGGATCATAGCTCTTGCTGATTCTTGAATGGTTCTATTCTTCCTTTCAACAATCCCATTCTGTTGAGGAGTGATAGGTGAAGAATACTCATGATTGATTCCTTCTGAAGAGCAGAAATCTAAGAACTTTTGATTCTCAAATTCTTTTCCATGATCACTTCTTATTCTGATCACACAGCTGGATTTTTCCCTTTGCAATCTTTGACATAATTCTTTGAATACATCAAATACATCTGACTTTTCTTTGATGAAGTTTATCCATGTATATCTAGAAAAATCATCAACCACAACATAGGCATACCTCTTACCACCAAGACTTTCAACCTGCATAGGTCCCATAAGATCCATATGTAGAAGTTCCAAAACTTTGGAAGTTGTCAGATGTTGGAGCTTTGGATGGGACATCTTGGTTTGCTTTCCTATTTGACATTCACCACATATTTTGCCATCATCAATCTTCAGTTTAGGAATACCTCTTACAGCATCCATAGATATGATCTTCTTTATGCCTCTGAAATGAAGATGACCTAGTCTTTGATGCCACAGTTTCACTTCTTCTTCTTTAGCTAGAGAGCAGGTTGAAGTGAGACTGAGATTTTGGGATTCCCACATGTAACAGTTGTCTTTAGATCTGGCTCCTTTCATGACAACCTCTTGTTCTTTGTTAGTCACTATACATTCAGATTTGGTAAAGTTTACACTGTATCCTTGATCACATAGTTGACTTATGCTGATCAGGTTAGCAGTTAAACCTTTAACTAGCAGCACATCATCTAGTCTTGGAACATCTTGACAATCCAAGGTTCCAACTCCCTTGATTTCTCCTTTAGCTCCATCTCCAAAGGTAACATACCTGGATGAATGTAATTTTAAGTTTACTAACAAATTCTTCAATCCAGTCATGTGTCTTGAGCATCCACTGTCAAAGTACCAGTCTTCTTTAGCTGATACTCTCAGAGATGTATGTGCTATGTATGCAGTATTTTTCTTTGACCAGATGAGTTGAGATTTCTTTTGATGCCTTTGCCCTGTGTGTTGTTCAGCTGATCTCCAAGCTTGATTGTTGATTTGGTTCTTGGGTATGTGGCTTTGATCAGTCTGAATGTCAGTTTTTGGTCTCCAAACCTTCTTGATGACCTCTGTCTTCTGCTTAGGAGGTTGCTGATTTCTTTGATGTCTATGCAGCACTTTCTTGGTACCTTCTACTTTCTGTTTGGAAGGTTGCTGATACATCTGATTTGGATATCCATGCAACTTATAACAATGAGGTTTGATATGTCCAAATCTTCCACAGTGATGGCATCTCCATCTTTGATACTTCTTCTTCATTTTGTTCTTTCCAGAATGTTGAGACATCTGTTGGAACATTATGTTTGTCTTTGTGTTCTGATGTTGAAGCATCTGTTGGGACATCTTGTTTGACTGTGTAGTTTTTGCAGTAGCTTTGCTAGAGCTGGCTTCATCTCTGTTATATCCCAGTCCACTTTTGTCCCCTGAATGTTTATTATTGCTGAGAATAACATCCAGTGTATTTGAGCTGCTGTTCAACATTTTAACAGATTTGGACATATGTTCCAACTTAGAGTTGAGAAGAGTTACTTCACTTTTCAAGGTATCAATGATTACTTGATCACTTGCTTTTTCATCTTCTAATACCTCATTCTGCTTCTTTAGCTTTATAACCTCACTGCATATTTCAGTGCTTCTCTTGTATAGATCTTTGAAAGCTTGCTCAAGATCTGCATAAGTAAGCTCTCCACAACTGGAATCACTATCATATTCACACAGTCCAGCTAAAGCAGTAAAATGCTTAGCTGATTCTTCTTCTGAATCTCCTCCTGAGTCTTCATCAGACCAGGTTACAGATAGTCCCTTCTTTTGTCTTTTTAAGAAGGTAGGACATTCCTTCTTGACGTGTCCATATCCTTCACATCCATGGCACTTGATTCCTTCTTGACTGGTCTTTTCAGCATAATTTGACTTTTTATTAGCATCATAAGGTCTCCTGTTCTCAGAAGAGTTTGTGTATTTTCCATTGGATTTGGATTTGCCATCCATTCCTCTGAGAATCTGTTTGACTTGTCTTCCAAGCATAGCTAGGTTTTCTGATAAGCTTTTACCATTTTCTGATTCATCATCTTCTTCTTCATCAGTATTTGACACCAATGCTATGCTTTTGTTCTTTTTAACATTTGTCTCATTCATTCCCATCTCAAAAGTTTGAAGGGAGCCAATGAGTTCTTCAACTTTCATGGAGCATATGTCTTGAGCTTCTTCTATTGCTGTGACTTTCATGTCAAATCTTTTTGGCAAAGATCTGAGAATCTTTCTTACCAGCTTTTCATCAGTCATCTTTTCTCCCAAAGCTCCAGAAGTATTGGCTATATCCAAGATGTTCATGTAGAACTCATGAATTGATTCATCTTCCTTCATCCTCAAGTTTTCAAACTTGGTGGTGAGAAGTTGAAGTCTTGACATTTTTACTTTTGATGTTCCTTCATGAGTTATTTTGAGAGTATCCCAAACATCTTTGGCCAGCTCACAATGATGCACAAGTCTGAAAATGTTCCTATCAATGCCATTGAATAAAGCATTTAAGGCTTTTGAGTTGCCTAGTGCTGAGTCTTCTTCCTCCTTACTCCATTCTTCTTCAGGTTTCAGCACTTTTGATCCATCTTTGGTGTCTTGGACAGGATGATCCCATCCAACATTGACTGCTCTCCATGCCCTGTTGTCAAGTGACCTTAAGAATGCAATCATTCTTGGCTTCCAGTAGTCATAATTAGATCCATCCAGTATAGGTGGTCTATTTACTGACCCTAAATCTCTGTCCATGTTACAGAATTTGTATTCCCTAGATCTCACCCAGTATAAACAGGCAGGGTGCCTGCTCTGATACCAATTGAAATTCTGTGATCAGGTATGAGATGTCCTAAGAGATGTCCCAACACTTAATAGGACATTTGACAAATTTAACCAAAACTTAAACAGCAAGAAAAGTAAACAACACAGAAGTTTGTTAACCCAGTTCAGTGTATAACCACACCTACATCTGGAGGCTACCAAGCCAGGAGGAAATCCACTATTAGTAATATTAATTCTAGACTTAAACCACCCTGTTTAATCTATCACTTAATACTTACCCAATGCAATTTCTACCTAAGACTCACTTAGATAAGAGTACCCTACTCACTCCCCCTCAATCACACAGTGATCAAGTTTACAAGTTTACTGAAATTGAAGACATCCTTCAAACAAAACAGCTTGATCTTACTTCACAGTTTCAATCAAGTCACAAATGCACTTTTGCTTAAAAGCTCATAAAGTGGTACATTAAAAACAACCTGCTATTAAAACTCTAGACACCCTATTTGGTCTTCTGAAATTCGTACTCAATTCTATGAGTTTCTGTTGCTTAAATAGGTATCTGAATTTTGGGCTTTCTGTAGAATGATCCAGCCCTAATGTGCAGCAACTGTCACCTTGAATTTAGGGTTTGTTACCTCCTATATTCTAGGTGATTTAGGTCTTCTGTTTTAATCTGAATATAAAACACCCTACAGATGCGCCTTGTTCTGTTTTTATCCATCATTAATTAATTCCAGATACTTCTCCTTAAATATCTCTGATCAGTTAATCATTAATTAATTCTGGTAGCAGGTCTGAGATGTCTCAACATCTGTTGGGACATCCTGAAAAACTGAACTTAATTTATTCACACAATGTCCCAACATCTGATGAGACATCCTGAAATAAGTTCATATACTCTGTTTGCTAATGTCCCAACATCTGATAGGACATTCTGAACTAAATTTAACATTTCTTGTTTGGTCAAAAATTCTGCCAATTCTTAAACATCTACAGAGTGAAAATGGTGCAGTGGGGTTACAGCTTGTTTCAGGCTTGTGTTCTTGCTGGTTTCTACTCAATGAGGCATGGTGAGTTGAATGGTGAAAATGGTTTGAGTGTTTTGTGGCTGGGCAGAGAGATTCGAAGCAATTTGCAGCTAGGGTGTGTTTTGTGTATGTGATGGTGTCAAGTGTTTCAGCCTTGCTTAGTGTTATGTCTAGCTTGCAAATGGAAAGTATAAACAAATCTAATTGGCTGGATGATGTGACATGGCCTGCTGTGATAGGTAAGTCACCTTTTGCAAAATGTCAACTTCTTTGTAAGAGAGGCATGGGCTAAGTTATAGCTTGGTACATGAGTATGGGCTGGCGCAGCATGGCATGAGAGTGAAGCTAGGGAGGTTCAGCAGCCAAGGCAACTAGTTGGTGAAGTGTGATGAGTGGTTTTGCAAGTTGCTTACTTTTTGAAACTTTGTGAAAAATGCCTTGTTACATGAACTATGGACATGTGAACCTTGGTCCAATTCTGACTTTTTAGGACATGTAGAATGCTTGCATACTGGTTTGAAATGAATTAGAAGTTACAATTGGCTTTGGTTCATGATTTTGCAAAATTCACATTTGAAGCATGCCTTGAAAATCAATGATTTTTGCTAACTTTGTCACACCATAACTTTTGATCCAAGAAGAGTTTGATCATGTTCTTGTACGTTTTGAAAAGGGAAAGATGAGATCTACAACTTTCATGACCAAAGTTTTTTCATTTGAAGCTTTTTTGGATCAAGAATTAAGGCTTGAAAAATGACCTAAAATGAAGCATTCTTGAAAAGTCAACTATGCCCAAAAAGTCAACATTTGCAAAACTTCCAAACTCTTGATTTCTATGAACTTCAACCTTCTTCCATGATCAAATAAAGATCATATACACTCAAAATGATGAAGATCACCCATTGGTTGGGTCATTGGGGGCCTCAGATGCCCTGATTTTGCACTGACTTGTCCAGAAAGTCAACTCTTGATCAGATGACTTCCCCATGGAATTTCTTCATGAAAATTGATATGCATACTCCCTATACCATATAGAGACCAATGGAAACAAGAATGACCAAAAAAATTGGAGTTATGGCCTTTGAAACCAAAACCCTAATTTTAGGTCAACTGTGCAGTCAAGCTTGGCTCTGCATCCATACCAAATCCAGTTCTTGTGATTCTTTTGGATTCTTGGCTTTGAGAGGATGTAATATGATGTAAGAACACACATGGACCCCTTTGAAGTGATTGATGGCCTTTGGAGTAGCTCAGGAGGCTCTTGGATTGCTCAGATCACAAACCCTAGGTGCAGATGGCTTAGAAGCTATGCAGTGAATCAAAAATGAGATGTGAGATGATATGATTGTGTTTATGCATATGAGAATGATCACAAGCCATGGTGTGAATGGGTGAGGGCAAATTTGGGGTGTTTACAGCTGCCCCTATTCAAGCATGAGTTAGCTGTGCCGGTTGTAAGCGACGGCTTGACAGGCAAACAAGATAACTTGTGGTTGAATACCAAAGACAGTCCAAAATTTGCACTCACAGAAAGAAGAAGAAAAGGGATATAGATTGAAAAAGAAAATAAAGTATATTGTAAAATGGGTGATAGAGCAATGACGGGGACGACCGACATGCTGGGAAAAGCGTGCCAAATAAAGCGATGACGGGGACGGCCGACATGCTGGGGATAAAAGGTAAAGCTAAGACGGGGACGGCCGACTAGCTGGGGAAAATGAAATTATGATGGGGACGGCCATCAAGTTCATAAAGCAAGGTAACCAACGATGGGGACGGCCATCGGGCTAAAAAAGGAAAAGGGACCACGACGGGGACGGCCATCGGGTTAAAGAATAAATGAAATAAACAGATGATGGGGGACGGCCATCAAAGGTGAAGGACGATCACCTAGCAGGGTACGGCTGCTCTGTTGGGTAATAAAGGAATTATGATGGGGACGGCCATCAAAGGTGGAGGACGACCACCTGGCAGGGTACGGCTGCCGAAAATATCAACGATGGGGACGGCCATCGGATAGAAAAGGTCAACGATGGGGACGGCCATTGGACGAGCATGATGGAGGACTACCATCAAGAAGTGGAGGACGACCACTCAGCAGGGTACGGCTGCTCTCGAGGTTTCTCATGACATAGGACGAATGCCAGATAACCAAAATCAACAATGGGGACGGCCATTGGATAAAATGATGAAGGACGATCATCAAAAGGTGGAGGACGACCACCTAGCAGGGGACGGCTGCTAAAACAACGATGGGGACGGCCATCGGACGAGCATGATGGAGGACGACCATCAAGAAGTGGAGGACGACCACTCAGCAGGGTACGGCTGCTCTCAGGGTTTATCATGACACAGGACGAGTGTCAGATAAAAAGGAAAATTTGTTTGCGATCTACTGGGGATATAGTAAACACGGGCGAGTATTTACAACCAAGAAGAGAAAGTACAAGTGTTTAGATGATGTGTATAGATTAAAGATGCGGACGAGCATCCTTAAGACTATGATACGGACGAGTATCAAGTAGAAACAAACTGACACGTGTTCAGAGATGATGATACGGACGAGTATCAACTGGTTAACAAGGAACACGGACGAGTGTTGAATCTGAAAAAACTCTTCTGGGGAATAGTAGACACGGACGAGCATCTATATTCAAGAAGACAAGTGTGTTTGACACAGTGTATGGATTAAAGATGCGGACGAGCATCCTTAAGACTATGATACGGACGAGTATCATGTAGAAACAAACACTAGACGCAATGTTCTGAGATGATGATACGGACGAGTACCAACTGGTTAACAAAGAACAAGGACTATTGTCGAATCTGTGGGGAGATAAGTGTTGTGTATAAGATACGGAAGAGTATCTGTATAGGTGTATCATGAGTATATATAGATGAGTGTTTAACTGTTGGGGAGAGCGACACGGACGAGTGTCGAGAGAGAAAAGTATAACAAGTGTATGGGTGATGAAAGTGTAAGCGACTGCGCTGGGGATATGACACGGACGGGTGTCAAGAAAGTGTATATAAGTATATGCGAGTGCAAAGGGAACGTCTTTGGCTTTCTGTTGGGATATAACACGGACGGGTGTCAAAAGGAGTATATACTGGTGTTTGTGATTTGTGAGGCAACTGCTCTTGCTGGTAACTCTGGTGGGGATTTTTCTTCTGTATGTTGATGAACTGTTATTATTCACAAGTGTTGGTTCATAACATGGCTTATGATTATGCTATGTATTTGATTTTTGCCGTAATGCTCCGTATTTGACGGAATGCTACGCTTTGTGGGTGAATATGATGCAAATGCTATGATTGTGCAAAGAGGCACAAATCCGGGATTCGGATCCCGCTGCTGCAGAGATCCCTAGCTGATCTGTTTGAAATGGACATCCCAGCTGGGGAGGAGATCATTGGTAGATCTAATAAGATGATATTTTCTTGGGGATACGGGTCACTGATAGACATATCCTAATAAATGAGAAACCCAGCTGGGGTTTGCAGAAGCTTTCTTCACTCTGTCGTGATCCTTTCCTGCGTTGCTCTTCTGAATAGAGGCTGAAGATTCTGTGGGGAGATGATTCCCTGACTCCTGTACTTTACTGAGGAAGAATGATTGGTACTATGGCTGGGGAGAATTGTTGGTAACTCAGCTGGGGAGAAAGCAACTTGAGTGCTAAAATTGAGTGTTGATTTGCCAGCTTGCTGGGATATAACTTGCATGCTCCAGGTTGCGTTCTGGATACCTGCAATCCTGCAAAGATAAGGAAACGCACAAAAGGTCCCGAGGTATCCTTTACTGGATTCCGTCATAGGAGTTAAGCATTCTCAAGAGTAAATATATTCCCTGCAAGCATGTGTTTCTATTTTTAGTGAAAAACATCTGTGCTTATGCAATTAGTTTTAGAGACATCAGACATTCTTTGCAAACGAAATATGTACAAGACGAAACATGACTGAAAAATCTGATTTTATTAATTCATGTGCCCTAAACTGGCAAGATACAGTCAAAGAAACATATCTCCTGAAATGAGGAGATTGTTACAAATTGAGAAACAAAGTGCTGGCGATGTTGACGACGCTTTCAAAGGAGCTTCCTCTCCTGCTATGACTCGTATGACAATGACGTTCTTCTCGCCTTGCTTTCTGAAGAAGGCTAATTCTAATTGAAGCTTGATCCTTTTGAAGCTTTCCAAGTTGCAAGTGATACAGACGAATTCAGAATGCAGTTGTTCGCTTATTCCCTTATTTTGCATGGATCGCCCTTTCGGGTTTTCAATCCATCGGGATACCCATTTTTGCCTGAGTTGTCCAATGCGGCTTTTCAACTCAGCGGGTGTACATTTTTATTTATTTTCCCTTATTTTTGCCCGAGTCTTTTATTCTGTTTTTGACTCGCCGGGATGCCCTATTTTTGCCTGGACTTACATTCTGTTTTTATGTCCAGCGGGTCATTTTTATGCGAAGTATTTTTTAACTGCATCTGAATTCACAGGGGACGGGAAATCTTCACCATCCATGGTGTTGAGCATCAGTGCTCCACCAGAGAAAACTTTCTTTACAACAAATGGTCCTTCATAGTTTGGAGTCCATTTTCCCCTGTGGTCTGTATGAGGAGGGAGGACTCTTTTCAGCACAAGATCTCCTACCTGGTACTCTCGGTACCTGACTTTCTGATCGAAGGCTCTCTTCATTCTCTTCTGATATAGCTGCCCATGACAGATTGCAGTCAATCTCTTCTCTTCGATCAGACTCAGTTGTTCGTAACGGGACCTAACCCACTCTGCTTCACTCAGTTTAACATCCATCAATACCCGCAGAGAGGGTAGTTCAACTTCAACCGGTAGGACTGCTTCCATACCATACACAAGTTGATACGGTGTTGCCCCAGTGGATGTCCTGATTGACGTGCGGTACCCCTGCAAGGCAAATGGTAGCATTTCATGCCAGTCTTTGTAAGTGACTACCATCTTCTTCACAATCTTCTTGATATTCTTATTTGCTGCCTCAACAGCGCCATTCATCTTCGGCCTGTAAGGAGAAGAATTGTGATGTTGGATCTTGAAGTCCCGGCATAATTCAGCCATCATCTTGTTGTTCAAGTTGGAACCATTATCAGTAATGATTCGCTCGGGAACTCCATATCGACAGATGATATCTCTCTTCAGAAACCTGGCTACCACTTGTCTTGTAACGTTTGCATATGAGGCTGCTTCGACCCACTTGGTGAAATAGTCGATGGCGACCAGGATGAATCTGTGGCCATTCGAAGCAGTTGGCTCAATCTTACCGATCATATCAATGCCCCACATGGCAAAGGGCCATGGAGAAGACATGATGTTCAAAGGATTGGGAGGCACATGCACCTTATCTGCGTAGATCTGGCATTTGTGGCATTTTCTGGCGTAGGCACAACAGTCTGCATCCATTGTGATCCAATAATAGCCTGATCTTAACAACTTCTTAGCCATTGCATGTCCCCCAGCATGGGTACCAAAGGAGCCTTCGTGCACTTCATGCATCAATAAATCTGCTTCTGTCTTGTCGACGCATCTGAGGAGTACCATATCAAAGTTCCTTTTGTATAAAGACCCATCAGTGTTCAGAAAGAAACTACCAGCAAGCCTTCTCAAAGTCTTCTTATCCTTGGAAGATGCCCCAGGTGGGTATGTTTGATCCTCCAAGAAGCATTTAATGTCGTGGAACCAAGGCTTATCATCTTTGACAACTTCCGCTGCAAATACATATGCTGGTCTATCAAGTCTGGACACTGAAATTTGAGGTACAAAGTTGGCAGCTTGAACTTTGATCATGGATGAAATGGTAGCAAGAGCATCTGCAAACTGATTCTCGTCCCGAGGGATATACTCAAGCTTGACTGTTGTGAAGAAAGTCAATAACCTCCTTGTATAATCCCTGTAAGGTATCAGATGATCCTGGTGGGTGTACCATTTTCCGTTGGTTTGATTAACTACCAGAGCTGAATCTCCGAATACGGTTAATGTCTTGATCCTGAGGTCGATGGCTTCCTCAAGACCCATAATGCAAGCTTCGTATTCAGCTTCGTTGTTAGTGCAGTTGAAAGTGAGTTTTGCCGAGAATGGCATGTGAACTCCTTTAGGTGTAATGAGTACTGCACCAACACCACGACCATTCATGTTAACAGCCCCATCAAACATCATTGTCCATTCTTCTTCCGGGTCAGGCCCTTCGGTGTGAACAGGCTCCTCATGATCTTTTGATTTAATAAACATGATGTCTTCATCAGGGAAGTCAAACCTCATAGGCTGGTAGTCATCAATGGGTTGCTCAGCAAGATATTCAGATAGTACACTGCCCTTGATGGCTTTCTGAGAAGTGTACTGGATGTCGTATTCTGTGAGAATCATTTTCCATCTTGCAACCCGTCCGGTAAGAGCTGGCTTCTCGAAAATGTACTTAACTGGGTCCATTTTAGAGATCAACAAAGTAGTGTGGGTCAACATATACTACCTTAGTCGGCGAGCAGCCCACGCTAAAGCACAGCAAGTTTTCTCGAGCAGTGAATAACGTTGTTCACAGTCGGTAAACTTTTTGCTTAGGTAGTATATTGCATACTCTTTTCGACCAGACTCGTCATGCTGGCCCAGCACACACCCCATTGACTCTTCTAATACTGTCAAGTACATTATCAGAGGTCTTCCTTCCACTGGAGGCATAAGGATTGGAGGTTCTTGCAGATATTCCTTGATCTTGTCAAAAGCCTTCTGGCAATCTTCATTCCACCTGACCGTTTGCTCTTTTCTTAACAGCTTGAACAAGGGTTCACAGGTTGCCGTAAGGTGAGATATGAACCGTGAGATGTAGTTCAATCGACCTAAGAACCCTCGAACTTCCTTCTCTGTTTTCGGTGCAGGCATCTCTTGGATGGCTTTGACTTTATCAGGGTCAACTTCAATCCCTTTCTCGCTTACAATAAAGCCCAGCAGCTTACCAGATCGCACCCCGAATGTGCATTTGTTGGGGTTCAACTTCAGTTGGTACTTCCTCAGACGCTTGAACAATTTAAGCAGATTTACCAGATGGTCTTCTTCAGTAAGGGACTTGGCAATCATGTCATCCACATAACACTCTATTTCTTTATGGATCATATCGTGGAATAACGTTACCATAGCCCGTTGATACGTTGCACCGGCATTCTTGAGCCCAAATGGCATTACCTTGTAGCAGAACGTGCCCCAAGGTGTGATGAATGTTGTCTTCTCCATGTCTTCAGGTGACATCTTGATCTGGTTGTATCCTGAAAATCCATCCATGAAGGAGAATACCGAGAACTGAGCCGTGTTATCCACCAATACATCAATGTGAGGTAATGGGAAGTCATCTTTCGGGCTGGCTCTGTTCAGATCCCGGTAGTCAACACACATTCTTACTTTGCCGTCTTTCTTAGGCACAGGTACTATGTTAGCAACCCACGGCGGATAACTAGTCACAGCAAGGAACCCGGCGTCCCATTGCTTTTGTACCTCCTCCTTGATTTTCATAGCCATGTCTGGACGAGTACGGCGCAGTTTCTGTTTAACCGATGGGCACTCTTCTCTCAAAGGCAGCTTGTGCACAACAATATCGGTATCCAACCCTGGCATATCTTGGTAAGACCAAGCAAACACGTCCACATACTCTTGAAGCATGTCTATCAGTTGTCTCTTCACTGAGTCTTGCAGGCAGGCCCCGATTCTAACTTCTTTCACGTCTTCATCTGTACCAAGATTGATCACTTCAACCTCCTCCTGGTGAGGAGTAATAACCTTTTCCTCTTGTCTTAACAACCTGGCTAGCTCTTCAGGAAGCTCATATTCTTCATCAACCCCTTCATCAGCTTGATTGATTGGATTGTCAAAGTCATACGATGTCATAGCCGTGCTGTTGTCGGTGCTGTCTGGAAGGCACACTCTGCAAGGGTTAAGTTTGTTCATTTTAGTGATCTGATTTTAATCTTTATTTAGAAAAGTGAAATGAAGTTGTCATTTTGAAAACACCGCCATTTATTTTTTGTACAAAAAGAAAAATGGAAAAACAGTGAACGAAAAGAAAAAGACTCGTTTGCAAAAAGATGTCTGATATTTCATTAATTGATCTTGTTTGCACAAAAAGTACAGATGGCCCGATTACAAAATGAGTCTTGTCATCTTGGGCAAGATGCAAGACTTTGATGCATGCTTATAAAAAATACAGGAAATAATAATTACTCTGCATGAGTAACTCTTATAATTTCCTGGGAAGACCAGTTCGAGACACTACTCCCCTGGATTTTTGGACGAATCCAGCTTTCCAGGTTGCGCTCCTCTTCCAGCTCGTCTTCCAGACAGTTGATAGCATCAGGGGTAAGCATCCCCCCACTCACAAAATTGGGCTTTTTCGCAGCCGCTGTTTGATCTTGTTGAGTTGGTTTGTAACCCAACCCAAATCTGTCTTCTTTCTTCTCCACCGATAGCAGTTTGCCCCAGCCTTGGGCAGTTCCTTCCTCAACAACCTTTCGGGCTTGTTGGTATGATGACATTGGAGTACCAGACACAGCAGATGTTTCATTCACATTCAAGGCTTCAAACCCCTGGCTCATTGTTTCATGGATCTCCCCATCCATCTCAATGTACTTATAGGTTGCCAGGTGGCTGACAAAAATGTCCTCTTCTCCACAGATTGTAACGATTTGACCCTCTCACTCATATTTTAACTTCTGGTGAAGGGTAGAGGTCACGGCGCCAGCAGCGTGAATCCATGGCCTACCCAACAAACAGCTGTAGGCAGGCTGAATGTCCATCACATAGAAGATAGTTTTAAAGGTCTGCGGGCCAATCGTTATGGGCAACTCGATTTCTCCCAGAACCGATCTCTTTGAACCATCAAAGGCTCTCACCACTAGGTTGCTGGGTCTCAACGCCAATCCGTCATATTCTAGCTTCACCAGGGCCTTCTTAGGTAAGACATTGAGGGATGACCCCGTGTCTACCAGCACATGGGAAAGGACAGCACCTTTGCATTCCATGGTTATGTGCAAGGCTTTGTTATGGCTACGGCCCTCCGTTGTCAAATCAGCATTGGTGAACCCTAGTCCGTGACTAGCATTGACATTTCCAACTACTTCTTCCAGCTGATTGATAGTGATCTCTTCAGGCACGTAAGCTGCGTGCAGGACTTTGAGTAGTGCATTCCGATGGGCTTCGGAGCACATAAGCAATGATAGGATTGAGATCTTGGAAGGCGTCTGATGAAGCTGATCCACTATTTTATAATCACTCTTTTTGATGATTCGCATGAACTCATCAACCTCTTGATCGAATGGTGTCTTCAAAGCTTCCTTAACAGCTTGATCTTCCTGCATAGGGCTCTTCCCTTTTGCCTTGGCAGCAGCTTCTGCTTCGGCAGTGGGTCTCTGAATTTGTGGAGCGAAAAGACATCCGCTTCGAGTGAAGCCTCCGCCTCCGCCCACATTGTCAATTTGTAGTGCAGGGGTTGATGATTCAAAAGTGATTCTTTGTCCTTCACAGTACAAGTCAGAGCCGTAATGCCAGGGGATGGCATTACTGCTTTCATAAGGTACGGGTCCAGGCACCGTGATGGTGACCGGACTGATTGCAGCTGTTGAAGGAATTGTAATAGTCTGAGGATCATAATAGATTGTCACCGGTGCCCTGGTGGGAGCAGCACTTTCTGAATTGTAGGCAGAGTTGCTTTCAGGATCGTAAAATATGGTGACGGTAGAGACATCTTCATGATTGGTTGCTGGTGTTGTAGGAGACATTGTTGGAAGAATGGATGTTGTCGTTGTAGGAGGTTCAAAATGGAGTGAAGCTGAAGTTGTAGCAGGAAGATTCGTTGAGAACTGATCAGTTGAGATAATGGATGAAGTACTTGTTGATGAAGCCGAAGAATTGTCAGGAACAATGGTTGTTGCAGTTGTAGGAGGTTCTGAAACCGTTGCTGATGAGATTGTCGGATTTGTTGGAAATGATGTGGTGATCTGAAGCTGGCCACTCTGAATAAGGCCGTCTATGCCGTTCCTCAAATCATCGCACCCATTTACAGAGATATTGCAGTAAGCACAACCCAACTCACACCCCGGGAACATTTGACATTCCAGGAGTTGAGCCTTGATTTCTACCAATGGTGTCCTGATCTGTCCCACACTGGTTATCAAATAAGACGGTTTGTCTTCTTCAATAGCGTTAATCCGGGGACCACCATGGTTTGGCATGGGGTTCTTATTGACATTGGGTGGTGGTGCGAAATTCAGAGCTTTCGAGTCTACCAGGTCTTGTACCTTCATATGCAGGGCTCTGCACTTTTCTGTGTTGTGGCCAGGTGCGTTTGAATGGAAGGCACACCTGGCGTTGGAATCATAGTTCCTGGGTAGACTGTTGGGGTCTGGAGGTACCAACGTCCTTAGCTCAACTAGGTTGAGTTTCAGGAGTTGTGGCAGCAGGGTAGCATATGGCATAGGGATCGGATCGATCACCCTATTAGCTTGAGATGGCCTCTGCTGGAATGGCCTTTGTTGACTGTTGTTGTTGGTGTTGCTGTTGTTGTAATTTCTTGGAGGATACTGATTTTGCTGATGGTACTGAGGTTGTGGCTGATAGTTTTGTTGCGGAGGTTGATAAACTGGCTGAGGATGAGCTGGAGCAGGAATGGTGACTGCTGCTATTGACCTTTGAACATATTGGGGCCTGCCCCTGTTTGAATGGATGGCATTGGTCTCGCCAGTTCTTCTCGGGCCTGCAAAAGGCTTTCTTGCACTACTGGACGAGCTTGCACCGTTATCTGAGATTTTTCCCATTTTTAACAAGCTTTCAATTCTCTCCCCAGCTATGACAACATCTGCAAAGCTAGTGGAAGAGAAAGCAGCCAACCTGTCAATATATGTTCCCTGAAGGGTGTTCATGAACATATCTGCCATTTCCCGTTCAGACATAGGTGGTTGAACAACAGCAGCCAGTTGCCTCCATCTCTGTGCATATTCTCGGAAACTTTCTCTTGACGACTGTGACATTCCCATTAGGAGAGTCCTGTTGGGTGCCATATCTAAGTTATACTGATACTGTCTGATGAAGGCCTCTGCCAGGTCTTTCCAGCATCTAATAGTTGCCCTTGTCAAGTGAGAGTACCATTCTCTTGACGCTCCAGTTAAGCTGTCTTCGAAATAGAACATCCAGAGCTTCTCATCCATTGTATAGGCCTTCAGCCTTCCCAGAAATGATTGCAGATGAGTCCGGGGGCATGAAGTACCGTTATATTTTTCAAAGCAAGGAGGCTTGAACTTATGGGGGATCCTGACCCCGTCTACCAAACCCATGTCCATGACGTCGAAGCCCAAAGAGTTTTGAGATTCTAAGGACCTCAACTTCTCAGCTATCTCATCCAATCTCCTATCATAAGCTTCTTCCCCAACACCCATTACTGTGAATTGGTCCTCCTGAGGATCTTCTTGAAGTACCCTAGCTGCGGTGGCAGTCCCTTGAACATTTGCAGGGATGTTGACCTCAGGATGGAGGTGTGGTCCAAATACCGGGGGATTGACATGAGGTTGTACCCTTTCATTGTTACTGGTACCGGCAGTCCCTATATGTGGATCCTCTTGATTTTGCCTTTCTACCATGGCTCTCAATCTTTCCTGGCTCTGAGCCATGTTGTTCATAACTTCCATAAACTGAGTCATTTGATTCCTCATCTCTAGCCTTTTGTTTGCCATCTGATTTCTGACCTCAGTAAGGTCCTGCTGCATCTGATCCATCTGAATTCCCGGAAGGTTGTTTCGGGTTGGATAACGGTGCGGACGGTTGAGGGGAAATACCCGGCGCCTAGCAATAGTTCTTGAACATCACAACAGAGGTTAGCAAAAAAACAAAACCTACAAAACAAACAAAGGGTTAGCATGCAATGCAGTTATGCTTATTTGCTCTCAAGGTATCCGGTTTGGCATTCAGTTTTGACCCTTCCAGACCCTTGAAGATGTTGTTGTTGTTGCTTGAAGAAAACCCAGATGAAGCAAACTAACACAAATATATTACAGAAGGTGAAATAATACAACCTGTTCATTTTACAACACAAGCCCTCTAAGGGGTCAAAATACATTACAGGAAAACAAAAGTACACGGAAAGAAAACAACAAACAAATGGTCAAACACCAAGACCAAACTCATCCTCACGAACTTCCTTGAGAAGTGCTTCGGTCACAGGATCAGCCGGACGCTCCGTGAGATTCCTGATGAGGAGATTCCGGGTCGTAACAGCTGCTGCTAGCTTCTTGTGCTGAGTTTGTTCTTTGGACCTCTTCACCCCTGCTCTGATCTTCAGCTCTGATATCTCCCTCTGGGCTGCTGCCAGGGCTTCTTGTTGTTCTTTTGCACTAGCTTCCAGTTGCTCCAACTTGTCTTGAACTCTTTTGTCCTCTAGAGTACGAGCCTCGGTGATCCTGACCCACCGAGCCTGACTCTCCTTCAGATACAAGTCTGTCCTTGCTCTTTGGAACTGGGCTTCTTTGCAAGCATTCTTCATGATTTGTTCTCCAGCTTTAGACTTTTTAATGTAATCCCCAGACTTCTCAATCTTAATCAGATGCTCTACTCTTAACTTCTCCAATCTCTCAACCTCCCTCATACCCTCACTTCTCTCCCGGAGGGTCTTCTGCAGAGCCTGAGTTAGCTTCTCATTCCTCTCCTTCAAGCTCTCAAACTCTTCCAAACTGATAGTGGCAGGGGGTGGTGTTGAAGATGACTCAGGCATGTCTTCTATGGTAAAGGGCATCCCAGAGAATTGGGCCCTGGCACGGGACCATTCATAATATTGTGCTGATGCCACATTATTGCACTTCCCCAAAATGGTTACTCCCTTTGTTTGAACATTATCCCAGGCCCAGGCAGCCTGCCTAACAATAGCCAAATTAATCTTGTTCTCACAATAGAGATTCTCAACCAAGTCCTGTGCCTTAGGAGTGTGGACCAGTGCATAGCCCAATTGTCGTCTAAACAGCAGAGGGTTGTAATTGATACTACCCTTAACTCCTATCAAAGGCACATTAGGAAAATGCCCACAGCTGGTGATGATATCCCTGCCCTTGGTGCTCTGAGTGCACCATCTGATGTCAGCTGAAGTTAGAACAGTGAGTCTCTTAGCCCAGATGCTTTGCTGATGAGGGTTTAGAAATGCATCTGTCCTGGGTAGATGCCTGAGAAGCCAAGTGTGGAACAATGGAGCACAACACCTCACTAATCTCCCCCTCTGCTTTTCATTCCTATGATGCACTGAATAGTAAAGATCCCCCAATAAAGTTGGCACTGGGTTCTTCAGGATGAACAGATGGATTGCATTCTTGCTAATGAATCGAGGCTCGTCTGCAAACAATACAATTCCATATATGCTCAAAGCCAACAAGGCACAAACAACTTTCCACTCTCCTAAAGAAGCTTTCAGGGTAGCTTGAGAGATCAAGAAATCCAGATGAAAACCAGGGATCCCAGCTTTGGAAGTCATATGCTGCTCAATTAGGACAGGTTCCAGATGCAAAGCCTTTGCTATTTCTCCATTAGCAGGAAAGACCATCTCAGGGTTGAAAGGGATTCCAGCCCTGATAGGCACACCAACCAAAGATGAGTATTCTTCTAAAAGAGGGCCCAATTGGAAGTCTTGGAAAGTGAAACATCTCAGTGGGGGATCATAGAACTGAATGCAGGTGTGGATCAGGCTTCTTTGTGATGGGTCCAGATCCATAACCATATCAAGTATATCTCCATAACTTTCCCTGAACAAAGGTATGTGATCTGGAGTGATCAAGGTCTGAATCCTCCTGATATCTGATAGCTCTGGCTGGAAGAAGTGATAGGTGATGTTGCTCTTTTTAGGAGCCATGGTGCTGAGACTGAGTAGAGACAGGTGCTGATGATAATACTGAAGAAGTGGGCCACTGACTGGCTGGTGCAGGTGATAACTGAAGCAGATAGCTGATGAAGACAAATCAAAACTGAAGATGGGGTCAAAACCAAAACCGGATGAAAATGGATACCCTGAAACACAAATAAGCAAATGTCAATATGATGCAATGATTATGTATGCAAATGATATGCAAGGGTCTGTGACTGAGCTGGATCTGATCAAAATGCCCTGATATAGGTCCAAGTGTGTTCAAGAATTCCAGTTGGAGGTCTATAAATCCAGTAACCAAGGTGGGGGACTCAAATAAAGAGCCACATGTCCAGGGTTTTAGAATCACAAGAACTGTCCAAAATGAAGCACTCTTAAACAATCAAAGTAACAGGGTATTCTGAGGTCAAGGTACCTGCAAACCTGTAAACAACCCAACCCCCTCGCAGGTGGTGTTCTAGAACAAGGATCCTCATACTTGGATCAGTTATGAGAAGTGTAAACACTTCCAAGCCGGAGGTACAGTGTTTACAATAACCATAACAATTCCTCCTCTAATTCACCTCAGTTTCTGAAGGTCGATACTAAAGGTCATCCAGACTTAGCAGGCTTCCCAGATAGCCCTAGCATTGCAGGAAATCTGCAACACAGAGTTCTCAAAAAGAAACCCATATCTGAACCGTGTTTCATATTCCCGCACCAGACCGAAATGGAAGGGGAAAGAATATGATTCACTCTAGCCTAGGTGTCACTCAGGTCCCAGGTATAGGACCTTAACTCTCAATGAATCACCCACCCACCAAAGCAAACAACAGATCCAGCCAGCAGCACAGTATGACAAATATGATAATATGCAAAACAATAAAGAAAACAGCAAAGCAACTGTACATAAAGCAATAAACAAAAATACATATACAAGCACAAATAAGCACATAACACCCCAGTAAACACAAATCAATCAAGCGCTAGGAGGAACCCACAAAAAGAACCAGAAGCCCTGGTTGCAGTATAAGGGTCCCCAGCAGAGTCGCCAAGCTGTCGCTCCCGACAAATGAAATGGATCAGATGAAGGTACAGACGCGAACGGTCGGCGAGAGGGACAATGAGAACACACAGCCGTGAACTCACTGGAGATGAATAGAGTCGCCAGCTAGGCATTTTTATCCCGGGGGAAAGGTAATGCTGCATAGACCTAGAAAAAGATGGATAAGACGGTTGCGAACCAGAGAGACTGAGAAAGGGGGTTGGTTACAACCTGGGAAGGTATTAGCACCCAGATTGTCCGCCGTACTCGACGGGATCCACGCTTGAAAGATTTGTGTTTTAAAGGGGTAGTGTCAGTGCAATTTGTGTGTAAAACAAACTGGGAAAGGATGTACAGGTGTCAGTGTAAGTGTATAGGTGATATGAAGTATGAAAGTGTCAGTGTAAAAGAGAAAGAGGTGAAATGCTCATGATAATGAGGCTAAAGAATGAAGCTGGAAGGAGGGGGAATATACAGAGACTTTTGTTCGATAACTGTTAAGTTATGCCTACGTATCCTCTCGTGCAATGAGGAAGTCAGAACACCGTAGTTCGACCCAAAGAGACTGAAAGATGAATTGACTTGTGAACTGCTTGCTTGTCAATGCTCAAGTGTATGACCTGTCTGGCTCAGGTGCAAACTGTCTTGCATTAGACGGAAGAAGCAAGTTCTCGTTTGTGAGTGAATGAGATGAGAAAAGAATCCCGGAGGAGACGATTATTGTTTGTTTTTTGTGTTTTCAGTCTTTTATTGCTTTTTGGATGTTTGTCATAAGTTAATGAGCTTAAGCCTAAACCAATGGATTTAGTAAACTCATCACATCTTCCCTCTGATTAGGGGTAATGAGAATACCTTAAGTGTGAAGTCAGATTCTCACACTTAATCACCTTTGATGTAGGATTAAGATCATTAACCTACTTGTGATTATTTAGATGTTTTTGGTGTTTTTGTTTAGTGTTAAGTAATGAGGTTAAGCCATAATCAGGGATTAAACAGACTCATTACACCATCCTAATAGAAGGATAATAGATGAGAATGTTTAAGCTGAGGAAAACTCCTCAACTTAATCCATGATTAGGGATTAAACTCATGACAAAACAAAGCCTTTATTAAGTGGATTTTAGTTAATGGTATGATGATGAAATGTTTTTTATGATTTGTAAGACAACTTGAGGGGGACTTGTCCATTAACACTAGGGTTAGTCCTTCTTAACCAGTTAAGGAAGAATTAGAACCCTAATGCAAGGCCCAAGTTACAAGTGTGATGTCTTGATACTTATTAAGTGAATTGATTAAAGGAGTTAAACACATTAAGGGTTTAACACTTAGGATTAAAGTTATACACTCCATCCTAAGAGAAGGATGCAGGCATAAGCTTAATCACAAAGCCTTAAAGCCTTTAGGGTTTAGTCCCTGATTATGAGATGAGAAGAGAAGACTCAAAAGAGACACAAAGGTAAAACTAAGAGGGGAGACTAATCAAAACCCTAATCATTGTCATGCTTGGTTGTTCCTAAGGTTTGTGAGGTTTTCAAGAGAAGATCTTCAATGGAACCACCAGGAAGCAGATGAAAGGATCAAGAGAAGCAAAGCAACTTGCTTCATTCAAGAAGTCAAGTCACTTGAAGAAAGAAAGTAAGGAGAAAAAGAATGAGCAAGCTCAAACTCAAACACACATAAAATGCAGCATGGATGCAAGAGAGAGATGAGAATAAAGTATGAGAAGTGAAGGCAAATCCACTTCTCAAAGTTACTTACCACCTGAAAAGTTAGAAAAGGAATGCAATGCAATGCAAAATGGGATGAGATGACATGATGAGAAACAAAACCAGAAGCACATACATGATGCTAATGATGCTATGAGATGCTACAAACATGAGGCAGCACATGGAGATGTTCATACAAGATCATGGATGCAAATGATGCAAGTTAAGGAGCATGATCTTACATGAAAAGTTATGAAACATACATGGCAAACAAAATGGCAAATATGGGATGCAATGATCAAACATACTTTCTATATGTCTTAAGATGTCAAATGAATCAAATGGATGCTTGGAATGTCATGGCAAGTCATGTTATGCAAGAGAATGCAAAAGGGATGCAAAAGAAAGCCCAAATTAGGGTTTATGAAACAAACATCAAACAAAACTCAAAAACAGAAGCAAACCCTAAGATAAAAAATGGAAAATGCCACCCAAAGAAACCCTAAACCTATACTAAACCAAAGTCCAAAGGGGAGGTCTCAACTCTTAACCAATCTCAAGTTATGATTTTTCTAAGTTATTAGGGTTTTTAGGGTTCCTAAACAAAAGAAATGTCAAACAAATTGAAAATGAGGAATCAAATCATGGCCATTTAATCCTAGAAACTATATGCTAAACACAATGCAATGCAAGAAGAATCAATGTCCAACTCTTCATGAATAGGCAGAAATGAATTTTTGAACTTTGGATCAAAATAATGCACAAAAAATGATTTAATTCAATGGAAAATTCTCAAAGTGCATCAAGATCGAAAAAGAAATTTGGTTTGAAGGTTGGACAATGTTTCTAAACGTCTTAGAACATTTCATGAATTTTTTGGTGATTTTTAGATACTTAAAAGTATTTTTAATAAATTAATTCTCATTAATCAATTAAAAATAATCTTTTAAATATTTAAAAATACTTTTTTAATGCTAAAAATAAAAATAAAAATATTTTTGTGTTATAAAAATTAATAAAACTCAGGAGAAAAAGTTTCATAATTTTTAAACATTTTTTACTATTTTTAAATAATTTAAACAAATAAAATGAAAAGAAAATGAATTAAAATAAATAAAAGGAGAAGTATGCAGGATGGGTGGCTGGGATTCAATCTGGGCTTGGGGGCATTGACTACGCGCCAGATCCTGTGGCCCACGTTTAAACTGACTTAAACCCAATTAATTAAATAAATAATGAAGATTAGGGCTTAATGACAAATCTGGACCGTCCACACGCGCGGCAAGTCAAACATTTCAACGCATCCAACGCTCTAGATTCAAATGGTCTTAATTACTGGGATTAAACCCTAATGATTTTCAGGTGGCCGGAGAAGACCTCCGGTCGTCTTCTCCGGTGGGAAGCCCACCTGAAAATCTCCAAACTCCCTCAAAACCCAACTAAAACAAAATCTAAAAACATGGAAATGAATCCCAATCACTCACGAATCATAACCCTCACTCAAAACCAATTTATTCTTCCTGGAATTCATGAATCGAGCAAAACAAATTTCTAGGTCACAGAGTTTCAGAAGCTAATTAAATACTCATTTCAACACCATTTCAAAAACCAAAAGCACCGGGATACTCAGTGAAGCATAGAGAACAAGTTTATAACATGAAAAACGATTTCTGGAAAAATAATTCTTGAGCTACCTGAGATTCGAAGCTTTCACTCTGATGACTTTCTGGCCTTTCCTCTTGATGAAAACCACTCCACTTAACCCTCTGGTGATGCTTGAATGCTCAAGAGGAATTTATGTTGGCTGAATGAAGAGTTTGAGCAGCTTCTGCTCAAGCTCAGTTGAAAATGGCAATGGAGTTTCAGGCTGTTTCTGGCAATGGTGAAGGGTTGTTTGTGGTCCAGATGATGAGTGGAGAAGGTCTATGGAGCTTGTTCTGATGTTTGTGAGCTGTGGAGAGAGTTTCGAATGAAACTGCAAGTTGGAGTGAAAATGGTGCAGTGGGGTTACAACTTGTTTCAGGCTTGTGTTCTTGTTGGTTTCTACTCAATGAGGCATGGTGAGTTGAATGGTGAAAATGGTTTGAGTGTTTTGTGGCTGGGCAGAGAGATTCGAAGCAATTTGCAGCTAGGGTGTGTTTTGTGTATGTGATGGTGTCAAGTGTTTCAGCCTTGCTTAGTGTTATGTCTAGCTTGCAAATGGAAAGTATAAACAAATCTAATTGGCTGGATGATGTGACATGGCCTGCTGTGATAGGTAAGTCACCTTTTGCAAAATGTCAACTTCTTTGTAAGAGAGGCATGGGCTAAGTTATAGCTTGGTACATGAGTATGGGCTGGCGCAGCATGGCATGAGAGTGAAGCTAGGGAGGTTCAGCAGCCAAGGCAACTAGTTGGTGAAGTGTGATGAGTGGTTTTGCAAGTTGCTTACTTTTTGAAACTTTGTGAAAAATGCCTTGTTACATGAACTATGGACATGTGAACCTTGGTCCAATTCTGACTTTTTAGGACATGTAGAATGCTTGCATACTGGTTTGAAATGAATTAGAAGTTACAATTGGCTTTGGTTCATGATTTTGCAAAATTCACATTTGAAGCATGCCTTGAAAATCAATGATTTTTGCTAACTTTGTCACACCATAACTTTTGATCCAAGAAGAGTTTGATCATGTTATTGTACTTTTTGAAAAGGGAAAGATGAGATCTACAACTTTCATGACCAAAGTTTTTTCATTTGAAGCTTTTTTGGATCAAGAATTAAGGCTTCAAAAATGACCTAAAATGAAGCATTCTTGAAAAGTCAACTATGCCCAAAAAGTCAACATTTGCAAAACTTCCAAACTCTTGATTTCTATGAACTTCAACCTTCTTCCATGATCAAATAAAGATCATATACACTCAAAATGATGAAGATCACCCATTGGTTGGGTCATTGGGGGCCTCAGATGCCCTGATTTTGCACTGACTTGTCCAGAAAGTCAACTCTTGATCAGATGACTTCCCCATGGAATTTCTTCATGAAAATTGATATGCATACTCCCTATACCATATAGAGACTAATGGAAACAAGAATGACCAAAAAAATTGGAGTTATGGCCTTTGAAACCAAAACCCTAATTTTAGGTCAACTGTGCAGTCAAGCTTGGCTCTGCATCCATACCAAATCCAGTTCTTGTGATTCTTTTGGATTCTTGGCTTTGAGAGGATGTAATATGATGTAAGAACACACATGGACCCCTTTGAAGTGATTGATGGCCTTTGGAGTAGCTCAGGAGGCTCTTGGATTGCTCAGATCACAAACCCTAGGTGCAGATGGCTTAGAAGCTATGCAGTGAATCAAAAATGAGATGTGAGATGATATGATTGTGTTTATGCATATGAGAATGATCACAAGCCATGGTGTGAATGGGTGAGGGCAAATTTGGGGTGTTTACACACATATTCACGAAGCATGTCAATCAGCTGCTCTTTTACTGAATCTTGTAAGCAGGCCCCAATTTTAACCTCTTTCACATCTTCTTCTGTACCAAGATTAACCGTTTCAATCTCCTCCTGGTGAGGAGTAATAACCTTCTCCTCTTGCCTTAACAACCTGGCTAGCTCTTCAGGTAGCTCATAATCTTCTTCAACCCCTTCATCAGCTTGATTGATTGGATTGTCAAAGTCATACGAAGTCATAGTTGTGTTGTTGTCGGTGCAGTCTGAAAGGCACTCTCTACAAGGGTTTAGATTGTTTATTTTAGTGATCGATTTTAATCTTGTTTAGAAAAAGTGAAATGAATTTGTCATTTTGGAAAACATTGCCATTTTATTTTTGTACAAAAAGAAAAATGAAAAACAGTGAGCAGAAAAGGAAAAGACTCATTTGCAAAAGATGTCTGATATTCATTGATTAATCTGTTTGCACAAAATTACAAGATGGACCGATTACAAAATGAGTCTTGTCATCTTGGGCAAGATGCGAGACTTGATGCATGCTTAAAAATACAGGAAATAATAATTACTCTGCAGGAGTAACCCTTATAATTTCCTGGGAAGACCAGTTAAGGACTTGGCTCCCCGGGATCCTTGGACGTATCCAGCTTTCCAGGTTGCGGTCACTTTCCTCCTTGTCTTCCAAGTTGTTTACTGCATCCGGGGTGAGCATTCCCCCGCTGACAAAGTTGGGCTTCTTGGAAGCCTCTGATTGATCTTGTTGAGTTGGTTTGTAACCCAACCCAAATCTGTCTTCCTTCTTTTCCACGGGCAACAGCTTGCCCCAGCCTTGGGCAGTACCCTCTTCAACAACCTTCCTAGCTTGTTGATAAGACGTCATGGATGTTCCCAGTACAGCAGATGCTTCATTAATGTTCAGGGCCTCAAACTCCTGGCTCATGGTTTCATGGATCTCTCCATCCATCTCAATATACTTGTATGTAGCCAGATGGCTAACAAAGATGTCTTCTTCACCACAGATGGTGATGATCTGGCCTTCCCACTTGAATTTCAGCTTCTGGTGAAGGGTAGACGTAACAGCGCCAGCGGCATGGATCCAGGCTCTACCCAACAAACAGTTGTAGGCCGGCTGAATGTCCATCACATAGAAGGTAATTTTGAAGGTTTGCGGGCCAATCATCACAGGCAGATCAATCTCCCCAAGCACTGATCTTTTAGAGCCATCAAATGCTCTCACCACCAAATTACTTGGACGCAATGCCAAGCCATCATACTCCAGCTTCACCAAGGCTTTCTTTGGTAGAACATTGAGTGAAGACCCAGTGTCCACCAGTACATGGGATAGAACAGCACCCTTACATTCTAGAGTGATGTGTAAAGCCTTGTTGTGGTTACGTCCCTCAGTTGTTAAGTCAGCATTGGTAAAGCCCAGTCCATGACTGGTGTTGACGTTCGCCACCACAGTTTCTAGCTGATTAACAGTGATCTCCTCTGGCACGTATGTTGCGTGCAAGACTTTCAATAATGCATTCCTGTGAGCTTCAGAACACATCAACAGGGATAATATGGAGATTTTTGAGGGAGTTTGGTGAAGCTGATCCACCACCATGTAATCACTTCTCTTTATAATTCTCATAAACTCGTCTACATCTTGCTCAAAAGATGTCTTCTGAGTTTCTTTGATGATCGTTTCTTCAGGTATCACACTCTTCCCCTTTGCTTTTGCAGCAGCCTCTACTTCGGCATTAGGTCTTTGCAATTGTGAGGCAAAAAGGAGTCCGCTTCTGGTGAAGCCTCCGCCTCCCCCAACATTATCAATCTGTGGAGAAGAGGTTGAAGAATTCAAAGTGATTTTCTCCCCGTTGCAGTAGAGAGCAGAGCCATAATGCCAAGGTATGGCATTAATGCTTTCATATGGAACGGGTCCAGGCACCATGATGGTAACTGGACTGACTGCTGCAGAGGAGGGTATTGTAACAGTGTGCGGATCGTAGTAAATGGTGACAGGTGACCTGGCAGGAGGTGCCACTGTTTGCTGTTGAAAGTTGTTGTTTGGAGGAACATCTGATGGATCATAGTAAATGGTGACTGCTGAGATATCTTCATTAATTTCTGTTGGCGTTGTAGAAGATTCTGCTGAATAAATGGATGCTGATGTTGTAGAAGAAATGGTTGTTGACATCTGGCTTGCTGAAGTGATGGACGGAGCCATTGTTGATGATATTGATGAATTGGTCGGAATGATTGTTGTTGTAGTTGTAGAAGAATCAGGAATTGTTGTCAAAGGATTTGCTGGATTTGTAGGCACCGTTGTTGAGATCTGAAGTATACCACTTTTGATAAGACCATCTATGCCGCTTCTCAAGTTATCACACCCGTTGACCGAAATGTTGCAATACCCACAACCGAGCTCACACCCGGGGAACATCTGGCACTCTAGGAGGTGAGCCTTAATTTCGACCAGAGGTGTTCGAATCTGTCCAACACTGGTGATTAAGAAAGATGGCTTGTCTTCCTCAATGGCATTAATTCTTGGTCCCCCATGATTGGGCATGGGATTCTTGGTGACACTTGAAGGGGTGCAAAGTTGAGGGCTTTAGAATCCACCAGATCTTGTACTTTCATTTGTAAAGCCCTGCATTTTTCCGTACTGTGGCCAGGTGCATTGGAGTGGAAAGCACATCTGGCGTTGACATCATAATTTCTTGGCAGATTGGAGGGGTCTGGCGGTGCCAATGTCCTTAACTCAACCAGGTTGAGCTTTAGGAGTTGTGGCAATAAGGCAGCATAAGGCAGAGGGATAGGGTCAATCACCCTATTTGCCTGTGATGGTCTTTGCTGAAAGGGTCTTTGTTGTTGATTGTTGTTATTGTTGTTGTAGGTCCTTTGTGGCGGATACTGAACTTGCTGTTGATAGTGTGGCTGCTGTTGTGGTTGATATGTTGGTTGCTGAGGAATCGGAGCTGGAATAGTGACAACTGCTACTGATCTGTGGACATACTGAGGTCTGCCCCTGTTGGTATGAATGACATTTGTCTCACCGGTTCTTCTAGGTCCCACAAAAGGCTTCTTGGGATTACTTGACGAACTTGCACCATTATCAGAAATCTTACCCATCTTCAGAAGGCTTTCAATTCTTTCCCCGGCTATAACTACGTCTGCGAAGCTGGTGGAAGAAAAGGCAGCTAGCCTATCAATATATGTTCCTTGCAGAGTGTTCATAAACATGTCGGCCATTTCTCTTTCCGACATGGGTGGCTGGACAGCAGCAGCAAGCTGTCTCCACCTTTAGGCATAATCCCTGAAGCTTTCCCTGGAGGATTGAGACATTCCTATCAAGAGGGTCCTGTTAGGAGCCATGTCCAGATTGTATTGGTACTGCCTGATGAAGGCTTCAGCTAGGTCCTTCCAGCATCTGATAGTAGCTCTGGTCAAGTGTGAGTACCATTCTCTTGAAGCCCCAGTCAAAATATCTTCAAAGTAGAACATCCACAGTTTTTCATCCATGGTGTATGCCTTAAGTCTCCCCAGAAAGGATTGTAGGTGAGTTCGTGGACAGGAAGTTCCATTGTACTTCTCGAAGCACGGGGGTTTAAACTTGTGGGGAATCCTTACCCCATCCACTAACCCCATATCCATTACATCAAAACCCAAGGAATTTTGAGACTCCAAAGATCTCAATTTCTCAGCAATTTCATCAAACCTCCTATCATAGACTTCATCCCCAGCTCCCATTACAGTAAACTGCTCCTCTTGAGGATCTTCTTGCAAGATCCTGCCTGCAGTAGTATTTCCTTGCACATTACCCGGGATGTTGACTTCCGGATGTAGATGAGGCCCATATACTGGTGGATTAACATGAGGCTGACCCCTTTCATTGTTACTTGTTCCTCCAGTTCCCAGATGGGGTTCTTCCGGGGTTTGTCTTTCTACCAATGCCCTCAACCTTTCTTGACTTTGGGCCAAGCCATTCATTACTTCCATGAATTGGGTCATTTGGTTTCTCATCTCCAGCCTTTCATTAGCCATCTGAGTTCTAACCTTTGTCAGATCTTGCTGTACTTGATCCATTTGGATACCAGGAAGATTGTTGCGAGTAGGATACCGGTGCGGACGGTTGAGAGGGAACACCCGGCGGCGAGCAATAATTCCTGAGTCACAACAGAGTTAGTAACAAACAAAACAAAACCCTACAAAACAAAACAAAAGTTAGTATGCAATGCAGTATGCTTATTTATTTTCCAAGGTATCCGACTTGGTTCTTGGTTTTGACCTTTCCAGACCCCGAGGAAGATGCTTTGATGTTGCTTGAGAAAAGAAAGCCCCAAATGGAAACAAACTAACAAATATATTACAAATGATGAATAACACATAGTTTGTTTTTACAACACATGCCCCTGAGGGGTCAAAATACAACATAAAAGAAAAGTACATCAAATGAAAGCAACAACAAACAATAGTCAGACATCAAGTCCAAATTCATCCTCCTTAACCTCCTTCAAAAGTGCTTCAGTTACAGGACCAGCCGGATGCTCTGTAATATTTCTGATAAGAAGGTTTCTGGTGGCAATAGCAGTGGTCAGCTTCTTGTGCCTGTCCTGGTCCTTTGACCTCTTCAAACCAGCCCTAAGCTTCAACTCTGAAATCTCCTTCTGGGCTGCCAGCAAAGCTTCAGTGATCCTGACCCACCTAGCTTGACTTTCTTGCAGATAGAGATCAGTCCTAGCTTTCTGAAACTGGGCCTCTTTACAGGCATTCTTCAATATTTGCTCTCCAGCTCTTGATTTCTTGATGTAGTCCTCTGCTTTCTCAATCTTGGCTAGATGCTCCACCTTAAGCTTTTCCAACCTCTCAATGTCTAGACAACCATCACTCCTCTCCCAGAGGGTCTTCTTCAGAGCTTGAGACAGATTCTCATTCCTTTCCTTCAGCTTCTCAAATTCTTCCAGGCTGACAGTGGCTGGAGGTGGTACTGTGGATGGTCCAGGTGCATCCTCAATGGTGAAAGGAATCCCATCAATCTGAGCTCTAGCATGAGACCATTCATAATACTGAGCTGAAGCCACATTATTGCACCTCCCAAGAATGGCCATCCCTTTGGTCTGGATGTTGTCCCAAGCCCAAGATGCTTGTCTGACAGCAGCTAGATTAGGTTTTATCTCACAATATAGGGTTTCAGCCAAATCTTGCACTCTAGGAGGGTGAACTAAAGCATAGCCCAATTGTCTCTTAAACAGCAAAGGATTGTAGTTGATGCAACCCTTCACTCCTACTAGGGGTACATTGGGGTACTACCCACAGCTAGTGATTATGTCTCTGCCCTTGGTGCTCTGGGTACACCATCTGATGTCATCTAAAGTCAAAGAAATAAGTCTTTTAGCCCAATTCTTATGTTGGTGAGGATTCAGGAAGGCATCAGTCTTGGGTAAGTGTTTAAGCAGCCAAGTATGAAACAGAGGAGCACAGCATCTCACCAACTTCCCTCTCTGCTTCTCATTTCTTTGGTGAACAGAATAATAGAAATCCCCCAGCAATGTGGGTACTGGGTTCCTCAGAAGGAAGAGATGAATGGCATTCTTGCTAATAAACTTGGGTTCATCTGCAAATAGTATAACCCCATATACACTGAGGGCTAACAATGCACAGACTGCCCTCCATTCTCCCAAGGAGGCCTTCAGGATGGCCTGAGAAGTCAAAAAGTCTAAGTGCAAACCAGGGATCCCAGCCTTTGTTGTCATGTTCTGCTCAATCAATATAGGCTCTAGGTACAGTGCTTTTGCCACTTCTCCATTGCTGGGAGAAGTCATCTCTGGGTTGAAGGGGACACCACCCCTGACAGGTACTCCAATCAATGATGAGAATTCCTCAAGTAGAGGTCCTAACTGAAAGTTCTGGAAAGTGAAACATCTCAAAGGAGGGTCATAGAACTGTAGGCAGGTGTGAATCAAACTCCTATGAGAAGGGTCTAGGTCCATAACCATATCAAGGATGCCTCCATAATGCTCTCTGAATAATGGGATGTGGTCTGGAGTGATAAGTGCCTGGACTTGCCTGATGCCAGTTAGCACAGGCTCAAAGAAATGGTATGAAATGTTGCTCTTCTTGGGTGCCATGACTGCTGATGAAGAGCTGAAAACAAATGCTGATTAATGAAGACTGATACTGGAGATGAGCCACTGATATGCTGAGGCTGATGATGAAGGTAGCTGAAGTAGATAAATGGTGAAACAGAGGTCTCTGCAGATGAAGGGGTCAAAACCAAGCCAGATAAAATGTGGATACCCTGAAAAACAAATAAGCAAATGTTAAATGATGCAAATGATGAGTATGCAAATGATATGCAAGGGTTTGTGATCAAGCTGGATCTGATTACTGTCTTGATATAAGTCCCTGTATGTTCTAGAAGTCCAGATGGAAGTCTTAGAAAACCAATAACCAAGGTGGGGGACTCAAATAAAGAGCCACATGTCCAGGGTTAAATCACAAGAACTGTCCAAAATGAGGTAATCTTAAACCAAATAATAACAGGGTATGATGTGGCCAATGGTACCTGCAAACCTGTAAACAGCCTAACCCCCTCACAGGTAGTGTTCTAAAACAAGGATCCTAAGACTTGGATCAGTTATGAGAAGTGTAAACACTTCTAACCCGGAGGTACAGTGTTTACAATAACCATAAAAGATCCTCCTCTAATTCACCTCAGTTTCTGAAGGTCATAATAAAGGTCATCCAGACTTAGCAGGCTTCCCAGATAGCCCTAGCACTACAGGAAATCTGTAGCACAGAGTTCTCAAGAAGAAACCCACATCTGAACCGTGTTTCATATTCCCGCACTAGACCGTAATGGAATGGGAAAGAATATGAACCACTCTAGCCTAGGTGTCACTCAGGTCCCAGGTATAGGACCTTAAACTCTCAGTAGAACCCCACCCATCAAAACAAAAAACAGCTCCTAGCCAGATGACAATATGATAGTATGATGTATAAAGTTGTAAAGAAAGCAATAAATAACTGTACATAAAGTAGTAAATAAAGCGAATATATAAACACAATTAGCACATAACACCCCAATAAACACAAATCAAACAAGCGCTAGTAGGAACCCACAAAAAGAACCAGAAGCCCTGGTTACAGTATAAGGGTCCCCAGCAGAGTCGCCAAGTTGTCGCTCCCACCAAAATGACACCTGGTCAGAAGGGGTACAGACGCGAACGGTCGGCGAAAGAGGAAGGAAATGAATAGAGTCCCCAGCTAGGCATTTTTGTCCCGAAGGAAAGGTAATATTGCATAAACCTAGGAAAATATGGATAAGACGGTTGCGAACCAGAGAGACTGAGAAAGGGGGTTGGTTACAATCTGGGAAGGTATTAGCACCCAGATTGTCCGCCGTACTCGACGGGATCCACGCTTAAAAGATTTGTGTTTTAAAGGGGTATTGTCAGTGCTATCTGTGTATCAAAGCTGGAAAGAATGCAAGTGTCAGTGTAAAAGAAGTGTGGTGTATATAAGTGAAGTTTCAATGCAAGAACAGAAGTGAAGTGCTCAAGACCATGAGGCCCAATGAATGATGCTGGAAGAGGGGGAATATACAGAGACTTTTGTTCGATAACCGTTAAGTTATGCCTACGTATCCTCTCGTGCAATGAGGAAGTCAGAACACCGTAGTTCGACTCAAAGAGACTGAAAGATGAATTGACTTGTGAACTGCTTACTTGTCTATGCTCAAGTGTATGACCTGTTTGGCTCAGGTGCAAACTGTCTTACATTAGACGGAAGAAGCAAGTTCTCGCTTACGAGTGAAGATGATGAGAAAAGAATCCCGGAGGAGACGATTATTGTTTGTTTTTGTGTTTTCAGGTTTATTATTGCTTTTGGTGTTTGTCATAAGTTAATGAGCTTAAGCTTAAACCAAGGGTTAGTAAACTCATCACATCCTCCCTCTGATTAGGGGTAATGAGAATACCTTAAGTGTGGAGTAAACACCTCACACTTAATCACCATGATGTAGGATTAAGATCATTAACCCACTTGTATTTATTTAGATGTTTTTGTTGTTTTTGTTTAGTGTTAAGTAATGAGTTTAAGCCATAATCAAGGATTTAAGGGACTCATTACACCATCCTAATAGAAGGATAATAGATGAGAACATTTAAGCTGAGGAAGGCTCCTCAACTTAACCCATGATTAGGGATTAACCTCATGACAAAACAAAACCTTTATTTAATGGATTTTAATTAATGATAAGATGAAGAAGTGATTTTTATGGTTTGTAAGACAACTTGAGGAGGACTTGTCCATTAACACTAGGGTTAGTCCTTCTTAACCAATTAAGGAAGAATTAGAACCCTAATGCAAGGCCCAAGTTACAAGCTTGATGTCTTAGTGATTATTAAATGGATTGATTAAAGGATTTAAACACATTAAGGGTTTAACACTTAGGATTAAAGTTATACACTCCATCCTAATAGAAGGATACAGGCATAACCCTAATCACAAAGCCTTAAAGCCTTTAAGGTTTAATCCTTGATTAAGAGATGAGAAGAGAAGACACAAAGATGACACAAAGGTAAAACTAATGGGGGGACTAATCAAACCCTAATTGTTAACATGCTTGGGTATTCCTAGGGTTTATTAAGCTTGCAAGAAATCTTCAGGAAGAGCCACCAAGGAAGAAGAAAGATGGAAGGAGGAAGAAGCAAAGAGAAGCAAAACAACTTGCTTCACTTAAGAAGACAGGTTGCTTGAAGAAAGAAGGTAAGATGAACATGAATGAGAAAGCTCACTCTAATACACATACAAAATGCAGCAAAGAAGTTATAAAAGAGATGAAAAGAGATTGTGAGAAGTGAAGGCAAATTCACTTCTCAAACAACTTACCACCTGAAAAGTTAGTCAAAAGAAATGAAATGCAATGCAAATGAGATGCAATGCCATGATGCAAACCAAAACCAGAAGCATAAACATGATGTTAATGATGCTAAGAGATGATGCGAACATGAGGCAAGGCATGAGAATGATCAAACAAGCATGAGGGTGCAAATGAGGTATGCATTGGACCATGAATGTTCATGAAAAGTTATGAAATGTAATGGACATACAACATGGCAAATGAAAGATGCAATGATCAAACATGGTTCTAATATGTCCTAAGATGTATTATGAATCAAAAGAATGCACAAAATGTCATGGCAAGTCAATGGATGCAAGCAAATGAAAGATGGATGCAAAGGAAGGCATAAATTAGGGTAACATGCATCATGCAATGCAAAAATCCAAAACCAGAAGCAAGTGACATGATAAAAATTTGAAAATGCAATCAAATATACCCTAAACCTATACAAACTCACTACCCAAAGGAGGGGATCCAATTCTTAACCTAGTGAAAGTTATGAATTTCCTAAGATTGCTAGGGTTTTAAGGTACTTTGTCAAGAAAAATGCAAAACAAATTGAAAATGCAAGATCAATTCAAATAAAATTTATCCTATAAACTACATGCTATACAAGATGCAATTCCAAAAGAATCATCATCCAACTCTCAATGGTTAGGCAGAAAGGAATTTTTGAAGATTGAAACAAAATATTGCCTTGAAATGAAATTAAATCCAATGAAAATGATCAAAAGGCATCAAGAACAAAAAAGAAATTTGGTTTGAGAGTTGGACAATGTTTCTAAATGTTTCTAAATGCAATGTGAATTTTTTGGTGATTTTTAAATACCTAAATGTATTTTTAATTAATTAATTTCCATTAATCAATTAAAAATAAACATTTAAATGATTTAAAAATAATTTTTAATGCAAAAAATAAAAATAAAAATATTTTTGGGTTTTAAAAATTAATGAAACTCTTGACAAAAAATTTCATAATTTTTAAATGATTTTTGCTATTTTAAATAAAATATGAAAGATAAAACAATTTAAATAGAATAAAAAAATAAAAGAAATGAAGGTATGCAAAGGGGAGGGCCAGGATTTGATCTGGGCTTGGACTGGTTGACTGCGCGCCAGATCCAAAGGCCCAGATTCAAACCTGGCTAATTTCGTTTTATGATTTAATTAAACTGATTTTAATTAATTAATCAAAGGTTAGGGTTTTAATGACAAATTCAGGCCATTCGTTCACGCGGGAGTCAACCTAAGTCAAACGCATCTACGGTCCATATTTAAACTCTCATTAATGACACGATTAGGGCTAAACACATTCAGGCGACCGGAACAGTGCTCCGGTCGTCTTCTCCGGCGAAACCAAATACCTAACTTCCACTACAGGCCACCCCAACCCAAATTAATTGCCCAGAAACATTCTCCTATCAAAACTAAACTCAAATCCATCATCAAACATCATTTATCAAGCATGAGCAAGAAGAATCGAAGCAAAACATTTTCACGGGTCAAGTTTCAGAACATCACAACATGCTTGTTTCTGGTTCATTTTCAAAAATAAATAGATCCCCATGATCAGGGCAACATATAGAACAACATTCTAACAAGAAATCAAGGTTCTGGAAAAATTGTTCATCATGTTACCTGAGATTGAGCTTTCAGTCCAGGAGCTTTCTACTTGCCTCTTTGCTTCAAAATGGTCCCAATGATCCTCTTGATGAAGTTATGAAGCTTGGTTGGAGTTTAGAATGGCTGATTTGTGAGTTTGAAGAGGTTCTGTTCAGAGAGGGGAAGGAATCGTGTTTCAGTTTCAGGGTGTTTCAGGCCAAGGTGAAGGGTCAGGGATAATCAGTGAGACATGTTGAGATGTTCTATGGAGTTTGTTTTTATGTTTGATGCTTGTGTGATATGTTTCGAATGAAAATGCATAAAAGGTCAAAGCTTAGAGCTATGGCTTGGAGAGTGTTTCAGGCTTGTGTGTGTTATGAAAATGAACCCTTGGAGTGTGTTTGTAAGGTCTGGATTGGGCAGAGAGTGGGTGGTGGACTGTTGTGATTGGTATGGGTGTTTTTGCCAAAAAGTCAAAAGTGTTGTACTTGAGGTATGGGCAATGGTGTAGCTGGCTCATTGGCTTGTCCTAGCTCAGCTGAGATTAAGGATGTCCATGGAATTGGTTTTGAGACAATTCAGCAAGTTGAGTGAAGTTTATGTAGTGTTTTGCAAATTTGTGAACTTTTGGCCCCTTTGGAATTTCTTAATGCACAAGTCATGAAAATGGACAAACTCTTGGTGCATTCTGAATTTTAGGCATAGGTTTATGTTTGTGCAAGGATTATAAGTCACTTTGAGGTCTCATTTTGCCTTGGCAAGTGGTTTTGTAACTTTGCCTCTTTGGTACATAACTTGAAATTATGTGATTTTTTCCAACTTTGACAAGCCATAACTTTTGATCCAAAATGAATTAGAATGAGTTCTTGTACTTTTTGAAAAGGGAATGATCCATTCTACAACTTTCATGACCAAAGTTTTCCCATTTGAAGCTTTTTTGAATCAAAAGGAAAGGGTTGAAAAAGTTTCCCAAAATGGCAAGTTTCCATTACAAGTCATTTTCCCAAAATGGCAACTTTGCAAATGGCTTGAAATTCTTCAATTTTGTGAACTTCTAACATCTTCTATGATCAAATAAAGATCATACACAATCAAAATGATGAAGAACACCCTTTGGTTGGGTCATTGGGGGCCTCAGATGCCCTGATTTTGCACTGACTTGCTCAAGAAGTCAACTCTTGATTAGATGCCTTCCCCATTGAATTTCTTCATGAAAATTGATATGCATGATCCCTATACCATATAGAGACCAATAGAAACAAGAATGACCAAAAAATTTGGAGTTATGGCCTTTGAAACCAAAACCCTAATTCTAGGTCATCTGTGTAGTTAAACCTGGCTCTGCTTCCATGCCTTCCTCAGTTCTTGTGATTCTTTGACTTCTTTGATCTTCAGAGGATATAATATGATGCTTGAACACACATGGACCCCTTTGAAGTGATTGAAGACCTTTGGAGTGGCTCAAATGGCTCAGGATGGCTCAGATCACAAACCCTAGATGCAGATGACTTGGGAGCAATGCAGTGAATCAAAAAATGCAATATAAGATGCTATGATTGAACTTATGCATATGAAGAGATCACAAGCCATGGTGTGAATGGGTGAGGTCAAATTTGGGGTGTTTACACTCTCCTTGGTGGCTCTTTGAAGATTCTTTCTCTCTTAGGCCTCACAAACTATAGGACCTCCAAGTATGATAACAATTAGGGTTTGATTAGTCCCCCACTTGGCTTTTACCCTTGTGTCATCTTTGGGTCTTCTCTTCTCATCTCATAATCCAGGACTAAACCCTAAAGGTTTTAAGGCTTTGTGATTAAGCTTATGCCTGCATACTTCTATTAGGATGGAGTGTATAACTTTAATCCTAAGTGTTAAACCCTTAATTTGTTTAAACCCTTTAATCAATCCATCTAATAATCACTAAGACATCAAACTTGTAACTTAGGCCTTGCATTAGGGTTCTAATTCTTCCTTAATTGGTTAAGAAGGACTAACCCTAGTGTTAATGGACAAGTCCCCCTCAAGCCGTCTTACAAACCATAAAAATCACTTCTTAATCTTATCATTAACTAAAATCCATTTAATAAAGGCCTTGTTTTGTCATGAGGTTAATCCCTAATCATGGATTAAGTTGAGGAGTCTTCCTCAGCTTAAACGTTCTCATCTATTATCCTTCTATTAGGATGGTTTAATGAGTCCATTAAATACTTGGTTATGGCTTAAACTCATTACTTAACACTAAACAAAAACAACAAAAACATCTAAATAAATACAAGTGGGTTAATGATCTTAATCCTACATCATGGTGATTAAGTGTGGGGTGTTTACTTCACACTTAAGGTATCCTCATTACCCCTAATCAGAGGGAGGATGTGATGAGTTTACTAACCCTTGGTTTAGGCTTAAGCTCATTTTCTTATGACAAATCTCAAAAAGCAATAAAAAATTGAAAACAAAAAAACAAAAAATAATCGTCTCCTTCGGGATTCTTTTCTCATCATCTTCACTCACAAACGAGAACTTGCTTCTTCCGTCTAATGCAAGACAGTTTGCACCTGAGCCAAACAGGCCATACACTTGAGCATAGACAAGTAAGCAGTTCACAAGCCAATTCATCTTTCAGTCTCTTTGAGTCGAACTACGGTGTTCTGGCTTCCTCATTGCACGAGAGGATACGTAGGCATAACTTAACAGTTATCGAACAAAAGTCTCTGTATATCCCCCCTCTTCCAGCATTATTCTTTAAGCCTCATAGTCTTGAGCTTCACTCCTTCCTTACACTGACATTTCTTTATTTCACTTCACACTTTTTTCCAGCACTGACACTTGCATTCTTTTCCAGCTTTTGTACACAAAATAGCACTGACACTACCACTTTGATCACAAATTTTTTGAGCGTGGATCTCGTCGAGTACGACGGACAATCTGGGTGCTAATACCTTCCCAGGTTGTAACCAACCCCCCTTTCTCAGTCTCTCTGGTTCGCAACCGTCTTATCCATATTTTCTCAGGTTTATGCAGCATTACCTTTCCTCTAGGATAAAAATGCCTAGCTGGCAACTCTTGTCTTCTGAGTTCACCCTTGTGTGTTCTCTCTCCTTTCGCCGACCGTTCGCGTCTGTACCCCTTCTGACCGGGTGTCATTTGGTGGGAGCGACAATATCCTTCTTCTATTTCTTCTTTCTTCTTTCCTTCTTCTTCATTAGGATAGAACTTAAACCACACTAACCTAGGTCCATCTTTGCATGACAACAATAGGATTAGTCTTTCCCCTTAGTTCTTTTTCCTTTAGATCCTTTTGGTGTCCTCTCTTTCTCATCTTCATATAAAAACCTAAAAAACACTTAATAAATACCACAAAAAAAATAAAATTTCTTTAAAAGACTGGAATAAAGAATAAATGTCTCTCCTTCGGGACTTCGTTTCTCATCACCTTCATTCATAACGTAAGAACTTGCTCCTACTTGTCTCTTTGCAAGAAGGTTACGCACTCGTCGTCCGAGCCTGCAACACCTGAGCATTGACATAAGCAGTTCAAGCTTTTAAGACAAAATAAATATTTCCACCCCTAGTTAGGGGAACTACGGCGACTTTGATCCTCATGCCCAGATGAGGTACGTAGGCAGCGGGGTAGGACCCGTTCGAGTACTCTTTTATTTTCCCTACATTCCCCCTTTCTTTTATCCGGTTCTAGTCTTTCTTTTATCCGGTTCTAGTCTTTCTTTTTGCATCAGCTTTTATTTCTTCACCCTTTGAAACATTTTCTTTGCAAGCGTGGATCCCTTCGGGTATGGCAGACGATCTGGGGTGCTAATACCTTCCCAGGTCGTAATCGACTCCCGAACTCAGATTCTTTGGTTCGCAGGACCTGTGTCCTTCCTTTTCTTTTCTTTGGTTTGTGCAACATTACCATTCCCGTTCCTTTGTGATAAAAATGCCTGGCTAGCGACTCTACCTCTTTTCCACGCCACTTTCGCGTTTGTACCTGGATGGAAATCCAGGGTCCTCTAAACTTGGTGTAAGACTTGACTCCTTTAATGCATTTTGTTGCAGATCTTGCTACCTCCATGTACCATTTGAATGCCTTGTGACAAAATTGTAGATTATGGATTTGAAACATTGAATTCCACATGCCTAAGGGATAGGTTGTGTCCTTGGGAGGCCTTAAAGTTCAAAGATATTTTGCTTTGATCTGATCTTTATATTTATAGAAGCTTTACAAGACTTGTAATTGCAAAAACTTGTCAAATCCGACCAAATGCCTAAAATCTGCCTTGAGAAGAAATCAGTCTTTGATGCTATGTTCCAAGGGTTGTAACTTCTTACTTAAGTTGAATTTGGAGATGATCTTGGACTTTTTGGAAAGATGAGATGTTGTACTTCAATGTTGATGATGTTTGGACTTTGAATTGATTCAACTTGGATCATAGTGAAAATTGCCTCTAAACATTGATGCCTGTGACTGAATTTTTAGGCAGGTTTCATTAAGTGTCTAAAAATGCCCATTCCTTAATTTTTGTGATTTTGATCAATCCACAACTTAAAATCCATGAAGAATTAAATCGTGGTGTAGTTGAAGCTTTTGAAGTATGTGAAAATATATATCATTCAAGATTTGGATCACAAAAATATGATGCTTGGATCACAAGTTATGATGCTTGGCTTTTTCTTCATAACTTAGAAAATTTTCCAATTTTCTGAGTTTTCCCCTTTTACAAGTTATCTCAATTTCTTGAATGTTCCATGTTAAAATGCAAAAATGGACCATATATTGTTGGATTATAGATTATGAGGATCATTTTGGGCTAAAAAGTCAAACTTTGACATTTGGTTCCAGATGAAAATTACATTATGAAACCCTAATTTTCGATCTTTGGCCTATGCATCTTCTGAGACTATTCTAAACTCGTGAATGGACTTACAAGGTGTATAAGAGCTACTTAATCCATATCTTAGGGTATTGTACATTGTCCAGATGAAAATCTCAATTTTAGAGGTCTGATCAGTCAAAACCCTAATTTGGTGATACTAATGATCTTGAGGATTGATTCACTTGAGATTATGCAATGTTGTGTTTGATCTTTGAAGTTGATGATCTATTGAATTCTATGGATGATAGGGATACTTGAGAAGTTGAATATCATGTCAATCCTTGACTAATCCTTTGCTTGAATCTCCCTCTGAAGTTTAAAACCATAGTTTGTTGTAAGTGTAAGACAAGAAACAAACTTTGGTCTTATCCAATGGGTTAGTGGGGTATAAAAAGTGTATGAAAATGATGTCAAATATATGAAAATGATGTGGGATCTCATTGTCAAAATTTAGGGTATGACACCAAGTTAATTGTTATTTGGTTGATGTGTTTTAGGATTGATTGATGAGGTTTAGTGTTAATGTTGAGAATTTGAAGAAAGTTTTGAATTTGAATTGGTCGAAAAGATTGAGGAGATTGATGCTTGTTCACAAGAAGTTTTTAATTAGATAGATGATTTTGAAAACAAAGATACGTGGCTTACAATTCAAAGAGAGACCCATATGAATTATTTTGAAAACAACGATCGTGCCGAGATTTTGAAAATTGTACCGGGAATTATACAATGGTTGAGGCCCATGAAATTTATTTATCTACAAAGGGTTTGGATCTTACACTCTATTAGAGGCCCATATGAATTTTGATGAGAGTTTGAAGACTTGAAAAAAAATCAAAGAAACCCTAATTTCATTTTTAAAATGTATTTTCAAAGAAAAAGCAAATAAAATGATAAAAATTTGTCAAAAATAGTCAATAAACATGTTATGATCTTTGATTAATGTTTGAAATTTACTTTTTTATCCACATGATGATTTTAAATTCATTTGGTTTTGAAAAATCAAGAGAGAAATTATATTAAATGTTTAAACACAATTAAAAGGAAATTCTATGCAAAAATTCAAAATAATTAAATTTTTTTTTTTTGTGGAATAAAATATTTTAACATATATGTGAATTTTAAAAAAAAAACAACCAATAAAAAATTATTAAAATTGGATGAGAAATTAATTTTTGAAATCAATTAAGAAAAATAATAAAAATTCAAAAAATTTGAATATTTGAAAAAGGCACTAAGAACACTATCTTCTTCTTCGTGTGTGCCCGCCATGGGTGATTTGAAAAACCTCTCATAACTCTAATTACTCAATGATTTTGCACGATCTAAACACCAATCTTCGTTTTTAATCAAGGATTAAAATGGTACCATTTAATTTCATTTATTTTAAGTGTGGAGTGAGATAATTCGTATGAACACAAAACCCTAGTTTTTACAAAAACCATAGTAAAATTCTATACACGAATGAAAACATGCAATTGATTGAGGGTTATCACTCTATGAACTATCAGAAACTTGTTGTTAACTTGAAAATAAATTTATGATGCATGTAGTATGGAGTTTGAGAGTTCAGGCTTACCTGGTGCAAGAGGAATTCAAATTTTGATGTAGAGGTGTTACAAATGTTATATGATGATCTGGACAACTTCAATGGACCTTATGTAGTGTGTTGAGAAACTTAGAATGAATTTGAAACACCTGGAACTCTTTGTGGTACATCAACTGCAATTTGACTTGAGTGTGATTTGGAGGTTTGTGATTATGGTGTTACACATGATGGAGAAGTGTTTGGATAACTTCTATATGATATATGTGTTGTGTCTACACTCTTATTTTTGGTAGAATTGCTCTCTATTTCAAAATTCGATAGTTACTCCTCAAAGAAGCAAATTTTGAGGCATGAGAGTGAAATGAGAGAAAAACATGAGTGAAGATGTTTTGGCGTGTGTTGAATGATCAAGCATGATATCTATTTATAAATTAATAGATTTGTCTTGGAAGAACAACTAGAATTCGATGGATAATGGTTGAATTCAATGGTATAGGCTTGCCATAATTGCTTCTTACACAAGGTACAATAGCTGCTCCAAATAGCTCAACTATGCATTGACCAAAATTACATTCTTCAGTCTTTTCTATTGTTGTTTAATTCGATAACTGGGGTGAGTGAGAATCTTGAATGTTCACTATTTCACACTATTGCCTTTGAAATCAAGACATATTATATGCAAAAACTCATCATTTCAAAATGAGAAGCTTCTTGGTATCTTGGCCTAACTTTGCAGGTCTGATCTGATATAACCTGATCTTATTGGATGAATGTGGCACAATGATCATTGAATCTTGACTCAAAATCGTGTATGGCATAAAAACAACCAATCTGGTTTTAGAAAACAGATGTAACAAGGTGACTTGCAATGGTCATATCTCTTGCTTCAAGTGGAAGTTTTTTATGTTGATGAGCTCTTTAAAATGTTGATACAATGTGCTTCAACTTTGGTGTTTACATTTGGACTTGATTCATCTTGGATCTATGTGAAAAGATCCTTTAAGTTTTGATGTTTTGGTTGAACTTCAACTTGGCAGAATTTTGCCTAAGTGTTGAAATGCAATCTTTACTTTTTATGATTTTGATCAATCCATAACTTAAAATCCATGAAGATTTGGAATGTGATGTAGTTTAAAATCTTGTAGTATGTAACAAGATCTATCATTTGAGCATTGAAGCAAAAATTATTGTTGCTTGGTTTTCAAATTATGGTCCTTTGAAGTTAGGTACTTGAACATTTTTTATTCATAACTTAGAAAATTTTCCAATTTTCTAAGATTGCCTCATTTATAAGTTACCTTGATTTCTTGATTGAATTTTGTTTAAATTTAACAATGGATCATATTTTCTTGGATTATAGGTCATGATGAACATTTTTGGCTAAAAAGTCAAACTTTGACTTTTGGCCTTAGATGAATTTTGCATTGTGAAACCCTAATTCTTGATTTTTGACCAATGCATCCTCTTAGGCTATTCTAAACTTGCGAATGGACTTCAAAGGTGTATGAGATACTTTATCCATATCATAAGGTATTGGCTAATGTCCAGATGAAAATTTCACTTTTGGAGCCCCAATCAGTCAAAACCCTAATTTGGTGACACTGATGACCTTGAGGTTTGATCCTCTTGAGATTGTGAAATCTTGTGATTGATTCTTAACATTGATGATCTATTGATTCCTTTTGGGTTATTGAAGATATTTAGGGCTTGAATATCATGCCAGTTATTGATTGATCCATTGCCTGAATCTTCTCTTGAGGTCCAAAACCCTAATTAATTGTAAGTACGAGCCAAGGAAGAAACTTTGGTTTCTCCCAATGGGTTAGTGATGTACAAAAATTGTATGCAAATGATGTTAAATAGATGAAAATGAAATGGGATCTTAGGATCAAAAATTAGGGTATGACAGATGTCGCTATTTAATCTTCTTGGACCTGAAGATACAAATGATGACAGCATTCAGACGTTTTTAGGTAAAAGAGGATTAAAAATCAGAATACCCAAAATTTTGTATCATAAGATGCCATCAATGCTTATAATATGAATGCAATATGTGAGACTTGTGGCATTGACACCACAGGAAAGTAATGAATTATGACTTTTTTTGGGAGAGTAAGATTTAAAAAAGGGAGACCACAAGTGTCTTCTTTGAAGGTTCAAGCTATCAAAATGTTCAAGGACCGATTTCAATCCAGGGAAGAACTTGAGGAAGGACTTTTTATCGTAAGTGCAATCATGATATGCAATATGAATACTAATATGTATGAATGTTTATGTTGACAAAACATACACGATATACAAGACAATGCATTAAATCAGATATCGGGCCAATCTGGAGGAGAGGGTATCATTGGAGATTCTGAAGGTAACGATTCATTAGGAAAAAAGGGCCCATGTTCTTGTTCCGATTTCGGGAGATGTAAACCTGTTGAAGATAAAAAAAAATTCTAGGTTTTCAAGGGCAGACTTTATTGGGGATGAGGGGTGAAATGCCCCTATCCTGTTTGAAATGAAAACTCCGTTGTTTTTAGACATGTGACTTTGTCATTTCGAAGTTCGATCGCTTTTGGAGAAATCATTAATATTCCTTTTATATTCGTAAATCAAAAGGAATTTCCATCTTTATTTTTGAAAGTAAATTCATTTTTTTTGTTTCAAGAATGAAAATCAACATATAAATGTCATTTTGTAAAGCATAATAAAGTAAGAATTGCAAACAAATGAGAAAAGACTCAAATTTTCATATATAGAATGGTAATCAACCAAATGCGTAATTCCATAGAGAATTACAAAGTTAGAAAATGGTAATTTAAAGGGAAAAGGCTATATTGAAAACAATTGACCATAATCCTTCTACCAAATGTGAATTCAGAGTCTTCTTGAGCTTCCATTGGAGGTAACTTTGATTGAGGATTCTTTGGTAGATGATGTTGCTTATGATGATCCAATCTGGTTGGATGCAGTTACTTGCCATGAATCCCTAACTTTTGACTAAATTACTTTTTATTTTTCAATCTATCGGGATGATTTTCTTTTTCATGTCTCTAATTTTTGCTTGGACCGCCCTTTTGGGTTTTCAGTCCACCGAGACATTTTTTTCCTACTTAGGCGAAGTATTTCTTGACTGCATCAACATTTGCGGGATAAGTGAATTCCTCGCCGTCCATGGTTGTGAGTATCAAGGCACCACATGAGAAGGTTTTCTTAACAACATATGGGCCGTCATAATTTGGAGTTCATTTTCCCCTGGAATTTGTAAGGAATGATTAGATCTTTTTTAGCACATGATCTCCTTCTCGGAAGACGCAAGATCAGACCTTTTTGTCGAATGCTTTCTTTATCATTTGCTGATATAATTGTCCATGACATAGAGAAGTCATTCTTTTTTCTTTGATTAGATTCAATTCATCGTATCTGCTTTGGCACCACTCAACTTCCGTAAGTTTGGCTTCCATTAAAATTCTTAGTGACAGGATCACAACTTCTATGAGGAGCACTACTTCCATGCCATATACTAGTGAGAAAAGGTTGCCCCTATTGAGGTGCAGACGAATGTGAGATAACCATGAAGAGCAAAAAGGAGCATCTCGTGCCAGTACTTGTAAGTCACAACCATCTTCTGAATGATTTTCTTGATATTCTTATTGGCTGCTACGATTGCACCATTCATCTTTGGCCGATAAGGAGAAGAGTTATGGTGTTTAATCTTGAATTCAACCCATAATTTCATCATCTTATTGTTCAAGTTTGATCCATTGTCAGTAATGATTTGGCTTGGAACACCATAATAACAAATGAGATTGTTCTTGATGAATCAGATCACCACTTGTCTGGTCATATTGATATATAATACAAATTTGACCTATTTGGTGAAGTAATCAATGGCTACCAGGATGAACCGATGTCATTTTTAAGCTTTGGGCTCAATCATACCGATCATTTTGATTCCCCATATTGAAAAGGGACATGGTGAAGAAAGAGCTTTAAGAAGCGTTGAATGCATATGAATCTTGTCAGCGTAAATTTGACATTTGTGACATCTCTTTGCGTATTTGAGGCAATTTGATTCCATTGTGAGCCAATAATATCATGCTCTTAATATCTTTCTTGCCTTTGTGTGTCTATTGGTATGAGTGCCAAAGGATCCTTCATGAATTTCTTTCATAATCAAATTGGATTCGCGTTCGTCTACGCATCTGAGTAGAACCATGTCGAAGTTCCTTCGTCTACGCATCTGAGTAGAACCATGTCGAAGTTCCTTTTGTATAGTACATCTTGGTTTAAGAAGAAGCTTCCTGCCAGTCTTATGAGAGTCTTCCTATCTTTTCTTGATTCCCCTGATGTGTTGTCTTTGAAGGAAATGTTTGATGTCATGATACCAGGGTCTGCCATTAGTGTCAGTTTCAATTGCGAATATGTAAGTTGGCCTGTTCAGACACATTACATTAATTTTGGGTATGTCATTCCATTGGTTAACAACAATCATGGAAGAGAGAGTAGCAAATGCGTCAACCATATGATTTTCTTCATGAGGATATGATGAAACTCTATCTTGTTGAAAAATGATAGTAACCTTCTTTCATAATCTCTGTAAGGGATCAGTCCCTGTTGGCATGTATCCCATTCTCCTTTGATCTGATTGATGACCAAGGCAAAGTCTCCATACATATTTAAATTCTTTATCCTTAAGTCAGTGGATTCTTCGAGACCCATGATGCAAGCTTCATATTCAGCCTTATTTTTTATGCATTTGAATGCTAATCTAGCAGTGAATGGAATATGTGTATCTTAAGGTGTAACAACGATTGCCCCAATTCCATTTCCATTAGCGTTGACCGCTTAATAGAATATTAATCCCCGTTGGGATCCTGGCTCTGGCCCTTCGTATGGTAGCAGTTCATCACAATATTTCATTTTGAGGTACATTACATCCTCGTCTGGGAAGTCGTACTTGATAGATACTTGATCATCGATTGGCTGATGAGCTAGGTGATCAGCTAGAATACTTCCTTTGACGACTTTTTGAGTGTGGTACTCGATAACGTATTCTGATAACAACATCTGCCAGCGGGACATTTTTTCCAGTTAAGGCAGGTTTTTCAAAGACATATTTGATCAGATCCATTTTTGAGATTAACCAAGTAGTGTGACAAATCATGTATTGACGAAGATGCTTAGTAGCCTAGGCTAAAGTAGAACAGGTTTTCTCGAGCATAGTGTATCTAGTTACACAGTCTGTGAACTTCTTGCTCAAGTAGTAGATGCCAAATTCTTTTCTTCGTATTTCATCTTGTTGGCCAAGCACACAACCCATTGAATCTTATAGGACTGTCAGGTATATTATCAGGGTCTTCCTTCCATTTGAGGAGACAAAATTGGTGGATTCAACAAATATTCTTTGATGTTGTTAAAAGCTTTCTGACAATCTTCTGTCCACATGCATGTTTGATTCTTTCTGAGTAGTTTGAAAATTGGCGCACAAGTTGTGGTCATGAGGAATATGAACCTTGAGATGTAGTTCAAACATCCCAAGAATCCTCTTACTTACTTTTTCAGTCTTTGGAGAAGGCATTTCTTGAATGACATTGACTTTGTCTGGATCAAACTCAATTCCTTTCTAGATGACAATAAATCCTAAAAGTTTTCTTCATCGAACACCGAATATTCATTTGTTGGGATTCAAGTGACACTTGTATTTTCTTAGACGCTGGAATAACTTTGTAGGTGTTCCACATGTTCTTCTTCTGTTTTTGATTTGGTGATCATGTCACCGACGTACACTTCAATTTCTATCTGCATCATGTCGTGAAATAGTGTCATCATTGCCCTTTGATAGGTTGTACCTGCATTCTTTAGTCCAAATGGCATTACTTTGTAGCAAAAGGTGCTCCATGGGGTGATGAAGGAAGTCTTCTCCATGTCTTCTTACACCATTTTGATTTGATTATAGCCCGAGAATCCATCCATGAAGGAGAATACTTTGAATTTTACTGTGCTATCAACCAGAATATCAATGTGTGGCATAAGGAAGTCATCTTTTGGACTTGCTTTGTTCAGATCCCTGTAGTCTACACACATTCTGACTCTTCCGTCTTTCTTTGGTACTGCACTATGTTGGCCAACCATTGAGGATATTATGAGGTAGCGATGAAGCCGATATTAATTTGTTTATGTACTTCTTCCTTGATTTTGATGGCCATATTTGAATGAGTCCTTCTCAGTTTCTGCTTGACCGGCAAGCATTCTGGATTTAGCGGTAAGTGATATTCCACAATGTTGGTATCCAACCCTGTCATGTCTTGGTAGGACTAAGAAAACACATATGGAAATTCTTTGAGCAATTTTATCATATTGTCTTTTTCAGCTGAACTGAGTAGTGCTCCGATCTTGACCTCTTTTCTCTCTTCTTCTGAATCCAATTTAACCATTTCCAATAGTTCTTTGTATGGTTGAATAGATTGTTCCTCGTGTCTGAGTAATTGAAATATTTCATCTAGAATTTCTTCGTCTTCTCCTTCTTTTTATTCTTCTTCTTCTGCTTCGAATATCTCGAACTCAATGTTGGGAGAAGGCATTGGATCACGTGTTTCAACGAGGTTTAAAACAATTAATTTATGTAACGATGATAATTTTTAGAAAGAAAGAGAAATGCAAAGAAGTATGTGCAGATTTATTTTGAAATTTTTTAATTTTTTAATTTTTTTGGGTTGTTGTTTTTTTTAGGATTACCATTTTCTGAAAAAGCAAAAAGAGAAAATAACAATAAATGCAGGAATTCATAATGACATTTTTATTTATGATTTGTCGATTCTCAAAACACAATCCCTATAAAACAAAACTATGTCGCTTTGGGAAGAGCGAAGAGGGACATTTATAGAAAGCAAGCCCTATAAAACATCCTTTTCACCCGGGCGAGGTGAAAGGTCAAAATAAAAACGAGGCAATTACTTTGAGATACGGACAACATTCAGGACATCAACAGTGACCCAATTGTGATGAAATCCTCGGCGAATCACAAAGTCTGGCACTTTTCTTCCAGGAAGGTCTTTGGTAATAATGTTGATTTCTAGCGGAGCGGGATTAGTAAAGTCTTCTTCCCACGCAGTCTGACCATAAGAGAAATTGTTTGTCATCTCTTCATCGGTGTTTTTCTTTTCAAGAGATTCTCTCCATCCAGTTGGCTGGATGTCTTCCATTTTGATACGAGAACTTTCAAGAGCAGTGCACTTCACTAGAAAGTCGTATTTTCTGCTTGGTTGTCCCAAGGTGTCCCACGTCTATAAAGGGACTGCTGAATCGTCTTTTACAATAACATTGACTTCTGGTAGTGCAAAGTTGATGAATTCATGTCTATCACCTCTTGCAATTTCATTGAGACGATGCTTGACATATTCAAAATTCTCAAGGTATGGCTTCCACAACTCTGGGAGAAAAGGTGAACCTTTCTCAGGGTCATTTAGCATATATTCATTCTCTGGATGACTCTTATACCTTGGATTTTCCTTATAAGGTTCCCAAATGGGCAAATCATCCACAGGATCATATCAAGTGTAGTCAAAGTTGTCATTTATTATGGTATATTCCAGTGATTTCGGAGGAGTGCGACATCCTTCAGGATTACAATATCCATAGATCATTCTGACACCAGATCTTGGTATATATCTGAATTGTATAATGGAAAAAAATGGTTTGTACGTTTATTCCTAAGATAAATATCCTTCCTCGTTGAAATATGTCTTCCATTATTCATCTGAATCGTCAGAGTTATTCTCTTCAATGGTATGAACCTCTTGAGAGATCGGGTGGAGGAAGCCTCTGTTGTGGAAGAAATCTTGAATAGGACGAACATCTTTGTCATTCTTTGTGGGCCTAGCCACTGTAGGGGAGAAACCAAGACTTTTTCTTGTCTTGTTATCAATAGGAACCATAACTTGTCCCCATCCTTTGATGTCTTTGCTTTTCATGACTTGGAAAGCATATTTGTAGGAGGAAATCGACGTTCCTTTTTCCGAATGAATATCATTGCTCACAAAGAGTGCTTGAAATTGAGTCCCAATGACTTCTTTTGGCTCTAAGTATGATAATGATGATAAATTACTTACGATCAAAGCCTTTTCTCCACTTACCGTCACCATTTTGCTATTTTTTTTACCAACTTTAGCTTCTGGTGAAGCGTTGAAGTGACTGCTCTTGCTTCATGGATCTAGGGTAATCCCAACAAACAACTATATGCTGCATGAATATCCTTGACTTGAAAAGTGATATGCTATCTATGAGGTCCAATGGTAATGGAAGATCTACTTCTCCGATAACTGCTTTCCTAGATATGTCAAAAGCTTTGATTACGATCTCACTACCTCTCATAGAAGGGCCTCGAAAAGATGATTGTATCAAATTTGACTTTCGCATGACATTCAAAGATGAGCCTATATCTATGATTACGTTGGCTAGAGCATCGTCCCCGCAATTGATTGTAATGTTCAAAGCCATATTATGATTATTGCCCTCTTCTAGAAGATCTTCATAACTGAAACCTAAGTTGTTGCAAGCAGTGATGTTGGACACGTGATGTGGTGTTATCCGCAAGTATACAGAGTCATCAAAGTAATACTAAAGATTATCATTCCCACAGAGACCAATGTCAATTTATCAGTTACTATTGCTACAATGTTTATCGTAGGCTAATGAAAATAGTATAAAGTGCACACAAAATAAAAATTTAAGAATTAATTCAGAGAAAATGATACTGAAATGTGAATCAAGGTGATTAAACAGTACTTTTGTTGTCTAAGTAGTAACAGTTACGGGGCAATATTTTCTTCTTTGAAATAAAAGTCAATTAAAAAAATAAATGTCGCGTTAGCGTATTGGAACCAGACCTAAACATTAATCTATACTGGTCGCTCACGCTGCTTCGGTCGCATCTTGTGTTAAGGTTTGAAAGTCCTTCTTTATGTAATTACTTTTAAGACTTGGTTAAAAAGTGCTTTTGATTGGAAACATTTAATACCAAAGGGTTTTCGGCATATGCTCAGCCAATCGGATCCTAAATCTATGAATGCGTCCGAAAATAGTTTAAAATCACTTTCTAATAATATAAAACTTTCCTAATTAATTAATAAAGCGTTTTTTTTTGTTTTTACCAATTAAAGACTAAACTTTTATCAAAAGTGTCGGACGACTTTTGATCTTACCCGACATAGTAACGGTTATTACGTAAATAGAAACACAGTCTCGTTTACATAATGAACGATTAATTTAAGTTCAGAAAAGTTACATTAAAATCAAAACTATCCCCTAAATCATTTCTACAAATTCAACATATGGAGTACCGTCAAAATGATAGTCCTCACATCTCAACATAACAAATTTAGCTGGACATGGTTTTGGAAGACATAACGTAAAATTGGTTTGTGAAATAAGACATTTAGGAAATAAAATTGTGTAGAGTGTGCAATTGGTTTTCAAAAGCAAGAACAAAAGTGTCACGTTTCGGTTCATTATGAAAACAAATCTTTAAAAGTAAAGCGATAAATAAATCGTGTAGAGAAATAAATAATTTAAAGCAGTGCGATAAAGTAAACGAATCGTAAAAGGCAATGCAGAAAATAAAGGAATATAAATCGATTAAGGGAAATTAAAGAATATAAAGGCAATGAAAATAATAAAAATATGAATTAAATAAGAACCTGATCCAAAATCGGAGACTTGAATTTGATACAATACTGGAATGTAAATCTAACTTGAAAATAAATGACGAAAAGCTTGAAATAAATCTCTAAATCTACAACGCTTCAACCCCCAATCACAACAATGGTGTGATATTCCCCTGAGGTGACAAATTATCACTTTAAATCACTAAATATATGCCTATGTTGAAAACTAAGATTAGATGAAGAAAATGTGAAACTAAAGTGCTATTTATAGAGGAACTAAGTTAGGAAGTTGCATAAAACGTTCAAAATTCATGTGGAGGTAATTTCTCAAGTCACGGGCCTCTTCTCCATCCGCCTTTGACCAAGGTGTGTTTTGTGAAGGTGGCGTCCGCCTAGTGAGGGATGGTGTAACACCCCAATATAGGTTTTGATTTAATTGATGTGTTCTTGTGAATTTTGATGATTTATGATGTTATTTGATGTTTTGTGGAGTTTCAAGGATGACTTAATATCTTATTAGTATTAGAAATATTAAGTATAGTGGGTTTATTTGATTATTTGAAGTTAATTAAATAAAATAGAAAGAATTAGAGAACAATGGGTAATGTGTCTTTTGGTAGAGGACTAGTGAGGGTATTATGAGGAAAGACTAAAGAGGTCCTAGGGGCAAGAGTGACAAAAAGATTAAAGTGGTTTTGTGTACGATCAATTGGAAACGATCACACTTTTGGGAGAAATGAGAAGAGCTCCGAGGAAGAGAAGGTAGAGTTTGGAAGCTTAGGATTTTTCGAGAAGATTATCAAAGAATTTACGAAACCTAAGGTATGGGGAGTATCTTCCTTTCGGTATTATAATGTGGGAATAGAAATGGGGGTTTTGAGGTATAAGTTTTAGGGTATGGGGTTTTGTGATGAATTGATTGTAGATGATGATTTTGTGAGAATTAGGATGTATATAATGATGTGTATGATGATATAATGAAGGACGTTGATGTTGTTGATGTTTTTTTGATGTATTGCTGTCAATTGCTGTGTTTTGATGGGTTTTATCGCAGAGGAGCGAATCAGGAAAACACAGAAAATCTGCAGAATTCGCGAAGCTCGCTTAGTGAGCACAACCCGTGAGCTGGGTGCTTAGCGAGCAATATGTCTCGCTTAGTGAAACCTGAAATTTTGAAAAAGAGTTATTAATTCAGAAATATATCTTCTTGATGAGGTTTATGTCATAATTTGTTATGATGTTTTAGAACTGTCGTATGATGTGTTTTTTAGAAACTATATGAGTATGATTAGTGATTAAATGATGCATGATGATTTAAATGATTTGTTTTGAGTTAAAAAGTATAATGACATGATGTAGAGGTATGATGTTAGATGAGTATGTAGTAAGATGTTCAATGAGTATGAAACATGATGACACGAGTGAATATGTGAAATGAGGATTAATGATGAATGCGGATGCAATGATTATGATGTTTTGAGGATGATGTGTGTATATTGTTGTCGCTCCCGAAGATTTGCATCCTGGTACAAGCGCGAACGGTCGGCGAAAAGAGAAATGAAAATGAAGATGAATAGAGTCGTCAGCTAGGCATTTTTATCCCAAAGGAAAGGTAATGCTGCATAAACCTAGAAAAAGATGGATAAGACGGTTGCGAACCAGAGAGACTGAGAAAGGGGGTTGGTTACAACCTGGGAAGGTATTAGCACCCAGATTGTCCGTCGTACTCGACGGGATCCACGCTTAAAAGATTGTGTTTAAAGGGGTAGTGTAGGTGCTATCTGTGTGTAAAAGCTGGAAAAGAAATGTACAAGTGTCAGTGCAAAAGGATGAATGCTCAGGAGCTGAGGCTTTGAAAAGAAAGCTGGAAGAGGGGGATGACAAATAAACTTTTGTTCGATAACAGTTAAGTTATGCCTACGTATCCTCTCGTGCAATGAGGAAGTCAGAACACCGTAGTTCGACTCAAAGAGACTGAAAGATAAAATTGACTATGAACTGCTTACTTGTCTATGCTCAAGTGTATGACTCATCTGACTCAAGTGCTAACTGTCTTGCATTAGACGGAAGAAGCAAGTTCTCGTTTGTGAATGAGTGTGATGAGAAAAGAATCCCGGAGGAGACGATTATTGTTTGTTTTTGTGTTTTCAGTTTTGTTATTGTTTTTGGTGTTTTGCATAAGATTATGAGCTTAAGCCTAAATCAAGGGCTTGTAAACTCATTATATCCTCCCTATTAGGGATAATGAGAATACTTAAGTATGAGATAAGCATCTCAACTTAATTGCCATGATGATGTAGGATTAAGATCATTAACCTACTTGTGATTATTTAGATGTTTTTGGGTTTTTGTTTAGTGTTAAGTAATGAGTTTAATCTCTAATCACATATTAGTGGGCTCATTACACCATCCTAATAGAAGGATAATAGATGAGAAAACTTAAGCTGAGGAAGATACCTCAACTTAATCCATGGTTAGGGATTAAATTCATTATATAACAAAGCCTTTATTAAGTGGATTTTAATTAAGGGTGAGATTAAGAAATAATTTTTATGATTTGTAAGACAACTTGAGGGGGACTTGTTCATTAAACACTAGGGTTAGTCCTTCTTAACCATAAGGAAGAATTAGAACCCTAATGTAAGGCCCAAGTTACAAGATGAAGTCTTAGTGATTATTAAGATGACTTGATTAAGAGGTTTAAACAAATTAAAGGTTTAACACTTAGGATTAAAGTTATACACTCCATCCTAAGAGAAGGATACAAGCATAACCCTAATTCCAAAGTCCTAAAACTTTAAGAGTTTAGTCTCTGATTATGAAGATGAGAAGAGAGACTCAAGGAGACTCAAAGGTAAAAACTAAGGGGGACTAATCACAACCTTAATTATTATCATGCTTGGATGTTCCTATGTTTTTTAAGGCTTGAGAAAGATCTTCAAGGAAGCCACCAATGGAAGAAGCAGATGAAAGGAGGATGAAGTAGGATAATAAGTTACTTACTTCATTGAAGAAGATAAGTAACTTAAAGAAAGAAAGTGAGAGAGATGGAACACAGGTGAACAAGTTCACTTCAAAGACATATTATGATGCAAATTAAAGAGATAAAGAGAAATGAGAAGTGAAGGCAAATCCACTTCTCAAAGTAACTTACCACCTGAAAATGTTAGCATGAATGCATAAGGTATGAAACATAAAGAAATGAGATGAAATGAGGTGCAATGAGATGAAATAACCAAAGTCAGAAGTGTTTATGAAAGGCTAATGTCACGTGAGATGAGAAAAAGGCATACAAAGTGCATATGTATGATCATACAAGGATGAGATGTCATGTAAGCATGCTTTGAAGTTTGAAAACACATGAAAGTTAATGAAATGAAATGAATTCAAATCATGGCAAATGAATGATGAAATGATCAAACATGATTCTAACATGTCCTAAGATGTCTAAGATGACATATGAATGCAAGAAATGTCATGGAAATTTCATGTATGGATGCATATACAAGATGAATGCAAGGGAACACTAAAATTAGGATTTTATGGACAAGCAAGATGCAAATGAACAAAACAGAAGCATATGACATGATAAAAAATTGAAACCAAGCTCAAACAAACCCTAATCCTATACTAGGTCACACCCCAAAGGAGAATGTCATAAGCCTTACCACTCAAAAGTTGTGAATTTCCTAAGTTTCTAGGATTTTTTTGGGTGGTTCAAAGGAAAAAAGGAAAATAAATTTGAAAATGCAAGATAAATTTATGAGATAAATAACCTATAAACTACATGCAATATTCAAGACAATTAAAAAAGAATCATCTTCAAACTCTTCTTGGTTAGGCAGAAATGATTTTTTAAAGTTAGGGTTCAAAAAATGAAGTTTAATGACCCTTAATTCAAAGGAAGTTCACAAACTATGATCAAACCTATTAAGAAATTTGTATGAAGAGTTTGAAAATGTTTCTAAATGCAATGGGATGATTCATGCTTTTTTTGGTGATTTTTAGAAACCTAAATGTATTTTTAATTAATTAAAAGACTTTAATTAATTAAAAATAACATTTAAATATTTTAAAAATACTTTTTTAATGCAAAAAATAAAATAAAAATTATTTTCAGGTTGAGAAAATTATTTAGAACCAAAATGCAAAAGGAAATATTTTTTGGATGATTTTTGCTATTTTTAATAAATTGTACAAAAGAAATAGAATAAAATGAAAATAAAATGAATTAAAGAGGGAAGTATGTCAATCTAAGGGCTGAGATTCAAACCTAGGGGGGACGTTGACTGCGCGCGTGTTTTAATGGCTGGGATCTGATCTGGCATAATTTAAATTAAACCTAATTAATTAATCTAATTAAGAGATTCGGGTTTTAATGAGGCAATCTGGGCCCTCCAATCACGCGCGGGAAGCAAGATCCTAAGGTCCACATTTAAACTGAGCCTAAACCCTAATTACCCTCAGGTGACCGGAACAGTGTTCCGATCATCTTCTTCGGCCAACCAAAACACCTAACTTCTTCCCTAGGTTAAAACAAAAGCTCTAAAGCTCCAGAATCACTTTCCTAACATCCCTAAGCAAGAATCCATCATCAAAACACATTTATCATACATCAAAAACAAGATTCAGAGCAAATCGTAAAACAGAACAAAACTTTCAGAAGTTTAATACATGCTTAATACTCAACCATTTTCAAAACAAATTACATCAGGATGATCAGTGAAGCATGAAGATTCATTTAGAAACTTAAAATGCAAGTTCTGGAAAAAATGTTCTTGAGGTTACTTGAGGTTGAGCTTTCAGTTCTTGAGCTTTCTGGACCTTTCTTTGGTGCAAATCAACTCCAATGAGCTTCCTGAGAATGCTTTGATGCTTGGAGTGAGTTTATTTGGCCTCTTTTTGAAGTTCAGTTTTGGAGAGGTGGAAAATCATGTTTTGATTTGAGTGGGTGTTTGGCTGAAATGAAGGGTGGGAAATGATCCTTAGGTGGTGGTGAGGTGAATGGTGCAAAAATATTTGAGTTTGAGTGGCTGGTTTTGCAGATTCGAATAGAGGAAAGTTTTTGATGATTTTATCAATCCTGGCTCGTGGGAGGTTCTGAGCTTGTGTGTGTTGTGTTTTGGATTGCTTTAGGTTAGTATAAACAGTTGTGATTGGTTCAGAGAGTTGTTGTGGCTCAGCTTCATTGGTATGGTTGTTTTTGCAAAAATTCAACATTGGTTGTACTATGAGCATGGGTCATGGCAGGAGTGGTTCTAAGGCATGTTCGGCCTCAGCTGACTTTGTGGAGAGCCATGGGATTGGTTTTGGCATGCTGGCACAAGTGGATGAAGAGATTCATACCATTTTGCAATTCTTGAAAGTTTTGGCCCTTTTGAGATTTCTTGAAGTTCAAGGCATGAAAATGCATGGTTCAAAGCATAATTCTGATGTTTAGAGGTCCATTTGACATATTGTGAAATGTTTATGTCCATTTGAAGTCATTAGAATGCCTTAACATGCCAATTTGCAAAATCCCTCTTTGACATGAAACTTGAAATTTTAGGATTTTTGCTAACTTTGAAAAGCCATATCTTGAGTTCTAGGATGAATCAAGACATGTTCTTGTACTTTTTGAAAAGGGAAAGACCTAATATACAACTTTCATGACCAAGAATTTTTCATTTGAAGCATTTTTGGTTAAGAAAGAGGAGGTTGAAAAACTTTCCCAAAATGGAAAGTTTCCATTACAAGTCATTTCCATTTTTGGCAAGTTTGCAAATGGCTCAAAATTCTTCAATCTTGTGAACTTCCAACCTCTTCTAAGATCAATAAAGATCATAGAACTTAAATTTGATGAAAATACCCCTTTGGTTCCATTGTTGGGGGCCTCAGATGCCTTGATTTTGACTTAACTTGCTCAAGAAGTTACCTAGTGAACACATGACTTCCACAATGAATTTCTTCATCAAACTTGGTACACATGATCCTTATAACATCTTAAGAACATTATAAACAAGAATGGATCAAAAATTTGGAGTTAAGGCCTCTGAAACCAAAACCCTAATTTTGGTCATCTGTGTAGTGAAAACCCTAGCTCTGCTTCCATGCCTTGCCAGTTCTTGTGATCTCTTGACTTCCATGAACTTTGAGGGACATAATATGATTATAGAACACACATGGACCCTATTGGAACACTTTTAGGCCCTTAGGATGGCTCAGATGGAATCTTGGATTGCTCAAATCACAAACCCTAGATGCAAATGAATTTGAACTATGCAGATGAAACAAATATGCAATGTGAGGTGGTATGCTTATGCTTATGCAAAAAAAGAAAAGATCACAAGCCATGGTGTGATATGAGTGAGGGAAAATTTGGGGTGTTTACAATTGTGTCTTGCATTCATGGCATTGATTTATGAGGGGAGTTCGGTCCATTGGTAGCTTAAATCCCAGTGTGTGGATTGAAGTGATATGATGTTATGATGTGCTCCCTTAGTGGAGGGTTGATGGCCCAGTGTCCATCCATGAGGATGTTTAGGTACCACATGCATAATAAGAGGTTACATATCATTCTAAATGACATAACATGATTTGCATTGATTTTGTATGACGATGTGATATATTTCATGTTGTGTATAAATGAGTTGTGACGATTTATGTTGTGATGTGACGAAATTGACGTTATGCTTGATTGAGATATTGATGATGGATTTGTTGTGTTGTTTATGTTTTTAAATTCTCATTTCTATATTATTTTATTTAATGTGAATTTACTCACCATGTCTGCCTTCTGGTGATGGTCTATTATGCCATCCTGCAGATATTCAAGGTTAGCTCGGTGCACATTTAGCTCGGAGTAGTGAGTGGTCTTGTTAGTTAGAAGTGGAGTCTTGCTCTGTGTCCAGTAACATTGGGATGGATTTCACTTGAGTTGTTTTGTTTATTTGAATTAAGATGTTATTTATTTGTATATATTTTGGTTTAAACGATGTCTGGATTAAAGTATGAAGTTTTATTTTATTAAAGATGAAAGATGATATTTTGTTTTTCCGTTGCGTATTTGTCGAAAAGAGATTTAAAGTGTTTTCATAATTTTATTAACCCGTGTTACGAGACAAGACTCAATGTGATGTTTTATGATGATGATTTGAGTTATGTGAAGAGTGTGATATCCTTTGTATAAGGAAAACTCTGATTATGTGAATAAAACGTATTATAATTGTGATGAGGTAGAAAGAGTGTTACAGATGGCGTCCACCATCTGTGTAAAAAGTGGAGAACGTGGCTCCATGATCGTTTGTTCGTGGGTGGAAGCTCACACCTCATGGATCCCACCTTGCCAATGCCATGAGGGACACCATATGTGTAAATTCTCCTGAAAAACTCTGTTTTTTTGCTCCTTTTGCTTCATTTCTTCGCTGGAGGCTCTAATAAGGCAATGTAACTGAAAATAACATAAAACACAAGCATAACACTAGAAAATTACAAATAAATTATGATAACCATGTGCAATATGAGCCAAATAATCAATGTATTTATGTGTTATCAAATTCTCCCACACTTAAATCTTTGCTTGTCCTTAAGCAAACTCTTATAAGTAGGAAAAGAGAAACAACTACACCTAATTAATGAATCTGGGTTAGAGACTTCAATTCGAATCAAGACTAGATCAATAGGTACTAACTTGTGAACCAAGGATATCCTAACAACATGTTCCGCGAGTTGTGGTCATAAGTTTATTTCCTATACAAACAAATCCATATCATGCTATTATACATAGGCTTACCTTACTCGTCTCTCTCTTACTTTTTTTCATTATGGCGTAATCACATTAAGCCCGTTATTTCGCACTTGCATGGTGAACAACCGTGTTGGTATTCCTGATCCATATATGTATCATATGTTTGCAATTTTAATCACAAGCATAGTGTCGCTCCCACCAAATGACAACCAAGGGGTCAGAAGGGATACAGACGCGAACGGTCGGCGAAAAGGGGAAGGAAATGAATAGAGTCGCCAGCTAGGCATTTTTATCCCGAAGGAAAGGTAATGCTGCATAAACCTAGGAAAAGATGGATAAGACGGTTGCGAACCAGAGAGACTGAGAAAGGGGGTTGGTTACAACCTGGGAAGGTATTAGCACCCAGATTGTCCTCCGTACTCGACGGGATCCACGCTTAAAAGATTTGTGTTTTAAAGGGGTAGTGTCAGTGCTATCTGTGTATCAAAGCTGGAAAGAATGCAAGTGTCAGTGTAAAAGAAGTGTGAAGTGTATGAGTGAAGTGTCAGTGCAAGAACAGTAGTAAAATGCTCAAGACCATGAGGCTTAAAGAATAAAGCTGGAAGAGGGGGATATACAGAGACTTTTGTTCGATAACTGTTAAGTTATGCCTACGTATCCTCTCGTGCAATGAGGAAGTCAGAACACCGTAGTTCGACTCAAAGAGACTGAAAGATGAATTGACTTGTGAACTGCTTACTTGTTTATGCTCAAGTATATGACCTGTCTGGCTCAGGTGCAAACTGTCTTGCATTAGACGGAAGAAGCAAGCTCTCGTTTGTGAATGAATGAGATGAGAAAAGAATCCCGGAGGAGACGATTATTGTTTGTTTTTGTATTTTCAGTCTTTTATTGCTTTTTGAAGTTTGTCATAAGTTAATGAGCTTAAGCCTAAACCAATGGGTTAGCAAACTCATCACATCCTCCCTCTGATTAGGGGTAATGAGAATACCTTAAGTGTGAAGTCAGTATCTCACACTTAATCACCATGATGTTGGATTAAGATAATTAACCTACTTGTGATTATTTAGATGTTTTTTGTTGTTTTTGTTTAGTGTTGAGTAATGAGCTTAAGCCATAATCAGGGATTAAACCGACTCATTACACCATCCTAATAGAAGGATAATAGATGAGAATGTTTAAGCTGAGGAAAGACTCCTCAACTTAATCCATGATTAGGGATTAACCTCTTGACACAACAAAGCCTTTATTAAGTGGATCTTAGTTAATGATAAGATGAAGAAATGATTTTTAGGGTTTGTAAGACAACTTGAGGGGGACTTGTCCATTAACACTAGGGTTAGTCCTTCTTAACCAATTAAGGAAGAATTAGAACCCTAATGCAAGGCCCAAGTTACAAGCTTGATGTCTTGATGATTATTAAGTGGATTGATTAAAGGATTTAAACACATTAAGGGTTTAACACTTAGGATTAAAGTTATACACTCCATCCTAATAGAAGGATGCAGGCATAAGCTTAATCACAAAGCCTTAAAACCTTTAGGGTTTAGTCCCTGATTGTGAGATGAGAAGAGAAGACTCAAAGAGACACAAAGGTAAAAGCTAAGTGGGGGACTAATAAAAACCCTAATTATTATCATGCTTGGAGGTCCTAGGGTTTGTGAGGTTTGCAAGAAAGATCTTCAAAGAACCATCAAGGAGAGAAGCAGATGAAAGGAGCAAAGAGAAGCAAAACAACTTGCTTCACTTAAGAAGTCAAGTTGCTTGAAGAAAGAAAGTAATATGAACAATAATGAGCAAGCTCAATCCAAACACATACAAAAATGCAGCAAATGAATTATGAAAAAGATGAAAAGAGAATGTGAGAAGTGAAGGCAAATCCACTTCTCAAAGTAACTTACCACCTGAAAGGTTAGTGAAAGAAATGAGATGCAGTGCAAATGGGATGAAATGGCATGATGCAAGACAAAGCCAGAAGCAAACACATGATGTTAATGATGCTAAGAGATGATGCAAACATGAGGCAAGGCATGAGAATGATCATACAAACATATGGATGCAAGAGAAGCATGTTTTGAACCATGGATGTACATGAAAAGTTATGAAATGTAATGGGCATATAACATGGAAAATGTAAGATGCAATGATCAAACATGATTGCAATATGTATTAAGATGTATTATGAATCAAATGGATGCACAAAAAGTCATGACAAGTCATGGTATGCAAGCAAATGGAAGATGGATGCAAAGGAAGGCATAAATTAGGGTTATATGCAACATACAAAGCAAAAATCCAAAACCAGAAGCAAACATCATGATAAAAATTTGAAAATGAAATCAAAGGAACCCTAAACCTATACAAACTCACTGCCCAAAGGAGGGGATCCAACTCTTAACCTAGTGAGAGTTATGAATTTCCTAAGATTACTAGGGTTTTAAGGTACCTTGACAAAAAAAATGCAAAACAAATTGAAAAGGCAAGATCAAATCATGCCAATTTTATCCTATAAACTACATGTTATGCAAGATGCAATGCAAGAAGAATCATTGTCCAACTCTCAATGGTTAGGCAGAAATGAATTTTTGAAGTTTGAAGCAAAATAATGCCTTGAAATGAAATTAAATCCAAAGAAAATTATCAAAAGGCATCAAGAACAAAAAAGAAATTTGGTTTGAGAGTTGGACAATGTTTCTAAATGTTTTTAAATGTTACATGAATTTTTTTGTGATTTTTAAATACCTAAAAGTATTTTTAATTAATTAATTTTCATTAATTAATTAAAAATAATCTTCTAAATGATTTAAAAATAATTTTTAATGCAAGAAATAAAAATAAAAATATTTTTGTGTTCTGAAAAATAATGAAAACCTTGACAAAAATTTTCATAATTTTTAAACATTTTTTGCTATTTTTAATAATTCGTACAAATTAAATACAAAACAAATGAATTTAAAATGATTTTAATGAGAAAATAGGAAAGTCAAATCATCCAAAGGTCCAGATTCAAAGTCAGGGGGGTGGGAATTGACTTGGCGCGCGAATGGACGGCCAGAATTCAAACTGGACTAATTATGATTAAGCTCTAATCCAAAACCCTAATTACTTTCAGATCACCGGAACAGTGTTCCGGTCATCTTCTCCGGCAAGGTCCTCACTCAATCTCTCTTAATACGCCATGAAACTCCACAAATCTCTCCAGAATCAATCATTAGACTACTCTAAACAAGAATCCAGCAATCAAAATCATTTATTTTCACTCAAACTCAAGAATCAAAACAAAAAGCATTTCACGGGCAAAGTTTCAGAACAAGCATACAATCTCAAAACTCAATCATTTTCAAAAATAAAAGGCTCAGTGAACTCAGGGAAGCATGTAGATCATTTTAGAAACAAGAAATAAGAGTTCTGGAAAAATGAATTTCCATGGCTACCTGAATCGAAGCTTTCAACCCAAGAGCTTTCTGCTTGCCTCTTTGCCTCAAAATGATCCCAATGGTCCTCTTGATGAAGTTATGAAGCTTGGTTGGAGTTTATAATGGTTGGTTTGAGAGATTGAGTGAGTTCTGTTCAGTGAGGGAGAGAAATCGTGTTTCAGTTTGAGGATGTTTCAGGGATGAATGAGGGCAGGGAAATGATCAGGGGAGTATGCTGAGATGTTTTGTGAAGTTTGTTTGAATGTTTGATGCTTGTGGAGTGTGTTTCGAATGAAAATGCATATGAGGCATAAACTTGGAACTATGGCTTATGATATGTTTCAGCCTTGAGTGTGTGGTGTGTTGAGCTACTTTTGGTCCATGTATCAAGTGGTGATAGGTCAGAGAGTTGTTGGTGGCCTATGGTGATTGGTATGGGTCTTTTGCAAAAAAGTCAAGCTTTGTGTAAGAGAGGTATGGGCTCATGGCTAGCCAAGGACAAGAGGGGTGTCCTGCGCAGCAATAAGTGAGGAGAACCATAGGATCAATTTTGAAGTCAGCCAGCACATGGATTAGGGTTTGAGTGAAGTTTTGCAACTTTGTTCATCTTTGGCCCTTTTGAAGTTTCTTGATCCACAAGTCATAAAAATGAGCAAACTCTTGATGCAATCTGACTTTTAGACATTGGTTCATGTTTGTATGAAGATTAGAAGTCCATTTGATAGCACAATTTGTCTTGGCAAGTGGTTTTGCAACTTTGCCTCTTTGGTAGAAAACTTGAAATTATGTGATTTTTCCCAACTTTGACAAACCATAACTTTTGATCCAAAATGAATTAGAACAAGTTCTTGTACTTTTTGAAAAGGGAATGATCCATTCTACAACTTTCATGACCAAAGTTTTCCCATTTGAAGCATTTTTGAATCAAAAAGCAAGGGTTGAAAAAGTTTCCCAAAATGGCAAGTTTCCATTACAAGTCATTTTCCCAAAAAGTCAACTTTGCAAATGGCTTGGAATTCTTCAATTTTGTGAACTTCTAACATCTTCTATGATCAAATAAAGATCATACATAATCAAAATGATGAATAACACCCCTTGGTTGGGTCATTGGGGGCCTCAGATGCCCTGATTTTGCACTGACTTGCTCAAAAAGTCAACTCTTGATTAGATGCCCTCCCCATGGAATTTCTTAATGAAACTTGATATGCATGATCCTTATAGCATATAGAGACCAATAGAAACAAGAGTGACCAAAAAATTTGGAGTTATGGCCTTTGAAACCAAAACCCTAATTCTAGGTCATCTGTGTAGTCAATCCTGGCTCTGCTTCCATGCCATTCCCAGTTCTTGTGATTTTTTGACTTTCTTTACTTTGTGGAGATATAATATGATGCTTGAACATACATGGACCCCTTTGAAATGATTGATGACCTTTGGAGTGGCTCGAATGGCTCTTGGATAGCTCAGGTCACAAACCCTAGATGCATATGACTTGGAACCAATGCAGTGAATCAAAAATGCAATATGAGATGCTATGATTGAGTTTATGCATATGAAGAGATCACAAGCCATGGTGTGAATGGGTGAGGGAAAATTTGGGGTGTTTACAGCTGCCCCTATTCAAACATGAGTTAGCTGTGCAGGATGTAAGCAGCGGCTTAACAGGCAAACAAGATAACTTGTGGTTGAATATCAAAGACAGGCCAAAATTTGCGCTCACAGAATGAAGAAGAAAAGGGATATAGATTGTAAAAGCAAAATAAAGTATAATTATAAAGTGCGGGCGACGGAGGACGACCGTCGAGCAGAGGACGACTGCTGGGGATAAAGCGATGACGGGGACGACCGACATGCTGGGGATGATGCGGGAAGTAAAGCAATGACGGGGACGGCCGACAAGCTGGGGATATAAGAGATCATGATGGGGACGGCCATCGGGTGAAGCTATAAGACTTTATGGGGATTATAAGTAAATGAAATAAATGATGAGGTACGGTCATCAAAGGTGAAGGACGATCACCTAGCAGGGGACGGCTGCTCTATTGGGGATAAGATGAGGGACGGTCATCTAAGGTGAAGGACGATCACCGGGAAGGGTACGGCTGCCGAAAGGTATCACGACATAGGACGAATGTCGGATAAAAGGTTGACGATGGGGACGGCCATCGGATAAGCATGATGAAGGACGGTCATCAAGAGGTGAAGGACGATCACCTAGCAGGGTACGGCTGCTCTCGGGGCTTATCATGACATAGGAAGAATGTCAGATAACAAGATCAACGATGGGGACAGCCATCGGATAAAATGATGAAGGACGATCATCAAGAGGTGAAGGACGATCACCTAGCAGGGGACGGCTGCTAAAAATCACGACATAGGACGAATGTCGGATAGAAAAGGGGTACTAACGAAATAGAGACTCCGCTGGGGAAAGGATGAGGGACGGTCATACAAAGGGTGAAGGACGATCACCCGGCAGGGTACGGCTGCCGAAAAAGGTATCATGACATAGGACGAATGTCAGATAGAAAGGAAATAGTTCAACAAGTTTTGTTGGGGACTTCGCTGGGGAATAGTAAACACGGACGAGTGTTTACATCCAAGAAATGAAAAGGTATAAGTGTTTGGGCTTTGTGTATAGATTAAAGATGCGGACGAGCATCCTTAAAACTATGATACGGACGAGTATCAGGTAAAAACAAACATTGACATACGTTCAAAGATGATGATACGGACGAGTATCAACTGGTTAATAAAGAACACAGACGAGTATTGATTCTGCGGGGACTCTTCTGGGGAATAGTAGATACAGACGGGTGTCTAAATTCAAGAAGACATAAGTGTTTGACACGTGTATGGATTAAAGATGCGGACGAGCATCCTTAAGACTTACAATACGGACGAGTATCGAGTAGAAACAAACGCTTGACGCATGTTCTGAGATGATGATACGGACGAGTACCAACTGATTAACAAAGAACACGGACGAGTGTCGAATCTGAAGGGATGAGTGATATATACAAGATACGGATGGGTATCTGTATGAGTGAAATAAGTATGAGTGGTGCATAGGAGAGTGTTTAACTTGCTGGGGAGAGTATGACACGGACGAGTGTTGGAAGAAGTATATATGTATCTGTATAGTGGGTGCAAAGGGGACGCTTTGGCTTTCTGCTGGGGATATGACACGGACGGGTGTCAAGAAGTATCTGTAACATAAATGGCCTGTTTGCTCGGGCGACCTTACTGGGGGATGATGACACAGACGGGTGCCAAAAGGAGTGTGTACTGGTATTTGTGAGTGTAAGGCAAATGCTTTAGCTTTCTGCTGGGGATATGGCACGGACGGGTGCCAGGAAATATCTGTAACATAAGGGAAAGTGCCTTGGCTCTCCGCCGGGGAATCTGGGGAGTTTTCTGTATATCGTTGATGGATTGTCAGAATTTACAAGTGTTTGATTCAGAACATGGCTTATGATTATGCAATATGTTTGCTTTTTGCCGTAATGCTCCGTATTAGACGGAATGCTACGCTCTGTGGGGAGAATAATGATGTGAATGCTATGATTATGCAAAGATACTGATCCTGGATTCAGATCCCGATGCTGTGGAGATCTCTGGCTGATCTGCTTGAAATGGATATCCCAGTTGGGGATGAGATCATTGGTAGATCTAGCATATATGACTCTGCTTGGGGAAATAGGTCACTGATAGACCCATCCTTGTAATGGGGGACCCAGCTGGGGTTTGTAGAAGCTTTCTTACTCTGTTGTGATTTCTTCAGGTATTGCTTTGCTGGATAGAGGTTGAGACTCTGTGGGGAGGTGGTTCCCTGGCTTTTGTACTTGGCTGAGGAGGAAATAATCAAATGGCAACTCGGCTGGGGAGAAAGCACTTCTGGTGCTGAGACTGATTAGATATTGATTTTCCAGCTTGCTGGGGTGAAGCTTTATGCCCCATGCTGCGCTTTGAATACCTGCAATCCTGAAAAGTCAGAGAAACGCACAAGTAATCCCGAGGTATCCTTTACCAGATTCAATCATAAGAGTTTAGGCACCCCTGGGAGTGAGTGTATTTCCTGCAAGCACGTATTTTAGGAAAAGCATCTGTATTTATGCAATCAGTATTTTAAAGACATCGGACATTCTTGCAAATGAAAATGAAGTGTACGAGACGAAACATGACTGAAGATCTGATTTTATTAATTCATGTGCCCTGAATTGGCAAGATACAGTCAAAGAAACAAATCCCCTAAAATGAAAAGATTGTTACAAATTGAGAAAAAAAAGTTTGTTGGCAATGTTGATGACGCTTCAAGGAGCTTCCCTTTTGCTATGACTCGTATGACATTTGACGTTCTTCTCGTCTTGCTTTCTGAAGGAAGTTGATTTTGAACGAAGCTTGATCCTTTTGGGGCTTACCAAGTTGTAAGTGATACAGACGAATTCAGAATGCAATTGTTCGCTTATTCCCTTGTTTTGCATGGATCGCCCTTTCGGGTTTTCAATCCATCGGGATACCCATTTTTTCCTGAGCTGTCCAATGCGGCTTTTCAACTCAGCGGGTGTACATTTTTTTTTATTTCCCTTATTTTTGCCCGAGTCTTTTATTCTGTTTTTGACTCGCCGGGATGCCCTATTTTTGCCTGGACCTACATTCTGTTTTTGTGTCCAGCGGGTCATTTTTATGCGAAGTATTTTTTAACTGCATCTGAATTCACAGGGGACGGGAAGTCTTCACCATCCATAGTACTGAGCATGAGTGCTCCACCGGAGAAAACTTTCTTCACTACGAATGGCCCTTCATAGTTCGGAGTCCACTTGCCCCTGTGGTCTGTATGAGGAGGGAGGAGTCTTTTCAGCACAAGATCTCCTACTTGGTACTCTCGGAGCCTGACTTTCTGGTCGAAGGCTTTCTTCATCCTTTTCTGATATAACTGCCCATGACAAATTGCAGCTAATCTTTTCTCTTCAATCAAACTCAGTTGTTCGTATCGGGATCGGACCCACTCTGCTTCGTTCAACTTAACATCCATTAATACCCGTAGGGAGGGTAACTCAACTTCAACAGGTAGGACTGCCTCCATACCGTAAACAAGCTGATACGGTGTTGCCCCAGTGGATGTTCTGATTGACGTACGGTACCCATGCAAGGCAAATGGTAGCATTTCATGCCAGTCTTTGTAAGTGACTACCATCTTTTGCACAATCTTCTTGATATTCTTATTAGCTGCCTCAACAGCGCCATTCATCTTTGGCCTGTAAGGAGAAGAATTGTGGTGTTGGATCTTGAAGTCCCGGCACAGCTCTGCCATCATTTTGTTGTTTAAGTTGGAACCATTGTCAGTAATGATTCGCTCGGGCACTCCATACCGACAGATGATGTCTCTCTTCAGGAATCGGGCTACCACTTGTCTTGTAACATTTGCATAGGAAGCTGCTTCAACCCACTTGGTGAAATAGTCAATGGCAACCAGGATGAATCTGTGGCCGTTTGAAGCAGTCGGTTCAATCTTGCCAATCATATCAATGCCCCACATGGCAAAGGGCCAGGGTGAAGCCATCATATTCAAAGGATTGGGAGGCACATGCACTTTATCCGCGTAAATTTGGCATTTATGGCATTTTCTGGCATAGGCACAACAGTCAGCATCCATTATGATCCAGTAATAACCTGATCTTAACAACTTCTTGGCCATGGCATGCCCTCCTGCATGGGTACCAAAGGATCCTTCGTGCACCTCGTGCATTAACAAGTATGCTTCTGTTCTATCAACGCATCTGAGGAGTACCATATCAAAGTTTCTCTTATACAGGGAACCGTCAGTATTCAGGAAGAAACTACCAGCTAGCCTTCTTAGTGTCTTCTTATCATTGGAAGATGCCCCAGGTGGGTATGTTTGATCCTCCAAGAAGCATTTGATATCATGGAACCAAGGCTTACCATCCTTGGCAACATCTGCTGCAAATACATATGATGGTCTGTCAAGTCTGGATACTGAGATCCGAGGTACAAAGTTGGCAGCTTGAACTTTGATCATGGATGAAATGGTAGCCAGAGCATCTGCAAACTGATTCTCGTCCCGAGGGATATACGCAAGCTTGACCGTTGTGAAGAAAGTCAATAACCTTCTTGTATAATCCCTGTAAGGTATCAGATGATCTTGGTGGGTGTACCATTTGCCGTTGATTTGATTGATTACCAGAGCTGAATCTCTGAATACCGTTAAAGTCTTGATCCTGAGGTCAATGGCTTCCTCAAGACCCATAATACAAGCTTCGTATTCAGCTTCGTTGTTAGTGCAGTTGAAGGTGAGTTTTGCCGAGAAAGGCATGTGAACTCCCTTAGGTGTAATGAGTATTGCACCAACACCACGACCATTCATGTTAACAGCCCCATCAAACATCATAGCCCATTCTTCCTCTGGGTCAGGCCCTTCAGTGTGAACGGGCTCTTCGTGATCTTTTGCTTTGATGAACATGATGTCCTCATCAGGGAAGTCAAATCTCATAGGCTGGTAATCATCAATGGGTTGCTCAGCAAGATAATCAGACAATACACTGCCCTTGATGGCTTTCTGAGATGTGTACTGGATGTCATATTCGGTGAGGATCATTTGCCATCTTGCAACCCGTCCGGTAAGTGCTGGCTTCTCAAAAATGTACTTAACTGGGTCCATCTTGGAGATCAATAAAGTAGTGTGGGTCAACATATACTGTCTTAGTCGGCGAGCAGCCCACGCTAAAGCACAGCAAGTTTTCTCGAGCAGTGAATAACGTTGTTCACAGTCGGTAAACTTTTTGCTCAGGTAGTATATTGCATACTCTTTTCGACCAGACTCGTCATGCTGGCCCAACACACACCCCATCGACTCTCCTGATACTGCCAAGTACATGATTAGAGGTCTTCCTTCAACTGGGGGCATAAGGATTGGAGGCTCTTGTAAGTATTCCTTGATCTTGTCAAAAGCCCTCTGGCAGTCTTCGTTCCACCTGACCGTTTGTTCTTTTCTCAACAATTTGAACAAGGGCTCACAGGTTGCTGTTAGATGAGATATGAACCTTGAAATGTAGTTCAATCTACCTAGGAACCCCCGAACTTCTTTTTCTGTCTTCGGTGCAGGCATTTCTTGAATGGCTTTAACTTTATCAGGGTCGACTTCAATCCCTTTCTCACTTACAATAAATCCCAGCAGCTTACCGGATCGCACCCCGAATGTGCATTTGTTGGGGTTCAACTTCAGTTGGTACTTCCTCAGACGCTTGAATAACTTCAACAGATTTACCAAGTGGTCTTCTTCTGTGAGAGACTTGGCAATCATGTCATCCACATAACATTCTATTTCTTTATGGATCATGTCGTGGAATAATGTTACCATAGCCCATTGATAGGTTTCACCAGCATTCTTCAGTCCGAATGGCATTACCTTGTAACAAAACGTGCCCCAGGGTGTGATGAAAGTTGTCTTCTCCATGTCTTCAGGTGACATTTTGATCTGATTGTATCCTAAAAATCCATCCATGAAGGAGAATACCGAGAACTGAGTCGTATTATCCACCAATACATCAATGTGAGGTAAAGGGAAGTCGTCTTTCGGGCTGGCTCTGTTCAGGTCCTGGTAATCCACACACATCCTCACCTTGCCATCCTTCTTAGGCACAGGTACAATATTAGCAACCCACGGCGGATAGCTAGTCACAGCAAGGAACCCGGCGTCCCACTGCTTTTGTACCTCTTCCTTTATCTTCATTGCCATATCTGGGCGAGTACGGCGCAGCTTCTGTTTAACCGGCGGGCAGTCTTCTTTCAAAGGCAGCTTGTGCATGACAATATCGGTGTTCAACCCTGGTGTTGCACCCCAAAATTTGCCCTCACAATACAAGACTTTGTGTGCTAAGAAGGTTCACAAGGTTCAAAAGATTCACAACACTTACAAGACCTTTCATGAAGTTCATGAAGTTTACAAGACACTTTATGAGGTTCACAAGGTTCACAATACTTGCAAGACCTTTCATGAGGTTCATGAAGTATACAAGACACTTTATGAGGTTCACAAGGTTCACAAGACCTCCCATGAGGTTCACAAGGTTCACAAGACATCTTATGATGGTTCACAAGGTTCACAAAGTTCACAAATAGTCAGAAGAGTTGACAATTCCCTCAGACAATGCACCTCCTAAGCAGTGCATCCAAAACTAGGGTTTTGACTTTAATCAGGCTAAATGAACTTCCAAGACTTCAAGTGAGCTTCATAACATCTTATATGTGTGTAAGAACCCCCATGACAAGTTTCAAGACTTTTCTCAAAAGATTGCTCAGTCAGATGATCAGATAAGTCAAAACCAGTCAAAGTAGTTAAAAAGTCAAACTGAGGTCAACTGTGGTCAAACCAAAGTCAAACTTCATGATTTTTTGCCAACATCAAGTATATGAAGTAAAATTCATCATTTGATCAAGGGTTGATCATGATTCATCAAAGAGATTTCAGATCATCAAGAATCAGGAGTTTCTAAATTAGGGTTTCCTTAGTAAAAGTCAACTGAACTTTGACCAGCCATAACTTTCACATGCTTCATCACCAAGTCTCCATCCAAATCTCATTTTGAAGGAAATTTAATTCTCTACAACTTTGTGTCTCACAAGCTAATCCCAAAAATGCTTCATTTGAAAGGTATGAGCTAAGACATTATAGGTGCTTTTGAAAGTCAACAAAAAGTCAACAACTTCAAAAGGGCATAACTTGAGAATGGTAAATGATATGGACATGAAACCAGTGGGGTTGGTTATAGGACTCTTAAAGCTTTCCAAAATGTCCAAGAACACCCTCATAGCATTAAAATTGAAGGATGTGTGCCCTTGCAAAGTTGGGAAATTTTTGGTTGGTTTATGAAGAAAATGGAGGTTTAAAACCAATTTTTTCTAAATGGGCTTGCCATATGATGACCCAATCCATACCATTACCTCATGCACGACCCAAGTCTCTAAAAATCAGATTTGTTCATTATTTTATTTTATTTATTTTGATTTAATTCATTTAAAATCATTTTAAATTAAAATAAAATATAAAAGTCAAAGATTTAAAAGGGATTGAGCTTCTAGAAATTCATAAAGGTGATTGGTATCAAAATGGTAAGAGAATCATGATGATTGGCTTGAAATAGAAGGTGTTCATACAAGAATATTTGAATTTTAAAGCCTTATCTTTTTGAATCTTTTTGGATCAAATCTTCCACACAAACATCAAATTTTTTGACCTAGAATGATCACACTATAAGTACATAACTTAAACCTAATGAGAGAGGACGATTTCCAGCCTCCCAAGTGTAAGTTCATATTTTCAAAAACCTCTCCAAAACTCAAATTCGGTTTCCCTTCTACAAGGCATTTGAAGGTATTTTGAGGACACAAGAATGTTCACTAAGCTTCATTGAGTCGAAACCAATGATCATTTGCATCCAAAACATCTCATATCACATAAACCGAATCCCTTTTGTTCTTGAAATTGATTTTTTTCGATTTCGATTGTTTAACCATTATTAATGAATTTTGTTTGTTGATTTGTGATTGTTTGAAGCTTTGGATGAATTCTGGATAGTTTAATTTGATTTTCATGAACTGATACGAATTTCACCATGGCTAGGGTTTATGGCCTCCATTAGGGTTTCACATTCAAGCTAATATAAATCCATTCTAAAAACATAGACCAATGCCAAATTGTCTCTGGATCATGTTTGAACAATTAATTGGGTGAAATTTTACAGTTTGTATGGTGTATAAGATTCATAGGTTTTGCTGCAAATTTGAAATTCGCAGGAAAGCTGGTGGGTAATTTCGCAGCAAAATTCGCATTGCCAGAGGTTGAAGATGATCCCCCAGCGCGCGCATTCTGGAATTTGAAAGTTGTTTTAATATTTTATGTTTTGTTTCTGTTTTATTTCACAAGCATTGTGCTTGTCCCAGTGGTGAAGTGTGCGCGTGTGATGCTTATAGGCCTGGGTTCGAATCCTGGCTTCCCAAATTTTTATTGTTTTTTCAGTTTATTCATTAGATATCATATATTATGTATTATTGCCATTATAATATCAGGTGCGCTCTCCCAGCTGGATTGGTTAAGGTGCTTGTGTGTATTGTGAAGGTCCTGGGTTCGATCCCCCCAGGCCTTTTGTGTGTTTTTTTTTTTTTTTTATGATATTTCCAGGAACAAAGCACAAAAGCAATTGGACCTCCTCCTTTACTACCTGCGCACAGGCTGGCCCAGTGGTTGTTGTTGCTGGTTTGAGTGTGTGAAAGCAAGATGTGCTGAGTTCAATTCCCAGCCAGGTAAGTTTTCTTTTTCTTTTTATTTCTATTTGTTTTGCTTATTATTAATATTAATTAATTAAAATTATAATCTTAATTTAATCCTAATATGTTTCATAAATTTAAATCCTTATAATATTTTCTAAAACAAATTGTTTTTTTTATTAATAGGTATATTTAATTTATTTGTATGATTAGATTAATATTTAATATTTAACATTTTTTATATAAAATCTAATTATTTTTTATAAACCCTAAAAAACACATTTTTCTCAAACCCTAATTTTTCTTCTTCTATTTATTTAATGCTATTATTTGTATATATTATATTCATGATTTAATTAAAATTCTTAATTTAATTTTTATTAATGTATAAATTGTTTATAATTTAAATTTTTTGTATGTAATATGTTTAAAAATTAAAATTCTTAATATGATAATATGACATAATTTATTTATAATTTAATTTTTGCATGTAAATAATTTTATTATATGTTTAAAAATATGTAAAAAATTGCTTATTTAATTTTTATAATTATAATTCTATTTTCATATTATGTTCATAATTAATTTATTATATAATTTATACATAACTTAAAAATTTTATAATAATTAGCATAATTGTTTATATTCTAATATTAAATAATAATTGTTTATAAAATTGAATTTTTTTGCTTATTTCATTATCATTATTAATTATATTCTTATGATATTTGTTTAGTACTAACCCCATTTAATATAGTGTTATTTTTATTATTTTTATTATTTTCACTAACCCAATTATAATTATTTATTTATTTTACTTATGCTATTTAAATTGCTTTATTATTATTATTGTAATTGCTCCTTAGTGTAATATTTAATAGTAATGTTTAAATTATTTATTTTATGCTATGGTTAGTAAATAGGGAGTGTAAACATACTTGTAATATAAAATTAATTTAGATCATTTAAATGTAAAGATAAATATTTAAATTGAGCACTCACACACGTAAGTCGATCTTTGATCGCCATCTCACTTCCTTAGGGATACCTCTCATGTTGCCTATTACAAAAAGGTCAAGTAGGGTGTATAAAGCAAAAGTCCCTCAATTTCACATCATCTAGTCCCTTAACAGACAAAAGATCAAGTCCCTTTCGAATGTTGCCTTCGTAATGATCTTGTCCCTCTCGAATAAAGATGATAGTCCCTCCAAAATTGCTTATACACCCCACAGTTGCCTAAATAAACAGATGTCCCTTCACTTGTCCCTCACATCCAAGGTAATGACTACCTATTCCTTAATAATAGGGATAGCCTTACCATTTAAAGGATCCAAGAACAGAAAAGACTTAAACTTAGGGTAGGTTCCTCATAGTTACTTGCTCACTCTTCAAAAACATTTCAAACACTTCACAATTTCAAACAATTTTCAAAACAAAGGTTTATACGCATCCGTACATGGGTCATTATAAACACTTAAGAAAATTTCTATTCACACACTTCACATTTTCAAAAACATTTTAAAGTGAGCTAAGTAACTAAGAGCCCATGGATAACCATGGATGTAAAGGGTGCTAACACCTTCCCTTTACATAACCTACCCCCCGGACCCAAAAATCTTTTAAAAGGTCTTTCCTGTTCTTTTATGCCTTTCCTTTGGATAAAATAAAAGTCGGTGGCGACTCTTGCTATCCGCAACATAACTAAAGTCAGTTCTCCCACCGTGTTACAGAACTGGCGACTCTGCTGGGGATTTAATAAAAGAGGGGTACCCTTAGGAATTAGATCACTTTAAATTTGTTTGCTTTATTTGCTTTACTTTACTTGTCGGGTGCTCTTATGTGTGAAAGATCCTAACCCGGATCTAGTGTACCTTAGGTAAATGGCAATAGACCAAGGAAACTGTACGGCGTATACCGATATGGTTGATCTGGTGGCCATAGTTAGTGTGACTTCTTGGTTGGTGCTTATATTCCTTAAGTCAAGTTGAGGATAATATGAGGCTTCCATATGTTGTCAATGCACTAACTAACTTTTAGAACCCTAGTTATCCCATCTTGGCCTTTAGAAAGTAGTGAGATAACCGGCTTTGGTGCAGACTGAAGTTGGTTGATACTCGATACTACGCTCATTGAGATTCTAAACTTGGAGGGTTTTGGTTGGCAAGTAAGTTGCCTACTGAACAACCACCCTTGTGAAGGATCAATGATATTGAGATCCCTTAGAACATGGTTACTTTTGTAGGACAGGATGAACCAACTAAACTTCAGGGGAGGGTACTTACCTTTAAACCTCATGCAAGCCTTTAAACCTAGGGCTGTTGTGTGACTTGTTTGTGTGTGCCACATGTTTGTGATTGAGTATAACATCATGACATCATCATGCATCATAAGCATAGCATTTTCACTAACCATTTCAAGGACCAAAGGATTTATCTTTGTTCGTTGTTGCAGGTCATGGCTTCTGCTCGTAGAAACACCATCAGGATTAACTTTGTGGGCATACCTGCTAAGCTTAAAGAGTTGGTTTCTCAAGTGTCTGATCATTCCAAGTTCATCAAGAGACATGGTCACCTATTGGATCTAGTCACCTCAGGATTCAATGAAGACATGATGAGTGTTTTATTTCAGTTCTTTGACCCCAAGCACCATTGCTTTACATTCCCTGACTATCAGCTGGTTCCTACAATGGAAGAGTTCTCTAAACTTCTGGGTATACCTATTCTTGATCAAAGACCCTTCACAGGCTTGGAGAAGGAGCTTAAACCAGAGGTCATTGCTGCAGCTCTACATCTGAAGAAGTCTGACATTGTTCTAGAAACGAGAAGCGGAGTTAAGGGTATTATTGCCAAGGTGTTGATAGAGAAAGCTTAGGTGTTCTTAAAGGCTATGAGCTATGATGATTTTGAGGATATCTTAGCCTTACTGATTTATGGCTTAGTGTTGTTCCCCAATCCTGATCAATTCATAGACGTGCATGCCATCAACATATTCCTGAGTCACAATCCAGTGCCTACATTGCTTAGAGACATCCTGCATTCTCTTCACACCCGTACTACAAGGGCAAGAGGAACTTTGATGTGCTGCATACCTTTGCTTTCTAGGTGGTTTATTTCTCATCTTCCTCGCTCAGTAATGAAGAATGAACAAGGGTTCAGATGGTCCAAGAGGATTATGTCACTCTCTCATTCAGATATCCATTGGTGCTCCAGATCTATGGAGAATGTCACTATCATTGACCGTTGTGGGGAGTTTCCTAATGTGCCACTTCTAGGCATAAGAGGAGGCATCACCTACAATCCCTCTCTAGCTTTACGACAGTTTGGTTACGCTCGGAGTGATGGTCCACATGACATGTTAATTCAGGGCATTGTGTTTGACTACGACAACGATCTTCAAGGTTACCGTCAGAGATTCATGCGAGCATGGGGAAAAGTAAACAAGATTGACAGCAAGACTCTGGAGCCTAAGTACACTATTCCTATGGAAGCTTATCTCAGATGGGTGCGATCTCGTGCTCAGACTCTCATGATGCCATATCCTGCTATCCTGCCAGTTACCATGGAACCTGTTGCTGAAGGAGATACTGCTTATACCATCCTTCACCCAGACATGCCTACTGACATGGAAGACTTACAGAGATCTTGGATCCAACTGAAGGAGCAAAGGGATACTTTCGAGGCTCATTACAAAGCAAGCCAAGAAAGAATCCTGGAACTAACAAAGCAACTTCACGAGGAACGGAATCTCAACTCATACACACAAAGAGGAAACGTCTATGGGAGACTTAAAACTCCATCCCTTATATTTATTGCATTTCATTTTCTGTAAGCCCAAGAGGCCAAACAAATTTATTACTAATAAAAGTTTACCTTCTTGTTTGTTTAAGCAAATTTAAATCCTGCGGTCCTTGAAAACATTGCATACGCATTCACATATCATATCATTGCATCACAGGTTTAATTGTGCACAGGTTTCTTATCTTCTCGTTGTTTATTTCAGCAATGGCTCTTGAACAAACAATTAAGGATCTCCAGTCACAAAATGCACAGTTCCAAGAGCTGATCCTGAACTTGTCCAAGGGGCAGGATGAATTGAAGACACTGCTGGCCAAAAAGACTAAGAAGACTAGAAGGTCAGGTGGCCTGATCAACATGGGAAGAAGGTTCAAAGGTCTTGCCAAGACTAAAGAACCAGTTGAAGACTATGAGTCTGAAGAGTCTGAAAAAGAGGGAGGCAGTCTCCAAAACACTATGGGGGACTCTGATTCTGAGGCTAATTACTACCATGAGCCTAATGAAGACAAATTCAAGATGCTGGTGGATAGAATGGATGCTATGGAGTTGCAGAAGTCTTCTGGGCTGGATTTTGAAGATTTGAGTCTGATATCTGAGGTGGTCATACCCATTGGTTTCAAGGTTCCCACCTTTGTTGTTTATGATGGGGTCTCTTGTCCCAAGCTGCATCTGAGGTCTTATGTCAGAAGAATTCAACCCCACACTGCTGATAAGAAGTTGTGGATCCATTTCTTCCAAGAAAGCTTATCTGGAGCTCAATTGGGGTGGTATTATCAGTTGGAGAGTGTCAACATCAGGGATTGGAATGATCTTGCTGAAGCCTTCTATAAGCAGTATCAATACAATGCTGATTTAGCTCCCACTCGCATGCAGCTGCAAAGCATGTCTATGGGTGCTAAAGAAAGTTTCAAGGAGTATGCTCAGAAGTGGAGAGACTTAGCTGGAAGAGTACAACCCCCTTTAACTGACAGGGAGTTGGTTGATATGTTCATGTGTACATTGAATGGTCCTTTTTACAGTCATCTCATTGGAAGCTCATCATCTGGCTTCACTAAGTTGATAATGACAGGAGAGCGCGTGGAAAATGGTATAAAGAGTGGAAAGATCCAAGTGGGTACTTCTTCATCAGGTACTGCAAAGAAGCCTCCCACTGGTAAGAAAGAATCCAATGTTGTTTATGGTCAACCTGATCGTAACAGAAGGCATCAGTCTGTGAGTGCAGTTCATATCTCAAATCCAACTCCTGCAACAACAGAGCAGCCATAGGGCAACCAACAGAGGGCTAGAAGGCAGTTCACAAAGATCAACATGTTAATGGCTCAGGCATTGCAACACTTGTTGAAGGCTGAACTTATTACTCTGAAAGAGGCTCCTCAGAACCCCAATGTTACCTCTCCCAGGTACAATCCCAATGCACGATGTGCATATCATTCAAACTGTCAGGGACATGATACTAATAGCTGCTAGGTCTTGAAGAACAAAATTCAAGATATGATTGAGGCTGGAGAAATTGAGTTTGACCCTCCGGGTACTCCAAATGTGATTACTTCTCCCATGCCAAATCATGAGAAGACTGTCAATGCCATTGATGAAGATTTACATGTCTATTCAGTTGCAGAATTGACCACACCATTGTCTGTTATCAAGAAGAAGTTAGTGCAAGCTGGGCTCTTTCCAGGTTGTCGTGAAGATTGTTTGTATTGTACCTATAAGCCAGATAGTTGCTGGAGATTGAGAGATGGAATTCAACGTCTCATGGATAAATATACCATAGTGTTTGAGAGGACTCCATCGTCTGTAGAGAGTATCGTGGATCATATTACTAAAGGTAGGAGGACTGAAGAAGTGGATATGGTTGATAGAGTGCCGGTAAGGATCACTTCCAAGGGTCCTATTAAAATCACTCATAAGGGTCCAATTAAGATTACTGCTGAAGGCCCTGTGAAGGTTGTTGCTGAAGCCAGAGTGGCTCCTATGATCATTACTATTCCTGGTCCTATTCCATATACGTCTGATAAAGCTGTGCCTTGGCATTATGGGTCTGATGTTTATATCCATGGTGTTAAGAAGGAACCCTTAGCTGATGTGCCTGTTGATGTTGATAATATTGCTGGGTCTAGTAAGATCACACGAAGTGGAAGAGTCTTCTCTCCTCCAATTACCTACAAGAATGCAGTTACTCCTGCTGCTACCTCCACTACTGATGCTCGGGGCAAAGGTCCTGTTATTGAACCTGTACCTACTGATGTGCCAGCTGCTGATGATCTCTCTAAGCAGATGGATGAAGTATTGAAAATCATTCGCAAGAGTGATTATGACATTGTTGATCAGTTGTGGCATACTCCCTCCAAGATTTCTATGTTGTCTTTGTTGTTATGTTCTGAGGCTCATGCCAAAGCTTTGATCAAGTTTCTAAAGACTGCCCATGTACCCAATGAAATTTCTGTTGACCAGTTTGAGAATTGTGTTGCCCACTAGACCTATGATAATGGGTTAGGTTTCTCTGATGCTGATTTGACTCCTGCCAAGAGAGACCATAACAGGGCTCTACATATCTCAATTGATTGCAGGGGCACTACCCTGTCACATGTATTGATAGACAATGGTTCCTCTCTGAATATGTTGCCCAAAGAAGTCCTGAATAAGCTTAGCCCAGAAGATACTGTGTTGAAGCCCAGTAATATAGTGGTGAAGGCTTTTGATGGTTCGAGAAGAGTGGTGCATGGAGAAATTGATCTCCCAATCAAAGTTGGTTCTCAGGTTTTTAATGCTACATTTTATGTGATGGATATTCGTCCTTCGTACTCTTGTTTGCTGGGTCGTCCCTGGATCCATGGGGCAGGTGTTGTAACCTCTACATTACATCAGAAGCTGAGATATCCGGTGGAAGGAAAGGTTGTTACTGTCTATGGAGAGGAAGAATATTTTGTTAGCCATGTGAACACCTTTAAGTATCTGGAAGTGGAAGGTGAATATGTTGAAACTCCATGTCAGACATTTGAAGTGGTTCCCTGGATTGTTAATGATTATGAAGCTCCTCCGGTTGTCAAGAAAGTTCCTGTGGTTACCAGAGTACCTCCAACAATGGCCTCCCTCAAAGATGCTAGAGCTGTAGTGGATGAAGGTGGTTGTACTATTTGGGGTCAGCTTCCTGATATCCCATACAAGTCTGACAAATTTGGTTTGGGTTTCACTGCAGAGTCCCAGAAGGCTGTTCGTCGTGCTCGTGCTGTTCGTATCACCAATCAAGGGGTTATGAAAGATCAAATCAATGTTGTAGGTGACTATGAGGAAGACTACAATCTGGATGCTTGGATTTTTCCTACTGTGGGTGCTGGACTCAATAATTGGAAAGCTGAAGATGTTATCCCTATCTCCTTTAGTCAGGATTAAATACTATTACTGTGTTGTTGCTTTTAAGTTTGTAATTTCTTGAACAATTGAACTCTTAAGCCTTGTGCCTTACCCGGGGTACAATGGTGTGCTTGTTACGGGCTGTCATTTCATTTGCATACTTCATTCAATAAAAATCAGTGGACGTTTCGTTTTCATAAATATTGTGTTCCTTGTCTTTCTTTTCTTTTATTTTTGTTTTATCAGCTATGTGTTCTTACACACACCCACATCACTAAAATGCAGATCATCATCCACTCTGGATCCTGTTGATAACAGTTCTACTATTGCCAATTATAATTTCGAGAATCCGATCTATCAAGCTGAAGACGGAAATGAGGACGATTGTGAAGTACCTGTAGAGCTTTCTAGGTTGTTACAACAAGAAGAGAAAGCTATACATCCACATGAAGAGCCAGTCGAAGTTGTGAATCTGGGAACTGAAGAAAACAGGAAAGAAGTCAAGATAGGGGCTGAATTAGAGGATAGTGTCAAGAGCAGATTGATTCAGATGCTACGTGAGTATGTGGAGATCTTTTCTTGGTCCTATGAAGATATGCCAGGGTTGGATACAGATATTGTGGTTCACCGTTTACCAGTGAAAGAAGATTGTCGACCAAAGAAACAGAAGGTTCGTCGTATGCGTCCTGAAATGTCAGAGAAGATCAAAGCAGAGGTAATGAAACAGTTTGATGCAGGGTTCTTAGCTGTGACTTCTTATCCTCAATGGGTTGCAAATGTGGTGCCGGTACCTAAGAAAGATGGAAAGGTACGTATGTGTGTAGACTACAGGGATTTGAACAAGGCCAGCCCCAAAGATGACTTTCCACTTCCTCATATTGATGTTCTGGTAGACAACAATGCTCAACATAAGGTATTCTCTTTTATGGATGGTTTCTCTAGTTACAATCAAATCAAGATGGCACCTGAAGATATGGAGAAGACAACATTTGTTACACAGTGGGGCACTTTTTGTTATAAAGTGATGCCATTTGGTTTGAAGAATGCAGGGGCAACATATCAGCGTGCTATGGTGGCTTTGTTTCATGATATGATTCATCATGAGATAGAGGTATATGTGGATGATATGATAGCCAGGTCCCAGAATGAAGAACAACATCTTGATCATCTACACAAGTTGTTTGAGAGGTTGAAGAAATACAAGTTGAGATTGAACCCAAACAAGTGTACTTTGGGAGTTAGATCTGGTAAACTCCTGGGTTTCATTGTCAGTGGAAAAGGTATTGAAGTAGATCCTGCAAAAGTGAAAGCTATACGAGAGACGCCAGCTCCCTGTACTGAGAAGGAAGTTAGAGGTTTCTTGGGACGATTGAATTACATTGCAAGATTTATTTCCCAATTAACAGCCACCTGTGAGCCAATCTTCAAATTGTTGAAGAAAGATCAGGTGATGGAATGGAATGATGACTGCCAGACTGCCTTTGATGAAATCAAGAAATATCTGCTAGAACCTCCAATTTTGATGCCACCAGTTGATGGAAGACCCTTGATTATGTACTTAACAGTGTTAGACAACTCAATGGGGTGTGTATTGGGGCAACATGATGAGTCTGATCGAAAAGAGCAGGCAATATACTACCTTAGCAAAAAGTTTACCGACTGTGAAACAAGATACTCACTGCTCGATAAAACTTGTTGCGCTTTGGCATAGGCTGCTCGCCGACTAAGACAGTATATGTTGACTCATACTACCTTATTGATTTCGAAGATGGATCCAATCAAGTACATATTTGAGAAGCCTGCTCTCTCCGGAAGAATTGCAAGATGGCAAATGATCTTGACAGAATATGACATACAGTATACTACTCAGAAGGCCATTAAAGGGAGTGTTGTAGCTGATCATTTGGATCATCAAGCAGTGGATGATTACCAGTCAATGAGTTTTGAATTCCCTGATGAAGACATTATGATTATTACCAAAGAACCTGGACAATATGACGGACCTGAACAAGGATCCCGATGGACTATGGTTTTTGATGGTGCCTCTAATGCACTTGGTAATGGTGTTGGTGTTGTGATTAGCTCCCCTGAAGGTTGTCATACCCCGATTACTGCAAGATTGTGTTTCTATTGTACCAATAACATGGCTGAGTATGAGGCATGTATCCTAGGTATTAAAGCTGCCATTGATATGAAGATTCAGTTCCTTGATGTGTATGGAGATTCAGCCTTGGTAATAAGTCAGATTAAAGGAGATTGGGATACCAAGCATGATAATCTCATTCCTTACAGAGAGCATGTTTTGTCTTTGATCCCACATTTCAAAGAGATTACTTTTGGACATATTCCACGAAGAGAGAATCAGTTGGCAGATGCCTTGGCCACCATGGCATCCATGTTTGAGATCAGCTGGGATGATGAAGCTCCCAAGATTACTATTGATAGATTTGAAAAGCATGCATACTGCAATGAGATTGACACTGAAGAGGCAGAAGAGAAGCCTTGGTTCTATGAAGTGAAAAGATATCTTGAAGCTCAGGAGTTCCTTGAAGGGGCATCTGTCAAAGATAGGAAGTTTCTGAGGAGGTTTTCTGCTAAGTTCTTTTTGAGTAATGGGATTTTGTACAAGCGCAATCATGATTCAACTATGCTTCGTTGTGTGGATAAGAAGGAAGCAACTGAGATTATGGAAGATATGCACGATGGAATCTTTGGCACTCATTCTAGTGGTCATACTATGGCAAAGAAGATTTTGAGAGCAGGTTACTATTGGTCTACCATGGAAGCTGATTGCTATCAACACTCCAGAACATGTCACAAGTGTCAAATTTATGCTGATAAAGTCCATATACCACCATCACCATTGAATGTGTTGACTGCTCCTTGGCCTTTTGCCATGTGGGGCATTGATATGATTGGTGAAATCAAACCTACTGCTTCTAATGGGCATCGTTTCATCCTGGTCGCTATTGATTACTTCACGAAGTGGGTGGAGGCAGCTTCATTTGCATCTGTTACCAAGAATGTTGAGGCTCGATTCATTAAAAATAATCTCATATGTAGGTATGGCATCCCTGAAAGGATTATTACTGACAATGGCTCTAATCTGAACAACACTATGATTACTGATCTCTGCACGCAGTTCAAGATTAAGCATCACAACTCTTCTCCGTATCGTCCGAAGATGAATGGGGCAGTTGAAGCTGCTAATAAGAACATTAAGAAGATTGTACAGAAGATGACTGTTACTTATAAATATTGGCATGAGATGTTACCATTTGCTCTTCATGGTTATCGTACTACAATACGTACTTCAACAGGGGCAACCCCATTCTCATTAGTATATGGTATGGAAGCAGTTCTGCCCATTGAAGTCCAGATTCCCTCCTTAAGAATTATGAAGGATGCAGGCTTAGATGAAGATGAGTGGATTCAGACTAGACTTGACCAGACAAATTTGATTGATGAGAAGAGGTTAGCAGCAATTTGTCATGGCCAGATGTACCAGAAACGGATGATCAAAGCTTTTAACAAGAAGGTTAAGCCAAAGGTATATCAGGCTGGTGACTTGGTAATCAAGCGTATCATATTACCACAGGGTGATCCTAGGGGCAAGTGGACTCCAACATATGAGGGACCATTTGTGGTCAAAACAGTATTCTCAGGAGGTGCCATGATACTTACCACTATGGATGGTGAAGACTTCCCACAGCTTGTAAACGCAGACATAGTTAAAAAATACTACGCATAAAAAGAGACCCGCTAGGTTGACTGGCCTAGGCAAAAATAGGGGCATCCCGGCAAACCAAAAGGGTTTGGGCAAAAATTAGGGATATATATATAAAAAAATGTACACCCGGTAAGTCGAAAACCTGAAAAGGCGGCTTGGGCAAAAAAGGGTATCCCGGTGGATTGAAAACCTGAAAGGGAAATCCAGGCAAAAGTTAGGGATTAAAGCGTATGACTATGTCTCGTTTGGATCACCCATGAAACTGCAACCAGTTGTACTACTTACTCAAGTTTGAACAGATAAAGCTCAATCCAATCATTTCCGTCTCAACAACAGAAGATGAGATACTTGAAGATAATGGCAATAGTAGAATTGAAACTCTATAAGATTATTTCCCACATAGCTGATTTTATTTGTTTTGTAAAAACTTTTTTACGACGAATTCCTCTTACTAGGATTTCTGTCTCCTTGTACAAACTTACCCATGTATGGGTCACTTTTTGATATGAATAAAATTCCATTTTGAATCCAGATTTACTTTTACCCTATTTACATAAGCGAAACGTCCATTGGTTGTGTTTGAATGTATGTATGCTTTTGAATATGATTGATGTTTACCAGAAATGCATGTATGCTTAATATGATTGATGTTTACCAGAAATGCATGAAAATGCAGTAATAGTATTTACTAAGGACGAACGAGGGAAGGATTTCAACGAAGCTTCGCCGGTTCATCTTTACAAGACAGTTACAAACCCTCAGTAGGACAAATCCATCTTCATAAAGCCACATCTCCCCTGGAATTTATATCCATCTCTTTTATCCTCATACGGATATTCGGGAATTTACTTTCCAATAGGAGTACGACGAACGAAGACGGGAGGTTATGTATACCCTAATATCGAACGAAGACGGGAGGTTATGTATACCTTACTATCCCCAGCAGACAGGAGGTTATGAATACTATATTATCAAACAAGACAGGAACGAGTCCCTCATATTCTTCAGCAACGAATCGGGATTTATTTTCCCAAGCCAGCAGTTGTTATACGAAGATATCCAGACGTTTCCGGCAGCATCATATCATACATACATCATTTACATCATACCATAACATACATATCCATAGATACATAATACATTACTTAAGTGCATCATATTATACATGCATACATAATGCATAAACTAATATTATCATACAGGATGCTACCTTGTTTTCAGGTTAATTCTCCAGCAAACAAATTTCATCAACAAATTGTGACTATTGGGCCATTGTTTATCTTCCCAAAAGCATATTATCTCCTAGGGACGTTGTTTATCCTCCTGAAAGCTTCTTATTCCCTCAGGACTGCTTTATCCTCCTGAAAGCATATTATTACCTCAGAACGTTGTTTATCTTTCTGAAAGCATATCACTCCCTCAGGACGTTGTTATCTTCCTGAAAGCATATTATTACCTCAGGACTGCTTTATCCTCCTGAAATCATATCATTCCCTCAGGACTGCTTTATCCTCCTGAAAGCATATTATTACCTCAGGACTGCTTTATCCTCCTGAAAGCATATCATTCCCTCAGGACTGCTTTATCCTCCTGAAAGCATATTATCACCTCAGAACGTTGTTTATCTTTCTGAAAGCATATCACTCCCTCAGGACGTTGTTATCTTCCTGAAAGCATATTATTCCCTCAGGACTGCTTTATCCTCCTGAAAGCATATTATTACCTCGGGACGTTGTTGATCTTCCTGAAAGCTATCATCATACCTTCATGTTTTGGACTGCTTTATCCTCCAAGAAATGTACCTGAAGAATGTTTCTCCAAATGGCATCTTTAAGCCCAATCAAGCATACTCAACTAATCATCAGTATTACTCTATGCACCGGTGAGTGCAAATTTTTGGGCTTTTGTGTTCAATCCCTTTCAACCTTCCAGGTCACGACTGGCAAATATACCAATCTAACCCCTCAGGTTTCAGAAAATTGAACAGGGGCAGCTGTTGCACCCCAAAATTTGCCCTCACAATACAAGACTTTGTGTGCTAAGAAGGTTCACAAGGTTCACAAGATTCACAACACTTACAAGACCTTTCATGAAGTTCATGAAGTTTACAAGACACTTTATGAGGTTCACAAGGTTCACAATACTTGCAAGACCTTTCATGAGGTTCATGAAGTCTACAAGACACTTTATGAGGTTCACAAGGTTCACAAGACCTCCCATGAGGTTCACAATGTTCACAAGACATCTTATGATGGTTCACAAGGTTCACAAAGTTCACAAATAGTCAGAAGAGTTGACAATTCCCTCAGACAATGCACCTCCTAAGCAGTGCATCCAAAACTAGGGTTTTGACTTTAATCAGGCTAAATGAACTTCCAAGACTTCAAGTGAGCTTCATAACATATTATATGTGTGTAAGAACCCCCATGACAAGTTTCAAGACTTTTCTCAAAAGATTGCTCAGTCAGATGATCAGATAAGTCAAAACCAGTCAAAGCAGTTAAAAAGTCAAACTGAGGTCAACTGTGGTCAAACCAAAGTCAAACTTCATGATTTTTTGCCAACATCAAGTATATGAAGTAAAATTCATCATTTTATCAAGGGTTGATCATGATTCATCAAAGAGATTTCAGATCATCAAGAATTAGGAGTTTCTAAATTAGGGTTTCCTCAGTAAAAGTCAACTGAACTTTGACCAGCCATAACTTTCACATGCTTCATCACCAAGTCTCCATCCAAATCTCATGTTGAAGGAAATTGAATTCTCTACAACTTTGTGTCTCACAAGCTAAGCCCAAAAATGCTTCATTTGAAAGGTATGAGCTAAGACATTATAGGTCCTTTTGAAAGTCAACAAAAAGTCAACAACTTCAAAAGGGCATAACTTGAGAATGGTAAATGATATGGACATGAAACCAGTGGGGTTGGTTAGAGAACTCTTCAAGCTTTCCAAAATGTCCAAGAACACCCTCATAGCATTAAAATTGAAGGATGTGTGCCCTTGCAAAGTTGGGAAATTTTTGGTTGGTTTATGAAGAAAATGGAGGTTTAAAACCAATTTTTTCTAAATGGGCTTGCCATATGATGACCCAATCCATACCATTACCTCATGCACGACCCAAGTCTCTAAAAATCATATTTTTTCATTATTTTATTTTATTTTTTTTGATTTAATTCATTTAAAATCATTTTAAATTAAAATAAAATATAAAAGTCAAAGATTTAAAAGGGATTGAGCTTCTAGAAATTCATAAAGGTGATTGGTATCAAAATGGTAAGAGAATCATGATGATTGGCTTGAAATAGAAGGTGTTCATACAAGAATATTTGAATTTTAAAGCCTTATCTTTTTGAATCTTTTTGGATCAAATCTTCCACACAAACATCAAATTTTTTGACCTAGAATGATCACACTATAAGTACATAACTTAAACCTAATGAGAGAGGACGATTTCCAGCCTCCCAAGTGTAAGTTCATATTTTCAAAAACCTCTCCAAAACTCAAATTCGGTTTCCCTTCTACAAGGAATTTGAAGGTATTTTGAGGACACAAGAATGTTCACTAAGCTTCATTGAGTCGAAACCAATGATCATTTGCATCCAAAACATCTCATATCACATAAACCGAATCCCTTTTGTTCTTGAAATTAATTTTTTTCGATTTCGATTGTTTAACCATTATTAATGAATTTTGTTTGTTGATTTGTGATTGTTTGAAGCTTTGGATGAATTCTGGATAGTTTAATTTGATTTTCATGAACTGATACGAATTTCACCATGGCTAGGGTTTATGGCCTCCATTAGGGTTTCACATTCAAGCTAATATAAATCCATTCTAAAAACATAGACCAATGCCAAATTGTCTCTGGATCATGTTTGAACAATTAATTGGGTGAAATTTTACAGTTTGTATGGTGTATAAGATTCATAGGTTTTGCTGCAAATTTGAAATTCGCAGGAAAGCTGGTGGGTAATTTCGCAGCAAAATTTGCATTGCCAGAGGTTGAAGATGATCCCCCAGCGCGCACATTCTGGAATTTGAAAGTTGTTTTAATATTTTATGTTTTGTTTCTGTTTTATAGGCCTGGGTTCGAATCCTGGCTTCCCAAATTTTTATTGTTTTTTCAGTTTATTCATTAGATATCATATATTATGTATTATTGCCATTATAATATTAGGTGCGCTCTCCCAGCTGGATTGATTAAGGTGCTTGTGTGTATTGTGAAGGTCCTGGGTTCGATCCCCCCAGGCCTTTTGTGTGTTTTTTTTGTTTTTTTATGATATATCCAGGAACAAAGCACAAAAGCAATTGGACCTCCTCCTTTACTACCTGCGCACAGGCTGGCCCAGTGGTTGTTGTTGCTGGTTTGAGTGTGTGAAAGCAAGATGTGCTGAGTTCAATTCCCAGCCAGGTAAGTTTTCTTTTTCTTTTTATTTCTATTTGTTTTGCTTATTATTAATATTAATTAATTAAAATTATAATCTTAATTTAATCCTAATATGTTTCATAAATATAAATCCTTATAATATTTTCTAAAACAAATTGTTTTTTTATTAATAGGTATATTTAATTTATTTGTATGATTAGATTAATATTTAATATTTAATATTTTTTATATAAAATCTAATTATTTTTTATAAACCCTAAAAAACACATTTTTCTCAAACCCTAATTTTTCTTCTTCTATTTATTTAATGCTATTATTTGTATATATTATATTCATGATTTAATTAAAATTCTTAATTTAATTTTTATTAATGTATAAATTGTTTATAATTTAAATTTTTTGTATGTAATATGTTTAAAAATTAAAATTCTTAATATGATAATATGACATAATTTATTTATAATTTAATTTTTGCATGTAAATAATTTTATTATATGTTTAAAAATATGTAAAAAATTGCTAATTTAATTTTTATAATTATAATTCTATTTTCATATTATGTTCATAATTAATTTATTATATAATTTATACATAACTTAAAAATTTTATAATAATTAGCATAATTGTTTATATTTTAATATTAAATAATAATTGTTTATAAAATTGAATTTTTTTGCTTATTTCATTATCATTATTAATTATATTCTTATGATATTTGTTTAGTACTAACCCCATTTAATATAGTGTTATTTTTATTATTTTTATTATTTTCACTAACCCAATTATAATTATTTATTTATTTTACTTATGCTATTTAAATTGCTTTATTATTATTATTGTAATTGCTCCTTAGTGTAATATTTAATAGTAATGTTTAAATTATTTATTTTATGCTATGGTTAGTAAATAGGGAGTGTAAACATACTTGTAATATAAAATTAATTTAGATCATTTAAATGTAAAGATAAATATTTAAATTGAGCACTCACACACGTAAGTCGATCTTTGATCGCCATCTCACTTCCTTAGGGATACCTCTCATGTTGCCTATTACAAAAAGGTCAAGTAGGGTGTATAAAGCAAAAGTCCCTCAATTTCACATCATCTAGTCCCTTAACAGACAAAAGATCAAGTCCCTTTCGAATGTTGCCTTCGTAATGATCTTGTCCCTCTCGAATAAAGATGATAGTCCCTCCAAAATTGCTTATACACCCCACAGTTGCCTAAATAAACAGATGTCCATTCACTTGTCCCTCACATCCAAGGTAATGACTACCTATTCCTTAATAATAGGGATAGTCTTACCATTTAAAGGATCCAAGAACAGAAAAGACTTAAACTTAGGGTAGGTTCCTCATAGTTACTTGCTCACTCTTCAAAAACATTTCAAACACTTCACAATTTCAAACAATTTTCAAAACAAAGGTTTATACGCATCCGTACATGGGTCATTATAAACACTTAAGAAAATTTCTATTCACACACTTCACATTTTCAAAAACATTTTAAAGTGAGCTAAGTAACTAAGAGCCCATGGATAACCATGGATGTAAAGGGTGCTAACACCTTCCCTTTACATAACCTACCCCCCGGACCCAAAAATCTTTTAAAAGGTCTTTTCTGTTCTTTTATGCCTTTCCTTTGGATAAAATAAAAGTCGGTGGCGACTCTTGCTATCCGCAACATAACTAAAGTCAGTTCTCCCACCGTGTTACACCTGACATATCCTGATAAGACCAAGCAAACACATCTACATATTCCTGAAGCATGTCAATCAATTGTTCCTTCACTGAGTCTTGTAGGCAGGCCCCGATCTTAACTTCTTTCACATCTTCTTCCGTACCAAGATTAACCGTTTCGACCTCCTCCTGATGAGGAGTGATAACCTTCTCCTCTTGCCTTAGCAACCTGGCTAGCTCTTCAGGAAGCTCATAACCTTCTTCAACCCTTTCATCAGCTTGATTGATTGGATTGTCAAAGTCATACGAAGTCATAGCTGTGTTGTTGTCGGTGCAGTCTGAAAGGCACTCTCTGCAAGGGTTTAGATTGTTCATTTTAGTGATCGATTTTAATCTTGTTTAGAAAAAGTGAAATGAAGTTATCATTTTGGAAAACATTGCCATTTTATTTTTGTACAAAAAGAAGAATGAAAAACAGTGAGTGGAAAAGAAGAAGACTCATTTGCAAAAGATGTCCGATATTCATTGATTGATCTGTTTGCACAAAATTACAAGATGGCCCGATTACAAAATGAGTCTTGTCATCTTGGGCAAGATGCAAGACTTGATGCATGCTTAAAATATACAGGAAATAATAATTACTCTGCAGGAGTAACCCTTATGATTTCCTGGGAAGACCAGTTAAGGACTTGGCTCCCCGGGATCCTTGGACGTATCCTGCTCTCCAGGTTGCGGTCGCTTTCATCCTCGTCTTCCAAGTTGTTCACTGCATCCGGGGTGAGCATCCCCCCGCTGACAAAGTTGGGCTTCTTGGCAGCCTCTGATTGATCTTGTTGAGTTGGTTTGTAACCCAACCCAAATCTGTCCTCCTTCTTCTCTACGGGCAGCAACTTGCCCTATCCTTGGGCAGTCCCCTCTTCAACAACCTTCCTAGCTTGCTGATAAGACGTCATGGAGGTTCCTAGTACAACAGACGCTTCATTTATGTTCAGGGCCTCAAACCCTTGGCTCATGGTTTCATGGATCTCTCCATCCATCTCAATGTACTTATACGTAGCCAGATGGCTAACAAAGATATCTTCTTCACCACAGATGGTGATGATCTGGCCTTCCCACTCAAATTTCAGCTTCTGGTGAAGGGTAGACGTAACAGCGCCAGCGGCATGGATCCAAGGTCTACCCAACAAACAGCTGTAGGCCGGCTGAATGTTCATCACATAGAAGGTAATTTTGAAGGTTTGCGGGCCAATCATCACAGGCAGATCAATCTCCCTTAGCACTGATCTTTTAGAGCCATCAAATGCTCTCACCACTAAATTACTTGGACGCAGTGCCAAGCCATCATACTCCAGCTTCACCAAGGCTTTCTTTGGTAGAACATTGAGTGAGGACCCAGTGTCCACCAGTACATGTGATAGAACAGCACCCTTGCATTCTAGAGTGATGTGTAAAGCCTTGTTGTGGTTACGCCCCTCAGTTGTTAAGTCAGTATTGGTGAAGCCCAGTCCATGACTGGTGTTGACATTTGCCACCACAGTTTCTAGCTGATTAACGGTAATCTCCTCTGGCACGTATGTTGCGTGCAGGACTTTCAGTAATGCATTCCTGTGAGCCTCAGAACACATCAGCATGGATAATATGGAGATCTTTGAGGGAGTTTGGTGAAGCTGATCCACCACTTTGTAATCACTTCTCTTTATAATTCTCATAAACTCATCTACATCTTGCTCAAAAGACGTCTTCTGAGTTTCTTTGATGATTGGTTCTTCAGGTACCACACTCTTCCCCTTTGCTTTTGCAGCAGCTTCTGCTTCGGCATTAGGTCTTTGCATTTGTGAGGCAAAAAGGCGTCCGCTTCTGGTGAAGCCTCCGCCTCCCCCAACATTATCAATTTGTGGAGAAGAGGTTGAAGAATCCAAAGTGATTTTCTCCCCATTGTAGTAGAGGTCAGAGCCATAATGCCAAGGTATGGCATTACTGCTTTCATATGGAACGGGTCCAGGCACTGTGATGGTAACTGGATTGACTGCTGCAGAGGAGGGTACTGAAATAGTGTGCGGATCGTAGTAAATGGTGACTGGTGACCTGGCAGGAGGTGCCACTGTTTGTTGCTGAAAGTTGTTGTTTGGAGGAACATTTGATGGGTCATAATAAATGGTGACTGTTGAGATATCTGTTGGCGTTGTAGGAGATTCTGTTGAATAAATGGATGTTGATGTTGTAGAAGAAATGGTTGTTGACATCTGGTTTGCTGAAGTGATGGATGAAGCCATTGTTAATGAAATTGATGAATTGGTTGGAATGATTGTTGTTGCAGTTGTAGAAGAGTCAGGCATTGTTGTCAAAGGGATTGCTGGATTTGCGGGTACTAATGTTGTGATCTGAAGTATACCACTTTTGATAAGACCATCTATGCCGCTTCTCAAATTATCACACCCGTTGACCGAAATGTTGCAGTACCCACAACCGAGCTCACACCCGGGGAACATCTGGCACTCTAGAAGCTGAGCTTTAATTTCTACCAGAGGTGTCCGAATCTGTCCAACACTGGTGATTAAGAAAGATGGCTTATCTTCCTCAATAGCATTAATTCTTGGTCCTCCATGATTGGGCATGGGATTCTTGTTGACATTTGGCGGGGGTGTAAAGTTGAGGGCTTTAGAATCCACCAGGTCTTGTACCTTCATTTGTAAAGCCCTGCATTTTTCAGTGTTGTGGCCAGGTGCATTGGAATGGAAAGCACATCTGGCGTTGACATCGTAGTTTCTTGGCAGATTAGAGGGATCTGGTGGTGCCAATGTCCTTAACTCAACTAGGTTGAGTTTGAGGAGTTGTGGCAATAAAGCGGCATAAGGCATAGGGATAGGGTCAATCACCCTATTTTCCTGTGATGGTCTTTGCTAAAAGGGTCTTTGCTGTTGATTGCTGTTGTTGTTGTTGTTGTAGTTTCTCTGTGGCGGATACTGAACTTGCTGTTGATAGTGTGGTTGCTGTTGTGGTTGATATGCTGGTTGCTGAGGAATCGGAGCTGGAATAGTGACAGCTGCTACTGATCTGTGAAGGTACTGAGGCCTGCCCCTGGTGGCATGAATGGCATTTGTCTCACCGGTTCTTCTAGGTCCCACAAAAGGCTTCCTGGGGTTGCCCGACGAGCTTGCACCATTATCAGAAATTTTACCCATCTTCAGAAGGCTTTCAATTCTTTCTCCAGCTATGACTACGTCAGCGAAGCTGGTGGAAGAAAAGGCAGCTAGCCTATTAATATATGTTCCTTGCAGGGTATTCATAAACATGTCAGCCATTTCTCTTTCCGACATGGGTGGTTGGACAGCAGCAACAAGCTGTCTCCACCTTTGGGCATATTCCCTGAAGCTTTCTCTGGAGGATTGAGACATTCCCATCAGAAGGGTTCTGTTAGGAGCCGTGTCTAGATTGTATTGGTACTGTCTGATGAAAGCTTCAGCTAGGTCCTTCCAGCATCTGATAGTAGCTCTGGTCAGGTGTGAGTACCACTCCCTGGAAGCCCCGGTCAAACTATCTTCAAAATAAAACATCCACAGTTTTTCATCCATGGTGTATGCCTTAAGTCTCCCCAGAAAGGACTGCAAGTGGGTTCGTGGACAGGAAGTTCCATTGTACTTCTCGAAGCATGGGGGTTTAAACTTGTGGGGAATTCTTACCCTGTCTACCAACCCCATATCCATGACATCAAAACCTAGGGAATTTTGAGACTCCAGAGATCTCAACTTCTCAGCAATTTCGTCCAGCCTCCTATCATAAACTTCATCCCCAGCTCCCATCACAGTAAACTGCTCTTCCTGGGGGTCTTCCTGTAAGATCCTGCCTGCAATAGTATTTCCTTGCACATTAGTAGGGATGTTGACTTCTGGATGTAGATGAGGCCCATATACTGGTGGATTAACATGAGGCTGACCCCTTTCATTGTTACTTGTTCCTCCAGTTCCCAGATGGGGTTCTTCCGGGGTTTGTCTTTCTACCAATGCCCTCAACCTTTCTTGACTTTGAGCCAAGCCATTCATTACTTCCATGAACTGGGTCATTTGGTTTCTCATCTCCAGCCTTTCATTAGCCATCTGGGTTCTGACCTCTGTCAGATCTTGTTGTACTTGGTCCATCTGGATACCAGGAAGATTGTTGCGAGTAGGATATCTGTGCGGACGGTTGAGAGGGAACACCCGACGGCGAGCAATAATTCCTAAACCACAACAGATTTAGTAACAAACAAAACAAAATCCTACAAAACAAAACAAAAGTTAGTATGCAATGCAGTATGCTTATTTATTTTCCAAGGTATCCGGCTTGGCTCTTGGTTTTGACCTTTCCAGACCCTGGGGGAAGATGCTTTGATGTTGCTTGAGAAAAGAAACTCCAATGAAACAAACTGACAAATACATTACAAATGGTGGATCATACATAGTTTGTTTTTTACAATACATGCCCCTGAGGGGTCAAAATACAACATAAAAAGAAAAGTACATGAAATGGAAATAACAACAAGAAAGAAGTCAAACATCTAAGCCAAACTCATCCTCCTTAACCTCCTTCAAAAGTGCTTCAGTTACAGGACCAGCCGGATACTCTGTAATGTTTCTGATAAGAAGATTCCTGGTGGCAATAGCAGTGGTTAGCTTCTTGTGCCTGTCTTGGTCCTTTGACCTCTTCACACCAGCCCTAATCTTCAATTCTGAAATCTCCTTTTGGGCTGCTAGCAGAGCCTCCTGTTGTTTCTTCTCAGTGGCCTCTAACTGCTCAATCCTGTCTTGAGTTCTCTTATCCTCCTGAGTGCGTGCTTCAGTGATCCTGACCCACCTAGCTTGACTTTCTTTCAGATAGAGGTCAGTCCTAGCCTTCTGAAACTGGGCCTCTTTACAGGCATTCTTCAAAATCTGCTCTCCTGCTCTTGATTTCTTGATGTAGTCCTCTGCTTTCTCAATCCTGGCTAGATGCTCCACCTTAAGCTTTTCCAACCTCTCAATGTCTAGACGACCATCACTCCTCTCCCAGAGGGTCCTCTTCAGAGCTTGAGACAGATTCTCATTTCTTTCCTTCAGCTTCTCAAATTCTTCCAGGCTAACAGTGACTGGAGGTGGTGCTGTGGATGGCCCAGGTGCATCCTCAATGGTGAAGGGCATCCCAGAAATTTGAGCCCTAGCATGAGACCATTCATAATACTGAGCTGAAGCCACATTATTGCATCTCCCAAGAATGGACATCCCTTTGGTCTGGATGTTGTCCCAAGCCCAGGATGCTTGTCTGACAACAGCTAGATTAGGTTTCATCTCACAATATAGGGTTTCAGCCAAGTCTTGCACTCTTGGAGGGTGGACCAAAGCATAGCCCAATTGTCTCTTAAACAGCAAGGGGTTGTAGTTAATGCAACCCTTCACTCCTATTAGAGGTACATTGGGGAACTGTCCACAGCTAGTAATTATGTCTCTGCCCTTGGTGCTTTGGGTACACCACCTGATGTCATCTGAAGTTAGAGCAGTAAGTCTCTTAGCCCAATTCTTCTGTTGGTGAGGGTTCAGGAAAGCATCAGTTTTGGGTAAGTGTTTGAGCAGCCAAGTATGAAATAGAGGAGCACAGCATCTCACCAACCTACCTCTCTGCTTCTCATTTCTTTGGTGAACAGAATAATAGAAGTCTCCCAGCAAGGTGGGCACTGGGTTTCTCAAGAGGAAGAGATGAATAGCATTCTTGCTGATAAACTTGGGCTCATCTGCAAAAAGTATAACCCCATATATACTGAGGGCTAACAATGCCTTCCATTCTCCCAAGGAGGCCTTCAGGATGGCCTGAGAAGTTAGAAAGTCCAAGTGTAGGCCAGGAACTCCAGCCTTTGTTGACATGTTCTGTTCAATCAAAATAGGTTCCAAATACAGTGCCTTTGCCACTTCTTCATTGCTGGGAGAAGCCATCTCTGGATTGAAGGGGATACCACCCCTGACAGGTACTCCAATCAATGATGAAAACTCCTCCAACAGAGGTCCCAACTGAAAATTCTGGAAAGTGAAGCATCTCAAAGGAGGATCATAGAACTGTAGGCAAGTGTGAATCAAACTCCTCTGAGAAGGGTCCAAGTCCATAACCATGTCAAGGATGCCTCTGTAATGCTCTCTGAATAATGGGATATGGTCTGGAGTAATGAGTGCCTGGACCTGCCTGATGCCAGCCAACACAGGCTCAAAGAAGTGGTATGAAATGTTGCTCTTCTTGGGTGCCATGACTGCTGATGAAGAGCTGAAAACAGATACTGATGATGAAGACTGATACTGAAGATGAGCCACTGATAGGCTGAGGCTGGTGATGAAGGTAAATGAAGCAGGTAGCTGATGAAGATAGCTGAAGCAGATCACTGATGAACAGGGGTCTATGCAGATGAAGGGGTCAAAACCAAGCCAGATGTAATATGGATACCCTGAAAAACAAATAAACAAATGTTAAATGATGCAAATGATGGGTATGCTAATGATATGCAAGGGTTTGTGATCAAGCTGGATCTGATTACTGCCTTGGTATAAGTCCATGTATGTCTAAGAAGTCCAGATGGAGGTTCAAAAGTCCAGTAACCAAGGTGGGGGACTCAAATAAAGAGTCACATGTCCAGGGTTAAATCACAAGAACTGTCCCAAAATGGAGTACTCTTAATCAAAACAAAGTATCAGGGTATGATGTGGTCACGGGTTCCTGCAAACCTGTAAACAGCCCAACCCCCTCACAGGTGGTGTTCTAAAACAAGGATCCTCAGATTTGGATCAGTTATGAGAAGTGTAAACACTTCTAACCCGGAGGTACAGTGTTTACAATAACCATAAAAGATCCTCCTCTAATTCTCCTCAGTTTCTGAAGGTCATAGTAAAGGTCATCCAGACTTAACAGGCTTCCCAGATAGCCCTAGCACTACAGGAGATCTGTAGCACAGAGTTCTCAAGAAGAAACCCATATCTGAACCGTGTTTCATATTCCCGCACCAGACCGAAATGGAATGGGAAAGAACATGAACCACTCTAGCCTAGGTGTCACTCAGGTCCCAGGTATAGGACCTTAAACTCTCAGTAGAACCCCACCCACCAAAACAAGAAACAGATCCAGCCAGATGACAGTATGACAGTATGATATATAAAGCTGTAAAGAAAGCAATAGATAATTGTACATAAAGTAGTAAATAAAGCAAGTATACAAACACAATTAGCACATAACACCCCAGTAAACACAAATCAAACAAGCGCTAGGAGGAACCCACAAAAAGAACCAGAAGCCCTGGTTACAGTATAAGGTTCCCCAGCAGAGTCGCCAAGCTGTCGCTCCCACCAAATGACAACCAAGGGGTCAGAAGGGGTACAGACGCGAACGGTCGGCGAAAAGGGGAAGGAAATGAATAGAGTCGCCAGCTAGGCATTTTTATCCCGAAGGAAAGGTAATGCTGCATAAACCTAGGAAAAGATGGATAAGACGGTTGCGAACCAGAGAGACTGAGAAAGGGAGTTGGTTACAACCTGGGAAGGTATTAGCACCCAGATTGTCCGCCGTACTCGACGGGATCCACGCTTAAAATATTTGTGTTTTAAAGGGGTAGTGTCAGTGCTATCTGTGTATCAAAGCTGGAAAGAATGCAAGTGTCAGTGTAAAAGAAGTGTGAAGTGTATGAGTGAAGTGTCAGTGCAAGAACAGGAGTAAAATGCTCAAGACCATGAGGCTTAAAGAATAAAGCTGGAAGAAGGGGGATATACAGAGACTTTTGTTCGATAACTGTTAAGTTATGCCTACGTATCCTCTCGTGCAATGAGGAAGTCAGAACACCGTAGTTCGACTCAAAGAGACTGAAAGATGAATTGACTTGTGAACTGCTTACTTGTCTATGCTCAAGTATATGACCTGTCTAGCTCAGGTGCAAACTGTCTTGCATTAGACGGAAGAAGCAAGTTCTCGTTTGTGAATGAATGAGATGAGAAAAGAATCCCGGAGGAGACGATTATTGTTTGTTTTTGTATTTTTCAGTCTTTTATTGCTTTTTGAAGTTTGTCATAAGTTAATGAGCTTAAGCCTAAACCAATGGGTTAGCAAACTCATCACATCCTCCCTCTGATTAGGGGTAATGAGAATACCTTAAGTGTGAAGTCAGTATCTCACACTTAATCACCATGATGTAGGATTAAGATCATTAACCTACTTGTGATTATTTAGATGTTTTTTGTTGTTTTTGTTTAGTGTTGAGTAATGAGCTTAAGCCATAATCAGGGATTAAACCGACTCATTACACCATCCTAATAGAAGGATAATAGATGAGAATGTTTAAGCTGAGGAAAGACTCCTCAACTTAATCCATGATTAGGGATTAACCTCTTGACACAACAAAGCCTTTATTAAGTGGATCTTAGTTAATGATAAGATGAAGAAATGATTTTTAGGGTTTGTAAGACAACTTGAGGGGGACTTGTCCATTAACACTAGGGTTAGTCCTTCTTAACCAATTAAGGAAGAATTAGAACCCTAATGCAAGGCCCAAGTTACAAGCTTGATGTCTTGATGATTATTAAGTGGATTGATTAAAGGATTTAAACACATTAAGGGTTTAACACTTAGGATTAAAGTTATACACTACATCCTAATAGAAGGATGCAGGCATAAGCTTAATCACAAAGCCTTAAAACCTTTAGGGTTTAGTCCCTGATTGTGAGATGAGAAAAGAAGACTCAAAGAGACACAAAGGTAAAAGCTAAGTGGGGGACTAATCAAAACCCTAATTATTATCATGCTTGGAGGTCCTAGGGTTTGTGAGGTTTGCAAGAAAGATCTTAAAAGAACCACCAAGGAGAGAAGCAGATGAAAGGAGCAAAGAGAAGCAAAACAACTTGCTTCACTTAAGAAGTCAAGTTGCTTGAAGAAAGAAAGTAAGATGAACAAGAATGAGCAAGCTCAATCCAAACACATACAAAAATGCAGCAAATGAATTATGAAAAAGATGAAAAGAGAATGTGAGAAGTGAAGGCAAATCCACTTCTCAAAGTAACTTACCACCTGAAAGGTTAGTGAAAGAAATGAGATGCAGTGCAAATGGGATGAAATGGCATGATGCAAGACAAAGCCAGAAGCAAACACATGATGTTAATGATGCTAAGAGATGATGCAAACATGAGGCAAGGCATGAGAATGATCATACAAACATATGGATGCAAGAGAAGCATGTTTTGAACCATGGATGTACATGAAAAGTTATGAAATGTAATGGGCATATAACATGGAAAATGTAAGATGCAATGATCAAACATGATTGCAATATGTATTAAGATGTATTATGAATCAAATGGATGCACAAAAAGTCATGACAAGTCATGGTATGCAAGCAAATGGAAGATGGATGCAAAGGAAGGCATAAATTAGGGTTATATGCAACATACAAAGCAAAAATCCAAAACCAGAAGCAAACATCATGATAAAAATTTGAAAATGAAATCAAAGGAACCCTAAACCTATACAAACTCACTGCCCAAAGGAGGGGATCCAACTCTTAACCTAGTGAGAGTTATGAATTTCCTAAGATTACTAGGGTTTTAAGGTACCTTGACAAAAAAAATGCAAAACAAATTGAAAAGGCAAGATCAAATCATTCCAATTTTATCCTATAAACTACATGTTATGCAAGATGCAATGCTAGAAGAATCATTGTCCAACTCTCAATGGTTAGGCAGAAATGAATTTTTGAAGTTTGAAGCAAAATAATGCCTTGAAATGAAATTAAATCCAAAGAAAATTATCAAAAGGCATCAAGAACAAAAAAGAAATTTGGTTTGAGAGTTGGACAATGTTTCTAAATGTTTTTAAATGTTACATGAATTTTTTTGTGATTTTTAAATACCTAAAAGTATTTTTAATTAATTAATTTTCATTAATTAATTAAAAATAATCTTCTAAATGATTTAAAAATAATTTTTAATGCAAGAAATAAAAATAAAAATATTTTTGTGTTCTGAAAAATAATGAAAACCTTGACAAAAATTTTCATAATTTTTAAATATTTTTTGCTATTTTTAATAATTCGTACAAATTAAATACAAAACAAATGAATTTAAAATGATTTTAATGAGAAAATAGGAAAGTCAAATCATCCAAAGGTCCAGATTCAAAGTCAGGGGGGCGGGAATTGACTTGGCGCGCGAATGGACGGCCAGAATTCAAACTGGCCTAATTATGATTAAGCTCTAATCCAAAACCCTAATTACTTTCAGATCACCGGAACAGTGTTCCGGTCATCTTCTCCGGCAAGGTCCTCACTCAATCTCTCTTAATACGCCATGAAACTCCACAAATCTCTCCAGAATCAATCATTAGACTACTCTAAACAAGAATCCAGCAATCAAAATCATTTATTTTCACTCAAACTCAAGAATCAAAACAAAAAGCATTTCACGGGCAAAGTTTCAGAACAAGCATACAACCTCAAAACTCAATCATTTTCAAAAATAAAAGGCTCAGTGAACTCAGGGAAGCATGTAGATCATTTTAGAAACAAGAAATAAGAGTTCTGGAAAAATGAATTTCCATGGCTACCTGAATCGAAGCTTTCAACCCAAGAGCTTTCTGCTTGCCTCTTTGCCTCAAAATGATCCCAATGGTCCTCTTGATGAAGTTATGAAGCTTGGTTGGAGTTTATAATGGTTGGTTTGAGAGATTGAGTGAGTTCTGTTCAGTGAGGGAGATAAATCGTGTTTCAGTTTGAGGATGTTTCAGGGATGAATGAGGGCAGGGAAATGATCAGGGGAGTATGCTGAGATGTTTTGTGAAGTTTGTTTGAATGTTTGATGCTTGTGGAGTGTGTTTCGAATGAAAATGCATATGAGGCATAAACTTGGAACTATGGCTTATGATATGTTTCAGCCTTGAGTGTGTGGTGTGTTGAGCTGCTTTTGGTCCATGTATCAAGTGGTGATAGGTCAGAGAGTTGTTGGTGGCCTATGGTGATTGGTATGGGTCTTTTGCAAAAAAGTCAAGCTTTGTGTAAGAGAGGTATGGGCTCATGGCTAGCCAAGGACAAGAGGGGTGTCCTGCGCAACAAGAAGTGAGGAGAACCATAGGATCAATTTTGAAGTCAGCCAGCACATGGATTAGGGTTTGAGTGAAGTTTTGCAACTTTGTTCATCTTTGGCCCTTTTGAAGTTTCTTGATCCACAAGTCATAAAAATGAGCAAACTCTTGATGCAATCTGACTTTTAGACATTGGTTCATGTTTGTATGAAGATTAGAAGTCCATTTGATAGCACAATTTGTCTTGGCAAGTGGTTTTGCAACTTTGCCTCTTTGGTAGAAAACTTGAAATTATGTGATTTTTCCCAACTTTGACAAACCATAACTTTTGATCCAAAATGAATTAGAACAAGTTCTTGTACTTTTTGAAAAGGGAATGATCCATTCTACAACTTTCATGACCAAAGTTTTCCCATTTGAAGCATTTTTGAATCAAAAAGCAAGGGTTGAAAAAGTTTCCCAAAATGGCAAGTTTCCATTACAAGTCATTTTCCCAAAAAGTCAACTTTGCAAATGGCTTGGAATTCTTCAATTTTGTGAACTTCTAACATCTTCTATGATCAAATAAAGATCATACATAATCAAAATGATGAAGAACACCCCTTGGTTGGGTCATTGGGGGCCTCAGATGCCCTGATTTTGCACTGACTTGCTCAAAAAGTCAACTCTTGATTAGATGCCCTCCCCATGGAATTTCTTCATGAAACTTGATATGCATGATCTTTATAGCATATAGAGACCAATAGAAACAAGAGTGACCAAAAAATTTGGAGTTATGGCCTTTGAAACCAAAACCCTAATTCTAGGTCATCTGTGTAGTCAATCCTGGCTCTGCTTCCATGCCATTCCCAGTTCTTGTGATTTTTTAACTTTCTTGACTTTGTGGAGATATAATATGATGCTTGAACATACATGGACCCCTTTGAAATGATTGATGACCTTTGGAGTGGCTCGAATGGCTCTTGGATAGCTCAGGTCACAAACCCTAGATGCATATGACTTGGAACCAATGCAGTGAATCAAAAATGCAATATGAGATGCTATGATTGAGTTTATGCATATGAAGAGATCACAAGCCATGGTGTGAATGGGTGAGGGCAAATTTGGGGTGTTTACACATAGTTTTAGAAGTTTCATTATCGTTGGATCAAATAACCGAGTAAGAGCTAATTGACTTAAAAGGTGGGTTCTTTTTCACATTCTTTGTGTTTTTGGAATATATATTTGTCTTTTCTTTTTCTTTTTGCTGGATCATACCTATTTGCATCGAGTTGTCCACTTAGTTGTAACTAAGATGATGCTGACTACTGAAATAAACTACTTAAGGGCTCCCGACATCGTAGCAGGAGTCGTCGTCCTCCCTACTTTGGATGTTGAGGACGACGACTCCTGCTACGATGTCGGGAGCCCTGTGAAAACTCAAGCTGCGCAACCCTCACTACTAGTGAAGAATTTGCCTCTCGGAGTTTGCGGAAGTTGCCTAGTGTCACGTCTGACTTAAAAGTTAACGAGTCGCCATCACAATTTTAAGAAAAAATAGGTGATAAACCAAAAATCCCAAAAAATAGAGAAAACTAGGTAAGGAGTCGGTTAAGTGGGAGAAAGGTGTTAGGCACCTCTCACCTCTATTATCCCTAATAGGATAATCTTTAGTTCTTAGGGTATGTTTTGTTTGTTTTTAATCTAAAAAATAAATCTAACTTAAGGTCAAAACCCTAATTTTATCCCTTATTTTACTCGCTAGGGTTTTATAACCCTATGTCTACGTACATTCGATTATAAGGATAAAGCTTCGTAGTTCAATTCCCCTACCCCCTAATCCTATTCCTAATCCCCATCCTAATCCTTTATTTTCGCTCTCAAATATTAGAGCATTATCCCATTACTACCCCTTAATTAAATTCTTAAATCCTAAATAGAACCCCTTAAACCTTGATTATGAAACCCCTAATTTCTTTTATAAAATCCCATTTAGTACCCCTTAAATGAAACCCCTAAAACATCTTTATAAAACCCCATATTCTTTAAGAACCCAACACATCATTAAAACCCCAAAAAGATTATAAGATCCTAAAAGTGAAACTCCATGTTTTAAATTTCAATCCCTAAAATAAATAAACATTTTAAAATCCCCAAAATGCATTTAATAATTTAATCCCTAAATTTTACTAATAAAATTATATCCCAAATAGTAAAATTAATCACACAAATATTTAAATTCAAACTAGAATTTAATCCCAAAATATACTAAAATTCAAAAAAAGAATATCAAGCCCAAAAATATATTTGAATTCAAAATTTGAATTTTCAAACCCAAAAACTAGTGGGATACCCGTGCGTCCGCACAGGTATCGATGTGGACCGCGGAATTGTCACCAGTTTGTCATAGAAAATCAAAACCATTTAAAAATTTAAAAATAATTAAAAATAAAATAAAATAAAAAAAAGGACCGGAAGATAATTGTATAAGTTTTTAAAATTAAATATAGTTAAAAAAAACTATTAACAAAAAATGTAAATTTGAAAAACAAAATAGTTTTATCAAATTAATTTATGAATTTTAAAAATAAATACATATTATTAAAATAAAAATAAAATTATTTAATCAAAGTTATTTTACATCAATAATATAAATTTCAAATTTTCATATATTATCTTAAAATATGTTGTATTTTAAATAAAAATATTCGAAACATAAATAATTTAAAAACAACTCATTTTTCTAGCGTTTGAATTTATATTTTTTCTTTAACTGTCCTTGCAATGTAATAACTCATATTTTTTCTTTAACTGTCCTTGCAATGTAATAACTCGTGGATTCACACGAATTCTGGTATGTTATCTGTGCCTTTACAGAGATTTCGGTATGGTTATCCGTGTTCACATGATATTGGTGTGTTACTCGTGCGTTCACGTAAATTAGGTTTGATTACCCTTGCGTTCATACGATACATGTATCTTATCCGTGCGTTCACACAGATTTTGACTTGGTAACCTGTGCGTCCGCACATGTTCTGGTTTGTATCACAGATACGTCACCGGTTATCTTATGAAAAAAATAAAAAAATCGAGAATACATTTTTTTTCTTGAAATAAGTAAAAATTAAAATCATACAAGAAAAAAAAGTGGTTAAATTATTTTAATATTTTATTATTTTCATTTGTATTAAATCATAAAGTTAAATTAAACATATTTTTGTTTTTGTTTTTCTCGTATATAGTGGGGTTGTAGAAAAATCAAGGGAAATGTACACTTAAATAATTAGAAAGATGAATGAGGGAGATGTTACTTTTAATAAGACTATATTCATAAAGAATTTTATGATATTGATCTTTAAAAAAACTCTCAACAATAACACTTCTTGATAATATCAAATATATTTAATACAAAATGAAAATATAAACATAACACATGAGATACATTTTATTAATACAAATATTATGAAAAGATTGATAATAGTTTTTCTATTTTACACTTTTTAAGTTTTACTATAAAATCATATTTTATTATTATCATATAACTTAAATGAAATTAATGTTTAATCGACAAATAAAAAAAATAAAATAAAAAGGTGAATTCTTATTCACCCAACTCAAAAAGTTGGGTAAGGTTACCTTTAGTGTAAAATGCATTGAAAATAACAAACAATTATACTATTTTATAATTAATTAAATGAGTAAAAATTAAATGGTGACATATGATTGGTTGAAGGTACGTTACCCTCTTTTTGTGATGGGTAGAGAAGTTATCCCAACAAATAAATGTTTGAAAAAGATGCAGAGGATGACAATGCCTGAAGCTAGCGTGTTTTTAGAGGGCCACATATATAATTTTTTTTGAAAAAGCAAAAGCAACTATATTATTACTAAGGGCACAGGATATGCCACAGAAGAATTACACTAGGTTCTGCTCAAAAGCAACAAACAGTCACACCAATACACTAATTGCCCCCAATACAGAAGATAAAATACACCTAATATACCGAGGTTCCTGGCTTAAACCGTAACAAACACTACCTTCCATGTGGTACCTAAAACTCCTATCAAGCTCCACCAATGCAAGAAAGAAATCACATGTTGCTGAGCCTCTATTAAACCCACCGCTCATGCCATAACAGTCGATGCGAGGAATAAAATGATTGGATACCACCATATAACTTTCCACCCAGCAGCATGACCTTCTGGTCCACTAAACACACACCCTGAGGCACACCACAATCCACAACCAAAAAGACCATTCTCGACAGCACCTCCGCAAGAAACTCAGAATTATCACAGAATATTTTTCGTATCTGCAATAGGTAAGATCCCTACCTGCAATTAACAAACCCATTCTAAACCTCAGCTCCTTCCTACCCGTCGCTTTGGCCAGAATGGCGACTCGATCAACTGATGAACCATCACAAACCAATACGAATCTGCACTCAAGCCTCAAACTCGCGCCCACTTCTAAAGCGAACTAATATCAGATATGGATTAAATGTCTGTTAAAACTTGCACATGCCACAGCGAAACCAGACCCAACTAACATTAGAGCCACTGATATGATTGTGGCATGCACGCCAGAAGTGCCAAGCCAAAAACCTGCATTTCTATCTGTCAACCCAATTGATGAAGCGCCTGTTATAGTCTCGGCTTAGATCGACACCATAGTTCACCGAGCAGAAATCACTCCTCAATCAAGGATGCTAGCCGTTTTACAAATGGATCAGTAGAAACACACAATGGTTTTAATAAGGAAAGTCTACTAAGATCATCAAGAAGTAAATTAATTTACTGCAACTATACAATTTAGACAATTCTTAAAAAATAGAGAACACCAAGTATACCTTGGTGTGTCAGACTTTGTAAGATGTTTAGACATTATAGATTCCTGCAACACAACATATTATCACGTTACTCTCGTAAATTCAAAATACAACACAAATAATTTACTCTAAAGTTGTTGTGATACTGCCCCAGAGCGACACGCACCCTGTTAAAGGACATATAAAACAGACAGAGTTGAGATAGTTGCCAACAACACCCTTCTAGCTTTATAATGACAATAATAGTTGAATTTGGAATGATATTTGGCTATACAACTAGGTGTTAAAACCTAATTGCATTGTTATTATTATCATTAATATCCATGTTAGAAACTTGTATCAAATATCCATAGGGATCCACCAGATGTATGAAATTATTTACTTTTCATAGACTACTGGAGCACCAAGTTCATCCTCAATTCTAAGAAGCTGCAACACAGATCAAGAGGTATAACTATAGTCACCTTTTTAAATTCAAACTTATGATGCTACCGTATTCAGCTATATTAATTGACAAAGATAAAGAGTTTTGTAATTTTACAGACCTGTATGGATTCAGTTTGTATCACAGACTTGTATAAGATTTTCCTCCTTAATGCCTTAAAAGACCGAATAAGAGAGTATTCCAGATGAATAAAAGAGTAAACCTATGTTATGAGACGCATCGTAGCAGATTTAGCATTCAATATAAGAATCACAATACAAATTAGAGCTACGGTCTGTTGAAACACAATTCTCTTGTGCAAACACTGCAATGGAGAAAAAAGAAAGTATGAATACCCACTGTGACCTCCATGTTCACCCTTTGGTAGATGTCGCAATTTAGCAAAAGGCAAGTCTGTGTTGTCAAAGATCTGAAAAGAAAAATACTCATGAAAATAGCAGGATACATCAAGCAGGTCAAATGGTACTTCAAACAAAGTAACTATTACTTTTTAATATTAATGAAAATAGCAGGTATGACCTCCTCCTTTTCCCGATGCTATTGGTCTCTGCATTGTTCATTCAAAATCAAAACACTATTAACAACATTACACAAAGATTCATGCATCATACACAAAAGAGAGAAAAGAACACTAGGAATAATTATTAATTTGTAATTTTGCACAATTGAACAAAAATCACATGTTTGGAGAAATTGAAGAAGGTAAATTCACGGAACAGGATTAAAGAAACATAGAAACCCTAATGCACCTGAGTTACAAAGATTGAAGATAGAACCGGAGCTGGAAATGAGGTGATGGAAGAAACACATAAACCCTAGCGCACCTGAGTTAGAGAGAAGGAACATTGAGTGCCTACCTCAGGATCCATTTTAGTTCTTGATCTTTAAAAGAACTCATGTTTGTGAGGATACATGGGAGAATGACCAACCCTCTATGCTACATATCTTTTGTGACCATTTTTACATTGAGTTTTTTTTATCAAATGGTATTAAAGCTTTACGACTCCTTGTTGAAGCACATCCACAAAATCCACCAAAATAATCCAGTTTGAGAAACACCTTCAGGGGTTATCTTGAACCAGGTTCAATATTATTCCCAGCTACAGACCTAATAGAACCTAAAAGAATATGAAGAACACAAACTCATAGAGCCTAATATCAAAGAAAAAAATCAAGTAAAAATTGTAAGCTCTTTGAAATTCGTCCAGAAAATCAAACTGTATTGAAATTTGTCAAGGAAATCAAACCTTATTGAAACCCAGAAGAAAACGAATCAACACGGATCCAGCTTATTCCTTGTGTTCTTCTTGGTGAGACACCGTCGACAGAACCACAAGCATCTCTTCCACCGTGACATTTTCTCGCTCTCTCATCATAATCTTCTTTAGGGAATCACTTTTATTTCACAACTTAGTCATTAGATGATATATCAAAACCATTATTTCAATGATTCAGGGTGCAAATAGTTGAAGAAAAACACTTTTATTCAAAAATATATTCAAGTAATAACATTCACCTTCTTATGTTGCTTCCGGTACATGGCAGTCAAGGTAAGCTTTCACGGCTTCAACTTGTTATGGAAGTACCCTTTGCATTTCGAATTGACGAAAAGGAAAACCTAATAATAAATCAACAAATAGAAAAATCATTAAATAAGCTACACAAATCACCAAAAAAAATATCAAATTCAGAGTCAAATAACAAACATCAAATTCATCCATATTATTATCATCTGTGAATCACTATGGAAAACGGTGTTTCGATAAAAACTGATCCAAAAAACTATATATTCAGAACAGATCAAAAATTCAAAACAAATCCAAAAAAATATCCAAGAAAACTTTCAGAAATGCAAAAGATATGAGAAACATGAAGAAGATGGAGAAAAAACCTATGGATTATTTTTGGAACACAAAACCCTTTGGATTTGTTTCTTCTTAGCACGACTCTGCAACCACAATCTCAAAGGAAGCGTTGCAGCGTTAATCCATTGTTTCTTCTTGTAGATGTTTGGTGTAGTGAAACCTTTTTCCAGAGGTTTCGATGGTGGAAGAGAGAGTTGTGAGAAGAAGAAGAGTAAGATCGAAGAAGAAGTTAGAGATCTAGAGAGAGAGAGAGAGAGTTGAAAACGTAGAGAGAGAGGATGAAAAGGATGAATAGAATAGAAAAGACATATCATATTTTGCGAGATTTTTTAAACAAAATCTGATTTGACGTGTTGGAAGTACATAAAGTTAGATAATGTTGTTGGTTTTCAACTACAAAACAACAAAACCAATTTATGTTGAATAAAAACATGTATAATATTGCATAACTAAATCAACAAACCAGTTTTATTTGTTAGTTTGGTCACAGAAAGTAATTTTAGGACAAGAATATATCCCATTTTTGGGATGTGGCAAATTTAGAGTGTAGTGCAAAAATGAGTTTTCCAAGACGTAAGATTTGCTTATATAGATAGATATTTTTCAAAACCTAAATTGATAAAAATCCTAAAAATATATTAATTCCTTTTTTTAAAACAATAAACCAAATATTTTGAATTAAAATTCCTTAAAATAAACATCCCATAAAAAATCCATAATTATAAAAATCCCTATTTATTAAAATATTTTTCCTATTTTAATAATAAAATAAACAAATAACAAACACCCAATTATTTAATAAAAACACCCCAAAATAAATTCCCAAAATAAACCTAAAATCCCAAAACTAATACTTATATTTTCCTCATATTTATAACCCTAGTCCTAATATATATTCTTAATTAACCCTTAAATTCTAATTAACAATTAAATTAAAGAAACTAATTTAATTAATTAATTAAACCTCATGGGGTGTGTTTTATGATGAACAAGCAATTGGGCTTGTAAATGGGGTGTTATTAGAAATAGGGCGCAAATACCATTTGGCTAAACCCAAGTTTGGAGAGAGAGAGAGAGAGAGAGAGTCCACAAAGGAGAGAGTCAAATTGTTGACTCTCTCTGGATCGTTTGATGAATCTAATGATAATGGGCAGAACGACACAAGGACCGTCTGATTATCATACTAGGTCAAGGTAATTTGATCTCACAATGGTGATATGCAGTCAATGCGAGGAGCACCATAGTCTAACTCCTTCTTAGCCCAGTCAAAGTCTACAGATCGCGTGGCCAGCAGGAGGACACGCTTGTGTCATCTGTGTGTATGCGAAGTGAATATTTAATCCCAAATTCTCAGAATCTCCCCTCATTTTCCTTTCTCACTTCTCTCTCTTCACTCAAAACTATCTCTATTATCTCTTAGCTCTCTCATCCTTACCCTCCGACTGCCATGTTTGGCCTCCACAACCCCTAGAACTCCTCATTAGATCTCCAGTTAAATTTCAGCCAGGATCTTCATACCTTCAACAATTTTCCAGAAAAACACCCTAACCCTCAATAAAACTGGATTCTCAGATGAACCCTAGGGCTCAATATGATGAACCCTAACTATAATCTTCAACCCAACCCCAAAAACCCCCAAACCGAAGAACCCTAACCCTCATATATATGAACCCTACCCCTTTTACATGAATCATAGGGTTCAAAACCCTAACCCTATTTTTGAGGAATCCTAACCCTTATTTGTTTTTTCCAGAAACACCAATCAAACTAGATTATCACTACAACAATAGATCAACAATCAACAACAATAATAAAGAGCTAAGTTACATCCCATGTCGTGACCGTTTAAGTTGCTCCTCCCTTCTTTCTTTATTTTCTTTTCTTGATTGCTTTGTGTGCTCCCCTCCCCCTAATATGCTTTTGTTTGCTGTTTGTTTTGTAGGTTTAGCTCAAGGAGTTTTAGGGATCTAATGATGAACCCTAAATCCCTATTGATGAAGAGCTTTGGTGAAAGGGGTTTGGATTTTCGCAGCAAGCAAAGGTCTCCAGGGTTTCAATTTTTCGTCCTTTTTTTCAGTTTTAGGTTTAGGCTTTTATAAATAGATTTTAGGTTTAGGAATTAAATGTAATCAGATTGTTTTAGGATTTGATTCAATGTTGATTGTTGTAATTTGATTCTAATTTTAATGTAATTGAGATTTGATTTAGTCAATTGAGATTTTTATTTCTGATTTAATTGACTTTGATTTGGATTTCAGATTTGGTTTGATCCATATCTTCCCCCTATCTGCGCACAAATCTGTTAGAGAAGAAAAGTCAACAAAATTGACTCCTTTAAAAAGAATAATAATAAAAGTTTAATAAAAATAAAAATAATAAAAATAATAATTTTAATAATAAAATATATAATAACACTTTTCCCAATTAATAAAATCCTATAAATAAGTGTCGCTCCCGGGATTTTCATCCTAGTACAAACGCGAAAGTGGCGCGGAAAAGGTAGAGTTGTCAGCCAGAGATTTTTATCCCGAAGGAACGGGAAAGGTAATGTTGCACGAACCTATGGAAGAAGGAAAAGGACGAGGCCTTGCGAACCAAAGATCTGGGTCCGGAAGTCGGTTACGAATTGGGAAGGTATTAGCACCCCAATCCGTCCGCCGTACCCGACGGGATCCATGCATGTTAGTCTGTTTCAAAGGGTGAGAAATATGATGTTGTTCAAATGAAAGAATGGCTATCTGGAATGGAAGTGAAATGAGAAAGGGAATTAGAAAGGAAAATGGAACAAAGGGGGAAAACGTAGGGAAAATAAAGAATGTGCTCGAATGGGCCCTACCCCACTGCCTACGTACCTCATCGGGAAAATGAAGATCAGAGTCGCCGTAGTTCGTCTAACTAAGGCGGGAACATGTTTTTGTTTTTTAGGATGATGTTGCCATAGCTCTAGCTCAGGTGGTACCGGCTCTGACTCGAGGGTGTTTACCGTATCGCTGTTTGAACTGTCGAGGCAAGTCGCATTCGTCCGCAAAGAGTATGAGATGAAAAGAGAAGACGTGATGTCTTGGTTTATTGTCTTTTAGAAGAAGTGTTTTGACTTTGTGTTTATTGTATGTACACCACTAAAGACTATGATACATGAGCGAATATTTTCCAAGATCGCCCCCAATGGAACGTTTGTAAAGTATCCTAGAAGAGTGAAGGAAACCTTCACTAGTCATTTCCCGTATAGCTTAAGGCTCGTGGCGCATTGTACACATTTTCCTTTATTAAGTATTTTGATTTTTTTCTTTAAGATGAGAAATGAGACTCAAGTTGGGAAAGGAAAAAAACTAAGGGGGACTAAGACACAACCCTAAGTTAATTGAGTTTAAAGGTGACCTATGGTTAGTGAAGCTTGAAAGATTAAAGCTACCTAAGAGGATATTGTCGTACCCCGAAAAATACGACCTCACGCGATCCGAAAGGACGGGAGCTGCGCGCTGGACAGACTGAAGAGTCGCCACCTAATTCTATTTATTCCCGAAGAGGGAAAGGGAAGATATAGATACAACCCGGGAGGAAAAGGATGAGGACAAAGGTCAACAGAACCATTGCCTCGGTTCGGGAGTCGGTTATGCAGGGGGAAGGTATTAGCACCCCCTACATCCATCGTACTCGATGGGAACCATCTAAGTTATCACGCGCAAAAGGATGTCTATGCTTAAACGAATTGCTTGTTAGAGGGAAATGAGTTGAATTATAAGTAAGATTGATCATAGGTGCTCGACAAGAATTGAGATCCTCGTGCCTACGTACTCCCGTGTGCAATGGGAAAGTCAGAGCCTCGTAGTTCGGCCTACTAAGGGTATTGGTTGTTGATTTTATTACCTTTCTCCGGTGAAAGGGTTTAGGAGTCGGAATGTACTAAAGACTATGGATAGTTTATCTCGTCCAACAAGACGAGCGTCCTGCGTCGAAATAATCGGAGCGAGTAACGAGAGCTCGTTATCCTCCTTTCTACCGCTTAAGGCTCGTGGCGTACAATTCTTCTCGTTTTATTAGAATGTTTTATTTCCTAAGACCACTTGACGTTGGATCAAGGGCTTGGATCTAATCGAAACGTTTTGGTTTTTGAGGTTAAAGGGTGAATCCAAATGGAGGTTTATTTTGTGATTTGTTTAGCGAGACACAATGCGCTCGGCTCGCAAAGGTGGAGTGGATCCTAATAAACGAAAATAACTGAAAAATAAAGTGTAAGTGTGCGAGTGAGATCGCTTGGCGTTGGACCAAGGATTCAAAATTAAATAATATGCTGAAAATAAAGTGCGTACAAAGTAATGGGAGAGGGATACAAAATAAATACAGGGGATTGCGCGAAATAAATGGTATCATTGTAGTTTGCCCAAGAGGAAGCGTGTGTGCAGTGTTTTTGAACTGTTCGAAGGCGTTAGACCTTTTAATCGGGAAACAACTATTCGAAGGCGTTGGACCTTTTTGGGACGCGTCGAAATTTACTTCGTTCACTTCCTTAGAGCCGGTTTAAAGAAACCGTTCTATGAGGAGTCGAAACATTATTTGAAATGCGAAAATAAATAAATTGAATTCGCAAAAATAAAATTAAAATAATGAATACAAATTAATAAATAAATTGGTAATATTTGAGAATAAAGAATAAATTTAATTAAATTGAATATTTATTGGTCAAATTAATAAAATAATAAAATGAAAAAAAAGCTAATTACAAGGAGGGCCTCATATTGACCGAATATCACCGATTTAACGAAATCGGGCGAAAAATCGGCCTTTTATTATGTCATTGGCCCGAATTAAGGAAATAAAAATTAAAACCAAATAACTCACTAATTTTTTTTAACGCATTTTCTAAATGATAGTAAAATAAAATAAAACCTAAATCACAATAAGAATTACAAAGAATTTAAAATAATAACACTAAAAGTAAAAAAAAACGAGCTCTCTTAAAACAAACAAAATGGATAATAAATAAAAATAAAATAAAGACCAGAAAGGGTGTATGTTGTGTATGATATGTGTAGAGAGTAATCCGCTGGGCCTAAAGCCCGGATCCATATAAAAAACTAGCCAAAATATTAGTAATTTTTTTTAAATGAAAAAAAAACCATAAAAAGTAAGGGTGGATGTGTCTGAGTGTAAATGTGAGTAGAGAACCCATATGAATTCAACAAGCCCACAACATAATATAATAATAAAATTATAAATAAAAAAGGTTAGTCTTAAAAGTAAAATAAAAGAAATATAAAAAAGGGGCAGAACAAATGACTCACCTTCTTCTTCTTTTAAAAAACGCAACCTCTGTTTACTCACAAATCGGAAGAAAAAAAAACGCAGCTCTCTCTCGATCGACGGTGGCTTTTCTGCGAACAGCTCTCGGTCCCTCCTCAACGCGAACGATTCGGGTTGATTCTTCACGGATCTTCGTCGAGTCTCTCTTTCGGATGCTCTCAGCTCAGATCCTTCTGTTTCAAAACGCGAATCAACGTCAACCTCTACGCGGCGGATATCGGTGTTGGTTCGGTGATAAAATGGTTTCGAGGTTGAAGACGATGGTTTCACGAATGGTTTGCGGTTTAGTTTTCGGTGCTTCGACCCGAGTTTGATTTTTTGTGTTCAGTTTCAGATTTTCATTTGAACCTCAAATGGTTTTCAACGCGGTTGATGTTTCGGTGGTTGTGAAACAGTGACTGGTTTTCGGCGGTTTTCTGGCTTTTGGTTGTGGTGGTTACGATTACAGGTTTGACATGGTTGGTGGTTTCACGATTCGGTATTTGGTTCGCGTTTCGGTTGTTGTCGGATTTCGCGGTCAAATTTCGCAGGTCGCGGGTTGGTTTGTGGAAGGGTGTTCTGGTGATTGTTTTGGTTCAGATGAGTTGCGTTTGGATAGATTTGGTGAGTTCGGTTTGCCGGATGGTTGCTTCGTTTCTGCCTTTTTTAATGGTTGGTTTCAGTTTGTAACGGCGACATCAGAAAGTGTTTACGGTGGTGATTTTGGAAAGAAGGTTTTGGATGGTTTGCTCAACTCCTCACTCACAGTGGTAAGAGTGCTTGAAGGACTGTGTTGTTGAGTATAATGTTATGGTGTGATGAAGATGATTTGAGTAGGACAATGGCTATGGATTTGTGTTTTTTCGGTAGGTTTCACTCCATTTTCATCCTAATATGTGCGTTGTGAAATGTTGAGTTGGGACTGTTTCTCTAATTCAGATTAGATGTCAATCATCCTCTTCTCCTTCTTTATTTTCAATTTGTGTATTGGTTCGTGAAAACTGATTTATGGTTGGCATGTTTGAAGGTGAGTGTGGTTTTGTTTTGTTGATGATGAGGGATGGTATAAGGAGGTTGGAGGATTTGTTTTGCAGAGAATGAAAGGTGAGTCTGCGGTTGAAAAAATTTGTGTTTCAGTGTATATGGTTTTGCGTTTTGTGTGTGTTTTTGAGTGAGGAAATGGTTTGAAGATTAAATAGAGGTTCTATTGTGTTGTCCTGGTTTTAGAATGAGTGAAAAAAAATATTGGTGAAATGGTATAGTGCGCCGGCTGTAGATTTTGTGAATCGTACGAGTGAGGTGCGGGTGGCATCAGTGGTGTAGTGTTGTACTATTTTTCAAGTGGGGAGAGTGGCCAGGCTGTTATATTGTTGCAAAAAAAATGTTTGGCTGTGAGAAGAAAGAAGAAAAAATGGAGTGGTGGGGTCACTTATTTTTCTAGCTGGCCACGTGATAAGTCTGAGGAAGGCAAACACCTCACAGCATAGTAACGATTACTCCTAATGAAAATTTTACTAGATATGGATAAAGTGTATAGAAATGGTATTAGTGATTTGCATAAATAATAATAATAATAATAATAATAATAATAATAAAAAGTATAATGATAATAATAAACAAAAAGTATAATACTAATAATAATAATAAAAATATAATGATAACAATAATAATACTAGTAATAAAAATTAATAATAAATAATAATAGGAGTTGTAATAATATGAAAAATGGAAACTACAGTAATAATAAAAAAAATAAAAAAAAGAATAAAAAAAAAGAATAAAAATAGAAATAAAGGATAATAATTTTTTGAATGGATAATAATAAAAGAAAAGAATAAAAGAGGAAATTGTTTTTTTTATAGAAATTTTGTGATAGAAATAATTAACGAAAATATGGAAGTGATAAATGGGTAAAATTTGTCCAAACAAACACCAACTTTTAACACTGCACACACACGCACCTGACACGACAAACTTGACTAAACTCTGATTTTTTTTTGCACTAAAGGAAAATGACATATTTTTGAATTTTTAATGTACGATTAGACAGAAAATAAAATGGTAGATATTTTTTGGATTTTTTTTAAAATAATGGTTAGACAGTAAAATACAATGGTGCAGGTAGGACAAATTTGGGGTATGACAGATGCCCCTATCGAATTGGCTTAGACCGCGTAAGATGAACTGACTGGCATTCAATCTTTCAAGGTATAAGGTAATTAGATATTAACAGACTCCAAATTTGTCCGACAAAGAAAGAAATTTGTGAAAATGGCACATGAAATAAACTGGAAATAAAGAGTGACACAGCAAGAAACAAATTGGCAAAATAAATCACTTATCACTAGAGGATGATAAGGCAATAGACTGAAAATAAAATCACTTATCAACAGAGGATGATAAGGCAAAAGACTGAAAATAAAAATCACTTATCAACAGAGGATGATAAGGCAAATGACTGAAAATAAAATCACTTATCAACAGAGGATGATAAGGCAACAAACTGAAAATAAAAATCACTTATCAACAGAGGATGATAAGGCAACAGACTGAAAATAAAATCACTTATCAACAGAGGATGATAAGGCAAAAGACTGAAAAATAAAATCACTTATCAACAGAGGATGATAAGGCAACAGACTGAAAAATAAAATCACTTATCAACAGAGGATGATAAGGCAACAGACTGAAAAATAAAATCACTTATCAACAGAGGATGATAAGGCAATTGGCTGAAAATAAAATCACTTATCAACAGAGGATGACAAGGCAAATGAAATTTAAACACGACCATTGAATCCGCCGAGGAGATGCCTGGAATCTTTGATTGACATGATCCTGATTTTCGCTGGGGAAAGGACTGGAAACTTGGATTGATCCTGGATCCTGAATTATGCACGTATGCTTGATTGTTTTTGAAATGGTATTCCATAAGGATGGAGATACGATGCAAGTGTTTATGCACTGAGATGTAAGTAAAAACTGTTGGGGAAAATAAAAAGGGTATGTTTTATTTAGGTATGCATATGGTGCACATGTTGTAAATGATTGATGTAAATGATGCTTATGGCGTTGATGATGCATAATGATGCATATGAGCGATTGAAAAGTGCCAGCTTGGTGGACTTTTGGTTTGGTAGTTGCCAATAGTGATTGGACTTTGGGTGGGTGGAAGGCTTGATTCCCCGACACTCGATCTTCGACGATGTATGATCAGAAGATGGATCTGAAAGCTCCAAGCTTGATTATCTGCTGGTGAGCGAAGCGACTTAATTGACACATGAAGACTGATTTTGCTTTGAACGATTGGCAATGTCTAGCAAGATCTATTTGTTTAGCTGGGGAGAAGAGATAGGAAGATTTGCTCCTGTATCTGGATTTGGTAGACGTCTGCCCCTGGTTGAGTTGTTTGAATATAGTTTGCCCCTGATTGGGCTGTTGAAGATAATTTGCCCCTGATCGGGCCGTTAAAGATAATTTGCCCCTGATCGGGCCGTTGAGAATAATTTTTCCCCTGATTGAGCTGATTTTGAAGAAGTATTGATTCAAATTCCTCTTTTGATTGCCCCTTGTTGGGATTGCACTGATGTCAAGCACTAATTTGCAATTAAATTGTTCATATACAAATGGTAATGTCAATGTAAAGTTCATGTAAGTTTTGAAAAAGTCAATTTATTTGGATGATTGTGATAGTGTGACGAATGGACCGTTAGTCCAAACGAAGTGCTGATTTATAAAGTGCGTAAAAGATGCAACAAGAATAATGTGCAATCGATATTGAAGATTTAGCAAATATATGGGAGTCATTTTACGCAACCTTGTTGGTAGCATGCTTTCAGAATAAACCCTACCTCAATTAGGACTTTAGAGGGTTGTAACGTGGTCCGGTTAATGGTTTGAGAAATGAAGGTATAAGGCTCAAAGTTTGATTTGTACCCATCCCTTCTTCGTATTGTTCTCCTGTCCTATGTTCAGTTAATTTCTACACATGCATTTGTCTTGACTTTGCAAGAGTGAAGATTAAGCTTTAAGGTTTCCTTGAAAATGGAAGTCATCTTATTTTGCTGGTGACCCTTCGATTCTTGATTTGGTGGTCACTGATATTTGTTTTGCTTTTGCTGAGGATTTAAATTCCCTTTTTGATTTGCTCTTTTCCGACTAAGTCTCCCTTCGGGTGCTCAACTTAGTGGTTTTTTCTTTTTTTTTTCCACTTTTTGTATTTTGTTGAATGTTGTGACTGCCAAGTCATTTGTTGATGGTCTTCCGATGAGATGTCTCATCTTGCAATTCGAAGGTGTAGTTAGGTTAACTGAACAACTACCCCGCCCCGGGTTAAATGTAAGGGTTGTATCCGAAAGAAAGCTCCTACTTCTAGGCTCGAAGTGGTTGACTAGGGATTAACTCCTTATATCTCCAATGTTTGGGGATTTGAACAAATGCTTTTACATCATTGACGAGGTTTTAATCTGAAAGCATACCGCAACAATTATGAGTATTTCGTTTTCATCATCCTCCCTCAAATATTTTCTTAAAGTGAAGTGAGGGAATATTTTTTGTGTTTTCGTGATAAATGATAAATAATGAATGAATGCGAATAAATTGATTCAAAACATGCATAAACATAACATTAACAAAACCAAGTACAAACGATAATGATGTTCAAAGAAAACAGTACTTAAACAAACATTACAAAACAACAGGAATGCGGAAATAAATGGCACTGGCTGCCTTGATTTGAGGAATTGAACTTCTCTTGATTGAATGCTTCAAAGTTGGAGACTACTCAGCTTGGTCTTCAACAACCCCTTCAAATGTCTTCACTTGTTGGCACCGTGCGGCGGCATCGGATCGTTCTGGACATTTGCATTTCTCGAAGTGAGAGTGAGGTCCTTAGAGTTGATCATATCCTGAATCAAATGTTTGAAGGCATGGCAGTTCTCGATGGTGTGACCTGGAGCGCCTTTGTGATACTCACAGCGAGCATTGGCATCGTAGTTCCGGGCATTACCAGTCTGAGGTGGCATATCTCTCAAAGTAAGAGGTCCTTTTGCTATCAACTGTTTAAAGATTTCGGTGTATGACATAGGCAGGGGATCAATGTGCCTATCATATCCTCTTTGTTGATATGGTGGACGCTGTTGAGGAGCGCGTTGTTGCTGTTGACCAGGCCGTGGTGGATAAGCCGGTTGCTGGTATGGTCCAGGTGCATATTGCGCAACTGCAACCATTGGAGGTGGACGTGGTTGATGAGCCATCTGAGGCGGAAATAGAGCTTGAAAGGCCTGATGATAAGGCATTGGAGGAATTGGCTGATATGGCATGGGAGCATATTGTGCAGCAGCAACATAGGGATACTAATAGTAGAGAACTGGTGTAGGTGCACTCTGTTGAAAATTCCCACTTGCAGCAGAAACGACGTTTGTTTCGCCCTTTTTATACCCGTTGAAAGGTTTCTTGGCATTGTTTTGGCTGCTAGAACCTCCTTGGATTTTTCCACTCTTCAAGCCTTCTTCAATTCTTTCTCCTACCATTACCATGTCTGAAAATCCAGAAGATACACTGCTGATCAGCTTCTCGTAGTATTGCCCCTGTAAGGTACCCATGAAGATGTCGATCAATTCACGGTCAACCAATGGCGGATGCACTCTGGCAGCTAACTCCCTCCAGCGTTGGGCGTACTCCTTAAAGGATTCGCTCTCCTTTTGAGACATACTCTGAAGTTGAGTACGGTTAGGAACTAAGTCAGTGTTGTACTTGTATTGCTTTTTGAATGCATCGGATAGATCAAGCCAAGTACGAACATTGTTGCGTTCGAGCTGCATGTACCATTCTAGAGACGCTCCAGACAGACTGTCTTGGAAGCAATAGATCATAAGCTTATCATCTTTGGCATGAGCGGCCATTTTTCTGTAATACATCCTCAAATGAAGCTCAGGACAGCTGAGGCCTTTGTATTTTTCAAACTCTGGCAATTTGAACTTAGTAGGGATCACAACTTCTGGAACTAAGCACATGTTTGAGGCATTCAGAGAGGTTGAGTTGTGTCCTTCCATAATTCGGAGTTTTTCAGCTAACTCGCGGCACATCTTCATAGCTTCAGACTCTTGAACAGCATGAGGATTGGTGATTGGAACAACAGTATGCATCTCATACTCAACTTGATGATCCTCTTCAGCATGAGGAAACTGGACTTGAGTAACGGCATGTTGAGTTTGAGTAATAGCACCAACAGTGACACCAGAAGCAGGTATTGGTTGGGAAGTGACCTCTTCAATAGCAGGAGTAAAGCCTGGAGGCAAATCATAGATCAAAGGATTTGGGATGGGAACTGAAGGCATTGCTCGTGAGGTAGATCCTTGCACTTGAGCGTTGTTCATTGCGGCAGCAGCTTCGTGACGTTCTTCCATCCTAGCCAAAGCTTGTAAAGTCTCATAAATCTAGTCGATCTTGCCTTTGACCGAGTCAATCTCTCCCCGCATAGCAGCTTGCTCTTCTTGAATCACGTCCATCAGTCTTCTAGTATTGGCTCGAGTTAAGTATGGGCGTCTAGCACGATACGGGCGTCGGGAAACCAGTTTGATTTACTGAAGATGAAGGAACATGCAATGAGTTTTCGGCTTTGGAATGAAATGCAATGTGATGCAAATGAAATGATATGCAATGTCAGAATCCAGGATCATAAGATCAGGGTCTCATGAGTCCAAGGTACAGATGGAGGATACTCTGATCAAGAACTCACTGGGTAGACTCTAAAGTTTTAGGGATCCCAAAGTTATCAACTCATATGGCTGTTCATCACACGCTCCATAAGCATGACAGTTGATTGACTCCACCATATGAATCTATTTTGGGTGAGATCTTCGTATCGACACCCACGAGGGAAAATTTTCTCGGGAGTCCATACTACGCGATCATCGACATGAGGTTTAAAACAAAGTCCTGGAGTTATGGAACTTTCTCAACTGTTTGATGCACGTGTCAATTTCATACATTCTTGACAGTCAATCAACTCCATTGAGTAAGTCTATTCCAAGTGAGGTTTTCGTATCGAGCCACGCGAGGGCGAACCCTGGTGCCCAATACTACGCAACCATCAACCGATGTTTTAACCAAAAGGTTCTAAAGGTCCTCAGAGTTGATGACCTTAATGAAAGCAACTGAGCACACATGTCAAGGACTTGACGGTTGTCAGTATTCTCATTAAAATCTACTCCAAGTGAGGTTTTCGTAACGACAACCCACGAGAGAGGTTCCCTCGGGAGCCCATACTACACAACCTCGCTAACTTATGTTTGTACTTGAAAGTCCGGGTATAGAGCTTTTCCCTCAAGTTTCTTTCGATCAAGTATCGATCCAAATCATAGTATCAAGGAGCCACAAGATATATAAGATGGAATGCGATAAAGAAAGCGATAAAAATAAACAAGCAAGGCATAAAAGCAAACATCCAAACAAACGCGGGAACCTAGACTAGGCTCGACTCGCATAGGGGTGAACCAGTCCCCAGTAGAGTCGCCAGCTGTCGTACCCCGAAAAATACGACTTCACGCGATCCGAAAGGACGGGAGCCGCGCGCTGGACAGACTGAAGAGTCGCCACCTAATTCTATTTATTCCCGAAGAGGGAAAGGGAAGATATAGATACAACCCGGGAGGAAAAGGATGAGGACAAAGGTCAACGGAACCATTGCCTAGGTTCGGGAGTCGGTTATGCAAGGGGAAGGTATTAGTACCCCTACATCCATCGTACTCGATGAGAACCATCTAAGTTATCACGCGCGAAAGGATGTTTATGCTTAAACGAATTGCTTGTTAGAGGGAAATGAGTTGAATTATAAGTTAGATTGATCCTAGGTGCTCAGCAAGGATTGAGATCCTCGTGCCTACGTACTCCCGTGTGCAATGGGAAAGTCAGAGCCTCGTAGTTCGGCCTACTAAGGGTATTGGTTGTTGATTTTATTACCTTTCTCCGATGAAAGGGTTTAGGAGTCGGAATGTACTAAAGACTATGGATAGTTTATCTCGTCCAACAAGACGAGCGTCCTGCGTCGAAATAATCGGAGCGAGTAACGAGAGCTCGTTATCCTCCTTTCTACCGCTTAAGGCTCGTGGCGTACAATTCTTCTCGTTTTATTAGAATGTTTTATTTCCTAAGACCATTTGACGTTGGATCAAGGGCTTGGATCTAATCGAAACGTTTTGGTTTTTGAGGTTAAAGGGTGAATGCAAATGGAGGTTTATTTTGTGATTTGTTTAGCGAGACACAATGCACTCGGCTCGCAAAGGTGGAGTGGATCCTAATAAACGAAAATAACTGAAAAATAAAGTGTAAGTGTGCGAGTGAGATCGCTTGGTGTTGGACCAAGGATTCAGAATTAAATAAAATGCTGAAAATAAAGTGCGTACAAAGTAATGGGAGAGGGATACAAAATAAATACAGGGGATTGCGCGAAATAAATGGTATCATTGTAGTTTGCCCAAGAGGAAGCGTGTGTGCAGTGTTTTTGAACTGTTCGAAGGCGTTCGGCCTTTTAATCGGGAAACAACTATTCGAAGGCTTTGGACCTTTTTGGGACGCGTCGAAATTTACTTCGTTCACTTCCTTAGAGCCGGTTTAAAGAAACCGTTCTATGAGGAGTCGAAACATTATTTGAAATGCGAAAATAAATAAATTGAATTAACAAAAATAAAATTAAAATAATGAATACAAATTAATAAATAAATTGGTAATATTTGAGAATAAAGAATAAATTTAATTAAATTGAATATTTATTGGTCAAATTAATAAAATAATAAAATGAAGAAAAAAAAGCTAATTACAAGGAGGGCCTCATATTGACCGAATATCACCGATTCAACGAAATCAGGCGAAAAATCGGCCTTTTATTATGTCATTGGCCCGAATTAAAGAAATAAAAATTAAAACCAAATAACTCACTAATTTTTTTAACGCATTTTCTAAATGATAGTAAAATAAAATAAAACCTAAATCACAATAAGAATTACAAAGAAAATTTAAAATAATAACACTAAAAGTAAAAAAAACGAGCTCTCTTAAAACAAACAAAATGGATAATAAATAAAAATAAAATAAAGACCAGAAAGGGTGTATGTTGTGTATGATATGTGTAGAGAGTAATCCGCTGGGCCTAAAGCCCGGATCCATAAAAAAAACCAGCCAGAATATTAGTAATTTTTTTTAAATGAAAAAAAAAAAGAAACCATAAAAAGTAAGGGTGGATGTGTCTGAGTGTAAATGTGAGTAGAGAACCCAAATGGATTCAACAAGCCCACGACATAATATAATAATAAAATTATAAATAAAAAAGGTTAGTCTTAAAAGTAAAATAAAAGAAATATAAAAAAGGGGCAGAACAAATGACTCACCCTCTTCTTCTTTTAAAAAACGCAACCTCTGTTAACTCACAAGTCGGAAGAGAAAAAAACGCAACTCTCTATCGATCGACGATGGCTTTTCTGCGAACAGCTCTCGGTCCCTCCTCAACGCGAACGATTCAGGTTGATTCTTCACGGATCTTCATCGAGTCTCTCTTTCGGATGCTCTCAGCTCAGATCCTTCTGTTTCAAAACGCGAATCAACGTCAACCTCTACGCGGCGGATATCGGTGTTGGTTTGGTGATAAAATGGTTTCAAGGTTGAAGACGATGGTTTCGCGAATGGTTTGCGGTTTTGTTTTCGGTGCTTCGACCCGAGTTTGATTTTCTGTGTTCAGTTTCAGATTTTCATTTGAACCTCAAATGGTTTTCAACGCGGTTGATGTTTCGGTGGTTGTGAAACAGTGACTGGTTTCCGGCGGTTTTCTGGCTTTTGGTTGTGGTGGTTACGATTACAGGTTTGACATGGTTGGTGGTTTCACGATTCGGTATTTGGTTCGCGTTTCGGTTGTTGTCGGATTTCGCGGTCAAATTTCGCAGGTCGCGGGTTGGTTTGTGCAAGGGTGTTCTGGTGATTGTTTTGGTTCAGATGAGTTGCGTTTGGATAGATTTGGTGAGTTCGGTTTTCTGGATGGTTGCTTCGTTTCTGCCTTTTTTAATGGTTGGTTTCAGTTTGTAACGGCGACATCAGAAAGTGTTTACGGTGGTGATTTTGGAAAGAAGGTTTTGGATGGTTTGCTCAACTCCTCACTCACAGTGGTAAAAGTGCTTGAAGGACTGTGTTGTTGAGTATAATGTTATGGTGTGATGAAGATGATTTGAGTAGGACAATGGCTATGGATTTGTGTTTTTTCGGTAGGTTTCACTCCATTTTCATCCTAATATGTGCGTTGTGAAATGTTGAGTTGGGATTGTTTCTCTAATTCAGATTAGATGTCAATCATCCTCTTCTCCTTCTTTATTTTCAATTTGTGTATTGGTTCGTGAAAACTGATTTATGGTTGGCATGTTTGAAGGTGAGTGTGGTTTTGTTTTGTTGATGATGAGGGATGGTATAAGGAGGTTGAAGGATTTGTTTTGCAGAGAATGAAAGGTGAGTCTGCGGTTGAAAAAATTTGTGTTTCAGTGTATATGGTTTTGCGTTTTGTGTGTGTTTTTGAGTGAGGAAAAGGTTTGAAGATTAAATAGAGGTTCTATTGTGTTGTCCTAGTTTTAGAATGAGTGAAAAAAATATTGGTGAAATGGTATAGTGCGTCGGCTGTAGATTTTGCGAATCGTACGAGTGAGGTGCGAGTGGTGTAGTGTTGTACTATTTTTCAAGTGGGGAGAGTGGCCAGACTGTTATATTGTTGCAAAAAAAATGTTTGGCTGTGAGAAGAAAGAAGAAAAAATGGAGTGGTGGGGTCACTTATTTTTCTAGCTGGCCACGTGATAAGTCTGAGGAAGGCAAACACCTCACAGCATAGTAGCGATTACTCCTAATGAAAATTTTACTAGATGTGGATAAAGTGTATAGAAATGGTATTAGTGATTTGCATAAATAATAATAATAATAATAATAATAATAATAAAAAGTATAATGATAATAATAAACAAAAAGTATAATAATAATAATAATAATAATAATAAAAATATAATGATAACAATAATAATACTAGTAATAAAAATTAATAATAAATAATAATAGGAGTTGTAATAATATGAAAAATGGAAACTACAATAATAATAAATAAAAAAATAAAAAAAGAATTAAAAAAAAGATGTTAATAACAATAAAAATAGAAATAAAGGATAATAATTTTTTGAATGGATAATAATAAAAGAAAAGAATAAAAGAGGAAATTGTTTTTTTTTATAGAAATTTTGTGATAGAAATAATTAACGAAAATATGGAAGTGATAAATGGGTAAAATTTGTCCAAACAAACACCGACTTTTAACACTGCACACACACGCACCTGACACGACAAACTTGACTAAACTCTGATTTTTTTTGCACTAAAAGAAAATGACATATTTTTGAATTTTTAATGTATTATTTGATAGAAAATAAAATGGTAGATATTTTTTGGATTTTTTTTTAAAATAATGGTTAGACAGTAAAATACAATGGTGCAGGTAGGACAAATTTGGGGTATAACAGATATTAGACTAGAAATGCGAGTACAAAAAGTTAATAGTAAATAACATGGCCCTCATACATCATGGTGGGTAAAAAACGTGTATGAATCGTAAGTGAGATGGAACGATGGATCGGGTGGGTCGATTGCATGGTACTGAGACGCACGACTTATGGTGTGCAACATACAAGGCTTGCTTTTGGTGTAATGGAATGGAACGATGGTAATCGAGGAATCCTAAAGTCACATGAAACTTTATTTATTTATTTGAAAATTTACTCGACGTTGGATCGAGTATTTCTTTATTTTATTTTTGAGATTTGGTTTTCTAGCGATTCATTTTATCTTTTCTATCCTAATTATAGGAACTATACAAGCATAAGAGTTCTAAGCTATTACATCACAAAGTACTAAACACAAAAATATAATCGAGGCATAATAAAAATAATCCAAGTCCATAAGCGAATCCTCGAAAAAATACCTTGCACAAAAATAAAATGTTAGTAAATGAAATGAAGATGCATATGCAACAATATGTCGAAAATGAATTAAGGTAAAAACAAGTTGCAAGAATTTCTAAAGCATATAAGGCATAAAACCGAAATAATGGTTAATCGCTTCATGGAAACGCACTTGAATGGTTTCTAAAACTAAGTCCTAAAAGTAAAGGATTTTACATGATATCAACATCCTAAAATTAGTAGCTAACACACACTAAGGCCTTCAAATATTCTAAGATCAAGCCTAATTAAACTATGTCCTAATGCACCATAAAATCCTAAGCTAAACTAAATGGATTTACAAAGGAAAAGTTGAATGCGATCAAGGCACTAAAAATAGCAAAAGTCCTGGAAAAAATATGACATTAATTCCCTAGGGTCTCTAATCTGACTATAATATTGTGTTAAAAAATCTCCTAAAAATTCATAACCTAACTATGTTAAACGGTCACCTAAATCTACCTAAGATTCAACCACAATTTTACACAAACAACACTACCAAAACAATGGATAAAATGGGATAAAAAATATACCAAAAATTATTCCAGGTTAAATTATAAGTCCTATAATCATAGCAAAAAGAATGAGACAAAATTATTATAGAAAGTGGGAGAAATAAAATGTACAAAATTATATGTAACTAAAAGAAATCAATATAAAGCTAATTAAATAGAAAATCGAAATTAAATCGAAAAATGCCAAAATTCAGAAAGTAAAAATGTAGAAAGTTTCTAAAATGAGTTAAAAGACTACTATAATTTTTGTGGAATTTTATTAGGCTTTTTGGTATTTTGTATGGATTTAAATGGAAAAGGTATGAAAATAGAAATTAAAAAGAGATTAGAAACAGGAGGGGGTGAGAATAGAGACATTTTTGGTTAAAAATCCATTGGGCTTGGTTGAGAGGGGTGTTAATAGTAATTACACTAGGCCCATTGGCGCATCAGCCTGGGTGTCCACGCTATGGGTCTTAAGTCAACCGAGTTGACTAATCTGGGCCCTACGATTAACAGCTTGATGATGATGATAATATGAACGTCTTATGATGTGATGGTGCATGGTTGTTACAGTGGGGAGACACGCGCAGAAGTGATATCCAGCGGTCCTACCGGACGGTGACACTTGTCACCATCGGTGTGGACTGTGAAGAGGGAATCTTATCCTCTTATCGGAATTCTGATGGCGATTAAAGGATCTTAATGACGGATTAATGTTATTAATCTTTATTATTCTTTTCCTTATTCCATTAATTTCCATTAAACTCTTCAGTTTCAAATTAAAATTATAAACAAACAAAATAAAAAGAATTCCAAATGAAAAAACAGAAACACAAGAACCCTAGGTTTTCTTCTCTTCTTCGCCGCCCTCATGCTCTCTCTCTTAACTCAACCCTAGTCGCCGCCAGAACTCTAATTTGCCCACCGGAGAGCCGCCGCGCTACCATGAAAACCTAAACTCTCTTCCCCAACCTTCCTTATTTTCTTCCCTTGACAAACCCTAGCCTCTCTCTATCTCTCCGAACGGCGCATCCTCCATCAGACCCTAGCCTAATTCTTCATCCTCTCCACAAAATCTTCATCCATTTTTTTACAATCCTTAATCAAACTACCGAAATGAAGCCAAACACATCTAAACCCTAAATGTGAAGGATCTCATTCGAACAACAATGGAGCATGGTCACGAATGATGTCGCCGCGGCCATGATTCAGCAAGAGAAATGGGACATTCTCGCATCCACAAAATCAGATGAAGGTTAGAGATGAGTGAGCTTATCGGCGAAGACGGAAATTACGTCGTTCGATCCTTGGTGACGATTGAACTCGATGTTCAGGTACTTCCGATTTCTTTCTCGCTATGTAAATACACTTCTCCTTCTTCAGTTGTTGTAACTTTCGAATCGTTTTCGCAATTGTAACTCGTTTCGTTATGCGGTTATTTGAAACTTCTTTGAACCATGGTTCTCACCGTGTTATTGAATTTACAGGCTGATTCCCCTTGTGGTGTGACGCAAATTATTGCGGAATAGTGAAGATGGTGATGAAGTTGTTGATGTACTCGTAGATTACTCGGTTGCAGAAGGTGAAGAGGAATGAGGATTGAGAAACCGCGGTCTATCAAAGAGAAAAAAAGTATTTTCTTTTCTTGATTTCTCTGTTTCGTTTTCCTGAACCTTTGCTCTTTTACGAATTTACAGGTCAAAGAATTGATGAATGATGAAGGTGAATGGATATGGTTGTGAAGATGACTGAAGAAGTTTATTGATGATAGGAGGTCTGGATTTTTGTTGAATTTGTTGCAGGTTTATGATGAAGCGTGATGATAATTATGAAAAGAAGAGTGAGGAAGAATTGATGATATTTTCTGAGGATTCATGAGAGTCAAGTTTTGATGAAGATGATGGATTGAGGATGAAGAAGATTTAAGGGTGTTGAAGAAGATGATGAAGAGGAATGATGGTTGTTGAGGGTGGATTGCAGAAGCAAATTCAGTGGAGAAGAGTGAATGAGGAAGAGTGAAGTTGCAGAAAGATAAGGTTGAAGAATGAGGTTAGAAGACTGAAGAAAAGAGTGAGAAGAATCATTTTTTTATCTCGAAAAGAAGCTGACCAATGACTTTATAAAAGTGAGTTTCTTTTGTGATTCAGTTGAAAATTAGTTAGAGGATCTGTTAAGAATTCTGTTTTTTCTGTTAGAAGTTTGTTGATGGTTTGTTCAACTGATAAATGTTATTCGGATGGTGATGATGCATGATGTTAGAGGGATATTGGAGAAACATGAAGCTTGAAGATTGAATGGAAAGTTCTCCAAAGTTTTCAGTTATTCTGTTGTAACTTATTTCTTGTTTACATTCAATTATTTACTCCCCCTCCTTTTTGAGTAATTCTGAACATTCCCATTCTCCTGTAATTTTTTTTGCCCTGACATCCCTTTGTAAATGAATGAATTTCTGTTAGCTTTGATGGAAAACTAGTGAGAATTTTCTGTTTTTTTGTTGTTAACGTTTTCGATTGTTTCTGAATATGCCCCGCGTTGCCTCTTGGTGTGTGTATGCGTAGGTTGATTCACGACTGATTGGAGTTTGTGTAGCTGTATCCTTTTTCCATTTTTTCTCATGAAACAAAAGTCAAGAGTGGGCCATATAATCTTGTATTAACTTTCCATCCCTTTCTTTTTGCCAATTGGTAATCAAATGGGCTTAGTAATAAAATTGGACTTTGAGTTTAATAATTTTGATATTGCAACAATGGTTTAAAAAGTTGGATTCTAGACAAAAATGTCAAAACAAGGATTAACAATTTGATTAGTATCAAATAATGGATTTTTGGACTTGGATAATTGGGATAATGAACCTTAATTGGTTTTGTAGTTTTTTCAAATGAAGTTGAATTTTGTGAGACAAGGAATGGGTAAATAGATTAGAAAAGAAATTGTTTATGGATAATGGGCTTGAAAATAGTCATGAGCTTAAGATAGAGATGGTAATAATGGACCGAATTTGAAAAGGCTTAAGAGAGTACGGGAAACGGATAACTGGATTCAAAGTAAGCTCGAACCACGCCTTCCAAATAAATCATGGCCAATGTACTTTTTCCTCATTATCTTGACCACAAACAAATTCTCAAGAACTTTATGATACCATGATGAATCCACGAATCAATAATACCTCAAATCACGCTTCTTAAATCGCTTGGTAATACCATTCTCGAATCGAGTCATAAGCAACAAATAAAGTGCCTTGACCACAATGATGGATGATATGAAGGAACTCATAAGAGGTCAAATTTTGCTTCAATTCGGGTGTAATATATCTAGATAAATCCTCTGAATAGGAATAAGCAAATCACAAGAATGTGCTTCGATCCCACATCTTCAGAGCTCAATGAAATATATGAGTGCAAATGTTTTTTTAATTTTTTGTAAAAATGTTGATGAACATGAAACATAAGCCAGTCGAAGTAATAAATTAAGAGGGCAAATTTTGGGGTGTTACAGCTACCCCTATTCAATCACTATAGACCTGAATGGATGATAGCAGTTGCTTTCAGACATTTGAGGTATGCATGGAATGAATACCAGAAACAACCAGAAAATTTGCACTCTGTGGCAGAAGAATAGGGAAATAAACTCAACCGAATGAACTCTGCTTGGAGATAACTATGATGGGAAGAATAGTAAATAGGGGATGCCTTTTGAGTGATGTCAGATGGCTATTGACTTGCCACGTTGCGGGTGGACTTTGATAAGCTGCAATAATGTCTTAATGGTGTATTATCGGATGGATTTAGACGAATAACGACTTGCCACGCTGCGGGTGGACTTTCACCAGTTTGCGATAGAATTTTAAGATACTTTGCTGCCCTGAGGATAGACTTTTGCCAATCTGCGGTTGGACTTCACGATACAATTTGCCACCATATGGACGAACTTTTGCCAATCTGCGGTTGGACTTCTGTCGCTCCCAAAAGATGAGACTGAGCTCAAATGAGGTACAGACGCGAACGGTCGGCGAAAAGAGGGTGTGAGAACACACAGGAGTGAACTCACAGGAAAAGAAAAGAGTCGCCAACTAGGCATTTTTATCCCGAAGGAAAGGTAATGCTGCATAAACCTAGAAAGATATGGATAAGACGGTTGCGAACCAAAGAGACTGAGAAAGGGGGTTGGTTACAACCTGGGAAGGTATTAGCACCCAGATTGTCCGTCGTACCCGACGGGATCCACGCTTGGAAGATTTGTGTTTTAAAGGGGTAGTGTCAGTGCAGACTGTGTATCAAAGAGCTGGAAAAAAGATGTACAGGTGTCTGTGTGAAAGAAGTGTGAAGTGTAGTATGTATAGTGTCAGTGTAAGGACAAGAGTGAAATGCTCATGATAATGAGACTAAGAAAATAATACTGAAAGAGGGGGAATATACAGAGACTTTTGTTCGATAACGGTTAAGTTATGCCTACGTATCCTCTCGTGCAATGAGGAAGTCAGAACACCGTAGTTCGACCCAAAGAGACTGAAAGGTGAATTGACTTGTGAACTACTTACTTGCCTATGCCCAAGTGTATGACCTGTCTGGCTCAGGTGCAAACTGCCTTGCATTAGACGGAAGAAGCGAGTTCTCGTTTGTGAATGAAGGTGATGAGAAAAGAATCCCGAAGGAGACAATTATTGTTTGTTTTTGAGTTTTCAGTCTTTTATTGCTTTTGAAAGTTTGTCATAAGTTAATGGGCTTAAGCCTGAACCAATGGGTTAGTAAACTCATCACATCTTCCCTCTGATTAGGGGTAATGAGAATACCTCAAGTGTGAAGTCAGCTTCTCACACTTAATCACCTTTGATGCAGGATTAAGATCATTAACCTACTTGTGATTATTTAGATGTTTTTGTTGTTTTTGTTTTAGTGTTAAGTAATGAGGTTAAGCCATAATCAGGGATTAAACAGACTCATTACACCATCCTAATAGAAGGATAATATATGAGAGTGTTTAAGCTGAGGAAAACTCCTCAACTCAATCCATGATTAGGGATTAAACTCATGACAAAACAAAGCCTTTATTAGATGGATTTTAGTTAATGATAAGATGATGAAGTGGGTTTTAGGGTTTGTAAGACAACTTGAGGGGGACTTGTCCATTAACACTAGGGTTAGTCCTTCTTAACCAATTAAGGAAGAATTGGAACCCTAATGCAAGGCCCAAGTTACAAGCTTGATGTCTTAATGATTATTAGATGGGTTGATTAAAGGATTTAAACACATTAAGGGTTTAACACTTAGGATTAAAGTTATACACTCCATCCTAATAGAAGGATGCAGGCATAAGCTTAATCACAAAGCCTTAAAACCTTTAGGGTTTAGTCCCTGATTATGAGGTGAGAAGAGAAGACTCAATGAGACACAAAGGTAAAATCTAAATGGGGAGACTAATCAAAACCCTAATTATTGTCATGCTTGGTTGTTCCTAAGGTTTGTGAGGTTTACAAGAAAGATCTTCAGAGGAACCACCAGGAAGCAGATGAAAGGAACAAAGAGAAGCAAAGTAACTTGCTTCATTTAAGAAGACAAGTCACTTGAGGAAATAAAGTAAGAAGAACAAGAATGAGCAAGCTCAATCTCAAACACAAGACAAAATGCAGCAATGATGCATAAGAGAGATGAAAAGAAATTGTGAGAAGTGAAGGCAAATTCACTTCTCAAAGTAACTTACCACCTGAAAGGTTAGTGAGAAGAATGAAATGCAATGCAAATGAGGTGCAATGGCATGATGCAAACCAAAACCAGAAGCATAAGTATGATGCTAATGATGCTATGAGATGATGCAAACATGAAACAAGGCATGAGGATGATCATACAAACATATGGATGCAAGAGAAGCATGCTTAGAACCATGAACTTACATGAAAAGTTATGGAATGCAAATGACATACAACATGGCAAATGAAAGATGCAATGATCAAAAATGATTCTAATATGTCCTAAGATGTGTTATGAATCAAATGGATGCATAGAATGTCATGGCAAGTCATGGTATGTAAGCAAGTGCAGGATGAATGCAAAAGGAAGCTCAAATTAGGGTTTATGATCAATGCACAAAACAAAAATCAAAACCAGAAGCAAACATCAAGATAAAAAAATTGAAAATGCATTCAAGGGAACCCTAAACCTATACAAAACCACTGCCCAAAGGAGGGGACCCAATTCTTAACCTAGTGAAAGTTATGAATTTCTTAAGATTTCTAGGGTTTCAAGGTACCTTGTCAAGAAAAATGTCAAACAAATTGAAAATGCAAGATCAATTCATGCCAATTTAATCCTAGAAACTTCATGATATGCAAGATGCAATGCAAAAAGAATCAAAGTCCAACTCTTAAAGACTAGGCAGAAATGAATTTTCAAAGTTAGGATCAAAACAATGCCTTAAAATGAAATTAATTCCATGAAAAATTGCCAAAAGACATCAAGATCAAAAAAGAAATTTGGTTTCAAGGTTGGACAATGTTTCTAAATGATTTTAAAGGTTTCATGAATTTTTTTGTGATTTTTAAATACCTAAAAGTATTTTTAATTAATTAATTCTCATTAATTAATTAAAAATAAACTTTTAAATGATTTAAGAATAAGTTTCAAGGCAAAAAATAAAAATAAAAATGTTTTTGGTTTCTGAAAATTAATAAAAGGTTGTATAAATATTTTCAAAATTTTTCAAAATGTTTTACTATTTTAAATAAAATGAAGAAAACAAATGGAATTAAATGAAAATAAAACTGAATTTAAATGAAAGTAAGCATGATCAATGGCTGAGGTTTGAACTGGGAAACGCGCGCATTGACTGGCGCCACATCTAAAGGCTGATATTCAAACTAACCTAATTAAACTAATCTGAATTAATTAATTTAAATAAAATGAGATTAGGGCTAAGCAAAGGATCTGGACCCTTGAACACGCGCGGGAGTTGACTAAGTCAGACAGATCAACGCACCACATTCAAACTACATTAATTACACAGATTAAACCCTAATCACTTTCAGGTGGCCGGAGAAGACTTCTGGTCGTCTTCTCCGGCAAGACCCTCACCTGAAAGTTGCTAACTTTCTCCCCAGGCCATGAAAATGAACTCTAACCACCCAGAAATCATCCCCATTCAACATTGAATCAAAACCCCCAAACAAAAATCATTTTTCATTCATCAATCATGTGAATCGAAGCAAAATATATTTAGGTCAGAAAAATTTCAGAACACGATTACATGCTTATTTCTCAACTATTTCAAAAAGTAAAAACATCAGAGTGATCAGCAAAGCATGAGGAACAATTTAGAAACTTAAAAACTCATTTCTGGAAAAAAAGTTCTTGAGATACCTGAGCTTTGAGCTTTCTCAGTTTGTAACTTTCTGACCTTCTTTCTTTGTGCAAACCACTCCTCTTAGGCCCCTGATGAAGTCTTGATGCTTGGAAGAAGTTTGTGATGGCTGGTTTGGAAGATTACAGAAGTTCTGTTCAAGGGGTGGTGGTGATCGTGTTTTTGATTCAGGGAGTTTCAGGCAATGGTGATGGGTGGTTTTTGATCAGTGAAGTATGCTGAGTTGGTTTGTGAAGTTGGTTTGTGTGTTTGCAGCTTGTGGAGAGTGTTTCGAAAGCTTTTGCAAAATGGGGTGAAAATGAGAGAGCTGTGTTCTTGGTCCTTTTAGGCTTGTGTGTTGTGTGCTTTGGCTTGCTTTTGGTTTGTATAAACAAATGGGATTGGTCAGATGAGTTGATGTGTGCTGTTGTGATTGGTATGGCTCAAGTTGCCAAAATGTCAAATTTGTGTAAGAGAGGCATGGGCTACTAGCTAGCCAAGGACAAATGGGGTGTCCTGCGCAGCAAGAAGTGTGGAGAGCCCTAGGATTGATTATGAAGTCAGCAAGCAAGTGGATTCATACTTGAGTGAGTTTTTGCAACTTGCTTCACTTTGGTTTCTTTTGAAAATTCTTGCTCCATAAGTCATGAAAATGAGTGATCCCTTGGCCCATTCTGAATTTTAGATGTCACATGATCATGTTGTGAAGAAATGATACACATTTGAGGCCTTTAGAACACTTGATCAAACCATTTTGCAAAATGTCTCTTTGGTAGAAAACTTCAAATTTTGTGATTTTAGCCAACTTTGACAAGCCATAACTTTTGATCCAAAATGAATTAGGTCATGTTCTTGTACTTTTTGAAAAGGGAATGATCCATTCTACAACTTTCATGACCAAAGTTTTTCCATTTGAAGCATTTTTGAATCAAAAAGTAAAGGTTGAAAAAGTTTTCCAAAATGGCAATTTTCATTAAAAGTCAAACTTCCCAAAAAGTCAACTTTGCAAATGATTTGAAATTATTCAATTTTGTGAACTTCCAACATCTTCCATGATCAAATAAAGATCATACAAAATCAAAATGATGAAGAACACCCTTTGGTTGGGTCACTGGGGGCCTCAGATGCCCTGATTTTACACTGACTTGCTTAGAAAGTCAACCCTTGATCAGATGACTTCCCCATTGAATTTCTTCATGAAAATTGATATGCATGCTCCCTATACCATATAGAGACCAATAGAAACAATAATGACCAAAAAAATTGGAGTTATGGCCTTTGAAACCAAAACCCTAATTCTAGGTCATCTATGCAGTCAAACCTGGCTCTGCTTCCATGCCATTTTCAGTTCTTGTGATTCTTTGACATTCTTGACTTTGAGAGGATATAATATGATGCTTAAACATACATGAACCCATTTGGAGTGATTGATGACCTTTGGAGTGGCTCAAGAAGCTCTTGGATTGCTCAGATCACAAACCCTAGATGCAGATGACTTTGAACCAATGCAATGTGTCAAAAATGTGATATGAGATGCTATGATTGAGTTTATGCATATGAGAAGATCACAAGCCATGGTGTGAATGGGTGAGGGCAAATTTGGGGTGTTTACAGCTGCCCCTATTCAAACATGAGTTAGCTGTGCAGGATGTAAGCAACGGCTTAACAGGCAAACAAGATAACTTGTGGTTGAATACCAAAGACAGTCCAAAATTTGCACTCACAGAATGAAGAAGAAAAGGGATATAGATTGTAAAGGAAAAATACAGTATATTGTAAAGTATGGGCGACGGAGGACGATCGTCGAGCAGAGGACGACTGCTGGGGAATGAGCAATGACGGGGACGGCCGACACGCTGGGAAAAGTGCGGGAAATAAAGCAATGACGGGGACGGCCGACATGCTGGGGATAACGGGGATTATGATGGGGACGGCCATCAAGTAAAGCTATAAGATTCTCTGGGGATTAATGAAAAATGATGGGGACGGCCATCAGGTTCATAAAGTAATGTAAACAACGATGGGGACGGCCATCGGGCTAAACTGATGAAGGACGATCATCAGGAAAAGGAAAGGGGACCACGACGGGGACGGCCATCGGGTTAAAGAATAAATGAAATAAATGATGAGGGACGGTCATCAAAGGTGAAGGACGATCACCTGGCAGGGTACGGCTGCCGAAAATATCGCGACATAGGACGAATGCCGGATAAAAGGTCAACGATGGGGACGGCCATCGGATGAGCATGATGAAGGACGATCATCAAGAGGTGAAGGACGATCACCTAGCAGGGGACGACTGCTCTCGAGGTTTATCATGACATAGGACGAATGTCAGATAACAAGATCGACGATGGGGACGGCCATCGGATAAAATGATGAAGGACGATCATCAAAAGGTGAAGGACGATCACCTAGCAGGGGACGGCTGCTAAATATCACGACATAGGACGAATGTCGGATAGAAAAGGTCAACAATGGGGATGGCCATCGGATGAGCATGATGAAGGACGATCATCAAGAGGTGAAGGACGATCACCTAGCAGGGTACGGCTGCTCTCAGGGTTTATCATGACATAGGACGAATGTCAGATAACAAAAGAAATCTTGCTTTGTTGGCGATCTACTGGGGAATAGTAAACACGGACGAGTGTTTATATCCAAGAAATAAAGGTATAAGTGTTCTGACGTTGTGTATAGATTAAAGATGCGGACGAGCATCCCTAAGGCTACGATACGGACGAGCATCGGGTAGAAACAAATACTGACACATGTTCAGAGATGACGATACGGAAGAGTATCAACTGGTTAACAAGGAACACGGACGAGTGTTGAATCTGAGGGGACTCTTCTGGGGAATAGTAGACACAGACGAGTGTCTATATTCAAAAAGACAAGGGTGTTTGACACGTGTATGGATTAAAGATGCGGACGAGCATCTTTATGACTATGATACGAACGAGTATCAGGTAGAAACAAACGCTTGACGCATGTTCTGAGATGATGGTACGGACGAGTACCAACTGGTTAACAAAGAACACGGACTAGTGCCGAATCTGAGATGATAATAAGTGGTGTACATAAGATACGGACGAGTATCTGAGAAATAAGTATGGATGAGTGTTTAACCTGCTGGAGAGAGAGTGACACGGACGAGTGTCAAGAGGTATATTATAAACAAGTATATACTTTAAAAAGTGTTTAGGTTACTGTGCTGGGGAAGGTGACACGGACGAGTGTCAAGGAAATGTATATATATGTATCTGTGAGTGCAAAGAGGACGCTTTGGTCTTCTACTGGGGATATGACACGGACGAGTGCCACAAGGAGTATATACTGATGTTTGTGAATGTAAGGCAACTGCTTTAGCCTTAGCTCTCTGTTGGGGAATCTGGGGAGCATTCTGTATATTGTTGATGGATTGTCAATATTCACAAGTGTTTGATTCGGATCATGGCTTATGATTATGCAATATGTTTGATTTTTGCCGTAATGCTCCGTATTAGACGGAATGCTACGCTTTGTGGGGTGAATATGATGCGAATGCTATGATTATGCAAGGATAACGATCCGGGATTCGAATCCCGCTGCCACGAAGATCTCCGGTCAATCTGCTTGAAATGGACATCCCAGCTGGGGATGAGATCATTGGTAGATCTGATGAGATGTATCTGCTTGGGGAAATAGGTCACTGATAGACCCATCCGTGGTAATGAGGGACCCAGCTGGGGTTTGTAGAAGCTTTTATCACTCTGTTGTGATTCCTTTATGCATTGCTCTTCTGGATAGAGGCTGAGACTCTGTGGGGAAGTGGTTCCCTGGCTTTTGTACTTAGCTGAGGAGGAAGAATGATTGGCACCTCGGCTGGGGGAAGTAATAAGTGGCAACTCAGCTGGCGAGAAAGCACTTTGGGTGCTAAGACTGAGTGAGTACTGGTTTGCCAGTTTGCTGGGATGAAGCTTACATGCCCCATGTTGCGCTTTTGAATACTTGCAATCCTGCAAAGACAGAGGGACGCACAAGTAATCCCGAGGTATCCCTTACCAGATTCCATCATATGGGTCTAGACACTCCTGGGAGTAAATACATTTCCTGCAAGCACGTATTTTCAGAAAGACGCATCCGTATTTATACAATCGATATATCATTGACATCAAACACTTTTTGCAAATAAAAGAGTACGAGACAACATGTGACTAAAAATCTGATTTTATTAATTTATGTGCCCTGAATTGGCAAGATACAGTCAAAGAAACATATCTCCTAAAACGAGGAGATTGTTACAAATTGAGAAACAAAATGCTGGCAATGTTGACGACGCTTCAAGGAGCTTCCCTTTTGCTATGACTCGTATGACATTTGACGTTCTTCTCGTCTTGCTTTCTGAAGAAGGCTGATTCTGAGTGAAGCTTGATCTTTTCGGGGCTTACCAAGTTGTAGGTGATACAGACGAATTCAGAATGCAGTTGTTCGCTTATTCCCTTATTTTGCATGGATCGCCCTTTCGGGTTTTCAATCCATCGGGATACCCATTTTTGCCTGAGTTGTCCAATGCGGCTTTTCAACTCAGCGGGTGTACATTTTTTATATTTTTCCCTTATTTTGCCCGAGTCATTTATTCTGTTTTTGACTTGCCGGGATGCCCTATTCTTTCCTGGACTTACATTCTGTTTTTATGTCCAGCGGGTCATTTTTATGCGAAGTATTTTTTAACTGCATCTGAATTCACAGGGGACGGGAAGTCTTCACCATCCATAGTGCTGAGCATCAGAGCTCCACCCGAGAAAACTTTCTTTACTACGAATGGTCCTTCATAGTTCGGAGTCCACTTGCCCCTGTGGTCTGTATGAGGAGGGAGGATTCTCTTCAGCACAAGATCTCCTACTTGGTACTCTCGGTGCCTGACTTTCTGATCGAAGGCTCTCTTCATTCTTTTCTGATACAACTGCCCATGACAGATTGCAGCCAATCTTTTTTCTTCAATCAGACTTAGTTGTTCGTGTCGGGATCGGACCCACTCTGCTTCGTTCAGCTTAACATCCATCAGTACCCGTAGGGAGGGTAATTCAACTTCAACTGGTAGGACTGCTTCCATACCATACACAAGCTGATACGGTGTTGCCCCGGTGGATGTTCTGATTGACGTACGGTACCCATGCAAGGCAAACGGTAGCATTTCATGCCAGTCTTTGTAGGTGACTACCATCTTCTGCACAATCTTCTTGATATTCTTATTAGCTGCCTCAACAACGCCATTCATCTTTGGCATGTAAGGAGAAGAATTGTGGTGTTGAATCTTGAAGTCCCGGCATAGCTCTGCCATCATTTTATTGTTCAAGTTGGAACCATTGTCAGTAATGATTCGCTCGGGAACTCCGTATCGACAGATGATATCTCTCTTCAGAAATCTGGCTACCACTTGCCTTGTAACATTTGCATAGGAAGCTGCTTCGACCCACTTGGTGAAATAGTCAATGGCAACCAGGATGAATCTGTGGCCATTTGAAGCAGTCGGTTCAATCTTGCTAATCATGTCAATGCCCCACATAGCAAAGGGCCAGGGTGACGACATCACATTCAAAGGATTGGGAGGCACATGCACCTTATCCGCATAAATCTGGCATTTATGGCATTTTCTGGCGTAGGCACAACAGTCGGCATCCATTGTGATCCAGTAATAACCTGATCTTAGCAACTTTTTAGCCATGGCATGCCCTCCTGCATGGGTACCAAAGGATCCTTCGTGCACTTCGTGCATTAACAAGTCTGCCTCTGCTCTATCAACGCATCTGAGGAGTACCATATCAAAGTTTCTTTTGTACAGGGAACCATCAGTGTTCAGAAAGAAACTACCAGCAAGCCTTCTCAAAGTCTTCTTATCATTGGAAGATGCCCCAAGTGGGTATGTTTGATCCTCCAAGAAGTACTAATGTCATGGAACCAAGGCTTATCATCCTTGACAACATCTGCTGCGAACACATATGTTGGTCTGTCAAGTCTGGACACTGAAATTTGAGGTACAAAGTTGGCAGCTTGCACTTTGATCATGGATGAAATGGTGGCAAGAGCATCTGCAAACTGATTCTCGTCTCGAGGGATATACTCAAGCTTGACTGTTGTGAAGAAAGTCAATAACCTTCTTGTATAATCCCTGTAAGGTATCAGATGATCCTGGTGTGTGTACCATTTGCCATTGGTTTGATTAACTACCAGAGCTGAATCTCCGAACACAGTCAAAGTCTTGATCCTGAGGTCAATGGCTTCCTTAAGACCCATAATGCAAGCTTCATATTCAGCTTCGTTGTTAGTGCAGTTAAAGGTGAGTTTTGCCGAGAAAGGCATGTGAACTCCTTTAGGTGTAATGAGTACTGCACCAACACCACGACCATTCATGTTAACAGCCCCAAAAAACATCATAGTCCATTCTTCTTCCGGGTCAAGCCCTTCAGTGTGAACAGGCTCTTCATGATCTTTTGCTTTTATGAACATGATGTCTTCATCAGGGATGTCAAATCTCATAGGCTGGTAATCATCAATGGGTTGCTCAGTAAGATATTCAGACAATACACTGCCCTTGATGGCTTTCTGAGATGTGTACTGGATGTCATATTTTGTGAGGATCATTTGCCATCTTGCAACCCGTCCGGTAAGTGCTGGCTTCTCAAAAATGTACTTAACTGGATCCATCTTTGAGATCAATAAAGTGGTGTGGGTCAACATATACTGTCTCAGTCGGCGAGCAGCCCACGCTAAAGCACAGCAAGTTTTCTCGAGCAGTGAATAACGTTGTTCACAGTCGGTAAACTTTTTGCTTAGGTAGTATATTGCATACTCTTTTCGACCAGACTCGTCATGCTGGCCCAACACACACCCCATCGACTCTTCTAATACTGTCAAGTACATTATCAGAGGTCTTCCTTCAACTGGAGGCATAAGGATGGGAGGCTCTTGTAAGTACTCCTTGATCTTGTCAAAAGCCTTCTGGAAGTCTTCGTTCCACCTGACCGTCTGTTCTTTTCTTAACAACTTGAACAAAGGCTCACAGGTTGCCGTAAGGTGAGATATGAACCGTGAAATGTAGTTCTATCTACCTAGAAACCCCCGAACTTCTTTTTCAGTCTTCGGTGCAGGCATCTCTTGAATGGCTTTGACTTTATCGGGGTCAACTTCAATCCCTTTCTCACTTACAATAAATCCTAGCAGCTTACCGGATCGCACCCCGAATGTGCATTTGTTGGGATTCAACTTCAGTTGGTACTTTCTCAGACGCTTGAATAACTTCAACAGATTTACCAGGTGGTCTTCTTCTGTGAGGGTGTAACACGGTGGGAGAACTGACTTTAAGTAATGTTGCGGATAGCAAGAGTCGCCACCGACTTTTATTTTATCCAAAAGGAAAGGGTATAAAAGAACAGGAAAGACCTTAAGAGAATATTTTGGGTCCGGGGGGTAGGTTATGTAAAGGGAAGGTGTTAGCACCCTTTACATCCATGGTTATCCATGGGCTCTTAGTTACTTAGCTCACTTTAAATTGTTTTTTGAAATTGTAGTGTGTGAATAGAAATTTTTTCAGAATAGTTAATAATAATCCATGTACGGATGTGTAAAAACTTGTTTGAAAATTTGTTTGAAATTGTGGAAAGTTTGAAAAGTTTTTGAAGTGAGCAAGTACATAAGAGGAACCTACCCTAAAGTTTAAAGTCTTTCTTATTCTTTATCCTTTCCTTGGTAAGACTATCCCTACTATTAAGGAGTAGGTAGTCATTACCTTGGATGTGAGGGACATGAGAGGGACATTCTATTTTAAGAAGGCAACTGTGGGGTGTAATAAGCATATTGAAGGGACTATCATCATTATTCGAAGGGACTCGATTCGTATAGGCAACCATGAGGGACTTGATGATTTTCTTTTTGAAGGGACTTGCTTTATACACCCCACTTGACCATTATTCGTAGGCAACTTGAGGGATAACCTTAGAAAGTGAGACGGCGATTAAAATCGACTTACGTGTGTGAGTGTTTAATTTAATTATCTTATATTTAAAAGTGATCTAAAATTAATTTTAAATAAAATACATATTTTTCACTCCCTAATTACTAACCATAATAATAATTAAATAATTAAATAATTTACATCCAGGAGCAATTACAAAATTATAATAGTAAGCAAAATAAATAGCAAGATAAATAATAAATAAATAAGCAATAAATAATAAAAAATAAATAATAAGGGGTTAGTAATGATAAAATAATAATAATTTAGAAATAATAAACAAGGTTAGAAACATAAAAATATAATGATAAATAATAATATGGTTAGTAAATAATAAAGATTAGTGAAATAATAATAATATATAAAATTAATAGAGCAAGATAAATAATATGGTTAATAACAATAATTAAATAAAATAGAATTAAATATTATATACACAAAAATTGGATTTTAATAAAAATTTAAACATAATGTAATTATAAATTTTAGTTATTACAAATTTAATTCTTTTTAAACATATATTAACATTTATTTTTTTTAAAAAAAAAAACATTTACACATTATAAGAAGAAAATAGGTTTTAACTATCATATTGACAATATTAATCATATTTATAAAATTTAATTCTATTAACTATTATATTTATAAATTATTTTAAACCATATACAAAAATATAATTATTATAAATTAAATTGTTTCTAACCATTAAAATAAAAATAATTTGGATTATAAATATATTTACAAATAAATTATAACATGTATAATAATAACTACATCTCAAAATTAGAAAATAAACAATTTGGTTTTTTTTAATAGGCATTTAGAAAAATAGATTAGGATTTTGTTTTTAGAAAATATTTTAGGGTTTTGAAAATTAGGGTTAAGTTATATACAAAAATATTTTAATTTATATATACATATAGAAACATAATTTATGAAAATGTATATATTTTGGAAATTAAAGAAAACATGCATACTTTATTATTATTTTTATTATTTAAAACATATATTCATAAAATTATATTCAATTTAATATTATAATACTTAAAAACAAATAAAAGAAAAAAAAATGTGCAAACTTACCTGGCTGGGGTTTGAACCCAAGCCAGCTTGATTTCCAGTAAGAATAACAACCACCAGGCCATTGGTGCGCAGGCAATAAGTGAGGGGGAAGAATTCGTTTTGTTGCTTGCTTGAAAAATCCAGGAAAATGAAGAAACAAAAAGGCCTGGGGTGGGAGTTGAACCCAGGACCTTATGAATGCAAGCATGTGCGCGCTACCGCCTGGCTGGAAGAGCCCATCTGACTATTGAATGGCAAGAATACATAATATATTCAATCTCTTTTTTATCCTGAAAAATAAAACAAAACAATGCACTGGCCAAGAATCGAACCAGGGCCCTTATAACATACGTATATCCAGCTTACCACCAGGGCACACACGCGCGTGTGATAGCAAACAACAAAACAACAATAAAATAAATTAACATAATTTGAATTTTTGAATGCGCGGGAGATGATCTTCTTCTTCCTTGAGACCTACGATTTTTCCTGCGAAATCTTCCATCAAGATACCTGCGAAAACCAATTTTGCAGCAATACCTATGGATCTCATTCATGGTTAAAACTGTAAAATTTCAACAAATTGATCAGTCAAACATGATCACCAGACCATTTGGAATCAAACCACGTTTTTAGAATCAATTTATATGGCCTAGAACACAAAGCCCTAATGGAGGATAGAAACCCTAGCAATGGCCGAATCTGTATAAGGTCACGAAAATCCAATTGATTTGTCCAGAATTGTTCAAAAGCTTCAACTAACATCAAATAAACATACAAATTCCATTAATAATGATCAAATAATGAGAATCGAAAAATAAATTTACAAGAACAACAAAGCTTCGGGTTGTTCATATATGCATGCTATAGATGCATATGGGCATTGGTTTTGCTTCATGGATGGTCAAGGAACAACTCTATGTTCTTGGTTTACCTTCTAATGTCCTGGATTTCAAAATCCGAATCTCACTTTTTGCTTGAATTTTTGAGTTTTGGAACTTACCCTTGAGCTGCTGGATTTCGTGTATGAGGCTAGGGTTATGATCAGCATATATAGGTGAATGATTCTAGGTTAAAAAATTGATGGATCATGTGGAAGAATTGATTTAAAAAGATTGAGAAAGATGGTGCTTTGAATTTCAAATATTGGCTTATGAAGACTTGCTATTTTCGTATTAATCACATGATTTCATTCCTCTTTGACTCTAATCACCAATTAAGACTTTTTAAAATCAATCACAAAAATAAATCTTCATTTTTAATATTTTATTTAAATTTAAAATGATTTTAAGTATAAAAAATCATAATAAATTAATTAAATAAAATAAAAATTATGAAAATATGATGGAAATTTCGTGCATAATGTTATTGTATGGGTTGGGTCATAATTTGGCCAGCCCATTTGGAGAAAATTGCTTTTAGGCCCTCATTTTCATCATAGACAATCACAAATTTTCCCAACTTTGCAAAGGCACATCTCCCTCAATTTTAAAGGTATGAGGGTGTTCTTGGACTTTTTGGAAAGCTTGAAGAGTCCTCTAAACAACCCCATTGGTTTCAGGTCCATATCATTTACCAATCTCAAGTTATGCCCTTTTGAAGTTGTTGACTTTTTGTTGACTTTTGAAATGACCTATAATGTCTTAGATCATATCTTTCAAATGAAGCATTTTTGGGCTTAGCTTTCAACATCAAAGTTGTAGAGAATTCAATTTCCTTCAAAATGAGCTTTGGATGGAGACTTGGTGATGAAGTATGTGAAAGTTATGATTGGTCAAAGTTCAGTTGACTTTTACTGAGGAAACCCTAATTTAGAAACTCCTGATTATTGATGATCTGGAATCTCCTTGGTGAATCATGATCAACCCTTGATCAAATGATGAATTTTACTTCATATACTTTATGTTGGCAAAAAATCATGAAGTTTGACTTTGGTTTGACCACAGTTGACCTCAGTTTGACTTTTTAACTGCATTGACTGATTTTGACTTATCTGATCATCTGACTGAGCAAACTTTTGAGAAAAGTCTTGAAACTTGTCATGGGGGTTCTTATACACATATGAGATGTTATGAAACTCACTTGAGGTATTGGAAGTCCATTTAGCCTGATTAAAGTCAAAACCCTAGTTTTGGATGCACTGCTTAGGAGGTGCATTGTCTGAGGGAATTGTCAACTCTTCTGACCCATTGTGAACTTTGTGAACCTTGTGAACCATCATAAAATGTCTTGTGAACCTCATGGGAGATATTGTGAAGCTTGTGAACCTTGTGAACCTCATGAAGTGGCTTTGTAGACCTCATAAACCTCAGGAAAGGTATTGTAAGCATTGTGGAACTTGTGAACCTTGTGAATCTTCATGAAGTAACTTGTAGACTTCATGAACTTCATGAAAGGTCTTGAAAGCATTGGGAAGCTTGTGAACCTTGTGAACCTTCTTAGAACACAAAGTCTTGTATTGTGAGGGCAAATTTTGGGGTGCAACAGCTGCCCCTGTTCAATTTTCTGAAACCTGAGGGGTTAGATTGGTATATTTGCCAGTCGTGACCTGGAAGGTTGAAGGGGATTGAACACAAAAGCCCAAAAATTTGCACTCACCAGTGCGAAGAGTGATATTGATGGTAGGTTGAATATGATTGAGTGGGCTTAAAGATGCCACTAGGGGAAAGTTCTTCAGATATATTTCTTGGAAGATAAAGCAGTCCAAAATATGGAAGTATAATGAAAGCTGTCAGGAGTCTGGAGCAGTTCTGAGGTATTGATGATATGTTTTCAAGATATTGGAGTAGTACTGATGTAACAACATGTCTTCATGAGGATAGAGCAATCAATAATGATAACCCTAAAGCAGTCTTGAAGTAGTAATATGATTTTAGGAGGATAGAGCAATCAATAGCTCTAAAGCAGTCTTGAAGTAATGATTTCAGGAGGATAGAGCCATCAATAACTCCAAAGCAGTCTTGAAATAATAATGTGATTTCAGGAGGATAGAGCAATCAATAGCTCTAAAGCAGTCTTGAAATCATGAGAATTTATCAGGAGGATAAAGTAACCCTGAGGTGACAATAAAGCAGTCCCAAAGTAATAAGGAGCTTATCAGGAGGATAAAGTAACCCTGAGGTTACGATAAAGCAGTCCCAAAGCAATAAGAAGCTTATCAGGAGGATAAAGTAACCCTGAGGTTACGATAAAGCAGTCCCAAAGTAATAAGAAGCTTATCAGGAGGATAAAGTAACCCTGAGGTTACAATAAAGCAGTCCCAAAGTAATAAGAAGCTCATCAGGAGGATAAAGTAACCCTGAGGTTACAATAAAGCAGTCCCAAAGTAGTAAGAAGCTCATCAGGAGGATAAAGTAACCCTGAGGTGACGATAAAGCAGTCCCGAAGATCATAAGTTTGTTTGTGGGGTAATTAACCTGAAAACAAAGTAGCATTCGGTATAATAATATTAGTTTATGCTTTATGTATGCATGTATGATATGATGCACTTAGGTAATGTACTATATGTCTATGGATATATATGCTATAGTATGATGTAAATGATGTATGTATGATATGATACTGCCGGGAGCGTCTGGATATCTTCGTATAACAACTGCTGGCCAGGGAAAATAAATCCCGATTTGTTGTTGAAGAATATATAACCCTCTGTCTGCTGGGGATAATAAGGTATAGATATAACCTCCCGTTGCTGGGGATGGCAAGGTATATATAACCTCCCGTTGTTGGGGATAGTAGGGTATATATAACCTTCGTCTTCGTTTGATAAGTATAACATCCCGTCTTCGTTCGTCGTACCCTTATTGGAAAGTAATTTCCCGTACATCCGTATGAGGATAAAAGAGATGGATATAAATTCCAGGGGAGATGAGACTTTATGAAGATGGATTCGTCCTACTGAGGGTTTTGTAACTGTTTTGTTAGAGGTGAACCGGCGAAGCTTCGTTGAAATCCTTCCCTCGTGTTCGTCCTTAGTAAATACTATTACTGCATTTTCATGCATTTCTGGTAAACATCAATCATATTAAAAGCATACATGCATTTCTGGTAAACATCAATCATATTCAAAAGCATACATACATTCAAACACAACCAATGGACGTTTCGCTTATGTAAATAGGGTAAAAGTAAATCTGGATTCAAAAGATCAAAAAGTGACCCATACACGGGTAAGTTTGTACAAGGGGACATAAACCCTAGTAAGAGGATTTTGTCATAAAGTTTTACAAAAGAGAATCAGCTAGGTGGGAAATAATCCTATTGAGTTTCAATTCTACTATTGCCATTCAAGTATCTCATCTTCTTGCTGTTGCGACGGAAACGATTGGATTGAGCTTTATCTGTTCGAGCTTGAGTAAGTAGCACAACTGGTTGCAGTTTCCTGGGTGATCCAAACGAGACAGAGTCATACGCTTTAATCCCTAACTTTTGCCTGGATTGCCCTTTCAGGTTTTCAATCCACCGGGATACCCTTTTTTGCCCAAGCCGCCTTTTCAGGTTTTCGACTTGCCGGGTGTACATCTTTTTATATATATCCCTAATTTTTGCCCAAACCCTTTTGGTTTGCCGGGATGCCCTTATTTTTGCCTAGGCCTGTCAACCTAGCGGGACTCTTTTTATGCGTAGTATTTTTTAACTATGTCTGCGTTTACAGGCTGTGGGAAGTCTTCACCATCCATTGTAGTCAGTATCATGGCACCTCCTGAGAACACTGTCTTGACTACAAATGGTCCTTCATATGTTGGAGTCCACTTGCCCCTAGGATCACCCTGTGGTAATATAATACGCTTGATTACCAAGTCACCAGCCTGATATACCTTTGGCTTAACCTTCTTGTTAAAAGCTTTGATCATTCGTTTTTGGTACATCTGGCCATGACAAACTGCTGCTAACCTCTTCTCATCAATCAAATTTATCTGGTCCAGTCGAGTCTGAATCCACTCATCTTCATCCAAGCCTCCATCCTTCATAATTCTTAAGGAGGGAATCTGAACTTCAATGGGCAGAACTGCTTCCATACCATAGACTAAGGAGAATGGGGTTGCCCCTGTTGAAGTACGTATTGTGGTACGATAACCATGAAGAGCAAATGGTAACATCTCATGCCAATCCTTGTAAGTAACAGTCATCTTCTGTACAATCTTCTTGATGTTCTTATTAGCGGCTTCAACTGCCCCATTCATCTTTGGACGATACGGAGAAGAGTTGTGATGCTTAATCTTGAACTGCGTGCAGAGATCAGTAATCATAGTGTTGTTCAGATTAGAGCCATTGTCAGTGATAATCCTTTCAGGGATACCATACCTACATATGAGATTATTCTTAATGAACCGAGCCACACCATTCTTGGTAACAGATGCAAATGAAGCTGCCTCTACCCACTTCGTAAAGTAATCAATAGCTACCAGGATGAAACGATGCCCATTAGAAGCAGTAGGCTTGATCTCACCAATCATATCAATGCCCCACATGGCAAAGGGCCAAGGAGCAGTCAACACATTCAGTGGTGATGGAGGTACATGTACTTTATCAGCATAGATTTGACATTTGTGACACGTTCTGGAGTGTTGATAGCAATCAGCTTCCATGGTAGACCAGTAGTAACCTGCTCTCAATATCTTCTTTGCCATAGTATGACCACTGGAATGAGTGCCAAAGGTCCCATCATGCATCTCTTCCATAATCTCAGTTGCTTCCTTCTTATCCACACAACGAAGCATAGTTGAATCATGATTGCGCTTGTACAGAATCCCATTACTCAAGAAGAACTTAGCAGCAAACCTTCTCAGAAACTTCCTATCTTTGACAGATGCCCCTTCAGGGAACTCCTGAGCTTCAAGATATCTTTTCACTTCATAGAACCAAGGTTTCTCCTCTGCCCCTTCAGTGTCAATCTCATTGCAGTATGCAGGCTTTTCAAATCTATCAATAGTAATCTTGGGAGCTTCATCATCCCAGCTAATCTCAAACATAGATGCCATGGTGGCCAAAGCATCTGCCAACTGATTTTCTCTCCGTGGAATGTGCTCAAAGGTAATCTCTTTGAAATGTGGGATCAAAGACAACACATGCTCTCTGTAAGGAATGAGGTTATCATGCTTGGTATCCCAATCTCCTTTAATCTGACTTACTACCAGGGCTGAATCTCCATACACATCAAGGAACTGAATCTTCATATCAATAGCAGCTTTAATACCCAGGATACATGCCTCATATTCAGCCATGTTATTGGTACAATGGAAACAAAGTCTAGCAGTAATCGGGGTATGACAACCTTCAGGGGAACTAATCACAACACCAACACCATTACCAAGTGCATTAGAGGCACCATCAAAAACCATAGTCCATCGGGATCCTTGTTCAGGTCCGTCATATTGTCCAGGTTCTTTGGTAATAATCATAATGTCTTCATCAGGGAACTCAAAATTCATTGACTGATAATCATCCACTGCTTGATGAGCCAAATGATCAGCAACAACACTTCCTTTAATGGCCTTCTGAGTAGTATACTGTATATCATATTCTGTCAAGATCATTTGCCATCTTGCAATTCTTCCGGAGAGAGCAGGTTTCTCAAATATATACTTGATTGGATCCATCTTCGAAATCAACAAGGTAGTATGGGTCAACATATACTGTCTTAGTCGGCGAGCAGCCCATGCCAAAGCGCAGCTAGTTTTCTCGAGCAGTGAGTATCTTGTTTCACCGTCGGTAAACTTTTTGCTAAGGTAGTATATTGCCTGCTCTTTTCGACCAGACTCGTCATGTTGCCCCAACACACACCCCATTGAATTATCTAACACTGTTAAGTACATAATCAAGGGTCTTCCATCAACTGGTGGCATCAAAATTGGTGGCTCTAGCAGATATCTCTTAATTTCATCAAAGGCAGTCTGGCACTCATCATTCCATTCCATCACCTGATCTTTCTTCAACAACTTGAAGATTGGCTCACAGATGGTAGTTAATTGGGAGATAAATCTTGCAATGTAGTTCAATCGTCCCAAGAAACCTCTAACCTCCTTCTCAGTACGGGGAGCTGGCATCTCTCGTATAGCTTTTACTTTTGCAAGATCCACTTCAATACCTTTTCCACTGACAATGAAACCCATGAGCTTTCCAGATCTAACTCCAAAAGTACACTTGTTTGGATTTAATCTCAACTTGTATTTCTTTAACCTCTCAAACAACTTGTGCAGATGATCAAGATGTTGCTCTTCATTCTGTGACCTGGCTATCATATCATCTACATATACCTCTATTTCATGATGAATCATATCATGAAACAAAGCCACCATAGCACGCTGATATGTTGCCCCTGCATTCTTCAAACCAAATGGCATCACCTTATAGCAAAAAGTGCCCCACTGTGTCACAAATGTTGTCTTCTCCATATCTTCAGGTGCCATCTTGATTTGATTATAACCAGAGAAACCATCCATAAAAGAGAATACTTTATGCTGAGCAGTGTTGTCTACCAGAATATCAATATGAGGGAGTGGAAAGTCATCTTTGGGGCTAGCCTTGTTCAAATCTCTGTAGTCTACACACATACGCACCTTACCATCTTTCTTAGGAACTGGTACCACATTTGCAACCCACTGAGGATAAGAAGTCACTGCCAAGAACCCTGCATTGAACTGTTTCATTACCTCTGCCTTGATCTTTTCTGACATTTCAGGACGCATACGACGAACCTTCTGCTTCTTTGGACGACAATCTTCTTTCACTGGTAAACGGTGAACCACAATGTCTGTATCCAACCCTGGCATATCTTCATAAGACCAAGCAAAGATTTCCACATAGTCACGTAACATCTGAATCAACCTGCTCTTGACACTGTCTTCTAAATCAGTCCCTATCTTGACCTCCTTTCTGTTTTCTTCAGTTCCCAGATTCACAACTTCGACTGGCTCTTCATGTGGCTGTATAGCTTTCTCTTCTTGTTGTAACAACCTAGCAAGCTCTACAGGTATTTCACAATCGTCCTCATTTCCGTCTTCAGTTTGATAGATCGGATTCTCGAAATTATAATTGGCAATAGTAGAACTGTTATCAACAGGATCCAGAGTGGATGAGGATCTGCATTTTAGTGATGTGGGTGTGTGTAAGAACACATAGCTGATAAAGCAAAAATAAAAAGAAAAGAAAGACAAGGAACACAATATTTACGAAAACGAAACGTCCACTGATTTTTATTGAATGAAATATGCAAATGAAATGACATCCCGTAACAAGCACACCATCGTGCCCCGGGTAAGGCACATGGTTTGAAAGTTCAATCGTTCAGAAATTACAAATTTAAAGCATAACACAGTAATAGTATTTACTCCTGACTAAAGGAGATAGGGATAACATCTTCAGCTTTCCAATTATTGAGTCCAGCACCCATAGTAGGAAAAATCCATGCATCCAAGTTGCATTCTTCATCTGGATCTCCCACAACATTAATCTGGTCCTTCACAACCCCTTGATTAGTGACACGGGCGGCACGAGCACGACGAACAGCCTTCTGGGACTCTGCAGTGAAACCCAAACCAAACTTGTCAGACTTGTATGGAATATCAGGAAGCTGACCCCAAATAGTACAACCACCTTCATCCACCACAGCTCTAGCATCATTGAGGGAGGCCATTGCCATTGTTGGAGGTTTTCTGGGGACAACAGGAACTTTCTTCACAGCAGGAGGAGCTACATAATCATTAACAACCCAGGGAACCACTTCAAATGACTGACACGGAGTCTCAATGTATTCACCTTCCACTTCCAGATACTTGAAAGTGTTTACATGGCTGACAAAGTATTCTTCCTCTCCAAAGACAGTAACAACTTTTCCATTCACCGGATACCTCAACTTTTGGTGCAATGTAGAGGTCACAGCACCTGCCCCATGGATCCAGGGACGACCAAGCAGACAAGAATATGAAGGACGAATATCCATCACATAAAATGTAGCAGTAAACACCTGGGAACCAACTTGGATTGGAAGATCAATTTCCCCATGTACTACTCTTCTAGAACCATCAAAAGCCTTCACCACAATATTACTGGGTTTCAGCACATCATCTTCAGGACTCAGCTTATTCAGGACTTCCTTGGGCAACACATTCAAAGAGGAACCATTGTCTATCAGCACATGAGACAGGGTAGTGCCCCTGCATTCAATTGAAATATGCAAGGCCCTGTTATGATCTCTCTTGGCAGGGGTCAAATCAGCATCAGAGAATCCTAACCCATTGTCATAGGTTAGGTGGGCAACACAGTTCTCAAATTGGTCAACAGAAATTGCACTGGGCACATGTGCAGTCTTCAGAAACTTGATCAAGGACTTGGCATGAGCTTCAGAACATAACAACAAGGACAACATAGAAATCTTTGAGGGAGTATGCCCCAACTGATCAACAATGTCATAATCACTCTTGCGAATGATTTTCAATACTTCTTCCATCTGCTTAGAGAGATCATCAGCAGCTGGCACATCAGTAGATACAGGCTCAATAACAGGACCCTTGCCCCGAGCATCAGTGGTGGAAGTAGCAGCAGGAGTAACTGCATTCTTGGAAGTAACTGGAGGAGAGAAGACTCTTCCACTACGAGTGATCTTGCTAGATCCAGCAATATTATCAACGTCAACAGGCACATCAACTACAGGCTCTTGCTTAACACCATGGATGTAAACATCAGATCCATAGTGCCAAGGCACAGCTTTGTCAGACGTATATGGGATAGGACCAGGAGTGGTAATGATCACAGGAGCTATTCTGGCTTCAGCAACAACTTTCACGGGACCTTCAACAGTAATCTTGATTGGACCCTGATGAGTGATTTTAATGGGACCCTTTGAAGTGATTCTTAGTGGTACTTTGTCAACCATGTCAACCTCTTCAATCTTCCTACCTTGAGTCAGATGATCCACCATACTTTCTACAGACGACGGAGTCCTCTCAAACATTATAGTGTACTTATCCATGAGACACTGAATTCCATCTCTCAATATGAAGCAACTATATGGCTTATAGGTACAATACAAACAATCTTCACGACTACCTGGAAAAATCCCAGCTTGTACTAACCTCTTTTTGATAACAGACAGTGGTGTGGTCAACTCCATAACTGAATAGACATGTAGATCTTCCTCAATGGCGTTGACAGTCTTCTCGTGGTTTGGCATTGGAGCAGTAATCACATTGGGAGTACCCGGAGGATCAAACTCAATTTCTCCAGCATCAATCATATCCTGAATTTTATTCTTCAAGACCCAGCAATTATTAGTATCATGTCCTGGACAGTTTGAATGATATGCACATCGTGCATTGGGATTGTACTTGGGAGAGGTAACATTGGGATTCTGAGGAGCCTCCCTCAGGGTAATAAGTTCAGCCTTCAACAAGTGTTGCAATGCCTGAGCCATTGACATGTTGATCTTTGTGAACTGTCTTCTAGCCCTCTGTTGGTTGCCTTGAGGCTGCTCTGTTGTTGCAGGAGTTGGATTTGAAATATGAACTGCACTAACAGACTGATGCCTTCTGTTACGATCAGGTTGACCATAAACAGCATTGGATTCTTTCTTCCCAGTGGGAGGCTTCTTTGCAGCACCTGATGAAGAAGCGCCCACTTGGATCTTTCCACTCTTGATACCATTTTCTACCCGCTCTCCTGTCATGATCAACTCAGTGAAGCCAGATGATGAGCTTCCAATGAGATGACTGTAGAACGGACCATTCAGCGTACACATGAACATATCAACCAATTCCCTGTCAGTCAAAGGGGGTTGAACTCTTCCAGCTAAATCTCTCCACTTCTGAGCATACTCTTTAAAACTTTCTTTGGCACCCATAGACATGCTCTGAAGCTGCATGCGAGTGGGGGCTAAGTCAGCATTGTATTGATACTGCTTATAGAAAGCTTCAGCAAGATCATTCCAGTCTCTGATATTGACACTCTCCAACTGATAATACCACTCCAGCTGAGCTCCAGATAAACTCTCTTGAAAGAAATGAATCCACAACTTTTTATCAGCAGTATGGGGTTGAATTCTTCTGACATAGGACCTCAGATGCAGCTTGGGACAAGAGACCCCATCATAGACAACAAATGTAGGAACCTTAAAACCCACAGGTATGACCACCCCAGATATCAGACTCAAATCCTCAAAATCCAGCCCAGATGATTTCTGCAACTCCATAGCATCCATCCTATCCACCAGCATCTTGAATTTGTCTTCATTAGACTCATGGTAGTAGTTAGCCTCAGAATCAGAGTCCCCCATTGTGTGGTGGAGACTGCCTACCTCTTGCTCAGATTCTTCAGATTCATAGTCTTCAACTGGTTCCTTGGTCTTGGCAAGACCTTTGAACCTTCTTCCCATGTTGATCAACCCAGCAGACCTTCTAGTCTTCTTAGTCTTCTTGGCCAGCAGTGTCTTCAATTCATCCTGCCCCTTGGACAGGTTCAAGATCAGCTCTTGGAACTGTGCATTCTGTGCCTGGAGATCCTTAACTGATTGTTCAAGAGCCATTGCTGAAATAAACAGCGAGAAGATGAGAAACCTGTGCACAATAAACCTGTGATGCAATGAAATGATATGGGAATGTATATGCAATGTTTTCAAGGACCGCAGGATTTAAATTTGCTTAGACAAACACGAAAGTAAACTTTTATTAGTAATAACTTGTTTTGCCTTTTAGGCGTACATGAAATGAAATAAAATAGGTACAAAAGATGGGGTTTTAAGTCTCCCATGGACGTTTCCTCTTTATGTTGAGGTATGAGTTGAGGTTCCGTTCCTCGTGAAGTTGCTTTGTTAGCTCTAGGATTCTTGCTTGGCTTGCTTTGTAATGAGCCTCGAAAGTATCCCTTTGCTCCTTCAGTTGGATCCATGATCTCTGCAAGTCTTCCTTATCAGTAGGCATGTCTGGGTGAAGGATGGTATAAGCAGTGTCTCCTTCAGCAACAAGTTCCATGGTAACTGGCAGGATAGCAGGATATGGCATCATGAGAGTCTGAGCACGAGATCGCACCCATCTGAGATAAGCCTCCATAGGAATAGTGTACTTAGGCTCCAGTGTCTTGCTGTCAATCCTGTTTACTTTTCCCCAGGCTCGTATGAATCTCTGACGGTAACCTTGAAGATCGTTGTCTTAGTCAAACACAATGCCCTGAATCAACATGTCATGAGGACCATCACTCCGAGCGTAACCAAACTGTCGAAAAGCTAGAGAGGGGTTGTAGGTGATGCCTCCTCTTATGCCTAAAAGTGACACATTAGGAAACTCCCCACAACGGTCAATGATGGTGACATTCTCCATAGATCTGGAGCACCAATGGATGTCTGAGTGAGAAAGTGACATAATCCTCTTGGACCATCTGAACCCCTGCTCATTCTTCATTACTGAGCGAGGAAGGTGAGAAATAAACCACCTAGAAAGCAAAGGTATGCAGCACATCAAAGTTCCTCTTGCCCTTGTAGTACGGGTATGAAGAGAATGCAGGATGTCTCCAAGCAACGTAGGCACTGGATTGTGACTCAGGAAAATGTTGATGGCATGAACGTCTATGAACTGATCTGGATTGGGGAACAATACTAAGCCATATATCAGCAAGGCTAAGATCTCCTCAAAAGCATCATAGCTCATGGCCTTCAAGAACATTTGAGCCTTATCCATTAGCACCTTGGCAAGAATACCCTTGACTCCACTTCTCGTCTCTAGAACAATGTCAGACTTCTTCAGATGTAGAGCTGCAGCAATAACTTCTGGTTTAAGCTCCTTCTCTAAGCCGGTGAAGGGTCTTTGATCAAGAACAGGTATACCCAGAAGTTTAGAGAACTCCTCCATGGTTGGAACCAGCTGATAGTCGGGGAATGTGAAGCAATGGTGCTTATGGTCAAAGAACTGAAACAACACACTCATCATGTCTTCGCTGAATCCTGAAGTGACTAGATCCAATAGGTGACCATGTCTCTTGATGAACTGGGAATGATCAGACACTTGAGCAACCAACTCTTTAAGCTTAGCAGGTATGCCCACAAAGTTGATCCGGATGGTGTTTCTACGAGCAGAAGCCATAACCTACAACAAAGAACAAAGATAAATCCCTTGGTCCTTGAAATGGTTAGTGAAAATGCTATGCTTATGATGCATGATGATGTCATGATGTTATGCTCAATCACAAACATGTGGCACACACAAACAAGTCACACCATAGTCCTAGGTTTAAAGGCTTGCATGAGGTTTAATGTAAATACCCCCCCCCCCCTGAAGTTAGATGGTTCATCCTGTCCTACAAAAGTAACCAGGTTCTAAGGGATCTCAATATCATTGATCCTTCACAAGGATGGTTGATCAGAAGGCAACTTACTTGCCAACCAAAACCCTCCAAGTTTAAGATCTCAATGAGCGTAGTATCGAGTGTCAACCAACTTCAGTCTGCACCAAAGCCGGTTACCTCACTACTTTCTAAAGGCCAAGATGGGTTAACTAGGGTTCTAAAAGTTAGTTAGTGCATTGACAACATATGGCAGCCTCATATTATCCTCAACTTGACTTAAGGAACATAAGCACCAACCAAGAAGTCACACTAACTATGGCCACCAGATCAACCGTATCGATATACGTCGTACAGTTTCCTTGGTCTATTGCCATTTACCTAAGGTACACTAGGTCCGGGTTAGGACCTTTCACACATAAGAGCACCCCAACAATAATAATAAAGCAAACAAAGCAAACAATTTAAAGTGATCTTAGTTCCTAAGGGTACCCCTCTTAAATTTAGATCCCCAGCAGAGTCGCCAGTTCTGTAACACGGTGGGAGAACTGACTTTAAGTAATGTTGCGGATAGCAAGAGTCGCCACCGACTTTTATTTTATCCAAAAGGAAAGGGTATAAAAGAACAGGAAAGACCTTAAGAGAATATTTTGGGTCCGGGGGGTAGGTTATGTAAAGGGAAGGTGTTAGCACCCTTTACATCCATGGTTATCCATGGGCTCTTAGTTACTTAGCTCACTTTAAATTGTTTTTTGAAATTGTAGTGTGTGAATAGAAAAAATTTTCAGAATAGTTAATAATAATCCATGTACGGATGTGTAAAAACTTGTTTGAAAATTTGTTTGAAATTGTGGAAAGTTTGAAAAGTTTTTGAAGTGAGCAAGTACATAAGAGGAACCTACCCTAAAGTTTAAAGTCTTTCTTATTCTTTATCCTTTCCTTGGTAAGACTATCCCTACTATTAAGGAGTAGGTAGTCATTACCTTGGATGTGAGGGACATGAGAGGGACATTCTATTTTAAGAAGGCAACTGTGGGGTGTAATAAGCATATTGAAGGGACTATCATCATTATTCGAAGGGACTCGATTCGTATAGGCAACCATGAGGGACTTGATGATTTTCTTTTTGAAGGGACTTGCTTTATACACCCCACTTGACCATTATTCGTAGGCAACTTGAGGGATAACCTTAGAAAGTGAGACGGCGATTAAAATCGACTTACGTGTGTGAGTGTTTAATTTAATTATCTTATATTTAAAAGTGATCTAAAATTAATTTTAAATAAAATACATATTTTTCACTCCCTAATTACTAACCATAATAATAATTAAATAATTAAATAATTTACATCCAGGAGCAATTACAAAATTATAATAGTAAGCAAAATAAATAGCAAGATAAATAATAAATAAATAAGCAATAAATAATAAAAAATAAATAATAAGGGGTTAGTAATGATAAAATAATAATAATTTAGAAATAATAAACAAGGTTAGAAACATAAAAATATAATGATAAATAATAATATGGTTAGTAAATAATAAAGATTAGTGAAATAATAATAATATATAAAATTAGTAGAGCAAGATAAATAATATGGTTAATAACAATAATTAAATAAAATAGAATTAAATATTATATACACAAAAATTGGATTTTAATAAAAATTTAAACATAATGTAATTATAAATTTTAGTTATTACAAATTTAATTCTTTTTAAACATATATTAACATTTATTTATTTTTTTAAAAAAAACATTTACACATTATAAGAAGAAAATAGGTTTTAACTATCATATTGACAATATTAATCATATTTATAAAATTTAATTCTATTAACTATTATATTTATAAATTATTTTAAACCATATACAAAAATATAATTATTATAAATTAAATTGTTTCTAACCATTAAAATAAAAATAATTTGGATTATAAATATATTTACAAATAAATTATAACATGTATAATAATAACTACATCTCAAAATTAGAAAATAAACAATTTGGTTTTTTTTAATAGGCATTTAGAAAAATAGATTAGGATTTTGTTTTTAGAAAATATTTTAGGGTTTTGAAAATTAGGGTTAAGTTATATACAAAAATATTTTAATTTATATATACATATAGAAACATAATTTATGAAAATGTATATATTTTGGAAATTAAAGAAAACATGCATACTTTATTATTATTTTTATTATTTAAAACATATATTCATAAAATTATATTCAATTTAATATTATAATACTTAAAAACAAATAAAAGAAAAAAAAATGTGCAAACTTACCTGGCTGGGGTTTGAACCCAAGCCAGCTTGATTTCCAGTAAGAATAACAACCACCAGGCCATTGGTGCGCAGGCAATAAGTGAGGGGGAAGAATTCGTTTTGTTGCTTGCTTGAAAAATCCAGGAAAATGAAGAAACAAAAAGGCCTGGGGTGGGAGTTGAACCCAGGACCTTATGAATGCAAGCATGCGCGCGCTACCGCCTGGCTGGAAGAGCCCATCTGACTATTGAATGGCAAGAATACATAATATATTCAATCTCTTTTTTATCCTGAAAAATAAAACAAAACAATGCACTGGCCAAGAATCGAACCAGGGCCCTTATAACATACGTATATTCAGCTTACCACCAGGGCACACACGCGCGTGTGATAGCAAACAACAAAACAACAATAAAATAAATTAACATAATTTGAATTTTTGAATGCGCGGGAGATGATCTTCTTCTTCCTTGAGACCTACGATTTTTCCTGCGAAATCTTCCATCAAGATACCTGCGAAAACCAATTTTGCAGCAATACCTATGGATCTCATTCATGGTTAAAACTGTAAAATTTCAACAAATTGATCAGTCAAACATGATCACCAGACCATTTGGAATCAAACCACGTTTTTAGAATCAATTTATATGGCCTAGAACACAAAGCCCTAATGGAGGATAGAAACCCTAGCAATGGCCGAATCTGTATAAGGTCACGAAAATCCAATTGATTTGTCCAGAATTGTTCAAAAGCTTCAACTAACATCAAATAAACATACAAATTCCATTAATAATGATCAAATAATGAGAATCGAAAAATAAATTTACAAGAACAACAAAGCTTCGGGTTGTTCATATATGCATGCTATAGATGCGTATGGGCATTGGTTTTGCTTCATGGATGGTCAAGGAACAACTCTATGTTCTTGGTTTACCTTCTAATGTCCTGGATTTCAAAATCCGAATCTCACTTTTTGCTTGAATTTTTGAGTTTTGGAACTTACCCTTGAGCTGCTGGATTTCGTGTATGAGGCTAGGGTTATGATCAGCATATATAGGTGAATGATTCTAGGTTAAAAAATTGATGGATCATGTGGAAGAATTGATTTAAAAAGATTGAGAAAGATGGTGCTTTGAATTTCAAATATTGGCTTATGAAGACTTGCTATTTTCGTATTAATCACATGATTTCATTCCTCTTTGACTCTAATCACCAATTAAGACTTTTTAAAATCAATCACAAAAATAAATCTTCATTTTTAATATTTTATTTAAATTTAAAATGATTTTAAGTATAAAAAATCATAATAAATTAATTAAATAAAATAAAAATTATGAAAATATGATGGAAATTTCGTGCATGATGTTATTGTATGGGTTGGGTCATAATTTGGCCAGCCCATTTGGAGAAAATTGCTTTTAGGCCCTCATTTTCATCATAGACCATCACAAATTTTCCCAACTTTGCAAAGGCACATCTCCCTCAATTTTAAAGGTATGAGGGTGTTCTTGGACTTTTTGGAAAGCTTGAAGAGTCCTCTAAACAACCCCATTGGTTTCAGGTCCATATCATTTACCAATCTCAAGTTATGCCCTTTTGAAGTTGTTGACTTTTTGTTGACTTTTGAAATGACCTATAATGTCTTAGATCATATCTTTCAAATGAAGCATTTTTGGGCTTAGATTTCAACATCAAAGTTGTAGAGAATTCAATTTCCTTCAAAATGAGCTTTGGATGGAGACTTGGTGATGAAGTATGTGAAAGTTATGATTGGTCAAAGTTCAGTTGACTTTTACTAAGGAAACCCTAATTTAGAAACTCCTGATTATTGATGATCTGGAATCTCCTTGGTGAATCATGATCAACCCTTGATCAAATGATGAATTTTACTTCATATACTTGATGTTGGCAAAAAATCATGAAGTTTGACTTTGGTTTGACCACAGTTGACCTCAGTTTGACTTTTTAACTGCATTGACTGATTTTGACTTATCTGATCATCTGACTGAGCAAACTTTTGAGAAAAGTCTTGAAACTTGTCATGGGGGTTCTTATACACATATAATATGTTATGAAACTCACTTGAGGTATTGGAAGTCCATTTAGCCTGATTAAAGTCAAAACCCTAGTTTTGGATGCACTGCTTAGGAGGTGCATTGTCTGAGGGAATTGTCAACTCTTCTGACCCATTGTGAACTTTGTGAACCTTGTGAACCATCATAAAATGTCTTGTGAACCTCATGGGAGATATTGTGAAGCTTGTGAACCTTGTGAACCTCATGAAGTGGCTTTGTAGACCTCATAAACCTCAGGAAAGGTATTGTAAGCATTGTGGAACTTGTGAACCTTGTGAATCTTCATGAAGTAACTTGTAGACTTCATGAACTTCATGAAAGGTCTTGAAAGCATTGGGAAGCTTGTGAACCTTGTGAACCTTCTTAGAACACAAAGTCTTGTATTGTGAGGGCAAATTTTGGGGTGCAACAGAGGGACTTGGCGATCATGTCATCCACATAACACTCGATTTCTTTATGGATCATGTCATGGAATAATGTTACCATAGCCCGTTGATAGGTTGCACCAGCATTCTTCAGTCCGAATGGCATCACCTTATAACAGAACGTGCCCCAGGGTGTGATGAAGGTTGTCTTCTCCATGTCTTCAGGTGACATCTTAATCTGATTGTATCCTGAAAATCCGTCCATGAAGGAGAATACCGAGAACTAAGCTGTATTATCCACCAATACATCAATGTGAGGTAATGGGAAATCATCTTTCGGGATAGCTCTGTTCAGATCCCGGTAGTCAACACACATTCTTACTTTGCCGTCTTTCTTAGGCACAGGTACTATATTAGCAACCCACGGTGGATAGCTAGTTACAGCCAGGAACCCGGTGTCCCACTGCTTTTGTACCTCTTCTTTGATTTTCATTGCCATGTCTGGGCGAGTACGACGCAGTTTCTGTTTAACTGGCGGGCAATCTTCTCTTAAAGGCAGCCTGTGCATAACAATGTCGGTGTCCAACCCTGGCATATCCTGATAAGACCAAGCAAACACATCCACATATTCCTGAAGCAGGTCAATCAGTTGTTTCTTCACTGAGTCTTGTAAGCAGGCCCCGATTTTAACTTCTTTCACATCTTCATCTGTACCAAGATTAATCATTTCGACCTCCTCCTGATGAGGAGTGATAACCTTTTCTTCTTGTCTCAACAACCTGGCTAGCTCTTCAGGAAGCTCATACTCTTCTTCAACCCCTTCATCAGCTTGATTGATTGGATTGTCAAAGTCATACGAAGTCATAGCCGTGCTGCTGTCGGTGCGGTCTGAAAGGCACTCTCTGCAAGGGTCCAGATTTGTTCATTTTAGTGATTGATTTTAATCTTGTTTAGAAAAGTGAAATAAAGTTGTCATTTTGAAAACATTGCCATTTATTTTTTGTACAAAAAGAAAAATGGAAAAACAATGAGCGGAAAAGAAAAAGACTCATTTGCAAAAGATGTCTGATTATCATTGATTGATCTATTTGCACAAAATTACAAGATGGCCCGATTACAAAATGAGTCTTGTCATCTTGGGCAAGATGCAAGACTTGATGCATGCTTAAAAAATACAGGAAATAATAATTACTCTGCAGGAGTAACCCTTATAATTTCTTGGGAAGACCAGTTTGAGATATGGCTCCCCGGGATCCTTGGACGTATCCAGCTCTCCAGGTTGCGCTCATCTTCCGACTCATCTTCCAAGTTGTTTACTGCATTAGGGGTGAGCATCCCCCCACTGATAAAACTGGGCTTCTTAGCAGCCTCTGATTGATCTTGTTGAGTTGGTTTGTAACCCAACCCAAATCTGTCCTCCTTCTTCTCTACAGGCAACAGCTTGCCCCAGCCTTGGGCATTCCCCTCTTCAACAACCTTCCTGGCTTGCTGGTAAGATGTCATGGAAGTCCCAAGTACAGCAGATGCTTCATTAATGTTCAGGGCTTCAAATCCCTGGCTCATGGTTTCATGGATCTCTTCATCCATCTCAATATATTTGTATGTAGCCAGGTGGCTAATAAAAATATCTTCTTCACCACAGATGGTGATGATCTGGCCCTCCCACTCGAATTTCAACTTCTGGTGAAGGGTAGACGTAACTGCGCCAGCGGCATGGATCCAAGGTCTACCCAACAAACAACTGTAGGCCGGCTGAATGTCCATCACGTAGAAGGTAATTTTAAAAGTCTGCGGGCCAATCATCACGGGCAGATCAATCTCACCTAGCACTGATCTCTTAGAGCCATCAAAAGCTCTCACTACCAGATTACTTGGACGCAATGCCAAGCCATCATACTCCAGCTTCACCAAGGCTTTCTTGGGTAAAACATTGAGTGAAGACCCAGTGTCCACCAGTACATGTGATAGAACAGCACCCTTGCATTCTAGGGTGATGTGTAAAGCCTTGTTGTGGTTGCATCCCTCAGTTGTTAGATCAGCATTGGTAAAACCCAATCCATGGCTGGTATTGACATTTGCTACCACGGTTTCCAGCTGATTAACGGTGATCTCCTCTGGCACATATGCTGCGTGCAAGACTTTTAGTAATGCATTCCGGTGAGCTTCGGAACACATCAGCAGGGATAATATGGAGATTTTTGAGGGAGTTTGGTGAAGCTGATCCACCACTTTGTAATCACCCCTCTTGATAATTCTCATAAACTCGTCTACATCTTGTTCAAAAGATGTCTTCTGTGTTTCCTTGAGAATGGGTTCTTCAGATATTACACTCTTCCCCTTTGCTTTGGCAGCAGCTTCTGCCTCAGCATTAGGTCTTTGTGATTGCGAGGCAAAAAGGCGTCCGCTTCTGGTGAAGCCTCCGCCTCCTCCGACATTATCAATCTGTGGAGAAGAGGTTGAAGAGTCAAGAGTGATTTTCTCCCCATTGCAGTAAAGGTCAGAGCCATAATGCCAAGGGATGGCATTACTGCTTTCATATGGAACTGGTCTAGGTACCGTGATAGTAACCGGACTGACTGCAGCAGAGGAGGGTGTTGAAATAGTGTGCGGATCGTAGTAGATGGTAACTGGTGATCTGGCAGGAGATGCCACTGTTTGTTGTTGAAAATTGTTGTTCAGAGGAACATAAGACGGATCATAATAAATGGTGACTGCTGAGATGTCTGTTGGCGTTGTAGAAGATCTTGCTGGATAAATGGACGTTGATGCCGTAGAAGATTCTGAATGAAGAGGTGCTGATGTTGTAGAAGGAATGCTTGTTGATATCTGGTTTGTTGAAGTGATATTTGAAGCATTTGTTGATGAAGTTGAAGAATTGTTTGGAATAATTGTTGTTGCAGTTGTAGAAGACTCAGGAATTTTTGTCAAAGAGTTTGCTGGATTTGAAGGTGTTGATGTTGTGATTTGAAGTAGGCCACTCTGGATAAGACTGTCTATGCCGTTTCTCAAGTTATCACACCCATTTACCAAAATGTTGCAATAACCGCACCCGAGCTCACACCCGGGGAACATCTGGCATTCTAGGAGTTGAGCTTTAATCTCTACCAGGGGTGTCCGAATCTGCCCAACACTGGTTATTAAGAAAGACGGCTTATCTTCCTCAATAGCATTAATTCTCGGTCCTCCATGGTTGGGCATGGGATTCTTGTTGACATTTGGCGGGGGTGCGAAATTTAGAGCTTTAGAATCTACCAAGTCTTGTACCTTCATTTGTAGAGCCCTACACTTCTCTGTACTGTGGCCAGGTGCATTGGAGTGAAAAGCACATCTGGCGCTGGCGTCATAATTTCTGGGCAGACTGGCAGGATCTGGAGGTGCCAATGTCCTTAGCTCAACCAGGTTGAGTTTCAGGAGTTGTGGCAACAATGCGGCATAAGGCATAGGGATTGGATCAATCACCCTATTGGCCTGAGATGGTCTCTGTTGAAAAGGTCTTTGCTGATTGTTGTTGCTGGTGTTATTGTTGTTATAATTTCTCTGAGGTGGATACTGAGCTTGTTGCTGGTAGTGGGGTTGTTGTTGTGGTTGGTATGCTGGTTGTTGATGAATTGGAGCAGGAATAGTGACAGCTGCCACTGACCTATGAACATACTGGGGTCTGCCCCTGCTGGCCTGAATAGCATTAGTCTCCCCTGTTCTTCTTGGGCCCACAAAAGGCTTTCTTGGGTTGTTGGACGAGCTCGAACCATTGTCGGAAATCTTACCCATCTTTAGAAGGCTCTCAATTCTTTCTCCAGCTATGACTACATCCGCGAAGCTGGTGGAAGAAAAGGCAGCTAGCCTATCAATGTATGTCCCTTGGAGGGTGTTCACAAACATGTCGGCCATTTCCCTTTCCGACATGGGTGGTTGGACAACAGCAGCAAGCTGTCTCCACCTCTGGGCGTACTCCCGGAAGCTTTCTCTGGATGACTGGGACATTCCCATCAGGAGGGTCCTGTTGGGAGCCATATCCAAGTTGTACTGGTATTGTCTAATGAAGGCCTAAGCCAGGTCTTTCCAGCATCTGATGGTTGCCCTGGTCAAATGAGAGTACCATTCCCTTGAAGCTCCTGTTAAACTGTCTTCGAAATAAAACATCCATAGTTTTTCATCCATGGTGTATGCCTTCAGCCTCCCCAGAAAGGATTGCAAGTGGGTTCGTGGACAGGAGGTTCCGTTGTACTTCTCAAAGCACGGAGGTTTAAACTTGTGGGGAATCCTTACCCCGTCCACTAAGCCCATGTCCATGACATCAAAGCCCAGAGAATTTTGAGACTCTAGAGACCTTAATTTCTCAGCAATTTCATCTAGCCTTCTGTCATAGGCTTCATCCCCAGCTCCCATCACAGTGAACTGATCTTCTTGGGGGTCTTCTTGTAGTACCCTGCCTGTAGTAGCATTCCCTTTCACATTAGCAGGGATGTTGATCTCTGGGTGAAGATGAGGGCCATACACAGGTGGGTTGACATGAGGCTGAACCCTCTCATTGTTGCTCGTTCCACCAGTACCTAGATGGGGGTCTTCCTGAGTCTGCCTCTCTACCAATGCTCTTAATCTTTCTTGGCTCTGTGCCAATCCATTCATCACCTCCATAAACTGGGTCATCTGATTTCTCATTTCCAGTCTCTCATTGGCCATTTGAGCCCTGACCTCTGTAAGGTCCTGTTGTACCTGGTCCATCTGTATACCCGGAAGGTTGTTGCGGGTAGGATATCTGTGCGGACGGTTGAGTGGGAACACCCGACGGCGAGCAATAGTTCCTGAATCACAACAGGGTTAGTAACAAACAAAACAAAAGCCTACAAAACAAAACAAAAGGTTAGTATGCAATGCAGTATGCTTATTTGTTTCCAAGGTATCCGGCTTGGCATTTGGTTTTGACCTTTCCAGACCCCGAGGAAGATGCTTTTTGATGTTGCTTGAAAGAACTCAGATAAAACAAACCAATAAATATATTACAAAAAGTGAATGATACATAGTTTGTTTTTTTACAATTCATGCCCCTGAGGGGTCAAAATACAACATAAAAAGGAAAAGTACAATGAAATGAAAGCAACAACAAGCAAAAGTCAGACACCAAGACCAAACTCATCCTTCTGAACTTCCTTTAGAAGTGCTTCAGTTACCGGGTCAGCTGGACGCTCTGTGAGGTTCCTGATGAGAAGATTCCTGGTGGCAATAGCAGCAGTTAGCTTCTTGTGTCTGCCTTGGTCCTTTGACCTCTTCACACCAGCCCTAATCTTCAACTCTGAGATCTCTTTCTGGGCTGCTAGCAGGGCTTCCTGTTTCTCTTTTGCACTGGCCTCCAACTGTTCAATCTTGTCCTGAGTCCTCTTATCTTCCTGAGTACGAGCTTCAGTGATCCTGACCCACCTAGCTTGACTCTCTTTCAGATATAAATCAGTCCTGGCCTTCTGGAACTGAGCCTCCTTGCAGGCATTCTTCAAAATCTGCTCTCCAGCCCTTGACTTCTTGATGTAGTCTTCTGACTTCTCAATCCTGGCTAGATGCTCCACCTTAAGCTTTTCCAACCTTTCAATGTCCAGCCGACCATCACTCCTCTCCCAGAGGGTCTTCTGTAGAGCCTGAGTCAGATTCTCATTCCTCTCTTTCAGTTTCTCAAACTCTTCCAGGCTAACAGTGGCTGGAGGGGGTGCTGTGGATGGTCCAGGTGCATCCTCAATGGTGAAGGGCATCCCATAAATTTGAGCCCTGGCATGAGACCACTCATAGTACTGAGCTGAGGCTATATTGTTGCATCTCCCAAGAATGGCCATCCCCTTGGTCTGGACATTGTCCCAAGCCCAGGATGCTTGCCTGACAACAGCCATATTAGGCTTAACCTCACAATAAAGGGTTTCAGCCAAGTCTTGTGCTCTAGGAGGGTGGACCAATGCATAGCCCAATTGTCTTTTGAATAGCAGTGGGTTGTAGTTGATGCAACCCTTCACTCCTATCAGAGGTACATTGGGGAACTGCCCACAACTAGTAATGATGTCCCTGCCCTTGGTGCTCTGAGTGCACCACCTGATGTCATCTGAGGTTAAAGCAATGAGTCTTCTAGCCCAATTCTTCTGTTGGTGAGGATTCAAGAATGCATCATTCTTGGGCAAGTGTTTGAGCAGCCAGATATGGAACAGGGGAGCACAACATCTCACCAATCTTCCTCTTTGCTTTTCATTCCTTTGGTGAACAGAGTAGTAGAAATCTCCCAATAAGGTGGGCACTGGGTTCCTCAGAATGAAAAGGTGAATGGCATTCCTGCTAATAAACTTAGGCTCATCTGCAAAAAGTATAACCCCATATATGCTGAGGGCTAACAAAGCACAGACTGCCTTCCATTCTCCCAAGGAGGCCTTCAGGATAGCCTGAGAAGTCAAGAAATCCAAGTGTAGACCAGAGATTCCAGCCTTGGTTGTCATGTTCTGCTCAATCAGAGAAGGTTCCAAATATAGTGCCTTTGCCACTTCTTCATTGCTGGGAAAAACCATTTCTGGATTGAAGGGGACACCACCCCTGACAGGTACACCAATCAGTGATGAATACTCTTCCAACAAGGGTCCCAACTGAAAATTCTGGAAGGTGAAGCACCTCAGAGGAGGATCATAGAACTGTAGACAAGTGTGAATCAAGCTCCTCTGGGAAGGGTCCAAATCCATAACCACATCAAGGATGCCTCCATAATGTTCTCTAAATAGTGGTATATGGTCTGGAGTAATAAGGGCCTGGATCTTCTTGATGCCAGTCAACTCAGGCTCAAAGAAATGATATGAGATGTTGCTCTTCTTGGGTGCCATGTTGCTGAAGAAGAGCTGAAACAAATGCTGATGATGACTGATACTGGAGATAGGCTGACACTGGTGATGCAGGTGACTGAAGCAGGTAGCTGATGAATGTAGCTGAAGCAAATAGCTGGTGAACAAGGGTCTATGCTGATGAAGGGGTCAAAACCAAGCCAAAATATATGATGTGGATACCCTGAAAAACAAATAAACACATGTTAAATGATGCAATGATGATGTATGCAAATGATATGCAAGGGTTTGTGATCAAGCTGGATCTGATCACTGCTTTGATATAAGGCCCATGTATGTCTAAGAAGTCCAGATGGAGGTTCATAAGTCCAGTAACCAAGGTGGGGGACTCAAATAAAGAGTCACATGTCCAGGGTTAAAATCACAAGAACTGTCCCAAAATGGAGTACTCTTAATCAAAACAAAGTAACAGGGTATGCTGAGGTCAAGGGTACCTGCAAACCTGTAAATAGCCCAACCCCCTCACAGGTGGTGTTCTAAAACAAGGATCCTCAGACTTGGACCAGTTATGAGAAGTGTAAACACTTCTAACCCGGAGGTACAATGTTTACAATAACCATAAAATATCCTCCTCTAATTCACCTCAGTTTCTGAAGGTCAATACTAAAGGTCATCCAGACTTAGCAGGCTTCCCAGATGGCCCTAGAACTACAGGAGATCTGTAGCACAGAGTTCTCAAGAAGAAACCCATATCTGAACCGTGTTTCATATTCCCGCACCAGACCGAAATGGAATGGGAAAGAACATGAACCACTCTAGCCTAGGTGTCACTCAGGTCCCAGGTATAGGACCTCAACTCTCAATAGAACCCCACCCACCAAAGCAACAAAACCAGATCCAGCCAGAACAGTATGACAGTATGATATATGTAAAGCTGTAAAGAAAGCAATAAACAAAACTGTACATAAAGAAATAACATAAGCACAAATAGCACATAACACCCCAGTAAACACAAATCAAACAAGCGCTAGGAGGAACCCACAAAAAGAACCAGAAGCCCTGGTTGCAGTATAAGGGTCCCCAGCAGAGTCGCCAAGCTGTCGCTCCCAAAAGATGAGACTGAGCTCAAATGAGGTACAGACGCGAACGGTCGGCGAAAAGAGGGTGTGAGAACACACAGGAGTGAACTCACAGGAAAAGAAAAGAGTCTCCAGCTAGGCATTTTTATCCCGAAGGAAAGGTAATGCTGCATAAACCTAGAAAGATATGGATAAGACGGTTGCGAACCAAAGAGACTGAGAAAGGGGGTTGGTTACAACCTGGGAAGGTATTAGCACCCAGATTGTCCGTCGTACCCGACGGGATCCACGCTTGGAAGATTTGTGTTTTAAAGGGGTAGTGTCAGTGCAGACTGTGTATCAAAGAGCTGGAAAAAAGATGTACAGGTGTCTGTGTGAAAGAAGTGTGAAGTGTAGTATGTACAGTGTCAGTGTAAGGACAAGAGTGAAATGCTCATGATAATGAGGCTAAGAAAATAATACTGAAAGAGGGGGAATATACAGAGACTTTTGTTCGATAACGGTTAAGTTATGCCTACGTATCCTCTCGTGCAATGAGGAAGTCAGAACACCGTAGTTCGACCCAAAGAGACTGAAAGGTGAATTGACTTGTGAACTGCTTACTTGCCTATGCCCAAGTGTATGACCTGTCTGGCTCAGGTGCAAACTGCCTTGCATTAGACGGAAGAAGCGAGTTCTCGTTTGTGAATGAAGGTGATGAGAAAAGAATCCCGAAGGAGACGATTATTGTTTGTTTTTGAGTTTTCAGTCTTTTATTGCTTTTGAAAGTTTGTCATAAGTTAATGAGCTTAAGCCTGAATCAATGGGTTAGTAAACTCATCACATCTTCCCTCTGATTAGGGGTAATGAGAATACCTCAAGTGTGAAGTCAGCTTCTCACACTTAATCACCTTTGATGCAGGATTAAGATCATTAACCTACTTGTGATTAGTTAGATGTTTTTGTTGTTTTTGTTTTAGTGTTAAGTAATGAGGTTAAGCCATAATCAGGGATTAAACAGACTCATTACACCATCCTAATAGAAGGATAATATATGAGAGTGTTTAAGCTGAGGAAAACTCCTCAACTCAATCCATGATTAGGGATTAAACTCATGACAAAACAAAACCTTTATTAGATGGATTTTAGTTAATGATAAGATGATGAAGTGGGTTTTAGGGTTTGTAAGACAACTTGAGGGGGACTTGTCCATTAACACTAGGGTTAGTCCTTCTTAACCAATTAAGGAAGAATTGGAACCCTAATGCAAGGCCCAAGTTACAAGCTTGATGTCTTGATGATTATTAGATGGGTTGATTAAAGGATTTAAACACATTAAGGGTTTAACACTTAGGATTAAAGTTATACACTCCATCCTAATAGAAGGATGCAGGCATAAGCTTAATCACAAAGCCTTAAAACCTTTAGGGTTTAGTCCCTGATTATGAGGTGAGAAGAGAAGACTCAATGAGACACAAAGGTAAAATCTAAATGGGGAGACTAATCAAAACCCTAATTATTGTCATGCTTGGTTGTTCCTAAGGTTTGTGAGGTTTACAAGAAATATCTTCAGAGGAACCACCGGGAAGCAGATGAAAGGAACAAAGAGAAGCAAAGTAACTTGCTTCATTTAAGAAGACAAGTCACTTGAGGAAAGAAAGTAAGAAGAACAAGAATGAGCAAGCTCAATCTCAAACACAAGACAAAATGCAGCAATGATGCATAAGAGAGATGAAAAGAAATTGTGAGAAGTGAAGGCAAATTCACTTCTCAAAGTAACTTACCACCTGAAAGGTTAGTGAGAAGAATGAAATGAAATGCAAATGAGGTGCAATGGCATGATGCAAACCAAAACCAGAAGCATAAGTATGATTCTAATGATGCTATGAGATGATGCAAACATGAAACAAGGCATGAGGATGATCATACAAACATATGGATGCAAGAGAAGCATGCTTAGAACCATGAACTTACATGAAAAGTTATGGAATGCAAATGACATACAACATGGCAAATGAAAGATGCAATGATCAAACATGATTCTAATATGTCCTAAGATGTGTTATGAATCAAATGGATGCATAGAATGTCATGGCAAGTCATGGTATGTAAGCAAGTGCAGGATGAATGCAAAAGGAAGCTCAAATTAGGGTTTATGATCAATGCACAAAACAAAAATCAAAACCAGAAGCAAACATCAAGATAAAAAAATTGAAAATGCATTCAAGGGAACCCTAAACCTATACAAAACCACTTCCCAAAGGAGGGGACCCAATTCTTAACCTAGTGAAAGTTATGAATTTCTTAAGATTTCTAGGGTTTCAAGGTACCTTGTCAAGAAAAATGTCAAACAAATTGAAAATGCAAGATCAATTCATGCCAATTTAATCCTAGAAACTTCATGATATGGAAGATGCAATGCAAAAAGAATCAAAGTCCAACTCTTAAAGACTAGGCAGAAATGAATTTTCAAAGTTAGGATCAAAACAATGCCTTAAAATGAAATTAATTCCATGAAAAATTGCCAAAAGACATCAAGATCAAAAAAGAAATTTGGTTTGAAGGTTGGACAATGTTTCTAAATGATTTTAAAGGTTTCATGAATTTTTTTGTGATTTTTAAATACCTAAAAGTATTTTTAATTAATTAATTCTCATTAATTAATTAAAAATAAACTTTTAAATGATTTAAGAATAATTTTCAAGGCAAAAAATAAAAATAAAAATGTTTTTGGTTTCTGAAAATTAATAAAAGGTTGTATAAAAATTTTCAGAATTTTTCAAAATGTTTTACTATTTTAAATAAAATGAAGAAAACAAATGGAATTAAATGAAAATAAAACTGAATTTAAATGAAAGTAAGCATGATCAATGGCTGAGGTTTGAACTGGGAAACGCGCGCATTGACTGGCGCCACATCTAAAGGCTGATATTCAAACTAACCTAATTAAACTAATCTGAATTAATTAATTTAAATAAAATGAGATTAGGGCTAAGCAAAGGATCTGGACCCTTGAACACGCGCGGGAGTTGACTAAGTCAGGCAGATCAACGCACCACATTCAAACTACATTAATTACACAGATTAAACCCTAATCACTTTCAGGTGGCCGGAGAAGACTTCCGGTCGTCTTCTCCGGCAAGACCCTCACCTGAAAGTTGCTAACTTTCTCCCCAGGCCATGAAAATGAACTCTAACCACCCAGAAATCATCCCCATTCAACATTGAATCAAAACCCCCAAACAAAAATCATTTTTCATTCATCAATCATGTGAATCGAAGCAAAACATATTTAGGTCAGAAAAATTTCAGAACACGATTACATGCTTATTTCTCAACTATTTCAAAAAGTAAAAACATCAGAGTGATCAGCAAAGCATGAGGAACAATTTAGAAACTTAAAAACTCATTTCTGGAAAAAATGTTCTTGAGATACCTGAGCTTTGAGCTTTCTCAGTTTGCAACTTTCTGACCTTCTTTCTTTGTGCAAACCACTCCTCTTAGGCCCCTGATGAAGTCTTGATGCTTGGAAGAAGTTTGTGATGGCTGGTTTGGAAGATTACAGAAGTTCTGTTCAAGGGGGGGTGGTGATCGTGTTTTTGATTCAGGGAGTTTCAGGCAATGGTGATGGGTGGTTTTTGATCAGTGAAGTATGCTGAGTTGGTTTGTGAAGTTGGTTTGTGTGTTTGCAGCTTGTGGAGAGTGTTTCGAAAGCTTTTGCAAAATGGGGTGAAAATGAGAGAGCTGTGTTCTTGGTCCTTTTAGGCTTGTGTGTTGTGTGCTTTGGCTTGCTTTTGGTTTGTATAAACAAATGGGATTGGTCAGATGAGTTGATGTGTGCTGTTGTGATTGGTATGGCTCAAGTTGCCAAAATGTCAAATTTGTGTAAGAGAGGTATGGGCTACTAGCTAGCCAAGGACAAATGGGGTGTCCTGCGCAGCAAGAAGTGTGGAGAGCCCTAGGATTGATTATGAAGTCAGCAAGCAAGTGGATTCATACTTGAGTGAGTTTTTGCAACTTGCTTCACTTTGGTTTCTTTTGAAAATTCTTGCTCCATAAGTCATGAAAATGAGTGATCCCTTGGCCCATTCTGAATTTTAGATGTCACATGATCATGTTGTGAAGAAATGATACACATTTGAGGCCTTTAGAACACTTGATCAAACCATTTTGCAAAATGTCTCTTTGGTAGAAAACTTCAAATTTTGTTATTTTAGCCAACTTTGACAAGCCATAACTTTTGATCCAAAATGAATTAGGTCATGTTCTTGTACTTTTTGAAAAGGGAATGATCCATTCTACAACTTTCATGACCAAAGTTTTTCCATTTGAAGCATTTTTGAATCAAAAAGTAAAGGTTGAAAAAGTTTTCCAAAATGGCAATTTTCATTAAAAGTCAAACTTCCCAAAAAGTCAACTTTGTAAATGATTTGAAATTCTTCAATTTTGTGAACTTCCAACATCTTCCATGATCAAATAAATATCATACAAAATCAAAATGATGAAGAACACCCTTTGGTTGGGTCACTGGGGGCCTCAGATGCCCTGATTTTACACTGACTTGCTTAGAAAGTCAACCCTTGATCAGATGACTTCCCCATTGAATTTCTTCATGAAAATTGATATGCATGCTCCCTATACCATATAGAGACCAATATAAACAAGAATGACCAAAAAAATTGGAGTTATGGCCTTTGAAACCAAAACCCTAATTCTAGGTCATCTGTGCAGTCAAACCTGGCTCTGCTTCCATGCCATTTTCAGTTCTTGTGATTCTTTGACATTCTTGACTTTGAGAGGATATAATATGATGCTTAAACATACATGAACCCCTTTGGAGTGATTGATGACCTTTGGAGTGGCTCAAGAAGCTCTTGGATTGCTCAGATCACAAACCCTAGATGCAGATGACTTTGAACCAATGCAATGTGTCAAAAATGTGATATGAGATGCTATGATTGAGTTTATGCATATGAGAAGATCACAAGCCATGGTGTGAATGGGTGAGGGCAAATTTGGGGTGTTTACAGCTGCCCCTATTCAAACATGAGTTAGCTGTGCAGGATGTAAGCAACGGCTTAACAGGCAAACAAGATAACTTGTGGTTGAATACCAAAGACAGTCCAAAATTTGCACTCACAGAATGAAGAAGAAAAGGGATATAGATTGTAAAGGAAAAATACAATATATTGTAAAGTATGGGCGACGGAGGACGATCGTCGAGCAGAGGACGACTGCTGGGGAATGAGCAATGACGGGGACGACCGACACGCTGGGAAAAGTGCGGGAAATAAAGCAATGACGGGGACGGCCGACATGCTGGGGATAACGGGGATTATGATGGGGACGGCCATCAAGTAAAGCTATAAGATTCTCTGGGGATTAATGAAAAATGATGGGGACGGCCATCAGGTTCATAAAGTAATGTAAACAACGATGGGGACGGCCATCGGGCTAAACTGATGAAGGACGATCATCAGGAAAAGGAAAGGGGACCACGACGGGGACGACCATCGGGTTAAAGAATAAATGAAATAAATGATGAGGGACGGTCATCAAAGGTGAAGGACGATCACCTGGCAGGGTACGGCTGCCGAAAATATCGCGACATAGTACGAATGCCGGATAAAAGGTTAACGATGGGGACGGCCATCGGATGAGCATGATGAAGGACGATCATCAAGAGGTGAAGGACGATCACCTAGCAGGGGACGGCTGCTCTCGAGGTTTATCATGACATAGGACGAATGTCAGATAACAAGATCGACGATAGGGACGGCCATCGGATAAAATGATGAAGGACGATCATCAAAAGGTGAAGGACGATCACCTAGCAGGGGACGGCTGCTAAATATCACGACACAGGACGAATGTCGGATAGAAAAGGTCAACGATGGGGATGGCCATCGGATGAGCATGATGAAGGACGATCATCAAGAGGTGAAGGACGATCACCTAGCAGGGTACGGCTGCTCTCAGGGTTTATCATGACATAGGACGAATGTCAGATAACAAAAGAAATCTTGCTTTGCTGGCGATCTACTGGGGAATAGTAAACACGGACGAGTGTTTATATCCAAGAAATAAAGGTATAAGTGTTCTGACGTTGTGTATAGACTAAAGATGCAGACGAGCATCCCTAAGGCTACGATACGGACGAGCATCGGGTAGAAACAAATACTGACACATGTTCAGAGATGACGATACAGACGAGTATCAACTGGTTAACAAGGAGCACGGACGAGTGTTGAATCTGAGGGGACTCTTCTGGGGAATAGTAGACACAGACGAGTGTCTATATTCAAAAAGACAAGGGTGTTTGACACGTGTATGGATTAAAGATGCGGACGAGCATCTTTATGACTATGATACGGACGAGTATCAGGTAGAAACAAACGCTTGACGCATGTTCTGAGATGATGGTACGGACGAGTACCAACTGGTTAACAAAGAACACGGACTAGTGCCGAATCTGAGATGATAATAAGTGGTGTACATAAGATACGGACGAGTATCTGAGAAATAAGTATGGATGAGTGTTTAACCTGCTGGAGAGAGAGTGACACGGACGAGTGTCAAGAGGTATATTATAAACAAGTATATACTTTACAAAGTGTTTAGGTTACTGTGCTGGGGAAGGTGACACGTACGAGTGTCAAGGAAATGTATATATATGTATCTGTGAGTGCAAAGAGGACGCTTTGGTCTTCTACTGGGGATATGACACGGACGAGTGCCACAAGGAGTATATACTGATGTTTGTGAATGTAAGGCAACTGCTTTAGCCTTAGCTCTCTGTTGGGGAATCTGGGGAGCATTCTGTATATTGTTGATGGATTGTCAATATTCACAAGTGTTTGATTCGGATCATGGCTTATGATTATGCAATATGTTTGATTTTTGCCGTAATGCTCCGTATTAGACGGAATGCTACGCTTTGTGGGGTGAATATGATGCGAATGCTATGATTATGCAAGGATAACGATCCGGGATTCGGATCCCGCTGCCACGAAGATCTCCGGTCAATCTGCTTGAAATGGACATCCCAGCTGGGGATGAGATCATTGGTAGATATGATGAGATGTATCTGCTTGGGGAAATAGGTCACTGATAGACCCATCCGTGGTAATGAGGGACCCAACTGGGGTTTGTAGAAGCTTTTATCACTCTATTGTGATTCCTTTATGCATTGCTCTTCTGGATAGAGGCTGAGACTCTGTGGGGAAGTGGTTCCCTGGCTTTTGTACTTAGCTGAGGAGGAAGAATGATTGGCACCTCGGCTGGGGGAAGTAACAAGTGGCAACTCAGTTGGGGAGAAAGCACTTTGGGTGCTAAGACTGAGTGAGTACTGGTTTGCCAGTTTGCTGGGATGAAGCTTACATGCCCCATGTTGCGCTTTTGAATACTTGCAATCCTGCAAAGACAGAGGGACGCACAAGTAATCCCGAGGTATCCCTTACCAGATTCCATCATAGGGGTCTAGACACTCCTGGGAGTAAATACATTTCCTGCAAGCACGTATTTTCAGAAAGACGCATCCGTATTTATACAATCGATATATCATTGACATCAGACACTTTTTGCAAATAAAAGAGTACGAGACAACATGTGACTAAAAATCTGATTTTATTAATTTATGTGCCCTGAATTGGCAAGATACAGTCAAAGAAACATATCTCCTAAAACGAGGAGATTGTTACAAATTGAGAAACAAAATGCTGGCAATGTTGACGACGCTTCAAGGAGCTTCCCTTTTGCTATGACTCGTATGACATTTGACGTTCTTCTCGTCTTGCTTTCTGAAGAAGGCTGATTCTGAGTGAAGCTTGATCTTTTCGGGGCTTACCAAGTTGTAGGTGATACAGACGAATTCAGAATGCAGTTGTTCGCTTATTCCCTTATTTTGCATGGATCGCCCTTTCGGGTTTTCAATCCATCGGGATACCCATTTTTGCCTGAGTTGTCCAATGCGGCTTTTCAACTCAGCGGGTGTACATTTTTTATATTTTTCCCTTATTTTGCCCGAGTCATTTATTCTGTTTTTGACTTGCCGGGATGCCCTATTCTTTCCTGGACTTACATTCTGTTTTAATGTCCAGCGGGTCATTTTTATGCGAAGTATTTTTTAACTGCATCTGAATTCACAGGGGACGGGAAGTCTTCACCATCCATAGTGCTGAGCATCAGAGCTCCACCCGAGAAAACTTTCTTTACTACGAATGGTCCTTCATAGTTCGGAGTCCACTTGCCCCTGTGGTCTGTATGAGGATGGAGGATTCTCTTCAGCACAAGATCTCCTACTTGGTACTCTCGGTGCCTGACTTTCTGATCGAAGGCTCTCTTCATTCTTTTCTGATACAACTGCCCATGACAGATTGCAGCCAATCTTTTTTCTTCAATCAGACTTAGTTGTTCGTGTCGGGATCGGACCCACTCTGCTTCGTTCAGCTTAACATCCATCAGTACCCGTAGGGAGGGTAATTCAACTTCAACTGGTAGGACTGCTTCCATACCATACACAAGCTGATACGGTGTTGCCCCGGTGGATGTTCTGATTGACGTACGGTACCTATGCAAGGCAAACGGTAGCATTTCATGCCAGTCTTTGTAGGTGACTACCATCTTCTGCACAATCTTCTTGATATTCTTATTAGCTGCCTCAACAGCGCCATTCATCTTTGGCATGTAAGGAGAAGAATTGTGGTGTTGAATCTTGAAGTCCCGGCATAGCTCTGCCATCATTTTATTGTTCAAGTTGGAACCATTGTCAGTAATGATTCGCTCGGGAACTCCGTATCGACAGATGATATCTCTCTTCAGAAATCTGGCTACCACTTGCCTTGTAACATTTGCATAGGAAGCTGCTTCGACCCACTTGGTGAAATAGTCAATGGCAACCAGGATGAATCTGTGGCCATTTGAAGCAGTCGGTTCAATCTTGCCAATCATGTCAATGCCCCACATAGCAAAGGGCCAGGGTGACGACATCACATTCAAAGGATTGGGAGGCACATGCACCTTATCCGCATAAATCTGGCATTTATGGCATTTTCTGGCGTAGGCACAACAGTCGGCATCCATTGTGATCCAGTAATAACCTGATCTTAGCAACTTTTTAGCCATGGCATGCCCTCCTGCATGGGTACCAAAGGATCCTTCGTGCACTTCGTGCATTAACAAGTCTGCCTCTGCTCTATCAACGCATCTGATGAGTACCATATCAAAGTTTCTTTTGTACAGGGAACCATCAGTGTTCAGAAAGAAACTACCAGCAAGCCTTCTCAAAGTCTTCTTATCATTGGAAGATGCCCCAAGTGGGTATGTTTGATCCTCCAAGAAGTACTAATGTCATGGAACCAAGGCTTATCATCCTTGACAACATCTGCTGCGAACACATATGTTGGTCTGTCAAGTCTGGACACTGAAATTTGAGGTACAAAGTTGGCAGCTTGCACTTTGATCATGGATGAAATGGTGGCAAGAGCATCTGCAAATTGATTCTCGTCTCGAGGGATATACTCAAGCTTGACTGTTGTGAAGAAAGTCAATAACCTTCTTGTATAATCCCTGTAAGGTATCAGATGATCCTGGTGTGTGTACCATTTGCCATTGGTTTGATTAACTACCAGAGCTGAATCTCCGAACACAGTCAAAGTCTTGATCCTGAGGTCAATGGCTTCCTCAAGACCCATAATGCAAGCTTCATATTCAGCTTCGTTGTTAGTGCAGTTAAAGGTGAGTTTTGCCGAGAAAGGCATGTGAACTCCTTTAGGTGTAATGAGTACTGCACCAACACCACGACCATTCATGTTAATAGCCCCAACAAACATCATAGTCCATTCTTCTTCCGGGTCAAGCCCTTCAGTGTGAACAGGCTCTTCATGATCTTTTGCTTTTATGAACATGATGTCTTCATCAGGGAAGTCAAATCTCATAGGCTGGTAATCATCAATGGGTTGCTCAGCAAGATATTCAGACAATACACTGCCCTTGATGGCTTTCTGAGATGTGTACTGGATGTCATATTCTGTGAGGATCATTTTCCATCTTGCAACCCGTCCGGTAAGTGCTGGCTTCTCAAAAATGTACTTAACTGGATCCATCTTTGAGATCAATAAAGTGGTGTGGGTCAACATATACTGTCTCAGTCGGCGAGCAGCCCACGCTAAAGCACAGCAAGTTTTCTCGAGCAGTGAATAACGTTGTTCACAGTCGGTAAACTTTTTGCTTAGGTAGTATATTGCATACTCTTTTCGACAAGACTCGTCATGCTGGCCCAGCACACACCCCATCGACTCTTCTAATACTGTCAAGTACATTATCAGAGGTCTTCCTTCAACTGGAAGCATAAGGATGGGAGGCTCTTGTAAGTACTCCTTGATCTTGTCAAAAGCCTTCTGGCAGTCTTCGTTCCACCTGACCGTCTGTTCTTTTCTTAACAGCTTGAACAAAGGCTCACAGGTTGCCATAAGGTGAGATATGAACCGTGAAATGTAGTTCAATCTACCTAGAAACCCCCGAACTTCTTTTTCAGTCTTCGGTGAAGGCATCTCTTGAATGGCTTTGACTTTATCGGGGTCAACTTCAATCCCTTTCTCACTTACAATAAATCCTAGCAGCTTACCGGATCGCACCCCGAATGTGCATTTGTTGGGATTCAACTTCAGTTGGTACTTTCTCAGACGCTTGAATAACTTCAACAGATTTACCAGGTGGTCTTCTTCTGTGAGGGACTTGGCGATCATGTCATCCACATAACACTCGATTTCTTTATGGATCATGTCATGGAATAATGTTACCATAGCCCGTTGATAGGTTGCACCAGCATTCTTCAGTCCGAATGGCATCACCTTATAACAGAACGTGCCCCAGGGTGTGATGAAGGTTGTCTTCTCCATGTCTTTAGGTGACATCTTAATCTGATTGTATCCTGAAAATCCGTCCATGAAGGAGAATACCGAGAACTGAGCTGTATTATCCACCAATACATCAATGTGAGGTAATGGGAAATCATCTTTCGGGCTAGCTCTATTCAGATCCCGGTAGTCAACACACATTCTTACTTTGCCGTCTTTCTTAGGCACAGGTACTATATTAGCAACCCACGGTGGATAGCTAGTTACAGCCAGGAACCCGGCGTCCCACTGCTTTTGTACCTCTTCTTTGATTTTCATTGCCATGTCTGGGCGAGTACGGCGCAGTTTCTGTTTAACTGGCGGGCAATCTTCTCTTAAAGGCAGCTTGTGCATAACAATGTCGGTGTCCAACCCTGGCATATCCTGATAAGACCAAGCAAACACATCCACATATTCCTGAAGCAGGTCAATCAGTTGTTTCTTCACTGAGTCTTGTAAGTAGGCCCCGATTTTAACTTCTTTCACATCTTCATCTGTACCAAGATTAATCGTTTCGACCTCCTCCTGATGAGGAGTGATAACCTTTTCTTCTTGTCTCAACAATCTGGCTAGCTCTTCAGGAAGCTCATACTCTTCTTCAACCCCTTCATCAGCTTGATTGATTGGATTGTCAAAGTCATACGAAGTCATAGCCGTGCTGCTGTCGGTGCGGTCTGAAAGGCACTCTCCGCAACGGTCCAGATTTGTTCATTTTAGTTATTGATTTTATTCTTGTTTAGAAAAGTGAAATAAAGTTGTCATTTTGAAAACATTGCCATTTATTTTTTGTACAAAAAGAAAAATGGAAAAACAATGAGCGGAAAAGAAAAAGACTCATTTGCAAAAGATGTCTGATTATCATTGATTGATCTATTTGCACAAAATTACAAGATGGCCCGATTACAAAATGAGTCTTGTCATCTTGGGCAAGATGCAAGACTTGATGCATGCTTAAAAAATACAGGAAATAATAATTACTCTGCAGGAGTAACCCTTATAATTTCTTGGGAAGACCAGTTTGAGATATGGCTCCCCGGGATCCTTGGACGTATCCAGCTCTCCAGGTTGCGCTCATCTTCCGACTCATCTTCCAAGTTGTTTACTGCATCAGGGGTGAGCATCCCCCCACTGATAAAACTGGGCTTCTTAGCAGCCTCTGATTGATCTTGTTGAGTTGGTTTGTAACCCAACCCAAATCTGTCTTCCTTCTTCTCTACAGGCAACAGCTTGCCCCAGCCTTGGGCATTCCCCTCTTCAACAACCTTCCTGGCTTGCTGGTAAGATGTCATGGAAGTCCCAAGTACAGCAGATGCTTCATTAATGTTCAGGGCTTCAAATCCCTGGCTCATGGTTTCATGGATCTCTCCACCCATCTCAATATATTTGTATGTAGCCAGGTGGCTAACAAAAATATCTTCTTCACCACAGATGGTGATGATCTGGCCCTCCCACTCGAATTTCAACTTCTGGTGAAGGGTAGACGTAACTGCGCCAGCGGCATGGATCCAAGGTCTACCCAACAAACAGCTGTAGGCCGGCTGAATGTCCATCACGTAGAAGGTAATTTTAAAAGTCTGCGGGCCAATCATCACGGGCAGATCAATCTCACCTAGCACTGATCTCTTAGAGCCATCAAAAGCTCTCACTACCAGATTACTTGGACGCAATGCCAAGCCATCATACTCCAGCTTCACCAAGGCTTTCTTGGGTAAAACATTGAGTGAAGACCCAATGTCCACCAGTACATGTGATAGAACAGCACCCTTGCATTCTAGGGTGATGTGTAAAGCCTTGTTGTGGTTGCATCCCTCAGTTGTTAGATCAGCATTGGTAAAACCCAATCCATGGCTGGTATTGACATTTGCTACCACGGTTTCCAGCTGATTAACGGTGATCTCCTCTGGCACATATGCTGCGTGCAAGACTTTTAGTAATGCATTCCGGTGAGCTTCGGAACACATCAGCAGGGATAATATGGAGATTTTTGAGGGAGTTTGGTGAAGCTGATCCACCACTTTGTAATCACTCCTCTTGATAATTCTCATAAACTCGTCTACATCTTGTTCAAAAGATGTCTTCTGTGTTTCCTTGAGAATGGGTTCTTCAGATATTACACTTTTCCCCTTTGCTTTGGCAGCAGCTTCTGCCTCAGCATTAGGTCTTTGTGATTGCGAGGCAAAAAGGCGTCCGCTTCTGGTGAAGCCTCCGCCTCCTCCGACATTATCAATCTGCGGAGAAGAGGTTGAAGAGTCAAGAATGATTTTCTCCCCATTGCAGTAAAGGTCAGAGCCATAATGCCAAGGGATGGCATTACTGCTTTCATATGGAACTGGTCCAGGTACCGTGATAGTAACCGGACTGACTGCAGCAGAGGAGGGTGTTGAAATAGTGTGCGGATCGTAGTAGATGGTAACTGGTGATCTGGCAGGAGATGCCACTGTTTGTTGTTGAAAATTGTTGTTCGGAGGAACATAAGACGGATCATAATAAATGGTGACTGCTGAGATGTCTGTTGGCGTTGTAGAAGATCTTGCTGGATAAATGGACGTTGATGCCGTAGAAGATTCTGAATGAAGAGGTGTTGATGTTGTAGAAGGAATGCTTGTTGATATCTGGTTTGTTGAAGTGATATTTGAAGCATTTGTTGATGAAGTTGAAGAATTGTTTGGAATAATTGTTGTTGCAGTTGTAGAAGACTCAGGAATTGTTGTCAAAGAGTTTGCTGGATTTGAAGGTGTTGATGTTGTGATTTGAAGTAGGCCACTCTGGATAAGACTGTCTATGCCGTTTCTCAAGTTATCACACCCATTTACCAAAATGTTGCAATAACCGCACCCGAGCTCACACCCGGGGAACATCTGGCATTCTAGGAGTTGAGCTTTAATCTCTACCAGGGGTGTCCGAATCTGCCCAACACTGGTTATTAAGAAAGACGGCTTATCTTCCTCAATAGCATTAATTCTCGGTCCTCCATGGTTGGGCATGGGATTCTTGTTGACATTTGGCGGGGGTGCGAAATTTAGAGCTTTAGAATCTACCAAGTCTTGTACCTTCATTTGTAGAGCCCTACACTTCTCTGTACTGTGGCCAGGTGCATTGGAGTGAAAAGCACATCTGGCGCTGGCGTCATAATTTCTGGGCAGACTGGCAGGATCTGGAGGTGCCAATGTCCTTAGCTCAACCAGGTTGAGTTTCAGGAGTTGTGGCAACAATGCGGCATAAGGCATAGGGATTGGATCAATCACCCTATTGGCCTGAGATGGTCTCTGTTGAAAAGGTCTTTGCTGATTGTTGTTGCTGGTGTTGTTGTTGTTATAATTTCTCTGAGGTGGATACTGAGCTTGTTGCTGGTAGTGGGGTTGTTGCTGTGGTTGGTATGCTGGTTGTTGATGAATTGGAGCAGGAATAGTGACAGCTGCCACTGACCTATGAACATACTGGGGTCTGCCCCTGCTGGCCTGAATAGCATTAGTCTCCCCTGTTCTTCTTGGGCCCACAAAAGGCTTTCTTGGGTTGTTGGACGAGCTCGCACCATTGTCGGAAATCTTACCCATCTTTAGAAGGCTCTCAATTCTTTCTCCGGCTATGACTACATCCGCAAAGCTGGTGGAAGAAAAGGCAGCTAGCCTATCAATGTATGTCCCTTGGAGGGTGTTCATAAACATGTCGGCCATTTCCCTTTCCGACATGGGTGGTTGGACAGCAGCAGCAAGCTGTCTCCACCTCTGGGCGTACTCCCGGAAGCTTTCTCTGGATGACTGGGACATTCCCATCAGGAGGGTCCTGTTGGGAGCCATATCCAAGTTGTACTGGTATTGTCTAATGAAGGCCTAAGCCAGGTCTTTCCAGCACCTGATGGTTGCCCTGGTCAAATGAGAGTACCATTCCCTTGAAGCTCCTGTTAAACTGTCTTCGAAATAAAACATCCACAGTTTTTCATCCATGGTGTATGCCTTCAGCCTCCCCAGAAAGGATTGCAAGTGGGTTCGTGGACAGGAGGTTCCGTTGTACTTCTCAAAGCACGGAGGTTTAAACTTGTGGGGAATCCTTACCCCGTCCACTAAGCCCATGTCCATGACATCAAAGTGAACTGATCTTCTTGGGGGTCTTCTTGTAGTACCCTGCCTGTAGTAGCATTCCCTTGCACATTAGCAGGGATGTTGATCTCTGGGTGAAGATGAGGGCCATACACAGGTGGGTTGACATGAGGCTGAACCCTCTCATTGTTGCTCGTTCCACCAGTACCTAGATGGGGGTCTTCCTGAGTCTGCCTCTCTACCAATGCTCTTAATCTTTCTTGGCTCTGTGCCAATCCATTCATCACCTCCATAAACTGGGTCATCTGATTTCTCATTTCCAGTCTCTCATTGGCCATTTGAGCCCTAACCTCTGTAAGGTCCTGTTGTACCTGGTCCATCTGTATACCCGGAAGGTTGTTGCGGGTAGGATATCTGTGCGGACGGTTGAGTGGGAACACCCGACGGCGAGCAATAGTTCCTGAATCACAACAGGGTTAGTAACAAACAAAACAAAAGCCTACAAAACAAAACAAAAGGTTAGTATGCAATGCAGTATGCTTATTTGTTTCCAAGGTATCCGGCTTGGCATTTGGTTTTGACCTTTCCAGACCCCGAGGAAGATGCTTTTTGATGTTGCTTGAAAGAACTCAGATAAAACAAACCAATAAATATATTACAAAAAGTGAATGATACATAGTTTGTTTTTTTACAATTCATGCCCCTGAGGGGTCAAAATACAACATAAAAAGGAAAAGTATAATGAAATGAAAGCAACAACAAGCAAAAGTCAGACACCAAGACCAAACTCATCCTTCTGAACTTCCTTTAGAAGTGCTTCAGTTACCGGGTCAGCTGGACGCTCTGTGAGGTTCCTGATGAGAAGATTCCTGGTGGCAATAGCAGCAGTTAGCTTCTTGTGTCTGCCTTGGTCCTTTGACCTCTTCACACCAGCCCTAATCTTCAACTCTGAGATCTCTTTCTGGGCTGCTAGCAGGGCTTCCTGTTGCTCTTTTGCACTGGCCTCCAACTGTTCAATCTTGTCCTGAGTCCTCTTATCTTCCTGAGTACGAGCTTCAGTGATCCTGACCCACCTAGCTTGACTCTCTTTCAGATATAAATCAGTCCTGGCCTTCTGGAACTGAGCCTCCTTGCAGGCATTCTTCAAAATCCGCTCTCCAGCCCTTGACTTCTTGATGTAGTCTTCTGACTTCTCAATCCTGGCTAGATGCTCCACCTTAAGCTTTTCCAACCTTTCAATGTCCAGCCGACCATCACTCCTCTCCCAGAGGGTCTTCTGTAGAGCCTGAGTCAGATTCTCATTCCTCTCTTTCAGTTTCTCAAACTCTTCCAGGCTAACAGTGGCTGGAGGGGGTGCTGTGGATGGTCCAGGTGCATCCTCAATGGTGAAGGGCATCCCAGAAATTTGAGCCCTGGCATGAGACCACTCATAGTACTGAGCTGAGGCTATATTGTTGCATCTCCCAAGAATGGCCATCCCCTTGGTCTGGACATTGTCCCAAGCCCAGGATGCTTGCCTGACAACAGCCAGATTAGGCTTAACCTCACAATAAAGGGTTTCAGCCAAGTCTTGTGCTCTAGGAGGGTGGACCAATGCATAGCCCAATTGTCTTTTGAATAGCAGTGGGTTGTAGTTGATGCAACCCTTCACTCCTATCAGAGGTACATTGGGGAACTGCCCACAACTAGTAATGATGTCCCTGCCCTTGGTGCTCTGAGTGCACCACCTGATGTCATCTGAGGTTAAAGCAATGAGTCTTCTAGCCCAATTCTTCTGTTGGTGAGGATTCAAGAATGCATCATTCTTGGGCAAGTGTTTGAGCAGCCAGATATGGAACAGGGGAGCACAACATCTCACCAATCTTCCTCTTTGCTTTTCATTCCTTTGGTGAACAGAGTAGTAGAAATCTCCCAATAAGGTGGGCACTGGGTTCCTCAGAATGAAAAGGTGAATGGCATTCCTGCTAATAAACTTAGGCTCATCTGCAAAAAGTATAACCCCATATATGCTGAGGGCTAACAAAGCACAGACTGCCTTCCATTCTCCCAAGGAGGCCTTCAGGATAGCCTGAGAAGTCAAGAAATCCAAGTGTAGACCAGAGATTCCAGCCTTGGTTGTCATGTTCTGCTCAATCAGAGAAGGTTCCAGATATAGTGCCTTTGCCACTTCTTCATTGCTGGGAAAAACCATTTCTGGATTGAAGGGGACACCACCCCTGACAGGTACACCAATCAGTGATGAATACTCTTCCAACAAGGGTCCCAACTGAAAATTCTGGAAGGTGAAGCACCTCAGAGGAGGATCATAGAACTGTAGACAAGTGTGAATCAAGCTCCTCTGGGAAGGGTCCAAATCCATAACCACATCAAGGATGCCTCCATAATGTTCTCTAAATAGTGGTATATGGTCTGGAGTAATAAGGGCCTGGATCTTCTTGATGCCAGTCAACTCAGGCTCAAAGAAATGATATGAGATGTTGCTCTTCTTGGGTGCCATGTTGCTGAAGAAGAGCTGAAACAAATGCTGATGATGACTGATACTGGAGATAGGCTGACACTGGTGATGCAGGTGACTGAAGCAGGTAGCTGATGAATGTAGCTGAAGCAAATAGCTGGTGAACAAGGGTCTATGCTGATGAAGGGGTCAAAACCAAGCCAAAATATATGATGTGGATACCCTGAAAAACAAATAAACACATGTTAAATGATGCAATGATGATGTATGAAAATGATATGCAAGGGTTTGTGATCAAGCTGGATCTGATCACTGCTTTGATATAAGGCCCATGTATGTCTAAGAAGTCCAGATGGAGGTTCATAAGTCCAGTAACCAAGGTGGGGGACTCAAATAAAGAGTCACATGTCCAGGGTTAAAATCACAAGAACTGTCCCAAAATGGAGTACTCTTAATCAAAACAAAGTAACAGGGTATGCTGAGGTCAAGGGTACCTGCAAACCTGTAAATAGCCCAACCCCCTCACAGGTGGTGTTCTAAAACAAGGATCCTCAGACTTGGACCAGTTATGAGAAGTGTAAACACTTCTAACCCGGAGGTACAGTGTTTACAATAACCATAAAAGATCCTCCTCTAATTCACCTCAGTTTCTGAAGGTCAATACTAAAGGTCATCCAGACTTAGCAGGCTTCCCAGATGGCCCTAGCACTACAGGAGATCTGTAGCACAGAGTTCTCAAGAAGAAACCCATATCTGAACCGTGTTTCATATTCCCGCACCAGACCGAAATGGAATGGGAAAGAACATGAACCACTCTAGCCTAGGTGTCACTCAGGTCCCAGGTATAGGACCTCAACTCTCAATAGAACCCCACCCACCAAAGCAACAAAACCAGATCCATCCAGAACAGTATGACAGTATGATATATGTAAAGCTGTAAAGAAAGCAATAAACAAAACTGTACATAAAGAAATAACATAAGCACAAATAGCACATAACACCCCAGTAAACACAAATCAAACAAGCGCTAGGAGGAACCCACAAAAAGAACCAGAAGCCCTAGTTGCAGTATAAGGGTCCCCAACAGAGTCGCCAAGCTGTCGCTCCCAAAAGATGAGACTGAGCTCAAATGAGGTATAGACGCGAACGGTCGGCGAAAAGAGGGTGTGAGAACACACAGGAGTGAACTCACAGGAAAAGAAAAGAGTCGCCAGCTAGGCATTTTAATCCCGAAGGAAAGGTAATGCTGCATAAACCTAGAAAGATATGGATAAGACGGTTGCGAACCAAAGAGACTGAGAAAGGGGGTTGGTTACAACTTGGGAAGGTATTAGCACCCAGATTGTCCGTCGTACCCGACGGGATCCACGCTTGGAAGATTTGTGTTTTAAAGGGGTAGTGTCAGTGCAGACTGTGTATCAAAGAGCTGGAAAAAAGATGTACAGGTGTCTGTGTGAAAGAAGTGTGAAGTGTAGTATGTACAGTGTCAGTGTAAGGACAAGAGTGAAATGCTCATGATAATGAGGCTAAGAAAATAATACTGAAAGAGGGGGAATATACAGAGACTTTTGTTCGATAACGGTTAAGTTATGCCTACGTATCCTCTCGTGCAATGAGGAAGTCAGAACACCGTAGTTCGACCCAAAGAGACTGAAAGGTGAATTGACTTGTGAACTGCTTACTTGCCTATGCCCAAGTGTATGACCTATCTGGCTCAGGTGCAAACTGCCTTGCATTAGACGGAAGAAGCGAGTTCTCGTTTGTGAATGAAGGTGATGAGAAAAGAATCCCGAAGGAGACGATTATTGTTTGTTTTTGAGTTTTCAGTCTTTTATTGCTTTTGAAAGTTTGTCATAAGTTAATGAGCTTAAGCCTGAACCAATGGGTTAGTAAACTCATCACATCTTCCCTCTGATTAGGGGTAATGAGAATACCTCAAGTGTGAAGTCAGCTTCTCACACTTAATCACCTTTGATGCAGGATTAAGATCATTAACCTACTTGTGATTATTTAGATGTTTTTGTTGTTTTTGTTTTAGTGTTAAGTAATGAGGTTAAGCCATAATCAGGGATTAAACAGACTCATTACACCATCCTAATAGAAGGATAATAGATGAGAGTGTTTAAGCTGAGGAAAACTCCTCAACTCAATCCATGATTAGGGATTAAACTCATGACAAAACAAAGCCTTTATTAGATGGATTTTAGTTAATGATAAGATGATGAAGTGGGTTTTAGGGTTTGTAAGACAACTTGAGGGGGACTTGTCCATTAACACTAGGGTTAGTCCTTCTTAACCAATTAAGGAAGAATTGGAACCCTAATGCAAGGCCCAAGTTACAAGCTTGATGTCTTGATGATTATTAGATGGGTTGATTAAAGGATTTAAACACATTAAGGGTTTAACACTTAGGATTAAAGTTATACACTCCATCCTAATAGAAGGATGCATGCATAAGCTTAATCACAAAGCCTTAAAACCTTTAGGGTTTAGTCCCTGATTATGAGGTGAGAAGAGAAGACTCAATGAGACACAAAGGTAAAATCTAAATGGGGAGACTAATCAAAACCCTAATTATTGTCATGCTTGGTTGTTCCTAAGGTTTGTGAGGTTTACAAGAAAGATCAAACATGATTCTAATATGTCCTAAGATGTGTTATTAATCAAATGGATGCATAGAATGTCATGGCGAGTCATGGTATGTAAGCAAGTGCAGGATGAATGCAAAAGGAAGCTCAAATTAGGGTTTATGATCAATGCACAAAACAAAAATCAAAACCAGAAGCAAACATCAAGATAAAAAAATTGAAAATGCATTCAAGGGAACCCTAAACCTATACAAAACAACTTCCCAAAGGAGGGGACCCAATTCTTAACCTAGTGAAAGTTATGAATTTCTTAAGATTTCTAGGGTTTCAAGGTACCTTGTCAAGAAAAATGTCAAACAAATTGAAAATGCAAGATCAATTCATGCCAATTTAATCCTAGAAACTTCATGATATGCAAGATGCAATGCAAAAAGAATCAAAGTCCAACTCTTAAAGACTAGGCAAAAATGAATTTTCAAAGTTAGGATCAAAACAATGCCTTAAAATGAAATTAATTCCATGAAAAATTGCCAAAAGACATCAAGATCAAAAAAGAAATTTGGTTTGAAGGTTGGACAATGTTTCTAAATGATTTTAAAGGTTTCATGAATTTTTTTGTGATTTTTAAATACCTAAAAGTATTTTTAATTAATTAATTCTCATTAATTAATTAAAAATAAACTTTTAAATGATTTAAGAATAATTTTCAAGGCAAAAAATAAAAATAAAAATGTTTTTGGTTTCTGAAAATTAATAAAAGGTTGTATAAATATTTTCAGAATTTTTCAAAATGTTTTACTATTTTAAATAAAATGAAGAAAACAAATGGAATTAAATGAAAATAAAACTGAATTTAAATGAAAGTAAGCATGATCAATGGCTGAGGTTTGAACTGGGAAACGCGCGCATTGACTGGCGCCACATCTAAAGGCTGATATTCAAACTAACCTAATTAAACTAATCTGAATTAATTAATTTAAATAAAATGAGATTAGGGCTAAGCAAAGGATCTGGACCCTTGAACACGCGCGGGAGTTGACTAAGTCAGGCAGATCAATGCACCACATTCAAACTACATTAATTACACAGATTAAACCCTAATCACTTTCAGGTGGCCGGAGAAGACTTCCGGTCGTCTTCTCCGGCAAGACCCTCACCTGAAAGTTGCTAACTTTCTCCCCAGGCCATGAAAATGAACTCTAACCACCCAGAAATCATCCCCATTCAACATTGAATCAAAACCCCCAAACAAAAATCATTTTTCATTCATCAATCATGTGAATCGAAGCAAAACATATTTAGGTCAGAAAAATTTCAGAACACGATTACATGCTTATTTCTCAACTATTTCAAAAAGTAAAAACATCAGAGTGATCAGCAAAGCATGAGGAACAATTTAGAAACTTAAAAACTCATTTCTGGAAAAAAAGTTCTTGAGATACCTGAGCTTTGAGCTTTCTCAGTTTGCAACTTTCTGACCTTCTTTCTTTGTGCAAACCACTCCTCTTAGGCCCCTGATGAAGTCTTGATGCTTGGAAGAAGTTTGTGATGGCTGGTTTGGAAGATTACAGAAGTTCTGTTCAAGGGGGGGTGGTGATCGTGTTTTTGATTCAGGGAGTTTCAGGCAATGGTGATGGGTGGTTTTTGATCAGTGAAGTATGCTGAGTTGGTTTGTGAAGTTGGTTTGTGTGTTTGCAGCTTGTGGAGAGTGTTTCGAAAGCTTTTGCAAAATGGGGTGAAAATGAGAGAGCTGTGTTCTTGGTCCTTTTAGGCTTGTGTGTTGTGTGCTTTGGCTTGCTTTTGGTTTGTATAAACAAATGGGATTGGTCAGATGAGTTGATGTGTGCTGTTGTGATTGGTATGGCTCAAGTTGCCAAAATGTCAAATTTGTGTAAGAGAGGCATGGGCTACTAGCTAGCCAAGGACAAATGGGGTGTCCTGCGCAGCAAGAAGTGTGGAGAGCCCTAGGATTGATTATGAAGTCATCAAGCAAGTGGATTCATACTTGAGTGAGTTTTGGCAACTTGCTTCACTTTGGTTTCTTTTGAAAATTCTTGCTCCATAAGTCATGAAAATGAGTGATCCCTTGGCCCATTCTGAATTTTAGATGTCACATGATCATGTTGTGAAGAAATGATACACATTTGAGGCCTTTAGAACACTTGATCAAACCATTTTGCAAAATGTCTCTTTGGTAGAAAACTTCAAATTTTGTGATTTTAGCCAACTTTGACAAGCCATAACTTTTGATCCAAAATGAATTAGGTCATGTTCTTGTACTTTTTGAAAATGGAATGATCCATTCTACAACTTTCATGACCAAAGTTTTTCCATTTGAAGCATTTTTGAATCAAAAAGTAAAGGTTGAAAAAGTTTTCCAAAATGGCAATTTTCATTAAAAGTCAAACTTCCCAAAAAGTCAACTTTGCAAATGATTTGAAATTCTTCAATTTTGTGAACTTCCAACATCTTCCATGATCAAATAAAGATCATACACAATCAAAATGATGAAGAACACCCTTTGGTTGGGTCACTGGGGGCCTCAGATGCCCTGATTTTACACTGACTTGCTTAGAAAGTCAACCCTTGATCAGATGACTTCCCCATTGAATTTCTTCATGAAAATTGATATGCATGCTCCCTATACCATATAGATACCAATAGAAACAAGAATGACCAAAAAAATTGGATTTATGGCCTTTGAAACCAAAACCCTAATTCTAGGTCATCTGTGCAGTCAAACCTGGCTCTGCTTCCATGCCATTTTCAGTTCTTGTGATTCTTTGACATTCTTGACTTTGAGAGGATATAATATGATGCTTAAACATACATGAACCCCTTTGGAGTGATTGATGACCTTTGGAGTGGCTCAAGAAGCTCTTGGATTGCTCAGATCACAAACCCTAGATGCAGATGACTTTGAACCAATGCAATGTGTCAAAAATGTGATATGAGATGCTATGATTGAGTTTATGCATATGAGAAGATCACAAGCCATGGTGTGAATGGGTGAGGGCAAATTTGGGGTGTTTACAACTTCAGATACTTCGCCACACTGCGGGTGGACTTTGGAAATTTGCCACCCGAAGATAGACTTTGGCCAGTCTGTGGCTGGACTTTTGCTCGCTGCGGGAGACCTTTGCCCACTGCGGGGGACTTTAGAAATTTGCCACACTGCGGGTGGACTTCTTCTCACTGCGGGAGACTTTTGAAATTTTCCACCCGAAGATGGACTTTGGCCAGTCTGTGGCTGAACTTTTGCTCACTGCGGGAGACTTTTGCCCACTGCAGGGGACTTTAGAAATTTGCCACACTGCGGGTGGACTTCTGCTAACTGCGGGAGACTTTTGCCCACTGTTGGGGACTTTAGAAATTTGCCACACTATGGGTGGACTTCTGCTCACTGCGGGAGACTTTTGAAATTTGCCACCCAAAGATGGACTTTGACTGGTCTGCGGCTGGACTTTTGCTCACTGCGGGAGACTTTTGCCCACTGCGGGGGACTTTAGAAATTTGCCACACTGCGGGTGGACTTCGGCCAGTCTACGGCTAGACTTTTGCTCATTGCGGAGACTTTTGGAAATTGCCACACTGCAGGTGGACTTTGGCCAGTCTGCGGCTGGACTTTTGCTCACTACGGGAGAATTTTGCCCACTGCGGGGGACTTTAGAAATTCGCCACCCGAAGATGGACTTTGGCCAGTCTGCGGCTGGACTTTTGCTTAATGCGGGAGACTTTTACCCATTGCGGGGGACTTTAGAAATTTGCCACACTGCGGGTGGACTTCTGCTCGCTACGGAAGACTTCTGCCCACTGCGGGGGACTTTTGCCCACTGCGGGGGACTTTAAGGAATTTGCCACCCGAAGATGGACTTTGGCCAGTCTGTGGCTGGACTTTGCAAGATATCAAACTTGGATTATACTGGGTATGCATATGTTGAATTGTATGGCATGATGCCCCATGACACTAGGGATGATAAGTTTTTAGTATTGTCAATGAACTAGTGTGAGTGTAAAAGGGATTCCTAACACGGAAGTAATAAGTCCCTGCTAACTCTGTGGGGAAACACAATGATCGCGGATTCGATCTCAAGAAGCCCTGTGGGGATAACATCTCTGTTGGAAAAGAGCGTGAATAATTCATCTGTCCCGAATTATCACCTTTGCCAAAAATAAATTGGACTTTAGATTTGAGGACCGTGCCTGGGGATACCTCGACTATTGGGGATTATCCACTCTTATGGATCTTCTGGGGAAGAGAATGATTTATCTGAAATCTTCTAGGGGAATAGGAGTTACCTTAGATCTGTTGAGGAACCGAGATCAAGGAAACCTACTGAAGAAAAAGTTTGGCGACTTTACTGGGGATAAATTCCATCTGTCTGTTGGGGATGACAAAATCGAGACACGTCCCACTGGGGAGGAAAAGAATTCAAGTTGTCTCGTGTTGGGGATCATTTGATTTTGTATGGATTTTACCTCAAGAGGATTTTACAAAAGACTTGGTGTCTTTAAACTCTTAGGTATCGTAACGACTGTATGAATCAATGTAATAACCTTGCTGGGGAGGTAACCATTGCCAATGCAGATGAGCTTGGAGCTATAAGAAACGCCGAACGGCATAATTGGCTTGACGAGTGACCGCGATATTCAGAAATCCGGGTAAATGCTTATGATTGTCTGTCTTTGGGAAAGAATGAATCCTCGTGCTATTGGGGTGTGTAACACGGTGGGAGAACTGACTTTAGTTATGTTGCGGATAGCAAGAGTCGCCACCGACTTTTATTTTATCCAAAGGAAAGGCATAAAAGAACAGGAAAGACCTTTAAAAGACTTTTGGGTTCGGGGGGTAGGTTATGTAAAGGGAAGGTGTTAGCACCCTTTACATCCATGGTTATCCATGGGCTCTTAGTTACTTAGCTCACTTTAAAATGTTTTTGAGAAGTGTAGTGTGTGAATAAAATTTCCTTTAAGTACTTTATAATGATCCATGTACGGATATATATAAAGTCTTTGTTTTTGAAAATTCGTTTGAACAAAATGTGAAGTGTTTGAAATGTTTTTGAAAAATGAGCAAGTACATAAGAGGAACCTACCCTAAGTTAAGTCTTTTCTGTTCTTAAATATCCTTCAAGTGGTAAGACTATCCCTATTATTAAGGAATAGGTAGTCATTACCTTGGATGTGTGAGGGACAAATGAAGGGACATCTGTTATTTAGGCAACTGTAAGGTGTATTTAGCAATTTCGAAGGGACTTATCATCTTTATTCGAAAGGGACAAGATCATTACGAAGGCAACCATGAAGGGACTTGATCTTTTTATCTGTTAAGGGACTAGATGATATGAGAGAAGGGACTTTGCTTTACACCTTACTTGACCTTTTGTTTAGGCAACATGAGTGGGAACCCCTTAAGAATGTGAGATGGCGATCCAGGATCGACTTACGTGTGTGAGTGTACCAATTCAGATATTTATTTTGATATTTAATGATCTAAATTCAAGTTTACATACAAACATGTTTTACACTCCCTATTTTACTAACCATAGCATTTAAAATAAATAATAAGAATTATTCTACAACTATTACATAATGGATACAATTACATTATAATTAAAATGATTAAAATAAGCAAATAAAATAAATAATTAAATGGGTTAGTAGTAATAATAATAAAATAAATAATCACATAATAGATAAATAAATAAAGAAGGGGGTTAGTAACAAAATAAATATAAGAGGAAGAAATTAGCGTGATAATAAAAAAAGTTCAATTTTTAAATAAATAATTATTTTTTGAGATCTTTAAATAAGAGAAATAATTAATAATAATTATATACTAATAAATATAAATTAATAGTTTAATTATTTAGTTTTATACACATATTATAAAGAATATTGGATTATAAGCATACAAAGTGATAAATTAAGTTCATACAATAAAATTAGGGTTTAATTAAATTATCCAAATTAGAAAAGTATAAACAAATTAATCATTTACAAAATAATTAGGGTTTTAAAAAAATATTATTAGGGTTTATAAATTTAGAAAATAGAATTAGGGTTAATTTATTAACTAAATTATTTACATATAAAATCTATATAGAAATTATAAAATAAATATTTCAAATTTACAAAATTAAAATTTATAATATAATTTTGGTTTTAGGTGAGAATATTTTAATTAAATACCTAATAATGACTCTAATTATTTAAACAAACATATACACATTTTTATTCAAATAAACAACAAACTATATTTTCTTAGAAAAAATTTAAGAATGAACATATATATATATATATATATATATATATATATATATATATATATATATATATATATATATATATATATATATATATATATATATATATATATATATATATATATATATATATATATATATATATATTAATTCAGATTTATGAAAAATAAAATTTAATTAAGAAAATATTTGTAAATAGAATTTTTAAATATTTAATTTTGTTGAAGAATATTAATTAATAAATTAAATAAACACAAAACAAGAAAAATTAAAAAAAAAAAAAACAGGACCTGGGATTTGAACCCAGGTCCTTTACCTGGAAATAGAGGAGGCTTTCCACTGGGCTAGCTTGTTCACGCGTGACAACCAAACAGTACAATTTCGTTTTATTTGAATCCTGCAAAAAACAAAGGAAATTAAAATAAAAACGTCCCTGGCTGGATTTGAACCCACGCCTTATTGCAAACATTGAGACTGCTTCACCACTGGGACAAACGCGCGTTTGTGATAATCCTATCAAACCAAATCCTAATCAAACAATTCAAATATTTGAATTTTTTCAATTCGCGCGCATCAGAGGTCATCCCCTACCTCCAGACTTGCGTTTTTTCCTGCGAACTTAGTTACAATATTACCTGCGATTTTTCTTGCCCATGAAACCTGCAAATATCAAATACCATACAACAAGCACAATTTCCTCAAATTAATTACATCAATGAGTTCCTCATGACTCATATAACAAGACCATGTCATTAGAATCCATTTAAATTAGGTAAATCACCGAATCCCAATTTGGAGCTTAAAACCCTAACTATGGTGTTTTCACGATTCAACCATAGTTCTTCACCAAACAGTCCAGAAACCATCTATAGACAACAACAAACATTAATACATATCTAAAATTCATTATAAACAAGCAAAATATTTTAAGAACATATATGCTTCGGGTTATGCATTAAGTCATGGTTCAGAGGCATGTGAAGATTGGTTTTGATTCAGGGATGTCCAGGGAACCTCTTGGTGTTCTTAAAATACCTTATAACTCTTTGCAATGTGAAACCCGAAAATTGGATTTGGATGAGATTTTTGAAGTTTGGAGATGATGTGAGAGGCTGCAATTTTTCGTCCCAATGCATTGTGTTAGTTTGTGTACATATAGTAGATGAAATTAGGTCAAAATATTGTAGGTTTGTTTGGATTTTTTGGATAATTGAGATTGAAAAAGATCATGTTTTAAATTTCAAATATTCTTGAATGTAACCTTTCTATTTTAAGACAATCACTATAATTCTCATATCAATTTGATCCAAGCCATATTTATGATTTTCTAGAAGCAATATCTCATTTAAATATTTGATTTATCTATTTTATTTTGATTTAAAATGATTTTAAATGAATAAAATCAAAATAAATAAAATAAAAATAATAAAAAAATCTGAATAAATGAGGATTGGGTCGTGCATGATGTCATGTTAAAGTTTGGATCACAAAATTGCAAGCCCATTTGGAAGAATTTGGTTTTAAACCCCCCATTTGCTTCATAAACTTCCCTAAAATTTACCAACTTTGCAAGGGAACAAATCCTTCAATTTTAATGCTATGAAGGTGTTCTTGGACATTTTGGAAATCTTAAAGAGTCCTCTAACCAACCCCATTGGTTTCATGTCCATATCTTTTACCATTCTCAAGTTATGCCCTTTTGAAGTTGTTGACTTTTTGTTGACTTTCAAAAGGACCTATAATGTCTTAGCTCATACCTTCCAAATGAAGCATTTTTGGGCTTGGCTTGTGAGACACAAAGTTGTAGAGAATTCAATTTCATTCAAAATGAGCTTTGGATGGGAAAAATTTGATGAAGCATGTGAAAGTTATGGCTGGTCAAAGTTCAGTTGACTTTTCCTAAGGAAACCCTAATTTAGAAACCCCTGATTCTTGATGATCTGAAATCTCCTTGATGGATCATGATCAACCCTTGATCAAATGATGAATTTTACTTCATATACTTGATGTTGGCAAAAAATCATGAAGTTTGACTTTGGTTTGACCACAGTTGACCTCAGTTTGACTTTTTAACTACTTTGACTGATTTTGACTTATCTGATCATCTGACTGAGCAAACCTTTGAGAAAAGTCTTGAAACTTGTCATGGGGATTCTCAAACACATATAAGATGTTATGAAGCTCACTTGAAGTCTTGGAAGTCCATTTAGCCTGATTAAAGTCAAAAACCTAGTTTAGGAGGCACTGCGTAGGAGGATGCATGGTCTGAGGGAATTGTCAAATCTTCTGACTAATTGTGAACTTTGTGAACCTTGTGAACCTCATAAGATGTCTTGTGAACCTTGTGAACCTCATGGGAGGTATTGTGAGCCTTGTGAACCTCATGGGAGGTCTTGTGAACCTTGTGAACCTCATGGGAGGTCTTGTGAATCTTGTGAACCTCATGTACCTCTTAGTACACAAAGTCTTGTTTTGTGAGGGCAAATTTTGGGGTGTAACAGCTGCCCCTGTTCAATTTTCTGAAACCCGAGGGGTTAGATTGGTATATGTGCCATTTGTGACCTGGAAGGTTGAAGGGGATTGAACACAAAAGCCCAAAAATTTGCACTCACCGATGCGTAGAGTGATACTGATGACTAGCTGTATATGCTTGAGTGGGCTTAAGGATGCCACTTGGAGAAAAGTTCTTCAAATATACCTCTTGGAGAATAGAGTAGTCCAAAGTATGAAGATATAACTTTTGGGAAGATAAACAATGTCCCAATATTATCTTTGGAAAGATAAACAACGACCCAAGGTAATGATATGGCTCTTGAGAAGATAAACAATGTCTCAAGATAGCCTTCGGGAAGATAAACGACGTCCCAAGATAATGAGATAACCTTTGGGAAGATAAACAACGTCCCAACATTACCTTTGGGAAGATAAACAACGGCCCAAGGTAAGGGTATAACTTTTTGGAAGATAAACAACGGCCCAAAGTCATGATAGCTTTCAGGAGGATAAACAACGTCCTGAGGTATAAATATAACTTCTGGGAAGATAAAAAACGGCCCAAAGTAATGATAGCTTTCAGGAGGATAAACAACATCCCGAGGTATAAGTATAACTTTTGGGAAGATAAACAACGGCCCAAAGTCATGATAGCTTTCAGGAGGATAAACAACGTTCCGAGGTAATGAGATAACCTTTGGGAAGATAAACAACGACCCAAGGTAACAAGTTGTTGATGAAGTTTGTCTGCTGGAGAATTAATCTGCAAAACAAGATTAGTTTGATGCAAATATCGTGATGTATATAACATTCTGCAAGATAATATTAGTTTATGCATTATGTATGCATGTATAGTATGATGCACTTAAGTAATGTATTATGTACTTATGGATATGTATGTTATGGTATGATGTAAATGATGTATGTATGAACCATGCAGCCTGAAGCGCCCGGGTATCTTCGTATAACAACTACTGGCCAGGGAAAATAAATCCCGATTTGTTGTTGAAGGATATGAGGAACTTGCTCCCATCTCGTTTGATAATATTGTATTCATAACCTCCCGTCTTCGTTCGATAGTAAGGTATTCATCACCTCCCGTCTTCGTTCGTCGTACTCCTATTGGAGGAATAAATTCCCGATTATCCTTCTGAGGATAAAAGAGATGGATATAAATTCCAGGGGAGATGTGACTCGAAGTACTTATAAAGATGGATTTGCCCTACTGGGGGATTTTCCTTAGTAAATACTATTACTGCATTTTCATGCATTTCTGGTAAACATCAATCATATTAAGCATTTTATGCATTTCTGGTAAACATCAATCATATTCAAAAGCATACATACATTCAAACACAACCAATGGACGTTTCGCTTATGTAAATAGGGTAAAAGTAAATCTGGATTCAAAGATGAAATTTTATTTATATCACAAAATGACCTATACATAGGCAAATTTGTACAAGGAGACAGAAATCCTAATAAGAGGAATTCGTCATACAAGTTTTTATAAAACAAAGAAAATCAGCTATGTGGGAAATAATCCTATTGAGTTTCAAGTCTACTATTGCCATTATCTTCAAGTATCTCATCTTCTGCTGTTGAGACGAAATGATTGGATTGAGCTTTATCTGTTCGAGCTTGAGCAAGTAGCACAAATGGTTGTAGTTTCATGGGTGATCCAAACGAGACATAGTCATACGCTTTAATCCCTAACTTTTGCCTAGATTGCCTTTTCAGGTTTTCAATCCACCGGGATACCCTTTTTTGCCCAAGCCGCCTTTTCAGGTTTTCGACTTGCTGGGTGTACATTTTTTATATATATATATCCCTAATTTTTGCCCGAACCCTTTTGGTTCACCGGGATGCCCTTATTTTTTCCTAGGCCAGTCAACCTAGCGGTTCTCTTTTTATGCGTAGTATTTTTTAACTATGTCTGCGTTTACAGGCTGTGGGAAGTCTTCACCATCCATATTAGTAAGTATCATGGCACCTCCTGAAAATACTGTCTTGACTACAAATGGTCCTTCATATGTAGGAGTCCACTTGCCCCTAGGATCACCCTGTGGTAATATGATACGCTTGATTACCAAGTCACCAACCTGATATACCTTTGGCTTAACCTTCTTGTTGAAAGCCTTGATCATTCGTTTTTGGTACATCTGGCCATGACAAACTGCTGCTAACCTCTTCTCATCAATCAAATTTATCTGGTCAAGTCGAGTCTGAATCCACTCATCTTCATCCAAACCTGCATCCTTCATGATTCTTAAGGAGGGTATCTGAACTTCAATGGGCAAAACTGCTTCCATACCATAGACTAAGGAGAATGGGGTTGCCCCTGTTGACGTGCGTATTGTAGTACGATAACCATGAAGAGCAAATGGTAACATCTCATGCCAATACTTGTAAGTAACAGTCATCTTCTGTAGAATCTTCATGATATTCTTGTTAGCAGCTTCTACTGCCCCATTCATCTTCGGACGATATGGAGAAGAGTTGTGATGCTTAATCTTGAACTACGTGCAGAGATCAGTAATCATAGTGTTGTTCAGATTAGATCCATTGTCAGTAATAATCCTTTCAGGGATGCCATACCTACATATGAGATTATTCTTAATGAATCGAGCCACAACGTTCTTGGTAACAGATGCAAATGAAGCTGCCTCTACCCACTTCGTGAAGTAATCAATAGCGACCAGGATGAAACGATGCCCATTAGAAGCAGTAGGCTTGATCTCACCAATCATATCAATGCCCCACATGGCAAAAGGCCAGGGAGCAGTCAACACATTCAAGGGTGATGGAGGTATATGTACTTTATCAGCATAGATTTGACACTTGTGACATGTTCTGGAATGTTGATAGCAGTCAGCTTCCATGGTAGACCAATAGTAACCTGCTCTCAATATCTTCTTTGCCATGGTATGACCACTAGAATGAGTGCCAAAGATCCCATCATGCATATCTTCCATAATCTCTGTTGCTTCCTTCTTATCCACACAACGAAGTAAAGTTGAATCATGATTGCGCTTGTATAAAATGCCATTACTCAAAAAGAACTTAGCAGAAAACCTTCTCAGAAACTTTCTATCTTTGACAGATGCCGCTTCAGGGAACTCCTGGGCTTCAAGATATCTTTTCACTTCATAGAACCAAGGCTTCTCTTCTGCTTCTTCAGTGTCAATCTCATTGCAGTATGCAGGCTTCTCAAATCTATCAATAGTAATCTTGGGACCTTCGTCATCCCAGTTGATCTCAAACATGGATGCCATGGTGGCTAATGCATCTGCCAACTGATTCTCTCTTCGTGGAATATGTCCAAAGGTAATCTCTTTGAAATGTGGGATCAAAGACAACACATGCTCTCTGTATGGAATGAGATTATCATGCTTGGTATCCCAATATCCTTTAATCTGACTTACTATCAGGGCTGAATCTCCATATACGTCCAGGAACTGAATCTTCATATCAATGGCAGCTTTGATACCCAGGATACATGCCTCATACTCAGCCATGTTATTAGTACAATAGAAACAATGTCTGGAAGTAATCGGGGGTATGACAACCTCCAGGGGAACTGATCACAACACCAACACCATTACCATGGGCATTAGAAGCTCCATCAAAAACCATAGTCCATCGGGATCCTTGTTCAGGTCCGTCATATTGTCCAGGTTCTTTGGTAATAATCATAATGTCTTCATCGGGGAACTCAAAACTCATTGTCTGATAATCATCCACTGCCTGATGAGCCAAATGATCAGCTACAACACTTCCTTTAATGGCCTTCTGAGTAGTATACTATATATCATATTCTGTCAAGATCATTTGCCATCTTGTTATTCTTCCGGAGAGAGCAGGTTTCTCGAATATGTACTTGATTGGATCCATCTTTGAAATCAATAAGGTAGTATGAGTTAACATATATTGTCTTAGTCGGCGAGCAGCCCATGCCAAAGCGCAGCAAGTTTTCTCGAGCAGTGAGTATCTTGTTTCACAGTCGGTAAACTTTTTGCTAAGGTAGTATATTGCCTGCTCTTTTCGACCAGACTCGTCATGTTGCCCCAATACACACCCCATTGAGTTGTCTAATATTGTTAAGTACATAATCAAGGGTCTTCCATCAACTGGTGGCATCAAAATTGGAGGTTCTAGGAGATATTTCTTGATTTCATCAAAGGCTGTCTGGCACTCATCATTCCATTCCATTACCTGATCTTTCTTCAACAACTTGAAGATTGTCTCACAGGTAGCAGTCAATTGGGAAATAAATCTTGCAATGTAGTTCAATCGTCCCAAGAAACCTCTAACTTCCTTCTCAGTACGGGGAGCTGGCATCTCTCGTATAACATTTACTTTTGCAGGGTCCACTTCAATACCTTTTCCACTGACAATGAAACCCAGGAGCTTACCAGATCTAACTCCAAAAGTACACTTGTTTGGATTCAATCTTAACTTGTATTTCTTCAACCTCTCAAACAATTTATGCAGATGATCAAGATGTTGCTTTTCATTCTGGGACCTGGCTATTATATCATCCACATATACTTCTATCTCATGATGAATCATATCATGAAACAAAGCCACCATAGCACACTGATATGTTGCCCCTGCATTCTTCAAACCAAAGGGCATCACTTTATAGCAAAAAGTGCCCCACTGTGTAACAAATGTTGTCTTCTCCATATCTTCAGGTGCCATCTTGATTTGATTGTAACCAGAGAAACCATCCATGAAAGAGAATACTTTATGCTGAGCAGTGTTGTTTACCAGAACATCAATATGAGGAAGTGGAAAGTCATCTTTGGGGCTGGCCTTGTTCAAATCTCTGTAGTCTACACACATACGTACCTTACCATCTTTCTTAGGTACCGATACCACATTTGCAACCCACTGAGGATAAGAAGTCACTGCTAAGAACCCTGCATCAAACTGTTTCATCACTTCTGCCTTAATCTTCTCTGACATTTCAGGACGCATGCGACGAACCTTTTGCTTCTTTGGACGACAATCTTCTTTTACTGGTAAACGGTGAACCACAATGTCTGTATCCAACCCTGGCATATCTTCATAGGACCAAGCAAAGATCTCCACATAATCATGTAACATCTGAATCAACTTGCTCTTGACACCATCTTCTAATTCAGCCCCTATCTTGACTTCTTTCCTGTTTTCTTCAGTTCCCAGATTCACAACTTCGATTGGCTCTTCATGTGGCTGTATAGCTTTCGCTTCTTGTTGTAACAACCTAGCAAGCTCTACAGGTACCTCACACTCGTCCTCCTTTCCTTCTTCAGCTTGATAGATCGGATTCTCGAAATTATAATTGGCAATAGTAGAACTGTTATCAACAGGATCCAGAGTGGATGAGGATCTGCATTTTAGTGATGTGGGTGTGTGTAAGAACACATAGCTGATAAAACAAAAATAAAAGAAAAGAAAAACAAGGAATACAATATTTACTAAAACGAAACGTCCACTGATTTTTATTGAATGAAGTATGCAAATGAAATGACATCCCGTAACAAGCACACCATTGTGCCCCGGGTAAGGCACAAGGTTTAAGAGTTTAATTGTTCAAAAATTACAAACTTTAAAAGTAACAACACAGTAATAGTATTTACTCCTGACTAAAGGAGATAGGAATAACATCTTCAGCCTTCCAGTTATTGAGCCCAACACCCACAGTAGGAAAAATCCAAGCATCCAGATTATAATCTTCCTCATAGTCACCCACAGCATTGATCTGATTCTCCATAATCCCCTGATTAGTGATACGAACAACACGAGCACGACGAACAGCCTTCTGGGACTCTGCAGTGAAACCCAAACCAAATTTATCAGACTTGTAAGGAATATCAGGAAGCTGACCCCAAATAGTACAACCACCTTCATCCACCACAGCTCTAGCATCTTTGAGGGAGGCCATTGTTGGAGGTACTCTGGTGACCACAAAAACTTTCTTGACAACAGGAGGAGCTTCATAATTATTAACAACCCAAGGAACTACTTCGAATGTCTGGCACGGAGTTTCAACATATTCACCTTCCACTTCAAGATATTTAAAGGTGTTCACATGGCTAACTATATATCCTTCCTCTCCATACACAGTGACAACTTTTCCTTCTACTGGATATCTCAGCTTCTGATGTAAGGTGGAGGTTACAACACCTGCCCCATGGATCCAGGGACGCCCAAGCAAACAAGAATAAGAAGGACGGATATCCATTACATAAAAAGTAGCATTGAAGACCTGAGAACCTACTTTAATTGGGAGATCAATTTCTCCATGCACCACTCTTCTTGAACCATCAAAAGCTTTCACCACTATATTACTGGGCTTCAACACATCATCTTCAGGACTAAGCTTATTCAGAACTTCTTTGGGAAACACATTCAGCGAGGAACCATTGTCTATTAACACATGTGACAGGGTAGTGCCCCTACATTAAATGGAGATATGTAGAACCCTGTTATGATCCCTCTTAGCAGGAGTCAAATCAGCATCGGAGAAACCTAACCCATTATCATAGGTCAAGTGTGCAACACAATTTTCAAACTGGTCTACAGAAATCTCATTTGGTACGTGAGCAGTCTTCAAAAATTTAATCAGGGCCTTGGCATGAGCCTTAGAACACAACAATAAAGACAGCATAGAAATCTTGGAGGGAGTATACCCCAATTGATCAACAATGTCATAATCACTCTTGCGAATGATCTTCAATACTTCTTCCATCTGCTTAGCAAGCTCATCAGCAGCTGGCACATTAGTTTGTATAGGTTCAATAACAGGACCTTTGCCCCAAGCATCAGTAGTGGAGGTAGTAGCTGGAGTAACTGTATTCTTGGAGGTAACTGGAGGAGAGAAAACTCTTCCGCTTCGTGTGATCTTACTAGATCCAGCAATATTATCAACATCAAGGTTTTCATCAGCAACAGGCGTATCAGCTAAGGGTTCCTACTTAACACCATGGATATAAACATTGGAACCATAATGCCAAGGCACAGCTTTATCAGAAGTATATGGAATAGGACCCGGAGTAGTAATGATCATAGGAGCCACTCTAGCTTCAACAACAATCTTCACAGGACATTCAGCAGTAATCTTAATTGGACCCTTATGAGTGATTTTGACAGGGCCCTTGGAAGTAATCCTCACCGGCATTTTATCAACCATATCCACCTCTTCAATCTCCGCACCTTTAGTTATATGATCAACCATGCTCTCCACAGAAGGTGGGGTCCTCTCAAACACTATGGTGTAATTATTCATGAGGCGTTGAATTCTGTCCTTCAACCTCCAGCAGCTATCCGGCTTATAGGCACAATATAAACAATCTTCACGACAACCTGGAAAGAACCCAACTTGTACTAACTTCTTCTTAATAACAGACAATGGTGTAGTCAAATCTGCAACTGATGAAATATGTGAATCTCCATCAATGGCATTGACAGTCTTTTCATGATTTGGCATGGGAGCAGTAATCACATTTGGAGTACCCGGAGGGTCAAACTCAATCTCTCCAGCATCAATCATATCCTGAATCTTATTCTTCAATACCCAACAACTATTGGTATCATGTCCCTGACAATTCGAATGGTATCCACATCGTGCATTAGGATTGTACCTGGGAGAGGTAACATTGGGATTCTGAGGAGGATCCCTCAAAGTGATAAGTTCACCCTTCAACAAGTGTTGCAAGGCTTGGGCCAGTGACATGTTGATCTTAGTGAACCGTCTTCTAGCCCTCTGTTGATTTCCCTGTGGTGGCTCTGGTGTTGTAGGAGTTGGATTGGAGATATGAACTACACTCACAAACTGATGCCTTCTATTACGATCAGGTTGACCATAAACAGCATTCGACTCTTTCTTCCCACTGGGAGGCTTCTTTGCAGTACTTGATGAAGAAGCACCAACTTGGATCTTGCCACTCCTTATACCACTTTCTACGCGCTCTCCTGTCATTATCAACTCAGTGAAGCCAGATGATGATCTTCCAATGAGATGACTGTAAAAGGGACCATTTAACGTACACATGAACATATCCACTAACTCCCGGTCAGTTAGAGGGGGTTGCACTCTTCCAGCCAAGTCTCTCCACTTCTGGGCATACTCCTTGAAATTTTCTTTAGCACCCATGGACATGCTTTGCAGTTGCATGCGAGTAGGGGCTAGGTCAGCATTGTATTGATATTGCTTATAAAAGGCTTCAGCGAGATCATTCCAATCACGGATGTTGGCACTCTCCAACTGATAGTACCATTCCAATTGAGCTCCAGATAAGCTCTCTTGGAAGAAATGGATCCACAACTTCTTATCAGCAGTATGGGGTTGGATTCTCCGGACATAAGACCTCAGATGTAGCTTGGGATAAGAGACACCATCATAAACAACAAAAGTAGGAACCTTGAAACCAATGGGTATAACCACCCCAGATATCAAACTCAGGTCTTCAAAATCCAGCCCAGAAGACTTTTGCAATTCCATAGCATCCATTCTATCCACCAGCATCTTGAACTTATCTTCATTAAGCTCATGATAGTAGTTAGCTTCAGAATCAGAGTCCCCCATTGTATTATGGAGACTGCCTCTCTCTTTCTCAGACTCTTCAGACTCATAATCTTCAACCTGTTCTTTGGTCTTGACAAGACCTCTGAACCTTCTTCCCATGTTGATCAGGCCTCCTGACCTTCTAGTCTTCTTAGTCTTCTTGGCCAGCAGTGTCTTCAATTCATCCTGCCCCTTGGACAAGTTCAGGATCAGCTCTTGGAACTGTGCATTTTGTGCCTGGAGATCTTTAACTGTTTGTTCAAGAGCCATTGCTGAAATAAACAGCGAAAAGATAAGAAACCTGTGCATAAGAAACCTGTGATGCAATGATATGGTGTATAAATGCGTATGCAATGTTTTCAAGGACCGCAGGATTTAAATTTGCTTAAACAACCAAGAAAGTAAACTTTTATTAGTAATAAATTTGTTTGCCCTTTGGGCTTACAAAATGAAATGAAATAAATACAAAAAATGGGGTTTTAAGTCTCCCATGGACGTTTCCTCTTTGTGTTGAGGTATGAGTTGAGATTCCGCTCTTCGTGAAGTTGCTTTGTTAGCTCCAGGATTCTTCCTTGACTTGCTTTGTAATGAGCCTCGAAAGTATCCCTTTTCTCCTTCAACTGGATCCAGGATCTCTGTAAGTCTTCCATGTCAGTGGGCATGTCTGGGTGAAGGATGGTATAAGAGGTATCTCCTTCAGCAACAGGCTCCATAGTAACTAGCAGGATGGCAGGATATGGCATCATAAGAGTCTGAGCACGAGATCGCACCCATCTAAGATAAGCCTCCATAGGAATAGTGTACTTGGGTTCCAGAGTCTTGCTGTCAACCTTGTTCACTTTTCCCCATGCTCGTATGAACCTTTGACGGTAACCTTGCAGATCGTTGTCGTAGTCAAACACAATACCCTGAATCAACATGTCATGTGGACCATCACTCCGAGCGTAACCAAACTGTCGTAGAGCTAAAGAAGGGTTGTAAGTAATGCCTCCTCTTATGCCTAGAAGTGGTACATTAGGAAACTCCCCACAACGGTCAATGATAGTAACATTCTCCATAGACCTGGAGCACCAATGGATATCTGAATGAGAGAGTGACATGATCCTCTTGGACCACCTGAACCCTTGTTCATTCTTCATCACTGAGCGAGGAAGGTGAGAAATAAACCACCTAGATAGCAAGGGTATGCAGCACATCAGAGTTCCTCGTGCCTTTGTAGTACGAATATGAAGAGAGTGCAGAATGTCTCCAAGTAATGTAGGCACTGGATTGTGACTCAGAAATATGTTGATGGTGTGAATGTCTATGAACTGATTTGGATTGGGGAACAACACTAAGCCATAAATCAACAAGGCTAAGATCTCCTCAAAAGCATCATAGCTCATAGCCTTCAAGAACACTTGAGCCTTTTCTATCAACACCTTAGCAAGAATACCCTTAACTCCACTTCTCGTTTCTAGAACAATGTCAGACTTCTTCAGATGTAGAGCTGCAGCAATAACCTCAGGTTTAGGCTCTTTTTCCAAGTCTGTGTATGGTTTCTGATCAAGTACAGGTATACCCAGAAGTTTAGAGAACTCTTCCATTGTAGGAACCAGCTGGTAGTCGGGGAATGTGAAGCAATGGTGCTTAGGATCAAAGAACTGAAACATAACACTCATCATGTCTTCATTGAACCCTGAAGTGACTAGATCCAGTAGGTGACCATGTCTCTTGATGAACTGGGAGGTTTCAGACACTTGAAAAACCAACTCTTTAAGCTTAGGAGGTATGCCTACAAAGTTGATCCTGATAGTGTTTCTACGAGTAGAAGCCATGACCTGCAACAAAGAACAAATATAAATCCTTTGGTCCTTGAAATGGTTAGTGAAAATGATATGCTTATGATGTATGATGATGTCACGATGTTATGCTCAATCACAAACATGTGGCACACACAAACAAGTCACACAATAGCCCTAGGTTTAAAGGCTTGCATGAGGTTTAAAGGTAAGTACCCTCCCCTGAAGTTAGTTGGTTCATCCTGTCCTACAAAAGTAACCAGGTTCTAAGGGATCTCAATATCATTGATCCTTCACAAGGGTGGTTGTTCAGTAGGCAACTTACTTGCCAACCAAAACCCTCCAAGTTTAGAATCTCAATGAGCGTAGTATCGAGTATCAACCAACTTCAGTCTTCACCAAAGCCGGCTATCTCACTACTTTCTAAAGGCCAAGATGGGATAACTAGGGTTCTAAAAGTTAGTTAGTGCATTGACAACATATGGCAGCCTCATATTATCCTCAACTTGACTTAAGGAACATAAGCACCAACCATGAAGTCACACTAAACTATGGCCACCAGATCAACCATATCGGTATACGCCGTACAGTTTCCTTGGTCTATTGCCATTTACCTAAGGTACACTAGATCCGGGTTAGGATCTTTCACACAAAAAGCCCAACAAGTAATATAAAGCAAACAAGGCAAACAATTTAAGTGATCTAATTCCTAAGGGTACCCCTCTTTTATTAAATCCCCAGCAGAGTCGCCAGTTCTGTAACACGGTGGGAGAACTGACTTTAGTTATGTTGCGGATAGCAAGAGTCGCCACCGACTTTTATTTTATCCAAAGGAAAGGCATAAAAGAACAAGAAAGACCTTTAAAAGACTTTTGGGTTCGGGGGATAGGTTATGTAAAGGGAAGGTGTTAGCACCCTTTACATCCATGGTTATCCATGGGCTCTTAGTTACTTAGCTCACTTTAAAATGTTTTTGAGAAGTGTAGTGTGTGAATAAAATTTCCTTTAAGTACTTTATAATGATCCATGTACGGATATATATAAAGTCTTTGTTTTTGAAAATTCGTTTGAACAAAATGTGAAGTGTTTGAAATGTTTTTGAAAAATGAGCAAGTACATAAGAGGAACCTACCCTAAGTTAAGTCTTTTATGTTCTTAAATATCCTTTAAGTGGTAAGACTATCCCTATTATTAAGGAATAGGTAGTCATTACCTTGGATGTGTGAGGGACAAATGAAGGGACATCTGTTATTTAGGCAACTGTAAGGTGTATTTAGCAATTTCGAAGGGACTTATCATCTTTATTCGAAAGGGACAAGATCATTACGAAGGCAACCATGAAGGGACTTGATCTTTTTATCTGTTAAGGGACTAGATGATATGAGAGAAGGGACTTTGCTTTACACCTTACTTGACCTTTTGTTTAGGCAACATGAGTGGGAACCCCTTAAGAATGTGAGATGACGATCCAGGATCGACTTACGTGTGTGAGTGTACCAATTCAGATATTTATTTTGAGATTTAATGATCTAAATTCAAGTTTACATACAAACATGTTTTACACTCCCTATTTTACTAACCATAGCATTTAAAATAAATAATAAGAATTATTCTACAACTATTACATAATGGATACAATTACATTATAATTAAAATGATTAAAATAAGCAAATAAAATAAATAATTAAATGGGTTAGTAGTAATAATAATAAAATAAATAATCACATAATAGATAAATAAATAAAGAAGGGGGTTAGTAACAAAATAAATATAAGAGGAAGAAATTAGCGTGATAATAAAAAAAGTTCAATTTTTAAATAAATAAATATTTTTTGAGATATTTTAATAAGAGAAATAATTAATAATAATTATATACTAATAAATATAAATTAATAGTCTAATTATTTAGTTTTATACACATATTATAAAGAATATTGGATTATAAGCATACAAAGTGATAAATTAAGTTCATACAATAAAATTAGGGTTTAATTAAATTATCCAAATTAGAAAAGTATAAACAAATTAATCATTTACAAAATAATTAGGGTTTTAAAAAAATATTATTAGGGTTTATAAATTTAGAAAATAGAATTAGGGTTAATTTATTAACTAAATTATTTACATATAAAATCTATATACAAATTATAAAATAAATATTTCAAATTTACAAAATTAAAATTTATAATATAATTTTGGTTTTAGGTGAGAATATTTTAATTAAATACCTAATAATGACTCTAATTATTTAAACAAACATATACACATTTTTATTCAAATAAACAACAAACTATATTTTCTTAGAAAAAATTTAAGAATGAACATATATATATATATATATATATATATATATATATATATATATATATATATATATATATATATATATATTAATTCAGATTTATGAAAAATAAAATTTAATTAAGAAAATATTTGTAAATAGAATTTTTAAATATTTAATTTGGTTGAAGAATATTAATTAATATATTAAATAAACACAAAACAAGAAGAAAAAAAAAACAGGACCTGGGATTTGAACCCAGGTCCTTTACCTGGAAATAGAGGAGGCTTTCCACTGGGCTAGCTTGTTCACGTGTGACAACCAAACATCACAATTTCGTTTTATTTGAATCCTGCAAAAAACAAAGGAAATTAAAATAAAAACGTCCCTGGCTGGATTTGAACCCACGCCTTATTGCAAACATTGAGACTGCTTCACCACTGGGACAAACGCGCGTTTGTGATAATCCTATCAAACCAAATCCTAATCAAACAATTCAAATATTTGAATTTTTTCAATTCGCGCGCATCAGAGGTCATCCCCTACCTCCAGACTTGCGTTTTTTCCTGCGAACTTAGTTACAATATTACCTGCGATTTTTCTTGCCCATGAAACCTGCAAATATCAAATACCATACAACAAGCACAATTTCCTCAAATTAATTACATCAATGAGTTCCTCATGACTCATACAACAAAACCATGTCATTAGAATCCATTTAAATTAGGTAAATCACAAAATCCCAATTTGGAGCTTAAAACCCTAGCTATGGTGTTTTCACGATTCAGCCATAGTTCTTCACCAAACAGTCCAGAAACCATCTATAGACAACAACAAACATTAATACATATCTAAAATTCATTATAAACAAGCAAATTTAATGAATCGAAGAAAAATATTTTAAGAACATATATGCTTCGGGTTATGCATTAAGTCATGGTTCAGAGGCATGTGAAGATTGGTTTCGATTCAGGGATGTCCAGGGAACCTCTTGGTGTTCTTAAAATACCTTATAACTCTTTGCAATGTGAAACCCGAAAATTGGATTTGGATGAGATTTTTGAAGTTTGGAGATGATGTGAGAGGCTGCAATTTTTCGTCCCAATGCATTGTGTTAGTTTGAGTACATATAGTAGATGGAATTAGGTCAAAATATTGTAGGTTTGTTTGGATTTTTTGGATAATTGAGATTGAAAAAGATCATGTTTTAAATTTCAAATATTCTTGAATGTAACCTTGCTATTTTAAGACAATCACTATAATTCTCATATCAATTTGATCCAAGCCATATTTATGATTTTCTAGAAGCAATATCTCATTTAAATATTTGATTTATCTATTTTATTTTGATTTAAAATGATTTAAAATGAATAAAATCAAAATAAATAAAATCAAAATAAAAAAATATGAATAAATGAGGATTGGGTCGTGCATGATGTCATGTTAAAGTTTGGATCACAAAATTGCAAGCCCATTTGGAAGAATTTGGTTTTAAACCCCCATTTGCTTCATAAACTTCCCTAAAATTTCCCAACTTTGCAAGGGCACAAATCCTTCAATTTTAATGCTATGAAGGTGTTCTTGGACATTTTGGAAAGCTTAAAGAGTCCTCTAACCAACCCCATTGGTTTCATGTCCATATCTTTTACCATTCTCAAGTTATGCCTTTTTGAAGTTGTTGACTTTTTGTTGACTTTCAAAAGGACCTATTATGTCTTAGCTCATACCTTCCAAATGAAGCATTTTTGGGCTTGGCTTGTGAGACACAAAGTTGTAGAGAATTCAATTTCCTTAAAAATGAGCTTTGGATGGGAAAATTTTGATAGAGCATGTGAAAGTTATGTCTGGTCAAAGTTCAGTTGACTTTTCCTGAGGAAACCCTAATTTAGAAACCCCTGATTCTTGATGATCTGAAATCTCCTTGATGGATCATGATCAACCCTTGATCAAATGATGAATTTTACTTCATATACTTTATGTTGGCAAAAAATCATGAAGTTTGACTTTGGTTTGACCACAGTTGACCTCAGTTTGACTTTTTAACTACTTGACTGATTTTGACTTATCTGATCATCTGACTGAGCAAACCTTTGAGAAAAGTCTTGAAACTTGTCATGGGGATTCTCAAACACATATAAGATGTTATTAAGCTCACTTGAAGTCTTGGAAGTCCATTTAGCCTGATTAAAGTCAAAACCCTAGTTTAGGAGGCACTGCTTAGGAGGATGCATGGTCTGAGGGAATTGTCAAATCTTCTGACTAATTGTGAACCTTGTGAACCTCATAAGATGTCTTGTGAACCTCATGGGAGGTATTGTGAGCCTTGTGAACCTCATGGGAGGTCTTGTGAACCTTGTGAACCTCATGGGAGGTCTTGTGAATCTTGTGAACCTCATGTACCTCTTAGTACACAAAGTCTTGTTTTGTGAGGGCAAATTTTGGGGTGCAACAGGGTGGCCTTCCCCAGTACAAGTGTTTGAATAGTTTTGCACTTGACTGACTAATCTTCGCTCTTGGAGAGATTTGAATCTCGAGGTGATTGCCCCAGTTTGGCTGAAATTTGAAGAGTTTGCTCGACGTAATTGCCCCGGATTGGCTAGCTCTTACCATGACTGGTTGGGAAAGTTTTTTTTACTCAATGGAGCTTTCTCGAAAAAGTGTACCTCGACGTGACTGTCTTTCATAAGTTTTAGACTTCTCAACTTGGCAAACTTAAGCTTATGGACTGAATTTCTGCATGTGAACCAATTATGATGCCAAACAAATGTATGCAAGCAAAAAATGTTTATTCTTGGAATGAAAATTCTAATGCAGCACACATGTCAATCTTGAAGTTTTGAAAAAGGGTCGTAAACCGTTGTGAGCGAATTACTGGTTAAGATATGACATTATTTTTGAATGAAAGTATGTACATGCAATACCACCAAGGATCTTTTAGCACAACTCATAGGAGTCAGGAACGCGACCTCGTGGTAGTATGCTCTCAAAGTAGCCCTGTTTCAGTTAGGACTTTTGAGGGCTGTATCGTGGCCTGGTTCACGGTTATAGAAACAAAGGATATAGGCTCGAAGTTTATTTGTGCCCACCCACTCTTCGTGATGTTCTCCATTCCTATGTTCAGCTAATTTTCACAAGCACTCACCTTTCATAAGGTTTCATGCTGGTTGAGGAACCATTACTGCTATCAGTTCAAGCACCAATCAGGTTATCGTTAAGAGTCAGTCACTCCTCTATCTTTCGTGTCTGTGCCACACCACTTTATTCTCATTTGAGGATCTTTCTTGTGTAATCCTTTTCGTCTTTCGCTTTTGTGTTATTTTGCTTATCCCTAACTTTTGCCTGGACTGATTCTTGTGAATCTTTGATTGTAAAGTCCAGCGGGATGCCCTAACTTTTGCCTAAGTCACTTGTTTTCAAGTTTCGACTTAGCGGGCTTTTTCATTTTTTTTGAACAAGTCGTGTGACATTGTTTGTCTTGATTGCTTTGCGAGGGTTGTGATTGCCTCATTCTTTGGTCGACAAAGGGTAACCATTGTGGTTTTCAATCTTTGGACCTTTTGAATTGGATAACCATTGTGATTTCATGTCTTTGGACCTCTTGATTAGCATAGTAGAATGTAATGGATCCCCAAATACACTCCTTTATGAAAGCCTGAACGCTTGGTCCGACTAGCTGACATCTACCCTGCCCCTGGGTTACATGTGAGGGTTTTCCATGCGAAAAGAAACTCCAACTTCAAGGCTCAAAGGGGTTAGCAAGGGTCTATCTTACTTATATCTCCAGTGTTTAGGGATTTGAAACAAAGCTTGTACATCGTCAACAGGGCCTTACTCGAGAGCACACAATTAGAGATTTTGTGTTTTTGTTTCGTCATTCTCCTTCATAGAGTTTAAACATGACAATTGGTATTGCAATGTAAACATGCAAGGTTATAAGTGAATGTGAATGAATTACTTCAAGAAAACATGTGAGTTTTATTATTGCTAACATTCAAAAGCAAACAAATTTCATACATGTAGACAAATGTTTAGCACATAAAAGTAACTGCAAGTGGAAATGCAGTAAAGAAACTGAGTATTGCCGTAGTTGAGGAGGCTTGACTTCGTCTGGACCTGTCAGTCTTGGATACTCTCAGTAATCAATAGCTCTTTTACAGACTTATAATCTTCAAGTTGCAGCCATATACCCAACCATGGCAGTCATACTTCTTTTTCTAGTTATTCTGACTCTAACACGAGGCGTCTGAAGCAAAAGGTGAAGTTGTGGAGTAAAGTTGCCCCATAAGGTTGCTCGGAAAGACCTGACGATCTTCTGCCTACGTATCTCCATTGACCAAAGAACAATGAAGAATCAGAGCGACGTAGTTCCCCCCAATATGGATGAAAATGAACAATGAAGAAAGGAAAACACATAAATGCCATCACTGAGAGTACTTGAATACTGTTGGCTTTATTTGCTTCATGAATACCCTGGCGTTCTGGGTGATTAACCCGAAGATTGTAGCTTAACATGGACCATCTGGTAGAACAACCGTGACACCGGTTCCGTCGTGATTAGGCATCAGATTCTGGAGTACCTTTGGATAAGGAGAAAAATTGATTTCCTTGGACTCAATTAGGTCTTGTACCTTGTTCTGAAAAGCCCAACATTTATCAATACTGTGCCCCTGGGCACCCGAATGGAACTCGCACCTGGCATTTGAATCAAAATTTGGTGGTAGATTATCAGCAGAAGGAGCCCTCATGGTACGGAGCTCAACCAGGTTCAACTTCAGCAGCTCTGGAAGCAATACAACATATGGACATGGGATATGATCAAGTCTGCGGTTCCTCGCTCTTGTTCTTTCTTGAAATGGTCTCTGTGCCTGTTGTTGCTGACCCTGAGATTGTGATTGAACATTTCGTTGTTGACATTGCTTTGGGCGCCTGACATGTCCCTGTACTCTCTTACTCATACTCGGCCGAGGAGCGAATGAATGTTGTTGATGTAGCCCCTTTGAAGACTTGGCCTGAGCAATGATTCTTGAAGAAGGAAAATTGACCACCTCTTTTGTATTCATGCATGCTTTATCTTGCGGCACTTCCGGCCCGGTTAGTCCAAAAGTGATTACGCCTTCATCAATTAAGTCTTGCACTTGATGTTTAAATGCCTTGCAATCATTAACATCATGTCCGGGAGCTCCAGAATGAAAAACACAGTAGGCGTAGGGATTCCAACTTTGGTGAAGTTTACCGGAAGGAGGAGTTAGCTCGCGATACTCAATCAACCCCATTTTGAGCAGTTGTGGGAATAATTCAGCATAAGACACGGGTATCAAATCAATAACCCTTTCTTGCTCCTGTTGATGACGAGTTGCTACCAATGGAGGAGCTAAAAACGAAACCTGTTGAAGTATTTCTCCTGGAAACCAAGGTGTAGCAGTTGAGGAGGATCCCTGATAAGGAAAGAAAGTGCTCACTTCTTTGGTAACTATTGGTGTAGGATCATTTAGCTCACATGTGGAGTTGGTTCCTATCTGATGCTCTTCCTGACTGCCAAGTGGTGTTTGCTGGTGAAGAGACTCAAACTGTAGAGGAAATACACCTAACAAACCTTGATTTAGTGGACATCCCAAAGAGATGGGAGAAACATGACCTTCTATTTGAAAAGCAGACACACATCTATTTCCTTTTTCAACATACCATTCATGATTCCCGTAAGTAGCTTTATCTGAGTCTTCATCAAGTTGAATTCTTCTCTCAGCAATTTCTGATTCTGGGACAACGCTCGAATGTCCACTATAAAATGCCCCAGTTGGGCCTTCATCTCAGTCACCTCCGCTCGGAGTTGTTCCATGCCCATACCCTGACAATCATGATTCAAGTTGGCCATTTTGGAGATAAACCAAGTCAAGATAAGAATCTGTCCCTGAACACCTGTAAAAATGCAAGGATGTATGCAAATGCCATGTTCAGTTATTTCCAAGGATTCTATCCGTTTTGATCCATGTTTTAATGCAAAAAAAAATCTGACGGTTCAATCCAGATATGTGATCCTTAGAAGTAACTGAACATGTATGCTAAAATGCCATGATGTCATGTATGCAACTGGCATGTGATCAGCGGTCTGACGCTGGTGTGGATCAGATGACCAAATGTTGGTGAAGATCATAATGTCATTATCTCTGTGCAGAAATTCCAGACTTCTCAACCAAGTATCATATAGGACCGAATCATATCATGGAGTAACACTGGCAAAAACGGGTATGTTGAAAGTTCAGGGTTCCTGCAAACCTGTAAACCCCTCCCAATCTCACGGGTGTGCTACTACGGGTCAACATCATGGACTCTCAAAGCCGAGCAGCAATAATACGTTCACCATTTCCGAGAAATGGCTCATGACCAAATCAGGGAATCGATTTGGCATTATGTACTACCCAGGGAGGCCTTAGTTGAGTCCAGAAAAACAAGCATCCCTCATAAGTTCCCGGCTTCAAGCACTGAAGTCGAGAAACAATAGTACATTCATCCTGAAGGGTACAATACTACCATCATACGACCAGTTGCTTTAACTGGGTTCCTATGAGAGAACAAGGTCATCCTATGCGATTTCCTAGTGGTCCCTCGAGTGCGAATGGGTTTTCCACAAAATGTGGTCTGCCACTATCACCACTGGAGAGGGTTGTTTCCACTAAGGTCCTCGGTGATTGGTTCCCAGTGTTAGCAGCTCAGGTGAGAACATTCTATGGTCTACCTAGGCAGTATAGAACATATCCCAAGAGAGCCTGATCTGGGTGTGGGACTCGTGAAAACTACACGTGCTCAAAACCACGCAAGCCACACGACTGCCCACTCTAAATCCTATATGTATACTCAAGCCGGCTATTTGGCTTATCTCACAATAATCCCATCCCGCTAAGGAAAACCAGAACAGCCAATACAGTATATGCCAGTATATGCAACAATAAAGTAAAATGCAGAAAGCTGTAAATAAAGCTGTAAAGTAAAGCGATAAATTGTAAATAAAACAGTAAAGCTAAACTAAAGCACAACAACAGAAGAATAAACACCCAAAGAAAACAGAAATAGACAAGCGCTAGGATTGACTCTCAAAGGGGAAACCAAAGATTCTGGGTTTGATCCCCAGCAGAGTTGCCAGCTGTCGCTCCCGGGATTTTCATCCTAGTACAAACGCGAACGTGGCGCGGAAAAGGTAGAGTCGCCAGCCAGACATTTTTATCCCGAAGGAACGGGAAAGGTAATGTTGCATGAACCTATTGAAGAAGGAAAAGAACGAGGCCTTGCGAACCAAATATCTGGGTCCAGAAGTCGGTTACGAATTGGGTAGGTATTAGCACCCAAATTCGTCAGCCGTATCCGACGGGATCCACGCCTGTTAGTCTGTTTCAAAGGGTGAGAAATATGATGTTGTTCAAATGAAAGAATGACTATCTGGAATGGAAGTGAAATGAGAAAGGGAATTAGAAAGGAAAATGGAACAAAGGGGGAAAACGTAGGGAAAATAAAGAATGTGCTCGAATGGGCCATACCCCACTGCCTACGTACCTCATCGGGAAAATGAGGATCAGAGTGGCCGTAGTTCGTCTAACTAAGGCGGGAACATGTTTTTGTTTTTTAGGATGATGTTGCCATAGCTCTAACTCAGGTGTTACCGGCTCTGACTCGAGGGTGTTTACCGTATCGCTGTTTGAACTGTCGAGGCAAGTCACATTCGTCCGCAAAGAGTATGAGATGAGAAGAGAAGACGTGATGTCTTGGTTTATTGTCTTTTAGAAGAAGTGTTTTGACTTTGTGTTTATTGTATGTACAACACTAAAGACTATGATACATGAGCAAATACTTTCCAAGATCGCCCCCAATGGAACGTTTGTAAAGTATCCTAGAAGAGTGAAGGAGACCTTCACTAGTCATTTCCCGTATAGCTTAAGACTCGTGGCGCATTGTACACATTTTCCTTTATTAAGTATTTTGATTTTTTTCTTTAAGATGAGAAATGAGACTCAAGTTGGGAAAGGAAAAAAACTAAGGGGGACTAAGACACAATCCTAAGTTAATTGAGTTTAAAGGTGACCCATGGTTAGTGAAGCTTGAAAGATTAAAGCTACCTAAGAGGATATTAGACTAGAAATGCGAGTACAAAAATTTAATAGTAAATAACATGACCCTCCTACATCATGGTGGGTAAAAAACGTGTATGAATCGTAAGTGAGATGGAACGATGGATCAGGTGGGTCGATTGCGTGGTGCTGAGATGCACGACTTATGGTGTGCAACATACAAGGCTTGCTTTTGGTGTAATGGAATGGAACGATGGTAATCGAGGAATCCTAAAGTCACATGAAACTTTATTTATTTATTTGAAAATTTACTCGACGTTGGATCGAGTATTTCTTTATTTTATTTTTGAGATTTGGTTTTCTAGCGATTCATTTTATCTTTTCTATCCTAATTATAGGAACTATACAAGCATAAAAGTTCTAAGCTATTACATCACAAAGTACTAAACACAAAAATATAATCGAGGCATAATAAAAATAATCCAAGTCCATAAGCGAATCCTCGAAAAAATACCTGCACAAAAAGAAAATGTTAGTAAATGAAATGAAGATGCATATGCAACAATATGTCGAAAATGAATTAAGGTAAAAACAAGTTGCAAGAATTTCTAAAGCATATAAGGCATAAAACCAAAATAATGGCTAATCGCTTCATGGAAACGCACTTGAATGGTTTCTAAGACTAAGTCCTAAAACTAAAGGATTTTACATGATATCAACATTCTAAAATCAGTAGCTAACACACACTAAGGCCTTCTAATATTCTAAGATCAAGCCTAATTAATCTATGTCCTAATGCACCATAAAATCCTAAGCTAAACTAGATGGATTTACAATGGAAAAGTTGAATGAGATCAATGCACTAAAAATAGCACAAGTCCTGGAAAAAATATGATATTAATTCCCAAGGGTCTCTAACTTGACTATAATATTGTGTTAAAAAATCTCCTAAAAATTCATAACCTAACTATGTCAAACGGTCACCTAAATCTACCTAAGATTCAACCACAATTTTACACAAACAACACTACCAAAACAGTGGATAAAATGGCCTAAAAAATATACCAAAAATTATTCCAGGTTATATTATAAGTCCTTTAATCATATCAAAAAGAATGGGACAAAAATATTATAGGAAGTGGGAGAAATAAAATGTACAAAATTATATATAACTAAAAGAAATCAATATAAAGCTAATTAAATAGAAAATCGAAATTAAATTGAAAAATACCAAAATTCAGAAAGTAAAAATCTAGAAAGTTTCTAAAATGAGTTAAAAGACTACTATAATTTTTGTGGAATTTTATTAGGCTTTTTGGTATTTTTTATGGATTTAAATGGAAAAGGTATGAAAATAGAAATTAAAAAAATATTAGAAATAGGAGGGGGGTGAGAATAGAGACATTTCTGGTTAAAAATCCATTGGGCTTGGTTGAGAGGGGTGTTAATAGTGATTACACTAGGACCATAGGCGCATCAGCCTGGGTGTCCATGCTATGGGTCTTAAGTCAACCGAGTTGACTAATCTGGGCCCTACGATTAACAGCTTGATGATGATGATACTATAAACGTCATATGATGCGATGGTGCATGGTTGTTACAGTGGGGAGACACGCGCAGAAGTGAAATCCAGCGGTCCTACCGGACGGTTGTCACCGTCGGAGTGGACCGTGAAGAGGGAATCTTATCCTCTTATTGGAATTCTGATGGCGATTAAAGGATCTTAATGACGGATTAATGTTATTAATCTTTATTATCCTTTTCCTTATTCCATTAATTTCCATTAAACTCTTCAGTTTCAAATTAAAATTATAAACAAACAAAATAAAAAGAATTCCAAATGAAAAAACAGAAACACAAGAACCCTAGGTCTTCTTCTCTTCTTCGCCGCCCTCATGCTCTCTCTCTTAACTCAACCCTAGCCGCCGCCAGAACTCTAATTTGCCCACCGGAGAGCCGCCGCGCCACCATGAAAACCTAACCTCTCTTCCCCAACCTTCCTTCTTTTCTTCCCTTGACAAACCCTAGCCTCTCTCTATCTCTCCGAACGGCGCATCCTCCATCAGACCCTAGCCTAATTCTTCATCCTCTCCACAAATCCTTCTTCCATTTTTTTTACAATCCTTAATCAAACTACCGAATTGAAGCTAAACACATCTAAACCCTAAAAGTGAAGGATCTCATTCGAACAACAATGGAGCATGGTCACGAATAATGTCACCGCGGCCATGATCCAGCAAGAGAAATGGGCATTCTCGCATCCACAAAATCAGATGAAGGTTAGATATGAGTGAGCTTACCAACGAAGACGGAAATGGCGTCGTTCGATCCTTGGTGACGATTGAACTCGACGTTCAGGTACTTACGATTTCTTTCTCGCTATGTAAATACACTTCTCCTTCTTCAGTTGCTGTAACTTCCGAATCGTTTTCACGATCGAAACTCGTTTTGTTATGCGGTTATTTGAAACTTCTTTTGAACCGTAGTTCTCACCGTGTTATTGAATTTACAGGCTAATTCCGCTTGTGGTGTGACGCAGATTATCGCGTAATAGTGAAGATTGTGATGAAGTTGTTGATGTACTCGCAGATTACTCAGTTGCAGAAGGTGAAGAGGAATGAGGATTGAGAAACCGCGGTCTATCAAAGAGCAAAAGAGTATTTTCTTTTCTTGATTTCTCTGTTTCGTTTTCCTGAACCTTTGCTCTTTTACGAATTTACAGGTCAAAGAATTGATGAATGATGAAGGTGAATGGATATGGTTGTGAAGATGACTGAAGAAGTTTATTGATGATAGGAGGTCTGGATTTTTGTTGAATTTGTTGCAGGTTTATGATGAAGCGTGATGATAATTATGAAAAGAAGAGTGAGGAAGAATTCATGATATTTTCTGAGGATTCATGAGAGTCAAGTTTTGATGAAGATGATGGATTGAGGATGAAGAAGATTAAAGGGTGTTGAAGAAGATGATGAAGAGGAATGATGGTTGTTGAGGGTGGATTGCAGAAGAAAATTCAGTGGTGAAGAGTGAATGAGGAAGAGTGAAGTTGCAGAAAGATAAGGTTGAAGAATGAGGTTAGAAGACTAAAGAAAAGAGTGAGAAGAATCATTTTTTATCTCGAAAAGAAGCTGACCAATGACTTTATAAAAGTGAGTTTGTTTTGTGATTCAGTTGAAAATCAGTTAGAAGATCTGTTAAGAATCCTGGTTTTTCGGTTAGAAGTTTGTTGATGGTTTGTTCAACTAATAAATGCTATTCGGATGGTGATGATGCATGATGTTAGGGGGATATTGGAGAAACATGAAGCTTGAAGATTGAATGGAAAGTTCTCCAAAGTTTTCAGTTATTCTGTTGTAACTTATTTCTTGTTTACGTTCAATTATTTCCTCCCCCTCCTTTTTGAGTAATTCTGAACATTCCCATTCTCCTGTAATTTTTTTTGCCCTGTCATCCCTTTGTAAATGAATGAATTTCTGTTAGCTTTGATGGAAAACTAGTGAGAATTTTCTGTTTTTTTTGTTGTTAACTTTTTCGATTGTTTCTGAATATGCCCCGCGTTGCCTCTTGGTGTGTGTATGTGTAGGTTGATTCACGGCTGATTGGAGTTTGTGTAGCTGTATCCTTTTTCCATTTTTTCTCATGAAACAAAAGTCAAGAGTGGGCCATATAATCTTGTATTAACTTTCCATCCCTTTTTTTTGCCAATTGGTAATCAAATGGGCTTTGTAATAAAATTGGACTTTGAGTTTAATAATTTTGATATTGCATCAATGGTTTAAAAAGTTGGATTCTAGACAAAAAGGTCAAAACAAGGATTAACAATATGATTAGTATCAAATAATGGATTTTTGGACTTGGATAATTGGGATAATGAACCTTAATTGGTTTTGTAGTTTTTTCAAATGAAGTTGAATTTTGTGAGACAAGGAATGGGTAAATAGATTAGAAAAGAAATTGTTTATGGATAATGGGCTTGAAAATAGTCATGAGCTTAAGATAGAGATGGTAATAATGGACAAAATTTGAAAAGGCTTAAAAGAGTACGGGAAATAGATATCTGGATTTAAAGTAAGCTCGAACCACGCCTTCCAAATAAATCATGACCAAGTTACTTTTTCCTCCTTATCTTGACCACAAACCAATTCTCAAGAACTTTATGATACCATGATGAATCCACAAATCAATAATACCTCAAATCACGCTTCTTAAATCGCTTGGTAATACCATTCTCGAATCGAGTCATAAGCAACAAATAAAGTGCCTTGACCACAATGATGGATGATATGGAGGAACTCATAAGAGGTCAAATTTTGCTTCAATTCAGGTGTAATATATCTATATAAATCCTCTGAATATGAATAAGCAAATCACAAGAATGTGCTTCGATCCCACGTCTTCAGAGCTCAATGAAATATATGAGTGCAAATGTTTTTTTTTGTTTTTTTTAAAATGTTGATGAACATGAAACATAAGCCAGTCGAAGTAATAAATTAAGAGGGCAAATTTTGGGGTGTTACAATAAGCTTTAAATATGCGCCCCACTTTTTATTTTAAAAATAAAGACCAACTCAATAATAATAATAATAATATCAATAATAATATTATATGTATAAAGATAAGCCCTCACCGCTTTTTTATTTAAAAATATTAAATAGAAATTAAAACCCAACAAGTAAAATAATAAAACCAAATTAATAATATTAATAATAATAATTAATAATAATAATAACAACTTTACCCAAATATCATAAAAAAATATGTCTCCTTTCCCCTTATTAAATAAAAAAAACCTTATAAACAAAGATTTTAAAATAATTTTCTATAATAAACCCTAATTTTATTTTTAAAAATGACTATATAACAATCCTAATTAATAAAACTTGATAATATTATTTCTATAATTGTTTTAATAGTAAAATAACCCCACCCCCTTATAAATATATAAATTTTATAAATAACCCCAAAAAATTAAAAAGTATGTCTAAAAAGTCAAAAGAGCCCCTCTTTGACTTTTTAGCTCATAGAAGAAAAATCCGGGTCAAAATTTAGGGTACAACAGCTACCCCTATTTAATCGACTTCGAATCGGATGGATGATGTCGACGATCCTTCTTCCTTCTGAAGAGGAGACAATTAAATATAAGAGGACCCCTAATTTGACGAAAAATCCCATGATTGTAGAGCATATTTTATTATGGTGCTCCAATCACTCCCATATCCTCGTATATATATTCTTGATTACAGAAGCCAGATAGAACTTTTGCAAACCTAATTTTAATTAGAAAACCCTGATAGAACCCATAGATGTCAATTCCATATTGCACTATTTAGTAAAACCCTGATAGAGCCCATTGACGTTAATTCTTGACTAAATACACCATGATGGAACCCCTTATCAAACCCTGATAGAACCCTTTACCAATACCTGATATAACCCCTTATCCTTTTCTACCCTTCTAAGTGAACATTTCCTATGATTCATATGATACTTTAATCATACTACTAGAATCGAATAGGACTTTTAGTGATACCATGATCACTCTGGATACAAAATCCCTGGATGGAACCCCTCAACTCCCGATTAAAACCCATATACAACCCCTTGACAAAAACATTCAATAGAACCCCATATAATCCCTTGGATAAAATCCGATATAACCCCCTTTATTGAACCCCATATAAATCTTTTTCATATAACCCCTTAGATAGACATCTGGTAGAACCCCATATAACCCCTCGAATAAAGTCCGATAAATTTCTTCTCGAACTCATTGATAAAACCCCTTTTACAACCCCTTTGTAAATCCCTTTGATAAATTCCAATGATGGAATACGGTGCAACCCCTAAATACCATTCTTGGATAAAATCCTTTGATATTATTTCGATAAGATTCCTAGATAAAACCCAGTATATACTTCCTTGATAGAAATCCCATAATAGCACCCTTAATAAACCCTGCTTGGTTGATGACAACCTTTGATAATCCTTTATTGATTTTCAAACCTTTATGCATGTTCATGTTTATGAATGCATGATGCATTATTTATGTATGATGCATTATTTGGGCTAACGCCTCTTTTATGCTATGCAATGTATATCCTTATTATTATTTTTAAGAAATTTTCGTTAGCATCTCGACTCCCTAACCTCCGAATCCTCGGTAATATCCATGACATAGTTGTAACAATCCTTAATTCTTAAGAATGTGTAATGTTTTTAAAGAAACTCCCGCATTGGTCATCGTCATGACTGCTATTTATAAATCCTATTTTTGACTTGGAAATGTATGATCCCTCTAATGGTTTCGAAATCAAAGTAAAATCCATTTTACTTTAAAAATATTTTTAATTATACCCAATGTTTTAATGCCTTATTTCACAATTAATTAATACTTTGTAATCAAGCGGAAGATAATTAAAGAACAAAGAAAAATATTTGGAAAATGCAAACTTTATTGATAATACGCCCAAAAATGGGCGAAAGGACATAAGGAAGGTAATTCTCATAAGGAGAGATTACCACAAATCTAGAAAGATGCAAAAATGGCAATAAAGAAAATTTATTAATATCCCTATTTAATTGAACACCAGCTACAATCCCTAAGTCTTCAATATCATGATACTTCACTTCTGAAGATGACAACTAAAATAATCACTCCCTTATGAATTCCTATTGTGGGTGACTTGAGTGTTTTCAGTCATATGCCTTTTGGATATCCCTAATTTTTTCCTGGACTGCTCTTTTAGAGTATTAGTCCACCGGGATGATATACTTTATTTTCCTAAGCCGCCCTTTCAGGTTTTTGTTTTATCGGGTTTATTTATTCATAAGTCTCTAATTTTGCCTGGATTTCTCTTTAGAGTTTTTAATCCACCGAGGCGCCCTAATTGCCTAAGTCTCCCTTTAGGGTTTTCGACTTAGAGGGATTTTATCCTTTTTTTCTAGGCATAATATCTTTTAACTGAATCAGAATTCACTGATCATGGTAAATCCGCCCCATCCATGGTTGTTAACATTAGTGCTCCGCCAAAGAATGCATTCTTCACGACATATGGCCCATCATAGTTTGGGGTCCATTTGCCGCGGGGGTCCTTATGCATGGGTAATATTTTCCATAACACCAAGTCTCCCTCTTCAAATAGGCGTGGACAACTTTTCTTGTCGAATGCCCTCGTGATTCTCCTTTGATATAATTGCCCGTGACAAATACAGCCATGCGCTTCTCTTCTATAAGGTTCAACTGATCATATCTAGTTTGTACCCATTCCACTTCATCCAGTTTAGCTTCCATTATAACCCTTTTTAAAGGAATTTCCACTTTAATTGGAAGTACCACTTCCATGCCATATACCAGAGAAAAAGGTGTAGCTCCAGTTAATGTGAGAACTGATGTTCTATAACCATGTAGTGCAAACGGGAGCATCTCGTGCAAATCCTTGTAAGTATTCACCATTTTTTGGATGATCTTTTTGATGTTCTTATTATACACTTCTATGATGTCGTTTATCTTTGGCCGATATGGTGAAGAGTTATAGTGCTTGATCTTGAAACTCTCACATAGTTCGTCCATCACCTTGTTGTTTAGATTAAGTCCATTATCCGTGATAATCTTCTTAGGAACCCTATAACGACAAATTATTTCCTTTTTGATGAATTGGGCTATCATCACATTTGTATAGGAAGCCACTTCTACCCATTTTACGAAGTAGTCGATGGCAACTAAGATGAAACAATGCCCATTATATGCTTTTGGTTCAATCATCGCAATGATATCTATCCCCCACATAGAAAAAGGCCATTGGGCAGTTATGGCGTTCAAGTGAGTTGGTGGCACATGAACTTTGTCTGCATAGATATGACACTTGTGGCTCTTCTTGACATATTTAAAACAATTTGATTCGATGGTCAACCAGTAATATCATGCTCTAAGAATTTTCTTAGCCATTGCATGTCCATTGGCGTGCATGCCAAACGATCCCTCATGTATTTCCTTGATAAGCATGTCCACTTCATATCCACCTAGACACCCGAGTAACACCATATCATGATTCCTTTTGTGGAATACATCCCCGTTGAGAAAGAATTGGGCGGTCAATCTTCTGAGAGTCTTCTTATCCTCATTTGATGCATTTGCAGGGTATTCTTGATTCAAGAGGAACTACTTGATGTCGTGGAACCAAGGTTTATTATCCGCCTCTGCTTCGACTATTTCATAATATGAGGGTTCATACAATCTATGAATCATTATAATTGGTACTTCATTATACCATTTTACCTTGAATATGGAAGTCAAGGTTGCCAGGGCATCTTCCAACTGATTTTCTTCCCGAGGAATGCATTGAAATGTGACCTAATCAAAGTAAGTGATCTTATCCCAAACATGGTCTCAATACCATTGTAGCAATGAATTATGTGTTCCCCACTCTCCCTTAATTTGATTAATGACAAGAGCTGAATCCCCATATACTTCCAAGATCTTGATCTTTAAATTAATAGCTTTGTCAATTCCTAAGATGGACGCCTCGTATTCCGCCATGTTGTTAGTTCAAGGGAAAAAAACTCTGGCTGTAATGGGAATATTAAACCTTGTTTGTGAAGTTATAACAACCCCTATTCCATGTAATTCCACATTTGAGGCCCCATAAAACATAAGTTTCCATCGAGACCCAAGTACGGGTCCGTCATAGGTCTCCGGAGTAAGATCGTCTTCCATAACCATAACACCTTCATCCAAAAAGTCAAATTGCATGGGCTGATAGTCGTCAACCGGTTGATGTGTAAAGTGATATGCTAATATACTCCTTTAATGGCTTTTTAAGTGACATATTGGATGTCGTACTCTGTTAGTAACATTTTCCATCTTGCTACTCTCCTCGTCACTGCTGGTTTCTCGAATATGTACTTGATAGGATCCATTCTCGATATCAGCAAATTAGTATGGCACACCATGTATTGTCTTTATCATCGGACAACCCATACAAGTGCACAACATGTTTTCTCCAATAGTGAGTATCTTGATTCACAATCGGTGAACTTCTTGCTCAAATAGTAGATTGCATGCTCTTTTCTCCCTGTTTCTTCATGTTGCCCCAATAGACAACCCATAGAACTGTCAAGTACCGTTAGGTACATTATAAATGGTCTCCTCGGAACTGGTGGCACCAAGGTAGGTGGCTCTTGTAAATATTCCTTAATCTAATTGAAGGCCTTTCCGGCAATCTTCATTCCACTCAATGGTTTGACATTTTCTAAGTAGTTTGAAGATTGACTCACAAGTAGCTCACAAGTAGCAGTAAGATGTAAGATGAACCTTGCGATGTAATTTAATCTCCCTAGAAATCCATGAACTTCCTTTTCTGTCTTCGGAGCTGGCATCTCTTGAATGGCTTTCACTTTATTCGGATAGACTTTTATTCCCCTTTGACTGACTATGAACCCCAACAATTTTCCAGACCTGACTCCAAAATTACACTTTGCTGGATTTAGTCGTAGTTTGAACTTCCTTATACGCTCAAACAACTTTTGTAAGTTTACTAGATGATCCTCTTCATTTTGAAACTTGGAAATCATATCATCCACATAAACTTATATTTCCTTGTGCATCATACCATGGAATAGAGTTACCATAACCGTTTGATAAGTTGCTTCGACATTATTCAACCTAAAAGGCATCATTTTATAACAGAAAGTACCCTACGTAGTGATAAATGTAGTCTTATCTAAATTTGAAGGAGACATCTTGATTTGATTATACCCAGAAAACCCATCCATAAATGAAAAGACCGAGAATTGAGCGGTGTTATCCACTAATACGTCGATATGAGGTAGTAGAAAGTCATCTTTAGGACTTACTCTATTAAGATCTCGGTAGTCTACACACATTCTTACTTTCCCATCTTTCTTTGGCACTGACACAATTTTGACTACCCATTATGGATACTTCACAACGGCTAAGAATCCCGTGTCAAATTGTTTCTTGACTTCCCTGATTTTGAGGATCATGTCAGGTCTAGTTCTCCTCAGTTTCTACTTAACTAGAGGGCATTCTGGCTTGAGTGGCAACTTATGCTCAACAATGTTGGTATCAAGCCCTATTATATCTTAGTATAACTAAGCAAACACATCAGTATACTCTTGCAGTAGCTTGATCAGTTTTTCCTTTATATCCTCATTCAAAGAAGTGTTGACTTTGACCTCTTTCTTTTCTTCTTCAGTCCCCAGATTGATCACATCCACTGGTTCCTAGTGAGTTTGTATTTCCTTATCCTCTTGCCTTAATAGCATGGCTAATTCTTCCAGAAGATTACAATCATCCTCATCACCCTCTTTTGCTAGGTTAATCGACGATTCAAAGTAAAGAGGGATCATGTCAGTGTTATTTTCAATAGGTTCATTTATAAATTTGCATGTCGCTTTATTTTTTATTATCATCCCTTTTATGTGAATTGTTTTAAAATAAAAATATTGAAAGAAAAAGTCTTGTCATTTTTCAAAATAAACGTAAATGAAAGAAATAACATCTTGATTGAAAACAAAATGCAACTTTATTGATAAAATAATTCAAAGAAACAAAGGGTGGCCCTACAAAGCTTTGTTCAACTTGCTTTGGAGGGAACTTATTATTATTATATATAAAAAGAAAATTACTTTGAAACATAAATCACCTCAGGAATCTCAATAGCATTCCAATTGTCGAGGATTGTATCTGGTGAGCAATGGCACACCAAGTTTGATATCCCTTTCCTATCCTCTTCTATTGCAGCCACTTGATCTTGACCTTCGAATCCATCACTATGGAAATTTTTGTTGACATGAGGAAACTTCCTTTTCTTGTAACCCCTTTGAACCCCTTTATTAGTCGGTTTGTAACCTAGCCTGAACAAATCCTTCTTTTCAGGTATCTCCCATTGTTTGTCCCAATTTGTTAGGTCTCCCCTCTTTATTAGGAAGTCATCTTCTATCCTTTCAATGGCGTTGACAATTTCCCCAACGTGACCCAATAATGGAATATCTCCAACATCTTGATATAAACCCTCTCCAATTGCATGTACCAATCTAAAGATGCCCCACTTAGACTATCTTGAAAGATATGCCTCATCAGCTTTTCATGGGTAGCATAGGCAACCATCTGCCTTATAAATATCCTAATATGATTCTTAGGACAAATCACACCCTTGTAATTTTAAAAATCCGATGCCTTAAACTTTGGAGGTATGACCAGATCGGGTACTAAGCACATTTCCAAAGCATCAACCCCAAAGACATTAGTTTCCTTAACAACTTTCAGCCTTTCATCCAATCCCTTGTATTTGTCATCAGCCCTATTTCCTTCCATGTTAGTAACCCCTTTTCACTTAGTTGGATTTGAATTCTCTCCCTCATATTGGAGGTTCCAATTGTCATAGTTCGCTTGAGGAACATATGTGTAAGAGGGTCTAGGTGCCCCATTATGAACATGTGGTGGAACCACTCCTTTGGGAGGTGGGTCACTAACCTTTTGTTTTCCCACTTAAGCTTCTTCACGTTCCAAGTCATGAGCATACCCTAGTAGTGGATTACCATCCTCAAGATGAGGAGTTTAAGTGGGGTTTCCCTTTGGTTAACTAACTTTTGTTTCCCTAGCTATCAAGTTGTGGATCCCACGAGTCAATTGATTGATCTTTTCCTTCATGTCATCCACATTATCCTTAGCAACATCCATATCTCCTCTAAGAGCTACTTGATTTTGCTCCAGTTGTTCCATGGTTTGCTTTTGGTAAGCTCGAGTGCGAGGTCGGGAAGTCAGGTTGTCAAACCCGATGATTCTGAGACAAGATGTTTTGAAAAAATGTTTTTCCAAGTTAACCCTTTAAAGAGATGTTTTAATTTATGTTATATGTATGCTAATGTATGAATGAGTATGCAAAGAAAAATATTTTTTTCTTGGAATCTTAAACATTTATTCATTGTAAGCTAAGTAAAGGATAAATAGAAATCCAAAAATACTTTATTAATCCTTACAAAGAGAAAGTACCAAGGGTCAAAACCATATTCATTACATATTAAATCCAAACGTGGGACGTAACTCTTTATTCATAATTTGAAAAGAAAATCAACAAAAGAAATCCCTTTTTCCTTAACTTTTCTTTTTCTGAAAAATGTTTAAGATTCCTTGCAATAATTTCTTGAAGATGATGAAATGATGATGATGCTTTTTTTTTATATATATTTTTTAGTTTTGGGTAAGGTAATATGCAAGCATGACCAAGCTTGGGTAGGTTCCATATAATAGGTTAATTTTAGATGTTTTCTACCCAATCCTCTCACATGTAGGACATACGGTGTTGATAAGTCATATAATTTAGGACTATACCATTGTTTTACCATGAAAAGGAGCAAGCCTCCTACGGTAATTCTTTGGGATAAGTCACATCTAGGTAGGAACATGGTAACAACCCTTTGGGGTTGAATACACAAGGTTACCATGAGTTGGTAGGGTATCTAGGTTCTCGGAGTCACATATCACTTCCATATCATCATCTACATCAAGGGCTAGCCCTTTCGTGATGACACCTTTGGGGGATATATTCCGAGTGTAGCATTTGTGAATGGTTGAGATGTCAATCTCACCAAAAACACTTCTGTTCTACATCCTAATTCTAGGGGTTTTCTCCAAGCTTGGGTTTTAGCTTCCACACAATAAAATTCCAAATCCCTATATGATGACAAGAAAATGATGATATAATATGATAATAATAATAATATCCAAATAAATAAAAATAATACAAACCAAATAAAATAATAAAATAAAAATAAACAAATAAAAAAGAAATATCCCCACAAACAAAAAACCCTAAAAATCCTAAAGTTAGGATTGACTCTTCTATCCCCAGCAGAGTCGACAGTTGTCGTGGCCGGCTTAAAAATTAACGAGTCACTATCACATTTTAATGGAAAAATAGGTGATAAACCAAAAATCCCTAAAATAGAGAAAACTAGGTAAGAAGTCGGTTAAGTGGGATGAAGGTGTTAGACATCTCTTACCTCTATTATACCTAATCTGATCCTCTTTAGTTATTAGCGTATGTTTTGTTTGTTTCTAATCCCAAAAATAAATCCAACATAAGATCAAAACCCTAATTTTATCCCTTATTTTACTCGCTAGGGTTTTACAACCATATTCCTACGTACCTTCGATTATAAGGATCAGAGCGTCATATTTCAATTCCTATACCCCCTAATCTTATTCATAACCCCATCCTAATTCTTTATTTTCACTCTCGGATATTAAAGCACTATCCCATTACTACCCCTTAACTAAATTCTTAAACCCTAAATAGAACCCCTTAAACCTTCATTATGAACCCCTAATTTCTTTTATAAAACCCCATTTAGTACCCCTTAAATGAAACCCCTAAAACATCTTTATAAAACCCCATATTCTTTAAGAACCCCACACATCGTTAAAACCCCATAAAGATTATAAGACCCTAAAAGTGAAACCCCAATGTTTTAAATTTCAATCCCTCAAATAAATAAATATTTTTAAATCCCCAAAATGTATTTAGTAATTTAATCTGTAAATTGTACTAATAAAATTATATCTCAAATAGTAAAATTAATCCCACAAATATTTAAATTCAAACTAGAATTTTAATCCCAAAATATACTAAATTTCAAAAATAGAATATCAATCCTAAAAATATATTTAAATTCAAAATTTGAATTTTCAATCCCAAAAATATTTTTCCTAACCCAAATTGATAAAAATCCTAAAAATATATTAATTCCTTTTTTTTAAATAAACCAAATATTTTGAATTAAAATTCCTTAAAATAAACATCCCATAAAAAAATCCAGAGTTATAAAAATCCCTATTTATTATATTTTGTAATTAGGTTTAGAAATTAAATGTAATCATATTGTTTTAGGATTTGATTCAATGTTGATTGTTGTAATTTGATTCTAATTTTAAAGTAATTGAGATTTGATTGAACCAATTGAGATTTTTATTTCTGATTAAATTGACTTTGATTTGGATTTCAGATTTGGTTTGATCCATATCTTCCCCTATCTACGCACAAATTTGTTAGTGAAGAAAAGTCAACAAAATTAACTCCTCTAAAAAGAATAATAATAAAAGTTTAATAAGAATGATAATTTTAATAATAAAATATATAATAATACTTTTCCCAATCAATAAAATCCTATAAATAAGTTTTAAATATGCACCCCTTTTTATTTTAAAAGTTAAGATCAACTCAATAGCAATAATAATAATAATAATAATATCAATAATAATATTATTATAATAATAATATTATATGTATAAAGATAAACCCTTACCCCTTTTTATTTAAAAATATTAAATAGAAATTAAAACCCAATAAGTAAAATAACAAAATCAAATTAATAATATTAATAATAATAACTTTACCCAAATATCATAAAAAGATATGTCCCCTTTCCCCTTATTTTTCCAAAATAAAAAAAAAATAAAAAACCATATAAACAAAGATTTTAAAATAATTTTCTATAATAAACCCTAATTTTATTTTTAAAAATGACTATATAACAATCCTAATTAATAAACCTTGATAATATTATTTCTAAATTTTTTTGAATAATAAAATAACCTCACCCCCTTATAAATATATAAATTTTATAAAGAACCCCAAAAAATTAAAAAAAATATATCTAAAAAGTCAAAAGAGCTCCTCTTTGACTTTTTAGATCATAGAAGAAAAACACGAGTCAAAATTTAGGGTACGACACCTAGTATTGACCCCTGGGTGGCTTCTACCAAGCAGAAGTGTTATGCCAGGTTTGCATCTTGGTGCAACTATTGTGTTCCCATGGTATGTTGAGCCTCTAAAATAGATCACATGGATCACCCAATCTGTCTCTGTGATTCATAGAAGAAGTCCATCATGTACTGTTGTTGCTCATACATAGCATAAAACAGGCCATTGCGTTCCTCTTCACGAGTTTGTTGTTGCTTCCACATCTTCTCAATAATAAATAATCCAGATGGTGAACCTGCAGAAGGGTTAGTAAAAGTGGGGATGTGTGCAGGTGATACATGTGGAATAGGTACATCATGAATGGGAGATCGGACCCTCTCCTCAAATTCCTCATTGGTTCCATACCCCTCGTCCTCTTGGAAGTTTGATGGTAATGAACAAATATAAGGATCAGCTTGCAAATTATACGTCCAGTTTCTTTCATCCCTCACATCAGTGCGATGGGAACATGGTAAAACAACGCTCAGGATAGTTGCATTATGAACCATGAGGATCTATCCTCCTTCCCTCATCCCCTTGCACAATCGCATATCTCGTACAAAAATTAAAATTATGGTGCAAGGTGGGAAAGGTTCTAATGTAGCTATCTCGGCGTGTAACTGAAGAGCATGTGCAATGGAGGTAATCAATCCTCCAAATGACATTGTTCCGCCCTTTTTCTCAACAACACACATATGTGCCATCATAAAAGGTACGGGGTTCAATTTCTTTTGATAAAAGAGCTACCTGCAAAAATATGAATTCTTTTGAATTTAACTTGTTAGAGTTCTCACGGGCAAAAAATAGTATCAGCCAATATATGGCGAAAAACAACTGATTACGGCTAAATCAATTAGATTTCTAAATTTATTATTTTTAATCCTCAAATTTACTATAATCAACTTATTTTATCTCTACTTAAAGTACCAGATCAACTCAACTTGAAAAGGATGCGAAAATAGTATGAATCGCCAAAAACAACATTTTTTGCACACCACTCTGCCCATACGCGTAATGGCTAACCCATACGCATAACAACTTACTTCTGCGCCTCCTTTTACGCGTAATGCCTTACCTTTTACGCATAATGCCTTACCTCCTTACTCGTCTCCTACGCAAATGACCAGAGGGCCTTGAAATCAACCTTCCCTTACGTGTAATGCCTGCGTAACTGGGATGTGTTACACGTAATACCCCTCTTGTTACGCGTAATACCAGATCTGTTACGTAAAACACCAGAATGCATACCAATCTAACTTCTGCTATGAGTTACACAACTTTATCACTCCATTCAAGCCTAATTGGGTTTCTACATTGATTTTAGACTCCAAATCTTCTGTATCTATTCATCTACTAATTTCTATGACTGATTTTACGAGCCCTAATCTCCTTCTCTACACGAATTCCTGCAACATAAACCAGTCCAGCAACACGGAAAGAAATACAACAATAGATCCAACAACATAAACAAATTTCATGACAGCAACACAATAATACAACATAATTCTTCATGATATATCAGCACAAAAATCAATAACAACTATTCATACAACACACAACAACGAAAACATACGAAAAATGCATCAATAATTATACGAAACCCCGACCTACATACGAATGATCTAATCCCGATTATGAAATTCGAGCCCCACCCTTACCTTGGATTGAAGGCAACTCGAATTCACAACAAAAATCTTCGCAAAATCCCAAAACCTAGCCTCTTGTTGATCTTCCCTTAAGACTTGTTCTCTTCTCACCAAAAATTCTAATTATTCTCTAATTGGGTTTTTAGTCTAATTTTACTAAAATCTCACTAATTATCCTAATTACTAATGGGCCTAAATAACACCCAAACTTTACTACCCTCACACTACAACCAAGCCCAACTTAATATTATATCATTAACAATTATATTAATTATCCGACTTAATTAACTTAAACAACTCAAACACGACTTAACCATCAACTTAATACCAACTTGAACGACTTAACGACACAAACCACAAAATAAAACCTAACAATAATTAATCGGGAAAATATGCAATAATATTTAATTAAATTAATTAATTAAATACGAGCATTACATCTCTCCCCCACTTAGAACATTTTCGTCCTCGAAAATCTTACCTCGCTCAAACAACTCAGAATAAGATTCCCACATCTTGCTTTCCAACTCCCAAGTTATACTATCTCCGGCAGCTCCCAACCAAACAACTTTCACTAAAACAATCTCTTTGCCTTTTAAGGTTTTCATTTCACAATCCTCAATTCGTATCGGCATTATCTCCACAGTGAGATTATCCCGTACTTGCACATCATCCATGCTAATCACATGAGAAGGATCTGAAATATACTTCCGGAGTTGCGACACATGGAACACATCATGCAAATTCGATAAATTTGGCGTTAAAGCTACTCTATAAACAACATTCCCAACTTTCTCCGAAATCTGATACGGACCAATAAAACGAGGAGTAAGCTTCTTAGATTTCAACACTCGCCCAACACCTGTCACATGCACTCTTAAGAATACATGATCACCAACTTAGAATTCTAAATCTTTCATTCTCTTATCATGATAAATTTTCTTCCAACTATGAGAAGCTTTCATCTTCTCTCGAACCAACTTCACCTTCTCGGTAGTCTCTCAAACTATCTCTGGTCCAAGCACCACGCTCTCACCAGATTCATACCAACATAACAAAGTCCTACATCTCCGACCATACAATGCCTCAAAAGGTGCCATTCCTATACTAGAATGGTAACTGTTATTATACGTGAACTCGATCAATGTAATATAAGTATCCCACGAACCTCCCTGCTCAACTACACAAGCTCTCAACAAATCCTCTAACGACTGAATCATCCTCTCATTTTACCATCTGTCTGAGGATGATACACTGAACTCAACCTTAACTTAGAACCCAATGCTTCTTGCAGACTCTTCCAAAACTCAAAATTAAACCCTGGATCTCGATCCGACACAATACACAAAGGAACACCATGCAACATCACAATTACTCTGACATAAATCTTCGCCAACTTCAGTACTGGAAAACTAATGTTAATAGGAATAAAATGAGTCAACTTCGTAAGCCTATCAACAATCACCCAAATTGAATCATGTCCTATCGAAGTATTAGTAAATACAATTACAAAGTCCATAGAAATGCTATCCCATTTCCATTCTGGATTTTCCAACGGTTGCATCAGACCAACATGCTTTTGATGTTCAACTTTCGACTTTTGACAAATCAAACAGGCATACACAAAACACACAACCTCGTTCTTCATCCCAAGTCACTAAAACAACTTCTTCAAATCCTGATACATCTTTGTAGCTCCTGGATGAATACTCAAATTACATCTATGAATTTCCTCCAGAATCATTCTTTTCATATCCGCATTATCCGGAATACAGATTCTATCCTGAAATCTCAAAATAACATGCGCATCCAACTTAAAATCATTCTTCTCTGATTCACCACAATCAACTATGACATCCACTAGTTCCACATCCAATTTCCGTGTTTCTCTAATATTTTCCAAAAAATCATTATTAATATTCAACATACCTAACATAACACTCTTCGACATCACTTCACAAACTAAACTCATATCTCGAAACTTCTCAATCAACTCTAACTCCTTAACCATCATTGTCAACATATGCAACGTTTTTCGACTCAAAGCGTCAGCCACAACATTAACTTTTCCTGGATGATAATTCAAACCAAAATCGTATTCTTTTAACAGTTCTAACCACCTATGTTGCCTCATATTCAACTCTTTCTGATCAAATAAATACTTTAAACTCTTATGGTCGCTAAACACTTCAAATCTAGAACCATAAAGATAATGCCTCCAGATCTTCAATACAAAAACAACTGCAACAAGTTCTAAATCATGTGTAGGATAGTTCTTTTCATGAATCCTCAACTGTCTCGATGCATAAGTAATTACTTTACCATTCTGCATAAAAACACCTCCTAAACCTATCAACGAAGCATTACAATACACAACAAACGGTTCCTCTGAATTTGATAAAGTCAAAACTGAAGCCGACGTCAACCTCTTCTTCAACTCTGCAAAACTCTTTTCACATTGGACATCCCACGTAAAGGCTTTAATCTTACTAGTCAACCGAGTCAACGAAAGTGCCAAATTAGAAAATCCTTCAATGAACCTTCGGTAATAACCTGCCAATCCTAAGAAACTTCTAATCTCAATAGCCGACTTTGGAGTTTCCCATAGCAACACAACATATATCTTAGAAGGATCCACCGTAATACCACTACCTGAAATCACATGACCAAGAAAACTGACTTCCTTCAACAAAAATTCACACTTGGACAACTTCGCATACAACTATTTATTCTTCAAAACTTCTAATACCGTTCTCAAATGTTCTGCATGCTCTTCTTCTAACTTAGAATAAACCAAAATATCATCTATAAACACAACTACAAAATGATCCATATAAGCATGAAAAATACGATTCATGTACTCCATGAATACTCCCGGCGCTTTAGTCACACCGAAAGGCATCACCGAATACTCGTAATGTCCATACCGTGTTCTGAACACATTCTTCTGAATATCCTCATCTTTCACCTTAATTTGATGATAGCCCGATCTCAAATAGATCTTGCTAAAGACACGAGCACCTACCAACTGATCCATCAAATCATCTATTCTTGGTAATGGATACTTGTTCTTAATTGTTACCTTGTTCAACTGTCTATAGTCCATATAAAGCCTCATACTTCCATCTTTCTTCTTAACTAACAAAACTAGAGCTCCCCACGGTGATACACTAGGTCTTACAAACTTCTTCTCAAACAACTCTTCTAACTGCTTCTTCAATTCATCCAACTCAGATGCCGACATCATGTACGGTGCCATAGAAGCAGGTCTAGTACCAGGTACGAGATCAATCGCAAACTCAACTTCTCTTTCTGGTGGTACATCAGGAATTTCATAAGGGAAAACCTCAGGAAATTCATTCACTACTTGCAACTCTTCAATCTTAGCTTTATCCCCTACAGATAATGATGCCATCAATGAAAACATATATGCATCCTCTTTCATCAACTTCTGCAACTCTCTAAACGACAACAATCCAACTCATTCCTCTTCTGGAGTAGTAAACCTCACTGACTTACGAAAACAATTAATATGAACATAGTTATACTCTAACCAGTTCATGCCTAGGATTACATCCATCCCAGCCAACGGTAAACATACCAAATCAACATAAAAATCTCTATCAAAGATAGAAAATGGGAAACTCAAACACACTAGAGAAGTAGTCACCGATCCCTTAGCCGAAATCTCTACGACCATTCCTCCTTTCATAGCAGACAACTCAAGACCCAATCTCTTAACACAATCAGCAACAATAAAACAATATGTAGCACCCATATCAATAATGGTAATTAAAGGAATACTATTAATGAAACATGTACCTCTGAAGAGCTTGTCCTTATTAGCTGTTTGAGTCCCAGCTAAAGCGAACACTTTTCCTCCATACTTTGCTTTCTTTGGCTTTTGGCACTAGCTACCAATATGCCCTTCTTCACCACAGTTAAAGCAAATCATCTTTTTATGCATGCACTCAGATATCGCATGCCCAAGTTTTCCACAATGGAAACAATGATTCACCTTAGCGGTACACACGTTACTCTTATGTCCAACTTTCCTACACTTGAAACAAACAATACCAGCAAGAGCATCTCCCTCACTAGTTCTCTGACCCGAAGCAAATTTCTTCTTACCCTTACCAGCTGGAGTATCATAAGGCTTGCAATGATTTTGATGATTCTTGCCCCTTCTATCAGTAACAATCTTGTAGTGAGTATTGTTATCTTCCTTGAATACCTTGCAACTATCAACCAGATCAACAAAAACACGAATCTTCTGATACCCTACAACTTTCTTGATCTCAGAACACAACCTACTCTCAAACTTGATGCACTTCGAAAATTTAGCAGTTGCGGCATCATGGTGCGTATAGAACTTTGACAACTACATAAACTCTGCAGCATAATCCGTCACTGACATATTCCTCTATTTTAGCACAAGGAATTCAATCTCTTTCTTACCATGCACATCTACAGAGTAATACTTCCTCATAAACTCTCTACGAAAAAAAACCCAAGTGATCTCTTCACCTGTAGTTTCCAACCTTTCTCTGGTTTCCAACCACCAATCATCAGCCTCAACTACCAACATTTGAGTTCCGTAACGAACCTTCTGTGCTGGAATGCAATCCATCACACGGAAAATTCTCTCAATTTCTTTCAACCAGACCAATGCAGCATCAGGGTCATACTTGCCCTTAAAGGTAGACAAATTCTCTCTCTGAAAAGTCGCAAAAGTACGAGACTCATCATTCCCGCCAATATTCCGTAAATTCTGCACAGCTTGAGCCATTGCTTGCATTGCAGCAACCATCGTAGCATCATTTCTTCTAGCCATCACAACTTAACACTACAACACAATAGAAGTTAGAACCACGTAACAATACTTGATTGTTAGACAACTACGACTCGATAACTTGGTCAGACAGACCGACCTGCTCTGATACCACAAATGTAACACCCTATTTCTACACGACTTTAATATAAAATCAAAGTTATAAAAATTCATCAACAAACATGGGATATTAAATATTCCAACCTGAAAATCGGATAACAAAACTTCATTAACGTTCATGCTTCACAAACTACGCAGCGGATTCAACAAAAAATTGCAACTTTAAAACAACTTCAAGTATACTCAACATCAAAATACTTCAACACGGTTTTCAACATAAAACAACTAAAACAAATCCTTCGACTAGATAGAAATCCAACATAAAATAGTTAGGGGAACTACGACGTCTCTGATCCTAATGTCCAGATAAGGTACGTAGGCAGCGGGGTAGAGCCTGTTCGAGCACTCTTTTATTTTCCCGAAATTTCCCCCCTTTATTTTCCTTTATTATCCACTTTCAGTCTTTCTTGTGCAGCAGTTTCATTCCTTCACCCTTTGAAATAGTTTATTTGCAAGCGTGGATCCCGTCGGGTACGGCGGACGATCTGGGGTGCTAATACCTTCCCAAGTCGTAACCGACTCCCGAACCCAGCTCTTTTGTAATATCCATATACAAAAGACATACATAAAACATATTTTTCATATATAATATTAGAAATTTGGTACTGAAATACAAATAAGTTCTTAGAAACACATTGTATAAGTATAACCACTACAACATAAGGTACTAAAACAAGGCTATAAAAATAATACAAGATGTTCAAGCTACAAAAATCTAAGAACTATATTCGAAGATCTCAAAATCCACAACGGAAGACAAAGCCATCAACTAGTAAGGATAATCAAGTCGCCTTATCCTTACCCATAATGGAACCTGAAGTACCTGAAATAACAATATCAACATGGGGTGAGATAAAACATCTCAGCGGGTTCCCTATCTTAGAGTTTTCTCGGCTCTAAGGGTCAAACCTAATAATTCCACGAATACAAAGGTTCCTCTCAAAAGTAACTAAGCTGAAATGGAACATTCAAGCAACACTTCGTACAACACTTCCCGTGGGACTTAGTGAAATACCCACCTCAAGTATGAACCACTAGAATTCTCATGGGACTCAATGAAATACCCATCTCAAGTTATCACTCGCTTCCCGTGGGACTCAATGTAATACCCACCTCAAGCTGACACTCGCTTCCCGTGGGACTCAATGTAATACCCACCTCAAGCTGACACTCGCTTCCCGTGGGACTCAATGTAATACCCACCTCAAGCTAACACTCGCTTCTCGTGGGACTCAATGTAATACCCACCTCAAGCTAACACTCGCTTCCCGTGGGACTCAATGTAATTCTCACCTCAAGATAACACTCGCTTCTCGTGGGACTCAATATAATACCCACCTCAAGCTAACACTCGCTTCCCGTGGGACTCAATGTAATACCCACCTCAAGCTAACAAGATCAAATGCGATTCTCATTTCTTACCAATCTACGGAATTCTAGGTACCTCACAAGTATTACCATTTCATTTCTTTACGCTCATACTTTTCAAAATTTCACATTCTTACGGTTAAGTCGGAAAATCGGGAGAAAGTCAGGTGAAAATAATATTCTTCGACATCATAAGAAAATACATAATTTTAGCTTCAAAACGGTACGTGGAACGTTAAAAACGGATGCCCGGGTCAAGTGTTACGAATTAAATACCACACTTGAAACCTACAGGTCTCGCTGAGCGAAAAATCTCCTGGAATTCTCGCTGAGCGAGGAACAGCTCGTTGAGCAAGCTATACCAGTTCAGGAAATTCCAGGCTTACAGGAAAAGACCCCCTCCAAGCCAACTCAACTCCAAACATCAACCAATGCAGAAAAACATAGCCAAACATATTTATAGACATCATGTGAGTATTATAGTTAAGTTTTAATCGAGTTTTGACCGTTAAACTTTCAATTTCTTAGATTTTCCAACAAAACCCTAAACCACAAAATCTCTAAAACTCAACCAAAATCAAAAATAAAAGCTTCTAACTAAGAACCCACCTCGGGAGATGGAGGTTGGTGGAAGGATTGAGTCGATTCGACAGATGGATGGTGAAGCAAGATGAATTTGAAGTCTTGGAGTTTTTCCTCCTTTTCTTCTCTTCTCTCTCTTTTCTTCCTTCCTCTTTTCTATTCTTCTTTTCCTTACTAACTTCTCCCTCTTCTTATTTCCTTTATACTAATAAATATAAAAACATATATTTTTACCATTGTGTCCAAAATTAGAGAGTATCCAAAAATGTATCTTAATCCGATATTTTATAAAACCTCTGAGTCAGCTAATATCAATTAATAAAATAATATCCCATTGATTACTCTATTTAGTTCCATTAAAATTTCTTAGAGTAGTCCGAAATAATATTGTTACCATTTAATATTATTCAGAGCATTAAATAAAATATGGGGTATTACATCCTCCCCCTTAAATAAAATTCGTCCACGAATTTAAAGGATTACCTGAACAGGTGAGGATACGATTCCCGCATCTCTGATTTCAACTCCTACGTAGCATTTCCTGGATGCGTCTCATCCCATTGCACTTTAACAAGTGGTATATCTTTATTCCTTAATACCTTGGTTTCTCTCAATACGGCTCGGTTGCGGTTCAAAAGTCAAATCCATTTCTATCTCTAAAGAATCCTATAGAGTAGACTGAAGAGGATCGGGAACGAATCTACGAAGTTGAGATACATGAAAAACATCATGCATTTCAGATAGAGAGGGCGGCAAGGCTAAACGGTAAGCAACCTCACCAATCCTTTTTAGACTCTGATACGGTCCCACGTATCTCGAACTTAACTTACGCGACTTAAACGGTCCTTTCAACCTCAATCTCGGAGTGACTTTCAATTATACATGATCACCTTCATCGAATTCCAAAGGTCTCCTTCGATTGTTAGCATAGCTCTTCTGACGATATTGGGCTTGTCGGATCATACGAATCTTTTCCGTAGTCTCTTGAATAACTTCCGGTCCTAAAATCCTATCTTCACCCACTTCCGACCAACACAACGGTGTTCTAAACTTTCTTCCGTACAAAGCCTCATACAAAGCCATTCCGATGCTCGCATGGTAACTATTATTGTACGAAAATTCGATCAACGGCAAAAGTTCCTTCCAATTTCCTTTACTTTCCAAGACACATGCTCTCAACATATATTCCATCGTTTGAATCGTACGTTCTGTTTGACCATCCGTTTGAGGATGATTAGAAGTACTCACACGCAAATTCATACCCATGGCTTGTTGGAACACCTTCCAAAATCTCGAAGTGAACTTTGGATCTCTATCCGATACAATACTGGATGGGACACCATGTAATCTCACAATTTCGGCAATAAACAACCTTGCAAGCTGGCTTTCCTTATATGTAGAATTCACGGATAAGAAATGCGCAGATTTTGTTAGTCGGTCTACAATCACCCAAACAGAGTCATAGCCACCTTAAGTACTCACTAAACCTACTGCAAAGTCCATAGAGATACTATCCCATTTCCAAATTGGGATGTCCAAAGGTTGTAATAATCCGCCCGGTTGTTGGTGTTCAATCTTCATTTGCCGACACACCGCACATTCAGACACAAATACCGCAATGTCCTTTTTCATTACGGACCACCAATACTCCCTCTTCAAGTCTTGATACATCTTCGAAGAACCCGGATGTATCGTAAAAGAACCTTTATGTGCTTCTTCCAGAATCTTTCTTTTTAACACATCATTATTCGGAATGCAAATTCTTTGGTTGAAAAGGATGATCCCATCTAACGCTCTCACGAAACCCGGTTGGAGTAACAATCCTTGCAACTTCTCATCTAAAACTTGTGCTTTGTTGAATATCATTCCTCAAAGTAGAATTAATATTCAAGTTTCCCATGATTACACCATTTGGAGTCCAACCAAACTGAAGATTAAGATCTTGAAACTTTTCTGACAATGCATACTCCAACACCATCAATTCGGCACTATGAATCACTTTTCTACTCAAAGCATCTGCCATTTTATTTGCTTTTCTTGGATGATAATTCAACTCAAGGTCAAAATCTTTCAAATACTCCATCCATCTTCTCTGTCTCATATTCAATTCCTTTAGATCAAAGAGGTACTTCAAACTCTTATGATCACTAAATATCTCAAAACGCACACCATACAAATAGTGCCGTCACACTTTCAAGGTAAACACCACGACCGCTAATTCCAAATCATGCGTAGGATAATTCTTCTCATGAACTCTCAACTGTCTGGAAGCATATGCTACCACCTGACCTTCTTGCATGAGAACACCTCCTAATCCCATCTTTGAAGCATCACAAAATATTTCATAAGATTTGTTAGGACCGGGAATAATCAAAACTGGAGCAGTTGTCAATTTCTCCTTCAACCACGCGAAACTTTGCTCACAATTAGAATCCCATTCGTAAGCGAGGTCCTTCTTAGTGAGTTTAGTTAACAGTAATGCCATATGAGAAAAACTTTTAATAAATCTTCAGTAGTAACCTGCCAAACCTAGGAAGCTTCTCACTTCGGTAACATTCTTCGGTCTCTCCAAATTAATTACAACTTATATCTTTGACGGATCCACTGCTACACCTCCCTGTGATATAACTGTCATTCCCGGGATTTTCATCCTATTACAAACGCGAAAGTGGCGCGGAAAAGGTAGAGTCGCCAGCCAGGAATTTTTATCCCGAATGAATGGGAAAGGTAATGTTGCATAAACCCGAGGAAGAAGGAAAGGACAAGGTCCTATGAACCAAAGATCTGGGTTCGGGAGTCGGTTACGACCTAAGAAGGTATTAGCACCCCAGACTGTCCGTCGTACCCGACGGGATCCACACTTATAAATATGTTTCAAAGGGTGAGAAGTAAAATGTTGTTGAACGAAAGAATTGCTAACTGGAACTGGAACTAAAATGAGAAAGGGAATTGGAAAAGAAAATAGGAAGAAAGAGGGAAATGTAGGGAAAATAAAGAATGTGCTCGAACGGGCCCTACCCCGCTGCCTACGTACCTTATCGGGAAATGAGGATCAGAGTCGACGTAGTTCGCCTAACTAAGGCGGGAACTATTTGTTTGTGTTTTTTATGGCTGGAAATGCGTATGTCTATGCTCATGTGTTGCAGACTCGTCTGGTACAAGTGCGTTTAATGTCTTGTATGCGAGACAAGTCGTCGCAAGTTCGCGTTGAGAGTGAGTGAGATGAGAAAAGAAAATCCTGCAGGAAAGTCGCTTATTGTTTATTGTTTGATTTTTAAGAGTTTTTATGAATTTGGCACAAGGAAGTGAATTCACACTCTTTTCCATGAAATGTGTATTTGCTACTACATTCCAAGATGGAATAATAGAAGAAGCACACCAAGCAAGGATAACTTATCCAAGACATGTCTCCACGGATTAGGGTCTAAGTTCACTAGCTTGTTGAACTTATTACATGTTTTAGTTGCTTTTGTAAAGAAATGTATTTTAGATTTTTCTTTGTGAAACAACCCCTTGATAAGAATTGTACATCATGCTAGACAAGCCTACACCATTCCAATATAGAATGAATGTAAGTGCCCCATGGAATAAGGCTATACACAAGGGACCCTTTCATACATTTATTAAGTCTTTTTGGATTTGTTTGAAGATGAGAAAAGAAGACTCAAAAGGAGAAAGGTAAAAGCTAAGGGGGACTAAGAAACAACCCTAAGTTATCTTATTATGTACAAAATGTGGTCCTATGGTTAATGAGACATTCTAACCTAAGGAAGAAAAGAAAATAAGAAAAGAGAATTAATACTCAACTTACTTCCTAAGGAAGTTAAGTTGGTTCTAAGAAATAGGGAAAGCTTATACAAGTTAAATTCAAATATTAAGGCAAAAACATAAAGATGATATGAAGAAATAATAGCTCAAAATTCCTATTAAACATAAAACCAAAAAATAAGGCTAAACCTCACATGTAAGCACAACTTGCACGATTTCTATACCTAAGTCCTAAAACTAAAGGAACTTACTTAATATCAACATTCTAAAATCAGTGGCTAAACTATACTAATTCATCCTAACATTCTAAGATCAAACCTAATTAGTCTAAGTCTTAATGAACCATAAAATCCTAAGCTAAACTAGGTGGATCTACAATGGTAAAATAACTAAATTTATGCACTAGAAAAATAGTAAAAATCCTGGATAAAATATGAAATTAAATTCCTAAGGTCTCTAACCTGAACCTAATATTGTGTTAACAAATCTCCTAAAAATTCATAGCCTAACTATGCAAAATAGCCACTTAAATCTACCTAAGATCTATTCACAATTTTACACCAACTAAGCTACCAAAACAGTGGATAAAATGGCCTAAACAATACAACAAAAATTATTCCAGGTCCTATTATTAGTCCTCTAATCATAGCAAAAAGAATGAACCAAATATCATACATGAGGAGGGAGAAATAAAATGTGCAAAATAAAGTGTAGATGAAAGAAATCAATATAACACTAGTTAAATGGAAAATCGAAATTAAATTGAAAAATACTAAAATTCAGAAAGTAAAAATGTAGAAAAGTTTTAAAATGAATTAGGATCCTACTGTAATTTTTATGGGATTTTATCAAGTGTTTTAGTATTTTTTTAAGGATTAAAATCAAAAGCTACACAAAACAGAAAATTTAAAAAAAGAAATAACAGGAGGGGGTGCATGAAGCGATTTTATTAGTTGAAATGTCAATGAGCTTGAACAAAAGGGGTGTGAATAGCGAAATGCACAAGACCCAATTGCGCAGGAAATTGAGGGTCCATCACATGAAAATCTCATCAAGTGCTCACAAACGCACGCCTATGAAAAGCTATGGTGGACGACGCACAGATGACCGACCGTGCAAAGTGCCAATCGGACGGTGATAAGTGTCACCGCCGGTGTGGCTGGGAATCCACAAAACCACCCAATCTTATCACAATTCTTAGAAAAAACAAGCGGTGGATCAATCTCTTTTAAATGATATTAATTGCATTTGATGTGGATTAAAGTCTTTTAAGGTTATTTAATTTCATAATATCCTCTTAACTTCTAATAATTTATGTTAATTGTTCTTTAAACTTTCTAAAAAAAATTGAACTAAATGTTCTTATAATTAAAAACAAAAACAACAACACACAGAGGCTACAAAATGAAAAAAACCCGTGAAACCCTAACCTCTTCTTCCTCCCCTCTTCCTCATGCCGCCACCTTCTTCTTCCTCACAAAAATTGCTGCCCTCAACTCCTTCTCCCTCACGCTCGCGCCGCCTTCAACTTTACTTCCATCCATGAACAAACTCCTTTTTTCCAAACCTAAACACTAATCTTTTTCGAAACCGAATCCTATCAACGACCTAGAACTCTTCTTTTCCAAATCCAACTCAAATCGACGACCTAACTCTTCAATCCAAACAAAAGAAAACAAACCTTGACCTAATCCCTCTTCTCCACAAATTTGAAATCAAGCCTCTCACAATCTCATCTCAGTAAGTAAAAAATGAAGAGAATTGGAACCTAATTACCTCGCCAGAACAAAGTGAGGACATAGTACCTGGAGACTTCACCGACAACGATACTAATTGTTGAATGAGGATGAAGACGTGTCTGCTCCTTCGGCAAGGTCGCGATCTTGACAACGCTTCAGGCTAGCAAAAAAAGATGTTGAAGGTGATTCCAAGTGTTGTGAATCTATCTCAGGTACGATACGATCTCGCTTCTTCTTCTTCCGATCTTGAAATGTTCTGTTTTGAGTTATTGTTGAGTTCTTGAGAGATTAACGTGTGGATTTGAATCTTGAAGGTCTTGTGAAGAATGAAGTTTCGATTGGTTGAAGAAGAAGGTGTTGAACAGTTGAAGCCGAAATCGATGCCACTGCGTTGTTCTAAGTTGACGAAGATTGGTGATGATGATGATGGAGGACGAAGAGTGTGGGTTAAAGTGGAAAAAGGATTGAAGGAGAAGGAGAGTGATGAAGAGGTGAAGAGAATGAGAAACGAAAAAATGGAGAATGAGGAAGAATGGTGAAGCCAAAAAACGCAGAAGAGTGATTGAATCCCTTTTATAGAAGATCTGAAAGGCTTATGTGAAGAATCTCAGGTGAAACTTCTAGAAGAATTCTGTTATGAAGTTTGTTAAAGTTTGTTATTGACTTTTGATTTTCTGTTTTGACAGTTAGTGAGCTCAGTTAGGATCACTTTCAGTTATTGATTCCTTTTTGCTACTTGCACTTGCAGGCTTGTGAAGCTTGTTGATGTTATATAGAAACTGAGTTTTGGTGTGTTGTGCAGGTGGTTTTGAAGAGGAGTGGTTTTGGTGATTTCAAGTTGAAGACGGATCCGGGTCGATGATTGTCAAGAATTTGTTAGAAGTTGGTAACTGACTTTTTTTCCTCTTCTGTAATTTTTCTGTTGACAATCCTTCATCTTTTCTTTGTTCTGAATTTCTTCTGGTTCCATTCTATTATGAGTTTTTATTTAGATTTTTCCTTTAAGCTTCATTGGACTTACGTTCAACGAAACCGGTGATGTTGAACTTTTTGTCCATAACTTCCTGAACTTCAGCTTTACATAAATTTCTAATTGATCTATAGGCCACAAGCAAAGAATAAAACGAGATCCTATGGATGTTTCACATGATTCGAATCAACAGTGGTTGTATCAAATCTCTCATGATATGTTCATTAGAGCACATACTGGAAATTAACTGAGGCAGAACGGCTAGCCAAGTATTGATGTCGACTCAGATTATAGGCGGGAATCGTTATTGGTATGCCATGGTTTTGTACGGTAAGGAACTGCATCATTTGAAAATTGTTTGAATTGGCTTGGAATACATTTGTGAACTGTTTGATTCGTTTCCATTTGTCGCAGGATGATTAATTTGGTCACAACTTACGCATTGGAACTTGGGCCAGGATTATCAACTTGGAAGATGCAGGTCACAGTTGGAAAATTGAAGGTTTGTAATCGTGGACATGAAACACTCCCGAGGATGTGGAAGAACATAGGATCTAGAATCCATGATAGTCAACTATAGAAAAACAATTTCTTTGTGTAATTCGTATGGTGGTAAACTTGATAATTTGTAATGAGGGCTTGAGACTTTGTAATAATATTGACTTCCCTTTTAAAATGAACCATGGTGTCCACATACATTATTTCTAAGTATTTTGACTATGATGTCAAATTGAATAAACTTGAATTTGAACAAAGGCCTTTGGTAATGGAATTTAAATTTGTAATTTTGGATATTTGTGATGAAATTTGGTGTTAGGTAAAACAAAGGGTTTGATTTAATGGATATTATAAAACTGAATAATGAGATGAAATTGGGATATGGTTTGCAAATGAAAAATGGTTAATAGAATGACATGCCTTAATGAATTAATGGATTAACAAAAAAATGAAATTTTTGGAAGTTGAGTTTAAATGTGGTAAAACCGTTTTTTTTTTGAAGTGGACATATGTGGATTTGGGCTTAGATAGGAAAATAATAGATGACTAGAAAAAGATGGACTCATGACTTAGAAACCTACACTCCCAAACTTAATATCCAAACCACATCAAATTTACATTTAGTGCACACTTGTACTCCATCAATCCTTAACTTCAATCTCCAATTTCTCTATCTTGTAAGCAACGAATAATTGATGGGACCGCAACATCCTGACTACCATAGGAATTCACACTAGGATCTCTTATATCCTGAATACTTCTTACACAAACGCATATTTATCTTCAATGCCCTACATCTCAAGCGATGATAAAATCTCTGGACAAATAAAATTTATTGATGACAAACTTCGCACTAAAAATCTCTTGAGTGTCCCATGAGAGCTCCCTGATGAGAAGAATAGGCTTGAGATGCTACAAAGAGCCAAAACTCTTATTCAAAGCAAATCTGATTAAACACCTCAATAATGGGTTAGACGCACCAGTGAATATTCCCTACAAGTAAACTCCTTGGAGAACCCTTAACCATGGAAATAAACCCTAACCGAGTTGGAAGCGCATAGGAGGCTGGTGTTGTTAATAGCCACATAACCAAAACTCAGAATCCACCTGATAGATAGGGATATGGTACGCAACCCTAATTTTATATGTCCTTGATCACATGCCTTAGGAGCCAATGCAATGCATGATTGAATATTATGACCTAGTGGGAAAATGCAGATGAAATACGAAGCGATAAGCCAGTTGTGGTAATAAATATGAGGGCAAATTTTGAGGTATTACAGCTTCCCCTATTCAATCATCTGCGAGCTTGAACGTATAATTGCAACAACTTTTAGACGATCATGATATGGAGTGATTGAATACTCGAATAAAACCTGAATATTTGCACACTATGGGTAATAAAATATGCTGGGAAGAATGTCATTCTTGGATGACAACTCAAAATGTGTTTTCGGATCAAACACAAAATCATCCTTGAATAGAAATGCAATGGTATTACGGCCTCAGTCGATAACCAGAAACACAAAGAATGACCTCAAACAGACTTTGTAAAAGAGTCAAACTGACATCAACCAATAAGCTCGAAATGGTCTATCATCTTCGAATGATAGCCACAACAAATGGACCAACCTCAGAAGGACTTGAAGAAAAGAATGCCATCCTCAAATAAAAATTCTCAAAAGATCCTCGGATCTAACACGAAACCATCCTCGAATGGAGACACAATGGTATACCGGCCTCAGTCGATAACCAAAAACAAACAAAGACTGAACTCAGACAGACTTTGCAAAAGAGACAAACTGACCTCAATCAATAAGCTCAAAATGGTCTATCATCCTTGAATGATAGCCACAACAACAAGACCAACCTCAAAAGGACTTGAAGAAAATAATTCCATCCTCAAATGACAATTCTCAAAAGATCCTCGGATCTAACACGAAACCATCCTCGGATGGAGACGCAAAGGTATACCGGCCTCAGTCGATAACCAAAAACAACAAAGACTGACCTCAGACAGACTTCTTAAAAGAGACAAACTAACCTTAATCAATAAGCTCAAAATGGTCTATCATCCTCGAATGATAGCCACAACAACAAGACTAACTCAGAAGGACTTGAAGAAAAGAATGCCATCCTCGAATGACAATTCTCAAAAGATCCTCGGATCTAACACGAAACCATCATCGAATGGAGACGCAAAGGTATACCGGCCTCAATTGATAACCAAAAACAACAAATACTGACCTTAGACAGACTTCACAAAAGAGACAAACTGACCTCAATCAATAAGCTCAAAATGGTCTATCATCCTCGAATGATAGCCATAACAACAAGACCAACCTCATAAGGAATTCAAGAAAAGAATGCCATCATCGAATGACAATTCTCAAAAGATCCTCGGATCTAACACAAAACCATCCTCAAATGGAGACGCAAAGGTATACCGGCCTCAGTCGATAACCAAAAACAACAAAGACTGACCTCAGACAGACTTTGCAAAAGACACAAACTGACCTCAATCAATAAGCTCAAAATGGTCTATCATCCTCGAATGATAGCCACAACAACAAGACCAACCTCAGAAGGACTTGAAGAAAAGAATGCCATCTCGAATGAAAATTCTCAAAAGATCCTCGGATCTAACACGAAACCATCATCGGATGGAGACACAAAGGTATACCGGCCTGAGTCGATAACCAAAAACAACAAAGACTAACCTCAGACAGACTTCGCAAAAGAGACAAACTGACCTCACTCAATAAGCTCAAAATGGTCTATCATCCTCGAATGATAGCCATAACAACAAGACCAACCTCATAAGGACTTGAAGAAAAGAATGCCATCATCGAATGACAATTCTCAAAAAATCCTCGGATCTAACACGAAACCATCCTCAAATGGAGACGCAAAGGTATACCGGCCTCAGTCGATAACCAAAAACAACAAAGACTGAACTCAGACAGGCTTCGCAAAAGAGACAAACTGACCTCAATCAATAAGCTCAAAATGGTCTATCATCCTCGAATGATAGCCACAACAACAAGACCAATCTCAGAAGGACTTGAAGAAAAGAATACCATCCTCGAATGATAATTCTCAAAAGATCCTCGGATCTAACATAAAACCATCCTTGAATGGAGATGCAAAGGTATATCGGCCTCAGTCGATAACCAAAAACAACAAAGACTGACCTTAGACAGACTTTTCAAAAGAGACAAACTGACCTCAATCAATAAGCTCAAAATGGTCTATCATCCTCGAATGATAGCCACAACAACAAGACCAACCTCAGAAGAACTTGAAGAAAAGAATGCCATCCTCGAATGACAATTCTCAAAAGATCCTCGGATCTAACACGAAACCATCCTCGAATGGAGACACAAAGGTATACCGGCCTCAGTCGATAACCAAAAAAAACAAAGACTGACCTCAGACAGACTTCTTAAAAGACACAAACTGACCTCAATCAATAAGCTCAAAATGGTCTATCATCCTCGAATGATAGCCACAACAACAAGACCAAACTCAGAAGGACTTAAAGAAAAGAATGCCATCCTCAAATGACAATTCTCAAAAGATCCTCGGATCTAACACGAAACCATCCTCGAATGGACACGTAATGGTATATCGGCCTCAGTCGATAACCAAAAACAACAAAGAATGACCTCAGACAGACTTTGCAAAAGAGACAAACTGACCTCAATCAATAAGCTCAAAATGGTCTATCATCCTCGAATGATAGCCACAACAACAAGACCAACCTCAGAAGGACTTGAAGAAAAGAATGCCATCCTCGAATGACAATTCTCAAAAGATCCTCGGATCTAACACGAAACCATCCTCGAATGGAGACGCAAAGGTATACCGGCCTCAGTCGATAACCAAAAACACAAAGAAAATAGGACAAGATGGAACGGGATCGTTGTAACTAAACGAGAGCCCAGGAAAACAGGACCGTTGTACAAAACGAGAACCTGCGGCGCGATTGTTGTACAAAATAAGACGCGGAATGGGTGAAAAGACAAGGATGTTTTGAAAATGGTATTGGTATCCTCTGTGGGGGAGTACTTCAGGTTGAGAAGATGTTTCAGATCTTATGTAATATACCTAAAAACCGGCCTATGTTGGCATGCACAATGTTGGATTTATGGCGTAATGCTCCTTGATGATGTAAATGCTACGCTTTGGAGGATGCAAATGTAATGATTATTATGCACATGCGAATGCAAAGAGATCTCCTGATAAGGATACTGCAAGTATCTCAGGTGGCTTGACTGGGGAGAACTGATGATTGTAAACACCCCAAATTTTCCCTCACCCATTCACCCCATGTCTTGTGGTCTCTTCATATGCATAATTTCAATCATAGCATCTCATATTGCATATTTGCTTCACTGCATTAGTTCTAAGTCATCTGCATCTAGGGTTTGTGATCTGAGCAATCCAAGAACTTCTTGAGCCACTCCAAAGGTCATCAATCACTTCAAAGGGGTCCATGTATGTTCAAGCATCATATTATATCCTCTCAAAGTCAATAATGTCAAAAAATCACTAGAACTGAGAATGGCATGGAAGCAGAGCCAGGTTTAACTGCACAGATGACCTAGAATTAGGGTTTTGGTTTCAAAGGCCATAACTCCAATTTTTTTGGTCATTCTTGTTTCTATTGGTCTCTATATGGTATAGGGATCATGCATATCAATTTTCATGAAGAAATTCCATGGGGAAGTCATCTGATCAAGAGTTGACTTTTTGAGCAAGTCAGTGCAAAATCAGGGCATCTGAGGCCCCCAATGACCCAACCAAAGGGTGTTCTTCATCATTTTGATTATGTATGATATTTATTTGATCATATAAGATGTTAGAAGTTCACAAAATTGAAGAATTTCAAGCCATTTGCAAAGTTGACTTTTTGGGAAAATGACTTGTAATGGAAACTTGCCATTTTGGGAAACTTTTTCAACCCTTGCTTTTTGATTCAAAAATGCCTCAAATGGGAAAACTTTGGTCATGAAAGTTGTAGAATGGATCATTCCCTTTTCAAAAAGTACAAGAACTAATTCTAATTCATTTTGGATAAAAAGTTATGGCTTGTCAAAGTTGGCCAAAATCACATAATTTGAAGTTTTCTACCAAAGAGGCATTTTGCAAAATGGTATGATCAAGTGTTCTAAAGATTTCAAATATGCACAAACTCATTACAACATGATCATGTGACTTCTAAAAATTAGAATTGGCCCAAGAATTATGCCTTTTGATGCTTTGAACTTCATGAATTTAAAAAGGGGCCAAACTTTGTGAAAATTGCAAAACATCTCATAAGCTTTGATCCACTTGCTGATTTGTCTCATAACCAATTCCATGGACATCCTTAATCTCAGCTGAGCCAAGACAAGCCAAAAGGCTAGCTATACCATTGCCCATACCTCAAGTACAAGTCAAGTTGACATTTTGGCAACTTGCCCATACCAATCACAACAGGCCACCAACAACTCTCTGCCCAATCCAGACTTTACAAACATACTCCAAGGCTTCATTTTCATAACACACACAAGCCTGAAACTCCAAGAACACAGCACACTCAAAAATCCTCTCATTTGCAAAAGCCTTCGAATCTCTTGATTCAGCCATCAAACCTTCAAACTTTTTTTCACCATTCAACTCCATAAACCTCACTGATCATTTCCCACCTTCCATTTTGCCCTAAAACATCCATAATCAAAAACACGATTTTCACATTTCACAAACTGAGATTCTGCAAACTCTCTCCAGAGGCCATTTAAACTCCAGCTAAGCATCACAAACACTTGGGGGAGATCATTGGAGCTTGTTTGAAGCAAGGAACTGGCCAGAAAGCACCATTTTCGAAAGCTTCAGTTCAGGTATCATCAAGAACTTTTTTTCCAGAAACGTGTTTTTAAGCTTCTAATTGATTCTCCATGATTCACTGATGATCCTGATGTGTTTATTTTTGAAAATGATCAAGTATTAATCATGTATTGAGTTTCTGAAATTTCTGCCATGTTTTCCGTTTTACTCTGATTCACGAATTTGATGATGAATAAATGATTTTTGGTGAGTGATTCTTGTTGGGGTTGAATTGGGGATCATTTCTGGAAAGTTAGAGAGCTTGGGGATGCGTAGAGAGTGAGATATATATAGCATAAGTGACTCGTCGGAGAAGATGACCGGAACACTGTTCCGGTCACTTGAAAGTGATTAGGGTTCAGATTAGGGTTAATGGCATAATTAGCGTAGTTTGAATTCTGGCCCTTGGATGACGCGCGAAGTCAATTCCCTCCCTTTCTTGTTTGAATCCTGGCCCTCAGATCTGATTACTTTCATTAATTGATATTTTAAATTCATTTTAATTGCCTTTTCTTTATCATTTTATTAAAAATAACAAAAAAGGTCTAAAAATTCTGAAATTTTTTATCCAAGCTTTAATTAATTTTTAGAACACAAAAATATTTTTTTTTTTTTTTTTATTTTTTGCATCAAAAATTATTTTTAAATCATTTAAAAGTTTATTTTTAATTAATTAATGAGAATTAATTAATTAAAAATACTTTTAGGTATTTAAAAATCACAAAAAAATTCATGAAACATTTAAAAACATTTAGAAACATTGTCCAACTCTCAAACCAAATTTCTTTTTGATCTTGATGCCTTTTGATAATTTTATTTGGAATTAATTTCATTTCAAGGCAATATTTTGTTTCAAACTTCAAAAATTCATTTCTGCCTAACCATTGAGAGTTGGACAATGATTCTTTTTGCATTGAATCTTGCATAAAATGTAGTTTATAGGATAAAATTGGTTTGAATTGATCTTGCATTTTCAATTTGTTTGGCATTTTTCTTGACAAGGTACCTTAAAACCCTAGCAATCTTAGGAAATTCATAACTCTCACTAGGTTAAGAGTTGGATCCCATCCTTTGGGCAGTGAGTTTGTATAGGTTTAGGGTTCCTTTGATTTCATTTTCAAATTTTTATCATGTCATTTGCTTCTGGTTTTGGATTTTTGCTTTGTATGTTGCATATAACCCTAATTTATGCCTTCCTTTGCATCCATCTCCCATTTGCTTGCATACCATGACTTGCCATGACATTTTGTGCATCCAGTTGATTCATAACACATCTTAGGACATATTAGGATCATGTGTGATCATTGCATCTTTCATTTGCCATGTTGTATGTCATTTGCATTTCATACTTTTCATGAACATCCATGGTTCAAAGCATGTTTCTCTTGCATCCATATGTTTGTATGATCATTCTAATGCCTTGCCTCATGTTTGCATCATCTCTTAGCATCATTAAAATCACACTCATGCTTCTGGTTTTGGCTTGCATCATTGCATTGCATCTCATTTTGCATAGCATTTCATTTCTTTACTAACCTTTCAGGTGGTAAGTTGTTTTGAGAAGTGAATTTGCCTTCATTTCTCACAATCTCTTTTCATCTCTCTTATGCATCATTGCTGCATTTTATCTTGTGCTTTGGATTGAGCTTGCTCATTCTTGTTCATCTTACTTTCTTTCTTCAAGAAACTTGTCTTCTTAAGTGAAGCAAGTTGTTTTGCTTCTCTTTGCTTCTTGCTCCTTTCATTTGCTTCCTTCCTGGTGGTTCTTCTGAAGATTCTTCTTGTAAACCTCACAAACCCTAGGAATGAACAAGCATGATAACAATTAGGGTTGATTAGTTCCTAATTTAGCTTTTACCTTTGTGTCTCTTTGAGTCTTCTCTTCTCATCTCATAATCAGGGATTAAACCGTAAAGGCTTTAAGGCTTTGTGATTAAGCTTATGCCTGCATCCTTCTATTAGGATGGAGTGCATAACTTTAATCCTAAGTGTTAAACCCTTAATGTGTTTAACTCCTTTAATCAATCCACTTAATAATCATCAAGACATCAAGCTTGTAACTTGGGCCTTGCATTAGGGTTCTAATTCTTCCTTAATTGGTTAAGAAGGACTAACCCTAGTGTTAATGGACAAATCCCCCTCAAGTTGTCTTACAAACCATAAAACTCACTTCTTCATCTTATCATTAACTAAAATACATCTAATAAAGGCTTTGTTTTGTCATGAGGTTAATCCCTAATCATGGATTAAGTTGAGGAGTCTTCCTCAGCTTAAACATTCTCATCTATTATCCTTCTATTAGGATGGTGTAATGAGTCTGTTTAATCCCTGATTATGGCTTAATCTCATTACTTAACACTAAACAAAAACAACAAAAACATCTAAATAATCACAAGTAGGTTAATGATCTTAATCCTACACCATGGTGATTAAGTGTGAGATGCTGACTTCACACTTAAGGTATTCTCATTACCCCTAATCAGAGGGAAGATGTGATGAGTTTACTAACCCTTGGTTTAGGCTTAAGCTCATTAACTTATGACAAATTTCAAAAGCAATAAAAGACTGAAAACACCAAAAACAAACAATAATCGTCTCCTCCGGGATTCTTTTCTCACCTCATTCACTCACAAACGAGAACTTGCTTCTTCCGTCTAATGCAAGACAGTTTGCACCTGAGCCAGACAGGTCATACACTTGAGCATAGACAAGCAAGCAGTTCACAAGTCAATTCATCTTTCAGTCTCTTTGGGTCGAACTACGGTGTTCTGACTTCCTCATTGCACGAGAGGATACGTAGGCATAACTTAACAGTTATCGAACAAAAGTCTTGTTATATTCCCCCTCCTTCCAGCATTATTCTTTAAGCCTCATTGTCTTGAGCAATTCATTCCTGTTCTCACACTGACACTTCACTCATACACTACACTTCTTTTACACAGACACTTGCATTCTTTTCCAGCTTTGATACACAAATTGCACTGACACTACCCCTTTAAAACACAAATCTTTTAAGCGTGGATCCCGTCGAGTACGGCGGACAATCTGGGTGCTAATACCTTCCCAGGTTGTAACCAACCCCCTTTCTCAGTCTCTCTGGTTCGCAACCGTCTTGTCCATCTTTTCTTAGGTTTATGCAGCATTACCTTTCCTCCGGGATAAAAATGCCTAGCTGGCGACTCTTGTCTTCTGAGTTCACTCCTGTGTGTTCTCTTTCTTTTCGCCGACCGTTCGCGTCTGTACCCCTTCTGACCCCGGTTGTCATTTTGGTGAGAGCGACAGCTTGGCGACTCTGCTGGGGATCCTTATACTGTAACCAGGGCTTCTGGTTCTTTTTGTGGGTTCCTCCTAGCGCTTGTCTGATTTGTGTTTACTGGGGTGTTATGTGCTATTTGTGTTTGTATATTTGCTTTATTTACTGCTTTATGTAGAGTTATTTATTGCTTTCTTTACAGCTTTATATATCATACTGTCATATTGTCATCTGGCTGGATCTGGTTTTTGTTTTGGTGGGTGGGGTTCACTGAGAGTTTAAGGTCCTATACCTGGGACCTGAGTGACACCTAGGCTAGAGTGGTTCATGTTCTTTCCCATTCCATTTCGGTCTGGAGCGGGAATATGAAACACGGTTCAGATATGGGTTTCTTCTTGAGAACTCTGTGCTACAGATCTCCTGTAGTGCTAGGGCTATCTGGGAAGCCTACTAAGTCTGGATGACCTTTACTATGACCTTCAGAAACTGAGGTGAATTAGAGGAGGATCTTTTATGGTTATTGTAAACACTGTACCTCCGGGTTAGAAGTGTTTACACTTCTCATAATTGATCCAAGCCTGAGGATCCTTGTTTTAGAACACCACCTGTGAGGGAGTTGGGCTGTTTGCAGGTTTGCAGGTACCCTTGACCACAGCATACCCTGTTACTTTGTTTTGACTAAGAATACTCAACTTTGGACAGTTCTTGTGAATTTAAACCCTGGACATGTGACTCTTTATTTGAGTCCCCTACCTTGGTTACTGGACTTCTGAACCTCCATCTGGACTTCTTGAACATACGTGGACCTATATCAAGGCAGTAATCAGATCCAGCTTGATCACAAACCCTTGCATATCATTTGCATACATCATCATTGCATCATTTAACATTTGTTTATTTGTTTTTCAGGGTATCCACATTATATTTTGGCTTGGTTTTGACCCCTTCATCTGCATAGACCCTTTATTCATCAGCTATTTGCTTCAGCTATCAGTTGCCTACTTCAGCTACCTCTATCATCATCCTCAGCCTATCAGTGGCCCATCTCCAGTATCAGGCTTCATCATCAGCACTTGTTTTCAGCTCTTCATCAGCACTCATGGCACCTAAGAAGAGCCACATTTCATATCATTTCTTTGAGCCTGTGCTAGCTGGCATCAGGCAGGTCCAGGCACTTATCACTCCAGACCACATCCCATTATTCAGAGAGCATTATGGAGGCATCCTTGATATGGTTATGGACCTGGATCCTTCTCAGAGGAGTTTGATCCACACTTGCCTACAGTTTTATGACCCTCCTTTGAGATGCTTCACTTTCCAGAACTTTCAGCTGGGACCTTTGCTGGAGGAGTTCTCATCATTGATTGGAGTACCTGTCAGGGGTGATATCCCTTTCAACCCAGAAATGACTTCTCCCAGCAATGGAGAAGTGGCAAAAGCACTGCACCTGGAACCTATTGTAATTGAGCAAAACATGACAACAAAGGCTGGGATCCCTGGTTTGCACTTAGACTTTCTGACTTCTCAGGCCATCCTGAAGGCCTCCTTGGGAGAATGGAGGGCAGTCTGTGCATTGTTAGCCCTCAGTATATATGGGGTTATACTTTTTGCAGATGAGCCCAAGTTTATCAGCAAGAATGCCATTCATCTTTTCCTTCTGAGGAACCCAGTACCCACCTTGCTGGGAGATTTCTATTATTCTGTTCACCAAAGGAATGAGAAGCAAAGAGGAAGATTGGTGAGATGCTGTGCTCCTCTATTTCACACTTGGTTGCTTAAACACTTACCCAAGACTGATGCCTTCCTGAATCCTCACCAACAGAAGAATTGGGCTAGAAGACTTATTGCTTTGACTTCAGATGACATCAGGTGGTGTACCCAGAGCACCAAAGGAAGGGACATAATTACCAGCTGTGGACAGTTCCCCAATGTACCTCTGATAGGAGTGAAGGGTTGCATCAACTACAATCCTTTGCTGTTTAAGAGACAATTGGGCCATGCTTTGGTTCACCCTCCTAGAGTGCAAGACTTGGCTGAAACCCTATATTGTGAGATAAAACCTAATTTAGCTGTTGTCAGACAAGCATCTTGGGCTTGGGACAACATCCAGACCAAAGGGATGGCCATTCTTGGGAGATGCAATAATGTGGCTTCAGCTCAGTACTATGAATGGTCTCATGCAAGGGCTCAACTTTCTGGGATGCCTTTCACCATTGAGGATGCACCTGGACCATCCACAGCACCACCTCCAACCACTGTCAGCCTGGAAGAATTTGAGAAACTGAAGGAGAGGAATGAGAATCTGTCTTAAGCTCTGAAGAGGACCCTCTGGGAGAGGAGTGATGGTCGTCTAGATATTGAGAGGTTGGAGGAGCTTAAGGTGGAGCATCTAGCCAGGATTGAGAAAGCAGAGGACTACATCAAGAAATCAAGAGCTGGAGAGCAGATTTTGAAGAATGCCTGTAAGGAGGCCCAGTTTCAGAAGGCTAGAACTGATCTCTATCTGAAAGAAAGTCAAGCTAGGTGGGTCAGGATCACTGAAGCTCGTACTCAAGAGGATAAGAGGACTCAAGCTAGGATTGAGCAGCTAGAGGCTAGTGAAAGGAAGCAACAGGAGGCTTTGCTGGCAGCCCAGAAGGAAATCTCAGAATTGAAGCTTAGGGCTGGTGTGAAGAGGTCCAAGGACCAAGACAGGCACAAGAAGCTAACCACTGCTATTACCACCAGGAACTTTCTTATCATAAACATCACAGAACATCCGGCTGGTCCTGTAACTGAAGCACTTCTGAAGGAGGTTAAGGAGGATGAGTTTGGTCTTGGTGTCTGACTTTTTGCTTATTGTTGCTTCCACTTCATGTACTTTTCCTTTTATGTTGTATTTTGACCCCTCAGAGGGAATGTGTTGTAAAAACAAACTATGTATGATCCACCATTTGTAATGTATTTGTCAGTTTGTTCCATTGGAGTTTCTTTTCTCAAGCAACATCAAAGCATCTTCCCCCAGGGTCTGGAAAGGTCAAAACCAAGTGCCAAGCCGGATACCTTGGAAACAAATAAGCATACTGCATTGCATGCTAACCTTTGTTTTGTTTTGTAGGTTTTGTTTTGATTGTTACTAACTCTGTTGTGATTCAGGAATTATTGCTCGCCGTCGGGTGTTCCCTCTCAACCGTCCACACAGATATCCTACTCGCAACAACCTTCTTGGTATCCAGATGGATCAAGTACAGCAAGAGCTGACAGAGGTCAGGACCCAGATGGTTAATGAAAGGTTGGAAATGAGAAACCAAATGACCCAGTTCATGGAAGTAATGAATGGCTTGGCTCAAAGCCAAGAAAGATTGAGGGCATTGGTAGAAAGACAAACCCCGGAAGAGCCTCCTCTAGGAACTGGAGGAACGAGTAACAATGAGAGGGGTCAGCCTCATGTTAACCCACCAGTATATGGACCTCATCTACATCCGGAAGTCAACATCCCGGGTATTGTGCAAGGAAATACCACTGGAGGAAGAGTCTTACAAGAAGACCCCCAAGAAGAGCAGTTTACTGTGATGGGAGCTGGGGATGAAGTTTATGATAGGAGGCTTGATGAAATTGCTGAGAAGTTGAGATCTCTGGAGTCTCAAAACTCCCTAGGCTTTGATGTCATCGATATGGGGTTAGTGGATGGGGTAAGGATTCCTCATAAGTTTAAACCCCCGTGCTTCGAGAAGTACAACGGAACTTCCTGTCCACAAACCCACTTACAGTCTTTTCTGGGAAGACTTAAGGCATACACCATGGATGAAAAGCTATGGATGTTTTACTTTGAAGATAGTTTGACTGGGGCCTCAAGGGAGTGGTACTGTCACTTGACAAGAGCTACCATCAGGTGCTGGAAGCCTTCATCAGGCAGTACCAATACAATCTGGACATGGCTCCTAACAGAACCCTTCTGATGGGCATGTCTCAATCCTCCAGAGAAAGCTTCAGGGAATATGCCCAGAGGTGGATACAGCTTGCTGCTGCTGTCCAGCCACCCATGTCGGAAAGAGAAATGGCCGACATGTTTATGAACACCCTGCAAGGGACATATATTGACAGGCTAGCTGCCTTTTCTTCCACCAGCTTCGCTGACGTAGTCATAGCTGGAGAAAGAATTGAAAGCCTTCTGAAGATGGGTAAAATTTCTGATAATGGTGCGAGCTCGTCAAGTAATCCCAGGAAGTCTTTTGTGGGACCTATAAGAGCCGGTGAGACAAATGCCATTCATGCTGGCAGGGGCAGACCTCAGTATGTCCACAGATCAGTAGCAGCTGTCACTATTCCAGCTCCGATTCCTCAGCAACCAGCATATCAACCACCACAACAACCACATTATCAGCAACAAGTTCAGTATCCGCCACAAAGAAACTACAACAACAACAACAACAACAACAATCAACAGCAAAGACCTTTTCAGCAAAGACCGTCACAGGCAAATAGGGTAATTGATCCAATCCCTATGCCTTATGCCGCTTTATTGCCACAACACCTGAAGCTCAACCTGGTTGAGTTAAGGAAATTGGCACCACCAGATCCCTCCAGTCTTCCAAGAAACTATGATGTCAACGCCAGATGTGCTTTTCACTCCAATGCACCTGGCCACAATACAGAGAAATGCAGGGCTTTACAAATGAAAGTACAAGATCTGGTGGATTCTAAAGCCCTCAACTTTGCACCCCCTCCAAATGTCAACAAGAATCCCATGCCTAATCATGGAGGGCCAAGAATTAATGCTATTGAGGAAGATAAGCCGTCTTTCTTAATCACCAGTGTTGGGCAGATTCGGACACCTCTGGTAGAAATTAAAGCTCAGCTCCTAGAATGCCAAATGTTCCCCGGGTGTGAGCTCGGTTGTGGTTATTGCAACATTTCGGTCAACGGGTGTGATAACTTGAGAAGCGGCATAGATGATCTTATCAAAAGTGGTATACTTCAGATCACAACATCAGTACCCGCAAATCCAGCAATCCCTTTTACAACAATTCCTGACTCTTCTACAACTGCAACAACAATCATTCTGACCAATTCATCAATATCATCAACAACGGCTCCGTCCATCACTTCAACAAATCAAATGTCAACAACCATTTCTTCTACAACATCAGCATCCCTTCATTCTGCAGAATCTTCTACAACATCAACATCCATTTATCCAGCAAGATCTCCTACAACGCCAACAGAAAATAGTGAAGATATCTCAGCAGTCACCATTTATTATGATCCGTCATATGTTCCTCCAAACAACAATTTTCAACAACAAGCAGTGGCATCTCCTGCCAGGTCACCAGTCACTATTTACTACGATCCGCACACCATTTCAGTACCCTCCTCTGCTGCAGTCAGTCCAGTTACCATCACGGTACCTGGGCCAGTTCCATATGAAAGCAGTAATGCCATACCTTGGCATTATGGCTCTGACCTCTACTGCAATGGGGAGAAAATCACTTTGGACTCTTCAACTTCTTCTCCACAGATTGATAATGTTGGGGGAGGCGGAGGCTTCACCAGAAGCGGACGCCTTTTTGCCTCACAATTGCAAAGGCCTAACGCCGAAGCAGAAGCTGCTGCTAAAGCAAAAGGAAAGAGTGTGGTAGTTGAAGAGCCAATTATCAAAGAAACTCAGAAGACATCTTTTGAGCAAGATGTAGACGAGTTTATGAGGATTATAAAGAGAAGTGATTACAAGGTGGTGGATCAGCTTTACCAAACTCCCTCAAAGATCTCCATATTATCCCTGCTGATGTGTTCTGAAGCTCACAGGAATGCATTATTAAAAGTCTTGCACGCAACATACGTGCCTGAGGAGATCACTGTTAATCAGCTAGAAACTGTGGTGGCGAATGTCAACACCAGTCATGGACTGGGCTTCACCAATGCTGACTTAACATCTGAGGGACGTAACCACAACAAGGCTTTACACATCACTCTAGAATGCAAGGGTGCTGTTCTATCTCATGTGCTGGTGGACACTGGGTCTTCACTCAATGTTCTACCAAAGAAAGCCTTGGTGAAGCTGGAGTATGATGGCTTGGCACTGCGTCCAAGTAATTTAGTGGTAAGAGCATTTGATGGCTCTAAAAGATCAGTGCTAGGGGAGATTGATCTGCCTGTGATGATTGGCCCGCAGACTTTTAAGATTACCTTCTATGTGATGGACATTCAGCCGGCCTACAGCTGTTTGTTGGATAGACCTTGGATCCATGCCGCTGGCGCAGTTACGTCTACCCTTCACCAGAAGCTGAAATTCGAGTGGGAAGGCCAGACCATCACCATCTGTGGTGAAGAAGATATCTTTGTTAGCCATCTGGCTACGTACAAGTATATTGAGATGGATGGAGAAATCCATGAAACTATGAGCCAGGGATTTGAGGCCCTGAACATTAATGAAGCATCTGCTGTACTGGGAACCTCCATGACATCTTATCAGCAAGCCAGGAAGGTTGTTGAAGAGGGGACTGCCCAAGGCTGGGGCAAGTTGCTGCCCATAGAGAAGAAGGAGGACAGATTTGGGTTGGGTTACAAACCAACTCAACAAGATCAATCAGAGGCTACTAAGAAGCCCAACTTTGTCAGCGGGGGACTGCTCACCCCGGATGCAGTGAACAACTTGGAAGATGAGTCGGAAGATGACCGCAACCTGGAGAGCTGGATACGTCCAAGGATCCCGGGGAGCCATGTCTCGAACTGGTCTTCCCAGGAAATTATAAGGGTTACTCCTGCAGAGTAATTATTATTTCCTGTATATTTTTAAGCATGCATCAAGTCTTGCATCTTGCCCAAGATGACAAGACTCATTTTGTAACCGGGCCATCTTGTAATTTTGTGCAAACAGATCAATCAATGAATATCGGACATCTTTTGCAAATGAGTCTTTTTCTTTCCCGCTCACTGTTTTTCATTTTTCTTTTTGTACAAAAATAAAATGGCGATGTTTTCAAAATGATAACTTTACTTCACTTTTTCTAAACAAGATTAAAATCAATCACTAAAATGAACAAACTAAACCCTTGCAGAGAGTGCCTTTCAGACTGCACCGACAACAGCAATGCTATGGCTTCGTATGACTTTGACAATCCAATCAATCAAGCTGATGAAGGGGTTGAAGAAGATTATGAGCTTCCTGAAGAGCTAGCCAGGTTGTTAAGGCAAGAGGAGAAGGTTATCACCCCTCATCAGGAGGAGGTTGAAACAGTTAATCTTGGTACGGAAGAAGATGTGAAAGAGGTTAAGATCGGGGTCTGCTTACAAGACTCAGTGAAAGAGCAACTAATTGACATGCTTCGTGAGTATGTGGATGTCTTTGCTTGGTCTTATCAGGACATGCCAGGGTTGGACACCGATATTGTTATGCACAAGCTGCCTTTAAGAGAAGATTGCCCACCGGTTAAACAGAAACTGCGCCGTACTCGCCCAGATATGGCAATGAAGATCAAAGAAGAGGTACAAAAGCAGTGGGACGCCGGGTTCCTTGCTGTGACTAGCTATCCGCCGTGGGTTGCTAATATTGTACCTGTGCCTAAAAAGGATGGCAAGGTGAGGATGTGTGTGGATTACCGGGATCTTAACAGAGCCAGCCCGAAAGATGATTTCCCTTTACCTCACATTGATGTATTGGTCGACAATACGGCTCAGTTCTCGGTATTCTCCTTCATGGACGGATTTTCAGGATACAATCAGATCAAGATGTCACCTGAAGACATGGAGAAGACAACTTTCATCACACCCTGGGGCACGTTCTGTTACAAGGTGATGCCATTCGGACTGAAGAATGCTGGTGCTACTTATCAACGGGCTATGGTAACATTATTCCACGACATGATCCATAAAGAAATTGAATGTTATGTGGATGACATGATTGCCAAGTCCCTCACAGAAGAAGACCACCTGGTAAACCTGCTGAAGTTATTCAAGCGTCTGAGGAAGTACCAACTGAAGTTAAACCCCAACAAATGTACATTCGGGGTACGATCCGGTAAGCTGCTGGGATTTATTGTAAGTGAGAAAGGAATTGAAGTTGACCCTGATAAAGTTAAAGCCATTCAAGAAATGCCTGCACCGAAAACTGAGAAAGAGGTTCGGGGATTTCTAGGTAGATTGAACTACATTTCACGGTTCATATCCCACCTTACAGCAACCTGTGAACCTCTGTTCAAGCTGTTAAGAAAAGAACAAACGGTCAGGTGGAACGAAGACTGCCAGAGGGATTTTGACAAGATCAAGGAGTACTTACAAGAGCCTCCAATCCTTATGCCTCCAGTTGAAGGAAGACCTCTGATAATATACTTGACAGTATTAGAAGAGTCAATGGGGTGTGTGTTGGGCCAGCATGACGAGTCTGGTCGAAAAGAGTATGCAATATACTACCTGAGCAAAAAGTTTACCGACTGTGAACAACGTTATTCACTGCTCGAGAAAACTTGCTGTGCTTTAGCGTGGGCTGCTCGCCGACTGAGACAATATATGTTGACCCACACTACTTTATTGATCTCCAAGATGGACCCAGTTAAGTACATTTTTGAGAAGCCAGCACTTACCGGACGGGTTGCAAGATGGCAAATGATCCTCACAGAATATGAAATCCAGTACACATCTCAGAAAGCCATCAAGGGCAGTGTATTGTCTGATTATCTTGCTGAGCAACCCATTGATGATTACCAGCCTATGAGATTTGACTTCCCTGATGAAGACATCATGTTCATAAAAGCAAAAGATCATGAAGAGCCTATTCACACTGAAGGGACCGACCCAGAGGAAGAATGGACTATGATGTTTGATGGGGCTGTTAACATGAATGGTCGTGGTGTTGGTGCAGTACTCATTACACCTAAAGGAGTTCACATGCCTTTCTCGGCAAAACTCACCTTTAATTGCACTAACAACGAAGCTGAATATGAAGCTTGCATTATGGGTCTTGAGGAAGCCATTGACCTCAGGATCAAGACTTTGATGGTATTCGGAGATTCAGCTCTAGTAATTAATCAAACCAACGGCAAATGGTATACACACCAAGATCATCTGATACCTTATAGGGATTATACAAGGAGGTTATTGACTTTCTTTACAACGGTCAAGCTTGAGTATATCCCTCGGGACGAGAATCAGTTTGCAGATCCTCTTGCCACCATTTCATCCATGATCAAAGTTCAAGCTGCCTACTTTGTACCTCGGATTTCAGTGTCCAGACTTGACAGACCAACATATGTGTTCTCAGCAGATGTTGTTAAAGATGATAAGCCTTGGTTCCACGACATTAAGTGCTTCTTGGAGGATCAGACATACCCACCTGGGGCATCTTCCAATGATAAGAAGACATTAAGAAGGCTAGCTGGTAGTTTCTTCCTGAATACTGATGGTTCCCTGTACAAAAGAAACTTTGATATGGTACTTCTCCGGTGCGTTGATAGAACAAAAGCAGACTTGTTGATGCACGAAGTGCACGAAGGGTCCTTTGGTACCCATGCAGGAGGGCATGCCATGGCCAAGAAGTTGCTAAGATCAGGTTATTACTGGATCACAATGGACGCAGACTGTTGTGCCTATGCCAGAAAATGCCATAAATGCCAGATCTATGCGGATAAGGTGCATGTGCCTCCCAATCCTCTGAATGTGATGTCTTCACCCTGGCCCTTTGCCATGTGGGGCATTGATATGATTGGCAAGATTGAACCGACTGCTTCAAACGGCCATAGATTCATCCTGGTTGCTATTGACTATTTTACCAAGTGGGTTGAAGCAGCTTCCTATGCAAATGTTACAAGGCAAGTGGTAGCCCGATTTCTGAAGAGAGATATCATCTGTCGATATGGAGTGCCCGAGAGGATCATTACTGACAATGGTTCCAACTTAAACAACAAAATGATGGCAGAGCTATGTCGGGACTTCAAGATCCAACACCACAATTCTTCTCCTTACAGGCCAAAGATGAATGGCGCTGTTGAGGCAGCTAATAAGAATATCAAGAAGATTGTACAGAAGATGGTAGTCACCTATAAAGACTGGCATGAAATGCTACCATTTGCCTTGCATGGGTACCGTACGTCAATCAGGACATCTACTGGGGCAACACCGTATCAGCTTGTGTATGGTATGGAGGCAGTCCTACCTGTTGAAGTTGAATTACCCTCCCTACGGGTACTGATGGATGTTAAGCTGAACGAAGCAGAGTGGGTCCGATCCCGATACGAACAACTGAGTCTGATTGAAGAGAAGAGATTGGCTGCAATCTGTCATGGGCAGTTATATCAGAAAAGAATGAAGAAAGCCTTCGATCAGAAAGTCAGGCTCCGAGAATACCAAGTAGGAGATCTTGTACTGAAAAGACTCCTCCCTCCTCATACAGACCACAGGGGCAAATGGACTCCAAACTATGAAGGACCATTCGTAGTAAAGAAAGTTTTCTCCGGTGGAGCACTCATGCTCAGTACTATGGATGGTGAAGACTTCCCGTCCCCTGTGAATTCAGATGCAGTTAAAAAATACTTCGCATAAAATGACCCGCTGGACGTAAAAATAGAATGTAAGTCCAGGCAAAAATAGGGCATCCCGGCGAGTCAAAAACAGAATAAGAGACTCGGGCAAAATAAGGGAAAATGAACAAAAAAATGTACACCCGCTGAGTTGAAAAGCCACATTGGACAACTCAGGAAAAAACGGGTATCCCGATGGATCGAAAACCCGAAAGGGCGATCCATGCAAAATAAGGGAATAAGCGAACAATTTTCTGAATTCATCTGTATTACTTACAACTTGGTAAGCTTCGGAAAGGTCAAGCGCCGGTCAGAATCAGCCTTCTTCAGAAAGCAAGATGAGAAGAACGTCAAATGTCATACCAGTCATAGCAAGGGGAAGCTCCTTGAAGCGTCATCAACATTGCCAACACCTTTTCTCAATTTGTAACAATCTCCTCATTTTAGGGGATCTGTTTCTTTGACTGTATCTGCCAATTCAGGGCACATGAATTAATAAAATCAGATTTTTCAGTCATGTTTCGTCTTGTACATTTTATTTTCATTTGCAAGAATGTACGATGTCTTTAAGATACTGATTGCATAAATACATATGCTTTTCTTCTAAAAAAATACGTGCTTACAGGAAATATACTTACTCCCGGGAGTGTCTAAACTCCTATGATGGAATCCGGTAAGGGATACCTCGGGATTACTTGTGCGCTTGCCTATCTTTTCAGGATTGCAGGTATTCAAAGCATAACATGGGGCATGAAAGCTTCACCCCAGCAAGCTGGCAAATCATTATCTACTCATTCTATCTCCTAATTAGCACCGGGGATGGCTTTCCCCCAGCTGAGTTGTCAAGTATCATCCTCAGCAGGACCCCTACAAAAATCTCCAGGAAGACCTTCCCATGGTCTTTCTTCTTCCCCAGCCGAGTTGCCATTTACTATTCCTCCACAGCCAAGTGCAAAAGCCGGGGAACTATCTCCCCACGGAGTTTCAGCCTCTATCTAGAAGAGCAATACCTGAGGATCTCACAACAGAGTGAACAAAGCTTCTACAAACCCCAGCTGGGTCCCTCATTACCAAAGATAGGTCTATCAGTGACCTATATCCCCAAGCAAAGTCCCATATGTCATATATACTAATGATCTCATCCCTAGCTGGGATGTTCACTTCAAGCAGATCAGCCAGAGATCTTCGCAACGGGACCCGGATCCCGGATTGGTATCTTTGCATAATCATAGCATTCGCATCATATTCCCCACACAGTGTAGCATTCCGTCTAATACGGAGCATTACGGCAAAAATCAAACATATTGCATAATCATAAGCCATGGTCTGAATTAAACACTTGTAAATACTGACAATCCGTCAACAAGATATACAGAAAACTTTCCAAATTCCCCGGCAGAAAGCCAAGGCATTTGCCTTACACTTATAAATACACATACACACTCCTTTTGGCACTCGTCCGTGTCATGATTCCCCAGTAAAGTCGCCCGAGTTTTCTTTACAAACAGGCATTTATATATTGCAGATACTTCCTGACACCCGTCCGTGTCGTATCCCCAGTAGAAAGCCAAAGCGTCCTCTTTGCATTCACAGATACATATATCTATACAAAAATTCTCTGACACCCGTCCGTGTCGCTTTCCCCAGCACAGTTGCCTAAACACTTTGTAAAGCATATACTTGTTTATAATATAACTTTTGACACTCGTCCGTGTCACTCTCCCCAGCAGGTTAAACACTCTCCTGTACACCACTCATACTTATTTCACTCATACAGATGCCCGTCCGTATCTTGTATATATCACTCAAAGCCCCTTCAGATTTGACACTCATCCGTGTTCTTTGTTAATCAGTCGATACTCGTCCGTATCATCATCTCAGAACATGCGTCAACGTTTGTTTCTACCCGATACTCGTCCGTATCATAGTCTTAAGGATGCTCGTCCGCATCTTTAATCCATACACGTGTCAAACACCCATGTCTTCTTGAATTTAGACACTCGTCTGTGTCTAATATTTCCCAGAAGAGTCCCCTCAGATTCGACACTCGTCCGTGTTCTTTGTTAACCAGTTGATACTCGTCAGTATCATCATCTCTGAACATGCGTCAGCTTTTGTTTCTACCTGATACTCGCCCGTATCATGGTCTTAGGGATGCTCGTCCGCATCTTTAATCTATACACAATGTCAAAACACTTATACCTTTTATTTCTTGGATGTAAACACTCGTCTGTGTTTACTATTCCCTAGTAGGTCGCCAGCAAAGCAACCTTTTTCTATCTGACATTCGTCCTATGTCATGATACTTCCGGCAGCCGTACCCTGCCAGGTGATCGTCCTTCACCTTCGGATGACCGTCCCTCATCCTTTCCCCTGCTAGGTGATCGTCCTTCACCTTTTGATGATCGTCCTTCATCATTTTATCCGATGGTCGTCCCCGTCGTTGATCTTGTTATCTGACATTCGTCCTATGTCATGATAAACCTTGAGAGCAGCCGTCCCCTGCTAGGTGATCGTCCTTAACCTCTTGATGATCGTCCTTCATCATGCTTATCCGGTGGCCGTCCCCATCGTCGACCTTTTATCCGGCATTCGCCCTATGTCGCGATACTTTCGGCAGCCGTACCCTGCCAGATGATCGTCCTTCACCTTAGATGACCGTCCCTCATCTTATCCCCATCAGAGCAGCCGTCCCCTGCTAGGTGATCGTCCTTCACCTTTGATGACCGTCCCTCATCATTATTTCATTTATTCTTTAACCCGATGGCCGTCCCCGTCGTGGTCCCTTTTCCTTTTCCTGATGATCGTCCTTCATCAGTTTAGCCCGATGGTCGTCCCCATCGTTGTTTACATTACTTTATGAACCTGATGATCGTACCTCATCATTTACTTTTACCTATAATCCCCAGAGAATCTTAAAGCTTTACATGATGGCCGTCCCTATCATAATCTCTTATATCCCCAGCATGTCGGTCGTCCCCGTCAACACTCTTTCCCCAGCAGTCGTCCTCTGCTCGACGATCGTCCTCCGTCGCCCGCACTTTATAAATATACTTTATTTTCTTTTACAATCTATATCCCTTTTCTTCTTCATTCTGTGAGTGCAAATTTTGGACTGTCTTTGGTATTCAACCACAAGTTATCTTGTTCGCCTGTTAAGCCGTCGCTTACATCCTGCACAGCTAACTCATGTTTGAATAGGGGCAGCTGTAAACACCCCAAATTTTCCCTCACCCATTCACCCCATGGCTTGTGGTCTCTTCATATGCATAATTTCAATCATAGCATCTCATATTGCATATTTGCTTCACTGCATTAGTTCTAAGTCATCTGCATCTAGGGTTTGTGATCTGAGCAATCCAAGAACTTCTTGAGCCACTCCAAAGGTCATCAATCACTTCAAAGGGGTCCATGTATGTTCAAGCATCATATTATATTCTCTCAAAGTCAAGAATGTCAAAAAATCACTAGAACTGAGAATGGCATGGAAGCAGAGCCAGGTTTAACTGCACAGATGACCTAGAATTAGGGTTTTGGTTTCAAAGGCCATAACTCCAAATTTTTTGGTCATTCTTGTTTCTATTGGTCTCTATATGGTATAGGGATCATGCATATAAATTTTCATGAAGAAATTCCATGGGGAAGTCATCTGATCAAGAGTTGACTTTTTGAGCAAGTCAGTGCAAAATCAGGGCATCTGAGGCCCCCAATGACCCAACCAAAGGGTGTTCTTCATCATTTTGATTATGTATTATCTTTATTTGATCATAGAAGATGTTAGAAGTTCACAAAATTGAAGAATTTCAAGCCATTTGCAAAGTTGACTTTTTGGGAAAATGACTTGTAATGGAAACTTGCCATTTTGGGAAACTTTTTCAACCCTTGCTTTTTGATTCAAAAATGCCTCAAATGGGAAAACTTTGGTCATGAAAGTTTTAGAATGGATCATTCCCTTTTCAAAAAGTACAAGAACTCATTCTAATTCATTTTGGATCAAAAGTTATGGCTTGTCAAAGTTGGCCAAAATCACATAATTTGAAGTTTTCTACCAAAGAGGCATTTTGCAAAATGGTATGATCAAGTGTTCTAAAGACTTCAAATATGCACAAACTCATTACAACATGATCATGTGACTTCTAAAAATTAGAATTGGCCCAAGAATTATGCCTTTTGATGCTTTGAACTTCATGAATTTCAAAAGGGGCCAAACTTTGTGAAAATTGCAAAACATCTCATAAGCTTTGATCCACTTGCTGATTTGTCTCATAACCAATTCCATGGACATCCTTAATCTCAGTTGAGCCAAGACAAGCCAAAAGGCTAGCTATACCATTGCCCATACCTCAAGTACAAGTCAAGTTGACATTTTGGCAACTTGCCCATACCAATCACAACAAGCCACCAACAACTCTCTGCCCAATCCAGACTTTACAAACACACTCCAAGGCTTCATTTTCATAACACACACAAGCCTGAAACTCCAAGAACACAGCACACTCAAAAATCTTCTCATTTGCAAAAGCCTTCGAATCTCTTGATTCAGCCATCAAACCTTCAAACTTTTTTTCACCATTCAACTCCATAAACCTCACTGATCATTTCCCACCTTCCATTTTGCCCTAAAACATCCATAATCAAAAACACAATTTTCACATTTCACAAACTGAGATTCTGCAAACTCTCTCCAGAGGCCATTTAAACTCCAGCTAAGCATCACAAACACTTGGGGGAGATCATTGGAGCTTGTTTGAAGCAAGGAACTGGCCAGAAAGCACCATTTTCGAAAGCTTCAGTTCAGGTATCATCAAGAACTTTTTTTTCCAGAAACGTGTTTTTAAGTTGCTAATTGATTCTCCATGATTCACTGATGATCCTGATGTGTTTATTTTTGAAAATGATCAAGTATTAAGCATGTATTGAGTTTCTGAAATTTCTGCCATATTTTCCGTTTGCTCTGATTCACGAATTTGATGATGAATAAATGATTTTTGGTGAGTGATTCTTGTTGGGGTTGAATTGGGGATCATTTTTGGAAAGTTAGAGAGCTTGGGGATGCGTAGAGAGTGAGATAGCATAAGTGACTCGTCGGAGAAGATGACCGGAACACTGTTCCGGTCACCTGAAAGTGATTAGGGTTCAGATTAGGGTTAATGACATAATTAGCGTAGTTTGAATTCTGGCCCTTGGATGACGCGCGAAGTCAATTCCCTCCCTTTCTTGTTTGAATCCTGGCCCTCAGATCTGATTACTTTCATTAATTGATATTTTAATTTCATTTTAATTGCCTTTTCTTTATCATTTTATTAAAAATAGCAAAAAAGGTCTAAAAATTCTGAAATTTTTTATCCAAGCTTTAATTAATTTTCAGAACACAAAAATATTTTTATTTTTTTTTAAAATTATTTTTTGCATCAAAAATTATTTTTAAATCATTTAAAAGTTTATTTTTAATTAATTAATGAGAATTAATTAATTAAAAATACTTTTAGGTATTTAAAAATCACAAAACAATTCATGAAACATTTAAAAACATTTAGAAACATTGTCCAACTCTCAAACCAAATTTCTTTTTGATCTTGATGCATTTTGATAACTTTCTTTGGAATTAATTTCATTTCAAGGTAATATTTTGTTTCAAACTTCAAAAATTCATTTCTGCCTAACCATTGAGAGTTGGACAATGATTCTTTTTGCATTGCATCTTGCATAACATGTAGTTTATAGGATAAAATTGGTTTGAATTGATCTTGCATTTTCAATTTGTTTGGCATTTTTCTTGACAAGGTACCTTAAAACCCTAGCAATCTTAGGAAATTCATAACTCTCACTAAGTTAAGAGTTGGATCCCCTCCTTTGGGCAGTGAGTTTGTATAGGTTTAGGGTTCCTTTGATTGCATTTTCAAATTTTTATCATGTCATTTGCTTCTGGTTTTGGATTTTTGCTTTGTATGTTGCATATAACCCTAATTTATGCCTTCCTTTGCATCCATCTCCCATTTGCTTGCATACCATGACTTGCCATGACATTTTGTGCATCCATTTGATTCATAACACATCTTAGGACATATTAGGATCATATGTGATCATTGCATCTTTCATTTGCCATGTTGTATGTCATTTGCATTTCATACTTTTCATGAACATCCATTGTTCAAAGCATGTTTCTCTTGCATCCATATGTTTGTATGATCATTCTAATGCCTTGCCTCATGTTTGCATCATCTCTTAGCATCATTAACATCACACTCATGCTTCTGGTTTTGGCTTGCATCATTGCATTGCATCTCATTTTGCATAGCATTTCATTTCTTTACTAACCTTTCAGGTGGTAAGTTGTTTTGAGAAGTGAATTTGCCTTCATTTCTCACAATCTCTTTTCATCTCTCTTATGCATCATTGCTGCATTTTATCTTGTGCTTTGGATTGAGCTTGCTCATTCTTGTTCATCTTACTTTCTTTCTTCAAGAAACTTGTCTTCTTAAGTGAAGCAAGTTGTTTTGCTTCTCTTTGCTTCTTGCTCCTTTCATTTGCTTCCTTCCTGGTGGTTCTTCTGAAGATTCTTCTTGTAAACCTCACAAACCCTAGGAATGACCAAGCATGATAACAATTAGGGTTGATTAGTCCCCCATTTAGCTTTTACCTTTGTGTCTCTTTGAGTCTTCTCTTCTCATCTCATAATCAGGGACTAAACCCTAAAGGCTTTAAGGCTTTGTGATTAAGCTTATGCCTTCATCCTTCTATTAGGATGGAGTGCATAACTTTAATCCTAAGTGTTAAACCCTTAATGTTTTTAACTCCTTTAATCAATCCACTTAATAATCATCAAGACATCAAGCTTGTAACTTGGGCCTTGCATTAGGGTTCTAATTCTTCCTTAATTGGTTAAGAAGGACTAACCCTAGTGTTAATGGACAAGTCCCCCTCAAGTTGTCTTAAAAACCATAAAAATCACTTCTTCATCTTATCATTAACTAAAATCCATCTAATAAAGGCTTTGTTTTGTCATGAGGTTAATCCCTAATCATGGATTAAGTTGAGGAGTCTTCCTCAGCTTAAACATTCTCATCTATTATCATTCTATTAGGATGGTGTAATGAGTCTGTTTAATCCCTGATTATGGCTTAATATCATTACTTAACACTAAACAAAAACAACAAAAACATCTAAATAATCACAAGTAGGTTAATGATCTTAATCCTACACCATGGTGATTAAGTGTGAGATGCTGACTTCACACTTAAGGTATTCTCATTACCCCTAATCAGAGGGAAGATGTGATGAGTTTACTAACCCTTGGTTTAGGCTTAAGCTCATTAACTTATGACAAATTTCAAAAGCAATAAAAGACTGAAAACACCAAAAACAAACAATAATCGTCTCCTCTGGGATTCTTTTCTCACCTCATTCACTCACAAACGAGAACTTGCTTCTTCCGTCTAATGCAAGACAGTTTGCACCTGAGCCAGACAGGTCATACACTTGAGCATAGACAAGCAAGCAGTTCACAAGTCAATTCATCTTTCAGTCTCTTTGGGTCGAACTACGGTGTTCTGACTTCCTCATTGCACGAGAGGATACGTAGGCATAACTTAACAGTTATCGAACAAAAGTCTCGTTATATTCCCCCTCCTTCCAGCATTATTCTTTAAGCCTCATTGTCTTAAGCAATTCATTCCTGTTCTCACACTGACACTTCACTCATACACTACACTTCTTTTACACTGACACTTGCATTCTTTTCCAGCTTTGATACACAAATTGCACTGACACTACCCCTTTAAAACACAAATCTTTTAAGCGTGGATCCCTTCGAGTACGGTGGACAATCTGGGTGCTAATACCTTCCCAGGTTGTAACCAACCCCCTTTCTCAGTCTCTCTGGTTCGCAACCGTCTTGTCCATCTTTTCTTAGGTTTATGCAGCATTACCTTTCCTCCGGGATAAAAATGCCTAGCTGGCGACTCTTGTCTTCTGAGTTCACTCCTGTGTGTTCTCTTTGATTGAACCAATTGAGATTTTTATTTATGATTAAATTGACTTTGATTTGGATTTCAGATTTGGTTTGATCCATATCTTCCCCTATCTACGCACAAATCTGTTAGTGAAGAAAAGTCAACAAAATTAACTCCTCTAAAAAGAATAATAATAAAAGTTTAATAAGAATAATAATTTTAATAATAAAATATATAATAATACTTTTCCCAATCAATAAAATCCTATAAATAAGTTTTAAATATGGACCCCTTTTTATTTTAAAAGTTAAGATCAACTCAATAACAATAATAATAATAATAATAATAATATCAATAATAATATTATTATAATAATAATATTATATGTATAAAGATAAACCCTTACCCCTTTTTATTTAAAAATATTAAATAGAAATTAAAACCCAATAAGTAAAATAACAAAATCAAATTAATAATATTAATAATAATAACTTTACCCAAATATCATAAAAAGATATGTCCCCTTTCCCCTTATTTTTCCAAAATAAAAAAAATAAAAAACCATATAAACAAAGATTTTAAAATAATTTTCTATAATAAACCCTAATTTTATTTTTAAAAATGACTATATAACAATCCTAATTAATAAACCTTGATAATATTATTTCTAAATTTTTTTGAATAATAAAATAACCTCACCCCCTTATAAATATATAAATTTTATAAAGAACCCCAAAAAATTAAAAAAAATATATCTAAAAAGTCAAAAGAGCTCCTCTTTGACTTTTTAGATCATAGAAGAAAAACACGAGTCAAAATTTAGGGTACGACACCTAGTATTGACCCCTGGGTGGCTTCTACCAAGCAGAAGTGTTATGCCAGGTTTGCATCTTGGTGCAACTATTGTGTTCCCATGGTATGTTGAGCCTCTAAAATAGATCACATGGATCACCCAATCTGTCTCTGTGATTCATAGAAGAAGTCCATCATGTACTGTTGTTGCTCATACATAGCATAAAACAGGCCATTGCGTTCCTCTTCACGAGTTTGTTGTTGCTTCCACATCTTCTCAATAATAAATAATCCAGATGGTGAACCTGCAGAAGGGTTAGTAAAAGTGGGGATGTGTGCAGGTGATACATGTGGAATAGGTACATCATGAATGGGAGATCGGACCCTCTCCTCAAATTCCTCATTGGTTCCATACCCCTCGTCCTCTTGGAAGTTTGATGGTAATGAACAGATATAAGGATCAGCTTGCAAATTATACGTCCAGTTTCTTTCATCCCTCACATCAGTGCGATGGGAACATGGTAAAACAACGCTCAGGATAGTTGCATTATGAACCATGAGGATCTATCCTCCTTCCCTCATCCCCTTGCACAATCACATATCTCGTACAAAAAATTAAAATTATGGTGCAAGGTGGGAAAGGTTCTAATGTAGCTATCTCGGCGTGTAACTGAAGAGCATGTGCAATGGAGGTAATCAATCCTCCAAATGACATTGTTCCGCCCTTTTTCTCAACAACACACATATGTGCCATCATAAAAGGTACGGGGTTCAATTTCTTTTGATAAAAGAGCTACCTGCAAAAATATGAATTCTTTTGAATTTAACTTGTTAGAGTTCTCACGGGCAAAAAATAGTATCAGCCAATATATGGAGAAAAACAACTGATTACGGCTAAATCAATTAGATTTCTAAATTTATTATTTTTAATCCTCAAATTTACTATAATCAACTTATTTTATCTCTACTTAAAGTACCAGATCAACTCAACTTGAAAAGGATGCGAAAACAGTATGAATCGCCAAAAACAACATTTTTTGCACACCACTCTGCCCATACGCGTAATGGCTAACCCATACGCATAACAACTTACTTCTGCGCCTCCTTTTACGCGTAATGCCTTACCTTTTACGCATAATGCCTTACCTCCTTACTCGTCTCCTACGCAAATGACCAGAGGGCCTTGAAATCAACCTTCCCTTACGTGTAATGCCTGCGTAACTGGGATGTGTTACACGTAATACCCCTCTTGTTACGCGTAATACCAGATCTGTTACGTAAAACACCAGAATGCATACCAATCTAACTTCTGCTATGAGTTACACAACTTTATCACTCCATTCAAGCCTAATTGGGTTTCTACATTGATTTTAGACTCCAAATCTTTTGTATCTATTCATCTACTAATTTCTATGACTGATTTTACGAGCCCTAATCTCCTTCTCTACACGAATTCCTGCAACATAAACCAGTCCAGCAACACGGAAAGAAATACAACAATAGATCCAACAACATAAACAAATTTCATGACAGCAACACAATAATACAACATAATTCTTCATGATATATCAGCACAAAAATCAATAACAACTATTCATACAACACACAACAACGAAAACATACGAAAAATGCATCAATAATTATACGAAACCCCGACCTACATACGAATGATCTAATCCCGATTATGAAATTCGAGCCCCACCCTTACCTTGGATTGAAGGCAACTCGAATTCACAACAAAAATCTTCGCAAAATCCCAAAACCTAGCCTCTTGTTGATCTTCCCTTAAGACTTGTTCTCTTCTCACCAAAAATTCTAATTATTCTCTAATTGGGTTTTTAGTCTAATTTTACTAAAATCTCACTAATTATCCTAATTACTAATGGGCCTAAAATAACACCCAAACTTTACTACCCTCACACTACAACCAAGACCAACTTAATATTATATCATTAACAATTATTTTAATTATCCGACTTAATTAACTTAAACAACTCAAACACGACTTAACCATCAACTTAATACCAACTTGAACGACTTAACGACACAAACCACAAAATAAAACCTAACAATAATTAATCGGGAAAATATGCAATAATATTTAATTAAATTAATTAATTAAATACGAGCATTACATCTCTCCCCCACTTAGAACATTTTCGTCCTCGAAAATCTTACCTCGCTCAAACAACTCAGAATAAGATTCCCACATCTTGCTTTCCAACTCCCAAGTTATACTATCTCCGGCAGCTCCCAACCAAACAACGTTCACTAAAACAATCTCTTTGCCTTTTAAGGTTTTCATTTCACAATCCTCAATTCGTATCGGCATTATCTCCACAGTGAGATTATCCCGTACTTGCACATCATCCATGCTAATCACATGAGAAGGATCTGAAATATACTTCCGGAGTTGCGACACATGGAACACATCATGCAAATTCGATAAATTTGGCGTTAAAGCTACTCTATAAGCAACATTCCCAACTTTCTCTGAAATCTGATACAGACCAATAAAACGAGGAGTAAGCTTCTTAGATTTCAACACTCGCCCAACACCTGTCACATGCACTCTTAAGAATACATGATCACCAACTTAGAATTCTAAATCTTTCATTCTCTTATCATGATAAATTTTCTTCCAACTCTGAGAAGCTTTCATCTTCTCTCGAACCAACTTCACCTTCTCGGTAGTCTCTCAAACTATCTCTGGTCCAAGCACCACGCTCTCACCAGATTCATACCAACATAACAAAGTCCTACATCTCCGACCATACAATGCCTCAAAAGGTGCCATTCCTATACTAGAATGGTAACTGTTATTATACGTGAACTCGATCAATGGAATATAAGTATCCCACGAACCTCCCTGCTCAACTACACAAGCTCTCAACAAATCCTCTAACGACTGAATCATCCTCTCATTTTACCATCTGTTTGAGGATGATACACTGAACTCAACCTTAACTTAGAACCCAATGCTTCTTGAAGACTCTTCCAAAACTCAAAATTAAACCCTGGATCTTGATCCGACACAATACACAAAGGAACACCATGCAACATCACAATTACTCTGACATAAATCTTCGCCAGCTTCAGTACTGGAAAACTAATGTTAATAGGAATAAAATGAGTCGACTTCGTAAGCCTATCAACAATCACCCAAATTGAATCATGTCCTATCGAAGTATTAGTAAATACAATTACAAAGTCCATAGAAATGCTATCCCATTTCCATTCTGGATTTTCCAACGGTTGCATCAGACCAACATGCTTTTGATGTTCAACTTTCGACTTTTGACAAATCAAGCAGGCATACACAAAACACACAACCTCGTTCTTCATCCCAAGTCACTAAAACAACTTCTTCAAATCCTGATACATCTTAGTAGCTCCTGGATGAATACTCAAATTACATCTATGAATTTCCTCCAGAATCATTCTTTTCATATCCGCATTATCCGGAATACAGATTCTATCCTGAAATCTCAAAATAACATGCGCATCCAACTTAAAATCATTCTTCTCTGATTCACCACAATCAACTATGACATCCACTAGTTCCACATCCAATTTCCGTGTTTCTCTAATATTTTCCAAAAAATCATTATTAATCTTCAACATACCTAACATAACACTCTTCGACATCACTTCACAAACTAAACTCATATCTCGAAACTTCTCAATCAACTCTAACTCCTTAACCATCATTGTCAACATATGCAATATTTTCCGACTCAAAGCGTCAGCCACAACATTAACTTTTCCTGGATGATAATTCAAACCAAAATTGTATTCTTTTAACAGTTCTAACCACCTATGTTGCCTCATATTCAACTCTTTCTGATCAAATAAATACTTTAAACTCTTATGTTGCCTCATATTCAACTATTTATTCTTCAAAACTTCTAATACCGTTCTCAAATGTTCTGCATGCTCTTCTTCTAACTTAGAATAAACCAAAATATCATCTATAAACACAACTACAAAATGATCCATATAAGCATGAAAAATACGATTCATGTACTCCATGAATACTCCCGGCGCTTTAGTCACACCGAAAGGCATCACCGAATACTCGTAATGTCCATACCGTGTTCTGAACACATTCTTCTGAATATCCTCATCTTTCACCTTAATTTGATGATAGCCCGATCTCAAATAGATCTTGCTAAAGACACGAGCACCTACCAACTGATCCATCAAATCATCTATTCTTGGTAATGGATACTTGTTCTTAATTGTTACCTTGTTCAACTGTCTATAGTCCATATAAAGCCTCATACTTCCATCTTTCTTCTTAACTAACAAAACTAGAGCTCCCCACGGTGATACACTAGGTCTTACAAACTTCTTCTCAAACAACTCTTCTAACTGCTTCTTCAATTCATCCAACTCAGATGCCGACATCATGTACGGTGCCATAGAAGCAGGTCTAGTACCAGGTACGAGATCAATCGCAAACTCAACTTCTCTTTCTGGTGGTACATCAGGAATTTCATAAGGGAAAACCTCAGGAAATTCATTCACTACTTGCAACTCTTCAATCTTAGCTTTATCCCCTACAGATAATGATGCCATCAATGAAAACATATATGCATCCTCTTTCATCAACTTCTGCAACTCTCTAAACGACAACAATCCAACTCATTCCTCTTCTGGAGTAGTAAACCTCACTGACTTACGAAAACAATTAATATGAACATAGTTATACTCTAACCAGTTCATGCCTAGGATTACATCCATCCCAGCCAACGGTAAACATACCAAATCAACATAAAAATCTCTATCAAAGATAGAAAATGGGAAACTCAAACACACTAGAGAAGTAGTCACCGATCCCTTAGCCGAAATCTCTACGACCATTCCTCCTTTCATAGCAGACAACTCAAGACCCAATCTCTTAACACAATCAGCAACAATAAAACAATATGTAGCACCCATATCAATAATGGTAATTAAAGGAATGCTATTAATGAAACATGTACCTCTGAAGAGCTTGTCCTTATTAGCTGTCTGAGTCCCAGCTAAAGCGAACACTTTTCCTCCAGACTTTGCTTTCTTTGGCTTCTGGCACTAGCTACCAATATGCCCTTCTTCACCATAGTTAAAGCAGCTCATCTTTTTATGCATGCACTCAGATATCGCATGCCCAAGTTTTCCACAACGGAAACAATGATTCACCTTAGCGGTACACACGTTACTCTTATGTCCAACTTTCCTACACTTGAAACAAACAATACCAGCAGGAGCATCTCCCTCACTAGTTCTCTGACCCGAAGCAAATTTCTGCTTACCCTTACCAGCTGGAGTATCATAAGGCTTGCAATGATTTTGATGATTCTTGCCCCTTCTATCAGTAACAATCTTGTAGTGAGTATTGTTATCTTCCTTGAATACCTTGCAACTATCAACCAGATCAACAAAAACACGAATCTTCTGATACCCTACAACTTTCTTGATCTCAGAACACAACCTACTCTCAAACTTGATGCACTTCGAAAATTTAGCAGTTGCGGCATCATGGTGCGTATAGAACTTTGACAACTACATAAACTCTGCAGCATAATCCGTCACTGACATATTCCTCTGTTTTAGCACAAGGAATTCAATCTCTTTCTTACCATGCACATCTACAGAGTAATACTTCCTCATAAACTCTCTACGGAAAAAAACCCAAGTGATCTCTTCACCTGTAGTTTCCAACCTTTCTCTGGTTTCCAACCACCAATCATCAGCCTCAACTACCAACATGTGAGTTCCGTAACGAACCTTCTGTGCTGGAATGCAATCTATCACACGGAAAATTCTCTCAATTTCTTTCAACCAGACCAATGCAGCATCAGGGTCATACTTGCCCTTAAAGGTAGACAAATTCTCTCTCTGAAAAGTCGCAAAAGTACGAGACTCATCATTCCCGCCAATATTCCGTAAATTCTGCACAGCTTGAGCCATTACTTGCATTGCAGCAACCATCGTAGCATCATTTCTTCTAGCCATCACAACTTAACACTACAACACAATAGAAGTTAGAACCACGTAACAATACTTGATTGTTAGACAACTACGACTCGATAACTTGGTCAGACAGACCGACCTGCTCTGATACCACAAATGTAACACCCTATTTCTACACGACTTTAATATAAAATCAAAGTTATAAAAATTCATCAACAAACATGGGATATTAAATATTCCAACCTGAAAATTGGATAACAAAACTTCATTAACGTTCATGCTTCACAAACTACGCAGCGGATTCAACAAAAAATTGCAACTTTAAAACAACTTCAAGTATACTCAACATCAAAATACTTCAACACGGTTTTCAACATAAAACAACTAAAACAAATCCTTCGACTAGATAGAAATCCAACATAAAATAGTTAGGGGAACTACGACGTCTCTGATCCTCATGTCCAGATAAGGTACATAGGCAGCGGGGTAGAGCCTGTTCGAGCACTCTTTTATTTTCCCGACATTTTCCCCCTTTATTTTCCTTTATTATCCACTTTCAGTCTTTCTTGTGCAGCAGTTTCATTCCTTCACCCTTTGAAATAGTTTATTTGCAAGCGTGGATCCCGTCGGGTACGGCGGACGATCTGGGGTGCTAATACCTTCCCAAGTCGTAACCGACTCCCGAACCCAGCTCTTTTGTAATATCCATATACAAAAGACATACATAAAACATATTTTTCATATATAATATTAGAAATTTGGTACTGAAATACAAATAAGTTCTTAGAAACACATTGTATAAGTATAACCACTACAACATAAGGTACTAAAACAAGGCTATAAAAATAATACAAGATGTTCAAGCTACAAAAATCTAAGAACTATATTCGAAGATCTCAAAATCCACAACGGAAGACAAAGCCATCAACTAGTAAGGATAATCAAGTCGCCTTATCCTTACCCATAATGGAACCTGAAGTACCTGAAATAACAATATCAACATGGGGTGAGATAAAACATCTCAGCGGGTTCCCTATCTTAGAGTTTTCTCGGCTCTAAGGGTCAAACCTAATAATTCCACGAATACAAAGGTTCCTCTCAAAAGTAACTAAGCTGAAATGGAACATTCAAGCAACACTTCGTACAACACTTCCCGTGGGACTCAGTGAAATACCCACCTCAAGTATGAACCACTAGAATTCTCATGGGACTCAATGAAATAACCATCTCAAGTTATCACTCTCTTCCCGTGGGACTCAATGTAATACCCACCTCAAGCTGACACTCGCTTCCCGTGGGACTCAATGTAATACCCACCTCAAGCTGACACTCGCTTCCCGTGGGACTCAATGTAATACCCACCTCAAGCTAACACTCGCTTCTCGTGGGACTCAATGTAATACCCACCTCAAGCTAACACTCGCTTCCCGTGGGACTCAATGTAATTCTCACCTCAAGATAACACTCGCTTCTCGTGGGACTCAATATAATACCCACCTCAAGCTAACACTCGCTTCCCGTGGGACTCAATGTAATACCCACCTCAAGCTAACAAGATCAAATGCGATTCTCATTTCTTACCAATCTACGGAATTCTAGGTACCTCACAAGTATTACCATTTCATTTCTTTAAGCTCATACTTTTCAAAATTTCACATTCTTACGGTTAAGTCGGAAAATCGGGAGAAAGTCAGGTGAAAATAATATTCTTCGACATCATAAGAAAATACATAATTTTAGCTTCAAAACGGTACGTGGAACGTTAAAAAAGGATGCCCGGGTCAAGTGTTACGAATTAAATACCACACTTGAAACCTACAGGTCTCGCTGAGCGAAATATCTCCTGGAATTCTCGCTGAGCGAGTAACTGCTCGTTGAGCAAGCTATACCAGTTCAGGAAATTCCAGGCTTACAGGAAAAGACCCCCTCCAAGCCAACTCAACTCCAAACATCAACCAATGCAGAAAAACATATCCAAACATATTCATAGACATCATGTGAGTATTATAGTTAAGTTTTAATCGAGTTTTGACCGTTAAACTTTCAATTTCTTAGATTTTCCAACAAAACCCTAAACCACAAAATCTCTAAAACTCAACCAAAATCAAAAATAAAAGCTTCTAACTAAGAACCCACCTCGGGAGATGGAGGTTGGTGGAAGGATTGAGTCGATTCGACAGATGGATGGTGAAGCAAGATGAATTTGAAGTCTTGGAGTTTTTCCTCCTTTTCTTCTCTTCTCTCTCTTTTCTTCCTTCCTCTTTTCTATTCTTCTTTTCCTTACTAACTTCTCCCTCTTCTTATTTCCTTTATACTAATAAATATAAAAACATATATTTTTACCATTGTGTCCAAAATTAGAGAGTATCCAAAAATGTTTCTTAATCCGATATTTTATAAAACCTCTGAGTCAGCTAATATCAATTAATAAAATAATATCCCATTGATTACTCTATTTAGTTCCATTAAAATTTCTTAGAGTAGTCCGAAATAATATTGTTACCATTTAATATTATTCAGAGCATTAAATAAAATATGGGGTATTACATCCTCCCCCTTAAATAAAATTCGTCCACGAATTTAAAGGATTACCTGAACAGGTGAGGATACGATTCCCGCATCTCTGATTTCAACTCCCACGTAGCATTTCCTGGATGCGTCTCATCCCATTGCACTTTAACAAGTGGTATATCTTTATTCCTTAATACCTTGGTTTCTCTCAATACGGCTCGGTTGCGGTTCAAAAGTCAAATCCATTTCTATCTCTAAAGAATCCTATAGAGTAGACTGAAGAGGATCGGGAACGAATCTACGAAGTTGAGATACATGAAAAACATCATGCATTTTAGATAGAGAGGGCGGCAAGGCTAAACGGTAAGCAACCTCACCAATCCTTTTTAGACTCTGATACGGTCCCACGTATCTCGGACTTAACTTACGCGACTTAAACGGTCCTTTCAACCTCAATCTCGGAGTGACTTTCAATTATACATGATCACCTTCATCGAATTCCAAAGGTCTCCTTCGATTGTTAGCATAGCTCTTCTGACGATATTGGGCTTGTCGGATCATACGAATCTTTTCCGTAGTCTCTTGAATAACTTCCGGTCCTAAAATCCTATCTTCACCCACTTCCGACCAACACAACGGTGTTCTAAACTTTCTTCCGTACAAAGCCTCATACAAAGCCATTCCGATGCTCGCATGGTAACTATTATTGTACGAAAATTCGATCAACGGCAAAAGTTCCTTCCAATTTCCTTTACTTTCCAAGACACATGCTCTCAACATATATTCCATCGTTTGAATCGTACGTTCCGTTTGACCATCCGTTTGAGGATGATTAGAAGTACTCACACGCAAATTCGTACCCATGGCTTGTTGGAACACCTTCCAAAATCTCGAAGTGAACTTTGGATCTCTATCCGATACAATACTGGATGGGACACCATGTAATCTCACAATTTCGGCAATAAACAACCTTGCAAGCTGGCTTTCCTTATATGTAGAATTCACGGATAAGAAATGCGCAGATTTTGTTAGTCGGTCTACAATCACCCAAACAGAGTCATAGCCACCTTAAGTACTCACTAAACCTACTGCAAAGTCCATAGAGATACTATCCCATTTCCAAATTGGGATGTCCAAAGGTTGTAATAATCCGCCCGGTTGTTGGTGTTCAATCTTCATTTGCCGACACACCGCACATTCAGACACAAATACCGCAATGTCCTTTTTCATTACGGACCACCAATACTCCCTCTTCAAGTCTTGATACATCTTCGAAGAACTCGGATGTATCGTAAAAGAACCTTTATGTGCTTCTTCCAGAATCTTTCTTTTTAACACATCATTATTCGGAATGCAAATTCTTTGGTTGAAAAGGATGATCCCATCTAACGCTCTCACGAAACCCGGTTGGAGTAACAATCCTTGCAACTTCTCATCTAAAACTTGCGCTTTGTTGAATATCATTCCTCAAAGTAGAATTAATATTCAAGTTTCCCATGATTACACCATTTGGAGTCCAAACAAACTGAAGATTAAGATCTTGAAACTTTTCTGACAATGCATACTCCAACACCATCAATTCGGCACTATGAATCACTTTTCTACTCAAAGCATCTGCCATTTTATTTGCTTTTCTTGGATGATAATTCAACTCAAGGTCAAAATCTTTCAAATACTCCATCCATCTTCTCTGTCTCATATTCAATTCCTTTAGATCAAAGAGGTACTTCAAACTCTTATGATCACTAAATATCTCAAAACGCACACCATACAAATAGTGTCGTCACACTTTCAAGGTAAACACCACGGCCGCTAATTCCAAATCATGCGTAGGATAATTCTTCTCATGAACTCTCAACTGTCTGGAAGCATATGCTACCACCTGACCTTCTTGCATGAGAACACCTCCTAATCCCATCTTTGAAGCATCACAAAATATTTCATAAGATTTGTTAGGACCGGGAATAATCAAAACTGGAGCAGTTGTCAATTTCTCCTTCAACCACGCGAAACTTTGCTCACAATTAGAATCCCATTCGTAAGCGAGGTCCTTCTTAGTGAGTTTAGTTAACAGTAATGCCATATAAGAAAAACTTTTAATAAATCTTCAGTAGTAACCTGCCAAACCTAGGAAGCTTCTCACTTCGGTAACATTCTTCGGTCTCTCCCAATTAATTACAACTTATATCTTTGACGGATCCACTGCTACACCTCCCTGTGATATAACTGTCATTCCCGGGATTTTCATCCTAGTACAAACGCGAAAGTGGCGCGGAAAAGGTAGAGTCGCCAGCCAGGCATTTTTATCCCGAATGAATGGGAAAGGTAATGTTGCATAAACCCGAGGAAGAAGGAAAGGACAAGGTCCTATGAACCAAAGATCTGGGTTCGGGAGTCGGTTACGACCTAAGAAGGTATTAGCACCCTAGACTGTCCGTCGTACCCGACGGGATCCACACTTATAAATATGTTTCAAAGGGTGAGAAGTAAAATGTTGTTGAACGAAAGAATTGCTAACTGGAACTGGAACTGAAATGAGAAAGGGAATTGGAAAAGAAAATAGGAAGAAAGAGGGAAATGTAGGGAAAATAAAGAATGTGCTCGAACGGGCCCTACCCCGCTGCCTACGTACCTTATCGGGAAATGAGGATCAGAGTCGACGTAGTTCGCCTAACTAAGGCGGGAACTATTTGTTTGTGTTTTTTATGGCTGGAAATGCGTATGTCTATGCTCATGTGTTGCAGAATCGTCTGGTACAAGTGCGTTTAATGTCTTGTATGCGAGACAAGTCGTCGCAAGTTTGCGTTGAGAGTGAGTGTGATGAGAAAAGAAAATCCTGCAGGAAAGTCGCTTATTGTTTATTGTTTGCTTTTTAAGAGTTTTTATGAATTTGGCACAAGGAAGTGATTTCAAACTCTTTTCCATGGAATGTGTACTTGCTACTACATTCCAAGATGGAATAATAGAACAAGCACACCAAGCAAGGAGAATTTATCCAAGACTTGTCTCCACGGATTAGGGTCTAAGTTCACTAGCTTGTTGAACTTATTGCATGTTTTAGGTGCTTTTGTAAAGAAATGTCTTTTAGATTTTTCTTTGTGAAACAACCCTTTGATAAGACTTGTACATCATGCTAGACAAGCCTACACCATTCCAAGATGGAATGAATGTAAGTGCCCCATGGAATAAGGCTATACACAAGGGATCCTTTCATACATTTACTAAGTCTTTTTTGATTTGTTTGAAGATGAGAAAAGAAGACTCAAAAGGAGAAAGGTAAAAGCTAAGGGGGACTAAGACACAACCCTAAGTTATCTTATTATGTACAAAATATGGTCCTATGGTTAATGAGGCATTCTAACCTAAGGAAGAAAAGAAAATAAGAAAAGAGAATTAGAACTTAACTTACTTCCTAAGGAAGTTAAGTTGGTTCTAAGAAATGGGGAAAGCCTATACAAGTGAAATTCAAATATTAAGGCAAAAACATAAAGATGATATGAAGAAATAATAGCTCAAAATGCCTATTAAACATAAAACCAAAAAATAAGGCTAAACCTCACATGTAAGCACAACTTGCACGATTTCTATACCTAAGTCCTAAAACTAAAGGAACTTACTTAATATCAACATTCTAAAATCAGTGGCTAAACTATACTAATTCATCCTAACATTCTAAGATCAAACCTAATTAGTCTAAGTCTTAATGAACCATAAAATCCTAAGCTAAACTAGGTGGATCTACAATGGTAAAATAACTAAAGTTATGCACTAAAAAAATAGTAAATATCCTGAAAAAAAATATGAAATTAAATTCCTAAGGTCTCTAACCTGAACCTAATATTGTGTTAAAAAATCTCCTAAAAATTTATAGCTTAACTATGCCAAATAGCCACTTAAATCTACCTAAGATCTATTCACAATTTTACACCAACTAAGCTACCAAAACAGTGAATAAAATGGCCTAAAAAATACAACGAAAATTATTCCAGGTCCTATTATTAGTCCTCTAATCATAGAAAAATAATGGACCAAAAATCATATAGGAGCTGGGAGAAATAAAATGTGCAAAATAAAGTGTAGATGAAAGAAATCAATATAACACAAATAAAATGGAAAATCGAAATTAAATTGAAAAATACCAAAATTCAGAAAGTAAAAATGTAGAAAAGCTCTAAATTGAATTAGGATCCTACTGTAATTTTTATGGGATTTTATCAAGTGTTTTAGTATTTTTTAAGGATTAAAATCAAAAGCTACACAAAACATAAAATATAAAAAAAGAAATAACAGGAGGGGGTGCAGGAAGCGATTTTATTAGTTGAAATGTCAACGGGCTTGAACAAAAGGGGTGTGAATAGCAAAATGCACAAGATCCAATTGCGCAGGAAATTGAGGGTCCATCACATGAATCTTCAGTCAACCTTTGACTTCACTATGGGTCGTTTGATCTAAAGTCTCTCTAATGTAATCTCATCAAGTGCTCACAAACGCACGCCTATGAAAAGCTATGGTGGACAACGCACACATGACCGACCGTGCAAAGTGCCAACCGGACGGTGACAAGTGTCACCGCCGGTGTGGCTGGGAATCCACAAAATCACCCAATCTTATCACAATTCTTGGAAAAAACAAGCGGTGGATCAATCTCTTTTCAATGATATTAACTGCATTTGATGTGGATTAAAGTCTTTTAAGGTTATTTAATTTCATAATATCCTCTTAACTTCTAATAATTTATGTTAATTGTTCTTTAAACTTTCTAAAAAAAATTGAACTAAATGTTCTTATAATTAAAAACAAAAACAACAACACACAGAGGCCACAAAATGAAAGAAACCCGTGAAACCCTAACCTCTTCTTCCTCCCCTCTTCCTCATGCCGCCACCTTCTTCTTCCTCACACAAAAATTGCTGCCCACAACTCCTTCTCCCTCACGCTCGCGCCGCCTTCAACTTTACTTCCATCCATGAACAAACTCCTCTTCTCCAAACCTAAACACTAATCTTCTTCGAAACCGAATCCAATCAACGACCTAAAACTCTTCTTCTCCAAATCCAACTCAAATCGACGACCTAACTCTTCAATCCGAACAAAAGAAAACAAACCTTGACCTAATCCCTCTTCTCCACAAATTTGAAATCAAGCCTCTCACAATCTCATCTCAGTAAGTAAAAAATGAAGAGAATTGGAACCTAATTACCTCGCCAGAACAAAGTGAGGAAATCGTACCTGGAGACTTCACCGACGACGATACTAATTGTTGAATGAGGATGAAGACGTGTCCGCTCCTTCGGCAAGGTCGCGATCTTGACAACGCTTCAGGCTAGCAAAAAAAGACGTTGAATCTTGCAGGTCTTGTGAAGAATGAAGTTTCGATTGGTTGAAGAAGAAGGTGTTGAACAGTTGAAGCCGAAATCGATGCCACTGTGTTGTTCTAAGTTGACGAAGATTGGTGATGATGATGATGGAGGATGAAGAGTGTGGGTTGAAGTGGAAAAAGGATTGAAGGAGCCAAAGGATTGAAGGAGAAGGAGAGTGATGAAGAGAATGATAAACAAAAAAATGGAGAATGAGGAAGAATGGTGAGGCCAAAAAACGCAGAAGAGTGATTGAATCCCTTTTATAGAAGATCTGAAAGGCTTATGTGAAGAATCTCAGGTGAAACTTCTGGAAGAATTCTGTTATGAAGTTTGTTAAAGTTTGTTATTGATTTTTGATTTTCTGTTTTGACAGTTAGTGAGCTCAGTTAGGATCACTTTCAGTTATTGATTCCTTTTTGCTACTTGCACTTGCAGGCTTGTGAAGCTTGTTGATGTTATATCGAAACTGAGTTTTGGTGTGATGTGTGTAATACCCCAAATTTGCCCTCTTCTTGTTTTGCATTATTATCATATCATAATCATCATGAGCATACCATATCCTTAGAATTTTGCATAGAAAAATGAAGCATAGCACTCACATGTTCTAGCATAAGGCATATGATCGGTCATCCGGGAAAATCTGAACCTGCAGGTCAAAATCAAGAGCATGGTGATTTGGCAAGAATCTCACAAGATCATTTTGCACAAGCCCGGTATCATGTTCGGAGCCCTAAAAAAGAGAGGGAGGATCAAAATTTGCTTGAAACGGTTGGTGCCGGTCTATTATTGAGGTTTCCCACCAAAGGGAGGGAAATTCAAATTTTCCTTGCGTTAACCGGTTAACGCATATGGTTAACCGGTTAACGGCTGCGAAATTTGAATTTCCAGCAGCAAGTTCAGCATGTGTGTTTTTGCTCCATTTTCCAATTTTCTGATTTTTATCCATTTGAATTAATTTGAATTTGGGAGAAGGATCTAGAGCATTTATCCAAACCTCATTCCAATGCTAGATCCAAATCACTTTCTAAGCTAGTGCCAAGCCATATTTTTGGATCCCAAACCAAATTTTTGGGCCCCAAACCTAAACCATATTTATTCCATTTCCCTCCAAGCCAAGGGGGCTCTCCCTCATTTTTCACTCTCATTTTCTGAAGTTTCATTCTTCTCACTCACAATTCTCTCACTTTTCTCTCCCAATTTTCCAAATCACTCAAAGTTCTTCTTTGAAGATCACATAATCTTGCCTTGAGGTGTGTAGATCTTGGAACTAAACCTCCATTCATAGCTTCTTTGCATCTTTTTGCTGGTTTTATTGGAGATTCAGATCTGGTTTGAGATCTAGAAGTGCTTTTGGATCCAAAATTCTGCATCAAGAGCTTGTTCTTGCATTTATTTTGCATGGAGTGTGAAGCTTAGCACCGGATCTTCGAAGTGTTTCGCGAAATCTCTCATTTCCAGCTCAATCAACAATTACCAAAGCATACCTCAGCTTTGTAGGTTGGTTAATTTCAGATCTAGCTCTGTTTTTAGCTTATTTTCATGCTTTTGCTTTAGATCTACCATGTGCTTGTGTATTTGATTGTGTTGCATGAATTGATTGGTTGATTTGTATCCGGATCCGAATGTTATTGTTCATGAGCTTAATGATATGGATTAATGTGAATTGATCTAATTTTTCCATGTACAATTGAGTGCTGGTCTGTTGCAAGATTATTGGAATAAGCTAATTTGAGTTGCTATTTTGCAGGATTTGCTGCTGTTTTAACAGTGTTAACCGGTTAACGCATATGGTTAACCGGTTAACGCACCTGTTTTATGCGTATTTTGTGCAGGTTTGAACTGGTTAACCGGTTAACGCATTTGGTTAACCGGTTAACACTAAAGCAGAATGACTTTTTAGTGTTGTTTTGAGCTTGTTTGATCCCTTTGCTTGTGTTAATTGCCATGGATCATTACATGATCATTAAACATGATATTTTAGGGTGATTTTCTTGATGGTTGATGTATGCTTTCATGTTTTCGACGCATAAGTCGTGTATTTGCAATGCTTGGCATGTTGTTTGATTCTTGTTTACAAGTACCTTTGAGCATGATTAATTCCATGATTGTGTTGGTCAATTTGCTGGATTTTTGCTAACATTTCAGGGGCTCATGGTAAGAGAAGTGTGGATGTTTATCCACATTTCAACTCTTCATCTTTCCTCTTTTGCTTTGTTTTTTCTTTGTGGCGTTTGATGTGCTTTGTGCCATCATGTGGTTCTCTTTCCCTTTTCTAGCTTTCTCATCTCTTCTTCTACCTTTTTCTTCTCTTCTTCATTAGGGTAGAAACCTCACTAACCCTTAGGACGCTCATGCATGCTAACACTTAGGATTATTTTAGTCCCCCTTTAGATTTTTTTGCCTTTGAGATCCTTTTGGTTCTTCTTCTCATCTCATCTCATAACTCTAAAAACACTTTAATAAATGTGAATTGATGCATTGATCCATAGCCTTATTCCATGAGGTATGCTTGTAGTCTTCCCATCTTGGGATAGTACAAGTTTACCTTGTGATGCACAAGTCTGATCAAGGTATCTTCTTCATAAAAGAAAAGCATAAAAAACACTTCTTCATTGTAAATACCAAAAAACACTTAATAAGTAAACAAGTTAGTGAGCCTAAGCCCTAATCTTTGGGTTCAAGTTTTGGGGATCTTCTCCTTACTTGAGTATGCTTGTTCTATTATTCCATCTTGGAATGTAGTGGCAGGTGCACATTCCATTGATGAGAGCTTGAGCTCCCTTCCTTGTGACACACTCCAAAAAGCTTCTAAAAAACACAAACAAACAATAAGCGTCTTTCCTTCGGGAATTCTTTTCTCACCTCATTCGCTCCGTACGCGAACTTGCTCCTACTTGTTATTTTACAAGACGGTTACGCACTCGTCGTCCGAGTCTGCAACACCTGAGCAATGGCATAGGCAGTTCAAGCCTTAATTCACAAGCAATTTCCCTTTGTTACCCCTAATTAGGGGAACTACAACGTCTCTGATCCTCATTATCCTGATGAGGTACGTAGGCAGCGGGGTAGGGCCCGTTCGAGCATAATCTTTATTTTCCCTACATTTTTCCTTTTGTTTCTTATTTCAGTTCTTTTCCAGTTCCAATTTCTTTTCATTTCTTTTGCTGCAGTTTTCATACCCTCACCCTTTGAAATAGTTTCTTTTGCAAGCGTGGATCCCGTCAGGTACGGCGGACGATCTGGGTGCTAATACCTTCCCAGGTCGTAACCGACTCCCGAACTCAGTCTCTTTGGTTCGCAGGACCTGTGTCCTTCCTCTTCTTTCTTCTGGTTTGTGCAGCATTACCATTCCCTTTCTTCGGGATAAAAATGCCTGGCTGGCGACTCTATTCTTTTTTCCGCGCCACTTTCGTGTTTGTACCAGGATGGAAATCCGGGGAGCGACAGCTGGCGACTCTGCTGGGGACTGCACACCAGATGATTTCTGGTTCCCCTGTGAGAGTCTCCTAGCGCTTGTTTGTGGTTATTTCATTGGGTGATGTTTGTTTGTTGTGGCTTGTTGTATTTTATTGTTGTTTATTTACAGCTTTATTTACAGTTTTCAGTCTTTATTTTATGCATCATGTATATACTGGACTGTCTGGACTGGTTTTCTTTGGTAGGATGGGTGTTACTTGTCCTTGAGAGATATGAGCCAAGTACCTGGCTCGAGTGCACCATAGGACTTAGAGTGGTTCCACTTTGGCCTCATGAGATCTTGTCATGGGGGTAGTAGTGAGTTCCGCACCCAGGTTGCGATTGTCTTGGAAATGTCTTGATTTGGGGATCTTCCTCTCTCATTACATAACCTTGACAGTTATGTGCAGCTGGGGACCGATCATTGAGAACCTTGTGGAAACATCCCTCTTTAGTGATGACAGTGGCAGCCCACATTTTGTGGCAAACCCATTCGCATCCGAGGGCCCACCTGGGGATCGCATAGGATGACCTTGTGTATTGGACTCAGCTGAGGCCTCCATGCGTAGTATATAATGCCAAACCGGTTCCCTGATTTGGTCATGAGCCATTTCTCGGAGATGGTGACAGTATTATTGCTATGTGGCTTTGAGAGTCCGTGATGTCTGACCCGAAGCCTTTTACCAGTGAGCGGATGTTTACAGGTGTGCATGAACCCATGGCCTCAACATACACTCATCTATTCAGTGGTCCTTGTTATGATTTGTGGTCCTATGATTATGATTTTGGTTATATGGTTCTTTGGTTCCGGAGTTTTGATTTTCTTGATACTGGTTTTCTGGAGTTCTTGTTCTGGTATCCTTGGTACTATGGTCTTGAGATCTTCTTCAGTGAGTTGTGATTATCAGAGAGTGTGATTCAGGGGACTTTTGGTTTGCCAGTTATTCAGAGGGGCCCTTGTCAGTGATCCGGTTCAGATGGTCCCAGTCGATCATATGCTTGAATTGCATTGCATTTGCATCATTCTTTGCATTAACTGTTTATGTTTCCCATTTTTTAGGTCATTGTTCTTCATCTGTTCCCAGTTCTGGTAGTATTATCTCCATGGCAGAAATTAGAAGAGTTCCGAGAAAAAAGAATGTGCATTATACCTTTCTTCAGCCTGAGGTTAAAAGTGTTCAGAGATTAGCAGGTCTGATGAACGATCAAGTCTTGGGCAATTTCAAGAAAAGATATGGCCAAATACTGAAGTTTGTGGACAAGCCCACTGTAGACCAGAAGGACAGTCTGCATACCCTGTTGCAATTTTATGATCCTCTGCTGCGTTGCTTTGTTTTTCTAGGTTACATCTTAGCTCCGACATTGGAAGAGATCTCCAGCATGTTGAATGTTCCGATCAGAGAGACACTGCCGTTCTATGGGTCAGAGGTTGTGCTCAAGGATGAAGACATAGCCAAGGTTTGTAGGTTGCCAGCTACTTCAGTCAGGAAGGCTCTGCATGAGAGTGAAGGTAAAGGTCTACCATGGAGTATGCTACAGAAGCTAAGTGGAATGACTTTGGAGCTTTGCTTGCGTTGATGGTATATGGGTCCAGTCTGTTTCCTGGAGAGAAAGAGTTTGTCAGCTTAGAGGTGATCTCAATCTTCACAAAAGGCAATCCAGTGCCTACTCTTTTGGGTGACTTCTACTTCAGTGTTCACTACAGAAACGAGAAGGGTAGAGGTGGTCCAGTGGTCTACTGTGCTCCTTTGTTTGCTGAGTGGTTTGCTAGACAGTTGCCTAAGTCAGGTGCCTTCAAGGAGATGCGGGACGAATGGAGATGGTCCAGAAGACTGATGGGGTTGACTGTTGAAGACATTGCTTGGGGTTATGACAGAGATTTGCCAGGTAAGGAGTTGATGGTCAGTTGCGGAAGGTTTGCTGGAGTACCTTTGCTGGGAAGGAAAGGTGTCATTAGTTACTATCCAACATTAGCCAGAAAGCAGTTTGGCTACCCTTTGAAAGATCCTCCTCAGATGGAAATGTTTGCTGAATCTTTGTACTTTCCTGCTGACGGAAACAGAGAGTTAGTTCAACAAGCAGTCCAAGCCTGGGCTCACAGGATAAGAAAGGGGAAGAAAGACTTCAGCCGAGTTGATCCTAAGACATATCTACCATATGCTGCATGGTTGCAAAGCCATGTAGAATCATTTCTCATGCCTTTTTCAGTTGAGGCTCCACTTTATCCCCGAGAGGTGCCTAGTCAGAGCAGTATTGTTTCCTTGGAAGAGTACAAGAAGCTAAAAGCTCAGCTGCATGAGGTCAGAGTGGAGAATACTGAGATGGTAAGCCTGTACCATCAAGCCAACAGGGCCAAGAATGAAGCTGAAGACAAGTTGCAGAAGCTCCAAGCCTCTCTAGAAGCCAAAGAGAAGGACTTTGCTGGTAGAGAAGCCCATTTCCACAGGTTGGGTATGATGGAAGCTCAAAGAGAAGTTGAGCGCAAGAAGACTCTAAAGACTCTCAAAGATGCTCGTCAATCCATTGCTTGGCTGCAAGGCCAAAGGGATGAAGAGCAGAAGAAATTCAAAGAGAAAGAAGAGTTCTTTGAATTTCAGATGGCCTTCAAGAAGGAGGAAGTGGAGCAAGTCCATACCATCCGGAGAGAGAAGACCCAACAGCTAGCGCAAAGTCAGTTAGCTCTGGAGGAAGCAAGAAAAGAGATCGAAGAGCTCAAGCTGCGAGCGGGTGTCAAGAAGAGCAGGGCAGAGGTGGCAGATCCTGGGTCCTTAGCTTAGTTTTTTATTGTTGCAGACTACCTACAGGCTTGTTGTAGGAGTCTTGCTTGTTTTGTATTTTGTCTTTATTTTATGTACTGATATGTAACCCTTCGGGGAATATTTCTGGTTGTATTCTGACTTTTAGCCTGTAGTGGTTTGTTCATATACAGTATTAATGTGCAAGTTATCATTTTGAATGTGCAAGACTCGTTTGTCTGAATACTGCTAATGTCTGAACACTTATCAAAGAGAAAGTTTGAAAGCAAATACTGAAAGTGATTGTCTGATGCCAGAACTGGGGCATGCCAAATGCTTAAAACTTGGGAACATGAACAGTTACATTGCATTGCATATAACCTGTTTGCTTGTTTTGTAGGTGTTATCTCAGTTACTAACGTGTTTTGTGTTGTAGGCACTATAGCTCCTCGTAAAGTTCAGGAGCAACCAGTAACGCATCAGTATCCGACCAAGATTAACAAAGAGCGAGCCATGGACTAGATGCAAGCGGACTTGGCAGATCTAAGACTGAGAATGGATAACTTCATGACAGTGATGGCCGACATGGGGCAAAACCAAGAGCGTCTGCGGGAGATGATTAAGAACAATCAACCTAGGAACACTGCTGCTGCTACTACTGCTGATAATCGTACAGGTGCGGTCGCACGTCAGGTCGAAATCCCTATTGCTCAACGAGGAGTGACAATCATCAATGATGGGTTGAATAACATTCAGATGGACAATCATGACGACCAATTCACTCTACTTGATGAAGCTGAAGGTCAAGGAGCAGAGATGAACAAGAGGTTCGAAGAAATGGCAGAGAAAATCAGAGCCATCCAATCCCAGAGCTCTTTGGGATTTGACATAACAGATTTGGGCTTGGTTCCTGGGGTCAAGATCCCATACAAGTTCAAAGTTCCAACATTTGAGAAGTATAATGGCACTGCCTGCCCGAAGACCCATCTTCAATCATTTGTTGGGAGAATTGCTGCTCACACGGATGATGAGAAGCTCTGGATGTATTATTTTCAAGACAGCTTGGTGGGAGCTTCTTTGGAATGGTACATGAAGCTCAGCAGAGTTAATATCAAGAGTTGGAAAGATTTAGCTGAAGCCTTTGTGAGGCAGTATCAGTATAACATGGACATGGCTCCGAACCGCACGCAATTGCAGCACATGGCTCAGACGGCTAAAGAAGGCTTCAAAGAGTATGCACAGAGGTGGCGCCAGCTCGCTGCTAGAGTTCAACCACCGCTGCTAGAGAATGAAATGGCTGACATGTTTATGGGTACTCTGCAGGGTGTATTTCTTGAAAGACTGGCGTCCAGCTCTGCTACTAAATTCAACGATATTGTTATTGCTGGTGAAAGAGTTGAGACATTGCTGAAAATGGGGAAGATACAAGATCCTAGTGCTAGCAGCTCAAACGGAGCGAGGAAAGCTTTTAGTGGACCTCCTAGAAGAAGAGAGGGCGAAACGAATGCTGTATTTGGCCGAGGCCGGGGCCGTGGTTATAGAAGACCTTACAAGCATGTGGCTGCTGTCACAATTCCTGCAGCTCCAGTACAACAGATGCTACCACCTCCATAACAACAACATCAACAACAACAACAACCTCGTACCAACTATCAGCAGAGACCGTATCAGCCTAGGCAGACTCGCACGGCTAATAGGGTGATTGAGGCTATCCCGATGACCTATGCTGCTTTACTTCCAAGACTGCTGGATTTGAACCTGATTCAACTTAGAACTTTGGCACCACCACCTCCTGGAGAGCTTCCAATGGGTTATGATGTCAACGCGCGATGCGCTTTCCACTCTAGAGCACCCGGGTACTCGACTGAGAAGTGTAGGGCTTTGCATCACAAGGTTCAGGATCTTGTAGACTCTAAAGCAATCAACTTTGCACCGCCGCCGAATGTTAATTCGAATCCCATGCCGAATCATGGAGGGGCAAGAGTTAATGCTGTTGAGGGTGGTGACAAGTTGAGTCTGGTGCTTAGTATTGATGAAGTGAAGACTCCTTTGAGGGTAGTGAAAGAGAGACTGCTGAATGGTCAAGTGTTTCTTGGTTGTTGTTTTGTTTGTGAAGACTGTTTGAATGCTGAGAATGGCTGTGAGAAGTTGAAGATGGGTTTGCAGGGTTTGATTGATGATGGATCCTTGCAGTTCAGTGAAGTGGGTAATGAAGAGGCTGATGATGTATCAACCATTACCATTTTCTATGATGAAGCTGACATGCCTGTCAGAAGAGAGCCGGTTACAATTTATACTCCTCAGATTAGTCCCGTAACTATCACAGTACCTGGGCCTATTCCGTACACGGACGATAAATCCATTCCCTGGCATTATGGCTCAGATGTATATGTAGCTGGGCAGAAGATTGAGAGCAGATCTATTGTTGAAGACCCGAATGTGGAGAATGTCGGAGGAGTTGGGGGTTTCATCCGAAGTGGTCGTTTGTTCGCTCCCCCTGTGCTAAGAGGGGATCCCGAGGCGGAGGCTTCGTCCAGAGCCAAAGGAAAGCATGCTGTAAATGATGAACCAACTACTCCTGTTGCTGGGCAGGGTATGTTTGAAAACGAAGTCAAGGAATTCATGAGGATTATAAAGAAGAGTGACTACAAGGTGGTTGATCAACTGAACCAGACGACTTCAAATATTTCTATCTTGTCACTGCTGATGTGCTCTCCCGCACACCGAGAAGCCTTACTGAAAGTCCTGCAAATGGCTTACGTTCCTCAGGAGATTACCGTCAACCAACTTGAGGCTGTTGTTGGAAGTGTCAATGCAAGCCATGCCTTAGGCTTCACGGACAGAGACCTAACGTCGGAGGGCAGAAACCACAACAAAGCACTACATATCGCGATGGAGTGTAAGGGCGCTATGCTGTCTCATGTTCTTGTAGACACAGGCTCTTCCTTGAATGTGCTTCCGAAGAAGGCACTGATGAAGCTTAATATTGATGGGATTGTCCTGACGCCAAGTGATCTGGTTGTTAAAGCTTTCGACGATTCAAGAAGATCAGTTTTTGGAGAGGTTGAGCTGCCCGTCAAGATAGGCTCTCAAGTCTTCAAAAGTGTTTTCTATGTCATGGATATCCAGCCGGCATATAGCGGCTTGTTGGGAAGGTCGTGGATACATGCTGCTGGGGCCGTTACTTAGACCCTGCATTAGAAGCTTAAATACGTGGTTGACGGCCAGGTCATCACAGTCTGTGGGGAAGAGGACATATTCAATCAGGCAGTGCCCAAGGCTGGGGCAAGCTGTTGGAGCTGGAAAAGAAAGATGATAAGTTTGGCTTAGGGTATCAGCCTGGTGGATCTACTTCGAGTGCTAAGGCCATCACGTTTACAAGTGCTGGGTTGCTCAACCACGATCAGATCTGTACAGCAAGCTAAGTTAGGGATAGCGACGGAGACTGGGACAATTGGATCCACCCGTGTGCTCCCGGCGAGGAGCTAACAAATTAGTCTGCAAAAGACATTATTCACGTCACCTGGCTTTCAGAGTAATTATTTTGTTTCCTTTTATTAGCATACTGCATCGTCAAATCCACCATTCTGCCCAAGATGCTTGGATCCATTGTATTGGGCCACCATGTTTTGTACTACATCGTTATTTTGCTATGAAATAAAAGGACATTTTCAGACAAACTGTGTTCTCTTTCTTTGTTTTTTAAACTTTTTCACAAAAAATATAAAAATGGCAATGTGTTTTCTTTTTGTTTTGTGTTAGCGTCTCTTTTTCAAAATAAGCAGATTCTGAATAAGCACATCATCTGTGCAGTGTTGATCATCCGGATTCCACGGATAACGTTCCTGCTATGACTATGCATGACTTTGACAATCCAGTCTACCAAGCTGATGAAGGGGTTGAGGAAGACTGTAACCTCCCTGAAGAATTAGCCAGATTGTTGAAACAAGAGGAACGGGTTATTCAACCTCATCAAGAAGAGATTGAGATCATCAACATTGGCGGTGAAGATTCAAAGAAAGAAATCAAGATTGGGGCCAGTCTGCAGGCCGACGTCAAGAAAAAGCTGATCAGCATGTTGAAAGAGTATGTGGATATCTTTGCTTGGTCATATCAAGATATGCCATGTTTAGATACCGACATCGTGATGCATAAGCTACCTCTGAGAGAGGACTGTCCTCCTGTAAAGCAGAAATTGAGAAGAACTCGTCCAGACATGGCGATGAAGATTAAAGAGGATGTTCAGAAGCAATGGGATGCCAGATTCCTTGTTGTAACTAGTTACCCACCTTGGGTAGCTAACATTGTACCTGTTCCTAAGAAGGATGGCAAGGTCCGGATGTGCGTTGACTACCGGGATTTGAACAGAGCAAGCCCGAAAGATGATTTTCCGTTGCCACACATTGATGTGTTGGTGGACAATACTGCTAAATTCTTGGTCTTCTCCTTCATGGATGGCTTCTCCGGGTATAACCAGATCAAGATGGCGCCGGAAGACATGGAGAAGACAACGTTCATTACCCCGTGGGGTACATTCTGCTATAAGGTCATGCCCTTTGGTTTGAAGAACGCCGGGGCAACTTATCAACGGGCGATGGTCACATTGTTCCATGACATGATCCACAAGGAGATTGAGTGTTATGTGGACGATATGATTGCAAAGTCCTGAGACGAAGATGATCACCTGGTCAACCTGAAGAAGCTTTTTGATAGACTGATCAAGTACAAGCTAAGGTTGAATCCTAACAAATGCACTTTAGGAGTGTGTTCCGGGAAATTGCTGGGTTTCATTGTAAGTCAAAGAGGAATTGAGGTAGATCCTGCTAAAGTAAAAGCTATTCAAGATATGCCTGCACCGAAGACAGAAAAAGAAGTGTGCGGGTTTTTAGGGAGGTTGAACTACATTTCTCGGTTCATATCTCATCTAACTGCCACGTGCAAACCAATATTCAAATTGCTAAGAAAAGAGCAAACGGTCAGGTGGAACGATGATTGCCAAAGAGCTTTCGATAAAATAAAAGAATATTTGCAGGAGCCTCCAATTCTAATGCCTCCAGTGGAGGGAAGACCGCTAATCATGTACTTGACCGTGCTAGAAGGGTCAATGGGGTGTGTGCTAGGCCAACATGACGAGTCTGGTCGAAAAGAGTACGCCATTTATTACCTTAGCAAAAAGTTTACCGACTGTGAATTCCGATACTCACTGCTCGAGAAAACTTGTTGTGCTTTGGTATGGGCTGCTCGCCGACTGAGGCAGTATATGTTGACTCATACCACATTGCTCATTTCCAAAATGGATCCTGTCAAGTACATCTTCGAGAAACCAGCGTTGACTGGAAGGGTTGCTAGGTGGCAGATAATTTTAACTGAATACGACATCCAGTATACTTCTCAGAAAGCCATCAAGGGAAGTGTATTGTCGGATTACCTTGCACAACAACCTCTTGAGGATGATTATTAGTCAATGAAGTTTGATTTCCCTGATGAGGACATCATGTACCTCAAAACAAACGATTATGAGGAACCACTTCCGGAGGAGGGGCCTGACCCTGAATCCAAATGGAAGCTGATGTTTGATGGGGCCGTCAATATCAACGGTCGTGGAGTTGGTGCCGTACTTATTACTCCTGAAGGCGCTCACTTGCCCTTTGCTGCCAGAATTACTTTTGGTTGCACCAACAATGAAGCGGAATACGAGGCGTGTATAATGGGAATAGAGGAGGCAATTAATCTGCGGATTAAGAACCTCGATATATTCGGAGATTCAGCCCTCGTCATCAACCAAGTTACCGGCAAGTGGTATACGCATCAAGAGCATCTAATTCCATACAGGGATTATGCTAGAAAACTGTTGACGTTCTTCACGATAGTTAAACTTCAATACATACCACGTGATGAAAATCAGTTTGCCGTCGCATTGGCCACTCTCTCTTCGTCAATTAAAGTCCTGTGTTGGAATTATGTGCCCAGGATTGACATATCCAGGCTTGACGCTCCAGCTTATGTCTTCTCTGTAGATGCCATGTCTGACGAGAAACCTTGGTATTTCGATATCAAGCTATTCCTGGAAAAGCAAGAATACCCAACTAGGGCATCTTCCAATGACAAGAAGACCTTGAGGCGACTTGCTGCTAGTTTCTTCTTGAACACAGATGGGGTTTTGTACAAGAGAAACTTCGACATGGTCTTGCTCAGATGCGTGGATAGACACGAAGCAAGCCTGTTGATGCAGGAAGTCCACAAAGGATCTTTTGGTACCCATGTAGGAGGGCATGCTATGGCAAAGAAATTGCTGAGATCAGGGTATTATTGGATGACAATGGATGCAGACTGTTGTTCATTCGCTCGTAAGTGCCACAAGTGCCAAATATATGCAGACAAAGTGCATGTTCCTCCAAGCCCGCTCAACGTCATGTTGTCGCTCCCACCAAATGACACCTGGCCAAGAGGGGTACAGACGCAAACGGTCGGCGAAAGAGAAGAGAATGAATAGAGTCGCCAGCTAGGCATTTTTATCCTGAAGGAAAGGTAATGCTGCATAAACCTAAGAAAAGATATGGATAAGACGGTCGCAAACTAGAGAAACTGAGAAAGGGGTTTAGTTACAACCTGGGAAGGTATTAGCACCCAGATTGTCCGCCGTACTCGACGGGATCCACGCTTAAAAGATTTGTGTTTAAAAGGGGTAGTGTCTGTGCTATTTTGTGTACAAAAGCTGGAAAAGAATGCAAGTGTAAGTGCAAAGGAAATGTGAAGTGAAATATGTGAGGTGTCAGTGCTGGAACAGGAGTGAAATGCTCAGGACTATGAGGCTTAAAAAAAACAATGATGGAAGAGGAGGGAATATACAAAGACTTTTGTTCGATAACTGTTAAGTTATGCCTACGTATCCTCTCGTGCAATGAGGAAGTAAGAACACCGTAGTTCGACCCAAAGAGACTAAAAGATAAATTGACTGATGAACTGCTTACTTGCCTATGCTCAAGTGTATGACCTGTCTGGCTCAGGTGCAAACTGTCTTGCATTAGACGGAAGAAGCAAGTTCTCGTTTGTGAGTGAATGAGATGAGAAAATAATCTCGGAGGAGACGATTATTGTTTGTTTTTGTGTTTTCAGTCTTTTATTGCTTTTTGAAGTTTGTCATAAGAAAATGAGCTTAAGCCTAAACCAAGGGTTAGTAAACTCATCACATCCTCCCTCTGATTAGGGGTAATGAGAATACCTTAAGTGTGAAGTAAGCACCTCACACTTAATCACCATGATGTAGGATTAAGATCATTAACCTACTTGTGATTATTTAAATGTTTTTGGAGTTTTTGTTTAGTGTTAAGTAATGAGATTAAGCCATAATCAAGGATTTAATGGGCTCATTACACCATCCTAATAGAAGGATAATAGATGAGAACATTTAAGCTGAGGAATGCTCCTCAACTTAATCCATGATTAGGGATTAACCTCATGACAAAACAAATCCTTTATTAGAGTGGATTTTGGTTAATGATAAGATTAAGAAATGGATTTTATGGTTTGTAAGACAACTTGAGGAGGACTTGTCCATTAACACTAGGGTTAGTCCTTCTTAACCAATTAAGGAAGAATTAGAACCCTAATGCAAGGCCCAAGTTACAAGCTTGATGTCTTAGTGATTATTAGATGGATTGATTAAAGGATTTAAACACATTAAGGGCTTAACACTTAGGATTAAAGTTATACATTCCATCCTAATAGAAGGATGCAGGTATAAGCTTAATCACAAAGCCTTAAAACCTTTAGGGTTTAGTCCTTGATTATGAGATGAGAAGAGAAGACTCAAAGATGACACAAAGGTAAAACTAATGGGGGACTAATCAAACCCTAATTGTGATCATGCTTGGATTTTCCTAGGGTTAATGAGGCTTGCAAAAGATCTTCAGGAGAAAAGCCACCAGGAAAGAAGCAGATGAAAGGAGAAAGAAGCAGAGAGAAGCAAGACAACTTGCTTCACTTAAGAAGACAAGTTGCCTGAAGAAAGAAAGTAAGAGATGAACATGAATGAGCAAGCTCACTCTAATACAAAGATAAAATGCAGCAATGATGCATAAGAGAGATGAGAAGAGATTGTGAGAAGTAAAGGCAAATTCACTTCTCAAAACAACTTACCACCTGAAAAGTTAGCAAAGGAAATGGAATGCAATGAAAATGAGATGAAATGCCATGATGCAATACAAAGTTAGAAGCATAAACATGATTTCAATGATGCTAAGAGATGATGTAAGCACATGTCAAGAGTTGTGGATGGGCATACAAGGATGAGGATGCAAATGAAGCATGCTTTGAACCATGGAAGTTCATGAAAGTATATGAAATGGAATGAATGCATAACATGGAAAATGAAAGATGAAATGATCAAACATGATTCTAAGATGTCCTAAGATGTCTTATATGTCATGTTGATGCACAAAATGACATGGCAAGCTCTTGAATGCAAGCAAGTGAAAGATGGATGCAAAGGAAGGCAAGAATTAGGGTTTATGCATAACATGCAACACAAAACTCAAAATCAGAAGCAAATGGCAAGATAAAAAATTAAAAATGGGATCAAAGGAAACCTAACCCTACACAAGTTCACTGCCCAAAGGAGGGGACCTAAGTCTTAACCTAATGGAAGTTATGATTTTCTCAAGTTAGCTAGGGTTTTAAGTCACTTCAAAAGGAAAAATGCACATCAATTTGAAAATGAAAGATAAATCGAAATCAATTTTAACCTAGAAACTACATGACATGGAGAATGCATTGCAAGAAGAACCATCATCAAACTCTTCATGGTTAGGCAGAATGGATTTTTTCAAGTTAGGACCAAAATATTGCCTTTAAATGACTTTAATTCCAATGAAAATTGTCAAAATGGGTCAAGAACCAAAAAGAAATTTGTTTGAAGAGTTGGACAATGTTTCTAAATATATTAAAATGCAATGTGAATTTTTTGGTGATTTTTAAATACCTAAATGCATTTTTAATTGATTAATTTCAATTAACTAATTAAAAATAAACATTTAAATGATTTAAAAATGATTTTTATTGCAAAAAATAAAAATAAAAATAATTTTGTGTTCTGAAAATTAATAAAAGGTTTGACAAAAAATTTCAGAATTTTTTAATGCATTTTTCTATTTTTAAAAATTCGTGTAATTAAAATACAAAAAAAAAATGAAATAAAAATGAATTTATGGAGAAGTATGCAAATCCTGAGGCTGAGGTTCAAATGAGAAACACGCGAATTGACTGGCGCCAGATCCTATGGTCCACATTTAAACTGACATATTTAAAACTAAAACCTAATTAATTAACTTAATGACGTGGATTAGGGCTAAATGGGGTAATCTGAGTCATTGGATACGCGCGGGAAACACCATCGTACGCTCCACATTTAAACTGAACCCTAATCACAATTTAAAATCCTAATGACATTCAGGTCACTGGAGAAGAGCTCCGGTAGTCTTCTCCGGTGACATCCCTCCCTGAAAATTGCTATCTCCCTCAAAACCTCACCCCAAGCCCCCTAAAGCTCCAGAATCACTCAACAAACATCAAGGAACAAGAATCAAACATCAAATTTCATTTATTTTTCATCAACAACATGATTCGAACAAAAACCTAAAACTGAACAGAATTTCAGAACATGCATACACACTCAAAACTCAACCATTTTTCATCATTCAAGGTTCATTGTGACCAGTGGAAAATACTCTACCATTCCATAATTAAAGAAACAAGTTCTGGAAAAAAAGTTTCGAGAGGATACTTGAGATGGAGCTTTTGCTTTTGGAGCTTTCTGGCCAGTTCCTTGCTTCAAAGTCCCTCCAATGATCTCCCTGAAGATGCTTTGAGGCTTAGTTGGAGTGTATTGTGGCTGGTTTTTGAGATTGATGAAGTTCTGTCCAAAGGGGGTGGAAAATCGTATTTCTGTTTGGGGTGATTTCAGGATCAAATGATGGTTGGGAAATGATCAGAGGATCATGGTGAGTGATTCTGTGAAGTTTGTTTTGAGGTTTGAGGCTTGTGTATTGAGATTCGAAGAAAAATGCATAAAGAGGGATTTTGGAGAATGATGTGTTATGGGAGGTTTCAGCTTCCAAGATTGTGTGAGAAATGGTCCATGAGGCATGTATGTGAAGCTGTGATTGGTCAAAGTAGTTGGTGTGGCTCAGCTTGATTGGTATGGTCCATTTTGCCAAAAGTCAATGTTAGGTGTCCTTTGAGGTATGGGTCATGGCAGGCCAAGGACAATGGGGTGTCCTGCGCAGCAAGGATCAAGGGCAGCCATGGAATTCAGATTGAGGCCAATTAGCAAGTTTGTGAGGAGTTGTGGGAGGTTTTGCAAATTTCACTAAGTTTGGCCCTTTTGAAGTTTCTTAATGATCAAGGCATGAAAATGAGCAATTCTTTGGTGCATTCTGAATTTTAGGTCATGACTTATGTTTGTGTAATGCTTAGAAGTTGATTTGAAGTCACAATTGGCCTTGGCATGAAGTTTTGCAACTTTCCTCCTTTGGTGCATAAGTGAAATTTCATGATTTTTCCCAACTTTGCAAGGCCATAACTTTTGATCTAAAATGAATTAGAATGAGTTCTTGTACTTTTTGAAAATGGGAGGATCCATTATACAACTTTCATGACCAAAGTTCTTTCATTTGAAGCATTTTTGAATCAAAAAGAGGAGGTTGAAAAACTTTCCCAAAATGGCAAGTTTTCAATACAAGTCACTTTCCCAAAAAGGCAACTTTGCAAATGGCTTGAAATTTTTCAATTTTGTGAACTTCTAACATCTTATATAATCAAATAAAGATCATACACAATCAAAATGATGGAGAACACCCTTTGGTTGTGTCACTGGGGGCCTCAGATGCCTTGATTTTGCACTGACTTGCTCAAGAAGTCACCTCTTAATTAGATGCCTTCCCCATTGAATTTCTTCATGAAAATTGATATGCATGATCCTCATAAAATATAGAGACTAATAGAAACAAGAATGACCAAAAAACTTGGAGTTATGGCCTCTGACCAAAACCCTAATTTTAGGTCATCTGTGTAGTTAAACCTGGCTCTGCTTCCATGCCTTTCTCAGTTCTTGTGATTCTTTGACTTTCTTGACCTTGTGAGGATATAATATGATGCTTGAACATACATGGACCCCTTTGAAGTGATTGATGACCTTTGGAGTGGCTCAAATGGCTCAGGGATGGCTTAAGTCACAAACCCTAGATGCGGATGGCTTTGAAACAAAGTAGTGAAACAAAAATGCAATATGAGATACTATGATTGAACTTATGCACATGAGAAGATCACAAGCCATGGTGAAATGGGTGAGGGAAAATTTGGGGTGTTTACAGCTGCCCCTATTCAAACATGAGTTAGCTGTGCAGGATGTAAGCAACGACTTAACAGGCAAACAAGATAACTTGTGGTTGAATACCAAAGACAGTCCAAAATTTGCAATCACTGAAATGAAGAAGAAAAGGGATATAGATTGTAAAAGAAAATAAAGTATGATTATAAAGTCTGGGCGACGGAGGACGACCGTCGAGCAGAGGACGACTGCTGGGGATAAAGCAATGACGGGGACGACCGACATGCTGGGGAGATAGAGAGATCATGATAGGGACGACCATCAAGTAAAGAAATAAGATATTCTGGGGATTATAGATAAAGTCAATGTTGGGGACGACCATCGGGTTAATAAAAATAAATGATGAGGGACGGTCATCAAAGGTGAAGGACGATCACCTAGCAGGGGACGGCTGCTCTGTTGGGGATAAGGATGAGGGACGGTCATCCAAGGTGAAGGACGATCACCTGGCAGGGTAAGGTTGCCGAAAGTATCACGACATAGGACGAATGTCGGATGAAAAGGTCGACGATGGGGACGGCCATCAGATAAGCATGATGAAGGACGATCATCAAGAGGTGAAGGACGATCACCCAGCAGGGGACGGCTGCTCTGAGGGTTTATCATGACATAGGACGGATGTCAGATAAAAGAATCGATGATGGGGACGGCCATCGGATAAAACGATGAAGGACGATCATCAAGAGGTGAAGGACGATCACCCAGCAGGGGACGACTGCTAACAATATCACGACATAGGACGAATGTCGGATAGAAAGGGGTTCTAATGAATAGAGACTCCTCTGGGAATGATGAAGGACGATCATCAAGAGGTGAAGGAGGATCACCTGGCAGGGTACGGCTGCCGAAAGGTATCATGACACAGGACGAATGTCAGATAGAAAGGAAATGGTTCAACAAGATTTGCCGGGAATTCTTCTGGGGAAGGGTAGACACAGACGAGTGTCTAAATTCCAGAAGACATAAGTGTTTGACACGGTGTATAGATTAAAAATGCGGAATAGCATCCTTAAGACTATGATACGGACGAGTATCAGTAGAAACAAACGCTTGACGCATGTTCAGAGGTGATGATACGGACGAGTATCAACTGGTTAACAAAGAACATGGACAAATGTCGAATCTGAAGGGTTTTAAGTGGTATATACAAGATACGGACGAGTATCGGTATGAGGGACGGGTGAGACATAGACAAGTGTTCAACTTGCTAGGGGGAGCATGACACGGACGGGTGTCGAAAAAAGTGTATTATAAACAAGTATTTGATCTACAAAGTGTTTAGGTAACTATGTTGGGGGAGGTGACACGGACGAGTGTCAAAAGAGAAAATGTAGATATATGTACACATGTGTTGTGAGTGAGAAGGGGACGCTTTGGCTTTCTGCTGAGGATATGACACAGACGAGTGTCAAGAAGTATCTGTTTGCTCGGGCAATTTACTGGGGAATGATGACACGGACGAGTGCCGAAAGGAGCATGTATCTGTATTTGTGAGTGTAAAGTAAATGTTTTAACATTCTGCCGGGGAGTTTAAGAGATATTTGTATTCTGCTGATGTGGCATTGTTGGTATTTACAAGCGTGTTTCAGAACATGGCTTATGATTATGCAATATGTTTGATTTTTGCCGTAATGCTCCGCATTAGACGGAATGCTACGCTCTGTGGGGGAAATATGATGCGAATTCTATGATTATGCAAAGATACCGATCCGGGATTCGGATCCCGTTGCTGTGGAGATCTCTGGCTGATCTGCTTGATGTGGATATCCCAGTTGGGGATGAGATCATTGGTAGATCTGACACATCCGACTCTGCATGGGGAAATAGATCACTGATAGACCTATCTCAGTAATGAGGGACCCAGCTGGGGTTTGTGGAACCTTCGTCACTCTGTTGTGAGATCTTCAGGCGTTTCTCTTCTGGATAGAGGTTGAAACTCTGCGGGGAGATGGTTCCCTGTCTGACATTTGGCTGAGGGGGAATGGTGACTGGCAACTCAGCTGGGGAGAGAGCAGCCCTGGCTTTGTTTGGAATATGTGCTGCGGAAATGGTGACTTGACAGCTTGCTAAGGAGGAACTTTCGTGCTCCACGCTGTGCTTTGAACACCTGCAATCCTGTATGACAAAGAAACGTACAAGTATCTCGAGGTATCCCCTACTGGATTCCATCATAGGAGTTTAGACACTCCCGGGAGCAAGTATATTTCCTGTAAGCACGTATTTTTTATTATATATTTTTTTTAGAAGGGGGGCATCTGTATTTATGCGATCAATATCTTAAGGATATCGGACATTTTTGCAAATGAAAATAAAATGTACGAGACGAAATATGACTGAAAATCTGATTTTATTAATTTACGTGCCCTGAATTGGCAAGATACAGTCAAAGAAACGGATCCCCTGAAATGAGGAAATCGTTACAAATTGAGAAACAAAATGATGCTGGCAATGCTGATGACGCTTCAAGGAGCTTCCCTTTTGCTATGACTCGTATGACTTTTGACGTTCTTCTCATCCTGCTTTTGAAGGAGGCTGATTCTGACCGACGCTCGAACCTTTCGAAGCTTACCATGTTGTAAGTGATACAGTTGAATTCAGAATGCAGTTATTCGCTTATTCCCTTATTTTGCGTGGATCGCCCTTTCAGGTTTTCAATCCACCGGGATACCCATTTTTGCCTGAGTCGTCCAATGCGGCTTTTCAACTCAGTGGGTGTACATTTTTATTTATTTTCCCTTATTTTTGCCCGAGTCTTTTATTCTGTTTTTGACTCGGCGGGATGCCCTATTTTTGCCTGGACTTACATTCTGTTTTTATGTCCAGCGGGTCATTTTATGCGAAGTATTTTTTAACTGCATCTGAATTTACCGGGGACAGGAAGTCTTCACCATCCATAGTGTTGAGCATCAGTGCTCCACCGGAGAAAACTTTCTTTACTATGAACGGACCATCATAATTCGGAGTCCATTTTCCCCTGTGGTCTGTATGAGGAGGGAGGAGTCTTTTCAGCACAAGATCTCCTACTTGGTATTCTCGAAGCCTGACTTTTTGATCGAAGGCTTTTTTCATTCTTTTCTGATACAGCTGCCCATGACAAATGGCAGCCAATCTCTTCTCTTCAATCAGATTCAGTTGTTCGTATCGGGATCGGACCCACTCAGCTTCATTTAGCTCAACACCCATTAGCACTCGCAAGGAGGGTAATTCAACTTCAACAGGTAGGACTGCCTCCATACCATACACAAGCTGATACGGTGTTGCCCCAGTGGATGTTCTGATTGACGTACGGTACCCATGCAAGGCAAACGGTAGCATTTCATGCCAATCTTTATAGGTAACCACCATCTTCTGTACAATCTTCTTGATATTCTTGTTAGCTGCCTCTACAGCGCCATTCATCTTTGGCCTGTAAGGAGAAGAATTGTGGTGTTGGATCTTGAAGTCCCGACATAGTTCTGCCATCATTTTATTGTTCAAGTTGGAACCATTATCAGTAATGATTCTCTCGGGAACTCCATACTGACAGATGATGTCTCTCTTTAGAAATCGGGCTACTACCTACCTTGTAACATTTGCATATGAAGCTGCTTCAACCCACTTGGTAAAATAGTCAATGGCTACCAGGATGAATCTGTGGCCATTTGAAGCAGTCGGTTCAATCTTGCCAATCATATCAATGCCCCACATGGCAAAGGGCCAGGGTGAAGACATCACATTCAGAGGATTCGGAGGCACATGCACTTTGTCTGCATAAATCTGGCATTTATGACATTTTCTGACATAGGCACAACAGTCGGCGTCCATTGTAATCCAGTAATAGCCCGATCTTAACAGATTTTTAGCCATAGCATGCCCTCCTGCATGGGTACCAAAGGATCCTTCGTGCACCTCGCGCATCAACAAGTCTGCTTCTGTCCTATCAACGCATCTGAGGAGTACCATATCAAAGTTTTTCTTGTACAGGGAACCGTCAGTATTCAGGAAGAAACTACCAGCTAGCCTTCTTAATGTCTTCTTATCATTGGAAGATGCCCCAGGCGGGTATGTTTGATCCTCCAAGAAGCATTTGATATCATGGAACCAAGGCTTATCGTCTTTGACAACATCTGCTGAGAACACGTATGCTGGTCTGTCAAGTCTGGACACTGAAATTTGAGGCACAAAGTTGGCAACTTGAACTTTGATCATGGATGAAATGGTAGCCAGAGCATCCGCAAACTGATTTTCGTCTCAAGGGATATACTCAAGCTTGACCGTTGTGAAGAAAGTCAATAACCTCCTTGTATAATCCCGGTAAGGTATCAGATGATCTTGGTGGGTGTACCATTTGCCGTTGGTTTGATTGATTACCAGAGCTGAATCTTCGAATACCGTCAAAGTCTTGATCCTGAGGTCAATGGCTTCCTCAAGACCCATAATACAAACTTCATATTCAGCTTCATTGTTAGTGCAGTTAAAGGTGAGTTTTGCCGAGAAAGGCATGTGAACTCCCTTAGGTGTAATGAGTACCGCACCAACACCACGACCATTCATATTAACAGCCCCGTCAAACATCATAGTCCATTCTTCCTTTGGGTCAGGCCCCGTCAAACATCATAGTCCATTCTTCCTCTTCATGATCTTTTGCTTTTATGAACATGATGTCTTCATCAGGGAAGTCAAATCTCATAGGCTGGTAATCATCAATGGGTTGCTCAGCAAGATAATCAGACAATACAATGCCTTTGATGGCCTTTTGGGATGTGTATTGGATGTCATATTCTGTGAGGACCATTTGCCATCTTGCAACCCGTCCGGTAAGTGCTGGCTTCTCAAAAATGTACTTAACTGGATCCATCTTTGAGATCAATAAAGTAGTGTGGGTCAACATATACTGTCTTAGTCGGCGAACAGCCCACGCTAAAGCACAGCAAGTTTTCTCGAGCAGTGAATAACGTTGTTCACAGTCGGTAAAATTTTTGTTATGGTAGTATATTGCATACTCTTTTCGACCAGACTCGTCATGCTGGCCCAGCACACACCCCATCGACTCTTCTAATACTGTCAAGTACATGATTAGAGGTCTTCCTTCAACTGGAGGCATAAGGATTGGAGGCTCTTGTAAGTATTCCTTGATTTTGTCAAAAGCCCTCTGGCAGTCTTCATTCCACCTGACCGTTTATTCTTTTCTTAACAGCTTGAACAAAGGCTCACAGGTTGCTGTAAGGTGAGATATGAACTGTGAAATGTAGTTCAATCTACCTAGAAACCCCCGAACCTCTTTCTCAGTCTTTGGTGCAGGAATTTCTTGAATGGCTTTAACCTTATCAGGGTCAACTTCAATCCCTCTTTCACTTACAATAAATCCCAGCAGCTTACCGGATCGCACCCCGAATGTGCACTTGTTGGGGTTTAGCTTCAATTGGTACTTCCTCAGACGCTTGAATAACTTCAACAGATTTACCAGGTGGTCTTCTTCTGTGAGGGACTTGGCAATCATGTCATCCACATAACATTCAATTTCTTTATGGATCATGTCATGGAATAATGTTACCATAGCCCGTTGATAAGTAGCACCAGCATTCTTCAGTCCGAATGGCATCACCTTATAACAGAATGTGCCCCAGGGTGTGATGAAAGTTGTCTTCTCCATGTCTTCAGGTGACATATTGATCTGATTATATCCTGAAAATCCATCCATGAAGGAGAACACCGAGAACTGAGCCGTATTATCAACCAATACATCAATGTGAGGTAAAGGGAAGTCATCTTTCGGGCTGGCTCTATTCAGATCCCGGTAATCCACACACATCCTCACCTTGTCGTCTTTCTTAGGCACAGGTACAACGTTAGCAACCCACGGCGGGTAGCTGGTCACAGCAAGGAACCCGACGTCCCACTGTTTTTGTACCTCTTCTTTAATCTTCATTGCCATATCTGGGCGAGTACGGCGCAGCTACTGTTTTACTGGTGGGCAGTCTTCTTTCAGAGGCAACTTGTGCATGACAATGTCGGTGTCCAACCCTGGCATATCCTGATAAGACCAAGCGAAAACATCCACATACTCCCGAAGCATGTCAATCAGTTGTTCTTTCACTGAATCTTGCAGGAAGGCCCCGATCTTAACCTCTTTCACGTCTTCTTCCGTACCAAGATTAACTGTTTCAATCTCCTCCTGATGAGGAGTGATAACCTTCTCCTCTTGCTTTAACAACCTGGCTTGCTCTTCAGGTAGCTCATAATCTTCTTCAACCCCTTCATCAGCTTGATTGATTGGATTGTCAAAGTCACACAAAGTCATAGCAGTGTTGTTGTCGGTGCAGTCTGAAGGGCACTTTCTGCAAGGGTTGAGATTGGTTTATTTTAGTGATCAGTTTTATCTTATTTAGAAAAAGTGAAAATGAAGTTATTTTATTCTGAAAAACATTGCCATTTTATTTTTGTACAAAAAGAAAAATGAAAAACAGTGAGCGGAAAAGAAAAAGACTCATTTGCAAAAGATGTCCTGATATTCATTAATTGATCTTTGCACAAAATACAAGATGGCCCGATTACAAAATGAGTCTTGACATCTTGGGCAAGATGCAAGACTTGATGCATGCTTTAAAAGTACAGGAAATAATAATTACTCTGCAGGAGTAACTCTTATAATTTCCTGGGAAGACCAGTTAAGGACTTGGCTCCCCGGGATCCTTGGACGTATCCAGCTCTCCAGGTTGCGGTCGCTTTCCTCCTTGTCTTCCAAATTGTTCACAGCATCCGGGGTGAGCATTCCCCCGCTGACAAACTTGGGCTCCTTTGCAGCCTCTGATTGATCTTGTTGAGTTGGTCTATAACCCAACCCAAATCGGTCTTCTTTCTTTTCCACGGGCAACAGCTTGCCCCAGCCTTGGGCGGTACCTTCCTCAACAACCTTCCGGGCTTGCTGGTATGATGTTATGGAAGTTCCCAGTACAGCAGATGCTTCATTAATGTTGAGGGCCTCAAACCCCTGGCTCATGGTTTCATGGATTTCTCCATCCATTTCTATGTACTTATACGTAGCCAGATGGCTAACAAAGATGTCCTCCTCCCCACAGATGGTGATGATTTGGCCTTCCCATTCGAATTTTAACTTCTGGTGAAGGGTAGACGTAACAGCACCAGTGGCGTGGATCCAGGGTCTACCCAACAGACAACTGTAGGCCGACTATATGTCCATCACAAAGAAGGTAGTTTTGAAGGTCTGCGGGCCAATCATCACAGACAGATCAATCTCTCCAAGCACTGATCTCTTAGAGCCATCAAATGCTCTCACCACCAAATTACTCGGACGCAATGCCAAGCCATCATACTCCAGCTTCACCAAGGCTTTCTTTGGTAGAACATTGAGTGATGACCCAGTGTCTACCAGTACATGAGACAGAACAGCACCCTTGCATTCCAAGGTGATATGCAAAGCCTTATTATGGTTGCGTCCCTCTGTTGTTAAGTCAGCATTGGTAAAGCCCAGTCCATGACTGGTGTTGACATTTGCAACCACAATTTCTAGCTGATTAACGGTATTCTCCTCCGGCACGTATGTTGTGTGCAGGACCTTCAACAATGCGTTCCTGTGAGCTTCGGAACACATCAATAGTGATAATATGGAGATTTTGGAGGGAGTTTGGTGAAGCTGATCCACCACCTTGTAATCACTTCTTTTTATGATTCTCATAAACTCGTCTACATCTTGTTCAAAAGATGTCTTCTGAGTTTCTTTGACAGTTGGCTCTTCAGGTACCACACTCTTTCCTTTTGCTTTGGCAGCAGCTTCTGCTTCAACATTAGGTCTTTGGGTTTGTGAGGTAAAAAGGCGTCCGCTTCTGGTGAAGCCTCCGCCTCCCCCAACATTATCAACTTGTGGAGAAGAGGTTGATGAATCCAGAGTGATTTTCTCCCCATTGCAGTATAGATCAGAGCCATAATGCCAAGGTATGGCATTACTGCTTTCATAAGGAACGGGTCCAGGTACCGTAATGGTGACTGGACTGACTGCTGTGGAGGAGGGTACTGAAATGGTGTGCGGATCGTAGTAAATTGTGACTGGTGACCTGGCAGGAGGCGCCACTGTTTGTTGTTGGAAATTGCTGCTGGGAGGAACGTTTAATGGGTCATAGTAGATTGTAACTACGGAGACATCTTCATTAATTTTTGCTGGCGTTGTAGAAGATTCTGCTAATAAAATGGATGCTGATGTTGTAGAAGAGATGGTTGTTGAAATTTGACTTGTTGAAGTGATGGACGGAGTAACTGCTGATGATATTGATGAATCGGTAGGAATGATTGTTGTTGTTGTTGTAGAAGAATCGGGAATTGTCGTTAAAGGAATTGATGGATTTGTAGGCGCCATTGTTGAGATCTGAAGGATACCATCCTTAATAAGACCATCTATGCCGCTTCTCAAATTTTCACACCCGTTGACTGCAATGTTGCAATACCCACAACCGAGCTCACACCTGGGGAACACTTGGCACTCTAGAAGCTGAGTTTTAATTTCGACCAAAGGTGTTCGAATTTGTGCAACACTAGTGATCAAGGTAGATGGTTTGTCTTCCTCAATGGCATTAATCCTCGGCCCGCCGTGATTAGGCATAGGATTTCTGTTGACATTCGGAGGAGGTGCAAAGTTGAGGGCTTTAGAATCCACCAGATCTTGGACTTTCATTTTTAAGGCCCTGCATTTTTCAGTATTGTGGCCAGGTGCATTGGAGTGGAAAGCACATCTGGCGTTGACATCATAATTCTTCGGGAGATTGAGGGGATCTGGTGGTGCCAACGTCCTTAACTCAACCAAGTTAAGCTTCAAGAGTTGTGGCAATAAGGCAGCATAAGGCATAGGGATAGGGTCAATCACCCTGTTTGCCTGCGATGGTCTTTGTTGGAAGGGTCGTTGTTGTTGATTGTTATTGCTGTTGTTGTAGGTTCTCTGTTGCGGATACTGAACTTGTTGATACTGTGGTTGTTGTTGTTGAGGATATGCTGATTGTTGAGGAATCGGAGCGGGAATGGTAATCGCTGCTACTGACCGTTGAGCATACTGAGGCCTGGCCCTGCTTGCATGAATGGAATTTGCCTCACCAGCCCTTCGGGGTCCCACAAAAGGATTTCTGGGATTGCTGGACGAACTTGCACCACTGTCGAAGATTTTGCCCATCTTCAGTAGGCTTTCAATCCTCTCACCAGCTATGACCACATCAGCAAAACTGGTAGAGGAGAAGGCAGCCAATCTGTCAATATAGGTTCCTTGCAAAGTATTCACGAACATGTCAGCCATTTCCCTCTCTGACATGGGTGGTTGGACAGCAGCAGCAAGCTGTCTCCACCTTTGGGCATATTCTCTAAAGCTCTCTCTAGAAGATTGTGACATTCCCATCAGAAGGGTCCTGTTGGGAGCCATGTCCAGGTTGTACTGATATTGCCTGATGAATGCTTCAGCTAAGTCCTTCCAGTATCTAATGGTGGCCCTAGACAGGTGTGAATACCACTCTCTCGAAGCCCCAGTCAGACTGTCTTCAAAGTAGAACATCCACAGCTTTTCATCCATAGTATAAGCTTTAAGTCTTCCCAGGAAAGACTGCAAATGAGTGCGAGGACAGGAGGTACCATTGTACTTTTCAAAGCATGGGGGTTTGAATTTGTGGGGAATTCTCACCCCATCCACTAGTACCATATCCATCACGTCGAAACCCAAAGAATTATGAGATTCCAAAGATCTTAACTTTTCAGCAATTTCATCCAATCTCCTGTCATAAACTTCATCTCCAGCTCCCATAACAGTAAACTGCTCTTCTTGGGGATCTTCTTGCAAGATTCTCCCCCTAGCATTATTACCTTGCACATTCCTTGGGATGTTAACTTCTGGATCCAGATGAGGTCCATATACTGGTGGGTCAATATGAGGCTGCCCCCGTTCATTGTTGCTAGTTCCCCCTGTTCCCAAATGAGGCTCTTCAGGAGTTTGTCTTTCCACCAGCTCTCTTAACCTTTCTTGACTCTGGACTAAGCCAGTCATTACTGCCATAAACTGAGACATCTGATTTCTCATCTCCACTCTTTCATTAGCCATATGATTTCTGACCTCAGTCAGATCTTGCTGTACTTGTTCCATTTGAATACCAGGAAGGTTGTTACGAGTCGGGTACCGGTGCGTGCGGTTGATAGGGAACACTCGGCGACGAGCAATGTTTCCTGAGATGGCAACAAAGTTAGAAACAACAATAACAAAACCTACAAAACAAAAGCAAAGTTAGTATGCAATGCAGTATGCTTATTTGTTTTCCAAGGTATCTGGTTTGGTTCTTGGTTTTGACCTTTCCAGACCTCAAGGAAGATGCTTGATGTTGTTCAGAGAAAAGCCCAAATGGAAACAAACTAAAATATATTACAAATGGTGAACAAATACATAGTCTGTTTTACAACATGTGCCCATGGAGAGTCAAAATACAATAAAAGGAAAAGTACATCAAATGGAAACAACAACAAACAAAGAATCAGACATCCAGTCCAAACTCATCCTCTTTGACCTCCTTTAGGAGGACCTCAGTCACTGGGCCAGCTGGAAGCTCTATAATGGTCCTAATGAGGAGGTTCCTGGTAGCAATGGCAGTGGTCAGCTTCTTATGCCTGTCCTGGTCTTTTGATCTTTTCAACCCTGTTCTGAGCTTCAACTTTGAAATCTCCTTCTGGGCTGCCAACAAAGCTTCCTGCTGCTTCTTCTCATTGGCCTCTAGTTGTTTAATCTTGGCTTGAGTCTTTTGGTCTTCTTGTGTACGGGCTTCGGTGATCCTGACCCACCTAGCTTGACTCTCTTGTAGATAGAGCTCAGTCCTAGCCTTCTGAATTTTGGCCTCTTTACAGGCATTCTTCAATATTTGTTCCCCAGCCCTTGCTTTCCTGATGTAGTCCTCTGTCTTCTCAATTTTGGTAAGATGCTCCACCCTGAGATTTTCCAATCTCTCAATGTCCAGACAACCATCACTCCTTTCCCAAAGGGTCTTTTTCAAGGCTTGAGATAGGTTCTCATTCCTTTCCTTCAGCTTCTCAAATTCTTCTAGGCTGACAGTTGCTGCAGGTTGTACTGTAGAGGGCCCAGTTATGTCCTCCAAGGTGAAAGGCATTCCAGTAATCTGAGCTCTAGTACGGGACCAGTCATAGTATTGAGCTGAAGCAACATTATTACACCTTCCAAGAATAGCCATCCCTTTTGTCTGGATGTTGTCCCAAGCCCAGGATGCTTGTCTGATAGCAGCTGAATTAGGTTTCACTTCACAATACAAGGTCTCAGCTAAATCTTGTTTTCTGGGAGGGTGGACCAAGGCATAGCCTAGTTGTCTCTTAAACAGCAAAGGATTGTAGTTGATGCAACCCTTTACTCCTATTAGAGGCACATTTGAGTATTGTCCACAGCTGGTGATAATGTCCTTGCCTTTGGTGCTCTGGGTGCACCATCTAATATCATCTGAAGTCAAAGCAGTGAGCCTTTTAGCCCAATTCTTCTGTTGGTGGGGATTCAGGAAGATATCTGACTTAGGAAGGTGTCTGAGCAGCCAGGTGTAAAACAAAGGAGCACAACATCTTACCAACTTCCCCCTTTGTTTCTCATTCCTCTGATGAATGGAGTAGTAAAAATCTCCTAGCAATGTGGGCACTGGGTTCTTCAGAAGAAACAAATGGATGGAATTCTTGCTAACAAATTTGGGCTCATCTGCAAACAGTATAGCCCCATATATGCTGAGGGCTAATAGTGCACAGACTGCCCTCCATTCTCCCAATGAAGCTTTCAGGATGGCCTGAGAAACCAAGAAGTCCAAATGCAAGCCAGGGATCCCAGCTTTTGTTGTCATACTTTGCTCAATCAAGGCAGGCTCCAGGTACAATGCCTTTGCTATTTCTTCATTTCTGGGAGCTGGCATCTCTGGGTTGAAAGGGATTCCACCCCTGATAGGTACTCCAATCAATGAAGAAAACTCTTCCAGCAGAGGTCCTAGCTGAAAGTCTGGAAAGGTGAAGCATCTCAAAGGAGGGTCATAAAATTGCAAGCATGTGTGGATCATACTCCTCTAAGAAGGGTCAAGGTCCATAACCATATCCAGGATACCTCCATAATGCTCTCTAAACAAAGGGATATAATCAGGTGTGATGAGTGACTGGACCTGCCGGATACCAGTCAACACAGGCTCAAAGAAATGGTAGGATATGTTGCTTTTCCTGGGAGTAGTCATGAGTGCTGTTGAAGAAACTGAAGATAAGTGCTGATGAAGATCAAGACTTGATACTGGAGATGAGCCACTGACAGGCTGATGCTGGTGATGATGAAGCTAGCTGAAGCAAATAACTGATGAAGCAAAGGTCTATGCAGAAGAAGGGGTCAAAACCAAACCAGATATGATATGGATACCCTAAAAAACAAATAAACAAATGTTAAATGATGCAATGCTGATATATGCAAATGATATGCAAGGGTTTGTGATCAAGCTGGATCTGATTATCTATCTTGATATAAGGCCCATGTATGTTCAAAGGTCCAGATGAAGGCTTAGAAATCCAGTAACCAGGGTGGGGGACTCAAATAAAGAGTCACATGTCCAGGGTTAATCACAAGAACTATCCAAAATGAGGTACTCTTAAACAATACAGTAACAGGGTATGATGTGGTCAAGGGTACCTGCAAACCTGCAAACAGCCCAACCCCCTCACAGGTAGTGCTCTAGAACAAGGATCCTCAGACTTGGATCAGTTATGAGAAGTGTAAACACTTCTAACCCGGAGGTACAGTGTTTACAATAACCATAAAAGATCCTCCTCTAATTCACCCCAATTTCTGAAGGTCATAATAAAGGTCATCCATACTTAGCAGGCTTCCCAGATAGCCCTAGCACTACAGGAAATCTGTAGCACAGAGTTCTCAAGAAGAAACCCACATCTGAACTGTGTTTCATATTCCCGCACCAGACCGAAATGGAATGGGAAAAAACATGAAGCACTCTAGCCTAGGTGTCACTCAGGTCCCAGGTATAGGACCTTAAACTCTCAATGGAATCCCCGCCCACCAAAACAGCAAACCAGATCCAGCAATGATAATGACAGTATGAAATATGAAAGACTGTAAAGGAAAGCAATAAATAAAGCTGTACATAAAGCAGTAAATAAAGCAAATAAATAAACACAATTAGCACATAACACCCCAGTAAACACAAATCAAACAAGCGCTAGGAGGAACCCACAAAAAGAACCAGAAGCCCTGGTTACAGTATAAGGGTCCCCAGCAGAGTCGCCAAGCTGTCGCTCCCACCAAATGACACCTGGCCAAGAGGGGTACAGACGCGAATGGTCGGCGAAAGAGAAGAGAATGAATAGAGTCGCCAGCTAGACATTTTTATCCCGAAGGAAAGGTAATGCTGCATAAACCTAAGAAAAGATATGGATAAGACGGTCGCGAACCAGAGAAACTGAGAAAGGGGGTTGGTTACAACCTGGGAAGGTATTAGCACCCAGATTGTCCGCCGTACTGGACGGGATCCACGCTTAAAAGATTTGTGTTTAAAAGGGGTAGTGTCTGTGCTATTTTGTGTACAAAAGCTGGAAAAGAATGCAAGTGTAAGTGCAACGGAAATGTGAAGTGAAATATGTGAGGTGTCAGTGCTGGAACAGGAGTGAAATGCTCAGGACTATGAGGCTTAAAAAAAACAATGCTGGAAGAGGAGGGAATATACAGATACTTTTGTTCGATAACTGTTAAGTTATGCCTACGTATCCTCTCGTGCAATGAGGAAGTCATAACACCGTAGTTCGACCTAAAGAGACTGAAAGATATATTGACTGATGAACTGCTTACTTGCCTATGCTCAAGTGTATGACCTGTCTGGCTCAGGTGCAAACTTTCTTGCATTAGACGGAAGAAGCAAGTTCTCGTTTGTGAGTGAATGAGATGAGAAAAGAATCCCGGAGGAGACGATTATTGTTTGTTTTTGTGTTTTCAGTCTTTTATTGCTTTTTGAAGTTTGTCATAAGAAAATGAGCTTAAGCCTAAACCAAGGGTTAGTAAACTCATCACATCCTCCCTCTGATTAGGGGTAATGAGAATACCTTAAGTGTGAAGTAAGCACCTCACACTTAATCACCATGATGTAGGATTAAGATCATTAACCTACTTGTGATTATTTAAATGTTTTTGGAGTTTTTTTTTTAGTGTTAAGTAATGAGATTAAGCCATAATCAAGGATTTAATGGGCTCATTACACCATCCTAATAGAAGGATAATAGATGAGAACATTTAAGCTGAGGAATGCTCCTCAACTTAATCCATGATTAGGGATTAACCTCATGACAAAACAAGGCCTTTATTAGAGTGGATTTTGGTTAATGATAAGATTAAGAAATGGATTTTATGGTTTGTAAGACAACTTGAGGAGGACTTGTCCATTAACACTAGGGTTAGTCCTTCTTAACCAATTAAGGAAGAATTAGAACCCTAATGCAAGGCCCAAGTTACAAGCTTGATGTCTTAGTGATTATTAGATGGATTGATTAAAGGATTTAAACACATTAAGGTCTTAACACTTAGGATTAAAGTTATACACTCCATCCTAATAGAAGGATGCAGGTATAAGCTTAATCACAAAGCCTTAAAACCTTTAGGGTTTAGTCCTTGATTATGAGATGAGAAGAGAAGACTCAAAGATGACACAAAGGTAAAACTAATGGGGGACTAATCAAACCCTAATTGTGATCATGCTTGGATTTTCCTAGGGTTAATGAGGCTTGCAAAAGATCTTCAGGAGAAAAGCCACCAGGAAAGAAGCAGATGAAAGGAGAAAGAAGCAGAGAGAAGCAAGACAACTTGCTTCACTTAAGAAGACAAGTTTCCTGAAGAAAGAAAGTAAGAGATGAACATGAATGAGCAAGCTCACTCTAATACAAAGATAAAATGCAGCAATGATGCATAAGAGAGATGAGAAGAGATTGTGAGAAGTAAAGGCAAATTCACTTCTTAAAACAACTTACCACCTGAAAAGTTAGCAAAGGAAATGGAATGCAATAAAAATGAGATGAAATGCCATGATGCAAGACAAAGTCAGAAGCATAAACATGATTTCAATGATGCTAAGAGATGATGTAAACACATGTCAAGAGTTGTGGATGGGCATACAAGGATGAGGATGCAAATGAAGCATGCTTTGAACCATGGAAGTTCATGAAAGTATATGAAATGGAATGAATGCATAACATGGCAAATGAAAGATGCAATGATCAAACATGATTCTAAGATGTCTTATATGTCATGTTGATGCACAAAATGCCATGGCAAGCTCTTGAATGCAAGCAAGTGAAAGATGGATGCAAAGGAAGGCAAGAATTAGGGTTTATGCATAACATGCAACACAAAACTCAAAATCAGAAGCAAATGGCAAGATAAAAAATTAAAAATGGGATCAAAGGAAACCTAACCCTACACAAGTTCACTGCCCAAAGGAGGGGACCTAAGTCTTAACCTAATGGAAGTTATGATTTTCTCAAGTTAGCTAGGGTTTTAAGTCACTTCAAAAGGAAAAATGCACATCAATTTGAAAATGAAAGATAAATCGAAATCAATTTTAACCTAGAAACTACATGACATGGAGAATGCAATGCAAGAAGAACCATCATCAAACTATATTAAAATGCAATGTGAATTTTTTGGTGATTTTTAAATACCTAAATGCATTTTTAATTAATTAATTTCCATTAACCAATTAAAAATAAACATTTAAATGATTTAAAAATGATTTTTAATGCAAAAAATAAAAATAAAAATATTTTTGGGTTCTGAAAATTAATAAAAGGTTTGACAAAAAATTTCAGAATTTTTTAATGCATTTTTCTATTTTTAAAAATTCGTGTAAATAAAATACAAAAAAAATGAAATAAAAATGAATTTATGGAGAAGTATGCAAATCCTGAGGCTGAGGTTCAAATGAGAAACGCGCGAATTGACTGGCGCCAAATCCTATGGTCCACATTCAAACTGACATATTTAAAACTAAAACCTAATTAATTAACTTAATGACGTGGATTAGGGCTAAATGGGGTAATCTGAGCCATTGGATACGCGCGGGAAACACCATCGTACGCTCCACATTTAAACTGAACCCTAATCACAGATTAAAACCCTAATGACATTCAGGTCACTGGAGAAGAGCTCCGGTCGTCTTCTCCGGTGACATCCCTCCCTGAAAATTGCTATCTCCCTCAAAACCTCACCCCAAGCCCCCTAAAGCTCCAGAATCACTCAACAAACATCAAGGAACAAGAATCAAACATCAAATTTCATTTATTTTTCATCAACAACATGATTCGAACAAAAACCTAAAACTGAACAAAATTTCAGAACATGCATACACACTCAAAACTCAACCATTTTTCATCATTCAAGGTTCATTGTGACCAGTGGAAAATACTCTACCATTCCATAATTAAAGAAACAAGTTCTGGAAACAAAGTTTCGAGAGGATACCTGAGATGGAGCTTTTGCTTTTGGAGCTTTCTGGCCAGTTCCTTGCTTCAAAGTCCCTCCAATGATCTCCCTGAAGATGCTTTGAGGCTTAGTTGGAGTGTATTGTGGCTGGTTTTTGAGATTGATGAAGTTCTGTCCAAAGGGGGTGGAAAATCGTATTTCTGTTTGGGATGATTTCAGGATCAAATGATGGTTGGGAAATGATCAGAGGATCATGGTGAGTGATTCTGTGAAGTTTGTTTTGAGGTTTGAGGCTTGTGTATTGAGATTCGAAGAAAAATGCATAAAGAGGGATTTTGGAGAATGCTGTGTTATGGGAGGTTTCAGCTTCCAAGATTGTGTGAGAAATGGTCCATGAGGCATGTATGTGAAGCTATGATTGGTCAGAGTAGTTGGTGTGGCTCAGCTTGATTGGTATTGTCCATTTTGCCAAAAGTCAATGTTAGGTGTCCTTTGAGGTATGGGTCATGGCAGGCCAAGGACAATGGGGTGTCCTGCGCAGCAAGGATCAAGGGCAACCATGGAATTCAGATTGAGGCCAATTAGCAAGTTTGTGAGGAGTTGTGGGAGGTTTTGCAAATTTCACTAAGTTTGGCCCTTTTGAAGTTTCTTAATGATCAAGGCATGAAAATGAGCAATTCTTTGGTGCATTATGAATTTTAGGTCATAACTTATGTTTGTGTAATGCTTAGAAGTTGATTTGAAGTCACAATTGGCCTTGGCATGAAGTTTTGCAACTTTCCTCCTTTGGTGCATAAGTGAAATTTCATGATTTTTCCCAACTTTGCAAGGCCATAACTTTTGATCCAAAATGAATTAGAAGGAGTTCTTGTACTTTTTGAAAATGGGAGGATCCATTATACAACTTTCATTACCAAAGTTCTTTCATTTGAAGCATTTTTGAATCAAAAAGAGGAGGTTGAAAAACTTTCCCAAAATGGCAAGTTTTCAATACAAGTCACTTTCCCAAAAAGGCAACTTTGCAAATGGCTTGAAATTCTTCCATTTTGTGAACTTATAACATCTTCTATGATCAAATAAAGATCATACACAATCAAAATGATGGATAACACCCTTTGGTTGTGTCACTGGGGGCCTCAGATGCCCTGATTTTGCACTGACTTGCTCAAGAAGTCACCTCTTGATCAGATGCCTTCCCCATTGAATTTCTTCATGAAAATTGATATGCATGATCCTCATAACATATAGAGACCAATAGAAACAAGAATGACCAAAAAACTTGGAGTTATGGCCTCTGAAACCAAAACCCTAATTTTAGGTCATCTGTGTAGTTAAACCTGGCTCTGCTTCCATGCCTTTCTCAGTTCTTGTGATTCTTTGACTTTCTTGACCTTGTGAGGATATAATATGATGCTTGAACATACATGGACCCCCTTGAAGGGATTGATGACCTTTGGAGTGGCTCAAATGGCTCAGGGATGGCTTAAGTCACAAACCCTAGATGTAGATGGCTTTGAAACAAAGTAGTGAAACAAAAATGCAATATGAGATGCTATGATTGAACTTATGCACATGAAAAGATCACAAGCCATGGTGAAATGGGTGAGGGCAAATTTGGGGTGTTTACGGATGTCATCTCCTTGGCCCTTTTCTATGTGGGGCATTGACATGATCGGGAAGATCGAGCCAACTGCTTCGAATGGTCATCGCTTCATCTTGGTCGTGATTGATTACTTTACCAAATGGGTAGAAGCAGCGTCTTATGCCAACATCACTCGTCAAGTGGTGGCAAGATTTATGAAAAGAGATATCATATGAAGATATGGAGTGCCTGAAAGGATCATTACTGACAATGGTTCTAATCTCAATAACAAGATGATGGTAGACTTGTGTCGGGACTTCAAGATACAGTATCACAATTCTTCTCCTTACCGACCAAAGATGAATGGTGCTGTAGAGGCAGCTAACAAGAATATCAAGAAGATTGTGCAGAAAATGGTTGTCACCTACAAAGATTGGCATGAGATGTTGCCATTTGCTTTGCATGGGTACCGAACGTCAGTCAGGACGTCTACAGGGGCAACTCCCTTCTCTCTGGTGTATGGCATGGAAGCAGTCCTGCCTGTTGAAGAAGAGATTCCTTCATTGCGTGTGATGATGGATGTCAAGCTGGATGAGGCTGAATGGGTGCGTGTTCGTTATAATCAGCTATGTCTAATTGAGGAAAAGAGATTAGCGGCTATCTGTCATGGTCAGCTTTATCAGAGGAGAATGAAGCGGGCATTCGACCAACGAGTGCGTACTCAAGAGTATCAAGTGGGAGAGCTTGTGTTGAAGAGGATCGTTCCTCCAGGTTCAGATCATAGGGGCAAGTGGACCCCAAACTACGAAGGACCATTCATAGTGAAGAAATTCTTTTCAGGAGGAGCACTGATGCTCACCACTATGGATGGAGATGACTTCCAGTCCCATGTTAACTCAGACGCAGTTAAAAAATACTTCGCATAAAGAGACCCGCTGGACACAAAAACAGAATTATAGTCCAGGCAAAAAGGGGCATCCCGGCGAGCTAAAAACAGAATAAAAAGCTCGGGCAAAAGTTAGGGAAATAAATAAAAAAATGTGTACACCCGCTGAGTTGAAAAGCCGCATCGGACAGCTCAGGCAAAAATGGGTATCCCGGTGGATTGAAAACCCGAAAGGGCGATCCACGCAAAACAAGGGAATAAGCGAACAACTGCGATCCGAGTTATCTGAACCACATCATCGTTTCGTACAAATTGACAATATCAGAAGGGTAGGAAACAATCCCCTCATCTTCTCGGAAAGCCAAAGCAGAATGGAGAGTCTCGAAGACATGCAGGTCATAGCAGAAATGGAACTCCTTGGAATGCCGTACATTGCCATTAGGATAACTTCTTTTCTCAACTTTACAGTAACTACCTCTTTCCAGGTGGTTGCTTCCTGATGTAAAATCTTTGCCTATTTAGAGGCCATTCAATAAAAAGAATATTCAGTCAAAAAGCTGTGTGTGTTTATTTTTGTTTGCAAAATGTCCTGAATTTTCAGCAAAAATAGCATTGCATCTAAACATGGTGATAATTTTGAAAAGAAAACTGACATGCAGGGAAAGTGTAATCCTCTTTGAGTGTCGGGTGACGATGGACGATCAGATCATTCCATGCAAATCCCCGGGGCACACTTATGTTTCCTTTTGTTGCAGGTTGCAGGATGGCGTCATATTCTCCCAAGCAATTTGCTCTCCCCCAATAGAGTATCTCCCAAAGCAGAGATTTCCTCTCCCAGCAGGTATCTGAAGCCTGGCATCTCCAGCAGAGATTTTCTCCAGCTAAGCCTTGGCAGTGACCCAAGCAGTTTCTTCTTCCCCAGTGGAGTATGCCAAGCAGGTATCTGAAAGCCTGACATCACCAGAGTTGGAATTATCAGTATTCTATCCTCAGCAAGAGTCCTTCCCTAGCAGGTGGGACTGAAAGCCTGATATCCTCTCAGAATCTTGAATCAGCAGATGCTCTCCCCAGCTAGAGTATTGTTCAAGCATCTTCCCCAGCCAAGTCTGAAGATGATCCTGTCCCCACGGAGTTCATATTGGATTTTCACTTCCGTCAGTGAAATCTTCCCCAACGAAGTTGCCATACTTTTGGGTGTTTTTGATGATACAGTCAGGTATTCATCACCTCAGTCAGAGTGGGTATCCAGACCTCTTGACTTGTCTTCCCCTGCAGAGTTGTATATCTTGTTGCCAATCAGGCATTCGTTTGTTGCTCGTCCGCAATCTTCAACACTCGTCTGTGTTATTCCTAAGCGGAGTTTTCCCCAGCAGGGACATATTACTGCTTTATTACTGCTCTTCCGCATCTTTCAGCACTCGTCTGTGTTATTACTTCGGCATTGCTCGTTTGCTTCCCCAACAGTGGTTTATGATTACCTTGATTTTGCTCGTCTGCAATTTCAAACACTCGTCTGTGATTGGTTATATTAGTTGTTGTTTGCTCGTCTGCAATTTCCAGCACTCGTCTGTGTTGTGATACTTCATCTGCTATTGCTCCTCTGCAATTCTCAACACTCGTCTGTGTTCTGATATAATATCTGTTATTGCTCGTCTGCAATTTCCCAACACTCGTCTGTGTTTGGTATCGAATCCTTTGTTGCACTCGTCTGTGCCTTGATATGTATTTTCTGCTATTGCTCGTCTGCAACTGTCCGGCACTCGTCTGTGTTTGTTTGAAGCTCGTCCGCTTTTATCCCCAGAAGTCATCTGTGTTTGAAGCTCGTCTGCTTTGCTCGGATACTCGTCTGTATCATCCCCAGCACTCGTCTGTGTTCGGTATGCTTATATATGTATTGTGAGGATTTGCTGTTTATCCTGATATTTCTGTGACTACTTCAAATGCTCGTCTGTGCTTGAATTTCTGGTATTCGTCTATACCAGTGGCTGATACTCGTCTGTATCATCGCCTGAAGCACTCGTTTGTGTTTCTCGGATCATCGTCTGATACTCGTCTGTATCATTGACTTATGACACTCCTCTATGTTACCTTGATGATCATCCAATACTCGTCTGTATTGAAGAGGTTTCGAATCCTGACAGTGGGAATTAATGTCAAAATGGTTACCGGTCCTGGCGTAACAGGTAAATCCGAAGGAGGCTCGTCTGTCTCAAGCACATTATTGTTGATGCACCTGGCGTCATAGGTTTTCTCATAGAAGACTCGTCTATCTTATACCATATATCCGCGGATAATATATTAAGAAGGTTCGTCTACCTTGATTACATGTCTACCCCCACAAACTTAAGTGCATTACCAGTCCTGGCGTAACAGGTATATCCGAAGGAGACTCGTCTGTCTCAGATTATGTTCGTGAAGCGTTCGAGGACTCGTATGACCAGCTCCTGGCGTCACAGGATGGTTTGAAGGCTCGTCTGTCTCAGATTATGTTCTTGAAGTGTTTGAGGACTCGTGTGTCCAGCTCCTGGCGTCACAGGATTGTTTGAAGACTCGTCTGTCAACTTGTTCTTACTCCAGATATCAGTTTCAACTTGGAAGAGGCTCGTCTGCTTTTTCTCCCCCTGCAGTCCCCAGAGCGTCATCTGGTTGGGTTTATTTCCCAGTGTTGCATTCTTCGTCAGAGTGAAAATTTCTGGTCTTCTTGGTATTCAACCACAGTTTATCTTGAATGGTCGATAGCCCGTACTATCGTCCTTTTCAGATTAACTGATGATTGAATAGGGGCAGCTGTAATACCCCAAATTTTCCCTCTTCTTGTTTAGCATTATTATCATATCATAATCATCATGAGCATACCATATCCTTAGCATTTTGCATAGAAAAATGAAGCATAACACTCACATGTTCTCGCATAAGGCATATGATTGGTCATCCGGGAAAATCTGAACCTGCAGGTCAAAATCAAGAGCATGGTGATTTGGCAAGAATCTCACAGGATCATTTTGCACAAGCCTGGTATCATGTTCGGAGCCCTAAAAAAGAGAGGGAGGATCAAAATTTGCTTGAAATGGTTGGTGCCAGTCTATTATTGAGGTTTCCCACCAAAGGGAGGGAAATTCAAATTTTCCTTGCGTTAACCGGTTAACGCATATGGTTAACCGGTTAACGGCTGCGAAATTTGAATTTCCAGCAGCAAGTTCAGCATGCGTGTTTTGGTTCCATTTTCCAATTTTCTGATTTTTATCCATTTGAATTAATTTGAATTTGGGAGAAGGATCTAGAGCATTTATCCAAACCTCATTCCAATGCTAGATCCAAATCACTTTCTAAGGTAGTGCCAAGCCATATTTTTGGATCCCAAACCAAATTTTTGGGCCCCAAACCTAAACCATATTTTTTCCATTTCCCTCCAAGCCAAGGGGGCTCTCCCTCATTTTTCACTCTCATTTTCTGAAGTTTCATTCTTCTCACTCACAATTCTCTCACTTTTCTCTCCCAATTTTCCAAATCACTCAAAGTTCCTCTTTGAAGATCACATAATCTTGCCTTGAGGTGTGTAGATCTTGGAACTAAACCTCCATTCATAGCTTCTTTGCATCTTTTTGCTGGTTTTATTGGAGATTCAGATCTGGTTTGAGATCTAGAAGTGCTTTTGGATCCAAAATTCTGCATCAAGAGCTTGTTCTTGCATTTATTTTGCATGGAGTGTGAAGCTTAACACCGGATCTTCGAAGTGTTTCGCGAAATCTCTCATTTCCAGCTCAATCAACAATTACCAAAGCATACCTCAGCTTTGTAGGTTGGTTAATTTCAGATCTAGCTCTGTTTTTAGCTTATTTGCATGCTTTTGCTTTAGATCTACCATGTGCTTGTGTATTTGATTGTGTTGCATGAATTGATTGGTTGATTTGTATCCGGATCCGAATGTTATTGTTCATGAGCTTAATGATATGGATTAATGTGAATTGATCTAATTTTTCCATGTACAATTGAGTGCTGGTCTGTTGCAAGATTATTTGAATAAGCTGGTTTGAGTTGCTGTTTTTGCAGGATTTGCTGCTGTTTTAACAGTGTTAACCGGTTAACGCATATGGTTAACCGGTTAACGCACCTGTTTTATGCGTATTTTGTGCAGGTTTGAACTAGTTAACCGGTTAACGCATTTGGTTAACCGATTAACACTGAAGCAGAATGACTTTTTAGTGTTGTTTTGAGCTTGTTTGATCCCTTTGCTTGTGTTAATTGCCATGGATCATTACATGATCATTAAACATGATATTTTAGGGTGATTTGCTTGCTGGTTGATGTATGCTTTCATGTTTTCAACGCGTAAGTCGTGTATTTGAAATGCTTGGCATGTTGTTTGATTCTTGTTTACAAGAACCTTTGAGCATGATTAATTCCATGATTGTGTTGGTCAATTTTCTGGATTTTTGCTAACATTTCAGGGGCTAATGATAAGAGAAATGTGGATGTTTATCCACATTTCAACTCTTCATCTTTCCTCTTTTGCTTTGTTTTTTCTTTGTGGCGTTTGATGTGCTTTGTGCCATCATGTGGTTCTCTTTCCCTTTTCTAGCTTTCTCATCTCTTCTTCTACCTTCTTCTTCTCTTCTTCATTAGGGTAGAAACCTCACTAACCCTTAGGACACTCATGCATGCTAACACTTAGGATTATTTTAGTCCCCCTTTAGATTTTTTTGCCTTTGAGATCCTTTTGGTTCTTCTTGTCTTCTCATCTCATAACTCTAAAAACACTTTAATAAATGTGAATTGATGCATTGATCCATAGCCTTATTCCATGAGGTATGCTTGTAGTATTCCCATCTTGGGATAGTACAAGTTTACCTTGTGATGCACAAGTCTGATCAAGGTATCTTCTTCATAAAAGAAAAGCATAAAAACACTTCTTCATTGTAAATACCAAAAAACACTTAATAAGTAAACAAGTTAGTGAGCCTAAGCCCTAATCTTTGGGTTCAAGTATTGGGGATCTTCTCCTTACTTGAGTATGCTTGTTCTATTATTCCATCTTGGAATGTAGTGGCAGGTGCACATTCCATTGATGAGAGCTTGAGCTCACTTCCTTGTGACACACTCCTAAAAGCTTCTAAAAAACACAAACAAACAATAAGCGTCTTTCCTTCGGGAATTCTTTTCTCACCTCATTCGCTCCGTACGCGAACTTGCTCCTACTTGTCATTTTTCAAGACGGTTACGCACTCGTCGTCCAAGTCTGCAACACCTGAGCAATGGCATAGGCAGTTCAAGCCTTAATTCACAAGCAATTTCCCTTTGTTACCCCTAGTTAGGGGAACTACGGCGTCTCTGATCCTCATTATCCTGATGAAGTACGTAGGCAGCGGGGTAGGGCCCGTTCGAGCATAATCTTTATTTTCCCTACATTTTTCCTTTTGTTTCTTATTTCAGTTCTTTTCCAGTTCCAATTTCTTTTCATTTCTTTTGCTGCAGTTTTCATACCCTCACCCTTTGAAATAGTTTCTTTTGCAAGCGTGGATCCCGTCGGGTACGACGGACGATCTGGGTGCTAATACCTTCCCAAGTCGTAATCGACTCCCGAACTCAGTCTCTTTGGTTCGCAGGACCTGTGTCCTTCCTCTTCTTTCTTCTGGTTTGTGCAGCATTACCATTCCCTTTCTTCGGGATAAAAATGCCTGGCTGGCGACTCTATTCTTTTTTCCGCGCCACTTTCGCGTTTGTACCAGGATGGAAATCCGGGGAGCGACAATGTGCAGGTGGTTTTGATGAGGAGTGGTTTTGGTGATTTCAAGCTGAAGACGGATCTGGGTCGATGATTGTTGAGAATTTGTTAGAAGTTGGTAACTGACTTTTTTCCTCTTCTGTAATTTTTCTGTTGAAAATCCTTCATCTTTTCTTTGTTCTGAATTTCTTCTGGTTCCATTCTGTTATGAGTTTTTATTTAGATTTTTCCTTTAAGCTTCATTGGACTTACGTTTAAACGAAACTGGTGATGTTGAACTTTTTGTCCATAACTTCCTGAACTGCAGCTTTACATAAGTTTCTAATTGATCTATAGGCCACAAGAAAAGAATAAAAAGAGATCCTGTGGATGTTTTACACGACTCGAATCAACAGTGGCTATATCAAATCTCTCATAATATGTTCGTTAGAGCACATCCTGGAAATTAACTAAGGCAGAACGGCTAGCCAGATATTGATGTCGACTCAGATTGTAGGTGGGAATCGTTATTGGTATGCCATGGTTTTGTACGGTAAGGAACTGCATCATTTGAAAATTGTTTGAATTGGCTTGGAGTACATTTGTGAACTGTTTGATTCGTTTCCATTTGTCACAGGATGATTAATTTGGTCACGACTTACGCATTGGAACTTGGGCCAGGATTATCAACTAGGAAGATGCAGGCCATAGTTGGAAACTTGAAGGTTTGTAATCGCGAACATGAAACACTCACAAGGATGTGGAAGAACATAGGATCTAGAATCCATGATAGTCAACTATAGAAAAACAATTTCTTTGTGTAATTCGTATGGCGGTAAACATGATGATTTGTAACGAGGGCTTGTGACTTTGTAATAATATTGACTTCCCTTTTGAAATGAACCATGGTGTCCACATACATTATTTCTAAGTATTTTGACTATGATCTCCAATTGAATAAACTTGAATTTGAACAAAGGCCTTTGGTCATGAAATTTAAATATGTAATTTTGGATATTTGTGATGAAATTTGGTGTTAGGTAAAACAAAGGGTTTGATTTAATGGATATTATAAAACTGAATAATGAGATGAAATTGGGATATGGTTTGCAAATGAAAAATGGTTTAATAGAATGACATGCCTTAATGAATTAATGGATTAACAAAAAAATGAAATTTTTGGAAGTTGAGTTTAAATGTGGTAAAACCGGTTTTTTTTAAGTGGACATATGTGGATTTGGGCTTAGATCTGAAAATAATGGATGACTAGAAAACGATGGACTCATGACTTAGAAACCTACACTCCCAAACTTAATATCCAAACCACATCAAATTTACATTTAGTGCACACTTGTACTCCATCAATCCTTAACTTCAATCTCCAATTTCTCTATCTTGTAAGCAACGAATAATTGATGGGACCGCAACATCCTGACTACCATAGGAATTCACACTAGGATCTTTTATATAATGAATACTTCTTACACAAACGCATATTGATCTTCAATGCCCTACATCTCAAGAGATGATAAAATCTCTGGACAAATAAAATTTATTGACGATAAACTTCGCACTAAAAATCTCTCGAGTGTCCCATGATTAGGAAAACCCTAGCTCCCTGATGAGAAGAATAGGCTTGAGATTCTACAAAGAGCCAAAACTCTTATTCAAAGCAAATCTGATTAAACACCTCAATAATGGGTTAGACGCACCAGTGAATATTCCCTACACTCCTTGGAGAACCCTTAACCAGGAAAATAAACCCTAACCGAGTTGGAAGTGCATAGGAGGCTGGTGTTGTTAATAGCCACATAACCAAAACTTAGAATCCACCTGATAGATAGGGATAGGGTACGTAATCCTAATTTTATATGGCCTTGATCACATGCCTTAGGAACCAATGCAATGCATGATTGAATATTATTACCTAGTGGGAAAATGCATATGAAATACGAAGCGATAAGCCAGTTGTGGTAATAAATATGAGGGAACATTTTGAGGTATTACAATAACATGTCCAAAGAACTTGATTTCCGACATCCAGAACTCACACTTACTAAACTTAGCAAAAAGTTGCTTTTCTTGCAGTATCGATAGGACAATCCTTAGATGCTCTCTGTGCTCTTGCGGAGTATGAGAATAGATAAGAATGTCATCGATAAAGATAACTACAAACTGATCCAAATAATTCTGAAATATGCGATTCATGTAGTCCATAAAAACAACTGGAGCATTCGTCACACCGAAAGGCATCACTAAGAATTCATAATGACCGTAACGCGTTCTGAACGCAGTCTTTGGAACATCAGAAATCTTCACACGAATCTGGTGATAGCTTGATCTCAGGTCAATATTCGAGAACACGCAGGCTCCTTTCAATTGATATAGAAGATCATCTATCCTCGGTAAGGGGTATTTATTCTTGATTGTCATCTTGTTCAACTTACGATAATCGATGCACAGCTGCATACCATCATCCTTCTTCTTTACCAATAACACAGGAGCTCCCCACAGTGAAACACTAGGCCTTACAAAATGCTTTGCCATCAAATCCTCCAATTGATCCTTCAACTCTTTTAACTCAAGCGGAGCCATCCGATAAGGAGAAAATGATATAGGAGCCATTCCCGATATCAGGTCGACTGAGAAATTAACTTCCCTCACCGGAGGTAAGGAAGTGACATCTTCAGGAAAAACATCGGGAAATTCACAAACTATCGGAATGTTGAAAACTTGATGGTCATTACTATCCTCTTTAGTAAGGACAAACAAAACAAATTTCTCTTGTTCAAACATAAAATTTATCATTCCAACCGTACCTTCTAAGATCGTTGTCAAAACATATTTCGGAGGCACTTCAACAGAGGGAATAAGGATCAACTTTTCTTTGCATCCAATAAACACAGAGTTAGCAGACAACCAATCCATTCCCATGATAACATCAATTTTCTTAAGAGACAAATAAATGAGGTCAATTTGAAAGATTCTACCATCCACGGACAACGTACAATCCTCGCACTTTAGCGTTGTCTCGACAGTTTCATCCATGGAGGTAGTAACCACCATCGGAGGAGACAAATGAAATACCCGCAACCCAAGTCGTTTCGCACACCTGGTAGATATAAAAGAATACGTGGCTCCACAATCAAATAAAACAAGACAAGGATGATTGTTAACAAGACAATCACCCGCAATCAAGGAATTGTCGCCCTTCGTCTTCCTAGCGTCCATAGTATAAACTCTCGCTTGCACTTGGTCCTTCTTCTGGGGACAATCTCTAGCAAAATTTCTTTCTCTCTGACAAAGGAAAAAAATCACAGCACCCTGACTGCATCTTCCAAAATGATTCTTATGGCATCAGGAGCAAGAAGGAGGAGCACTAGATCTAGGACTCAACACCTGTTTCCCCTTGAAGGGTTGAGGCCTCGGCCTAAAAGATTGACTGGCTCTCCCCCTATCTCCTTGAACCGCCCTTCCAGCACTTGCTTCTGTTTGCACTTTCATCAAACTATGTTCTGCAACATAGCATTGTCTCAACATCTCAGAGTAGGTAGTGAACTCCCTTTGAGAGACACTATGCGAGATTTCGGCCCTTAGTCCAAACAAAAACTGGTCAATCTTCCACCTTTCATCAGGGTCATACATAGGTTGTCTAGAGTAGGCTGCCATGTTCTCAAACTTCTCAGCATAACTGGCCACAGTCATGCTCCCTTGCCTCAATTGTTGAAATTCGAATTCCTTTTTTATCCTCATGGAACTCAGGAAATACTTATCCATAAAAACTGTCTCAAATTGTTGCCAAACTCTCGGGATCCCTTGCACCATCATCAAATTGGAAGCGCTCTCCCACCACCTAGCAGCAGGACCCTTTAGTAAATGTGACGCGAAGGTCACCTTGTCTTCTTCACCACAAATCACAATCTGGAATATTCTCTCCATTCCAGTCACCCATTCATGAGCCTTAACCGGGTCCAATCCGCCATGAAACTCCTGAGGGTTCACGCGGAAGAAGTCTCTAAATGTCCCACCCACAGCTCCAGGAGCAACCACGTGAGGGTGAAGGCCCCACTCATCTGATGCATCATTTCTTGCATGAATTGGTGCTGTTGTTGCTGCATCTGTTGCATAAATTGGAACATAGGAGCATTCCCATCACCACCTGCTTGATTGCTACCGGGAGGAGTGACACTGGGTCGAGCACGAGTTCCACATCTACCAGCCATATTCCTAAAAGTCATCAAAACCGGATTAAGTTGATCAGGTTCAATACCATAAACATAACATTTAGTCCTACTGCAAGTCCACGTGTATGAACGGAAGGAAACACTTATAATATTTCAAGGCTAGGTCGAGGATACGACTTGCTTTGATACCAACTGTAATACCCATATACAAAAGACATACATAAAGCATATTTTCATATATAATATTAGAAATTTGGTACTGAAATACAAATAAGTTCTTAGCAACACATTGTATAAGTATAGCCACTACAACATAAGGTACTAAAACAAGGCTATAAAAATAATACAAGATGTTCAAGCTACAAAAATCTAAGAACTAGATCCGGAGATCTCAAAATCCACATCGGAAGACAAAGCCATCAACTAGTAAGGATAATCAAGTCGCATTATCCTTACCTTTAACGGAACCTGAAGTACCTGAAATAACAACATCAACATGGGGTGAGATAAAACATCTCATTGGGTTCCCTATCTTAGAGTTCTCTCGGCTCCAAGGGTCAAACCTAATAATTCCACGAATACAAAGGTTCCTCTCAAAAGTAACTAAGCTGAAACGGAACATTCAAGCAACACTTCGTACAACACTTCCCGTGGGACTCAGTGAAACACCCACCTCAAGTATGAACCACTAGACTTCTCATGGGAATCAATGAAATACCCATATCAAGTTATCACTCGCTTCCCGTGGGACTCAATGTAATACCCACCTCAAGCTAACACTCGCTTCCCGTGGGACTCAATGTAATACCCACCTCAAGCCAACACTCGCTGCCCATGGGACTCAATGTAATACCCACCTCAAGCTAGCACTCGCTTCCCGTGGGACTCAATGTAATACCCACCTCAAGCTAACACTTGCTTCCCGTGGGATTCAATGTAATACCCACCTCAAGCTAACAAGGGAATACGATCAAATGCGATTCTCATTTCTTACCAATCTACGGAATTCCTAGGTACCTCACAAGTATTACCATTTCATTTCTTTAAGCTCATACTTTTCAAAATTTCGCATTCTTACGGTTAAGTTGTAAAATCGGGAGAAAGTCGGGTGAAAATAATATTCTTCAACATCATAAGAAAATACATAATTTTAGCTTCAAAACAGTATGTGGAACGTTAAAAACGGATGCCCGGGTCAAGAGTTACGAATTAAATACCACACTTGAAACCTACAGGTCTCGCTGAGCGAAAAATCTCCTGGAATTCTTGCTGAGCGAGGAACTACTCGCTTAGCGAGCTATACCAGTTCAGGAAATTCCAGGATTACGGGAAAAAACCCCCTCCAAGCCAACTCAACTCCAAACATCAACCAATGCAGAAAAACATAGCCAAACATATTCATAGACATCATGTGAGTATTATAGTTAAGTTTTAATCGAGTTTTGACCGTTAAACTTTCAATTTCTTAGATTTTCCAACAAAACCCTAAACCACAAAATCTCTAAAACTCAACCAAAATTAAAGATAAAAGCTTCTAACTAAGAACCCACCTCGGGAGATGAAGGTTGGCGGAAGGATTGAGTCGATTCGAATGACGGATGGTGAAGCAAGATGAATTTGAAGTCTTGGGGTTTTCCTCCTTTTCTTCTCTTCTCTCCCTTTTCTTACTTCCTTTTTTCTATTCTTCTTTTTCTTACTAACTTCTCCCTCTTCTTATTTCCTTTTTACTTATAAATATAAAAACATATATTTTTACCATTGTGTCCAAAATTAGAGAATATCCAAAAATGTCTCTTAATCCGATATTTTATAAAACCACTGAGTCAACTAATATCAATTAATAAAATAATATCCTGTTGCTTACTCGATTTAGTTCCGTTAAAATTTCTTAGAGTAGTATGGAATAATATTATTACCATTTAATATTATTCAGAGCATTAAATAAAATATTGGGTATTACATCTTTGGTTCGCATGACCTTGTACTTTCCTTTTCTTCTATTCGGTTTGTGCAGCATTACCTTTCCAGTTCCTTCGGGATAAAAATGCCTGGCTGGAGACGCTACCCTCTTCCACGCCACTTTTACGTTTGTACCAGGATGGAAATCCAGGGAGCGACACTGAGCAAAATTTGACATAAGTCCATCTGAACCATAAGATCACCTTGATCCCATGCCTTGGGAAAACCAATGATGTATGTATGATGTTTATGACCTAAATGCATATGAATGAAACATAAGCCAGTTGTTGATGGTAATAAATATAAGGACAAATTTTAGGGTGTTACAACTACCCCTATTCAATAGGCTTTAGACCCGAAGGGATAAAGAGTAGTGGGTTTCAGACGTTCGAGGTATAGAGGGATTGAATATACAAAAAAAAACCGAAAAATTTGCACTTTGTGGGTAAAGAGGAAATATGGTAAGAAAAATGCACTATTGACTCTACTGAGGATAAATATTTAATATGACTCCATTGGGGACGAACCGCGAAGGACTGACTGTAGGAGATTTTATTTTTATTTTTTTAGAGAGAATAGGTTTGTACACCTGAAAAATAAGTTTATATACCTGAAAAGTAGGTATGTTATAATATGAACAGATATACTTGTTCGCATGAAGAGGTATGTCTAAGCACCTAAAATATAGGTCTGTTCACCTTATATGTTTGTCTGTTTACAAACTAAGGATATTCTAGTTCACCTAAGGAGCAAGTCTGTTCACCTAAAAGTGTTTGTCTATTTAAAAAATAAGGATTTTCTTGTTCGCCTAAGGATTAGGTATGTTCACCTAATGGTAGGCTTGTTTGCCTAAAAGGTAAGTCTGTTACCAAATGGTAGGCCTGTTTTCCTGAAAGGTAGGTCTATTTACCTAATGGTAGGCCTGTTCGCCTGAAAGGTATGTCTATTTACATAATGGTAGTTCTATTCGCCTGAAAGGTATGTCTATTTACCTAATGGTAGGCATGTTATCTTGAAAGGTAGGTCTGTTTACCTAATAGTAGTCCTATTTTCCTGAAAGGAAGGTCTGTTCACCTAAGGATATGCCTATTTGCCTAAAAGGTAGGTATGTTCACCTAAGGATAAACCTGTTTGCCTGATAAGTAGGTTAGTTCACCTAAGGATAGGCCTGTTCTCCTAAAAGGTATGTATGTTCACCTAAGGATATAAATTTGACCAATAGAGCCTACTATCATGGCTAAGGTTCAAAACTTTAGGGTCTACAATTGGGGAGTACAATAAATAGACCAACAAACCGAAAGACAAGACTGTTGGGGATTTTCGTAAGGAATAAAATCAACTGATACTACATTCTAACGAAGGGTGAAAGGAAATGGAACCAAACCGACCCACAACTAAGGAAGATAAAACATAATATCACCTGAATTACGACTCTTGGGGAAGGAACAACCAAATAAAATGACTCCGCTGGAGCCAAGAGGATAATAAGTTGTAAAAGCAATAGATTTACCACCCTTGGGTTTGTTAGAAATACATCTATTGGAGAAATAAGCTAGGAATTTTTTTCGGGGATACTTCAGTTTGATATAGTTTTGGGCTTTCGCGTAAAGTACCAACATTAGCTTATGCTTCATATGCACATGTTTGAATTTTTTCATGGCGTAATGCTCCATATCAATGGAAATTCTACGCTTTAAAGGATGCAATGATGATTACTACATGCAAATGAAAAGGACTGCCCAGGAGAGGTCTTGTAACTCTGGTGGGGAAAACAACCACTGCTCTGATCTTCAGACTCCCTGTGGCGAGTAACACCTCTATTGGGAAAAATGTTACCAACTCACTGGCTCTGAACTGCCAAACTGCCAAAAATAAATTGGACTTAGAAATTGTGAGGAACAATGACCTCGTTAGGGAGATCTCCTATGAAATGATTATGCTTGGGGAGAAAACATAACAATAGAATTCCGTTGGGGAAAAGAAAACCTTTTGTCTCGGTTGAGGACATGATTTATCAATGATCCACTGAGGAGGAAACCCTGATGGGAAATCAATAACGAACACATCCCTTATTGGGAAGATGCGCCAATGCGGATTGGACTTTTAGTTGTTGAGAAGGCCAATAACTATAGGACTTCAACTGGGGAAGGATGTCAATAACCATTGGAGTTCAATTCACAAAGAATTAATACATCTGACATGCGAGAAGGAGAACACTCTGACTTCTCATTGTTCTCACCATCATTTAGGAGTAGGGAATCCTCTTGTATTATTGGGGATAAGAAGATCCTTACAAAGAACGCCTCTCTGCTGGAGGATGATCCTCTGCTTGGGGATATAACACTCCCGATACTCTGTTGAAGAAAACAAATCCACTGAGATTTGTTGAGGTAAAGAAATCCACTGAGATTTGCTGAGGAAAAGAAATCAACCATGCCTCGTGCTGGGGATGACTTCCAAACTTTGCATATATAGATCAACGAATGCGACTGCTACCTCCTACAAAAAGGTTAGACAAGCAAATGTTCCCCAAGCATATGGCCTGAATTCACCATCCCAGATACTCAACATTCAAAGCAATTTTAATTATTTAATATTAAGCATGCACCATAGAGCCATAATGTTTTCAAATGAAATATATATCAAAATATTTGGACATCTTTTGCAATAAAAATAGTAAAATGAAAACAAAAAAGGAAAAAGTTATTTGACTAAAATACATTTTTATTGATTGAAATATGGCATGTAAATATGCATTACATATGGAGGTAATTCCTGGAAAGAGATAATTGCACACAAAGGAAAAAAGAAACTATCCTAAGGGTAATGTGGAACTGATTCCACTAAGTTTCAACCCTGTTATGACTCATATGTCTTCAAGACTCTCCGCGTACTCTCCTTTCCAAGGAAGATGATTGGACTGATTCTCATCCTTCGGAATCTCCAATTCTTGCAATGAGACGAATCACAAATCATGTGGATTGTAGTTGTTCGTTTTAATCCCTCTTTTTCCTGGATCGCCCTTTGCGGGTTTTCAATCCACCAGGATACCCATTTTTTGCCTAAGTTGCCCTTACGGGTTTTCAACTTACTGGAAGTATATTTATTTTCGTTTATATCCCTAATTTTTTCTCGAACCCTTTTCCTTTTTCATGGTTCGTCGCGGTGCCCTTTTTTACATGGACTTCTCTTTTTAGCGTTCAACAGGTCTCTTTATACGAAGTATTTTTTAACTGCATCTGCATTCAAAAGGCATGGAAAATCTTCACCATCCATAGTTGTAAGCATCAAGGATCTTCCCGAGAAAACCTTCTTAACAACGAATGGACCTTCATTAGGAGTCCATTTGTCCCTGTGATTTGTTTGAAGAGGAAATATCATTTTCAACACTAAATCGCCAATCTGATAACATTGGGGACACACTTTCTGATCAAAGGTTCGCTTCATCCATATATGGTATAATTGTCTGTGACATACAACTTCCATCCGCTTTTCTTCGATGAGACTTAACTCGTTGAACCTCGTTCGAATCCATTCAACTTCATCAAGCTTGACATCCATCATCACCCTCAGGGAAGTAATCTCAACTTTAACTGGTAGGACTGCCTCCATACGATACATAAGTGAGAAAAGGGTTTGCCCCAGTCAATGTATGCACATAATTTCGGTACCCATGCAAAGTGAAAGGAAACATCTCGTCTCAATCTTTATATTTCACCACCATGTTTTTCACAATCTTCTTGATGTTTTTATTAGCTTCCCAACAACTCAATTCATCTTCGGACGATATGGAGAAGAAATATGATGTTCGATTTTCAAGTCCCGACACAAATCAACCATCATCTTGTTATTGAGATTGGAACCATTATCAGTAATGATCCTTTTGGAAACTCCATAGAGACAAATGATTTCCTTCTTCAAAAATCGGGCTACCACCTATTTCGTGACATTTGCAAAGGAAGCTACTTCCACCCACTTGGTGAAGTAGTCAATGGCGACCAAGATGAACTGATGGCTGTTGGAAGCGGTTGGCTCAATCTTCCCAATAATTTCAATGCCCCACATTGCATAGGGCCATATAGAGGACATGACACTCAGGGGATTCAGAGGTACGTGCATGTTGTCTGCATAAATTTGGCATTTATGGCATTTGCGGGCATATTTGCAGCAATCAGACTCCATAGTCATCCAGTAATACCCCAATCTTAATAGTTTCTTTGCCATCGCATGCCCACCAACATGGGCACCGAATAAACCTTCATGAACTTCCTGCATTAACATGTCTAGTTCTTATCTATCCACGCATCTGAACAAGACCATGTTGAAGTTCCTTTTGTAAAGCACATCATCCTGATTCAAGAAGAAGCTATCTGCTAGTTTCCTAAGAGTCTTCTTGTCATTTTTGGATGCCCCTGCTGGGTACTCTTGGCTTTTTAGAAGACACATGATGTTGTGGAACCATGGCTTATCACTTGCGACCACATCAGCTACAAACACAAAATTAGGCCTATCAAGGCACATCACTTCGATTTTGTGCACATAATTCCACCAATTTACTTTGATCATTAAGGACAAAGTAGTCAAGGCATCATCCGTCTGATTTTCATCACGAGGTACATGGTACAACTTCATTATCTTAAAGAACATCATCAATATCCTCGTATAGTCTCTATAAAGGACCAGGTAAGGTTGACGAGTGTGCCAGTTTCCGTTAACTCAATTAATCACAAGAGTAGAATCTCTAAATATGTCAATAGTCTTAATCTGCAAATTGATTTCCTCTTCAATACCCATGATACAAGCTTTATATTCTGCTTCATTGTTGGAGCATTCAAAAGTAAACCAGGCAATGAAAGGTATATGAGACCCTTTCGGTGTGACGAGAACTGCCCAAACTCCTCTACCATTTACGTAAACAATGTAACACCCTTCTAAACTAACATAATATACACGATAAATAAACTTAAATAAATCAGAGTACATCATAAAAGGTGTCTCATTTCTTCATTAAAAAACAATTAAAAACAACTCGCTTGGTAGCACAGTTTTTCAAAACATTTTTAAAATAATAATTTCTATAGTAATATTCACAACTAAACTCAAACTTTGCAGCGGAATCATAGATTCAAATATCTTTTTTTATTTCATCAAATCATCAAGACCTTTTTGGTCATTGTCAATAATCACCATCAACTAAAATCAACATATAATAACTCATAAAAATCATTCTAACAAAACAACATAATATTCACTTAAGCGTTTTCCTACCCGATGTTACATCTACCATAGCAAGACACCATACAACTCTACAGAAATAAATTAAAAAAATCCAAGCTAGAACTTCATGCACCGCAAACTAATCTTGGTTATCTGGACGTTACCCACGTAGATACAATATTCAAACAGGCATGATGAGTAATCACAATTCAATATACAAGATATAAGAAATAATATCATATTTACAACAATTAAATAACCACAACATATCATCATATACTTCACACTTAGAACAACAACAACTTCAAAGTCTTCATATAAAACGTCATACTCCAAGGATTAGTCACATAATTGGCTTAAGACAAACATCGTGCAATGCCACAGATAATGAAATTGCAACATCATTAGACTTATGAATGCGGTACTAAAATGTCAATGACGACTTAGTCATCATTATCTCCAAAGATCCCCACCAATAGGATCGATTCCCGCTTGGAACCAGAGCACATCAATATTTGCACATAATCCTGACAATGGGATTAAGGCCATCACTGGACCTGAACGTCCTACTAATCTTCATTAGATTTATTATCCTGCAAAACATCACTGTACTATTTGTCCTAAACAAATACTATGAATGCATGATGTGCAACAACACATAATTTATGACCACAACTAGTCAAGACGCATCATCATTCATCATATTCATCATGTTCTCTTCACATATTCTCATACACATATATCACATATAATCACTATCAACATAAGTCAACACAACATCAATTTCTCATGACAAACATCAAACAATTATTTTAGGATATGTTCATAATCCTTTACACAGTAGGCACACATACATTGATCTTTTTAGCATATAATTCCTCACTAAATCCTAACACAACCACTGAAATTAATTACTATTTTATTTTCTATACTCTAACTCACATCAGTAGCTTTCCAATGCCTCAGACTATTTGAAAAAACAGGTTTATGGTTTGGAAAGTAGTTTATCTAAAACTTGGAAGAGATTAATACACAGGGTGGGTGTGGCACTCACCACACCTAAGGTGGCAACTGCCATCCCCCCACAAACATGTATGGCGCTGACAATGCCTTTGTGGCTCCCGCCATATAGTCCAATTTGTGGCACACGCCACATGAAATTAAAGTGGCACTTGCCACATTCACCCATCAATTAAGTGAGGCACTGAATACATATGGTGTGGCACCCGCCACACCCTAAACCCACTAGTGGCACTCGCCACTTTTACTAACACAAACTAGTGGCACTCGCCACTTAGAATCTTGGTGGCACTCGTCATCCTCAAAATTGTGGCAACCCTAACAAACTTGAAATTAACTTAATTTAACTAAATAATCCAATTATTTATGAACTTCTAAATTTATACATTGATAATATTATATTATTATTAATGATATACATTATAATAGAAGTAATTTGGAACATGCTATGATTATGATAATGAAATCCACATCTATTAATAAAACTTCCAATGTTAACAATATATTAGAAATACCATAATATATATTGATGCACAACCCCAATATGCGTGTAACAAAATAAATACCAGAGTTTCAAATTATTTGATATATATATATATATATATATATATATATATATATATATATATATGATTCCATCGATTGGTATATAATGCGTATAAACAAAAATAAGTAACAACCCAAACCATTTGAGGCATGTATATGATTTTAAAATAGTTGATTCTTCTCCAGTAAGTATACGATGTAAGGGATTCAAATATATATTGATCGCAACAATATATATATATATATATATATATATATATATATTAATATATATATATATATATATATATATATATATATATATATATATATATATAAGTATGAAGTATGAACTACCATATGAATACCGGTTCAGAATTATATGCATCAAATCACACAAATTTAACACCAACAAAATTAGTTAAACATCAACTTCTTATAAAACACAGAATTCATCAAATTCATCATAGACTCCCATAAACCCTAAAAACCCTAAACCAACCACATCTAATCTAAACTCTATATCTATTATAATGAATGATAATACTCCGCATACCTTAGATGTTTAATCTTGAATTTCCTTTCCTTGAGATCTTCAAGAAACCTCTGAGCCCTAGCCTTTTTGCCTCTGTTCCTCAGAGCACTTCTCACAAAAATATGATCGATAAAGGGATTCTCTCCAAAAATCCAATTTTATGTTTGTCTCTCTTATCTTGTTGGGCCTCTTTATGTTATTCCATCTTCATCCTCTCTAATTCCATCCATATTTACCACTTTATCCTTAAAAATCTCTAATATTATTATTTATCTAATTATTTAGATTAATCCTCTATTAAATCTAAATAATCTTAATGAAATAATAACTTAGAACTTATGCTCATAATTTATTCTTACTCCAACACCATCCCATATCGCATTATTATATCATCATGCATCATAATCATCAAACATCACATAAACTCATAAAATCACACTAAATCAATTAAAATCACACTAAATCAATTAAATAAGATACAATACTACTGAGTTATAAACGTACCCGTTCACTTCACTCCTTGTCTCGTCACCTTAGGATCTCATTCGTTCTTGAACTGGAGCACAACGAGGTCGTTACCACCACCATAGGTAACACTTATCCAATCTTCTTTCATGGTAATAAGCTACTCGCACTCATATTCTTGCCGTTAGAAACGAGTCAGTAACATAGTTTAAGAATGTAGAGTTCCACAACACGAACATCAGCTTTATCATCTCTTCACGCAACCACACCATCCTAAGAACATCAACATAACCATAATACTGACGACATTGTCACCAACCGACGACATTGTTTACTTTTTATCTCCTCAACCTTCCAATCTGCAGCTTTATCTCGCATACCAACTCAAATTTCCAAATTATTCAATAAGTCCCTACTTTTTCCTAGCCACTTTTCCATTAGGTTCACATGAAATATTGAACGACTTTCTCCTCGATAGAATACCAATTTACTGTACACACTATGAAGTTGCAAAGACAAGTTTATCCCATCCAACACTATCACGTCTACTATCAACAAGAGATTAAGGGTGATCAGTTCCTCAATTTGTCAATAGGTAGCCGACAACCACGATGGAGCATAAACCATTGTTATTAATCTATAATAGTGTTTCCTCTCGAACTTGTTCTCAAAGTCACCTAAAACAATGTGTTCCAATAATATCCTTTAAACCTCACAACATCGAGGATCCATATATTTTTCACATTTGAATCTCATTCCAATCGTACTCTTGATAATACCATCTCTACATCTGGTTGATGATATAAAATCCTCAAATTCTCTCTGCCATACGTCGACATTTTTCCAACACAAGTATGATTCTAATCTCTCTAAGGCTTACACACATTTTCTTATTTTCTTATTTTCTTCTTTTCAACCTCGCCAATGGTACATAAACACCCAAAATTCATTACATATTCTCCTATATACGCCCGTGGCGCAATACAATTGCTAATTATTCTCCCAATATCGGAAATGCTACTACACATGGTACAATCCAAATAAATTTGCTTCAAATGAAGCCTTTATCCAAGTAGAGAACTTTAACAACACTAATAAATCCTTTGTCTTTTCTTTAATCTCGTAACCTCGGTGATCCGTATAGTTTCACATTTGAGTCTCATTCGATTCACAATCCCAACGGTACCACCTCATCATTTGGTTGGCGATAGAAACTTCCAAAATCTTCCCGACACATGTCGACACCATGTCCTCAATGGCACACAATCCATTTTACAATATGACCATCTCCCTCCCTCAAAGATATATCCTCTATAATAATTCTCAACTGGCATACGCCGCACCTCCATGTGCTCCTCCGATATCCTCACCTCCTTCATATTACAAAGCATCTTACACCTGGCCTCATCTTACCCATTTCCAGCAAGAATTGTTCAACTTCAAACACAATTATCTCCTTCAATACATACCTCCTTGACACAAAATTATATGCCAAAATGAAGGAAATTTCATGTAGAATCCAAATATTTAAGAATCACTTAAATCCGAGTTACGAGTAAAAAGTTATCGTCTGTGTAATGGAGGTCGGTCAAGAAATCTCATATACATACTTCCACCAAAATCAACATCAGACCCAAATATTCAAACTTGTTTTTCTCTTTCGTCAGAAACTCGTAGAAGACAAAATTTATATGTAAATGGTAGGAAATTTCATAAGCTTTCCAAGAAGTCCAGGATCGCTTCATTAGGAGTTACGAGTGAAAATTTATTCTCCTTTTACTAAAGGTTGTTCATAATTGCGAAAATGAAAATTGAAACTGATGAACATGAGTTCTACCTCTCTCTCCTGCTTCTAAGATCCACCTACTATCCTCGCTCTTCACCCAAATCTGAAAAATAATCCGACTTCAATCCAATTATATTGAATACATACTAGCCTACCAGTTCGTCCATCAAATCGTCAATTCTTTGGAGTGGGTCCTTAATCTCAATCATCTCTTTAATCCACCATCAATAACCTACACATATCTCATATAAACGCTATCACACACATGCACCCATCTGAGCTTCATTCTCTAAGAGTTATCCTACTTGCTTAGCAGATAAAAACACCATTTCTCAACTGTCTCCCTACTCAGATCTATACTCTAGAGGAAAGTCGCATTTATCTTCAAGAGATATCAATAATTACACATAACTGGCATATCATTAGTCGTCACATTCCTCTTTATACTCAGAGAATCAAACATCAACCATATCAGATCATCCTCCCTCAAGGACATCTCAAACTTGACCGAAATACAAGAATCACGAATTCGTACTCTCGTCGGGTTCATAAATAATATAGCTCTAACAACACTTGCACTCTTGCAATTAATAGCACATTGAACCAACTCATCATACCATAAACATCTCAGGGAAGAAAAACTTCTCCCCCACTTGTTTCAAACCAACTCCTGGAGGCAAATAGTTAGAAAACAAACAAGCAAGTACCAACGTTGTTTCACACATATGTCGCATACTAAGGAATAAACAACATTAGACAACCTGACCGAACGGACCAACAAACTCTGATACCACTAATGTAACACCCTTCTAACCCAACATAATATACATGATAAATATAATTAAATAAATCAGAGTACATCATAAAAGGTGTCACATTTCTTCATTAAACATCAATTAAAAACATCCCACTTGGTAGAACGGGTTTTCAAAACATTTTTAAAATAATAATTTCTCTAGTAATATTCACAACTGAATTCAAACTTTGCAGTAGAATCATAGATTCAAATATCTTCTTTTATTTCATCAAAACATCAAAAGCTGTTTGGTCACTGTCAACAATCATCATCAACTAAAATTGGCATATAATAACTCATAAAAATCATTCTAACAAAACAACATAATATTCACTTAAGCGTTTTCCCACCCAATGTTACATCTACCAGAGCAAGACACCATATAACTCTACAAAAATAAACTAAACAGCTCCAAGCTAGAACTTCACGCACCACGAATTAATCTTGGTTATCTACACGTTACCTACATAGAGGCAACATTCAAATAGGCAGGGTGGATAATAACAATTCATTACACGAGATATAAAAAATAGATATCATATTTACAAAAATTAAATAACCATAATATAGCCTCATATACTTCACACTTAGAACAATAACAACTTCAAAGTCTTCATATAAAACGTCATACTCCAAGGATTAATCAAATAATTCACTTAACACAAACATCTTTCAATGCCACAAATAATGTAAATGCAACATCATTATACTCATGCATTCGGTACCAAAACATCACTGATGACTTAGTCATTGTTATCTCCAAAGATCCCCAACTATAGGACCGGTTCCTGCTTAGAACCAGAGCATATCATTATTTGTACTTAATCCTCACAATGGGATTAAGGCCATCATTGGACTTGAACGTCCTACTAATCTTCATTGGATTTATCATCCTGCAAAACATCATTGTACTATTCGTCCTAAACAAATGCTATGAATGCATGTTGCGCAACAACACATGATTTAAGACCATAAGTAGTCAAAACTCATCATCATTCATCATGTTCTCTTCACATATTATCATACGCATATATCACACATAATCACAGTCAAAACAAGTCAATACAACATCAATTTCTCACGACAGACATGAAACAATTATTTCAGGATATATTCACAATCCTTTACATAGTAGGCACACATACACTGATCTTTTTAGCATATAATTCCTCACTAAATCCTACCACTAAAATTACTTACTATTTTATTTTCTATACTATAACTCACATCAGTGGCTTTCCAATGCCTCTGACTATTTGAAAAAAAATAGGTTTACGGTTTGGAAAATATGTTTATCTGAAACTTGGACAAGATTAATACATAGTGTGCATGTGGAACTCCCCACACCTAAGGTGCAACCACCACCCCCCACAAGCATGTGTGGCGCTAGCAATGCCCTTGTGGCTCCTGTCATATAGTCCAATTTGTGGAACACCCCACCTGAAATTAAAGTGGCACTTGCCACATTCATCCATCAATTAACTGTGGCACCCGCCACCCCCTAAACCCAGTAGTGGCACTTGCCACTTTCACACACACAAACACACACACACTAGTGGCACTCTGTAAACACCCCAAATTTTCCCTCACCCATTCACACCATGGCTTGTGTTCTTTTCATATGCATAAGCTCAATCATAACATCTCATATTGCACTTTTGATTCACTGCATTGTTTCAAAGTCATCTGCATCTAGGGTTTGTGATCTGAGCCATCCAAGAGCCATTTGAGCCACTCCAAAGGTCATCAATCACTTCAAAGGGGTCCATGTATGTCCAAGCATCATATTATATCCCCACAAAGTCAAAAAAGCCAAATAATCACAAGAATTGAGAATGGCATGGAAGCAGAGCCAGGTTTAACTGCACAGATGACCTAGAATTAGGGTTTTGGTTTCAAAGGCCATAACTTCAAATTTTTTGGTCATTCTTGTTTCTATTGGTCTCTATATGTCATAAGGATAATTCATATCAATTTTCATGAAGAAATTCCATGGGGAAGGCATCTGGTCAAGAGTTGACTTCTTGAGCAAGTCAGTGTAAAATCAGGGCATCTGAGGCCCCCAGTGACCCAACCAAAGGTTGTTCTTCATCATTTTGAATGTGTATTATCTTTATTTGATCATGGAAGATGTTATAAGTTCACAAAATTGAAGAATCTCAAGCCATTTGCAAAGTTGCCTTTTTGGGAAAATGACTTGTAATGGAAACTTGCCATTTTGGGAAAGTTTTTCAACCTCCTCAAATTGATTCAAAAATGCTTCAAATGAGAAAACTTTGGTCATGAAAGTTGTAGAATGGATCATTCCCTTTTCAAAATTTACAAGAACTTGTCCTAATTCATTTTGGATCAAAAGTTATGGCTTGTAAAAATTGGGAAAAATCACATAATTTCAAGTTTTGTACCAAAGAGGCATTTTGCAAAATGGTATGATCAAGCATTCTAAAGACTTCAAATGTGCACAAACTCTTCACAACATGCCCATGTGACTTCTAAAAATCAGAATTGGCCCAAGAATTATGCATTTTGGTGCCTTGAACTTCATGAATTTCCAAAAGGGCCAAAGTTGGACAAAGTTGCAAAACATCTCACAAGCCCTAATCCACTTGCTGCATTGCCTCTAATCCATTTCCATGGTTCTCCCTGATTCAAGCTGCAGCCAAGCCATGCTTTGTACCTTCATTGCCATAGCCCATACCTCTCTTACACCTAGACTTGACTTTTTTCAAAAAAAAACCATACCAATCAGCCTGTGCCACACCAACTATTCTAACCAATCAAGACTTTACAAACACACTTCAAGCAAGCCATTTGGGAACATCTTGAAGCCTGAACACACACACAAGCCAGCATACACAAAAATCCCTCCCTTTGCATTTTCTATCGAATCTCTCAACTCATCAACTGAAACATGAAAATTCTTTCACCATTCAACTCACAATGACCCACTGATCATTTCCCACCCCTCACTTGTCCCTGAAACCACTATAAACAGAAATATGATTCTCACCCCTCACTGAACAAAACTTCTTCAAACTCACAAACTAGCCAAAATAAACTCCAAACAAGCTTTGCAAACACTTGAAGGAGGTCAGTAGAGGTGATTGGAAGCAAGGGGGCAGGCTGAAAGCTCCAAACCGAAAGCTTCACCTCAGGTAGCTTCGAAATTTATTTTTTCCAAAAACCTTGTTTTAAGTTACTAAAATGATCTACATGCTCTCCTGAATGTAATGAGCTTCGAATTTTTGAAAATGATGAAGAAATGAGGATGTATGGTCTGTCTGAAACTTTGCCCGTGAAATTGATTTTTTCTTGTTCTTCATGATTCATGAAAAATAAATAGGTTTTGTTGTTGGATTCTTGTTTAGGATGTCTGTTGGAGTGAATCTGGAGATTTTGGCACGTTTTAGTGAGGTTTTGAGAGAGATAGGTTAAAGGTCTCGCCGGAGAAGACGACCGGAAGTCTTCTCCTGCCACCTGAGGGTCATTAAACCCTAATCTGTGTAATTAATCAACTTTGAATTTGGACCTTGGATTCTGTTGACTTCCATTGACTCCCGCGTGAATGAACGAACCAGATCCTTCATTAAACCCTAATTCAGATTAATTAGATTAATTAATTAGGTTTAAATTTGAATTTCCCAGAAGCAATCTCAACCGTCCATGAGCCCGCACAGTCTTTCCCTCCCCCCTGAGTTTGAATGCTGGCCTTTGATTGCGTTGACTCTCCCTTTTTATTCATTTTAATTTCTTTTCCTCATTTTATTTAAAATAGCAAAAAACCTTTAAAAATTATGAAATTTTTTGTCAAAGATTTTAATGATTTTTAAAACCCAAAAATATTTTTATTTTTATTTTTTGCACTGAAAATTATTTTTAAATCATTTAAATGTTTATTTTTAATTAGTTAATGAAAATTAATTAATTAAAAATACATTTAGGTATTTAAAAATCCCAAAAAAATTCACATTTCATTTAGAAACATTTAGAAACATTATCCAACTCTCAAACCAAATTTCATTTTAAGGCAATATTTTGTTTCAAACTTTAAAAATTTCATTCTGCCTAACCATTGAGAGTTGGATGATGATTCTTCTTGAATTGAACTCTTCATAGCATGTAGTTTATAGGATAAACTTGGTTTGATTTGATCTTGCATTTTCAATTTGTTTAGCATTTTTCTTGATGAGGTACACCAAAACCCTAGCAATCTTAGGAAATTCATAATTTTCACTAGGTTAAGAGTTAGATCCCCTCCTTTGGGCAGTGAGCTTGTATAGGTTTAGGGTATCTTTGATTGCATTTTCAAATTTTTTATCATGCCATTTGCTTCTGGTTTTGGATTTTTGCTTTGCATGATGCATGTAACCCTAATTTGGGCTTTCCTTTGCATCCATCTTTCATTTGCTTGCATCCAATGACTTGCCATGACATTTTGTGCATCCACATGATTCATGATACATCTTAGGACATATTAGAGTCATGTTTGATCATTGCATATTTCATTTGCCATGTTATATGTCCATTGCATTTCATAACTTTTCATGTACATTCATGGTTCAATGCATGCTTCATTTGCATCCTTATGTTTGTTTGGTCAGTCTCATCTCTTGTCATGTGTTTGCCTCATCTCTTAGCATCATTAACATCATGTAATTGCTTCTGACTTTGGTTTGCATCATGACATTTCATCTCATTTGTATTGCATTTCATTTCTTTTGGCTAACTTTTCAGGTGGTAAGTTGCTTTGAGAAGTGAATTTGCCTTCACTTCTCACAATCTCTTCTCATCTCTCTTGCATCTTTGCTGCATTTTATCTTGTGTATTGGATTGAGCTTGCTCATTCATGTTCATCTTACTTTCTTTCTTCAAGCAACTTGTCTTCTTAAGTGAAGCAAGTTGTCTTGCTTCTCTCTGCTTCTTGCTCCTTTCATCTGCTTCCATCCTGGTGGTTTCTCTGAAGATCTTCTTGAAAACCTCATAAACCCTAGGAACAAACAAGCATGATAATAATTAGGGTTGGATTAGTCCCCCATTTAGTTTTGCCTTTGTGTCATCATTGAGTCTTCTCTTCTCATCTCATAATCAAGGACTAAACCCTAAAGGTTTTAAGGCTTTGTGATTAAGCTTATGCCTGCATCCTTCTATTAGGATGGAATGTGTAACTTTAATCCTAAGTGTTAAACCCTTAATGTGTTTAAATCCTTTAATCAATCCATATAATAATCATCAAGACATCAAGCTTGTAACTTGGGCCTTGCATTAGGGTTCTAATTCTTCCTTAATTTGTTAAGAAGGACTAACCCTAGTGTTAATGGACAAGTCTCCCTCAAGTTGTCTTACAAACCATAAAATCCATTTCTTAATCTTACCATTAATTAAAATCCACTTTAATAAAGGCTTTGTTTTGTCATGAGGTTAATCCCTAATCATGGATTAAGTTGAGGTATCTTCCTCAGCTTAAATGTTCTCATCTATTATCCTTCTATTAGGATGGTGTAATGGGTCCATTAAATCCTTGATTATGGCTTAAACTCATTACTCAACACTAAACAAAAACTCCAAAAAACATTTAAATAATTACAAGTAGGTTGATGATCTTAATCCGACATCATGGTGATTAAGTGTGAGGTGTTTATCTCATACTTAAGGTATTCTCATTACCCCTAATCAGAGGGAGGATGTGACGAGTTTACTAACCCATTGGTTAAGGCTTAAGCTCATTTTCTTATGACAAATTTCAAAAAACAATAAAAGATTGAAAACACCCAAAGCAAAAAATAATCGTCTCCTCCGGGATTCTTTTCTCATCATCTTCACTCACAAACGAGAACTTGCTTCTTTCGTCTAATGCAAGACAGTTAGCACCTGAGCCAGATGGGTCATACACTTGAGCATAGACAAGTAAGCAGTTCACAAGTCAATTTATCTTTCAGTCTCTTTGAGTCGAACTACGGTGTTCTGACTTCCTCATTGCACGAGAGGATACGTAGGCATAACTTGACAGTTATCGAACAAAAGTCTCTGTATATTCCCCCTTTTTCCAGCATTATTCTTTAAGCCTCATTATCTTGAGCATTTCAATCTTGTTCTTACACAGACACTCCTCTTACACACCTCACACTTCTTTTGCACTGACCCTTGCATTCTTTCCAGCTGTAATACACAAATAACACTGACACTACCTCTTTAAAACACAAATCTTTTAAGCGTGGATCCCATCGAGTACGACGGACAACTTGGGTGCTAATACCTTCCCAGGTTGTAACCAACCCCCTTTCTCAGTTTCTCTGGTTCGCAACCGTCTTGTCCATATCTTTCTAGGTTTATGCAGCATTACCTTTCCTTCGGGATAAAAATGCCTAGCTGGCGACTCTATTCATTCCCTCTCTCTTTTCGCCGACCGTTCGCGTCTGTACCCCTTCTGACCAGGTGTCATTTTGGTGGGAGCGACAACTTGGCGACTCTGTTGGGGATCCTTATACTGTAACCAGGGCTTCTGGTTCTTTTGGTGGGTTCCTCCTAGCGCTTGTTTGATCTGTGTTTACTGGGGTGTTATGTGCTAATTGTGTTTATATATTTGCTTTATTTACTGCTTTATGTACATTTATTTATTGCTTTCATTACAGCTTTATACATCATACTGTCATACTGTCATCTTGCTGGATCTGGTTTTTGTTTTGGTGGGTGGGGTTCTATTGAGAGTTTGAGGTCCTATACCTGGGACCTGAGTGACACCTAGGCTAGAGTGGTTCATGTTCTTTCCCATTCCATTTCGGTCTGGTGCGGGAATATGAAACACGGTTCAGATGTGGGTTTCTTCTTGAGAACTCTGTGCTACAGATTTCCTGTAGTGATAGGGCTATCTGGGAAGCCTGCTATGTCTGGATGACCTTTATTATGACCTTCAAAAACTGAGGAGAATTAGAGGAGGATCTTTTATGGTTATTGTAAACACTGTACCTCCGAGTTAGAAGTGTTTGCACTTCTCATAACTGATCCAAATCTGAGGATCCTTGTTTTAGAACACCACCTGTGAGGGGGTTGGGCTGTTTACAGGTTTGCAGGTACCATTGGCCACATCATACCATGCTACTTGTTTGATTAAGAATACCTCACTTTGGACAGTTCTTGTGATTTAACCCTGGATATGTGACTCTTTATTTGAGTCCCCCACCTTGGTTACTGGACTTCTGAAACTTCATCTGGACTTCCTGAACATACATGGACTTTATATCAAAACAGTAATCAGATCCAGCTTGATCACAAACCCTTGCATATCATTTGCATACATCATCATTGCATCATTTAACATTTGTTTATTTGTTTTTCAGGGTATCCACATTATATCTGGCTTGGTTTTGACCCCTTCATCTGCAGAGACCTCTGTTCATCAGTTACCTGCTTCAGTTATCTTCATCAGTTGTCTGCTTCAGCTTCCTTCATCATCACCAGCACTAGCCTGTCAGTGGCTCATCTCCAGTACCAGTCTTGATCTTCATCAGCACTTGTCTTCAGCAATCATGGCTCCTCCTAGGAAAAGCAACATTTCATACCATTTCTTTGAGCTTGTGTTGACTGGCATCAGGCAGGTCCAGTCACTTATCACTCCAGACCACATCCCATTATTCAGAGAGCATTATGGAGGCATCCTTGACATGGTAATGGACCTGGACCCTTCTCAGAGGAGTATGATCCACACCTGCCTACAGTTTTATGACCCTCCTTTGAGATGCTTCACTTTCCAGAACTTTCAGTTAGGACCTCTGCTGGAGGAGTTCTCATCATTGATTGGAGTACCTGTCAGGGGTGGTGTCCCCTTCAACCCAGAGATGACTTCTCCCAGCAATGGAGAAGTGGCAAAGGCACTGTACCTAGAGCCTATATTGATTGAACAGAACATGACAACAAAGGCTGGGATCCCTGGTTTGCACTTAGACTTTCTGACTTCTCAGGCCATCCTGAAGGCCTCCTTGGGAGAATGGAAGGCAGTTTGTGCATTGTTAGCCCTCAGTATATATAGGGTTATACTATTTGCAGATGAGCCCAAGTTTATCAGCGAGAATGCCATTCATCTTTTCCTTCTGAGGAACCCAGTACCCACCTTGCTGGGAGATTTCTATTATTCCATTCATCAGAGGAATGAGAAGCAAAGAGGAAAGTTGGTGAGATGTTGTGCTCCTCTATTCCATACCTGGCTGCTCAAACACTTACCTAAGACTGATGCCTTTCTGAATCCCCACCTGAAGGAAAATTGCGATCTAAACGCAGCGGAAAACAAAAATTTTCCTTTAGTGATCCTTACGAATGAGCATGGTCAGTGATAGAATCGTTACCTCTTTGTGGCGATTCAGATCTTTGATGCAGCGATCACAAGCGTTGATGAAGTGCAACGCCTCTACTCAGTCCACACGAACAACTTCCGGTCACAGTGCTAGCTGCTTACGAACGGAATTATTTGAGTGAGAATCAAAAAACGAAATTGCATCAAGTAAAAGCTTCATCACAAGGGTTCCTTTTATAGACTCTCTTGTGGGCTGCGGGCTAAAAGCCCAATTCACATGATCCATAATAATATTATATATTATTATAATAACTATTATTATAATAAATATATTTATTTTATTATTATTTTATAACCATTATAAAATAACAATAATTATTATTATATTATCCGAATTTCTATTTTTCACTTAAGTGCACCGTACCTTACGGTGTTCCTTTGATTTCTCTATCTCTCATCAAACTGTCCTTATGTGTGTGACCCTGTAGGATTTCGTAACGTTGGTAATTATATTAAATTATATATTTAACATAATAAACAGTGAGCGGTATCTAGCAACACATCACTGCTACCCAAGTCACGAAAATGTCATGTGATCTGACAAAACCTTTTTCGTGATAATATATGTTTGTACAATTACCCTTTTGCCCCTATGTCTATATTGAACACAAGGCATACACTGTGTCATCCTTGTCCAGTTCAATATTGGGCCCTTAGACATTTCTCCTGTTATGCAGGATTGGCAAATTCCATCTAGGACACTCATGTCCCTCAGCATGCTTCGTGGAGTGCCCATCAACTGTCTTTATGATCATCCAGTTACGGATAATGTTTGATCAGCAATAAAGCACCCGACTCTACATCTAGGGTCCATAGTGGTTTCAGGTCGAAGGGTGGTAATACACCATTATCACCATGAGAATAACTTATGACACTTTGCATAACATACTATGTAGTATTCTTATAGCGGGTCAATCCGGTATAAATATTACTCCTAATATTTATACCTATGTCAAGACTTGATAACTCTTTATCCATGATCCATGAGATGTGATCATCAGTCTATCTTCATAATAGTCTCAATGCTTTAATGTTATCCCACTTTGCAATAAAGCTTGACTACGGATATTTTAAGAATAATGTCTTTATGTTTAATGGGATCTCATGATTAAGTCACACTTAACATTTCATTAAACAGACTAACTATTCTAGGGACTTTATTATTCTGAAAGACAAACATAATAAAGAAATGCCTTTTATTATTAAACGAATAATCCGATACAAGTACCAAAAAGTATTGGCCTCTAGGGCTTACACCAACAATCTCCCACTAGCACTAGAGCCAATTAGGCATACCCTTAATACCCATAGATCTAGTATGACCATCATGCTTCTGTTGCGCAAGAGGCTTTGTTAATGGGTCAGCGATATTGTCAAGTGTAGGTACTCTGCATATCTTCACATCTCCCCGATCGATTATCTCTCGAATGAGGTGATAACGCCTAAGTATGTGTTTGGATCGTTGGTGAGATCTAGGCTCCTTAGCTTGTGCGATAGCACCATTGTTATCACAATATAAACCAATGGGATCCACAATGCTAGGGACTATGCCAAGTTCACTAATGAACTTCTTGATCCAAACAGCTTCCTTTGCTGCATTTGAGGCAACAATATACTCGGCCTCAGTTGTAGAATCAGCAACTGTTTCCTGCTTTGAACTTTTCCAGCTCACAGCGCCACCATTGAGACAGAACACATAACCAGATTGTGATCTAAAATCATCCTTATCTGTCTGGAAGCTAGCATTAGTGTAACCAATTACATCAAGCTCTTCCTGACCTCCATATATCAAGAATGAATCCTTAGTCCTTCTCAAGTACTTAAGGATATTCTTGACAGCTACCCAGTGAGCATCACCGGGATCAGATTGGTACCTACTCGTTGCACTTAATGCATACGAGACATCTGGTCGAGTACATAACATGGCATACATGATAGATCCTATTGCAGATGCATATGGAATCTTATTCATGCGATCCCTTTCTTCCTTAGTTGAAGGGGATTGTGTTTTTGATAAACACAGACCATGTTGCATAGGTATGAATCCTTTCTTGGAATCATGCATATTAAAGCGTCTCAACACTTTATCTATGTATGTACTCTGACTTAGGCCAAGCAGTTTTTGTGATCTATCTCTATAGATCCTAATTCCTAATATATAGGCTGCTTCACCTAGGTCTTTCATAGAAAAACAATTCCCTAACCAAGTCTTCACTTGTTGCAAGGTAGGGACATTGTTTCCAATGAGTAATATGTCATCTACATATAATACCAGAAACACGATCATGCTCCCACTAACCTTCTTGTAGACACAAGGTTCATCTTCATTTTTGATGAATCCATATTGTTTTACGGTTTCATCAAAACGAAGATTCCAGCTTCTGGAAGCTTGCTTCAATCCATAGATTGATCGCTGTAACTTGCATATCTTTTGGGCATCTTGTGGTATGTCAAATCCTTCAGGTTGTGTCATGTACACATCCTCAAGAAGATTCCCATTAAGGAAAGCAGTTTTGACATCCATCTGCCATATTTCATAATCATGATATGCAGCGATGGCAAGTAAAATCCGAACAGATTTAAGCATTGCAACTGGTGAAAAGGTTTCATCATAGTCAACCCCATGAATTTGTTTATAGCCTTTTGCAACCAGTCTTGCTTTATAGGTATGTACCTTACCATCCATGTCAGTCTTCTTCTTGAAGACCCACTTGCATCCTATAGGGTTAACTCCTATAGGAGGTTCTACCAAGGTCCAAACCTGGTTTGTGTACATGGAATCCATTTCAGATTTCATGGCTTCTAGCCACTTCTCAGACTCAGGACCAGTTATGGCCTCTTTGTAGGTCACAGGCTCATCTTGATCCATGAGTAATACATCACCCTGATCACTTATGAGATATCCATATCTCTCAGGTTGGTGACGTGTCCTGCTTGACCTACGCTGGTCTTGTTCTACTTGAGCAGGTTGCTCTTCCACAACTACTTGTGTTTCCTGCTCTAGTTCCTCCATAGGTGTTTCAATGTTTTGTGATTCTTGAATTTCTTCAAGCTCTATTTTCCTCCCACTGTTTCCTTTGGAAATAAAATCCCTTTCCAGAAAGACTCCAGTTCGAGCGACAAACACTTTGCCCTCAGAAGGATTGTAGAAGTAATATCCTCTTATTTCTTTAGGATATCCCACAAATAAGCATTTGTCAGATTTGGGCTCAAGCTTGGTTGAAATTTGTCGTTTGACGTAAACTTCGCAACCCCAAATCTTCATGTAAGACATATGTGGTTTCTTACCACTCCATATCTCATATGGTGTCTTATCAACCTTTTTGGATGGAACACGGTTAAGTGTGTAAGCTGCTGTTAATAATGCATGTCCCCAAAAGGAGTTTGGAAGATCGGCGTGACTCATCATGGATCGGACCATGTCTAACAAGGTTCGATTTCTTCTCTCAGATACACCATTCCATTGTGGTGTTCCAGGAGGAGTAAGTTGGGATAGAATCCCATACTCTTTTAGATGGTCATCAAATTCTAGGCTTAAATATTCACCGCCTCGATCTGATCGAAGAACTTTAATATTCTTCCCTAGTTGGTTTTGTACTTCATTCTTGAATTCCTTGAACTTTTCAAAGGACTCAGATTTGTGTTTCATTAAATACACATATCCGTATCTACTGAAGTCATCAGTGAAAGTGATGAAGTACTGAAAACCTCCTCTGGCTGGTATGTTCAGTGGTCCACATACATCAGTATGTATGAGTGCCAAAAGATCATTAGCCCTTTCACCTTTTCCTGTGAATGGGGACTTTGTCATCTTTCCAATTAAACAAGATCTGCATGTCTCATATGATTCATAATCAAAAGAGTCCAAGAGTCCATCTTTATGGAGTTTGGAAATGCGTTTCTCATTTATGTGGCCTAATCGACAGTGCCAAAGGTAAGTTGGATTCAACTCATTAGGTTTCAACCTTTTAGTATTAATGTTATAAATTGGCATTTCAAGATCAAGGACATATAGTCCATTATTCATTTTTGCAGTAGCATAGAATATATCATTCAAATAAATGGAGCAACAATTGTTCTTTATTATGAATGAAAAACCAAACTTGTCCAAACAAGAAACGGAAATAATATTCCTGCTAATTGCAGGTACATAATAACAGTTCTCTAACTGAATTATTAAACCACTAGGTAAAGTTAAAACATAAGTTCCTACAGCTAAAGCAGCAACCTTTGCTCCATTGCCAACTCGTAGGTCAACTTCACCTTTTGCCAAATCTCTACTCCTTTTTAGCCCCTGCACATTAGTACAAATGTGAGAACCGCATCCAGTATCTAATACCCATGATGCAGAAGTAGATAAATTAATTTCAATAACAAAAATACCTGAATTTGAAGTCTCTACTCCATTTTTCTTATCTTCCAGGTACTTTGGGCAATTTCTCTTCCAATGTCCGGTCTTACCGCAATGGAAGCAAGTGCCCTCCTTTGCTATTCCTCCACTAGGCTTCAAAACAGGAGGAGTGGGTTTGGGTTTGGCAACTTCCTTGCCTTTCCCTCTACCACCCTGTTTGATGGGCCTCTTGTTCTGTTTCTTTCCATTACTGACCATCAGAATGGATTTCCCTTTTGTCTTCATATTCTGCTCAGCAGTTCTCAACATGCCTAGCAGTTCTGGAAGACTTTTGTCCAAGTCATTCATATTGAAATTCAGGACAAACTGACTGAAGCTCTCTGGCAACGATTGCAAGATCAGATCAATCGCAAGTTCTTTTCCAAGGGGAAACCCTAATCTGTCAAGGTTCTCCACATACCCAATCATCTTGAGTACATGGGGACTTACAGGGGCTCCCTTAGCTAACTTGCTGTTAAAAAGGGACTTTAAAACCTGAAACCTCTCATTTCTTGCTTGCTCTTGATAAAGCATTTTCAGATGTCCGATCATATCGAACGCAGACATGTTCTCGTGTTGCTTTTGCAACTCAGAGTTCATGGTAGCAAGCATGAGGCAAGCGGTTTCATTGGCATCATCGAAATGCTTCTTATAAGCATCTCTTTCTGCCTTTGGTGCAGAACTAGGAGGTTCCTCCTCAGGAACTGGTGTCTCCAAGACATACAACTTCTTATCGTGCTTGAGGACAATCCTCAGATTACGGTGCCAATCCAGGAAATTTGTCCCAGACAATTTTTCCTTATCTAGGATGGATCGCAAAATATTGTTCGATGTGTTTGTTGTCATGGTAATCTACAAGAGAAATATGAAAATATAAGTATCATTAAAACAACATATTTAATTAGGCCTTTAATCAAATATGCTCCCACTATTTTATTCAAAACAAATGACCCTCATCATTTGATTCGGAAAATCCCGTTGGAAGACTTTCTAGTGGGTCGAGATCCATGTTTCACTTTGTTTTAAGTCAGCGTTAGGCTGATTACACAAAACTAAGTTATTTAGGTAGGAACTCCTTCCAATTGTATCTCATACAACTCTCGAATATTTTCAATTGGGTGAATAACTCCTTATTCTGATCCATCACATGAATCATTCCCAATTCTTGCTTCTAAACATGTATAATCTTATTATAATTTGTTTAGTTAAGTTTGACCCATTGTTTTAGCAATTGGATATTACAATTATCCCATCACACCTTACTAATATAGAACATGCACCTCGCGTAGGCGAAACCTACAATGCTCGATACTAGTCTTGATGAGTGCTAAAAATTGGAAAGCATAAACTTAATATTTAATTTTGAGGGAATTTGTTATTAGTTTGATCTCACCGGCTTAACATGCAAAACGTCTCTCACATGCATCAACATACAATTACATGCATCAACATACATATAAAAAGATACAATTATGGCCCCTAACGCAATTGTTCTCTCAAGCCAATGAGAGAACCTAAGCTAACCTAATAACGATCTAAGCTTCTCCAAGCATGATCTCCAAGGTTATCCTCCTTTAATATTGAATACTTCCTTTTTCTTCATAACATAATATTACATTACATATAAGAAAACTCGTTTTACATACGAGGGAGTGAGATGAGAAAAGAAGTTACATAAAGAGATTGAGAGAGAGGCACGACTCGCAGGCCATATTTAAAAATCCCAAAACAATAATAAAGGATAAACTAAGGCCATAACTGATCACCACAAATAAATAATAATAAACACACTTTTATTATTAGTTTAAAATTCTGATAATTAAATAAACTAAATTAAATTTCGGCTGATTGATCACACTTTGCAGACTTAGCCGGGGGTTCCGCTGACTGTTCAGCGGACGGGGGTCAAGGGGGCAGCGCCTCCTTGCGGGGTTGTTAGGGGCAGCGCCCCGACGAAAAATTTTATGAACACTTCATTGTATTTCACGTCGTTTCCTGCACAACTTTTGTGCATTTACAACCCCAACCGGAAAAGTCTGCGGCAATACAACACTTGTACTGCCATTAATCCTAATGCAACAATTTCATGCCGTCAAACACAACTCGATTGATAACTCAATATGATAGATCAACATGTCATTGCTTCACCATACTAACGTCGGATTCCGAAGCGAATGAAAATGATGATCTTTCAAAAGAATTACAATCCTTATGTGATTGAATGGATGAAATCAAAACAGTATATCCCATATACCATCTTTGCATCAGAATTTCTTATATCTTATATAAAAGTGATCGATCTAATTGTGTAACCTATGGATGATCAATGTATCGCACAACTTCACCATACTAATGTCGGTTTCTGAAGCATAATCAACATCAATCATCCAAATCGTATACAACAGATGCCAAATTTAATTAATCGTTTATTGTTAAATTCGTTCTGTGTTTTAATCGAATCAAATACAGAAAAAAAAACGGAAATTTAACAGCTATCAGATCCATGGTTTCGTAAGTGGCTCTGATACCACTGAAGGAAAATTGCGATCTAAACGCAGCGGAAAACAAAAATTTTCCTTTAGTGATCCTTACGAATGAGCATGGTCAGTGATAGAATCGTTACCTCTTTGTGGCGATTCAGATCTTTGATGCAGCGATCACAAGCGTTGATGAAGTGCAACGCCTCTACTCAGTCCACACGAACAGCTTCCGGTCACAGTGCTAGCTGCTTACGAACGGAATTATTTGAGTGAGAATCAAAAAACGAAATTGCATCAAGTAAAAGCTTCATCACAAGGGTTCCTTTTATAGACTCTCTTGTGGGCTGCGGGCTAAAAGCCCAATTCACATGATCCATAATAATATTATATATTATTATAATAACTATTATTATAATAAATATATTTATTTTATTATTATTTTATAACCATTATAAAATAACAATAATTATTATTATATTATCCGAATTTCTATTTTTCACTTAAGTGCACCGTACCTTACGGTGTTCCTTTGATTTCTCTATCTCTCATCAAACTGTCCTTATGTGTGTGACCCTGTAGGATTTCGTAACGTTGGTAATTATATTAAATTATATATTTAACATAATAAACAGTGAGCGGTATCTAGCAACACATCACTGCTACCCAAGTCACGAAAATGTCATGTGATCTGACAAAACCTTTTTCGTGATAATATATGTTTGTACAATTACCCTTTTGCCCCTATGTCTATATTGAACACAAGGCATACACTGTGTCATCCATGTCCAGTTCAATATTGGGCCCTTAGACATTTCTCCTGTTATGCAGGATTGGCAAATTCCATCTAGGACACTCATGTCCCTCAGCATGCTTCGTGGAGTGCCCATCAACTGTCTTTATGATCATCCAGTTACGGATAATGTTTGATCAGCAATAAAGCACCCGACTCTACATCTAGGGTCCATAGTGGTTTCAGGTCGAAGGGTGGTAATACACCATTATCACCATGAGAATAACTTATGACACTTTGCATAACATACTATGTAGTATTCTTATAGCGGGTCAATCCGGTATAAATATTACTCCTAATATTTATACCTATGTCAAGACTTGATAACTCTTTATCCATGATCCATGAGATGTGATCATCAGTCTATCTTCATAATAGTCTCAATGCTTTAATGTTATCCCACTTTGCAATAAAGCTTGACTACGGATATTTTAAGAATAATGTCTTTATGTTTAATGGGATCTCATGATTAAGTCACACTTAACATTTCATTAAACAGACTAACTATTCTAGGGACTTTATTATTCTGAAAGACAAACATAATAAAGAAATGCCTTTTATTATTAAACGAATAATCCGATACAAGTACCAAAAAGTATTGGCCTCTAGGGCTTACACCAACACCACCAACAGAAGAATTGGGCTAAGAGGCTTATTGCTTTGACTTCAGATGACATCAGATGGTGCACCCAGAGCATCAAGGGCCGGGATATAATCACTAGTTGTGGGCAGTACCCCAATGTACCTCTAGTAGGAGTGAAGGGTTGCATCAACTACAATCCTTTGCTGTTTAAGAGGCAACTGGGCTATGCTTTGGTCCACCCTCCTAGAATGCAAGACCTAGCTGAGACCCTGTATTGTGAGATAAAGCCTAATCTAGCTGTTGTCAGACAAGCATCTTGGGCTTGGGACAACATCCAGACCAAAGGGATGACTATTCTTGGGAGGTGCAATAATGTGGCTTCAGCTCAGTATTATGAATGGTCTCATGCTAGAGCTCAGATTTCTGGGATGCCCTTCACCATTGAGGATATACCTGGACCATCCACAGTACAGCCAGCAGCCACTGTCAGCCTGGAAGAATTTGAGAAGCTGAAAGAAAGGAATGAGAATCTGTCTCAAGCTTTGAAGAAGACCCTCTGGGAGAGGAGTGATGGTCGTCTGGACATTGAGAGGTTGGAGAAGCTTAAAGTGGAGCATCTAGCCAGGATTGAGAAAGCAGAGGACTACATCAAGAAATCAAGAGCTGGGGAGAAAATATTGAAGAATGTCTGTAAGGAGGCCAAGCTTCAGAAGGCTAGGACTGATCTCTATCTGCAAGAAAGTCAAGCTAGATGGGTCAGGATCATTGAAGCTCGTACTCAAGAAGATCAGAGAACTCAAGCCAGGATTGAGCAGTTGGAGGCCAATGAAAAGAGGCAATAGGAAGCTTTGCTTGCAGCCCAGAAGGAGATTTCAGAATTGAAGCTTAGGGCTGGTTTGAAGAGGTCAAAGGACCAAGACAGGCACAAGAAGTTGACCACTGCCATCGCCACCAGAAACCTTCTTATCAGGACTATTACAGAGCATCCGGCTGGTCCTATAACTGAAGCACTTTTGAAGGAGGTTAAGGAGGATGAGTTTGGATTAGATGTTTGACTTCTTTGCTTGTTGTTCATTTCCATTTCATGTAATTTTCTTTTTATGTTGTATTTTGACCCTTCAGGGGCATATGTTGTAAAAACAAACTATGTATGATCCACCATTTGTAATGTATTTGTTAGTTTGTTTCAATGAGTTTCTTTTCTCAAGCAACATCAGAGCATATTCCTCAGGGTCTGGAAAGGTCAAAACCAAGAGCCAAGTCGGATACCTTGGAAAGCAAATAAGCATACTGCATTGCATACTAACTTTTTGTTTTGTTTTGTAGGTTTTGGTATTATTTTGTGTTGTCTCTAACTCTATTGTGATTCAGGAATTATTGCTCGCCACCGGGTGTTCCCTCTCAACCGTCCGCACCGGTATCCTACTCGCAACAACCTTCCTGGTATCCAAATGGATCAAGTACAGCAAGACCTGACAGAGGTCAGAACTCAGATGGCTAACGAAAGAGTGGAGATGAGGAACCAAATGGCCCAATTTATGACTGTAATGACTAACTTGGCCCAAAGTCAAGAGAGGTTAAGGGCATTGGTAGAAAGACAAAACCCCGAGGAACCTCATCCTGGGACTGGAGGGACTAGTAACAATGAGGGAGGTCAGCCTCATGTTAACCCACCAGTATTTGGACCTCATCTAGATCCAGAGGCCAACATCCCAAGGAATGTACAGGGCAATACTGCTGCAGGCAGGATCTTGCAAGAAGATCCTCAAGAGGAGCAGTTTACTGTAATGGGAGCCGGGGATGAAGTTTATGATAGGAGGTTTGATGAAATTGCTGAGAAATTGAGATCTTTGGAGTCTCAAAATTCCCTAGGCTTTGATGTAATGGATATGGGGCTAGTGGATGGGGTAAGGATTCCCCACAAGTTTAAACCCCCGTGCTTCGAGAAGTACAATGGAACTTCCTGTCCACGAACTCACTTACAGTCCTTCCTGGGAAGACTTAAAGCATATACCATGGATGAAAAATTGTGGATGTTCTATTTTGAAGACAGTTTGATTGGGGCTTCAAGGGAGTGGTATTCACACTTGACCAGAGCTACTATCAGATGCTGGAAGGACTTAGCTGAAGCCTTCATTAGGCAGTACCAATACAATCTGGACATGGCCCCTAACAGGACCCTCTTGATAGGAATGTCTCAATCCTCCAGGGAAAGCTTTAGGGAATATGCCCAAAGGTGGAGATAGCTTGCTGCAGCTGTCCAACCACCCATGTCGGAAAGAGAAATGGCCGACATGTTCATGAATACTCTGCAAGGAACATATATTGATAGGCTAGCTGCCTTTTCTTCCACCAGTTTCGCAGACGTAGTTATAGCTGGCGAAAGGATTGAAAGCCTTTTGAAAATGGGTAAAATTTCTGATAATGGTGCAAGTTCGTCCAGTAATCCCAGAAAGCCTTTTGTGGGACCTAGAAGAGTCGGTGAGACAAATGCCATTCATGCCAGCAGGGGCATACCTCAGTATGTTCATAGATCAGTGGCAGCTGTCACTATTCCAGCTCCGATTCCTCAGCAACCAGCTTATCAACAACCACAACAACCACATTATCAACAGCAAGTTCAGTATCCGCCACAGAGAAGCTACAACAACAACAACAACAATCAACAACAAAGACCTTTTCAGCAAAGACCATCACAGGCAAATAGGGTGAGTGACCCTATCCCTATGCCTTATGCTGCCTTATTGCCACAACTCCTGAAACTCAACTTGGTTGAATTAAGGACATTGGAACCACCAGATCCCTCCAATCTTCCAAGAAATTATGATGTCAACGCCAGATGTGCTTTCCATTCCAATGCACCTGGCCACAATACTGAGAAGTGCAGGGCTTTGCAAATGAAGGTCCAAGATATGGTGGATTCTAAAGCCCTCAACTTTGCACCCCCTCCAAATGTCAACAAGAATCCCATGCCCAATCATGGAGGGCCAAGAATTAATGCCATTGAGGAAGACAAACCATCTTTCTTGATCACCAGTGTTGCACAGATTCGGACACCTCTGGTCGAAATTAAAGCTCAGCTTCTAGAGTGCCAGATTTTCCCCGGATGTGAGCTCGGTTGTGGGTATTGCAACATTGCAGTCAACGGGTGTGATAACTTAAGAAGCGACATAGATGGTCTTATCAAGGATGGTATACTTCAGATCTCAACAACGGCGCCTACAAATCCAGCAAATCCTTTGACAACCATTCCTGAGTCTCCTACAACAACAGCAACAATCATTCCTACCGATTCATCAATATCATCATCAATGGCTCCGTTCATCACTTCAACAAATCAGATATCAACAACCCTTTCTTCTACAACATCAACATTCATTTATTCAGCATAATCTTCTACAGCACCAGCAGAAATTAATGAAGATATCTCAGCAGTCACCATCTACTATGACCCATCAGATGTTCCTGTCAACAACAACTTTCAACAACAAACAATGGCACCTCCTGCCAGGTCACCAGTCACAATTTACTACGATCCGCACACCATTTCAGTACCCTCCTCTGCTGCAGTCAGTCCAGTTACTATCACGGTGCCTGGACCCGTTCCATATGAAAGCAGCAATGCCATACCTTGGAATTATGGCTCTGATCTTTATTGCAACGGGGAGAAAATGACTTTGGATTCTTCAACCTCTTCTCCATAAATTGATAATGTTGGGGGAGGCGGAGGCTTCACCAGAAGCGAACGCCTTTTCGCCTCACAATTACAAAGACCTAATGCTGAAGCAGAAGCTGCTGCCAAAGTAAAAGGAAAGAGTGTGGTATTCGAAGAACCGGCTGTCAAAGAAACTCAGAAGACATCTTTTGAACAAGATGTAGATGAGTTTATGAGAATCATAAAAGAGAAGTGATTACAAGGTGGTGGATCAGCTTCACCAAACACCCTCAAAGATCTCTATATTATCCCTGTTGATGTGTTCTGAAGCTCACAGGAATGCATTACTGAAAGTCCTGCACGCAGCATACGTGCCAGAGGAGATCACTGTTAATCAGCTAGAAACTGTGGTAGCAAATGTCAACACCAGTCATGGACTGGGCTTTACCAATGCTGACTTAACAACTGAGGGACGTAACCACAACAAGGCTTTACATATCACCCTGGAATGCAAGGGTGCTGTTCTATCACATGTGCTGGTGGACACTGGGTCATCACTCAATGTTCTACCAAAGAAAGCCTTGGTGAAGCTGGAATATGATGGCTTGGCATTGCGTCCGAGTAATTTGGTAGTAAGAGCATTCGATGGCTCTAAAAGATCAGTGCTTGGGGAGATTGATCTGCCTGTGATGATTGGCCCGCAGACTTTTAAAATTACCTTCTATGTGATGGACATTCAGCCGGCCTACAGCTGTTTGTTGGGTAGACCCTGGATTCACGCCGCTGGCGCTGTCACGTATACCCTTCACCAGAAGCTGAAATTCGAGTGGGAAGGCCAGATCATCACCATCTGCGGTGAGGAAGACATCTTTGTTAGCCATCTGGCTACATACAAATATATAGAAATGGACGGAGAAATCCATGAAACTATGAGCCAGGGGTTTGAGGCCCTGAACATTAATGAAGCATCTGCTGTACTGGGAACTTCCATGACGTCTTATCAGCAAGCCAGGAAGGTTGTTGAAGAGGGTACTGCCCAAGGCTGGGGCAAGCTGTTGCCCGTGGAAAAGAAGGAAGACAGATTTGGGTTGGGTTACAGACCAACTCAACAAGATCAATCAGAGGCTGCCAAGAAGCCCAACTTTGTCAGCGGGGGAATGCTCACCCCGGATGCTGTAAACAACTTGGAAGACGAGGAGGAAAGCGACCGCAACCTGGAGAGCTGGATACGTCCAAGGATCCCGGGGAGCCAAGTCCTTAACTGGTCTTCCCAGGAAATTATAAGGGTTACTCCTGCAGAGTAATTATTATTTCCTGTATTTTTAAGCATGCATCAAGTCTTGCATCTTGCCCAAGATGACAAGACTCATTTTGTAATCAGGCCATCTTGTAATTTTGTGCAAACAGATCAATCAATGAATATCAGACATCTTTTGCAAATGAGTCTTCTCCTTTTCCGCTCACTGTTTTTCATTTTTCTTTTTGTACAAAAATGAAATGGCAATGTTTTCCAAAATGATAACTTCATTTCACTTTTTCTAAACAAGATTAAAATCGATCACTAAAATAAACAATCTAAACCCTTGCAGAGAGTGCCTTTCAGACTGCACCGACAACAACACAGCTATGGCTTCGTATGACTTTGACAATCCAATTAATCAAGCTGATGAAGGGGTTGAAGAAGATTATGAGCTTCCTGAAGAGCTAGCCAGGTAGTTAAGGCAAGAGGAGAAGGTTATCACTTCTCATCAGGAGGAGATTGAAACGGTTAATCTTGGTACGGAAGAAGACGTGAAAGAGGTTAAGATCGGGGCCTGCTTACAAGACTCAGTGAAAGAACAACTGATTGATATGCTTCGAGAGTATGTGGATGTTTTCGCTTGGTCTTATCAGGATATGCCAGGGTTGGACACCGACATTGTCATGCACAAGCTGCCTTTGAAAGAAGATTGCCCCCCGGTAAAACAGAAGTTGCGCCGTACTCACCCAGATATGGCAATGAAGATAAAGGAAGAAGTACAAAAACAGTGGGACGCCGGTTTCCTTGCTGTAACTAGCTATCCGCCGTGGGTTGCTAATATTGTACCTGTGCCTAAGAAAGACGGCAAGGTGAGGATGTGTGTGGATTACCGGGATCTGAACAGAGCCAGCCCGAAAGATGATTTCCCTTTACCTCACATTGATGTATTGGTTGATAATACGGCTCAGTTCTCGGTGTTCTCCTTCATGGACGGATTTTCAGGATATAATCAGATCAAGATGTCACCTGAAGACATGGAGAAGACAACTTTCATCACACCCTGGGGCACGTTCTGTTATAAGGTGATGCCATTCGGACTGAAGAATGCTGGTGCCACTTATCAACGGGCTATGGTAACATTATTCCATGACATGATCCATAAAGAAATTGAATGTTATGTGTATGACATGATCGCCAAGTCCCTCACAGAAGAAGACCACCTGGTAAATCTGTTGAAGTTATTCAAGCGTCTGAGGAAGTACCAACTGAAGTTAAACCCCAACAAGTGCACATTCGGGGTACGATCCGGTAAACTGCTGGGATTTATTGTAAGTGAGAAGGGGATTCAAGTTGACCCTGATAAAGTCAAATCCATTCAAGAAATGCCTGCACCGAAGACTGAAAAAGAAGTTCGGGGTTTTCTAGGTAGATTGAACTACATTTCAAGGTTCATATCTCACCTTAGTGCAACCTGTGAACCCTTGTTCAAGCTGTTAAGAAAAGAACAAACGGTCAGGTGGAACGAAGATTGCCAAAGGGCCTTTGACAAATCAAGGAATACTTACAAGAGCCTCCGATCCTTATGCCTCCAGTTGAAGGAAGACCTCTGATAATGTACTTGACAGTATTAGAAGAGTCAATGGGGTGTGTGCTGGGCCAACATGACGAGTCTGGTCGAAAAGAGTATGCAATATACTACCTTAGCAAAAAGTTTACCGACTGTGAACAACGTTATTCACTGCTCGAGAAAACTTGTTGTGCTTTAGCGTGGGCTGCTCGCCGACTAAGGCAGTATATGTTGACCCACACCACTTTATTGATTTCAAAGATGGACCCAGTTAAGTACATTTTTGAGAAGCCATCACTTATCGGACGGGTTGCAAGATGGCAAATGATCCTCACGGAATATGACATTCAGTACACATCCCAAAAGGCCATCAAAGGCAGTGTATTGTTTGATTATCTTGCTGAGCAGCCCATTTGATGATTACCAGCCTATGAGATTTGACTTCCCTGATGAAGACATCATGTTCGTAAAAGCAAAAGATCATGAAGAGCCCGTTCACACTGAAGGGCCTGACCCAGAAGAGGAATGGACTATGATGTTTGATGGGGTTGTTAACATGAATGGTCGGGGTGTTGGTGCAGTACTCATTACACCTAAGGGAGTTCACATGCCTTTCTCGGCAAAGCTCACCTTTAACTGCACTAACAACGAAGCTGAATACGAAGCTTGTATTATGGGTCTTGAGGAAGCCATTGACCTCAGGATCAAAACTTTGACTGTATTCGGAGATTCAGCTCTGGTAATTAATCAAACCAACGACAAATGGTACACCCACCAGGATCATCTGATACCTTACAGGGATTATACAAGGAGGTTATTGACTTTCTTTACAACTGTCAAGCTTGAGTATATCCCTCGGGAGGAAAAATAGTTTCCGGATGCTCTGGCTACCATTTCATCCATGATCAAAGTTCAAGCTGCCAACTTCGTACCTCGGATTTTAGTGTCCAGACTTGACAGACCAGCATATGTATTTGCAGCAGATGTTGCCAAAGATGATAAGCCTTGGTTCCATGATATCAAGTGCTTCTTGGAGAATCAAACATACCCACCTGGGGCATCTTCCAATGATAAGAAGACATTAAGAAGGCTAGCTGGTAGTTTCTTCCTGAACGCTGATGGTTCCTTGTACAAAAGAAACTTTGATATGGTACTCCTCAGATGTGTTGATAGGGCAGAAGCAGACTTACTGATGCACAAGGTGCACGAAGGATCCTTTGGTACCCATGCAGGAGGGCATGCTATGGCTAAAAATTTGCTAAGATCAGGTTATTACTGGATCACGATGGATACAGACTGTTGTGCCTATGCCAGAAAATGCCATAAATGCCAGATTTATGCGGATAAAGTGCATGTGCCTCCCAATCCTCTGAATGTGATGTCTTCACCCTGGCCCTTTGCCATGTGGGGCATTGATATGATTGGCAAGATTGAACCGACTGCTTCAAATGGCCACAGATTCATCCTGGTTGCCATTGACTACTTTACCAAGTGGGTCGAAGCTGCTTCTTATGCAAATGTTACAAGGCAAGTGGTAGCCAGATTTCTGAAGAGGGACATCATCTGTCGGTACGGAGTTCCCGAGCGAATCATTACTGACAATGGTTCCAACTTGAACAATAAAATGATGGCAGAACTATGCCGGGACTTCAAGATCCAACACCACAATTCTTCTCCTTACAGGCCAAAGATGAATGGCGATGTTGAAGCGGCTAATAAGAATATCAAGAAAATTGTACAGAAGATGGTGGTCACCTACAAAGACTGGCATGAAATGCTACCGTTTGCCTTGCATGGGTACCGTACGTCAATCAGGACATCCACTGGGGCAACACCGTATCAGCTTGTGTATGGTATGGAAGAAGTCCTACCTGTTGAAGTTGAATTACCCTCCTTACGGGTACTGATGGATGTCAAACTGAACGAAGCAGAATGGGTCAAATCCCGGTACGAACAACTGAATCTGATTGAAGAAAAAAGATTAGTTGCAATCTGTCATGGGCAGTTATATCAGAAAAGAATGAAGAAAGCCTTCGACCAGAAAGTCAGGCTCCGAGAATACCAAGTAGGAGATCTTGTGCTGAAAAGACTCATTCCTCCTCATACAGACCACAGGGGCAAGTGGACTCCGAATTATGAAGGACCATTCGTAGTAAAGAAAGTTTTCTCCGGTGGAGCACTGATGCTCAGTACTATGGATGGCGAAGACTTTCCGTCCCCTGTGAATTCAGATGCAGTTAAAAAATATTTCGCATAAAATGACCCGCTGGACATAAAAACAGAATGTAAGTCCAGGCAAAAATAGGGCATCCCGGCGAGTCAAAAACAGAATAAAAGACTCGGGCAAAAATAAGGGAAAATGAATAAAAAAATGTACACCCGCTGAGTTGAAAAGCCGCATTGGACAACTCAGGCAAAAATGGGTATCCCGGTGGATTGAAAACCCGAAAGGACGATCCACGCAAAATAAGGGAATAAGCTAACAACTGCATTCTGAATTCACCTGTATCACTTACAACCTGGTATGCTTCGAAAGGTTCGAGCATCGGTCAGAATCAGCCTTCTTCAGAAAGCAGGATGAGAAGAACGTCAATGTCATACGAGTCATAGCCCAAGGGAAGCTCCTCGAAGCGTCATCAACATTGCCAGCATCTCTTTGTCTTTCAATTTGTAACGATCTCCTCATTTCAGGGGATCCGTTTCTTTAGCTGAATCTTGCCAATTCAGGGCACACAAATTATTAAAATCAGATTTTCAGTCACACATTGTCTCGTATTCTTTCATTTGCAAAAATGTCTGATGTCATTATTTTGTTAATCGCATAAATACAGATGCGTCTTTCCTAAACTACATGCTTGCAGGAAATATGTTTACTCCCGGGAGTGTCTGAACTCCTATGATGGAATCCAGTAAAGGATACCTCGGGATGCTTGTGCGTTTCTCTGTCTTTACAGGATTGCAGGTACTCAAGACACAACATGGGGCATGAAGTTTCTCCCCAGTAGGCTGCCAAATCATTGTTTCCTCAGCACACTTTCCAAACAATACCGGAGATGCTTTCTCCTCATCAGAGTTGCCAGGCATCACTTCTCCAACACTTCCTTCAAAGCATCACCAGAAGGTGTTCATATCCCCAGCTGAGTTGTGAAGTATTCTCCTCAGCAAGAATCCCCACAAAAATCTCCAAGAAAATCTTTCAGTGATCTTTCTTCTTCCCCAGCCAAATGCTAGACAGAGAACTACTTCCCCACAGAGTCTCAACCTCTATCCAGCAAAGCAATACCTGAAGACCCCACAACAGGGTGACGAAAGCTTCTACAAACCCCAATTGGGTTTCTCATTACCAGGATAGGTCTATCAGTGACCTACTTCCCCATGCAGAGTCATACATGACAGATCTAGCAATGATCTCATCCCCAGCTGGGACATTCTTCAAGTAGACCAGCCGGAGATCTCCACAGCAATGGGATCCGAATCCCGGATCGGTATCTTTGCATAATCATAGAATTCGCATCATATTTTCCCCACAGAGCGTAGCATTCCGTCTAATACGGAGCATTACGGCAAAAATCCAACATATTGCATAATCACAAGCCATGTGTCGAACTGAACACTTGTAAATACTGGTAATCCATCAACGATATACAGAAAACTCCCCAAATTCCCCGGCAGAGAGCCAAGGCACTTTCCCTTAAGATACAGATACTTCCTGACACCCGTCCGTGTCATATCCCCAGTAGAAAGCCAAAGCGCCCCCTTTGCACTCACAGATACTTATACACAACTTCCTTGGTACACATACACTTGTTTATATTACACTTTTCTCTTTTTGACACTCGTCCGTGTCACTCTCCCCAGCAAGTTAAACACCCGTCTATACACCACTCATACTTGTTACTCCTATTTTACTCATATAGATACTCGTCCGTATCTTGTATACACTACTTATATCCCCTCAGATTCGACACTCGTCCGTGTTCTTTGTTAACCAGTTGGTACTCGTCCGTATCATCATCTCTGAACATGCGTCGGTGTTTGTTTCTACTGATACTCGTCCGTATCATGGTCTTAAGGATGCTCGTTCGCATATTTAATCCATACACAATGTCAGATACTTTTACCTCTTTTTAGAGTTTAGATACTCGTCTGTGTATATTTTTCCCCAGCGAAGTCCCCAACAAAATTTGTTAAACTATTTCCTTCCTATCTGACATTCGTCCTATGTCATGATACCTTTTCGGCAGTCGTCCCCTGCTAGGTGATCGTCCTTCACCTCCTGATGATCGTCCTTCATCATTTTATCCGATGGCCGTCCCCATCGTTAATCTTGTTATCTGACATTCGTCCTATGTCATGATAAACCCTGAGAGCAGCCATCCCCTGCTAGGTGATCGTCCTTCACCTCCTGATGATCGTCCTTCATCATTTTATCCGATGGCCGTCCCCATCGTTGATCTAGTTATTTGACATTCGTCCTATGTCATGATAAACCCCGAGAGCAGTCGTCCCCTGCTAGGTGATCATCCTTCACCTCTTGATGATCGTCCTTCATCATGCTTATCCGATGGCAGTCCCCATCATCGACCTTTTTATCTGACATTCGTCCTATGTCATGATACCTTCCGGCAACCGTACCCTGCCAGGTGATCGTCCCTCACCTTAGATGACCGTCCCTCAACAGAGCAGCCGTCCCCTGCTAGGTGATCGTCCTTCACCTTTGATGACCGCACCTCGTCATTTTGTTTACATATAATCCCCAGAGAGTCTTATATCTTTATTTGATGGCCGTCCCCATCATGATCTCTTATATCCCCAGCTTGTCGGTCGTCCCCGTCGTTGCTTTATTTCCCGCATCTTCCCCAACATGTCGGTCGTCCCCGTCATCACTTTACCCCCAGCAGTCGTCCTCTGCTTGACGGTCGTCCTCCGTCGCCCGCACTTTATAATTATACTTTATTTTCTTTTACAATCTATATCCCTTTTCTTCTTCATTCTGTGAGTGCAAATTTTGGACTGTCTTTGGTATTCAACCACAAGTTATCTTGTTTGAATGATAAGCCGCCGCTTACATCCTGAACAGCTAACTCATGTTTGAATAGGGGAAGATGTAAACACCCCAAATTTGCCCTCACCCATTCACACCATGGCTTGTGGTCTTTTCATATGCATAAGCTCAATCATAACATCTCATATTGCACTTTTGATTCACTGCATTGTTTCAAAGTCATCTGCATCTAGGGTTTGTGATCTGAGCCATCCAAGATCAATTTGAGCCACTCCAAAGGTCATCAATCACTTCAAAGGGGTCCATGTATGTCCAATCATCATATTATATCCCCACAAAGTCAAGAAAGCCAAAGAATCACAAGAATTGAGAATGGCATGGAAGCAGAGCCAAGTTTAACTGCACAAATGACCTAGAATTAGGGTTTTGGTTTCAAAGGCCATAACTTCAAATTTTTTGGTCATTCTTGTTTCTATTGGTCTCTATATGTCATAAGGATAATGCATATCAATTTTCATGAAGAAATTCCATGGGGAAGGCATCTGGTCAAGAGTTGACTTCTTGAGCAAGTCAGTGTAAAATCAGGGCATCTGAGGCCCCCAGTGACCCAACCAAAGGTTGTTCTTCATCATTTTGAATGTGTATGATCTTTATTTGATCATGGAAGATGTTAGAAGTTCACAAAATTGAAGAATCTCAAGCCATTTGCAAAGTTGCCTTTTTGGGAAAATGACTTGTAATGGAAACTTGCCATTTTGGGAAAGTTTTTCAACCTCCTCAAATTGATTCAAAAATGCTTCAAATGAGAAAACTTTGGTCATGAAAGTTGTAGAATGGATCATTCCCTTTTCAAAAAGTACAAGAACTTGTCCTAATTCATTTTGGATCAAAAGTTATGGCTTGTCAAAATTGGGAAAAATCACATAATTTCAAGTTTTGTACCAAAGAGGCATTTTGCAAAATGGTATGATCAAGCATTCTAAAGACTTCAAATGTGCACAAACTCTTCACAACATGCCCATGTGACTTCTAAAAATCAGAATTGGCCCAAGAATTATGCATTTTGGTGCCTTGAACTTCATGAATTTCCAAAAGGGCCAAAGTTGGACAAAGTTGCAAAACATCTCACAAGCCCTAATCCACTTGCTGCATTGCCTCTAATCCATTTCCATGGTTCTTCCTGATTCAAGCTGCAGCCAAGCCATGCTTTGTACCTTCACTGCCATAGCCCATACCTCTCTTACACCTAGACTTGACTTTTTGCAAAAACCCCCATACCAATCAGCCTGTGCCACACCAACTATTCTGACCAATCAAGACTTTACAAACACACTTCAAGCAAGCTATTTGGGAACATCTTGAAGCCTGAACACACACACAAGCCAGCATACACAAAAATCTCTCCCTTTGCATTTTCTATCGAATCTCTCAACTCAGCAACTGAAACTTGAAAATTCTTTCACCATTCAACTCACAGTGACCTACTGATCATTTCCCACCCCTCACTTGTCCCTGAAACCACCATAAACAGAAATACAATTCTCACCCCTCACTGAACAGAACTTCTTCAAACTCACAAACTAGCCAAAATAAACACCAAACAAGCTTTGCAAACACTTGAAGGAGGTCAGTAGAGGTGATTGGAAGCAAGGAGGCAGGCTGAAAGCTCCAAACCGAAAGTTTCACCTCAGGTAGCTTCGAAATTTATTTTTTCCAGAAACCTTGTTTTAAGTTACTAAAATGATCCACATGCTCTCCTGAATGTAATGAGCTTCGAATTTTTGAAAATGATGAAGAAATGAGGATATATGGTCTGTCTGAAACTTTGCCCGTGAAATTGATTTTTTCTTGTTCTTCATGATTCATGAAAAATAAATAGGTTTTGTTGTTGGATTCTTGTTTAGGATGTCTGTTGGAGTGAATCTGGAGATTTTGGCACGTTTTAGTGAGGTTTTGAGAGAGATAGGTTGAAGGTCTCGCCGGAGAAGACGACCGGAAGTCTTCTCCGGCCACCTGAGGGTCATTAAACCCTAATCTGTGTAATTAATCAACTTTGAATTTGGACCTTGGATTCTGTTGACTTCCATTGACTCCCGCGCGAATGAACGAACCAGATCCTTCATTAAACCCTAATTCAGATTAATTAGATTAATTAATTAGGTTTAAATTTGAATTTCCCAGAAGCAATCTCAACCGTCCATGAGAGCGCGCAGTCTTTCCCTCCCCCCTGAGTTTGAATGTTGGCCTTTGATTAAGTTGACTCTCCCTTTTTATTCATTTTAATTTCTTTTCTTTTCATTTCTTTTCCTCATTTTATTTAAAATAGAAAAAAACCTTTAAAAATTATGAAATTTTTTGTCAAAGATTTTAATGATTTTTAAAACCCAAAAATATTTTTATTTTTTGCACTGAAAATTATTTTTAAATCATTTAAATGTTTATTTTTAATTAGTTAATGAAAATTAATTAATTAAAAATACATTTAGGTATTTAAAAATCCCAAAAAAATTCACATTGCATTTAGAAACATTTAGAAACATTATCCAACTCTCAAACCAAATTTCTTTTTTGTCCTTAACATCTTTTGATCATTTTCATTGGAATTAAATTCATTTTAAGGCAATATTTTGTTTCAAACTTTAAAATTTTCATTCTGCCTAACCATTGAGAGTTGGATGATGATTCTTCTTGCATTGCACTCTTAATAGCATGTAGTTTATAGGATAAACTTGGTTTGATTTGATCTTGCATTTTCAATTTGTTTAGCATTTTTCTTGATGAGGTACCCCAAAACCCTAACAATCTTAGGAAATTCATAACTTTCACTAGGTTAAGAGTTGGATCCCCTCCATTGGGCAGTGAGCTTGTATAGGTTTAGGGTATCTTTGATTGCATTTTCAAATTTTTATCATGTCATTTGCTTCTGGTTTTGATTTTTGCTTTGCATGATGCATGTAACCCTAATTTGGGCTTTCCTTTGCATCCATCTTTCATTTGCTTTCATCCAATGACTTGCCATGACATTTTGTGCATCCACGTGATTCATGATACATCTTAGGACATATTAGAGTCATGTTTGATCATTGCATCTTTCATTTTCCATGTTATATGTCCATTGCATTTCATAACTTTTCATGTACATTCATGGTTCAATGCATGCTTCATTTGCATCCTTATGTTTGTTTGGTCAGTCTCATCTCTTGTCATGTGTTTGCCTCATCTCTTAGCATCATTAACATCATGTAATTGCTTCTGACTTTGGTTTGCATCATGACATTTCATCTCATTTGTATTGCATTTCATTTCTTTTGGCTAACTTTTCAGGTGGTAAGTTGCATTGAGAAGTGAATTTGCCTTCACTTCTCACAATCTCTTCTCATCTCTCTTGCATCTTTGCCGCATTTTATCTTGTGTATTGGATTGAGCTTGCTCATTCATGTTCATCTTACTTTCTTTCTTCAAGCAACTTGTCTTCTTAAGTGAAGCAAGTTGTCTTGCTTCTCTCTGCTTCTTGCTCCTTTCATCTGCTTCCATCCTGGTGGTTTCTCTGAAGATCTTCTTGCAAACCTCATAAACCCTAGGAACAACCAAGCATGATAATAATTAGAGTTGGATTAGTCCCCCATTTAGTTTTGACTTTGTGTCATCATTGAGTCTTCTCTTCTCATCTCATAATCAAGGACTAAACCCTAAAGGTTTTAAGGCTTTGTGATTAAGCTTATGCCTGCATCCTTCTATTAGGATGGAGTGTGTAACTTTAATCCTAAGTGTTAAACCCTTAATGTGTTTAAATCCTTTAATCAATCCATCTAATAATCATCAAGACATCAAGCTTGTAACTTGGGCCTTGCATTAGGGTTCTAATTCTTCCTTAATTGGTTAAGAAGGACTAACCCTAGTGTTAATGGACAAGTCTCCCTCAAGTTGTCTTACAAACCATAAAATCCATTTCTTAATCTTACCATTAATTAAAATCCACTTTAATAAAGGCTTTGTTTTGTCATGAGGTTAATCCCTAATCATGGATTAAGTTGAGGTATCTTCCTCAGCTTAAATGTTCTCATCTATTATCCTTCTATTAGGATGGTGTAATGGGTCCATTAAATCCTTGATTATGGCTTAAACTCATTACTCAACACTAAACAAAAACTCCAAAAAAAATTTAAATAATTACAAGTAGGTTGATGATCTTAATCCGACATCATGGTGATTAAGTGTGAGGTGTTTATCTCATACTTAAGGTATTCTCATTATCCCTAATCAGAGGGAGGATGTGACGAGTTTACTAACCCATTGGTTAAGGCTTAAGCTCATTTTCTTATGACAAATTTCAAAAAGCAATAAAAGATTGAAAACACCCAAAGCAAACAATAATCGTCTCCTCCGGGATTCTTCTCTCATCATCTTCACTCACAAACGAGAACTTGCTTCTTTCTTCTAATGCAAGACAGTTAGCACCTGAGCCAGACGGGTCATACACTTGAGCATAGACAAGTAAGCAGTTCACAAGTCAATTTATCTTTCAGTCTCTTTGAGTCGAACTACGGTGTTCTGACTTCCTCATTGCACTAGAGGATACGTAGGCATAACTTGACAGTTATCGAACAAAAGTCTCTGTATATTCCCCCTTTTTCCAGCATTATTCTTTAAGCCTCATTATCTTGAGCATTTCATTCTTGTTCTTACACAGACACTCCTCTTACACACCTCACACTTCTTTTACACTGATCCTTGCATTCTTTCCAGCTGTAATAGACAAATAACACTGACACTACCTCTTTAAAACACAAATCTTTTAAGCGTGGATCCCGTCGAGTACGGCGGACAAATTGGGTGCTAATACCTTCCCAGGTTGTAACCAACCCCCTATCTCAGTTTCTCTGGTTCGCAACCGTCTTGTCCATATCTTTCTAGGTTTATGCAACATTACCTTTCCTTCGGGATAAAAATGCCTAGCTGGCGACTCTATTCATTCCCTCTCTCTTTTTGCCGACCGTTTGCGTCTGTACCCCTTCTGACCAGGTGTCATTTTGGTGGGAGCGACACACTCGCCGTCCTCAAAATTGTGGCAACCCTAACAAACTTGAAATTAACTTAATTTAACTAAGTAATCCAATTATTTATGAACTTCTAAATTTATATATTGATAATATATATTATTAATTAGATACATTATAATAGTAGTAAGTCGAAACATGCTATGATTAAGATAACAAAATCCATATCTATTAGTAAAACTTCGAATGTTAATAATATATTAGAAATACCACAATATATATTGTTGCACAAACCCAGTATGAGTGTAACAAAATAAATACCAGACTTCCAAATTATTTAAAATATATATGATTCCACCGATTGGTATATGATGCGTATAAACAAAAATAAGTAACAAACTCCCAATCCATTTGAGGCATGTATATGATTTTAAAATAATTGATTCTTCTCCAGTAAGTATAACGATGTAAGGGGTCCAAATAATAATGTATATATATAAAATAAAAATATGAACCACCATAAGAATACCGGTTCAAAATTATATGCATCAAATCACACAAATTTAACACCAATAAGATTAGTAAAACATCAACTTTTTATAAAACACAAAATTCATCAAATTCATCATAGAGTCCCATAAACCCTAAAAACCCTAAACTAGCCATATCTAATCTAAACTCTATATCAATTATAATGAAAGGTAATACTCCCCATACCTTAGATGTTAAATCCTGAATTCCCTTTCCTTGAGATCTTCAAGAAACCTCTGAGCTCTAGCCTTTCTACCTCTATTCCTCATAGCACTTCTCACAAAAATACGATAGATAAAGGGATTTTCTCCAAAAATCCAATTTTATGTTTGTCTCTCTTATCCCGTTGGGCCTCTTTATGTTATTCCATCTTTATCCTCACAAACCACATCCATATTTACCACTTTATCCTTAAAAATCTCTAATATTATTATTTATCTAATTATTTAGATTAATCCTCTATTAAATATAAATAATCTTAATGAAATAATAACTTAGAACTTATCCTCATAATTTATTCTTACTCCAACACCATCCCATATCACATTATTATATCATCATGCATCATAACAATCAAACATCACTTAAACTCAAAAAATCACGCTAGATCAATTAAATATATAATTGAATAATTAATTTGGTTTTTTGGGGGTGTTACAAACAGCCCCATCAAACATCAAACTCCCTTTGGATTCAGGGTCAGGCCCCTCCTCCGGGAGTAGTTCTTCACAGTCTTTAGCTTTCAGAAACATGATGTCCTCATCAAGGAATTCATACTTCATCGGATGAAAATCATCAATAGGCTATTGCGTAAGATAATTTAACAAGACACTACCCTTGATGGCCTTTTGGGAAATATATTGAATGCCGTATTCAGTCAATATCATCTGCCAATGTGCAACCCTTCCGGTAAGAGTTGGCTTCTCAAAGATGTATTTTACGGGGTCCATTTGGATATCAGTAAAGTTGTGTGAGTAAACATATATTGCCTCAATCGCTTGGTAGCCCATGCAAGTGCATAACATGTCTTCTCAAGCATTGAGTATCGAGATTCACAATCGATAAACTTCTTACTCAGGTAGTAGATGACATGCTCTTTCCTACCTATCTCTTCGTGTTGACCAAGAACACAACCTATGGAAACCTCAAGCACAATTAGATACATGATTAGTGGCCTCCCTGGAACCGGAGGCATAAGGATGAGAGGCTTTTGCAAATATTCTTTTATTTTATTGAAAGTCACTGTGAAATCATCACTCCACCTAATAGTCTTATATTTTCTCAATAACTTAAATATCGGTTCACAAGTGACTGTTAGGTGAGATATGAACTGGGCAATGTAGTTCAATCTTACTAATAAACCACAAACCCCTTTTTCTATTCTAAGCTCGTGCATTTCTTGTATTTCTTTTAATTTCTCCGAATCAACCTCAATCCCTCTCTCACCGACAATAAACCCCAGCAGCTTACTGGATCATACTCCGAAAGTACACCTGTTTAGATTCAACCTCAACTTGAACTTTCTCAGCCTTTCAAACAACTTTGCCAGATTCACCAAATGTTCCTCCTCGGTTTGTGACTTCACGATCATATCACCAACATAAACCTCATTCTCATGATGAATTATATCATGAAAGAGAGTCAACATAGCCCGTTGGTATGTTGCCCCAATATTTTTTAGACCGAAAGGCATCACCTTATAGCATAAGGTACCCCACAGGGTAATGAAAATTGTCTTCTCATATCCTTTGGCGCCATTTTAATCTGGTTATAACTAGAAAAGCCATCCATGAAGGAGAATACCGAGAATTGAGTCGTGTTGTCAACTAGTACATCAATGTAAGGTAATGGGAAGTCGTCTTTTGGACTATATTTGTTTAAGTCTCGATAATCAACACACATCTGGACCTTTCCATCCTTTTTTGGAATAGGAACCGTGTTTGCGACCCATGGAGGATAACTGGTAACATCCAAGAAACCCGCATTGAACTGCTTATGAACCTCTTCCTTGATTTTTACTGCCATGTCAGGAAGAGTTCTAAGAAGCTTATGCTTAACCGATGGACAATCTTCTATGAGCGGTAGTTTGTACACTACGATGTCACTATCGAGCTCTAGCATGTCTTAATACAACCAGATGAAAATGTCAACACACTCACAAAGCATCTCAATCAACCCTCACTTCACATTCTCTTCTAAAGCGACCCCGATTTTGACTTCCTTTTTGGCGTCTTCAGTTCCCAGATTCACAACTTCCATCGACTCTTCATGCGACTGAATGACCCTTTCCTCCTGCTTTAGCAACTTGGCTAATTCATCAGGGAGTTCATAATCTTCTTCACCCTCCTCATCGACATGGTAAATAGGATTGTCAAAGTCATATTGATCCATAACAATGTCGTTATCAATGGGACCCGATGAGGTGCAACTGCATGAATGATGATTCATGATTTATTTTAAAATGGGTGTGAAAGAATGAAAACATACATTGCCATTTATTATTGAAAAATAAAAATGGGAGACAGGGAACACAATGCTTAAATGCAAAAAGACATCATTTTATTAATGATTAAAATTGAAAATGAAACATGTGTGGCCTTTACAATGAACCTCTATGCCTCGGGAAACGCATGGGGTTTATCATACACAATACAAAACAAAAAGAAATCTACTTTTCTTGCAAAGTAACAAAGATTATCTTCTCGGCCGACCAATTATTAAGGTCCGCACCAGGGACACACGATTGTATCCAATTGTCTAGGTCACAGCCACTATCAGCATCTTCATCGTTGATTGCATAAATCCGACTATAATCCATAATCCATGTGCTTAAGAAGGTAAAGGGCCCCTGTCGGCCTTTGGCTTTTGGTACTACTGCACTAGTGGGTTGGTACCCAATCCCAAACATATCCTCCTTGACTGATACCTTAATCATTTTGCCTCAGCCTTTCGCATGACCAAATTGAACCACATCCAAGGCCTTCTTATAAGAGGCAATAGAAACCATTGCTTCTTCTTTTTAGGTAGCGAGGCCTCCTCGATATTTATCGCTTCGAAAGCTTGACACAATGTTTCGTGGATCTCACCATCCATTTCGACGTATTTAAATGATGATAGATGACTGACAAATATGTCCTCCTCCCCGCACATAGTGACAATCTATCCATCCACAACAAACTTGACTTTTTGATGCAGTGTTGATGACACTTCCCCAACTGCGTATATCCATGGGCAACCTAGTAAACAACTATAAGATGGCTGGATATCCATGACGTAGAAAGTCATATCGAATATCTGTAGACCCACCTTGATGGGCAACTCTGCCTCACCAAATACAGGCTTCTTCAACCTGTCGAATGCTCGTACAACCAGATCACTAGGTTGGAGAGTCACACCTTCATAATCCAACTTGATCAACACTTTCTTAGGGAACACATTAAGAGAAGAACCCGTATGCACCAGTACATGAGATAATACAACCCTTTTGCACTCCATGGAAATGTAAAGAGCGTGATTATGATTCCTCCCCTCAGACGTCAAATCAAAGTCTGTGAATCCTAGCCCATGACTAGCGTTGAAATTAGAAACCATAGTTTCGAGTTGATTGACGAAAGTCTATTGTGGAACGTACGCCATATTCATTATTTTCAACAAAGCATTCCTCTAATCTTCAGATAACAATAACGACGACAAGATATAAATTTTGGAAGAAGTCTGATGAAGATGTTCCATTATCTTGTAACCTCTCTTCTTTATTATTCAAAAAAACTATTCAGCTTCTTTCTCAAATGACATTTCAGGAACCGAAGTTTTCACGGGTGCATAAGTCAGTACCTACTTACCCTTGACTCTTGACAAGGCTTCAACATTATAATTTTTGGATGCATCACCATTCCTTAAATTTTGAGGAGCAAACAAACGACCACTTCTCGTGAAACCACCAACACTTACGTTCTCAAATTTCGGATCCATTATACTTGAGGCCCTGACCTCCTGTTTCTGATTGTTACAATACAACTCCACACCATATTGCCAAAGGATAACTTTTTCACTCTCAAAGGGACTGGTCTAGGTACTGTGATAGTAATCGGAACTGGCCTTGCAGGAACTAGGATTTGCACGGGCGTGAAATGGATAGTAAATGTTGAATCATCATTGTCACCACTAGAAACTCGATCGAATTGCACACTTACCTCATTGATCAATCCTTGAATTCCTTTCTTCAACTTATCATAACCATTTATTTGAAATAGATATTTTGAACAACTTTCACCAAATCAGGGAAATACATCTCTCTTCAACAAACAATCTTTCATGATCAAAAAAGGAGTTCTCACTGAACCCACACCAAGTACCAAATTTAGACCCCCTCCTTCTTCGATGGTGCTCACAGTTGCTCCTCCATGATTTGGCACGGGGTTCTAGATGATGTTGGGAGCCGAAGAAAAGTTAATTATTTTGGAGTCTACCAGGTCCTGCACTATATGGTTAAAGGCCTTATAGTTTTCCACATTGTGGCCAGATGCGTTAGAGTGAAAAGAGAACCTAACATTGACATTGTACCCATCCAATATTGTTTCGATCGGTGGCAGAGCCAAAGTTTTTAATTGAACTAGTTGCAATTGGAGTAAGTTCTGTACTAAACGTGCGTAAGAAATTGGCACAATGTCAAAATTTCTATCGGCCAATCTTCATCTTGGTTGAAAATTCGGCCTTGGGGCCCTTTGTTGTTGGAAACCTTATTGGGGTTATTATTGTGGTTGTTGTGCGGGTTGATTAGTCGTGAATGGAATGGTCACAAACGTTGTCTAATGGTAGTATGGTTGATACCCTCTATTTCTTCCCCTCTGAGACAAAATTGCATCGACTTCCCCTTCTTTCCTCTTTTGCCCATTTTCAAAAGGTTTCTTTGTACCAGACATCGACGCACCGTTATTATGTATCTTTCCCAGCTTATGCAAATTCTCAATTCGTTCCCTAGAAATAACGATATCAGAGAAACTCGTGGATGAACAACCGGCTAGACGTTCAATGAAAGGACCTTGGAGCATCCCCATAAACATGTCATCCATCTCCCTTTCCAGCAAATGAGGTTGTACTCTTGCAGTTAACTTGCGCCATCTTTGCGCATATTCTTTAAAGCTTTCACTATTCTTCTGTGTTAGACTTTGAAGTTGGGTCCTTTTTGGAGCCATGTCTATGTTGTATTGGTATTGCTTCATAAAAGCCTCACCGAGCTCCATCCAATTCATGACAAAAGATCGTTCCAGTTTCATGTACCACTCTATAGAGGCTCTAGACAAACTATCTTGAAAGAAATACATCCATAGTTTCTCATCATGTGTATATGTGGATATATTTCTAAAGTATGCCTGGAGATGTGTATTAGGGCAAGAATTCTCGTTGTACTTATCAGACGATGGAACTTTGAATTTAGGAGGGATTGTTACCCCATGAACCAACCTCATATCGGCAACATCGATCCCCTTGGTATTTTGACTTTCAATGCTTGAACCGTATCAGCAAGCATTTGGTATTTATGGTCACTGTCGTCATTATAATCCACCAATTTCTCGTTCAACAAAGAGAACTGCTCATTCTATTGGTCTTCCAGATTAGGAATCAAAATAAGAATAGGAACAAGAGTAAGAGGCCTCTGAGCTCCTTCAAGATTCACACCAGCATCGTTGTTAACATTGGCCCCCTCCCCAATGGGTGGATCAACTGGAGTCTCGACATTCAGAGTATCAAGCCTTTGAAGAACAACCCTTAACTCTTGTTGACCTTGTGTGACCCCTTGCATCACATCCATAAACTAGTACATACGTAGCCTTAGCTCAGCCAGCTTTGCTTGTAGACCTTCCATGAATTTGTGTTGATTGTGACGGATGGCGTACCGGTGAAAGTGTGGTTCTACAATTCTGCCTACAATATCAAATAAGTTAAGAAACCCATTTGAAATTACTTGTTAATGCAAATAATGAAATGCACGAATGTATCCAAATGTCACGTCTATCCATTTTTAGGGTATCCCATCCTTTGATTCCAGTTTCATTGAGACAGAGAAACATATACATTTGTTGAGTGCAACATTGTTGAGAATACAAGGTATAGTATTGAGTGTGTGTATGTGGACAATGTGTCATATATTGCTAAAACATATTGTTGAGAATATAATGCCAGGTGTTGTGTGTGTGTGTGTGTGAAGAAGACGTGTCATTGAAGAAGTATTGCAAAAGCAGTAAAGTTGAAACAATAATGCCAAGAAATGGAAGCCCATTGTATATAAAAAATGCACAAACGCATGTGGAGTCATACAAACACATGTTAATAGTAATGAAATACAAAACATGCCGCAACCGAAGATACATCAAAAGGAAATTCCATCAACAATCCTGATGGTAATCCCAACAAAAGTGAAACATCATACTAGCGAAAGAAGTGCAATAGTTAAGTCAACACATTCCTCAACTTTACCTTAGTCTTCTTGCTCAGTGCTTAGCTCTGGCTTCTGTGCTTCAACTTGTTCTTTCAACTATGCATTCAACTACGCATTCTCATTTTTAACCCTCTTCAGCTATTTCTGATAGTAGCTCAACTTGCGATTGTGATGCGCCCCATCAGCAGTTGCCTTGGCAAGCTCTTATTCCTTCTTCTTTAACTTTTGTTCCCAGTCTTCAACTTGAGCCTTGTCTTCTTTCTCCTTCCTCTTCCAGAAGGCGTTATGCTTTCTCTTCACACTTTCAAACAATTAACTAGTTCTCGCCAACTTCCTCCAGGTCAACAGGTGTTCTTTTGTTGAAGATTGCAGAGCCAGATCAGTCTTTCCGAAATAAACGGAATCCACGACAAACCTCTTCTCAGCAATAACATGCAATTGGGTGGCCTCTTGGGCACCCCACCCGGCCTCACTCTTAGCATGTAGTGCTCTAGAAAGATCAACACTCAAATTTTCAGTTTGTGCCATCAACTCATCCCTTTCCGCTTTCATCTTACTGAAATCTTCGATGCTTACAGAGGTTCGTGTCTCAGCTACCACAGTGTATAAATGTGCTTCCAATGGGAAAGGTAGAAGGAAAGTTTCGACCCTCTTCTTCAGCCATTCATCATATGGAGCGTAAGTCTTGTTGTTGTTCCTCCCTAAAAGAGCCTTCCCTTTTCTGTGAATCTCTCTCCAAGCACAAAGGCCTTTTTCACTAGTGCTTCATTACCATCCATGAGAAAGTAGAAATATTCCTCAACATCCTGCTCTTCTGGAGGGTTCTATAAAGCATACCCCATTTGTCTCTTAATAATAGAAGGGTTGTAATTGGTACACCCCTTAACCCCCACAAGTGGTGCATTAGGGTGGCTCCCACAATGGTAAATGAAATCTTTCCCCAATATCCCATAATCAATCGAGGTGATATCCTTCACTGATAAACTTATCAATCGATTTCCCTATGTCAAGGTGGCCTCATTGTTAACAAACACTTCGGTACTAGGTAGACATCTCATGAACCACTGATGCAATAGTTGTGCACAACAGCGAACCAAGCCTCCCCATTTCTTCTCATTCTTATAATGGAAAGATTGATAAAGGTTTCCTTGCAAAGTAGACACTGGGTTTTCATCATAAAAATGCGGATGGCATTGATGTCGACAAAGTTCTCCTCATTGGTAAAGAGCCAATCCCGTAAACACATAGAGCAAAGATGGCGTACACAATAGTCCACCCTCCATTGGCCGCATACTCTTTGGCCTTACCTGCTAGAAAATATAAGTGGAAACCATTCAACTTCCCTTTAGTCGATGTACCACTTTCTACCGCAGACTTGCTCAAATAAAGAGTTGTGGCAATTACAACAGAATTTGGCTCCCCCATTGCAGCGTAGAACGGAACCTGGGTCTTAATAGGCGTCCCCAAGAGCATACTCTTCCAGCATCGGGGCTAATTGATAATACAGAAAAGTGAAACACCTCAATGGTGGATCGTAGAATTGCAGTAAAGTATGGATAACACTTTTGTCAGAGTCAGTGGGCCTGTAAACTATCTTCAGAGTACCTCCATAAGCTTTTCTGAATTCACCGACATGGTCGGGCGTAATCAAAGCTATCAAATCTTGCAATAAATCTAACTCGGGATCATAAAACTTGTAGCTAATGATGAAATACCTCATTGTTGTCATATATGTGTTGAACATTACTGTACAGGTAACCGGGATGACGGAATATAACCGGCTGAGAAAATCAGGATCAAAAGTTCATTTCCATAAGACAACTAGTAACATAAGAAATCCGAGTATGTGGAAGGTCTAAGTCACCTACAAACCTGTAAACCCCACCCATCTCACACATGTGTTCTAAAAACGAGAATTCCTCAACTTCTGACATTGAGTTCGAGAAGCAATAATACATTTATCCCTCAGGGTACAATACTTTCGCCAATCGAGGGTATAGCATGTTCCCAACATCGGGTCCTCAAGCAGGAAGCGTAATGTATTTTCCATTTCTGGTCTGATATTATCATTCCTTCATAGGAGTGCCTCAACTAAGTCCTCGGGAAACGGTCTCTAGAGTCGATAACTCAGATGAGATAGCTCACCATAGTGGGAGACCCACAAGGCAAAATTCTCTCAAAAGAACCTCGTATGGATTATGGTATTTCATGTCACGCCTCGTAACGAGTCAATACGTGAGGTAACATGAATATCCACACTAATCCTATGTGTACACTCGAGCTAGTGTAGTGGGCTCATCTATCAGAACACACTGTCCCGCCAAACAAAAAACCAATATAGCCAACCAACATATATGACAGTAATGATATGCAATATAAAGTAAATGCGAAAAAAGCATATAAATAAAGCAGATAAATGCAAAAAGGTAACTACCCAATGAAAAGAAACACCCAAGCTCTAGGATTGACTCACATAGGGGAAAGCTAGTCCATATAAGAGTCACCAGCTGGCTCAACGCGAAAAACAACCGACGAAAAATGAACAGAAGAGTTGCCACTGAATGTTATTTATCCTAAAGAGGAAAGGAAACGATCGAAGAAAACCCGGGGGAAAGGAAAAGAAGAGGTCGTTGCAACCAAGTCTGAGCTCGGGAGTCAGTTACATGAAGGGAAGGTATTCACACCCCTTCACGTCCATCGTACTCAATGGGATCTATGCTTGTTGTTTTGCTCAAAGGGTGTAGTCATCTGAAGCTACATCTACTGCTAACTGGAAGGAATGGAAGAGAACAAGAAACAGAACGAAACAAGGAGAAATGAAGGGTTGAAAGAAAGAAGTTGACTTAAGAGGATATTGCATCCCAACCTACTTATCTCATCGGGAATGAGAATCAGAGTCAACATAGTTCTAACCAGAACAAGGAATTATGCTCGCTAGGCCTCGCGCTTGTGCCTACATATCTCATCAGGAATGAGAATCAGGGCATCGTAGTTCGGCTCACTACGAGTGACAACCTATTTTGTTTGTGTGTTTTAGGTTGACAGTGTCTATGTTCGAATCCCAACAGTTAGGTATTGCCGCACGCTGAATCGAGACTCATCAAGTACGACTGAACTTGACATGTCGTATTATCTGTAACAGAGTGAGATGAGAAGAGAAAAGACGTGTGTTTGTTTATTGTCTTTTATGATAAGTGTCTTTATTGCTTTTGTTTCCGGTATGTACGATGCTAAAGACTATGACATATGAGTGAGTACTTCACACATCTCCCCGAGATGGGATGTGCATGAAGCATCTCTCGAATGTACTTAAGGCTCATGGTATACCATACACACTTTAGTCTTTATGTGTTTTTGCCTTTTGATTTGAAGAAGAGAATAGAAAGACTCAAGGTTTAAAAATAAAAACTAAGGGAAATCTAACATTGTCCCAATGTTATCATGCAAAGTTATTCCTATTATTATGGTTACTATCCTACTCCAAACTTGATTGGAAATAAAGTTAGAATAAGTGTTCCTAAAGTAAGTAAGCAAAATAGAAATGAAGTACATGATGAGATAAAAAGGAATACACAAATGTAAACATCACATCAAAGACTTACCTCACACACAAGCTTAACCAATTATGGTTGAAATTTTATGCAAACAAGCTAAACCAGTGAATGATTGAAAAATGCAATGCAAAATGAATTCTAATGCACATGTAAAGTTCATAAAACTATCCTAAAATGACCCCTAAAAATGATACCACTCAACACACAATATGGGATGTAATATGGCCATAAATGAACATGTAAAAGCAAGCCAAACAAATTTGTAAACCAAAAAACATCATCTATAATAACGCTTTAGCTCATATATAATCACAATACCTAGCTAGCACATAAAATAGCCTATAACAACTACCAAACAACAAGACAACATGTGTTAAAAGGGAAAAACAGAACAAGGCAACATGCACGCATTTTATAGCTCATAAATGAAACAACAACAATGCATATGGTAGCAAGAGATGCATCATATAAACATGTGAATGAGCATGAACAATAGTGTGTGAACATGTGTAAACAAGGATGCAACACCAAATGAATCAAATCAAACTTGTATGTCATCAAGAATCGTTCATGACATTCACATAATGCGCACTTACAAGAACCACACTTAACATGTTAACATATTTGGACACAAGAGAAATGCAAACCTTGAACATGAACATGCACAAACATTGAGCTTATCCTATGATGCACATAAAGAATTCAAGCATAGATGCCAATTAGAAAATGTAAACAATCAATATTGACATGCATTTAAACACCAAGAGAAAATTTGCAAATAATCAACAATTGTGGAAATGTGTATGAACATGTGAACAAATGAATGATGATGCAATGATCCTAACTCTAACAAGTAATCAAACAATTACAACAATGTGCACTGAATGGAAAGCATGAATAAATGCATAAGCATACACAATAATGTCATGAACAAACATCAACAAACATGCGTGTCGAGGAAATATAAAATGCATCAACATGCCACTAAATAGCCCCTAAAAATTCCCTAATATCATGCTACAATGATCCACAATGATTAGAAATGGAATGAAGGCCAAACACAAAAAAAATACACAAAAATCACATTGCAACCCAGTGGTAACCGATTACCAGAATTTAGTAACCGGTTACTCAGTTCAAAATTTCACTTCCCGCGTGTAACACTGTGGGAGAACTGACTTGGGCGTTTTTGTTTCCAAAAACTATGTTGCGGATAGCAAGAGTCACCACCGAATTTTATTTTATCCAATAAAGAAAAGGAATAAAAGAACAGGAAAGACCTTTAAGAAGAGTGTTGTGTGTGTTTAGAAAGGGAATGTGTTAGCACCCTTTGTATCCATGGTTATCCATGGGCTCTTAACTACTTAGCTCACTTTACTTTTATTTGAAAAAGAGTGTATTGTGTGTTTAGAAAAATATTTCAAAAGTCTTTAACTTTGTAATGATCCTCGTATGGATATATACAAAGTGTTTAGTTTGAAAGTATTTGAAAAAAAGTGGGGTATAAAGAGTATTTTTTGAATAGAGTGAGCAAGCACTTAAGAACTACTTACCCTAAGTTGGTCTTTCTTGTTATTTATTTCCTTTAAGGGGTAATATTGTCCTTACTATTAGTGAGTAAGTAGTCTTTACTTTGGATGTTATAAGGGACAGACGTAGGGTCATCGTATGGTCATAGAAGGTAACCTGTAGGGGTATCTTAGTAATTTGAATGGACGATCATCATTTTCATAGGGTCATCGAGGGACAAGATCATTTATTCGTAGGCAACTTCGAAGGGACTATGATCTTTTAATATTTGAAGGGACAATGATGATTTTTAATTTGTAAGGCAACCAAGAGGGGAAACCCTAGGAGGTGCAGATGGCGATCATAAGACAATCGACTTACGTGTGTGAATATCAATTTCAATAATTTTATATTGTACTTAGTGGGCTAGGTCCAATTTATTTAAGCATACAATCTTTGCACTCCCTAGATTACTAACCACATAGTAATATTTGCAGAAATTAAAAAGAGGAAATTAAAGTCCTACGCTATTACATCGGGGGAGGGGGTACTTTTGTCTTTTAGGGGGATTGCAGAAATTAAAATGCGGAAAATTAAACCAAAACTATTACATAGGAGGAGCAATTATATAATCGGGAATAAAAGCGAGAACATAAATTACATAGTCGTGCGACCTATACAATTTTTCTAATAAAACAAATAATTAAGACAAAATAAAATAAAATTAAGTTAAGAAAAGAAATTAATCGTTTTTTATGAAAAATTAGGGTTTTGAAAAAAAAGTTATGGTTTAGAAAAAAAGTCAAGATTGATTAGGGTTAACAAAAAAAAAAACCAGGGTTTGTTAAATTAATCTAAATCTAATTAGTTAAATTAATTTACGAATTTAATAAAAAAAACTAATAAACTAATTTTTATGAAAAATATTATGTAAGGAAAATTATTAAGAATTAATTATAAATTTTTTTCTTCAAAAAGGAATTAGGATGGTTAATTTTGATTAATTTGAGGTTAGTGATAATTAATTATGGTTAATTAAAGAAAATAATAACAATATATATATATATATATATATATATATATATATATATATATATATATATATATATATATATATATATATATAAAACGCCTAAAAAGAAAGGGTGGAGTTCGATACTCCAGTTGAGCCTCCCACTGGGGAGGGGGTCAATGTTAACAACGATGTTGGTGTGAATCCTGAGGGAGCTCGGGGACCTCCTACTCATCTTCCCATTCCTATTTTGATTCCTAATCTAGAAGATTAACAGAATGAGCAACGCTCTATGTTGAACGAGAACTTGGTGGATTATAATGATGACGGTGATTGTAAATACCAAATACTTGTTGATGGGGTCTTAGCCATGGAATGTCAAAATACCATGGGGATCGATGTTGCTGATATGGGGTTAGTTCATGGGGTAAAAGTCCCTCCTAAATTCAATTCTTCGGTGTTTGAAAAGTACAAATGTGACCTCTTGCCCAAAGACGCACTTGCAGGCTTATTTCAGGAAAATATCTGCCTATACACATGATGAGAAACTCTGGATGTATTTCTTTCAAGATAGCTTGTTCGGAGCCTCTCTATAGTGGTACATGATGAAGGTGTGAAAAACACAAGAAAATGGGGTTTGAATTGGGTTTTAACAAGAAAAATGTTTCTATAAAAATAATCCCCTTTAACAAATAACGTTCACTTCTAGATAACAAGGTTAGAGAAGTAGAAAAGAAAGAACACAATATGTTTATACTAGTTCACTTGATAAATCCTCAAGCTAGTCTAGTCCACCTACCAAGGTGATTTTTCCTCTCTCAAGCCAGGTCTTAATCCACTAATCAAACTGATTAATACAATGCACAAGCCAAACTGCAGGTGACTAACAACAATCTCTAAGACACATAAGTCCTAGACTTCTCAAGAATTATGACCTAACTGGTCTCTTAAGGAAACAAACTCTAAGACACACAAGTCCTAGAATTCTCAAGAATTCTGACCTAACTAGTCCCTTGAGGAAATCAAACAATTGTTTGAAGGTGATATGTTTATAGAATTTTGCTTCTACATAAGCTAAGATGTAAACAGATTTAAGCACACAATGACTTAAGAATGATGTAGAGTTTGTATAGAGCGTATGAATAGTTAAATTTGATGTAACATTCTTGAAGTCTTCAAGCCTTTATATAGCCATGCATGATATGACCGTTGAAGGATATTTCTGGAATTTCCAGAAAGTTGGTAGCTTGAAAAACACTATGGAGATCAAATAGTACGTTTGCGTCCGCAAAAATCGGAAAATAGCAAAGTGTCTTATACTCGTTGTACTATTGTACCAGGTTGCTTAGTCTTCTCAACTTCCTGACTTTAGAGGCTTCTGAAAGCATTAGTTAGAAGAAGGGAAAATGTAACTTGGGTCTTAAGAGCTTCAAGTCTTCAGAGTCTGTAGAACTGCGTCTTCAGAGTCTTCAGCATTTGGTCTTCACAACCCATTTTTCTAAGAATTCTAAGTCTTTAGCATTTGGTCTTCAGAGCCCATTATTCTAAGAATCCTAAGTCTTCAACATCTAGACTTTGTTCATCAAAACTTATGTCTTCAGAACTTTTTTCATTAGACACTGTATCACAATTACTCAACTTCAGAGTCTTATGAAGTAGATGCTACTGTTCAGGAGAACAAATGTAGTGCAGAAGTAGAACGATTCTCTTCTAATAACTTAGCCACACTATTTACCAGAAGCAGAACCTATTTGTTAATATATAAAAAAATAACAAACATTATAATAAAAAAAATTTCATACAAACATACTTGTTTATTATCATCATCAAACACAAAGGTATTATTGCAGAACCAAATCTTGTTCTCATAATCTCCCCCTTTTTGATGATGACAAAACTATGTATTTTGATGACACAATTTTGTACATGACATAAAAAGGTTCCTAAGAATTATCAAGCTCCAGAGGCTTGGTGCTTGTGCTAGCTTCTATTCTTAAATTAGCTACCTTCTTTAAATCCTTGTTACAAAACAAATTAATGCATTCATCAAGGGATTTAGGAAGGTTTTTTTTTTGTAGATGATCAAATCTAGGTTAGGTTCAGATGTTGGTTGAGAAGTATGTGTTGTTAAATCAAGAATTTCTGATACCGTAAAAGGTTCAGAGGTGGGAATTTCAAGAGTGTGAGGAATTGTTTCTATAGTATTGGCAATTTCAAGAGTGTTGGGGGAATGAGGATCAGAGTGTTGAGATAGAGACTCAATAGTGATTGTCTGTGGTTGATGAAAAGAAAATAAAAGTGGTGAGACAAGTTCATTTGGTTGAAGGAGTGAAGCGGTTATTGATGAAGTTAAAGTGAGAATGGTTTCAGAGGGAATAGTTGTGCTAATTGATGTAAATGGAGTTTGTGGAGTAGTAGTAGTTGTTGGAGGTTGAACCGAAAAAGACGGTGGTTTAAAAAAGACTTGAGGCGTGGAAGTAGGAATTTGAATAATGTTGTCATCAGGAGTAATTTGTGGTAATGATGAAGCATTAACAGTTTTAGTAATAGCTATTGAAACAAAAGGGCAGAAACAGACTTACTAGATTTCTCAAAATGAGAAGCCATAATAGGATTCTTGGAAGATCCAGTCTTGTCCTTCTTCTTCTTCTTCTTAGTCTTAGGCTCAAAAGCGTTTGCAGTTTGCTTCCTTTTTCCTCTGTTAGGATCAACATGATGTTGTGTAGGGGCAAGATCTTCATAACTGAACCTATACATTTCATGTCCTTGTTCCATCATCGTAGAAATTTTTTTAGCAATTCTAATGGGATCATCGGCTCTGTTAAAGACATGATAGTTACTCACTGGAATCTTGTGATTAATCACATCCTCAGAGTATATAGACATAGGTTCCACTCTGATTTCTTGATCATTCCCATATGCTTATGAGTCTTGACATTGAATAATACTTCACCCATGCTTAGAGTCAAATATTTTGTCCACTTGGCTTCATCAGTCAGAAATTGCACTATACCACTTTCAAAAACGATATCAGACAACAGCCTGCCAAAAGGAATGTAATTGGAAATACTCTTGGTTGGAAAACATGTCGTCCTTGTCTTGCTCACCATATCTCTTAAATAGTAAAATAGAATGGAGGGAAGGCACATCTTCTGATTTGTAAGCAAATGTATAACATAAACTTCTTATTTTCATTGAAGTAGTCCGGGGAACTCGTTGAAGATCTTGGATTGATACAACCAAGAATAATCTTGTGCCATATTCTCAGTTTATCAAGTAAGTCCTTGCCCTTATACTTTGTTTTCTTAGGAAGATAGTTAGAGAAAATAGATTTGTTGATGGTATCTGTCATAAAATTGGTTTTTTCCTTTCATTCCATAAACTCGCTTATTTTCCAAGAATTTCATCGCCAGAAGATCTAAGATTGACTTCTCAATGATAATTATCTTCTTTCCCAAAACACGAAAAACGACATGAAGATTATCGCAGTTAGCTTTCTTCCAGAATTATTTCACAAGTGCTTCAAATATTGGACCTCTAAGCATGTCAAAGTAGTGGTTCCAACCTTGAAAATTTAATTCAATAGAGAGATCATATCCATTCTTGGTAAGATTGTTGAAATCTACATCTAGTTCTTTAAGGACAATCAGATTTTCTACTTCAATACTACATGTAACTGAAGCCTCCTTTTGAGTTATATGAGTTTTATCAATCACAGGGAGTGACGATGAAGACGAAGAGATGGTTACAGAAGTCAGAGGTGGAGAAACTGATGAAGATGGCAACTCAGTGGATGGATTCAACGATTCATCCCTTTTAGCGGTGAATCCAACAACTTCCTGTTGAGAAGTGGTCATCATGTTGATTGCAGAAGAGATGAAGATGAAGTTTGCATAATAGTTGTCGCTCCCGGGATTTACATCCTAGGACAAACGCGAAAGTGGCGCGGAAAAGGTAGAGTCGCCAGCCAGGCATTTTTATCCCGAAGGAACGGGAAAGGTAATGCTGCACAAACCTAAGGAATAAGGAAAGGACAAGGTCCTGCAAACCAAAGATCTAGGTTCGGGAGTCGGTTATGACCTAGGAAGATATTAGCACCCAGACCGTCCGCCGTACCCGACGGGATCCACACTTGTTTGCTTATTTCAAAGGGTAAGAAATAAGATGCTGCTGAACAAAGAACTGCTACTAGAACTGGAACTGAAATAAGAAATGGAACTGGAATGGAAAGAAAGAGGGAAATGTAGGGAAAATAAAGAATGTGCTCGAACGAGCCCTACCCCACTGCCTACGTACGTCATCGGGATAATGAGGATCAGAGTCGACGTAGTTCGCCTAACCAGGCGGGAATTTTATTTGTGTTTTATATAGCTGGACCTACATATGTATATGTGCAGGTGTTGCAGGCTCGTATGATATGAGTGCATTTACCGTCTTGTATGCGAGACAAGTTGTCAGAAGTTCGCGTTGAGAGTGAATGAGGTGAGAAAAGAAGTTCCCGCAGGAAAGTCGCTTATTGTTTGTTGTTTGCTTTTTAAGAGTTTTGTATGAATTTGGCACAAGGAAGTGAATTCAAACTCTTTTCTATGGAATGTGTACTTGCTACTACATTCCAAGATGGAATAATAGAACAAGCACACCAAGCAAGGAGAATTTATCCAAGACTTGTTTCCAAGGATTAGGGTTTAAGTTCACTAGCTTGTTGAACTTTATTAAGTGTTTTTGTTGCTTTTGTAAAGAAGTATCTTTTAGATTTTTCTTTGTGAAACAACCCCTTGATAAGACTTGTGCATCATTCTAGACAAGCTTACACCATTCCAAGATGGAATGAATTCAAGTTCCCCATGGAATAAGGCTATACATAAGGGATATTTTCATGCATTTATTAAGTCTTTTTGGATTTGTTTGAAGATGAAAAGAGAAGGACTCAAAAGGAAAAGGTCAAAGCTAGTGGGGGACTAAGACACAACCCTAAGTCATCTTATTATGTACAAAAGTGTGGTCCTATGGTTAATGAGGTATTCTAACCTGAGGAGAAGAAAGAGCAAGTTAGAATTCAACTTACTTCCTAAGGAAGTTAAGTTGAAATATAAAGAAAGAGGGAAGCCTATGAACAAAGCACCAAGTGCTAAGGCAAATAGAAATTAAAAATGAATAAAAGAAATGAATGAATAATGATTACCTCATCTTCCCCCCTACAAAACAAATGTTAGCATGATGAAGTAATATGAATAATTATGACATGGCAAACTTCCATTAAGAACTCACACTAATTAATAAAGGCATTAATGAAATTCTAAGCCTAAAGTCAAGTCCTAAGATACCCTATATGCTATCTAGCTTCTAGAGATAGGATCTAAGTCATACAAAATTGATCTAAGGTTGAAAAGAGAAACACACTCAAACTATGCCCTAAATGGCACTAAAACCCATAAGTGGAAACTAGGTGGATTTGCATGGAAAACTCGAATAAAGTCAAAGCACAAAAAAACGGTAAAGTTCCTAGAAAAATATGAGATTAAATCCTTAAGGTCCCTAATCTAAATCTAATGTTGTGTTAGAAAACTCCTAAAAATACATAACCTAACTATGCCAAAAGGTCACTTAAATCTACATAGGATTTGTTCAAAAACTTTCACCAACTATGCTGCCAAAATAGATGATAAAATGGACCTAAAAATTTGAAAAAAAATAATTCCAGGTTCTATTATGAGTCCTCTAATCACATCATAAAGAATGGGACAAAAAGATCACTGGAAGTGGGAGAAATAAAATGAACAAAATGAAGTATAGCTAAAAGAATTCCATAGAAAACTAATTAAATGGAAAATCAAAATTAAATGGGAAATGGCTAAAAATCAGAAAGTAAAAGTGTGGAAAAATTCTAAAATGAGTTAGGAAGTCTCTGTGATTTTAGGGGAGTTTTATCATGAGTTTTGGTATTTTTGTTGGGTTAAAATTGAAATATATCAAAACAGAAATTAAAAACAAAGAAAATGGAAAGGGGTGCAGGAAGTGGAAAGTTGAACTGAATTGGGCTGGACCCAAACATAATGGGGTGCAAATAGTGATAGGAAAAACTCTTCACAAATTATGGCACATGATTGGCGCATGTTCATTAATGTGGGGCTGATTCTGGTTCGTCAGAGGAAGGCTGGTCTAACGGTTGTGTTATGTTCCCACACTAATGCTAGGCTTACTATTCCGGTCACCGGAGCTAAACTCCGATCACTCTCCGGTTAGGGTTTGGACAAATCTCTACCAAACTGAAAAATAAGGCCATGGACAGATTCGTCTCCTCAAATACGTCAACAATCTAGGCTTGATTTTCTCCTAAGGCTCATGAATAATGCAAATTGAAGCACACAAGAATCAACCTAAGAATTGAATCTAAGCACTTAAGATGCCTATCAACTAGCCAGCACAAGCATTGCTTCTATTGAGCTCATATCAACACAAAACAACCAAAAAAATCAGAATTCGTGTCAATGGAATTGAAGATGAAACCTGAAATTTAGTGGTGTTTAGAGTTGTAGAAATCCAGAGGTGAGGTTCCAAGGTCTTCTATGCTTGATCTTGATCCTTTGTGAAGTGAAATAAACACTTTGTTGATGAAGAATCTTGAGAAATTGATGAATATGCAGAAAATTTTCAGCAATGTAATCTTGATCTTTCACTCCATTAGATCCATGGAGAGTCTACAAATCATGATGTTGATGATGACTTGATGAAGAGTGTGGTGTTGTAGATGAAGATCAAAGTAGATAGAAGCAAAAATTCAGAAAATTGCATTGGTGTAAAACATATGATTCAATGGAATTATGCCATGGAAGTGAAGCTTTTGATGATGATGATGATGATGAATAGATGAAGATTGGGACTGGATTGATGAAGATGAAGTGCAATATAGCTTCCAAAATCAGAATGAAAACAGAGGAAAATGGATGAAGTTTGTGATGAAATTTTGGTAGAAATGAAGTGTGTTCTCAAAATTCAGTTGGAGAAAGCCTTATATATCTTAGGTTAACTGTTAACCATCATGGTTAACAGTTAGAACCATGATCAATTCTAACTTGAGGTGTAAGGTGCAATGAGGGTGGATTGGAAAATTCAGTTATGCAACTCTTGGGTGTGCTCTTATGTGGTGAAGTTTGGGACTGTTATGGTGAGAGTGCAGCCTGTTTGCAACTCAATTGATCAATGATTGATGCCTCAATGTTTTGCTCAATACATGACAATTAGGTGCTAGTATTTGCAGCCAATTGCAGCCCATATGAAATGCCTTTTGATTCCAAATGCATTTATAACATGAACCAACCATAAACTAGCTTGAAATTCCATAAAAATGCAGAAAAATGCAGAAAAAACTGGTTTTTCTACAACATGCGTCGATACATAGGCTTTTTATGTACAACATGTGTCAATACATAGCACGTATGCGTCGATACATAGTGTTTTGGAGTTCAGTATGTATCGATACATAGGCTTATGCGTCGATACATGGTCCCTTTATGCGTCGATACATAAGTCGTATGCGTCGATACATAGCTTGCTGTATTGCCTTATTTTTGCCCAAACTTTGAACGATCATATCTCTCTCAATTTTGATCCTATGAAGGAGTTCCACATATGGATTTGAAGCTTAGGATGCCCTCTTTAATTTTATCAAGGTATAATTTTCATAGGCCTCTTATGTTTTTGGAAAAAAACCTCTCTTGAAGTGGCTGCAAAACTGACCAAAACTTGCCATTTTTGGCAACCCAAATTTTCCAAAAATGATAAGTTTTAGTTTTCTTGATTTTTCATGATCCCTCCATCACTTCTTGATCAAATTTGAACCATAGGATCCTTGTAACCCTAATTTCATGATTTTGATCTCAAAAAGTCAATAGTTGACTTTTTCTTCAGCATGGTTGACTTTTCCCCGAATCCTTGATTTTCAGTCATCTAGCCAATTGAACCTCTTCCAAAATGAATTTGTGGATGAAATTTGAACCCCTAGGCACTTGACATCACATATAAGACAATGGAATCCACTTTGAATCAAAATTTCATGGAGAAGCCCAGTAGAGGTGAAACCCTAATTTGGCCCTTTTCATCAGGAGATGTTGCACTGCTTGCCTCCTTTGATCAAATCAAATCTTTCCATGGCTTGTGGCTTCAAATGAAGACTTGTGGGATGTTGTGAGCCCTTTTCACAAGGTTGAGAAGCTTTGTGGCTCTTTGGTTGCCTTTGTATAGCCTTTAGTTGCTCCAGTCATTGACCACATACCTATGCCTCAACTATGCTACACATGATGCGATGTTTTTGGTTATTTTTGTGAACTTATGTATGCTAAATGATATGCAAAATGTATAGGATATGTGAGGGAAAATTTTGAGGTATTACAGCTGCCCCTATTCAATTATCTGCAAGCTTGAATGAATAATTGCGAAAGCTTTTAGACATTCAAGGTATGGAGTGATTGAATACTCGAATAAGCCCTGGAAATTTGAACTCGGTGATTAATAGAAATGACATCTGCTTTTTTTTTTGACCTCTGAATAGGTAGCGGGGAAAAGAACAAGGTGGAACGGGATCGTTGTACATAAACGAGAGCCCAAGCAAACAGGATTGTTGTACAAAACGATAACCTGCGACGTGACTGCTCAGCGAATCAAGCCACAGAAAGGAAGGGCCTGTTGTACAAAACAGGGCTTTGGAACGAGACCATTGTACAAAACGGAACTCGAAGATGTGATTGCTGAGCGAATCAAGCCACAAAGGGGGCCTGTTGTACAAAACAGGGCTTTAAACGAGACCATTGTATAAAACGTAACTCGGAAATGTGACTGCTGAGCGAATCAAGCCACAAAGGGGGCCTATTGTACAAAACATGGCTTTGAACGAGACCATTGTACAAAACGAAACTCGGAAATGTGACTGCTGAGCGAATCAAGCCACAAAGGGGGCCTGTTGTACAAAACAGGGCTTTGAACGAGACCATTGTACAAAACAGAACTCAAAAATGTGACTGCTGAATGAATCAAGCCACAAAGGGGGCCTGTTGTACAAAACAGGGCTTTGAACGAGACCATTGTACAAAACGAAACTCGGAAATGTGATTGCTGAGCGAATCAAGCCACAAATGGGGCCTGTTGTACAAAACAAGGCTTTGAACGAGACCATTGTACAAAACGGAACTCGGAAATGTGAATGCTGAGCGAATCAAGCCACAAAGGGGGCCTGTTGTACAAAACATGGCTTTGAACGAGACCATTATACAAAACGAAACTCGGAAATGTGACTGCTGAGCGAATCAAGCCACAAAGAAAAATGACAACATTGACTTGGAAAGACAAAGATGTCTGGAAAATGGTATAAGTATCTTTTGTGGGGAGACTTCAGGCTGAGAAGATGTTACAGGTCGTACGTAATACCTCAAAAATGGCCCATGCTGGCATGCACATGTTTGAACTTATGGCGTAATGCTCCATGATGATGGAAATGCTACGCTTTGGAGGATGCAAATGTAGTGATGATTGCTAAATGTAAATGCAAAGAGATCTCCTGATAAGGAGACTGCAAGTATCCCAGATGGCTTGACTGGGGAGAACTGATGATCACTGCACTGATCTGATTAATCTTGGTAAGAAGGAAACAACTCTGTAGGGAAAGCTGTTAATGATATGCCGACTCTGAATTTCCGCCATTGCCAAAAATAAATTGGACTTTAAGATTGGAGAGCCAAGACCCTGCTGGAGATGGATCCTTCTTGCACTCTGGTGGGGAAATGGAGACCTCTTAACTTGGCTGGGAACTAGAGGTATGGCTCTGTTGAGGAAGAAAACTGTTGGGGAGGAAAGATACTCCTTGTACTGCTGGGAATTGCCCCTGTGTTGAAGGTAAGTCTCTGCTTGGGGAGGACACCAACCTTCTGCTGCCTTGTTGGGGGATATTTCAACTTCCAACTCTATTGGGGATAACTGGAGACACCCGGGAAAACACATGTTCTTATTCAAGTATAATGAAATGTTCCTCCTGGAAATCTGATTTAGCTCTGTTAGCAACACCTGTACCTGTACCTGCATAAACACAATTGATAATGCTTGCAACATGGAGAGTTAGTTTGGACCTGTATGCCCCAGGCTCATAGCATGAGTCATTATCCGAGCATCTTGACACCCTTTTAAAGTTGTATTAAAGGTTTTTGTCCTCCTGCATGAGTTAGAAAGCATTCAAATGTTCATAACACAATATAAATCACAATTTGCTGGACGTTTTCGCAATCAATCAATGCTAAATGAAAAACAAAAACAAGAAGCAGATAGTCAAAAGTTGACTGAAATTGAATTTTTATTGATTTGGAAAATTGGCCATGAATAGGCATTACAAAGGAAGAAATTCCATGGAAAGAGGAAATAGCCAAAAAGGAAAACAAACTATCCTATTGGCAATGTGATAAGTGGATCTCATCAAGTTTCAACCCGGTTATGGCTCGTATATCTTCAAGACTATTCGCTCGCTCTGCCCCTTGAGAAAGGTGATTGAACTGGTCTTCAACCTTTAGAATAACCTTAATTGCAGATGGGTTACGAATTTCGCAGATCGCAGACGTTCGTGTTAGTCCCTCTTTTGCGTGGATCGCCCTTTCAAGTTTTCAGTCCACCGGGATACCCTTTTTTGCCTGAGCTGTCCGATGTGGCTTTTCAACCCAGGGGGTGTACATTTTTTTTTCAAGATTTCCCTAATTTTTTCCCGAGCCTTTTATTTTGTTTTTGGCTCGCTGGGATGCCCATTTTTTCCTGGATCTTTATTCTATTTTTATCCAGCGGGTCCTTTTTTACACGAAGTATTTTCTTACTGCGTCTGCATTGACAGGGGACTGGAAGTATTTTCCATCCATGGTTGTTAGCATCAAGGCTCCCCCTGAGAAGACTCTTTTAACCATGAACGGTCCTTCATAATTAGGTGTCCACTTGCCCCTGTGATCGTTAAGAGGAGGAAGAATCCTTTTCAGCACCAGGTCACCTGGTATATACCTTTGAGGTCGTACCTTCTTATCGAAAGCCTTCTTCATCCGCCGTTGATACAACTATCCTTGGCATACAGCTGCTAGACGCTTTTCTTCAATGAGGCTCAGTTGATTATATCTGGATCGGAGCCACTTAGCTGCATCTAGCTTAATGTCCATCATTAACCTCAGCGAGGGGATTTCCACTTCAATTGGCAAGACTGCCTCCATACCATATACCAGCGAGAACGAAGTTACCCCTGTTGAGGTACGCACTGATGTTCTGTACCCATGCAACGCAAATAGTAGCATCTCATGCCAATCTTTGTATGTCACAAACATCTTCTGCACGATCTTCTTGATGTTCTTGTTGGCCGCCTCGACGGCGCCATTCATCTTCGGGCGATATGGAGAAGAGTTGTGATGTTCTATTTTGAAATCCCGACACAAGTCAGCCATCATCTTGTTGTTGAGGTTAGAACCATTATCAGTAATGATTCTTTCGGGAATTCCATACCGGAAAATGATGTCTCTTTTAATAAACCGGGCTACCACTTGTTTAGTGACGTTTGCATAAGACGCCGCTTCGACCCACTTCGTGAAATAGTCTATAGCAACCAGGATGAAGCGGTGACTGTTGGAAGCTGTCGGCTTGATCTTGCCAATCATATCAATGCCCCACATGGAGAACGACCATGGTGAAGACATGAAACTCAAAGTATTCGGAGGCACATGGACCTTATCTGCATAAATCTGACTCTTGTGACATTTACGGGAGTATTTACAGCAATCGGATTCCATGGTGATCCAATAATATCCCGATCTCAACAATTTCTTGGCCATAGCATGTCCTCCAGCATGAGTACCGAAAGAGCCTTCATGAACCTCTTGCATCAACATGTCTGCTTCGTGTCTATCCACGCATCTGAGCAGAACCATGTCGAAGTTTCTCTTGTATAGCACACTATCTTGATTCAAGAAGAAACCACCTACTAGCCTTCTGAGGGTCTTCTTGTCTTTACTAGATGCCCCAGTCGGGTACTCTTGAGTCTTCAAGAATTGCTTGACATCATAATACCAAGGTTTGTTATCTTCACCACTGTCAACTGCAAAGACAAAGGCAGGTCTTTCAAGGCGGGAGACCATGATCCGAGGCACAAAATTCTCTTGGCAAACTTTGATCATAGATGACAAAGTTGCTAGAGCATCAGCGAACTGATTTTCATCTCGAGGGATATAATTCAACTTGACCTTGGTGAAGAAAGTTAGCAGGCTCCTGGTATAATCCCTGTAAGGAACTAAATGAGGTTGATGAACTAACCATTTGCCATTGACTTGGTTCACCACCAGAGCGGAATCTCTGAAGATCTCGAGATTCTTGACTCGCAAGTTGATTGCTTCTTCAACCCCCATGATGCAAGCTTCATATTCTGCCTCATTGTTAGTGCATTCGAAAGTCAACTGAGCAGCTAAAGGTGTATGAACCCCTTCTAGTGAGATGATAACAACACCTACTTCGCTTCCGTTCATGTTCACAGCTCCGTCAAACATCAACTTCCATTTGGATTCAGGGTTTGGCCCCTCCTCTGGAAGTGGTTCTTCACAGTCTTTCAACTTGAGGAACATGATGTCCTCATCCGGAAACTCGAATTTCATGGGTTGATAATCGTCTATTGGATGCTGAGCCAGGTATTCTGACAGTACACTTCCTTTGATTGCCTTTTGCAAAGTGTAATGGATGTCATACTCTGTTAGTGTCATTTGCCATCGGGCTACCCTTCTTGTCAGAGCCGGCTTCTCGAAGATATATTTCACAGGATCCATCTTGGAAATCAAGAGAGTGGTGTGAGTCAGCATGTACTGTCTTAGTCGGCGAGCCGCCCATGCCAAAGCACATCAATTTTTCTCGAGTAGTGAGTAGTGTGTCTCACAATCGGTAAAATTTTTGCTAAGGTAATAAATGGCGTGCTCTTTTCGACCAGACTCATCCTGCTGACCCAGCACACATCCCATCGATCCTTCAAGCACAGTAAGATAAATGATCAAAGGTCTCCCTGGTACTGGAGGCATGAGAATTGGAGGTTCTAGCAGGTACTCCTTGATTCGGTCAAAGGCTTGCTGACAATATTCATTCCATTTGATGGCCTGATTCTTCCTCAGAAGCTTAAAGATGGGCTCACACGTGGCCGTTAGGTAAGAGATAAACTGTGCAATGTAAATTAGTCTCCCTAAAAAACCACGCACTTGCTTTTCAGTCTTTGGCTCAGGCATCTCTTGGATGGATCTTACTTTGGCTGGATCAACCTCGATTCCCCGCTCACTAACAATGAAACCAAGTAGCTTATCGGAATGGACCCCAAAGGTGCACTTGTTTGGATTCAACCTCAATCTGAACTTCCCGAGTCTGTCAAACAACTTTGCTAGATTGACCAAGTGCCCTTCTTCTGTTTGGGATTTTGCTATCATATCATCAATATAAACCTCAATTTCATGATGAATCATGTCGTGAAATAGCGTCACCATCGCCCGTTGGTAAGTGGCCCCAACATTCTTCAGACCAAACGGCATGACCTTGTAACAAAAAGTGCCCTAAGGCGTGATGAAGGTAGTCTTTTCCATATCATCGGGAGACATCTTAATCTGGTTATAACCTGAAAACCCGTCCATGAAAGAGAACACATAAAACTGAGTAGTATTATCAACAAGCACATCTATATGAGGCAGAGGGAAATCATCTTTAGGGTTGGCCCTGTTCAAATCCCTGTAGTCTACACACATCCTGACCTTACCGTCTTTTTTAGGGACCGAGACAAAATTGGAAACCCACGGAGGGTAACTGGTCACGACCAAGAAACCAACATCAAATTAATTTTTTACTTCCTCTTTTATTTTGATTTCCATATCAGGGCGTGTGCGTCTTAACTTCTGCTTCACTGGCGGGCAGTCTTCTTTCAGAGGTAACTTATGTACCACGATGTCAGTGTCTAAACCGTGCATATCTTGGTAGAACCATGCAAATACATCAACATACTCTCGAAGCATAGAAATTAGACGAGTCTTGATAGATTCTTCAAATGTGGCCCCGATCTTAACTTCTTTCTTGTCTTCTTCGGTACCCAGATTTATCACTTCGACGACCTCTTCTTGCGGCTGAATCATCTTCTCCTCCTATTTAAGCAATTTGGCCAATTCTTCAGGTAGCTCGCAATCTTCTTCACCCTCCTCATCGGCTTGATAAATTGGATTGTCAAAGTCATACTTAGCCATAACAGGGTCGTCATTGATAAGATCCAATGATGAGCACCTGCATGAATGGTGATTCATGCAAGGCTTTAGAAAGAGTTTGAGAAAATGAGAAACATTGCCATTTTAAAACTTTTCTTTCTTTTTGAAAAACAAAACAAAAAAATGAAAGGCAAAGAACAACATGGATGAATGTGAAACGTCAGCTTTATTTATGATTATGAATTGTGTTAGGAACAAAAGAACCCTTACAAAAAGCTACTATGCCCTAGGCAAGACATAGTGCTTGAGTACAGAAAAGACATAAACAAAGATTATTACTCTTCGAAGGAGGTGACTGAGATAAGCCTTTCAGATTACCAGTTGCTAAGTTGAGTCCATTGAACAGCAGGACTGATCCACTCATCTAAGTCATAGTCACTATCAACTACATCGTCCTGCACGACACTGAGGCTTCCATAATCCACCACTCCCACACTCGTGAAAGTAATTGGGCCTTGACGACCTCTAGCACTCGGTCCATATGATGACTACCCAGGATGGTAACCAATCCCAAACATATCTTTCTTTTCTGGCACTTCTACTGGACTATCCCAGCCTTCTCGTATCCCAGATTCTACCACTTCAAGAGCTTGCTTATAAGAGGCTATGGAAACCCCCTTCTTTGGCTCTTCAAAAGAAGCTGCCAATGAAGATGTTTGTTCAGTTTTCAGGGGCTCAAAAGCCTGACATGGAGTTTCAACTATCTTGCCATCCATCTCCACATACTTGAATGAAGCTAGATGACTGACGAAAATGTCTTCTTCCCCACTGACTGTTACAATTTGGCCTTCCCAGACGAACTTTAGTTTTTGATGAAATATGGACGATACTGCTCCAGCTGAATGTATCCAAGGTCTTCCCAGCAAACAGTTGTATGCAGACTGTATATCCATTACGTAGAATGTGGTATTGAAGATTTGTGGACCTACCTTAATTGGTAATTCCACCTCTCTGAATACTGATCTCCTCGACCCATCAAATGCTCTAACTACCAGGTCGCTAGACTTTAAAACCACTCAATCATAATCCAACTTCATCAATGCCTTCTTGGGCAGAACATTCAGTGATGATCCGATATCTACCAACACGTGAGAAAGTACCACACCTTTACATTCTAAAGAGATATGCAGTGCCCGGTTATGAGAACGACCTTCAGATGTCAGATCCATGTTTGTAAAACCCAATCCATGACTGGCATTAACACTAGATACCACAGCTTCTAATTGATTTACCAAAATATCCTGAGGCATATAAGCCTTGTTTAGGATATTCAAGAGAGCCTTCCTATGGGAGTCGGAACACATTAGTAAAGACAAGATGGAAATCTTCGATGGGGTCTGCTGCGAATGGTCCACAATCTTGTAATCGCTCTTTTTGATAATTCTAAAAAATTCTTCAACTTCTTTATCAAATGTAATGTCTGGATCAGTCACTAGTGTAGGCTCATTGACAACCACTGGCTGCTTCCTTCTTGCCTTATCCTGGGCTTCTACGGTGTCTCTGGGTGGTATCACACTATTTCTTAGTGTTTCCGACGCAAATAGTCTTCCATTTCTAGTAAAGCCTCCTACTCCAACATTTTCAACTTGAGATGAGGTCGCACTAGATGTGGCCAGATCTTGCTTCTGGCCGTTACAATATACTTCGCCGCCATAATTCCAGGGAATGGCTTTATTACTCTGATACATTACTGGTCATGGAATGGTAATCGTTATCGATGCCACTCTGTCCCGTGTAGGAACTTGAGATGGATCGTAGAAAATGGTTACTGTGGAGACTTCGCTTTCCTTTACAATGTTGTCAAACTGCAACACTCCTTCATTAATCATATTCTGGATCTCTGCTTTTAACTGCTCACAACCACTTGGCATTTCAACACATCCTGGACAATCACTCCCACAACCTACAAACACACCCTTCAGGGCCAAACATGCTTTAACAACACTCAACGGAGTTTGCAGGTCGTCAATATCACACACTAAGTTTAGATTCTCCCCAACGTCAACTGCCCCAACTGTACCCCCATAAGGAGGCATGGGGTTCTGTATTACATTAGGATTAGGAGAGAAATTAATTGCCTTAGAATCCAGTAGGTCTTGAACAACATGCTTCAGAGCTTTGCAGTTTTCTGTGGTATGCCCCGGGGCTCGGGAATGAAATTCGCATCTGGCGTTTGTATCATAACCCTCGGGGATTTGGCCGGGCTTCGGGGGTTGTAGAGTTCGTAGTTGAATCATCTGGAGCTGTAGGAGATTCTTCAAAAACTGTGAATAAGACATCGGTGGAGTTTCGAGATGTCTCTCTCTGGTCCTCTGGGGGTAATATGGACGAGGAGCTCTTTGTTGATACCCTTGTTGGCATTGCGGCTGCGGTGGTTGGACTTGTTGTTGAACAGGTTGAGCTGATATAGTGACGGGGGCCACTTGCTAATAAAACCCTCCATTACTTCTTCCCCTCTGCGCGTATACTTCCCCAGTCTCTCCTTCTCTCCTCTTCAAGAAGGTCTTCTTGACACTAGAACTTGAAGCGCCCCCATTCTGAATCTTCCCTTGCTTGATCCAGCTTTCTACCCTCTCGCCAGTCAAGATGATATCTGAGAACCCACTTGAGGAACATATATCTAGCCTTTCCATGAAATGCCCAGGGAGGGTATTCAGGAACACGTCTACCATTTCTCTCACCAACAAAGGTGGTTGCACTCTAGCGGCCACTTTGCGCCACCTTTGTGCATAATCTTTGAAGCTCTCGGAGTTCTTCTGAGTCAGACTTTGAAGTTGAGTGCGATTGGGCGCCATGTCGATATTATACTGATATTGCTTGAGGAATGTTTCTCCCAATTCCTTCCAGCTTCTCAAAGAGCTTCTCTCTAACTTCATATACCATTCCAAGGACCCTCCGGAGAGACTATCCTGTAAGTAGTACATCCAGAGCTTTTCATCCCTAGTATGGGCAGCAATTTTCCGGTAGAATTCCTGCAAGTGAGTTTTAGGGAAGGAGATACTGTTATACTTGTCAAAAGTAGGTGGCTTGAATTTGTGAGGAATAACCACCCCAGGGACTAGACCCATGTCTGACACATCTATCCCCAAAGTGTCTCTACACTCTAGGGCTTTGACTTTCTCAGCAAGCATAAAAAAGTCTTGAAGATTTCCTCTTTCACCAAATCCCATATCATTGTTAAAAGAAGGGAACTGATCCTCCTGCCTGTCTTGTACTAGAATGAAAGTTGTTATGCCATGTTCTGGAACTTGAAGTCCACTTGGGCCATTGTTGGTGTTGGGAGGAGTCACTTGTACTTCAGGAGTGGTTACAGGAGGATTAGTCTGAGGAGGGTTGAGCCCTTGAATTGCATTTCTTAACTCTTGTTGTCCCTGAGCCATCCCTTGCATCATGACCATGAACTATCATATTCTTGTGAGAAACTCATTAAGATCAGTTTGCATAGCATCCATGATTGTCCTCTGGTTGTTACAAGTTGCGTAACGATGCGGGATATTCTGTCGAAGATGATGGGTCTTGGCGGCCCTCGCAATCTTTGCCTGAAATGCAAATAAGTTAAGCAACCTGTAGAAAACCTGAAAAACAAAGAAGAAATGCAAATGATGTGTATGCAATGCAATGTGTTCCTTTTATTCTCAAGGCCTCAATTACCTTCCATTCTGGTGTTGAGAAACTCCCGTGTGACATTCAAACTTGAGGTGGCACTTATTTTGTGTCCGTGCAACAGATAACAACCAGAGACTTCAGGTAAATCAGAAGACAATTGGAATAACAAAGATCCTCACAAGGTACAAATTCATATGTCAAGAAAGAAAAAGTTCATCAAGAGAAAGGGGATTCCCACAACAAGCCTGCGGGTAATCCAAGTCATATGCATATAAAATTAAAGCTTAGGAAGGTCTACGTCCTGTAATCTCCAACTAAGGCGCTTGACATTTTGCAACATCTGAGGTATATCCGGATGCGTAGGCTCATGTACAAGTTTCTGAATTAAGATATCCCTAAGGTCAAAGGAGGCATGCAATTCCTCAATTTGCTGCAGGAACACCTTTTCACTTTCCTGACTTGTAATAGAATCATTCTTGGCTCTCTTGACATCAGCTTTCAATTTCAAATCTTCTATTTCTTTCTGAGCTTCCTTTATTTCTTATTGGCTTTCTGCTAAACTTTGGAGACGACCCTTCTCTTGATGATAAGCCTTCTAAAGGAGTTCTCTCTGTCCATCCAAAGAATCTTGAAGACTCTTAACTTCTAGCTTGTGCTTGATCTCCTGCTCCTTCTGCTTCCTCAAACTGTCTTCCCACTTCTCTTGCCATAAGGTGACAACTTCATTGGCTTCATTCAAATCTTTCTTCTCCTTCCGACATTGGGCCGCCTTGTAAGTTTCGGCTAATCCCCTTTTCTTGAAGTAGAACTCTCTCTCTCTCCTGAAAGTCTTGCTGCTTGAGCCTAACCATCTCTTCAGCTTTGTGAGCTCTTTCCTCCAACTTTTGATTTTGCATCTTCAGTTTCTGGCATGAATTGTAAGCTTTTTGATTTTCCAACCTGAGTTGTTGAACCAAGGCTTCCAACTTTTGATATTCTTGAAGAGGCACTGAAGTTGTGGGTGCTACTTCCTTAGGGTATAGATGTGTTTCTCTAGAAAATGGGAGCTTGTTGGTGTAAGCCCTAGAGGCCAATACTTTTTGGTACTTGTATCAGATTATTCGTTTAATAATAAAAGGCATTTCTTTATTATGTTTGTCTTTCAGAATAATAAAGTCCCTAGAATAGTTAGTCTGTTTAATGAAATGTTAAGTGTGACTTAATCATGAGATCCCATTAAACATAAAGACATTATTCTTAAAATATCCGTAGTCAAGCTTTATTGCAAAGTGGGATAACATTAAAGCATTGAGACTATTATGAAGATAGACTGATGATCACATCTCATGGATCATGGATAAAGAGTTATCAAGTCTTGACATAGGTATAAATATTAGGAGTAATATTTATACCGGATTGACCCGCTATGAGAATACTACATAGTATGTTATGCAAAGTGTCATAAGTTATTCTCATGGTGATAATGGTGTATTACCACCCTTCGACCTGAAACCACTATGGACCCTAGATGTAGAGTCGGGTGCTTTATTGCTGATCAAACATTATCCGTAACTGGATGATCATAAAGACAGTTGATGGGCACTCCACGAAGCATGCTGAGGGACATGAGTGTCCTAGATGGAATTTGCCAATCCTGCATAACAGGAGAAATGTCTAAGGGCCCAATATTGAACTGGACAAGGATGACACAGTGTATGCCTTGTGTTCAATATAGACATAGGGGCAAAAGGGTAATTGTACAAACATATATTATCACGAAAAAGGTTTTGTCATATCACATGACATTTTCGTGACTTGGGTAGCAGTGATGTGTTGCTAGATACCGCTCACTGTTTATTATGTTAAATATATAATTTAATATAATTACCAACGTTACGAAATCCTACAGGGTCACACACATAAGGACAGTTTGATGAGAGATAGAGAAATCAAAGGAACACCGTAAGGTACGGTGCACTTAAGTGAAAAATAGAAATTCGGATAATATAATAATAATTATTGTTATTTTATAATGGTTATAAAATAATAATAAAATAAATATATTTATTATAATAATAGTTATTATAATAATATATAATATTATTATGGATCATGTGAATTGGGCTTTTAGCCCGCAGCCCACAAGAGAGTCTATAAAAGGAACCCTTGTGATGAAGCTTTTACTTGATGCAATTTCGTTTTTGATTCTCACTCAAATAATTCCGTTCGTAAGCAGCTAGCACTGTGACCGGAAGCTGTTCGTGTGGACTGAGTAGAGGCGTTGCACTTCATCAATGCTTGTGATCGCTGCATCAAAGATCTGAATCGCCACAAAGAGGTAACGATTCTATCACTGACCATGCTCATTCGTAAGGATCACTAAAGGAAAATTTTTGTTTTCCGCTGCGTTTAGATCGCAATTTTCCTTCAGTGGTATCAGAGCCACTTACGAAACCATGGATCTGATAGCTGTTAAATTTCCGTTTTTTTTTTCTGTATTTGATTCGATTAAAACACAGAATGAATTTAACAATAAACGATTAATTAAATTTGGCATCTGTTGTGTACGATTTGGATGATTGATGTTGATTATGCTTCAGAAACCGACATTAGTATGGTGAAGTTGTGCGATACATTGATCATCCATAGGTTACACAATTAGATCGATCACTTTTATATAAGATATAAGAAATTCTGATGCAAAGATGGTATATGGGATATACTGTTTTGATTTCATCCATTCAATCACATAAGGATTGTAATTCTTTTGAAAGATCATCATTTTCATTCGCTTCGGAATCCGACGTTAGTATGGTGAAGCAATGACATGTTGATCTATCATATTGAGTTATCAATCGAGTTGTGTTTGACGGCATGAAATTGTTGCATTAGGATTAATGGCAGTACAAGTGTTGTATTGCCGCAGACTTTTCCGGTTGGGGTTGTAAAGTGTGATCAATTAGCCGAAATTTAATTTAGTTTATTTAATTATCGGAATTTTAAACTAATAATAAAAGTGTGTTTATTATTATTTATTTGTGGTGATCAGTTATGGCCTTAGTTTATCCTTTATTATTGTTTTGGGATTTTTAAATACGGCCTGCGAGTCGTGCCTCTCTCTCAATCTCTTTATGTAACTTCTTTTCTCATCTCACTCCCTCGTATGTAAAACGAGTTTTCTTATATGTAATGTAATATTATGTTATGAAGAAAAAGGAAGTATTCAATATTAAAGGAGGATAACCTTGGAGATCATGCTTGGAGAAGCTTAGATCGTTATTAGGTTAGCTTAGGTTCTCTCATTGGCTTGAGAGAACAATTGCGTTAGGGGCCATAATTGTATCTTTTTATATGTATGTTGATGCATGTAATTGTATGTTGATGCATGTGAGAGACGTTTTGCATGTTAAGCCGGTGAGATCAAACTAATAACAAATTCCCTCAAAATTAAATATTAAGTTTATGCTTTCCAATTTTTAGCACTCATCAAGACTAGTATCGAGCATTGTAGGTTTCGCCTACGCGAGGTGCATGTTCTATATTAGTAAGGTGTGATGGGATAATTGTAATATCCAATTGCTAAAACAATGGGTCAAACTTAACTAAACAAATTATAATAAGATTATACATGTTTAGAAGCAAGAATTGGGAATGATTCATGTGATGGATCAGAATAAGGAGTTATTCACCCAATTGAAAATATTCGAGAGTTGTATGAGATACAATTGGAAGGAGTTCCTACCTAAATAACTTAGTTTTGTGTAATCAGCCTAACGCTGACTTAAAACAAAGTGAAACATGGATCTCGACCCACTAGAAAGTCTTCCAACGGGATTTTCCGAATCAAATGATGAGGGTCATTTGTTTTGAATAAAATAGTGGGAGCATATTTGATTAAAGGCCTAATTAAATATGTTGTTTTAATGATACTTATATTTTCATATTTCTCTTGTAGATTACCATGACAACAAACACATCGAACAATATTTTGCGATCCATCCTAGATAAGGAAAAATTGTCTGGGACAAATTTCCTGGATTGGCACCGTAATCTGAGGATTGTCCTCAAGCACGATAAGAAGCTGTATGTCTTGGAGACACCAGTTCCTGAGGAGGAACCTCCTAGTTCTGCACCAAAGGCAGAAAGAGATGCTTATAAGAAGCATTTCGATGATGCCAATGAAACCGCTTGCCTCATGCTTGCTACCATGAACTCTGAGTTGCAAAAGCAACACGAGAACATGTCTGCGTTCGATATGATCGGACATCTGAAAATGCTTTATCAAGAGCAAGCAAGAAATGAGAGGTTTCAGGTTTCAAAGTCCCTTTTTAACAGCAAGTTAGCTAAGGGAGCCCCTGTAAGTCCCCATGTACTCAAGATGATTGGGTATGTGGAGAACCTTGACAGATTAGGGTTTCCCCTTGGAAAAGAACTTGCGATTGATCTGATCTTGCAATCGTTGCCAGAGAGCTTCAGTCAGTTTGTCCTGAATTTCAATATGAATGACTTGGACAAAAGTCTTCCAGAACTGCTAGGCATGTTGAGAACTGCTGAGCAGAATATGAAGACAAAAGGGAAATCCATTCTGATGGTCAGTAATGGAAAGAAACAGAACAAGAGGCCCATCAAACAGGGTGGTAGAGGGAAAGGCAAGGAAGTTGCCAAACCCAAACCCACTCCTCCTGTTTTGAAGCCTAGTGGAGGAATAGCAAAGGAGGGCACTTGCTTCCATTGCGGTAAGACCGGACATTGGAAGAGAAATTGCCCAAAGTACCTGGAAGATAAGAAAAATGGAGTAGAGACTTCAAATTCAGGTATTTTTGTTATTGAAATTAATTTATCTACTTCTGCATCATGGGTATTAGATACTGGATGCGGTTCTCACATTTGTACTAATGTGCAGGGGCTAAAAAGGAGTAGAGATTTGGCAAAAGGTGAAGTTGACCTACGAGTTGGCAATGGAGCAAAGGTTGCTGCTTTAGCTGTAGGAACTTATGTTTTAACTTTACCTAGTGGTTTAATAATTCAGTTAGAGAACTGTTATTATGTACCTGCAATTAGCAGGAATATTATTTCCGTTTCTTGTTTGGACAAGTTTGGTTTTTCATTCATAATAAAGAACAATTGTTGCTCCATTTATTTGAATGATATATTCTATGCTACTGCAAAAATGAATAATGGACTATATGTCCTTGATCTTGAAATGCCAATTTATAACATTAATACTAAAAGGTTGAAACCTAATGAGTTGAATCCAACTTACCTTTGGCACTGTCGATTAGGCCACATAAATGAGAAACGCATTTCCAAACTCCATAAAGATGGACTCTTGGACTCTTTTGATTATGAATCATATGAGACATGCAGATCTTGTTTAATTGGAAAGATGACAAAGTCCCCATTCACAGGAAAAGGTGAAAGGGCTAATGATCTTTTGGCACTCATACATACTGATGTATGTGGACCACTGAACATACCAGCCAGAGGAGGTTTTCAGTACTTCATCACTTTCACTGATGACTTCAGTAGATACGGATATGTGTATTTAATGAAACACAAATCTGAGTCCTTTGAAAAGTTCAAGGAATTCAAGAATGAAGTACAAAACCAACTAGGGAAGAATATTAAAGTTCTTCGATCAGATCGAGGCGGTGAATATTTAAGCCTAGAATTTGATGACCATCTAAAAGAGTATGGGATTCTATCCCAACTTACTCCTCCTGGAACACCACAATGGAATGGTGTATCTGAGAGAAGAAATCGAACCTTGTTAGACATGGTCCGATCCATGATGAGTCACGCCGATCTTCCAAACTCCTTTTGGGGACATGCATTATTAACAGCAGCTTACACACTTAACCGTGTTCCATCCAAAAAGGTTGATAAGACACCATATGAGATATGGAGTGGTAAGAAACCACATATGTCTTACATGAAGATTTGGGGTTGCGAAGTTTACGTCAAACGACAAATTTCAACCAAGCTTGAGCCCAAATCTGACAAATGCTTATTTGTGGGATATCCTAAAGAAACAAGAGGATATTACTTCTACAATCCTTCTGAGGGCAAAGTGTTTGTCGCTCGAACTGGAGTCTTTCTGGAAAGGGATTTTATTTCCAAAGGAAACAGTGGGAGGAAAATAGAGCTTGAAGAAATTCAAGAATCACAAAACATTGAAACACCTATGGAGGAACTAGAGCAGGAAACACAAGTAGTTGTGGAAGAGCAACCTGCTCAAGTAGAACAAGACCAGCGTAGGTCAAGCAGGACACGTCACCAACCTGAGAGATATGGATATCTCATAAGTGATCAGGGTGATGTATTACTCATGGATCAAGATGAGCCTGTGACCTACAAAGAGGCCATAACTGGTCCTGAGTCTGAGAAGTGTCTAGAAGCCATGAAATCTGAAATGGATTCCATGTACACAAACCAGGTTTGGACCTTGGTAGAACCTCCTATAGGAGTTAACCCTATAGGATGCAAGTGGGTCTTCAAGAAGAAGACTGACATGGATGGTAAGGTACATACCTATAAAGCAAGACTGGTTGCAAAAGGCTATAAACAAATTCATGGGGTTGACTATGATGAAACCTTTTCACCAGTTGCAATGCTTAAATCTGTTCGGATTTTACTTGCCATCGCTGCATATCATGATTATGAAATATGGCAGATGGATGTCAAAACTGCTTTCCTTAATGGGAATCTTCTTGAGGATGTGTACATGACACAACCTGAAGGATTTGACATACCACAAGATGCCCAAAAGATATGCAAGTTACAGCGATCAATCTATGGATTGAAGCAAGCTTCCAGAAGCTGGAATCTTCGTTTTGATGAAACCGTAAAACAATATGGATTCATCAAAAATGAAGATGAACCTTGTGTCTACAAGAAGGTTAGTGGGAGCATGATCGTGTTTCTGGTATTATATGTAGATGACATATTACTCATTGGAAACGATGTCCCTACCTTGCAACAAGTGAAGACTTGGTTAGGGAATTGTTTTTCTATGAAAGACCTAGGTGAAGCAGCCTATATATTAGGAATTAGGATCTATAGAGATAGATCACAAAAACTGCTTGGCCTAAGTCAGAGTACATATATAGATAAAGTGTTGAGACGCTTTAATATGCATGATTCCAAGAAAGGATTCATACCTATGCAACATGGTCTGTGTTTATCAAAAACACAATCCCCTTCAACTAAGGAAGAAAGGGATCGCATGAATAAGATTCCATATGCATCTGCAATAGGATCTATCATGTATGCCATGTTATGTACTCGACCAGATGTCTCGTATGCATTAAGTGCAACGAGTAGGTACCAATCTGATCCCGGTGATGCTCACTGGGTAGCTGTCAAGAATATCCTTAAGTACTTGAGAAGGACTAAGGATTCATTCTTGATATATGGAGGTCAGGAAGAGCTTGATGTAATTGGTTACACTGATGCTAGCTTCCAGACAGATAAGGATGATTTTAGATCACAATCTGGTTATGTGTTCTGTCTCAATGGTGGCGCTGTGAGCTGGAAAAGTTCAAAGCAGGAAACAGTTGCTGATTCTACAACTGAGGCCGAGTATATTGCTGCCTCAAATGCAGCAAAGGAAGCTGTTTGGATCAAGAAGTTCATTAGTGAACTTGGCATAGTCCCTAGCATTGTGGATCCCATTGGTTTATATTGTGATAACAATGGTGCTATCGCACAAGCTAAGGAGCCTAGATCTCACCAACGATCCAAACACATACTTAGGCGTTATCACCTCATTCGAGAGATAATCGATCGGGGAGATGTGAAGATATGCAGAGTACCTACACTTGACAATATCGCTGACCCATTAACAAAGCCTCTTGCGCAACAGAAGCATGATGGTCATACTAGATCTATGGGTATTAAGGGTATGCCTAATTGGCTCTAGTGCTAGTGGGAGATTGTTGGTGTAAGCCCTAGAGGCCAATACTTTTTGGTACTTGTATCGGATTATTCGTTTAATAATAAAAGGCATTTCTTTATTATGTTTGTCTTTCAGAATAATAAAGTCCCTAGAATAGTTAGTCTGTTTAATGAAATGTTAAGTGTGACTTAATCATGAGATCTCATTAAACATAAAGACATTATTCTTAAAATATCCGTAGTCAAGCTTTATTGCAAAGTGGGATAACATTAAAGCATTGAGACTATTATGAAGATAGACTGATGATCACATCTCATGGATCATGGATAAAGAGTTATCAAGTCTTGACATAGGTATAAATATTAGGAGTAATATTTATACCGGATTGACCCGCTATGAGAATACTACATAGTATGTTATGCAAAGTGTCATAAGTTATTCTCATGGTGATAATGGTGTATTACCACCCTTCGACCTGAAACCACTATGGACCCTAGATGTAGAGTCGGGTGCTTTATTGCTGATCAAACATTATCCGTAACTGGATGATCATAAAGACAGTTGATGGGCACTCCACGAAGCATGCTGAGGGACATGAGTGTCCTAGATGGAATTTGCCAATCCTGCATAACAGGAGAAATGTCTAAGGGCCCAATATTGAACTGGACAAGGATGACACAGTGTATGCCTTGTGTTCAATATAGACATAGGGGCAAAAGGGTAATTGTACAAACATATATTATCACGAAAAAGGTTTTGTCAGATCACATGACATTTTCGTGACTTGGGTAGCAGTGATGTGTTGCTAGATACCGCTCACTGTTTATTATGTTAAATATATAATTTAATATAATTACCAACGTTACGAAATCCTACAGGGTCACACACATAAGGACAGTTTGATGAGAGATAGAGAAATCAAAGGAACACCGTAAGGTACGGTGCACTTAAGTGAAAAATAGAAATTCGGATAATATAATAATAATTATTGTTATTTTATAATGGTTATAAAATAATAATAAAATAAATATATTTATTATAATAATAGTTATTATAATAATATATAATATTATTATGGATCATGTGAATTGGGCTTTTAGCCCGCAGCCCACAAGAGAGTCTATAAAAGGAACCCTTGTGATGAAGCTTTTACTTGATGCAATTTCGTTTTTGATTCTCACTCAAATAATTCCGTTCGTAAGCAGCTAGCACTGTGACCGGAAGCTGTTCGTGTGGACTGAGTAGAGGCGTTGCACTTCATCAACGCTTGTGATCGCTGCATCAAAGATCTGAATCGCCACAAAGAGGTAACGATTCTATCACTGACCATGCTCATTCGTAAGGATCACTAAAGGAAAATTTTTGTTTTCCGCTGCGTTTAGATCGCAATTTTCCTTCAACAGGGTCTTCACACGATCCTCCAACCAGCTGGCAAAAGAATCATAAGTGTTGGGATCCACTCTCCCAAAGTCTTTCTTCCCTTTTATCACTCTACCCTCCCAAGCTTGGGATACTAGTATGCTCTTCTTGAGATTTCATTCTGCTGGAAAGTATAAAGATTCATTTGCCTATTCAATCAAAGGCACACCTCTTAATGGATAACCAAACTGCTTCCTGGACAAGATAGGATTGTAACTGATTCCACCCTTCCTTCCTATCAAAGGCACACTTGGGAAGCTACCACAACTAACTAATAATTCTTTGCCCACAAGATCTCTGTTGCATCCCCATGCAATGTCAGCTGAGGTTAAGCCCATTAATCTTTTGAATCCATAACTAGCAGAACAAGATCATATCACTGAAGTGTGCTGGCATAAATGGGTATGTTGAAATTTAGGGTTCCTGCAAACCTGTAAACCCCTCCCAATCTCACGGGTGTGCTACTCGGGTCAAACATCACTGACTCTCAAAGCCGAATAGCAATAATACGTTCACCATCTCCGAGAAATGGCTCATGACCAAATCAGAGAATCGGTTTGGCATTATGTACTACTCAGGGAGGTCTCAGCTGAGTCCAAGGAAACAAATATCCCTTATAAGTCCTCAGCTTCAAGCACTGAATCGAGAAACAATAGTACATTCATCCTAAAGGGTACAATACTATCGTCATACGAACAGTTTTCCTTAACTGGATTCCTATAAGAGAAACAGGTCATCCTATGCGAGTTCCTAGTGGACCCTCGGATGCGAGTGGGTTTGCCAACAAATGTGGTCTGCCACTGTCATCACTGGAGAGGGATATTTCCACAAAGGTTCTCAATGATCGGTCCCCTGACTGCACATAACTATCAAGGTAGCGTATTTCCCCAGAAAGATTATGGCGTCAATACATTTCCGAGAAGGCCACAAGTCAAGGCGTGGAACTCACTAATACCAACATAGAAAGATGCCATGAAGCCAAAGTGAAACCACTCTAAATCCTAGGTGCACTCAAGCGGGTATTTGGCTTATCTCACAGTAACAAATCCCATCCCACAGAATAAAAATGAAACCAACACAGTCCAGTATGATGCATGTGAAATAAATACCGAAAGCAGTAAATAAAGCTCTAAAGTAAACTGTAAACGAAAATAGTAAATAAACACAACATCACACACATATAAACACCCAAAGAAAACAAAAACAAACAGGCGCTAGGATTGACTCTACGAGGGAAACAAGAGAATCTGGGTTCGATCCCCAGTAGAGTCTCCAGCTGTCGCTCCCGGGATTTGAATCCTAGTAGAAACGCGAAAGTGGAGCGGAAAAGGTAGAGTCGCCAGCCAGGCATTTTTATCCCGAAGGAAAGGGAAAGGTAATGTTGCACAAACCTAAGGAAGAAGGAAAGGACAAGGTCATGCGAACCAAAGATCTGGGTTCGGGAGTCGGTTACGACCTAGGAAGGTATTAGCACCCAGACCGTCCGCCGTACCCGACGGGATCCATGCTTGTTTGCTTGTTTCAAAGGGTATGAAATAAGATGTTTCTGAACAAAGAACTGCTACTGGAACTGGAACTGCAATGAGAAATGGAACTGGAATAGAAAGAAAGAGGGAAATGTAGGGAAAATAAAGAATGTGCTCGAACGGGCCCTACCCCACTGCCTGCGTACCTCATCGGGATAATGAGGATCAGAGTCGACGTAGTTCGCCTAACCAGGTGGGAACTTTGTTCGGGTTTTTTATAGTTGGACCTACGTATGTCTATGCTCAGGTGTTACAGGCTCGTCTGATACGAGTGCGTTTACTGTCTTGCATGCGAGATAAGTCGTCACAAGTTCGCATTGAGAGTGAATGAGGTGAGAAAAGAAGTTCCCGCAGGAAAGTCGCTTATTGTTTGTTGTTTGCTTTTTAAGAGTTTTGTATGAATTTGGCACAAGGAAGTGAATTCAAACTCTTTTCTATGGAATGTGTACTTGCTACTACATTCCAAGATGGAATAATAGAACAAGCACACCAAGCAAGGGGAATTTATCCAAGACTTGTTTCCAAGGATTAGGGTATAAGTTCACTAGCTTGTTGAACTTTATTAAGTGTTTTTGTTGCTTTTGTAAAGAAGTATCTTTTAGATTTTTCTTTGTGAAACAACCCCTTGATAAGACTTATGCATCATGCTAGACAAGCTTACACCATTCCAAGATGGAATGAATGCAATTGCCCCATGGAATAAGGCTATACACAAGGGATCCTTTCATGCATTTATTAAGTCTTTTTGGATTTGTTTGAAGATGAGAAGAGAAGGACTCAAAAGGAAAAGGTCAAAGCTAGTGGGGGACTAAGAAACAACCCTAAGTCATCTTATTATATACATAGTGTGGTCCTATGGTTAATGAGGTATTCTAACCTGAGGAGAAGAAAGAGCAAGTTAGAATTCAACTTACTTCCTAAGGAAGTTAAGTTGAAATCTAAAGAAAGAGGGAAGCCTATGAACAAAGCACCAAGTGCTAAGGCAAATACAAATTAAAAATGCATAAAAGAAAGGAATGAATAATTATTACCTCATATTCTCCCCTATAAAACAAATGTTAGCATGATGAAGTAATATGAACAATTATGACATGACAAACTTCCATTAAGAACTCACACTAATTAATAAAGGCATTAATGAAATTCTAAGCCTAAAGTCATGTCCTAAGATACCTTATATGCTATCTAGCTTCTAGAGATAGGAGCTAAATCATACAAAAATGATCTAAGGTTGAAAATAGAAACACACTCAAACTATGCCCTAAATGGCACTAAAACCCCTAAGTGGAAACTAGGTGGATTTGCATGGAAAACTCGAATCAAGTCAAAGCACAAAAAAAATGGTAAAATTCCTGGAAAAATATGAGATTAAATCCTTAAGGTCCCTAACCTAAATCTAATGTTGTGTTAGAAAACTCCTAAAAATTCGTAACCTAACTATGCCAAAAGGTCACTTAAATCTACATAGGATTTGTTCACAAACTTGCACCAACTATGCCGCCAAAACAGTGGATAAAATGGACCTAAAAATATGACAAAAATAATTCCAGGTTCTATTATGAGTCCTATAATCACATAAAAAATAATGGGACAAAAAGATCACTGGAAGTGGGAGAAATAAAATGAACAAAATGAAGTATAGCTGAAAGAATTCCATAGAAAACTAATTAAATGGAAAATCGAAATTAAATGGGAAATGGCTAAAAATCAGAAAGTAAAATTGTGGAAAAATTCTAAAATGAGTTAGGAAGTCTCTGTGATTTTTGGGGAATTTTATCATGAGTTTTGGTATTTTTGTTGGGTTAAAATTGAAACTATATCAAAACAGAAATTAAAAACAAAGAAAATGGAAAGGGGTGCAGGAAGTGGAGAGTAGAACTGAATTGGGCTGGACCCAAACATGCTGGGGTGCAAATAGTGTTCTAAAAAACTCTTCACAAATTATGGCACATGATTGGATCATGTTCATTAATGTGGTGGCTGATTCTGGTTCGTCAGATGAAGGCTGATCTAATGGCTGTGTTATGTTCCCACACTAATGCTAGGCTTACTATTCCGGTCACCGGAGCTAAACTCCGGTCATCTTCTCTGATCACTCTCCGGTTAGGGTTTGGAAAAATATCTACCAAACTGAAAAATAAGGCCATGGACAGATTCGTCTCCTCAAGTACGTCAACAATCTAGGCTTGATTTTCTCCTAAGGCTCATGAATAATGCAAATCGAAGCACACAAGAATCAACCTAAGAATTGAATCTAAGCACCTAAGATGCCTATCAACTAGCCAACATAAGAATTACTCCTATTGAGCTCATATCAACACAAAACAACCAAAAAAATTAGAATTCGTGTCAATGGAATTGAAGATGAAACCTGAAATTCAGTGGTGTTTAGAGTTGTAGAAATCCAGAGGTGAGGTTCTAAGGTCTTCTATGCTTGATCTTGATCCTTTGTGAAGTGAAATAAACACTTTGTTGATGAAGAATCTTGAGAAATTGATGAATATGCAGAAAATTTTCAGCAATGTAATCTTGATCTTTCACTCCATTAGATCCATGGAGAGTCTACAAATCATGATGTTGATGATGACTTGATGAAGAGTGTGGTGTTGTAGATGAAGATCAAAGTAGATAGAAGCAAAAATGCAGAAAATTGCATTGGTGTAAAACAGATGATTCAATGGAATTATGCCATGGAAGTGAAGCTTTTGATGATGATGATGAATAGATGAAGATTGGGACTGGATTGATGAAGATGAAGTGCAATATAGCTTCCAAAATCAGAATGAAAACAGAGGAAAATGAATGAAGTTTGTGAAGAAATTTTGCTAGAAATGAAGTGTGTTCTCAAAATTCAGTTGGAGAAAGCCTTATATATCTCAGGTTAACTGTTAAACATCATGGTTAACCGTTAGAACCATGGTCAATTATAACTTGAGGTGTAAGGTGCAATGAGGGTGGATTGGAAAATTCAGTTATGCAACTCTTGGGTGTGCTCTTATATGGTGAAGTTTGGTACTGTTATGGTGAGAGTGCAGCCTGTTTGCAACTCAATTGATCAATGATTGATGCCTCAATGTTTTGCTCAATACATGACAATTAGGTGTTGGTATTTGCAGCCAATTGCAGCCCATATGAAATGCCTTTTGATGCGAAATGCATTTATAACATGAACCAACCATAAACCAGCTTGAAATTCCAGAAAAATGGAGAAAAACTGGTTTTTCTACAGCATGCGTCGATACATAACTCGGATGCGTCGATACATAGGCTTTTTATATACAGCATGTGTCGATACATAACACGTATGCGTCGATACATAGTGTTTTAGAGCTCAGTATGTATCGATACATAGGCTTATGCGTCGATACATGGCCCCTTTATGCGTCGATACATAAGTCGTATGTGTCGATACATAGCCTGTTGTATTGCCTTGTTTTTGCCCAAACTTTGAACGATCATATCTCTCTCAATTTTGATCCTATGAAGGAGTTCCACATATGGATTTGAAGCTTAGGATGCCCTCTTTCATTAATTTAGAATTTTCATAGGCCTCTTATTTTCTGGAAAAAAAACCTCTTTTGAAATGGCTGCAAAAATGACCAAAACTTGCCATTTTTGGAAACCCAAATTTTTCAAAAATGATAAGTTTTAGTTTTCTTGATTTTTCATGATCCCTCCATCATTTCTTGATCAAATTTGAACCATAGGATCCTTGTAACCCTAATTTCATGATTTTGATCTCAAAAAGTCAATAGTTGACTTTTTCTTCAGCATGGTTGACTTTTCCCCGAATCCTTGATTTTCAGTCATCTGGCCAATTAAACCTCTTCCAAAATGAATTTGTGGATGAAATTTGAACCCTAGGCACTTGACATCACATATAAGACAATGGAATCCAATTTGAATCAAAATTTCATGGAGAAACCCAGTAGAGGTGAAACCCTAATTTGGCCCTTTTCATCAGGAGATGTTGCACTGCTTGCCTCCTTTGATCAAATCAAATCTTTCCATGGCTTGTGTCTTCAAATGAAGACTTGTGGGATGTTGTGAGACCTTTTCACAAGGTTGAGAAGATTTTTGGCTCTTTGGTTGCCTTTGTATAGCCTTCAGTTGCTCCAGTCATTGACCACTGATCACACTAAAATTCACCGTATTTCTGACTCCGATTTCGCATGCATTCTTAGCTTTTATTGTTGTTTTGCTTTGTTATTGCTTTGTTTTCTTATGTTTTCAGGTTTTTATAATAATCGGAGCTTGAATCGGGAAAAGGAGCGAAAAAGGAGTGAAAACGGACGAAAACCTAGAAATTCAGCATTTTGCACTTGCGGCACCCACCGTGGCGGGCGCCATGGGGTTAGCCATGACGTGGCCACGTCTCAAGACCACTCCTCAACCTCCAAGACCCACGATCCCCACTCCATCATCCCCTGTAGGGACCATGGCGGGCGCCATAGGCCTGTGGCGGGCGCCACACTACGCCAAAACTGCTTTTTAACAGCGCATCTTAGACAGCGCTTTTAAGAGAAAGCGCTGTCCAAGTTTAAAATTTAAAAAAAACACGGAAAATGTTCCAAAAAAATAATGAAAGCGCTGTCTAAGGGGGGGTCTTAGACAGCGCTTTTAGAAAGCGCTGTCTAAGACCCCCCCTTAGACAGCGCTTATAGAAAGCGCTTTTAAATATTCACCTTAGTCAGCGCTTTTGATAAAGCGCTGTCTAAAGCTTTTAAATTTTAAAAAAAAATAAAACCATAAGCGCTGTCTAAGGGGGGGTTTAGAAAGCGCTTTTGAAAAGCGCTGTCTAAGGCATACCTTAGAAAGCGCTTTTCCCAAAAGCGCTGTCTAAGGTCTTATTAAAATTAAAATTCAGACTTCTATTTTCGTTCTCTGTTCTTTCTGTTTTCCCTCCTAACAGCGAAAGCGAACCCTAACAGCGAAATCGTTCGTTCTTGAAAGTGTTTCAGCCATTGATTGTGCTTCATTTCTTCACTTTTTCACTGCGTTTGAAGAATCGGTTTCATTGCTTCTTCATTCATTCACCGCCGTTGAAAGAATCGGGTTCATTGCTTCAGTTCTTCGTTACATGTTTCAGTTCTTCAGTTCTGCGTTTCATTTCATTTGTTTGACGAATCGTTCCTGGTATAATCACATTACGGTATGTGTTTGACGAATCGTTCCTGATATAATTGCTTTTTTTTTCTGGTTGTGGTTGGTTATGGAAAAATCATTTTTTCTGTTCTACGTTTCAGGTTTCATTTCTTCAGTTCTTCGTTTCATTTCTGTAAGTAACTTGTTAGTTTACATTTCGGGTTTAATTGTCATCGCTATATATGTTTTCAGAACAAAGTTCAGGCTGATGTAATGTTTTTTTATGTTTCTAGTTACTATTTTGAATGTAACTTGTATGCACCCTTTATGCAGGTGTTTATTGTGTTCTCTGTATTAGCTTCTCTGCTGTTTGAGGTTTTTGCTGTAGCATTTTTAAAAGGTATTCTTCTTAGTACTGGTCTTTATAATGCCTTTCACCTCTTAACTTTGATCAATCTTTTTATATGCTTTTTATTTTATTGTGATAGATTTTTGTCTATACATACATTTAGTTGTACATATCATTTATGTTCTGTTAGTGTTGCAAATTTTCTTGGTATCATCTTATGATATTTTCTTTATGTCTTTTTTGTTTTCAAATGCTGATTTTGTGAGGAACCCATATGGGGGATAAATGGTTATATGTATATGTGGAACTTCCCTTTAAATGAAATGTTAATATCGATACAACTTCGAACTTTTAAAGAGGGAAAAATCTTGGTCACAAAACAAGATTTCAAAGAAAGGGTGAAGAGTTACTTTCACAGCTTGGTAGTTGGAGGCCACAGGATTTTATTGCACTTAGATAGGCTATTCACTAGAATGGAGGGCTAATATTACACCTTGTATCCTAGGATTCAGGAGTCTGGGGTAAGTGAAAGATCAAAGAGAATAGACAGTTGCAAGGTAGTTGGACTAGATATTTTATTTATACCTGAGACATAGATTGGACGAGGAGAAGACTGTATAAGATTACTCACATCTAATTGTTGTTTAGTGAAATTGATGTCTAAGATGATTTATGACGAGCGAGGTAGAAATACTTTTATCCATATCTTATGAAGTTGACTTCCAAACTAAGCAAATTATAATGAATTTATCTCATGTTCTGTATTATGAAGTTGTGTAAAAGGGTAATTAGTAGAGATTATGACAAGATACGCTACAGAATCTTAATTTGGTTTTATACCGTGGAGGTTGACCACAAGAACAATTTACTTATCGTGAAGAGTGATAGAGATATTGGACAAATAAAAAAGACTTATTGGTAACAAGTTAAAAAATGCCATTAATTTTTCTATTATTTGAATATTTTAACTAATATATTTAAATTTTATTTATCATTAATTGAGTGTTCTTTTAAATAAGTAGGAAAACCATGGATAAAACATGAATCTGTGCCGATCGAATGACCAAAGAGTACGAGAGTGGGGTTGCGGAATTCGTTAAGTATGCTGTTCAACACGCTGAAAACCCCAGACGAATGCATTGTCCTTGCTTGCGTTGTTGTTATATTGGTAAGGTTGACGCACATGGATTGAAATCGCATTTGCTGAGGCATGGAATTGATCAAAGTTATCAGTGTTGGATATTTCATGGTGAGAAAATTAACGGGAATGTTGAATCGAGTGGAAAAAGAAATACGACCTATGCTTCATACGACAAAGACACGGAAACATATGATTGTGATCGAGTTGAAGAGATTGTAGAAGCACTGGAAGAAGATCTTCATGATTGTCCTGAAATGTTTGAGAGGATGGTAAGCGATGCAGAGAAACCGTTGTACAAAGGTTGCACTAAATTCTCAAGACTTTCTGCGGTATTAAAGTTGTACAACTTAAAGGCGGGCAATGGATGGTCGGATAAAAGTTTCACAGAGTTGTTGGCCCTTATGAGAGAAATGCTACCGGATGATAATGTTCTTCCTAATCGAACCTATGAGGCAAAAAAAATGTTGTGCTCTATTGGCATGAGCTATGATAAGATACATGCTTGTCCTAACGATTGCATTTTGTTTCGTAACGAATATGCAACGTTAACTGAGTGCCCCAAATGCGGTTTGTCTCGATATAAGAAAAGATTATCTCCCGCAAAAGTCTTATGGTATTTTCCGATAATTCCGAGATTTAGGCGCATGTTTCGTAGTGAAACCGATGCAAGACATCTTACTTGGCATGCAGATGAAAGAATCACCGATGGAAAGTATCGGCATCCGGCTGATTCACCACAGTGGTCGAAGATTGATAATGATTATCCTGAGTTTGGATCAGAAGCAAGAAACCTTCGATTGGCATTATCTACTGATGGAATGAACCCACATGGTCTTCAAAGTATTTCACATACCACATGGCCTGTGATTCTTATGATTTATAACCTACCTCCGTGGCTATGTATGAAGCGTAAGTACATGATGTTATCTATGTTAATCTCTGGGCCTAAACAACCAGGTAATGACATAGACGTATACTTGACACCTCTGATCGAAGATTTAAAGATTTTGTGGGAGAACGGTGTGGAGGTTTATGATGGATATAGGAAAGAAAGTTTCAATTTGAGGGCGATGTTGTTTGGCACAATTAATGATTTTCCAGCATACGGGAATCTATCTGGGTATAGCATTAAAGGTCAACGTGCGTGTCCTGTTTGTGAAGACGGAACCGATACGATCCGATTGGAACTTTGCCAGAAGAATGTGTTTCTCGGTCATCGTAGATTCTTACATTCTAAACATCACTACCGTGGGTGGAGAAAAGCATTCAATGGAGACACCGAACATCGTAGAGCTCCACCCGCATTGTCAGGTGAACAAGTTTTTGAAAAGGTGAAAGATGTGCGTACTGAGTTTGGCAAGCCTTTTGCACATAAGATTGTGAAAGGTGGGTGGAAGAAAAGGTCGATATTTTTTGAATTGCCATATTGGAAGTCTTTGTACGTGAGACATTTTCTCGATGTTATGCATATTGAAAAAAACGTATTTGAAAGTGTTATCGGTACATTACTCAATATAAAAGGCAAGTCTAAGGATGGCCTTAAAGCAAGGGAGGACATGTTAAAAATGGGAATGAGAACTGAATTAGCACCCGTGAAGAAAGGAAGACGAACATATCTACCACCTGCTGCTTTTACTTTATCTAGAAAGGAGAAAAAAAATTTGTGTAAGTCTCTGAGTGAAGTTAAGGTTCCAGAAGGATACTCATCTGATATCAGAAGACTTGTTTCTATGAAAGACCTCAAGTTGAAGAATTTGAAGACACATGATTGTCACGTTATAATGGAACATTTTCTACCGATCGGTATACGTTCTATTTTGCCAGAAAAAGTAAGAAGTTCCATAACTAAATTGTGTTTTTTCTTTAGGTCAATTTGTAGTAAGGTGATCGATCCCGAGATCTTACCAACACTACAAAAAGAGATTGTAATTACCTTGTGTGAGCTTGAAATGTATTTTCCTCCGTCTTTTTTTGACATAATGGTTCATTTAGTTGTTCATCTTGTGAAAGAGACACAGTTGTGTGGACCAGCTTATATGAGATGGATGTACCCTGCTGAACGGTATATGAAAATATTAAAAGGGTACGTGAAATCCCGAAGTCGACCAGAGGGTTGTATTGTTGAACGATACATTGTTGAAGAAGCTGTTGAGTTTTGTACTGAATATTTGTCTAACGTTCAATCGATTGGACTCCCCAGAGCTCAGATTTTCGACAAAATGGAAGGTAAAAAATTAATTGGGAATAAAATTGTGACAATATCAAGGGATGAACGGGATCAAGTTCATTTGTATGTTCTGCACAATAATAATGAGGTTGAGCCATATGTTGAAATGCACAAGGATGTACTCCGAAGGTTAAATCCGAACAGAAATGAAAATTGGATAGTTATAGAGCACAATCAAAGTTTCATACAATGGTTGAAGGATCATATTTATTTGAAGCGCTCTTCAGATCCTTCTTCGGTAACAGAAAGGTTGAGATGTTTGGCATATGGTCCAAGTTTGCATGTGTTTTCTCATAGCGCATATTCAATTAATGGATACACATTTTATACCAAAGAACAAGATGATAAGAGTACTATGCAAAATAGTGGTGTCACCGTGCTAGCTGAAGCAATGCATATATCAAGCATGAAGGACTTAAACCCCAAATATGCAAATCTGTCATATTTTGGAGTTATTGAGCACATTTGGGTGTTTGATTACGAGAAGTTTCAGATTCCCATCTTTGGTTGCAAGTGGGTGAATAGTAGTGGCATACGAATGGATAAGTCTGGATTTTTGCAAGCTGATCTTACTAGGGTGGGGTACAAAGATGAACCTTTTATTCTAGCATCTCAGGCTAAACAAGTGTTCTATGTGAATGACCCGAAGAGTACAAAATGGTCTATAGTGCTTTTCTCTAACAAAGTGACTGATGATAGCGGTGTCGATCAATGTGATATTGATGTTGAGAATGAGTCATGCATTAGACGGAATGAGTTGAATAGAAATGATGAAGTTGAGGATCTTATACCGGATGAGTCATATATAAGAAACGATCATAATGAGGGAATTTGGATCAATTCATCCGTATGCATTGCTAAGAAACAAGTGATTAATATTCCAACAAAGAAAAGAAAGAGATGTTAGTGACTTAGGTAAATTATCCATGGTTTCTTTATTTTATTTTTTCGATTGTTTTGATTATAAGTTATATGTGATAATGCATGATTTCCTTATTTTTTTGTTTTCAATTACTTTGATTATAAGTTATATATGATAATGCATGATTTCTTTATTTTTTTGTTTTCAATTGCTTTGATTATAAGTTATATTTGATATTTGATGGTTTCCTTGGTTTATTACAGGTTAGACATGGCTGATGACCAACCTGAGGAAGTTCCTAAAAAAGTATCCGCGGAAGAAGAAATTCGAAGAGGCATCACAGTAATGAGAAGGGTGGTCCAAGGAAGATCTCGAGGCATCATACTAGATGTCTATTGGAGCACCCAGGGACAGCTTATAGAACCTAATGGGCATACCTTAACTAGTTTTATTGGTGCACTAGTAAGGAATGAAATTCCCATTACATGTGATGATTGGAGAAACAAAGAGCTGAAAGAGTCCAAAGATAAAATTTGGAGTGAGATAAAGGTACAATTATGTTTTTTCAATTATGTTTTTTCAATTACCGATACTAACTATCAATCTGTATGTTTTTCTTAGCGATGTTTTAACATCGAAGAAGAAAGAAGAGGCTTTTGTATGAAATTGGCCGGGAAGAATGGGAAGAATGCGGAGCTTCCCAAAAAAGACAAGACCCGGTTTTTCAAAGAATAAGTGCTACAAATCGGGAAAGAGCATCAAGTCCCGCATATCCGTACCGAAAAGGACGTGTCGGATATGGACGTTTAGAACAATCCATGGTAAGTATTTTTAAATTGCGATAACAAATTTGTTCATCATATATTAGTTTTATCTGATCAAATTGTATGACTTAATGTGTAGATGCAGAAGGAGGAAAGTTCAGAAACTTCTCTTCCTGCACATGTTTTGTGGAAGGAAGCCCGTGTGGGCAAATCTGGAGTTCCTCAAGAAGAAGTTTTACACGTATACCAGAAATGTGTAAGTATAACATTTTTTCATTAATTGAATAACATTTTTATAGACAAATATTTGACAAGTGTACGGTATTCATCTGATTTTTCAGGAGGAGCTATCTCAGTCTTTATCTCCCGATGATACTAGGAGCATACTTGGTCGGGCATTAGATGTCCCTGAGTACTCTGGTCGGGTGAGGGGTAAGGGATTTGGAGTCACTCCGACCTCCATGAGTATTAAAAAAGGAAAGGCTCCTAGTAATCGGGAGCTTCATGCAAGAATGGAAGCCATGCAAGCTGAGCTTGATGCATTGAGGAGAGAAAGAGAGGCTAGCGCCTCAACAGTATACAGAGATGCTTCGGACAAAGACAGCATCAACTGTACCTTTCAGCCGAACATTCCAGAGGTAATTACATATAATTGTCTTAAATTGAACTATTTGCTTAAATTATGTATTTGACATATATACACATTAACGATTTCTTGTTATTATTGGTTTTAGGGCATTTCCCATTGTCAGCTGTATTTGTCGTCACCATACTATCGGATGGTTGGCAAGGGAAAAGTGCATAACGTTAGCGGAGTATTACTCCACACTAGAGAGCTCCCTGCTGGATGTTTGAAGGTATCAGTTGATATTGCAGTTGAGCCGAATGCAGCATTACCATATCCTAGCAATGATTCGGATGCAACAACGGTGCACGAAGCAGTAGGTTCGTTTGTTGCATGGCCGACAAACCTCATATGCGTAGGATATGAGGTATGATTAAAACTTATGTTAACTTTCCTTGGTATATTCAAAGTTTAAAATTTATGCTTAAAATTTTACTTACATATTTTCCTATGTTAAATAGACTCCCACACAATCCAAATCAAAAGAAACTGCGATTCCACGACATACCGAGTCCACGGTTTCAAGAAAAGAGGTAATATACAATTATATGACATATATTCATGGAAGTTGTTACATTCTTAATTTGATCTAACTATTTATATGACATGTAGGTTCAAGAAAATGAGGCTAGCAATGCCTCCGCACAACAAAAAAAGGAGGTTAGCAACGCCTCCGCACGGGTACAAAGTTCTGGTGCTAAGAAGTCCGTAGCTAGGAAAAAACCTACCACCAAGTATAGGTCGTGCCTCAGGACATTTCTAGAGATGACCGATATACCGACCGGAGGTGTTCGGACTATACCTATGGAGGTAGAGATTTTCGGCTTTGATTACGAACAAATGATTGGTAATGAGGACTTCATGCAAGTTTTTGGTCGTGAAGAAATCGGCGTCAACGTTGTCAATACATATGTTAGGTAAATTCGGACTACTTTGTTTTATTAATTAAACAACTTATTTTAATGATGTTTACTTTATGTTAATGATGTTTTTATATTAGGTTTTTGTATGACAAATTGATGCGCCCCAATGGTTTGGACGTGTCATTCGGATTCTTAGCACCCGCGACCGTCAACTTAGGTTTAATGATAAGTAGACCAGATACCGTGACGGAGTACGTTCTTCGGATCCTCGTGGAGAATAAAAATGCGGAGAAGTTGTTTTTTGTACCGTTTAATACCGGGTTAGCATTTCATTCTAAATTCATCTATTATAATTATTTTCCAAGTTACCATCTAACATTTGCCTAATCATTACAGTGGACATTGGTTGTTGCTCGCAATCAATCCTATCCGAGAAATTGTGTATTATCTTGACTCGTTAGGAAATGATTGGACAACATACCCGGTTATGAAGGACCTAATTGACACGTAAGTGAGAATGTTCAAAATTTTTCTTAGTTTATGTGAATTGTTCTAATTGCTTCATTTTTATTTTATTAGCGTCCTACAAGCTTTTCGTGCCCAACGAGTTATCCAGACCTCAAGGAGGGGCGCCAACTCCATTTCATGGATTAAAGTGGCGGTATATTTTTAATTACCGCGTTTTTTATTATATTAGTGATGACTACACTTGATAAAACTTAGGATTTATAATTCATATTTTTTTTCATATGTAGTGTCCTCTTCAACGTAATCAAATAGATTGCGGGTATTTCATGTTGAGGTTTATGCGAGATACTCTCATGTTGGGCCGATTAGAGATTCCCACCGATGTATGTATTTCTAACTTATGAGTTATTTTTATATTTACACATATCTCATATAATTAAATAGTTGGAATTAATTCAAAATATGTTATATTATTATGTAGTACTTTGATGAATTCAAGTGTGCATCTTATACAAAGGATCAAGTGGACGAAATCAAAGAGGAGTGGTGTCAATACATGATAGAGCTCAAAGTGTGTAATTAATGTGTACATTTGTAGTAGTATATGTAATGACTTATAAATGTAAACATAAATTTGTATATATTTTGATACATTTATGGCAAATTTGGTTTGAATTGGTTTGAATTGGTTAGCCAAATTTTGGTAAAAAAAGGCCAAAATGGCATATATAAAATGTGATAATTGACTGCAAAAATCTGGTTGAAAACAGGTACCAATTCTGGTTTATAAACCTGGAAAAAATGTGGTTACAAACAAATCCTACAAAAAATTTCGTATACCTTAGACAGCGCTTTTGACAAAAGCGCTGTCTAAGGGGGGGATTAGAAAGCGCTTTAGGCAAAAGCGCTGTCTAAGGGGGGGACTTAGACAGCGCTTATGGCCAAAGCGCTGTCTAAGGTATACCTAAAAAAATTAAAATATGAGGGGCTTAGACAGCGCTTTTGGCCAAAGCGCTGTCTAAGGTATACCTAAAAAAATTAAAATAGGAGGGGCTTAGACAGCGCTTTTGGCCAAAGCGCTGTCTAAGGTAGGGGGCTTAGACAGCGCTTTTGAAAAGCGCTGTCTAAGGTGTACCTAAAAAATTTAAATTAAGAGGGTCTTTTAAAGCGCTTTTGGCCAAAGCGCTGTCTAAGGGTGGGGGATTAGACAGCGCTTTTAACATTTTTAAAAGCGCTGTCTAAACCTTTAGCAGCGGAGGTTTAGATAGCGCTTTAAAGCGCTGTCTAAGGCTAAAAAAAGCGCTGTCTAAGGTCTTGTTTGTTGTAGTGCCACAAGGCCAAATTCCATAACCTCCACTTTTTAGTGGAGGGGCGTCCCGGTCATTTCATGCTTTCAGTTTTTACTATAAATAGGACCTTAGATTTTCGTTTTTCTTCATCCAGAATTAGAATTCTCTAGGCATATATCAGTTATAAAGCAGTTGCCATTCCACATCAGGGTGCCTCTGCAATCGAGTGATCGAGTCTGTAATCTGTCTGTGGTTCGAGTTTTGGAGCACTCTGGAGGAAGTTAATCCTGCCGCCATTTTAATTCAAGTTCGTACTTTACTTTTATTTATTTCTGCCTCGCTTTTATTTTGTTTATTTCCCGCACTCGCACATTTACTTTGTTTATTTCCTGCACTCGCACATTTACGTTGTTTATTTCCTGCACTCGCACATTTACGTTGTTTATTTCCTGCACTCGCACATTTACGTTGTTTATTTCCTGCACTCGCACTTTACTTCGTTTACTTTCCGCACTCGCTTTAAATTACTTTTATGAAAAACTATAAAAAGAATATTTACTTTATCATGTCTAACTAATTCCATAAAGGTTAGAATGTAAGGATCGTAATTAAACCAGTAATCAGTATAATTGTTCGTGGAAACACCTAAGGGCTATTTTATCTTTCAATTCAAATAATTGTTTTTAACTATTTCAAAAACATCCAAAAGCGCTTTGTATAGTTCATTAGGAGATTTTAGATTAAAAAGAAAAGAGATTTTAAAACGATTTTCGGACGCGTTATGAAGTTTAAACTCTGGTTCGCAAGAACCTCTTTTTGCTAAGAAGTCCAGGTTAAAATACTTTTCAACTTAGTTAAGATACTATATTTCTTAAAAATAGGTTTACTACTCTAACGCAGTACGCACCTTTTTATCCGTGACAATAGGAGGGGTTGATTAGAGAGTACAACTCGGTTCTGAATACGCGAAAGCGACAGTTCCTGTTAAATTAGTTCTTTTCAAAGAAGAAAACACTGCCCATAAGTAGTTCCACTAACAAGTACTGGATTATCATTGATTACGTGAATTACATTCGAGCCTGTCTTTATTTATTATTTAAAATTATAATTTTATTTACCATTGCACCCTTATTAAAACCCTTAAAAATAGTTGCCTTAGATACACACCATAACAACAGGTTTGATAGATTGACACTTGGTCTCTGTGGATTCGATAATCTTTTATATTACTTTGACGTGATTCGTACACTTGCGAAAAACACGCATCAAGTTTTTGGCGCCATTGCCGGGGACCAATATCGTCAAATTTCATTACCTTGTAGTTATACCGTTTAGACTAAGGTTGTTACCCACCGGTCAATGCGAAAGACTCGCAGTGCCGGAAGTTTAGTAGACCCTCTAGCTGAACCTGAACGTTACGCTCGCGCACGTTTATTTTTCCATAGGAATAGGATAGCTATGGCCGAAGAACAAAACCGAAGACCTCTTAAGGACTTCGCCCAACCATCAAACGAGGAACCTAGTTCCAGTATAGTAAACCCCGCTATCCCAGCCAATAATTTTGAACTTAAACCATCCCTGCTGCAATTAGTGCAACAGAGACAATTCGCAGGTCTCGCTACTGATAACCCAAACCAACATTTAAAAAACTTTCTTCAGTTAGCAGACACCTTTAAAACCAATGGAGCTTCTCCTGAGGCAATACGCTTAAGATTATTTCCCTTTTCCCTCAGAGATAAAGCTCTATCATGGTTAGATTCCCTTCCACCCAATTCAATAACAACTTGGGATGACCTTAGGAAAGTTTTCCTTGCTAGATATTTTCCCCCGAGTAAGACCGCTCTTCTTCGAAACCTAATAACTAGATTTACCCAACACCAAGGAGAGTCGTTGTTCGAAGCCTGGGAGAGATATAAAGAACTATTAAGAGCATGCCCACACCATGGCTTAGAGAATTGGCTAATCAACCAAACCTTCTATAATGGACTTCTTTATAACACTAAAATGACCATCGACGATGCCGCTGGTGGCGCACTGATGAACAAACCTTACCCTGAAGCTAGTGCCCTTATCGAGGATATGGCCCAAAACCATCAATCATGGGGAGTAGAACGAGCGACAGTGGAAAAGAAGGAAGCCCAAGGAGGAATACATGAGCTAAGCTCTATAGACATGATGCAGGCTAAAATGGACGCGTTGGCCCTAAGAGTCGAACATATGTGTACAACTCCGAATACTGTAGCCGCAGTTTCGCCGAATTGTGAGATATGTGGAACGCAAGGACACCAATCCGCCGAATGCAATTTGTTGAATGAAACCAACACCGAGCAAGTGAACTATACCCAAGGGAACCCATTTTCAAACACATATAACCCTGGATGGAGGAATCACCCAAACTTCTCCTACAAAAATAATAACCCTATCCAAAATACCGCACCTCCGAGACAACAAGGTTACCAAGCCCCTAGAACAAATCAACCTATGCAACCTGTGCCACCAAACCCGAGCTTTGAGGAAATTGTAAAAGATTTTATCGTTGCTCAAAAACAGAAGAACAAAGAGTTCATGAACCAAAGCGTCCATGTTAACGAACTAATTACCCAGTTAGGAACCAAGGTTGATCAAATCATTACTCATAATAAGATGCTTGAAACCCAGATCTCTCAGGTAGCGTTAAACCAAGCCCCACAGACTACACCCGGAGGACAGTTCCCTGGACAACCTCAACAGAACCCGAAAGGGCAAGCTAATGCCATTACTCTACGAAGTGGAACCGCTTATAAGGAACCTTTAAACCCTAGATTAAGTGAGCCCGAAACTTCTGAGAGGAATGAGGAAAAGGAACCAGAGAAGCCTGAAACCCCGGAAAGTCAAGAAAAAGGAGAAGAACCTAAAAATAAAACCTATGTACCACCACCGCCATACAAACCACCAATACCTTACCCTCAAAGATTAAAGAAAACCCAAATCGATAATCAATATCAAAAATTCGTTAAGGTTATAGAAAAACTTCACGTAGAAATCCCCTTTACAGAAGCCATCACCCAAATACCTTCTTATGCTAAGTTTCTCAAAGACATACTTACAAATAAACGTAGACTTGAAGATCCGAAACCCGTGGAATGTAATTCTATTTCCGAAAATAGGTTAGCAAAGAAAGATAAAGATCCCGGAAATTTTTCCATTCCTTGTATTTTGGGGAATCATGTCATCGAAAAAGCTTTTCTAGACCTAGGAGCTAGTGTGAGCTTAATGCCTTTAGCAGTTTGTGAGAGATTAAACTTAGGAGAACTACAACCTACTAAGATGTCACTTCAATTAGCCGATAGATCCGTTAAATACCCTATAGGCATACTTGAAGACGTCCCTGTTAGGGTAGGTCAGTTGTTTATACCTACTGATTTTGTTGTCATGGACATTAAAGAAGATGACGACATACCGATACTCCTAGGTAGACCGTTCTTATCGACTGCTGGAGCCGTAATAGATGTTAAAAAAGGAAAACTAACTTTTGAGGTAGGTGAAGAGAAGATAGAATTTATATTGTCAAAATTTCTTATGGCACCTGTGATAGGAGATGCTTGTTATGCCTTAGATATCATCGAAGAATGCATTAGGGAATTAGAACAAGAAGAAGAAACTGAATCTATAAAATTGCCATCAACCCTTATTTTGGAAGATGACAATTATAAAACACCCTACATTGATGATAACCTTCACGAATGTTTATCTCTTACCCCAGATCCTATGCCTTGCCCTATGAAACCGACCGTAAAACTTAAGGAACTGCCTAAAAACCTGAGATATGAATTTCTCGATGAAGATATGAATCGTCCAGTTATAGTCAGTGCTACCTTAAACCAAAAAGAAACCGATCAATTATTAGAAGTTTTACGTAGGTACCCCTCAGCCTTAGGATATAAGATCTCTGATCTAAAAGGAATAAGCCCATCCGTATGCATGCATCGGATTTTGCTTGAAGAAGATTCAAAACCTTCCAGAGAACACCAACGAAGAATAAATCCTATAATGAGTACTGTAGTTAAGACTGAAGTTCTTAAGTTACTAGAGGCAGGTATAATATATCAGATCTCGGACAGTAAATGGGTGAGTCCTGTGCATGTACTACCTAAAAAGGGAGGCATCACAGTCGTGCAAAACGAGAAGGGCGAACCTGTAGCAAAAAGAACCGATGGAGGTTGGCGTATGTGCATAGATTATAGAAAATTAAATAAAGCAACTAGGAAGGACCATTTCCCATTACCATTCATAGACCAAATGTTGGAGCGCCTAGCCAGACACTCTTACTTTTGTTACTTAGATGGATATTCCGGATTCTTCCAAATACCTATTCACCCCGAAGATCAAGAAAAAACTACCTTTACATGCCCAGTTGGAACTTTTGCCTATAGAAGAATGCCTTTTGGACTTTGTAATGCTCCTGCGACTTTCCAACGCTGCATGATGTCTATCTTTGCTGATTATTTAGATGGAATTATGGAAGTATTTATGGACGATTTCTCAGTTTGTGGATCAGATTTCAAAAATTGTCTTGTCAACCTTGAGAAAATCCTGGAGAGATGTGTGGAGGTAAACCTTGTGCTAAATTGGGAAAAATGTCATTTCATGGTCACCGAAGGGATTGTTTTAGGACATATAGTTTCCGAAAAAGGTATAGAGGTAGATAAAGCAAAAATAGAAGTCATAGAGAATCTAAAACCGCCGAAGACTATCAGGGAGATAAGAAGTTTTCTTGGACATGCCGGATTTTACCGACGTTTTATCAAGGATTTCTCCAAAATAACAAAACCCTTAACTGGTCTTTTGATGAAAGATGCTGAATTTATCTTCGATGAAAAATGTACTGAAGCATTTAATCTCCTGAAGCAAGCTCTGATTTCAGCACCTATAATGAAACCCCCTGATTGGTCAGAACCGTTTGAGATAATGTGTGACGCCAGTGATTACGCTGTTGGAGCCGTTCTAGGTCAGAGAAAAGACAAAAAGTTACATGTGATTTATTATGCCAGTAGAACCCTAGACGCTGCACAGCTCAACTACGCAACAACCGAAAAAGAGCTCCTAGCTGTAGTTTTTGCAATAGACAAATTTAGATCTTATCTAGTAGGAGCCAAGATTATAGTTTACACCGACCATGCTGCCATTCGTTACTTACTAAGCAAAAAGGATGCCAAGCCTAGGTTACTTCGATGGATTCTATTACTGCAAGAGTTTAATTTGGATATCCGTGATAAGAAAGGCACTGATAATGTGGTAGCTGATCACCTATCTAGGCTAGAATACCTGAAACCTGATCCAGTTCCCATAAATGACGATTTTGCCTATGATAGACTGATAGCCCAACTAGAAACCATTGAAGAAGATAACCCAGACCCTCATGAGTATTTTCAAAAATCCTTAGCCATAAGTGATGTACCTTGGTATGCAGACTTTGTTAATTATCTAGCCGCTGACATCATACCCCCTGATCTAAACTACCACCGGAAGAAGAAGTTCTATAGTGATGTGAGAAACTTCTATTGGGACGAACCGTTTCTTTTCAAGAGAGGTAAAGATGGCATTTTCCGCCGTTGTGTTCCAGAAGAAGAGGTAAATAATATAATTGAGCATTGTCACTCTGCACCCTATGGTGGACATGCAAGCACATCGAAGACCTACGCCAAGATTCTTCAAGCTGGCCTATTCTGGCCTACTATGTGGCGTGATGTCCATGCTTTCATTGTCAAGTGTGATAGATGCCAACGCACAGGAAATATTTCAAGACGTAATGAAATGCCGTTAAGAAATATCCAAGAAGTAGAACTCTTCGACGTATGGGGTATAGACTTTATGGGACCGTTCCCACCATCTTTTGGAAATCAGTACATCTTAGTAGCAGTTGACTACGTGTCTAAATGGATTGAAGCTATCGCCGCACCCACAAATGACACCAGAGTAGTCATCAAATTATTCAAGAATTATATATTTCCCAGGTTTGGAACCCCCCGTTTAGTCATAAGTGATGGAGGATCACACTTCATATCGAGAATATTTGATAAACTTTTAAGCAAGTATGGAGTTAAGCATATAGTAGCATCACCATACCACCCACAGACCAATGGACAAGTGGAAGTATCTAATAGGGAGATCAAACAAATCCTCGAGAAGACTGTCTCTATATCTAGAAAGGATTGGTCACAGAAACTTCAAGAAGCATTATGGGCCTATAGAACCGCTTTCAAAACTCCTATAGGAACAACCCCTTATCAACTGGTCTATGGAAAATCATGTCACTTACCTTTTGAATTGGAACATAAGGCCTATTGGGCCATCAAAACTTTGAATTTGGATTACTTGACTGCTGGTGAAAAACGTATCCTTGACATCCACAAATTAGAAGAGCTCAGACAATCTGCCTACGAAAATGCCATCATATACAAAGAAAGAACAAAAGCTTGGCATGACAAAAGAATCATAAGAAGAGACTTCAAGATAGGCGATCCTGTTCTCCTGTTCGATTCTAGGTTACGACTATTTCCAGGTACACTCCGTTCGAGATGGACTGGCCCTTTCGAAGTATCTAAGGTCCTAAGATCCGGTGCTATTGAAATCAAGAACCAGACATGTAAACCATTCATCGTTAATGGACAGAGGTTGAAGCTCTACGAAGGAGGTGACATCCCAACAACATACTCCATTCATACTCTGAGTGATCCACCAAATCCTCTGTATGATGTTTAAAAATCGGTCGTCGAGCTAATGACGTTAAACAAGCGCTGCATGGGAGGCAACCCATGGTTTTCTTATTTATGTACTTTTTATTTATTTTTACTTTATTTTAATTTGTTTATTTTATTTTTATGTCAGGACTAACAATTGAATGTTTTATGTGCTTTCAGGACTTGTTTGCTAACCTTGTACAGGATGCAGAACCCTGATGACATGCACGTGGCCTTTAGAGATGATGCACAGAGAGAGCGTTACTATGTTCACATAAGACGCCCTATGGCTCCTACCAGGTACCCTGACCATGACTGCATGGATGCCTTGGGGATAGAGCCAAGCGTCAGATTTTTATGCCATCAACTCCACTGGGACCAGTTTGACTACAGGAACAACACTTATAGGAACTTGACTCTTGAGTTCCTCAGCTCGTTTCATTATGACCCTTGGGCTGGACCCGATGGACTCGCTGTTTTCAGGTTGTTCGGGATTGACTACTCATTCTCTCACAGAGAGTTTGGTGATTTGCTAGGTTTCCAGACTACTCCTGATGCTATTCCAGAGACTCCGATGGGGTATTTTATGAGCAGAGAAGTGGAAAAGTTTTGGACTAAAATATCCGGCGGAGGGAGCCAAGATCCTTCTACCCAGTTTTCTCAGGTAATCCACAACCCTGCATTGAGGTACTTCCAGATGATTCTGGCACATTCTTTCCTAGGTTTTCCAGATACAGAGACACTGCTAAGTGAAGAGGAGATTTTCCTACTGTTTTGTGCGACTCAGTCTCGCCCTGTTGCTTGTGGCAACTTTCTGTTAAAAGGCTTGGCTAGTGTTGCCAGATCATCCGTAGGCATCATCCATGTCGGTGGGATTGTTACACAGATAGCTACTGCATTGGGTTTGTCTCGCAAGTTATTGCACCTCAGGACCTTCTGCTGCTACACCACCCTGGATATTGATTTTTGTCTTGATAGAGGACTGATGAGGAGGGCTTCTTTTGAGCCCAACATGTTTAGATTGTTGATCGACGGCGAAGCGATACACTATTTTACATTACCAGATCCGCTGATGACCAGTGTCCATGATCCTGAAAATTGGAGTTATGCTCTAGAGGGTTATGGAGAGACTGTCGAAGAGCCGAAATCGCCTCCCGCCGCTGAGTACACTCCTACACCTCTTACTCCCCGAATCACTGTTATGTCTAACAATATGTCTCTGCAGCCACCTGACCTACAAACACAGATTTATGAGCTCCGCAAGGAGACTGCCCTGCTCAAGCAGGAAGTGGCAGACTTGGAGTTACAGATGCAGGTTTCTGATCTCACTCATGCCTCAGAGGCCGATGCTCTATATCAGGCGATTGAAGAGCTTCGGAGGGAGATAGCTGAGATTCGTGGATCAAGCCAGGAAAAGAAGCCTACCACATGACTCATTCTACACTGACAGCACTACCCTAGTATTTAATTTCCCTTTTATATGCTTTATTTTATTTTTCGCATCTCCATGCATTATTGCATCTATTACATTTTCTTTTTCATGCACTTTGATTTCACCATATATATTATTTCATGCACTAATCTCATTTTTTCTTTTTCTTTTATTTTATACCCAATAAAAAAAAAATTTATATATATATAATAAAAAAATAATAAAAATAAAAATAAAAAATAATAAAAATAAAAAAAGGAACAAAAATACTTTTACAGTCACACGCCGCACCATCTTCCTCTAACCCTGTTGCAGGTGCTGCTCTTGGATTCTATGTCACTGAGGAGATGTGGCGTGCTATGAAAACTAGAGAAGAAAGGCGTGATGGCCTTCTCTCTACTATTTCACAGCAGCTGACGGACAACATGAGCTTCATGCAACAATCGCGATTGGTTTCGGATCGTGCTTATACAAACGTTTGCCGTACCTTGAACGATATCTCATTAGAGCAGAACCGTCAGAGAGAGTTCAACAGCCGACACTACCAGCTTGTAGAGGCTACTCAGGGTTCCATCTTGGGTAACCTTCGAGAGGTCCGGAGTGCTCAGGCTGCTTTATCATCACGACTCGACCGGAGGGACCAGCATCGCAGTAGATCCCGTCGTTCCAGACCATCACATCAGGACGGCGAAGGCACCAGTGCCCCTCCTCAGTAGTCTTTTCCAGGTTACCCCCCTTATCTTATTTCGAAACATTGGGGACAATGTTCGATTTAAGTGTGGGAGGGGATTTTATTGCTTTCCGTCATTTCCCTTTTTAGTTAATTTCCTTTCAGTTATTTCCCTTTCAGTAATTTAATTTTCTTAGATAATGCATGAGTCTGACGAGTCACTAGTATAGTGTATTTTTAGTTCATCTTCATTTTTTCCCATTTCCTTAGCCTTACCAGAAAAATTTTAAAAAGAAAATAATGTTGTTTCACATGTTTTTTGGGCTTTGGGACAGGTTTAGATTAGGATGTGGTGACTTAGGTCAACTTTTTGAAACATCAGAACCATTTTAGCACCATAGACCTCTTGAATATAGGAATCACTCCTAAACCCCACCACCTTGGCCTTTACTATCATTTTAAAAATTGTCCTAAGTAGTTTATCTTAGCAGTCAGCTCCGGCTTAAGCATGCTCTACGTAGGGGGTCGATGAATATAAGTGAATGATCCAGTGCTAATAAAAAAAGAAAAAAAGAAAAAAAGGCAAACTCTGGTATAGGTGACCCTCACAAAGTCATTTAAACCGAAAAAAGAGAAAAAAAAAAAAAAAATTTTTGCCACAAAAAGAAAAAAATTGCAAGTCACCTATTGTTAGTTGGTTTAGAGGTATCTGGCACTGAACTTGGTAGGGCGGATTACGATCCGATCCCCCGCAGCTACATTTAGGCGAAATAAAAACAGGTTTACACATGCTTATGTGCCAGAAACCTTATGTTATGGATCAGAATCACTAACCGGTCACTCTACTATGAAGCATGTACGGATAACGGGCTTAATGTGATTGCGCCTGAATGAAAAGGACACAAAAAGATGAGAAGATAGGCCTAGGTATCGTGGGATGATATGGAGTGGTTAATATAGGATTGAAGTTTGTGCTTGTGTTACTATGGTACCCTTGGTTCACTTAGTTAGTATCTGTCACTGCATCCTGACTTGAACTTAGAATCCCTTTAGCCCAAAGACAAGTGTTGACACCATATTTTCTTAAGCTTTAATGTTTGCTTGAGGACAAGCAAAGGTTTAAGTGTGGGAGAATTTGATCACACTAAAATTCACCGTATTTCTGACTCCGATTTCGCATGCATTCTTAGCTTTTATTGTTGTTTTGCTTTGTTATTGCTTTGTTTTCTTATGTTTTCAGGTTTTTATAATAATCGGAGCTTGAATCGGGAAAAGGAGCGAAAAAGGAGTGAAAACGGACGAAAACCTAGAAATTCAGCATTTTGCACTTGCGGCACCCACCGTGGCGGGCGCCATGGGGTTAGCCATGACGTGGCCACGTCTCAAGACCACTCCTCAACCTCCAAGACCCACGATCCCCACTCCATCATCCCCTGTAGGGACCATGGCGGGCGCCATAGGCCTGTGGCGGGCGCCACAAGGCCAAATTCCATAACCTCCACTTTTTAGTGGAGGGGCGTCCCGGTCATTTCATGCTTTCAGTTTTTACTATAAATAGGACCTTAGATTTTCGTTTTTCTTCATCCAGAATTAGAATTCTCTAGGCATATATCAGTTATAAAGCAGTTGCCATTCCACATCGGGGTGCCTCTGCAATCGAGTGATCGAGTCTGTAATCTGTCTGTGGTTCGAGTTTTGGAGCACTCTGGAGGAAGTTAATCCTGCCGCCATTTTAATTCAAGTTCGTACTTTACTTTTATTTATTTCTGCCTCGCTTTTATTTTGTTTATTTCCCGCACTCGCACATTTACTTTGTTTATTTCCTGCACTCGCACATTTACGTTGTTTATTTCCTGCACTCGCACATTTACGTTGTTTATTTCCTGCACTCGCACATTTACGTTGTTTATTTCCTGCACTCGCACTTTACTTCGTTTACTTTCCGCACTCGCTTTAAATTACTTTTATGAAAAACTATAAAAAGAATATTTACTTTATCATGTCTAACTAATTCCATAAAGGTTAGAATGTAAGGATCGTAATTAAACCAGTAATCAGTATAATTGTTCGTGGAAACACCTAAGGGCTATTTTATCTTTCAATTCAAATAATTGTTTTTAACTATTTCAAAAACATCCAAAAGCGCTTTGTATAGTTCATTAGGAGATTTTAGATTAAAAAGAAAAGAGATTTTAAAACGATTTTCGGACGCGTTATGAAGTTTAAACTCTGGTTCGCAAGAACCTCTTTTTGCTAAGAAGTCCAGGTTAAAATACTTTTCAACTTAGTTAAGATACTATATTTCTTAAAAATAGGTTTACTACTCTAACGCAGTACGCACCTTTTTATCCGTGACAATAGGAGGGGTTGATTAGAGAGTACAACTCGGTTCTGAATACGCGAAAGCGACAGTTCCTGTTAAATTAGTTCTTTTCAAAGAAGAAAACACTGCCCATAAGTAGTTCCACTAACAAGTACTGGATTATCATTGATTACGTGAATTACATTCGAGCCTGTCTTTATTTATTATTTAAAATTATAATTTTATTTACCATTGCACCCTTATTAAAACCCTTAAAAATAGTTGCCTTAGATACACACCATAACAACAGGTTTGATAGATTGACACTTGGTCTCTGTGGATTCGATAATCTTTTATATTACTTTGACGTGATTCGTACACTTGCGAAAAACACGCATCAACCACATACCTATGCCTCAACTATGCTACACATGATGCAATGTTTTTGGTTATTTTTGTGAACTTATGTATGCTAAATCATATGCAAAATGTTGAGGAATGAGAGGGAAAATTTTGAGGTATTACAAAGGTAGATGAACAATTTGAAGAAAGGAGGTTTTAGGGTTTCTAAAGTGTAGAAATTGGGTGAAGTAGTGTGAGTGGGTAAATAATGTGATTGGAAGAGAGATAATAAAACAAAATAATGAGGATTAATAAATTAACGTAATCATGATTTAACCAATTCCAATAAAAGTACTACTCATTGTGTACTCTTAGTAGATGTACTGATTTAAAGTATTACCAAGGTTACACACATTAATCACCTAATTAAGTGACACGTTTTGATGTTCTAAGAGTCTAGAAAACCAAAAGGTTTCCATCTGATCAGATACACTTATGACCGAAGCATCTTATGATGATTGAGTTTAAAAGAAAATTAAATTTCTTTAGACTCTGACTAAACACATCTGATTTTGATGAAATCTTACTTTGGACAATAGTCCATTTTCATATGCCTCAGAATAAATAGAAATATATCTTCAGCCAAGGGTTTTATAAAAATATCAGCCCATTGATGGTTTGTATCTATGAATTTTAAACATAATATCCCCTTCTGAACATAGTCTCTAATAAAATGATGTTTAATTTCTATGTGCTTAGCCCTAGAATGTAAAACTGAATTCTTGCTTAAACAAATAGAAGCAGTATTATCACAAAAGATAGGAATGTTACTCTCGTGTATCTGATAATCTTTCGGCTGGTTCTTCATCCACATAATATATCTACTACATAGAGAAGCGAATATGTACTCTGCTTCTGCTATTGAGAGAGCAATTCTTGATTACCTCTTGCTTGACCATAAAATCAGATTCTTCCCGAGAAACTGAAAGTTTCCAGAGGTGATCTTTCTTTCCAATCTGTTCCTGCGTAATCTGTATCACAATAACCAGAAATAGAATACTCTGATGTTATTTGATACATCAAGCCAAGATAGTAGTTCCTTTCAGATACGTTAGAATTATTTTAACAACAGTTAAATGAGAATCCCTATGGTCTGATTGAAATCTAGCACACAGATGAACAGTGAAAAGAATATCAGGTCTAGAAGCAATTAAGTATCGAAAAGAGCCTATCATACCACAATAGAGATTCTGACAAAGCTTACCACTTACCTCTTCTTTTTCAAGAATTAATGATTGATGCATCAGAGTCTTAGCTGCTTTACAGTCCATCATGTTGAATTCCCAGATAGAACTTCAATTCACCCATAAGACTCATCTCAAACTCTGCTTGCATTAGCTTAGAAAACTCCTCACAAATAGAGGGATTAGCAGAGCCAAAAATAATATCACCAACATAAATATGAACTATGAGTATATCATTTTTGAATGTTTTACAAAAGAGAGTGTTGTCATACATGCCTCTGGTGAAGTTATTTTCTAAAAGAAAATTACTCAATCTGTCATACCAAGCTTTGGGAGCTTGTTTCAGACCATAGAGAGACTTTTTAAGTGTAAAAACAAAATCTAATTTCTCATAATTTTCAATGAGAAATGCAGGAAGTTCCTCGCTCAGTGAGCTAAAACCCTCGCTCAGCGAGACCTGGGAGTTTTGTTTTATGTTTTTAAATCGTAACTTGTGATTCGGGTATCCGTTTTTAGTGCTCTACATATCGATTCGAAGCTGGGAATATTTACTAATTGATGATGCTAAGAGATATTACATTTGTTTACCCGACTTTTATTCGACTTTTCTGATTAACCGTAATTATGTTAGTTAGGGAATTTTGGAAGGTATGCCTGATCATGAGGATTGATTGAGAGTAGATACATGAGATCATTGTGAGAATTGTTTAATCATGATAACTAGACTAAAATGTTAGAATTATGTAATTGAGAACTGTATGATTAAAAGTATCAAAAATGGAGAAAGTTTGAGGAATCTTACCATAAACCAATAGTGTGGTCTTGTAGTGCAACTAGGATTGTTGGGTGGTATAACTTGTGAGATGCCTAGTTTTACCTAGTTTGTTGTGAACTTTTAGCGTGCTATACACTAGGCCTCCGTTATAGTCTTGTGTAAGTCTTGAGGTGGGTGATGTTAAGTGCCACGGGAAGCATCCGTAAAGATTTGAGGTGTGTATGTTACGAGATCAACCACATTAGTCTTGTATAAATCTTGAGGTGGGTAGATCTTGGTCCCACAGGAAGCAATCGTAAAGGCTAGAAGTGTGTATTACATGGTGTCCTCTGTAAAGTCTTGTATAAGCCTCAATGTGGTTACTTTGTGTTTCGCAAGAGCATCCGTAAGGACTTAAGGTACCGGTTGTATATATGCGGGTTTTGTTTGAGGTGTGTAGGATACGAATCCTCCGTAAAGTCTTGAGTAAGCCTTGAGGTGGGTTACTTTTAGTCCCACGTGAAGCATCTATACAGATTTAAGGCAAGGTGCTACACTAATTAGGCGATAATCTTGAGTAAGTCTTGAGGTGGGTTGCCTTTAGTCCCACGTGAAGCATCCGTAAAGATTGAGGTTAGTGTTATATTGAATCCTCCGTAATAGTCCTGAGTAAGTCTTGAGGTGGGTTACCTTTAGTCCCATGAGAAGCATCCATAAAGGCTTGAGGTAGATGTTTCACTCGTTTAGTGATGTGAGCGTTGTTTGAACCGTTGTTCCATCTCGTACCGGGTCCTTTCAGAGAAGTGACCAAGGACTTGAGTTAGGTTTGATAGAACCTTGTAGAGCCGAGAGAACTCTAAGATAGAGAACCCACTGAGATGTTGTTATCTCACCCCACTATTGTTGTTGTTTTCAGGTTCCTTTTTTACAGGTTAATTTACAAGTGGAGTTATGCTCGAGATGTTTCAAGTGAAGCATAGATTTAGTCTTCCGTTGTGTATTTTCTGTATTTTTGTACAATAATGGATATTGTATATGTTCTTAGTTATTTATTTTAGTATGGTTTCCATGTCTTGTGCCATAGTTGTATTTGTTTATAGAATTGGATAAGAATGTGAATTATACTAGTAGGTATTTATGATGATGTCAGTACCAAAATAACACTTGTATGATATTATTCTAGATATATATTATATGGACGTTACAGTTGGTATCAGAGCAGGTCGTATCCTCGACCTAGCCTTGAAACATCATAAGTAAATCTTGCATGCCTCTTAAGTGTGTTTGGCCGACATGATTCTTAATATCAAACTATGTAGTAATGGGTCTGATCAGCCTAGTGCTATGTATGTGGTAGGTAGGATCATAGTTGTGCGATCATGAGGATTTCGTAGTGTTGTTGCAACTTGTGTTGTGAGAGTGGACTCAAGCCAAGAGTTAGCAGAAGGAGCTTTGGTCAGCTCAGTTGGAGTCTTCTTAAGAATTTTACTTCCTGTGACGTGTGATTACAGAGAAGTGTGTGGGTTGAGGAATCCTTTGGAGTGGATAGTGTAACGCCCCGATTCGATATTTCCTAATTTTGTTGAGTCTTTTATTTTATTTGAGTGATAATTGTCTTATTTGTGAAATTGACATGATAATATGATATGTTGATGTGTTAATGTGATATGTTAGTATGATATGTGATTTTACCGTTTTGAGAATTTTCGGGTAAAATTAGGTTGAAGGGTATTTTAGACATTTGCTAATTAATAATAAATTAGAATTGTGTAGAATTATTATTTTGTGAGAAAATGATATTTGGTGGAAAAGGGAAGAAAATGAGTTAAGTGTAAAAATAGTTAGTAAGAGTTATAAGAGAGAAAAATAGAAAGAAAGATAGAAAGAAAAATATATAAGAGTGGAAAGAAAAGAAAAGAGGGAATAGAAAGAAAAAGAGGAGAAAGAAAGGGAAGATAAGAGAAAAGAAGATAAAAGTGGAAAAAGTTGTAAAATCATCAAGATTGCTCCTAGGAATCGAAACAATCGAGTAAGGGTGGTAAACATTGTTATCTTAATCTTGTATGTGATTATGTATGTGGTAGATTGTGTAGGTTTTTGTTTTGGTGAAGTTTAGAGAGAATGAAATGTTAGGGTTTGTAAACACCCCAAATTTGACCTCTCTTTTTCTCACACCTTGGCTTGTAATCCTTCATATTGCATTGCATAAGCATACCATCTCACGCTGCATAGTTATTTCACTACATAAGTTGCATAACTAGGGTTTGTGATCAAATGAATCTTAGAAGTGGTTTGAGCTATATCAGAGGCCATGAAGCATGCCAAAAGGGTCCATGAGTGTTCTATGATCATATTATACCTCCAAGTTTTCTTTAAAGTCACAAAATCTCAGAGGATTACACAGCTACCCAGGCAGGCTTAGGGTTTCCTACACAGATGACCAGAAATTAGGGTTTTGGGTTTGAGGCCCTTACACTTAAAGTTTTTGGCCATTCTTGATTATATTGGTGTATATATGTTATAAGGAGCATGTGTATCAAATTTGAAGCAAAAATTCTTTGTGGAAGTCATCTGATCAAATGGTAACTTGTTGTGCAAGAAAAATCAGAATCAGGGCATCTGAGGCCTCCATCAAGGGTACCAAAGGGTCATATTCATAAATTTGAGGTTCTATGATCTTTATTTGATCTTGGGAATGGTTAGAAGCTCACAAGATTGGAGAATTTTGAGCCATTTGCAAAGTTTCCATTTTTGGACATGACTTGTAATGTAAACTTTTCATTTTGGGAAAGATTTTCAACCTCCTCTTTCTTGATCAAAAAGGCTTCAAATGAAATTTTTCCAAACATGAAAGTTGTATATTGGATCTTCCCATTTTCAAAAAGTACAAGAACTACTCTTGATTCATCCTAGAACTCAATTTATGATGGATCAAAGTTGGCAAAAATCACATAATTTTCAAGTTCATGCTAAAGAGGGAAATGTGCAATTTTTCTTTCCAAGCCTTCTCATGACCTCTAATGCACTTCTACACATCATAGAAACATAATGCAACTTGTTTATACCAGAATTGTGCCAAGAACCAAGGATTTTCATGACTTGCATCTCAAGAGTTCTCAAAGTTGTGAAAATGCAAAACACATACAATCTCATGATCCAAATGTTACAGCTCATCACAAATGATCCAAGGGTGCTCCATGAAGTTAGCTGGTGCAGAACCACACTTCAAAACATCTTTGTCCTAGCCCATGCCTCTAGTACACAAAATCTTGACTTTTTGCATTTCAAGCCATGCCAATCCCACAGTGCCACAACAACTCTTCTAACCAATAGCATTGTTTATACAAACACTAAGAAGCATAAAACACATAACATCAAGCCTTGAAACATACCCGATCATCAGATTGCAAAAAATCCTCTCAAACACTTGCCTTCTTCGAAACTCATTACACAGCCATCAAACATCAAATTTTCTTTCACCATTCAATCATACATGACCTAAGGAACACATCCCACCCATTGCCATGGTCTAAAACTCAACACACAAGAACTCTATTTTCTGCCAAACCAGAACCACACATCACAAAATAGCCCATTTAAACTCCATCAAAGCATTTCAATAGCTTCAGGGGGACCAGAGGAGCCATTTTGCACCAAAGGGAGGCTTTGAAAGTTCAAGTTTGAAGAGCTTCAATTCAGGTAGCCTCCATGAACAAATTTTCTAGAACTTCATTTTCTTGTTATAAATTGAATCTATATGTTATCCTGATCACCATGATGTATTTAGATTTGAAAATGAGTGAGAAATGACCATTTTATGATGCTCTGAAATTTTGCCAGTGTTTGATGTTTACTTCGATTCTCATGATTCTTGTGATATAAATGTTGTTTGATGATTAATTCGTGTTCCATGAAGTGTGGGGAGTGTTTCTGGGCAGGGTAGAGGGCTTAGGGTGGCCTAGGGAAGAAGATAGGGTTTTGGGTTGGCCGGAGAAGATGACCGAAGCATTGTTTTGGTCATCTGAAAGTGATTAGGGTTAGGGTACCCAGATTGAATGTGAGCCCTTAGATCCTGATTAGGTTAGTGAGTCGACGGCCCAGATTTGTCATTAACCCTAATTATGTTTAATTAAATTAAATCCCAATTAATTAACTCAGAATGAATATCAGCCCTTGGATAACGCGCGTATCATAAGTTTGAACCTGGACCCTTAGATTCCCATACCTTTAGTCAAGCTGACTTGCAATCTCAACCTTTGATCCAGTTTCCACGCAATCTGAGCCATCCCTTTCAATTACTTTGCATTTTTATTTTATTTATTTTGCATTTGTTTTCTCATATTTATTTAAAATAGCAAATCCCTTTCTAAAATTATGATCTTTTGCATTTTATCTTCAAATATTTTTCAGAAACCAAAAACATTTTTATTTTTAATTTTTGCATTAAAAATCTATTTTTAAATCATTTAATTGTATTATTTAATTAATTAATTCATTTTAATTAATTAAAAATACTTTTAGGTATTTAAAAATCACCAACAAAATCATGAAGCATTCTTACATATTTAGAACAATTTACAAACTCATCTTACAAATTTCTTTTAGGGTTTGATCTTGTTTTGACGATTAACCATGAATTAGTGTTTCCAAATTTCCTATTTTTCTAACCCTAACTTCAAAAATCTATTTCTGATCAACCAAGATGAGTTTACACATGGTTCTTTTTGCATTCTTTCACACATTGCATATAGTATCTAGGGCATTTAACTCATATTTTTTCATTGCATATTCCATTTGTTTGGCATTTTTCATGAAGAAGTACCCAAAACCCTAGCCTAACTTAGAAAAACCATAACTTGACTTTGGTGTAGCTTTTGACCTCCATCTTTGGGGAGTGATCTTATGTGTGTTTAGGGTTCATTTGGTTGCATTTTCAATTTTTATCATGTGTTATCCTTCTGTTGTGGACATGTGCATCTCATACTTTCTTAAAACCCTAATTTGCCATGTTCATTTGCATTCATCTTTGCATACCTTCATCTTATGAACTTGTCATGACATCTCATGCATTTGTATGTCATCTTAGATACCTTAGGACATGTATGAACATTGATTGATCATTGTTGCATCCATTTGGTATGTTTTGCACTCATTACTTCTTATGTGTATTCATGTGATTTCAAGCTTCTAACATGCCTTCCCTTGTATCCCATCTCTTGTATGATCATGCATAAACATTGTACATGTCTTTGCATCATTTCATAACACATTTTCATTGTGTTTGAACTTCTGTTCTTGATCATTGCATCTTCATTTTCCTTATTTCCTTTTGTTTCATATCTTATGCATTCATACTAACTTTTCAGGGGCTTCAGGTAAGTTGTTTAGGATGTGGATTTGCCTCCACATCCAACCTCTTATTATCTCTTCATTTGCATATTTATTTTTCTTTGAAGGGAGTTTGACTCACTTATGCTCTCTCCTGCTCCCTTTCTTTCTCTTAGGTTACTTAACTTCTTCAGGAAGTAAGTAACCTATTCTCCTTTCCTTCTCTTTTCATCTGCTTCTTCTTCCTTGGTGTCCATCTGAAGATCTTTCTCTAAGAATCACAAACCATAGGAATATCCAAGCATGATAACTTTAGGGTTGTACATAGTCTCCCCTAGTTTTTACCTTTGAGTCTCCTTGAGTCTCTGCTTCTCATCTCATAATCAAGGCTAAACAGTTAAAGTTTTAAGACTCTGAATTAGGGTTATGCCTGTATCCTTATCTTAGGATGAAGTGTATTTCTTTAATAGTTAGTGTTAAAACTTTAAGTTGTTTACACCTCCTAATCAAAACACCTAATAATCATTAAGACTTAAGCTTCTAACTTGGGCCTTATATTAGGGTTACATCTCTGCCTATTGGTTCAGAGGAACTAACCCTAGTGTTCAATGGACAAGTCCCCCTCAGGTTTAGTCTTACAAACATAAAATCCATTTCTTAATCCCACCTTTAATTAAAATCCACTTTTATAAAGGCTTGTTATATAATGATTTTAATCCCTAACCATGGATTAAGTTGAGGAGTCTTCCTCATCTTAAGTGTTCTCATCTATTATCCTTCTCTTAGGATGGTGTAATGAGTTCACTAATCCCTGATTAGAGATTAAACTCATTACTTAACACAAAAAAAAAATCCAAAAACACTTAATAATCACAAGTAGGTTAATGATCTTAATCCTGCATCATTAGGGTAATTAAGTTGAGATTTTCATCTCATACTTAAGTAGACTCATTATCCCTAATCAGGGGTGATATAATGAGTTTACGACCCTTGATTAAGGCTTAAGCTCATTATCTTATGCAAAACACCAAAAACAATAAAAACCTGAAAACACAAAAACAAACAATAAACGTCTCCTCCGAGATTTTTTTCTCATCACACTCACTCTGAAAACGAGAACTCGATTCTTCCGTCTAATGCAAGACAGTTAGCACTCGAGCCATACAAGTCATACACTTGAGTATTGACAAGCAAATAGTTCACAACAAAAATACTAAGTCTCTTTGAGTCGAACTACGGTGTTCTAACTTCCTCATTGCACGAGAGGATCCGTAGGAATAACTTAATAGTTATCGAACAAAATTCTCTTTGTCCCCCCTCTCCTCCTCCCAGTTCCCTTTCCTCAGCCTCAGTTTTGAGCACTCACTTTCTTCTTGCACTGACACTCTGTACATCCATTCCTCCTTAGCCTTTTATACACAGTTAGCACATACACTATCCCCTTTTAAACACAATCAGGTATGCGTGGATCCCGTCGAGTATAAAGGACGATCTGGGTGCTAATACCTTCCCAGGTCGTAACCTACCCCCTTACCCAGTTTCTTTGGTTCGCAACCGTCTTATCCATCTCATTCTAGGTTTATGCAGCATTACCTTTCCTTCGAGATAAAAATGCCTAGCTGGTGACTCTATTAAACCTTAACCTTCTCTTCGCCTCGTCCGTTCGCGTTTGCATCGGGATGAAAATCCGGGGAGCGACAAGGTTTTGATGAAAATGTGAGAAATTGGTAGATTAATCGGTTAGAACTTGTTATAATCGAAGTATGATATTGAGTATATGTTATTGATAATGTTTATGAAGTTTTATTTGAGTTTTGGTTGGTTTTGGGCTGACTGTTGTGCAACTGAGATTTCTAAAATCGCAGCTCTCGCTCAGCGAGTTTTCCAGAGATTTTCTCGCTCAGCAACCAAGAAGGTTGCTCAGTGAGCCTGGAGGTTTTTGGGATTTTTGTGTTTTAATTTATAACTTTAGTTTCAGTTATCTGTTTTAGGCGTTCTTTATATCGATTCGAAGCTAAAAACATGTAGAAACTAATGATGCTAAGAAATGTAATTTTTAGCCGACTTTTACCCGACTTTTTCGATATAACGTAAATGAGTTAATTATGGAAATGGGGGTTTGGTGTGATGTTGTGGCCGTTTGGAAAATGAATACATTTCTTGAATTGAATGCAATTGTATGCTAATTGAATGAGATGAGTGCATGATTATGTTGTGAATAATGTATGCATTTTCAAGAATGTTGTGTGTCATTTTGCATGTGAAGCATAATGTATGCATTCTTGTGTTGCGGGATTCTTTGTGAATCCGTTGTAGCATCGTGTGCTCATGTGGAGTGTGAGCAATGACTACAACATGATCGTGTGCCCATGTGGGGTGTGAGCGATAGGATTGTGTGCCAGTGTGCAATGTGAGCAATGGGTGATTTATTCACATTGATTGTGTGCCCGTGTGGGGTGTGAGAAATCGGGTTGTGTGCCCATGTGGGGTGTGAGCAATCCATAAATATTGTGTGCCCATGTGGGGTGTGAGCAATGGGTGAACATTGTATGCCCAACGGGGAGTTACTTTAGGTGACGAGCGATGATTCCAATTAGTTCCTGAGTGAACTTGATGATGATTGAGTCGGTACCGCATTGCATTTGCATAGATTCGTGAGTCGGTCTCTATGATTTGCATTTATCATCTGAATTGTGAATTGGTAATATAAACATGAATATATATATATATATATATATATATATATATATATATATATATATATATATATATATATATATATATATATATATATATGTTTATATGGAGATAAAAGTATGTATTGATGAAAACATACTTGAGTATATATGTATGTGTGGATATATATATATATATATATATATATATGTGTGTGTGTGTGTGTGTGTGTGTGTGTGTGTGTATACATTGTAGTGTATATGTGTGAATAAACATGAATGATGTATGTTTATGTGATGTGAATGAAGTGGTGAAAGCATGCTTGAGGTTATGTATGTTGGAGATGATTTGTGGTGAGAACATGTTTTATGTGTATGTTATATGTTGAGATATATAATTATATACAATGTTATTATGATAATGTTTCTCACCCTTATGTTGTTTTATGATGCTCTATGAGGCATTGCAGAGTAGGTTGTTGGAGGTCTTTTTGTGAAGCTTGTCTTCATTCTTTTGGTCGGCCGTCTCTGATATGTAGTACCGGGTAGCTAGGGTCGGCTTGACGCCTTTTGTGATACATTTTGTACATGTATTTTGGTGATGAATGTTTTATGTAAACATGAAATATTTGGTGAATCAAACTTGATGATATATATATATATAAGTATATAAGTTTGATGTTGTTAATTGTTAGTTTCCGTTGTTATTTGAATCTTTTGAATACGGGTGTAAGGATGAAATCCTTCCGTTGCAAGTTACCCCGTTTGTTGCATATCTTTAAATGAGCAGGTTTTGTATGTTTTAATTTCACGTATAATGTGGCATGCCTCTTTTATACCATGTTTAAGGGGTGTTACATTAAGGATCTGAAGGGTAAAGATATCTACGGTATAAATGGTCAGTGTATCAGGGAATGAGTAAAGTCGCTGGTGGACCGGTAATAGTCACTGGTATAATCAAGAGCGTTGAGAAGCCTCATTCCGCGAAAAGAGAGAGTACTTGTGGAATGTGTGGTGTAAGTTCAGGAATGAGTAATTCTTGTGAGTTGTTCAATTCTAAGGATGCGGTGGCATCGTGGATGAGCGAGAGCACCTCAAGGGATGTATTCAGATAATACCTCCCAGATGGATTGAAGTTACCAGTTACGAGTGTTCGTTTTCTTTAGGGAACCTAAATTTTTGGCGAAAGGTGAAGAGGAACACTAGGATGTGACTACAAGTTTCAAGTGGGACAAGTACACCCCAGACAAAGGGTAGAAAAGCTCTATTTAGAGATATGAGATATATAAAGTACAAAATTGATAAAGTGGTGATAAGTGTTAGACTAAATACATTGGATTTGGAATAAGTTCTAGTATGATGGCTTGTATTTGAGTGAGAGAAGATTACCGCAGAATTGTGTAGTTAATATGGTATGGAGACGACATTGACCGCCCGATATGAGAATGCATTGGATGGTCTGTGCTCATCTGAAGCGAGTGCGTGCTTCTTGATATGCTACATGTCCAAATGGAGCTCTACGATCATTGTTACCTCCATGGACACCACTAGTATCGCCAAGGACAGGATTGCTAACGAATGAGATTAAATAAGTATTAGGCAAGCCTACAAATCCAGAGACTTGGTTTGGATAGTCGTTAATTCGGTATTATATGAAGTTTTTTAAGAGCAGACATCCTGACGTTTGATGGTCCACGAGGATGATGGATGGAAGGACTCTCCTAGAATTGTTGATGACTTGGTTAATAAATATTTTGATGTAAGGAAAGCAGTTGTAGAGGTCAAGTTGATTAGTTATTTGCACTGAATTTCTGCATATGTATCAGATGAATTTGTAATCTGGTTTGCAGTAACCTATTGCTTGGATTGATGAGAACAGGTCCGTAACCACAACTTGTCCACTGTTTTCTTTCAGCATTGGTCGGTGGAATCATTTGTTGGTGATGGTTATAACTTTTAGTTGCGATTGGAATAAGAAGGGAGGCTTAGGTAACAATGAAGATCATAATTTGCTTATGTGTTTGAGTAATCAGTTACACTACTGGTAGTGACTGGTCCTCGTTGTCAAGTTTTGAAAGTTGGATTTTTCTAAGATGTATGCAATTGAACTTGGGTACTCGATTGAAGCGCTCTTAGTACCAATAGAAAGCTGTTGAAATATTCTATGAAACGGTTAGTAGCGGGTAAGGGAACCCCAGATTATATGTAAGTGGAGGTATCGAAGGTTCGTTAGAGGAGTACATTACCTCAGTTTTCAAGTGTAAGGAATAATCGAAGTATTTGGGATTTATCTCTAGTGGGGTTGAGAAGGTTGTTGTTGTTTTATTTCTCACCAAGGAATTAAAGAGAGAGGACAAAGTTATATACTAGAGATGAGATGTTCATTGTTTTGTTTTTCTTCCCGATAAGAGTTATGTGTTGGATTAGTTCATGGACAAACTAAGTGTTAGATTGCGACTAAACCCTTTTTGATAATGTAATTGTGAGAGTGGAATCGAGCCATTCCGTTGTGTATATGTGTTGTGACCGTGACAAAATGGTAGTTCTACTTCTTCGCTTGTTGGAGTTGTGATCTGCATGTTGTGCCCGTTTGTGCTATCTTGAGTTGTGAACGGAGAGCGTTTGTGCTCATGTCTCAACATCGAGAGTGAGAATTATCTTGCAAGATGGTGTGGACTGAATTAGTAACTTTGAGTCAGATTGTTTGTTAATGAGAAGAATAAGTTCAGTTGTGTTTGATCGTTTAGCCTCGGATAGGTAACCGATTAACACCTGACTTTTGTTGAGAACCTTAAAGAATCATACATTCTAAACTGTAAGTCTGCTTTGGTTTCCGTTCGAAATATCATGGGTAAAGTGTTGAACTTTCCTTTGAGCATGTTTTGGTGGACGGTAAATGATCTAGATAATTGGTGTCGTCGTTACAACTATTGAAGAATTTAAGTTGCAAGATTATACGAGGATCATGAAGTGTCGATCTCTCCGGAATTGTTTTGGTATTTGAATTATTATGTGGATAAGAGAAGAACGGTTGTCCAGTTTTTGTATCGTTAATTCTTAACATCAATTTAAGGAAACCGTAAAGGTGATACCAATTGTGTGCAGTTGAGTCGTACCCAGAGATAAGGATGTTAAGTCATCTTCTGAGTAAGAGTGAGAAATGAATGTTCCGAAATCATGCGTGTAAATTGGACCGTTTAAGTAATGAAACCCCTGAGAGAAATGGATTGAACAGGAAGTTGGATATGGTCTTCAAAGGCAAGCGTTATGGAAACCCGTAAGTGTACTGAGGATGATTTGAGTCTGGCGTTGGTGACTCGATGGCTGTTGTAAGCTCTGTGGCGTTACTTTGTTTTATTGATGGAGACCTTATGTTGACAGAAATTTCGAGTGAATGGAATGTTTATAACGAGAATTGTTATGAAACATAGTAACCATGGTCAGATTGGTTAAGCCTAATTGGATAATTTGTTTCGAGTTTAGATTGGGATTGGAATTGTATCGGTTATGATTGCAGCAGTACAACCCTGATATCTCTGTCGTTGGAGAGTATGGACCGATGTTATGAACTTGTAGTTGACAAGTGAATCGTTCTATCGTTGCATGTTGCAAGTTCTTATCCTATTGGTTGGTGAGAGCTTCGATGGATAAGTATTTTCTTCGTGGACTATCAGCTTCTTAGTATTGTTTGAGAATTCGTGGTATCTCTGTTGTTAGGCTTTGAAAGCATAATGGAAGGAGACAGATGAAAGAATTCAGTTAGATTGTTGAGGATCAAAGGAGAATTTTATTTCTAAGTTGGTTATTTATTGTAGAATACCGAAAGAATGAAGTGTCTGATATAAATGGTTATAGTTTTGATGTAGACTAAGTGGAATTGGTAAAGGAATTCGTTTGACAACTTTTGAAATAGCGTTAGTGATTGAGGATCTTAATAAGATGCTTTTGTTGGGAAATTGTACAAGGAAGGGATCTCACTAAGATGCCTTGTGGAACCTTGTCGAGGTAAACTGGAGTATTTTGCCTCGTATTGAGAATCAATGGAAGGTTTTAACATGGCTTGTTTCTTCGATGGAAGGATGAGACTAGATGATTGAGTATAAAGAAACAGATAGATTGCAAAAGTAGTAAGTTGGAAATTAACCCGATGTTGGAAACAAGCGTCTGAACATGGACGTGAAGTTTGATTCGTTTCGAAATGAGGACTTTGAGCCGCGAAGTCAGATAGGAATTTGAGTATGTCAGGATATGTAACGGAGTTAAGGATAAGTATGAATCTAAGACAGTGTTGTAAACTGTCTTGAGGATGAGTAAAGGAAATTCGAGGACGGATTTCAATTCAAGGGGGGGGGGGAGAATGTAATACCCCGTATTTAATTAAACACCCTAGATAATATTAATTAGGATAAATTAGTATTATCTAAATCAGATATATTTTCTGGATATTCTCAAATTGGACCCGTTAGTATACTAACTATCGTATATTGGTATAATATACATTGTCTGGTTTTAAAAAAAAAGAGAAACAAGTTATGTATTATAAAAGGAAAAGAAAAGAAAGAAAGTTGGTAAGAGAAAGAAAAGAGAAAGAAGGAAAAAGAAAAGAAAGAAAGGGAGAAGAAAAGAGAAGAAGAGGAAGAAAAATCCTAAGAGAGGAAATGTTTGGATCATCACCATTTCTCCACCAAATCTTCATATTCACGAAACTCCTCGTCGATTTGCAAGGTGGGTTCTTAGTTAGAAACTTTTCTTTTGAGTTTTGGTTGAGTTTATAGTTTTTAGGGTTAGGTAGGTTGGGCATTCACTTCTGATGTGTCCATACCCTTCACATCCATGACATTGGATCCCTTTTCCTTGGTTAGTCTTCTCATAATAGTTTGACCTTCTATTAGAGTTATAAGGTCTTTTATTCTTAGAGGTTTTGAGCTTTATTAAATCCCAGCCCAGTCATATCCCCTGAGTGCTTGTTGTTGTTGAGAATGACATCCAGTGTGTTTGAGCTACTATTCAACATTCTGACAGATTTGGACATATGCTCCATTTTGGAGTTGAGTAGGCTGACTTCACTTTTCAAAGTGTCAATGATCTCTAGATTACTTTCCTTTTCAGCCTTTAATTCCTCAATCTGCTTCTTCTACTTGATATTCTCCATGCATACTTCAGTGCTTCTTTTACACAGCATCCTGTAAGATGCTTCAAGCTCTTCAAATGTCAGCTCCTCATCACTGGATCCTCCTTCAGTTTCACATACTCCAGCTAGAGCAGTGATGTGCTTTGCAGATTCTTCTTCTGACTCACAACCTGAGTCTTCATCTGACCAAGACACATAGAGACCTTTCTTTTGCTTCTTTAGGTAGGTTGGGCATTCACTTCTGATGTGTCCATACCCTTCACATCCATGACATTGGATCCCTTTTCCTTGGTTAGTATTCTCATCATAGTTTGACCTTCTATTAGAGTCATAAGGTCTTTTATTCTTAGAGGTTGAGTTTCTTCCACTTGATCTGGGCCTGTTTTCCATTCTTTTGAGAATTTTGTTGAATTGTCTTCCAAGCATAGCAATTGTTTCTGATAAGTTGTCCTCAGAGTCTGCTTCATGACTTTCTTCTTCTTTATCAGTATTTGAGACCAGGGCTATGCTTTTGTTTTTCTTCACAATTGTACCATTCATTCCCATCTCAAAGGTTTGAAGGGAACCAATAAGCTCTTCAACCTTCATTGTGCAGATGTCCTGAGCTTCTTCTATTGCATTAACCTTCATGTCAAATCTTTTTGGCAGTGATCTGAGAATCTTCCTTACCAACTTTTCATCACTCATCTTCTCTCCCAAGGCACCAGAAGTATTGGCAATTTCCAGGATGTTCATGTAAAACTCATGAATGGTCTCATCTTCCTTCATCCTCAAGTTTTCAAACTTGGTGGTTAGAAGTTGAAGTATTGACATCTTCACCTTTGATGTTCCTTCATGAGTGGTTTTGAGAGTGTCCCAAACATCCTTGGCCAGCTCACAGTGATGCACAAGTCTAAATATGTTCCTGTCAATGCCATTGAATAAGGCATTTAAGGCTTTGGAATTTCCAAGTGCTGAATCTTCTTCCTCCTTGCTCCACTCTTCTTCAGGCTTCAACACTTTTGCCCCATCCTTATTGTCTTGGACAGGGTGCTCCCATCCTTTATTGACTGCTTTCCAAGCCCTGCTATCAAGAGATTTTAAGAATGCTACCATTCTTGGCTTCCAGTAGTCATAGTTGGATCCATCCAATATAGGTGGTCGATTCACAGATCTTACATCTCTGTCCATGTTCCCAAAATTTGCAGTCCCTGGATCTCACCCAGTTAAACAGGCAGGGTGCCTACTCTGATGCCAATTGAAATTCTGGGATCAGGTACGTGATGTCGAATCAGATGTTTAAACACTTGAAAACTTAAACAAAACTTAAAGTGCTGGTAAATTAAATAACACAGGAAATTGTTAACCCAGTTCAGTGTATCTCCACACTTACATCTGGGGGCTACCAAGCCAGGAAGGAAATCCAATATAAGTAATATTAATTCTGGAATTAAACCAACCAGTTTAATCCTTCACTTAATATCTACCCAAGGCAATTTCTACCTAAGACACAACTTAGATATGAGTACCTACTCACTCCCCCTCAATCACACAGTGATATTTTACAATGATTAATAAAATTGAAGTCACACTTCAAACACAACAGCTTGATCTTACTTAAAAGTTTCAGTCAAGACACAATACACTTTTTTCTTAAAAGCTCAAAAAGTGACACACAATTAAAACCTGCTATAAAACACAAACACCCTTTTTGGTCTTCTAAAATTTGTACTCTTTTCTGAGAGTTTCAGTTCCTTAAATAGATGCTTGGATTTTGGGCTTTTTGCAAATTATCCAGACCTGATAAATCCCACAGTCATCACCTTGAATTAGGGTTAGATAGTTTGTTACTTCCTTGATTCAAGGTGAGTTAGTTATTCTGTTACACTGAAGTCAGATAACTAAGCTCCCTGAAGATGCGCCTTGGAGTGCTTATCTCTTCACAATTAATTCCAGATAAATTCTCCTGAATTTACTCAGTTCTGTTATGCATCATTTAAGTCTGGTAGCAGGTTTACGATGTCACAACATCTGGTGTGACATCCTGATGTCTTGACTTAAGTTCATTAACTTTTACTCTGTTTGTCAATGTCACAACATCTGGTGTGACATCCTGAACTAAGTTCAACACTTCTTGTTTGTCAAAAATTCTGCCAATTCTTAACATCTACAAACTCCCCCTTTGGCTAATTTTTGGCTAACACAATCTTCTGGTTTTATCAGAGAGCAGCAGAGTTCTTTTATCAGAGTGCAACAGAGTTCTTTTCTGTTGAATCATGTGAGAGCTAATAATTTTCTCCCCCTCAAACATGTATGTATACTGCTATGACTTGTTCAACAAACTTTGATATACCAATGAGCATTAAAAAAACTTAGTTCAGAAGGCAGAAATTAACATCAGCATTTTTCATTAACATCAGCAGGCATTGTTCATTAACAGCAGCAGTTCAATCACTTCTCCCCCTTGTTAGAAAGAAATTTGGGGCCAAACATTACATAAGCAGAGAGAAAACCAAAAACATTACAAAAAAAAATTACAATGCAGAACAGGCAATACAGTTTCCATCACACCCAGCTTCACTCAGACTCATCATACTCTGTATCTTCTTCATCCTCAGACTCAGCATCAGATCCATCAACATCTCCAGCAACTTCCTCCAGCTCTAGTCTTTGAATTATGTTCTCCAGCTTTTTCTTCCTTTCATCCAGCTCTTTGTAAGTGGTCTTGAGCTCTGCAATCAGGACTGCTTTGGATATAGGAGTCTTGGCATTGGATGGTCCAGCAGATGTCCCACTTGGAGCTTCAACATCTGCAGCATGATGGCTCAGAAAAAGTTTGTAGTGAAAGGACAGTGGACTTTCTCTCTTGCAGATAGAATCCTTATCAGTAAGGATGCCTGGATATTGGTTGAGGATGATTCCACAAAGCAGAGAGGGAAAAGCTATTGGAAGCTTGATTGCTGAAGTTCCTGCATGCTTCAGTGTTTGATCAAAGATATAAGCCCCATAGTCCAACTTAGTCTGGGTGCCTACAACACAGATGAATCTTCCCAGCCCAGTAGCTATAGAAGAAGTGTGATTTGTGGGAACCCAGTTGACAGTTCCAATCCTGTGCAGCATATCATACTTCCTTGTTAGCAGGCTGACAGATAGTTTGCCTTTGACTTGCCAAGACTTGACCTGGTTGGCAGTGATGATTTTGCAGACTTGGTTGTCAGTTTTGCCCAGCTCATTTGGCCCATCAGATTCTCTCCCCAGGTACTGATTTATAACCCTAGGAGAAAAATATACACATCTCCCCCTCACATATACCTTCCTGAAATCCTATGATTTCCCATCAGCACATCCCTCTTGCAGATTGACTATAAACTCCTTGACCAGCAGCTCATAACAGGGAGAAAAGTTGGAGACAGTTTTGAATAATCCAGCATTGGAGATTAAGTCTATTACCTCAGTGCACTCCAAAGAATTGCTGCTCAGCTCTCTTTCCAGAGCTACCATTCTTTGGTAGACATACTTCCACTTGCTCACACTGGAGACATGATGGAAGGACACATTGTCCAGAGGTGCTTCAGGAACAGCAGAGGCAGTCCTGGGAGGTGCTGGCTTCTTCCTTGGTTGGGATGTTGGGACATCCTCCTCAACATCTGAGTCAGGTGGAGTTGTAGCTTTCCTCTTTTGGGTGCTTACCTTTCTCCATTGCTTGGTAGGTCCAAAGGCAAATTTGACCTTGTCCTTCTTTGGAGTTGACTGTTTCTTTTCAGGAGTTGCATGTGCAACAGGCTTCTTCTCCTTCCTAGCCCTAAGCCTCTTGGCTATGCTAGGGTTAACAGATGCAATGATCTCTGTGTCAGAGTCATCATCTAGGTTTTCAACAGGTGGAGGTTGGGAAGCCTCTTTTTCAGTAGTTTGATCAACAAAAGCTTGATCATCAGTGGCTTTATCATCAGTGGCTTTATCATTTGAGGCTTTGTCATGGCCCTCAGATGCTTCAACATTTCTTGGGGCATCCTGTTGAGCAGGTATGTCCTCTTCAGCCTGGATGTTTGATTCTTCTTGTGGAGCAGGCATGCTGTTCAGGGGAACAGACACCCCAGGCACAACTCTTTGTTCAGAAAGAATCATGTTTACCAGTTGTTTGATGGATGCATCCACATAATCAGAAGCTTTGGGTGTGCTTGTAGATGAAGGAGTTCCCTTGCTTTTGCTGAAAACAGGCTCCTTAGCTCTTCTTGCATTTGGAGTTCTAGGTTTTTGAGCAATAGGAACGCTTCCTCTGATCTAATCTATAGGAGTAGCATCCATTGGTACTATAGAGATTGGGGTTGCGTGCACTACATCTTCTTGATTGAGACCCTCATCAATGAAGTTAGGGTTTTGATGTTGAGACATTTTTCGAATGTAGTGGAAGAGGAGTTAGGTTTGATCGATTTTGATGAGCTTAAAGATTCAGCTGTAGCATGCAGAAAGTTTAGTGGAGCTAGTGGGAATGTGAGAAGCTGAGAGCACGTTTTAACATTTATAGAATTCGTTACTAGTGGAATTTTTAAGAGTGGAATATACAGAGTTATTGACCAGACTGGTGCTGCCATCTGGTGATCATGCCACACGATGTCATGAGACATGCTGGCACTTCTCCATAACTGCTATATTTCACATAAGCAGATTCCCAATTTAACCCTTAGGTTTTCAAATTGGGTAGCATCCAAAGCCTTAGTAAATATATTAGCTAATTGCAGCTCTGTGGCTACATGATCTAGTGTGATCACTTTCTCTTCCACAAGATCTCTGATGAAGTGATGCATGATATCTATGTGCTTAGTACTGCTGTGTTGGATAGGATTCTTTGAGATGTTAATAGCACTTAAATTGTCATAGTACAATGTCATGACATCTTGTGGGACATTGTATTCTGTGAGCATTTGTTTCATCCATACCAACTGTGAACAACTGCTACCAGCTGCAATATATTCAGCTTCAGCAGTGGATAAGGATACACAATTTTGTTTCTTACTGAACCAAGAAATCAAATTGTTTCCTAGAAAGAAGCATCCTCCTGATGTACTCTTTCTATCATCAGCACTTCCAGCCCAGTCAGCATCACAAAATCCAGTGAGGATTGGTTCACAACCATGAGAATACATTATGCCATAGTCACAAGTACCATTGACATATTTCAAAATCCTCTTAACCTGGTTTAGATGGCTTACTTTTGGCTTAGCTTAATACCTTGCACATACACCTACTGCAAAAGCTATATCTGGTCTGCTAGCTGTAAGATATAGTAGGCTTCCAATCATGCTTCTGTACAAGCTTTGGTCCACACTCTCACCTTTGTAATCCTTTGTCAGCTTTAAATGAGTGGGGGAAGGTGTTCTCTTGTGACTTGCATTGTCCATCCCAAACTTCTTGACAGTGTTCTTTGCATACTTGCTTTGGGATATGAACATGGAGTCCTCCATCTGCTTGATTTGCAGTCTAAGGAAGTAGGTTAGTTCACCTACTAGACTCATCTCAAACTCAGATTCCATTTGAGTAACAAAATGTTTAACCATCATGTCTGACATCCCACCAAACACTATGTCATCCACATATATCTGAGCAATCATGACCTTTCCCTCTTCATCCTTCACAAACAAAGTTTTGTCTATTCCACCTTTCCTGTACCCATGTTTTATGAGAAAAGTGGTCAGTCTTTCATACCATGCTCTGGGGGCTTGCTTTAGACCATAAAGAGCCTTCCTTAGTTTGTATACATGATCTGGACAGCTTGGATCAACAAATCCCTTAGGTTGCTCCACATATACTTCCTCATTAAGGTACCCATTTAGAAAGGCACTTTTAACATCCATCTGAAATAGCTTGAACTTTAGGATGCAAGCAATTCCTAGGAGTAGTCTGATTGATTCAAGCCTTGCTACTGGTGCAAAGGTTTCATCAAAGTCTACTCCCTCAATTTGTGTGTATCCTTGAGCTACAAGTCTAGCCTTGTTTTTTGTAACTACTCCCTGCTCATTTGACTTGTTCTTGTACACCCACTTAGTGCCAATCACATTAATGTCATCAGGCCTAGGAACAAGATCACATACTTCATTCCTTGTAAACTGCCCTAATTCTTCTTACATAGCAGAGATCCAGTACTCATCATTCATAGCTTCCTTGATGTTTTTAGGTTCTATCTTTGAAACAAAGTAGGAGCCTGAAATCATCTCTCTCGATCTAGTGATGACACCACTGTTGGGATCACCAATTATCAAATCTTTAGGATGATCTTTCTGGATTCTGATGGAGGGAGGTTTGTTGGATTGCTCTGACCTTGTCTCAGTTAAAGTGAAATCAAGATTATCACTTTCTGTTTTAACTTCAGTTTTATTTTCAGCAGATGTTCCAACATCATCAGCAACATCTGTATAGGCATCATCAATAATCACATTTATTGACTCCATTATAACCTTGGTTCTGGAGTTAAATACTCTGTAAGCTCTTCTATTTATGGAGTATCCAAGAAATATCCCTTCATCACTCTTAGGGTCTATCTTCCTTCTTTGATCCCTATCAGCCGGAATGTAACACTTACTTCCAAACACATGAAAGTACTTGACTGTAGGTTTTCTGCCCTTCCAGACTTCATATATGGTGGACAAATTTCCCTTTCTTAGTGTGACTCTATTGTGGATATAGCATGTTGTGTTCATAGCTTCAGCCCAAAAGTACAGGGGTAACTTTTTGGCATGAATCATGGCTCTTGCTGACTCCTGAATAGTTCTGTTTTTCCTCTCAACAATCCCATTCTGTTGAGGGGTGATAGGAGAAGAATACTCATGATTGATCCCTTCTGAAGAACAAAAGTCTGAAAATTTTTGATTCTCAAACTCCTTTCCATGATCACTTCTTATTCTGACCACACAGCTTTCTTTTTCTCTTTGGATTCTATGGCACAGATCTTTGAATACATCAAACACATCAGACTTCTCTTTGATGAAGCTTATCCATGTATATCTTGAGAAGTCATCAACAACCACATAGGCATATCTTTTTCCACCAAGACTCTCAACCTGCATTGGTCCCATAAGATCCATATGTAATAATTCCAAGACTTTGGAAGTTGTCAGATGTTGGAGCTTTGGGTGTGACATCTTGGTTTGCTTGCCTATTTGACATTCACCACACACTTTACTTTCATCAATCTTAAGTCTTGGGATCCCTCTTACAGCCTCCATAGATATGATCTTCTTTATTCCTCTGAGATGGAGATGACCCAGTCTTTGATGCCACAGCTTCACTTCTTCTTCTTTGGCTAAGGAACAAGTGGATGTGAGGCTGGAATCTTGGGGTTCCCACATATAGCAGTTATCTTTTGATCTGGCTCCTCTCATGACAACTTTTTGTTCTTTATCAGAAACTATGCATTCAGTTTTGGTAAAGTTTACACTGTAACCTTGGTCACATAATTGACTTATGCTGATCAAGTTAGCAGTTAATCCTTTTACCAACAGCACATCATCTAGACTTGGTACACCTGAGCAGTCCAGGGTCCCAACTCCCTTGATTTCCCCCTTTGCTCCATCTCCAAAGGTTACATATCTGGATGAGTGTGATTTTAAGTCTACCAACAGATTCTTCAGTCCAGTCATGTGCCTTGAGCAGCCACTGTCAAAATACCAGTCTTCCTTAGTAGATACTCTGAGAGATGTATGAGCTATAGAGGCAACAACCTTCTTGGACCATTTATGCCTGTTGTGAGGTTTCCTTTGATACATCTTCCCTGTGTAGTGTCCATCTTTAGAGTTCCAAGGTTGTCTGTTGAACTTGTTCTTGGGCATGTATTTGTAGCTTTGATCAGCATGAAGACTAGCTTTAGGTATCCAAACTTTCTTGGTGACCTCTGTCTTCTGCTTAGGGGGTTGTTGAGACCTCTGATTTGGATATCCATGCAGCTTGTAGCAAAAAAGTTTGATGTGACCAAACCTTCCACAATGACGGCATCTCCATCTTTGATATTTCTTTTTCATCATGTTCTTGTCATGATGTTGAGACATCTGCTTGGACATCTTGTTTGACTTTATGGGATTTGGAGTTGTTTGGCTGTTGCTAGCCTCAAAGTTTTGAGCTTTATTAAATCCCATCCCAGTCCTATCCCCTGAGTGCTTGTTGTTGTTGAGAATGACATCCAGTGTGTTTGAGCTACTATTCAGCATTCTGACAGATTTGGACATATGCTCCATTTTGGAGTTGAGTAGGATGACTTCACTTTTCAAAGTGTCAATGATCTCTAGATTACTTGCCTTTTCAGCCTTTAATTCCTCAATCTGCTTCTTCTGCTGTATATTCTCCATGCATACTTCAGTGCTCCTTTTACACAACATCCTGTAAGATGCTTCAAGCTCTTCAAATGTCAGCTCCTCATCACTGGATCCTCCTTCAGTTTCACATACTCCAGCTAGAGCAGTGATGTGCTTTGCAGATTCTTCTTCTGACTCACAACCTGAGTCTTCATCTGACCAAGACACAGAGAGACCTTTCTTTTGCTTCTTTAGGTAGGTTGGGCATTCACTTCTGATGTGTCCATACCCTTCACATCCATGACATTGGATCTTTTTTCCTTGGTTAGTCTTCTCATCATAGTTTGACCTTCTATTAGAGTCATAAGGTCTTTTATTCTTAGAGGTTGAGTTTCTTCCACTTGATCTGGGCCTGTTTTCCATTCTTTTGAGAATTTTGTTGAATTGTCTTCCAAGCAAAGCAATTTTTTCTGATAAATTGTCCTCAGAGTCTGCTTCATGACTTTCTTCTTCTTTATCAGTATTTGAGACCAGGGCTATGCTTTTGTTTTTCTTCACAATTATATCATTCATTCCCATCTCAAAGGTTTGAAGGGAACCAATGAGCTCTTCAACCTTCATTGTGCAGATGTCCTGAGCTTCTTCTATTGCAGTAACCTTCATGTCAAATCTTTTTGGCAGTGATATGAGAATCTTCCTTACCAACTTTTCATCACTCATCTTCTCTCCCAAGGCACCAGAAGTATTGGCAATTTCCAGGATGTTCATGTAAAACTCATGAATGGTCTCATCTTCCTTCATCCTCAAGTTTTCAAACTTGGTGGTGAGAAGTTGAAGTCTTGACATCTTCACCTTTGATGTTCCTTCATGAGTGGTTTTGAGAGTGTCCCAAACATCCTTGGTCAGCTCACAGTGATGCACAAGTCTAAATATATTCCTGTCAATGCCATTGAATAAGGAATTTAAGGCTTTGGAATTTCCAAGTGCTGAATCTTCTTCCTCCTTGCTCCACTCTTCTTCAGGCTTCAACACTTTTTCCCCATCCTTATTGTCTTGGACAGGGTGCTCCCATCCTTTGTTAACTACTTTCCAAGCCCAGCTATCAAGAGATTTTAAGAATGCTACCATTCTTGGCTTCCAGTAGTCATAGTTGGATCCATCCAATATAGGTGGTCGAATCACATATCTTACATCTCTGTCCATGTTCCCAAAATTTGCAGTCCCTAGATCTCACCCAGTTAAACAGGCAGGGTGCCTGCTCTGATGCCAATTGAAATTCTGGGATCAGGTACGTGATGTCGAATCAGATGTTTAAACACTTGAAAACTTAAACAAAACTTAAAGTGCTGGTAAATTAAATAACACAGGAATTTGTTAACACAGTTCAGTGTATCTCGACACTTACATCTGGGGGCTACCAAGCCAGGAAGGAAATCCAATATAAGTAATATTAATTCTGGAATTAAACCAACCAGTTTAATCCTTCACTTAATATCTACCCAAGGCAATTTCTACCTAAGACACAACTTAGATATGAGTACCTACTCACTCCCCCTCAATCACACAGTGATATTTTACAATGTTTAATAAAATTGAAGTCACACTTCAAACACAACAGCTTGATCTTACTTAAAAGTTTCAATCAAGACACAATACACTTTTTGCTTAAAAGCTCATAAAGTGACACACGATTAAAACCTGATATAAAACACAAACACCCTTTTTGGTCTTCTAAAATTCGTACTCTTTTCTGAGAGTTTCAGTTCCTTAAATAGATGCTTGGTTTTTGAGCTTTTTGCAAATTATCCAGACCTGATAAATCCCATAGTCGTCACCTTGAATTAGGGTTAGATAGTTTGTTACTTCCTTGATTCAAGGTGAGTTAGTTATTCTGTTACACTGAAGTCAGATAACTAAGCTCCCTAAAGATGCGCCTTGGAGTGCTTATCTCTTCACAATTAATTCCAGATAAATTCTCCTGAATTTACTCAGTTCTGTTATGCATCATTTAAGTCTGGTAGCAGGTTTACGATGTCACAACATCTGGTGTGACATCCTGATGTCTTGAATTAAGTTCAATAACTTTTACTCTGTTTGTCAATGTCACAACATCTGGTGTGACATCCTGAACTAAGTTCAACACTTCTTGTTTGTCAAAAATTCTGCCAATTCTTAACATCTACATCCTGTTTTGGTAGTGGTTGGGTTGATTTTGGTATGGAAAATGATGTTTCCCGCAAGCCTGGAAATTCTGGAATCGCAGAGCTCGCTCAGCAAGCAGGAGATCGCTCAACGAGAAATGCAGGAAGTTCCTCGCTCAGCAAGCTGAAACCCTCGCTCAGCAAGACCTGGAAGTTCTTATTTGTGTTTTTAAATCGTAACTTGTGATCCGGGTATCCGTTTTTAGTGCTCCGCATATCGATTCGAAGTTGAGAATATTTACTAATTGATGATGCTAAGAGATATTACGTTTACCTGACTTTTATCCGACTTTTTCGATTAACTGTAATTATGTTAGTTAGGGATTTTTGGAAGGTATGTCTAATCACGAGGATTGATTGAGAGTAGATACATGGGATCATTGTGAGAATTGTGTAATGGTGATAACTAGAGTAAAATGTTAGAATTATGTAATTGAGAATTGTATGATTAAAAGTATCAAAAATGGAGAAAGTGTGAGGAATCTTACCATAAACCAATAGTGTGGTCTTGTAGTGCAACTAGGATTGTTGGGTGGTATAACTTGTGAGATGCCTAGTTTTACCTAGTTTATTGTGAACTTTTAGCGTGCTATACACTAGTCCTCCGTAATAGTCTTGTGTAAGTCTTGTGGTGGGTGATGTTGAGTCCCACAGGAAGCATCTGTAAAGATTTGAGGTGTGTATGTTACGAGATCCTTCACATTAGTCTTGTGTAAGTCTTGATGTGGGTAGATCTTGGTCCCACGGGAAATACCCGTAAAGGCTAGAAGTGTCTATTACATGGTGTCCTCCGTAAAGTCTTGTATAAGCCTCAATGTGGTTACTTTGTATTTCGCAAGAGCATCCGAAAGGACTTGAGGTACCGGTTGTATAGATGCGGGTTTTGATATGAGCTGTGTGGGATACGAATCCTCCGTAAAGTCTTGAGTAAACCTTGAGGTGGGTTAATTTTAGTCCCACGTGATGCATCCGCAAGGATTTGAGGCAAGGTGCTACACTAATTAGGCGATAATATTGAGTAAGTCTTGAGGTGGGTTGCCTTTAGTCCCACGTGAAGCATCCGTAAAGATTGAGGTTAGAGTTATATCGAATCCTCCGTAATAGTCATGAGTAAGTCTTGAGGTGGGTTACCTTTAGTCCCATGAGAATCATCCGTAAAGGCTTGCGGCAGATGTTTCACTCGTTTAGTGATGTGAGCGTTGTATGAACCGTTGTTCCATCTCGTACCAGATCCTTTCAGAGAAGTAACCAAGGACTTGAGTTAGGTTTGATAGAACCTTGTAGAGCCGAGAGAACTCTAATTACATAACCCACTGAGATGTTGTTATCTCACCCCACTATTGTTGTTGTTTTCAGGTTCCTTTTTGCAGGTTGATTTACAAGTGGAGCTATGCTTGAGATGTTTCAAGTGAAGCATAAATTTAGTCTTCCGTTGTGTATTTTTTGTATTTTTGTACAATAATGGATATTGTATATGTTCTTAGCTTTTTATTTTAGTATGATTTCCATGTCGTGTGCCATAGTTGTATTTGTTTATAGAATTGGACAAGAATGTGAATTATACTAGTAGGTATTTATGATGGTGTCAGTACCAAAATAACACTTGTATGATATTATTCTAGATATATATTATATGGGCGTTACACATAGTCTTCATCACCGTACATACCAGAAACAAAAGCAATAAATACATTTCTCATAAAAGGAAATAAAAACACATGTCTTTTCTCTTCTCATCTCACTCTGTTGCAGACCATACGACATGCCAAGTCCGTTCTATTACAAACAGGTATACGCATGAGTCTCGATTCAGCGAGCAGCAACACCTAACTGCTGGGACGTGAACATTGACACTTTCAACCTTAAAAAAACACAAAAAGTTGTTGGTAACTCGTAGTGAGCCTAATTACGGCACTCTAATTCTCATACCCGATGATATACTTTGGCACGAGACGCGACGTCTTGGTGAGCACAACTATACCTATTCTTGTTAGAACTGTGTCGACTCGGACATTCATTCCAGATGAGATACGTAGGTTGGGATGTGATATTCTCTCGTGTCAACTTCTTTCTTTCACCCCTTTGTTTCACCTCATTCTCCGTTCTCTTTCCTCTCGCAGCAGCATATAGAGCTTTAGATTTCTCATACCCTTTGAGCAGAACAACAAGCATGGATCCCATCGAGTACGATGGACTCGAAGGGGTGCGGATACCTTCCCTTTATGTAACCAACTCCCGAACCCTAACTTGGTTGCGATGACCTTGTCTATCCTTTCCCCCGGGTTTTCTTTGATCATTTCCTTTCCTCTTCAGGATAAATAACGTATTGGTGGCAAGTTTCAGTTCTTTTTTTGCTGGTTGGTTTTTGCATTGCGACACAATGTTAGCCAACCATTAAGGATACTCTGAAGTGGAGAGGAAGCCAACATCTATTTTCTTATGTACTTCTTCTTTGATTTTGATAGCCATATCTGGATGAGTCCTTCTCAACCTTTTCTTACTAGAAAACATTTCGGCTTGAGCGGTAGGTGATGTTCCATGATGTTGGTATCCAACCCTTGCATGTCTTGGTAGGACCAAGCAAATACATCAAGAAATTATTTGAGATATTTGATCAGATTATCCTTTTCAGTTAAAATGAGTAGGGCTCCAATCTTGACTTATTTTCTCTCTTCTTCTGAATCCAAATTAATTGTTTCCAACGGTTCTCTGTATGGTTGAATAGATTGTTCCTCGTGTCTAAGAAAACGAGAGATATCATCTAGAATTTCTTCATCTTCATCTTCGAATATAGGGAACTCAAAGTTGGGAGAAGGCATTGGATCACGTTTTCAATGGGGTTTAAAACAGTAAATATGTGTGATGATGATTGTTTTTTAGAAAACAAATAGGAATGCAAAGAAACGATATGCAGTTTATTTTGAAAAATGTTTGCTTTATTTTATTTTTATTTTTATTGTTTTTAGGATTACCATTTTCTAAAAAAAGAAAAAAAAGAGAGAGAAAGGAAAATGATTACGGGAAGACAAAATGACTTTTTTTTATATGATTAGTCAATTCTTGAAACACACAACCCTAGAAAAAAAAACCATGTCACTTTAGGCGGAGCAAAAAGGGATATTTACAGAAAGTAAGCCCTATAAAATATACTCTTTATTTGGGCTAGATGAGAGTTCAAAACAAAGAAGTGGAAATTACTTTGAAATATGGACGATATCTGAAACATCAACGATGAATCACAAAGTCTGGCATTTTTCTTTCTGGAATATCTTCAGTGCTAGTTTTGATATCTTGCAGAGTTGGATTAGTAGAATCGTATCCCATGTTTTCTGACCATAAAAAAAATTCAGTCATTTCTTCATTAGTGGTTTTCATTTTAGAAGAGTTTCCCCATCTAGTTGGTTGGATGTCTTCTATTTTGATACGAGAACTTTCAGGAGCAGTGTACTTCACTAAAAAGTCGTATTTTCTGCTTGGTTGTCCCAAGGTGTCCCATGTCTATGTAGGGACTAATGAGTCATCTTCCTCGATAACATTGACTTATGGTGGTGCAAAGTTGAGAAATCCATGCCTTGCACCTCTTATAGGTAAGGTTTCCACAATTCTAGTAGGAAAGGTGAATCTTTCTCAAGGTCATTCAACGAATATTATTCTCCGACTGACTCTTATACCCTAGATTCTCTATATAAGACTCTTATACCCTGGATTCTCAGGGTCATCCATGGGATCATATGAAGTATAGTCGAAGAGGGTATCTTCTTCTAATGAGTTAGGAGGAGCACGACATCCCTCAGGGTCATAATCTTCATAGGTTGTTCTGACTTCAGATCTTGGCATATATCTGGGACTATAGATTGGAAAGTTGAACAGTATGTGCTTGTCCTCCTGAGATATATATCCTTCTTCGTTGAAAAAAGTTTTCCACTCTTCATCTGAATCATCTCAGTCGTTTTCTTCAATGATGTGAATGTCTTGAGAGATCGGGTGGAGGAAGCCTCCACTGTGGAAGAAATCTTGAATATGACCAATTTCTTTGTTCTTCTTTGTGGGCCTGGCTATTGTAGGGGGAAAATCAAGACCTTTTCTTGTTTTGTTACCAGTGGGAATCACAACTCGTCCCCACCATTTGATATTTTACTTTCCATGACTTGGAGATCATCTTTGTGGGAATAAATTGACATTCCTTATTCTGGAAGATTCCCATTGCTCATAGAGAGCACTTGGAACTGTGTTCCAATGACTTCCTCAAGTTCAAGATATTAGAATGATGATAAGTTGCTGACTATTAAAGCTTTTTCTCCGTATACTGTAACCATTCGGTTGTCTTTCACAAACTTCAGCTTTTGGTGAAGTGTCGAAGTGTCCGCTCCTAATTCATGAATCCAAGGTCATCCTAGCAAACAATTATATGTTGCCTGAACATCCATGATTTGAAAAGTAATTTGGAATGTATGAGGTCCAATGGTTATGGGAAGGCCAACTTCGCCGAACATCCATGACTTGAAAAGTAATTTGAGAGCCATATTGTGGTTCTTTCCTTCTTTTGGAAGATCTTAATCATTGAAACCCAAATTGTTGTAGGTTGTGATGTTGGATACGATATTGTCAAATTGGTTCATAGTGACGTCTTGTTCTACAAAAGCTTGTTCCAAAACTTTCTGCAGAGCTTCTCTGTGAGCTTCCGAGTTAAGAAAGAGAGATAGTATTGAAATTCAAGAAGGAGTTTGTAGAAGTTGATCTACAATGTTGTATTAACTCCTTTGAATAATTAGTAGTGTTTCATCATCATTCTTCACAGGTTTCATATTGCTTGATGGTCCAACTAATTGGTTAGGAATTTCAAGTTGTGGTTCCTTTTTCCTTTGATGGTTCTCTACCTCCTCTGTCGAAGATTTGACCACTTCGAGTTACTCGACTGATGTCAGTTACGTTGACGATAGATGCCAACAAAATTTCCTTTTCGTCCTCTATTATTGTGGAATCATACTTGTACGGAATAACTTTCTCTGATGTGTAAGGCACTAGGCCTAGCTAGTAGATGACCAAAGGGGTTATCCGAGTCTGTCGACTATCGTAAGTGACCTCAATTAGTTCAAGCTTGGGATTCTTTCCACTGTCAAAGGGGATTTCCAAGAATTTTGGCTCTTCAAGTAGATGGATTATAGTGTTGACATCTTCATCAGCTCCATAATCAATGGGTCCTTTTTCGTTGAAGGTTATAATTGTCTTATGGTCTAAATGTCCTTAAATTTTGTCTTAGATAAGGGAACAACCATGTTGGTTTCTATGACACTTCTTACACAATGAGTGGTCTGGTTTGGATTTACCCCTTGTTTAGCAGGAGTGGAAATAGTTCAGCATACATTGTCGATATGGGGTCAAAGACTGGTGACCTGGGAAGCAATTGTTGTTGTTATATTACGGATGAGCCAGATAAAGAGGTTGTTATTGCTTTTACTGATATTGTTGTTGATTTGGAGAGCTCTGAGCGATTTGAAGATGATATGTCGGAGCTGGAGCCAAGATGATAATTGGAGATACTATTGCGAATTTTCGAGGTAGATATCTTTGTCTTTGTTTGCTCTGTGAAATATTACTGACATTTGGTTCTCTCTTCTTTTGAAGAGTACTTTTGTACCTCTTCATACTGCTAGAAGGTTCTATATCCTTGACCAGTTGTCCTTCTTTGTCTGCTTCTTCCAAACGTACTCCCATGTTGACCATTTCTGTAAAGTCACTGGGTGCACTTACGACCATTCGTTCATAGTAGAATGAACTCAGAGTTTTTAGGAATATCTTGTCATTTCCTTCTCTTCAAGGGGAGGAGAAATTTGAGCAGCGATTTCATGCCATCTCTTCGTGTATTCCTTGAAAGTTTTCTTTTCTTTTTTAGAAATGGCTCTGAGTTGATCTTTGTCTGATACCATATCTAATTTTTATTTGTATTGATTGACAAAAGTTGTTCCGAGGTCACGAAAAGTGAGAATGTTAGTGCGATTCAACTTCATGTACCAACGGGGAGCTTCCCCGGTTAAACTGTCCTAAAAGTAATGGATTAGTAATTGTTGATTGTCTGTTTCAGTGGACATATTTCTAGCGTACATTATGTGATTGCTTTGAGGGAATAATTCCCTTTGAACTTATCAAAGTCAGGCATTTTGGATTTGTGCGGTATTTGAACATTTGGAACCAAGCAGAGATCGGTGAGATCTTTTCCAAATAACTCTTGTACTCTGATAGCCTGAAGTTCTTTTTGCATAGTTGTAAATTGTTCTTTGAACTTATCCATTATCTTGTATATTCTTCCTCTTTCACTTGGAGTGATACGGTAGTTCTGACCTTCTGGAGTAATGTGGATCACAGGCTAAGGTACTGACATTACTACTACTGTCTTGGGAACTTCAGTCACCTGGAGTCTGTAACCTCCGGGTACTGGATTCTCCATTGTTTCTTTAATATATTCATGGGCTAGAAGTTTGTAACCTTCAAGTATGGATTTACTAGTTACGTTCTTTAATTCTTCGGACGACGGAGGTATGTAACCTTCCAGTCTGAAGTTATCAGGCATGCCCCGAGGAAAATTCTTTGGCATGTTGTATCAAGGATCTTTGTAGGGTATCTCTGAGATCGGTGTCGAGACCATTTCTGAGATCACCGTACTTTGTTGATTCTGAAGATTCTGAGCAGTTGTCAGTGCTTCAATAATGTCGTAAGCCTTTCCAGGTTGTCCTTTTGAGTAGAGATATCCTCTCTTAGTTCTCTGTTCTCTTCTTCCAGATCGTCCATCCTTTTCTGGGCATTGACATGCGTATTGTACGAATGAGATTGTTTGACTCTAGAATGTGACACGAGGGTGAAACTCGATGAAAGAAATGTGAATATGGAATGATGAATGATGTGAAATGAAAATGTTATTATTTATTTTGTTAGTTTTTTATTTAAAGAACTATTAATAATATGTTGCAAATATCACACAGAACTTTTATTGAACCGGGAAACGTTACAACAAAAGTACAATATTTTACAAAATATATTGAAAAGGAACTAAAACTTGAGTACCTTTTTTGTTGTAACTTCAACCTTTGGACGATCTTTCTTCTGCCTCTTGAGATGGGATCCTTCGATTACTCGTGGATCAACAGTCCTTTTCCAAGTGTAGGAGGTACCAACATTGAACTTTGCAGTCAGTAGTTCTTCCTTCACTATTACATGATGTTCAAGTATATCAATGAGAGTGTCCCTTTCCTTTAGGAGACTCTGAATCTTTGTATTCTTAAGGCTGAGAATCCGATACTTGTTCTTCCACGAGTTCTTCTCTCTATAGACTTTGTTGAAAGCAACCTATAGTGTTTCGGTGTCGTTCATGAAGTAGAGAATGTTTTCCTTCAGTGGAAACACTTTTTGTCGAGGGTAAGGCATCCTGAACTTGATGTCTCTGGCTTGCACCCATTGGAGATATGGTTCCATGGCAGTGCAATTTGGTTTTCCTAGAGATTTTGTTCCTTTCTTGTGAGTATGATGACAGACGCATACAATATCTCCCTATAGTGAGGTGTCATCTTCTCCTTCCTTGAAGAAAAGACCTTCCAAATGGACGTTGTAGGGTACATCTTTCATCTGATACCCAAACTGTTGGTGAGCTAAGACTGGGTAGTAGTTGTTTCCTCTTTTAGTACCAATGAGGGGTATATTTGGAAAACTTCCATAGTTGTCGATAATTTTGATTTTGTTGCATGCATGGGTGTACCAGTCAATGTCTGAATGTGTCAAAGACATAATCTTTTGTGATCAGCGTATTCCACTCTTGAGATCCCAAAATGTAGATTACTTGGGCAGGTGGGAAATGAACCATTTGTAGAGGAAAGGTACATAGCATATGATCATTCCTCTTCTGTGTAGATTCCTTAGATGCATTGAGTGATAAGCATCATCAAGAAGTGTTGGAACTGGATTTCCAATCAGAAAGATCTTGATTACGTTGATGTCGACGAAATTGTCAACATTGGAAAAAAGGAATATCTCGTAGATGAGCAATACATAGATGACTTCAAAGGCGACCATATTTCCTATACTGGAAAAGTATAAAGCCCTTTCCATCAGGAACTTTGTAGTAGTCCTATAAATCCTCCTTTGGTGGTCTTGTGAGTTTTGATATCTGATTCTTCCAAAGAGAGGGATCTTGCAATAGCTAGATCCTTAGGAGTTTCTTCTAAACCAAAGAAAGGATCTTGATATGAAATCGAGAGCTCTATCAGCTGTGAATACTCTTCTAATGTTGGTGTGAGCTGATAGTCCGAAAATGTAAAGTAGTGGCACACTGGGTCGTAGAATTGGACCAGTGTAGATAATACTCCTTCTGCCATATTGACTTTTAACAAGTATAACAATCCTCCATGATTTTCTCTAAATTCTTATGGATCTGCTACCAGCCTCCCTAGCTTCCTTAAATCTGTCAGTTTAGGGATTTTGAATGCAAACTTTTTGGTTTTACTTCGCCCGAAGTCCATAGTTAAAACTGACATTTGTAACAACTATTTTTTAGTTCTTTAAAATGACGGTTTTTCTTTTTGAAAATGCTTTATGTTTTTATTATGAATGCATGAATGTAGCAAACAAAAACATGTGCAAAACATGGGTTCAAGGGTTTGGCGTCACGAGCATGAAGTCAAGGCTTTACCTATCCCTAAGGTGATTTGTATTAAGGATCAATTTTGTACCTGTAGAATAGGTTCTAACAGAAGTTCTCAAAATCATTAACCCTTCTTTCAAATATTATCGACCAATTAATTAACTCATAAGATTTGTAATATATTGAAAGTATAAGTCTCATTCGAGTGTAGTCTCGTGTGTCAACTATTCTTGATAGTTACCACACTACCATAAATAAGGTCAATTGGTTGAAAATGTGTTTCTAAACCTTAGTGTTATTGGTATCCACTTGGAAAAATAAGAGTTTTTGCATAGTGATTTGCGCAAAGCTAATAATTCCATAGGATATATGGACTGACTTTGTTGACTTTTAATTCAGCTTGTTCGGGAATCACTCCCTATAAGCCTCCTTAATTATGTCACCCTATCTTAATGATCTCTCCATCTCATTACAAGTTGTATACCTCACCACTTGCGTATCAATCACATTCCCAGATCAAAGCGGTAACAAGTATGCATTTAGGAGAGATGAATATTTGCAAATATAATATTTACAGTAATATAAATATAAGCAATATATATATATATATATATATATATATATATATAGTATTAAGCCTAAGTATAAACTTCCTAAGGTTTCTACCTAAACAGATGGACGGTTCCCCACAGTCGGTGCCATTTTCCTGTAGCTCGATTTTCGTGGTCTTTAATCACTATCGCATTGATGCTACTTTCTGATTTCAATTTTTATCATCTGAAGTTGGTTAAGGGAGGGAAATAGGTATCTTAAACCAACCATACTTGAAAATGTCTTCTAACCTGTTATCCAACTGATGTTAAATGTTTGGTCCCTATTTTTTGGTTATTTTGTCAGGAGTTTGGATTTGGCTTACCACTGCTATGATTCATATTATTGTACATGTTTTCTTCTAAGAAATGGGATTGGGTGAGAGCTGAGTAACTGATATAAGAGGTTGGTGTTTTTGAGTTATTTTGAAAAGAGGTCTGAGGTCTTGATTTGGGTTTTATTTTGTGTGCTAACAAAGATCTTATGATCTCATGCCTACGTACTCCCAAAAAGAGAATTGGGAGATTAGAGTGAATGTAGGTCCTCCTAAATCTATTGGTATGAGGGTTTTGTTTGTGTCTTGTTCAAAGCCTAAGATTGAAGCTGAAAGGTTGATATTTGATTGTCTTGTTCAAAGCCCAAGATTGAAGCTAAAAGGTTGATATTTGATTGTCTTGTCCAAAGACCAAGATGGAAGCTGAAAGGTTGATATTTGATTATCTTGTTCAAATCCCAAGATTGAAGTTATAGGTTGAGATGTGAGTCTTGATTTGAGTCAAAGAGAAAACCATTTGAGGGATTGAGTCTTGATTTGAGTCCAAGAGGAAATTGTTTGAAGGTTGAATGTCTTAGTTTGAGTCCAAGAGAAGACTGTATATTGGGTGGGTGTCTTAGTTAGAGTCCAAGAGAAGACTGAAAATGTGTTTGATAGAGAGAATCTGCCATCTCTAAAGGGGAATGAATGTTTTACTTTTATGTGCCTTGATTGAAGCCTAGGCTCTACTGGAGAAAGTTTACTTGTCTTGTACAAAGCCCAAGATTAAGGCTGAAAAGTTTGTGAGAAACTGAATCACAAGGGAGTTTATCTGTCTTGTACAAATCCCAAGATTGAGGCTGTCTGTTGCAAATGTTTATACAAGGCCTAAGAGGAGGCTGTCTCAGGGAATATCATTATAGAAATCATAAGAAGAGGCTAAAAACTGGAACGTTGTGGAGAAATTTGAATATTGTGATTACTGTGAATAAATCCTTGGGGTGTTTATTAGTGAAAACTCTATTGTTTAAAGTCCAAGAGAAGGTTGATCCAATGGTGAAGTTCATTGTGTGAGGTAACTACTCAACGGTTTTTGAATGGGTTGAGACTTTCTAATTTTGCTGGTATGAAATATTTGTGGGAAAAGATCTTGTACAAATCCCAAGAGGAGGTTATCTTACTGTGGGAAGGTCTTTGTATAAAGCCCAATAGGAGGTCAACTTACTGTGTGAAGTTCTACATGTTTTGATGCTCATGTGGATCTATGGTGATGAAGGACTAAGGTTCTATCTTACGCTTGTAGAAAGCCTGAGGGTCCTTGTACAAAGCCCAAAAGGAGGCTAGATACTTCTAAGAAGCCTGAAGTGTCCTTGTATAAAGCCCAAGAGGAGGTTGTGGGGAACCTTTAAGAGGTCTGTTGGTCCTTGTATGAAGCCCAAAAGGAGGTTGAGAAAATTTCAAGAGAGGATAAATCCTTTTTGTATTTGAATGGTTCAGGGGGGGAAAATAAATTAAAGTTTCAATGGGAAACAACAGATCTTTGGGGGGTTGAATTTCTTTTGTAGATAGAGTTATTAGGATCTAAAAATGTTGTAAAAAAAGAAAATCCTAAAATAGTCTAAGAAAAGGTTTGTAGAGAATATTGCCATTATTATGTCCATATTGTTAATGCCCAAGAGGAGGCTAGACCTAATGGTTGGGGAACTAGTTAGAGTAAACTAGGGTTGCAATAGGTGAAGGTATCCTAATGTTTAACTAAACTTAGGAAGAATATGTAAATATATATGCACAGGTATATAGAGTTATATGAATATATATATATATATATATATATATATATATATATATATATGCATTGAATTGAAAATGAAAAAGGCGTTGGGTCTCACAGTTTAGGGAGAGGCCCAATGTATTGTGATATGATTGATGTGTTTTAAGATTGATAATGTTTTGATTATCTTTGAATTTGATATGAAGATTGAGAAAGATTGTGAATTGAGAATAACAATTATTGCATTGTTATTTTGAAAACCGCATCGTGGCTTATACAATAACTAAGGCCCAAATAATTTGAAAAATAATGAAAGGGATGGGTCTTTATTTGCACGCGGATTTCACACGAACAATTTGATGGGCTCCTACGCGTGAATTTTACTTGCGGGACCGGCCAAACAAGTCCCAGGACTGCTCTGTCCAATTAGTCATGTTGCAAACTCTTTGTAATGTAGAATGGTAATGGTGATTCTTGTATACATTTTTGGTATTTTTTGTGTTTATAGAAAATGCATGCGAAATGCTTGAAAGAAAAGGACAGGAAAAGTGAATAAAGATAAAAGGCAAGTAATTTAAATTAACTTGGAATTGAAATAACTTGAAATACAAATATTTTTTGGACGCTATCATAGATTTGAGTAGGGGTTAACTCGTTTCTCTGACGCTCGGTACTTTGAGTGTGTCCCTTTACAATGTGAAGAAATGCGACCTTTATTAATGAAAATGAAATCTACTTATATATACAAATAAAATAATTTTCTGACACTTTTCCAACAAATTAGGCTTTGACACCTATCAATCCATTCTTCTGGTAACCACCCACTACTTTGTCCCACTACTTGGAGAAGTTTATTTTCCGTGTCTTCCTGAATGGACCTGTCGAAATGCCCTCAACATGGTGGTATCTGTGGATGCGTCGAAGCTCTTCGACTCCCTTCAGGATTTTGGATTCTGAGAGTCGACCCATAGCTGACTTTTCCTTCTCTTGGGCTAGGTCGAAACCCTTCCTCCTTGGCACGTTCATGAACTTGCTCCTGGACATACTTTACTAAGTAGGTCAAAATCTCTAGCCAACAAATTCCCCCTCCAAAGGCCAGTTTTAACAGAGAGGTAGTCGATCAAGAAGCTTGGCCTTTTGGAATTCCCTTCACGACTTCGACGCATTTTCGACCGCTGATTCGTATCAATAAACTCTTCACATTCTATCAGACTGAGACAACTTGTCACATTTGTCATGATTCCACCTTTGGCGCCACAACTTTCTTAAGACACGGGGATCTTCCATCGTCCCACTAAGATAGCTCAAAACCCTAGCAAAACCCCTAGCTTTGCCTGGCATTAGGTATAAATATCATCCCTCTTAGTCTGTTTGTTAATGGAATGGGTACAATGGCCTGAATACCCTTCCTCGAAATCATTCCTTCACATTAATTGAAACAACGGGGACACCATTCCAAGACCTCGAAAGGGATATTTTTTGGGCGACACTCTTTTCCAAGGCTGACTGCATGCCTACCCTACCACCAGGTGCTTCATTCGAGGAATATTGCTCTTATAAAAAGTGGGGCTTCACGCACCTTCTCGTTACACCCATTCAAATGATCTCTTATTCAAATTCTCTTGCAAACCAGGAGGTAGCCAAGAAAGATTCAGAACCCTCCAAAACAATCACTTCCAAGGCTACAATGCATGAGACTAGGGCTAAGACCATTGGGAAGACGTCAATGACCCAGGTGAAACCCCCCAAGAAGAGGATACCTCAAAGTTACGACTTAAATCCAGACATTGATGAAGACTGGATGAACTTGAAGGTGGCAAAACACAAGGAAGGGGGGTTGGAATTGAGTTTTCTGGAATAATTAAAATTAACTTCTAATGACACGTTTACTTTATCCTGGTTCGTTTGAACTCAAACTACATCCAGTCCACCCGCCAAGGTGATTTTGCCTCTACTGAGGTCTTAATCCACTATTCAATAAGAATACACACAAAGACCTATAATCAATGTCTTCTTGAGTCTTCTGACTAAACTTAGTCACTCAAGGAAAAAAATAATTATTACAAGAATAATAATAAAGACGTAACTAAAAATGCTTCTAGATAAGCAGGTATCACTAAGTGATAGTTACAACAATAAGCACAAGATAAAATGACTAGCTTGAATATATGAGATACGTTGTAATGCGTTGCGTTCGTTACTCATTTCTTCAAATGATGTCCTTTATATATAGTTCTTGATAAAGTAGCCGTTGGAGACATCTTGAACCAAAATAGGATATACTTTAATACCTTAATTTCTTTCCATAAGTGGAGATACTTGTCTTTGTATATTAAAGAGCATATTCTTTAATTAAAGTCTTTTAATAAGGATACCAGCATCTTCTAAGCGGAAATCAGAGATAATGAATAAGAGATGCGCAGCCAATAAATGTGCCATTTAATGCTGGATTCTTCTTTGAGCGTATCTTCTATAATGGTTCTCCTTAGCTTGTACGGATTACTTAAATAAGATTTACTTCTACATAAAATAAGTATATTCATTAGAACTTCTAATATGAAGTACTTTGTTATCATCAAAACACTTAGAGGTTCAGAACCATATTTGTTCTAACAATCTCCCCCTTTTTGATGATGACAAAACATTTTAATTTAAGAGAATAGAGTTTAATGAATTTAAGTGAACTCCCTTAGATTAGAGGAAAAAAACTTCTTTCAGATGTTCTATGATCCTTAGCTCCCCCTGAGTTGATTACTTGACCTGTTTCTTTCCATGGTAACAACTCAAATAATTTTATCAGAATATGTAAGAGGCAGATTATGGTAAACTGCTATGGATCAGAATCATGTACGTTTCTCCCCCTTTTTGTCATAATCAAAAAGATGTAGAGCAAGAGAGAAAAGAAAGTATAAACCAAAACCAAAAGATATAAAGTATTAGAAGCAAACGCAAAAACCAGTAGAAGTTCAAAGAGTTATGCATAAACAGAAGTTAAAATAGCAAAAAGTTAATGCAGAAGATAAGAAAATCAGGTGTTCATCTTAGTGACTAAAGTCTCCAGCAAGGATTTAATGTCTGATGAAGATTCCACTTGCTTGGTGAGTAGAGTCTTCATTTCAGCAGTTGTTTCTTCTTGCTTGTCTAGACGTTCTTTCACTAGTTGATTTTCCTTCTTCAATTCTTGCAGAGTTTGTAAAACAAAATTTGTTTCCAGAGGTTCTTCAGTTTGTGGAGCAGCTTGATTATCAGGACCATCATCATTTTCTTCTACAGAAGATACTAAAACCATCTGAAGTGCTGAGAGTTTTTTCAGAGGTTCTGATTCTTTCCAGGGCTTGTTGTCCAGCAGAAGTGGTTTAGTTTTTGCAACATTTGAGACTACTGCTTGAAGGTACTCACAGAAGTTCTGATGAGCAACATCATAGCAGATGTCTTTGAGTCTTTTGGACTCAGCATTAAACCATTTTCTGAGGTCAGCCCATAGAAAATCAGACGCAGCAGGATCAGTAAGCTCTGCACAAGCAGTCTTCAGATCTTCTAATTTTAATTTCAAAACTGTTTCGAAAGCCAGCAGTAAAGTGGAAATGTCTGATTTGGATGGTTTAGGTTTTGGGACGGGAATAGCTCTTTTGTTGGATACAGAGGAAAGTTTTTGGAGTGCTTCAAAGTCAATTGTAGTTCTAAGGGGATTTTCATTTTCAGTCAAAGTTTCTTCGGGTGAATCAGGAATGTTTATGATAGAAGGTGAATTTTGGGGTGTTGAAATGTTATGGGAAATTGAGGCAGCATCTGAGTCTTGATAGTGTTCAAGATCAAGATCAAGAGCAGCTTTCAAGGCAGATTGTGTTTCATTTGTAGGGGAGCAGTCAATATCAGAAGGTGGAGTGTCATCAATTGGTATGTCAAAATCAGCAATAGTTTGGGGTTGATGGTTTTCTGTTTCTGTTTCTGGTGGATATAATGTGGATAGGATGGATGCAACAGCAGAAGTTGCAGGAACTTCAGTTTGAATGGGACTAATATTCTGAGGTGGTTCAGAATCAGGAATTTGTTCAGGAGGGATATCAGTAGAAGATGGTTGGCTAGAAGGTTGTTCAAACACTTCCACAGTTACAGCTTCTACTACAGTAATGGAATCAGGATTAGAAGCAGAAGACTTACCTGTTGTCTTAGATGATTTTTGCATCTTCTGAGAAGGGTCTTCAGCAGTCTTCCTTTTCTTTAATCTGAGAGAGGCAACATCTGGAATTTGTTGTTGGAGTTCTTTTGGGTTGAAATCAGGTACCGTACCTTGACGCTTGCAGATATCCATATAGTTGAGAACAACATCTGCTGGTGTATCAGAGGAAAAGAGAGGAAAGCCTTCCAGAGGGATTCTTCTGGTGCTGATAACTTCTCTAGATTGAAGAGTGGGTTCTTGCTGAATAGATGTGATGAACTTCATCTTCTTCAGGTTTTTAGCATTCAAGGGTTTTCCAACGTCTGTTTCCAAAAGTTCAGTTTGTTTTAATTCTGCTAGGAAGTCCACTAGCTTGTTCTGACAAAGAATATCAGAAATTAATCGTCCAAAAGGAATCCAATCCCGTTTGGTCTTCTCCCCATCCCTTGTTTCTTTCACAGCAACTCTGAGATTCTGAAAGAGTGTGTGGGCAAGATTGATTTTCTTTTGCTTGGAAATGAAGTAAATGAGGAATTGTTGATCCAGATTGATGTAGTCTGGAGAATTGGTAGGTTTCCTGTGACAGATTGTCCCAAGAATTATTTTTGCCCAAATACGCAGAGGAGTCTTTAGGTCTTTGATCTTATTTGATGGTTTTCCAGCGGTGAAAATTTCTTTAGCAATCACAACAGCGTCAGATACTCTATCCATATCACTACATTTGATACCATTGCCATCAGTTTCAAAGAGTTTGGCAATGTGATCTTCAGAGATGATAATCTGTTTACCAAGCACATAAGAGGTAACTTGTGCGTCATTTGAATAGGCATACATCCAAAATTCTTTAACCAGTTTAGGGAAGACTGGTCCCATTAGCCTGTCAAAGTATTTTTCCCAGCCCTGAGCTTCAACCTGAGGGAGGAGGTCAAAACCATTATCCTTCAAGCTTGCGAAATCCACGAACAACTCACACAGTACTTCCAGTTTATCAGAAGGAATGGAAAGAGTCTTTGAGGGTTCAACATAGTAATCATCAGAGAAATCTTTGCGTAGAGATGATGAAGCCATTTAGTTACTAAGATGAACTGTTAGGGTTTAGGGTTTTTAGAGAACAAAATGAGGAAGCACAAGAGACTGAGAAAAATTCAGAGAGAGTAAGATGCGGGTAAAATTTGAAAATGAGAAATATACTTGACATTTATAGGAAAAAAAATTAAAGCAATTAATTAATTGAGAAATTAGTGGGAAACAATTAAGTTTGAAAACATAATGATTAACAACATTAAATGCGCTGACATGGGGTAAAGCGTAAACGATTCTGGAACAGTTACCCAAGAGATTTTCTTGCCTTTTTGGTGTCAAACCTAGCCGTATCAGATTTCAGAATCTCAACAGTTATCCTTCTGAGCGAACAGTTGCCAAGGCACGTTCTGTCACTCTGTAGAATTTGGACACGTGTTTTGATTCGGATGGAAGTCCTTAGAGCTTTGTTGACAGTTGTTTGATATGAAGATCTGCAAGTTAATCTTTTGAACAGAAGTTCTAAGAGTAAAAAGTTAGAGCATAGAATCTTCTGAGATAATCATATAGACGATAAAAATCAGAACTTCGAGAGATAAGACATATGATTAAGTCATTTTCATTCTGGACATAACTTCATGCTAAGGTTAGTTAGAATGAAATTAAATCTATCTTCAGAAAGGGGTTTTGTAAAAATATCAGCCCATTGGTGATTTGTGTCTATAAATTTTAACATTAAAATTCCCTTCTGAGTATAGTCCCTAATGAAGTGATGTTTAACTTCTATGTGTTTAGCTCTAGAATGTAAAATGGGATTTTTAGAGAGACAAATAGCAGAAGTATTGTCATAGAGGATTGGAATGTTACTCTCATAGATATTGAAATCTTCAAGCTGATTTTTCATCCAGAGCATCTGAGTACTGCATCCAGCAGCTGCAATGTATTCAGCTTCTGCAGTTGATAATTCTATGGTTGGTTGTCTTTTGCTGGACCAAGAGATTAGATTGTCTCCTAAAAATTGACAACTTCCAGAAGTACTTTTTCTTTCTGTTCTGTCTCCAGCAAAGTCAGCGTCACAATATCCTACAAGTTTATACTTTTCTGATCTTCTGTAATACAAACCAAGATTAGTAGTACCTTTCAGATATCTAAAGATTCTCTTAACTGCTGTTAAGTGAGTTTCTCTAGGATCTGATTGGAATCTAGCACATAAACATACACTGTATAGAATGTCTGGTCTAAAAGCAGTAAGATAGAGAAGTGATCCAATCATACCTCTGTAGAGCTTCTGATCTACTTTCTTACTTACCTCTTCTTTCTCCAAGATACGCGTAGGATGCATGGGAGTTTTGGATATTGAACTTTCTGATAAATCAAATTTCTTCAGAAGTTCTTTTACATATTTGCTTTGATGGATATATGTTCCTTCTGATGTTTGATTTATTTGAATTCCCAGAAAGAACTTTAATTCTCCCATCATGCTCATTTCAAATTCTGCCTGCATAGATTTAGCAAATTCCTTTCCCAAGGCACTTTTAGTAGAACCAAAAATTATATCATCTACATAAATTTGACATATCAGAAGATCATTTTTAATGTTTTTACTGAAAAGAGTTGTATCCACTTTCCCTCTGATGAATTTATTTTCTAGTAGAAAATTACTTAACCTTTCATACCAAGCTCTGGGAGCTTGTTTTAAACCATATAAAGATTTTTTGAGTTTGTAAACATGTTCTGGAAATTTTGTATTTTCAAAACCAGGGGGTTGGTGTACATACACTTCTTCATCAATATAACCATTTAAAAATGCACTTTTGACATCCATTTGATATAGAATGATATTGTGATTTACAGCAAATGATATTAGAAGTCTTATTGATTCTAACTTGGCGACTGGTGCATAGGTTTCTGTATAGTCAATTCCTTCTTGTTGACTATAACCTTGTGCAACCAGTCTTGCTTTGTTTCTGACAACTTCTCCTTGCTCATTTAGTTTGTTTCTGAATACCCATTTGGTGCCAATAATGTTGAATCCTTTGGGTCTAGGAACTAGATCCCACACATCATTTCTGGTGAATTGATTAAGTTCTTCTTGCATAGCCAGAATCCAATCATTTTCTGATAGAGCTTCTTCTACAGAAGATGGTTCAATTAGAGAGACAAGTCCTAGTAGCGTCTCTTCAGAGTTTTTGAATGATGATCTTGTTCTGATTGGTTCATCTTTCTTTCCCAAGATTTTATCTTCTGGGTGATTAATATTGCTTCTGGAAAGCTTCTTCTGGATGGGTTCTTCAGGTGTTGATGGAGCAGTTGTATTGTTTTGAACTTTAGAAGATTGATCTTTAGAAGTTCTATTTGTAGAGATTTCTACTTCTATATCTGCAGTAAATTCATTCTGCTTTGGTTTTTCAGAACCAAGCTTATCATCAAATCTGACATGAATTGATTCTATCACAATATGTGTTTCTGTATTGTATACTCTGTATCCCTTAGAACGTTCAGAGTATCCTAACATATAACACTTTTGTGCCTTAGAATCAAATTTATTCAGAGTATCAAGGGTGTTTAACATAAAACAAATACATCCAAAAGGATGAAAATAAGAAATGTTGGGCTTTCTGTTCTTCCACAATTCATAAGGAGTCTTTTCAAGAATAGGTCTTATAGAGATTCTATTCTGAATGTAACATGTTGTATTTACTGCTTCTGCCCAAAAATGTTTAGCCATATTAGTCTCATTGATCATGGTTCTGGCCATCTCTTGTAAAGTTCTATTTTTACGTTCTACAACCCCATTTTGTTGTGGAGTTCTAGGACAAGAAAAATCATGAGAGATGCCATTTTCATTAAAAAATGATTCTAATTGTTTATTTTCAAATTCTCCACCATGATCACTTCTGACTTTTATGATCTTTGATTCTTTTTCATTTTGAACTTGTTTGCAGAAGTTAGAAAATACAGCAATTGACTCATCCTTGTGTCTAAGAAACTTTACCCATGTCCATCTGCTGAAGTCATCTACGATCACCAATCCATACTTCTTGCCACTGACAGAAGCAGTTTTCACTGGTCCAAATAAGTCAATGTGCAGAAGTTCTAATGGTCTAGAGGAAGATACAACATTTTTAGCTTTGAATCCAGTTTTTGAAAATTTGCCTTTCTGACATGCTTCACATAGAGCTTCTGAGTTGAACTTCAAATTTGGAAGTCCTCTGACTAGATTGAGTTTGTTAAGTTGAGATAATCTTCTCATATTAACATGTCCCAATCTTCTGTGCCAGACCCATTGCTCAGTTTCCACAGACATTAGACATTTTACATTTTGAATTTTTAATTCTGAAAGCTTTATTTTATAAATGTTGTTCTTTCTCTTTCCACTAAAAAGGATTGTTCCATCTTTCTGACTAACAGCTTTACAGAACTTTTGATTAAAGATTATGTCATAGCCATTATCACTTAATTGACTTATGGATAATAAATTATGCATTAATCCTTCTACAAGTAGAACATTAGATATAGAAGGAAGATTTCCATTACCAATAGTTCCGGAGCCAATAATTCTTCCCTTTTGATTGCCCCCAAAACCTACGTGGCCTCCATCTTTTAATTCAAGACTTTGGAACATATGCTTTCTTCCCGTCATGTGACGTGAGCATCCAGAGTCCAGGTACCATGATTGGTGTTTCAGTTTTGCTGTTAAAGACATCTGCAACATACACAATTTTATCCTTGGGTACCCATATTCTTCTGGGTCCTTGTTTGTTAGATTTTACAAACTTCTGATTTATTTTGGGTTTTAAATCAGAACTTGTAGAGCAAGATGACTCACTAGTGTATATAAGATCATGATTATGACCGTAGGTGAAATGCGAACTTAGAGGAGTATTAGTATTTATGACAGTGTCATCAATATTTTTTAATTTCAGAGTTTCATTATTTTTCACATAGCCTATGCCTCTTCTTTCATTTCTGCTAACACCATAGATCATAGAAGCAATCTTACTTCTATCTAAGCTTTTAGTAAGAAATTGTTGAAAACTATAATCATATTGTTTTATGATATTATCAGACTTGATTAGATCTTCTAATTCAGATTTCTTCTGAGCTTTGAGCTTCTCAAAAGAGTTTTTACATTCAAAGAGATTTTCTTTCAGCTCAGAGTTTTCTGTTTTTAGTTTTCTAACATCTTCTAATTCAGACACTAGACTTTGTTTAACGTCTTTGTATTTGAATTGAAGCTTCTGATATTTTTCAAGAATTTCTGAAAGACTAGCTTCTAACTCAGATCTAGAGAATTTAGAAAATACCTCTTCTGAGTCTGATTCTAACTCTGATTCTGATGAGTGATCATCTTCTGGTATATTTGCCATTAATGCAATATTAGCTTGTTCATCTCCAGAATCTGACTCTGCTTCAGATGATTCAGAATCATCCCATGTTGCCATGAGACTCTTTTTCTTTTCTTTGCTGAATCTGTTTTTGGGTTTGTCTTTCTGAAGTTTTGGACATTCACTTTTATAGTGTCCTGGTTCTTTGCATTCGTAGCACACAACTTCTTTGCTTCTGGGTTTCTTGTGACTGGATGTTGATTCAGAATAATTGTTTGATCTTCTGGTATTTCTGAACTTCTTCTGACGATGCTTCCAGAGTTGTTGAACTCTTCTTGACAGGAGAGATAATTCATCTTCTTCTGATGAGCATCCAGAGCTTTCTTCTTCTTCTTCCTGTAAAGCTTTAGAAACATGTTTGTTAGATTTAAGAGCTACAGACTTACCTTTCTTCTGGGGCTCATCTTCTTCTAATTCAATCTCATGACTTCTCAAGGAGCTGATCAGTTCTTCTAAGGAAATTTCATTCAGATTTTTTGATAATTTTAAAGCAGTGACCATGGGTCTCCAGGCTTTTGGTAAACTTCTGATGATTTTCTTCACATGATCTGCTGTTGAGTAGCCTTTGTCCGGAACTTTTAGTCCAGCAACCAGAATTTGGAACCTTGAAAACATTTTTTCAATGGTTTCATCTTCTTCCATCTTGAAAGCTTCATACTTCTGGATGAGAGCTAGAGCTTTGGTCTCCTTGACTTGAGAGTTGCCTTCATGTGTCATCCTTAGAGAATCAAACATGTGTTTGGCCGAATCCTTGTTTGTGATCTTCTCATATTCTGTGTACGAGATGGCACTTAGAAGTATGGTCCTAGCTTTGTGATGATTTCTGAATTCCTTCTTCTGTTGAACTGTCATATTTTTTCTTTCAATCTTCTGACCATCTTCTCCAACAGGATGAATATATCCATCTGTCACCATGTCCCAGAGATCTCCATCTAGAGCTAGAAAGAAACTCTCTAGAACATCCTTCCAGTAGTCAAAGTTGTCACCATTGAACATTGGTGGTTTAGCATTGATCTTGTCATTCTGATAGTCATTGTTAATTCCAGTTTCTGCCATGTGTTTATCTTCTGGATCTTTTACTGACACGGTTAAGTGTAATACTCAGAACCTAGCGCTCTGATGCCAATTGAAGGTGGCAAAACACAAGGAAGGGGGGTTGGAATTGAGTTTTCTGGAATAATTAAAATTAACTTCTAATGACACGTTTACTTTATCCTGGTTCGTTTGAACTCAAACTACATCCAGTCCACCCGCCAAGGTGATTTTGCCTCTACTGAGGTCTTAATCCACTATTCAATAAGAATACACACAAAGACCTATAATCAATGTCTTCTTGAGTCTTCTGACTAAACTTAGTCACTCAAGGAAAAAAATAATTATTACAAGAATAATAATAAAGACGTAACTAAAAATGCTTCTAGATAAGCAGGTATCACTAAGTGATAGTTACAACAATAAGCACAAGATAAAATGACTAGCTTGAATATATGAGATACGTTGTAATGCGTTGCGTTCGTTACTCATTTCTTCAAATGATGTCCTTTATATATAGTTCTTGATAAAGTAGCCGTTGGAGACATCTTGAACCAAAATAGGATATACTTTAATACCTTAATTTCTTTCCATAAGTGGAGATACTTGTCTTTGTATATTAAAGAGCATATTCTTTAATTAAAGTCTTTTAATAAGGATACCAGCATCTTCTAAGCGGAAATCAGAGATAATGAATAAGAGATGCGCAGCCAATAAATGTGCCATTTAATGCTGGATTCTTCTTTGAGCGTATCTTCTATAATGGTTCTCCTTAGCTTGTACGGATTACTTAAATAAGATTTACTTCTACATAAAATAAGTATATTCATTAGAACTTCTAATATGAAGGACTTTGTTATCATCAAAACACTTAGAGGTTCAGAACCATATTTGTTCTAACAGAACTTCCTCAATTCATGAGCATGGAGAGGCATGGATGAATGACCAGATTTTTGCCAAACTCCCTTTGGCTTGTGCATTTCATTTTCTGCACTCTGTTGGCCTATAGGCTTTTTATGTTTAATTTTGTAACACATTATGCCTTCTTTGTATGCCACTTTTGGTTGTTAGTGTTTCGTGACCATTATTAATGAGAATTCCCTTTTTTTATGCGTGAATGTGTAATTCTTGTAGCATAGGTTAGTATTGTTTTAGATACTTCCTATTTACTCTCAAGATTCTCTCATCAAAAGATATCTCTTTTATCTCATAGGAGTTGTTGCCAAAGGTTTGACTTATTTTGAATGGTCCTTCCCAATTGGGTGACCATTTTCCTAAGGTTCGATTTCGTCTATCCATATATAAGATGACCTTCCTCACATAATCATCAACCTCAGAGGTCTTCGCCTTGACCTTCTTATAATAAGTTTTTGCCACTCTCTCTTTTTGACGCAATAAAACTTCCAACGCATTTAACCTCTCTTCGTCCAAGTCTGTGATCTCGTCGAACATCATATCGCGATATTGTTACGACGGGATCTCAAATTGACGTTGAACCCTTATCAATTGAAAGCCAATTTCTGAAGGTAGGAAAACATCGTGACCAAAGGTCAAACAAAACGGTGTCAAGGTCGTCAAGTCTTTTGGGGATGTTCGACATGCCCACATGATTTGATCCAAAGTCTTGTGCCGGTTTCTAGGCTTTTTTGGCAACATGCTTCTTAATGAGCCCGATCACTACTTTGTTTGCAGCTTCGACCTGCCCATTCGCTTGTGCGTAATATGGTGTCGACGTGACGATCTTAAATATTGTTCCTGCTGCAAACTCATGCATCTTTTGACCCATAAACACTAAACCTTGGTCGGTAATTAAGGTTTTAGAATCCCAAACCTATATATTATATGGCTTTGGATGAAGTCGATGATAGCTTCCTGGTCCACTTTTGCCAAAGGAAGCGCCTCTATCCATTTAGTAAGTTAATATATCCCTACCAAGATGATTTTTTGTTGTTTCGACGAGGCAGGTTGAACTTCACCTATCACATCCAAAGCCCATCCTCTAAATGGCCATGGTTTCACAATAGCATGTAATTCGTTGGTTGGGATGTGTTCGATGTTGGCATGCTCATGACATTCTTGACATCCCTTAGAAAAGTGTATACAATCTTTGAGCATGCTTGGCCAATAAATTCCTTGTCTAAACAGTAACCATTTCATTTTGTGGCCAGCTTGATGGGCTCCAAAAGCCCTACTATGTACCTCTAATATGGCTAAATATTCTTCGGAGTCTCCTATACACTTGAGTGAAACCCCTTTTGAGGTTTTCTTCAGAAGCTCGTTTCGCATTAACACATAACTCAGAGCCCTGTATTTCGTCTTCCTACCAGTTCCCCCGACAGGATTCTCTAAGTACTTTATGATGGGTTGCCTCCAATCCTTCGTTGATAATCCACCGATGACGAAGACTTCGACGTACCATGTTTTTATGGCTTCTACACCATCAGAAGCTAGTAATGGTGGCGCATTCAACACCATTTTCTATTGAACCTCAATGGAGTCCTCTAGTTTGTCCTTCGACACTTTATACCCTGGCACAATTTACGCTAGATCATCTACCTCCTAGTTCTCCATTCTGGGCACATGTATAATACTTGCCACGTCGAACTTCTCCGATAATTGCTTTACCATAATGAATTAGGCTAGTAGATGTTCCTTAATACACTTGTAGTCCCGCGTAAGTTGCTTAACTAACAGCTCTGAGTCACCGTTGACCTCCACTCTCCGCGCCCTAGCTTATTTAATATCCTCAACCCAGTAATCAAGGCTTCATACTCAGCCTCATTGTTGGAACAATTCCCTTTGACCCTGCATTTGAATCTTGTCGGGAGGCCTTGTGGGGAGATTATCATTACCCCATACGCATGTCCCATGCTTATGGCTTGAACCATCGAAATATAATCTCCACGGGTTCACGTCAATTACGAATACCTGGGGTTCGACCACTGCATGGTCGACAGTAAAGTCGGTCACTATTTGACTTTTCATAGCCCTTAAGGGTTGGTAAGTTAATGAAAACTCTATTAACACTAGTGCCTATTTACATATTTGACTACGCAAATGGGTTTAGACAACATATTTTTAATGACATCACAATGAGACAAAACTTAAACGTCAGCAGGCTTTATATATTTCTTTAATTTCATACATGAGAAGTACATACATAGGCATAACTTTTCGATCATAGTGTACCTAGTTTCATCATCTATCAACATTCTACTGAGGTAATAAATGGTTCTTTCGACACCATCGTTGTCCTCTTGTGCTAATATACTTCCTAAGGTCGTATCTTACACATCAATATACAATCTCATGTTTTTACTTATACTAGGTGACAATAACATAGGAGGCTTCGAAAAATAGTCTTTGATTGCGTCAAATGCCTTTTGTTGCTTCTCTCCCCACTGGAACTCACTATCCTTCTTGATCTTAAATAATGGCGATAACACTTTGATTTTGCCACTTAGGTTGGAGATGATCCTTCTCAAGAAGTTTATTTTCACCAACAACGATTGAAGTTGTTTCTTCATCGAAGGAGGCTTGAGATCTAAAATAACCTTCGTCTTGTTTTGATCGATCTCGATGCCTTTCTTGTGGACGACAATGCTTAGAAAATCTCTCGCACGTACACCAAAAGCACATTTTAATGGATTCATTTTTAATCCATATTTCCTCATCCGCCCAAAAGAGCGTCAAAGGTGGTCTAAGTGATCATTCTCCAGTGAGTACTTTATTACGATGTCATCAATATAGACTTGCATGAACTTCTCTATGAAGTCATGGAATAAAATAAATTTGTGAAATGAGTTTGTAAATTGATCTTAATGTTCAAAGAGGCTCTCTGATTTTTTTGGTGATTTTTAAATACCTAAAAGTATTTTTAATTAATTAAAAATGCATTAATTAATTAAAAATACAATTAAATGATTTAAAAATAATTTTTTAATGCAAAAAATAATTTTTTTTTTTTGGATTTTTAAAATTAATTATAGTGAAAGTTCAAAAAATCTGAATTTTTGAAAATGTTTTGCTATTTTTAATAAATAAAGGAAAATAAAATGAAAAAGTAATTGAAATGGAAGGTTCAGATTGCATGGAGGCAAGATCAAAGATTGAGGGCACAAGTCAGTTTGACTGGGGGTATGCAGATCCAATGGTCCAGGTTTAAATTCCTAATACACGCGCAATCCAAAGGCTCACATTCAATCTGAGTTAATTAATTATGATTTGTTTTAATTAGTTAAAATTAAGGCTAATGAATTATTTGGGTCGTCCATCACTTAAACTAATCACTATCCAATGGCTCACGTTTAATCTGGAAACCCTAAACCTAATAACCCTAATTATTTTCAGGTGACCGGAACAGTGCTCCGGTCATCTTCTTCGGCCAACCAAAATCCTATCTTCTTCCCCAGGCCATCCCAAAACCTCTAACCTTCCCAGAATCCATCCCTACACTCCAAGGAACTCAAATCAATCATCAAACACAATTTATAACACTTGAATCAAGAGAATCGAAGCAAAAATCGAAACACGGGTAAACTTTCAGAACAACATGAAATGGTTATTTCTTGCTCATTTTCAAATCTAAACACATCTAGATGATCAGTGCAACATGTAGATTCATCTTGTAACAAGAAAATGAAGTTCTGAGAAAAACGTTCTTGAGCTATACCTGAGCTGGAGACCTTCAAAGATGATCTTTCTGAGCCTTTCCTTTGTGCAAACCACCTCCACTGGTCCCCCTCGTGTTAATGGCAAGCTTGAAAGGCTTTGAAAGTGGTTGGTTTGAGAGGTCCAGTTCTGGTGTATCAGAAAATGAGGTTCTTGTGTGTTGTGTTTCAGGCCATTGTAAGGGGTGGAATTTGTTCCTTAGGTGAGGTGTGACTTGTTGGTGAAAGAATTTTTAAAGTTTGATGGCTGTATTAGGAGAACCAAAGAGAGGAAGCTTTTAGGGATTTTTGCAAACTGAGTGTGTGTGTGTGTGTGTTGTGTTTTGAGTTCTTGTGAGCCTTCTTTTATGATCCTTAGGCTTTTCATAAACAAATGGAATGAGTCAGAAGAGCAGATATCCACTGTGGGATTGGCATGGCTCAATTGGCCAAAAAGTCAAAAGTTGTGTACTTGAGGTATGAGCCATGGCATAACTGATTTGTGGGCTTGAGCTGCCTCAACTGGCTTCAAGGAGAACCCTAGGATAAATTTCTATGAGCTGTATGGCTTAGATCAAGAGTTTGCATATGTTTTGCAATTTTGCAACTTTGTGATTTCTTGAGAAACAACTCATGAAATCCTTTGGTTCAAGGCTCAAATATGACTTTGAGATGTTGTTTGATAATTCCATGATGTATTTGAGTGGATTAGAAGTCATATAGAGGCCTGAAATTCACTTTTGCACATTTCCCTCTTTGGCCTAAACTTGAAAATTACAAGATTTTTCCCAACTTTGACTCATCATATCTTGAGTTCTAGGATGAATCAAGATAAGTTCTTGTACTTTTTAGAAAGGGGAAGATCCAATCTACAACTTTCATGTTTGAAGAAAATTCATTTGAAGCCTTTTTGATCAAGAAAGGGGAGATTGAAAATCTGTCCCAAAATGGAAAGTTTTCACTTCAAGTCATGTCCAAAAATGGCAACTTTTGCAAAGGCTCAAAATTCTGCAAGCTTGTGATATTTAAAGCATTCCTAAGACCAAATAAAGGTCATAGGACCTCAAATTGATGATGATGACCCTTTGGAACCCCTGTTGGAGGCCTTAGATGCCCTAATCCTAACTTTTCTTACACAACAAGTTACCATTTGATCAGATGACTTCCACATTGATTTTTTTTTATCAAACTTCATACACACACTCCTTATATCATATAAATACCATTTGAATCAAGAATGACCAAAAAGTTTGGTTGTAAGGGCCTCAAGCCCAAAACCCTAATTTTAGGTCATCTGTGCAGGAGCCCTGAGCCTGGCTGGGTGGCTCTGCAATCTCTTGTGATTTATTTGACTTCCAAGAACCCTTGGGGATACAATATGACCTTAGAACACTCAAGGACCTTCTTGTCATGCTTCATGGCCTCTGAGATACCTCATATTTTCTTCAAGATTCATATGATCACAAACCTTAGCTGTGCAGAGATGCAATGAGATGTTAAAGGTGAATGTGCAATGTAAGATGTAATGATATGCTATGTAATATGTGTACAGACGCGAAAGGTAGGCGAAAGGAGAAGATGAAGATGAAGTGAATAGAGTCGCCAGCTAGGCATTTTTATCCAGAAGGAAAGGTAATGCTGCATAAACCTAGAAAGAAATGGATAAGACGGTTGCAAACCAGAGAAACTGAGAAAGGGGGTTGGTTACAACCTGGGAAGGTATTAGCACCCAGATTGTCCGTCGTACTCGACGAGATACACGCTTGAAAGTTTGTGTTTAAAGGGGTAGTGTCTGTGCTATCTGTGTGCAAAAGCTGGAAAAGAATGTACAAGTGTCAGTGCAAAAGGTGAAGTGAGGTGCTCAAAAATGAGGCTTAAAAAGAATGCTGGAAGAGGGGGGAAGAGACAGAGACTTTTGTTCGATAACAGTTAAGTTATGCCTACGTATCCTCTCGTGCAATGAGGAAGTCAGAACACCGTAGTTCGACTCAAAGAGACTGAAAGATAAATTGAGTAATGAACGGCTTGCTTGTTTATGCTCAAGTGTATGACTTGTCTGGCCCAAGTGCTAACTGTCTTGCATTAGACGGGAGAAGCGAGTTCTCGTTTGTGAGTGAAAATGATGAGAAAATAATCCCGGAGGATACGATTATTGTTTTTTTTTTTGTGTTTTCAATCTTTTATTGCTTTTTTATGTTTGTCATAAGTTAATGAGCTTAAGCCTAAATCAAGGGTTGGTAAACTCATCATATCCTCCCTTTGATTAGGGATAATGAGAATACCTTAAGTATGAGATAAACACCTCAAACTTAATTACCATGATGTAGGATTAAGATCATTAACCTACTTATAATTATTTAGATGTTTTTTGGAATTTTTGTTTAGTGTTAAGTAATGAGTTTAAGCCATAATCAAGGATTTAATGGACCCATTACACCATCCTAATAGAAGGATTATAAATGAGCACACTTAACCTGAGGAAGATACCTCAACTTAATCCACGATTAGGGATTAACCTCATGACAAAACAAGCCTTTATTAAAGTGTATTTTAGTTAATGGTAAGATTAAGAAGTGAATTTTATGGTTTGTAAGACAACTTGAGGGGGACTTGTCCATTAACACTAGGGTTAGTCCTTCTTAACCAATTAAGGAAGAATTAGAACCCTAATGCAAGGCCCAAGTTACAAGATATTGTCTTAGTGATTATTAAGATGGATTTATTAAGAGGTTTAAACAAATTAAGGGTTAAACACTTAGGATTAAACACTTAGGATTAAAGTTATACACTCCATCCTAAGAGAAGGATGCAGGCATAACCCTAATCACAAAGTCTTAAAGCCTTAAAGGTTTAGTCTCTGATTATGAGATGAGAAGAGAGACACAAAGAAGACACAAAGGTAAAAACTAAAGGGGGACTAATCAAAACCCTAATTATTGTCATGCTTGGATGTTCCTATGGTTTGTAAGGCTTGCAAGAGATCTTCAGAGAAGCCACCAATGGAAGAAGCAGATGAAAGGAGGAGAAGCAGAAGAAACAAGTTAACTTACTTCATTGAAGAAGATAAGTTACTTGAAGAAAGAAAGTGAATTATGAACATGAATGAGCAAGCTCACTCTAAGGTAAATGAAAATGCAGCAAGGATGCATGAGAATGAGAAGAGAAATGAGAAGTGAAGGCAAATTCACTTCTCAAAGTACCTACCACCTGAAATGGTTAGCATAAAGAAAGGAATGAAATGAAAATGAAATGTATGCAAAGATGCAAACCAAAACCAGAAGTATAAACATGATGCAAATGATGCTATGGGATGATGCAAAGGCATGCCAAGTGTTATGAATGTTCATACAAGAGATGAGAATGCAAATGAAGCATGTAGGAAGCATGAAAGCACATGAAAGTTCATGGAATGAAATGAATGCATATCATGGCAAATGAATGAAGAAATGATCAAGCATGATTCTAATGTGTCCTAAGATGTCTTAGATGTCATATAAATGCATGAAATGTCATGGCAAGTTCATGTATGGATGCATATGCAAGATGAATGCAAATGAACATGAGAAATTAGGGTTTTAATGCAACATGAGATGCAAAAGTCAAAAACAGAAGCAAAACATAAGATAGAAAATTGCAAATGAACTCAAAGGAACCCTAACCCCATATGATATCACACCCCAAAGGAGGAAGTCTAACTCTTAACCTAAAGAAAGTTGTGAATTTTCTAAGTTATCTAGGGTTTTAAGGTACCTTAAGAGGGAAAATGAAAATCAAATAGAAAATGCAAGATAAATTTGTGACAAAAATATGCTAGATATTAATTGCTATATGAAGATCAATGCAAAAAGAATCAATGTCATACCCTTCATGGTTAGGCAGAAAAGAATTCTTGAAGTTAGGGTTCAAAAATAGGATTTTTATGAACCCTAAATTCAAGAAAAATGTCAAAGAGTGTTCAAAACCAAAAATAAATTTGTATTAATGGTTTGACAATGTTTCTAAATGTCCTAAGATGCAATGTAAATTTTTTTGGAATTTTTAGAAACATAAATGGTATTTTAATTAATTAAATTCCATTAATTAATTAAAATAAACATTTAAATGTTTTTAAAATGATTTTTTAATGCAAAAAATAAAAATAAAAATGTTTTTGGGTGGAGAAAATTATTTGAATTTAAAATACAGAAGAAAAATATTTTTGGAATTTTTTAAGTATTTTAAATTAATTATGCAAAACAAATGATAAAAAATGAAATAAAAATTGAATTAATAGGCTGGTATGATGATCCAAGGGCTCAGATTCAAATCCAAGGAGGGGGGGGGGGGGGCGTTGATTGCGCGCGTGTTTTAATGGTCCAAATGGCTTATGGGCTAAATGACCTAATTAATCTAATTAATCCAGATTTTAATTAATTAATTAGGGTTAGGGCTAAATGACAAGATTTGGGCCGTCCAAACACAAAATTATAATCAATCCAAGGGTCCACGTTAAAGTTGGGAAATTAACCCTAATTAAACTCAGGTGACCGGAGCTAAGCTCCGATCATCTTCTCCGGCGAAACAAAAACCCTAAGTCTCTCCACAGGCCACCCCACCCCAAATTAATTGACCAGAAATGATCCCCTACCCAAACTAAACTCAAATCAACCTTCAAACATGATTTATAACACACAAACATAGAGAATCGAAGAAGAACAAAAATCTGGACAAAATTTCAGAAGCTCGTAACATGCTCATTTCTTGACTATTTTCAATTCTAAAAGCATCAGTGTGATCCCCATAACATATATTTTCATTTTATAACAAAAAAACTAAGCTCTAAAAGATTTTGTTCTTGAGGTTACCTGAGCTGATGAACTGCAAATGAGAGCTTTCAGGACCCCTCCTTTGTGTGAAAAGCCTCCTTTGATCCTCCTGAGGCTAATGGAATGCTTCAAAAGCTTTGAGAGTGGCTAGTTTGTGTTGTGTGGTTCTGGTTTAGTAGAAATGGAGGTTTGTGTGTGTAGTGATTCAGGCCATTCCAAGGGTTGGGTTTTGTTCTATGGATGAAGAGTGATTTGTTGGTGAAAGAATTTCTGGATTTTGTTAAGTTTTGAGGGTGTTTCGAAGAGAACAAGTCTTGTGCATATTTTTGTGAATCTAATGTTGTTGTATCTTTCAGGCTCCAATCCTTCCTCTTATCTCTCCCATATTGTTTGAATATAATATGGAGTAGGTTCTGAATGGCTGCAAAACACTATTCCAAGAGTATGAGAGTTTTTTCCAAAAAGTAAAATATGTGTCCTTGAGAGTATGGGCCATGGAAGAGGAGATCTAAAGGGTGTATTGGCTTCATCTGAGTTTGAGGATGACCCTTGGATGGTTTATGATGAACTGCAACACTTGGATTGCAAGATTGCACGTGTTTTGCAAATTTCCACTTTGTGTATTTTGAGATATTTGGTCATGGAAATGTCTCATTCAATGCTGAATTTTGGTCATGAAGTGTTACATGATGTTGCTGTGATGCTTTGAGACAATTTAGAAGTCATACCAATCCTTAGAAATCAATTTTGCAAGAATCCCTCTTTTGAGAATTTTGTGAAAAATGGCTTATGGAAACTTGTGATCCAAGGCATGATTTTGGGCTTGCAATGTTGCATTATCATGTAATGAAGTTCAGAAGTGAATTAGAGGTCACTTGAATGCTTGAAGTGTGAAATTGCAAAAAAATCTCTTTGGTGTGAAACTTGAAATATTAGGATTTTTGCCAACTTTGCAAAGCCATAACTTGAGTTCCATAATGAATTAGGACTTGTTCTTGTACTCTTTGAAAAGGGAATGATCCAATCTACAGCTTTCATGACCAACAATGTTTCATTTGAAGCATATTTGGTTGAGAAAGAGGAGGTTGAATAACTTTCCCAAAATGGAAAGTTTCCATTACAAGTCATTTCCATTTTTGGCAACTTTTGGTTTAGCTCACTTTTCTTCAATTTTTTGAACTTCCAAGAACTTCAATGATCAAATAAAGATCATATAACTTCAATTTGATGAAAAATCCACTTTGGTTCCCATTGTTGGGAGTCTCAGATGCCCTGATTTTGCTCTGACTTGCTCAAGAAGTTACCCAATGAACAGATGACTTCCACAATGAATTTCTTCATCAAACTTGGTACACATGATCCTTATAACATATTGAGGCCATTAGAAACAAGAATGACCAAAAAATTTGGAGTTATGGCCTCTGAAACCAAAACCCTAATTTCAGGTCATCTGTGCAGTGAAATCATAGCTCTACTTCCATGCTTTCCAAGTTCTTGTGATTTTTTGACTTCCTTGATATTTGAGGGATATGAAATGATGATTGAACATACATGGACCCTCTTGGAATGATTGGAGACCTTTGGAGTGGCTCAAATGGATCCTTGGATTGCTCAGATCACAAACCCTAGATGCAGATGAACTTGAACTATGCAGATGAAACAAAAATGCAATATGATATGATATGTTTAAACTAATGCAAATATGAAAGATCACAAGCCATGGTGTGAACTTGGTGAGGGCAAATTTGGGGTGTTTACAGCTGCCCCTATTCAAGCATGAGTTAGCTGTGCAGGGTGTAAGCGTCTGGCTTAACAGACGAACAAGATAACTTGTGGTTGAATACCAAAGACAGTCCAAACTTTGCATTCACTGGGGAGAAGAAGAAAAGGGATATAAATTGTAAAAGGAAGTATAGTATGATTATGAGGTGCGGGCGATGGAGGACAACCAACGAGCAGAGGACGACTGCTGGGGATAAAGCAATGACGGGGATGGCCGACATGCTGGGGAAATAAGAAATCATGATGGGTACGGCCATCAGGTAAAGAAGTAAGGTTCTCTAGGGATTAAAAATAAAGGCAATGATGGGGACGGCCATCAGGTTCGCAAAGTAAAGTAAACAACAATGGGGGACGACCATCGGTTCAAAGAATAAATGAAATAATGATGAGAGACGGTCATCAAAGATGATGGACGATCACCTAGCAGGGGACGACTGCTCTTTATCACGATATAGGACGAATGCCGGATAGAAAAAAGTCAACGATGGGGATGGCCATCGGATAAGCATGATGAAGGACGATCATCAAGAGGTGAAGGACGATCACCTAGCAGGGTACGACTGCTCTCGGGGTTTATCACGACATATGACGAATGTCAGATAACAAGATCAACGATGGGGACGTCCATCGGATAAAATGATGAAGGACGATCATCAAAAGGTGAAGGACGATCACCTAGCAGGGGACGGCTGCTAAATATCACGACATAGGACGAATGTCAGATAGAAAGGGGTTCCAATAATGGAGACTCCGCTGGGGAAAAGGATGAGGGACGGTCATCCAAAGGTGAAGGACGATCACCTGGCAGGGTACGGCTACCGAAAGTATCACGACATAGGACGAATGTCGGATAGAAGAAAAGTTACTTTACTGGGGAATGGTAAACACGGACGAGTGCTTACGCTTAAGAAATAAAAGGTATAAGTGTTTGGACGTTGTGTATAGATTAAAGATGCGGATGAGCATCCTTAAGACTATGATACAGACGAGTATCGGTAGAAACAAATGTTGACGCATGTTCAGAGATGATGATACGGACGAGTACCAACTGGTTAACAAAGAACACGGATGAGTGTCGAATCTGTGGGGAATGATATATATATATATATATATATATATATATATATATATATATATATATATATATATATACAAGATACAGATGAGTATCTGTATGAATATGAGTAAGTATTGTGAAGTATGAGCAAGACACAGACGAGTGTTCGACTTGCAAGGGAAGAGTATGACACGGACGGGTGTCATAAGAGAAAATGTATAAGTTATGAACTTATAAGTGTAAAAGGTGTTTCGGTGACCTGTGGGGATAGGATGACACGGACTGGTGTCGATGAGAGTGTATTATAAACAAGTGTTTGGTTTGCAACAAGTGTTTGGGCAACCATGTTGGGGAAGAGTGACACAGACGGGTGTCAAGAGAGTGTGTAAGTATCTGTAATCACAGAAGATGTTTGTGGTTTATATCTGTTGTGGAATGATGTGACACGGACGGGTGTCGAAAGAGTGTATATGAACATGCATCTGTGTTGGAGAGTGCAAAGGGGATGCTTTAGCGTTCTGTGGGGAGATGTGAGATGACACGGACGAGTGTCGAGAAGAACATGTTATGAACAAGTATCTGTACTTGAGGGTGCAAAGGGACGCTTTGGCTTTTATGTGCAAGGGGTGTGAGTCTTTATATACATTGCTGATGTGGTACTGTTGGTATTTGCAGGTGACTGGTTCGAACCTGACTTGTGATCATGCAAAATGTTTGATTTTTGCCGTAATGCTCCGTATTAAACGGAATGCTACGCTTTGTGGGGAAATATGATGCGAATGCTATGATTATGTAAAAGATACCGATCCGGGGTTCAGATCCTGCTGCGGTGAAGATCTCTGGCTGATCTGCTTGGAAGGATATCCCAGCTGGGGATGAGATCATTGGTAGATCTGATAAAACATATGGTTCTGCTTGGGGAAATAGATCACTGATAGACCTATCTTTGTAATGAGTAACCCAGCTGGGGATAAAGAATCTTTCGTCACTTTGTTGTGTAAGAACTTCAGGCATTGCTCTTCTGGATAGAGGCTGGAACTCCGTGGGGAGATGGTTCCCTTGTCTTTGGGAGACCTGGCACTCTGCTTGGGAGAGAAAAGATCACTGGATGATATTCCTATAGCTTCCTATGGGGATCCCGGCTGAGGATGAGGATGCTTTGACAATTCTGTTGGGGGAAGAGCATTTCAGATGCTTCTTGGAGAAGATGTGTTGGGGAAGTGATGCCTGGCATGCCCCATGTTGCGTATCTAAATACCTGCAACCTGTTAAGTCAAAGAAACACACAAGTGTCCCGATGTATCCCTTACCGGATTCCTTCATAGGAGTTAGATATTCCTGAGAGTAAATACATTTCCTGCAAGCATTCAATTGGAAAGGCACATCTATTTTATGAAAATATTATATCATGGATATTGGACATTTTGCAAACGAAACAAAAATGTACGAAACGAGGTGTGACTGAAAACTCTGATTTTATTAATCTGGGTGCCCTGAATTGGCAAATACAGTCAAAGAAACAAATCCCCTGAAATGAGGAGATTGTTACAAATTGAGAAAAGCAAAGGTGCTGGCAATGTTGACGGCGCTCCATTGAGCTTCCTTTGCTATGACCCGTATGACCTTGACGTTCTTCTCATCTTGCTTTCTGAAGAAAGTTGATTTTGACCGATGCTTTATCATTTCGAAGCTTGCCATGTTTAAAGTGATACAAACAAATCCAGAATGCAGTTGTCGCTTATTCCCTGATTTTGCGTGGATCGCCCTTTCGGGTTTTCAATCCACCGGGATACCCAGTTTTGCCTGAGCTGTCCAATGTGGCTTTTCAACTCAGCGGGTGTACATTTTTTTAATTTTCCCTTATTTTTGCTCGAGTCTTTTATTCTGTTTTTGACTCGCCGGGATGCCCTATTTTTGCCTGGACTTACATTTTGTTTTTATGTCCAGCGGGTCATTTTATGCGAAGTATTTTTTAACTGCATCTGAATTCACAGGGGATAAGAAATCTTCACCATCCATAGTAGTGAGCATCAGTGCTCCACCAGAGAAAACCTTCTTTACTATGAATGGACCATCGTAATTCGGAGTCCACTTGCCCTTGTGGTCTGTATGAGGAGGAAGGAGTCTTTTCAGCACAAGATCTCCCACTTGGTATTCCCGAAGCCTGACTTTCTGATCGAAGCTTTTCTTCATTCTTTTCTGATATAACTACCCATGACAGATTGCAGCTAATCTCTTTTATTCGATCAGATTCAGCTGATTGTACCGAGATCGGACCCATTCTGCTTCATTCAACTTGACATCCATCAATACCCGTAAGGAGGGTAATTCAACTTCAATAGGCAAGACAGGCTCCATACCATACACAAGTTGATACGGTGTTGCCCCAGTGGATGTTCTAATTGAGGTACGGTACCCATGCAAGGCAAATGGTAGCATTTCATGCCAGTCTTTGTAAGTAACCACCATCTTCTGCACAATCTTCTTAATGTTTTTGTTAGCTGCCTCAACAGCGCCATTCATCTTTGGTCTGTAAGGAGAAGAGTTGTGATGTTGGATTTTGGAGTCCCGACATAGTTCTGCCATCATTTTGTTGTTCAAATTGGAACCATTATCAGTAATGATTCGCTCGGGTACTCCATATCGACAAATGATGTCTCTTTTAAAAAATCTGGCTACCATTTATCTTGTGACGTTTACATATGACGCTGCTTCAACCCACTTGGTGAAGTAATCAATGGCTACCAGGATGAATCTGTGGCCATTTGATGCAGTCGGTTCGATCTTTCCAATCATGTCAATGCCCCACATGGCAAAGGGCCAGGGTGAAGACATCACGTTCAAAGGATTTGGAGGCACATGCACTTTGTCTGCATAAATCTGGCATTTATGACACTTCCTGGCATAGGCACAACAGTCTGCATCCATGATAATCCAGTAGTAACCTGATCTTAACAATTTCTTAGCCATTGCATGTCCTCCAGCATGGGTACCAAAAGATCCTTTATGCACCTCATGCATCAGCAAGTCTGCTTCTTTCTTATCAACATATTTGAGAAGAACCATATCAAAGTTTCTCTTGTATAATGAACCATCAACATTCAAGAAGAAACTACCAGCCAACCTTCTTAATGTCTTCTTATCATTGGATGATGCCCCAGGTGGGTATGTTTGATCCTCTAAGAAGCTTTTGATATCATGGAACCAAGGCCTGTCATCTTTTGCAACGTCCACGGAGAATACGTATGCTGGTCGGTCAAGTCTGGATACCGAAATCTGAGGCACATAATTGGCAGTCTGAACCATGATCATGGAGGAAATGGTAGCTAAAGCATCTGCGAACTGATTTTCGTCTCGAGGGATATACTCAAGTTTGACTATTGTAAAGAAAGTCAATAATCTCCTCGTATAATCACGGTATGGGATCAGATGCTCTTGGTGAGTGTACCATTTGGTGTTGGTTTGATTGATTACCAAAGCTGAATCTCTGAATACAGTTAAAGTCTTGATCCTGAGGTCAATGGCTTCCTCAAGACCCATGATACATGCTTCGTATTCAGCTTCGTTGTTAGTGCATGCAAAGGTGAGTTTTGCCGAGAAAGGCATATGAACTCCTTTAGGTGTAATAAGCACTGCACTAACCCCTCGACCGTTCATATTGACAGCCCCATCAAACATCATTGTCCATTCTTCTTCTGGGTCAGGCCCTTCAGTGTGAACAGGCTCTTCATGATCTTTTGTTTTTAGGAACATGATGTCTTCATCAGGGAAATCAAATCCCATTGGCTGGTAATCATCAATGGGTTGCTCAGCCAGATAGTCATACAGTACACTGCCTTTGATGGATTTTTGAGATGTGTACTGAATGTCATACTCTATCAGAATCATTTTCCATCTTGCAACCCTTCCGATAAGTGTTGGCTTCTCAAATATGTACTTGACCGGATCCATCTTTGAGATCAATAAGGTAGTGTGAGTCAACATATACTGTCTTAGTCGGCGAGCAGCCCACACTAAAGCACAACAAGTTTTCTCGAGCAGTGAATAACGTTGTTCACAGTCGGTAAACGTTTTTCTTAGGTAGTATATTGCATACTCTTTTCGACCAGACTCGTCATGCTGGCCCAACACACACCCCATTGATCCTTCTAATACTGTCAAGTACATTATTAGAGGTCATCCTTCAACTGGAGGCATAAGAATTGGAGGTTCTTGTAGGTACTCCTTGATTTTGTCAAAAGCCTTCTGACAATCTTCGTTCCATCGGACCGTTTGTTCATTTCTTAACAGTTTGAACAGGGGCTCACAGGTTGCAGTGAGATGAGATATGAACCTTGATATGTAGTTCAATCTACCTAAGAACCCCCGAACTTCCTTTTCAGTCCTAGGTGCAGGCATCTCCTGAATGGCTTTGACTTTGTCAGGATCAACTTCAATTCCCTTTTCACTTAAAATGAATCCCAGCAGTTTACCGGAACGCACCCCGAATGTGCATTTGTTGGGGTTTAGCTTCAGCTGATACTTTCTTAGACACTTGAACAACTTCAGCAGATTTACCAAATGATCTTCTTCAGTGAGGGACTTGGCAATCATGTCATCCACGTAACATTCAATTTCTTTGTGGATCATATCATGGAATAACGTTACCATAGCCCGTTGATAAGTAGCACCGGCATTCTTCAGTCCAAAAGGCATTACTTTGTAACAAAATGTGCCCCAAGGTGTGATGAAGGTAGTTTTCTCCATGTCTTCGGGTGACATCTTGATCTGATTATACCCAGAAAATCCATCCATGAAGGAAAACACCGAGAACCTGAGCTGTGTTGTCGACCAATACATCAATGTGAGGTAATGGGAAGTCATCTTTGGGCTAGCTCTATTCAGATCCCGGTAATCCACACACATTCGTACTTTGCCATCCATCTTAGGCACAGGTACAATATTAGCAACCCACGGTGGGTAACTAGTTACATCAAGGAAACTGGCGTCCCACTGTTTCTGTACTTCTTCTTTAATCTTCATGGCCATATCTGGACGAGTACGGCGTAACTTCTGCTTCATTGGAGGACATTCTTCTTTCAGAGGCAGCTTGTGCATAACAATATCAGTGTCCAGACCTGGCATGTCTTGATAGGACCAAGCAAAGACATCAACGTACTCTCGAAGCATGTCAATAAGTTGTTCCTTCACTGAATCTTGCAGACTGGCCCCAATCTTCACTTCTTTCAAGTCTTCTTCGGTACCAAGATTAACTATTTTAACCTCCTCCTGATGAGGAGTGATCTCTTTCTCCTCTTTCCTCAACAACCTGGCTAACTCTTCGGGTAACTCATAGTCTTCTTCAACCCCTTCATCGACTTGATTAATTGGATTGTCAAAGTCATACAAGATCATAGTAGTGCTGTTGTCGATGCAATCTGGAGGATAATCTCTGCAAGGGTTGAGATTGGTTCGTTTTAGTGATCAGTTTTAATCTTGTTTAGAAAAAGTGAAAATGAAGTTATTTATTTTGAAAGCATTGCCATTTTATTGTTTTGTACAAAAGTGAAAAATGAAAAGACAGTGAGCGAGAAAAGAGACTCGTTTGCAAAAGATGTCCGATATTCATTGATTAATCATTTGCACAAAACTACAATATGGCCATATTACAAAATGAGTCCTGACACCTTGGGCAAGATGCAGGACTTGATGCATGCTAAAAAAGACAGGAAATAATAATTACTCTGCAGGAGTAACCCTTATAATTTCCTGGGAAGACCAGTTAAGGACTTAGTTCCCCGGGATCCTTGGACGTATCCAGCTCTCCAGGTTGCAGTCGCTTTCCTCCTCGTCTTCCATATTGTTCACAGCATCTAGGGTGAGCATCTCCCCACTGACAAATTTGGGCTCCTTGGCATCCTCTGATTGATCTTGTCAGAATGGTCTGTAACCCAAACCGAATCTATCTTCCTTCTTTTCTACTGGAAGCAGCTTGCCCCAGCCTTGAGCAGTACCTTCTTCAACAACCTTTCGGGCTTGCTGATAAGAGATGATTGAAGTTCCCATCCTGTCCTCCTGGGATGCAGCCAAAACTCCAGTAGCCTCATTAACATTTAGGGCCTCAAACCCTTGGCTCATTGTCTCATGGATTTCTCCATCCATCTCAATATACTTGTACATAGCCAGATGGCTAACGAATATGTCTTCCTCACCACAGATGGTGATAATCTGTCCTTCCCATTCATACTTCAGTTTCTGGTGAAGGGTCGACGTTATTGCGCCTGCAGTGTGAATGCAGGGTCGACCTAGCAAACAGGTGTATGCCGGTTGTATGTCCATCACATAGAAAATGGTTTTGAAGACTTGTGGACCGATTACCACTGGTAGCTCCACCTCTCCCAAAACAGATCTTTTAGAGCCATCAAAAGCCCGGACCACAAGGTTACTTGGCTGGAGAGCTATCCCATCATACTCTAGCTTGACAAGGGCTTTCTTGGGTAGGACATTGAGTGAGGACCCAATGTCTACAAGCACATGAGATAAGACAGCCCTTTTGCACTCCAAGGTTATATGCAAGGCTTTGTTGTGGAAACGTCCTTCTGTAGTTAAATCAGCATCAGTGAACCCTAGCCCATGGCTAGTATTGACATTTGATACCACTGTTTCCAGCTAATTCACAGTGATCTCTTCTGGCACGTAGGCAACATGCAGAACTTTAAGAAGTGCATCCCGATGGGCTTCGGAACACAATAGCAGTGATAGGATTGAGATCTTTAAAGGAGTCTGGTGGAGCTGGTCCACAACTTTATAGTCACTTCTTTTGATGATTCTCATAAACTCATCCACATCTTGATCGAAGGATGACTTATGAGTTTCTTTCGGCACAGATTCTTCTGGTATCACACTCTTCCCCTTGGCTCTGGCAGCAGCCTCTGCCTCAGTATTAGTTCTAGGGACTTGTGATGCAAAGAGACATCCGCTTCGGGTGAAGCCTCTGCCTCCCCCAACATTATCCACTTGGGGAGTGAGAACTAGAGAATCAAGAAGGATTTTCTCCCCGTTTCAGTATATATCAACATTATAATGCCATGGTATAGCATTGTCTTTGTCATATGGGATCAGCCCGAGCACCGTGATGGTGACTGGGCTTACTGCAGCTGTTGTTGGGACTATAATAGTCTTTGGGTCATAAAAAATTGTAACAGGACCTCTGGTGGATGCAGGTGAAGGTGAATTAAAGCTTTGTTGAGACTGCTGTTGAGGTTGAAAGTTGTTAGAACTCGGGACCGCTGCCGGGTCATAATAAATCGTGACAGTGGAAACATCATTGTTGGTTGTTGAAGTTGTAGTAGTCGGTGCAAATGAATTGTTGTGTGTTAAAGTGACAGATGGAATGATTGTTGAAGTTGTAGCTGAATCAGTTGGAACAATGGTTGTTGCAGTTGGAGAAGAAACAGTTGGACAAATGGTTGTTGCATTTGTAGAAGAATCAGTTGTTGTTGACAAAAGAGTTGTTGGTGTTGTAGAAGATGTGGTTGTAATTTGCAGAATGCCTTCCTTAATCAGGTCACTGATGCCTTTCCTCAAGCTGGCACACCCATTCTCAGAAAGTTTGCATGATTCGCAACAGGCCTCACAACCTGGAAACACTTGGCACTTTAAAAGCTGGGCTTTAACCTATGCCAGAGGTGTTTGAATACATGCAATGTCTTCTATCAAACTCAGGGGTGACCCATCCTCTACATCATTAATCCTTGGCCCACTGTGGCTTGGCATAGGATTCTTCATCACATTTGGAGGAGGTGCAAAGTTTAGGGCTTTTAAATCTACCAGATCCTGAACCTTCATATGCAGAGCTCTGCATTTTTCCATAGAGTGACCAGGTGCGATGGAATGAAAAGCACACCTAGCATTGACATCATAGTTTCTTGGGAGGTTTTGAGGATCAGGTGGAGCCAATGTCCTTAACTCAACCAGATTGAGCTTTAGGAGTTGTGGCAGCAGCGTAGCATATGGCATTGGAATGGGGTCAATCACTCAGTTGACCTGAGATGGCCGCTGTTGAAACAGGCGTTGTTGTTATTGTTGTATGATCTTTGTTGCGGAAATTATTATTGTTGCGGAAAGTGTTGAAGTTGTTGAGCATACTGAGGAGGTGGAGCAGGGATAGTAACAACAGCAACTGCTCTGAGTAGGTATTTAGGTCTCTCTCTTCCCATGTGCACAGAGTTGGTTTCACAAGATCTACGGGGCCCAACAAATGGTTTTCTTGTACTGCTTGAACTGACACCGTTATCGGAGATCTTTCCCATCTTCAATAGGCTTTCTATTCTTTCCTTGGCTATCACCACATCAGCAAAACTGGTGGAAGAGAATGCAGCCAATCTGTCAATATATGTTCCTTGAAGAGTATTCATGAACATGTTTGCCATTTCTCTTTTAGACATGGGTGGTTGAACTGCAGCAGCAAGTTGCCTCCACCTTTGGGCATATTCCCTGAAGCTTTCACGGGAGGATTGAGACATTCCCATTAGGAGGGTCCTGTTTGGGGCCATGTCCAAGTTGTACTGATACTGACGAATAAAAGCCTCAGCCAAGTCTTTCCAGTTCCTCACTGTGGCTCTAGTCAAGTGGGAGTACCATTCTCGGGATGCCCCTGTTAGACTATCCTCGAAGTAAAACATCCACGGCTTTTCGTCCATGGTGTATGCTTTTAACCTTCCCAAGAATGATTGAAGGTGGGTGCGTGGGCAGGATGTGCCATTATACTTTTCAAAACACGGGGGTTTGAACTTGTGAGGAATTCTTACCCCTTCCACCAGTCCCATGTCCATGACATCAAAGCCTAGGGAGTTTTGGGATTCAAGAGACCTCAGCTTCTCTGCAATTTCATCCAACCTACGGTCGTAAACTTCATCCCCAGCCCCAACAACTGTAAACTGCTCTTCTTGAGGATCCTCTTGCAAGATCCTTCCTCCAACAGTGTTACCCTGAGTATTCCTTATGACATTAACTTCTGGGTTTAGATGAGGCCCAAACTCTGGTGGATCAGTGTGAGGCTGCCCGTGATCGTTGTTACTGGTACCTCCTGTACCTGGATGGTGTTCTTCAGGAGTTTTTCTTTCCACCAACTCCCTTAGCCTTTCCTGGCTCTGAGCTAAGCCAGTCATTACAGTCATGAATTGGGTCATCTGATTCCTCATCTCAACCCTCTCATTAGCCATTTGGGTCCTTACTTCATTCAAGTCTTACTGAAATTGATCCATCTGAATTCCCGGAAGGTTGTTTCTCGTCGGGTACCGGTGTATTCTGTTGACAGGGAACACTCTTCTGCGCGCAATGTTTCCTAAAACCACAACAAAGTGAGAAACAACAATAAAATAAAAACCTACAAAACAAAGAAAATGTTAGTATGCAATGCAATATGCTTATTTGTCTTTCAAGGGTATCCGGTTTGGTTCTTTGGTTTTGACCTTTCCAGACCTCGAAGAAATGCTGATGATGTTGATAGATAAAGCCCAACATAAACAACACAAACTAATATATTACAAAGGATGAAAAATACATAGTTTTATTACAATACATCCCCATGATGGGTCAAAATACAACAATAAAAGAAAAAGTACAACAAAAGAAAAGTACAAGCAAAAGAATCAGACATCCAATCCAAAATCATCCTCCCTGACTTCCTTTAGGAGGGCCTCAGTCACTGGCCCTACTGGGTACTCTGTAATAGTCCTGATGAGGAGGTTCCTGGTAGAAATGGCACTGGTCAACCTCTTATGCTTGTCCTAATCCTTTGACCTCTTCAACCCCGTCCGGAGTTTCAATTCAGATATCTCCTTCTGAGCTGCCAACAAAGCCTCCTGATGCTTCTTCTCACTAGCCTCCAACTGCTCTATCTTAGCCTGAGTTCTTTGGTCTTCCTTGCATGGGCTTCAATGATCCTGATCCACCTAGCCTGGCTCTCCTCCAGATAGTGCTCTGTCCTAGCCTTCTGAGTCTTTGCTTCCTTGCAATCATTCTTCAGTACTAATTCCCCTGCTCTTGCCTTTCTGATGTAGTCGTTCGTCTTCTCAATTTTGGTCAAATGCTCAATCTTGAGCATTTCCAATCTCTCATTATCTAGACGACTGTCATTTATCTCCCAGAGAGTCTTCTTCAAGGCTTCAGCTAGCTGAGTGTTTCTCTCTTTCAATTTCTCAAACTCTTCCAAACTGACAGTAGCTGCAGGTTGCATTGTTGAAGGTCCAAGTGCATCTTCTAAAGTAAATGGCATTCGGGTGATCTGAGCTCTGGTACGAGACCAATCAGAATACTGTGCTGAAGCAATGTTGTTGCACTTTCCAAGGATGGCTGTCCCTTTGGTCTAAATGTTATCCCAAGCCCAGGCAGCTTGTCTTACAACAACAGAGTTAGATTGGATTTCACAGTAGAGAGTCTCAGCCACATCTTATCCTCTGGGAGGATGAACCAAAGCATATCCCAATTGTCTCTTAAACAGTAAAGGGTTGTAGTTGATGCAACCCTTCACTCCTATCAAAGGCACATTAGGGTATTGCCCACAACTTGTAATGATGTCCTTGCCCTTGGTGCTCTGAGTGCACCATCTGATGTCATCTGATGTCAAGGCAATGAATCTCTTAGCCCAGTTCTTCTGCTGATGAGGGTTCAAAAAGGCATCTGATTTTGGAAAGTGTCTTAGTAGCCAAGAGTAATAAAGAGGAGTACAGCATCTGACCAACCTTCCTCTTTTCTTTTCATTCCTCTGGTATACTGAGTAGTAGAAGTCTCCAAGCAAGGTAGGAACTGGATTCCTCAATAAGAACGGGTGAATGTCATTCTTGCTCACAAACTTGGGCTCATCTGCAAACAAAATAACCCCATATATACTGAGGGCTAGAAGTGCACAGACAACCTTCCATTCCCCTACTGCAACATTCAGGGTGGCCTGGGAGATCAGGAAGTCTAGGTGAAGGCCTGGAACTCCAGCCTTGGTTGTCATGTTCTGATCAATGAGGGCAGGCTCCAAATGCAATGCCCTGGCTATGTCTTCATTTCTGGGAGCAGTCATCTCAGGGTTGAAAGGAATTCCCCTCCTGATAGGAACTCCTAACAACAAGGAAAATTCTTCTAGCAAAGGTCCCAATTGGAAATCAGGGAATGTGAAACATCTTAGTGGAGGGTCATAAAACTGCAAGCAAGTGTGGATCGTGCTCCTCTGAGATGCATCAAGATCCATGATCATGTCCAATATGCCCCCATAATGCTCTTTGAATAGTGGGATATGGTCAGGTGTAATGAGGGACTGGACCTGCCTGATGCCAGTCAGGGTGGGCTCAAAGAAGTGGTAAGTGATGTTGCTCTTTCTTGAAGTGTCCATGGATGCTGGTGAAGAATTTGAGGATAACTGCTGATGAAGATCACTGACTGAGAACTGAAGAAGATAACTGGAGGGGTCTCTGGTGAAGACAAACTGATGAAGGTGCTGGAGAAGATAGTTGAAGCAGTCTGAGCAGCAGAAGGGGTCAAAACCAAACCAAATATGAAATGATGGATACCCTGTAAAACAAATAAGCAAATGTTAAATGATGCAAAAATGATGTATGCAAATGATATGCAAAGGGTTTGTGATCAAGTGCTGGATCTGTTTATCTGCCTTGGTAAAGGTCCATGTATGTTCATAAGTCCGGATGGAGGCTTAGAAATCCAGTAACCGGGTGAGGGACTCAAATAAAGAGTCACAAGTCCAGGGTAATCACAAGAACTGTCCAAAGTGATGCATTCTTAAAACAAAACTAGTAACGGGGTATGATGTGGCCAAGGGTTCCTACAAACCTGTAAACATCCCAACCCCCTCACATGTAATGTTCTAGAACAAGGATCCTCAGACTTGGATCAGTTATGAGAAGTGTAAACACTTCTAACCCGGAGGTACAGTGTTTACAATAACCATAAAAAATCCTCCTTTAATTCACCTCAGATGCTGAAGGTCATAAAAAGGTCATCCAGACTTAGCAGGCTTCCCAGATAGCCCTAGTACTATAGGAAATTTGTAGCACAAAGTTCTCAAGAAGAAACCCATGTCTGAACCGTGTTTCATATTCCCGCACCAGACCGAAATGGAATGGGAAAGAATATGAAGCCACTCTAGCCTAGGTGTCACTCAGGTCCCTGGTATAGGACCTTAATCACTCAATGAACCCCACCCATCTAAGAGAACACAAATCCAACACATGATAATGATAGTATGAAAATGCATAAGAACTGTAAAAGAAAGCAGTAAATAAAGTTGTACATAAAGCAATAAATAAAGCAATAAACAAATAAGCACAAGCAGCACATAACACCCCCGTAAACACAAATCAAACAAGCGCTAGGAGGAACCCATAAAAAGAACCAGAAGCCCTGGTTGCAATATAAGGTTCCCCAGTAGAGTCGCCAAGCTATCGCTCCCACTAAGAGACACATGGTCAGATAGGGTACAGACGCGAACGGTCGGTGAAAGGAGAAGATGAAGGTGAAGTGAATAGAGTCGCCAGCTAGGCATTTTATCCCGAAGGAAAGGTAATGCGGCATAAACCTAGAAAGAAAGGGATAAGACGGTTACGAACCAGAGAAACTAAGAAAGGGGGGTGGTTACAACCTGGGAAGGTATTAACACCCAGATTGTCCATCGTACTCGACGGGATCTACGCTTGAAAGTTTGTGTTTAAAGAGGTAGTGTCTGTGCTATCTGTGTGCAAAAGCTGGAAAAGAATGTACAAGTTTCAGTGCAAAAGGTGAAGTGAGGTGCTTAGAAATGAGGCTTAAAAAGAATGCTGGAAGAGGGGGGAAGAGACAGAGACTTTTGTTCGATAACAGTTAAGTTATGCCTACGTATCCTCTCATGCAATGCGGAAGTCAGAACACCGTAGTTCGACTCAAAGAGACTAAAAGATAAATTGACTAATGAACTTCTTGATTATCTATGCTCAAGTGTATGACTTGTCTGGCCCAAGTGCTAACTGTCTTGCATTAGACGGGAGAAGCGGGTTCTCGTTTGTGAGTGAAGATGATGAGAAAAGAATCCCGGAGGAGACGATTATTGTTTGTTTTTGTGTTTTCAATCTTTTATTGCTTTTTTATGTTTTTCATAAGTTAATGAGCTTAAGCCTAAATCAAGGGTTGGTAAACTCATCATATCCTCCCTTTGATTAGGGATAATGAGAATACCTTAAGTATGAGATAAACACCTCAAACTTAATTACCATGATGTAGGATTAAGATCATTAACCTACTTTTAATTATTTAGATGTTTTTTGGAATTTTTGTTTAATGTTAAGTAATGAGTTTAAGCCATAATCAAGGATTTAATGGACCCATTACACCATCCTAATAGAAGGATAATAGATGAGCACATTTAAGCTGAGGAAGATACCTCAACTTAATCCATGATTAGGGATTAACCTCATGACTAAACAAGCCTTTATTAAAGTGGATTTTAGTTAATGGTAAGATTAAGAAGTGAATTTTATGGTTTGTAAGACAACTTGAGGGGGACTTGTCCATTAACACTAGGGTTAGTCCTTCTTAACCAATTAAGGAAGAATTAGAACCCTAATGCAAGGCCCAAGTTACAAGCTATTGTCTTAGTGATTATTAAGATGGATTGATTAAGAGGTTTAAACAAATTAAGGGTTAAACACTTAGGATTAAAGTTATACACTCCATCCTAAGAGAAGGATGCAAGCATAACCCTAATCACAAAGTCTTAAAGCCTTAAAGGTTTAGTCTCTGATTATGAGATGAGAAGAGAGACACAAAGAAGACACAAAGGTAAAAACTAAAGGGGGACTAATCAAAACCCTAATTATTGTCATGCTTTGATGTTCCTATGGTTTGTAAGGCTTGCAAGAGATCTTCAGAGAAGCCACCAATGGAAGAAGCAGATGAAAGGAGGAGAAGCAGAAGAAACAAGTTAACTTACTTCATTGAAGAAGATAAGTTACTTGAAGAAAGAAAGTGAATTATGAACATGAATGAGCAAGCTCATTCTAAGGCAAATGAAAATGCAGCAAGGATGCATGAGAATGAGAATAGAAATGAGAAGTGAAGGCAAATTCACTTCTCAAAGTACTTACCACCTGAAATGGTTAGCATAAAGAAAGGAATGAAATGAAAATGAAATGTATGCAAAGATGCAAACCAAAACCAGAAGTATAAAAATGATGTAAATGATGCTATGGGATGATGAAAGGCATGCCAAGTGTTATGAATGTTCATACAAGAGATGAGAATGCAAATGAAGCATGTAGGAAGCATGAAAGCACATGAAAGTTCATGGAATGAAATGAATGCATATCATGGCAAATGAATGAATAAATGATCAAGCATGATTCTAATGTGTCCTAAAATGTCTTAGATGTCATATAAATGCATGAAATGTCATGGCAAGTTCATGTATGGATGCATATGCAATATGAATGCAAATGAACATGAGAAATTAGGGTTTTAATGCAACATGAGATGCAAAAGTAAAAAACAGAAGCAAAACATAAGATAGAAAATTGCAAATGAACTCAAAGGAACCCTAACCCTATATGATATCACACCCCAAAGGAGGAAGTCTAACTCTTAACCTAAAGAAAGTTGTGAATTTTTTCTAAGTTATCTAGGGTTTTAAGGTACCTTAAGAGGGAAAATGCAAATCAAATGGAAAATGCAAGATAAATTTGTGACAAAAATATGCTAGACGCTACATGTTATATGAAGATCAATGCAAAAAGAATCAATGTCATACCCTTCATGGTTAGGCAGAAAAGAATTCTTGAAGTTAGGGTTCAAAAATAGGGTTTTTATGAACCCTAAATTCAAGAAAAATGTCAAAGAGTGTTCAAAACCAGAAAGAAATTTGTATGAATGGTTTGACAATGTTTCTAAATGTCCTAAGATGCAATGTGAATTTTTTTGGAATTTTTAGAAACCTAAATGGTATTTTAATTAATTATTTTCCATTAATTAATTAAAATAAACATTTAAATGTTTTTAAAATTATTTTTTAATGCAAAAAATAAAAATAAAAATGTTTTTGGGTGGAGAAAATTATTTGAAATCAAAAACGCAGAAGAAAAATATTTTTGGAATGTTTTAAGTATTTTAAATTAATTATGCAAAACAAATGATAAAAAATGAAATAAAAATTGAATTAATGGGTTGGTATGATGATCCAAGGGCTCAGATTCAAATCCAAGAGGGGGACGATGAGTGCCCGCGTGTTTTAATGGTCCAGATGGCTTATGGGCTAAATGACCTAATTAATCTAATTAATCCAGATTTTAATTAATTAATTTGGGTTAGGGCTAAATGACAAGATTTGGGCCGTCCAAACACGAAATTAAAATCAATCCAAGGGTCCACGTTAAAGCTGGGAAATTAACCCTAATTAAACTCAGGTGACCGGAGCTAAGCTCCGATCATCTTCTCCGACGAAACAAAAACCTTAAGTCTCTCCACAGGCCACCCAACCCCAAATTAATTGCCCAGAAATGATTCCCTACCCAAACTAAACTCAAATCAACCTTCAAACATGATTTATAACACACAAACATGGAGAATCAAAGAAGAACAAAAATCTGGACAAATTTCAGAAGCTCGTAACATGCTCATTTCTTGACTATTTTCAATTCTAAAAGAATCAGTGTGATCCCCATAACATATATTTTCATTTTATAACAAAAAAACTAAGCTCTGAAAGATTTTGTTCTTGAGGTTACCAGAGCTGATGAACTGCAAATGAGAGCTTTCAGGACCCCTCCTTTGTGCAAAAAGCCTCCTTTGATCCTCCTGAGGCTAATGGAATGCTTCAAAAGCTTTGAGAGTGGTTGGTTTGTGTTGTGTGGTTCTGGTTTAGCAGAAATGGAGGTTTGTGTGTATAGTGATTCAGGACATTCCAAGGGTTGGGTTTTGTTCTATGGATGAAGAGTGATTTGTTGGTGAAAGAATTTCTGGATTTTGTTAAGTTTTGAGGGTGTTTCGAAGAGAACAAGTCTTGTGCATATTTTTGTGAATCTGATGTTGTTGTATCTTTCAGGCTCCAATCCTTCCTCTTATCTCTCCCATATTGTTTGAATATAATATGGAGTGGGTTCTGAATGGCTGCAAAACACTATTCCAAGAGTATGGGAGCGTTTGCCCAAAAGTCAAATATGTGTCCTTGAGAGTATAGGCCATGGAAGAGGAGATCTAAAGGGTGTATTGGCTTCATCTGAGTTTGAGGATAACCCTTGGATGGTTTATGATGTACTGCAACACTTGGATTGCAAGATAACACGTGTTTTGCAAATTTCCAACTTTGTGCATTTTGAGATATTTGGTCATGGAAATGTCTCATTCAATGCTGAATTTTGGTCATGAAGTGTTACATGATGTTGCTGTGATGCTTTGAGACAATTTAGAAGTCATACCAATCCTTAGAAATCAATTTTGCAAGAATCCCTCTTTTGAGAATTTTGTGAAAAATGGCTTATGGAAACTTGTGATCCAAGGCATGATTTTGGGCTTGCAATGTTGCATTGTCATGTAATGAAGTTCAGAAGTGAATTAGAGGTCACTTGAATGCTTGAAGTGTGAAATTGCAAAAAAATCTCTTTGGTGTGAAACTTGAAATTTTAGGATTTTTGCCAACTTTGCAAAGCCATAACTTGAGTTCCATAATGAATTAGGACTTGTTCTTGTACTTTTTGAAAAGAGAATGATCCAATATATAACTTTCATGACCAACAATTTTTCATTTGAAGCATTTTTGGTTGAGAAAGAGGAGGTTGAAAAACTTTCCCAAAATGGAAAGTTTCCATTACAAGTCATTTCCATTTTTGGCAACTTTTGATTTAGCTCACTTTTCTTCAATTTTGTGAACTTCCAAGCACTTCAATGATCAAATAAAGATCATATAACTTCAATTTGATGAAAAATCCACTTTGGTTCCCATTGTTGGGGGTCTCAGATGCCCTGATTTTGCTCTAACTTGCTCAAGAAGTTACCCAATGAACAGATGACTTCCACAATGAATTTCTTCATCAAACTTGGTACACATGATCCTTATAACCTATTGAGACCATTAGAAACAATAATGACCAAAATTTTTGGAGTTATGGCCTCTGAAACCAAAACCCTAATTTCAGGTCATCTGTGCAGTGAAACCCTAGCTTTGCTTCCATGCTTTCCAAGTTCTTGTGATTTTTTGACTTCCTTGATCTTTGAGGGATATGAAATGATGATTGAACATACATGGACCCTCTTGGAATGATTGGAGACCTTTGGAGTGGCTCAGATGGATCCTTGGATTGCTCAGATCACAAACCCTAGATGCAGATGAAACAAAAATGCAATATGATTTGATATGTTTAAACTAATGCAAATATGAAAGATCACAAGCCATGGTGTGAACTTGGTTAGGGCAAATTTGGGGTGTTTCCAATAAGGAAACCATTTTTCATAATGTAGAGATATATCTTTCTTAACAAAATTTTCTCAAGGTTTAGAAAAGATGAATGTGAAGGATGTGAGAATGTGAACAAGGTTGAGCCTATTTATAGATTAAGCGAGTAAGGATTCGGAATTTGAAGGAGTGATGATTTATCTTTCCTATGAAAATTATGATTTCCTTGTGTAGATTTAAGATACATAGATAGTCGAGAAAAGCGTGATAAGTCTCTTTAATGAGGGAATGGCAACCGATTGTGAATAATTAGATAGTAATTAGCACACATTAAAAGACATACAATTATGAATTGAGAAAATACAAAGTTTTGACAGACAATACTAATTGAGACTCGACATGGATAAACTTTATCAACAATACACTCAATATTCGAATTCCTCCACACCATTTACTGGAATGCACTTTTTTTTCAATTAGGGCAGGCACTGGTCCAATTCCTTTAAATAGTTCCAGAAGATTCTCTTTGAGAATTAGTTTATATAGAATCCTTCCATATGGAATGTAGGATTTTGTTTGTCTTCTGGATGTTTCAATGGAATGCTTTAAGTGATTAAAGATTTTTTGCGGAAGATTGATGTTAACATGATGCATAAGAAGGTAGATGAAGATTTTGTCATTTATGTGACAAAGCACACCTGGATACACTTCTTGTGCGGAGATTAGATAGTGAAAAATAAAACCATATTTTTTAGCATCTGGAAGGAAAATGATTGGATTTGTTGGACCATAGATAAAAATAGATTCATCATGAAGAATATTTATCTCTCTAATAAGCTTAATATCAGACTGAAAATTCTCAACTATTACACCAGAGGTAACACAATTGATTGATTCAGCAATAAAAGACGGAGTGATCTCAAAAGGGATATTGTATACTTCAGATAAAATGGATTTGCCATTATCTCCAATGAAGGAAAATTTCCAAAATTCTTTCACAAGATTTGGAAAGATAGGTCCATTAAGAATGGTAAAGTATCCTGGCCATGCTTGAAGATACATACTCCTTTCAATGTCTATCCCATCGATTCTAAGCTTATAAAAAATGGGTAATTTTTCAGGAATGAGTTCAAGGAGGGATTCATTTCCTAGAAATGTTTTTGAGGATATATTGATGATAAAGAGAATATTTTAATTAGATAGACTCAATATATCAGGGATGGGAGGAAGTGGAAGAAGATTTGTATTCTTTTATAGAGATCCGCGAGACTCAATAAATATTTCCTAGGTGGGTTATGATTACCAAGAGAAGATCAATGAGCAACTTTAACTAGGAAAGTGATGGAAATGCGTAGACTATGCTTGCAGAGATCATCAAAATATCGCAAAGGTCAGATACGAAGAGTGACTAACTCATAATAAGTGACTGAACACTATTAAATCTTGATATTTGTCTAATCATTATTGAATTCATAAATAGAAGAATGTGTAAAGGTATTAATGAATCTTACGAAACTCAAATGATTATGCACGGTTAATAATTATGATAGATGTCACAATATTAACTTGCAAGATTTTAGCATTAAGTGTTGTAACTGTTAAAAATCCAGAGAGGTAAATCCAAATATTTTCTCTAGGAGAGAACACTTTTTTACTAATGAGGCTTCTACTAATTTGAAGGTTCAAGTTCCAGAGCTTTACTTAGTCCATGCATCATCTAACTAGCAGAAATGCGGTTATCAAAGGATCTAATAAGTTATGGATAAAATCATACCTTAGAGATTTTAAGATTTTTACAATGATTCTTTGAGTACTTTCTCTTCTGATTCTGACTTGAGCTTGTCCTTGCTCTGGCTTCTGATTGACATAACCCAGCTTTTACTTCTTGTATAGTGATTTACTAGGGATTCTGAATGAGTATTTTCTAGTTCCGCTTGTTCTTCAGAAATTATTTGTATTCTTATTTTGACGAACATAAGAATCTTCTAAGAATTGGAATCAAACTTTTCTTTAGGTGATCTAGTTACCAATATCAGAAAGTCATTCTTTCATCCAAACTAGAGGCCTACTTTTCAGAGGATCAATAATTTCTTAGCTTAAGCATAACCTTTTGAGAAGTTATGTGCTTGAGAAAATTATTGACTTTTTCTAACATCTTCTGACATCGTTTCTTTGAACATATGCATAATCTATTCAGATACAAATATCATCAGATCTAGATGTACCACATGATACAGTCTAAGTGACAATCTTGTTCTTGCAATGCAGAGCTAACTTGCTTTAAAGTTAGGTCATCATATTTGCTTTTGAAAAATGATGTTTATTCATTTCTTCGATCTGAACAAAATCAATTACTTAAATCCTTTTAGAATAGAATATATCACGTTTGTCTTGTATCTTCTGATTCCATAATTCATGCATCATTAATTTCTGAGAGGAGTATCAAATAACATTCTGACAATTTTTAGTCTGTTGAATTGAATTAGAATCTTAAATTAATAAGACTCTAATTGTCTATGTTACTTCATTATTGATCATATTCTTGATGAATCAACAAGCTTTCTTTTTTTGAATATCTTCAGTTTTTTTGCAAGTCTTTTCAAGAGAGAACAACATTCAAATTTGTATTGAGTCTTCCAACTATTTGATTATTTAGATTCCAGATGTTCTAATTTTAAAGGATCATTTGAGTTCCTCTGTTTATGGTTTCCACTACAGACTTCATTCTGAAGTTCTTATGAATCAAAATCATAAGCCAACAATCATTCTTCTTTACTTAAGATAAATCTTTAATGAACTTCATAAGAGAAAGTCAAGGTAGGACTAATCTGTTTCTTGAAAACATCTCATGCTCATACAGGATTTAATCTTCAGCAAACAAGATTTCTTGTTCCTCTGATGATTTGATCTTGGAGCAAATACGTTGCTTAACCAATCATATTTTATGATATAAGCATTCAACATATATTACTTCTTATCTGATGAATCTATCTTGTCAGTTGATTCTTCATTCTTCATTTATTACTTAAAAGAAGAGGATTTTGTTGATGACAACTATAACTTCAAGGAATTAGTAACTTGCTCAGAGAATTCATTCGTTTACAATTATAGTACTCAATCATATTATGATATGAGACAAAATTGTAAGTGATTGGAATTTTAACCAGAGTATTTCTTCACACCACATCTGGATCTTTATCTGACATTATTAGGTGTTTGATATCCATCAATAATAGAACCAGAGCTCTGATACCAATTTAAAGTGCGAGAAATGCAAGAAAGGGGGTTTGAATTTCATTCATCCTTTTTAATTCTTTCGCTTATTATCTTTTTCTACTCTTGAATGATTATCAGAGTCTACATGGTAGATTCTTAATAGTGATGCAGAAGCATAACATATAAGCATATCAGAGTCTGCAATACAGAAGCATAAATAATAAGGTAGAAGTAGAACACATGATATATCCTGGTTCACTTAAGAAAATCTCAAGCTAATCCAGTCCACCCTTCTAAGGTGATCTCGCCTTGATCTCAAGGTCTTAATCCATTTAATCAAATAGGTTACAGATGCACGGGTAACTTCCAGTTACTAACCCATAATGAAACATTCAGGGATCTGACCAAATATAACATTCATTAACCTAACAGAATATGATCAACCTGATCTTCTGTTTAGGATTTCCCACAATGATATCCATCAGGGATCTCATAAGAGTATGACCTTCACTTGGTCCTCTCTGAGATATGACTATCATTGTCTTCTCAAGTATTCTGATTTTCACTCGATCACTTGAGGGACACTTAATTCTTATTGAATTAAGGTTCTGGAGATTACAATTGATGCTTCTAAATAAGTAGATAAACTCCTAAGTTTAAATACAAGCAAAGAGAATTATGTTTGAGCATGATATGAGCAACAACTCCATGCTTTCTCCAGATTCTATAGAGATTTATGTGATTGACGTTGAATGACATCCTGTAGATCTTTCTTCTTCATCTTCTTTGTTTGAGCAAGCTTCGAGTAGTAACTCATTGCTTCAGATCTTTAATAAGATCAGATGATGAAGTGGTTGATGATTTGATTATTTTCTAACAATATTTTCATTGATCAACTTTTGTGATTTCTGATTATTATTGTGTTGATTGATGATATTTAAGTTTCAACAACAATGGTTGTGTTTCCATTGAAGCAACAATGTTGTTCTATCCATTTATTTTCGACGACTGTGAAAGCATGAAATCCTTTCCATTAAATAGCCCAACAAATTATAGTCGTTGAAGTGTCGTTGGCCATTTGAAAAATGAGACGTTATACAATGATGAAGTTATCAAGTCACATTTCTTATTTTCATATTTTTCCAGCGAGTTGAGAAGATATGAGACTAGTGTTCAGTGTACGGTCACTGCTAACAGTAACAATTGTCTTCTGAACTTCAGAAGCTTCTGATAATAGTGTATGAAGCATAAGTAGAGGCACGATGGTTTAGGTCTTCAAAAACTTAAGTCTTTAGTATTCAGAACTCTCTCACATAGAGTTTTGTCTTTAAGACTTCAACACTTTGTTCTTTAAACCTTTATCTTTAGAATCTTCAAGTCTATGGAGTCTTCAGAACTTTGTTCGATCAAAACATTGTCTTTAGAGTCTTCAACACTTGATCTTTTAAACCTTAATCTTCAGAACCCTTAAGTCTTCAGAGTCTTCTGCATTTGGTCTTCATAGCCTCCAGCCTTTCGATCTTTAAGTCATTAGAATCTCCAGCACTGTAGCTCTTCAGAAGATTATTCCTTTAGAAGCTTCGCTAGCTTCAAATTCAGAACCACTTCTCAGACAAGAACCACAAGAGCATTGCAATCGCAATATACAACATCTTTGGATCTTTCTGATTGTGATCAGATATATAAGCATATTTGCTTCTTCAGTACGCTTGTAGCTAGTGTCACACATAGTAACCTGCATATTATACTTTAGCACACATCCTGATGGTGTTTGTTTGATCTAATATCTTTAATGAATAATATATGCACATAAACACATATTAGAACATAAAAGATTCTTTCACAAATACTCTTTGTTATCATCAAAACCTAGAGATGACTTGCAAAACAAATCTTGTTCTAACACATATGTCATAACCTAAATTCTGAACATGATATCCTACATCATTTTCATATATTTAACATCATTTGCATACACTTTTTTATACCCCACTTACCCATTGGAGAAGACCAAAGTTTGTTTCTTGTCTTACACTTACAATAAACTAGGGATTTGATCTTTAGAGGGAGATTCATGCAAAGGATCTATCAAGGATTGACATGATATTCAACTTCTCAAGTTTCTATATCATCCATATAAGTCAAGAGATCATCAACTCCAAAGATCAAGTACAAGATTTCAAACTCTCAAGTGAAACAAGCCTCAAGATCATCAGTGTCACCAAATTAAGGTTTTGATTGATCGGTCCACAAAAATTAAGATTTTTATCTGGACACGAGCCAATACCCTAATATAAAGATTAATTAGCTCATATACACCGTGGAAGTCCATTCACAAGTTTATAATAGTTTCAGAAGATGAACATTGTTGTACCCTAAAATTTGCCCTCACATATTTGAGACAAATTGATTCACAAGGTTTCCTCACACTTGTCGTGCCCCAAATTTTGACCCGCTTCATATGCTTTCTGGTGCTTTTTTATTTCGAATAAATAAAATAGCACAATTGATAGAAAGATGGGTATAAGGGATATAATTGTGAGAGGTTGTGAGTTCAAATCCCACATTCCTCTCTTTTTAATTTTTTTTTAATTTTTTCCTTTACTAATAACTTTTTCTATTTTTATTTTTTTTATGAAAAAATCACAAAAATAACATTTTTTTAATTATTTAATTTTTAATTTTCGTATTTGCATTTAATGCATTTTTAAAAATATGATTTTTTCATTAAAATCATTATTTTATGAAAAAAATTTAAAAAAAAATCATAACAAATACCAAAAACATTTCTTTTCTTGTATACTCGTTTTCTATTGGTCAGTTTATGTCATTTTTGTGTCATACTTAGTTTCTAACTGGTCTACTTGGTGACCAAGTAAAAATCATATAATTTTGTTCAAATATTTTTTAATCAATAGGGATTAAGACTAATTTTTTTCCTTTTAAACTTTTTAACCTAATTTTCTTAATCTATAAATACATGTTGTTTTACACATAAGAGAGGCCCCTCTCATTTCTCATTTTATCACTCCTCTCTCAACCACAATACGAAAAAAATTCTTGCCTCAGGGAGAAACAAAACCAAAAAAAAATAAGAACACTAAAAGGCGGATCATACATGTGTCAAAATATATTCTTCTTTTGTTTTGTTAATATATACTCTCTTTTTTTCCTTATTGTGTACTACATGAACTACACGTTACATGTTTTATTCTTCTTTCTACATGAAGTGCCTAACCATACTTTTTTTCTTTCTACAGGTTTTTTTTCTTCTTTCAGTTATATATATATATATATATATATATATATATATATATATATATATATATATATATATATATATAGTTTTGCTTTGATATTGTCAATTCTTAGTTTTTTTAATTACTTTATTTGGATTGGATCGTGTCGATACGGTGTTCGCATATTTATGTGCATGATGCGTGACATTTGTGTTGATCCGGTCTAGTTGCGATGATCGCAATTTTGCGTTAGCAACATTATTTTTTAATCTTTTGTTTTATTCTTGATAAATTTATATTTGCACATTTTAGATAACTAACTACCCTGATTTCTTGCCTCGAACCCTTAAACTTTCTCTAAACCTTAAAAACATTTCAATTTTCATAACTCTTAATTTTTCATGTAAACCTTAAAACTTTCTCATAAACTTTAACCGTGTTATTTCCTTTAAACCATAAACCTTTTATCAAACCTTAACAAACCTGTTATTATTTCTTATTTTCGCTCATGTTTATGTTATTCATACACTGTAATTGCTTCACCCTTGTAATATTTTAAGTTTTAACTTGTAATATTTTCAGTTTTATTTTTCGTCATCTTTATTATGTAACTGCCCCAAATCGTTGTAATAGTTAGGATTTTATTTTCTGCCATTTATTTTTTGCCATTTTATTTTTCTGCCATTTATTTTTCTACCATTTATTTTCTGCCATTTTATTTTTCCGCCATTTAAATTCCTGCCATTGATCCTATATTAACTGCGTGGTTTAGTAATGTATGACGTGAAAACCTACTAAATTAATTATTTAATATTTTTCTATAATCTTTATATTTTTTGTAAATAAATGTTAATTATTTTTATAAACTTATTTTATTACTTATTTATAACAATAAATCTTTATTTTGTAAATACTAACTATTTTATTATTTTGTACATATTAAATTAATTTTTTTCTCTAAAAATTTCTCAATAACATTTTGTCAATAATATTTTATATATTAATAGTATTTTATTATAATAGTAATAATCATATAGTGTAAATAATTAAAAGTTTTCTCAATAATCTTTAATTGTTTTTCTCTAAACTTAATTCCCTTTTTTTTCATTAATTCTAATAACTTCTAAAAAAAAAATCTAATTTGTCTAACCTAAACTTTTTCTTTTTAATTAAATGTTTAATTGTTATTTCTTTAATTTATTTTATATTTATTATTATTATAATTACTTTATTATTATTATTATTATTGCTTTATTGTTATTATTGTTTTATTATTTTTGCTTCATTATTATTATTATTGCTTATTTATTATTTTATTATAGCTATTATTCTTGCTTTATAAATTATTTTTATCCGATTATTATGTATTTGCCCATAAGCCTTGTAATAATTTGTAGATTTATTTTTCCGTCTTTATTTTCTTTGTAAATATTTATTGCGTGGTTAGTAAATAGGGTGTGAAAACCTATTTGTGATTAAATTAATTTAGATGATTAATTTTAAAAAGATAAATACTTAAAAATGTACACTCACACACATAAGTCGATCTTTGATCGCCATCTGCACTTCCTAGGGTATTCTTCTCAGTTGCCTTAAAATAAATGGTCAAGTCCCTCGAATATAGGGGTGTCTTAAGCAAAGTCCCTTCAAGTATAAATCATCATAGTCCCTACAGTTTAAAAGATCAAGTCCCTTCGAGGTTTCCTACGGAATAATGATTTTGTCCCTTCGAATAAATGATGATAGTCCCTACGAATTGCTAAAGACACCCCTTAAGTTGCCTTCATTGACCATACGATAACCCTACGCTTGTCCCTTAACAAATCCAAGGTAATGACTACCTATTCCTTGATAATAGGGATAGTCTTACCCTTGAAAGAACATACGAGAACATGAAAGACTTAATCTAGGGTAGGTACCTCTTAGTTGCTTGCTCACATTTCAAAATACTTTTCACACTTCACAATACTTTCTTAAACATTTTTCAAAACAAGACTTTGTATACATCCATATGAGGATCATTACAAAGTACTTAGAAAAATTTCTAATCACACACTACACTCTTCAAAAACAATTTAAGTGAGCTAAGTAACTAAGAGCCCATGGATAACCATGGATATAAAGGGTGCTAACACCTTCCCTTTGTATAACCTACCCCCCGAACCCAAGTTTTTTAAAATAAGTCTTTCCTGTTCTTTTATGTCCTTTCCACTTGGATAAAATAAAAGTCGGTGGCGACTCTTGCTATCCGCAACATGACTAAAAGTCAGTTCTCCCACCGTGTTACAGAACTGGCGACTCTGCTGGGGAGTTACTAAGTAAAAGAGGGGTACCCTTAGGAATTAAATCACTTTAAATTGTTTGCTTTGTTTGCTTTATATTACTTGTTGGGCTTTATGTGTGAAAGATCCTAACCCGGATCTAGTGTACCCTAGGTAAATGGCAATAGAACAAGGAAATTGTACGGCGTATACCGATATGGTGGATCTGGTGGCCATAGTTAGTGTGACTTCTTGGTTGGTGCTCATGTTCCTTAAGTAAGTTAAGGATAATATGGGGCTGCCATATGTTGTCAATACACTAACTGAATTTTAGAACCCTAGTTATCCCATCTTGGCCTTTAGAAAGTAGCTAGATAGCCGGCTTTGGTAAAGACTGAAGTTGGTTGATACTCGATACTACGCTCATTGAGATCCTAAACTTGGAGGGTTTTGGTTGGCAAGTAAGTTGCCTACTGAACAACCACCCTTGGGAGGATCAGTGATATTGAGATCCCTTAGAACCTGGTTACTTTTGTAGGACAGGATGAACCATCTAAACTTCAGGGGAGGGTACTTACCTTTAAACCTCATGCAAGCCTCTAAACCTAGGGCTATTGTGTGACTTGTTGGTGTGTGTCACATGTTTGTAATTGAGCATAGCATCATGACATCATGACATCATAAGCATAGCATTTTCACTAACCATTTCAAGGACCAAAGGATTTATCTTTGTTCTTTGTTGCAGGTCATGGCTTCTGCTCGTAGGAATACTATCCGGATTAACTTTGTAGGGATACCTTCTAAACTTAAAGAATTGGTCTCTCAAGTTTTTGAAAACTCCCAATTCATCAAGAAGCATGGTCACCTACTGGATCTAGTCACTTCAGGGTTCAATGAAGACATGATGAGTGTCCTGTTTCAGTTCTTTGATCCTAAACATCATTGCTTCACATTCCCCGACTATCAGTTGGTTCCTACAATGAAGGAGTTCTCCAAACTGTTGGGTATACATATCCTTGATCAGAGACTCTTCACATGCTTAGAGAAAGAGCCTAAACCTAAAGTCATTGTTGCAGCCCTACATTTGAAGAAATCAGACATTGTCCTAGAAAGGAGAAGTGGAGTTAATGGTATTCTTGCTAAGGTATTGATGGAGAAAGCTCAAGTGTTTTTGGATGCTATGAGCTATGATGCTTTTGAGGAGATCCTAGCCCTATTGATCTATGGCTTAGTACTATTACCTAATCTAGACCAGTTCATAGACGTACACGCCATTAACATATTTCTGACTCAAAATCCAGTGCCTACATTACTTGGAGATATCCTACACTCTCTTCACACTCATACTACTAAGGCGAGAGGAACTCAGATGTGTTGCGTACCTCTACTATCTAAGTGATTTATTTCTCACCTTCCTCGATCAGTGATGAAGAATGAACAAGGGTTCAGGTGGTCTAAGAGGATCATGTCACTTTCTCATTCAGACATTCATTGGTGCTCTCAATCTATGGAGAATATTACTATCATTGATCGTTGTGAGGAGTTCCCTAATGTGCCATTCCTTGGCATAAGAGGGGGCATTACTTACAACCCTTCCTTAGCTCTACGTCAGTTTGGTTATGCTCGGAGTAATGGTCCTTATGACATGCTTATTCAGGGTATTGTGTTTGACTACGACAACGATCTTCAGGGTTACCATCAAAGGTTTATACGAGCTTGGAACAAGGTGAATAGGATTGATAACAAGACTCTGGAGCCAAAGTATTCTATTCCTATGGAGCCTTATCTCAGATGGGTGTGATCTTGTACTCAGACTCTTATGATGCCATATCCTTTTGTTCTACCAGTCACTCTGGAGCCTGTTGCTGAAGGAGATGTTCCTTATACCATCCTTCATCCAGAGATGCCCACTGATTTGGAAGAACTGCAGAAGTCCTGGATTCAGTTGAAGGAGAAAAGAGATACTTTTGAGACTCATTTCAGAGCTGGTCAAGAAAGAATTTTGGAGCTAACAAGGCAACTTCACGAGGAGCAAAACCTCAACAAGTACCTCCACACAAAGAGGAAGCGTCCATGGGAGACTTAAAACCCCATATATTTATCTTTTGTACTTTATTGTTATTTCTTTGTAAGCCCAAGGGGAAAAACTTATATTAATTATTTACTAATAAAATTTTGTTTTTGTTTTCTTTAAACAAATTTAAATCTTGCGGTCCTTGAAAATATTGCATAAACATATACATACCATATCATTACATCACAGGTTTCTTATAAACATGTATCTTATCTTCTCGTTGTTTATTTCAGCAGAAATGGCTCTCGAACAAACTATCAAGGATCTCCAGGCTCAGAATGCTCAATTCCAAGAAGTGATCCTGAATTTGTCCTAGGGGCAAGAAGAGCTGGGAAGCTTTGTCAATAAGCTTTGACATAACGGAGTTAGGAATCTAATCATCAGTCAACCTCCGTTGAAATAAGCCGACTTGGCTGAAAGGAAAGTAAGGATAAGAGAAGGAAAGAGACAGGCTACCACTGATTGTTCTTCAATGGAAGAAGGAAGACCCTGTAAGATTAATCCACTTCGACACAAGGAATATAAAAGACAGTTCATCAAATTCAACACGCCAAAGCCATAAATGTTGCAATGCTTGTTGGAAATGAAGCTAATTTCCTTGGAAAATTCTCCTAAAAATCCTAATACCTCTTCTCCTCGCTATAATCCCAAAGCAAGGTGTATGTACCGCTCCGACAGTCCCGGACACGACACTAATAACTGTTGGGCATTGAAGAATAAGATTCAAGACCCAATTGACAAAGGAATACTCGAGGTTACGCCAGAAGGTCAGGTTGAGTTCTTCTATCGTCCATCAAGCATCAAAGTTTCCAGATAACTGGAGTAACGAGTTTAGAGGAAGAGGCTTTGAGAACATTTGAATTTTCGTTTGTAATTTCTTTTGTTTGCCTAAACACTTACTATTATGTTAGACTTTATTTTAAATAATGCATTGCATATGTTTGTCTTGATTTAATCCATTTGTTTCACTATATTTAAAACTATGCTTCTTATTTCTATCTTGTGATATTTAACTCCTGATAAAGCTATAAGCCTGTAGAAGGAGGATGACGAAAACAATACCATAATCTTATGCAGTATGCTTTTGAACAAACTATGTTGACGATGTACATGCATTGTTTCAATTCCTAAACAATGGAGATATAAGGAAGTTAATCCCTAGTCAACCTTTTTGAGCCTATGAAGTAGGAGTTTTTATTCTCACGCAAATTAAAACCCTTCATCATAACCTAGGGCATGGTAGTTTCTCGGTTAACTCAATTATGCCAGTTGTCTTTCTTGTACATAACTAATGAGGGTTCCCATAAACTATTATGTTTGACAGTCAATATCTGGCAAAAGAAAAGTTCACTAAGTCATAACCCATGAAGGAAACTTAGTAAACATTGAGATATCCCGCTGATTGTAACCTTGAAATAAACATTTCAGGAAAAAGGAAGGGATAGCAAAATCAAGAAAAAAGAGGGCACTATAAATCCTCAAAAAAAAAAGAGAGAGGCGACTTTTAAAATAAGGTTATGGTTTCTGAATCATCTCAAATGTCAGTGCTACAATTCCAAATACTTTTGGAGCCTCAATGCATAAGTTAGCCTTTATCCTTTGTTTCTTAAACCGTGAACCAGGCCATGTTATAACCCTTTAAAAGTCCTAACTGAAGCATGGTTAGTTCGAAAGTGTACTGCTACCAAAAGGTATCCTGACTCCTTTAGGGCTTATTATAAATCTCGAGCTAATATCACAGTGTTTACAAACATTGTTTTACTAAAATAATTATTTTCAAAACTTCAAGACAGACATAAGCATTGCATTTTGAATATCATTGTTTTCATATAACTAGGCGTTTGACGGCAAAGAAGTTTACATAACGAATATTCAATAAGCCAGAGTCCTTCTGACAAACAAAAAGTTGCTTCTTGGATCAAAGCCAATGTATACAAAGGGGCATAGCCACCACCTTCCACTCAAGGGGCATGCCATGTTACTGAGACAGTCAGGTCAAGATTCAACAATGCTTAATAGTTAGGGGACAAATCTCCCCATATGAAGTACCAAAAGTAACATTACTGAGTCCATGATGCCAGGGGCATATTATTGTGGGGCATTTTGGTTGTTCCTCTCGTGGTAGTTTTTTCAAAACACTGCCATTCTTGGACAAGTCATCCTCAGTTATGGCAACACCCTCTTTTCAAGCATAATTGGATCAAATTTAGTTGCAAGCCCCTTAATTGTTGACCAAGGCGTACATGATCCACTACAATCTGAATATATATTCTTCTCATTACATTGTTTTGGTATTGGGTTCAAGCAGGAACCATTGTGGAGATTAGTTTTCTGTGCCAATAGTATCAGATGGTGTCAGTATCATGTCTTCGGATTCAATCACGAGAATCTCTAGAAAATTACTCGAGGAAGTCGAGAATCTCAGAAGTCCTAAAACCATTGGTTACTTTGAATGAGGATCCACTTTTGATACAACTATATCTCCGAATTCAGGTTTAGTTTTCCCCTTTCACTCAGGTGAAAACGTCTGTTGATTATATTTGAATGTATGTATGCTTTTGAATATGATTGATGTTTACCAGAAATGCATAAAATGCAATAATAGCATTCACTAAGGACGATCGGAGGTAGGAATCCCCAATAAAGTCCATATCCAACGAATCTTCACCGGTTCATCCCCACAAAGTAAACTTTAAGGGTGTTCTAACCAAATGCTCCAAGTAGCTTCATACACTACGAAAGCTTCGAAGAATTGACACTGGTATGGATAAGTCACTCAGGGAATGTCCATCTCTTTTATCCCTAATCGGGGTATTCAGGGACCTAATCCTTCAATAAGAAGTATGAAGAACAAAAGCGGGAGGTTCTAAGTACGATATTCTTAAACAAGACGAGGACGAAATCCTCATATTCCCCGACACACGAATCGGGATTTATTTTCCCCAGTCAGCAGTTGTTATACGAAGCTATCAGACGCTTCAAACTACATAATTCATACATACATTATATCATATCACATCATATCATATCATACGCATACAACATTCTCATGAGACATTATCTGGCAGAGTGTTACATACATCATGATTTTTGCATAAGACTAACCTTATTTTTCAGGTTAATTCTATAGCAGATGAAGGTTATCCATAACTTACTTTGGGCCGTTGTTTATCCTCCCGAGAGACCTATCATCATTACTTCGGGTCGTTGTTTATCTTCCCAAAGGTTATCTTGGGCCGTTGTTTATCCTCCCAAGAGCTATATCTTCATGTTTTGGTTTGCTTCACTCTCAAAGAAGTATATCTGAAGAAATTTCTCTCTGAATGGCATCTTTAAGCCCATTCAAGTAATTCATTACTAAGTCCTTGGGATGGTACATAAATGATCTATATGAAGATCTAATGCTGATAATTAGTCCAGGAGACTCTCCAGAAGCAATTCAGAGATAATCGCTACGAAGATTTAATTTTGATGCTCAAATTAAGGAATTGTCCTTGGGACGGTTCAGAAATGATCTATACGAAGATCTAATGCTGGTACTTAGTCCAGGAGACTCTCCAGAAGCAATTCAGAGATAATCGCTACGAAGATTTAATTTTGATGCTTAATTTAAGAAATTGTCCTTAAGACGATTCAGAAATGATCTATACGAAGATCTAGTGCTGATACTTAGTCCAGGAGACTTTCCAGAAGCAATTCAGGGATAATCGCCATGAAGATTTAATCCTGATGTTCAAATTGTCCTTGGGACGGTACATAAATGATCTATACGAAGATCTAGTACTTAGTCCAGGAGACTCTCCAGAAGTAATTCAGAGATAATCGCTACGAATATTTAATTCTGATACTTAATTTAAGAAATTGTCCTTAAGACGGTTCAGAAATGATTTATACGAAGATCTAGTGCTGATACTTAGTCTAGGAGACTTTTCAGAAGAAATTCAGGGATAATCGCCACGAAGATTTAATCCTGATGCTCAAATTATCCTTGGGACGATACATAAATGATCTATACGAAGATCTAGTACTTAGTCCAGGAGACTTCCTAGAAGAAATTCAGAGATATTCGCTACGAAGATTTCTTTTTGATGATCAATTCAATAAATTATCCTTGGGAGGGTACATAAATGATCTATACGAAGATTTAGTGTTTAGTCCACGATATTACCAGAAGCAATTCAGAGCTAATCGCTACGAAGATTTAATTCTGATGCTCAAATTGTCCTTGGGACGGTACATAAATGATCTATACGAAGATCTAGTACTTAGTCTGGGGTATTTCCAGAAGAGATAATCGCTATGAAAAGATTTATTTCTGATGGTCAATTCAACAAATTGTCCTTGGGATGGTACATAAATGATCTATACGAAGATCTAGTGCTTAGTCTAGGATATTATCAGAAGCAATTCAGAGATAATCGCTACGAAGATTTAATTCTAATGCTTAAATTTTCCTCGGGAGGGTACATAAATGATCTATACAAAGATCTAGTGCTTAGTCTAGGATATTACCAGAAGCAATTCAGAGATAATCGCTACGAAGATTTAATTCTGATGCTCAAATTATCCTTGGGACGGTACATAAATGATCTATACGAAGATCTAGTACTTAGTCCGGGATATTTCCAGAATAGATAATCGCTACGAAGATTTATTTCTGATGGTCAATTCAACAAATTGTCCTTGGGATGGTACATAAATGATCTATATGAAGATCTAGTGCTTAGTCCAGGATATTACCAGAAGCAATTCAGAGATAATCGCTACGAAGATTTAATTCTGATGCTCAAATTTTCCTTGGGACGGTACATAAATGATCTATACGAAGATCTAGTACTTAGTCTGGGGTATTTCCAGAAGAGATAATCGCTACGAAGATTTATTTCTGATGGTCAATTCAACAAATTTTCCTTGGGATGGTACATAAATGATCTATACGAAGATCTAGTGCTCAGTCCAGGATATTACCAGAAGCAATTCAGAGATAATCGCTATGAAGATTTAATTCTGATGCTTAAATTGTCCTTGGGAGGGTACATAAATGATCTATACGAAGATTTAGTGCTTAGTCCAGGATATTACCAGAAGCAATTCAGAGATAATCGCTACGAAGATTTAATGCTGATGCTCAAATTGTCCTTGGGACGGTACATAAATGATCTATACGAAGATCTAGTACTTATTCCGGGATATTTCCAGAAGAGATAATCGCTACTAAGATTTATTTCTGATGGTCAATTCAACAAATTGTCCTTGGAATGGTACGTAAATGATCTATACAAAGATCTAGTGCTTAGTCCAGGATATTTTACCAAAAGCAATTCAGAGATGATCGCTACGAAGATTTAATTCTTATGCTTAACTTAAATTATGTCCAGAGACAATCTAGACGAAGATCTAAGTACTGACACTTAATGCAAAATATTCTTTTTCCCCAGAGATGATACAAAGACGATCTATACGAAGATCTAGTGCTGATATTTAACTCAGTCATGTTACAAAAACGATTCAGAGACGGTCTATACGAAGACCTAATATTGATATCCAGTAACAACCTACAGATACCCTCACCTTCTGATATTATGGATGGCATCTATAAGCCCATCTCTAGTTCCTCTGAGTGGCATCTTTAAGCCCATTCAAGGAATGCAACCAATCAACAGTGTTACTCTACGCGCCGGCTGTCGCTCCCCGGATTTCCATCCTGGTACAAACGCAAAATTGGCGCGGAAAAAGAATAGAGTCGCCAGCCAGGCATTTTTATCCCGAAGAGAGGGAATGGTAATGATGCACAAACTAGAAGAAAGGAAAGGAAGGACACGGGTCCTGCGAACCAAAGAGACTGAGTTCGGGAGTTGGTTACGACCTGGGAAGGTATTAGCACCCAGATCGTCCGTCGTACCCGACGGGATCCACATTTCAAAAGAAACTATTTCAAAGGGTGAGGGCATGAAAACTGCAGCAAAAAGAAAATGAAAAGAAACTAGAACTGGAAAATAATTGAAATAAGAAAACAAAAGGGAAAATGTAGGGAAAATAAAGATTGTGCTCGAACGGGCCCTACCCTGCTGCCTACGTACCTCATCAGGATAATGAGGATCAGAGACGCCGTAGTTACCCTAACTAGGGGTAACAAGGAAATTGCTTGTGAATTAAAGCTTGAACTGCCTATGCCATTGCTCAGGTGTTGCAGACTCGGACGACGATTGCGTAACCGTCTTGCAAAGTGACAAGTAGGAGAAACTTCGCATACGGAGCGAAGGAGATGAGAAAAGAATTCCCGAAGGAAAGACGCTTATTTTTTGTTTGTGTTTTTTATGAAGCTTTTATGAGTGTGTCACAAGGAAGTGAACTCAAGCTCTATTCCATGGAATGTGCACTTGTCACTACATTCCAAGATGGAATAATAGAACAAGCACACTCAAGTAAGGAGAAGATCCCCAAAACTTGAACCCAAAGATTAAGGCCTAGGCTCACTAACTGGCTTACTTATTAAGTGTTTTTGGTTATTTACATATGAAGAAGTGTTTTTTGTGCTTTTCTTTTATAAAGAAGATACCTTGATCAGACTTGTGCATCACAAGGTAAACTTGTACTATCCCAAGATGGGAAGACTACAAGCATACCTCATGGGATAAGGCTATGGATCAATGCATCACTTCAAACTTATTAAAGTGTATTTTATAGTTATGAGATGAGAAGCGAAGAAGAACCAAAAGGATCACTAAGGAAAAATTCTAAAGGGGGACTAAAATAATCCTAAGTGTTAGCATGCATGGATGTCCTAAGGGTTAGTGAGGTTTCTATCCTAATGAAGAAGGAAAGAAGAAGATAGAAGAAGTGATGAGAAAGGCCTAAGCACAACAACCAATGGTTAGTGCACATAAACATAAGAGGAGAAGATAAGAGTTAGAGATGTGGAACTCAATTCCCACATCTCACACTTACCATAGCCCCTGCAAGGTTAGTATGCATACAAATGAAACAAAATGAGCAAGATAACATGCTAACATCACACAATCAGAAGTGAAATGATATAAACATATGCACAATGCAAATGCAACTCAAAGAAGTGAGGGGAAGAAGATTATAAGACCAAAGATGCAACATGAAACACTTATGAAAACAAATGCACACTTATGAAATATGCAAAGTAAAATGCACAAAATATGGACACAATGCCCACAACCAGAACCAAAACAAGATTAAGAATGGCTTAGGAAGCCAAAAAGATGAAGAGAAAAGAGGTACAAGACCAAACAATGTCAAAATGGAAGCAAAAGAAACCATAAGGTGAAGTGAAAGCACTTAAGGAACAAATGACTTAAGAAAGAAGCAAACACAAAAAAAAACAGAAGACTCAAACCCTATCCTAGGACCAGGAATGTACCCACACCCCAAATGAACCCCAAATGAGAAGAAGAAATGGGCACAAGTTCCCTTCTAGGCTTATGAGAGACGAAAAGGTTCAAAGGAAGCAAAATGGGACAAGGTTCAAGATAAAATCCACAACAAATCAAACAGCCATCTAAAAATTCCACAATTGAAACCAAATGATCTTCAAACATGTTATACCAACTAGACAAAAGGATTTGCAAAGATTCAGAAGTGAACTAGATTTAATGGAGGCAAGAACACAAGTTAGGACAGCAAACTTACATCACAAGACACAAGACCAAGACTCAAGAAATAAGTTTCTAAAAATCCAGAGAAAAATCACATGAAAAAAACATGGTCTTAGGAAAGAAAATAAAAAAGAATGGGATCAAAACTCAAAATATTGAAGTCTATGAAAAATGAACAAGGCAGACTGGTCAAGAAAGGATTCAAAAGAAGCTATGTGCAATGATGAATTAATTCAGACACGTGGATAATGGAAACAAAATAAAATAAAAACATGACAAAATAATAGAGACATAAAATAACCTACATGAATTTTTTGGGATTTTTTTAGTGAATGAAACTATTTTTAATAAATTGGAATGGAACTGAATATAAAAGAAAATAAAAAAAAAAAAAGAAAAATAAAAGAATTAAAGGAGGTATAGGAAGTATGAAGGCTGCGTGTTGAACTTAATTTGGCCAGTTATGGTGAGGTGCGAAGAGCACTCTGGTTAAGCCCAGCCTCATGCGCTGGAGTATGCTTCTTATAGTGAATATTAGCTGAATTAAAATAAGAAATGCTGGAAAAAAAAGGAACCGCTTGATGTATCCGAAGGCTGTGAGAGAAGTTTCATTAAATGAGTTGGCAACTAGTTGGAACGTGATTGGCTGGCGCATGGTTGTTGCTGTAGGACGTCTCACACAATGAATTAAACTAAAAAACAGAATTAACAACGAGATGGAAGGATTATGGGGCCATGTGGCGCGCTGTGAGGCCTAGGATGAGTGAATCCGACGACTATAATGAGTCTTCTCTAAAGGAAACCCTAGATGAACATGAAACAAATTCCGGTGACCGAAGCTAGGGCTCCGGCACCGGAAACCAAACCAGATCCAAAAATTCACCAAAAAATGAAAACAAATACTCCAGATCAACTAAATAGACATCACTGAACTCAAATATGACCTCAAAACAAGCTAAAACTCAATGAAATGGACGGATCGAAGGAAATAAAGATTGACCATGAAACTTTAAATCAAGAGAACTTTCACTAAAATGCACTAAAATCAATTCTACAAAGTGCAACATGACCAGGGGAGATCAAAGAACACAAATCAACCATTCAATTTCATTTCCAGAACATGAGATTTCAAGCCATACCTGAGATGGAGATCTTGAAATATTGAGCTAGAATTCCAACCAATGCGTGCAAATCACTCCTCTTACTCCTTAGATGCAAAATAAATGCATCTAAGGCCTTGAAATGGACTGGATCTGATATTTCACAACAAGTTGCTTTGAAATGGCAAGCTTCTAATTCTATGCTTTAAGCTCAAATGAGTGGTTGATTCTTGATCTATATGATTCACTGATCAAGAATATGGAAGAAGTTTGTGGAGCAAGTGAGAGAATCAAGAGATATGAGGCAAAATTCAAGGTTGCATGAAAGTTGAGAATGAGAGAATGAGAGATATCTGAGATCTGATGCAACCCTAATTCTCTTTGTTGTGATATCACAAATGAATTCTGAAAGTGTGAGAGAAAGTGCACGAATTAGAAATGAGAAAAATGTGAAGTTGCATAATTTGCACTTGGTGGAATAAGCATGCTATGCTCATGCTCTCTTGGGCCTCTTAGCATGTGTGAGTTTCATTTTCCACCCTTGATTCAAATCCAGTCATTCCTGGCCCTTAGATTTAAGTGTCACACTTGTTTCATGATTTTTGCAAATTTGCATGTTTTGGAGGGATTTTTTCATAGTGCACGAAAATGGAAATTTCTTTGGAGCAAATTGGTCCTTATGTAATGTATATTAAGTTTGAAACAAGATTGGGCCTGTACCAAGTCACAAAATTCAGATTGGAAGCCTTTTGTACTTGGTGACTTTTTGAAAAATGAAATTTTGCCCTAGGGAGAGGAAATTTTCGAATGGCCTAGGAGGAGTTCTAGAAATCCAGTGAAAAAGTACTTGTACTTTGTTAAAATGGGAGCCCTTACTCTACAACTTTCATGTTTGACTTTGGTCCATTTGAAAAAGTTTTGATCATGTTAAGGCCACTTGAAAATTAGGGCAAAAGTGGCCAAATTTGGAAAACTTCAAAAACCAACTTTGTACCATTTTTACAAAACCCCTCAAATCTCCATGATTCTTGAACTTTAGGCATTCCAAACCTCTTATAACATTTTAAGGACCCCTCTTGACCAAAAATTTGGGTTAGACCCCTTGAAATTGCACTATTGACTTTTTATGGGCTATGTTGACTTTTTCCTTCATCTGCAAGCAACAGAGGCATTGCTTGACTTCCACATGGAATTTTCTCATGAAATTTGACACATAGGATCCTCTTAACATATAGAAGACTTGGCCCAAAAGAAATGGCCAAAGTTGTGAGATTATGGTGCTTGAATCTCAAACCCTAATTTGGGTGCTTTACATAGGAGCTTTGCCTTGTCCTGAGATCTTTGATGATCATGCAATCTTCTGAGCTTTTACCAATGGACTTGAACTTGAAAATGGAGTGTATACTCACCTTAGAACTTGTACAAACTCATGGGGACCCTTGTCATGGCTTTAAAGGCTTCCAGGAACTCCCCAGATGACCATATGCTTGATGCTAGGACATAAGGGATGTTATGCTTCATCTTTCCATGATATAATGCTAAGGAAATGATATGAGTATGATGAATATGATGTGACATGATGCTTAAAATGAAGAGGGCAAATTTGGGGTGTTACAGCTGCCCCTATTCAATCATCAGTTAATCTAAAAAGGATGATAGTACGGGCTATCGACCATTCAAGATAAACTGTGGTTGAATACGAAGAAGACCAGAAATTTGCACTCCGACGAAGAATACAACACCGGGAAATAAACCCAACCAGATGACGCTCTGGGGATAACTGGAGAAGAGGAAAAGCAGACGAGCTTCTTCCAAGTTGAAACTGATATCTGGAATAAGAACAATTTGACAGACGAGTCTTCGAACAATCCTGTGACGCCAGGAGCGGGATATATGAGTCCCTCAAATACTGCAAGAACATAACCTGAGACAGACGAGTCTTCAAACAATCTTGTGACTCCAGGAACTGGACAGACGAGTCCCCAAACACTGCATATAACATGAGACAGACGAGTCTCCTTCGGATTTACCTGTTACGCCAGGACCAGTAATGCACTTAAGTTTGTGGGATAGACATGCAATCAAGGTAGACGAACCTTCTTCATATATTATCCGCGGATATATGGTATAAGACAGACGAGTCTTCTTAGCAAACCTGTGACGCCAGGTGCAGCAACAATAATTGGTGCCTGAGACAGACGAGCCTCCTTCGGATTTACCTGTTACGCCAGGACTGGTAACCATTTTGACATTAATTCCCACTGTCAGGATTCGAAACCTCTTCAATACAGAAGAGTATTGGATGATCATCAAGATAACACAGACGAGTGCCAAAGGTCGATGATACAGACGAGTATCAGACGATGATCTGAGAAACACAGACGAGTGCTTCAGGCAATGATACAGACGAGTATCAGCAACTGGTATAGACGAATACCAGAAATTCAAACACAGACGAGCATTTGAAGTAGCAATAGAAGAATATCAGGATAAACAGCAAATTCTCACATACAGATATATGCATAACATAGACGAGTGCTGGGATTGATACAGACGAGTATCCAAGCAAAGCATACGAGCTTCAAACATATGATCAACACAGACGAGTGCTGGAAATGATACAGACGAGTATCCAAACAAAGCAGACGAGCTTCAAACAGGCAATCAACACAGACGAGTGCTGGAAATGATACAGACGAGTATCCAAGCAAATATCAGGCATACCAAACACAGACGAGTGCTTGAAAGTTGCAGACGAGCAGCAGTTGAAATTACATATCAAGGCACAGACGAGTGCAGCAAAAGATCCAATACCAAACACAGACGAGTATTGGCAAGTTGCAGACGAGCAACAGCATATGAGATACCATAACACAGACGAGTGTTAAAAGATGCAGACGAGCAACAATAAAGCAGTAATATGTCCCTTCTGGGGAATACCCTATTTAGGGATAACACAGACGAGTGTTGAAAAACGCAGACGAGCGGTAGACAATGCCTGATTGGCCACAAGAGTTACAATTCTGCAGGGGAAACAAGTCAAGAGGTCTGGATACCTAACTCTGATTGAGGTGATGAATACCTGACCGTATCATCAAAACACCCAAAAGTATGGCAACTTCGCTGGGGATATTTCACTGACGGAAGTGAAAGTCAAATATGAACTTTGTGGGGACAGGATCATTTTCAAACTCAGCTGGGAAAGATGCTTCAATCATACTCTAACTGGGGAGAGCATCTGCTGATTCAAGAATCTGAGGGGATATCAGGCTTTCAGTCCCACCTGCTGGGAAGGACTCTTGCTGAGGATAGAATTCTGATAATTCCAACTCTGGTGATGTCAGGCTTTCAGATACCTGCTGGCATACTCCACTGGGGAAGAAGAAACTGCTTGGGCTGCTGCCAAGGCTTAGCTGGAGAAAATCTCTGCTGGAGACGTCAGGCTTCAGATACCTGCTGGAAGAAATCTCTGCTTAGGGAGATACTCTATTGGGGAATAGTAAATTGCTTGGGGAGATACTCTATTAGGGAAGAGTAAATTGCTTGGGAGAATGTGACGCCATCCTGCAACCTGCAACAAAAGAAACACAAGTGTGCCCCAGGGATTTGCAATGGTATGATCTGTTCATCCATCGTCACCCGACACTCAAAGAGAATTACCGTTTCCCTGCATGTTAGTTTTCTTTTAAAATTGTCACCATGTTTAGATGCAATGCTATTTTTGCCAAAAATTCAGGACATTTCGTAGACAAAAATAAACACACATAGCTTTTTGACTGAATATTCTTTTTATTGAATGGCCTCTGAATAGGCAAAGATTTTACATCAGGAAGCAACCACCTGGAAAGAGGTAGCCACCATAAAATTGAGAAAAAGAAACTATCCTAATGGCAATGTACACGGCATTCCAAGGAGTTCCATTTATGCTATGACCCACATGTCTTCGAGACTCTCCATTCTGCTTTGGCTTTCTGAGAGGATGAGGGGACTGTTTCCTATCCTTCTGATATTGTCAAGTTGTACGAAACGATGATGTGGATCAGATAACTCGGATCGCAGTTGTTCGCTTATTCCCTTGTTTTGCGTGGATCGCCCTTTCGGGTTTTCAATCCACCGGGATACCCTTTTTTGCCTGAGCTGTCCAATATGGCTTTTCAACTCAGCGGGTGTACATTTTTTTAATTTATTTTCCCTAACTTTTGCCCGAGCTTTTTATTCTGTTTTTAGCTCGCCGGGATGCCCCTTTTTTTGCCTGGACTATAATTCTGTTTTGTGTCCAGCGGGTCTCTTTATGCGAAGTATTTTTTAACTGCGTCCGAGTTAATAGGGGACTGGAAGTCATCTCCATCCATAGTGGTGAGCATCAGTGCTCCTCCTGAAAAGACTTTCTTCACTATGAATGGTCCTTCGTAGTTTGGGGTCCACTTGCCCCTGTGATCTGAACCTGGAGGAACGATCCTCTTCAACACAAGCTCCCCTACTTGGTACTCTCGAGTACGTACTCGTTGGTCGAACGCTCGCTTCATTCTCCTCTGATAAAGCTGACCATGACAGATAGCCGCTAATATCTTTTCCTCAATTAGACATAGCTGATTATAACGAGCACGTACCCATTCAGCCTCATCCAGCTTAACGTCCATCATCACACGCAGTGAAGGAATCTTTACTTCAACAGGCAGGAATGCTTCCATGCCATACACCAGAGAGAATGGAGTTGCCCCTGTTGACATCCTGACCGACGTTCGGTACCCATGCAATGCGAATGGTAACATCTCATGCCAATCTTTGTAAGTGACAACCATTTTCTGCATAATCTTCATGATATTCTTGTTAGCTTCCTCTACCACACCATTCATCTTTGGTCGGTGTAAACACCCCAAATTTTCCCTCACTCATTTCACCATGGCTTGTGATCTTTTCATGTGCATAAGTTCAATCATAGCATCTCATACCACACTTTTGCTTCACTGCATTGTCTCTAAGTCATCTGCACCTAGGGTTTGTGATCTGAGCCATCCCTGAGCCATTTGAGCCACTCCAAAGGTAATCAATCATTTCAAGAGGGTCCATGTGTGTTCAAACATCATATCATATCCTCACCAAGTCAAGGAAATCAAAGAATTACAAGAACTGAGAAAGGCATGGAAGCAGAGCCAAGTTTAACTGCACAGACGACCTAGAATTAGGGTTTTGGTTTCAGAGGCCATAACTCCAAATTTTTTGGTCATTCTTGTTTATATTGGTCTCTATATGTTATAAGGATCATGCATATCAAGTTTCATGAGGAAATTCCATGGGGAAGGCATCTAATCAAGAGTTGACTTCTTGAGCAAGTCAGTGCAAAATCAGGGCATCTGAGGCCCCCAATGACCCAACCAAAGGGCATTCTCCATCATTTTGAATGTGTATGATCTTTGTTTGATCATAGAAGATGTTAGAAGTTCACAAAATTGAAGAATTTCAAGCCATTTGCAAAGTTGCCTTTTTGGGAAAGTGACTTGTAATGTAAACTTGCCATTTTGGGAAAGTTTTTCAACCTTCTCTTTTTGATTCAAAAATGCTTCAAATGAGAAAACTTTGGTCATGAAAGTTGTAGAATGGATCATTCCCTTTTCAAAAAGTACAAGAACTCATTCTAATTCATCTTGGATCAAAAGTTATGGCTTGTCAAAGTTGGACAAAATCACATAATTTCAAGTTTTGTACCAAAGAGACAAAGTTGCAAAACCTCTTGCCAAGGCAAAATATGACTTCAATGTGACTTCTAACCTTTGCACAAACATGAACCATGACCTAAAAGTCAGAATGCACCAAAGAATTGTCCATTTTCATGACTTGTGCATTAAGAAACTTCAAAAGGGCCAAGACTTTGTGAAATTGCAAAAACTCTCACAAACCCTAATCCACTTGCTGCATTGCCTCAAATTCATTTCCATAGTTCTCCTTGATTCAAGCTGCAGCCAAGCCATGCCTTGTACCTTGACTGAAATGGCCCATACCTCTCTTACACAAAAAGTTGACTTTATGCATTTTGCTCCATACCAATCACACTGGCTCCACAACAACTCTCTGACCTATCAAGGATTGATATGTACCAAAAGAGACTCAACACATAGCACAACACAGCCTGATCTCTCCCACAAGCCATAGTTCCCAAAACTGACCTCTTATGCATTTTGTTTCGAAACTCATCACACAGCCTTCAAACATCAAAACAAACTTCACCAAATCACTCACCATGGTCCTCTAATCATTTCCCAACCATTGTTTTGGCCTGAAACCTCCCACATCAAAAACACGATTTCCCTCCTCCATTGACCTGAGCTTCTGCAAACTTCCTCTAGAGACCATATAAACTCCAGCTAAGCATCACAAACTTCTGGGGAGGATCATTGGAGCTTGTTTGGACCAAAGAAGCGGCCAGAAAGTCCCTGTTTCGAAAGCTCCAGTTCAGGTGAGCTCAAGAACATTTTTTCCAAAACTTTAATTTCTTGTTATAAAATGATTCTATGAGTTGCACTGATCATCTGGATGTGTTTGGTTTTGAAAATGGTCAAGAAACAAGCATGTATTGACTGTCTGAAAGTTTGCCCGTAAAAATGTTTTTGTTTATTTCTCTTGATTCATGAAAAATAAATGATGTTTGTAGTAGGGTTTATGTTTAGTGATGTTCATAGATTGATTCTGGAGAATTTAGTGAGGTTTTGATGCGTTTTGAGTGAGATTGGGAATTTGGTTGGCCGGAGAAGATGACCGGAACACTGTTCCGGTCATCTGAAAGTGATTAGGGTTAGGATTAGGGCTAATGACTTAATTAGGCAAGTTTGAATTTGGGCCGTTCGTTCGCGCGCGCAGTCAACTCCCGCCTCCTTGAATTTGAATCTCAGCCCTCAGATTAGCTGACTTTCTCTTTTTTCTTTTAAATTCATTTTAATTTTATTTGTTTTGCATTTTATTTCCACGGATTATTTAAAATAGCAAAATACATTTAAAAATTCTGAAAATTTTTGTCAAACATTTCATCATTTTTCAGAACCCAAAAATATTTTTATTTTTATTTTTTGCATTAAAAATTATTTTTAAATCATTTAAATGTTTATTTTTTATTAGTTAATTAAAATTAATTAATTAAAAATACATTTAGGTATTTAAAAATCACAAAAAAAATCACATTGCATTTCAAAACATTTAGAAACATTATCAAACTCTCAAACCAAATTTCTTTTTTGTTCTTGATGCATTTTGACAATTTTTGTTGGAATTAAATTCATTTTAAGGCAATATCTTGGTTCAAACTTTGAAAAATCCATTATGCCTAACCTTTGAGAGTTTGATGATGGTTCTTCTTGCATTGCATCTTCCATAGCATGTAGTTTATAGGATAAAATTGGTTTGAATTGATCTTGCATTTTCAATTTGCTTTGTATTTTTCTTTGTGAGGCACCCCAAAACCCTAGCCAACTTAGGAAATTCATAACTTGCACTAGGTTAAGAGTTGGATCCCCTCCTTTGGGCAGTGAACTTGTGTAGGTTTAGGGTTCCTTTGGTCCCATTTTAAATTTTTTGTCATGTCATTTTCTTCTGGTTTTGGATTTTTGTGAAACATGTTGTATGTAAACCCTAATTTGTGCCTTCCTTTGCATCCATCTCTCATTTGCTTGCATTCAATGACTTGCCATGACATTTTGTGCATCCACATGATTCATAATACATCTTAGGACATCTTAGAACCATGTTTGATCATTGCATCTTTCATTTTCCATGTTATGTGTTCATTTCATTTCATAAACATTCATGAACTTCCATGGTTCAAAGCATGCCTCATTTGCATCCTTATGCTTGTTTGATCACTCTCATATCTTGCCATGTGTTTGCATCATCTCTTAGCATCATTAACATCATATTTATGCTTCTGGTTTTGGTTTGCACCATGGCATTCCATCTCATTTGCATTTCATTTCATTTATTTTGCTAACTTTTCAGGTGGTAAGTTGTTTTGAGAAGTGAATTTGCCTTCACTTCTCACAATCTCTTTTCATCTCTCTCTTGCATCATTGCTGCATTTTATCTTGTGTACTAGAGTGAGATTGCTCATTCATGTTCATCTCCTACTTTATTTCTTCAAGTAACTTGTCTTCTTAAGTGAAGCAAGTTGTCTTGCTTCTCTCTGCTTCTTTCTCCTTTCATCTGCTTCTCTCCTTCGTGGTTCTTTGAAGATCTTTCTCTCTTAAGCCCCATAAACCCTAGGATCTCCAAGTATGATAACAATTAGGGTTTGATTAGTCCCCCATTTAGTTTTGCCTTTGTGTCATCTTTGAGTCTTCTCTTCTCACCTCATAATCAGGGACTAAACCCTAAAGGTTTTAAGGCTTTGTGATTAAGCTTATGCCTGCATCCTTCTATTAGGATGGAGTGTATAACTTTAATCCTAAGTGTTAAACCCTTAATGTGTTTAAATCCTTTAATCAATTCACCTAATAACCACTAAGACATCAAGCTTGTAACTTGGGCCTTGCATTAGGGTTCTAATTCTTCCTTAATTGGTTAAGAAGGACTAACCCTAGTGTTAATGGACAAGTCCCCCTCAAGTTGTCTTACAAATCATAAAAATCACTTCTTCATCTTATCATTAACTAAAATCCATCTAATAAAGGCTTTGTTTTGTCATGAGGTTAATCCCTAATCATTGATTAAGTTGAGGAGCCTTCCTCAGCTTAAATGTTCTCATTTATTATCCTTCTATTAGGATGGTGCAATGAGTCCATTAAATCCTTGATTATGGCTTAAACTCATTACTTAACACTAAACAAAAACAACAAAAACATCTAAATAAATGCAAACAGGTTAATGACCTTAATCCTACACCATGGTGATTAAGTGTGAGGTGCTTACTTCACACTTGAGGTATTCTCATTACCCCTAATCAGAGGGAGGATGTGATGAGTTTACTAACCCTTGGTTTAGGCTTAAGCTCATTTTCCTATGACAAACTTTCAAAAGCAATAAAAGATTGAAAGCACAAAAACGAACAATAATCGTCTCCTCCGGGATTCTTTTCTCATCTTATTCACTCACAAACGAGAACTTGCTTCTTCCGTCTAATGTAAGACAGTTTGCACCTGAGCCAGACAGGTCATACACTTGAGCATAGATAAGCAAGCAGTTCACAAGTAAATTTATCTTTCAGTCTCTTTGAGTCGAACTACGGTGTTCTGACTTCCTCAATGCACGAGAGGATACGTAGGCATAACTTAACAGTTATCGAACAAAAGTCTCTGTATATTCCCCCTCTTCCAGCATCATTTTTAAGCCTGATACTCTTGAGCATTTCACTCTTGTTCTTACACTGACACTTCTCTTATACACTTCACATTTCTTTTACACTGACACTTGCATTCTTTCCAACTTTGATACACAAATTGCACTGACACTACCCCATTTAAAACACAAATCTTTTAAGTGTGGATCCCGTCGAGTACGGCGGACAATCTGGGTGCTAATACCTTCCCAGGTTGTAACCAACCCCTTTTCTCAGTCTCTCTGGTTCGTGACCGTCTTATCCATCTCTTTTCTCAGGTTTATGCAGCATTACCTTTCCTCCGGGATAAAAATGCCTAGCTGGCGATTCTTTTCTCCTGAGTTCACCCTTGTGTGTTCTCATCCCTTTCGCCGACCGTTCGCGTCTGTACCCCATTTGACCTGGCCTCATTTGGTGGGAGCGACAGTCAGTAAGGAGAAGAATTGTGATGCTGAATCTTGAAGTCCCGACACAAGTCTGTCATCATCTTGTTGTTGAGATTGGAACCATTATCCGTAATGATCCTTTCGGGCACTCCGTATCTGCATATGATATCTCTTTTCAAGAATCTTGCCACCACTTGACGAGTGACGTTGGCATAAGATGTTGCTTCCACCCATTTGGTGAAGTAATCAATCGCGACCAGGATGAAGCGATGACCATTTGAAGCAGTAGGCTCGATCTTCCTGATCATGTCAATGCCCCACATAGAAAAGGGCCAAGGAGATGACATGACGTTGAGCGGACTTGGAGGAACATGCACTTTGTCTGCATAAATTTGGCACTTGTGGCACTTACGAGCGAATGAACAACAGTCTGCATCCATTGTCATCCAGTAATACCCTGATCTCAACAATTTCTTTGCCATAACATGCCCTCCTGCATGGGTACCGAAAGATCCTTCGTGGACTTCCTGCATCAACAGGCATGCTTCGTGTCTATCCACGCATCTGAGCAAGACCATGTCGAAGTTTCTCTTGTACAAAACCCCGTCTGTGTTCAAGAAGAAGCTAGCAGCAAGTCGCCTCAAGGTCTTCTTGTCATTGGAAGATGCCTCAGTTGGGTATTCTTTCTTTTCCAGGAATAACTTGATATCAAAATACCAAGGTTTCTCGTCAGACACGACATTTATAGAGAAGGCATAAGCTGGAGCGTCAAGCCTGGATATATCAATTCTGGGCACATAATTCCAACACAAGACTTTAATTGACGAAGAGAGAGTGGCCAATGCGTCGGCAAACTGATTTTCATCACGTGGTATGTATTGAAGCTTAACTGTCGTGAAGAATGTCAACAGTTTTCTAGCATAATCCCTGTATGGAACTAGATGCTCTTGATGCGTATACCACTTGCCGGTAACTTGGTTAATGACGAGGGCTGAATCTCCGAATATATCGAGGTTCTTAATCCGAAGATTAATTGCCTCCTCTATTCCCATTATGCATGCCTCGTATTCCGCTTCATTGTTGGTGTAGCCAAAAGTAATTCTGGCAGCGAAAGGTAAGTGAGCACCTTCAGGAGTAATGAGTATGGTACCAATTCCACGACCATTGATATTGACGGCCCCATCAAACATCAACTTCCATTTGGATTCAGGGTCTGGCCCCTCCTCCGAAAGTGGTTCCTCATAATCGTTTGCTTTGAGGTACATGATGTCCTCATCAGGGAAATCAAACTTCATTGGTTGATAATCATCTTCAAGAGGTTGCTGTGCAAGGTAATCCGACAATACACTTCCCTTGATGGCTTTCTGAGAAGTATACTGGATGTCGTATTCAGTTAAAATCATCTGCCACCTAGCAACCCTTCCGGTCAACGCTGGTTTCTTAAAGATGTACTTGACAGGATCCATTTTGGAAATGAGCAGTGTGGTATGAGTCAACATGTTCTGCCTCAGTCGGTGAGCAGCCCATACCAAAGCGCAGCAAGTTTTCTCGAGTAGTGAGTATCGGGACTCACAGTCGGTAAACTTTTTGCTAAGGTAATAAATAGCGTACTCTTTTCGACCAGACCCGTCATGTTGGCCTAGAACACACCCCATTGATCCTTCTAGCACGGCCAAGTACATGATTAAAGGTCTTCCTTCCACTAGAGGCATTAGAATTGGAGGCTCCTGCAAATATTCTTTTATTTTGTCGAAAGCTCTTTGGCAGTCATCGTTCCACCTGACCGTTTGCTTTTTTCTTAGCAGTTTGAATATTGGTTCTCAAGTGGCAGTTAGATGAGATATGAACCGAGAAATGTAGTTCAACCTCCCTAAAAACCCGCGCACTTCTTTTTCTGTTCTCGGTGCAGGCATATCTTGAATAGCTTTTACTTTAGCAGGATCTACCTCAATTCCTCTTTGACTAACAATGAAACCCAGCAGTTTCCCGGAACGCACTCCGAAAGTGCACTTGTTTGGATTCAACCTCAGCTTGTACTTGATCAGTCTATCAAAAAGCTTCTTCAGGTTAACCAGATGCTCTTCTTCGTCTCGGGACTTAGCAATCATATCGTCCACATGACACTCAATCTCATTGTGGATCATGTCATGGAACAATGTGACCATCGCCCGTTGATAAGTTGCCCCGGCGTTCTTCAAACCAAAGGGCATGACCTTATAGCAGAATGTACCCCACGGGGTAATGAACGTTGTCTTCTCCATGTCTTCCGGCGCCATCTTTATCTGGTTATAACCGGAGAAGCCAACCATGAAGGAGAATACCGAGAATTGAGCAGTATTATCTACCAACACATCAATGTGTGGCAACGGAAAATCATCCTTTGGGCTTGCTCTATTCAAATCCCGGTAGTCAACGCACATCCGGACCATGCCGTCCTTCTTAGGTACAGGTACAATGTTAGCTACCCAAGGTGGGTAACTAGTCACAACAAGGAAACCGGCATCCCATTGCTTCTGAGCCTCCTCCTTGATCTTCATCGCCATGTCAGGACGAGTTCTTCTCAGTTTCTGCTTCACAGGAGGACAGTCCTCTCTCAGAGGCAACTTATGCATAACGATGTCGGTATCCAACCCTGGCATATCTTGATATGACCAAGCAAAGATATCCACGTACTCTTTCAGTATATTGATCAGCTCTTTCTTGACGTCGGCCTGCAGACTGGCCCCAATCTTGATTTCTTTCTTTGCATCTTCACTGCCAATGTTGATGATCTCAATCTCTTCTTGATGAGGCTGAATAACCCGTTCCTCTTATTTCAACAATCTGACCAATTCTTCAGGGAGGTCACAGTCTTCCTCAACCCCTTCATCCGCTTGGTAGACAGGATTGTCGAAGTCATGCATAGTAATAGCAGGAACGTTATCAGTGGAGTCTGGATGATCAACACTGCACAGATGATGTGCTTATTCAGAATTTGCTTATTTTGAAAAAAAGAGACGCTAACACAAAAAAAAGGAAAACACATTGCCATTTTTATATTTTTGTGAAAAAGTTTAAAAACAAAGAAAGAGAACACAGTTTGTCTGAAAATGTCCTTTTATTTCATAGCAAAATAAGATGCAATACAAAACATGGTGGCCCAATACAATGGATCCAAGCATCTTGGGCAGAATGCTGGATTTGACAATGCAGTATGCTAATAAAAGGAAACAAAATAATTACTCTGAGAGCCAGGTGACTTGAACAATGTCTTCAGCAGACCAATTTGTTAGCTCCTCGCCGGGCGCACACGGGTGGATCAAGTTGTCCCAGTCACCATCACTATCCACATCTTGGCTTGCTGTATAGATCTGGTTGCGGTCGAGCAATCCAGCACTTGTAAATGTGATAGCCTTACCACTCGGATTAGATCCACCAGGCTGATACCCTAAGCCAAACTTATCATCTTTCTTTTCCAGCTCCAACAGTTTGCCCCAGCCTTAGGCATTGCTTGATTGAACAACCTCTTTTGCTTCTCTGTAGGAGTGGATGGATGTACCCTCCTTCTCAATGCTCTTCTCCACAGGAGTCAATATGCTGGCGTTGACTGCTTCGAAAGCTTGGCATAAAGTCTCATGGATTTCACCATCCATCTCCACATACTTGAACGTTGATAAGTGGCTTACGAATATGTCCTCCTCTCCACAGACTGTGATAACCTGGCCGTCCACCACATATTTAAGCTTCTGATGCAGGGTTGAAGTAACAACTCCAGCAGCATGTATCCACGGGCGACCCAACAAGCAGCTGTATGCAGGCTGGATGTCCATGACATAGAAAACACTTTTGAAGACTTGAGAGCCTATCTTGACGAGAAGTTCAACCTCTCCAAAAACTGATCTTCTCGAACCATCAAAAGCCTTGACAATCAGATCACTTGGTCTTAGGACTATCCCATCAACATTAAGTTTCATCAGTGCCTTCTTCGGAAGCACATTCAGAGAAGAGCATGTGTCTACAAGAACATGAGACAACACAACGCCCTTGCACTCCATAGTGATATGTAGTGCTTTGTTGTGGTTTCTGCCCTCCGACGTGAGGTCTCTGTCCGTGAAACCTAGGCTATGGCTTGCATTGACACTTCCTACAATAGCTTCAAGTTGGTTGACAGTGATTTCCTGAGGAACATAAGCCATTTGTAGAACTTTCAATAAGGCCTCTTTGTGTGCGGGAGAACACATCAGCAGTGACAAGATGGAAATCTTGGAAGGTGTTTGGTTCAGTTGATCAACCACCTTATCGTCACTCTTTTTGATAATCCTCATGAATTCCTCGACCTCTTTTTCAAATGTACCATGCCCAGCCACAGGAGTAGTTGATTCATCCGACACAGCATGCTTTCCTTTGGCCTTGGATGAAGCCTCAGCCTCAGGATCCCCTCTTAGCACAGGGGGAGCGAATAAACGACCACTTCTGGTGAAACCCCCAACTCCTCCGACATTCTCTACAGTCGGGTCAGCAACAACAATCTTGCTCTCAATCTTCTGTCCGGCTATATATACATCTGAGCCATAATGCCAGGGAATGGCCTTATCGTCTGTGTACGGAACAGGCCCAGGTACGGTGATAGTCACAGGACTAATCTGAGGAGCATGAATTGTAACAGGCTCTCTTCTGACAGGCATGTCAGCTTCATCATAGAAAATGGTAATGGTTGACACATCATCAACTTCAATATCACCAACTTTGCTAAACTGTAAGGATCCATCATCGATCAAACCCTGCAATCCTCTCTTCAGCTTCTTGCAGCCATTCTCAGCGTTCAGACATCCTTCATAATCAAAACAGCAACCAGGAAACACTTGACCATTCAGCAGTCTCTCTTTCACTACCCTCAAATGAGCCTTCACTTCATCAATACCCAGCACCAGACTCAACTTGTCACCACCCTCAACAGCATTAACTCTTGCCCCTCCATGATTCGACATAGGGTTCGAATTAACGTTCGGCGGTGGTGCAAAGTTGATTGCTTTAGAGTCTATAAGATCTTGAACCTTGTGATGCAAAGCCCTGCACTTCTCAGTCGAGTGCCCGGGTGCTCCAGAGTGGAAAGCGCATCGCGCGTTGACATCATAACCCATTGGAAGCTCTCCAGGAGGTGGTGGTGCCAAAGTTCTCAGTTGAATCCGGTTCAAATATAGCAGTCTTGGAAGTAAGGCAGCATAAGTCATAGGGATAACTTCAATCACCCTATTAGCCGGGCGAGTTTGCCTGGGCTGATATGGTTTCTGCTGATAGTTGTTACGGAGTTGTTGTTGTTGATGTTGTTGTGGATGAGGTTGTATCTGTTGCACAGGAGCTGATGGAATTGTGACGGCTGCCACATGCTCATAGGGTCTTCTATAAACACGGCCCCGGCCTCGGCCAAATACAACATTTGTCTCACCCTCTCTTCTCCTAGAAGGTCCACTGAAAGCTTTCCTCGCTCCATTCGAGCTGCTAGCACTTGGATCTTGGATCTTCCCCATCTTCAGCAAGGTCTCAACCCTCTCTCCGGCAATAACAATATCATTGAATTTAGTGACAGAACTGGATGCCAATCTTTCAAGAAATACACCCTGCAGAGTACCCATAAACATGTCAGCCATTTCGTTCTCTAGCAGCGGTGGTTGCACTCTGGCAGCGAGATGGCGCCACCTCTGAGCATACTCTTTGAAACCTTCCTTAGCCGTCTGAGCCATGTGCTGCAACTGCGTGCGGTTTGTAGCCATGTCCATATTATATTGATACTGTCTCACAAAGGCTTCAGCTAGATCTTTCCAACTCTTGATATTAACTCTGCTAAGCTTCATGTACCATTCCAACGAAGCTCCAACCAAGCTGTCTTGAAAGTAATACATCCAGAGTTTCTCATCATCCGTGTGAGCAGCAATTCTCCCAACGAAAGCCTGAAGATGGGTCTTCGGGCATGCAGTGCCATTATACTTCTCAAAAGTTGGTACTTTGAACTTGTATGGGATCCTGACCCCAGGAACCAAGCCCAAATTTGTTATGTCAAATCCCAAAGAACTCTGGGATTGAATAACTCTGATTTGCTCAGCCATTTCCTCAAACCTCTTGTTCATCTCAGCTCCTTGACCTTCAGCTTCGTCCAGGAGAGTGAACTGGTCGTCATGATTATCCATCTGAATATTATTCAACCCGTCATTGATTATCGTCACCCATGGCTGAGCAATAGAGATTTCCACTTGTCGTGCGCCCGCACCATTACGATTATCAGCAGCAGCAACAACAACAGTGTTGTTCCTGGGTTGATTATTCTCAATCATCTCCCGCAGATGCTCTTGGTTCTGACCCATGCCGACCATCACTATCATAAAGTTATCCATTCTCAGTCTCAGATCCGCCAAGTCTGCTTGCATCTGGTCCATGACTCGCTCTCTGTTGATCTTTGTAGGATATCTATGTGCTGCTGGTTGTTCCCGAACTTTACGGGGAGCTATAGTGCCTGAAACACAAAACACGTTAGTAACTGAGACACTACTTGCAAAACAAACAAACAGGTTATATGCAATGCAATGCAACTGTTCATGTTCCCAAGTTTAAAAGCATTTGGCATGCCCCAGTTCTGGAATCTATTCTCAGACAATCACTTTCAGTGTTTAACATTCAAGCTTTCTCTTTGACAAGTGTTCAGTCATTATCAGTATCAGACAAACGAGTCTTGCACATTCAAAATGATAACGTGCACATTAATACTGTATATGAACAAACCACTGCCGGCTAAAAGCCAGAATACAACCAGAAATAATCCCCGAAGGGTTACAAGCCAGTACATGAAATAAAGACAAAAGAAATAAAAGCAAGACTCCTACAACAGGTCTGTAGGTAGTCTGCAAAAATAAAAAACTAAGCTAAAGACCCAGGCTCTGCCACCTCTGCCCTGCTTTTCTTGACACCCGCTCTCAGCTTGAGCTCCTCAATCTCTTTCCTTGCTTCCTCCAAAGCTAACTGACTTTGTGCTAGCTGTTGGGTCTTTTCCCTCCGAATGGTGTGGACTTGCTCCACTTCCTCCTTCTTGAAGGCCATCTGAACTTCAAAGAATTCTTCTTTCTCTCTGAATTTCTTCTGCTCTTCCTCCCTTTGGCCTTGCAGCCAAGCAATGGATTGACGAGCATCCTTGAGAGTATTTAGAGTCTTCTTGCGCTCAGCTTATCTTTGGGCTTCCATCATACCCAACCTGTGGAAATGGGCTTCTTTACCAGCAAAGTCCTTCTCTTTGGCTTCTAGAGAAGCTTGGAGCTTCTGCAGCTTGTCTTCAGCTTCATTCTTGGCCCTGTTAGCTTGGTGGTACAGGCTTACCATCTCAGTATTCTCCACTCTGACCTCATGTAGTTGAGCTTCTAGCTTCTTGTACTCTTCAAGGGAAACAGTACTACTCTGACTAGGAACTTCCCTGGGATAAAGTGGAGCCTCAACGGAAAAAGGCATGAGAACTGCGTCTACATGTCTTTGCAACCATGCAGCATATGATGGATATGTCTTAGGATCAACTCGGCCGAAGTCTTTCTTACCTTTTCTTATCCTGTGAGCCCAGACTTGGACTGCTTGTTGTACCAACTCTTTATTTACTCCAGCAGGAAAGAACAAAGATTCAGCCAACTCTTCTATCTGAGGAGGATCTTTCAAAGGGTAGCCAAACTACTTTCTGGCTAATGTTGGATAGTAACTGGTGACACCTTTCCTTCCCAGCAAAGGCACTCCAGCAAATCTTCCGCAACTGACCATCAACTCTTTACCTAGCAGATCCCTGTCGTATCCCCAGGCAATATCTTCAACAGTCAACCCCATCAGTCTTCTAGACCACCTCCATTCATCCCTCATCTCCTTGAAGGCACCTGCTTTAGGCAACTATCTAGCGAACCACTCAGCAAACAAAGGAGCACAACAGACTACTGGACCACCCCTACCCTTCTCACTTCTGTAATGAACACTGTAGTAGAAGTCACCCAATAGAGTAGGCACCAGATTGCCTTTTGCAAAAACTGAGATCACCTCCAAGCTGACAAACTCTTTCTCTCTAGGGAACAGACCGGACCCATACACCATCAATGCAAGCAAAGCACCAAAGTTATTCCACTTAGCCTCTGTAGCATATCTCTCTGCCTCTGGGATGATCACACTCCAGGGTAATCCTTTAACTTCACTCTCTTGCAGAGCCTTCCTGACTGTAGCAGCTGGCAGACGAAAAACTTTGGCTATGTCTTCATCTTTAAGCACAACCTCCGACCCATAAAATGGCAATGTCTCTCTGACTGGAACATTCAGCATGCTGGAGATCTCTTTCAATGTCGGAGCTAAGATGTAACCTGGAAAAACAAAGCAACACAGAAGAGGATCATAAAATTGCAACATGGTATGCAAAATGTCCTTCTGGTCTGTAGTGGGCTTGTCCACAAACTTCAGTATCTGGCCATATCTTTTCTTGAAATTTCCCAAGACTTGATCGTACATCAGACCTGCTAACCTCTGAACACTTCTAACTTCAGGCTGAAGAAAGGTATAATGAACATTCTTTTTCTTTGGAACTCTTCTGATTTCTGCCATGGAGATAAGATTACCAGGACTGGGAGCTGATTATGAACAATGACCTGAAAAATGGGAAACATAAACAGTTAATGCAAAGAATGATGCAAATGCAATGCAATGCAAGCATATGATCAACTGGGACCATCTGAACTGGACACTGACAAGGTCCCCTCTGAATAACTGGCAAACCAAAAGTCCTCTGAGTCACACTCTCTGATAATCACAACTCTCTGAAGAAGATCTCAGGACCACAGTACCAAGAATACCAGAAGAAAACCAGAACTCCAGAACCAGAACTCCAGAACTATAGGACCATAGGACCAAAGATCATAATCATAGGACCACAGATCATAACAAGAACCACTGAATAGATGAGTGTATGTTGAGGTCAAGGGTTCCTGCACACCTGTAAACCCCTCCCAATCTCACTGGTGAAAGGCTCCGGGTCAGACATCACAAACTCTCAAAGCCGAATAGCAATAATACTGTCACCATCTCCGAGAAATGGCTCATGACCAAATCAGGGAATCAGTTTGGCATTATATACTACGCAGGGAGGCCTCAGCTGAGTCCAGGACACAAGGTCATCCTATGTGATCCCCAGGTGGGCCCTCGGATGCGAATGGGTTTGCCACAAAATGTGGGTTGCGACTGTCATCACTAAAGAGGGATGTTTCCACAAGGTTCTCAATGATCGGTCCCCAGCTGCACATAACTGTCAGGGTTATCTAATGAGAGAGGAAGATCCCCAAATCAAGACATTTCCAAGACAATCGCAACCTGGGTGTGGAACTCACTACTACCCCCATGACAAGATCTCATGAGGCCAAAGTGGAACCACTCTAAGTCCTATGGTGCACTCGAGCCGGGTACTTGGCTCATCTCTCAAGAACAAGTAACAACCATCCCACCAAACAGAAAACCAGTCTAGACAGTCCAGTATATATACATGATGCAGAAAATAAATACTGAAAACTATAAATAAAGCCGTAAATAAAGCTGTAAATAAATAACAAAAAAATACAACAAGCCACAACAAACAAACATCACCCAAAGAATCATAAACACACAAGCGCTAAGAGAGACTCACAGGGGAACCAGAGATCCTCTGGTGTGCAATCCCCAGCAGAGTCGCCAGCTGTCGCTCCCCGGATTTCCATCCTGGTACAAACGCGAAAGTGGCACGGAAAAAGAATAGAGTCGCCAACCAGGCATTTTTATCCCGAAGAGAGGGAATGGTAATGCTGCACAAACCAGAAGAAAGGAAAGGAAGGACACGGGTCCTGCGAACCAAAGAGACTGAGTTTGGGAGTCGGTTACGACCTGGGAAGGTATTAGCACCCAGATCGTCCGCCGTACCCGACGGGATCCACGCTTGCAAAAGAAACTATTTCAAAGGGTGAGGGCATGAAAACTGCAGCAAAAAGAAAATGAAAAGAAACTAGAACTGGAAAATAATTGAAATAAGAAAACAAAAGGGAAAATGTAGGGAAAATAAAGATTGTGCTCGAACGGGCCCTACCCTGCTGCCTACGTACCTCATCAGGATAATGAGGATCAGAGACGCCGTAGTTACCCTAACTAGGGGTAACAAGGAAATTGCTTGTGAATTAAAGCTTGAACTGCCTATGCCATTGCTCAGGTGTTGCAGACTCGGACGACGAGTGCGTAACCGTCTTGCAAAGTGACAAGTAGGAGCAAGTTCGCGTACGGAGCGAAGGAGATGAGAAAAGAATTCCCGAAGGAAAGACGCTTATTTTTTGTTTGTGTTTTTTATGAAGCTTTTATGAGTGTGTCACAAGGAAGTGAACTCAAGCTCTTTTCCATGGAATGTGCACTTGTCACTACATTCCAAGATGGAATAATAGAACAAGCACACTCAAGTAAGGAGAAGATCCCCAAAACTTGAACCCAAAGATTAGGGCCTAGGCTCACTAACTGGCTTACTTTTTAAGTGTTTTTGGTTATTTACATATGAAGAAATGTTTTTTGTGCTTTTCTTTTATGAAGAAGATACCTTGACCAGACTTGTGCATCACAAGGTAAACTTGTACTATCCCAAGATGGGAAGACTACAAGCATACCTCATGGGATAAGGCTATGGATCAATGCATCACTTCAAACTTATTAAAGTGTATTTTATAGTTATGAGATGAGAAGTGAAGAAGAACCAAAAGGATCACAAAGGAAAAATTCTAAAGGGGGACTAAAATAATCCTAAGTGTTAGCATGCATGGATGTCCTAAGGGTTAGTGAGGTTTCTATCCTAATGAAGAAGGAAAGAAGAAGGTAGAAGAAGGGATGAGAAAGGCCTAAGCCCAACAACCAATGGTTAGTGCACATAAACATAAGAGGAGAAGATGAGAATTGGAGATGTGGAACTCAATTCCCACATCTCACACTTACCATAGCCCCTGCAAGGTTAGTATGCATACAAATGAAACAAAATGAGCAAGATAACATGCTAACATCACACAATCAGAAGTGAAATGATATAAACATATGCACAATGCAAATGCAACTCAAATAAGTGAGGGGAAGAAGCTTATAAGACCAAAGATGCAACATGAAACACTTATGAAAACAAATGCACACTTATGAAATATGCAAAGTAAAATGCACAAAATATGGACACAATGCCCACAACCAGAACCAAAACAAGATGAAGAATGGCTTAGGAAGCCAAAAAGATGAAGAGAAAAGAGGTACAAGACAAAACAATGTCAAAATGGAAGCAAAAGAAACCATAAGATGAAGTGAAAGAACTTAAGGAACAAATGACTTAAGAAAGAAGCAAACACAAAAAAAAACAGAAGACTCAAACCCTATCCTAGGACCAGGAATGTACCCACACCCCAAATGAACCCCAAATGAGAAGAAGAAATGGGAACAAGTTCCCTTCTAGGCTTATGAGAGACGAAAAGGTTCAAAGGAAGCAAAATGGGACAAGGTTCAAGATAAAATCCACAACAAATCAAACAGCCATCTAAAAATTCCACAATTGAAACCAAATGATCTTCAAACATGTTATACCAACTAGCCAAAAGGATTTACAAAGATTCAGAAGTGAACTAGATTTAATGGAGGCAAGAACACAAGTTAGGACAGCAAACTTACATCACAAGACACAAGACCAAGACTCAAGAAATAAGTTTTTAAAAATCCAGAGAAAAATCACATGAAAATAACATGGTCTTAGGAAAGCAAGGAAAAAAGAATGGGATCAAAAATCAAAATATTGAAGTCTATGGAAAATGAACAAGGCAGACTGGTCAAGAAAGGATTCAAAAGAAGCTATGTGCAATGATGAATTAATTCAGACACGTGGATAATGGAAACAAAATAAAATAAAAATATGAAAAAATAATAGAGACATAAAATAACCTACATGAATTTTTTGGGATTTTTTAAGTGAATGAAACTATTTTTAATAAATTGGAATAGAACTGAATATAAAAGAAAATAAAATGAAATAAAAGAAAAATTAAAGAATTAAAGGAGGTATAGGAAGTATGAAGGCTGCGTGTTGAACTGAATTTGGCCAGTTATGGTGAGGTGCGAAGAGCACTCTGGTTAAGCCCAGCCTCATGCGCTGGAGTATGCTTCTTATAGTGAATATTAGCTGAATTAAAATAAGAAATGCTGGAAAAAAAAGGAACCGCTTGATGTATCCGAAGGCTGTGAGAGAAGTTTCATTAAATGAGTTGGCAACTAGTTGGAACGTGATTGGCTGGCGCATGGTTGTTGCTGTAGGACGTCTCACACAATGAATTAAAATAAAAAAAACAGATTTAACAATGAGATGGAAGGATTATGGGGCCATGTGGCGCGCTGTGAGGCCTAAGATGAGTGAATCTAACGGCTATAATGCGTCTTCTCCAAAGGAAACCCTAGATGAACATGAAACAAATTCCGGTGACCGGAGCTAGGGCTCCGGCACCGGAAACCAAACCAGATCCAAAAATTCACCAAAAAATGAAAACAAATACTCCAGATCAACTAAATAGACATCACTGAACTCAAATATGACCTCAAAACAAGCTAAAACTCAATGAAATGGACGGATCGAAGGAAATAAAGAATGACCATGAAACTTTAAATCAAGAGAACTTTCACTACAATGCACTAAAATCAATTCTACAAAGTGCAACATGACCAGGGGAAATCAAAGAACACAAATCAACCATTCAATTTCATTTCCAGAACATGAGATTTCAAGCCATACCTGAGATGGAGATCTTGAAATATTGAGCTAGAATTCCAACCAATGCGTGCAAATCACTCCTCTTACTCCTTAGATGCAAAGTAAATGCATCTAAGGCCTTGAAATGGACTGGATCTGAGATTTCACAACAAGTTGCTTTGAAATGGCAAGCTTCTAATCTATGCTTTAAGCTCAAATGAGTGGTTGATTCTTGATCTATATGATTCACTGATCAAGAATATGGAAGAAGTTTGTGGAGCAAGTGAGAGAATCAAGAGATGAGGCAAAATACAAGGTTGCCTGAAAGTTGAGAATGAGAGAATGAGAGAGATCTGTGATCTGATGCAACCCTAATTCTCTTTGTTGTGATATCACAAATGAATGCTGAAAGTGTGAGAGAAAGTGCACGAATTAGAAATGACAAAAATGTGATGTTGCAAAATTTGCACTTGGTGGAATAAGCATGCTATGCTCATGCTCTCTTGGGCCTCTCAGCATGTGTGAGTTTCATTTTCCACCCTTGATTCAAATCCAGTCATTCATGGCCCTTAGATTTAAGTGTCACACTTGTTTCATGATTTTTGCAAATTTGCATGTTTTGGAGGGATTTTTTCAAAGTGCACGAAAATGGCCATTTCTTTGGAGAAAATTGGTCCTTATGCAATATATATTAAGTTTGAAACAAGATTGGGCCTATACCAAGTCACAAAATTCAGATTGGAAGCCTTTTGCACTTGGTGACTTTTTGAAAAATGAAATTTTGCCCTAGGGAGAGGAAATTTTTCGAATGGCCTAGGAGGAGTTCTAGAAATCCAGTGAAAAATTACTTGTACTTTTTGAAAATGGGAGCCCTTACTCTACAACTTTCATGTTTGACTTTGGTCCATTTGAAGAAGTTTTGATCATGTTAAGGCCACTTGAAAATTAGGGCAAAAGTGGCCAAATTTGGAAAACTTCAAAAACCAACTTTGTACCATTTTTGCAAAACCCCTCAAATCTCCATGATTCTTGAACTTTAGGCATTCCAAACCTGTTATAACATTGTAAGGACCCCTCTTGGCAAAAAAAATTGGGTTAGACCCCTTGAAATTGCACAATTGACTTTTTGATGGGCTCTGTTGACTTTTTCCTTCATCTGCAAGCAACTGAGGCATTGCCTGACTTCCACATGGAATTTTCTCATGAAATTTGACACATAGGATCCTCTTAACATATAGAAGACTTGGCCCAAAAAAATGGCCAAAGTTGTGAGATTATGGTGCTTGAATCTCAAACCCTAATTTGGGTGCTTTACATAGGAGCTTTGCCTTGTCCTGAGATATTTGATGATCATGCAATCTTCTGAGCTTTTGCCAATGGAATTGAACTTGAAAATGGAGTATATACTCACCATAGAACTTGTACAAACTCATGGGGACCCTTGTCATGGCTTGAAAGGCTTCCAGGAACTCCCCAGATGACCAGATGCTTGATGCAAGGACATGAGGGATGTTATGCTTCATCTTTCCATGATATGATGCTTAGGAAATGATATGAGTATGATGAATATGATGTGACATGATGCTTAAAATTAAGAGGGAAAATTTGGGGTGTTACACCGGCGAGTGCAAATTTTTGGGTTTTTGTGTTCAATCCCCTTCAACCTTCCAGTCACGAATGGCACACATGTCAATCTAACTCCTCAGGTTTCAGAAAATTGAATAGGGGCAGCTGTTGTACCCTAAAATTTGCCCTCATATATTTGAGACAAATTGATTCACAAGGTTTCCTCACACTTGTCGTACCCCAAATTTGACCTGCTTCATATGCTTTCTGGTGCTTTTTTATTTCGAATAAATAAAATAACACAATTGGTAGAAAGATGGGTATAAGGGATATAATTGTGAGAGGTTGTGAGTTCAAATCCCACCTTCCGCTCTTTTTAATTTTTTTTAATTTTTTCCTTTACTAATAAATTTTCCTATTTTTTATTTTTTTTATGAAAAAATCACAAAAATAGCATTTTTTTAATTATTTAATTTTTAATTTTCGTATTTGCATTTAATGCATTTTTAAAAATATGATTTTTTCATTAAAATCATTATTTTATGAAAAAAATTTCAAAAAAAATCATAATAAATACCAAAAACATTTCTTTTCTTGTATACTCGTTTTCTATTGGTCAGTTTATGCCATTTTTGTGTCATACTTAGTTTCTAACTGGTCTACTTGGTGACCAAGTAAAAATCATATAATTTTGTTCAAATATTTTTTAATCAATAGGGATTAAGACTAATTTGTTTTCCTTTTAAACTTTTTAACCTAATTTTCTTAATCTATAAATACATGTTGTTTTACACATAAGAGAAGCCCCTCTCATTTCTCATTTTATCACTCCTCTCTCAACCACAATACGAAAAAATTCTTGCCTCAGGGAGAAACAAAACCAAAAAAAAATAAGAACACTAAAAGGCGGATCATACATGTGCCAAAATATATTCTTCTTTTGTTTTGTTAATATATACTCTTTTTTTCCTTATTGTGTACTACATGAACTACACGTTACATGTTTTATTCTTCTTTCTACATGAAGTGCCTAACCATACTTTTTTTTCTTTCTACAGGTTTTTTTCTTCTTTCAGTTATATATATATATATATATATATATATATATATATATATATATATATATATATATATATATATATATATATATATATATATATATATATGTATAGTTTTGTTTTGATATTGTCAATTCTTTTTTTTTAATTACTTTATTTGGATTGGATCGTGTCGATACGCTGTTCGCATATTTATGTGCATGAGGCGTGACATTTGTGTTGATCCGGTCTAGTTGCGATGATCGCAATTTTGCGTTAGCAACATTATTTTTTAATCTTTTGTTTTATTCTTGATAAATTTATATTTGCACATTTTAGATAACTAACTACCCTGATTTCTTGCCTCGAACCCTTAAACTTTCTCTAAACCTTAAAAAAATTTCACTTTTCATAAACCTTAATTTTTCATGTAAACCTTAAAACTTTCTCATAAACTTTAACCGTGTTATTTCCTCTAAACCATACACCTTTTCTCAAACCTTAACAAACCTATTATTATTTCTTATTTTCGCTCATATTTATGTTATTCATACACTGTAATTGCTTCACCCTTGTAATATTTTAAGTTTTAACTTGTAATATTTTCATTTTTATTTTTCGTCATCTTTATTATGTAACTTCCCCAAAGCGTTGTAATAGTTAGGATTTTATTTTCTGCCATTTATTTTCTGCCATTTTATTTTTCAGCCATTTAAATTCCTGCCATTGATCCTATATTAACTGCGTGGTTTAATAATGTTGGACGTGAAAACCTACTAAATTAATTATTTAATATTTTTCTATAATCTTTATATTTTTTGTAAATAAATGTTAATTATTTTTATAAACTTATTTTATTACTTATTTATAACAATAATTCTTTATTTTGTAAATACTAACTCTTTTATTATTTTGTACATATTAAATTAATTTTTTTCTCTAAAAATTTCTCAATAACATTTTGTCAATAATATTTTATATATTAATAGTATTTTATTATAATAGTAATAATCATATAGTGTAAATAATTAAAAGTTTTCTCAATAATCTTTAATTGTTTTTCTCTAAACTTAATTCCCTTTTTTTTCATTAATTCTAATAACTTCTAAAAAAAAATCTAATTTGTCTAACCTAAACTTTTTCTTTTTAATTAAATGTTTAATTGTTATTTCTTTAATTTATTTTATATTTATTATTATTATAATTACTTTATTATTATTATTATTGCTTTATTGTTATTATTGCTTTATTATTTTTGCTTCATTATTATTATTATTATTGCTTATTTATTATTTTATTATTGCTATTATTCTTGCTTTATAAATTATTTTTATCCGATTATTATGTATTTGCCCATAAGCCTTGTAATAATTTGTAGATTTATTTTTCCGTCTTTATTTTCTTTGTAAATATTTATTGCGTGGTTAGTAAATAGGGTGTGAAAACCTATTTGTGATTAAATTAATTTAGATGATTAATTTTAAAAAGATAAATACTTAAAAATGTACACTCACACACATAAGTCGATCTTTGATCGCCATCTGCACTTCCTAGGGTATTCCTCTCAGTTGCCTTAAAATAAATGGTCAAGTCCCTCGAATATAGGGGTGTCTTAAGCAAAGTCCCTTCAAGTATAAATCATCATAGTCCCTACAGTTTAAAAGATCAAGTCCCTTCGAGGTTTCCTACGGAATAATGATTTTGTCCCTTCGAATAAATGATGATAGCCCCTACGAATTGCTAAAGACACCCCTTAAGTTGCCTTCATTGACCATACGATAACCCTACGCTTGTCCCTTAACAAATCCAAGGTAATGACTACCTATTCCTTAATAATAGGGATAGTCTTACCCTTGAAAGAACATACGAGAACATGAAAGACTTAATCTAGGGTAGGTACCTCTTAGTTGCTTGCTCACATTTCAAAATACTTTTCACACCTCACAATACTTTCTTAAACATTTTTCAAAACAAGGCTTTGTATACATCCATACGAGGATCATTACAAAGTACTTAGAAAAATTTCTAATCACACACTACACTCTTCAAAAACAATTTAAGTGAGCTAAGTAACTAAGAGCCCATGGATAACCATGGATATGAAGGGTGCTAACACATTCCCTTTGTATAACCTACCCCCCGAACCCAAGTTTTTTAAAATAGGTCTTTCCTGTTCTTTTATGTCCTTTCCACTTGGATAAAATAAAAGTCGGTGGCGACTCTTTCTATCCGCAACATGACTAAAAGTCAGTTCTCCCACCGTGTTACAAACATACCAAAGACTGGGAATTAGGGTTTCATGGTGTAACTTTCATATGGAACCAAAAGTCAAAGTTTGACTTTTTAGCCCAAAATGATCCTCATGACCTATAACACAACAATATATGGTTCATTGTTGCATTTTAACATGAAAAAGTCAAGAAATTGAGATAACTTGTAAAAGGGGCAAACTTAGAAAATTGGAATTTTTTTTCTAAGTTATAAAGAAAAAGTGTGTAGGTACCCTACTTCCAAGCATCAGAACTTGTGATCTAAGTATCAGATTTTTGTGATCCAAATCTTAAATGATAGATCTTTTCACATACTACGAAAGCTTCAACTACACCACACTCCAATTCTTCATGGATTTTAAGTTGTGGATTTATCAAAATCATAAAAATAAGGAATGGACATTTTTAGACACTTAGTGAAATCTGCCTAAAAATTCAGTCACAAGCATCAAAGTTTAGAGACTTTTTCACTATGATCCAAGTTGAATCAATGCAAATTCCAAACATCAACATTGAAGTACATCATCTCAGATTTCCTAAAATTCCAAGATCATCTCCAAATTCAACTTGAGAAAGAAGTTGCAACCCTTGGAACATAACATCAAAGACTGATTTCTTCCCAATGCAGATTTTAGGCATTTTGTCGAATTTGACAAGTTTGTTTAATTACAAGTCTTGTAAAGCTTCTAGAAACATAAATATCATATCAAATCAAAATATCTTTAAGTTCTAAGGCCTCCCAAGGACACAACCTATCCCTTAGGCACGTGGAATTCAATGTTTCAAATCCAAAATCTCCAATTTTGTCACAAGGCATTCAAATGGTACATGGAGGTGGCATGATCTGCACTAAAATGCATTAAAGGAGTCAAGCCTTATACCAAGTTTAGAAGACCTAAACCTGTAAAAGTTAAAGCAAGCCAATGACTAGAGGGGACTTTGAGCATATAACCATACACATTAGACAATAGAGTGCTCCCTCATCCATACATTATTCCTTGCAAAAAAAACTTTCGCTACTATAAATAAAGGTCATGTATGACTGAATTTCACACACCAAAACATCACAACATATGTTTTCTCTCATTTCAATTTCTCACTTCAAAATTTTCTTCATTTGCAAGTCACTATCAAATTTTAAAATAGAAGGAATTTATGCCCAAACAAAGAGTGTATACGTACCATATACATCATATAGAACTTGTCCAAACACTCCCTATACTTCAGTAACACCAAAATCACAAACCTCCATAGCCCCATAGAGCTATCTACAGTTGAGTTGGCACAAAGTGATCAAGGTGCTTCCAATTCATTCTAAGCTGGTAGACACCTTACATAAGGTCCATTGAAGTTGTCCAAGTCATCAATCAACATCTGTAACACCTCCAACATCAAATTCGATTTCCAGCTGCAAGAGTTATGCCTGAAACCTTAAAACTCCATACTACATGCATCATAAATGTGTTTTTAAGTTACTATCTTGTTTCTGCATGTATATAAAGTGATAACCCTCAATCAATTTCTATGTTTTTTTCTCATATGAAATTTCATAGTGTTTATGCAAAAATTAGGGTTCCTTAGTTTATCTTTTGATTTTTCACTCCACACACAAATAATGAAATTAAATGGTACCATTGTGTTTGTTGGTTAAAAGCGAGTAAGATTGATGTTTGGATCGTGTTAAACCATTGTGTATTCAGAGAGATATGTGAGGTTTTGCAATCTGGCTATAGAGAGGGAAAGAAGAGGTTGAAGATGATGTTTTTGGTCCATATTTCAAATATTTGAATTTTCCTTTTTATTTAAAATGATTTAAAAAATATATTTCTCTCTCATTTTTAATGTTTTTAAATTGATTCTTTTTTAAGGTTTTTAATTTGATTCTTTTTTTCAAAATTCACAAAAAAGTTTAAATATTTTATTTTACAAAAATTTCACGAAAATATAATTTATTTCACATATTTGATATTTTTGCAAAGAATTAAATTTTATTTGTTTTTCAACATTTAAATTAATTCTTAATAGTGTTGTTAATATCTAGTATATCATATTTTTTAATACTGTTGTTTGTACCTTGCCATGTTTATCAGTAACAGATCAGATGTCTCAACATCGTATTTGACATCTGAGTCTGTCATACCAGAATTTCAATTGATATTAGGGCAGGCATCCTAGTCTGTTTCTGGATGAGATCCAAGGTGGAAGATCTTTTCTGAAAAGCTGTTTGTTGTGTGAATGGTCCCTAGAAGTAGATTATGGACTATTTTGTTGTTGCAGCCTGATGGTAAGTTGTCGTTGTAGTAGGTTTGATTTATTTTCAAACATATTGTTTTTGGTGTCACCTGAAGAATATTGCTAGGGCTAATTTGTGACACTTGAAGTTCCTTAGGAGTTTGTATCCACTGCTTATCTATTGATAACTCCTGATGTTGAGAAGGGTGTTTCTCTCTGAAGATATCCTATGGTGATAGGTTATATGCTTGTCTGCTTCAACTAACTTTGCCAACGATACTTGAAGACTATTGTTCAAGTCCACTCTTAAAGGCATTGTTAAGTGAATATGGTGTAAAGAGATCTGAAGGTAGAAGATATATTTGTTTCATACCTATCCCTAGTATGTAGATCTCTTGGTGTGTTCCTTGGAATGATGTCATATCCCAAGATAGGACACCACACCATAATTTTGCATAATTCTGTTGTCTAAAGGAATGGTTGAACATGTGCTTTAGGTGCTGAACTAATGTGGTTGAATCACATGTGTTTGGAACCTACTTCTGATCTGGAAGAGGAGGCATATGTGTGGTGTATCTTAGAAGTTTATAGCCCTAGAACGTATCTCAGTTGTGTATTTTAGTCAAGGAGTGACCAACATTTTATGCTCTCCTGAGGACAATTTATTTCTGGTCCTTGTTGCAGGAGTGAAGTACACGAGCTTCAAGGAATATTACCCCTAAGAGACTCCTTGTACATGAAGGTCAATTTATGGGGATGTATCAACTTATGGAGTTGATTGATGTGGATATAGCTGGTCAGTTGCTATATTGGGTGTGAAGACATCTCACGTCAGACAGTCTGAATATTGAGTCTGAAGGAGAAGTTTATTTAGATGGTTTTCCTGGTGCAATATTCATTTGTTGGCCTGAAAGCTTAATTTTCTACTGATGGATGATTCCCTTGTGTTCCCCTGTGTGTGCATTACTATGAAGGGTGCCTTCAAAGCCATAGTAATGTGTGGAGGTCTTTATAACTGGAACTAATGTCTGAAAAAATGTTTGAACATCATGTCAGTAAGTGTCAAACACCTACAGAAGAAGAAGAAGAAGTCAGACTACTTTTGCTACCTTATGTGAGAAGGTAATCTTATTTGACTAATAGTAAATACCTTGATGGGAGACTTTGTATTTTTTTATTGTTGATGTGATGCATAAAGGAGAATACTTTGACGGGACACTTAGTATTTATCTGAAAATTATACATATCTGTAGTCTGAACATTATGGTTCAAAAAGTGTACTGAGAAACTCGTGCTCATCTTCAGGAAGAGCTTTGGTTGTTCATGAAAGGGGGAGTTGGGAGTGCTATTTGTGGTCTATTGGTGCAAGGGTGCGGTTTGTTCTTGGTGTGTATAGCTGGAGTTTTGGCTTCCCATAACAAGGAAGGCGTGTTAAATCATGAAGTTAGAATTGATAATATTATTAGAACTTTGTGAATAGTTCTTTACTCAAGGAAAAATGCCATCCTTGGTATAGCTTTAAGGTGTAGTTCTGAACTATTCCTTCTGAAGTTTCAGAAAGTGGCAAGTTTGATATCTTTGGAGAAACATTGGCAGATTCTCATCAATATATGATAATGGTGGGGACTACTGCAGAATCAACAGAATAGAGGTTGTTTACTCAAACTTGGTAGGTGAATCAAGTCTATGAGAGCATGGAACTCTTATTCTGATAAGGGAGGAGGTTCTTTCAAGTGGCAGAAGAAGGAGCTGAGTTCAATAGCTGGATGTGGAATGATAATGTTCAAGCATCTAGTTCAACATCAAAATCTCAGTTGGTGAAGTGGCACATCAATTAAAGATAGGATGATTTACAAAATAAGTAGATCTGAATATTTTTGAGAGAATTCTGACAACCATGAAGAAGACAAAGTGTGGCAGATGGATTTTTCATATGAGGGTTCTTAAATGAGGTGATTAGACTGTGGCTATTGGTTGATCTCTTTAGTGGATTCGAAGAATAAAGATAATTAGAGTGTGACAGCTGGTTGGTCTTGAGGATTTTCTTGGAACAAGTTTCTCTTGGGCAGAAGGGTGATAAGTTGAAGACTCAAGGAGATTTGTTCTTCTTGAAGGTGGATGAGAGTTTATCTCTCTTTCTAGATTTTTGATTCAAGTTGGTGGCACAACATTGTTGAAGGTATTTAGTTCTTGGATTACTATGTTATAGTAAGTCCAGTTGGTGCAACATATCAAGAATCATGGGATGATGTCTTGGTCTATGGAAGATGTTCTAACTAGTGTTAGGACATTATCTTGGGTGATTGTCTTCTTTGTATCTAATTCAAATCTACCTAATCATATGGGAGAATGATGAAGTAGATGATCTATCTTGGAAGAAGATTGATTGAAATATATCAGGTATTAATTGCTTGGAAGTCTGAATGTGGATATTGATAAATTGATTCTAAAGTCAGAATTAGTTTGGATGAATATTGTCTGAAGTGTATGGCCAATATACTGTGAAGGTAATGAAGTCATAGTGTCAGGACTTGTTTGCAAGAAAATGTTCAGCATTTGTAGCTTGGGATAACAACAAACCAAGAAGGGATCATATGTTTTGGTACAATGGGTGATTGTATTCAATTATGGATTAAACAGAGAGTGAGCTCTTAAAGACATGAAGATGTGTCTGATGTTTTCCATTCATCAAAGTAAAAATAAGCATGTGTTATCCTTGATAGGGGAGTGTGTTAGACTCTTGTGCAGCTGTATTTGTGAAGTTACGGGGGAGTAGTACCTTAATAAGTTTCCGTGATGTTACACATCATGTTGTGACATGTTCTACTAAGTATGGTAATTTAATTCTCAGACTGAAATATATTACTTAGTTGTTGTATGTTTCCCTATGAGTGATCCAGATGAGGATTGTCATGTAAAAGGCGTTGTGAAGTCATATGGGATAAGGCTACTATTTGCAGTTTATTTGCCAATCTTGAAGTAGTGCGAACCATGTTGTAGTGTTGCTAGCAGACAATATGTGGTTGGATGTCAGAACATGTTTCAAAACATGTGTGTGTTGAGCCTAACTAGGATGGTTGTGTGGACAGTGCTGGTGTGAAACAAGAATTTTATTCATGCGTGTTTGTTATTGGTCCATTTGTTTTGGGAGAGAAAAGTTAGCTGGTCAAGGTTTGTTTTGGATGGACCACATTTAATAGTGTAGAAGTTTTTTCTCCTATAATAAATATCTTGGACCAAGAACACCTCTTTATTCAAAGATAGTTCATTATTATCTATGTCATAGCATACTATTTATAGAAGCGCGTTTCTCCTCATTCAGCATGTGAGTATTTTCATTTTTTCTTCCTTCTAATGGGATTCATTTGTTTCTGGATGAGTAATACGTGGATGTGGTGTTATAAGGGATTTTTTTGCCAGTTTTTGGATAAAAAGGGGGAGAAAGAGGTTGTTCAGATGGTATGTTTGGATCTGTTGTTACAATGGGGGTGTTAGACATGTGGTTGTGTGGTGGCTGGGATGTCAAGATGGATGTTGTGGGTTAGTCTTTGTGACTTGTGTCCTAAGTTATGAACACAGTTGTGACCTGTGCTCTGAGTTACATAAGGGAAGGTGAGGAATTTTTTCTTATGCCACCATTGGTCTCCTAGATGGAGAATGTTCAACATCATGAGAAGAATATTTCTGGGAACCTGAATGGATAGGGGTAGTAGTGGATTAGTTCGGTCAAGAGTTCAGGACTTTCTACTCCTTGTCCACTGTTATTTTCACTTAAGGAATGGAAGGCTGTTGAGGAAGATGTTAAGCAACATATCCTAACATGATAAAGAAAAGGCTGCTGTTGTTTTTTCAGTTTTGCTGCTATTTTTTTTTGTATTTTTATAGTATTTGTTTTAGCCAAAATTTGCCAAAGGGGGAGATTGTAAGTTCTCCATTTATAGGATTGGCATTAATTTTGTAAAACAAATATAGCAGCAATAAAAATGTACAGGATCTTGCAAAATAAAGAACAAGTTAAGAAAGGAAGTCCTTTTGTACGCCTAAACATGTTGAGTTGGAGTGTTTCAACATCTGGAACAACATGTCAAAGAGGGTGTCCAGCCAGTTCATTCGACATCATGAACTGATAAAGTGGATTGAAGATTCTGTTATGATTTAACAGGAAAATAATATTCAGAGGATATGAAGCAATCCAATGTGGCGCTGATTTAAAGATCTTGAAGATTCAAATTTAAATTGAAGACAAATATTGAATAAATATAGACTTTATATGTTTAGAGATATTTTAGGAAGTTGTTAATTTGAAGATCTTTTGTAGCAGATTTGTCTGCATGATTGTAGCAGTTGTTATGCTGCGTGTTTTAGGCCTAATATCCAGTTGGGATTAGGTTATAAAAAGAAACCTTGTAACCTAGGTTTAGTAACCAGCCAAAGATGTAAAAGTCATATCATTAGGGTTGAGTTCTACAACTGTGTGCAACAAGATTCATTCCTTGTGGCTGTTTTTATTTGTAATCCTTGAAGCTTTTAAGCAAGAGGTATTTTGTTCTTGACTGGAGCTTTGAAGCAAAGTTAAGGTGTTGTCATGGAAGTGTGTCTTCTGACTTTGAATTTTTAAGTTTATCACTGTTGTGATTGTGAGGGAATGAGATGGGTTTCTCATATTTAGGAGTTCCTAAGTAGAAGATGCATTGGTAGTGATTAAGTGAAAAGAATGTAAGTTGTAGGTGTTTGCTGAGAAGTATTTGAATTGATACTACATAGTAGATTTCCTTCCTGGCTTAGTAGCCCCCAGAGTAGATGAGTTTGCATCGAACTGGGTTAACAATTCTGATGTGTTCTTAACAACTTTTTATGTTTTATACTTTATGCAGTGTTCTTGCTGGATGTCAAACCAGATGTTTAAACATCTTGTAGGATTGTTAATATCTGGTATATCAGAATTTTTAATACTGTTGTTTGTACCTTGCCATGTTTATCAGTAACATATCAGATGTCTCAACATCGTATTTGACATTTGAGTCTGTCATACCAGAATTTCACATCCCGTGATTAAAACTTGAATTTTCAAACATTAATCCAAAACAATTACATGTTTATTAATCACTTTTGGTATTTTAATTTATTTTCTTTTGAAAAATGTTAAAATAGTCAAAATTAGGGTTTCTTGTTTTACATGCTTTCAAACTCTTTTAAAACTTGTCTTGGGCCTCTTTGAAGAGTGTAAGACCCGTCCCTTTCATTTTTATCAAATTATTTGGGCCTTAACTATTGTATAAGCCTCGATGTAGTTTTCAAAATAACGACACAATAACTGTTATTCTCAATTCTCAATCTTTCTCAATCTTCATATCAAATTCAAAGATAATAAAAAAATTCTCAATCTTAAAACACATCAATCATATCCCAATAGGTTGGGCCTCTCCCCGAGCTTAAGATCCAACACCTTTTTCTTTTCAATTCAATGCATATATATATATATATATATATATATATATATATGTTTTCATATAACTGTATATACATATGCATATTTTCTTACATATATATATCCTAAGTTTAGTTAAACATTAGGACATATTCACCTATTGCAACCCTAGTTTAGTCAAACTAGTACCCCATAGGAGAAACCATATAGTCTAGCCTCCTATTGGGTATAAACAATATGCACATAAGAAGGGCAATATTCTTTGTGAACCTCTTAGGCTGTTTTGGGATTCTCTTTTCTATAACATTTTTAAATTATAATAACTCTATCTACAAAATAAATTCAATCCCCAAAGATACGATGTTTCCCGGTGAAACTTTTCTTTGGAATTTTCTTTTCCTACTGAACTGTTCAAATACATAAAGCATGTGTTCTCTCTTGGAGTTTTCTCAGCTTCTAGACACCTTACATAAGGTCCATTGAAGTTGTCCAAGTCATCAAACAATATGTGTAACACCTCCAACATCAAATTCGATTTCTAGCTGCAAGAGGTAAGCCTGAAACCTTCAAACTTCATACTACATGCATCATAAATGTGGTTTTTAGTTACCATTTATTTCTGAATGTATATAGAGTGATAACCTTGAATCAATTGCTATGTTTGTTACTTGTATGAAATTTCATAATGTTTATGCAAATATTTGGGCGATTTTGTTTATCCTTTGATTTTTCACTCCACGCACAAAATAAATGAAATTAAATGGTACCATCATGTTCCTTGGTTAAAAGCGAGTAAGATTGATGTTTGGATCGTGTTAAACCATTGTGTATCTAGATAGATATGTGAGGTTTTGCAATCTGGCTATGGCACGAGCAATAGGAGGTTGAAGATGATGTTTTTGGCGCCATATTTCAAATATTTGAATTTTTAAATTTTCCTTTTATTTTAAATGATTTCAAAAATTAATCTCTCTCATTTTTAATGTTTTTGAATTGATTCTTTTTTTCAAAATTCATAAAATAATTTAAATATTTTATTCTACAAATATTTCACAAATATATTATTTATTTCACATATTTGATATATTTGCAAAGAATTAAATTTTATTTATTTTTCAACATTTAAATTTTTTCTTTCTCTTGATTTTTCAAATTTCAAATGATTCTCAATCTTCATATAAAATTCAAAGATAATCAAAACATTCTCAATCTTAAAACACATCAATCATATCACAATACACTGACCCTCTCCCCGAGCTGTAAGACCGAACACCTTTTTATTTTCATATATGTATATCTGTTTTCATATAATTATATATACTTGTGCATATTTGCTTACATATTCATCCTAAGTTTAGTTAAACGTTAGGATACCTTCACTTATTGCAACCCTAGTTTAGTCAAACTAGTACCCCATAGGAGCAACCATACAGTCTAGCCTCCTCTTGGGCATAAACAATATGGACATAAGAAGGACAATATTCTCCATGAACCTCTTCTTAGACTGTTTTAGGATTATCTTTTTTATAACATTTTTATATCCTAATAACTCTATCTACAAAATAAATTCAATCCCGCAAAGATACGATGTTTCCCGATGAAACTTTTCTTTGGAATTTCTCCCCCCCCCCCCTAAACTGTTCAAATACATAAAGGATTTATACTCTCTTGAACTTTTCCCAATGAACTACTATATATACAAATCTAAAATAACTACCCTCTAAGGTTCCTATGTCTTTGATTAGCCACATATACTTTTGCATGTAAATCACCTTCAAACGTTCTCCACGTGTCCTTTTGAGACAAGAACTCTGACAGTTATCAAAATTTTGAACATGATGCAATCGCTCCCAAATAACCGCCTCTTCGACCATCTTTTCTTGCGACACTATGTCTGTCTCGTAGAAGGGTTTGGTGTCGAAAGCCCCTACAACAACCAAGAATTTATAAGTCTAAGTTATGGTTGAACCATAACTTTTCCCATATGTTACACTTGTTTGTTGGGTTTTTCTCTTTGGTCGAAAATCCCAACTAACAAATTACCCCCCAAAAAGTCCTCTTTCGACATCTCCTAGGAGACATGGCATTTTTTACACTTCTCTATCAACTGTTCACCTAGTGGGATGAAATCACCGTGATCATGACTCTTCTCATCAAACATCGCCTTGAGACCATGTTTTTTCCAACTTCCCATATCCCCCATTATCACAATGCCAGATACCTAGGGTAGGGTCAGTTATGTAGAGTTCCACCTTCCAACTACCGTTACAACTCCAATAACACGTCACCCCATTCACCTTGACAACTCAGTAGAGGAAACTGATGGGTTTCCCATATTTCCCTATAAATAGGGAAACTTCAACATTTCAATACTTTTTGCGAACAAAGCTCTGAGACAAACTTCTCTTTAAACTTTCTCCAAACCTTCAAACTTATAAAATGGCACCTTCCACCAAAAGTGTTCCCTTAAAGGAAACCGTGCCTCAAGCTTATGCATTGGATGATGTAGTTACTGTTGGAAATAGGGAGTACGTACCAGAACCCCCAAACCTTTGAGAAGAAGCTTATGATCTTCAAATCTCAGGTATTTATTTCTTTAAACCTTTCTGGTGATAACTGTGCTCTCATGGGTCATATGCATGACCCTAAAGAGGTCATTTCTAAGTCAAAAGACTTCTCCCCTTCATATCATACGACTAGGATAGTGACTAGAATTAAGAAACCCTTAGACTTAGCGTACCAAACCAATAATCTGCGAGTCTTTCGCTCTTCTCCCCTAAATGACATTAAAGATTATTTATCTTTACTAGACAAGATAGAGAATAAGATGAGTACCACTTAGAAAGAACTAGTATTTTTCGACCTGATACAATTGTCAAGAACTGGCCCAGCATATTGTAAAAATATGTTATGCGCCTCAATCTATTTCTAGGAGAGTACGACCAACACTTTTCAACTTCCATGTAGGATGTTGACTCCCACGCTCTTCGATGCGGTGGCCATAATTGGCCTTCGCCTCGATGGAGAACACTTCAACCCCTCTGAACTCAACTTGGACACCATTGATTTCGACAAAAATCATGTTGGATTCACGTAGTTTATTAAATACCACCATGTTAAGGATGAACCTGAGGTGACCATGGAAGAGCACATCTCCTTTCTGACTTTTTGGTTGTCCAGATGCATCTTTTGCAGCAAATCTCTAAAGGTGGTGAAAAGGTATTGTAATCTCTCCAATTAGTTGCAGAAAGGGAGAAATATCAACCTCATCCAAATAATATTAGGGTGTTTATACCATGTGCTAGGAAAATCTACTTAGATCCTGAGGAATATTAAACCTACTAACAAACTCCTTCTTGTTGGAACCTTCTGGCTTCTCCAAATGTGGCTTAATGCCACCTTTGAAACCTCTCTAAAGGTTAAGCGTCTCGATGACAATGACCCAACTATTTTTGGATGGACAAGTGAAGGAGTTCGACTGAACCTACTCACCCCTAGTTACAAAAGCAAAGAAGATCGAGATGCCTTCGCCTTGTTGTAACAGCCCAAAATTTTCCCTCTCATTTGCATATCATTTAACATATCCTTTCATACATTGCGTTACATTCAAATCATAAAAAAAATAAAGCATACATCATTGGTTGGAGCATAAGGTATGTGATCAGATGATTTTCAAAGTAATGATCATCCAAATCCAAAGAACAAGAGCCAAGGGTCTTCCAACAAGCCTCAAGGGTCTCTCATATCTCATATCACATCATTTGATCCCTCAAGCCATTGGAAGATAAGGATTGGTCAAGAAGTTGAAGCAGTGCATCACCTCTTAAGCAAAAGGGCACCAAATTAGGGTTTTTGATTCAAGAGGTCTCTTAAGTAAATTTTGATTCAAAATTAATCTCAACGGTTTCTATATGCTATCAAGCACATAAGGGTGGAATATTTCTAATTGGATCATTTCAGAAGGTTTCCAATTGGTCAATTACTTGAAAATCAAGAAATTGGGGGAAAAGTCAATTGTGTAGAGGAAAAAGTCAACTCCTAAATTTTTAAGGTCAAATTCATGTTCCACTAGTAAAATGTGTGCAATGGTTAATATTTGATCAAGAAAAGTCAAGAGATTCAAGGAAAAATTAAGAAATTACAAAACTACCCAAAGTAGAAACTTATGGTTTCTAAATATGGAAACTTATATTTGATCAAGAAATTACAAGGATGTTATGATGTTATGCAATGTGAGGTGTGTGATCAATGATTGGTGTCTGGTGTTGGTGTGTACTGAGCCAAGAACCAAGTGTCTGTAACCACAAGATCTCTGAATAATAACCCAGAATAAATAACCAAGAACCAAGAATTCCATAATCATAAGAACCAAATCAAATCAAATCATAGAACCATATTGATAACAAGAGTATGTCGAGGCCAGGGTTCCTGCAAACCTGTAAACACCCCCAATCTGACTGGTATGCTCCGGGTCAAACATCACAGACTCTCAAAGCCGAGAAGCGATAATACGTTCACCATCCCCGAGAAATGGTTTAATACCATATCAGGGAATCAGTTTAGCATTATATACTACTCAGGGAGGTCTCAGCTTGAGTCTGGAAAAAACAAGCATCCCCTATAAGTTCCCAGCTTCAAGCACTGAAATCGAGAAACAATAGTACATTCATCCCGAAAGGTACAATACTATTGTCATACGAACAATTACTTTAATAGAGTTCTTACGAAAGAACCAGACCATAAAGGTCCTCAATGATCGGTCCCCAGATGCACATAACTATCAAGGTCATGTAATGAAGTAGGGAAGACCCTTATATCAAAACATTTCTAAGACGGTCGTAGTTTAGGTTTGGAACTCACTACTACCCGCATGACAAGATATCATGAGGCCAAAGTTATTGTCCATGCTAAAAAACCTAGGGTGCACTCAAGCCTTAGTACTGGGCTCATCTCATAGTAACTCCCATCCCACCAAACAGAAAAACCAGCACAGACAGTCTAATGTATATATGATGCATGAAAAATAAAATACTGAAAGTAGTAAATAGAACTGTAAATAAAAAATAGTAAACTAAATACAAAACAACAAACAGATAAACACCCAAAGAAATAGAAACAAACAAGTGCTAGGATTGACTCTCATAGGGAACCAGAGATTCTGGGTTCGATCCCCAGCAGAGTCGTCAGCTATCGCTCCCTGGATTTTCATCTTGGTACAAACGCGAAAGTGGCGTGGAAAAGGTAGAGTCGCCAAACAGGAATTTTTATCTTGAAGGAAGGGTAATGTTGCGCAAACCCGGAAAGAAGGAAAAATAGGGGTCTTAAGAACCAAAGAGATTGAGTTCGGGAGTCGGTTACGAACTGGGAAGGTATTAGCACCACAGATCGTCCATTGTACCCAACAGGATCCACGCTTACTAGAAATTGTTTTAATCGGGTAAGAAATGAAGCTACTGAGAATGAAAATACTAAACTGGAACTGAGCTTAAGAAAATAAAAGTAAGGGGAAAATGTAAGGAAAATAAAAGAGTTCTCGAATGGGTCATACCCCACTGCCTACGTACCTTATCAAAAAATGAGGATCAGATTCGACGTAGTTCCCCTAACTAGGGAGGAAACTGGTTTGTGTTTTTTATATTGAAATGCTTATGTCAATTCTCAGGTGTTGTAGGCTCATCTGAAATGAGTGCGTTTACCGTCTTACCAAGTGACAAGTAGGAGCAAGTTCTTACGTTTAGAGTGAGTGAGATGAGAAAAGAATTCCCACAGGAAAGTCGATTATTGTTTGTTCAGTATTTTTTAGAAGTTTTTTCTCGGAGGTTTGCACAGGTGAGTGTATTCAAGTCATATTCCTCAGAACTCCAAGTAAGGAGAAAATCCCCAAGACTTGGTTCCAAAGAATAGGGCTCAAGAACACTACCTTATTGGTCTTTATTAAGTGTTTTTCCTTTAGAAATGAAGAAGTGATTTTTAAGCTTTTCTTTGTGAATGTGACCTCATGATTAGACTTGTACATCATGCTAGACAAGCTTACATGATCCCAAGATGGGATAGATGCAAGTTCCCCATGGAATAAGTCTATACACACAATATTACTTCAACCGTTATTAAGTATTTTTTATCTTTTGTTTGAAGATGAGAGAGAGAAGAACAAATGAGCACCAAAGTAAAAGTCTAAAGGGGGACTAATAATCCTAAGAGTTGGCATGCATGGATGAACCTAGGTTAGTGTGGTTTGAACTCTATCCTAATGAAGAAGAATGAGAGAAAAGAAGGAAATAAGAAGAAGATTGGAAGAAGAAGTTAGATGACAACTTACTTCTTTAAAGAAGCTAAGTTGTTTCTAAAGAGGGAGGGATGAAGTTATTCAAACAAAGCACCAAGTGCTAAGGAAATCACAACTTGAAAGCATAAAGAGATGAAGGAATAAGTTGTATGTGGGATACCCTCCCAAACACACAAATTACCATAACCCCCTACAAAACAAAGGTTAGCTAAACACATTACATATTGAAAGCACAATGAAATAAAAACCAAATGGCAATCAACCTAATCAAGGAAGGACACTATGGGTTCACTAAGGCTAAGTCCTAAACAAAAGGGATCCTAAATGACCAAAGACCTATAAAGTTGGTAGCTAAACCCTACTAAGGTACTCTAAGACTATAAGGTCAAACAACAACGATCTATGCCCAAACTAGAAACTAAACACCAAAGAAGTTCATAGTGAAGTTAGATGGAGAAGATTGAATGATTATGCAAGATGAACATGTACTAAAGCATGGTTAAATGTCAAAGTCAGAACCAAAAATAAATTATAAATGTCATGTAATGTGTATGAGTGTGCATACAAAGCATGAGAATGAATGCTCATGTATAAGATATTATATGGAGAAGAAGTGAAAGGAAGTAGCCAAGTTATTGCATAAGAAAGGTGTTAACTTGGAACACAAGTCAAACATGAACAAGAAAATATGAAGTTCTAATACCCAAGTCAGAAGCTATATGGCATGTTGATATGAATATTAGATGCGCAAATTAACCACATTTGAACAATCATAGGCCATCTTGAAGTTAAAGGAGAAATGAGCTTGAATTAGAAGCAAACATGTTCAAAGAAGCAACCTATGAGATGAATGGAATTTTTAAGGGATGGGATGATGTAAATCCAGAATAATAAATCTCATGAGGTGTATATGAATTTCATGGCATGGAAACAACAATCAAATTATAATTTAAGAAGGATCAAAGATGAAAGAAGGTGGTGAAGTAGGTCAAAGAAGCACATGTGAACAAACATGGAACTTGTAAGTCAAGCAAATCACAAATAAAAGTGGAGGACCTATAATTGCAAACAAGAGACCTATAAATGTCTAATGGTGACATGGTATACCAAGCAAGATACCCTAATAGGATGGAATAAATTCCTTCCTCAAACTATGTTAGAAAGAGGGAGGAGAGAAGCATATAAAGTTACTTAAGATGCAAGGAATCAAACATATAGCAATATTCATGAAAAAATATATGAAATTAAGTCCCCAAGGATCTCAACCAGGGGTAAACATCATCCTAAAAAAACTCCCAAAGATACACAAGATATGCCAACCAAACAAGTAAGTAAAGTCAACTAGCGTTTCAAGTGAACAAGCTCAAAGAAAAAACTCCAAAGGATGTTAAAAATGATTTTAAAATTAGGACAAAAATGTCTTTCAAATACTTAACATGTCCTTTGAATTATGCAAAAGGAATGGGGTTAAACTATGAATGGATTATGAGATGTGAAATCAACAGGACAAGGTATGTATGAAAGGGAGAAACCAAAAAGAAATTAAAAGAAAAATTAATTCAGAGGCTAAAATAAAATTAAAATGAAAAATACAATTTTCCAAAATTTTATAAAATATATGGATCATTTGTGAATTTTCTTGGAATTTTTGGATGCTTTTATATATTTTTAAAAATTCAAAATGAAAGTGATATGTAAATGAAAATAAAATGAAATTCAAGTGAGCCAGAGGTGCATTTAGAAGCCCAAACACATTGAAAATGGGAGCAGGCCAAAGAAAGGGGTGCCAAAAACAACAAAGGCCCATCAATGCATATGCAAAAGGAAAAAGTCAACAGAATTGACTCAGCTTGAAACTAGTGGATCAATCCAAGGGATTGTACGCAATCAACAAGTGTAAGGTATGTGAATCCAACGCATGAGGTTTAGTCAATCAAAGGTACACACATCCAATGGCTCACACAAAAATGATCATATTCACAAGCAATCACAAGAAACAGTCAGGATGATGGCATCCACTACTCACTAGTTAATGCATCACACATCAAAAGTCAAAGTCAAAAATTGTAGGAAATGAAACACGTGAGGGACACCCTCCATCATTTATGCGCTAGCAATATTTTAACCTTTGATGAAAAAGAATCGAAAAAATATGTTATATTCCAAACCTAAAACCCTAACCTGAATCTCACTGACCGGAGAACGACCTCTGATTGTCTTCTTCGGCCAACTCACCTGAGCTATCCTCTAAAAATTTCCAGAAATGCATAAACTATATACCATTCGAAAGCTAAGGTTGAGGAGATCATAAATTCATACTTAGATTTCACACATAAAGAGAATCGAAGGCCACAAGTTTTCCCTAAAAAACTGGATCTTAGCACCTAGGGTGCATATCAACTAAACAAAGGTTCCAGCACTCATAATGAGCTTCATACAACATAAACCAAGCAAGAACAGGCTAAATCGAGGCAAAAAAGTGCAGAGGATTTTAAACCTAAAGTGATGCAGAAGCTTGATTCAGAAGAAATCCAAAGGTCCTAGATTGTGCTTGAACTTATGAGGAGCAAAATACATGCTACATGCCTTGAAATCCTGAAGAAATTAGCGAAAAATTACTAACTGAACTTGATATGGTACTTGATTATTCAATCTTCTAGTCACTTGATCTTGATTCAAAAAGCTTGAGGATGAAGAAATGATGCAGATAATGATGAATGATGAGAAGAACAATGACGATTATGATCAGAATTCAATGAGAATTCTTCAAAATTCAGAGAGAAATTCAGAGCAAAAGTGAGAGAGAATTCAGAGAATCTGAGAGTTTGATCGAAGCAAATGAGAGTGAAGTGTGTGAAAATCTATTAGAGCTTCATTTATTTCCATGTGTCGCTTCCGGGATTTTCATCCTAGTACAAACGCGAAAGTGGCGCGGAAAAGGTAGAGTCGCCATCCAGACATTTTTATCCCGAAGGAACGGGAAAGGTAATGCTACACAAATCTGAGGAAGAAGGAAAGGACAAGGTCCTGCGAACCAAAGATCTAGGTTCGGGAGTCGGTTACGACCTGGGAAGGTATTAGCACCCCATACCGTCCGTCGTACCCGACGGGATCCACGCTTGTTTGTTTGTTTCAAAGGGTGAGAAAAAGGTGTTGCTGAATAAGAACTGCTAACTAGAACTGGACTGAAATGAGAAAGGGAATTGGAAAATAAAATGAAAATAAAGGGGGAAATGTAGGGAAAATAAAGAATGTGCTCGAATGGGCCCTACCCCACTGTCTACGTACCTCATCGGGAAAATGAGGATCAGAGTCGACGTAGTTCGCATAACTAAGGCGGGAACTATTTGTTTGCGTTTTTATAGCTGGAACTACGTATGTCTATGCTCAGGAGTTGCCGACTCGTCTGGTACGAGTGCGTTTACCGTCTTGCATGCGAGACAAGTAGTCACAAGTTCGCATTGAGAGTGAATGAGATGAGAAAGAGAAGTTCCCGCAGGAAAGTCGCTTATTGTTTGTTGTTTGCTTTTTAAGAGTTTTGTTCGAATTTGGCACAAGGAAGTGAATTCAAACTCTTTTCCATGGAATGTGTACTTTCTACTACATTCCAAGATGGAATTATAGAACAAGCACACCAAGCAAGGAGAATTTATCCAAGACTTGTTTCCATGAATTAGGGTTTAAGTTCACTAGCTTGTTGAAATTTATTAAGTGTTTTTGTAGATTTTATGAAGAAGTATCTTTTATGTTTTCTTTGTGAAACAACCCCTTGATGAAACTTGTACATCATGCTAGACAAGCCTACACCATTTCAAGATGGAATGAATGCAAGTGCCTTATGGAATAAGGCTATACACATGGGATCCTTTCATGCATTTATTAAGTCTTTTTGGATTTTTGTTTGAAGATGAGAAGAGAAAGACTCAAAAGGAAAAGGTCAAAGCCAATGGGGGACTAACACACAACCCTAAGTTATCTTATTATGTACAAGTGTGGTCCTAAGGTTAATGAGGTATTCTAACCTAAGGAGAAGAAAGAACAAGCTAGAATTCAACTTACTTCCTAAGGAAGTTAAGTTGAATCTAAAGAAAGAAAGAAGCCCTATGAACAAAGCACAAAGGTGCCAAGGCAAAGACAGACAAATGCATAAGAGATAGGAATGGAGTGATTACCTCATCTTCCCCCTACAAAACAAATATTAGTATGATGAATCAAAATGAGCAATTATTACATGGTAATCTTCACAAACAATTCACACTATCTAAGGAAAAGATTAGTGAGATCCTAAGACAATTACCTAAGCCTAAGGCAACTTATTAGATGGAAACTTAAAAAGTCAGTAGCTAAACTCAACTTAAGTATTCTAAAGCTACAAGAGTGAACAAATTCAAACTATGTCCTAAAAGGATACTAAACCCTAATGAGAGCTAAGCTAAAGTTACATGAAGAAACTTAAAGGGTTAAGTAAACCAAAATTGCATAAACCCTAAGGTGAATAAAAAATCCAGGGGCTAAAATCTCACTAAAGTCCTCTAAGATGTAAAACTACAAGGGGATGAAGAGATCCAAGTGAAAGAGATGCAAACTATATGTGGAAAGGTCTGAACATAAGAAGGAAATGCATATGAAACTTCAAAGGAACAAAAACTTAAAGAAGAAACTCAAACATGAATAAGAGGATTTGAAATCCCTATCCAAAGACTAGGGACTTGATAAAATGTTAAAATGTGGTCTAAACATGCAATGATTGTCACAAAAATAGGTTTTGAAAGGTTAAGATGGAGGGTGAAGAAGAATTAGGTCAAAAGGAAGGAAAGGCAACTTATGACTCAAGCAAAACCTAAAATCAAAATATAAAGACCTAATGATTGGACTCTACACTTAAGGACATCTAATGTGACCTACAGGAATCAGAACCAAAACCATAGATCAATGGCATGAATGCCTTATTCAAATGGAGATGAAAGAAGCTTCTAAAATGGACCAAAAATGACTTAGGACTTAAGCAACTTGAGAAAAATATCAAATTCATTATAAAAATTATGAAATTTAATATTGGACCTCACAATCCAGAGAATGACATGTGTACAAAAAATCTCATGAAAACTCGTAATTTTGAGTGGTGAAAGAATAACTAGAATGCAATTAGGGTTATGTGAACCTTGGTGGAAGAATGGACTCAAAAGGACTCAAACAATGACCTAAAAATCCAGAGAAAAATCATTTGAGGAAATTCAATAAGCTATTAAAATGACACAAAAGGAATAGGATATTTATCCTATGTGGTTTGAGAGGACAAAAATGAACAAATATATTGGTCAAAAATGAGAAAATTGAGAAACAATTAAAGTGCAAATTAATTCGGACATCAAAAATGGACAAAAATAAAATCCAAAAATATGAAAAAATTAGAGAAACTTTTGAAGATCCTATGTGAATTTATTTTGAATTTTTTGAGGATTTTTGGTATTTTTAATAATATGAAAAGAAAATGATATAAAGTGAGAAAAAAGAAATAAAATGAAAAGAAATGGTTTGGGCCTGGGGGGAAAAAGTGACAAAAAACACATGACTGGGCTGAACACATGCATGCAGGGGATGTGAGTAGGAAACTAAAGAGTTTGTGTTGACTTTTGGACACGTGAATGGCATGTTCTCATTAATGTGCTGACGTGTTTTGGGCGCTTGGATCAGACACATCCAATGGTTGTGTTATAATTCCAGCTCCAGTCTAGGGTTACTATTTAGGTGACCGGAAGTGACCTCCGGTCATCTTCTCTAGTCACCCCTGGCCTAGGGTTTCTTCAATTCTTCATGAAAATGAATTTTACAACCACTATTGAACTCGCCTCTCACTACAGGTCATAAATATGGCTTCAAAACTTATTTAAGGTTCTTAAATTTCCAGAATCGAAAGCAAGAACTAAACCTGAGAAAATTGAATCTATGCATCTATGATGCTTATCAACTAGTCAGCCAATCCATAACCTCTATTAGGCCTCAAGCAACATAAAACCACTTAGAAATATGCAGTTCGAGCAAGTAAAAATTCAGGACATACCTGAGTTGCAGAGGTGTCAAATTGTTTCTAGAAGGCCAGAGATGAGACTCATTAGAATGCTTGGGCTTGCTTCAGTTCAATAAGAGTGAAATAAACACTCTGTGATGCATGGATCTTGGGAAATTGATGAAGATTCAGTGAGAATAAATGATATGCAATGCTAAATCCATGATGATTTGAGATGACCAGGCCATCGAAATCAAGCTAAACACAATGCAGATGATAAATATAGGTAGATGGAAGCAAAATTGTGGCAATTTGAAGAGCTTGAATTCAAACTGCTGTGAAGATCAACAATGTGCAATGATGAATCTTGAAGCTTTTCAAACTGTGCAATGCTGGATGATGGTTCTTGAGATGATGAAGATGATAGCTTGATGAAGAATGAGGATGAATTGGTGATGATGGAGCTTGCTTGAATTCTCTTGCAATGTGAAAATTCAGAGTGCACTTTGGAATTTTTGGTGAAGAATGAAGCTGAACTTGGAACTGAGGTGAGGACCTTGCTTTATAGAACTCTTAACCATGGTTAATCATCCCTTAGGTTAACTGAGTGAGTGAGGTTAAATAAGTGAGGCAGTTATGGCAGTTATGCCAGCTGTAACATCCAGAAGCTTCTCCAATAGGAATCAATCCAATGCTGCAAGCTTCATGTTGCTTATGGTGTGACTCGAGTGCAGATGGTGTCGCTCCCTGGATTTTCATCCTGGTGCAAATGCGAACTGGTGTCAGCGATGTTGAATGTTGAGGTTGAATAGAGTCGCCAGCTAGGCATTTTTATCCCGAAGGAAAGGTAATGCTGCATAAACCTAGAATGAGATGGATAAGATGGTTGCGAACCAAAGAGACTGAGTAAGGGGGTAGGTTACGACCTAGGAAGGTATTAGCACCAAGATCTTCCGTCGTACTCGACGGGATCCACGCATACCTGATTGTGTTTAAAAGGGGATAGTGTATGTGCTAAAATGTGTATGAAAGGCTAGGGAGGAATGGATGTACAGAGTGTCAGTGCAAGAAGAAAGTGAATGCTCAAAGCTGAGGCTGAGGAAAGAGAACTGGGAGGATGAGAGGGGGAGACAAAGATACTTTTGTTCAATAACCGTTAAGTTATGCCTACGTATCCTTTCGTGCAATGAGGAAGTCAGAACACCGTAGTTCGACTCAAAGAGACTTAGTGTTTTTGTTGTGAATTGTTTTCTTGTCTATGCTCAAGTGTGTGACTCGTCTGGCTCGAGTGCTAATGTCTTGCATTAGACGGAAGAAGCGAGTTCTCGTTTTCAGAGCGAGTGTGATGAGAAAAGAATCCCGGAGGAGACGTTTATTGTTTGTTTTTTGTATTTTTAGTTTTTTATTGTTTTTGGTGTTTTGCATAGGATAATGAGCTTAAGCTTAATCAAGGGTCGTAAACTCATTATATCACCCCTGATTAGGGATAATGAATCCACTTAAGTATGGGATGAAAATCTCAACTTAATTACCCTAATGATGCAGGATTAAGATCATTAACCTACTTGTGATTATTAATTGTTTTTTATTTATTTTTGTTTTGTGTTAAGTAATGAGTTTAATGTCTAATCAGGGATTAGTGAACTCATTACACCATCCTAAGAGAAGGATAATAGATGAGAACACTTAAGATGAGGAAGACTCCTCAACTTAATCCATGGTTAGGGATTAAAATCATTATATAACAAGCCTTTATTAAAGTGTATTTTAATTAAAGGTGGGATTAAGAAATGGATTTTATGTTTGTATGACTAAACCTGAGGGGGACTTGTCCATTGAACACTAGGGTTAGTCCCTCTTAACCAACATGCAGAGATGTGACCCTAATATAAGGCCTTAGTTACAAGCTTAAGTCTTAATGATTATTAGGTGTTTTTATTAGGAGGTGTAAACAACTTAAAGGTTTAACAATAATTATTAAAGTTATACACCCCATCCTAATATAAGGATACAGGCATAACCCTAATTCACAGTCTTAAAACTTTAACTGTTTTGCCTTGATTATGAGATGAGAAGCAGAGACTCAAGGAGACTCAAAAGGTAAAAATTAAGGGAGACTATGTACAACCCTAAAGTTATCACGCTTGGATATTCCTATGGTTTGTGAGGCTTAGAGAAAGATCTTCAGATGGCCACCAAGGAAGAAGAAGCAGATGAAAAGAGAAGAGAAAGGAGAATAGGTTACTTACTTCCTGAAGAAGTTAAGTAACCTAAGAGAAAGAAAGAGAGCATAAGAGAGCATAAGTGAGTCAAACTCACTTCAAAGACAAATAAAGATGCTTATGAAGAGATAAGAATAAATTGGATGTGGAGGCAAATCCACATACTAAAAAACTTACCTGGAGCCCCTGAAAAGTTAGTATGAATGCATAAGATGTGAAACAAAAAGAAATAAGGCAAATGAAGATGCAATGGTCAAGACCAGAAGTGAAAACACAATGAAAATGTGTTATGAAATGAGGCAAAGACATGTACAATGTTTATGCATGATCATACAAGAGATGGGATGCAAAGGAAGGCATGTTAGAAGCTTGAAATCACATGAATACACATAAGAAGTAATGAGTGCAAAACATACTAAATGGATGCAACAATGATAAACCAATGTTCATACATGTCCTAAGGTATCTAAGATGACATAAAAATGAATGAGATATCATGACAAGTTCATATGATGAAGGTATGCAAAGATGAATGCAAATGAACATGGCAAATTAGGGTTTTAAGAAAGTATGAGATGCACATGTCCACAACAGATGTATAACACATGATAAAAATTTGAAAATGCAACCAAATGAACCCTAAGTACACATAAGATCACTCCCCAAAGATGGAGGTCAGAAGCTATACCAAAGTCAAGTTATGGTTTTTCTAAGTTAGGCTAGGGTTTTGGATACTTCATGAAAAATGCCAAACAAATAGAAAATGCAATGCAAAAATATGAGTTAAATGCCCTAGATACTACATGAAAATTAAGAAATAATCCAAAAAGAACCATGTGCAAACTCATCTTGGTTGATCAGAAATGGATTTTTGAAGTTAGGGTTAGAAAAATAGGAAATTTGGAAACCTTAATTCATGGTTAATTGTCAAAACATGATCAAACCCTAAAAGAAATTTGTAAGATGAGTTTGTAAATTGTTCTAAATATTTAAGAATGCTTCATGATTTTTTTGGTGATTTTTAAATACCTAAAAGTATTTTTAATTAATTAAAATGAATGAATTAATTAAATAATACAATTAAATGATTTTAAAAAATATTTTAATGCACAAATTAAAAATAAAAATGCAAAAGATTATATTTTTATAAAATGATTTACTATTTTAAATAAATATGAGAAACAAAATGCAAAATAAATAAAAAGAAAATGCAAAGTAATCACAATGGATGGCCAGGATGCAAAGTTGGTGAGATCAAGGGATGTGAATGGAAGTCAGCGTGACATGGGGTATGGGGATCTAAGGGTCCAGATTAAAACATCCATTACGCGCGTGATCTAAGGGACAATATTCACTTTGATTAAATTAATTAGGTTCTTATTTAATTAATTAAGATTAGGGTTTAATGACATATCTGGGCCGTTGGTGCGCTAACCTAATCAGGATCCTAGGGTTGTGGTTACATCTGGGCACCCTAACCCTAATTATTCTCAGGTGACCGGAGATAAGCTCCGGTCATCTTCTCTTGTGAGTCCCCAACTTCACCTAAAAGCCACTAAAACACATAAAACCCCAAACATCATAGAACACAAATTCACTAACAAAAACCATTTATATTGCATGAACAAGCTGAATCGAAACCAAACATTTTTTAGGTCAAACTTTCAGAACATCATAACATGCTTATTTTTCACTTATTTTCAGCTTTAAACACATCAACATGACCAGCATAACATGTAGATTCACATTTTAACATGAAATTAAGGTTCTGGAAAAATTGTTCTTGAGGGATACCTGAGCTGGAGTTCTTCAAACTGGAGCTTTCAAGGCCTTCCCTTTGTGCAAACCAACTCCTTTGGACCTCCCAAAGCTATTGAGATGCTTGGATGAAGTTTATTTTGGCTAGTTTGTGAGATACAGTTCTGATATGGCAGAAATTGTGTTTGTGTTTAAGGTTGTTTCAGGTCATGGTGATGGGTGGGTTTTATTCCTTGAGTGATAAGGAGTTGAATGGTGAAAGAAAATGTGATTTTTGTGTGTTGGATTGAGAGTTTCGAAGAGAGAAAGTTTGAGAGGATTTTTGTGAATCTAAGCTTGTGTGTTTGTTCAAGGCTTGCTGTGATATGTTTTATGATCTTTAGGCAATGCATAAACAATTGGAATGAGTCAGAAGAGTAGATATCCACTGTAGGAATGGCATGGCTCAATTGGCCAAAAAGTCAAAAGTTTGTGTACTTGAGGTATGGGCCATGGTAGAGCTGATTTGAGGGCTTGAGCTTCCTCAACTGGCTTCAAGGAGGGCCTTAGGATCGAATGTTTTGAGCTGTATGGCTTGGATCAAGAGTTTGCATATGTTTTGCATTTTCACAACTTTGAGAATTCTTGAGAAGCAAGTCATGAAAATCCTTGGTTCTTGGCCTAATTCTGGTCTAAAGAAATTGCATTATGTTTCTATGATGTGTAGAAGTGCATTAGATGTCATGAGAAGGCTTGGAAAGCAAAATTACACATTTCCCTCTTTGGCATGAACTTGAAAATTATGTGATTTTTGCCATCTTTGATCCATCATAACTTGAGTTCTAGGATGAATCAAGAGGAGTTCTTGTACTTTTTGAAAATGGGAAGATCCAATCTACAACTTTCATGTTTGAAGAAAAATCATTTGAAACCTTTTTGATCAAGAAAGAGGAGGTTCAAAATCTTTCCCAAAATGGAATGTTTTCATTACAAGTCATGTCCAAAAATAGAAATTTTGTAAATGGCTCAAAATTCTCCAATCTTGTGAACTTCTAACCATTACCAAGATCAAATAAAGATCATAGGACCTCAAATAGATGAAGATGACCCTTTGGTACCCTTGATGGAGGCCTCAGATGCCCTGATTCTGACTTTTCTTGCACAACAAGTTACCATTTGATCATATGACTTCCACAATGAATTTTTGCTTCAAATTTAATACACATGCTCTTTATAACACATATAGACCAATAGATTCAAGAATGGAAAAAAATTTAAGTTTAAGGGCCTCAAACCCAAAACCCTAATTTTTGGTCATCTGTGTAGGAAACCCTAAGCCTGCCTGGGTAGCTGTGCAATCCTCTGAGATTTTGTGACTTTAAAGAAAAATTGGATGTATAATATGATCATAGAACACTCATGGACCCTCTTGGCATGCTTAATGGCATCTGAGCTAGCTCAAACAGTTTTAAGATTCATTTGATCACAAACCCTATCTATGCAGGGTGCAATGAGATGATGATGGTGAATATGAAATGTAAGATGTAGTGATATGCTATGTACTATGTTAGATCATAAGCCAAAGTATAGAAAAAAGTGAGAGGGAAAATTTGCGGTGTTTACAGCTGCCCCTATTCAAGCATGAGTTAGCTGTGTAGGATGTAAGCACCATGCTTAGCAAACGAACAAGATAACTTGTGGTTGAATACTAAGACAGTCCAAAATTTGCACTCTCCTGTTATAAAGAAGAAAAGAGATATAAATTGTAATAGACAGTATAGACTGAATATCAAATGATAGCAACGGGGGACGACCATCGAGCAGAGGACGACTGTTGGGGATAAAAACGGTGAGAAACACACTGACGGGGACGACCAATCATGCTGGGGAATAAAGAATCCGCGACGGGGGCGGCCATTGGGTAAAGTGATGAAGGACGATCATCAAGATAAATAAGAAAACCACGACGGGGACGGCCATCGAGTAAAGGATAAATGAAATAATGATGAGGGACGGTCATCAAAAAAAGTGAAGGACGATCATCGAGCAGGGGAAAACTGCTGAAAAGATCACGACATGGGACGAATGTCGGATAAAAAGATCAACGATGGGGACGACCATCGGATAACATGATAAGGGACGGTCATCAAAATAAATGATGAGGGACGGTCATCAAAATAAATGATGAGGGACGGTCATCAAAATAAATGATGAGGGACGGTCATCAAAATAAATGATGAGGGACGATCATCAAGAGGTGAAGGACGATCACCTAGCAGGGGATGACTACTCTAAAAAGATCACGACATAGGAAGAATGTCGGATATAAAGATCAATGATGGGGACGACCATCAGATAAAATGATGAGGGACGGTCATCAAGAGGTGAATGACGATCACCTAGCAGGGGACGACTGCTTTGTTGGGGATTATCTCGACATAAGACGAATGCCGAATAAAAAGATCGACGATGGGGACGACCATCGGATGAATGACAAGGTACGGTCATCAAAAGGTGAAGGACGATTACCTAGCAGGTTACGACTGCTAAGGATTATCGCGACATAGGACGAATGTCGGATGGAAAGTTGTTTTGTTGGCGACTTCTGGGGATAAATAAACATGGACGAGTGTTTAAGCCCAAAAAAATGGTATAAGTGTTTCAACAATGTGTATAGATTAAAGATACAGACGAGTATCCTTAGAACCACGATACAGACGCGTAATGATAGAAACAAACAACGATGCATGTTTAAGGAGTGATGATATAGACGAGTACCAACTGTTTGAACAAGGAACACTGACGAGTGTTGATCTGCTGGGGAGATGCGTAAGATACAGACGAGTATCAAAGAATTATGTATAAGTAGGATACAAACGAGTATCAGAAGGATTATATAAGTATGTACAAGTATTCATATAGAGAGTGCAAAAGGATATTTTTGGCTTTTATCTGCAGGGGATAAGTTTTTGCGTATTGCTGGAAGAGTGATTTTGGTATTTGCAGGTGACTGGCTCGAACCTAGCTTATGATCATGCAAATGTTTGATTTTTGACGTAATGCTCTGTATTAGATGGAATGTTATGCCTTGTTTGGGGAGGAATGATGTGAATGCTATGATTATGCAAATGAGAGAAACGAGATCCGAGATCTGAAATCTGCTAGGAGAACATATCACTGGGCGATCTGTGGGGAGAAAGGATCACTGCACGATCTTTCTGGAGAACTCTGGGGGAAGAACTCTATGGGGATCCAATGCTGGGGATGAGAAGATCTGGCAACTCACTGGGGAAAAGTGATTTAGGCATTGCTTTGGAGATCCTGGTTGGGGAGGAGAGAACTTTTGGGAAGTAATCTGTCGGAAGATCAGCTTTGTGGGGAATACTCTGAGGGGATAAAAAGCTATGTGGAGGAATACTTTCATCAAGTAGTCCTTCTGATGATGTGACTGCCGGCTTGGCTAGGGATATAGTGCTTGATATGCCCCATGCTATGAAAGGTTGTCCGCCTTGAGTACCTGCAACCTGTTAAACAAAAGAAACGCACAAGTGCCCTGAGGTATCCTCAACCAGATTCCGTCATAGGAGTTAGGTTCTCTTAAGAGCACATATTTCCTGCAAGCAATGATTGAAAATGGCTTATATGTTTTCATGCAAATGTTGTATTACGAACTTTGGACATTTTTGCAAACAAAACAAAAAGGTACAAAACAAAGTGTGAATGAATATTTGACTTTATTGATTTGTGTGCCCTGAATAGGCGAGTACAATGAGGAAGCTAATCCTTGAAATGAGGAGGTTGCTGCAAAATTGAGAAAATAAAAGTCCTATTCGACAATGCTGAAGTTGATGCTTCAATCTTCCTTTGCTATGACCTATATGACCTGAACGCTCTTCTTATCTTGCTTTCTGAAGAAAGTTGATTCTGACCGACGCTTTGTCCTTTAGAAGCTTTCCATGTTATGTGAGTGATACAGACGAATTCAGAATGCAGTTGTTCGCTTATTCCCTGATTTTGCGTGGATCGCCCTTTCGGGTTTTCAATCCACCGGGATACCTTTTTTTTGCCTGAGCTGTCCGATGTAGCTTTTCAACTCAGCGGGTGTACACTTTTTTTCAATTTTTCCCTTATTTTTGCCCGAGTCTTTTATTCTGTTTTTGACTCACCGGGATGCCCTATTTTTGCCTGGACTTACATTCTGTTTTTATGTCCAGCGGGTTATTTATGCGAAGTATTTTTTAACTACATCTGAATTCACAGGAGACGGGAAGTCTTCACCATCCATGGTTGCGAGCATCAGTGCTCCGCCCAAGAAGACTTTAGTTATCACATAGGGACCTTCATAGTTTGGTGTCCACTTGCCCCTATGGTCTGTATGAGGAGGAAGGGTCCTTTTCAGTACAAGCTCTCCCACTTGATATTCCCGAGGTCTGACTTTTTTATCGAAGGCTTTCTTCATCCGTTTCTGATATAACTGACCATGACAGATAGCTGCTAATCTCTTTTCTTCAATCAGGCTCAGTTGGTTATAACGAGATCGGACCCATTCTGCTTCATCCAATCTTACATCCATCATTACCCGCAAAGAGGGTAATTCAACTTCAACAGGTAGGACTGCTTCCATACCATACACAAGCGGATAAGGTGTTGCCCCGGTAGATGTTCTGATGGAAGTTCGGTACCCATGCAAGGCGAATGGTAACATTTCATGCCAATCTTTGTATGTGACTACCATCTTTTGCACAATCTTCTTAATGTTCTTGTTATCCGCCTCAACAACGCCATTCATCTTTGGCCTGTAAGGAGAAGAGTTGTGATGTTGGATCTTGAAATCCCGGCATAGCTCTGTCATCATTTTGTTGTTAAGGTTTGAACCATTATCAGTAATGACTTGCTCGGGAACTCCATATCAACAAAGGATATCCCTTTTCAGAAATCGGGCTACCACTTTCTTGGTGACATTTGCATACGAAGCTGCTTCAACCCATTTGGTGAAGTAATCAATGGCTACCAGGATGAATCTGTGGCAATCTGAAGCACTTGGCTCGATCTTTCCAATCATATCAATGCCCCACATGGCGAAGGGCCAGGGTGAAGATAATACATTCAAAGGACTTGGAGGCACATGCACTTTGTCTGCGTAGATCTGGCATTTATGGAATTTTCTGGCATAGGCACAACAGTCTGCATCCATTGTGATCCAATAGTAACCTGATCTCAACATTTTCTTTGCCATTGCATGTCCTCCGACATGGGTACCGAAAGAACTCTCATGTACTTCATGCATTAGTAGGTCTGCCTCCTTCTTGTCAACACATCTGAGCAAGACCATGTCGAAGTTCCGCTTGTACAAGGAGCCATCAGTATTGAGGAATAAACTTCTGGCTAGCCTTCTCAATGTCTTCTTATCATTAGAAGATGCCCCAGGTGGGTATGTCTGAGTCTCCAAGAAGCATTTGATGTCGTGGAACCAAGGTTTGTTATCAATGGCAGTGTCCACAGAGAATACATATACTGGTCGGTCTAGTCTGGATACTAAAATCCGAGGTACATAGTTAGCAGTCTGTACTTTGATCATAGATGAAATAGTGGCCAAGGCCTCTGCAAACTGATTCTCATCTCGAGGGATGTATTCAAGCTTGACTGTTGTGAAGAAAGTCAACAATCTCCTCGTATAGTCACGGTAGGGAACCAGATGCTCTTGATGAGTATACCACTTGCCATTAGTTTGGTTGATCACCAAAGCTGAATCTCCGAATACATTCAAGGTTTTGATTCTGAGGTTAATGGCTTCTTCAAGACCCATGATACAAGCTTCATATTCTGCTTTGCTGTTAGTGCATGCAAAGGTAAGCCTTGCTGAGAAAGGCATATGGACTCCTTTGGGTGTAATAAGCACTGCACCAACCCCACGACCGTTACAATTAACTGCCCCGTCGAACATCATAGTCCATGCTTCTTCTGGATCTGGCCCTTCAGTGTGAATAGGCTCTTCACAATCTTTTGACTTTAAGAATATGATGTCTTCATCAGGGAAATCAAATCTCATAGGCTGGTAATCATCAATGGGTTGCTCAGCCAGATAGTCAGACAATACAATGCCCTTGATGGCTTTCTGAGAGGTGTACTGAATATAATATTCTGTTAGAATCATTTTCCACAATGCAACCCATCCAGTAAGTGTTGGCTTCTCAAATATGTACTTGACGGGGTCCATCTTTGAGATCAACAAGGTCGTATGAGTCAACATATACTGTCTTAGTCGGCGAGCAGCCTACGCTAAAGAACAATAAGTTTTCTCGAGCAGTGAATAACGTTGTTCACAGTCGGTAAACGTTTTGCTTAGGTAGTATATTGCATACTCTTCTCGACCAGACTCGTCATGCTGGCCCAACACACACCCCATTCATTCATCTAATACAATCAGGTACATTATTAGAGGTCTTCCTTCAACTGGAGGCATGAGAATCGGAGGTTCTTGCAAATACTCTTTGATCTTATCAAAAGCTCTTTGACAATCATCGTTCCACCTGACTGTTTGTTCCTTTCTTAGCAGTTTGAACAAGGGCTCGCAGATTGCAGTGAGATGAGATATGAACCTTGAAATGTAGTTCAATCTACCTAAGAACCCTCGAACTTCTTTCTCAGTCTTAGGTGTAGGCATTTCCTGAATTGCTTTGACTTTGTCGGGATCAACCTCAATTCCTTTTCCGCTTACAATAAAACCCAGCAGCTTACCAGAACGTACCCTGAATGTGCATTTGTTGGGGTTCAACCTTAACTGATACTTCCTTAGACGCTTGAACAATTTCAATAGGTTTACCTAATGGTTTTCTTCTATTTGGGACTTGGAAATCATATCATCCACGTAGCACTCAATTTCTTTATGGATCATGTCGTGGAATAATGTTACCATAGCCCGTTGATATGTTGCAATGGAGTTCTTCAAACCAAACGACATTACTTTGTAGAAGAACGTGCCCCATGGTGTGATGAAGGTTGTTTTCTCCATGTCTTCAGGTGACATCTTGATCTGATTGTATCCAGAAAATCTGTCCATGAAGGAAAATACCGAGAACTGAGCTGTGTTGTCTACCAATACATCAATGTAAGGTAATGGGAAGTCATCTTTCGGGCTTGCTCTATTCAGATCCCGGTAATCAACAGACATATGTACCTTGCCATCCTTCTTGGGTACGGGTACAATGTTAGCAACCCAAGGCGGGTAACTAGTTACAACAAGAAAACCAGCGTCCCACTGCTTTTGTACTTCCTCTTTGATTTTCATGGCCATGTCTGGGCGAGTACGGCGCAACTTCTCTTTAACTGGAGGACAATCCTCTTTCAATGGCAGCTTGTGCATGACAATATCTGTATCCAAACCCGACATATCTTGGTAGGACCAAGCAAAGACATCGACATATTCTCGCAGCATACTGATAAGTTGTTCTTTTACCGAAGCATGCAGACTGGCCCCAATCTTCACTTCTTTCACAACTTCTTCGGTACCGAGATTAATAGTCTCAACCTCCTCCTGATGAGGAGAAATCACCTTTTCCTCTTGTCTCAATAACCTGGCTAACTCTTCAGGTAAATCGTAGTCTTCTTCAACCCCTTCATCTGCTTGATTAATCGGATTGTCGAAGTCATACGAGGTCATAACAGTGTCGTTGTCGGTGCAATCTTGAGGGCTATCTCTGCAAGGGTTGAGATTTGGTTCATTTTAGTGATTGATTTTATCTTATTTAGAAAAAGTGAATGAAGTTATTATTGAGAAAAACATTGCCATTTATTGTTTTGTGCGAAAATAACAAAAATGAAAAGACAGTGAACGAAAAAGATTGTTTGCAAAAAGATGTCCATTGTTCATTAATATTCAATTTGCACAAACACATATGGCCCTATTACAAAATGAGTCCCAACATCTTGGGCAAGATGCAAGACTTTGATGCATGCTTAAAATAGGAAATAATAAATTACTCTGCAGCAGTAACCCTTATAATTCCCAGGAAGACCAGTTGAGGACTTGTTGGCCCGGGACTCTTGGACGGATCCATCTTTCCAGGTTGTAGTTGCTTTCAGCCTCGTCTTCCAAAGTGTTGACATCATCCGGGGTCAGCATTCCCCCACTTATGAACTTGGGAGCTTCAGTATCCTCCTCTGGAACTTGTCGGGATGGTCTGTAACCCAAACCGAATTTGTCTTCTTTCATCTGAACCTTCAGCAGCTTGCCCCAGCCTCTGGCATTCCCTTCTTCCACAACCTTCGGAGCTTGTTTTTAGGAAGCAATTTAGGTGTCCATCCTTTCCTTTTGGGATGCAGCAAACAACTCAGTTGTAGCTTCGTTGACGTTCAAGGCTTCAAAACCCTGACTCATGGTTTCATGGATCTCCCCATCCATCTCTATGTATTTGTACGTAGCCATGTGACTGACAAAGATGTCTTCTTCTCCACAAATGGTGATAATTTGGCCTTCCCACTCGTATTTTAACTTCTGGTGAAGGGTAGACATTACCGCGCCGGAGGCGTGGATCCAGGGTCGACCCAACAAACAGTTGTAGGCAGGCTGTATGTCCATCACATAGAAGGCAGGCAAGACCTTGAGTAGTGCATTCCGGTGAGCCTTAGAACACATGAGCAGTGATAATATGGAGATCTTGGAGGGTGTTTGGTGGAGCTGATCTACAACTTTGTAATCACTTTTCTTAATAATCCTCATGAACTCGTCCACCTCCTGATCAAAGGACGTCTTCTGAGTTTCTTTTGCAGCTGGTTCTTCTGGCACCACATTTTTGCCTTTTGCTTTGGCAGCAGTTTCTGCTTCAGCATTAATTCTTGGAAACTGTGAAGTGAAGAGACGTCCGCTCCGAGTGAAGCCTCCGCCTCCCCCGACATTGTCAATTTGTGGTGTAGAAGTTGAAGAGTCAAGGGTAACTTTCCTTCCGTGGCGGTAAAGATCTGAGCTGTAGTGCCAAGGCACGACACTGTTGTTGTCATAGGGAATTGGCTCAGGCAGCATGATGGTCACCAGACTAATTGTAGCAGAAGAATGAGTCATGACAGTCTGTGGATCATAGTAGATGGTGACAGGAGGTCTGATTGAAGATGGTTTAGGTGGACGAATTTGTTGATGTTGATGAGGGTGTCGTTGAAAGTTGTGTTGAGAGAATCCGAAACATGGATGGTTGCCGGATCATAATAAATGGTAACCATTAAGATGTCGTCACTGGTGTTGGTTGTTGTCGTAGTCGATTATGTTGAAATGATTTTTTTTGACGTTGTAGAAGATTATGTTGAGATAATGTTCACTGGTGTTGTAGGAGAGATTTTTGTTGCCTTTGTAGAAGATGGAACTGTTGATGTGATTTGCAGGATGCCTTCTCTGATAAGACTGCTAATATCGTTCTTCAGATTTGCACAACCATTGGTAGAAACTTTGCAAGCTTCACAAGGGGCTTCACAACCCGGAAACACTTGGCACTTCAATAGCTGAGCTTTTACTTCAGCCAGTGGTGTTTGAATACTTGCAATGTCATCAATCAGAATTGCTGGTTGGTCCTCCTCAATGGCATTAATCCTCGGCCCACCGTGGTTCGGTATTGGATTCTTTGTGACATTTGGTGGAGGTGCAAAATTCAAAGCTTTGGAGTCAATCAAATCTTAGACTTTCATGTGCAGGCCCCTACAATTCTTTGTTGAATGACCAGGTGCATTGGAGTGAAAAACACATATGGCGTTGACATCATAATTCCTTGGAAGATTCAGAGGATCTGGTGGAGCCAAAGTCCTCAGTTCAGTTAGGTTAAGCTTCAATAGTTGCGGGAGTAAGACTGCATAGGGCATCGGGATGGGATCGATCACCCTATTAATCTGAGAAGGCCTTTGTTGGAAAGGATGTTGTTGTTGGTTGTTGTTATTGTAAGGTCTTTGATGCAGTTGTGGGAACTGTTGTTGTTGAGGTGCTGGAGTAGGGATGGTGACAGCAGCCATTGATCTTTGCAAGTACTAGGGTCTACCTCTACTAACATGCACTGCATTAGTCTCCCCAGTTCTTCTAGATCCTGAGAAGGGTTTCTTTGCATTGATGGAGCTAGCGCCATTATCAGAAATCTTACCCATCTTCAATAGGCTTTCAATTCTTTCGCCTACTATAACCACATCAGCAAAACTGGTAGAAGAGAAGGCAACAAGTCTATCAATGTAGGTCTCTTGCAAGGTATTCATAAACATAGTAATCATTTCCCTTTCAGACATAGGTGGCTGGACAACAGCAACGAGTTGTTTCCACCTCTGAGCGTATTCGCGGAAACGTTCCCTCGAAGATTGAGACATTCCCATCAAGAGGGTCCTATTAGGTGCCATATCCAGGTTGTACTGATATTGGCGTATAAAGGCCTCAACTAAGTCTTTCCAGTTCCTGATAGTAGCCCTTGATAGGTGTGAATACCACTCTCTGGATGCCCCGGTTAAACTGTCTTCAAAGTAAAACATCCACAGTTTCTCATCCATGGTATATGCTTTCAATCTTCCCAGAAAAGATTGCAAATGGGTACGAGGACAGGAGATACCATTGTACTTCTCAAAACATGGGGGTTTGAACTTGTGAGGAATACTTACTCCCTCAACTAGGCCTATATCCATCACATCAAATCCCAAGGAGTTCTGGGATTCCAAGGATCTTAGCTTCTTTGAGATCTCGTCCAGCCGACGGTCATAAGCTTCATCTGCCCCAACACCTAACACTGTAAATTGCTCATCTTGAGGGTCTTCCTGTAGAATACGATCTCCAGTGTTTCTTTGGCCATGCCCAAGGATATTAGCTTCAGGATTGTTGTCGGGTCCAAATACTACTGGAGTCGTTCGCGGTTGCTCGCTCATTATTACTAGTACCTCTAGTGCCTGCATGGTTATCTTCCGGAGTTTGCCGCTCGACCAACTCCCTCAATCTTTCCTAGGTCTAGGCCAGTCCAGTCATTACACCCATGAATTGATTCATTTAGGTCCTCACTTATGTTCTCACATCTGTCAGTTCCTGTTGTAACTAATCCATTTGTAGACTCGGAAGGTTGTGTCGAGTTGGATATCTACGGACTCGGTTGACGGAAAAGACCCTTCAGCGAGCAATATTTCCTGAAACAATCAACAAAATGAGAAGACAACAACAAATCACCTGCAAAAACAAAAGGATATGAGGTTAGCATGCAATGCAATATGTCTATTTGTCTTTCAAGGGTATCCAGTTTGGTTCTTGGTTTTGACCTTCCAGACCCCTTGGAGGAGATGAAGATGTTGGAGCGAACGAAATCTACAAGAAGAACCAATATTACATAAACCAAAGAAGACAAGAGGCATTACCAAAATACAACCATTTCACAAGTACAACCAAAAACAAAATCTCCCATGGTGAGTTGAAATACAACAATAATACATAAGTTATAATACAATCAGTTCATGAATACAACAAAACAAACTCCCATGGTGAATCAAAATACAATCAAATTCAAAAATACAACAAACAAAATCACCATGGTGAGCTAAAGTACAATCAAATAGATATAAGTAAAGAAAATCAGACATCCAGTCCAAAAGCATCCTCCTTGACTTCCTTCAGGAGAACATCAGTTACCGGTCCAACTGGGTACTCTGTAATAGTTCTGATGAGAAGGTTTCTGGTTGCAATGGCATTTTTCATCTTCTGATACTTGTCTTGTTCTTTGGATCTCTTAAACCCCGCCCGAAGTTTCAACTCTGAGATCTTCTTCTGCGCTGCTAGCAGTGCTTCTTGGCTTCTTTTCTCATTAGACTCTAACTGCTCTATCTTGGCTTGCATCTTATGATCATCTTGCAATCGAGCTTCAGTTATCCTGACCCATCTATCCTGACTTTCCTCCAGATAATGCTCAGCTCTTTCCCTTTGAATCTTTGCTTCCTTACATGCATTCTTCAACACAAGTTCCCCTGCCCGGGCTTTCCTGATGAAGTCTTCAGTCTTATCAATTTTGGTTACATGCTCGATGTGAAACTTCTCTAACCTTTCAATGTCTAGACGACCATCGTTCCTTTCCCAAAGGGTCTTCTTTAAAGCTTCAGCCAGCTGAGTATTTCTTTCCTTCAACTTTTCAAACTCTTCCAAGCTCACTGTGGCTATGGGCTCAACTGCTGATGGCCCTGGCACATCCTCCAGGGTGAATGGAATACGAGTAATATGTCCTCTGATGCGCGACCATTCAGTGTACTGGGCAGAGGCTATGTTGTTGCACTTCCCCAGAATAGCAGTCCCTCTAGTCTGTATGTTGTCCCAAGCCCATGCTGCTGGTCGGATATTGGCATGGTTGTTCTGAATATCACAATAAAGAGACTATGCTCAGTCCTGCTCCCTAGGTGGATGTATCAAGGCATACCCCAATTGTCTTTTGAAAAGTAAAGGATTTTAATTGATGCAACCCTTTACTCCAATATGTGGCACATTTGGGTATTACCCACAACTTGTTATTATGTCTTGGCCCTTGGTGTTCTGAGTACACCATCTGATATCTCCTGAAGTAAGGGCAATCATTCTCTTAGCCCAATTCTTTGACTGATGTGGGTTTAGGAAAGCTTCTGTCTTCGGCATATGCTTCATCAACCAACTGTAGAAAAGAAGTGCACAACATATTACCAGTCTTCCTCTCTGTTTCTCATTCCTCTAATGAACTGAGTAGTAGAAGTCTCCCAATAAGGTGGGAACCGGGTTCTTGAGGATGAAGATGTGAATGTCATTCTTGCTTACAAACTTAGGCTCGTCTGCAAACAAAATGATACCATAAATGCTGAGAGCCATGAGAGAACACCCAGTTTCCCAATTCCCTTTTGCAGCATGCTTTGTAGCCTGAGTAATCAAGAAATCCAAATGGAGGCCTGGGATTCCAGCTTTGGAAGTCATGTGCTCATCAATGATAGTTGTTTCCAGATGTAGGGCTTTAGCTATGTCTTCATTCTTTAGAGGAGTCATTTAAGGATTGAAAGGAATTCCTCTTCTGATAGGGACACCCAATATCATAGAGTATTCTTCCAGCAAAGGACCTATCTGAAAATCTGGGAAAGTGAAGCAACATAGAGGAGGGCTATAAAATTGAAGACAAGTGTGAATCATGCTCCTTTGTGATGTGTCCAAGTCCATAATCATGTCCAGGATTCCACCATAATGTTCTCTAAATAAGGGAACATGATCAGGGGTGATAAGGGCTTGTATCTGCCTGAGGCCTGCTAGAGGATACTCAAAGAAGTGGTGGGTGATGTTGCTTTTCCTGGTTGAATCCATGTTGAAGATGTGTGCTGAAGGAGATAACTGAAGAGGATAACTGAAGAAGATAGTTAAAGAAGTGTTGAAGCAGATAAGCTAAGCAGAAGAACAGTCAAAACCAAACCAAGGGAAGATGGATACCATGTAAAACAAATAGATCAATGTTAAATGATGCAATATGATATATGCTTATGATATGCAAAGGTTTGTGATTATGTGCTGGATTATCAGTTGCTCTTGGTAGGATCCTTGAGTGTTCAGAGTTTCAGATGGAGGTCTGAGAACCAGTAACCAGGTGAGGGACTCAAATAAAGAGTCAATAATCCAGGGTTTCAAAGAACTAGTCCAAAATAATACAACCTTAAGAACAAATTCCAGTAGCAAGGTATGTTGAGGTCAATGGTTCCTGCAAACCTGTAAACAACCCAACCCACTAACAAGTATTATTCTAGAAAATTGATCCTCAGGTTCGGATCTATTATGAGAAGTGTAAACACTTCTAACCCGGAGGTACAATGTTTACCTTAATCATAAAGGATCCTCCTCTGATTCACCTCAGATGCTGAAGGTCATCTAAAAAGGTCATTCAGACTTAGCAGGCTTCCCAGATAGCCCTAGAACTACAGGAAATCCGTAGCACAGAGTTCTCAAAAGGAAACCCATGTCTGAATCGTGTTTTCATATTCCCGCACCAGACCGAAATGGAATGGGAAAGAATACGAAACCACTCTAATCCTATGTGTCACTCAGGCCTTTGTATTGAGCCTTTCTCACTGGAATACCCTTCCCACCAAAGCGAACCAGAAATCCAGCACAATGATATGATATTAATAAATGAAATGCAGAAAGCAATAAATGAAAGCGATAAAGTAAATGAAATAAATAAAGTTGTACAGGAAGCAATAAATAAAGCAAAAATATAAACACAAATAGCACATAACACCCCCAATAAACACAAACAAACAAGCGCTAGGAGAAACCCACAAGAGAACCAGAAGCCCTGGTTGCAAATTCCCCAGCGGAGTCGCCAAGCTGTCGCTCCCCGGATTTTCATCCCAGTGCAAACGCAAACTGGCGGCGATGTTGAAGGTTGATGTTGAATAGAGTCGCCAGCTAGGCATTTTTATCCCGAAGGAAAAGTAATGTTGCATAAACCTAGAATGAGATGGATAAGATGGTTGTGAACCAAAGAGACTGAGTAAGGGGGTAGGTTACGACCTAGAAAGGTATTAGCACCCAGATTTTCCGTCGTACTCGACGAGATCCACGCATACCTGATTGTGTTTAAAAGGGGATAGTGTATGTTCTAAACTGTGTATAAAAGGCTAGGGAGGAATGGATGTACAGAGTGTCAGTGTAAGAAGAAAGTGAATGCTCAAAGTTGAGGCTGAAGAAAGAGAATTGGGAGGAGGAGAGGGGGGAGACAAAGAGACTTTTGTTCGATAACCATTAAGTTATGCCTACGTATCCTCTCGTGCAATGAGGAAGTCAGAACACCGTAGTTCGACACAAAGAGACTTAGTGTTTTTGTTGTGAACTGCTTGCTTGTCTATGCTCAAGTGTGTGACTCGTCTGGCTCGAGTGCTAATTGTCTTACATTAGACGGAAGAAGCGAGTTCTCGTTTTCATAGCGAGTGTGATGAGAAAAGAATCCCGGAGGAGACATTTATTGTTTGTTTTTGTGTTTTCAGTTTTTTATTGTTTTTGGTGTTTTGCATAGGATAATGAGCTTAAGCCTTAATCAAGGGTCGTAAACTCATTATATCACCCCTGATTAGGGATAATGAATCCACTTAAGTATGGGATGAAAATCTCAACTTAATTACCCTAATGATGCAGGATTAAGATCATTAACCTACTTGTGATTATTAATTGTTTTTATTTTATTTTTGTTTTGTGTTAAGTAATGAGTTTAATCTCTAATCAGTGATTAGTGAACTCATTACATCATCATAAGAGAAGGATAATAGATGAGAACACTTAAGATGAGGAAGACTCCTCAACTTAATCCATGGTTAGGGATTAAAGTCATTATATAACAAGCCTTTATTAAAGTGGATTTTAATTGAAGGTGGGATTAAGAAATGGATTTTATGTTTGTAAGACTAAACCTGAGGGGGACTTGTCCATTGAACACTAGGGTTAGTCCCTCTAAACCAACAGGCAGAGATGTGACCCTAATATAAGGCCCAAGTTACAAGATTAAGTATTAATGATTATTAGGTGTTTTGATTAAGAGTTGTAAACAACTTAAAGGTTTAACACTAAGTATTAAAGTTATATACCCCATCCTAAGATAAGGATACAGGCATAACCCTAATTCAGAGTCTTAAAACATTAACTGTTTAGCCTTGATTATGAGATGAGAATCAGAGACTCAAGGAGACTCAAAAGGTAAAAACTATTGGAGACTATATACAACCCTAAAGTTATCATGCTTGGATATTCCTATGGTTTGTGAGGCTTAGAGAAATATCTTCAGATGGCCACCAAGGAAGAAGAAGCAGATGAAAAGAGAAGAGAAAGGAGAATAGGTTACTTACTTCCTGAAGAAGTTAAGTAACCTATGAGAAAGAAAGAGAGCATAAGAGAGCATAAGTGAGACAAACTTACTTCAAAGACAAATAAAGATGCAAATGAAGAGATAAGAAGAAATTGGATGTGGAGGCAAATCCACATCCTAAACAACTTACCTGGAGCCCCTGAAAAGTTAGTATGAATGCATAAGATATGAAACAAAAAGAAATAAGGCAAATGAAGATGCAATGATCAAGAACAGAAGTACAAACAAAATTCAAATGTGTTATGAAATGAAGCAAAGACATGTACAATGTTTAGCATGATTATACAAGAGATGGGATGCAAAGGAAGGCATGTTAGAAGCTTGAAATCACATGAATACACATAAGATGTAATGAATGCAAAACATACCAAATGGATGCAACAATGATCAACCAATGTTCATACATGTCCTAAGGTATCTAAGATGACATAAAAATGCATGAGATGTCATGACAAGTTCATATGATGAAGGTATGCAAAGATGAATGCAAATGAACATGACAAATTAGGGTTTTAAGAAAGTATGAGATGCACATGTCCACAACAGATGGATAACACATGATAAAAATTTGAAAATGCAACCAAATGAACCCTAAACACACATAAGATCACTCCCTAAAGATGGAGGTCAGAAGCTATACCAAAGTCAAGTTATGGTTTTTCTAAGTTAGGTCAGGGTTTTGGATACTTCTTCATGAAAAATGCCAAACAAATAGAAAATGCAATGCAAAAATATGAGTTAAATTCCCTAGATACTACATGCAAAGTATGAAATAATGCAAAAAGAACCATGTGCAAACTCATCTTGGTTGATCAAAAATGGATTTTAAAAGTTAGGGTTAGAAACATAGGAAATTTGGAAACCCTAATTCATGGTTAATTGTCAAAACATGATCAACCCCTAAAAGAAATTTGTAAGATGAGTTTGTAAATTGTTCTAAATATTTAAGAATGCTTCATGATTTTTTTGGTGATTTTTAAATACCTAAAAGTATTTTTAATTAATTAAAATGAATGAATTAATTAAATAATACAATTAAATGATTTAAAAAAAATATTTTAATGCACAAATTAAAAATAAAAATGTTTTTGGTTTCTGAAAATTATTTAAAGTGAAAGTGCAAAAGATTATATTTTTATAAAATTATTTACTATTTTAAATAAATATGAGAAACAAAATGCAAAATAAATAAAAAGAAAATGCAAAGTAATCACAATGGATGGCCAGGATGCAAAGTTGGTGAGATCAAGGGTTGTGAAGGGAAGTCAGCGTGACTTGGGGTATGGGGATCTAAGGGTCCAGATTCAAACTTCCATTACGCGCGTGATCTAAGGGCCTATATTCACTCTGATTAAATTAATTAGGTTCTTATTTAATTAATTAAGATTATGGTTTAATGACATATCTAGGCCGTTTGTGCGCTAACCTAATCAGGATCCTAGGGTTGTGGTTGCATCTGGGCACCCTAACCCTAATTAATCTCAGGCGACCGGAGATAAGCTTTGGTCGTCTTCTTCGGTGAGTTCCCAGCCCCAACTTCACCTACAAGCCACTAAAACGCATCAAAGCTGCCCAGAATCAAACCCCAAACATCATAGTACACGAATTCACAAACAAAAACCATTTATATTGCATGAACAAGCTGAATCGAAACCAAACATTGTTTAGGTCAAACTTTTAGAACATCATAACATGCTTATTTTTCACTCATTTTCAGCTTTAAACACATCAACATGACCAACATAATATGTAGATTCACATTTTAACAAGAAATTAAGGTTCTAGAAAAATTGTTCTTGAGGGATACCTGAGTTGGAGTTCTTCAAAATGGAGCTTTCAAGGCCTTCCGTTTGTGCAAAACAACTCCTTTGGACCTCCTGAAGCTATTGAGATGCTTGGATGAAGTTTATTTTGGATAGTTTGTGAGATACAGTTCTGATATGGCAGAAATCGTGTTTGTGTTTAAGGTTGTTTCAGGTCATGGTGATGGGTGGGTTTTGTTCCTTGAGTGATAAGGATTTGAATGGTGAAAGAAAATGTGATTTTTGTTGGCTGGATTAAGAGTTTCAAAGAGAGAAAGTTTGAGAGGATTTTTGTGAATCTAAGCTTGTGTGTTTGTTCAAGGCTTGCTGTGATATGTTTTATGATCTTTGGGCAATGCATAAACAATGGGAATGAGTCAGAAGAGTAGATATCCACTATGGGGATGACATGGCTCAATTGGCCAAAAAGTCAAAAGTTTGTGTACTTGAGGTATGGGCCATGGCAGAGCTGACTTGAGGGCTTGAGCTGCCTCAACTGGCTTCAAGGAGGGTCTTAGGATCTAATGTTGTGAGTTGTATGGCTTGGATCAAGAGTTTGCATATGTTTTGCATTTTCACAACTTTGAGAATTCTTGAGAAGCAAGTCATGAAAATCATTGGTTCTTGGCACAATTATGGTCTAAAAAAGTTGCATTATGTTTCTATGATGTGTAGAAGTGCATTAGAGGTCATGAGAAGGCTTGGAAAGCAAAATTGCACATTTCCCTCTTTGGCATGAACTTGAAAATTATGTGATTTTTGCCAACTTTGATCCATCATAACTTGAGTTCTAGGATGAATCAAGAGGAGTTCTTGTACTTTTTGAAAATGGGAAGATCCAATCTACAACTTTCATGTTTGAAGAAAAATAATTTGAAACCTTTTTGATCAAGAAAGAGGAGGTTGAAAATCATTCCCAAAATGGAAAGTTTTCATTACAAGTCATGTCCAAAAATAGAAATTTTGAAAATGGCTCAAAATTCTCCAATCTTGTAAACTTCTAACCATTCCCAAGATCAAAAAAAGATCATAGGACCTCAAATTGATGAAGATGACCCTTTGGTACCCTTGATAGAGGCCTTAGATGCCCTAATTCTGTCTTTTCTTGCACAACAAGTTACCATTTGATCAGATTACTTCCACAATGAATTTTTGCTTCAAATTTGATACACATGCTACTTGTAACATATATAGACCAATAGAATCAAGAATGGAAAAAAAAATTAAGTGTAAGGGCCTCAAACCCAAAACCCTAATTTCTGGTCATCTGTGTAGGAAACCTTAAGCCTGCCTGGGTAGCTGTGCAATTCTCTGAGATTTTGTGACTTTAAAGCAAACTTGGATGTATAATATGATCATAGAACACTCATGGAACCTCTTGGAATGCTTCATGGCCTCTGAGATAACTGAAACACTTCTAAGATTCATTTGATCACAAACCCTAGCCGTGCAGGGTGCAATGAGATGATAATGGTGAATATGCAATGTAAGATGTAGTGATATGGTATGTACTATGTTAGATCATAAGCCAAAGTATAGAAAAAAGTGAGAGGGGAAATTTAGGGTGTTTACAGCTGGGTCTTATGCATTTGGAAATGAAAAAGTGATGCAATGTAGTCATGAACATGGTCCTTAGAGTGAGGGTTAATGATGTATGATGAAACTGGTCATAGCAGCATATGTATAAGGCATGAGGTTTCTTTGCAATGCTTCTCATGTGCTTGAATTTCAACTAATATGCATGGAAGCTAACATGTATGGACATGTATAAGATAATTGGGACCTCTAAGCATGATCCACAAGATCAAAACAAGATGAAATTATGCCTACAAACCTGACTGAGCTGAATCACCTCATGTTGCAATGCCTTAGCTCACAATAAATACAGTTTGAAGTATTAGACTTCCATGGGTGATTTCTTCAAGCTCAAGCTATCAATCCACATGATGTTTGTGCTTAATTTGAACAAGATGATATGTACAACAAGTTTGGAGTTCAATATAAGATAAGACATGACCTCTAAACATCTCAAATATACCAATTAACATCATGTCATGAAGCTGTAAACTTGGCCTACACAAATTTGGCTTGCCTTGTGCTAATGAGCCTATGGCTGGCCAGTTGCAACCTCTCCACTTTGATCCTCAAATAGCCCAAGAAGACTTGCTTAAATGAAAAATCTTTGAACACCAATATTGTAGAGATTGCATCAAGGAACAACTTTGTAGTTCACCAAAAATTGATTTGAAATATTTTTGACCAAGAAAAATGGCATGACATTTGACCCTCCACCTATTTGATGATATGCCAGGCAGGGCGCGCTAGCCTGCATTTGCCTTGCCCATGACTTGCCTTGGGCCTTGAATTGTTCAAACTTGCCAAGATCATATCTCACTCATTTTTGATGCTATGGAGGAGTTCCACCTATGGATTTGAAGCTCAAGATGCCCTCTTTAATTGGCTCAAAGTAGAATTTTGATATCCCTCATATTTTGGGAGAAGGCCTTTCTCAAAGATGCTGCAAAAAATGGCCAAAACTTGCCATTTTTGGAAACCCTAATTTTCCAAAATTGGTAAGTTTTGGTTTTCTTGATTTCTCTTGATTCCTCCATTATTTCTTGATCAAATTTGAACTATTGGATCCTTGTAACCCTAATTTCATGATTTTGATCTCAAAAAGTCAGGAGTTGACTTTTTCTTCAGCATGGTTGACTTTTCCCCAAATCCTTGATTTTCAGTCATGTGGATAATTGAACCTCTTCCACAATGAATATGTGGATGAAATTTGAACCCTAGACCCTTGTCATCATATATAAGACAATGGAATCCTCTTTAAATCATAACTTCTTGTAGAGGCCCAGTAGAAATGAAACCCTGATTTGGGCCTTTTTCATCAAGAGATGTTGCACTGCCTGCCTCCCTTGATAAAACCAAATCTTTTCATGGCTTGTGGCTTCAAATGAGAACTTGTGGGATGTTGTGAACCCTTTGAACCATGTTGAGAAGCTTTGTGGCCCTTTGATTGCCCTTGTATAGCCTTCAGTTGCTCCGATTATTGATCCCATACCTATGCCTCAACTATGCTACGCTTTGGAAGGATGCAAATGCAATGATAACTATGCGTATGCAAATGCAAAAGGATCTCCTGGAAGGAGACTGCAAGTATCCCAAATGGCTTGACTAGGGAGAACTGATGATCACTGCATTGATCTGGTTAGTCCTGGTGAGGAGGAAACAACTCTGTGGGGAATGTTATTAATGATACGCCGACTTTGAACTACCGCCTTTGCCAAAAATAAATTGGACTTTGAGATTGGAGACCCAAGATCCTGCTGGAGATGGACCCTTTTTGAACTCTGATGGGGAAGTGGAGACCTTCTGACTTGGCTGGGGAGCTAGATGTATATCCCTGCTGAGGAAGCAACCTACTGGGGAGAAAGAAATTCCTTGTACTGCTAGGGATTGCCCCTGTATTGAAAGAAAACCTCTTCTTGGGGAGATCAAACATATTTTGTCATTACTGCTGGGGAAGAACTTCAACTTCACTTCTACTGGGGATAACAAGAGACACACGGGAAGGCACCTGTTCTTGCTCAAGTATATTATTGCAATATTCCTCTTGGAAATCTGTTTTAGCTCTACTAGCAACACATGCACCTGTACCTGCGTAAACACAACTGATAGTGCCTGCAACAAGGAGAATTAGTTTGCACCTGTATGCACTAGACTCATAGCATGAATCATTATCCTGGCCTCTTAACACCCTTTTTAGAGTTGTATTAAATGTTGTTGTCCTCCTGTATAAGTTAGAAAGCATTCAAATGTTCACAACACAATATAAATCACAATTGGCTGGACGTTTTTGCAATCAAACAATGCTAGATGAAAAACAAAAACAAGAAGCAAATAGTCACAAGCTGACTGAAATTGGATTTTTATTGATTTGGAACATGGCCATGAATAGGCATTACAATAGGAAGTAATTCCCTGGAAAGAGGATATAGCCAAAAAGGAAAACAAATTATCCTATCGACAATGTGAGAAGTGAATCTCATCAAGTTTCGACCCGGCTATGACTTGTATATCTTCGAGACCATCCGCTCGCTCTGCCCCTCGAGAAAGGTAATTGGAATGGTCTTCAACCCTTAGAATAACCTTAGTTGCAGATGGATTATGAATTTTGCAAATTGCATTCGTTCGTGTTAGTCCCTCTTTTGCGTGGATCGCCTTTTTGGGTTTTCAATCCACTAGGATACCCTTTTTTGCCTGAGCTGTCCGATGTGGCTTTTCAACTCAACGGGTGTACATTTTTTTTCAATATTTCCCTAATTTTTGCCCGAGCCTTTTATTCTGTTTTTGGCTCGCCGGGTTGCCCATTTTTTGCCTGGATCTTTATTCTGTTTTTATCCAACGGGTCCTTTTTTACACGAAATATTTTCTTACTACGTCTGTGTTGACATGGGAATGGAAGTCTTCTCCATCCATGGTTGTGTAAGCTCATAATTTCGACATGTTGAAATTTGGAACTTGAAGCCATCTCTGTTAAAAAATAATGAAAGTGAAGAAATTCAAGAAATGTTGACAAGGTTGAAAGCTCCAATGCTTCGACAAAAGGACAAATAGTATTCTGGCAGGACAAGTTTGGAAAATTGTTTGTAGCTGGGCATTTGACAAGATAAGGGTATCTTTCGACATTTCGACAGAGAAGAGTTGTTTGATAGAAGCATTATTTGGCAGATTTTGAAAGGGTTTTTCCTTCTTTGAGACTTCGACAGATGAAGAGGTGCAAGGTTTCGTCACCAAAGGAGAGAATTCAAATTTGAAAGTTGCAACCTTTGACAGTTGGACACATGGAAGGTTCAGGAAAAGAAGTTGCATGCAGGCTGACACTTGTCATTTATTTATGATTTTTCCGTTTTAGGCAGTTACTTTGTTTGTATATAAATAGAATAGTTTGTGTTTAGAACGGGTGTGTGAAAACTTATACAAAATTCCTGTAAATACTCTTAGTACCCAGTGTGAGAGAAAATGAGTTTGATATTTGGAACCATGTACGTTTGAACACCATCTTTCTTTTAAAGTTATTTAAATTACCAGTTTGTTTCATCAAGTTTATTTTATCTTTAAGTTTTATTTACTTTTCTGCAAGTTACATCTTTCGACACTTTTCTTACTTTCGTTTAAAACTTTACTTTATTTTAATTTCAAACTCAAAGCATTGAATACTTTGACATCATAAACAAAACAAACCACAAATCATTATTCATACTAAGAGTGTTTTTGACAAGAAATTGCACATGTGTCCTAGGACTTGTTTGGTTGGTCCTGCAAGTAACCCAATTTTCTGAGAAATTGGTTAACCAGAGGTTGTTCGCCAGAAATCCCTGCGAACAAATTGGCACACCCGGTGGGACTAGTGCAGTTAATAAAATCTAATAGAGAACTTTCTTAGACAAATTGTTCCTTGCTACGTTGTATGATTCTTAGAAGCGGTAAACTAGCCGTAACCGACGTAGAAAGACCAAAGAGAACAAGAGGAAGAAGGATGGCTAACGCTTCAAACAATCCTAGCGAAACTATTCCAGTTTCCAATCCTATCCCTTCGTCAGAAGGAATACCAGTTTCTGGCCCTATTTTAGAACAGATCAGGCCTCCATTAGGGGATTTAATACCAACGGGTACAGGGTCCCAAAATGCGCCTAGTTCTTCCACCATGGGACACGCCAGACCCACTGGAACCCCTCCCCCTGGAGGAAATACCTTCAGGCCATATCTGAATTACTCTCAGCACTTGACTGGGAGGGAACAACCATATGGAATGCCAACTTCAATGATGGCAAGCCTACATAATTCGTCACCATTATTCTCTGATGCTATGGTTCAAATGTCATCACCATTGCAGGGATCAGGATATGGTGGAAATGGAAATAGAATAAATCAAGTTCCACCAGGTTTCCATATGCCCACTATGACAAACCATTCTGCACAAGTAATTCGTCAACAGATGGATGAAAGCAATCATGATATGGTGCAGGCATTGACACAGCAAATGGGGGAAGTGTTCAATCCTTTAATACAAAACACTACGCAAACAAACCAAATATTGGCAGAACAGATGGCACGCATTGCTGACTTTTTTGGAGTCCCTCAAGCACAACAAAGAATGCAATTGAATCAAAATCCTGCCAATAGGCATGTCGAAGAGGAACTTACTATAAACCAATGGCCATTAGGAAACCCTCATGAAAATCCCAGGGGCCAAGAGGTGATAGTTGAACAGCCTAATGTAGAGGAGCCCATTCGACAGGAACCAAGAAGAATAATAGTCCAAAGAGACCATTATTACAGCAGAGAATGCGTTACAATAACCTGCCTGTCGAAAACAATATTGCAACCATGGTTGAGAGAATAATGGCGCAAAATGGGGTAAACGTAGGATTACAAAGGCATAGTTATACTTCCCCCTTGTCTGAATTTGTTTTACAACAAGAATTACCACCAAGGTGGAAAGTCCCCAAATTCACCAAATTCTTAGGGGATACTAGTGAGTCCACCATAGAACACGTAGCGCGTTATTTGATAGAGGCAGGAGAGATTGCTAATAATGAGAACTTAAGGATGAAATACTTCCCAAGTTCTTTGACAAAAAATGCTTTCACTTGGTTTACTTCTCTTCCTGCAACTTCAATATTCACATGGACCCAATTAGAGAGATTGTTCCATGAACAATTCTATATGGGACAAACTAAGATAAGTTTGAAAGAATTGGCGAGCGTCAAAAGAAAATTCTCTGAACCTATAGATGATTACTTAAATAGGTTTAGGTTATTAAAAGCCAGGTGCTTTACACAAGTGCCGGAACAGGAACTAGTCGAAATGGTTGCAGGGGGTCTAGATTATTCCATAAGGAAAAAACTGGATACCCAGTACTTGAGAGACATGGCACAACTGGCAGACAGAGTGAGGCAAATAGAAAGACTAAAAAATGAAAAATTTAGATCAAATGAAAACAAGAAGGAAAGAGTGGCCTATGTAGGAATAGTTCAAGAAGATGATTATGACGAAAACGAACCAGTCATTTTCGACCAGCAAGAAATTGATCTGGCAGAACTAAAACAAGACCCTCCATATTCTTGTAAAGTTTTAGCCCCGTCGAATGGAAAAAATCCAGTCGAAGTAGAAAAGAATGACAGGTTCCCTAAAAGAACCTATACATTCGACATCACCAAATGTGATGAAAATTTTGATTTATTAGTCAAAGATGGTCAGTTAATAAAACCAGCAAGCACTAAGGAGCCTCCTGTAGACCAACATAAAAAGAGAGGTTTTTGTAAATACCATAATTTCTTGGGTCATAAAACTTCTCAATGTTACCTTTTCAGGGATCTTGTCCAGAATGCAATCCAAAATGGAAGGCTGAGTTTGGAGACAAAGCCAAGCAACAGATGAGGATTGACTCCAATCCCATGCAGGTTGTGGAGGCCAATTATGCTGAACTAGAAATGGTAAATGTGGTCGAAATGGAGATCATGGCTGAGGAAAGTTTTGAAATGGTAGAAGTTACTGAAAACTTCGACACCAACTTCACCATGATAGAAGCTGCTGAAGGTTTCGACACCCATGTAAATGTGGTGGAAGGGGCTGATGACCTTGCAGACCAGGCTGAGGAAGAAGAAGTCAAAGCTTCTGAAGACTTCGACAGGGAGAATGCCATTGAAACTACTGAAGGTTCCGACGAAAGAAATACAGTCAAGATGGGCAGAAGCTTCGACAAGAAAAACTATGAAAGAGATGCTGAGTAGGGGGTGATCTGGTACACTTTAGGAGAATCAAACGGGAAGTTCGACTTCATGGTGAAATATTAAACACCACCAAGCTCCAAGATGGGTATCAGCAAAATCAAACCCACGGGATGGGGAGACTCTTTCACAAATGATATTGAAGAAAAGGATAACAAAACCCTCATTGTCCAAAAAGAGGCCACTGATGGCCTTGGTCATGACAAGATCAAAAGAACAGAGACTGCGGACAATACCCTCATTGTCGAACCAATAAACAGTGGTACCATGAAGACTGAGGAAGATTTTGTCGAAGGTGTTGCACAGTGCTGCTGTCATACCCCAAATTTGTCCCACCTTTTTACTAATCGGTTGTTCAGTTGGTAATTATGCTCTGAGCGATCATCCGACATATGACCATGATTTTTTAATTAACAGACTATAGAGGGGTTGTTTGTGTTTTTGTGATTGAAGGCTCCTGCAAATATGTGTGGAAATCAATTGGAGAATAAAGGAAAATAGATTCTCATTCTTAATACCACGACTTGAAATTTGGCTTTAATTTTATTTGCAAGACATGGCTAAAAGTTTTGTGGGATTGCTCAAGATGAAGGTGTGGTTAAGAATGTTAAAATATAAAGATGGTATATGATGGGCCTTAAGTCACTATGATTCTTGATTGATTGGGTCCATGTTTTTCTCAAAATTTAGTTACCACATGATGTTCAAAGGTTTTGGCATGTTTACTATCTCAAAGTTTATTCCTAAGTTCACTAAAGCCACGAAAGATTCAGGCCCAATTTATGTACAAGATACGAGAGTGGTTATAACCCAAAAGGTGACTGAATCAATACAAGTCTCAGCGATTAGTTTGTTACAGTTATTTGAATATTTTAATGATGACAATAGCCTGCTATTAGTTCAAGGTTCTACTACAATAGTCAAAGTTACAAAGCTGAAATTGGCAAATGTTGCAAAATTCTTTTTTTGGTTAAAAGAATAAAAGATCCTAGTTCTACCATGACTATTTGAAATTAGGCCAAAGGAGATTGCAGCAACATGAGTCAGTCTTCGTGCTTTACCAAAACCCTTGAATTAGAAACGTCTTCTTTCATCTGTACAACAAAGCAGTTGCATCAAATCCATCCACTTAAGCTATCATCAATGTACCTGCAGCAAATATAGGAAGGAAGCCCGACGGAAGTTAGCATAAAGAATGTGATACCAAGATGAACATCACACATGTTGAGTCAAAAGTAAATGAAGACCATAACTAATTGAAATAAATTCAACAAAACTTCCAAATCAGACTCGCGGTACGTAAAAAAGGAGAAGAGGAGAAGAAACTGATGGTACACCTGCCAAATGGTCTCAGTGATAAAACATTCATAAAGAGCATCCTGTGAGTTTTTTGCATCCTCATCTAGAATGCGAATCTTACCGAGTGAGTTATAAAACTTGTTTGCCTTGGAACCAATGTCGAAACGTTTCTATAAGCGGGCAGGACAATCGCTATATACTATTCCGTTCATGCCATCACAAACCGGTCATGCTAACTTCAAGGCAGCAGCAGCTCATTCATCTTACTTGCAGTCCCCTGGCATGTATCATACATTTCAACAACAAGTTGCTATGACGGGTCCTCATCGTTTAGGACCAGCAATAGCGAACGAAGTCAGATAAGAGAAGTGAACAAGACGGATGCCATGCTATGTCTGTGATCTGTGAGAAAATAGGAATTGGAGTAAAGTGTTACAATCTTCAAGCCTAGGCTGAATTGTACATATGTTGCTTTTGCAATATTAAGCCATGTTCCTACAAGGTCACACGAAAATCAGTGTACCAATCAGGCGAAGTTCATCATGTGAAAAAGAGCATACCAGGCATTGAAAACAGGTTGATCTGCATAGAATTTCTACAAGCCAGGACCATAGCCTATACCTGCAGGGAGCATACAAAGATTAGTTTACAGATACACAAAAATGCCAGGTTTTCATTAGCTGAGTTCAAAGTACAAAGGTCACAGGTTAATGTTGGCAAATTGCAAGTTTCAAGCCAAGAATTGCAAAGTAAATTGAAAAGCACAAAATAAGAAAAGAGAAGAAAAGTCTCATAGGAAATACTCTAATTTTTCTCATACTCTTCATACCAAGGAGCTCTCCATCATCTGTCATGCCACCCACACAAAACTTGTAAAAAATCAGTAGAGAGAGTAAGGGTGACACTAAGAAGAGTTCGAAAAATAACCCTATTCCAAGTCCTGTGGCTTGAATTGCAGACATTAGCACACCATATCCTATGCCTTTGACAAATTTCATGACAAAGTCATGTTGCTCCCTCCTCTTGCCTCATCAAATATCTTCATGTCATGATGAGATAAAATTCATGTTGGATCCAAAACTGTCCCATCTTATTCACCTACAAACATCAGGAATATCTTAGTTCATAATGGTGATTCAAAAGTATTAAAAGAAGTGACAAAGTTGTAGGTTTATAAAGCTCGGGACAGGGTGCCAATAGCTGCGGCTTTTTCCAAGTTCTTGGGTTTTGATTGAAGGTGTGGATGCGTCAATAATGAAAACTGCAGCTTTTTTTTTTGTAATGCGGATTTTTGATGAGGATGTATACATATTCAGACCCCTTCTGTTCAATACTCTGCCGGTAGTAGAAACAGCCACTGAGCCATTAAATCCAAGCGAGTTGCCAAAACTGGTGGAGGGTCTAAGGAAAATCAGCAAGAGTTATCCTTTAGCTGTTACTAAAGTTGAAGAGTCTGGGAACACACTGTATTAAGGACTGGTGAGTTGTACTTGGATTCAACTATGAAGGACTTGAGAAAGCTATGTTTTGGAGTAGAAGTCAAGGGTGTCTTTCTCAATTACAGTTCGCGTTAGGAAAATGGTCTCTATCACACCGTTTTCTTCCGTCAAGCTTCAGCCTCATTGAGCCTTCAAATCTTTAAGTTATTCACGCCGAGTAGCCCCGAAGCGGACATGAAAAAGAGATCCAATAATCAACATGAATTACAGGTAATACATGAAAGCAAACATAGCAAAAGCATGTAGATTGAAAAAGAGTTAAGGTTTCAAAGCCTTACCAATGTTTCTTCACATACCATGCCTCCAACCCCCATAACCTTCATTACTCCTAGCTTCATTTTCCTCATCAAGACCTATGCTATTCTTATGGACAAGTCTTCTCCTTCATGACAAGTTCTTCATGACGAATATGGTGTCCGTTGAGCTGACTTGTGTTTTCCGTCATCCTCGTGCCAAACAAAGACCGCAGGTGATGCATACATGAAAAGTGAAATTAAGATAACATGTTCAGCAAACAGGATAATGTTTAAAATAAGTCAAAAGGTTCCATTTTTCAGCTAAAAAAAACAAAAGACTTCATATCAGAAAATCCATATGCAGAGATCTTAATAACAATGTTCAAGTTTATAACACTTAGCAAGACATTTTTACCAAACTACAAAAACAGAATGCATTACCTAAGACTCAAGAGAATTCTAAGAAGGGGATTGCAATTTTGTTCTTGCTGCTTTATTTGATTCATTACCCAAGCAACAAGTTGATCCAGAATGCCAATATCATGCCATTGCTTGCATTTGTGTTCTCTGATATAACAAAAGATGTTTTGTGAGTAAACTTCATTTATTCAAGAAATCAAACAATGAAGAATAAGTTAGCCACAATGTAGTTACCTATGAAGCTCAGCAACAGCAGCAGTCTATACAAGGGGGACACTACATTCATCATAACCCTGCAAATCCTGTATACTACCCTGTGTATCCTTCACAGCGACAGCTCCGTCATCAGGTTTATTTATGTTGATTAAGCGTCTGTAATAAATCTGCAAAGCACAAATTAAGCAATTACCTCTATTTCTCCAAATCCACAAAACATTGAAGGATATAAGTATCAAATGCATAAAGAAAGAGCAAGGTGAAGATGAACAAATGGAATTATCATGCAATGTACCATTGGTCAAAAGGAAGTCAGTGGATCACAAAGTTTCTAGAGGGTCATGATAGGTGGTTATTGGTCATGCTAATGAGTCCTGCAAAACAAGGCCTATCTTTAAAGCCCTATCACATGCCAAATTCAGTGTATACTTGAAAAAGAAGAAGACTGAAAGTCATTACATCAGGGAGTTAATTTGAAGAATCATACAAGAAGCTAGGGTAGCATTCTTACCATGAAGAGCATGAAACAGAGGTTGAAATTCGATACCATTTTTGAATGAGCAGCAAACAGGTTACATAGAGGATCCTACATATAAATTGACAAGGACTATTAGTGAGGTTTATAGCAGAATTTGAAAATAAAAGAAGACAGTCAAATACATCCTTTTGTGGCAGTGGAAACAAAGTCAGTTAAAGCACACCAATAACAGTGAAAATTTGAAGTTTACCTCAGTAAAATATCCAAGCAAAACTCAGTAAAAAAATCGAATTTGCAAAGGGGGACCATTTTCTATAACACAGAATACATCCAGCTCATACCTGTCACTCTCAAGGGGGCCCCACGAAATCTCCTCCCAAAATCCCCTAACGGATTTTTGATCCGGGCTCGCACGAAACTCGTAACAAACCGAGTGCCAAAATCCTCCTCTTCACACGTATCAGATCCTTCCAACCCTTCCTATAAGAAGCCTAATCATTGGCAATGATTATAGACACCATCACAACCTGAAAACGAAAGCGAAAAGTTAGAGTGCACACCAAAAAAAAAACCTAAATCATTCTAAAGCTCAAAAAAAAGTCTTTTCATAATTTTACATCAAAGTTATGAACAAAACGAGCTGAATCTTGTCCACTCATCGCATTCGAATTCAAACGGACGACAATACTCAAAGGGAGAAGCAAAAGCTGTGAGAAGAAGGTTGAAGTCAAGAGGAAGCGAAATCGTACCTTTCTGGAATACGTTTCTCCATTTGAGGTAGTCCCTCTTATCTCTGAATCACTCGGATTTTCCTTGTATTCATGTAAATACCAATTGAATGTAGTGAAAATGGGGTGTAGGGTTCGAATTGGGGATGAAGGTTTCGTTGTTTGATGAATGTTAGGTTTTACAGTATGTTTGGTTTGGTCCATAGCGAATACGAAAGTTTGGGGGTTTGCGATAGCGAGGATGGTGATGATACGATGAAGGTCGGTGTTCTTGAAGAACACCACCTGAGTTGAACATTGATGATTCGGCGAGAACAGAGAGAGAGGCGATGAGACTCTTGTCTGTTCTTTGCGTTTGATTTGTGTTTTCGTTGTTAAAGTTTCACCATGTTTCCAATTTGCTTTACCATGTGCCTCCATTATTGTGTTTGTTTCACTGCCCGAGGATTTCTTTTTCCCGATGATTGATATCTGTTGCTTGGTGAAAGCGACAGCATATAGGGACTAGGAGGAGGTGTTTGTCACCACTGCCCTTTAGACTTCCTTTGGTTCATGCGTTTGGTTATTTTTCATGGTTTACTGTGTTTTTTTCATTTATCCAACCGATGGATTAGAATCAGCTCATATCTTATTTAGGTCATTTTATTAAAGAAATCAAATATCAAAATCATAAAAACTTTTTTTATTAATTAATTGTTTGACATAAGTTTATTTAATCAAATTAGTTAATCGATTAACTAATTCTATTAAATGATTTTATTTAAAGAATTAATTAATATTCAAAAAATATTTTCTTGACTTTCTTTTCAAATTTCAAAATTCTCTATTAATTTCTCATCTTTATATTTCAAAAATAAAAAAATTCATAGATTAATTTAATTAAATATCTTATTTGATTAGATTAGTTAATTTGATTAATTTAATTAAATATCTTATTTGATTAGATTAGTTAATTTGATAATTAATCTAATTAAATATTATTATTTAATTCGGATTAATTAATTTTTTGTTTCACCTTTGCTCGATTATGTGTGTGATATGAGTTTTGCGTATGCTCGATTTCTATTTGCTTGCGACGTGATACAATGCTTACTCGTGTGATTACTTTTGCATTTTTGACGATAAATTGCTAAGTAAAAAACGAACGCCCATTAAGATTATTCATTTCAAAGATAAACGAAATCTTTGGTCCAACGCCAAATAGACATCCATATGCACTTCACTTCATACACACACGTAAGTCGATCGTTCCTCGATCGCCATCTGTACGAACTTTGCACCTTACATTTTTAGCAACATTTTCCAACTTAATGAATCAACGCATTGCGCTTGTTTTCCATAGCTAGTATTTAGCTTATTTCCTCAACTTTGCGAGTCGAGCACATTGTGCCTCGCTAACCAACCAGAAAAATAAACTTTCACTTGCATTCACCTTAAACTCCAAAAAAAACCAAAATGTTACTTCTTAGATCCAAACCCTTGATCCAACATCAAGCGGTCTTAGGAAACAAAACACTTCAATAAATACGAGGAAAATTGCACGCCACGAGCCTTAAGCGATAGAAAGGGGGATAACGAGCTTTCGTTACTCGCTCCGATTATTTCGACGCAGGACACTCGTCTTGTTGGGCGAGATAAACTATCCATAGTCTTTAGTGCAAATGGACTCTTAAATCCTTTCATCGAAGAAAGGTAATAAAATCAATAACCCATACCTATATCAGGCCGAACTACGAAGCTCTGACTTTCCCATTGCACAAGGGAATACGTAGGCACGAGGATCTCAATCCTTGCCGAGCCCCTAGGATCAATAAACCCTTTAGCTCAACAAGTAATCATAAGTATAGACATCCCTTCGCGCGTGACAATCTAGATGGTTCCCATCGAGTACGATGGATGTAGGAGGTGCTAATACCTTCCTCCTACATAACCGACTTCCGAACCCCGACAATGGTTTGCGATGACCTTGTTTTATCCCTTCTCGGTGGTTTTATCTATATTTTCCATTTCCCTCTTCGGGAATAAATAAAATTAGGTGGCGACTCTCAAGTCAGCCCAGCCGCGACCGCGTTCGCGAGGGATCGTATTTTTCGAGGTACGACAGCTGGCGACTCTGCTGGGGACTGGTTCACCCCTATGCAAGTCGAGCCTAGTCTAGGTTTCCACGCTTGTTTGGATGTTTGATTATGTGTTACTTGTTTATCGCTTTCTTTATTGCTTTACATTTTATATCCTTATTGTGGATCTTTGGTACTGGATCGATACTTTGATCAAAACAACTTGAGGGAAAGACTCTATACCCGGGTCTATGAGTGTAAACATAAGTTAGCGAGGTTGTGTAGTATGGGCTCCCGAGAGAACCTCTCTCGTGGGTTGTCGATACGAAAACCTCACTCGGAGTAGATTTTAATGGAAATACTGACAACCGTCAAGCTTTTGGCGTGTGTGCTCAGTTGTTTTCATTAAAGTCGTTGACTCTGAGGACCTTTAGAACCTTTTGGTTAAAACATCGGTTGATGGTTGCGTAGTATTGGGCACCAGGGTTCGCCCTCGCGTGGCTCAATACGAAAAACTCACTTGGAATAGACTTACTCAATGGAGTTGATTGACTGTCAAAATTGACACGTGCATCAAACATTTGAGAAAGTTCCATAACTCCAGGACTTTGTTTTAAACCTCGTGTCGACGATCACGTAGTATGGGGTACCAGGAGACTTCTCTCTTGTGTGACTCGATACGAAGATCTCACCCAAACGAAATTCATATGGTGGAGTCAATTAACCGTCATGTTAATGGCGCGTGTAATGAACATCCATATGAGTTATTTAACTTTGGGATCCCTAAAACTGTAGAGGTCACCCAGTGAGATCCTTGTAAGGAGAGTGATCAAAGTATCTTCCATCCGTTCTAGTTGTTTCTGAAACATTGCATTTTGGGTTTACCCGTTCATTGTTGCATACATTCATTCATAAAAAAATAATACATAGCTCTCAGTTACTTATATTTATTGCAGATTTGAAGTATTCGTCAAAGCAATTAAGATGAATCAAATTTCCAAGAAAAGCACTTACAATTTCAAGTTCTTGGAACCAAAGGTTGACTCGCTACTAGCCTTGAGAGCCAAGATCACTCCTATCAAACACAACAGTTTTCAGGCTCGCTTCGGAAGAATCCTGAGTATACTGGACGAGACGGCAAATATTGATGCTCTTCATGCTCTTGCTCAGTATTACGACATTCAGCTACGGTGCTTCACTTTCCCAGACTTCCAGATTGCTCCTACTTTGGAAGAATTCGAGTTGCTTGTGGGTCTTCGTATTAGAGACCACAATCCATTCCCAAAGCTAGAAGAAGAAGTTACTATGACTAAGTTGGCTACTGTGTTGGGACTTCCTGCAAGTTTGTTAGTGGACAACAAGTCAGACAAGGAAGGATTCACGAGACTGTTCTTGGAGAAACAAGCTTGGCAATGTGCTGAGAAAGGAAACTGGTCCTCCTGCGGGGCCATCCTAGCTCTTCTTGTGTATGGGATCGTGTTGTTCCCAAAGTCAGATAAGTTTGTTGATCGTGCTGCTATAGAGATTTTCATGACAGGAAATCCAGTTCCGTTCTTATTGGCAGATTTTTATCACACTTTCCATACCCGGCATACAAAGAGAGGAGGTGTATTCCTTTGCTGCGCTCCGTTGTTACACATGTGGATGAAAATGCACATGCCTAAGGAGGGTTACTTTGTGTCTAGGAATTTTTCGTGGCCTTACAGATTTGCTTCGCTCAGGGCTAATGACATCACATGGTACTCAAGAGATTGGAAGATTGGGGGTATTGTGCTTAGATGTGGAAGTTTCCTTAATGTCCCTCTGATAGGAAATCATGGTTGCATAAATTACAACCCGGTGCTGCTTAAGAGACAACTTGGGCTCCCTATGGAGACTCCTCCTGAAGAAAGGCATTTGGTACCTTTTGTTGTTGATAATCCATCTAAAGAAGAGTTGAAGAAATTCAAGGCGGCTTGGAAGAAGATCGTTACAAGTGATCCTAGTGTCCGCAAGAATATTGCTGTGAAGGAACCATATGTCTTGTGGGTAAAAGAAAGAGCTCGCATCGTTAAGATTCCATTCTTTCTTGATCCAATAGCTTTCCCACCCCTTCCTGAGAAAATACCATTGCTACCTGAAGACATAGATGAGCTCAACGAAAGAATCAAAGGCTTAGAATTGGAGAACGAACGCATGCGGATCGAACTCCTTCAAACCAAAGGAAAGAAAGAAGTGTGGGAGGAGAAAAGTAAAAAGATGAAAGAAAGAGTGGAAAGCAGTAACAAAAGATGCAGAATAGAAGAAGATAAGAGAGAAAAATGCTTGGGTGCTCTTTATGGAGCCAGCATGGATCTGGATCATCGTAATGACCAATTAAGAAGGGCTGAAGTTCGAATTATCAATTTACAGAAGGACATAGAGGTGTGCCTTAAGAACAAGAAGGATGATAGGATCACTTTAGAAGCAAAGATCAAGAGCTTAGAGGATTCTCTCAAGAGAGAAGAGGACAAGCTAGCAGCAGAAAAGTTGGAAAAGGACAGTTATCAGCGAAAGTACGACCGTGAGAAATTTCAACATGAGCAAGCTGTGGAGCAAATTGATTACCTGAGATCTCAGAAAGCTTATCAAGACCTGGAGAATACTTGCATCCAATGGATGAACAAGTGTCGAGATGCTGAAGAAGCCATAGGCGGAAGAGATGTGGTAATTGCAAATCTCCAAGGTTTGTACGAAGAGTGGAAGCAGAAGTTTGTAAACCTGGCTAGCATGTTGAACCTGGCAAGTCAAGACCTTCCTGAGAAGCTTGAAGATGCAGATCGTGTCATGTGCCCAGAAAACACGCCTGAAGAAGTCTACCGGTGTGTGAAAGTTTGCAAGAGAACCATCAAGGAGCTCACCACAAATCTAGTGGCAGTCCGCAAAGCTCAAGGGGTTGTTTTTAGGGTTGTGCCATAGTTTATGTTCAAGAAAGTTGTTGTTATCTTTTGCGTTGTAATATGAAAACTCGTGGAATCTCTAATGTACTTGTTTGATTTAGATGAATGAAAATTGTTGCTTTTGGATTTTAAATCTTGTCTTATTTGCAATGATAAATACGTTAAAAATCTCTGGTAATAAATCGATAAGATGACTGAGAGCTTTGTAATCAAACATATGCATTCATACGCTCATCTTTACAACCAAACGAAAACACAAACTCATACACTTTACCTTCCCTCTCCAGAAAAGCTGACTTTCCGGATTTTCCGACGAAGGTACGAGACCAGAAAAATCTACAAAATGACGTTGGAGCAAATTCATGAAGAACAGAATGCCATGAGAGCTGATATCGACTCACTCAAGGGAAAGCTGGACCAGATCCTCGAGGTCATCACTATGGCTAAGAGGGAGGAAGAAGCTGAAAAACTCACTAGGCAGGCCGACACTTCGGGGACGGCCAAAGATAATTTCGTTCTTGCTGGGGTAAATCCACCCAATGTACCATCTTTAGATGTCCACCATGGGTCGTTTAAAGACATGGATGAACAGTCTGATGTCTTTTACGCAGATCCACCAGCTCACCGCACCGAAATTCTTCTGGATCCAGTAGCAGAAAGATTGCGCTCAATGGAGGAAAAGCTTAAGGCGATGGATATTAACACCATTCCAGGTATAGATGCTGAGGAAATGTGTCTGGTACCAGGACTGGTAATCCCGCATAAGTTCAAAGCTCCGGACTTTCCCGATAAATATAAAGGGAACAGCTGTCCTCACACCCATCTCCGGGCCTACTGCAGAAAGATGGCTCTATATGCTAGGAACGACCAGCTCCTGGTTCATTGCTTCCAGGACAGCTTGTCCGGGGCATCTTTGGAGTGGTACGTCCAGCTAGAAAGAAGCCGAATCAAAACGTAGAATGACCTCTGCCGTGCATTCCTTGAACATTATCAATACAATGTTGATCTTGCACCTAATCGTACTCAATTGCAAGACATGACACAACGTAGCAATGAATCGTTCAAAGAATATGCGCAACGGTGGAGAGGACTCGCTGCACGAGTTCAGCCGCCATTGCTTCCTAAAGAGTTGACGGACATGTTCTTAAATACGCTGGAGGATAAGTATATGGACAGAATGATGGGAGCTAGTTTTCCTAGTTTCTCTGAAATCGTGTCCGTAGGGGAAAGAATCGAGAGCCAGCTGAAAAAAGGCAAAGGAGCAGCTACTTCTGCAAACACTGGCAAGAAACCTTTTTCTAATTTCCAAAAGAAAAAGGAAGGAGAGGCCAATGCTATCATGAGAGGAAGGGCTAACTTACCGTATAACATGCCTTATGGGCATGTAGCTAATGTTGCGCCAATTCCGTATCAACCGCAAGCTCCACAACAACAGCAATATCAGCAGGCTCCTGCACAGCAGCCCAATCAACAATATAGACGGACTGGTCCGGCGCAAAGGCAGTTTAGGCAAAGAAGGCACATTGATCCAGTCCCCATGCCTTATAGGGATATCTTTAATCAGTTGAACCAACGTGGGCAACTGGTTCTGAGGGATCTAAGGCCAGCCACCTTCCCGTACCCCCCAAATTACGATGCCAATGCCACTTGTGAATTTCACAAAGGCGCACCTGGGCACACTATTGACAAATGCTATGCATTTCAAAATCACGTTCAGGACCTGGTAGAGTCGAAGGATTTGACATTTACCCCAAGAGGTCCAAATATCAAAAACGACCCATTGCCGCCTCATGGGGGAGCAAATGTTAATGTCGTGGAGGAAGAGGACGATTGTGAGTTAATTTTGAAGGCAGAAGACGTCCAGACCCCATTGGCTGTGATTGGCGAACAGTTGGAGAAAGCAGGTTTGATGTTGGCAAGGGATGAGGGGGTTGATCATTCCGAAGAGAATACCAGGGAGTGCTTGCAAAAACTCCTCAATCAAGGTCTGATACAGATTGAAAGGCGTGGAATGGAGAAAAGGATGGTGGCTGCAACAGAGATGTTTTATGACGCACCTCAAACTCCAAACAATAGTACTCCTATGGTTATAGAGTATCCAGTTCACTACACTGGGGAAAATAACCAAGCTGTGCCATGGAGTTATGAACCAGCAAACGCTAGGCAAGGCCGGAGAAGGCAGCCTATTAATCTTGAATTTCCCATTGTCACAGCCATTGCCGGACCCAGTGGTATGACTCGCAGTGGAAGATTGTTCGCACCAAGACCAGTGGAGTCATCATCCCAGCAAAAGCAAAAGACGACCGCTGCACCGGTTGTTACTCCTATTCCTCAGGGGTCACCAGAAGAACCGTCATCGCCCAAAGCTGCATTCTCTCAGAAAGAAGCGGAAGAGTTCTTGAGGATCATCAAGAAAAGCGACTACAAGGTGGTCGACCAGCTAAACCAAACTCCCGCCAAAATATCTATGTTAGCTTTACTACTTAGTTCTGAAGCACATAGATCCTCTCTGCTGAAGGTACTAAGTGCGGCGCACATCACCAAAGATATCACTGTGGCCCAATTTGATGACGTCATAGCCAGCGTTACCACTGGTAACTTCCTTGGTTTCAATGATGAAGAGCTCACTGCTGATAAGAAGAATCACAATAAAGCTTTACACATTTCCATAAGGTGTGAAGATACGTTGCTATCAAGGGTGTTGGTGGATACGGGCTCCTCCCTAAATGTGATGCCAAAAACGACATTGGAAAGAATGCCTGTACAGGGGGTGGTGATGAAGCCAAGCGCATTGATAGTGAAAGCCTTCGATGGTTCCAGGCGTGCGGTCATAGGAGACGTGGATCTCCCGATTAAGATAGGACCTGCTGTGTTCACCATTACCTTCCAAGTAATGGATATCCATCCAGGGTACAGTTGTCTCCTGGGAAGACCATGGATTCATAACGCAGGGGCCGTTACATCCACTCTCCATCAAAAATTAAAATTCCCTATGCAGACCCGAATTGTGGTGATTGGAGGTGAAGAGGATATCCTAGTGAGTCATTTGACTTCTTTTAGATATATTGATGTGGAAGGCGAAACTGTCGAGACACCGTTTCAATCTTTTGAAATAGTGAGCATGCTGGCAGTTCAACGAGAATCTGAGCGCCCACAGCCATCAATGTCAATGACATCACTGAAGGAAGCCTTGGCTGTCTTGGAGACCGGGAACACGCAAGGCTGGGGCAAAGTTGTCGAGATGCAAGACAAGAGAGACATGCACGGCATTGGCTACCAGCCATCTTCCAGTACAACCACGATCTCGGCATATGAAGAAAATGGCCAATTCCCTCGAGTGAGTGATACGTTCATAAGCGCTGGATACATCTTTGAGGATCATGCTGCAATGATCTCGGGCGAAGACTACCATGAAGAGACTTGCAATTGGATTCGTCAAGCCGGTCCAGGGGAGGAATTAGAGAACTGGAGAACTGTCGAGATTCCTCAGTTTATTTACCCTAAAAAGTAATTATACTTCTTTTTCCAAAAAAAACCATATGCTCTGCCCAAGGCATATTGGGATGTTGTCGGGCCACCATTGTCTTAAACCTTTGATTATCAATATAATAAATCAGTTTGCATTCAATATTTGTTCTCTTTCTTTCATTCTTCTTTTATAATAAAATGGCAATGTTTTAATGCACATCACTTTTCTAAAATAAATGCATAAATCATAAACATGCAGAGACACTACCAAAGTCCTTGATAACGACGCTGCTATGGTCCCGTATAACTTTGATTATCCGATCAACCAAGCAGAGGAAGAAGGCGAGGAAGACTGCGAACTTCCTGAAGAGTTAGCCCGACTACTCAAGCAAGAAGAGAAGGTCATCCAGCCTCACCAAGAGGACATTGAAGTCATCAACTTGGGATCAGAGGAGGATAAGCGTGAAGTGAAGATAGGTGCTTCTTTGCAACCCGAAGTGAAGGCAAAACTGATAGAGCTCCTCCACGAGTACGCTGATGTGTTCGCATGGTCATATCAGGATATGCCCGGGCTAAATACTGATATCGTCGTGCACAAGTTGCCACTCAAAGAAGAATGTCCAGCAGTCAAGCAAAAGTTAAGAAGGACTCGCCCAGACATGGCCCTCAAGATTCGGGAGGAAGTAAGAAAGCAATTTGACGCCGGATTTCTAGCAGTAGCTAAATACCCACAGTGGATCGCCAACATTGTGCCCGTTCCAAAGAAAGATGGAAAGGTCCGCATGTGTGTCGACTACCGAGACTTGAACAGAGCTAGTCCCAAAGATGATTTCCCACTACCTCATATCGATGTATTGGTGGATAATACAGCTCAGTTTTCAGTGTTCTCTTTTATGGACGGCTTCTCTGGATATAACCAAATCAAAATGGATCCAGAAGACATGGAGAAGACCACGTTCATTACGCCGTGGGGAACTTTTTGCTACAAAGTAATGCCATTCGGACTCAAAAATGCCGGAGCAACATATCAACGTGCAATGGTAACTCTCTTTCATGATATGATTCATAAAGAGATTGAAGTATACGTCGATGATATGATTGCAAAATCCCAAACAGAGGAAGAACACATGGTTAATCTGCAAAAATTATTTGTACGATTAAGAGATTTCAAGCTCAGACTTAACCCGAATAAGTGTACCTTTGGGGTTCGATCCGGAAAATTGCTAGGATTCATTGTGAGCCAGAAGGGGATCGAGGTTGATCCTGACAAAGTCAGAGCCATTCAGAGTATGCCTGCGCCAAGAACTGAAAAGGAGGTCAGAGGTTTCCTCGGAAGGTTGAATTACATTTCCAGGTTTATCTCGCATCTCACAGCTACCTGCAAGCCAATCTTCAAGCTTTTAAGAAAAGATCAAACAATTGAATGGGATGATGAATGTCAAACAGCTTTTGATAGGGTTAAGGAATATTTGCAAGAACCACCAATCTTGGTGCCTCCCGTTCCCGGAAGACCTCTCATCATGTATATGACAGTTCTCGACGAATCCATGGGCTGTGTGTTGGGGCAACAAGATGAGACTGGCAAGAAGGAGCATGCCATCTACTACCTGAGCAAGAAGTTCAACGACTGTGAAACAAGATATTCAGCACTTGAGAAGACTTGTTGCGCTCTTGCATGGGCTGCCAGGCGTCTCCGACAATACATGTTGACCCATACAACATATTTGATTTCCAAGATGGATCCTATTAAATATATATTTGAGAAACCGGCTCTCACTGGTAGGATCGCCAGATGGCAAATGCTTTTGTCGGAGTATGATATTCAGTATGTCACTCAAAAGGCTATCAAAGGCAGCATACTAGCAGATCATCTTGCTCACCAGCCTATGGAGGATTACCAACTTTTGAAGTTCGACTTTCCAGACGAGGAAATCATGTTGATTAGAGACAATGAAGAGCCTGGACCTGAAGAAGGGCCTGAACCAGGAGAGCGATGGACTCTCATGTTCGATGGTGCGGCCAATGATCGAGGTTGTGTAATTGGGGCAGTGCTGACATCTCCTAAGGATTTCCATATACCTTTTACAGCTAAGCTTTGTTTTCCGTGTACAAACAATGTGGCTGAGTATGAAGCATGTATTATGGGACTAGAGGAAGCCATTGATCTGAGGATTAAAACACTCGATGTATATGGTGACTTAGCTCTAGTGATATATCAAACTACAGGAGATTGGGAAGTAAGATGTGACCATCTGATTCCATATCGGGATTATGTGTTGAAGCTACTCCCCAAGTTTGATGACATTACCTTCACTCATGTGCCTCGTAGTGAAAATCAAATGGCTGACGCTCTGGCAACTCTGGCATCTATGTACCAGCTGATTTGGCCCAATCATCGGCCCTCCTTTGATCTCAAGCGCTTTGAAGAACCTGCTCATTGTCTGACTGCCGAAGAAGAATCAAGTGTCAAGCCTTGGTTCTATGATATCAAGCGCTACTTAGAGAAGAAAGAATACCCAGAAGGTGCTTTGAGTACGGATAAAAGAACACTAAGGAGATTGGCCTCAAATTTCTTTCTGAATGGGGAGGTGTTGTACAAAAGAAATCATGACATGATCCTGCTCCGATGTGTAGACGAGCAGGAGGCCGAGCAAATTATAAAAGAGATACATGAAGGACTGTTTGGTACCCATATGAGTGGGCATACAATGGCAAAGAAAATCCTTAGAGCAGGATACTACTGGCTAACAATGGAGACTGATTGTCATTCTCATGTTCGAACATGCCACAAATGCCAAATCTATGCTGACAGGGTACACGTACCTCCTACTCCGTTGAACGTCTTGACTTCACCATGGCCTTTCTCCATGTGGGGAATAGACATGATCGGGATGATTGAACCAAAGGCTTCAAATGGGCATAGGTTTATACTTGTTGCCATAGATTACTTCACGAAATGGGTCGAGGCTGCCTCTTACGCTAATGTTACCAAGCAAGTGGTTGCTCGCTTCCTGAAGAATAACATCATATGTAGATACGGAGTTCCTCACCGGATCATTACCGACAACGGGTCAAATCTCAATAACAAGACAATTGAAGAGTTATGTACCAGTTTCAAGATTGAGCATCATAATTCAACACCATACATACCCAAGATGAATGGAGCTGTCGAAGCTGCAAACAAGAATATTAAGAAGATCATTCAGAAAATGGTGATCACGTATAAAGATTGGCATGAGATGTTGCCTTTCGCGTTGCACGGTTACCGTACTTCAGTGCGTACTTCGACAGGGGCAACCCCTTTTTCTTTGGTATATGGCATGGAAGCTGTCCTCCCGATAGAAGTTGAAATTCCTTCGATGAGAGTTCTGATGGAAGCCAAATTAGATGAAGCTGAATGGGTCCGAACGAGGTTTGATGAGCTTAATCTTATTGAAGAAAAGCGTATGACGGCGCTATGTCATGGACAACTTTACCAGAGACGTATGAAGAAAGCTTTCGACAAGAAAGTACGTCCTCAGACTTACCAGGAAGGTGATTTGGTGCTCAAACGAATCACCACCATCCACAGAGAGCCCAGGGGCAAGTGGACGCCTAATTATGAAGGACCATTTGTGGTGGTGAGAGCTTTCTCCGGAGGTGCCTTGATTCTTGCAAGAATGGACGGCGAAGAACTTTCTACCCCCGTGAATGCAGATGCCATTAAAAGATATTATGCCTAAAAGATTGGAATAAAAGCCGCTAAGTCGAAAACCTGAAAAGGCGACTTAGGAAAAAATAGGCTATCCCGGTGGACTGAAAACCCGAAAGGGCGGTCCAGGCAAAAGTTAGGGATAAAAAAAAAAAAAAAATTAGCCCGCTGAGTTGAAAACCCGAAAGGGCGGCTCAGGCAAAAAAGGGCGTTCCGGTGGATTGAAAACCCGAAAGGGCGATCCAGGAAAAAGTTAGGGACTAATTCCAAGGCAAATATTATGATCTGCACATTCAGGTGATTATGGGGAACTACGAAAGAAAAGGATCCATCCAATCGTCTTCTTACAAAGTTTAACTGATGAGATTTTCAGAGATATAGGTATCATAGCAATGTCGAGATTCAATGGAACTTTATTTATTGTCATTGTCATTGTACTTTTCTTGCACAGCAATTACCTCATTAAGGAATTGCATCTGTATGTACATTTATACCCTTTTGCGGGTTTTGGCAATAAAAAGAGAAATTTCTCATCAAATTGTGCTCAATCGTTTTTACTTTATCTGTTTGTTTGCAAAATGTTTTATTAATGATAAACTCTGTTTTGAAATTTTGGTAAAATGATAAACAAATATTTGAAAAGTAGTACGATTATCTTTTTGGATGATAGAAGGAACGTGACAGTTCTCCCGTTAACTAATATCATTGTCAGTCATGGTGATTGTTTCCACACAGACAATATATCCCATTGATGAAAGTTAAACTACAGTCGAAACTTTACCAGGGGCACTCATGTCTCTCTCCTTGTTGCTCACAACTTTATCAAGGTCTCATGTACCAAATGTTGGAAAATCTGAAATCCTCCAAAACCTTTTAAAGTCCAATGTTCATTGGCAACTACCAAAAGTCTTAAAGTCCACCATGTTGGCATCTTTCATAAAACCTAAAAGTCCAATTTCCTTGGCAACTACTAAAAGCTAAAGCCCAATTCTATTGGCACTCTCATAATTCCCAAAGCCCACTAATGTGGCAACTACCAGAAAGCTAAAAGTCCAACCTTGTTTGACACACCTCCTAAAGCCCAATACTCTTGGCAACTATCAAAAAACTTACCTCCAGCATATCAACCATTTGCATTGTCACAAGCATGGCATGCATAGCATTTTTTTCCAAAAACAAGAATGTCATCAAACACAATCATATTAATCATTAGCATATAACAAAGCATTTGCATTAGAATCATTTGCGATTGCATTTTCATAAGAATCATCGTGCATCATGCAATGTACGAGGTCATATCAGGATAGCATAACAGGATCCAGGACGTGCATCCCGGATTTTCTTCTCAAAGTTGATGGTATTCCTCTGAAAGGAGCGGATATCCCGCATACGCTTACGGATTTTTATTCCCCAGCAAATCATTCTTTAAGCTTTTTAGTTGATGATGATTTTGTCCACCATCTTCGTAGCTCTCCAAGCAGAGAGAATCCTGGAAGATTTGATTGAGATACTGCTTTAGAGCCCTTCGAAGAACCTTAATCGAAAAGGTACTGCTTCGCAAGATCCGAAGAATCTCATATTGTGTAAAGATACTGTTCTAGTATCACTGAAGATCCTTAAATATAGGGAACTGCTTCACATCTAGAAAGTCTTGCACTATTTATTCGGGATACTGCCCTAAATATTTCCAAAGAGCCTTTATGGTAGGGTACTGCTTTGATGAGCTAGGGAATCTCATTGTTCGAGATACTGCTTTGGTTTTCTCCGAAGAACCTTAATCGAAAAGGTACTGCTTCACAAGATCCGAAGAATCTCGTGTTGTGCTTAAGATACTGGTCTAGTATCACTGAAGATCCTTAAATATAGGGAACTGCTTCACATCTAGAAAGTCTTGCACTATTTATTCGAGATACTGCCCTAAATATTTCCAAAGAGCCTTTATGGTAAGGTACTGCTTTGATGAGCTAGGGAATCTCATTGTTCGAAATACTGCTTTGGAATCCTCCGAAGAACCTTAATCGAAAAGGTACTGCTTCGCAAGACCCGAAGAATCTCATATGGTGATGGAGATACTGTTCTAGTATCATTGAAGATCCTTGAATATAAGGAACTGCTTCGCATGATCTGGAAATCTTATACCATTTTATTCGAAATACTGTTTTGGAATACCCCGAAGAACCTTAATCGAAAAGGTACTGCTTTGCAAGACTCGGAAAAGCTCGTGTTGTGATGGAAATACTGTTCTAGTATCATTGAAGATCCTTGAATATAAGGAACTGCTTCGCATGATCTGAGAAATCGTATATCATTTTATTTGAGATACTGCCCTAAGTATCCCCAAAGAACCTTCATTGGTAAGGTACTGCTTTGATGAGCTAGGAAAATATCATTTGTTCGAGATACTGCTTTGGCATTCTCCGAAGAACCTTAATCACCAAGGTATCGCTCCGCGAGACCCAAAGAATCTCATGTTCGGTAAAGACACTGTTCTAGTATCTCTGAAGATCCTATGTTTAAGGAACTGCTTCGCATGATATGAAAATCTTACCCCATTTATTCGAGACATTGTTCTAACGTCCACAAAGAGCCTTCATTGGTAAGGTACTGCTTTGATGGACTAAAGAATCTCATGCTTTGTTAAGACACTTGTTCTAGAGTCATTGAAGAGTCCTGACCAAAGGAAACTGCTTCGTATGACTTAGAAAATATTATGCCTTTGTTGAGATGTTTCTCTAAGTATCAATGGAGAGCCTTAAGTGTGAGGAACTGCTTTGTTGGATTAGAGAGTATCATTGATAAGATACTGATTGGGATATTTTCCGAAGAGCCTTTATTGTTAAGGAACTGCTTCGCATGGCCCAAGGAATCGCACTTTTTGTTAGGATATTGTCTTCAAAGAAACCCTAATGCATAAGGGACTGCCTTGTACGACTTGGAAATGTTTATTCATCGAATTGGGATGCTGCTTTGTTAATACAAAGAATCTCAGACATTTTGTACAATTTGTCAATCTTATCCTCGCATTTCTTTCAGTGGTGCCGCATTTTCTCCCTTGTTGGACAAATTTTGGGGTCTTTTTATATCTAATCGACTTCTACCCTAGAAAGACTGAACTCCATGCAGCAGTTCACTCCTTCGGGTTCAAGACCATTAGATAGGGGCATCTGTCATACCCCAAATTTGTCCCACCTTTTTACTAATCGGTTGTTCAGTTGGTAATTATGCTCTGAGCGATCATCCGACATATGACCATGATTTTTTAATTAACAGACTATAGAGGGGTTGTTTGTGTTTTTGTGATTGAAGGCTCCTGCAAATATGTGTGGAAATCAATTGGAGAATAAAGGAAAATAGATTCTCATTCTTAAGACCACGACTTGAAATTTGGCTTTAATTTTATTTGCAAGACATGGCTAAAAGTTTTGTGGGATTGCTCAAGATGAAGGTGTGGTTAAGAATGTTAAAATATAAAGATGGTATATGATGGGCCTTAAGTCACTATGATTCTTGATTGATTGGGTCCATGTTTTTCTCAAAATTTAGTTACCACATGATGTTCAAAGGTTTTGGCATGTTTACTATCTCAAAGTTTATTCCTAAGTTCACTAAAGCCACGAAAGATTCAGGCCCAATTTATGTACAAGATACGAGAGTGGTTATAACCCAAAAGGTGACTGAATCAATACAAGTCTCAGCGATTAGTTTGTTACAGTTATTTGAATATTTTAATGATGACAATAGCCTGCTATTAGTTCAAGGTTCTACTACAATAGTCAAAGTTACAAAGCTGAAATTGGCAAATGTTGCAAAATTCTTTTTTTGGTTAAAAGAATAAAAGATCCTAGTTCTACCATGACTATTTGAAATTAGGCCAAAGGAGATTGCAGCAACATGAGTCAGTCTTCGTGCTTTACCAAAACCCTTGAATTAGAAACGTCTTCTTTCATCTGTACAACAAAGCAGTTGCATCAAATCCATCCACTTAAGCTATCATCAATGTACCTGCAGCAAATATAGGAAGGAAGCCCGACGGAAGTTAGCATAAAGAATGTGATACCAAGATGAACATCACACATGTTGAGTCAAAAGTAAATGAAGACCATAACTAATTGAAATAAATTCAACAAAACTTCCAAATCAGACTCGCGGTACGTAAAAAAGGAGAAGAGGAGAAGAAACTGATGGTACACCTGCCAAATGGTCTCAGTGATAAAACATTCATAAAGAGCATCCTGTGAGTTTTTTGCATCCTCATCTAGAATGCGAATCTTACCGAGTGAGTTATAAAACTTGTTTGCCTTGGAACCAATGTCGAAACGTTTCTATAAGCGGGCAGGACAATCGCTATATACTATTCCGTTCATGCCATCACAAACCGGTCATGCTAACTTCAAGGCAGCAGCAGCTCATTCATCTTACTTGCAGTCCCCTGGCATGTATCATACATTTCAACAACAAGTTGCTATGACGGGTCCTCATCGTTTAGGACCAGCAATAGCGAACGAAGTCAGATAAGAGAAGTGAACAAGACGGATGCCATGCTATGTCTGTGATCTGTGAGAAAATAGGAATTGGAGTAAAGTGTTACAATCTTCAAGCCTAGGCTGAATTGTACATATGTTGCTTTTGCAATATTAAGCCATGTTCCTACAAGGTCACACGAAAATCAGTGTACCAATCAGGCGAAGTTCATCATGTGAAAAAGAGCATACCAGGCATTGAAAACAGGTTGATCTGCATAGAATTTCTACAAGCCAGGACCATAGCCTATACCTGCAGGGAGCATACAAAGATTAGTTTACAGATACACAAAAATGCCAGGTTTTCATTAGCTGAGTTCAAAGTACAAAGGTCACAGGTTAATGTTGGCAAATTGCAAGTTTCAAGCCAAGAATTGCAAAGTAAATTGAAAAGCACAAAATAAGAAAAGAGAAGAAAAGTCTCATAGGAAATACTCTAATTTTTCTCATACTCTTCATACCAAGGAGCTCTCCATCATCTGTCATGCCACCCACACAAAACTTGTCAAAAATCAGTAGAGAGAGTAAGGGTGACACTAAGAAGAGTTCGAAAAATAACCCTATTCCAAGTCCTGTGGCTTGAATTGCAGACATTAGCACACCATATCCTATGCCTTTGACAAATTTCATGACAAAGTCATGTTGCTCCCTCCTCTTGCCTCATCAAATATCTTCACGTCATGATGAGATAAAATTCATGTTGGATCCAAAACTGTCCCATCTTATTCACCTACAAACATCAGGAATATCTTAGTTCATAATGGTGATTCAAAAGTATTAAAAGAAGTGACAAAGTTGTAGGTTTATAAAGCTCGGGACAGGGTGCCAATAGCTGCGGCTTTTTCCAAGTTCTTGGGTTTTGATTGAAGGTGTGGATGCGTCAATAATGAAAACTGCAGCTTTTTTTTTTGTAATGCGGATTTTTGATGAGGATGTATACATATTCAGACCCCTTCTGTTCAATACTCTGCCGGTAGTAGAAACAGCCACTGAGCCATTAAATCCAAGCGAGTTGCCAAAACTGGTGGAGGGTCTAAGGAAAATCAGAAAGGGTTATCCTTTAGCTGTTACTAAAGTTGAAGAGTCTGGGAACACACTGTATTAAGGACTGGTGAGTTGTACTTGGATTCAACTATGAAGGACTTGAGAAAGCTATGTTTTGGAGTAGAAGTCAAGGGTGTCTTTCTCAATTACAGTTCGCGTTAGGAAAATGGTCTCTATCGCACCGTTTTCTTCCGTCAAGCTTCAGCCTCATTGAGCCTCCAAATCTTTAAGCTATTCACGCCGAGTAGCCCCGAAGCGGACATGAAAAAGAGATCCAATAATCAACATGAATTACAGGTAATACATGAAAGCAAACATAGCAAAAGCATGTAGATTGAAAAAGAGTTAAGGTTTCAAAGCCTTACCAATGTTTCTTCACATACCATGCCTCCAACCCCCATAGCCTTCATTACTCCTAGCTTCATTTTCCTCATCAAGACCTATGCTATTCTTATGGACAAGTCTTCTCCTTCATGACAAGTTCTTCATGACGAATATGGTGTCCGTTGAGCTGACTTGTGTTTTCCGTCATCCTCGTGCCAAACAAAGACCGCAGGTGATGCATACATGAAAAGTGAAATTAAGATAACATGTTCAGCAAACAGGATAATGTTTAAAATAAGTCAAAAGGTTCCATTTTTCAGCTAAAAAAAACAAAAGACTTCATATCAGAAAATCCATATGCAGAGATCTTAATAACAATGTTCAAGTTTATAACACTTAGCAAGACATTTTTACCAAACTACAAAAACAGAATGCATTACCTAAGACTCAAGAGAATTCTAAGAAGGGGATTGCAATTTTGTTCTTGCTGCTTTATTTGATTCATTACCCAAGCAACAAGTTGATCCAGAATGCCAATATCATGCCATTGCTTGCATTTGTGTTCTCTGATATAACAAAAGATGTTTTGTGAGTAAACTTCATTTATTCAAGAAATCAAACAATGAAGAATAAGTTAGCCACAATGTAGTTACCTATGAAGCTCAGCAACAGCAGCAGTCTATACAAGGGGGACACTACATTCATCATAACCCTGCAAATCCTGTATACTACCCTGTGTATCCTTCACAGCGACAGCTCCGTCATCAGGTTTATTTATGTTGATTAAGCGTCTGTAATAAATCTGCAAAGCACAAATTAAGCAATTACCTCTATTTCTCCAAATCCACAAAACATTGAAGGATATAAGTATCAAATGCATAAAGAAAGAGCAAGGTGAAGATGAACAAATGGAATTATCATGCAATGTACCATTGGTCAAAAGGAAGTCAGTGGATCACAAAGTTTCTAGAGGGTCATGATAGGTGGTTATTGGTCATGCTAATGAGTCCTGCAAAACAAGGCCTATCTTTAAAGCCCTATCACATGCCAAATTCAGTGTATACTTGAAAAAGAAGAAGACTGAAAGTCATTACATCAGGGAGTTAATTTGAAGAATCATACAAGAAGCTAGGGTAGCATTCTTACCATGAAGAGCATGAAACAGAGGTTGAAATTCGATACCATTTTTGAATGAGCAGCAAACAGGTTACATAGAGGATCCTACATATAAATTGACAAGGACTATTAGTGAGGTTTATAGCAGAATTTGAAAATAAAAGAAGACAGTCAAATACATCCTTTTGTGGCAGTGGAAACAAAGTCAGTTAAAGCACACCAATAACAGTGAAAATTTGAAGTTTACCTCAGTAAAATATCCAAGCAAAACTCAGTAAAAAAATCGAATTTGCAAAGGGGGACCATTTTCTATAACACAGAATACATCCAGCTCATACCTGTCACTCTCAAGGGGGCCCCACGAAATCTCCTCCCAAAATCCCCTAACGGATTTTTGATCCGGGCTCGCACGAAACTCGTAACAAACCGAGTGCCAAAATCCTCCTCTTCACACGTATCAGATCCTTCCAACCCTTCCTATAAGAAGCCTAATCATTGGCAATGATTATAGACACCATCACAACCTGAAAACGAAAGCGAAAAGTTAGAGTGCACACCAAAAAAAAAACCTAAATCATTCTAAAGCTCAAAAAAAAGTCTTTTCATAATTTTACATCAAAGTTATGAACAAAATGAGCTGAATCTTGTCCACTCATCGCATTCGAATTCAAACGGACGACAATACTCAAAGGGAGAAGCAAAAGCTGTGAGAAGAAGGTTGAAGTCAAGAGGAAGCGAAATCGTACCTTTCTGGAATACGTTTCTCCATTTGAGGTAGTCCCTCTTATCTCTGAATCACTCGGATTTTCCTTGTATTCATGTAAATACCAATTGAATGTAGTGAAAATGGGGTGTAGGGTTCGAATTGGGGATGAAGGTTTCGTTGTTTGATGAATGTTAGGTTTTACAGTATGTTTGGTTTGGTCCATAGCGAATACGAAAGTTTGGGGGTTTGCGATAGCGAGGATGGTGATGATACGATGAAGGTCGGTGTTCTTGAAGAACACCACCTGAGTTGAACATTGATGATTCGGCGAGAACAGAGAGAGAGGCGATGAGACTCTTGTCTGTTCTTTGCGTTTGATTTGTGTTTTCGTTGTTAAAGTTTCACCATGTTTCCAATTTGCTTTACCATGTGCCTCCATTATTGTGTTTGTTTCACTGCCCGAGGATTTCTTTTTCCCGATGATTGATATTTGTTGCTTGGTGAAAGCGACAGCATATAGGGACTAGGAGGAGGTGTTTGTCACCACTGCCCTTTAGACTTCCTTTGGTTCATGCGTTTGGTTATTTTTCATGGTTTACTGTGTTTTTTTCATTTATCCAACCGATGGATTAGAATCAGCTCATATCTTATTTAGGTCATTTTATTAAAGAAATCAAATATCAAAATCATAAAAACTTTTTTTATTAATTAATTGTTTGACATAAGTTTATTTAATCAAATTAGTTAATCGATTAACTAATTCTATTAAATGATTTTATTTAAAGAATTAATTAATATTCAAAAAATATTTTCTTGACTTTCTTTTCAAATTTCAAAATTCTCTATTAATTTCTCATCTTTATATTTCAAAAATAAAAAAATTCATAGATTAATTTAATTAAATATCTTATTTGATTAGATTAGTTAATTTGATTAATTTAATTAAATATCTTATTTGATTAGATTAGTTAATTTGATAATTAATCTAATTAAATATTATTATTTAATTCGGATTAATTAATTTTTTTCTTCACCTTTGCTCGATTATGTGTGTGATATGAGTTTTGCGTATGCTCGATTTCTATTTGCTTGCGACGTGATACAATGCTTACTCGTGTGATTACTTTTGCATTTTTGACGATAAATTGCTAAGTAAAAAACGAACGCCCATTAAGATTATTCATTTCAAAGATAAACGAAATCTTTGGTCCAACGCCAAATAGACATCCATATGCACTTCACTTCATACACACACGTAAGTCGATCGTTCCTCGATCGCCATCTGTACGAACTTTGCACCTTACATTTTTAGCAACATTTTCCAACTTAATGAATCAATGCATTGCGCTTGTTTTCCATAGCTAGTATTTAGCTTATTTCCTCAACTCTGCGAGTCGAGCACATTGTGCCTCGCTAACCAACCAGAAAAATAAACTTTCACTTGCATTCACCTTAAACTCCAAAAAAAACCAAAATGTTACTTCTTAGATCCAAACCCTTGATCCAACATCAAGCGGTCTTAGGAAACAAAACACTTCAATAAATACGACGAAAATTGCACGCCACGAGCCTTAAGCGATAGAAAGGGGGATAACGAGCTTTCGTTACTCGCTCCGATTATTTCGACGCAGGACACTCGTCTTGTTGGGCGAGATAAACTATCCATAGTCTTTAGTGCAAATGGACTCTTAAATCCTTTCATCGAAGAAAGGTAATAAAATCAATAACCCATACCTATATCAGGCCGAACTACGAAGCTCTGACTTTCCCATTGCACAAGGGAATACGTAGGCACGAGGATCTCAATCCTTGCCGAGCCCCTAGGATCAATAAACCCTTTAGCTCAACAAGTAATCATAAGTATAGACATCCCTTCGCGCGTGACAATCTAGATGGTTCCCATTGAGTACGATGGATGTAGGAGGTGCTAATACCTTCCTCCTACATAACCGACTTCCGAACCCCGACAATGGTTTGCGATGACCTTGTTTTATCCCTTCTCGGTGGTTTTATCTATATTTTCCATTTCCCTCTTCGAGAATAAATAAAATTAGGTGGCGACTCTCAAGTCAGCCCAGCCGCGACCGCGTTCGCGAGGGATCGTATTTTTCGAGGTACGACAGCTGCAAATACATCTATAAGGGTTTACACCCAAAAGGCATTGTGAATCAGTTAAAAGAGAATATCCCGGAGGAAATGATGCTAGTCAAAAAAATGAACAAATTGAAAATCACAACTGAACGGAATGCTGGGATTCATATGGTCGAAGTCAATCAGAAGATAGGGCCAGACACCAACAAGGGAAAGAAACGTCAAGAGAAGCACCATAAGCTGGTATACCCAGAAGAGAATGAAATTCTCGTCGAATTCATCCAGAGGTGTCAGAAGAAGAACGCAGAAGTTATGCTTTGCCCAAGATGCAGTGTTGTGTTCGACAGGAAAGCAGCTGATGACTTAGAAGCAGCAGAAAAGACCCAAAGGAAAAGAAACTGGGGAACATTCCCACCAACCAGAAATGAAAGATTCGACCCAAGAAGAAGGGAGCATCATATCCAAGGAGTGGGAGAAAGACGTTTCAACACCTATAAACCATCCAACAGACCAAATGACGACAGATGGGTTCAACCTATAAGGGATGCCCAAGGTCAGAAGAGGTGGAAGAGTTTTGAAGTGAACAGGGGTGCCTCAGTGGAAGTAAAAGAGGAGGCAGAAAAAGCAAGGCCAAAGTATGTCTCTGAAAACTACAAAGGGAAGAATCCTATGACCAGGTCCCAATGGAGAAGATTCCAAAGACATAAGAGAATGGAAAAAGAAACTATAGAACACAAAAGGTTTGAGCAGAAGGAAGCTGAGTCAAGCAAGTATGTGCAGAATACAGGCAAGGGGAGATCTCTGGCGAAAGAAGAACCCCTCAGAAGAATGGATCTAATAACGCCACAGAAACGCAGAAAACAAACAACAAAATGCCAGTGGACGAAGAAGTTACAGATGACTTCAGTTCAGAGTCTGATGCGTCTTTCGACGTAACTTGTAATGTGGTTTCTGTGTTACCTAGAGACTATGACAGGATAATGGAAGTCGAAGACGAAGAAGACGATATGGCTGATGATAGCATAGGCCTAAAGCCTGTATGTTACTACATAATGAATAGTGGCTGCGTCGAAGAGCAGAATGCCTTCTTCGAAAAACCAGATGATGTAATGAAGGCTCATTTAAAGCCTCTATTCATAAAAGGAAAGGTAGAAAACGTGGGTGTCAACAAAATCCTGATAGATGGAGGAGCAGCTGTGATCCTAATTCCTCATTATATGATAAAGAGGATTGGAAAAGATGACTCCGACACTAAGCCCCGCAACATGGTGTTGTCCAACTATGAAGGTAAGGTAGGGACTACGTTAGGGGTAATACAATTGAACTTGACTGTAGGATCCATTACCAGGCCTACAATGTTTGTGGTGATAGCATCAAAAGCAAATTACAACTTGCTGTTGGGAAGAGAGTGGATCCATGGGATTGGGGCTGTGCCATCCTCCATGCATCAAAGGATAGCAATCTGGAGGCCAAGTGTAATTTTCCGAAAACATAGAAGCAGATCAAAGTTACTTCACGGTTGATGTGAACAATGTCACTAGTCGTAACTTCGACAAGAACCTGGCCCACATAGCACCATGCAATCCTGCTGGTTTCGACCTAACAGCCTCCGACAACCCCTATTGTTCCATGTACCTCCACCCTACGCATGGCTTCCAGTGGGATAAAGAAATAATTGGGGAGACAAATTACACTTGGGGAACTGCCCATGTCAATCCAACTGGGTGGGGGAGTGAGTTAAGTGAAAATGACTGAGGCATCAACCATAGAAAAGATTTCGGCTTATATAGCCGAAAAACAACTCAAAGCGGCCCTTGAGGCTGAAGTAAGAAACATGGCTGTCGAAGCCAACACACAAGTTGTCGAAGAACAACATCCTTAAGAAAACATTGAGGAACAACATGCAAAGTAGAGTTTAGAAGAAGATTCTAATGGCGAATGGCAGAGTCAAAGACTTGATGCCATTTATGATGACGAACCCTTGGGGTTTGAAAAAGATCCAGCCCCAACCAATATGAAAATGGTGGCACAGGATCCTTTGGAAGAGATTAATCTGGGACTAGGGGCAGAGAAAAGGCCAACTTACATCAGTGCCAAGATGAGTCCTCAGCTCAGAGTCGAAATGATCCAACTGTTGAATGAGTTTAAAGACTGCTTCGCATGGGATTATGACGAAATGCCTGGTTTAGACAGAAATTTGGTCGAATTGAAGTTGCCAATACTGGAAGGGAAAAAGCCAATAAAACAGACTCCTAGACGCTTTGCACCTGAAATTCTGTCGAAAATCAAAGAGGAAGTCGAAAGGCTTCTAAAAAGCAAGTTCATCCGTACAACAAGGTATGTCGAATGGATTGCTAATATTGTTCCTGTGATTAAGAAAAATGGCAAACTAAGGGTATGCATTGATTTTAGAGATTTAAACTCAGCTACCCCTAAGGATGAATATCCTATACCAGTAGCAGAAATGCTAGTAGATTCTGCAGCAGGCCATGAGTATTTAAGTATGCTTGATGGATATTCGGGTTATAACCAGATTTTCATTGCTGAAGAAGACGTTCCAAAAACAGCTTTTCGTTGTCCAGGGGCAATAGGAACATATGAGTGGGTAGTCATGCCCTTTGGTTTAAAAAATGCTGGAGCTACTTACCAAAGAGCCATGAATTCTATTTTTCATGATTTCATTGAAACGTTTATGCAAATTTATATAAATGATATTGTGATTAAATTTACCTCAGGCTCAGACCATATTAACCATCTTCGACAGTCCTTTGAAAGGATGAGGAAGTTTGGTTTGAAAATGAATCCCCTTAAATGTGCTTTTGGTGTGCAGGCAGGTGACTTCTTAGGCTTTGTGGTCCACAAGAAAGGGATTGAAATTAATGAAAACAAAGCCAAGGCCATAATGGAAGCTAAAGTGCCATCGACAAAGAAGGAATTGCAGTCTCTACTAGGGAAAATCAACTTTCTCAGAAGGTTCATCTCCAACCTTAGTGGAAAAACACAGGCCTTCTCACCTCTACTTCGACTAAAGAAGGAAGGCTTCACTTGGGGGCAAGAACATCAAGATGCCTTCGACAAGATCAAGGAATATCTGGCAAGTCCTCTAGTTTTAATATCTCCTTGTCGGAAAAGAAGCATGAGGCTCTACATCTCAGCATCTTACAGAACGTTGGGAAGCATGCTTTGTCAGGAAGATGAACATGGCGTCGAAAGAGCCATCTATTATCTCAGCAGAGTCTTAAATGATGCTGAAACTAGATATAGTATGATAGAGAAATTATGTTTATGTGTATATTTCTCTTGTACAAAATTAAAGCATTATATAAAACCCATTGATGTATATGTATCTTCTCATTTCGACGTAATAAAACACATGTTGTCTAAATCTATTCTACATAGTCGAATTGGAAAATGGGCTTTGGCTTTGACTGAGTATTCTTTAAAATATATGCCTCTAAAAGCTGTCAAAGGACAAGTAGTTGCTGACTTTATAGCTGATCACTCCATATTTGGAGATGAAATAAAATATGTCGAAAGAAAACCTTGTAGGTTATATTTCGATGGTTCCAGCCACAAAAATGGAACAGGTGTTGGGGTATTAATCATTTCTCCCAATAAAATTCCAACAAAGTTCAAGTACAAAATAGAAGGTTTTTGTTCGAATAATGAAGCAGAATACGAAGCTTTAATTGCTGGACTTGAAATATTGTTGGAATTGGGGGCAACAGAGGTCGAAATAATGGGTGACTCTGAGTTGGTGATAAAACAACTGACAAAAGAGTACAAATGTGTCAAAGAAAATTTGATCATGTATTTTGTGATAGCCAACAGACTCCTCAAGAGATTTGACAGTGCAGTCTTTAGACACATTCCTAGATTAGAAAATCAGGAAGCAAATGACTTGGCTCAACTGGCATCAGGTTACAGAGTGTCGAAGGAAAACCTGATGAAAGTTGTCGAAGTAAGAGGAAAAGTTTTATCCACTAGACTGTCCCCATCTGATTTGGAAACCATGATACTGGGATATGGTGATGAAGAAAATTTTGAAATTTTTAATGTAGATGATCCAGGGGTAGGAGATTGGAGAAAACGTATTAAAGATTATTTACAAAATCCAAACCAGACAGCCGAAAGAAAGATAAAGTATAGGGCTTTAAGCTATGTACTTCTTGGAAATGAGTTGTTTAAAAAGACTGCAGAAGGAGTCTTGTTAAAGTGTTTAGGAGAGACTGAAGCTTATATAGCTTTGTCGAACGTGCATAGTGGTGCATGTGGTGCCCACCAGGCAGGGCACAAGATGAAATGGTTACTATTTCGACAGGGGATGTATTGGCCAACAATGTTGAAGGATTGTGTTGAATTTGCAAAAGGATGTCAAGAATGTCAAATCCATGCAGGCATACCTCATGTGCTTGCAAATGAATTACATTCCATTATAAAGCCTTGGCCATTCAGAGGTTGGGCTTTAGATTTGATTGGTGAAATTCGACCAGCCTCTTCAAAAGGGCAGAAGTACATTTTAGTTGGGGTAGATTACTTCACTAAGTGGATCGAAGCCATACCACTGACGAATGTAGATCAGGAAGCAGTCATAGACTTCATCCAGAAACATATAATATATAGATTTGGAATACCAGAGACTATAACCACTGATCAAGGATCTGTGTTTACTGGAAGAAATATGCAGACATTTGCAAAAGAGACAGGTTTTAAGTTGCTAACTTCGACACCTTATTATGCCCAAGCAAATGGTCAGGTCGAAGCAGCCAACAAAGTAGTGATAAATCTGATAAAGAAGCACGTGGGTAAAAAACCTAGAAATTGGCATAAGACTCTGGATCAAATCCTTTGGGCTTGTCGAACGTCTCCTAAGGAGGCAACTAATTCCACCCCATTTAAATTAACTTACGGGCATGATGCAGTGTTACCAGTCGAAATCTGTTTACAGTCAATACGAATTCAAAGGCATCATGAGATTCCATCTGAAATTTATTGGAGTATGATGATGGATGAGTTGGTTGATTTAGATGAAGAAAGGTTACGTGCTTTAGAATTAATAAAAAGGCAGAAAGAAAGAGTCGAAAAGTTTTACAATAAGAAAGTAAAATTTAAAGCCTTTTTAATAGATGATTTAGTTTGGAAAGTAATTTTGCCCATGGAGAAGAAAGATAGATTGATGGGAAAATGGTCCCCTAAATGGGAAGGACCTTTCAGAATTTTAAGAGTTTTTTCAAATGGTGCATATGAAGTCGAAGAAATAGAAAAAGACAGGAGAGTGCTGAAAATAAATGGCAAGTACTTGAAGAAGTATAAACCAACATTGCAAGAAATAAAAATAGGAACAGAATGAAATTGCAAATAAAAGCTTGTCTTCGCCAAACAGATGGCGTAAAATAACATTACATATGAAATTGCTAAAAAATTCTTAAAATAATAAAATTTCCTATTTTCTATTACAAACTACTGTCGAAGGAAGGCGACTTTGAGTTCGTCAAATTTCTTCTTTTGGAGCTGAATTCGACGCTCGCAGAGGCTCTTACTGACAATTAGTTCGTCAATCTCCCTGTGAAGTTGTTGGACTGATTCTGCATGTTGGAGACCCTTTTGAAGTTCCCTGTCGATTTCTTCTTGGTTGGGCTGTTGGAGGGTGGCCTGGCGTTCTTTCTCTTGGAGGATTTTCTTTTGAAGTTCAGCAATCTGAGCCTGATAAGCCTGAATGTTGTTTTCACACTTAGCAGCAGCTTTGGTGTAATCTTCAGAAAGCTTGTTCAACTCTGAAATTTTGTCTGTCGAAGAAGCTACGATATTCCATTCTGAGACTTGTTCTTCAGATTTGGCTGTGATGTTCTGAGAAAATTCCTTTTGACGAACCAAGTCAGCACTTACAGAATCAATCATTGACATCAGGTCCATCACCAGACGACTCTCTTCAGTCGAAGCCTCCAGCAGATTGGCTCGTTTCAGGAGTTTCTTTCAGTCATACTGTGCAGAAGGATTTTCAGCCAGAGTCTCAAACAGGTCCACCCCAAGGATTTTTACCTTAATCTCATTCATGATGACACTGATGGGTTGAATGTCAGAAGTAGCCCCTGAAGCTGTCGAACTGTTGTGGGAAGAGTCTTGGAAGTTGTACCTGGAACTGAGTAAAGATTTTAAATATTCCAAAGGCTTTCTTACTTTCAAGCTCTCAATTTCCTCATACGACAAGCTTGTCGAACCAGTACCCAAGGGGGTTTCTGTAGGAACTTCTGGTGGAGTAGGAACAGTTTGGGTACTTCCTCCAGGGTTCAAGTTGGTTTCTGGTTGATTCGACAGATCAACTTCTTCTTCGACGATTTCTTTGTCAGCCTCTATGGTGTCAGTTGGTCCTTGAGCTTGTGCGTCCTTGCCTGAAGCAGCTTCTTCAACTTCTGTTGCAGTAATGGGTCCTTGAATTGGTGCATCCTGGTCTGGAGTTGTCTTTTCCTCCACAGTAAAGTCTGGGCGAAAGGGAGAATTATTGCCAGAAGACTCAGAGTCACTAATGTCGAATTCGTCGAAAGTTTGAGGTCCATAGACACCTGCATCTGGGGTGGCTTCCTTTTGAAGCCTTTCAGCCAAAGTCTTCTCAGAGTCAGAAGGAATAACTTCTTCTTGGACTTTAGAAGTTTCTTCGACATCGATAACAACCTGAACAGAACATAAAAGGGAAGTTTAAGATAAAAATATATGCAGTTAAGGCTAGGAATATTGTCAGTCAAAAATTAATACCTGAGGGATCTCAGTGTGAATGCTTGAGTCCCCACTTTTCTCACTTCTTGAGGGGATTTTGTTGGTTGGACTGGAAGGAGGAGTTCGTCTGTGAACTATGGATCTTTGGGAAGCCACTGTTTTTATTTTCATACCTTTGTTTCTTTTCAGAGGTTGAGGTTCAGGAGATTCATCCTCAGACTCTTCGACACTCATTTCCTTTTCTTCTTGTTTTATTTTCTTGGTTGGTGTGCGAGTTACCTGTAGTATGCAAAAAGAAGAGATATTCAGTATGAAGGAATATTGAGATACATAAATAAGAAGAAGGAGGAGGTGTTTTTATTCGTCGAAACCTTTTTGGCAGCTATGGGCGATTTTTCGACTGCCTTGGAGGAGGTTCCTTCACCAGTAGTTTTCTTGACAATTCTAATAGCTGAAAGAGAAAAATTGCATGAACATTGATGTGAAATATAAAAGGAATTAGAGATGAGAGGAGAAATGTAATTTCTTCGACACCTTCAAGAATGGGTTCTTCCACACTAACATGTTCTATCCCAATATGAAGGTGCCCAGTGAAGTTGCCCAAGTAATTCTTCGTCGGAACCACACGTTCGGCAAGTTTCTTGCTGGACTCGCGAAGCAGTTTTAAATGAGATCCACACACAAACCAATCTGGAAATGGAGGGCACAAGGCCACACCAAATTCTGCAGAAGGGAGTGGAGGGAACTTTGGAGGAAAGGAGGTGAATGCAAAGTTGTAACGTGCATGTGGCGGAATGTACGAAGGCACCCCCAACCTATCCAATTTTTCTGTAAATTTTTGTTTTAAGGTTACTGCTGCTTCGCCTATGGTTCGACGAAGATCACTGGGCCTGTAAATAGTTTCAAAATACTTTTGAAAATTTTGAATTTCTTTGATATGCTTATCTGTACCTTTCTTCTTCTTATCCTGCACAAAAGCAAAAGCGTTCGTCAGGAGAGTGGTGAAAGTTGCTACATTAAAGAATTTGTTAATATAATACTCCTTCCACCAAACGTCGAAGTCTTCAGTGCATAGGAAGTTTGGTCGAAAGATGGTGGGGTAAACTTCCAGAGATGCGTCGAAGAATTTGTTGTACAATTCTAAACTTCTTTCGAAATTTTGAAATGAGTTGTAGAACAGAATAGAGCCTTTCTTGTGATAAATGGGTTTCGTCTTCGTCTGTATTAGCCCAAATTGTCTAGCCACCAGGTTAGGTTGATAGACAATGAGAGACACTTTAGTGTTGTTGAGACTGTGGTGGGAGAAAAGGTGCCTTGGCATAAGGAAAGCCTCCCAGATGGATATATAAGAGTCTTCTTCTTTCTGGTTTTCCACTGGGAGTTGTCTTGTGAACCATCTGGGACCCACAGTTCTGTTGGCAAATGGTGCCATAGAGGGAGTGAACTTATAACGTTTGGCGAACATCATTATGTAACTGGTGAATGCTTGTCGAATACCTATGTTGTCATCAGTAGGTGTTAGTTGGATTAACCTAGGCCATTCGACGCGCCTTTCTTTCACCTCTTCTTCGTCAATTGGCATCTTGACAGGGATGCAGGCTTCGAAGGTTGCGTTCAACCATAATTGTAGGAGCCAGAAGGGGCCTGTGAGACTGATATTTCCTTTGTCCTTGAGGGTTTTTAAGTTACTCACACTCTCACTCAGGGATTCGTAGAGGTTTGCCAGAAGCAATTCACTCAGGCAAAATGCAACTCCATTATGAAGTTGATTAGCCATGATGATATAACTTCTGGCAACCTGGAGTGACCTAGTGCAGAAGACAAATTTAGCTAACCACAGAGTAAGAAAAGCAATGTGCTCTCTGTCAGATACTTCCTCATTGTCTTCGCCTTGGTGATGAGCGATAAAGATGGAATATCCAGCGTGCTTGGTGTCGAAGCCTATGGGGTCTTTATTTAAGTGTTCAGGGTTGAAAATTTCTCCTAAAGGACTGAGGCCAGTGATGGTTGCTATGTCGAAAAGGGTAGGAGTAACCATACCACAGGGTAGGTGGAAAGTGTTGAAGGTACTGTCCCAGAAATACAAAGAGGCCAACAACATGTTCTGGCAATAGCGTGGACCTTCCTTCGACAGTTGGATCAGGTCGTAGATGCCAGTTTTCTTCCAGAATTTCTCTTTTACCCTTTCGACTCTAGTGAGCCAAGCTAAGTAGTCTGAAGGATCTTTTGTTAGAGGGGGGCTCCTAAAAATCCTAGTTTGATTCAAATAAGACAGATCTATTTCTGTCGAAGCTATGGGAATTTCAGGTTTCTTAGATGTTGTTTCGACAGGCTTAGGGTTTTTATTAGCAGCTATTGGTTTGGAAGCAGAGTAGCAAGGATAAAAATCTTTTAAGCGATTGGGGTCAGCATTAGGATCAAATATGGGACCTAGCATGGCATGGTGAACTCCAGAAACTGAGATAGGGATCATTACCTGAGATCTGTAGATACTTGCTTTCTCCCTCTCATTTGGGGGTTCTGGGATGTATTGTTGTTGCTGCACTTGCATGGGTCCAGATAGCGTATGAGCAGGAGGAAGGTCAGCTGTTTTCTTTGTCTTCTTGGCACTACGGTCAGCAACAGTTTTTGGAGGAACCATTGGTTTGAGGAGATGAGGAGCTGGAGGAGCATAAAGCTTTGAAAGGGGTTTGTAATGGAGTTTTCTGCGTTAGTGGGGAGAAGAGTTTTTGAGGATGTGAAAAAGAAAAAAGGTTTTTTGAAGGTGGTATTTATAGAAGTTGAGAAGATATAAAAATAATAAAATAATAATAATAAAAAGAGAAGAGGAAAGATTTTTCAGTTTGAAAAATGGGGGACAGGCGTTTGATCCAATGGTGATGATTGAAAGTGACGGTTGGTAGGGAGCCATGATTTAGCTAGAATATAGGGTTATGGAAGGTTGTGTAAACGTGGGCTAGACGTGACGTTTTTCAGAAAGTGGAAATCATGGTGTTTTCTTGGGACTCAACAAAGTTACTTTACAATAAATGATTCTGACAGGATGTCAAAAGTCATTTCGACAGCAAAAGATATTTCTCCAGAACTAGTCGAAAACATCTTTGCTAGGGGGAAATTTGTAAGCTCATAATTTCGACATGTTGAAATTTGGAACTTGAAGCCATCTCTGTTAAAAAATAATGAAAGTGAAGAAATTCAAGAAATGTTGACAAGGTTGAAAGCTCCAATGCTTCGACAAAAGGACAAATAGTATTCTGGCAGGACAAGTTTGGAAAATTGTTTGTAGCTGGGCATTTGACAAGATAAGGGTATCTTTCGACATTTCGACAGAGAAGAGTTGTTTGACAGAAGCATTATTTGGCAGATTTTGAAAGGGTTTTTTCTTCTTTGAGACTTCGACAGATGAAGAGGTGCAAGGTTTCGTCACCAAAGGAGAGAATTCAAATTTGAAAGTTGCAACCTTTGACAGTTGGACACATGGAAGGTTCAGGAAAAGAAGTTGCATGCAGGCTGACACTTGTCATTTATTTATGATTTTTCCGTTTTAGGCAGTTACTTTGTTTGTATATAAATAGAATAGTTTGTGTTTAGAATGGGTGTGTGAAAACTTATACAAAATTCCTGTAAATACTCTAAGTACCCAGTGTGAGAGAAAATGAGTTTGATATTTGGAACCATGTACGTTTGAACACCATCTTTCTTTTAAAGTTATTTAAATTACCAGTTTGTTTCATCAAGTTTATTTTATCTTTAAGTTTTATTTACTTTTCTGCAAGTTACATCTTTCGACACTTTTCTTACTTTCGTTTAAAACTTTACTTTATTTTAATTTCAAACTCAAAGCATTGAATACTTTGACATCATAAACAAAACAAACCACAAAGCATTATTCATACTAAGAGTGTTTTCGACAAGAAATTGCACATGTGTCCTAGGACTTGTTTGGTTGGTCCTGCAAGTAACCCAATTTTCTGAGAAATTGGTTAACCAGAGGTTGTTCGCCAGAAATCCCTGCGAACAGGTTGTTAGCATTAAGGCTCCACCTGAGAAAACCTTTTTAACCACAAATGGTCCTTCATAATTGGGTGTCCATTTTACCCCTGTGATCGTTAAAAGGAGGAAGTATCCTTTTCACCACCAGGTGGCCTGGTATATACCTTTGAGGTTGTACCTTCTTGTCGAAAGCTTGTTTCATGCGCCGCTGATACAAATGTCCATGGTATACAACTGTTAGGCGTTTTTCTTCAATGAGGCTCAGTTGATTATACCTGGACCGGAGCCACTCAGCTTCATCTAGCTTATTGTCCATCATTAACCTCAACGAGGGGATCTCCACTTCAATTGGTAGGACTGCCTCCATACCATATACCAATGAGAACGGGGTTGCCCCTGTTGAGATGGTTGTTAGAATTAAGGCTCCACCTGAGAAAACCTTTTTAACCACGAATGGTCCTTCATAATTGGGTGTCCATTTGCCCCTGTGATCGTTAAGAGGAGGAAGTATCCTTTTCAGCACCAGGTCGTCTAGTATATACCTTTGAGGTCGTACCTTCTTGTCGAAAGCCTATTTCATGCGCCGCTGATACAACTGTCCATGGCATACAGCTGTTAGGCATTTTTCTTCAATGAGGCTCAGTTGATTATACCTGGACCGGAGCCACTCAACTTCATCTAGCTTAATGTCCATCATTAACCTCAACGAGGGGATCTCCACTTCAATTGGTAGGACTTCCTCCATACCATATACCAATGAGAATGGGGTTGCCCCTGTTGAGGTATGCACTGACGTTTTGTACCCATGTAAAGCAAATGGTAGCATCTCATGCCAGTCTTTGTATGTCACAACCATCTTGTGCATCATCTTCTTGATGTTCTTGTTGGCCGCCTCAACAGTGCCGTTCATCTTCGGGCGATATGGAGAAGAGTTGTGATGCTCTATTTTGAAATCTCGACACAAGTCAGCCATCATCTTGTTGTTGAGGTTAAAACCATTATCAGTAATGATTCTTTCGGGGATTCCATACCGGCAAATGATGTCTCTTTTAATAAACCGGGATACCACTTGTTTTGTAACGTTGGCATAAGACACCGCTTCGACCCACTTCATGAAATAATCTATAGTAACCAGGATGAAGCGGTGACCGTTGGAAGCTATTGGCTCAATCTTGCTAATCATATCAATGCCCCACATGGCAAACGACCATGGTGAAGATATGACACTCAAAGGATTCAGAGGTACATGGACTTTATCAGCATAAATCTGGCACTTATGGCATTTACGGGAGTATTTACAGCAGTCGGATTCCATGGTGATCCAATATTATCCCGATCTCAACAATTTTTTTTCCATAGCATGTCCTCCAGCATGGGTACTAAAGGAGCCTTCATGAACCTCTTGCATCAACAGGTCTGCTTCGTGTCTATCGACGCATCTGAGCAGAACCATGTCAAAGTGTCGCTTGTATAACACACCATCTTGATTCAAGAAGAAACCACCTGCTAGTCTTCTGAGGGTCTTCTTGTCTTTACTGGATGCCCCAGTCGGGTACTCTCGAGTCTTCAAGAAGTGCTTGATATCATGATACCAATGTTTGTTATCTTCACCACTATCAACTGCAAAGACATAAGTAGGTCTTTCAAGACGGGATACCATGATTCGAGGCACAAAATTCTCTTGACAAACTTTAATTATAGATGACAAAGTTGCTAGAGCATCAGCAAACTGATTTTCGTCTCGGGGAATATAACTCAACTTGACCTTGGTGAAGAAAGTTAGTAGCCTCCTGGTATAATCCCTGTAAGGAACCAAGTTAGGTTGATGAACTAACCATTTGCCATTGACATGGTTCACCACCAGAGCAGAATCTCCGAAGATCTCGAGGTTCTTGACTCGTAAGTTGATTGCTTCTTTAATCCCCATGATGCAAGCTTCATACTCTTCCTCATTGTTAGTGCATTCGAAATTCAACTGAGTAGCTAAAGGGGTATAGACCCCTTCTGGTGATATGATATTAGCACCTACTCTGCTTCCGTTCATGTTCACAGCTCCGTCAAACATCAAATTCCATTCGAATTCAGGGTCTGGCCCCTCTTCTGGAAGTGGTTCTTCACAGTCTTTCAACTTGAGGAACATGATGTCCTCATCCGGAAACTCAAATTTCATGGGTTGATAATCATCAATTGGCTACTTAGCCGGGTATTCTGACAATACACTCCCTTTTATTTCTTTTTACGAAGTGTAATGGATATCATACTCCATTAGAATCATCTGCCATCGGGCTACCCTTCCTGTTAGAGCTGGCTTCTCGAAGATATATTTCACAGGATCCATTTTGGAGATTAGGAGAGTGGTGTGAGTCAGCATGTACTGTCTTAGTCGGCGAGCAGCCCATGCCAAGGCGTAGCAAGTTTTCTCGAGTAGTGAGTAACGTGTCTCACAATCGATAAACCTTTTGCTAAGGTAATAAATGGCATGCTCTTTTCGACCAGACTCGTCATGCTGACCTAACACACACCCCATTGATCCTTTGAGCATAGTAAGATACATGATCAATGGTCTCCCTGGCACTGGAGGCATGAGAATTGGAGATTCTAGCAGGTACTCCTTGATTCAGTCAAAGGCTTGCTAACAGTCTTCATTCCATTTGATGGCCTAATTCTTCCTCAGAAGCTTAAAGATGGGCTCACACGTGGCTGTTAGGTGAGCGATAAACCGTGCAATGTAGTTTAGTCTCCCTAAGAAACCACGCACTTACTTTTCAGTCTTTGGCTCAGGCATCTCTTGGATGGCTTTTACTTTGGCCGGGTCAACCTCAATTCCCCGCTCACTAACAATGAATCCCAGTAGCTTGCCGGAACGGACCCCAAAGGTGCATTTGTTCAGATTCAACCTCAATCTGAACTTCCGGAGTCTGTCAAACAACTTTGCTAGATTGACCAATTGCTCTTCTTCTGTTTGGGATTTTGCTATCATGTCATCAACATAAACCTCAATTTCATGATGAATCATGTCGTGAAATAATGTCACCATTTCCCGTTGGTAAGTGGCTCCAGCGTTCTTAAGACCAAACGACATGACCTTATAACAGAAGGTGCCCCAATGCGTGATGAAGGTAGTCTTTTCCATATCATCGGGAGACATCTTAATCTGGTTATAACCTGAAAACCCGTCCATGAAAGAGAACACAGAAAACTGAGCAGTATTATCAACAATCATATCTATATGAGATAGAGGGAAGTCATCTTTAGGGCTGACCCTATTCAAATCCCTGTAATCTACACACATCATGACTTTACCATCTTTCTTAGGGACTGGCACAATATTAGCGACCCAAGGAGGGTAACTAGTCACAACCATGAAACCAACATTAAACTACTTTTGTACTTCCTCTTTGATTTTGATTGCCATATCAAGGTGCGTGCGCCTCAACTTTTGCTTCACTGGCGGGCAGTCTTCTCTCAAAGGCAACTTGTGTACCACAATATCAGTGTCTAAACCAGGCATGTCCTGGTAAGACCAGGCGAAGACATCAACATATTCTTGAAGCATGGCGATTAGACGAGTCTTGTTAGTTTCCTCTAATGCGACCCCGATCTTAACTTCTTTCTTGTCTTCTTTGGTACCCAGGTTTATTACTTCGATGGCCTCTTCATGCGACTGAATCATCTTTTCCTCCTGTTTAAGCAGTTTGGCTAACTCTTCAGGTAGTTCGCAATCTTCTTCACCTTCCTCATCGAATTGTCAAAGTCATACTTAGCCATAGCAAGGTCGTCATTGTCGCTCCCGATAAATGAGACTGGGCTCAGATAAAGGTACAGACGCGAACGGTCGGCGAAAGGATGTGTGAGAACACACATGAGTGAACTCACAGGAAATGAAAAGAGTCACCAGCTAGGCATTTTTATCTCGGAGGAAAGGCAATGCTGCATAGACCTAGAAAGATATGGATAAGACGGTTGCGAACCAGAGAGACTGAGAAAGGGGGTTGGTTACAACCTGGGAAGGTATTAGCACCCAGATTGTCCGCCGTACTCGACGGGATCCACGCTTAGAAGATTTGTGTTTTAAAGGGGTAGTTTCAGTGCAATTTGTGTGTAAAAGAGCTGGAAAGGGATTGTACAGGTGTCAGTGTAAGAGAAGTGAAGTGTAATATGAAGTGTCAGTGTAAGAACGGAGTGAAATGCTCATGATAATGAGGCTAAAAGAATGATGCTGGAAAGAGGGGGAATATACAGAGACTTTTGTTCGATAACTGTTAAGTTATGCCTACGTATCCTCTCGTGCAATGAGGAAGTCAGAACACCGTAGTTCGACCCAAAGAGACTGAAAGATGAATTGACTTGTGAACTGCTTGCTTGTCAATGCTCAAGTGTATGACCTGTCTGGCTCAGGTGCAAACTGTCTTGCATCAGACGGAAGAAGCAAGTTCTCGGTTGTGAGTGAATGAGATGAGAAAAGAATCCCGGAGGAGGCGATTATTGTTTGTTTTTGAGTTTTCAGTCTTTTATTGCTTTTGAAAGTTTGTCATAGATTAATGAGCTTAAGCCTAAACCAATGGATTAGTAAACTCATCACATCTTCCCTCTGATTAGGGGTAATGAGAATACCTTAAGTGTGAAGTCAGCTTCTCACACTTAAACACCTTTGATGTAGGGTTAAGGTCATTAACCTACTTGTGATTATTTAGATGTTTTTGGTGTTTTTTTTTAGTGTTAAGTAATGAGGTTAAGCCATAATCAAGGATTAAACAGACTCATTACACCATCCTAATAGAAGGATAATAGATGAGAATGTTTAAGCTGAGGAAAGCTCCTCAACTTAATCCATGATTAGGGATTAGCTTCATGACAAAACAAAGCCTTTATTAAATGGATTTTAATTAATGATAAGATGATGAAGTGAGTTTTAGGGTTTGTAAGACAACTTGAGGAGGACTTGTCCATTAACACTAGGGTTAGTCCTTCTTAACCAATTAAGGAAGAATTAGAACCCTAATGCAAGGCCCAAGTTACAAGTTTGATGTCTTGATGATTATTAAGTGGATTGATTAAAGGATTTAAACACATTAAGGGTTTAACAGGATTAAAGTTATACACTCCATCCTAATAGAAGGATGCAGGCATAAGCTTAATCACAAAGCCTTAAAGCCTTTAGGGTTTAGTCCCTGATTATGAGATAAGAAGAGAAGACTCAATGAGACACAAAGGTAAAACTAAGTGGGGGACTAATCAAAACCCTAATCATTGTCATGCTTGGTTGTTCCTAAGGTTTGTGAGGTTTAAGAAAGCAATCTTCAGAGGAACCACCAGGAAGCAGATGAATGGAGCAAAGAGAAGCAAAGCAACTTGCTTCATTTAAGAAGACAAGTCACTTGAAGAAAGAAAGTAAGATGAAGAAGAAAGAGCAAGCTCAATCTCAAACACAAGACAAAATGCAGCAATGATGCATAAGAGAGATGAAAGGAAATTGTGAGAAGTGAAGGCAAATTCACTTCTCAAAGTTACTTACCACCTGAAAAGTTAGTGAAAGGAATGCAATGCAATGCAAAATGAAATGAAATGGCATGATACAAACCAAAACCAGAAGCATATACATGATGATAATAATGCTATGGGATGATGCAAACATGAAACAAAACATGGGGGTGATCATACAAACTTATGGATGCAAATGAAACAAGTTTAGAACCATGATCATACATGAAAGGTTATGAAGTGCAAATGGCATACAACATGGCAAATGCAAGATGCAATGATCAAACATGATTCTAATATGTCTTAAGATGTCAAATGAATCAAATGGATGCACAAAATGCTATGGCAAGTCATGGTATGCAAGCAAATGCAAGATGAATGCAAAAGGAAGCCCAAATTAGGGTTTATGATCAATGTAACAAACAAAAACCAAAATCAGAAGCAAACATCAAGATAAAAAACTGAAAATGCACTCCAAGGAACCCTAACCCTACACAAACTCACTGCCCAAAGGAGGGGTTCTAACTCTTAACCTAATTAGGGTTATGAATTTCCTAAAATTTCTAGGGTTTTAGGGTACCTTAACAAGAAAAATGCCAAACAAATTGAAAATGAAAGATCAAATCATGCCAATTTAATCTTACAAACTACATGATATGCAAAACACAATGCAAAAAGAATCAAAGTCCAACTCTCAATGGTTAGGCAGAAATGATTTTTTGAAGTTTGGATCAAAATGATGCTTTGAAAAGAAATTAATTCCATGGAAAATTGTCAAAATGCATCAAGATCAAAAAAGAAATTTGGTTTGAGGGTTGGACAATGTATCTAAATGATTTTAAAGGTTCCATGAATTTTTTGGTGATTTTTAAATACCTAAAAGTATTTTTAATTAATTAATTCTCATTAATTAATTAAAAATAAACTTTTAAATAATTTAAAAATATTTTTTAATGCAAAAAATAAAAATAAAAATGTTTTTGGTTTCTGAAAATTCATAAAAGTTTATATAAAAATTATCAGAATTTTTTAAAATTGTTTTACTATTTTTTATAAAATGTAGAAAACAAATCAATTAAAATGAAAATAAAAACTAATTAAATGGGTGGTAATCAGAATCAATGGCTGGCATTTGAACTGGGAACGCGCGCGTTTGACTTGGCGCCACATCCAAGGGCTGAGATTCAAACTCACGTAATTATGATTAGCCCTAATTAATCAAACCCTAATGACTTTCAGGCGACCGGAACACTGTTCCGGTCGTCTTCTCCGGCAAGCTCAAACTCCCAACTCTCTTTATACGCAATGAAAACAAAATCTAACTGCCCAGAACTCATCCCCATTCAAAAACGAATCAAACCCCCCAATCAAACATCATTTTTCATTCATCAATCAGCCAAATCGAATCAAAACATTTTTAGGGCAAAAAGTTTCAGAGCATTCATACATCCTGGTTTCTCAACCATTTTCAAAAGTAAACACATATTCATGATCAGGGAAGTGCATAGAAGCTTTTAAGAACTTAAAAACATGTTTCTGGAAAAAAGTTTTGAGATGACTACCTGAACTGAAGCTTTCGATTCAGGAGCTTTCTGGCTGTTTCTTTGGCTTAAATCCACTCCAATGATCCTCCTAAGAAGCTTGCAATGTTTGTTTGAAGTTTGCAATGGCTGGTTTGAGAGATGGTAGGAGTTCTGTTCAATGGCAGGTGGTGATCGTGTTTTTGATTCTTTGAGTTTCAGACTACGGTGAAGGGTGCTTTGTGATCAGGAAGGTGTGTGGAGTTGATTTGTGAAGTTAGTTTGTATGTTTGTGGCCTGTGTGATGAGTTTCGAATGCTCTTGCAAGATGAGGTGAAAATGAGAATGTTGAGTTATGGATGGTTTCAGGCTTGTGTTCTTGTTGCTTTGGCTTGCTTTTGGCTTGTATAAACAATTGTGATAGGTCAGATGAAGTGATGTGTGCTTTATTGATTGGTATGGCTCAAGTTGCCAAAATGTCAAAGTTGTGTAAGAGAGGTATGGGCTACTTTCTAGCCAAGGACAAAAGGTGTGTCCTGCGCAGCATGATGTGGGGAGATGCCTAGGATGGTTCAGCAAGCTAGCAAGCAAGTGGATGATAAACTATGATGAGTTTTGCAAGTTGGTTCATTTTTGCTTCTTATGAAAAATCTTGATCCATAAGCCATAAAAATGAGGGATTTCTTGGCCCATTCTGACTTTTAGGTCTTGTATGATCATGTTGTGAAGTTTAGAAGTCCATTTGATAACTAAATTTGCCTTGAGAAGTGAATTTGCAACTTTGCCTCTTTGGTGGAAAACTTCAAATTTTGTGATTTTTGCCAACTTTGATAAGCCATAACTTTTGATCTAAAATGAATTAGGTCATGTTCTTGTACTTTTTGAAAAGGGAATGATCCATTCTACAACTTTCATGACCAAAGTTTTTCCATTTGAAGCATTTTTGAATCAAAAAGTAAGGGTTGAAAAAGTTTCCTAAAATGACAATTTCATTAAAAGTCAAACTTTCCCAAAAAGTCAACTTTGCAAAAGACTTGAAATTCTTAAATTTTGTAAACTTCCAACTTCTTCTATGATCAAATAAAGATCATATACAATCAAAATGATGAAGAAAACCCTTTGGTTGGGTCATTGGGGGCCTCAGATGCCCTGATTTTGCACTGACTTGCTTGAAAAGTCAACTCTTGATCAGATGACTTCCCCATGGAATTTCTTCATGAAAATTGATATGCATACTCCCTATACCATATAGAGACCAATAGAAACAATAATGACCAAAAAATTTGGGGTTATGGCCTCTGAAACCAAAACCCTAATTCTAGGTCATCTGTGCAGTCAAGCCTGGCTCTGCTTCCATGCCATTTTCAGTTCTTGTGATTTTTTGACATTCTTGACTTTGAGAGGATATAATATGATGCTTGAACATACATGGACCTCTTTGAAGTGATTGATGACCTTTGGGGTGGCTCAAGAAGCTCTTGGATTGCTCAGATCACAAACCCTAGATGCAGATGACTTTGAATCTATGCAGTGAATAAAAAATGTAATATGAGAAGGTATGATTGAATTTATGCATATGGAATGATCACAAGCCATGGTGTGAATGGGTGAGGGCAAATTTGGGGTGTTTACAGTCATTGATAAGATCCGGTGACGAGCACCTGCATGAATGGTGATTCATGCAAGGCTTTAGAAGGAGTTTGAAAAAACATTGCTACTTTAAAAATTGTCTTTATTTTTGAAAACAAAAGCAAAAATGAAAGACAAAGAACAACATGGATGAATGTGAAACGTTAGCTTTATTAATGATTATGAATTATGTTAGGAACAAAAGAACCCTTACAATAAGCTACTATGCCTCGGGCAAGACATAGTGCTTAAGTACAGGAAAGAAAAAAGCAAAAATAATTACTCTTCAAATGAGGTGACTGAGATAAGCCTTTCAGACGACCAATTTCTGAGCTGAGTCTCTGGAGCACAAGGTCTGATCCACTCGTCTAAGTCACAGTCACTATCAACGGTGTCGTCCTGCACGGCACTGATGCTTCCATAATCCACCATTCCCGCACTCGTGAAGGTAATTGGGCCTTGACGACCTTTAGCGCTATGTTTAGATGATGATTACCCAGGATGGTAGCCAACACTAAACATATCCTTCTTTTCTAACACCTCTACTGGACTGCCCCAACCTTCTTGTGTTCCTTATTCCAATACCTTCAAAGCTTGCTTATAAGAAGTTATGGAAACCCCCATTCTTTGATTCTTCAAAAGAGGCTGCTGGCAAAGATGCCAATTTAGTTTTCAGGGGCTCAAAAGCCTAACATGGAGTCTCTACTATCTCACCATCCATCTCCACATATTTGAATGAAGCCAGATGACTGATGAAGATATCCTCTTCCCCACTGACTGTTACAATTTGTCCTTCCCAGACGAACTTCAGTTTCTGATGGAGTGTGGACGATATTGCCCCTGCCGAATGTATCTAGGTCCTTCCCAGCAAACAAATATATGCAGACTGTATGTCCATTACATAGAATGTGGCGTTGAAGATTTGTGGACCCACTTTGATTGGCAATTCTACTTCCCCAAACACTGACCTTCTCGATCCATCGAAAGCTCGAACTACCAGGTCACTAGGCTTCAAAATCACTTCGTCATAATCCAACTTCATCAATGCCTTCTTGGGAAGAACATTCAGGAATGATCCGGTATCCACCAACACATGAGATAGCATTGCACCCTTACATTCTAAGGAAATATACAATGCCCGATTGTGAGCCCAACCCTCAGAGGTTAAATCCATATGTGTAAATCCCAATCCATGATTGACATTGACACTAGATACCACCGTCTCCAATTGGTTCACCGAGATATCCTGAGGTACATAAGCTTTATTCAGGATATTCAAGAGAGCCTTTCGGTGGGAGTCAGAACACATTAACAAGGACAAGATAGAGATCTTGGATGGAGTTTGTTGCAAATGGTCCACAATCTTGTAATCACTATTTTTGATGATTCTCAAGAACTCCTCAGCCTTTTTATTAAATGTATTGTCTGGGTCAGCCACAGGTGTGGGCTCATTAACGGATACTGGTTGTTTCCCTATGGCTTTAGCTTGGGCTTCTGCAGTGTCTTTGGGTGATATCACACTGTTTCTCAGTGTTTCTGGCGCGAACAACCTCCCACTCCTAGTAAAGCTCCTACTCCAACATTTTCTACTTAAGCTGGAGACGTACTAGAAGTGGCCAATTCTTGCTTCTAGCCGTTACAATATACTTCACCACCATAATGCCAAGGAATGGCTTTATCACTTTGATACATTATTGGCCCTACAGTGGTGATAGTTATCGGTGCTATTCTGGCTTGTGGAGGAACTTGAGACGGGTCATAGAAAATGGTTACTGTAGAGACTTCTCTTTCTTTCACAACTTTGTAAAACTGTAAAACCCCTTCATTAATCATGCTTTGGATCCCCTTTTTCAACTGCTCACAACCATCTGGAGCTACAACACACCCTGGACAGTTGTCTTCACAACCTGGAAAAACACCCCTCTGGGCCAAACAAGCCTTAACAGCATTCAACAGAGTTTGCAGGTTGTTGACATCACACACCATATTTAGACTCTCTCCATCACTAATTGCCCCAACTGCACCCCATGAGGAGGCATGAGGTTCTGTATCACGTTTGGAGTAGGAGCGAAGTTAATCGCTTTAGAATCTACCAGGTCTTGGACTACATACTTTAAGGATTTACAATTTTCTGTGGTATGTCTGGGAGCTCCGGAATGAAATTTGCATCGGACATTCGTATCATAACCTTCAGGGAGTTGCCCCGGCTTCGGGGGTTGTCAAAGTTCTAAGTTGAACCATCTATAGTTGGAGGAGATTCTTCAAAAGCTAAGAATAGGACATAGGTGGAGTTTCAAACTGTCTTTCTCTGGTCTTCTAGGGATAATATGGACGAGGAGCTCTTTGTTGATACCACTGTTGGCGTAGCTGAGCTGAGATAGTGACAGGGGCTAATTGAACAGGCTGAGCTCTTTGTTGATACCACTGTTGGCGTAGCTGCTGCGGTTGTTGGATTTGTTGTTGAACAGGCTGAGCTGAGATAGTGACAGGGGATAATTGATGATAAACACCTCTGTTACCTCCGCCTCTCTGTGCGTATACTGCCCCAGTCTCTCCTTCTCTCCTCTTCAGGAATGGTTTCTTGACACCAGAAGTTGAAGCGCCCCCATTCTTAATCTTTCCTTGCTTAATCCAGTTCTCTATCCTTTCACCGGTCAAGATAATATCTGAAAATCTGCTTGTGGAACATCCAGCCAACCTTTCCATAAAGTGCCCAGGAAGAGTATCCATGAAAAGGTCCACTATCTCCCTTTCTAGCAGCGGTGGTTGCACCCTAGTGGCCACTTCACGCCATCTCTGTGCGTAATCTTTGAAGCTCTCTGAGCTCTTCTGAGTCAGACTTTGGAGCTGAGTGCGACTGGGCGTCATGTCAATGTTATACTGATATTGTTTAAGGAATGCTTCTCCCAATTCCTTCCAGCTTCTCACGGAGCTTCTTTCTAACTTCATATACCATTCCAAGGATCCTCCAGAGAGACTATCTTGGAAATAGTACATTTAGAGCTTCTCATCCCTGGTATGGGCAATAATCTTTCGGTAGAACGCTTGCAGATGAGTTGTGGGGCAGGAGTTACCGTTATACTTGTCAAAAATAGGTGGCCTGAACTTGTGAGGAATGACCACCCCAGGGACTAGGCCCATGTCAGATACGTCTATCCCAAGAGTGTCCTAACACTCAAGGGCCTTGACCTTCTTAGCCATTAGCAAAAAGTCCTGGAAATTTCCTTTCGCACCAAATCCCATATCATTATTAAAGGGAGAAAACTGATCATCTTGTCTGTCTTGCATAGGGATGAAGGTTGTACCAGGTTCTGGAACTGGAGGTCCAGCTGAGCCATTGTTAGTGTTGGGAGGGTTCACTTTTACTTCTGGAGTGACTACAAGAGGATCAGTCTGAGGAGGGTTGAGTCCCTGGATTGCAGCCCTCAAATATTGTTGTCCTTGGGCCATCCCTTGCATCATGACCATGAATTCGCCCATCCTGGTGCGGAATTCGTTGAGCTCAGTTTGCATAGCATCCATGACTGTCCTCTGGTTGTTGTGTGTTGCATAACGATGGGGAATGTTCTGTCTAAAGTGTCGGGTCTTGGCAGCTCGCACAATCTTTGCCTGAAAAGGTAGATAAGTTAAGTGACCTGAGAAACCTGCAAATAAAGAAGAATGCAAATGATATATATGCAATGCAATGTGTTCCTTTTATTCTCAAGGGTTTGTTTCCTTTCCAATTCCAGTGTTGAGAAAAAGAAGACATTGTGTGGCATTCAGATGTACAGTGGCAACATTCAATATCGTGTGTCCGTGCGATAGATAAACAATCAGAGACTTCAGGTGAATCAAAAGGAAACTGTAATAGCAAAAACCCTCAATGGGTACAAGTTCATACATCAAAAGTTACATCAAGAGAGAGAGAGAGAGAGAGGACTCCCACAACAAGCCTGTGGGTAATCCAAGTCATATGAATACAAGACTAAAGCTTAGGAAAATTTACATCATGTAACCTCTAACTAAGGCGTTTGACACCTTGCAACAGCTGAGCTATATCTGGATGTGTAGGTTCCTGCACAAGCTTCTGAATCAAGATATCCCTAAGGTCAAAGGAGGTATGCAATTCCTCAATCTATTGTAGGAACACCTTTTCACTTTCCTGATTTGTAGTGGAATCAGTCTTGGTTCTCTTGACATCAACTTTCAATTTCAACTCTTCTATTTCTTTATGAGCTTCCTTTACTGCTTGTTGACTTTCTGCTAGACCTTGAAGACGACTCTTATCTTGATGATAAACCTTCTGAAGGAGCTCTCTCTGTCCATCCAAAGAATCTTGAAGACTCTTTATTTCTAGCTTATGCTTGACTTCCATCTCTTTCTGCTTCTTCAATTTGTCTTCCCAATTCTCTTTCCATAAGGTGATAGCTTCATTCAACTCTTTCTTCTCTTTCCGACGATGGGCCGCCTTGTGAGTTTCAGCTAATCCCCTTTTCTTGAAGTAGAGCTCTCTCTCTTGAAAGTCTTGCTGCTTGAGCCTGACCATTTCTTCAGCTTTGTGAGCCCTTTCCTCCAATTTTTGTTTTTACATTTTCAACTTCTGGCATGAGTTGTTGGTCTCTTGATTCTCCAACCTAAGTTGTTTAACCAAGGCTTCCAACTTTTGATACTCCTGAAGAGGAACTGAAGTTGTAGGTGCTACCTCCTTAGGGTAGAGAGGTATTTCCCTAGAGAATGGGAGCAACAGAGTCTCTACACGATCTTCCAACCAGGTGGAAAAAGGATCATAAGTCTTGGGATCTACTCTCCCAAAGTCTTTCTTCCCCTTCATCGCTCTAACCTCCCAAGCCTGGGATGCTAGTATACTCATCTTGAGATTTCCTTCTGCTGGAAAGTATAAAGACTCACTCATCTCCTCAATCAAAGGTACAGTTCTTAAGGGGTAACCAAATTGTTTCCTGGATAAGATAGGATTGTAGCTAATCCCACCTTTTCTTCCTATCAAGGGCATATTTAGGAAGCTACCACAACTTACCAAGATTTCTTTGCCCACAAGATCCCTATTGCATCCCCAAGCAATGTCAACTGAGGTTAATCCCATTAATCTTTTGGACCACTTCCAAGATTGTTTCAAATCCTGGAAAGGCCCTGATTTAGGGAGCTGCCTTATAAACCAATAAGCAAATAGGGGAGCACAACAATTTACATGTCCCTTCCTCTTTTCACTCCTGTGGTGGACTCCATAGTAAAAGTCACCTAGCAAAGTAGGCATTGGATTTCTTTTGGCAAATATAGTGATGCCTTCCATGCTGATCAAACCTTTTTCTCCTGTAAACAAACTGGTCCCATACACTATCAAAGCAAGCAAGGTACTGAACTTAACCCATTTCTTTTCAGAGGCCAGATCATGAGCTTCCTTGATAAGAAAATACAAGAAAAGTCCTTTACCTTTGGTGGCATCTAGTCCTCTACTAACCTTGGATAAGTCCAAAAGAAAGGAATCAGCTATATCTTTGTATGAAGGCATCTTCTCTAAGCCATAGTAAGGAGCACCATTTTTTATGGGAATTCTGAGGATGCTGGATATTTCTTCTAATGTGGGAGCCAAAATGTAGTCAGGGAAAACAAAGACCCTTAGCTGTGGATCATAGAACTGCAGTAGAGAATGCAAGCTATCCCTCTGGTCAATGGTTGGCTTATTCACATAGTCTAGGATCTTTCCAAACTCTTTTCTGAAATCATTAAGCACTTTGTCACCCATCAAGCTAATTAACTTCTGAATACCATCTGTTTCTGGATGTAGGAAAGTATAATGGACATTTCTCTTCCTTGGAATCTCCATGTTGAAGCATCAAATATGACAAGGAATAGGAGATAATGAACCCTGCAAATAAAAAGAACACAAATGATTAATGATGTTATGAAAGGCAAGGCATGTGATCAGTGATGTGTCTGTGTAGTGAATCGGGTAATCAAGTGTCTGTGCAAGGCTACAACATCATCACAAGTATCTTTCTGATCAGGGGTTCATGATTTCAGAATCCATAATTAACAGAACAAGATCATATCACTGAAGCATGCTGGAATAATGGGTATGTTGAAGTTTAGGGTTCCTGCAAACTTGTAAACCCTCCCTATCTCATGGGTGTGCTACTCGGGTCAACATCACCGACTCTCAAAGCCGAATAACAATAATACGTTCACCATTTCCAAGAAATGGCTCATGACCAAATCAGGGAATCAGTTTGGCATTATGTACTAATCAGGGAGGTCTCAGCTGAGTCCAAGGAAACAAGTATCCTTCATAAGTCCTCAGCTTCAAGCACTGAATCGAGAAACAATAGTACATTCATCCCGAAGGGTACACTACTGTCGTTATACAAACAATTTGCCTTACCTGGATTCCTATGAGAGAACCAGACCATCCTATGCGAGTTCCTAGTGGGCCCTCAGATGCAAGTGGGTTTGCCAACAAATGTGGTCTGCCACTGTCATCACTGGAGAGGGATGTTTCCACAAAGGTTTTCAATGATCGATCCCTTGACTGCACATAACTATCAAGGTAGTGTATTGCCCCAGAAAGATTCTGGCGTCAATACATTTCCGAGAAGGTTGCAAGTCAAGGCGTGGAACTCACTAATACCAACATAGCAAGATGCCATGAAGCCAAAGTGGAACCAATCTAAATCCTAGGTGCACTCAAGCCGGGTATTTGGCTTATCTCACAGTAATAAAGCCCATCCCACAGAAAAAATGAAACCAACACAGTCCAGTATATGATGCATGTGAAAATAAATATTGTAAGCAGTAAATAAAGCTGTAAAGTAAACTGTAAATGAAAACAGTAAATAAGCACAACAACACACACATATAAACACCCAAAGAAACAAAACTAAACATGCACTAGGATTGACTCAACAAGGGAAACCAGAGATTTTGGGTTCGATCCCCAGCAGAGTCGCCAACTGTTGCTCCCGGGATTTTCATCCTAGTACAAACACGAAAGTGGCGCAGAAAAGGTAGAGTCGCCAGCCAGGCATTTTTATCCCGAAGGAACGGGAAAGGTAATGCTGCACAAACCTGAGGAAGAAGGAAAGGACAAGGTCCTGCGAACCAAAGATCTGGGTTCGGGAGTCGGTTATGACCTGGGAAGGTATTAGCACCTCAGACTGTCCGCCGTACCCGACGGGATCCACGCTTGTTTGTTTGTTTCAAAGGGTGAGAAAAAGGTGCTGCTGAATAAGAACTGCTAACTAGAACTGGACTAAAATGAGAAAGGGAATTGGAAAAGAAAATGAAAAGAAAGGGGGAAATGTAGGGAAAATAAAGAATGTGCTCGAATGGGCCCTACCCCACTGCCTACGTACCTCATTGGGAAAATGAGGATCAGAGTCGACGTAGTTCGCCTAACTAAGGAAGGAACTATTTATTTGTGTTTTTTATAGCTGGAACTACGTATGTCTATGCTCAGGAGTTACCGGCTCGTCTAGTACGAGTGTGTTTACCGTCTTGCATGCGAGACAAGTCTTCGCAAGTTCGCGTTGATAGTCAATGAGATGAAAAAGAGAAGTTCCCGTAGGAAAGTCGCTTATTGTTTGTTGTTTGCGTTTTAGGATTTTTGTACGAATTTTGCACAAGGAAGTGAATTCAAACTCTTTTCCATGGAACGTGTACTTGCTACTACATTCCAAGATGGAATAATAGAACAAGCACACCAAGCAAGGAGAATTTATCCAAGACTTGTTTCCATGAATTTGGGTTTAAGTTCACTAGCTTGTTGAAATTTATTAAGTGTTTTTGTAGCTTTTATGAAGAAGTATCGTTTATATTTTCTTTGTGAAACAACCCCTTGATGAGACTTGTACATCATGCTAGACAATCCTACACCATTGCAAGATGGAATGAATGCAAGTGCCCCATGGAATAAGGCTATACACAAGGGATCCTTTCATGCATTTATTATGTCTTTTTGGATTTTTGTTTGAAGATGAGAAGAGAAAGACTCAAAAGGAAAAGGTCAAAGCTAATGGGGGACTAAGACACAACCCTAAGTTATCTTATTAAGTACAAGTGTGGTCCTAAAGTTAATGACGTATTCTAACCTACGGAGAAGAAAGAACAAGCTAGAATTCAACTTACTTCCTAAGGAAGTTAAGTTGAATCTAAAGAAAGAAAGAAGCCCTATGAACAAAGCACAAAGGTGTTAAGACAAAGACAAACAAATGCATAAGAGATAGGAATGAAATGATTACCTCATTTTCCCCCCTACAAAACAAATATTAGTATGATGAATCAAAATGAGCAATTATTACATGGTAATATTCACAAACAATTCACACTATCTAAGGAAAAGATTAGTGAGCTCCTAAGACAATTACCTAAACCTAAGGCAACTTATTAGATGGTAAACTTAAAAAGTCAGTAGTTAAACTCAACTTAAGTATTCTAAAGCTACAAGAGTGAACAAATTCAAACTATGTCCTAAAAGGATACTAAACCCTAATGAGAGCTAAGGTAAAGTTACATGAAGAAACTTAAAGGGTTAAGTAAACCAAAATTGCATAAACCCTAAGGTGAATAGGAAATCCAGGGGCTAAAATCTCACTAAAGTACTCTAAGATGTAAAACTACAAGGGGATGAAGATATCCAAGTGAAAGAGATGCAAACTATATGTGGAAAGGTGTGAACATAAGAAGGAAATGCATATGAAACTTCAAAGGAACAAAAACTTAAAGTAGAAACTCAAAAATGAATAAGAGGATTTGAAATCCCCATCCAAAGACCAGGGACTTGATAAAATTTTAAAATGTGGTCTAAACATGCAATGATTGTCACAAAAATAGGTTTTGAAAGGTTAAGATGGAGGATGAAGAAGAATTAGGTCAAAAGGAAGCAAAGGTAACTTATGACTCAAGAAAACCCTAAAATCAAAAGATAAAGACCTAATGGTTGCACTCTACACTTAAGGACCTCTAATGTGACCTACAAGAATCAGAACCAAGACCTTAGATCAATGTCATGAATGCCTTATTCAAATGGGGATGAAATAAGCTTCTAAAATGGACCAAAAATGACTTAGGATTTAAACAACTTGATAAAAATATCAAATGACTTATTAAAATTATGAAATTTAATATTGGACCTCACAACCCAGAGAATGACTCCAAATTCAAATTTTGAGTGGTGAAAGAATCACTAGAATGCAATTAGGGTTATGTGAACCTAGGTGGAAGAATGGACTCAAAAGGACTCAAACAATGACCTAAAAAACCAGAGAAAAATCTTTTGAGGAAATTAAATGAGCTATTAAAATGACACAAAAGGAATGGGATATTTATCCTATGTGGTTTGAGAGGACAAAAATGAACAAATTTATTGGTCAAAAATGAGAAAATTGAGAAACAATTAAAGTGCAAATTAATTCTAACTTCAAAAATGGACAAAAATAAAATCCAAAAATATGAAAAATTAGATAAAATTATGAAGATCCTATGTGAATTTATTTAGAATGTTTTATGGCTTTTTGGTATTTTTAATAATATGAAACGAAAATGATATAAAGTGAGAAAAAATAAATAAAATGGAAAGAAATGGTTTGGGCCTGAGGGGTGCCAAAAGTTACAAAAAACACATGACTGGGCTGAACACACGCATGCAGGGGGTGTGAGTAGGAAACTGAAGACTTTGTGTTGACTTTTGGACACGTGAATGGCACGTTCTCATTAATGTGTTGGCATGTTTTGGGCGCTTGGATCAGACACATCCAATGGCTATGTTATAATTCCAGCTCTGGTCTAGGGTTACTATTCAGGTGACCGGAAGTGACCTCCGGTCATCTTCTTCGGTCACCCCTGGCCTAGGGTTTCTTCAATTCTTCATGAAAATGAATTTTACAACCGTTATTGCACTCGCCTCCCACTACTGGTCATAAATATGGCTTCAAAACTTATTTAAGGTTCATAAATTTCCAGAATCGAAAGCAAGAACTAAACCTGAGAAAATTGAATCTATGCATCTATGATGCCTATCAACTAGCCATCCAATCCATAACCTCTGTCAGGCCTCAAGCAACATAAAACCACTTAGAAATATGCAGTTCGAGCAAGTAAAAATTCAGGACATACCTGAGTTGCAGAGGTGTCAAATTGTTGCCATAAGGCCAGAGATGAGACTCCTTAGAATGTGTGGGCTTGCTTCAGTTCAATAAGAGTGAAATAAACACTCTGTGATGCATGGATCTTGGGAAATTGATGAAGATGCAGTGAGAATCAATGATATGCAGTGTTGAATCCTTGATGATTTGAGATGATCAGGCCATGAAAATGAAGCTAAACACAATGCAGATGATAAATTGAGGTAGATGGAAGCAAGATTGTGGCAATTTGAAGAGCTTGAATTCAAACTGCAGTGAAGATCAACAATGTGCAATGATGAATCTTGAAGCTTTTCAAACTGTGCAATGTTGGATGATGGTTCTTGAGATGATGAAGATGATAGCTTGATGAAGAATGAGGATGAATTGGTGATGATGGAGTTTGCTCGAATTCTCTTGCAATGTGAAAATTCAGAGTGCACTTTGCAATTTTTGGTGAATGTCGCTCCCCCGAAAAGACACCAGGGTCCACAAGGTACAGACGCGAACGGTCAGCAAAAAGAGAAAATGAAGGTGAAATGAATAGAGTCGCCAGCTAGGCATTTTTATCCCGAAGGAAAGGTAATGCTGCATAAACCTAGAAAGAGATGGATAAGACGGTTGCGAACCAGAGAAACTGAGAAAGGGGGTTGGTTACAACCTAGGAAGGTATTAGCACCCAGATTTTCCGTCGTACTCGACGGGATCCACGCTTAAAAGATTGTGTTTAAAGAGGTAGGTGTATGTGCTATCTGTGTGCAAAAGCTAGAAGAAGAAATATACAAGTGTCAGTGCAAAAGGGTGAATTTCTCAGGAACTGAGGCTTAAAAGAGAATGCTGAAAAGGGGGGGGGGGGACACGGAGACTTTTGTTCGATAACAGTTAAGTTATGCCTACGTATCCTCTCGTGCAATTAGGAAGTCAGAACACCGTAGTTCGAATCAAAGAGACTAAAAGATAAAATTGACTGTGAACTGCTTACTTGTCTATGCTCAAGTGTATGACTCGTCTGACTCGAGTGCTAACTGTCTTGCATTAGACGGAAGAAGCAATTTCTAGTTTGTGAATGAGTGTGATGAGAAAAGAATCCCGAAGGAGACGATTATTATTTGTTTTTTGTGTTTTCAGTTTTGTTATTGTTTTTTGGTGTTTTGCATAAGTTAATGAGCTAAAGCCTAAATCAAGGGCTTGTAAACTTATTTTATCCTCCCTGATTAGGGATAATGAGCCCACTTAAGTATGAGATAAGCATCTCAACTTAATTGCCATGATGATGTAAGATTAAGGTCATTAACCTACTTGTGATTATTTAGGTGTTTTTTGGGTTTTTGTTTAGTTTCAAGTAATGAGTTTAATCTCTAATCACAGATCAATGAACTCATTACACCATCCTAATAGAAGGATGATAGATGAGCACACTTAAGCTGAGGAAGATACCTCAACTTAATCCATGGTTAGGGATTAAATTCATTATATAACAAGCCTTTATTAAGTGGATTTTAATTAAGGTATGAGATTAAGAAGTGGATTTTAAGTTTGTAGGACAACTTGAGGGGGACTTGTCCATTAAACACTAGGGTTAGTCCTTCTTAACCATGAGGAAGAATTAGAACCCTAATGTAAGGCCCAAGTTACAAGATAAAGTCTTAATGATTATTAAGATGATTTGATTAAGAGGTTTAAACAAATTAAAGGTTTTACACTTAGGATTAAAGTTATACACTTCATCCTAAGAGAAGGATACAGGTATAACCCTAATTCCAAAGTCCTAAAACTTTAAGAGTTTAGTCTCTGATTATTGAGATGAGAAGAGAGACTCAAGGAGACTCAAAGGTGAAAAGCTAAGGGGGACTAATCACAACCCTAATTATTATCATGCTTGGATATCCTATGGTTTGTGAGGCTTGAGGAAGATCTTCAAGGAAGCCACCAATGGAAGAAGCAGATGAAAGGAGGATGAGAAAGAAGAATAAGTCACTTACTTCATTGAAGAAGATAAGTAACTTAAAGAAAGAAAGTGAGAGAGATGGAACACAAGTGAACAACTTCACTTCAAAGACATATTATAATTCAAATGAAAGAGATAAGAAGAAGTTAGAGGTGAAGGCAAATTCACCTCCCAAAGTAACTTACCAAACCTGAAAAGTTAGCATGAATGCATAAAATATAAAGCATAAAGAAATGAAACGAGATGAAATGAGAAAAGTCAGAAGTTTTCATGCAATGCAAATGTCATGTAAGGTGATGCAAATGCATACAAAGTGCATATGTGTGATCATACAAAGATGAGATGCAAATGGAAGCATGCTTTGAAGTTTGAAAACACATGAAAGTTTATGAAATGAAATGAATGCAACACATGGCAAATGGATGAAGAAATGATCAAGCATGGTAACATGTCCTAAGATGTCTATGATGGCATATGAATGCAAGAAAAGTCATGGCAAGTTCATGTATTGATTAATATGCAAGGTGAATGCAAGTGAACATGAGAAATTAGGGTTATATGGAAGTATGAGATGCAAATGAACAAAACAGAAGCATATGACATGATAAAAAATTGCAATCAAGCTCAAACAAACCCTAATCCCATATTAGGTCACACCCCAAAGGAGAAGGTCAGAAGCCTAAACAATCAAAAGTTATGATTTTCCTAAGTTTTCTAGGGTTTTTGGGTGGTTCAAAGGGAAAAATGCAAATCAAATTGAAAATTCAAGATAAGTTCATGAGGGAAAAGACCTATAAACTACATACAATGTGTGACACAATGCAAAAAGAATCATCTTCAAACTCTTCTTGGTTAGGCATAAATGATTTTTCAAAGTTTGGGCTTAAAAATATGATTTTTATGACCCTTAATTCAAAGAAAATTGGCAAACTATGATCAAACCTAAAAAGAAATTTGTGTGAAGAGTTTGAAAATGTTTCTAAATGCATTGGGATGTTTCATGATTTTTTTGGTGATTTTTAGAAACCTAAATGTATTTTTAATTAATTAAAAGACTTTAATTAATTAAAAATAACATTTAAATATTTTAAAAATGCTTTTTTAATGCAAAAAATAAAATAAAAATTATTTTTGGAATGAGAAAAATATTTAAAGTCAGAATGCCAAAGAAAATAGTTTTGTGATGCTTTTTGCTATTTTAAATAAATTATGCAAGAAAAATGAATTAAAATGAAATAAAAATGATTTAAAATGGAAGGTATGCGCATCCAAGGGCTGAGGTTCAAATTTAGAGGGTGAGGGTAGACTGAGCGCGCAGATGGAAGAATGAGATTGATTCTGGCTAAATGACTTAATTAAATTAATTAAATACGAATTAGGGTAAAGTGAATGAATCAGAACCATTCAAACACGCGCTAATCCTAATATAAGGGCTGAGATTCAAACTGGGGAACTAAACCCTAATTAGGGTTCTAATCATTTTCGGGTGACCGGAGCAAGCTCCGATCATCTTCTCTGGCCAGCCAAACAACCTATCTTCTTCCCTAGGCTAAATCAAAAGCTCTAAAGCTCCAGAAATGATCTACTACCCTCCCTTAACAAGAATCCATCATCAAAACACATTTATCATTCACACAAATCATGATTCGAAGCAAATAGTGAAAATATTCAAAACTTTCAGAAGTTCAATACATGCTCATTTCTCAATCATTTTCAAAACTAAACATATCAGGGTGATTAGCTAATCATGTAGATTCATTTAGAAACTTAAATAGCAAGTTCTGGAAAAAAAATTCATGAAGCTACCTGAGTTGAAGCTTTGTGTTCTTGAGCTTTCTGGCCTCCCTCTTGGTTCAAATCCAACCCAATGATCTTCCTGATGATGAAGATGAGCTTAGAGCAAGCTTGTGATGTCCATTTTGAAGTGTTTGGTTCTGAGTATGCAGAAATCGTATTTCTAATTGGGGGTGTTTTAGGCTATGGTGAAGGGTGTGAAATGATCCTGAGGTGTTTTTGAGTTGATTGGTGAAGAAAGATTGAAGTTTCAGTGGTTGTATGATAAGTTTCGAAGAGATGAAGTTTTTGACAAATTTTGTGGATTCTTAGTTCTTGTGTGTTTCAGGCTGCAATGTTGTGTTCTTTTGAGTCCTTAGGGTTCACATAATGTATGTTGATTGGCCAGAGAGTTGTTGTGGCACAAGCTGATTGGTATGGGGTGATTTGCAAAAAAGTCAAGATTTGTGTACTTGAGGTATGGGCCATGGCAGGTCTGATTTCTTGGGGTGTCTGGCCTCAGCAAGTTTCATGGAGAGCCATAGAATGGTTTTGAGGCAGCTGACACAAGTGGATGAGAGGATCCAATGCATTTTGCAAATTTTGTGAGTTTTGCCCCTTTTGAGATTTCTTGAATTCAATTCATGAAAATACTTGGTTCAATGCACAATTCTGATGTTTAGAGGCCCAATTGACATATTGTGAAGTGTTTGTGTCCATTTGAAGTCATTAGAATGCTTGAACATGCCAATTTGCAAAATCCCTCTTTGACATGAAACTTGAAATTATAGGATTTTTGCCAAATTTGAAAGGCCATATCTTGAGTTCTAGGATGAATCAAGACATGTTCTTGTACTTTTTGAAAAGGGAAAGACCCAATCTACACCTTTCATGACCAATAATTTTTCATTTGAAGCATTTTTGGTTAAGAAAGAGGAGGTTGAAAAACTTTCCAAAAATGGAAAGTTTGCATTTCAAGTCATTTCCATTTTTGGCAAGTTTGTAATTGGCTCGAAATTCTTCAATCTTGTGAACTTCCAACCTCTTCTAAGATCAAATAAAGATCATTGAACTTAAATTTGATGAAAATACCCCTTTGGTTCCATTGTTGGGTGCCTCAGATGCCCTGATTTTGACTTAACTTACTCAAGAAGTTACCCAATGAACATATGACTTCCACAATGAGTTTCTTCATCAAACTTGGTACACATGATCCTTATGACATATTAAGAACATTAGAAACAATAATGGCCCAAAAAATTGGAGTTAAGGCCTCTGAAACCAAAACCCTAATTTTGGTCATCTGTGCAGTGAAAACCCTAGCTCTGCTTCCATGCCTTTGCCAGTTCTTATGATCCCTTGACATTCATGAACTTTGAGGAGTATAATATGATGATAGAACACACATGGACCCTCTTGGAAAGCCTTGAGGCCCTTGGGATGGCTCAGATGGATTCTTGGATTGCTCAGATCACAAACCCTAGATGCAGATGAACTTGAACTATGCAGATGAAACAAAAATGCAATATGAGGTGTAATGCTTATGTTAATGCAAACAAGAAAGATCACAAGCCATGGTGTGATATGAGTGTGGGCAAATTTGGGGTGTTTACAGCTGCCCCTATTCAAGCATGAGTTAGCTGTGCAGGGTGTAAGCGCCTGGTTTATCAGACAAACAAGATAACTTGTGGTTGAATACCAAAGACAGTCCAAAATTTGCACTCACTGGATAGAAGAAGAAAAGGGATATAAATTGTAAAAGGTAGTATAGCATGATTATCAAATGAAGACGATGGAGGACGACCGTCGAGCAGAGGACGACTGTTGGGGATAAAGTGGTAAGTAAAGCAATGACGGGGACGACCGACAAGCTGAGGAAATAAAGAGATCATGACGGGGACGACCATCAGGTAAGGAGATAAGGTTCTCTAGGGATTGAAGTAAAGTCCATGATGGGGACGACCATCAAGTTTGCAAAGTAAAGTAAACAACGATTGGGACGGCCATCGGTTTAAAGAATAAATGAAATAATGATGAGGGACGGTCATCAAAGGTGAAGGACGATCACCTAGCAGGGGACGACTGCTCTTTATCACGACATAGGATGAATGTCGGATAGAAAAGGTAAACGATGGGGATGGCCATCGGATAAACATGATGAATGACGATCATCAAAGAGGTGAAGGACGATCACCTAGCAGGGTACGGCTGCTCTTGGGGTTTATCACGACATAAGAAGAATGTCGGATAACAAGATCAACAATGGGGACAGCCATTGGATGAAATGATGAGGGACGGTCATCAAAAGGTGAAGGACGATGACCTAGCAGGGGACGACTGCTCTTTATCACGACATAGGACGAATGTCGGATAGAGAAAGGTTCCACTAATGGGGATTCCACTGGGGAAAGGATGAGGGACGGTCATCCAAAGGTGAAGGACGATCACCTGGCAGGGTACGGCTGCTGGAAGTATCACGACATAGGACGAATGTCGGATAGAAGAAAGTTTCTCTGTTGGTAACTTACTGGGGAATGGTAAACACGGACGAGTGCTTACGCTTTCAAGAATAAAAGGCATAAGTGTTTGACGTTGTGTATAGATTTAAGATGCGGACGAACATCCTTAAGACCGCAATACATACGAGTATTGGTAGAAACAAACGCTGACGCGTGTCCAAAGGACACGGACGAGTGTTGAATCTGTTGAGGAGTGATATAAGCAGGATACAGACGAGTATCAAAGACTTCTGTATAAGTATGAGTGAGTATTGGTTTGTTGATAAAGTATGAGCAAGACACGAACGATTGTTCGACTTGCTGGGGAATGTATGACACAGACGAGTGTCAAATGTGCACTATATAAACAGGCATTTGTTTTGAGAATGCAAAGGATATGCTTTGGCTTTTTGTGGGGGTAGAATGACACGGACGGGTGTCAAAAGAGTGTGTTATAAACAAGTATTCGTTTTTAGAAAGTGTTCGGGCGACCTTGCTGGGGAAGGATGACATAGACGTGTGTCAAAAGAGCATGCATGAGTATCTGTATCTGAGAGTGCAAAGGGGCGCTTTGGCTTTGTATGTGCAGGGGATATGTTTTCTGTATATTGTTGATGAAATATTAATGGTAATTGTAAGTGACTGGCTCGAACCTGGCTTGTGATCATGCAAATGTTTGATTTTTGCCGTAATGCTCCGTATTAGACCGAATGCTACGCTTATTTGGTGAATATGATGCAAATGTTATGATTATGCAAAAAGAGAAACCAATCTGAGATTCGGATCCTGCTGGGATAAAGATCTCTGACTGATCTGCTTGGAAGAATGTCCCGGCTGGGGAAGAGATCATTGTTGGATCTGTCAGGAGGGAGAGCTCTGCTTGGGGAAATAGATCATTGGTAGATCTATTCGTAAGGAGAACTCAGTTGGGGAGTAGGAAACTTCAGCAACTCCGGTGGGAAAGTATGCATGCATTGTTCTCCTGGGGAGAGAATGGAGACTCTATGGGGAGACCGTTCCCATTAACTTTGCTGAGAATTGGAGATCTGGCATTCTGGTGGGGAATAGGAAGTTCCTTGTCCTCCTTGCTGTGTCACAGTTATCAGGTGCTGCTTGGGGAAATGATAAACTTCTGGGAAGTGGCATGTTGGGGATCTAATGCCTGGTGTGCCCCATGTTGGGTACTGATTCCATCATAGGAGTTAGACTTTCCTGAAAGTAAAAATATATTTCCTACAAGCATTCATTATTAAAGATGGCTCATTTGTTTTATGCAAGTACTGTATCATGAATATTAGACATTTTGCAAACGAAACAAAAATGTACAAAACGAGGTGTGTCTGAAAATTATGATTTTATTGATTTCGGGTGCCCTGAATTGGCAAATACAATCAAAGAAACAAATCCCCTGGAATAAGGAGATTGCTATAAATTGAGAAAAACAAAAGTGTTAGCAATGTTGACGACGCTCCAGTGAGCTTCCTTTGCCATGACCTGTATGACTTTGTCGTTCTTCTCATCTTACTTTCAGAAGAAGGTTGATTCTGACTGATGCTTTATCCTTTTGAAGCTTGCCATGTTATGAGTGATACAAATGAATTCAGAATGCAGTTGTTCTCTTATTCCCTGATTTTGCGTGGATCGTCCTTTCGGGTTTTCAATCCACCGGGATACCCATTTTTTCCTGAGCTGTCCAATGCGGCTTTTCAACTCATCGAGTGTACATTTTTTTCAATTTTCCCTTATTTTTGCCCGAGTCTTTTATTCTATTTTTGACTCGCCGGGATGCCCTATTTTTTCCTGGACTTACATTCGGTTTTTATGTCCAGCGGGTCCTTTTATGCGAAGTATTTTTTAACTGCATATGAATTCACAGGGGATAAGAAATCTTCACCATCCATAGTAGTGAGCATCAGTGCTCCACCAGAGAAAACCTTCTTTACTATGAACGGGCCATCGTAGTTCGGAGTCCATTTGCCCATGTGGTCTGTATGAGGAGGAAGAAGTCTTTTTTTTAGCACAAGATCTCCCACTTGGTATTCCCAAAGCCTGACTTTCTGATCGAAGGCTTTCTTCATTCTTTTCTGATACAACTGTCCATGACAAATTGCATCTAATCTTTTCTCTTCGATCAGATTCGGTTTATTGTACCGAGACCGGACCCATTCTACTTCGTCCAGCTTTACATCCATCATTACCCGTAAGGAGGGTAGCTCAACTTCAACAGGTAGGACTGCCTCCATAACATACACAAGCTGATAAGGTGTTTCCCCAGTGGATGTTCTGATTGAGTTTCGATACCCATGCAAAGAAAATGGTAGCATTTCATGCCTGTCTTTGTAAGTAACCACCATCTTCTGCACAATCTTCTTGATGTTTTTATTAGCTTCCTCAATTGCGCCATTCATCTTTGGCCTGTAAGGAGAAGAGTTGTGATGTTGGATTTTGAAGTCCCGGCATAGTTCTGCCATCATTTTGTTGTTCAAATTGGAACCATTATCAGTAATGATTCGCTCGGGAACTCCATACCGACAGATGATGTCTCTTTTCAGGAATCTGGCCACCACTTGTCTGGTGACGTTTGCATACGAAGCTGCTTCAACCCATTTGGTGAAGTAATCAATGGCTACCAGGATGAATCTGTGGCCATTTTAAGTAGTCGGTTTAATCTTTCCAATCATGTCAATGCCACACATGGCAAAGGGCCAAGGTGAAGACATCACGTTCAAAGGATTCGGAGGCACATGCACTTTGTCTGCGTAGATCTGGAAAATATGGCACTTTCTGGCATAGGCACAACAGTATGCATCCATTGTGATCCAGTAGTAACCTGACCTTAACAATTTCTTAGCCATTGCATGTCCTCCAGCATGGGTACCGAAAGATCCTTCATGCACCTCGTGCATCAGCAGGTCTACTTCTTTCTGGTCAACACATCTGAGAAGAACCATATCAAAGTTTCACTTGTATAATGAACCATCAGCATTAAGAAAGAAACTACTGGCCAACCTTCTCAATGCCTTCTTATCATTGGATGATGCCCCAGGTGGGTATGTTTGATCCTCTAAGAAACTTTTGATGTCATGGAACCACGGCTTGTCATCTTTAGCAATGTCCATAGAGAACACGTATGTTGGCCGGTCTAGTCTGGATACCGAAATCTGAGGCACATAATTGGCAGTCTGAACCTTGATCATGGAGGAAATGGTAGCTAGAGCATCTGCGAACTAATTTTCGTCCCGAGGGATGTACTCAAGTTTGACTGTTGTGAAGAAAGTCAATAATCTCCTCGTGTAGTCACGGTACGGAATCAAATGCTCTTGGTGAGTGTACCATTTGTCGTTGGTCTGATTGATTACCAAAGCTGAATCTCTGAATACATTCAATGTCTTGATCCTGAGGTCAATGGATTCCTCAAGACCCATGATACATGCTTTGTATTCAGCTTCGTTGTTAGTGCAGGCAAAGGTGAGTTTTGCCGAGAAAGGCATATGAACTCCTTTAGGTGTAATGAGCACTGCACCAACTCCACGACCATTCATATTGACAGCCCCATCAAACATCATAGTCCATTATTCTTCTAGGTCAGGCCCTTCAGTGTGAACAGGTTCTTCATGGTCTTTTGCTTTTAAGAACATGATGTCTTCAGCAGGGAAGTCAAATCTCATGGGCTGGTAATTATCAATGGGTTGCTCAACTAGATAGTCAGACAGTACACTACCCTTGATGGCCTTTTAAGAGGTGTACTGAATGTCATACTCTGTCAGAATCATTTGCCATCTTGCCACCCGTCCAGTAAGTGCTGGCTTCTCAAATATGTACTTGACGGGGTCCATTTTTGAGATCAACAAGGTAGTGTGAGTCAGCATATACTATCTTAGTCGGCGAGCAGCCCACGCTAAAGCACAACAAGTTTTCTCGAGCAGTGAATAACGTTGTTCACAGTCGGTAAACTTTTTGCTTAGGTAGTATATTGCATACTCTTTTCGACCAGACTCGTCATGCTGGCCCAACACACACCCCATTGTTCTTTCTAATACTGTCAGGTGCATTATTAGAGGTCTTCCTTCAACTGGAGGCAGGAGGATCGTAGGTTCTTGTAGGTATTCTTTGATCTTGTCAAAAGCCTTCTGACAATCTTCGTTCCACCTGACCGTTTGTTCCTTTCTTAACAATTTGAACAAGGGCTCACATATTGCAGTGAGATGAGATATGAACCTTGATATGTAGTTCAATCTACCTAAGAACCCCCGAACTTCTTTTTCGGTCCTTGGTGCAGGCATCTCCTGAATGGCTTTGACTTTGTCAGGATCAACTTTAATTCCTTTTTCACTTACGATAAATTCCAGCAACTTACCGGAACATACCCCGAATGTGCATTTGTTGGGGTTTAGCTTCAACTGATACTTTCTCAGACGCTTGAACAACTTCAGCAGATTTACCAGATGGTCTTCTTCAGTAAGGGACTTGGTAATCATGTCATCCACGTAACATTCAATTTCCTTATGGATCATATCATGGAATAACGTTACCATAGCCCGTGGATAAGTTGCACCGACATTCTTCAGTCCGAAAGGCATTAACTTGTAACAAAATATGCCCCAAGGTGTGATGAAGGTTGTCTTCTCCATGTCTTCGGCTGACATCTTGATCTGATTATACCCAGAAAATCCATCCATAAAAGAAAATACCAAGAACTAAGCTGTGTTGTCGACCAATACATCAATGTGAGGTAATGGGAAGTCATCCTTCGGGCTAGCTCTGTTCAGGTCCCGGTAATCCACACACATACGTACTTTTCCATCCTTCTTAGGCACTAGTACAATGTTAGCAACCCACGGCGGGTAACTAGTTACAACAAGGAAACTGGCATCCCACTGTTTTTGTACCTCTTCTTTAATCTTCATGGCCATATCTGGGCGAGTACGACGTAGCTTTTGCTTTACTGGAGGGCAATCTTCTTTTAATGGCAGCTTGTGCATAACAATATCCGTATCTAGACTTGGCATGTCTTGATAGGACCAAGCAAAGACGTCGACGTATTCTCGAAGCATGTCCATAGGCTATTCTTTTACTGAAGCTTGCAGACTGGCCCAAATCTTTACTTCTTTCAAATCTTCTTCGGTACCAAATTAATTGTTTCAACCTCCTCCTGATGAGGAATAATCATTTTCTCTTCTTGCCTCAACAACCTGGCTAACTCTTCAGGCAACTCATAGTCTTCTTCAACCCCTTCATCAGCTTGATTAATTGGATTGTCGAAGTCATACAAGGTCATAGCAGTGCTGTTGTCAGTGCAATCTGGAGGATAATCTCTGCAAGGGTTGAGATTTGTTCGTTTTAGTGATCAATTTTAATCTTGTTTATAAAAAGTGTAAATGAAATTAGTATTTTGAAAACATTGCCATTTTATTGTTTTGTACAAAATCAAAAAGAATGAAAAGACAGTGAGCGAAAGAGGAAATTGTTTGCAAAAGATGTCTGATATTCATTGATATTCCATTTGCACAAAATTACAATATGGCCCTATTACAAAATGAGTCCTGACACCTTGGGCAAGATACAGGACTTGATGCATGCTGAAAAAAGCAGGAAATAATAATTACTCTCTAGGAGTAACCCTTATAATTTCCTGGGAAGACCAGTTAAGGACTTGGTGACCCGGGATCCTTGGACGTATCCAGCTCTCCAGGTTGAGGTAGCTTTCCGCCTCGTCTTCCACGTTGTTAACAACATTAGGGGTGAGCATCCCCCCACTGATGAACTTGGGCTCCTTAGCAGCCTCTGTTTGATCTTTTCGGAATGGTCTATAACCCAAACCGAATTTGTCCTCCTTCTTCTCCACCGGTAGCAGCTTGCCCCAGCCTTGGGTATTTCCATCTTCAACAACCTTCCGGGCCTGCTGATAGGAGACAATTGAAGTACCCATCCTATCCTCCTGGGATGCAGCAAATACTTCAGTCGTCGCCTCATTGACGTTCAGTGCTTCGAACCCTTGGCTCATAGTTTCATGGATTTCACCATCCATCTCAATGTACTTGTACGTAGCCAGATGGCTAACAAAGATGTACTCTTCACCACAGATGGTGATAATCTGTCCTTCCCACTCATATTTCAATTTCTGGTGAAGGGTCGACGTAACTGCGCCAGCAGCGTGAATCCATGGTCGACCCAACAAACAACTGTAGGTCGGCTGAATGTCCATCACATAGAAAGTAGTCTGAAATACCTGCGGACCGATTATCATAGGCAGCTCCACTTCTCCAAGAACAGACCTCTTGGAACCATCGAAAGCTCTGACCACCAGATTTCTTGGTCGGAGAGCTATACCATCATATTCGAGCTTGACAAAAGCCTTCTTTGGCAAGACATTGAGTGAAGACCCAGTGTCAACAAGAACATGAGAGAGCACAGCCCCTTTACACTCCAAAGTGATGTGTAAAGCTTTGTTGTGGTGACATCCTTCCGTTGTTAAGTCATCATTGGTGAAACCTAGCCCATGGCTAGTATTGACATTGGACACTACTGTCTCAAGTAGATTCACTGTGATCTCCTCCGGCATGTAGGCAGCGTGCAATACTTTAAGTAGTGCATCCCGATGAGCTTCGGAACACAACAACAGGGATAAGATGGAGATCTTGGAAGGGGTCTGGTGGAGCTGATCCACAACCTTGTAGTCACTTCTTTTAATTATCCTCATAAATTCATCCACATCCTGATCAAAGGTTGATTTATGGGCTTCTTTTGGTACAGGTTCTTCAGGTGCCACACTTTTCCCTTTGGCTTTGGCAGCATCCTCTACCTCAGTATTAGTTCTTGGAGCTTGTGACGCGAAGAGGCGTCCGCTTCGGGTGTAGTCTCCGCCTCCTCCGACATTATCCACTTGTGGTGTGTGAACCGAAGAATCAAGAAGGACTCTTTCCCCGTTGCAGTAAAGGTCTGAACCATAGTGCCATGGTACAACATTGTTTTTATCATACAGAATGGGCCCTAGCATCGTGATGGTGACTGGACTAACTGCAGCAGAGGTAGGGACCGTTATTGTTTGTGGATCATAAAAGATGGTGACAGGACTTCTGATTGATGATGGTGGTGATTGACTGAAGCTTGGTTGTTGCTGAAATTGTTGCTGAGATTGTTGTTGATAATTGTTGGAAACAGGGACCGTTGTAGGGTCATAATAGTTGGTGACTGTGGAGACGTCATTATTGGTGGTTGTTGTAGTTGTAGAAGTTGATGCCATTGAACTGGTGTTTGTTGAAGTGATGGAAGAGGTGGTTGTTGATTTTGTAGACGAGTCTGTAGGAACAATTGTCTTTGCAGTTGTAGGAGAATCATTTGTCGTTGAAAAAGGAGTTGTTGGTGTTGTAGAAGCTGTTGTTGTTATTTGTAGGATAACCTCTTTTATCAAGCCATTGATGTCATTCCTCAAGCTTGCACACCCATTGATGGAAACCTTGCAAGATTCACAACAGGCCTCACAACCTAGAAACACCTGACATTTTAAAAGTTGAGCTTTAACCTTTGCCAGAGGTGTCTGAATACTTGCAGTATCTGCAATTAAACTCATGGGTGAGCCCTCCTCTATTGCATTTATCCTTGGCCCCCATGGCTGGGCATAGGATTCTTCGTGACATTAGGAGGTGGTGCAAAATTCAGGGCTTTTGAATCTACCAGATCCTGGACCTTCATGTGCAGAGCCCTGCACTTTTCTGTGGCATGGCCAGGTGCATTAGAATGAAAAGCACACTTGGCGTTAACGTCGTAATTTCTCGGAAGGTTCTGAGGATCTGGTGGAGCCATTGTCCTTAACTCGACAAGATTAAGCTTTAGGAGTTGTGGAAGCAATGTAGCATATGGCATTGGTATAGGGTCAATCACCCTGTTGATCTGAGATGGCCACTGCTGAAAAGGGCATTGTTGTTGGTTGTTGTTATTGTTGTTGTAGGATCTTTGTTGAGGAAACTGTGGCTATTGAGGAAAGTGTTGTGGTTGTTGAGTATATTGAGGAGGTGGAGTAGGAATAGTGACGGTGACAACTGATCTTGGCAGATATTGGAGTCTCCCTCTTCCCACATGTACATAATTTGTTTCACCGGATCTGCGGGGCCCTGCAAACGGCTTCCTTGCACTGCTTGAACTGGCGACGTTATCGGAAATCTTTCCCATCTTCAGTAAGCTTTCAATTCTTTACCCAACTATAACCACGTCTGCAAAGCTAGTGGAAGAAAATGCAGCCAACCTATCAATATAAGTCCCCTGGAGGGTGTTCATGAACATATCTGCCATTTCCCTTTCTGACATCGGGGGTTGAATGAAAGCAGCTAATTGCCTCCATCTTTGGGTGTACTCTCTAAAGCTTTCTCGGGAAGATTGTAACATTCCAATCATAAGGGTTCTGTTTGGAGCCATATCCAGATTGTACTAATATTGACGAATGAAGGCTTCGGCCAAGTCTTTCCAATTCCTAACTGTGGCCCTGGTCAAGTGAGAGTACCATTCCCGGGGTGCCCCTATCAAGCTATCCTCAAAGTAAAACATCGACAGTTTCTCATCCATGGTGTAGGATTTCAATCTCCCCAGGAAAGACTGAAGATGGGTATGTGGGCAGGGTGTGCCATTGTATCTCTCAAAACAAGGAGGTTTGAACTTGTGAGAAATTCTAACCCCCTCCACTAATCCCATATCCATGACGTCAAAACCCAGAGAGTTTTGGGATTCAAGAGACCTTAGCTTTTCAGCTATCTCATCCAGCCGCCGATCGTAGACTTTGTCTCCAGCCCCAACCACAGTAAATTGCTCTTCTTGAGGGTCCTCCTGCAAGGCCCTCCCTCCAGTGTTGCCTTGGGTGTTTCTTATAGCATTAATGTCTGGGTTCAGATGAGGTCCGAACTCTGGAGGATCAGTATGAGGCTGCACATGATCGTTGTTACCGGTACCCCCTGTACCTGGGTGGTGTTCTTCTGGAGTTTGCTGCTCGACCAACTCCCTCAGTCTCTCCTGGCTCTGAGCTAAACCAGTCATCACTGCCATAAATTGATTCATTTGGGCCCTCATCTCAGTCCTTTCATTGGCCATTTGGGTCCTCACATCAGTCAAATCCTGTTGAACCTGATCCATTTGTAATCCCGGAAGGTTGTTTCTTGTCGGGTACCAGTGCACTCTATTGACGGGGAACACTCTTCTACGAGCAATGTTTCCTGAAATTACAACAAAGTGAGAAACAAAAACAAAAACCTACAAAACAAAGAAAAGATGTTAGTATGCAATGCATGATGCCTATTTGTCTTCCAAGGGTATCCGGTTTGGTTCTTTGGTTTTGACCTTTCCAGACCTCGAGGAAATGATGATGTTGCAGAGAGATAAAGCCCATGAAGTAAAACAAACCATACATTACAAAGAGTGAAGATACATAGTTTGATTACAACGAAGTTCCCATGGCGGGTTAAAATACAACAATAAAATCAAAAGTACAAACAAAAAGGAGGTACAAATACAAAGAAATCAAACATCCAGTCCAAAGTCATCCTCTCTGACTTCCTTCAGGAGATCCTCAGTCACTGGACCCACTGGGTGCTCTGTGATGGTCCTAATGAGGAGGTTCCTAGTGGCAATGGCACTGGTCAACTTCTTGTGCTTATCCTGATCCTTTGATCTCTTCAACCCCGCCCGAAGTTTCAACTCAAAGATCTCCTTCTGTGCTGCTAACAAAGCTACCTGACTCTTCTTTTCATTGGCTTCTAGCTATTATATCCTAGCTTGGGTCCTCTGGTCTTCCTGTACACGAGCCTCAGTGATCCTGATCCACCTAGCCTGACTCTCCTCTAAGTAATACTCAGCTCTGGCCTTCTGAGTCTTAACTTCCTTGCAAGCATTCTTCAACACTAACTCTCCTGCTCTAGCCTTCCTGATGTAGTCATCTGTCTTCTCAATCTTGGTCAAGTGCTTAATCCGGAGCTTCTCTAACCTTTCATTATCCAGACGGATGTCATTCCTTTCCCAGAGGGTCTTCTTCAAAGCTTTAGAGAGCTGAGTATTCCTTTCCTTCAATTTCTCAAACTCCTCTAAACTGACAGTAGTTGCAGGCTCCACTGCTGATGGTCAAGGTACATCCTCTAAGGTGAATGACATATGGGTGATCTGTCCCCTGACACGAGACCAGTCAAGATACTGAGCTGAGGCTATGTTGTTGCACTTGCCAAGAATAGCTGTCCCCTTAGTCTGAATATTGTCCCAGGCCCAGGCTACCTGTCTGACAATGGCAAGATTGTGCTGAATGTCACAATAGAGGGTCTCTATCAAATCTTGCCCTCTTGGGGGATGTACCAAGGCATACCCTAATTGCCTTTTGAAAAGCAAAGGATTGTAATTGATGCAACCCTTTACTCCAACCAGGGGTACATTGGGATACTTCCCACAGTTGGTAATGATATCTTTGCCCTTGGTGCTCTGAGTGCACCATCTGATGTCTTCCGAGGTAAGGGAAATCATTCTCTTAGCCCAGTTCCTTTACTGATGAGGATTCAAGAAAGTGTCTAACTTTGGCAAGTGCCTTAACAACCAACAGTATAAGAGGGGTGCACAACATCTGACCAATCTTCCCATTTGCTTCTCATTCCTTTGGTGCACTGAGTAGTAAAAGTCTCCAAGCAAGGTAGGGACTAGATTCCTCAACAGGAAGAGGTGGATGGCACTCCTGCTTACAAACTTTGGCTCGTCTGCAAACAAGATGACTCCATATATGCTGAGTGACAGAAGAGCACAAACAATGTCCCACTTCCCTACTGCAGCATGAAGGGTGGCCTAAGTAACCAAGAAATCCAAATGAAGGCATGGAATTCCAGCCTTGGTGGTCATATTCTGGTCAATGAGAGTGGGCTCCAAGTACAAAGCCTTAGCTACATCTTCATTCTTAGGAGCAACCATCTCAGGGTTGAAGGGAATCCCCCTCCTGATGGGGACACCTAACAACATAGAGAACTCTTCCATCAATGGTCCCAACTAAAAATCTGGGAAAGTGAAACATCTGAGAGGAGGGTCATAAAACTGGAGACATGTGTGGATCATGCTCCTCTGGGATGCATCCAGGTCCATGATCATGTCTATAATGCCACCCTAATGTTCCATAAATAAAGGGACATGATCAGGAGTGATGAGAGCCTGTATCTTCCTGATGCCTGTCAAAGTGGGCTCAAAGAAATGATAGGTGATGTTGCTTTTCCTGGAGGTATCCATGCTGACAAATGGATGCTGCTGAAGAAGACTGAGGGTAACTGCTGATAAAGGCCACTGAAGAAGATGCTGAAGAAGAGTCTCTGATGAAGACAACTAGTGAAGAGAACTGAAAAGAATCTCTGGTGAAGATAGCTGGTGCAGATAGCTGAAGGAATCTGAGCAGTAGAACAGGTCAAAACCAAACTAAAGATAAGATGTGGATACCTTGTAAAACAAATAGAAAAATGTTAAATGATGCAAAATGATGTATGCAGAATGATATGCAAAGGGTTTGTGATCAAGTGCAGGATCTGTTATCTGCCTGGATAGGGTCCATGTGTGTTCATAAGTCCGGATGGAGGCTTAGAAAACCAGTAACCAGGCGGGGGACTCAAATAAAGAGTCACAAGTCCAGGGTTTCACAAGAACAGTCCAAAAATGATACAACCTTAACAAAACTAGTAACAAGGGTATGATGAGGCCAAGGGTTCCTGCAAACCTGTAAACATCCCAACCCCCTCACATGTGTTGTTCTAGAACAAGGATCCTCAGACTTGGATCAGTTATGAGAAGTGTAAACACTTCTAACCCGGAGGTACAGTGTTTACAATAAGAATAAAGGATCCTCCTCTAATTCACCTCAGATGCTGAAGGTCATAAAAAGGTCATCCAGACTTAGCAGGCTTCCTAGATAGCCCTAGTACTACAAGAAATATGTAGCACAGAGTTCTCAAGAAGAAATCCATGTCTGAATCGTGTTTCATATTCCCGCACTAGACCGAAATGGAATGGGAAAGAATATGAAGCCACTATATCCTATGTGTCACTCAGGTCCCCGGTATGGAACCTTACTCACTCAATAACCCTCCCACCAAAGGAAACAACAGATCCAGCACAGATGATATGATGATAACAGTATGGAATGCATATAAACAGTAAATGAAAGCAATAAATAAAGCTGTACACAAAGCAATAAATGAAGCAATAAACAATAAGAATAAGTAGCACATAACACCCCCATAAACACAAATCAAACAAGCGCTAGGAGAAACCCACAAAAAAACCAGAAACCCTGGTTGCAAGATAAGTCCCCAGCAGAGTCGCTAAGTTGTCACTCCCCCGAAAAGACACTAGGGTCCACAAGGTACAGACGCGAATGGTCGGCGAAAAGAGAAAATGAAGGTGAAATGAATAGAGTCGCCAGCTAGGCATTTTTATCCCAAAGGAAAGGTAATGCTGCATAAACCTAGGAAGAGATGGATAAGACGGTTGCGAACCAGAGAAACTGAGAAAGGGGGTTGGTGACAACCTGGGAAGGTATTAGAACCCAGATTATCCGTCGTACTCGACGGGATCCACGCTTAAAATATTATGTTTAAAGAGGTAGGTGTATGTGCTATCTGTGTGCAAAAGCTGGAAGAAGAAATATACAAGTGTCAGTGCAAAAGGGTGAATTGCTCAGGAACTGAGGCTTAAAAGAGAATGTTGAAAAGGGGGGGGGGGGACATAGAGACTTTTGTTCAATAATAGATAAGTTATGCCTACGTATCCTCTCGTGCAATGAGAAAGTCAGAACACCGTAGTTCGACTCAAAGAGACTGAAAGATAAAATTGACAGTGAACTGCTTACTTGTCTATGCTCAAGTGTATGACTCGTCTGACTCGAGTGCTAACTGTCTTGCATTAGACGGAAGAAGCAAGTTCTCGTTTGTGAATCAGTGTGATGAGAAAAGAATCCCGAAGGAGATGATTATTATTTGTTTTTTGTGTTTTCAGTTTTGTTATTGTTTTTTGGTGTTTTGCATAAGTTAATGAGCTTAAGCCTAAATCAAGGGCTTGTAAACTCATTATATCCTCCCTGATTAGGGATAATGAGCCCACTTAAGTATGAGATAAGCATCTCAACTTAATTGCCATGATGATGTAGGATTAAGGTCATTAACCTACTTGTGATTATTTAGGTGTTTTTTGGGTTTTTGTTTAGTGTCAAGTAATGAGTTTAATCTCTAATCACAGATCAATGAACTCATTACACCATCCTAATAGAAGGATGATAGATGAGCACACTTAAGCTGAGGAAGATACCTCAACTTAATCCATGGTTAGGGATTAAATTCATTATATAACAAGCCTTTATTAAGTGGATTTTAATTAAGGGATGAGATTAAGAAGTGGATTTTAAGTTTCTAGGACAACTTGAGTGGGACTTGTCCATTAAACACTAGGGTTAGTCCTTCTTTAACATGAGGAAGAATTAGAACCCTAATGTTAGGCCCAAGTTACAAGATAAAGTCTTAGTGATTATTAAGATGATTTGATTAAGATGTTTAAACAAATTAAAGGTTTAACACTTAGGATTAAAGTTATACACTCCATCCTAAGAGAAGGATACAGGCATAACCCTAATTCCAAAGTGTCGCTCCCAAAGATTTGCATCCCGGTACAAGCACGAACGGTCGGCGAAAGGGGAAATGAAGGTGAACTGAAATAGAGTCGACAGCTAGGCATTTTTATCCCGAAGGAAAGGTAATGCTGCATAAACTTAAGAAAAGGATGGATAAGACGATTGCGAACCAGTGATACTGAGAAAGGGGGTTGGTTACAACCTGGGAAGGTATTAACACCCAGATTGTCCGTCGTACTCGACGGAATCCACGCTTAAGAGTTTGTGTTTAAAGGGGTAGTGTCTGTGCTATCTGTGTGCAAAAACCTGAAAAAGAATGTACAGGTGTTAGTGCAAGAAAATGAAGTGAGGTGCTCAGGAATGAGGCTTAAAAGATAATGCTGGAAGAGGGGGAAGACACAAAGACTTTTGTTCGATAACTGTTAAGTTATGCCTACGTATCCTCTCGTGCAATGAGGAAGTCAGAACACCGTAGTTCGACTCAAGGAGACTGAAAGATAAATTGACTGTGAACTGCCTGCTTGTCTATGCTCAAGTGTATGACTCGTCTGGCTTGATTGCTAACTGTCTTGCATTAGACGGAAGAAGCAAGTTCTCGTTTGTGAGTGAAGATGATGAGAAAAGAATCCCGAAGGAGATGATTATTGTTTGTTTTTGTGTTTTCAATCTTTTATTGCTTTTTTGTGTTTGTCATAAGTTAATGAGCTTAAGCCTAAACCAAAGGTTAGTAGACTCATCATATCCTCCCTTTGATTAGGGATAATGAGAATACCTTAAGTATGAGATAAACACCTCAAACTTAATTACCATGATGATGTAGGATTAAGATCATTAACCTACTTATGATTATTTAGATGTTTTTGAGTTTTTTTGTTTAGTGTTAAGTAATGAGTTTAAGCCATAATTAATTATTAGTGGACCAACTTAAGCTGAGGAAGATACCTCAACTTAATCCATGATTATGGATTAACCTCATGACAAAACAAACCTTTATTAAAGTGGATTTTAATTAAGGGTGAGATTAAGAAGTGAATTTTATGATTTGTAAGACAACTTGAGGAGGACTTTTCCATTAACACTAGGGTTAGTCCTTCTTAACCAATAAAGGAAGAATTAGAACCCTAATGCAAGGCCCAATTTACAAGCCATTGTCTTAATGATTATTAGATGGATTGATTAAGAGGTTTAAACAAATTAAGGGTTTAACACTTAGGATTAAAGTTATACACTCCATCCTAAGAGAAGGATGCAGGCATAACCCTAATCACAATGTCTTAAAACTTTAAAGGTTTAGTCTCTAATGATGAGGTGAGAAGAGAGACACAAAGGTAAAAGCTAAAGGGGGACTAATCAAAACCCTAATTATTGTCATGCTTGGATGTTCCTATGATTTGTAAGGCTTTCAAGAGATCTTCAGAGAAGCCACCAATGGAAATACAGATGAAAGGAGGAGAAGCAGAAAAAACAAGTTACTTACTTCACTGAAGAAGATAAGTAAATTGGAGGAAGAAAGTGAAGGATGAACAGGAATGAGCAAGCTCAATCTAAAGAAAATGAAAATTAAGCAAGGATGCATAAGAAAAATATGAAGAGAAATGAGAAGTGAAGGCAAATTCACTTCTCAAGTTACTTACCACCTGAAAAGGTTAGCATAATGAAAGGAATGAAATGAAAATGAAACATATGCAAGGATAAAAAACAAAACCAGAAGTAATCAAATGATGCAAATGATTCTATGAGATGATGCAAAGGCATGTCAAGTGCAATGAATGTTCATACAAGAGATGGAATGCAAAGGATGCATGCTTTGAAGTTTGAAAGTTCATGAAAGTTTATGAAATGAAATGAATGCACATCATGGCAAATGAACGAAGAAATGATCAAGCATGATTCTAATATGTCCTAAGGTGTCTTAGATTCCATATGAATGCAAGAAATTTCATGGAAAGTCCATGTATGGATGTATATGCAAGATGAATGCAAATGAACATGAGAAATTAGGGTTTTAAGGCAACATGAGATGCATAAGGTCAAAACAGAAGCAAACCACAAGATAAAAAATTTCAAATGAACTCAAAGGAACCCTAACCCCATATGATATCACACCCCAAAGGAGAAGGTCTAACTCTTAACCTAAAGAAAGTTGTGATTTTTCTAAGTTTGCTAGGGTTTTAGGGTACCTCAAAAGGGAAAATGCAAATCAAATGGAAAATGAAAGATAAATTTGTGAAAAAAATATGCTAGATACTACATGGTATATGAAGAACAATGCAAAAAGAACCAATGTCAAACCCTTCATGGTTAGGAAGAAAAGAATTCTTGAAGTTAGGGTTCAAAAATGGGATTTTAATGAACCCTAAATTCAAGAAAAATGTCAAATTTGGATCAAAACCAAAAATAAATTTGTATGAATGGTTTGACAATGTTTCTAAATGTCCTAAGATGCAATGTGAATTATTTTGGAATTTTTAGAAAAGTAAATGGTATTTTAATTAATTAATTTCCATTAATTAATTAAAATAAACATTTAAATATTTTTAAAATGATTTTTTAATACAAAAAATAAAAATAAAAATGTTTTTGGGTGGAGAAAAATATTTGAAATCAAAATGCAGAAGAAAATAGTTTTTTGGAATTTTCTAAGTATTTTAAATAAATTATGCAAGAAAAATGATTAAAAATGAAATAAAATTTAAATTAAATGAAAGTAAGCTGATCCAAGGGACAGGATTTAAACTAGGGAGGAAAATGTTGACTGGCGTGTAATCCAAGGGCTGAGGTTCCATCTGGCATTTTTATTAATTAAACCTAATTAATTAAATTAATTAAAAGATTAGGGTTTAATGAGGCAATTTGAGCCATCCAAACACGCGGGTAAGCAAGATCCTACGGCTATCATTCAAACTAACCCTAAACCCTAATTAAACTTTTAATGACTCTCAGGTGGCCGGAGAAGACCTCCGGTCATCTTCTCCGGCCAGCTCTTCACCCTAATTTCCACTCTAAGTCATCCCAGACCCCCTAACTCTCCAGAATCACTCAACTAACAACCCTAAACACGAATCCAGCAACAAAATCCATTTATGTTTCCTTAAATTCATGAATCGAAGCAAAACGGAAAATGATGCAAAAATTTCAGAAGTTCAATACATGCTTAATACTTGATCATTTTCAAAACTAAACACATCAGGATCATCAGTGAATCATGAAGAATCATTTAGGAAGTTAAAAACACATTTCTGGAAAAAATGTTCTTGAGGTTACCTGAGATGAAGCTTTGCTATCTGGAGCTTTCTGGCCACTTCTCTTGTGCAAACCCACTCCTCTTGACCTCCTAATGAAGCTTTGATGCTTGGAAGGAATTTATAATGGCTGGTTTGAATGGTTGTTCTTCAACTGGCCAGAAATCGTGTTTCAGTTTTGGGGGCGTTTAGGCTACAATGAAGGGTGGGAAATGATCCTCTTGTGATGCTGAGCTGATTGATGAAAAGAGTTTGAAGTTTGAGTGTGTGTGTTGTGAGTTTCAAAAGCTTTTGCTCTAGGGTGATTTTTGGGAACTTAGTGATTTTGAAGTGTTAGGCTGGCTTGTGTTGTGTTATGAGTTGCATTTTGTCCACATAACAATGTTTGATAGGTCAGAGGAGTTGTTATGGACTGTGGTGATTGGTATGGGCTCTCTTGCAAAAAGTCAACAAAACTTGTACTTGAGGTATGGGCTCATGTTGCAACTGGCTTTTGGCTTGTCCTGGCTCAGCAAAGATTAAGGAGAACCATGGAATATGTTTTGTGGTGATTCAACAAGTGTGTGAGAGGTTTTGTATCATTTTGCAATTTTGAGGAAGTTTGGCCCCTTTGTGATTTCTTGGTGTGCAAGGCATGAAATGAGATGGTTCTTTGGGAAATTTTGGTTACAAAGCATTGCATTATGTTGGTATGATGCTTAGAGAGTGATTAGAGGTCACAAAATGACTTGGCTTGTGAAATTGCAAAAAATCCTCTTTGGTGTGAAAGTGAAAATTATGTGATTTTTGCCAACTTTGCCAAGCCATAACTTGAGTTCCATAATGAATTAGAACTTGTTCTTGTACTTTTTGAAAAGGGAATGATCCAGTCTACAACTTTCATGACCAACAATTTTTCATTTGAAGCATTTTTGGTTGAGAAAGAGGAGGTTGAAAAACTTTCCCAAAATGGAAAGTTTCCATTACAAGTCATTTCCATTTTTGGCAACTTTTGGTTTAGCTCAAATTTCTTCAATTTTGTGAACTTCCAAGCACTTCAATGATAAAATAAAGATCATATAACTTCAATTTGATGAAAAATCCACTTTGGTTCCATTGTTGGGGGTCTCAGATGCCCTGCTTTTGCTGTGACTTGCTTAAGAAGTTACCTAGTGAACAAATGACTTCCACAATGAATTCATTCATCAAACTTGGTACACATGATCCTTATAACATATTGATACTATTAGAAACAAGAATGACCAAAAAAGTTGGAGTTATGGCCTCTGAAACCAAAACCCTAATTTCAGGTCATCTGTGTAGTGAAACCCTAGCTCTGCTTCCATGCTTTCCAATTTCTTGTAATTTCTTGACTTCCTTGATCTTTGAAGGATATATTATGATGATAGAACACACATGGGCCCTCTATGAACAATTGGATACCTTTGGAGTAGCTCAGATGGATCCTTGGATTGCTCAGATCACAAACCCTAGATGCAGATGAACTTGAACTATGCAGATGAAGCAAAAAATGCAATATGATATGCTATGCTTAAACTAATGCAAATATGAAAGATCACAAGCCATGGTGTAAACTTGGTGAGGGCAAATTTGGGGTGTTTACGGCTGCCCCTATTCAAACACGAGTTAGCTGTGCAGGATGTAAGCGACGGCTTAACAGACAAACAAGATAACTTGTGGTTGAATACCAAAGACAGTCCGAAATTTGCACTCACTGGGGAGAAGAAGAAAAAGGATATAAATCGTAAAAGAAAGCATAGTATGATTATCAAAATGCGGGCGATGGAGGATGACCCTCGAGCAGAGGACGGCTGTTGGGGATAAAGCAATGACGGGGACGACCGACATGATGGGGAAGTAAAGAGATCATGATGGGGACGACCATCAGGTAAAGAAACAAGATTCTCTGGGGATAAAACAAAGGCAATGATAGGGACGGCCACCAAGTTTACAAAGTAAGGTAAACAACGATGGGGATGGCCATCGGTTCAGAGAATAAACGAAATAATGATGAGGGACGGTTATCAAAGGTGAAGGAAGATCACCTAGCAGGGGACGGTTGCTTTTTATCACGACATAGGACGAATGTCGGATAGAAAAAGGTCAACAATGGGGACGGCTATCGGATAAGCATGATGAAGGACGATCATCAAGAGGTGAAGGACGATCACCTAGAAGGGTATGGCTGCTCTCGGGGTTTATCATGACATAGGATGAATGTCAGATAACAAGATCAACGATGGGACGACCATCAGATAAAAGTGATGAAGGACGATCATCAAAAGGTGAAGGAAGATCACCTAGCAGGGGACGACTGCTAAATATCACGACATATGACAAATGCCGGATAGGAGAGCATTCCAATAATGGAGACTCCGCTGGGGAAAGGATGAGGGACGGTCATCCAAATGTGAAGGACGATCACCTGGCAGGGTATGGCTGCTGAAAGTATCACGACATAGGACGAATGTCGGATAGAAGAAAAGTCGTTTTGTTGGCGACTTGCTGAGGATTGGTAAACACGGATGAGTGCTTACGCTTAAGAAATAAAATGTATAAGTGTTTTGAAGTTGTGTATAGATTAAAGATGCGGACGAGCATCCTTAAGACTATGATACGGACGAGTATCGGTAGAAACAAACGCTGACGAGTGTTCAGAGATGATGATACAGACGAGTAACAACTGGTTAACAAAGAATACGGACGAGCGTCAAATCTGTGGGGAATAAGCGTATATACAAGATACGGACGAGTATTTGTATAAGTATGGACAAGTATTATGAAGTGTGAGCAAGACACGGACGAGTGTTCAACTTGCTGGGGAAAGGTGACACGGACAGGTGTCAGGAGAGAGAGTGTATAAGTTATGAACAAACATTTGTAGATGAGAGTGTAAAAGGTATTCTGGCGACCTGTGGGGATAGGATGACACGGACCGGTGTCAACAAGAGTGTATCTATGACAAGTGTTTGGTTTGTAATAAGTGTTTATGGTTTGCAATAGGCGTTTAGGCAACTATGTTGAGGAGTGGTGACACGGACGGGTGTTAAGAGAGTGTATAGGTATCTGTATTCAAAGAGGATGTTTGTGGCTTATATCTGCAGGGGGACATAATGACACGGACGAGTGTCGAAAGAGTACATATGAACATGTATCTGTGTTGGGGGAGTGCAAAAGGGGATGCTTTGGCTTTTTGTAGGGAGATTGAGATGACACGGACGAGTGTCAAGAAGAACATGTTATGGACAAGTATTTGTACTTGAGGGTGCAAAGGGACGCTTTGGCTTTTATGTGCAAGGGATGTATTTTGTATATTGTTGATGAGGTACTGTTGGTATTTGCAGGTGACTGGTTCGAACCTGACTTATGATCATGCAAATGTTTGATTTTTGCCGTAATGCTCCGTTTTAAACGGAATGCTAGGCTTTGTGGGGGAAAATGATGCGAATGCTATGATTATGCAAAAGAAACCGATCCAGGATTCGGATCCTGCTGTTGGAGATCTCTGACTGATCTTTTTGGAAGGATATCCCAGCTGGGGATGCGATCATTGGTAGATCTGATAAGATATATGGTTCTTCTTGGGGGAAATAGATCACTGATAGACCTATCCAGTAAGGAGAAAACCCAGCTGGGGATGAGGAGGCTTTTGTCACTTTGTTGTGTAAGAGCTTCAGGCATTGCTCTTCTGGATAGAGGCTGGAACTCTGCGGGGCAATGGTTCTTTTGTCTTTGAGAGATTCGACACTCTGTTTGGGGGAGGAAAGATCAATGGACGATCTTCCTAGAGGACTCTGTGGGGATCCCGGCTGGGGATGCTCTTGCTGAATAATCCTATACCGGGGACAAGGAGGCCTTGACAACTCTGTTGGGGTAAGAGCATTTTCAGATGTTGCTTGGAGAAGATATGTTGGGGAAGTGATGCCTAGCATGCCCCATGTTGCGTATTGGATACCTGCAATCCTGTTAAGACAAAGAAACGCACAAGTATCCCGAGGTATCCCTTATCGGATTCCGTCATAGGGGTTAGATATTCCTGAGAGTAAATACATTTCCTGCAAGCATTTATTAAGAATGACACATTTGTTTTATGCAAATATTATATCATGGACATTGGACATTTTGCAAACGAAACAAAAATGTACAAGACGAAGCGTGACTGAAAACTCTGATTTTATTAATCTGGGTGCCTTGAATTGGCAAATACAGTCAAAGAAACAGATCTCCTGAAATGAGGAGATTGTTACAAATTGAGAAAAGTAAAGGTGCTGGCAATGTTGACGATGCTCCGTTGAGTTTCCTTTGCTATGACCCGTATGACCTTGACGTTCTTCTTATCTTGCTTTTTGAAGAAGGTTGATTCTGACCGATGCTTTATCATTTCGAAGATTGCCATGTTGTAAGTGATACAGACGAATTCAGAATGCAGTTGTTTTCTTATTCCCTTATTTTGCGTGGATCGCCCTTTCAAGTTTTCAATCCACCGGGATACCCATTTTTGCCTGAGCTGTCCAATGTGGCTTTTCAACTCAGCGGGTGTACATTTTTTTATTATTTTCCCTTATTTTTGCCCGAGTCTTTTAATCTGTTTTTGACTCGCCGGGATGCCCTATTTTTGCATGGACTTTCATTCTGTTTTTATGTCCAGCGGGTCATTTTATGCGAAGTATTTTTTAACTGCATCTGAATTCACAGGGGACAGGAAATCTTCACCGTCCATAGTACTGAGCATCAGTGTTCCACCTGAGAAAACCTTCTTTACTATGAATGGACCGTCGTAGTTTGGATTCCACTTGCCCCTGTGGTCGGTATGAGGATGAAAAAGTCTTTTCAGCACAAGATCTCCCACTTGGTATCCCCGAAGCCTGACTTTCTGATCGAAGGCTTTCTTCATTCTTTTCTAATATAACTGCCCATGACAGATTGCAGCCAATCTCTTTTCTTCAATCAGATTCAGTTGATTGTACCGAGAACGGACCCATTCTGCTTCATTCAACTTTACATCCATCAGTACCCGTAAAGACGGTAGTTCAACTTCAACAGGTAGGACTGCCTCCATCTTCTGCACAATCTTCTTAATATTCTTATTAGCTGCCTCAACAACGCCGTTCATCTTTGGCCTATAAGGAGAAGAGTTGTGGTGTTGGATTTTGAAGTCCCGGCATAATTCTTCCATCATTTTGTTGTTCAAGTTGGAACCATTATCAGTAATGATTCGCTCGGGTACTCCATATCGACAAATGATGTCTCTTTTCAGGAATATGGCTACCACTTGTCTGGTGACGTTTGCATACGAAGCTGCTTCGACCCATTTGGTGAAGTAATCAATGGCTACCAGGATGAATCTGTGGCCATTTGAAGCAGTTGGTTCAATCTTTCCAATCATGTCAATGCCCCACATGGCAAAGGGCCAAGGTGAAGACATTACGTTCAAAGGATTTGGAGGCACATGCACCTTATCTGCATAAATCTGGCATTTATGACACTTCCTGGCATAGGCACAACAATCTGCATCCATTGTGATCCAGTAGTAACCTGACCTTAACAACTTCTTAGCCATTGCATGTCCTCCAGCATGGGTACCGAAAGATCCTTCATGCACTTCGTGCATCAGCAGGTCTGCTTCTTTCTTATCAACACATCTGAGAAGCACCAAGTCAAAGTTTCTCTTTTATAATGAACCAGCAGCATTAAGGAAGAAACTACCGGCCAACCTTCTTAATATCTTCTTATCATTGGATGATGCCCTAGGTGGGTATGTCTGATCCTCTAAGAAGCATTTGATGTCATGGAACCACGACTTGTCATCTTTAGCAATGTCCACGGAGAATACGTATACTGGTCGGTCAAGTCTAGATATCGAAATCCGAGGCACATAATTGGCAGTCTGAACCTTGATCATGGAGGAAATGGTAGCCAAAGCATCTGCGAACTGATTTTCGTCTCGAGGGATGTACTCAAGCTTGACTATTGTGAAGAAAGTCAATAATCTCCTCATGTAGTCACGGTATGGAATTAGATGCTCTTGGTGAGTGTACCATTTGCCGTTGGTTTGATTGATTACTAAAGTAGAATCTCCGAATACAGTTAAAGTCTTGATCCTGAGGTCAATGGCTTCCTCGAGACCCATGATACAGGCTTCATATTCAGCTTCATTGTTAGTGCAGGCAAAGGTGAGTTTTGTCGAGAAAGGCTATTGAACTCCTTTAGGTGTAATGAGCACTGCACCAACTCCACGACCATTCATATTGACAGCCCCATCAAACATCATTGTCCATTCTTCTTCTGGGTCCGGCCCTTCAGTGTGAACAGGATCTTCATGATCTTTTGCTTTCAGGAACATGATGTCTTCATCAGGAAAATCAAATCTCATTGGTTGGTAATCATCAATGGGTTGCTCAGCCACATAGTTAGACAATAAACTGCCATTGTTAGCCTTTTAAGATGTGTACTGAATGTCATACTCTGTCAGAATCATTTTCCATCTTGCAACCCTTCCGGTAAGTGTTGGCTTCTCAAAAATGTACTTGACTGGATCCATCTTTGAGATCAATAAAGTAGTGTGAGTCAACATATACTGTCTCAGTCGGCGAGCAGCCCACGCTAAAGCACAGCAAGTTTTCTCGAGCAGTGAATAACGTTGTTCACAGTCGGTAAATTTTTTCTTAGGTAGTATATTGCATACTCTTTTCGACCAGAATCGTCATGCTGGCCCAACACACACCCCATTGATTCTTCTAATACTATCAGGTACATTATTAGAGGTCTTCCTTCAACTGGATGCATAAGAATTGGAGGTTCTTGTAAGTACCCCTTGATTTTGTCAAAAGCCTTGTGACAATCTTTATTCCACCTGACTATTTGTTCCTTTCTTAGCAATTTGAACAAGGGCTCACAGGTTGCAGTGATGTGAGATATGAATCGTGAAATGTAGTTCAATCTACCTAAGAACCCCCGAACTTCCTTTTCAGTCCTAGGTGCAGGCATCTCCTGAATGGCTTTGACTTTGTCAAGATCAACTTCAATTCCCTTTTCACTCACGATGAATCCCAACAATTTACCGGACCGTACCATGAATGTGCATTTGTTTGGGTTTAGCTTCAGCTGATACTTTCTCAGACGCTTGAACAACTTCAGCAGATTTACCAGATGGTCTTCTTTAGTAAGGGACTTGGCAATCATGTCATCCACGTAACATTCAATTTCTTTGTGGATCATATCGTGGAACAATGTTACCATAGCCCGCTGAGTAGTAGCACCGGCATTCTTCAGCCCAAAAGGAATTACCTTGTAACAAAATATGCCCCACGGTGTGATGAAGGTAGTCTTCTCCATGTCTTCAGGTGACATTTTGATCTGATTATACCCAGAGAATTCATCCATGAAAGAGAACACCGAGAACTAAGCTCTGTTGTCAACCAATACATCAATGTGAGGTAAAGGGAAGTCATCCTTCGGTCTAGATCTGTTCAGATCTCGGTAATCCACACACATCCGTACTTTGCCATCCTTCTTAGGAACTGGTACAATGTTAGCAACCCACGGCGGGTAACTAGTTACAGAAGGAAACCGACTTCCCACTGTTTCTGTACTTCTTCTTTAATCTTCATGGCCATATCTTGACGAGTACGGCGTAGCTTTTGCTTCACTGGAGGGCAATCTTCTTTCAAAGGCAGCTTGTGCATAACAATCTCGGTGTCCAGACCTGGCATGTCTTGATAGGACCAAGCAAAGACGTCAACGTATTCTCGAAGCATATCAATGAGTTGTTCCTTCACTGAATCCTGCATACCGGCCCCAATCTTCACTTCTTTCAAGTCTTCTTCGGTACCGATATTAACTGTCTCAACCTCCTCCTGATGAGGAGTGATCACTTTCTCTTCTTGCCTCAACAACCTGGCTAACTCTTCCGGTAACTCATAGTCTTCTTCAACCCCTTCATCAACTTGATTAATCGGATTGTCGAAGTCATACAAGGTCGTAGCAGTGCGGTTGTCGGTGCAATCTGGAGGATAATCTCTGCAAGGGTTGAGATTGGTTCATTTTAGTGATTAGTTTTAATCTTTCATAGAAAAAAAATGAAGTTATTATTTTGAAAACATTGTCATTTTATTGTTTTGTACAAAAGTGAAAAATGAAAAGACAGTGAGCGAAAAAGAGACTCATTTGCAAAAGATGTTCAATATTCATTGATTAATCATTTGCACAAAATTACAATATGGCCCTATTACAAAATGAGTCCTGACACCTTGGGCAAGATGCAGGACTTGATGCATGCTAAAAAGACAGGAAATAATAATTACTCTGCAGGAGTAACCCTTATAATTTCCTAGGAAGACCAGTTAAGGACTTGGTTCCTCGGGATCCTTGGACGTATCCAGCTCTCCAGGTTGCGGTCGCTTTCCGCCTCGTCTTCCAGATTGTTAACAACATCTGGGGTGAGCATTCCCCCACTGAAAACTCTAGGCTCCTTGGTAGCCTCTGATTGATCTTGTCAGAATGGTCTGTAACCCAAACCAAATCTATCTTCCTTCTTTTCCACTGGCAGCAGCTTGCCCCAGCCTTGAGCAGTACCTTCTTCAACAACCTTCCGGGCTTGCTGATAAGAGACAATTGAAGTACCCATCCTGTCTTCTTGGGATGCAGCAAATACTTCAGTAGCCTCATTGACATTTAGGGCCTCGAACCCTTGGCTCATTGTCTCATGGATTTCACCATCCATCTCAATATACTTATACGTAGCCAGATGGATAACAAATATGTCTTCCTCACCACAGATGGTGATAATATGTCCTTCCCATTCATACTTCAGTTTCTGGTGAAGGGTCGACGTTACAGCGCCTGCGGCATGAATCCAGGGTCGACCTAGCAAACAGGTATATGCCGGCTGTATGTCCATCACATAGAAAATGGTTTTAAAGACTTGTGGACCGATTATCACTGGAAGCTCCACCTCTCCAAGAACAGATCTTTTGGAGCCATCAAAAGCCCTGACCACAAGGTTACTTGGCTGGAGAGCTATCCCATCATATTCGAGCTTGACAAGAGCTTTCTTGGGTAAGACATTGAGTGAGGACCCAATGTCTACAAGAACATGAGATAAGACAACCCTTGTGCACTCCAAGGTTATATGCAAGGCTTTGTTGTGGAGACGTCCTTCTGTTGTTAAATCAGCATCAGTGAAACCTAGCCCATGGCTAGTATTGACATTTGATACCACTGTTTCCAGCTGATTCACAGTGATCTCTTCTGGCACGTAGGCAGCATGCAGAACTTTGAGTAGTGCATCCCGATGGGCTTCGGAACACAACAGCAGTGATAGGATTGAGATCTTTGAAGGAGTCTAGTGGAGCTGGTCCATAACTTTATAGTCACTTCTCTTAATAATACTCATGAACTCATCCACATCTTGATCGAAGGATGACTTATGAGTTTCTTTGGGTGCAGATTCTTCCGGTATCACACTCTTCCCTTTGGCTTTTGCAACAGCCTCTGTCTCAGTGTTGGTTCTAGGGACCTGTGAAGCAAAGAGACGTCTGCTTCGGGTGAAGCCTCCGCCTCCCCCAACATTATCCACTTGGGGAGTGAGAACTGGAGAATCAAGAAGGACTTTCTCTCCATTGCAGTATAGATCAACACCATAATGCCATGGTATAGCACTGTCTTTATCATATGGGATCGGCTCGGGCACCGTGATAGTGACTGGGCTTACTGCAGCTGTTGTTGGGACTACAATGGTTTGTGGATCATAAAAGATAGTAACAGGACCTCTGGTGGATGTTGGTGGAGGTGAATTGAAGCTTTGTTGAGACTGTTGTTGAGGTTGCTAAAAATTGCTGGAATTCGGGACCGTTGTCAGGTCATAATAGATTGTGACAGTGGAAACATCATTGCTGGTTGTTGAAGTTGTAGTAGCTGGTGCAAATGAATTGTTGTGTGTTGAGGTGATAGATGGAATAATTGTTGAAGTTGTAGCTGAATCGGTTGGAACAATGGTTGTTACAGTTGTAGAAGATTCACTTGTTGTTGACAAAAGAGTTGTTGGTGTTGTAGAAGCTGTGGTTGTAATTTGTAGAATGCCTTCCTTAATCAAATCATTGATGCCTTTCCTCGAGCTAGCACACCCATTCTCAGAAAGTTTGCATGATTCGCAACAGGCCTCACAACCTGGAAACACTTGGCACTTTAAAAGCTGGACTTTAACCTCGGCCAGAGGTGTTTGGATACATGCAATGTCTTCTATTAAACTCATGGGTGAACCATCCTCTACAGAATTAATCCTTGGCCCACTGTGGCTTGGCATAGGATTCTTCATCACATTGGGAGGAGGTGCAAAGTTCAGGGCTTTTGAATCTACCAGATCCTGAACCTTCATATGCAGAGCTATGCATTTTTCCGTAGAGTGACCAGGTGCGTTGGAATGAAAAGCACACCTAGTATTGACATCATAGTTCGTAGGAAGGTTTTGAGGATCAGGCGGAGCCAATGTCCTCAACTCAACCAGATTGAGCTTTAGGAGTTGTGGCAACAGTGTAGCATATGACATTGGAATGGGGTCAATTACCCAGTTAACCTGAGAAGGTCGCTGTTGGAACGGGCGTTGTTGTTGATTGTTGTTGTTATTGTTGTATGATCTCTGTTGCGGAAACTGTTGTTGTTGCAGAAATTGTTGTGGTTGTTGAGCATACTGAGGAGGTGGAGCAGGGATAGTAACAACAACAACTGTTCTGGGCAAGTATTGGGGTCTCCCTCTTCCCATGTGTATATAATTTGTCTCACCAGATCTACGGGGCCCAGCAAATGGTTTTCTTGTACTGCTTGAACAAGCATCATTATCGGAGATCTTTCCCATATTCAATAGGCTCTCTATTCTTTCCCCAACTATCACCACATCTGCAAAGATGGTAGAAGAAAATGCAGCCAATCTATCAATGTATGTTCCTTGAAGAGTATTCATGAACATGTCTGCCATCTCCCTCTCAGACATAGGGGGTTGAATTGCAGCAGCCAGTTGCCTCCACCTTTGGGCATACCCCCTGAAGCTTTCACGGGAAGATTGAGACATTCCCATAAGGACGGTCCTATTTGGGGCCATGTCCAAGTTGTACTGATACTGACGGATGAAAGCTTCAGCCAAGTCTTTCCAGTCCTCACTGTGACTCTAGTCAAATGGGAATACCATTCTCGGGATGCCCCTGTTAGACTATCCTCGAAGTAAAACATCCACTGCTTCTCTTCCTTGGTGTATGCTTTTAACCTTCCCAGGAATGATTGAAGGTGGGTGCGTGGGCAGGATGTGCCATTATACCTTTCAAAACATGGGGGTTTGAACTTGTGAGGAATTCTCACCCTTTCCACCAGTCCCATGTCCATGACATCAAATCCTAGGGAATTCTGGGATTCAAGAGACCTCAGCTTCTCTGCAATCTCATCCAACCTACGGTCGAAAACTTCGTCCCCAACCCCAACAACTGTAAACTTCTCTTCCTGAGGATCCTCTTGCAAGACCCTTCCTCCAGTAGTGTTACCCTGAGTATTCCTTATGGTATTAATTTATGGGTTTAGATGGGGCCCAAACTCTGGTGGATCAGTGCGAGGCTGAACGTGATCGTTGTTACTGGTACCTCCTGTACCTGGATGGTGTTCTTCAGGAGTCTGTCTTTCCACCAACTCCCTCAGCCTTTCCAGGCTTTGAGCTAAACCAGTCATTACAGTCATGAATTAGGTCATTTGATTCCTCATCTCAACCCCTCTCATTAGCCATTTGGGTCCTTACTTCATTCAATTCTTGTTGAACTTGATCCATCTGGAGTCCCGAAAGGTTGTTTCACGTCGGGTACATGTGTATTCTGTTGACAGGGAACACTCTTCTACGAGCAATGTTTCCTGAAACCACAACAAAGTGAGAAACAACAATAAAACAAAAACCTACAAAACAAATAAGATGTTAGTATGCAATGCAATATGCCTATTTTTCTTCCAAGGGTATCCGGTTTGGTTCTTTGGTTTTGACCTTTCCAGACCATGAGGAAATGCTGATGATGTTGTAGAGATAGATAAAGCCCACCAATAATACAAACTGATATATTACAAAGAGTGAAAATACATAGTTTGATTACAAATATCATCCCCATGGTTGGTTAAAATACATCAACAAAATAAAAGTACAAAAAAAGGAAAAGTACAAGCAAAAGAGTCAAACATCTAATCCAAATTCATCCTCCCTGACTTCCTTCAGGAGGGCCTCAGTCACTGGCCCTACTGGGTGCTCTGTGATAGTCCTGATGAGGAGGTTCCTTGTAGCAATGGCATTAGTTAACTTCTTATTCTTGTCCTGATCCTTTGATCTCTTCAACCCCGCCCGGAGTTTCAATTCAGATATCTCCTTCTGAGCTGTCAACAAAGCCTCCTGATGCTTCTTTTCACTAGCCTCCAACTGCTCTATCTTAGCCTGAGTCCTTTGGTCTTCCTGTGCACGGGCTTCAGTGATCCTGATCCACCTAGCATGGCTCTCCTCTAGATAATGCTATGCCCTAGCCTTCTGAATATTTTCTTCCTTGCAAGCATTCTTCAGTACTAACTCCCCTGCTCTTTCCTTCCTGATGTAGTCATCCGTCTTCTCAATCTTGGTTAAGTGCTCAATCCTGAGTCTTTCCAATCTCTCATTATCTAGACGACTGTCATTTCTCTCCCAGAGAGTCTTCTTTAAGGCTTCAGCTAGCTGAGTATTCCTCTCTTTCAGCTTTTCAAACTCTTCCAAACTGATAGTAGCTACAGGCTGTACTGTAGAAGGTCCAGGTGTATCTTCCAAGGTAAATGGAATCCGGGTGATCTGAGCTCTGGTACGAGACCAATCAGAATATTGTGCTGAAGCAATGTTGTTACACTTGCCAAGGATGGTTGTCCCTTTAGTATGGATGTTATCCCAAGCCCAGGCAGCTTGTCTGACAACAGCAGAATTGGGTTGGATTTCACAGTAGAGGGTCTCAGCTAAATCTTGCCCTCTGGGAGGATGAACCAAAGCATATCCCAATTGTCTCTTATACAGTAAAGGGTTGTAGTTGATGCAACCTTTCACTCCTATCAAAGGCACATTAGGATATTGCCCACAGCTAGTAATGATGTCCTTGCCTTTGGTGCTCAGGAAAGTATCTGACTTTGGAAAGTGTCTTAGCAGCCAAGAGTAATAAAGAGGAGCACAACATTTGACCAGTCTTCCTCTTTGCTTTTCATTCCTCTGGTGTACTGAGTAGTAGAAGTCTCCTAGCAATGTAGGAATTGGGTTCCTCAATAAGAACAGGTGAATGGCATTCTTGCTCATGAACTTGGGATCATCTGCAAACAAGATAACCCCATATATACTGAGGGCTAGAAGTGCACAGACAACCTTCCATTCCCCTATTGCAGCATGCAGAGTAGCCTGGGAGATCAAGAAGTCTAGGTGAAGGCCTGGAACCCCAACCTTGGTTGTCAAGTTCTGATCAATGAGGGCAGGCTCCAAATGCAATGCCCTGGCTATGTCTTCATTTCTGGGGGCAACCATCTCAGGGTTGAAAGGAATCCCTCTCGTGATAGGAACTCCTAACAACATGGAAAATTCTTCTAGCAAAGGTCCCAACTGGAAATCAGGGAATGTGAAGCATCTGAGTGGAGGATCATAGAACTGCAAGAAAGTATGGATCATGCTCCTCTGAGATGCATCTAAATCCATGACCATGTCCAATATGCCTCCATAATGCTCTCTGAACAGTGGGATATGGTCAGGAGTAATGAGGGACTGGATCTGCCTGATGCCAGTCAGGGTGGGCTCAAAGAAGTGGTAAGTGATGTTGCTCTTTCTTGAAGTATCCATGGATGCTGGTAAAGAAACTGAGAGCAACTGATGAAGGTCACTGAATGAGATGCTGGAGCTGGAGAAGAGTCACTGACAAACTGATGAAGATGCTGGAGAGGATAACTGAAGCAGTCTGAGTAGCAGAAGGGGTCAAAAATCAAACCAAAGATAATATGATGGATACCCTGTAAAACAAATAAGCAAATGTTAAATGATGCAGAAATGATGTATGCAAATGATATGCAAAGGGTTTGTGATCAAGTGCTGGATCAGTTTATCTGTCTTGGTAAAAGTCCATGTATGTTCATAAGTCCGGATGGAGGCTTAGAAATCCAGTAACCAGTTGGGGGACTCAAATTAAGAGTCACAAGTCCAGGGTTATCACAAGAACTGTCCAAAGTGATGCATTCTTAAAACAAAACTAGTAACAGGGTATGATGTGGCCAAGGGTTCCTGCAAACCTGTAAACATCCCAACCCCCTCACATGTAATGTTCTAGAACAAGGATCCTCAGACTTGGATCAGTTATGAGAAGTGTAAACACTTCTAACCCAGAGGTACAATGTTTACAATAATCATAAAAGATCCTCCTCTAATTCACCTTAGATGCTAAAGGTCATAAAAAGGTCATCCAGACATAGCAGGCTTCCCAGATAGCCCTAGTACTACAGGAAATCTGTAGCACAGAGTTCTCAAGAAGAAACCCATGTCTGAACCATGTTTCATTCCCGAACCAGACCGAAATGGAATGGGAAAGAATATGAAGCCACTCTAGCCTATGTGTTACTCAGGTCCCCGGTATAGAACCTTAATCACTCAATGAAACCCCACCCACCAAAACAGACAAGAGATCCAACACATGATAATGACAATATGAAATGCATAAAACTGTAAAGGAAAGCAATAAATAAAGCTGTATAGAAAGCAATAAATAAAGCAAATAAATAAGCACAAGTAGCACATAACACCCCTGTAAACACAAATCAAACAAGCACTAGGAGGAACCAACAAAAAGAACCAGAAGCCCTGGTTACAATATAAGGGTCCCCAGCAGAGTCGCCAAGCTGTCACTCCCAAAGATTTGCATCCCGGTACAAACGCGAACGGTCGGCGAAAGGAGAAATGAAGGTGAACTGAAATAGAGTAGCCAGCTAGGCATTTTTAGCACCCAGATTGTCCGTCGTACTCGACGAGATCCATGCTTAAGAGTTTGTGTTTAAAGGGGTAGTGTCTGTGCTATCTGTGTGCAAAAAGCTGGAAAAGAATGTACAAGTGTCAGTGCAAGAAAATGAAGTGAGGTGCTCAGGAATGAGGCTTAAAAGATAATGCTGGAAGAGGGGGAAGACACAGAGACTTTTGTTCGATAACTGTTAAGTTATGCCTACGTATCCTCTCGTGCAATGAGGAAGTCAGAACACCGTAGTACGACTCAAAGAGACTGAAAGATAAATTGACTATGAACTGCCTGCTTGTCTATGCTCAAGTGTATGACTCGTCTGGCTCGAGTGCTAACTGTCTTGCATTAGACGAAATAAGCAAGTTCTCGTTTGTGAGTGAAGATGATGAGAAAAGAATCCCAAAGGAGACAATTATTGTTTGTTTTTGTGTTTTCAATCTTTTATTGCTTTTTTGTGTTTGTCATAAGTTAATGAGCTTAAGCCTAAACCAAAGGTTAGTAGACTCATCATATCCTCCCTTTGATTAGGGATAATGAGAATACCTTAAGTATGAGATAAACACCTCAAACTTAATTACCATGATGATGTAGGATTAAGATCATTAACCTACTTGTGATTATTTAGATGTTTTTGAGTTTTTTTGTTTAGTGTTAAGTAATGAGTTTAAGCCATAATTAAGGATTAGTGGACCCATTACACCATCCTAATAGAAGGATAATAGATGAGCACACTTAAGCTGAGGAAGATACCTCAACTTAATCCATGATTAGGGATTAACCTCATGACAAAACAAACCTTTATTAAAGTGGATTTTAATTAAGGGTGAGATTAAGAAGTGAATTTTATGATTTGTAAGACAACTTGAGGAGGAATTGTCCATTAACACTAGGGTTAGTCCTTCTTAACCAATAAAGGAAGAATTAGAACCCTAATGCAAGGCCCAAGTTATAAGCCATCGTCTTAATGATTATTAGATGGATTGATTAAGAGGTTTAAACAAATTAAGGGTTTAAAACTTAGGATTAAAGTTATACACTCCATCTTAAGAGAAGGATACAGGCATAACCCTAATCACAAAGTCTTAAAACCTTAAAGGTTTAGTCTCTAATGATGAGGTGAGAAGTGAGACACAAAGAAGACACAAAGGTAAAATCTAAAGGGGGACTAATCAAAACCCTAATTATTGTCATGATTGGATGTTCCTATGGTTTGTAAGGCTTGAAATAGATCTTCAGAGAAGCCACCAATGGAAGAAACAAATGAAAGGAGGAGAAGCAGAAAAAACAAGTTACTTACTTCACTGAAGAAGATAAGTAACTTGGAGGAAGAAAGTGAAGGATGAACATGAATGAGCAAGATCACTCTAAAGCAAATGAAAATGCAGTAAGGATGCATAAGAAAAAGATGAAGAGAAATGAGAAGTGAAGGCAAATTCACTTCTCAAGTTACTTACCACCTGAAAAGGTTAGCATAATAAAAGGAATGAAATTAAAATGAAACATATGCAAGGATAAAAAACAAAACCAGAATTAATCACATGATGAAAATGATGATATGAGATGATGCAAAGGCATGTCAAGTGCAATGAATGTTCATACAAGAGATGGAATGCAAAGGATGCATGCTTTGAAGTTTGAAAGTTCATGAAAGTTTATGAAATGAAATGAATGCACATCATGGAAAATGAATGACTAAATGATCAAGCATGATTCTAATATGTCCTAAGGTGCCTTAGATTCCATATGAATGCAAGAAATTTCAAGGCAAGTTCATGTATGGATGTATATGCAAGATGAATGCAAATGAACATGAGAAATTAGGGTTTTAAGGCAACATGAGATGCATAAGGTCAAAAATGAAGCAAACCAAAATATAAAAAATTGCAAATGAACTCAAAGGAACCCTAACCCCATATGATATCACACCCCAAAGGAGAAGGTCTAACTCTTAACCTAAAGAAAGTTGTGATTTTTCTAAGTTTGCTAGGGTTTTAGGGTACCTCAAAAGGGAAAATGCAAATCAAATGGAAAATGCAAGACAAATTTGTGACAAAAATATGCTATATACTATATGTTATATGAAGAACAATGCAAAAAGAACCAAATTCAAACCCTTCATGGTTAGGCAGAAAAGAATTCTTGAAGTTAGGGTTCAAAAATGGGATTTCTATGAACCTTAAATTCAAGAAAAATGTCAAAGTTGGATCAAAACCAAAAAGAAATTTGTATGAATGGTTTGACAATGTTTCTAAATGTCCTAAGATGCAATGTGAATTTTATTGAAATTTTTAGAAACCTAAATGGTATTTTAATTAATTAATTTCCATTAATTAATTAAAATAAACATTTAAATATTTTTAAAATGATTTTTTAATGCAAAAAATAAAAATAAAAATGTTTTTGGGTAGAGAAAAATATTTGAAATCAAAATGCAGAAGAAAATATTTTTTTGGAATTTTCTAAGTATTTTAAATAAATTATGCAAGAAAAATGATTAAAAATGAAATAAAAATTAAATTAAATGAAAGTAAGTTGATCCAAGGGACAGGATTTAAACTGGGGAGGAAAATGTTGACTGGCACGTAATCCAAGGGCTGAGGTTCCATCTGGCATTTTTATTAATTAAACCTAATTAATTAAATTAATTAAAAGATTAGGGTTTAATGAGGCAATCTGAGCCATCCAAACACGCGGGTAAGCAAGATCCTACGGCAATCATTCAAACTAACCCTAAACCCTAATTAAACTCTTAATGACTCTCAGGTGGCCGGAGAAGACCTCCGGCCAGCTCTTCACCCTAATTTCTACCCTAAGCCATCCTAGACCCCCTAACTCTCCAGAATCACTCAACTAACAACCCTAAACACGAATCCAACAACAAAATCCATTTATGTTTCCTTAAATTCATGAATCGAAGCAAAATAGAAAATGATGCAAAACTTTCAGAAGTTCAATACATGCTTAATACTTGATCATTTTCAAAACTAAACACATCAGGATCATCAGTGAATCATGAAGAATCATTTAGGAACTTAAAAACACATTTCTGGAAAAAATGTTCTTGAGGTTACCTGAGATGAAGCTTTGCTATCTGAAGCTTTCTGGCCACTTCTCTTATGCAAACCCACTCTTCTTGACCTCCTGATGAAGTTTTGATGCTTGGAAGGAGTTTATAATGGCTGGTTTGAATGGTTGTTCTTCAACTGGCCAGAAATCGTGTTTCAGTTTTGGGGGCTTTTAGGCTGCAATGAAGGGTGAGAAATGATCCTCTTGTGATGCTGAGTTGATTGATGAAAAAAGTTTGAAGTTTGAGTGTGTGTGCTGTGAGTTTCGAAAGCTTTTTCTCTTGGGGTGATTTTTGGGAACTTAGTGATTCTTAAGTGTTAGGCTGGCTTGTGTTGTGTTATGAGTTGCATTTTGTCCACATAACAATGTTTGATAGGTCAGTGGAGTTGTTGTGGACTGTGGTGATTGGTATGGGCTCTCTTGCAAAAAGTAAACAAAACTTGTACTTGAGGTATGGGCTAATGTTGCAGCTGGATTTTGGCTTGTCCTGGCTCAGCAAAGATCAAGGAGAACCATGTAATATGTTTTGTGGGTATTCAGCAAGTGTGTGAGAGGTTTTGTATCATTTTGCAATTTTGAGGAAGTTTGGCCCCTTTGTGATTTCTTGGTGTGCAAGGCATGAAATGAGATGGTTCTTTGGGAAATTTTGGTCATAAAGCATTGCATTATGTTGGTATGATGCTTAAAGAGTGATTAGAGGTCACAAAATGACTTGGCTTGTGAAATTGCAAAAAATCCTCTTTGGTGTGAAAGTGAAAATTATGTGATTTTTGCCAACTTTGCCAAGCCATAACTTGAGTTCCATAATGAATTAGAACTTATTCTTGTACTTTTTGAAAAGGGAATGATCCAATCTACAACTTTCATGACCAACAATTTTTCATTTGAAGCATTTTTGGTTGAGAAAGACGAGGTTGAAAAACATTCCCAAAATGGAAAGTTTCCATTACAAGTCATTTCCATTTTTGGCAACTTTTGGTTTAGCTCATATTTCTTAAATTTTGTGAACTTCCAAGCACTTCAATGATCAAATAAAGATCATATAACTTCAATTTGATGAAAAATCCACTTTGGTTCCATTGTTGGGGGTCTCAGATGCCCTGATTTTGCTCTGACTTGCTCAAGAAGTTACCCAGTGAACAGATGACTTCCACAATGAATTCCTTCATCAAACTTGGTACACATGATCCTTATAACATATTGAGACTATTATAAACAAGAATGACCAAAAAAGTTGGAGTTATGGCCTCTGAAACCAAAACCCTAATTTCAGGTCATCTGTGCAGTGAAACCCTAGCTCTGCTTCCATGCTTTCCAAGTTCTTGTGATTTCTTGACTTCCTTGATCTTTGAAGGATATATTATGACGATAGAACAAACATGGGCCCTCTTTGAACAATTGGAGACCTTTGGAGTTGCTCAGATGGATCCTTGGATTGCTCAGATCAGAAACCCTAGATGCAGATGAACTTGAACTATGCAAATGAAGCAAAAAATGCAATATGATATGCTATGCTTAAACTAATGCAAATATGAAAGATCACAAGCCATGGTGTGAACTTGGTGAGGGCAAATTTGGGGTGTTTACACAAAGTCCTAAAACTTTAAGAGTTTAGTCTCTGATTATTGAGATGAGAAGAAAGACTCAAGGAGACTCAAAGGTGAAAATCTAAGGGGGACTAATCACAACCCTAATTATTATCATGCTTGGATATCCTATGGTTTGTGAGGCTTGAGGAAGATATTCAAGAAAGCCACCAATGGAAGAAGCAGATGAAAGGAGGATGAGAAAGAAGAATAAGTAACTTACTTCATTGAAGAAGATAATTAACTTAAAGAAAGAAAGTGAGAGAGATGGAACACAAGTGAACAAGTTCACTTCAAAGAAATATTAGAATGCAAATGAAAGAGATAAGAAGAAGTGAGAGGTGAAGGCAAATTCACCTCCCAAAGTAACTTACCAAACCTGAAAAGTTAGCATGAATGCATAAAATATAAAGCATAAAGAAATGAAATGAAATGAGATGAAATGAGTAAAGTCAGAAGTGTTCATGCAATGAAAATGTCATGTAAGATGACGCAAAGGCATACAAAGTGCATATGTGTGATCATACAAAGATGAGATGCAAATGGAAGCATGCTTTGAAGTTTGAAAACACATGAAAGTTTATGAAATGAAATGAATACAATACGTTGCAAATGGATGAATAAATGATCAAGAATGGTTCTAACAAGTCCTAAGATGTCTAAGATGGCATATGAATGCAATAAAATTCATGGCAAGTTCATGTATTGATGCATATGCAAGGTGAATGCAAGTGAACATGAGAAATTAGGGTTATATGGAAGTATGAGATGCAAATGAACAAAACAGAAGCATATGACATGATAAAAAAATTGAAATCAAGCTCAAACAAACCCTAATCCCATATTAGGTCACACCCCAAAGGAGAAGGTCAGAAGCCTAACCAATCAAAAGTTATGATTTTCCTAAGTTTTCTAGGGTTTTCGGGTGGTTCAAAGGGAAAAATGCAAATCAAATTGAAAATGCAAGATAAATTCATGAGGGAAAATACCTATAAACTAAATGCAATATGTGACACAATGCAAAAAGAATCATCTTCAAACTCTTCTTGGTTAGGCATAAATGATTTTTCAAAGTTAGGGTTTAAAAATATGATTTTTATGACCCTTAATTCAAAGAAAATTGGCAAACTATGATCAAACCTAAAAAGAAATTTGTGTGAAGAGTTTGAAAATGTTTCTAAATGCATTGGGATGTTTCATGATTTTTTTGGTGATTTTTAGAAACCTAAATGTATTTTTAATTAATTAAAAGAATTTAATTAATTAAAAATATCATTTAAATATTTTAAAAATGCTTTTTTAATGAAAAAAATAAAATAAAAATCATTTTTGGAATGAGAAAAATATTTAAAGTCAGAATGCAAAAGAAAATATTTTTGTGATGCTTTTTGCTATTTTAAATAAATTATGCAAGAAAAATGAATTAAAATGAAATAAAAATGATATAAAATGGAAGGTATGCGCATCCAAGGGCTGAGGTTCAAATTCAGAGGGTGAGGGTTGACTGCGCGCGCAGATGGAAGGCTGAGATTGATTCTGGCTAAATGACTTAATTAAATTAATTAATTACGAATCAGGGTTAACTGAATGAATCAGGACCATTCAAACACGCGCTAATCCTAATCTAAGGCCTGAGATTCAAACTGGGGAACTAAACCCTAATTAGGGTTCTAATCATTTTCAGGTGACCGGAGCAAGCTCCGATCATCTTCTCTGGCCAGCCAAACAACCTTTCTTCTTCCCTAGGCTAAATCAAAAGCTCTAAAGCTCCAGAAATGATCTACTACCCTCCCTTAACAATAATCCATCATCAAAACACATTTATCATTCACACAAATCATTATTCGAAGCAAATCGTGAAAATATTCAAAACTTTCAGAAGTTCAATACATGCTCATTTCTCAATTATTTTCAAAACTAAGCATATCAGGGTGATCAGCTAAGCATGTATATTAATTTAGAAACTTAATAGCAAGTTCTAGAAAAAAAGTTCATGAAGCTACCTGAGTTGAAGCTTTGTGTTCTTGAGCTTGCTGGCCTCCCACTTGGTTCAAATCCAACCCAATGATCTTCCTGATGATGAAGATGAGCTTAGAGCAAGCTTGTGATGGCCATTTTGAAGTGTTTGGTTCTGAGTATGCAGAAATCGTATTACTGATTGGGGGTGTTTTAGGTTATGGTGAAGGGTGGGAAATGATCCTGAGGTGTTTTTGAGTTGATTGGTGAAGAAAGATTGAAGTTTCAGTGGTTGTATGATGAGTTTCAAAGAGAGGAAGTTTTTGACAAATTTTGTGGATTCTGAGTTCTTTTGTGTTTCAGGCTTCAATGTTGTGTTCTTTTGAGTCTTTAGGGTTGACATAATGTATGTTGATTGGCCAGAGAGTTGTTGTGGCACAGGCTGATTGGTATGAGGTGATTTGCAAAAAAGTCAAGATTTGTGTACTTGAGGTATGGGCCATGGCAGGTCTGATTTCTTGGGGTGTCTGGCCTCAGCAAGTTTCATGGAGAGCCATAGAATGGTTTTGAGGCAGCTGACACAAGTGGATGAGAGGATCCAATGCATTTTGCAAATTTTGTGAGTTTTGCCCCTTTTGAGATTTCTTGAAGTTCAAGTCATGAAAAACTTGGTTCAATGCACAATTCTGATGTTTAGAGGCCAAATTGACATATTGTGAAGTGTTTGTGTCCATTTGAAGTCATTAGAATGCTTGAACATGCCAATTTGCAAAATCCCTCTTTGACATGAAACTTGAAATTATAGGATTTTTGCCAACTTTGAAAGGCCATATCTTGAGTTCTATGATGAATCAAGACATGTTCTTGTACTTTTTGAAAAGGGAAAGACCCAATCTACACCTTACATGACCAAGAATTTTTCATTTGAAGCATTGTTTGTTAAGAAAGAGGAGGTTGAAAAACTTTCCAAAAATGGAAAGTTTGCATTTCAAGTCATTTACATTTTTGGCAAGTTTCCAATTGGCTCAAAATTCTTCAATCTTGTGAACTTCCAACCTCTTCTAATATCAAATAAAGATCATTGAACTTAAATTTAATGAAAATACACCTTTGGTTCCATTGTTGGGTGCCTCAGATGCCCTGATTTTGACTTAACTTGCTCAAGAAGTTACCCAGTGAACATATGACTTCCACAATGAGTTTCTTCATCAAACTTGGTACACATGATCCTTATGACATATTAAGAACATTAGAAACAAGAATGGCCCAAAAAATTGGAGTTAAGGCCTCTGAAACCAAAACCCTAATTTTGGTCATCTGTGCAGTGAAAACCCTAACTCTGCTTCCATGCCTTTGCCAGTTCTTGTGATCCTTGACTTTCATGAACTTTGAGGAGTATAATATGATGATATAACACACATGGACCCTCTTGGAAATCCTTTAGGCCCTTGGGATGGCTCAGATGGATTATTGGATTGCTTAGATCACAAACCCTAGATGCAGATGAACTTGAACTATGCAGATGAAACAAAAATGCAATATGAGGTGTAATGCTTATGTTAATGCAAACAAGAAAGATCACAAGCCATGGTGTGATATGAGTGAGGGAAAATTTGGGGTGTTTACAGTGAAGAATGAAGCTGAACTTGGCACTGAGGTGAGGACCTTGCTTTATAGAACTCTTAACCATGGTTAATCATCCCTTGGGTTAACTGAGTGAGTGAGGTTAAATGAGTGAGGCAGTTATGGAAGTTATGCCAGCTATAACATCCAGAAGGTTCTCCAATAGGAATCAATCCAATGTTGCAAGCTTCATGTTGCTTATGGTGTGACTCGAGTGCAGCTGGGTCTTATGCATTTGGAAATGAAAAAGTGATGCAATGTAGTCCTGAACATGGTCCTTATATTGATGGTTAGTAATGTATGATGAAACTGATCATAGCAGCATGTGTATAAGGCATGAGGTTTCTTTGCAATGCTTCTCATGTGCTTGAATTTCCACTAATGTGCATGGAAGCTAACATGTATGGACATGTATAAGATAATTGGGACCTCTTAGCATGAGCCACACGATCAAAACAAGATGGAATTATGCCTGCAAACCTGACTGAGTTGAATCACCTCATGTTACAATGCCTTAGCTCACAAGAAATACAGTTTGAAGTATTGGACTTCCATGGGTGATTTCTTCAAGCTCAAGCTATCAATCCACATGATGTTTGTGCTTAATTTGAAGAAGATGATATGTACAACAAGTTTGTAGTTCAATATAAGATAAGACATGACCTCTAAACACCTCAAATATACCAATGAACATCATGTCATGAAGCTGTAAACTTGGCCTGCACAAATTTGGCTTGCCTTGTGCCAATGGGCCTATGGCTGGCCAGTTGCAACCTCTCCACTTTGATCCTCAAATAGCCCAAGAAGACTTGCTTAAATGAAAAATCTTTGAACACCAATATTGTAGGGATTGCATCAAGGAACGACTTTGTAGTTCACCAAAAATTGATTTGAAGTATTTTTGACCAAGATAAATGGCATGAAATTTAACCCTACACCTGTTTGATGATAAGCCAGGCAGGGAGCGCACGCTGGCCTGCATTTGCCTTGCCCATGACTTGCCTTGGGCCTTGAATTGTTCAAACTTGCCAAGATCATATCTCACTCATTTTTGATGCTATGAAGGAGTTCCAACTATGGATTTGAAGCTCAAGATTCCATCTTTAATTGGATCAAAGTAGAATTTTGATATCTCTCATATTTTTGGAGAAAGCCTCTCTCAAAGATGCTGCAAAAATGGCCAAAACTTGCCATTTTTGGAAACCCTAATTTTCCAAAAATGGTAAGTTTTGGTTTTCTTGATTTCTCTTGATTCCTCCATTATTTCTTGATCAAATTTGAACCATATGATCCTTGTAACCCTAATTTCCTGATTTTGATCTCAAAAAGTCAGGAGTTGACTTTTTCTTCAGCATGGTTGACTTTTCCCCAAATCCCTGATTTTCAGTCATCTAGACAATTGAACCTCTTCCACAATGAATATGTGGATGAAATTTGAACCCTAGACCCTTGTCATCATATATAAGACAATCGAATCCTATTTGAATCATAACTTCTTGTAGAGGCCTAGTAGAAATGAAACCCTAATTTGGGCCTTTTTCATCAGGAGATGTTGCACTGCCTGCCTCCCTTGATCAAACCAAATCTTTCCATGGCTTGTGGCTTCAAATGAGAACTTGTAGGATTTTGTGAACCCTTTAAACCATTTTGATAAGCTCTGTGGTCCTTTGATTGCCCTTGTATAGCCTTCAGTTGCTCCAATCATTGATCCCATACCTATGCATCAGCTATGCTACATATGATGCAATGTTTTTTTGGTTATTTTATGAACTCATGTATGATAAATGCTATGCAAAATGTTTGAGGAAATGAGAGGGAAAATTTTGAGGTATTACACCATGGTTAACTATTAACCACCTTGGTTAACAGTTAGAACCATGGTAAGTTTGATGGGAGGTGTTATGGTGCATTGTAGTGCATGATACCATGCTGTGCTAGCTGGAGCTTTGCATAAGATCATAATGGAAAGAGAAAGTTGATGATGACATAATGGGAGCTTGACTGATGATGGTAGTAGTTGTACCATAGCCTATGAAAACCTTTCCATATTGGATCACTCTCATTTTTTAACAAGTAAAGGTTCATGTGACTTGGCTATTTGAAGCAAGTCATGCAAGAGGAAAGGAATATGCGTGTATGTTTAAATGTGCATCAAGGGAATCAGCCACAACAAATCATTATTACCTCCTCTCCATCAATGAAAACCATGAGATTTGATGCATGAAATTATGATGATCACATGATGAAATGAGGAGATTCAAGTTGCAAATGATAAAGGAAATATCATAGAACAAGTTTTGTGTTTGAAGCAACATGAAATAATGGCTTGAAAATGAAGGATAATGCATGGGAAGTTAATGACATAAATCTGGCTTGGTATTCATCTCTGCTCGCCCATAGGACAAGAGCCTTAGGGCACAAGGAACCAGCCATTAGCCTTCTACTTTGGACCACCATAACTCTCTAACCCTTGCCCAAATGAAAAAAATCTCAAACATCAAAGTTGTAGAGGACAAGCACCTCAACAACTTTGATGTTAAAAAAAATTTAATTTGGAGAGTTCTTGATGGTGTAATTTGACTTGACATTTTTGCACACAAACTATTTGATGGAATGACTGTGTCGCTCCCACCAAATGAGGCTAGGTCAAATGGGGTACAGACGCGAACGGTCTGCGAAAGGGATGAGAACACACAAGGGTGAACTCAGGAGAAAAGAGTCGCCAGCTAGGCATTTTTATCCCGGAGGAAAGGTAATGCTGCATAAACCTGAGAAAAGATATGGATAAGACGGTTGCGAACCAGAGAGACTGAGAAAGGGGGTTGGTTACAACCTAGGAAGGTATTAGCACCCAGATTGTCCGCCGTACTCGACGGGATCCATGCTTAAAAGATTTGTGTTTTAAATGGGGTAGTGTCAGTGCAATTTGTGTATCAAAGCTGGAAAGAATGCAAGTGTCAGTGTAAAAGAAATGTGAAGTGTATAAGAGAAGTGTCAGTGTAAGAACAAGAGTGAAATGCTCAATAGTATGAGGCTTAAAGAATAATGCGGGAAGAGGGGGAATATACAGAGACTTTTGTTCGATAACTGTTAAGTTATGCCTACGTATCCTCTCGTGCAATGAGGAAGTCAGAACACCGTAGTTCGACTCAAAGAGACTGAAAGATAAATTGACTTGTGAACTGCTTGCTTATCTATGCTCAAGTGTATGACATGTCTGGCTCAGGTGCAAACTGTCTTGCATTAGACGGAAGAAGCAAGTTCTCGTTTGTGAGTGAATAAGATGAGAAAAGAATCCCGGAGGAGACGATTATTGTTTGTTTTTGTGCTTTCAAATCTTTTATTGCTTTTGAAAGTTTGTCTTAGGAAAATGAGTTTAAGCCTAAACCAATGGGTTAGTAAACTCATCACATCCTCCCTCTGATTAGGGGTAATGAGAATACCTTAAGTATGAAGTAAACACCTAACACTTAATCACCATGATGTAGGATTAAGATCATTAACCTACTTGTGATTATTTAGATGTTTTTGTTGTTTTTGTTTAGTGTTAAGTAATGAGTTTAAGCCATAATCAAGGATTAAATGGACTCATTACACCATCCTAATAGAAGGATAATAGATGAGAACATTTAAGCTGAGGAAGGCTCCTCAACTTAATCCATGATTAGGGATTAACCTCATGACAAAACAAAGCCTTTATTAGATGGATTTTAGTTAATGATAAGATGAAGAAGTGATTTTTATGATTTGTAAGACAACTTGAGGGGGACTTGTTCATTAACACTAGAGTTAGTCCTTCTTAACCAATTAAGGAAGAATTAGAACCCTAATGCAAGGCCCAAGTTACAAGCTTGATGTCTTAGTGGTTATTAGGTGAATTGATTAAAGGATTAAAACACATTAAGGGTTTAACACTTAGGATTAAAGTTATACACTCCATCCTAATAGAAGGATGCAGGCATAAGCTTAATCACAAAGCCTTAGAACCTTTAGGGTTTAGTCCCTGATTATGAGATGGGAAGATAAGACTCAAAGATGACACAAAAGTAAAACTAAATGGGGGACTAATCAAACCCTAATTGTTATCATACTTGGAGATCCTAGGGTTTGTGGGGCTTAAGAGAGAAGATCTTCAAAGAACCACCAAGGAGAGAAGCAGATGAATGGAGAAAGAAGCAGAGAGAAGCAAGACAACTTGCTTCACTTAAGAAGACAAGTTACTTGAAGAAAGAAAGTAGGAGATGAACATGAATGAGCAAGCTCACTCTAGTATACAAGATAAAATGCAGCAATGATGCAAGAGAGAGATGAAAAGAGATTGTGAGAAGTGAAGGCAAATTCACTTCTCAAAACAACTTACCACCTGAAAAGTTAGCAAAAGAAATGAAATGCAATGCAAATGAGATGGAATGCCATGGTGCAAACTAAAACCAGAAGCATAAATATGATGTTAATGATGCTAAGAGATGATGCAAACATATGGCAAGAGATGAGAGTGATCAAACAAGCATAAGGATGCAAATGAGGCATGCTTTGAACCATGGAGGTTCATGAATGTTTATGAAATGAAATGAACACATAACATGGCAAATGAAAGATGCAATGATCAAACATGGTTCTAAGATGTCCTAAGATGTATTATGAATCATATGGATGCACAAAATGTCATGGCAAGTCATTGAATGCAAGCGAATGAGAGATGGATGCAAAGGAAGGCACAAATTAGGGTTTACATACAACATGCTTCACAAAAATCCAAAACCAGGAGCAAATGACATGACAAAAAAATTGAAAATGGGATCAAAGGAACCCTAAACCTACACAAGTTCATTGCCCAAAGGAGGGGATCCAACTCTTAACCTAGTGCAAGTCATGAATTTCCTAAGTTGGCTAGGGTTTTGGGGTGCCTCACAAAGAAAAATACAAAGCAAATTGAAAATGCAAGATCAATTCAAACCAATTTTATCCTATAAACTACATGCTATGGAGGATGCAATGCAAGAAGAACCATCATCAAACTCTCAAAGGTTAGGCAGAATGGATTTTTCAAAGTTTGAACCAAGATATTGCCTTAAAATGAATTTAATTCCAACAAAAATTGTCAAAATGCATCAAGAACAAAAAAGAAATTTGGTTTGAGAGTTTGATAATGTTTCCAAATCTTTTGAAATGCAATGTGAATGTTTTTGTGATTTTTATTACCTAAATGTATTTTTAATTAATTAATTTTCATTAACTAATAAAAAATAAACATTTAAATGATTTAAAAATAATTTTTAATGCAAAAAATAAAAATAAAAATATTTTTGGGTTCTGAAAAATGATGAAATGTTTGACAAAAATTTTCAGAATTTTTAAATGTATTTTGCTATTTTAAATAATTCGTGGAAATAAAATGCAAAGCAAATAAAATTAAAATGAATTTAAAAGAAAAAAGAGAAAGTCAGCTAATCTGAGGGTTGAGATTCAAATTCAAGGAGGCGGGAGTTGACTGCACGCGCGAACGAACGACCCAAATTCAAACTTGCCTAATTAAGTCATTAGCCCTAATCCTAACCCTAATCACTTTCAGATGACCGGAACAGTGTTCCGGTCATCTTCTCCGGCCAACCAAATTCCCAATCTCACTCAAAACGCATCAAAACCTCACTAAATTCTCCAGAATCAATCTATGAACATCACTAAACATAAACCCTACTAAAAACATCATTTATTTTTCATGAATCAAGAGAAATAAACAAAAACATTTTTACGGGCAAACTTTCAGACAATCAATACATGCTTGTTTCTTGACCATTTTCAAAACCAAACACATCCAGATGATCAGTGAAACTCATAGAATCAATTTATAACAAGAAATTAAAGTTCTGGAAAAAATGTTCTTGAGTTCACCTGAACTGGAGCTTTCGAAACAAGGACTTTCTGGCTGCTTCTTTGGTCCAAACAAGCTCCAATGATCCTCCCCAGAAGTTTGTGATGCTTAGCTGGTGTTTATATGGTCTCTAGAGGAAGTTTGCAGAAGCTCAGGTCAATGGAGGAGGGAAATCGTGTTTTTGATGTGGGAGGTTTCAGGCCAAAACAATGGTTGGGAAATGATCAGAGGATCATGCTGAGTGATTTGATGAAGTTTGTTTTGATGTTTGAAGGCTGTGTGATGAGTTTCGAAACAAAATGCATAAGAGGTCAGTTTTGGGAACTATGGCTTGTGGGATGTTTCAGGCTGTGTTGTGCTATGTGTTGAGTCTCTTTTGGTACACATATCAATCCTTGATAGGTCAGAGAGTTGTTGTGGAGCAGTGTGATTGGTATGGAGCAAAATGCATAAAGTCAACTTTTTGTGTAAGAGAGATATGGGCCATTTCAGTCAAGGTACAAGGCATGGCTTGGCTGCAGCTTGAATCAAGGAGAACCATGGAAATGAATTTGAGGCAATGCAGCAAGTGGATTAGGGTTTGTGAGAGTTTTTGCAATTTCACAAAGTCTTGGCCCTTTTGAAGTTTCTTAATGCACAAGTCATGAAAATGGACAATTCTTTGGTGCATTATGACTTTTAGGTCATGGTTCATGTTTGTGCAAAGGCTAGAAGTCACATTGAAGTCATATTTTGCCTTGGCAAGAGGTTTTGCAACTTTGCCTCTTTGGTACAAAACTTGAAATTATATGATTTTGTCCAACTTTGACAAGCCATAACTTTTGATCCAAGATGAATTAGAATGAGTTCTTGTACTTTTTGAAAAGGGAATGATCCATTCTACAACTTTAATGACCAAAGTTTTCTCATTTGAAGCATTTTTGAATCAAAAAGAGAAGGTTGAAAAACTTTCCCAAAATGGCAAGTTTACATTACAAGTCACTTTCCCAAAAAGGCAATTTTGCAAATGGCTTGAAATTCTTCAATTTTGTGAACTTTTAACATCTTCCATGATCAAATAAAGATCATGCATATTCAAAATGATTGAGAATACCCTTTGGTTGGGTCATTGGGGGCCTCATATGCCCTGATTTTGCACTGACTTGCTCAAGAAGTCAACTCTTGATCAGATGCCTTTCCCATGGAATTTCTTCATGAAAATTGATATGCATGATCCCCACAACATATAGAGACCAATAGAAACAATAATGTCCAAAAAATTTGGAGTTATGGCCTCTGAAACCAAAACCCTAATTCTAGGTCATCTGTGCAGTTAAACCTGGCTCTGCTTCCATGCCTTTCTCAGTTCTTGTGATTCTTTGATTTCCTTGACTTGGTGAGGATATGATATGATGTTTGAACGCACATGGACCCTCTTGAAATGATTGATGACCTTTGGAGTGGCTCAAATGGCTCAGGGATGGCTCAGATCACAAACCCTAGGTGCAGATGACTTAGAGACAATGCAGTGAAGCAAAAGTGTGGTATGAGATGCTATGATTGAACTTATGCACATGAAAAGATCACAAGCCATGGTGAAATGAGTGAGGGAAAATTTGGGGTGTTTACAGCTGCCCCTATTCAAGCATGAGTTAGCTGTGCAGGATGTAAGCAACGGCTTAACAGGCAAACAAGATAACTTGTGGTTGAATACCAAAGACAGTCCAAAATTTGCACTCACAGAATGAAGAAGAAAAGGGATATAGATTGTAAAAGAAAATAAAGTATGATTGTAAAGTGCGGGCGACGGAGGACGACCGTCGAGCAGAGGATGACTGCTGGGGATATAAGAGATTATGATGGGGACGGCCATCAAGCAAAGCTATAAGACTCTCTGGGGATTATAGGTAAATGAAACAAATGATGAGGTACGGTCATCAAAGGTGAAGGACGATCACCTAGCAGGGGACGGCTGCTTTGTTGGGGATAAGATGAGGGACGGTCATCTAAGGTGAAGGACGATCACCTGGCAGGGTACGGCTGCCGAACGTATCACGACATAGGACGAATGTCTGATGAAAAGGTCGACGATGGGGACAGCCATCTAATAAGCATGATGAAGAACGATCATCAAGAGGTGAAGGACGATCACCTAGCAGGGGACGACTGCTGAAAATATCGCGACATAGGACGAATGTCGGATAGGAAGGGGTTCTAATGAATAGAGACTTCACTGGGGGTGATGAAGGACGATCATCAAGAAGGTGAAGGACGATCACCAGGCAGGGTACGGCTGCCGAAAATACCGTGACATAGGACGAATGCCAGATAGAAAAGAAGTTTTGCCGGGGACTTCGCTGGGGAATAGTAAACACGGACGAGCGTTTACATCCAAGAAATGAAAGGTATAAGTGTTTGGCACTGTGTATAGATTAAAGATGTGGACGAGCATCCTTAAGACTATGATACGGACGGGTATCAGGTAGAAACAAATGCTTGACGCATGTTCAGAGATGATGATACGGACGAGTACCAACTGGTTAACAAAGAACACGGACGAGTGTCGAATCTGAGGGGGTTTAAGTGGCGTATAAGTAAAAAGATGATGAGTAACAAGTGTGAGTGAAACACGAACGAGTGTCTAACTTGCTGGGGAGAGTGCGACACGGACGAGTGTCGAAAAAAGTGTATTATAAACAAGTGTATGGTTTCCAAGGTGTTTGGGTAACTATGCTGGGGAAGGTGACACAGACGGGCATCAAGGAATTGTATATATATGTATATCTGTGAGTGCAAAGGGGACGCTTTGGCTTTCTGCTAGGGATATGACACAGACGAGTGTCAAGAAGTATCTGTAATGTGTAAGTATCTGTTCGGGTGATTTTATTGGGGAATGATGACACGGACGAGTGCCGAAAGGAGCATGTATCTGTATTTGTGAGTGTAAAAGTAAATGCCTTGGCTCTCTGGTGAGGAATTGGGGAACATTCTGTATATTGTTGATGGATTGTCAGTATTTACAAGTGTTTGTTTCAGAACATGGCTTATGATTATGCAGTATGTTTGATTTTTGTCGTAATGCTCCATATTAGACGGAATGCTACTGTAAACATCCCAAATTTGCCCTCACCCATTTCACACCATGGCTTGTGATCATCTCATATGCATAAACACCATCATATCATCTCATAGTACATTTTGATTCACTGGATAGTTTCTAAGGCATCTGCACCTAGGGTTTGTGATCTGAGCAACCTCAAGGCTTCTTGAGCCATTTCAAAGGCTACCAATCCACTCAAAGGAGTCCATGTGTGTATTTATATCATATTCCATCTCCTCAAAGTCAAAATTGCAGAGGAATCACAAGAGCTAGGGTTTGAGTGGATGCAGAGCCAGGCTAGACTGCACAGTTGACTGAAAATTAGGGTTTTGGTTTCAGAGGCCATAACTCCAAATTTTTTGGTCATTCTTGTTTCCATTGATCTCTATATGGTATAGGGAGTATGCATATCAATTTTCATGAAGAAATTCCATGGGGAAGTCATCTGATCAAGGGTTGACTTTTCAGACAAGTCAGTGTAAAATCAGGGCATCTGAGGCCCCCAATGACCCAACCAATGGGTGATCTTCATCATTTTGAGTGTATATGATCTTTATTTGATCATGGAAGAAAGTTGAAGTTCACAAAAATCAAGAATTTGAAGTTTTTGCAAAGTTGACTTTTTAAGGCATAGTTGACTTTTCAAGAATATGTCATTTTAGGTCATTTTTCAAGCCATGATTCTTGATCCAAAAATGCTTCAAATGGAAAAACTTTGGTCATGAAAGTTGTAGATCTCATCTTTCCCTTTTCAAAAAGTACAAGAACATGATCAAACTCTTCTTGGATCAAAAGTTATGGCAAGGCAAAGTTGGCAAAAATCATTATTTTTCAAGGCATGCTTCAAATGGAAATTTTGCAAAGTCATGAACCAATGCATTATGTGACCTCTAATCCATTCCAAACCAGCACACAAACATTCTATGAGCCTTAAAAATCAGAATTGGACCAAGTTTCCCCATGGTTTGGTTTGTGTAACAAGAATTTCTCACATGTGAACCAAAGTACAACAACTTGCAAAACCACTCATCATGCTTCCTACAACTTGTGACCTTGGATGCTGACCTTGCTGGCTCACTCACCATCCCATGCTGCGCAGCCCCTAGGCTTTGTACCAAGCTAGCACTTTACCATACCTCTCTTACACAATTTTTGACTTTTTGCAAAAGGCAACTTACCAATCAATAAAGCACATGTCCAATCAACTGACCAATGAGAGAGAGTTGTGTGGACAATTTGCAAGCTAAACATAACACAAAGCAAGGCTGAAGCTCACACATTCATAACATTCACAAAAACACTCCCATTTGCATAAGCCTTCGAATTTCTCTCCACAGCATACAAACACAAAAACCATCTTCACCAATCATCTCACCACACTCCATAGACCACCCAGCACCAAGAACCCAAGCTTGAAACAAGCTACAACATCACTGCACCATTTTGACACCAGCTTGCAGTTTCATTCGAAACTCTCATCCTAGCTCACAAACAGTCAAACAAACTTTGTAAAGCTTCTCCATTCACCCTCAGGATCACATAGAACCCATCACCATGACCTGAAACTGCCTAAAGCTCCATTGCCATTTTTGACTGAGCTTGAGCAGAAGCTATCGAAACTCATCAACCAGCCAACTTAAACTCCTTTTGAGCATTCAAACATCTTCTGGGGACCAAGTGGAGAAGTTTGCACTGAAGAAGGTGGCCAGAAAGTCTTCAAACTGAAAGCTTCAAATCTCAGGTAGCTTGAAAATTATTTTTCCAGAAATCATTTTTCTTGTTACAAACTTGTTCTTTGTGTTGTCCTGATCATCCTGGTATCATTGGTTTTGAAAATGGCTTTGTTTTGAGCATTTAATTTGTATCTGAAACCTGCGTGCCCTAGAACTCATTTTCTTCGATTCAGTTTGTTTAGGAAGAATAAATTTGTTTTGAGAGAGGGGTTTGATTCGTGAGAGGTTGAGGAACATTTCCATGGTTTTAGATTTCATTTTAGTGACCTAGGGAAGGATTTGGAAGTTTTCAGGGGAGAAGGTCACCGGAGAAGACGACCGGAGCTCGTCTCCGGTGACCTGAAAGTCATTAATGGGTAATTAGGGTTAGGGCTTCAGGTTTGAATTTCAGGCGTTGGATGAGTTGACCAGGTATTTTCCCGCGCGCATCCAATGGCCCAGATCTTGTCATTAACTTAATTAGGTTTAATTTATTTAATTAATTAAGTTTAGCCCAGTTTGAATGTGGCCCATTGGATCTGGCGCGCAGTCAACCCTCTCATTTCCAGATTGAATCCTGGCCTTCCATGCTGCATACTTTCATTTTATTTAATTTTTATTTCATTTTCTTTCATTTAATTTGCATATTTATTTTAAAATAGCAAAAATATCTTAAAAATTATGAAACTTTTTCTTTAAGGTTTTATTAATTTTTAAGACCCAAAAATATTTTTATTACATTTTTTATCATTAAAAAAGTATTTTTAAATATTTAAAAGATTATTTTTAATTGATTAATGGAAATTGATTAATTAAAAATACTTTTAGGTATTTAAAAATTACAAAAAAATTCATGAAATGTTCTAAGACATTTAGAAACATTGTCCAACCTTCAAACCAAATTTCTTTTTTGATCTTGATGCATTTTAAGAATTTTTCATTGAATTAAATCATTTTTTATGCATTATTTTGATCATGGATTCAAAAATTCATTTCTGCCTATTGGAGAAGGTTGAGACATTGATTCTTCTTGCATTGTTTTGTGTTTGGCATGTAGTTTCTAGGGTAAAATAGCCATGATTTGATCTTGCATTTTCCAATTGTTTGACATTTCTTTTGTCTAAGAACCCTAAAAACCCTAATAACTTGTAAAAATCATGACTTGAGTTTGGTTGAGAGTTGAGAGTTCCCCTTTGGGCAGTGGTTCATTATAGGTTTAAGGTTTCTTTGGGTAGCATTTTCCATTTTTTATCTTAGGGTTTGCTTCTGTTTTGAATTTTGGTTTGGTGTTTGATCCATGAACCCTAATTTGGGCTTTCTCTTGCATCCTTCTTGCATTTCCTTGCATAACATGACTTGTCTTTGCATTTTGTGCATTCTTGTGATCCATTTGACATCTTAAGACATATAGAAAGCATGTTTGATCATTGCATTACATATTTGCCATGTCATTTGTCTTGTATGCTTCATAACTTTTCATGTTCATTCATGCTCCTTAGCTTGCATCATTTGCATTCATAGTCTTGTATGAACATCCCCATGCCTTGCCTCATGTTTGCAGCACTTCATAGCATCATAATCATCATCAACATGCTTCTGGTTTTGCTTTGCATCATATCATTTCATTTCATTTAGCATTGCATTGCATTTCTTTCTAACCTTTCAGGTGGTAAGTAACTTGAGAAGTGGATTTGCCTTCACTTCTCATAACCTTTCTTCTCATCTCTCTTGCATCCATTGCTGCATTTCTATATGTGTTTGAGTTTGAGCTTGCTCATGCTTGTTCCTCCCACCTTCTTTCTTCAAGTGACTTGACTTCTTGAATGAAGCAAGCCACTTTGCTTCTCTTGATCTTGTTCATCTGCTTCCTGGTGGTTCCTTTGAAGATTGTTCTTGTAAACCTCACAAACCTTAGGAACAACCAAGCATGACAATGAATTAGGGTTTTGATTAGTCTCCCCTCATAGTTTTACCTTTGTGTCTTCTTTGAGTCCTCTCTTCTCATCTCATAATCAGGGACTAAACCCTAAAGGCTTTAAGACTTTGTGATTAAGCTTATGCCTGCATCCTTCTCTTAGGATGGAGTGTATAACTTTAATCCTAAGTCTTGAACCCTTAAGGTGTTTAAATCTCTTAATCAATCCATCTAATAATCACTAAGACCTCACACTTGTAACTTGGGCCTTGCATTAGGGTTCTAATTCTTCCTTAAGTGGTTAAGAAGGACTAACCCTAGTGTTAATGGACAAGTCCCCCTCAAGTTGTCTTACAAACCATAAAAATCACTTCATCACCATATCATTAAATAAAATCCACTTAATCAAAGGCTTGTTTTGTCATGGGTTTAATCCCTAATCATGGATTAAGTTGAGGAGCTTTCCTCAGCTTAAACATTCTCATCTATTATCCTTCTATTAGGATGGTGTAATGAGTCTGTTTAATCCTTGATTATGGCTTAACCTCATTACTCAACACTAAACAAAAACAACAAAAACATCTAAATAATCACAAGTAGGTTAATGATCTTAATCCTACATCAAAGGTGTTTAAGTGTGAGAATCTGACTTCACACTTAAGGTATTCTCATTACCCCTAATCAGAGGGAAGATGTGATGAGTTTACTAAATCCATTGGTTTAGGCTTAAGCTCATTAACTTATGACAAACTTTCAAAAGCAATAAAAGACTGAAAACTCACAAACAAACAATAATCGTCTCCTCCGGGATTCTTTTCTCATCATCTTCACTCACAAGCGAGAACTTGCTTCTTCCGTCTAATGCAAGACAGTTAGCACCTGAGCCAGACAGGTCATACACTTGAGCATAGACAAGTAAGCAGTTCACAAGTCAATTCATCTTTCAGTCTCTTTGGGTCGAACTACGGTGTTCTGACTTCCTCATTGCACGAGAGGATACGTAGGCATAACTTAACAGTTATCGAACAAAAGTCTCTGTATATTCCCCCTCCTTCTAGCCTTATTCTTTAGCCTCATGATCATGAGCATTTCATCTCTGTTCTTACACTGACACTTCATTTATATACTTCACTTCTCTTACACTGACACCTGTACATCCCTTTTCCAGCTCTCTTTATACACAAATTGCACTGACACTACCCCTTTAAAACACAAATCTTTTAAGCGTGGATCCCGTCGAGTACGGCGGACAATCTGGGTGCTAATACCTTCCCAGGTTGTAACCAACCCCCTTTCTCAGTCTCTCTGGTTCGCAACCGTCTTATCCATCTCTTTCTAGGTCTATGCAGCATTGCCTTTCCTCCGGGATAAAAATGCCTAGCTGGCGACTCTATTCATCTCCAGTGAGTTCACGGCTGTGTGTTCTCATTGTCCCTCTCGCCGACCGTTCGCGTCTGTACCCTTATTTGACCCTGTTTCATTTATCGGGAGCGACAGCTTGGCGACTCTGCTGGGGAACCTTATACTGTAACCAGGGCTTCTGGTTCTTTTTTGTGGGTTCCTCCTAGCGCTTGTTTGATTTGTGTTTACTGGGGTGTTATGTGCTTGTATTTATTTTTGTTTATTGCTTTATGTACAGTTACTTTACTGCTTTCTTTATTGCATTTATTTATATCATACTGTCATTGTTGCTGGCTGGATCTGTTGTTTGCCTTGGTGGGTGGGTGATTCATTGAGAGTTAAGGTCCTATACCTGGGACCTGAGTGACACCTAGGCTAGAGTGAATCATATTCTTTCCCATTCCATTTCGGTCTGGTGCGGGAATATGAAACACGGTTCAGATGTGGGTTTCTTCTTGAGAACTCTGTGTTGCAGATTTCCTGCAATGCTAGGGCTATCGGGGAAGCCTGCTAAGTCTGGATGACCTTTTAGTATTGACCTTCAGAAACTGAGGTGAATTAGAGGAGGAACTGTTATGGTTATTGTAAACACTGTACCTCCGGGTTAGAAGTGTTTACACTTCTCATAACTGATCCAAGTCTGAGGATCCTTGTTCTAGATCACCACCTGTGAGGGGGTTGGGCTGTTTACAGGTTTGCAGGTACCTTGACCTCAGAATACCCTGTTACTTTGATTTTGTTTAAGAGTACTCCATGTTGGATAGTTCTTGTGATTCTAAACCCTGGACATGTGGCTCTTTATTTGAGTCCCCTACCTTGGTTACTGGATTTATAGACCTCCATCTGGAATTCTTAAACACACATGGATCTATATCAAGGCAGTTAATCAGATCCAGCTCAGTCACAAACCCTTGCATTTCATTTGCATACATACTCATTGCATCATATTAACATTTGCTTATTTGTGTTTCAGGGTATCCATTCTCATCTGGTTTTGGTTTTGACCCCATCTGCATTATTGACCTATCTCCACCAGTACTTGCTTCAGCTTGTCAACCATATACTCCAGTTACTTGCACTAGCCAGCCAGTGGCCCACTCCTCAGCATCTTCATCAGCACTCTACTCAGTCTTCAGCATCATGGCTCCAAAGAAAAGCAACATCACCTATCATTTCTTCCAACCAGACTTATCAGACATCAGGAGGATCCAAACCCTGATCACTCCAGATCACATACCCTTGTTCAGGGAGAGTTTTGGAGATATACTGGACATGGTTATGGATCTGGACCCTTCACAGAGGAGCCTCATCCACACCTGCATTCAGTTTTATGATCCCCCATTGAGATGTTTCACCTTTCAAGACTTTCAGATGGGGCCTCTTTTAGAAGAATACTCATCTTTGATTGGTTTGCCTATCAAGAGGGAAATCCCTTTCAACCCTGAAATGGTCTTTCCCAGCAATGGAGAGGTGGCAAAAGCTCTGCACCTGGAACCTGCTTTGATTGAGCAGCATATGACCTCTAAAGTTGGGGTCCCTGGATTTCATCTGGACTTCTTGATTTCTCAAGCTAGTCTGAAGGCCTCCTTGGGAGAGTGGAAAGCTGTTTGTGCTTTGTTGGCCTTAAGTGTATATGGAATTGTGTTGTTTGCAGATCAGCCTCGATTCATCAGCAAGAATGCAATCCATTTATTCATCCTGAAGAACCCAGTGCCAGCTTTACTGGGTGATCTCTATTACTCAGTACATCAGAAGAATGAGAAGCAAAGGGGGAGGCTAGTGAGGTGTTGTGCTCCATTATTTCATGCTTGGCTTCTCAGGCATCTACCCAGGACAGATGCATTTCTAAATCCTCATCAGCAAAGCAACTGGGCTAAGAGGCTCACTACTCTCACTTCAGCAGACATCAGATGGTGTACTCAGAGCACCAAGGGCAGAGATATAATCACCAGTTGTGGGCACTTTCCCAATGTGCCCTTAATAGGAGTTAAGGGAAGTATCAATTACAACCCTCTGCTGTTCAGAAGGCAATTAGGCTATGCACTGGTTCATACTCCTAGGGAACAAGACTTGGTTGAGACCCTCTACTGTGAGAACAAGATTAGTTTGGCTGTTGTTAGGCAGGCTGCCTGGGCCTGGGATCATGTTCAAACCAAGGGAATCACCATTCTGGGGAAGTGCAATAATGTGGCATCAGTCCAATATTATGAGTGGTCCCATGCTAGGGCCCAATTCTCTGGAATGCCCTTTACCATAGAAGACATGCCTGAGTCATCTTCAACACCACCCCCTGCCACTATCAGTTTGGAGGAGTTTGAGAGCTTGAAGGAAAGAAATGGGAAGCTAACCCAGGCTTTGCAGAAGACCCTCCGGGAGAGGAGTGAAGGTGTGAGGGAGATTGAGAGACTGGAGAAGTTAAGAGTGGAACACTTGACTAAAATTGAGAAGTCTGGAGATTATATCAACAAGTCCAAAGCTGGTGAGCAGATTCTGAAGAACGCTTGTAAAGAAGCCCAGTTTCAGAGAGCAAGAACAGACTTGTATTTGAAAGAGAGTCAGGCCAGGTGGGTCCGGATCACTGAGGCCCGTACTCTAGAAGACAAGAGAGCTCAAGACAAGATGGAACAGATGGAAAAAGCCCTGGCAGCAGCCCAGAAGGAAATATCAGAGCTAGAAATCAGAGCTGGAGTGAAGAGGTCTAAGGACCAAAGTCAGAACAGGAAGTTGACTGCAGCTGTTGCAACAAGAAACCTTCTCATCAGAGGTCTCACGGAGCGTCCGGCTGATCCTGTGACCGAAGCACTTCTTAAGGAAGTTCGTGAGGATGAGTTTGGCCTTGGAGTTTGATCATTTGCTTGTTGTTGTTCCTTTTCCATGTACTTTTGCTTTTTGTGATGTATTTTGACCCCTTTGAGGGCTTGTGTTGTAAAATGAACAAATTGTATTATTTCACCTTTGTAATATATTTGTGTTAGTTTCCATCTGGGTTACTTCAAAAGCAACTTCAACAGCAGCATCTTCAAGGGTCTGGAAGGGTCAAAACTGAAGGCCAAACCGGATACCTTGATAGCAAATAAGCATAACTGCATTGCATGCTAACCTTTTATTTGTTTTGTAGGTTTTGTTTTGTTGTTGCTAACCTCTGTTGTGATATTCAGGAATTATTGCTCGCCGCCGGGTATTTCCTCTCAACAGGCCACACAGGTACCCAACTAGAAACAACCTTCCGGGAATTCAGATGGATCAGATGCAGCAGGACCTTACGGAGGTCAGAAACCAGATGGCCAACGAAAGGTTGGAGATGAGAACGCAGATAACACAGTTCATGGAAGTAATGAACAACTTAGCTCAAAGCCAGGAGAGGCTCAGAACTTTGGTAGAAGGGAGGAATCAAGAGGAGCCCCATGTGGGAACTGCTGGCACAAGTAACAACGAGAGGGTCCAACCTCATGTCAATCCCCCAGTTTTTGGACCCCATCTCCATCCAGAGGCCAACATCCCAGTCAATATACAAGGGACTGCCACAGCAGGGAGAGTACTTCAAGAAGATCCTCAGGAGGACCAATTTACAGTAATGGGTGCTGGAGAGGAAACTTATGATAGACGATTGGAGGAAATAGCTGAGAAGTTGAGGTCCTTAGAATCTCAAAATTCTTTGGGTTTCTACGTCATGGACATGGGTTTGGTAGACGGGGTCAGGATCCCCCATAAGTTCAAACCTCCTTGTTTCGAAAAGTATAATGGGACTTCATGCCCCCGGACTCATCTACAATCATTTCTGGGAAGGCTGAAGGCCTATACAATGGATGAGAAATTGTGGATGTTCTATTTTGAAGATAGCTTGATCGGAGCTTCGAGGGAATGGTATTCCCATTTGACAAGGGCAACTGTGAGATGCTGGAAGGACCTGGCAGAGGCCTTCATCCGACAGTATCAATACAACTTAGACATGGCGCCCAACAGGACTCTCCTAATGGGAATGTCACAGTCGTCAAGGGAAAGTTTCCGGGAATATGCCCAGAGATGGAGGCAATTGGCTGCTGTCGTTCAACCACCAATGTCTGAGAGAGAAATGGCAGACATGTTTATGAACACTCTCCAGGGAACGTATATTGACAGGTTGGCTGCTTTCTCTTCCACTAGCTTCGCAGATGTTGTCATAGCTGGGGAGAGAATTGAAAGCCTGTTGAAAATGGGTAAGATCTCTGATAATGGTGCCAGTTCGTCCAGTGGTACAAGAAAGCCTTTTGCAGGCCCGAGAAGAACTGGCGAGACCAATGCCATTCACACCAACAGGGGTAGGCCCCAATATGTTCAAAGGACAATAGCAGCAGTCACTATCCCTGCTCCAGCTCATCCTCAGCCAGTCTATCAACCTCCTCAACAAAACTTCCAACAACAACCTCAGTATCATCAGAATCAGTACCCTCCAAGAAACTTCAACAGCAGTAACACCAACAACAACAATCAACAGAGGCCATCCCAACAAAGGCCATCCCAAGCTAACCGAGTGATCGACCCGATCCCAATGCCGTATGCTGCTTTGCTGCCACAACTTCTGAAACTCAACCTAGTTGAGCTAAGAACGTTGGCACCTCCTGATCCCAACAGTCTACCAAGAAACTATGACTCTAATGCTAGGTGTGCTTTTCATTCAAACGCACCTGGTCACAGTACAGAAAGATGCAGGGCTCTGCATATGAAGGTACAAGACTTGGTAGACTCCAAGGCTCTGAATTTTGCACCTCCGCCCAATGTCAATAAAAACCCAATGCCAAACCATGGTGGTCCCCGAATTAATGCTATTGAAGAAGACCAACCGTCTTATTTGATAACTAGTGTGGATCAGATCAGGACACCATTGGTGGAAATCAAGGCTCAACTCCGCGAAAACCAAATATTTCCGGGGTGTGAACTAGGGTGTCCCTACTGCAATATTTCATGGAATGGGTGCGAGGACCTGAGGAATGGCATTGACAGCCTTATTCAGAGTGGCCTGCTACAGATCACTACATCATTCCCAACGAATCCGGCAACTTCATCAACAACGGTCTCAGAACCTCCTACAACTGCAGCAACTATTGTTCCCGACAATTCATCAGCAACATCAACAAGTACTTCACCTGTCCTTCCAAATGATCAATTTTCAACAGTTTCTCCTGCTACAACTTCAGCTTCATTCCATTTCGAATCTCCATCAACAACAACAACAGTCCTTCCAACAGAACCTCCTACAACACCAGCAATCAATCATGAAGATGTCTCTACTGTTACCATATTCTACGATCCTGAAAATAACTCCGCCTACCATTCAGAAGGTGCTGCTCCCGCCAGAGCGCCAGTTACAATCTTTTATGATCCACAAACAATAACAGTCCCTTCAGCAGCAGCAATCAGTCCAGTCACTGTCACGGTGCCTGGACCAGTACCATATGAAAGCAATAGGGCCATCCCTTGGCATTATGGCTCTGACGTGTACTGTGAAGGGAAAAGAATCACTCTTGAAACATCAGCACCTGCACCACAAGTAGATAATGTGAGGGGAGGCGGAGGCTTCACTCGAAGCGGACGTCTCTTTGCTTCACAAGTTCAAAGACCTACTGCCGAAGCAGAAGCTGCTGCCAAGGCAAAAGGAAAAGGCCCGGTGCAGGAAGACCAAGTTGCCAAAGAAGCCCTGAAAACTCCATTTGATCAGGAAGTTGATGAGTTTATGCGAATCATCAAAAAGAGTGATTATAAAATTGTGGATCAGCTTCACCAGACGCCATCCAAAATCTCTATCCTCTCACTGCTTATGTGCTCCGAAGCCCATCGGAATGCACTACTTAAAGTCTTGCACGCAGCTTACGTGCCTGAAGAGATTACTGTCAACCAATTGGAAACCGTGGTTGGAAATGTTACTGCTAGCAATGGGCTAGGGTTTACCAATTCTGACTTGACAGCGGATGGCCGCAACCACAATAAAGCCTTGCACATAACCATGGAATGCAAAGGAGCTGTCCTTTCTCATGTGCTGGTGGACACAGGTTCTTCCCTGAATGTCTTACCGAAGAAGGCTCTGGTGAAGTTAGAATATGATGGATTGGCATTGAGACCCAGCAACCTGGTGGTAAGAGCCTTTGATGGTTCGAAGAGATCGGTTCTGGGAGAGATTGAGCTGCCAGTGACAATTGGCCCACAGACCTTTAAAACTATCTTTTACGTGATGGACATTCAGCCCGCCTACAGCTGTTTGTTGGGTAGACCCTGGATTCACGCCGCCGGCGCAATAACGTCTACCCTTCACCAAAAGTTAAAATTTGAGTGGGAAGGCCAAGTTGTCACAATCTGTGGAGAGGAGGACATTTTTGTCAGCCACCTGGCAACCTATAAGTACATTGAAATGGATGGAGAGATCCATGAAACAATGAGCCAGGGGTTTGAAGCTTTGAATGTGAATGAGGCATCTGCTGTATCTGGTACTCCAATGTCATCATACCAACAAGCCCGGAAGGTTGTTGAAGAAGGAACTGCCCTAGGCTGGGGCAAGGTATTAGCTGTGGAGGAGAAGAAGGACAAATTTGGGTTGGGTTACAGACCAACTCAACATCAAGCAAAGGCTGCTGAAGAGCCAGGTTTTGTCAGTGGGGGGATGCTCACCCCCGATGCTATCAACTGTCTGGAAGACGAGCTGGAAGAGGAGCGCAATCTGGAGGATTGGATTCGTCCAAAGATCCCGGGGAGCAGTGTCTCGAACTGGTCTTCCCAGGAAATCATAAGAGTTACTCATGCAGAGTAATTATTATTTCCTGTATTTTTATAGCATGCATCAAAGTCTTGCATCTTGCCCAAGATGACAAGACTCATTTTGTAATCAGGGCCATCTGTACTTTTGTGCAAACAAGATTAAATTAATGAAATATCAGACATCTTTTTGCAAACGAGTCTTTTTCTTTTATGCTCACTGTTTTTCCATCTTTCTTTTTGTACAAAAATAAATGGCGGTGTTTTCAAATTGATAACTTCATTTCACTTTTTCTAAAGCAAGATTAAAATCAATCACTAAAATGAACAAACTTAACCCTTGCAGAGAGTGCCTTCCTGACAGCACCGACAACAGCACGGCTATGACATCGTATGACTTTGACAATCCGATCAATCAAGCTGATGAAGGGGTTGATGAAGAATATGAGCTTCCTGAAGAGCTAGCCAGGTTGTTGAGACAGGAGGAAAAGGTTATTGCTCCTCATCAGGAGGAGATTGAAGTGATTAATCTTGGTACTGACGAAGACGTGAAGGAAATTAAAATCGGGGCCTGCTTACAAGACTCAGTGAAGAGACAACTGATTGACCTGCTTCAAGAGTATGTGGATGTGTTTGCTTGGTCTTATCAAGATATGCCAGGTTTGGACACCGACATTGTTGTGCACAAGCTGCCTTTAAGAGAAGAATGCCCGCCGGTCAAACAGAAACTGCGCCGAACTCGTCCCGACATGGCTATGAAAATCAAGGAGGAGGTACAAAAGCAATGGGACGCCGGGTTCCTTGCTGTAACTAGCTATCCACCGTGGGTTGCTAACATAGTACCTGTGCCTAAGAAAGATGGCAAAGTAAGAATGTGTGTTGACTACCGGGATCTGAACAGAGCCAGCCCGAAAGATGACTTCCCATTACCTCACATTGATGTATTGGTGGATAACACGGCTCAGTTCTCGGTATTCTCCTTCATGGACGGATTTTCAGGATATAATCAGATCAGGATGTCACCTGAAGACATGGAGAAGACAACATTCATTACACCTTGGGGCACGTTCTGTTACAAAGTGATGCCATTCGGACTGAAGAATGCTAGTGCCACATATCAACGGGCTATGGTGACATTGTTCCACGATATGATCCACAAGGAAATAGAATGTTATGTGGATGATATGATCGCCAAGTCCCTTACTGAAGAAGATCATCTGGTGAATCTGCTCAAGCTGTTCAAGCGTCTGAGAAAGTACCGACTGAAGTTGAACCCCAACAAATGCACATTCGGGGTGCGATCCGGTAAGCTGCTGGGATTTATTGTAAGCGAAAAAGGGATTGAAGTTGACCCTGATAAAGTCAAAGCCATCCAAGAGATGCCTGCACCGAAAACTGAGAAAGAAGTTCGAGGGTTCTTAGGCCGATTGAACTACATTTCACGGTTCATATCTCACCTTACAGCGACCTGCGAACCTTTGTTCAAGCTGTTAAGAAAAAAACAGACGGTCGGGTGGAACGAAGATTGCCAGAAGGCTTTTGACAAGATCAAGGAATATCTACAAGAACCTCCAATCCTCATGCCGCCAGTTGAAGGAAGACCTCTGATAATGTACCTGACAGTATTAGAAGAGTCAATGGGGTGTGTGTTGGGCCAGCATGACGAGTCTGGTCGAAAAGAGTATGCAATATACTACCTAAGCAAAAAGTTTACCGACTGTGAACAGCGTTATTCACTGCTCGAGAAAACTTGCTGTGCTTTAGCGTGGGCTGCTCGCCGACTGAGACAGTATATGCTGACCCACACCACCTTGTTGATCTCAAAAATGGATCCAGTTAAGTACATTTTCGAGAAGCCAGCTCTTACCGGACGGGTTGCAAGATGGCAGATGATTCTCACAGAATACGACATACAGTACACATCTCAGAAAGCCATCAAGGGCAGTGTACTATCTGAATATCTTGCTGAGCAACCCATCGATGATTACCAGCCTATGAGGTTTGACTTCCCTGATGAAGACATCATGTTCATTAAATCAAAAGATCATGAAGAGCCTATTCACACTGAAGGGCCTGACCCGGAAGAAGAATGGACTATGATGTTTGATGGGGCTGTTAACATGAATGGCCGTGGTGTTGGTGCAGTACTCATTACACCTAAAGGAGTTCACATGCCTTTCTCGGCAAAACTCACTTTCAACTGCACTAACAACGAAGCCGAATACGAAGCTTGCATTATGGGTCTTGAGGAAGCCATTGACCTCAGGATCAAAACTTTGACCGTATTCGGAGATTCAGCTTTGGTAGTCAATCAAACCAACGGAAAATGGTACACCCACCAAGACCATCTGATACCTTACAGGGATTATACAAGAAGGTTGCTGACGTTCTTCACAACGGTCAAACTTGAGTATATCCCTCGGGACGAGAATCAGTTTGCAGATGCTCTTGCTACCATTTCATCCATGATCAAAGTTCAAGCTGCTAACTTTGTACCTCAGATTTCAGTATCAAGACTTGATAGACCAGCATATGTATTTGCAGCGGATGTTGTAAAAGATGATAAGCCTTGGTTCCATGACATTAAGTGCTTCTTGGAGGATCAGACATACCCACCTGGGGCATCTTCCAATGATAAGAAGACTTTAAGAAGGCTTGCTGGTAGTTTCTTTCTGAACACTGATGGGTCTTTATACAAGAGGAACTTTGACATGGTACTCCTCAGATGTGTTGACAAGACGGAAGCAGATTTGTTGATGCATGAAGTGCACGAAGGATCTTTTGGTACCCATGCAGGAGGGCATGCCATGGCTAAGAAATTGCTAAGATCAGGCTATTACTGGATCACAATGGATGCAGACTGTTGTGCTTACGCCAGAAAATGCCATAAATGCCAGATCTATGCAGATAAGGTGCATGTGCCTCCCAACCCTTTGAACATCATGTCTTCACCATGGCCCTTTGCTATGTGGGGTATTGATATGATTGGCAAGATTGAGCCGACTGCTTCAAATGGTCACAGATTCATCCTGGTCGCCATTGACTATTTCACCAAGTGGGTTGAAGCAGCCTCATATGCAAATGTTACTAGGCAAGTGGTAGCCCGATTCCTGAAGAGAGACATCATCTGTCGGTATGGAGTGCCCGAGCGAATCATTACTGATAATGGTTCCAACTTGAACAACAAAATGATGGCAGAGCTGTGCCGGGACTTCAAAATCCAACATCACAATTCTTCTCCTTACAGGCCAAAGATGAATGGCGCTGTTGAGGCAGCGAATAAGAATATTAAGAAGATTGTGCAGAAGATGGTAATCACATACAAAGACTGGCATGAAATGCTACCGTTTGCCTTGCATGGATACCGCACGTCAATCAGAACATCCACTGGGGCAACACCGTATCAGCTTGTATATGGTATGGAAGCAGTCCTACCTGTTGAAGTTGAACTACCCTCGTTACGGGTATTAATGGATGTTAAACTGAGTGAAGCAGAATGGGTTCGGTCCCGATACGAACAACTGAGTCTGATCGAAGAGAAGAGATTGGCTGCAATCTGCCACGGGCAGTTATATCAAAAGAGAATGAAGAAAGCCTTTGATTAGAAAGTCAGGCATCGAGAGTACCAAGTAGGGGATCTTGTGTTGAAAAGAATCCTCCCTCCTCATACAGACCACAGGGGCAAATGGACTCCAAATTATGAAGGACCATTCGTTGTAAAGAAAGTTTTCTCTGGTGGAGCGCTGATGCTCAGCACCATGGATGGTGAAGATTTCCCGTCCCCTGTGAATTCAGATGCAGTTAAAAAATACTTCGCATAAAATGACCCGCTGGACATAAAAACAGAATGTGAGTCCAGGCAAAGATAGGGCATCCCGGCGAGTCAAAAACAGAATAAAAGACTCGGGCAAAAGTAAGGGAAAATGAATAAAAAATGTACACCCGCTGAGTTGAAAAGCCGCATTAGACAGCTCAGGCAAAAATGGGTATCCCGATGGATTGAAAACCCGAAAGGGCGATCCATGCAAAATAAGGGAATAAGCGAGCAACTGCATTCTGAATTCGTCTGCATTATCTACAACTTGGTAAGCTACAAAGGATCAAGCTTCAATCAGAATCAACTCTCTCCAGAAAGCAAGACGAGAAGAACGTCATTGTCATACGAGTCATAGCAGAAGAGGAAGCTCCTTGAAAGCCTCGTCAACACCGCCAGCATTTTGTTTCTCAATTTGTAACAGTCTCTTCATTTCAGGAGATATGTTTCCTTGACTGTATCTCGCCAATTCAGGGCACATGAATTAATAAAATCAGATTTTTCAGTCATGTTTCGTTTTGTACATTTTTATTTACAAAGGATGTCTGATGTCTCTAAAAAACTAGTTGCATAAGTACAGATGTTTTTCTCTAAAAATAATAAAAAACACATGCTTACAGGGAATATACTTACTCTCAAAAGTGCTTAACTCCTATGACGGAATCCAGTAAAGGGTACCTCGGGACCTTTTGTGCGTCTCCTTATCTTTGCAGGATTGCAGGTATCCAGAACGCAACCTGGGGCATGCAGGTTACGTCTCAGCAAGCCGGCGAATCATTATCAACTCGGTCTATCTTCCACGTGGCGCTGGAAGGTGCCCACTTCCCCAGCAAAGTTGTCAAATCAACATACACTCAATCTCAGCATCTGAAATGCTCTATCCCCAGCTGAGTTGCCTCTTGTTGCTATCCCCAGCTGAGTTGCCTCTCACAATTCCCCAGCCGAGTTGCCATTTCATCCTCAGTTGAGTACAAAAGTCAGGGAACCATCTCCCCACAGAGTTCAAGCCTCTATTCAGAAGAGCAGCGCAGGAAGATCACAACAGAGTGAAGAAAGCTTCTACAAACCCCAGCTGGGTCCCGTATTACAGGGATATGTCAACCAGTGACCTATACCCCCAAATGAATACATCTCACCAGATCTACCAATGATCTTATCCCCAGCTGGGAGGTCCATTTTAAACAGATCAACCAGAGATCTTCGCAGCAACGGGATCCGAATCCCGGTTGATATCCTTGCATAATCATAGCATCCGCATCATATTATCCCCTCAGAGCGTAGCATTCCGTCTAATACGGAGCATTACGGCAAAAATCAAATGCATAGCATAATCATAAGTCATGTTCTGAAGTAACACTTGTGAATAACAAAACCGTTCATCATCATTATACAAAAATCCCCACCAAGGTCCCAGCAAAAGCAGTTGCCTCTCCAATCACCAAACACCAGTATATATTTCTGACACCCGTCCGTGTCATCACTTCCCCAAACAGGTTGCCTGAATACACTTTACAAACAAAATCACCCGTACTGCAGATACTTCCTGACACCCGTCCGTGTCAAATCACCAGCAGAAAGCCAAAGACATCCTCTTGGCACTCACATATACTTATATATACACTTTCTCGACACCCGTCCGTGTCATATCCCCAGCACAGTCGCTTACACCTTTACCACCCATATACTTGATAATGCTACTTTTCTCTTTTGACACTCGTCTGTGTCACTCTCCCCAGCAGATAAACACTTATATATATATACTCACTACTCATTGGTACACTTATACAGATACTCGCCTGTATCTTGTATACACCATCACTCATACCCCCACAGAATCAACAATAGTCCTTGTTCTTTGTTAACTAGTTGGTACTCGTCCGTACCATCATCTCAGAACATTGCGTCTAGTGTTTGTTTCTACATGATACTCGTCCGTATCATAGTCTTAAGGATGCTCGTCCGCATCTTTAATCCATACACCGTGTCAAACACTTATGTCTTCTTGAATATGGATACTCGTCTGTGTCTATTATTCTCCAGAAGGATTCTTTCAGATGCAACACTCGTCTGTGTTCTTTGTTAACCAGTTGATACTCGTCCGTATCATCATCTCTGAACATGTGTCAGTTTGTTTCTACATGATACTCGTCCGTATCATAGTCTTAAGGATGCTCGTCCGCATCTTTAATCTATACACAATACCAAACACTCATACTTTCCTTTCTTGGTTGTGAACGCTCGTTCGTGTTTACTATATCCCCAGTAGATCGCCAACAAATTTTCTTTTATCTAACACTAGTCCTGTGTTATGATAACTCTGAGAGCAGCCGTACCCTGCTAAGTGGTCGTCCTCCACTTCTTGATGGTCGTCCTCCATCATGCTCATCCGATGGCCGTCCCCATCGTTGATTTTTAGCAGCCGTCCCCTGCTAGGTGGTCGTCCTCCACCCTTTGATGATCGTCCTTCATCACTTTATCCAATGGCCGTCCCCATTGTTGATTTTGGTTATCTGACATTCGTCCTATGTCATGACAAACCTTGAGAGCAGCCGTACCCTGCTAAGTGGTCGTCCTCCACTTCTTGATGGTCGTCCTCCATCATGCTCGTCCGATGGCCGTCCCCATCGTTGACCTTTTCTATCCGATGGCCGTCCCCATCGTTGATATTTTCGGCAGCCGTACCCTGCCAGGTGGTCGTCCTCCACCTTTGATGGCCGTCCCCATCATATTTCTTTTATTCCCAACAGAGCAGCCGTCCCCTGCTAGGTGATCGTCCCTCACCTTTGATGGTCGTACCCCATCATCTGTTCTTTTCATTTATTCTTTAACCCGATGGCCGTCCCCGTCGTGGTCCCTTTTCCTTTTTTAGCCCGATGGCCGTCCCCATCGTTGGTTACTTTGCTTTATGAACTTGATGGCCGTCCCCGTCATGTTTCATTAATCCCCAGAGAATTTTACAACTTTATCTTGATGGCCGTCCCCATCATATTATCACTTTCCCCAGCTAGTCGGCCGTCCCCGTCTTGGCTTTACTTTTTATCCCCAGCATGTCGGCCGTACCCGTCATTGCTTTATTTTCTGCACTTTCCCCCAGCATGTCGGCCGTCCCCGTCATTGCTATTTACCCAGCAGTCGTCCTCTGCTCGACGGTCGTCCTCCGTCGCCCACACTTTACAATATACTTTATTTTCTTTTACAATCTATATCCCTTTTCTTCTTTATTCTGTGAGTGCAAATTTTGGACTGTCTTTGGTATTCAACCACAAGTTATCTTGTTTGCCTGTTAAGCCGTTGCTTACATCCTGCACAGCTAACTCATGTTTGAATAGGGGCAGCTGTAAACATCCCAAATTTGCCCTCACCCATTTCACACCATGGCTTGTGATCATCTCATATGCATAAACACCATCATATCATCTCATAGTACATTTTGATTCACTGGATAGTTTCTAAGGCATCTGCACCTAGGGTTTGTGATCTGAGCAACCTCAAGGCTTCTTGAGCCATTTCAAAGGCTACCAATCCACTCAAAGGAGTCCATGTGTGTATTTATATCATATTCCATCTCCTCAAAGTCAAAATTGCAGAGGAATCACAAGAGCTAGGGTTTGAGTGGATGCAGAGCCAGGCTAGACTGCACAGTTGACTGAAAATTAGGGTTTTGGTTTCAGAGGCCATAACTCCAAATTTTTTGGTCATTCTTGTTTCCATTGATCTCTATATGGTATAGGGAGTATGCATATCAATTTTCATGAAGAAATTCCATGGGGAAGTCATCTGATCAAGGGTTGACTTTTCAGACAAGTCAGTGTAAAATCAGGGCATCTGAGGCCCCCAATGACCCAACCAATGGGTGATCTTCATCATTTTGAGTGTATATGATCTTTATTTTATCATGGAAGAAAGTTGAAGTTCACAAAAATCAAGAATTTGAAGTTTTTGCAAAGTTGACTTTTTAAGGCATAGTTGACTTTTCAAGAATATGTCATTTTAGGTCATTTTTCAAGCCATGATTCTTGATCCAAAAATGCTTCAAATGGAAAAACTTTGGTCATGAAAGTTGTAGATCTCATCTTTCCCTTTTCAAAAAGTACAAGAACATGATCAAACTCTTCTTGGATCAAAAGTTATGGCAAGGCAAAGTTGGCAAAAATCATTATTTTTCAAGGCATGCTTCAAATGGAAATTTTGCAAAGTCATGAACCAATGCATTATGTGACCTCTAATCCATTCCAAACCAGCACACAAACATTCTATGAGCCTTAAAAATCAGAATTGGACCAAGTTTCCCCATGGTTTGGTTTGTGTAACAAGAATTTCTCACATGTGAACCAAAGTACAACAACTTGCAAAACCACTCATCATGCTTCCTACAACTTGTGACCTTGGATGCTGACCTTGCTGGCTCACTCACCATCCCATGCTGCGCAGCCCCTAGGCTTTGTACCAAGCTAGCACTTCACCATACCTCTCTTACACAATTTTTGACTTTTTGCAAAAGGCAACTTACCAATCAATAAAGCACATGTCCAATCAACTGACCAATGAGAGAGAGTTGTGTGGACAATTTGCAAGCTAAACATAACACAAAGCAAGGCTGAAGCTCACACATTCATAACATTCACAAAAACACTCCCATTTGCATAAGCCTTCGAATTTCTCTCCACAGCATACAAACACAAAAACCATCTTCACCAATCATCTCACCACACTCCATAGACCACCCAGCACCAAGAACCCAAGCTTGAAACAAGCTACAACATCACTGCACCATTTTGACACCAGCTTGCAGTTTCATTCGAAACTCTCATCCTAGCTCACAAACAGTCAAACAAACTTTGTAAAGCTTCTCCATTCACCCTCAGGATCACATAGAACCCATCACCATGACCTGAAACTGCCTAAAGCTCCATTGCCATTTTTGACTGAGCTTGAGCAGAAGCTATCGAAACTCATCAACCAGCCAACTTAAACTCCTTTTGAGCATTCAAACATCTTCTGGGGACCAAGTGGAGAAGTTTGCACTGAAGGAGGTGGCCAGAAAGTCTTCAAACTGAAAGCTTCAAATCTCAGGTAGCTTGAAAATTATTTTTCCAGAAATCATTTTTCTTGTTACAAACTTGTTCTTTGTGTTGTCCTGATCATCCTGGTATCATTGGTTTTGAAAATGGCTTTGTTTTGAGCATTTAATTTGTATCTGAAACCTGCGTGCCCTAGAACTCATTTTCTTCGATTCAGTTTGTTTAGGAAGAATAAATTTGTTTTGAGAGAGGGGTTTGATTCGTGAGAGGTTGAGGAACATTTCCATGGTTTTAGATTTCATTTTAGTGACCTAGGGAAGGATTTGGAAGTTTTCAGGGGAGAAGGTCACCGGAGAAGACGACCGGAGCTCGTCTCCGGTGACCTGAAAGTCATTAATGGGTAATTAGGGTTAGGGCTTCAGGTTTGAATTTCAGGCGTTGGATGAGTTGACCAGGTATTTTCCCGCGCGCATCCAATGGCCCAGATCTTGTCATTAACTTAATTAGGTTTAATTTATTTAATTAATTAAGTTTAGCCCAGTTTGAATGTGGCCCATTGGATCTGGCGCGCAGTCAACCCTCTCATTTCCAGATTGAATCCTGGCCTTCCATGCTGCATACTTTCATTTTATTTAATTTTTATTTCATTTTCTTTCATTTAATTTGCATATTTATTTTAAAATAGCAAAAATATCTTAAAAATTATGAAACTTTTTCTTTAAGGTTTTATTAATTTTTAAGACCCAAAAATATTTTTATTACATTTTTTATCATTAAAAAAGTATTTTTAAATATTTAAAAGATTATTTTTAATTGATTAATGGAAATTGATTAATTAAAAATACTTTTAGGTATTTAAAAATTACAAAAAAATTCATGAAATGTTCTAAGACATTTAGAAACATTGTCCAACCTTCAAACCAAATTTCTTTTTTGATCTTGATGCATTTTAAGAATTTTTCATTGAATTAAATCATTTTTTATGCATTATTTTGATCATGGATTCAAAAATTCATTTCTGCCTATTGGAGAAGGTTGAGACATTGATTCTTCTTGCATTGTTTTGTGTTTGGCATGTAGTTTCTAGGGTAAAATAGCCATGATTTGATCTTGCATTTTCCAATTGTTTGACATTTCTTTTGTCTAAGAACCCTAAAAACCCTAATAACTTGTAAAAATCATGACTTGAGTTTGGTTGAGAGTTGAGAGTTCCCCTTTGGGCAGTGGTTCATTATAGGTTTAAGGTTTCTTTGGGTAGCATTTTCCATTTTTTATCTTAGGGTTTGCTTCTGTTTTGAATTTTGGTTTGGTGTTTGATCCATGAACCCTAATTTGGGCTTTCTCTTGCATCCTTCTTGCATTTCCTTGCATAACATGACTTGTCTTTGCATTTTGTGCATTCTTGTGATCCATTTGACATCTTAAGACATATAGAAAGCATGTTTGATCATTGCATTACATATTTGCCATGTCATTTGTCTTGTATGCTTCATAACTTTTCATGTTCATTCATGCTCCTTAGCTTGCATCATTTGCATTCATAGTCTTGTATGAACATCCCCATGCCTTGCCTCATGTTTGCAGCACTTCATAGCATCATAATCATCATCAACATGCTTCTGGTTTTGCTTTGCATCATATCATTTCATTTCATTTAGCATTGCATTGCATTTCTTTCTAACCTTTCAGGTGGTAAGTAACTTGAGAAGTGGATTTGCCTTCACTTCTCATAACCTTTCTTCTCATCTCTCTTGCATCCATTGCTGCATTTCTATATGTGTTTGAGTTTGAGCTTGCTCATGCTTGTTCCTCCCACCTTCTTTCTTCAAGTGACTTGACTTCTTGAATGAAGCAAGCCACTTTGCTTCTCTTGATCTTGTTCATCTGCTTCCTGGTGGTTCCTTTGAAGATTGTTCTTGTAAACCTCACAAACCTTAGGAACAACCAAGCATGACAATGAATTAGGGTTTTGATTAGTCTCCCCTCATAGTTTTACCTTTGTGTCTTCTTTGAGTCCTCTCTTCTCATCTCATAATCAGGGACTAAACCCTAAAGGCTTTAAGACTTTGTGATTAAGCTTATGCCTGCATCCTTCTCTTAGGATGGAGTGTATAACTTTAATCCTAAGTCTTGAACCCTTAAGGTGTTTAAATCTCTTAATCAATCCATCTAATAATCACTAAGACCTCACACTTGTAACTTGGGCCTTGCATTAGGGTTCTAATTCTTCCTTAAGTGGTTAAGAAGGACTAACCCTAGTGTTAATGGAAAAGTCCCCCTCAAGTTGTCTTACAAACCATAAAAATCACTTCATCACCATATCATTAAATAAAATCCACTTAATCAAAGGCTTGTTTTGTCATGGGTTTAATCCCTAATCATGGATTAAGTTGAGGAGCTTTCCTCAGCTTAAACATTCTCATCTATTATCCTTCTATTAGGATGGTGTAATGAGTCTGTTTAATCCTTGATTATGGCTTAACCTCATTACTCAACACTAAACAAAAACAACAAAAACATCTAAATAATCACAAGTAGGTTAATGATCTTAATCCTACATCAAAGGTGTTTAAGTGTGAGAATCTGACTTCACACTTAAGGTATTCTCATTACCCCTAATCAGAGGGAAGATGTGATGAGTTTACTAAATCCATTGGTTTAGGCTTAAGCTCATTAACTTATGACAAACTTTCAAAAGCAATAAAAGACTGAAAACTCACAAACAAACAATAATCGTCTCCTCCGGGATTCTTTTCTCATCATCTTCACTCACAAGCGAGAACTTGCTTCTTCCGTCTAATGCAAGACAGTTAGCACCTGAGCCAGACAGGTCATACACTTGAGCATAGACAAGTAAGCAGTTCACAAGTCAATTCATCTTTCAGTCTCTTTGGGTCGAACTACGGTGTTCTGACTTCCTCATTGCACGAGAGGATACGTAGGCATAACTTAACAGTTATCGAACAAAAGTCTCTGTATATTCCCCCTCCTTCTAGCCTTATTCTTTAGCCTCATGATCATGAGCATTTCATCTCTGTTCTTACACTGACACTTCATTTATATACTTCACTTCTCTTACACTGACACCTGTACATCCCTTTTCCAGCTCTCTTTATACACAAATTGCACTGACACTACCCCTTTAAAACACAAATCTTTTAAGCGTGGATCCCGTCGAGTACGGCGGACAATCTGGGTGCTAATACCTTCCCAGGTTGTAACCAACCCCCTTTCTCAGTCTCTCTGGTTCGCAACCGTCTTATCCATCTCTTTCTAGGTCTATGCAGCATTGCCTTTCCTCCGGGATAAAAATGCCTAGCTGGCGACTCTATTCATCTCCAGTGAGTTCACGGCTGTGTGTTCTCATTGTCCCTCTCGCCGACCGTTCGCGTCTGTACCCTTATTTGACCCTGTTTCATTTATCGGGAGCGACAGCTACGCTCTGTGGGGAAAACATGATGCGGATGCTATGATTATGCAAAGATAACGATCCGGGACTCGGATCCCGTTGCTGTGAAGATCCCTGACTGATCTGTTTGACGTGGACATCTCAGCTGGGGATAAGATCATTGGTAGATCTGATAAGATGTATCTGCATGGGGAAACAGATCACTGATAGACCCATCTCAGTAATGGGGGACCCAGCTGGGGTTTGTAGAAGCTTTCTTCACTCTGTTGCGAGTTCTTCATGCGTTGCTCTTCTGGATAGAGGTTGAAACTCTGTGGGGAGGTAGTTCCCCGGTTGGCACTTGGCTGAAGAAGAAGAAAGATCACTGAAAGATCTTCCTAGAGATCTTTGTGGGGATCCTGCTGAGGATGATACTCGACAACTTAGCTGGGGAGAAAACACCTCCGGTGCTAATCTGGGAGATGGAATGATTAGATAATGATCTGACAGCTTGCTGGGGAGAAGCTTTCATGCCCCATGTCGCGCCTTGAACACCTGCAGTCTTGCATGACAAAGAAACGTACAAGTATCCCGAGGTATCCCTTACTGGATTCCATCATAAGAGTTTAAACACTCCCGGGAGTAAGTATATTTCCTGTAAGTATGTAATTCAGGAAAGACGCATCTGTATTTATGCGATCAACAAATTAATGACATCAGACGTTTTTGCAAATAAAAGAGTACGAGACAGTGTGTGACTGAAAATATGATTTTATTAATTCGAGTGCCCTGAATTGGCAAGATACAGCCAAAGAAACGGATCTCCTGAAATGAGGAAATCGTTACAAATTGAGAAACAAAAGATGTTGGCAATGTTGATGACGCTTCAAGGAGCTTCCCTTTTGCTATGACTCGTATGACTTTTGACGTTCTTCTCGTCTTGCTTTCTGAAGAAGGCTGATTCTGACCGACGCTCGGACCTTTCAAAGCTTACCAAGTTGTAAGTGATACAGACGAATTCAGAATGCAGTTGTTCGCTTATTCCCTTATTTTGCGTGGATCTCCTTTTCAGGTTTTCAATCCACCGGGATACCCATTTTTTGCCTGAGTTGTCCAATGCGAATTTTCAACTCAGCGGGTGTACATTTTTTCATTTACTTTCCCTTATTTTTTCCTGAGTCTTTAATTCTGTTTTTGACTCGCCGGGATGCCCTATTTTTGCCTGGACTTACATTCTGTTTTTATGTCCAGCGGGTCATTTTCATGCGAAGTATTTTTTAACTGCATCTGAATTCACAGGGGACAGGAAGTCTTCACCATCCATAGTACTGATCATCAGTGCTCCACCAGAGAAAACTTTCTTTACTATGAACGACCCTTCATAGTTCGGAGTCCACTTGCCCCTGTGGTCTGTATGAGGAGGGAGGAGTCTTTTCAGCACAAGATCTCCTACTTGGTACTCTCGGAGCCTGACTTTCTGATCGAAGGCTTTCTTTATTCTTTTCTGATACAGCTGCCCATGACAGATTGCAGCTAATCTCTTCTGTTCAATCAGACTCAGTTGTTCGTATCGGGATCGGACCCATTCTGCTTCACTTAGTTTAACATCCATTAGTACCCGCAGGGAGGGTAATTCAACTTCAACAGGTAGGACTGCCTCCATACCATACACAAGTTGATACGGTGTTGCCCCAGTGGATGTTCTGATTGACGTACGGTACCCATGCAAGGCAAATGGTAACATTTCATGCCAGTCTTTGTAGGTGACTACCATCTTCTGCACAATCTTCTTGATATTCTTGTTAGATGCCTCTACAGCGCCATTCATCTTTGGCCTGTAAGGAGAAGAATTGTGGTGTTGGACCTTGAAGTCCCGGCATAGCTCTGCCATCATTTTATTATTCAAGTTAGAACCATTGTCAGTAATGATTCTTTCGGGTACTCCGTATCTGCAAATAATGTCTCTTTTCAAAAATCTGGCTACTACTTGTCTGGTGACATTTGCATAAGAAGCCGCTTCAACCCATTTGGTAAAATAGTCAATGGCTACCAGGATGAATCTGTGGCCATTTGAAGCAGTCGGTTCAATCTTGCCAATCATATCAATGCCCCACATGGCAAAGGGCCAGGGTGAAGACATCACATTTAGAGGATTCGGAGGCACATGCACCTTATCTGCATAAATCTGGCATTTATGGCATTTTCTGGCATATGCACAACAGTCTGCATCCATTGTGATCCAGTAATAGCCTGATCTTAACAACTTTTTAGCCATGGCATGTCCTCCTGCATGGGTACCAAAGGATCCTTCGTGCACTTCGTGCATTAGCAAGTCTGATTTTGTCTTATCAACACATCTGAGGAGTACCATATCAAAGTTTCTCTTATACAAGGAACCGTCAGTATTCAGGAAGAAACCACCAGCTAGCCTTCTTAATGTCTTTTTATCATTGGAAGATGCCCCAGGTGGGTATGTCTGATCCTCCAAGAAGCATTTGATATCATGGAACCAAGGCTTATCATCTTTAACGACATCTACTGCAAATACGTATGCTGGTCTGTCAAGTCTGGATACTGCAATCCGAGGCACAAAGTTGGCGGCTTGAACTTTGATCATCGATGAAATGGTAGCCAGGGCATCTGCAAACTGATTCTCGTCCCGAGGGATATACTCAAGCTTGACCGTTGTGAAGAAAGTCAATAACCTTCTTGTATAATCCCGATAAGGTATTAGATGATCCTGGTGTGTGTACCATTTTCCGTTGGTTTGATTAATTATCAGAGCTGAATCTCCGAACACAGTCAAAGTTTTGATCCTGAGGTCAATGGCCTCCTCAATTCCCATAATGCAAGCTTCGTATTCAGCTTCGTTGATAGTGCAGTTGAAAGTGAGTTTTGCCGAGAAAGGCATGTGAGCTCCTTTGGATGTAATGAGTATTGCACCAACACCACGACCATTCATATTAACAGCCCCATCAAACATCATAGTCCATTCTTTTTCTGGGTCAGGCCCTTCAGTGCGAACAGGCTCTTCATGATCTTTTGCTTTTATGAACATGATGTCTTCATCAGGGAAGTCACATCTCATAGGCTGGTAATCATCAATGGGTTGCTCAGCAAGATAATCAGACAATACACTACCCTTGATGGCTTTCTGAGATGTGTACTGAATGTCATATTCTGTGAGGATCATCTGCCATCTTGCAACCCGTCCGGTAAGTGCTGGCTTCTCAAAAATGTACTTAACTGGATCCATCTTCAAGATCAATAAGGTAGTGTGGGTCAGCATATACTGTCTCAGTCGGCGAGCAGCCCACGCTAAAGCACAACAAGTTTTCTCGAGCAGTGAATAACGTTGTTCACAGTCGGTAAACTTTTTGCTTAGGTAGTAAATTGCATACTCTTTTCGACCAGACTCATCATGATGGCCCAGCACACACCCCATTGACTCTTCTAATACTGTCAAGTACATTATTAGAGGTCTTCCTTCAACCGGAGGCATAAGGATTGGAGGCTCTTGTAAGTATTCCTTGATCTTGTCAAAAGCCCTCTGGCAGTCTTCATTCCACCTGACCGTTTGTTCTTTTCTTAACAGTTTGAACAAAGGCTCACAGGTTGCAGTAAGGTGAGATATGAACCTTGAAATGTAGTTCAATCTACCTAGAAACCCCCGAACTTCTTTTTCTGATTTTGGTGCAGGCATGTCTTGAATGGCTTTGACTTTATCAAGGTCAACTTCAATCCCTTTTTCACTTACAATAAATCCCAGCAGCTTGCCGGATCGCACCCCGAATGTGCATTTGTTGGGGTTCAATTTCAGTTGGTACTTCCTCAGACGCTTGAATAGTTTCAGTAAATTTACTAGGTGGTCTTCTTCCGTGAGGGACTTGGCAATCATGTCATCCACATAACATTCAATTTCTTTATGGATCATGTCATGGAATAATGTTACCATAGCCCGTTGATAAGTGGCACCAGCATTCTTCAGTCCGAATGGCATTACCTTATAACAGAAAGTGCCCCAGGGTGTGATGAAAGTTGTCTTCTCCATGTCTTCAGGTGATATCTTGATCTGATTATATCCTGAAAATCCATCCATGAAGGAGAATACCGAGAACTGAGCCGTGTTATCAACCAATACATCAATGTGAGGTAAAGGGAAATCATCTTTCGGGCTGGCTCTGTTCAGATCCCGGTAATCCACACACATTCTCACCTTGCCATCCTTCTTAGGCACAGGTACAATATTAGAAACCCACGGCGGGTAGCTAGTCACAGCAAGAAAACCGGCGTCCCACTGTTTTCGTACCTCCTCCTTAATTTTCATTGCCATATCTGGGCGAGTACGGCGCAGCTTCTGTTTTACTGGCGGGCAATCTTCCTTTAAAGGCAGCTTGTGCATGATAATATCGGTGTCCAACCCTGGCATATCCTGATAAGACCAAGCAAAAACATCCACGTATTCCCGAAGCATATCAATCAGTTGCTCTTTTACTGAGTCTTGCAGGCAGGCCCCAATCTTAACTTCCTTCACGTCTTCTTCCGTACCAAGATTAACCGTTTCAATCTCCTCCTGATGAGGAGTGATAACCTTCTCCTCTTGCCTTAACAACTTGGCTAGCTCTTCAGGAAGCTCATAATCTTCTTCAACCCCTTCATCAGCTTGATTGATTGGATTGTCAAAGTCATACGAAGTCATAGCAGTGTTGTTGTCGGTGCAATCTGAAAGGCACTCTCTGCAAGGGTTTAGATTATTTATTTTAGTGATCGATTTTATCTTATTTAGAAAAAGGTGAAATGAAGTTATCATTTTGAAAACATTGCCATTTTATTTTTTGTACAAAAAGAAAAATGAAAAACAGTGAGCGAAAAAGAAAAAGACTCATTTGCAAAAGATGTCCAATATTCATTGATTGATCTATTTGCACAAAATTACAAGATGGCCCGATTACAAAATGAGTCTTGTCATCTTGGGCAAGATGCAAGACTTGATGCATGCTTTAAAATACAGGAAATAATAATTACTCTGCAGGAGTAACCCTTATAATTTCATGGGAAGACCAGTTAAGGACTTGGCTCCCCGGGATCCTTGGACGTATCCAGCTCTCCAGGTCGCGGTCGCTTTCCTCCTCGTCTTCCAAGTTGTTCACTGCATCCGGGGTGAGCATTCCCCCTCTGACAAAATTGGGCTTCTTGGCAGCCTCTGATTGATCTTGTTGAGTTGGTCTGTAACCCAACCCAAATCTATCTTCTTTCTTCTCCACGGGCAACAACTTGCCCCAGCCTTGGGCAGTACCCTCTTCAACAACCTTCTGGGCTTGCTGAGACGACGTTATGGAAGTTCCCAGTACAGCAGATGCTTCATTGATGTTCAGGGCCTCAAACCCCTGGCTCATAGTTTCATGGATCTCTCCATCCATCTCAATGTATTTATACGTAGCCAGATGGCTAACAAAGATGTCTTCTTCCCCACAGATGGTGATGATCTGGCCTTCCCACTCGAATTTCAGCTTCTGGTGAAGGGTAGACGTAACAGCGCCAGCGGCATGAATCCAGGGTCTACCCAACAAATAGCTGTAGGCCGACTGAATGTCCATCACATAGAAGGTAATCTTAAAAGTCTGCGGGCCAATCATCACAGGCAGATCAATCTCCCCAAGCACTGATCTTTTAGAGCCATCGAATGCTCTCACCACCAAATTACTCGGACGCAATGCCAAGCCATCATACTCCAGCTTCACCAAGGCTTTCTTTGGTAGAACATTGAGCGACGACCCAGCACCAGTACATGAGATAGAACATCACCCTTGCATTCCAGGGTGATATGTAAAGCCTTGTTGTGGTTACGTCCCTCAATTGTTAAGTCAGCATTGGTGAAGCCCAGTCCATGACTGGTGTTGACATTTGCCACCACAGTTTCTAGATGATTAACAGTGATCTCCTCTGGCATGTATGCTGCGTGCAGGACTATCAATAATGCATTCCTGTGAGCTTCAGAACACATCAACAGGGATAATATGGAGATTTTCGAGGGAGTTTGGTGAAGTTGATCCACCACCTTGTAATCACTTCTCTTTATGATTCTCATAAACTCGTCTACATCTTGCTCAAAAGATGTCTTCAGAGTTTCTCTGACAATTGGCTCTTCAGGTACCACACTCCTTCCTTTCGCTTTGGCAGCAGCTTCTGCTTCGGCATTAGGTCTTTGTAATTGTGAGGCAAAAAGGCGTCCGCTTCTGGTGAAGCCTCCGCCTCCCCCAACATTATCAATTTGTAGAGAAGAGGTTGAAGAATCCAAAGTGATTTTCTCCCCGTTGCAGTAAAGATCAGAGCCATAATGCCAAGGTATGGCATTGCTGCTTTCATAGGGAACTGGTCCAGGTACCGTGATGGTAACTGGACCGACTACTGCAGAGGAGGGTACTGTAATGGTGTGCGGATCGTAGTAAATTGTGATTGGTGATCTGGCAGGAGGTGCCACTGTTTGTTGCTGAAAGTTACTATCTGGAGGAACAATTGATGGATCATAGTAGATGGTGACCGCTGAGATATCTTCATTAATTTCTGTTGATGTTGTAGAAGATTCGGCTGAATAAATGGATGATGATGTTGTAGAAGAAAGGGTTGTTGACATTTGATTTGTTGAAGTGATGGATGGAGCCATTGTTGATGATATTGATGAATCGGTAGGAATGATTGTTGCTACTGTTGTAGAAGAATCAAGAATTGTTGTCAAAGGAATTGCTGGATTTGTCGGCGCCATTGTTGAGATCTGAAGGATTCCATCCTTGATAAGACCATCTATGCCGCTTCTCAAATTATCACACCCGTTGACCGCAATGTTTCAATATCCACAACCGAGTTCACAACCGGGAAACACCTGGCACTCTAGAAGCTGAGTTTTAATTTCGACCAGAGGTGTTCGAATTTGTGCAACACTGGTGATCAAAGTAGACGGTCTGTCTTCCTCGATGTCATTAATCCTCGGCCCACCATGGTTAGGCATAGGATTTCTGTTGACATTTGGAGGAGGCGCGAAGTTGAGGGCCTTAGAATCCACCAGATCTTGCACTTTCATTTGCAAAGCCCTGCATTTCTCAGTATTGTGGCCAGGTGCATTGGAGTGGAAAGTACACCTGGCGTTGACATCATAATTCTTCGGGAGATTAGAGGGATCTGGTGGTGCCAATGTCCTTAACTCAACCAAGTTAAGCTTCAGGATTTGTGGCAATAAAGCAGCATAAGGCATAGGGATAAGGTTAATCACCCTATTTTCCTGTGATGGTCTTTGTTGAAAGGGTCTTTGCTGTTGATTGTTATTGTTGTTGTTATAGGCTCTTTGTGGCGGATACTGAACTTGCTGCTGATAATGTGGTTGTTGTGGTTGTTGATATGTTGGTTGCTGAGGAATCGGAGCTGGAATAGTGACAGCTGCTACTGATCTGTGGACATACTGAGGTCTGCCCCTGCTGGCATGAATGGCATTTGTCTCACCGGTCCTTCGAGGTCCCACAAAAGGCTTCCTGGAATTACTGGACGAACTTGCACCATTATCAGAAATTTTGCCCATTTTTAATAGACTTTCAATTCTTTCTCCAGCTATAACTACGTCAGCAAAACTGGTGGAAGAAAAGGCAGCTAGCCTATCAATATATGTTCCTTGCAGCGTATTCATAAACATGTCGGCAATTTCTCTTTCCGACATGGGTGGCTGGACAGCAGCAGCAAGCTGTCTCCACCTTTGGACATATTCCCTGAAGCTTTCTCTGGAGGATTGAGACATTCCCATTAGGAGGGTCCTGTTAGGAGCCATATCCAGGTTATATTGGTATTGTCGGATGAAGGCCTCAGCTAGGTCCTTCCAGCATCTGATAATAGCTCTGGTCAAGTGTGAATACCACTCTCTTGAAGCCCCAGTCAAACTGTCTTCAAAATAGAACATCCACAGTTTTTCATCCATGGTATATGCTTTAAGTCTTCCCAGAAAGGATTGTAGATGAGTTCGTGGACAGGAGGTTCTATTGTATTTCTCGAAGCACAGAGGTTTGAACTTGTGGGGAATTCTTACTCCATCCACTAACCCCATATCCATTACATCAAAACCCAAGGAGTTTTGAGACTCCAAGGACCTCAAATTTTCAGCAATTTCATCAAACCTTTGGTCATAAACTTCATCTCCAGCTCCCATTACAGTGAATTGCTCCTCTTGGGGGTCTTCTTGTAAAATCCTCCCCCCAGTAGTATTTCCTTGCACATTACCCGGGATATTGACTTCCGGATCTAGATGTGGTCCAAATACAGGTGGGTTAACATGAGGCTGTCCCCTCTCATTGTTACTTGTTCCTCCAGTCCCAGGATGAGGCTCCTCGGGGGTCTGTCTTTCTACCAATGCCCTTAACCTCTCTTGGCTCAGAGCCAGACCAGTCATCACAGTCATGAATTGGGCCATTTGGTTTCTCATTTCCACCCTTTCATTAGCCATCTAGGTCCTGACCTCTGTCAGGTCTTTCTGTACTTGCTCCATTAGAATACCCGGAAGGTTGTTGCGAGTAGGATACCGGTGTGCACGGTTGACGGGGAACACTCTTCTGCGAGCAATATTTCCTGAACTACAACAGAGTTAGAAACAAACAAAATAATAACAAAACCTACAAAACAAGCAAAAGTCAGTATGCAATGCAGTATGCTTATTTATTTTTCAAGGTATCCAGCTTGGTTCTTTGTTTTGACCTTTCCAGACCTCGAGGAAGATGCTTTGATGTTGCTTGAGAAAAGAAACTTAACAAATACATTACAAATGGTGGATCATACATAGTTTGTTTTTACAACATATGCCCCTGAAGGGTCAAAATACAACATAAAAAGAAAAGTACATCAAATGGAAATAACAACAACCAAAGAGTCAGACATCTAGTCCAAACTCATCCTCCTTAACCTCCTTCAGAAGAGCCTCAGTCACCGGACCAGCTGGATGCTCTGTAATAGTCCTGATGAGAAGGTTTCTGGTGGCGATGGCAGTGGTCAGCTTCATGTGCCTATCTTGGTCCTTTGACCTCTTCAAACCAGCCCTAAGCTTCAACTCTGAAATCTCCTTCTGAGCTGCCAGCAAAGCTTCCTGTTGCTTCTTTTCAATGGTCTCTAACTGCTCAATCCTAGCTTGAGTTCTCTGATCTTCTTGAGTACGGGCTTCAGTGATCCTGACCCACCTAGCCTGACTTTCTTGCAGATAGAGATCAGTCCTAGCCTTCTGAAGCTTGGCCTCTTTACAGGCATTCTTCAATATTTGCTCCCCAGCTCTTGCTTTCTTGATGTAGTCCTTTGTTTTCTCAATCTTGGCCAGATGCTCCACCTTAAGCTTCTCCAACCTCTCAATGTCCAGACGACCATCACTCCTCTCCCAAAGGGTCTTCTTCAGAGCTTGAGACAGATTCTCATTCCTTTCCTTCAGCTTCTCAAATTCTTCCAGGCTGATAGTGGCTGCTGGCTGTATTGTGGATGGTCCAGGTATATCCTCAATGGTGAAGGGCATCCCAGAAATCTGAGCTCTAGCATGAGACCATTCATAATACTGAGCTGAAGCAACATTATTGCACCTTCCAAGAATAGCCATCCCCTTTGTCTGGATGTTGTCCCAAGCCCAGGATGCTTGTCTGACAGCAGCTAGATTAGGTTTTATCTCACAATACAGAGTCTCAGCTAAATCTTGCATTCTAGGAGGGTGGACCAAAGCATAGCCCAGTTGTCTCTTAAATAGAAAAGGGTTGTAGTTGATGCAACCATTCACTCCTATTAGAGGTACATTTGGGTACTGCCCACAGCTAGTGATTATGTCCTTGCCCTTGGTGCTCTGGGTGCACCATCTGATGTCATCTGAAGTCAAAGCAATAAGTCTCTTAGCCCAATTCTTCCGTTGGTGGGGATTCAGGAATGCATCTGACTTAGGTAGGTGTTTGAGCAGCCAAGTATGAAACAGAGGAGCACAACATCTCACCAACTTTCCTCTTTGTTTCTCATTCCTCTGATGAATGGAGTAATAGAAATCTCCCAGCAAGGTGGGTACTGGGTTCCTCAGAAGGAAAAGATGAATGGCATTCTTGCTGATAAACTTGGGCTCATATGCAAACAGTATAACCCCATATATGCCGAGGGCCAACAATGCACAGACTGCCCTCCATTCTCCCAAAGAGGCCTTCAGGATGGCCTGAGAAATCAAGAAATCCAAGTGTAAACCAGGGATCCCAGCCTTTGTTATCATGTTTTGCTCAATCAAAATAGGCTCCAGGTACAGTGCTTTTGCCACTTCTCCATTGCTGGGAGAAGTCATCTCTGGGTTGAAGGGGACACCACCCCTGACAGGTACTCCAATCAATGATGAAAACTCCTCCAAAAGAGGTCCTAGCTGAAAGTCTGGGAATGTGAAGCATCTCAAAGGAGGGTCATAAAACTGTAAGCAGGTGTGGATCATGCTCCTCTGAGAAGGGTCTAGGTCCATAACCATATCAAGGATACTTCCATAATGCTCTCTGAATAATGGGATGTGGTATGGAGTGATAAGTGACTGGACCTGCCTGATACTAGTCAACACAGGCTCAAAGAAATGGTATGAAATGTTGCTCTTCCTAGGTGTAGCCATGACTGCTGATGAAGAGCTGAAGACAAGTGCTGATGAAGATCGAGACTGGTACTGGAGATGAGCCACTGATAGGGTGATGCTGGTGATGAAGGCAACTAAAACAGACAACTGATGAAGATAGCTGAAGCAGATAACTGATGAAATAGAGGTCTATGCAGATGAAGGGGTTAAAACCAAGCCAGATATAATGTGGATACCCTGAAAAACAAATAAACAAGCGTTAAATGATGCAAATGATGAGTATGCAAATGATATGCAAGGGTTTGTGATCAAGCTGGATCTGATTTATCTGCCTTTGATATAAAGTCCATGTGTGTTCAAGAAGTCCAGATGGAGGTCTAGAAAACTAATAACCAGGGTGGGGGACTCAAGTAAAGAATCACATGTCCAGGGTTAAATCACAAGAACTGTCCAAAGTGAGGTACTCTTAAACCAAATAGTGACAGGGTATGATGTGGTCAAGGGTACCTGCAAACCTGTAAACAGCCCAACCCCCTCACAGGTGATGTTCTAAAACAAGGATCCTCGGACTTGGATCAATTATGAGAAGTGTAAACACTTCTAACCCGGAGGTAAAGTGTTTACAATAACCATAAAAGATCCTCCTCTAATTCGCCTCAGTTTCTGAAGGTCATAATAAAGGTCATCCAGACTTAGCAGGCTTCCCAGATAGCCCTAGCACTATAGGAGATCTGTAGCACAGAGTTCTCAAGAAGAAACCCACATCTGAACCGTGTTTCATATTCCCGCACCAGACCGAAATGGAATGGGAAAGAACATGAACCACTCTAGCCTAGGTGTCACTCAGGTCCCAAGTATAGGACCTCAAACTCTCAATAGAACCCCACCCATCAAAACAACAAACCAGATCCAGCAAGATGACAATATGACAGTATGATATATAAAACTGTAAAGAAAGCAATAAACAAGACTGTACATAAAGCAATAAATAAAGCAAATAAATAAACACAATTAGCACATAACACCCCAGTAAACACAAATCAAACAAGCGCTAGGAGGAACCCACAAAAAGAACCAGAAGCCCTGGTTACAGTATAAGGGTCCCCAGCAGAGTCGCCAAGCTGTCGCTCCCACCAAATGAGGCTAGGTCAAATGGGGTACAGACGCGAACGGTCGGCGAAATGGATGAGAACACACAAGGGTGAACTCAGGAGAAAAGAGTCGCCAGCTAGGCATTTTTATCCCGGAGGAAAGGTAATGCTGCATAAACCTGAGAAAAGATATGGATAAGATGGTTGCGAACCAGAGAGACTGAGAAAAGGGGTTGGTTAAAACCTGGGAAGGTATTAGCACCCAGATTGTCCGCCGTACTCGATGGGATCCACGCTTAAAAGATTTGTGTTTTAAATGGGGTAGTGTCAGTGCAATTTGTGTATCAAAGCTGGAAAGAATGCAAGTGTCAGTGTAAAAGAAATGTGAAGTGTATAAGAGAAGTGTCAGTGTAAGAACAAGAGTGAAATGCTCAAGAGTATGAGGCTTAAAGAATAATTCTGGAAGAGGGGGAATATACAGAGACTTTTGTTCGATAACTGTTAAGTTATGCCTACGTATCCTCTCGTGCAATGAGGAAGTCAGAACACCGTAGTTCGACTCAAAGATACTGAAAGATAAATTGACTTGTGAACTGCTTGCTTATCTATGCTTAAGTGTATGACCTGTCTGGCTCAGGTGCAAACTGTCTTGCATTAGACGGAAGAAGCACGTTCTCGTTTGTGAGTGAATAAGATGAGAAAAGAATCTCGGAGGAGACGATTATTGTTTGTTTTTGTGCTTTCAAATCTTTTATTGCTTTTGAAAGTTTGTCATAGGAAAATGAGCTTAAGCCTAAACCAATGGGTTAGTAAACTCATCACATCCTCCCTCTGATTAGGGGTAATGAGAATAACTTAAGTATGAAGTAAACACCTCACACTTAATCACCATGATGTAGGATTAAGATCATTAACCTACTTGTGATTATTTAGATGTTTTTGTTGTTTTTGTTTAGTGTTAAGTAATGAGTTTAAGCCATAATCAAGGATTAAATGGACTCATGACACCATCCTAATAGAAGGATAATAGATGAGAACATTTAAGCTGAGGAAAGCTCCTCAACTTAATCCATGATTAGGGATTAACCTCATGATAAAACAAAGCCTTTATTAGATGGATTTTAGTTAATGATAAGATGAAGAAGTGATTTTTATGATTTGTAAGACACTTGAGGGGGACTTGTCCATTAACACTAGGGTTAGTCCTTCTTAACCAATGAAGGAAGAATTAGAACCCTAATGCAAGGCCCAAGTTACAAGCTTGATGTCTTAGTGGTTATTAGGTGAATTGATTAAAGGATTCAAACACATTAAGGGTTTAACACTTAGGATTAAAGTTATACACTCCATCCTAATAGAAGGATGCAGGCATAAGCTTAGTCACAAAGCCTTAGAACCTTTAGGGTTTAGTCCCTGATTATGAGATGGGAAGAGAAGACTCAAAGATGACACAAAAGTAAAACTAAATGGGGGACTAATCAAACCCTAATTGTTATCATACTTGGAGATCCTAGGGTTTATGGGGCTTAAGAGAGAAAGATCTTCAAAGAACCACCAAGGAGAGAAGCAGATGAAAGGAGAAAGAAGCAGAGAGAAGCAAGACAACTTGCTTCACTTAAGAGGACAAGTTACTTGAAGAAAGAAAGTAGGAGATGAAAATGAATGAGCAAGCTCACTCTAGTACACAAGATAAAATGCAGCAATGATGCAAGAGAGAGATGAAAAAAGATTGTGAGAAGTGAAGGCAAATTCACTTCTCAAAACAACTTACCACCTGAAAAGTTAGCAAAAGAAATGAAATGCAATGCAAATGAGATGGAATGCCATGGTGCAAACCAAAACCATAAGCATAAATATGATGTTAATGATGCTAAGAGATGATGCAAACATATGGCAATAGATGAGAGTGATCAAACAAGCATAAGGATGCAAATGAGGCATGCTTTGAACCACGGAAGTTCATGAATGTTTATGAAATGAAATGAACACATAACATGGAAAATGAAAGATGCAATGATCAAACATGGTTCTAAGATGTCCTAAGATGTATTATGAATCATGTGGATGCACAAAATGTCATGGCAAGTCATTGAATGCAAGCGAATGTGAGATGGATGCTAAGGAAGGCACAAATTAGGGTTTACATACAACATGCTTCACAAAAATCCAAAACCAGGAGCAAATGACATGACAAAAAAATTGAAAATGGGATCAAAGGAACCCTAAACCTACACAAGTTCATTGCCCAAAGGAGGGGATCCAACTCTTAAACTAGTGCAAGTCATGAATTTCCTAAGTTGGCTAGGGTTTTGGGGTGCCTCACAAAGAAAAATACAAAGCAAATTGAAAATTCAAGATCAATTCAGACCAATTTTATCCTATAAACTACATGCTATGGAGGATGCAATGCAAGAAGAACCATCATCAAACTCTCAAAGGTTAGGCATAATGGATTTTTCAAAGTTTGAACCAAGATATTGCCTTAAAATGAATTTAATTCCAACAAAAATTGTCAAAATGCATCAAGAACAAAAAAAGAAATTTGGTTTGAGAGTTTTATAATGTTTCTAAATGTTTTGAAATGCAATGTGATTTTTTTTGTGATTTTTAAATACCTAAATGTATTTTTAATTAATTAATTTTCATTGACTAATAAAAAATAAACATTTAAATGATTTAAAAATAATTTTTAATGCAAAAAATAAAAATAAAAATATTTTTGGGTTCTGAAAAATGATGAAATGTTTGACAAAAATTTTCAGAATTTTTAAATGTATTTTGCTATTTTAAATAATTCGTGGAAATAAAATGCAAAGCAAATAAAATTAAAATGAATTTAAAAGAAAAAAGAGAAAGTCAGCTAATCTGAGGGCTGAGATTCAAATTCAAGGAGGCGGGAGTTGACTGCGCGCGCGAACGAACGACCCAAATTCAAACTTGCCTAATTAAGTCATTAGCCCTAATCACTTTCAGATGACCGGAACAGTGTTCCGGTCATCTTCTCCGGCCAACCAAATTCCCAATCTCACTCAAAACGCATCAAAACCTCACTAAATTCTCCAGAATCAATCTATGAACATCACTAAACATAAACCCTACTACAAACATCATTTATTTTTCATGAATCAAGAGAAATAAACAAAAACATTTTTACGGGCAAACTTTCAGACAGTCAATACATGCTTGTTTCTTGACCATTTTCAAAACCAAACACATCCAGATGATCAGTGCATCTCATAGAATCAATTTATAACAAGAAATTAAAGTTCTGGAAAAAATGTTCTTGAGCTCACCTGAACTGGAGCTTTCGAAACAAGGACTTTCTGGCTACTTCTTTGGTCCAAACAAGCTCCAATGATCCTCCCCAGAAGTTTGTGATGCTTAGCTGGAGTTTATATGGTCTCTAGAGGAAGTTTGCAGAAGCTCAGGTCAATGGAGGAGGGAAATCGTGTTTTTGATGTGGGAGGTTTCAGGCCAAAACAATGGTTGGGAAATGATCAGAGGATCATGGTGAGTGATTTGGTGAAGTTTGTTTTGATGTTTGAAGGCTGTGTGATGAGTTTCGAAAAAAAATGCATAAGAGGTCAGTTTTGGGAACTATGGCTTGTGGGATGTTTCAGGCTGTGTTGTGCTATGTGTTGAGTCTCTTTTGGTACACATATCAATCCTTGATAGGTCAGAGAGTTGTTGTGGAGCAGTGTGATTGGTATGGAGCAAAATGCATAAAGTCAACTTTTTGTGTAAGAGAGGTATGGGCCATTTCAGTCAAGGTACAAGGCATGACTTGGATGCAGCTTGAATTAAGGAGAACCATGGAAATGAATTTGAGGAAATGCAGCAAGTGGATTAGGGTTTGTGAGAGTTTTTGCAATTTCACAAAGTCTTGGCCCTTTTGAAGTTTCTTAATGCACAAGTCATGAAAATGGACAATTATTTGGTGCATTCTGACTTTTAGGTCATGGTTCATGTTTGTGCAAAGGTTAGAAGTCACATTGAAGTCATATTTTGCCTTGGCAAGAGGTTTTGCAACTTTGCCTATTTGGTACAAAACTTGAAATTATGTGATTTTGTCCAACTTTGACAAGCCATAACTTTTGATCAAAGATGAATTAGAATGAGTTCTTGTACTTTTTGAAAAGGGAATGATCCATTATACAACTTTCATGACCAAATTTTTCTCATTTGAAGCATTTTTGAATCAAAAAGAGAAGGTTGAAAAACTTTCCCAAAATGGCAAGTTTACATTACAAGTCACTTTCCCAAAAAGGCAATTTTGCAAATGGCTTGAAATTCTTCAATTTTGTGAACTTTTAACATCTTCCATGATCAAATAAAGATCATGCATATTCAAAATGATGGAGAATACCCTTTGGTTGGGTCATTGGGGGCCTCAGATGCCCTGATTTTGCACTGACTTGCTCAAGAAGTCAACTCTTGATCAGATGCCTTTCCCATGGAATTTCTTCATGAAAATTGATATGCATGATCCCCACAACATATAGAGACCAATAGAAACAAGAATGGCCAAAAAATTTGGAGTTATGGCCTCTGAAACCAAAACCCTAATTCTAGGTCATCTGTGCAGTTAAACCTGGCTCTGCTTCCATGCCTTTCTCAGTTCTTGTGATTCTTTGATTTCCTTGACTTGGTGAGGATATGATATGATGTTTGAACACACATGGACCCTCTTGAAATTATTGATGACCTTTGGAGTGGCTCAAATGGCTCAGGGATGGCTCAGATCACAAACCCTAGGTGCAGATGACTTAGAGACAATGCAGTGAAGCAAAAGTGTGGTATGAGATGCTATGATTGAACTTATGCACATGAAAAGATCACAAGCCATGGTGAAATGAGTGAGGGCAAATTTGGGGTGTTTACAGACTGGCCTGGTACGCGCCCATGACTTGCCTTGCCCAGGTTTTTTGCCCTAGTTTCACCATACTTTGAATGATCATATCTTCTTCAGTTTTGATCCTATGAACATGATCAAACTACGAAATTGAAGCTTGTTGAATGCTTTTTCAAACAGTCCAAGTGGAATTTTCATTTGACCTTTGGATTTTGAAATGGCCTCTCTTGAACACGGCTGCCAAAGTGGTCAAAATTTGTTGTATTTAGTAACCCTAATTCTCCAAAAATGGAAAGTTTAGGCTTTCTTGAGTTTTGATGATTCATCCATCATTTATTGACCAAGTTTTGTCCAATGATCCCTTGTAGCATGAATTTAATGATTTTGACCTCAAAAATTCAGGAGTTGACTTTTTACACTACACAATTGAGTTTTCCCCAATTTCTTGATTTTCAAGTAACTGATCAATTGAAGACCATCTGAAATGATTTAATGGATGATTATTAAACCATAGGTACTTGAAATCATGTGGAAAACATTGAAATAAAGTTTGAACCAAAATTTCATTGAGAAGCCCGATTAATCAGAAACCTTAAATTTAGTCCCTTTTGATATGAGATGTTGCACTGATTGAATTCTTTGATCAACCCACCTCTTTCAAAACCTTGAGGAATAATTTGAGATCTTGTGGGATATTAGGAACCCTTTTAACTTTGTTGGAAGACAAGTGACCCTTGTCATTGCCTTTGAATGTTCACCAATCCACCCAATCATTGATCATATGCACTATGCTTCAAACTATGAATGATATGCTTCATTTTTCTATGCGAAGATGCAATGATATGTATGCTACATGATATGCTAAATGCTATTAAATGAGAGGGCACATTTTGGGCTGTTATAGCTGCCCCTATTCAATCATCTATTAATCTGAAAATGATAAGAGCATCGACTATCAGGCATTCGAGATAAACTTTGATTGAATACCAAGAACAAACCATATAATTTGCACTTTGATGAAGAAGAAAAGGGATATAAATCCAACCAAAGGAAACTCTTCTTGGAGACGACCCTGGAGAAATAAACAATAACCCGTAACAACAAAGAGCTTATCTTTTATAATGAACCAGGAGACTACTGGCCTGCCACAGGGATTGGGGCCTTGATGGTATTTTAATATCATAGGATCTACAAACCAACCAAAATAACAAGGAAATGGCATCATAGGATCCATAAACTGGGACATGAGAACGTAATATCATCGGATTATGACTCAAAGAAGTGTCTTTTATAATGAACCAGGAGACTATTGGCTTGCCACAGGGATGTGGGCCTTAGCAACAAATTATGTGAAAAAAACAAGTGTTGATCAGGATGCATTGTGAAATCCTCTTCTTGATATATGCAATCCATTTAACAAACAGATGTGCCTCTCAAGGTCTAATCCATCAAAACTAGATTTTGTCCTTTATAATGAACTACGGGATCGCTGGCCTGGCATATGGATGTGGGCCTTGCTATGCCTTTTAATAATGAACCAGAAGACTACTGGTCTGCCACAGAGATGTGGGCATTAACTGTCTTTTTATGATGAACTAAACGACTACTAGCCTACCACAGAGATGTGGGCCTTCATAATATTGTCTTTTGTAATGAACCAGCCGATTACTGGTCTGCCACGGAGTTGTGGGCCTCGATGGTGTTGTAACATCATAGGATTTACAACCCAACCCAAAGTAACCAGGAAACGGCATTGTAGGATCCATAACTAGAAAGATGAGAATGTAATATAGGATTTACGACTCAGAGAAATGTCTTTTATAATGAACCAAGAGACTACTGGCCTGCCACAGAGATGTGGGCTTTGATCTACTAAGGTGATAAAGGTTCCATAGGGAATGCCTCTACGAGGGAAAGATTTTACTGCATAAATTTGCTGAGTGAAAGAACGTCTTGACCCACATTCTGCTGAATGAGATAAAGATACTCTGAAAAATACCTGACTTTGGCTGAGGAAGAGATGTGAGAAATTGTCTACATCACTTGTCACACTGGCCAAAAGTAAATTGGCGACTTCACTGGGGAATATTTCAATGATGGGATTGAATATCTATCATGACACTTTGCAGGGAAATTACCATCTTCCGACTCGGCCATGGAGATGCTTAGTCAAATACTCTTGTTGGGGAGAAAATATGACATTTCTACACTCTGTGGGGAACAAGGCATTCATATACCTTCTGGAAATATTTTGCTGTGAAATGATGACTCCGCTTGGGGATGATTCAATTCAACTGACCTTGAAGTTCTACTAGGGATACCACCCTACTCTGACTCAGCTGGGGAAGATTGTATCTTGAACTCTACTAGGTATGATGTAAGGATCACCCCTTTCTGCCGGAGATAAGCATTATAAGGCGTCTCTCGCTGAGGAGAAGAATCTGCTTGGGGAATTCCATTTGTTAACATCTTCCTCTTATGGTTGCAAACCCTGCAACAACAAAACACGCACATATATGCCCGGGGAATTATATGGTCTGAGTCAACCATCCGGTGCTATTCAACATTCAAAGTGATTTTAAATGTTTTTCCTCTTCATATGTTATTTATAAAACCACCTTGTTTAAATGCAATGTTCTTTTATCAAAAATTCAGGACATTTTTGCAAACAAAGCATGTAAAAATGAAAACAAAGATGAATCTTTTTGACTGAATAATTCTTTTATTGATGGGCCTATGAATAGGAAAATATACATCAGGAAGCAATCCCCTGGAAAGAGGTGGTTGCTGTAAATTGAGAAAAGAAACTGTCCTAATGGCCATGTGAAACGACATTCCATTGAGTTTCAATTCTAATATGACCAGTATGTCTTCAAGATTTCTCCTTTTCGATCTTACTTTCTGAAGAAGAAGAAGATCAGAATGATTCCTATCCTTTGGAGATTGCCAGACTTAATGAGACGAAGATGTAGTACAGATAACTCAAATCGCAGTCATTCACTTATTCCCTCTTTTGCGTGGATGGCCGTTTCGGGTTTTCAATCCACCAGGAAACCCTTTTTGACTGAGCTGTCCAATGTGGATTTATAACTCATCGGGTGTACAATTTTTATTTATATCCCTAAATTTTTCCCGAGCCTTTCATTCTGTTTTTGGCTCACCAGGATGCCCTTTTTGCCTGGACTCTTTATTCTATTTTTTTGTCCAACGGGTCTTTTTTATGTGAAGTATTTTTTAACTACGTTTGAATTAACATGAGACATGAAATCTTCACCATCCAGGAAATCATCTTAACCACGAATGGACCTTCATAATTTGGAGACCATTTTCCCTTGTGATCTATACTTGGAGGAATAATTCTCTTAAGTACAAGTTAACCAACTTGATACTCCATAGGACGGACTCTCTGGTCAAATGCTCGCTTCATTCACCTCTGATAAAGCTAACCATGGCATACAGCTTCCAATTTTTTCTCTTCAACTAAGCACAATTGATTGTGTCGGGCACGTACCCATTCAGCCGCATCTAGCTTGACATCCATCATCACCCTCTATAACACCCCAAAATTTGCCCTCTTATTTATTATCAACCTCGAGCGATTTGTGCTTCATTCCCGCATCATTCCACATATCATTGCATCGCATTTGAAAAAAATAAAAATAAATCATCATCCTTTGCATACGCATGAGGTGTGTGGTCGATCGAGGCTTGCCAAACATTGGAGTTCAAGAGAAAAATAATATCCCAAAAATAATCCAAACCACTTCCAAGCTAACCAACCAAAAAAGGGAGATTTCACCTTTCCCTCCATTTTCCTTCCATTTTCCTTCCACTTTCCTTCCACATTTCCTTTCATTTCTTCCCCTCTTATTTTTTCCACTTCAATTCCACTCCTTTTCCCTTGGATGCTTCTACCATGTTCTACAACCTTCTAGAGTATTCCATGGAATATTCCAAGGAATATTCCAAAGAATATTCCCTCTCCAACCCTAACCTTAACTAACTACAAACCTAACTCCATTCCTAAACCTAACTCCATTCCCAAACCTAGCTCCAAGCCTAGCCTCTATATAATCATTAATCACTTCAATGCAAAAGGTTCCCAATTTTTCATTCTCTCACAATTTCTAGAATCACTTTTTCTCTCTCACTTTTCCTCCCTTCCCCTTTTCACCAAAGCTTTTTTGAAGAAGCTCTTCAAGTTTCACATTGAAACTTGAAGATCTTAAAGCTTAGCCTTCAACCTCCATTGAATTGTGGATTGTAGAAGAAGGAGCTACTGCTTTTTGTCAATATTTTGACTTATCGGAAGTACAAGAAGGCTCAAGCATCAAGAACGCATTTATTTTGCGGATTCACGGTTTTCTTGGTTTTCTCTTTGATCAAGCTCCGATTCTTGCAACATTTACCAAAGCACTCCTCCGCTTCGTAGGTTGGTAATCTAAAACCATGCTAGCTTTAAGTTATTCTCTCCATCTCGCCATTTTGGCATTCTTTAAGTGCTTTTCGTATTACTTATGGTTGATTACGTTTTCGTTACGTTTTGCTAGAGATTTGTGGAGTTTAATGGATTAGAAGTTAGGTTGTAGCTTGTTATAGGTTCTAGCATGTGTTAATAAGCCCTAATTGAGTAGAAATTCGTGTTAACATGATTAGATGTGTGTTAGGGATGTTTAGAAGTAAGTTTGTGGCCAAAAACACTTATTTCAAAGCAAAATTTCACTTTCTGTTCAGCGTTAACTAGTTAACGCATTTGGTTAACCGGTTAACGCGTGCGTTTTGCCACAAGCTCTCCCACTTGGTATTCTCGAGGTATGACTTTCTGATCGAAGGCTTTCTTCATTCGCTTTTGATATAACTGCCCATGACAGATGGCAACTAATATTTTCTCTTCGATCAAATTCAGTTGATTGTACCGAGATCGGACCCATTATGCTTCATCCAGTTTCACATCCATCATCACTCGTAAGGAGGGTAGCTCAACTTCAACAGGTAGGACAACTTCCATACCATACACAAGCTGATAAGGCGTTGCCCCAGTAGATGTTCTGATCGAGGTTCGGTACCCATGCAAGGAAAATGGTAGCATCTCATGCTAGTCTTTGTAGGTAACTACCATCTTCTGCACAATCTTCTTGATATTCTTGTTAGCCGCCTCAATAGCGCCATTCATCTTTGGCCTGTAACGATAAGAGTTTTGATGTTGGATTTTGAAGTCCCGGCACAATTCTGCCATCATTTTGTTGTTCAAATTGGAACCATTATCAGTAATGATTCGCTCGGGAACTCCATGCCGACAGATGATGTCTCTTTTCAGAAATCTGGCTACCACTTGTCTGGTGACGTTTGCATACGAAGCTGCTTCAACCCACTTGGTGAAGTAATCAATGGATACCAGGATGAATCTGTGACCATTTGAGGCAGTCGGCTCAATCTTTCCATTCATGTCAATGCCCCACATGGCAAAGGGCCAAGGTGAATACATCACGTTCAAAGGATTTGGAGGTACATGCACTTTATCTTCGTAGATCTGGTTGTGGCACTTCCTGGCATAGGCACAACAGTCTGCATCCATAGTGATCCAGTAGTAGCCTGAGCTTAATAACTTCTTTGCCATTGCATATCCTCCGTCATGGGTACCAAAAGAGCCTTCATGTACTTCGTGCATCAAGAGGTCTGCTTCCTTCTTGTCAACACATCTCAGCAGGACCATGTCGAAGTTTCGCTTGTACAATGAACCATCAACATTGAGGAAGAAACTACCGGCCAACCTTCTTAATGTCTTTTTATCATTGGATGATGCCCCAGGTGGGTATGTCTGATCCTCTAAGAAGCTTTTGATGTCATGGAACCAAGGCTTGTCATCACTAGCATTGTCCATAGAGAATACGTATGTCGGTCGGTCCAGTCTAGATACCAAAATCCGAGGCACATGATTGGCAGCTTGTACTTTGATCGTGGAGGAAATGGTAGCTAAAGCGTCTGCAAACTGATTCTCGTCTCGAGGGATGTATTCAAGTTTGACTGTCGTGAAAAAAGTCAATAGTCTCCTTGTATAGTCACGGTATGGAATAGATGCTCTTGATGAGTGTACCATTTGTCGTTGGTCTGATTGATTACCGAAGTTGAATCTCCAAATACATTCAAGGTTTTGATCCAGAGGTCAATGGCCTCTTCAAGACCCATGATACAGGCTTTGTATTATGCTTCGTTGTTGTAAACACCCCAAATTTGCCCTCACCCATTTCACACCATGGCTTGTGATCTCTTCATATGCATAAGTTCAATCATAGCATCTCATATTGCATTTTTGATTCACTGCATTGATTCTAAGTCATCTGCATCTAGGGTTTGTGATCTAAGCTATCCAAGAGCTATTTGAGCCACTCCAAAGGTCATCAATCACTTCAAAGGGGTCCATGTATGTTCAAGCATCATATTATATCCTCTCAAAGTCAAGAATGTCAAAAAATCACAAGAACTGAGATAGGCATGGAAGCAGAGCCAGGTTTAACTGCACAGATGACCTAGAATTAGGGTTTTGGTTTCAAAGGCCATAACTCCAAATTTTTTGGTCATTCTTGTTTCTATTGGTCTCTATATGCTATAAGGATCATGCATGTCAAGTTTCATGAAGAAATTCCATGGGGAAGTCATCTGATCAAGAGTTGACTTTTTGAGCAAGTCAGTGCAAAATCAGGGTATCTGAGGCCCCCAATGACCCAACCAAAGGGTGTTCTTCATCATTTTGATGGTTTATGATCTTTATTTGATCATAGAGGATGTTATAAGTTCACAAAATTGAAGAATTCCAAGCCATTTGCAAAGTTGACTTTTTGGGAAAATGACTTGTAATGGAAAATTGCTATTTTAGGAAACTTTTTCAACCCTTGCTTTTTGATTCAAAAATGCTCCAAATGAGAAAACTTTGGTCATGAAAGTTGTAGAATGGATCATTCCCTTTTCAAAAAGTACAAGAACTTGTTCTAATTCATTTTGGATCAAAAGTTATGGCCTTGCAAAGTTGGACAAAATCATTAAAATTTCACTTTTGCACAAAATGGAAAACTTTCAATTTCTCATGGCAAGCCTTTATGTAACTTCAATATGACCTCTAATCATCATACCAATGAAATGCATGACCTAAAATCAGAATTGGCCCAAGGGATTTCTCATTTATTTGCCTTGATTTTCACATAACCATAAGCCATTCTTCATGAAAGTACAAAGAGGGATTTTTTGCAAAATTATTCCCAAAGGGATTGGTTGACCTCTAGTTGGTTTCAAAGCATTTCCATGACTTCATGAGGCATCACGCACTAAAATTCAGCAAGGTTTTCTCACATGTACATAACCAAAAGTCATGAAATGTAACAAGTAGGCAAGTTGCAAAAAACTCTCTCAGCTCATTATCCAAATGCAGCAGCCTCTCATGAACCATCCAAGGGCCATCCTTGACTCAAGCTGAGGCAGGACAAGCCTCTAGACTGCCTCTGCCATAGCCCATGCTGCAAGTACACAAAACTTGACTTTTTGGCCAATCACCCCATACCATTCCCACAGTGCATACCTGCCCTCCTAGATTGTTGGGATTGCTTATGGATTGCCTCAAGATCATAAAACAAGAAGGACATAGGCTCAGAACACACACACACACAACCAGCATTCACAAAACTTGCAAAATTCTTCCCTTCTTCGATTCTCTCAAACCAGCCATCAAACTTCCAATTTTCTTTCACCAACAAATCACAAGTCATCCATAGAACAAGAATCAACCCTCAAAACAGCCAAAAACACCACACACACAAACCTCCATTTCTGCTATACCAGAACTGAAACATTCAAACCAACCATTCTTGAAGCCTTCTAAGCTTCATTTCATCATCAGAGGATTCAAAGGAGTGGATTTGCAGCAAAGGAAAGGCCAGAAAGCCCAGAACCAGAAGATTCCATCTCAGGTATAGCTCAAGAACTTTTTTCTCAGAACCTTGTTTTTAAGTTCCCAATCGAATATTTATGATGTGCTGATGACTCTGATGTATTTACTTTTCAAAATGGTGGAATATTGAGTATGTATGAGTTGTCTGAAAGTTTCTGACCTAAATTTGTTTTGCTTCGATTTGCATTGTTGATGAATGAAAAATGATTTTTGTTTGGGGATTTTGATTCAGTGTTGTGTGGGATTCATTTCTGGCCAGAGAGATTTCATTTTCGTAGCCTGGGGAGTGAGATAGGGTTTTCTCAGGGGAGAGGTGGCCGGAGAAGATGACCGGAGGTCATTTCCGGCCACCTGAAAATCATTAAATGCTTTAATCAGGATTAGGGTTCCGTTTGAATACTGGCCTTTGGATTTGGTTTACCCGCGCGCGTGTGTGGCTCAGATCATCCCACTTAACCCTAATTTCCAATTAATTAATTTAATCTGGATTAATTAATTATTTCAATAAGATTTGTTCAGTTTGAATAAGGACCCTCAGATCACGCGCCAAGTCAATTCGCGCGCTTCTTGTTTAAACCTCAGCCTTAGATCCTGTTGACTTTCCATTTAATTTCTTTTTATTTTCATTTTTATTGCATTTATTTGTACATTTATTTTAAAATAGAAAAAAATGTTTAAAAATTCTGAAAATTTTTGTCAAGATTTTTATTATTTTTCAGAACACAAAAATATTTTTATTTTTATTTTTTGCATTAAAAATTATTTTTAAATCATTTAAAAGTTTATTTTTAATTAGTTAATGAAAATTAATTAATTAAAAATACATTTAGGTATTTGAAAATCACAAAAAAATTCATGTAGCATTTAAAAACATTTAGGAACATTGTCCAACTCTCAAACCAAATTTCTTTTTTGTTCTTGATGCCTTTTGATAATTTTCTTTGGATTTAATTCCATTTTGAGGCAATATTTTGTGTCAAACTTCAAAAATTTATTTTTGCCTAACCTTTGAGAGTTGGATCATGATTCTTCTTGCATTGCATCTTGCATAACATGTAGTTTATAGGATAAAATTGGCATGTTTTGATCTTGCATTTTCAATTTGTTTGGCATTTTTCTTGATGAGGTACCTTAAAACCCTAGCAATCTTAGGAAATTCATAACTCTCACTAGGTTAAGAGTTAGATCCCCTCCTTTGGGCAGTGAGTTTGTGTAGGTCTAGGGTATCTTTGATTGCATTTTCAAATTTTTATCATGTCATTTGCTTCTGGTTTTGGATTTTTGCTTTGTATGTTGCATATAACCCTAATTCATGCCTTCCTTTGCATCCATCTTCCATTTGCTTGCATGCCATGACTTGCCATGACATTTTGTGCACCCATTTGATTCATAACACATCTTAAGACATTTTAGAATCATGTGTGATCATTGCATCTTTCATTTGCCATGTTGTATGTCATTTGCATTTCATAACTTTTCATGTGCATCCATGGTTCAAAACATGTTTCTCTTGCATCCATATGTTGTATGATCATTCTAATGCCTTGTCTCATGTTTGCATAATCTCTTAGTATCATTAACATCATACTCATGCTTCTGGTTTTGGTTTGCATCATCACATTTCATCTAATTTGCATTGCATTTCATTTCTTGTGCTAACATTTCAGGTGGTAAGTTGTTTGAGAAGTGAATTTGCCTTCACTTCTCATAATCTCTTTTCATCTCTCTTATGCATCATTGCTGCATTTTAACTTGTGTATTGGATTGAGCTTGCTCATTCTTGTTCATCTTACTTTCTTTCTTCAAGCAACTTGACTTCTTAAGTGAAGCAAGTTGTTTTGCTTCTCTTTGCTCCTTTCATCTGCTTCCTTCCTGGTGGTTCTTTGAAGATCTTTCTTGTAAACCTCACAAACCCTAGGAACAACCAAGCATGACAATAATTAGGGTTTTGATTAGTCCCCCATTTAGCTTTTACCTTTGTGTCTCTTTGAGTCTTCTCTTCTCATCCCATAATCAGGGACTAAACCTTAAAGGCTTTAAGGCTTTGTGATTAAGCTTATGCCTGCATCCTTCTATTAGGATGGAGTGTATAACTTTAATCCTAAGTGTTAAACCCTTAATGTGTTTAAATCCTTTAATCAATTCACTTAATAATCATCAAGACATCAAGCTTGTAACTTGGGCCTTGTATTAGGGTTCCAATTCTTCCTTAATTGGTTAAGAAGGACTAACCCTAGTGTTAATGGACAAGTCCTCCTCAAGTTGTCTTACAAACCATAAAAATCATTTCTTCATCTTACCATTAACTAAAATCCACTTAACAAAGGCTTTGTTTTGTCATGAGATTAATCCCTAATCATGGATTAAGTTGAGGAGTCTTCCTCAGCTTAAACATTCTCATCTATTATCCTTCTATTAGGATGGTGTAATGAGTCTGTTTAATCCCTGATTATGGCTTAACCTCATTACTTAACACTAAACAAAAACAACAAAAACATCTAAATAATCACAAGTAGGTTAATGATCTTAATCCTACACCATGGTGATTAAGTGTGAGATGCTGACTTCACACTTAAGGTATTCTCATTACCCCTAATCAGAGGGAGGATGTGATGAGTTTACTAACCCATTGGTTTAGGCTTAAGCTCATTTTCTTATGACAAACTTCAAAAAGCAATAAAAGACTGAAAACTCAAAAACAAACAACAATCGTCTCCTTCGGGATTCTTTTCTCATCTCATTCATTCATAAACGAGAACTCGCTTCTTCCGTCTAATGCAAGACAGTTTGCACCTGAGCCAGACAGGTCATACACTTGAGCATAGACAAGTAAGCAGTTCACAAGTCAATTTATCTTTCAGTCTCTTTGGGTCGAACTACGGTGTTCTGACTTCCTCATTGCACGAGAGGATACGTAGGCATAACTCAACAGTTATCGAACAAAAGTCTCTGTATATTCCCCCTCTTTCCAGCATTACTCTCTAAGCCTCATAGTCTTGAGCTTCACACTCTTTCCTTGCACTGACACTTCTTTTATTCACTTCACTTTTCTTTGACACTGACACTTGCATTCTTTCCAGCTTTGATACACAAATTGCACTGACACTACCCCTTTAAAAAACAAACTTTTAAGCGTGGATCCCGTCGAGTACGGCGGACAATCTGGGTGCTAATACCTTCCCAGGTTGTAACCAACCCCCTTTCTCAGTCTCTCTGGTTCGCAACCGTCTTGTCCATCTTTTCTTAGGTTTATGTAGCATTACCTTTCCTCCGGGATAAAAATGCCTAGCTGGCGACTCTTGTCTTTTGAGTTCACCCCTGTGTGTTCTCTTTCTTTTCACCGACCGTTCGCGTCTGTACCCCATTTGACTTGGCCTCATTTGGTGGGAGCGACAGCTTGGCGACTCTGCTGGGGACACTTATACTGTAACCAAGGTTTCTGGTTCTTTTTGTGGGTTCCTCCTAGCGCTTGTTTGATTTGTGTTTACTGGGGTGTTATGTGCTATTTGTGTTTGTATATTTGCCTTATTTACTGCTTTATGTACAATTATTTACTGCTTTTTACAGCTTTATATATCATACTGTCATATTGTCATATGGCTGGATCTGGTTTTTGTCTTGGTGGGTGGGGGTTCTATTGAGAGTTTAAGGTCCTATACCTGGGACCTGAGTGACACCTAGGTGTCGCTCCCGATAAGTGAAGCCGGGTCAAATGGGGTACAGACGCGAACGGTCGGCGAAAGGAACAATGAGAACACACAGCAGTGAACTCACTGGAAAAGAAAAGAGTCGCCAGCTAGGCATTTTTATCCCGGAGGAAAGGTAATGCTGCATAAACCTAGAAAGATAAGGATAAGACGGTTGCGAACCAGAGAGACTGAGAAAGGGGGTTGGTTACAACCTGGGAAGGTATTAGCACCCAGATTGTCCGTCGTACTCGACGGGATCCACGCTTAAAAGATTTGTGTTTAGAGGGGTCGTGTCAGTGCAATTTGTGTATAAAAGAGCTGGAAAAGGATGTACAGGTGTCAGTGTAAAAGAAGTGCAAAGTGTGATAAATGATGTGTCAGTGTAAAAGAGAAAAGAGGTGAAATGCCCATGATAATGAGGCTTAAAGAAATGAGCTGGAAGAGGGGGGATATACAGAGACTTTTGTTCGATAACCGTTAAGTTATGCCTACGTATCCTCTCGTGCAATGAGGAAGTCAGAACACCGTAGTTCGACCCAAAGAGACTGAAAGATAAATTGACTTGTGAACTTCTTGCTTGTCTATGCTCAAGTGTATGACCTGTCTGGCTTAGGTGCAAACTGTCTTGCATTAGACGGAAGAAGCAAGTTCTCGTTTGTGAGTGAAGATGATGAGAAAAGAATCCCGAAGGAGACGATTATTGTTTGTTTTTGTGTTTTCAGTCTTTTATTGCTTTTGGATTTTTGTCTTAAGTTAATGAGCTTAAGTCTAAACCAATGGATTTAGTAAACTCATCACATCTTCCCTCTGATTAGGGGTAATGAGAGTACCTTAGGTGTGAAGTCAGATTCTCACACTTAATCACCTTTGGTGTAGGATTAAGATCATTAACCTACTTGTGATTAATTATATGTTTTTGTTGTTTTTGTTTAGTGTTAAGTAATGAGGTTAAGCCATAATCAAGGATTAAACAGACTCATTACACCATCCTAATAGAAGGATAATAGATGAGAATGTTTAAGCTGAGGAAAGCTCCTCAACTTAATCCATGATTAGGGATTAAACTCATGACAAAACAAGCCTTTGATTAAGTGGATTTTTTTTAATGATATGATGATGAAGTGATTTTTAGGGTTTGTAAGACGACTTGAGGGGGACTTGTCCATTAACACTAGGGTTAGTCCTTCTTAACCAATTAAGGAAGAATTAGAACCCTAATGCAAGGCCCAAGTTACAAGTGTGATGTCTTGATGATTATTAAGTGAATTGATTAAGAGATTTAAACACATTAAGGGTTTAACACTTAGGATTAAAGTTATACACTCCATCCTAAGAGAAGGATGCAGGCATAAACTTAATCACAAAGCCTTAAAGCCTTTAGGGTTTAGTCCCTGATTATGAGATGAGAAGAGAAGACACAAAGAGACACAAAGGTAAAACTAAGAGGGGAGACTAATCAAAACCCTAATCATTGTCATGCTTGGTTGATCCTAAGGTTTGTGAGGTTTTCAAGAAGAAGTCTTCAATGGAACCACCAGGAAGCAGATGAAAGGATCAAGAGAAGCAAAGTGACTTGCTTCATTCAAGAAGTCAAGTCACTTGAAGAAAGAAGGTGGGAGGAACAAGAATGAGCAAGCTCAAACTCAAACACATATAAAAATGCAGCAATGGATGCAAGAGAGATGAAAAGAAAAGTTATGAGAAGTGAAGGCAAATTCACTTCTCAAGTCACTTACCACCTGAAAAGGTTAGAAAAGAAATGCAATGCAATGCAAAAATGGGATGAGGTTACATGATGAGAAACAAAACCAGAAGCATATACATGATGTTAATGATGTTATGAGATGCTGTAAACATGAGGCAGCACATGGAAGTGATCATACAAGTTCATGAATGCTAGTGGAGCAAGCTAAGAAGCATGAACATACATGAAAAGTTATGAAGTGCACATGGCATACAACATGGCAAATACATGATGCAATGATCAAACATGCTTTCTATATGTCTTATGATGTCAAATGAATCAAATGGATGCTTGCAATGTCATGGCAAGTCATGTTGTGCAAGAGAATGCAAGATGGATGCAAATGAAAGCCCAAATTAGGGTTTATGAACCAAACATCAAACAAAAACCAAAAACAGAAGCAAACCCTAAGATAAAAAAATGGAAAATGCCACTCAAAAGACCCCTAATCCTATACTAAACCAATGCCCAAAGGAGAGGTCTCAACTCTTAACCAATCTCAAGTTATGATTTTTACAAGTTATTAGGGTTTTTAGGGTTCCTAAACAAAAGAAATGCCAAACAAATTGAAAATGAAAGATCAAATCATGGCCTTTTAATATCAAAAACTACATGCTAAACACAATGCAATGCAAGAAGAATCAATGTCCAACTCCTCATGAATAGGCAGAAATGATTTTTTGAACTATGGATCAAATTAATGCACAAAAATGATTTTAATTCAATGAAAAATTCTCAAAATGCATCAAGATCAAAAAAGAAATTTGGTTTGAAGGTTGGACAATGTTTCTAAATGTCTTAGAACATTTCATGAATTTTTTGGTGATTTTTAAATACCTAAAAGTATTTTTAATAAATTAATTCTCATTAATCAATTAAAAAATAATCTTTTAAATATTTAAAAATACTTTTTTAATGCTAAAAATAAAAATAAAAATATTTTTGTGTCTTAAAAATTAATAAAACTCTTAAGAAAAAGTTTCATAATTTTTAGACATTTTTAACTATTTTAAATAAATTGAACAAAACAAAATAAAATAAATGAATTAAAAATGAAATAAAGTGGAAGTATGCAGGATGGAGGGCCAGGATGCATTCTGGGTTTGAATTGGGTTGACTGCGCGCGCAGATCAAAGGCCCACATTCAAACTTCCTAATTACAATTAATTAAACAAATTAAACCTGATTATGAACTAATGACACGATCCAGACCACACACACGCGCGCGGGAAGCCAGATCCAAGGGTCCACGTTCAAACTTGGTGCCCTAACCCTAATTAGCAGTTAATGACTTTCAGGCTGCCGGAGAAGACTTCCGGTCGTCTTCTCCGGCCAGCATCCTCCCTGAAAAATGGCAACTCTCACCCTAGCTCTCTAAAACCTAGTTTTCTTGCCCAGAAATCATCCCCACACATCATAGAACAAGAATCCCCAGCCAAAACAAATTTATTTTACATAACAAAGCTGAATCGAAGCAAAAGGGGTTTAGGTCAAAAATTTTCAGAAACACCATACATGCTCAAAACTCAATGATTTTCGAAACCAAACATATCATCATGACCAGTGGAACATAGAGAACCAATTAAGAACTTAAAAATGAGTTCCTGGAAAAAATGTTCATGAAGCTCACCTGAACTGGAGCTTTGATCTCTGGCACCTTCTGGCTAGTTCTTTGGCTCAAACAGGTCCCAATGATCCCCCTTTGAAGCTTTGGATACTTGGTTGGAGTTTAAACAGCCTCCTGAGTGAGTTTGCAGAAGCTCTGACCAAGGGAGTGTGGAAATCGTATTTGTGATATGGAGGGTCTTAGGCCAAAACAAAGGTTGGTTTCTGGTCCATGAAGCAAGGTGAGTTGATTGGTGAAACTTGTTTGGATGTTTGTGAGTTGAGCAGAGAGATTCGAATGGTTTTGCTCTATGGAGTGAAAATGGAGAAGTGATGTTCTTGCTTGATTCAGGCCCAAGTCTTGTTGGTTTAGGCTCAGTGAAGCAAAGTGATTTGATCTATGGAAATGGTTTGTGTGTTTGTGTCTTGTGGAAGATGATTCGAAGGCTTTTGCTTGAGAGAGTGTTTTTGTGAATGTGATCTTGTGGAGAGTTTCAGCTTGGCTTGAGGTGTGTTATGGCCAGCATTTGGATAGTATATTTTAATCCTATAGGTCAGATGATTTGACATGGCCTCTATTGATTGGTAAGTTTGCTTTTGCCAAAAGTCCACTTTTTGTGTAAGGGAAGTATGGCTTGGTTCTAGGCTAGTACAAGGCATGGGGCTGCGCAGCAAGGGTGAGGGGAAAGGCTAGCCAAAGTCAGCATCCAATGTTGCAAGTTGTAGGAAGTGTAATGAGTGGTTTTGCAAGTTGGCTCTTTTTGAAACTTCATGGAAAATGCCTTGTTACACAAACCATACACATGTGATCTTTGGTCCAATTATGATTTTTAGGTCACATAGAATGTTTGTGTCATGGTTTGATGTCAACTAGAGGTCACAAACAGCCTTGGTTCATGGTTTTGCAAAATTCTCATTTGGTGCACATCTTGAAAATCAATGATTTTTGCCAACTTTGTCACACCATAACTTTTGATCCAAGAAGAATTTGATCATGTTCTTGTACTTTTTGAAAAGGGAAAGATGTAATCTACAACTTTCATGACCAAATTTTTTCCATTTGAAGCATTTTTGGATCAAGAATCAAGGCTTGAAAAATGACCTAAAATGAAGCATTCTTGAAAAGTCAACTATGCCCAAAAAGTCAACACTTGCAAAAACTCTAAATTCTTGATTTTTGTGGACTTCAACCTTCTTTCATGATCAAATAAAGATCATATACACTCAAAATGATGAAAATCACCCATTGGTTGGGTCATTGGGGGCCTCAGATGCCCTGATTTTGCACTGACTTGTCTGAAAAGCCAACTCTTGATCAGATGACTTCCCCATGGAATTTCTTCATGAAACTTGATATGCATACTCCCTATACCATATAGGGACCAATAGAAACAAGGATGACCAAAAAATTTGGAGTTATGGCCTCTGAAACCAAAACCCTAATTTTAGGTCAACTGTGCAGTCTAGCCTGGCTCTGCTTCCATGCAAACCTCAGTTCTTGTGATTCTTTTGAAATCTTGACTTTGAGAGGATGTAATATGATATAAGAACACATATGGATCCCTTTGAAGTGATTGGTGGCCTTTGGGGTGGCTCAAGAAGCTCTTGGATTGCTCAGATCACAAACCCTAGATGCAGATGACTTAGAAACTATGCAGTGAATCAAAATTGTGATATGAGATGGTATGATTGTGTTTATGCATATGAGAAGATCACAAGCCATGGTGTGAATGGGTGAGGGCAAATTTGGGGTGTTTACACTAGGCTAGAGTGGTTCATGTTCTTTCCCATTCCATTTCGGTCTGGTGCGGGAATATGAAACACGGTTCAGATGTGGGTTTCTTCTTGAGAACTCTGTGCTACAGATCTCCTGTAGTGCTAGGGCTATCTGGGAAGCCTGCTAAGTCTGGATGACCTTTACTATGACCTTCAGAAACTGAGGTAAATTAGAGGAGGATCTTTTATTGTTATTGTAAACACTGTACCTCCGGGTTAGAAGTGTTTACACTTCTCATAACTGATCCAAATCTGAGGATCCTTGTTTTAGAACACCACCTGTGAGGGGGTTGGGCTGTTTACAGGTTTGCAGGTACCCTTGACCACATCATACCTTGTTACTTTGTTTTGACTAAGAATACTCCACTTTGGACAGTTCTTGTGATTTTAAACCCTGGACATGTGACTCTTTATTTGAGTCTCCCACCTTGGTTACTGGATTTTTGAGCCTCCATCTGGACTTCTTAGACATACATGGACTTATATCAAGGCAGTAATCAGATCCAGCTTGATCACAAACCCTTGCATATCATTTGCATACATCATCATTGCATCATTTAACATTTGCTTATTTGTTTTTCAGGGTATCCATATTACATTTGGCTTGGTTTTGACCCCTTCATCTGCATAGACCCCTGCTCATCAGTTATCTGCATCAGCTATCTGCATCAGCTATCTGCTTCAGCTATCAGTTGCCTGCTTCAGCTACCTCCATCATCATCCTCAGCCTATCAGTGGCTCACTTCTAGTATCAGTCTTCATCATCAGCATCTGTCTCAGCTCTTCATCAGCAGTCATGGCACCCAAGAAGAGCAACGTTTCATATCATTTCTTTGAGCCTGTGCTAGCTGGCATCAGGCAGGTCCAAGCACTTATCACTCCAGACCATATCCCATTATTCAGAGAACATTATGGAGGCATCCTAGATATGGTTATGGACTTGGACCCTTCTCAGAGGAGTTTGATCCACACCTGTCTACAATTCTATGATCCTCCTTTGAGATGCTTCACTTTCCAGAATTTTTCAGCTAGGACCTTTGTTGGAGGAGTTCTCATCTTTGATTGGAGTTCCTGTCAGGGGTGGTATCCCCTTCAACCCAGAGATGGCTTCTCCCAGCAATGAAGAATTGGAAAAGGCACTGTATTTGGAACCTATTCTGATTGAGCAGAACATGACTACAAAGGCTGGGATCCCTGGCCTACACTTAGACTTTCTAACTTCTCAGGCCATCCTGAAGGCCTCCTTGGGAGAATGGAAGGCAGTTTGTGCATTGTTAGCCCTCAGTATATATGGGGTTATACTTTTTGCAGATGAGCCCAAGTTTATCATCAAGAATGCTATTCATCTCTTCCTTTTGAGGAACCCAGTACCCACCTTGCTGGGAGACTTTTATTATTCTGTCCACCAAAGGAATGAGAAGCAGAGAGGAAGGTTGGTGAGATGATGTGCTCCTCTGTTTCATACCTGGCTGCTAAAACATTTACCCAAGACTGATGTTTTCCTGAATCTTCACCAACAAAAGAATTGGGCTAGAAGACTTATTGCTTTGACTTCAGATGACATCAGGTGGTGAACCCAGAGCACCAAAGGAAGGGACATAATTACCAACTGTGGACAGTTCCCCAATGTACCTCTGATAGGAGTGAAGGGTTGCATCAACTACAATCCTTTGCTGTTTAAGAGACAATTGGGCTATGCTTTGGTTCACCCTCCTAGAGTGCAAGACTTGGCTGAAACCCTGTATTGTGAGATAAAACCTAATCTAGCTGTTGTTAGACAAGCATCCTGGGCTTGGGACAACATCCAGACCAAAGGGATGGCCATTCTTGGGAGATGCAATAATGTGGCTTCAGCTCAGTACTATGAATGGTCTCATGCAAGGGCTCAGCTTTCTGGGATGCCTTTCACCATTGAGGATGCACCTGGACCATCCATAGCACCACCTCCAACCACTGTCAGCCTGGAAGAATTTGAGAAGCTGAAGGAGAGGAATGAGAATCTGTCTCAGGCTCTAAAGAGGACTCTCTGGGAGAGGAGTGATGTTCGTCTAGACATTGAGAGGTTGGAAAAGCTTAAGGTGGAGCATCTAGCCAGGATTGAGAAAGCAGAGGACTACATCAAGAAATCAAGAGCAGGAGAGCAAATTTTGAAGAATGCCTGTAAAGAGGCCCAGTTTCAGAAGGCTAGGTCTGATCTGTATCTGAAAGAAAGTCAAGCTAGGTGGGTCAGGATCACTGAAGCTCGCACTCAGGAGGATAAGAGAACTCAGGCCAGGATTGAGCAGCTAGAGGCTAGTGAAAGGAAGCAACAGGAGGCTTTGCTGGCAGCCCAGAAGGAAATCTCAGAATTGAAGCTTAGGGCTGGTGTGAAGAGGTCCAAGGACCAAGACAGGCACAAGAAGCTGACTACTGCTATTGTCACCAGAAACCTTCTTATCAAAAACATTACAGAGCATCCGGCTGGTCCTGTAACTGAAGCACTTCTGAAGGAGGTTAAAAAGGATGAGTTTGGCTTAGATGTTTGACTTCTTTGCTTGTTGTTATTTCCATTCCATGTACTTTTCCTTTTATGTTGTATTTTGACCCCTCAGAGGGCATGTGTTGTAAAAACAGACTATGTGCTATGCACCATTTGTAATGTATTTGTCAGTTTGTTCCATTGGAGTTTCTTTTCTCAAGCAACATCAAAGCATCTTCCCCCAGGGTCTGGAAAGGTCAAAACCAAGTACCAAGCCGGATACCTTGGAAACAAATAAGCATACTGCATTGCATACTAACTTTGGTTTTGTTTTGTAGGTTTTTGTTTTGTTTGTTACTAACTCTGTTGTGATTCAGGAACTATTGCTCGTCGTCGGGTGTTCCCTCTCAACCGTCCACACAGATATCCTACTCGCAACAACCTTCCTGGTATCCAGATGGACCAAGTACAGCAAGAGCTGACAGAGGTCAGAACCCAGATGGTTAACGAAAGGCTGGAGATGAGAAACCAAATGACCCAGTTCATGGAAGTAATGAATGGCTTGGCTCAAAGCCAAGAAAGATTGAGGGCATTGGTAGAAAGACAGACCCTAGAAGAACCTCCTCTGGGAACTGGAGGAACAAGTAACAATGAGAGGGGTCAGCCTCATATTAATCCACCAGTATATGGGCCTCATCTACATCCGGAAGTCAACATCCCGACTAATGTGCAAGGGAATACCACTGCAGGCAGAATCTTACAAGAAGACCCCCAGGAAGAACAGTTCACTGTGATGGGAGCTGGGGATGAAGTTTATGATAGGAGGCTTGATGAAATTGCTGAGAAATTGAGATCTCTGGAGTCTCAAAACTCCCTGGGCTTTGATGTCATGGATATGGGGTTAGTGGACGGGGTAAGGATTCCCCACAAGTTTAAACCCCCGTGCTTCGAGAAGTACAACGGAACTTCCTGCCCACAAACTCACCTACAATCTTTTCTGGGAAGACTCAAGGCATACACCATGGATGAAAAACTGTGGATGTTTTACTTTGAAGATAGTTTGACTGGGGCTTCAAGGGAGTGGTACTCTCACTTGACTAGAGCTACTATCAGATGCTGGAAGGACCTAGCTGAGGCCTTCATCAGGCAGTACCAATACAATCTGGACATGGCTCCTAACAGAACCCTTCTGATGGGAATGTCTCAATCCTCCAGAGGAAGCTTCAGGGAATATGCCCAGAGGTGGAGACAGCTTGCTGCTGCTGTCCAGCCACCCATGTCGGAAAGAGAAATGGCCGACATGTTTATGAACACTCTGCAAGGAACATATATTGATAGGCTAGCTGCCTTTTCTTCCACCAGCTTCGCTGACGTAGTCATAGCTGGAGAAAGAATTGAAAGCCTTCTAAAGATGGGCAAAATTACTGATAATGGCGCAAGTTCGTCGAGTAATCCCAGGAAGCCTTTTGTGGGACCTAGAAGAACCGGTGAGACTAATGCTATTCATGCCAACAGGGACAGACCTCAGTATGTTCATAGGTCAGTGGCAGCTGTCACTATTCCAGCTCCGATTCCTCAGCAACCAGCATATCAACCAAAACAACAACCACTTTATCAACAGCAAGTTCAATATCCGCCACAAAGAAACTACAACAACAACAACAACAAAAACAGCAGTCAACAGCAAAGACCCTTTCAGCAAAGACCGTCACAGGCAAATAGGGTAATTGATCCAATCCCTATGCCTTATGCCGCTTTATTGCCACAACTCCTGAAGCTCAACCTGGTTGAGTTAAGGACATTGGCACCACCAGATCCCTCCAGTCTTCCAAGAAACTATGATGTCAACGCCAGATGTGCTTTTCACTCCAATGCACCTGGCCACAATACAGAGAAATGCAGGGCTTTACAAATGAAAGTGCAGGATCTGGTGGATTCTAAAGCCCTCAACTTTGCACCCCCTCCGAATGTCAACAAGAATCCCATGCCCAATCATGGAGGACCAAGAATTAATTCCATTGAGGAAGACAAGCCATCTTTCTTAATCACCAGTGTTGGGCAGATTCAGACACCTCTGGTAGAAATTAAAGCTCAGCTTCTAGAGTGCCAGATGTTCCCCGGGTGTGAGCTCGGTTGCGGTTATTGCAACATTTCTGTCAACGGGTGTGATAATTTGAGAAGCGGCATAGATAATCTTATCAAAAGCGGTGTACTTCAGATCACAACATCGGCGCCTACAAATCCAGCAAATCCTTTGACAACAATTCCTGACTCTTCTACAACTGCAACAACAATCACTCCGACCAATTCATCAATATCATCAACAATGGCTCCATCCATCACTTCAACAAATCAGATGTCAACAACCATTTCTTCTACAACATCAGCACCCATTTATTCAACAGAATCTTCTACAACGCCAACAGATATCTCAACAATCACCATTTATTATGATCCATCATATGTTCCTCCAAACAACAATTTTCAACAACAAGCAGTGGCATCTCCTGCCAGGTCACTAGTCACTATTTACTACGATCCGCACACCATTTCAGTACCTTCCTCTGCAGCAGTCAGTCCAGTTACCATCACGGTACCTGGACCAGTTCCATATGAAAGCAGTAATGCCATACCTTGGCATTATGGCTCTGACCTCTACTGCAATGGGGAGAAAATCACTTTGGACTCTTCAACTTCTTCTCCACAGATTGATAATGTTGGGGGAGGCAGAGGCTTCACCAGAAGCGGACGCCTTTTTGTCTCACAGTTACAAAGACCTAACGCCGAAGTAGAAGCTGCTGCCAAAGCAAAAGGAAAGAGTGTGGTAGTTGAAGAGACAACTGTCAAAGAAACTCAGAAGACATTTTTTGAACAAGATGTAGACGAGTTTATGAGGATTATAAAGAGAAGTGATTACAAGGTGGTGGATCAGCTTCACCAAACTCCCTCAAAGATCTCCATATTATCCCTGTTGATGTGTTCTGAAGCACACAGGAATGCATTACTGAAAGTCCTGCACGTCGCATACGTGCCAGAGGAGATCACTGTTAATCAGCTAGAAACTATGGTGGCAAATGTCAACACCAGTCATGGACTGGGCTTCACCAATGCTGACTTAACAACTGAGGGGCTTAACCACAACAAGGCTTTACACATCACCCTAGAATGCAAGGGTGTTGTTCTATCCCATGTACTGGTAGACACTGGGTCTTCACTCAATGTTCTACCAAAGAAAGCCTTGGTGAAGCTGGAGTATGATGGCTTAGCGTTACGTCCGAGTAATTTGGTGGTAATAGCATTTGATGGCTCTAAAAGATCAGTGCTTGGGGAGATTGATCTGCCTGTGATGATTGGCCCGCAGACCTTCAAAATTACCTTCTATGTGATGGACATTCAGCCGGCCTACAGCTGTTTGTTGGGTAGACCCTGGATCCATGCCGCTGGCGCTGATACGTCTACCCTTCACCAGAAGCTGAAATTCGAGTGGGAAGGCCAGATCATCACCATCTGTGGTGAAGAAGATATCTTTGTTAGCCATCTGGCTACGTACAAGTACATTGAGATGAATGGAGAAATCCATGAAACCATGAGCCAGGGGTTTGAGGCCCTGAACATAAATGAAGCATCTGCTGTACTGGGGACCTCCATGACGTCTTATCAGCAAGCCAGGAAGGTTGTTGAACAGGGGACTGCCCAAGGCTAGGGCAAGCTGCTGCCCGTGGAGAAGAAGGAGGACAGATTTGGGTTGGGTTACAAACCAACTCAACAAGATCAATCAGAGGCTGCCGAGAAGCCCAATTTTGTCAGCGGGGGGATACTCACCCCGGATGCAGTGAACAACTTGGAAGATGAGTCGGAAGATGAGCGCAACCTGGAGAGCTGGATACGTCCAAGGACCCCGGGGAGCCATGTCTCGAACTGGTCTTCCCAGGAAATTATAAGGGTTACTCCTGCAGAGTAATTATTATTTCCTGTATATTTTAAGCATGCATCAAGTCTTGCATCTTGCCCAAGATGACAAGACTCATTTTGTAATCGGGCCATCTTGTAATTTTGTGCAAACAGATCAATCAATGAATATCGGACATCTTTTGCAAATGAGTCTTTTTCTTTTCCGCTCACTATTTTTCATTTTTTCTTTTTGTACAAAAATAAAATGGCAATGTTTTCAAAATGATAACTTCATTTATTTTTTTCTAAACAAGATTAAAATCAATCACTAAAATGAACAATCTAAACCCTTGCAGAGAGTGCCTTTCAGACTGCACCGACAACAACACAGCTATGGCTCTGTATGACTTTGACAATCCGATCAATCAAGCTGATGAAGGGGTTGAAGAAGATTATGAGCTTCCTGAAGAGCTAGCCAGGTTGTTAAGGCAAGAGGAGAAGGTTATTACTCCTCATCAGGAGGAGGTCGAAACGGTTAATCTTGGTACGGAAGAAGACGTGAAAGAGGTTAAGATCGGGGCCTGCTTACAAGACTCAGTGAAAGAGCAACTGATTGACCTGCTTCGTGAATATGTGGATGTGTTTGCTTGGTCTTATCAGGATATGCCAGGGTTGGACACCGATATTGTTATGCACAAGCTGCCTTTAAGAGAAGATTGCCCACCGGTTAAACAGAAATTGCGCCGTACTCGCCCAGATATGGCAATGAAGATCAAAGAAGAGGTACAAAAGCAGTGGGACGTCGGGTTCCTTGCTGTGACTAGCTATCCGCCGTGGGTTGCTAATATTGTACCTGTGCCTAAAAAGGATGGCAAGGTGAGGATGTGTGTGGATTACCGGGATCTGAACAGAGCCAGCCCGAAAGATGATTTCCCTTTACCTCACATTGATGTATTGGTCGACAATACCGCTCAGTTCTCGGTATTCTCCTTCATGGACGGATTTTCAGGATACAATTAGATCAAGATGTCACCTGAAGACATGGAGAATACAACTTTCATCACACCCTGGGGCACGTTCTGTTACAAGGTGATGCCATTCAGACTGAAGAATGCTGGTGCAACATATCAACGGGCTATGGTGACATTATTCCACGACATGATCCATAAAGAAATTGAATGTTATGTGGATGACATGATTGCCAAGTCCCTCACAGAAGAAGACCACCTGGTAAATCTGTTGAAGTTATTCAAGCGTCTGAGGAAATACCAACTGAAGTCGAACCCCAACAAGTGCACATTCGGGGTGCGGTCCGGTAAGTTGCTAGGATTTATTGTAAGTGAGAAAGGGATTGAAGTTGACCCTGATAAAGTTAAAGCCATTCAAGAAATGCCTGCACCGAAGACTGAGAAAGAAGTTCGGGGTTTCTTAGGTAGATTGAACTACATTTCAAGGTTCATATCTGACCTTACTACAACATGTGAACCTTTGTTCAAGCTGTTAAGAAAAGAACAAACGGTCAGGTGGAACGAAGACTGCCAGAGGGATTTTGACAAAATCAAGGAATACTTACAAGAGCCTCCAATCCTTATGCCTCCAGTTGAAGGAAGACCTCTAATCATGTACTTGACAGTATTAGAAGAGTCAATGGGGTGTGTGTTGGGCCAGCATGACGAGTCTGGTCGAAAAGAGTATGCAATATACTACCTAAGCAAAAAGTTTACCGACTGTGAACAACGTTATTCACTGCTCGAGAAAACTTGTTGTGCTTTAGCGTGGGCTGCTCGCCGACTAAGGCAGTATATGTTGACCCACACTACTTTATTGATATCAAAGATGGACCCAGTCAAGTACATTTTTGAGAAGCCAGCACTTACCGGACGGGTTGCAAGATTGCAAATGATCCTCACAGAGTATGACATTCAGTACACGTCTCAAAAAGCCATCAAGGGCAGTGTATTGTCTGATTATCTTACTGAGCAACCCATTGATGATTACCAGCCTATGAGATTTGACTTCCCTGATGAAGACATCATGTTCATAAAAGCAAAAGATCATGAAGAGCCTGTTCACACTGAAGGGCCTGACCCGGAGGAAGAATGGACTATGATGTTTGACGGGGCTGTTAATATGAATGGTCGTGGTGTTGGTGCAGTACTCATTACACCTAAGGGAGTTCACATGCCTTTCTCGGCAAAACTCACCTTTAACTGCACTAACAACGAAGCTGAATATGAATCTTGTATTATAGGTCTTGAGGAAGCCATTGACCTCAGGATCAAAACTTTGACTGTATTCGGAGATTCAGCTCTGGTAATCAATCAAACCAATGGCAAATGGTACACCCACCAGGATCATCTGATACCTTACAGGGATTATACGAGGAGGTTATTGACTTTCTTTACAACGGTCAAACTTGAGTATATCCCTCGAGACGAGAATCAGTTTGCAGATGCTATGGCTACCATTTCATCCATGATCAAAGTTCAAGCTGCCAACTTTGTACCTCGAATTTCAGTATCCAGACTTGATAGACCAGCATATGTGTTCTCAGCAGATGTTGTTAAAGATGATAAGCCTTGGTTCCATGATATCAAATGCTTCTTGGAGGATCAAACATACCCACCTGGGGCATCTTCCAATGACAAGAAGACATTAAGAAGGCTAGCTGGTAGTTTCTTCCTAAATACTGATGGTTCCTTGTACAAGAGGAACTTTGATATGGTACTCCTCAGATGTGTTGATAGAACAGAAGCAGACTTGTTGATACACGAGGTGCACAAAGGATCCTTTGGTACCCATGCTGGAGGGCATGCAATGGCTAAGAAGTTGTTAAGATCAGGCTATTACTGGACCACAATGGATGCCGACTGTTGTGCCTATGCCAGAAAATGCCATCAATGCCAGATTTATGCAGATAAAGTACATGTGCCTCCAAATCCTCTGAATGTGATGTCTTCACCCTGGCCCTTTGCCATGTGGGGCATTGACATGATTGGCAAGATTGAACCGACTGCTTCCAACGGCCACAGATTCATCCCTGTAGCCATTGACTATTTTACCAAGTTGGTTGAAGCAGCTTCCTATGCAAATGTTACAAGGCAAGTGGTAGCCCGATTTCTAAAGAGAGATATCATCTGTCGATATGGAGTGCCCGAGCGAATCATTACTGATAATGGTTCCAACTTAAACAACAAAATGATGGCAGAACTGTGCCGGGACTTCAAGATCCAACACCACAATTCTTCTCCTTACAGGCCAAAGATGAATGGCGTTGTCGAGGCAGCTAATAAGAATATCAAGAAGATTGTGCAAAATATGGTGGTTACTTACAAGGACTGGCATGAAATGCTACCGTTTGCCTTGCATGGGTACCGTACGTCAATCAGAACATCCACTGGGGCAACGCCGTATCAACTTGTGTATGGTATGGAAGCAGTCCTACCTGTTGAAGTTGAGTTACCCTCCCTACGGGTATTAATGGATGTTAAGCTGAACGAAGCAGAGTGGGTCCGATCCCGATACGAACAACTGAGTCTGATTGAAGAAAAGAGATTAGCTGCAATCTGTCATGGGCAGTTATATCAGAAGAAAATGAAAAAGGCCTTCGATCAGAAAGTCAGGCTCCGAGAGTACCAAGTAGGAGATCTTGTGCTGAAAATACTCCTCCCTCCTCATACAGACCACAGGGGCAAGTGGACTCCGAATTATGAAGGGCCATTCGTAGTAAAGAAAGTTTTCTCCGGCGGAGCACTCATGCTCAGTACTATGGATGGTGAAGACTTCCCGTCCCCTGTGAATTCAGATGCAGTTAAAAGATATTTCACATAAAAATGACCCGCTGGACATAAAAACAGAATGTAAGTCCAGGCAAAAATAGGGCATCCCGGCGAGTCAAAAACAGAATAAAAGACTTAGGCAAAAATAAGGGAAAATAAATAAAAATGTACACCCGCTGAGTTGAAAAGCCGCATTGGACAACTTAGGAAAAAATGGGTATCCCGGTGGATTGAAAACCTGAAAGGGCGATCCACGCAAAATAAGGGAATAAGCGAACAATTGCATTCTGAATTCATCTGTATTACTTACAACTTGGTAAGCTTCGGAAAGGTAAAGCGTCGGTCAGAATCAGCCTTCTTCAGAAAGCAAGATGAGAAGAACGTCAAATGTCATACGAGTCATAGCAAGGGGAAGCTCCTTGAAGCGTCATCAACATTTCCAACACCTTTTCTCAATTTGTAACAATCTCCTCATTTTAGGGGATCTGTTTCTTTGACTGTATTTGCCAATTCAGGGCACATGAATTAATAAAATCAGATTTTTCAATCATGTTTCGTCTCGTACATTTTATTTTCATTTGCAAGAATGTCCGATGTCTTTAAGATACTGATTGCATAAATACAGATGCTTTTCTTCTAAAAAATACGTGCTTACATGAAATATACTTACTCCCGGGAGTGTCTAAACTCCTATGATGGAATCCGGTAAGGGATACCTCGGGATTACTTGTGCGCTTGCCTATCTTTTCAGGATTGCAGGTATTCAAAGCACGACATGGGGCATGAAAGCTTCACCCCAGCAAGCTAGAAAATCATTATCTACTCAGTCTATCTCCTAATTAGCACCGGGGATGGTTTTCCCCCAGCTGAGTTGTCAAGTATCATCCTCAGCAGGACCCCTACAGAAATCTCCAGGAAGACCTTCCCATGGTCTTTCTTCTTCCCCAGCCGAGTTGCCATTTACTATTCCTCCACAGCCAAGTGCAAAAGCCGGGAACTATCTCCCCACAGGGTCTCAACCTCTATCCATAAGAGCAACGCCTGAAGATCTCACAACAGAATGAAGATAGCTTCTACAAACCCCAGCTGGGTCCCTCATTACCAAATATAGGTCTATCAGTGACCTATATCCCCAAGCAGAATCCCATATGTCAGATATACCAATGACCTCATCCCCAGCTGGGATGTTCAATTCAAGCAGATCAGCCAGAGATCTCCATAGCAGCGGGATCCGAATCCCGGATCGTTATCTTTGCATAATCATAGCATTAGCATCATATTCTCCCCACAGAGCGTAGCATTCCGTCTAATACGGAGCATTACGGCAAAAATCAAACATATTGCATAATCATAAGCCATGTTCTGGATCAAACACTTGTGGATGTTGACAATCCATCAACAATATACAGAAAACTCCCCAGATTCCCCGACAGAGAGCCAAGGCACTTTCCCTAAAGATACGGATACATCCTGACACCCGTCCGTGTCATATCCCCAGCGGAGAGCTAAAGCTAAAGCATTGGCCTTACACTCATAAATGCGAATGCACACTCCTTTCGACACCCGTCCGTGTCATCATTCCCCAGTAATGTCGCCCGAGCTTTCTTTACAAACAAAACCACTTATATTACAGATACTTCTTGACACCCGTCCGTGTCATACCCCCAGTAGAAAGCCAAAGCGTCCCCTTTGCACCCACTATACAGATACATATATCCATACATATTCCCTGACACCCGTCCGTGTCACCTTCCCCAGCATAACTACCTGAATACTTTGTAAAGCATACACTTGTTTATATTACACCTTTCTCTTCTGACACTCGTCCGTGTCACTCTCCCTAGCAAGTTAAACACTCATCTATACACCACTCCTACTTATCATTCCTGCTTCACTCATACAGATACTCGTTCGTATCTTGTATATATCACTCAAATCCCCTCAGATTCGACACTCGTCCGTGTTCTTTGTTAACCAGTTGGTACTCGTCTGTATCGTCATCTCTAAACATGCGTCAGTGTTTGTTTCTACCTAATACTCGTCCGTATCATAGTCTTAAGGATGCTCGTCCACATCTTTAATCTATACACAGTGCCAAAACACTTCTACCTTTTATTTCTTGGATGTAAACACTCGTCCGTGTTTACTATTCCCCAGTAGGTCGCCAGCAAAGCAACCTTTTTCTATCTGACATTCGTCCTATGTCATGATACTTCCGGCAGCCGTACCCTGCCAGGTGATCGTCATTCACCTTTGGATGACCGTCCCTCATCCTTTCCCCAGCGGAGTCTCTATTCATTAGAACCCCTTTTCTATCCGGCATTCTTCCTATGTCGTGATTTTTAGCAGCCGTACCCTGCTAGGTGATCGTCCTTCACCTTTTGATGATCGTCCTTCATCATTTTATCCGATGGCCGTCCCCATCGTTGATATTTTTATCTGACATTCGTCCTATGTCATGATAAACCTTGAGAGCAGTCGTCCCCTGCTAGGTGTTCGTCCTTCACCTCTTGATGATCGTCCTTCATCATGCTCATCCGATGGCCGTCCCCATCGTCGACCTTTTATCCGGCATTCGTCCTATGTCGTGATACTTTCGGCAGCCGTACCCTGCCAGGTGATCGTCCTTCACCTTAGATGACCGTCCCTCATCCTATCCCCAACAGAGCAGCCGTCCCCTGCTAGGTGATCGTCCTTCACCTTTGATGATCGTCCCTCATCATTATTTCATTTATTCATTAACCCGATGGCCGTCCCCGTCGTGGTCCCTTTTCCTTTTCCTGATGATCGTCCTTCATCAGTTTAGCCCGATGGTCGTCCCCATCGTTGTTTGCATTACTTTATGAACCTGATGACCGTACCTCATCATTTATTTTTACCTATAATCCCCAGAGAATCTTATAGCTTTACATGATGGCCGTCCCCATCATAATCTCTTATATCCCCAGCATGTCGGCCGTCCCCGTCATTGCTCTTTCCCCAGCAGTCGTCCTCTGCCCGACGGTCGTCCTCCGTCACCCGCATCTTTATAATCATACTTTATTTTCTTTTACAATCTATATCCCTTTCCTTCTTCATTCTGTGAGTGCAAATTTTGGACTGTCTTTGGTATTCAACCACAAGTTATCTTGTTTGCCTGTTAAGCCGTTGCTTACATTCTACACAGCTAACTCATGTTTGAATAGGGGCAGCTGTAAACACCCCAAATTTTCCCTCACCCATTTCACACCATGGCTTGTGATCTCTTCATATGCATAAGTTCAATCATAGCATCTCATATTGCATTTTTGATTCACTGCATTGATTCTAAGTCATCTGCATCTAGGGTTTGTGATCTGAGCTATCCAAGAGCTATTTGAGCCACTCCAAAGGTCATCAATCACTTCAAAGGGGTCCATGTATGTTCAAGCATCATATTATATCCTCTCAAAGTCAAGAATGTCAAAAAATCACAAGAACTGAGATAGGCATGGAAGCAGAGCCAGGTTTAACTACACAGATGACCTAGAATTAGGGTTTTGGTTTCAAAGTCCATAACTCCAATTTTTTTGGTCATTATTGTTTCTATTGGTCTCTATATGCTATAAGGATCATGCATGTCAAGTTTCATGAAGAAATTCCATGGGGAAGTCATTTGATCAAGAGTTGACTTTTTGAGCAAGTCAGTGCAAAATCAGGGTATCTGAGGCCCCCAATGACCCAACCAAAGGGTGTTCTTCATCATTTTGATGGTGTATGATATTTATTTGATCATAGAGGATGTTAGAAGTTCACAAAATTGAAGAATTCCAAGCCATTTGCAAAGTTGACTTTTTGGGAAAATGACTTGTAATGGAAAATTGCTATTTTGGGAAACTTTTTCAACCCTTGCTTTTTGATTCAAAAATGCTCCAAATGAGATAACTTTGGTCATGGAAGTTGTAGAATGGATCATTCCCTTTTCAAAAAGTACAAGAACTTGTTCTAATTCATTTTGGATCAAAAGTTATGGCCTTGCAAAGTTTGACAAAATCATTAAAATTTCACTTTTGCACAAAATGGAAAACTTGCAATTTCTCATGGCAAACCTTTATGTGACTTCAATATGACCTCTAATCATCATACCAATGCAATGCATGACCTAAAATCAGAATTGGCCCCAGGGATTTCTCATTTATTTTCCTTGATTTTCACATAACCATAAGCCATTCTTCATGAAAGTACAAAGAGGGATTTTTTGCAAAATTATTCTCAAAGGGATTGGTTGACCTCTAGCTGGTTTCAAAGCATTGCCATGACTTCATGAGGCATCACGCACCAAAATTCAGCAAGGTTTTCTCACATGTACATAACCAAAAGTCATGAAATGTAACAAGTGGGCAAGTTGCAAAAACTCTCTCAGCTCATGATCCAAATGCAGCAGCCTCTCATGAACCATCCAAGGGCCATCCTTGACTCAAGCTGAGGAAGGACAAACCTCTAGACTGCCTCTGCCATAGCCCATGCTGCAAGTACACAAAACTTGACTTTTTGGCCAATCACCCCATAACATTCCCACAGTGCATACCTGCCCTCCTAGATTGTTGGGATTGCTTATGGATTGCCTCAAGATCATAAAACAAGAAGGACATAGGCTCAGAACACACACACAACCAGCATTCACAAAACTTGCAAAATTCTTCCCTTCTTCGATTTTCTCAAACCAGCCATCAAACATCCATAGAACAAGAATCAACCCTCAAAACAGCCAAAAACACCACACACACAAACCTCCATTTCTGCTATACCAGAACTGAAACATTCAAACCAGCCATTCTTGAAGCCTTTTAAGCTTCATTTCATCATCAGAGGATTCAAAGGAGTGGATTTGCAGCAAAGGAAAGGCCAGAAAGCCCAGAACCAGAAGATTCCATCTCAGGTATAGCTCAAGAACTTTTTTCTCAGAACCTTGTTTTTAAGTTCCCAATCGAATCTTTCTGATGTGTTGATGACTCTGATGTATTTACTTTTCAAAATGGTGGAATATTTAGTATGTATGAGTTGTCTGAAAGTTTCTGACCTAAATTTGTTTTGCTTCGATTTGCATTGTTGATGAATGAAAAATGATTTTTGTTTGGGGATTTTGATTCAGTGTTGTGTGGGATTCATTTCTGGCCAGAGAGATTTCATTTTCGTAGCCTGGGGAGTGAGATAGGGTTTTCTCAGGGGAGAGGTGGCCGGAGAAGATGACCGGAGGTCATTTCCGGCCACCTGAAAATCATTAAATGCTTTAATCAGGATTAGGGTTCCGTTTGAATACTGGCCTTTGGATTTGGTTTACCCGCGCGCGTGTGTGGCTCAGATCATCCCACTTAACCCTAATTTCTAATTAATTAATTTAATCTGGATTAATTAATTATTTAAATAAGATTTGTTCAGTTTGAATAAGGACCCTCAGATCACGCGCCAAGTCAATTCGCGCGCTTCTTGTTTAAACCTCAGCCTTAGATCCTGTTGACTTTCCATTTAATTTCTTTTTATTTTCATTTTTATTGCATTTATTTGTACATTTATTTTAAAATAGCAAAAAATGTTTGAAAATTCTGAAAATTTTTGTCAAGATTTTCATTATTTTTCAGAACACAAAAATATTTTTATTTTTATTTTTTGCATTAAAAATTATTTTTAAATCATTTAAAAGTTTATTTTTAATTAGTTAATGAAAATTAATTAATTAAAAATACTTTTAGGTATTTGAAAATGACAAAAAAAATTCATGTAGCATTTAAAAACATTTAGGAACATTGTCCAACTCTCAAACCAAATTTCTTTTTTGTTCTTGATGCCTTTTGATAATTTTCTTTGGATTTAATTCCATTTTGAGGCAATATTTTGTGTCAAACTTCAAAAATTCATTTTTGCCTAACCTTTGAGAGTTGGATCATGATTCTTCTTGCATTGCATCTTGCATAACATGTAGTTTATAGGATAAAATTGGCATGTTTTGATCTTGCATTTTCAATTTGTTTGGCATTTTTCTTGATGAGGTACCTTAAAACCCTAGCAATCTTAGGAAATTCATAACTCTCACTAGGTTAAGACTTAGATCCCCTCCTTTGGGCAGTGAGTTTGTGTAGGTCTAGGGTATCTTTGATTGCATTTTCAAATTTTTATCATGTCATTTGCTTCTGGTTTTGGATTTTTGCTTTGTATGTTGCATATAACCCTAATTCATGCCTTCCTTTGCATCCATCTTCCATTTGCTTGCATACCATGACTTTCCATGACATTTTGTGCACCCATTTGATTCATAACACATCTTAAGACATATTAGAATCATGTGTGATCATTGTATCTTTCATTTGCCATGTTGTATGTCATTTGCATTTCATAACTTTTCATTGTGCATCCATGGTTCAAAACATGTTTCTCTTGCATCCATATGTTGTATGATCATTCTAATGCCTTGTATCATGTTTGCATCATCTCTTAGCATCATTAACATCATACTCATGCTTCTGGTTTTGATTTGCATCATCACATTTCATCTCATTTGCATTGCATTTCATTTCTTGTGCTAACATTTCAGGTGGTAAGTTGTTTGAGAAGTGAATTTGCCTTCACTTCTCATAATCTCTTTTCATCTCTCTTATGCATCATTGCTGCATTTTAACTTGTGTATTGGATTAAGCTTTCTCATTCTTGTTCATCTTACTTTCTTTCTTCAAGCAACTTGACTTCTTAAGTGAAGCAAGTTGTTTTGCTTCTCTTTGCTCCTTTCATCTGCTTCCTTCCTGGTGGTTCTTTGAAGATCTTTCTTGTAAACCTCACAAACCCTAGGAACAACCAAGCATGACAATAATTAGGGTTTTGATTAGTCCCCCATTTAGCTTTTACCTTTGTGTCTCTTTGAGTCTTCTCTTCTCATCCCATAATCAGGGACTAAACCTTAAAGGCTTTAAGGCTTTGTGATTAAGCTTATGCCTGCATCCTTCTATTAGGATGGAGTGTATAAATTTAATCCTAAGTGTTAAACCCTTAATGTTTTTAAATCCTTTAATCAATTCACTTAATAATCATCAAGACATCAAGCTTGTAACTTGGGCCTTGCATTAGGGTTCCAATTCTTCCTTAATTGGTTAAGAAGGACTAACCCTAGTGTTAATGGACAAGTCCTCCTCAAGTTGTCTTACAAACCATAAAAATCATTTCTTCATCTTACCATTAACTAAAATCCACTTAACAAAGGCTTTGTTTTGTCATGAGATTAATCCCTAATCATGGATTAAGTTGAGGAGTCTTCCTCAGCTTAAACATTCTCATCTATTATCCTTCTATTAGGATGGTGTAATGAGTCTGTTTAATCCCTGATTATGGCTTAACCTCATTACTTAACACTAAACAAAAACAACAAAAACATCTAAATAATCACAAGTAGGTTAATGATCTTAATCCTACACCATGGTGATTAAGTGTGAGATGCTGACTTCACACTTAAGGTATTCTCATTACCCCTAATCAGAGGGAGGATGTGATGAGTTTACTAACCCATTGGTTTAGGCTTAAGCTCATTTTCTTATGAAAAACATCAAAAAGCAATAAAAGACTGAAAACTCAAAAACAAACAACAATTGTCTCCTTCGGGATTCTTTTCTCATCTCATTCATTCATAAACGAGAACTCGCTTCTTCCGTCTAATGCAAGACAGTTTGCACCTGAGCCAGACAGGTCATACACTTGAGCATAGACAAGCAAGCAGTTCACAAGTCAATTTATCTTTCAGTCTCTTTGGGTCGAACTATGGTGTTCTGACTTCCTCATTGCACGAGAGGATACGTAGGCATAACTCAACAGTTATCGAACAAAAGTCTCTGTATATTCCCCCTCTTTCCAGCATTACTCTCTAAGCCTCATAGTCTTGAGCTTCACACTCTTTCCTTGCACTGACACTTCTTTTATTCACTTCACTTTTCTTTGACACTGACACTTGCATTCTTTCCAGCTTTGATACACAAATTGCATTGACACTACCCCTTTAAAACACAAACTTTTAAGCGTGGATCCCGTCGAGTACGGCGGACAATCTGGGTGCTAATACCTTCCCAGGATGTAACCAACCCCCTTTCTTAGTCTCTCTGGTTCGCAACCGTCTTGTCCATCTTTTCTTAGGTTTATGCAGCATTACCTTTCCTCCGGGATAAAAATTCCTAGCTGGCGACTCTTGTCTTTTGAGTTCACCCCTGTGTGTTCTCTTTCTTTTCACCGACCGTTCGCGTCTGTACCCCATTTGACCTGGCCTCATTTGGTGGGAGCGATAGCTGTTAGTGCAGGAAAATGTGAGTTTCGCCGATAAGGGCATATGAACTCCTTTAGGTGTTATAAGCACTGCACCGACTCCACGACCATTCATATTGATAGCCCCATCAAACATCATAGTCCATGCTTCTTATGGGTCAGGACCTTCAGTGTGAACTGGCTCTTCACAATCTTTTGCTTTTAAGTACATGATGTCTTCATCAGGGAAGTCAAATCTCATAGGCTCGTAATCATCAATGGGTTGCTCGGCCAAATAGTCAGACAGTACATTGCCCTTGATGGCCTTTTAAGAAGTGTACTGAATGTCATACTTTGTTAAAATCATTTGCCATCTTGCAACCCTTCCGGTAAGTGCTGGCTTCTCAAATATGTACTTGACATGGTCCATTTTTGAGATCAACAAGGTAGTGTGAGTCATCATATACTGTCTTAATCGGCGAGCAGCCCACGCTAAAGCATAACAAGTTTTCTCGAGCAGTGAATAACGTTGTTCACAGTCAGTAAACGTTTTACTTAGGTAGTATATTGCATACTCTTTTCGACCAGACTCGTCATGTTGGCCCAACACACACCCCATTGATCCTTCTAGTACTGTCAGATACATTATTAGAGGTCTTCCTTCAATTGGAGGCATGAGAATTGGAGGTTCTTGCAGGTACTCCTTGATCTTGTCAAAAGCTTTCTGACAATCGTCATTCCACCCGACTATTTGTTCCTTTCTCAATAGTTTGAACAGGGGTTCACAGGTTATAGTGAGGTGAGATATGAACCTTGAGATGTAGTTCAATCTACCTAAGAACCCTCTAACTTCTTTTTCAGTCTTAGGTGCAGGAATTTCCTGAATGGCTTTGACTTTGTCAGTATCCACCTCAATTCCCTTTTCGCTTACAATAAATCCCAGCAGCTTACCGGAACGTACCCCGAATGTGCATTTGTTTGGGTTCAATTTCAGCTCATACTTCCTCAGACGCTTGAACAACTTCAGCAGATTTACCAGATGATCTTCTTCAGTAAGGGACTTGGCAATCATATCATCCACATAGCATTCAATTTCTTTGTGGATCATATCATGGAATAACGTTACCATAGCCCGTTGATATGTTACACCGGCATTCTTCAGTCCAAACGACATTACCTTGTAACAAAATGTGCCCCAAGGTGTGATGAAAGTTGTTTTCTCTATGTCTCCGGGTGACATCTTAATCTGATTGTATCCAGAAAATCCGTCCATGAAAGAAAATACGGAGAACTGAGCTGTGTTGTCGACCAATACATCAATGTGAGGTAATGGGAAATCATCCTTTGGGCTAGCTCTGTTCAGGTTCCGGTAATCCACACACATACGTACCTTGCCATCCTTCTTAGGCAAGGGTACAATGTTAGCAACCCACGGCGGGTAACTAGTTACAGCAAGGAAACCGGCGTCCCACTGCTTTTGTACTTCTTCCTTAATCTTCATGGCCATATCTGGGCGAGTGCGGTGCAACTTCTGTTTGACTGGAGGGTAATCTTCTTTCAAGGGTAGCCTGTGCCTGACAATATTTGTATCTAGACCTGGCATATCTTGATAGGACCAAGAAAAGACGTCGATATATTCCCGAAGTATACTGATGAGCTGTTCTTTCACTGGAGCTTGCAGACTGGCCCCAATCTTCACTTCCTTCACATCTTCCTCGGTACCAAGATTAACAGTTTCAATCTCCTCCTGATGAGGGGTAATCACTTTCTCTTCTTGCCTCAACAACCTGGCCAACTCTTCTGGCAACTCATAGTCTTCATCAACCCCTTCATCTGCTTGATTAATTGGATTGTCAAAGTCATACAAGGTCATAGCTGTGCTGTTGTCGGTGCAATCTGGAGGATTATCTCTGCAAGGGTTGAGATTTGTTCTTTTTAGTGATCAATTTTAATCTTGTTTAGAAAAATTGTAAATGAAATTATTTATTTTGAAAACATTGCCATTTTATTGTTGTGCGAAAAAATAACAAAAATGAAAAGACAGTGAGTGAGAAAGAAAATTGTATGCAAAATATGTCCATTGTTCATTGATATTCCATTTGCACAAAATACAAATATTGCCCTATTACAAAATGAGTCCTAACACCTTGGGCAAGATGTAGGACTTGATGCATGCTAAAAGCAGGAAATAGTAATTACTCTGCAGGAGTAACTCTTATAATTTCCTGGGAAGACCAGTTAAGGACTTGTTGGCCCGGGATCCTTGGATAAATCCAGCTTTCCAGGTTGAGGTCGCTTTCGGCCTCGTCTTCCATGTTATTGACAACATCTGGGGTTAGCATCCCCCCACTTATGAACTTGGGCTCCTTAGCAGCCTCTGCTTGATCTTGTCGAAGTGGTTTGTAACCCAAACTGAATCTGTCTTCTTTCTTCTCCATAGGTAGCAGCTTGCCCCAGCCTTGGGCGTTTCCATCTTCAACAACCTTCCGAGCTTGTTGGTAGGAGACAATTAAAGTACCCATCCTATCCTCCTGGGATGCAGCAAATACTTCAGTTGTCGCCTCATTGACGTTCAGTGCTTCAAAACCTTGGCTCATGGTCTCGTGGATTTCACCATCCATCTCAATGTATTTGTAGGTGGCCAGATGGCTAACAAAAATATCCTCTTCACCACAGATCGTGATAATTTGCCCTTCCCACTCGTATTTTAATTTCTGGTGAAGGGTCGACGTAACTGCGCCAGCAGCGTGAATCCATGGTCGACCCAACAAACAGCTGCAGGCCGGCTAAATGTCCATCACGTAGAAAGTAGTTTGAAAGACCTGCGGGCCAATTATCACAGGCAGCTCCATTTCTCCAAGAACAGACCTCTTGGAACCATCTAAAGCTCAGACCACCAGATTGCTTAGTCAGAGAGCTATACCATCATATTCAAGCTTAACAAGGGCCTTCTTTGGCAATATATTGAGCGAAAACCCGGTGTCAACTAGAACGTGTGAAAGCACAACCCCTTTACACTCCATAGTGATGTGAAAAGCTTTATTGTGATGACGAACTTCCGTTGTCAAATCAACGTTGGTGAATCCTAGCCCATGACTAGTATTAACATTAGACACCACTGTCTCAAGCTGATTTACCGTGATCTCCTCAGGCACGTAGGCTGCGTGCAGGACCTTAAGTAATGCATCCCGACGAGCTTCGGAACACAACAACAATGATAAAATGGAGATCTTGGAAGGAGTCTGGTGAAGCTGATCCACAACCTTGTAGTCGCTTCTCTTGATTATTCTCATAAATTCATCTACATCTTGATCAAAGGATGTTTTATGAGCTTCTTTTGAAACTGGTTCTTCAGGCACCACATTTTTGCCTTTAGCTTTGGCAGCAGCCTCTGCCTCAATGTTAACTCTTGGAATTTGTGACGCGAAGAGGCGTTCTCTTCAGGTGAAGCCTCCGCCTCCCCCGACATTATCGATCTGTGGTGTGTAAGCTGAAGAATCAAGAGAGACTCTTTCCCCGTTGCAGTAAAGGTCTGAACCATAGTGCCATGGTACATCATTATCTTTTTCATATGGAATGGGTCCAGGTACCGTGATGGTGACTGGACTGACTGCTGCGGAAGTAGGAACTATTATCGTCTGCGGGTCGTAATATATGGTGACAGGATTTCTGACCGGTGGTGTTGGTGAAAGACTAAAGCTGGGTTGTTGTTGAGATTGTTACTGAAAATTGTTGGAATCAGGGACCATTGTTGGGTCGTAGTATATGGTGACTGTGGAGATGTCGTTGTTAATGGTTGATGTGGTTGTAGAAGCGGATGCGGTTGAACTAACATTTGATGAAGTAGTGGAAGAAATTATTGTTGACTTTGTAGGAGAGTCTGTCGGAACAATTGTTTCTGAAGTTGTAGGAGGAGTGCTTGTTGTTGCTACAAGAGGAGTTGTTGATGTTGTAGAAACCGTTGATGTTATCTGCAGGATACCTTCTCTGATAAGGCCATTGATGCCACTTCTTAAGCTTGCACACCCATTGACGGAAACTTTGCAAGATTCATAGTAGGCCTCACAACCTGGGAACACCTAGAATTTTAAAAGTTGAGCTTTAACCTCTGCCAGAGGTGTTTAAATGCTTGAAGTATCTTCAATTAAGTTAATTGGTTGATCCTCCTCAATTGCATTTATCCTGGGCCCACCATGGCTGGGCATAGGATTCTTTGTGACATTAGGAGGTGGTGCAAAATTTAAAGCCTTTGAATCAACTAGCTCATGGACCTTCATGTGCAAAGCTCTGCACTTTTATGTGGTATGGCAAGGTGCATTAGAATGGAAGGTACATCTGGCATTGACGTCGTAATTCCGTGGGAGGTTCTGAGGATCTGGTGGAGCCAGAGTCCTTAATTCAACAAGATTAAGCTTCAGAAGTTGTGGCAACAAAGTGGTATAGGGCATTGGTATAAGATCAATTACCCTGTTGACTTGAGATGGCCTTTGCTGGAAAGGACGCTGCTATTGGTTGTTGTTATTGTTGTAGGACCTTTGTTGAGGAAAATGTTGTTGAGGGAAATGTTGTGGTTGTGGAGTGTATTGTTATTGCGGGGGTGGAGTAGGAATTGTGACAGTGGCAATTGATCTTGGCATATACCGGGGCTTTCCTCTGCTCATGTGAACTGAATTAGTTTCACCCGACCTGCGAGGCCCTACAAAAGGTTTCCTTGTACTGCTTCAGCTGGCTCCTTTATCAGAAATCTTACCCATCTTTAACAGACTCTCAAACCTTTCTCCTGCTATGACCCCATCTGCAAAGCTAGTGGAAGAGAAAGCAACCAACCTATCAATGTATGTCCCCTGGAGGGTGTTCATAAACATATCTGCCATTTCTCTTTCCGACATTGGAGGTTGAACAGCAGCAACTAATTACATCCATCTCTGAGCATACTCTCTGAAGCTTCCCCTAGAGGACTGTGACATACCCATTAGAAGAGTTCTATTAGGAGCCATGTCTAGATTGTATTGATATTGGCGTATGAAAGCCTCAGCCAAATCTTTCCAATTTCTTATTGTTGCCCTAGTCAGATGAGAGTACCACTCACGGGATGCCCCGGTTAAGCTATCTTCAAAATAAAACATCCATAGCTTTTCATCCATAGTGTAAGCCTTCAATCTTCCCATAAAGGATTGAAGATGGGTGCGAGGGCAAGATGTCCCATTATATCTTTCGAAACAGGGAGGTTTGAATTTGTGAGGAATTCTAACTCACTCTACCAACCCCATATCCATAATATCAAACCCTAACGAGTTTTGAGACTCCAGAGATCTCAACTTTTCTGCTATCTCATTCAGGCGACGATCATAGACTTCATCTCCTGCTCCAACTACAATGAACTGTTCCTCTTGAGGGTCCTCTTGCAAGGCCCGTCCTCCAGTATTACCTTGGGTATTCCTGATAGCATTAATATCAGGGTTGAGATGAGGCCCAAACTCCGGGGGGTCAGTACGAGGCTGTACATGATCATTTTTGCTGGTACCCCATGTACCTGGGTGATTTTCTTTAGGAGTTTGCCGCTCGACCAAATATCTTAATCTTTCTTGGCTTTGGGCCAACCCAGTCATTACTGCCATGAACTGGTTCATCTGAGCCCTCATTTCAGTTCTTTCATTAGCCATCTGGGTTCTTACGTCAGTCAGATCTTGTTGAACCTGGTCCATCTGTAAGCCTGGAATGTTGTTTCTTGTAGGATACTAGTGAACTCTGTTGATGGGGAAGACTCTCCTACGAGCAATGTTTCCTGAAACCATAACAAAGTGAGAAAACAAACAACAGAAAATACCTACAAAACAAAGAATGAAGTTAGTATGCAATGCAATATGTCTATTTGCCTTCCAAGGGTATCCGGTTTAGTTCTTTGGATTTGACCTTCCAGACCTCGAGGAATGATGATGTTGAAGAGAAATGAAGACCACAAAATAACACACAAACCATATATTACAAATACAAAGGTACATAGTTTTGTGATTACAAAACAAGTCCCCATGATGAGCCAAAATACAACAAAATCAACAAAAGTACAAACAAAATGAAGTACAAATACAAAGAAATCAGACATCCAGCCCATAGTCATCCTCTCTGACTTCCTTCAGGAGAGCATCAGTCGCTGGTCCAACTGGATGCTATGTGATTGTCCTGATAAGAAGGTTCCTGGTGGCAATAGCATTTGTCAACTTCTTGTACTTGTCTTGGTCTTTTGATCTCTTCAACCCCGCCCGGAGTTTCAACTAGGAGATTTCCTTTTGTGCTGCTAACAAGGCTTCCTGACTCTTCTTCTCATTATCTTCCAACTGCTCTATCCTAGTATGGGTCCTCTGATCTTCCTGTGAACGAGCCTCAGTAGTTTTGATCCATCTAGCCTGACTCTCTTCCAAGTAGTGCTCAGCTTTGGCCTTCTGAATCTTGGCTTCCTTGCAAGCATTCTTTAATACCAAATCCCCTGCTCGGGCTCTTCTGATGTAATCATCTGTCTTCTCAATATCGGTCATATGCTCGATCCGGAGCTTCTCTGACCTCTCATTGTCTAGACGACTATCATTCCTCTCCCAGAGGGTCTTCTTCAGAGCTTCAGACAGCTGGGCATTCCTTTCCTTCAGCTTCTCAAATTCCTCTAAACTGGCTGTAGCTACAGGCTCTACTGCTGATGGTCCAGGCACATCTTCCAGGGTGAAAGGCATGCGGGTGATTTGTCCTATGATACGAGACCAATCAATGTACTGAGCTGAAGCTATGTTGTTGCACTTGCCAAGAATAAGAGTCCCTTTTGTCTGAATATTATCCCAAGCCCAGGCTGTTTGTCGGGCAGTGGCATGGTTATGTTGAATGTCAGAGTAAAGGGTTTCTGATAAGTCCTGCTCTCTTGGTGGATGTACCAAGGCATACCCTAATTTCCTTTTGAACAACAAAGGATTATAGTTGATGCAACCCTTCACTCCAATCAGAGGTACATTAGGATACTGCCCACAACTGGTGATTATGTCTCTGCCCTTGGTGCTCTGAGTGCACCACCTGATGTCTTCTGATGTAAGGGCAATCATTCTCTTAGCCCAATTTATTGATTGATGAGGGTTCAAGAAATCTTCTGACTTTGGCAAGTGCCTCAATAACCAGCAGTAGAAGAGAGGTGCACAACATCCGACTAACCTTCCCCTCTGTTTCTCATTCCTTTGATGCACTGAGTAATAGAAATCTTCTAGCAAGGTAGGAACTGGATTCTTCAGCAAGAAGAGATTGATAGCATTCTTGCTTACAAACTTAGGCTCGTCTGTAAACAAGATGATACCATATATGCTAAGGGCCAAAAGGGCACAGATAGTGTCCCACTTCCCTGCTGCAGCATGACTATTGGCCTGAGTGATCAAGAAGTCCAAATGGAGGTCTGGGATTCCAGCCTTAGTAGTCATATTCTGATCAATGATGGTGGACTCCAGCCTTAGCTATATCCTCATTCCTGGGAGTAGTCATCTCAGGTTTGAAAGGAATCCCTCTCCTGATGGGGACACCCAACAACATGGAAAACTCCTCTAACAAAGGGCCCAACTGAAAATAGGGAAAGGTAAAACATCTGAAAGGAGGGTCATAGAACTGAAGGCAAGTGTGGATCATACTCGTCTGTGATGCATCCAAGTCCATGATCATTTCCATAATGCCACCATAATGTTCCCTGAATAAAGGGACATGATCAGGAGTGATGAGTGTCTGAATCTGCCTGATGCCTGCTAGAGAGGGCTCAAAGAAATGATAAGTGATGTTTCTCTTCTTGGATGAGTCCATACTGACAATGGATTCTGATGAAGATGACTGAGGATAAATACTGATGAAGACAACTAATGAAGATGCTGAAGAAAATCCCTGATGAAGATAGCTGGTGAAGATGGTTGATGCAGATGAACAGTCAAAACCAAACCAAAGATAAGATGTGGATACCCTGTAAAACAAATAGACAAATGTTTAAATGATGCAAAATGATGTATGCAGAATGATATGCAAGGGTTTGTGATCAAGTGTTGGATCTGTTATCTGCCTTGATAAGGTCCATGTATGTTCATAAGTCCGGATGGAGGCTTAGAGAACCAGTAACCAGGTGGGGGACTCAAATAAAGAGTCACAAGTCCATGGTTTCACAAGAACAGTCCAAAATGATGTAGCCTTAACAATATCAGTAACAGGGTATGATGAGGCCAAGGGTTCCTGTAAACCTGTAAACATCCCAACCCCTCACATGTATTGTTCTAGAACAAAGATCCTCGGACTTGGATCAGTTATGATAAGTGTAAACACTTATAACCAGGACGTACAATGTTTACATTAATCATAAAGGATCCTCCTCTAATTCACCTCAAATGCTGAAGATCATCTAAAAAGGTCATCCAGACTTAGCAGGCTTCCCAGATAGCCCTAGTACTATAAGAGATCCGTAGCACAGAGTTCTCAAGAAGAAACCCATGTCTGAACCGTGTTTCATATTCCCGCATTAGACCGAAATGAAATGGGAAAGAATATGAAGCCACTCTATCCAATGTGTCACTCAGGCTCCCGGTATGGAACCTTACTCACTGAATATCCCTCCCACCAAGGTAAACAGCAGATCCAACATATGATATGATGACAGTAATATGAAATGCATAAAACAGCAAATGAAAGCAATAAATAAAGCTGTACAGAAAGAAATAAATAAAGCAATAAAGAAAAAGCACATATACACATAACACCCCCATAAACACAAATCAAACAAGCGCTAGGAGAAACCCAAAAAAAAGAACCAGAAGCCCTGGTTGCCAGATATTTCCCCAGCAGAGTCGCCAAGTTGTCGCTCCCCCGAAAAGACACCAGGGTCCCAGGGTGCAGACGCGAACGGTCGACGAAAAGAGAAATGAAGGTGAAGTGAATAGAGTCTCCAACTAGGTATTTTTATCCCGAAGGAAAGGTAATGCTGCATAAACCTAGAAAAAGAGAGATAAGACGGTTGCGAACCAGAGGAACTGAAAAAAGGGGGTTGGTTACAACCTGGAAAGGTATTAGCATCCAGATTGTCCGTCGTACTCGACGGGATCCAAGCTTAAAAGATTGTGTTTAAAGGGGTAGGTGTACGTGATATCTATGTGCAAAAGCTAAAGAATGAATGTACATGTGTCAGTGCAAAAAAGTGAATTGCTCAGGAGCTGAGGCTTTTAAAGAATGCTGAAGAGGGGGATGACAAAGAGACTTTTGTTCGATAACTGTTAAGTTATGACTACGTATCCTCTCGTACAATGAGGAAGTCAGAACACCGTAGTTCAACTCAAAGAGACTGAAGATAAAGTGAATGTGAACTACTTGCTTGCCTATGCTCAAGTGTATGACTCGTCTGGCTCGAGTGCTAACTGTCTTGCATTAGATGGAAGAAGCAAGTTCTTTTTTATGAATGAGTGTGATAAGAAAAGAATCCCGGAGGAGACGATTATTGTTTGTTTTTGTGTTTTTAGTTTTGTTATTGTTTTTGGTGTTTTGCATAAGATAATGAGCTTAAGCCTAAATCAAGGGTTTGCAAACTCATTATATCCTCCCTGATTAGGGATAATGAGCCTACTTAACTATGAGATAAGCATCTCAACTTAATTGCCATGATGATGTAGGATTAAGATCATTAACCTACTTGTAATTATTTAGTTTTTTTTGGTTTTTGTTTGGTGTTAAGTAATGAGTTTAGTCTCTAATCACAGATTAGTGAACTCATTACACCATCCTAATAGAAGGATGATAGATGAGAACACTTAAGCTGAGGAAGATACCTCAACTTAATCCATGGTTATGGATTAAATTCATTATATAACAAACCTTTATTAAGTGGATTTTAATTAAGGGATAAGATTAAGAAGTGAATTTTATGGTTTGTAAGACAACTTGAGGTTGACTTGTCCATTAAACACTAGGGTTAATCCCTCTTAACCATAAGGAAGAGATAGAACCCTAATGTAAGACCCAAGTTACAAGATAAAGTCTTAGTGATTATTAGTGTGTTTTGATTGAGAGGTTTAAACAAATTAAAGGTTTAACACTTAGGATTAAAGTTATACACTCCATCCTAAGAGAAGGATGTAGGCATAACCCTAATTCCAAAGTCCTAAAACTTTAAGAGTTTAGTCTCTGATTATTGAGATGAGAAGAGAGACTCAAGGAGACTCAAAGGTAAAAAGCTAAGGGGGACTATACACAACCCTAAAAGTTATCATGCTTGGATATCCTATGGTTTGTTATGTTTAAGAGAAAAGATCTTCAAGGCCACCAATGGAAGAAGCAGATGAAAAGAGAAGGAAGGAGAAGAGTAGGTTACTTACTTCCTGAAGAAGATAAGTAACTTAAAGAGAGAAAGTGAGAGAGAAGGAAATTAAGTGAACAAGATTCACTTCAAAGACATGTAAAAAATTCATATGAATGAGATAAGAAGAGGTGGGAAGTGAAGGCGAAACCACTTCCCAAATAACTTACCAAAGTTACCTGAAATGTTAGTATGAATGCATAAGGTATAAAGGATAAAGAAATGAATTGAAATGAGATGAAATGAAATGACCAAAGTCAGAAGTGATTATGCAATGCAAATGGCATATGAGATGATGCAAAGTCATACAATGTGCATATGAATGATCATACAAAGATGAGATGTTATGAAAGCATGCTTAGAAGCTTGAAAACACATGGATGTTTATGAAATGAAATGAATGTAAGACATAGCAAATGAATGGAGAAATGATCAATCAAGGTTCTAACATATCCTAAGATTTCTAAGATGACATATGAATGTTTGAAATGTCATGGCAAGTTCACATGATGATGAATATGAAAGGTGAATGCAAATGAACATGAGAAATTAGGGTTTTATGAAAGAATGAGATGCAAATGAACAAAACAGAAGCATACAACATGATAAAAAATTGAAACCAAGCTCAATCAAACCCTAAGCCTATACAAAGTCACACCCTAAAGGAGAAGGTCAGAAGCTAATCCTATTGAAAGTTATGATTTTTCTAAGTTTGCTAGGGTTTTTGGGTGATTCTCAAAGGAAAATGCAAATCAATTTGAAAATGCAAGCTAAATTCATGAGGAAAATAATCTAGAAACTACATGCAATATGAGAAACAATGCAAAAAGAATCAAGTTCAAACTCTTCATGGTTAGGCAGAAATGATTTTTCAAAGTTAGGGTTAAAAAGTATGATTTTACAGAACCCTAATTGAACGAAAATTGTGAAATTATGATCAAATCTAAAAAGAAATTTATATGAAGAGTTTGAAAATGTTTCTAAATGTATTGGAATGGTTCATGATTTTTTTTGGTGATTTTTAGAAACCTAAATGTATTTTTAATTAATTAAAATCCATTAATTAATTAAAAATAACATTTAAATATTTTAAAAATATTTTTTAAATGCAAAAAAAAAAATCATTTTTGGATTAAGAAAAATATTTGGATCAGAAATGCAAAAGGAAATATTTTTGTGAGGTGTTTTGGTATTTTTAATAAAATGTGGAAAGAAAATGAAATAAAATGATATAAAAATTGAATTAAAATGGAAGTAATCAGATCCAGTGGATGAGATTCAAATTGGGGAGATGGGAGTTGACTGCACGCACTATCTGATGGCCAAGATTGATTCTAATTTAATTAATTCAATTAATCCTAATTAAATTAAATAATTAAAGGTTAGGGTTAATGACTTCATATGGGCCGTCCACACGCTAACTTAAACAAGATCCAAGGGTGGGAATTCAATCTGGGCAGCTAACCCTAATTAAGCCCTAATTACTTTCAGGTGACCGGAGCTAAGCTCCGGTCATCTTCTCCAGCCACTCAAAATGCCAATTTCTTCCCTAGGTCACTAAACATCAAATTTCTTGCCCAAAAATGATCCCCAAGCATCATATATCATGAATCCACAAACAAAACACATTTATCATGCATAATAAAGCTGAATCGAAGCAAAAACATCCTAGGTTAAAAAGTTTCAGAAGCTTCATACATGGTCATTTCTCACTCATTTTCGAAACTAAATATATCAGTGTGATCAGGGGAACATGAAGATTGATATTTTAACTTAAATAGCAAGTTCTGGAAAAAATGTCCTTCATGGTTACCTGAGATGGAGCTTTCAGTTCCTGAGCTTTCTAGCCTCCTTCTTGGTTCAAATCAAACCCAATGAACTCCCTGATGATGATGAAGAGCTTAGAGAAAGCTTGTGAAGGCTATTTTGAAGTGTTTGGTTTTGGTTTTGCATAAATCGTATTTTTGATTTGGGAGGTTTCATGCCATTTTGAGGGTTGCTTTGTGTTCTTTGAGTGATTTTAAGATGACTGGTGAAGTTTGTTTTGAAGTTTGATGGATGTGTTTTGAGTTTCGAAGAAGGGAAGTTTTTTGGTGATTTTGTGAATTCTGGCTTGTGAGAGCTTGTAGGCTTGAAAGTGTTATGAAATGAGCTCCTTAGGGTTTGCATAAGAGGTCTTGATTGGTCCAGAGAGTTGTTGTGGCTCAGTTTGATTGGTATGACTTGTTTTGCAAAAAGTCAAGGAAAGTGTACCACAGGAATGGGCTCGGGTCAGAGGTGATCTAAAGGGTGGATTTGCCTCAGCTGACTTTGTGGAGAGCCCTTGGATGGAAATGGATGAGCTGTAACACTTAGATAATGAGGTAGCGTGTGTTTTGCAATTTTCCCTCTTTGGAAATTTTGTGAAGATTAGGCATGAAATCTTGTGATCCAAGGCATAAATCTGATCAAGCAATGTTGCATTGTCATGTTATGGTTCTTAGAAGTCAGTTAGAGGTCACAAGAAGTCTTGGAATGCCAATATGCAAAAATCCCTCTTTGACATGAACTTGAAAATTATGTGATTTTTCCCAACTTTGAAAGGCCATATCTTGAGTTCTAGGATGAATCAAGACATGTTCTAGTACTTTTTGAAAAGGGAAAGACCTAATCTACAACTTTCATGTCCAAGAAATTTTAATTTGAAGTATTTTTGGTTATGAAAGAGGAGGTTGAAAATCTTTCCCAAAATGGAAAGTTTCCATTACAATTCATTTCCAAAAATGGAAAGTTTGCAATTGGCTCAAAATTCTTCAATCTTGTGAACTTCCAACCACTTATAAGATCAAATAAAGATCATAGAACTTAAATTTGATGAAAATGATCCTTTGGTACCCTTGTTGGGGGCCTTATATACCCTGATTTTGACTTAACTTGCTCAAGAAGTTACCTAATGATCAGATGACTTCCACAATGAATTTATTCATCAAACTTGATACACATGATCCTTATAACATAATAAGAACCTTAGAAACAAGAATGCCCAAAAATTTTGGAGTTAAGGCCTCTGAAACCAAAACCCTAATTTTGGTCATCTGTGTAGGAAAACCCTAGCTCTGCTTCCATGCCTTTGCCAATCTTTGTGATTTCTTGACTTCCATGAACTTTGGGGAGCATAATATGATCATAGAACAAACATGAACCCTCTTGGAAAGCTTCAAGACCATTGAGATGGCTCATATTGATTCTTGGATTGCTCAGATCACAAACCCTAGATGTAGATGAAGATGGAACTATGCAGTGAAGCAAACATGCAATATGAGATGTAATGCTTATGTTAAAACAAAAGTGAAAGATCACAAGCCAAGGTGTGAGAAAGAGTGAGGGAAAATTTGGGGTGTTTACATAGGGATGTTTAGAAGTAAGTTTGTGGCTAAAAGCACTTATTTTAAAGCAAATTTTCACTTTCTGTTCAGCGTTAACCGGTTAACGCATTTGGTTAACCGGTTAACGCGTGTGTTTTGCCACAAATTAGTGTTGTCTGCGGTCCATTAACGGGTTAACCAATTTGGTTAACCGGTTAACGCTGTTGGATTTTCGTTTTTTAGCTTATTTTCTTGCTTTTCCTTGCCTCTTTGTGCCTCTAATGTTCATGCATGTTTAGGTACTAATTTTAGGGAATTTTCTAGGTTGGTTTCGACATCTCATTCCCCCATTTCGAGTTGTTTCGACGCATTTCTGTTTATGTTGCATATTATGCGTTTATGTTTTCATTTGTGTATAATTTGACTCATTGCATTTTGTTGCTATGTCTATGCATCATTTGACATGTAAATAATCATGTTGCATTCTGTTTTTGCATCTTTTGCACAATTCGTTAACTCATTTGCATTTCATTGTAGCTATATATATGTTGTATTTCACATAACCATGTATGTATGTGCATTTGGTTGCATTTGGTTACATGTTTGATCATATCATTCACATCAATTCAATTCTGAAATTTGCATTGAGCTTGGCATTCTTGTTGATCTATCATGTTGCATATTCATGATCAATGCTCATTATGCTCATATGCCATGTTCATGTGCCATATTTTGCATACTTGTTGCATAATCAATCATGTGGTGCATTCTTGCATAATCCTCCCAAAATAATTATGTCACTCATTTGTGTATGTTGATCTATATTCAAATGCATATTCATGATTAATTGGTACATTTTTCATTAAGTTTGTGCATTAAAAAATGAAAATAATCAAATTTGCATTTTACATTTCATAGTTGACTTTGCATATAGGTGTTGTAAAATACATGTTGTTTGTTATGTTGTTCATGCTATATGTAACTTTCTACACCTATCTTTTCATGTTGTATGCTGGCTGTAGAAAGTTGCCTTGTGTTGTGCATTGTTTTCATAGCTGTTGTGCAGTTAGGGGCCGTAGTAGGTGCTGAATTTTGTTTTTAGCATTCTTTTAGTCTTTAGAATTAAGTTGAAGTCTAGAAGTTAGGTCCTAGAATTAGTAGGATTTAATTGTTGTGAGTTTGCCTTATTATTTTTAATAAAATGCATACTAATCTTTGTTTTGTAGGGAGGGAAATGTATGTTTCCTTACACATTATCCTTTTATTTTTTATGCATTTCTTTATGCATTTAATTCACTTTTTTCCTTCCATATTTGTGATTGGTAGGAACCCCCTTTGTTAGGACCAACTTATCTTCCTTAGGAAGTAAGTTGCATCCTTTTTCTTTTCTTATTTTCCTTTTGCTCCCTAGGAATAGAAAAACCTCATAAACCATTAGGACCACCATTTTAATAAATAACTTAGGGTTGGTCTTAGTCTCCCTTAGTTTTTGTCCTTTTCCGATTTGAGTCTTCTTCTCTCATCATCAAAAAAAACCCAAAAGACATTTAATAAAGGATTGAAATAGTCTCTTGTGCATAGCCTTATTCCATGGGGCACTCATATTCATTCCATCTTGGAATGGTATGGGCTTGTCTAGCATGATGTACAAGTCTAATCATGAGACTATCTTCACAAGCAAAAATACTCAAAAAACTTCTCATAAAAGACAATCAACAAAGACATCACGTCTTCTTTTCTCATCTCCAACTCTTTGCGGACGAATGCGACTTGCCTCGACAGTTCAAATAGCGATACGGTAAACATCCTCGAGTCAGAGCCGGTAACACCTGAGCTAGAGCTATGGCAACGTCATCCTAAAAAACACAAACAAAAAGTTCCCGCCTTAGTTAGGCGTACTACGTCGACTCTGATCATCATTTTCCCGATGAGGTACGTAGGCAGCAGGGTAGGGACCGTTCGAGCACATTCTTTATTTTCCCTACATTTTCCCCATCCTTTTCTTTTCCAGTTCCCTTTCTCATTTAAGTCCTATTCCAGTCAGCATTTTTGTTCAGCAACTTTATTCTTTCTCACCCTTTGAAACAAACAAGCAAGCATGGCTCCCGTCGGGTACGGCGGACGATCTGGGGTGCTAATATCTTCCGAGGTCATAAACGACTCCCGAACCCAGATCTTTGGTTCGCAGGACCTTGTCCTTTCCTTCTTCCTTAGGTTTGTGCAGCATTACCTTTCCCGTTCCTTCGGGATAAAAATGCATGGCTGGCGACTCTACCTTTTCCACGCCACGTTCGTGTTTTTACTAGGATGAAAATCCCGGGTGCGACACCCTCAAGGAAGGAATCTCAACTTCGATAGGTAGGACAACTTCCATACCATACATGACTGAAAATGGTGTTGCCCTAGTGGACGTCCTTATTGACGTTCGATACCCATGCAAAGAAAATGGTAACATCTCAAGCCAAACCTTGTAAGTGACAACCATCTTCTACACAATCATCTTGATGTTCTTATTAGCCGCCTCGACCGCGCCATTCATCTTTGACCGGTAAGAAGAAGAGTTATGATTTTGTATTTTGAAGTCCCGACACAACTCAACCATCATCTTGTTGTTAAGGTTGGAAGCATTATCAGTAATGATTCTCTTAGGCACTCCATATCTGCATATGATGTCTCTTTTTCAGATATCTAGCAAACACCTGTATAGTGACATTAACATAAGATGCTTCTACAACCCACTTAGTAAAATAGTCAATTGTGACCAAGATGAAACGATGGCCATTTGAAGTAGTAGGCTCAATCTTTCCAATCATGTCAATGGACCACATGGAAAAGGGCCAAGGAGATGACATGACATTCAGCAGGCTCGGAGGCACATGCACTCTGTCTGCCTAAATCTAGCATTTGTGGCACTTTCGGGCATATGAACAACAATCTGAATCCATTATTAACAAATAATATCCCGATATCAATAACTTCTTTTCCATTGCATGCCCTCCGGCATGGGTACCGAAGGATCCTTCATAGACTTCCTGCATCAACATGTCTGCTTCCTGCTTGTCCACACATCTAAGCATGACCATGTCAAAGTTTCTCTTATAAATCACGCCATCAGCATTCAAGAAGAAACTTGCAGCAAGTCGTCTCAAAGTCTTCTTATCATTGGAAGAAGCCCTAGCTAGGTATTCCTAACTCTTCAGGAAACACTTGATGTCATGATACCACAACTTCTCATCAGATACTGCATCAACAAAAAACACATATGCGGGTATGTCAAGTCGGGATATGTCAATCTTGGGAACATGATTCCAACACAACAATTTGATTGTTGAAGAAAGCGTATCTAATGCATCGGCAAACTGGTTCTTATCACGTGGTATGTAGTGAAGCTTTATTGTTATGAAGAAGGTCAACAATCTTCTCATATAATCCCGATATAGAATTAGGTTAGGTTGTTGTGTATACCACTTGCTAGTGATCTGATTAATTACGAGAGCTAAATCTCCAAATATATCGAGAATCTTAATCCTCAGATTAATAGCCTCCTCTATTCCCATGATACAAGCCTCGTATTATGCCTTATTGTTGGTGCAACCAAAAGTTATTCTGGTGGAGAAGGGGAAGTGAACACCTTCAGGAGTAATAAGAAAAACACCAACTTCGCACCCATTCACATTGACAACCCCCATCAAACATCATACTCCATTTGGATTCAGGGTCTGGCCCCTCCTCTAGGAGTGGTTCCTCGCATTCCTTAGCTTTAAGGTATATGATGTCCTCATCAAGGAAATCAAAATGCATGGGTTGATAATCATCCAAAGGTTGTTGTGCAAGATAGTATGAAATAATACTTCCTTTGATGGCCTTTTAAGAAGTGTATTCGATGTCGCATTCAGTCAACACCATCTGCCAATAGGCAACCCTTCCGGTTAATGTTGGTTTCTCGAATATGTACTTGACAAGATACATTTTTAAAATCAATAAAGTTGTGTGCGTGAGTATATATTGTCTCAATCGCTTAGTGGCCCATGCGAGTTCACATCTTGTCTTCTCAAGCATTGAGTATCTGGATTCACAATCATTGAATTTCTTTCCCAAGTAGTAGATGGCATGCTCTTTTCTACCTGTCTCATCGTGTTGACTGAGAACACAACCCATGGATCCTTCAAGAACTGCCAGATACATGATGAGCGGCCTCCCTAGAATCGGAGGCATTAGAATAGGAGGTTCCTACAAGTATTATTTTATCTTCTCGAAATCCCTTTGGAAATCGCCATTCCACTTGACCGTCTGCTCTTTTCTTAGCAGATTGAATATTGGTTCACAAGTAGCTGTGAGGTGAGATATGAACCTTGCGATGTAGTTCAATCTACCCGGGAAACCACATACTTATTTTTTAGTCCTTGGTGCAGGCATATCTTGTATTGCTTTCACCTTGGCAGGATCAACCTCTATCCCTTTTTGACTCACGATGAAACCCAACAGTTTGCCAGATCGCACTCCGAAAGTGCACTTGTTTGGATTTAATCTCAGACAAAACTTCCTCAGTCTATCAAACAACTTCTTGAGATTAACCAGATGCTTTTCTTCAGTTTTGGACTTGGCAATCATGTCATCCACATAGCACTTTATCTCTTTATGAATCATATCATGGAATGGCCCGCGGATACATTGCCCCGGTGTTCTTTAACCCAAAAGACATCACTTAATAGCAGAAAGTACCCCATGGGGTAATGAACGTTGTTTTCTCCATATCTTCCGACACAATTTTGAATTGATTATACTCGGAGAAACAATACGTGAAGGAAAATACCAAGAACTAAGCGATGTTATCTACCAATACATCAATGTAAGGTAATGGAAAGTCGTCTTTCGGACTTACTCTATTAAGGTCTCGGTAATAAACGCACATTTGGACCTTGTCATCCTTCTTTGGTACTGCACAATATTAGCCACCCAAGGTGGATAACTAGTTACGGCAAGGAACCCAGTATTCCACTGCTTATGAACCTCTTCTTTGATTTTCATTTCCATGTCAGGACGAGTTCGACGAAGCTTCTGCTTCACTGGAGGACAATATTCTCTCAATGGTAGCTTATGCATAACGATGTCGGTATCCAAACATGGCATATCTTGATACGTCCAAGCAAAAACATCCACATATTCACTAAACCTACCAATTAATTCTTCTTTCACACCAACCTGCAGACTGGCCCCAATCTTAATCTCTTCCTTAGCGTCCTCGGACCCAATATTGATGATTTCAATTTCCTCCTGATGAGGCTGGATAACCCTTTCTTCTTGTTTCAACAACCTGGATAATTCTTCGGGGAGTTCACAATCTTCCTCAACCCCTTCATCAACTTGATAGATAGGATTATCAAAGTCATACTCAGTCATAGCAAAATCGTTATCCGTGAAATCCGGGTGATTAGGTTTGCACAAGTGTTGTGCTTATTTTAGAGTTCATTTTTTATGAAAAGAAAAAAAAGTAAAACATTGCCATTTTATTGCTTTTTGTGAAAAAATTTAAAATGAAAGAAAGAGAACACAACTTTGAATGAAAAAATGTCCTTTGTTCATGATAAAATAATACTACAATCAATGCAAGGGTGGCCCTACAAATGGATCCATACACCTTGGGAAGAATGTAGGATTTGACATGCAAAATGATATGAGAAAAATAAGAAAAATTACTTTGTCTGAAGAGTAACTTGGGCAATCTCTTCGGCAAACCAGTTCTTGAGCTCTTCCCTAGGGATACATGGACGCACTCAGTTGTCTAGGTCATAGTCGCTATCGGCATCATCTCCCACATCATCACACACTTGATTAGGATCAATAACGCCTCCTCTGGAGAAGCTTATCAACACATTGCTCTTGGAAAAAGTTGCCTGGCCCGGTTGGTAACCGATCCCGAACTTGTCTTCTTTTCTATCCACTTCAATAACTTTGCCCCAGCCTTGGGCATTGCCTGATTGGACTACCTCCAAAGCTTGCCTATAGGATGATATGGAGGTACCCACCTTTCCAATACTCTAAGCCACATGACCAGGATAGACTTCTTTGATGTTCACTGTTTAGAAGGCCTGACACAATGTCTCGTGGATCTCTCTGTCCATCTCTACATACTTGAATGTAGACAGTTGACTCATAAAAATAGCTTATTCACCGCAAACTGTGACAACTTTCCCGTCCACCACATATTTTAACTTCTGGTGCAACGTGGATATGACTGCGCCTGCCGCATGGATCCAAGGCCAACCAAGAAGGAAACTATATGTTGGTTGTATGTCCATCACGTAGAAGATACATCTGAAAGGTTGCAAACCAATCTTCACAGGCAACTCCACCTCCCCAAAGACAGATCTCTTGGAGCCATTAAAAGCTTGCACAACCAAATCATTGGGCCTTAAGATAATCCCATCAACGTCTAGCTTCATTAGGGATTTCTTTGGTAATACATTCAGCGACGACCCAGTATCTACCAAAACATCCGACAATACAGCTCCGTTACACTCCATTGTGATGTGCAAGGCGTTGTTATGGTTGCGACCCTCTGATGTCAAATTGTGATCCGTAAACCCTAGCCCATGGCTAGAATTGACATTTGCCACTACAGATTCTAGCTGATTCACGGTAATTTCTTATGGTACATAGGTCGTCTGCAAAACCTTCAGTAGTGCCTCCCTATGAGCCTAGGAGCACATTAACAACGACAGAATCTAAATCTTCGATGGAGTTTGATTCAACTGCTCCATAACTTTATAATCACTTTTCTTGATTATCCGTATAAATTCTTCAACTTCTTTCTCAAAGGTACTCTGACCTGTAGCAGGAGTCACCATCTCCTTAGTTGCTACATTTTTACCCTTTGCCCTAACTACAACCTCAACTTCAGTATTAGTTCTTAGAGTCTGTGGAGCAAAAATTTGTCAACTACAAGTAAAGCCTCCGACACCTCCGACATTGTCAATACTGGAACCACTCTCTACCTGAGGCTTCTCCTCTATCTCTTGTCCCTGAACATAAACATCTTCACCATAATGCCACAGAACAGCCTTCTCACTATCATAAGGTACAAGACCACGAACAATAATGGTTACTGGAATCACATCATTAGGTACGAAAATAGTAACAAGTTTCGGCCTTGGTGGCACAAGAATTTCAACAGGCGTAGAGTTGAAACATCGTTGCTTTCATTGTTAACCATGTCAAACAGCAAGGAACCCTTGTTCATCAAGTTCTGTATTTCCGTTTTCAACTTATTTCAGTCGTTATCATAAATCAGACATTCTTCACAATTATCATCACACTCGGGGAACACCTGCCCCTTTAATAAACGACTCTTCACGATCATCAGTGGTGTCTTAACATTATTAACATCAGGAATACAATTCAGTACTTTCTCATCGTCCATGACATTCACTCTTGCGCCACCGTGATTGGGAATTGGATTATTAGTGACATTAGGAGGAGTAGAGAAATTTATAGCTTTAGAATTAATTAAATCCTTCACCTTCATTTACAAGGCTCAACATTTCTCGGTCGTGTGCCCAGGAGCACCCGAGTGAAAAGCACAACGAGCAATTGTATCATATCCTGGAGGAGGGTTCCCAACTGGTGACACCAGTGTTCTGAGTTGCACCATGTTTAATTCAAATAGCCTTTGCAACAAAATCGTATAAGTCATGGGGATGGGCTCAATAACACGATCAGCATGTCGAGGTTGATGCTGCTGATAAGGCCTTTGTTGATTGTTTTGCTGTGGACGTTGTTGTTGTTGTGGAACCTACTCTGAGGGAAAAGTGACAACAACCACTTGAGCATAATGATTGGGGAGGCCTCTTCCTCTCCCTCTACCATAAACATCATTGATCTCCCCATCCCTCCTTCTCTGGGGTCCAACAAAGGGTTTTCTAGCTCCATATGAGCTACTCCCACTTACATCTTGAATTTTGCCTAGTTTCAATAGATTCTCCACTCTTTCTCCTGCAACCATAAGATCAACAAAATTTGTAGTAGGACATGAAGCTAATCGATCAAGAAATACACCTTGCAACATGCCCATGAACATGTCAGCCATTTCATGGTCCAACAATGGTGGTTGAACCTCGGCAGCAAGATGGCGCCAACGTTGTGCGTATTCTTTGAAACTTTCCTTGGATGTTTGAGTCATATTTTGCAGCAGAGTACGATTGGGTGCTAGGTCCATATTATATTGATATTGCTTCACGAAAGCCTCAGCGATTTTCTTCCAACTCCTAACAAATGCCTAACTTAACTTCATGTACCATTCCTGGGATGCCCTGGTGAGGTTTTCCTGGAAATAGTACATCTAGAGTTTCTCATCATCCGTGTATGTAGCAATTCTCCCAACATAGGACTGTAGGTAAGTCTTAGTACATTTTGAACCGTTGTACTTATCAAAGGTGGGAGGCTTGAACTCATGAGGAATTCTGACCCCAGGAAACAGACCCAAGCATGCCACATCAAAGCCCAAGGTGTTCTGAGATTCCATGGAGTGAATCTTTTCAGAAATCTCATCAAAACGACGATTCACCACAACATTTTGCACCTCTATATCCCCTTTTAGCATAGTGAACTGATCTTATTGGCTGTCCATGTAAACATTACGACCCTGGTCTCCTCTCGGACCACCAGCAACAACATTAGGAATATGAATGCCTTCAGGGGTGGCTCTTGTACCTCCCTAAGCACTAGCACCTCCACCAGCTCCATCACCTTCTAGATCCACCTGAGTCCTTTCGACCATCTCTCAAATCCTTTCTTGGTTCTGATTCATCCCGACCATCAATGTCATAAATTGATCCATACGGGTCCTCAGTTCCGTCAGCTCGGCTTGCATTTGATTTATCACTCTTACTATGTTTTCCTTAGTCAGATAACGATGAACCCTTCTAGCAGCAATAGTGTCTGAAAAAGGAAGAAATGTCAGAAATCCAGAACCTGTACCTACAAAACAAGAAAATGGTGATATGCATGATATGCAAATTCTTGTATTTTCATTCTCATGTTCATTGTGCCACAGTTTTGGAATTCAATAATGAGATCTAGATGACTTTTGGAACCCGACTTTTGAAAAAAACATTTGTGTGAAGCTCAAATTTGGTGGGCTGGAATGACCAGGTGTTAGTATGCAGACAAAAATTATGAAGCTGAAATAAAATTGTATTACCATAGAGTAGCCTGGAGGCAACAATAATCTCCCCAAAGGGTCATAAACCTTACAATGTTGAAAATTGATAGTAAGATAAGCAAAGATTCCTATAACATGTTGTCGCTCCCAAAGATTTACATCCCGGTGCGGACGCGAATTGTCGGCGAAAAGAGAAATGAAGGTGAATTGAATAGATTCGCCGTCTAGGCATTTTTATCCCGAAGGAAAGGTAATGCTGCATAAACCTAGAAAAAGATGGATAAGACGGTTGCGAACTAGAGAAACTGAGAAAGGGGGTTGGTTACAACCTGGGAAGGTATTAGCACCCAGATTGTCCGTCGTACTCGACGGGATCCACGCTTACAAGATTATGTTTAAAGGGGTAAGTATATGTGCTATCTGTGTGCAAAAGAGCTAAGAAAAGAATATACATGTGTAAGTGAAAAAGGTTGAATTGCCCATACACTGAGGCTTTTAAAGAATGTTGAAAGAGGGGGGAGACAAAGAGACTTTTGTTCGATAACTGTTATGTTATGCCTACGTATCCTCTCGTGCAATAAGGAAGTCAGAACACCGTAGTTCGACTCAAAGAGACTGAAAATAAATTGACAGTAAACTGCTTACTTGTCTATGCTCAAGTGTATGACTCGTCTGGCTCGAGTGCTAACTGTCTTGCATTAGATGGAAGAAGCAAGTTCTCGTTTATGAATGAGTGTGATGATAAAAGAATCCTGAAGGAGACGATTATTGTTTGTTTTTTGTGTTTTCAGTTTTTTATTGTTTTTGGTGTTTTGCATAAGTTAATGAGTTTAAGCCTAAATCAAAGGTTTGTAAACTCATTATATCCTCCCTGATTAGGGATAATGAGCCTACTTAAGTATGAGATAAGCATTTCAACTTAATTACCATGATGATGTAGGATTAAAATCATTAACCTATTTGTGATTATTTAAATGTTTTTGGGTTTTTGTTTAGTGTTAAGTGATGAGTTCAATCTATAATCACAGATTAGTGAACTCATTACACCATCCTAATAGAAGGATAATAGATGAGAACACTTAAGCTGAGGAAGATACCTCAACTTAATCCATGGTTAGTGATTAAATTCATTATATAACAAGCCTTTATTAAGTGGATTTTAATTAAAAGGTAAGATTAATAAGTGGATTTTATGGTTTGTAAGACAACTTGAGGGGGACTTATCCATTAAAGAGAAGGATGCAGACATAACCCTAATTCCAAAGTCCTAAAACTTTAAGAGTTTAGTCTCTGATTATGGAGATGAGGAAAGAGACACAAGGAGACTCAAAGGAATAAGACTAAGGGGGACTATACACAATCCTAAAGCTTATCATGCTTTGATATCCTATGGTTTGTTAGGCTTAAGAGAGAAGGATCTTCAAGGCCACCAATGGAAGAAGCAGATGAAAAGAGAAGGAGAAAGAAGAACAAGTTACTTACTTCATTGAAGAAGATAAGTAACTTGAAGGAAAGAAAGTAAGTAGGATGGAACATAAGTGAACAATTTCACTTCAAATACATGTAAATGCATATGAATGAGATAAGAATAAGTGGGAAGTGAAGGCAAATCCACCTCCCACAATAACTTACCAAAAGTTCCTGAAAAAGTTAGTATAAATGCATAAGGTATAAAGCATAAAGCAATGAATTGAAATGAGATGAAATGACCAAATTCAGAAGTGATTATGCAATGCAAATGGCACATGAGATGATGCAAAGTCATAAAATGTGCATATGAATGATCATACAAAGATGAGATGTCATGAAAGCATGCTTAGAAGCTTGAAAACACATGGATGCCTATGAAATGAAATGAATGCAAGACATGGAAAATGAATGGAAATGATCAAGCAATGTTTTAACATGTCCTAAGATGTCTAATATGACATATGAATGCTTGAAATGTCATGGCAAGTTCATATGGTGATGCTATGCAAAGAAGAATGCAAATGATCATGAAAAATTAGGGTTTTATAGACATATGAGATGCAAATGAACAAGACAGAAGCATACAACATGATAAAAAATTGAAACCAAGCTCAATCAAACCCTAAACCCATTCTAAGTTTGCTAGGGTTTTTGGGTGATTCAAAAGGAAAAATGCAAATCAATTTAAAAATGCAAGATAAATTCATGAGGAAAATAACATAGAAACTACATGCAATATGTGAAACAATGCAAAAATAATCAAGTTCAAACTCTTCTTGGTTAGGCAGAAATGATTTTTCAAATTTAGGGTTAAAAATTGTGATTTTAAAGAACCCTAATTCATAGAAAATTGTGAAATTATGATCAAACCTAAAAATAAATTTGTATGAAGAGTTTGAAAATGTTTCTAAATGTATTGGAATGGTTCATGATTTTTTTGGTGATTTTTAGAAACCTAAATGCATTTTTAATTAATTAAAATACTTTAATTAATTAAAATAGCATTTAAATATTTTAAAAATACTTTTTAAATGCAAAAAGTAAAATAAAAATCATTTTCAGGTTGAGAAAAATATTTAAAACCAGAATGCAAAGTTTCATATCTTTTGAAAGTGATTTGGAATTTTTAATAAATTATGCAAAAGAAATGAATAAAAATGAAAATAAAATGAATAAAAATTACAAGTAATCAGATCCAGTGGTCCATATTTAAACCTAGGGGGGATGTTGACTGCGCGCGCTATCCAAGGGTCAGGATTGATTCTGATTTAATTTATTAATTAATCCTAATTTAAACTAATTAAACTGAATTAAAATTAATGGAGCAATCCGGGCCACTCAATCTCCTAAGCTAAACACAATCCAAGGGTCCACAACGCAACTGGAGATTAAACCCTAATTAGGGTTAATCACTTTCAGGTGACCGGAGGGGAGCTCCGTTCATCTTCTCCGGCCACTCAAAAACCCTAAGTCTCTCTACAGGCCACCCCAACGCAAATTAGTTGCCCAGAAACACTCCCCGTACATTATTCAAGCAAAATCACTCATCAAACATCATTTATATCTCAGAAATCAAGCAACTCGAATCAGAACGACCATACATGCTCATTTCTCAACCATTTTCGAAACCAAACATATCAGAGTGATCAGGGGAACATGAAGATTGATATTTTAACTTAAATAACAAGTTCTGGAAAAAATGTTCTTGAGGTATACCTGAGATGAAGCTTTAAAGTTTTGAGCTTTTTGGCCTCTTCCCTTGTGCAAATCAACTTCAATGGACCCCTGAGGATGATGTGATGCTTAGAACAAGTATATGATGGCTGTTTTGAAGTGTTTGGTTCTGGTTTTGTAGAAATCGTATTTCTGATTTGGGGGGTTTCAGACCATGGTGAGGGGTGTTTTGTGTTCTATGAGTGATTTGAAGATGATTGGTGAAGTTTGTTTTGAAGTTTGATGGTTGTGTTATGAGTTTCGAAGAAGGGAAGGTTTTTGACAATTTTGTGGATGATGAGCTATCCAATGTTTTAGGCTTGAATGTGTTTTGAAATGAGCTCCTTAGGGTTTCCATAAGAGGTTGTGATTGGTCAGAGAGTGGGTGGTGGCTCAGTTTGATTGGTATGGGAGGAAATGCAAACATGTCAACTTATGTGTACTTGAGGTATGGGCTTGTGCAACAAGGATTTCTGAGCATAGATTGCCTCAGCCTTGTTCATGGGGAGCCCTTAGATCATTAGAATGCAGCTGGAAGGCTTAGATGAAGAGATAGCAAGCTTTATGCAATTTTCCAACTTTGATGTTTCTTCTGAATCAAGCCATGAAATGCTTCAATCCTTCGGCCAATTCTGATCTTGGCAAGTTGCATTAGCATGTTGTGACATAATTGAGTGGATTAGAGGTCACTTAGAAGCTTGAAACTCAAAATTGCATAAATCCCTCTTTGACATGAACATGAAAATTATGTGATTTTTGCCAACTTTGAAAGGCCATATCTTGAGTTCTAGGATGAATAAAGACATGTTTTTGCACTTTTTGAAAAGGAAAAGACATAATCTACAACTTTCATGTCCATGAATTTTTCATTTGAAGCATTTTTGGTCATGAAAGAGGAGGTTGAAATCTTTCCCAAAATGGAAAGTTTGCATTTCAAGCCATTTCCAAAAATGGCAAGTTTGCAATTGGCTCAAAATTATTCAATCTTGTGAACTTCCCACCACTTATAAGATCAAATAAAGATCATAGGACTTCATTTTTATGAAAATGACCCCTTGGTTCCATTGTTGGGGGCCTCAAATGCCCTGATTTTGACTTAACTTGCTTAAGAAGTTACCCAATGATCAGATGACTTCCACAATGAATTTCTTCATCAAACTTGCTACACATGATACTTATAACATATTAAGAACATTAGAAACAAGAATGACCAAAAAATTGGAGTTAAGGCCTCTGAAACCAAAACCCTAATTTTGGTCATTTGTGTAGTGAAAACCCTAGCTCTGCTTCCATGCCTTTGCTAATCTTTGTGATTTCTTGACTTCCATGAACTTTGGAGAGAAAACTATGATTATAGAACACACATGGCCCCCCTTGGAAAGCTTTAATACCTTTGGGATGTCTCATATTGATTCTTGGATTGCTCAGATCACAAACCCTAGATGCAGATGAAATTGAACTATGCAGTGAAGCAAACATGCAATATGAGATGTAATGCTTATGTTAAAACAAAATGAAAGATCACAAGCCATGGGGTAAGAAAAAGTGAGGGAAATTTTGGGGTGTTTACACATGTCTGTAGGTAATCCAGTACATCAATAAAAAAGAAACTAAATCCTAGGGAAGTGTACACCATTCAATCTCCAATTGAAGTGTTTGACTACTTCAAACAACCGGGCCACATCCGGATGGGTAGGATCCTCAATCATCTTCTGTATTATAACATCCCTCTATTTAAATGAGGCATGTAATTCATTAATCGACTGAAGGAAGATCTCTGCATTTTATTCACTAGGTCCAGGCTCTGATTTAACCCTTTTGGTTTATGCTAGAAGTTTAAGTTCCTCCACTTCTCTCTGTGCTTCTTCTAGTGACCTTTGACTTTTCTCCAGTAGCTGAGAAAACTCTCGACGCTTCTTGTGAGCTAAATGAAGCTCTTGTTTCTGATACCCTATCTGCAGCTGATAGTTTTCTTCCTTTTCCTTCTGTTCTTCCTGATTCTTTTCCCACTTATCTTCCCAGAGAGTGATGGTTTTGTTGGCTTCTTTCAAAGACTTCTTTACCAATTTTCGTGCATTGGATTTACTAATCTCTGTTAAGCCTTTCTTTTTGAAGTACAATTCTCTATCTGCAAAGTCCTTTTCTTTGTCTTCCATGGTCTTTTGGAGAAACTAGACCTTTTCTTCCAGGGCTTTGTTGATGTAAACTGCATACTGGTGAAGGCTACTAACCTATGAGTTCTCAAGCCTGAGCTTGCGTAATCTAACTTCTAGTTTCTCATATTCTTCTATGGGCACTATAGTTTGTGGCATAACCACCTTCGGGTACAAAGGAGGTTCCACTGAAAAAGGAAGGAGTAAGACTTCTACGCGATTCTTCAACCATGTAGCATAAGGATCATACGTCTTTGAGTCTACTCTCCCAAACTCTTTATTCCCTTTTCTGACTCTCATTTCCCAAGCCTGAGATACCTGGATATCTAGCCTTTCATTTCCCTCCACAGGATCATATCGTCATACAAATAGTTGCTTTAACTAAGTTCTTACGAGAGAACCAAGCCATCCTATGCAAGTTCTTAGTGGGCCCTCGGGTGCGAATGGGTTTGCCATAAAATGTGGTCTTCCACTGTCACCACTGGAGAGGGATGTTTCCACAAAGGTCCTCAATGATCGGTCCCCAGAAGCACATAACTATCAAGGTCGTGTAATGAAGTAGGGAATACCCATATATCAAAACATTTCCAAGACGGTCACAGTCTAGGTGTGGAACTCACTACTACCCGCATGACAAGATATCATGAGGCCAAAGTGACTGTCCACGCTAAAACACCTAGGGTGCATTCAAGCCTTGGTACTAGGCTTATCTAACAGTAACCCTCATCCAACCAAATAGAAAAACCAGCACAGACAGTCAGTATATATATATATATATATATATATATATATATATATATATATGATGCATGAAAAATAAAATATTGAAAGCAGTAAATAAAAAATAGTAAACTAAACACACAACAACAAACAGATAAACACCCAAAGAAATAGAAACAAACAAGCGCTAGGATTGACTCTCATAGGGAACCAGAGAATCTGGGTACGATCCCAGGAAGAGTCTCCAGCTGTCGCTCCTTGGATTTTCATCCTGGTACAAACGCGAAAGTGGCGCGGAAAATGTAGAGTGTACAACCGGGAATTTTATCCCGAAGGAAGGGTAATGTTGCACAAACCCGGAAAGAAGGAGAAAGCGCGGTCTTATGAACCAAAGAGACTGAGTTTGGGAGTCGATTACGAACTAGGAAGGTATTAACACTCCAGATCATCCGTCGTACCCGACGGGATCCACACTTGCTAGAAACTATTTCAAAGGGGTAAAAAATGAAGTTGCTGAGAATGAAAATACTAAATTGGAACTGAGATGAAGAAAAGAAAAGTAAGGGAGAAAATGTAGGGAAAATAAAAGAGTTCTCGAATGGGCCCTACCCCACTTCCTACTTACCTCATCAGGAAATGAGGATCATAGTCGACGTAGTTCCCCTAACAAGGGAGGAAACTGGTTTATGTTTTTTAGATTGAACTGCTTATGTCAATGCTCAGGTGTTGCAGGCTCATCTGAAATGAGTGTGTTTACCGTCTTGCAAAGTGACAAGTAGGAGCCAGTTCTTACGTTTAGAGTGAGTGAGATGAGAAAAGAATTCCCGCAGGAAAGACGATTATTGTTTGTTCAGTGTTTTTTATAAGCTTTTTCTCTGAGGTTTGCACAGGTGAATGTATTCAAGTCATATTCCTCAGAACTCCAAGTAAGTAGAAAATCCCCAAGACTTGATTCCAAATAATAGGGCTCAAGAACACTACCCTATTAGCCTTTATTAAGTGTTTTTCCTTTAGAAATGAAGAAGTGGGTTTTAACCTTTTCTTTGTGAATGTGACCTCATGATTAGACTTGTACATCATGCTATACAAGCTTAAATTATCCCAAGATGGGATAGATACAAGTGCCCCATGGAATAAGTCTATACACGTAAGATTTCTTCAACCATTATTAAGTATTTTTTATCTTTTGTTTGAAGATGAGAGAGAGAGAAGAACAAAGGAGCACCAAAGGTAAAAGTCTAAAGGGGGACTAATAATCCTAAGAGTTGTCATGCATGGATGAACCTAGGTTAGTGAGGTTTGAAATCTATCCTAATGAAGAAGAAGGAGAGAAAATAAGGAAATAAGAAAAATATTGGAATAAGAAGTTAGAAGAAAAACTTACTTCTCTAAAGAAGCTAAGTTATTTCTCAAGAGGGAGGGATGAAGTTATTCAAACAAAGCACCAAGTTCTAAGGCAATCACAACTTGAAAGCATAAAGATATGAAGGAAGAAGTTGTATGTGGGATACCCTCCCACATACATGACTTACCATAATCCCATACAAAACAAAGTTTAGCTAAACACATTGCATATTTAAAGCACAATGAAATAAAAACCAAGTGGCAATTAACCTAATCAAGGAATGATACTAAGGGTTCACAAAGCCTAAGTCCTAAACAAAAGGGATCCTAAATGAAAAAATACCTCTAAAGTCAGTAGCTAAACCCTACTAAGGTACTCTAAGACAATAATTTGAAACAACAACAAACTATGCCCAAACTAGGCACTAAACACCAAAGAAGTTCATAGTGAAGTTAGGTGAAGAAGATTGAATGATTATGCAAGATGAACATGTACTAAAGCATGGTTAAATGTCAAAGTCATAACCAAACATCAATATAAATGTCATTTAATTCATATAAGTATGCATACAAAGCATGAGAATGAATGCTCATGTATAAGAGATTAAATGGAGAAGAAGTGAGAGGAAGTAGCCAAGTTGTTGCATAAGGTGTTAACTTGGAACATAAGTCAAACATGAACAAGAAAAGATGAAGTTCTGATACCAAATTCAGAAGATATATGTCATGTTGATATGAATATTACATGCACAAATTAACCACATTTGAACAATCATAGGCCATCTTGAAGTTAAAGGAGAAAAGAGCTTAAATTAGAAGCATATATGTTCAAAGAAGAAACCTATGAGGTGAATGGCATTTTGAAGGGATGGGATGATGTAAAGTCAGAATTATAAATCTCATTAGGTGTATATGAATTTCATGACATGGAAACAATAATCCCATTATAAGTTAACAAGGATCAAATATGAAAGAAGGTGGTGAAGTAGGTCAAAGAAGCACATGTGAGCAAACATGGAACTTGTAAGTCAATCAAATCAAAAATTCCAGTGGAGGAACAATAATTGAAAACAAGAGACCTATAAAGGTCTAATGGTGACTTATGATACCAAGCAAGAGACCCTAATAGGATGGAATAAAAGCCTTCTTCAAACTATGTTAGAAAGAGGGAGGAAAGAAGCATAGAAAGTTACCTAAGAAGCAAGGCATCAAACATATAGAAATGGTAATGAAAAAGATATGAAATTAAGTCCCCAAGGATCTCAACCATGGGAAAACATCATCCTAAAAAAAATCCCAAAGATTCACAAGATACGCTAACCAAACAAGTAAGAGAAGTCAACTAGGGTTTCAAGTGAACAAATTCAAAGAAAAGACTCAAAAAGATGTTAAAAATAATTTTAAAATTAGGGAAAAAAATGTTTTTCAAAGCCTTAATATGTCCTCTGAATTATGCAAAAGGAATGGGGTTAAAACTATGAATGGATTATGAGATATGAAATCAACAAGACAAGGTATGTATGAAAGGGAGAAACCAAAAAGAAATTAAAAGAAAACATATCTCAGTGGCTAAAATAAAATAAAAATTAAGAATACAATTTTCCAAAATATTATAAAACTATAAGGATCATTTGTGAATTTTCTTGGAATTCTTAGATTCATTTATCTATTTTAAAAAATGCAAAAGGAAACTGATATGTAAATGAAAATAAAATGAAATTAAAGTGAGTCAGGGTGCATTTAGAAGCCCAAACATGTTGAAAATGGGAGCAGACCAATGAAAGGGGTGCCAAAAGCAACAAAGGCCATCAATGTATATGCAAAAGGAAAAAGTCAACAGAATTGACTCAGCTTGAAACTAGTGGATCAATCCAAGGGATTGTACGCAGTTAATAAGTGCAAGGTATGTGAATCCAACGCATGAGTTTCTGTCAAGCAAAGGTACAAACATCCAATGGCTCACATAAAAATGATCAAATTCACAAGTAATCATGAGCAATGGTCAGGATGATGGCATACACTATTCACTAGTCAATGCATCACACAATAAAAGTCAAAGTCAGAAATTGTGGAAAATTAAACACGTGAGGGACACCCTCCCTCATTTATGTGCTAGCAAGCTTTTAATCGTTGATGAAAAAGAATCAAACGACTATGTTATATTCTAAAGCTAAAACTCTAACCTGAATCTCACCGGCCGAAGAACGACTTCCGGTCGTCTTCTCCGGCCAACTCACCCGAGCTATCCTATAAAAATTTCCAGAAATGCACAAACTATATACCATTCGAAAGCTAAGGTTAAGGAGATTACAAATTCACACTTAGATTTCACACACAAATCACATATATAGAGAATCGAAGGCCACAAGTGCATATCAACTAAACAGAGGTTCCAACACTCATAGTGAGCTTCATACAACATAAACCAAGCAAGAACATGCTAAATCGAGGCAAGAAAGTGTAGAGGATTTCAAACCTGGAGCAATGCAGAAGCTTGATTCAAAAGAAATACAGAGGTCACACCTAGTGCTTAAACTTCTGAGGAGAAAAATAAATGCTATAGGTCTTGAAATCTTGAAGAAATCAGTGAGAAATTGCTAACTGAACTATATATGGTGCTTGATGATTTGATCTTCCAGTCACTTGATCTTGTTTCAAGAAGCTTGAGGATGAAGAAATGATGCAGATGATGATGAATTATGTGAATAACAATAAAAATTATGATTAAAATTCAATGGTAACTCTTCAAAATTCAGAGAGAAATTCAGAGCAAAAGTGAAAGAGAATTCTGAGAGTTTGATCGAAGCAAATGACATTGAAGTGTGTGAAAATATATTAGGGCTGCATTTATATCCATGGTTAACTATTAACCACCTTGGTTAATAGTTAGAACCATGGTAAGTTTGATGGGAGGTGTTATGGTGCATTGTAGTGCATGATACCAAGGTGTGCTAGCTGGAGCTTCACATAAGATCATAATGGCAATAGCAAGTTGATGATGACATAATGGGAGCCTGACTGATGATAGTAGTAGCTATACCATAGCTTATTAAAACCTTTCCATATTGGATCACTCTCCTTTTTTAACAAGTAAAGGTTCATGTGACTTGACTATTTGAAGTAAGTGATGCAAAAGGGAAGGAATATGTGTGTATGTTTAAATCTGCATCAAGGGAATCAGCCATAACAAATCATTTTTTCCTTCCATACATCAATGAAAACTATGAGATTTTATGCATGAAATGATGATGATCACATGATGAAATGAGGAGATTCAAGTTGAAAATGATAAAGGGAAGATCATAGAATAAGTTGTGTTTGAAGAAACATGAAATAATGGCTTAAAGGTGAAGGAAAATGCATGGGAAGTGAATGACATGAATATGGCTTGGTATTCATCTTGGCTCGCCCATATGATAAAAGCCTTAGGGCACAAGAAGCCAGCCATTGGTCTTCTACTTTGGACCACCATAACTATCTAACCCTTGCCCAAATGAAAAAACCTCAAACATCAAAGTTGTAAAGGACAAGCTCCTGAACAACTTTGATGTTCAAAAAATTTCATTTGGAGCTTTCTTGATGGTGTAATTTGACTTGACATTTTTTCCACAAATTGTTTGATGGAATGACTAGCCTGGCACGCGCCCATGACTTGCCTTGCCCGAGTTTTTTGCCCTAGTTTCACCATACTTTGAATGATCATATCTTCTTTAGTTTTGATCCTATTAACATGATCCATCTATAGAATTGAAGCTTGTCTAATGCTTTTTCAAATAGTCCAAGTGGAATTTTCATTTGACCTTTGGATTTTGAAATGGCCTCTCTTGAACATGGCTGCCAAAGTGGTCAAAATTTTCTATATTTAGTAACCCTGATTCTCCAAAAATGGCAAGTTTAGGTTTTCTTGATTTTTGATGATTCATCCATCATTTCTTGATCAAGTTTTGTCTAGTGATCCTTTGTAGCATGAATTTCATGATTTTGACCTCAAAAGGTCAGGAGTTGACTTTTTACACTGCACGGTTGACTTTTCCCCAATTTCTTGATTTTTAAGTAAATGATCAATTGAAGACCTTCTGAAATGATTCAATGGATTATTTTTCAACCCTAGGTACTTCACGTGGAAAACATTGAAATCATGTTTGAACTAAAATTTCATTAAGAAGCCCCATTAACCAGAAACCCTAATTTTAGTCCCTTTTGCTAGGAGATGTTGCACAACTTGAATTCTTTGATCAATCCACCTCTTTCAAAGCCTTGAGGAATCATTTGAGATCTTGTGGGATGTTAGGAACCCTTTGAAATTTGTTAGGAGTCAAGCGACCCTTGTCATTTCCTTGGAATGATCACCAATCCAACCAGTCATTGATCATATACATTATGTTTCAAACTATGAATGATATGCTTCATTTTTCTATGCGAAGATGTAATGATGTGTATGCTACATGATATGCTAAATGCTATGAAATGAGGGAAAATTTTGGAGTGTTACACAAATGTCAAGCTATTTTGCCCTATCAAGAAAGCTTCAAATGAAATTTTTCTGAACATCAAAGTTGTTCATCTTGATCTCCTCTACAACTTCAATTTTTAGAGATTTTTCATATGATCAATGGATTGGAAGTTATGAAGGATCAAAACTAGGGTTTCAAAATGGTTATCCCATGTTCATATTTTCTAGGAACATCCACCTCTTTCTGGCCCATAAATTCAGTCATGATCTAGTGATTCCAATGGCATTTTGAGTGATCTAAAGGTCTTCATTCTTCTTGAAATGAACATCAACATTGTTCTCCAATGTATCTTCTTTCCATTGACATCAAAAACTCATAATTTCCTCCATTGAAGAAGGATAAATCTTCCATTAAAACCATCATCTTTATAATGTTGCATTGGCTGCCAAGAGGAGAAGCTTTGTTTTGTTGTTGTTGCTTCACACATACACCACCACCATAGTACCTCATTTCTTTACCTTATTTGTCTAGACATAAATCTCATACTCATGCACATACATCATCCATCATGCATGAATGAAGAAAGCTGCAAAACAAATGACTTACATGACAAGTCAAGTTACATAACAGCAGACATCATCACCATTGATCAGCCTCCACACCATAGCATCTCATGTTACCACACACATGATCAATAACACCCACAAGCTTCTTGTTCATTTTCAGATTCTTACTTCACCCTCATTTATCTTAAAGCACCCTCATTGAACTAACCTGAGTCCTAAAAATTAACCAAGGTGGTTAACAATTAATTCAAGATATAAAAGCCATGCTATAACTGAATTTTGGTAGCAACACTTCATTTCTCACATTTTTCACTCTCTCCAATCTAACTTTCTCTCTAAAATTCCATTGTTCGAAGCTCCTCTCATTGCAATTGTTTTTCACATTTTATCATCATCATCAACATAGTTGTAGAAGCAAGCCTCTCAAATCACATTTTGATGATAACAACAAATTTATTAAGTCTTGAAAGCAAGCAAAAAGGATCTCTCAAAGCTCCATTCAAAAAGAGTCCACAAAGACAAAGTTTCGCATTGGAAGGTATATCTTATTCCTCATGAACCAATAATGTTTATTAAGTGTTCAACTTAGGATGCACTCACATTGCCTATTTTTCAAACAAACAATTTCACATGCCTTTTGTTACTGATCAAAATTTTAAAACAAATTTTTTTGGTTTTTGATCAAGTAACCGGTTACCGTGTAGGTAGTAACCGGTTACTTCAGCCCATATTTGAAAAATGCTTTTAACGCTACAACATGTAACCGGTTACCAATTGGGTAGTAATCGGTTACCACTGTTTAAAATCCAGAAATTGTTTTATTCAAATTTTGAATTTTGTCTTATATTTTTTCAAAATTAAATGAGAAATCTTTTCACATTTTGTACCTTTTCCAAGAGGTATCTTATATCTTATTTAAACTATTTTGTGCAGAATTTTTAAAAACAACCTCCTAACAATTTTTCATAAAATCTCTAAACTATCAAAGTCACTCTTTTTGAATATTTTCAAATATTTCAAAGTGTTCATATTGTTCATCATTTTCATACACTTTAGTGAACACTAATATTCATTGTTTGTGAGTGAGAAATATAAAAGGAGAATATCAACATTGCTTGATATTACAAGATTTCAACATTTCAACATTTCTACATTTCATTCAAAGATTAATTATTGTATCGACTTACGATCCAGGATTGTTGGACGTAAGGGTTAATGCTTGCACGAGGATTGTTCTTGCACATTGTTGATGTATAGTTGTTAGAAAGTAGGCCTCACCGGTTTTGGTGTGATAGGTTGTACGATCTGAAATTATAGTGGAAATCTCTTTCGGTTTGGAAAGGGGACTGGATGTACCTTCGGATTGTGAAGGGAACTAGGATAATTGCTTGTGTCTTTTACTTTCCGCATTACCGCTTTCCTTTCTTAAACACTTACAAGAGAAAAATCCATCCACCGATAAATAACCGCGAAAATTTTATATAACCTAATTCACCCCTCCCCCGTCTTAGGCTATCTCTGTAACTATAATTGACATCAGAGCAAGTTATAAGTAACTTGTTCCTAGTAGATCCAGAATGGCTTCCGCAAGTACAAATCCGATTTTCAAAGACGGTGGAAGTAGCAACAAGCCCCCACTCTTTTCCGGCGAATATTTTGATTTTTGGAAAATCAGAATGAAAGCACATCTTGAAGCCCAAGGAGAAGGTATATGGGAAGAAATCGAAGAAGGTCCACACAATCTAGTGAATGTGATCAATGGTGTTGGAACCGCGAATTTGAAAAACACTTATGACGAAGATGACAAGAAAAAGATTCTAAATGAGAAAAAGGAAATCAACATACTCCAAAGCACCCTCAGTATGGACGAGTTCTTCCGTGTATCACAATGTAAATCGGCAAAAGAGATTTGGGAAACCTTGGTAGAAACGCATGAAGGAACTACTGAAGTAAAGAGATTGTGGCTAAACACATTAAGTCAAGAATATAAGATGTTCCGTATGCAGCTCAGTGAATCTATTGTTGCCTTGAAGAAAAGATTTATCCATCTAACAAATCATTTGATTGCTCTCGGGAAAACCTTCACCAATGATGATCTCAACCTAAAGGTCCTAAGATCTTTGACAAGGGAATGGAAACCGAAAGTAACCGCTATTTCGGAAAAGAAGAGTCTCTCAACAATGACATCCGCATCCTTATTTGGTAAACTTCAAGAGCATGAATTGGAACTTAGAAGGCTCGAGAAGCATGAAAGTCAAGAAAAGAAGTCCAAGGGAATTTCCTTGAAGGTTGATTCAAAAAATGACAAAGATGATGAGACGTCCGAAGATGAGAACTTTATGCTTCTTGTATAGAAGCTTGGTAAGTTTTTTAATAAAAATAAAAATTCCTCTTATCCTAACAAAAATAAACATTTCAGGAAAAGGGAAACATCCACATCAATGCAAGACATCACTTGTTATGAATGTGGAAAGCAAGGTCACATAAAGCCGGATTGCCCAAAACTTGCAAAGAAAGGAGGATTCAAAGGCAAGAAGGATTTCAAGAATAAGAAGGCTTATGTTGCTTGGGAAGAAAATGAGATAAGTTCCTCATCGGAATCGGAAAGCGATGAATGTGTGAATATGGCTCTTATGGCTTCGCATCACTCCGATGAAGAAATCGATGAGGTTAGTAGCAATTTTTCAATTTATGAGAATGATGCACAAGAATTTATAGTTGAACTTCTAAAAGAATACAAGACTTTGTATAATAGCATCTCATCCCAAAAGAAACGAATTTCATCTTTAGAAGAACAAAATATCGCTTTTGAAAAATATATTGAAAGTGAAAAACAAAAATTGATGGATGAAAAACAAAGTCTTGTATGCAAAAATTATGAATCCTTATCCTTTCAAATTGTTCAACTTAAAAGAGTTTTAGAAAGATATGAAAAAGATCAAATTGGCTTGGAAGAAATTCTTAGACATCAAAGATATCCTAATGATAAAAGTGGTCTAGGATATTCTAAGTTTTCCAAACCAAGCACAAATGAGACCATTTTTGTGAAATCAAGTGAACAAGTTGTTAAGGAAAAGGCAACCAATTTTAAAAGTGTGCATCAAAGTCATAAAAAGAAAAAAATTGTTAAGAAAAAAGAGTTATGTACCTAGATATAAAAGTCACTTTCAACCTACTTGTTTTTATTGTGGAATCAAAGGGCAGACACCTAATGCTTGCTATGTGCGCAATATTGGCGTTGCTAAAGGGCATTATGTGTGGGTTGAAAAAGGTACTAACTATCAAGGACCTAACGTAATTTGGGTACCTAAAAATACTTGATTTATTTTGTAGGTATGCTTAAAGACAACTTCTAATCAATGGTATCTTGATAGCGGTTGTTCAAAGCATATGACGGGCGACATCAACAAATTTTAAAATCTATCTTTAAAGGCCAAAGGATACGTTACTTACGGTAATGATAATAAAGGAAAGATCCTTGGAGTAGGAACCGTTGGTGCATCTCCATTTACAATCATCGAAGACGTTCTTTATGTTGAAGGCCTTAAGCACAACCTACTTAGAATAAGTCAATTATGTGACAAAGGGTTCCGAATCAACTTCACAAAGGATGAATGTTTGATAGAACATTAAGTCAACCACGAAATTTTGCTAAAAGATAAAAGAATAAATAATATTTTTATGATTTCTTTTGATGACTCTTCCTTGAAGGTAAAATTCCTATTGGAAAACAACAACGAGGCGTGGCTATGGCATAAAAGGTTCGCTCATATTCACATGGAGCACTTAAACAAATTGATAAAGCATGACCTAGTTGTTGGTCTTCCAAAGATAAAGTTCATCGAGGATAAGCTTTGTGACGCATGTCAAAAGGGAAAGAAAAATAAGACAACTTTCAAGTCCAAGAAAGTGGTGTCCACATCAAGACCACTTCAATTGTTGCATATGGATCTCTTCGGTCCATCAAGAACGAAAAACTTCTGAGGTAATATTTATGCTTTAGTTATTGTTGATGATTTCTCTCGATATACATGGACATTGTTTTTAGTGCAGAAAAGTGATGCTTTCAAAGCATTCAAAAATTATGCGAAGCAAATACAAAACGAGAAGTCACTCACTATAGCCTCCATTAGAAGTGATCATGGTGGAGAATCCAAAACTCATCCTTTGAAGAATTTTGCGAAGAGCATGGAATTTTTCACAAATTGTCCGCACCAAGGACTCCTCAGCAAAACACTGTCGTAGAAAGGAAGAATAGGTCATTGGTGGAGCTTGCAAGAACAATGCTTAGTGACTCAAATCTTCCTAAATATTTTTGGGCGGATGCGTTTAACACAACTTGTTTCGTAAGCAACCGTGTCAACATTCGACCAATTCTCAAGAAGACTTCGTATGAGTTGTTCAAGGGTAGGAAACCGAACATATCATTCTTTCACATTTTCGGATGAAAATGTTTCGTTCTCAACAACGACAAGGACAGTCTCGGTAAGTTTGATGAGAAGTCCGACGAAGGTATATTCCTTGGTTATTCCCTCTCTAGTAGAGCTTTTAGAATTTTCAATAAACGAACACTTACTATTGAATAATCTATTCATGTTTCGTTTGATGAGACTAACCCCTCGAAAGAGGATAATATTATTGTGGATGATGATGATGATATAGTAGATACGCCACAACAACAAAAGGAGATATCAAAGGATCAAGCAATTCTACAAGAAGATGACTCACCAATCATTGAAGAACATCAAGATTTTCCGAAGGAATGGAGAACTTATAGAGATCACCCGATAGATAAAGTTATTGGTGATATTAGCCAAGGCGTTGCAACTCGACTAAATCTCAAGGATGTTTGTCTCAACATGGCTTTTATGTCTCAAATTGAACCAACCAAAATCGATGAAGCCTTAGGCGACGATTAATGGAATGTAGCGATGCAAGAAGAACTCAACCAATTCGAAAGAAATCAAGTTTGGAATCTTGTACCAAGACCGAACAACAAGCACATCATAGGAACGAGATGGGTGTTCAAGAACAAACTTGATGAGAATGGAATCATAGTTCGTAACAAAGCAAGACTGGTCACACAAGGCTACAACCAAGAAGAAAGAATCAACTTTGATGAAACGTTCGCTCCGGTAGCAAGGTTAGAAGCAATTAGATTATTACTTGCTCACGCTTGTTCCATGAATTTTCAGTTGTACCAGATGGATGTCAAAAGCGCTTTCCTGAATGGCTACATCAATGAAGAAGTATATGTCAAACAACCTTCGGGCTTTGAAGAATCCAAGAATCCCTCTCATGTTTACAAGTTGAAGAAAGCTCTTTATGGCTTAAAGCAAGCACCAAGAGCATGGTATGATCGCCTTAGCAACTTCCTATGTGAGAAGGGTTTTACAAAAGGAAAGGTTGACAAGACGTTGTTCATAAAGAATTTCAAAGGTAACACCTTATTGGTTCAAGTCTATGTTGACGACATCATCTTCGGTTCAACAAACAAAGATCTTTGCAAAGAATTTTCACTTATGATGCAAGGATAATTCGAAATGTCCATGATGGGAAAAATGAACTATTTCATTGGACTTCAAATCAAGCAAACAAAGGATGGCATCTTCATCAACCAATCCAAGTTTTGCAAGGAATTATTGAAAAGATTCGATATGGATAGTTGCAAGGCGATGTCCACTCCTATGGGATCCATAACGTATGTTGATCAAGATGAATCTGGCACTTCAATTGATATCACGAAGTATCGAGGTATGATCAGTTCATTATTATATTTGACGGAAAGTTGTCCTAACATTATGTTTAGTGTTTGTTTGTGTTCACGCTTTCAAGAAAATCCGAAGTAATTGCATCTCACCGTCGTGAAGAGGATTATGAAGTATCTCAAAGGAACAACGAATGTCGAACTATGGTATCTAAAAGGTAGTACATGTTCTTTAATTGGTTATTCTGACGCTGATTTGTAAACACCCCAAATTTTCCCTCACTTTTTCTCATACCATGGCTTATGATCTTTCATTTTTGCATTAGCATAAGCATACCATCTCATATTGCATATTTGTTTCACTGCATAGTTCCATTTTCATCTGCATCTAGGGTTTGTGACCTGAACAATTCAAGAATCAATTTGAGCCATCCCAGAGGTCTTGAAGATTTCCAAGAAGGTCCATGTGTGTTCCATGATCATAATATGCTCCCTAAAGTTCATGAAAGTCAAAAAACCACAAAGATTGGCAAAGACATGGAAGCAGAGCTAGGGTTTTCCTACACAGCTGACCAAAATTAGGGTTTAGGTTTCAGAGGCCTTAACTCCAATTTTTTTGGTCATTCTTTTTTATAATGTTCTTAATATGTTATAAGGATCATGTGTACCAAGTTTTATGAAGAAATTCATTGTGGAAGTCATCTGATCATTGGGTAACTTCTTGAGCAAGTAAAGTCAAAATCAGGGCATCTGAGGCCCCCAACAAGGGTACCAAAGGGTCATCATCATCATTTTGAGTCTTCATGATCTTTATTTGATTTAGAAGTGGTTGGAAGTTCACAAAGTTGAAGAATTTTGAGCCAAATGCAAACTTGGTATTTTTGGAAATGACTTGTAATGGAAACTTTCCATTTTGGGAAAGATTTTCAACCTCCTTTTTCATGACCAAAAATGCTTCAAATGAAAAATTCTTGGGCATGAAAGTTGTAGATTAGGTCTTTCCCTTTACAAAAAGTACTATAACATGTCTTGATTCATCCTAGAACTCAAGATATGGCCTTTCAAACTTGGCAAAAATCCTATAATTTTCAAGTTCATGCCAAAGAGGATTTTTTGTAAATTCAAGTTTCAAGCCATTTCATGACCTCTAACAAACTTCTATGCATCATAACATGTCAAGGAAACTCCCAAAGATCATAATTGGCCCAAGATTGCATTGTTTTTATGACTTGATCTTCAAGAAATCTCAAAATGGCCAAAACACATAAACTTTGCAAAATGCCTTGGATCCTTCCATCCACTTGTGTCAGCTGCTAAAAACCAATCCCATGGTTCTCCCTGATGCAAGTTAAGGCCAGACACCCCAAAAATCTAGCTATGCCATGGCCCATACCTCCAAGTACACAAATTTGACTTTTTTGCAAAACCTCCCATACCAATCAAGCTGAGCCACAACAACTCTTATGACCAATCAAGACTTCACATACATGCCTCATGGACCTCATTTCATATCTTCTTGGAGCCTGAAACACAACACAAGTCAGATTGCACAAAATCCACAAAAACCTTCATCTCTTCGATTCTCTCAACACAAACCATAAACCTCAAACCTCTTTGCACCATTCAATCATACACACCTTCAGGATCACAAAGCAACCCTCACAATGACCTAAAAGCCTCAGAATCAAAAACACGATTTCTCACCTCTCACAACTTAAACTCACAAAGGAGGCCATTCAAACTTGTTCCAAGCTTCTCATTAGCTTCAGGGAGTCCATTGGGGTTGATTTGCATCAAAGAGAAGGTCAGAAAGCTCCAAACTGAAAAGCTTCAACTCAGGTAATCATCAAGAACAATTTTTCCATAACATGTTTTTTAAGTTACAAACTGATTATACATGATGCACTGATCATCCTGATATGTTTACTTTTGAAAAAGGTTGAGAAATAAGCATTTCATGATGTTCTGAAACTTTGCCCGTGAATTTGTTTTTGATTCGATTCGCATGATTCTTGTGATATAAATGATGTTTGATGAGTGATTTTGATTGTGTGAGGCATGAGGATCATTTCTGGGCAGTTATTTTGGTCTGGGGTAGCTTAGAGAGGGAGATGGCATGAAGGTGTGGCTGGAGAAGATGACCGGAGCTTGCTCCGGTCACCTGAGATTAATTAGGGTTTCATTTTCCAGTTTCATTGTGAGCCTTTGGATTGAGATTAGATTAGGCAGCGTACGGTCCAGATGAGGTCATTGACCCTAAACATTAATTAGTTAGTTTAATTAGGTTTAATTAAATTAATTTAATCAGAAGTGATCCTGGCCCTTAAAATACGCGCGCAGTCAATGCCTTCCCCCTGGGTTTGAATCCTGGCCCTCAGATCAATTGACCTTCCATTTAATTGCATTTTTATTTCATTTTATTTTATTTCTTTTGCATAATTTATTTAAAATAGTTAAAAACATCACAAAAATATCAATTTTTGAATTTCTGATCCAAATATTTTTCTCAACCCAAAAATGATTTTTATTTTACTTTTTGCATTTAAAAAGTATTTTTAAAATATTTAAATGTTATTTTTAATTAATTAATGGATTTTAATTAATTAAAAATACATTTAGGTTTCTAAAAATCACCAAAAAAATCATGAACCATTCCAATACATTTAGAAACATTTTCAAACTCATCATACAAATTTATTTTTAGGTTTGATCATAATTTCACAATTTTCTTTGAATTAGGGTTCTTTAAAATCACATTTTCTAACCCTAACTTGAAAAATTCATTTTTGCCTAACCATAAAGAGTTTGAACTTGATTCTTTTTGCATTGTTTCACATATTGCATGTAGTGTCTAGGTTATTTTCCTCATGAGTTTATCTTGAATTTTCAATTTGATTTGCCTTTTCCTTTAAGAATCACCCAAAAACCCTAGCAAACTTAGGAAATTCATAACTTTCAATAGGATTAGCTTCTGACCTTCTCCTTTGGTGTTTGACCTTGTATAGGTTTAGGGTTTGATTGAGCTTGATTTCAATTTTTTATCATGAAATATGCTTCTATTTTGGTCATTTGCATCTCATACATTCATAAAACCCTAATTTCTCATGTTCATTTGCATTCATCTTTGCATATCATCATCATATGAACTTGCCATGACATTTCAAGCATTCATATGACATATTAGACATCTTAGGACATACTTGAACATTTCTTGATCATTTCTTAATTCATTTTCTATGTATTGCATTCATTTCATTTCATAAACATCCATGTGTTTTCAAACTTCTAAGCATGCTTCCTTTGCATCTCATCTTTGTATGATCATTCATATGCATATTGTATGACTTTGCATCATCTCATATGCCATTTGCATTGCATAATCACTTCTGACTTGTGTCTTTGCATCTCATTGTAAACACCCCAAATTTGCCCTCACTCTTTGTCACACCATGGATTGTGATCTTTCATGTTTGCATAAGCATAAGCATTACATCTCATATTGCATTTTTGTTTCACTGCATAGTTCAAGTTCATCTGCATCTAGGGTTTGTGATCTGAGCTATCCAAGAGTTCATCAGAGCTATCCCAAAGGTCTTAAAGCTTTCCAATAGGGTCCATGTGTGTTCTATCCTCATATTATACTCCCCAAAGTTCATGAAAGTCAAGGGATCACAAGGATTGGCAAAGGCATGGAAGCAGAGCTAGGGTTTTCCTACACAGATGACCAAAATTAGGGTTTTGGTTTCAGAGGCCTTAACTCCAAATTTTTGGGTCATTCTTGTTTCTAATGGTCTTAATATGTTATAAGGATCATGTTTACCAAGTTTTATGAAGAAACTCATTGTGGAAGTCATTTGATCAATGGGTAACTTCTTGAGCAAGTTAAGTCAAAATCAGGGCATCTGAGACCCCCAACAAGGGAACCGAAGGATCATTTTCATCAAATTGAAGTTCAATGATCTTTATTTGATATTAGAAGTGGTTGTAAGTTCACAAGATTGAAGAATTTTGAGCCAATTGCAAACTTGCCATTTTTGGAAATGACTTGAAATGCAAACTTTCCATTTTGGGAAAGATTTTCAACCTCCTCTTTCATGACCAAAAAAGCTTCAAATGAAAAATTCTTGGAAATGAAAGTTGTAGATTAGGTCTTTCCCTTTTCAAAAAGTACAAGAACATGTCTTGATTCATCCTAGAACTCAATATACGGCCTTTCAAAGTTGGCAAAAATCCTATAATTTTAAGTTTCATGTCAAAAAGGGATTTTGCATTTTGGCATGTTCAAGCATTCTAATGACCTCTAATGTGCACAAACACTTCACAACATGTCAAATGAACTTCAAAAGATCAGAATTATGCGTTGAACTTAGGGTTTTCATGACTTGTGATCCAAGAAACTTCAAAGAGGGAAATTTGCAAAACATGTGATAACTCATGATCCAAGCCTTCCAGCACATCAAAATCAATCCCATGGCCATCCTTGAACCAAGCTGAGGCCAGACACCCCATGAAACCACCTCTGACTCGTGTCATGCTTCAAGTACACTTCACTTTGACTTTATGCAAAATGTCCCATACTAATCAAGTTGTGCCACCACCCACTTTCTGAGCAATCCCATTGGTTTATACAAACATCATAGACCACAAAACATACAACACACGAGGCTAAAACCTCTCATACACTCAGATTGCCAAAAACCTCAAGAAACCTTCATCTCTTCGAAATTCATAGCACAACCATCAAAACTTCAAACTTCTTCCACCAATCAACTCAGCATCACCCCATGATCATTTCCCACCCATCACCATAGCCTGAAACACTCTCAAACTCAAACACGATTTCTGCAACTTCAGAAACAGAACACTCAAAATAGCCACTCTAAGCTTCATCCAAGCTTGCCAATAGCTTCAGGCGGTCAAAGAGCGTGGATTGCACAAAGGAGGAGCTCTAAAAGGTCATATTTGCAGTTCATCATCTCAGGTAGTCATCAAGAACTTTTTTTCCAGAAATCTTCTTTTAAGTTATAGAATGATTATGCATGCTCTCTAGATCACTCTGATGTATTTTGTTTTGAAAATGATTGAGAAATGAGTATGTATGCTTGGTCTGAAATTTTTTCCATTTTGATGTTCTTGTTCAAATCTTGTTATTGATGAATGATAAATGATTTTTGGGGCTGTATTAATGTTCAGGGTGGTTAGTGGAATGATTCTGGAGGTTTTGGGGGCTTGGGGTGACGTTTTGAGGGAACTCAGGTGAGAGTTTGGCCGGAGAATATGACCGAAGCTTAGCTCCGGTCACCTGAGATTAATTAGGGCTAATTAGGGTTAGTTTGCCGGTTTAAACGTGGACCATTGGATATGTGTTTTAATTACTGAACGGATGGCCCATATCATTTCATTAAACCCTAAATCTGAATTAATTAATTTAATTAAGTTGTTTAACCCAGAAGCAATCCCAGCCATTAGATTGCGCGCGCAATCAACCCTCCCTTGCCCAGTTTGAATCTGAGCCCTCAGATCAGCATACTATCCATTAAATCCATTTTTATTTCATTTTAATTCATTTCTTTTGTGCAATTTATTTAAAATATCAAAAAGCATTCAAAAAATATGAAACTTTGCATTCTGATTCCAAATTTTTTTCTCAATCTAAAAATGATTTTTATTTTATTTTTTGCATTTAAAAAGTATTTTTAAAATATTTAAATGTTATTTTTAATTAATTAATGGATTTTAATTAATGAAAAATATATTTAGGTTTCTAAAAATCACCAAAAAATTCATGAACCATTTCAATACATTTAGAAAAATTTTCAAACTCATCATACAAATTTCTTTTTAGGTTTGATCATAATTTCACAATTTTCTTTGAATTAGGGTTCTTTAAAATCATATTTTCTAACCCTAATTTGAAAAATTCATTTCTGTCTAACCATGATGAGTTTGAACTTGGTTCTTTTTGCATTATTTCACATATTGCATTTAGTTTCTAGGTTATTTTTCTCATGAATTTATCTTGTATTTTCAAATTGATTTGCATTTTTCCTTTTGAATCACCCAAAAACCCTAGAAAACTTAGGAAAATCATAACTTTTGATAGGTTAGGCTTCTGACCTCCTCCTTTGGGGTGTGACCTAATATGGGATTAGGGTTTGTTTGAGTTTGATTTCAAATTTTTATCATGTCATATGCTTCTGTTTTATCCATTGGCATCTCACATATCTATGTAACCCTAATTTCTCATGTTCATTTGCATTCACCTTGCATATGCATCATTAGATGAACTTGCCATGACATTTCATGCATTCATATGTCAGCTTAGACATCTTAGGACATGTTAGCACCTTGCTCAATCATTTCTTGACTCATTTTCCATGATTAGCATTCACTTTATTTCATAAACTTTCATGTGTTTTCAAACTTCAAAGCATGCTTCCTTTGCATCTCATCTTTGTATGATCACACATATGCATATTGTATGGCTTTTCATCATCTCACATGGAATTTACATGGAATAAACACTTCTGACTTTGATCATTGCATCTCATTTCACTTCATTTCTTTATGCTTTATACTTTATGCATTCATGCTAACACTTTCCGGTTTGGTAAGTTATTTTGGGAGGTGGATTTGCCTTCACCTCTCACTTCTTCTTATCATTTTCATATGCATTTTAACTTGTCCTTGAAGTGAATTTGATTCACTTATGTTCCATCTCTCTCACTTTCTTCCTTTAAGTTACTTATCTTCTTAGGAAGTAAATAACTTATTCTTCTGCGTCCTCCTCCTTTCATCTGCTTCTTCCATTGGTGGCTTCCTTGAAGATCTTTCTTAAGCCTTATAAACCATAGGATATCCAAGCATGATAATAATTAGGGTTGTAATTAGTCCCCCTTAGCTTTTTACCTTTGAGTCTCCTTGAGTCTCTCTTCTCACCTCAATAATCAGAGACTAAACTCTTAAAGTTTTAGGACTTTGGAATTAGGGTTATGCCTGCATCCTTCTCTTAGGACGGAGTGTATAACTTTAATCCTAAGTGTTAAACCTTTAATTTGTTTAAACCTCTTAATCAAATTATCTAATAATCACTAAAACTTTATCTTGTAACTTGGGCCTTACATTAGGGTTCTAATTCTTCCTTATGGTTAAGAAGGACTAACCCTAGTGTTTAATGGACAAGTCCCCCTCAGCTTAAGTGTGTTCATCTATTATCCTTCTATTAGGATGGTGTAATGAGTTCACTAATCTGTGATTAGAGATTAAATTCATTACTTAAAACTAAACAAAAATCCAAAAACATCTAATTAATCACAAGTGGGTTAATGATCTTAATCCTACATCATCATGGTAATTAAGTTGAGATGCTTATCTCATACTTAAGTAGGCTCATTATCCCTAATCAGGGAGGATATAATGAGTTTACAAACCCTTGATTTAGGCTTAAGCTCATTTACTTATGCAGAACACCAAAAACAATAACAAAACTGAAAACACAAAAACAAACAATAAATGTCTCCTTCGGGATTCTTTTCTCATCACATTCATTCATAAGCGAGAACTTGCTTCTTCCGTCTAATGCAAGACAGTTAGCACTCGAGCCAGACGAGTCGTACACTTGAGCATAGGCAAGCAAGCAGTTCACAGTCAATTTTTTTTTCCAGTCTCTTTGAGTCGAACTACGATGTTCTGACTTCCTCATTGCACGCGAGGATACGTAGGCATAACATAAATGTTATCGAACAAAAGTCTCTGTGTCTTCCCCCTCTTTCAACATTCTCTTTTAGGCCTCAGTTCCTGAGCATTTCACTCTCTTTTGCACTGACACATGTACATTCATTTCTTAGCTTTTGCACACAAATAGCACATACACTACCCCTTTAAACACAATCTTGTAAGCGTGGATCCCGTCGAGTACGACGAATAATATGGGTGCTAATACCTTCCCAGGTTGTAACCAACCCCCTTTCTCAGTTTCTCTGGTTCGCAACCGTCTTATCCATATCTTTTTCTAGGTTTATGCAACATTACCTTTCCTTCGGGATAAAAATGCCTAGCTGGCGACTCTATTCACTTCACCCTCATTTTCTCTCTTCGCCGACCGTTCGCGTCTGCACCGGGATGCAAATCTTCGGGAGCGATAGCTTGGCGACTATGCTAGGGACGTATGTCTTGAAACCAGGGCTTCTGGTTCTTTTTGTGGGTTTCTTCTAGCACTTGATTGATTTGTGTTTACGGGGGTGTTATGTGCTATTTGTGCTTGTTGTTTATTGCACTATTTATTGCTTTCTGTACAACTTTATTTATTGCTTTCATTTACTGTTTATGTGCATTTCATATTGTTATCATCATATCATTTGTGCTAGATCTTCTGTCTATTTTAGTGGGATGGTTATTGAGTGAGTAAGGTTCCATACCGGGGACCTGAGTGACATATAGGATAGAGTGGCTTCATATTCTTTCCCATTCAATTTCGGTCTGGTGCGGGAATATGAAACACAGTTCAGACATGGGTTTCTTCTTGAGAACTCTGTGCTACGGATTTCCTGTAGTACTAGGGCCATCTGGGAAGCCTGCTAAGTCTGAATGACCTTTTATGACCTTCAGCATCTGATGTGAATTAGAGGAGGATCCTTTATTATTATTGTAAACAATGTACCTCCGGGTTAGAAGTGTTTACACTTCTCATAACTAATCCAAGTCTGAGGATCCTTGTTCTAGAACAATACATGTGAGGGGGTTTGGATATTTACAGGTTTGTAGGAACCCTTGGCCTCATCATACCCTTTTACCAGTTTTGTTAAGGTCACATCATTTTGGACTGTTCTTGTGAAACCCTGGACTTGTGACTCTTTATTTGAGTCCCCCACCTGGTTACTGGTTTTCTAAGCTTTCATCTGGACTTATGAACACATATGGACCCTATCAAGGTAGATAACAGATCCAACACTTGATCATAAACCCTTACATATCATTCTGCATACATCATTTTGCATCATTTAACATTTTTCTATTTGTTTTACAGGGTATCCACATCTTATCTTTGGTTTGGCTTTGACCTGTTCTACTGCTCAAATTCCTTCAGCTATCTGCATCAGCTATTTTCATCAGTTATCTTCATCAGAGATCCTCTCCAGTATCTTCTCCAGTTATCTTCAGCAGTTCTCTCTAGTACTTCTCCTCAGTCTTCTTTACCAGCATCCATTGTTAGCATGGACCCATCCAGGAAGAGCAACATCACTTATCATTGCTTTTAGCCCACTCTGACAAGCACCAGACAGATCCAAACACTCATCACTCCTGATCATGTCCCTTTATTAAGGGAATATTATGGTGGAATTATGGACATGATCATGGACCTGGATGCATCCCAGTGAAGCATGATCCACACCTGTCTTCATTTCTATGACCCTCCTCTCAGATGTTTTACTTTCCCAGATTTTCAGTTGGGACCTTTGATGGAAGAGTTCTCCATGTTGTTGGGTGTCCCCACCAAGAGAGGGATTCCTTTCAACCCTAAAATGACTGCTCCCAAGAATGAAGATGTAGCTAAGGCTTTGCACTTGGAGTCCACCCTCATTGACCAGAATATGACCACCAAGGCTGGAATCCCATGTCTTCACTTGGACTTCTTGGTTACTCAGGCCACCATTCATGCTACAACAGGGAAGTGGGACACTGTTTGTGCTCTTCTGGCCCTCAGCATATATGGTATCATCTTGTTTGCAGACGAGCCTAAGTTTGTAAGCAAGAGTGTTATCCACCTTTTCTTATTGAAGAATCCAGTCCCTACCTTGCTTGGAGACTTTTACTACTCAGTGCATCAAAGGAATGAGAAGCAGATGGGGAGATTAGTCAGATGTTGTGCACCTCTCTTCTATTATTAGTTGTTAAGGCACTTGCCAAAGTCAGAAGATTTCCTGAACCCTCATCAATCCAGGAACTGGGCTAAGAGAATGATTTCCCTTACTTCAGAAGACATCAGATGGTGCACTCAGAGCACCAAGGGCAGAGATAACATCACCAGCTGTGGGTAGTATCCCAATGTACCCCTGATTGGAGTGAAGGGTTGCATCAACTACAACCCTTTGCTGTTCAAAAGGCAATTAAGGTATGCCTTGGTACATCCACCAAGAGAGCAAGACTTGTCAGAAACTCTTTACAATGACATTCAACACGGCCTTGCCATTTCCAGACAAGCAGCTTGGGCTTGGGATAATATTCAGACAAAAGGGACTGCTATTCTTGGCAAGTGCAACAACATAGCTTCAGCTCAGTATCTTAATTGGTCTCGTATCAGGGGACAGATCACCCGCATGCCATTCACCTTGGAGGATGTGCCTGGACCCTCAGCAGTAGAGCCTACATCCATATTCAGTTTGGAGGAGTTTGAGAAGTTGAAGGAAAGGAATACTCAGCTCTCTGAAGCTTTGAAGAAGACCCTCTGGGAGAGGAATGATAGTTGTCTGGACAATGAGAGGTTAGAGAAGCTCCAAATCGAGCATATGACCAAGATTGAGAAGACAAATGATTACATTAGAAGGGCTAGAGCAGGGAAATTGGTATTGAAGAATGCTTGCAAGGAAGCCAAGATTCAGAAGGCCAGAGCTGAGCACTACCTAGAGGAGAGTCAGGCTAGGTGGATCAGAATTACTGAAGCCCGCTCGCAGGAAGATCAGAGGACCTATGCTAGGATAGAGCAGCTGGAAGCCAATGAGAAGAAAAGTCAGGAGGCCTTGTTAGCAGCATAGAAGGATATCTCTGAGTTGAAGCTCCGAGCGGGGTTGAAGAGATCAAAGGACCAAGACAAGCACAAGAAGTTGACAAGTGCCATTGCCACCAGGAACCTTCTTATCAGGACCATCACAGAGCATCCAGTTGGCCCAGTGACTGAGGCTCTCCTGAAAGAAGTCAGAGAGGATGATTATGGATTGGATGTTTGATTTCTTTGTACCTGTACTTCATTTTGATTGTATTTTTATTGTTGTATTTTGACCCACCATGGGGACTTTTTGTTGTAATCAAACTATGTATCTTTACTCTTTGTAGTATATGGTTTGTGTTATTTTGTGGGCTTTATCTCTCTTCAACATCATCATTCCTCGAGGTCTGGAAGGTCAAAACCAAAGAACCAAACCGGATACCCTTGGAAGACAAATAGACATCCTGCATTGCATACTAACCTCATTTCTTTGTTTTGTAGGTTTTTTTTTTGTTTTTGTTGTTTCTCACTTTGTTGTGGTTTCAGGAAACATTGCTCGTAGAAGAGTATTCCCCATCAATAGAGTGCACCGGTATCCGACAAGAAACAACCTTCCGGGCTTACAAATGGACCAGGTTCAACAAGATATGACTGACATGAGAACCCAAATGGCCAATGAAAGGACTGAGATGAGGGCCCAAATGAACCAGTTTATGGCAGTGATGACTGGATTGGCTCAAAGCCAAGAAAGACTGAGAGAGTTGGTCGAGCGACAAACTCTCGAGGAAAACCACCCAGGTACAAGGGGTACCAGCAACAACGATCATGTACAGTCTCGTACCGATCCCCCATAGTTTGGACCTCATCTTAACCCAGACATCAATACTATAAGGAATACCCAGGGCAACACTGGAGGGAGGGCCTTGTAGGAGGACCCTCATGAAGAACAATTTATGGTGGTTGGGGCAGGAGATGAAGCCTACAATCGTCGGCTGGACGAGATAGTAGGAAAGCTGAGGTCTCTGGAGTCTCAAAACTCTCTAGGTTTTGATGTCATGGATATGGGACTAGTGGAGGGGGTTAGAATTCCTCACAAATTCAAACCTCCCTGTTTTGAAAGATACAATGGTACATCCTGCCCTCGTACCCATCTCCAATCTTTCATGGGGAGATTGAAAGCCTACACTATGGATGAAAAACTATGGATGTTCTATTTTGAGGATAGCTTGACAGGGGCGTCCCGTGAGTGGTACTCTCATTTGACCAGGGCCACAGTAAGGAATTGGAAAGACTTGGCCGAGGCTTTCATTCGCCAATATCAATATAATCTGGACATGGCTCCAAATAGAACCCTTCTAATGGGAATGTCACTGTCTTCCCGGGAAAGCTTTAGAGAATACGCTCAAAGATGGAGGCAATTGGCTGCTGTCATTCAACCCCCAATGTCAGAGAGGGAAATGGAAGATATGTTCATGAACACCCTCTAGGGGACTTACATTGATAGGTTGGATGCTTTCTCTTCCACTAGCTTTGCAAACGTGGTTATAGCTGGGGAAAGAATTGAGAGATTACTGAAAATGGGAAATATTTCTAATAACGACGCCAGTTCAAGAAGTGCTAGGAAACCATTTGCAGGGCCTCGCAGATCCGGTGAAACAAATTGTGTACACATGGGCAGGGGAAGACCCTAGTATCTGCCAAGATCAATTTCCGCTGTCACTATTCCTACTCCACCTCCTCAATACACTCAACAACCACAACATTTTCCTCAACGACAATAGTTTCCTCAACAAAGATCCTACAACAACAACAACCAACAACAATGCCCTTTCCAGCAAAGGCCATCTCAAGTCAACAGGGTAATTGACCCTATACCAATGCCATAAGCCACCTTGTTGCCACAACTCCTGAAGCTTAATCTTGTCGAGTTAAGGACATTGGCTCCACCAGATCCTCAGAACCTTCCGAGAAATTACGACGTCAACGCCAGATGTGCCTTTCATTCTAATGCACCTGGTCACACCATAGAAAAGTGAAGGGCTTTGCACATGAAGGTCCAGGATCTGGTAGATTCAAAGACCCTAAATTTTGCACCACCTCCTAATGTCACGAAGAATCCTATGCCTAGCCATGGTGGGCCTAGGATAAATTCAATCGAGGAGGGCCAACCCATGAATTTAATTGAAGACACTGCAAGCATTCAATCACCTCTGGCAGAGGTTAAAGCTCAGCTTTTAAAATGCCAGGTATTTCCAGGTTGTGAGGCCTGCTGTGAATCTTGCAAGGTTTCCATCAACGGGTGTGAAAGCTTGAGAAGTGGCATCAATGGCATGATCAGAGAAGGTATCCTACAAATAACAACAACAGCCTCTACAACATCAGCAACTCCTAAATCAGCAACATCAAGTATTTCTCCTACAACTGCAAAGACAATTGTTCCTACGGACTCGTCTACAAAATCAGCAACCACCTCTTCCATCACTTCAACAAACACCTGTTCAAGCGCATCCACTTCTACAACTACAACAACCACTAACAACGACGTCTCCACAGTCACCATCTATTACGACCCTGCAACGGTCCTTGATTCCAACAATCTTCAGCAACAATCTCAACAACAGTTTCAACAACAACCCAGCTTCAGTCAATCACCACCACCATCAATCAGAAATCTTGTTACCATATTTTATGATCGACAAACAATAACGGTTCCTACTCTGCTGTAGTCAGTCCAGTCACCATCACGGTGCCAGGGCCCATTCCATATGATAAAGACAATGTTGTACCATGGCATTATGGTTCAGACCTTTACTGCAACAGAGAGAAAGTCCTTCTTGAGTCTTCGGTTCATACACCACAAGTGGATAATGTTGGGGGAGGTGGAGGCTTCACCCGAAGCGGACACCTCTTCGCGTCACAAGTTCCAAGAGCTAATAGTGAGGCAGAGGCTGATGCCAAAGTCAAAGGTAAAAGTGTGGCACCTGAAGAACCTGTACCAAAAGAGGCCCGTAAATCATCCTTTGATCAAGATGTGGATGAATTTATGAGGATAATTAAGATAAGTGACTACAAGGTTGTGGATCAGCTCCACCAGACTCCTTCCAAGATCTCAATCTTATCCCTGCTGTTATGTTCCAAAGCTCATCGGGATGCACTACTTAAAGTCTTACACGCAACCTACGTGCCAGAGGAGATCACAGTAAATCAGCTCGAGACAGTCGTGTCTAATGTTAATACAAGCCACGGGCTAGGTTTCACCAACGCTAATTTGACAATGGAAGGTTGTCACCACAACAAGGCTTTACACATCACTCTGGAGTGTAAAGGGGTTGTGCTCTCACATGTTCTTGTTGACACTGGGTCTTCACTCAATGTCTTGCCAAAGAAGGCTCTTATCAAGAACGAATATGATGGAATAGATCTCCGACCAAGAAATCTGGTGGTTAGAGCTTTTGATGGCTCCAAGAGGTCTGTTCTTGGAGAGGTGGAGCTTCCTGTGATAATATGTATGCATGTCTTTCAGACTACTTTCTATGCGATGGACATTCAGCCGACCTACTGTAAGCACCCCAAATTTTCCCTCACCCATTTCACACCATGGCTTGTGATCTTTTCATATGCATAAGTTCAATCATACCATTTTCATATCACATTTTTAATTCACTGCATTGGTTCAAAGTCATCTGCATCTAGGGTTTGTGATCTGAGCAATCCAAGAGCTATTTGAGCCACTCCAAAGGTCATCAATCACTTCAAAGGGGTCCATGTATGTTTAAGTATCATCTTATATCCCCACAAAGTCAAGAAAGTCAAAGAATCACAAGAACTGAGAAAGGCATGAAAACAGAGCCAGGTTTAACTGCACAGATGACCTAGAATTAGGGTTTTGGTTTCAGAGGCCATAACTCCAATTTTTTTGATCATTCTTGTTTCTATTGGTCTCTATATGGTATATGGATCATGCATATCAATTTTCATGAAGAAATTCCATGGGGAAGGCATCTAATCAAGGGTTGACTTCTTGAGCAAGGCAGGGCAAAATCAGGGCATCTGAGGCCCCCAATGACCCAACCAAAGGGTGTTCTTCATCATTTTGAATGTGTATGATCTTTATTTGATCATAGAAGATGTTATAAGTTCACAAAATTGAAGAATTTCAAGCCATTTGCAAAGTTGCCTTTTTGGGAAAATGACTTGTAATGGAAACTTGCCATTTTGGGAAGGTTTTTCAACCCTTTCTTTTTGATTCAAAAATGCCTCAAATGAGAAAACTTTGGTCATGAAAGTTGTAGAATGGATCATTCCCTTTTCAAAAAGTACAAGAACTTGTCCTAATTCATTTTGGATCAAAAGATATGGCTTGTCAAAGTTGAGGAAAATCACATAATTTCAAGTTTTGCACCAAAGAGGCAAAGTTGCAAAACCTCTTGCCAAGGCAAATTGTAACTTCAAATGGACTTCTAATCTTTGCACAAACATAAACCAATGCCTAAAAGTCAGAATGCACCAAGGGTTTGTCCATTTTCATGACTTATGCTTCAAGTAATCACAAAGGGGCCAAAGATGTACCAACTTGCAAAAACTCATGTAGCCATGCCTCTACTTGTTACAGCTCACAAAATCTGATCCACAAGAACTCCATGATCTTAGCTGAGCCAAACCATGCTCCTATCACAAACTCCCACTTGCCCATACCTCAAGTACACCTAGACTTGACTTTATGCAAAATGGCTCATACCAATCCCACAGTGCCACACCAACTTCTCTGACCCATCCAAGTGTGATAAGTGGACCAAAAGAGACTCAACACAACAGACACACAAGCCTAATCTCTCTCATAAGCCATAGTTCACAAAAATCCATCCCTTTGCATTTTCTATCGAATCTCTCAACTCAGCAACTCAAACTTGAAACTTCTTCCACCATTCATCTTAGGATGCATCACTGATCACAAACCACCCCTCACCTTGCCTTGAAACCCCCTGAAAATAAAACACGATTTCCCCCCTCTCTGAACAGAATTCCACTAATCTCACAAACCAGCCAAAATAAACTCCAAACAAGCTTTGCAAACACTTGAGGGAGGTCAGTAGAGTTGATTGGAAGCAAGGAACTGGTCAAAAAGCTCCTGGATTGAAAGCTTCAACTCAGGTAGCCACTGAAATTCATTTTTCCAGAAGCTTTATCTTAAGTTACTAAATGGATAAGTTGGATCCCCTGAGTTCAATGAACTTTTTATTTTTGAAAATGATGAAGAAATGAGTGTGTATGGCTTGTCTGAAATTTCTGCCATTTTTGAACCTTGCTTCGAATCTTGTTAATGGTGAGAAATAAATTCCATTTGAGGGCAGGGATGAGCTTAGGGAGGTGAGAGGAAGTGATCTGGAGCTTTAGAGCTCCAGAAATGACCTAGAGAGTGAGATTGAAAATTTCAGGGAGGGATGTCACCGGAGAAGATGACCGGAGCTCTTCTCTGGTGACCTGAATGTCATTAAGTCATTAATTGCGTTTAGGGTTTGGTTTGAATCTAGGCCTTAGATCTTGTGGACTTTTGTTGACTCCCGCGCGAATGAACGAACCAGATCCTTCATTAAACCCTAATTCTGATTTATTAAATTAATTAATTGGGATTAAATTTGAATTTTGCCAGAAATGATCTGAGCCTTCCATTTGCGCGCTAGTCAATTCGCGCGTGTTTCATTCAAACTACAGCCTTTGGATCTGCATACTTTTCCATTTATTCATTTTTATTTCATTTTCTTTTCATTTAATTTGTACATTTCATTTAAAATAGCAAAAATCATTTAAAAATTATGAAACTTTTTGTCAAAGATTTCATTAATTTTTAAAACCCAAAAATATTTTTATTTTTACTTTTTGCACTGAAAATTATTTTTAAATCATTTAAATGTTTATTTTTAATTAGTTGATGAAAATTAATTAATTAAAAATGCATTTAGGTATTTAAAAATCACAAAAAAATTCACATTGCATTTATAAACATTTAGAAACATTATCCAACTCTCAAACCAAATTTCTTTTTTGTTCTTGATGCCTTTTGATCATTTTCATTGGAATTAAATTCATTTTAAGGCAATATTTTGTTTCAAATTTTAAAAATTTCATTCTGCCTAACCATTGAGAGTTGGATGATGATTCTTCTTCCATTGAACTCTTCATAGCATGTAGTTTATAGGATAAATTTGGTTTGATTTGATCTTGCATTTTCAATTTGTTTAGCATTTTTCTTGATGAGGTACCCCAAAACCCTAGCAATCTTAGGAAATTCATAACTTTCACTAGGTTAAGAGTTGGTTCCCCTCCTTTGGGCAGTGAGCTTGTATAGGTTTAGGGTATCTTTGATTGCATTTTCAAATTTTTATCATGTCATTTGCTTCTGGTTTTGGATTTTTTTCTTTGCATGGTGCATGTAACCCTAATTTGTGCTTTCCTTTGCATCCATCTTTCATTTGCTTGCATCCAATGATTTACCATGACATTTTGTGCATCCACATGATTCATAATACATCTTAGGACATATTAGAATCATGTTTGATCATTGCATCTTTCATTTGCCATGTTATATGTCCATTGCATTTCATAACTTTTCATGTACATTCATGGTTCAAAGCATACCTCATTTGCATCCTTATGCTTGTTTGATCATTCTCATCTCTTGTCATGTGTTTGAATCATCTCTTAGCATCATTAACATCATGTTATTGCTTCTGACTTTGGTTTGCATCATGACATTTCATCTCATTTGCATTGCATTTCATTTCTTTTGGCTAACTTTTCAGGTGGTAAGTTGTTTTGAGAAGTGAATTTGCCTTCACTTCTCACAATCTCTTCTCATATCTCTTGCATCTTTGCTGCATTTTATCTTGTGTATTGGAGTGAGCTTGCTCATTCATGTTCATCTCTTACTTTCTTTCTTCAAGAAACTTGTCTTCTTAAGTGAAGCAAGTTGTTTTGCTTCTCTTTGCTTCTTGCTCCTTTCATCTGCTTCCTAGTGGTTTCTATGAAGATCTTCTTGCAAATCTCATTAACCCTAGGATCCCCAAGTATGATAACAATTAGGGCTTGATTAGTCCCCCATTTAGCTTTTACCTTTGTGTCATCTGTGAGTCTCTTCTCATCTCATAATCAGGGACTAAACCCTAAAGGCTTTAAGGCTTTGTGATTAAGCTTATGCCTGCATCCTTCTATTAGGATGGAGTGTATAACTTTAATCCCAAGTGTTAAACCCTTAATGTGTTTAAATCTTTTAATCAATTCACTTAATAACCATCAAGACATCAAGCTTGTAACTTGGGCCTTGCATTAGGGTTCTAATTCTTCCTTAATTGGTTAAGAAGGACTAACCCTAGTGTTAATGGACAAGTCCCCCTCAAGTTGTCTTACAAATCATAAAAATCACTTCTTCATCTTATCATTAACTAAAATCCACTCTAATAAAGGCTTTGTTTTGTCATGAGGTTAATCCCTAATCATGGATTAAGTTGAGGTATCATCCTCAGCTTAAATGTTCTCATCTGTCATCCTTTTATTAGGATGGTGTAATGAGTCCATTAAATCCTTGATTATGTCTTAAACTCATTACTTAACACTAAACAAAAACAACAAAAACATCTAAATAATCACAAGTAGGTTAATGATCTTAATCCTACATCATGGTGATTAAGTGTGAGGTGTTTACTTCATACTTAAGGTATTCTCATTACCCCTAATCAGAGGGAGGATGTGATGAGTTTACTAACCTTTGGCTTAGGCTTAAGCTCATTAACTTATGACAAACTTCAAAAAGCCATAAAAGACTGAAAACACAAAAACAAACAATAATCGCCTCCTCCGGGATTCTTTTCTCATCTCATTCATTCACAAACGAGAACTTGCTTCTTCCGTCTAATGCAAGACAGTTTGCACCTGAGCCAGACAGGTCATACACTTGAGCATAGGCAAGTAAGCAGTTCATCAGTCAATTTACCTTTCAGTCTCTTTGAGTCGAACTACGGTGTTCTGACTTCCTCATTGCACGAGAGGATACGTAGGCATAACTTAACAGTTATCGAACAAAAGTCTTTGTATATTCCCCCTCTTTCAGGTCTTATTCTTTAAGCCTCATGGTCTTGAGCATTTCATTCTTGTTCTTACACTGACACTTCACCTATACTTCACATTTCTTTTAACACTGACACTTGCATTCTTTCCAGCTTTGATACACAAATAGCACTGACACTACCCCTTTAAAACACAAATCTTTTAAGTGTGGATCCCGTCGAGTACGACGGACAATCTGGGTGCTAATACCTTCCCAGGTTGTAACCAACCCCCCTTCTCAGTCTCTCTGGTTCGCAACCGTCTTATCCATATCTTTTCCTAGGTTTATGCAGCATTACCTTTCCCTCGGGATAAAAATGCCTAGCTGGCGACTCTATTCTTTCCTTCTCTTTTCGCCGACCGTTCGCGTCTGTACCCCTTCTGACCAGGTGTCATTTTGGTGGGAGCGACAGCTTGGCGACTCTGCTGGGGAACCTCATACTGTAACCAGGGCTTCTGGTTCTTTTTGTGGGTTCCTCCTCGCGCTTGTTTGATTTGTGTTTACTGGGGTGTTATGTGCTAATTGTGTTTATATATTTGCTTTATTTATTACTTTATGTACAGTTATTTATTGCTTTCCCTTCAGCTTTATACATCATACTGTCATACTGCCATCTTGCTGGATCTGGTTTTTGTTTTGGTGGGTGGGGTTCTACTGAGAGTTTAAGGTCCTATACCTGGGACCTGAGTGACACCTAGGCTAGAGTGGTTCATGTTCTTTCCCATTCCATTTCGGTCTGGTGCGGGAATATGAAACACGGTTAAGATGTGGGTTTCTTCTTGAGAACTCTGTGCTACAGATTTCCTGTAGTGCTAGGGCTATCTGGGAAGCCTGCTAAGTCTGGATGACCTTTATTATGACCTTCAGAAACTGAGGTGAATTAGAGGAGGATCTTTTATGGTTATTGTAAACACTATACCTCCGGGTTAGAAGTGTTTACACTTCTCATAACTGATCCAAGTCTGAGGATCCTTGTTTTAGAGCACCACCTGTGAGGGGGTTGGGCTGTTTACAGGTTTGCAGGTACCATTGGCCACATCATACCCTGTTACTATTTGGTTTAAGAGTACCTCACTTTGGACAGTTCTTGTGATTTAAACCATGGACATGTGGCTCTTTATTTGAGTCCCCCTACCTTGGTTACTGGATTTCTGAACCTCCATCTGGACTTCTTGAACATACATGGGCCTTATATATCAGGACAGATAATCAGATCCAGCTTGATCACAAACCCCTGCATATCATTTGCATACTCATCAATTGCATCATTTAACATTTGTTTATTTGTTTTTCAGGGTATCCACATTACATCTGGCTTGGTTTTGACCCCTTCATCTGCAGAGACCTATGTTTCATCAGTTATCTGCTTCAGCTATCTTCACCAGTTATCTGCTTCAGTTGCCTTCATCACCAACATCAGCCTATCAGTGGCTCATCTCCAGTATTGACTTTGATCATCATCAGCACTTGTCTTCAGCTCTTCAGCACTCATGTCTGCACCCAAGAAAAGCAACATTTCATACCATTTCTTTGAGCCTGTGTTGACTGGTATCAGGCAGGTCCAGGCACTTATCACTCCAGAAAACATCCCATTATTCAGAGAGCATTATGGAGGCATCCTTGATATGGTTATGAACCTGGACCCTTCTCAGAGGAGCATGATCCACACCTGTCTACAGTTTTATGACCCTCCTTTGAGATGCTTCACTTTCCAGAACTTTCAGTTAGGACCTCTGCTGGAGGAGTTCTCATCATTGATTGGAGTACCTGTCAGGGGTGGTGTCCCCTTTAACCCAGAGATGACTTCTCCCAGCAATGGAGAAGTTACAAAGGCACTGTACCTAGAGCCTATATTGATTGAGCAGAACATGACAACAAAGGCTGGGATCCCTGGTTTGCACTTAGACTTTCTGACTTCTCAGGCCATCCTGAAAGCCTCCTTGGGGGAATGGAGGGCGTTTTGTGCATTGTTAGCCCTCAGTGTATATGGGGTTATACTATTTGCAGATGAGCCCAAGTTTATCAGCAAGAATGCCATTCATCTTTTCCTTCTGAGGAACCCAGTACCCACCTTGCTGGGAGATTTCTATTATTCCATTCATCAGAGGAATGAGAAGCAAAGAGGAAAGTTGGTGAGATGTTGTGCTCCTCTATTTCACACCTGGCTGCTCAACCACTTACCTAGGACTGATGCCTTCCTGAATCCTCACCAACAGAAGAATTGGGCTAAGAGACTTATTGCTTTGACTTCAGATGACATCAGATGGTGCACCCAGAGCACCAAGGGCAGGGACATAATCACTAGCTGTGGGCAGTACCCCAATGTACCTCTAGTAGGAGTGAAGGGTTGCATCAACTACAATCCTTTGCTGTTTAAGAGACAACTGGGCTATGCTTTGGTCCACCCTCCTAGAGTGCAAGATTTAGCTGAGACCCTGTATTGTGAGATAAATCATAATCTAGCTGTTGTCAAACAAGCATCCTGGGCTTGGGACAACATCCAGACAAAAGGGATGGCTATTCTTGGGAGGTGAAATAATGTGGCTTCAGCTCAGTATTATGAATGGTCTCATGCTAGAGCTCATATTTCTGGGATGCCCTTCACCATTGAGGATATACCTGGACCATCCACAGTACAGCCACCAGCCACTGTCAGCCTGGAAGAATTTGAGAAGCTGAAGGAGAGGAATGAGAATCTGTCTCAAGCTCTGAAGAAGACCCTCTGGGAGAGGAGTGATGGTCGTCTAGACATTGAGAGGTTGGAGAAGCTTAAGGTGGAGCATCTGACCAAGATTGAGAAAGCAGAGGACTACATCAAGAAATCAAGAGCTGGGGAGCAAATATTGAAGAATGCCTGTAAAGAGGCCCAGTTTCAAAAGGCTAGGACTGATCTCTATCTGCAAGAAAGTCAAGCTAGGTGGGTCAGAATCACTGAAACTCGTACTCAAGAAGATAAGAGAACTCAAGCCAGGATTGAGCAGTTAGAGACCATTGAAAAGAAGCAACAGGAAGCTTTGCTGGCAGCCCAGAAGGAAATTTCAAAATTAAAGCTTAGAGCTGGTTTGAAGAGGTCAAAGGACCAAGACTGGAACTAGAAGCTGACCATTGCTATTGCCACCAGAAACCTTCTTATCAGGACTATTACAGAGAATCTGGCTGGTCCTGTAACTGAAGCACTTTTGAAGGAGGTTAAGGAGGATGAGTTTGGCTTAGATGTTTGACTGCTTTGCTTGTTGTTATTTCCATTTGATGTACTTTTCTTTTATGTTGTATTTTGACCCTTCAGGGGCATATGTTGTAAAAAACAAACTATGTATGATCCACCATTTGTAATGTATTTGTTAGTTTGTTTCAATGAGTTTCTTTTCTCAAGAAAATTCAAAAGCATCTTCCTCGGGGTCTGGAAAGGTCAAAACCAAGAGCCAAGCCGGATACCTTGGAAAACAAATAAGCATACTGCATTGCATACTAACTTTTGTTTGTTTTGTAGGTTTTGTCATTATTTTGTCTGTTTCTAACTCTGTTGTGGTTCAGGAATTATTGCTCGCCGCCGGGTGTTCCCTCTCAACCGTCCGCACCGGTATCCTACTCGCAACAACCTTCCTGGTATCCAAATGGATTAAGTACAGCAGGACCTGACAGAGGTCAGAACTCAGATGGCTAACGAAAGAGTGGAGATGAGGAACTAAATGGCTCAATTCATGACTGTAATGACTAACTTGGCCCAAAGTCAGGAGAGATTAAGGGCATTGGTAGAAAGACAAAACCCCGAGGAACCCCATCCTGGCACTGGAGGAACCAGCAACAATGAGGGATGCCAGCCTCATGTTAACCCACCAGTATTTGGACCTCATCTAGATCCAGAAGTCAACATCCCAAGGAATGTACCAGGCAATACTGCTGCAGGCAGGATCTTGCAAGAAGATCCTCAAGAGGAGCAGTTTACTGTAATGGGAGATGGGGATGAAGTCTATGATAGGAGGTTTGATGAAATTGCTGAGAAGTTGAGATCTCTGGAGTCTCAAAATTCCTTAGGTTTCGATGTAATGGATATGGGGTTAGTGGATGGGGTAAGGATTCCCCACAAGTTTAAACCCCCGTGCTTCGAGAAGTACAATGGAACTTCCTGTCCACGAACTCACCTACAGTCTTTTCTGGGGAGACTTAAGGCATACACCATGGATGAAAAACTATGGATGTTTTACTTCGAAGATAGCTTGACTGGAGCTTCAAGAGAGTGGTACTCACACTTGACCAGAGCTACTATCAGATGCTGGAAGGACTTAGCTGAAGCCTTCATTAGGCAGTACCAATACAATCTAGACATGGCTCCTAACAGGACCCTCCTGATGGGAATGTCTCAATCCTCCAGGGAAAGCTTCAGGGAATATGCCCAAAGGTGGAGACAGCTTGCTGCTGCTGTCCAGCCACCCATGTCGGAAAGAGAAATGGCCGACATGTTCATGAACACTCTGCAAGGAACATATATTGATAGGCTAGATGCCTTTTCTTCCACTAGTTTCGCTGACGTAGTTATAGCTGGGGAAAGGATTGAAAGCCTTTTGAAGATGGGTAAGATTTCTGATAATGGTGCAAGTTCGTCCAGTAATCCCAGGAAGCCTTTTGTGGGACCTCGAAGGACCGGTGAGACAAATGCCATTCATGTCAACAGGGGCAGACCTCAGTGTGTTCACAGATCAGTAGCAGCTGTCACTATTCCAGCACCGATTCCTCAGCAACCAACATATCAGCAACTGCAACAATCACATTATCAACAGCAAGTTCAGTATCTGCCACAGAGAACCTACAACAACAACAACAGCAATCAACAACAAAGACCTTTTCAGCAAAGACCGTCACAGGCAAATAGGGTGATTGACCCTATCCCTATGCCTTATGCTGCCTTATTGCCACAACTCCTGAAACTCAACTTGGTTGAATTAAGGACATTGGCACCACCAGATCCCTCCAATCTTCCAAGAAATTATGATGTCAACGCCATATGTGCTTTCCACTCCAATGCACCCGGCCACAATACTGAGAAATGCAGGGCTTTACAAATGAAGGTACAAGATCTGGTGGATTCTAAAGCCCTCAACTTTGCACCCCCTCAAAATGTCAACAAGAATCCCTTGCCCAATCATGGAGGGCCAAGAATTAATGCCATTGAGGAAGACAAGCCATCTTTCTTAATAACCAGTGTTGCACAAATTCGAACACCCTTGGTCGAAATTAAAGCTCAGCTTCTAGAGTTCCAGATATTCCCCGGGTGTGAGCTCGGTTGTGGGTATTGTAACATTGCAGTCAACGGGTGTGATAATTTGAGAAGTGGCATAGATGGTCTTATCAAAGATGGTATACTTCAGATCTCAACAACAGCGCCTACAAATCCAGCAATTCCTTTGACAGCAATTCCTGATTCTCCTACAACAGCAGCAATAATCATTCCGACCGATTCATCAATATCATCAACAATGGCTCCATCCATCACTTCAACAAATCAAATGTCAACAACCCTTTCTTCTACAACATCAGCATCCATTTATTCAACTGAATCTTCTACAACACCAGCAAGACTTAACGAAGATATCTCAGCAATCACCATCTACTATGATCCGTCAAATGTTCCTCCAAACAACAACTTTCAACAACAAACAGTGGCACCTCCTGCCAGGTCACCAGTCATAATTTACTACGATCCGCACACCATTTCAGTATCCTCCTCTGCTGCAGTCAGTCCAGTTACTATCACGGTACCTGGACCAGTTCCATATGAAAGCAGCAATGCCATACCTTGGCATTATGGCTCTGACCTCTACTGCAATGGGGAGAAAATCACTTTGGACTCTTCAACCTCTTCTCCACAAATTGATAATGTTGGGGGAGGCGGAGGCTTCACCAGAAGCGAACGCCTTTTTGCCTCACAATTGCAAACACCTAATGCTGAAGCAGAAGCTGCTAAAGAAAAAGGAAAGAGTGTGGTATTTGAAGAGCCAGCTGTCAAGGAAACTCAGAAGACGTCTTTTGAACAAGATGTAGATGAGTTTATGAGAATTATAAAGAGAAGTGATTACAAGGTGGTGGATCAGCTTCACCAAACTCCCTCAAAAATCTCCATACTATCCCTGTTGATGTGTTCAGAAGCTCACAGGAATGCATTACTGAAAGTCCTGCACGCAGCATACGTGCCAGAGGAGATCATTGTTAATCAGCTAGAAACCGTGGTAGCAAATGTCAATACCAGTCATGGACTGGGTTTTACCAATGCTGACTTAACAACTGAGGGACGTAACCACAACAAGGCTTTACACACCACTCTAGAATGCAAGGGTGTTGTTCTATCTCATGTACTGGTGGACACTGGGTCTTCGCTCAATGTACTACCAAAGAAAGCCTTGGGGAAGCTAGAGTACGATGGCTTGGCACTGCGTCCGAGTAATTTGGTAGTGAGAGCATTTGATGGCTCTAAAAGATCAGTGCTTGGGGAGATTGATCTGCCTGTGATGATTGGCCCGCAGACTTTTAAAATTACCTTCTATGTGATGGACATTCAGCCGGCCTACAGCTGTTTGTTGGGTAGACCCTGGATCCATGCCGCTGGCGCTGTTACGTCTACCCTTCACCAGAAGCTGAAATTCGAGTGGGAAGGCCAGATCATCACCATCTATGGGGAAGAGGACATCTTTGTTAGCCATCTGGCTACATACAAGTACATTGAGATGGATGGAGAAATCCATGAAACCATGAGCCAGGGGTTTGAGGCCCTGAACATTAATGAAGCATCTGCTGTACTGGGAACCTCCATGACGTCTTATCAGCAAGCCAGGAAGGTTGTTGAAGAGGGTACTGCCCAAGGCTGGGGCAAGCTGCTGCCCGTGGAAAAGAAGGAAGACAGATTTGGGTTGGGTTACAAACCAACTCAACAAGATCAATCAGAGGCTGCCAAGAAGCCCAATTTTGTCAGCGGGGGAATGCTTACCCCGGATGCAGTGAACAACTTGGAAGACGAGGAGGAAAGCGACCGCAACCTGGAGAGCTGGATACGTCCAAGGATCCCGGGGAGCCAAGTCCTTAACTGGTCTTCCCAGGAAATTATAAGGGTTACTCCTGCAGAGTAATTATTATTTCCTGTATTTTTAAGCATGCATAGAGTCTTGCATCTTGCCCAAGATGACAAGACTCATTTTGTAATCGGGCCATCTTGTAATTTTGTGCAAACAGATCAATCAATGAATATCGGACATCTTTTGCAAATGAGACTTTTCCTTTTCCGCTCACTGTTTTTCATTTTTCTTTTTGTACAAAAATAAAATGGCAATGTTTTCCAAAATGATAACTTCATTTCACTTTTTCTAAAACAAGATTAAAATTGATCACTAAAATGTACAATCTAAACCCTTGCAGAGAGTGCCTTTCAAACTGCACCGACAACAACACAGCTATGACTTCGTATGACTTTGACAATCCAATCAATCAAGCCGATGAAGGAGTTGAGGAAGACTACGAGCTACCTGAAGAGCTAGCTAGGTTGTTAAGGCAAGAGGAGAAGGTTATCACTCTTCATCAGGAGGAGATCAAAACGGTTAATCTTGGTACGGAAGAAGATGTGAAAGAAGTTAAGATCGGGGCCTGCCTACAAGACTCAGTGAAAGAGAAACTGATTGATATGCTTCGGGAGTATGTGGATGTGTTTGCTTGGTCTTATCAGGATATGCCAGGGTTGGACACCGATATTGTCATGCACAAGTTGCCTTTAAAAGAAGACTGCCCACCGGTAAAACAGAAATTGCGCCGTACTCGCCCAAATATGGCAATGAAGATTAAAGAAGAGGTACAAAAGCAGTGGGACGCCGGTTTCCTTGCTGTGACTAGCTATCTGCTGTGGGTTGCTAATATTGTACCTGTGCCTAAGAAAGACGGCAAGGTGAGAATGTGTGTGGATTACCGGGATCTAAACAGAGCCAGCCCGAAAGATGACTTCCCTTTACCTCACATTGATGTATTGGTTGATAATACGGCTCAGTTCTCGGTGTTCTCCTTCATGGACGAATTTTCAGGATACAATCAGATCAAAATGTCACCTGAAGACATGGAGAAGACCACTTTCATCACACCCTGGGGCACGTTCTGTTATAAGGTGATGCCATTCGAACTGAAGAATGCTGGTGCAACTTATCAACGGGCTATGGTAACATTATTCCATGACATGATCCATAAAGAAATTGAATGTTATGTGGATGACATGATTGCCAAGTCCCTCACAGAAGAAGACCACCTGGTGAATCTGATGAAGTTATTCAAGCGTCTGAGGAAATACCAACTGAAGTTAAACCCCAACAAGTGCACATTCAGGGTGCGATCCGGTAAGCTGCTGGGATTCATTGTAAGTGAAAAAGGGATTGAAGTTGACCCTGACAAAGTCAAAGCCATTCAAGAAATGCCTGCACCGAAGACAGAAAAAGAGGTTCGGGGGTTTCTAGGTAGATTGAACTACATTTCACGGTTCATATCTCACCTTACAGCAACTTGTGAGCCTTTGTTCAAGCTGCTAAGAAAAGAACAAACGGTCAGGTGGAACGAAGACTGCCAGAAGGCTTTTGACAAAATCAAGGAATACTTACAGGAGCCTCCGATCCTTATGCCTCCAGTTGAAGGAAGACCTCTGATAATTTACTTGACAGTATTAGAAGAGTCAATGGGGTGTGTGCTGGGCCAGCATGACGAGTCTGGTCGAAAAGAGTATGCAATATACTACCTAAGCAAAAAGTTTACCGACTGTGAACAACGTTATTCACTACTCGAGAAAACTTGTTGTACTTTAGCGTGGGCTGCTCGCCGACTAAGGCAGTATATGTTGACCCACACTACCTTATTGATATCCAAGATGGATCCAGTTAAGTACATTTTTGAGAAGCCAGCACTTACCGGACGGGTTGCAAGATGGCAAATGATCCTCACAGAATATGACATTCAGTACACATCTCAGAAAGCCATCAAGGGCAATGTATTGTCTGATTATCTTGCTGAGCAACCCATTGATGATTATCAGCCTATGAGATCGACTTCCCTGATGAAGACATCATGTTCATAAAAGAAAAAGATCATGAGGAGCCTGTTCACACTAAAGGGTCTGACCCGGAGGAAGAATGGACCATGATGTTTGATGGGGCTGTTAATATGAATGGTCGTGGTGTTGGTGCAGTACTCATTACACCTAAAGGAGTTCACATGCCTTTCTCGACAAAGCTCACCTTTAACTGCACTAACAACGAAGCTGAATACGAAGCTTGTATTATGGGTCTTGAGGAAGCCATTGACCTCAGGATCAAGACTTTGACTGTATTCGGAGATTCAGCTCTGGTGATTAATCAAACCAACGGCAAATGGTACACCCACCAGGATCATCTAATACCTTACCAGGATTACACAAGAAGGTTATTGACTTTCTTCACAACAGTCAAGCTTGAGTATATCCCTCGAGACGAGAATCAGTTTGCAGACGCTCTGGCAACCATTTCATCAATGATCAAAGTTCAAGTTGTCAACTTTGTACCTCGGATTTCAGTGTCTAGACTTGACAGACCAGCATATGTATTTGCAGCAGATGCTGTCAAAGATGATAAGCCTTGGTTCCATGACATCAAATGCTTCTTAGAGGATCAAACATACCCACCTGGGGCATCTTCCAATGATAATAAGACATTAAGAAGGCTAGCTGGTAGTTTCTTCTTAAATACCGACGGTTCCCTGTACAAAAGAAACTTTGATATGGTACTCCCCAGATGCGTTGATAGAACAGAAGCAGACTTGTGGATGCACGAGGTGCACGAAGGATCCTTTGGCACCCATGCAGGAGGACATGCTATTGCTAAAAAGTTGCTAATATCGGGCTATTACTGGATCACTATGGATGCAGACTGTTGTGCCTATGCCAGAAAATGCCATAAATGCCAGATCTATGCGGATAAAGTGCATGTGCCTCCGAATCCTCTGAATGTGATGTCTTCACCCTGGCCCTTCGCCATGTGGGGCATTGTTATGATTGGCAAGATTGAACCGACTGCTTCAAACGACCACAGATTCATCCTGGTTGCTATTGACTATTTCACCAAGTGGGTTGAAGCAGCTTCATATGCAAATGTTACAAGGCAAGTGGTAGCCCGATTTCTGAAGAGAGACATCATCTGTCGGTATGGAGTGCCTGAGCGAATCATTACTAATAATGGTTCCAACTTGAACAACAAAATGATGGCAGAGCTATGCCAGGACTTCAAGATCCAACACCACAATTCTTCCCCTTACAGGCCAAAGATGAATGGCGCTGTTGAGGCAGCTAACAAGAACATCATTAAGATTGTGCAGAAGATGGTGGTTACCTACAAAGATTGGCATGAAATGCTACCATTTGCCTTGCATGGGTACCGAACGTCAATCAGAACATCCACCGGGGCAACACCGTATCAGCTTGTGTATGGTATGGAAGCGGTCCTACCTGTTGAAGTTGAATTACCCTCCCTGCGAGTACTAATGGATGTTAAGCTGAATGAAGCGGAATGGGTCCGGTCCCGATACGAACAACTGAATCTGATTGAAGAGAAAAGGTTGGCTGCCATTTGTCATGGGCAGCTATATCAGAAAAGAATGAAGAAAGCCTTCGATCAGAAAGTTAGGCTCCAAGAGTACCAAGTAGGAGATCTTGAGCTGAAAAGACTCCTTCCTCCTCATACAGACCACAGGGGCAAGTGGACTCCGAATTATGAAGGACCATTCGTAGTAAAGAAAGTTTTCTCCGATGGGGCACTCATGCTCAGTACTATGGATGGTGAAGATTTCCTATCCCCTGTGAATTCAGATGCAGTTAAAAAATACTTCGCATAAAATGACCCGCTGGACATAAAAACAGAATGTAAGTCTAGGCAAAAATAGGGCATCTCGGCGAGTCAAAAACAGAATAAAAGGCTCGGGCAAAAATAAGGGAAAATAAATAAAAAAATGTACACCCGCTGAGTTGAAAATCCGCATTGGACAACTCAGGCAAAAATGGGTATCCCGGTGGATTGAAAACTTGAAAGGGCGATCCACGCAAAATAAGAGAATAAGCGAACAACTGCATTCTGAATTCGTTTGTATCACTTACAACGTGGTAAGCTTCGAAAGGTTCAAGCTTCGGTCAGAATCAGCCTTCTTCAGAAAGCAAGATGAGAAGAACGTCAATGTCATACGAGTCATAGCAAAGGGAAGCTCCCTGAAGCGTCATCAACATTGCCAGCATCTTTTGTTTCTCAATTTGTAACGATTTCCTCATTTCAGGGGATCCGTTTCTTTGACTGTATCTTGCCAATTCAGGGCACATGAATTAATAAAATCAGATTTTCAGTCATGTTTCGTCTCGTACATTTATTTGCAAAAGGTCTGATGTCATTAATATATTGATTGCGTAAATACAGATGCGCCCCTTCTAAAAATACGTGCTTACAGGAAATATATTTGCTCCCGAGAGTGTCTAAACTCCTATGACGGAATCCAATAAGGGATACCTCGGGGTACTTGTGCTTTTCTTTGTCTTTACAGGATTGCAGGTATCCCAAAGCGCAACATGGGGCATGAAAGTTTCTCCCCAGTAGGCTGCCAAATCATTGCTTCCTCAGTGCACCTTCCAAACAGTACCAGGGATGCTTTCTCCCCATCAGAGTTACCAGGCATCACTTCTCCAACACTTCCTGCAGAGCAGCACCAGAAGTTGTTCATATCCCCAGCTGAGTTGTCAAGCATCATCCTCAGCGGGATCCCCACAGAAATCTCTAGGAAGATCGTCCAGTGATCTTTCTTCTTCCCCAGCCAAGTGCTAGACAGGGAACTACTTCCCCACAGAGTCTCAACCTCTATCCAGCAAAGCAATACCTGAAGATCTCACAACAGAGTGATGAAAGCTTCTACAAACCCCAACTGGGTCTCCCATTACCAGGATAGGTCTATCAGTGACCTACCTCCCCATGCAGAGTCAGATATGACAGATCTACCAATGATCTCATCCTCAGCTGGGATATCCTTCAAGTAGATCAGCCGGAGATCTCCACAACAACGGGATCCGAATCCCGGATCGGTATCTTTGCATAATCATATCATTCGCATCATATTCTCCCCGCAGAACATAGCATTCCGTCTAAAACGGAGCATTACGGAAAAAATCAAACATATTGCATAATCATAAGCCATGTTCTGAATCAAACACTTGTAAATACTGACAATCCATCAACGATGTACAGAAAACTCCCCGGATTCCCCGGCAGAGAGCCAAGGCACTTTCCCTAAAGATACAAATACTTCCTGACACCCGTCCGTGTCATATCCCCAGTAGAAAGCCAAAGCGTCCCCTTTGCACTCACAGATACATATATACACAACTTCCTTGGAACACAAACACTTGTTTATATTACACTTTTCTATTTTTTGACACTCGTCCGTGTCACTCTCCCCAGCAAGTTAAAACACTCGTCTGTACACCACTCATACTTGTTACTCATGTTTTACTCATACAGATACTCGTCCGTATCTTGTATACACCACTTATATCCCCTGAGATTCGACACTCGTCCGTGTTCTTTGTTAACCAGTTGGTACTCGTTTGTATCATCATCTCTGAACATGCGTTAGCGTTTGTTTCTACTGATATTCGTCCGTATCATGGTCTTAAGGAGGCTCGTTCGCATCTTTAATCCATACACAATGTCAGATACTTTTACCTCTTTTTTAGAGTTTAGACACTCATCTGTGTCTATTATTCCCCAGAAGAGTCCCCACAGAATTAATACTCATCCATGTTCTTTGTTAACTAGTTGATACTCGTCCATATCATCATCTCCGAACATGTGTCAGCATTTGTTTCTACCTGATACTCGTCCGTATCATAGTCTTAAGGATGCTCGTCCACATCTTTAGTCTATACACAGTACCCAAACACTTGTACCTCTCATTTCTTGGATGTAGACACTCGTCCGTGTTTACTTTTCCCCAGCAAGGTCCCCAACAAAACTTGTTAAACTATTTCCTTTCTATCTGACATTCGTCCTATGTCATGATACCTTTTCGGCAGTCGTACCCTGTCGGGTGATCGTCCTTCACCTTTTTTATGATCGTCCTTCATCACCCCCAGTGGAGTCTCTATTCATTAGAACCCCTTCTTATTCGACATTCGTCCTATGTCGTGATATCTTTAGCAGCCGTCCCCTGCTAGGTGATCGTCCTTCACCTTAGATGACCGTCCCTCATCTTAACCCCGAGAGCAGCCGTACCCTGCTAGGTGATCGTCCTTCACCTCTTGATGATCATCCTTCATCATGCTTATCCGATGGCTGTCCCCATCGTCGACCTTTCTATCCGGCATTCGTCCTATGTCGTGATACTTTTTAGCAACCATACCTTGCCCGATGATCGTCCTTCACCTTAGATGATCTTCCCTCATCTTATCCCCAACAGAGCAGCCTTCCCCTGCTAGGTGATCGTCCTTCACCTTTGATGACCCTACCTCATCATTTTATTTCATTTACCTATAATCCCCAGAGAGTCTTATATCTTCATTTGATGGCTGTCCCCATCATTATCTCTTATATCCCCAGCTTGTCGGCCGTCCCCGTCATTGCTTTGTTTCCCGCATTTTCCTCAGCATGTCGGTCGTCCCCGTCATCGCTTTATCCCCAGCAGTCGTCCTCTGCTTGACGGTCGTCCTCCGTCGCCCGCACTTTATAATTATACTTTATATTCCTTTTACAATCTATATCCCTTTTCTTCTTCATTCTGTGAGTGCACATTTTGGACTGTCTTTGGTATTCAACCACAAGTTATCTTGTTTGAATGATAAGCCGTCGCTTACATCCTGCACAGCTAACTCATGTTTGAATAGGGGCAGCTGTAAGCACCCCAAATTTGCCCTCACCCATTTCACACCATGGCTTGTGATCTTTTCATATGCATAAGTTCAATCATACCATTCTCATATCACATTTTTAATTCACTGCATTGGTTCAAAGTCATCTGCATCTAGGGTTTGTGATCTGAGCAATCCAAGAGCTATTTGAGCCACTCCAAAGGTCATCAATCACTTCAAAGGGGTCCATGTATGTTTAAGTATCATCTTATATCCCCACAAAGTCAAGAAAGTCAAAGAATCACAAGAACTGAGAAAGGCATGAAAACAGAGCCAGGTTTAACTGCACAGATGACCTAGAATTAGGGTTTTGGTTTCAGAGGCCATAACTCCAATTTTTTTGATCATTCTTGTTTCTATTGGTCTCTATATGTTATAGGGATCATGCATATCAATTTTCATGAAGAAATTCCATGGGGAAGGCATCTAATCAAGAGTTGACTTCTTGAGCAAGGCAGGGCAAAATTAGGGCATCTGAGGCCCCCAATGACCCAACCAAAGGGTGTTCTTCATCATTTTGAATGTGTAAGATCTTTATTTGATCATAGAAGATGTTAGAAGTTCACAAAATTGAAGAATTTCAAGCCATTTGCAAAGTTGCCTTTTTGGGAAAATGACTTGTAATGGAAACTTGTCATTTTGGGAAGGTTTTTCAACCCTTTCTTTTTGATTCAAAAATGCCTCAAATGAGAAAACTTTGGTCATGAAACTTGTAGAATGGATCATTCCCTTTTCAAAAAGTACAAGAACTTGTCCTAATTCATTTTGGATCAAAAGATATGGCTTGTCAAAGTTGAGGAAAATCACATAATTTCAAGTTTTGCACCAAAGAGGCAAAGTTGCAAAACCTCTTGCCAAGGCAAATTGTAACTTCAAATGGACTTCTAATCTTTGCACAAACATAAACCAATGCCTAAAAGTCAGAATGCACCAAGGGTTTGTCCATTTTCATGACTTATGCTTCAAGTAATCACAAAGGGGCCAAAGATGTACCAACTTGCAAAAACTCATGTAGCCATGCCTCTACTTGTTACAGCTCACAAAATTTGATCCACAAGAACTCCATGATCTTAGCTGAGACAAACCATGCTCCTATCACAACCTCCCAATTGCCCATACCTCAAGTATACCTAGACTTGACTTTATGCAAAATGGCCCATACCAATCCCACAGTGCCACACCAACTTCTCTGACCCATCCAAGTGTGATAAGTGGACCAAAAGAGACTCAACACAACAGACACACAAGCCTGATCTCTCTCATAAGCTATAGTTCACAAAAATCCCTCCCTTTGCATTTTCTATCAAATCTCTCAACTCAGCAACTCAAACTTGAAACTTCTTCCACAATTCATCTTAGGATGCATCAGTGATCACAAACCACCCCTCACCTTGCCTTGAAACCCCCTGAAACTAAAACACAATTTCCCCCCCTCTCTGAACAGAACTCCACTAATCTCACAAACCAGCCAAAATAAACTCCAAACAAGCTTTACAAACACTTGAGGGAGGTCAGTAGGGTTTGGTTTGAATCTGGGCCTTAGATCTTGTGGACTTTTGTTGACTCCCGCGCGAATGAACGAACCAGATCCTTCATTAAACCCTAATTCTGATTTATTAAATTAATTAATTGGGATTAAATTTGAATTTTGCCAGAAATGATCTGAGCCTTCCATTTGCGCGCTAGTCAATTCGCGCGTGTTTCATTCAAACTACAGCCTTTGGATCTGCATACTTTTCCATTTATTCATTTTTTTTCATTTTCTTTTCATTTAATTTATACATTTCATTTAAAATAGCAAAAATCATTTAAAAATTATGAAAATTTTTGTCAAAGATTTCATTAATTTTTAAAACCCAAAAATATTTTTATTTTTATTTTTTGCACTGAAAATTATTTTTAAATCATTTAAATGTTTATTTTTAATTAGTTAATGAAAATTAATTAATTAAAAATGCATTTATGTATTTAAAAATCACAAAAAAATTCACATTGCATTTAGAAAAATTTAGAAACATTATCCAACTCTCAAACCAAATATCTTTTTTGTTCTTGATGCCTTTTGATCATTTTCATTGGAATTAAATTCATTTTAAGGAAATATTTTGTTTCAAACTTTAAAATTTTCATTCTGCCTAACCATTGAGAGTTGGATGATGATTCTTCTTGCATTGCATTCTTCATAGCATGTAGTTTATAGGATAAATTTGGTTTGATTTGATCTTGCATTTTCAATTTGTTTAGCATTTTTCTTGATGAGGTACCCCAAAACCCTAGCAATCTTAGGAAATTCATAACTTTCACTAGGTTAAGAGTTGGTTCCCCTCCTTTGGGAAGTGAGCTTGTATAGGTTTAGGGTATCTTTGATTGCATTTTCAAATTTTTATCATGTCATTTGCTTCTGGTTTTGGATTTTTGCTTTGCATGGTGCATGTAACCCTAATTTGTGCTTTCCTTTGCATCCATCTTTCATTTGCTTGCATCCAATGATTTAACATGACATTTTGTGCATCCACATGATTCATAATACATCTTAGGACATATTAGAATCATTTTTGATCATTGCATCTTTCATTTGCCATGTTATATGTCCATTGCATTTCATAACTTTTCATGTACATTCATGGTTCAAAGCATACCTCATTTGCATCCTTATGCTTGTTTGATCATTCTCATATCTTGTCATGTGTTTGCATCATCTCTTAGCATCATTAACATCATGTTATTGCTTCTGACTTTGGTTTGCATCATGACATTTCATCTCATTTGCATTGCATTTCATTTCTTTTGGCTAACTTTTCAGGTGGTAAGTTGTTTTGAGAAGTGAATTTGCCTTCACTTCTCACAATCTCTTCTCATCTCTCTTGCATCTTTGCTGCATTTTATCTTGGGTATTGGAGTGAGCTTGCTCATTCATGTTCATCTCTTACTTTATTTCTTCAAGCAACTTGTCTTCTTAAGTGAAGCAAGTTGTTTTGCTTCTCTTTGCTTCTTGCTCCTTTCATCTGCTTCCTGGTGGTTTCTCTGAAGATCTTCTTGCAAACCTCATTAACCCTAGGATCCCCAAGTATGATAACAATTAGGGCTTGATTAGTCCCCCATTTAGCTTTTACCTTTGTGTCATCTGTGAGTCTCATCTCATCTCATAATCAGGGACTAAACCCTAAAGGCTTTAAGGCTTTGTGATTAAGCTTATGCCTGCATCCTTCTATTAGGATGGAGTGTATAACTTTAATCCTAAGTGTTAAACCCTTAATGTGTTTAAATCTTTTAATCAATTCACTTAATAACCATCAAGACATCAAGCTTGTAACTTGGGCCTTGCATTAGGGTTCTAATTCTTCCTTAATTGGTTAAGAATGACTAACCCTAGTGTTAATGGACAAGTCCCCCTCAAGTTGTCTTACAAATCATAAAAATCACTTCTTCATCTTATCATTAACTAAAATCCACTCTAATAAAGGCTTTGTTTTGTCATGAGGTTAATCCCTAATCATGGATTAAGTTGAGGTATCATCCTCAGCTTAAATGTTCTCATCTGTCATCCTTCTATTAGGATGGTGTAATGAGTCCATTAAATCCTTGATTATGGCTTAAACTCATTACTTAACACTAAACAAAAACAACAAAAACATCTAAATAATCATAAGTAGGTTAATGATCTTAATCCTACATCATGGTGATTAAGTGTGAGGTGTTTACTTCATACTTAAGGTATTCTCATTACCCCTAATCAGAGGGAGGATGTGATGAGTTTACTAACCTTTGGTTTAGGCTTAAGCTCATTAACTTATGACAAACTTCAAAAAGCCATAAAAGACTGAAAACACAAAAACAAACAATGATCGCCTTCTCCGGGATTCTTTTCTCATCTCATTCATTCACAAACGAGAACTTGCTTCTTCCGTCTAATGCAAGACAGTTTGCACCTGAGCCAGACAGGTCATACACTTGAGCATAGGCAAGTAAGTAGTTCATCAGTCAATTTACCTTTCAGTCTCTTTGAGTCGAACTACGGTGTTCTGACTTCCTCATTGCACGAGAGGATACGTAGGCATAACTTAACAGTTATCAAACAAAAGTCTTTGTATATTCCCCCTCTTTCAGGTCTTATTCTTTAAGCCTCATGGTCTTGAGCATTTCATTCTTGTTCTTACACTGACACTTCACCTATACTTCACATTTCTTTTAACACTGACACTTGCATTCTTTCCAGCTTTGATACACAAATAGCACTGACACTACCCCTTTAAAACACAAATCTTTTAAGCGTGGATCCCGTCGAGTTTGACGGACAATCTGGGTGCTAATACCTTCCCAGGTTGTAACCAACCCCCTTGGGATAAAAATGCCTAGCTGGCGACTCTATTCTTTCCGTCTCTTTTCACCGACCGTTCGCGTCTGTACTCCTTCTGACCAGGTGTCATTTTGGTGGGTGCGACACCTACAACTGTTTGTTAGGTCGACCATGGATTCACACCGCTGGCGCAGTTACGTCGACCCTTCACTAGAAATTGAAATATGTGTGGGAAGGATAGATTATCACCATCTGTGGTGAAGAAGATATCTTTGTTAGCCATCTGGCTACATACAAATACATTGAGATGGATGGTGAAATTCATGAAACCATGAGCCAAGGGTTCGAAGCACTGAACGTCAATGAGGCGACAACTGAAGTATTTGCTGCATCCCAGGAAGATAGGATGGGTACTTCAATTTTCTCCTATCAACAAGCTCGGAAGGTTGTTGAAGATGGAAATGCCCAATGTCGCTCCCGATAAATGGGAATGGCCCAAATAAAGGTACAAACGCGAACGGTCGGCGAAAGGAGGAATGTGAGGACATATAGGAGTGAACCCACAGGAAATGAATAGAGTCGCCAGCTAGGAATTTTTATCCCGAAGGAAAGGTAATGCTGCATAAACCTAAGAAAGATTTGGATAAGACAGTTGCGAACCAGAGAGACTGAGAAAGGGGGTTGGTTACAACCTGGGAAGGTATTAGCACCCAGATTGTCCGTCGTACTCGACGGGATCCACGCTTAAAAGATTTGTGTTTTAAAGGGGTAGTGTCAGTGCAATTTGTGTATAAAAGAGCTGGAAAAGGATGTACAGGTGTCTGTGTAAAAGAAGTGTAGAGTGAAGTATATGAAGTGTCAGTGTAAGAACAAAGATGAAATGCTCATGATAATGAGGCTAAAGAATAAGGCTAGAAGGAGGGGGAATATACAGAGACTTTTGTTCGATAACTGTTAAGTTATGCCTACGTATCCTCTCGTGCAATGAGGAAGTCAGAACACCGTAGTTTGACCCAAAGAGACTGAAAGATGAATTGACTTGTGAATTGCTTACTTGTCCATGCTCAAGTGTATGACCTGTCTGGCTCAGGTGCAAACTGTCTTGCATTAGACGGAAGAAGCAAGTTCCCGTTTATGAGTGAAGATGATGAGAAAAGAATCCCGGAGGAGACGATTATTGTTTGTTTTTGAGTTTTCAATCTTTTATTGCTTTTTGAAGTTTGTCATAAATTAATGAGCTTAAGCCTAAGCCAATTGATTTAGTAAACTCATCACATCATCCCTCTGATTAGGGGTGATGAGAATACCTTAAGTGTGAAGTCAGCTTCTCACACTTAATCACCATGATGTAGGATTAAGATTATTAACCTACTTGTGATTATTTATATGTTTTTGTTGTTTTTGTTTAGTGTTAAGTAATGAGATTAAGCCATAATCAAGGATTAAACAGACCCATTACACCATCCTAATAGAAGGATAATAGATGAGAATGTTTAAGCTGAGGAAAGCTCCTCAACTTAATCCATGATTAGGGATTAAACTCATGACCAAACAAGGCCTTTGTTAAGTGGATTTTATTTAATGATAAGATGAAGAAGTGATTTTATGATTTGTAAGACAACTTGAGGAGGACTTGTCCATTAACACTAGGGTTAGTCCTTCTTAACCAATTAAGGAAGAATTAGAACCCTAATGCAAGGCCCAAGTTACAAGTGTGATGTCTTGATGATTATTATGTGGATTGATTAAAGGATTTAAACACATTAAGGGTTTAACTCTTAGGATTAAAGTTATACACTCCATCCTAATAGAAGGATGCAGGCATAAGCTTAATCACAAAGCCTTAAAGCCTTTAGGGTTTAGTCCCTGATTATGAGATGAGAAGAGAAGACTCAATGAGACACAAAGGTAAAACTAAGTGGGGGGACTAATCAAAACCCTAATTATTGTCATGCTTGGTTGTTCCTAAGGTTTGTGAGGTCTACAAGAGAAATCTTCAGAGAAACCACCAGGAAGCAGATGAAAGGAGCAAAGAGAAGCAAAGTAACTTGCTTCATTTAAGAAGACAAGTCACTTGAAGAAAGAAAGTAAGAAGAAGAAGAAAGAGCAAGCTAAATCTCAAACACAATATAAAATGCAGCAATGATGCAAGAGGGATGAAAAGAAATTGTGAGAAGTGAAGGCAAATTCATTTCTCAAAGTGACTTACCACCTGAAAAGTTAGTGAAACTAATGTAATGCAATGCAAAATGGAATGAAATGTGATGATGTAAAACAAAACCAGAAGCATATATGAGATGATAATGATGCTATGAGATGATGCAAACATGAATCAAGGCATGAGGATGATCATATGAACATATGGATGCAAGAGAAGCATGCTTAGAAACATGATCATACATGAAAAGTTATGAAATGCAAATGACATACAATATGGCAAATGAAAGATGCAATGATCAAACATGATTCTAATATGTCTTAAGATGTCTAATGAATCAAATGGATGCATAAAATGTCATGGTAAGTCAAGGTATGCAAGCAAATGCAAGATGAATGCAAAAGGAAGCCCAAATTAGGGTTTATGATCAATGCACCAAGCAAAAACCAAAACCAGAAGCAAACATCAAGATAAAAAATTGAAAATGCATCAAAGGGAACCCTAAACCTACACAAACTCACTTCCCAAAGGAGGGGTTCTAACTCTTAACCTAATGAGGGTTATGAATTTCTTAAGAATGCTAGGGTTTTAAGGTACCTTGTCAAGAAAAATGTCAAACAAATTGAAAATGCAAAATCAAGTCATGCCAATTTAATCCTATGAACTACATGATATGCAAGACACAATGCAAAAAGAATCAAATTCCAAATCTCAATGGTTAGGCATAAATGAATTTTTGAACATTGGAACAAAATATTGCCTTGAAATGATTTTAATTCCATGAAAAATTGTCAAATGACATCAAGATCGAAAAAGAAATTTGGTTTGAGGGTTGGACAATGTTTCTAAATGATATTAAAGGTTTCATGAATTTTTTGGTGATTTTTAAATACCTAAAAGTATTTTTAATTAATTAATTCTCATTAATTAATTAAAAATAAACTTTTAAATGATTTAAAAATATTTTTTAATGCAAAAAATAAAAATAAAAATGTTTTTGGTTTCTGAAAATTAATAAAATTTTGTATAAAAATTTTCAGAATTTTTGAAAATGTTTTACTATTTTAAATTAAATGAAGAAAACAAAAGCAATTAAATGAATTAAAAATGAAATAAAACTGAAAAATAGAAAAGTCAGCAAGATCAATGGCTGGAATTCAAACATACACACGCGCGAATTGACTTGGCGCCATATCCAAGGGCTGACATTCAAAATCTCCTAATTATGATTAAACCCTAATTACATGCCCTAATGACTTTCAGGTGACCGGAACACTGTTCCGGTCGTCTTCTCCGGCAAGCCCAAAACTCTAACTCTCTCTACACGCAATGAAAATGAAATCTAACTGCCCAGAACTCATCCCCATTCAACACTGAATCAAAACCCCCTAACAAACATCATTTTTCATTCATCAATCAACCAAATCGAAGCAAAACTCATTTAGGGCAAAAAGTTTCAGACAGTTCATACATGCTGGTTTCTCAACCATTTTCAAAAATAATCACATCCCCATGATCAGGGGAGTGCATAGAAGCTTTTAAGAACTTAAAATGGAGTTTCTGGAAAAAAAGTTTGAGATGGCTACCTGAACTGAAGCTTTGGATTCTGGTACTTTCTGGATGGTTTCTTGCTTGCAATCAACTCCACTGGACCCCCTGAGAAGCTTTCAATGCTTGTTTGAAGTTTATAATGGATGGTTTGAGAGATGGCAGAAGTTCTGTTCAAGGTGGGATGGAAATCGTGTTTGTGATTCTGGGAGTTTTAGGCAATGGTGATGGGTGCTTTGTGACCAGGAAAGTGTGCTGAGTATGTTTGTGAAGTTGGTTTGTATGTTTGTAGCTTGTGGAAGGTTTTTCGAAAGCTTTTGCAAAATGAGGTGAAAATGAGAGAGTTGTGTTGGAGAGTGTTTCAGGCTTGTGTTGTATGTGCTTTGGCTTGCTTTTTGTTTGCATAAACAATTGTGATAGGTCAGATGAGTTGATGTGTGCTTTAGTGATTGGTATGGCTCAAGTTGCCAAAATGTCAAAGTTGTGTAAGAGAGGCATGGGCTACTTGCTAGCCAAGGACAGATGGAGTGTCCTGCGCAGCAAGATGTGTGGAGAGCCCTAGGATTGGTTCTGATGTCAGCCAGCAAGTGGATTCACACTTGAGTGAGTTTTTGCAACTTGCCTCACTTTTGCTTCCTTTGAGAAATCTTGCTCCATAAGCCATAGAAATGAGTGATCCTTTGGTGCAATCTGACTTTTAGGTCTTGATACATGTTTGTGTGAAGATTAGAAGTTTGTTTGATAGCTCAATTTGCCTTGACAAGTGAATTTGCAACTTTGCCTCTTTGGTAGAAACCTTCAAATTTTGTGATTTTTGCCAACTTTGACAAGCCATAACTTTTGATCCAAAATGAATTAGGTCATGTTCTTGTACTTTTTGAAAAGGGAATGATCCATTCTACAACTTTCATGACCAAAGTTTTTCCATTTGAAGCATTTTTGAATCAAAAAGCAAGGGTTGAAAAAGTTTCCCAAAATGGCAATTTCATTAAAAGTCAAACTTTCCCAAAAAGTCAACTTTGCAAAAGACTTGAAATTCTTCAATTTTGTGAACTTACAACTTCTTCCATGATCAAATAAAGATCATACACAATCAAAATGATGAAGAACACCCTTTGGTTGGGTCATTGGGGGCCTCAGATGCCCTGATTTTACACTGACTTGCTTGAAAAGTCAACTCTTGATCAGATGACTTCCCCATGGAATTTCTTCATAAAAATTGATATGCATACTCCCTATACCATATGGAGACCAATAGAAACAAGAATGACCAAAAAATTTGGAGTTATGGCCTTTGAAACCAAAACCCTAATTCTAGGTCATCTGTGCAGTCAAGCCTGGCTCTGCTTCCATACCAATCCCAGTTCTTGTGATTTTTTGACATTCTTGACTTTGAGAGGATATAATATGATGATTGAACATACATGGACCCCTTTGAAGTGATTGATGACCTTTGGAGTGGCTCAAGAAGCTTTTGGATTGCTCAGATCACAAACCCTAGATGCAGATGACTTTGAACCAAAGCAATGAATCAAAAATGTGGTGTGAGATGCTATGATTGGATTTATGTATATGAAATGATCACAAGCCATGGTGTGAATGGGTGAGGGCAAATTTGGGGTGTTTACACCCAAGGCTGGGGCAAGCTGCTACCGGTGGAGAAGAAGGAGGACAGATTCGGTTTGGGTTACAAACCATTCCGACAAGATCAAGTAGAGGCTGCTAAAGAGCCCAAGTTCATCAGTGGGGGAATGCTCACCCCAGATGCTATCAATAACGTGGAAGACGAGGCAGAAAGCAACCTCAACTTGGAGAGCTATATTCGTCCAAGGATCCCGGGTCACCAAGTCCTTAACTGGTCTTCCCAGGAAATTATAAGGGTTACTCCTGCAGAGTAATTATTATTTCTTGTTTATAACACAAAAGGCCAAAGTACAAATACAAATACTTGTTTATAACACTCTCAAGTACAAATACTTGTTTATAACACACTCTTTTCGACACCCGTCAGTGTCACTCCATCCCCACAAAAGGCCAAAGTATCTCCTTTGCACTCTCAAGACAGATGCCTGTTTATATTTATGCATACTTGACGCTCGTCCGTGTCAAACCTTCCCCAGCAAGTCGAACACTCGTTCATGTCTTACAATACTTCACCAACAAATCAATACTCACTCATACTTATACAGAAGTCTTTGATACTCGTCCGTATCTTGTTTATATCACTCCTCAACAAATTCGACACTCGTCCGTGTTCTTTGTTAACCAGTTGGTACTCGTCTGTATCATCATCTTTGAACACGCGTCAGCGTTTGTTTCTACCGATACTCGTCCGTATCATGGTTCTAAGGATGCTCGTCCGCATCTTTAATCTATACACGTCGTCAAACACTTATACCTTTTATTCTTGAGTGTAAGCACTCGTCCGTGTTTATCGTTCCCCAGTAAGTCACCAACAAAAACTTTCTTCTATCGGACATTCGTCCTATGTCGTGATATTTCGGCAGCCGTCCCCTGCCAGGTGATCGTCCTTCACCTTCGGATGATCGCCCCTCATCCTTTTCCCCAGTGGAACCTCCATTGTTGGAACCTTTTTATCTGGCATTCGTCCTATGTCGTGATATTTTTAGAAGTTGTCCCCTGCTAGGTGATCGTCCTTCACCTGTGATGACCGTCCCTCATCATTTTATCTGATGGTCGTCCCCATCATTGATCTTGTTATCCGACATTCGTCCTATGTCGTGATAAACCCCGAGAGAAGTCGTACCCTGTTAGGTGATCATCCTTCACATCTTGATGATCGTCCTTCATCATCCTTATCTGATGGCCGTCCCCATCGTCGACCTTTCTATCCGACATTTGTCCTATGTCGTGATAAAGAGCAGTTGTCCCCTGCTAGGTGATCGTCCTTCACCTTTGATGACCATTCCTCATCATTATTTCATTTATTCTTTGTCCCGATGGCCGTCCCCGTCGTTGTTTACTTTACATTCCAAAGCCTGGTGGCTGTCCCCATCATTGCTTTTCTTATTACTTTAATCCTCAGAGAGTTTTATTTTTATTACCTAATGGCCGTCCTCGTCATGGTCTCTTCATTCCCCCAGCTTGTCGGTCGTCCCCGTCATTGCTTTGCTTACTTTATCCCTAGCATTCGTCCTCTGCTCGATGGTCGTCCTCCGTCGCCTCCATTTAATAATCATACTATACTACCTTTCACAATTTATATCCCTTTTCTTCTTATCCCCAGCGAGTGCAAATTTCGGACTGCCTTTGGTATTCAACCACAAGTTATCTTGTTTATCTCTTAAGCCAGGCGCTTACACCCTGCACAGCTAACTCATGCTTGAATAGGGGCAGCTGTAAACACCCCAAATTTGCCCTCACTCTTTGTCCACCATGGCTTTTGATCTTTCATGTTTGCATAATCATAAGCATTACATCTCATATTGCATTTTTGTTTCACTACATAGTTCAAGTTAATCTGCATCAAGGGTTTGTGATCTGAGCTATCCAAGAGTTCATCAGAGCCATCCCAAAGGTCTTAAAGCTTTCCAATAGGGTCCATGTGTGTTCTATCCTCATATTATGCTCCCCAAAGTTCATGAAAGTCAAGGGATCACAAGGATTGGCAAAGGCATGGAAGCAGAGCTAGGGTTTTCCTGCACAGATGACAAAAATTAGGGTTTTGGTTTCAGAGGCCTTAACTCCAAAATTTTGGGTCATTCTTGTTTCTAATGGTCTTAATATGTTATAAGGATCATGTGTACCAAGTTTGATGAAGAAACTCATTGTGGAAGTCATCTGATCATTGGGTAACTTCTTGAGCAAGTTAAGTCAAAATCAAGGCATCTGAGACCCCCAACAAGGGAACCAAAGGATCATTTTCATTATATTGAAGTTCAATGATCTTTATTTGATCTTAGAAGTGGTTGGAAGTTCACAAGATTGAAGAATTTTGAGCCAATTGCAAACATGCCATTTTTGGAAATGACTTGAAATGCAAACTTTCCATTTTGGGAAAGATTTTCAACCTCCTCTTTCATGACCAAAAAAGCTTCAAATGAAAAATTCTTGGGCATGAAAGTTGTATATTAGGTCTTTCCCTTTTCAAAAAGTACAAGAACATGTCTTTATTTATCCTCGAACTCAAGATATGGCCTTTCAAAGTTGGCAAAAATCCTATAATTTCAAGTTTCATGTCAAAGAGGGATTTTGCATTTTGGCATGTTCAAGCATTCTAATGACCTCTAATGTGCACAAACACTTCACAACATGTCAAATGAACTTCAAAAGATCAGAATTATGCATTGAACCTAGGGTTTTCATGACTTGTGATCCATGAAACTTCAAAGAGGGAAATTTGCAAAACTTGTGATAACTCATGATCCAAGCCTTCCAGCACATCAAAATCAATCCCATGGCCATCCTTGAACCAAGCTGAGGCCAGACACCCCATGAAACCACCTCTGACTCGTGCCATGCTTCAAGTACACCTCACTTTGACTTTTTGCAAAATGGCTCATACCAATCAAGTTGTGCCACCACCCACTTTCTGAGCAATCCCATTGGTTTATACAAACATCAGAGACCACAAAACATACAACACACAAGGCTGAAACCTCTCATACACTCAGATTGCCAAAAACCTCAAGAAACCTTCATCTCTTTGAAATTCATAGCACAACCATCAAAACTTCAAACTTCTTCCACCAATCAACTCAGCATCACCCCAGGATCATTTCCCACCCATCACCATAGCCTGAAACACTCTCAAACTCAAACAAGATTTCTGCAACTTCAGAAACATAACACTCAAAATAGACACTCTAAGCTTCATCCAAGCTTGCCAATAGCTTCAAGAGGTCAAATGGGGTGGATTGCACAAAGGAGGAGCTCTGAAAGGTCATATTTGCAGTTCATCATCTTAGGTAGTCATCAAGAACTTTTTTTCCAGAAATCTTCTTTTAAGTTATAGAATGATTATGCATGCTCTCTAGATCACTCTGATGTATTTTGTTTTGAAAATGATTGAGAAATGAGTATGTATGCTTGGTCTGAAATTTTTGCCGTTTTGATGTTCTTGTTTGAATCTTGTTATTGATGAATGATAAATGATTTTTAGGGCTGGATTAATGTTCAGGGTGGTTAGTGGAATGATTCTGGAGGTTTTGGGGGCTTGGGGTGACGTATTGAGGGAACTCAAGTGAGAGTTTGGCCGGAGAAGATGACCGGAGCTTAGCTCCGGTCACCTGAGATTAATTAGGGCTAATTAGGGTTAGTTTGCCAATTTAAACGTGGACCATTGGATGTGTGTTTTAATTAGTTAACGGATGGCCCATATCATTTCATTAAACCCTAAATCTGAATTAATTAATTTAATTAAGTTGTTTAACCCAGAAGCAATCCCAGCCATTAGATTGCGCGCGCAGTCAACCCTCCCTTGCCCAATTTGAATCTGAGCCCTCAGATCAGCATAATATCCATTAAATCCATTTTTATTTCATTATAATTCATTTCTTTTGTGCAATTTATTTAAAATATCAAAAAGCATTCAAAAAATATGAAACTTTGCATTCTGATTCCAAATATTTTTTTCAATCTAAAAATGATTTTTTTTATTTTTTGCATTAAAAAAATATTTTTAAAATATGTAAATGTTATTTTTAATTAATTAATGGATTTTAATTAATTAAAAATACATTTAGGTTTCTAAAAAACACCAAAAAATTCACGAACCATTTCAATTCATCTAGAAACATTTTCAAACTCATCATAAAAATTTCTTTTTAGGTTTGATCATAATTTCACAATTTTCTTTGAATTAGGGTTCTTTAAAATCACATTTTCTAACCCTAATTTGAAAAATTCATTTATGCCTAACCATGATGAGTTTGAACTTGGTTCTTTTTGCATTGTTTCACATATTGCATGTAGTTTCTAGGTTATTTTTCTCATGAATTTATCTTGCATTTTAAAATTGATTTGCATTTTTCCTTTTGAATCACCCAAAAACCCTAGAAAACTTTGGAAAATCATAACTTTTGATAGGTTAGGCTTCTGACCTCCTCCTTTGGGGTGTGACCTAATATGGGATTAGGGTTTGTTTGAGTTTGATTTCAAATTTTTATCATGTCATATGCCTTTGTTTTATCCATTGGCATCTCACATATCCATGTAACCCTAATTTCTCATGTTCATTTGCATTCACCTTGCATATGCATCATTATATGAACTTGCCATGACATTTCATGCATTAATATGTCATCTTAGACATCTTAGGAAATGTTAGCACCTTGTTCAATCATTTCTTCACTCATTTTCCATGATTAGCATTCACTTTATTTCATAAACTTTCATGTGTTTTCAAACTTCAAAGCATGCTTCCTTTGCATCTCATCTTTGTATGATCACACATATGCATATTGTATGGCTTTGCATCATATCACATGGAATTTACATGGCATAAACAATTCTGACTTTGATAATTGCATCTCACTTCATTTAATTTCTTTATGCTTTATACTTTATGCATTCATGCTAACACTTTCAGGTTTGGTAAGTTATTTTGGGAGGTGGATTTGCCTTCACCTCTCACTTCTTCTTATCATTTTAATATTTATTTTAACTTGTCCTTGAAGTGAATTTGATTCACTTATGTTCCATCTCTCTCTCACTTTCTTCCTTTAAGTTACTTATCTTCTTAGGAAGTAAGTAACTTATTCTTCTGCTTCCTCCTCCTTTCATCTGCTTCTTCCATTGGTGGCTTCCTTGAAGATCTTTCTTAAGCCTCATAAACCATAGAATATCCAAGCATGATAATAATTAGGGTTGTAATTAGTCCCCGTTAGCTTTTTACCTTTGAGTCTCCTTGAGTCTCTCTTCTCACCTCAATAATCAGAGACTAAACTCTTAAAGTTTTAGGACTTTGGAATTAGGGTTATGCCTGCATCTTTCTATTAGGATGGAGTGTATAACTTTAATCCTAAGTGTTAAACCTTTAATTTGTTTAAACCTCTTAATAAAATTATCTAATAATCACTAAGACTTTATCTTGTAACTTGTGCCTTACATTAGGGTTCTAATTCTTCCTTATGGTTAAGAAGGACTAACCCTAGTGTTTAATGGACAAGTTCCCCTCAAGTTGTCTTACAAACCATAAAATCCATTTCTTAATCTCATCCCTTTAATTAAAATCCATTTAATAAAGGCTTGTTATATAATGAATTTAATCCCTAACCATGGATTAAGTTAAGGTATCTTCCTCCGCTTAAGTGTGCTCATCTATTATCCTTCTATTAGGATGGTGTAATGAGTTCACTAATCTGTGATTAGAGATTAAACTCATTACTTAACACTAAAAAAATCCAAAAACATCTAATTAATCACAAGTAGGTTAATGATCTTAATCCTACATCATCATGGTAATTAAGTTGAGATGCTTATCTCATACTTAAGTAGGCTCATTATCCCTAATCAGGGAGGATATAATGAGTTTACAAACCCTTGATTTAGGCTTAAGCTCATTTATTTATGCAGAACACCAAAAACAATAACAAAACTGAAAACACAAAAACAAACAATAATCGTCTCCTTCGGGATTCTTTTCTCATCACATTCATTCATAAGCGAGAACTTGCTTCTTCTGTCTAATGGAAGACAGTTAGCACTCGAGCCAGACGAGTCATACACTTGAGCATAGGCAAGCAAGCAATTCACAGTCAATTTTTTTTCCAGTCTCTTTGAGTCGAACTACGGTGTTCTGACTTCCTCATTGCACGCGAGAATACGTAGGCATAACTTAACTGTTATCAAACAAAAGTCTCTGTGTCTTCCCCCTCTTTCAGCATTCTCTTTTAGGCCTCAGTTCCTGAGCATTTCACTCTCTTTTGCACTGACACCTGTACATTCATTTCTTAGCTTTTGCACACAGATAGAACATACACTACCCCTTTAAACACAATCTTATAAGTGTGGATCCCGTCGAGTACGACGGACAATCTGGGTGCTAATACCTTCCCAGGTTGATACCAACCCCCTTTCTCAGTTTCTCTGGTTTGCAACCGTCTTATCCATCTCTTTTTCTAGGTTTATGCAGCATTACCTTTCCTTCGGGATAAAAATGCCTAGCTGGCGACTCTATTCACTTCACCCTCATTTTCTCTATTCGCCGACCGTTCGCGTCTGCACCGGGATGCAAATCTTCGGGAGCGACACTCATTTCAATTCATTTCTTTATGCTTTATGTCTTATGCATCCATACTAACATTTTCAGGAACTTTTGGTAAGTTATCTGGGAGGTGGATTTGCCTTCACCTCCCACCTCCCACCTTTTCTTATCTCATTCATTTGCATTTACATGTATTTGAAGTGAATCTAATTCACTTATGGTCCATCATTCTCACTTTCTTTCTTTCAAGTTACTTATCTTCTTCAGGAAGTAAGTAACTTGTTATTCTTCTTCCTTCTCTTTTCATCTGCTTCTTCCATTGGTGGCCTTGAAGATCTTTTCTCTTAAGCCTAACAAACCATAGGATATCCAAGCATGATAACTTTTAGGGTTGTATATAGTCCCCCTTAGTCTTTTACCTTTGAGTCTCCTTGAGTCTCTCTTCTCATCTCAATAATCAGAGACTAAACTCTTAAAGTTTTAGGACTTTGGAATTAGGATTAAGCTTGCATCCTTCTCTTAGGATGGAGTGTATAACTTTAATCCTAAGTGTTAAACCTTTAATTTGTTTAAACCTCTTAATCAAATCACATTAATAATCACCAAGAATTTATCTTGTAACTTGGGCCTTAAATTAGGGTTCTATCTCTTCCTTATGGTTAAGAGGGACTAACCCTAGTGTTTAATGGATAAGTCCCCCTCAAGTTGTCTCACAAACTTAAAATCCACTTCTTAATCTCATCCCTTAATTAAAATCCATTTAATTGGGGCCTGTTATATAATGAATTTAATCCCTAACCATGGATTAAGTTGAGGTACCTTCCTCAGCTTAAGTATTCTCATCTATCATCCTTCTATTAGGATGGTGTAATGAGTTCGCTAATATGTGATTAGAGATTAAACTCATTACTTAACACTAAACAAAAACATCTAATTAATCAAAAGTAGGTTAATGATCTTAATCCTACATAATCATGGTAATTAAGTTGAGATGCTTATCTCATACTTAAGTAGGCTCATTATCCCTAATCAAGGATGATATAATGAGCTTACAAGCCCTTGATTTAGGCTTAAGCTCATAAACATATGCAAAATACCAAAAAAAATAACAAAATTGAAAACACAAAAACAAACAATAATCATCTCCTTCGGGATTCTTTCCTCATCACACTCATTCACAAACGAGAACTTGCTTCTTCCGTCTAATGCAAGACAGTTAGCACTCGAGCCAGACGAGTCATACACTTGAGCATAGACTAGAAAGCAGTTCACAGTCAATTTTATTTTCATTCTCTTTGAGTCGAACTATGGTGTTCTGACTTCCTCATTGCACGAGAGGATACGTAGGCATAACTTAACTGTTATCGAACAAAAGTCTCTATGTCTTCCCCCTCTTTCAGCATTCTTTTTAAACCCTCAGTTTCTGAGCAATTCATTCTTTTGCACTGACACCTGTATATTTCTTTTCTTAGCCTTTTCACACAGATAGCACATACACTTACCCCTTTTAACACAATATTTTAAGCGTGGATCCCGTCGAGTACGACAGACAATCTGGGTGCTAATACCTTCCCAGGTTGTAACCAACCCCCTTTCTCAGTTTCTCTAGTTCGCAACCATCTTATCCATCTCGTTATAGGTTTATGCAGCATTACCTTTCCTTCGGGATAAAAATGCCTAGTTGGCGACTCTATTCAATTCATCTTCATTTTTCTCTTTTCGCCGACCGTTCGCACTTGTACCGGGATGCAAATCTTAGGGAGCGACATGATTATGCAGGATGTAAGACCGATAGAAAAAACACAAGTGGTACTTGCCACATTCTCTGGAATGCACTAGTATCGTGGGCATGTAAGAAGCAAGCATGCGTTGCACTTAGCACGGCCGAAGCGAAGTACATCACAGCAGGCAGTTGTTGTGCACAGATCTTGTGGCTTAAGCAAAAACTCCTTGATTTCGGTGTAGACCTTGGTTGCATTCCTCTCCAATGCGACAACACAAGTGCCATCAACATCACAAAGAACCCGATCATGCATTCAAGGACAAAGCACATAGACATCCGACATCATTTCCTTCGAGATCACGTGCTCAACAGAGATGTAGATGTTACTTTCGTGGTACACACAACCAACTTGCTGACATATTCACTAAACCATTGGCAAAAGAACCTTTCTTCAAGATTCGGCGAGAACTTGGAATTCTCGATGAAGGTGACATCTAACTTAACTTAAACTTGCTCGTTATATGTTATAGTAGCTTAAAATATGATTATTTTCACTTTTATGTTACAAAATTCTATCATTCCATTTTCGCCGTTTTTTATTTTTCTCTCTTTCGGATGCCCGAAAATAATCAGTTTCAAAATATTTTTTGATAAAAAGTTGCGAAATATCATGTGCTAACACTTTGTGAAAAGTTTTTGTCAAAAATATTTACCATTTGCTTGCTACATTGTTGCTATTTTTTTTTAAATTTTTTGACTTATATTACTTTTAAAGCAAGTATCTATTTTATGACTTATATTACTTTTACAGCTTTCATGTGCTAACCTCCTATTAAAGTACTTTTCCCATCCTTTTTGTCGATGACAAAGGGGGAGAAGTCTTTAGTATGCTTTCTTGTTTCTCTCATTATGCAAAATTTGTTTTTACAAACCTCCTAGTATCACTTTGAGGGGGAGCACCTTCAAAGGGGGAGTTTTTGGAGAAACCAAGAAGCAAACTTCATTTTCACTTTTGGTTGTCATCATCAAAAAGGGGGAGGTTGTAGAAGGAAGCCTCTCAAATCACATTTTGATGATAACAACACATTTATCAAGTCTTGAAAGCAAGCAAAAAGGATCGCTCAAAGCTCCATTAAAAAAGAGTTCACAAAGACAAAGTTTCGCATTGGAAGGTATATCTTATTTCTCATGAACCAATAATGTTTATTAAGTGTTCAACTTAGGATGCACTCACATTGCCTATTTTTCAAACAAACCATTTCACATGCCTTTTGTTACTGATCAAAATTTTAAAATAAATTTTTCTGGTTTTTGATCAAGTAACCGGTTACCGTGTAGGTAGTAATCGGTTACTTCAGCCCAGATTTGAAAAATGCTTTTAACGCTACATCATGTAACCGGTTACCTATTGGGTAGTAACTGGTTACCACTCTTTAAAATCCAGAAATTGTTTTATTCAAATTTTGAATTTTGTATTATATTTTTCAAAATGAAATGAGATATCTTTTCAAATTTTGTACCTTTTCCAAGAGGTATCTTATATCTTATTTAAAATATTTTGTGCAGAATTTTTAAAAACAACCTCCTAACAATTTTTCATAAAATCTCTAAACAATCAAAGTTACTCTTTTTAAATATTTTCAAATATTTCAAAGTGTTCATATTATTCATCATTTTCATACACTTTAGTGAACACTAATATTCATTGTTTGTGAGTGAGAAATATAAAAGGAGAAGATCAACATTGCTTGATATTACAAGATTTCAACATTTCTACATTTCTACATTTCATTCAAAGATTAATTCTTGTATTGACTTACGATCCAGGATTGTTGGACGTAAGGTTTAATGCTTGTAAGAGGATTATTATTGCACATTGTTGATGTATAGTTGTTAGAAAGTAGGCTTCACCGGTTTTGGTGTGATAGGTTGTACGATCTGAAACTATAGTGGAAATCTCTTTCGGTTTGGAAAGGTGACTGAATGTACCTTCAGATTGTGAAGGGAGCCAGGATAATTGCTTGTGTCTTTTACTTTTCGCATTACCGCTTTCCTTTCTTAAACACTTACAAGAGAAAAATCCATCCACCGATAAATAACCGCGAAAATTTTATATAACCTAATTCACCCCCCCCCCTCTTAGGCTATCTTTGTAACTATAATAGCTTGTAGTGCTTGATCTGGATCTTCAATCTTAGCTTCATCCTCAAGTTTTATTAAGCAATTTATGTTGAATCAAAGCCTCACATAGCCTTTATTTGGCTCTATGTCAAGTCCAAGCATCAAGAGAAGTTCCTCTGGTCTTCTTACAACCTTGGATTCAGCTTCCACAGGTTTAGATTTCTAAATTGTATGCTTTGAATTCGTTGACTGTAAGCTTATTTCTACTAATTTTGGAGCTTATTAGAAGCTATTGAACCTCTGGCTAGATGATAGGCTCAATAAGAACATAGATTCAATTTCTAGGGAAAATTTATTGGCTTCAGATCATTGTGTATGTGCACGATATGTGAAAATTAAGGATTGATTTGTGTTCTATGTGGCATGTTGAGCATTTTGATATAGATTTCTTTAATTTCTGGGAGGTTTGAGTGTTGCAAAGACAGGAGGATGGCCGGAGAAGATGACCGAAATCTTCTCCGGACGACGAGGGTTTCATTTAGGGTTTTAGAGTTCATATTAAGTCATGGTCGTTGGATTAGTTTGATTGAAATCTCATGATGTGGCCAGCAAATAAATGAACCATGTCCATAACATGTGCTCTCTTTTTTCATAATTTTGACTTTGACCATTCGTATGTGCATGAGTGTGTGTTTGTTACCATGTGTATTGCATCAGATTCACTTGATTTGGTTACTTTTATGATCATCTTGCGCTGACCTCATCATAGGGCTCTCAGTGAGTCAACTTGTTGACTAATCTCCACCATAACTTCCATGCACTTACACATTGATGGACTGGGTTCATAGATGCTATTCACACACCCCCCCCCCTTTTGAGCCCAACTTATTTTGAACTGAAATATTACTAATGTTGCACCATTTCCCCATGTTTCTTGGATTTTAATTTTATTTTTGCATACTTTATGATTTTTATTTCTTAAAAATACCTAAACACTTCTAAAAATTCCATAAAAATTCATAGAGCATATAAATTCATTTTACTAATTTTAAATATTTTTATTTTCTAATTTTATTAATTTTTGGATTTTATTTTGAATTTCATTGTTATTTTGTTTTCACTTGATTTCTTCTTTGATACTTGAACTTTCACATTTTATTTCTCTTAACTCATTAAATATTTTTCATCCGTTATTTTTCCATTAATTGAATATCCTCTTGAAGTGCTTAAAAACATTTTACTTGCATGTTTAAAATCATTTTAGCATGCATTTTGAGACTAATCTTTGAGCATATGCATTGTGTGATATTTTGTGACTTTGAGGTCTCTTTTGTCCTAGTTTTCTTTTGAGTTTTGTGTGATCTCTTAACATGTTGTTTTCTTCATACTTTAGTATTTTGTGACCTATTTTCATAATTTTTTCAAGTTGTTTGCTAATTTTTTGATACCTTGTGATTGAAGCAACATTGTGGATCCCTTCTTTCTTCCATTAGACTTAACCCTTAGGATGCACCTGTGCCATTGTATTAGAATCTTTTTTTTGAGATTATAAGTCATCCTTTAGATATTATAGGTCTTATCTTTACAATTATAGGTATTCTTCATATGTGTTTGCATTTGGTTAGTGTTTGTGCATCCTACTTTGTTATTTGACCTAGTTTCACATCCATCTCTTCTCTAACACTTGACATGCTTCTGTTGTGAATCAAATATGATCATCCAATCATCTAATATGCATATCATCTTGTGTATGCTACTTAACCATACTCATTTCATCCATGTTTACATTTCAGACATCATTTATGACTTGCATCTCAAGTAATTATCATTTGTTCCTTATGTGACATCTCTTGCCTACTTTCTTGAATTGTCTTGACATGTTTTACATATGAATTTGGTATGATCATAATTGAATTCTCATAAAATCATATATGTTATATGCTATTTACTTGCATTCATTTTCATCTATTTTTCATCTTTGACTTGTAACTTTAACTTGTTGTTTTCTTCTTATGTGAACATGAATTTGTCTTCTTATTTTCATCTCATGTCTTTATAAATTAACTCATCCATGCGTTGTATGATCATTTCAAATTATCTTTAGACATTATTATAGATTATCACATTCTGACTTTAGTGATTAGTCATGCATTCATTCAAGTTATATGCCATATGCATTCATACTTCCTAAGTTGTGCATTATGTGAACTTGTTTAATTCTTTCGCTTGCCTTTTGACCTAGTTTGAGTTTATTTGGATACCTTAGACCTATTAGAGCATTAATAGGATTAGGTTCTGAATTGGAGGGTTCTCATACCTTAGGATCTCTTTCATTTGATTTCTTAACTTGTTTGAGTTCTCCTTACTTCTTATTTGCAATTATGATTTGTGTAGCTAACTTTTCAGGGGCTAATGGTAAGTCACTTTAGTGTGGGTGTGCATCCACATTCTAATTTCTTCACTCATCTTTTAATAATTCAATTCGTATTTGATTAAGCCTTTAAAGATGCTTTGCTTGTATAATATTTTATCATCCCTCTTAGAAACAACTTAGCCTCCATCTTGGAAGTAAGTTATTTCATATTCTTCTTCTTCTTCTTCTTCTTCTTCTTTCTTTTCCTCCTACTTTCTTTTAGGATAGTGTTACTCAAGCCACACTAACCCTAGGGTATCTATGCATGATAACTCTTAGGATTGATAGTTTCCCCTTAGATGTTTAACCTTTGCTCTTTTGGGTCTTTCTCTTTTCTCATCTCAAAAATCAAATCAAAAACACCTAATAAAGGTTGAAATAACTTTTTGTGCCATGAGCCTTATTCCACGGGGAACTTGCATCCATCACATCCTGGGGTAATGTGAGCTTGTCTAGCATGATGCACAAGTCTTCAAAATGAAGTTGTTTCACAAAATATCTAAAAGAAACTTCTTCATTCAAAACAACAAAAACACTTAATAAAGGAAGTAGGCTAGTGTGCTTAAGCCCTGATCATTGGAACTAAGTTTAGGGGTCTTCTCCGTACTAGTGTGCTTCTTCTTCATTCCATCTTGGACTGAAGTAAGAAGCACACACTTCATTGAATGAGACTTGAATACACTCTTCTATGCAAACCCTTAAATAAAAAGCTTCTAAAAAACATCAAATAAAAAATAATGTTTTTCCTTCGGGAATTCTCTTCTCATCTCTCTCATTCTAAATGAAAGAACTTACTCCTACTTGTCATTTGAAAGACGATATACACTCAAGCCAGACGAGCCAAACACCTAAGCTTAGGCATAAGCAGTTCAAACCCTAAAAACACAAGCAAGTTGTGTCAGTCATTTTGAGTCGAACTACAATGTTCTGACCTTCCTATTGCACAAAGGGAATACGTAGGCACATGCAATGACACTTGGCGAACATAATCCTTCAGTTTCTTTTCAGTCCTTTCCAGTAGTAGTAGCAGATGCCTTCACCCTTTGAAATAGTGCTAGCAAGCATGGATCCCATTAGGTACGACGAACGATCTAGGGTGCTAATACCTTCCCATTACTTAACCAAGTTTGTGCATCATTACCCTTCCTTTGGGATAAAATGCCTGGCTGGCGACTCTTCCTTTTTCATGCCACTTTTGCGTCTGTACCAGGATGGAAATCCCGGGAGCGATAGCCCCTATGTGAGTCAATCCTAGCAATTATTTATTTATGTTTCTTTGGTTGTTTATTTGTTTGTTGTTGCGTGCTTTAGTTTAGCTTTTCTGTATTATTTACAGTTTACTTCCTTACTTTATTTACAGCTTTCAGCATTTACATTTCATGCATCATTATACTAGACTGTCTAGTTTTCTTGGTGGGATAGGAGTTTCTGTGAGATGAGCCCAATACCTAGGCTCGAGTGCATCATATACTTTAGCGTGGGAAATCACTTTCCTTTCATGATATCTTGTCATGCGAGTAGTAGTGAGTTCCACACCCATATTGTGACTGTTCCGAAAATATTCTACTATAGGGGTCTTCCCTATTCTAGGATACGACTTTGATAGTTATTTGCATCTGGGGATCGATCACTGAGGACCTTTGTGGAAACAACCCTCTCCAGTGGTGATAGTAGCAGACCACATTTGTTGGCAAACCCACTCGCACCCGAGGTCCCACCGAGAACTCACATAGGATGGCCTTGTTCTTTCATAAAAACTCAGTCAAAGCACTCTTCGTATGGTGATAGTATTATACCCTTCGAGATGAATGTATTATTTCTTATCAATCTTAGTGCTTGAAGCTGGGGACTTATGGGAGATGCTTGTTTGTAGGAATCAGTGGAGACCTCCTCGATTAGTGTATAGTGCCAAACCGGAAATAATGACTGTATTATCACTTCTCGACTTAAGAGTAAGAGAAGATGACCCTTAGCACTACTAGTGAGATGGAGGAATTGTTTACATGTTTTGAGGAACCTTGGCCTTTTACATACCCGCTTCATCTATGTGTTCTATGAACAGTGATTTGGTTCTATACGATTTATGGTTCTCAACTTGGGTTTTGTACAGAGATATTGTTATTGATATGGCTCTACACAGGCACTTGGCTCACTACTTAACACCTACACTAAACACATTTCACTGATCACATGACTTGCATTGCATCATAACATAATTAACCATTTGTGTTTTTCTTTCTCAGGTTATTATATAGTGTTCCCAATTCTGGTGGTATTATATGCTTTTATTCCAGATGACTGAAAGTGGTCCCAGAAAGAACAATGTGCATTACACTTTCTCGAGGCATGAAACAAAAGATATCCAAGAGCTGATTGACCTAATGGATGATAAAATGTTGGACAACTCCAGAAAGAAGTATGGGCTGATTATGAGTTATGTAGATAAGGCTACTCCAGAGAAACACAATGGTTTGCATACACTCCTTCAGTTCTATGATCCTCAGCTGAGATGTTTTGTTTTCACTGATTACATGTTGATGCCTACCCTTGAAGAACTTGGCAACATCTCGAGGGTTCCAATCAGGAAAGTCTTCCTTTCTACAGTTCTACGAGAGTTCCTTCGAGCGAAGACATTGCCAAAGCAACTCATTTGAGCATGGCTCTGATTAATGACAACATTAAAGAGAAGAGGGAAAGTAAAAGATTTCACTTGTAGTTTCTGATCTCTGAAGCTAAGATGTGTGATAGGAAGCAAGAGTTGGTAGCTTTTAGTGCAGTTCTGGCCTTGATTGTGTATGGGATTAGCATGTTCCCAAATGAGAAGGATTTTGTGAGTATGGATGTTGTAGCCATATTTATTAAGAGGAATCCCATTCCAACGTTGTTGGGAGATTTTTGATATGTCGTCCATTACAATACTGAGAAAAAACGTGGGAGATTGGTATCTTGTTATGCATCCTTGTTCTATACTTGGTTTGCTCATCACCTTCCGAAGGCAGGACCCTTTTTGGAACTCAAAAGTATTGTTAAGTGGTCCAAGAGATTGATGGGTTTGACTGCTGCTGATATTACTTTGTGCTATAACAATGGCATGGCTGGAATGGAGCTTCTTAATAGTTGTGGTGATTTCCCTAATGTGCCTTTGCTCGGAAGAAAAGGGGGAATTAACTACAACCCGTGGTTGGCCATCAACCAATTTGGATACTCGTTGAAGACACATAAAAAAGAAAAAGAGGTAGTAGAGTCCTTGTACTTTCCAGCTAAGGGAAATGAAGATAGATCTGTTCAGATTTCTCAAGCTTGGACTGTCAGAGTCTGGAAAGGAAAGAAGGAATTTAGGAATATAGATCCCAAGACATATTCACCTTATGCTGACTGGTTGAGGCATTGTGTCAAGGTTATGCTTCTTCCATTCTTAGTGGAACCACCTCTATATCCTAAAGTAGTTGAACCATAAACCACCGTGCCCATTGAAGAATTCCAAAAGTTGGAATCCTTGCTCCATGAGGTCAAAGTTGAAAATTATGAAATCAATGATCTTCACCAACACTAGGTCCATGTCAATCAGGAATTAGAAGCGAAAAGTTCACTTTGCTCAGAAGGCCATGGAAGACAAATAGAAAGAGTTTTAAGAAGAGAGTTTTATTTCTGGAAAAAGGATCTAGCTGAGATAAACAAGGCTAGTGAGCGGTGAAGGATTAATAAATCGTTAGCTGAAGTAAACAAACCTATCACCCTTTGGCAGGAACAATGGGAAGCCAACTAGAGGCAACAAAAGAAGATATAAAAAGAGAATAAGCTGAAGATTAAAGATTTGTAAGGCCATGTGGAGAGTCAAAATGAAGAGCTTCAAAAGGCCCATAAACAGCGTCGAGAATATCTTCAAAGGCTTGAATAGAATCAGAGATTGATGGAGGATGCTCAAAGGGAGATTGTTCAACTCAAGGTTTGGGCTGAGACTAAGAAGGCTAGGTCAGAGCCAAACCCTAGTGGGGTGGACGAAGAAGTGTTTCATCAGCAAATTAGTTCCTTGCATGCATCTTTTGATCAGAGAGACCTCCTTATCCAGAAACTGATTGAGGATCTTGGACACCCGAATACTGCTCAGTTGTTCAAAGCTGTCAAGAAGTACAGTTTGAGTTTGAAAGATGTAGAGTTTCGTAGGACTTGATTTCTTGATATACTTGATTACTCACAGGCTTGTTGTGGGAATCATTGTTTTTACTTTTCCTGAATGTTGAATGTTGTAAACCTTTTAACCCTCTGGGGAATCTTTGTTGATTTATGAGCTTCTTTAGATCATTGGGAATTGTTAGTTTTCTGAATTATTGTGCATGCACTGACACTGGTTCCAGACTCAGCTTCATCAGGGAAATCATACCTGAGCCCTATGTAGATGCTTCTTCTCAAAAGTCAGATCCCAAAAGCCATATGGATTTCTTTGTTCTTATTGAATACCGAAATTGGGACGTAATTGACCTTGAGAATGAAAAGCACAACATTTGCATAGAATGTATATCACTTTATTTTTTGTTTTTTCAGGTACAGGTGCGAATTTTTGATATCTATTCACTTATAAGCACTATAGCGGGTAAACGAGTTCACCAATATCCGACCTGAGAAAACGGACCCAGGATAATGAAGGAAATGCAAACTGAATTGGCTGAGCTAAGAAATAAGATGAACCAGTTCTTGACGCTCATGACTGGTATGGCTCAAAATTAGGAAACGTTTCAGTTAGTGGTCGAGCGGACAGAGGAAAACCCAGAAGGTAATCAGGGAAATCCAAATGGTACTCCTACTCCACAAGGAAACCCGTCGGTCATCCCTGTTCTAAATGCAACCGGAGCTCCGGGTGGAAAGAATGGTTGTAATGCTGGTTATGCCCATCATGGGGAGATGGAAGGGCAAGAGGATCAATTTAACTTGATTGAGGGAGAGATGGACACTCAGAATGCTGCAGTAAATAGGAGATTTAAGGAAATAACTGAGAAGATCCGATCCATTGAATCTCAAAATACCCTAGGCTTTGATGTTTTTGACTCAGGCTTGGTCCCTAGGGTGAGAATTCCATACAAGTTCAATCCACCGTCCTTCGACAAGTATAATGGAACTACTTGTCCTAAGACTCATCTGCAATCTTATGTGGGAAGGATTGCCGCTCACACTGACGATGAAAAACTATGGATGTGCTAATTTCAAGACAGCCTAACCGGGGCATCTCAGGAGTGATATACGAAGTTGAGTCGGGCTTCAGTCAGAAATTGGAAAGAGCTAGTTGAGGCTTTTGTTAAGCAATACCAGTACAATATGGACATCTCACCCAATCGTACTCAGCTGCAGAGTATGTCTCAGAATACGAAAAAGAGTTTTAAGGAATATGCTTAGAGATGGCGCCAGCTTGCTGCCATGGTTCAACCCATATTGTTGGATCGTGAGATGGAATATATGTTTATGGGAACTCTCTAGGGAGAATTTCTTGATAGGTTGGCTGCTTGTCCCTCGACTGGATTTACGGATATAGTGGTTGCCGGAGAAAGAATTGAATATTTGTTAAAACTTGGAAAGATGAAAGATATCAAAGGTGCCAGCTCTTCAGGGACAAAGAAACCGTTTGTTGGTCCCCAAAGAAGAAAGGAAGGCGAGACTAACACTGTTTACGAATGAAAAGGCAGGGTTAGAGGTCGTCCTAACTCTTATTTTCAGGTAGCTGCGGCCACTATTCCAACTCCATCTTATCAGCCACAGCAGCAACCACTGTATAATTAGCCGCAAAACAATCAGCAACAACAGAGACCGTATCAACGACAACCCAGGAAATATGATTGTGTTTTTGACCCAATTCCTATTACCTACATTATAACACCCTGTTTTCTATCCTTGAATATAATTAAAATCAGAGTTTACAAAAAATTTCCACATAAGCGGGATATCACATTTCAACTTTCAATAAATTTTCAACTTAAATCATATCATGCTTAATACATAACACTTTTCATAAATCAATATAAAACAACATCATATTACTTAAATAATTCAACTTCATAAAACATCACGCAACGGATTCATAAAATAACTTGCAACATCTTTATCCAACGTAGAAACAACTTCCAAATAACCAACAACTATTCTAAGATACTTCAAGTAATTAAAATTTGGCATGCAAAAAAGTCAACTAAAACAGACACACGTCATTCCCCCCGAGTGCTATGTATCAGAGCGAATGACCATCGACTCGACTAAAGGTAACCGACTACTCCTCTTGATTACCTGCATGTTTCCAACATAAGGACAACATTCAAATACAAGGGGTGAGTTACGATAATTATAACCAGTATATGAAAAGAAATACATAGATAAGGATTTCAAACAATTCACCGCTTCACAACATCAACTAAAAAATAATGCAACTTTAATGCGATGATAATTGCATTCAAGAACTTTCCATGACATTTTGTGCATCCTTATGACATATAAGACATCTTAGGACATATTAGAATCATGTTTGATCATTTCATCATTCATTTGCCATGTTATATGTTCATTCCATTTCATAAACTTTCATGAACTTCCATGGTTCAAAGCATGCTTCATTTGCATCCTCATCCTTGTATGATCATCCACAACTCTTGACATGTGTTTGCATCATCTCTTAGCATCATTGAAATCATGTTCATGCTTCTGGCTTTGTCTTGCATCATGGCATTTCACCTTATCTTCATTGCATTTCATTTCTTTTGCTAACTTTTCAGGTGGTAAGTTGTTTTGAGAAGTGAATTTGCCTTCACTTCTCACAATCTCTTCTCATCTCTTTTATGCACCATTGCTGCATTTTATCTTGTGTATTAGAGTGAGCTTGCTCATTCATGCTCCCTCCCCTCTTCTTCCTTCAATAAACTTATCTTCTTAAGTGAAGTAAGTTGATTTGCTTCTCTTGCTTCTTTCTCCTTTCACCTGCTTCTTCCATGGTGGCTTTTCTCCTGAAGATCTTTTGCAAGCCTCATTAACCATAGGAACAACCAAGTATGATAACAATTAGGGTTTGATTAGTCCCCCGTTTAGCTTTTAACTTTGTGTCATCTTTGAGTCTTCTCTTTTCATCTCATCATCAAGGACTAAACCCTAAAGGTTTTAAGGCTTTGTGATTAAGATTATGCCTGCATCCTTCTATTAGGATGGAGTGTATAACTTTAATCCTAAGTGTTAAACCCTTAATGTGTTTAAATATTTTAATCAATCCACCTAATAATCACTAAGACATCAAGCTTGTAACTTGGGCCTTGCATTAGGGTTCTAATTCTTCCTTAATTGGTTAAGAAGGACTAACCCTAGTGTTAATGGACAAGTCCCCCTCAAGTTGTCTTACGAACCATAAAAATAATTTCTTAACCATATCATTAACTAAAATCCACCCTAATTAAGGTTTTGTTTTGTCATGAGGTTAATCCCTAATCATGGATTAAGTTGAGGAGCCTTCCTCAGCTTAAATGTTCTCATCTATTATCCTTCTATTAGGATGGTGTAATGAGTCCATTTAATCCTTAATTATGGCTTAAACTCATTACTTAACACTAAACAAAAACAACAAAAACATCTAAATAAATGCAAGTAGGTTAATGATCTTAATCCTACATCATGGTGATTAAGTGTGAGATGTTTACTTCACACTTAAGGTATTCTCATTACCCCTTAATCAGAGGGAAGATGTGATGAGTTTACTAACCCTTGGTTTAGGCTTAAGCTCATCAACTTATGACAAACTCCAAAAAGGCCATAAAAGATTGAAAACACAAAAACAAACAATAATCGTCTCCTCCGGGATTCTTTTCTCATCATCTTCACTCACAAACGAGAACTCGCTTCTTCCGTCTAATGCAAGACAGTCAGCACCTGAGCCAGACAGGTCATACACTTGAGCATAGACAAGCAAGCAGTTCATGAGTCAATTTATCTCTCAGTCTCTTTGGGTCGAACTACGGTGTTCTGACTTCCTCATTGCACGAGAGGATACGTAGGCATAACTTAACAGTTATCGAACAAAAGTCTCTGTATATTCCCCCTCCTTCCAGTTTTATTATTTAAGCCTCATTAGTCTTGAGCATTTCACTCTTGTTCTTACACTGACACTTCTCTTATACACTTCACATTTCTTTTACACTGACACTTGCATTCTTTTTCAGCTTTGGTACACAAATTGCACTGACACTACCCCTTTAAAACACAAATCTTTTAAGCGTGGATCCCGTCGAGTACGGTGGACAATCTGGGTGCTAATACCTTCCCAGATTGTAACCAACCCCCTTTCTCAGTCTCTCTGGTTCGCGACCATCTTATCCATTCTTTTCTTAGGTTTATGCAGCATTACCTTTCCTTCGGGATAAAAATGCCTAGCTGGCGACTCTATTCATTCCCTTCCTCTTCGCCGACCGTTCGCGTCTGTACCCCTCTTGGCCCTGTGTCATTTGGTGGGAGCGACAACTTGGCGACTCTGCTGGGGACCCTTATTATGCAACCATGGCTTCTGGTTCTTTTTGTGGGTTCCTCCTAGCGCTTGTTTGATTTGTGTTTACTGGGGTGTTATGTGCTATGTGTGTTCATTTATTTTGCTTTATTTATTGCTTTATGTACAACTTTATTTATTGCTTTCTTTACAGTTTTACATTTTTCATACTGTCATTATCATTGTTGGATCTGGTTTTCTGTTTTGGTGGGTGGGGTTTCATTGAGAGTTTAAGGTCCTATACCTGGGACCTGAGTGGCACCTAAGCTAGAGTGGTTCATGTTCTTTCCCATTCCATTTCGATTTGGTGCGGGAATATGAAACACGGTTCAGATATGAGTTTCTTCTTGAGAACTTTGTGCTACAGATTTCCTGTAGTGCTAGGGCTATCTGGGAAGCCTGCTAAGTCTGGATGACCTTTATTATGACCTTCAGAAACTGAGGTGAATTAGAGGAGGATTTTTTATGGTTATTGTAAACACTGTACCTCCGGGTTAGAAGTGTTTACACTTCTCATAACTGATCCAAGTTTGAGGATCTTTGTTTTAGAACACTACCTGTGAGGGGGTTGGGCTGTTTACAGGTACCCTTGGCCACATCATACCCTGTTACTTGTTTTGTTTAAGAGTACCTCATTTTGGACAGTTCTTGTGATTAACCCTGGACATGTGACTCTTTATTTGAGTCCCCCACCTTGGTTACTGGATTTCTGAACCTCCATCTGGACTTCTTGAACATACATGGGCTTTATATCAAGACAGATAATCAGATTCGGCTTGATCACAAACCCTTGCATATCATTTGCATACATCATCATTGCATCATTTAACATTTGTTTATTTGTTTTTCAGGGTATCCACATTATATCTGGTTTGGTTTTGACCCTTTCTTCTGCATAGACCTCTGCTTCATCAGTTATCTGCTTCAGTTATTCTCATCATCACCAGCATCAGCCTATCAGTGGCTCATCTCCAATATCAATCTTGATCTTCATCAAGCAGCTATCTTCATCATCTTCAGCAGCATTCATGACCACTCCCAGGAAGAGCAACATATCATACCATTTCTTTGAGCCTGTGTTGACTGGTATCAGGCAGGTCCAGTCACTTATCACACCTGACCACATTCCTTTGTTTAGAGAGCATTATGGAGGTATCCTGGATATGGTTATGGACCTAGACCCTTCTCAGAGGAGCATGATCCACACCTGCCTACAGTTTTATGACCCTCCTTTGAGATGCTTCACATTTCCAGACTTTCAGCTAGGACCTCTGCTGGAAGAATTTTCATTATTGATTGGAGTACCTGTCAGGGGTGGAGTCCCCTTCAACCCAGAGATGCCAACTCCCAGCAATGGAGAAGTGGAAAAAGCACTGCACTTGGAGCCTGCCTTGATTGAGCAAAGCATGACAACAAAAGCTGGGATCCCTGGTTTGCACTTAGACTTCTTGATTTCTCAGGCCATCCTGAAGGCCTCCTTGGGAGAGTGGAGGGCAGTTTGTGCACTGTTAGCCCTCATCATATATGGGGTTATACTGTTTGCAGATGAGCCCAAATTTATCAGCAAAAATGCCATCCATCTTTTCCTTCTGAGGAACCCAGTACCCACATTGCTGGGAGATTTCTATTACTCCATCCATCAGAGGAATGAGAAATAAAGGGGGAAGTTGGTGAGATGTTGTGCTCCTTTGTTTCACACCTGGCTACTTAGACACCTGCCCAAATTAGATGCCTTCTTGAATCCTCACCAGCAGAAGAATTGGGCTAAGAGGCTCATTGCTTTGACTTCAGATGATATCAGATGGTGCACCCAGAGCACCAAAGGCAAAGACATTATCACCAGCTGTGGACAATACCCAAATGTACCTCTGATAGGAGTAAAGGGTTGCATCAACTACAATCCTCTGCTGTTTAAGAGACAACTGGGCTATGCTTTGGTTCACCCTCCTAGAGTGCAAGATTTAGCTGAGACCCTGTATTGTGAAGTGAAACCTAATTCAGCTGTTGTCAGACAAGCATCCTGGGCTTGGGACAACATCCAGACAAAAGGGATGGCTATTCTTGGAAGGTGTAATAATGTTGCTTCAGCTCAGTACTATGACTGGTCCTGTACTAGAGCTCAAATTACTATAATGCCTTTCACCATTGAGGATATACCTGGACCATCTACGGTACAGCCAGCAGCCACTGTCAGCCTGGAAGAATTTGAGAAGCTGAAGGAAAGGAATGAGAATCTGTCTCAAGCTCTGAAGAAGACCCTTTGGGAAAGGAGTGATGGTCGTCTGGACATTGAAAGGTTGGAGAAGCTTAGGGTGGAGCATCTGGCCAAGATTGAGAAAACAGAGGACTACATCAGGAAAGCAAGAGCTGGGGAGCAATTATTGAAGAATGCCTGTAAAGAGGCCAAGATTCAGAAGGCTAGGACTGAGCTCTATCTGCAAGAAAGTCAGGCTAGGTGGGTCAGGATCACTGAAGCCCGGACACAAGAAGATCAGAGAATTCAAGCCAAGATTGAACAGTTAGAGGCTAATGAAAGGAAGCAGCAGGAAGCTTTGTTGGCAGCCCAAAAGGAGATTTCAGAGTTAAAGCTCAGGGCTGGACTGAAGAGATCAAAGGACCAGGACAGGCACAAGAAGTTGACCACTGCCATTGCAACCAGAAACCTCCTCATTAGGACCATTACAGAGCATCCGGCCGGTCAAGTGACAGAGGCACTTCTGAAGGAGGTTAATGAGGATGAGTTTGGATTGGATGTTTGATTTCTTTGCTTGTTGTTCATTTCCATTTGATGTACTTTTCTTTTTGTTGTATTTTGACCCTCCAGGGGCATGTGTTGTAAAACAAACTAGGTATTGTTCATCATTTGTAATATATTAGTTTTGCTTTCATTGGGTTTCTTTTCTCAGCAACATCAGAGCATCTTCCTCGAGGTCTGGAAAGGTCAAAACCAAGAACCAAGCCGGATACCTTGGAAAACAAAAAAGCATACTGCATTGCATACTAACCTTGTTTTGTTTTGTAGGTTTTGTTATTATTTGTTTCTAACTCTGTTGTAATCTCAGGAAATATTGCTCGTCGCCGGGTGTTCCCCGTCAACCGTACGCACCGGTACCCTACTCGCAACAACCTTCCTGGTATCCAAATGGAGCAAGTACAGCAAGACCTGACTGAGGTCAAAACTCATATGGCTAATGAAAGAGTGGAGATGAGAAACCAAATGACTCAATTCATGGCTGTGATGACTGGCTTGGCCCAGAGTCAGGAAAGATTAAGGGCATTGGTGGAAAGACAAACCCCCGAGGAACCTCATCCTGGAACTGGAGGAACTAGCAACAATGAACGGGGTCAACCTCATGTTAATCCACCAGTATTTGGACCTCATCTAGATCCGGAAGTCAACATCCCGGGAAATGTGCAAGGAAATACTGCTGGGGGGAGGATCTTACAAGAAGACCCCCAAGAAGAGCAATTTACTGTCATGGGAGCAGGAGACGAAGTCTATGATAGGAGGTTAGATGAAATTGCTGAGAAGTTGAGATCTTTGGAGTCTCAGAACTCCTTGGGCTTCGATGTAATGGATATGGGGCTAGTGGATGGGGTGAGAATTCCCCACAAATTCAAACCCCCGTGCTTTGAGAAATACAATGGAACCTCTTATCCACGAACTCACCTGCAGTCCTTCCTGGGAAGACTTAAAGCATATACCATGGATGAGAAGCTGTGGATGTTCTACTTTGAAGACAATCTGACTGGGGCTTCAAGGGAGTGGTATTCACACTTGACCAGAGCTACTGTTAGATGCTGGAAGGACTTGGCTGAAGCCTTCATCAGGCAGTATCAATACAATATGGACATGGCTCCTAACAGGACCCTCCTAATGGGAATGTCTCAATCTTCCAGAGAAAGCTTCATAGAATATGCCCAGAGGTGGAGACAGCTTGTTGCTGCTGTCCAACCACCCATGTCGGAAAGAGAAATGACCGATATGTTCATGAATACTTTGCAAGGAACATATATTGATAGACTGGCTGCCTTTTCTTCCACCAACTTTGCTGATGTCGTCATAGCCGGTGAAAGGATCGAAAGCCTTTTAAAGATGGGCAAAATTTCTGATAATGGTGCAAGTTCATCCAGTAATCCCAGGAAGCCTTTCGTGGGACCCCGAAGGACCGGTGAGACAAATGCCATTCATGCCAGCAGGGGCAGACCTCAGTATGTCCATAGATCAGTAGCAGCTGTCACCATTCCGGCTCCGAATCCTCAGCAATCAGTGTATCAACAACAACAACAACCACATTATCAACAGCAAGTTCAATACCCGCAACAGAGAACCTACAACAACAACAATAGCAATCAACAACAACGACCCTTTCAACAAAGACAATCACAGGCAAACAGGGTGATTGACCCTATCCCTATGCCTTATGCTGCCTTATTGCCACAACTCCTGAAACTTAACTTGGTTGAGTTAAGGACGTTGGCACCACCCGATCCCCTCAATCTCCCAAGAAACTATGATGTCAATGCCAGATGTGCTTTCCACTCCAATGCACCTGGTCACAGTACTGAAAAATGAAGGGCCTTGCAAATGAAAGTCCAAGATCTGGTGGATTCTAAAGCCCTCAACTTTGCACCTCCTCCAAATGTCAACAAAAATCCTATGCCTAATCATGGAGGGCCGAGGATTAATGCCATTGAGGAAGACAAACCATCTACCTTGATCACCAGTGTTGCACAAATTCGAACACCTTTGGTCGAAATTAAAGCTTAGCTTCTAGAGTGCCAAGTGTTCCCCGGGTGTGAGCTCGGTTGTGGGTATTGCAACATTGCGGTCAACGGGTGTGAAAATTTGAGAAGCGGCATAGATGGTCTTATTAAGGATGGTATCCTTCAGATCTCAACAACGACGCCTAAAAATCCAGCAATTCCTTTAACAACAATTCTTGATTCTTCTACAACAGCAGCAACAATCATTCCTACCGATTCATCAATATCATCAGCAGTTACTCCGTCCATCACTTCAACAAGTCAAATTTCAACAACCATTTCTTCTACAACATCAACATCCATTTTATTAGCAAGATCTTCTACAACGCCAACAAAAATTAACGAAGATGTCTCAGCAGTTACAATCTACTATGACCCATCAAACGTTCCTCCCAACAGCAATTTCCAACAACAAACAGTGGCACCTCCTGCCAGATCACCAGTCACAATTTACTATGATCCGCACACCATTACAGTACCCTCCTCTGCAATAGTCAGTCCAGTTACTATTACGGTGCCTGGACCCGTTCCTTATGAAAGTAGTAATGCCATACCTTGGCATTATGGCTCTGATCTCTACTGCAACAGGGAGAAAATCACTCTGGATTCATCAACCTCTTCTCCACAAATTGATAATGTTGGGGGAGGCGGAGGCTTCACCAGAAGCGGACGCCTTTTTTCCTCACAAACTCAAAGACCTAATGTCGAAGCAGAAGTTGCTGCCAAAGCAAAAGGAAAGAGTGTGGTACCTGAAGAGCCAGCTGTCAAAGAAACTCAGAAGACATCTTTTGAACAAGATGTAGACGAGTTCATGAGAATCATAAAAAGAAGTGATTACAAGGTGGTGGATTAGCTTCACCAAACTCCCTCAAAAATCTCCATATTATCCCTGTTGATGTGTTCTGAAGCTCACAGGAACGCACTGTTGAAAGTCCTGCACGCAGCATACGTGCCAGAGGAGATTACCGTTAATCAGCTAGAGACCGTGGTGGCAAATGTCAACACCAGTCATGGACTAGGCTTTACCAATGCAGACTTAACAACAGAGGGACGCAACCATAATAAGGCTTTGCATATCACCTTGGGATGCAAGGGTGCTGTTCTATCTCATGTACTGGTGGACACTGGGTCATCACTCAATGTTCTACCAAAGAAAGCCTTAGTAATTTGGTGGACACTGGAGTATGATGGTTTGGCACTGCATCCAAGTAATTTGGTGGTGAGAGCATTTGATGGCTCGAAGAGATCAGTGCTTGGAGAGATTGATTTGCCTGTGATGATTGGCCCGCAGACCTTCAAAACTACCTTCTTTGTGATGGACATTCAGCCGGCCTACAACTGTCTGTTGGGTAGACCCTGGATCCACGCCGCTGGCGCTGTTACGTCTACCCTTCACCAGAAGTTGAAATTCGAGTGGGAAGGCCAGATCATCACCATCTGTGGGGAGGAAGACATCTTTTTTAGCCAGCTGGCTACGTACAAGTACATAGAAATGGACGGGGAAATCCATGAAACCATGAGCCAGGGGTTTGAGGCCCTGAACATTAATGAAGCATCTGCTATACTGGGAACCTCCATAGCGTCATACCAGCAAGCCCGGAAGGTTGTTGAGGAAGGTACCGCCCAAGGCTAGGGCAAGCTGCTGCCCGTGGAGAAGAAAGAAGACAGATTTGGGTTGGGTTACAAACCAACTCAACAAGATCAATCAGAGGCTGCAAAGGAGCCCAAGTTTGTCAGCGGGGGAATGCTCACCCCGGATGCTGTAAACAGTTTGGAAGACGAGGAGGAAAGCGACCGCAACCTGGAGAGCTGGATACGTCCAAGGATCCCGGGGAGCCAAGTCCTTAACTGGTCTTCCCAGGAAATTATAAGGGTTACTCCTGCAGAGTAATTATTATTTCCTGTATTTTAAAGCATGCATCAAGTCTTGCATCTTGCCCAAGATGTCAAGACTCATTTTGTAATCGGGTCATCTTGTAATTTTGTGCAAATGGATTAATCAATGAATATCGGACATCTTTTACAAACGAGTCTCTTTTTCGCTCACTATCTTTTCATTTTTCTTTTTGTACAAAAATAAAATGGCAATGTTTTTCAAAATAAATAACTTCATTTTCACTTTTTTCTAAACAAGATTAAAATTGATCACTAAAATAAACCAATTTAACCCCTTGCAGAAAGTGCCCTCCAGATTGCACCGACAACAACACTGCTATGACTTCGTATGACTTTGACAATCCAATCAATCAAGCTGATGAAGGGGTTGAAGAAGATTATGAGCTACCTGAAGAGCTAGCTAGGTTGTTAAGGCAAGAGGAGAAGGTTATCACTCCTCATCAGGAGGAGATTGAAACGGTTAATCTTGGTACGGAAGAAGACGTGAAAGAAGTTAAGATCGGGGCCTGCCTGCAAGATTCAGTAAAAGAACAACTAATTGACATGCTTCGAGAATATGTGGATGTTTTTGCTTGGTCTTATCAGGATATGCCAGGGTTGGACACCGATATTGTCATGCACAATCTGCCTTTGAAAGAAGATTGTCCGCCAGTAAAACAAAAACTGCGCCGTACTCGCCCAGATATGGCAATGAAGATTAAAGAAGAGGTACAAAAGCAGTGGGACGCCGGCTTCCTTGCTGTGACCAGTTATCCTCCGTGGGTTGCTAATATTGTACCTGTGCCTAAGAAAGACGGCAAGGTGAGGATGTGTGTGGACTACCGGGATCTGAACAGAGCCAGCCCGAAAGATGACTTCCCTTTACCTCACATTGATGTATTGGTTGATAATACGGCTCAGTTCTCGGTGTTCTCCTTCATGGATGGATTTTCGGGATACAATCAGATCAAGATGTCACCTGAAGACATGGATAAAACAACTTTCATCACACCCTGGGGCACGTTCTGTTATAAGGTGATGCCATTCGGACTGAAGAATGCTGGTGCCACTTATCAACGGGCTATGGTAACATTATTCCATGACATGATCCACAAAGAAATTGAATGTTATGTGGATGACATGATTGCCAAGTCCCTCATAGAAGAAGACCACCTGGTAAATCTGTTGAAGCTATTCAAGCGTCTGAGGAAGTACCAATTGAAGTTAAACCCCAACAAGTGCACATTCGGGGTGCGATCTGGTAAGTTGTTGGGATTTATTGTAAGTGAAAAAGGGATTGAAGTTGACCCTGATAAAGTTAAATCCATTCAAGAAATGCCTGCACCGAAGACTGAAAAAGAAGTTTGGGGGTTTCTAGGTAGATTGAACTACATCTCACGGTTCATATCTCACCTTACTGCAACCTGTGAGCCTTTGTTCAAACTATTAAGAAAAGAACAAACGGTCAGGTGGAACGAAGACTGCCAGAGGGCTTTTGACAAAATCAAGGAATATTTACAAGAGCCTCCAATCCTTATGCCTCCAGTTGAAGGAAGACCTCTAATCATGTACTTGACAGTGTTAGAAGAGTCAATGGGGTGTGTGTTGGGCCAGCATGACGAGTCTGGTCGAAAAGAGTATGCAATATACTACCTAAGCAAAAAGTTTACCGACTGTGAACAACGTTATTCACTGCTCGAGAAAACTTGTTGTGCTTTAGCGTGGGCTGCTCGCCGACTAAGGCAGTATATGTTGACCCACACTACCTTATTGATCTCAAAGATGGATCCAGTTAAGTACATTTTTGAGAAGCCAACACTTACCGGACGGGTTGCAAGATGGCAAATGATCCTCACGAAATACGACATTCAGTACACATCCCAAAAAGCCATCAAAGGCAGTGTATTGTCTGATTATCTCGCTGAGCAACCCATTGATGATTACCATCCTATGAGATTTGACTTCCCTGATGAAGACATCATGTTCATAAAAGCAAAAGATCATGAAGAGCCTATTCACACTGAAGGGCCTGACCCGAGAGAAGAATGGACTATGATGTTTGATGGGGCTGTTAATATGAATGGGCGTGGTGTTGGTGCAGTGCTCATTACACCTAAGGGAGTTCACATGCCGTTCTCGGCAAAACTCACCTTTAACTGCACTAACAACGAAGCTGAATATGAGGCTTGTATTATGGGTCTTGAGGAAGCCATTGACCTCAGGATCAAGACTTTGATTGTATTCGGAGATTCAGCTCTGGTAATTAATCAAACCAACGGAAAATGGTACACCCACCAAGATCATCTGGTACCTTATCGGGATTATACAAGGAGGTTATTAACTTTCTTCACAACAGTCAAGCTTGAGTATATCCCTCGAGATGAAAATCAGTTTGCAGATGCTCTGGCTACCATTTCATCCATGATCAAAGTTCAAGCTGCCAACTTTGTGCCTCGAATTTCAGTGTCCAGACTTGACAGACCAGCATATGTGTTCTCAGCAGATGTTGTTAAAGATGATAAGCCTTGGTTCCATGACATTAAGTGCTTCTTGGAGGATCAGACATACCCACCTGGGGCATCTTCCAATGACAAGAAGACATTGAGAAGGCTGGCTGGTAGTTTCTTCCTGAATACTGATGGTTCCCTGTACAAGAGAAACTTTGATATGGTACTCCTCAGATGCGTTGATAGGGCAGAAGCAGACCTGTTAATGCATGAAGTGCACGAAGGATCCTTTGGTACCCATGCAGGAGGGCATGCAATGGCTAAAAAGTTGTTAAGATCAGGCTATTACTGGATCACAATGGATGCAGACTGTTGTGCTTATGCCAGGAAATGCCATAAATGCCAGATTTATGCGGATAAAGTGCATGTGCCTCCCAACCCTTTGAATGTGATGTCTTCACCCTGGCCCTTTGCTATGTGGGGCATTGATATGATTGGCAAGATTGAACCGACTGCTTCAAATGGCCACAGATTCATCCTGGTTGCCACTGACTATTTTACCAAATGGGTTGAAGCAGCTTCCTATGCAAATGTTACAAGGCAAGTGGTAGCCCGATTTCTAAAGAGAGACATCATCTATCGGTATGGAGTTCCCGAGCGAATCATTACCGATAATGGTTCCAACTTAAACAACAAAATGATGGCAGAACTGTGTCGGGACTTCAAGATCCAACACCACAATTCTTCTCCTTACAGGCCAAAGATGAATGGCGCTGTTGAGGAAGCTAACAAGAATATCAAGAAGATTGTACAGAAGATGGTGGTTACCTATAAAGATTGGCATGAAATGCTACCGTTTGCCTTGCATGGGTACCGTACGTCAATCAGAACATCCACCGGGGCAACACCGTATCAGCTTGTGTATGGTATGGAGGCAGTCCTACCTGTTGAAGTTGAATTACCCTCCCTACGAGTGTTGATGGATGTTAAGTTAAACGAAGCAGAGTAGGTCCGATCCCGATACGAACAACTGAATCTGATTGAAGAGAAGAGATTGGCTGCAATTTGTCATGGGCAGCTATATCAGAAAAGAATGAAGAAAGCCTTTGATCAGAAAGTCAGGCTCCGAGAATACCAAGTAGGAGATCTTGTGTTGAAAAGACTCCTTCCTCCTCATACAGACCACAAGGGCAAGTGGACTCCGAATTATGACGGTCCGTTCATAGTAAAGAAAGTTTTCTCGGGTGGAGCACTGATGCTCAGTACTATGGATGGTGAAGACTTCCTGTCCCCTGTGAATTCAGATGCAGTTAAAAAATACTTCGCATAAAATGACCCGCTGGACATAAAAACAGAATGTAAGTCCAGGAAAAAATAGGGCATCCCGGCGAGTCAAAAACAGAATAAAAGACTCGGGAAAAAATAAGGGAAAATAAATAAAAAATGTACACCCGCTGAGTTGAAAAGCCGCATTGGACAACTCAGGCAAAAATGGGTATCCCGGTGGATTGAAAACCCGAAAGGGCGATCCACGCAAAATAAGGGAGTAAGCGAACAACTGCATTCTGAATTCATTTGTATCGCTTACAACAAGGTGAACTCCGAAAGGTTCGAGCGTCGGTCAGAATCAGCCTCCTTCAAAAGCAAGATGAGAAGAACGAAAAAAGTTATACTAGTCGTAGCAAAAGGGAAGCTCCTTGAAGCGTCATCAGCATTGCCAGCATCTTTTTGTTTCTCAATTTGTAACGATTTCCTCATTTCAGGGGATTTGTTTCTTTGACTGTATCTTGCCAATTCAGGGCACACAAATTAATAAAATCAGATTTTCAGTCATGTTTCGTCTCGTACATTTTATTTTCGTTTTTTAAAAATGTCCGATGTCTTTAAGATATTGACTCCATAAATACAGATGCTTCCCTTCTAAAAATACGTGCTTACAGGAAATATACTTACTCCCGGGAGTGTCTAAACTCCTATGATGGGATCCAGTAAAGGATACCTCGGGGTACTTGTGTGTTTCTTTGTCTTTACAGGATTGCAGGTATCCAAAGCGCAACATGGGGCATGAAAGCTTCTCCCCAGTAGGCTGCCAAATCATTGTTTCCTCAGCACACCTTCCAAACAGCACCAGAGATGCTTTCTCCCCATCAGAGTTGCCAGGCATCACTTCTCCAACATTTCCTTCAAAGAGCAGCACCTGAAGGTGTTCATATCCCCGACTGAGTTGTCAAGTATCATCCTCAACAGGATCCCCACAGAAATCTCTTGGAAGATCTTTCAGTGATCTTTCTTCTTCCCCAGCCGAGTGCTAGACAGGGAACCATCTCCCCACAGAGTTTCAACCTCTATCCAAAAGAGCAACGCCTGAAGGTCTCACAACAAAGTGACAAAAGCTTTTTCAAACCCCAGCTGGGTCCCTCATTACTGAGATAGGTCTATCAGTGATCTATTTCCCCAAGCAGAGTCATATGTGTCAGATCTACCAATGATCTCATCCCCAGCTGGGATATCCACTTCAAACAGATCAACTAGGGATCTCCGCAGCATCAGGATCCGAATCCCGGATCGGTATCTTCGCATAATCATAGCATTCGCATCATATTTTCCCCACAAAGCGTAGCATTCCGTCCAATACGGAGCATTATGGAAAAAATCAAACATATTGCATAATCATAAGCCATGATCTGAATCAAACACTTGCAAATACCGACAATCCATCAACAATATACAGAATATTTCCCAATTCCCCACCAGAGAGCCAAAGCATTTCCCTTACCCTCACAAATACAGAAACACACTCCTTTTGGAACTCGTCCGTGTCATCATCCCCTAGTAAAGTCGCCCGAACGTTCTCTACAAACAGATACTTATACATGACAGATGCTTCTTGACACTCGTTTGTGTCATATCCCCCAGCAGAAAGCCAAAGCGTCCCCTTTTGCACTCACAACACGTGGATACGTATATATACAATTCCTTGACACCCATCCATGTCACCTTCCCCAACATAGTTACCTAAACACTTTGTAAATCAAATACTTGTTTATAATACACTTCTCCTGACACCCATTTGTGTCGTGTTCTCCACAGCAAATTGAACACTCATATGTGTCCCACTCATGTTTACTCATACAGATACTCGTCCGTATCTTGTATATACCACTTAAATCCCCTCAGAATCAACACTCGTCCGTGTTCTTTGTTATCCAGTTGATACTCGTCCGTATCATCATCTCTGAACTTGCGTCAAGCGTTTGTTTCTACTGATACTCGTCCGTATCATAGTCTTAAGGATGCTCGTCCACATCTTTAATCTATACACCGTGTCAAAACACTTATATTTTCTAGAATTTAGACACTCGTCTGTGTCTACTATTCCCCATAAGAGTCCCCAGCAAATCCTTAACAAAGCTTCTTTTCTATCTGACATTCGTCCTATGTCATGATACTTTCGGCAGCCATCCCCTGCTAGGTGATCGTCCTTCACCTCTTGATGATTGTCCTTCATCATTTTATCCGGTGGCCGTCCCTATCGTAGATCTTTTTATCTGACATTCATCCTATGTCATGATAAACCCTGAGAGCAGCTGTACCCTGCTAGGTGATCGTCCTTCACCTCTTGATGATCGTCCTTCATCATGCTTATCCGATGGCCGTCCCCATCGTCGACCTTTTCATCCGACATTCGTCCTATGTTGCGATACTTTCGGCAGCCGTACCCTGCCAGGTGATCGTCCTTCACCTTGGATGATCGTCCCTCATCTTATCCCCAACAGAGCAGCCGTCCCCTGCTAGGTGATCGTCCTTCACCTTTGATGATTGTACCTCATCATTTATTTCGTTTATGCTTTGAACTTGATGGTCGTCCCCATCATTAACTATTACCTTTAATCCCCAGAGAATCTTTGTTACTTTATTTTGATGGCCTTCCCCATCGTGATCTCTTATATCCCCAGCTTGTCAGCCGTCCCCGTCATTGCTTTATTTCCCGCACTTTCCCCAGCATGTCGGTCGTCCCCATTATTGCTTTATCCCTAGCAGTCGTCCTCTGCTCGACGGTCGTCCTCCGTTGCCCGTACTTTATAAACATACTTTATTTTCTTTTACAATATATATCCCTTTTCTTCTTCATTCAGTGAGTGCAAATTTTGGACTATCTTTGGTATTCAACCACAAGTTATCTTGTTTGCCTACTAAGCCGTTGCTTACATCCTGCACAGCTAACTCATACTTGAATAGGGGCAGCTGTAAACACCCCAAATTTGCCCTCACCCATTCACACCATGGCTTGTGATCTTTTCATTTGCATAAATTCAATCATAGCATCTCATACCACATTTTTGATTCACTGCATTGATTCAAAGCCATCTGCATCTAGGGTTTGTGATCTGAGCCATCCCTGAGCCATTTAAGCCACTCCAAAGGTCTTAAATCATCTCAAAGGGGTCCATGTATGTTCAAGCATCATATTATATCCTCACAAAGCCAAGAAAGTCAAAGAATCACAAGAACTGAGAAAGGCATGGAAGCAGAGCCAGGTTTAACTGCACAGATGACCTAGAATTAGGGTTTTGGTTTCAGAGGCCATAACTCCAAATTTTTTGGTCATTATTGTTTCTATTGGTCTTTATATGATATGAGGATCATGCATATCAATTTTCATGAAGAAATTCAATGGGGAAGGCATCTAATCAAGAAATGACTTCTTGAGCAAGTCAATGCAAAATCAGGGCATCTGAGGCCCCCAATGACACAACCAAAGGGTGTTCTCCATCATTTTGAATGTGTATGATCTTTATTTGATCATAGAAGATGTTATAAGTTCACAAAATTGAAGAAATTCAAGCCATTTGCAAAGTTGCCTTTTTAGGAAAGTGACATATAATGTAAACTTGCCATTTTGGGAAAGTTTTTCAACCTCCTCTTTTTGATTCAAAAATGCTTCAAATGAGAAAACTTTGGTCATGAAAGTTGTAGAATGGATCCTCCCATTTTCAAAAAGTACAAGAACTCATTCTAATTCATTTTGGATCAAAAGTTATGGCCTTGCAAAGTTGGATAAAATCATTAAAATTTCACTTTTACACCAAAGAGGGAAAATTGCAAAACCTCATGCCAAGGCCAAATGTGACTTCAAAGTAGCTTCTAATCATCATACAAACACAATGCAATGCCTAAAAGTCAGATTTGTGCCAAGAATTTTTCACTTTCATGTCTTGGATCACAAAATGCATAAGGCATTTCTTCATGAAAGCTTCAAAATTGAAGCTTTGCAAAAGGAACTTTTCATGCTTGAATTGAACACTAATTGATCTCAAATCATCATAGCAACATTATATGGTGCATTTTGCTGCATATTGCCCAAGAGATGTCACATGTTCATGGCAAAAAATCACAAGATGCACAAAGTTGGAAATTGGCAAAACACATGCTATCTTGCAATCCAAGTGTTGCAGTTCCTCATGAATCATCCAAGGGTCATCCTCAAACTCAGCTGAGGCAGATACACCCTTTAGATTTCCTCTACCATGGCCCATACCTATAGTACACAATTCTTGACTTTTTGGCCAATCACCCCATACCATTCTCACAGTACATGTCACTTCCTCAAACCTCTTCCAATAGTCTAAGGATGTGCTATGGATCATAAAGCAAGCCACACACAAGCTAGAAACCTTCCACAATCCAGCTTGCACAAAATCTGTCCAAAACTTCTCCTCTTCGAAACTCTTCACACAGCCTTCAAACTTCCATTTTTCTTTCACCAACAAGTCACAAATCATCCTCAGAACCAAAATCCATCACTGAAACAGCTTGAAACATCACACACAAAGACCTCCATTTCTGCTACACCAGAACAAAACAGCCACAACCATCCATTCTCAAAGCTCTCCAAGCTTCATTTCATCATCAGGGTGTTCAAAGGAGAGGGTTTGCACAAAGTTTGAGTCCAGAAAGCTCAGAATCAGAGGGTCTTCATCTCAGGTAACATGAAGAACTTTTTTCCCAGAAGCTAGCTTTTAAGTTCTTTTATGATGCTATATGCTCTCCTGATCATGAATATGTGTTTACTTTTGAAAATGGCTGCGAAACCATCATGTATGCTGTCTCTGAACATTTGCCCGTATTTCGTATTTTCCTTCGATTCATGCTTGTGAGGAGAAATAAATGAGTTTTAGATGAGGGTTTAGGTTTAGATTGATGAAAGGATCATTTTGGTGGAAGAAATTTGGAGTTTGGTAACCTGTAGAAGAAACTAGGGTTTGTGCTTGCCGGAGAAGATGACTGGAACCAACGTTCCGATCATCTGAGAGTGATTAATGATAATTAGGGTTTAGGGACGAGTTTGAATCTGGAGCGTGCGATCTTGCTTCCCGCGCGTGAATGGATGGTCTGGATGGTCTCATTAAGCCCTAATCCCATAATTAGAGTTAATTAATTAGGTTTAATAATTAAATAGGTCAGATGAAACCACAGCCATAGGATCTGGCGCCAGTCAATTCACTCCAAATCCATTCAAACCACAGCCTTTGGATCTTTTGACTTTTTCATTTTTATTGTTTTAATTCATTTTATTTATATTTAACTTTCACGAATTTTTAAAAATAGCAAAATATATATAAAAATTCTGAAATGTTTTGTCAAACCTTTTATTAATTTTCAGAACCCAAAAATATTTTATTTTTATTTTTTGAACTAAAAATTATTTTTAAATCATTTAAATGTTTATTTTTAATTAGTTAATGGAAATTAATTAATTAAAAATGCATTTAGGTATTTAAAAATCACAAAAAAAATTCAAATTGCATTTTAAAACATTTAGAAACATTATCAAACCCTCAAAACAAATTTCGTTTTGGTCCTTGATGTATTTTGACAATTTTCATTGGAATTAAATTTGTTTAAAGGCAATATTTTGGTCCAAACTTAGAAAAATCCATTATTCCTAACCATGAAGAGTTTGATGATGGTTCTTCTTGCATTGCATCCTCCATAGCATGTAGTTTCTAGGGTAAATTTGGTTTGAATTTATCTTTCATTTTCAATTTAATATGCATTTTTCCTTTTGAAGTACCTTGAAACCCTAATTAACTTGAGAAAATCATAACTTCCATTAGGTTTAGATTTAGATCCCCTCCTTTGGGCAGTGAACTTGTGTAGGGTTAGGGTTCCTTTAATCCCATTTTCAATTTTTTATCATGTCATTTGCTTCTGATTTTGAGTTTTGTGTTGCATGTTATGCATAAACCCTAATTCTTGCCTTCCTTTGCATCCATCTCTCATATGTTTGCATTCAAGAACTTTCCATGACATTTTGTGCATCCTTATGACATATAAGACATATTAGGACATATTAGAATCATGTTTGATCATTGCATCATTCATTTTCCATGTTATATGTTCATTCCATTTCATAAACTTTCATGAACTTCCATGGTTCAAAGCATGCTTCATTTGCATCCTCATCCTTGTATGATCATCCACAACTCTTGACATGTGTTTGCATCATCTCTTAGCATCATTGAAATCATGTTCATGCTTTTGAATTTGTCTTGCATCATGGCATTTCACCTCATCTTCATTGCATTTCATTTCTTTTGCTAACTTTTCAGGTGGTAAGTTGTTTTGAGAAGTGAATTTGCCTTCACTTCTCACAATCTCTTCTCATCTCTTTTATGCACCATTGCTGCATTTTATCTTGTGTATTAGAGTGAGCTTGCTCATTCATGCTCCCTCCCCTATTCTTCCTTCAAGCAACTTATCTTCTTAAGTGAAGTTAGTTGATTTGCTTCTCTTGCTTCTTTCTCCTTTCACCTGCTTCTTCCATGGTGGCTTTTCTCCTGAAGATCTTTTGCAAGCCTCATTAACCCTAGGAACAACCAAGTATGATAACAATTAGGGTTTGATTAGTCCCCCATTTAGCTTTTACCTTTGTGTCATCTTTGAGTCTTCTCTTCTCATCTCATCATCAAGGACTAAACCCTAAAGGTTTTAAGGCTTTGTGATTAAGCTTATGCCTGCATCCTTCTATTAGGATGGAGTGTATAACTTTAATCCTAAGTGTTAAACCCTTAATGTGTTTAAATCTTTTAATCAATCCACCTAATAATCACTAAGACATCAAGCTTGTAACTTGGGCCTTGCATTAGGGTTCTAATTCTTCCTTAATTGGTTAAGAAGGACTAACCCTAGTGTTAATGGACAAGTCCCCCTCAAGTTGTCTTACGAACCATAAAAATAATTTCTTAACCATATCATTAACTAAAATCCACCCTAATTAAGGTTTTGTTTTGTCATGAGGTTAATCCCTAATCATGGATTAAGTTGAGGAGCCTTCCTCAGCTTAAATGTTCTCATCTATTATCCTTCTATTAGGATGGTGTAATGAGTCCATTAAATCCTTGATTATGGCTTAAATTCATTACTTAACACTAAACAAAAACAACAAAAACATCTAAATAAATGCAAGTAGGTTAATGATCTTAATCCTACATCATGGTGATTAAGTGTGAGATGCTTACTTCACACTTAAGGTATTCTCATTACCCCTTAAACAGAGGGAAGATGTGATGAGTTTACTAACCCTTGGTTTAGGCTTAAGCTCATCAACTTATGACAAACTCCAAAAAGGCCATAAAATATTGAAAACACAAAAACAAACAATAATCGTCTCCTCCGGGATTCTTTTCTCATCATCTTCACTCACAAACGAGAACTCGCTTCTTCCGTCTAATGCAAGACAGCCAGCACCTGAGCCAGACAAGTCAGACACTTGAGCATAGACAAGCAAGCAGTTCATGAGTCAATTTATCTCTCAGTCTCTTTGGGTCGAACTACGGTGTTCTGACTTCCTCATTGCACGAGAGGATACGTAGGCATAACTTAACAGTTATCGAACAAAAGTCTCTGTATATTCCCCCTCCTTCCAGTTTTATTATTTAAGCCTCATTAGTCTTGAGCATTTCACTCTTGTTCTTACACTGACACTTCTCTTATACACTTCACATTTCTTTTACACTGACACTTGCATTCTTTTTCAGCTTTGGTACACAAATTGCACTGACACTACCCCTTTAAAACACAAATCTTTTAAGCGTGGATCCCGTCGAGTACGGCGGACAATCTGGGTGCTAATACCTTCCCAGATTGTAACCAACCCCCTTTCTCAGTCTCTCTGGTTCGCGACCGTGTTATCCATTCTTTTCTTATGTTTATGTAGCATTACCTTTCCTTCGGGATAAAAATGCCTAGCTGGCGACTCTATTCATTCCCTTTCTCTTCGCCGACCGTTCGCGTCTGTACCCCTCTTGGCCCTGTGTCATTTGGTGGGAGAGACACTATACAAGCTCAAGATTCTTTACAAGAGCACAAAAGGTTGAGAGATTATCAGATGATCCAAGAGGGAACAGTCTCCTACACAAATGATTTCAAATTAGGGTTTCATGATCAAGCAGGGATTCTTTGTAAATTTTGCCATTACATCTCAGCAAAGTCCTTCATATGATATGTGAATTCTATGGATGAAATTTGGTGAGAAGATTCATTGAGGAAGGCAGTTATTTCATCAGTTGCTTGCATAAGAAGAAATTGGTCAAACTGATTATTTGAAAAGTCAACTGTGGCAATTCAAGGGTTCCAATCCCATTTTTCAAGCCAAGGGATGTTCTTAAGGTCATAGAAGAGGTTTGGCAAAGTCAAAGATCAAGAATCAAGAGGTTTTGAGAGACTTTCCATTTTTGGCATGTGACTTGTAATGAAAGTTACCATTTTTGGCAAATTTTGCCCTAATCTTCAAAGCTTTCTTTCATGACCAAAATGACTCCAAATGAATTTTCCTTGAACATGAAAGTTGTAGGGTATGATCTCCCATTTTCAAAAAGTACCAGAACTCATTCATAGCATGTGTGGAACTCAAGATATGGTCATTGGAAGTTTGGACATTTTTAGGGTTTTACCATATTTCCAAGTTTCTACCATTTGCAAAAACTCATGAATCTTATTTCTAAGCTATCCTATGGGAAAAGTAAAGTCAGAATATCATAATACATGGCATAAGAAGCATTTGGCTCAAGAGAAACAATGGAATTCGTGGGTGGATTGTAAGTTATTTTCCAAAATGCAAAAATGCAAAATCACACAAAAAGCATGATCCAAACATCCAAGGGCCAGGATTAAGTCAGTTGTGAATGAGTGAATCAAATAAAGTCAGCATGTGCCAAGGAGAGAGGGAATTCACGAGTAAATAAAGGGATCACACACTTCATGCACAATTGCAAAATCATCCCATTCACACCCCTCTCACGTGCAATCTTGCTGCAACCCTAATCAGTGATCATTTGCATCCTATATAAGAAAACTCGGGCTTCATTTTCTCAGGATACACCACCATTTCACCACCTTCAAGTTTTTGCTCCAAGTTGCCTTTTGCTTCGAATCCTCTAATTCTCTCACTCATTTCACAAAACAATCACATATTCTTTCTCCTTTAACTTCATGGATCACAAATCAACCATTGATTAGAGTTGAATCCTCATATTTCATCAAGTTCAAGAGTGGTGCAGTTCAGTTCGAAATTCAAGATCTAGAGCAATCCAAGCTCTCTCTTGCATTTATTTTGCAAGGAGAGGTTAGAAGAGGTTGATCTGCAGCTGGAGAAGGAGTTTCTGGATCTAATTTGAGTTCTGCAAGTTTCAGGTTAGCTTCAAATTCATAGATCTAAATTTGGTTTTAATGGTGTGCATTATGTTCTACTTGTTCCACTGATCATGTTGATATGATTTGTTTTGATTTTGGTTGAGAATTGAGCATGTATGGTGGAATTTCAGTTTGATGCATAAATATGTTTATCTTCGATTTGCTTTGTTTGTTAACCTAATGGAAAATCTAATGACATATTTGAGCTCAACATGTTTGATTTAGTTAATCTAGAGAGTTGGAACAATTTTTGTGTAGTTTTGTTCTTGTGTATGAATTTTCCGGTGACCGGGGCTAGGGCTCCGTCACCGGATTCTAGAAAATTCAAATGAAGAAGATGAACTTGTGGCCATTGGATCTTTCATCAGGACGGATGTTTTGTAGCCAGCGCATTAAAATTCCACCTCCCTCTCACGTGACTTTATGTTCTCTGATTTAATCATTGTGTATGGCTCCATACAATAGCTATCATGTAAGTGCATTGAGTGTTCTAAATTGGTTTGACTTGGCTTAATCATTGACTTGTTTATGTGCATTGGATTGATCCATTGGTTCTCTATTTTCCTTTTTTTTGTGAATTTCCATTGTAATATTCATAAACCTGCGCAGACCATTGGGCTCAAACTGTTATTCGCACCTCCCTCTCTTTGTAGCCCAATTGATTTGAACTAAACTGTTTACTGACTACACCCCTCCTTCTTGCCTTTTATTTTATTTTCATTTTTTATTTCAGTTTGGTCTTTGATTTTTAAAAATAGTAAAATGCATCTAAAAATTCTGAAATAATTCATGACTAATTCTTTTAATTTTCTTTAATTTTTGATATTTTTATTTTCCATTTATTTTTATTTTCCACATAGGAATTAATTTCCACTTTTATTAATTGTTTTTAATCCATCTTAAATACATGCTGACTTGTGGATTTTATATCTTGATCATCAAATTGAATATTGAGTTGGTTCTTTTTGCATTTGATTCATATTAAGGTGTAGTTTATGGTTGATTTTTCTTCTGATTTTTAGAAGCTTGAATAAATAATTTTGGTAGTTAACTTGAAGCATGAAGTTTCAAAACCCTAATTGGTGTTCTTGAGGTCTTTTGATCTAGTTTGCTTTTGATTCTAACTTTACTCTTTTGGCATGATGTTATCACTTTATTAATGAACCCTTGTGCTTATTTGGATAATTTTTACATGAGTTTGTGATTTGATTTGAATTTTCACGTGAGATTGACTTAATTTTGCTTCTTCTTGCTAGCATGCTTAGTTCTTAGGCTAGGAGGGCACTTGTGCCAACTCCTATAGGATGTTTAGAGGTCTTTTTGTATGAGGTTTGATCCCTGGTCCTTGCTTAGTGTATGTGCTTTGAAAATTTTCTTTGTTATTTGTCTTTAAAGTTTCTCACAAGTGTATGCATGTTCACCTCACCTTCTTTGTTCATCCCTTCTCTTTGATTCTTATGATTGAGTTTGTGTGCTTCTTCCCCATGCTTGCTCATGCTTATTAGGCACATCTTAACATGATTAGATCCCTGGTTTTTCACATGATGCTTATGCCTTGATTTGTTTTGTGTTTGTTTGTCCTTACACTTGTGCACATGTTCACCTCACTTCCCCTTCCTATATTTTTTGTGTTTGGACTTGCATGAACCTTTCTTTGGTCTTTTGTGATGTTTGTGCTCATTCTTGTGATGATAAGGTTCTGACTTTGTGTTGCTTAGTTCTTGTCTAACTTGTGGGGTCCTTTGTGTTTCATTTTTGTTTTGCTTTCTTCATAAGAGCTTGGGAACTTGGTAATAGTTTGTATGCTTTACCTCTTGCTTGGTTTGCCTTGGTGATGGGTCTTAGTGAAATAAATAATTGCTTTCACTTCTGGTTGTGGTGTATAGGGTTGATCTTTTGCTTGTTTATGCTTCACTTGAGTTTGTTTGATTTTATCTTATCATATGTGTTTAGTTCTAACCATTTCAGGGGCTCATGGTAAGTGAAGTGTGGATATTATCCACATTTCAACTCTTCATCTTATCTTGTACTTTATTTTCTATCTTATGTTTATTGATGCGACTTATGCCATCTTGTGCTTTCTTTTTCTTCTTCCTCCTTTAGAAGCAACTTGCCTCCTTTAGAGGAGTAATTTGTTCTCCAACTCTTCTTTCCTCCTCTTCCTTCTCCTCCTCTTGTTTTCTCCTTCTCTTTCTTAGGATATTCTGAACCACACTAACCTTAGGACCACTTTTGCATGATAACTTTAGGATTAGACTTTCCCCTTAGTTTTTACCTTTGAGATCCTTTTGGTGCTCTCTCTTTCTCATCTTCAAACAAAATCATAAAAAGCATCAATAATAGTTGAGGTGACCTCCCCCTTTTGTCATCCTCTCAAAGAAAAGCATAAAAAACACTTCTTCACTTTAATTCACAAAAACCACTCAATAATACAAACAAGTTTGTGAATTTAAATCCTAATCTTAGGAAACAAGTTTGAGGATCTTCCTCATTCTTGATGGACTTGTTACCCATTCTATTTTGGGATGTGGTAATAAGGACATGTCCTTAGAAAAGGCTTTACCTTCACTTTCTTGTTCCACACTCCTAAAAGACTTCTAAAAAACTGAACAAACAATAAGCGTCTCTCCTTCGGGATTTCTCTTCTCATATCACTCACTCTCATCGTACAAACTTGCTCCTATTTGTCACTTTGCAAGACGGTTACGCACTCGTCGTTCGAGCCTGCAACACCTGAGCATTGACATAGGAAGTTCAAGCCTTAAGACACAAGCAATCTTTTCCACCCCTAGTTAGGGGAACTACGGCGTCTCTGATCCTCATGTCCAGATGAGGTACGTAGGCAGCGGGGTAGGGCCCGTTCGAGCACTCTTTTATTTTCCCTACATTTTCCCCCATTCTTTTCTCTTATCCAGTTCCAGTCTTTCTTTTGCATCAACTTTCATTTCTTCACCCTTTGAAACAGTTTCTTTGCAAGTGTGGATCCCGTCGGGTACGGCGGACGATCCGGGGTGCTAATACCTTCTTAGGTCGTAACTGACTCCCGAACCCAGATTCTTTGGTTCGCATGACCCGTGTCCTTCCTCTTCATTCTTCTTGTTTGTGCAACATTACCATTCCCATTCCTTCGGGATAATAATGTTTGGCTGGCGACTCTACCTCTTTCTGCGCCACTTTCACGTTTGTACCAGGATGGAAATCCAGGGAGCGACAGTTGGCAACTCTGCTGGGGATCGAACCCAGAATCTCTGGTTTCCCCTTGAGAGTCTCTCCTAGCGCTTGTTTGTTTTTGTTTTATTGGGTGTTGATTGTTTTTATTTACAGCTTTATTTACAGTTTTAGTATTTATTTTCATGCATCATATATTATACTGGACTGTCTGGACTGGTATTTCTGTTTGGCGGGACTTGGGTGTTACTTGTGTGTGGTTATATGAGACTAGCCAAATACCCGGCTTGAGTGCACCATAGGATTTAGCGTGGACAATCACTTTGGCCCTATGTCATCTTGTCATGGGGGTATTAGTGCGTTCACACCCAGATTCGCGACCGTCTTGGAAATGTCTTGATATAGGGATCTTCCGTACTTCATTACATAACCTTGATAGTTATGTGCGGCTGGGGACCGATCATTGAGAACCTTATGGAAACATCCCTCTCCAGTGGTGACAGTGGCAGACCACATTCTGTGGCAAACCCATTCGCACCCGAGGGCCCACATGGAACTCGCATAGGATGGCTTGGTTCTCTTATAGGAACTCAGTTAAAGCATCTGGTCGTATGATGATAATACAGTATCCTACGGGCTGAATGTACTGCTGTTTCTCTATTTCAGCGCTCGAAGCTGGGGACTTATAAGGGATGCTTGTTTTTCCCAGACTCAGCTGAGACCTCCCTGAGTAGTACATAATGCCAAACCGATTCCCTGATTTGGTCATGAGCTATTTCTCGGAAATGGTGAAAGTATTATTGCTATTCGGCTTTGAGAGTCTGTGATGTTTGACCCGGAGCACACCAGTGAGATTGGGAGGGGTTTACAGGTTTGCAGGGACCCTTTGGCCTCATCATACCCACTGCCGGTACAGTCTTATGTGTTGATCTGATAGGTTGACCTATGGAGTTCTTGATCTAGATGGTTTTGTAGTTTGATCTGAGGATATTTGTGACTCATCCAAGTGTATATGTGTTGTTATTTAGAGGACTTATAGTTTGTGTTCACTTGACTCTTGCAAACAGCACCCAGACAATTCCAGATTGATCATACTTGCCTTGCATTTGCATCTACATCATATCATAGATCCCTTGACATCTTAGTGTTTTCATTTTTTAGGTTATATTTACATACCTTGTTCTGGTATCCGTTAACTTCTCACATCCAGATGGCAAGCATCACAGCTCTCAAAAAGAATAATGCACATTACACATTTCCACAACCGGAGGTGAAGAAACTACACCAGTTGAAGGGTATGATGAATGACAAGATTTTAGGAGATTTCAGGGCCAAATTTGGGCAGATTCTCAGGTACATGGACAAACCAACAGAAGACCATAGAGACATCATTCATACTTTACTTCATTTCTATGATGCTCCATTACGCTGTTTTGTATTCCATGATTATGTCTTAGCACCTACACTGGAAGAAATTGCTAGCTTGTTGCATATCCCCATTAGTGGAAGACAGCCTTATTACAACTCAGGGAGAGTACTTCAGGCAGAGGAGATTGCTCAAAGGTGTCATTTGCCTCTAAGCAGGGTAGAGCAGGGCTTGAGCAGTACCAAAGGGAAGGGGTTGTCTTGCAATATGCTGATTCAGGAAGCCTTGGTATATGCTCAAGATGATCAGTGGGCACAATTCAGTGTACTCTTAGCTTTGATGGTCTATGGAATTAGTCTATTCCCAAGTTATCAAGGGATGGTAAGCCTGGAGGCTATTGCCATTTTCTTTAGAAGGAATCCCACACCTACCTTGTTAGGTGACTTTTATTATGGGGTTCACTATAGGAATGAGAAGAAGGGAGGTCATGTGAGCTGTTGTGTGCCTCTATTTGCTGATTGGTTTACAAGACAATTGTCTAAGGTGGGGCCCTTCAAGGATTTGAGGGGAGAATGGAAATGGTCTCGTAGATTGATGGGGTTGACTGCAAGCGATATAAGCTGGGGGTATGATAGGGATGTGTTGGGAAAGGAGATGATTGTAAAGTGTAATTGGTTTCCCAATGTTCCTTTGATTGGAAGGAAGGGAATGATCAATTACAATCCAGTGTTGGCTAGAAGGCAATTTGGATATCCTTTGAGAGAACCCCCTTCTGTTGAGGATGCGAGAGAGTCTTTGTATCTTCTTATTGAGGGGAATGTTGACATGGCCATCCAGGTATTCTAGGCTTGGGATATCAGGACTCAGAAGGGAAAGAAGGAGTTTGGGAGGGTAGACCCCAACATGTATGAACCCTTTGCAGCATGGTTGAAGAAGCGTGTCAAGATTACTTTGTTGCCTTTTTCTTTGGAGCTTCCTCTCTACCCAAAGGAAATAATTTCACAGATCCCTGTAGCACCAAGCACTGTTCCTTTAGAAGATTATCAAAGACTTGAGGCTCAGCTGAAAGAGTTGAAAATGGATCATACATAAATGGTTAGCTTGCATCATCAGTTAGCTCTCTCCAAGTTGACTATAGAAGAGAAGCTGCACAAAGTACAGGTAGAACAAGATGCTAAGAACAAAGAGCTGGCTGAAAGGGAGGCCTACTTCCAAAGAAGATGGTTGATGGACATCAAGAAAGAATAATTGTTCAAGAAAAACAAGAAAGCTCTCAGGGATACTAGGAAATCTCTTACTTGGGTGTATGGGCAAAGAGAGCAAGATCTGGGAGAGTATAAGAGAAACGAAGAGATGTTCAAGCTACAGATTGATGCTCAAGGAGAAGAGTTAGAGCAGGCTTATAGGAGGCAACAAGAGGTGTCTTAACAACTGCATGAGGCTCTTGAAGAGATAGAAGATCTCAGAAGAAGAGCGGATGTGAAGAGAACTCGAGTAGAGATGGGACTTGCAGAGGAAGAGCCAAAGTCTTCTTTTAGCTTGGAGTTCTAGTTTATTTCCTTTGTATTTATGATCACCTACAAAATTGTTGTAGGGATCTGTTTTGATTACTGTATTTTGTGCTTTGTAAGACTTGAAACCCTATGGGGATGTTGTTTGTGCCTTAGGGCCTTTGTTTTATTACATCTTTATTTTTTCAGATTCTTTGAGTTGTGTGTTTCTTTTCCTAGTTTGGTTGTGGAAATGGTGTGGAGACAGTGAAAGAAATGTTAATAAAAGGTTACTCCCAAAGGCCATCTGGATTCCTCATGAGATACCAGAACAAGGGGGCAATGAAACCATGATAATGAAAGCATGAAGATTGCATTGCATATAACGTATTTGTTTGTTTTGCAGGTGATTCGTCAGTTTTCTAACATTTATGTCAATTTCAGGCACTATAGTTCCCAAGAAGGTTCAGAGAAAGTCAATTGTACACAGATACCCTACAAAAGTTAATAGAGAGAGAGAGAGCAATGGATCAGATGCAAGCGGATCTAGCTGACTTAAGGACAAGAATTGACAATTTCATGACCCTCATGATTGGGATGGGTCAAACTCAAGAGCGTTTGTGTGAAATGGTAGAGAACAATCAGGCCCGGAACAATGGGACATCAGATGGAGATAATTGCAATGGGGCTGGCGCCCGTCATGTTGAAATCCCTATGGTGCAACCAGGGGTCACTATTATCAATGATGGAGTTCATAACATGCAGATGGATGGGCAGGATGAACAATTCCCTTTGCTGGGTGAGGCAAAAGGCCAGGGGATTGACATGAATATGAGGTTTGAAGAAATGGCTGAGCAAATTCGCGCCATTCAATCTCAGAGTTCTCTAGGGTTTGACATCACTGATCTGGGCTTAGTGCCAGGGGTGAGAATTCCCTACAAGTTCAAAGTCCCTACTTTTGATAAGTACAACGGAACGACTTGCCCGAAAATCCACCTCCAGTCTTTTGTGGGAAGGATTGTTGCGGATACAAATGATGAGAAGCTGTGGATGTATTACTTCCAGGATAGTCTTGTAGGAGCTTCCTTGGAATGGTACATGAAGCTGAGCAGGGTCAATATTCGAAGCTGGAAAGACTTAGCTGAGGCATTTGTGAAACAGTATTAGTATAATTTGGATATGGCTCCAAATCGAACCCAGTTGCAGACAATGTCTCAGATTACTAAGGAGGGGTTCAAAGAGTACGCCCAGAGGTGGCGTCAGCTTGCTGCTCGAGTGCAACCTCCTTTATTAGAGAATGAAATGGAAGACATGTTTATGGGAACACTACAGGGTGTGTTTATTGAGAGATTGGCGTCTTGTTCAGCAACAAAGTTTAATGACATCGTGATAGCTTGAGAAAGGGTTGAAACTTTGCTAAAGATGGGGAAGATCCAAGACAGTGGTGCAGGTAGCTTAAGTGGTGTTCGAAAAGATTTTAATGGATCTCCAAGGAGAAGGGAGGGATAAACTAATGATGTGTACGGTCAAGGTCGGGGCCGTGGATACAGGGGATCTTACGAGCAGGTGACAGTTGTCACCATTCCAGCAAGTCCTGTTCAACAACCACAACAACAGCAGCAACAACAACAGCCGCAGCGCAATAACTATCAGTAAAGACCCTATCAACAGAGACAGGCTCGTCCAGCTAACAAGGTGCTTGAGGCCATCCCTATGACATACACAACATTACTCCAGAGATCGTTGGATTTGAACTTTGTTCAGTTGAGGACATTAGCACCACCACCACCTGGGGAATTTCTAGTGGGGTATGATGCTAATGCAAGATGCGCATTTCATTCAGGAGCTCTCGGGCACTCAACAGAGAAGTGCAAGGCATTACAGCATAAGGTCCAATATTTGATCGATTCGAAAGTAATTAATTTCGCACCGCCTCCAAATGTTACATCAAACCCCATTCCAAATCATGGAGGGCCCCGAATAAACGTTATTGTTAGTGGAGAGAAGTTGAATTTGATTTTGAACGTGGATGAAGTGAAGACTTCGTTGTTAGTGGTGAAAGACAGATTGCTGAAAGGGCAGGTATTCCCAGGTTGTGATTTTTACTGCGAAGGTTTCATGAATTCAGTTAATGGTTGCGGATATCTGAAAGCTGGGTTGCAGTGTTTGATCGATGAGAGATCTCTACAGTTTGAAAGGGTTGACAAAAGAGTTGATTGTGTGTCTACAGTAACAATTTATTTTGATCTTGCTGAAGTTCCTGCCCGGAGAGAGCATGTGACTATCTATGTTCCAGAAGTGAGTTCAGTAACTATCACTATTCCGGGACCGATTCCTTATGTCGATGACAAGGCCATCCCTTGGCACTATGGCTCAGACGTGTACGTAAAAGGTCAGAAGGTGGAAAGTAAAGCGGTGACAATTGACCTGACTGTTGTGAATGTCGGAGGAGTTGGTGGGTTTACACGGATTGGGTGTCTCTTTGCTCCTCAAACTCTTAGAGGTGATCCCGAAGTTGAGGTTGCTGCAAAGGCTAAGGGTAAGAAGATAGTGACTGAAGAGGTGACAACTCCTACTTCTAGTCAAGGCGTTTTTGAAAAAGAAGTTGAGGAATTCATGAGAATAATTAAGAAAAGTGATTACAAGGTGGTTGAACAGCTGAATCAGACCCCGTTTGTCATTGTTGATGTGTTCTCAAGCTCACCGGGAGGCTTTTCTAAAAGTTTTGCAAATGGCATATGTACCACAAGAGATAACTGTTAACCAGTTGGAGGATGTGGTAGCCAGTGTGAACGCTAGCCATGGGTTGGGATTCACATATAGAGATCTCACTTTTGAGGGACATATTCATAACAAGGCCTTACACATCACCATGGAGTGTAAGGGTGTTGTTCTATCACATGTCTTGGTAGATACAACCTCTTCCCTCAATGTGCTCCCTAAGAAGGCCCTCATGAAGCTGAATGTTGATGGCATTGTTTTGCGACCCAATGATTTGATTGTAAAACCATTTGACGGGTCCAGGAGTCTGTGTTTGGGGAGGTAGAGCTACCGGTAAAGATTGGGTCTCAGATATTCAAGAGTACATTCTATGTTATGGATATTCAACCCGCTTATAGTTGTTTGATGGGACCTCCTTGGATTCATGCTGCTGGCGCAGTAACGTCCATGTTGCTTCAAAAGTTAAAGTATGTGGTGGACGGCCAATTTTTTACTATATGCGGTGAAGAAGATATTTTCATAAGCCATCTGTCGACCTTCAAGTAAGTGGAAATGGATGGGGAGATCCATGAGACACTTTGCCAAGCTTTTCAGACGGTCAATGTTAGTACTTTGTCTCCGGTTGCTGCAGTTCAAAGCCATGAGAAGGAAGGGACTCATATCTACTCCTATAAGCAAGCTAAGGAAGTAGTCCAATCCGGAAATTCCCAGGGCTAGGGCAAGCTGTTAGAAATGGAAAAGAAAGATGACAAGTTCGGCCTCGGATATCAACCTGGAGGGTCTAGGTGGTCTCAGGGCAGTAAGTCTATAACGTTCACAAGTGTTGGAATGCTCGACTACAACAACGTTTGTGCTACAAATGGACAAGGGGATAGTGATTGCGACATGGATAACTAGATTCACGCATGTGAGCCTGGGGAGGAGCTCCGGAACTGGTCTGCTGAAGATTTTGTTCAAGTTACTTGGCAGTCAAAGTAATTTTCTTGTTTCCATTTTTATCATACTGCATGTCAAATCCTGCACTCTGCCCAATGTGCATGGATCCATTTGTAAGGCCATCATGCTTTTAATGCATTTATTTTTACCATGAAATAAAGGACATTTTTCAGGCAAAATTGTGTTCTCTTTCTTTCATTTTTATTTTTTTCACAAAAACAAACAAAATGGCAATGTTTTCTTTTTCCAGTGTTTTAGTGTGTTTGCGTCTCTTTTGAAAATAGCAGATTCTGAAATAAGCACATCATTTATGCAGTGTTGATCATTCGGATTCCTGTGATAACATTCCTGCTATGACTATGCATGACTTCGACAATCCTATCTACTAAGCTGATGAAGGGGTTGATGAAGACTGTGAACTCCCGGAAGAATTAGTTAGGTTGTTGAAACAAGAGGAAAGGGTCATTCAGCCTCATCGGGAAGAAATAAAGATCATCGACATCGGGTCTGAGAATGTAAAGAAAGAGATAAAGATTGGGGTCGGCCTACTGGCCGAGGTAAAAGAGGAATTGATTGGTATGCTACTTGAATATGTGGATATCTTCGCGTGGTCGTATCAAGATATGCCGAGGTTGGATACCGACATTGTTGTACATAAGCTGCCACTAAAAGAAAGATTGTCCTCCGGTAAAACAAAAGCTGAGAAGAACTCGCCCTGACATGGCAATGAAAATTAAGGAGGAAGTTCAAAAGCAGTGGGATGTCGGGTTCCTTGTTGTAACTAGTTACCCACCTTGGGTAGCTAACATTGAGGTTGAATCCAAACAAGTGCACTTTCTGAGTGCGTTCCGGTAAGTTGCTGGGTTTTATTGTTAGCCAAAGGGGAATCGAGGTAGATCCTGCAAAAGTTAAAGCAATACAAGACATGCCTGCACCAAAAACAGAAAAAGATGTGTGTGTGTTTTTAGGGAGATTGAACTACATTTATCGGTTTATATCTCATCTAACTGCCACGTGCGAGCCAATCTTAAAATTGTTAAGAAAAGAACAAACGGTCAGGTGGAATGACAACTGTCAAAGAGCCTTTGAAAAAATAAAAGAATATTTGCAGGAGCCTGCGATTCTAATGCCTCCAGTACCAGGATGGCCACTTATCATGTATTTGACTATATTAGAAGGGTCGTTGGGGTGTGTGCTAGGCCAACATGACGAGTCTGGTCGAAAAGAGCATGTTATTTATTACCTTAGCAAAAAGTTTACCGACTGTGAATCCCGTTACTCACTGCTCGAGAAAACTTGTTACGCTTTGGCATGGGCTGCTCGCCGACTGAGACAATACATGTTGACCCACACCACATTTCTAATCTAAAAAATGGACCCTGTCAAGTATATTTTTGAGAAACCAGCATTAACTGGAAGGGTTGCAAGGTGGAAAATGATATTAACAGAGCATGACATACAATATACTTCCCAGAAAGCCATCATAGGAAGTGTATTGTCAGATTATCTTGCACAGCAACCACTTGAAGACGATTATCAGCCAATGAAGTTTGATTTCCCTGATGAGGACATCATGTACCTCAAGGCAAGAGATTGCGAGGAACCACTTCCGGAGGAGGGGCCTGACCCTTAATCCAAATGGAAGTTGATGTTTGATGGGGCAGTCAATATCAATGGACGCGGAGTTGGTGTTGTTCTTATCACTCCCGAAGGTGTTCACTTTCCTTTCGCTGCCAGAATTACTTTTGGCTGCACCAACAATGAAGCGGAATAGGAGGCGTGCATAATGGGAATATAGGAGGCTATTAACCTTCAGATTAAGACCCTCGATGTATTCGGAGATTCAGCCCTCGTTATCAACCAGATTACCGGCAAGTGGTATACACATCAAGAACACTTAATTCCTTATAGGGATTATGCCAGAAGACTGTTGACGTTCTTCACAACAGTTAAGCTTCAATATATACCACGAGATGAGAATCAATTTGCCGATTCATTGGCTACTCTTTCTTCGTCCATCAAAGTCTTGTGTTGGAACTATGTGCCCAGGATTGACATTTCCAGGCTCGATGCACCAGCTTATGCTTTCTCTATAGACGCAGTGTCTGATGAGAAACCTTGGTACTTTGATATCAAGCTTTTCCTGGAAAAACAAGAATACCCAATTGGGGCATCATCCAATGACAAGAAAACCTTGAGACGACTTGCTGCTAGTTTCTTCTTGAATGCAGATGGGGTTTTGTATAAGAGAAACTTTGACATGGTCTTGCTCAGATGCGTGGATAGACACGAAGCAGACTTGTTAATGCAGGAAGTCCACAAGTGATCCTTCGGTACTCATGCAGGAGGACATGCAATGGCTAAGAAGTTATTGAGATCAGGGTACTATTGGCTTACAATGGATGCAGACTGTTGTTCGTATACCCGTAAGTGCCACAAATTCCAGATATATGCAAACAAGGTGCATGTTCCTCCTAGCCCGCTCATCGTCGTGTCATCTCCTTGGCCCTTTTCTTTGTGGGGCATTGACATGATCGGGAAGATAGAGCCTACTGATTCAAATGGTCATCACTTCATCTTTGTCACAATTGATTACTTTACCAAATGGGTTGAAGCATCATCTTATGCCAATGTCACTTGCCAAGTGGTAGCCAGGTTTTTAAAGAGAGACATTATTTGCAGATACGGAGTGCCCGAGCGAATCATTACTGATAATGGTTCCAATTTAAACAACAAGATGATGGCAAAACTGTGTCGGGACTTCAAGATTCATCATCACAATTCTTCTCCTTACCGGCCTAAGATGAATGGCGTGGTAGAGGCAGCTAACAAGAATATTAAGAAGATTGTGCAGAAGATGGTTGTCACTTACAAAGATTGGCATGAGATGTTACCATTCGTGCTGTATGGGTACCGAACGTCAGTCAGAACGTCTACTGGGGCAACTCCATTCTCCCTGGTATATGGCATGGAAGCAGTCTTTCCTGTTGAGGTAGAAATTCCTTCTTTACGTGTAATGATGGATGTGAAGCTTGATGAGTACGTGCTCGATATAATCAATGGTGTTTAATTGAGCAAAAGAGATTAGCAGCTATCTGTCATGGTCAGCTTTATCATAGGAGAATGAAGCGAGTGTCGCTCCCGAAGATTTGCATCTCGGTGCAGACGCGAATGGTCGGCGAAAGGAGAAGATGAAGTGAACTGAAAAGAGTCGCCAGCTAGGCATTTTTATCCCGAAGGAAAGGTAATGCTGCATAAACCTGGAAAGAAGATGGATAAGACGGTTGCGAACCAGAGAAACTGACAAAGGGGGTTGGTTACAACGTGGGAAGGTATTAGCACCCAGATTGTCCGTCGTACTCAACGGGATCCACACTTAAAAGATTGTGTTTAAAGGGGTAGGTGTATGTGCTATCTGTGTGCAAAAGCTGGAAAAGAAATGTACAAGTGTCAGTGCAAAAGGTGAATGCTCAGGAACTGAGGCTTAAAAGAGAATGCTGAAAGAGGGGGAAGACAAAGAGACTTTTGTTCGATAACAGTTAAGTTATTCCTACGTATCCTCTCGTGCAATGAGGAAGTCAGAACACCGTAATTCGACTCAAAGAAATTAAATGTTAAATTGATTGTGAACTGCTTGCTTGTCTATGCTCAAGTGTATGACTCGTCTGGCTTGAGTGCTAACTATCTTGCATTAGACGGAAGAAGCAAGTTCTCGTTTGTGAATGAGTGTGATGAGAAAAGAATCCCGAAGGAGACGATTATTGTTTGTTTTTGTGTTTTCAGTTTTTTATTGTTTTTTGGTGTTTTGCATAAGATAATGAGCTTAAGCCTAAATTAAAGGCTTGTAAACTCATTATATCCTCCCTGATTAGGGATAATGAGCCTACTTAAGTATGAGATAAACATCTCAACTTAATTGCCATGATGATGTAGGATTAAGATCATTAACCTACTTATGATTATTTAGATGTTTTTGTGTTTTTGTTTAGTGTTAAGTAATGAGTTTAAGACATAATCAAGGATTAGTGAACTCATTACACCATCCTAATAGAAGGATAATAGATGAGAGCACTTAAGCTGAGGAAGATACCTCAACTTAATCCATGGTTAGGGAGTAAATTCATGACAAAACAAACCTTTATTAAATGGATTTTAATTAAGAGGTGAGATTAAGAAGTGGATTTTAAGTTTGTAAGACAACTTGAGGGGGACTTGTCCATTAAACACTAGGGTTAGTCCTTCTTAACCATAAAGGAAGAATTAGAACCCTAATGTAAGGCCCAAGTTACAAGTTAATGTCTTAGTGATTATTAGATGGATTGATTAAGAGGTTTAAACAAATTAAGGGTTTAACACTTAGGATTAAAGTTATACACTCTATCCTAAGAGAAGGATGCAGGCATAACCCTAATTCCAAAGTCCTAAAACCTTAAAGGTTTAGTCTTTAATGATGAGATGAGAAGAGAGACACAAGGGAGACTCAAAGGTAAAAACTAAGGGGGGACTTATCACAACCCTAATTATTATCATGCTTGGATGTTCATATGGTTTGTAAGGCTTGAGAAAGATCTTCAAGGAAGCCACCAATGGAAGAAGCAGATGGAAGGAGGAAGAAGCAGAAGAAATAAGTTACTTACTTCATTGAAGAAGATAAGTAACTTAAAGAAAGAAAGTGAGAGATGAACATGAATGAGCAATCCCACTCAAAGACAATAAAAAATTCAGCAAAGATGCATATGAAGAAGATGAAGAGAAATGAGAAGTGAAGGCAAATTCACTTCTCAAATTAACTTACCACCTGAAAATGTTAGCACAAGATGCATAAAGAAACAAGTGAGATGGAATGAAGCATATGCAATGACAAAGATCAAAACCAGAAGCATACACATGATGTAAATGATGCTATGACATGATGCAAAGACATACCAAGAGCAATGAATGGTCATACAAGAAGATGAATGCAAATGAAGCATGTTTTGAAGTTTGAAAGTTCATGAAAGTTAATGAATGGAAATGAATACAAGTCATGGAAAATTAATGAAGAAATGATCAAACATGATTATAACATGTCCTGAGATGTCTAATATGACATATGAATGCATAAAATGTCATGGCAAGTTCATGTATGGATGCATATGCAAGATGGATGCAAATGAAGATACAAAATTAGGATTTTAAGGCAATATGAGATGCATATGGCAAAGACAGAAGCAAATGACATGATAAAAATTTGAAATCACGCTCAAACAAACCGTAAACCTATATGATATCACAACCCAAAGGAGAAGGTCTAACTCTTAACCTAAAGAAAGTTATGATTTTTCTAAGTTTGCTAGGGTTGTAGGGTGCTTCTAAGGAAACAAATGCAAATCAAATTGAAAATGCAAGATAAATTCATGACAAAAATATCCTAGAAACTACATGATATGTGTAAAACAATGCAAAAAGAACCATCTTCAAACTCTTCATGGTTAGGAAGAAGTGATTTTTCAAAGCTAGGGTTAGAAAAATGTGATTTTATGAACCCTAAATTCAAAGAAAATTGTCAAGTTGTGATCAAAACCAAAAATAAATTTGTATGAAGAGTTTAGAAATGTTTCTAAATGTGTTAAGATGCAACATGAATTTTTTGGTGATTTTTAGAAACCTAAATGATATTTTAATTAATTAATTTCCATTAATTAATTAAAATAAACATTTAAATATTTTAAAAATGCTTTTTATATGCAAAAAATAAAATAACAATTGTTTTTGGGTTAAGAAAAATATTTAGAACATAAATGCAGAAAATAATATTTTTGTGATTTTTCTAGGTATTTTAAATAAAATGATAAAGAAAATACAAGAAAAATGAATTAAAAATGAAATTAAATGAAAGTATGCAGATCCAAGGGCCAGGATTTAAAATGAAAAGAAGGGAGTTGACTATGCGCCCTATCCTGTGGCTGAAATTCAAACTGACTAAATTTAAATTAAACATAATTAATTAAACTAATTAAATGGATTAGAGCTTAATGAGCACATCGGGACCGTTGGTACGCGCGCGGGAAAACAAATCAAAGGCCTACATTCAAACTCACGCTAAACCTAATCAAAAACCTAGGCTATTTTAGAAGCTCTAAAGCTCCAGATCAACTCCCCTACTCATCCTAAGCAAGAATCAAGCCTCAAATAACATTTATATTGCATCATGATCAAGATACGAGTAAAAACACAAAACTGGCAAAACTTTCAGAAGCACGATATAGGCTCAATACTCAATCATATTCAAAACCAACAAGTGCAGTGTGATCAGTGAAACATGCAGATCATTTCTATAACTTAAAAAAAGGATTCTGGAAATTTTGTTCTTGAGGTATACCTGAGATGAAGCTTTTCAGTTTGACACTTTCTGGACCCCTCCTTGATGCTAAACCACTCCACTTGGTCCCCTGATGATGTAACAAGGCTTTGAATGAGTTTAGAATGGCTGGATTGAGAGGATGAACTCTTGCTGCACCAGAATCGTGTTTTGTGTTTGTGGGGTTTCAGGCTTGTTTGATGGTTGGGAAATGATCTATGGATGATGGTGAGTTGGTTTATGAAGTTTGTTTGAAGTTGTATGGCTTGTGCTGATTGGTATGGACCAAGTTGCAAAAAGTCAACATTATGTGTACTTGAGGTATGGGCTCATGCAGGGGTGGGTCAATGGCATGTCTGGCCTCAGCATGAATCAAGGAGGTCCATAGAAACTGATTTGGGGTGCTGATGCAAGTGTATGAGAAGATTCATGCCATTTTGCAAATTTGAAGAACTTTGGCCCTTTTGGAATTTCTTGAATTTCAAGGCATGAAAGTGAATGATTCTTGGGCCAATTCTGATCAAAATGAGTTGCACTATGATGGTATGATGTTTAGAGATGCATTAGAGGTCATGAAATGGCTTGGCAAGTGGTTTTGCAAAAATCCCTCTTTGGTGTATTCTTGAAAATGATAGGATTTTTGCCAACTTTGAAGGATCATAACTTGAGTTCCATAATGAATTAGAACATGTTCTTGTACTTTTTAAAAAGGGAAAGACCTAATCTACAACTTTCATGACCAATAATTTTTCATTTGAAGCATTTTTGATCAAGAAAGAGGAGGTTGAAGAACTTTCCCAAAATGGAAAGTTTCCATTACAAGTCATTTCCATTTTTGGCAACTTTTGGTTTAGCTCAAATTTATTAAATTTTTTGAACTTCCAAGCACTTAAATGATCAAATAAAGATCATATAACTTAAATTTGATGAAAATACCCCTTTGATTCCATTGTTGGGAGCCTCAGATGCCTTGATCTTGCTCTAACTTGCTCAAGAAGTTACCCAATGAACATATGACTTCCACAATGAATTTCTTCATCAAACTTGGTACACATGATCCTTATAACATCTTAAGAACATTAGAAACAAGAATGACCCAAAAATTTGGAGTTAAGGCCTCTCAAACCAAAACCCTAATTTTTGTCATCAGTGTAGTGAAAACCCTAGCTCTGCTTCAATGCCTTGCTAGTTCTTGTGATCTCTTGACTTCCTTGAACTTTGAGGGATATAATATGATGATAGAACACACATGGACACTCTTGGAACACTTGGAGGCCTTTGGAGTGGCTCAGATGGATCCTTGGATTGCTCAGATCACAAACCCTAGATGCAGATGAACTTGAACTATGCAGTGAACAAAAATACAATATGAGATGCTATGCTTATGTTTATGAAAACATGAAATATCACAAGCCATGGTGTGGACTTAGTGAGGGAAAATTTTAGGTGTTTACAGCTGCCCCTATTCAAACATGAGTTAGCTGTGCAGGATGTAAGCGCCTGGCTTAACAAACAAACAAGATAACTTGTGGTTGAATACCAAAGACAGTCCAAAATTTACACTCACTGGGGAGAAGAAGAAAAGGGATATAAATTGTAAGAGAAAGTATAGTATGATTATAAAAATGCGGGCGATGGAGAACGACCATCGAGCAGAGGACGACTGTTGGGGATAAAGCGGTAAGCAAAAGCAATGACGGGGACGACCGACAAGCTGGGGAGATAAAGAGACCACGACGGGGACGACCATCGGGTAAAGGAACAAGATTCTCTAGGGATTAAAGTAACGGCTATGATGGGGACGGCCATCAAGTTTTCAAAGTAAAGTAAGTAACGATGGGGACGGCCATCGGTTCAGAGAATAAATGAAATAATGATGAGGGACGGTCATCAAAGGTGAATGACGATCACCTAGCAGGGGATGGCTGCTCTTTATCACGACATAGGACGAATGTCGGATAGAAAAGGTCGACGATGGGGACGGCCATCAGATGAGCATGATGAAGGACGATCATCAAGAGGTGAAGGACGATCACCTAGTAGGGTATGGCTGCTCTCGGGGTTGTATCATGACATAGGACAAATGTCAGATAACAAGATCAACGATGGGGACGGCGATCGGATGAAATGATGAGGGACGATCATCAAAAGGTGAAGGACAATCACCTAGCAGGGGATGGCTTCTAAATATCACGACATAGGACGAATGTCGGATAGAAAAGGGTTCCAATAATGGAGACTCCACTGGGGAAAGGATGAGGGACGGTCATCCAAAGGTGAAGGACGATCACCTGGCAGGGGACGGCTGCCGAAAGTATCATGACATAGGACGAATGTCAGATAGGAGAAAAGGTGTTCTGCTGGGGAATGGTAAGCACAGACGAGTGTTTACGCTTAAGAATAAAAGGTATAAGTGTTTTGATGTTGTGTATAGATTAAAGATGCGGACGAGCATCCTTAGGACCATGATACGGACGAGTATCGGTAGAAAGAAACGCTTACACGTGCTCAGAGATGATGATACGGACGAGTACCAACTGGTTAACAAAGAACACGGACGAGTGTCGAATCTGTGGGAAATAATATATATATAAGATACGGACGAGTATCAAATACTTCTGTATAAGTAAATACAGATTTGTTGGTGAAGTATGAGCAAGACACGGACGAGTGTTCAACTTGCTGGGGAATGTATGACATGGACGAGTGTCAAAGGAGAATGTATAGGTTATGAACAAACATTTGTATATGAGAGTGAAAAAGGTGTTCTAGCGACCTGTGGGGATAGGATGACACGTACGGGTGTCGAAAAGAGTGTGTTATAAACAAGTGCTTTGATTGCACCACGTGTTTTGGCAACTGTGCTGGGGAAAGGCGACACATACGAGTGTCAAAAGGGTATATGTAGGTTTCTGAATGCAAAGAGGATGTTTTGGCTTATTTGCGAGGGATGATATGACACAGACGAGTGTTGAAAGAGTATATATGAACATGCATCTATGTTGGAGAGTGCAAAGGGGACGCTTTGGCTTTTATTTGCAGGGGATGTGAGCTTTATATACTGCTGATGAAATACTGATGGTATTTACAGGTGACTGGGTTGAACTTGGTTTGTGATCATGCAAATGTTTGATTTTTGTCGTAATGCTCCGTATTAGACGGAATGCTACGCTCTGTGGGGAAAAATGATGCAAATGCTATGATTATGCAAAGGAGAAAACCGATCCGGGATTTGGATCCCACTAAAGATTGGATCTCTGGCTGATTTTCTTGGAGGAATGCCTCAGCTGGGGGAGATCATTGGTAGATCTGTTAAGATATGTAGCTCTGCTTGGGGAAATAGATCATCGATAGACCTATCTTGCAAGGAGGACCTCAGCTGGGGAGAAAGAAGCTTTCGTCACTTTGTTGTGTGAGAATTTCAGGCATTGCTCTTCTGGATGGAACTCTGCGGGGAGATAATTCTTTTATCTTTGAGAGACCTGACACTCTGTTTGGGGAAGAAAAGATCACTGAACGATCTTCTTAGAGAACTCTGTGGGGATCCCGGCTGGGGAAGCTCCTATTGAATAGACTTATGCTAGGGATGAGGAGGCTTTGACAACTCCACTGGGGAAAAGCATTCCAGGTATTGTTCAGGGAGGAGGTATGCTGAGGAAGTGTGCTTGGCATGCCCCATGCTGCGTATTGAATACCTGCTACCTGTTAAGACAAATGAAACGCACAAGTATCCCGAGGTATCCCTTACAGGATTCCATCATAGGAGTTAGATATTCTTGAGAGTAAATACGTTTCCTGCAGGCATTTATTAAGAATGGCTCATTTGTTTTATGAAAATATTATATCATGGATATTGAACATTTTTGCAAACAAAACAGAAATGTACAAACAAGGTGTGACTAAAAACTCTGATTTTATTAATCTGGGTGCCCTGAATTGGTAGATACAGTCAAAGAAACAAATCCCCTGGAATGAGGAGATTGTTACAAATTTAAAAAGTAAAAGTACTGGCAATGTTGACGATGCTCCGGTGAGCTTCCTTTGCTATGACCCGTATGACCTTGACGCTCTTCTTATCTTGCTTTCTGAAGAAGGTTGATTATGACCGATGCTTTATCCTTTCAAAGCTTGTCGTGTTGTGAGTGATACAGACGGATTCAGAATGCAGTTGATCGCTTATTCCCTGATTTTGCATGGATCTCCCTTTTGGGTTTTCGATCCACCGGGATACCCATTTTTTGCCTGAGTTGTCCAATGTGGCTTTTCAACTAAGCGGGTGTACATTTTATTTTGATTTTTCCCTTATTTTTGCCTGAGTCTTTTATTCTGTTTTTTACTCGTCAGGATGCCCTATTTTTGCCTGGACTTACATTCTGTTTTTATGTCCAGCGGGTCATTTTATGCGAAGTATTTTTTAACTGCATCTGAATTCACAGGAGATAAGAAATCTTCACCATCCATAGTAGTAAGAATCAGTGCTCCACCACAGAAAACCTTCTTTACTATGAATGGACCATCGTAGTTTGGAGTCCACTTGCCCCTGTGGTCTGTATGAGGAGGAAGAAGTCTTTTGAGCACAAGATCTCCCACTTGGTATTCCTGAAGCCTGACTTTCTGATCGAAGTCTTTCTTCATCCTTTTCTGATATAGCTGCCCATGGCAGATTGCAGCTAACCTGTTTTCTTCGATCAGATTCAATTGATTGTACCGAGATCGGACCCATTCTGCTTCGTCCAGCTTCACATCCATCATAACCCGTAAGGAGGGTAACTCAACTTCAACTGGTAGGACTGCCTCCATACCATACACAAGCTGATAAGGTGTTTCCCCAGTGGAAGTTCTGATTGAGGTTCGATACCCATGCAAGGCAAATTGTAGCATCTCATGCCAGTCTTTGTAAGTAACCACCATCTTCTGCACAATCTTCTTGATGTTTTTGTTAGCTGCCTCAACATCGCCATTCATCTTTGGCCTGTAAGGAGAAGAGTTGTGATGTTGGATTTTGATGTCCCGACACAGTTCTACCATCATTTTGTTGTTCAAATTGGAACCATTATCAGTAATGATTCGCTCGGGTACTCCATATCGACAAATGATATCTCTTTTCAGGAATCTGGCTACCACTTGTCTGGTGACGTTCGCATATGAACCTGCTTCAACCCACTTGGTGAAGTAATCAATGGCTACTAAGATGAATTTGTGGCCATTTGAAGCAGTCGGTTCTATCTTTCCAATCATGTCAATTCCCCACATGGCAAAGGGCCAAGGTGAAGACATCACGTTCAAAGGATTCAGAGGCACATGCACTTTATCTGCATGAATCTAGAATTTATGACACTTTCTGGCATACGCACAACAATCTGCATCCATTGTGATCCAATAGTAACCTGATCTTAATAGTTTCTTAGCCATTGCATGTCCTCCAACATGGGTACCGAAAGATCCTTCATGCACCTGGTGCATCAGCAAGTCTGCTTCTTTCTTGTCAACACATCTGAGTAGAACCATGTCAAAGTTTCGCTTGTATAATGAACCGTCAACATTAAGGAAGAAACTACCGGCCAGCCTTCTTAGTGTCTTTTTATCATTGGATGATGCCCCAGGTGGGTATGTTTGATCCTCTAAGAATCGTTAGATGTCATGGAACCATGGCTTGTCATCTTTAGCAATATCCACAGAGAATACGTATTCTGGTCGGTCTAATCTGGATACTGAAATCCGAGGCACACAATTGGCAGCTTGAACCTTGATCATGGAGGAAATGGTAGCTAAAGCATCTGCGAACTGATTTTCGTCTCGAGGGATGTACTCAAGTTTGAATGTTGTAAAGAAAGTCAATAATCTCCTCGTGTAGTTCCGGTATGGAATCAGATGTTCCTGATGAGTGTACCATTTGTCGTTGGTCTGATTAATTACCAAAGCTGAATCTCCGAATACAGTTAATGTCTTGATCCTGAGGTCAATGGCTTCCTCAAGACCCATGATACAGGCTTCATATTCAGCTTCGTTGTTAGTGCATGCAAAGGTGAGTTTTACCGAGAAAGGCATATGAACTCCTTTAGGTGTAATGAGCATTGCACCAACTCCACGACCATTCATATTGATAGCCCCATCAAACATCATTGTCCATTCTTCTTCTGGGTCGGCCCCTTCAGTTTGAACAGGCTCTTCATGATCTTTTGCTTTTAGGTGCATGATGTTCTCATCGGGGAAGTCAAATCTCATGGGCTGGTAATCATCAATGGGTTGTTCAGCTAGATAGTCAGACAGTACGCTGCCCTTGATGGCCTTTTGAGAAGTGTACTGAATTTCATACTCTGTCAGAATCATTTGCCATCATGCAACCCTTCCGGTAAGTGTTGGCTTCTCAAATATGTACTTTACGGGGTCCATTTTAGAGATCAACAAGGTAGTGTGAGTCAACATATAATGTCTTAGTCGGCGAGCAGCCCACGCTAAAGCACAACAAGTTTTCTCGAGCAGTGAATAACGTTGTTCACAGTCGGTAAACTTTTTGCTTAGGTAGTATATTGCATACTCTTTTCGACCAAACTCGTCATGCTGGCCCAACACACACCCCATCAATCCTTCTAATACTATCAGGTACATTATTAGACGTCTTCCTTCAATTGGAGGCATGAGAATTGGAGGTTCTTGAAAGTACTCCTTGATTTTGTCGAAAGCCTTCTGACAATCTTCGTTCCACCTGACCGTTTGTTCCTTTCTTAACAATTTGAACAGGGGCTCACAGGTTGCAGTAAGGTGAGATATGAACCTTGAGATGTAGTTCAATCTACCTAAGAATCCCTAAACTTCTTTTTCAGTCTTAGGTGCAGGCATCTCCTGAATGGCTTTGACTTTGTCAGGATCAACTTCAATTCCCTTTTCACTAACAATGAATCCCAACAATTTACCGGAATGCACCCCGAATGTGCATTTGTTGGGGTTTAACTTCAGCTGATACTTTCTTAGACGCTTGAACAACTTCAGCAGATTTACCAGATGATCTTCTTCAGTGAGGGACTTGGCAATCATGTCATCCACGTAGCATTCAATTTCTTTGTGGATCATGTCGTGGAATAACATTATCATAGCCCGTTGATAACTTGCACCGGCGTTTTTTAATCCAAAAGGCATTACTTTGTAACAAAATGTGCCCCAAGGTGTGATGAAGGTAGTTTTCTCCATGTCTTCGGGTGACATTCTGATCTGATTATACCCTGAAAATCCATCCATGAAAGAAAACACCGAGAACCGAGTTGTGTTGTCGACCAATACATCAATGTGAGGTAGAGGGAAGTCATCCTTCGGGCTTGCTCTGTTCAGATCTCAGTAATCCACACACATCAGTACTTTTCCATCCTTCTTAGACACTGGTACAATGTTAGCAACCCACGGCGGGTAACTAGTTACAGCTAGGAAACCGGCGTCCCACTGTGTTTGTACTTCTTCCTTAATCTTCATGGCCATATTTGGACGAGTACGGCGTAGCTTTTGCTTCACTGGAGGAAAATCTTCCTTCAAAGGAAGCTTGTGCATAACAATATCAGTATCCAGACCTGGCATGTCTTGATAGGACCAAGCAAAGACGTCGACGTATTCTCGAAGCATGTCAATAAGTTGTTCCTTTACTGAAGCTTACAGACTGGCCCTAATCTTTACTTCTTTCAAATCCTCTTCGGTACCAAGATTAACTGTCTCAACCTCCTCCTGATGAGGAGTAATCACTTTCTCTTCTTGCCTCAACAACCTGGCTAACTCTTCTGGTAACTCATAGTGTTCTTCAACACCTTCATCAGCTTGATTAATTGAATTGTCGAAGTCATACAAGGTCATAACAGTGTTGTTGTCGGTGCAATCTGGAGGATAATCTCTTTAAAGGTTGAGATTGGTTCGCTTTAGTGATCAATTTTAATCTTGTTTAGAAAAAGTGAAAATGAAGTTGTTTATTTTGAAAACATTTCCATTTTATTATTTTGTACAAAAGTGAAAAATGAAAAGACAGTGAGCGAAAAAAAAGACTTGTTTGCAAACGATGTCCGATATTCATTGATAATTCATTTGCACAAAAATACAATATGGCCCTATTACAAAATGAGTCCTGACACCTTGGGCAAGATGAAGGACTTGATGCAGGCTAAAAAAGACAGGAAATAATAATTACTCTGCAGGAGTAACCCTTATAATTTCCTGGGAAGACCAGTTAAGGACTTGGTTCCCCGGGATCCTTGGACATATCCAGCTCTCCAGGTTGCCGTCACTTTCTGCCTCGTCTTCTAGGTTGTTAACAGCATCTAGGGTGAGCACCCCCCGCACTGATGAACTTGGGCTCTTTAGAAGCCTCTGATTGATCTTGTCGGAATGGTTTGTAACCCAAACCGAATCTATCTTCCTTTTTCTCTACTAGTAGCAGCTTGCCCCAGCCTTGGGCATTACCATCTTCAACAACCTTCCGGGCTTGCTGATAGGAGACAATTGAAGTACCCATCTTGTCTTCCTGGGATGCAGCAAATACTTCATTCGTCGCCTCATTGACATTCAGGGCCTCAAACCCTTGGCTCATAGTTTCATGGATTTCACCATCCATCTCAATATACTTGTATGTAGCCAGATGGCTAAAAAATATGTCCTTTTCACCACAGATGGTGATAATATGCCCTTCCCACTCATATTTTAATTTCTGGTGAAAGGTCGACGTTACTGCGCCTGCGGCGTGAATCCATGGTCGACCCAACAAATAGTTGTAGGCTGGCTGAATGTCCATCACATAGAAAGTAGTCTTAAAGACTTAAGGACCGATTATCACTGGTAGCTCCACCTTTCCAAGAACAGATCTTTTGGAGCCATCAAAAGCCCTGACCACAAGGTTACTTGGCCGAAGAGCTATTCCATCATATTCGAGCTTGACAAGAGCTTTCTTGGGTAAGACATTGAGTGAGGACCCAGTGTCTACAAGAACATGATATAGTACAGCTCCTTTGCACTCTAGGGTTATGTGCAAAGCTTTGTTGTGGTGATGTCCTTCTGTTGTTAAATCAGCATCAGTGAAACCTAGCCCATGGCTAGTATTGACATTTGACACCACTGTTTCCAGCTGATTCATTGTGATCTCTTTTGGCACATAGGCAGCGTGCAGAACTTTAAGTAGTGCATCCCGATGGGCTTCGGAACACAACAGCAGAGATAAGATAGAGATCTTTGAAGGAGTATGGTGGAGCTGATCCACAACTTTGTAGTCACTTCTTTTAATTATCCTCATAAATTCATCCACATCCTGATCACAGGATGATTTATGAGTCTCTTTTGATGCAGATTCTTCAGGTATTGCACTCTTCCCCTTGGCTCTGGCTGCAGCCTCTGCCTCAGTGTTGGTTCTGGGAGCTTGTGACGCGAAGAGACGTCCGCTTCGGGTGAAGCCTCCGCCTCCCCCAACATTGTCCACTTGTGGGGTAGTAATTGAAGAATCAAGAAGGACTTTTTCTCCATTGCAGTAAAGGTCAGCACCATAATGCCATGGTATAGCACTGTCTTTATCATATGGAATTGGCCCGGGCACCGTGATGATGACTGGGCTTACTGCAGTAGAAGTTGGAACCGTAATAGTTTGTGGATCATAAAAGATAGTGACAGGACTTCTTGTGGATGTTGGTGGTAGTGAATTGAGGCTTGGTTGAAACTGTTGTTGAGATTGTTGAAAGTTGCTAGAATTCGGGACCGTTGTCAGGTCATAATAAATAGTAACTGTGGAAACATCATTGTTGGTGGTTGCTGGAGTTGTAGAAGAAGATGAAATGGAACTGTTGTTTGTTGAAGTAATGGAAGAAGTGGTTGCTGAAGTTGTAGATGAGTCGGTAGGAACAATTGTTGTTGCAGTTGTAGAAGAATCAATAGGAACAATGGTTGTTGCAGTTGTAGAAGATTCACTTGTTGTTGAAAAAAGAGTTGTTGGTGTTGTAGAATCGGTTGTTGTAATTTACAGAATGCCTTCTTTGATCAGGTCATTGATGCCATTCCTAAAGCTTGCACACCCGTTCACGGAAACCTGGCAAGATTCACAACAGGCCTCACAACCTGGAAACACTTGGCATTTCAAAAGCTGAGCTTTAACCTCTGCCAGAGGTGTCTGAATACTTGCAATATTTTCTATTAAACTCATGGGTAAGCCTTCCTATATAGCATTAATCCTTTTCCCACTGTGGCTTGGCATAGGATTTTTCATGACATTGGGAGGTGGTGCAAAGTTCAGGGCCTTTGAATCTACCAGATCTTGTACCTTCATATGCAGAGCCTTGCATTTTTCCGTGGAGTGACCAGGTGCGTTGGAATGAAAAGAACACCTATCATTGACATCATAGTTTCTCGGAAGGTTCTGAGGATCAGGTGGAGCCAATGTCCTCAACTCAACAAGATTGAGCTTTAGGAGTTGTGGCAGCAGCGTAGCATATAGCATTGGAATAGGGTCAATCACCTTGTTGATCTGAGACGGCCGCTGTTGAAAAGGGCGTTGTTGTTGATTGTTGTTATTGTTGTTATAAGATCTCTGTTGAGGAAATTGTTGTTGTTGCGGAAAGTGTTGTGGTTGTTGAGTATACTGAGGAGGTGGAGTAGGGATAGTAACAACAACAACTGTTCTGGGCAAGTATTGGGGTCTCCCTCTTCCCATGTGTAGAGAGTTCGTTTCACCAGATCTACGGGGTCCAGCAAATGGCTTCCTTGCACTGCTTGAATTGGCACCGTTGTCGGAGATCTTTCCCATTTTCAGTAGGCTCTCTATTCTTTCCCCAGCTATCACCACATCTACAAAGCTGGTGGAAGAAAATGCAGCCAATCTGTCAATATATGTACCCTGGAGAGTATTCATGAACATGTTTGCCATCTCCCTTTCAGACATAAGGGGTTGAACGGCAGCATCAATTTGCCTTCACCTTTGGGCATACTCTCTAAAGCTTTCACGGGAAGATTGTGACATTCCCATCAGGAGGGTCCTGTTCGGAGCCATGTCCAGATTATATTGATACAGACGGATGAAAGCTTCAGCCAAGTCTTTCCAGTTTCTTACTGTGGCTCTGGTCAAGTGGGAATACCATTCTCGGGATGCCCCTGTCAAGCTATCCTCAAAGTAAAACATCCACAGCTTCTCGTCCATGGTTTATGCTTTTAATCTTCCCAAGAAAGACTGAAGGTGGGTACGTGGGCAAGATGTGCCATTATATCTTTCAAAACACGGGGGTTTGAACTTGTGAGGAATTCTCACCCCTTCCACCAATCCCATGTCCAAACATCAAAACCTAGAGAGTTTTGGGATTCAAGAGACCTTAGCTTCTCTGCAATTTCATCCAATTGACGGTCGTAAACTTCATCTCCAGCCCCGACCACAGTAAACTGCTCTTCTTGAGGATCCTCCTGCAAGACCCTTCCTCCAGCAGTGTTACCCTGGATATATCTTATGGCATTGACGTCTGGGTTCAAATGAGGTCCAAACTCTGGTGGATCAGTGTGAGGCTGCACGTGATCGTTGTTACTGGTACCTCTTGTACCTGGATGGTGTTCCTCAGGAGTTTGTCGCTCAACTAACTCCCTTAGTCTTTCCTGGCTCTGAGCTAGACCAGTCATTACTGTCATGAATTGAGTCATCTGATTCCTCATCTCACCCCTTTCATTGGCCATCTGGGTCCTTACTTCATTCAAGTCTTGCTGAACTTGATCCATCTGTAGTCCTGGAAGATTGTTTCTTGTCAGGTACCGGTGTATTCTGTTGATAGGGAACACTCTTCTGCGAGCAATGTTTCGTGAGACCATAACAAAGTGAGAAACAATAACAAACAATAACAAAAAAATACCTACAAAACAAAAAAAATGTTAGTATGCAATGCAGGATGCCTATTTGTCTTCCAGGGGTATCCGGTTTGGTTGGTGTTGACCTTTCCAGACCTCGAGGGAATGCTGATGATGTTGCAGAGAGAGATAAAGCCCACAAAGAATAATACAAACCATATATATATATATATATATATATATATATATATATATTACAAAGAGTGAAGATACATAGTTTGATTACAACAACATCCCCATGGTGGGTCAGAATACATCAATAAAAATCAAAAAGTACAAACAAATGAAAGTACAAGTACAAGGAAATCAAACATCTAAACCAAAGCCATCCTCCTTGACTTCCTTCAGGAGAGCCTCAGTCACCGGACCAACTGGGTGCTCTGTGATAGTCCTGATGAGGAGGTTCCTGGTAGCAATGACACTGGTCAACTTCTTATGCTTATCCTGATCCTTTGATCTCTTCAACCCCGCCTTGAGTTTCAAGTCAGAGATCTCCTTCTATGCTGCCAATAAAGCTGCCTGATGCTTCTTGTCACTAGCCTCCAACTGCTCTATCTTAGCTTGAGTTCTCTGATCTTCTTGTGCACGAGCTTTAGTGATCCTGACCCACCTAGCCTGGCTCTCCTCTAAATAATGCTCTGCCCTAGCCTTCTGAATCTTTGCTTCCTTGCAAGCATTCTTCAGTACTAATTCCCCTGCCCTAGGCTTTCTGATGTAGTCGTCTGTCTTTTCAATCTTGGTCAAGTGCTCAATCTGGAGCCTTTCTAATCTCTCATTATCCAAACGACTGTCATTCCTCTCCTAGAGGATCTTCTTTAAGGCTTCAGAGAGCTGAGTATTCCTTTCTTTTAACTTCTCAAACTCCTCCAAGCTAACAGTGGCTGCAGGCTGCACTGTTGATGGTCCAGGTGTATCCTCTAGAGTGAATGGCATCCGGGTGATCTGCCCCCTGGTACGAGACTAATCAAGATATTGCGCTGAAGAAATGTTGTTGCATTTGCCAAGGATGGATGTCCCTTTAGTCTGAATGTTGTCCCAGGCCCAGGTTGCCTGTCTGGCAACAGCATAGTTGTGCAGGATTTCACAATAGAGGGTCTCAGTCAAGTCTTGCCCTCTTGGAGGATGAACCAAAGCATACCCTAACTGTCTCTTAAAAATCAAAGGATTGTAGTTGATGCAACCTTTTACTCCAATCATAGGCACATTAGGATATTGCCCACAACTAGTAATGATGTCTTTGCCCTTGATGCTCTGAGTGCACCATCTGATGTCTTCTGATGTCAGGGCAATCAATCTCTTAGCCCAGTTCCTTGGCTGATGAGGGTTCAGGAAAGTATCTGATCTCGGCAAGTATCTTAGCAGCCAACAGTAATAGAGGGGAGCACAACATCTGACCAGTCTTCCTCTTTGCTTTTCATTCCTCTGATATACTGAATAATAGAAGTCTCCAAGCAAGGTACGCACTGGATTCCGCAGTAAGAACAGGTGAATGGCATTCTTGCTTACAAACTTTGGCTCGTCTGCAAACAAGATAACTCCATATATAGTGAGTTCTAAGAGAGAACTAACAACATCCCACTTCCCTATTGCAGCATGCAGGGTAGCCTGGGAGATCAAGAAATCCAAGTGAAGGCCTGGAACCCCAGCCTTGGTGGTCATGCTCTGATCAATGAAGGCAGACTCCAAATGCAATGCCTTAGCTATGTCTTCATTCTTGGGAGCAACCATCTCAGGTTGAAAGGAATCCCCCTCCTGATGGGAACTCCTAACAACATGGAAAAATTTTCTAGTAGAGGTCCCAACTGAAAATCAGGAAATGTGAAGCATCTGAGAGGAGGATAATAAAACTGCAAACAAGTATGGATCATGCTCCCCTGGGATGCATCCAGGTCCATGATCATGTCCAATATGCCTCCATAATGTTCCCTGAATAAAGGGACATGATCAGGAGTAATGAGATACTAGATCTGCCTGATGCCTATCAGGGTAGGCTCAAAGAAGTGGTAGGTGATGTTGCTCTTTCTAGAAGTGTCCATGCTGATGATGGGTGCTGGTGAAGAAACTGAGGAGAAACTACTGATAAAGGTCACTGAAGAAGATGCTGAAGAAGTGTCTCTGATGAAGACAAGCTGGAGAGGAATCCCTGATGAGGACAAACTGATGAAGGTGCTGGAGAAGATAACTGAAGAAGTCTGAGCAGCAGAACAGGTCAAAACCAAACCAAAGATAATAAGGTGGATACCCTGTAAAACAAATAGGCAAATGTTAAATGATGCAAAAATGATGTATGCAAAATGATATGCAAAGGGTTCGTGATCAAGTGTTGGATCTGTTATCTGCCTTGATAAGGTCCATGTGTGTTTAACAGTCCGGATGGAGGCTCAGAAAACCAGTAACCAGGTGGGAGACTCAAATAAAGATTCACAAGTCCAGGGTTTCACAAGAACTGTCCAAAGTGGTGCATTCTTAAACAAAACATTAGTAACAAGGGTATGATGAGGCCAAGGGTTCCTGTAAACCTGTAAACATCCCAACCCCATCACATGTATTGTTCTAGAACAAGGATCCTCAGACTTGGATTAGTTATGAGAAGTGTAAACACTTCTAACCCGGAGGTACAGTGTTTACAATAACCATAAAAGATCCTCCTCTAATTCACCTCATATGCTGAAGGTCATAAAAGGTCATCCAGACTTAGCAGGCTTCCCAGATAGCCCTAGTACTACAAGAAATCTGTAGCACAGAGTTCTCAAGAAGAAACCCATGTCTGAACCGTGTTTCATATTCCCGCACCAGACCGAAATGGAATGGGAAAGAATATGAAGCCACTCTAGCCCATGTGTCACTCAGGTCCCTGGTATAGGACCTTAATCACTCAATGATCCCCCACCCACCAAGGAAACAGCAGATCCAGCACATGATAATGACAGTATGAAATGCATAAAAACTGTAAATGAAAGCAATAAATAAAGCTGTACAGAAAGCAATAAATAAAGCAAATAAATAAGCACAAGTAGCACATAACCCCCCCCCCCCCCCCCCCCCCCCGTAAACACAAATCAAACAAGCGCTAGGAGGAACCCACAAAAAATAACCAGAAGCCCTGGTTGCAATATAAGGTTTCCCCAGCAGAGTCGCCAAGTTGTCGCTCCTAAAGATTTGCATCCCAGTGCAGACGCGAACAGTCGGCGAAAGGAGAAGATGAAGTGAACTGAAAATAGTCTCCAGCTAGGCATTTTTATCCCGAAGGAAAGGTAATGCTTCATAAACCTGGAAAGAAGATGGATAAGACGGTTGCAAACCAGAGAAATTGAGAAAGGGGGTTGGTTACAACCTAGGAAGGTATTAGCACCCAGATTGTCCGTCTTACTCGACGAGATCCACGCTTAAAAGATTGTGTTTAAAGGGGTAGGTGTATGTGCTATCTATGTGCAAAAGCTGGAAAAGAAATGTACAAGTGTCAGTGCAAAAGGTGAATGCTCAGGAACTGAGGCTTAACAGAGAATGCTGAAAGAGGGGGAAAACAAAGAGACTTTTGTTCGATAATAGTTAAGTCATGCCTACGTATCCTCTCGTGCAATGAGGAAGTCAGAACACCGTAGTTCCACTCAAAGAGACTAAATGGTAAATTGACTGTGAACTGCTTGCTTGTCTATGCTCAAGTGTATAACTCGTCTGGCTCAAGTACTAACTGTCTTGCATTAGACAGAAGAAGCAAGTTCTCGTTTGTGAATGAGTGTGATGAGAAAAGAATCCCGAAGGAGACAATTATTGTTTGTTTTTGTGTTTTCAGTTTTTTATTGTTTTTTGGTGTTTTGCATAAGATAATGAGCTTAAGCCTAAATTAAAGGCTTGTAAACTCATTATATCCTCCCTGATTAGGGATAATGAGCCTACTTAAGTATGAGATAAACATCTCAACTTAATTGACATGATGATGTAGGATTAAGATCATTAAGCTAGTTATGATTATTTAGATGTTTTTGGGTTTTTGTTTAGTGTTAAGTAATGAGTTTAAGCCATAATCAAGGATTAGTGAACTCATTTAACCATCCTAATAGAAGGATAATAGATGAGAGCACTTAAGCTGAGGAAGATACCTCAACTTAATCCATGGTTAGGGAGTAAATTCATGACAAAACAAACCTTTATTAAAAGGATTTTAATAAATAGGTGAGATTAAGAAGTGGATTTTAAGTTTGTAAGACAACTTGAGGGGGACTTGTCCATTAAACACTAGGGTTAGTCCTTCTTAACCATAAAGGAAGAATTAGAACCCTAATGTAAGGCCCAAGTTACAAGTTAATGTCTTAGTGATTATTAGATGAATTGATTAAGAGGTTTAAACAATTTAAGGGTTTAACACTTAGGATTAAAGTTATACACTCCATTGTAAACACCCCAAATTTGACCTCACTCATTTCACCATGGCTTGTGATCTTTTCATATAGCATAAATTCAATCATAGCATCTCATACCACATTTTTTGTTCACTACATTGATTCAAAGCCATCTGCATCTAGGGTTTGTGATCTGAGCCATCCCTGAGCCATTTGAGCCACTCCAAATGTCATCAATCACTTCAAAGGGGTCCATGTATATTCAAGCATCATATTATATCCTCACAAGGTCAAGAAAGTCAAAGGATCACAAGAACTGGGAAAGACATGGAAGCAGAGCCAGGCTTAACTGCACAGATGACCTAAAATTAGGGTTTTGGTTTCAAAGGCCATAACTCCAAATTTTTTGGTCATTCTTGTTTCTATTGGCCTTTATATGTTATGAGGATCATGCATGTCAATTTTCATGAAGAAATTCAAGGGGGAAGGCATCTGATCAAGAGATGACTTCTTGAGCAAGTCAGTGCAAAATCAGGGCATCTGAGGCCCCCAATGACCCAACCAAAGAGGTTTCTCCATCATTTTGAATGTGTATAATCTTTATTTGATCATAAAAGATGTTAGAAGTTCACAAAATTGGAAAATTTCAAGTCATTTGCAAAGTTGCCTTTTTGGGAAAGTGACTTATAATGTAAACTTGCCATTTTGGGAAAGTTTTTCAACCTCCTCTTTTTGATTCAAAAATGCTTCAAAGGAGATAACTTTGGTCATGAAAGTTGTAGAATGGATCCTCCCATTTTCAAAAAGTACAAGAACTCATTCTAATTCATCTTGGATCAAAAGTTATGGCTTGTCAAAGTTGGACAAAATCACATAAATTTCACTTATGCACCAAAAGAGGAAGTTGCAAAACCTCATGCCAAGGCCAATTGTGACTTCAAATCAGCTTCTAAATATTACACAAACATAAGTCATGACCTAAAAATCAGAATGCACCAAAGAATCTCCAAGTTTCATGACTTATGCTTCAAGAAATCACAAAGGGGCCAAAGTTGTACCAATTTGCAAAATGACCCAAAGCTTCTCATCCACTTGCCTCAGTTCACAAAATCTGATCCATAAGCAATCCTTGATCTCAGCTGAACCAAGCCATGCCCCTAAACCAGCCTGCCATGACCCATACCTCAAAGGGCACCTAACATTGACTTTTGGCAAAAGGGACCATACCAATCAACATAGGCCAGCAACAACTCTCTGACCTATCCCAACTTGATACATGGACCAAAAGCAACTCAACACAACACACAACACATCCTGAGCTCTCACACAAGTCAGCATTCTCAAAAATCCCTCCTTATGCATTTTTCTTCGAATCTCAATACACAATCATCAAACCTCAAAACCAACTTCACCATTCATTCAGAAAAGCTTCATAGAGCATAAACCACCCTTCATCTTGCCCTGAAAAGCCCACAAACATAAATACGATTTTTCACTCCCCTTGGTCAGAACTTCATCAATCTCACAAACCAGCCACAATACACTCCAACTAAGCCTCAAAGCTTCCTCAAGAAGATCATTGGAGCCATTTTGAAGCAAAGACCTGGCCAGAAGGTACCAAAAGTGAAAGCTCCAGTTCAGGTGAGCTCAAGAACTTTTTTTCCAGAAATCCCATTTTTAGTTTCTAAATGATTCCTTATGCTTCACTGATCACCATGATATGATTTATTTTGAAAATGAGTGAAAAATGACCATGTATGCTTGTTCTGAAATTTTGCCCGTGAAACTTGATTGCTTCGATTCTTGTTGTTGATGTAATATAAATGGTTTTTGTGCCTGGAATCTTGTTTATTGTTGTTCATTAATCATTTCTGGAGAGTTTGATGAAGTTTTAATGCGTATTGAGTGAGATAGAAAATTGATTGGCCGGAGAAGATGACCGGAACACTGTTCCAGTCATCTGAAAGTCATTAGGGCTCAGGATTAGGGCTAATGACATAATTAAGTGAGTTTGAATTCCATTCGTTCATTAGCGCGCGTAGTCAACTCCCGCCTCCTTGAATTTGAATCCTGGCCTTCAGATCATTTGACTTTCTCATTTTTCTTTTTAAATTCATTTTATTTTATTTGTTTTACATTTAAATTCCACGAATTTTTAAAAATAGGAAAGTGCATTGAAAAATTATGAAATTTTTTGTCAAACATTTCATTAATTTTCAGAACCCAAAAATATTTTTATTTTTATTTTTTGCATCAAAAATTATTTTTAAATCATTTAAATGTTTATTTTTAATTAGTTAATGGAAATTAATTAATTAAAAATGCATTTAGGTATTTAAAAAACACAAAAAAATTCACATTGCATTTTAAAACATTTAGAAACATTATCAAACTCTCAAAACAAATTTCTTTTTGGTCCTTGACCTATTTTGACAATTTTCATTGGAATAAAAGTTGTTTAAAGGCAATATTTTTGTTCAAACTTGGAAAATTCATTCTGCCTAACCATGAAGAGTTTGATGATGGTTCTTCTTGAATTGCATCCTTCATAGCATGTAGTTTCTAGGGTAAAATTGGTTTGAATTTATCTTTCATTTTCAATTTGTTTTGCATTTTTCATTGTGAGGTGCTTTGAAACCCTAGTTGACTTAGAAAAATCATAGCTTCCATTAGGTTTAGATTTAGGTCTCCTCCTTTGGGAAGTGAACTTGTGTAGGGTTAGGGTTCCTTTGATCCCATTTTCAATTTTTTATCATGTCATTTGCTTTTGATTTTGAATTTTGCATTGCATATTGTATGTAAACCCTAATTCTTGCCTTCCTTTGCATCCATCTCTCATATGTTTGTATTCAAGAACTTGCCATGACATTTTGTGCATCCACATGACATATAAGACATATTAGGACATATTAGAATCATGTTTGACCATTTCATCTTTCATTGGCCATGTTATATGTTCATTACATTTCATAAACTTTCATGAGCTTTCATGGTTCAAGGCATGCTCCATATGCATCCATTCTCTTGTATGCTCACATATATGCATCTTGTATGACTTTGCACCATCTCTTGACATCATTTGCATCATATGTATGTTTCTGACTTTGGCCTTTGCCCATCCATATGCATTGTTTCATCTCATTTCTTCCTTTATGCATCTTGTACTAACTTTTCAGGTTAATGGTAAGTTTGTTTGGGAGGTGGATTTGCCTTCACCTCCTACCTCTTCTCACCTCATCATTTTACATCCTTGCTGCATTTTTACTTGTCTTTGAGTGAGCTTGCTCACTTGTTCCTCTCTTCCCCCTTTTCTCTTCTCATCTCATCTCTTTTCTATCTTGCTCCTCCTTGGTGGCCTTTGAAGATCTCTTTCTTTCTTAAGCCTCATAAACCCTAGGTATAACCAAGCATGATCACAATTAGGGTTTGTTTAGTCCCCCATTTAGCTTTTACCTTTGTGTTTTATTTGATTCTTCTCTTCTCACCTCATAATCAAGGACTAAACCCTAAAGGTTTTAAGGCTTTGTGATTAAGCTTATGCCTGCATCCTTCTATTAGGACGGAGTGTATAACTTTAATCCTAAGTGTTAAACCCTTAATGTGTTTAAACCCTTTAATCAATACACTTAATAATCACTAAGACATTAAACTTGTAACTTGGGCCTTGCATTAGGGTTCTAATTCTTCCTTAATTGGTTAAGAAGGACTAACCCTAGTGTTAATGGACAAGTCCCCCCAAGTTGTCTTACAAACCATAAAAATCACTTCTTAATCTTACCATTTACTAAAATCCACTTTAATAAAGGCTTTGTTTTGTCATGAGGTTAATCCCTAATCATGGATTAAGTTGAGGAGCCTTCCTCAGCTTAAATGTTCTCATCTATTATCCTTCTATTAGGATGGTGTAATGGGTCCATTAAATCTCTGATTATAGCTTAATCTCATTACTTAACACTAAACAAAAACAACAAAAACACCTAATAAATGCAAGTAGGTTAATGATCTTAATACTACATCATGGTGATTAAGTGAGAGGTGCTTACTTCATACTTAAGGTATTCTCATTACCCCTAATCAGAGGGAGGATGTGATGAGTTTACTAACCCTTGGTTTAGGCTTAAGCTCATTTTCTTATGACAAACTTCAAAAAGCAATAAAAGACTGAAAACCCCAAAAACAAACAATAATCGTCTCCTTCGGGATTCTTTTCTCATCTCATTCACTCACAAACGAGAACTCGCTTCTTCCGTCTAATGCAAGACAGTTTGCACCTGAGCCAGACAGGTCATTCACTTGAGCATAGACAAGTAAGCAGTTCACAAGTCAATTTATCCTTCAGTCTCTTTGAGTCGAACTACGGTGTTCTGACTTCCTCATTGCACGAGAGGATACGTAGGCATAACTTAACAGTTATCGAACAAAAGTCTCTGTATATTCCCCCTCCTTCCAGCATTATTCTTTGAGCCTCATAGTCTTGAGCATTTCACTCTTGTTCTTACACTGACACTTCTCTTATACACTTCACATTTCTTTTGCACTGACACTTGCATTTCTTTCCAGCTTTGATACACAGATTGCACTGACACTACCCCTTTTAAACACAAATATTTCAAGCGTGGATCCCGTCGAGTACGACGGAAAATCTGGGTGCTAATACCTTCCCAGGTTGTAACCAACCTCCTTTCTCAGTTTGTCTGGTTCACAACCGTCTTATCCATTTCTTTCTAGGTTTACGCAGCATTACCTTTCCTCCGGGATAAAAATGCCTAGCTGGCGACTCTTGTCTTTTGAGTTCACCCTTGTGTGTTCTCTCTCCTTTCGCCGACCGTTCGCGTCTGTACCCCTTCTGACCTGGGTGTCATTTGGTGGGAGCGACATCCATCCTAAGAGAAGGATGCATGCATAACCCTAATTCCAAAGTCCTAAAACCTTAAAGGTTTAGTCTCTAATGATGAGATGGGAAGAGAGACACAATGGAGACTCAAAGGTAAAAACTAAGGGGGGACTTATCACAACCATAACTATTATCATGCTTGGATGTTCCTATGGTTTGTAAGGCTTGAGAAAGATCTTCAAGGAAGCCACCAATGGAAGAAGCAGATGGAAGGAGGAAGAAGCAGAAGAAATAAGTTACTTACTTCATTGAAGAAGATAAGTAACTTAAAGAAAGAAAGTGAGAGATAAACATGAATGATCAAGCCTACTCAAAGACAATAAAAAATGCAGCAAAGATGCATATGAAGAAGATGAAGAGAAATGAGAAGTGAAGGAAAATCCACTTCTCAAATTAACTTACAACCTGAAAATGTTAGCACAAGATGCATAAAGAAAGAAGTGAGATGGAATGAAGCATATGCAATGACAAAGATCAAAACCAGAAGCATACACATTATGTAAATGATTCTATGACATGATTCAAAGGCATACCAAGAGCAATGAATGGTCATACAAGAAGATGAATGCAAATGAAGCATGTTTTGAAGTTTGAAAGTTCATGAAAGTTAATGAATGGAAATGAATACAAGTCATGGCAAATGAATGAATAAATGATCAAAAATGATTCTAACATGTCCTAAGATGTCTAAGATGACATGTGAATTCATGAAATGTCATGGAAAGTTCATGTATGGATGCATATGCAAGATGGATGCAAATGAAGATGCAAAATTAGGGGTTTAAGGCAATATGAGATGCATATGGCAAAGACAGAAGCAAATTACATGATAAAAATTTGAAATCACACTCAAACAAACCCTAAACCTATATGATATCACAACCCAAAGGAGAAGGTCTAACTCTTAACCTAAAGAAAGTTATAATTTTTCTAAGATTGCTAGGGTTTTAGGGTGCTTCAAAGGAAAAAAATGCAAATCAAATTGAAAATGCAAGATAAATTCATGAGAAAACTATCCTAGAAGCTACATTATATGTGTAAAACAATGCAAAAAGAACCATCTTCAAACACTTCATGGTTAGGCAGAAGTGATTTTTCAAAGCTAGGGTTAGAAAAATGTGATTTTATGAACCCTAAATTCAAAGAAAATTGTCAAGTTGTGATCAAAACCAAAAAGAAATTTGTATGAAGAGTTTGGAAATGTTTCTAAATGTGTTAAGATACAACATGAATTTTTTGGTGATTTTTAGAAACCTAAATGATATTTTAATTAATTAATTTCCATTAATTGATTAAAATAAACATTTAAATATTTTAAAAATTCTTTTTACATGCAAAAAATAAAATAAAAATTGTTTTTGGGTTAAGAAAAATATTTAGAACATAAATGCAGAAAATAATATTTTTGTGATTTTTCTAGGTATTTTAAATAAAATGATAAAGAAAATACAAGAAAAATGAATTAAAAATGAAATTAAATGAAAGTATGCATATCCAAGGGCCAGGATTTAAAAGGAAAAGGAGGGAGTTGACTGCGCGCCCTATCCTGTGGTTGAAATTCAAACTGGCTAAATTTAAATTAAACCTAATTAATTAACCTAATTAAATGGATTAAGGCTTAATGAGCACATATGGACCGTTGGTACGCGCGCGGGAAAACAAATCAAAGGCATACATTCAAACTCACGCTAAACCTAATCAAAACCCTAATCACTCTCAGACGACCGGAATAGTGGTTCCGGTCGTCTTCTTCGGCGAGACCAAAAAATCAAACTTCTTCCCTAGGCTATTTTAGAAGCTCTAAAGCTCCAGATCAACTCCATAACTCATCTTAAGCAAGAATCAAGCCTCAAATAACATTTTTATTGCACCATGATCAAGATACGAATCAAAACACAAAAATGGCAAAACTTTCAGAAGCACGATACAGGCTCAATACTCAATCATTTTCAAAACCAACAAGTGAAGTGTGATCAGTGAAGCATGCAGATCATTTATATAACTTAAAAAAGGATTCTGGAAAATTTGTTCTTGAGGTATACCTGAGATGAAGCTTTTCAGTTTGGCACTTTTAGAACCCATACTTGATGCTAAACCACTCTACTTGGTCCCCTGATGATGTTGCAAGGCTTTGAATGAGTTTAGAATGGCTGGATTGAGAGGATGAACTCTTGCTGCACTATAACCGTGTTTTGTGTTTGTGAGGTTTCAGGCTTGTTTGATGGTTGGGAAATTATCTATGGATGATGGTGAGTTGGTTTATGAAGTTTGTTTGAAGTTTTATGGCTTGTGCTGAGCAAATCGAAGAAGAGAAGTCTTTGAGGGATTTTTGTGAACTTGGTGTATGGGATGATCCAGGCTCTAACGTTATGTGAAATTGCTTGCTTTTGGTCCACATAACATGTCTCTATTGGCCAGAGAGTTGTTGTGGCTGCAGCTGATTGGTATGGACCAAGTTGCAAGAAGTCAACATTATGTGTACTTGAGGTATTGGCTCATGCAGGGGTGGTTCAATGGCATGTTTGGCCTCAGCATGAATCAAGGAGGTCCATAGAAACTGATTTGGGGTGCTGATGCAAGTGTATGAGAAGATTCATGCCATTTTGCAAATTTGAAGAACTTTGGCCCTTTTGGAATTTCATGAATTTCAAGGCATGAAAGTGAATGATTCTTGGGCCAATTATGATCAAAATGAGTTTCACTATGATGGTATGATGTTTATAGATGCATTAGAGGTCATGAAATGGCTTGGCAAGTGGTTTTGCAAAAATCCCTCTTTGGTGTATTCTTGAAAATTATAGGATTTTCGCCAACTTTGAAGGATCATAACTTGAGTTCCATAATGAATTAGAAAACGTTCTTGTACTTTTTAAAAAGGGAAAGACCTAATATACAACTTTCATGACTAACAATTTTTCATTTGAAGCATTTTTTATCAAGAAAGAGGAGGTTGAAGAACTTTCCCAAAATGGAAAGTTTCCATTACAAGTCATTTCCATTTTTGGCAACTTTTGGTTTAGCTTAAAGTTCTTCAATTTTGTGAACTTCCAAGCACTTCAATGATCAAATAAAGATCATATAACTTCAATTTGATGAAAATACCCCTTTGGTTCCATTGTTGGGGGCCTCAGATGCCCTGATCTTGCTCTGACTTGCTCAAGAAGTTACCCAATGAACATATGACTTCCACAATGAATTTCTTCATCAAACTTGGTACACATGATCCTTATAACATCTTAAGAACATTAGAAACAAGAATGACCAAAAAATTTGGAGTTAAGGCCTCTGAAACCAAAACCCTAATTTTGGTCATCTGTGTAGTGAAAACCCTAGCTCTGCTTCCATGCCTTTCCAGTTCTTGTGATCTCTTGACTTCCTTGAACTTTGAGGGATATAATATGATGATAGAACACACATGGACCCTCTTGGAACACTTGGAGGCCTTTGGAGTGGCTCAGATGGATCCTTGGATTGCTCATATCACAAACCCTAGATGCAGATGAACTTGAACTATGCAGTGAAACAAAAATATAATATGAGATGGTATGCTTATGTTTATGCAAACATGAAAGATCACAAGCCATGGTGTGGACTTAGTGAGGGCAAATTTGGGGTGTTTACAACGAGCATTCGACCACAGGGGCAAGTGGACCCCAAACTACGAAGGCCCATTCATAGTAAAGAATGTTTTCTCTAGTGGGGCACTGATGCTCACTATTATGGATGGTGAAGACTTCCAATCTCTTGTTAACTCGGACGTAGTTAAAATATACTTCGTATAAAAGACCTGCTGGACATAAAAACAGAGTTAAAGCCCATGCAAGAAAAGGGCATCCCGACGAGCTAAAAATAGAATAAAAAGCTCGGGCAAAAGTTAGGGAAAATAAATATTAAAAAAATGTACACCCGCTGAGTTGAAAAGTTACATCGGACAACTCAGGAAAAAAAGGGTATCCCTGTGGATTGAAAACCTGAAAGGGAAATCCACGCAAAACAAGGGAATAAGCGAACAACTGTGATCCGGTTAATTTGAACCAAATCATTGTTTTGTACAGTCTGGCAATATCAGAAGGGTAGGAATCAGTCCATTCATCTTCTTCAGAAAGGGAAGGCAAGAATGGAAAGTCTTGAAGGCATGTTGGTCATAACAGGAAGGAAACTCATTGGAATGCCGTGTACATTGCCATTAGGGTAGCTTCTTTTCTCAATTTTGTTGTAGCTACCTCTTTCCAGGTAGTTGCTTCTTGATGTAAAACGTTTCCTATTCAGATGCCACTCAATAAATGAATATTTAGTCAAAAGCTGTGTTGTGTTTTGTTTACTTTGTTTGCAAAAATGTCCTGAATTTTTGGTAAAAAGAACATTGCATTTGAAACATGTTGTTTTCTAAAAAAAAAGATGACATTGCAGGGAAACATTTAGAACTATCTTTGAGTGTCGGGTGACAATGGATGAACAGATCATGTCATGCAAGTCCCCGGGGCACACGTGTGTATACTATTATTGCAGGTTTTGCAGGAGGGTGTTATAGTTCCCATTATAGAGAATAATCCCCAGCAGAGTGGAATCCCCCAGCAGGACTCGAAAGCTAATTAAAGAGGTTTCATCCCCAAGCGGATTATCTTTCCACAAGTGAAGTAATCCCAACAGGTAGTTGTACGCCTGATTTCCCCACATAATTCAACATGTCAGAATTTGTTTCCCGTAAGGTTTATTTAATCGAGCATCTTCCCCAGTCAAGTATGAAAATGGTCATTCCCCGTAGAGTCGTGATTGGGATTCACTCCCATTGTTGAAATATTCCCCAGAGAAATTGCCAGTTTATTTTTGGGCAATGTGATACAAACAGTTATTCATCTACCCAGCCAGATTTTAGTATTAAAGCTTCTTGACCTGATTCTCCCCTGCAGAATTGAGATTTTTGCTGCTAATTAGGGCACTTTGGTCGCTCGTCTGCATTTCCCAACACTCATCCATGTTTGATATTTGCTTGGTGTTCGGCTGCATTTCCCAACACTCGTCTGTGTTTGATATCTTCGTGTCTCTTGTATGCATTTCCCAACACTCGTCTGTGTTTGATATTTTCTTGGTGTTCGACTGCATTTCCCAACGCTCGTCTGTGTTTGATATCTTCTTGTTGCTCGTTTTCATTCCTCAACACTTGTATGTGTTTGTTATCTGTTTGAAGCTCGTCTGCAATGTTTGGATACTCGTCGGTATTATCCTTCACACTCGCCTGTGTTAGCCTATATGTGCTGATTTGATAATCACTCTGGTACTCGTCTATATTGCTACTCCAAATGCTCATATGTGTTGGATTTCATATATTCGTCTGTATCAGTGGCTGATATTCGTCCGTATCATCGCCTAAAGCGTCCGTCTGCGTTTCTTAGATCATCATTTGATATTCGTTTGTATCATTGACTTATGGCACTCGTCTGTGTGTTCTTGATGATCATCCAATACTCGTATGTGTTGAAGAGGTTTGAAGTCCTGAAGGTGGGATTAAACGTCAAAATGGTTACCGGTCCTAGCGTAACGGGTTATCCGAAGGAGGTTCGTCTGTCTCAAGCACCGCTTATCTACGCATGATTTGTGAAGAGGGTTCGTTCAATCCTGATGTTACACCTGGCGTAACAGGTTTATTTAAAGAAGACTCATTTTTCTTAGACCATATATCTACAGAGAATATATGAAGAGGGTTCGTTTATCCTAACTATGCATGTCTATCCCACAAACTTAAGTGCATCACCGGTCCTGGCGTAACAAGTTTAGCCGAAGGAAGTTCGTCTGTCTCAAGTCATATATTTTGTGGAATGTATGAAGATGGCTCGTATGTCCAGTTCCTAGCATAACAGGTTTATTTGAATACGGCTTGTATGTCCAAGTCTTGGCATAACAGGTTTGCATGAAGAAGACTCGTCTGTCTATGTTTTCCTTATCCAGTGTAACAATTCAATTCGGATGAAGCTTGTCTGTTTTGTTTTCACTTCAGTTACCCAGAGTGTTGGGTTTATTCCCCAGTTTCTTCTTTCTCCAATAGAGTGCAAATTTCAGGTCTTCTTGGTATCCAACCACAATTTATCTTGAACGCTCGATAGCCCGTGCTATCGTCATTTTTAGATTAACAGTTGCTTGGATAGGGGCAGTTGTAACACCCCAAATTTGCCCTCTTCTTTTTATCATCATCATCATATCATAATCATCATAAGCATGGCATATCCTTAGCATATTTGCATAGAAAAATGAAGCATAACATCCTCATGTTCTAGCATTGGGCATATGATCAATCATTGGTGCATTAGAAGCCTTACAAGTCAAAGCAAGAGGTCAAGTGACATTGCAAGATTCTCACAAGGTGTTCTTATGTCATATACAAGCTCAATATTCTTTACAAGAGCCTAGAAGGTTGAGAGATTATCAGATGATCCAAGAGGGAACAATCTCCTACACAAATGATTTCAAATTAGGGTTTCATGATCAAGCAGGGATTCTTTGTGACTTTGGCCATTTCATGTGGGAAAATTCCTTCATATGATATGTGAATGCTATAGATGAAATTTGGTGAGAAGATTCATTGAGGAAGGCGGTTATTTCATCAGTTGCTTGCATAAGAAGAAATTGGTCAAACTGATTATTTGAAAAGTCAACTGTGGCAATTCAAGGGTTCCAATCCCATTTTTCAAGCCAAGGGATGTTCTTAAGGTCATAGAAGAGGTTTGGCAAAGTCAAAGATCAAGAATCAAGAGGTTTTGATAGACTTTCCATTTCTAGCATGTGACTTGTAATGAAAGTTACCAATTTTGGCAAGTTTTGCCCTAATCTTCAAAGCTTTCTTTCATGACCAAATGACTCCAAATGAATTTTCCTTGAACATGAAAGTTGTAGGGTATGATCTCCCATTTTCAAAAAGTACAAGAACTCATTCATAGCATGTGTGGAACTCAAGATATGGTCATTGGAAGTTTGGACATTTTTAGGGTTTTACCATATTTCCAAGTTTCTACCATTTGCAAAAACTCATGAATCTTATTTCTAAGCTATCCTATGGGCAAAGTAAAGTCAGAATATCATAATATATGACATAAGAAGCATTTTAATCAAGAGAAAAAAGGGAATTCATGGGTGGATTGTAAGTTATTTTTCAAAATGCAAAAATGCAAAATCACACAAAAAGCATGATCCAAACATCCAAGGGCCAGGATTAAGTCAGTTGTGAATGAGTGAATCACATGAAGTCAGCATGTGCCAAGCAGAGATGGAATGCGCGAGTAAATAGAGGGATCACACACTTCATGCACAATTGCAAAATCATCCCATTCACACTCCTCTCATGTGCAATCTTGCTGCAACCCTAATCAGTGATCATTTGCATCCTATATAAGAAAACTAGGGCTTCATTTGCTCATGATACACCACCATTTCACCACCTTCAAGTTTTTGCTCCAAGTTGCATTTTTCTTCGAATCCTCTAATTCTCTCACTCATTTCACAAATTAATCACATATTCTTGCTCCTCTAACTTCATGGATCACAAATCAACCATTGATTAGAGTTGAATCCTCAGATTTCATCAAGTGCAAGAGTGGTGCAGTTCAGTTCGAAATTCAAGATCTAGAGCAATCCAAGCTATCTCTTGCATTTATTTTGCAAGGAGAGGTTAGAAGAGGTTGATCTGCAGCTGGAGAAGGAGTTTCTGGATCTAATTTGAGTTCTGCAAGTTTCAGGTTAGCTTCAAATTCGTAGATCTAAATTTGGTTTAAATGGTGTGCATTATGTTCTACTTGTTCCGCTGATCATGTTGATATGATTTGTTTTGATTTTGGTTGAGAATTGAGCATGTATTGGAATTTCAGTTTGATGCATGAATATGTTTGTCTTCGATTTTCTTTGTTTGTTAACCTAATGGAAAATCAAATGACATATTTGAGCTCAGCATGTTTGATTTAGTTAATCTGGAGAGTTGGAACAATTTCTGTGTAGTTTTGTTCTTGTGTATGAATTTTCTGGTGACCGGAGCTAGGGCTCCGTCACCGGATTCTGGAAAATTCAAATGAAGAAGATGAACTTGTGGCCATTGGATCTTTCATCTAGATGGATGTTATGTAGCCAGCGCATTAAAATTCCACCTTCCTGTCACATGACTTTATGTTCTCTGATTTAATCATTATGTATGGCTCCATACAATAGCTATCATGTGCGTGCATTGAGTGTTCTTGATTAGTTTGACTTGGCTTAATCATTGACTTGTTTATGTGCATTGGATTGATCCATTGGTTCTCTATTTTCTTGATTTTTTTATGAATTTCCATTGTAATATTCATAAACCTGAACAGACCATTACGCTCAAACTGTTATTCGCACCTCCCTTTCTTTGTATCCCAATTGATTTGAACTAAACTATTTACTGATTGCACCCCTCCTTCATTGCCTTTTATTTTATATTCATTTTTTATTTCAGTTTGGTTTTTTATTTTTAAAAATAGTAAAATGCATCTAAAAATTCTAAAATAATTCATGACTAATTCTTTTAATTTTTCGTTAATTTTAGATATTTTTATTTTCCATTTATTTTTATTTTCCACGTAGGAATTAATTTCCACTTTTATTAATTGTTTTTAATCCATCTTAAATACATGCTAACTTGTGGATTTTATATCTTGATCATCAAATTTAATTTTGCGTTGATTCTTTTTGCATTTGATTCATATTAAGGTGTAGTTTGTGGTTGATTTTTCTTCTGATTTTTAGAAGCTTGCATGAATATTTTTGGTAGTTAACTTGAGCATGAAGTTTCAAAACCCTAATTGGTGTTCTTGAGGTCTTTTGACCTAGTTTGCTTTTGATTATGACTTTACTCTTTTGGCATGATGTTATCACTTGATTATTGAACCTTTGTGATTATTTGCATAATTTTTGCATGCGTTTGTGATTTGATTTGAATTTTCATGTGAGATTGCCTTAATTTTGCTTCTTCTTGCTAGCATGCTTAGTTCTTAGGCTAGGAGGGCACTTGTGCCAACTCCTATAGGATGTTTAGAGGTCTTTTTGTATGAGGTTCGATCCCTGGTCCTTGCTTAGTGTGTGTGCTTTGAAAAGTTTCTTTGTTATTTGTCTTTAAAGTTTCTCACAAGTGTATGCATGTTCACATCACCTTATTTATTCATCCCTTCTCTTTGATGCTTATGATTGAGTTTGTGTGCTTCTTCCCCATGCTTTCTCATGCTTCTTAGGCACATCTTGACATGATTAGATCCCTGGTTTTTCACATGATGCTTATTCCTTGATTTGGTTTGTCTTTGTTTGTCCTTACACTTGTGCACATGTTCACCTCACTTCCCCTTCCTATATTGTTTGTGTTTGGACTTGCATGAACCTTTATTTGGTCTTTTGTGATGTTTGTGCTCATTCTTGTGATGATATGGTTTTGACCTTGTGTTACTTAGTGCTTGTCTAACTTGTGGGATCCTTTCTGTTTCATTTGTGTTTTGCTTTCTTCATAAGAGCTTGGGAACTTGGTAATAGTTTGTATGCTTTACCTCTTGCTTGGTTTGCCTTGGTGATGGGTCTTAGTGCAATAAATGGTTGCTTTCACTTTTGGTTGTGGTGTTTAGGGTTGTTCTTTTGCTTGTTTATGCTTCAATTGAGTTTGTTTGATTTTATCTTATCATATGTGTTTAGTTCTAACCATTTTAGGGGCTCATGGTAAGTGAAGTGTGGAGATTATCCACATTTCAACTCTTCATCTTCTCTTGTACTTTATTTTCTATCTTGTGTTTATTGATGTGCCTTATTCCATCTTGTGCTTTCTTTTTCTTCTTCCTCCTTTAGAAGCAACTTGCCTCCTTTAGAGGAGTAAGTTGTTCTCTAACTCTTCTATCCTCCTCTTCCTTCTCCTCCTCTCGTTTTATCCTTCTCTTTCTTAGGATAGTCTGAACCATACTAACCTTAGGACCACTTTTGCATGATAACTTTAGGATTAGACTTTCCCCTTATTTTTTTACCTTTGAGATCCTTTTGGCGCTCTCTCTTTCTCATATTCAAACAAAACCATAAAAAGCATTAATAATAGTTGAGGTGACCTCCCCCTTTTGTCATCCTCCCAAAGAAAAGCATAAAAAACACTTACTCACTTTAATTCATAAAAAACACTCGATAATACAAACAAGTTAGTGAATTTAAATCATAATCTTAGGAAACAAGTTTGAGGATCTTCCTCATTCTTTATGGACTTGTTACTCATTCTATTTTGGGATTTGGTAATAAGGACATGTCCTTAGAAAAGGATTGACCTTCACTTTCTTATACCACACTCCTAAAAGACTTCTAAAAAACTGAACAAACAATAAGCGTTTCTCCTTCGGGATTTCTCTTCTCATCTCACTCACTCTCATCGTACGAACTTGCTCCTACTTGTCACTTTGCAAGACGGTTACGCACTCGTCGTCCGAGCCTACAACACTTGAGCATTGACATAGGAAATTCAAACCTTAAGACACAAGCAATCTTTTCCACCCCTAGTAAGGGGAACTATGGCGTCTCTGATCCTCATGTCCGGATTAGGTACGTAGGCAGTAGGGTGGGGCCCATTCGAGCACTCTTTTATTTTCCCTACATTTTCCCCTGTTCTTTTCTCTTATCCAGTTCTAGTCTTTCTTTTGCAGCAACCTTCATTTCTTCACCCTTTGAAACAGTTTCTTTGTAAGCGTGGATCCCATCGGGTATGGCGTACGATCCGGGGTGCTAATACCTTCCCAGGTCGTAACCGACTCCCGAACCCAAATTCTTTGGTTCGCAAGACCTGTGTCCTTCCTCTTCATTCTTTTAGTTTGTGCAACATTACCATTCCCGTTCCTTCGGGATTAAAATGTCTGGCTGGCGACTCTACCTCTTTCCGTGCCACTTTCGCGTTTGTACCAGGATAGAAATCCTAGGAGCGACAAAGGCAAGTTTCTAAATTCCAATCGTAGATTGGCCAAAGTCCATCCTCTGGGTGGAAAATTTCAAAAGTCCAACCTCATATTGGAGAAAGTCTGTCCTCAGGGTGGCAAAGTATCGGAAGTCCAACCGCATATTGGCGAAAGTCCGTCTTCAGGGTGGCAAAGTATCAGAAGTCCAACCGCATATTGGCGAAAGTCCGTCCTCAGGGTGTCAAAGTATCTTGAAGTCCAACCTCAGATTGGCGAAAGTCCATCCTCAGGGTGGCAAAGTATCTTGAAGTCCAACCGCAGATTGGCAAAAGTCCGTCATCAGGGTGGCAAAGTATCTTGAAGTCCAACCGCAGATTGGCGAAAGTCCCTCCTCAGGGTGGCAAAGTATGTTGAAGTCCAACCTCAGATTAGCGAAATTCCGTCCTCAGGGTGATAAAGTATCTTGAAGTTCAACCGCAAATTGGTGAAAGTCCATTTGCAGCGTGGCAACTCAATAGTTGTTTGACTCCATCCAAAAGACAAGAAATCATTAAGGCACTATTGCAACATATCAAAAGTCCACTCGCAGTGTGGCAAGCCAGTAGTCGTCTGGCGGGGTTCAAAAAGACAGGCCTTCAAAGTCCACCTGCAGCATGGCAAGTCAGTAATCTTCTGGCATCATTCAAAAGGCATTCCTCGTTTACCCTTCTTCCCATTAGAATTATATCTGAGAAAAATTCATATGGTTGGGTTTATTTTCCTGTTCTTCTTCCACATAGTGCAAATTTTCTGGTTATTTATGGTATTCAATCCCTGCATACCTCAAACGTCAGAAAGAAACTGCTATCATCCATTCAGGCCTACAGTGATTGAATAGATGTAGCTGTAACACCCCAAAATTTTCCCTCATATTTATAACCCTAACTGGCTTTATCTTTCGCATTCATTTGCATTAGCCATCCATGTCATATAACACTAATACATGCATTAGCATAAGCTTGTCATTTGGATCAGAGGCTTCAAGAATCAGGGTTTTGTAGTGCTTTGCGACTTCACTCTTTTGCAGGCTTGTTTCAATGGAAAATACAAAAATTGGGGACTAGGGTTTGTTTAATGAGCATACGTTTATCAGATGGATTCTCAAGGTCTGACAACTATAATAATCAAGGGCATTACCCTCTGGTGTTCACTATCACATGAATGGGGTTTATTTCCCTAAATCATATTATTTTCAAAGATGGGTTTGAAGATTGGGGATCCAGTCGTATAGGGTTAGCTCATTGGTGATTTGGTAAAGAGATTCGTCATTTCTATGTGAAGTTCATTTTCAATTCATAACCGCTTTCAATGAATTTGAATTGGTTAATGGATTGTCACATTCTAATTGGTTAAATTTCTAAGTTTGTTGTTAATTGAATTCACTTACTTTTAGCAATAAATTTAGTTATTATTAGTGCCTTTTTTTAACATCTACCTTTGATTCAATACCATAACACATCCAAATAAAATTTCTTGTTAAGTCTATATTAATGCCAATGTTCATAAACCTTTTTTTATTCAAACTACTTTTCTTAAGCCCATTTATTAAACCCAATCAATGCAAAGTGAATTCACATATACACAACATAGCTCATGAATATAAAACACAGAAAAATGGAAATTCAGTATCAAATTGAAAAGAACTTATAGCAGAAAATAATACACAAAGAGATTCAAATACAAAGAAATCAAAATAAGAAAACTCAATAGAAAGTGAAAAGGATATATTCAAAGCAGCACCTTGAGTTTATCAAAAGGAAAAATCCAGAAGAAAATCAATACAAAAAAATAATTACAAACTCAAAATCAGTTCTAACTATTCTAACAACTTCATAACAAAATTCCTAACTGAATTCAATTGAAATCACCAAAATACCTTCATTGATCTCCAATAAAACCATTGATCTTCTTCTTCAACCTTCTCCTCTCCTTTATTCTTCCATTTTTTGATTTGCAGAACCTTCTTCATTCATCTCTATCACCTTATCTTCATCCCTCTTCTTTGATTCATCCTCACGTTTCTGCACCATTTTCTCATTCTTCATCACCTTCTTCATATCTCTCATTCTCCGTAACCTGCATTTCTTCGAACATTCAATATCACAAACCTTCTTCATCTTCAAGTAGCATCCACTTCTTCAAATTGATTCGGATACTGTAGAATAATAACAAACTCAGAACCAATTCATACATCAAGAACACATCCACAACATTTATCAACACCATGGATCACAACGAAACGCGCAACCACAAATTCAAAGTGCGAATGATTTGAGGTCAGAGAAGAAGAGGAAGAAGATTGAATCGTAACGATTTTCGTACCTGAGGAATTTGTGTGCTCCATCGCTCATGTTCATCTTCATCGTGTCACCTTCGATCATCTTGATGGCGTCACCTTTGATCGTCATCATCACCTTCGTCGCAACAACAATCTCAATAAACTCGATTGAAGGTGTGAATCTCGATCTATTTATTTCGATTCCATGTTTCTTTTAGTTTCTAAAGTGCTTTGATCTATAGGTTTAGGACGAATGAGGTTGTTTTAGTTGAGGATTTGAGATGAGGAGAGAAAATGAATGGAGGTTCGTTAATACAAGTTTGCGGTTTGAGAGATGCTACCGGAGGGAGCCGCAACGACGACTAGGGTTATATTGGGGAAGATGAACATGTTTGTGAAAAAGAGTGAGACGCATTAGGGTGAGAGGGAGAGAAAAAAATGAAATCTGATACTTATTATTTGTTTGTTTTAATTGATGAAGTAAAAAAGATTAAAGACTCACAAGAATACCATAATTATCACCGTTGGAATAATAAAAAGTGATAAAAACCCTTTTACTCCACCGTCCAGTAGGACCAATGAAGTTTGTTCATGCATGTGTTATCCCCACATTACCCCCATGCACCCTCAATCATAGTCGTGTGATCGCATCATCACCATATTTCTATTGATCTAGCGGATCAGACTAGTCAAATAAGGTTGACTGAGGTCCATGCCATATACTTCAGGCCCTATGCGCTTTGGGCTTAGCCAAATCACTATCTGTACCCTCACAAACTGGCCCATTTTGTTTTTAAACTATAATTTTAATTTCCATACACCCCCTGGCCCTTTTCTTTGTTTTTTTAGTTTCTTTTAATAATTCTTTTGCAAAATCATTTTAAAAAAATAGTTTTTCATAATAAAAAATTCCAGAAATTAAAAATAGCATCTTAGCACATTTAAAGAATAGTTTGTATTTTTAATTCTCTTTTTTCGACTTTTTCGAATTTTTTTTCGATTTTTTCTTTATATGCCTTTGTCGCACCCCGAATTTTCATCCCAGTGCAAACGCGAACCGTCGGCGATGTTGGAAGTTGAGGTTGAATAGAGTCGCCAGCTAGGCATTTTTATCCCGAAGGAAAGGTAATGCTTCATAAACCAGGAAAGATATGGCTAAGACGGTTGTGAACCAAAGAAACTGAGAAAGGGGGTTGGTTACAACCTGGGAAGGTATTAGCACCCAAATCGTCCGTCGTACTCGACGGGATCCACGCTTACTTGATTGTGTTTTAAAAGGGGATAGTGTATGTGCTAAACTATGCATAAAAATCTAAAGAGAAAAGGATGTACAAAGTGTCAGTGAAAAAGGAAAGTGAGTGCTCAAAACTGAGGCTAAGAGAAACTAAGAGGAGGAGAGGGGGAAGACAAAGAGACTTTTATTCGATAACTGTTAAGTTAGGCCTACGTATCCTCTCGTGCAATGAGGAGATAAGAACACCGTAGTTCGACTCAAAGAGACTGGATGTTTTTGTGGTGAACTGCTTGCTTGTTTATGCTTAAGTGTATGACTCGTCTGGCTCGAGCGCTAACTGTCTTGCAATAGACGGAAGGAGCGAGTTCTTGTTTTCAGAGTGAGTGTGATGAGAAAAGAATCCCGGGGGAGACGTTTATTGTTTGTTTTTGTGTTTTCAGTTTTTTATTGTTTTTGGTGTTTTGCATAGGATAATGAGCTTAAGCCTTAAACAAGGGTTTGTAAACTCATTATATCACCCTTGATTATGGATAATGAGCCTACTTAAGTATGAGATGGGAATCTCAACTTAATTACCCTAATGATGCAGGATTAAGATCATTAACTTACTTGTTATTATTAAGAGACTTTGGATTTTTGTTTTGTGTTAAGTAATGAGTTTAGTCTCTAATCAGGGATTAGTGAACTCATTAAACCATCCTAAGAGGAGGATAATAGATGAGAACACTTAAGATGAGGAAGAATCCTCAACTTAATCCATGGTTAGGGATTAAAATCATTATATAACAAGCCTTTATTAAAGTGGATTTTAATTAAAGGTGGGATTAAGAAATGGATTTTATGTTTGTAAGACTAAACCTGAGGGGGACTTGTCCATTAAACACTAGGGTTAGTCCCTCAGAACCAACAGGCAGAGATGTAACCCTAATATAAGGCCCAAGTTACAAGCTTAAGTCTTAATGATTATTAGGTGTTTTGATTAGGAGGTGTAAACAACTTAAAGGTTTAACACTAAGTATTAAAGTTATACATTTCATCCTAAGATAAGGATACATGCATAACCCGAATTCAAAGCCCCAAACTTTAACTGTTTAGCCTTGATCATGAGATGAGAAACAGAGACTCAAGGAGACTCAAAGGTAAAAACTAGGGGACACTATGTACAACCCAAAAGTTATCATGCTTGGATATTCCTATGGTTTGTGAGGCATAAAGAAAGATCTTCAGAAAGTCTTCAGATGGCCACCAAGAAAGAAGAAACAGATGAAAAGATAAGAGGGAGAAGAATATGTTACTTACTCCTGAAAAAGTTAAGTAACCTAAGAGAAAGAAAAGGAGCAAGAGAAAGCACAAGTGAATCAAACTCACTTCAAAGACAAATAAAATGCAAATGAAGATATAAGAAGAGGTTGGGTGTGGAGGCAAATCCACATCCTGTTTAACTTACCAGAAGCCCCTGAACTGGAGCTTTTCGAATTTGAGCTTTCAAAGCCTCCCTTTGGTGGAAAGTGGCTCCTTTGGTCCCCCTGAAGCTAATGGAGTGCTTGGATAAAGCTTATAGTGGCTGGTTTGAGGGTTCGAGTTCTGATATGGCAGAAAATGAGGTCTTGGTATGTTGTGTTTCAAGCCATGGTGATGGGTGGGAAATGATCTTTGGATGATATGTGGTTGATTGGTGAAAGAAATTTGGAAGTTTGATGGCTGAGCAGTGAGAATCGAAGAAGGGAAGTTTTTGAAAAATTTTGTGCAATCTGGGTGTTGGCTTGTTCTGAGCTCTTGTGTGTTGTGTGTTGTGATCCTTAGGCTATGCATAAAAGATTAGAATCAGTCAGAAGAGTGGTTGGGCACTATGGGAATAGTATGGCTCCATTGGCCAAAAAGTCAAAAATGGTGTACTTGAAGCATGGGCCATGGAAGAAGTGATTTGAGGTATTGGGCTGCCTCAGCTAAGTTCAAGGAGAGCCTTTGGATCTAAAATGTTGAGCTGTATGGCTTGATTCATGAGTTTGTATGGTTTTTTGCATTTTGACAACTTTGACATTTCTTAAGAAGCAAGTCATGAAATCTTGTGGTTCAAAGTATAATTCTGGTCAAGGCATGTTGCATTATGTTTCTATGATGTGTAGCAATGCATTAGAGGTCATGAGAAGGCTTGGAAATCAAAGTTGCACATTTCCCTCTTTGGCATGAACTTGAAAATTACAAGATTTTTCTCAACTATGACTTGCCATATCTTGACTTCTAGGATGAATAAATAGGAGTTCTTGTACTTTTTGAAAATGGGAAGATCAAATCTACAACTTTCATGTTTGAAGAAAATTCCTTTGAAGCCGTTTTGATCAAGAAAGAGGAGGTTGAAGATCTTTCCCAAACTGGAAAGTTTTCATTACAAGTCATGCCCAAAAATGGAAACTTTTGCAATGGCTCATAATTCTTCAATCTTGTTAACTTTCAAGCACTTATAAGATCAAATAAAGATCATTGGACCTCAAATTGATGAAGATGACCCTTTGGAGCCCTTGTTGGTGGCCTCAGATGCCCTGATTCTGACTTTTCTTGCACAACAAGTTACCATTTGATCAGATGACTTCCACATGGGATTTTTGCTTCAACTTTGATACACATACTCCTTATGATATATATATATATATACCAATAGCATCAAGAATGGCCACAAAGTTTGAGTGTAAGGGCCTCAAACCCAAAACCCTAATTTCTGGTCATCTATGTAGGAGCCCTGAGCCTGCCTGGGTGGCTCTACAATCTCTTGTGATCTTTTGACTTTCAAGAACTCTTGGAGGCATAATATGATCATAGAACACTCATGGACCCTCTTGGCATGCTTCATGGCCTCTGAGATAGCTCAAACCTCTTCTAAGATTCATCTGATCACAAACCCTAGTTATGAAACTTATGCAGTGAAATAACTATGCAGTGTGAGATGGTATGCTTATGCAATGCAATATGAAGGATCACAAGCCAAGGTGTGAGAAAAAAGAGAGGGCAAATTTGGGGTGTTTATAGCTGCCCCTATTCAAGCATGAGTTAGCTGTGTAGGATATAAGCGCCTGGCTTAACAGACAAACAAGATAACTTGTGGTTGAATACCAAGACAGTCCAAAATTTGCACTCTTTATTACAAGAAGAAAAGGGATATAAATTGTGATAGATAGTATAGACTGAATATCAAATGGTAGCGACGGAAGATGACCATCGAGCAGAGGACGACTGTTGGGGATAAAAGCGATGAGAAATGCACTGACGAGGACGATCATCATGCTGGGGAACAAAGAATCCGCGACGCGGACGGCGATCGGGTAAAGAAAAGCGACTTTGTTGGGGAGTTAAAAGCACTAACGGGGATGACCGTCAGGCTGAAGAATAAAGAAACCGCGACGGGGACGGCCATCGGGTGAAGAATAAATAAATCAATGATGAGGGACGGTCATCAAAAGGTGAAGGACGATCACCGAGCCGGGTACAGCTGCTGAGAGTTATCGCGACATAGGACGAATATCGGATAAAAAAGATCGACAATGGGGACGGTCATCGGATGAATGATGAGGTACGGTCATCAAAAGGTGAAGAACGATCACCTAGCAGGGTACGGCTGCTGAGAGTTATTGCGACATAGGACAAATTTTGGATAAAAAGATCGACGATGGGGACGACCATCAGATGAATGATGAGGTGCGGTCATCAAAAGGTGAAGGACAATCACCTAGCAGGGGACGACTGCTGAAAGATATCACAACGAATGACAGATAAAAAGATCAATGATGGGGACGGCCATCGGATAACACGATGAGGGACGGTCATCAAAAGAAATAATGAGGGACAGTCATCAAGAGGTGAAGGATGATCACCAAGCAGGGGACGGATGCTTTGTTGGGGATTATCTCGACATAGGACGAATGCTAGATAAAAAGATCGACGATGGGGACGGCCATCGGATGAATGATGAGGTACGATCATCAAAAGGTGAAAGACGATCACCTAAAAGATATCACGACATAGGACGAATGTCGGATAGAAAGTTGTTTTGTTGGCGACTTCTAGGGATAGATAAACACGGACGAGTGTTTAAGCCCTAAAAATAAAATGGTAAATGTTTCGACAGTGTGTATAGATTTAAAGATACGGACGAGTATCCTTAGAACCACGATACAGTCGAGTATCGATAGAAACAAACGCCGATGCGCGTTTAAGGAGTGATGATACGGACGAGTATCAATTGGTTAAGCAAGGAACACAGACGAGTGTTTGGTCTGCTGGAGAGTAGTATAAGGGTATTTTGGTTTTTATCTGCAGGGGATAAGTTTATGCGTATTGCTGGAGGAGTGATTTTGGTATTTGCAGGTGACTGGCTCGAACCCGACTTATGATCATGCAAATGTTTGATTTTTGCCGTAATGCTCCGTATTAGACGGAATGCTACGCTTTGTTTAGGGAGTAATGATGCGAATGCTAAGATTATGCAAATGAGAGAAACGAGATCTGAAATCTGAAATCTGTAGGGAGAAGGGATCACTGCACGATCTTTCTGGAGAATTCTGGGGAAAGAACTCTGTGGGGATCCAATGTTGTGGATGAGAAAATCTGGCAACTTGCTGGGGAAGAGTGATTCAGGCATTGCTTTGGAGATCCTGCTTGGGGAGGGGAAAACTTCTAGGAAGTAATCCGCTGGAGGATCAACTTTGTGGGGAATACTCTGAGGGGATAAAAAGCTCTGTGGGGGGAATACTTTCGTCGAGTAGTCCTTCTGATGATATGACTGTCGGCTTGGCTAGGGATATAATGCTTGATATGCCCCATGCCGTGAAAGGTTGTCCGCCTTGAGTACCTACAACCTATTAAACAAAGGAAACGCACAAGTGTCCTGAGGTATCCTCAACCGGATTCCGTTATAGGAGTTAGGTTTGCTTAAAAGCACATATTCCCTGCAAGCATTTATTGAAAATGGCTTATGTGTTTTCATGCAAATGTTGTATTACGAACTTTGGACATTTTTTGTAAACAAAACAAAGAGGTACAAAACAAAGTGTGAATGAATATTTGACTTTATTGATTCGTGTACCCTGAGTAGGCGATTACAGTGAGGAAACTAATCCCTAAAATGACGAGATTGCTACAAAATTGAGAAAATAAAAGTCCTATTTGGCAATGCTGATGTTGATGCTTCAATCTTCCTTTTGCTATGACTTGTATGACCTAAACGCTCTTCTTATCTTGCTTTCTGAAGAAAGTTGATTCTGATCGACTCTTTGTCCTTTTGAAGCTTGCCATATTATGTGAGTGATATAGACAAATTCAGAATGTAGCTGTTCGCCTATTCCCTGATTTTGCGTGGATCGCCCTTTTGGGTTTTCAATCCACCGGGATACCCATTTTTGCTTGAGCTGTCCGATGTGGCTTTTCAACACAGCGGGTGTACATTTTTTTTTTCAATTTTCCCTTATTTGTGCCCGAGTCTTTTATTCTGTTTTTGACTCGCCGGGATGCCCTATTTTTGCCTGGACTTACATTCTGTTTTTATGCCCAGCGGGTCATTTATGCGAAGTATTTTTTAACTGCATCTGAATTCACAGGAGATGGGAAGTCTTCACCATCCATGGTTGCGAGCATCAGTGCTCCGCCTGAGAAGACTTTAGTTATCACATAGGGACCTTCATAGTTTGGTTTCCACTTGCCCTTGTGGTCTGTATGAGGAGGAAGGATCCTTTTCAGTACAAGCTCACCCACTTGATATTCTTGAGGTCTGACTTTTTGATCGAAAGCTTTCTTCATCCGTTTCTGATATAACTGACCATGATAGATAGCTGCTAATCTCTTTTATTCAATCAGGCTTAGTTGGTTATAACGAGATCGGACCCATTCTACTTCGTCCAGTTTTACATCCATCGTTACCCGCAAGGATGGTAATTCAACTTCCACAGGTAGGGCTGCTTCCATACCATACACCAGCTGATAAGGTGTTTCCCCGGTAGATGTTCTGATGGAAGTTTGGTACCCATGCAAGGCGAATGGTAACATCTCATGCCAGTCTTTGTATGTGACTACCATCTTTTGCACAATCTTCTTGATGTTCTTGTTAGCCGCCTCAACAACGCCATTCATCTTTGGCCTGTAAGGAGAAGAGTTGTGATGTTGAATTTTGAAGTCTCGGCACAGTTCTGCCATCATCTTGTTGTTAAGGTTTGAACCATTATTAGTAATGATTCACTCGGGAACTCCATATCGACAAATGATATCCCTTTTCGAAAATTGGGCTACCACTTGTCTGGAGACATTTGCATATGAAACTGCTTTAACCCATTTGGTGAAGTAATCAATGGCTACCAGGATGAATTTGTGACCATTTGAAGCAGTTGGCTCGATCTTTCCAATCATATTAATGCCCCACATGGTGAAGGGTCAGGGTAAAGAAATTATATTCAAAGGATTGGGAGGTATATGCACTTTGTCTGCGTAGATCTAGCATTTATGACACTTTATGGCATATACACAACAGTCTGCATCCATTGTGATCCAATAGTAACCTGATCTCATCAATTTCTTAGCCATTGCATGTCCTCCGGCATGGGTATCGAAAAAACCCTCGTGTACTTCGTGCATCAGTAGGTCTGCTTCCTTCTTGTCAACACATCTGAGCAAGACCATGTAAAAGTTACGCTTGTATAAGGAGCCATCAGTATTGAGGTAGAAACTGCCGGCTAGCCTTCTCAATGTCTTCTTATCATTAGACGATGCCCCAGGTGGGTATGTCTGAGTCTCCAAGAAGCATTTCATGACGTGAAACCAAGGTTTGTTGTCAGTAACAGTGTCTACAGAGAAGACATATGTCGGTCGGTCTAGTCTGGATACTAAAATCCGAGGTACATAGTTAGCAGTTTGTACTTTGATCATAGATGAAACGGTGGCCAAGGCGTCTGCAAACTTATTCTCATCTCAAGGGATGTATTCAAGCTTGACTATTGTGAAGAAAGTCAACAATCTCCTCGTATAGTCACGGTAGGGAACCAGATGCTCTTGATGAGTATACCACTTGCCATTAGTTTGGTTGATCACCAAAGCTAAATCTTCGAATACATTCAAGGTTTTGATCCTGAGGTCAATGGCTTCTTCAAGACCCATTATACAAGCTTTGTATTCTGCTTCGTTGTTAGTGCAGGTAAAGGTGAGCTTTGCTGAGAAAGGAAAATGGACTCCTTCGGGTGTAACAAGCACTGCACCAACCCCACGACCGCTATAATTAACTGCCCCATCAAACATCATAGTCCATGCTTCTTCTGGGTCAGGCCCTTCAGCGTGAATAGGTTCTTCACAATCTTTTGACTTTAAGAACATGATGTCTTCATAAGGGAAATCAAATCTCATAGGCTGGTAGTCATCAATGGGTTGCTCATCCAGATAGTCAGACAATACACTGCCCTTGATGACTTTATGAGAGGTGTACTGAATATCATATTCTGTTAGAATCATTTGCCATCTTGCAACCCTTCCGGTAAGTGTTGGCTTCTCATATATGTACTTGACTGGGTCCATCTTTGAGATCAACAAGGTAGTATGAGTCAACATATACTGTCTTAGTCGGCGAGCAGCCCACGCTAAAGCACATCAAGTTTTCTCGAGTAGTGAATAAAGTTTTGTTCACAGTCGGTAAACCTTTTGCTTAGGTAGTATATTGCATACTCTTTTCGACCAGACTCATCATGCTGGCCCAACACACACCCCATCGATTCATCTAATACTTTCAGGTATATTATTAGAGGTCTTCCTTCATCTGGAGGCTTGAGAATTGGAGGTTCTTGCAGATACTCCTTAATCTTGTCAAAAGCTTTCTGACAATCATCGTTCCACCTGACTGCTTGTTCCTTTCTTAGCAGTTTGAATAAGAGCTCGCAGGTTGCAGTGAGATGAGATATCAACCTTGAAATGTAGTTCAATCTACCTAAGAACCCTCGAACTTCTTTCTAAGTCTTAGGTGCAGGCATTTCCTGAATTTCTTTAACTTTATCGGGGTCAACCTCAATTCCTTTTCCGCTTACAATAAAACCCAACAGCTTACCAAAATGTACCTCGAATGTGCATTTGTTGGGGTTCAACCTTAACTGATACTTCCTCAGACGCTTGAACAGTTTCAATAGATTTACCAAATGCTCTTCCTCTGTTTGGGACTTGGCAATCATATCATCTACGTAGCACTCAATTTCTTTATGGATCATGTCATGGAATAATGTTACCATAACCCGTTGATATGTTGCACCGACATTCTTCAGACCAAACGACATTACTTTGTAGCAGAACGTGCCCCAGGGTGTGATGAAAGTTGTCTTCTCCATGTCTTTAAGTGACATCTTGATCTGATTGTATCTAGAAAATCCGTCCATGAAAGAAAATACCGAGAACTGAGCTGTGTTATCCACCAATACATTAATGTAAGGTAATGGAAAGTCATCTTTCAGGCTTGCTCTGTTCAGATCCCGGTAATAGACACACATACGCACCTTGTAATCCTTCTTAGGTACGGGTACAATGTTAGAAACCCACGGCGGGTAACTAGTTACAGCAAGAAAACCGGCGTCCCACTGCTTTTGTACTTCTTTGATTTTCATGGCCATGTCCGGGCGAGTACGGCGCAATTTCTATTTGACCGGCGGGCAATCCTCTTTTAATGGTAACCTATGCATGACAATATCAGTATCCAAACCCGGCATATATTGATAGGACTAAGCGAACACATCGACATATTCTCGCAGCATACTGATATGTTGTTCTTTTACTGGAGCTTGCAGACTGGCTCCAATCTTCACCTCTTTCACATCTTCCTCGGTACCAAGATTGATAGTCTCAACCTCCTCCTGATGAGGAGAAATCACCTTTTCCTCTTGTCTCAATATCCTGGCTAACTCTTCAGGTAAATTGTAGTCTTCTTCAATCTCTTCATCCGCTCGATTAATCGGATTGTCGAATTCACACAAGGTCATAGCAGTGTCGTTGTCGGTGCAATTTGGAGGACTATCTCTGCAAGGGTTGAGATTTGGTTCATTTTAGTGATTGATTTTATCTTATTTAGAAAAAGTGAATGAAGTTATTATTGAGAAAGCATTGCCATTTATTGTTTTGTGCAAAAATAACAAAAATGAAAAGACAAGGAACGAAAAAGATAGTTTTCAAAAAGATGTCCATTGTTCATTAATATTCAATTTGCACAAAATACATATGGCCCTATTACAAAATGAGTCCAAAACATCTCGGGCAAGATGCAGGACTTTGATGCATGCTTAAAACAGGAAATAATAATTACTCTGCAGCAGTAACCCTTATAATTTCCTGGGAAGGCCAGTTGAGGACTTGTTGGCACGGGACTCTTGGACGGATCTAGCTTTCCAGGTTGTAGTCGCTCTCAGCCTCGTCTTCCAAAGTGTTGACAACATCTGGGGTCAGCATTCCCCCACTTATGAACTTGGGAGCTTCAGCAGCCTCCTCTGGAACTTGTCGGGATGGTCTGTAACCCAAACTGAATTTGTCTTCTTTCATCTCTACCTTCGGCAGCTTGCCCCAGCCTTGGGCATTCCCTTCTTCCACAACCTTCCGAGCCTGTTTGTAGGAAGCAATTGAGGTGCCCATCCTCTCCTATTGGGATGCAGCAAACACCTCATTTGTAGCTTCGTTGATGTTCAAAGCTTCCAAACCCTGACTCATGGTTTCATGGATCTCTCCCTCCATCTCTATGTACTTGTATGAAGCTAGGTGATTGACAAAGATGTCTTCATCTCAACAGATGGTGATAATTTGGCCTTCCCACTCATATTTTAACTTCTGGTGAAGGGTCGATGTTACTGCGTCAGTGACACGAATCCAGGGTCGACCCAACAAACAGTTGTAGGCAGGCTGTATGTCCATCACGTAGAAGGTAGTTTTGAAAACTTGTGGGCCAATTACCACAGGCAGCTCAATCTCTCAGAGAACCGATGTCTTAGAACCATCAAAAGCTCTGACAACTAGGTTGCTCGGACGGAGTGCAAGACCATCATACTCTAGCTTGACTAAAGCTTTCTTTGGCAACACATTGAGTGATGATCCGGTGTCAACAAGGACATGAGACAACACAACACCTTTACATTCTAGAGTGATATGCAAAGCTTTGTTGTGATTACGACCCTCCGTAGTCAAGTCAGCATTAGTGAAACCTAGTCCATGACTAGTATTGACATTTGCGACCACTGTTTCTAACTGATTGACCGTGATTTCTTCAGGAACATAAGCTGCATGCAAGACTTTGAGCAGTGCATTTCGCTGAGCCTCAGAACACATGAGCAGGGATAGTATGGAGATCTTGGAGGGTGTTTGGTGGAGTTGATCCACAACTTTGTAATCACTTCTTTTGATGGTCCTCATAAACTCGTCTACATCCTGATCGAAAGGTGTCTTCTGAGTTTCTTTTGCAGCAGGTTCTTCTGGCACCACATTTTTGCCTTTTGCTTTAGCAGCAGCTTCTGCTTCAGCATTAACTTTGGGAAATTGTGAAGCGAAGAGACGTCCGCTTCGAGTGAAGCCTCCTCCTCCCCCAACATTGTCAACTTGTAGTATAGGTATTGAGGAGTCAAGAGTGATTTTATTTCCATGGCAGTAAAGATCTGAACCATAATACCAAGGCACAACACTGTTGTTATCATAAGGAACTGGTCCAGGAACCGTGATGGTCACCGGGCTAATTGCAGCTGAAGAAGGAGTTATGATAGTTTGTGGATCATAGTAGTTGGTGATAGGAGGTCTGATTAAAGATGGTGCAGGTGCAGGAAGTTGTTGATGTGGGTGTTGTTGAAAGTCGTTGTTGAGAGATTCCTGAACATGAATGGTTGCTGGGTTGTAGTAAATGGTAACTGTTGAGATGTCGTCACAGGTGTTTGTTGTTGTTGTAGCTGTTTCCGTTGAAATGACTTTTGCTGGCGTTGTAGAAGATTATGTTGGGATAACGTTTGCTGGAGTTGTAGAAGAGATTTTTGTTGTCTTTGTAGAAGATGGAACTGTTGATGTGATCTGTAGAATGCCTTCTCTGATAAGACTGCTGATACCATTCTTCAGGTTTGCACAACCATTGGCAGAAACTTTGCAAGCTTCACAATGGGCCTCACAACCCGGAAAGACTTGGAACTTCAATAGCTGAGCTTTTACTTCGGCCAGTGGTGTTCGAATACTTGCAATGTCATCAATCAGAATTGCTGGTTGGTCCTCCTCAATAGCATTAATCCTCGGCCCACCGTGATTTGGTATTGGATTCTTTGTGACATTTGTTGGAGGTGCAAAGTTCAAAGCTTTGAATTCAATCAGATCTTGGACTTTCATGCGCAGGGCCCTGCACTTCTCTGTTGAATGACCAGGTGCATTGGAGTGAAAAACACATCTGGCGTTGACATCATAATTCCTTGGGAGATTCAAAGAATCTGGTGGAGCCAAAGTCCTTAGTTCAGTCAGGTTAAGCTTCAATAGTTGCGAGAGTAAGGCTGCATAGGGCATCGGGATGGGATCGATCACCCTGTTAACCTGAGAAGGCCTTTGTTAGAAAGGACGTTGATGTTGGTTGTTGTTGTTGTAAGATCTTTGTTGTTGTGGAAGATACTGTTGTTGTTGTTGTTGTTGAGGAAACTGTTACTGAGGTGCTGGAGTAGGAATGGTGACAGCAGCCACTGATCTTTGCAAGTACTGAGGTCTACCTCTATTAACATGTACTGCATTGGTCTCCCCTATACTTTGAGGTCTCGAGAAAGGTTTCTTCACATTGCTGGAGCTAGCACCATTATCAGAAATCTTGCCCATCTTCAGCAGACTTTCAATTCTCTCGTTTTCTATAACCACATCAGCAAAACTAGTGGAAGAGAAAGCAGAAAGTCTATCAATGTAGGTCCCTTGCAGGGTGTTCATGAACATGTCAGCCATCTCCCTTTCAGACATAGGTGGCTGGACAGCAGCAGCAAGTTGTCTCCACCTTTGAGCGTACTCACAAAAACTTTCTATTGAGGACTGAGACATACCCATCAAGAGGGTCCTATTGGGTGCCATATCCAGGTTGTACTGATATTGGTGTATAAAGGCCTCAGCTAAATCTTTCCAGTTCCTAACAGTAGCCCTTGACAAGTGTGAATACCATTCTCTAGATGCACCAGTTAAACTATCTTCAAAGTAAAACATCCACGGCTTCTCATCCATGGTGTATGCCTTCAGCCTTCCCAGAAAAGACTGTAAATGGGTACGAGGACAGGAGGTACCATTATACTTTTCAAAACATGGAGGTTTGAACTTGTGAGGAATCCTCACTCCCTCAACTAGGCCCATGTCCATCACATCAAATCCCAAGGAGTTTTGGGATTCCAAGGATCTTAGCTTCTCAGATATCTCGTCCAGACGACGGTCATAAGCTTCATATGATCCAGCTCCTAACACTGTAAACTGCTCATCTTGAGGGTCTTCTTGCAGAATACGATCTCCAGTGTTCCTTTGGCCATCCCCAAGGACATTAACTTCAGGATTGTTGTGAGGTCCAAACACTACCGGAGTCGTTTGCGAATGATCACGCGCATTGTTACTTGTACCCCCAGTGCCTGCATGGTTATCTTCTGGAGTTTGCTGCTCAATTAACACCCTCAATCTTTCCTGGGTATGTGCCATCCCAGTCATCATAGCCATGAATTGATTCATCTAAGTCCTCACTTTTGTCCTTACATCAGTCATCTGAGTCCTCACATCTTTCAGTTCCTGCTATAGCTGATCCATTTGTAGACTCGGAAGGTTGTGTCGATTTGGATATTTGTGGATGCGATTGACGAGAAAGACCCTCATGTGAGCAATATTTCCTAAAACAATCAACAAAGTGAGAAAACGACAACAAAACACCTGCAAAACAAAGGATATGAGATTAGCATGCAATTCAATATGTCTATTTGTCTTCAGAGGGTATCTGGTTTGGTTCTTGGTTTTGACCTTCCAGACCTCTCTTGAGAAGAAGATGTTGAAGCAAAATAAAATTCAATACATAACCATAAAAATACAAGTGACAATGCCAAAGTACAAATAGTTCATGACTTACAACCAAACAAACTCCCATGGTGAATCAAAATACAACAAATTTAAGAATACAACAAACAAAATCACCATGGTGAATTAAAGTACAAAAACAAATTCAAAGAGGAGATCAAACATCTAATCCATATGCATCTTCCCTGACTTCCTTCAGGAGAGCATCAGTCACTGGTCCAATTGGGTGCTCTGTGATGGTTCGGATGAGAAGGTTTCTAGTTGCAATGGCATTTGTCATCTTCTCATACTTATCTTGTTCTTTGGATCTCTTTAACCCCGCCCGGAGTTTCAACTCTGAGATTTCCTTCTGGGCTGCTAGCAGTGCTTCTTGGCTTCTCTTCTCATTGGCTTCCAACTGCTTTATCTTGGCTTGCATCTTCTGGTCTTCTTTCAGACGAGCCTCAGTTATTCTGACCCATCTATCCTGACTCTCCTCCAGATAATGCTCAGCTCTTGCCCTTTGAATCTTTGCTTCCTTGCATGCATTCTTCAACACAAGTTCCCCTGCTCGGGCTTTCCTGATGAAGTCTTCAGTCTTCTAAATTTTGGTTACATGCTCGATGCGTAGCTTTTCTAACCTCTAAATGTCCAGGCGACCATCATTCCTTTCTCAAAGGGTCTTCTTCAAAGCTTGCGCTAGCTGGGTGTTTCTTTCCTTTAGTTTTTCAAACTCTTACAGGCTTACTGTAGTTGTGGGCTCCACTGCTGATGGCCCTGGTACATCTTCTAGGGTGAATGGCATACAAGTAATTTGTCCTCTGATGCGTGACCATTCAATGTACTGAGCAGAGGCTATGTTGTTGCACTTCCCCAAAATAGCAGTTCCTTTAGTCTGTATGTTGTCACAAGCCCAGGCTGCTTGTGGACAATGACATGATTGTTCTGAAAAGCACAGTAAAGAGACTTTGCTAAGTTCTGCTCCCTAGGTGGATGTATCAAGGCATACCCCAATTGTCTCTTGAAAAGTAAAGAATTGTAATTGATGTAACCTTTTACTCTAATAAGTGGCACATTTGGGTATTGCCCACAACTTGTTATTATGTCTCGGCCCTTGGTGCTCTGAGTACACCATCTGATATCTTATGAAGTAAGGGCAATCATTCTCTTAGCCCAATTCCTTGACTGATGTGGATTCAGGAAAGCTTCCGTCTTCGGCATATGCTTCATCAACCAATTGTAGAACAAAGGTGCACAACATCTTACCAGTCTTCCTCTCTATTTCTCATTCCTCTGATGAATTGAGTAATAAAGGTCTCCTAACAAGGTGGGAACCAGGTTCTTTAGCATGAAGATGTGAATGGAATTCTTTCTTACAAACTTAGACTCGTCTGCAAACAAAATGATACCATAAATGCTGAGAGCCAAGAGAGCACACACAGTTTCCCAATTCCCTACTGCATCTTGCTTTGTAGCTTGAGTAACCAAGAAATCCAGATGGAGGCCTGGGATTCCAGCCTTGGAAGTCATGTGCTCATCAATGATGGTTACTTCCAGATGTAATGACTTGGCTATGTCTTCATTCTTTGGAGGGGTCATTTCAGGGTTGAAAGGAATTCCTCTTCTGATAGGGACACCCAATAGCATAGAGTATTCCTCCAGTAAAGGACCAAACTGAAAATCTGGGAAAGTGAAGCAACAAAGAGGAGGGTCATAGAACTGAAGACATGTATGAATCATGCTCCTCTGTAATGTGTCCAAATCCATGATCATGTCCAGGATCCCACCATAATGCTCTCTGAATAAGGGAACATGATCAGGGGTGATAAGAGTCTGTATCTGCCTGATGCCTACTAGAGGATACTCAAAGAAATGGTAGGTGATGTTGCTTTTCCTGGTTGAATCCATGTTGAAGATGTGTGTTGAAAGAAACAACTGAAGAGGACAACCGGAGAAGATAGCTGAAGAAGATAGCTGGAGAAGATAGCCTGAGAAGATAGTTGATAAGTTGAGCAGAAAAACGGTCAAAACCAAACCAAATGAAGATGGATACCCTGTAAAACAAATAGACAAATGTTAAATGATACAATATGATGTATGCTTATGATATGCAGGGTTTGTGATCATGTGCTGGATTATCAGTTGCCTTTGGTAGGATCTATGAGTGTCTAGAGTTTCAGATGAAGGCTGAGAACCAGTAACCAGGTGGGGGACTCAAATAAAGAGTCAATGATCCAGGGTTTCAAAGAACCCGTCCAAAATAGTATAACCTTAAAACAAATTCCAGTAGCAAGGTATGTTGAGGTCAAGGGTTCCTGCAAACCTGTAAACAACCCAACCCACTCACAGGTATTGTTCTAGAACAAAGATCCTCAGATTTGGATCTATTATGAGAAGTGTAAACACTTCTAACCCGGAGGTACAATGTTTATCCTAATCATAAAGGATTCTCCTCTAATTCACCTCAGATGCTGAAGGTCATCTAAAAGGTCATCCAGACTTAGAAGGCTTCCCAGATAGCCCTAGCACAACAGGAAATCCGTAGCACAGAGTTCTCAGAAGGAAACCCATGTCTGAACCATGTTTTCATATTCCCGCACCAGACCGAAATGGAATGGGAAAGAATACAAAATCACTCTAATCATATGTGTCACTCAGGCCTTTGTGTTGAGCCTTTCTCACTAGAATACCCCACCCACCAAGGTAACAAAAATCCAGCACAGATGATATGATAATAATAAATGAAATGCAGAATGTAGTAAATGAAAGCGATAAAGTAAATGCAATAAATAAAGTTGTACAAGAAGCAGTAAATAAAGCAAAAACATAAACACAAATAACACATAACACCTCCAACAAACAAAAACAAACAAGTGTTGGGAGAAACCCACAAGAGAACCAGAAGCCCTGGTTGTAGATAATTTCCCAACAGAGTTGCCAAGCTGTCGCTCCCCGGATTTTCATCCCGGTGCAAACGCGAACCGTCGACAATGTGGGAGGTTGAGGTTGAATAGAGTCGCCAGCTAGGCATTTTTATCCCGAAGGTAAGGTAATGTTGCATAAACCTAGAAAGATATGGCTAAGACGGTTGCGAACCAAAGAAACTGAGAAAAAGGTTAGTTACGACCTGGGAAGGTATTAGCACCCAGATCATTCGTCGTACTCGACGAGATCCGTGCTTTCTTGATTGTGTTTTAAAAGGGGATAGTGTATGTGCTAATCTATGCATAAAAAGCTAAGGAGAAAAGGATGTGAAGAGTGTCAGTGCAAAAGGAAAGTGAGTGCTCAAAACCGAGGCTAAGAGAAACTAAGAGGAGGAAAGGGGGAAGACAAAGAGACTTTTGTTCGATAACTGTTAAGTTATGCCTACGTATCCTCCCGTGCAATAAGGAAGTCAAAACACCGTAGTTCGACTCAAAGAGACTGGATGTTTTTGTGGTGAATTGCTTGCTTGTCTATGCTCAAGTGTGTAACTCTTCTGGCTCGAGCGCTAACTGTCTTGCATTAGACGGAAGGAGCGAGTTCTCATTTTCAAAGTGAGTAGGATGAGAAAAGAATCCCGGAGGAGACGTTTATTGTTTGTTTTTGTGTTTTCAGTTTTTTATTGTCTTTGGTGTTTTGCATAGGATAATGAGCTTAAGCCGTAATCAAGGGTTTGTAAACTCATTATATCACCCCTGATTAGGGATAATGAGTCTGCTTAAGTATGAGATGGGAATCTCAACTTAATTACCCTAATGATGCAGGATTAAGATCATTAACTTACTTGTGATTATTAAGTGTCTTTGGATTTTTGTTTTGTGTTAAGTAATGAGTTTAATCTCTAATCAGGGATTAGTGAACTCTTTACACCATCCTAAGAGAAGGATAATAGATGAGAACACTTAAGATGAGGAAGACTCCTCAACTTAATCCATAGTTAGGGATTAAAATCATTATATAACAAGCCTTTATTAAAGTGGATTTTAATTAAAGGTGGGATTAAGAAATGGATTTTATGTTTGTAAGACTAAACCTGAGGGGGACTTGTCCATTAAAAACTAAGGTTAGTCCCTCTGAACCAACAGGCAGAGATGTAACCCTAATATAAGGCCCAAGTTACAAGCTTAAGTCTTAATGATTATTAGGTGTTTTGATTAGGAGGTGTAAACAACTTAAAGGTTTAACACTAATTATTAAAGTTATACACTCCATCCTAAGATAAGGATACATGCATAACCCTAATTCAGAGCCCCAAAACCTTAACTGTTTAGCCTTGATCATGAGATGAGAAACAGAGACTCAAGGAGACTCAAAGGTAAAAACTAGGGGAGACTATGTACAAACCTAAAGTTATCATGCTTGGATATTCCTATGGTTTGTGAGGCATAAAGAAAGATCTTCAGAAAGTCTTCAAATGACCACCAAGGAAGAAGAAGCAGATGAAAAGATAAGAGGGAGAAGAATAAGTTACTTACTTCCTGAAGAAGTTAAGTAACCTAAGAGAAAGAAAAGGAGAAAGAGAGAGCACAAGTGAATCAAAATCACTTCAAAGACAAATAAAATGCAAATTAAGAGATAAGAAGAGGTTAGGTGTGGAGGCAAATCCATATCCTGTTTAACTTACCAGAAGCCCCTGAACTGGAGCTTTTCGAATTTGAGCTTTCAAAGCCTCCCTTTGGTGCAAAGTGGCTCCTTTGGTCCCCCTGAAGCTAATGGAGTGCTTGGATGAAGCTTATAATGGCTGGTTTGAGGGTTCCAGTTATGATATGGCAGGAAATGAGATCTTGGTATGTTGTGTTTCAAGCCATGGTGATGGGTGGGAAATGATCTATGGATGATTTTTGGTTGATTGGTGAAAGAAATTTGGAAGTTTGATGGCTGATTAGTGAGAATCGAAGAAGGGAAGTTTTTGAAAATTTTTGTGCAATCTGAGTGTTGGCTTGTTCTGAGCTCTTGTGTGTTGTGTGTTGTGATCCTTAGGCTATGCATAAAAGATTAGAATGAGTCAGAAAAGTGGTTGGGCACTGTGAGTATGGCTCCATTGGCCAAAAAGTCAAAAATGGTGTACTTGAAGCATGGGCCATGGCAAAAGTGATTTGAGGTCTTGGGTTGCCTCAGCTGAGTTCAAGGAGAGCCTTTGGATCGAAAATGGTGAGTTGTATGGCTTGATTCATGAGTTTGTATGGTTTTTGCATTTTGACAACTTTGACATTTCTTGAGAAGCAAGTCATTAGATATTGTGGTTCAAAGCATAATTCTGGTCAAGGCATGTTACATTATGTTTCTATGATGTGTAGCAATTCATTAGAGGTAATGAGAAGGCTTGGAAATCAAAATTGCACATTTCCCTCTTTGGCATGAACTTGAAAATTACAAGATTTTTCTCAACTTTGACTTGCCATATCTTGAGTTCTAGGATGAATCAAGAGGAGTTCTTGTACTTTTTGAAAATGGGAAGATCAAATCTACAACTTTCATGTTTGAAGAAAATTTATTTGAAACCTTTTTGATCAAGAAAAAGGAGGTTGAAGATCTTTCCCAAAATGGAAAGTTTTCATTACAAGTCATGCCCAAAAATAGAAAATTTTGCAATGGCTCATAATTCTTCAATCTTGTGAACTTCCAAGCACTTATAAGATCAAATAAAGATCATTGGACCTCAAATTGATGAAGATGACCCTTTGGAGCCCTTGTTGGTGGCCTCAGATGACCTGATTCTGACTTTTCTTGCACAACAAGTTACCATTTGATCAGATGACTTCCACAAGGGATTTTTGCTTCAAATTTGATACACATGCTCCTTATGACATATATAGACCAATAGAATCAAGAATGGAAAAAAATTGAGTGTAAGGGCCTCAAACCCAAAACCCTAATTTCTGGTCATCTGTGTAGGAGCCCCGAGCCTACCTGGGTGGCTCTGCAATCTCTTGTGATCTTTTGACTTTCAAGAACTCTTGGAGGCATAATATGATCATAGAACACTCATGGACCCTCTTGGAATGCTTCATGGCCTCTGAGATAGCTCAAACCTCTTCTAAGATTCATCTGATCACAAACCCTAATTATGCAACTTATGCAGTGAAATAACTATGCATTGTGAGATGGTATGCTTATGCAATGCAATATGAAGGATCACAAGCCAAGGTGTGAGAAAAAATAGAGGGAAAATTTGGGGTGTTTATAGCCTTCTAATATTTTTTTGTAATTTTACACATTAATTAATTTATTCATATTCTTCCATACTCATATTAAATTCAATTACTAACAATTTTTTTGGTTGTGCGAGGTATTATTCAAGGACTATGCTTACGGAATTGGATTGTTTTTCCGTTATGTTTTGATTATTTTTTAAGGTTCTTATGCTTTCATGATGTAATAGTTCAGAATACTTTTTATGCTTGTATGATACTCATAATTAGGGTAGAAAAGATAAAATGAAGCATTAGAAAATCAAAGTTCAAAAAAGGAAGAAAAGGAATATTCGATCCAACGTCGAATAATTTCAAAAAATTATTAAATGAACTTCATATGCTTTTAGGACCTCCCTCGATTACACCCTCGCTCTATTCCAATAAAACAAAGCATAACCTTTTATGTTACATACCATAAGTCGCGTGTCTCAGCATCGCGCAATCAACCCACCCAATCCATTATTCCATTCCTCTCACGACTCATCATACATTTTACCCACCATAACATAGCAGGACCATGTTCATCATTAATTTTTGTATACTTTCATTTCAGGTTTAATATCCGATTAGGTAAGCTTTCCCCTTTTAAAATTCACTAACCATAGGATCACTGTTGAACATAATAAATTAGGGTAAGTCTAGCTCACTTAGAGTTTTCTTTTACAAATTGAGTCTCACCACTCATCTTTAAAGAAAAATCATAAACATTTAATAAGGAAAGTGTGTACAATATGCCACGAGCCTTAATCCATATGGGAAATGATTAGTGGAGGTCTCCTCCACTCTTCTAGAATGCTTTACAAACGTTCCATTGGGGCGACCTTGGAAAGTATTCTCTCCTGTATCATAGTCGTTAGTTTGTACATACGATAAACACCAAGATCAAAACACTTATTCTAAAAGACAATAAACCAACAAGGCACCACATCTTCTCTCATCTCCCATTCTTTACAGACGATTATGACTTGTCTCAACAGTTTGACAACAAGACGGTAACGCACTCGATTCAGCGAGCCTGCAACACCTGATTTATAGCTATGATAACGTCATCCTAAAAAAACACAAACAAATCTCAACCTTAGTTAGGCGAAATACATCGACTCTGATCCTCATTTTCCCGATGAGGTACGTAGGTGTCGCTCCCACTAAATGAAGCCGGGTCAAATAGGGTACAGACGCGAACGGTCGGCGAGAGGAACAATGAGAACACACATCTGTGAACTCACTGGGGGTGAATAGAGTCGCCAGCTAGGCATTTTTATCCCGGAGGAAAGGTAATGCTGCATAGACCTAGAAAGATATGGATAAGACGGTTGCGAACCAGAGAGACTGAGAAAGGGGGTTGGTTACAACCTAGGAAGGTATTAGCACCCAGATTGTCCGTCGTACTCGACGGGATCCACGCTTAAAAGATTTGTGTTTTAAAGGGGTAGTGTCAGTGCAATCTGTGTATACAATAGCTGGAAAAAGATGTACAGGTGTCAGTGTAAAAGAAGTGAAGTGTGATATGAAGTATGAAAGTGTCAGTATAAGAACAGAGTGAAATGCTCAAGATCATGAGGCTAAAGAATAAAGCTAGAAAGAGGGGGAATATACAGAGACTTTTGTTCGATAACTGTTAAGTTATGCCTACGTATCCTCTCGTGCAATGAGGAAGTCAGAACACCGTAGTTCGACCCAAAGAGACTGAAAGATGAATTGACTTGTGAACTGCTTGCTTGTCAATGCTCAAGTGTATGACCTGTCTGGCTCAGGTGCAAACTGTCTTGCATTAGACGGAAGAAGCAAGTTCTCGTTTGTGAGTGAGTATGATGAGAAAAGAATCCCGGAGGAGACGATTATTGTTTGTTTTTGTATTTTCAATCTTTTATTGCTTTTGAAGGTTTGTCATGAGTTAATGAGCTTAAGCCTAAACCAATGGATTTAGTAAACTCATCACATCTTCCCTCTGATTAGGGGTAATGAGAATACCTTAAGTGTGAAGTCAGCTTCTCACACTTAATCACCATGGAGTAGGATTAAGATCATTAACCTACTTGTGGATTATTTAGATGTTTTTGGTGTTTTTGTTTAGTGTTAAGTAATGAGATTAAGCCATAATCAAGGATTAAACAGACTCATTACACCATCCTAATAGAAGGATAATAGATGAGAACGTTTAAGCTGAGGAAAGCTCCTCAACTTAATCCATGATTAGGGATTAAACTCATGACAAAACAAGCCTTTAATTAAGTGGATTTTATTTAATGATGAGATGATGAAGTGAATTTTATGGTTTGTAAGACAACTTGAGGGGGACTTGTCCATTAACACTAGGGTTAGTCCTTCTTAACCAATTAAGGAAGAATTAGAACCCTAATGCAAGGCCCAAGTTACAAGCTTGATGTCTTGATGGTTATTAAGTGAATTGATTAAGAGATTTAAACACATTAAGGGTTTAACACTTAGGATTAAAGTTATACACTCCATCCTAATAGAAGGATGCAGGCATAAGCTTAATCACAAAGCCTTAAAGCCTTTAGGGTTTAGTCTCTGATTATGGGATGAGAAGAGAAGACTCATAGAGAGACACAAAGGTAAAACTAAGGGGGAAGACTAGTCAAAACCCTAATCATTGTCATGCTTGGTTGTTCCTAAGGTTTGTGAGGTTTACAAGAACAATCTTCAGTGGAACCACCAAGAAGCAGATGAAAGGATTAAGAGAAGCAAAGTGACTTGCTTCATTCAAGAAGTCAAGTCACTTGAAGAAAGAAAGTAAGGAGAACAAGAAAGAGCAAGCTCAATCTCAAACACAAACAAAAAAGCAGCAAGGATGCATAAAAAGAGATGAAGAGAAGTTATGAGAAGTGAAGGCAAATTCACTTCTCAAGATAACTTACTACCTATAAAGTTAGTGAAAGAAATGCAATGCAATGCAAAATGAGATGAAATGGTATGATGAGAAACAAAACCAGAAGCATTTACATGATGTTAATGATGCTATGAGATGTTACAAACATGAGGCAGCACATGGGGATGATCATACAAGCTTATGAATGCAAATGGGGCAAGTTAAGAACCATGAACATACATGAAAAGTTATGAAGTGCATATGACATACAACATGGCAAATGCAAGATGAAATGATCAAACATGCTTTCAATATGTCTTATGATGCTAAATGGATCACATGGATGCTTGAAATGTCAAGGCAAGTCATGTTATGCAAGCAAAATGCAAGATGAATGCATATGGAAGCCCAAATTAGGGTTTATGATCAAAGCATCAAACACAAACCAAAATCAGAAGCAAACAACATTATAAAAAATTGAAAATGCACTCAAAGGACCCCTAATCCTATACCAAACCAATGCCCAAAGGAGAGGCTTCAACTCTTAACCAAATTCAAGTTATGATTTTCCTAAGTTTTCTAGGGTTTTAGGGTTCCTTAACAAGAAAATTACCAAACATATGGAAAATGAAAGATCAAATCATGGCCATTTAATCTCACAAACTAAATGCTAAACACAATGCAATTCAAAAAGAATCAAGGTCCAACTCTTCATGGATAGGCAGAAATGATTTTTTGAAGTTTGGATCAAAATAATGCATCAAAATGATTTTAATTCAATGAAAAATTCTCAAAATGCATCAAGATCAAAAAATAAATTTGGTTTTAAGGTTGGACAATGTTTCTAAATGTTTTTAAAGGTTTCATGAATTTTTTGGTGATTTTTAAATACCTAAAAGTATTTTTAATTAATTAATTCTCATTAATTAATTAAAAAGAAACTTTTAAATATTTAAAAATACTTTTTTAATGCTAAAAATGAAAATAAAAATATTTTTGTGCTTCTAAAATTAATGAAACTCAGGATAAAAAATTTCATAATTTTTAAAGCATTTTTGCTATTTTTAATAAATTGAACAAATCAAATGAGAAAAAAATGAAAATAAAAATTAATAAATGAAGAAGTAAGCAGATCTAATGGCTCGTATTCAAACTGGGGTGGAGATGGTTGACTGGCGCGTCATCCAAGGGCTGAGGCTTGCCCTAATTAAATCAATTTAATTATGATTAATTAAACTAATGAAAGGGGATTAGGGCAAAATGAGTGAATCTGGGCCAGTCGTTCACGCGCCAAGTCAAAGGGGTCAACTAATCCAACGCACGAAATTCAAATGCCACTTAATGACTGGGATTAGGGCTAAGTACTTTCAGGTGACCGGAGGGAAGCTCCGGTCATCTTCTCCGGCAATGTCAAAACCCTAGATCATGATTCAGGCCACCATCCATCAAATTAAAGCCAGGGAAACGTTCCTCTATTCAAACCTCACTCAAATCATCTCTCAAACTAAATTTCTCATGCTCAAATGAAGAGAATCGAAGCCATGAAGATTCACGGGCAAAGTTTCAGAGCCCTGGTAAATCCTCATTTCTCACTCATTTTTAATTCTAAACCCATCCCCATGATCAGCAAGACATACACAACCAGATTATAACTTAAAATGCAAGCTCTGAGAAAAAATGTTCATGGCCATACCTGAGATGGAGACTCCTGTTTCTGGGCTTTCAGAGCTATTCTTTGGTGCAAGCTTGCTCCACTGATTCCCCTGGTGCTAATGGTAGGTTTGGAATGAGCTTAAACAAGCTATTTTGAGAGGTCCAGTTCTGGTGTATCAGAAAATGGAGTCTGTGTGTGAGTGGTCTCAAGCTCTATCAATGGCTGATTCTGGTTCCTCTTTGTGTGTTTGATTTGTTGGTGAAGAGAAATGGGGTGTTTGATGGCTGGAAAATGAGATTCGAAGAGAGGAAGCTCTTTGACAGTTTTTTGGTATGCTGTGTTCTAGCTTGCTTCAATGCCCAATGCCTTGCTATAACATCTCCAAGTTGTGTGGATAGCCTGTGGGGCAGGTCAGTAGGGGTGGCTGCTCACTGTGCCATGAGTATGGGAACTTTTGCCAAAAAGTCAAGTTGGTTTGTACTAGCAGCATGGGTCATGGCAGCAGCAGTTTGAAGTCATGTCTTGCTTCAGCTTGAGTTGAGGAGGGCCCTTGGATTGCTTGTAGCTGACTGCAACATATGGATCACAAGCTATGCTAGCTTTTGCAACTTGCCCACTTGATGTTTCCTCATGATTTTGTGCCATGTACATGAGACATTGCTTGCTGAATTTTGTAGCATGGGACTTCTTTTAGTCATGGCAATGCATAGAAAGTGATTAGTGATCACATAACTCTTTGGAGAATGATTTTGTCAAAAATCCCTCTTTGCACCCTTATGAAAAATGCCTTATGGAACTTTGAAAATCAAGGCAAGCAATGCAAAATTCCTTGGGCCAATTCTGTTTTTGGGGTCATGTATGATCATATGATGAAGTTTTGAAGTCATTTTGAAGTCACTAGAATGCTTGGTACATGAAATTGCAAGTTTTCCTTTTAGTGCATAACTTGAAATTTAATGATTTTTGCCAACATTAACACACCATAACTTTTGATCCAAAATGAATTAGGTCATGTTCTTGTACTTTTTGAAAAGGGAAAGATCTAATCTACAACTTTCATGACCAAATTTTTTCCATTTGAAGCATTTTTGGATCAAAAAGTAAGGTTTGAAAAGTGGCATAAAATGACATATTCCTTAAAAGTCAACCATGCCCAAAAAAGTCAACTTTGCAAAAACTTGTAATTCTTGAATTTTGTGAACTTAAACCTTCTTACATGATCAAATAAAGATCATATACACTCAACATGATGAAGATCACCCCTTGGTTGGGTCATTGGGGGCCTCAGATGCCCTGATTTTGCACTGACTTGTCTAGAAAGTCAACTCTTGATCAGATGACTTTCCCATGGAATTTCTTCATAAAAATTGATATGCATACTACCTATACCATATAGAGACCAATAGAAACAAGAATGACCAAAAAATTTGGAGTTATGGCCTCTGAAACCAAAACCCTAATTTTAGGTCATCTGTGCAGTTAAACCTGGCTCTGCATCCATACCAATCCCAGTTCTTGTGATTCTTTGGCATCCTTGACTTGGAGAGGATATAATATGATACTTGAACATACATGGACCCCTTTGAAATGATTGATGGCCTTTGGAGTGGCTCAAGAAGCTCCTGGATTGCTCAGATCACAAACCCTAGATGCAGATGACTTTGAACCAATGCAGTGAAACAAAGATGTGATATGAAATGGTATGATTGAGTTTATGCATATGGAATGATCACAAGCCATGGTGTGAATGGGTGAGGGCAAATTTGGGGTGTTTACAGCTGCCCCTATTCAAACATGAGTTAGCTGTGCAGGATGTAAGCAACGGCTTAACAGGCAAACAAGATAACTTGTGGTTGAATACCAAAGACAGTCCAAAATTTGCACTCACAGAATGAAGAAGAAAAGGGATATAGATTGTAATAGGAAAATAAAGTATATTGTAGAGTGTAGGCAACGGAGGACGACCGTCGGGCAGAGGACGACTGCTGGGTAAGGAGCAATGACGGGGACGGCCGACATGCTGGGAAAAGTGTGTGAAGTAAAGCAATGACGGGGACAGCCGACATGCTGGGGATAAAAGATATAGCAAAGATGGGGACGGCCGACTAGCTGGAAAAAATAAGATACTATGATGGGGACGGCCATCAAATAAAGCTGCAAGATTTTCTGGGGATCGAATGAAACATGACGGGGACGGCCATCAAGTTCATAAAGTAAAGTAACCAACGACGGGGACGGCCATCGGGTTAAACTGAAAGGAAAAGGGACCACGACGGGGACGGCCATCGGGTTAAAGAATAAATGAAATAAACGGATGATGAGGTACGGTCATCAAAGGTGAAGGACGATCACCTAGCAGGGGACGGCTGCTCTGTTGGGGATTAGATGAGGGACGATCATCTAAGGTGGAGGACGACCACCTGGCAGGGTACGGCTGCCGAAAATATCGCGACATAGGACGAATGCCGGATAAAAGGTCAACGATGGGGACGGCCATCGGACGAGCATGATGGAGGACGACCATCAAGAGGTGGAGGACGACCACCTAGCAGGGGACGGCTGCTCTCGAGGTTTGTCATGACATAGGACGAATGCCAGATAACCGAAATCAATAATGGGGACGACCATTGGATAAAATGATGAAGGACGATCATCAAGAGGTGGAGGACGACCACCTAGCAGGGGACGGCTGCCGAATATCAACGATGGGGACGGCCATCGGATGAGCATGATGGAGGACGACCATCAAGAGGTGGAGGACGACTACCTAGCAGGGTACGGCTGCTCTCAGGGTTTATCATGACACAGGACGAGTGCCAGATAAAAGAAATTGCTTGCTGGGGAATAGTAAACACGGATGAGTGTTTATATCCAAGAAACAAAAGGTATAAGTGTTTAGAGGCTGTGTATAGATTAAAGATGCGGACGAGCATCCTTAAGACTATGATACGGACGAGTATCAGGTAGAAACTAGTACTGACACATGTTCAGAGATGATGATACGAACGAGTATCAACGGGTTAACAGAGAACACGGACGAGTGTTGAATCTGAAGGGACTCTTCTGGGGAACAGTAGACACAGACGAGTATCTATATTCAAGGAGACGTAAGTGTTTTGACACAGTGTATGGATTAAAGATGCGGACGAGCATCCTTAAGAGTATGATACAGACGAGTATCATGTAGAAACAAACGCTTGACGCATGTTCTGAGATGATGGTACGGACGAGTACCAACTGGTTAACAAAGAAACACGGACGAGTGTTGAATCTGTGGGGATATAAATGGTGTATACAAGATACGGACGAGTATCTGTATAAGTAAAGTAAGTATGAGTGGTGTATAGATGAGTGTTTAACTGCTGGGGAGAGTGACACGGACGAGTGTCAAAAGGGAGAAAAGTATAGTATAAGTTGCAAAAGTGTAAGCGACTGCGCTGGGGATATGACACGGACGAGTGTCAAAGAATTGTATATACAAGAATCTGTGAGTGCAAAGAGGAAGTCTTGGTTTTCTGCTGGGGGTATGACACGGACGGGTGTCAGGAAGCATCTGTAATACGGGTGGTCTTGTTTGTAAAGAATGTTCAGGCGACTTTACTGGGGAATGATGACACGGACGGGTGTCAAAATGAGTATATACTGGTGTTTGTGAACTGTGGGGCAGCTGTTTTTTGCTGGGGACTCTGGTGGGGATTTTGGGAAAGTATTCTGCATATTGATGGATTTATCATTCACAACATGGCTTATGATCATGATATGTGTTTGATTTTTTCCGTAATGCTCCGTATTAGACGGAATGCTACGCTTTGTGGGTGAATATGATGCAAATGCCATGATTATGCAAGGGTGTAGATCCGGGATTTGGGTCCCGTTGCTGCGAAGATCTCGGGTCGATCTGCTTAAAATGGACATCCTAGCTGGGGGATGAGATCATTGATAGATCTGATGAGACGCATTTGCTTGGGGAAATGGGTCAATGATAGACCTATTCCAGTAAATAAGGGACCCAGCTGGGGTTTGTAGAAGCTTTCCGTACTCTGTTGTGACTCCTTCATGCGTTGCTCTTCTGGATAGAGGCTGAAGCTCTGTGGGGAGGATGATTTCCTGGCTTTTGCATTCTGCTGAGGGAGAAAAGATTGGCAACTCGGCTGGGAGAAGTTATCAGTGACAACTCAGCTGGGGAGAAAGCACCTCAGGTGCTGAGAATGAGTGTTGATTTGTCAGCTTGCTGGGATGAAGCTTTCATGCCCCAAGTTGTGCTTTGGACACCTGCAATCCTGCAAAGATAGAGAAACGCACAAATGATCCCGAGGTATCCTTTGCTGGATTCCGTCATAGGAGTTAGGCACTTTTGAGAGTAAGTATATTCCCTGCAAGCATGTGTTTTTATTTTTTAGAGAAAAGCATCTGTACTTAAGCGACCAGTTTTTTAGAGACATCAGACATTCTTTGCAAACAAAAATGTACAAGACGAAACATGACTGAAAAATTTGATTTTATTAATTCAAATGCCCTGAATTTGCGAGATACAGTCAAGGAAACAAATCTCCTAAAATGAAGAGACTGTTACAAATTGAGAAACAAAGTGCTGGCGATGTTGACGACGTTTTCAAAGGAGCTTCCTCTTTCGCTATGACTCGTATGACTTTCGACGTTCTTCTCGTCTTGCTTTCTGAAGAAGGTTGGTTTTGATTGAAGCTTGATCCTTTAGAAGCTTACCAAGTTGCAGGTAATACAAGACGAATTCAGAATGCAGTTGTTCGCTTATTCCCTTATCTTGCATGGATCGCCCTTTCGGGTTTTCAATCCATCGGGATACCCATTGTTGCCTGAGTTGTCCAATGCGGCTTTTCAACTCAGCGGGTGTACATTTTTTTTATATTTATTTCCCTAATTTTTGCCCGAGTCTTTTATTCTGTTTTTGACTCGCCGGGATGCCCTATTTTTGCCTGGACTTACATTCTGTTTTTATGTCCAGCGGGTCATTTTATGCGAAGTATTTTTTAACTGCATCTGAATTCACAGGGGACGGGAAATCTTCACCATCCATGGTGCTGAGCATCAGTGCTCCACCAGAGAAAACTTTCTTTACTACGAATGGTCCTTCATAGTTCGGAGTCCATTTGCCCCTGTGGTCTGTATGAGGAGGGAGGATTCTCTTCAGCACAAGATCTCCTACTTGGTATTCTCGGTGTCTAACTTTCTGATCGAAGGCTTTCTTCATTCTTTTCTGATACAACTGCCCATGACAGATTGCAGCCAATCTTTTCTCTTCAATCAGACTCAGTTGCTCGTATCGGGACCGGACCCACTCTGCTTCGTTCAGCTTAACATCCATTAATACCCGTAGAGAGGGTAATTCAACTTCAACAGGTAGGACTGCTTCCATACCATACACAAGCTGATACGGTGTTGCTCCAGTGGACGTTCTGATTGATGTGCGGTACCCATGCAAGGCAAATGGTAGCATCTCATGCCAGTCTTTGTAGGTGACTACCATCTTCTGCACAATCTTCTTGATATTCTTATTAGCTGCCTCAACAGCGCCATTTATCTTTGGCCTGTAAGGAGAAGAATTGTGGTGTTGGATCTTGAAGTCCCGGCATAACTCAGCCATCATCTTGTTGTTTAAGTTGGAACCATTATCAGTAATGATTCGCTCGGGAACTCCATATCGACAGATGATATCTCTCTTCAGAAATCTGGCTACCACTTGTCTTGTAACATTTGCATATGAGGCTGCTTCAACCCACTTGGTGAAATAATCAATGGCGACCAAGATGAATCTGTGGCCATTTGAAGCAGTTGGCTCAATCTTGCCAATCATATCAATGCCCCACATGGCAAAGGGCCATGGTGAAGACATGATGTTCAAAGGATTGGGAGGCACATGCACCTTATCCGCATAGATCTGGCATTTATGGCATTTTCTGGCATAAGCACAACAGTCTGCATCCATTGTGATCCAGTAATATCCTGATCTTAGCAATTTCTTAGCCATGGCATGCCCTCCAGCATGGGTACCAAAGGATCCTTCGTGTACTTCATGCATCAACAAATCTGCTTCCGTCTTGTCAACACATCGGAGGAGTACCATATCAAAGTTCCTTTTGTATAAAGACCCATCAGTGTTCAGAAAGAAACTACCAGCAAGCCTTCTTAAAGTCTTCTTATCATTGGAAGATGCCCCAGGTGGGTATGTTTGATCCTCCAAGAAGCACTTAATGTCATGGAACCAAGGCTTATCGTCTTTGACAACATCTGCTGCGAACACATATGCTGGTCTATCAAGTCTGGACACTGAAATTTGAGGTACAAAGTTGGTAGCTTGAACTTTGATCATGGATGAAATGGTAGCCAGGGCATCCGCAAACTGATTCTCGTCCCGAGGGATATACTCAAGTTTGACCGTTGTGAAGAAAGTCAATAACTTTCTTGTATAATCCCTATAAGGTATCAGATGATCCTGGTGGGTGTACCATTTTCCGTTGGTTTGATTAACTACCAGAGCTGAATCTCCGAATATGGTCAATGTCTTGATTCTGAGGTCAATGGCTTCCTCAAGACCCATAATGCAAGCTTCGTATTCAGCCTCGTTGTTAGTGCAGTTGAAAGTGAGTTTTGCCGAGAAAGGCATGTGAACTCCTTTGGGTGTAATGAGTACTGCACCAACACCACGACCATTCATATTAATAGCCCCATCAAACATCATAGTCCATTCTTCCTCCGGGTCAGGCCCTTCAGTGTGAACAGGCTCTTCATGATCTTTTGTTTTAATGAACATGATGTCTTCATCAGGGAAGTCAAATCTTATAGGCTGGTAGTCATCAATGGGTTGCTCAGCAAGATATTCAGACAATACACTGCCCTTGATGGCTTTTTGAGAGGTGTACTGGATGTCATATTCCGTGAGAATCATTTGCCATCTTGCAACCCGTACGGTAAGAGCTGGCTTCTCGAAAATGTACTTAACTGGGTCCATTTTTGAGATCAATAAGGTAGTGTGGGTCAACATATACTGTCTCAGTCGGCGAGCAGCCCACGCTAAAGCACAGCAAGTTTTCTCGAGCAGTGAATAACGTTGTTCACAGTCGGTAAACTTTTTGCTCAGGTAGTAAATTGCATACTCTTTTTGACCAGACTCGTCATGTTGGCCCAACACACACCCCATCGACTCTTCTAATACTGTCAAGTACATTATCAGAGGTCTTCCTTCAACTGGAGGCATAAGGATTGGTGGTTCTTGTAAGTACTCTTTGATCTTGTCAAAAGCCTTCTGGCAGTCTTCATTCCACCTGACCGTCTGTTCTTTTCATAACAGCTTGAACAAAGGTTTGCAGGTCGCTGTAAGGTGAGATATGAACCGTGAAATGTAGTTCAATCGACCTAAGAACCCCCGAACTTCTTTCTCAGTTTTCGGTGCAGGCATTTCTTGAATGGCTTTGACTTTATCAGGGTCAACTTCAATCCCTTTCTCGCTTACAATAAATCCCAGCAGCTTACCAGATCGCACCCCGAATGTGCATTTGTTGGGGTTCAACTTCAATTGGTACTTCCTCAGACGCTTGAACAGCTTCAGCAGATTCACCAGGTGGTCTTCTTCAGTAAGGGACTTGGCAATCATGTCATCCACATAACATTCGATTTCCTTATGGATCATATCGTGGAATAATGTCACCATAGCCCGTTGATATGTTGCACCAGCATTCTTCAATCCGAATGGCATCACTTTGTAGCAGAACGTGCCCCAGGGTGTGATGAATGTTGTCTTCTCCATGTCTTCAGGTGACATCTTGATCTGATTATATCCTGAAAATCCGTCCATGAAGGAGAATACCGAGAACTGAGCCGTGTTATCGACCAATACATCAATGTGAGGTAATGGGAAATCGTCCTTCGGGCTGGCTCTGTTCAGGTCCCGGTAGTCAACACACATTCTTACTTTGTCGTCCTTCTTAGGCACAGGTACTATGTTAGCAACCCACGGTGGATAGCTAGTTACCGCAAGGAAACCGGCGTCCCACTGCTTTTGTACCTCTTCTTTGATCTTCATTGCCATGTCTGGGCGAGTACGGCGCAGCTTCTGTTTAACTGGTGGGCATTCTTCCCTCAAAGGCAGCTTGTGCACAACAATGTCGGTGTCCAACCCTGGCATATCTTGATACGACCAAGCAAACACATCCACATATTCTTGAAGCAGATCAATCAGTTGTCTCTTCACTGAGTCTTGTAGGCAGGCCCCGATTTTAACCTCTTTCCCGTCTTCATCTGTACCAAGATTAATCGTTTCGACCTCCTCTTGATGAGGAGTGATAACCTTCTCCTCTTGTCTCAACAACCTGGCTAGCTCTTCAGGAAGCTCATATTCTTCTTCAACCCCTTCATCAGCTTGATTGATTAGATTGTCAAAGTCATACGAAGTCATAGTCGTGCTGTTGTCGGTGCTGTCTGGAAGGCACTCTCTGCAAGGGTTCAGTTTGTTCATTTTAGTGATTTGATTTTAATCTTGTTTAGAAAAGTGAAATAAAGTTGTCATTTTGAAAACATCGCCATTTATTTTTTGTACAAAAAGAAAAATGGAAAAACAGTGAGCGGAAAAGAAAAAGACTCATTTGCAAAAAGATGTCTGATATTTCATTGATTAATCTTGTTGCACAAAAAGTACAGATGGCCCGATTACAAAATGAGTCTTATCATCTTGGGCAAGATGCAAGACTTTGATGCATGCTATAAAAATACAGGAAATAATAATTACTCTGCATGAGTAACTCTTATAATTTCCTGGGAAGACCAGTTTGAGATACTGCTCCCCGGGATCTTTGGACGAATCCAGCTTTCCAGGTTGCGTTCTTCTTCCAGCTCGTCTTCCAAATTGTTGATAGCATCAGGGGTGAGCATCCCCCCACTGACAAAACCGGGCTTCTCGGCAGCCTCTGCTTGATTTTGTTGAGTTGGTCTGTAACCCAACCCAAATTTGTCCTTCTTCTCCTCCACAGATAAAACCTTGCCCCAGCCTTGGGCAGTTCCTTCTTCAACAACCTTCCGGGCTTGTTGATAAGATGCCATGGAGAATCCAGGTACAGCAGATGTTTCATTTACGTTCAAGGCCTCAAACCCTTGACTCATCGTTTTGTGGATCTCCCCATCCATCTCAATATACTTATAAGTAGCCAGATGGCTAACAAATATATCCTCCTCCCCACAGATAGTAACGACTTGGCCTTCCCACTCAAATTTTAACTTCTGGTGAAGGGTAGACGTTACTGCGCCAGCGGCATGAATCCAAGGTCTACCCAACAAACAGCTGTAGGCAGGCTGAATGTCCATCACATAGAAGGTTGTTTTAAAAGTTTGTGGGCCAATCGTTACAGGAAGCTCAATTTCACCCAGAACCGATCTCTTAGAACCATCAAAAGCTCTTACTACCAGGTTACTGGGACGCAATGCCAATCCTTCATACTCTAGCTTCACCAGGGCCTTTTTAGGTAAGACATTGAGGGATGATCCTGTATCTACCAGCACATGGGAAAGGACTGCACCTTTACATTCCATGGTGATGTGCAAGGCCTTGTTATGGTTGCGGCCTTCCGAAGTCAAATCATTATTGGTGAACCCTAGCCCATTGCTAGCAGTAACATTTCCAACTACAGTTTCCAACTGATTGACGGTGATCTCTTCAGGCACGTAAGCTGCGTGCAAGACTTTGAGTAGTGCATTCCGATGGGCTTCGGAGCACATAAGCAATGATAGGATAGAGATCTTGGATGGCGTCTGGTGAAGCTGATCCACTATTTTGTAATCACTCTTTTTGATGATTCTCATGAACTCATCAACTTCTTGATCAAAGGGTGTTTTCAAAGTTTCCTTGATAGCTGGGTCTTCCTGCACCGGGCTCTTTCCTTTTGCCTTGGCAGCAGCTTCTGCTTCAGCCGTGGGTCTTTGAATTTGCGGAGCAAAGAGACGTCCGCTTCGGGTGAAGCCTCCGCCTCCTCCCACATTGTCTATTTGTGGTGCAGGTGTTGATGGTTCAAGAGTGATTTTCTGTCCTTCGCAGTATACGTCAGAGCCGTAATGCCAAGGGATAGCATTGCTGCTTTCATAAGGTACTGGTCCAGGCACTGTGATAGTGACTGGACTGATGGCAGCTGCAGAGGGAACTGTGATAGTCTGTGGATCATAATATATTGTGGCTGGTGCTCTGATGGGAGTAGCACTTTGAGAGTTGTAGGCAGAATCATTTTCAGGATCATAATAAATCGTAACTGTGGAGACATCTTCATGGTTTGTTGCTGATGTTGTAGGAGACCTTGTCGGAAGGATGGATGTTGTTGTTGTAGGAGATTCGAAATGAAGTGGTGCTGAAGTTGTAGAAGGAATGTTTGTTGTTATCTGGTCAGTTGAAACAACAGACGAAGCATTTGTTGATGAAGCTGAAGAGTTGTCGGGAACAATGGTTGTTGCAGTTGTAGGAGAAACTGGAATTGTTGCTGATGAGATTGCTGGATTTGTTGGAAATGATGTTGTAATTTGAAGCAGGCCACTCTGGATGAGACCATTTATGCCATCCCTCAAGTTATCACAACCATTCACTGAAATGTTGCAGTAAGCACACCCTAGCTCACATCCTGGGAACATTTGACATTCGAGGAGCTGAGCTTTGATCTCTACCAACGGTGTCCGAATCTGACCCACACTGGTTATTAAATAAGACGGCTTGTCTTCTTCAATAGCATTGATTTGGGGACCACCATGGTGTGGCATAGGGTTTTTGTTGACATTTGGTGGTGGTGCGAAATTTAGAGCCTTAGAGTCTACCAGGTCTTGTACCTTCATGTGCAAAGCTCTGCACTTCTCTGTACTATGGCCAGGTGCATTTGAATGGAAGGCACATCTGGCGTTGGAGTCATAATTTTTGGGTAGACTATTAGGATCTGGAGGTGCCAATGTCCTTAGCTCAACTAGGTTGAGTTTCAGGAGTTGTGGCAGTAATGTGGCATAGGGCATAGGGATCGGATTGATCACCCTATTGGCCTGAGAGGGCCTCTAATGGAATGGTCTCTGCTGATTATTGTTGTTGGTGTTGCTGTTGTTGTAATTTCTTGGAGGATACTGAGTTTGTTGCTGATACTGAGGTTGTTGCTGATAATTTTGTTGCGGTGGTTGATAAGCTGGTTGTGGATGAGCTGGAGCGGGAATGGTGACTGCTGCCACAGACCTATGAACATATTGGGGTCTGCCCCTGCTGGTGTGGATAGCATTGGTCTCACCAGTTCTTCTTGGGCCTAGAAAAGGCTTCCTTGTATTGCTAGATGAGCTGGCACCGTTGTCAGAAATTTTGCCCATTTTCAACAAGCTCTCAATTCTCTCCCCAGCTATAATAACATCTGCAAAGCTAGTAGAAGAAAAGGCAGCTAGCCTGTCAATGTATGTTCCTTGGAGGGTGTTCATAAACATATCTGCCATCTCCCTCTCTGACATAGGTGGCTGAACAGCAACAGCCAATTGTCTCCACCTCTGGGCATACTCTCGGAAACTTTCTCTTGATGACTGTGACATTCCCATTAGGAGGGTCCTGTTGGGTGCCATGTCTAAGTTGTACTGATACTGTCTGATAAAGGCCTCTGCCAGGTCCTTCCAACACCTGATAGTTGCTCTTGTCAGATGAGAGTACCATTCCCTTGAAGCTCCTGTCAAGCTATCCTCAAAATAGAACATCCAGAGCTTCTCGTCCATGGTATAGGCCTTCAGCCTCCCCAGAAAAGATTGTAGATGGGTCCGGGGACAGGAAGTCCCATTATACTTCTCAAAGCATGGTGGCTTAAATTTGTGGGGAATCCTGACCCCGTCTACCAAGCCCATATCCATAACATCAAAACCCAAAGAGTTTTGAGACTCTAAGGATCTTAATTTCTCAGCTATCTCATCCAGCCTCCTATCATAAGCTTCCTCCCCAGCTCCCATCACTGTGAACTGATCTTCCTGGGGGTCTTCTTGCAGCACTCTGCCTGCAGTGGCAGTCCCTTGAACATTTGCAGGGATGTTGACCTCTGGATGTAGGTGGGGTCCAAAGACTGGGGGATTGACATGAGGTTGGACTCTTTCATTGTTGCTTGTCCCAGCAGTCCCTGGCTGATGGTCTTCCTGGTTTCTCCCTTCTACCAGTGCTCTCAACCTCTCCTGGCTTTGAGCCATATTGTTCATCACCTCCATGAATTGTGTCATCTGATTCCTCATTTCCAACCTCTCGTTAGTCATTTGGTTTCTGACCTCTGTAAGTTCCTGCTGCATCTGATCCATCTGTATGCCCGGAAGGTTGCTACGGGTGGGATATCTATGTGGACGGTTGAGTGGAAACACACGTCGTCGAGCAATAATTCCTGAAATCACAACAGAGTTAGCAACAGCAACAAAACAAACCTACAAAACAAAACAAAAGGTTAGTATGCAATGCAGTGTGTCTATTTGTTTCCAAGGTATCCGGCTTGGTACTTGGTTTTGACCTTTCCAGACCCCTTGAAGAAGATGTTTGTGAAGCTGCTTGAAGAATTCAGATGAAACAAACCAACACATATATTACAAAAGGGTAAATGATACATAGTTTGTTTCTTTTACAATACAAGCCCTCTGAGGGGTCAAAAATACAACATGAAGAAAAGTACATAAAATGAAAACAACAACAAGCAAAAAGTCAGACACCAAGGCTAAATTCATCCTCCTGAACTTCCTTGAGAAGTGCTTCAGTCACAGGATCAGCTGGACGCTCTGTAAGGTTCCTGATAAGGAGATTCCTTGTAGCAATAGCTGCAGTTAGCTTCTTGTGCTGACTTTGGTCCTTTGACCTCTTCACTCCAGCTCTGATCTTCAGCTCTGAGATCTCCCTCTGGGCTGCTGCCAGGGCTTCCTGTTGCTCTTTTGCACTAGCTTCCAGTTGCTCAATCTTATCCTGAGTCCTTTTGTCCTCTTGAGCACGAGCTTCGGTGATCCTGACCCACCTAGCTTGACTCTCCTTCAGATACAAATCAGTCCTGGCCTTCTGGAACTGAGCTTCCTTGCAGGCATTCTTCAAGATTTGTTCTCCAGCCCTTGACTTCTTAATGTAATCCTCAGACTTTTCAATTCTAGCCAAATGCTCCACCTTCAACTTCTCCAACCTTTCAATATCCAACCTACCATCACTCCTCTCCCAGAGGGTCTTCTGTAGGGCCTGAGTCAGCTTCTCATTTCTTTCTTTTAATTTCTCAAACTCTTCTAAGCTGACAGTCGCTGGGGGTGGTGTTGTGGAAGGCCCAGGCATATCTTCAATAGTGAAGGGCATTCCAGAAATTCGAGCCCTGGCATGTGACCACTCATAGTACTGTGCTGATGCCACATTGTTGCACTTCCCCAGAATGGTTACCCCTTTAGTCTGCACATTGTCCCAGGCCCAGGCTGCTTGCCTGACAACAGCCAGATTAGGCTTGATTTCAACATAAAGGGTCTCAGTCAGATCCTGTGCTCTGGGAGGATGGACCAATGCATAGCCCAGTTGCCTTTTGAATAGCAGAGGGTTATAATTGATGCACCCTTTCACTCCAATCAAAGGCACATTGGGAAATTGCCCACAACTTGTAATGATGTCTCTGCCCTTGGTGCTCTGAGTGCACCACCTGATGTCATCTGAGGTTAGAGCAACAAGCCTCCTAGCCCAGTTTTTCTGCTGGTGAGGGTTCAAAAATGCATCAGTCTTTGGCAAATGTCTGAGTAGCCAAGTATGGAACAAAGGAGCACAACATCTCACTAATCTTCCCCTTTGCTTTTCATTCCTTTGATGGACAGAGTAGTAAAGATCTCCCAGTAAGGTGGGCACTGGGTTTCTCAGGATGAAAAGATGGATTGCACTCTTGCTAACAAACCTAGGCTCATCTGCAAAAAGAATGACCCCATATATGCTAAGGGCCAATAGGGCACAGACTGCCTTCCACTCCCCTAGGGAGGCCTTCAGACTAGCCTTAGAAGTCAAGAAATCCAAATGGAAACCAGAGATTCCAGCTTTAGATGTCAAATTCTGCCCAATCAGAACTGGTTCCAGATGTAATGCTTTTGCTATCTCCTCATTACTTGGGAAAGCCATCTCAGGGTTGAAAGGGATTCCACCCCTGATAGGTACACCAATCAGTGATGAATACTCTTCCAACAATGGTCCCAACTGAAAATTCTGAAATGTAAAGCACCTCAGGGGAGGGTCATAGAACTGCAGGCAGGTATGTATCAGGCTCCTTTGTGAAGGGTCCAAATCCAATACCATATCAAGGATTCCTCCATAATGTTCTCTGAAATATGGTATGTGGTCTGGAGTAATCAGGGTCTGAATCCTCCTGATGCTGGCTAGCTCAGGCTCAAAGAAGTGATAGGAGATGTTACTCTTCTTAGGTGCCATGTTGCTGAAGAATGGGTGCTGATGATGATGACTGAGGACAACACTGAAGATGGGCCACTGATAGGCTGAGACTGAGGATGCAAGTGACTGAAGCAGGTGGCTGATTGCTGAAGCAGGTGCTGATGAAGATGGGTCTAAGCTGAAGAAGGGGTCAAAACCAAGCCAAAATGATAGGATGGATACCCTGAAAAACAAATAAACACATGTCAAAATGATGCAATGAGGATGTATGCAAATGATATGCAAGGGTTTGTGACTGAGCTGGATCTGATCAAGTGCTCTGATATAAGTCCAAGTGTGTTCAAGAAATCCAGATGGAGGTTCATAGGTCCAGTAACCAAGGTGGGGGACTCAAATAAAGAGTCACATATCCAGGGTTTAGAATCACAAGAACTGTCCCAAAATGGAGTATTCTTAATCAAACAAAGTAACAGGGTATTCTGAGGCCAAGGGTACCTGCAAACCTGTAAACAGCCCAACCCCCTCACAGGTGATGTTCTAAAACAAGGATCCTCAGACTTGGATCAGTTATGAGAAGTGTAAACACTTCTAACCCGGAGGTACAGTGTTTACAATAACCATAAAAGTTCCTCCTCTAATTCACCTCAGTTTCTGAAGGTCAATACTAAAGGTCATCCATACTTAGCAGGCTTCCCAGATAGCCCTAGTACTGCAGGAAATCTGCAACACAGAGTTCTCAAGAAGAAACCCATATCTGAACCGTGTTTCATATTCCCGCACCAGACCGAAATGGAATGGGAAAGAACATGAACCACTCTAGCCTAGGTGTCACTCAGGTCCCAGGTATAGGACCTTAACTCTCAATAGAACCCCACCCACCAAAGCAAAACCAGATCCAGCCAGACAGCATGACAGTATGATATATACAAAAGCTATAAAGAAAGCAATAAAGCAACTGTACATAAAGCAAAAATAAATACAAATATAAGCACAGATAGCACATAACACCCCAGTAAACACAAATCAATCAAGCACTAGGAGGAACCCACAAAAAGAACCAGAAGGCCTGGTTGCAGAATAAGTGTCCCCAGCAGAGTCGCCAAGCTGTCGCTCCCACTAAATGAAGCCGGGTCAAATAGGGTACAGACGCGAACGGTCGGCGAGAGGAACAATGAGAACACACAGCCGTGAACTCACTGGGGGTGAATAGAGTCGCCAGCTAGGCATTTTTATCCCGGAGGAAAGGTAATACTGCATAGACCTAGAAAGATATGGATAAGACGGTTGCGAACCAGAGAGACTGAGAAAGGGGGTTGGTTACAACCTGGGAAGGTATTAGCACCCAGATTGTCCGTCGTACTCGACGGGATCCACGCTTAAAAGATTTGTGTTTTAAAGGGGTAGTGTCAGTGCAATCTGTGTATACAATAGCTGGAAAAAGATGTACAGGTGTCAGTGTAAAAGAAGTGAAGTGTGATATGAAGTATGAAAGTGTCAGTATAAGAACAGAGTGAAATGCTCAAGATCATGAGGCTAAAGAATAAAGCTAGAAAGAGGGGGAATATACAGAGACTTTTGTTCGATAACTGTTAAGTTATGCCTACGTATCCTCTCGTGCAATGAGGAAGTCAGAACACCGTAGTTCGACCCAAAGAGTCTGAAAGATGAATTGACTTGTGAACTGCTTGCTTGTCAATGCTCAAGTGTATGACCTGTCTGGCTCAGGTGCAAACTGTCTTGCATTAGACGGAAGAAGCAAGTTCTCGTTTGTGAGTGAGTATGATGAGAAAAGAATCCCGGAGGAGACGATTATTGTTTGTTTTTGTATTTTCAATCTTTTATTGCTTTTGAAGGTTTGTCATGAGTTAATGAGCTTAAGCCTAAACCAATGGATTTAGTAAACTCATCACATCTTCCCTCTGATTAGGGGTAATGAGAATACCTTAAGTGTGAAGTCAGCTTCTCACACTTAATCACCATGGAGTAGGATTAAGATCATTAACCTACTTGTGGATTATTTAGATGTTTTTGGTGTTTTTGTTTAGTGTTAAGTAATGAGATTAAGCCATAATCAAGGATTAAATAGACTCATTACACCATCCTAATAGAAGGATAATAGATGAGAACGTTTAAGCTGAGGAAAGCTCCTCAACTTAATCCATGATTAGGGATTAAACTCATGACAAAACAATCCTTTGATTAAGTGGATTTTATTTAATGATGAGATGATGAAGTGAATTTTATGGTTTGTAAGACAACTTGAGGGGGACTTGTCCATTAACACTAGGGTTAGTCCTTCTTAACCAATTAAGGAAGAATTAGAACCCTAATGCAAGGCCCAAGTTACAAGCTTGATGTCTTGATGGTTATTAATTGAATTGATTAAGAGATTTAAACACATTAAGGGTTTAACACTTAGGATTAAAGTTATACACTCCATCCTAATAGAAGGATGCAGGCATAAGCTTAATCACAAAGCCTTAAAGCCTTTAGGGTTTAGTCTCTGATTATGGGATGAGAAGAGAAGACTCAAAGAGAGACACAAAGGTAAAACTAAGGGGGAAGACTAGTCAAAACCCTAATCATTGTCATGCTTGGTTGTTCCTAAGGTTTGTGAGGTTTACAAGAACAATCTTCAGTGGAACCACCAAGAAGCAGATGAAAGGATTAAGAGAAGCAAAGTGACTTGCTTCATTCAAGAAGTCAAGTCACTTGAAGAAAGAAAGTAAGGAGAACAAGAAAGAGCAAGCTCAATCTCAAACACAAACAAAAAATCAGCAAGGATGCATAAAAAGAGATGAAGAGAAGTTATGAGAAGTGAAGGCAAATTCACTTCTCAAGATAACTTACCACCTGTAAAGCTAGTGAAAGAAATGCAATGCAATGCAAAATGAGATGAAATGGTATGATGAGAAACAAAACCAGAAGCATTTACATGATGTTAATGATGCTATGAGATGTTACAAACATGAGGCAGCACATGGGGATGATCATACAAGCTTATGAATGCAAATGGGGCAAGTTAAGAACCATGAACATACATGAAAAGTTATGAAGTGCATATGACATACAACATGGCAAATGCAAGATGCAATGATCAAACATGCTTTCAATATGTCTTATGATGCTAAATGGATCACATGGATGCTTGAAATGTCAAGGCAAGTCATGTTATGCAAGCAAAATGCAAGATGAATGCATATGGAAGCCCAAATTAGGGTTTATGATCAAAGCATCAAACACAAACCAAAATCAGAAGCAAACAACATTATAAAAAATTGAAAATGCACTCAAAGGACCCCTAATCCTATACCAAACCAATGCCCAAAGGAGAGGCTTCAACTCTTAACCAAATTCAAGTTATGATTTTCCTAAGTTTTCTAGGGTTTTAGGGTTCCTTAACAAGAAAATTACCAAACAAATGGAAAATGAAAGATCAAATCATGGCCATTTAATCTCACAAACTACATGCTAAACACAATGCAATGCAAAAATAATCAAGGTCCAACTCTTCATGGATAGGCAGAAATGATTTTTTGAAGTTTGGATCAAAATAATGCATCAAAATGATTTTAATTCAATGAAAAATTCTCAAAATACATCAAGATCAAAAAATAAATTTGGTTTGAAGGTTGGACAATGTTTCTAAATGTTTTTAAAGGTTTCATGAATTTTTTGGTGATTTTTAAATACCTAAAAGTATTTTTAATTAATTAATTCTCATTAATTAATTAAAAAGAAACTTTTAAATATTTAAAAATACTTTTTTAATGCTAAAAATGAAAATAAAAATATTTTTGTGCTTCTAAAATTAATGAAACTCAGGATAAAAAATTTCATAATTTTTAAAGCATTTTTGCTATTTTTAATAAATTGAACAAATCAAATGAGAAAAAAATGAAAATAAAAATTAATAAATGAAGAAGTAAGCAGATCTAATGGCTCGTATTCAAACTGGGGTGGAGATGGTTGACTGGCGCGTCATCCAAGGGCTGAGGCTTGCCCTAATTAAATCAATTTAATTATGATTAATTAAACTAATGAAAGGGGATTAGGGCAAAATGAGTGAATCTGGGCCAGTCGTTCACGCGCCAAGTCAAAGGGGTCAACTAATCCAACGCACGAAATTCAAATGCCACTTAATGACTGGGATTAGGGCTAAGTACTTTCAGGTGACCGGAGGGAAGCTCCGGTCATCTTCTCCGGCAATGTCAAAACCCTAGATCATGATTCAGGCCACCATCCATCAAATTAAAGCCAGGGAAACGTTCCTCTATTCAAACCTCACTCAAATCATCTCTCAAACTAAATTTCTCATGCTCAAATGAAGAGAATCGAAGCCATGAAGATTCACGGGCAAAGTTTCAGAGCCCTGGTAAATCCTCATTTCTCACTCATTTTTAATTCTAAACCCATCCCCATGATCAGCAAGACATACACAACCAGATTATAACTTAAAATGCAAGCTCTGAGAAAAAATGTTCATGGCCATACCTGAGATGGAGACTCCTGTTTCTGGGCTTTCAGAGCTATTCTTTGGTGCAAGCTTGCTCCACTGATTCCCCTGGTGCTAATGGTAGGTTTGGAATGAGCTTAAACAAGCTATTTTGAGAGGTCCAGTTCTGGTGTATCAGAAAATGGAGTCTGTGTGTGAGTGGTCTCAAGCTCTATCAATGGCTGATTCTGGTTCCTCTTTGTGTGTTTGATTTGTTGGTGAAGAGAAATGGGGTGTTTGATGGCTGGAAAATGAGATTCGAAGAGAGGAAGCTCTTTGACAGTTTTTTGGTATGCTGTGTTCTAGCTTGCTTCAATGCCCAATGCCTTGCTATAACATCTCCAAGTTGTGTGGATAGCCTGTGGGGCAGGTCAGTAGGGGTGGCTGCTCACTGTGCCATGAGTATGGGAACTTTTGCCAAAAAGTCAAGTTGGTTTGTACTAGCAGCATGGGTCATGGCAGCAGCAGTTTGAAGTCATGTCTTGCTTCAGCTTGAGTTGAGGAGGTCCCTTGGATTGCTTGTAGCTGACTGCAACATATGGATCACAAGCTATGCTAGCTTTTGCAACTTTCCCACTTGATGTTTCCTCATGATTTTGTGCCATGTACATGAGACATTGCTTGCTGAATTTTGTAGCATGGGACTTCTTTTAGTCATGGCAATGCATAGAAAGTGATTAGTGATCACATAACTCTTTGGAGAATGATTTTGTCAAAAATCCCTCTTTGCACCCTTATGAAAAATGCCTTATGGAACTTTGAAAATCAAGGCAAGCAATGCAAAATTCCTTGGGCCAATTCTGTTTTTGGGGTCATGTATGATCATATGATGAAGTTTTGAAGTCATTTTGAAGTCACTAGAATGCTTGGTACATGAAATTGCAAGTTTTCCTTTTAGTGCATAACTTGAAATTTAATGATTTTTGCAAACTTTAACACACCATAACTTTTGATCCAAAATGAATTAGGTGATGTTCTTGTACTTTTTGAAAAGGGAAAGATCTAATCTACAACTTTCATGACCAAAGTTTTTCCATTTGAAGCATTTTTGGATCAAAAAGTAAGGTTTGAAAAGTGGCATAAAATGACATATTCCTTAAAAGTCAACCATGCCCAAAAAAGTCAACTTTGCAAAAACTTGTAATTCTTGAATTTTGTGAACTTCAACCTTCTTCCATGATCAAATAAAGATCATATACACTCAACATGATGAAGATCACCCCTTGGTTGGGTCATTGGGGGCCTCAGATGCCCTGATTTTACACTGACTTGTCTAGAAAGTCAACTCTTGATCAGATGACTTTCCCATGGAATTTCTTCATAAAAATTGATATGCATACTCCCTATACCATATAGAGACCAATAGAAACAATAATGACCAAAAAATTATGAGTTATGGCCTCTGAAACCAAAACCCTAATTTTAGGTCATCTGTGTAGTTAAACCTGGCTCTGCATCCATACCAATCCCAGTTCTTGTGATTCTTTGGCATCCTTGACTTGGAGAGGATATAATATGATACTTGAACATACATGGACCCCTTTGAAATGATTGATGGCCTTTGGAGTGGCTCAAGAAGCTCCTGGATTGCTCAGATCACAAACCCTAGATGGAGATGACTTTGAACCAATGCAGTGAAACAAAGATGTGATATGAAATGGTATGATTGAGTTTATGCATATGGAATTATCACAAGCCATGGTGTGAATGGGTGAGGGCAAATTTGGGGTGTTTACAGTAGGCAGTTGGGTAGGGCCCGTTCGAGCACACTCTTTATTTTCCCTACATTTTTCCCGTACCTTGTCGATCTCTTTTCCAGTTCCCTTTCTCACTTCCATTCCAGTTAGTGGTTTTTATTCAGCATCATTTTTATTCCTTACCCTTTGAAACAGACAAAGAAGCATGGATCCCGTCGGGTACGTCGGACGGTTTGGGGTGCTAATACCTTCCTAGTTCGTAACCGACTCCCAAACTCAGTTCTTTGGTTCGCAAGACCTTGTCCTTTCCTTTTTCTTCGATTTGTGCAGCATTACCTTTCCCATTCATTCAGGATAAAAATGCTTGGCTGACGACTCTACCTTTTCCGCACCACTTTCGCGTTTGTACTAGGATGAAAATCCCGGGAGCGACATAGTGTAATTTGAATTTTTTGAAAGTATAAATTGGACAAAACATGAAATCTTCTTTTGAAGGGTAAAAGGGTAGATAATAGATGAGAACAATAATCTTGGGTTGAATGGTAGGCCAATTAGAATTCTCTTTTCACCCATGTTTCACTTATCACACCCCCTACGCCTCATGAAAATAGTTTGGGCCATGGAAATGCTATTCTACATACTGGATTTTTGGTTCTCACCCCCACATGCGCCTTGGATTGGGCCATGGAAGTTCTATGGGCACCACCTGATTTCTATTGCACCTCCCTTGGTTTCAATTATTTTTTATTTTGGTTTTTTCTAATTGTTAGATAAATCTTGTTAATTATGTGTTAATTGTAATTAATAATTTTTTATTATTTAACATCTTGGTTAGTATCTTGATAATTTTGATTGGATCTTTTTTAATTTTGATTAAGGTTTGGATTAATGATGATTAAAGTATTCATTGATTTTTGGATCGATGTTGATACGTTTCGACTATGATAACTCTTCATGGAGTAACTTGGGAGTCTAAGCATTTATTTTACTTAGATTACAAGATCTTGCGGGGAAGTTTTTCGGGTTTCTATATACGTGAATCGCAACTTCAACCAAGTAAGAATTCTTGAAACTTTATGCATCATTATAGTTTTTATGTGGTGATTAGGAGCATATATGTAGATGCATATTGAGCTCTCCCACCTGAGGCATTGGTTATAGTATGATTTATGGCAAAATGTAACAATATCGAGATTTTATATTTAAGTTAATCATGGTGAAGTTACCTTTCTCGCATCCTCCCTTAATCGTAATATTTTTCTCATTTTATTATGATTATTAAAAATAGCTTCGAGTATGATAAAATTTTGGAAAACTTCATGAGTGATCTTTAACCTTTTAATTAATTTTTTATAATTTTTAATTTCATTTTTTATCGCGGTTGGTAATTATTTTAGATTTTTTATTCAAAGTTGTTCCAATGGACATAGTCTTGGTTTAAGGGTTCAAAAGTGATTTTCTCCAATGGGTTGTGAACCTAATTATTCTATGTAATTAACCACTAGAACATAGGACACTTTTATTCTCCTTGTGCGTTTTCCCATAATTTTTGGTGCCAATTTGGATCCATTTTGTGAAGTTGTTTTAGGTGACCATTGATTGTCGTCTTGCTTATGGAGTGTATTGTTTGAGCACTTGGGTGCATAATTTTGTAAATTCCTTTAGGTCATAAGTATCTACTGACTTCATCGTGTTATGAACAAATTTTCATAATTTTTCAAGTCTCCTAACTATTTTTCATAAACTATTCAATGTATGCTTTATTATTTGATATTTAGGATCGATTCTTAGGAATTTAAGAGAGGAACTTGTGCCATGATTTGAGATCTTCTTCCTCATGGATTTGAATTTGTTATGAAATTATTTAAGGATTTCTAAAGTTCATTTATAGGTCATTTTTACACTTCCTTTGATGCTACCTTTTGACATACATTGAACATGATTACTTGTACATTTTGATGATGTTTGTTGAGACCATTTGCATGTCATCCTTGTGCAATATTCATGGGTCTTAAATATGAAATTTTAGGGGTCTTACTTCTGACTTGAATAATTTGTTACCACTTTACCATGCCTCATTTTTCTCCATTTACTTGACTTGTAAGTTACATGTTCTCGGGAGATGTTTATGTCTTGAATTGAACACCATTAGCTCTAACTTGTGAAGCGTCTTAACATAGAAACTTTGTGATGACTTGAAGTTGATTATAGGCGTCCCGTATATGCATGCACTTATCACTTGTATCATTTATAGGTTCACTTCATATTTATGAGTTCATAGTTTGATCATGATTGAATAGTAAATTATGGTAGTGATATCTTTGTGCATAGTTGCTCAAACTTTTGAAAGTACTTTGGTATGAGTCCAATAATCATTTCATTCTATATCAAGCCTCATTTTAACATGATCATATATCATATGCTACTGACCCAAGTTCATTTCACACTTTAATTCAACTCATGTGGCTCTTAGGAGTAAGTTGTGCTTTGTTTTTGAACACCATTTGTTTGTGTGCTAACTTAGGAACTAGTTTGCATTTGTTTGAACTTCCTTAGGTCTCTAACATGTATATGATTCAAATTAGATTAGGTAATGACTTGTATGACATCTTAGCCTCTTAGAAACCATTTTCTAATGCATGATTTGTTGGTATGATCTTTAGAACCATTCTAGGTCATCTTGCATTAGTTTTAGGAACTAGGTTGCATAAACTTTCAATTACTTAGTAGTTGAAGCTTGTATTGCATCATACTTAAACCATATGTTGGTTGAACTTGTATTTAAGGTAAGTCCATTTGGTTGGGATGTTCATTTACTTATTCAATCTCCTTTACATTTCTCTTATCTCATCTTCTATTTCACTTCATTTCTTCTGTGTTTTCATAGGAAATGTCTACTTTAACTTGGTTTCCAATCAAGTTGAAGTAGAATAGAAGTTAGATGCCTATTCTAAACAGCAGATTGAGCATTCAGATGACTACACCCTTTGAGTAGAACAACAAGTGCGGATCCCATCGAGTACGATGGACGAGAAGGGGTATGAATATATTTCCTTCACGTAACCGACTCCCGAGCCCGAACTTGGTTGAGTTGACCTCGTCTTTCCTTCCCCCAGGTTTTCTTTGATCGTTTCCTTTCCTCTTCAAGATAAATAACATATCAGTGGAGACTATTCTGTTCATTTCTTCGTGGGTTATTTTTCGCGTTGCAATAAGGAGCATTTTAATAAAAGTCCTTATTAAAATGATTTTGATACAATATTTTTGCACGTTTTGTAGTTAGAATTTCTTTTGAATTTTATTTTATATTTTACTGTGAAATGTCCTTATGACAGACATAAGGATCAGAAAGGAGTTTCTGAGTTGGCATATATATTGAGAATTGTTCTCAAGCACGAGAAAATTGTATTTTCTCAAGCAACCAATTATTGACAACGGAATATAACTAGATTCGAAGAATGATACTTATGAGAAGGATCAAGTCAAATGTCTAGATATAACATATCTCATAGTTGTAATCATCACGAAAAATGATATGATCATTAACCTCGAGGACATTCTTTTAAATAAGAAATATGAGATATGAGAAATGTAAATCTTTCCAAAATCTTTTCTATACAAGTTGGTGTAAACACCCAAAATTTTCCCTCACTAAGTTCACACCATGGCTTTTGATCTTTTCATTTTCATTTTTTCAATCATACCACATCATATTGCATTTTTGCTTCACTGCATTAGTTCAAATTCATCTGCATCTAGGGTTTGTGATCTGAGCAATCCAAGATCCTTCTGAGCCACTCCAAATACTATCAATCATCTCAAGAGGGTCCATGTATGTTCAATCATCATATTTCATCCTCCAAAGATCAAGGAAGCCAAAGAATCACAAGAACTTGCAAAGCATGGAAGCAGAGCCAGGTTTAACTGCACAGATGACCTGAAATTAGGGTTTTGGTTTCAGAGGCCATAACCCCAAATTTTTCGTTCATTCTTGTTTATATTGGTCTTAATATGTCATAAGGATCACACATACCAAGTTTGATGGAAAAATTTATTGTGGAAGTCATCTGATCACTGGGTAATTTCCTGAATAAGTCAGAGCCAAATCAGGGCATCTGAGGCCCCCCAACATGGAACCAAAGTGGATTTTTCATCAAATTGAAGTTATATGGTCTTTATTTGATCATTGAAGTGCTTAGAAGTTCATAAATTTGAAGAAAAGTGAGCAAAACCAAAAGTTGCCAAAAATGGAAATGACTTGTAATGTAAACTTTCCATTTTGGGAAAGTTTTTCAACCTCCTCTTTCTCAACCAAAAATGCTTCAAATGAAAAATTGTTGGTAATGAAAGTTGTAGATTGGATCATTCCATTTTCAAAAAGTACAAGAACAAGGTCTAACTCATTTTGGAACTCAAGTTATGGCTTTCCAAAGTTGGCAAAAATCACATAATTTCATGTTTCATGCCAAAGAGGCATTTTTGCAAAACCTCATGCCAAGCTATTTTGTGACTTCAAATTGACTTATACACATCATAACATCATAGTGCTTGGCTTAAAACTCAGAATTGACCAAAGAATTTCACATTTTCATGACTTGCACATAAAGAAATCTCAAAAGGGCCAAAGGTTCATGAATTTGCAAAGCCTCCCACAACTTTGTCACAACTTGCTGATTTGCCTCAAAGAGATTTCCATGGCTATCCTTGAATCTTGCTGCACCAGACACCCCTTTGTACTTGGCCTGAACCAGCCCATACCTCAAAGTACAACCAATGTTGACTTTTTGCATTTTGCACCATACCAATCAGCATAGCCCACACCAACTATTCTGACCTACCACAGCTTCACATACATGCTTTATACAAGCCATTTCACACAAGAACCAAGCCTAACACTTCAGCATTTCCATAGTTCACAAAAACTCCCTCTTTTGCATTTTGCTTCGAAACTCTTAGCACACTCAGCTAAACTTCAAACTTCTTCCACCATTCATCTCCAAATTCATCACTGATCATAAGCCACCCCTCAAAACAGCCTGAAACCACCTCAAACCAAAATACGATTTTCACCACCTCTGAACTGAAACCTTCAAAACACTCCATACAAACTTGTTTCAAGCTTACCAGAAGCATCAAGGGGTTCATTGGAGTGGAAAAGCACAAGGAAGAAGGCCAGAAAGCCCAGAATCCGAAAGCTCAACCTCAGGTAACATGATGAACAATTTTTCCAGAACCTTGTTTTCTTGTTAAAATGTTGTTCTATATGTTGCCCTGATCATGGGGATGTGTTTATTTTCGAAAATGAGCCAGAAACAAGCATTTTATGTTGCTCTGAAACTTTTGCCCTAAACTTGTTCTTCTTCGATTCTCTTTGTGTGGGTGAAATAAATTGTTTATGTTGCTGGATTCTTGTTGTTTGATGTTAGAGGATGAGTTCTGGAGATTTTGGCACGTTTTTATGGCCTAGAGAGTGAGATAGAAATTTTTCAGGGGAGGTGTGGCCGGAGAAGATGACCGGAGGTCATTTCCGGCCACCTGAGAGTAATTAACTTAATTAATTAGGGTTAGGGCAATTTTTAAATATGGACCGTTAGATTAAGCTTTCCTGCGTGCAGTGTAGGGCTAGGATCATGTCATTAGTATTTAATCAGGTTTATTTAATTAATTAATTAGGATTAGTTAAGTTTAAATGTAGACCATTCAGATGCGCGCCAGGTCAACGGGTTCAAACCCAGAATCAATCCTGACTCTCAATTTTGCATAATTTTTATTTATTTTGTTTTTAATTCATTTTTTCTAATTTCTTTTGTACGAATTTTTAAAAATAGTAAAAAACATTAAAAAATTCTGAAATTTTTTATCAAACCTTTTATTAATTTTCAGAACCCAAAATTATTTTTATTTTTATTTTTTGCATTAAAAAATATTTTTAAATCATTTAAATGTTATTTTTAATTAGTTAATTGATTTTAATTAATTAAAAATACATTTAAGTATTTAAAAATCACAAAAAAAAATCAGAGAACATCTTTGAACATTTAGAAGCATTTACAAACTCATCACACAAATTTCTTTTTGGTTTTGATCACACTTTGACATTTTTCAATGAATTAGGGTTCTTAAATTTATACATGTGTAACCCTAACTTCAAAAATTCATAACTTTTAAACTAAGTGGAGTTTGTGAGTGATTCATTTTGCATTGTTCTATGCATTAATTCTAGTTTCTAATAACGTTTTTGTTTCATTTTTATCTTTCATTTTCAATTTATTTGGAATTTTACATTTAAGATCACCCTTAAAACCCTAGAAACTTAGGAAATTCATAACTACTCCTAGGTTAAGCTTCTGACCTCCCCCTTTGGAGGGTAACCTAATATAGGTTTAGGGTTCCTTTGAGTCCATTTTCAATTTTTATCTTGTCATTTTCTTCTGTTTTTGAGTTTTGCATCTCACATGTTCATATAACCCTAATTTTGCATCTTCACTTGCATTCATCTCACATATGCTTGCATCCATGAACTTTCCATGACATTTTGTGCATTCACATGACATATAAGACATCTTAGGACACATTAGAATCATGTTTGATCATTGCATTATCCATTTTCCATGTTATGCTTTCATTTCATTTCATGAGCATTCATGAACTTTCATGCCTCTTTTCATGCTTCATTTGCATCTTCATTGCTTGTATGATCATTCACATCTCTTGACATACATTTGCATCATCTCTTAGAATCATTTGCATCATGAACATGCTTCTGGTTTTGGTTTGCATCCTTGCATTCATTTCATTTTCATTTCCATTTCACATTCTTTCACTAACTTTTCAGGTGGTAAGTTACTTTGAGAAGTGAATTTGCCTTCACTTCTCATAATCTCTTCTCATTTCTCTTATGCATTCCTTACTGAATTTTGTATGTGTATTAGAGTGAGCTTGCTCATTCATGCTCCTTCCTCACTTTCGTTCTTCAAGCAACTTATCTTCTTAAGTGAAGTAAGTTGACTTGTTTCTTCTGCTTCTCCTCCTTCCATCTTTCTTCTTCCTTGGTGGCTTTTCCTTGAAGATCTCTTGCAAGCCTCATAAACCCTAGTAATACCCAAGCATGATCACAATTAGGGTTTGATTAGTCCCCCCATTAGTCCCCCCAAGGATGGAGTGAATAACCTTAATCCTAAGTGTTAAGCCCTTAATGTGTTTAAATCCTTTAATGAATCCATCTAATAATCACTAAGACATCAAAGCTTGTAACTTGGGCCTTGCATTAGGGTTCTAATTCTTCCTTAATTGGTTAAGAAGGACTAACCCTATTGTTAATGGACAAGTCCCTCTCAAGTTGTCTTACAAACCATAAAATCCACTTCTTAACCTCACCATTAACTAAAATCCACCTTAATATAGGCCTTGTTTTTTCATGAGGTTAATCCCTAATCATGGATTAAGTTGAGGTATCTTCCTCAGCTTAAATGTTCTCATCTATTATCCTTCTATTAGGATGGTGTAATGGGTCCATTAAATCCTTGATTATGGATTAAACTCATTACTTAACACTAAACAAATACTCCAAAAACATCAAAATAATTACAAGTAGGTTAATGATCTTAATCCTACATCATGGTGATTAAGTGTGAGGTGCTTACTTCACACTTAAGGTATTCTCATTACCCCTAATCAGAGGGAGGATGTGATGAGTTTACTAACCCTTGGTTTAGGCTTAAGCTCATTTTCTTATGACAAATTCAAAAAGCAATAAAATATTGAAAACACCAAAAACAAACAATAATCGTCTCCTCCAGGATTATTTTTCTCTTCATCTTCACTCATAAACGAGAACTTGCTTCTTCCGTCTAATGCAAGACAGTTTGCACCTGAGCCAGACAGGTCATACACTTGAGCATAGACAAGTAAGCAGTTCACAAGTCAATTCATCTTTCAGTCTCCTTGAGTCGAACTACGGTGTTCTGACTTCCTCATTGCACGAGAGGATACGTAGGCATAACTTAACGGTTATCGAACAAAAGTCTCTGTATACCCCCCCCCCCCTTTTCCAGCATTATTCTTTAAGCCTCATAGTCTTGAGCTTTACACTCTTTCCTTACACTGACACTCATTTATTTCACTTCACATCTTCTTTTGCACTGACACTTGCATTCTTTTCCAGCTTTTGCACACAGATAGCACTAACACTACCCCTTTAAACACAAATATTTTAAGCATGGACCCCGTCGAGTACGACGGACAATCTGGGTGCTAATACCTTCCCAGGTTGTAACCAACCCCCTTTCTCAGTTCCTCTGGTTTGCGACCGTCTTATCCATTTCTTTCCTAGGTTTATGCAGCATTACCTTTCCTTCGGGATAAAAATGCCTAGCTGGCGACTCTTTTCAGTTCATCTTCATGTTCTCTCTTTCGCCGACCGCTCGCGTCTGTACCCCTCTTGGCCATGTGTCATTTGGTGGGAGCGACAACTTATACTCTGCTGGGGATTGTTATACTGCAACCAGGGCTTCTGGTTCTTCTTGTGGGTTCCTCCTAGCGCTTGTTTGATTTGTGTTTACTGGGGTGTTATGTGCTATGTGTGTTTATTTATTTTGCTTTATTTATTGCTTTATAGCTTTATTTATTGCTTTCTTTACAGTCTTATGCATATTTCATACTGTCATTGTTAGATCTGGTTTTCTGTTTTGGTGGGTGGGGTTCCATTGAGAGATTAAAGTCCTATACCTGGGACCTGAGTGACATCTAGGCTAGAGTGGTTCATGTTATTTCCCATTCCATTTCAGTCTGGTGCGGGAATATGAAACACGGTTCATATGTGGGTTTATTCTAGAGAACTCTGTGCTACAGATTTCCTGTATTTCTAGGGCTATCTGGGAAGCCTGCTAAGTCTGGATGACCTTTATTATGACCTTCAGAATCTGGGGTGAATTAGAGAAGGATCTTTTATGTCTATTGTAAACACTTTACCTCCGGGTTAGAAGTTTTTACACTTCTCATAACTGATCCAAGTCTGAGGATCCTTGTTCTAGAACATTACATGTGAGGGGGTTGGGTGATTTACAGGTTTGCAGGAACCCTTGGCCACATCATACCCTGTTGATATTTTGTTTAAGAATACTTCACTTTGGACATTTCTTGTGATTAACCCTGGACATGTGACTCTTTATTTGAGTCCCCCACCCTGGTTACTGGATTTCTGAGCCTCCTTTCGGACTTTTGAACATACATAGACCTTATATCAAGACAGATAACCAGATCCAGCTCTTGATCACAAACCCTTGCATATCATTTGCATATATCATCATTGCATCATTTAACATTTGTTTATTTGCTTTTCAGGGTATCCACCTCACTATATCTTGGTTTTGGTTTTGACCCCTTCTATTGCTTAGACCTCTGCTTCAGCTATCTCCTTCAGTCTGTTAGAGACTCACTTGCATCAGTCTGTCAGAGACTCACCTCCAGCTTTTCAGTCTGTGATCTTCATCAGTATTTGTCTTCAGCTTCTTCATCAGCACTCATGGATGTTCCAAGGAAGAGCAACATATCTTATCACTTCTTTGAGCCCATATTGACTGGTATCAGGAAGGTCCAGTCACTCATCACACCTGACCACATCCCACTATTTAGAGAGCACTATGGGGGTATTTTGGACATGGTTATGGATCTTGATTCTTCTCAGAGAATCATGATCCACACATGCTTGCAGTTCTATGACCCTCCACTTAGATGCTTCACCTTTCCTGACTTCCAGATAGGGCCTCTGTTGGAAGAGATTTCTTTGTTGATTGGAGTACCTATCAGAGGAGGGATCCCCTTTAACCCAGAGATGATTGTTCCCATAAGTGAGGAGATAGCAAGGGCACTTTACTTGGAGCCTGCCCTTATTGAGCAAAATATGACAACAAAAGCTGGGATTCCTGGTTTACATCTGGACTTCTTGATTTCTCAGGCCACCCTGAAGGCTACCTTGGGAGAATGGAGGGCAGTCTGTGCATTATTAGCCCTCAGCATATATGGGGCTATATTGTTTGCAGATGAGCCTAAATTTGTCAGTAAGAATGCCATCCACTTGTTTCTGCTAAGGAACCCAGTACCTACATTGCTAAGGGATTTTTACTACTCCATCCATCAGAGAAATGAAAAACAAAGGGGGAAGTTGGTCAGATGCTGTGCTCCCTTGTTCTACTCTTGGCTACTCAGATACCTGCCTAAATCAGATGCCTTCTTGAACCCACACCAGTAGAAGAATTGGGCCAAGAGGTTCATTGCCTTAACATCAGATGACATCAGGTGGTGCACCCAGAGCACCAAAGGTAAGGACATTATAACCAGCTGTGGGCAATACCCTAATGTGCCTCTAATAGGAGTAAAAGGCTACATCAATTACAACCCTTTACTGTTTAAGAGACAGTTGGGATATGCCTTAGTTCACCCTCCCAGAGGACAGGATTTAGCTGAGACCTTATACTGTGAAGTGCAACCTAATTCAGCTGTTGTCAGGCAAGCTGCCTGGGCTTGGGACAACATCCAGACCAAAGGGACAGCCATCCTTGGAAGGTGCAACAATGTTGCTTCAGCTCAGTACTCTGACTGGTCCCGTACTAGAGCTCAGATTACCAGAATGCCTTTCACCTTGGAAGACACACCCGGATCATCTACAGTACAACCTGCAGCAACTGTTAGCCTGGAGGAATTTGAAAAGCTGAAAGAGAGGAATAATCAGTTGTCTGAAGCTTTGAAGAAGACTCTTTGGGAAAGGAATGACGGTCGCCTGGACATTGAGAGATTGGAAAGACTCAAGACTGAGCATCTTACCAGGATTGAAAGGACAGATGACTACATAAGGAAAGCGAGGGTTGGGGAACAGATATTGAAGAATGCCTGCAAGGAGGCCAAGATTCAGAAAGCTAGGGCTGAGCACTATCTGGAAGAGAGTCAGGCTAGGTGGATCAGGATCACCGAAGCCCGTGCACAAGAAGACCAGAGGACTCAGGCCAAGATTGAGCAACTGAAAGCCAATGAGAAGAAGCAGCAGGAAGCTTTGTTGGCAGCACAAAAGGAGATATCAGAATTGAAGCTTAGAGTAGGGTTAAAGAGATCAAAGGATCAGGACAGGAATAAGAAGCTGACTAATTCCATTACTACCAGGAACCTCCTCATTAGGACCATTACAGAACACCCCGTTGGTCCGGTGACTGAGGCACCCTGAAGGAAGTGAGGGAAGATGACTATGGACTGGATGTCTGATTCCTTTTGCTTGTAGTTCCTCTCTTTTGATGTACTTTTCCTTTTTGTTGTATTTTTGGCCCACCATGGGCATGTATTGTAAACAAGACCATGTATTTTTCATCATTTGTAATATACTTAGTTTATTTCATTGGGCTTCTTTTCTCAACATCATCAAGCATCTCCTCGAGGTCTGGAAAGGTCAAAACCAAGAACCAAACCAGATACCTTGGAAAACAAATAAGCATATTGCATTGCATGCTAACATTTTTCTTTGTTTTGTAGGTTTTTGTTTATTATTTGTTTCTCACTCTGTTGTGGTTTCAGGAAACATTGCTCGTCGCCGAGTGTTCCCTGTCAACCACACACACCGGTACCCAACTCGTAACATCCTTCCAGGCATTCAGATGGAGCAGGTATAACAGGATCTGAATGAAGTAAGAAATCAGATGGTAAATGAAAGGGTCGAGATGAGAAACCAAATGTCTCAGTTTATGGCTGTGATGACTAGCTTAGCCCAGAGCCAGGAGAGATTAAGAGAGCTGGTAGAAAGATAGACACCTGAAGAGCCCCACCTTGGGACAGGAGGAACCAGCAATAATGAACGGGGACAGCCTCGTATTGGCCCACCAGAGTATGGGCCCTATTTGAATCCAGATGTTAACATCTCGAGGAATGTTCAAGGTAATACTGCTGGGGGCAGAATCCTGCAAGAGGATCCCCAAGAAGAACAATTCACTGTTATTGGGGTTGGGGGTGAAGTATATGACAGAAGGTTGGATGAGATTGCTAAAAAAATGAGGTCTTTGGAATCTCAGAATTCCTTAGGCTTTAATGTGATGGATATGGGGCTGGTAGACGGGGTGAGAATTCCCCACAAATTCAAACCCCCATGCTTTGAGAAATATAATGGTACCTCATGCCCGCGTACTCATCTGCAATCTTTCTTAGGAAGACTCAAGGCTTATACCATGGACGAGAAGTTATGGATGTTCTATTTTGAGGACAGCCTGACTGGAGCTTCAAGAGAATGGTATTCGCATCTGACAATGGCCACTGTAAGATGTTGGAAAGACTTGGCCGAGGCCTTCATCCGTCAGTACCAAAACAACCTAGACATGGCTCCCAATAGAACTCTTCTAATGGGCATGTCTCAGTCTTCAAGGGAAAGCTTTCGAGATTATGCTCAGAGGTGGAGACAGCTTGTTGCTGCTGTCCAGCCACCCATGTCAGAAAGAGAGATAGCTGACATGTTTATGAACACCTTGCAGGGAACTTATATTGATAGGCTTGATGCTTTCTTCTCTACCAGTTTTGCCGATGTAGTTATAGCTGGTGAGAGAATTGAGAGTCTTTTGAAGATGGGCAAAATCTCTGACAACGGTGCAAGCTCTTCCAACAACCCCAAAAAAACTTTTGCAGGACCCCGAAGGGCGGGTGAAACAAATGCTATCCATGCAAACAGGGGCAGACCCCAGTATTCTCACAGATCAATGGCAGTTGTTACCATCCCGGCTCCAGTTCCACAACAATCATTATATCCTCAACAACAACAATAACATCACTATCAGCAACCATCTCATTTTCCGCAACAAAGAACTTACAACAACAACAATAGCAACCAACAGCAGCATCCCTTTCAACAGAGACCATCTCAAGCAAATAGGGTGATTGACCCAATCCCTATGCCTTATGCTGCTTTATTGCCACAACTCCTGAAGCTTAACCTGGTTGAGTTAAGGACGTTGGCTCCACCAGATCCCCTCAATCTCCCGAAGAATTATGATGCAAATGCCAGGTGTTCCTTTCATTCCAACGCACCTGGTCACAATACTGAGAAATGTAGAGCCTTGCAAATGAAGGTTCAAGATCTGGTCGATTCCAAAGCTCTCAATTTCGCACCCCCTCCGAATGTTAACAGGAATCCTATGCCTAATCATGGTGGGCCCAGGATTAATGTCATTGAAGAGGACCAACCATCTGCATTGATTGATAATGTTACACAGATTCAAACACCACTGGCTGAAGTCAAAGCTCAACTCTTGAGATGCCAGGTGTTCCTAGGCTGTAAGGCTTGTTGTGAATTGTGCAAGACCACTATTAATGGTTGTGAGAAGCTAAGGTTTAGTATAGATAGCCTCATCAGATATGGAATCTTGCAAATTACCACGACAGCTCCTTCGGCAACTTTTGTTTCAGCAATAATGGATTCTCCTACAACATCAACAATCCTTTCTTCAGCAACAACATACCCTCCTACGACAGCAACAACTATCATTCCCACTGATTCATCAACAACTCCAGCAATTACCCCACCCATTATTTCAACAAGTCAAAGTTCAGCAACATTTACTTCTACAACATCAGCACCCATTTTATCAACAGAATCATCTACAACGCCAGCAAAAATTAATGAAGATGTCTCAACGGTCACGATTTATTATGACCCAGCAAATGTTCATCCCGACAACAATTTCCAACAACAAACTGCAACACCTCCTGTCAGATCTCCAATCACCATCTATTACGATCCGCATACCATCACAGTTCCTTCCGCTGCAGCAATCAGTCCAGTCACCATTACGGTGCCAGGACCCGTTCCTTATGAAAGCAGTAATGCCATACCTTGGCACTACGACTCTGATCTCTACTGCAACGGGGAGAAAATCACTCTAGATTCAGCTACATCTTCACCACAAGTTGACAATGTTGGGGGAAGCGGAGGCTTCACCAGAAGAGGACGCCTTTTTGCCTCACAAACACCAAAGCCCAATGCTGAAGCAGAAGCTGCTGCTAAGGCAAAAGGGAAGAGTGTGGTGCCCGAAGAGCCAACTGCTAAAGAAACTCATAAGACGTCTTTTGAACAAGATGTAGACGAGTTCATGAGAATAATAAAAAGGAGTGATTATAAGGTGGTGGACCAGCTTCACCAAACACCCTCCAAGATCTCTATATTATCATTGCTAATGTGTTCCGAAGCCCATAGGAATGCATTGTTGAAGGTCCTGCACGCAGCATACGTTCCGGAGGAGATTACTGTTAATCAGTTAGAAACTGTGGTTGCAAATGTCAACACCAGTCATGGACTGGGCTTTACAAATGCTGATTTAACAACGGAGGGGCGCAACCATAACAAGGCTTTGCACATCACCTTAGAATGCAAAGGTGTTGTCCTTTCTCACGTACTGGTGGGCACTGGGTCTTCGCTCAATGTTCTCCCAAAGAAGGCCTTGGTGAAGTTGGAGTATGATGGTTTAGCATTGCGTCCAAGTAATTTGGGTGGTGAGAGCATTTGGGGGCTCTAAGAGATCGGTGCTCAGAGAGATCGATTTACCTGTGTTGATTGGCCCACAGACCTTTAAAACTACCTTCTTCGTGATCGACATACAACTAGCCTACATCTGTCTGTTGGGTAGACCCTGGATTCACGCCGCTGGAGCTGTTATGTCTATCCTTCACCAGAAGTTAAAATTCGAGTGGGAGGGCCAGATCATCACCATTTGCGGGGAGGAGGATATCTTTGTTAGCCAGCTGGCTACTTATAAATACATAGAAATGGATGGGGAGATCCATGAGACCATGAGTCAGGGGTTTGAGGCCTTTAACATCAATGAAGCATCTGCTGTGTCTGGAACTTCCATCACTTCATATCAACAGGCCCGAAAGGTTGTTGAGGAGGGTACCGCTCAAGGCTGGGGCAAGCTGCTGCCAGTTGAAAAGAAAGAAGACAGATTCGGGTTGGGTTACAGACCAACACGACAAGATCAACCAGAGGCTGCAATGGAGCCCTAATTTGTTAACAGGGGGATGCTTACCTCGGATGCTGTGAATAGTCTGGAAGACGAGGAAGAAGACGAACGCAACCTGGAAAATTGGATACGTCCAAAGACCCCGGGGAACCAAGTCTCAAACTGGTCTTCCCAGGAAATTATAAGAGTTACTCCTGCAGAGTAATTATTATTTCCTGTCTTTAAGCATGCATCAAGTCCGGCATCTTGCCCAAGATGTCAGGGATCATTTTGTAATCGGGTCATCTTGTATTTTGTGCAAACGATCAATTAATGAATATCAGGACATCTTTTGCAAATGAGTCTATCCTTTTTTCCCGCTCACTGTTTTTCATTTTTTATTTTTTGTACAAAAATAAAATGGCAATGTTTTTCAAAATAATAACTTAATTTTCACTTTTTCTAAGCAAGATAAAACTGATCACTAAAATGAACCAATCTAAACCCTTGCAAAGAGTGCCCTCCAAACTGCATCGACAACGACACTGCTATGACTTCGTATGACTTTGACAATCCGATTAATCAAGCCGATGAAGGGGTTGAAGAAGATTATGAGCTACCCGAAGAACTAGCCAGGTTGTTAAGGCAAGAGGAGAAGGTTATCACTCCTCATCAGGAGGAAGTTGAGACGGTTAATCTTGGTACAGAAGAAGACTTGAAAGAAGTGAAGATCGGGGCCCGCCTGCAAGATTCAGTGAAGGAACAACTTATTGACATGCTTCGGAAGTATGTGGATGTGTTTACTTGGTCTTATCAGGATATGCCAGGTCTGGATACCGACATTGTTATGCACAAGCTGCCTCTAAAAGAAGAATGTCCCCTAGTAAAACAGAAGTTGCGCCGTACTCGTCCGGATATGGCCATGAAGATAAAAGAAGAGGTGCAAAAACAGTGGGACGCCGGTTTCCTTGCTGTAACTAGTTACCCGTCGTGGGTTACTAACATTGTACCTATGCCTAAAGAGGATGGCAAAGTACAGATGTGTGTGGATTATCGGGATTTGAACAGAGCTAGCCCGAAAGATGACTTACCATTACCTCACATTGATGTATTGGTCGATAATACGACTCAGTTCTAGGTGTTCTCCTTCATGGATGGATTTTCAGGATATAATCAGATCAAGATGTCACCTGAAGACATGGAGAAGACAACTTTCATCACACTCTGGGGCACATTTTGTTATAAGGTAATGCCATTCGGACTGAAGAATGCTGGTGCCACTTATCAACGGGCTATGGTAACATTATTCCATGACATGATCCATAAAGAAATCGAATGTTATGTGGATGACATGATTGCCAAGTCCCTTACAGAAGAAGATCACTTGGTGAATCTGTTAAAGCTGTTCAAACGTCTGAGAAAGTACCAATTGAAGCTGAACCCCAACAAATGCACATTTGGGGTACGTTCCGGTAAGCTGCTGGGGTTTATTGTAAGTGAAAAAGGGATTGAAGTTGACCCTGACAAAGTCAAAGCCATTCAAGAAATGCCTGCACCAAAGACTGAAAAAGAAGTTCGAGGTTTTCTAGGTAGATTGAACTACATTTCAAGGTTCATATCTCATCTTACTGCAACCTGTGAACCCTTGTTCAAGTTGTTAAGAAAAGAACAAACGGTCAGGTGGAATGAAGACTGCCAGAAGGCTTTTGACAAAATCAAGGAATACTTACAAGAGCCTCCAATCTTCATGCCTCTAGTTGAAGGAAGACCTCTAATAATGTACTTGACAATATTAGAAGAGTCAATAGGGTGTGTGTTGGACCAGCATGACGAGTCTGGTCGAAAAGACTGCAATATACTACCTAAGCAAAAAGTTTACCGACTGTGAACAACATTATTCACTGCTCGAGAAAACTTGATGTGCTTTAGCGTGTGCTGCTCGCCGACTAAGGTAGTATATGTTGACTCACACTACCTTGTTGATCTCAAATATGGATCCAGTCAAGTACATATTTGAGAAGCCATCACTTACCGGACGGGTTGCAAGATGGCAAATGATTCTCACAGAATATGACATTCAGTACACATCTCAGAAAGCCATCAAAAGCAGTGTATTGTTTGACTATCTAGCTGAGCAACCCATTAATGATTACCAGCCTATGAGATTTGACTTCCCTGATGAAGACATCATGTTCATAAAAGCAAAAGATCATGAAGAGCCTGTTCACACCGAAGGGCCTGACCCAGAAGAAGAATGGACAATGATGTTCGATGGGGATGTTAATATGAATGGACGTGGAGTTGGTGCAGTACTTATTACACCTAAAGGAGTTCACATGCCTTTCTCGGCAAAACTCACCTTTAACTGCACTAACAACGAAGCTGAATACGAAGCCTGTATCATGGGTCTTGAGGAAGCCATTGACCTCAGGATCAAGACGTTACCTGTATTCGGAGATTCAGCTCTGGTAATCAATCAAACCAACGACAAATGGTACACTCACCAGGAGCATCTGATTCCATACTGGGATTATACGAGGAGATTACTGACTTTCTTCACCACAGTCAAACTTGAGTATATCCCTCGAGATGAAAATCAATTTGCAGATGCTCTGGCTACCATTTCATCCATGATCAAGGTTCAAGCTGCCAACTTTGTGCCTCAGATTTCAGTATCCAGACTTGACAGACCAGCATACGTGTTCTCGATAAACATTGCTAAAGATGACAAGCCTTGGTTCTACGATATCAAATGCTTCTTAGAGGATCAAACATACCCACCTGGGGCATCATCCAATGATAAGAAGACATTAAGAAAACTGGCTGGTAGTTTCTTCCTGAATGTTGATGGTTCTTTGTACAAAAGAAACTTTGACATGATACTTCTCAGATGTGTTGATAAGGCAGAAGCAGAATTGCTGATGCACGAGGTGCATGAAGGATATTTTGGTACCCATGCTGGAGGGCATGCAATGGCTAAAAAGTTATTAAGATCAGGCTACTACTGGATCACAATGGATGCATTCTGTTGTGCTTATGCCAGAAAGTGTCATAAATGCCAGATTTATGCAGATAAAGTGCACGTACCTCCGAAGCCTTTGAATGTAATGTCTTCACCTTGGATCATTGCCATGTGGGGCATTGATATGATTGGGAAGATCGAACCGACTGCTTCAAATGGCCACAGATTCATCCTGGTAGCCATTGACTATTTTACCAAGTGGGTAGAACCAGCTTCGTATGCGAATGTCACCAGGCAAGTGGTAGCCCGATTCCTGAAGAGAGACATCATCTGTCGGTATGGAGTGCCCGAGCGAATCATTATTGATAATGGTTCCAATTTGAACAATAAAATGATGGCAGAACTGTGTCGGGACTTCAAGATTCAACATCACAACTCTTCTCCTTACATGCCAAAGATGAATGGCGCTGTTGAGGCAGCTAACAAGAATATCAAGAAGATTGTGCAAAATATGGTGGTCACATACAAAGATTGGCATGAGATGCTACCATTTGCCTTGCATGGGTATCGTACCTTAATCAGAACATCCACTGGGGCAACACCGTATCAGCTTGTGTATGGTATGGAGGCAGTCCTGCCTGTTGAAGTTGAATTACCCTTGTTACGGGTACTTATGGATGTCAAGCTGAATGAGGCAGAATGGGTCCATTCTCGGTACAATCAATTGAATATGATCGAAGAAAAGAGATTAGCTGTAATTTGTCATGGGCAGTTATACCAGAAGAGAATGAAGAAAGCCTTTGATCAGAAAGTCAGGCTTCAGGAATACCAAGTAGGAGATCTTGTGCTGAAAAGACTCCTTCCTCCTCATACAAACCACAGGGGCAAGTGGACTCTGAATTACGATGGTCCGTTCATAGTAAAGAAAGTTTACTCTGGTGGAGCACTGATGCTCACTACTATGGATGGTGAAGATTTCTTATCCCCTGTGAATTCATATGCAGTTAAAAAATACTTCGCATAAAAAGACCCGCTGGACATAAAAATAGAATGTAAGTCCAGGCAAAAATAGGGCATTCCGGCGAGTCAAAAACAGAATGAAAGACTCGGGCAAAAATAAGGGAAAGTAAAGAAAAATGTACACCCGCTGAGTTGAAAAGCCGCATTGGACAGCTCAGGAAAAAATGGGTATCCTGGTGGATTGAAAACCCGAAAGGGCGATCCACGCAAAATAAGGGAATAAGCGAACAACTGTATCCTGAATTCGTCTGTATCACTTACAACTTGGCAAGTTTCGAAAGGTTAAAACATCGGTCAGAATCAGCCTTCTTCAGATAGAAGAATGAGAAGAACGTCAAAAGTCATACGAGTCATAGCAAAAAGGGAAGCTCACTAAAGCGTCATCAACATTGCCAACACCTTTTTGTTTCTCAATTTTTTAACAATCTCCTCATTTCAGGGGATCTGTTTCTTTGACTGTATTTGCCAATTCAGGGCACTCAAATTAATAAAATCAGATTTTCAGTCACACTCCGTCTTGTACATTTTTATCTCGTTTGCAAAAATGTCTGATCTCTTTGATATAATGGTTGCATAAAAATAGATGTGCCTTTCTGATCGCATGCTTGCAGGAAATATATTACTTACTCCCGGGAGTGTCTAAACTCCTATGATGGAATCCAGTAAGGGATGCCTCAGGGGACTTGTTTGTTTCTTTGTCATAACAGGATTGCAGGTATTTGGAGCGCAACATGGGGCATGAAAGGTTCTCTCCAGCAAAGCTGCCAAATCATTATTTCCTCAGCACATCTTCCAGACAGCATCAGAGATACCTTCTCCCCATCAGGATGACCAGGCATCACTTCTCCAGCACATCTGTCAGAGCAGTACCAGAAGGTGCTCATATCCCCAGCTGAGTTGTCAGATATCCTCATCCTCAGCAGGATCCCCACAGAAATCTCTAGGAAGATCGTTCAGTGGTCTTTTTTCATCCCCAGCCAAGTTCTAGATAGGGAACCATCTCCCCACAGAGCTCCAGCCTCTCCCAGAAGAGCAATGTTTGAATTTCCTGCACAACAAAGTGACAAAAGCTTCCACGTCTCCAGCTGGGCTCCTCATTACCAAGATAGGTCTATCAGTGACTTATTTCCCCAAGAAGAGCCATGTATCAGATCTACCAACGATCTCATCCCCAGCTGGGATATTCTTTCAAGCAGATCAATCGGAGATCTCCCCAACAGCGGGATCCAAATCCCGAATTGGTATCTTTGCATAATCATAGCATCCGCATCATATTTCCCCTCAAAAGCGTAGCATTCCGTCTAATACAGAGCATTACGGAAAAAATCAAACATATTGCATAATCACAAGTCAGGTTCGAACCCGTCGCCTGTACATACCAACATTCCATCAGCAATGTATATGAAGACTCACAGTCCCCGCAGAATGCCAAAGCATCCCTTTGCACTCTCAAAATATAGATACATGCTCCTTTCGACACTTGTCTGTGTCATCTTTCCCCAGTAAAAGTCACCAGAACACTCTCTACAAACAGATACTTATACATAACCTTTTCTCCTCGACACTCGTCCGTGTCATCTCATATCCCCAGCAGAAAGCCAAAGCTTCCCCTTTGCACTCTCTAATACAAATACATGTTAATATATACTCTTTTCGACACCCGTCCGTGTCGTATCATTCCCCTGCAGATATAAACCACATACAGATATCTATACACTCTCTTGTCACCCGTCCATGTCACCACTCCCCATCATGGTTGCCCAAACGCTTGTTGCAAACCAAACACTTATTATAGTACACTCTTGTTGACACCCGTCCGTGTCATCCTATCCCCACAAGTCGCCAGATTAACTTTTACACTCTCAGATACAAATATAAGTCCATAACTTATACCCTTTCTCTTATGACACCCGTCCGTGTCATACTCTCCCTAGCAAGTTGAACACTCGTCTGTGTCTCACTCATGCTTGTTTTTACTTATATAGATACTCGTCCGTATCTTGTATATACCACTTATTTCCCCTCAGTTTCAACACTCGTCCGTGTTCTTTGTTAACCAGTTGGTACTCGTCTGTATCATCATCTCTGAACATGCGTCAGCGTTTGTTTCTACCGATACTCGTCCGTATCGTAGTCTTAAGGACGCTCGTCCGCATCTTTAATCTATACACAATGTCAAACACTTATGTCTTTCATTTCTTGGAGTTAAACACTCGTCCATAGCAAAGTCCATAGTAAGATTACTTTTCTTCTATCTGACATTCGTCCTATGTCATGATACTTTCGGCAGCCGTACCCTGCCAGGTGATCGTCCTTCACCTTTTGATGACAATCCCTCATCATTCCCCCAGCGGAGTCTGCATTATTGGAACCCTTTTATATCCGGCATTCGTCCTATGCCGTGATATTTTAGCAGCCGTCCCCTGCTAGGTGATTGTCCTTCACCTTTTTGATGATCATCCTTCATCATTTTATCTGATGGTCATCCCCATCGTTGATCTTGTTATCTGACATTCGTCCTATGTCATGATGAACCCTGAGAGCAGCCGTACCCTTCTAGGTGATCGTCCTTCACCTCTTGATGATCGTCATTCATCATGCTTATCCGATGGCCGTCCCCATCGTCGACCTTTTCTATCCGGCATTCGTCCTATGTCATGATACTTTCGGCAGCCATACCCTGCCAGGTGATCGTCCTTCACCTCGGATGACCGTCCCTCATCCTTATCCCCAACAAAGCAGCCGTCCCCTGCTAAGTGATTGTCCTTCACCTTTGATGACCGTCCCTCATCAATATTTCATTAAACCGATGGCCGTCCCCATCGTTGTTTTCCCTTACTTTGCAAACCTGATGGTTGTCCCCATCATTGACTTTACCTTCTAATCCCCAGAGAGTTTTGTTTCTTTACTTGATGGTCGTCCCCGTCATGATCTCTTTATCCCCAACAGTCGTCCTCTGCTTGATGGCCGTCCTCCATCACCCGCACTTTATAATCATATCTTTACTACCTTTTACAATCTATATCCCTTTTCTTCTTCTCCCAGTGAGTGCAAATTTTGGATTGTCTTTGGTATTCAACCACAAGTTATCTTGTTTGTCTGTTAAGCCAGGCGCTTACATCCTGCACAGCTAACTCATGCTTGAATAGGGGCAGCTGTAAACACCCCAAATTTTCCCTCACTAAGTTCACACCATGGCTTGTGATCTTTTAATTTGCATTTGTTCAATCATACCACATCATATTGCATTTTTGCTTCAATGCTTAGTTCAAATTCATCTACATCTAGGGTTTGTGATCTGAGTATTCCAAGATCCTTCTGAGCCACTACAAAGGCTATCAATCATCTCAATAGGGTCCATGTATGTTCAATCATCATATTTCATCCTCCAAAGATCAAGGAAACCAAAGAATCACAAGAACTTGCAAAGCATGGAAGCAGAGCCAGGTTTAACTACACAGATGACTTGAAATTAGGGTTTTGGTTTCAGAGGCCATAACCCAAATTGTTTGGTCATTCTTGTTTCTATTTGTCTTAATATGTCATAAGGATCATACATACCAAGTTTGATGGAAAAATTCATTGTGGAAGTCATCTGATCACTGGGTAACTTCCTGAGCAAAGTCAGAGCCAAATCAGGGCATCTGAGGCCCCCAACATGGAACCAAAGTGGATTTTTCATCAAATTGAAGTTATATGGTATTTATTTGATCATTGAAGTGCTTATAAATTCATAAATTTGAATAAAAGTGAGCAAAACCAAAAGTTGCCAAAAATGGAAATGACTTGTAATGTAAACTTTCCATTTTGGGAAAGTTTTTCAACCTCCTCTTTCTCAACCAAAAATGCTTCAAATGAAAATTTGTTGGTCATGAAAGTTGTAGATTGGATCATTCCCTTTTCAAAAAGTACAATAACAAGGTCTAATTCATTTTGAAACTCAAGTTATGGCTTTCCAAAGTTGGCAAAAATCACATAATTTCATGTTTCATGCCAAAGAGGCATTTTTGCAAAACCTCATGCCAAGCTATTTTGTGACTTCAAATTGACTTCTACACATCATAACATCATAGTGCTTGGCTTAAAACTCAGAATTGACCAAAGAATTTCACATTTTCATGACTTGCACATAAAGAAATCTCAAAAGGGCCAAAGGTTCATGAATTTGCAAAACCTCCCACAACTTTGTCACAACTTGCTGATTTGCCTCAAAGAGATTTCCATGGCTATCCTTGAATCTTGCTGCACCAGACACCCCTTTGTACTTGGCCTGAACCAGCCCATACCTCAAAGTACAACCAATGTTGACTTTTTGCATTTTGCACCATACCAATCAGCATAGCCCACACCAACTATTCTGACCTATCACAGCTTCACATACATGCTTTATGCAAGCCATTTCACACAAGAACCAAGCCTAACACTTCAGCATTGCCATAGTTCACAAAAACTCACTCTTTTGCATTTTGCTTCGAAACTCTTAGCACACTCAGCTAAACTTCAAACTTCTTCCACCATTTATCTCCAAATTCATCACTGATCATAAGCCACCCCTCAAAACAGCCTGAAACCACCTCAAGCCAAAATACGATTTTCACCACCTCTGAACTGAAACCTTCAAAACACTTTATACAAACTTGTTTCAAGCTTACCAGAAGCATTAAGGGGTTCATTGGAGTGGAAAAGCACAAGGAAGAAGGCCAGAAAGCCCAGAATCCAAAAGCTCAACCTCATGTAACATGATGAACAATTTTTCCAGAACCTTGTTTTCTTGTTAAAATGTTGTTCTATATGTTGCCCTGATCATGAGGATGTGTTTATTTTCGAAAATGAGCCAGAAACAAGCATTTTATGTTGCTCTGAAACTTTTGCCCTAAACTTGTTCTTCTTCGATTCTCTTTGTGTGGGTGAAATAAATTGTTTATGTTGCTGGATTCTTGTTGTTTGATGTTAGAGGATGAGTTCTGGAGATTTTGGCACGTTTTTATGGCCTAGAGAGTGAGATAGAAATTTTTCAGGGGAGGTGTGGCCGGAGAAGATGACCGGAGGTCATTTCCGGCCACCTGAGAGTAATTAACTTAATTAATTAGGGTTAGGGCAATTTTTAAATCTGGACCGTTAGATTAAGCTTTCCCGCGTGCAGTGTAGGGCTAGGATCATGTCATTAGTATTTAATCAGGTTTATTTAATTAATTAATTAGGATTAGTTAAGTTTAAATGTAGACCATTCAGATGCGTGCCAGGTCAACGGGTTCAAACCCAGAATCAATCCTGACTCTCCATTTTGCATACTTTTTATTTATTTTGTTTTTAATTCATTTTTTCTAATTTCTTTTGTACGAATTTTTAAAAATAGTAAAAAACATTAAAAAATTCTGAAATTTTTTATCAAACCTTTTATTAATTTTCAGAACCCAAAATTATTTTTATTTTTATTTTTTGCATTAAAAAATATTTTTAAATCATTTAAATGTTATTTTTAATTAGTTAATTGATTTTAATTAATTAAAAATACATTTAAGTATTTAAAAATCACAAAAAAAAAATCAGAGAACATCTTTGAACATTTAGAAGCATTTACAAACTCACCACACAAATTTTTTTTGGTTTTGATCACACTTTGACATTTTTCAATGAATTAGGGTTCTTAAATTTATACATTTGTAACCCTAACTTCAAAAATTCATAACTTTTAAACCAAGTGGAGTTTGTGAGTGATTCTTTTTGCATTGTTCTATGCATGAATTCTAGTTTCTAAAAACATTTTTGTTTCATTTTTATCTTTCATTTTCAATTTATTTGGCATTTTACATTTAAGATCACCCTTAAAACCATAGAAACTTAGGAAATTCATAACTACTCCTAGGTTAAGCTTATGACCTCCCCCTTTGGAGGGTAACCTAGTATAGGTTTAGGGTTCCTTTGAGTCCATTTTAAATTTTTTATCTTGTCATTTTCTTCTGTTTTTGAGTTTTGCATCTCACATGTTCGTATAACCCTAATTTTGCATCTTCACTTGCATTCATCTCACATATGCTTTCATCCATGAACTTGCCATGACATTTTGTGCATTCACATGACATATAAGATATCTTAGGACACATTAGAATCATGTTTGATCATTGCATTATCCATTTTCCATGTTATTCTTTCATTTCATTTCATGAGCATTCATGAACTTTCATGCCTCTTTTCATGCTTCATTTGCATCTTCATTGCTTGTATGATCATTCACATCTCTTGACATAAATTTGCATCATATCTAAGCATCATTTGCATCATGAACATGCTTCTGGTTTTGGTTTGCATCCTTGCATTCATTTCATTTTCATTTCCATTTCACATTCTTTCACTAACTTTTCAGGTGGTAAGTTACTTTGAGAAGTGAATTTGCCTTCACTTCTCATAATCTATTCTCATTTCTCTTATGCATTCCTTGCTGCATTTTGTATGTGTATTAGAGTGAGCTTGCTCATTCATGCTCCTTCCTCACTTTCTTTCTTCAAGCAACTTATCTTCTTAAGTGAAGTAAGTTGACTTGTTTCTTCTGCTTCTCCTCCTTCCATCTTTCTTCTTCCTTGGTGGCTTTTCCTTAAAGATCTCTTGCAAGCCTCATAAACCCTAGGAATACCCAAGCATGATCACAATTAGGGTTTGATTAGTCCCCCCCATTAGTTTTACCTTTGTGTCATCTCTTGTGTCTTCTCTTCCCACCTTATAACCAAGGACTAAACCTTAAAGGTTTTAAGGCTTTGTGATTAAGCTTATGCCTGTATCCTTCTATTAGGATGGAGTGTATAACCTTAATCCTAAGTGTTAATCCCTTAATGTGTTTAAATCCTTTAATCAATCCATCTACTAATCACTAAGACATCAAAGCTTATAATTTGGGCCTTGCATTAGGGTTCTAATTCTTCCTTAATTGGTTAAGAAGGACTAACCCTAGTGTTAATGGACAAGTCCCTCTCAAGTTGTCTTACAAACCATAAAATCCACTTCTTAACCTCACCATTAACTAAAATCCACCTTAATAAAGGCCTTGTTTTGTCATGAGGTTAATCCCTAATCATGGATTAAGTTGAGGTATCTTCCTCAGCTTAAATGTTCTCATCTATTATCCTTCTATTAGGATGGTGTAATGGGTCCATTAAATCCTTGATTATGGATTAAACTCATTACTTAACACTAAAAAAATACTCCAAAAACATCAAAATAATTACATGTAGGTTAATGATCTTAATCCTATATCATGGTGATTAAGTGTGAGGTGCTTACTTCACAGTTAAGGTATTCTCATTACCCCTAATTAGAGTGAGGATGTGATGAGTTTACTAACCCTTGGTTTAGGCTTAAGCTCATTATCTTATGACAAATTCAAAAAAAGCAATAAAAGATTGAAAACACCAAAAACAAACAATAATCGTATCCTCCGGGATTCTTTTTCTCATCATCTTCACTCATAAACGAGAACTTGCTTCTTTCGTCTAATGCAAGACAGTTTGCACCTGAGCCAGATAGGTCATACACTTGAGCATAGACAAGTAAGCAGTTCACAAGTCAATTCGTCTTTCAGTCTCCTTGAGTCAAACTACGGTGTTCTGACTTCCTCATTGCACGAGAGGATACGTAGGCATAACTTAACGGTTATCGAACAAAAGTCTCTGTATACCCCCCCCCTTTTCCAGCATTATTCTTTAAGCCTCATAGTCTTGAGCTTTACACTCTTTCCTTACACTGACACTCATTTATTTCACTTCACATCTTCTTTTGCACTGACACTTGCATTCTTTTCCAGCTTTTACACACAGATAGCACTGACACTACCCCCTTAAACACAAATCTTTTAAGCGTGGATCCCGTCGAGTACGACGAACAATCTGGGTGCTAATACCTTCCCAGGTTGTAACCAACCCCCTTTCTCAGTTCCTCTGGTTTGCGACCGTCTTATCCATTTCTTTCCTAGGTTTATGCAGCATTACCTTTCCTTCGGGATAAAAATGCCTAGCTGGCGACTCTTTTCAGTTCATCTTCATGTTCTCTCTTTCGCCGACCGTTCGCGTCTGTACCCCTCTTGGCCCTGTGTCATTTGGTGGGAGCGACAGTTGGGAATCCAAACATATTTAAAATAGTTTTGAGATTTAAAATCTGAATTTCCTTATAGACCAAAGAGTTGGTACAAGTTCTATTTGAGATTTTCTCAGATAGATATATTAGATTCATTATGAATAAATTTTAAATATATCCACCACATCTTATTGAAAAGAAAAGAAAGTAGATTGTGATGCTAAATAGATGAATTATAAAAGGAATGAGATTCATTTTATATTCCTTTGAATTTTGGAAGAAAAATACGGTCCTATAGGAAGACAATGATTTCATGCGTTGAAAGAAGAAAATTGTTAAGGTTATCAAAAGAGTTAAAGTAGAAGAAAGAAGTAAGACTTTTTCTTTATATGATTTGTTATAGAAAATCAAATTGTCTACTTCTACATCTTGGGTATGTGATACTAGATGTTGATCTCATATTTATAAGAATGTGATAAGTCTTTTAAGAAGTAAGACATTGATTATAATTTGAGTTAGCTTACGTCTAGAATTGAACAATGTGTTGCATTGACTATAAGAGCTTATGATTAGACTTAAATTTGAGTTTGGAATGAAACCAAATAATTGCTATTAAGTTTAGTTTAGTAATGAACACTAATTCTAAGTCTTGTATTGATAAGATGGGGAGTGCATGTTTTGATAAAGTACAATTGTTGTTATGATTATCTAAAATAGTGGTTTCAATACTAAATCAAGAAGTGTATTTGAGTTATAAGATCTTGATAAGCTCATCTATAACAAATGTAGGATGGATCAAATAAGATTTGAACCTTATGAATATCAATGACATTAATGTTTAGTCCAAATAAGTGAGTGATGCATTTTCAAAGTCTATGAGAATAGATTGTTGTATTCATTTGGTTTTATATCATTTGATATATGCAAGTCTTGATTTTAGAAGATATATCTAATGTCTTAAAACATAGACTAAAGTGAAAAATACATCTGATATATCTTGATTATATACATGTGTGATGTATATGAACCACTAAACATATTTTCTAGATAAGTTTTGTTTCTGTTACTTCATTTATATTATGGAGATGTGTATGTGACACAAGTTAGAATTATTTTGAGAAGAGTTCAAGAATGAAGTAAAATGAAAAAGTTTGAAACGATATTAAGACCATACATGTTGTTCGTTGTGGTAAATATGTATATAAAGAATATAATGAACATTTAAATTATATCATATTTGATGTTGAACGATTTAAGATAGTTCAATTATATCTTTGTGACTCTTTTATAAAAAAATTTATATACAATTATTCATATCCATAACCAACTCCATTTAAAGTAGTCGTAGGGACACCATATTTGATATGTTGGTAAGAGTACCTAGGTTGTCTTTATGATCATTTGGGTTGTAAGGTTTATTAAGTAAACTTGATCACAATCTAGATGAATATGTATTTATGGATGTATCCCAATAGAAATAAGGAACACATGTTCTATAACATATTATGCGACAAAATTGTTTTGTTGATAGAACTGAAGTCTTCCTTTAAAGACATTATGTATATAAAGGACCTAGTAGGAATGATGTAGAACTTGAAGAAGTTCAAGTACCATAAAATACTTATATGAGAATGGAATATGAACCAATTCAACAAGGGAGTTATCGTTGCATCATTTGGTTCATGTAGCACAAGAACTAAAGAAGATCATAAATGATCTTAATTCTAAAAGAAGTATAAGTTATTTAAATTCAATTATGGATTAGAGAAAACTTTTTTGGAGATGAATCCTTTTATTAATGAATTTTTATGTAAACTTGGATTAATAAATGTCACACTCAAATCTTGTGCACATAAGAAGGTTAGTGAGATCTTTTGCATTAATCTTGTACAGTATGTAGGCGACATATAGATCATCAAAACAAATTCCCTACAAAACCAACATAAGACATGGTCTTGATAAAATGTTTAGGTGAGGTTTCCTAAAAGGTTAGCAATTTGAATCTATAGAGATGGATGGTTGATGGATCTCAATACTAGCACAAGTACATATCCTGAAGAAGTGTTGAAACATCCAATATGAATAATCTCACATTAAGATTATTGCATGGGTGGCATGATGTTTTGTCTAATGGATCATTTCTTACCTCATTGGATGAGAAAAAGGACATCATAATATGTACTGCACTAGATGCACCAAATGCTATGAATAATCTCACATTAAGATTACTGCACTAAAAGGTTAGCAATTAGAATTTATAGAGATAGATGGTTGATGGATCTCAATCCTAGCACAAGTACATATCCCGAAGAAGTGTTGAGACATCCGATATGTATAAGCTCACATTAAGATTATTGCATGGGTAGCATGATGCTTTGTCTAATGGATCATTTCTTACCTCATTAGATGAGAAAAAGGACATCATAATATGTACTGCACTAGATGCACCAAATGCTATGAACATAAACATTAAGTACCAAAATGATTAAAGTGTCCATCACTAGATCACTATCAATAAGGTCTATGTATATCTTAAAAGGGTCCTGATATTCCTTTTCCTGAGAGTAGATGGGAATACTCATTATAAAGTAGTTACAAAGATGCTATTCCAAAATTGATATCACAGTATAAATTAAATGTTATGCTTAGATGGCAACTGTATAAGGTAAAAGGAAAGGCTTAAGACAATTGTCATTTCTAATACAAAGGTCAAATATATGATTTGGATCACTTTGCTAATTCTTGAGGATTAAGTTATGTTTCTTATATTGCAGATCCTATTGATATCATTTACGATGACAATGGGTTATTCTTGCAAGTTCAAAAAACTAGATCTCACTAGCGATCCATGTATGTATAGTGGACCCTCAGATGCGAGTGGGTTTCCAACAAATGTGGTATGCCACTGTCATTACTGGAGAGGGGTGTTTCCACTAAGGTCCTCAATGATCAGTCCCCAGCTTCACATAACTATTAAGGTCGTACCTTGAAGTGAGGAAAACCCCCCCACATAGGATAGTTCCAAGACGGTCGCAACCTGGGTGTGGAACATATCGCCACTCATCATGTAACCATGTGAGTACAATGTCTGTCCATGCTAATCCTATGGTGCACTCAAGCCGGGTGTTTGGCTTATCTCACAGTAACTCCCAACCCATAGAAAAAATGAAAACCAGCACAACCAAACAGTCCAGTAGATATGATGCATGGAAAATAAATACTGAAAGCAGTAAATAAATGCTGTAAAGTAAGAATTGTAAATGAAAACAGTAAATAAACACACAACAACACACACATAAACATCCAAAGAAACAAAAGCAAACCGACGCTAGGATTGACTCTACAAGGGAAACCATAGATTATGGGTTCATCCTAGTGGAGTCGCCAGTTGTCGCTCCCGGGATTTTCATCCTAGTACAAACGCGAAAGTGGCGCAGAAAAGGTAGAGTCTCTAGCCATGCATTTTTATCCCGAAGGAACAGAAAAGGTAATGTTGCACAAACCTAAGGAAGAAGGAAAGGACAAGGTCCTGCGAACCAAAGATCTGGGTTCGGGAGTCGGTTATGACCTGGGAAGGTAATAGCACCTAGATCATCTGTCGTACTCGACGGGATCCACGCTTGTTTGCTGTTTTAAAGGGTGAGAAATAAAACTGCTGATCAAAAACCGCTAACTAAAACTGGAAATGAGAAAGGTAATCAGAAAAGAAAAATGGAAAGAAAGGGGGAATGTAGGGAAAATAAGGAATGTGGTCGCACGGGCCCTACCCCGCTGCCTATGTACCTCATCCGGAAAATGAGCTGCCTACGTACCTCATCAGGAAAATGAGGATCAGAGTCGACGTAGTTCGCCTAACTAAGGTGGGAACTATTTATTTGTGTTTTTATGAGCTAGAACTGCTTATGTCTATGCTCAGGTGTTACAGGCTCGCAGTGAACGGGTGTGTTTACCGTCTTGCAAATGAGACAAGTCGTCGCAAGTTCGCGTTAAGAGGGAGTGAGGTGAGGAAAGAAGTTCCCTAAGGAAAAGACGATTCTTCTTGGTTACCTTGTCTTTAAGAGAAGTGTTTTGTTTTTTGTTTGTGAACCTTCCTGTACTAAGACTTATTCGTCGTTGTAGATGACTTACACCTCGCCCCGAGACAGGACGTGCATAAGTAACCTACGACAAAGTCTCCTGTCATACGAGAAAGTTAACCATTATTATGTGTTTTTTAGCTTTTCTTTGTGAGATGAGAAAGAGAAAGCAAAACGAACAAAATGAAAAAAGTCTAAGGGGAAGACTAAAATCCTAGTGTTATCATACATGGATGAGCCTAGGTTAGCACGATATCTATCCTAATGAGAAGGAAAGGAGAAACAAGGAAAATAGAATACAACTTACTTCTTAATGAAGTTAAGTTGATCCTACAAGGGATTAACATGAAGTTATGAAAACCTAACAAACACAAGTATGAAAGGTAATGAAACATATGCAAATTAAATGCATAAAGAAGTAAAAGAATAAGGTGAAGGAACTTACCTTAACCTCCCTTCAAAACAAAGGTTAGTGTTGCATATTATTAAAAATATTAAGGCAAACAAAGTACCAATTAAATCCTAATGATCCTAGGACCTAAACTAGACTCAATCTTAAGCCTAAAGGTGCTAAAAATGAGACAATGCAAAATTCCAGCAGCTACTACAACACTCATGACACAAACAGCTACTAAAACAATGCAACAACACAAGACAACTTTTTATAGCCAACATTCAGCATGCAAAACAGGTGTAAAAAGTCACAATCAACATGCAAAGGCCTACATTTTACAGCTATTGCATTGAGAAACAAATGCGAAAAACATGGAAAATTTTATTATTCTCATTTTTATGCACAAAATATTATTTACAAACATCACAAGTATGGTGCAAACATGTGAGAATTGATTAACATATGAACATGATAATTTTTGTGGATGCTTATTGTAACACCCCAAATTTGCCCTATTCTTTTTAGTATCATCATCATATCATAATCATCATAAGCATGTCATATCCTTAGCATTTTGCATAGAAAAGATGAAGCATAGCACTCGCATGTTCCAGCATAAGGCATGTGATCAATCATCTGAGAACTCGTGATCTTACAAGTCAAAGTTAAGAGCACGGTGACCTGACAGGAAGCTCACAGGACCTTTTGTACAAGCTTGGCATCATGGTCAAAGCCCTAAAAGGATTAAGGATCAAGATTAGATTAGAATGGTTGGCGTCAGGGGTATTCTTGGAGCTTCCCATCAAAAGTAGGGAGAATTCAAAATTTTCCTGCGTTAACCGGTTAACAGCTGCGAGTTTTGAATTCCAGCAGCAGGGTCAGCATGTGCTTTGGCTCCATTTTTTCATTTTTCTGATTTTATTCATTTTGAATTAATTGGAAATTATGGAGAAGGATCTAGAATATTTACCAAGCCTAATCCAATGGCTAGATCCTAATCAACTTTCTAAGCTAATTCCAATCCACTTTTTTGGACTCCAACCCAAGTTTTTGGGCCCCAAACCTATAGGGTATTTATTCCATTTCCCTCAAAACTAAAAGAAAAAGTCTCTCATAATTCACACTTCTCATTTCTAATTTTTCACCACTCTCTCACCATTCTTTCATTTTTCTCTCCCAATTTTCCAAATCACTCAAAGTTCCTCTGTGAAGATCAAAAAACTTTGCATTAAAGTTTGTGGATATTGGAACTAGACCTCCATCCATAGCTTCTTTGCATCAATATTCCGGTTTCACTACTTGGTTCGGATCTGATTTGGTGATTAGAAGTTGCTTTTGGAGCCAAATTCTTCATCAAGATCCTTTGCTTGCATTTATTTTGCATTACGTGTGAAAATTAGCACCGGATCTTCGAAGTTTTCCGCGAGATTCCTCATTTCGAGCTCGAACAACATTTACCAAAGCATATCTCAGCTTTGTAGGTTGGTTAAGTTCAGATCTATCTCTATTTTTAGCTTATTTGCATGCTTGTGCTTAGATCCACCATGTGCTTGTGTATTTGCTTGTCTTGCTTGATTTGCTTGGTTGATTTGTGATCGGATCTATGTGTTAATGTTCACGAGCTTAATGGTGTTTAATTAATGTGAATTTATCTTACTATTTCATGTATAATTGGTTGTTGGTTTGTTTTTGGATTATTTGAAATAAGCTGGTTTGGACTGATTTTTCTACAGGTTTTAGTGTTGTTCGCACAGTGTTAACCGGTTAACGCTTTGGTTAACCGGTTAACACATCTGTTTTCTGTGTTATTTGCTGCAGGTTTAAATTGGGTAACCGGTTAACACTTTGGTTAACCGGTTAACACTGAAGCAGAGTGACTTTTTTGGGCTGTTTTGAGCTTGTTTGCTTCCCTTACTTGCTTTAATCATCATGGATCATCGTATGATCATTTTGTATGCTAGTTTAGGGTGGTTTGCTTGCTGGGTGATACATGCTTTCATTTTCTCGACATGTAAATTCATGTATTTGAAAAGCTTGGCATGTTTGTTGATCTTGTCTTCTTGAAACTTTGAGCATGATAATTCCATGAATTGTGTTGATGTGTTAGTATTGATTGATGTGCTGAATATGTGCTGGAAATTTTGCTAACATTTGTAGGTGCAATGGTAAGTGATGTGTGGATGTTTATCCACATTTCAACTCTTCATCTCTTCTTCTTACTTTGCTTTCTACTTTGTGGTTTTGATGAGCCTTATGCCATCATGTGATTCAACTCTTCATCTTCCCCCCTTTAGAAGCAACTTATCTCCTTTAGAGGAGTAAGTTGTTCTCTAGCTTTCTTCTCCTCTTCTTTTCTTCTCCATTGATCTTCTTTTCTCTTAGGATAGTTTCAACCCATACTAACCTTAGGACCACCTTTTCATGCTAATATTAGGATTAGTCATTTCCCATTAGACTTTTACCTTTTTTCTCCTTTGGCTATTTCTCTTCTCATCTCAAAATAAAACCTAAAAAACATTAATAAAGAAAGAAGTGACTTCTTGTGCAATAGCCTTATTCTATGGGGCATATGTATTCATTCCATCTTAGAATAGTACACTTGTCTAGCATGATGCATAAGTCTGATCTTGAGGTCATCTTCATCAAGAATACCATAAAAATACTTCTTCATTCTTAATCACTAAAACATCTAATAAGTTCAACAAGTTAGTGAGCTTAGGCCCTTTCCCTTGGAAACAAGTCTTGGATAAATTCTCCTTACTTGGTGTGCTTATTCTATTATTCCATCTTGGAATGTAGTAGAAAGTACACATTCCATGGAAAAGAACTTGAATTCACTTTCTTGTGCCACACAAATAAAAAAACACAAAAAACATTGGACTAACAATAAGCGTCTTTCCTTCGTGACTTCTCTTCTCATCACCTTCACTCCGAACGCAGAATTGCTCCTACTTGTCACTTTGCAAGACGGTTACGCACTCGTCGTCCGAGCCTGCAACACCTGGGCATTGACATAGGCAGTTCAAGCCTTAATTCACAAGCAATCTTTTTCACCCCTAGTTAGGGAAACTACGGCGACTCTGATCCTCATTGTCCAGATGAGGTACGTAGGCAGCGGGGTAGGGCCCATTCAAGCACAATCTTTATTTTCCCTACATTTTTCCTATTTGTTTCTTTTTTTTCAGTTTCTTGCTATCTTATCCAGTTCAGTTCTCTTTTGCAGCAGCTTTCATTCTTTCACCCTTTGAAACAGTTTTCTTTGCAAGCGTGGATCCCGTCGGGTACAGAGGACGATCTGGGGTTCTAATACCTTCCTAGGTCGTAACCGACTCTCGAACCCAGATTCTTTGGTTCGCAGGACCTGTGTCCTTCCTTTTCTTTTCTTCGATTTGTGCAACATTACCATTCCCGTTCCTTCGGGATAAAAATGCATGGTTGGTGACTCTACCTCTTTCCGCGCCACTTTCGCATTTATACCAGGATGGAAATCCAGGGAGTGTCAGCTGGCGACTCTACTGGGAAAGGTTGTCCAAAATATCTCTGGTTTCCCCTTGAGAGTCAATCCTAGCGCTTGTTTGTTTCTGTTTTATTGGGTGTTGATTGTTTACTGATGTGTGTATATTTTACTGTTGTTTATTTACGTTTTATTTACAGCATTATTTATAGTTTTCAGTATTTATATTCACGCATCATATATTATAATGGACTGTCTGGACTAGTTTTCTGTTTGGTGGGATTGGGAACTGTTACTGTGAGATGAGCTAGTAACCGGTGCTCGAGAGCACCCTAGGACTTAGCATGGATAGTCACTTTGGCTTCATGGCATCTTTCTATGTTGGTAGTAGTGAGTTCCACACCCAGACTTGCGACCGTCTTGGAAATGTTTTGATGCATGAATATTTCTTGGATCATTACACGACCTCGATAGTTATGTGCATCTGGGGACCGATCATTGAGAACCTTTGTGGAAACATCCCTCTCCAGTGGTGATAGTGGCAGACCACATTCTTTGTCAAACCCATTCGCACCCGAGGGCCCACTGGGAAATCGCATAAGATGGCCTGGTTCTTTTATAGGAACTCAATCAAAGCATCTGGTCGTATAGCGATAGTATTGTACCCTTCGGGATGAATGTACTATTGTTTCTCGATTTCAGCGCTCGAAGCTGGGGGCTTATAAAGGATGCTTGTTTTCCCAGACTCACGCTGAGACCTCCCTGAGTAGTACATAATGCCAAACCGATTCTCTGATCTGGTCATGAGCCATTTCTCGGAAATGGTGAATGTGTTATTGCTATTAGGCTTTGAGAGTCCGTGATGTTTGACCCGAAGCACACCTGTGAGATTGAGAGGGGTTTACAGGTTTGCAGGAACCCTTAACCTCATCATACCTTATTAACAGTACAGTTCTATGATTTGATATGGCTACATGGATTTTGGAGTTCTTAAGTCATTTGATATCTGATTTGGGGCTTATTTGAGACTGAATTTTTGTTCATGGGGCTTTATTCAGAGGATCTTGGTTCTTGGTCACTTGGGTCCAGTATTCCGTATCCAGACAGTCCCAGTTGATGATCATATGCCTGCATTGCATTTGCATCGTATCATAATTGCATTAACTGTTTGTGTTTCCATTCCAGGTTATCATTTATCCATTGTACCCAGTTCTGGTATTCGTTGTTTCTCTAGATGACAAAAGTCCAAGAGATACCCAGAAAAAGGAATGCTCATTACACTCTCCCGCAACCAGAAATTGAGGGTATTCAGAAATTGGTGGGATTGATGAGTGACAAGGTTTCAGATGATTTCAGAAGCCGGTATAGGAAGATCTTGGGTTACATGAACAAGCCCACTATTGATCAGAGAGATAGCCTTCACTCTTTGTTGCAGTTTTATGACCCTCGGTTGAGAATTTTTGTGTTTGCTGACTTTGTCTTGGCTCCTACTATGGAAGAGATTTCTGATATCCTGAAGATTTCCATCAAGAAGGGTGTTCCCTATTATGCTGCAGAGAAGTATCCCCCGTACAAGGACATTGCAGGTTCCTATCATTTGGGTATGCTTAGAGTGAAGATGGAGTTGGAAGCTAGTATGGGGAAGGGATTTACTCTGGATTTTCTTATCACATAAGCTCATGTGTTTGCTTTGGGAGGGAAGTGGTTAGAATTCAGTGCATTGTTAGCATTAATGGTCTATGGGATAAGTCTTTTCCCAGGAGAGAAAGGTTGGATAAGCTTGGAGGCTACCACCCTTTTCATTAAAGGAAACTCGGTGCCTACGTTGTTGGGAGACTTTTACTTTGGGGTCCATCACAGAAATGAGAAAAGAAAAGGGTACGTAAATTGTTGTGCTCCATTGTTTTCTGAATGGTTTGCCAAGAAGCTTCCAGAGTCAGGATCGTTCAAAGATCTTAAGCAAGATTGGAAGTGGGCTAGAAGATTGATGGGGTTAACATCTGACGATATAGCTTGGGGATGTAGCAGAAACTTAGTGGGGAAGGAGTTTATTACGAGGTGTGGTGAATTTCCCTTGTGCCTTTGTTAGGTAGGAAAGGAGTCATAAGTCATAACCCGGTGTTGTCTAGAAAACAATTTGGCTATCCTCTGAAGGATCCTCGATCAGATGAAAAAATAGCTAAGACTCTGTATTTTCCGGCTGAAGATAATGAGCAGTTGATTATTCAAGTATCTCAAGCTTGGGAAACAAAGGTTAGGGAGGGTAAGAAAGAATTTGGAAAGGTGGACCCTAAGACTTATCCCCCTTTTGCTGCTTGGATACAAGGTAGGGTTGACACCTTCTTCCTTCCATTTTCAGTTGAGGCTCCATTATATCCAAAAGAAGTACCGATACAAACCACTGTTTCTCTTGAAGATTACAAGAAGTTGGAAGCTCAGTTGCACGAGGTTTGGATAGAGAATTCTAAAATGGCTAGCTTGTATCACCGTGCCAATCACGCTAAGCAAGAAGCAGAAGAAAAGCTACAGAGAATGCAGGTTACCTTTGAAGCTAAAGAAAAGGAGTTTGCTGGAAGAGAAGCTCATTTTTAGAGATTGGGTTTAACAGAATCAAATAGAGAAGTGAAGCGTAAGAAGATTTTGAAGACTCTTAGAGAAGCTCGTCAGTCCATTACCTGGTTACAGGGCCAAAGAGAACAAGAGCAGAAGAAGTACAAAGAAAATGAAGAGTTCTTTGAGGTGCAGATGGCATTCAAGAAAGAAGAAGTAGAACAAGTTCACAAAATACGAAGGGAAAAGACTCAGCAATTGGTACAGAGCCAGCTAGCCTTGGAGGAAACGATGAAGGAGATTGCAGATCTTAAGCTGAGAGCAGACATCAAGAAGAACCGACCAGGGGTGGTGACTGCAGAAGAGGAGCTTGAATCTTCTTTTAGCCTAGAGTTTTAGTTTTTTGTTGTTCGTATCCAGACTACCTACAGGCTTGTTGTAGGAGCCTTGCATTATCTTTTTGTGTTTGTATTGAATCGTAACCCTTTGGGAATTGTGTGTATGTCTATGATTCTGGTTGTTGGTAGTTTGTTCATGTTATGCAATGATACTTTCCAGTTACCCTTTCTGAATGAGAAAGGTTGTTTTTCCGAAGCCATTAGGGTCTGAATATTCCTCAAAAGGAGTTTGAAAAGCTAGTTTCAAAAAAACAAAGAGAGACATTTGGGTTATTCCCTGTCAGAAATACCAGAACTGGGGCATATTAATGCCTGAACGTGGAAACATGAATAGTTACATTGCATGCATATAACATGTTTGTTGTTTTATAGGTAATTTGCCAGTTTTCTAATGTTTATGTCACTTTCAGGCACTATAGTTCCCAAGAAGGTTCAAAGATAGTCGACTGTACACAGATACCCTACAAAGGTGAACAAAGAGAGAGAGCAATGGATCAGATGCAAGCAGATCTGGCTGACTTGAGGACAAGAATGGATAACTTCATGACCCTCATGGCTGGAATGGGCCAAACTCAAGAGTGCTTGCGCGAAATGGTGGAGAATAATCAAGCTAGGAACAATGGGACATCAGATGGAGGTAATTGCAACGGGGCTTGCGCCCGTCATGTTGAAATCCCTGTGGTGCAACCAGGGGTCACTATTATCAATGATGGAGTGAATAACATGCTGATGGATGGGCAAGACGAACAATTCACTTTGCTAGATGAGGCAGAAGGTTAGGGAATTGACATGAATAGGAGGTTTGAAGAAATGGCTGAGCAAATCCGCGCCATTCAATCTCAGAGTTCCCTAGGGTTTGACATCACTGATCTGGGCTTAGTGCCAGCCGTGAGAATTCCCTACAAGTTCAAGGTCCCTACTTTTGATAAGTACAATGGCACAACTTCCCCAAAACTCACCTTCAGTCTTTTGTGGGAAGGATTGCTGCACATACAGATGATGAAAAGCTGTGGATGTATTACTTCTAGGAAATTCTTGTAGGGGCTTCCTTGGAATGGTACATGAAGCTGAGCCGGGTCAATATTTGAAGCTGGAAGGATTTAGCTAAGGAGTTTGTGAAGCAGTATCGGTACAATTTGGATATGGCTCCAAATCGTACCCAGTTGCAGACAATGGCTCAGAATGCTAAAGAAGGGTTCAAAGAGTACGCCCAGAGGTGGCATCAGCTTGCTGCTCGAGTACAACCTCCCTTGTTAGAGAATGAAATGGCAGACATGTTTATGGGAACACTATAGGGTGTGTTTATTGAGAGATTGGCGTCTTGTTTAGCAACAAAGTTTAATGATATTGTGATAGCTGGAGAAAGGGTTGAAACTCTGTTGAAAATGGGGAAGATCCAAGACAGTGGTGCAGGTAGCTCAAGTGGTGTTCGAAAAGATTTTAGTGGACCTCCAAGAAGAAAGGAGGGAGAAACTAATGTTGTGTACGGCTGAGGCCGGGGCCGTGGATACATGGGATCTTACGAGCAGGTGGCAACTGTCATCATTCCAACAAGTCATGTGTAACAACCACAACCACAGCAGCAACAACAACATCCACAACACAATAACTATCAGCAAAGACCCTATCAACAGAGACAAGCTCGTCCAGCTAACAAGGTGCTTAAGGCCATCCCTATGACATACACAACACTACTCCAGAGATTGTTAGATTTGAATTTGGTTCAGTTGAGGACATTAGCACCACCACCACCTGGAGAGCTTCCAGTGGGGTATGATGCTAATGCAAGATGTGCATTCCATTCAGGAGCTCTCGGGCACTCAATAGAGAAGTGCAGGGCATTACAACATAAGGTCCAAGACTTGATTGACTCGAAAGCAATTAACTTCGCACCGCCTCCAAATGTTATATCAAACCCCATTCCAAATCATGGAGGGGCCCGGATAAATGTTGTTGATGGTGGTGAGAGGTTAAACTTGATTTTGAACGTGGATGAAGTGAAGACTTTGTTGCTAGTCGTGAAAGACAGATTGTTGAAAGGGCAGGTATTCCCAGATTATGGTTTTGACTGCGAGGGTTGCATGAATTCAATTAATGGCTGTGAGGATTTGAAAGCTGGGCTGTAGTGTTTGATTGATGAGGGGTCCCTATAGTTTAACAGGGTTGACAATAGAAGTGACTGCGTGTCCACGGTAACTATTTATTTTGACCCTGCTGAAGTTCCCGCCTGAAGAGAGCCTGTGACTATCTATGTTCCAGAAGTTAGTCCAGTTACCATTATTGTTCCGGGACCAGTTCCCTATTGTAAACACCCCAAATTTGCCCTCACCCATTCACACCATGGCTTGTGATCATCTCATATGCATAAACACAATCATATCATCTCACATCTCATTTTGATTCACTGCATAGTTTCTAAGGCATCTGCACCTAGGGTTTGTGATCTGAGCAACCTCAAGGCTTCTTGAGCCATTTCAAAGGCTACCAATCAACTCAAAGGGGTCCATGTGTGTATTTATATCATATTCCATCTCCTCAAAGTCAAAATTGCAGAGGAATCACAAGAGCTAGGGTTTGAGTGGATGCAGAGCCAGGCTAGACTGCACAGTTGACTGAAAATTAGGGTTTTGGTTTCAGAGGCCATAACTCCAAAATTTTTGGTCATTCTTGTTTCCATTGATCTCTATATGGTATAGGGAGTATTCATATCAATTTTCATGAAGAAATTCCATGGGGAAGTCATCTGATCAAGGGTTGACTTTTCAGACAAGTCAGTGTAAAATCAGGGCATCTGAGGCCCCCAATGACCCAACCAATGGGTGATCTTCATCATTTTGAGTGTATATGATCTTTATTTGATCATGTAGGAAGGTTGAAGTTCATAGAAATCAAGAATTCAGGGTTTTTGCAAATGTTGACTTTTTGGGCATAGTTGACTTTTCAAGAATGCATCATTTTAGGTCATTTTTCAAGCCTTGATTATTGATCCAAAAATGCTTCAAATGGAAAAACTTTGGTCATGAAAGTTGTAGATCTCATCTTTCCCTTTTCAAAAAGTACAAGAACATGATCAAACTCTTCTTGGATCAAAAGTTATGGCAAGGCAAAGTTGGCAAAAATCATTATTTTTCAAGGCATGCTTCAAATGGAAATTTTGCAAAGTCATGAACCAATGCATTATGTGACATCTAATCCATTCCAAACCAGCACACAAACATTCTATGAGCCTTAAAAATCAGAATTGGACCAAGTTTCCCCATGGTTTGGTTTGTGTAACAAGAATTTCTCACATGTGAACCAAAGTACAACAACTTGCAAAACCACTCATCATGCTTCCTACAACTTGTGACCTTGGATGCTGACCTTGCTGGCTCACTCACCATCCCATGCTGCGCAGCCCCTAGGCTTTGTACCAAGCTAGCACTTCACCATACCTCTCTTACACAATTTTTGACTTTTTGCAAAAGGCAACTTACCAATCAATAAAGCACATGTCCAATCAACTGACCAATGAGAGAGAGTTATGTGGACAATTTGCAAGCCATTTCATGTACTAAGCAAGGCTGAAGCTCACACATTCACAACATTCACAAAAACACACCAAACTGCATAAGCCTTCGAATCTGCCTACACAGCTTGCAAACATTCAAACCCTCTTCACCATTCAACTCACCTTGCTCCATAGACCACCCAGCATCAAGAACACAAGCCTGAAACAGCCTGAACATCTCACTGCCATTTCTCACTTCATTTTGCAGTTTCAATCGAATCTCCTTCCACAAACCACAAACACACCAACAAACACTCCAGACCTTCTCCATTCATCCTCAGGATCACAAACCATCATTCACAATGGCCTGAAACCTCCAGAAACTCCATTGCCATTTCTGACCAAGCTTGAGCAGGAGCTTTCGAATCTCACTATCCAGCCAGCTCAAACTTCTTTTGAGCATTCAAACATCTTCTGGGGATCAAGTGGAGTGGTTTGCACTGAAAGAAGTGGCCTGAAAGTCCTCAAGTTGAAAGCTCCAAATCTCAGGTAGCTCGAAAATTATTTTTCCAGAAATCATTTCTCTTGTTACAAACTTGTTCTATGTGATTCACTGATCATCCTGATGTTCTTAGTTTTTGAAATGGCTTTGTTTTGAGCATTTAATTTGTCTCTGAAGCTTGCGTGCCCTAGAACTTGTTCTCTTCGATTCAGCTTGTTTTGGAAGAATAAATTTGTTTTGAGAGAGGGGTTTGATTCGTGAGAGGTTGGAGATCATTTCCCAATTCATAGATTTTGTTTTTGTTACGTTTTGAGGGAGTTGGTGAGTTTCCCGGTGAGGTGCTGGCCGGAGAAGACGACCGGAAGTCTTCTCCGGCCACCTGAGAGTGATTATGCCCTAATTGCGTCATTAACTCTAGTTTGAATTTGAGCCATGGATGTGCGTTGACCTGTTGACTTCCCTCTCTTTTGGATGGCCCAGATCATCTCATTTGCCCTAATCTCTCTCATTAGCTTTAATTAATTCGTAATTAAATTAATTAAGTCAGATGCAATCTCCACCCTTCATTTGCGCGCTGGTCAACAGATTCAAACCCTGGGCGCATCTCATCCCTCCATTCTGATTACTTTCAGTTTTATTTAATTTTTATTCATTTTTATTTCATTTAACTTGCATATTTATTTTAAAATAACAAAAAATACATAAAAATTATGAAACTTTTTCCTCTGAGTTTTATTAATTTTTATGACACAAAAATATTTTTATTTTATTTTTCATCATTAAAAAAGTATTTTTAAATATTTAAAAGATTATTTTTAATTGATTAATGGAAATTAATTAATTAAAAATACTTTTAGGTATTTAAAAATTACAAAAAAATTCATGAAATGTTCTAAGACATTTAGAAACATTGTCCAACCTTCAAACCAAATTTATTTTTTGATCTTGATGCATTTTAAGAATTTTTCATTGAATTAAATCATATTTTGTGCATTATTTTGATCATGGATTCAAAAATTCATTTCTGCCTATTGGAGAAGGTTGAGACATTGATTCTTCTTGCATTGTTTTGTGTTTAGCATGTAGTTTCAAGGGTAAAATGGCCATGATTTGATCTTGCATTTTCTAATTGTTTGGCATTTCTTTTGTTAAGAACCCTAAAAAACCCTAATAACTTAGGAAAATCATATCTTGAGTTTGGTTGAGAGTTGAGAGCTCCCCTTTGGGCAGTGGTTCATTATAGGTTTAGGGTTTCTTTGGGTAGCATTTTCCATTTTTTATCTTAGGGTTTGCTTCTGTTTTGGGTTTTTGTTTGATGTTTGGTCCATGAACCCTAATTTGGGCTTTCTCTTGCATCCTTCTTGCATTTCCTTGCATAACATGACTTGTCTTTGCATTTTGTGCATTCTTGTGATCCATTTGACATCTTAAGACATATAGGAATCATCTTTGATCATTGCATCTCATATTTGCCATGTCATTTGTCTTGTATGATTCATAACTTTCCATGCTTGTTCATGCTCCTTAACTTGCATCATTTGCATCCATGATCTTGTATGAACATCCCCATGTCTTGCCTCATGTTTGCAGCACCTCATAACATCATAATCATCATCAACATGCTTCTGGTTTTGCTTAGCATCATACCATTTCATCTCATCTTGCATTGCATTGCATTTCTTTCTAACATTTCAGGTGGTAAGTAAACTTGAGAAGTGAATTTGCCTTCACTTCTCATAACCTTTCTTCTCATCTCTCTTGCATCCATTGCTGCATTTTTGTTTGTGTTTGAGTTTGAGCTTGCTCATTCATGTTCTTCTTACTTTCTTTCTTCAAGTGACTTGACTTCTTGAATGAAGCAAGTCACTTTGCTTCTCCTGATCTTATTCATCTGCTTCCTGGTGGCTCCTCTGAAGATTGTTCTTGAAAACCTCACAAACTTTAGGATCATCCAAGCATGACAATGAATTAGGGTTTTGATTAGTCTCCCCTCATAGTTTTACCTTTGTGTCTCTCTTTGAGTCTTCTCTTCTCATCTCATAATCAGGGACTAAACCCTAAAGGCTTTAAGGCTTTGTGATTAAGCTTATGCCTGCATCCTTCTCTTAGGATGGAGTGTATAACTTTAATCCTAAGTATTAAACCCTTAAGGTGTTTAAATCTCTTAATCAATTCACATAATAATCATCAAGACATCACACTTGTAACTTGGGCCTTGCATTAGGGTTCTAATTCTTCCTTAAATGGTTAAGAAGGACTAACCCTAGTGTTAATGGACAAGTCCCCCTCAAGTTGTCTTACAAACAATAAAATTCACTTCATCATCATATCATTAACTAAAATCCACTTAATCAAAGGCTTGTTTTGTCATGGGTTTAATCCCTAATCATGGATTAAGTTGAGGAGTTTTCCTCAGCTTAAACATCCTCATCTATTATCCTTCTTTTAGGATAGTGTAATGGGTCTGTTTAATCCTTGATTATGGCTTAACCTCATTACTCAACACTAAACAAAAATCCCAAAAACATCTAAATAATCACAAGTAGGTTAATGATCTTAATCCTGCATCAAAGGTGATTAAGTGTGAGAATCTGACTTCACACTTAAGGTATTCTCATTACCCCTAAACAGAGGGAAGATGTGATGAGTTTACTAAATCCATTGGTTTAGGCTTAAGCTCATTATCTTATGACAAACTTTCACAAGCAATAAAAGACTGAAAACTCAAAAACAAACAATAATCGTCTCCTTCGGGATTCTTTTCTCATCATACTCACTCACAAACGAGAACTCGCTTCTTCCGTCTAATGCAAGACAGTAAGCACCTGAGCCAGACAGGTCATACACTTGAGCATTGACAAGCAAGCAGTTCACAAGTCAATTCATCTTTCAGTCTCTTTGGGTCGAACTACGGTGTTCTGACTTCCTCATTGCACGAGAGGATACGTAGGCATAACTTAACAGTTATCGAACAAAAGTCTCTGTATATTCCCCCTCCTTTCAGCATTATTCTTCAAGCCTCATTGTCATGAGCATTTCACTCTTGTCCTTACACTGACACTGTATATATTGCACTTCACTTCCTTTACACTGACACCTGTACATTCTTTTCCAGCTATTTTATACACAGATTGCACTGACACTACCCCTTTAAAACACAAATATTTTAAGCGTGGATCCCGTCGAGTACGGCGGACAATCTGGGTGCTAATACCTTCCCAGGTTGTAACCAACCCCCTTTCTCAGTCTCTCTGGTTCGCAACCGTCTTATCCGTATCTTTCTAGGTCTATGCAGCATTGCCTTTCCTCCGGGATAAAAATGCCTAGCTGGCGACTCTTTTCATCTCTAGTGAGTTCACGGCTGTGTGTTCTCACTGTTCCCTTCGCCGACCGTTCGCGCTTGTACCAGGATGCAAATCTTCGGGAGCGACAGCTTGGCGACTCTGCTGGGGATCCTTATATTGCAACCAGGGCTTCTGGTTCTTTTTGTGGGTTCCTCCTAGCGCTTGTTTGATTTGTGTTTACTGGGGTGTTATGTGCTTGTTTGTGCTTGTATTTATTTTTGTTTATTGCTTTATGTACAGTTACTTTACTGCTTTCTTTACTGCATTTATATATCATATTGTCATTGTTGCTGGCTGGATCTGTTGTTTGCCTTGGTGGGTGGGTGATTCATTGAGAGTTAAGGTCCTATACCTGGGACCTGAGTGACACCTAGGCTAGAGTGAATCATATTCTTTCCCATTCCATTTCGGTCTGGTGCGGGAATATGAAACACGGTTCAGATATGGGTTTCTTCTTGAGAACTCTGTGTTGCAGATTTCCTGCAATGCTAGGGCTATCTGGGAAGCCTGCTAAGTCTGGATGACCTTTTAGTATTGACCTTCAGAAACTGAGGTGAATTAGAGGAGGAACTTTTATGGTTATTGTAAACACTGTACCTCCGGGTTAGAAGTGTTTACACTTCTCATAACTGATCCAAGTATGAGGATCCTTGTTTTAGAACACCACCTGTGAGGGGGTTGGGCTGTTTACAGGTTTGCAGGTACCTTGACCTCAGAATACCCTGTTACTTTGACTTTGTTAAGAATGCTCCATGTTGGACAGTTCTTGTGATTCTAAAACCTTGGACTTGTGGCTCTTTATTTGAGTCCCCCACCCTGGTTACTGGATTTTTAGACCTCCATCTGGATTTCTTGAACACACATGGATCTACACCAAGGCAGTTAATCAGATCCAGCTCAGTCACAAACCCTTGCATTTCATTTGCATACATACTCATTGCATCATTTTAACATTTGCTTATTTGTGTTTCAGGGTATCCACCTCCATCTTTGGTTTTGGTTTTGACCCCATCTGCAGTTTTGACCTATCTCCACCAGCACTTGCTTCAGCCTGTCAGCCATATACTTCAGTTACTAGCACTAGCCAGCCAGTGGCCCACTCCTCAGCATTTTCATCAGCACTTATCCTACTCAGTCCTCAGCATCATGGCTCCAAAGAAAAGCAACATCACCTATCATTTCTTCCAACCAGACTTATCAGACATCAGGAGGATCCAGACCCTGATCACTCCAGATCACATACCTTTGTTCAGGGAGCATTATGGGGATATACTTGACTTGGTTATGGATTTGGACCCATCTCAGAGGAGCCTGATCCATACCTGTATTCAGTTTTATGACCCCCCATTGAGATGTTTCACCTTTCAAGACTTTCAGTTGGGTCCTCTTCTGGAAGAATACTCATCATTGATTGGTCTGTCTATCAAAAGAGAAATCCCTTTCAACCCTGAAATGGTCTCTCCCAGCAATGGAGAGGTAGCAAAAGCTTTGCACCTGGAACCTGCTTTGATTGAGCAGCATATGACCTCTAAAGCTGGGATCCCTGGATTTCATCTGGACTTCTTGATTTCTCAAGCTAGTCTGAAGGCCTCCTTGGGAGAGTGGAAAGCTGTTTGTGCTTTGTTGGCCTTAAGTGTATATGGAATTGTGTTGTTTGCAGATGAGCCTCGATTCATCAGCAAGAATGCAATCCATTTGTTCATCCTGAAGAACCCAGTGCCAGCTTTATTGGGTGATCTCTATTACTCAGTACATCAGAAGAATGAGAAGCAGAGGGGGAGGCTAGTGAGGTGTTGTGCTCCATTATTTCATGCTTGGCTTCTCAGGCATCTACCCAGGACAGATGCATTTCTAAATCCTCATCAGCAAAGCAACTGGGCTAAGAGGCTCACTACTCTCACTTCAGCAGACATCAGATGGTGTACTCAAAGCACCAAGGGTAGAGATATCATCACCAGCTGTGGGCACTTTCCCAATGTGCCCTTAATAGGAGTTAAGGGAAGTATCAATTACAACCCTTTGCTGTTCAGAAGGCAATTAGGCTATGCACTGGTTCATACTCCTAGGGAACAAGACTTGGTTGAGACCCTCTACTGTGAGAACAAGATTAGTTTGGCTGTTGTTAGGCAGGCTGCCTGGGCCTGGGATCATGTTCAAACCAAGGGAATCACCATTCTGGGGAAGTGCAATAATGTGGCATCAGTCCAATATTATGAGTGGTCCCACGCTAGGGCCCAATTCTCTGGAATGCCCTTTACCATAGAAGACATGCCTGAGTCATCTTCAGCACCACCCCCTGCCACTATCAGTTTGGAGGAGTTTGAGAGCTTGAAGGAAAGAAATGGGAAGCTAACCCAGGCTTTGCAGAAGACCCTCCGGGAGAGGAGTGAAGGTGTGAGGGAGATTGAGAGATTGGAGAAATTGAAAGTGGAACACTTGACTAAGATCGAGAAGTCTGGAGATTATATCAACAAGTCTAAAGCTGGTGAGCAGATTCTGAAGAATGCTTGTAAAGAAGCCCAGTTCCAGAGAGCAAGGACAGACTTGTATTTGAAGGAGAGTCAAGCCCGGTGGGTCAGGATCACCGAGGCTCGTACCCTGGAAGACAAGAGAGTTCAAGACAAAATGGAACAGATGGAAAAAGCCCTGGCAGCAGCCCAGAAGGAAATATCAGAGCTAGAAATCAGAGCTGGAGTGAAGAGGTCTAAGGACCAAAGTCAGAATAGGAAGTTGACTGCAGCTGTTGCAACAAGAAACCTTCTCATCAGAAATCTTACGGAGCGTCCGGCTGATCCTGTGACCGAAGCACTTCTCAAGGAAGTTCGTGAGGATGAGTTTGGCCTTGGAGTTTGATCATTTGCTTGTTGTTGTTCCTTTTCCATGTACTTTTGTTTTTTGTGATGTATTTTGACCCCATAGGGGGCCGGTGTTGTAAAATGAACAAATTGTATTATTTCACCTTTGTAATATATTTGTGTTGGTTTCTATCTGGGTTCACATCAAAAGCAACTTCAACAGCAGCATCTTCAAGGGTCTGGAAGGGTCAAAACTGAAGGCCAAACCGGATACCTTGAGAACAAATAAGCATAACTGCATTGCATGCTAACCCTTTTGTTTGTTTTGTAGGTTTTTGTTTTGTTGTTGCTAACCTCTGTTGTGATGTTCAGGAATTATTGCTCGCCGCCGGGTATTTCCTCTCAACAGGCAACACAGGTACCCAACTAGAAACAACCTTCCGGGAATCCAGATGGACCAGATGCAACAAGACCTTACGGAGGTCAGAAACCAGATGGCCAACGAAAGGCTGGAGATGAGAACCCAGATAACACAGTTCATGGAAGTGATGAACAACTTAGCTCAAAGCCAGGAGAGGCTCAGAACTTTGGTAGAAGGGAGGAATCAAGAGGAGCCCCATGTGGGGACTGCTGGCACAAGTAACAACGAGAGGGTCCAACCTCATGTCAATCCCCCGGTTTTTGGACCCCATCTCCATCCAGAGGCCAACATCCCAGTCAATATACAAGGGACTGCCACAGCAGGGAGAGTACTTCAAGAAGATCCTCAGGAGGACCAATTTACAGTAATGGGTGCTGGAGAGGAAACATATGATAGACGATTGGAAGAAATAGCTGAGAAGTTGAGGTCCTTAGAATCTCAAAATTCTTTGGGTTTCGACGTCATGGACATGGGTTTGGTAGACGGGGTCAGGATCCCCCATAAGTTCAAGCCTCCTTGTTTCGAAAAGTATAATGGGACTTCATGCCCCCGGACTCATTTGCAATCATTTCTGGGAAGGCTGAAGGCCTATACAATGGATGAGAAACTTTGGATGTTCTACTTCGAAGATAGCTTGACTGGAGCATCAAGGGAATGGTATTCCCATCTGACAAGAGCAACTATAAGATGCTGGAAGGACCTGGCAGAAGCCTTCATCAGACAGTATCAGTATAATCTAGATATGGCACCCAACAGGACCCTCCTAATGGGAATGTCACAGTCTTCGAGGGAGAGTTTCCGAGAGTATGCCCAAAGGTGGAGGCAACTGGCTGCTGCTGTTCAACCACCAATGTCTGAGAGAGAAATGGCAGACATGTTTATGAACACTCTTCAGGGAACGTATATTGACAGGTTGGCTGCTTTCTCTTCCACTAGCTTCGCAGATGTTGTCATAGCTGGGGAGAGAATTGAAAGCCTGTTGAAAATGGGTAAGATCTCTGATAATGGTGCCAGTTCGTCCAGCAGTACAAGAAAGCCTTTTGCAGGCCCGAGAAGAGCTGGCGAGACTAATGCCATCCACACCAACAGGGGTAGGCCCCAATATGCTCAGAGGTCAATAGCAGCAGTCACTATCCCTGCTCCAGCTCATCCTCAGCCAGTCTATCAACCTCCTCAACAAAACTTCCAACAACAACCTCAGTATCAGCAGAATCAGTATCCTCCAAGGAACTTCAACAACAACTCCAACAACAACAATCAACAAAGGCCATTCCAACAAAGACCATCCCAAGCTAACCGAGTGATCGACCCGATCCCAATGCCGTATGCTGCCTTGCTGCCACAACTTCTGAAACTCAACCTGGTTGAGCTAAGAACGTTGGCACCTCCGGATCCCAACAGTCTACCAAGGAACTATGACTCCAATGCTAGGTGTGCTTTTCACTCGAACGCACCTGGTCACAGTACAGAAAAATGCAGAGCTCTGCATATGAAGGTACAAGACTTGGTAGACTCCAAGGCTCTGAATTTTGCACCTCCGCCCAATGTCAATAAAAACCCAATGCCAAATCATGGTGGTCCCCGAATTAACGCTATTGAAGAAGACCAACTGTCTTATTTAATAACAAGTGTGGATCAGATCCGGACGCCATTGGTGGAAATCAAAGCTCAACTCCGTGAAAACCAAATATTTCCGGGATGTGAACTAGGGTGTCCCTATTGCAATATTTCATGGAATGGGTGCGAGGACCTGAGGAATGGCATTGACAGCCTTATTCAGAGTGGCCTGCTACAGATCACTACATCATTTCCGACAAATCCGGCAACTTCATCAACAACGGTTTCAGAACCTCCTACAACTACAGCAACTATTGTTCCCGACAACTCACCAGCAACATCAACCAGTACTTCACCTGTCCTCCCAAATGATCAGTTTTCAACAGTTTCTCCTGCTACAACTTCAGCTTCATTCCATTTCGAATCTCCGTCAGCAACAACAACAGTCCTTCCAACAGTACCTCCTACAACACCAGCAATCAATCATGAAGATGTCTCTACCGTCACCATATTCTACGATCCTGAAAATAATTCTGCCTACCATTCAGAAGGTGCTGCTCCCGCCAGAGCACCAGTTACAATCTTTTATGATCCACAAACAATAACAGTCCCTTCAGCAGCAGCAATCAGTCCAGTCACTGTCACGGTGCCTGGACCAGTACCATATGAAAGCAATAGGGCCATCCCCTGGCACTATGGCTCTGACGTGTACTGCGAAGGGAAAAGAATCACTCTTGAAACATCAGCACCTGCACCACAAGTAGATAATGTGGGGGGAGGCGGAGGCTTCACTCGAATCGGACGTCTCTTTGCTTCACAAGTTCAAAGACCTACTGCCGAAGCAGAAGCTGCTGCCAAGGCAAAAGGAAAAGGCCCGGTGCAGGAAGACCAAGTTGCCAAAGAAGCCCTGAAAACTCCATTTGATCAGGAAGTTGATGAGTTTATGCGAATCATCAAAAAGAGTGATTATAAAATTGTGGATCAGCTTCACCAGACGCCATCCAAAATCTCTATCCTCTCACTGCTTATGTGCTCCGAAGCCCATCGGAATGCACTACTTAAAGTCTTGCACGCAGCTTACGTGCCTGAGGAGATTACTGTCAACCAATTGGAAACCGTGGTTGGAAATGTTACTGCTAGCAATGGGCTAGGGTTTACCAATTCTGACTTGACAGCGGATGGCCGCAACCACAACAAAGCCTTGCACATAACCCTGGAATGCAAAGGAGCTGTCCTTTCTCATGTGCTGGTGGACACAGGTTCTTCCCTGAATGTCTTACCAAAGAAGGCTCTGGTGAAGTTAGAATATGATGGATTGGCATTGAGACCCAGCAACCTGGTGGTAAGAGCCTTTGATGGTTCGAAGAGATCGGTTCTGGGAGAGATTGAGCTGCCTGTGACAATTGGCCCACAGACCTTTAAAACTATCTTTTATGTGATGGACATTCAGCCCGCCTACAGCTGTTTGTTGGGTAGACCCTGGATTCACGCCGCCGGCGCAATAACGTCTACCCTTCACCAAAAGTTAAAATTTGAGTGGGAGGGTCAAGTTGTCACAATCTGTGGGGAGGAGGATATTTTCGTTAGCCATCTGGCTACCTACAAGTACATTGAGATGGATGGAGAGATCCATGAAACAATGAGCCAAGGTTTTGAAGCCTTGAACGTCAATGAAGCATCTGCTGTGTCAGGTATCTCCATGTCATCTTACCAACAAGCCCGAAAGGTTGTTGAAGAAGGAACTGCCCTAGGCTGGGGCAAGGTTTTAGCTGTGGAGGAGAAGAAGGACAAATTTGGGTTGGGTTACAGACCAACTCAACATCAAGCAAAGGCTGCTGCAGAGCCTGGTTTTGTGAGTGGGGGGATGCTTACCCCTGATGCTATCAACTGTCTGGAAGACGAGCTGGAAGAGGAGCGCAATCTGGAGAATTGGATTCGTCCGAAGATCCCGGGGAGCAGTGTCTCGAACTGGTCTTCCCAGGAAATTATAAGAGTTACTCATGCAGAGTAATTATTATTTCCTGTATTTTTCATAGCATGCATCCAAGTCTTGCATCTTGCCCAAGATGACAAGACTCATTTTGTAACCAGGATCATCTGTACTTTTGTGCAAACAAGATTAAATTAATGAAATATCAGACATCTTTTTGCAAACGAGTCTTTTTCTTTTATGCTCACTGTTTTTCCATTTTTCTTTTTGTACAAAAATAAATGGCGGTGTTTTCAAAATGATAACTTCATTTCACTTTTTCTAAAGCAAGATTAAAATCAATCACTAAAATGAACAAACTTAACCCTTGCAGAGAGTGCCTTCCTGACAGCACCGACAACAGCACGGCTATGACATCGTATGACTTTGACAATCCGATCAATCAAGCTGATGAAGGGGTTGATGAAGAATATGAGCTTCCTGAAGAGCTAGCCAGGTTGTTGAGACAGGAGGAAAAGGTTATTGCTCCTCATCAGGAGGAGATTGAAGTGATTAATCTTGGTACTGACGAAGACGTGAAAGAAGTTAAAATCGGGGCCTGCCTGCAAAACTCAGTGAAGAGGCAACTGGTAGATCTGCTTCAGGAGTATGTTGATGTGTTTGCTTGGTCGTATCAAGATATGCCAGGGTTGGATACCGACATTGTTGTGCAAAAGCTGCCTCTGAGGGAAGAATGCCCGCCAGTTAAACAGAAGTTGCGCCGAACTCGCCCAGACATGGCTATGAAAATCAAGGAAGAGGTACAAAAGCAATGGGACGCCGGGTTCCTTGCTGTGACTAGCTATCCGCCGTGGGTTGCTAACATAGTACCTGTGCCTAAGAAGGACGGCAAAGTAAGAATGTGTGTTGACTACCGGGATCTGAACAGAGCCAGCCCGAAGGATGACTTCCCATTACCTCACATTGATGTATTGGTGGATAACACGGCTCAGTTCTCGGTATTCTCCTTCATGGATGGATTTTCAGGATATAATCAGATCAAGATGTCACCTGAAGACATGGAGAAGACAACATTCATTACACCTTGGGGCACGTTCTGTTACAAAGTGATGCCATTCGGACTGAAGAATGCTGGTGCAACATACCAACGGGCTATGGTGACATTATTCCACGATATGATCCACAAAGAAATAGAATGTTATGTGGATGATATGATCGCCAAGTCCCTTACAGAGGAAGATCACCTGGTAAATCTGCTGAAGTTGTTCAAGCGCCTGAGGAAGTACCAACTAAAGCTGAACCCCAACAAATGCACATTCGGGGTGCGATCCGGTAAGCTGCTGGGCTTTATTGTAAGCGAGAAAGGGATTGAAGTCGACCCTGATAAAGTCAAAGCCATTCAAGAGATGCCTGCACCGAAGACAGAAAAGGAAGTCTGAGGGTTCTTAGGTCTATTGAACTATATTTCACGGTTCATATCTCACCTTACAGCAACCTGTGAACCCTTGTTCAAGCTGCTAAGAAAGGAACAAACGGTCAGGTGGAACGAAGACTGCCAGAAGGCTTTTGACAAGATCAAGGAATATCTGCAAGAACCTCCAATCCTCATGCCGCCAGATGAAGGAAGACCTCTGATTATGTACTTGACAGTGCTAGAAGAGTCAATGGGGTGTGTGCTGGGCCAGCATGACGAGTCTGGTCGAAAAGAGTATGCAATATACTACCTAAGCAAAAAGTTTACCGACTGTGAACAACGTTATTCGCTGCTCGAGAAAACTTGTTGTGCTTTAGCGTGGGCTGCTCGCCGACTGAGACAGTATATGCTGACCCACACCACCTTATTAATCTCAAAAATGGATCCAGTTAAGTACATTTTCGAGAAGCCAGCTCTTACCGGACGGGTTGCAAGATGGCAAATGATTCTTACAGAATACGACATACAGTACACATCTCAGAAAGCCATCAAGGGCAGTGTACTATCTGAATATCTTGCTGAGCAACCCATTGATGACTACCAGCCTATGAGGTTTGACTTCCCTGATGAAGACATCATGTTCATTAAAGCAAAAGATCAGGAAGAGCCTATTCACACTGAAGGGCCTAACCCAGAAGAAGAATGGACTATGATGTTTGATGGGGCTGTTAATATGAATGGTCGTGGTGTTGGTGCAGTACTCATTACACCCAAAGGAGTTCACATGCCTTTCTCGGCAAAACTCACTTTCAACTGCACTAACAACGAAGCTGAATACGAAGCTTGCATTATGGGTCTTGAGGAAGCCATTGACCTCAGGATCAAGACATTGACCGTATTCGGAGATTCAGCTTTGGTAGTCAATCAAACCAACGGGAAATGGTACACCCACCAAGATCATCTGATACCTTACAGGGATTATACAAGAAGGTTATTGACTTTCTTTACAACAGTCAAGCTTGAGTATATCCCTCGAGACGAGAATCAGTTTGCAGATGCTCTGGCTACCATTTCATCCATGATCAAAGTTCAAGCTGCTAACTTTGTACCTCAGATTTCAATGTCTAGACTCAACAGACCAGCATATGTATTTGCAGCGGATGTTGTAAAAGATGATAAGCCTTGGTTCCATGACATTAAGTGCTTCTTGGAGGATCAGACATACCCACCTGGGGCATCTTCCAATGATAAGAAGACTTTGAGAAGGCTTGCTGGTAGTTTCTTTCTGAACACTGATGGGTCTTTATACAAAAGGAACTTTGACATGGTACTCCTCAGATGTGTTGACAAGACGGAAGCAGATTTGTTGATGCATGAAGTGCACGAAGGATCTTTTGGTACCCACGCAGGAGGGCATGCCATGGCTAAGAAATTGCTAAGATCAGGCTATTACTGGATCACAATGGATGCAGACTGTTGTGCTTACGCCAGAAAATGCCATAAATGCCAGATCTATGCAGATAAGGTGCATGTGCCTCCCAATCCTTTGAACATCATGTCTTCACCATGGCCCTTTGCTATGTGGGGTATTGATATGATTGGCAAGATTGAGCCGACTGCTTCAAATGGTCACAGATTCATCCTGGTCGCCATTGACTATTTCACTAAGTGGGTCGAAGCAGCTTCCTACGCCAATGTTACTAGGCAAGTGGTAGCCCGATTCCTGAAGAGAGACATCATCTGTCGGTATGGAGTGCCCGAGCGAATCATTACTGATAATGGTTCCAATTTAAACAACAAAATGATGGCAGAGCTGTGCCGGGACTTCAAGATCCAACATCACAATTCTTCTCCTTACAGGCCAAAAACGAATGGCGCTGTTGAGGCAGCCAATAAGAATATTAAGAAGATTGTGCAGAAGATGGTAGTCACCTACAAAGACTGGCATGAAATGCTACCGTTTGCCTTGCATGGGTACCGCACGTCAATCAGAACGTCCACTGGGGCAACACCTTATCAGCTTGTATATGGTATGGAAGCGGTCCTACCTGTTGAAGTTGAACTACCCTCGTTACGGGTATTAATGGATGTTAAACTGAGTGAAGCAGAATGGGTTCGGTCCCGATTCGAACAACTAGGTCTGATCGAAGAGAAAAGATTGGCTGCAATCTGCCATGGGCAGTTATATCAGAAGAGAATGAAGAGGGCCTTCGATCAGAAAGTCAGGCACCGAGAGTACCAAGTAGGGGATCTTGTGTTGAAAAGAATCCTCCCTCCTCATACAGACTACAGGGGAAAATGGACTCCAAACTATGAAGGACCATTTGTTGTAAAGAAAGTTTTCTCTGGTGGAGCACTGATGCTCAGCACCATGGACGGTGAAGATTTCCCGTCCCCTGTGAATTCAGATGCAGTTAAAAAATACTTCGCATAAAATGACCCGCTGGACATAAAAACAGAATGTAAGTCCAGGCAAAAATAGGGCATCCCGGCGAGTCAAAAACAGAATAAAAGACTCGGGCAAAAGTAAGGGAAAATGAATAAAAATGTACACCCGCTGAGTTGAAAAGCCGCATTGGACAGCTCAGGCAAAAATGGGTATCCCGATGGATTGAAAACCCGAAAGGGCGATCCATGCAAAATAAGGGAATAAGCGAACAACTGCATTCTGAATCCGTCTGTATCACCTATAACTTGGTAAGCTACGAAGGAACAGACTTCAATCAGAATCAACTCTCTCCAGAAAGCAAGACGAGAAGAGCGTCATTGTCATACGAGTCATAGCAGAAGAGGAAGCTCCTTGAAAGCCTCGTCAACACCGCCAGCACTTTATTTCTCAATTCGTAACAGTCTCTTCATTTTAGGAGATATGTTTCCTTGACTGTATCTTGCCAATTCAGGGCACATGAATTAATAAAATCAGATTTTCGGTCATGTTTCGTTTTTACATTTACGTTTTGCAAAGAGTTGTCTGATATCTCTAAAAATACAATTGCATAAGTACAGATGCCTTTCTCTAAAAATAAAAACACATGCTTACAGGGAATGTGATTATTCTCGAAAGTACTTAACTCCTATGACGGAATCCAGTAAGGGATACCTCGGGACATTTTGTACGTTTCCTTACCTTTGCAGGATTGCAGGTATCCAGAACGCAACCTGGGGCATGCAAGTCACGTCTTGGCAAACTGGCAAATCATTATCAACTCGGTCTATCTTCCACGTGGCACTGGAAGGTGCCCACTTCCCCAGCAAAGTTGCCAAATCGACATACACTCAATCTCGGCATCCGAAATGCACTATCCCCAGCTGAGTTGCCCCTTGTTGCTATCCCCAGCTGAGTTGCCTCTCACAATTCCCCAGCCGAGTTGCCATTTCATCCTCAGCTGAGTACAGGAGTCAGGGGATCATCTCCCCACAGAATCCCCAGCCTCTATTCAGAAGAGCAACGCACGGAGAAGTCACAACAGAGTACGGAAAGCTTCTACAAACCCCAGCTGGGTCCCGTATTACAAGGATATGTCAACCAGTGACCTATATCCCCAAGCAGATACATCATTAGGTCTACCAATGATCTCATCCCCAGCTGGGATGTTCACTTCAAGCAGATCAACCAGAGATCTTCGCAGCAACAGGATCCGAATCCCAGTGTGGTATCTTTGCATAATCATAGCATTCGCATCATACTATCCCCTCAGAGCGTAGCATTCCGTCTAATACGGAGCATTACGGCAAAAATCAAATGCATAGCATAATCATAAGTCATGTTGCGAATCGAATACTTGTGAATAATGACAACCTGTCGGCATACAGAATATATACAGAAAGAATCCCACCAGGGTCCCGGCAAAAGCAGTTGCCTCGCAATCACAAACATCAGTATATACACCTTTTGGCACCCGTCCGTGTCATCTTTCCCCAGTAAAGTCGCCTGAGCTTTCTCTACAAAATCACCCGTATTACGGATACTTCATGACACCCGTCCGCGTCATATTACCAGCAGAAAGCCAAAGACATCCTCTTTGCACTCACATATACTTATATACACTTCTCTTGACACCCGTCCGTGTCATATCCCCAGCGCAGTCGCTTACACTTTTATCAACCCATATACTTGTCAATATTATACTTTTCTCTCTTGACACTCGTCCGTGTCACTCTCCCCAGCAGATAAACACTCATCAATACAATGCTCACTACTCATGGTACACTTATACAGATACTCGTCCGTATCTTGTATACATCATCACTCATATCCCCACAGATTCGACAATAGTCCTTGTTCTTTGTTAACCAGTTGGTACTCGTCCGTACCATCATCTCAGAACTTTGCGTCTAGTGTTTTTTTTCTACATGATACTCGTCCGTATCATAGTCTTAAGGATGCTCGTCCGCATCTTTAATCCATACACCGTGTCAAACACTTATGTCTTCTTGAATATGGATACTCGTCTGTGTCTATTATTCTCCAGAAGGATTCTTTCAGATGCAACACTCGTCCGTGTTCTCTGTTAACCAGTTGATACTCGTCCGTATCATCATCTCTGAACACGTGTCAGTATTTGTTTCTACATGATACTCGTCCGTATCATAGTCTAAGGATGCTCGTCCGCATCTTTAATCTATACACAATACCAAACACTCATACTTTCCTTTCTTGGTTGTGAACGCTCGTCCGTGTTTACATTATCCCCAGTAGATCACCAACAAATTTTCTTTTTATCTAACACTCGTCCTGTGTTATGATACCTTTGAGAGCAGCCGTACCCTGCTGAGTGGTCGTCCTCCACTTCTTGATGGTCGTCCTCCATCATGCTCATCCGATGGCCGTCCCCATCGTTGATTTTAGCAGCCGTCCCCTGCTAGGTGGTCGTCCTCCACCTTTTGATGATCGTCCTTCATCACTTTATCCAATGGCCGTCCCCATTGTTGATTTTGGTTATCTGGCATTCGTCCTATGTCATGAGAAACCTCGAGAGCAGCCGTACCCTGCTGAGTGGTCGTCCTCCACTTCTTGATGGTCGTCCTCCATCATGCTCGTCCGATGGCCGTCCCCATCGTTGACCTTTTCATCCGATGGCCGTCCCCATCGTTGATATTTTCGGCAGCCGTACCCTGCCAGGTGGTCGTCCTCCACCTTTGATGGCCGTCCCCATCATATTTCTTTTATCCCCAACAGAGCAGCCGTCCCCTGCTAGGTGATCGTCCTTCACCTTTGATGGCCGTACCCCATCATCTGTTTATTTCATTTATTCTTTAACCCGATGGCCGTCCCCGTCGTGGTCCCTTTTCTTTTAGCCCGATGGCCGTCCCCATCGTTGGTTACCTTTATGAACTTGATGGCCGTCCCCGTCATGTTTCATTGACCCCCAGAGAATGCTACAACTTTATCTTGATGGCCGTCCCCATCGTGATATCTTATTTTCCCCAGCTAGTCGGTCGTCCCCGTCGTAGCTTTACCTTTTATCCCCAGCATGTCGGCCGTCCCCGTCATTGCTTTATTTTCCTGCACTTTCCCCAGCATGTCGTCCGTCCCCGTCATTGCTTTATTTTCTGCACTTTCCCCCAGCATGTCGGCCGTCCCCGTCATTGCTATTTACCCAGCAGTCGTCCTCTGCTCGACGGTCGTCCTCCGTCGCCCACACTTTACAATATACTCTACTTTTTTCTTTTACAATCTATATCCCTTTTTCTTCTTCATTCTGTGAGTGCAAATTTTGGACTGTCTTTGGTATTCAACCACAAGTTATCTTGTTTGCCTGTTAAGCCGTCGCTTACAACCTGCACAGCTAACTCATGTTTGAATAGGGGCAGCTGTAAACACCCCAAATTTGCCCTCACCCATTCACACCATGGCTTGTGATCATCTCATATGCATAAACACAATCATATCATCTCACATCTCATTTTGATTCACTGCATAGTTTCTAAGGCATCTGCACCTAGGGTTTGTGATCTGAGCAACCTCAAGGCTTCTTGAGCCATTTCAAAGGCTACCAATCAACTCAAAGGGGTCCATGTGTGTATTTATATCATATTCCATCTCCTCAAAGTCAAAATTGCAGAGGAATCACAAGAGCTAGGGTTTGAGTGGATGCAGAGCCAGGCTAGACTGCACAGTTGACTGAAAATTAGGGTTTTGGTTTCAGAGGCCATAACTCCAAATTTTTTGGTCATTCTTGTTTCCATTGATCTCTATATGGTATAGGGAGTATGCATATCAATTTTCATGAAGAAATTCCATGGGGAAGTCATCTGATCAAGGGTTGACTTTTCAGACAAGTCAGTGTAAAATCAGGGCATCTGAGGCCCCCAATGACCCAACCAATGGGTGATCTTCATCATTTTGAGTGTATATGATCTTTATTTGATCATGGAGGAAGGTTGAAGTTCATAGAAATCAAGAATTCAGGGTTTTTGCAAATGTTGACTTTTTGGGCATAGTTGACTTTTCAAGAATGCATCATTTTAGGTCATTTTTCAAGCCTTGATTATTGATCCAAAAATGCTTCAAATGGAAAAACTTTGGTCATGAAATTTGTAGATCTCATCTTTCCCTTTTCAAAAAGTACAAGAACATGATCAAACTCTTCTTGGATCAAAAGTTATGGCAAGGCAAAGTTGGCAAAAATCATTATTTTTCAAGGCATGCTTCAAATGGAAATTTTGCAAAGTCATGAACCAATGCATTATGTGACCTCTAATCCATTCCAAACCAGCACACAAACATTCTATGAGCCTTAAAAATCAGAATTGGACCAAGTTTCCCCATGGTTTGGTTTGTGTAACAAGAATTTCTCACATGTGAACCAAAGTACAACAACTTGCAAAACCACTCATCATGCTTCCTACAACTTGTGACCTTGGATGCTGACCTTGCTGGCTCACTCACCATCCCATGCTGCGCAGCCCCTAGGCTTTGTACCAAGCTAGCACTTCACCATACCTCTCTTACACAATTTTTGACTTTTTGCAAAAGGCAACTTACCAATCAATAAAGCACATGTCCAATCAACTGACCAATGAGAGAGAGTTATGTGGACAATTTGCAAGCCATTTCATGTACTAAGCAAGGCTGAAGCTCACACATTCACAACATTCACAAAAACACACCAAACTGCATAAGCCTTCGAATCTGCCTACACAGCTTGCAAACATTCAAACCCTCTTCACCATTCAACTCACCTTGCTCCATAGACCACCCAGCATCAAGAACACAAGCCTGAAACAGCCTGAACATCTCACTGCCATTTCTCACTTCATTTTGCAGTTTCAATCGAATCTCCTTCCACAAACCACAAACACACCAACAAACACTCCAGACCTTCTCCATTCATCCTCAGGATCACAAACCATCATTCACAATGGCCTGAAACCTCCAGAAACTCCATTGCCATTTCTGACCAAGCTTGAGCAGGAGCTTTCGAATCTCACTATCCAGCCAGCTCAAACTTCTTTTGAGAATTCAAACATCTTCTGGGGATCAAGTGGAGTGGTTTGCACTGAAAGAAGTGGCCTGAAAGTCCTCAAGTTGAAAGCTCCAAATCTCAGGTAGCTCGAAAATTATTTTTCCAGAAATCATTTCTCTTGTTACAAACTTGTTCTATGTGATTCACTGATCATCCTGATGTTCTTAGTTTTTGAAATGGCTTTGTTTTGAGCATTTAATTTGTCTCTGAAGCTTGCGTGCCCTAGAACTTGTTCTCTTCGATTCAGCTTGTTTTGGAAGAATAAATTTGTTTTGAGAGAGGGGTTTGATTCGTGAGAGGTTGGAGATCATTTCCCAATTCATAGATTTTGTTTTTGTTACGTTTTGAGGGAGTTGGTGAGTTTCCCGGTGAGGTGCTGGCCGGAGAAGACGACCGGAAGTCTTCTCCGGCCACCTGAGAGTGATTATGCCCTAATTGCGTCATTAACTCTAGTTTGAATTTGAGCCATGGATGTGCGTTGACCTGTTGACTTCCCTCTCTTTTGGATGGCCCAGATCATCTCATTTGCCCTAATCTCTCTCATTAGCTTTAATTAATTCGTAATTAAATTAATTAAGTCAGATGCAATCTCCACCCTTCATTTGCGCGCTGGTCAACAGATTCAAACCCTGGGCGCATCTCATCCCTCCATTCTGATTACTTTCAGTTTTATTTAATTTTTATTCATTTTTATTTCATTTAACTTGCATATTTATTTTAAAATAACAAAAAATACATAAAAATTATGAAACTTTTTCCTCTGAGTTTTATTAATTTTTATGACACAAAAATATTTTTATTTTATTTTTCATCATTAAAAAAGTATTTTTAAATATTTAAAAGATTATTTTTAATTGATTAATGGAAATTAATTAATTAAAAATACTTTTAGGTATTTAAAAATTACAAAAAAATTCATGAAATGTTCTAAGACATTTAGAAACATTGTCCAACCTTCAAACCAAATTTCTTTTTTGATCTTGATGCATTTTAAGAATTTTTCATTGAATTAAATCATATTTTGTGCATTATTTTGATCATGGATTCAAAAATTCATTTCTGCCTATTGGAGAAGGTTGAGACATTGATTCTTCTTGCATTGTTTTGTGTTTAGCATGTAGTTTCAAGGGTAAAATGGCCATGATTTGATCTTGCATTTTCTAATTGTTTGGCATTTCTTTTGTTAAGAACCCTAAAAAACCCTAATAACTTAGGAAAATCATATCTTGAGTTTGGTTGAGAGTTGAGAGCTCCCCTTTGGGCAGTGGTTCATTATAGGTTTAGGGTTTCTTTGGGTAGCATTTTCCATTTTTTATCTTAGGGTTTGCTTCTGTTTTGGGTTTTTGTTTGATGTTTGGTCCATGAACCCTAATTTGGGCTTTCTCTTGCATCCTTCTTGCATTTCCTTGCATAACATGACTTGTCTTTGCATTTTGTGCATTCTTGTGATCAATTTGACATCTTAAGACATATAGGAAGCATCTTTGATCATTGCATCTCATATTTGCCATGTCATTTGTCTTGTATGATTCATAACTTTCCATGCTTGTTCATGCTCCTTAACTTGCATCATTTGCATCCATGATCTTGTATGAACATCCCCATGTCTTGCCTCATGTTTGCAGCACCTCATAACATCATAATCATCATCAACATGCTTCTGGTTTTGCTTAGCATCATACCATTTCATCTCATCTTGCATTGCATTGCATTTCTTTCTAACATTTCAGGTGGTAAGTAAACTTGAGAAGTGAATTTGCCTTCACTTCTCATAACCTTTCTTCTCATCTCTCTTGCATCCATTGCTGCATTTTTGTTTGTGTTTGAGTTTGAGCTTGCTCATTCATGTTCTTCTTACTTTCTTTCTTCAAGTGACTTGACTTCTTGAATGAAGCAAGTCACTTTGCTTCTCCTGATCTTATTCATCTGCTTCCTGGTGGCTCCTCTGAAGATTGTTCTTGAAAACCTCACAAACTTTAGGATCATCCAAGCATGACAATGAATTAGGGTTTTGATTAGTCTCCCCTCATAGTTTTACCTTTGTGTCTCTCTTTGAGTCTTCTCTTCTCATCTCATAATCAGGGACTAAACCCTAAAGGCTTTAAGGCTTTGTGATTAAGCTTATGCCTGCATCCTTCTCTTAGGATGGAGTGTATAACTTTAATCCTAAGTATTAAACCCTTAAGGTGTTTAAATCTCTTAATCAATTCACATAATAATCATCAAGACATCACACTTGTAACTTGGGCCTTGCATTAGGGTTCTAATTCTTCCTTAAATGGTTAAGAAGGACTAACCCTAGTGTTAATGGACAAGTCCCCCTCAAGTTGTCTTACAAACAATAAAATTCACTTCATCATCATATCATTAACTAAAATCCACTTAATCAAAGGCTTGTTTTGTCATGGGTTTAATCCCTAATCATGGATTAAGTTGAGGAGTTTTCCTCAGCTTAAACATCCTCATCTATTATCCTTCTTTTAGGATAGTGTAATGGGTCTGTTTAATCCTTGATTATGGCTTAACCTCATTACTCAACACTAAACAAAAATCCCAAAAACATCTAAATAATCACAAGTAGGTTAATGATCTTAATCCTGCATCAAAGGTGATTAAGTGTGAGAATCTGACTTCACACTTAAGGTATTCTCATTACCCCTAAACAGAGGGAAGATGTGATGAGTTTACTAAATCCATTGGTTTAGGCTTAAGCTCATTATCTTATGACAAACTTTCACAAGCAATAAAAGACTGAAAACTCAAAAACAAACAATAATCGTCTCCTTCGGGATTCTTTTCTCATCATACTCACTCACAAACGAGAACTCGCTTCTTCCGTCTAATGCAAGACAGTAAGCACCTGAGCCAGACAGGTCATACACTTGAGCATTGACAAGCAAGCAGTTCACAAGTCAATTCATCTTTCAGTCTCTTTGGGTCGAACTACGGTGTTCAGACTTCCTCATTGCACGAGAGGATACGTAGGCATAACTTAACAGTTATCGAACAAAAGTCTCTGTATATTCCCCCTCCTTTCAGCATTATTCTTCAAGCCTCATTGTCATGAGCATTTCACTCTTGTCCTTACACTGACACTGTATATATTGCACTTCACTTCCTTTACACTGACACCTGTACATTCTTTTCCAGCTATTTTATACACAGATTGCACTGACACTACCCCTTTAAAACACAAATCTTTTAAGCGTGGATCCCGTCGAGTACGGCGGACAATCTGGGTGCTAATACCTTCCCAGGTTGTAACCAACCCCCTTTCTCAGTCTCTCTGGTTCGCAACCGTCTTATCCGTATCTTTCTAGGTCTATGCAGCATTGCCTTTCCTCCGGGATAAAAATGCCTAGCTGGCGACTCTTTTCATCTCCAGTGAGTTCACGGCTGTGTGTTCTCACTGTTCCCTTCGCCGACCGTTCGCGCTTGTACCAGGATGCAAATCTTCGGGAGCGACACCTATGTTGATGACAAGGCTATCCCTTGGCACTATGGCTCAGACGTGTACGTAGAAGGTCATAAATTGGAAAGTAAAGCGGTAACAATTGACCCGACTGTTGTGAATGTCGGACGAGTTGGCGGGTTTACTAAAAGTGGGCATCTCTTTGCTCCTCAAAATCTTAGAGGTGATCCTGAAGCTGAAGCTGCTGCAAAGGCTAAGGGTAAACATATAGTGACTAAAAAGGTGACAGCTCCTGCTTCTAGTCGAGGAATTCATGAGAATAATTAAGAAAAGCGACTATAAGGTGGTTGAACAGCTGAATCAGACCCCGTCCAAGATATCCATTTTGTCGTTGTTAATGTGTTCCCAAGCTCACCGGGAGGATTTGCTAAAGGTTTTGCAAATGGAATATGTACCATAAGAGATAATTGTTAACTAGTTGGAGGCTGTGATAGCCAGTGTGAACGCCAGCCATGGGTTGGGATTCACAGATAAAGATCTCACTTCTGAGGGACGTAATCACAACAAGGCCTTACACATCACCATGGAGTGTAAGGGTGTTGTTCTATCACACGTCTTGGTAGATACAGGCTCTTCTCTCAATGTGCTCCCTAAGAAGGCCTTAATGAAGCTGAATGTTGATGGTATTGTTTTGTGACCCAGTGATTTGATTGTGAAAGCCTTTGATGGGTCACGGAGGTCTGTGTTCGAGGAGGTGGAGCTATCGGTAAAGATTGGGTCTCAGGTATTCAAGAGCACGTTCTATGTTATGGATATCCAACCCGCTTATACTGTCTGATGGGACGTCCCTGGATTCACGCTGCTGGTGCCGTGACATCCACGTTGCATCAAAAGTTAAAGTATGTGGTAGACGGCCAGGTTGTTACTGTATGCGGGGAAGAAGATATTTTCATAAGCCATCTGTCGACCTTCAAGTATGTGGAAATGGACGGGGAGATCCATGAAACACTTTGCCAGGCTTTTAAGACAGTCAATGTTAGTACTTTGTCTTCAGTTGCTGCAGTTCAAAGCCATGAGAAGGAAGGGACTCCTATCTACTCCTACAAGCAAGCTAAGGAGGTAGTCCAATCTGGAAACGTCCAGGGCTGGAGCAAGCTGTTAGAAGTAGAAAAGAAGGATGACAAGTTTGTTCTTGGATATCAACCTGGTCAGTCCAACTGGTCTCAAGTCAGTAAGTCCATAACGTTCACAAGTGCTGGAATGCTCGACTACAACAACATTTGTGCAACAGATGAAGAGGGGGATAGTGACTGCGACTTGGATAACTGGATTCACCCATGCGTGCCTGGGGAGGAGCTCCGGAACTGGACTGCCGAAGATTTTGTTCAAGTTACTTGGCAGTCAAAGTAATTTTCTTGTTTCCATTTTTAGCATACTGCATGTCAAATCCTGCACTCTGCCCAAGGTGCATGGATCCATCTGTAAGGCCACCATGCTTTTAATGCATTTACTTTTTCCATGAAATAAAGGACATTTTTCAATCAAATTGTGTTCTCTTTCTTTCGTTTTAAAATTTTTCACAAAAAACAAATAAAATGGCAATGTTTACTTTTTCAGTGTTTTTGTGTGTTTGCGTCCCTTGTAAAACGAACAGATTCTGAAATAAGCACATCATTTATGCAGTGTTGATCATTCGGATTCCTGTGACAACGTTCCTGCTATGACTATGCATGACTTCGACGATCCTATCTACCAAGATGATGAAGGGGTTGAGGAAGACTGTGAACTCCCGGAAGAATTGGTTAGGTTGTTTAAATAAGAGGAAAGGGTCATTCAGCCTCACCAGGAAGAAATAGAGATCATCAACATTGGGTCTGAGGATGTAAAGAAAGAGATAAAGATTGGGGCCAGTCTGCAGGCCGAGGTAAAGAAGGAGTTGATTGGTATGCTACGTGAATATGTGGATATCTTTGCCTGGTCGTATCAAGATATGTCGGGGTTGGATACTGACATTGTTGTACACAGCTACCACTAAAGAAAGATTGTCCTCCGGTAAAGAAAAAGCTGAGAAGAACTAGCCCTGATATGGCAATAAATATCAAAGAGGAAGTCCAAAATAAGTGGGATGTCGGGTTCCTTGTCGTAACTAGTTACCCACTTTGGGTAGCTAACATTGTGCTTGTACCAAAGAAAGATGGCAAGGTCCAGATGTGCGTCGATTATCAGGATTTAAACAGAGCAAGTCCAAAGAATGACTTTCCATTACCTCACATTGATGTGCTAGTAGATAACACCGCTCAGTTCTCGATATTTTCTTTCATGGATGGTTTCTCCGGGTACAATCAGATTAAGATGGCACCGGAAGACATGGAGAAAACGACGTTCATTACCCCGTGGGGTACGTTCTGTTATAAAGTTATGCCCTTTGGGTTAAAGAATGTCGGGGCAACGTATCAACGAGCTATGGTAACTTTGTTCCACGACATGATACACAAGGAAATTGAGTGCTATGTGGACGATATGATTGCCAAGTATCGGGATGAAGAGGATCACCTGGTCAATCTCAAAAAGCTGTTTGACAGATTGATAAAGTATAGACTGAGGTTGAATCCAAACAAGTGCACTTTCGGAGTGCGTTCCGGCAAGTTGCTGGGTTTTATTGTTAGCCAAAGGGGGATTGAGGTAGATCCTGCAAAATTAAAAGCAATACAAGATATGCCTGCACCAATAACAAAAAAAGAAGTGCGTGGTTTTTTTTAGGGAGATTGAACTACATTTCACGGTTTATATCTCATCTAACTACCACATGCGATCCAATCTTCAAATTGTTGAGAAAAGAATGAATGGTTAGGTGGAATGAGGATTGTCAAAGAGCCTTTGAAAAGATAAAAGAATATTTGCAGGAGCCTCCGATTCTAATGCCTCTAGTTCCAGGACGGCCACTTATCATGTACTTGACTGTGTTGGAAGGGTCGATGGGGTGTGTGCTAGGCCAACATGACGAGTCTGGTCGAAAAGAGCATGTTATTTATTACCTTAGAAAAACTTTTACCAACTGTGAATCCCATTACTCACTGCTCGAGAAAACTTGATGCGCTTTGGCATGGGCTGCTCGCCGACTGAGACAGTACATGTTGACCCATACCATACTGCTAATCTCAAAAATGGACCCTATCAAGTATATTTTCGAGAAACCAGCATTAACCGGAAGGGTAGCAAGGTGGAAAATGATCTTAACAGAGTATGACATACAATATACTTCCCAGAAAGCCATCAAGGGAAGCGTATTGTCCGATTATCTTGCACAACAACCACTTGAAGACGATTACCAGCCATTGAAGTTTGATTTCCCTAATGAGGACATCATGTACCTCAAGGCAAGAGATTGCGAGGAACCACTTCCGGAGGAGTGGCCTTACCCTGAATCCAAATGGACGTTGATGTTTGATGGGGCAGTCAATATCAATGGACGCGGAGTTGGTGTTGTTCTTATCACTCCCGAAGGTGTTCACTTTCCCTTCGCTGCCAAAATTACTTTTGGCTGCTGTAACACGGTGGGAGAATTGACTTTCTATAAATGTTACGGATAGCAAGAGTCACCACCGACTTTTATTTTATCCAAGTGGAAAGGACATAAAAGAACAGGAAAGACCTATTTTAAAAGACTTGGGTTTGGGGGGTAGGTTATACAAAGGGAAGGTGTTAGCACCCTTTATATCCATGGGTATCCATGGGCTCTTAGTTACTTAGCTCACTTAAATTGTTTTTGAAGAGTGTAGTGTGTAATTAGAAAATTTTCTAAGTACTTTGTAATGATCCTCGTATGGATGTATACAAAGCCTTGTTTTGAAAAATGTTTAAGAAAGTGAGGTGTAAAAAAGTAATTTGAAATGTGAGCAAGCAACTAAGAGGTACCTACCCTAGATTAAGTCTTTCGTGTTCTCGTATGTTCTTTCAATGGTAAGACTATCCCTATTATTAAGGAATAGGTAGTCATTACCTTGGATGTGTTAAGGGACAAGCGTAGGGTCATCGTATGGTCAATAAAGGCAACAAGTAAGGGTGTCTTTAGCAATTCGTAGGGACTATCATCATTTATTCGAAGGGACAAGATCATTATCGTAGGCAACCTCGAAGGGACTTGATCTTTTAAACTGTAGGGACTTGATGATTTTATGAAGGGACTTTGCTTAAGACACCCCTATATTCGACGGACTTGACCATATTATTTTAAGGCAACCAAGAGGAATACCCTAGGAAGTGCGAGATGGCGATCAAAGATCGACTTACTTGTGTGAGTGTTTATGTTCAAATATTTATCTTATTTAAATTAATTTATCTAAGTTATTTTTAATCACATTTAGGTTATACACACCCTAAAATTACAAACCACACAATAAAATATTTATAAAATAAAATAAAGATGGAAAATAAACCTATAAATATTACATGGCTTTAGCAGATACATAATAATCAAATAAAAATTATAATAATAAATATAATAAAAATAATAAATAAGCAATAATAAAATAATAGCAATAATAATAATGATTATAATAATAAATAAATAAATCAAGATTAAAATTTAAAAGAGAAATTATTTTAGGTTAGACAAATATTATAAATTTTTTTAGAGATTAATTAAGAAAATATAACAATTTAATAATAATATTAAGAAAAAAACATTAAATTATTTACATAATAATAGAAATAAGGGTTAATATATTAATTAGGGTTTAGAAAAATAAATTAAATTTTTAGGGTTAAATAGAAAAAATTAGGGTTAGTATTTTAATTAAGAAAATTAGGGTTAAGAATTTTAGGTTTAAAGAATTAATTAAAACTTAAGTAAATTATTTACAAATTATATATAATAAAGATTATGTACAAAATTATTATAAAATTAATTAAAATGAGTAATCAAGAAAAATTATGAAATTAATAAAAATATAAAGTTTAATTATTGTTTTAAATAAAATTATTGGTTATTAAACAAATGAATTAATTTTTAATAATTATATAAAACAAATAAAATAAGTGACAAAAAAGAAAGGTGGGGAGGCCTGGTTTTGATCCCAGGACCTCCCCATTACCATAACAAAACCATACCACTGGGCTAGTACGTGCTAATGAATAAGGAACAAACCCTGATCAATAAATATGAAACCTGATAATTATGATGAAATAAAACAAAAAATTGCAAAACCTGAGAATCGAACCCAGGTTCACTGGTTTCCACATGCGCCCTCCTCACCAACTGAGCCACTGCATTCTTTGTGAATTAAGATACAAACAATTAATTAAATAATAAACCAGAATTTAAAAATCAAATTTTCGCGCGCAAGTTTCATCTTCTTCGCTGGTCCGTCCAGTTAGGTTATAGTGACAGTCGTTCGTCACTATAACTTGTAGTGACGGTTCTTTTACGTCACTACAGGTCCTGCATATCAAAAACGGCACAATACACAAAATAAATTCATTCTAATGGTACAAGTCAATTAAAGGAGGTCCTATGAGTCCAATTAAGTCATCAATTTCATGTGAAATCATGTCTAGCCCTAGTTCCTAAAATTGAAGCCCGAAACCCTGACTATGGCATATCATCAATCCTGCATCAAAACTCAAAACCAAATATCCAAAAACAATCTATGAAGTATTATAAATAATATTCAATCATCAAAAACATGTTAAAGTATATATATATGTGAAATCGAAAACTTGGTTTTCAAGAACATATGAAGAATCAGTTTCAATGATTTATGAGGTTTTGAATGATGATAAAGATTGCTATGAATTCAGTGAACATCAAGGAATGTATTGAAACCTTTGGAATGCCTTGAAACAATCTCAATGGCCAAAACCGAAAATTGATTTTTCTTGAAAAATTTGCAATGTAAAAGGTGTTCTTTTGTCTCTGATTTTCGTCCCTTGTGCTTGCAGTAGGTTTGTGAACTTATAATGAATAGAATTAGGTCAAGAAAGTGATGGATTGTTGGGATTTTTGGATGCCTTGATGGTGAAGTAAGTCATGATCTTAAATGTAAGAAAAATCAAATATTTTCATACTCTTAAGGCTTTGCACGAATTTGGAGAGTATCCAATTAAGTTAAATGATGTTTATGATCTTCTAGAATCAAAATCATGTCCAAATATTTGATTTTTATATTTGATTTTGATTTAATTTGCATTTTAATGAATAAAATTCAAATAAATACTAAATAAAATATAAAAAATCAGATAATGCTTGGTTTGGGTCGTGCTTGAGGATATCATGAAGATTGGGTGACAATTTGGTAGGCCCATTTGGCAAAATTTGGTTTTAAGGCTTTATTTGCTTCACATACCTCCCCAAAATATCCCAACTTTGAAAAGGCACAAATCCCTCAATTTTAAGGCTATGAAGATGTTCTTGGAAATTTTGGAAAGCTTAGAGAGTCCTCTAACCAACATCTTTGGTCTCATGTCCATATCATTTACCATTTTCAAATTATGCCCTTTGAAAGATGTTGACATTTTGTTGACTTTTAAAATAACCTATAATGTTTTAGCTCATACCTTCCAAATGAAGCATTTTTAGGCTTGGCTTATGAGACACAAAGTTGTAGAGAATTCAATTTCCTTCAAAATGAGCTTTGGATGGAAATTTTTTGATGAAGTATGTGAAAGTTATGGCTGGTCAAAGTTCAGTTGACTTTTCCTATGAAAACCCTAATTTAGAAACTCCTGATTCTTGATGATCTGAAATCCCCTTGATGAATCATGATCAACACTTGATCAAATGATGAATTTTACTTCATAAATTTGATATTGGCAAAAAATCATGAAGTTTGACTTTGGTTTGACCACAGTTGACCTCAGTTTGACTTTTTAATCACTTTGACTGATTTTTGCATATCTGATAATCTGACTGAGCAAACCTTTTGGGAAAGCCTTGAAACTTGAAATAGGGATTCTTGAAGACATGTAGGATGTTATGAAGCTCACTTGAGGCCTTGAAAGTCCATTTAGCCTGATGAAATCCAAAACCCTAGTTTAGGGTGCATTGCTTAGGAGGATGCTTTGTCTGAGGGAATTGTCAAACTTTCTGACTAATTGTGAACCTTGTGAACCTTGTGAACCTCTTGGGACACCTTGGTACATAATGCCTTGACTAGGGGAGGGCAAATTTTGGGGTGCAACAGCTGCACCAACAATGAAGCGGAATACGAGGCGTGCATAATGGGAATAAAGGAGGCTATTAATCTTCGGATTAAGACCCTCGATATATTCGGAGATTCGGCCCTCGTTATGCCAGAAGATTGTTGATGTTCTTCACAATGGTTAAGCTTCAATATATACCACGAGATGAGAATCAATTTGCCGATGCATTGGCTACTCTTTCTTCGTCCATCAAAGTCTTGTGTTGGAACTATGTGCCCAGAATTGATATTTTTAGGCTTGACGCACCAACTTATGCTTTCTCTGTAGACGAAGTGTCTGATGAGAAACCTTGGTACTTTGATTTTAAGCTTTTCCTGGAAAAACAAGAATACCCAGCTGGGGCATCATCCAATGACAAGAAAACCTTGAGACGACTTGCTGCTAGCTTCTTCTTGAATGCAAATGGGGTTCTGTATAAGAGGAACTTTGACATGGTTTTACTCAGATGTGTGGATAGACACGAAGCAGGCCTGTTAATGCAGGAAGTCCACGAGGGATCATTCGGTATTCATGCAGGAGGGCATGCAATGGCTAAGAAGTTATTGAGATCAGGGTATTATTGGCTAACAATGGATGCAGATTGTTGTTCGTACGCCTGTAAGTGCCATAAATGCCAGATTTATGCAGACAAGGTGCATGTTCCTCCTAGCCCGCTCAACGTCATGTCATCTCCTTGGCCCTTTTCTATGTGGGGCATTGACATGATCGGGAAGATAAAACCTACTGCTTCAAATGGTCATCGTTTCATCTTGGTTGCGATTGATTACTTCACCAAATGGGTCGAAGAAGCATCTTATGCCAATGTCACTCGCCAAGTTGTAGCCAGATTTCTGAAAAGAGACATCATTTGCAGATACGGAGTGCCCGAGCGAATCATTAGTGATAATGGTTCCAATTTAAACAACAAGATGATGGCAGAACTGTGTCGGGACTTCAAGATTCAACATCACAATTCTTCTCCTTACCGACTAAAGATGAACGGCGCAGTAGAGGCAGCTAACAAGAATATTAAGAAGATTGTGAAAAAGATTGTTGTCACTTACAAAGATTGGCACGAGATGTTACCATTCGCGCTGCATGGGTACCGAACGTCAGTCAGGACATCAACCGGGGAAACTCCATTCTCCTTGGTGTATGGCATGGAGGCAGTCTTGCATGTCGAGGTAGAAATTCCTTCTTTATGTGTGATGATGGATGTGAAGCTTGATGAGGCTGAGTGAGTACATGCTCGATATAACCAGTTGTGTCTAATTAAGGAAAAGAGATTAGCGGCTATCTGTCATGGTCAGCTTTATCAGAGGAGAATGAAGCAAGCATTCGACCAACGAGTACGTACTCGAGAGTATCAAGTAGGCGAGCTTGTAATCAAGAGGTTCATTCCTCATGGTTTAGATCACAGGGGGAAGTGGACCCCAAACTACGAAGGCCCATTCAGAGTAAAGAAAGTTTTCTCAGGTGGGGTGTTGATGCTCACTACTATGGACACAGTTAAAAAATACTACGCATAAAAAGACCCGCTGAACACAAAAACAGAATTAAAGTCCAGGCAAGAAAAGGGCATCCCAGCGAGCTAAAAATAAAATAAAAATCTCAGGCAAAAGCTAGGGAAATTAAATATAAAAAAATGTACACCCGCTGAGTTGAAAAGCCACATCGAACATCTCAGGCAAAAAAGGGTATCCCGGTGGATTGAAAACCCGAAAGGGAGATCCACGCAAAACAAAGGAATAAGCGAACAACTGTGATCCGGGTAATCTGAACCAAATCACTGTTTCATACAGTCTGACAATATCAAAAGGTTAGGAATCGGTCCCCTCATCTTCTTCAGAAAGCAAAGGCAAGAACAGAAAGTCTTGAAGACATATTGGTCATAGCAGGAAGGAAACTCATTGGAATGTCGTGTACATTGCCATTAGGATAGTTTCTTTCTCATTTTTATGGTAGCTACCTATTCAGAGGCCACTCAATGAATGAATATTTAGTCAAAAGTTGTGTTGTGTTTTGTTTACTTTGTTTGCAAAAATGTCCTAAGTATTTGGCAAAAAGAACATTGTATTTGAAACATGTTGATTTTCTATAAAAACAAATTGACATTGTATAGAAACAGTTAAAACTATCTTTGAGTGTCGGGTGACGATGGATGAACAGATCGTACCATGCAAGTCCCCGGGACACATGTGTGTATACTGTTGTTGCAGGTTTTGCAGGATGGTATCATATCTACCCAAGCAGAGAATATTCCCCAGCTGAATTAGAGCAAGTGGAATCCCCAGCAGAACTTCAAACCTAATCAAAGAGGTTTCCTCCCCAAGCGGATTATCTTTCCACAAGTGAAGTATTCCCAGCAGGCAGTTGAATGTCTGATTTCTCCATAGAGTCGGAGTTGTTAGAGTTCCCCCCTCAGTAAGAGTTTGATCGAGCATCTTCCCTAGCCAAGTCTGAAGACGGTTAGTCCCCGCAGAGTTCATGTGTGGGATTTACTCCCATCATTGAAATATTCCCCGGAGAAGTCGCCAATTTATTTTTGGCTAATGTGAGGACACAAACAGTTATTCATCCCCAGCCAGAGTTAAGTATCAAAGCCTTTTGACCTGGTTCTCCCCTGCAAAGTCGTGATTATTGTTGCCAAGCAGGGAACTTCGCTAGTTGCTCGTCTGCATTCGCCAGCACTCGTATATGTTTGATGTTGATGTTGTTGCTCGAGTGCGCTTCTCAGCACTCGTCTGTGTTTGATATATGTTTGATGCTTGTCTGCATTCCTCAGCACTCGTCTGTGTTTGATATTTGCTTTTGCTCGTCTGCATTCGCCAGCACTCGTCTGTGTTTGATGTTGATGTTGTTGCTCAAGTGCGCTTCTCAGCACTCGTCTGTGTTTGATGTTGATGTTGTTTCTCGAGTGTGCTTCTCAGCACTCGTTTGTGTTTGATATTTGTTTGATGCTCGTCTGTATTCCCCAATGGTCGTCTGTGTTTGATATTGTGTATTGCTCGTACGCATTCCTCAGCACTCTTCTGTGTTTGATGTTTGGTAGTTGCTTTTGCTCGTATGCACACCCTATCACTCATATGTGTTTGATATCTACTTGTTTCTCTTTTGCATTCCCTAGCGCTCGTCTGTGTTTGTTTTCTGTTTGACGCTCGTTTGCACTGTTTGGATACTCGTCTGTATCACTTTCCATGCTCGTCTGTGTTGGATTTCTAGTACTCGCCTGTATTGCTACTCCAAATGCTCGTCTGTGTTGGATTTCCGGTACTCGTATGTATTACTACTCCAAATGCTCGTTTGTGTTGGATTTCTTGTACTCGTCTATATTGCTACTCCAAATGCTCGTATGTGTTGGATTTCTGGTACTCGTCTGTATTGTTACTCCAAATGCTCGTCTGTGTTGGGTTTCTGGTATTCGTCTGTACCAGTGGCTGATATTCATCTGTGTCATTGCCTGAGGCGCTCGTCTGTGTTTCTTAGATCATCGTCTGATATTCGTTTGTAACATTGATTTATGGCACTCGTCTGTGTTCTCTTGATGATCATCCAATACTCGTTTGTGTGGAAGAGGTTTGAAGTCCTGACGGTGGGATTAAACGTCAAAATGGTTACCGGCCCTGGCGTAATAGGTTTATCCGAAGGAGGTTTGTTTGTCTCAGAGACCACTTATCTATGCAAGATTTGTGAGGAGGGTTCGTCAAATCCTAATGTTGCGCCTGGCGTAACAGGTTTTCTCAAAGAAGACTCCTTTGTCTTAGACCATATATCTACGGAGAATATATGAAGAGGTTTCGTCTATCCTGATTATGCATGTCTATCCCACAGACTTAAGTGCATCACAGGTCCTGACGTAACAGGTTTATCCGAAGGAGGTTCGTCTGTCTCAGATCATATATTGCAAAATGTATGAAGAGGGCTCGTATGTCCCTTTCCTGGCGTAACAGGGTTGTCTGAAGAGGGCTCGTATGTCCGGTTCCTGGCGTAATAGGTTTGCTTGAAGAAGACTCGTATGTCTAGGTTTTTCTTATCCGGTGTAACAATTCAATTTGAGAGGAACTCGTCTTCTTTGTCCTCACTTCAGTCATCCAAAGTGTCATTTGGTTGGGTTTATTTCCCATTTCTGCATTTCTCCAGCAGAGTGCAAATTTCAGGTTCTTTGGTATTCAACCATAGTTTATCTTGAACGGCCGATAGTCGTGCTATCGTCCTTTTCAGATTAATAGTTGCTTGAATAGGGGTAGTTGTAACACCCCAAATTTTCCCTCTTCTCTTTAGTATCATCATCATATCATAATCATCATAAGCATGTCATATCATTAGCATTTTGCATAGAAAAGATGAAGCATAGCACTCGCATGTTCCAGCATAAGGCATGTGATCAATCATCTGAGAACTTGTGATCTTACAAGTTAAAGTCAAGAGCACGGTGTCCTGACAGGAAGCTCACATGACCTTTTGTACAAGCTTGGCATCATGGTCAAAGCCCTAAAAGGATTGAGAATCAAGATCAGATTGGAATGGTTGTCGTCGGGGTATTCTTGGAGCTTCCCACCAAAAGGAGGGAGAATTCAAAATTTTCCTGCGTTAACCGGTTAACGGCTGCGAATTTTGAATTCCAGCAGCAGGGTCAGCATGTGTTTTGGCTCCATTTTTTCATTTTTCTGATTTTATTCATTTTGAATTAATTGGAAATTATGGAGAAGGATCTAGATGATTTGCCAAGCCTAATCCCAAGGCTAGATCCTAATAAACTTTCTAAGCTAATTCCAATCCACTATTTTGGACTCCAAACCAAGTTTTTGGGCCCCAAACCTAGAGGGTATTTATTCCATTTCCCTCCAAACCAAAAGAAAAACTCTCTCATAATTCACACTTCTCATTTGTGATTTTTCACCACTCTCTCACCATTCTTTCATTTTTCTCTCCCAATTTTCCAAATCACTCAAAGTTCCTCTGTGAAGATCACAAAACTTTGCATTAAAGTTTGTGGATCTTGGAACTAGACCTCCATCCATAGCTTCTTTGCATCAATTTGCTGGTTTCACTACTTGGTTCAGATCTGATTTGGTGATTAGAAGTTGCTTTTAGAGCCAAATTCTTCATCAAGATCCTTTGCTTGAATTTATTTTGCATTACGTGTGAAGATTAACACCGGATCTTCGAAGTTTTCCGCGAGATTCCTCATTTCCAGCTCGAACATTTACCAAAGCATATCTCAGCTTTGTAGGTTGGTTAAGTTCAGATTTATCTGTTTTTAGCTTATTTGCATGCTTGTGCTTAGGTTCACCACGTGCTTGTGTATTTGCTTATCTTGCTTGATTTGCTTGGTTATTTGTGATCGGATCTATGTGTTAATGTTCATGACCTTAATGGTGTTTGATTAATGTGAATTGATCTTACTATTTCATGCATAATCGATTGCTGGTTTGTTTTTGGATTATTTGAAATAAGCTGGTTCGAACTGATTTTTCTGCAGGTTTTAGTGTTGTTCGCACAGTGTTAACCGGTTAACGCTTTGGTTAACTGGTTAACACATCTGTTTTATGTGTTATTTGCTGCAGATTTAAATTGGTTAACCGGTTAACACTTTGGTTAACCGGTTAACACTGAAGCAGAGTGACTTTTTTGGGCTGTTTTAAGCTTGTTTGCTTCCCTTACTTGATTTAATCATCAAAGATCATCGTATGATCATTTTGTATGCTTGTTTAGGGTGGTTTGCTTGCTGGGTGATGCATGATTTCATTTTCTCGACACGTAAATTCATGTATTTGCAAAGCTTGGCATGTTTGTTGATCTTGTCTTCTTGAAACTTTGAGCATGATAATTCCATGAATTGTGTTGATGTGTTAGTATTGATTGATGTGCTGAATATGCGCTGGAAATTTTGCTAACATTTGTAGGTGCAATGGTAAGTGAAGTGTTGATGTTTATCCATATTTCAACTCTTCATCTCTTCTTCTTACTTTGCTTTCTACTTTGTGGTTTTGATGAGCCTTATTCCATCATGTGATTCAACTCTTCATCTTTCCCCTTTAGATGCAACTTATCTCCTTTAGAGGGGTAAGTTGTTCTCTAGCTTTCTTCTCCTCTTTTTTTCTTCTCCTTTGATCTTCTTTTCTCTTAGGATAGTTTCAAACCACACTAACCTTAGGACCACCTTTGCATGCTAATATTAGGATTAGTCATTCCCCATTAGACTTTTACCTTTTTTCTCCTTTGGTTCTTTCTCTTCTCATCTCAAAACAAAACCTAAAAAACATTAATAAAGAAAGAAGTGACTTCTTGTGCAATAGCCTTATTCCATGGGGAATATGTATTCATTCTATCTTGGAATAGTACACTTGTCTAGCATGATGCATAAGTCTGATCATGAGGTCATCTTCATCAAGAAAACCATAAAATATACTTCTTCATTCTTAATCACTAAAACATCTAATAAGTTCAACAAGTTAGTGAGCTTAGGCCCTTTCCTTTGGAAACAAGTCTTTGATAAATTCTCCTTACTTGGTGTGCTTGTTCTATTATTCCATCTTGGAATGTAGTAGCAAGTACACATTCCATGGAAAAGAACTTGAATTCACTTTCTTGTTTCACACAAATAAAAAACTCATAAAAAACACTGGACAAACAATAAGCGTCTTTCCTTCGGGACTTCTCTTCTCATCACCTTTACTCTGAACGCGAACTTGCTCCTCCTTGTCACTTTGCAAGACGGTTACACACTCGTCGTCCGAGCCTGCAATATCTAAGCATTGACATAGGCAGTTCAAGCCTTAATTCACAAGCAATCTTTTCCACCCCTAGTTAGGGGAACTACGACGACTCTGATCCTCATTGTCCAGATGAGGTACGTAGGCAGCGGGGTAGGGACCGTTCGAGCATAATCTCTATTTTCCCTACATTTTTCCTATTCGTTTCTTTTTTCAGTTTCTTGCTATCTTATCCAGTTCAGTTCTCTTTTGCAGCAGCTTTCATTCTTTCACCCTTTGAAACAGTTTTCTTTGCAAGCATGGATCTCGTCGGGTACGGCGGACGATCTGGGGTGCTAATACCTTCCCAGGTCGTAACCGACTCACGAACCCAGATTCTTTGGTTCGTAGGACCTGTGTCCTTCCTTTACTTTTCTTCGGTTTGTGCAGCATTACCATTCACGTTCCTTCGGGATAAAAATGTCTGGATGACGACTCTACCTCTTTTCGCGCCACTTTCGCGTTTGTACCAGGATGGAAATCCAGGGAGCGTCACTTATGAACAAAAATGCACAGAAAAGAAACAACAACAATTATGTATTTTGAGTTTCATTCACATAGACATATGAACATGACTAACATGCGTGTAGCAACAAAGATCAACAATTAAATATGCAATTGATGCAAAACAGAATTAATATATTATTTAATTATAAGCAAAGATGCAAACAAGATGCAAAATTATGCACACTTGTGTTTATGCATTTTCAAGAACTCATGGCATAGCACTTGGACAATTTGGAAGCATGCATAAATCATGAACATGATGCAAAACAGAATATGAACATTCATTTATGCTAATGGATGCATTTAAAACATGGCATAACAATGTGGAAAAGGTACCACATGCATTAATGGACAATTAAGCACACAATATGCAAAAGTAACAAAATGCATGTCGAAACGAATCAAAACGATGAAATCACATACTGAAAATGGACCTAAAAATTCCCTAAAATCAATGCCTAAACATGTATGAAGATTAAAGGAAAAAAGAAGCATGAATGAGCCATCAAACAAGCTAAAATTCCAGATTCAAACAGCGTTAAGCGGTTAACGGTATAGGTTAACCGGTTAACAGAATCAAAACAGCAGCAAATTATGGCCAAACACACGTGTTAACCGGTTAACCAAATGCGTTAACAGGTTAACACTGAACAGAATGTGAAAAATTATTTAGAAATAAATGCTTTTGGCCACAAACTCACTTCTAATAATCCCTAACACACACGTGAACATGTTAACACGAATTTTCTACCTAGAGGGAGTATTTCAACACTTATTAGGAACTAGATTATGCTACGGATCTAGCTTCTAACAATCAAAATACACACATTGCAAATAAAGCGGAATCGAACAGTAAAACGCAATCAGAATGATAAACATGTGAAGAATTCCATTGCAGCGAGATGAAGAGAATAAGTTAAAGCATAAATGGTTTTGGATCACCAACCTACGAAGCGGAGGATTGCTTCGGTGAGTATTGTGATGAATCAGAGTGTGATCGAAGAAGAAAACCGAAGATCTGCGAATGCAAAATAAATGCGATTTGTTCTTGAAGCTTCTCAATTAATCACTTCCAATGCTCCAAATCCAATCCAAAAACTAGTAGTAATTCTTCAATTAAACACAAACCAATGGAGGATGAAGGTTAAGCATCAAGATCTTCAAGTTTCAATGTGAAACTTGAATAGCTTTTCTTTGAAGCTTTGGTGAGTTTGTGAGGAAATGGGAGAACTGAGAGAAAAATGAGAGATTGAAGATGAAAAATGGTGAAAATGAATTGCCAACCCTTTTCTTTGGGAAGGGAGGTGGGGATAGCTTGCGAAGCTCAATCAGTTCCAACTGAAGCAAGTGTTGTAGTACGTCGGTATGAGACATTGGCAAAGGGTCGAAAAATCTTTCCCTCTTTTGTGGGTGCTGACGACCCTGTTGAGGGTTATGCTGGCGATGATTTTCCTGTTGCATCTGGGTTGCCATTGGGAGAACCACAGATGTTGTCTGGTAATATGAACCTTGATTTCTCCTTTTTCGCTAAACATAGACTGCCCCGGCTTCTTCGTATTGTCTCTTTTGCCCGTTTGAAAACGACTTCTTGATTCTGGAAGTAGAGGCGCCGTTGTTCTGGATTTTCCCTCGCTTCATCCAGTTTTCAACTCTTTCACCAGTCAGGATGACATCTGAGAAACTCCTGGACGAACAGCCTCCTAACCGTTTTATAAAGGACCCAGGAAGAGTATCTATGAAAAGGTCCACGGTTTCTCTATCTCGCAACGATGGTTGTACTCGGGCTGCGACCTCGCACCACCTCTGCGTGTACTCCTTAAAGCTCTTGGAGTTCTTTTGAGACAGACCCTGCAGCTGAGTTCGGCTGGGAGCCATGTCAATGTTATACTAGTACTGCTTGAGAAAGGCTTCCCCAAGTTCCTTCTAGTTACGGACAAAGTTCTTCTCCATCTTCGTATACCACTCCAGTGAGCCTCCAGACAGGCTATCCTAGAAGTAATAAATCCAAAACTTCTCGTCCTTGGTGTGCGCATCAATTTTGTGGTAGAAGGCCTGCAAGTGAGTTTTCGGGCAAGAGCTGCCAATGTACTTGTCAAAAATAGGAGGTCTGAACTTTGGAGGGATGACCACTCCTGAAACCAGCCCCATGTCAGTAACGTCAATGCCAAAGGTATCTCTATACTCCAGAGCCCTTATCTTCTCGGCCAGCAATTGGAAATCTTGATTATTGGCCTCAGCACCAAATCTTATATCTTCATTTAGCAAAGTAAATTGATCCTCCTGTCGGTCTGCTACACGAACAGGAATTGGACCACCGTCTTCAGGAGTAGGAGGCCTATTCTCCTTAGGTGGAATGACATTGTTGTTGATCGGATTGCCTAGGGCTTCCAAGGTGACCACTAGAGGATCAATTTGTGGGGGGTTAATTCTATGCATGGCGGTTCTCATTTCTTGCTGCCCATGCACTATACCCTACATTGCTGCCATGTGTAAACACCCCAAATTTGCCCTCACTCTTTATCACACCATGGCTAGTGATCTTTCATTTTTGTTTTAACATAAGCCTTACATGTTGGATTTTTGTTCCACTGCATAGTTCAAGTTCATCTGCATCTAGGGTCTGTGATCTGAGCAATCCAAGAATCCATCTGAGCCATCCCAAAGGTCTCAAAGCTTTCCAAGAGGTTCCATGTGTGTTATATCATCATATTATGCTCCTCAAAGTTCATGAAAGTCAATGGATCAGAGCTAGGGTTTTCACTACACAGATGACCAAAATTAGGGTTTTGGTTTCAGAGGCCTCAACTACAAATTTTTGGGTAATTCTTGTTTCTAATGTTCTTGATATGTTATAAGGATCATGTGTACCAAGTTTGATGAAGAAACTCATTGTGGATGTCATATGTTCACTAGGTAACTTCCTGAGCAAGTTAAGTCAAAATCAGGGCATCTGAGGCCCCAACAATGGAACCAAAGGGGTATTTTCATCAAATTGAAGTTCAATGATCTTTATTTGATCTTAGAAGTGATGGCAAGTTCACAAGATTGAAGAAATACGAGCCAATTGCAAACTTGCCATTTTTGGAAATGACTTGTAATGGAAACTTTCCATTTTGGGAAAGATTTTCAACCTCCTCTTTCATGACCAAAAATGCTTCAAATGAAAAATTCTTGGACATGAAATTTGTAGATTATGTCTTTCCCTTTTCAAAAAGTACAAGAACATGTCTTGATTCATCTTAGAACTCAAGATATGGCTTTTGAAAGTTGGCAAAAATCACATAATTTTCAAGTTCATGCCAAAGGGGGAATTTTGCAATTTCACTTGACAAGCATTCTAATGACCTCTAATGTGCACAAACACTTCATAACATGCCTATGCAACTTCAAAAGATCAGAATTGTGCATTGAACCTAGGGTTTTCATGACTGATGATCCAAGAAATTTCAAAGAGGGAAATTTGAAAAACATGTGATAACTCTTCATCCAAGCCTTCCAGCACATCAAAATCAATCCCATGGCTATCCTTAAACCAAGCTGAGGCCAAACACCCCATGAAATCACCTCTGACCCGTGCCCATACCTCATAGTACACAATCTTAACTTTTTGCAAAACCTCCCATACCAATCAACCTGTGCCACAATAACTCTCTCGCCAATCAACATTGTTTATATGGACATTAAGTAACTCATTTCATATAACACACAAGCCTGAAACATCTCATACACTCAGATTTCCAAAAACCTCAAGAAATCTTCATCTCTTCGAAATTCATCACACAACCACTAAAACTTCAATCTTTTTTCACCAATCATCTCCACATAACCTAAGGATCACAAAGCACCCATCACCATAGCCTGAAACACTCCCAAAAACAAATACGATTTCTCACTCCTCAGAACTGAAACTCACAAAGGAGGCATTTTAAACTTCATTCAAGCTTTTTAGAAGCATCAGAGGGACCATTGGAGGCTTTTTGCACAAAGGAAGAGGCCAGAAAGCTCCATTTCAAAGAACTTCATCTCAGGTAACCTCCAAGAACATTTTTTCCAGAAACGTGTTTTCATGTTATAGAATGATTCTACATGCTTCACTGATCACCATGAGGTGTTTAAAATTGAAGATGGTTGAGAAATAAGCGTTTTATGATGTTCTGAAACTTTGCCCGTGAAATGATTTATGCTTCGATTCATCATGTATGCGTGTTTTAAATGCTTTTTGATGCTTGATTCTTGCTTGTTGATGTTTAATGGTTGATTCTGGAGAGTTTGGGAGGTTCTCATAGCTTAGGGAAAGAGATAGCATTTTGTGCTCGCTGAAGAAGATGACCTGAGCTTGCTCCGGTCACCTGAATGTGTTTAGGGTTGAGATTAGGGTTAATCCAGTTAGTTTGAATATCAGCCGTAGGATCCTGTTTAGCGCGTGTGTAATACCCATATACAAAAGACATACATAAAGCATATTTTTCATATATAATATTAATAATTTGGTACTGAAATACAAATAAGTTCTTAGCAACACATTGTATTAAATATAGCCACTACAACATAAGGTACTAAACAAGGCTATATAATAGTACAAGATGTTCAACTACAAAAAGATCTAAGAGCTAGATCCGAAGATCTCAAAAGTCCACAGCGGAAGATTAAGCCAACAACTAGTAAGGATAATCAAGTCGCCTTATCCTTACCCTGAGCGGAACCTGAAGTACCTGAAATAACAACATCCACATGGGGTGAGATAAAACAACTCAGTGGGTTCACTATCTTAGAGTTCTCTCGGCTCTAAGGGTCATTTCCAACGAAATTCGAATGCTTCACCAATCAATTTACACAAGGAACAAAGACATATGGGAAACTATGGTCCACACACGATTTCAAAACACAAAAGGGAAATGTCTACCTCAAGTCCTTACAGATGCTCTAGTGAAACACATAGTAACTACATAGAGACTTATACAAGACCTTACGGAGGAAAAGACATAACAAGCGCTTCAATCCTTACGGATGCTTCCCGTGGGACTAAAGGTAACCCACCTCAAGACTTACTCAAGATTGACACATAACTAGCTTAGTACTTGCCTCAAGTCCTTACGGATGCTTCATGTGGGACTAAGGATAACCCACCTCAAGGCTTACTCAAGACCTTACGGAGGACTTATAGTCTACACTTCTCAAATCAACGCCCATGCATACACAACGGATACCTCAAGTCCTTACGGATGCTCTAGGGAAACACATAGTAACCGTATAGAGACTTATACAAGACCTTACGGAGGATCCTAAAAATGAAACATAAAACATAAATCAAACGAGTTTAAGGGAAACCTATGTACCTCATAAGTCGTACCTTTTCTCCATTTCCATTCACTCACAAGTTCCATTTTATCAAGTTTTGGTCATTTGAAAATAGTCGGGTAAAAGTCGGCTCGAAATTAATGTTTCTCAATCTTAACAGATAGATTATGCTTTAAGCTTCAAAACGATATGTGGAACGCTCAAAACGGACACTCGAATCATAAGTTACGAATTAAAAACCAAAGTTGAAACTACAGGTCTCGCTGAGCAAGCTCCTTCTTGTTGAGCGAAAATCGCCCTGGAACTTTCGCTGAGCGAGGTATGCTCGCTGAGCGAGCTACACCAGTCCAGGAAGTTCCAGCCTTACGGGAAAACACTCTTCCCACACCCAAACACTCCCAAACTTCAACCAATGCAACAAGACATGATCAAACGTATCCATTATCATAATATGAGTATTTTAGGTAGGTTTTAATCGAGTTTTAACCGTTAAACTTCCGATTTTTCTTAGGTTCCCAACTAAGTCCTAACCACAAACATTTCTAAAACTCAACCAAAATCAAAGATAAAAGTTTCTAACTAAGAACCCACCTCGAGAGATGAAGATTGGCGGAAAGATTGAGTTGATTCGACGGACGGATGATCGGGAATGAAGAATTGGAGCTTTAGGGCTTTTTCTCTCTTCTTCTTCTCTCTCCTTTTCTTCTTTTCTTCTTTCCTTACTACCCTTTTCTTTCTCTCATAATCTTTCTATATATAAAAAAAAATATAAGAAGCTTATATTTTTACCGATAAGTCAAAATTAGAGAGTATCCAAAAATGTTTCTTAATCCGATATTTTATAAAACCTCTGAGTCAGCTAATATCAATTAATAAAATATAATCCCATGAATTACTCTATTTAGTTCCATTAAAATTTCTTAGAGTATTCTGAAATAATATTATTACCAATTAATATTGTCCAGAGCTTTAAATAAAATGCGGGGTATTACATCCTCCCCCCTTAAATAAAATTCGTCCACGAATTTGAAAGATTACCTGAACAAGTGAGGATATGATTCCCGCATTTCTGATTCTAACTCCCACATAGCATCACCCGGATGCGTCTCGTCCCATTGCACTTTAACAAGTGGTATTTCTTTATTTCTCAATACCTTGGTTTCTCTCCCAACGATACGGCTTGGTTTGGGTTCAAAGGTCAAATTCGTTTCTATCTCGATAGGATCCGGCAAAATAGGCTGAAGAGGATCGGGGATGAACCTACAAAGTTGGGATACATGAAAGACATCATGTATTTCAGATAGAGATGGCGGCAAGGCTAAACGGTAAGTGACTTCACCAATCCTTTCTAGGATCTGATACGGTCCTACGTATCTCGGACTTAACTTACGTGACTTAAACGGTCCTTTCAATCTTAATCTCGGAGTGACTTTCAAATACACATGATCGCCTTCCTCGAATTCCAGGGGTCTCCTTCGATTGTCATCATAACTCTTCTGACGATCTTGGGCCTGCTTTATCTTTTCTCGGATCATACGAATCTTTTCCGTAGTCTCTTGAATAATTTCCGGTCCTAGAATTCTATCTTCATCCACTTCGGACCAACACAGCGATGTTCTACACTTTCTTCCGTACAAAGCCTCATACGGAGCCATTCCGATGCTCGCGTGATAACTGTTATTGTACGAAAATTCTTTCAATGGAAAAATTTCTTTCCAATTTCCTCTGCTCTCTAAAACACATTCCCTCAACATATCCTCCATCGTTTGAATCGTACGCTCCGTCTGACCATCCGTTTGAGGATGATTAGAAGTACGCAAGCGCAAATTCGTACCTATGGCTTATTGGAACACCTTCCAAAATCTCGAAGTGAACTTCGGATCTCTATCCGATACAATACTGGATGGAACACTGTGCAATCTCACAATTTCAGCAATAAACAACCTTGCAAGCTGACTTGCCTTATATGTAGTCCTCACGGCTAAGAAATGCGCAGATTTCGTTAGTCGGTCTACAATCACCCAAACAGAGTCATAGCCACCCTGAGTACTCGGTAAACCTACTACAAAATCCATAGAGATACTATCCCATTTCCAAATTGGAATGTCCAAAGGTTGTAACAATCCACCTGGCCTTTGGTGCTCAATCTTCACTTGCTGACACACTGCACATTCTGACACAAATACAACAATGTCCTTTTTCATTCCAGACCACCAATACTCTCTCTTCAAGTCTTGATACATCTTCGAAGAACCTGGATGTATCATAAAAGAACCTTTATGTGCTTCTTCCAGAATTATTCTCTTTAACACATCGTCATTCGGAACACAAATTCTTTGATTAAATAGGATGACCCCATCTAATGCTCTCACGAAACTCGGTTGGAGTAACAGTCCTTGCAGCTTCTCATCCAAAACTTGCGCTTGTTGAATATCATTCCTCAATGTATAACTAATATTCATGTTTCCCATGATTACGCCATTCGGAGTCCAAACAAACTGAAGGTTAAGATCTCGAAACTTTTCTAACAATGTATACTCTAATACCATCAATTCGGCACTACGAATCGCTTTTCTACTCAAGGCATCTGCCACTTTGTTTGCTTTTCCAGGATGATACTTCAACTCAAGGTCATAATCCTTCAAATACTCCTTCTGATCAAAGAGGTACTTCAAACTCTTATGATCACTACACATCTCAAAATGCACACCATACAAATAGTGTCGCCACACCTTCAAAGTAAACACCACGACCGCTAATTCAAAATCATGCATAGGATAATTCTTCTCATGAACTCTCAACTGCCTGGAAGCATATGCCACCATCTGCCCCTCTTGCATGAGAACACCTCCTAAACCCATCATTGAAGCATCACATAACACTTTATAAGATTTGTTAGGATCGGGAATAATCAAGACTAGAGCAGTTGTCAATCTCTCTTTCAACCACACAAAACTTTGTTCACAATCAGAATCTCATTCAAAATCGAAGTCCTTCCTAGTGAGTTTAGTTAACGGTAACGCCATCTGGGAAAAACCTTTAATAAATCTTCTATAGTAACCTGCCAAACCTAGGAAGCTTCTCACTTCCGTAACATTCTTCGGTCTCTCCCAATTAATTACAGCTTCTATCTTCGACGGGTCTACAACTACACCTCCTTGTGATATAACATGACCAAGGAACTTGACTTCTGACATCCAGAATTCACACTTACTAAACTTAACAAAAAGTTGCTTTTCGTGCAGTATCGATAGGACAATCCTTAGATGTTCTTCGTGCTCTTGCGGAGTACGAGAATAGATAAGAATATCATTGATAAAGATCACCATAAATTTATCCAAATAATTCTGGAATATCCGATTCATGTAGTCTATAAAAACAGCTGGAGCAATCGTCACACCGAAAGGCATTACTAAGAATTTGTAATGACCGTAACGGGTTCTGAACGCAGTCTTCGGAACATCAGAACTTTTCACACGAATCTGGTGATAGCCCGATCTCAGATCAATCTTCGAGAACACGCAGGTTCCTTTCAATTGATCTAGAAGATCGTCTATCATCGGTAAGGGGTATTTATTCTTAATTGTAACCTTGTTCAACTTTCGATAATCGATGCACAGCCTCATACCAGCATCCTTTTTCTTTACCAACAACACTGGAGCTCCCCACGGTGAGACACTAGGTCTTACAAAATGTCTTGCCATCAAATCTTCTAATTGATCCTTCAACTCTTTCAACTCGAGCGGAGACATCTGATAAGGGGAAACTGATAGAGGAGTCGTTCCCGGTATCAGGTCGATTGAGAATTCAACTTCCCTCACCGGAGGTAAGGAAGTGACATCTTCAGGTAAGACGTCGGAAAATTCACAAACTATCGGAATGTTCAAAACTTGCTGGTCAATACTTCCCTCTTTAGTAAGGACAAGAAAAACAGATTTCTCTTGCTCCAACAGAAAATTTACCATTCCAATCGTACCTTCTAAGATCGTTGCCAAAACATCTTTCAGAGGCATTTCAACAGAGGGAATGAGGATCAACTTCTCTTCACACCCAATAAACACAGAATTAGCAAACAACCAGTCCATCCCCAGGATAACATCAATTTTCTTAAGGGGCAAACAAATGAGATCAATCTGAAAGACTCTGCCGTCCACGGTCAACGTACAATTCTCACACTTAAGCAGCGTCTCGACTGATTCATCCATAGCGGTAGTAACCACCATTGGAGGGGACAAGGGAAAAATTCGAAACCCAAGTCGCTTCGCACAAATAGTAGAAATAAAGGAATGCGTAGCTCCACAATCAAATAAAACAAGACAAGGATGGTTGTTAATAAGACAATTACCCGCAATCAAGGAATTGTCGCCTTTCGTCTTCCTGGCGTCCATAGTATAAACTCTCCCTTGAGTCAGATCCTTCCTCTGAGGGAAATCCCTAGAAATGTGTCCTTCCTTTTGACAATGATAGAAAAATACATCGTTCTGCTCACACCTTCCAAAATGATTCTTGCGACATCGAGGGCAAGAAGGAGGAGCACTGGATCTAGGACTCGACACCTATTTCCCCTTGAAGGGTTGAGGCCTCGGCCTAAAAGATTGACTAGCCCTCCCCCTATCTCCTTGAACCACTCTTCCGGTACTGGCTTCTGCTTGAACTTTCTTCAAACTATGTTCCGCGATATAGCATTGCCTCAACATCTCGGAGTAAGTAGTGAATTCCCTTTGAGAGACACTATGCGAGATCTCGGCCCTTAGCCCAAACAATAACTGGTCAATTTTCCACCTCTCATTAGGGGCATACATAGCCTGCCTAGAGTAGGCCGCCATGTCCTCAAACTTCTCAGCATAACTGGCCACAGTCATGCTCCCTTGCCTCAATTGTTGAAATTCAAACTCTTTTTGCGTCCTCAAGGAACTCGGGAAATACTTTTCCATAAAAACTGTCTTAAATTGTTGCCAAGCTCTTGGAATTTCTTGTACCATCATCAAGTTGGAGGCACTTTCCCCCCACCTAGCAGCAGAACCCTTTAGTAAATGTGACGTGAAGGTCACCTTGTCTTCTTCACTACAAATCACAATCTGGAATATCCTCTCCATTCCAATAACCCATTCATGAGCCTTAACCAGATCCAACCCGCCAGGAAACTCCTGAGGGTTCATGCGGAAGAAGTATCTAAATGTTCCACCCGCAGCTCCAGGAGCAACCACGTGAGGGTGAAGGCCCCCACTCATCTGATGTATCATTTCTTGTATGAATTGGTGCTGCTGTTGCTGCATCTGCTGGATAAATTGGAACATAGGAGCATTCCCATCGCTACCTGCTTGATCGCTATCGGGAGGAGTGAGACTGGGTTGAGCACGAGTTCCACGTCTACCAGCCATATTTCCTAAATGTCATCAAAACAGGATTAAGTTGATCAGGCTTAATACCATAAACATAACATTTAGTCCTACTGCCAGTCAACGAGCATGAGCGGAAGGAAACACTTATAATATTTCAAGGCTAGGTCGAGGATACGACCTGCTCTGATACCAACTGTAATACCCATATATAAAAGACATACATAAAGCATATTTTTCATATATAATATTAATAATTTGGTACTGAAATACAAATAAGTTCTTAGCAACACATTGTATTAAATATAGACACTACAACATAAGGTACTAAACAAGGCTATACAGTAGTACAAGATGTTCAGCTACAAAAAGATCTAAGCGTTAGATCCGAAGATCTCAAAAGTCCACAGCGGAAGATTAAGCCAACAACTAGTAAGGATAATCAAGTCGCCTTATCCTTACCCTGAGCGGAACCTGAAGTACCTAAAATAACAATATCAACATGGGGTGAGATAAAACATCTCAGTGGGTTCACTATCTTAGAGTTCTCGCGGCTCTAAGGGTCATTTCCAACGAAACTCGCATGCTTCACCAATCAATTTACACAAGGAACAAGGACATAGGGGAAACTAGGGTCCACACACGATTTCAAAACACAAAAGGGAAATGTCTACCTCAAGTCCTTACGGATGCTCTTGTGAAACACATAGTAACTACATAGAGACTTATACAAGACCTTACAGAGGAAAAGACTTAACACGCGCTTCAATCCTTACGGATGCTTCCCGTGGGACTAAAGGTAACCCACCTCAAGACTTACTCAAGATTGACACATAACTAGCATAGTACTTGCCCCAAGTCCTTACGGATGCTTCACGTGGGACTAAGGATAACTCACCTTAAGGCTTACTCAAGACCTTACGGAGGACTTATAGTCTACACTTCTCAAATCAACACCCATGAATACACAACAAATACCTCAAGTCCTTACGGATGCTCTAGGAAAACACATAGTAACTGCATAGAGACTTATACAAGACCTTACGGAGGATCCTAAAAACGAAACATAAAACATAAATCAAACGAGTTTAAGGGAAACCTATGTACCTCACAAGTCGTACCTTTTCTCCATTTCCATTCACTCACAAGTTCCATTTTATCAAGTTTTGGTCATTTGAAAATAGTCGGGTAAAAGTCGGCTCGAAATTAATGTTTCTCAATATTAATAGATAGATTATGCTTTAAGCTTCAAAACAATGTGTGGAGCGCTCAGAACGGACACCCGAATCATAAGTTACGAATTAAAAACCAAAGTTGAAACTACAGGTCTCGCTGAGTGAAAATCGCCTTGGAACTTTCGCTGAGTGAGGTATGCTCACTGAGCGAGCTACATCAGTCCAGGAAGTTCCAGCCTTACGGGAAAACACTCTTCCCACACCCAAACACTCCCAAACTTCAACCAATGCAACAAGACATGATCAAACGTATCCATTATCATAATATGAGTATTTTGGTAGGTTTTAATCGAGTTTTAACCGTTAAACTTCCGATTTTTCTTAGGTTCCCAACTAAGTCCTAACCACAAACATTTCTAAAACTCAACCAAAATCAAAGATAAAAGTTTCTAACTAAGAACCCACCTCGAGAGATGAAGATTGGCGGAAAGATTGTGTTGATTCGACGGACGGATGATCGGGAATGAAGAATTGGAGCTTTAGGGATTTTTCTCTCGTCTTCTTCTCTTCTCCTTTTCTTCTTTTCTTATTTCCTTACTAACCTTTTCTTTCTCTCATAATCTTTCTATATATATAAAAAATATAAGAAGCTTATATTTTTACCGATAAGTCAAAATTAGAGAGTATACGAAAATGTCTCTTAATCTGATATTTTATAAATCCTCTGAGTCAGCTAATATCAATTAATAAAATATAATACCATGAATTACTCTATTTAGTTCCATTAAAATTTCTTAGAGTATTCCGAAATAATATTATTACCAATTAATATTATCCAGAGCTTTAAATAAAATACGGGATATTACCGTGTGTTTGTAGGGTCCAGATTGATCAACTTAAGCCCTAATCCAATTTAATTAAATCAATTAGTTAATTAACACAGTTTGAATGAGAGCCGTACAGATGCGCGCGTGGTCAATTCCCACCCTCCCCAGTTTGAATCTCAACCTTCAGATGCGCTGACTTGCATTTTAATTCATTTTATTTTCATTTCATTTGCATAATTATTTTAAAATATCAAAAAGCATTCAAAAAATATGAAACTTTGCATTCTGATTTCAAATATTTTTCTCAACCTGAAAACAATTTTTATTTTATTTTTTGCATTAAAAATTTATTTTTAAAATATTTAAATGTTATTTTGAATTAATTAAAGTATTTTAATTAATTAAAAATACATTTAGGTTTCGAAAAATCACCAAAAATATCATGAACCATTCCAATTCATTTAGAAATATTTCCAAACTCTTCACACAAATTTCTTTTTAGGTTTGATTATAGTTTGCCAATTTTCTTTGAATTAAGGGTCATTAAAATCATATTTTTTAACCCTAGCTTTGAAAAATCATTTCTGCCTAACCAAGACGAGTTTGAACTTGATTCTTTTTGCATTGTGTTACATATTGCATTTAGTTTATAGGTCATTTTCCTCATAAATGTATATTGCATTTTCAAATTGATTTGCATTTGTTCCTTTGAACCACCCAAAAACCCTAAAAAACTTAGGAAATCATAACTTTTGATAGGTTAGGCTTCTGACCTCCTCCTTTGGGGTGTGACCTAATATGGGATTAGGGTTTATTTGAGCTTGGTTTCAAATTTTTATCATGTTATATGCTTCTGTTTTATCCATTTGCATCTTACATGTCCATAAAACCCTAATTTTATGTGTTCATTTGCATTCACCTTGCATATGCATCATTACATGAACTTGTCATGACATTTCATGCATTCATTTTTCATCTTAGACATCTTAGGACATGTTAGAACCTTGCTTGATCATTTCTTCATCCATTTGCCATGTTTAGCATTCATTTCATTTCATAAACTTTCATGTGTTTTTAAACTTCAAAGCATGTTTTCTTTGCATCTCATCTTTGTATGATCACACATATGCATTTTGTATGCCTTTGCATCATCTCACATGACATTTGCACAACATAAACACTTCTGACTTTGATCATTTCATCTGATTTCACCTCATTCCTTTATGCTTTATACTTTGTGCATTCATACTAACACTTTCAGGTTTTGGTAAGTTATTGTGGGAGGTGGATTTGCCTTCACCTCTCATTTCTTCTTATCTCTTTCATTTGCATTCTAACTTGTCTTTGAAGTGAATTTGATTCACTTATGTTCCATCTCTCACTTTCTTTCTTTAAGTTACTTATCTTCTTCAATGAAGAAAATAACTTGTTCTTCATTCACATCCTCCTTTCATCTGCTTCTTCCATTGGTGGCTTCCTTGAAGATCTCTCTCTTAAGCCTCATGAACCATAGGATATCCAAGCATGATAATAATTAGGGTTGTGATTAGTCCCCCTTAGCTTTTTACCTTTGAGTCTCCTTGAGTCTCTCTTCTCATCTCAATAATCAGAGACTAAACTCTTAAGGTTTTAGGACTTTGGAATTAGGGTTATGCCTGCATCCTTCTCTTAGGATGGAGTGTATAACTTTAATCCTAAGTCTTAAACCCTTAATTAGTTTAAACCTCTTAATCAAATCATCTAATAATCACTAAGATTTTATCTTGTAACTTGGGCCTTACATTAGGGTTCTAATTCTTCCTTATGGTTAAGAAGGACTAACCCTAGTGTTCAATGGACAAGTCCCCCTCAAGTTGTCTTACAAACCATAAAATCCATTTCTTAATCTCATCCCTTAAATAAAATCCACTTAATAAAAGCTTTGTTATATAATGAATTTAATCCCTAACCATGGATTAAATTGAGGTATCTTCCTCAGCTTAAGTGTTCTCATCTATTATCCTTCTATTAGGATGGTGTAATGAGTCCACTAATCTGTGATTAGAGATTAAACTCATTACTTAACACTAAACAAAAACCCAAAAACATCTAAATAATCACAAGTAGGTTAATGATCTTAATCCTACATCATCATGGTAATTAAGTTGAGATGCTTATCTCATACTTAAGTATGCTCATTATCCCTAATCAGGGAGCATATAATGAGTTTACAAGCCCTTGATTTAGGCTTAAGCTCATTAACTTATGCAAAACACCAAAAACAATAAAAAATTGAAAACACAAAAACAAACAATAATCGTCTCCTCCGAGATTCTTTTCTCATCACACTCATTCTATAAACGAGAACTTGCTTCTTCTGTCCAATGCAAGACAGTTAGCACTCGAGCCAGACGAGTCATACACTTGAGCATAGACAAGTAAGCAGTTCACAGTCAATTTATCTTCCAGTATCTTTGAGTCGAACTACGGTGTTCTGACTTCCTCATTACACGCGAGGATACGTAGGCATAACTTAACAGTTATCGAACAAAAGTCTCTGTGTCATCCCCCTCTTTCAGCATTCTTTCTAAGCCTCAATTCCTGAGCAATTCACCTTTTTGCGCTGACACTTGTATATTTCTTTTCCAGCTTTTGCACACAGATAACACATACACCTACCCCTTTAAGCACAATCTTTTAAATGTGGATCCCGTCGAGTACGACGGACAATATGGGTGCTAATACCTTCCCAGGTTGTAACCAACCCCCTTTCTCAGTTTTTCTGGTTCGCAACCGCCTTATCCATCTTTTGTTAGGTTTATGCAGCTTTACCTTTCCTTCGGGATAAAAATGCCTAGTTGGCGACTCTATTCAATTCATTTTCATTTTCTCCTTTCGCCGACCGTTCGCGTCTGTACCCTGTGGACCCTGGTGTCTTTTCGGGGGAGCGACAGCTTGGCGACTCTGATGGGGAAGAGATCATGCAACCAGGGCTTCTGGTTCTTTTTGTGGGTTTCTCCTAGCGCTTGTTTGATTTGTGTTTATGGGGGTGTTATGTGTGCTTTTTATTTATTGCTTTATTTATTGCTTTCTGTACAACTTTATTTATCGCTTTCATTTACTGTTTATATGCATTTCATATTGTTATCATCATATCATTTGTGTTGGATCTTCTGTCTGTTTTGGTGGGAGGGTTATTGAGTGAGTAAGGTTCCATACCGGGGACCTGAGTGACACATAGTGTAAACACCCCAAATTTGCCCTCACCCATTCACACCATGGCTTGTGATCATTTCATATGCATAAACACAATCATATCATCTCACACCACATTTTTTGATTCACTGCATTGGTTCAAAGTCATCTGCATCTAGGGTTTGTGATTTGAGCAATCCAAGAGCTTCTTGAGCCACTCCAGAGGTAATCAATCACTTCAAAGGGGTCCATGTATGTTCAAGCATCATATTATATCCTCTCAAAGTCAAGAATGTCAAAAATCACAAGAACTGAGGATGGTATGGAAGCAGAGCCAGGTTTGACTGCACAGATGACCTAGAATTAGGGTTTTGGTTTCAGAGGCCATAACTCCAAATTTTTTTGGTCATTCTTGTTTCTATTGGTCTCTATATGGTATAGGGAGTATGCATATCAATTTTCATGAAGAAATTCCTTAGGGAAGTCATCTGATCAAGAGTTGACTTTTCAAGCAAGTCAGTGCAAAATCAGGGCATCTGAGGCCCCCAATGACCCAACCAAAGGGTGTTCTTCATCATTTTGATTGTATATGATCTTTATTTGATCATGGAAGAGGTTGGAAGTCCACAAAATTGAAGAATTTTAAGTCTTGTGCAAAGTTGACTTTTTGGGAAAGTTTGACTTTTAATGAAATTGCCATTTTGGGAAACTTTTTCAACCCTTGCTTTTTGATTCAAAAATGTTTCAAATGAAAAAACTTTGGTCATAAAAGTTGTAGAATAGGTTTTTCCCTTTTCAAAAAGTACAAGAACATGACCTAATTCATTTTGGATCAAAAGTTATGGCTCACCAAAGTTGGCAAAAATCACAAAATTTCAAAGTTTCTACCAAAGAGGCATTTTGCAAAATGACTTGATCAAGTGTTCTAAAGCTACCAAATGGACTTCTAAACTTCACAACATGATTACATAACCTCTAAAAGTCAGATTGCACCAAAGAATTATCTCATTTCATGCTTTGAAACTCAAGAATTCACAAAGGGGCCAAAACTTGTGAAATTTGCAAAACACATCATAAACTTTATGCAACTTGCTGAATCATCTCAAATCAAGTTCCATGGTTCTCCCTAAACACAGCTGAACACAACCATGCTCCTGTCCTAGCCTGCCACTTGCCCATACCTCCAAGTACAACTTGCTTGACTTTTTGCAACTTGAAGCCATACCAATCCCACAGTGACACAACCACTCTCTGCCCAATCCAAACTTTACAAACACATCCCAAGGATTCATTTTCATAAGACACACAAGCCTGAAAGCTCCAAGAACACAGCATACTCAAAAATCCTCTCATTTGCAAAAGCCTTCGAATCTCTTGATTCAGCCATCAAACCTTCAAACTTTTTTTCACCATTCAACTCCACAAACCTTGCTGATCATTTCCCTGCCCTCATTTTGCCCTAAAACCTCCACAATCAAAAACACGATTTTCACATTTCATGAACTGAGATTCTGCAAACTCTCTCTAGAGGCTATTTAAACTCCAACCAAGCATTGCAAGCTTCTTAGGAGGACCATTGGAGTGGATTTGAGGCAAAGAACTGGCCAGAAAGCCCCTGATTCGAAAGCTCAAGCTCAGGTAGCCATGGCATTTATTTTTCCATAACTCTCATTTTATGTTATAGAATGATTCTACATGCTTCACTGATTGCCATGATGTGTTTAGTTTTGAAAATAGTTGAGAAATGAGTATTTCACAAGCTTCTGAAATTTCTGTGTTCTTTTCCGTTTTGCTTCGATTCATGGATTTGATGATGAATAAATGATTTTTGGTGAGTGATTCTTGTTGGGGGTGTTATGGGGATCATTTCTGGAAAGTTAGAGGGCTTGGGGATGCGTAGGGAGTGAGATAGCATAAGTGGCTTGCCGGAGAAGATGACCGGAACACTGTTCCGGTCATCTGAAAGTAATCAGGGCACTGGATTAGGGCTAAACCATAATTAGCGAAATTTGAACGTAGGCCGTCCAGATGCGCGCCAGGTCCACTCCCGCGCGTGTGAATTTGAATCTGGGCCCTTAGATGCGCATACTTTTCCATTTTCAGATTAATTTCATTTTGTTTTTCCTTTTAATTCATTTGTTTTCTCATATTTATTAAAAATAGCAAAACAATCTTAAAAATTCTGGAAATTTTTGTACAAAGTTTTATTAATTTTCAGAAACCAAAAACATTTTTATTTTTATTTTTCTCATTTTAAAATATTTTTAAATCATTTAAAAGTTTATTTTTAATTAATTAATGAGAATTAATTAATTAAAAATACTTTTAGGTATTTAAAAATCACCAAAAAATTCATGAAACCTGTAAAATCATTTAGAAACATTGTCAAACCTTCAAACCAAATTTCTTTTTTGATCTTGATGTCTTTTGAGAATTTTTCATGGAATTAAAATCATTTCAAGGCATTATTTTGATCCAAACTTCAAAAAATCATTTCTGCCTAACCATTGAGAGTTGGACTTTGATTCTTTTTGCATTGTGTTTTGCATCTCATGTAGTTTGTAAGATTAAATTGGCATGATTTGATCTTTCATTTTCAATTTGTTTGACATTTTTCTTGTTAAGGTACCCTAAAACCCTAGAAATCTTTGGAAATTCATAACTCTAATTAGGTTAAGAGTTGGAACCTCTCCTTTGGGCAGTGAGTTAGTATAGGTTTAGGGTTCCTTTGAATGCATTTTCAATTTTTTTTATCTTGAGGTTTGCTTCTGATTTTGGTTTTTGTTTGATACATTGATCATAAACCCTAATTTGAGCTTCCATATGCATCCATTTTGCATTTGCTTGCATATCTTGACTTGCCATAGCATTTTGTGCATCCATTTGATTCATTTGACATATTAAGACATGTTAGAAGCATGTTTGATCATTGCATCTTGCATTTGCCATGTTGTATGCCTTTAGCACTTCATAACTTTTCATGTATGTTCATGGTTCTTAACTTGCTTCATTTGCATCCATAAGTTTGTATGATCATCCCCATGTGTTGTTTCATGTTTGCATCATCCCATAGCATCATTATCATCATGTATATGCTTCTGGTTTTGGTTTGTACCATGTCATTTCATCTCATTTTGCATTGCAATGCATTCCTTTACTAACTTTTCAGGTGGTAAGTAACTTTGAGAAGTGAATTTGCCTTCACTTCTCACATCTTCTTTTCATTTCTTTTATGCATCCTTGATGCATTTTGTTATGTGTTTGAGAATGAGCTTTCTCTTTCTTCTTCATCTTACTTTCTTTCCTCAAGTGACTTGACTTCTTGAATGAAGCAAGTTACTTTGCTTCTCTTGGCTCCTTTTCATCTGCTTCCTGGTGGTTCTTCTGAAGTTTTCTCTTGTTAAACCTCACAAACCTTAGGAACAACCAAGCATGACAATGATTAGGGTTTTGATTAGTCCCCCCACTTAGTTTTACCTTTGTGTCTCATTGAGTCTTCTCTTCTCATCTCATAATCAGGGACTAAACCCTAAAGGCTTTAAGACTTTGTGATTAAGCTTATGCCTGCATCCTTCTATTAGGATGGAGTGTATAACTTTAATCCTAAGTGTTAAACCCTTAATGTGTTTAACTCCTTTAATCAATTCACATAATAATCATCAAGACATCACACTTGTAACTTGGGCCTTGCATTAGGGTTCTAATTCTTTCTTAATTGGTTAAGAAGGACTAACCCTAGTGTTAATGGACAAGTCCCCCTCAAGTTGTCTTACAAATCATAAAACTCACTTCTTCATCATATCAGTAACTAAAATCCACTTAACAAAGGTTTTGTTTTGTCATGAGTTTAATCCCTAATCATGGATTAAGTTGAGGAGCTTTCCTTAGCTTAAACATTCTCATCTATTATCCTTCTATTAGGATGGTGTAATGAGTCTGTTTAATCCCTGATTATGGCTTAATCTCATTACTTAACACTAAACAAAACACCAAAAACATCTAAATAATCACAAGTAGGTTAATGATCTTAATCCTGCATCAAAGGTGATTAAGTGTGAGAATCTGACTTCACACTTAAGGTATTCTCATTACCCCTAATCAGAGGGAAGATGTGATGAGTTTACTAACCCATTGGTTTAGGCTTAAGCTCATTAATTTATGACAAACTCTCAAAAGCAATAAAAGACTGAAAACTCAAAAACAAACAATAATCGTCTCCTTTGGGATTCTTTTCTCACCTCATTCACTCACAAACGAGAACTTGCTTCTTCCGTCTAATGCAAGACAGTTTGCATCTGTGCCAGACAGATCATACACTTGAGCATAGGCAAGCAAGCAGTTCACAAGTCAATTCATCTTTCAGTCTCTTTGGGTCGAACTACGGTGTTCTGACTTCCTCATTGCACGAGAGGATACGTAGGCATAACTGAACAGTTATCGAACAAAAATCTTTGTATATTCCCTTCTCTTTCTAGCATCATTCTTTAAGCCTCATTATCATGAGCATTTCATTCTTGTTCTCACACTAACACATTATTTATACACTTCACTTCTTTTACACTGACACCTGTACATCCTTTTCCAGCTCTTTTATGCACAAATTGCACTGACACTACCCCTTTAAAACACAAATCTTTTAAGCGTGGATCCCGTCGAGTACGACGGACAATCTGGGTGCTAATACCTTCCCAGGTTGTAACCAACCCCCTTTCTCAGTCTCTCTGGTTCGCAACCGTCTTATCCATATCTTTCTAGGTTTATGCAGCATTACCTTTCCTCCGGGATAAAAATGCCTAGCTGGCGACTCTATTCATTTCCTGTGAGTTCACTCTTGTGTGTTATCACACCCTCTTTCGCCGACCGTTCGTGTTTGTACCCCATTTGACCCGGCTTCATTTGGCGGGAGCGACAGCTTGGCGACTCTGCTGGGGAATCTTATACTGTAACCAGGGCTTCTGGTTCTTTTTGTGGGTTCCTCCTAGCGCTTGTTTGATTTGTGTTTACGGGGGTGTTATGTGCTATTTGTGCTTGTATTTGTATTTATTTTTTGCTTTATGTACAGTTGTTTTATTGCTTTCTTTATAGCTTTACATATATCATACTGTCATACTGTGCTGGCTGGATCTGTTTTGTTGCTTTGGTGGGTGGGTGTTCTATTGAGAGTTGAGGTCCTATACCTGGGACCTGAGTGACACCTAGGCTAGAGTGGTTCATGTTCTTTCCCATTCCATTTCGGTCTGGTGCGGGAATATGAAACACGATTCAGATATGGGTTTCTTCTTGAGAACTCTGTGCTACAGATTTCCTGTAGTGCTAGGGCTATTTGGGAAGCCTGCTAAGTCTGGATGACCTTTAGTATTGACCTTCAGAAACTGAGGTGAATTAGAGGAGGATCTTTTATGGTTATTGTAAACACTGTACCTCCAGGTTAGAAGTGTTTACACTTCTCATAACTGATCCAAGTCTGAGGATCCTTGTTTTAGAACATCACCTGTGAGGGGGTTGGGCTGTTTACAGGTTTGCAGGTACCTTTGACCTCAGCATACCCTGTTACTTTGTTTTGATTAAGAGTACTCCATTTTGGAACAGTTCTTGTGATTTTTAACCCTGGACATGTGACTCTTTATTTGAGTCCCCCACCTTGGTTACTGGACTTATGAACCTCCATCTGGATTTCTTGAACATACTTGGACTTATATCAGAGCACTTGATCAGATCCAGCTCAGTCACAAACCCTTGCATATCATTTGCATACATCATCATTGCATCATTTTAACATGTGTTTATTTGTTTTTCAGGGTATCCATACTATATTTTTGGCTTGGTTTTGACCCCTTCATCAGCATAGACCTATCTTCATCAGTATCTACTTCAGCTATCAGCTACCTGCTTCAGTCACCTGCATCACCAGTCTCAGCCTACCAGTGGCCCATCTCCAGTGTTATTCTCAGCACCTGTTCTTCAGCAACATGGCACCTAAGAAAAGCAATATCTCCTACCATTTCTTTGAGCCTGAGCTAGCTGGCATCAGGAGGATCCAGACCCTGATTACTCCAGACCATATACCACTATTCAGAGAACATTATGGAGGCATACTTGATGTGGTTATGGATTTGGACCCCTCCCAGAGGAGCTTGATTCATACTTGCTTGCAGTTCTATGATCCCCCTCTGAGGTGCTTCACCTTCCAGGATTTTCAGATAGGGCCTTTATTAGAGGAGTATTCATCATTAGTCGGCATACCTATCAGGGGTGGAGTCCCCTTCAACCCTGAGATGGCTTTCCCAAGTAATGAAGAAGTGGCAAAGGCATTGTATCTGGAACCTTGTCTGATTGGGCAGAATATGACTACCAAGGCTGGAATCTCTGGTCTACATTTGGATTTCTTGACCTCTCAGGCTACCCTGAAGGCTTCTTTGGGAGAGTGGAAGGCAGTTTGTGCTTTGTTGGCCCTTAGCATATATGGGGTCATACTTTTTGCAGATGAGCCTAAGTTTGTAAGCAAGAGTGCGATCCATCTTTTCATCCTGAGGAACCCAGTGCCCACCTTACTGGGAGACTTCTACTACTCTGTCCATCAAAGGAATGAAAAGCAAAGGGGAAGATTAGTAAGGTGCTGTGCTCCTTTGTTCCATACTTGGCTGCTCAAACACTTGCCAAAGACTGATGCATTCTTGAACCCTCACCAGCAGAAAAATTGGGCTAGGAGGCTTGTTGCTCTAACCTCAGATGACATCAGGTGGTGCACTCAGAGCACTAAGGGCAGAGACATCATTACTAGTTGTGGGCAATTTCCCAATGTACCTCTGATAGGAGTGAAGGGTTGCATCAACTATAACCCTCTGCTATTCAAAAGACAACTGGGCTATGCATTGGTCCACCCTCCTAGGGTACAAGATCTAGCTGAGACCCTTTATTGTGAGATCAAGCCTAATCTGGCTATTGTCAGACAAGCATCCTGGGCTTGGGACAATGTCCATACTAAAGGGGTAACCATTCTTGGGAGATGCAACAATGTGGCCTCAGCTCAGTACTATGAGTGGTCTCATGCCAGGGCTCAAATTTCTGGGATGCCCTTCACCCTTGAAGACACACCTGGACCATCCTCAGCACCACCTCCTGCCACTGTCAGTTTAGAAGAGTTTGAGAAATTGAAAGAGAGAAATGAGAAGCTGACTCAGGCTCTACAGAAGACCCTCTAGGAGAGGAGTGATGGTCGGCTGGACATTGAAAGGTTAGAAAAGCTAAAAGTGGAGCATCTAGCTAGGATTGAGAAGTCAGAGGACTATATTAAGAAGTCAAGGACTGGAGATCAGATCTTGAAGAATGCCTGCAAAGAGGCTCAGTTCCAGAAGGCCAGGACTGATTTGTATCTGAAAGAGAGTCAAGCTAGGTGGGTCAGGATCACCGAAGCTCGTACTCAGGAGGATAAAAGGACTCAGGATAAGATTGAGCAGCTGGAGGCTAGTGCAAAGGAGCAACAGGAAGCCCTGCTAGCAGCCCAAAGGGAGATCTCAGAGTTGAAGATTAGAGCTGGTGTGAAGAGGTCAAAGGACCAGAGTCAACACAAGAAGCTAACTGCAGCTGTTACTACCAGGAATCTCCTTATCAGGAATCTTACAGAGCGTCCAGCTGATCCTGTGACTGAAGCACTTCTCAAGGAAGTTCAGGAGGATGAGTTTGGTCTTGGTGTTTGACTTTTGCCTGTTGTTGCTTTCATTCCATGTACTTTTACTTTCTTATGTTGTATTTTGACCCCTCAGAGGGCATGATTGATAAGAAACAAACTATGTATCATGTACTTTTTGTAATATATGTATTAGTTTGTTCTATCTGAGTTCTTCAAGCAACATTACAAGCATCTTCCCCAGGGGTCTGGAAAGGTCAAAACCAAGTGCCAAGTCGGATACCTTGAAAACAAATAAGCATACTGCATTGCATACTAACCTTTTGTTTTGTTTTGCAGGTTTTTGTTTTGTTTTTGTTACTAACTCTGTTGTGGTTCAGGAACTATTGCTCGACGTCGGGTGTTCCCACTCAACCGTCCACACAGATATCCCACCCGCAACAACCTTCCGGGTATACAGATGGACCAGGTACAGCAGGACCTTACAGAGGTCAGGAACCAAATGGCCAATGAGAGATTGGAAATGAGGAATCAGATGACACAATTTATGGAGGTGATGAATAATATGGCTCAAAGCCAAGAGAGATTAAGAGCACTAGTAGAGAGGCAGAATCAGGAAGACCCCCGTCTAGGGACTGGTGGGACAAGCAACAATGAGAGGGTTCAGCCTCACATCAACCCACCTGTATTTGGACCCCACCTTCATCCAGAGATCAACATTCCCGCTAATGTGCAAGGGAATGCTACTACAGGCAGAGTGCTGCAAGAAGACCCCCAGGAAGATCAGTTCACAGTGATGGGAGCTGGGGATGAAGCCTATGACAGAAGGCTAGATGAAATTGCTGAGAAACTAAGATCCCTGGAGTCCCAGAATTCTTTGGGTTTTGATGTTATGGACATGGGCTTAGTGGACGGGGTCAGGATTCCCCACAAATTTAAACCACCGTGCTTTGAGAAGTACAACGGGACTTCCTGTCCCCGGACCCATTTACAATCCTTTCTGGGGAGGCTGAAGGCATACACCATGGATGAAAAGCTATGGATGTTTTATTTTGAGGATAGCTTAACAGGAGCTTCAAGGGAATGGTACTCTCATCTGACTAGAGCAACCATCAGGTGTTGGAAGGATTTGGCTGAGGCCTTCATTAGACAATACCAGTATAATTTGGATATGGCTCCCAACAGGACCCTCCTGATGGGAATGTCGCAATCATCCAGAGAAAGCTTCCGGGAGTACGCCCAGAGGTGGAGACAGCTCGCTGCTGCTGTCCAGCCACCCATGTCAGAGAGGGAGATGGCTGATATGTTTATGAACACCCTCCAACGGACATACATTGACAGGCTAGCTGCCTTTTCTTCTACCAGCTTTGCAGATGTAGTCATAGCTGGAGAAAGAATTGAGAGCCTGTTAAAGATGGGTAAGATTTCTGACAACGGTACAAGCTCGTCCAGCAACCCCAGAAAACCTTTTGTAGGTCCAAGAAGGACTGGTGAGACCAATGCTATCCATGCCAGCAGGGGCAGACCCCAATATATTCATAGGTCTGTGGCAGCAGTCACCATTCCCGCTCCGGCTCATCCACAACCAGCTTATCAACCACAGCAACAAAATTATCAGCAACAAACTCAGTATCCTCCTCAGAGAAATTACAACAACACCAGCAACAACAATCAGCAGAGACCATTTCAACAGAGACCTTCTCAGGCCAATAGGGTGATCGATCTGATCCCTATGCCTTATGCCACATTACTGCCACAACTCCTGAAACTCAACCTGGTTGAGTTAAGGACATTGGCACCTCCAGATCCTGCCAGTCTGCCCAGAAATTACGATGCCAGCGCCAGATGTGCTTTTCACTCGAATGCACCTGGCCACAGTACAGAAAAGTGTAGGGCCTTACATATGAAGGTACAGGACCTAGTGGATTCCAAGGCTCTAAACTTTGCACCACCGCCAAATGTTAACAAGAACCCTATGCCACACCACGGAGGACCCCAAATCAATGCTATTGAAGAAGACAAGCCGTCTTACCTGATAACCAGTGTGGGTCAGATCCGGACACCCTTGGTAGAGATTAAAGCTCAGCTCCTTGAATGTCAAATGTTCCCGGGATGTGAGCTAGGGTGTGCTTATTGCAACATTTCAGTGAATGGGTGTAATAACTTGAGGGATGGCATAGATGGTCTCATCCAGAGTGGCCTGCTTCAAATCACAACATCAATACCTACCAATCCAGCAATCTCCTTAACAACAGTTCCCGAGTCCTCTACAACTACAACAACAATTGTTCCAAACAACTCTTCAATCTCATCAACAAATGCTTCATCTGTTACTTCAATGGACCAGATATCAACAAACATCCCTTCTACAACTTCAACACCCCTTCATTCAAAATCTCCTACAACAACAACACCCATCCACTCAACAGTGCCTCCTACAACATCAACAGCAAACAATGAAAGTGTCTCAACAGTTACAATTTATTATGATCCTGCAAATGATTCTGCCTACAACTCACAAAATGCCACTCCTATCAGAGCACCAGTCACAATATACTATGATCCACAGACTATCAGGGTCCCTTCTGCAGCTGCCATCAGTCCAGTCACTATCACAGTGCCTGGGCCAGTACCTTATGAAAGCAGTAATGCCATCCCTTGGCATTACGGCTCCGATCTATACTGCGAAGGACAGAAAATCACTCTTGAATCATCAACTTCTTCACCACAAATAGACAATGTGGGGGGAGGCAGAGGCTTCACTCAAAGCGGACGTCTCTTTGCCCCGCAAATTCCAAGACCCAGTGCCGAAGCAGAAGCTGCTGCCAAGGCAAAAGGGAAGAGCATGGTGCAAGAAGAACAAATTGCTAAGGAAGCTTTGAAAACCCCTTTTGATCAAGAGGTTGATGAATTCATGAGAATCATCAAGAAAAGTGATTACAAGATAGTGGACCAGCTTCACCAGACGCCTTCCAAGATCTCTATTCTATCATTGCTAATGTGCTCCGAGGCTCATCGGAATGCACTACTAAAAGTATTGCACGCAACTTATGTGCCAGAAGAGATCACCGTCAATCAGTTGGAAGCTGTAGTTGGAAATGTTAATGCTAGTAACGGACTAGGATTTACCAACACTGATTTGACTACGGAAGGCCGCAATCATAACAAGGCTTTGCACATTACCATGGAGTGTAAGGGTGCAGTTCTTTCCCATGTGCTGGTAGACACAGGATCATCCCTCAATGTCTTACCCAAAAAGGCCCTTGTGAAGCTGGAGTATGAAGGATTGGCATTACGTCCCAGTAACTTGGTAGTAAGAGCCTTTGACGGCTCTAAGAGATCAGTTCTGGGGGAAATTGAGTTGCCTATAACGATTGGCCCACAAACTTTCAAAACGACCTTCTACGTGATGGACATTCAGCCTGCCTACAGTTGTTTGTTAGGTAGACCATGGATTCATGCCGCTGGCGCAGTTACGTCTACCATTCACCAGAAGTTAAAATTCGAGTGGGAAGGCCAAGTCGTTACTATTTGTGGAGAGGAAGATATTTTTGTTAGCCATATGGCTACATACAAATACATTGAGATGGATGGGGAGATCCACGAAACGATGAGTCAAGGGTTTGAGGCCCTGAATATTAATGAAACATCTGCTGTACTTGGGACTTCCATGACATCCTACCAGCAAGCCAGGAAGGTTGTTGAGGAGGGGAATGCTCAAGGCTGGGGCAAACTGTTGCCTGTGGAGAAGAAAGAGGATAGATTTGGGTTGGGTTACAAACCAACTCAACAAGATCAAGCAGAGGCTGCTAAGGAGCCCAACTTTGTTAGTGGGGGGATGCTCACCCCTGATGCTGTCAACAACTTGGAAGATGAGTCGGAAGATGAACGCAACCTGGAGAGCTGGATACGTCCAAGGATCCCGGGGAGCCGTATCTCAAACTGGTCTTCCCAGGAAATTATAAGAGTTACTCCTGCAGAGTAATTATTATTTCCTGTATATTTTAAGCATGCATCAAGTCTTGCATCTTGCCCAAGATGACAAGACTCATTTTGTAATCGGGCCATCTGTAATTTTGTGCAACAAGATTAATCATTGAAATATCAGACATCTTTTGCAAACGAGTCTTTTTTTTTCTTTTCCGCTCACTGTTTTCCATTTTTCTTTTTGTACAAAAAATAAATGGCAATGTTTTCAAAATGACAACTTTATTTCACTTTTCTAAACAAGATTAAAATCAATCACTAAAATGAACAAACTGAACCCTTGCAGAGAGTGCCTTCCAGACTGCACCGACAACAACACGGCTATGACTTCGTATGACTTTGACAATCCAATCAATCAAGCTGATGAAGGGGTTGAAGAAGATTATGAGCTTCCTGAAGAGCTAGCCAGGTTGTTAAGGAAAGAGGAGAAGGTTATCACTCCTCACCAGGAGGAGGTTGAAACTATTAATCTTGGTTCGGAAGAAGACGTGAAAGAGGTTAAGATCGGGGCCTGCCTACAAGACTCAGTGAAGAGACAACTGATTGACCTGCTACAGGAGTATGTGGATGTGTTTGCTTGGTCTTATCAGGATATGCCAGGGTTGGACACCGATATCGTCATGCACAAGCTGCCTTTAAGAGAAGATTGCCCGCCAGTAAAACAGAAACTGCGTCGTACTCGTCCAGATATGGCAATGAAGATCAAGGAAGAGGTGCAAAAGCAGTGGGACGCCGGGTTCCTTGCTATAACTAGCTATCCACCGTGGGTTGCTAATATTGTGCCTGTGCCTAAGAAAGACGGCAAAGTAAGGATGTGTGTTGACTACCGGGATCTGAACAGAGCCAGCCCGAAAGATGATTTCCCATTACCTCACATTGATGTATTAGTGGATAATACGGCTTAGTTCTCGGTATTCTCCTTCATGGACGGATTTTCAGGATACAACCAAATCAAGATGTCACCTGAAGACATGGAGAAGACAACCTTCATCACACCTTGGGGCACGTTCTGTTACAAGGTGATGCCATTCGGGTTGAAGAACGCTGGTGCAACGTATCAACGGGCTATGGTGACATTATTCCATGATATGATCCATAAAGAAATCGAATGTTATGTGGATGACATGATTGCCAAGTCCCTTACTGAAGAAGACCACCTGGTAAATCTGCTGAAATTATTCAAGCGTCTGAGGAAGTACCAGGTGAAGCTGAACCCCAACAAATGCACATTCGGGGTGCAATCTGGTAAGCTGCTGGGTTTTATTGTGAGCGATAAAGGGATTGAATTTGACCATGATAAAGTCAAAGCCATTCAATAAATGCCTGAACCGAAGTCAGAAAAAGAAGTTCGAGGGTTCTTGGGACGATTGAACTACATTTCACGGTTCATATCTCACCTCACAGCAACTTGTGAACCCTTGTTCAAACTGCTAAGAAAAGAACAGACGGTCAGGTGGAACGAAGACTGCCAGAAGGCTTTTGACAAGATCAAGGAGTATTTACAAGAACCTCCAATCCTTATGCCTCCAGTAGAAGGAAGACCTCTGATAATGTACTTGACAGTATTAGAAGAGTCAATGGGGTGTGTGTTGGGCCAGCATGACGAGTCTGGTCGAAAAGAGTATGCAATATACTACCTGAGCAAAAAGTTTACTGACTGTGAACAACGTTATTCACTGCTCGAGAAAACTTGCTGTGCTTTAGCGTGGGCTGCTCGCCGACTGAGACAGTATATGTTGACCCACACTACTCTATTGATTTCAAAGATGGACCCGGTTAATTACATTTTTGAGAAGCCAGCACTTACCGGACGGGTTGCAAGATGGCAAATGATCCTCACAGAATATGACATCCAGTACACATCTCAGAAAGCCATCAAGGGCAGTGTACTGTCTAAATATCTTGCTAAGCAACCTATTGATGATTACCAGCCTATGAGATTTGACTTCCCTGATGAAGACATCATGTTCATAAAAGCAAAAGATCATGAAGAGCCTGTTCACCCTAAAGGGCCCAACCCGGAAGAAGAATGGATTATGATGTTTGATGGGGCTGTTAACATGAATGGTCGTGGTGTTGGTGCAGTACTCATTACGCCCAAGGGAGTTCACATGCCTTTCTCGGCAAAACTCACCTTCAACTGCACTAACAACGAAGCTGAATACGAAGCTTGCATTATGGGTCTTGAGGAAGCCATTGACCTCAGGATCAAGACATTGACTGTATTCGGAGATTCGGCTCTGGTAGTTAATCAAACCAATGGCAAATGGTACACACACCAGGATCATCTAATACCTTACAGGGATTATACAAGGAGGTTATTGACTTTCTTCACAACGGTCAAGCTTGAGTATATCCCTCGGGACGAGAATCAGTTTGCAGATGCTCTGGCTACCATTTCATCTATGATCAAAGTTCAAGCTGCCAACTTTGTACCGCAGATTTCAGTGTCCAGACTTGACAGACCAGCATATGTATTTGCAGCAGATATTGTCAAAGATGATAAGCCTTGGTTCCATGACATTAAGTGCTTCTTGGAGGATCAAACATACCCACCTGGGGCATCTTCCAATGATAAGAAGACTTTGAGAAGGCTTGCTGGTAGTTTCTTTCTGAACACTGATGGTTCCCTGTACAAGAGAAACTTTGATATGGTACTCCTCAGATGCGTTGATAGGGCAGAAGCAGACTTGTTAATGCACGAAGTGCATGAAGGATCCTTTGGTACCCATGCGGGAGGGCATGCCATGGCCAAGAAGCTGCTAAGATCAGGTTATTACTGGATCACCATGGATGCCGACTGTTGTGCCTACGCTAGAAAATGCCATAAATGCCAGATTTATGCGGATAAGGTGCACGTGCCTCCCAATCCTTTGAATGTAATGTCTTCACCCTGGCCCTTTGCCATGTGGGGCATTGATATGATTGGCAAGATTGAACCGACTGCTTCAAACGGCCACAGATTCATCCTGGTTGCCATTGACTATTTCACCAAGTGGGTCGAAGCAGCTTCCTATGCCAATGTTACAAGACAAGTGGTAGCCTGATTCCTGAAGAGAGATATCATCTGTCGATATGGAGTGCCCGAGCGAATCATTACTGATAATGGTTCCAACTTAAACAACAAAATGATGGCTGAGCTATGCCGGGACTTCAAGATCCAACACCACAATTCTTCTCCTTACAGGCCAAAGATGAATGGTGCTATTGAGGCAGCTAATAAGAATATCAAGAAGATTGTGCAGAAGATGGTAGTTACGTACAAAGACTGGCATGAGATGCTACCATTTGCCTTGCATGGGTACCGCACGTCAATCAGAACATCCACTGGGGCAACACCGTATCAGCTTGTATATGGTATGGAGGCAGTCCTACCTGTTGAAGTTGAATTGCCCTCTCTACGGGTATTGATGGATGTTAAGTTGAACGAAGCAGAATGGGTTCGGTCTCGATACGAACAACTGAGTCTGATTGAAGAGAAAAGATTGGCTGCAATCTGTCATGGGCAGTTGTATCAGAAAAGAATGAAGAAAGCCTTCGATCAGAAAGTCAGGCACCGAGAGTACCAAGTAGGAGATCTTGTGCTGAAGAGAATCCTCCCTCCTCATACAGACCACAGGGGCAAGTGGACTCCGAACTATGAAGGACCATTCGTGGTAAAGAAAGTTTTCTCTGGTGGAGCACTCATGCTCAGCACCATGGATGGTGAAGACTTCCCGTCCCCTGTGATTTCAGATGCAGTTAAAAAAATACTTCGCATAAAATGACCCGCTGGACATAAAAACAGAATGTGAGTCCAGGCAAAAATAGGGCATCCCGGCAAGTCAAAAACAGAATAAAAGACTTGGGCAAAAATAAGGGAAAATAAACAAAAAATGTACACCCGCTGAGTTGAAAAGCCGCATTGGACAACTCAGGCAAAAATGGGTATCCCGATGGATTGAAAACCCGAAAGGGCGATCCATGCAAAATAAGGGAATAAACGAACAACTGCACTCTGAATTCGTCTGTATCACTTACAACCTGGTAAGCTTCGAAAGGATCAAGCTTCTGTCAGAATCAACCTTCTTCAGAAATCAAGACGAGAAGAACGTCAAATGTCATACGAGTCATAGCAAAGGGGAAGCTCCTTGAAGCGTCATCAACATTGCCAACGTCTTGTGTTTCTCAATTTGTAACAATCTCCTCATTTCAGGGGATATGTTTCTTTGATGTATCTTGCCAATTCAGGGCACATGAATTAATAAAAACAGATTTTTCAGTCACACAATGTCTCGTACATTTTCATTTGCAAAGAATGTCTGATGTCTTTAAAATATTGATTGCATGAATACAGATGCTTATCTTTAAAAATAAAAATACGTGCTTGTAGGGAATGTACTCACTCTCAGAAGTGTCTAACTCCTATGACGGAATCCGGTAAGGGATACCTCGGGATTACTTGTGTGTTTCTCTATCTTTGCAGGATTGCAGGTATCCGAAGCGCAACATGGGGCATGTAAGCTTCATCCCAGCAAGCTGGCAAATCAACACTCAGTCTTAGCACTCAAGGTGTTTTCTTCCCAGCTGAGTTGCCGCTTGTTACTTCTCCCAACCGAGTTGCCGATCATTCTTCCTCAGCCGAGCACAAAAGCCAGGGAACTGCTTCCCCACAAAGTTCCATCCTCTATTCAGAAGAGCAACGCATGAAGGAATCACAACGGAGTGACGAAAGCTTCTACAAACCCCAGCTGGGTTCCCTCATTACCAAGGACGGGTCTATCAGTGACTTATCTTCCCAAGAAAATACATCTCATCAGATCTACCAATGATCTCATCCCCAGCTGGGATGTCTACTTCGAGCAGATCGGCCAGAGATCTTCATAGCAACGGGATCCGAATCCCGGTTTTGGTATCTTTGCATAATCATAGCATTCGCATCATATTCACCCTGCAAAGCGTAGCATTCCGTCTAATACGGAGCATTACAGCAAAAATCAAACACATTGCATAATCATAAGCCATGGTCTGAATCAAACACTTGTGAATAATGACCATCCATAAAAAACATACAGATTGCTCCCTAAATTCCCCAGCGGAGAGCTAAGCAAAAGCAGTTGCCTCATATTCACAAACATCAGTATATACTCCTTGTGGCACCCGTCCGTATTATTCCCCAGCAGAAAGCCAAAGACATCCTCTTCGCACTCACATATACTTATATATATACATTCTTTGACATCCGTCCATGTCATTTTCCCCAGCACAGTAACCTGAAACACTTTGTATACCAGATATTTGTTTATACTATACTCTTCTCCTTTCGACGCTCGCCCGTGTCGCTCTCTCTAGCAGGTTGAATACTCATATATACACCAATCATACTTATACAGATACTCGTCCGTGTCTTGTATACACCATTTATATCCCCGCAGATTCAACACTCGTCCGTGTTCTTTGTTAACCAGTTGGTACTCGTCCATATCATCATCTCAGAACATGCGTCAAGCGTTTGTTTCTACCTGATACTCGTCCGTATCATAGTCTTAAGGATGCTCGCCCGCATCTTTAATCCATACACCGTGTCAAACACTTTTGTCTTCTTGAATATAGACACTCGTCTGTGTTCACTATTCCCCAGAAGAATCCCCTCAGATTCAACACTCGTCCGTGTTCTCTGTTAACCAGTTGATACTCGTCCGTATCATCATCTCGGAACACGTGTCAGTATTTGTTTCTACTCGATACTCGTCCGTATCGTAGTCTTAAGGATGCTCGTCTGCATCTTTAATCTATACACAAAGTCTAAACACTTGTACCTTTATTTCTTGGATATAAACACTCGTCCGTGTTTACTATTCCCCAGTAAATCGCCAACAAAGCAATTTTCTTTTTATCTGACATTCGTCCTATGTCATGATAAACCCCGAGAGAAGTCGTACCCTGCTAGGTGGTCGTCCTCCACCTCTTGATGGTCGTCCTCCATCATGCTCATCCGATGGCCGTCCCCATCGTTGACCTTTTATCCGACATTCGTCCTATGTCGTGATATTTAGCAGCCGTCCCCTGCTAGGTGATCGTCCTTCACCTCTCTTTGATGATCGTCCTTCATCATTTTATCCAATGGCCGTCCCCATTGTTGATTTTGGTTATCTGACATTCGTCCTATGTCATGACAAACCTTGAGAGCAGTCGTCCCCTGCTAGGTGGTCGTCCTCCACCTCTTGATGGTCGTCCTCCATCATGCTCGTCCGATGGTCGTCCCCATCGTTGACCTTTTATCCGGCATTCGTCCTATGTCGTGATATTTTCGGCAGCCGTACCCTGCCAGGTGGTCGTCCTCCACCTTAGATGATCGTCCCTCATCTTAACCCTTACAGAGCAGCCGTCCCCTGCTAGGTGATCGTCCTTCACCTTTGATGACCGTACCTCATCATCTGTTTATTTCATTTATTCTTTAACCCGATGGCCGTCCCCGTCGTGGTCCCTTTTCTTTTTAGCCTGATGGTCGTCCCCATCGTTGGTTGCTTTGCTTTATGAACTTGATGGTCGTCCCCATCATTTTTCATTAATCCCCAGAGAATCTTACAGCTTTACTTGATGGCCGTCCCCATCATAATTCTTTTATCCCCAGCATGTCGGCCGTCCCCGTCATTGCTTTATTTCCCGCACCCTTCCCCAGCATGTCGGCCGTCCCCGTCATTGCTTTATTTCCCGCACTTTTCACAGCATGTCGGTCGTCCCCGTCATTGCTCTTTACCCAGCAGTCGTCCTCTGCTCGACGGTCGTTCTCCGTCGCCCATACTTTACAATATACTTTACTTTCTTTTACAATCTATATCCCTTTTCTTCTGCATTCTGTGAGTGCAAGTTTTGGATTGTCTTTGGTATTCAACCACAAGTTATCTTGTTTGCCTGTTAAGCCGTCGCTTACATCCTTCACAGCTAACTCATGTTTGAATAGGGGCAGCTGTAAACACCCCAAATTTGCCCTCACCCATTCACACCATGGCTTGTGATCATTTCATATGCATAAACACAATCATATCATCTCACACCACATTTTTTGATTCACTGCATTGGTTCAAAGTCATCTGCATCTAGGGTTTGTGATCTGAGAAATCCAAGAGCTTCTTGAGCCACTCCAGAGGTCATCAATCACTTCAAAGGGGTCCATGTATGTTCAAGCATCATATTATATCCTCTCAAAGTCAAGAATGTCAAAAATCACAAGAATTGAGGATGGTATGGAAGCAGAGCCAGGTTTGACTGCACAGATGACCTAGAATTAGGGTTTTGGTTTCAGAGGCCATAAATCCAAATTTTTTTGGTCATTCTTGTTTCTATTGGTCTCTATATGGTATAGGGAGTATGCATATCAATTTTCATGAAGAAATTCCTTAGGGAAGTCATCTGATCAAGAGTTGACTTTTCAAGCAAGTCAGTGCAAAATCAGGGCATCTGAGGCCCCCAATGACCCAACCAAAGGGTGTTCTTAATCATTTTGATTGTATATGATCTTTATTTGATCATGTAAGAGGTTGGAAGTCCACAAAATTGAAGAATTTCAAGTCTTGTGCAAAGTTGACTTTTTGGGAAAGTTTGACTTTTAATGAAATTGCCATTTTGGGAAACTTTTTCAACCCTTGCTTTTTGATTCAAAAATGTTTCAAATGAAAAAACTTTGGTCATAAAAGTTGTAGAATAGGTCTTTCCCTTTTCAAAAAGTACAAGAACATGACCTAATTCATTTTGGATCAAAAGTTATGGCTCACCAAAGTTGGCAAAAATCACAAAATTTCAAAGTTTCTACCAAAGAGGCATTTTGCAAAATGACTTGATCAAGTGTTCTAAAGCTACCAAATGGACTTCTAAACTTCACAACATGATTACATAACCTCTAAAAGTCAGATTGCACCAAAGAATTATCTCATTTCATGCTTTGAAACTCAAGAATTCACAAAGGGGCCAAAACTTGTGAAATTTGCAAAACACATCATAAACTTTATGCAACTTGCTGAATCATCTCAAATCAAGTTCCATGGTTCTCCCTAAACACAGCTGAACACAACCATGCTCCTGTCCTAGCCTGCCACTTGCCCATACCTCCAAGTACAACTTGCTTGACTTTTTGCAACTTGAAGCCATACCAATCCCACAGTGACACAACCACTCTCTGCCCAATCCAAACTTTACAAACACATCCCAAGGATTCATTTTCATAAGACACACAAGCCTGAAAGCTCCAAGAACACAGCATACTCAAAAATCCTCTCATTTGCAAAAGCCTTCGAATCTCTTGATTCAGCCATCAAACCTTCAAACTTTTTTTCACCATTCAACTCCACAAACCTTGCTGATCATTTCCCTGCCCTCATTTTGCCCTAAAACCTCCACAATCAAAAACACGATTTTCACATTTCATGAACTGAGATTCTGCAAACTCTCTCCAGAGGCTATTTAAACTCCAACCAAGCATTGCAAGCTTCTTAGGAGGACCATTGGAGTGGATTTGAGGCAAAGAACTGGCCAGAAAGCCCCTGATTCGAAAGCTCAAGCTCAGGTAGCCATGGCATTTATTTTTCCAGAACTCTCATTTTATGTTATAGAATGATTCTACATGCTTCACTGATTTCCATGATGTGTTTAGTTTTGAAAATAGTTGAGAAATGAGTATTTCACAAGCTTCTGAAATTTCTGTGTTCTTTTCCGTTTTGCTTCGATTCATGGATTTGATGATGAATAAATGATTTTTGGTGAGTGATTCTTGTTGGGGGTGTTATGGGGATCATTTCTGGAAAGTTAGAGGGCTTGGGGATGCGTAGGGAGTGAGATAGCATAAGTGGCTTGCCGGAGAAGATGACCGGAACACTGTTCCGGTCATCTGAAAGTAATTAGGGCACTGGATTAGGGCTAAACCATAATTAGCGAAATTTGAACGTAGGCCGTCCAGATGCGCGCCAGGTCCACTCCCGCGCGTGTGAATTTGAATCTGGGCCCTTAGATGCGCATACTTTTCCATTTTCAGATTAATTTCATTTTGTTTTTCCTTTTAATTCATTTGTTTTCTCATATTTATTAAAAATAGCAAAACAATCTTAAAAATTCTGGAAATTTTTGTACAAACTTTTATTAATTTTCAGAAACCAAAAACATTTTTATTTTTATTTTTCTCATTTTAAAATATTTTTAAATCATTTAAAAGTTTATTTTTAATTAATTAATGAGAATTAATTAATTAAAAATACTTTTAGGTATTTAAAAATCACCAAAAAATTCATGAAACCTTTAAAATCATTTAGAAACATTGTCAATCCTTCAAACCAAATTTCTTTTTTGATCTTGATGTCTTTTGAGAATTTTTCATGGAATTAAAATCATTTCAAGGCATTATTTTGATCCAAACTTCAAAAAATCATTTCTGCCTAACCATTGAGAGTTGGACTTTGATTCTTTTTGCATTGTGTTTTGCATCTCATGTAGTTTGTAAGATTAAATTGTCATGATTTGATCTTTCATTTTCAATTTGTTTGACATTTTTCTTGTTAAGGTACCCTAAAACCCTAGAAATCTTTGGAAATTCATAACTCTAATTAGGTTAAGAGTTGGAACCTCTCCTTTGGGCAGTGAGTTAGTATAGGTTTAGGGTTCCTTTGAATGCATTTTCAATTTTTTTTATCTTGAGGTTTGCTTCTGATTTTGGTTTTTGTTTGATACATTGATCATAAACCCTAATTTGAGCTTCCATATGCATCCATTTTGCATTTGCTTGCATATCTTGACTTGCCATAGCATTTTGTGCATCCATTTGATTCATTTGACATCTTAAGACATGTTAGAAGCATGTTTGATCATTGCATCTTGCATTTGCCATGTTGTATGCCTTTAGCACTTCATAACTTTTCATGTATGTTCATGGTTCTTAACTTGCTTCATTTGCATCCATAAGTTTGTATGATCATCCCCATGTGTTGTTTCATGTTTGCATCATCCCATAGCATCATTATCATCATTTATATGCTTCTGGTTTTGGTTTGTACCATGTCATTTCATCTCATTTTGCATTGCAATGCATTCCTTTACTAACTTTTCAGGTGGTAAGTAACTTTGAGAAGTGAATTTGCCTTCACTTCTCACATCTTCTTTTCATTTCTTTTATGCATCCTTGCTGCATTTTGTTATGTGTTTGAGAATGAGCTTGCTCTTTCTTCTTCATCTTACTTTCTTTCCTCAAGTGACTTGACTTCTTGAATGAAGCAAGTTACTTTGCTTCTCTTGGCTCCTTTTCATCTGCTTCCTGGTGGTTCTTCTGAAGTTTTCTCTTGTTAAACCTCACAAACCTTAGGAACAACCAAGCATGACAATGATTAGGGTTTTGATTAGTCCCCCCACTTAGTTTTACCTTTGTGTCTCATTGAGTCTTCTCTTCTCATCTCATAATCAGGGACTAAACCCTAAAGGCTTTAAGACTTTGTGATTAAGCTTATGCCTGCATCCTTCTATTAGGATGGAGTGTATAACTTTAATCCTAAGTGTTAAACCCTTAATGTGTTTAACTCCTTTAATCAATTCACATAATAATCATCAAGACATCACACTTGTAACTTGGGCCTTGCATTAGGGTTCTAATTCTTCCTTAATTGGTTAAGAAGGACTAACCCTAGTGTTAATGGACAAGTCCCCCTCAAGTTGTCTTACAAATCATAAAACTCACTTCTTCATCATATCAGTAACTAAAATCCACTTAACAAAGGTTTTGTTTTGTCATGAGTTTAATCCCTAATCATGGATTAAGTTGAGGAGCTTTCCTCAGCTTAAACATTCTCATCTATTATCCTTCTATTAGGATGGTGTAATGAGTTTGTTTAATCCCTGATTATGGCTTAATCTAATTACTTAACACTAAACAAAACACCAAAAACATCTAAATAATCACAAGTAGGTTAATGATCTTAATCCTGCATCAAAGGTGATTAAGTGTGAGAATCTGACTTCACACTTAAGGTATTCTCATTACCCCTAATCAGAGGGAAGATGTGATGAGTTTACTAACCCATTGGTTTAGGCTTAAGCTCATTAATTTATGACAAACTCTCAAAAGCAATAAAAGACTGAAAACTCAAAAACAAACAATAATCGTCTCCTTTGGGATTCTTTTCTCACCTCATTCACTCACAAACGAGAACTTGCTTCTTCCGTCTAATGCAAGACAGTTTGCATCTGTGCCAGACAGATCATACACTTGAGCATAGGCAAGCAAGCAGTTCACAAGTCAATTCATCTTTCAGTCTCTTTGGGTCGAACTACGGTGTTCTGACTTCCTCATTGCACGAGAGGATACGTAGGCATAACTGAACAGTTATCGAACAAAAATCTCTGTATATTCCCTTCTCTTTCCAGCATCATTCTTTAAGCCTCATTATCATGAGCATTTCATTCTTATTCTCACACTGACACATTATTTATACACTTCACTTCTTTTACACTGACACCTGTACATCCTTTTCCAGCTCTTTTATGCACAAATTGCACTAACACTACCCCTTTAAAACACAAATCTTTTAAGCGTGGATCCCGTCGAGTACGACGGACAATCTGGGTGCTAATACCTTCCCAGGTTGTAACCAACCCCCTTTCTCAGTCTCTCTGGTTCGCAACCGTCTTATCCATATCTTTCTAGGTTTATGCAGCATTACCTTTCCTCCGGGATAAAAATGCCTAGCTGGCGACTCTATTCATTTCCTGTGAGTTCACTCTTGTGTGTTATCACACCCTCTTTCGCCGACCGTTCGCGTTTGTACCCCATTTGACCCGGCTTCATTTGGCGGGAGCGACACATAGGATATAGTGGCTTCATATTCTTTCCCATTCCATTTCGGTCTGGTGCGGGAATATGAAACACGGTTCAGACATGGGTTTCTACTTGAGAACTCTGTGCTACAGATTTCCTGTAGTACTAGGGCTATCTGGGAAGCTTGCTAAGTCTGGATGACCTTTTATGACCTTCAGCATCTGAGGTGAATTAGAGGAGGAACCTTTATGATTATTGTAAACACTGTACCTTCGGGTTAGAAGTGTTTACACTTCTCATAACTAATCCAAGTATGAGGATCCTTGTTCTAGAACAATACATGTGAGAGGGTTGGGATGTTTACAGGTTTGCAGGAACCCTTGGCCTCATCATACCTTGTTACTGGTTTTGTTAAGATTGCATCATTTTGGACTGTTCTTGTGAAACCCTGGACTTGTGACTCTTTATTTGAGTCCCCCACCTGGTTACTTTTTTTCTAAGCCTTCATCTAGACTTATGAACACACATGGACCCTATCAAGGCAGATAACAGATCCAGCACTTGATCACAAACCCTTGCATATCATCCTGCATACATCATTTTGCATCATTTAACATTTGTCTATTTGTTTTACAAGGTATCCACATTCTATCTTTGGTTTGGTTTTGACATGTTCTGCTGCTCAAATTTCCTTCAGCTATCTGCACTAGCCTCTTCATCAGTTATCTTCATCAGAGATTCTTCTTCAGTACCTTCTCCAGTTATCTTCATCAGGTTTCATCAGTTGCCTTCTCCAGTACTTCTCCTCAGTTTTATTCACCAGCATCAATTGTCAGCATGGACCCATCCAGGAAGAGCAACATCACATACCATTTCTTTGAGCCCACTCTGACTGGTATCAGACAGATTCAGACTCTCATCACTCCTGTTCATGTCCCTTTATTCAGGGAACATTATGGTGGCATCATGGACATGATCATGGATTTGGATGCCTCACAGAGGAGCATGATCCACACTTGTCTTCAGTTCTATGACCCTCCTCTCAGATGTTTCACTTTCCCAGATTTTCAGTTGGGACCTTTAATGGAAGAGTTCTCCATGTTGTTAGGTGTCCCCATCAGGAGAGGGATTCCTTTCAACCCTGATATGAATTCTCCCAAGAATGAAGATGTAGCTAAGGCTTTTCACTTGGAGTCCTCCCTCATTGACCAGAATATGGCCACCAAGGCTGGAATCCCAGGCCTTCATTTGGACTTCTTGGTTACTCAGGCCACCATTCATGCTGCAGCAGGGAAGTGGGACATTGTTTGTGCTCTTCTGGCCCTTAGCATATATGGGATCATCTTGTTTGCAGACGAGCCTAAGTTTGTAAGCAAGAGTGATATCCACCTTTTCTTGTTGAAGAACCCAGTCCCTACCTTGCTTGGAGACTTTTACTACTCAGTGCATCAAAGGAATGAGAAGCAGAGGGGGAGATTAGTCAGATGTTGTGCACCTCTCTTCTATTGTTGGTTATTAAGGCATTTGCCAAAGTCAAAAGCTTTCCTGAACCCTCACCAATCAAGGAACTGGGCTAAGAGAATGATTGCCTTTACTTCAGAAGACATCAGATGGTGCACTCAGAGCACCATGGGTAGAGATATCATCACCAGCTGTGGGTAGTATCCCAATGTACCCCTGATTGGAGTGAAGGGTTGCATCAACTACAATCCTTTGCATTTCAAAAGGAAATTAGGGTATGCTTTGGTGCCTCCACCAAGAGAGCAAGACTTGTTAGAAACCCTTTACTATGACATTCAGCACAACCTTGCCATTGCCAGACAAACAACCTAGGCTTGGGACAATATTCAGACAAAGGGGACTGCTATTCTTAGCAAGTGCAACAATATAGCTACATCTTAGTATCTTGATTGGTCTCGTATCAGGGGACAGATCACCCGTATGCCATTCACCCTGGAGGATGTGCCTGGATCATCAGCAGTAGAGCCTGTGGCTACAGTTAGTTTAGAGGAGTTTGAGAAGTTGAACGAAAGGAATACTCAACTTTCTGAAGCTCTGAAGAAGACCCTTTGGGAGAGGAATGATAGTCGTATGGATAATGAGAGGTTAGAAAAGCTCCGAATCGAGCATATGACCAAGATTGAGAAGACGGATGATTACATCAGAAGGGCTAGAGCAAGAGAGTTGGTATTGAAGAATGCTTGCAAGGAAGCCAAGATTCAGAAGGCCAGAGTTGGACATTACTTGGAGGAGAGTCAGGCTAGGTGGATCAGGATCACTGAAGCTTGGGCACAGGAAGATCAGAGGACCCAGGCTAGGATAGAGCAGCTGGAAGCCAATGAGAAGAAGAGTCAGGAGGCCTTGTTAGCAGCACAGAAGGAGATCTCTGAGTTGAAGCTCCGGGCGGGGTTGGAGAGATCAAAGGACCAAGACAAGCATAAGAAGTTGACCAGTGCCATTGCCACCAGAAACCTTCTTATCAAAACCATCACAGAGCATCCAGTTGGTCCAGTGACTGAGGCTCTCCTGAAAGAAGTCAGAGAGGATGATTATGGATTGGATGTTTGATTTCTTTGTACTTGTACTTATTTTTTATTGTATTTTTGTTGTTGTATTTTGACCCGCCATGGGGACTTTGTTGTAATCAAACTATGAATCTTTACACTTTGTAATATATGGTTTGTATTATTTCATGGGCTTTATCTCTCTTCAACATCATCATTCCTCGAGGTCTGGAAGGTCAAAACCAAAGAACCAAACCGGATACCCTTGGAAGACAAATAGGCATCCTGCATTGCATACTAACCTCTTTTCTTTGTTTTGTAGGTTTTTTTTTGTTGTTGTTTCTCACTTTGTTGTGGTTTCAGGAAACATTGCTCGTAGAAGAGTCTTCCTCATCAATAGAGTGCACCGGTATCCGACAAGAAACAACCTTCTGGGCTTACAAATGGACCAGGTTCAACAAGATCTGACTGACGTGAGAACCCAAATGGCCAATGAAAGGACTGAGATGAGGGCCCAAATGAACCAGTTTATGGCAGTGATGACTGGGTTGGCCCAGAGCCAAGAAAGACTGAGAGAGTTGGTCGAGCGGCAAACTCCCGAAGAAAACCACCCAGGTACAGGGGGTACCAACAACAACGATCATGTACAACCTCGTACTGATCCCCCATAGTTTGGACCTCAACTTAACCCAGACATCAATGCTATAAGAAATACCCAGGGCAACACTGGAGGGATGGCCTTGCAGGAGGACCCTCAGGAAGAACAATTTACTGTGGTTGGGGCAGGAGATGAAGTCTATGATCGTCGGCTGGACGAGATAGCCTAAAAATTGAGGTCTCTAGAATCTCAAAACTCTCTGGGTTTTGATGTCATGGACATGGGATTAGTGGAGGGGTTTAGAATTCCTCACAAATTCAAACCTCCCTGTTTTGAAAGATACAATGGTACATCTTGCCCTCGTACCCATCTCCAATCTTTCTTGGGGAGATTGAAAGCCTATACCATGGATGAAAAGTTGTGGATGTTTTATTTTGAGGATAGCTTGACAGGGGCATCCCGTGAGTGGTATTCTCATTTGACCAGGGTCACAGTGAGAAATTGGAAAGATTTGGCTGAGGCTTTCATTCACCAATATCAATATAATCTGGACATGGCTCCAAACAGAACACTTCTAATGGGAATGTCACAGTCTTCCAGGGAAAGCTTTAGAGAGTACGCTCAAAGATGGAGGCAATTAGCTGCTTCCGTTCAACCCCCGATGTCAGAAAGGGAAATGGAAGATATGTTCATGAACACCCTCCAGGGGACATACATTGATAGATTGGCTGCATTCTCTTCCACTAGCTTTGCAAATGCGGTTATAGTTGGGGAAATAATTGAGAGCTTATTGAAAATGGGAAAGATTTCTGACAACGGCGCTAGTTCAAGCAGTGCAAAGAAACCATTTGTAGGTCCTCGCAGATCTGGTGAAACAAATTCTGTACATATGGGCAGAGGAAGACCCCAGTATCTGCCGAGATCAATTGCCGCTATCACTATTCCTACTCCACCTCCTCAATACACCCAACAACCACAACATTTTCCTCAACAACAACAATTTCCTCAACAAAGATCCTACAATAACCACAACAACCAACAACAACGCCCTTTTCAACAAATGCCATCTCAAGTTAACAGAGTGATTGACCCTATACCAATGCCATATGCCACATTGTTGCCACAACTCCTAAAGCTTAATCTTGTCAAGTTAAGGACTTTGGCTCCACCAGATCCTCAGAACCTTCCGATAAATTATAACGTCAATGCCAGGTGTGCTTTTCATTCTAATGCACCTGGTCACACTACGGAAAAGTGCAGAGCTTTGCACATAAAGGTCCAGGATCTGCACCACCTCCTAATGTCACGAAGAATCCTATGCCCATCCATGGTGGGCCTAGTATAAATGCAATAGAGGAAGGCCAACCCATGAATTTAATTGAAGATACTGCAAGTATTCAAACACCTCTGGCAGAGGTTAAAGCTCAGCTTTTAAAATACCAGGTGTTTCCAGGTTGTGATGCCTGCTGTGAATCTTGAAAAGTTTCCGTCAATTGGTGTGCAAGCTTGAAAAGTGGCATCAATGGCCTGATCAAAGAAGGTATCCTGCAAATAACAACAATTGCTTCTACAACATCAGCAACTCCTTTCTCAGCAACAACAAGTGTTCCTCCTACAACTGCAAAGACAAATGTTCCTACAGACTCGTCTACAAAATCAGCAACCACCTCTTTCATCACTTCAACAAAAACCAGTTCAATCGCATCCGCTTCTACAACTACAGCAACCACTAACAATGACGTCTCCACAATCACCATCTATTACGACCCTGCAACGGTCCCTGATTCCAACAATTATCAGCAACAATCTCAACAACAGTTTTAGCAACAACCAAGCTTCAGTCAATCACCACCACCATCAATCAGAAGTCCTGTCACCATCTTTTATGATCCACAAACAATAATGGTTCCTACCTCTACTGCAGTCAGTCCAGTCACCATCACGGTGTCGGGGCCCATTCCATATGATAAAGACAATGTTGTACCATGGCATTATGGTTCGGACCTTTACTGCAACGGAGAGAAAGTCCTTCTTGATTCTTCAGTTCATACACCACAAGTGGATAATATCGGGGGAAGCGGAGGTTTCACCCGAAGCGGACGCCTCTTCGCGTCACAAGTTCCAAGAGATAATACTGAGGTAGAGGCTTCTACCAAAGCCAAAAGTAAAAGTGTGGCACCTGAAGAACCTGTACCAAAATAAGCCCATAAAACATCCTTTGATCAAGATGTGGATGAATTTTTATGAGGATAATCAAGAGAAGCGACTACAAGGTTGTGGATCAGCTCCACCAGAATCCTTCCAAGATCTCCATCTTATCCCTGCTATTGTGTTCCGAAGCTCATCGGGATGCATTACTTAAAGTCTTGCACGCAGCCTACGTACCGGAGGATATGACAGTAAATCAGCTCGAGACAGTGGAGTCTAATGTTAACACTAGCCATGGGCTAGGCTTCACCAACGCTGATTTGACAATAGAAGGACGTCACCACAACAAAGCTTTACACATTACCCTGGAGTGTAAAGGGGCTGTGCTTTCACATGTTCTTGTTGACATTGGGTCTTCACTCAATGTCTTGCCAAAGAAGGCTCTTGTCAAGCTCGAATATGATGGAATAGCTCTCCGACCAAGCAATCTGGTGGTTAGAGCTTTTGATGGCTCCAAGAGGTCTATTCTTGGAGAGGTGGGGCTTCGTGTGATAATCGGTCCGCATGTCTTTAAAACTAATTTCTATGTGATGGACATTCAGTCGACCTACAGTTGTTTGTTGGGTCCCATGGATTCACGCCGCTGGCGCAGTTACATCGACCCTTCACCAGAAATTGAAATATGAGTGGGAAGGACAGATTATCACCATCTATGGTGAAAAGGATATCTTTGTTAGCCATCTGGCTACATACAAATACATTGAGATGGATGGTGAAATTCATGAAACCATGAGCCAAGGGTTCGAAGCACTGAACGTCAATGAGGCGACAACTGAAGTATTTGCTGCATCCCAGGAAGATAGGATGGGTACTTCAATTTTCTCCTACCAACAAGCCCGGGAGGTTGTTGAAGATGGAAATGCCCAAGGCTGGGGCAAACTGCTACCAAAGGAGAAGAAGGAGGACATATTCGGTTTGGGTTACAAACTATTCCAACGAGATCAACCAGAGGCTGCTAAGGAGCCCAAGTTCATCAGTGGGGGGATGCTCACCCCAGATGATGTCAATAACATGGAAGACGAGGCGGAAAGCGACCTCAACCTGGAGATCTAGATTCGTCCAAGGATCCCGGGTCACCAAGTCCTTAACTGGTCTTCCCAGGAAATTATAAGGGTTACTCCTGCAAAGTAATTATTATTTCCTGCTTTTTTCAGCATGCATCAAGTCTTGCATCTTTCCCAAGGTGTCAGGACTCATTTTGTAATAGGGCCATATTTGTAATTTTGTGCAAATGGAATATCAATGAATATCAGACATCTTTTGCAAACAATTCTCTCTTTCGCTCACTGTCTTTTCATTTTTTCACTTTTGTACAAAACAATAAAATGGCAATGTTTTCAAAATAATAACTTCATTTTACACTTTTTCTTAACAAGATTAAAATTGATCACTAAAACGAACAAATCTCAACCTTTTCAGAAATAATCCTCCAGATTGCACCGACAACAGCACTGCTATGACCTTGTATAACTTCGACAATCCAATTAATCAAGCTGATGAAGGGGTTGAAGAAGACTATGAGTTGCCTGAAGAGTTAGCCAGGTTGTTGAGGCAAGAAGAGAAAGTGATTACTCCCCATCAGGAGGCGGTTGAAACCGTTAATCTTGGTACCGAGGAGGATTTGAAAGAAGTGAAGATTGGAGCCAGTCTGCAAGCTTCAGTAAAAGAACAGATTATCAACATGCTTTGAGAATACGTCGACGTCTTTTCTTGGTCCTATCAAGACATGCCAGGTCTAGATATGAATATTGTCATGCACAAGCTGCCCTTGAAAGAAGATTGCCCTCCAGTGAAGCAAAAGCTACGCCGTACTCGTCCAGATATGTGTAACACCCCAAATTTGCCCTCTTCTTTTTAAGCATCATCATCATATCATGATCATCATGAGCATATCATGTCTTTGGCATCTTTGCATGAAAAAATGAAGCATATCATTCTCATGTTTTAGCATTAGGCATATGATCAACTATTGGTGTATTTGAGGCATTACAAGCTATAGAAAGAGGCCAAGTAAACTTGTCCAAGTTCCATGAAGAGTCTATATGACATTCACAAGTTCAAGATCCTTTACAAGAGCCCAGAAGGTTGGGAGATCATCAGAGAATCCAAGCTAGGGTAAGCTCCTACACAATGGTTCCCAAATTAAGGTTTCACTTTCAAGCAGGAATTCTTTGTGACTTTGGCCATTTCATGTGGGCAAAGTCTTTAATATGATAAGAGAATCCTATGGATGAAATTTGGTGAGAAAATTCCTCGTGGAAGGCAGTTATTTCATCAGTTGCTTGCATAAGAAGAAATTGGTCAACTGTGTAGTTCAAAAGTCAACTGTGAGAATTCAAGGGGTCCAACCCCATTTTGCAAGTCAAGGGATGTCCTTAAGACCTTAGGAGAGGTTTGGCAAAGTCAAAGATCAAGAATCAAGGAGTTTTGAAGAACTTTCCATTTTTGGCATATGGCTTGTTTTAAAGTTTCCATTTTTGGCAACTTTTGCCCTAATTTTCAAAGCCCTCTTTCATGATGAAAATGATCTCAAATGAATTTCCAATAAACATGAAAGTTGTAGGGTATGTTCTCCCATTTTCAGAAAGTACAAGTGCATTTTCATAGCCTTCATGAATCAAAAGTTATGGCCATTGGAAGTTCACATATTTTTAGGGTTTTACTTAAAATGCAATTTTCTACCAAGGTGCAACAACTCATGAATCTTGTTTTCAAGTTGTTCTATGGACAAAATTAGGTCACTACATCACAATGCATGGCATGAAGAAGGTTTGGCTCAAGAAAATTAAAATAATTTGTGCATGGTATGCATGTAATTTCATGAAAGGCAAAAAATGCAAAAGCATGGGAATATCATGATCAAGTCATCCAATGGTCAAGATCAAAGCATTGTTGAACAAGTTATGCAAGGTGGATCAGCATGTGCAAAGAGAATGAGAAATGCACGAGCCAAGCATGAGATCACACTCTTCATGCACAATTGCAAATTCATTTCATTCACACTCACCTCACGTGCATTTCCTTTCAAACTTTCAGCATGAATCATTGGCACACTATATAAGATTGCTAGGGTTTCATTTCACCTCATATCCTCACCATTTGCTCTCTTCCAAGTTTTTACTCTCACTGCATTTTCATTCGAATCGCTTCATACTTACACTCAATCCAAAAACTAACCACACATTCATGGTCCTTGAGGTGTAAGGATTTGAATCCACCATCATTTGAAGCTGAAACCAAAGATCATACACCTTGCAAGTTTGGTGCAGTTGTGCTCGGGTTCTTAGATCTAGAGAGAGTCAAGACCTCTCTTGCATTTATTTTGCAAGGAGGAGTCTAAAGGAGAAGATCTGCATCTTTTGGAAGCTCGTCTCAAGCTAATTTGACTACTAAAAGTTTCAGGTATCTTCAAAATTCATGGATCTGTAAATGATTTTTGTTGTGTGCTTTATGATCTACGTGTTCTCATGAGTCTAATGATCTATTCTGTTTTGAAAATGATGTTGAAACAAGCAAGAACCGTGGATCTGAAGTTTTTAGATCCAAACTTATCTTCTTCGATTTGACTTGTGTGTGTTAGATTAATGGTTTTTGATGCTTGATTTGTGTTGTACGTGGCCTGAGGATCATTTTGGTATATGATTTTTTCGTTTTAGTGGAGAAATTAGGGTCTGCAACTTTTGGCACGCCGGAGAAGATGATTGGCGCTTCTCCGGCCGGTAGGGTTTATTTTAGGGTTAATTAGGGTTTATGATTTCCAGATTAGATCCTGGGCATTAGATCGTGATTAATTAGGTTAATTTTGTTATTATTTTAATTAATCAGGATTATAATAATTTTAAAACGTAGCCTTTGGATCTGTTTTAATTAATAAGTTCAAATGTGGTATGTTGGATCTGATTACCTCCAAGTCTTGTTGACTTCACACACAAACCCTTGGATCTGATTACTTTTTCCCACAACCCTTGGATTTGCGTACTTTTGTATTCTTGATTGGCTGAGTGCCCATTGGGCTTTTGCTGCTATTCACACCCCCTCCCTTTCTCAGCCCATTAGATTTGAACTGGATTTCCTTGCTGTTTGCACCCCTGGCCCAGTCCATTCATTTTATTATTTTTATTTTATTTCAGTTTGCTTTTCAATTAATTAAAATAGTTAGAAGTTCTTAAAAATTCCAAAAAAATTCATGAATGTTATTTTGAGTTTTCTTTAATTTTTGATATTTTTGTTTTTCATTTATTTTCATTTTCCACGTAGAAATTAATTTTTACCTTTATTAATTATTTTTAATTCATTTTAAATACATGCTGACTTGTAGAATTTATATCTTGATCATTAATTTGAATTTTGAGTTGGTTCTTTTTGATCTGGATTCACATTGAAATGTAGTTTATTGGTGATTTTTCTTCTGATGTTTAGAAATTTGCTTGATTATTTTTTATCTTTAACTTGTGTTTGAAGTTTCATAACCCTAATCCATGTTTAGGCACATATTTGACCTACTTAGCTTCTGATTTTGTTCCTATTCTCTTGGCATGTTAATATTAGATGTTTGAAGAGCCTTTGTGCAAATTTGTGGAATTTTTGGATGAATGCTTGATTTAATTTGAATTTTATTGTGTGCTTCTCTCCTTTTGCATCCCTTTTGGTCATATGCTTAGTCTTTTGGCTAGAAGGGCCCTTGTGCCAACTCCCTTAGGTTGTTTAGAGACCTTTTAGGATGAGGATACCCCTCTGGTCTTTGATTGATGTTTGTACTTTGATAAATTTTGTGGTTGCTTGCCTTTGAAGTTCATTCACTTATGTACATGTTCACCTCACTTCTTATGCTTATTTGCTTCTCATGTTGATTATGTTTAAGTTTGTGTGCTTCTATTCTTAATCTCTTGTGATGCTTAGGCACATTCTTGACATATTAGGGTTCTGGTCTTGAAGTGTATGATGTTTGTTTGCTTTGTATGATTTGTGTTATCTCATATTTGTTTTATTTTGTCATAGTAATTTGTAATGCTGTATGTTGAACTATTTGATCCACTTCTCATTTTGTGTTGTGTGTTTGATCTTGACACTTGTAATTGAAGTCTCTATTCTGGTTGTGATGTCTTGGCTTGATCTTTTGTCCACTTGTATTTCATTTGGCCTTATTTACTTGCATGTTACTTGTTTATGCTTTTAACCATTTCAGGGGCTTTGGTAAGTGAGAGGTGTGGATGAGATTCCCATATCTCCAATTCTTATCTTTTCTCTTTTCATGATGCTTTCTTATTTTTGTTTGATGTGCTTAGGCCATTATTTCTATCTTCTTCCCTTCTTCATTCTCCTCCTTCCTTCCTTATCTCTTCCTTCTTTAGGATAGTAAGCCTCACTAACTTAGGAATCCCATGCATGTTGACATTAGGATTGGTTAGTCTCCCTTTAGGTCTTTTACCTTTAAGATCTTTGGTTCTTTTCTCTTCCTATCTCAAAGCAAAAACCTAAAAAGCACCTTAATAAGGATTGAATTGGTCTCCTGTGCAATAGCCTTATTCCATGAAACACTTGTAGTTTTCCAATCTTGGGATAGTACAAGCTTGTTCATCATGATGCACAAGTCTGATCATGAGACCATCTTCATAAAGAAAATCATGAAACACATTTCTTCATTTCAAATTACAAAAACACTTAATAAATTCAAAAAGTTAGTGAGCTTAGGCCCTAATCTCTGGAATCAAGTTTTGGGGATCTTCTCCTTACTTGAGTGTGCTTGTTCTATCATTCCATCTTGGAGTGTAGTAGCAAGTACACATTCCATGGAAAAGAGCTTGAGTTCACTTCCTTGTGCCACACTCATAGAAAACTCATAAAAAACACTGGACAAACAATAAACGTCTCTCCTTCGGGACTTCTTTTCTCATCACCTTCACTCTCATCGTACGAACCTACTCCTATTTGTCATTTTGCAAGATGATAACGCACTCGTCGTTCGAGCTTGCAACACCTGAGCATTGACATAGGCAGTTCAAGCCTTAAGACACAAGCAATCTTTTCCACCCCTAGTTAGGGGAACTACGACGACTCTGATCCTCATTGTCCAGATGAGGTACGTAGGCAGCGGGGTAGGGCCCGTTCGAGCACAATCTTTATTTTCCCTACATTTTTCCTTTTCATTTTTTCTTAAGTTCCCTTTTCTTTTATCCAGTTCAGTTCCTTTTCGTTTTGCAGCAGCTTTCATTCCTTCATCCATTGAAACAGATTTCTTTGCAAGCGTGGATCCTGTCGGGTACAGCGGACGATCTAGGGTGCTAATACCTTCCCAGGTTGTAACCGACTCCCGAACCCAGTCTCTTTGGTTCGTAGGACCCGTGTCCTTCCTTTTCTTTTCTTATGGTTTGTGCAGCATTACCATTCCCGTTCCTTCGGGATAAAAATGCCTGGCTGGCGACTCTACCTCTTTCCGCGTCACTTTCGCGTTTGTACCAGGATGGAAATCCGGGGAGCGACAATATGACCATGAAGATTAAGGAAGAGGTACAAAAACAGTGGGACGCCGATTTCCTTGTTGTAACTAGTTACCCACTGTGGGTCGTTAACATTGTATCAGTGCCTAAGAAGGATGGCAAGGTGCGTATGTGTGTGGATTACCGGGACCTGAACAGAGCTAACCCGAAGGATGACTTCCCATTACCTCACATTGATGTATTGGTCGACAACACATCTCAATTCTCGGTATTTTCTTTCATGGACGATTTTTCTGGGTATAATCAGATCAAGATGTCACCCGAAGACATGGAGAAAACAAACTTCATCACCCCTTGGGGCACATTTTGTTACAAGGTAATTCCGTTTGGACTGAAGAACGCCAGTGCAACTTATCAATGGGCTATGGTAACATTATTCCACGATATGATCCACAAGGAAATTGAGTGCTACGTGGATGATATGATTTCCAAGTCCCTTACTGAAGAAGATCATCTGGTAAATCTGCTGAAGTTGTTCAAGCATCTGAGGAAGTATCAGCTAAAGTTGAACCCCAACAAATGCACATTTGGGGTGCGTTCGGGCAAGTTGCTGGGATTTATCGTAAGTGAAAAGGGAATTAAGGTCGATCTCGATAAAGTCAAAGCCATTCAGGAGATGCCTTCACCTAGGACTGAAAAAGAAGTTCGAGGGTTCTTAGGTAGATTGAACTACATATCAAGGTTCATATCTCATCTCACCGCAACCTGTGAGCCCCTGTTCAAACTGTTAAGAAAAGAACAAACAGTCAGGTGGAACGACGATTGTCAGAAAGCTTTTGACATGATCAAGGAGTACCTGCAAGAATCTCCAATTCTCAAGCCTCTAATTGAAGGGAGGCCTCTAATAATGTACCTGACAGTATTAGAAGGATCAATGGGTGTGTGTTGGGCCAGCATGACGAGTCTGGTCGAAAAGAGTATGCAATATACTACCTAAGCAAAAATTTTACCGACTGTGAACAACGTTATTCACTACTCGAGAAAACTTGTTGTGCTTTAGCGTGGGCTGCTCGCCGACTAAGACAGTATATGTTGACTCACACTACTTTACTGATTTCAAAGATGGACCCCGTCAAGTACATATTTGAGAAGCCAACACTTACCGGAAGGGTTGCAAGATGGAAAATTATTCTGAAAGAGTATGACATTCAATACACATCTCAAAAGGCCATCAAAGGAAGTGTATTGTCTGACTATCTAGCTGAGCAACACATTGATGATTACCAGCCTATGAGATTTGACTTCCCTGATGAAGACATCATGTGCTTAAAAGCAAAATATTATGAAGAGCCTGTTCACACTGAAGGGCCTGACCCAGAAGGAGAGTGGGCAATGATGTTTGACGGGGATGTCAATATGAATGGTCGTGGAGTTGGTGCAGTTCTCATTACACCTAAAGGAGTTCATATGCCTTTCTCGGCAAAACTCACCTTTTCCTGCACTAACAACGAAGCAGAATACGAAGCATGTATCATGGGTCTTGAGGAAGCCATTGACCTCAAGATCAAGACATTGAATGTATTCGGAGATTCAACTCTAGTAATCAATCAGACTAACGACAAATGGTATACTCACCAAGAGCATCTGATTCCATACCGTGACTATACAAGGAGATTATTGACTTTCTTCATAACAGTCAAACTTGAGTACATCCCTCGAGACGAAAATCAGTTCGCAGATGCTCTAGCTACCATTTCCTCCATGATCAAGGTTCAAACTGCCAATTACGTGCCTCGAATTTTGGTATCAAGACTAGACAAACCGGTATATGTATTCTCTATGGACATTGCTAGTGATGATAAGCCTTGGTTCTATGACATCAAATGCTTCTTAGAGAATCAGACATACCCACCTGGGGCATCATCTAATGATAAGAAGACATTGAGAAGATTGGCCGGTAGTTTCTTCCTTAATGCTGATGGTTCATTATACAAGCGAAACTTTGACATGGTTCTATTCAGATGCGTTGACAAGAGAGAAGCAGACCTGCTGATGCACGAGGTGCATGAAGGTTCTTTCGGTACCCATGCGGGAGGACATGCAATGGCAAAGAAATTGCTAAGATCAGGTTACTACTGGATCACAATGGATGCAGATTGTTGTGCCTATGCCAGAAAGTGCCGTAAATGCCAGATCTACGCGGATAAAGTACATGTGCCTCCAAATCCTTTGAATGTAATGTCTTCACCTTGGCCCTTTGCTATGTGGGCATTGAAATGATTGGAAAGATTGAACCAACTGCTTCAAATGGTCACTGTTTCATCCTGGTAGCCATTGATTACTTCACCAAGTGGGTTGAAGCAGGTTCATATGCAAACGTCACCAGACAAGTGGTAGCCATATTTCTGAAAAGAGACATCATCTGTCGATATGGAGTTCCCGAGCGAATCATTACTGATAAGGGTTCCAATTTGAACAACCAAATGATGACAGAACTGTGCCAGGACTTCAAAATCCAACATCACAATTCTTCTCCTTACAGGCCAAAGATGAATGGCGTTGTTGAGGCAGCTAACCAAAACATCAAGAAAATTGTTCAGAAGATGGTGGTTACTTACAAAGACTGGCATGAAATTCTACCATTTGCCTTGCATGGCTACCGAACATCAATCAGAACTTCCACTAGGGCAACACCTTATTAGCTTGTGTATGGTATGGAGGAAGTCTTACCTGTTGAAGTTGAGCTACCCTCCTTACGGGTAATGATGGATGTAAAGCTGGATGAAGCAGAATGGATCCGGTCTCGGTAAAATCAGTTGAATTTGATCGAAGAGAAAAGGCTAGCTGCCATCTGTCATGGGCAGTTATATCAGAAAAGGATGAAGAAAGCCTTCGATCAGAAAGTCAGGCTTCGGGAATACCAAGTGGGAGACCTTGTTCTGAAAAGACTCCTTCCTCCTCATACAGACTACAGGGGCAAATGGACTCCAAACTACGATGGTCCATTCATAGTAAAGAAAGTTTTCTCCAATGGAGCACTGATGCTCACTACTATGGATGGCGAAGATTTCTTATCCCCTGTGAATTCAGATGCAGATAAAAAATACTTTTCATAAAATGACCCGCTGCACATAAAAATAGAATGTACGTCCAGGAAAAAATAGAGCATCCCGGCGAGTCAAAAAACAGAATAAAAGACTCGGGCAAAAATAAGGGAAAATTGAAAAAAAATGTATACACCCGCTGAGTTGAAAAGCCGTATTGGACAGCTTAGGAAAAAATGGGTATCCCGGTGGATTGAAAACCCGAAAGGGCGATCCACGTAAAATCAGGGAATAAGCGAACAACTGCATTCTGAATTCGTCTGTATGACTCACAACATGGCAAGCTTCGAAAGGACAAAACGGCGATCAGAATCGGCCTTCTTCAGAAAGCAAGATAAGAAGAAAGTCAAGGTCATACAGGTCATAGCAAGGGAAGTTCACTGGAACGTCGTCATCAACATTGCCAACACTTTTATTTTCTCAATTTATAGCAATCTCCTCATTTCAGGGGATTTGTTTCCTTGACTGTATTTTCCAATCAGGGCACCCAAAATTAATAAAATCAGAGTTTTCAGTCACACCTCGTTTTGCACATTTTTGTTGCGCTTGCAAAATGCCCAATATTCATGATACAATACTTGCATAAAACAAATGAGCCATTTTTAATAAATGCTTGCATGAAATATATTACTTTCAGGAAAGTCTAACTCCTATGACGGAATCCGGTTAGGGATACCTCAGGATACTTGTGCGTTTCTCTTGTCTTAACAGGTTGCAGGTATTCAATACACAGCATGGGGCATATCAAGGATTGAATCCTCAGCATGCTACTTCCCAGAAGATATCTCCTCCCCAAGCAGTACCTGACAACTGTTTCACAGCAAGATGAGCAAGGAATTTTCTATTCCCCACCAGAGTGGCAGATCTCTCATCCTCAGCAAAGTTAAAGGAACTGCTTCTCCATAGAGTTTCCATTCTCTCCCTAAGAAGAGCAATGCATGAAATACTTTCACAGCGGGGTTGCTGATGCTTCTTTCTCCCCAGCTGATTTCTCCCTACTGATAGATCTACCAATGATCTATTCCCCCAAGAAAGAGATCTCCTCTTCCCCAGCCGGGACATCCCTTCACGCGGATCAGCCAGAGATCTTCACCCCAGCAGGATCCGAGTCTCGGATCAGTTTCTCTTCTGCATAATCATGGCATTCGCATCATTTTTTTCCCACGCAGAGCGTAACATTCCGTCTAATATGGAGCATTACGGCAAAAATCAAACATTTGCATGATCACAAGACAGGTTTGAACCAGTCACCTGCAATTACCATCAATATTTCATCAGCAATATACAAATACACCCATTTGCACATTAAAGCCAAAGCGTCTCCTTTGCACTCTCAAGTACAAATACTTTTTCATAACATGTTCTTTTCGACACCCGTCCGTGTCGTACTATCCCCACAGAAAGCCAAAGCATCTCCTTTGCATTCTCGAAACAGATGCTTGTTTATATATAGTACATATCTGACACCCGTCTGTGCCATACTTCCCCAGCAGATCAAACACTCATCCGTGTCTTGCTCTTACTTAACCAACAAATCAATACTAACTCATACTTATACAGAAGTCTTTGATACTCGTCTGTATCCTGTTTATATCACTCCTCAACAGATTCGACACTCGTCTGTGTTCTTTGTTAATCAGTTGGTACTCATCCGTATCATCATCTCTGAACACGCGTCAGCGTTTGTTTCTTCCGATACTTGTCTGTATCATGGTCCTAAGGATAATCGTCTGCATCTTTAATCTATACACATTGTCAAACACTTATACCTTTTATTCTTAAGCGTAAGTACTCGTCCGTGTTCACCGTTCCCCAGTAAGACACCAATAAACACAACTTCCTCCTATCCGACATTCGTCATATGTCATGATATCTTTAGCAGTCATCCCCTGCTAGGTGATCGTACTTCACCTTTTGATGATCGTCCCTCATCATTTCATCTGATGGCCGTCCCCATCGTTGATCTTGTTATCCGATATTCATCCTATGTCGTGATAAACCTCGAGAGCAGCCGTACCCTGCTAGGTGATCGTCATTCACCTCTTGATGATCGTCCTTCCTCACTTGTTATCCGATGGCCGTCCCCATCGTTGACCTTTTTAAATCCGACATTCGTCTTATGTTGTGATAAAGAGCAGTCGTCCCCTGCTAGGTGATCGTCCTTCACCCTCGATGACTGTCCCTCATAATTATTTCATTTATTCTTTAAACTGATGGCCGTCCCCATCGTTGTTTACTTTACTTTTCAAGCCTGGTGGCCGTCCCCGTCATTGCTTTTCTCATTACTTCAATCTCCAGAGAGTTTTATTTTTTTACTTTACCTGATGGTCATCCCCGTCATTGTCTCTTTATTTCCCTTGCTTGTCGGCCGTCCCCGTCATTGCTTTACTCACTACTTTTTCCCCAGCAGTCGTCCTCTGCTCGATGGTCGTCCTCCATCATTTTAATTTAATAATCATACTATACTATCTTTTATAATTTATATCCCTTTTCTTCTTATCCCCAACGAGTGCAAATTTCGGGCTATCTTTGGTATTCAACCACAAGTTATCTTGTTTGTCTGTTAAGCCAGGCGCTTACACCCTGCACATCTAACTCGTGTTTGAATAGGGGCAGCTGTAAACACCCCAAATTTTCCCTCACTCTTTATCACACCATGGCTTGTTATATTTCATTTTTTTTAACATAAGCATTACATGTTGCATTTTTGTTCCACTGCATAGTTCAAGTTCATCTGCATCTAGGGTTTGTGATCTGAGCAATCCAAGAATCCATCTGAGCCATCCCAAAGGTCTCAAATCTTTCCAAGAGGGTCCATGTGTGTTCTATCATCATATTATTCTCCTCAAAGTTCATGAAAGTCAAGGGATCAATAGAACTGGCAAAGGCAGGGAAGCAGAGCTAGGGTTTTCACTACACAGATGACCAAAATTAGGGTTTTGGTTTCAGAGGCCTCAACTCCAAATTTTTGGGTCATTCTTGTTTCTAATGTTCTTAATATGTTATAAGGATCATGTTTACCAAGTTTGATGAAGAAACTCATTGTGGAGGTCATCTGTTCACTGGGTAACTTCCTGAGCAAGTTAAGTCAAAATCAGGGCATCTGAGGCCCCCAACAATGGAACCAAAGGGGTATTTTCCTCAAATTGAAGTTCAATGATCTTTATTTGATCTTAGAAGTGATGGGAAGTTCACAATATTGAAGAAATTTGAGCCAATTGCAAACTTGCCATTTTTCGAAATGACTTGTAATGGAAACTTTCCATTTTGGGAAAGATTTTCAACCTCCTCTTTCATGACCAAAAATGCTTCAAATGAAAAATTATTAGACATGAAAGTTGTAGATTAGGTCTTTCACTTTTCAAAAAGTACAAGAACATGTCTTGATTCATCTTAGAACTCAAGATATGGCTTTTAAAAGTTGGCAAAAATCACATAATTTTCAAGTTCATGCCAAAGGGGGAATTTTGCAATTTCACTTGCCAAGCATTCTAATGACCTCTAATGTGCACAAACACTTCATAACATGCCTATGCAACTTCAAAAGATTAGAATTGTGCATTGAACCTAGGGTTTTCATGACTTATGATCCAAGAAACTTCAAAGAGGGAAATTTGCAAAACATGTGATAAATCTTCATCCAAGCCTTCCAGCACATCAAAATCAATCCCATGGCCACCCTTGAACCAAGCTGAGGCCAGACACCCCTTGAAATCACCTCTGACCTGTGCCCATACCTCATAGTACACAATCTTGACTTTTTACAAAACCTCCCATACCAATCAACCTGTGCCACAACAACTCTCTGGCCAATCATCATTGTTTATGTGGACATTAAGCAACTCATTTCATACAACACACAAGCCTGAAACATCTCATACACTCAGATTTCCAAAAACCTCAAGAAATCTTCATCTCTTCGAAATTCATCACACAACCACTGAAACTTCAATCGTTTTTCACCAATCATCTCCACATACCCTAAGGATCACAAAGCACCCATCACCATAGCCTGAAACACTCCCAAAAACAAATACGATTTCTCACTCCTCAGAACTGAAACTCACAAAGGAGGCATTTTAAACTTCATTCACGCTTTTCAGAAGCATCAGAGGGACCATTAGAGGCTTTTGCACAAAGGAAGAGGCCAGAAAGCTCCATTTCAAAGAACTTCATCTCAGGTAACCTCCAAGAACATTTTTTTCCAGAAACGTATTTTCATGTTATAGAATCATTCTACATGCTTCACTGATCACCATGATGTGTTTAAAATTGAAAATGGTTGAGAAATAAGCATTTTATGATGTTCTGAAACTTTGCCCGTGAAATGATTTATGCTTCGATTCATCATGTATGCGTGTTTTAAATGCTTTTTGATGCTGGATTCTTGCTTGTTGATGTTTAATGGTTGATTCTGGAGAGTTTGGGAGGTTCTCATAGCTTAGGGAGAGAGATAGCATTTTGTGCTCACCGGAGAAGATGACCAGAGCTTGCTCCGGTCACCTGAATGTGTTTAGGGTTAAGATTAGGGTTAATCCAGTCAGTTTGAATATCACCATAGGATCCTGTTTAGCGCGTGTTTGTAGGGTCCAGATTGATCCACTTAAGCCCTAATCTAGTTTAATTAAATTAATTAGTTAATTAACCCAGTTTGAATGAGAGTCGTCAAGATGCACGCGTGGTCAATTCCCAGCCTCCCCAGTTTGAATCTCAGCCTTCAGATGCGCTGACTTGCATTTTAATTCATTTTATTTTCATTTCATTTGCATAATTATTTTAAAATATCAAAAAGCATTCAAAAAATATGAAAATTTGCATTCTGGTTTCAAATATTTTTCTCAACCTGAAAACAATTTTTATTTTATTTTTTGCATTAAAAAAGTATTTTTAAAATATTTAATTGTTATTTTTAATTAATTAAAGTATTTTAATTAATTAAAAATACATTTAGGTTTCTAAAAATCACCAAAAAAATCATGAACCATTCCAATGCATTTAGAAACATTTCCAAACTCTTCACACAAATTTCTTTTTAGGTTTGATTATAGTTTGCCAAATTTCTTTGAATTAAGGGTCATTAAAATCATATTGTTTAACCCTAGCTTTGAAAACTCATTTCTGCCTAACCAAGAAGAGTTTGAACTTGATTCTTTTTGCATTGTGTTACATATTTCATGTAGTTTATAGGAAAATCATAACTTTTGATAGGTTAGGCTTCTGACCTCCTCCTTTGGGGTGTGACATAATATGGGATTAGGGTTTGTTTGAGCTTGGTTTCAAATTTTTATCATGTCACATGCTTCTGTTTTATCCATTTGCATCTTACATGTCCATAAAAGCCTAATTTTATGTGTTCATTTGCATTCACCTTGCATATGCATCATTACATGAACTTGCCATGACATTTCATGCATTCATTTTTCATCGTAGACATCTTATGACATGTTAGAACCTTTATTGATCATTTCTTCATTCATTTTCCATGTTTAGCATTCATTTCATTTCATAAACGTTCATGTGTTTTTAAACTTCAAAGCATGCTTCCTTTTCATCTCATATTTGTATGATCACACATATGCATTTTGTATGCCTTTGCATCATCTCACATGACATTTGCACAACATAAACACTTCTGAATTTGATCATTTCATCTGATTTCACCTCATTCCTTTATGCTTTATACTTTGTGCATTCATACTAACACTTTCAGGTTTTGGTAAGTTATTGTGGGAGGTGGATTTGCCTTCACCTCTCATTTCTTCTTATCTCTTTCATTTGCATTCTAACTTGTCTTTGAAGTGAATTTGATTCACTTATGTTCCATCTCTCACTTTCTTTCTTTAAGTTACATTTCTTCTTCAATGAAGTAAATAACTTGTTCTTCTTTCACATCCTCCTTTCATCTGCTTCTTCCATTGATGGCTTCCTTGAAGATCTCTCTCTTAATCCTCATGAACCATAGGATATCCAAGCATGATAATAATTAGGATTGTGATTATTCCCCCTTAGCTTTTTACCTTTGAGTCTCCTTGAGTCTCTCTTCTCATCTCAATAATCAGAGACTAAACTCTTAAGGTTTTAGGACTTTGGAATTAGGGTTATGCCTGCATCCTTCTCTTAGGATGGAGTGTATAACTTTAATCCTAAGTTTTAAACCCTTAATTCGTTTAAACCTCTTAATCAAATCATCTAATAATCACTAAGATTTTATCTTGTAAGTTGGGCCTTACTTTAGGGTTCTAATTCTTCCTTATGGTTAAGAAGGACTAACCATAGTGTTCAATGGACAAGTCCCCCTCTAGTTGTCTTACAAACCATAAAATCCATTTCTTAATCTCATCCCTTAAATAAAATCCACTTAATAAAAGCTTTGTTATATAATGAATTTAATCCCTAACCATGGATTAAGTTGAGGTATCTTCCTCAGCTTAAGTGTTCTCATCTATTATCCTTCTATTAGGATGGTGTAATGAGTCCATTAATCTGTGATTAGAGATTAAACTCATTACTTAACACTAAACAAAAACCCAAAAATACATAAATAATCACAAGTAGGTTAATGATCTTAATCCTACATCATTATGGTAATTAAGTTGAGATGCTTATCTCATACTTAAGTATGCTCATTATCCCTAATCAGGGAGGATATAATGAGTTTACAAGCCCTTGATTTAGGATTAAGCTCATTAACTTATGTAAAACACCAAAAACAATAAAAAAACTGAAAACAAAAAAACAAACAATAATCGTCTCCTTCGGGATTCTTTTCTCATCACACTCATTCTATAAACGAGAACTTGCTTCTTCCGTCCAATGCAAGACAGTTAGCACTCGAGCTAGACGAGTCATACACTTGAGCATAGACAAGTAAGCAGTTCACAGTCAATTTATCTTCCAGTCTCTTTGAGTCGAACTACGGTGTTATGACTTCCTCATTACACGCGAGGATATGTAGGCATAACTTAACAGTTATCGAACAAATGTCTTTAAGCACAAATATCACATACACCTACCCCTTTAAGCACAATCTTTTAAGCGTAGATCCCGTCGAGTACGACATACAATCTGGGTGCTAATACCTTCCCAGGTTGTAACCAACCCCCTTTCTCAGTTTCTCTGGTTCGCAACCGCCTTATCCATCTTTTGTTAGGTTTATGCAGCATTACCTTTCATTCGGGATAAAAATGCCTAGCTGGCGACTCTATTCAATTCATTTTCATTTTATCCTTTCGCCGACCGTTTGCGTCTGTACCCTGTGGACCCTGGTGTCTTTTCGGGGGAGCGACACCATGAACTCCCCCATCTAAGTGTGAAGCTCATTCAGCTCAGTTTGTACTGTATTCATGACTTTTGATTTCGGCGAGTAGCGTACCTGCACGTATGAAACTTCTCCTGAAATGGTCAAATAAATTAGGAATTACGGGTAACCCATTAGTATGCAAAAATGATATGCATGAAAATGCCATGTTACTGATCCCACTTCATTCAGATGTGGGGATAGATACCCCACAAGGCCACACCATCAGATAAAGTGTTGGGTGAGTGTGTGCAGAGAACACGTTGAGCGTTGGGAGTTCAAAATCAAAATAAAATTGCCAGGATAGAAAAATTGAAACAATGGCACCTGTCGCTCCCTAGATTTCCATCATGGTACAAACGCGAAAGTGGCGCGGAAGAGGTAGCGTCACCAGCCAGGAATTTTTATCCCGAAGGAACGGGAATGGTAATGCTACACAAACCAGAAGAAAAGAAAAGGAAGGACAAAGGTCCTGTGAACTAAAGAAACTGGGTTCGGGAGTCGGTTATGACCTGGGAAGGTATTAGCACCCCAGATCGTCTGTCGTACCCGACGAGATCCACGCTTGCAAAGAAACAGTTTCAAAGGGTGAAGAAATGAAAGCTGCTGCAAAAGAAAGACTGAAACTGGATAAGAAAAGAAAAACAAACGGGGAAAATGTAGGGAAACTAAAGAGTGCTCGAATAGGCTCTACCCCGCTTCCTACATACCTCATCTGAACATGAGGATCATAGTCGTTGTAGTTCCCCTAACTAGGGGTGGAAAGATTGCTTGTGTCTTAAGCTTTAACTGCTTATGTAAATGCTCAGGTGTTGCAGGCTCGGACGACGAGTGTGTAATCGTCTTGCAAAGTGACAAGTAGTAGCAAGTTCGTACGTAAAGAGTGAGTAGGATGAGAGAAGAAGTCCCGAAGGAGAGATGCTTATTGTTTGTCCAGTGTTTTTTAGGAGCTTTTTATGGAGTGTGGCACAAGGAGGTGAAGACAAATCCTTTTCTAAGGAATGTGTCCTTATTACCACATCCCAAAATAGAATGAGTAACAAGTCCACCAAGAATGAAGAAGATCCTCAAACTTGTTTCCTAAGATTAGGATTTAAATTCACTAACTTGTATGATATTATTAAGTGTTTTTGTGAATTAAAATGAAGAAATGTTTTTTATGATTTTCTTTGTGAGTATGACAAAAGGGAAGGTCAACTCAAATATTATTAAATGTCTTTTAGGTTTTGTATGAAGATGAGAAGAGAGAGAGAACCACAAAGGATCTAAAGGTAAAAATCTAATGGGGGAAGACTACTCATAATATTAACATGCATGGATAAACCTAGGATAGTGAGGTTTGAACTATCCTAATGAAGAAGAAAGAAAGATGAAAAGAAAGGACAAGGAGAAGAAAAGGATCAAAAGGAATCAACTTACTTCTTAAAAGAAGTTAAGTTGTTCCTAAGAGGGAAGATGAGAAGTTAGACATTGATGGCCTAAGAACATCACAATCACAAGTTAAGAAAGAATAAAAGAAGAGGAGGGAGAAGTTGAGATATGGAGGAAATAAGTGTGCAAGTGAAGAAAGAACAATAAAATGAGATAACAATGCAACATGAAGTAATCGAATAATGCACAAATAGAGCCTACACCAGTAGGACTTCAGATGCAGCAACATGCTCCTAACATGGCATCATGACTAGAATGAGGCATGAGATATAAAGTCGAGTCTTAGTGGTACCTAACAGAGAAGGTTTGTTTCCTCTTCAATGCATGCAAAAGAAACTCAAGAAGAGGTATCAAGTTCAAAGCGGATTCAACTGTCAAACACGAGTATCAGTCATCAGGGTAAGCATCCAACGTTTCAAGAGATCAACAAAGAGGATCCGAATTAGCAACAAGAATTGGTTTGCACGATATCAAGGTCTAAGTGCAATTTGTATCAAGCGGTCTCATTAGTCTAAACAAGATCACAAAAATAATTGGTCACAAGGTGTCGCTCCCCTGAAAAGACACCAGGGTTCCAATGTGCAGAAGCGAACGGTCGGTGAAAGAGAAATGAGGTTGAATCGAATAGAGTCGCCAGCTAGGAATTTTTATCCCGAAGGAAAGGTAATGCTGCATAAACCTGGAAAGAGATGGATAAGACGGTTGTGAACCAGAGAAACTGAGAAAGGGGGTTGGTTACGACCTAGGAAGGTCTTAGCACCCAGATTGTCCGTCGTACTCGACGGGATCCACGCTTACAAGGTTGTGTTTAAAAGGGGTAGGTGTATGTGTTATCTGTGTGCATAAGCTAGGGAAAGAAAGTACAGGTGTCAGTGCAAAAGGGTATCAATTGCTCAGGGACTGAGGCTTAGAAAAAGGATGCTGAAAGAGGGGGATGACAAAGAGACTTTTGTTCGATAACCGTTAAGTTATGCCTACATATCCTTTTGTGATATGAGGAAGTCAGAACACCGTAGTTCGACTCAAAGAGACTGAAAATAGATTGATTGTGAACTGCTTACTTGTCTATGCTCAAGTGTATGACTCGTCTGGCTCGAGTGCTAACTGTCTTGCATTAGACGGAAGAAGCGAGTTCTCGCTTGTGAATGAGTGTGATGAGGAAAGAATCCCGGAGGAGACGATTATTGTTTGTTTTGATGTTTTCAGATTTTTATTGTTTTTGGTGTTTTGCATAGGATTATGAGCTTAAGCCTAAATCAAGGGCTTGTAAACTCATTATATCCTCCCTGATTAGGGATAATGAGCCTATTTAAGTATGAGATAAGCATCTCAAATTAATTACCATGATGATGTAGGATTAAGATCATTAACCTATTTGTGATTATTAAGATGTTTTTGGGTTTTTGTTTAGTGTTAAGTAATGAGTTTAATCTCTAATCACAGATTAGTGAACTCATTACACCATCCTAATAGAAGGATGATAGATGAGAATACTTAAGATGAGGAAGATACCTCAAATTAATCCATGGTTAGGGATTAAATTCATTATAGAACAAGCCTTTATTAAATGGATTTTAATTCAGAGATGAGATTAAGAAGTGGATTTTATGGTTTGTAAGACAACTTGAGGGGGACTTGTCCATTAAACACTAGGGTTAGTACCTCTTAACCATAAGGAAGAAATAGAACCCTAATGCAAGGCCCAAGTTACAAGATAAAGTATTAATGATTATTAAAGTGTTTTGATTAAGAGGTGTAAAAAAATCAAAGGTTTAACACTAAGGATTAAAGTTATACACTCCATCCTAAGATAAGGATGTAGGCATAACCCTAATTCCAAAGTCCTAAAGCTTTAAGAGTTTAGCCTCTAATTAAGAGATGAGAAGAGAGACTCAAGGAGACTCAAAGATAAAAAGCTAGGGGGACTATATACAACCCTAAAAGTTATCATTCTTGGATATCCTATGGTTTGTGAGGCTTAAGAGAAAAGATCTTCGAGACCACGAATGGAAGAAGCAGATGAAAAGAGAAGGAGGAAGAAGAATAAGTTACTTACTTCCTACAGAAGATAATTATCCTAAAAGAAAGAAAGTGGAAAGGAGGGAGCATAAGTGAAGCAATTTCACTTCAAATACAAGTAATAATGCATATGAAGAGAAAAGGAAAGGTGGGAAGTGAAGGCAAATCCACCTCCCAGATAACTTACCAAAAGCTCCTGAAATATTAGTATGAATGCATAAGGCATAAATCAAAAGGAAATGAGATGAAATGTGATGCAAATACCAAATTCAGAAGTGATTATTCAATGTTAATGTGTTATGAGATGATGCAAAGTCATACAAGATGCATATGAATGATCATACAAAAATGAGATGCAAAGGAATCATGTTTAGAAGCATGAAAACACATGAATGTTCATGAAATGTAATGGATGCAAAGCATAGCAAATGAATGGAGAAATGATCAAGAAATGTTCAAGCATGTCTTAAGATGTCTAAGATGTCATATAAATTCTTGAAATGTCATGGCAAGTTCATATGATATTGATATGCAAAGATGAATGCAAATGAAGATGCAAAATTAGGGTTTTAAAGCAACATGAGATGCATGTGACCAAAACAGAAGCAATCAACATGATAAAAAATTGAAATTGAACTCAAACAAACCCTAATCCCATATAAGATAACAACCCAAAGGAGAAAGTCAGAAGCTTAACCTAGTGGAAGTTATGAAATTCCTAAGTTTGCTAGGGTTTTTGGGTGCTTCTAAAGGGAAAATGAAAATCAAATTGAAAATGCAAGATAAAATCATGAGATAAATAACCTAGAAACTATATGCAATATGTGAAACAATGAAAAAAGAATCAAGTTCAAACTCATCATCGTTAGGCAGAAATGAATTTTTTAAGTTAGGGTTAAAAAATGTGATTTTAAGAATCCTAATTCAAAGAAAATTGTTAAATTATGATCAAACCTAAAAAGAAATTTGTATGCTGAGTTTGAAAATGTTTCTAAATGTATTGGAATAGTTCATGAATTTTTCGGTGATTTTTAGAAACCTAAATGCATTTTTAATTAATTAAAATCCATTAATTAATTAAAAATAACATTTAAATATTTTAAAAATACTTTTTTAATGAAAAAAATAAAAAAAAATGTTTTCAGGTTAAGAAAAATATTTGAAACAAAAATGCAAGGTTTGGGAAGTTTTTGATATTTTTTGCTATTTTTAATAAAATGAATAAAAGAAATGAAAATAAAATGAAATAAAATGAATTTAAATGAAAGTATGAGTATCTGATGTCTGAGATTTAAACTGGGAAAGGGAGGGTTGACTGCGCGCGTTATCCAAGGGCTGACATTTAAACTGGCTAATTAAACTGATTAAATTAGTTAATTAAAATTAGGGTTTAAGTGAAATGATCCTGGCCACTGAAACACGCGTTAATCCTAATCCTAACCCTAATTAAGTGAGATTCAAACTGGGGAGATTAACCCTAATCCTAAACCTAATTATTTTCAGGTGACCGGAACAAGCTCCGCTCATCTTCTCCGGCGAGACATTCATGCTAACTTCTTCCCTAGGCCAACCCAAATCCTCAAACTCTCTAGAATCAACCCCCTAATCATTCCAAACAAGAATCAGGCCACATACAACATTTATTTTGCATTAAATGCATGAATCGAAGAAAAACATTTTCAGATCAAAAAGTTTCAAAACATCAATACATCCTGGTTTCTCAACCATTTTCAAAACAAATCATATCAGCATGATCAGGGAAACATGTAGAATCATTTAAGAACTTAAAAGAAAGGTTCTGGAAGAATTGTTCTTGATGGTTACCTGAGATTGAGCTTTCTGATTCTGGGCTTTCTGGACCTCTCCTTGGTGCAAATCAACTCCAATGAACCCTCTGAGGATGTTGTGATGCTTAGAACAAGTTTATGGTGGTTGGTTTTAGTGTTTCAGTTCTGAATGTGCAGAAATCGTGTTTGTGTTTGGGCTTGTTTCAGGCCATAGCAAGGGGTGGGAAATGATCTTTAGGTTATGTGGAGTTGAATGGTGAAAGATTTTTTTTGTTTTGATGGCTGGTTTGAGAGAATCGAAGAAGGGAAGGTTTATGGAATTTTTGGGCAATCTGACTTGTGGGATGATTCAGGCTTGTGTGTCTTATGAAATGGCTTGCATAAGGTTAGTATAGGCCAATGAGAGTGATCAGAAAATGGATGGTGGCATAGTGTGATTGGTATGGGCTAAGTTGCAAAAATGTCAACATTGTGTACTTGAGGTATGGGCATGGTTCAGAGCTGGCTTTAGGGGTGTCTTGGCCTCAGCTTGGTTCAAGGATGGCCCTAAGATCAAGTTTATGCAGCTGGCACAAGTGGATGAAGAGTTGTCATGGTTTTTGCAAAGTTTATGTATAATGGTCATTTTGAGATTTCTTGTGAATCAAACCATGAAAACCATGCAATCTTGGGGCAATTATGATGTTTTGAAGTTGCCTTGACATGTTATGGTGCATAGAAGTTGATTAGAGGTCATGAAATGGCTTGGCAAGTGAAATTGCAAAATTCCCTCTTTGACATGAACTTGAAAATTATAGGATTTTTGCCAACTTTGAAAGGCCATATCTTGAGTTCTAGGATGAATCAAGACATGTTCTTTTACTTTTTGAAAATGGGAAGACATAATCTACAACTTTCATGCCCAATAATTTTTCATTTGAAGCATTTTTGGTCATGAAAGAATAGGTTGGATATCTTTCCCAAAATGGAAAGTTTCCATTACAAGTCATTTCCAAAAATAGCAAGTTTGCATTTGGCTTGAAATTCTTCAACTTTGTGAACTTAAAACCACTTCTAAGATCAAATAAAGATCATAGAGACTCAAAATGGTGATGATGACCCTTTGGTACCCTTGATGGAGGCCTCAGATGCCCTAATTTTGACTTTACTTGCTCAAGAAGTTACCCAATGATCAGATGACTTCCACAGTGAATTTCTTCATCAAATTTGGTACACATGATCCTTATAACATATTAAGACCATTAGAAACAAGAATGACCAAAAAAATTGGGATTAAGGCCTCTGAAACCAAAACCCTAATTTTAGGTCATTTGTGTAGGAAATCTTTAGTCTGCCTCCATGCCTTTGCCATTCTTTGTGATCCCTTGACTTTTATGAACTTTGGGGAGCATATTATGATCATGGAACACACATGGACCCTCTTGGAAAGCTTCAAGACCATTGGGATGACTCAGATCCCTTCTTGAATTGCTCAGATCACAAACCCTAGATGCAGATGTAATGAAACTATGCAGATGAAACAAATATGCAATATGAGGTGGTATGCCTATGCTTATGCAAAAATGAAAGACTACAAGCCATGGTGTGAGAAAAAGTGTGGGAAAATTTGGGGTGTTTACAACTGCCCCTATTCAAGCATGAGTTAGCTGTGCAGGATGTAAGTGCCTGGCTTAACAGATAAACAAGATAACTTGTGGTTGAATACCAGAGACAGTTCGAAAATTGCACTCGCTGGGGAGAAGAAGAAAAGGGATATAAATTGTAAAAGATAGTATAGTATGAATATCAAATGAAAGCGATGGAAGACGACCATCGAGCAGAGGACGACTGTTGGGGGTAAAATGGTAAGCAAAGCAATAACGGGACGGCCGTCATGCTAGGGAATAAGGAAAACGCGACGGGGACGGCCATCTAGTAAAAGCTAATGAAGGACGATCATCAGGAAAAGGAAAAGGGACCACGACGGGGACGGCCATCGGGTTAAAGAATAAATGAAATATTTGATGTGGGACGGTCATCAAAGGTGAAGGACGATCACCTAGCAGGGGACGACTGCTCTTTATCTCGACATAAGACGAATGTCGGATAGAAAGGGTCAATGATGAGGACGGCCGTCAAAGGTGAAGGACGATCACCTAGCATGGGACGGCTGCTCTTGGGGATTATCGCGACACAGGACGAATGCCGGATAAAAAGATCAATGATGGGGACGGCCATCGGATAAATGATGAGGGACGGTCATCAAAAGGTGAAGGACGATCACCTAGCAGGGGAAGGCTGCTCTTTATCTCGACATAGGACGAATGTCGGATAGAAAGTTCCAACAATGGGGATTCCACTGGGGAAAGGATGAGGGACGGTCATCCAAAGGTGAAGGACGATCACCTGGTAGGGGACGGCTGCCGAAAGTATCACGACATAGGACGAATGCCGGATGGGAGAAAGTTGTTTCCTTGGCGACTTACTGGGGAATGGTAAACATGGACGAGTGCTTACGTCTTTAAAATTAAAGGTATAAGTGTACGACAGTGCGTCTAGATCAAAGATGCGGACGAGCACCCTTAGTACCACGATACAGACAAGTATCGGTAGAAACAAACGCTGACACGTGTTTGGGGATGTTGATACGGACGAGTATCAATCGGTTAAGCAAGGAACACGGACAAGTGTTGATCTGCTGAGGAGGTGATATATACAAGATACAGACGAGTATCAGAGGATTTCTGTATAACTATGCACAAGTGCTGAGGAGATATGTGCAAGACACGGACGAGTGCCAAAAGATTGAGCAAGGGATACGAACGAGTGTTTGACTTGCTGGGGAAATACGACGAGTGTCAAAAAGAATATGTACAAGTATGAACAAGTATCTGTATTGAGAGTGCAAAAGAGTCTTCTGGCTTTGTCTGCAGGGGATATGTTTTGTATATTGCTAGTGAAATGATCTTGTATTTACAGGTGACTGGCTCGAACCTGGCTCATGATCATGCAAATGTTTGATTTTTGCCGTAATGCTCCGTATTAGATGGAATGCTACGCTTATTTTTGGGGAAAATAATATGAATGTTATGATTATGCAAATAAGAAAATCGATCCAAGATCCGGATCCTGCGGGGATAAAGATCTCTGGCTGATCTATCTGGAGGGAGAACTCAGCTGGGGAAAGAGATCATTGGCTGATCTGTCCGGAGGGAAAGCTCCTGTTGGGGATGAGGAAGTTTTAGCAACTCCACTGGGGAAGTATGTCAGGTATTGCTCTACTGGGGAGGCAACTCTGTGGGGAATCAAATCCACCGACTTTGTTGAGGATGAGCAAATTCTGGCACTTCTGATGGGGAATGGAAGGTTCTTTGACCACTTTGTTTTGGAAGAAGCCGTCTGGCATTGCTCGAGAGATCCCGCTTGGGGAGGAGATAACTTCTGGGAAGTAATTTGCTGAGGATTGATGAATTCCTCAAAGGATCCTCGAGGAAATACCTCTTGTGAAGGAGTCCTGATGAGGATGCGATTGCTGAATTGGCTGGGGGTACTATGCCTGATACGCCCCATGCTGTGAAATGGTCTGCCTCGGGTACCTGCAACCTGTTAAGACAAAGGAAAACGCACAAGTGTCCCGAGGTATCCTCAACCGGATTCCGTCATAGAAATTATATTTGTCTGAAAGCAACATATTTCCTGCAAGCATTTATTAAAATGGCTCATATGCTTTATGCAAGTGTTGTATTATGAACTTTGGACATTTTGCAAACGAAAACAAAAAATGTACAAAACAAAGTGTGACTGAAAACTCTGATTTTATTGATTTGTGTTCCCTGAATAGGCAAGTACAGTCAAAGAAGCGAATCCCTGAAATGACGAGATTGATGTAAATTTGGAAAATAAAAGTGTTGGCAATGTTTGAAGTTGACTCTTCAGTGAGCTTCCTCGCTATGATCCGTATGACCTTGACGTTCTTCTTATCTTTCTTTCTGAAGAAGGTTGATTTTGACCGATGCTTTATCCTTTCGAAGCTTTCCATGTTGCGAGTGATACAGACGAATTCAGAATGCAGTTGTTCGCTTATTCCCTGATTTTGCGTGGATCGCCCTTTCGGGTTTTCAATCCACCAGGATACCCATTTTTGCCTGAGCTGTCCGATGTGGCTTTTAAACTCAGCGGGTGTACATTTTTTTCAATTTTTTCCTTATTTTTGCCCGAGTCTTTTATTCTATTTTAGACTCGCCGGGATGCCCTATTTTTGCCTGGACTTACATTCTGTTTTTATGTCCAGCAGGTATTTTTATGCGAAGTATTTTTTAACTGCATCTGAATTCACAGGGACCTTCATAGTTTGGTGTCCACTTGCCCCTATGGTCTGTATGAGAAGGGAGGATCCTTTTCAGTACAAGCTCTCCCACTTGGTATTCCCGAGGTCTGACTTTCTGATCGAAGGCTTTCTTCATTCATTTATGATATAACTGCCCATGACAGATAGCTGCTAATCTCTTCTCTTCAATTAGATTCAATTGATTGTAACGGGATCGGACCCATTCAGCTTCATCCAGTTTCACATCCATCATTACCTGTAAGGAGGGTAATTCAACTTCGACAGGTAGGACAACTTCCATACCGTACACAAGCTGATAAGGTGTTTCCCCAGTAGATATTCTGATAAAGGTTCGGTACCCATGCAAGTCAAATGGTAGCATTTCGTGTCAGTCCTTGTAGGTGACTACCATCTTCTGCACAATCTTCTTGATGTTCTTGTTGGCTTCCTCAACAGCGCCATTCATCTTTGACCTGTAAGGAGAAGAGTTGTGATGTTGAATTTTGAAATCTCGGCAAAGCTCAGCCATCATTTTGTTGTTCAAATTGGAACCATTATTAGTAATGATTCGCTCGGGAATTCCATATCGACAGATGATATCTCTTTTCAGAAATCTGGCTACCACTTGCCTGGTGACATTGGCATATGAAGTTGCTTCAACCCATTTGGTGAAGTAATCAATGGCCACCAGTATGAATCTATGACCATTTGAAGCAGTCGGTTCAATCTTTCCAATCATATCAATGCCCCACATGGCGAAGGGCCAAGGTGAAGACATTACATTCAAAGGATTCAGAGGCACATGAACTTTATCCACGTAGATCTAGCATTTGTGGCATTTTCTGGCATAGGCACAACAGTCTGCATCCATTGTGATCCAATAGTAACCTGATCTTAATAACTTATTTGCCATTGCATGTCCTCCGGCATGGGTACCGAAAGAACCTTCATGAATTCCGTGCATCAGTAGGTCTGCTTCCTTCTTGTCAACACATCTGAGCAAGACCATGTCGATGTTTCGCTTATGTAATGAACCATCAGCGTTGAGGAAGAAACTTCCGGCTAGCCTTCTTAATGTCTTCTTATCATTTGACGATGCCCCAGGTGGGTATGTTTGATTCTCCAAGAAGCATTTGATATCATGGTACCAAGGCTTGTTATCAGCGATAATGTCCACAGAGAATACATATGCCAGTCTGTCCAGTCTGGATACCAAAATCCGAGGCACATAATTAGCAGCTTGTACTTTGATCATTGATGAAATGGTAGCCAAAGCGTCTGCAAACTGATTCTCATCTCGAGGGATGTACTCAAGCTTAACTATCGTGAAGAAGGTCAACAGTCTCCTCGTATAGTCACGGTAGGGAATCAAATGCTCCTGATGAGTGTACCACTTGCCGTTGGTCTGGTTGATTACCAAAGCCGAATCTTCGAATACATTCAAGGTTTTGATCCTGAGGTTAATGGCTTCCTCGAGACCCATGATACAAGCTTTGTATTCTGCTTCGTTGTTGGTGCAGGCAAAGGTGAGTTTTGCCGAGAAAGGCATATGAACTCCTTTGGGTGTGATAAGTACTGCACCAACCCTACAACCGTTGCAATTAACTGCCCCATCAAACATCATAGTCCATGCTTCTTCTGGGTCAGGCCCTTTAGTGTGAATAGGCTCTTCAAAATCTTTTGCTTTCAAGAACATGATGTCTTCATCAGGGAAGTCGAATCTCATAGGCTGGTAATCATCAATGGGTTGCTCAGCCAGATAGTCAGACAATACACTGCCTTTGATGGCTTTTTGAGAAGTGTACTGAATGTCATACTCTGTTAGAATCATTTGCCCTCTTGCAACTCTTCCAGTAAGTGTTGGCTTCTCAAATACGTACTTGACTAGGTCCATCTTTGAGATCAACAAGGTAGTATGAATCAACATATATTGTCTTAGTCGACGAGCAGCCCACGCTAAAGCACAACAAGTTTTCTCGAGCAGTGAATAACGTTGTTCACAGTCGGTAAACTTTTTGCTTAGGTAGTATATTGCATACTTTTTTCGACCAGACTTGTCATGCTGGCCCAATACACACCCCATTGATTCTTCTAAAACTGTCAGATACATGATTAGAGGTCTTCCTTTGATCGGAGGCATGAGAATTGGAGGTTCTTGCAAATATTCTTTGATCTTTTCAAAAGCTCTCTGACAATCATCGTTCCACCTGACTGTTTGCTCTTTTCTTAACAGCTTGAACAAGGGCTCACAGGTAGCAGTGAGATGAGATATGAACCTTAATATGTAGTTCAATCTACCTAAGAACCCTCGAACTTCTTTCTTAGTCTTAGGCGCAAACATTTCCTGAATAGCTTTGACTTTATCGGGGTCAACCTCAATTCCTTTTTCACTTACAATAAAACCCATCAGCTTACCAGAACGCACCCCGAATGTGCATTTGTTGGGGTTCAACTTCAACTGATACTTCCTCAGGCGCTTGAAAAGTTTCAAAAGATTCACCAAATGATCTTCTTTTGTAAGGGACTTGGCAATCATATCATCCACCTAGAACTCGATTTCTTTGTAGATCATATCGTGGAATAGTGTTACCATAGCCCATTGATAAGTTGCACCGGCGTTCTTCAGACCAAACGGCATTACCTTGTAACAAAACGTGCCTCAAGGCGTGATGAAATTTGTCTTCTCCATGTCTTCAGGTGACATTTTAATCTGATTGTATCCAGAAAATCCATCCATGAAAGAGAATATCGAGAATTGAGCTGTGTTATCCACCAATACATCAATGTGAGGTAATGGGAAATCATCCTTCGGGCTAGCTCTGTTCAAATCCCGGTAATCCACACACATATGCACCTTGCATCCTTCTTAGGTACGGGTACAATATTAGCAACCCACAGCGGGTAACTAGTTACAGCAAGAAAGCCGACGTCCCACTGCTTTTGTACTTCTTCCTTAATCTTCATGGCCATGTCTGGGCGAGTGTAAACACCCCAAATTTGCCCTCACTAACTTCACACCATGTCTTGTGATCCTTCACATTTGCTTAAGTTCAACCATGTCACCTCATATTGCATTTTTTTTACTTCACTGCATTGGTTCAAATTCATCTGCATCTATGGTTTGTGATCTGAGCAAACCAAGGGTCATCTGAGCCAATCCAAAGGTCTTCAATCATCTCAAGAGGTTCCATGTATGTTCAAGTATCATGTTATATCCTCCCAAGATCAAAGAAGTCAAAAAATCACAAGAACTGAGAAAGGCATGGAAGCAGAGCCAAGCTTAACTGCATAGATGACCTAAAATTAGGGTTTTGGTTTCAGAGGCCATAACTCCAAAAAAATTTGGTCATTCTTATTTCTATTGGTCTCTATATGTTATAAGGATCCTACACACCAATTTTTATGAAGAAATTCAATGGGGAAGGCATCTGATCAATAGATGACTTCTTGAACAAGTCAGTACAAAATCAGGGCATCTGAGGCCCCCCATTATCCAACCAAAGGGTTTTCTCCATCATTTTTGGTGTATGTGATCTTTATTTGATCTTAGAATAGATTAGAAGTTCACAAAATTGAATAATTTCAAGCCATTTGCAAAGTTTCCATTTTGGGAAAGTGACTTGTAATGCAAAATTGCCATTTTGGGAAAGTTTTTCAACCTCCTCTTTTTGATTCAAAAATGCTTCAAATGAAAAATTCTTGGTCATGAAAGTTGTAGATTGGATCATTACCTTTTCAAAAAGTACAAGAGCTTGATCTAATTCATCCTAGAACTAAAGTTATGGCCATGCAAAGTTGAGGAAAATCACTAAAATTCACTTATGCACCAAAGAGGGAAACTTGCAAAAACTCATGTCAAGGCAAAATGTGACCTCTAAGTGACTTCTAAGCATTACACAAACATGATACATGACCTAAAATTCAGAATGGCCCAAAGAATCACTCACTTTCATACCTTGATCATTAAGTAATCCAAAAGGGGCCAAAACCTTCACAAATTGCAAAATGCCCAAAAACTCTCCATCCACTTGTGCCAGCTCCTCAAATCAGTTTCCATGGACCTCCCTAAAGCCAGCTGACTTGAGCCATACCTCACAACCAGCCTGCCATGAGCCCATACCTCAAAGGACAACTTTGTTGACTTTATGCAAAAGGGACCATACCAATCAACATAGGCCACCAACAACTCTCTGACCTATCAAGGCTGAATCATCCCACAACTCAGCACACACCAAAACTCCCTCTTATGCATTTTTCTTCGAAACTCAGCACATAAGATTCAAACATCAAAACAAACTCCATAGAACAACTCACCATCAACCTCTGATCATTTCCCAACCATCACCTTGCCCTGAAAAACCCCATATCAAAAACACGATTTCTCTCCCCCTTTGAACTGAACTGCATCAATCTCACAAACCAGCCATAAACAACTCCAACCAAGCTTTGCAAACTCTTCAGGGGGATCATTGGGGGTGATTTGAAGCAAAGAACTGGTCAGAAAGCTCCAAAGGTGAAAGCTCCAGTTCAGGTATCACCAAGAACATTTTTTCCAGAAATTGATTTTTATGCCATAGAAATGTTGCTTATGCTTCAGTGATCACACTGTGCTTGTTGGTTTTGAAAATGGTTAAGAAATAAGTCTATATCGAAGCTCTGAAACTTTTCCAGTTTTTATGTTTTGATCCATACCTTGAGATGTAGGTTGTAGAAATTTGTTTTGATGCTTGATTCGTGTTCAGGGTGATTAGGAGATATGATCTGGAGCTTTAGAGCTCTTGATTTTGCCTAGAGAGGAAGTTTAGGTTTTGTGCTCGCGGGAGAAGATGACCAGAACCACTGTTCCGGTCATCTGAAAGTGATTAAATTAGGGTTAGGGTTTTGGTGAGTTTGAATGTGAGCCTTTGATTTCCCTTTCCCGCGCGCCTCCAATGGCCCAGATTCCTTGATTAAGCCCTAATTCTGGGTTAATTAATTTAAACATAATTAGGAAAATTTAAATCCCAGAAATGATCTGAGCCCTCCATTCACGCGCGCGTCAACTCCCTCCCTTTTTGTTCAAATGATGGGCATTGGATCTGTTGACTTTCCATTAAATTAATTTATTTTCATATTTTTATCATTTGTTTTGCATAATTATTTTAAAATGCATAGAAAATCCAAAAAAATATTTTCTTTCTGCATTTTTATTCTAAATAATTATCTTAACATATAAACAATTTTTATTTTATTTTTTACATTTTTAGACTATTTTAAAAATATTTTAATGTTTATTTTAATTAATTAATGAAGATTAATTAATTAAAATAGCATAAGGGTTTCCAAAAATCACCAAAAAATTCAGAGAACATTTTCAAACATTTACAAACTCACAAGACAAATTTCTTTTTGGTTTTGATCATATTTTGCCAATTTTCATTTGAATTAGGGTTCTTTAATTTGAATATTCTTAACCCTAACTTCAAAAATTCATAACTTTTGATCCAAGTTGAGTTTGTGAATGGTTCTTTTTGCATTGTGTTATGCATACTTTCAAGCATCTAAAAACATTTTTGTTCCATTTTAATCTTGCATTCTCAATTTGTTTGGCATTTTCCCTTTAAGATCACCCTTAAAACCTTAGGAACTTAGAAAAATCATAAGTCCTTTAGGGTTTAGCTTCTGAATTTCCCCTTTGGGGCAGTGAACTTGTATAGGTTTAGGGTCCCTTTGATTCCATTTTCAATTTTTTATCTCATGCTTTGCTTCTGATTTTGAATTTTTCATCTCATGTTGTACATAAACCCTAATTTGCATCTTTACTTGCATCCATCTTACATAAGCTTGCATACATGAGCTTGCTATGACATTTTGTGCATCCACATGGCATATAAGACATCTTAAGACATATTAGAATCATGATTGATCATTGCATCATTCATTTGCCATGCTTTTGCTTTCATTTCATGTCATGTGCATTCATGAACTTTCATGCTTCTTATATGTCTCATTTGCATTCCTATCCTTTGTATGATCATCCTCATCCCTTGGCATGCTTTCATAACACCTCATAACATCATTTGCACCATGAATATGCTTCTGACTTTGGCTTCCATCCTTGCATACATTTCCTTTTCATTTCATTTCATTTCTTTTTGCTAACTTTTCAGGTGGTAAGTGTTTGAGAAGTGAATTTTCCTTCACTTCTCATAATCTTTCCTCATCTCTTCTATGCATCAATTGCTGCATTTTTACTTGTGAATTAGAGTGAGCTTGCTCATTCATGTTCCCTCCTCACTTTCTTTCTTCAAACAACTTATCTTCTTAAGTGAAGTAAGTTGTCTTTCTTCCTTCTGCTTCTCCTCCTTCCATCCTGTTTCTTCCTTGGTGGCTTTTCCTTGAAGGTCCTTTGTAAGCCTCACAAACCCTAGAATTCCCAAGCATGATCACAATTAGGGTTTGATTAGTCCCCCCATTAGTTTTATCTTTGTGTCATCTTTGTGTGTCTTCTCTTCTCATCTCTTAGGATGGAGTGTATAACTTTAATCCTAAGTGTTAAACCCTTAATGTGTTTAAATCCTTTAATCAATCCATTTAATAATCACTAAGGCATCAAGCTTGTAACTTGGGCCTTACAATAGGGTTCTAATTCTTCCTCAATTGGTTAAGAAGGACTAACCCTAGTGTTAATGGACAAGTCCCCCTCAAGTGGTCTTACAAATCATAAAACTCACTTCTTAATCTTAATCTTAATTAAAATCCACTTTAATAAAGGTTTGTTTTGTCATGAGGTTAATCCTTAATCATGGATTAAGTTGAGATATCTTCTTCAGCTTAAGTGCTTTCATTTATTATCCTTCTATTAGGATGGTGTAATGAGTCCACTAAATCCTTGATTATGGCTTAAACTCATTACTTAACACTAAACAAAAACTCAAAAACATCTAAGCAATCACAAATAGGTTAGTGATCTTAATCCCACATCATGGTAATTAAGTTTGAGGTGCTTATCTCATACTTAAGGTATTCGCATTATCCCTAATCAGAGGGAGGATAGGATGAGTTTACTAAACCTTTGTTTAGGCTTAATCTCATTAACTTATGACAAACACAAAAAATCAATAAAAGATTGAAAACACAAAAACAAGCAATAATCGTCTCCTCCGGGATTCTTTTCTCATCATCTTCACTCACAAACGAGAACTTGCTTCTTCCGTCTAATGCAAGACAGTTAGAACCTGAGCCAGACAGGTCATACACTTGAGCATAGACAAGCTGGCAGTTCATCAGTCAATTCATCTTCCAGTCCCTTTGAGTCGAACTACGGTGTTCTGACTTCCTCATTGCACGAGAGGATACGTAGGCATAACTTAACTGTTATCGAACAAAAGTCTCTGTCTCTCCCCCCTCTTCCAGCATTCTTTTTAAGCCTCATTCCTGAGCATTTCACTTCATTTTCTTGCACTGACACTTGTACATTCTTTTCCAGCTTTTGCACACAGATAGCACAGATACTACCCCTTTAAACACAAACTTTCAAGCGTGGATCCCGTCGAGTACGACGGACAATCTGGGTGCTAATACCTTCCCTGGTTGTAACCAACCCTCTTTCTCAGTTTCTCTGGTTCGCAACCGTCTTATCCATATCTTTCTAGGTTTATGCAGCATTACCTTTCCTTCGGGATAAAAATTCCTAGCTGGGACTCTATTCACTTCATTTCATTCTCTTCCTTTCGCCGACCGTTCGCGTTTGTACCCTATCTGACCTGTGTGTCACTTAGCGGGAGCGATAGGTTGGCGACTCTGTTGGGGACCCTTATACTGCAACCAGGGCTTCTGGTTCTTTTTGTGGGTTCCTCCTAGCGCTTGTTTGATTTGTGTTTACTGGGGTGTTATGTGCTACGTGTGTTTATTTATTTTTGCTTTATTTATTGCTTTATGTACAACTTTATTCATTTGCTTTCTTTACAGTCTTATGCACATTTCATACTGTCATTTGCTGGATCTGGTTTGCTGTTTTGGTGGGTGGGGTTCCATTGAGAGTTTAAGGTCCTATACATGGGACCTGAGTGACACCTAGGCTAGAGTGGTTCATGTTCTTTCCCATTCCATTTTGGTCTGGTGCGGGAATATGAAACACGGTTCAGATGTGGGTTTCTTCTTGAGAACTCTGTGCTACAAATTTCCTGTAGTGCTAGGGCTATCTGGGAAGCCTTCTAAGTCTGAATGACCTTTATTATGACCTTCATAAGTTGAGGTGAATTAGAGGAAGATCTTTTATGGTTATTGTAAACACTGTACCTCAGGGTTAGAAATGTTTACACTTCTCATAACTGATCCAAGTCTGAGGATCCTTGTTCTAGAACATTACCTGTGAGGGGGTTGGGTTGTTTACAGGTTTGCAGGAACCCTTGGCCACATCATACCCTGTTACTATTTTGTTTAAGAATACTCCACTTTGGACAGTTCTTGAGATTAACCCTGGACATGTGACTCTTTATTTGAGTCCCCCACCCTGGTTACTGGATTTCTAAACCTTCATCCGGACCTTTGAACATACATGGGCCTTATATCAAGACAGATAATCAGATCCAGCTTGATCACAAACCCTTGCATATCATTTGCATATATCATCATTGCATCATTTGACATTTGTTTATTTGCTTTTCAGGGTATCCACTTCACTGTATCTTGGTTTTGGTTTTGACCCCTTCTTCTGCTTAGACCTCTGCTTCAGCTATCCTCTTCAGCATCTGCTTCAGTTATCTCCATCACCACCTGCATTAGTCTGTCAAAGACTCACCTTTAGCATCTCAGTTTGTGATCTTCATCAGCACTTATCTTCAGCTTCTTCAGCAGCACTCATGACTACTCCCAGGAAGAGCAACATATCCTACCACTTTTTTGAGCCTGTGTTGACTGGTATCAGGCAGGTCCAGTCACTTATCACCCCTGACCATATCCCACTGTTTAGAGAACACTATGGGGGTATCCTGGATATGGTTATGGACCTTGATCCTTCTCAGAGAAGCATGATCCACACATGCTTGCAATTTTATGACCCTCCATTGAGATGTTTCACCTTTCCTGACTTTCAGATGGGGCCTCTGTTGGAAGAGTTTTCTTTATTAATTGGAGTACCTATCAGAGGGGGAATCCCTTTCAACCCAGAGATGACTGCTCCCAGAAGTGAAGAGATAGCAAGGGTATTGTATTTGGAGCCTGCCCTTATTGAGCAAAGTATGACAAAAAAAGCTGGGGTTCCTGGTTTGCATTTGGACTTCTTGATTTCTCAGGCCATCCTGAAGGCTTCATTAGGAGAGTGGAGGGCAGTCTGTTAGATGTTGTGCTCCTTTGTTCCACTCTTGGCTACTCAGACACCTGCCTAAATCAGATGCCTTCTTAAACCCACATCAGCAGAAGAATTGGGCCAAGAGGTTCATTGCCTTGACTTCAGATGATATCAGATGGTGCACCCAGAGCACCAAAGGCAAGGACATTATCACCAGCTGTGGGCAATACCCAAATGTGCCTCTTATAGGAGTAAAGGGTTGCATCAATTACAATCCTTTATTGTTTAAGAGACAATTGGGCTATGCCTTAGTTCACTCTCCCAGAGGACAGGATGTAGCAGAGACCCTATATTGTGAAGTTCAACCTAATTCAGCTGTTGTCAGACAAGCATCCTGGGCTTGGGACAACATCCAGACAAAAGGGGTAGCTATTCTTGGAAAATGTAACAATGTTGCTTCAGCTTAGTACTCAGACTGGTCCCATACCAGAGCTCAGATTACCAGAATGCCTTTCACCTTGGAAGACATACCTGGACCATCTAAAGTACAGCCTGCAGCAACAGTTAGCCTGGAGGAATTTGAAAAGTTGAAGGAAAGGAATGAGCAGCAATCTCAAGCCTTGAAGAAAACTCTTTGGGAAAGGAGTGATGGTCGCCTGGACATTGAGAGATTGGAAAAGCTTAGGGTTGAGCATCTGGCCAAAATTGAAAAGACAGAAGGCTACATAAGAAAAGCAAGGGTTGGGGAACAGATATTGAAGAATGCCTGCAAGGAGGCCAAGATTCAGAAAGCTAGGGCTGAGCACTATCTGCAAGAGAGCCAGGCTAGGTGGGTCAGGATCACCGAAGCCCGTGCACAAGAAAACTAGAAGACTCAGGCCAAGATTGATCAGCTGGAGGCCAATGAGAAGAAGCAGCAGGAAGCTTTGTTGGCAGCTCAGAAGGAGATCTCAGAATTGAAACTTAGAGCAGGGTTGAAAAGATCAAAAGACCAGGACAAGCATAAGAAGTTGACCACTGCCATTGCTACCAGGAACCTCCTCATTACGACCATTACAGAGCACCCAGCTTGTCCAATGACTGAGGCACTCCTGAAGGAGGTCAGGGAAGATGAGTTTGGACTGGATGTCTGATTCTTTGCTTGTTGTTTTTTCCATTTGATGTACTTTTACTTTTGTTGTATTTTTACCCTCCATGGACATGTATTGTTAAACAAACTATGTATTGTTCATCAGTTGTAATATATATGTTAGTTTGTTTTCATTTGGGCTTCTTTTCTCAACAACATCAAGCATCTTCCTCGAGGTATGGAAAGGTCAAAACCAAAAAGCCAAACCGGATACCTGGGAAAACAAATAAGCATATTGCATTGCATACTAACTTTTTCTTTGTTTTGTAGGTTTTGCTTACTATTATCTTGTTTTCTAACTTTGTTGTGATCTCAGGAAACATTGCTCGTCGCCGAGTGTTCCCTGTCAACCACACGCACCGGTACCCAACTCGTAACAACCTTCCCGACATTCAAATGGAGCAAGTACAGCAGGACCTAAATGACATCAGAAATCAGATGGCAAATGAGAGGGTAGAGATGAGAAATCAGATGTCTCAATTCATGGATGTCATGACTGGCTTAGCCCAGAGCCAAGAAAGACTGAGGGAGCTGGTGGAAAGACAAACACCTGAGGAACCTCGTCTTGGAACAGGGGGAACTAGCAACAATGAACGGGGGCAGCCTCGTATTGACCCACCAGAATATGGACCCCATCTGAATCCAGAGGTTAACATCCCGAGAAATGTGCAAGGTAATACTGCTGGGGGTAGAATCCTGCAAGAGGATCCCCAAGAGGAACAGTTTACTGTTATAGGGGCTGGAGATGAGGTATATGATAGAAGATTGGATGAGATTGCTGAAAAGTTAAGATCTTTGGAATCTCAGAATTCTTTGGGCTTCGACGTGATGGATATGGGATTAATATATGGGGTGAGGATTCCCCACAAATTCAAACCCACGTGCTTTGAAAAGTATAATGGTACCTCCTGCCCTCGCACTCATCTGCAATATTTTTTGGTAAGGCTCAAGGCTTATACCATGGATGAGAAGTTATGGATGTTCTACTTTGGGGACAGCCTGACTGGAGCTTCAAGAGAATGATATTCGCATTTGACTAGGGCCACCATAAGATGTTGGAAGGACTTGGCCGAGGCTTTCATTCGGCAATATCAGTACAACCTGGACATGGCTCCCAATAGAACTCTTCTAATGGGCATGTCTCAGTCTTCTAGAGAGAGCTTCCGGGATTATGCTCAGAGATGGAGACAGCTTGCTGCTGCTGTCCAACCACCCATGTCAGAAAGAGAAATGGCTGACATGTTCATGAACACATTGCAAGGGACTTATATTGATAGACTCGCTGCTTTCTCCTCTACCAGTTTTGTTGATGTGGTCATAGCTGGTGAGAGAATTGAAAGTCTTTTGAAGATGGGCAAAATCTCCGACAGTGGTGCAAGTTCCTCCAGCAATCCAAGAAAACCTTTTGTAGGACCCCGAAGGGCGGGTGAAACAAATTCTATTCATACAAACAGGTGCAGGCCCCAGTATTCTCACAGGTCAGTAACAGCTGTTACCATCCCAGCTCCAGTTCCGCAACAACCTTTATATCCTCAACAACAACAACAACATCACTATCAGCAACCATCACATTTTCCACAACAGAGAACCTACAACAACAACAATAGCAACCAACAGCAACGTCCCTTTCAACAGAGACCATCTCAGGCGAATAGGGTGATTGATCCTATCCCTATGCCTTATGTTGCTCTTTTGCCACAACTCCTGAAGCTTAAGCTAGTTGAGTTAAGGACGTTGGCACCACCAGATCCTCTCAATCTCCCAAAAAATTATGATGTCAATGCCAGGTGTGCCTTCCACTCCAATGCACCTGGTCACAATATTGAGAAATGCAGAGCATTACAAATGAAGGTGCAAGATTTGGTTGATTCTAAAGCTCTCAACTTCGCGCCTCCTCCGAACGACAACAGAAATCCTATTCCTAATCATGGTGGGCCTAGGATTAATGCCATTGAAGAGGACCAACCATCTACATTGATTGATAATGTTACACAGATTCGAACACCACTGGCTGAGGTCAAAGTTCAACTTTTAAGATGCCAAGTGTTCCCAGGTTGTGGGGCCTGCTGTGAATTGTGTAAGACAGCTAGTAATGGTTGTGAGAAGCTGAGGATTGGCATAGATGGTCTTATCCGAGATGGGATTTTGCAAATTACTTCAACAGCCCCTGCAACAACTTTTGTCTCCACAACAATGGAATCTCCTACAACACCAGCAATCCTTCTTTCAACAGATTCCCCTACAATAGCAACAACAATAATTCCTACTGACTCATCAACATCACCAGCAATTACTCCGTCCATCACTTCAACAAGTCAAAATTCAACAATTGTTTCTTCTACAACATCAGCATCCACCTTATTAACAGAATCTTCTACAACGCCAGCAAAAATTAACGAAGATGTCTCATCAGTTATGATCTACTATGACCCATCAAATGTTCCTCCCAACAGCAATTTCCAACAACAAACTGTGGCACCTCCTGCCAGATCTCCAGTCACCATTTATTATGATCCGCACGCCATTACCGTACCTTCCTCTGCGGCAATCAGCCCAGTTACCATTACGGTACCTGGGCCTATTCCTTATGAAAGCAGTAATGCCATACCCTGGCACTACGGCTCTGATCTCTACTGCAACGGGAAGAAAATCACTCTGGATTCATCAACCTCTTCACCACAAATTGATAATGTTGAGGGAGGCGGAGGCTTCACCAGAAGCGGACGCCTTTTTGCCTCACAAACACAAAGACCTAATGCTGAAGAAGAAGCTGCTGCCAAGGCAAAAGGAAAGAGTGTGGTATCCGAAGAGCCAAGTGCCAAGGAAACTCAGAAGAAATCTTTTGAACAAGATGTAGACGAGTTCATGAGAATCATAAAAAGGAGTGATTACAAAGTGGTGGACCAACTTCACCAAACACCCTCCAAAATCTCCATATTATCACTATTAATGTGTTCTGAAGCTCACAGGAACGCATTGTTGAAAGTCCTGCACGCCGCATACGTGCCGGAGGAGATTACCGTTAATCAGCTAGAAACTGTGGTTGCAAATGTCAACACCAGTCATGGATTGGGCTTTACCAATGCTGACTTAACAACGGAGGGACGCAACCATAACAAGGCTTTGCATATCACCTTGGAATGCAAGGGTGCTGTTCTGTCTCATGTACTGGTAGACACTGGGTCGTCACTCAATGTTCTACCAAAGAAAGCCTTAGTGAAACTGGAGTATGATGGCTTGGCATTGCGTCCGAGTAATTTGGTAGTGAGAGCATTTGATGGCTCTAAAAGATCAGTGCTTGGGGAGATTGATCTTCCTGTGTTGATTGGCCCACAGACCTTCAAAACTACCTTCTTTGTGATGGACATACAACCGACCTACAACTGTCTGTTGGGTAGACCTTGGATCCACGCCGCTGGCGCTGTTACGTTTACCCTTCACCAGAAGTTAAAATTCGAATGGGAAGGCCAAATCATCACCATCTGTGGGGAGGTGGACATCTTTGTTAGCCAGCTGGCTACGTATAAGTACATAGAAATGGATGGGGAGATCCATGAGACCATGAGTCAGGGGTTTGAGGCCCTTAATGTTAATGAAGCATCTGCTGTGTCTGGGACTTCCATTACCTCATATCAATAGGCCCGAAAGGTTGTTGAGGAGGGTACCACTCAAGGCTGGGGCAAGCTGCTGCCAGTTGAAAAGAAAGAAGACCGATTCGGGTTGGGTTACAGACCAACTCGACAAGATCAATCAGAGGCTGCAACGGAGCCCAAGTTTGTCAGCAGGGGGATGCTAACCCCGGATGCTGTGAATAGTTTGGAAGATGAGTCAGAAGATGAGCACAACTTGGAAAACTGGATACGTCCAAGGATCCCGGGGAACCATGTCTCAAACTGGTCTTCCCAGGAAATTATAAGAGTTACTCCGGCAGAGTAATTATTATTTCTTGTCTTTAAGCATGCATCAAGTCATGCATCTTGCCCAAGATGTCAGGGCTCATTTTGTAATCGGGCCATCTTGTATTTTGTGCAAACAATTAATTAATGAATATCAGGACATCTTTTGCAAATGAGTCTTTTCTTTTCCGCTCACTGTTTTTCATTTTTCATTTTTTGTACAAAAAATAAAATGGCAATGTTTTTCAAATAATAACTCCATTCTCACTTTTTCTAAGCAAGATAAAATTGATCACTAAAATGAATAAATCTAATCTAAACCCTTGCAGAGAGTGCCCTCCAGACTGCACCGATAAAGACACCGCTATGGCTTCGTATGACTTTGACAATCCGATTAATCAAGCCGATGAAGGGGTTGAAGAAGATTATTAGCTACCTGAAGAACTAGCCAGATTGTTGAGACAAGAGGAGAAGGTCATCACTCCTCATCAGGAGGAGGTTGAGACGATTAATCTTGGTACAGAAGAAGACTTGAAAGAAGTGAAGATTGGGGCCCGTCTGCAAGATTCGGTAAAAGAACAACTTATTGATATACTTCGGGAGTATGTAGATGTTTTTTCCTGGTCTTATCGGGATATGCCAGGTCTGGATACCGACATTGTTATGCACAAGCTGCCTCTAAAGGAAGATTGTCCACCAGTAAAACAGAAGTTGCGCCGTACTCGCCCATATATGGCAATGAAGATAAAAGAAGAGGTACAAAAACAGTGGGATGCCGGTTTCCTTGCTGTAACTAGCTATCCGCCGTGGGTTGCTAACATCGTACATGTGCCTAAGAAAGATGGTAAAGTACATATGTGTGTGGATTACCGGGATCTGAACAGAGCCAGCCCGAAAGATGACTTCCCTTTACCTCACATTGATGTATTGGTCGACAATACGGCTCAGTTCTCGGTGTTCTCCTTCATGGATGGATTTTCAGGATATAATCAGATCAAGATGTCACCTGAAGACATGGAGAAGACAACTTTCATTACACCCTGGGGCACATTCTGCTATAAGGTAATGCCATTCGGATTGAAGAATGCTGGTGCCACTTATCAACGAGCTATGGTAACATTATTCCATGACATGATCCATAAAGAAATCGAATGTTATGTGGATGACATGATTGCCAAGTCCCTCATAGAAGAAGACCACCTGGTGAATCTGTTGAAGTTATTCAAGCGTCTGAGGAAGTACCAATTGAAGTTAAACCCCAACAAATGCACATTCGGGGTGCGATCCGATAAGCTGCTGGGATTTATCGTAAGTGAGAAGGGAATTGAAGTTGACCCTGATAAAGTCAAAGCCATTCAAGAAATGCCTGCACCAAAGACTGAAAAAGAAGTTCGGGGGTTTATAGGTAGATTGAACTACATTTCAAGGTTCATATCTCACCTTACAGCAACCTGTGAGCCTTTGTTCAAGCTGTTAAGAAAAGAACAGACGGTCAGGTGGAATGAAGACTGCCAAATGGCTTTTGACAAAATCAAGGAATACTTACAAGAGCCTCCAATCCTCATTCCTCCAGTTGAAGGAAGACCTCTAATCATGTACTTGACAGTATTAGAAGAGTCAATGGGGTGTGTGCTGGGCCAGCATGACGAGTCTGGTCAAAAAGAGTATGCAATATACTACCTAAGCAAAAAGTTTACCGACTGTGAACAATGTTATTCACTGCTCGAGAAAATTTGTTGTGCTCTAGCGTGGGCTGCTCGCCGACTAAGGCAGTATATGTTGACCCACACTACCTTATTGATCTCAAAGATGGATCCAGTCAAGTACATATTTGAGAAGCCAGCACTTACCGGACGGGTTGCAAGATGGCAAATGATTCTCACAGAATATGACATTCAGTACACATCTCAGAAAGCCATCAAAGGCAGTGTATTGTCTGATTATCTTGCTGAGCAACCCATTGATGATTACCAGCCTATGAGATTTGACTTCCCTGATGAAGACATCATGTTCATAAAAGCAAAAGATCATGAAGAGCCTATTCACACCGAAGGGCCGTACCCAGAAGAAGAATGGACTATGATGTTTGATGGGGCTGCTAATATGAATGGTCGTGGTGTTGGTGCAGTACTCATTACACCTAAAGGAGTTCATATGCCTTTCTCGGCAAAACTCACCTTTAACTGCACTAACAACGAGGCTGAATACGAAGCCTGCATCATGGGTCTTGAGGAAGCCATTGACCTCAGGATCAATACTTTAACTGTATTCGGAGATTCAACTCTGGTAATCAATCAAACCAACGGCAAATGGTATACTCACCAGGAGCATCTGATTCCTTACTGGGATTACACAAGAAGGTTACTCACGTTCTTCACCACAGTCAAGCTTGAGTATATCCCTCGAGATGAAAATCAGTTTGCAGATGCTCTGGCTACCATTTCATCCATGATCAAAGTTCGAGCTGCCAACTTTGTGCCTCGGATTTCAGTATCCAGACTTGACAGACCAACATACGTATTCTCTGCAGACATTACTAAAGATGACAAGCCTTGGTTCCATGACATCAAATGCTTCTTAGAGGATCAAACATACCCACCTGGGGCATCATCCAATGATAAGAAGACATTAAGAAGGCTAGCTGGTAGTTTCTTCCTGAATACTGATGGTTCCTTATACAAAAGAAACTTTGATATGGTTCTTCTCAGATGTGTTGATAGGGCAGAAGCAGACTTGTTAATGCATGAGGTGCACGAAGGATCTTTTGGTACCCATGCTGGAGGGCATGCAATGGCTAAAAGGTTTTAAGATCAGGCTATTACTGGATCACAATGGATGCAGACTGTTGTGCTTATGCTAGGAAATGCCATAAATGCCAGATTTATGCAGATAAAGTGCATGTGCATCCGAATCCTTTAAATGTGATGTCTTCACCTTGGCCCTTTTCCATGTGGGGCATTGATATGATCGGAAGGATTGAACCGACTGCTTCAAATGGCTACAGATTCATCCTGGTAGCCATTGACTATTTTACCAAGTTGGTTGAAGCAGCTTCATATGCAAATGTCACCAGGCAGGTGGTAGCCCGAATCCTGAAGAGAGACATCATCTGTCAATATGGAGTGCCCGAACGAATCATTACTGATAATGGTTCCAACTTGAACAACAAAATGATGGAAGAATTGTGTCGGGACTTCAAGATCCAACATCACAACTCTTCTCCTTACAGGCCAAAGATGAATGGCGTTGTTGAGGCAGCTAACAAGAATATCAAGAAGATTGTGCAAAAGATGGTGGTTACCTACAAAGACTGGCATGAAATGCTACCATTTGCCTTGCATGGGTATCGTACATCAATCAGAACATCCACTGGGGCAACACCATATCAGCTTGTGTATGGTATGGAGGCAGTCCTACCTGTTGAAGTTAACTTACCCTCCTTGCGGGTACTGATGGATGTCAAATTGAATGAAGCAGAATGGGTCCGATCCCGGTACGAACAACTGAGTCTGATTGAAGAAAAAAGATTAGCTGCAATCTGTCATGGGCAGTTATATCAGAAAAGAATGAAGAAAGCCTTCGATCAGAAAGTCAGGCTTCGGGAATACCAAGTAGGAGATCTAGTGCTGAAAAGACTCCTTCCTCCTCATACAGACCACAGGGGCAAGTGGACTCCGAACTACGATGGTCCGTTCATAATAAAGAAGGTCTTCTATGGTGGAGCACTGATGCTCAGTACTATGGATGGTGAAGATTTCCTGTCCCCTGTGAATTCAGATGCAGTTAAAAAATACTTCGCATAAAATGACCCGCTGGACATAAAAACAGAATGTAAGTCCAGGCAAAAATAGGGCATCCCGGCGAGTCAAAAACAGAATAAAAATACTCGGGCAAAAATAAGGGAAAATAAATAAAAAAATGTGTACACCCGCTGAGTTGAAAAGCCGCATTGGACAGCTCAGGCAAAAATGGGTATCCCGGTGGATCGAAAACCCGAAAGGGCGATCCACGCAAAATGAGGGAATAAGCGAACAACTGCATTCTGAATTTGTCCGTATCACTTACAACATGGCAAGCTTCAAAAGGTCAAAGCATCGGTCAGAATCAACCTTCTTCAGAAAGCAAGATGAGAAGAACATCAATGTCATACAAGTCATAGCAAAAGGGAAGCACATTGAAGCGTCATCAACATTGCCAGCACCTTTTTGTTTCTCAATTTGTAACAATCTCCTCATTTCAGGGGATCTGTTTCTTTGACTGTACTTGCCAATTCAAGGCACACAAATTAATAAAATCAGATTTTCAGTCACATTTCGTCTCGTACATTTTATTTTTCATTTGCAAAAATGTCCGATGTCCTTAAAATATCGATTGCATAAATACAGATGCGTCTTTTCTAAATTACATGCTTACAGGAAATATATTTGCTCCCGGGAGTGTCTAAAATCCTATGATGGAATCCAGTAAGGGATACCTCGGGGTACTTGTACGTTTCTTTGTCATAACATGATTGCAGGTGCTCAAAGTGCAACATGGAGCATGAAAGCTCCTCCCCATTAGAACGGCATCAGAAGGGCCCCTTTTCCCCAACTAAGTACATCATCCTCATCAGGATCCCCACAGAAATCACTAGGAGGGTCGTTCGGTGATTGTTCCTCCCCAGCCAAGTGCAAAAACGGGGAACCATCTCCCCGCAGAGCTCCAGCCTCTACCCAGAAGAGCAATGTCTGAAGATCTCACAGCAAAGTGACGGAAGCTTCCACAAACCCCAGTTGGGCCCCTCATTACCAAGATAGGTCTATCATTGACTTATTTTCCCGAGCAGAATCATCTATATTAGATCTACTAATGATCTCATCCCCAGCTGGGATATCCTTTCAAAACAAGATCGATCAGAGATCTCCATGGCAACGGGATCCAAATCCCGGATCGGTATCTTTTGCATGATCATAGTATTCGCATCATATTTACCCTCAAAGCGTAGCATTCCGTCTAAAACGGAGCATTACGGCAAAAGTCAAACATATTGCATAATCACAAGTCATGTTTTGAATCAAACACCCATATATATCAACATTCCATCAACAATGTATATAATCTTACAGTCCCCACAGAATGCAAAAGCATCCCTTTGCACTCTCAAATACAGATACATGCTCCTTTTGGCACTCGTCCGTGTCATCATTCCCCAGTAAAGTCGCCCGAACTTTCTCTGCAGACAGATTACATCTATATATACTCCTCCGACACCCGTCCGTGTCACTATTCCCCAACATGGTTGCCTAAACACTTATTTGTAAATCAGACACTTATTCATAATATGTTCCTGTCGACACCCATCCGTGTCATCTTACACCCACAGATTGTTAAAATATATTTATTCATAACTTATACACTTTCTCTTATGATACTCGTCTGTGTCATATTCTTCCCAGCAGGTTGAACACTCGTTGGTGTCTCACTTATACTTACTCTTTACTCATACAGATACTCGTCCGTATCTTGTATACACCATGTATCTCTCCTCATATTCAACACTCGTCCATGTTCTTTGTTAACCAGTTGATACTCATCCGTATCATCATCTCTGAGCATGCGTCAACCAGTTGTTTCTACTGATACTCGTCCTTATCATAGTCTTAAGGATGCTTGTCCGCATCTTTAATCTATACACAGTGTCAAACACTTATACCTTTCATCTCTTGAATATGGACACTCGTCCGTGTTTACCATTCCCCAGTAGAATTACTTTGCTTCTATCTGACATTCGTCCTATGTCATGATACTTTCGGCAGTCGTCCCCTGCCAGGTTATCGTCCTTCACCTTTTGGATGACCGTCCCTCATCTTTCTCCCAGCGGAGTCTCCATTATTGGAACCCTTTCCTATTCGACATTCGTCCTATGTCGTGAGATTTTAGCAGTCGTCCCCTGCTAGGTGATTGTCCTTCACCTCTTGATGATCGTCCTTCATCATTCTATTCGATGGTCGTCCCCATCGTTGATCTTTTTATCTGACATTTGCCCTATGTCATGATAAACCCCGAGAGCAGCCGTCCCCTGCTAGGTGATCATCCTTCACCTCTTGATGATCGTCCTTCATCATGTTTATCCGATGGCCGTCCCCATCGTCGACCTTTTCTATCCGGCATTCTTCCTATGTCGTGATACTTTCGGCAGCCGTACCCTGCCAGGTGATCGTCCTTCACCTTGGATGACCGTCCCTCATCCTTGTCCCCAACAGAGAAGCCGTCCCCTGCTAGGTGATCTTCCTTCACCTTTGTTTTCATTTATTTTCTTAACCTGGTGGCCGTCCCCCATCGTTGTTTACCCTTTACCTTTTAATCCCCAAAGAATCTTGTTACTTTCCCTGATGGCCGTCCCCATCATGATCTCTTTATTTCCCCAGCATGTCGGTCGTCCCCGTCATTGCTTTATCCCCGGCAGTCGTCCTCTTCTCGACGCTCGTTCTCCGTTGCCTGCACTTTATAATCTTACTTTACTTCCTTTTACAATCTATATCCCTTTTCTTCTTCACCCAGTGATTGCAAATTTTGGACTGTCTTTGGTATTCAACCACAAGTTATCTTGTTTGCCTGTTAAGCCGTCCCTTACATCCTGCACAGCTAACTCATGTTTGAATAAGGGCAGCTGTAAACACCCCAAATTTTCCCTCACTAAGTTCACACCATGGCTTGTGATCCAACACATTTGCATAAGTTCAACCATGTCACATCATATTGCATTTTTTTTACTTCACTGCATTGGTTCAAATTCATCTGCATCTAGGGTTTGTGATCTGAGCAAACCAAGGGTCATCTGAGCCAATCCAAAGGTCTTCAATTATCTCAAGAGGGTCCATGTATGTTCAAGTATCATGTTATATCCTCCCAAGATCAAAGAAGTCAGAAAATCACAAGAATTGAGAAAGGCATGGAAGTAGAGCCAAGCTTAACTACACAGATGACCTAAAATTAGGGTTTTGGTTTCAGAGGCCATAACTCCAAAAATTTTGGTCATTCTTGTTTCTATTGGTCTCTATATGTTATAAGGATCCTACACACCAATTTTCATGAAGAAATTCAATGGGGAAGGCATCTGATCAATAGATGACTTCTTGAACAAGTCAGTACAAAATCAGGGCATCTGAGGCCCCCCATTATCCAACCAAAGGGTTTTCTCCATCATTTTTGGTGTATGTGATCTTTATTTGATCTTAGAAGAGATTAGAAGTTCGCAAAATTGAAGAATTTCAAGCCATTTGCAAAGTTGTCATTTTGGGAAAGTGACTTGTAATGCAAAATTGCCATTTTGGGAAAGTTTTTCAACCTCCTCTTTTTGATTCAAAAATGCTTCAAATGAAAAATTCTTGGTCATGAAAGTTGTAGATTGGATCATTCCCTTTTCAAAAAGTACAAGAGCTTGATCTAATTCATCCTAGAACTAAAGTTATGGCCATGCAAAGTTGAGGAAAATCACTAAAATTCACTTATGCACCAAAGAGGGAAACTTGCAAAAACTCACGTCAAGGCAAAATGTGACCTCTAAGTGACTTTTAAGCATTACACAAACATGATACATGACCTAAAATTCAGAATGGCCCAAAGAATCACTCACTTTCATACCTTGATCATTAAGTAATCCAAAAGGGGCCAAAACCTTCACAAATTGCAAAATGCCCCAAAACTCTCCATCCACTTGTGCCGGCTCCTCAAATCAGTTTCCATGAACCTCCCTAAAGCCAGCTGACTCAAGCCATGCCTCACAACCAGCCTGCCATGAGCCCATACCTCAAAGGACAACTTTGTTGACTTTATGCAAAAGGGACCATACCAATCAACATAGGCCACCAACAACTCTCTGACCTATCAAGGCTTCATACTTGGACCAAAAGCAACTCAACACATACAACAAGCAAGGCTGAATCCTCCCACAACTCAGCACACACCAAAACTCCCTCTTATGCATTTTTCTTCGAAACTCGGCACATAAGCTTCAAACATCAAAACAAACTCCATAGAACAACTCACCATCAACCTCTGATCATTTCCCAACCATCACCTTGCCCTGAAAAACCCCATATCAAAAACACAATTTTTCTCCCCCTTTGAACTGAACTGCATCAATCTCACAAACCAGCCATAAACAACTCCAACCAAGCTTTGCAAACTCTTCAGGGGGATCATTGGGGGTGATTTGAAGCAAAGAACTGGTCATAAAGCTCCAAAGGTGAAAGCTCCAGTTCAGGTATCACCAAGAACATTTTTTCCAGAAATTGATTTTTATGCCATAGAAATGTTGCTTATGCTTCACTGATCACACTGTGCTTGTTGGTTTTGAAAATGGTTAAGAAATAAGCATGTATCGAAGCTCTGAAACTTTTCCAGTTTTTATGTTTTGATCCATACCTTGAGATGTAGGTTGTAGAAATTTGTTTTGATGCTTGATTCGTGTTCAGGGTGATTAGGAGATATGATCTAGAGCTTTAGAGCTCTTGATTTTGCCTAGAGAGGAAGTTTAGGTTTTGTGCTCGCCAGAGAAGATGACCGGAACCACTGTTCCGGTCATCTGAAAGTGATTAAATTAGGGTTAGGGTTTAGGTGAGGTTGAATGTGAGCCTTTGATTTCCCTTTCCCGCGCGCATCCAATGGCCCAGATTCCTTGATTAAGCCCTAATTCTGGGTTAATTAATTTAAACATAATTAGGAAAATTTAAATCCCAGAAATGATCTGAGCCCTCCATTCACGCGCGCGTCAACTCCCTCCCTTTTTGTTCAAATGATGGCCATTGGATCTGTTGACTTTCCATTAAATCAATTTATTTTCATATTTTTATCATTTGTTTTGCATAATTATTTTAAAATGCATAGAAAATCTAAAAAAATATTTTCTTTCTGCATTTTTATTCTAAATAATTTTCTTAACATAAAAACAATTTTTATTTTATTTTTTACATTTTTAGACTATTTTAAAAATATTTTAATGTTTATTTTAATTAATTAATGAAGATTAATTAATTAAAATAGCATTTGGGTTTCCAAAAATCACCAAAAAATTCAGAGAACATTTTCAAACATTTAGAAACATTTACAAACTCACAAGACAAATTTCCTTTTGGTTTTGATCATATTTTGCCAATTTTCATTTGAATTAGGGTTCTTTAATTTGAATATTTTTAACCCTAACTTCAAAAATTCATAACTTTTGATCCAAGTTGAGTTTGTGAATGGTTCTTTTTGCATTGTGTTATGCATACTTTCAAGCTTCTAAAAACATTTTTGTTCCATTTTTATCTTGCATTCTCAATTTGATTTGAATTTTCCCTTTAAGATCACCCTTAAAACCTTAGGAACTTAGAAAAATCATAAGTCCTTTAGGGTTTAGCTTCTGACTTTCCCCTTCGGGGCAGTGAACTTGTATAGGTTTAGGGTCCCTTTGATTCCATTTTCAATTTTTTATCTCATGCTTTGCTTCTGATTTTGAATTTTTCATCTCATGTTGTACATAAACCCTAATTTGCATCTTTACTTGTATCCATCTTACATAAGCTTGCATACATGAGCTTGCTATGACATTTTGTGCATCCACATGGCATATAAGACATCTTAAGACATATTAGAATCATGATTGATCATTGCATCATTCATTTGCCATGATTTTTCTTTCATTTCATGTCATGTGCATTCATGAACTTTCATGCTTCTTATATGTCTCATTTGCATTCCTATCCTTTGTATGATCATCCTCATCCCTTGGCATGCTTTCATACCACCTCATAACATCATTTGCACCATGAATATGCTTCTGACTTTGGCTTCCATCCTTGCATACATTTCATTTTCATTTCATTTCATTTCTTTTTGCTAACTTTTCAGGTGGTAAGTGTTTGAGAAGTGAATTTGCCTTCACTTCTCATAATCTTTCCTCATCTCTTCTATGCATCCATTGATGCATTTTTACTTGTGAATTAGAGTGAGCTTGCTCATTCATGTTCCCTCCTTACTTTCTTTCTTCAAACAACTTATCTTCTTAAGTGAAGTAAGTTGTCTTGCTTCCTTCTGCTTCTCCTCCTTCCATCCTGTTTCTTCCTTGGTGGCTTTTCCTTGAAGGTCCTTTGCAAGCCTCACAAATCCTAGGAATGCCCAAGCATGATCACAATTAGGGTTTGATTAGTCCCCCCATTAGTTTTACCTTTGTGTCATCTTTGTGTGTCTTCTCTTCTCATCTCTTAATCAAGGACTAAACCTTAAAGGTTTTAAGGCTTTGTGATTAAGCTTATGCCTGCATCCTTCTATTAGGATGGAGTGTATAACTTTAATCCTAAGTGTTAAACCCTTAATGTGTTTAAATCCTTTAATCAATCCATTTAATAATCACCAAGGCATCAAGCTTGTAACTTGAGCCTTGCATTAGGGTTCTAATTCTTCCTCAATTGGTTAAGAAGGACTAACCCTAGTGTTAATGGACAAGTCCCCCTCAAGTGGTCTTACAAATCATAAAACTCACTTCTTAATCTTACTCTTAATTAAAATCCACTTTAATAAAGGTTTGTTTTGTCATGAGATTAATCCCTAATCATGGATTAAGTTGAGGTATCTTCCTCAGCTTAAGTGCTCTCATCTATTATCCTTCTATTAGGATGGTGTAATGAGTCCACTAAATCCTTGATTATGGCTTAAACTCATTACTTAACACAAAACAAAAACTCAAAAACATCTAAGCAATCACAAATAGGTTAGTGATCTTAATCCCACATCATGGTAATTAAGTTTGAGGTGCTTATCTCATACTTAAGGTATTCTCATTATCCCTAATCAGAGGGAGGATATGATGATTTTACTAACCCTTGGTTTAGGCTTAAGCTCATTGACTTATGACAAACACAAAAAATCAATAAAAGATTGAAAACACAAAAACAAGCAATAATCGTCTCCTCCGGGATTCTTTTCTCATCATCTTCACTCACAAACGAGAACTTGCTTCTTCCGTCTAATGCAAGACAGTTAGAACCTGAGCCAGACAGGACATACAGTTGAGCATAGACAAGCAGGAAGTTCATCAGTCAATTCATCTTCCAGTACCTTTGAGTCGAACTACGGTGTTCTAACTTCCTCATTGCACGAGAGGATACGTAGGCATAACTTAACTGTTATCGAACAAAAGTCTCTGTCTCTCCCCCCCTCTTCTAGCATTCTTTATAAGCCTCATTCCTGAGCACTTCACTTCATTTTCTTGCACTGACACTTGTACATTCTTTTCCAGCTTTTGCACACAGATAGCACAGACACTACCCCTTTAAACACAAACTTTCAAGTGTGGATCCCGTCGAGTACGACGGACAATCTGGGTGCTAATACCTTCCCAGGTTGTAACCAACCCCCTTTCTCAGTTTCTCTGGTTCGCAACCGTCTTATCCATATCTTTCTAGGTTTTTACAGCATTACCTTTCCTTCGGGATAAAAATGCCTAGCTGGCGACTCTATTCACTTCATTTCATTCTCTTCCTTTCGCCGACCGTTCGCGTCTGTACCCTATCTAACATGTGTGTCACTTAGCGGGAGCGACAACGAGTAAGGCGTAACTTCTGTTTGACTTGAAGAAATCTTCTTTTAATGGGAATATATGCATGACAATATTTGTATCTAGACCCGACATATATTGATAGGACCAAGCAAAGACGTCAACATATTCCTGAAGCATGCTGATGAGTTGTTCTTTCACTAGAGCTTGCAGACTGGCCCCGATCTTTACCTCTTTCACATCTTCCTCAGTACCAAGATTGATAGTCTCAACCTCCTCCTGATGAGGAACAATCACTTTTCCTCTTGTCTCAACAACCTGGCCAACTCTTCAGGAAAATCATAATCTTCATCAACCCATTCATCTGCTTGATTAATTGGATTGTCGAAGTCATACAAGGTCATAGCAGTGCCGTTGTCGGTGCAATCTGGAGGATTATCTCTGCAAGGGTTGAGATTTGTTCATTTTAGTGATTGATTTTATTTTATTTATAAAAAGTGTGAATGGAGTTATTATTGAAAAACATTGCCATTTATTACTTTGTGCGAAAATAACAAAAATGAAAGACTGTGAGAGAAAAAAAAGATCGTTTGCAAAAGATGTCCATTTGTTCATTAATCATTCATTTGCACAAAATACAAATATGGCCCTATTACAAAATGAGTCATGACACCTTGGGCAAGATGCAGGACTTGATGCATGCTTAAACAGGAAATAATAATTACTTTGTAGAAGTAATCCTTATAATTTCCTGGGAAGACCAGTTGAGGACTGGCTGGCCTGGGACCCTTGGACGAATCCAGCTCTCCAGGTTGAAGTCACTTTCAGCCTCGTCTTCCACATTGTTGATAGCATCCGGGGTTAGCATTCCCCCACTGATAAACTTAGGAGCTTCAGCAGCCTCCTCTTGGACCTGTCGGGATGGTTTGTAACCCAACCCGAACTTGTCTTCCTTGACCTGAACTTGCAGTAGCTTGCCCCAGCCCTGGGCATTCCCATCTTCAACAACCTTCCGAGCTTGTTTATAAGAGAAGATCGAAGTACCAGACACTTCAGTTGTTGCTTCATTGACATTGAGGGCCTCAAACCCTTGGCTCATTGTCTCATGGATATCTCCGTCCATATCAATATACTTGTAAGTAGCTAGATGACTGACAAAGATATCCTCCTCCCTACAGATTGTGATGACTTGACCTTCCCATTCATATTTCAACTTCTGGTGAAGGGTCGAAGTTACAACGCCAGCGACATGAATCCATGGCCGACCCAACAAACAACTATATGCAGGCTGAATGTCCATCACGTAGAAGACAGTTTTGAAGATCTGTGGGCCAATCACCACAGGCAACTCAATTTCCCCAAGAACCGATCTTTTAGAACTGTCAAAGGCTCTCACTACCAGGTTACTTGGATGCAAAGCAAGACCATCATATTCCATCTTGACCAAGGCTTTCTTTGGGAGAACATTGAGAGAAGACCCAGTGTCAACCAAGACATGAGAGAGAACAATACCTTTACACTCCAAGGTGATACACAAAGCCTTATTATGGTTGCAGCCCTCCGCAGTTAGATCAGCATCAGTAAAACCTAGCCCATGGCTAGTATTGACATTTGAAACCACTGTTTCTAGCTGATTAACTGTAATCTCTTCTGGCACGTAAGCTGCGTGCAAGACTTTGAGAAGTGCATTCCTATGAGCTTCGGAACACATTAGCAGTGATAGGATAAAGATTTTGGAGGGGGTCTGATGGAGCAGGTCCACAACCTTATAGTCACTCTTCTTGATTATTCTCATGAACTCGTCTACATCCTGGTCAAAGGATGTCTTCTGAGTTTCTTTGGAAATAGGCTCTTCAGGCACCACACTCTTGCCCTTAGCCTTGGCAGCAACTTCTGCTTCAGCATTAGTTCTTTGGAATTGTGAGGCAAAGAGACGTCCGCTTCGAGTGAAGCCTCCGCCTCCCCCCACATTATCAATCTGTGGTGTAGAGATATCAAGAGTGACTTTCTTTCCGTCGCAATACAAATATGAGCCATAGTGCCAAGGAACGACACTGCTGTTGTCATATGGAACTGGTCCAGGCACTGTGATAGTAACTAGACTGATTGTTGCGGAAGAAGGAATTGAGACAGTTTGAGGTTCATAATAAATTGTGACAGGAGGTTTGACCGGAGATGGTGCTGGTGAGGAAGGTTGCTGATGTTGATGGAGATGTTGCTGTGAATCTTGAACGTGGATTGTTGCAGGATCATAGTAAATAGTAACTATGGAAACGTCTTCATTGATGGTTGTTATTGTTGTAGAAGGATGTGTTGAACTATTGTCTGTTGATGTTGAAGAAGGGATGATTGTTGATGTTGTAGAAGAATCTGTCGGAATGATTGTTGTTGAAGTTGTAAGGGTGACATCTGATGGAATGACATGTGCTGAAGTTGTAGAAGGAATGGTTGTTGATGTTGTAGGAGCTGGGACCGTTGAAGTGATCTGTAAAGTGCCTTCCTTGATAAGATTGTTGATACCGGTCTTCAAATCTACACAACCATTGATTGAAGTCTTGCAAGCTTCACAATAGGCCTCACAAACCGGGAACACTTGGCACTTTAAAAGCTGGGCTTTAACCTCGGCCAGAGGTGTCTGAATGCTTGCAACATTGTCAATTAGGTTCATCGGTTGATCTTCCTCAATAGCATTTATCCTAGGCCCACCATGGCTAGGCATAGGATTCTTGGTAACACTCGGAGGGGGTGCAAAGTTGACTACCTTAGAATCAATCAAATCTTGAACCTTCATGTGTAAGGCTCTGCACATTTCTGTTGTATGGCCAGGTGCATTTGAGTGGAAGTCACATCGGGCATTAACATCATAGTTTCTTGGAAGGTTCTGGGGATATGGGGGAGCCAGAGTCCTCAATTCATTCAAGTTAAGCTTTAACAATTGTGGAAGTAAGGCAGCATAGGGCATCGGAATGGGATCGATAACCCTGTTGATTTGTGAAGTCCTTTGTTGAAATGGACGTTGTTGCTGATTGTTATTGTTGTAAGATCTTTGTTGAGGAAATTGTTGTTGTGGTGGAAAGTGTTGTGGTTGTGAAGGATACTGTTGTTGAGGTGCTGGAGCTGGAATGGTGATAGCAGCCACTGATCTTGGCATGTACTGAGGCCTACCTCTGCCCATGTGCACTGAGTTTGTCTCACCTATCCTACGAGGTCCTGCGAAAAGGTTCCTTGTATTGCTGGAACTGGCACCATTGTCTGAAATTTTGCCCATCTTCAAAAGTCTCTCAATTCTCTCACCAGCTATAACTACATCATCAAAGCTAGTGGATGAGAAAGCAGTAAGTCTATCAATGTATGTCCCCTATAAGGTGTTCATAAACATGTCGGCCATCTCTCTTTCAGACATTGGAGGTTGGACAGCAGCAACAAGCAGACCCTTGAAGACTGAGACATACCCATTAGGAGAGTCCTGTTGGGAGCCATGTCCAAGTTATATTGATACTGGCGTATGAAAGCTTCAGCCAAATCCTTCCAGTTTCTGACTGTTGCTCTGGACAAGTGAGAATACCATTCACGGGATGCCCCAGTCAGACTGTCTTCGAAGTAGAACATCCACAACTTTTCGTCCATGGTATAAGCTTTCAGTCTCCCCATAAAGGACTGCAAGTGAGTACGTGGACAAGAGGTACCATTATATTTCTCAAAGCAAGGAGGCTTGAATTTGTGAGGAATCCTGACTCCCTCCACTAAACCCATGTCCATAACATCAAATCCCAAAGAGTTTTGGGACTCCAGAGATCTCATCTTTTCTGCTATTTCGTTCAGACGACGATCATAGGCTTCATCCCCAGCACCAATTACTGTAAATTGTTCCTCTTGAGGGTCCTCTTGCAAGGCACGACATCTAGTGTTTCCTTGAGTATTCCTGATAGCATTAATTTCAGGATTGAGGTGAGGCCCAAACTCTGGCACATCTGTTCGTGGTTGTTCGTGATCATTATTACTAGTACCTCCTGTACCTGGATGATTCTCTTCGGGAGTTTGCCGCTCGACCAACTCTCTTAATATTTCCTGGCTTTGGGCCAACCCAATCATTACTGCCATGAACTGGTTCATCTGAGCCCTCATCTTAGTTCTCTTATTAGCCATTTGAGTTCTCACGTCAGTCAGATCTTGTTGAACTTGGTCCATTTGTAAGCTCGGAAGGTTGTTTCTTGTAGGATACCGATGAACTCTGTTGATGGGGAAAACCCTCCTATGAGCAATGTTTCCTGAAACACACAGCAAAGTGAGAAAACAACAACAAAGACACCTACAAAACAAAGAATAAGGTTGGTATGCAATGCAGTATGTCTATTTTTGGGCAATCTGACTTGTGGGATGATTCAGGCTTGTGTGTCTTACGAAATGGCTTACATAATGTTAGTATAGGCCAATGAGAGTGATCAGAAAGTGGGTGGTGGCATAGTGTATTTGGTATGGGCCAAGTTGCAAAAATGTCAACATTGTGTACTTGAGGTATGGGCATGGTTCAGGGCTGGCTTTAGGGGTGTCTTGGCCTCAGCTTGGTTCAAGGATGGCCCCGGGATCAAGTTTATGCAGCTGGCATAAGTGGATGAAGAGTTGTCATGGTTTTTGCAAAGTTTATGCATAATGGTCATTTTGAGATTTCTTGTGAATCAAGCCATGAAAAACCATGCAATCTTGGGCCAATTCTAATGTTTTGAAGTTGCCTTGACAAGTTATGGTGCATAGAAGTTGATTAGAGGTCATGAAATGGCTTGGTAAGTGAAATTGCAAAATTCCCTCTTTGGCATGAACTTGAAAATTATAGGATTTTTGCCAACTTTGAAAGGCCATATCTTGAGTTCTAGGATGAATCAAGACATGTTATTGTATTTTTAGAAAATGGGAAGACATAATTTACAACTTTCATTCCCAAGAATTTTTCATTTGAAGCATTTTTGGTCATAAAAGAATAGGTTGGATATCTTTCCCAAAATGGAAAGTTTCCATTACAAGTCATTTCCAAAAATAGCAAGTTTGAATTTGGCTTGAAATTCTTCAACTTTGTGAACTTACAACCACTTATAAGATCAAATTAAGATCATAGAGACTCAAAATGGTGATGATGACCCTTTGGCACCCTTGATGGAGGCCTCAGATGCCCTGATTTTGACTTTACTTGCTCAAGAAGTTACCCAATGATCAGATCACTTCCACAATGAATTTCTTCATCAAATTTGGTACACATGATCCTCATAACATATTAAGACCATTAGAAACAATAATGACCAAAAAATTTGGGATTAAGGCCTCTGAAACGAAAACCCTAATTTTAGGTCATCTGTGCAGGAAATCTTTAGTCTGCCTCCATGCTTTGCCATTCTTTGTGATCCCTTGACTTTTATGAACTTTGGGGAGCATATTATGATAATGGAACACACAAGACCCTCTTGGAAAGCTTCAAGACCATTGGGATGGCTCAGATCACTTCTTGGATTGCTCAGATCACAAACCCTATATGCAGATGAAATGAAACTATGCAGATGAAACAATTATGCAATATGAGGTGGTATGCCTATGCTTATGCAAAAACGAAAGAACACAAGCCATTGTGTGAGAAAACGTGAGGGAAAATTTGGGGTGTTTACACAAGGTCATCATCAAGCCACATCCGCAATCATAAAAAATAAGCCTATAAAACATCAGCCAACAACCAAAATCAATAAAATTTTATTAAACTACATTAATTGAAATTAAAATCTAAACTATAAAATTAAAAGAAAGATTAAAAAAATTATAATGTATTCTAAACTAAACATATAAGAAGTATTAATTAATAACCATATAGCAATTAATATAATCTAAACAAAATAAGAAGAAGAAAGAGTAAAGAGAGGGAGGTGTCCGCTGGAAAGGATGGGTGTAAGCAGAATTCAGTGGGCTTATCTAAGCCCATTAGCAACATCCAGAAAATCTTGAAGAAAAAGGTTAAGAACAAGATAAAATTAAATTAAAACAAATCTAACATTAAATATATTTTATATAAAAAGAAAATGAGGAAAAAATAGAAAGAAACCAGCAACACAAACGAAACCTAATTTCTTATCCTCTTCAGCGCACAAAAAACAAAATCGGAAAAAAAAGAAAGAAAGCACAAGTCTTCTTCTCGAACTCGATCTCTCACACAAGTCCTCGAACAGCCGCCGAAAAACCCACTCGCGGCTCTCTACTGAAAGTTCCTCGATCATGGATATCACAGTCACACACTTTTTCCTTTCTTTTGACATTTTGGTGTAATTATAATAGGGAAGTGGGCTTAGTAAGAAAAATGTTTTGGGCTTTAAATTGACAATGAAATGGTGAATTTAGAAAGTAAAAATAAATAATTAAGATATATGGATAAATGTGATTTAATGGATAATTTGAGAAAAATGGATTAAATGAAATTGAATGGAAAAAAGGAATTAAATGAATTATGAACTTGAATTAAAAAATATATGGACAAATGATTAGAAAATATGAGTGGGCTTTGGATTTTGAAATTAATATGGGATAGGTGAAAAAATGGATAAAAGAAAATTGGATTTTAAAATGGATATCGAATAAAATTCGAAATGAAATTGAATAAATCCTCTGTCGATATCTCCAGTTGATGCCACTGATTGAGTTTAATCCAACACCAAACTTATATTATTCCTCACACGCCTCGAACAAAATAAGCACAAATCCCACTTAACAATTTGCAATTGAAATAACAACCATCTCAGCCAATCATCCCCTGAACCGCCTTGAATCTATCTGATCCAATCACTGAAGAAAATAAATCTATAAATAAACCACCCATGGACTGATGAATAGACAACCTGGTTTTGAAATTAAACCCCACACAAACCACCGTTGGATATCCTGATGAATTCCAACCACCACCTGGACACATACACCCTGTCTGAGAAATAGCCCAATGAAACGAACAACTCGCACTTGAAGAAATCTTCTGACAGTTTGACCAAGATTAGGTCAGACGTCCATCTAAATTGGATTGTGAATGAATAACCATATTTGAACCGAAACCAAAGCTTTTGAGGTATTTGAGAAAGAAGAAAATCCTGAGATGCTGAGAAGACAAGAATAATCTTATGACTTGATGAAGAGAGAATAGCCTGATGATGGGCCAGATGCATAGTGAATAATCCTTGCAGACGTGAAATCTCTGAAGATCATTGTTTCAGGGAAATAAACCCTAATCCAGCCAAAGGAGCATAGGATAATGATACTACTGATGGCTGCAAGCCAAAGCCTTGAATTATCCTAATAATCACATATAGGACGTGAAACCCTAATTCTTTAGAAAAACTCGATCTCATGTCTCAGGAGCTTATGAAAATGATATGACCTAATGGAAAATGCCTATGAATGCAAAACAAGAAGAAGACAAAAAGATAGAAAAAACAGGAGGGCAAATTTTGGGGTGTTGCCCCTATTCAAGCAACTGTTAATCTGAAAAGGACGAAAGCACCGACTTTCGGCCGTTCGAGATGAAATGTGGTTGAATACCAAGAATAACTAGAATTTTGCACTCTGCTGGAAAATAAAAAAAATGGGAAATAAACCCAGCCAAAAAGAACTATTGCAAACCCTGATGACGTGAAAAGTAACCCAGAAGAAATCCAATATCTTGCGTAGATTCAAAATAGAGCAGACGAGATCCCTTCAAACAAACATGTTATGCCGGGTGAATGGTATCTAGGATGGACGAGCCCTCTTCGTATATCTTGCATAGATATATGGCACTTAAGACAGACGAGTCTTCTTCGGTCAACCTGTTACGCTAGGAAACCGATACTGCACTTAAGTCTGTGGGATAGACATGTACAATCAGGATAGACGAACCCTCTCCATATACCTTGCATAGATATATGGCTCTAGGACGGACGATTCCTCTTCACAAATCTTGCATAGGTATGTGGTGCTTAAGACGGACGAGTCTTCTTCGGATGACCTGTTACGCCAGGGAACCGGTAAACATTTTGACGTTTAATCCCACCGTCAGGACTTCAAACCTCTACAATAGGAACAAGTATTTCATCAAGGAAACACGGACGAGTGACCTAAGTCAATGATACTGACGAGTATTAGACGATGATCAAAGAAACACGGACGAGTGCTTCAGGCAATGATACGGACGAGTATCAACCCCTGATACAAACGAGTACCAGAAAAGACATCAAACACGGACAAGTGCTTGCCAAAAGATAACACAGGAGAGTTTTAAAGACGATACTGACGAGTATCAGAAAGGAATTAAACACAGACGAGTGTTTTCCAAAAGCTAACACGGACGAATGTTAGAAATGATACAGACGAGTATTGGAAAGGTATCAAACACGGATGAGTGAATGAAGAAATATAACACGGATGTGTGTTAGAAACGATACGGACGAGTATCATAAAGGTATCAAACACGGACGAGTGAATGAAGATAGATACCATGGACGAGTGCTTGAAACAATACAGACGAGCATCAGGAAACCAGTAAACACGGACTAGTGAATGAGGAAAGATAACATAGACGAGTGTTAAACACAACACAGACGAGCATCATAAAGATATCAAACACAGACGAGTGCTTGCCAAAAGATAACACGGACGAGTGTTAAAGACGATAAGGATGAGTATCAAAAAGATATCAAACACAGACGAGTGATTGAAAACTGGAGAACTAACATAGACGAGTGTTAAGGGTGATACAGACGAGCATCAATAAAAAAATGCTTGATTTGAGAGGAGAGTAACAACTCTATAGTGGAGAATACTTTTTATAGGACATTCTGCTGAGGAACGAGATCAAGATGCTCTGACAATCCTTGACTGTGGCTGGGGAACTGAACAACTGTTTGTGTTGTCACAAGGGCCAAAAATAAATTGGTGACTTCCTGGGGAATATTTCAATGATGAACAACTTCCAAACAGGAAACTCTGTGGGGAATAACCATCTTCATACTTGGCTGGGGAAGATGCTTGGTTAAATAACCCTTGCTGGGAAACAAATTCTGACATTCTAAACTCTGTGGAGAGATGCAAGGCCTTCAACTGCCTGCTGGGAATACTTCACTGTGGAAAGATAACTCCGCTTGGGGATGAGTACAGTTCAATTAGCCTTTGAGTTTTGCTGGGGAAACCACATGCTCTAACTCAGCGGGGGAAATGGCAACCTTCTGGCTTGGTTGAGGAAAAGACTCGTTAATACCCTGCTGAGGAGATACTTTATTGGAGAATTAGAGATCAAAATAAGCCAAATTACGCCCCAAGTATAGTATGACGACTGTGTTGGGAAGATATACCAATGAAGATTGGACTTTGACTGGATGAGAAAGAACAACTCCTCATGAGGAAACCTTGTCGGCTGAAGGAATATTTTATGCTCGGGGAAGAAATAAACTTCCAAAACCCTGCTGGGAAAAGAAATACCAGAAATTCCCTGAGAAATAACTCGGTGCTTCAAGATACAGATATCAATAGTTGCATACTGATTATCATGAGTGAACAAGCATCCCTTTAATCCTCAAATTTCCCAGACGGCATCGTCTATGAAAAGATTGTCTTTAGAGGATTTTACAGAAGACCTAGCATCCAGAATGCCCCAGTGTCTTCACACTCTTGCAGAAATTCATCAGATTTTGAGATAACTGCCCCAGATTGCGTCTTGAAATGATTCGTGTCCCATACCAGAGAGAAACTAGAAACCATGCGGTATGAAGATGCAATGCAGATGTTATATGATGCAGATGTATGCTCAGGATGATGAGGATATGAGATACGGGAGATGAAACAAGGAAGGTTGGGTGTTAGGTCCAGGTTGATAGAGATTTTTTTGTTTTTTGTTTTGTTGCCAGGAAAATGGACTTTGAAGGTGAATTACCAGACGAGAACCGATTTATTGAAGGATGGCCAACAGACGAGAACTGATGGGCCAAGAATAAGTTGTCAGACAAGAACTGACTCCTTCTTGAGGTTCATTGTCAGACGATAACTGATGGGAAAAAGAATGACTACCAGACGAGAACTAGCGTTCAAACGGCTAAATGAAAGAGTGACCAGAAGAGAGCTGGTTAAAAGATTCGCCTACCAGACGAGAACTGGTATTTGAAGTTGATTTTCCAGACGAGAACTAGACTTTAGGTTGGTTTTCCAGATGAGAACTGGATTTTGAAAAGTTTGCCAGACGAGAACTGGACTTTGAAAGGTCAAGAAGTTGGGGTTACGAGGCCCTATGGTGCGAGATTGAAGTCGTGGGGGTATGCCCAATGCATTTATGATGCATATGCTCTATATGCTCGAGCGAAGCGACATGAATAATGTATGCAAATGATTTATACAATGATTATGAAAGGCTCCAGAAAAGCTCCCAGTGGGAAGAAAGGTCTTATGCGAAAAGGCTTCTTGTTGAGAAGGGTGACATGGAAAAGGTGAATAGCATGATTTCCTGACACTCGTCTTGAACTCGGAGATCACTGGTATGAATTGCTCTATGTAGCTAAACTTGCCCCTATCTGGCGAGTCTCTGAACAGACTTATCCTGATTATCCAATTCTTGGAATGGCAGAGTTGGATGTTCCCTTGAGGATAGTTGCACTTGGTGATCTGGAAGTGTCTTTCCCCAACATGAGCGTGGAAGCGACTTGACTCATTCTGACTGAGCATTGGAAGAATTCATCCTTGGTCAACAGAAAATCTGGGTGTCTTGCCCCTGTTTGGTAGATTCAACTCTGATCAACTGATGCTTGAATAATTTCCCCTCAACCAACTGATGCTTGGGATCTGCTTTACCCTGACTGATTCCTTGGTCAATGCAATGACTGGATAACATGCCCCTGTTTCCTAGGCCTACAAGATGCTCTTGATTCTGGTCATCACTGTTGAATGATAAAGTTCTCCTCTAATTTCCCTTTGTAGGAACTCCCCTAATGTCACAGACTGACTTGCAATTAAAATTGTTCATTCACAAATAGTAATTTTAATGCGATGCTCATGCAAGTTTTTGAAAATTTATTTATTTGAATGTTGTGACAGTGTGTGACGAATGGACCATTAGTCCAAACATGGTGACGAATTATAAAAATATTTAGGAGTCAATTTACGCAACGTTGTCGTAGTATGCTTTCAGAATTGAACCTGATTCAATTAGGACTTTTAAGGGTTATGACTTAGTCTGGTTCACGATTTTAGAAAGAAGGATTTATGGCTCAAAATTTGTTTGTGCCCACCCATTCTCCTTGATGTTCTTCAGTCCTATGTTCAGATAATTTGGCCTAAGCGCTCACCTCTCGAAAGGGTTTTGTGATTGTTGAGAAACCAATGACACTTACGGTTTAAGCACCAATGAGGTTTTTTAGAGTAACAGTCACCCCTTTGTCTTTGTGTCTGTGGTCACACGACTTTGTTCTTATGGACATTTTTCTTTTTGATTTTTTACTCCCTAATTTTTGCCTGGACTGATTTTTTTTTTTCGATTTTGAAGTCCAACGGGATACCCTATTTTGAAGTCCAACGGGATACCCTAACTTTTGCCTAAGTCATTTATTTTCATACTCTTTTTTTTACTTAGCGGGCTTTATTTCTCTTTTCTTTGATTTTTTTTACTCCTTGAACAAATCGTGTGACACTGGTTTGTCGAACTTGCATGAAAGGGTTGTGACTGTCTCATTCCTTTGTTGTTGAGGGATAACCATTGTGGTGTTACGTCGCTTGACCTCTTGAGGTGTACTGAAGAAAAGGTAATGGATCCTCGGATGCTCACTCCTTGGGAAATTTGAACGCTCGGTCAAACTAACTGGTGACTACCCTTCCCCGGGTTGAATGTGAGGGTTTTTTCGTTTAGAAAAGAAACTTCTACTTCAAGGCTCAAAGGGGTTGACGAGGGTTTATCTCCCTTATATCTCCGGTGTTTGGAAATTAAAGCAATGCTTGTACTTCGTCAGCAAGTTCTACTCCGAAAGCATACCTTCAACAATTATGGGTATTCAGTTTTCATGATCCTCCCTCAAATATCTGCTAAAACAGAGTGAAATAAGTGGGAGGTATGTGGATGCATTTTAGTTCAAAAGGCATTACCTTATAACAAAATGTGCCCCAAGGTGTGATGAAGGTAGTCTTCTCCATGTCTTCGGGTGACATCCTGATCTAATTATACCCAGAATAACCATCCATGAAGGAAAACACCGAGAACTGAGCTGTGTTGTCGACCAATACATCAATGTGAGGTAATGGGAAATCATCCTTCGGGCTAGCTCTGTTCAGATCTCGGTAATCCACACACATTCGTACTTGCCATCCTTCTTAGGCACTGGTACAATGTTAGCAACCCACAACGGGTAACTAGTCACAACAAGGAAACCGGCGTCCCACTATTTTTTGTACCTCTTCTTTAATCTTCATAGCCATATCTGGACGAGTACGGCATAACTTCTGCTTTACTGGAGAACAATCTTCTTTCAAAGGCAGCTTGTGCATAACAATATCAGTATCCAGACCCGGCATGTCTTGGTAGGACCAAGCAAAGATGTCAATGTATTCTCGAAGCATACCAATGAGATGTTCTTTTACTGATGCCTGCAGACTGGCCCCAATCTTTACTTCTTTCAAATCCTCTTCGGTGCCAAGATTAACTGTTTCAACCTCCTCCTGATGAGGAGTGATCACTTTCTCTTCCTGCCTCAACAACCTGGCTAACTCTTCAGGTAACTCATAGTCTTCTTCAACCCCTTCATCGGCTTGATTAAATGGATTGTCGAAGCCATACAAGGTCATAGTAGTATTGTTGTCGGTGCAATCTGGAAGATAGTCTCTGCAAGGGTCGAGATTGGTTCGTTTTAGTGATCAGTTTTAATCTTGTTTAGAAAAAAGTGAAAATGAAGTTGTTTATTTTGAAAACATTGCCATTTTATTGTTTTGTATAAAAGTGAAAAATAAAAAGACAGTGAGCGAAAAAAGAGACTCGTTTGCAAAAGATGTCCGATATTCATTGATTAATCATTTTCACAAAATTACAATATGGCCCTATTACAAAATGAGTCCTGACACCTTGGACAAGATGCAGGACTTGATGCATGCTAAAAAGACAGGAAATAATAATTACTCTGCAGGAGTAACCCTTATAATTTCCTGGGAAGACCAGTTAAGGGCTTGGTTCCCCGGGATCCTTGGACGTATCCAGTTTTCCAGGTTACGGTCGCTTTCCGCCTCGTCTTCTAGATTGTTAACAACATCTGGGGTGAGCATCCCCCCACTGATGAACTTAGGCTCCTTGGCAGCCTCTGATTGATCTTGTCGGAATGGTCTGTAACCCAAACCGAATCTATCTTCCTTCTTTTCTACTAGCAGCAGCTTGCCCCAGCCTTTAGCATTACCTTCTTCAACAACCTTTCGGGCTTGCTGATAGGAGACAATTGAAGTACCCATCTTGTCCTCCTGGGATGCAGCAAATACTTCAGTCGCCTCATTGACATTTAGGGCCTCGAACCCTTGGCTCATTGTCTCATGGATTTCACCGTCCATCTCAATATACTTGTAAGTAGCCAAATGGCTAACAAATATGTCTTCCTCACCATAGATGGTGATAATCTGTCCTTCCCATTCATACTTCAATTTCTGGTGAAGGGTTGACGTTACTGCGCCTGCGGCGTGAATCCAGGGTCAACCTAACAAACAGCTGTAAGCAGGCTGTATGTCCATCACATAAAAAATGGTCTTAAAGACTTGTGGGCCAATTATCACTGGGAGCTCCACCTCTCCAAGAACAGATCTTTTGGAGCCATCAAAAGCCCTGACCACAAGATTACTTGGCCGGAGAGCTATCTCATCATACTCAAGCTTGACAAGAGCCTTCTTGGGTAAGACATTGAGTGAGGACCCAGTGTCTACAAGAACATTAGATAGTACAACTCCTTTGCACTCTAGGGTTATGTGCAAGGCTTTGTTGTGGAGACGTCCTTCTGTTGTTAAATCAGCATCAGTGAAACCTAGCCCATGGCTAGTATTGACATTTGACACTACTGTTTCCACCTGATTCACAGTGATCTCTTCTGGCATGTAGGCAGCGTGTAGAACCTTGAGTAGTGCATCCCGATGGGCTTTGGAACACAACAGCAGAGATAGTATTGAGATCTTTGAAGGAGTCTGGTGGAGCTGGTCCATAACTTTATAGTCACTTCTTTTAATAATTCTCATAAACTCATCCACATCTTGATTGAAGGATGATTTATGAGTTTCTTTTGGTGCAGATTCTTCCGGTATCACACTCTTCCCTTTGGCTTTGGCAGCAGCCTCTGCCTCAGTGTTGGTTCTAGGGAATTGTGATGCGAAGAGACGTCCGCTTCGGGTGAAGCCTCCGCCTCCCCCAACATTATCCACTTGGGGAGTGATAACTGGAGAATCAAGAAGGACTTTCACTCCGTTGCAGTACAGATCAGCACCATAATGTCATGGTATAGCACTGTCTTTATCATATGGGATTGGTCTCGGCACTGTGATAGTGACTGGACTCACTGCGGCAGATGTTGGGACTGTAATAGTATGTGGATCATATAAAATAGTAACAGGACCTCTGGTGGATGTTGGTGGAGGTGAATTGAAGCTTTGTTGAGATTATTGTTGAGATTGTTGAAAGTTGCTGGAATTCGGGACCGTTTTCGGGTCATAATAGATTGTGACAGTGCAAACATCATTGTTGGTAGTTGCTGAAGTTGTAGTAGCTGGTGCAAATGAATTGTTGTGTGTTGAAGTGACAGATGAAATGATTGCTGAAGTTGTAGCTGAATCAGTTGGAACAATGGTTGTTGCAGTTGTAGAAGAATCAATAGGAAATATGGTTGTTGCATTTGTAGAAGATTCACTTGTTGTTGTCAAAAGAGTTGTTGGTGTTGTAGAAGCGGTGGTTGTAATTTGCAGAATGCCTTCTTTGATCAAGCCATTAATTCCACTCCTCAAGCTAGCACATCCATTCTCATAAAGTTTGCATAATTCACAATAGGCCTCACAACCTGGAAACACTTGGCACTTTAAAAGCTGGGCTTTAACCTCTTCCAGAGGTGTCTGAATACATGCAATGTCTTCTATTAAACTCATGGGTGAGCCATCCTCTATAGCATTAATCCTTGGCCCACTGTGGCTTGGCATAGGATTTTTCATTACATTGGGAAGAGGTGCGAAGTTCAGGGCTTTTGAATCTACCAGATCCTGAACCTTCATATGCAGAGCTCTGCATTTTTCCGTAGAGTGACCAGGTGCGTTGGAATGAAATGCACACCTAGCATTGACATCGTAGTTTCTTGGAAGGTTTTGAGGATCAGGTGGAGCCAATGTCCTCAACTCAACAAGATTGAGCTTTAGGAGTTGTGGCAGCAGTGTAGCATATGGCATTGGAATAGGGTCAATCACCCTGTTGATCTAAGATGGCCGCTGTTGAAAAGGGCGTTGTTGTTGATTGTTGTTAGTATTGTTGTATGATCTCTGTTGCGGAAACTGTTATTGTTGCGGAAAATGTTGTGGTTGTTGAGTATACTGAGGAGGTGGAGCAGGGATAGTAACAACAGCAACTGTCCTGGGCAAGTATTGGGGTCTCCCTCTTCCCATGTGCACAGAGTTTGTCTCACCAGATCTATGGGGCCCAGCAAATGGTTTTCTTGTATTGCTTGAACTGGCACCCTTATCGGAGATCTTTCCCATCTTCAATAGGCTCTCTATTTTTTCCCAGCTATCACCACATTTGCAAAGCTGGTAGAAGAAAATGCAGCCAATCTGTCAATATATGTTCCCTGGAGAGTATTCATGAACATGTTTTCCATCTCCCTCTCATACATGGGGGGTTGAACTGCAGCAGCAAGTTGCCTCCACCTTTGGGCATATTCCCTGAAGCTTTCACGGGAAGATTGAGACATTCCCATTAGGAGGGTCCTGTTTGGGGCCATGTCTAAGTTATACTGATACTGACGGATAAAAGCTTCAACCAAGTCCTTCCAGTTTCTTACTGTGGCTCTAGTCAAATGGGAATACCATTCTCGGGATACCCCTGTCAGACTATCCTCGAAGTAAAACATCCACAGCTTTTCGTTCATGGTGTATGCTTTTAACCTTCCCAAGAATGATTGAAGGTGGGTGCGTGGGCAGGATGTGCCATTATACCTTTCAAAACACAGGGGTTTGAACTTGTGAGGAATTCTCACCCCTTCCACCAGTCCCATGTCCATGACATCAAAACCTAGGGAGTTTTGGGATTCGAGAGATCTTAGCTTCTCTGCAATCTCATCCAGCCTACGGTCGTAAACCTCGTCTCCAACCCCAACAACTGTAAACTGCTCTTCTTGAGGATCCTCTTGCAAGACCCTTCCTCCAGCAGTGTTACCCTGATTATTCCCTATGGCATTGATTTCTGGGTTTAGATGAGGCCCAAACTCTGGTGGATCAGTGCGAGGCTGCACGTGATCGTTGTTACTGGTACCTCCTGTACCTGGATGGTGTTCTTCAGGAGTTTGTCTCTCAACCAACTCCCTTAGTCTTTCCTGGCTTTGAGCTAAACTAGTCATTACAGTCAGGAATTGGGTTATCTGATTCCTCATCTCAACCCTCTCATTGGCCATTTGGGTCCTCACTTCATTCAAGTCTTGCTGAACTTGATCCATCTGGAGTCTCGGAAGGTTGTTTCTTGTCGGGTACCGGTGTATTTTGTTGACAGGGAACACTCTTCTGCAAGCAATGTTTCCTGAAACCACAACAAAGTGAGAAACAACAATAAAACAAAAGCCTACAAAACAAAGAAAATGTTAGTATGCAATGCAGGATGCCTATTTGCCTTCCAAGGGTATCCGGTTTGGTTCTTTGGTTTTGACCTTTCCAGACCTCGAGGAAATACTGATGATGTTTTAGAGATAAATAAAGCCCACCAAAAATAATACAAACTGATATATTACAAAGAGTGAAAACACATAGTTTGATTACAATACATCCCCATGGTGGGTCAAAATACAACAACAAAATCAAAAGTACAACAAAAGAAGAGTACAAGCAAAAATTCAAACATCTAATCCAAAGTCATCTTCTCTGACTTCCTTCAGGAGGGCCTCAGTCACTGGACTTACTGGGTGCTCTGTAATAGTCCTGATGAGGAGATTCTTGGTAGCAATGGCACTGGTTAATTTCTTATGATTGTCCTGATCCTTTGACCTCTTCAACCCCGCCCAGAGTTTCAATTCAGATATCTCTCTCTGAGCTGCCAATAATGCCTCCTGATCCTTCCTCTCACTAGCCTCTAGTTGCTCTATCTTAGCTTGAGTTCTCTGATCTTCCTGTGCACGGGCTTCAGTGATCATGATCCACCTAGCCTGGCTCTCCTCTAGATAATGCTCTACCCTAGCCTTTTGAGTCTTTGCTTCCTTGCAAGCATTCTTCAGTACTAACTCCCATTCCCTAGCCTTTCTGATGTAGTCATCCGTCTTCTCAATCTTGGTCAAATGCTCAACCCTGAGCCTTTCCAATTTCTCATTATCTAGACGGTTGTCATTTCTCTCCCAGAGAGTCTTCTTCAAGGCTTCAGATAGCTGAGTATTCCTCTCTTTCATCTTTTCAAACTCTTCCAAACTGACATTAGCTGCAGGTTGTACTGTAGAAGGTCCAAGTATATCTTCTAAAGTGAAGGGCATCCGGGTGATCTGAGCTCTGGTATGAGACCAATCAGAATACTGTGCTGAAGTAATGTTGTTGCACTTGCCAAGGATGGTTGTTCCCTTGGTCTGAATGTTATCCCAAGCCCAGGCAGCTTGTCTGACAATAGCAGAGTTGGGTTGGATTTCACAGTAAAGAGTTTCAGCCAAATCTTGTCCTCTGGGAGGATGAACCAAAGCATACCCTAATTGTCTTTTAAACAGTAAAGGGTTGTAGTTGATGCAACCTTTCACTCCTATCAAAGGCACATTTGGAAATTGCCAACAACTAGTAATGATGTCCTTGCCCTTGGTGCTCTGAGTGCACCATCTAATGTCTTCTGATGTCAAAGCAATAAATCTCTTAGCCCAGTTCTTTTGTTGATGGGGGTTCAGGAAAGTATCTGACTTTGGCAAGTGTCTTAGCAGCCAAGAGTAATAAAGAGGAGCACAACATATGACCAGTCTTCATCTTTGCTTCACATTCCTCTGGTGTACTGAGTAGTAAAAGTCTCCCAGCAAGGTAGGAATTGGGTTCCTCCATAAGAACAGGTGAATGGCATTCTTGCTCACAAACTTTGGCTCATATGCAAACAAGATAACCCCATATATACTGAGGCTAGAAGTGCACAGACAACCTTCCACTCTCCTATTGCAGCATGTAAGGTGGACTGGGAGATCAAGAAGTCTAGGTGAAGGCCTGGAACCCCAGCCTTGGTTGTCATGTTCTGATCAATGAGGGCAGGCTCCAAATGCAATGCCCTGGCTATGTCTTCATTTCTGGGAGCAACCATCTCAGGGTTGAAAGGAATCCCTCTCCTGATAGGAACTCCTAACAACATGGAAAATTCTTCTAACAGAGGTCCCAACTGGAAATCAGGAAATGTGAAACATCTGAGTGGAGGATCATAAAACTGCAAGCAAGTATGGATCATGCTCCTCTGAGATGCATCTAAATCCATGACCATGTCCAATATGCCTCCATAATGCTCTATGAATAGTGGGACATGATCAGGAGTAATGAGGGACTAGATCTGCCTGATGCAAGTCAGGGTGGGCTCAAAGAAGTGGTATGTGATGTTGCTCTTTCTTGAAGTGTCCATGGATGCTGGTAAAGAAGCTGAGAGCAACTGCTGATGAAGGTCACTGAATGAGATGCTAGAGATGGGTCTCTGATGAAGGTAGCTGGAGGAGAATCACTGACAAACTGATGAAGGTGCTGGAGAAGATAACTGAAGCAGTCTGAACAGCAGAAGGGGTCAAAACCAAACCAAAGATAAAATGGTGGATACCCTGTAAAACAAATAAGCAAATGTTAAATGATGCAGATATGATGTATGCAAAATGATATGCAAAGGGTTTGTGATCAAGTGCTGGATCAGTTTTATCTGCCTTGGTAAAAGTCCATGTATGTTCATAAGTCCGGATGGAGGCTTAGAAATCCAGTAACCAGGTGGGGACTCAAATAAAGAGTCACAAGTCCAGGGTAATCACAAGAACTGTCCAAATAATACAACCTTAGCAAATCTAGTAACAGGGTATGATGAGGCCAAGGGTTCCTGCAAACCTGCAAACATCCCAACCCCCTCACATGTATTGTTCTAGAACAAGGATCCTCAGACTTGGATCAGTTATGAGAAGTGTAAACACTTCTAACCCGGAGGTACAGTGTTTACAATAACCATAAAAGATCCTCCTCTAATTCACCTCAGATGCCGAAGGTCATAAAAAGGTCGTCCACACTTAGCAGGCTTCCCAGATAGCTCTAGTACTACAAGAAATCTGTAGCACATAGTTCTCAAGAAGAAACCCATGTTTGAACCGTGTTTCATATTCCCGCACCAGACTGAAATGGAATGGGAAAGAATATTAAGCCACTCTAGCCTATGTGTCACTCAGGTCCCAGGTATAGGACCTTAATCCCTCAATGAACCCCACGCACCAAAACAGACAAGAGATCCAGCACATGATAATGACAGTATGAAATGCATAAAACTGTAAATGAAAGCAATAAATAAAGTTGTACATAAAGCAATAAATAAAGCAAATAAATAAGCACAAGTAGCACATAACACCCCCGTAAACACAAATCAAACAAACACTAAGAGGAACCCACAAAAAGAACCAGAAGCCCTGGTTGCAATATAAGGTTCCCCAGCAGAGTCGCCAAGTTGTAGTTCCCGGAGATTTGCATCCCGGTACAAGCGCGAACGGTCGGCGAAAGGAGAAAATGAAGTGAACTGAATAGAGTCGCCAGCTAGGCATTTTTATCCCGAAGGAAAGGTAATGCTGCATAAACCTAAAAAGATATGGATAAGACGGTTGCGAACCAGAGAAACTGAGAAAGGGGGTTGGTTACAACCTGGGAAGGTATTAGCACCCAGATTGTCCTTCGTACTCGACGAGATCCACGCTTAAAAGATTGTGTTTAAAGGGGTAGTGTATGTGATATCTGTGTGCAAAAGCTGGAAAAGAAATGTACAAGTGTCAGTGCAAAAAGGGTGAAATGCTCAGGGTTGAGGCTTAAAAGAGAATACTGAAAGAGGGGGAATACACAGAGACTTTTGTTCAATAACTGTTAAGTTATGCCTACGTATCCTCTCGTGCAATGAGGAAGTCAGAACACCGTAGTTAGACTCAAAGAGACTAGGAGATAAATTGACTGTGAACTGCTTGCTTGCCTATGCTCAAGTGTACGACTCGTCTGGCTCGAGTGCTAACTATCTTGCATTAGACGGAAGAAGCGAGTTCTCGTTTGTGAATGAGTGTGATGAGAAAAGAATCCCGAAGGAGACGATTATTGTTAGTTTTTTGTGTTTTCAACCTTTTATTTCTTTTTGTGTTTGTCATAAGTTAATGAGCTTAAGCCTAAACCAAGGGTTAGTAAACTCATCATATCCTCCCTTTGATTAGGGATAATGAGAATACCTTAAGTATGAGATAAACATCTCAACTTAATTACCATGATGATGTAGGATTAAGATCATTAACCTACTTGTGATTATTTAGATGTTTTTGAGTTTTTGTTTAGTGTTAAGTAATGAGTTTAAGCCATTATCAAGGATTAGTGAAATCATTACACCATCCTAATAGAAGGATAATAGATGAGCACACTTAAGCTGAGGAAGATACCTCAACTTAATCCATGATTAGGGATTAACCTCATGACCAAACAAACCTTTATTAAAGTGGATTTTAATTAAGGGTGAGATTAAGAAGTGGATTTTATGGTTTGTAAGACAACTTGAGAGGGACTTGTCCATTAACACTAGGGTTAGTCCTTCTTAACCAATAAAGGAAGAATTAGAACCCTAATGCAAGGCCCAAGTTACAAGTTAATGTCTTAGTGATTATTAAGATGGATTAATTAAGAGGTTTAAACAAATTAAGGGTTTAACACTTAGGATTAAAGTTATACACTCCATCCTAAGAGAAGGATGCAGGCATAACCCTAATTCCAAAGTCTTAAAACCTTAAAGGTTTAATCTCTAATGATGAGGTGAGAAGAGAGACACAAAGAAGACACAAAGGTAAAAGCTAAAGGGGGACTAATAACAACCCTAATTATTGTCATGCTTGGATGTTCCTATGGTTTGTAAGGCTTGAGAAAGATCTTCAGAGAAGCCACCAATGGAAGAAGCAGATGAAAGGAGGAGAAGCAGAAGAAACAAGTTACTTACTTCACTGAAGAAGATAAGTAACTTGGAGAAAGAAAGTGAGAGATGAACATGAATGAGCAAGATCACTCTAAGACAAAGAAAAATGCAGCAAGGATGCATAAGAAAAAGATGAAGAGAAATGAGAAGTGAAGGCAAATTCACTTCTCAAGTTACTTACCACTTAAAAAGGTTAGCATAAGGAAAGAAATGAAATGAAATGAAGCATATGCTAAGGTAAAAACCAAAACCAGAAGCAAACACATGATGCAAATGATAATATGAGACGATGCAAAGGCATACCAAGAGCTATGAATGTTCATACAAGAGATTGGATGCAAATGAGGCATGCTTTGAAGTATGAAAACACATGTATGTTTATGAAATGAAATGGATGCAAAGCATAGCAAATGTATGAAGAAATGACCAAGCAATGTTCAAGTAATGTCTTAAGATGTCTAAGATGGCATACAAGTGCTTAGAATGTCAAGGCAAGTTCACATATTCATGCAATGCAATGTAAGATGCAAGTATGGATGCAAAATTAGGGTTACATGAAAGGATGAGATGCAAATGACCAAAACAAAAACAATTCTCATGATAAAAATTTGCAAATGAGCTCAAACAAAACCTAACCCCATATGATATCACACCCCAAAGGAGAAGTTCTAACTCTTAACCTAAAGAAAGTTGTGATTTTTCTAAGTTAACTAGGGTTTTTGGGTACCTTAAGAGGGAAAATGCAAATCAAATGGAAAATGCAAGATAAATTTATGACAAAAATATCCTAGAAACTACATGCTATATGGAAAACAACACAAAACGAATCATTGTCAAACCCTTCATGGTTAGGCAGAAAAGAATTTTTAAAGTTAGGGTTCCAAAAAGAGATTTTTATGAACCCTAAATTCAAGAAAAATGTCAAAATAGAATCAAAACCAAAAGGAAATTTGTATGGATGGTTTGAAAATGTTTCTAAATGTCCTAAGATGCAATGTGAAGTTTTTTGGAATTTTTAGAAACCTAAATGGTATTTTAATTAATTAATTTCCATTAATTAATTAAAATAAACATTTAAATATTTTTTAAATGATTTTCTAATGCAAAAAATAAAAATAAAAATGTTTTTGGGTGAAGAAAAATATTTGAAATTAAAATGCAGAAGAAAATATTTTTATAATTTTTCTAGGTATTTTAAATAAAATGGTAAAGAAAATAGGATTTAAATGAAATAAAAAATGAAAATAAGTGAAGTCAATTGATCCAATGGTCTGGGTTTGAACTGGCATTGACTGCGCGCGCAGATGTGGGGCTGGGATTGAATCTGACTTAATTAACTAATTAACCTAATTAATTAATAATTAAACTTAAGTGAAGTGATCTGAACCGTACACATGCGCGAAACTAAATCCAAGGGCTGACATTCAAACTGAGCCACTAAACCCTAATTAGGGTTCTAAACATTTTCAGGTGACCGGAGCTAGCTCCGGTCATCTTCTCCGGCTAGCCAAACGTGCTATCTCACTCAAAACGTAATATAAACGCATCAAACTCTCTAGAAATGATCCTCACATCACTCTAAACAATAATCAACCAACAAATTTCATTTATTTCACATGAACAACACGAATTGAAGCAAAACGGAAAATCAAACAGAAATTTCAGAAGCTTGTGAAATGCTTAAAACTCAACCATTTTTTAAACAAATCATATCATGGCAATCAGGGGAACACATAGAATCATTCTATAACATAAAAGAGAAGTTCTGGAAAAAAATTTGAAGGTGGCTACCTGAACTGAAGCTTTCACTTCTAGAGCTTTTGGACCTCTTCTTTTTTGAAAATCCTCTTTATTTGGCCCCTGATGATGTTGCAGTGCTTTGATGGAGTTTAGAATGGCTGGAATGAGAGGTTACACTCCAATTGGTCTGAAATCGTGTTTGTGTTTGGCTGGCTTTTAGGGCTTTGTAATGGTTGGGAAATGTTCTAATGATGATGGTGATTTGAATGGTGAAGTTTGTTTGAAGTTTGAGTGGCTGGACAGAGAGTTTCGAAAGTTTTTGCTTGAAGGTGATTTTTGTGAAACTTGGTGTATGAACTGATTCAGGCTTGTGTGTGTTATGGATTGGCTTGCTTTTGGTCCACATAACATAACCCTATTGGCCAGAGAGTGGTTGTGGCTGCAGCTGATTAATATGGGCTCTCTTGCAAAAAGTCAACAAATTGTGTACTTGAGGTATGAGCTCCTATTGCATCTGTTCTATGGCATGTCTTGGCTCAGCATTGATCAAGTAGAGCCATGGAAAATGATTTGGGGTGATGCAGCAAGTGTATGAGAATATTCATCCCCTTTTGCAAATTTGAAGAACTTTGGCCCTTTTTGAATTTCTTGAAGTTCAAGGCATGAAATAGAATGATTCTTTGGGAAATTATGGTCACAATGCATTTTGTTATGTGTGTATGATGTTTAGAGAGTGATTAGAGGTCACAAAATGATTTGGTATGTGAAATTGCACAAAATCCTCTTTGGTATGAAAGTGAAAATTATAGGATTTTTGCCAACTTTGCAAAGCCATAACTTGAGTTCCATAATGAATTAGAACTTATTCTTGTACTTTTTGAAAAAGGAATGATCCAGTCTATAACTTTCATGACCAACAATTTTTCATTTGAATCATTTTTGGTTGAGAAAGAGGAGGTTGAAAAACTTTCCCAAAATGGAAAGTTTCCATTACAAAGTCATTTCCATTTTTGACAACTTTTGGTTTAGCTCAAATTTCTTCAATTTTGTGAACTTCCAAGCACTTCAATGATCAAATAAAGATCATATAACTTCAATTTGATGAAAAATCCACTTTGGTTCCAATGTTGGGGGCCTCAGATGCCCTGATTTTGCTCTGACTTCCACCATGAATTTCTTCATCAACCTTGGTACACATGATCCTTATAACATATTGAGACTATTAGAAACAAGAATGACCAAAAAATTTGGAGTTATGGCCTCTGAAACCCAAAACCCTAATTCCAGGTCATCTGTGCAGTGAAACCCTAGCTCTGCTTCCATGCTTTCCAAGTTCTTGTGATTTCTTGACTTCCTTGATCTTTGAGGGATATAATATGATGATAGAACACTCATGGACCCTCTTGGAATGATTGGAAACCTTTGGAGTGGCTCAGATGGATCCTTGGATTGCTCAGATCACAAACCCTAGATGCAGATGAACTTGAACTTATGCAGTGAAGCAAAAATGCAATATGAGATGATATGCTTAAACTTATGCAAAGATGAAATATCACAAGCCATGGTGTGAAATTAGTGAGGGCAAATTTGGGGTGTTTACAGTGTGTTTAGAAAGAATTTTCATATGTCTTTAACTTTGTAATGATCCTCGTATGGATATATACAAAGTGTTTAGTTTGAAAATATTTTTTAAAGTGAGGTGTGAAAAGAGTTTTGAAAGAGTGAGCAAGTAATTAAGTGCTACCTACCCTAAGTTGGTCTTTCTTGTTTTTCCTTTTAAGGGTAAGATTGTCCTTACTATTAAGGAGTAAGTAATCATTACCTTGGATATGATAAGGGACGGGCGTAGGGTCATCATATGGTCATAGAAGGCAACTGGTAGGGGTGTCTTAGTAATTCGTATGGACTATCATCTTTTTCGTAGGGTCATCGAGAAACAAGATCATTATTTTGTAGGCAACTTCGAATGGACTATGATCTTTTATCTTTGAAAGGAGTGTGATGATTTTTTATCTGAAGGGACATTTTCTAAGACACCCCCACGTTCGAGAGACTTGGCCATTTATTAAGGTAACCAAGAGAGGAAACCCTAGGAGGTGCAGATGGCGAGCGTAGAACGATCGACTTACGTGTATGAATATTATTTTCAATTATTTATCTTATAATTAGTGATCTAAGTCCAAATTAATTCATTTATTCTTTGCACTCCCTAAATTACTAACCACATATTAATATTTACAAAATTTAAAAGATCCTACGTTATTACATGACTTCGGGGAAGTTACATAATAATATAGGCGAAAGAAAATAAATTACATAAAAAAAATACAACCTATACAATTTTTTCTAAATAAAAAAAATAAAATAAAAAAAATTGTGATTTTATGAAGAAAAAAAATTAAGGTTAAGGTTTTAGAAAATTAGGTTTGAAAACTTAGGTTTAAAAAAATTAAGGATTAGGGTTTAAAAAAAGGTTTGAGGAAAAAAAATAGAGTTTGAAATTTAGGGTTTAGGGAAAAAATAGGGTTTAGGAAAAAAATCAGGTTTGTTAGTTAACATAAATCTAATTAATTAAATTAAAAAAATGTGAGAAGAATATATAAAAAAAAGTAGTTAAGAATAATTATAAAATTGTTTGTTCTTTAAGAAAATATTAGTGGAAGATTAAGTTAATGATTAGTGGTTAATTATGTAATTAATTGTGTTTAAATAATTAATATAATAAAAAATTAAGAAAAAGGATAGAAAAAGAAACCAATACTAAAAAAAAAAGGGTGGAGTCAGGGTTTGAACCCACATCCTTATTCTTCACAATTGTCTTCTCCATCCACTGGGCCACATGCGCGCTTTAAATCACTTGGAAACAGCTTAAAACTTAAAAACTGAAAATTCAATTTTCTTGAAAAAATTTAGGTTTTGAAGGTGCACTTTTTGTCTCTGAAATTCGTCCTCAATCCTTGTGTTATTGTTATGAATATATAGTGATGCATTTTAGGTCAAAATATTGGGCTTTGATCAAGCTTTCTTGGGTGGCTTGGATGTGAATAAATCATATTGCCAAAATTGTCCAAAAATCAAATTAAATCATTCTTTTTTATCTTGCATGAATTTGGAAGAGTTCAATCATCTTAATCACCAAATATTTGATCCCAAAATAAATTTTAGATCAAATCTTTGATTTTTTTTTATAATTTATTTTAATTAAAATTGAATTTTAATGATTAAATTCCAATATAATATAAAATAAATTATAAAAATCAGAAAATATAATCCATGGGTCGTGAATAGTCTTAGGATTGAGTTTGAGTTGAAAGATTATGGCCCATTTGAAGAAAACTTGAGTTTTGGCCTTTTTTACTTCATACACCTCCTCAAAATTGCCCAACTTCAACAATGCATAACTCCCTCAATATTTATCCTATGAAGGTGTTCTAGGACCTTTTTAGAAAACTTATAATGTCCTATAACTTCTCCTTTTGGTCTCATGTCCATATCATTTTCCATTTTTAAATTATGAGCTTTTGAAAAAGTTGACTTTTTGTTGACTTTCAAAAGGACCCGTAATGTCTTGGCTCATATCTTTCAAATGAAGCATTTTTGGACTTGGCTTGTGAGACACAAAGTTGTATAGAATTGAATTTCCTTCAAAATGAGATTTGGATGAGAAGTTTTTGATGAAGTATGTGAAAGTTATAACTGGTCAAAGTTCAGTTGACATTTCCTACACAACCCTAATTTAGCAACTTCTGATTCTTGATGATTCTGAGGTTGCCTTGATGAATTATGATCAACCCTTGATCAAATGATGAATTTTATCTCATAATATTGATGTTGACCAAAAATCTTGAAGTTTGTGTTGACCACAATTGACTTGTTGACTAAATTAACTGATTTTTAAGTATTTGAGCATCTGACTGACCAAACTTGTAGGGAAAACCTTGAAACTTGACGTGGGGATTATTTTAAGTATGTGGGGTGTTATGAAGTCTATTTGAGGCTTTGGAAGTCCACTTTACTTGGGGAAATTCAAAACCCTAGTTTTAGATCCATTGCTTAAGAGAAGGTTTTGTCTGATAAAACCTTCAATCTTTCTGTGCAGTTGTGAATCTTGTGACCATTAGGAGACTTCCTGAGATACATTATCTTAAATATGGGAGGGAAAATTTTGGGGTACAACAGCAGGACCTCGTCCTTTCCTTTTCTCTTCTGTTTGTGCAACATTACCTTTCTCATTCATTCGGGATAAAAATGTTTGGTTGGCGACTCTACCTTTTCCGCACCACTTTTGCGTTTGTACTAGGATGAAAATTTCGAGAGCGACAAATATTATCAAAAGATAAATACTATTATAGTGTTAAAATAGCAATAAAACCACATTAAATGATAGATGAAGCAGAACAAGAGAAAATGGTGTTTCTTCTAGTTATAATGTTAACATTATTGCTATTTTAACTAGAGAAATACTAATATAAGAGAATTGCCTTTATATAATGTATATACAAGATATATGCATGGAAGGATATTGTCAGTATAGGCTTTAGAGAATAATATGCTCTATGTAAAATAGTGTTATACATATGCATAGAGCCGGTTACGAGAATAACACTTACTGATTGCTAAAATAGTGTAGTTTCCCAAATGATTAACATGGAGATAACTTATAAATAAAATATTAGTTAATTAATTTTAAAAAACACTAATAGAGACAAAAGAGGATGATTTTTACATAGAGCTAGTTACGAGAATAACATGCTGAAGCTGAATAGGGTTTAGATAATAACATGTTGCGTTTTTGTTATAGATATGCGTGGAAACTTTACTGTGAGTTTAGGCTTGACTTAATGGCATATGAATCTCTACAAATATTAAAATAGTACTTTCCTGACAATATTATATTCTAAGTTATGAAGTTATAGTATTAGTGACAATATTTATCCACTATTTTGTTGCAGATATGTCTAGAGATTCATTGATGCCTTTATATAAGCTTATCATTATATTCAAATTTTGTGAAGTTAAATGATGTATTGGTTGGTAGGAAGGGAAGCATTCAAATTTTACTATGTAAGATCAAAGTGCGTCTAAGAGGGGGGTGAATTAGGTTTTATTAAATTTTTCGATTCTGTTTCTTCGATGGATGGATTTTGCTTTTTATGGTTTATTAAATGAAAACGGTAAAGCAGGAAATAAAAAATGACACGGAGGTTTATCCTGGTTCCCTTCACAATCCGAAGGTACATCTAGTGCCCTTTCAACACGAAAGAGATTTCCACTAGTTTATAGAACAGTACAACCTATCACACCTTCAATGGTGAGGCCTACTTTCTAACAAACTAAACAATCAAGTGTGCAAGAACAATCCTCTTGCCACACTAACCCTTATGTCCAAACAATCCTTGGAACACAAGTCACAAATAGAAAACACTTTCTATAATTTTTGTTTGAGTGAGTAATACAATGATTGGTATCAATATAAATTGATCTTCTCCTATATTCAAAATTCACTACTCAAGATTAAATACAAGTGTTCAATAAAATATGAAATATGATGAACTTATGAACACTTTTTAGAAGTATGAAAAATATTTGAATTTAGTGATTTTGATTGAGTGATAATATTTGAAAATTTCTTGGAGGTGTTTATGAATTTGAAAATTTAAGAATTTATAATAGTCATAACACCTATTCAAAAAGGTATGAGAATTTTTGAAATAAATTCTTGAAAAGGTATAAAAATATTATGAAATAAATTTATGAAGAGGTATAACACTTAACAAAATATTTGAATTGAAGAGAAACAATTTTTCAAAAAATCCTTCAGTGTTAACCGGTTAACCATATGGGTTAATCGGTTAACGCGCTGAAACGTTACCACAGATTTGAAAAATTGGGACCGTTAACCGGTTAACCCATATGGTTAACCGATTAACACTGTTAAAACTCAGAAAAATAATTTTGTTTTAAGTGTTAAACCAGTTCCGATTATTTCAAAAATAATGCACATGCAGTAAAAAATCATGATAAATATTTTGAACACTTGTATATCATTTTAAGGAGTAAGTTTTGATATACCTAAGCCTTGTGTCCAAGTCTTGAAAAATGTTGCACAATAGCTTGATTCGAATGGTAGCATTCCATTGATGATGCATAACCATGATCTTGATCTTTGTTGTCATCTCGACTTTTTGCAATATGGAATGAGCTTGAATAATGTTGACGTCATCAAAACATTGAGCTTGAAGTATGCTTCTACATTCTCCCCCTTTTTGATGATGACAACCAAACGAATTTTGCGCACAAGCTTTGATCGATCGATATTGTTCTAGGCTTGCTTCTCCCCCTATGTCCAGTAACTCCCCCTATCTAAACAGAGGCAAAATTCTGCACAGAGAGATATTAGAAACCAAGTTCTTCTCCCCATTTGGCATTAGCAAAAAGGAAGAGAGAATCAAGCATAATCATGAAAATATGCAAGAAATGTACTAGAAACATATATATTAAAGACATAGTAAAAACAAAAACAAAAATATAATAAAAACATAAGTTCTGAAACTTGCGCTAGAAATCCAAATTTTGGATGTGTTAACCGGTTAACCTATTACGTTAATCGGTTAACGGTTAAAAAATTTGAATTTTTTGAAAAATCCAGCAGCATGTTTTAGAGTAAAAATAAAAAGTTTTTCATAATTTTTTTTCATAAAGTGTTAGCACTCATCAAAACGCAACTTTCGATCAAAAAAATTTTGAAATCGATTATTTTCGGGTATACGAAAGTGAGAAAAACGAAAACCGGCAAAATGGAAGTGCTAGCATTTTTTGACTAAAAAGTGAACAAACATACATATAATGCAATAAACACATACAACAAGCAATTTTAAAGTCAAGGTTAGATGTCACCTTCATTGAGAATACCAAGTTCTCGTCGAAGGAAGTGATGTCCACGAACGTAACATCGACATCTCCGTTTAGAACATTATCTCGAAGGAAGTGATGTCGGATATCTATGTGCTTTGTTCTTGAATGCATGACCGGGTTCTTCGTGATATTGATGGCACTTGTGTTGTCACACCGGAGAGGGATACAACTGAGGTCTATACCAAAATCGAGGAGTTGTTGTTTAAGCCACAAGATTTGGGCACAACAACTTCCTGCTGCGATGTACTCCGCTTCGGCCGTGCTAAGTGCAACGCATGCTTGCTTCTTGCATGCCCACGACACTAGTGCATTCCCGAGAATGTGACAAGTACCACTTGTACTTTTTCTATCGGTCTTACATCCTGCATAATCAGCGTCAGAATAACCAATTAAAGAACAAGTACTACCTTTAGGATACCATAATCCGATGTGCGTCATTCCTTTGAGATACTTCATGATCCTCTTCACGGCGGTGAGATGTGATTCCTTCGGATTAGCTTGAAAGCGGGCACACAAACAAACACTAAATATAATGTCAGGACGGCTTGCCGTCAAATATAAAAGTGAACCGATCATACCTCGATACTTTGTAATATCTATTGAAGTTCCGGATAAATCTTGATCAACATACGTTCCGGATCCCATTGGAGTAGACATTTCTTTGCAATTGTCCATATCAAATCTTTTCAATAATTCCTTGCAATACTTGGATTGGTTGATGAAGATGCCATCCTTTGTTTGCTTGATTTGTAATCCAAGGAAGTAGTTCATCTTTCCCATCATGGACATCTCGAATTCGCCTTGCATCATAAGAGAGAATTCTTCGCAAAGATCTTTGTTCGTTGAACCGAAGATGATGTCGTCAACATAGACTTGAACAAGTAAGGTGTTGCCCTTGAGATTCTTGATAAACAAAGTCTTGTCAACCTTTCCTTTCGTAAAACCTTTCTCACATAGGAAGTTGCTAAGGCGATCATACCATGCCCTTGGTGCTTGCTTTAAGCCATAAAGAGTCTTCTTCAACTTGTAGACATGAGAGGGATTCTTGAAGTCTTCAAAACCAGGAGGTTGTTTGATGTAGACTTCTTCATTGATGTAACCATTTAGGAAAGCGCTTTTGACATCCATCTGGTACAACTGAAAATTCATTGAACAAGCGTAAGCAAGTAATAATCTAATTGCTTCTAACCTTGCTACCGGAGCGAATGTTTCATCAAAGTCGATTCCTTCTTCTTGGTTGTAGCCTTGTGCGACCAATATTGCTTTGTTACGAACTATGATCCCATTCTCGTCAAGTTTGTTTTTGAACACCCATCTTGTGCCTATGATATGTTTGTTGTCTGGTCTTGGTACAAGAGTCCAAACTTGGTTCCTTTCGAATTGGTTGAGTTCTTCTTGCATAACTATTATCCATTGATCATCGCCTAAGGCTTCATCGATTTTTATTGGTTCAATTTGAGATACGAACGCCATGTTGAGACAAGCATCCTTGAGATTAAGTCGAGTTGCAACGCCTTGCCTAATATCACCAATCATTTTATCTATCGGGTGATCTCTATGAGTTCTCCATTCTTTAGGAAGATCTTAATGTTCTTCAATGGTTGGTGAGTCATCTTCTTGTGATATTGCTTGTTCCTTTGATGTCTCCTTTTTTTGTTGTGATAGATCTACTACATTATCATCATCATCCACAATAATATTATCCTCTTTCGAGGGGTTAGTCTCATCAAACGAAACATGAATAGATTCTTCAATGGTAAGTGCTCGTTTATTGAAAATTCTAAAAGCTTTACTTGATAGAGAATAGCCAAGAAATATACCTTCATCGGATTTTTCATCAAACTTACCAAGGTTGTCCTTGCCGTTGTTGAGAACGAAGCATTTGCATCTGAATATGTGGAAGAAAGATATGTTGGGTTTCCTTCCCTTGAACAACTCATATGGAGTCTTCTTGAGAAAAGGTCGAATATTGACACGGTTACTTACAAAGCAAGCCGTGCTAACCGCATTCGCCTAAAAATATTTAGGAAGATTTGAGTCGCTAAGAATTGTCCTTGCAAGTTCCACTAATGCCATATTCTTCCTTTCTACGACACCATTTTGTTGAGGAGTCCTTGGTGCGGAAAAATTGTGAGAGATTCCATGCTCGTCACAAAAATCTTCAAATGATGAATTTTGAAATTCGCCACCATGGTCGCTTCTTATGGAGACAATTGAGAGTGACTTCTCGTTTTGAATTTGCTTGGCATACTTCTTGAATGCTTTAAGGCATCACTTTTCTGCACTAAAAACAAAGTCCAAGTGTATCTAGAGAAATCATCAACAATAACTAAGGCAAAAACGTTACCTCCGAAGCTTTTTGTCCTTGATGGACCGAAGAGATCCATATGTAACAATTGTAGTGGTCTTGAAGTAGATATCACTTTCTTGGTCTTGAAAGATGTTTTGGTTTGCTTTCCCTTTTGACATGCGTCACAAAGCTTATCCTTGATAAACTTTATCTTCGGAAGACCAACAACTAGATCATGCTTTATTAATTTGTTTAAATGCTCCATGTGAATGTGAGCAATCCTCTTATGCCAAAGTCATGCCTCGTTGTTGTTTGCCATTAAGAACTTTACCTTCAAGAAAGAGTCATCAAAAGAAATCATGAAAATGTTATTAAATCGTTTACCTTTTAGCAAAAGTTCATGAGTGACTTCGTGTTCTATCAAGCATTCCTCCTTTGTGAAGTTGATTCGGAACCCTTTGTCACATAATTGACTATACTAAGAAGATTGTGTTTAAGGCCTTCCACATAAAGGACGTCTTCGATGATTGTATGAGGAGATGCACCAATGGTTCCAACTCCAAGATTATCATCACCGTAAGTAACATATCCTTTGGCCTTAAGAGATAGACTTGAAAATTTGTTGATATCGCCCGTCATATGCTTTGAACAACCGCTATCGAGATACCATTGAGTAGAAGTTGTTTTTAAGCATACCTACAAAACAATGTCAAGTATTGTTAGGTACCCAAATTGCTTTGGGTCCTTGATAGTTAGTACCCTTTTTAACCCACACATAATGCCCTTTAGCAACACCAATGTTGCGCACATAGCAAGCATTAGGTGTATGGCCTTTGATTCCACAATAAAAACAAGTAGGTTGAAATTGACTTTTAAATCTAGGAACATATTTTTGTTTCTTAATGATTCTTTTCTTTTTATGACTTTGGTGCATAGTTTTAGAATTGTTAGTCTTTTCTTTCACAATTTGTTCACTAGCTTTTACGAAAACGGTTTCACTTGTGCTTGGTTTGGAAAACTTAGAATATTCTAAGCCACTTTTATCATTTGGATATCTTTGGTGCCTAAGAATTTCCTCCAAGCCAATTTGACCTTTTTCATATCTTTCTAAAACTCTTTTGAGTTGAACAATTTAAAAAGATAATGACTCACAATTTTTGCATGCAAGGCTTTGTTTTTCATCCATTACTTTTTGTTTTTCATTTTCAATGTATTTTTCAAAAGATGTATTTTGTTCTTCTAAAAATAATATTCTTTTCTTTTGGGATGAAATATTTTTGTACAAAGTCTTGCATTCTTTTAGAAGTTCATCTATGACTTCTTGTGCATCATTTTCATAAATTGAAAAATTGTTACTAACCTCGTCATTTTCTTCATCGGAGTGATGTGACGCCATTAACGCCATATTTGCACATTCATTGCTTTCCGATTCCGATGAGGAACTAACTTCATTGTCATCCCAAGCAACATAAGCCTTTTTATTTTTGAAGTCCTTCTTGCCTTTGAATCCTCCTTTCTTTGCAAGTCTTGGACAATCCGGTTTTATGTGACCTTGCTTCCCACATTCATAATATGTAACTTCTTGAATCGATGTGGATGCATCCTTCTTCCTAAAATGTTTATTATTTTTAGGAAAAGAGGAATTATTATTTTTGTTAAAAAACTTAACAAGCTTCTTAACAAGAAGCATGAAGTTCTCATCTTCGGAAATCTCGTCATCTTTGTCATCCTTCGTGACAATCTTCAAAGTAATTCCTTTGGACTTTTTCTCTTGACTTTCGTGCTTCTCGAGCCTTTCAAGTTCCAATTCGTGCTCTTGAAGTTTGCCGAATAGAGATACGGATGTCATCATTGAGAGACTCTTCTTCTCCGAAATAGTGGTCACCTTCGGTTGCCATTCCCTTGTCAAGGACCTTAGGACTTTCAAATTAAGATCGTCGTTGGTGAAGGTCTTCCCGAGTGCAATCAAGTGGTTGGTTAGATGAACAAATCTTTTTTGTAAGGCCACAATAGATTCTCCGGGCTGCATGCGGAACATTTCATATTCTTGACTCAACATGTTAAGCCTTGATCTTTTTACTTCTGTTGTTCCTTCATGTGTTTCTACCAAAGTATCCCAAATCTCCTTTGCTGATTTGCATTGTGATACGCGGAAGAATTCGTCCATACTAAGAGTGCTTTGGAGTATGTTGATTGCCTTCTTCTCATTTAGGATCTTCTTTTTATCATCTTCATCATACATATTCTTCAACTTTGCGGTTCCAACGCCGTTGATCACATTAACATGATTATGCAGACCTTCTTCAATTGCTTCCCATATGCCTTCTCCTTGGGCTTCAAGATGTGCCTTCATTCTGATTTTCCAAAAATCAAAGTATTCGCCGGAGAAGAGCGGAGGCTTGTTGCTACTTCCACCATCTTTGAAAACAGGATTCGATTTTGCGAAAGCCAAAGGATCTTGTAGGAACAGGTTACCTAAACCTGCTCTGATGCCAATTGTAAGATCAAAGTGCACCTAAGAGGGGGGGTGAATTAGGTGTTATTAAATTTTTCAATTCTTTTTCTTCGATGGATGGATTTTGCTTTTTATGGTTTATGAAATGAAAACAGTAAAGCAGGAAATAAGAAATGACATGGAGGTTTATCCTGGTTCCCTTCACAATCCGAAGGTACATTCAGTCCCCTTTCAACACGAAAGAGATTTCCACTAGTTTATAGAACAATACAACCTATCACACCTTCAATGGTGAGGCCTACTTTCTAACAAACTAAACAATCAAGTGTACAAGAACAATCCTCTTGCCACACTAACCCTTATGTCCAAACAATCCTTGGAACACAAGTCACAAATAGAAAACATTTTCTATAATTTTTGTTTGAGTGAGTAATACAATGATTGGTATCAATATAAATTGATCTTCTCCTATATTCAAAATTCACTACTCAAGATTCAATACAAGTGTTCAATAAAATATGAAATATGATGAACTTATGAACACTTTTTAGAAGTATGAAAAATATTTGAATTTAGTGATTTTGATTGAGTGATAATATTTGAAAATTTCTTGGAGGTGTTTATGAATTTGAAAATTTAAGAATTTATAATAGTCATAACACCTATTCAAAAAGGTATGAGAATTTTTGAAATAAATTCTTGAAAAGGTATAAAAATATTATGAAATAAATTTATGAAGAGGTATAACACTTAACAAAATATTTGAATTGAAGAGAAACAATTTTTCAAAAAATCCTTCAGTGTTAACCGGTTAACCATATGGGTTAATCGGTTAACACGCTGAAACGTTACCACAGATTTGAAAAATTGGGACCGTTAACCGGTTAACACTGTTAAAACTCAGAAAAATAATTTTGTTTTAAGTGTTAAACCAGTTCCGATTATTTCAAAAATAATGCACATGCAGTAAAAAATTATGATAAATATTTTGAACACTTGTATATCATTTTAAGGAGTAAGTTTTGATATACCTAAGCCTTGTGTCCAAGTCTTGAAAAATGTTGCACAATAGCTTGATTCGAACGATAGCATTCCATTGATGATGCATAGCCATGATTTTGATCTTTGTTGTCATCTCGACTTTTTGCAATATGGAATGAGCTTGAATAATGTTGACGTCATCAAAACATTGAGCTTGAAGTATGCTTCTACATGTTATACTATAAAATATATCTCTGCTGCGTTTTTACTACATAATGGGGTTGTTGTACTCTTACTACAGAATTAATTAGTTGTTATTATATATATATATATATATATATATATATATATATATATATATATAATGCTTCATAGTAGTTATTGTAAGAGAATCATGTTACTTTCTCAATTGCTCTTTTGCATGTGCAGGAAAAATTACAAGATGCAATTAAGAACTATCTCTGAAAATGAGGCATTTCTGAAAGTCTTTGGAAAAGAACATCCCGGATACATGGCTATGCTTATTATTATAGATCTATGTTCGTTCTATGTAATTTTGGCATTACTATGCTTATTATAAGATTATGATTTGATATGTTTTCGATTTGTTTTACAATATGACATGATTATCGAATTGTTGATATTCGATCATCTAGAAAGACAAATTAGACTTTTCTATTAATTAATTAGATTATGAACTTTACTATGTATTTTTGGCATTACGATGCTTATTATTATAAGATTAAGATTTTATATGTTTTCGGTTACTTTACTACATGAGAAGATTATGAAACTCGCATTTTTTGACATTATGATACTTATTAAATTTATTTGATTTTAGATGTTTGACCTTAAAATTTTATCATCTTAAAAAGTGATAGAAAACTAAATAAAAAATTATAGGAATGTTATCAAAATAATAATAATAATTTAAATAAATAAAAGTTATAAAAAAATTGAGTTAATAATAATTTAAATAATAAAATATTATAAAAAATCCTATGGATAAAATTTCGACAGTTGAAACAGTCACAACCACCATAGATAAAAAAAAGTATTATTAAAATAATAAAATTACGACGGTTGAAACCGTCCCAATATGCATAAATTATATTTAAAAATAGTAATTAAAATTATGACAGTTGAAACCGTCATTTTTTTTGCATATTACGTTAGTTTTAATACCATCGTAACTTACAACGACAGTTGGAATGACGGTTTTGGTAATTGTCGCAATAAAGCCTGGCGACACACGTTTTTGTGACAGAACCAAAGTCGTTGCGACTAGAAATTTACTACGGTTGGAACCACTGTAACCTTCCAAAATTAACCGTCGCAACTTGCCAATTTTTTTGTAGTGATATGAGATATCAAGTCTTCACGTATGTATAAATATTAGGAGTAATATTTATATTGGATTGACCCACCATGAGAACACTACATAGTTTGTAATGTAAGTGTCATAAGTTATTCTTATAGTGATAATGGTGTATATCATCCTTTGACCTGAAACCACTATGGACCCTAGATGTGGAGTCGAGTACTTTATTGCAAATTAAACATTGTTCATAACAGGATGACCATGCAGATGATTTATGGGTACTTCACAAATCATGTTGAGGGACATGAGTGACCTAGATGAGATTTTTCCCTTCCTGCATATACAAGAGTAAGATCTATGAGCCCCTTGATAGAGTATGACTCTCAAATGAATGATCGTGCTCAAATAAGTCAATATGATATATTGGACTTATTTGTTATTATCAAGTATACTCGGGGATCAAAGAATAAATATTGGACTATACAAGGGTGACACATTCTATGTCTTGTGTTCAATATGGATATAAGGGCAAAAGGGTAATTGTACACATGATCATTATCACATAAAGGTTATGTTATATCACATGACATTCTCGTCACTTGGGTAGCAGTGATGTGTTGCTAGACACCGCTTACTGTTTATAATATTAAATAGATAATTTAATATTATCGTCAACGTTACGAGAACCTATATGGTCACACGCATAGAGTACTGAGAGTGAAATGAACGATTAAATTAAATAAGATTTAATTTAATTATGTGTTATAGTATTTAAATTGTTTAATACATTAGTACATATATAATTTATTTGATTTAATTAAATAAATAAGAATTGGAAGTTGATTAAATTAAATATGAGTTAATTTAATTAATATTTTATTTTATTAAAGGGTTTAATTAAATATAAATAATATTTATTTAATTAAAATAGTTTAATTAAATAAGATTGAGCTTATTTTGGAAAAGCACAAAATAAGAGCATTAGGGTTTTAGTAGCTCTATATAAATAGAGGAGTTATTTCTCTTGTCAATCCTAATTGTCAATTTTCTCAAAACAAGAGACGGCTAGCACCGCATTTCATTTTGTACTCGCGTGGACTTTGTAGAGACGATGGTATTTTCCATTTTCATGATCAAAGTTAAAGCACACTTCAAGAGATAATTCGGAATCCTTATTTGTGTTTGATTTGTGATTAACGATTTAATAAGGATCCGTTCATCGAGATTATTCCGTTAAGAGGCAAAAAAAATTAAAACCCCCTCTTAAATCCCAACACATAACTCTTTCCGTATGTTACACTTGTTTGTTGGGTTTTTCTTCTCTTGTCAAAAATCCCAACTAACATGATGGTCTCGCTTGGACCTCGTTGGGGCTCGCGAAGCGGTCCTATGAAGCTGAATTTTCCTTGCTTTTTTTCATGAATGCAGTTTTGGTTCGTAACTCATAACAAGATATCCTCTTTTGCAATGTGAAGATAACAAAAAGCATTATAACATAGTGGAGACTTCTACATCTTTCCACTTCCTTCCATGTGGTCTGTTCATTCTGATTGAATGTTTGGATATAATATAGTTTGGTATGCTTGAATAACAGAGTGTGCCTAAACTATTAGATGTTAAATTACTTGGAAATACACTTTGGGCTATCGATTGGTGTGCTTGTGGGGCCCGATGGGGCGTATACTCACTTGAAGTACACACCTGAGTATTGATTGGTAGACTTGTGTAACCGTGTAGGCATATTACACTTGGAGATACACATCACATGTATGCTTGTGTAGCCACGTAGGCGTAAACCATTTGGAACACATACTTGAGTTGTTAATTCGTGTGCTTCTGTATCCATGTAGACGTTTTTCACTTGGAGTATGCACATGCGTTATCAGTTGGTGCGCTTGTGCTGCCACATATGAAAGAAACACTTGGAGATACGCACCACATGTATTCTTGTGTAACCACGTAGGTGTAAACCGCTTGGAGTACATACCCGATTCATCGAAAGTGGTGGGCTATGTGTAGTCTCTTGGCGTTATGCACTTGGAGTACACACCAATGGAGTGGTTATGTGACCTATGTAGGAAGGCATATACTACTCTGAAATTCACTCAGTACGCGAGTACGAGCATGAATATGTTGTTTAACACTAACTTCAGAATGGGATGATGTTACAGAATTAGTAGTCAAAGGACTCCTAATCTCGTGTCATTTATTACTTGTATGTTATTAAAATTGATAAGTAAGGAAACTACAGATCAATGGTGTGATGCAAATGAGACAATGGACCTTGTAGAGCCGATATGACCCATAAGATAGGAGGACTCACTGAGATTTAGTAATCTCACCCCAATCATATTATTGTTTTTTAGGTACACTAGTTAAAGTGAAGGACTTGTGAGAAAGTCGGGGTTAGAGACTTAGGTGAATAAATGACAAGAAGACTATACCTGATACTATTTTTTATGTGTATTTCTTGTAGTCATATATGTTGTGTACATTCTTAACTATATATTTAGTGACATATACAATTTATTGTGTCATCTTTAACTTTTGTATGTACTCAGTGCAAAAAAAATTACTTCTAATTGATATGATTCTAGACACATATTGGTGGTGTGTTACATGTTGACTGCCAACTTCTTAAGGAATTTTGACCAGAACTTCATGCACATGACATTATGGGTTTTATATACATGTTGATGATATGATTCTAGACACATATTGGTGGTGTGTTACATGTTGACTGCCAACTTCTTAAGGAATTTTGACCAGAACTTCATGCACATGACATTATGGGTTTTATATACATGTTGATGACTGTCTATTTCTTAAGGAATCTTAACCAAAACTTCTTACACATGCGATTATGGGTTATGTATACATCACCCCTATGGTTCTCATCAACATATAAACCACCTACTGAGTGAGAGTTTGAGTGAAGTAACATTTGGACGGTATGTTCTAGAACGGACACCTAATAAGGTTTGATCTTGTAACGCTCAATTGTTGAAACAAATAGCCTGAGAACTAACTACTTTGTTAAACTCTTCCCTAATCATTTTTATTTATTTTTTGATAAAATCCCTAATCATTTTCTTTACTTTAAGTAATTCCAATTAAAATTAAAAAAGAAGATAAAATTCTCATAGGCTCACACTTAATGACTATAACAATAGTTCTCCACTCAGTTTCCACTATCTTCTGCCATTTAAAATGTAACTTTAATTCCCAAAGACCAAGTTTCATGGAAAAGGGTCGTCTCATGCCCTTTCTCGGCATCCATCCCTCATGCTTAGAATCTAGTGGCTCAGAATTAAGTAAAAATAAAAAAATGAGAAAGTTTTGTTTTGAAAAGAGACAAATTGAGATGAGTGGCCAAGATAGCAGCTGAATGGAAGAGAAGCAAATGGGCAAATTTCATCATAACTAGTTTGAGATGAAAAGTTTACGAGCTCCATATCAAATGGATTCCATTTACAAGAACAAGTACATAATCCAACCAACAGTATACAGAATAACCTTTGTAAAGAGAACTCAACCCTTTGATTATTGAATGCTCTAGGAAGCATGTTTCTTTTTCTTTGATTTTCGATAACCAGATGAACTATTTTGCTGTCGTATATTCTTCAACTATCAAAAAAGTGGATTGCATTCAAAATCAAAAGACAGTAGTAGTAGTAGTAGTTAAAATCTGTACATTAATGAATGAATGATAACATACAGAAACCGTAGTTGAAGTTCAAAAGACAACCAGAAGCGAGAACAAGGAATAAATAAGAAAACAAACATATGCAAGTAACCCAGGATGTTGGTCCCACCTAGCCACATGTACCAATAGCATAGTACAAGCCTTGGTAGACCATGCAACAAAAAACACAGCAATAACAGAGATATATAACCCACCCTGAGGAAGAAACAAGGAAATTGCAGACAAAATAACCATAGGCAACATGCAATAACCAATTAAACTAACACATCGATAAAGATCTAAGGTTCCATTACGTCCCGCGAGCATGTTAGAAACGACATAAAGAAACAACGCCGAAACGGTTACCCAACCGAGAATAATCCCGAAGTGAATCTTCCCGGCCAAAAGCTGGAAAAGACCGAAAGCCATTATTAGCATTACCGGTCCTGATAGGTCGGCGTCTTCGTGGAGATCTAGGTTTTTGATGCGGAGTGGGTTGAGGAGCGAGGTGGTTTTGTTCCAGATCTGTTTCGTGTTGATTCCTAGTTCTTCTAAGAGAGGTGGCTCTTGGTCAAAACTGAAATTGTTGAGAGCTGGTGGGAAGGAGGATGTTGTTGCGGAGCCTATTTCGAAGGACATGAAGGGGATTGGGTTTGTGGTTGGACGGGGCTGGAATGGTGCAGTTGGACGACGTTGGTTTGTGGATGTGGGGAAAATCACTGGAGGGACGTTGAATTGCTTGTTCGACATTGGATTAGATTTGTTGAAATTGGAAATACAAATAGTGTAAAGTGAAGTGATTGGAAAGTATAGATCGATCAATGAATGTGTTAGTTGAAATTGAAACACAAGATCGCCCAATATTGTTCACTTTCTATGCTTTGCTTCCTCTTAAACGTGGCGAATGCTAGTTACTTCTGCCACTTTTGCTTTTAGAGGAAGAAATGCCATAAACTAATATTTCAACAATTTTTTTAAAAGACCATATATATTTATTCAGTTCAACTATTAATTTAGAGATCTTACTAAGGTGTAGGATCATTGATTAAGGAGTTAATGAAATTTTAAAATAATAATGTTAAAAATACAAACTAAAATTTATTTGTATAAGTAATTATATTATTTTTATTGGAGTCCTTAAAATCTTAAAATTGTTTTAAATTAGTTCTTATATGTAACAACAAACAAATAGTTCTAATATGTTTACAAAATTTCTATTTTATAGCTGATCAATTTTATTTCTTTCTATTTGGGTTACTTTTTATATTTTTATTTTTACAAAATTAATCTTTCAAATATTCGCGGATAAAAAATAAAATCTAATTCAAAAGTAAAATTTAGGACAATTTAGGTTAGTTTGAATGAATCATGCAAAAATACTGATCTCATGCAATCTAATTTAATAAAACTTAATTTAGATTGATTTTTTAATATCCAAATTATAATGATATTTTCTTATAATTTCTAATTAATATATTAAAAAGATGATATGATAAATTTCATAATATATATCAGATATATTTCTCATGGCCGAGTTATATAGTTGACAAGATCAGATATGGACGAGGTACAAAAGTCAGGATAGACCAGGCAACAAACTGGTTGGGTATGATAACTTCACATCCCGGGGTCAAGTTCTAGGATCAACTCAGATATGATTTTCTCATATACCATCAGAGAATGCCAAGAGACGGGGAAGGCCCCATATTTAGCCTGAAACCTTGACCGAAGAAGGAACTCGGATGAATTCCAAAGGTCATAACGTCTGACGGCTAATCAATTCAGATGTTACAATTATCTCAAAGGTTGCATTCATGGTGAACGACTACAGTTATGATTATCTGAAACATATGGATACCAAAGGGCTTCTCTTGAATGAGGCTCTTTAAGGAAGCTAGAAGAAGACTATAAAAGAGGATCCCGCCAGAGGGATAAGCCAAACATTTATTCTTGAGACAATACACATCACTTGGGTAGCTCTCAAATCCCCACAAATACTCTACAAATCCACACATTGTAGCTTTTCTTGTTTCGACAAGGAAATTATTAGTTTTAGTGTTTTTTAGTAAGAACATTTGGAGTCCACCGTGCGGCCCTAGTAAAACTTTCCTAGGCCACACATCACATTCACGAATATATCCACTAAAGAAGATACTCTAGACATGGCGTAACTTCTAGCCATGATGGATGTTCTTCGTCAGTAAAACGAAACGTTGCAGGATAGTGTACAAGTTTTGCAGCAACAAAGTCACGCGGAGGATGATCAAGAAGAGGAGATTCTTGAACCTTAACCCCTCTCTCAAGAAATATGGGATGACCAGGTTCCTGAGAATTTTACAACACCCTCGCTTGCTTCGTATGATGCAAAGACATATCCTCAAGAGCATGTCATCTCCATTAACAATCAAATGTGTAATACCCTGTAAATTTATTTAATGCTCTGGATGATATTAATTAAGATTAATACAGTTCTGGTGTGCTCTGAGAATTTTCAAATAAAATAATTAGAGCAACCGACGAACTCAAATTAATTTGTTAATATTATCTGACTCAGAGATTTTAATTATTTAAGAGTAACTGAGACATTTTTGGATACCCTCAATTTGGACCAGTTAGGTTACTAACTAAAGGTTATATAGTATAATATACATTTTTTTTTTCATTTGTTACAAACTTAGAAACTTTGTGAGAGAAAGAAGAGAGAAGGAAGAGAAGAAGAAAGAAAGGGCAAGAATTTGAGGAAGAAGAGAAACCTTGGATCATCAAGCTTCATCATTCATCTCATTTATTCATCATCTTCATTGTTAGAGGTGGATCTAGATAGATACCTTTGGTTTAGAGTTTTGAGTTATAGAATATTATATTAGATTTTGGTGAAATTCTTCAAATCGAAAACCTAACGGTTGAAATGCGGTTATTATAGCATGATATGAACATTATGAGTGTGTTTATGCTATATGATATTTGATGCCATGTTGTTATGTGTTAAAATGAAGTTCCACTGGTTTTGTAGTGAAGCATTATGCAAGAAATTGATTATGGTTCAGTGTTAACCAGTTACCACCTGATGGTTAACCGATCGCGTGTAAAAATTGGCATTTTACGTGAAATCTGACTTGGTTGACTGGTTACCACGTAATGGTTAACCGGTTACCAAAATGTGTCTATAACTCTCATTTTGCTACTAGAATTAGAAATATTGAATGGTTAACCGGTTAACACTGTAAGTTTTGGAAAATTATTTTCTTTAAAAAGTCATAACTTTCTATTCGGGTATCCGATTTAAGCAAACTTTATACTGATAAAAAGTTGAAATGATAATCTATCTATTGGAATGGGTCATTATTACTTTTGTTGGAGAATTTAATTAATTATATTATTTAATAAGTATTATTCTATTATGTAGTTCATGGAACTCAATTTTATAAAAGTGTATAAGCTAGGGTGAGTGAGGAAACCTTTATACAATGCACTTTAGAGACCTGCTATTATGACTAGGAAGTTTTTAGAATCTATATGAGGATGCTCAGACGTTCGGTATTGTCGCTCCCAAAAGATGAGACTGGGCTCAAATGAGGTACGGACGCGAACGGTCGGCGAAAGGATGAAATGAAAAGAGTCGCCAGCTAGGCATTTTTATCCCGAGGGAAAGGTAATGCTGCATAAACCTCAGAAAAAGACATGGATAAGACGGTTGCGAACCAGAGAGACTGAGAAAGGGGGTTGGTTACAACCTGGGAAGGTATTAGCACCCAGATTGTCTGTCGTACTCGACGGGATCCACACTTAAAAGATTTGTGTTTTAAAGGGGTAGTGTCAGTGCAATTTGTGTATAAAAGAGCTGGAAAAGGATGTACATGTGTCAGTGTAAGAGAAGTGAAGTGTATAAGTGAAGTGTCAGTGTAAGAACAAAGATGAAATGCTCATGATAATGAGGCTAAAGAATAAGGCTAGAAGGAGGGGGGATATACAGAGACTTTTGTTCGATAACTGTTAAGTTATGCCTACGTATCCTCTCGTGCAATGAGGAAATCAGAACACCGTAGTTCGACCCAAAGAGACTGAAAGATGAATTGACTTGTGAACTGCTTACTTGTCTATGCTCAAGTGTATGACCTGTCTGGCTCAGGTGCAAACTGTCTTGCATTAGACGGAAGAAGCAAGTTCTCGTTTATGAGTGAATGAGATGAGAAAAGAATCCCGAAGGAGACGATTATTGTTTGTTTGTGAGTTTTCAGTCTTTTATTGCTTTTGAAAGTTTGTCATAAGTTAATGAGCTTAAGCCTAAACCAATGGATTTAGTAAACTCATCACATCTTCCCTCTGATTAGGGGTAATGAGAATACCTTAAGTGTGAAGTCAGCATCTCACACTTAATCACCATGGTGTGGGATTAAGATCATTAACCCATTTGTGATTAGTTAGATGTTTTTGTTGTTTTTGTTTAGTGTTGAGTAATGAGATTAAGCCATAATCAAGGATTAAACAGACTCATTATACCATTCTAATAGAAGGATAATAGATGAGAATGTTTAAGCTGAGGAATGCTCCTCAACTTAATCCATGATTAGGGATTAAACTCATGACAAAACAAAGCCTTTATTAAGTGGATTTTAGTTAATGACTAGATGATGAAGTGAGTTTTAGGGTTTGTAAGACAACTTGAGGGGGACTTGTCCATTAACACTAGGGTTAGTCCTTCTTAACCAGTTAAGGAAGAATTAGAACCCTAATGCAAGGCCCAAGTTACAAGTTTGATGTCTTGATGATTATTAGTGGATTGATTAAAGGAGTTAAACACATTAAGGGTTTAACACTTAGGATTAAAGTTATACACTCCATCCTAATAGAAGGATGCAGGCATAAGCTTAATCACAAAGCCTTGAAGCCTTTAGGGTTTAGTCCTTGATTATGAGATGAGAAGAGAAGACTCAATGAGACACAAAGGTAAAAATCTAAATGGGGGGACTAATCAAAACCCTAATTATTGTCATGCTTGGTTGTTCCTAAGGTTTGTGAGGTTACCAAAAGAAATCTTCAGAGGAACCACCAGGAAGAAAATGAAAGGAGCAAAGGAAGCAAAGTAACTTGCTTCATTTAAGAAGACAAGTCACTTGAAGAAAGAAGGTAAGAAGAAGAAGAAAGAGCAAGCTCAATCTCAAACACAAGACAAAATGCAGCAATGATGCATAAGAGAGATGAAAAGAAATTGTGAGAAGTGAAGGCAAATTCACTTCTCAAAGTTACTTACCACCTGAAAAGTTAGTGAAAGGAATGAAATGTAATGCAAATGAGATGAAATGGCATGATGCAAACCAAAACCAGAAGCATGAGTATGATATTAATGATGCTAAGGGTTGATGCAAACATGAAACAAGGCATGGGGATGATCATATGAACATATGAGTGCAAGAGAAGCATGCTTAGAACCATGGATATACATGAAAAGTTATGGAATGCAAATGACATACAACATAGCAAATGAAAGATGCAATGATCAAACATGCTTCTAATATGTCTTAAGATGTCTAATGAATCAAATGGATGCACAAAATGCCATGGCAAGGCATGGTATGCAAGCAAATGCAAGATGAATGCAAAAGGAAGCCCAAATTAGGGTTTATGATCAATGCACAAAACAAAAACCAAAACCAGAAGCAAACATCAAGATAAAAAATTGAAAATGCATCAAAGGGAACCCTAAACCTACACCAACTCACTGCCCAAAGGAGGGGATCCAATTCTTAACCTAGTGAAAATTATGAATTTCCTAAGATTTCTAGGGTTTTAGGGTACCTTGTCAAGAAAAATGTCAAACAAATTGAAAATTCAAGATCAAACCATGCCAATTTAATCCTATAAACCTCATGATATGCAAGATGCAATGCAAAAAGAATCAAAGTCCAACTCTTAAAGACTAGGCAGAAATGAATTTTTGAACATTGGATCAAAATAATGCTTTGAAATAGAATTAATTCCATGGAAAATTGTCAAAATGCATTAAGATCAAAAAAGAAATTTGGTTTAAGGGTTGGACAATGTTTCTAAATGATGTTAAAGGTTTCATGAATTTTTTTGTGATTTTTAAATACCTAAAAGTATTTTTAATTAATTAATTCTCATTAATTAATTAAAAATAAACTTTTAAATGATTTAAAAATAATTTTTAATGCAAAAAATAAAAATAAAAATGTTTTTGGTTTCTGAAAATTAATAAAAGCTTTGACAAAAATTTTCAGAATTTTTCAATGACTTTTACTATTTTTAATAAATTGAACAAAACAAATGAAATTAAATGAAATAAAAATGAAATAAAACTGGAAAAAAAGGAAAGTCAGCAAGATCAAAGGCTGAGATTTGAACTCACACGCGCGCGAATTGACCTGGCGCGCATCTGGACGGCCAGTATTCAAACTTGCTAATTATGATTAGTGCCCTAATTAAATGCCCTAATTACTTTCAGATGACCGGAACAGTGGTTCCGGTCATCTTCTCCGACGAGCCAAATTTCTAACTCCCTCTACACGCAATAAAAATGAAATCTAACTGCCCAGAATTCATCCCCATTCAACACTGAATCAAAACCCCCAAACAAACATCATTTTTCATCCATTAATCAAGCAAATCGAAGCAAAACTCATTTAGGGCAAAAAGTTTCAGACAGTTCATACATGCTCAATATTCCACCATTTTCATTTTTAAACACATCATGATGATCAGGATATCATATAGAATCAATTTATAACAAGTAAAATGAGTTCTGGAAAATTTGTTCTTGATGGATACCTGAACTGAAGCTTTGGTTTCTGGCACTTTCTGGCTGATTTCTTGCTTTCAATCAACTCCACTGGACCCCCTGAGAAGCTTCCAATGCTTGTTTGAAGTTTATAATGGATGGTTTGAGAGATGGCAAAAGTTCTGTTCAAGGGAAGGTGGTGATCGTGTTTTTGATTCAGGGAGTTTCAGGCAATGGTGATGGGTGGTTTTTGGTCAGTGAAGTGTGCTGAGTTGATTTGTGAAGTTGGTTTGTATGTTTGCAGCTTGTGGAGAGTGTTTCGAAAGCTTTTGCAAAATGAGGTGAAAATGAGAGAGCTGTCTTGTGTGTGCTTTCAGGCTTGTGTATTATGTGCTTTGGCTTACTTTTTGTTTGCATAAACTAATGGGATTGGTCAGATGAGTTGATGTGTGCTTTTGTGATTGGTATGGCTCAAGTTGCCAAAATGTCAAAGTTGTGTAAGAGAGGCATGGGCTACTAGCTAGCCAAGGACAGATGGGGTGTCCTGCGCAACAAGATGTGTGGAGAGCCATAGGATTGTTTGTGAAGTCAGCAAGCAAGTGGATTCACACTTGAGTGAGTTTTTGCAACTTGCTTCACTTTTGCTTCCTTTGAGAAATCTTGCTCCATAAGCCATGAAGATGAGTGATCCCTTGGCCCATTCTGAATTTTAGATTTTGCATGATCATGTTGTGAAGAAGTGATACACATTTGAGGCCTTTAGAACACTTGAACAAACCATTTTGCAAAATGTCTCTTTGGTAGAAAACTTCAAATTTTGTGATTTTAGCCAACTTTGACAAGCCATAACTTTTGATCCAAAATGAATTAGGTCATGTTCTTGTACTTTTTGAAAAGGGAATGATCCATTCTACAACTTTCATGACCAAAGTTTTTCCATTTGAAGCATTTTTGGATCAAAAAGCAAGGGTTGAAAAAGTTTCCTAAAATGACAATTTCATTAAAAGTCAAACTTTCCCAAAAAGTCAACTTTGCAAATGACTTGAAATTATTCAATTTTGTGAACTTCCAACATCTTCTATGATCAAATAAAGATCATACATAATCAAAATGATGAAGAACACCCTTTGGTTGGGTCATTGGGGGCCTTAGATGCCCTGATTTTTCACTGCCTTGCTCAAAAAGTCAACCCTTGATCAGATGACTTCCCCATGGAATTTCTTCATGAAAATTGATATGCATGATCCCTATACCACATAGAGACCAATAGAAACAAGAATGACCAAAAAATTTGGAGTTATGGCCTCTGAAACCAAAACCCTAATTTTAGGTCATCTGTGCAGTCAAACCTGGCTCTGCTTCCATACTATTCTCAGTTCTTGTGATTCTTTGACATTCTTGACTTTGAGAGGATATAACATGATGCTTGAACATACATGAACCCCTTTTAAGTGATTGATGACCTTTGGAGTGGCTCAAGAAGTTCTTGGATTGCTCAAATCACAAACCCTAGGTGCAGATGACTTTGAACCAATGCAATGTATTAAAAATGTGATATGAGATGCTATGATTGAACTTATGTATATGAAATGATCACAAGCCATGGTGTGAATGGGCGAGGGCAAATTTGGGGTGTTTACAACTGCCCCTATTCAAACATGAGTTAGCTGTGCAGGATGTAAGCGACGGCTTAATAGGCAAACAAGATAACTTGTGGTTGAATACCAAAGACAGTCCAAAATTTGCACTCACAGAATGAAGAAGAAAAGGGATATAGATTGTAAAGGAAAATAAAGTATATTATAAAGTATGGGTGACGGAGGACGACCGTCGAGCAGAGGACGACTGCTGGGGAATGAACAATAACGGGGACGGCCGACATGCTGGGGAAAGTGCGGGAAATGAGGCAATGACGGGGACGGCCGACATGCTGGGGATAAAAGGGGTTATGATGGGGATGGCCATCAAGTAAAGCTATAAGATTCTCTGGGGATTAATGAAAAATGACATGGACGGCCATCAAGTTCATAAAGTAAAGTAACCAAAGATGGGGACGGCCATCGGGCTAAAACTGATGAAGGACGATCACCAGGCAAAGGAAAAGGGACCACGACGGGGACAGCCATCGGGTTAAAGAATAAATGAAATAATGACGAGGGACGGTCATCAAAGGTGAAGGACGATCACCTGGCAGGGTACGGCTGCCGAAAATATCGCGACATAGGACGAATGCCGGATAAAAGATCAACGATGGGGACGGCCATCGGATGAGCATGATGAAGGACGATCACCCAGCAGGGGACGGCTGCTCTCAGGGTTTATCATGACATAGGACGAATGTCAGATAACAATATCAACGATGGGGACGGCCATCGGATAAAATGATGAAGGACGATCATCAAAAGGTGAAGGACGATCACCTAGCAGGGGACGACTGCTAAATATCACGACATAGGACGAATGTCAGATAGGAAAGATCAACGATGGGGACGGCCATCGGATGAGCATGATGAAGGACGATCATCAAGAGGTGAAGGACGATCACCTAGCAGGGTACAGCTGCTCTCAAGGTTTATCGTGACACAGGACGAGTGTCAGATAGAAAAGAAGTTTTGTTTCGCTGGCGACATACTGAGGAATAGTAAACACGGACGAGTGTTTATATCCAAGAAATAACGGGTATAAGTGTTTTGACGTTTATGTATAGATTAAAGATGCGGACGAGCATCCTTAAGACTACAATACGGACGAGTATCGAGTAGAAACAAATACTGACACGTGTTCAGAGATGATGATACGGACGAGTATCAAATGGTTAACAGAGAACACGGATGAGTGTTGAATCTGAGGGGACTCTTCTGGGGAATATTAGACACAGACGAGTGTCTATATTCATGAAGACAAAAGTGTTTGACACATTGTATGGATCAAAGATGCGGACGAGCATCCTTAAGACTATGATACAGACGAGTATCAGGTAGAAACAAACGCTTGACGCATGTTCTGAGATGATGGTACGGACGAGTACCAACTGGTTAACAGAGAACACGGACGAGTGTCGAATCTACGGGGATATAAATGGTGTATACAAGATACAGACGAGTATCTATATAAGTAAAATAAGTATGAGTGGTGTATAGATGAGTGTTCAACTTGCTGGCGAGTGTCAGGAGAGAAAAGTGTAATATAAACAAATATATGCTTAACAAAGTGTTTAGGTTACTGTGCTGGGGAAAGTGACACGGACGGATGTCAAGGATTTGTATATATATGTACATGTGAGTGCAAAGAGGATGCTTTGGCTTTCTGCTAGGGATATGACACGGACGGGTGCCACAAGGAGGTATTTGTTTTGTGAGAGAAATGTTTGGGCTCTCTGCCGGGGAATTCGGTGAGCATTCTGTATATTGTTGATGGACTGTTATTATCCACAAGTATTTGATTCAGAACATGGCTTATGATTATGCAATATGTTTGATTTTTGCCGTAATGCTCCGTATTAGACGAAATACTACGCTTTGTGGGGAATATGATGCAAATGCTATGATTATGCAAAGATACCGATCCGGGATTCGGATCCCGTTGCTGTGAAGATTTCTGGTCGATCTGCTTGAAATGGACATCCCAGCTGGGGATGAGATCATTGGTAGATCTGACAAGATGTATCTGCTTGGGGAAATGGGTCAACGATAGACCTTTTCCAGTAAATGAAGGACCCAGTTGGGGTTTGTAGAAGCTTTCTTCACTCTGTTGTGATTCCTTCGTGCGTCGCGCTTCTGGACAAAGGCTGAAGCTCTGTGGGGAGATGGTTTCCCGGCCTTACACCTGACTGTGGAGGAATAGTAAATGGTAACTCGGCTGGGGAGAAAGCACTTTGGGTGCTAAGACTTGAGTGAGTGCTGATTCGTCAGCTTGCTGGGATGAAGCTTTCATGCCCCATGTTGCGCTTCGAATACCTGCAATCCTGCGAAGATAGAAACGTACAAGCAATCCCGAGGTATCTCTTACCAGATTCCATCATAGGAGTCCAGACGCTCCCGGGAGTAAACATATTTCCTGCAAGCACGCATTCTAAAGGAAACATCTGTGTTTATGCAATCAGCATCTCTAAAGACATCAGACGTTTTGCAAATGAAAATAAAATGTACGAGACGAGACATGACTGAAAATCTGATTAATTCATGTGCCCTAAATTGGCAAGATACAGTCAAGGAAACAAATCCCCTGAAATGAGGAGATTGTTACAAATTGAGAAACAAAATGCTGGCAATGTTGACGACGCTTCAAGGAGCTTCCCTTTTGCTATGACTCGTATGACTTTTGACGTTCTTCTCGTCTTGCTTTCTGAAGAAGGCTGATTCTGAGTGAAGCTTGATCCTTTCGAAGCTTACCAAGTTGTAAGTGTTACAGACGAATTCAGAATGCATTTGTTCGCTTATTCCCTTATTTTGCATGGATCGCCCTTTCGGGTTTTCAATCCATCGGGATACCCATTTTTGCTTGAGTTGTCCAATGCGGCTTTTCAACTCAACGGGTGTACACATTTTTTATTTATTTCCCTTATTTTTGCCCAAGTCTTTTATTCTGTTTTTGACTTGCCGGGATGCCCTATTTTTGCCTGGACTTACATTCTGTTTTTATGTCCAGCGGGTCATTTTTTATGCGAAGTATTTTTTAACTGCATCTGAATTCACAGGGGACGGGAAGTCTTCACCATCCATAGTACTGAGCATGAGTGCTCCACCGGAGAAAACCTTCTTAACTACGAATGGTCCTTCATAGTTCGGAGTCCACTTGCCCCTGTGGTCTGTATGAGGAGGGAGGATTCTCTTCAGCACAAGATCTCCTACTTGGTACTCTCGGTGCCTGACTTTCTGATCGAAGGCTTTTTTCATCCTTTTCTGATACAACTGCCCATGACAGATTGCAGCCAATCTTTTCTCTTCGATCAGACTTAGTTGTTCGTACCGGGATCGGACCCATTCTGCTTCGTTCAGCTTAACATCCATCAGTACTCGTAAGGAGTGTAATTCAACTTCAACAGGTAGGACTGCTTCCATACCATACACAAGCTGATACGGTGTTGCCCCAGTGGATGTTCTGATTGACGTGCGGTACCCATGCAAGGCAAATGGTAGCATTTCATGCCAATCCTTGTATGTAACTACCATCTTCTGCACAATCTTCTTGATATTCTTATTAGCTGCCTCAACAGCGCCATTCATCTTTGGCCTGTAGGGAGAAGAATTGTGGTGTTGGATCTTGAAGTCCCGACATAACTCGGCCATCATTTTGTTGTTTAAGTTGGAACCATTATCAGTGATGATTCGCTCGGGAACTCCGTATCGACAGATGATATCTCTCTTCAGAAATCTGGCTACCACTTGTCTTGTAACGTTTGCATAGGAAGCTGCTTCGACCCACTTGGTGAAATAGTCAATGGCAACTAGGATGAATTTGTGGCCGTTTGAAGCAGTCGGCTCAATCTTGCCAATCATGTCAATGCCCCACATAGCAAAGGGCCAAGGTGAAGACATCACATTCAAAGGATTGGGAGGCACATGCACCTTATCCGCATAAATCTGGCATTTATGGCATTTTCTGGCGTAGGCACAACAGTCGACATCCATTGTGATCCAGTAATAGCCTGATCTTAGCAATTTCTTGGCCATGGCATGCCCTCCTGCATGGGTACCAAAGGATCCTTCGTGCACCTCGTGTATCAGCAAGTCTGCTTCTGTTCTGTCAACGCACCTGAGGAGTACCATATCAAAGTTTCTCTTATACAGGGAACCGTCGGTATTCAGGAAGAAACTACCAACAAGCCTTCTCAAAGTCTTCTTATCATTGGAAGATGCCCCAGGTGGGTATGTCTGATCCTCCAAGAAGCACTTAATGTCATGGAACCAAGGCTTATCATCTTTGATAGCATCTGCTGCGAACACATATGCTGGTCTGTCAAGTCTGGATACTGAAATTTGAGGTACAAAGTTGGCAGCTTGAACTTTGATCATGGACGAAATGGTAGCCAGAGCATCTGCAAACTGATTCTCGTCCCGAGGGATATACTCGAGCTTGACCGTTGTAAAGAAAGTTAACAACCTCCTAGTTTAATCCCTGTAAGGTATCAGATGCTCTTGGTGTGTGTACCATTTGCCGTTGGTTTGATTGACCACCAGAGCTGAATCTCCGAACACAGTTAATGTCTTGATCCTGAGGTCAATGGCCTCCTCAAGACCCATAATGCAAGCTTCATATTCAGCTTCGTTGTTAGTGCAGTTAAAGGTGAGTTTTGCCGAGAAGGGCATGTGAACTCCCTTAGGTGTAATGAGTACTGCACCAACACCACGACCATTCATATTAACAGCCCCATCAAACATCATAGTCCATTCCTCCTCCGGGTCAGGCCCTTCAGTGTGAACAGGCTCTTCATGGTCTTTTGCTTTTATGAACATGATGTCTTCGTCAGGGAAGTCAAATCTCATAGGCTGGTAATCATCAATAGGTTGCTCAGCAAGATATTCAGACAATACACTGCCCTTGATGGCTTTCTGAGAGGTGTATTGGATGTCATATTCTGTGAGGATCATTTGCCATCTTGCGACCCGTCCGGTAAGTGCTGGCTTCTTAAAAATGTACTTAACTGGATCCATCTTGGAGATCAACAAGGTGGTGTGGGTCAACATATACTGTCTTAGTCGGCGAGCAGCCCACGCTAAAGCACATCAAGTTTTCTCAAGCAGTGAATAACGTTGTTCACAGTCGGTAAACTTTTTGCTTAGGTAGTATATTGCATACTCTTTTCGACCAGACTCGTCATGCTGGCCCAGTACACACCCCATTGACTCTTCTAGTACTGTCAAGTACATTATTAGAGGTCTTCCTTCCACTGGAGGCATAAGGATTGGAGGCTCTTGTAAGTATTCCTTGATCTTGTCAAAAGCCCTCTGGCAGTCCTCGTTCCACCTTACCGTTTGTTCCTTTCTCAACAGTTTGAACAAAGGCTCACAGGTTGCTGTAAGGTGAGATATGAACCGTGAAATGTAGTTCAATCTACCTAGAAACCCCCGAACTTCTTTCTCTGACTTTGGTGCAGGCATTTCTTGAATGGCCTTGACTTTATCAGGGTCAACTTCAATCCCTTTTTCACTTACGATAAATCCCAGCAGCTTACCGGATCGCACCCCGAATGTGCATTTGTTGGGGTTCAACTTCAGTTGGTACTTCCTCAGACGCTTGAACAGCTTCAGCAGGTTTACCAGGTGGTCTTCTTCGGTGAGGGACTTGGCAATCATGTCATCCACATAACATTCGATTTCTTTATGGATCAAATCGTGGAATAATGTTACCATAGCCCGTTGATATGTTGCACCAGCATTCTTCAGTCCGAATGGCATCACCTTGTAATAGAACGTGCCCCAGGGTGTGATGAAAGTTGTCTTCTCCATGTCTTCAGGCGACATCTTGATCTGATTGTATCCTGAAAATCCGTCCATGAAGGAGAATACCGAGAACTGAGCCGTGTTATCAACCAATACATCAATGTGAGGTAATGGAAAATCATCTTTCGGGCTGGCTCTGTTCAGATCCCGGTAGTCAACACACATTCTCACCTTGCCGTCTTTCTTAGGCACAGGTACTATATTAGCAACCCACGACGGATAGCTAGTTACAGCAAGGAACCCGGTGTCCCACTGCTTTTGTACCTCTTCTTTGATTTTCATTGCCATGTCTGGGCGAGTACGACGCAGTTTCTGTTTAACCGGTGGGCAATCTTCTCTTAAAGGCAGCTTGTGCATAACAATATCGGTGTCTAACCCTGGCATATCCTGATAAGACCAAGCAAACACATCCACATATTCCTGAAGCAGGTCAATCAGTTGTTTCTTCACTGAGTCTTGTAAGCAGGCCCCGATTTTAACTTCTTTCACATCTTTATCTGTACCAAGATTAATCGTTTCGACCTCCTCCTGATGAGGAGTGATAACCTTTTCCTCTTGTCTCAACAACCTGGCTAGCTCTTCAGGAAGCTCATACTCTTCTTCAACCCCTTCATCAGCTTGATTTATTGGATTGTCAAAGTCATACGACGTCATAGCCGTGATGTTGTCGGTGCGGTCTGGAAGGCACTCTCTGCAAGGGTTCAGTTTGTTCGTTTTAGTGATTGATTTTAATCTTGTTTAGAAAAGTGAAATAAAGTTGTCATTTTGAAAACATTGCCATTTATTTTTTGTACAAAAAGAAAAATGGAAAAAAACAGTGAACGGAAAAGAAAAAGACTCATTTGCAAAAGATGTCTGATTATCATTGATTGATCTATTTGCACAAAATTACAGATGGCCCGATTACAAAATGAGTCTTGTCATCTTGGGCAAGATGTAATACTTGATGCATGCTTAAAATATACAGGAAATAATAATTACTCTGCAGGAGTAACCCTTATAATTTCCTGGGAAGACCAGTTTGAGATACGGCTCCCCGGGATCCTTGGACGTATCCAGCTCTCCAGGTTGCGCTCATCTTCCGACTCATCTTCCAAGTTGTTTACTGCATCGGGGGTGAGCATCCCCCCACTGACAAAATTGGGCTTCTTAGCAGCCTCCGCTTGGTCTTGTTGAGTTGGTTTGTAACCCAACCCAAATCTATCCTCCTTCTTCTCTACAGGCAACAACTTGCCCCATCCTTGGGCAGTCCCTTCTTCAACAACCTTCCGGGCTTGCCGATAAGATGTCATTGAGGTTCCAGGTACAGCGGATGCTTCATTTATGTTCAAGGCCTCAAACCCTTGACTCATAGTTTCGTGGATCTCCCCATCCATCTCAATGTATTTGTATGTAGCCAGATGGCTAACAAAGATATCTTCCTCTCCACAAATAGTAACGACTTGGCCCTCCCACTCGAATTTTAACTTCTGGTGAAGGGTTGATGTCACGGCGCCAGCGGCGTGTTTTCATGGTCTACCCAATAGACAACTGTAGGCAGGCTGTATATCCATCACGAAGAAGGTCGTTTTGAAAGTCTGTGGGCCAATCACTATAGGCAACTCAATTTCTCCCAGAACTGATCTCTTAGAACCGTCAAAGGCTCTCACTACCAAGTTGCTGGGACGTAATGCCAATCCTTCGTACTCCAACTTCACAAGGGCTTTCTTAGGTAGGACATTGAGGGATGACCCTGTGTCCACCAGTACATGAGAAAGAACTGCACCTTTACACTCCAAGGTAATGTGCAAAGCCTTGTTGTGGTTGCGGCCTTCCGTCGTCAAATCAGTGTTGGTAAATCCTAGTCCATGACTAGCGTTGACGTTTCCAACTACGGCCTCTAACTGATTGACGGTAATCTCCTCTGGCATATAAGCTGCGTGCAAGACTTTTAGTAGTGCGTTCCGATGAGCCTCGGAGCACATTAGCAATGATAGAATGGAGATTTTGGAAGGTGTCTGGTGAAGCTGGTCTAATATCTTGTAATCACTTTTCTTGATGATTCTCATGAACTCATCAACCTCTTGATCAAAAGGGGTCTTTAAAGCTTCTTTAGCAACTTGTTCTTCTTGCACCATACTCTTCCCTTTTGCTTTGGCAGCAGCTTCTGCTTCAGCAATGGGTTTTGGAATTTGCGGGGCAAAGAGACGTCCGCTTCGAGTGAAGCCTCCGCCTCCCCCCACATTTTCTATTTGTGGTGAAGAAGTTGATGATTCCAGAGTGATTTTCTGTCCTTCGCAGTATAGATCGGAGCCGTAATGCCAAGGGATGACATTATTGCTTTCATAAGGAACTGGCCCAGGCACTGTGATAGTGACTGGACTGATAGCAGCTGCAGAAGGGACCATGACAGTGTGTGGATCATAGTATATTGTGACTGGTGCTCTGATAGGAGTGGCATTTTGTGAGTTGTAGGCAGAATCATTTGCAGGATCATAATAAATCGTAACCGTTGAAATACTTTCATTATTTGCTGTTGATGTTGTAGGAGACACTGTTGACTGGATGGATGTTGCTGTTGTAGGAGATTCTGAATGAAGGGGTGCTGAAGTTGTAGAAGAGATGTTTGTTGATATTTGGTCCGTTGAAGTGACAGACGAAGCATTTGTTGATGAAACTGAAGAATTGTTTAGAATAACTGTTGTTGCAGTTGTAGGAGACTCGGGAACTGTTGTTAGAGAGGTTGCCGGATTTGAAGGTATTGATGTTGTGATTTGAAGCAGGCCACTCTGGATGAGACCATCTATGCCACTTCTCAAGTTATCACACCCATTTACCGAAATGTTGCAATAAGCACATCCTAGCTCACACCCGGGGAACATTTGACATTCAAGGAGTTGAGCTTTAATCTCTACCAAGGGTGTCTGAATCTGCCCCACACTGGTTATCAAGTAAGACGGCTTATCTTCTTCAATAGCATTGATTCTGGGTCCACCGTGGTTGGGCATAGGGTTCTTACTGACATTTGGTGGGGGTGCAAAGTTTAGAGCCTTGGAATCCACTAGATCTTGCACTTTCATGTGCAAAGCCCTGCACTTTTCTGTACTGTGGCCAGGTGCCTTGGAATGAAAAGCACATTTGGCGCTGGCGTCATAATTTCTGGGCAAACTGGCAGGATCTGGAGGTGCCAATGTCCTTAGCTCAACCAGGTTGATTTTCAGGAGTTGTGGCAACAATGCGGCATAAGTCATGGGGATCGGATCAATCACCCTATTGGCCTGAGATGGTCTCTGTTGAAAAGGTCTTTGCTGATTGTTGTTGCTGGTGTTGTTGTTGTTATAATTTCTCTGAGGTAGATACTGAGCTTGTTGCTGGTAATGGAGTTGTTGATGTGGTTGATATGCTGGTTGTGGATGAATTGGATCGGGGATAGTGACAGCTGCCACTGACCTATGAACATATTGTGGTCTGCCCCTGCTGGCCTGAATAACATTAGTCTCACCGGTTCTTCTTGGACCTACAAAAGGTTTTCTGGGGTTGTTGGACGAGCTCGCCCCATTGTCGGAAATCTTACCCATCTTTAACAAGCTTTCAATTCTTTCTCCAGCTATGACTACGTCAGCGAAGCTGGTGGAAGAAAAGGCAGCTAGCCTGTCAATGTATGTCCCTTGGAGGGTGTTCATAAACATGTCGGCCATCTCCCTTTCCGACATGGGTGGTTGGACAGCAGCAGCAAGCTGTCTCCACCTCTGGGCGTACTCCCGGAAGCTTTCCCTGGATGTTTGAGACATTCCCATCAGGAGGGTTCTGTTGGGAGCCATATCCAAGTTGTACTGGTATTGTCTAATGAAGGCCTCAGCCAGGTCCTTCCAGCATCTGATGGTTGCTCTGGTCAAATGAGAGTACCATTCCCTTGAAGCTCCTATTAAGCTATCTTCAAAATAAAACATCCATAGCTTTTCGTCCATGGTATATGCCTTCAGCCTCCCCAGAAAAGATTGTAAATGGGTTCGGGGACAGGAAGTTCCGTTGTACTTCTCGAAGCACGGAGGCTTAAACTTGTGGGGAATCCTTACCCCGTCCACTAAGCCCATGTCCATAACATCAAAGCCCAAGGAATTCTGGGACTCCAAGGATCTTAATTTTTTAGCAATCTCATCTAGCCTTCTGTCATAGGCTTCATCCCCAGCTCCCATCACAGTGAACTGATCTTCCTGGGGGTCTTCTTGTAGTACCCTGCCTGTAGTAGCATTCCCTTTCACATTAGCAGGGATGTTGATCTCTGGGTGAAGGTGAGGGCCATACACAGGTGGGTTGACATGAGGCTGTACCCTCTCATTGTTGCTTGTTCCACCAGTCCCTAGATGGGGGTTTTCCTGAGTCTGCCTCTCTACCAATGCTCTTAGTCTTTCTTGGCTCTGTGCCAATCCATTCATCACCTCCATAAACTGGGTCATCTGATTTCTCATTTCCAGTCTCTCATTGGCCATTTGAGTCCTGACCTCTGTAAGGTCCTGTTGTACCCGGTCCATCTGTATACCCGGAAGGTTGTTGCGGGTAGGATATCTGTGCGGACGGTTGAGTGGGAACACCCGACGTCGAGTAATAGTTCCTGAACCACAACAGAGTTAGTAACAAAACAAAACAAAACCTACAAAACAACACAAGAGGTTAGTATGCAATGCAGTATGCTTATTTGTCTCCAAGGTATCCGGCTTGGCACTTGGTTTTGACCTTTCCAGACCCCTGAGGAAGATGCTTTTGATGTTGCTTGAAAGGACTCAGATAAAACAAACTAATAAATATATTACAAAAGTGAATGATACATAGTTTGTTTTTACAATACATGCCCCTGAGGGGTCAAAACACAACATAAAAAGGAAAAGTACAATGAAATGAAAAACAACAACAAGCAAAAGTCAGACACCAAGACCAAACCCATCCTCCTGAACTTCCTTCAAAAGTGCTTCAGTCACAGGATTAGCCGGATGCTCCGTGAGGTTCCTGATGAGAAGATTCCTGGTGGCAATAGCTGCAGTTAGCTTCTTGTGTCTGCCCTGGTCCTTTGACCTCTTCACACCAGCCCTAATCTTCAACTCTGAGATCTCTCTCTGGGCTGCTAGCAGGGCTTCCTGTTGCTCCTTTGCATTAGCCTCCAACTGCTCAATCTTGTCCTGAGTTCTCTTATCCTCCTGAGTGCGAGCTTCAGTGATCCTGACCCACCTAGCTTGACTCTCTTTCAGATAGAGATCAGTCCTGGCCTTCTGAAACTGAGCCTCTTTACAGGCATTCTTCAAAATCTGCTCTCCAACCCTTGACTTCTTGATGTAGTCTTCTGACTTCTCAATCCTGGCTAGATGCTCCACCTTTAGCTTTTCTAACCTCTCAATGTCTAGACGACCATCACTCCTCTCTCAGAGGGTCTTCTGTAGAGCCTGAGTCAAATTCTCATTCCTCTCTTTTAGCTTTTCAAACTCTTCCAAGCTGACAGTGGCTGGTGGTGGTGCTATGGATGGCCCAGGTGCATCCTCAATAGTAAAGGGCATTCCAGAAATTTGAGCCCTGGCATGAGACCACTCATAGTACTGAGCTGAGGCCACATTGTTGCATCTCCCAAGAATGGCCATCCCTTTAGTCTGGACATTGTCCCAAGCCCAGGATGCTTGCCTGACAATAGCTAGATTAGGCTTAATCTCATAATAAAGGGTCTCGGCTAGATCTTGTGCTCTAGGAGGGTGGACCAATGCATAGCCCAATTGTCTTTTGAATAGCAGTGGGTTGTAGTTGGTGCAACCCTTCACTCCTATCAGGGGTACATTGGGGAACTGCCCACAACTAGTAATGATGTCTCTGCCTTTGGTGCTCTGAGTGCACCACCTGATGTCAGCTGAGGTTAAAGCAATGAGCCTTCTAGCCCAATTCTTTTACTGGTGAGGATTCAGGAATGCATCAGTCTTGGGCAAGTGTTTGAGCAGCCAGGTATGGAACAGGGGAGCACAGCATCTCACCAATCTTCCTCTTTGCTTTTCATTCCTTTGATGAACAGAGTAGTAGAAATCCCCCAGTAAGGTGGGCACTGGGTTCCTTAGAATGAAAAGATGGATTGCATTCTTGCTAATAAACTTAGGCTCATCTGCAAATAATATAACCCCATATATGCTGAGGGCTAATAATGCACAGACTGCCTTCCATTCTCCCAAGGAGGCCTTCAGGATAGCCTGGGAAGTCAAGAAATCCAAGTGTAGACCAGAGATTCCAGCCTTGGTAGTCATGTTCTGCTCAATCAGGACTGGTTCCAGATACAATGCCCTTGCCACCTCTTCATTACTAGGAAAGGCCATCTCAGGGTTGAAGGGGACTCCACCCCTGATAGGTACACCAATCAGTGATGAATATTCTTCCAACAAAGGTCCCAACTGAAAATCCTGGAAGGTGAAACACCTCAGAGGGGGATCATAGAACTGCAGGCAAGTATGAATCAAGCTCCTTTGGGAAGGGTCCAAATCCATAACCACATCAAGGATGCCTCCATAATGTTCTCTGAATAGTGGTATATGGTCTGGAGTAATCAGGGCCTGGACCTTCCTGATGCCAGCCAGCTCAGGCTCAAAGAAATGGTAGGAGATGTTGCTCTTCTTGGGTGCCATATTGCTGAAGAAAAGCTGAAACAGATGCTGATGATGATGACTGACACTGGAGGTGGGCCACTGACAGGCTGATACTGGTGATGCAGGTGACTGAAGTAGGCAGCTGATGAGGATAGCTGAAGCAGATACTGATGAAGATAGGTCTATGCAGATGAAGGGGTCAAAACCAAGCCAAAAATATAGTATGGATACCCTGAAAAACAAATAAGCAAATGTCAAATGATGCAATGATGATGTATTCAAATGATATGCAAGGGTTTATGATCAAGCTGGATCTGATTAACTGCCTTGACATAAGTCCATGTATGTTCAAGAAATCCAGATGGAGGTTCATAAGTCCAGTAACCAAGGTGGGGGACTCAAATAAAGAGTCACATGTCTAGGGTTAAAATCACAAGAACTGTTCCAAAATAGAGTACTCTTAATCAAAACAAAGTAACAGGGTATGCTGAGGTCAAGGGTACCTGCAAACCTGTAAACATCCCAACCCCCTCACAGGTGGTGTTCTAAAACAAGGATCCTCAGACTTGGATCAGTTATGAGAAGTGTAAACACTTCTAACCCGGAGGTACAATGTTTACAATAACCATAAAGGATCCTCCTCTAATTCACCTCAGTTTCTGAAGGTCAATACTAAAGGTCATCCAGACTTAGCATGCTTCCCAGATAGCCCTAGCACTACAGGAAATCTGTAGCACAGAGTTCTCAAGAAGAAACCCATATCTGAACCGTGTTTCATATTCCCACACCAGACCGAAATGGAATGGGAAAGAACATGAACCACTCTAGCCTAGGTGTCACTCAGGTCCCAGGTATAGGACCTCAACTCTCAATAGAACCCCACCCACCAAGGCGAAACCAGATCCAGCCAAAACAGTATGACAGTATGATGTATATAAAGCTGTAAAGAAAGCAATAAACAAAACTGTACATGAAGCAATAAACAAAACAAATATACAAACACAGATAGCACATAACACCCCAATAAACACAAATCAAATAAGCGCTAGGAGGAACCCACAAAAAGAACCAGAAGCCCTGGTTACAGTATAAGGGTCCCCAGCAGAGTGGCCAAGCTGTCGCTCCCAAAAGATGAGACTGGGCTCAAATGAGGTACAGACGCGAACGGTCGGCGAAAGGATGAAATGAAAAGAGTCGCCAGCTAGGCATTTTTATCCCGAGGGAAAGGTAATGCTGCATAAACCTCAGAAAAATACATGGATAAGACGGTTGCGAACCAGAGAGACTGAGAAAGGGGGTTGGTTACAACCTGGGAAGGTATTAGCACCCAGATTGTCCGTCGTACTCGACGGGATCCACGCTTAAAAGATTTGTGTTTTAAAGGGGTAGTGTCAGTGCAATTTGTGTATAAAAGAGCTGGAAAAGGATGTACAGGTGTCAGTGTAAGAGAAGTGAAGTGTATAAGTGAAGTGTCAGTGTAAGAACAAAGATGAAATGCTCATGATAATGAGGCTAAAGAATAAGGCTAGAAGGAGGGGGAATATACAGATACTTTTGTTCGATAACTGTTAAGTTATGCCTACGTATCCTCTCGTGCAATGAGGAAATCAGAACACCGTAGTTCGACCCAAAGAGACTGAAAGATGAATTGACTTGTGAACTGCTTACTTGTCTATGCTCAAGTGTATGACCTGTCTGGCTCAGGTGAAAACTGTCTTGCATTAGACGGAAGAAGCAAGTTCTCGTTTATGAGTGAATGAGATGAGAAAAGAATCCCGAAGGAGACGATTATTGTTTGTTTGTGAGTTTTCAGTCTTTTATTGCTTTTGAAAGTTTGTCATAAGTTAATTAGCTTAAGCCTAAACCAATGGATTTAGTAAACTCATCACATCTTCCCTCTGATTAGGGGTAATGAGAATACCTTAAGTGTGAAGTCAGCATCTCACACTTAATCACCATGGTGTGGGATTAAGATCATTAACCCATTTGTGATTAGTTAGATGTTTTTTTTTTAGTGTTGAGTAATGAGATTAAGTCATAATCAAGGATTAAACAGACTCATTATACCATCCTAATAGAAGGATAATAGATGAGAATGTTTAAGCTGAGGAATGCTCCTCAACTTAATCCATGATTAGGGATTAAACTCATGACAAAACAAAGCCTTTATTAAGTGGATTTTAGTTAATGATTAGATGATGAAGTGAGTTTTAGGGTTTGTAAGACAACTTGAGGGGGACTTGTCCATTAACACTAGGGTTAGTCCTTCTTAACCAGTTAAGGAAGAATTAGAACCCTAATGCAAGGCCCAAGTTACAAGTTTGATGTCTTGATGATTATTAGTGGATTGATTAAAGGAGTTAAACACATTAAGGGTTTAACACTTAGGATTAAAGTTATACACTCCATCCTAATAGAAGGATGCAGGCATAAGCCTAATCACAAAGCCTTGAAGCCTTTAGGGTTTAGTCCTTGATTATGAGATGAGAAGAGAAGACTCAATGAGACACAAAGGTAAAAATATAAATGGGGGTACTAATCAAAACCCTAATTATTGTCATGCTTGGTTGTTCCTAAGGTTTGTGAGGTTACCAAAAGAAATCTTCAGAGGAACCACCAGGAAGCAAATGAAAGGAGCAAAGGAAGCAAAGTAACTTGCTTCATTTAAGAAGACAAGTCACTTGAAGAAAGAAGGTAAGAAGAAGAAGAAAGAGCAAGCTCAATCTCAAACACAAGACAAAATGCAGCAATGATGCATAAGAGAGATGAAAAGAAATTGTGAGAAGTGAAGGCAAATTCACTTCTCAAAGTTACTTACCACCTGAAAAGTTAGTGAAAGGAATGAAATGTAATGCAAATGAGATGAAATGGCATGATGCAAACCAAAACCAGAAGCATGAGTATGATATTAATGATGCTAAGGGTTGATGCAAACATGAAACAAGGCATGGGGATGATCATATGAACATATGAGTGCAAGAGAAGCATGCTTAGAACCATGGATATACATGAAAAGTTATGGAATGCAAATGACATACAACATAGCAAATGAAAGATGCAATGATCAAACATGCTTCTAATATGTCTTAAGATGTCTAATGAATCAAATGGATGCACAAAATGCCATGGCAAGGCATGGTATGCAAGCAAATGCAAGATGAATGCAAAAGGAAGCCCAAATTAGGGTTTATGATCAATGCACAAAACAAAAACCAAAACCAGAAGCAAACATCAAGATAAAAAATTGAAAATGCATCAAAGGGAACCCTAAACCTACACCAACTCACTGCCCAAAGGAGGGGATCCAATTCTTAACCTAGTGAAAATTATGAATTTCCTAAGATTTCTAGGGTTTTAGGGTACCTTGTCAAGAAAAATGTCAAACAAATTGAAAATGAAAGATCAAACCATGCCAATTTAATCCTATAAACCTCATGATATGTAAGATGCAATGCAAAAAGAATCAAAGTCCAACTCTTAAAGACTAGGCAGAAATGAATTTTTGAACATTGGATCAAAATAATGCTTTGAAATAGAATTAATTCCATGGAAAATTGTCAAAATGCATTAAGATCAAAAAAGAAATTTGGTTTAAGGGTTGGACAATGTTTCTAAATGATGTTAAAGGTTTCATGAATTTTTTTGTGATTTTTAAATACCTAAAAGTATTTTTAATTAATTAATTCTCATTAATTAATTAAAAATAAACTTTTAAATGATTTAAAAATAATTTTTAATGCAAAAAATAAAAATAAAAATGTTTTTGGTTTCTGAAAATTAATAAAAGCTTTGACAAATATTTTCAGAATTTTTCAATGACTTTTACTATTTTTAATAAATTGAACAAAACAAATGAAATTAAATGAAATAAAAATGAAATAAAACTGAAAAAAAAGGAAAGTCAGCAAGATCAAAGGCTGAGATTTGAACTCACACGCGCGCGAATTGACCTGGCGCGCATCTGGACGGCCAGTATTCAAACTTGCTAATTATGATTAGTGCCCTAATTAAATGCCCTAATTACTTTCAGATGACCGGAACAGTGGTTCCGGTCATCTTCTCCGACGAGCCAAATTTCTAACTCCCTCTACACGCAATAAAAATGAAATCTAACTGCCCAAAATTCATCCCCATTCAACACTGAATCAAAACCCCCAAACAAACATCATTTTTCATCCATTAATCAAGCAAATCGAAGCAAAACTCATTTAGGGCAAAAAGTTTCAGACAGTTCATACATGCTCAATATTCCACCATTTTCATTTTTAAACACATCATGATGATCAGGATATCATATAGAATCAATTTATAACAAGTAAAATGAGTTCTGGAAAATTTGTTCTTGATGGATACCTGAACTGAAGCTTTGGTTTCTGGCACTTTCTGGCTGATTTCTTGCTTTCAATCAACTCCACTGGACCCCCTGAGAAGCTTCCAATGCTTGTTTGAAGTTTATAATGGATGGTTTGAGAGATGGCAGAAGTTCTGTTCAAGGGAAGGTGGTGATCGTGTTTTTGATTCAGGGAGTTTCAGGCAATGGTGATGGGTGGTTTCTGGTCAGTGAAGTGTGCTGAGTTGATTTGTGAAGTTGGTTTGTATGTTTGCAGCTTGTGGAGAGTGTTTCGAAAGCTTTTGCAAAATGAGGTGAAAATGAGAGAGCTGTCTTGTGTGTGCTTTCAGGCTTGTGTATTATGTGCTTTGGCTTGCTTTTTGTTTGCATAAACTAATGGGATTGGTCAGATGAGTTGATGTGTGCTTTTGTGATTGGTATGGCTCAAGTTGCCAAAATGTCAAAGTTGTGTAAGAGAGGCATAGGCTACTAGCTAGCCAAGGAAAGATGGGGTGTCCTGCGCAACAAGATGTGTGGAGAGCCATAGGATTGTTTGTGAAGTCAGCAAGCAAGTGGATTCACACTTGAGTGAGTTTTTGCAACTTGCTTCACTTTTGCTTCCTTTGAGAAATCTTGCTCCATAAGCCATGAAGATGAGTGATCCCTTGGCCCATTCTGAATTTTAGATGTTGCATGATCATGTTGTGAAGAAGTGATACACATTTGAGGCCTTTAGAACACTTGAACAAACCATTTTGCAAAATGTCTCTTTGGTAGAAAACTTCAAATTTTGTGATTTTAGCCAACTTTGACAAGCCATAACTTTTGATCCAAAATGAATTAGGTCATGTTCTTGTACTTTTTGAAAAGGGAATGATCCATTCTACAACTTTCATGACCAAAGTTTTTCCATTTGAAGCATTTTTGGATCAAAAAGCAAGGGTTGAAAAAGTTTCCTAAAATGGCAATTTCATTAAAAGTCAAACTTTCCCAAAAAGTCAACTTTGCAAATGACTTGAAATTCTTCAAGTTTTTGAACTTACAACATCTTCTATGATCAAATTAAGATCATACATAATCAAAATGATGAAGAACACCCTTTGGTTGGGTCATTGGGGGCCTCAGATGCCCTGATTTTTCACTGCCTTGCTTAGAAAGTCAACCCTTGATCAGATGACTTCCCCATGGAATTTCTTCATGAAAATTTATATGCATGATCCCTATACCACATAGAGACCAATAGAAACAAGAATGACCAAAAAATTTGGAGTTATGGCCTCTGAAACCAAAACCCTAATTTTAGGTCATCTGTGCAGTCAAACCTGGCTCTGCTTCCATACTATTCTCAGTTCTTGTGATTCTTTGACATTCTTGACTTTGAGAGGATATAACATGATGCTTGAACATACATGAACCCCTTTGAAGTGATTGATGACCTTTGGAGTGGCTGAAGAAGTTCTTGGATTGCTCAAATCACAAACCCTAGGTGCAGATGACTTTGAACCAATGCAATGTATTAAAAATGTGATATGAGATGCTATGATTGAACTTATGTATATGAAATGATCACAAGCCATGGTGTGAATGGGTGAAGGCAAATTTGGGGTGTTTACAGGTATTTTATGTGTACCTTAGTCGAGTAAGGGTCTAGTAGTGAGTAAACTCTATATGGAACATGTGTGAACCCGTTGGGTGTGTTTTATTGTGGAAAAGGAATTTTGGCCTTAGGAATTTCGTATGGATTCCCATTGGAGGAAAATCACATAATCGGAACCGTTTTCCATGAGAATGTTGTTTCATGAGCCAATGGCTCCTCTGGAATATACGCATGCAGTACTTGGCAAGTTTGATTCCCGCATGTAGTACGAATGAAGCCTACGGGTAAAGAGACTTGTGGTAGTTTATGGCCCATGTGAAGTGACGATTGTAAGGTTGATAGCCCTCAATCCAAATCCATTTTGTATGTCAAGTAAATTACAAGGATCCATGACTCATGCCGACTCTTAGACGTAGAATAGGACGGGAATAGGGGATACCTTTGTTGGTTTCTTGATTAGTGATACTTTTGAGTTAGCAAACTCAAGACATGTTTCCATATGAGTGTGAGATTGGGAACCCAAGGTCATAGGCTTTCCCCCGACTTGAGTAATATTTTGTAGAACCTACTAGAGCCAAGAGAATCCATAGGATATGGACTCACTGAGATTTGTTATCTCACCCCATGTTATTGATTATTATTTCAGGTACTACGGGTTCTAAGAAGGGTAAGGATAAAGTCGTTTAAATAATCCTTACTAGTTGATATTTTGAGCATGGCATGACTTCTGCTGACAGAATTTATTTTGAGATCATTGTTGATCTAGTTCTTAGTATTTTATTTTGAACATCTTATATACATTATGCCTTAGTTTTAGACTTTTGTATTTCGGGCACTTAATGTATGTAATGTGTTGACTAGGAACTTGTATGTATTTCAATACCCAAACATGGATTCATCTATAATATATATGCTTTAATGTATGTTGTTATATATGGGTGTTACAATTGGCATCAGAGCAGGTCGTATCCTCGACCTAGCCATGAAATATTATAAGTATATCTTTCTGCTTCGCATGCATCTTATCACCATTAGTCTTATATGTTATAATTATGGTATTGAGTCTGATCAACTTAATCCTATTTGTATGACATTTAGGAACATGGTAGAGGGATATAGAAGCAATCGCAGTGGACGTGGTAGACCCCAACCTGAATTTAACCCTCCTGGTGCACTACTACAAAACGCTAAAACAATAACGTCAGGTTTACAACGCATCATTTTAAATCGTTGTAATAGATTAAAAATTTTGCGCCCAGTCAAAAGCTGGATGAATATCAGTCTTTTAATTACGGTTGAATAGAACCACCATTGTAATAAATAAAATTTAGTAAGATTCAATTCCCTGCAACTATATTTTTTTCCCTTTTTTAGGATACATTTAACACGTGTAACTTAATACCATTATTTAAAAGATAAATTGTAAATTATTTTACAACGGTTGTATAAAACAATTGTAGTAATAAATAAAAGGTAACAAGCTTCGATTCCCTACAACTACGGTTTTTCCATTTTTTATTAACATTTAGCGTGAGTCACTTAATACCATTATTTTAAAAATAAATTGTTAATTATTTTACGACGGTTATATTAAACAACTGTTTTTATAGGTTTAATATTCCATTACGGTTTGTTTTCTAACCGAGATTAAAAGATTTACTGATAAATTAAAACAAAACTTATTATGTATTTCTTTCATAAGACTCCCTAATCGAACAAGCGAGCCAAAGACGACAGCGGTACTCTAACATCTTCATTTGATTATAGCAGTATTCTTTACCAATATTCATTTGCTGCTTCAACTTTGAAGTAAGGTAATCTTCAATATCTTCATTCCTTTTTTTGTTGATGTTGTACCAATATTCATTTGCTGCTTCTAATTCGAAGTAACTTCGTTCATTTGATTCTTCAAATTCGACGTACGATACTCTTCAACATCTTCATTCCTTATGTTCATTTGATTACAACTAGGTATTATTCAATATCTTCATTCCTTTTTTCTATGTTCATATTGTATATGCTCAAGTTAGAAGGAGTTCTTTCATATGCTTTACTTTCATATTGTATATTGATTTTATCTTTGTTCATGTTGTATATGCATATGCTTGAGAAGTTTCATTCACATTATTAAACATGTATAAATTTCAGAATTTGTAATGGATCATAGTTGGATGAAAGCCAATATATTAGGTCAGGTTTATGAGAAAGGAGTTTGTGAGCTCCTTGAATATGCTGATAAACATATTCTCGACAATAAGGGTATCTTTTATTGTCCTTGTATTGTTTGTGTGAATATCAAAAAGGCTACACAGAAATAAATACACAATCACCTTTGTTGTGATGGTATTTGTCAAAATTATACAACATGGGTGTGTCATAGTGAGATGGATAATAAGGAAACTCAGGCATCACAAAGTCAAAGAGTGGATGAAGATGAATATATGGAAGATCAACTAGAGGATATGTTCTGTGATATAGGGGAATCTTCTTTTAAGAATCATATTTATGATACTTTATGTAGTGATAAGACACCCCTTTATATAAGGGATGCACAGAGTTCACATGATTGTCGGTGGTGTTAAAGTTGTTTAATCTAAAAGCAAAAAATGGATGGTCAGATAAAAGTTTCACGAAATTACTTGAATTGCTACAACGAATGTTACTAAAAGATAACAAAATGTTGGATCGTTGCTATGAGGCCAAGAAGATATTGTGTCCAATGGGTCTAGAGTATATCAAGATACATGTTTTCCCTAATGATTGCATATTATACTGGAAAGAGTATGAAGACTTGTATCAATGTCTGAAATGTGGTGTTTCACTTTACAAGGCCAACAATGTTGATGACAATGACTATGACAATGTTAGTAGGAAGCATCCTCCCGCTAAAGTGTTATGGTACTTTCCAATAGTTTCACGATTAAAGAGATTATTTGCTAACTAGAAGGACGCAAAGAATCTTAGATGGCATGCAGATGAAAGGATTCGTGATGGAAACATTCGTCGTGTGGCTGATTCGTTGCAATGGAAGAAAATTGATTCGTTGTTTCCGGATTTTGGAGTCGAGCCAAGATACCTTAGGCTTGGACTAGCCACTGATGGAATGAACCCCTTTAGTAATCTGATCATTAATCATTCTTCGTGGCATGTTCTTCTCACTATTTACAACCTATCTCCTTAGTTGTGCATGAAGCGCAAGTACATACTGTTAAGTATGATGATTTCTGGACCACGACAACCTGGTAACGACATAGATGTTTATCTAAGTCCATTAATTGATGATTTACATCTATTATGGGATGAAGGCGTTGAAGTTAATGATGCATATTTCGGGGAAAAGTGTAATATGTATGCAATGTTATTTTGCACAATTAATGACTTTCCGACTTATGTTAACTTGGTTGGATACAATGTCAAAGGACATAGAGTGTGTCCTATATGTGAAGATGATACTTGTTATCACCAACTTGAGTTTGGAAAAAAAAGACATGTTACCTGGGCACCGAAAATTTCTAAAATCGGGTCATCCTTATAGTAGATTGAAAAATGATTTTAATGGAGAGCAAGAGTTTGGTGAGGCTCCTAAACCTTTAACAGGGGATGAGGTTTATCAACGACAGGAACACATTAATGTTATCTTTGGGAAGAGAGAAAAAGAAAAAGGTGGGAAGAGAGAAAAAGGAAAAGGTGGGAAACGAGAAAAAGATAAAGGTGGGAAGTGAGAAAAAGAAAAAGGTGGGGTTGCAAAAACTATATGGAAAAAGAGGTTCATCTTATTTGATCTTCCATATTGGTCAAGTCTTGATGTTAGACATTGTTTTAATGTGATGCACATGGAGAAAAATGTGTGTGATAGTTTGATTGGCACACTTCTAAACATTATGGGAAAGACTAAATATAGCAAGGCTTCCCGTCTTGATATGGAGAAGATGGGTATACGAAAACAGTTGGCTCCAATAGAGAAAGGTAAAAGAACTTATTTTCCTCCAGCACGTCACACTTTATCTAAAAATGAAAAGAAGATTTTATGTGAGTGTTTGCAAGGTATTAAAGTTCCGCAAGGTTACTCATCAAACATCAAGAAACTTGTATCAATGAAAGATCTAAAGTTAATTGGTTTAAGATCTCATGATTGTCATGTATTAATGCAACAACTTCTACCAGTGGCTATCCTTAGGATCCTTCCAAAAAATGTGAGGATAATTATAACGAGATTGTGTTTATTCTTCAACTCCATATGTAATAAAGTTCTTGATTTCAAAAAATTGGATGAGTTAGAAGACAAAGCTTCCATAATCTTGTGTCAATTGGAGATGAATTTTCTGCCATCATTTTTAACATTATGGTTCACTTAATTGTTCATCTCGTCAGAGAAATCAGAGCATGTGGTCCAGTTTATTTAAGGTGGATGTATCAATAGAGAGATATATGAAGATCTTTAAAGGATATACGAAGAATCATCACCGACCGGAAGCTTCGATTGTTGAAAGGTACATCACAGAAGAAGCTGTTGAGTTTTGTACAAATTATTTATCGGATGTAGATTCTATAGGAATTCCAAAGTCCTATCATGATGCAATGGACATAAGAGGTATTCATGGTATATATGTTAGGTTAATGGCTCGGGATGTAGTTATTCAAGCACATTTCTATATACTGAATAATATAGATGAGGTTCAACCTTTCATAGAAACTCAAAAAAGACTTTTGAAGAAAAAAAATCCCTGAATGAGTGACAAATTGTTGTTGATAGAGCATAACAATAGATTCATGGATTGGTTTAATAAAAATGTATTTAATGATCGTAGTGCATCTGAGATACTTAGATAGTTGTCGTACGAGCCAAAATTTTGTGTAATTACTTGGAGTGCATACAACATTGGTCATTATACCTTTTATACAAAAGCAAAATATGATTGTAGTACAATGCAAAATAGTGGAGTTATGGTTGAAGCCGAATTGATGTATTTCTAAAGTTCAAAAGATAAGAATCTGGTATTGGCAACTGCCACATTTTATGGTGTCATTGATGAGATTTGGGAGATTAATTATGTTATTTTCAAAGTGGATTTATTTAAATGCAAGTGGATTCCCAATACTAGTAATGGTGTAGATATTGATGAATTACAATTCACTCGGGTCGACCTTGGCAAGACATCTTTTAATATCCAACCATTCATTATGGCTTCTCAAGCAAAAAAAGTTTTCTATAAAACCCATATATAACAACATACATAAAAGCATATATATTATACATGAATCCAATTTTGGATATTAAAATACAAATAAGTTCTGAGTCAACACATTACATACATTAAATGCCCAAATACAAAAGTCTAAACTAAGGCATAATGTATACAAGATGTTCAAATAAAAAAATCTAAGAACTAGATCAACAATGATCTTAAAATAAATTCCATTAGTGGATGTCATGCCATGCTCAAAATATCAACTAGTAAGGATAAGTCAAACGACTTTATCCTTACCCTTCTCAGAACCTGAAGTACCTGAAATGATAATCAACAATGATGGGTGAGATAACAAATATCAATGAGTCCCTGTAAACACCCCAAAATTGCCCTCACCCATTCACACCATGGCTTGTTATCTTTTAATTTGCATAAATCCAATCATAGCATCTCATACCACATTTTTGATTCACTGCTTTGTTTCAAAGTCATCTGCATCTAGGGTTTGTGATCTGAGCCATCCCTGAGCCATTTGAGCCACTCCAAAGGTCTTCAATCACTTCAAAGGGGTCCATGTATGTTCAAGCATCATATTATATCCTCTCAAGATCAAAGAAGTCAAAAAATCACAAGAACTGAGAAAGGCATGGAAGCAGAGCCAGGCTTAACTGCACAGATGACCTAGAATTAGGGTTTTGGTTTCAGAGGCCATAACTCCAATTTTTTGGGTCATTCTTGTTTCTATTGGTCTCTATATGGTATAAGGATCATGCATATCAATTTTCATGAAGATATTCCATGGGGAAGGCATCTAATCAAGAGTTGACTTCTTGAGCAAGTCAGTGTAAAATCAGGGCATCTGAGGCCCCCAATGACCCAACCAAAGGGTGTTCTCCATCATTTTGAATGTATATGATCTTCATTTGATCATAGAAGGTGTTAGAAGTTCACAAAATTGGAAAATTTCAAGTCATTTGCAAAGTTGCCTTTTTGGGAAAGTGACTTGTAATGAAAACTTGCCATTTTGGGAAAGTTTTTCAACCTTCTCTTTTTGATTCAAAAATGCTTCAAATGAGAAAACTTTGGTCATGAAAGTTGTAGAATGGATCTTCCCATTTTCAAAAAGTACAAGAACTCATTCTAATTCATTTTGGATCAAAAGCTATGGCTTGTCAAAGTTGGCAAAAATCACATAATTTCATGTTTTACACCAAAGAGGGAAAGCTGCAAAACCTCATGCCAAGGAAAAATGTGACTTCAAATGGACTTCTATACATTACACAAACATAAACCATGACCTAAAAATTAGAATGCACCAAAGAATTGTTCATTTTCATGCCTTGATCTTTAAGAAACTTCAAAAGGGCCAAACTTTGTGAAATTTGCAAAACCTCACATAAACTCCAATCCACTTGCAAATTGGCCTCAAATTCATTTCCATGGTCAGCCTTGAATCAAGATGCAGCAGACATGCCCTTGTACCATGACTGAACCAGCCCATACCTTCTCTTACACAAAAGTTGACTTTATGCAAATTGAGCCATACCAATCAAGCTGTGCCACCAACAACTCTCTGCCCTATCACAGCTTGATATGTGGACTAAAAGAGACTCATTTCACACAATCTTGGTGCCTGAAACCATAGCATTGCCATAGTTCCCAAAAACTCTCCCCCTTGCATTTTCATTCGAAACTCAGCACTCAAGTCTCAAACATCAAAACAAACTTCACAGAACCACTCACCATGATCCACTGATCATTTCCCAACCATCACCTTGCCCTAAAAGCCCAGAATCAAAAACACGATTTCCACATTTCATAAACTGAACATCTGCTAACTTCTTCTTGAGGTCATTTAAACTCCAACCAAGCATCACAAGCTCTTGGGGGGAATCATTGGAGTGGATTTGAAGCAAAGAACTGGCCAGAAAGTCCCTGTTTCGAAAGCTCAAACTCAGGTAGCCATGGCATTTATTTTTCCAGAACTCTTATTTTATGTTATAGAATGATTCTACATGTCTAACTGATCACCATGATGTTTTTATTTTTGAGAATAGTTGAGAAATAAGCATTTCATGAGCTTCTGAATTTTCTGCCATGTTTTCCGTTTTGCTCTGATTCACGAATTTGATGATGAATAAATGATTTTTGGTGAGTGATTCTTGTTGGGGTTGATATGGGGATCATTTCTGGAAAGTTAGAGAGCTTGGGGATGCGTAGGGAGTGAGATAGCATAAGTGATTGGCCGGAGAAGATGACCGGAACACTGTTCCGGTCACCTGAATGTAATTAGAGTTCAGATTAGGGTTAATGACATAATTAGTGAAGTTTGAATTTGGGCCGTTCATTTGCGCGCGCTGGTCAATTCCCTCCCCTTTTTGTTTGAATCTCAGCCACTGGATCTGATTACTTCCATTAATTCATATTTTTAATTCATTTTAATTGCATTTTCTTTATCATTTTATTTAAAATAGCAAATCATTTCTAAAAAATTTCATTTTTTGCATGCTGACTTAAAGGCAATAGTTTTGTTCAAACTTAGAAAAATTCATTCTGCCTAACCATGAGGAGTTTGATGATGGTTCTTCTTGTATTGCATCCTTTACATCATGTAGTTTCTAGGGTAAAATTGGTTTGAATTCATATTTCATTTTCAATTTGTTTTGTATTTTTCATCATGAGATATCCCCAAACCCTAATTGACTTGAGAAATTCATAACTTGCACTAGGTTAAGAGTTATGTCCCCTCCTTTGGGCAGTGAACTTGTGTAGGGTTAGGGTTCCTTTGATCCCATTTTCAATTTTTTGTCATGTCATTTGCTTCTGGTTTTGAATTTTTGCATTGCATGTTGTATGTAAACCCTAATTTGTGCCTTCCTTTGCATCCATCTCCCATATGCTTGCATTCAATGACTTGCCATGACATTTTGTGCATCCACATGACATATAAGACATCTTAGGACATATTAGAATCATGTTTGATCATTGCATTTTTCATTTTCCATATTATATGTCCATTCCATTTCATAAACTTGAGCATAGACAAGTAAGCAGTTCACAAGTCAATTTATCTTTCAGTCTCTTTGAGTCAAATTACGGTGTTCTGACTTCCTCATTGCACGAGAGGATACGTAGGTATAACTTAACAGTTATCAAACAAAAGTCTCTGTATATTCCCCCTCCCTCCAGCATTGTTCTTTAAGCCTCATAGTCTTGAGCATTTCATTCTTGTTCTTACACTGACACTCTTTTATTTCACTTCACACTTCTCTTACACTGACACTTGCATTCTTTCCAGCTTTGATACACAGATGGCACTGACACTACCCCTTTAAACACAAATCTTTTAAGCGTGGATCCCGTCGAGTACGGCGGACAATCTGGGTGCTAATACCTTCCCAGGTTGTAACCAACCCCCTTTCTCAGTCTCTCTGGTTCGCGACCGACTTATCCATCTTTTCTTAGGTCTATGCAGCATTACCTTTCCTCCGGGATAAAAATGCCTAGCTGGCGACTCTTGTCTTCTGAGTTCACCCTTGTGTGTTCTCATCCCTTTCGCCGACCGTTCGCGTTTGTACCCCATTTGACCTAGCCTCAATTGGTGGGAGCGACAGCTTGGCGACTCTGCTGGGGACCCTTATACTGTAACCGGGGCTTCTGGTTCTTTTTGTGGGTTCCTCCTAGCGTTTGTTTGATTTGTGTTTACTGGGGTGTTATGTGCTAATTGTGTTTATTTATTTGCTTTATTTACTGCTTTATGTACAACTTTATTTATTGCTTTCCTTTACAGTTTTACATATTTCATACTGCCATTATCATTGCTGGATCTGGATTCTGTCTTGGTGGGTGGGGTTCCATTGAGAGTTTGAGGTCCTATACCTGGGACCTGAGTGACACCTAGGCTAGAGTGGTTCATGTTCTTTCCCATTCCATTTCGGTCTGGTGCGGGAATATGAAACACGGTTCAGATATGGGTTTCTTCTTGAGAACTCTGTGCTACAGATTTCCTGTAGTGCTAGGGCTATCTGGGAAGCCTGCTAAGTCTGGATGACCTTTATTATGACCTTCAGAAACTGAGGTGAATTAGAGGATGATCTTTTATGGTTATTATAAACACTGTACCTCCGGGTTAGAAGTGTTTACACTTCTCATAACTGATCCAAGTCTGAGGATCCTTGTTTTAGAACATTACCTGTGAGGGGGTTGGGCTGTTTATAGGTTTGCAGGTACCCTTGGCCACATCACACCCTGTTACTATTTGGTTTAAGAGTACCTCATTTTGGACAGTTCTTGTGATTTAACCCTAGACATGTGACTCTTTATTTGAGTCCCCCACCTTGATTACTGGACTTCTGAACCTTCATCTGGACTTCTTGAACATACATGGACTTTATATCAAGAAAGATAATCAGATCCAGCTTGATCACAAACCCTTGCATATCATTTGCATACATCATCATTGCATCATTTGACATTTGTTTATTTGTTTTTCAGGGTATCCACATTATATCTGGTTTGGTTTTGACCCCTTCACTTGTATAGATCTCTGCTTCAGCTGTCTTCATCAGTTGTCTACCTCAGCTATTCTCATCATCACCAGCATCAGCCTATCAGTGGCTCATCTTCAGTATCAGTCTTGATCCTCATCAGCACTTATCTTCAGCTCTTCATCAGCACTCATGACTACTCCTAAGAAAAGCAACATATCATACCATTTCTTTGAGCCTGTGTTGACTGATATCAGGCAGGTCCAGTCACTTATCACCCCTGACCACATCCCATTATTCAGAGAGAATTATGGAGGTATCCTGGATATGGTTATGGACCTGGACCCTTCTCAGAGGAGCATGATCCACACATGCTTGAAGTTTTATGACCCTCCTTTGAGATGCTTCACATTTTCAGACTTTCAGCTAGGACCTCTGCTGGAGGAGTTTTCATCATTGATTGGAGTACCTGTCAGGGGTGGAGTCCCCTTCAACCCAGAGATGCCAGCTCCCAGTAATGGAGAAGTAGCAAAAGCACTGTACCTGGAGCCTGCCTTTATTGAGCAAAGTATGACAACAAAGGCTGGGATCCCTGGTTTGCACTTGGATTTCTTCTACAACATCAGCGTCCTTTTTATCAACATAATCTTCTACAACGCCAACAGAAATGAATGAAGATGTCTCAGCAGTCACCATCTACTATGATCCATCAAATGTTCCTCCAAACAAAAATTTTCAGCAACAAACAGTGGCACCCCTTTCCAGGTCACCAGTCAAAGTTTACTACGATCCGCACACCATTATAGTACCCACCTCTTCAGCAGTCAGTCCAGTCACCATCACGGTGCCTGGACCAGTTCCTTATGAAAGCAGTAATGCCATACCTTGGCATTATGGCTCCGATCTCTACTGCAACGGGGAGAAAATCACTCTGGATTCATCAACCTCTTCTCCACAAGTTGATAATGTTGGGGGAGGTGGAGGCTTCACCAGAAGCGGACGCCTTTTCGCCTCACAAACTCAGAGACCTAATGTTGAAGCAGAAGCTGCTGCCAAAGCAAAAGGAAAGAGTGTGGTATCTGAAGAGCCGGCTGTCGAAGAAACTCAGAAGACATCTTTTGAACAAGATGTAGACGAGTTTATGAGAATCATAAAGAGAAGTGATTACAAAGTGGTGGATCAGCTTCACCAAACTCCCTCAAAAATCTCCATATTATCCCTGTTGATGTGTTCTGAAGCCCACAAGAATGCATTATTGAAAGTCCTGCACGCAACATACGTACCAGAGGAGATCACTGTTAATCAGCTGGAAACTGTGGTTGCAAATGTCAATACCAGTCACGGACTGGGCTTTACCAATGCTGACTTAACAATTGAGGGACGTAACCATAACAAGGCTTTACATATCACCTTGGAATGCAAAGGTGCTGTTCTATCCCATGCACTGGTGGACACTGGGTCATCACTCAATGTTCTGCCAAAGAAAGCCTTAGTGAAGCTGGAGTATGATGGCTTGGCATTGCGTCCGAGTAATTTGGTGGTGAGAGCATTTGATGGCTCTAAAAGATCAGTGCTTGGGGAGATTGATCTGCCTGTGATGATTGGCCCGCAAACTTTTAAAATTACCTTCTATGTGATGGACATTCAGCCGGCCTACAACTGTTTGTTGGGTAGACCCTGGATCCACGCCGCTGGCGCTGTTACGTCTACCCTTCACCAGAAGCTGAAATTCGAGTGGGAAGGCCAGATCATCACCATCTGTGGGGAAGAAGACATCTTTGTTAGCCACCTGTCTACATACAAGTACATAGAAATGGATGGAGAGATCCATGAAACTATGAGCCAAGGGTTTGAGGCCCTGAACATTAATGAAGCATCTGCTGTACTGGGAACCTCCATAACGTCATATCAGCAAGCCCAGAAGGTTGTTGAAGAGGGTACTGCCCAAGGCTGGGGCAAGCTGCTGCCCGTGGAAAAGAAAGAAGACAGATTTGGGTTGGGTTACAGACCAACTCAGCAAGATCAATCAGAGGCTGCTAAAGAGCCTAATTTTTTCAGCGGAGGAATGCTCACCCCGGATGCTGTGAACAATTTGGAAGACGAGGAGGAAAGCGACCACAACCTGGAGAGCTGGATACGTCCAAGGATCCCGGGGAGCTAAGTCCTTAACTGGTCTTCCCAGGAAATTATAAGGGTTACTCCTGCAGAGTAATTATTATTTCCTGTATTTTAAAGCATGCATCAAGTCTTGCATCTTGCCCAAGATGACAAGACTCATTTTGTAATCGGGCCATCTTGTAATTTTGTGCAAATGGATTAATCAATGAATATCAGACATCTTTTGCAAATGAGTCTTTCTCTTTTCCGCTCACTGTTTTTCATTTTTCTTTTTGTACAAAAATAAAATGGAAATGTTTTTCAAAATGATAACTTCATTTCACTTTTTCTAAAAAGATAAAAACTGATCACTAAAATAAACCAATCTAAACCCTTGCAGAAAGTGCCTTTCAGACTGCACCGACAACAACACTGCTATGACTTCGTATGACTTTGACAATCCAATCAATCAAGCTGATGAAGGGGTTGAAGAAGATTATGAGCTACCTGAAGAGCTAGCCAGGTTGTTAAGGCAAGAGGAGAAGGTTATCACTCCTCATCAGGAGGAGATTGAAACGGTTAATCTCGGTACTGAAGAAGACGTGAAAGAAGTTAAGATCGGGGCCTGCCTACAAGATTCAGTAAAAGAGCAACTGATTGATATGCTTCGGGAGTATGTGGATGTCTTTGCTTGGTCTTATCAGGATATGCCAGGGTTGGACACCGATATTGTCATGCACAAGCTGCCTTTGAAAGAAGACTGCCCGCCAGTAAAACAGAAGTTGCGCCGTACTCGCCCAGATATGGCAATGAAGATTAAAGAAGAGGTACAAAAGCAGTGGGACGCCGGTTTCCTTGCTGTAACTAGCTATCCGCCGTGGGTTGCTAATATTGTACCTGTACCTAAGAAAGACGGCAAGGTAAGGATGTGTGTGGATTACCGGGATCTGAACAGAGCCAGCCCAAAAGACAATTTCCCTTTTCCTCACATTGATGTATTGGTTGATAATACGGCTCAGTTCTCGGTGTTCTCCTTCATGGATGGATTTTCGGGATACAATCAGATCAAGATGTCACCTGAAGACATGGAGAAGACAACTTTCATCACACCCTGGGGCACATTCTGTTATAAGGTGATGCCATTCGGACTGAAGAACGCTGGTGCCACTTATCAACGGGCTATGGTAACATTATTCCATGACATGATCCATAAAGAAATTGAATGTTATGTGGATGACATGATTGCCAAGTCCCTCACAGAAGAAGATCACCTGGTAAATCTGTTGAAGTTATTCAAGCGTCTGAGGAAGTACCAGTTGAAGTTAAACCCCAACAAATGCACATTCGGGGTGCGATCTGGTAAGCTGCTAGGATTTATTGTAAGTGAGAAAGGGATTGAAGTTGACCCTGATAAAGTTAAAGCCATTCAAGAAATGCCTGCACCGAAGACTGAGAAAGAAGTTCGGGGTTTCTTAGGTAGATTGAACTACATTTCAAGGTTCATATCTGACCTTACTACAACATGTGAACCTTTGTTCAAGCTGTTAAGAAAAGAACAAACGGTCAGGTGGAACGAAGACTGGCAGAGGGATTTTGACAAAATCAAGGAATACTTACAAGAGCCTCCAATCCTTATGCCTCCAGTTGAAGGAAGACCTCTAATCATGTACTTGACAGTATTAGAAGAGTCAATGGGGTGTGTGTTGGGCCAGCATGACGAGTCTGGTCGAAAAGAGTATGCAATATACTACCTAAGCAAAAAGTTTACCGACTGTGAACAACGTTATCCACTGCTCGAGAAAACTTGTTGTGCTTTAGCGTGGGCTGCTCGCCGACTAAGGCAGTATATGTTGACCCACACTACTTTATTGATCTCAAAGATGGATCCAATTAAGTACATTTTTGAGAAGCCAGCACTTACCGGACGGGTTGCAAGATGGCAAATGATCCTCACAGAGTATGACATTCAGTACACGTCTCAAAAAGCCATCAAGGGCAGTGTATTGTCTGATTATCTCGCTGAGCAACCCATTGATGATTACCAGCCTATGAGATTTGATTTTCCTGATGAAGACATCATGTTCATAAAAGCGAAAGATCATGAAGAGCCTGTTCACACTGAAGGGCCTGACCCAGGAGAAGAATGAACTATGATGTTTGATGGGGCTGTTAATATGAATGGTCGTGGTGTTGGTGCAGTACTCATTACACCTAAGGGAGTTCACATGCCTTTCTCGGCAAAACTCACCTTTAACTGCACTAACAACAAAGCTGAATATGAATCTTGTATTATAGGTCTTGAGGAAGCCATTGACCTCAGGATCAAAACTTTGACTGTATTCGGAGATTCAGCTCTGGTAATCAATCAAACCAATGGCAAATGGTACACCCACCAGGATCATCTGATACCTTACAGGGATTATACGAGGAGGTTATTGACTTTCTTTACAACGGTCAAACTTGAGTATATCCCTCGAGACGAGAATCAGTTTGCAGATGCTATGGCTACCATTTCATCCATGATCAAAGTTCAAGCTGCCAACTTTGTACCTCGAATTTCAGTATCCAGACTTGATAGACCAGCATATGTGTTCTCAGCAGATGTTGTTAAAAATGATAAGCCTTGGTTCCATGATATCAAATGCTTCTTGGAGAATCAGACATACCCACCTGGGGCATCTGCCAATGATAAGAAGACATTAAGAAGGCTAGCTGGTAGTTTCTTCTTGAATGATGACGGTTCCCTGTACAAGAGAAACTTTGATATGGTACTCCTCAGATGCGTTGATAGGACAGAAGCAGACTTGTTGATGCACGAGGTGCACGAAGGATCCTTTGGTACCTATGCGGGGGGGCATGCAATGGCTAAAAAGTTGCTAAGATCAGGCTATTACTGGATCATAATGGATGCAGACTGTTGTGCTTATGCCAGAAAATGTCATAAATGCCAGATTTATGCGGATAAAGTGCATGTGCCTTCGAATCCTTTGAATGTGATGGCTTCACCCTGGCCCTTGTCCATGTGGGGCATTGATATGATTGGCAAGATTGAACCAACTGCTTCAAACGGACACAGATTCATCCTAGTTGCTATTGACTATTTTACCAAGTGGGTTGAAGCGACTGCTTATGCAAATGTTACGAGGCAAGTGGTAGCCCGATTTCTGAAGAGAGACATCATCTGTCGGTATGGAGTGCCCGAACGAATCATTACTGATAATGGTTCCAACTTGAACAACAAAATGATGGCAGAACTATGCCGGGACTTCAAGATCCAACACCACAATTCTTCTCCTTACAGGCCAAAGATGAATGGCGCTGTCGAGGCAGCTAACAAGAATATCAAGAAGATTGTGCAGAAGATGGTGGTTACCTATAAAGACTGGCATGAAATGCTACCGTTTGCCTTGCACGGGTACCGTACGTCAATCCGAACATCCACTGGGGCAACACCGTATCAGCTTGTGTATGGTATGGAGGCAGTCCTACCTGTTGAAGTTGAACTACCCTCCTTACGGGTACTAATGGATGTTAAACTGAATGAAGTAGAATGGGTCCGATCCCGATACGAACAACTAAATCTGATTGAAGAGAAGAGATTGACTGCAATCTGTCATGGGCAGCTATATCAGAAAAGAATGAAGAAAGCCTTCGATCAGAAAGTCAGGCTCTGAGAGTACCAAGTAGGGGATCTTGTGCTGAAAAGACTCCTTCCTCCTCATACAGACCACAAGGGCAAGTGGACTCCGAATTATGATGGTCCGTTCATAATAAAGAAAGTTTTCTCCGGTGGAGCACTGATGCTCAGTACTATGGATGGTGAATATTTCCCGTCCCCTGTAAATTCAGATGCAGTTAAAAAATACTTCGCATAAAATGACCCGCTGGACATAAAAACAGAATGTAAGTCCAGGCAAAAATAGGGCATCCTGGCGAGTCAAAAACAGAATAAAAGACTCGGGCAAAAATAAGGGAAAAAAAATAAAAAAAAATGTACACCCGCTGAGTTGAAAAGCCACATTGGACAACTCAGGCAAAAATGGGTATCCCGGTGGATTGAAAACCCGAAAGAGCGATCCACGCAAAATAAGGGAATAAGCGAACAACTGCATTCTGAATTCACCTGTATCACTTGCAACATGGTAAACTCCGAAAGGGTCAAGCTTCGTTCAGAATCAACCTCCTTCAGAAAGCAAGATGAGAGGAACGTCAAAAGTCATACGAGTCATAGCAAAAGGGAAGCTCCTTGAAGCGTCATCAACATTGCCAGCACCTTTTTGTTTCTCAATTTTTGTAACAATCTCCTCATTTCAGGGGATCTGTTTCCTTGACTGTACTTGCCAATTCAGGGCACATAAATTAATAAAATCAGATTTTCAGCCATGTTTCGTCTCGTACATTTTATTTTCGTTTGCAAAAATGTCCGATGTCCTTAAGATATTGATTGCATAAATACAGATGTTTCCCTTCTAAAAATACATGCTTACAGGAAATATACTTACTTCCTGGAGTGTCTAAACTCCTATGATGGAATCCAGTAAGGGATACCTCGGGGTACTTGTGCGTTTCTTTGTCTTTACAAGATTTGTAGGTATCCAAAGCGCAACATGGGACATGAAAGCTTCTCCCCAGTAAGCTGCCAAATCATTGTTCCCTTAGCACACCTTCCAAACAACACTAGAGATGCTTTCTCCCCATCAGAGTTGCCAAGCATCATTTCTCCGACACTTCCTTCAAAGAGCAGCACCAGAAGGTGTTCATATCCCCAGCTGAGTTGTCAAATATCACCCTCAGCAGTTTCCCCACAGAAATCTCTAGGAAGATCTTTTAGTGATCTTTCTTCTTCCCCAACCGAGTGACAGACAGGGAACCATATCCCCACCGAGCTCCAGCCTCTATCCAGAAGAGCAATGCCTGAAGATCTCGCAACAAAGTAAAGAAAGCTTCTACAGGCCCCAGCTGGGTCCCTCATTACCAAGATAGGTTTATCAATGACCTACTCCCCCATGCAGAGTCATACATGTCCGATTTACCAATGATCTTATCCCCAGCTGGGACGTCCACTTCAAGCAGATCAGCCAGAGATCTCCACGGCAACGGGATCCGAATCCCGGATCGTTATCTTTGCATAATCATAGCATTCGCATCATATTTTACCCCAGAGCGTAGCATTCCGTCTAATACGGAGCATTACGGCAAAAATCAAACATATTGCATAATCATAAGCAATCCATCAACAATATACAGAATATTTCCCAATTCCCCACCAGGGAGCCAAAGCATTTACTTGCACACTCACAAATACAGATACATGCTCCTCTTGGCACTCGTCCGTGTCATCATTCCCCAGTAAACTGCCCGAGCAAACAGATGATTATACAGAACAGATACTTCTTGACACCCGTCCGTGTCATATCCCCAGTAGAAAGCCAAAGCGTCCCCTTTGCACTCACTAACGCAGATACACATATATACAAATCCTTGACACCCGTCTGTGTCACCTTCCCCAACATAGTTACCTGAACACTCTGTAAATCAAATACTTGTTCATAATACACTTTTTCCGACACTCGTCCGTGTCGTGTTCTCCCTAGCAAGTTAAACACTCGTCTGTGTCTCACTCATGCAGATACTCATCCGTATCTTATATATACCACTTAAATCCCCTCAGATCCAACACTCGTCCGTGTTTTTTGTTAACCAATTGGTACTCGTCCGTACCATCATCTCTAAACACGCGTCAGTGTTTGTTTCTACTGATACTCGTCCATATCATGGTCCTAAGGATGCTCGTCCGCATCTTTAATCTATACACAGTGTCAAACACTTATACCTTCATCTCTTAAAATTAGACACTCGTCTGTGTCTACCCTTCCCCAGGAGAGTCCCCAACAAAACTTGTTAAACTATTTTCTTTCTATCTGACAATCGTCCTATGTCATGATACCTTTCGGCAGCCGTACCCTGCCAGGTGATCGTCCTTCACCTTTTTGATGATCGTCCTTCATCACCCCTAGTGGAGTCTCTATTCATTAGAACCCCTTCCTATCCGACATTCGTCCTATGTCGTGATATTTTTGGCAGCCGTCCCCTGCTAGGTGATCGTCCTTCACCTCTTGATGATCGTCCTTCATCATTCTATCCGATGGTCGTCCCCATCGTTGACCTTGTTATCTGGCATTCGTCCTATGTCATGATAAACCCTGAGAGCAGCCGTACCCTGCTATGTGATCGTCCTTCACCTCTTGATGATCGTCCTTCATCATGTTTATCCGATGGCCGTCCCCATCGTCGACTTTTCTATCCGGCATTCGTCCTATGTCGTGATGCTTTTGGCAACCGTACCTTGTCGGGTGATCGTCCTTCACCAATAGATGACCGTCCCTCATCTTATCCCCAACGAAGAAGCCGTCCCCTGCTAGGTGATCGTCCTTCACCTTCGATGACCGTACATTCATACCTTGAACTTGATGGTCGTCCCCATCATTTACCAATAATCCTCAGAGAGTCTTACCTGATGGCCATCCCCATCATAATCTCTTATATCCCAGCTGTCGGTCGTCCCCGTCATTGCTTTATTGCCCGCATTTTCCCCAGCATGTCGGTCGTTCCCGTCATTGCTCCATCTCCAGCAGTCGTCCTCTGCTCGACGGTCGTTCTCCGTCGCTCGCACTTCATAATCATACTTTATTTTCTTTTATAATCTATATCCCTTTTCTTCTTCATTCTATGAGTGCAAATTTTGGACTGTCTTTGGTATTCAACCACAAGTTATCTTGTTTGCCTGTTAAGCCGTTGCTTACATCCTGCACAGCTAAGTCGTGTTTGAATAGGGGCAGCTGTAAACACCCCAAAATTTCCCTCACCCATTCACACCATGGCTTGTGATCTTTTCATTTGAATAAATCCAATCATAGCATCTCATACCACATTTTTGATTCACTGCTTTGTTTCAAAGTCATCTGCATCTAGGGTTTGTGATCTGAGCCATCCCTGAGACATTTGAGCCACTCCAAAGGTCTTCAATCACTTCAAAGGGGTCCATGTATGTTCAAGCATCATATTATATCCTCTCAAGATCAAAGAAGTCAAAAAATCACAAGAACTGAGAAAGGCATGGAAGCAGAGCCAGGCTTAACTGCACAGATGACCTAGAATTAGGGTTTTGGTTTCAGAGGCCATAAATCCAATTTTTTGGGTCATTCTTGTTTCTATTGGTCTCTATATGGTATAAGGATCATGCATATCAATTTTCATGAAGAGATTCCATGGGGAAGGCATCTGATCAAGAGTTGACTTCTTGAGCAAGTCAGTGTAAAATCAGGGCATCTGAGGCCCCCAATGACCCAACCAAAGGGTGTTATCCATCATTTTGAATGTATATGATCTTCATTTTATCATAGAAGGTGTTAGAAGTTCACAAAATTGGAAAATTTCAAGTCATTTGCAAAGTTGCCTTTTTGGGAAAGTGACTTGTAATGAAAACTTGCCATTTTGGGAAAGTTTTTCAACCTTCTCTTTTTGATTAAAAAATGCTTCAAATGAGAAAACTTTGGTCATGAAAGTTGTAGAATGGATCTTCCCATTTTCAAAAAGTACAAGAACTCATTCTAATTCATTTTGGATCAAAAGCTATGGCTTGTCAAAGTTGGCAAAAATCACATAATTTCATGTTTTACACCAAAGAGGGAAAGCTGCAAAACCTCATGCCAAGGCAAAATGTGACTTCAAATGGACTTCTATGCATTACAAAAACATAAACCATGACCTAAAAATTAGAATGCACCAAAGAATTGTTCATTTTCATGCCTTGATCTTTAAGAAACTTCAAAAGGGCCAAACTTTGTGAAATTTGCAAAACCTCACATAAACTCCAATCCACTTGCAAATTGGCCTCAAATTCATTTCCATGGTCAGCCTTGAATCAAGCTGCAGCAGACATGCCCTTGTACCATGACTGAACCAGCCCATACCTTCTCTTACACAAAAGTTGACTTTATGCAAATTGAGCCATACCAATCAAGCTGTGCCACCAACAACTCTCTGCCCTATCACAGCTTGATATGTGGACTAAAAGAGACTCATTTCACACAATCTTGGTGCCTGAAACCATAGCATTGCCATAGTTCCCAAAAACTCTCCCCCTTGCATTTTCATTCGAAACTCAGCACTCAAGTCTCAAACATCAAAACAAACTTCACAAAACCACTCACCATGATCCACTGATCATTTCCCAACCATCACCTTGCCCTAAAAAGCCCAGAATCAAAAACACGATTTCCACATTTCACAAACTGAACATCTGCTAACTTCTTCTTGAGGTCATTTAAACTCCAACCAAGCATCACAAGCTCTTGGGGGGAATCATTGGAGTGGATTTGAAGCAAAAAACTGGCTAGAAAGTCCCTGTTTCGAAAGCTCAAGCTCAGGTAGCCATGGAATTTATTTTTCAAGAACTCTTATTTTATGTTATAGAATGATTCTACATGTCTCACTGATCACCATGATGTTTTTATTTTTGAGAATAGTTGAGAAATAAGCATTTCATGAATTTCTGCCATGTTTTCCGTTTTACTCTGATTCACGAATTTGATGATGAATAAATGATTTTTGGTGAGTGATTCTTGTTGGGGTTGATATGGGGATCATTTCTGGAAAGTTAGAGAGCTTGGGGATGCGTAGGGAGTGAGATAACATAAGTGATTGGCCGGAGAAGATGACCGGAACACTGTTCCGGTCACCTGAATGTAATTAGGGTTCAAATTAGGGTTAATGACATAATTAGTGAAGTTTGAATTTGGGCCGTTCATTTGCGCGCGCTGGTCAATTCCCTCCCCTTTTTGTTTGAATCTCAGCCACTGGATCTGATTACTTCCATTAATTCATATTTTTAATTCATTTTAATTGCATTTTCTTTATCATTTTATTTAAAATAGCAAATCATTTCTAAAAAATTTCATTTTTTGCATGCTGACTTAAAATATTTTTCTCTTTCTGAATATAATTTTATTTTTTATTTTTTGCATCAAAAATTATTTTTAAATCATTTAAATGTTTATTTTTAATTAGTTAATGAGAATTAATTAATTAAAAATGCATTTGGGTATTTAAAAATCACAAAAAAATTCACATTGCATTTTAAAACATTTAGAAACATTGTCAAACCCTCAAAACAAATTTCTTTTTGGTTCTTAAACTATTTTGACCTTTTTCATTGGAATTAAATTCATTTAAAGGCAATAGTTTTGTTCAAACTTAGAAAAATTCATTCTTCCTAACCATGAGGAGTTTGATGATGGTTCTTCTTGTATTGCATCCTTTACATCATGTAGTTTCTAGGGTAAAATTGGTTTGAATTCATATTTCATTTTCAATTTGTTTTGTATTTTTCATCATGAGATATCCCAAAACCCTAATTGACTTGAGAAATTCATAACTTGCACTAGGTTAAGAGTTAGGTCCCCTCCTTTGGGCAGTGAACTTGTGTAGGGTTAGGGTTCCTTTGATCCCATTTTCAATTTTTTGTCATGTCATTTGCTTCTGGTTTTGAATTTTTGCATTGCATGTTGTATGTAAACCCTAATTTGTGCCTTCCTTTGCATCCATCTCCCATATGCTTGCATTCAATGACTTGCCATGACATTTTGTGCATCCACATGACATATAAGACATCTTAGGACATATTAGAATCATGTTTGATCATTGCATTTTTCATTTTCCATATTATATGTCCATTCCATTTCATAAACTTTCATGAACTTCCATGGTTCAAAGCATGTTTCATTTGCATCCTCATCCTTGTATGATCATCCACAACTCTTGACATGTGTTTGCATCATCTCTTAGCATCATTAAAATCATGTTTATGCTTCTGACTTTGGTTTGCATCATGACATTTCATCTCATTTGCATTGCATTTCATTTCTTGTTAACTTTTCAGGTGGTAAGTTGTTTTGGGAAGTGAATTTTCCTTCACTTGTCACAATCTCTCTTCATCTCTCCAATGCATCATTGCTGCATTTTATCTGGTGTATTAGAGTGAGCTTGCTCATTCATGCTCTTTCCCACTTTCTTCCTTCAAGCAACTTGTCTTCTTAAGTGAAGCAAGTTGTCTTGCTTCTCTCTGTTTCTTTCATCTGCTTCTCTCCTTGGTGGCTCTTTGAAGATTTATCTTCTTAAGCCTCACAAACCCTAGGACTTCCAAGCATGATCACAATTAGGGTTTGATTAGTCCCCCATTTAGTTTTTCCTTTGTGTCATCTTTGAGTCTTCTCTTCTCATCTCATAATCAAGGACTAAACCTTAAAGGTATTAAGGCTTTGTGATTAAGCTTATGCCTGCATCCTTCTATTAGGATGGAGTGTATAACTTTAATCCTAAGTGTTAAACCCTTAATGTATTTAAATCCTTTAATCAATTCATCTAATAATCATCAAGACATCAAACTTGTAACTTGGGCCTTGCATTAGGGTTCTAATTCTTCCTTAACTATTTAAGAAGGACTAACCCTAGTGTTAATGGACAAGTCTCCCTCAAGTTGTCTTACAAACCATAAAAATCACTTCTTAACCTTACCATTAACTAAAATCCACTTTAATAAAGGCTTTGTTTTGTCATGAGGTTAATCCCTAATCATGGATTAAGTTGAGGAGCCTTTCTCAGCTTAAATGTTCTCATCTATTATCCTTCTATTAGGATGGTGTAATGAGTCCATTAAATCCTTGATTATGGCTTAAACTCATTACTTAACACTAAACAAAAACAACAAAAACATCTAAATAATTGCAAGTAGGTTAATGATCTTAATCCTACACCATGGTGATCAAGTGTGAGGTGCTTACTTCATACTTAAGGTATTCTCATTACCCCTAATCAGAGGGAGGATGTGATGAGTTTGCTAATCCTTGGTTTAGGCTTAAGCTCATTAACTTATGACAAATTCCAAAATCAATAAAAGACTGAAAACACAAAAAACAAACAATAATCGTCTCCTCCGGGATTCTTTTCTCACCTCATTCACTCACAAACGGGAACTTGCTTCTTCCGTCTAATGCAAGACAGTTTGCACCTGAGCTAGACAGGTCATACACTTGAGCATAGACAAGTAAGCAGTTCACAAGTCAATTTATCTTTCAGTCTCTTTGAGTCGAACTACGGTGTTCTGACTTCCTCATTGCACGAGAGGATACGTAGGCATAACTTAACAGTTATCGAACAAAAGTCTCTGTATATTCCCCCTCCCTCCAGCATTATTCTTTAAGCCTCATAGTCTTGAGCATTTCATTCTTGTTCTTACACTGACACTCTTTTATTTTACTTCACACTTCTCTTACACTGACACTTGCATTCTTTCCAGCTTTGATACACAGATGGCACTGACACTACCCCTTTAAACACAAATCTTTTAAGCGTGGATCCCGTCGAGTACGGCGGACAATCTGGGTGCTAATACCTTCCCAGGTTGTAACCAACCCCCTTTCTCAGTCTCTCTGGTTCGCGACCGTCTTATCCATCTTTTCTTAGGTCTATGCAGCATTACCTTTCCTCCGGGATAAAAATGCCTAGCCTGCGACTCTTGTCTTCTGAGTTCACCCTTGTGTGTTCTCATCCCTTTCGCCGACCGTTCGCGTCTGTACCCCATTTGACCTAGCCTCATTTGGTGGGAGCGACAGTCCCTATATTATGATTCTCTCGGTTTAATAAGGTTATAAAAGATCATACTCAAGTCATAAAAGGACTAAGACCTTGAGTTCACAACACTCACACTCATATGGAAACATGTCTTGAGTTTACTAACTTAAAAATATCACTAATCCGGAAATCACAAAGGCATCCCCTATTCCCGTCCTCTCCTACATCTAAGAGCCAACACAAGTCATGGATCCTTGTATTTACTTGGCATACGAAATGGATTAGGATTGAAGGGTTATTATCCTTACAATCGTCACTTCACATGGTCCATAAACCACCACAAGTATCTACCTGTAGGCATCATTCATACTATACACGGGAATCAACCCTGCCAAGTACTGCATGCGTACATTCCATAGGAGCCCTTGGCTCATGAAACGACATTCTCAGGGAAAACGGTTCCGATTACGTGATTTCACTCAAATGAGAATGTACAAAACATTCCTAAAGTCACAATGCCTTTTCTACAATACAACACACCCAACGGGTTCACACATGTTCCATATAGTGTTTACTCATCTCTAGACTCTTACTCGACTAAGGTACACATCATATACTGAAAGTTCAGGCATCACCATATAGTTCAAATAATTTCCTAGTCATGTTACTAGGTCTCCAAAAGGTAGTGTATAAGGTTTCCTCACCCACCCTAGTCTCTATGCTTATATATAATTAGTTCCATAAATCACACAATTTGAACAAAACCGATTAAATAATTAAATTCATCGACATCAGTAATAATTTCCCACTCCAATAGATAGAGTACCATTTCAGCTTCGAATCGATATAAAATATGTATCAAACAGATATATGAATCAAAAGTTATAGAATTTTGAAGAAAAGAAAAATATTTGGAAAGCTTCCAGGAGCACCTGGCGGTCCAGGCTTCGCCCGACGAAGTCCTCTGCACCGGCTACTTCGCCCGACGAAACAACGAGCATAGGATCAATGTCAAACAACTAAAAAACACAGGTATTTTCCCACGTCGCCCCTTACTTCCGCCCGGCGGTCAAGGCTTCATCGCCCAGTGCTCAAAGTGCCGTCTGACAGTTTGCACCAGAACCTGAATGTAAATTCTGTGATTTAGGGTTCCATAAACCCTAAAAATCAACTCTTTCCATACCAAATCCTTTCCAAACACCAAAACAAGTTATATATATTAGATACGTATATTACCCGACTATTCTAATCGATTAATTTCACATTTTAACCGTTAGATTCAAAGATTTTCAAGATTTTTATCATTTGACATAAACTTTAAAACCACAAGAAAACTTCTAAAGGGTGGATTGAAAACTCGAAAGGGCGGTCCAGGAAAAAGTCAGGGGCAAAGTGTAACACCCGTCTAAACCCCAAATTAAAAACGACTTATTTTAATAAAAATAAGTTTCACATCAAGAATCATGGATGTCACAAACATCGCAAATTATCTCTAAACAAAAGGTTCCTTCTCCGTAACACGAGTTTAAAAATATGTTCTCAATAAAATAATGACATATCCAAAATCAAATGGCAAAACCAGCACAACGGATTAAAATTCCGAACTTCTTTATTAATAAAAAACAATACCCGGAGGTATATCTCAGAAAATGTCATAGTTCAAACCATCTCAAGTTCATAACTCCAAACCGCAAAATAGAAAATAATCATCGAAACACTTTAAACACCAAAATAACAAAGCACTGAATATTCTAAACAGACAAATTCCCAAAATAAACCCCGGTGTCACGTATCAGAGCAAGACCCACTTTACTTCAATGAAGTAAACCGACACACTCTGAAGCAACTCCTAAGATTCCAGCACTACTCCTGATTACCTGCAAGTTACCCATGAAAGAGGCAATAATTCCAAGCAGAAAGGGTGAGTAATCATAATCATTGTAAAAGATTTAGGAAACTGCTAGTGTTAAAGATTCACAAATAATGATATCAATAACATTCTCATATATGTCATACTCTGTGTATGAAATCATCAGATAATTAATCAACAAAACAAATTCCATAGGCATCCTTAAGTTTAAGTCATATTATTGGCTTCTGAGCCATCTTTTCTCTTTTTCACTTCTCGCTATTTTGTTAAACTGGCGTTGCTTGCTTAGAATAGAACTGTTTGCCAAAATTATCTTTCTTCACCTCATACTAAAGAAAATATAATAATAAACTTCTTAATGACAAAGAGAATGCAATGTCAAAACACATCTGTAATATTTCTCCCTCGGGATTTTGGGCCTCTGCTTCCCAGTGTAACCCCAGCTTCATTCTTAATAAAACAACTTAAGAATACTCAAACCATAACAAAAACATACTAAAAGTTGTTAAACACATACACTGACACTTTTATTTGTCTGCATGCATCTTTAATGTTTGTATATGCATCTCTTCTAGACTTTAAGCAATCGAGTTATTGTCACCAGACCTAACCTCTGAATAACTAGAACAAAAACTAAGGCAAAACATAGCCTCCTCTTGGGATTCATTCAAGGACCCCAGGCCTCTTAAAGTTGCCTTCTCTCAGGCTTAGATGTTACTCAGCCTTCCCAAGCCTCCTATTGGGCTTTATCCAAGGACTCATAAGCCTCATATAGGTAACCTAGCCTCATCTTGGGCTTAAACACAAGGACCCTCTCAGGCTTCCTAAAAGCATAAGAACAAACCTTAGAATAAAAACATACAGTAGTCTCCTTCTCCCTGTGGATAACCAAGCTAGCCTCCTCTTGGGCTTTGTACAATTGAATCCTCCCCTGACAAAGGAATGTCTGATGACCTTCAAAACATTTATCAAACCAATGGACAAAACACTCTTATTATAGAGTTAGTCTACCAACAAATTTCCAGCCTCTCATCTTAGGGTTAATTTAAGTTACAAACAATCAAGAGTCAATCTCTCACAAATAAGCTTCACACCTAGGCTTCCAAACCAGGACACAGATAAAACTTTCCCAGAGTCATTTTTCTTTGTTTAGCTTCAACCTTGGGCTTCAATCAAGGCACATATAAAAAAAATATCTCCTCTTTAGAGATGAAATTTTTTCTCTACTGAGTACCTTTTAGCTTCAACCTTGAGCTTCAATTAAGGCACATACAGTCAAACAATATAAAATCACTCAGAATCAGTCATAGTCTTGGACTTTAACTAAGCTAATTCAAAATTACAGTCATAGTTTTGGACTTTAACTAAGCTAACACTATTCATAGTCTTGGACTTTAACCAAACTAAGCAACAACAATACAGTCATAGTCTTGAACTTTAACTAAGCTAAATTTCCAACAATACAATCATAGTCATGGACTCTAACCAAGCTAAACATCCAACCTTTCTTGAGCTATGCAAATCAAGACAAACCATTCAGCCTTACTTGATCTATGAAAATCAAGATAACCCATTCAGTTTATGCCTTGAGCTATGCAATTAAGCAAGCAACCAACTAACCAGTTACAAACAACTGTTTTTCAGCTTCATTCCGGGGCTTTGGTCAAGAAACAAACAGTCTTTTCAGTTTCAATCTTGGGCTTTGATCAAGACACAAATCAAAACATTGAGAATCAACATCATGTGCTTTAACCAAGATACAAATCAACCTTTTTCCTCCTAGCTCTAGCCTTTTAGGAGGAACTACGATGCTCTGATCCCTCAATTCTCTTTTAGGGGTACGTAGAGAAAATGTCATAAGATCTTTGCAAGCACACCAAACAAAAAACAACAATTAGGTTTCTAAACCTAAGAAAAACATCAGAAAATTATGACGATATAGAAACACAAAAACATCAACATCAATTATCAATCAACACTCATCTCATACCTAGACCCATATCATAGAAACCACCATCAATATAAAAAGAACAAATTTTGCACTAAACCAAAAGGTGAAATAAGTTAATGAAGAACCCAAAACCATATGGGCATCTGTTAAACAATAGTATGCAAAGTGGGGTGAGTTTGAGATATCTTTTTCCTTCCATAACTAGCTTCACCGGGAAAAAATAAGAAATCAGAAAGTAGCAAAAATGCGATAGTGACTAAAGACCACAAAAATCGAGCTACAGGAAAATGGCACCGTCTGTGGGAAATTTCAATACTTTTTTAAGTTATAATTTTTTAAAACCTTTTTTAGTTAGAAAAACCCTAGGTTTAGGAACATGTACATATACAACTTTTATATTGGTTTTATACTGCTTTATGTTTATGTTTCTGCAAAATATCTATTCAAATGATATCCTTTGGGATAGTCTCTAAAAAATGGCAATGCGATTAATCTGCATCTGGGTGAGCTTGAGTGCACTTTAAGATAGGTAGGACATAATTGAGATAGCTTGTTGGGAGTCCAATCCTAGATAGGTGAAACCTCAAAAGTCCCTGAATCAGTATAAGTATCTAGTGTGAAATCGATGTTTATAGCGTACTTCGTGAAAACTCGGTGATTTCCAATTGGATACTCATAACGTTGAGGATTCAGTAAACATTTACCTTTTTACCTTGACTTACATGATCTACCGGTACAAAAATATTTTACCGGAGTATAAACCTTTGGGAATGGGTAGAGCTCTGGCTTCATGACACCGAACCCTTGAACCTATGTTTTCACCGTGTTTTTGTGTTTTGCATTCATGCATTCATCAAAAGAAAACATTTTTCAAAAAAGATTCATCATTTATTTTTCTTCTTTAAAAGAACTGAACGAACGTCTATTTCATATCATCAATTGTTTTTTTAAAAATGGACTTTGGGCGACGAAAAACCCACAAGTTTACATTCAAGAGTCCAAGATTGGATGATTTGAGAAAGCTAGGAAAGCTTGTCACAGATAAGGAATCATTTAGGGCAAAGTTTGGAGAACTTTTGTCCCTACTGAAATTCAGCATGGTAGAAGGTATTCTTCCTACACTGGTCCAGTTCTACGACCCGGTGTACCACTTCTTTACATTTCCAGATTATCAGCCCTGCCTAACATTGGAATAGTATTCTCAGTTGATTGGAATCCCTATTAATGAGAATATACCATTCTTCAGATTGGAAGGAATGCCGAGAGAATCAACAATTGCCAGGAATCTTGCTTTGGAAGAGTCATAAGTGAAAGCTCATTGGACTACCAAAGGAGTAATCGAGGATCTACCCTCCAAATTTCTGATTGAGAGAGCATTATACTTTGCCAGTATCGGAAATACTATTGCATTCGAAGTCATCTTCACATTGCTCATCTATGGGATATTTTTATTTCCTAAAGTAGAAATCTTTGTCGACATCAATACGATAAAGATCTTTCTCATCAGAAATCCAGTTCCTACATTGCTCGCAAATGCTATCCACTCAGTTCACCTGAGGAATTTACACGGCGGAGGAATGATTACTTGTTGTGTACCACTTAATTACAAATGGTTTACTTCCCACTTACCCAAGTCATCATCATTTTGGGAAACTAAAAGTGGAATGCACTGGTCTCAGAAGATTGTGTCTTTGACCAATTCAGACATCAGTTGGTCCAATCCATTCTACGACGGAATCAGGATCATCACCAGCTGTGGAAATTTCCCTAATGTACCTCTCATTGGTACCAAGGGAAGGATAAATTATCACCAAAAGTTAGCTTGACGTCAGATGGGATACCTGATGAGATATATACCCGTCAACACTCAAAATAAAGGGTTTTCTTCGAGGAAGGAGAGGAGCATAAGACTATCCGAGGAGAAATTGTGCATGTTTGGAAGCATGTATACAAGAAAGGAATAAAATATCTGGGAAAACCAAATTGTATCACTTTGGATCCTTAACTTCAATGGGTACAAGACAAAGAATTGAAACTGAGGATGCCTTACCCTCAACAGGGGTGCTTCCACTGAAGGAAATTGTTCTATACTTCATGAATGATACAGAGAAGCTTCAGATAGCTTTCAACAAAATGCAGAAGGAGAGAGACTCTTGGAAAAACAAATACCAGACTCTCAGCCCTAGAGATTGTCAAAATTTGGAGTCTCCTGAAAGTAAAGGATGTTATCATTGAGGTACTTGAGTATCACATCACAGAGAAGGAGGAACAAATACCTGTTCAAGGCAACGGCGAAACCTTCTACACCTGGAAATGAACTGAAAATCTGGAAGAAGTCTCGCTCAAGAGACAGAAAACAGATCATCAAGAAAATGAAGTCCCAATAAAGAAATCTTTAGAGTTTTAAACTTTCTTTCGAGCATTTGAATAATGTATCGCGGATGTAACTTGTTTTAGTTCAATAAAAATTTATGTATGATATTTTGCAACAATTTGTTCAATCAGTTCTTAAAGGAGAAAATTAACAAATTATTTTTTATCATTGCATTATCATTCATCATTTGCATCATTTGCATTTTTATTTTCATCGAGTCTTATTTTGTACTTCTTTTAGAAGTCAAACTGTCTCATTCGTACAATACTCGGGTCGGTCGCCAGAAAAGAATGGAAGACCTCGAGGAAGAGAACAGAGAGCTGAAAGAGGAGCTCTCCAATGTGAATTCAACGCTGGAAAGGTTCAAATAAATGGTCGAAGCTATGACTATAGGTCAGAATCTTCACCAAAGAACAATGATCTCGGAAGTCGTTCTGCACTGATTGAAGAGGTACCGTATAAGGATCCCAGGTATGAGATGCCAAAGGATCGTCCCCGGGGCATGCCACCTGGATTTATCCCGGAAGGATATGATCCCCAATTGATTGAAGAATTGAGGAACGCCACATGACCGTCTCAGTTTAAAGGTTACAAACTTCGAACTCTTCAAGATGCAATAGCAAAAAATTCCATACCAGAAGGTTACAAACTCCCAGTATCCGAAGTTCCAACTACAATACAAGTTATACCATCTCCACTGGTACACATTACCTCGGAAAATTGAAGGCACTCTCCTACTCCAAGTGAAGGGGGAGGAATCAACGAAAGGATGGAAGAATTCCATAAACAATTTGCAGCCATGCAACAAGAATTACAGTCTCTCAGAGGAAAAGAATTATTTGGAAGCAACGCAAAAGATCTCTATTTGGTCCCAAATGATCAGATACTGCACAAATTCAAAGTCTCATATTTTTAGAAATACAAGGGTGATTCTTGCCCTCAAAGTCATTTAACAATGTATGCTCGGAAAATGTCCACTCAAACGGACAATCATAAGCTACTGAATCACTACTTTCAGGATAGCTTGACTGGGGCAACACTTCATTGGTACATGAAGCTCAACTGTACAAATATCAATAGCTTCCGAGATCTCGGAAACACTTTCATTGAACAATATAAATTCAATTTGGATATGGCTCCGGATCGGGACCAGCTCAGATCAATGTCTCATAAAGGTAATGAAACCTTCAAAGAATACGCGCAAAGATGGCGTGAAATTGCTGCTCAAATTTCTCCTCCTCTTGGAGAGAAATAAATGACAAATAACTCCTCAAGAGTTTGAGTTCGTTTTACTATGAACGGATGGTTGCAAGTGCGCCCAATAATTTCAACAAGATGGTAAATATGTTAGAAGGTGTGGCTAGTGATTGAGAGGGGGTGAATAGATCACCTCCTTGAATTCAAGGATTTAAAAATACTTATCAGAGTTATTGAAAATTAGCAGAAAAATACGATCCCGAATCGACTTCCGTCTATTCTGGACCAGCTACTAGAAAATCGGACACGCAAATTGATGCTGGATTTATATTAGGATGACACAGATTTATTAGCACCAGATTAAAATTGAATCAAATGCACTTATCATAAAATTCCATTTCCAATGAACAAAACTCAGCTGATAGTTTTGTCAAACATTTGGCGTGTATGTGTTCAATGATTAACAATAATGGTGATTAGATAAAAGTTTTCTTACCACTATTGTATCATGAAAAGTAAAGACACAATACACCTATTGAATCACAAAATTGTTGAAAACGTAAAGAGAGATAAAGAATGAATACGATACGCAGAGATTTGGTAAGGAAGTTCCCCACTTTCGTCCTCGCGTGTGGCTACGTCTCCCTCTCAATTTCAAACTGAAATTGAGACCTCTTATATCAATAATGTTGAATTCATTGTTTACAAGGTTACAATACAAATCCAGGAATCTAAACCACAAGATCTTCCTCTTGTATGAACCTTCACTTGATCTGAGCGCAATCAAGAATTTCCCTGCAAGAATTACAAACAATTCACCGGTTCCACGACCTGTTTGTAAAATAACCAAATTTCCAAACCCTACGCTGCGGCTGAATATGTTCTGCAAACGTGACTAACAAACCCTCAAGAACACGCCCGTTCTTGAAGGACAAACCATATGGTTTTTTCCTCGAAACCCCCTTCAAACCTTCAACTCAGCTAGATCCTTGATCATTCTGCTGAACGTTATCTCGTTGATCCTTTAATCCAAAGAACAAGAATGATTGTGTGTTGTTGTTCTTGAATCAAAGTGATTGAGAAGATGATGAAGATGAAGTATCTTTCAGGTCTCTAAAACTGCTCACAAAATTGATGCACACCAAACTAGTTTGACTGTGTTTTTCAATTTTCACTCTGAAATTCAATCTTGGATCAAAACTGAATTGTCATTGCCTTTTATATGTCAAAAAAAAAATGTTAGAAGTAAAAACAGATTTAAGTATCGATCCCAAACTCGTATGAGTCGATAAATGTTAGTTATATAACATGTATGAGTCGATACACAGATGTATGCATCGATGCATACTGAAGCTTTGATTAATTTCAGAAAGTTAATTCAATCATGCATCGATACATATCACGAATGAATCGATACAAAGCTTATTTCCAGAAACAACAATGAAGCATGCATCGATGCAACACACGTATGGATCGATACAACATATTTTTCAGAAACATAAAAGAAGCATGTATCGATGCAAAATTCGTATGAATCGATACATACACAAGCAAATTTGTTTTTATGATTTCTTTTAAGGAATGTATCAATGCAAAACAAACACATAGACATTTAACACACAATTTGCTATCATTCAAAACTTATCCAAAGTACACGGTTGCTCACAAACTCCTCCTTTTTGATGATGGAAAATCTTTGCAAGATGTGTGATAAAACACTCCCCCTGAGTTTGTGCAAAGCTGTCAACATCTTCATTTCTTTCTTCTCCCCCTTTGTCAACATCAAAAAGAAGAAAAAAAAACAATCTCTTCTAAGCAGCATGGTTAAAGAGTCACAAAGCAAGAATGTTGTAGCAATAAAAATCAAAATTAATATAGAAGCTAACAATCACAAAGAAAGAAGCAAAAAAAATCACTCACAAAGAATGACAAATAAGGTAAAAAACAACACAAGTAAACGAAAAGGAAATAAAGGAAATAAGCATTGAACTGTTAAGAAAGTATTTAGAATTACATAAGCAAAATGAAAACAATAATAAGTCTTATCCAAAACTTAATTAAAAAGCATTTAACACAAAATCAATCAGTATGCATCAATACAAGTGGTAATGGATCGATTCATTTCACGAATTTATTGTTTTTAAAAGGTCCTATGTGTCGACAGAAAGTACGAATGTATTGACACATACTGAAACAAGTTTGAAAAATATGAAATAATAAAAACATGAATCGACTCATAACACGAATGTATCGACCGAAACCTTGAATGTATCAACATATACACCTGTTACATCGATACATACCGATGCTAAACCAAGTTTTAATTAATTTTTGAACAAACCAGATTAGTAAAAGACTTATTAACAGTACTAAGTTTATGAACTAAATTTATTACTCCCTTTGAAATGTCTCCCAAAAAGTTGTCAATGGGATGGTCTTTTGAAGATTTCCAAGCTGGTGGAAGGTCATTCACTTCAGTTGTCCATTCTTCCTTATCTTTTTCATGACTAGTATCTTCCTCCTTCTCAATGGCAATTTTTTTGGATTGATCAATTTCCATAACAACTTCCTTGAGTATGTCTTCTATAGATACACCTGCGTTATCAAAAGAGATACCTTTACCGACACTTTTCGGATAAGACTCATCAAAAGAAACATGGACAAATTCTTCAACAGAAAGTAAACGCTTATTATATACTTTATATGCTTAACAAAATGTGTTTAAGCCCCTCTACTAGATGGACATCAGAAATAGTAGTGGTAGAGGGATTACCTACACTACCTATGCCAAGTATAGCTCCTTTATTATTGTCTCCATAAGTACCATATTCCTTCTTCTTTGCTTTAAAGTCTATAAAAAACGATATGTCACCCGTCATGTGCCTTGAGCACCCGCTGTCTAGAAACCATCTTCTATCAACGGATGCAAGACATTCATCCTACAATATCAAAAGAGAGAAATAGGTACCCAATTTCCATTGGGTCCTTGTGGGTAAGTGGTAACATGGTTGCCTTTAGACTTCCATTGATAAATACCTTTAGGAACAAGAAATCTCTTAAACTTGCATTTCTTAATGGTATAGCCGGCACGACAACAATAATGACATAAGCCATGATGATGTGTTTGGTTATTTTTGTTCATTGAATCCTTTGGAATAAAAGAGTATTTTGCATATGGTGGATTTAATGACTTCTTAAACAACCTAGAATCAATGGCATAAGTAACCTTAGGTTGTAAAGTTTTTTCCAACTTGACCTTAAGAGTGTTAACCTCTTGTTGCCAAATATGACAAGCTTCACAATACCTAACTTTACTACATCCATTAATATTAATATCTTTTGAATTTTCTGCAATATTAGCTTTCAAACTTTCTAAATCTTTTTCAGCTTTGTATACTTTACCTTCCAAAAATGAAAAAAAAAAAATTATCGAAAAATAATATTTTAAAAGCATCTAAAGCTTCGTTATGCAGTTTTTCAAAAGCTATTTTCAGTTCAGAAAAAGACATAGAAGAAAAATTACTATAGTAGGCTTGTCTTACCTTTTTATCGTTGATTTTCTTCTTGTGGTGGGACTGGTTTTTGGTGTGATCCATAAGACACAGATTTGAGGTTTCATCACTATCACTTGAACTTTGTATGCTTGATGAATCAATATCACTTTCCCATGCAATATAAGCTCTTCTTTGTTTGTTGTGCCTTTTTGGTGGAGCTTTTCCTTTATCCTTTTTCCTCATAGGACAATCTGTCTTATAATGTCCAGATTTACCACAATTAAAACAAGATCCTTTTCCTCTATTCTTCTTATTCTCTTCCTGTTTTGAATCTGTAGATTGTCTTCGAAACTTTATGAGATTTTTGTCGGAATGCTTGATTCCATTCGTTCGATGAATATATTATATCTCCTAACAAAAAGTCTCATTTCCTTATCACCCGAATCTTCGTCACTACTTGAATCATTGTCACTTTGCTCTTTTTGTGAGGACTTTGAGCTAGAGACCACAAGAGCTATTGGCTTCTTCTTACCCTCTTTGCTCTATTCTTCTCCTTTTCCTTTTTACTCTTGTTCTCAAATTTTTCAAGACTTTCTAGTTCTTGCTGGTGTTCTTCCAACCTTCCAAATAAAGTTGTAGTCGTAAGTGTCGTTAGATCGTTGGCTTCCTTAATAGTTGTTACTTTAGGTTGTCATTCCCTGCTAAGACATCTCATAATTTTATTAGTCGCTATTTCATTGGAAACAGGTTTTCCAAGTGCATTCAAACGATTGATGAGATGAACGAATCTCTTTTGCATGTTAGAGATAGATTCTCTTTGTTTCATGCGAAAAAGCTCGAACTCTTGATTAAGTGTGTTAATACGGGACTGTTTAACTTCAGTAGTACCCTCATGGGAAATTTCTAAAGCATCCCACATTTCTTTAGTTGTCGAGCAATGGGATACCCAATAATACTCATCAACACCAAGTGCTGAAATTAGCATATTTCGAGCTCTCCAATCACTCGACCACTTTTTCTCATCCTTCTTATCCCAATCAGCATCTGGTTTAGGAACTATGGCGCCTGCCACATTTGTCATAGTAATTTGAAAAGGACCATTTTGAATGGCAGTCCATACGAGCCTATCAACAGAATTTATGTGAACTCACATGCAGTATTTCCAGTAGCCATAATTTTCACCGTTAAAAACAGGCGCTCTATTATACGCCCCCTTTGGTTCAGAATCCATATCGTTACAGGCAGCCACAAAGCACCAGCGAACCGGTGCTCTAATACCACTTGTTAGACGGTGTGGCTAGTGATCAAGAGGGGTTGAATAAATCACCTCCTTGAATTCAAGGATTTAAAAATACTTATCAGAGTTATTGAAAATTAGCGGAAAAATATGATCTCAAATCAACTTCCGTCTATTCTGGACCAGCTACTAGAAAAACAGACACGCGAATTAATGCTAGATTTATATTAGGATGACAAAGATTTATTAACACGAATTAAAATTGAATCAAATGCACTTATCATAAAATTCTATTTCCAATGAACAAAACTTAGCTGACAGTTTTGTCAAACATTTGGCGTGTATGTGTTCAATGATTAACAATAATGGTGATTAGATAAAAGTTTTCTAACCACTATTGTATCATGAAAAGTAAAGACACAATACACCAACTGAATCCCAAAATTGTTGAAAACGTAAAGAGAGATAAAGAAAGAATACGATACGCAGAGATTTGGTAAGGAAGTTCCCCACTTTCGTCCTCGCGTGTGGGTACGTCTCCCTCTCAATTTCAAACTGAAATTGAGACCTGTTATATCAATAATGTTGAATTCGTTGTTTACAAGGTTACAATACAAAGCCAGAAATCTAAACCCCAAGATCTTCCTCTTGTATGAACCTTCACTTGATCTGAGCGCAATCAAGAATTTCCCTGCAAGAATTACAAACAATTCGCCGGTTCCACGACCTGTTTGCGAAGTAACCAAATTTCTAAACCCTACGCTACGACTGAATATGTTATGCAAACGTGACTAACAAACCCTCAAGAACACACCCGTTCTTGAAGGACAAACCAGATGGTTTTTCCTCGAAACCCCCTTTAAACCTTCAACTCAGTTAGATCCTTGATCGTTTCGCTGAATGTTATCTCGTTGATCCTTTAATGCAAAGAACAAGAATGATTGTGTGTTGATGTTCTTGAATCAAAGTCATTGAGAAGATGATGAAGATGAAGTATCTTTGAGGTCTCTAAAACTGCTCACAAAATTGATGCACGCCAAACTACTTTGACTGTGTTTTTCAATTTTCACTCCGAAATTCAATCTTGGATCAAAACTGAACTGTCATTGCCTTTTATATGTCAAAACAGAAACTTTAGAAGTAAAAACAAATTTAAGTATCGATCTCAAACTCGTATGAGTCGATACATGTTAGTTATATAACATGTATGAGTCGATACATAGATGTATGCATCGATGCATACTGAAGCTTTGATTAATTTCAGAAAGTTAATTCAATCATGCATCGATACATATCACGAATGAATCGATACAAAGCTTATTTCCAAAAACAACAATGAAGCATGCATCGATGCAACACACGTATGGATCAATACATAGCATATTTTTCAGAAACATAAAAGAAGCATGTATCGATGCAAAATTCGTATGAATCGATACATACACAAGCAAAATTGTTTTTATGATTTCTCTTAAGGAATGTATCAATGCAAAACAAACACATAGACATTTAACACACAATTTTCGATCATTCATAACTTGTCCAAAGTAAAGGGTTGCTCACAAAATATGGGAGTACGCTTAGAAGAGGCAGTTAGAGAAAGACGTTTAGCCAAAGACGTTGAACCTTCAAGTTCCAACAAAAGATATAGAAGTTCTTTTTAGAAGAAAAAGGAACATGACATCAGTAACATATCTCTGGGTAAACAATAACAAAGATTTGCACCTCGTCAAGCGGCGACGATATATCCTATTATTACCTCAGCAGTAACTCTAACGTATCAACCTCAGATTGCTCGGAACTCTCCTAATCAACAACAGTATCAATAAAGGAAGCAACCTCATTAACAAGCTCGTCCACAATTTAACAACAACAAGTATCTGAGGGCTCCAGCAATTGACCTTACACCTACAACATATGATGATTTATTTCCATTATTACTAAGAAAGGGGCACATTCAGACAAGGACTCATGTTGCGATTTCTGCTGATCCCCCTCCATGGTATAAAGATGGTCAATCCTATCCTTATCATCAAGGAGGGAAAAGGCATAACATTGAAAATTGCCTAGCTTTCAAGCACGACGTCCAGAGACCCGTCAGGAATAGAGTTTTATCTTTCAAGATACTAATCCAAATGTCCAAACAAATATGTTACCATAGCATGAGAAAGCGTTGGTCAACTGGATTCAAGATCAGGAAATTCAAGGAGTCAATTTGCTTAATGATCCTCCAAGAATTGTTCAAAATTTGACATCCTAGCAACGCATGTCAATCTGGTTGCAAAGCATTCCAGAAAAAGCCAATCCCATACACAATCAAAGCCAGAACTGCACTGAAGGCTACCCACTCTTGCTTCCCAACACACCTTTAGCTTCGAGGATCAGAAACTCCAAGTGAAGCCCTTTACTTTCCCTCTTCTCTTTAATGTTGTCATCAATCAGAGTCATGCTCAAATGAGTTGCTTTGACAATGTCTTCACTCGGAGGAACTCTTGTAGAATTGTAGAAAGGAAGACTTTCACTGATTGGAACCCTAAAGATGCTGACAAGTTCTTCCAGGGTAGGCATCAATATGTAATCAGTGAAAACAAAACATCTGTCACCATCATAAGTGCCTAATAGCATAATTCACATTCTTGACCAATACTAAAACACAATACAAACTATGGTACAAGACATGGAAATTATATTAAAATAAAATACTAAGATCAATACAATATCCATTATTGTACAAAGATACAGAAATACACAGCGGAAGACTAAAACTATGTTTCACTTGAAACATCCCGAGCATAGCTCCACTTGTAAATCAAACATGCAAAAGAAACCTGAAAAGAAACAACAATAGTGGGTGAGATAACAACATCTCAGTGGGTTCCCTATCTTAGAGTTCTCTTGGCTCTAAGGGTTCTACCAAAACCTAACTCAAGTCTTTATGAAAGGAAAAACGACCTTGAGTTCACACGTCTCGCACTCATTGGAACCACGTCCAAGAGTCCTACAAATCCTACTATTACTAGTTAGGATATTACCTTTATACTTATCATGGGACTCGATATAACACCCATCTCAAATGACTACCATGCTTCCTGTGGGACTCAGTGTAATACCCACCACAAGTCTAAAACAAGTCTGATTCTTCCCGTGGGACTCAGTGTAATACCCACTGTAACACCCTTCTACCCCAAAACATAATATTTACATAATATCAGAGTAATCATCTAAAAAGGGTATCACATATCATCATAATTCAACACAAACAGTGTCCTATCCCGTAACACGGGTTAATCAACATCAAGAATATCATAAATCATTTCGCAGCGGAATTTAAACTTCATAATTCAAAAGTTCATAAACATAATTTTCACCATCCTGAATTTAACATCATAAAATGGAAAACATTTATCCAGATAACAACATAACTGAAAAAAGTTTAACAAAAGAAAACTCATCCCAGTGTTACATGACACAGAGCAGGACACATAAACCAGAACCACTTCTAAGGAACACTAAAGCACGTTCCGAGACTCATGAATTACTCCTATTGCACTGCAGGACTATTCTTCGACATCTGCAAGTTACCCACGAAGGAGGCAACATTTCCAAGAAGGCAGGGTGAGTAATCATAATATATCATAAACGTACAGAAATATAAAATCATAAATAAATTAGTACACATATCATGACATCATCAACTACAAAATTCAGCAACAACCACAACACGATCATGAAATCAAACAACACCAACATAGTCATGAAATTCATCCAGAATAAGCAACTCTAACATCCTGATATGCAATATGCATGTGGTACCATTTTCATCGTGAGATGGATACATGACCATCAACCCTCCACAAAGGAGCACATCGTAAATCATCGAGACACTTCAATCCACACAATGGGATTGAAGTAGAATAAATAGGCCGAAGCCCCATCGTGAATGTTATGAAATGCAATGATGCGCTACATCGTAAATTCATCAAAATAATTCGCATCATTCATTTCAATCAGCAAAAAAATCATCAAATAATCATATATATCATCATGACATTACACCCAGAACACTGGTTCTATAACCACTCTGACACATCAAGAATTGACCCGTACCCGATAAATTATGAGGTAAATACAAGGTTATTTCATAAATTCATTTATCAAAACGATTGTATTTTTCTCATTTTTATTCATCAAAATAAATTTCAGTTTATGCTCTATCCGACGCTTCAAATGGAATGCGAATCGGACTTACGGTTTGAAAGTTATGAATTTTTAAAGAATTATAATTTGCCATCCGAATAGTGTTAACCGGTTAACCAAAGCGTTAACCAGTTAATGCCTGCGCAATTTCAGAAAATGCCCAAAATTTTCAATGATTAACCGGTTAACCAAAGCGTTAACCGGTTAACACACGTTTTACAGCAGCAATTTGCTGCTTCGTATAGACTGTTCCAAAACCCCCAAAATTCCAATTTTTCCAATACGGGTTCATCTCATTTCACCTCAAAATCATTCCAATACATCAAATAAAACATCATAACATCAGAACAATCATTTATACCATCTGATCGTACCTGGAGATCAGGATCCGATGCGGCTGGCCTCGAGAGCAGACGGATATGGTCGTTGAGGAGAAAAGGGGTTGTACCTGCAAGGCACTCCGATGCTAAAGTAAGTAACCGAGCAAGAGTGGGCAAGTACAAGTATCAGGGTTAGAGAAATTGAATACCTGACCCTCTCAAATGAGAGGGTTTATATAAGGGACCAGCTGGGAGATTATTGGTTCGTTCTATGAGGCGCGGATCGAGGGATCCGTGAAGATAGGCAACGGTCAATACTAGCCGTTAGAGAGCCTCATCATGATCGAATTATTTGTGGTCGGCTGAGGATCACTTTTCATGATTGCGCTCGACGTCGAGCAAGATTGTTGGATCAGTTTCCTTGGCCCAATTGGAGGAATTGGGCCAGACCAGAACAGGAGCCCCCCAAGTCATTGCTCGTGCTGTAGAGCAGTGACTTAAGGATGATAGTGTGCTCGGCGAAGTGTAATGTTAAGGTCAGGGACCTATGTTGTCGATCTTCTGGAAACGGGCAGATGATACGTTGCTCGACGGAAGAATGTGAAGCGAAAGGCTGGAATATCTGGAGATTCGCGCCTATTAATGATTTGACGACTAGTCTAGGGGCTAGCATGTAGGGGTCACGCGTGTGTGCACGTGTTTCCCTTCCTATAAATAGGATTCTCAGGGCCCATTTTGACCTTTTCTTTTCATCTTCTTCCTCAAGACTCTGCTCGCTCAACTGTCACTGTCTCAGCCGTCGACCACCGCCGTTTCTTACCGACCACCACTTTCAGAAGCCTATTTTCTTCAAGAATGTCTTCGCAAGCGCAAGGTACGGTTCTTTTTCTTCTCTTTAGATGTTTATAGTTTAGATTTTGTAGAAATGCATGCGGTTTAGGACGATTCTACCGGTAGGTTTTAGATTTGGAATTAGTAAACCCCAAAACTTCTGCCACCGTAGCCGGTCGGTTGCGAACCCTAACTTTAGGGTCGACGGAGATATTGGTCGACTTAGACTTGGGTTTGATGGATATTAGGTTAGATATTTGTCATATACAATATTGGGCGTCAGCCGTTGCTCCGAGCGATGGTCAGCCAGGGCTACAGCTCGGGACATAGTTTTTGAGCTGATGCGCGCCCTTTCACTTGTCGAGCGGTGGAAGGGTGGATTTGATGTTCTTAATCGAATTCACTGACGCCTTTCCTCTGCTTTTCAGGTGAAAACTCGCTCGTGAATCCGCTGGATGTGCTTTCTGAGGAGACGTCCTCGGGAAATTCAGGGTCGTCTACGTCCATACCTTCAGACTCCGGGAGCTCCTCGAAAAGTTCAGATACAAGTACTACAGGGCCGTCGACGGATTCGCCTCAGTGTCCTGACCAGACGAAGGTCTCGCCCGAAGAATGAGTGATGGAAGATTTGCTGGACAAGGTGTCCTCATTCTCGAGACCTCGATCGGAGCCGCTGCCAGTTGTTGGGGATCCAGCTGATTGGGTTGTGACCTGCCCGGGAGACGACGACCGTATCTTCTCAGATTTTCGTGGTCAGGCGTTCTCCATGTACGAATACGCAACTTCAGTCCCGGGGGTGACGTTGCCTTTCAGCGACTTTGTGAACGTCGTGCTCGGGCATCTCTGTGTAGCTCCTTCCCAGTTGCACCCCAATTCGTACGCATTTCTGAGGGCGTTCGAGATGACGTGCGCCTATCTGGGCATTGGTGCTACTCTTCCCCTCTTTTTTCGCCTCTTCTCCCTACAGCGCCAAGTCGGGCGAGGAACTGGCCGAAAAGGGTTCGTGTCTTTCAAGCAGCGGACCAAAATCTTTAAGGCCCATTCAGAATCTATCCGGGCTTTCAAGACTGACTACTTCCTGATAAAGCCCGCGAGCGCGGCGGCCGTGAGAGCTATGAGCTTTCTTGGAATAGATACTGACGAGAATGACGAGCCTAAGCTCGACGACCAAGGTCAGGTGATTCCGAGGAGACTGTGGTTGTTCCCCTTTTCATGGAGTCATGCTCATTATGAAAAACCCGTGGGGGAGTTCGTTCAAGTGGGGGACACATTGAATGATGACGATGCGGCTAGTTTCGAGGCCTTCAGAAAATTAATAGCCTCCTTTACTCCGACCCCTCTATTGGACGGAGATGGGAAGGTTATGGTTGATCAAGATGGGGGGGAAGCTGTGGAGCGTCCCTTGATTAGCGTTACTGAGTTGCTGGCCTGTCGTAACGGGCAGGAAGTGTCCGACTTCTTTGGTATCCGTTTACCTGCGCTCGTTAAATTCTTGGTTTAATTTTGTTGCTTGTGACTAATTTGATCTTATTCTTTTTTCAGGTTCCTTGAATAATCCTTTGGATAAAATTCAAGAGCGTTTGGTTCAGCAGCAAAGGAAACGATCAAGGGTCGTGCAGACCAAGCTGACCGAGGCGAGTGGCTCGGGGTCGGGCCCTTTGGTCCAGGGTTCGCCGGGCGCGTCGACTGGCTCTTTAATGAAGAAACACAAATTAGCGGCCACTGTGGATTTAACGGCCAACGCTCCTCCAAAGCCAAAGCACGGGATACCCTCATGTTTTGTGGTGCGCAGACGGCGCCACCTGATCGTACCTGGAGATCAGGATCTGATGCGGCTGGCCTCGAGAGCGGACGGATATGGTCGTTGAGGAGAAAAGGGGTTGTACCTGCAAGGCACTCCGATGCTAAAGTAAGTAACCGAGCAAGAGTGGGCAAGTACAAGTATCAGGGTTAGAGAAATTGAATACCTGACCCTCTCAAATGAGAGGGTTTATATAAGGGACCAGCAGGGAGATTATTGGTTCGTTCTATGAGGCGCGGATCGAGGGATCCGTGAAGATAGGCAACGGTCAATACTAGCCGTTAGAGAGCCTCATCGTGATCAGATTATTTGTGGTCGGCTGAGGATCACTTTTCATGATTGCGCTCGACGTCGAGCAAGATTGTTGGATCAGTTTCCTTGGCCCAATTGGAGGAATTGGGCCGGACCAGAACACCATCATTTATAGGATTCAACACATTTTTCTAACTCTATTTCATCAAGATTTTCTCATAAACTCAACCTAACTCAAAACCCCAAAAACTCATAAAACTCATACAATCTTAACCTATTCATAATCCAATTCCTACACATTTACCATAGATTATAAAAACTCCCCATACCTTAGAGAATTTTGCCGCTTTACACTCTTCTCCGGGTTTCTCCACAGCCTCCTGACTCTGAGCTTTCTCTTTCTTCAGAGCACTTCACCAAACACGATAGAAAACCACAATGAGAAAACTGATCGTGTATTCCTTTTTACCAAAACACATTCCAGTTAAGTCTTTTCCCTCTTTACCCTCATAATTTTCACAGAAAGACCACTTTACCCTTTTCTTTAATATATTTTTAATAATAATACTAAAATAGTATAATAAAACACTATTTATCCTTATTATATAAAACTACTCTTTTTCTCCAAAAATCTCTAATTAATCCAAACTCTCCAATTTTTCTAAATTAATTAAATAAATGATTAAATAATTAAATTTAGATTTCGGGGCGTTACAATTCTCCCCTACTTAAAGAATTTTCGTCCTCGAAAATTACCTGAAGTAAATAGAGTCGGATACGACTTCCTCATTTGATCCTCCCGCTCCTAAGTCCAACTTTCTCCAGCTGGTCCTCCCCACAAAACCTTCACTAAAGCAATTTCCTTGCCTCGAAGTTGCTTCAATTCTCTACCATCAATCCTCACTTGTAAAGCTTCAATCGTCAGTTTATCTCTCACCTGAACATCATCTATCTGAATTACATGCGACGGGTCCGGAATGTACTTCCTCAACTGCGATACATGGAATACATCATGTAAATTCGCAAGAGAGGGAGGTAAAGCCACTTGATAGGCCACTTCCCCTATCCTCTGCATAATCTGATACGGACCGACAAAACGTGGAGTGAGCTTTCTAGACTTCAAAGCTCTTCCCACACCAGTCATAGGAGTAACTCTTAAGAATACGTGATCTCCCTCTTGGAACTCAAGTGCTTTCCTTCTCTTATTGTGATAACTCTTTTGACGACTCTGCGACATTTTCATCCTTTCCTGAATCATTTTTTTCTTTTCAGTTGTTACTTGGACAATCTCTGGCCCAAGCACCAAACTCTCTCCTGACTCATACCAACATAATGGCGTACGACAACGTCTACCATACAACGCCTCATATGGAGCCATCCCGATACTAGCATGAAAACTGTTATTGTACGTAAACTCGACCAACGGAAAATGACTATCCCAAGACCCTCCTTGGTCTAATACACAAGCTCTCAGCAAATCTTCTAAAGATTGGATTGTTCTTTCCGTCTGACCATCCGTTTGCGGGTGATAAGCAGAACTCATCCTCAACTTAGTACCCAAGGCATCCTGCAAACTCTTCCAAAACCTCGATGTAAACCGCAAATCTCTATCCGATACAATACTTGAAGGTACACCATGCAACTTCACAATTTCCACAATATAAATCTCAGCTAACCTTTGCATGGAATGGTTAATCCTCATCGGCAAGAAATGTGCCGACTTAGTTAACCAGTCAACAACTACCCAAATCGAATCATTACCTCTAGCAGTCTTAGGCAACCCAGTCACGAAATCCATGGAAATACTATCCCATTTCCACTCAGGAACATTCAATGGTTGCATCATACCGGAAGGTCTCTGATGTTCTATCTTCGACTTCTGACATGTCAAACAAGCATATACAAATTCAGCAATGTCTCTTTTCATACCCGGCCACCAAAACAATCTGCGTAAATCCTGATACATCTTCGTAGCACCAGGATGAATACTCAGTCGACTCTTGTGCCCCTCTTCTAAAATGCTCTTTTTAATTCCTATAATATCTGGAACACATACTCTATCTCGGTATCTCAAAACTCCATCTTCATCAACTCGAAAATCACCTGCATTGCCCTGATTAACCAACATCAATTGATCAACTAATTTCAAATCAGATTTCTGACCCTTACGAATCTCTTCCAAAATCTCACTGGTCAGCTTTAACATTCCCAATTTCACACTATCAGTATTAGTTTCACACAACAAGCTCATGTCCCTGAATTGCTCGATCATTTCCAATTCTTTCACCATAAGCATCGAAATATGCAACGACTTCCTACTCAAAGCATCAGCCACAACATTTGCCTTACCAGGATGGTAATTCAAATCAAAATCAAAATCTTTCAATAATTCAAGCCACCGCCTCTGTCTCATATTTAACTCTTTCTGATCAAACAAGTACCTTAAACTTTTGTGATCACTGAATACTTCAAATTTCGAACCAAACAAGTAGTGCCTCCAAATCTTAAGCACGAACACCACAGCTGCTAACTCTAAGTCGTGAGTAGGATAGTTCCTCTCATGAACTCTTAACTATCTAGAAGCATAAGCAACCACCTTATTATCCTGCATCAAAACTCCACCAAGACCCATCTTGGAAGCATCACAATAGACTACAAAGGACTCATTTGGATTCGGTAAGACCAACACAGGCGCGATCATTAATCTTTTCTTCAGTTCTATAAAACTCTCTTCACAAGAAACATCCCACACATACGCTTGACCATTCCTAGTCAATTGCGTCAACGGTAAAGCTATCTTATAAAAACCTTCAATGAACTTACGATAGTAACCAGCCAACCCAAGAAAACTACGAATTTCTGTAGCTAACTTCGGAGTCACCCACTGCAATACCACATCAATCTTTGAAGGATCCACTGAAATTCCACCACTTGAAATTACATGGCCGAGGAAACTCACTTCCCTTAACCAGAACTCACACTTAGATAATTTAGCAAACAATTTCTTTTCTCTCAACACTTGCAACACAACCCTCAAATGCTCGGCATGTTCCTCTTCTGATTTAGAATATACCAAGATTATCATCTATGAAAACCACCACGAACTTATCCAGATACTCATGAAAGATCCTATTCATATATTCCATAAACACACCAGGCGCATTAGAAACCCCAAACGACATCACTATATACTTGTAATGCCCATATCTCGTCCTGAAAGCTGTCTTCGGAATATCATCAGCTTTAACTCGAATCTGATGATAACCAGACCTCAGATCAATTTTACTAAAGACACAAGCACCTACTAGCTGATCCATCAAATCATCGATCCTCGGAAGTGGGTACTTATTCTTGATAGTCACTTTATTCAACTGTCGGTAATCGACACACAATCTCATACTACCATCCTTCTTCTTAACGAGCAACACCGGAGCACCCTAAGGAGAAACACTGGGTCTAATGAACCTCTTCTCTAAAAATTCTTCTAATTGTTTCTTCAACTCATTCAACTCTGAAGCCGAAATTCTATAAGGAGCCATCGAGACAGGATTCGTACCCGGTACTAAGTCCACATAAAAATCAATTTCACGTTCCGGTGGTAAATCACTTATATCACCAGGAAACACATCTTGAAATTCACATACCACAGGCAACTCTGCACTGACAGTCTTATCGTCAACTTGCAATGACGCAGACACTGCAAACATCAAAGCTTCCTCTAATACAAGTTCATCCACTTGCTTAGCAGATAAAAACATCAACTCACCATGCTCACTCAACTCAGGGAACTTCACTGTCTTACTATAACAATTAATATGAACATAATTGAATTCCAACCAGTTCATACCAAGGATAACATCAATTTGGTGTAATGGTAGGAACACCAAATACATCACAAAATTCTTCTCGAAAATTGTCAAAGGACACTTCAAACAAACAAGCATGGTAGTCACAGAACCATTAGCAGGAGTCTCTATTATCATATTACTGTTCATATTAGACAACTTTAAATCCAATCTATTAGCACACTCAAGAGAAATAAATGAATGTGTAGCTCCAGTGTCAATAATAGCAATCAACTCAATATTATTAATTAAACAGGTACCTCTGATGAAGTTGTCCTTCTTTGGAGCTTCTGAACCAGCTAATGCAAAAACTCTTCCAGCATTCTGAGAAGTAGCAGCATTCTTATTTGGTTTCTGACATTGGGCGCTGATATGCCCCTGTTCATCATAATTGTAACAGGTTGGGCCCTCATTAGGACAATCACTCATCTTATGCCCAAGCTTGCCACAACGGTAACATTTCATAACTCTGGTGGTACACGCATCGGCCTTATGACCTACCTCTCCACACTTGTAACACTTAACAGGTACATTAGCAGCTCCCCTACTTTGCATCTTCTCATCAGATGCCTTCTGCTTCCCTTTATCACCAGTAGTCACATAAGGTTTCCCTCTATACTGAATCTTGTCTTTCTTCTCACTCAGCTGTTTATAGTAAGCTGATCGAGCTCGACTGTCCTCATCATAAATACGGCTCTTATCGACCAACTCTGCATACTTGCGAATTTTTTGGCATCCAATTCCCTGCTTAATTTCAGGTCTCAGCCTATTCTCAAACTTAAGGCACTTGGAAAGTTTAGCATCTGCCCTGTTGTAGTGAGGACAAAACTTCACTAGCCTTTCAAATTTGGCAGCATACTATGCCACTGTCATGTTTCCTTGCTTCAGTTCAAGGAATTCTACCTCCAACTTACCACGAGCATCTTCCGAAATATACGTCTTAAGGAACTCCGCCTTAAACACAGTCCAAGTCACCACAACACAATCATCCTCTAGACGCTGGCGAGTATTATCCCACCAGTCTTCAGCTTCCTCAGACAACATATGAGTTCCAAATTAAACTTTCTGCGCGTCAGCACACGCCATCACTCTGAAAATCTTCTCAATTGCCTTGAGCAACTTCTGTGCGCTCGCCGGGTCATGAGTTCCTTCAAACACAGGTGGATTATTCCTCTGGAATTTCTCCAATGCACGAAACTCATCATGCGCATTGTTTCGAGCAGCAGTCTGAGCAAGAGCTGCAATAGCATCAGCGAGAGCACGCGTGTTATTTCCATCCATTCTGCACAACACTTACCACATCAGAAGAGAATAATCGTTAAGTAAATAACGACTTGACAACAGACTGACCACAACAAGACTTGGCCGGACAGACCGACCTGCTCTGATACCGCTAATGTAACACCCTTCTACCCCAAAACATAATATTTATATAATATCAGAGTAATCATCTAAAAAGGGTATCACATATCATCATAATTCAACACAAACAGTGTCCTGTCCCGTAACACGGGTTAATCAACATCAAGAATATCATAAATCATTTCGCAGCGGAATTTAAACTTCATAATTCAAAACTTCATAAACATAATTTTCACCATCCTGAATTTAACATCATAAAATGGAAAACATTTATCCAGATAACAACATAACTGAAAACAGTTTAACAAAAGAAAACTCATCCCAGTGTTACATGACACAGAGCAGGACACATAAACCAGAACCACTTCTAAGGAACACTAAAGCACGTTCCGAGACTCATGAATACTCCTATTGCACTGCAGGACTATTCTTCGACATCTGCAAGTTACCCACGAAGGAGGCAACATTTCCAAGCAGGCAGGGTGAGTAATCATAATATATCATAAACGTACAGAAATATAAAATCATAAATAAATTAGTACACATATCATGACATCATCAACTACAAAATTCAGCAACAACCACAACACGATCATGAAATCAAACAACACCATCACAGTCATGAAATTCATCCAGAATAAGCAACTCTAACATCCTGATATGAAATATGCATGTGGTACCATTTTCATCATGAGATGGATACATGACCATCAACCCTCCACAAAGGAGCACATCGTAAATCATCGAGACACTTCAATCCACACAATGGGATTGAAGTAGAATAAATAGGCCGAAGCCCCATCGTGAATGTTATGAAATGCAATGATGCGCTACATCGTAAATTCATCAAAATAATTCGCATCATTCATTTCAATCAGCAAAACAATCATCAAATAATCATATATATCATCATGATATTACACCCAGAACACTGGTTCTATAACCACTCTGACACATCAAGAATTGACCCGTACCCGATAAATTATGAGGTAAATACAAGGTTATTTCATAAATTCATTTATCAAAACGATTGCATTTTTCTCATTTTTATTCATCAAAATAAAGTTCAGTTTATGCTCTATCCGACGCTTCAAACGGAATGCGAATCGGACTTACGGTTTGAAAGTTATGAATTTTTAAAGAATTATAATTTGCCATCCGAACAGTGTTAATCGGTTAACCAAAGCGTTAACCGGTTAACGCCTGCACAATTTTAGAAAATGCCCAAAATTTTCAATGGTTAACCGGTTAACCAAAGCGTTAACCAGTTAACGCACGTTTTACAGCAGCAATTTGCTGCTTCGTACAGACTGTTCCAAAACCCCCAAAATTCCAATTTTTCCAATACGGGTTCATCTCATTTCACCTCAAAATCATTCCAATACATCAAATAAAACATCATAACATCATAACAATCATTTATACCATCATTTATAGGATTCAACACATTTTTCTAACTCTATTTCATCAAGATTTTCTCATAAACTCAACCTAACTCAAAACCCCAAAACTCATAAAACTCATACAATCTTAACCTATTCATAATCCAATTCCTACACATTTACCATAGATTATAAAAACTCCCCATACCTTAGAGAATTTCTCCGCTTTACACTCTTCTCCGGGGTTCTCCACAGCCTCCTGACTCTGAGCTTTCTCTTTCTTCAGAGCACTTCACCAAACACGATAGAAAACCACAATGAGAAAATTGATCGTGTATTCCTTTTTACCCACACACATTCCAGTTAAGTCTTTTCCCTCTTTACCCTCATAATTTTCACAGAAAGACCACCTTACCCTTTTCTTTAATATATTTTTAATAATAATACTAAAATAGTATAATAAAACACTATTTATCCTTATTATATAAAAATACTCTTTTTCTCCAAAATTCTCTAATTAATCCAAACACTCCAATTTTTCTAAATTAATTAAATAAATGATTAAATAATTAAATTTATATTTCGGGGCGTTACACCCACCACAAGACTTACTCAATGCTTCTCGTGGGACTTAGTGTAATACCCACCACAAGCCCAAACCATACCGATGCTTACCATGGGACTCAGTGTAATACCCACCACAAGACTTACTCAATGCTTCCCGTGGGACTCAGTACAATACCCACCACAAGCCCAAACCATATCGATGCTTCTCGTGGGACTTAGTGTAATACCCACCACAAGACTTACTCAAAGTTTCCCGTGGGACTCAGTACAATACCCACCACAATCCCAAACCATACTGATGCTTCTCGTGGGACTTAGTGTAATACCCACCACAAAACTTACTCAATGCTTCCCGTGGGACTCAGTACAATACCCATCACAAGCCCAAACCATATCGATGCTTCCCGTGGGACTCAATGTAATACCCACCATAAGACTTACTCAATGCTTCCCGTAGGACTCAGTGCAATACCCACCACAAGCCCAAACCATACTGACGGTAACTCAAGCCTTTACGGATGCTTCCCGTGGGACTCAGTGTAATACCCACCACAAGACTTACTCAAGACCCTTCGGAGGATACCGCATATAACACATCAAGGATTCACAAAGACCTACGATAAGCCTAAGCATTTCATAAGTCATACCATCTAACAATTTCTAGTCACAATACTAGGTTACGCTATTGGTTTATGGTATGATTTCCTAACTCTTTTTTCATCCTTGATACTTTTAACTATATAGTTTTCAAACATATAACTCTAACATTCTTGTTTAATTATCCCCATTATACTAATCCCACAATGATCTCATTGTCTCTATTCTCCATCAATTCTCATGATTATATATGTTTTCCATAATTAAAGCATGTTCCACAATTTGAATAGTACCATAATTCCTTAACTAACATAATTACAGTTAATCAGAAAAGTCGGGTAAAATTCGGCTCAAAATAATATTTATCGGTCTCAAATGATAGAACATATTATTAGCTTCAAAACGATATGTGGAACACTGAAAATGGATAACCGGATCACAAGTTATGAATTAAAACACAAAACATCAACTTCCAGGTCTCGCTAAGTGAGGGGATATGCTCGCTAAGTGAGCAACTCCTGATATTCCGACCTTCCTAGGAATTGACCTGCTCGCTAAGAGAGCTCCGCGAATTCTGCAGAAAACCAGTCGCGAAAGGTACTTCTCCAAGGTTCCAAAATTCACCCAAACCTCATCCAACGGAGGAATCAACTACCAAGCATGATTATACTCGTATATTAACTAACATACTTTGATTTTACCGAGTTTTAACCGTTAATCTATCAATTTCTAAGATTTTCTACAAAACCCTAAAAACCATTAACTCAACCAAAACTCAAAGAAAAGGTTTCTAACTAAGAACCCACCTTGCAATCGATGAGGAGGTTGGTGAATATGAAGATTTGATGAAGAAATGGTGAAGGTCCAAGCTTTCACTCTTCTTAGGTTTTCTTCCTCTTCTTCCCTTCTCCCTTTCTTTCTTTCTTTCCTCTTTCCTTCTTTCTCTTTTTCTTTCCCTTACCAACTTTCTTTCTCTTCCTTCTTATAAACCCTTCTTTTCTCTTTTTATAGAATAATTACCATTCATTAGTTAGTAACACTTACTTGTCCAATTTGAGAGTATCCAAAAATGTCTCTGAGTCGAATATTTAATAAAGCCTCAATGTCAGATTATACTTAATTAATTATATTAAGTTCATCAGTTGCTCTAATTACTTTAACCGAAAGCTATCAGAGTACACCAGAACCCTATTAAACTTAATTAATATTATCCATAGCACTTAATTAAATACGGGGTATTACATCCTCCCCTCCTTGAATTGAAATTCGTCCTCGAATTTCCTTTACTCATCCGCAACGACAGTTTACGACATTGTCTTAGATCCACACTTATCTTTAATTCTCTTACATATTCTAACATAATCAAATTCCAATTTTAGTATGCGGCTCAAAGTCCTTGTTTCATAACAAATCATACCTCACATCCTTACTCATACGCTCATTTCCAACATTGGGTTAATTCCCAACTTGCCATTCCACAATTTATCTGTTGCTTCATACTTAATCACTCGGTCTCATCTTTCCGTCGAAGAAACATACCATGCTAAAACCTTCCATTGGTTCACAACACAAGACATAACACTCCGCCTTGATTCCGGAACACACAACACTTGACAAGGTTTCATAAGGTATCTTGGCGAGATCTTATCTTCATACAATTTCCCAACAAAAGCTTCTATTAAGATCCTCCAATCACTAACACCATATCAAAATTTGTCAAACGACTTTCTATACCAATTCCACTTGATATTTCAAAGCCTAACAACGGAGATACTATGAAATCTTAAACAATACTAAGTAACTGATGGTCTATGGGGAAACACTTACCCATTGGAGCTCTCATCAACCAAAATAATAAGAACTTGCAAGGTGTAACGATAAAACAATCTGCCTGACAACCGCTTAGTAGTGACCTCGGTCCAAACTATCCAGCGCTGCACTGTTGCAATCATAACTCACACAAATTCCAATTTCCATTCTAAACTCGAAACAATTCATCCAATTAAGCTCAACCAATTTGACCATGGTTACTATTCTCCGTATCAATTCTCTTTACAAAAATTTTATTCACTCGAGATTTCTATCAACATAAGGTCTCCATCAATAAAATGCAGTAACGCCACAGAACTTATAATAGCCAGTGAGTCACCAATACCAAACTCAAATTATCCTTAGAATGCTTGCGGGTTTCTATAACACTTGAGGTTAAGAATTTGACGATACTAAATTGACCAATTGTTTAACTCGTGTCCACACAATAATCTAAATACCAAAACTTTTCCTAGAAGATCAACACTTCGTTATCAGATACTTCGAATAGAGCCAAGATGGACTTACAGTTCGGAAGGTACGATTCTCTAAAGTTCTCCACAAAAGTCGTGTGTTAATCGATTGCCCATCCGAGGTTAAACGATTAAACATAACTAAACTTGTTCTTCTTATTAACGAACAATCCAACTCAACATTACCAATTCAGACCACGCCATCTTGAAATATGATTTTCACTCTCGATGTCCAGACATGCACACAACCACTAGCCGTTCACAAATCGAGATAACACAAACGGGCACAACATGCAGATCACAAATCCAACAAGCAACGGAGTAGAATTACCATTTTGTCACGGTAACAACACGAATACTCAACGGAATGGCTCGATTCCACTTGCACAATGACATTGTCAAAAGGTTTCTGTCGCAAGCTAACACTTAGTGTAGCGGTAAAATCATGAGTGTAAGTTATCGGTTAACTTAACTCAAAGTAAACAGAGTCACCACCGCGTTTTATTTTTATTCCAAGAGGAAAAGGAAAAAAGAGCGAATAAATCCCAATGAATCTAAAAGCAAAAAAGCTAAATAAACACAACAGAGAAATAGGTAAGGGGATAAGTTACACAATGGGAAGGTTTTACGCACCCAAAATGTCTGTGGTACTCCACGGGAGCCCTTTGAAAAATTTACTGCTTTTGGTTTGAAAAAGGTTTGTTAAATGAGAGATGATGGATGAGGAAAGAATTATTTTTTAATATTTTTGTGTTTGGAGAGGATTACCACCTCATGCCTACGTACCCACAAAGTGCAATGTAAGATCAAAACCCCGTAGTTCATGATACAAATAGTGAAAAGGGTTGGTTGTAATTGATTTTATTAAGTGAAGAGAATTTGTCATCTTCAAGTAGATGGCCAAACAAACTACCATGAGAATGAAGACATGGACATACATCATTAAGGGGAGGGCGCCAACTCTGATAAAATCAATGAGTATGCCACTAAACCCCCACAAATGACAAGAGACTCAAATAAATCAAACTACAACCATGGAGATTGAGAGACTTGCATCCGACTAAAGAATAATGACTCATAATCGGCACTCTTTCAAAGAAAATAAACAAAAGTGCACAAAGGCACAAAATAACTTGAATGAGTTCGATTCTTTTTATTTTTTGAATTAAGGTCAACATGATTAGATTAATTTATTTTAAAAGAAAAGAAAAAGAGTAAAAGCTACTTGACAAGAATCAAGGTTTTGGTTTATTAAAGAGGTGATGGTTTAAAAAGAAGGAATCCTTTGAATAAGGGAGAATATTTTGAAAATTAAAGAATGGGGAGATGAAGGGACTATCCTTAAAAAAAGAAAATAAGAAGATAAGGGAAGAAAGATCTAACCAAACTTGATGATACTTCAAATTATGAGCATAAGAGTTCCATCCTTATAAGCTAGCAAATGGCCAAATAAAGGCAAGTTCCAACTTCATGAAGATCAAGGCAAAGGAAATGTGTCCTAAGAATCTAAGTCCAAATCTTCATTCCAAAGCCAAGGATAGTAACCAATAGTCCACAAATTAAAGTCACAAGTTTTTAAGAAGTTTAATCCTTTATTAATGTTTTTGTGTCTAAATGGACAAAAGAAAAATCATCAAAACAATAATAAGAGCAAATAATAAACATGATATGGATGAATAAAACATAATAAAGCAAAATAAAATAAAAGCGATAAAAATGCAAGAAATTAAATGTTAGTAGCAAAAGAAATAAAAATGCAAGAATATAAAATATTAATAATAATAATAATAGTATAATAATATTTACATAAGAGTGGTATGGTGAACTTAATCAACCACAACCAAAAGAGTAACCAAAATCGAAAGGCAACCGGATCCGCTTAGCATCTTACACTATAGCGATTAATCAAGGCAAGCCAAACCGAATTAAATGAAGTTTGAAAGGAGATTGGAAGACCCAAAGCACCTATGCATCAAACATTCATAAGTCTCGATTCTTAATGCAATACGATTAACCACTTTGGGATTACGTGATCAACAAGAGATCCGGTCCACGAAAGTGCAAGTACCCAATTAGATTTTTATTCCAAAGTCGGGACACATTTAGGTCTATGTTAAGCAATTGTTGAGTAATTTACGAAGTAATTACCTTACAAATGAGGTCGGCCACCACCAATTAAGGTGCATAATGTTAGTGCTAATGCATGCGAGATAAACGATATATAAATCGTTATCCGGACGCGATACTGCACAAAACTAAAGGTGAATACCAAATTGAGCCACACTCATGGTATTCTTCCCTCCTTAAGTTCAATCACTCATCTCAGTGGATTCAAGCATGAAAATGTATCACTAACGCAAAGTACCTTAAATGAATTGAATAATCCACTTAAAGGTAGTTTTGAATTAATGAACATTAACTACTCTAATCTACAACCAAAGTTCATTGAAATTAAGGAGAAATCACTCTCAAAAGTGCTTCCCAAGGTAAAAAATAAAAAGGAGGAAGAAGAAGAAGAAAGAGGAACCAAAAAGGGGCTTGAAACAAGCCAAAAACACCATTCTGACTTGTGTTAACCGGTTAACCAATTGGTTAACCGGTGAACGCAGGCAAAATCTACGCAGTTTTAAAACTGGTTAACCGGTTAACCGGTTAACGCTGTACCAGAGGCAAAAAAATGCAGAAAATTCAACATGATCCATTTTGAAATATTTTCTCAAACATTTGATGATCATGATCTGAATTTGCAGGAATTTTAAAACCAAAATACAGTGGAATCCCTGCAATCAAACAACAAATAAAGATCCAAAGGATCTAGAATAAAAAGCACCAAAGATCTACATCTTGAATGTTGATGGTGAATATAGGTTTATGGAGAAAGATGAATTACCAAAAGCTCTTCTTCAAATTGGACCAAATCAAGCTTAGATCTAATGAAATTGATGAATAAAAGAAGGAAAGGATGAAGGTTTAGCTCAAGTTAGTCAAGAATTCAATGTGAATTCTTGATAACTTCAAAAGAAAGAAAGTAAGCTTTAGAGAATTTGTTGTTGAGGGAGTATTTTGCAAGAGGTTTTGTGGCTCTCAAAAGCTTGGTGAATGAATGAAATTATGATTCTATTTAAAGACTTCAGGTATGAGAATTTGGTGGAATGGAGTTTGCTTTGGTAATTAAAATTAGGCTTGGTAATTGCAATTTTGGTGGGAAATGGAAAAAAGTGGTGATTAGTGAGGGTTTATGGTAGGAAAGGATCAAAGTTATGTAGAGAAATCAGAAACCAATGGATCTAGAATATTCAAATTAAATCAATGATCTAAGGGTGCTGAATTTGAATAAAGTATTCAAATTTCGCACTGGTTAACCGGTTAACCAAATGGTTAACTGGTTAACCAAGCCAAAATTTGAATATTTTATTCAAATGAGGTTGCTTGGTTGTCGTGGCCCGATTTTTTGTACGTCTAAGAAATAAACACATGAACCTTGGAAATACTTTGAATGAATCAATTAACTTGGGAAATCCTTGATCAGATAAATTTGAATTATTTGCGGATCAACTTCGACTTTTGTCTATGAAATTTACTCGAGCTGCATGACTACTATTTTTTTGGCATTTTCAATGGTTCCTCTTCCTGAAAAAGGTTAGTAAAAGGAAACAAAAATATATATATTTTTATTTTGATTAATGGTTAGTAAACATGAACAAATGAAGTAATTAAAGACAACGGTGATCCCCTGCGAGGCATAAACCTATCCCGAGAAGAACCGAGCAACCAACACGATCTTGTTTGTATGCAAGATGTATATCAAAATGCGAAGAAAACTTAGGGAAAAAATTAGGGTGCAACACTTAGTTTGTCCATAAACAAAATCCAATACACAATCCTTATTGGGTAAAAACAAGATGATGAACACCTTATGCCGAGTATACAACCTTGTTCTCTCTCTTTAATTCCTTGGCTAGGATTAAAACAACAACAACATTCTCAATCTCATTAGAGACAAATTCCAAATACTTCGATTATTCCTTACACTTGGAAACTGAGGCAATGCACTCCTCTGAAGAACCTTCGATACCTCTACTTACATATAATTCAGGATTCCCTTACTTTCTACTAATCATTTCATAGAATGTTTCCACAGCCTTCTGCCGCAATAAGAACGCTCCAATCGGCACTCAAGTCCAAATGTATGCATCTTAGAAAAGATCTAACTTTCGAAACTTAATAATATTAACCAGTCACTAACAGGAGGGTAACCAATTACTCAAACACAGAAGCAACTTCTGGTCTTCATTGTTACCTAAGCCTCCCAGCTCATTCCAATCGTAACTAAAAGTTATAACCATCACCAACAGATGATTCCACCAACCAATGCTGAAAGAAAACATCAGACACGTTATGGTTAGCGGACATGTTCTCATCAATCCAAGCAATAGGTTACTGCGAACCATATTACAAATCCATCTTATACATATGCAAAAGTTCAGTGCAAGGTGATAACTAATCAACTCGACCTCCACAACTGCTTTCCTTACATCAAAATATTTCTTAACCAAGTCAACAACAACTCCAGGAGAGTCCTTCCATCCACCATTCTTGTAGACCATCAAACGTCAGGACGTCCGCTCTTCTTAAAAATTCATATAATATCGAGTTAATGACCGCCCAAAACAAGTCTCTGAATTTGTAGGCTTGCCTTATACTTATTCAATCTCATTCATTGACAATCATGTCCTTGGCGATGTTTTCTTTCAAGCATTCAGACAGTTACATCAAACATATAACTCTAACATTCTAGTTTAATTATCCCCATAAATTAATCCCATAATGATCTCATTGTCTCTATTCTCATTATTTAATACGTTTTCCACAATTAATGCATGTTCCACAATTTGAATAATACCATAATTCCTTAACTAACATAATTACGGTTAATCGGGAAATTCTGGTAAAATTCGGCTCAAAATAATATTTCTCGGTCTCAAAAGATAGAACATATTATTAGCTTCAAAATGATATGTGGAACACTGAAAACGGATACCCGGATCACAAGTTATGAATTAAAACACAAAACATCAACTTCCAGGTCTCGCTAAGCGAGGGGATATGCTCGCTAAGCGAGCAACTCCCTGTATTCTGACCTTCCCAGGAATTGACCTACTCGCAAAGCGAGCTCTGCGAATTCTGCAGAAAACCAGTCTCAAAAGGGACTTCACCAAGGGTCCAAAATTCACCCAAACCTCATCCAATAGAGGAATCAACTACCAAACATGATTATTCTCGTATATTAACTAACATATTTTGATTTTACCGAGTTTTAACCGTTAATCTATAAATTTCTAAGATTTTCTACAAAACCCTAAAAACCATAAACTCAACCAAAACTCAAAGAAAAGGTTTCTAACTAAGAACCCACCTTGCAATCGATGAGGAGGTTGGTGAAGATGAAGATTTGATGAAGAAATGGTGAAGATCCAAGCTTTCCCTCTTCTTAGGTTTTCTTCCTCTTCTTCCCATCTCCATTTCTTTCTTTCTTTGCTCTTTCCTTCTTTCTGTTTTTCTTTCCCTTACCAACTTTGTTTCTCTTCCTTCTTATAAACCCTTCTTTTCTCTTTTTATAGAATAATTACCATTCATTAGTTAGTAACACTTACTGGTCCAATTTGAGAGTATCCAAAAATGTCTCTGAGTCGAATATTTAATAAAGCCTCAGTGTCAGATAATACTTAATTAATTGTTTTAAGTTCTTCGGTTGCTCTAATTACTTTAACCGAAAGCTCTCAGAGTACACCAGAACCCTATTAAACTTAATTAATATTATCCAGAGCACTTAATTAAATACGAGGTATTACAACATCTCAGCTGAGGATCGTAGAACTTAAGGAATGTATGGAAAATGTCATGTTGCTCTGGAGTAGCCTTATTCACATAAGTCAGAATCAATCTATACTTCTTCCTTAAGTTGTCCAACATTTTTCATCCATTAGGCCAATCAACTCTTGGATATCTTTTGTTTCATGCTTTGGGAAATTATAATGCATATTGTTCTTTCTGGGACCACTTTCAGTCATCTAGAAGAAAAGCATAAAGTACCACTGAAATCGGGAACACTAGATAATAACCTGAGAAAGAAAAACACAAATGGTTAATGATGTTATGATGCAATGCAAGGAATGTGATCAGTGACATGTGTCTGGTGTTGGTGTTGATTAGTGAGCCAAGTGAGATAATATCAAGATATCAAGAACCTCTGGTTTCAAGAACACATGTATCAAGAATAATAGTATCTGAACCATAGTAACATTATCACTGAGGAGAATCATAACCAAGGTATGTAAGAAATCACGGTTACCTGCAAACCTATAAAAAATCCCGCCCACTCTCACATGTATGGTCCTAGAAAAGTAGGATCCTCATAATCAAATCTCAAAATGAGAAGCAATAACACATTCATCCCTTACGATACAATACAAAGAGATCAACATTTGATTAACCAAAATAAAAAGGTCATCCTATGCAAGTTCCTAGTGGGCCCTCGTGTGCAAATGGGTTTGCCATGTAAACATGGTCTACCACTGTCACAACTAGAGAGGAATGTTTCCACAAAGGTCCTCAGTGATCGGTCCCCATATCCATATAACTATCAAGGTTGTATCTTGGAATAGGGAAGACCCATATAACATAACATTTCCAAGACGATCGCAATCTGGGTGTGGAACTCACTACTACTTGCATGACAAGAGATCGTGAAAGCAAAGTGATTGTTCATGCTGAAGTTTATGGTGCACTCGAGCCTGGATATTAGGCTCATCTCACAGTAACTCCCATCCCACTAAGAAAACCAGACAGTCTAGTATAATATGATGCATGGAATGTAAATGCGGAAAGTAGTAAATAAAGTAAATCAATAAACTGTAAATAAAACAGTAAAGCTAAACTAGAGCACACAACAACAAATAGTTAAACAACCAAAGAAACAAAAATAGACAAGCATTGGGTTTGATTCGAATAGGTGAAGGCAGGGTCCCTAATAGAGTCGCCAACTGTCGCTCTAGGGATTTCCATCTTGGTACAGACACGAAAGTGGCTAGGAAAAGGAATAGTCGCCAGCCAGGCATTTTTATCCCGAAGGAAGGGTAATGTTGCACAAACCCGGAAGAAGTAGAAAGTGGGGTCTCACGAACCAAAGAGAAGGGCAAGGGAGTCGATTACGAAAAGGAAGGTATTAGCACCAGGATCGTCCGTTGTACTCGACGGGATCCACATTTGCTAGCACTATTTCAAAGGGTGATGGTATTTGCTACTGCTGCAACTGCTACGGGAAAGGACTGAAAAGAAATAAGAAAGAATTATATGAAAGGATAAGGAGAAGAAATGACACAAAGAATGAGGAAAGAGACAAAAGGATTGTGTTCACCAAGCATCATCGCTTGTGCCTACGTATCCTGAAATTCTGTGATCAGGTATGAGATGTCGAATGAGATGTTCCAACACTTGACATATTTAACCAAAACTTAAAGTACAAGAAAATTAAACAACACAGTAGTTTGTTAACCCAGTTCAGTGTATAACCACACTTACATCTGGAGGCTACCAAGCCAGGAGGAAATCCACTATAAGTAATATTAATTCTAGACTTAAACCACCCAGTTTAATCTTTCACTTAATATCTACCCAATGCAATTTCTACCTAAGACACAACTTAGATATGAGTACCAACTCACTCCCCCTCAATCACACAGTGATCTTGTTTACAAGTTTAATAAAATTGAAGTCATACTTCAAACAAAACAGCTTGATCTTACTTCACAGTTTCAATCAAGACACAAATACACTTTTGCTTAAAAGCTCATAAAGTGGTACAATAAAACAACCTGCTATTAAAACTCAAAACACCCTATTTTGTCTTCTGAAATTCGTACTCAATTCTGAGATATTCTGTTGCTTAACTAGGTGTATGGATTTTGGGCTTTCTGTAGGTTAATCCAGTCCTAAAACGCATGCAGCTTCCACCTTGAATTAGGGTTTGTTACTTCCTAGATTCTAGGTGATTTAGTTCTTCTGATTATGCTGAAGTTTCATAACAACACTCCCTACAGATGCGCCTTATTCTGTTTTTGTCCATCCATAATTAATTCCAGATAACTTTCCTTAAATTACTCAGATCAGTTAGTCATTAATTAAATCTGGTAGCAGGTTTGAGATGTCACAACATCTGTTGGGACATCCTGAAAAACTGAACTTAAAACATTTACACAATGTCCCAACATCTGGTGTAACATCCTGAATTAAGTTCTTATACTCTGTTTGATAATGTCCCAACATCTGATAGGACATTCTGAACTGAATTCAACAATTCTTGTTGGTCAAAAATTCTGCCAATTCTAAACATCTACAAACTCCCCCTTTGGCTAATTTTTGGCTAACATATTTTTCTGGTTATCAGAGTGCAGCAGAAGTTCTTTTATCAGAGTATAGCAGTTCTTTTCTGTTGAGTCATGTGTGAGTTTACTCCCCCTCAAACATACATGTATTCAGATTTGTTGCAACAAAAATTTTCATTAAAACACACTGATTCAGTTCAGAAGCAAACAGAAGTTTTTCATTAATAGCTAAACAGCATCATACATTGTTGTTATTGTTGTTCTCCCCCTTGTTAGACATAAATTTGGGGCCAAAGTTACTAATTCAAAATTACAATGCAGCTGTCATTACATTTTTCCTCACATACAATTTTTCACTCAGACTCCTCATAGTCAGTTTCTTCATCTTCCTCAGTCTCCTCATCAGAAGTAGCAGCTTTCTGAGCACTTTCTTCAATCTCCAGCCTTTGGATAATCTCCTCAAGCTTCTGCTTCCTTGCATCCAGTTCTTTGCAAGTGCTCTTCAGTTCAGCAATCAATGTAGCTTTGGAGATTGGAGACTTTGTCTTTGAAAGACCAGCAGATGTCCCAGAGGGTGCTTCAACATCAGCTGCATGATGACTCAGGAACAGCTTGTAGTGGAAGGCCAGAGGGCTTTCTCTTTTGAAATTTGTGTCCTTCTCAGTGAGGATCCCAGGGTACTGACTCAGCACTATTCCACACAGCAAGGAAGGGAAGGCAATTGGCAGCTTTGTTGCAGATGATCCAGCATGGTTCAATGTCTGATCAAATATATAAGCTCCATAATCCAGTTTTGTTTGGGTGCCCACAGCAAATATGAACCTGCCCAATCCAGTAGATATTGAGGATGTATGGTTGGTAGGGACCCAGTTTGCTGTACCAATCCTGTTCAGCATGGCATATTTCCTTGTCAGCATGCTAACTGAGAGCTTCCCTTTAACTGGCCAAGCCTTGACCTGGTTAGCAGTGATAACCTTGCAGACCTGGTTATCAGTCTTCCCTAACTCATTTGGACCATCAGATTCTCTTCCAAGGTATTGGTTGATAACCTTAGGAGAGAATTCTACACACCTGCCTCTTACATATACTTTTCTAAAGTCAGCAGACTTACCATTGGCACAATCTTCTTGGAGGTTGACTATGAATTCCTTGACAAGCAGCTCATAGCAGGGAGAGAAGTTGGAGACAGTTTTGAAGAGGCCAGCAGAAGAGATGAGATCAATTAACTCTGTGCACTCAAGTGCATTACTGCTCATCTCTCTTTCAAGTGCTACCCTTCTTTGATAAACAAACTTCCATCTATTCACACTTGAAACATGATGAAAGGAGATGTTGTCCAAGGGAGCTTCTGGAACAGCAGTTGATGACCTTGAGGGTGCTTATTTCTTCTTTGGAGGAGATGTTGGGACATCTTCTTCAACATCTGAATCTGGAGGAGTGACAGCTTTCCTCTTTTGTGTTTGCACCTTGCTCCATTGTTTTGTAGGACCAAAGACAACTTTAGCTTTGTCCTTCTTTGGTGTAGCTTGCTTCTTCTCAGGAATTGCATGTCCTGCATTCATCTTTTCTTTCCTAGTCCTAAGCCTTTTGGCTATGCTAGGGTTTACAGAAGCAATGATTTCTGTATCAGAATCATGCTCTAGGTTCACAACAGGAGGAGGTTGAGCAGTCTCCTCTTCAGCTGATGGTTCAACAGAGATTTGATCTTCAGTGGAGGCCTTGTGCTGGTCCTCAGATATTTCTTCATCACTATCAGTGGAGGCCTTTTTCTGGTCCTCAGATGGTTCAACAGCAGCATCAGATGAGGCCTTTTGCTGGTCCTCAGATGTTTCAACATCTATTGGGACATCCTGTTGAGCAGGAGTGTCCTTTTCAGCCTGAGTTTGTTGATCTTCTTGTGGAGCTGGCATGGTGTTCAGAGGGATAGATATGCCACTTACCACTCTTTGCTCAGATAGGATCTTGGTTACCAACTCCTTTATGGAATCATCCACGTATTCAGAAGCTTTTGGAGTGTTGTATAATGGTGAAGGTATGCCTTTGGTCTTGCTGAAAACTTGATCTTTTGTTCTTTTTGGAGTTCTTGGCTTTTTAGCAAGAGGAACACTTCCTCTGATTTCGTCCATTGGAGTTGAATCCATGGGTACCACAGAAATGGGGGTTGCAAGCACCACATCTTCCTTGTTGAGGATTTCTTCAGAAATGTTAGGGTTTTGAGACATTTTCGAAGGAGGTGGATGAAGAGTTTTAGGGTTGATGAGTTCTGAAAAACAGTTAGAGAATGCAATTCGTTTTTGAGAGTATGATGAGAATATGGATAGCTGAAAGCAAGCTGATATTTTATAGGTAGCCGTTACTTGGAAAATTTTTAGGAGTGGAATACCCAAGGTGCTTGACCATACTGGTGTTGCCATCTGGTGCTTATGCCACACAATGTCATATGACATGTTGGCACATCTCCATAACTGCTAAATTTCACATAAGCAGATTCCCAATTTACCCCTTAGGTTTTCAAATTGAGTAGCATCCAAGGCTTTGGTAAATATATCAGCCAACTGCAGATTTGTAGCTACATGTTCCAGTGAAATTACTTCCTCTTCTACAAGATCTCTGATGAAATGATGTCTGATATCAATATGCTTGGTCCTGCTATGTTGGATAGGATTCTTTGATATGTTAATTGCACTTGAGTTGTCACAGTACAATGTCATGACATCTTGTGGGACATTGTACTCAGTGAGCATTTGCTTCATCCAAACCAACTGTGAACAACTGCTTCCAGCTGCTATATATTCAGCTTCAGCTGTAGATAAGGATACACAATTTTGTTTCTTACTGAACAAAGAAATCAAATTGTTTCCTAGAAAGAAGCATCCTCCTGAAGTGCTTTTTCTGTCATCAGCACTTCCAGCCCAATCAGCATCACAGAAGCCAGTAAGAATTGGTTTACATCCATGAAAGTACATTATGCCATAGTCACAAGTACCATTAACATATTTCAGAATTCTCTTGACTTGATTAAGATGACTAACTTTTGGATCAGCTTGATATCTTGCACATACACCTACTGCAAATGCTATGTCTGGTCTGCTAGCAGTCAAATATAACAAGCTTCCAATCATACTTTTGTACAGGCTTTGATCTACATTCTCACCCTTGTCATCTTTAATCAGCTTTAAATGTGTGGGGGCAGGAGTTCTCTTATGTGTAGCACTGTCCTTCCCAAATTTCATGACTATGTTCTTAGCATACTTGCTTTGGGAAATGAACACGGAGTCCTCCATTTGCTTTATTTGCAGTCCAAGAAAGTAGGTTAATTCTCCTACTAGGATCATTTCAAATTCAGATTCCATCTGATTGACAAAATGTTTAACCATCCTGTCTGACATCCCACCAAAGACAATGTCATCTACATATATTTGAGCAATCATGACATTTCCTTCTTCATCTTTAACAAACAGGGTTTTGTCAATTCCACCTTTCCTGTATCCTTGCTTGATAAGAAAAGTAGTCAGCCTTTCATACCATGCTCTTGGAGCTTGCTTCAGACCATAAAGAGCCTTCTTTAGTTTGTATACATGATTTGGACAACTTGGATCAACAAATCCTTTAGGTTGTTCTACATATACCTCTTCATTAAGATAACCATTTAAAAAGGCACTTTTCACATCCATTTGAAATAGCTTGAACTTTAAGATACAAGCAATTCCCAAAAGTAGTCTGATTGATTCAAGCCTTGCTACTGGTGCAAAGGTTTCATCAAAGTCTACTCCTTCAATTTGTGTGTATCCTTGAGCTACAAGTCTAGCTTTGTTCTTTGTAACAACTCCTTGCTCATTTGACTTGTTCTTATACACCCATTTAGTTCCAATCACATTTATGTCATCAGGTCTAGGAACAAGGTTCCACACTTCATTCCTTGTGAATTGACCTAATTCCTCTTGCATAGCACAAATCCAGTATTCATCAGTAAGAGCTTCCTTGATGTTTTTAGGTTCTATTTTAGAAACAAAACATGAACCTGAAATCACTTCTCTTGATCTAGTACTTACACCTCTGTTGGGATCACCAATTATCAAATCTTTGGGATGATCCTTCTGGATTCTGATGGAGGGAGGTTTGCTGGATTGTTCTGTCCTTGCATCAGTTTGAGTGAAGTCAGAATGATCACTCTTTTCTTCAGCTTCAGTCTTGATATCAGCAGATGTTCCAACATCTTCTGGAACATCTGTAGGAGCATCATCAATTATCACATTTATGGACTCCATGATAACCTTGGTTCTAGAATTAAATACTCTATATGCTCTACTGTTTATAGAGTATCCAAGAAAAATCCCTTCATCACTTTTAGGATCCATTTTTCTTCTTTGCTCCCTATCTTCCAGAATATAACAGTTACTTCCAAACACATGGAAGTACTTAACTGTGGGTTTTCTGCCCTTCCATACTTCATAGATTGTGGACAAAGTTCCTTTCCTTAGAGTAACTCTGTTATGGATGTAACAGGCTGTGTTCATAGCTTCAGCCCAGAAGTACAAAGGTAACTTTTTAGCATGGATCATAGCTCTTGCTGATTCTTGAATAGTTCTATTCTTCCTCTCAACTATCCCATTCTGTTGAGGAGTGATTGGTGAAGAGTATTCATGATTGATTCCTTCTGAAGAACAGAAATCTAAGAATTTTTGGTTCTCAAATTCTTTTCCATGATCACTTCTTATTCTGATCACACAGCTGGTTTTTCCCTTTGTATTCTTTGGCATAAGTCTTTGAATACATCAAATACATCAGACTTTTCTTTGATGAAATTTATCCATGTATATCTTGAAAAGTCATCAACCACTACATAGGCATACCTCTTACCACCAAGGCTCTCAACCTGCATAGGTCCCATAAGATCCATATGCAATAATTCCAAAACTTTGGAAGTTGTCAGATGTTGGAGCTTTGGATGGGACATCTTGGTTTGCTTGCCTATTTGACATTCACCACATATTTTGCCATCATCAATCTTCAGTTTAGGAATACCTCTCACAGCATCCATAGATATGGTTTTCTTTATGCCTCTGAAATGAAGATGACCTAGTCTTTGGTGCCATAGTTTCACTTCTTCTTCTTTAGCTAAAGAGCAAGTTGAAGTGAGACTGAAGTCTTGAGGTTCCCACATGTAACAGTTGTCTTTAGATCTGGCTCCTTTCATGACAACCTTTTGTTCTTTGTTAGACACTATGCATTCAGTTTTGGTAAAGTTTACACTGTACCCTTGATCATATAATTGACTTATGCTGATCAGGTTAGCAGTTAAACCTTTAACCAGCAACACATCATCTAGTCTTGGTACATCTGGACAGTCCAAGGTCCCAACCCCCTTGATTTCTCCTTTAGCTCCATCTCCAAAGGTTACATATCTGGATGAATATGACTTTAAGTCTACTAGCAAATTCTTCAGTCCAGTCATGTGTCTTGAGCATCCACTGTCAAAGTACCAGTCTTCTTTAGCTGATACTCTTAGTGAAGTATGAGTTATATATGCAACACCTTTCTTTGACCATTTGAGTTGAGATTTCTTTTGATACCTCTGCCCTGTGTATTGTTCATTAGTAGAGCACCAAGGTTGTTTGTTGATTTTGTTCTTGGGCATGTAGCTTTGATCAGCATGAAGACTAGCTTTTGGTCTCCATACCTTCTTGATGACCTCTGTCTTCTGCTTAGGGGGTTGCTGATCTCTTTGATGTCTATGCAGCACTTTCTTGGTAACTTCTATCTTCTGCTTAGGAGGTTGCTGATACATCTGATTTGGATATCCATGCAACTTATAGCAATGAGGTTTGATATGTCCAAATCTTCCACAATGATGACATCTCCATCTTTGATACTTCTTCTTCATTATGTTCTTTTCAGAATGTTGAGACATCTATTGGAACATTATGTTTGACTTTGTGTTCTTTTCATGATGTTGAGGCATCTGTTGGGACATTTTGTTTGACTGTATGGACTTTGAAGTAGTTTTGCTAGAGCTAGCTTCATCCTTATGAACTCTGTTAAATCCCAGTCCACTTTTATCTCCTGAATGCTTATTGTTGTTGAGAATAACATCCAGTGTACTTGAGCTACTGTTCAGCATTCTAACAGATTTGGACATGTGTTCCAACTTGGAGTTGAGAAGACTTACTTCACTTTTCAAGGTGTCAATGATCTCTAGATCACTTGCTTTTTCATCCTTTAGTGCCTTAATCTGCTTCTTTAGCTTTATACTCTCACTGCATATTTCAGTGCTTCTTTTGAATAGTTTTTTGTATGATTGCTCAAGTTCTTCAAAAGTAAGCTCCCCATCACTGGATTCACTTTCAGATTCACATAATCCAGCAAGAGCAGTGATATGCTTAGCTGATTCTTCTTCTGAATCACCTCCTGAGTCTTCATCAGACCAGGTTACAGAGAGTCCTTTCTTTTGCCTTTTTAAGTAGGTAAGACATTCATTCCTGATGTGTCCATATCCTTCACATCCATGGAATTTAATTCCTTTTTCTTGACTGGTCTTTTCATCATAATTTGACCTTCTATTAGCATCATAAGGTCTTTTGTTCTCAGAAGAGTTTGTGTATCTTCCACTTGGTTTGGATTTGTCTTCCATCCTTCTGAGAATCTTTTTGAATTGTCTTCCAAGCATAGCAATGTTGTCTGATAAGCTTTCACCAGTTTCTGATTCATCATCTTCTTCTTCATCAGTATTTGTTACCAAAGCTATGCTTTTGTTCTTCTTTACATTTGTGTCATTCATTCCCATCTCAAATGTTTGAAGGGAACCAATGAGCTCTTCAACTTTCATTGTGCATATGTCTTGAGCTTCTTCTATTGCTGTGACTTTCATGTCAAATCTTTTTGGCAAAGATCTGAGAATCTTTCTTACAAGCTTTTCATCAGTCATCTTTTCTCCCAAGGCTCCAGAAGTATTGGCTATTTCTAAGATGTTCATGTAGAATTCATGAATTGTCTCATCTTCCTTCATTCTCAAGTTTTCAAACTTGGTGGTGAGAAGTTGAAGTCTTGACATCTTTACCTTTGATGTTCCTTCATGAGTTGTTTTGAGAGTGTCCCAAACATCTTTGGCCAGCTCACAGTGATTCACAAGTCTAAAGATGTTCCTATCAATGCCATTGAATAAAGCATTTAAGGCCTTGGAGTTTCCTAGTGCTGAATCTTCTTCCTCCTTACTCCATTCTTCTTCAGGTTTCAACACTTTTGATCCATCTTTGGTGTCTTGGACAGGATGTTCCCATCCAATGTTGACTGCTCTCCAGGCCCTGTTGTCAAGTGATCTTAAGAATGCAATCATTCTTGGTTTCCAGTAGTCATAATTAGATCCATCCAGTATAGGTGGTCTATTTACTGATCCTATATCTCTGTCCATGTTTCCAGAATTTGTATTCCCTAGATCTCACCTAGAATAAACAGGCAGGGTGCCTGCTCTGATGCCAATTGAAATTCTGTGATCAGGTATGAGATGTCGAATGAGATGTTCCAACACTTGACAGATTTAACCAAAACTTAAAGTACAAGAAAATTAAACAACACAGTAGTTTCTTAACCTAGTTCAGTGTATAACCACACTTACATCTGGAGGCTACCAAGTCAGGAGGAAATCCACTATAAGTAATATTAATTCTAGACTTAAACCACCCAGTTTAATCTTTCACTTAATATCTACCCAATGCAATTTCTACCTAAGACACAACTTAGATATGAGTACCAACTCACTCCCCCTCAATCACACAGTGATCTTGTTTACAAGTTTAATAAAATTGAAGTCATACTTCAAACAAAACAGCTTGATATTACTTCACTGTTTCAATCAAGACACAAATACACTTTTGCTTAAAAGCTCATAAAGTGGTACAATAAAACAACCTGCTATTAAAACTCAAAACACCCTATTTTGTCTTCTGAAATTCGTACTCAATTCTGAGATATTCTGTTGCTTAAATAGGTGTATGGATTTTGGGCTTTCTGTAGGTTAATCCAGTCCTAAAACGCATGCAGCTTCCACCTTGAATTAGGGTTTGTTACTTCCTAGATTCTAGGTGATTTAGTTCTTCTGATTATGCTGAAGTTTCATAACAACACTCCCTACAGATGCGCCTTATTCTGTTTTTGTCCATCCATAATTAATTCCAGATAACTTTCCTTAAATTACTCAGATCAGTTAGTCATTAATTAAATCTGGTAGCAGGTTTGAGATGTCACAACATCTGTTGGGACATCCTGAAAAACTGAACTTAAAACATTTACACAATGTCCCAACATCTGGTGTAACATCCTGAATTAAGTTCTTATACTCTGTTTGATAATGTCCCAACATCTGATAGGACATTCTGAACTGAATTCAACAATTCTTGTTGGTCAAAAATTCTGCCAATTCTAAACATCTACATATCCCATTCGTGCAATGGAAAAGTTAGAACATTGTAGTTCGACTCAATAAGACTGACACATCTTGCTTGTGTTTTTAGGGTTTGAACTGCTTATGCCTATGCTCAGGTGTCTAACTCGTCTGGCTCGAGTGCATAGCGTCTTGAAAATGACAAGTAGGAGAAAGTTCTTTCATCTAGAATGAGGGATATGAGAAGAGAATTCCTGAAGGAAAGACGTTTATTGTTTGTTTGAAGTTTTTTAGAAGCTTTTTATTTGAGAGTTTGCATAGAAGAATGTATTCAAGTCTCATTCAATGGAGTGTGTACTTCCTAAATCACTCCAAGATGGAATGAATAAGAAACACACTAATTATGGATAAGACCCCCAAACTTAGTTCCAATGATAAAAGCTTAAGCACACTAGCCTATTTTCTTTATTAAGTGTTTTTGTTACTTTTGAATGAAGAAGTGGATTTTAGATTATTTGTGAAATAACTTTATGTTGATGACTTTTGCATCATGCTAGAAAAGCTTACATTACCCAAAGATGAGATATATGCAAGTGCCCCATGGAATAAGGCTCGTGACACATGAAGTTATTTCAACCTTTATTAGGTGTTTTTTATTTGATTTTTGAGATGAGAATAGAGAAAGATCCAAAAGAGCAAAGGGTAAAAAGCTAAAGGGGAACTATCAATCCTAAGAGTTATCATGCATGGATTCCCTAGGGTTAATGTGGTTTTAAGAGCACTATCCTAAAAGGAAAGGAGAAGAAGAGGAGAAGAAATAAGAAGAAGAAGAAAATAACTTATTTCAAAGATGGAAGCTAAGTTGTTTCTCAGAGGGATAAGAAAAAATTGTATAAGCAAAGTATCTTTAAATGCTTAATCAAACACAAATTGAATGCCCTATTTTTTCCTGGACTTTTATTCTGTTTTTATGTCCAGCGGGTCATTTTATGCGAAGTATTTTTTAACTGCATCTGAATTCATAGGGGACAGGAAATCTTCACCATCCATAGTAGTGAGCATCAGTGCTCCACCAGAGAAAACTTTCTTTACTATGAATGGGCCATCATAGTTCGGAGTCCACTTGCCCCTATGGTCTGTATGAGGAGGAAGGAGTCTTTTCAGCACAAGAACTCCCACTTGGTATTCCCGAAGTCTGACTTTCTGATCGAAGGCTTTCTTCATTCTCTTCTGATATAACCGCCCATGACAGATTGCAGCTAATCTCTTCTCTTCGATCAGATTCAGTTGATTGTACCGAGATCGGACCCATTCTACTTTGTTCAATTTGACATCCATCAATACCCGTAAGGAGGGTAATTCAACTTCAACGGGTAGGACTGCTTCCATACCATACACAAGTTGATACGGTGTTTCCCCAGTGGATGTTCTGATTGAGGTACGGTACCCATGCAAGGCAAATGGTAGCATTTCATGCCAGTCTTTGTAAGTAACCACCATCTTCTGCACAATCTTCTTGATGTTCTTGTTAGCTGCCTCGACAGCGCCATTTATCTTTGGCATGTAAGGAGAAGAGTTGTGATGTTGGATTTTGAAGTCTCGACACAGTTCTGCCATCATTTTGTTGTTCAAATTGGAACCATTATCAGTAATGATTCGCTCGGGTACTCCATATCGACAGATGATGTCTCTTTTCAGGAATCTGACTACCACTTGTCTGGTGACATTTGCATACGAAGCTTCTTCGACCCACTTGGTAAAATAGTCAATGGCTACCAGGATGAATCTGTGGCCATTTGAAGCAGTCGGCTCGATCTTTCCGATCCTGTCAATGCCCCACATGGCAAAGGGCCAAGGTGAAGACATCACATTCAACGGATTTGGAGGCACATGCACCTTATCTGCATAAATCTGGCATTTGTGGCACTTTCTGGCATAGGCACAACAGTCTGCGTCCATTGTGATCCAGTAGTAACCTGATCTCAGCAATTTCTTAGCCATTGCATGCCCTCCAGCATGGGTACCAAAAGATCCTTCATGCACCTCGTGCATCAGCAAGTCTGCTTCTACCTTATCAACACATCTGAGGAGTACCATGTCAAAGTTTCTCTTGTACAAGGAGCCATCAGTATTCAGGAAGAAACTACCATCTAGCCTTCTTAATGTCTTCTTATCATTGGATGATGCCCCAAGTGGGTATGTTTGATCCTCTAAGAAGTGTTTGATGTCATGGAACCAAGGCTTGTTATCTTTAGCAATGCCCACGGAGAATACGTATGCTGGTCGGTCAAGTCTGGATACTGAAATCTGAGGCACAAAGTTGGTAGCTTGAACTTTGATCATGGAGGAAATGGTAGCTAGAGCATCTGCAAACTGATTTTCATCTCGAGGGATATACTCAAGTTTGACTGTTGTGAAGAAAGTCAATAATCTCCTCGTATAGTCACGGTAGGGAATCAGATGCTCCTAGTGAGTGTACCATTTGCCGTTGGTCTGGTTGATTACCAAAGCTGAATCTCTGAATACAGTTAAAGTCTTGATCCTGAGGTCAATGGCTTCCTCAAGACCCATGATACAGGCTTCGTATTCAGCTTCATTGTTAGTGCAGTTAAAGGTGAGCTTTGCCGAGAAAGACATGTGAACTCCTTTAGGTGTAATAAGTACTGCACCAACTCCACGTCCATTCATATTAACAGCCCTATCAAACATCATTGTCCATTCTTCTTCTGGGTCAGGCCCTTAAGTGTGAACATACTCTTCATGATGTTTTGCTTTCATGAACATGATGTCTTCATCAGGGAAGTCAAATCTCATAGGCTGGTAATCATCAATGGGTTGCTCAGCCAGATAGTCAGACAGTACACTGCTTCGATGGCCTTTTGAGATGTGTACTGAATGTCATATTCTATGAGAATCATTTGCCATCTTGCAACCCTTCCGGTAAGTGCTGGCTTCTCAAATATGTACTTGACTGGATCCATCTTTGAGATCAATAAGGTAGTGTGGGTCAACATATACTACCTTAGTCGGTGAGCATCCCACGCTAAAGCACAACAAGTTTTCTCGAGCAGTGAATAATGTTGTTCACAGTCGGTAAACTTTTTGCTTAGGTAGTATATTGCATACTCTTTTCGACCAGACTCGTCCTGCTGGCCCAGCACACACCCCATTGATCCTTCTAATACTGTCAGGTACATTATTAGAGGTCTTCCTTCAACTGGAGGCATAAGAATTGGAGGTTCTTGTAAGTACCCCTTGATTTTGTCAAAAGCATTCTGGAAGTCTTCATTCCACCTGACCGTTTGTTCTTTCCTTAACAACTTGAACAGGGGCTCATAGGTTGCAGTAAGGTGAGATATGAACCGTGATATGTAGTTCAATCTACCTAGGAACCCCCGAACCTTTTTCTCAGTCTTTGGTGCAGGCATCTCTTGAATGGCTTTGACTTTGTCAGGGTCAACTTCAATTCCCTTTTCACTTACAATGAACCCCAGCAGTTTACCAGAACGTACCCCGAATGTGCATTTGTTGGGGTTTAGCTTCAGCTGGTACTTTCTCAGACGCTTGAACAACTTTGACAGATTTACCATATGGTCTTCTTCTGTGAGGGACTTGGCAATCATGTCATCCACATAACAGTCAATTTCTTTGTGGATCATGTCGTGGAATAATGTTACCATAGCCCGTTGATAAGTGGCATCAGCATTCTTCAGTCCGAATGGCATTACCTTATAACAGAATGTGCCCCAGGGTGTGATGAAAGTTGTCTTCTCCATGTCTTTAGGTGACATCTTGATTTGATTATATCCTGAAAATCCATCCATGAAGGAGAATACCGAGAACTGAGCCGTGTTGTCGACTAATACATCAATGTGAGGTAATGGGAAGTCATCTTTTGGGCTAGCTCTATTCAGATCCCGGTAATCCACACACATCCGTACTTTGCCATCCTTCTTAGGCACCGGTACAATGTTAGAAACCCACGGCGGGTAACTAGTTACAACAAGGAAACCGGCGTCCCACTGTTTTTGCACCTCTTCTTTTATCTTCATGGCCATATCCAAGCGAGTACGGTGTAGCTTCTGTTTTACTGGAGGACATTCTTCCTTTAGAGGCAGCTTGTGCATAACAATGTCGGTATCCAGACCTGGCATATCTTGGTAAGACCAAGCAAAGACATCAACGTACTCTCGCAGCATGTCAATAAGTTGTTCCTTCACTGAATCTTGCAGACGGGCTCTGATCTTCACTTCTTTCAAGTCTTCTTCGGTACCAAGATTTACTGTCTCAACTTCCTCCTGATGAGATGTGATAACCTTCTCCTCTTGCCTTAACAATCTGGCTAGCTCTTCAGGTAACTCATAATCTTCTTCAACCCCTTCATCGGCTTGATTAATCGGATTGTCGAAGTCATACGAAGTCATAGCAGTGTCGTTGTCGGTGCAGTCTGGAGGGCACTCTCTGCAAGGGCTTAGATTGGTTCATTTTAGTGATCAGTTTTATCTTGTTTAGAAAAAGTGAAAATGAAATTGTTTTGAAAACATTGCCATTTTATTGTTTTGTACAAAAAATGAAGAATGAGAAACAGTGAGCGGAAAAGGAGACTCGTTTGCAAAAGATGTCCTGATATTCATTAATTGATCGTTTGCACAAAATACAAGATGGCCCGATTACAAAATGAGTCCTGACATCTTGGGCAAGATGCAGGAATTGATGCATGCTTAAAAGACAGGAAATAATAATTACTCTGCAGGAGTAACTCTTATAATTTCCTGGGAAGACCAGTTAGAGACTTGGTTCCCCGGGATCCTTGGACGTATCCAACTTTCCAGGTTGCATTCGTCTTCTTCCTCATCTTCCAGACTGTTCACAGCATCTGGAGTAAGCATTCCCCCGCTGACAAATTTGGGCTCTGCTGCAGCCTCTGGTTGATCTTGTCGAGTTGGTCTGTAACCTAACCCGAATTTGTCTTCTTTCTTTTCTACTGGCAGCAACTTGCCCCAGCCTTGAGCGGTACCCTCCTCAACAACCTTTCGGGCCTGTTGATATGAAGTGATGGAAGTTCCAGACACATAGGTTGCTTCATTGATGTTAAGGGCCTCAAACCCCTGACTCATGGTCTTATGGATCTCTCCATCCATCTCTATATACTTGTATGTAGCCAGCTGGCTAACGAAAATGTCTTCCTCCCCGCAGATTGTGATGATTTGGCCTTCCCACTCAAATTTTAACTTCTGGTGAAGGGTAGATGTAACAGCGCCAGCGGCGTGAATCCTGGGTCTACCCAACAAACAACTGTAGGCCGACTGTATGTCCATCACGAAGAAGGTAGTTTTAAAGGTTTGTGGGTCAATCAACACAGGTAAAACAATCTCTCCAAGCACTGATCTCTTAGAGCCATCAAATGCTCTCACCACCAAGTTACTTGGACGTAATGCCAAACCATCATACTCCAGCTTCACCAAGGCTTTCTTTGGGAGGACATTGAGCGAAGACCCAATGTCTACCAGTACGTGAGAAAGAACAACACCTTTGCATTCTAAGGTGATATATAAAGCCTTGTTATGATTGCGTCCCTCCGTCGTTAAATCAGCATTTGTGAAGCCCAGTCCATGACTGGTATTAACATTTTCTACCACCGTTTCCAGGTGATTAACCGTAATCTCTTCTGGCACGTAGGCTGCGTGCAGGACCTTCAACAATGCATTCCTATGGGTTTCGGAGCACATTAACAATGATAATATAGAGATTTTGGAGGGTGTCTGATGAAGCTGGTCCACCACTTTGTAATCACTCTTTTTGATTATTCTCATGAACTCGTCTACCTCTTACTCAAAAGACGTCTTCGGAGTTTCTTTAACAGTTGGCTCTTCAAGTACCACATTATTCCCCTTTTCCTTAGCAACAGCTTCTGCTTCAGCATTGGGTCTTGGTGTTTGTGAGGCAAAAAGGCGCCCGCTTCTGGTGAAGCCTCCGCTTCCCCCAACATTGTCAACTTGTGGTGAAGAGGTTGATGAATCTAGAGTTATTTTCTTCCCGTCGCAGTATAGATCAGAGCCGTAGTGCCAAGGTATGGAATTATTGCTTTCATAAGGAACAGGTTCAGGCACCGTAATGGTGACCGGACTGATTGCTGCAGCGGAAGGAACTGTGATGGTATGCGGGTCGTAATAGATTGTGAATGGAGATCTGACAAGAGGTGTTGCAGTTTGTTGTTGGAAATTGCTGTTGGGATGAACATTTGCTGGGTCATAATAGATCGTGACCGTTGAGATATCTTCATTAGTGTTTGTTGGTGTTGTAGGTGTTTTCGTTGATAAAATGGGTGCTGATGTTGTAGAAGTATACGTTGCTGAACTCTGATCTGTTGAAATAATGGATGGAGTGATTGCTGGAGTTGTGGATGAATCAGTGGGAATGATAGTTGTTGCTGTTGTAGGAGGATCTATTGTTGCTGAAGAAAGAATTGTTTATGTTGAAGGAGAATCCATCGTTGCTGAAGAAGGAGTGCTGAGATTGTAGATGTCGTTGTGGTAATTTGCAAAATTCCATCTCTGATAAGGCCATCTATGCCAAGCCTTAGCCTCTCACAACCATTAATAGCAGTCTTGCACAATTTGCAGCAGGCCTCACAGCCCGGGAACACTTGACATCTTAAAAGTTGAGCTTTGACTTCTGCCAACGGTGTTTGAATCTGTGCAACATTATCAATTAGTACAAATGGTTGATCTTCCTCTATGGCATTAATCCTGGGCCCACCATGATTAGGCATAGGATTTCTGTTAACATTTGGAGGAGGTGCGAAATTGAGAGCTTTGGAATCGACCAAATCCTGAACCTTCATTTGCAAGGCTCTACACTTCTCGGTATTGTGACCAGGTGTGTTGGAATGAAAGGCACACCTGGCATTAGCATCATAATTCTTCGGGAGATTAAGAGGATATGGTGGAGCCAACGTCCTTAACTCAACCAGGTTAAGCTTCAGGAGTTGTGGCAGTAAAGCAACATAAGGCATAGGAATGGGGTCAATCACCCTATTTGCCTGAGATGGTCTCTGTTGAAAGGGGTGCTGCTGTTGGTTGTTGTTGTTATTGTTGTACGTTCTTTGTTGCGGAAAATGAGATTGTTGTTGATAATGATGTTGTTGTTGTGGAGGAAATAGTGGTTGTTGTGGAACCGGAGCCGGGATAGTAACGACTGCTATTGATCTATGAGAATACTGGGGTCTGCCCCGGCCTGCATGGATAGCATTTGTTTCACCTGCCCTTCAGGGTCCTGAAAAAGGTTTTCTGTGGTTGTTGGAGGAGCTTGCACCATTGTCAGAGATTTTACCCATCTTCAAAAGACTCTCAATTCTCTCACCAGCTATAACTACATCGGCAAAACTGGTAGAAGAGAAAGCAGCAAGTCTATCAATATAAGTTCCCTGCAAGGTGTTCATAAACATGTCAGCTATTTCTCTTTCAGACATGGGTGGCTGGACAGCAGCAGCAAGCTGTCTCCACCTTTGAGCGTAATCCCGGAAGCTTTCCCTTGAAGACTGAGACATGCCCATTAAAAGAGTTCTATTGGGGGCCATGTCTAGGTTGTACTGGTATTGCCGAATGAAGGCTTCGGCCAAGTCTTTCCAACATCTTATAGTGGCCCTTGTCAGATGCGAATACCATTCTCTTGATGCTCCAGTTAGGCTGTCCTCAAAATAGAACATCCATAACTTCTCATCCATGGTATAAGCCTTGAGTCTCCCTAATAAGGATTGCAAATGAGTACGCGGGCAAGAGGTACCATTATATTTTTCAAAGCACGGGGGTTTGAATTTGTGGGGAATCCTCACCCCATCTACTAGCCTCATATCCATTACGTCAAAGCCTAAAGAATTCTGGGATTCCAAAGACCTCAGCTTTTCGGCAATCTCATCTAGTCTTCGGTCATACACCTCATCCCCAGCCCCAATAACTGTGAACTATTCTTCTTGGGGATCCTCTTGCAGGATTCTGCCCCAGCAGCATTACCTTGAACATTCCTTGTGCCATTAACATATGGGTTCAAATGGGGCCCAAACTCTGGTGGGTCGATGCGAGGATGCCCGCGTTCATTATTGCTAGTTCCCCCTATTCCAAGGTGGGGCTCTTCAGGTGTTTTCCTTTCCACCAGCTCTCTCAGCCTTTCCTGGCTCTGTGCTAAGCCAGTCATCACAACCATAAACTGGGACATTTGGTTTCTCATCTCGACCCTTTCGTTTGCCATTTTATTTCTTACTTCATTCAGGTCCTGTTGTACCTGATCCATTTGAATGCCTGGAAGGTTGTTTCGCGTTGGGTACTGGTGTGTACGGTTGACAGGGAACACTCAAAGACGAGCAATGTTTCCTGAAACCATAACAAAGTGAGAAACAAAATAACAAACAAAAACCTACAAAACAAAGAAAATGTTAGTATGCAATGCAATATGCTTATTTGTTTTCCAAGGTATCCGGTTTGGTTCTTGGTTTTGACCTTTCCAGACCTCTATGAGATGTTTGATGATGTTGAGAGAAAGCCCACCACAATAAAACAAACTAATATATTTCAAACAATGAAAATACATAGTCTGTTTACAATACATAACCATGGTGGGTCAAAAATACAACAACCAAAAAGCAAAAAGTACATCAAAAGAAAGGAAATACAAGCAAAAGGAATCAGACATCCAATCCAAAGTAGTCTTCCCTGACTTCCTTCAGGAGGGCCTCCGTCACTGGACCACCTGGATGCTCTGTAATAGTCCTAATGAGGAGGTTTCTGGTAGCAATGGCATTAGTCAGCTTCTTATGCTTGTCTTGATCCTTTGATCTTTCTAACCCCGCCCGGAGTTTCAATTCTGATATTTCCTTCTGAGCTGCCAACAAAGCCTCCTGCTGCTTCTTCTCATTGGCCTCCAGCTGCTCAATCTTGGCCCGAGTCCTCTGGTGTTCCTGTGCACGGGCTTCGGTGATCCTGATCCACCTAGCCTGGCTTTCCTCCAGGTAATACTCAACCCTAGCTTTCTGAATCGTGGCCTCCTTGCAGGCATTCTTCAAAACCAGCTCTCCTGCTCTTGCTTTCCTTATGTAGTCATCTGTCCTCTCAATCTTGGTCAGATGCTCAACCTTGATTCTTTCCAATTTCTCAATGTCCAGACGACCGTCATTTCTTTCCCAAAGAGTCTTCTTCAAGGCTTCAGATAGCTGATTATTCCTCTCTTTCAGCTTTTCAAATTCCTCCAGGCTAACAGTTGCTGCAGGTTGTACTGTAGAAGGTCCAGGTGTGTCTTCCAAGGTGAAAGGCATCCTGGTGATCTGAGCTCTAGTACGGGACCAGTCAGAGTATTGAGCTGAAGCAATATTGTTACACCTTCCAAGGATGGTTGTCCCTTTTGTCTGGATGTTGTCCCAATCCCAGGCAGCTTGTTTGACAACAACTGAGTTAGGTTGCACTTCACAGTATAGGGTCTCAGCTAAATCCTGTCCTCTGGGAGGGTGAACCAAGGCATATCCCAATTGTCTCTTAAACAGTAAAGGGTTGTAATTGATGCAACATTTTACTCCTATTAGAGGCACATTAGGGTATTGCCCACAGCTGGTAATAATATCCTTGTCTTTGGTGCTCTGAGTGCACCATCTGATATTGTCTGATGTTAAGGCAATGAACCTCTTGGCCCAATTCTGCTGCTGATAGGGGTTCAAGAAGGCATCTGATTTAGGCAAGTGTCTGAGCAGCCAAGAGTAGAACAGAGGAGCACAACATCTGACTAGCTTCCCTTTTTTCTTTTCATTTCTCTGATGGATGGAGTAGTAAAAATCCCCTAGCAATGTAGGCACTGGGTTCATCAGCAGGAATAAGTGGATGGCATTCTTACTCACAAATTTGGGTTCATCTGCAAACAATATAGCCCCATATATGCTGAGGGCTAAAAGTGCACAGACTGCCCTCCATTCTCCCACTGCAGCCTTCAGGATGGCTTGAGAAATCAAGAAGTCCAGATGTAAGCCAGGAATCCCAGCATTTGTTGTCATGTTTTGCTCAATAAGGGCAGGCTCCAAATGCAATGCCCTTGCTATCTCTTCACTTCTAGGAGCAGTCATCTCTGGGTTGAAGGGGATCCTCCTCTGATAGGCACTCCAATCAACAAAGAAAACTCTTCCAACAGAGGCCCCATCTAGAAATCAGGAAAGGTGAAGCATCTGAGTGGAGGGTTATAAAACTGCAAGCATGTATGGATCATGCTTCTCTGAGAAGAATCAAGATCCATGACCATGTCTAAAATACCCCCATAGTGCTCTCTAAACAGTGGGATGTGGTCAGGTGTCATAAGTGACTGGACCTGCTTGATACCAGTCAAGGAGGGCTCAAAGAAGTGGTAAGATATGTTGCTTTTCCTTGGAATATCCATGAGTGCTGATAAGGAAGCTGAAGACAAATGCTGATGAAGATCACAGACTAAAAAGCTGAAGGTGAGTCTCTGACAAACTGATGCAGGTGCTGAAGGAGATAGTTGAAGCAAATGCTGAAGAAGATAACTGAAGTAGAGGTCTAAGCAGTAGAAGGGGTCAAAACCAAACCAAATATGATGTGATGGATACCCTGAAAAACAAATAAACAAATGTTAAATGATGCAATGATGATATATGCAAGGGTTTGTGATCAAGAGCCGGATCTGATTATCTTTCTTGGTATAAGGTCCATGTATGTTCAAAAGATCCGGATGGAGGTTCAGAAATCCAGTAACCAGGGTGGGGGACTCAAATAAAGAGTCACATGTCCAGGGTTAATCACAAGAACTGTCTGTAGCGGTAAAATCATGAGTGTAAGTTATTGATTAACTTAACTCAATATACACAGAGTCGCCACCGCGCTTTTATTTATTTCCAAAAGGAAAAAGGCAAAAAGAACGAAGAAATCCTAATGAATCTTAAAAGCTAAAAAGCTAAAAGAATCAAACAGAGAATGGGTACGGGGATTGGTTACAAATCGGGAAGGTTTTAAGCACCCGACTTGTCCGTGGTACTCCACGGGAACCCTTTGAAATGTTTACTGCATTTTTAGTCTGAAATTGGTTTGCTTGAAAAAAAAGATTGAAGAGACGAGAAGAAGAATGTTTTTTTAAGATTTTGGTGTTTGAAGAGACGAACGTCTCATGCCTACGTACCCACAAAGTGCAATGCGAGATCAAAACCCCGTAGTTCGTGGTACAAATTGTGAAAAGGCAAATGCGTTGAATTGATTTTAAAATGTAAAGATAAGTCGTCATTTTTTAGCGAATAATTCCGCTAGAAAGAATGAATCATATCTAAACATAAAAAGGTTAAAAAGAAAACGTGCACGAGTGCACCAAAACAATTGAATGAGTTGTGAATGTTTTAAAGTTTTTGAGAAAGAAAGTTTCGATATGCTTATGTGGTTTAGCATTTATTTAAGGAAATGAAATGAAAAGGTAAAAGCACATGACCAAAGTCAAGGTTTGATTGAGAAAATGTTTGAAGTTTGAAAACAAAGAAAGTTTTGAAAATAGGAAGGAGATTTGAAAATTGAAGAAGATGGGAAGAGATGAAGGGACTATCCTAAGACATGAAAATAAAAGCTAAAAGAAGAACGATCAAACCATATGGCAAGCACTCTTTGAAACAATTGGATTTCCATCTTCATAAACAAGTGAACTTAATCGGAGCCAAAGTCTTCAATCCATAACAACTTGAGCAAAGGGATGATTCTAGAATCTAAGTCCGAAACTCCAATGCTAAGGATAGTAACCATAGTCCGAAATTAAAGTCACCAATTTTTTAGATGTTTAATCCGTTATTAGTGTTTTTAGTGTCCAAATGGACAAAGGAAAAATCACAAGCATAATAATATAAACAATAAGCAATATGATGAATGATATAGAAGCATAATAAGAGAGATAGGGAACAAGAGATTGAAATAAAAGAGGATAAGGTGCGAGAGATTAAAATTAAATGTTAGTATATTCACATTATTATAATATTTACAATATAAGTGGTATGATGAACTTAATCAAGCACAACCACAAAAAGAAAAAGAAAATCGAGGCAACTAGATCCAAGTGGATCGCATTCCGAATCGGGACAATGTTAGGTCTATGTTAAGCAATCGCCGAGTAATTTACGGAGTAATTACCCTACAAATGAGGCCATTCACCACTAATTAAAGTGGAAAATATTTGTATTAATACATGTTAGAGAAACGATATTATGGATCGTTCTCCGAAAACATGCCACATTAAAAGAAAGAGAACGGTCTAATCTTAATCGAGATTTTCGTTGAATTTCTCGAAGGCAACCTATCACGATCTCAAAGTATGGAGAATGATCCAAATGATCATTCGTCCATAAATTTGAAATAATGAAGATTAAACCGATCGAAAATCAACAATCACGAATCGGAGATTGTCATCGACCAAAAATAAAAGAAAGATGAAGAAAAAATGGATCTAAAAAAATAGATCCAAAGAAGAAATAGAAATAAATTTTTTAAAACCTTTTCTAAAAATTCTTTTTCTAAAAAACTCTTTTCAAAATACTTTTCTAAAATATCTTTTATAATATACTTTTCTAAAATGTTTTATATAAAAAAAATAGAAATAAGAATATTTAAAGAACAAAAAAAGGAACAAAAGTAATGAAAAATAATAAAAAAAATAGAAAGGGAAATAGGGAGAGGGAAGGAAACACAGGGGGAAGTGTGGATAGTCAACGATCCAAATGGATCGGATCCAGGCCCAAATCAACTCATCTTTTTTACTAAAAAAAAAAGAATAACAAATTAATAAGGGAAAAAAAGAAGAAATGAAAACAGAAGCAAATATGTTCATCTTCTTCTTCAACGAAAAAACACATCGGCGGAAACAGGGAATCGGTGGAACGAATCCGTCACCTTCACAACAAAATCAATGGAGCAAACATTTTTCTTTGCGAATCCCAGAGACTTTCTTCTTCTATTTGATGCGTGACCTTCTTCTTTCTTTTTCTTCGAATCTGCCTTTCTCAAATCATAAGCGAAACTACTCTCGGATCTGTTTCTTTCTTTCACCTCTGTTTGAAGGTTATTAGAGTGTTTATGAAGGAGTATTGGAGATGGGGAGAATCAAGGTTTTAAGATGAGATTAACGGTTGAATTGAAGTGGATTGAAGGAAAAGGTGGTTGTTGAAGATTGGGGGAAACGGAAAAATTGAAGCTAGGAGTTTATTTTGGCAGAGATTTGGTGAGCTCTCCAAGCTTAAATTTGATAGAGAGGTGAGTTCTGTTTTATAGAGGGAGAGATGAAATTGAGTGATGCGTTTTGCAATTTGGATCTGTTTTGAATTTCACTTTTTTTTGCGTTTTGTGTGCCTTCCCCCTGCGTTTTGCTTCACTTTGCTTGGCTGCCTTTTGCTTGCAGGGATCACACATTTTATGAGTCTGCGTTTTTGCTGCTTCTCTTGCGTTTTAGTTCACGAAGAAGTCGTTTTAGTGATGTGCGTTTACTGATGCATTTTGGAGTACCGGCTGTGTGTCTTGCACGTGCATGCTGTTTGCATACGGATATGTTGAAATTGGGCCTACGGCGTGGCTATTGTTGTTGTATTTTTGATGAGATTAGGCTTCCTGCAGCAGGGAAAATGTAGCTGGGAGTTTTAATAAGTGTTGTACGACTTGCAAAAAAAGGGATGTAATGAAATGCACGATGGAAGATACTTAAATATTAAAAAAAAACCTATTTTTGATCCTAAGATGCCAAAAACTGGAATGAAATGAAATGCACGATGTGAAATGATATGAAGATGACATGGAAATGATATGAAAATAATATGAAGCATATGAAAATATATGAAAGCATATGAGATGCGATGATAAAACTTATGGAATGCAGAGAAAATATGTGACAACATATGAAATATTATGAGGAAATTTATGAGATGATATGAAATGTATATGAAATGCGAAGAAATCCGTGAAGGATAAGACGACACCTGGAATAGAATAAACACTGAGGATAAGGAGCATAAGACTCCAACTGGAAAAATAACGTGCTAGAGACCAACACATGGCTCAGCCTAGAGGAAAATGTCCAAGAATGGCAATTGGACAAAAAGGATCACAACATCCAGGAATGGCACTGAATGAAGTGAGAGAAGTCCCAAAAAAAATACACCAGAAGCATCCAAGGATGAAATAACTGACTTTAAAAGGGATATCCGAGAATGGCAATCGGATAAAATGGTAAACACAACATCTGAGAATAGCAATCAGATGAAAATGTAAATCTCAACATTCAGGAACAACACTGAATGAAATGGGAGAAAATTCAGGAAAGCACATCAACTCAATGATGATTCCAACATGAAAATCCGAGAATGGAAATCGGAAGGAAATGATCACAACATCCGAGAATGGCAATCAGATAAAGTGTGAAGCATAACATTCAGGAACAACACTGAATGAAATAAGAAAATGGTCCGGGACAGTTCATCAAATCAATAATGACTTCACTATGGACATCCGAGAATGGCAATCGGAAGGAAATGATCACAACATCCGAGAATAGCAATTAGATAAAATGTGAATCACAACATTCAGGAACAGAACTGAATGAGATGAAAAAAAGGTCCGGGACAGTACATCAAATTACTGATGACTTCACTATGGACATCCGAGAATGGCAATCGGATAAAAGGGTGTAATATCTGAGAGGACACAACAAGTATATGAAGAAATTCTGAAGAGACAGACAAATGCCAAGTAAATTAGACTTTGAACAAAAAGTAAGAAGTTGAAAACAAACAAGACCTCGAGAAATGCATATGAGGACTAAAACATTCAGTATGCTGACATTTACGAAAATGGGGACTAAACCACCCAAGAGAATGCATAATGAGGACTGAAACACTCAAATATGCAAAGGCAAATAAGAATGGGGAATAACACACCCGAGAAAATGCATAATGAGGAATAACACACTCAAATATGCAAACTTTTCGAAAATGGGGAATAACACACCCAAGGACATAATACGAGAGGAAATGCTGACAACAAGTTTAGACTCTTAGAGGAGTGGAAAAAATGGAAGATTGATTCCTCAACACAGAAGTCACTGCCATTCTGCTCGAAAATTAGAGATGCTACTGCTGAACAAAATCTCTGTCACTCCAATAAACTGTACCAACTTGAAAATCTTCTGAGAGAAGTCATGCAGAGCTACTTGGGGATTCTTGAAGAAAATTGCCCCAAGTTCAATGATCAATAAAGTTAAACTGATAATGGATTCAGTTCCTGACTACTGCTGGAGAAAATACTCAAATCTTTGAAGTAACTGTTGAGAAGAATAAATTGATCATGGCTTCAGTTCTTGGAATGAATGTTGAGAAGATAAATCCAGTATGACACTTGCAGAGAATCTTCTTACCAACCATATCTGAGAATAACTTGCACAAAGCAACAACATCTTGAAACAATAGGAACTGAGAAAAACCTTGCCCCTTTGGTAGGATCACCAACCAAGTTTCTTAACTGTTTGAAAATTTCTTGATGAGGAATGTTTATTTGCAAATAAAAATGTTTGTACAAACCTGGTAATTTTAATGCAAAATTCAATGCAAAGTTTGAAATCAAGAATCATCTTTGGAATGAAATTTATTGATGAAAAGTAAATGAAAACATTGTCAAAACACGGCGGTTGAGACAACATGAAAAATAAAACAAACATAAGAAACCAATGATTGGTAAAGAACTTGGGAGTCAGTTTACGCAACCTCATTGTAGTATGCTTTTCAAAAGAAACCTAGATTCAATTAGGACTTTTGAAGGTTGTAACGTGGTCTGGTTCACGGTTTATGAAACAAAGGATATAGGCTCAAAGTTTATTTGTACCCAACCCAACTTCATGATGAACTCCAGTCCTACATTCAATTAATTCAGCCTATGCATTCAAGTTCTAAACATTTGGGGTTGCACAGACGAAGATAGTTCATAAGCCAAAGGATTTTGAGATAGCAGTCACATCTTTCCTTTTGTTATTTCTAATGAGGGCTTTGATCCACTCATCTTACTTTTGGCTGAGGATTTTGATGACCTCTTGACAAATATTTCCTTTTATTATCCCTAACTTTTTCCTGAACTGTGTCATTTCAACTTACAGCCAGCGGGATGCCCCAGTTTTTTGCCTAAGTCTCCTTCATAGGTTTTGGCTTAGCGGGCTTTAATTTTTTTTCAATAATTTTTTTTTTAATATCATTTTTTTTTAAAGATAATGACTGCATGGCTTAATGATTACGATGAACCATCATTGGCTTTTGAATTGAGAAACATCTTCAACACTTCTTGATGTGTGTGAAGGAAAACTTGAGATTGCAACCTTTATTGAAAGGTGTCTTGAATGATTCTCTTGTACTTGAATGCACATTCGAATTAATTGAGAACTACCCATCCCCAGGTTAAAATTGCGGTTTTTTCGAATAGAAAGAAACTTCTACTTCAAGGCTCAAAGGGGTTGACAAGGGATTCACTTCCTTATTTCTCTAGTGTCTGGGATTTGAAACAATGCCTGTATATAATCAGCCAAGTCTCAATTGAAAGCATACCAACAACAATTATGGGTATCTCGTTTTCATCATCCTCCCTCCAATCATTGTAAAAGCTTTGAGAAAAGATAAATGAACTTAAAATGTAAAGCATAAAGATGCAAATAGCAAATGAAATTGAATCGAAACAAAGCAATGCTCATTTCATTAAAATCAACATGAAAGTACAAACAAGCTTAAAAGCAAACAACTTAATATGATTGAAGAAAATTGCAAACATAAAGAAACAATGGCCTAGTGATCCATCAACAACAAGGATGAGATGTCCCGTCTGATATTCTGGCCTTGAAGAAAAATTAACTGTTGAAGTCCTCTAGAAGATTCACTTCCCAAGCTTCGACAAAGGATTATTGATAACATTGGGATTAAGGTCATTAAAGTAAAGGATATTGTTCCTGATAAGTTCTTGCACCTTAGCCTTCAGTGCAAAGCAATGCTCTAAGTCATGACCAGTTCCACCTTGATGAAACTCACAACGAAGATCCGATCTATAACCAACTGGAAGAGGATTTGGAACAGGAGGCGGAGGCCTAGTAGTAATTAAACCTTTCTCAATCAAGGAAGGAGACAATTCAGTGTAAGACATCGGAATAGGATCAAAGTTTGGCCTATTGAGATACTGATTTTGTCTAGCAGCAGGATGAGGAGTCTGAGCTTGAGCTCGAATTTGAACCTGAGCTTGAGCTGGTCGAGCTTGACCTTGAACTTGAGTTTGACCAGGTTGAGTTTTAACAACAGGAGCCACTGCAGCTACATATGGTTGAACACATCATTGTTGTGGGCGATAAGGCCTCCTCTCAGTTGAAACAGCATAAGAATCACCATCTCTTCTCTTGTGAGGATTCCCAAAAGACTTTCTTGCAGCATTAGGAGCTTCAGAATTGGTAATCTTACCCTTCTTGATACCTTCCTCTAGTCTTTCTCCAATAGTGACTAGATCAGAAAAACCAGATGAAACACTTCCTACCATTTTCTCCCAAAAGAACGGTTGAAGAGTGTCAATGAACAAACCAGTTAATTCTTTTTCAGGCAAAGGTGGTTCAACTTGAGCAGCTAGCTCTCTCCAACGCTGAGCATACTCTTTGAATGATTCTTTCTCTTTCTGTGACATATTTTGAAGTTGACGACGGTCAGGCGCCATGTCCAGATTGTACTTATACTGCCTTACAAAAGCATCAGATAAATCTTTCCAGCTTTGAATGTGACTCTTCTCAAGTCCAACATACCACTTCATAGAAGCACCACTCAAACTATCTTGAAAATAGTGAATAAGCAGCTTGTCGTCCTTAACATGCGCAGCCATTTTGTGACAATACATCAGCAGATGAATCTTTGGACAAGTATGACCATTGTACTTCTCAAATACAGGGACTTTGAACTTATCAGGAAGAACCAAGTCGGAAAGCAAACACATGTCTAGTGCAGCAGAACCAAAGACATATTTTCCTTCTAAACCTCTTACCCTCTTCTCAAGAGTCAAACATTGCTCTCTAACTTCATCCATATATCCAGGTTCACCCTGACTTTCAGCTTGCGGACCAGCAACTTGGTACAAGAAAGGAGAATTTTGATAAGTAGTCTGAGCAGTAGCGTGCACAATAGGTTGAGGTTCAACAAAATTCGGAGCTGAAAAGACTGGTACAACAGATGGACCACCCACTTGAGGATTTGCAGAAACTGGCACATAATCCGGAGGTAACCCATATTCTGGCCAAGTAGAAACCGGTTGCTGAACAACAGGAGGATCAACAACAGCAGTAAAAACTTCAGAGATAACAGTCCTTTGAGGTGGTTCACCTCGGGCAATTAGAACTTGCATCATTTCAGTGAGCCTGGTCATACCGGCCTTCAACTCATCAATCTCCATTCAAACTTCCATGTTATGCTGTTCTTGGTGTTCCATTCTTAATCTGATAGCTCTCCGTCTGTTAGCAGCTCTAGTACCGTATCTGTGGTGAGGAGTCAGCTTGACGGATCAACAGACAACTGAGGAAAGAAACAACCGGGATGAGTTCCCACACAACTCGGATGAACGCAAGAATATGCGAGGATGCAATGATATGCAATATTCACTTCCATTTTCAGAAAAACAACTCGATTATTGCAAACATGTTCAACATCGAGAATATGGTCATGAAATATCTTGACAAAAAGGAATATTTGCTTTTCCCAATATTTGCAATAATCGGAATTGTCTTCCTTGAAAAATGGTTGTAATGATGATCATGATGAGTATGTAGATACAACAAACACAAACAAGATCACGCAAAGCACTCAGGTTCAAAGGTTCGAATCACGAGCATGGAGTCATGGTAACAGAACACCAACCCACACAGGCATGTACTAAGGTTTGTCTTCATTGTACCTGCAAAAAACCAAAAGGGTGCTAGAAGAGGTTCCCGGAGTTAACAACCATCTTTAGAATATCATCGGTACGTTGGATTACTCCCCAACCGATAACATTCTTAAAATAGACCTCGTCCGAGTGTAGTATCGCGTGACAACCACCTTAGGTTTACACCCAGACAGTTTCCGCACTATGTTCCTAAATTGGCTTAGATTGGTTAAGGGTTCTACATTCCTCAGTATGATCAGCTCAAGGTTGGAAAATAATGCCATGTACGATTACTCGTCATGACATTGATAGTCCAAAAGAGCCTAACCGAGTGGAGATTATCAAATTGATATTGCTTTGGACTACTCCATCGCATATCGCTTCGAATATCGTCGTCCTATCATAAGTTCCACTCAGATCCGGGTTAGGATCTATCTCACAGAAGATTACCAAACCGAAACAGAACAAACAAGTAACAAGAAAATCAAACTAAAGCAGTAAACAAATCAAAGTAGGCCGAATCCACTTAGAGATTGACTCCCCAGCAGAGTCGCCACTTTTCTGTAGCGGTAAAATCATGAGTGTAAGTTATTGATTAACTTAACTCAATATACACAGAGTCGCCACCGCGCTTTTATTTATTTCCAAAAGGAAAAAGGCTAAAAGAACGAAGAAAGCCTAATGAATATTAAAAGCTAAAAAGCTAAAAGAATCAAACAGAGAATGGGTACGGGGATTGGTTACAAATCGGGAAGGTTTTAAGCACCTGACTTGTCCGTGGTACTCCACGGGAACCCTTTGAAATGTTTAATGCATTTTTAGTCTGAAATTGGTTTGCTTGAAAAAAAAAAATTGAAGAGACGAGAAGAAGAATGTTTTTTTTAAGATTTTGGTGTTTGAAGAGACGAACGTCTCATGCCTACGTACCCACAAAGTGCAATGCGAGATCAAAACCCCGTAGTTCATGGTACAAATTGTGAAAAGGCAAATGCGTTGAATTGATTTTAAAATGTAAAGATAAGTCGTCATTTTTTAGCGAATAATTCCGCTAGAAAGAATGAATCATATCTAAACATAAAAAGGTTAAAAAGAAAACGTGCACGAGGGCACCAAAACAATTGAATGAGTTGTGAATATTTTAAAGTTTTTGAGAAAGAAATTTTCGATATGCTTATGTGGTTTAGCATTTATTTAAGGAAATGAAATGAAAAGGTAAAAGCACATGACCAAAGTCAAGGTTTGATTGAGAAAATGTTTGAAGTTTGAAAACAAATAAAGTTTTGAAAATAGGAAGGATATTTGAAAATTGAAGAAGATGGGAAGAGATGAAGGGATTATCCTAAGACTTGAAAATAAAAGCTAAAAGAAGAACGATCAAACCATATGGCAAGCACTCTTTGAAACAATTGGATTTCCATCTTCATAAACAAGTGAACTTAATCGGAGCCAAAGTCTTCAATCCATAACAACTTGAGCAAAGGGATGATTCTAGAATCTAAGTCCGAAACTCCAATGCTAAGGATAGTAACCATAGTCCGAAATTAAAGTCACCAATTTTTGAGATGTTTAATCTGTTATTAGTGTTTTTGGTGTCCAAATGGACAAAGGAAAAATCACAAGCATAATAATATAAACAATAAGCAATATGATGAAGGATATAGAAGCATAATAAGAGAGATAGGGAACAAGAGATTGAAATAAAAGAGGATAAGGTGCGAGAGATTAAAATTAAATGTTAGTATATTCACATTATTATAATATTTACAATATAAGTGGTATGATGAACTTAATCAAGCACAACCACGAAAAGAAAAAGAAAATCGAGGCAACCGGATCCAAGTGGATCGCATTCCGAATCGGGACAACGTTAGGTCTATGTTAAGCAATCGCCGAGTAATTTACGGAGTAATTACCCTACAAATGAGGCCGGCCACCACTAATTAAAGTGGAAAATATTCGTATTAATACATGTTAGAGAAACGATATTATGGATCGTTCTCCGAAAACATGCCACACTAAAAGAAAGAGAACGGTCTAATCTTAATCGAGATTTTCGTTGAATTTCTCGAAGGCAACCTATCACGATCTCAAAGTATGGAGAATGATCCAAATGATCATTCGTCCATAGATTTGAAATAATGAAGATTAAACCGATCGAAAATCAACAATCACGAATCGGAGATTGTCATCGACCAAAAATAAAAGAAAGATGAAGAAAAAATGGATCTAAAAAAATAGATCCAAAGAAGAAATAGAAATAAATTTTTTAAAACCTTTTCTAAAAATTCTTTTTCTAAAAAACTCTTTTCAAAATACTTTTCTAAAATATCTTTTATAATATACTTTTCTAAAATGTTGTATATAAAAAAATAGAAATAAGAATATTTAAAGAACAAAAAAAGGAACTAAAGTAATGAAAAATAATAAAAAAATAGAAAGGGAAATAGGGAGAGGGAAGGAAACGCAGGGGGGAGTGTGGATAGTCAACGATCCAAATGGATCGGATCCAGGCCCAAATCAACTCATCTTTTTTACTAAAAAAAAGAATAACAAATTAATAAGGGAAAAAAAAGAAATGAAAACAGAAGCAAATATGTTCATCTTCTTCTTCAACGGAAAAACACATCGGCGGAAACAGGGAATCGGTGGAACGAATCCGTCACCTTCACAACAAAATCAATGGAGCAAACATTTTTCTTTGCGAATCCCAGAGACTTTCTTCTTCTATTTGATGTGTGACCGTCTTCTTTCTTTTTCTTCGAATCTTCCTTTCTCAAATCATAAGCGAAACTACTCTCGGATCTGTTTCTTTCTTTCACCTCTGTTTGAAGGTTATTAGAGTGTTTATGAAGGAGTATTGGAGATGGGGAGAATCAAGGTTTTAAGATGAGATTAACGGTTGAATTGAAGTGGATTGAAGGAAAAGGTGGTTGTTGAAGATTGGGGGAAACGGAAAAATTGAAGCTAGGAGTTTATTTTGGCAGAGATTTGGTGAGCTCTCCAAGCTTAAATTTGAGAGAGAGGTGAGTTCTGTTTTATAGAGGGAGAGATGAAATTGAGTGATGCGTTTTGCAATTTGGATCTGTTTTGAATTTCACTTTTTTTTTGCGTTTTGTGTGCCTTCCCCCTGCGTTTTGCTTCACTTTGCTTGGCTGCCTTTTGCTTGCAGGGATCACACATTTTATGAGTCTGCGTTTTTGCTGCTTCTCTTGCGTTTTAGTTCACGAAGAAGTCGTTTTTAGTGATGTGCGTTTACTGATGCATTTTGGAGTACCGGCTGTGTGTCTTGCACGTGCGTGCTGTTTGCGTACAGCTATGTTGAAATTGGGCCTACGGCGTGGCTATTGTTGTTGTATTTTTGATGAGATTAGGCTTCCTACAGCTGGGAAAATGTAGCTGGGAGTTTTAATAAGTGTTGTACGGCTTGCAAAAAATGGCTAGCGCGCTTGGCTTGTAGGTTTGTTGTGCAGCTGAAGTGAAGTCATGCTTGCTGGTTTTTGTTTGTTGCTTGGGCAGGCGGTTTGAAAGGAAAAGCTGGGCTTAATGTTGTGAAACCTTGTTGGCTTGCAGCTTGTGAAGTAGGCTTGGAGTGTAGTGAAGTTGACTTGGTGAAGGCTTGGCATTTGAGAAATGTTGTACGGTTGAGGCTTGGGGAAAGTTGGCTTTGGTGGCTGAGAATTGTGTGAAGAAGTGGGCCAAAGGGCCCTTTCCATCCTTTATTCAATTTATTGTAAAAAAAACAAGTGGTTAAAAAAAACAAATAAATTTCAATTTCTTTGTTTTGTGGTAAATGATAAAAAATGAAAAATGATTTTTTTTATTTGGTTAAAAAAAATATAATGGGTTGATGACATAAAAAAATGGATATTGATTAAAAAGGATAATATTTGGAATGAATTAAAAAAATGGGAATAAAAATAGAATTGGACATAAAAGAATTGGAAATCGAGTAATGAATGATCGGTAAAATTGGAGAATGAATATGGATATTCGAAAGAATAGGGATTTTGAAAGGTGAATTTAATATGAATAAATCGGTAAAAATCGGAAAATGAATGAAAATGGATAATGGCTATATGTAAAAAAGTGATGGTTTATGGATCGAATAAAAATGGATGGAACGGATAAATGGATATGAAGTGATGATTTTTAAGCCCACGACCAATTCCTGATTTTTTCTTGCACAAGCCACTGATAATAATGAATACAGCCAAACATGAACCATTGAACAACTTGCCACTTAAGCCACAAACACTTGAAATTTGTCTGAACATTGTCCTGATAACTTGAATTCATACTGAGGAAAATAAATCCTCAGATGAACCACTGATGAACTGATAAACTTGAAGATTCGAACCAAACTCCGCACCAAACACTGCCTGATAACTGATGACTTCGCACATAACACAGTATTGAACTTTGAATACGCATTGTCTGAGGAAAATTCACTGGCACACACAACTTGCAATTGAAACAATCTTCTGATAGTTTGACCAAGATTAGGTCAAACGTCCATCTGAATCGAATTGTGACTGAACAAACGCATCTGAATTGAAATCACTGCCCTGTCTTTTAAATCCTGCAACACAGAAGAACAAGAAGCAACTGCAACATATTTTTTGTATTTTGGTTAGAAGTTAGTGAATATAAGAAAATAACAGGAATTAAACATGGCGATCCTCTGCAAGGCATAGACCTGCACCTGAAAAAGGATAAACGAACCGGTGCGTGATCTTGTTTGTATGCGAAATGCAGATGAGATGCGAGAAATCTTAGGTAAAAAATTAGGGTCTAACACTGTCCAAAGTGAAGTATTCTTAAACAATATAGTAACAGGGTATGATGTGGCCAAGGGTTCCTGCAAACCTGTAAACAACCCAACCCCCTCACATGTAATGTTCTAGAACAGGGATCCTCAGACTTGGATCAGTTATGAGAAGTGTAAACACTTCTAACCCGAAGGTACAGTGTTTACAATAACCATAAAGGATCCTCCTCTAATTCACCCCAGATTCTGAAGGTCAAAATAAAAGGTCATCCAGACTTATCAGGCTTCCTAGATAGCCCTAGCACTACAGGAAATCTGTAGCACAAAGTTCTCAAGAAGAAACCCACATCTGAACCGTGTTTCATATTCCCCCACCAGACCGAAATAGAATGGGAAAGAACATGAACCACTCTAGCCTAGGTGTCACTCATGTCCCAGGTATAGGACCTTAATCACTCAATGGAACCTCACCCACCAAAACAGAAACCAGATCCAGCAATGATAATGACAGTATGATGTATAAAAAATTGTAAAGAAAGCAGTAAATAAAGCTGTACATAAAGCAATAAATAAAGCAAATAAATAAACACAATTAGCACATAACACCCCCGTAAACACAAATCAAACAAGCGCTAGGAGGAAGCCACAAAAAGAACCAGAAGCCCTGGTTGCAGTATAATTGTCCCTAGCAGAGTTGCCAAGTTGTCGCTCCCAAAGATTTGCATCCCGGTACAAGCGCGAATGGTCAGCGAAGAGAGAAAAGAAATGAACTGAGAAGAGTCGCCAGCTAGGCATTTTTATCCCGAAGGAAAGGTAATGCTGCATAAACCTAGGAAAGAAATGGATAAGACGGTCGCGAACTAGAGAAACTGAGAAAGGGGGTTGGTTACAACATAGGAAGGTATTAGAACCCAGATTGTCCGTCGTACTCGACGGGATCCACGCTTGAAAGATTTATGTTTAAAAGGGTAGTGTACGTGCTATCTGTGTGCAAAAGCTGGAAAAGAATACAAGTGTCAGTGCAAAAGAAGTGTGAAGTGAATGAAAGGAGTGTCGGTGTAAGAAAAGAGTGCAATGCCCAAGACTATGAGGCTAAAAAGAATAAGGCTAGAAGAGGGGGAATATGCAGAGACTTTTGTTCGATAACTGTTAAGTTATGCCTATGTATCCTCTCGTGAAATGAGGAAGTCAGAACACCATAGTTCGACTCAAAGAGACTTTAAGATAAATTGACTTGTGAACTGCTTACTTATCTATGCTCAAGTGTATGACCTGTCTGGCTCAGGTGCAAACTGTCTTGCATTAGACGGAAGAAGCAAGTTCTTGTTTATGAGTGAATGAGGTGAGAAAAGAATCCCGAAGGAGACGATTATTGTTTGTTTTTTTATTTTCAATATTTTCTTTCTTTTTTGGAGTTTTTCATAAGAAAATGAGTTTAAGCCTAAACCACGGGTTAGTAAACTCATCACATCCTCCCTCTGATTAAGGGTAATGAGAATACCTTAAGTATGAAGTAAACACTTCACACTTAATCACCATGATGTAGGATTAAGATCATTAACCTACTTGCATTTATTTAGATGTTTTTGGTGTTTTTGTTTAGTGTTAAGTAATGAGTTTAATCCATAATCAAGGATTTAATGGACCCATTACACCATCCTAATAGAAGGATAATAAATGAGAACATTTAAGCTGAGGAAGATACCTCAACTTAATCCATGATTAGGGATTAACCTCATGACAAAACAAAACCCTTATTAAAGTGGATTTTAGTTAATGGTAAGATTAAGAAGTGAGTTTTATGGTTTGTAAGACAACTTGAGGGGGACTTGTCCATTAACACTAGGGTTAGTCCTTCTTAACCAATTAAGGAAGAATTAGAACCCTAATGCAAGACCCAAGTTACAAGCATGATGTCTTAGTGATTATTAGATGAATTGATTAAGAGATTTAAACACATCAAGGGTTTAACACTTAGGATTAAAGTAATACACTCCATCCTAAGAGAAGGATGCAGGCATAATCTTAATCACAAAGCCTTAAAACCTTAAAGGTTTAATCCCTGATTATGAGATGAGAAGAGAGACACAAAAGATGACACAAAGGTAAAACTAATGGGGGGACTAATCAAACCCTAACTGTTAACATGCTTGGGTGTTCCTAGGGTTTATGAGGCTTGCAAGAGATCTTCAAGAAGAAGCCACCAAGGAAGAAGAAGAAGAAGTAAGTCAACTTACTTCACTTAAGAAGATAAGTTGCTTAAAGAAAGAAAGTGAAGAAGGAACATGAATGAGCAAGCTCACTTTAAAACATATACAAAATTCAGCAATGAATGCATAAGAGAGATGAGAAGAGATTGTGAGAAGTGAAGGCAAATTCACTTCCTAAATACTTACCACCTGAAAAGTTAGCAAAAAGAAATGAAATGAAAAGAAAATGAAATGAATGCAAGGATGCAAACCAAAACCAGAAGCATGTTCATGATGCAAATGATGCTAAGCGATGATGAAAATGTATGTGAAGAGTGGTGGGTGATCATACAAGTGAGGAGAATGCAAATGAAGCATGAAAGGAGCATGAAAGCATATGAAAGTTTAATGAAATGAAATGAATGCATATCATGTCAAATGGATGAAGAAATGATCAAGCATGATTATAATGTGTCCTAAGATGTCTTATATGTCATATGAATGCAAGAAATGTCATGGCAAGTTCTTATATGAATGCTTATGCAAGATGTATGCAAAAGAAGATGAAAAATTAGGGTTTTCATACAACATGAGATGTAAAACCCAAAGACAGAAGCAAATGACAAGATAAAAAATTGAAAATGCAATCAAAAGAACCCTAATCCCATATGATTTCATACCCCAAAGGAGGAGACCTAACTCTTAACCCTAAGGAAGTTATGAATTTTCTAAGTTATCTAGGGTTTTAAGGTACTAAAAGGGAAAAAATGCAAATCAATTCAAAAAGGCAGAAGAAATTTATGACAAAATTATGCTAGAAACTACATGTCAAATGAAGATCAATTCAAAAAGAATCATTGTCATACCATCCTTGGTTAGGCAGAAAATAATTCTTGAAGTTAGGGTTCTAAAATCTGAATTTTATGAACCCTAAATTCAAGAAAATTATCAAAAATGGTTCAAAACAAAAAAGAAATTTGTGTGGATGGTATGACAATGTCTCTAAATGTTTAAAGATGTAATATGAATTTTTTGGGATTTTTTAGAAACCTAAATGATATTTTAATTAATTAATTTTCATTAATTAATTAAAATAAACATTTAAATGTTTAAAAAATTATTTTTAAATGCAAAAAATAAAAATAAAAATATTTTTGGGTTGATAAAATTATTTGAAGTCAAAATGCAGGAAGATAATATTTTTGGAAATTTTTACCTATTTTAAATAAATGATACAAAATAAATAAGAAAAATATGAATTAAAATTAAATAAAATGGAAGTATGCTGAATGGAGGGATGAGATTGAATCTGGGGATGGATTTGTTGACTGCGCGCCAGATCTAAAGGCCTGTATTCAAACTTACTTAAACTTAATTAATTAATTATTTAATCCTAATTAATAACTAATGATCTAATCTGGGCCACACAACACGCACGGGAGAGACAGATCCAATGGTCCACATTTAAACAGAAACCCTAACCCTAATTATCACTTAATGACTCTCAGGTCACCGGAGAAGAGCTCCGGTCGTCTTCTCCGGTGACCCCCCTCACCTGAAAACTTCCAACTTCTTCCCTAGGTACTTTCTGGAGCTCTAATGCTCCAGATTCACTCCTCTCACTTCCCTGAGTCCAAATCCACTCTCAAAACAAATTTATTTTCACTCAAACTCATGATTCAAAGAGAAACATACACATGGAAAAAATTTTAGACAATCAGTACACTCTCAATTCTCAACCATTTTCGAAAATTTAAAGTTCAGTGTGATCAGTGGAGCATGCTTTATCATTTTTTAACATAAAAAGAGAGTTCTGGAAAAATTAATTTCAATGGCTACCTGAGATGAAGCTTTTCTCCCTTGAGCTTTCTGGCCACTTCCATGGTATAAAAAGACTCCCTTGAACCTCCTGAGGCAATTTCAATGCTTGGAAAGCTTTGTGGATGGCTGGTTTGAGAGTTTGCACTCCAACTGGTCAGAAATCGTATTTGGTTTATGAGGTGCTTTTGGCTGTTTCAATGGTTGGTTTGTGATCAGTGAGTGATTTAGAGATGAATGGTGGAATTTGTTTGAAGATTGAGTGGCTGAGTTATGAAATTCGAAAGCTTTTGCAAGAGGGAGAGTTTTTGTGAACTTGGTGATTCTTAGGTTTCAGCTTGTGTTCTTGTGTGTTATGATCAGCATTTGGTCCACATATCAACTTGTGATAGGTCTGTGGAGTGGTTGTTCCCTATTGTGATTGGTATGGCCTTCTTGCAAAAAAGTCACCAACTTGTGTACTTGAGGTATGGGCAAGGATGCAGCTGGCCTTTGGGCATGTCCATGCGCAGCTGACTTCAAGGAAGTCCACAAATTCATTCTTGAGGCAATTCAGCATGTGGGAAATAAGTTATGGGGTGTTTTGCAATTATGTGAAGTTTTGGCCCCTTTGAGAAATCTTGATGTTCAAGGCATGTAATCTTGCAATTCCTTGGGCAATTATGATCTAGAAGCAATGCACTATGATTTTGTGATGCATTGAAGTGTGTTTGAAGTCACAAAAAGCCTTGGCAAGATGTTTTGCAAAGAATCCCTTTTGGTGCATTCTTGAAATTTATGAGATTTTTGCCAACTTTGACAAGCCATATCTTGAGTTCCAAAAGGAATTAGATCTTGTTCTTGTACTTTTTGAAAAGGGAATGATCCAATCTACAACTTTCATGACTAACATTTTTTCATTTGAAGCATTTTTGGTTGAGAAAGAGGAGGTTGAAAAACTTTCCCAAAATGGAAAGTTTACATTACATGTCATTTCCATTTTTGGCAACTTTTGGTTTAGCTCATTTTTCTTCAAAATTGTGAACTTCTAAGCACTTCAATGATCAAATAAAGATCATATAACTTCAATTTGATGAAAAATCCACTTTGGTTCCATGGATGGGGGCCTCAGATGCCCTGATTTTGCTCTGACTTGCTCAAGAAGTTACCCAGTGATCAGATGACTTCCACAATGAATTTCTTCATCAAACTTGGTACAAATGATCCTTATAACATATTGAGACCAATAGAAACAAGAATGACCAAAATTTTTGGAGTTATGGCCTCTAAAACCAAAACCCTAATTTTAGGTCATCTGTGTAGTTAAACCCTAACTCTGCTTCCATGCTTTGCCAGTTCTTGTGATTCTTTGACTTCTTTGACCTTTGGAGGATAAAATATGATGATTGAACATACATGGACCCTCTTGAGATGATTGAATACCTTTGGGGTGGCTCAGATGAATCCCTAGATGCAGATGAACTTGAACTAATGTAGTGAAGCAAGCAATGCAATATGATATGGGATGCTTGAACTAATGCAAATGTGAAAAAAAATCACAAGCCATGGTGTGAACTTAGTGAGGGAAAATTTGGGGTGTTTACAGCTGCCCCTATTCAAGCATGAGTTAGATGTGCAGGATGTAAGCGACGGGCTTAACATACAAACAAGATAACTTATGGTTGAATACCAAAGACAGTCCAAAATTATACTCGCTGAGGAGAAGAAGAAAAGGGATATAGATTGTAAAAGAAAGTATAATATGTTTATCAAAAACGGGCGATGGAAGACGACCATCGAGAAGAGGACGACTGCTGGGGAAAAGGCGATGACGGGGACGGCCGACATGCTGGGGAAATAAAGAGATTATGATGGGGACGACCATCAAAATAAAGTAACAAGGTTCTCTGGGGATTAAAGGGAAGGTCAATGATGGGGACGCCCGTCGGTTTAAAGAATGAATGAAATATTGATGAAGGACGATCATCAAAAGGTGAAGGACGATCACCTAGCAGGGGACGGCTGCTCCGTTGGGGATAAGGATGAGGGACGGTCGTCCAAGGTGAAGGACGATCACCTGGCAGGGTTCGGCTGCCGAAAGTATCACGACACAGGACGAATGCCAGATAAAAAAAGGTCGATGATGGGGATGGCCATCGGATAAGCATGATGAAGGACGATCATCAAGAGGTGAAGGACGATCACCTAGTAGGGTACGGCTGCTCTCGGGGTTTATCGTGACATAGGACGAATGTCAGATAACAAGATCAACAAGGGGGACGGCCATCGGATAAAATGATGAAGGACAATCACCTAGCTGGGTACGGCTGCTCAATATCCTGACATAGGACGAATGTCGGATAAGAAAGGGGTTCCGATAATGGAGACTCCGTTGGGGAAAGGATGAGGAACGGTCATCCATGGTGAAGGACGATCACCTGGCAGGGTACGGGTGCCGAAAGTATCATGACATATGATGAATGTCAGATAAGAGAAAAGTCGCCCTACTGGGGACTTACTGGGGAGTAGTAAACACGGACGAGTGTCTATATCCAAGAAATAAAATGTATAAGTGTTTTGACGCTGTGTATAGATTAAAGATGCGGACGAGCATCCTTAAGACTACGATACGGACGAGTATTGGTAGAAACAATGCTGACGCATGTTCAGAGATGATGGTACGGACGAGTACCAACTGGTTAACAAAGAACATGGACAAATGTCAAATCTGAGAGGAAAAAAGTGTGTATGCAAGATACGGACGAATATCTGTATGAGTAAAAAATAAACATGAGTGAGACACGGATGAGTGTTCAACTAGCTGGGGAGAGTATGACATGGACGGGTGTCAATGAAAGTGTATTATAATAAGTGTTTGGTTTGCAACCATGCTGGGGAATGGTGACACGGACGGGTGTCAAAAGAGTATGGAAGTTTCTGTATTCAAAAAGGATATTTGACTTCTATTCGCAGGGAGATAATATGACACGGACGAGTGTTGAATGAGTATATATTAACATGTACTTGTGTCGGGAGTGCAAAGGGGACACTTCGGCTTTTTGTTGGGGAAATTGAGAGGTATTTGTATATTACTGATGTGGTATTGTCGGTATTCACAGGTGACTGGTTCGAACCTGACTTGTGATCATGCAATATGTTTGATTTTTTCCGTAATGCTCCGTATTAGACGGAATGCTACGCTCTGAGGGGAAATATGATGTAAATGCTATGATTATGCAAAAGATACTGATCCGGGACTCGGATCCCGCTGTTGTGGAGATCTCCGACTGATCTGCTTGAAAGGTTATCCCAGCTGGGGATGAGATCATTGGTAGATCTGATAAAATATACGACTCTACTTGGGAAAATAGGACCTATCTTAGTAATGAGGAGCCCAGTTGGGGTTGTGGAAGCTTTCGTCACTTTGTTGTGTGGGAAATTCAAACATTGCTCTTTTGGGAAGAGGCTGGAGCTCTGTGGGGGAGATGGTTCCTTTCATCTCTGATACTATGACAACTCAGTTGGGGAAATGAGCACCTTCTGATGCTGCTCTTGAAAAAGTGATGCCTGGAAACTCTGATGGGGAGAAAGCATTTCCGGTGCTGTTTGGAGGATGTGTTGAGGAAATAATGATTTGGCAACTTTGCTGGGGAAAACCTTTCATGCCCCACGTTGCGCTCTGAATACTTGCAATCCTGTTATAACAAAGAAACGTGCCAGTATCCCGAGGTATCCCTTACCGGATTCCGTCATAGGATTTAGATATTCCTGGAAGTAAAAATATATTTCCTGCAAGCATGTGATTAGAAAGGCACATCTGTTTTTATGCAAACGTTATATCAAGGATATTGGACATTTTTGCAAATGAAATAAAATGTATAAGACAAAGTGTGACTGAAAATCTGATTTTATTAATTTGGGTGCCCTGAATTGGCAAGTACAGTCAAAGAAACAAATCCCCTGAAATGAGGAGATTGTTACAAAATTGAGAAAAGTAAAAGTGCTGGCAATGTTGAAGATGACACTCCAGTGAGCTTCCTTTGCTATAACTTGTATGACCTTGACGTTCTTCTCATCCTGCTTTCTGAAGAAGGCTGATTTTGACCAATGCTTTAACCTTTCGAAGCTTGCCATGTTGTAAGTGATACAGACGAATCCAGAATTCAGTTGTTCGCTTATTCCCTTATTTTTGCGTGGACCGCCCTTTCGGGTTTTCAATCCACCGGGATACCCTTTTTTGCCTGAGCTGTCCAATGCGGCTTTTCAACTCAGCGGGTGTACACATTTTTTTATTTTCCCTTATTTTTGCCCGAGTCTTTTATTCTGTTTTTGACTCGCTGGGATGCCCTATTTTTGCCTTGACTTTTATTCTGTTTTTATGTCCAGCGGGTCATTTTATGCGAAGTATTTTTTAACTACATCTGAATTCACAGGGGACAGGAAATCTTCACCATCCATAGTAGTGAGCATCAGTGCTCCACCAGAGAAAACTTTCTTTACTATGAATGGTCCATCGTAGTTTGGAGTCCACTTGCCCCTGTGGTCTGTATGAGGAGGAAGGAGTCTTTTCATCACAAGATCTCCCACTTGTTATTCCCGAAGTCTGACTTTCTGATCGAAGGCTTTCTTCATTCTCTTCTGATATAACTACCCATGACAGATTGCAGCTAATCTCTTCTCCTCGATCAGATTCAGTTGATTGTACCGAGATCGGACCCATTCTGCTTCGTTCAATTTGACATCCATCAATACCCGTAAGGAGGGTAATTCAACTTCAACGGGTAGGACTACTTCCATACCATACACAAGTTGATACGGTGTTGCCCCAGTGGATGTTCTGATTGAGGTACGGTACCCATGCAAGGCAAATGGTAGCATTTCATGCTAGTCTTTGTAAGTAACCACCATCTTCTGCACAATCTTCTTGATGTTCTTATTAGCTGCCTCGACAGCGCCATTCATCTTTGGCCTGTAAGGATAAAAGTTGTGATGTTGGATTTTGAAGTCTCGGCACATTTCTGCCATAATTTTGTTGTTCAAATTGGAACCATTATCAGTAATGATTCGCTCGGGTACTCCATATCGACAAATGATGTCTCTTTTCAGGAATCTGGCTACCATTTGTCTGGTGACATTTGCATACGAAGCTGCTTCGACCCACTTGGTAAAATAGTCAATGGCTACCAGGATGAATCTGTGGCCATTTGAAGCAGTCGGCTCGATCTTCCCGATCATGTCAATGCCCCACATGGCAAAGGGCCAAGGTGAAGACATCACGTTCAACGGATTTGGAGGCACATGCACCTTATCTGCATAAATCTGGCATTTGTTGCACTTTCTGGCATAGGCACAATAGTCTGCGTCCATTGTGATCCAGTAGTAACCTGATCTCAGCAATTTCTTAGCCATTTCATGCCCTCTAGCATGGGTACCAAAAGATCCTTCATGCACCTCGTGCATCAGCAAGTCTGCTTCTGCCTTATCAACACATCTGAGGAGTACCATGTCAAAGTTTCTCTTGTACAAGGAGCCATCAGTATTCAGGAAGAAACTACCAGCTAGCCTTCTTAATGTCTTCTTATCATTGGATGATTCCCCAGGTGGGTATGTTTGATCCTCTAAGAAGCGTTTGATGTCATGGAACCAAGGCTTGTTATCTTTAGCAATGCCCACGTAGAATATGTATGCTAGTCGGTCAAGTCTGGATACTGAAATCCGAGGCACAAAGTTGGTAGCTTGAACTTAGATCATGGAGGAAATGGTAGCCAGAGCATCTGCAAACTGATTTTCATCTCGAGGGATATACTAAAGTTTGACTGTTGTGAAGAAAGTCAATAATCTCCTCGTATAGTCACGGTAGGGAATCAGATGCTCCTGGTGAGTGTACCATTTGTTGTTGGTCTGGTTGATTACCAAAGCTGAATCTCCGAATACAGTTAAAGTCTTGATCCTAAGGTCAATGGCTTCCTCAAGACCCATGATATAGGCTTCATATTCAGCTTCGCTGTTAGTGCAGTTAAAGGTGAGCTTTGCCGAGAAAGGCATGTGAACTCCTTTAGGTGTAATAAGTACTCCACCAACTCCACGTCCATTCATATTAACAGCCCCATCAAACATCATTGTCCATTCTTCTTCTGGGTCAGGCCCTTCAGTGTGAACAGGCTCTTCATGATCTTTTGCTTTCAGGAACATGGTGTCTTCATCAGGGAATCAAATCTCATAGGCTGGTAATCATCAATGGGTTGCTCATCCAGATAGTCAGACAGTACACAGCCTTTGATGGCCTTTTGAGATGTGTACTGAATGTCATATTCTGTGAGAATCATTTGCCATCTTGCAACCCTTCCAGTAAGTGTTGGCTTCTCAAATATGTACTTGACTGGATCCATCTTTGAGATCAATAAGGTAGTGTGGGTCAACATATACTGCCTTAGTCGGCGAGCAACCCACGCTAAAGCACAACAAGTTTCTCGGGCAGTGAATAACGTTGTTCACAGTCGGTAAACCTTTTGCTTAGGTAGTATATTGCATACTCTTTTCGACCAGACTCGTCATGCTGGCCCAACACACACCCCATTGATCCTTCTAATACTGTCAGGTACATTATTAGAGGTATTCCTTCAACTGGAGGCATAAGAATTGGAGGTTCTTGTAAGTACCCCTTGATTTTGTCAAAAGCATTCTGGCAGTCTTCATTCCACCTGACCGTTTGTTCTTTCCTTAACAACTTGAACAGGGGCTCACAGGTTGCAGTAAGGTGAGATATGAACCGTGATATATAGTTCAATCTACCTAGGAACCCCCGAACCTCTTTCTCAGTCTTTGGTGCAGGCATCTCTTGAATGGCTTTGACTTTGTTAGGGTCAACTTCAATTCCCTTTTCACTTACAATGAACCCCAACAGTTTACCGGAACGTACCCCGAATGTGCATTTGTTGGGGTTTAGCTTCAGCTGGTACTTTCTCAGACGCTTGAACAACTTTAACAGATTTACCAGATGGTCTTCTTCTGTGAGGGACTTGGCAATCATGTCATCCACATAACAGTCAATTTCTTTGTCGATCATGTCGTGGAATAATGTTACCATAGCCCGTTGATACGTGGCACCAACATTCTTCAGTCCGAATGGCATTACCTTATAACAGAATGTGCCCCAGGGTGTGATGAAAGTTGTCTTCTCCATGTCTTCAGGTGACATCTTGATCTGATTATATCCTGAAAATCCATCCATGAAGGAGAATACCGAGAACTGAGCCGTGTTGTCGACCAATACATCAATGTGAAGTAATGGGAAGTCATCTTTTGGGCTAGCTCTATTCAGATCCCGGTAATCCACACACATCCGTACTTTGCCATCCTTCTTAGGCACCTGTACAATGTTAGCAACCCACGACGGGTAACTAGTTACAGCAAGGAAATCGGCGTCCCACTGTTTTTGCACCTCTTCTTTTATCTTCATGGCCATATCCGGGCGAGTACGGTGTAGCTTCTGTTTTACTGGAGGACATTCTTCCTTTAGAGGTAGCTTGTGCATAACAATGTCGGTATCCAGACCTGGCATATCTTGGTAAGACCAAGCAAATACATCAACATACTCTCGCAGCATGTCAATAAGTTGTTCCTTCACTGAATCTTGCAGACGGGCTCTGATCTTCACTTCTTTCAAGTCTTCTTCGGTACCAAGATTTACTGTCTCAACTTCCTCCTGATGAGGAGTGATAACCTTCTCCTCTTGCCTTAACAATCTGGCTAGCTCTTCAGGTAGCTCATAATCTTCTTCAACCCCTTCATCGGCTTGATTAATCGGATTGTCGAAGTCATACGAAGTCATAGCAGTTTCGTTGTCGGTGCAGTCTGGAGGACACTCTCTGCAAGGGTTTAGATTGGTTCATTTTAGTGATCAGTTTTATCTTGTTTAGAAAAAGTGAAAATGAAATTGTTTTGAAAACATTGCCATTTTATTGTTTTGTACAAAAAATGAAGAATGAAAAACAGTAAGCGGAAAAGGAGACTCGTTTGCAAAAGATGCCCTGATATTCATTAATTGATCATTTGCACAAAATACAAGATCGCCCGATTACAAAATGAGTCCTGACATCTTGGGTAAGATGAAGGACTTGATGCATGCTTAAAAGACAAGAAATAATAATTACTCTGTAGGAGTAACTCTTATAATTTCCTGGGAAGACCAGTTAGAGACTTTGTTCCCCGGGATCCTTGGACGTATCCATCTTTCCAGGTTGCGTTCGTCTTCTTCCTCGTCTTCCAGAATGTTCACAGCATCCGGGGTAAGCATTCCCCCGCTGACAAATTTGGGCTCTGCTGCAGCCTCTGGTTGATCTTTTCGAGTTGGTTTGTAACCCAACCCGAATCTGTCTTCTTTCTTTTCTACTGGCAGCAACTTGCCCCAGCCTTGAGCGGTACCCTCCTCAACAACCTTTCGGGCCTGTTGATATGAAGTGATGGAAGTTCCAAACACAGCAGTTGCTTTATTGATGTTAAGGGCCTCAAACCCCTGACTCATGGTTTCATGGATCTCTCCATCCATCTCTATATACTTGTAAGTAGCCAGCTGGCTAACGAAAATATTTTCCTCCCCGCAGATTGTGATGATTTGGTCTTCCCACTCAAATTTTAACTTCTGGTGAAGGGTAGATGTAACAGCGCCAACGGCGTGAATCCATGGTCTACCCAACAAACAGTTGTAGGTCGGCTGTATGTCCATCACGAAGAAGGTAGTTTTAAAGGTTTGTGGGCCAATCAACACAGGTAAATCAATCTCTCCAAGCACTGATCTCTTAGAACCATCAAATGCTCTCACCACCAAGTTACTTGGACGTAATGCAAAACCATCATACTCCAGCTTCACCAAGGCTTTCGTTTGAAGGACATTGAGCGAAGACCCAGTGTCTACCAGTACATGAGAAAGAACAGCACCTTTGCATTCTAAGGTGATATGTAAAGCCTTGTTATGATTGCGTCCCTCCGTCGTTAAATCAGCATTTGTGAAGCCTAGTCCATGAGTGGTGTTAACATTTGCTACCACCATTTCCAGCTGATTAACCATAATCTCTTCCGGCACGTAGGCTGCGTGCAGGACTTTCAACAATGCATTCCTATGGGCTTCGGAGCACATTAATAATGATAATATAGAGATTTTGGAGGGTTTCTGATGAAGCTGGTCCACCACTTTGTAATCACTCTTTTTTATTATTCTCATGAACTCGTCTACCACTTGCTCAAAAGACGTCTTCAGAGTTTCTTTAACAATTGGCTCTTCAAGTACCACATTCTTCCCTTTTGCCTTAGCAGCAGCTTCTGCTTCAGCATTGGGTCTTGGTGTTTGTGAGGCAAAAAGGCGTCCGCTTCTGGTGAAGCCTCCGCTTCCCCCAACATTTTCAACTTGTGGTGAAGAGGTTGATGAATCTAGAGTGATTTTCTTCCTGTCGCAGTATAGATCAGAGCCGTAGTGCCAAGGTATGGCATTACTGCTTTCATAAGGAACAGGTCCAGGCACCGTAATGGTGACCGGACTGATTGCTGCAATGGAAGGAACTGTGATGGTATGCGGGTCGTAATAGATTGTGACTGGAGATCTGACAGTAGGTGTTGTAGTTTGTTGTTGGAAATTGCTATTGGGATGAACATTTGTTGGGTCATAATAGATCGTGACCGCTGAGATATCTTCATTAGTGTTTGCTGGTGTTGTAGGTGTTTTCGTTAAAAAAATTGGTGTTGATGTTGTAGAAGTATATGTTGCTGAACTCTGATCTATTGAAATAATGGATGGAGTGATTGCTGGAGTTGTGGATGAATCAGTGGGAATGATAGTTATTGCTGTTGTAGGAGGATCTATTATTGCTGAAGAAAGAATTATTGATGTTGGAGGAGAATCCATCGTTGTTGAAGAAGGAGTTGCTGAGATTGTAGATGTCGTTGTGGTAATTTGCAAAATTCCATCTCTGATAAGGCCATCTATGCCAAGCCTTAGCCTCTCACAACCATTAATAGCAGTCTTGCACAATTCGCAGCAGGCCTCACAGCCCGGGAACACTTGACATCTTAAAAGTTGAGATTTGACTTCTGCCAACGGTGTTTGAATTTGTGCAACATTATCAATTAGTATAGATGGTTGATCTTCCTCTATGGCATTAATCATGGGCACACCATGATTAGGCATAGGATTTATGTTAACATTTGGAGGAGGTGCGGAATTGAGAGCTTTGGAATCGACCAAATCCTAAACCTTCATTTGCAAGGCTCTACACTTCTCGGTATTATGATCAGGTGCGTTGGAATGAAAGGCACACCTGGAATTAGCATCATAATTCTTCGGGAGATTGAGAGGATCTGGTGGAGCCAACGTCCTTAACTCAACCAGGTTAAGCTTCAGGAGTTGTGGCAGTAAAGCAGCATAAGGCATAGGAATGGGGTCAATCACCCTATTTGCCTGAGATGGTCTCTGTTGAAAGGGGCGCTGCTATTGGTTGTTGTTGTTATTGCTGTAAGTTCTTTGTTGTGGAAAATGAGATTGTTGTTGATAATGATGTTGTTGTTGTGGAGGAAACAGTGGTTGTTGTGGAACCGGAGCCAGGATAGTAACGACTGCTATTGATCTGTGAGAAAACTGGGGTCTGCCCCGGCCTGCATGGATAGCATTTGTTTCACCTGCCCTTCGGGGTCCTGAAAAAGGTTTTCTGGGGTTGTTGGAGGAGCTTGCACCATTGTTAGAGATTTTGCCCATCTTCAAAAGACACTCAATTCTCTCACCAGTTATAATTACATCGGCAAAACTGGTAGAAGAGAAAGCAGCAAGTTTATCAATATAAGTTCCCTGCAAGGTGTTCATAAACATGTCAGCCATTTCTCTTTCAGACATGGGTGGCTGGACAGCAGCAACAAGCTGTCTCCACCTTTGAGCGTAATCCCGGAAGCTTTCCCTTGAAGACTGAGACATGCCCATTAGAAGAGGTCTATTGGGGACCATGTCTAGGTTGTACTGGTATTGCTGGATGAAGGCTTCGGCCAAGTCTTTCCAACATCTTATAGTGGCCCTTGTCAGATGCGAATACCATTCTCTTGATGCTCTAGTCAGGCTGTCCTCAAAATAGAACATCCATAACTTCTCGTCCAGGGTATAAGCCTTGAGTCTCCCTAAGAAGGATTGCAAATGAGTACACGGGCGGGAGGTACCATTATATTTTTCAAAGCATGGGGGTTTGAATTTGTGGGGAATCCTCACCCCATCTACTAGCCCCATATCCATTATGTCAAAGCCTAAAGAATTCTAGGATTCCAAAGACCTCAGTGTTTCGGCAATCTCATCCAGTCTTCGGTCATACACCTCATCCCCAGCCCCAATAATTGTGAATTGTTCTTCTTGGGGATCCTCTTGCAGGATTCTTCCCCCAGCAGCATTACCTTGAACATTCCTTGTGCCATTAACATCTGGGTTCAAATGGGGCCCAAACTCTGGTGGGTCGATGCGAGGCTGCCCGTGTTCATTATTGCTAGTTCCTCTTGTTCCAAGGTGGGGCTCTTCAGGTGTCTGCCTTTCCACCAGCTCTCTCAGCCTTTTCTGGCTCTGTGCTAAGCCAGTCATCACAACCATAAACTGGGACATTTGGTTTCTCATCTCGACCCTTAATTTTGCCATTTGATTTCTTACTTCATTCAGGTCCTGCTATACCTGATCCATTTGAATGCCTGGAAGGTTGTTTCGCGTTGGGTACCGGTGTGTACGGTTGACAGGGAACACTCAAAGACGAGTAATGTTTCCTGAAACCACAACAAAGTGAGAAACAAAATAACAAACAAAAACCTACAAAACAAAGAAAATGTTAGTATGCAATGCAATATGCTTATTTGTTTTCCAAGGTATCCGGTTTGGTTCCATTTTTTGACCTTTCCAGACCTCTAGGAGATGCTTGATGATGTTGAGAGAAAGCCCACCATAATAAAACAAACTGATATATTACAAACGATGAAAATACATAGTCTGTTTACAATACATGCCCATGGTGGGTCAAAAACACAACAACCAAAAAGCAAAAAGTACATCAAAAGAAAGGAAATACAAGCAAAAGGAATCAGACATCCAATCCAAAGTCGTCTTCCCTGACTTCCTTCAAGAGGGCCTCCGTCACTGGACCAGCTGGATGCTCTATAATAGTCCTAATGAGGAGGTTTCTGGTAGCAATGGCATTAGTCAGCTTCTTATGCCTGTCCTGATCCTTTGATCTTTTTAACCCTGCCCGAAGTTTCAATTCTGATATTTCCTTCTGAGCTGCCAACAAAGCCTCCTGCTGCTTCTTCTCATTGGCCTCCAGCTGCTCAATCTTGGCCTGAGTCCTCTGGTCTTCTTGTGCACGGGCTTCAGTGATCCTGATCCACCTAGCCTGGCTTTCCTCCAGGTAATGCTCAGCCCTAGCTTTCTGAATCTTGGCCTCCTTGCAGGCATTCTTCAAAACCAACTCTCCTGCTCTTGCTTTCCTTATGTAGTCATCTGTCCTCTCAATCTTGGTCAGATGCTCAGCCTTGAGTCTTTCCAATTTCTCAATGTCCAGACGACCGTCATTTCTTTCCCAAAGAGTCTTCTTCAAGGCTTCAGATAGCTGATTATTCCTCTCTTTCGGCTTTTCAAATTCCTTCAGGATAACAGTTGCTGCAGGCTGTACTGTAGAAGGTCCAGGTGTGTCTTCCAAGGTGAAAGGCATCTTGGTGATCTGAGCTCTAGTACGGGACCAGTCAGAGTACTGAGCTGAAGCAATATTATTACACCTTCCAAGGATGGCTGTCCCTTTTGTCTGGATGTTGTCCCAAGCCCAGGCAGCTTGTCTGACAACAGCTGAGTTAGGTTGCACTTCACAGTATAGGGTCTTAGCTAAATCCTATCCTCTGGGAGGGTGAACCAAGGCTTATCCCAATTGTCTCTTAAACAATAAAGGGTTGTAATTGATGCAACCTTTTACTCCTATTAGAGGCACATTAGGGTGTTGCCCACAGTTGGTAATAATATCCTTGCCTTTGGTGCTCTGAGTGCACCATCTGATATTGTCTGATGTTAAGGCAATGAACCTCTTGGCCCAATTCTTTTGTTGATGGGGGTTCAAGAAGGCATCTGATTTAGGCAAGTGTCTGAGCAGCCAAGAGTAGAACAGTGGAGCACAACATCTGACTATCTTCCCTCTTTGCTTTTCATTTCTCTGATGGATGGAGTAGTAAAAATCCCCTAGCAATGTAGGCACTGGGTTCCTCAGCAGGAATAAGTGGATGGCATTCTTACTCACAAATTTGGGCTCATCTGCAAACAATATAGCCCCATATATGCTGAGGGCTAAAAGTGCACATATTGCCCTCCATTCTCCCACTATAGCCTTCAGGATGGCTTGAGAAATCAAGAAGTCCAGATGTAAGCCAGGAATCCCAGCTTTTGTTGTCATGTTTTGCTCAATAAGGGCAGGCTCCAAATGCAATGCCCTTGCTATCTCTTCACTTCTGGGAGCAGTCATCTCTGGGTTGAAGGGGATCCCTCCTCTGATAGGTGTAATACCTCAAATTTTGCCCTCATATTTATTCCCTTTATAGGTTTTATGCTTCATATTCATCTACATTTTCCCATTAGGTCATAATATCCATAATAATGCATTTCATTGATTCATAAGGCATGTGATCGAAGCGTTTCCTTGTGATATGGATTTTCCTATTCATAGGTGGTATATTTGGTTATTGCACTCAAGTTTGAGACAAAGGTTGAATTCACATCATCATGGGAATATTCCTATTCGGAGGATCACCAAGTTCTAAGATTCTTTCTATTCAGAGGATCCATAAAAAATGCTAAATCAGGATAGTACCAATGTGATTAAAGGTTTATTTCCTTTCTTTATTAGTGGTTGCTTTTTTCATCAGATTGTGATAGTGGAATGTGGAATTAGTGTTTTGATGTAAGAATCTTCAACGTCATTGTTCATCCATATGAGCGACTCGGGGTTTTAGGTCACAAAGACCAGTGATCTTTTCATTTGTTTACTGCTTGGTGATATGGATTTGAGACTAAAGTTGGAATTTAATCCGAGATACGAGTTTGGTGCATCAAAACCTATTCATATCCATTATCTAAATTCGTCCTATATTTTGGCCCAATGTCATGCAATGTCATCCCTTAATCCACTCTTTGATTTTTGTCACAAATTCAAACATTATTCACCATGTTATAAGTCCATGTTTACTAATTATTAAATTCATCCTTTTATATTCCAAGTTTTTTTTATGATCTATGGTCATATTTTTTTGTGTTAATCCAATCCTAATCACGTTACATGTTGTTATATCCGTCCATATTTCATGCTCATATCCACATAATTCCCCGTAAGGCATATGATTGTTTGTGGGATTCTGAGAGTTTGCTAAGGCGTCCTCTAAGGTTATATGATGAGAAAGTTTCTCAGCTTGCAGCTTGTATTCAAGAATAGTTGTTGGCATTATACATTAGCCAAGATAGTAAGAATGAAGATTTTTGTTCAAGAAAAGTTAGTGGGTTATTTCCATCTGTTTGTAACATAATATTGTCATTTAGAGGAATCTTACATGCTCTAAGGAAAAACGAAAAAAAACTTAACAAAATACAAAAGAATAAATTAAGCAGGATCAGGTTTCAGAAATCTCCCATCACTCTATCTTGTCGGCGATCACCGCAGTCAATTCAAAAAAACTCTATGCACCCTGCATCTTGAGGAGACTCCTTCACCACTTTTCAAACTCAACAAGTCGAATCCCTCTCAATTCAATTATCAGGGAAATATCCATAAAAGAAAAAACCAGGATCGATTACAATAAGAAATAATAGAATCAGTTGGAAAAATCATAAGAGAGAGTTGCAGAAAAAATTAGTTATGATTACAATAGAAAACAGTTACACAACATAAAAAATTCAACTACAAAAGGGAATAATAGTTAGTAATTATCAAAAAGAACTCAGCAAGAATTTGAAGCCTCTTCAATCTTATTCAAACTCTCCACTCTCTCTCATCGTTTACCATAATTTTCAATCACAAAAAGCATTAGTAGAATTCAGAATCTTCAATCAACTTCATCAGCCACCAAGAATCTTCATGAATCTTTATCATTCTTCAATTTGAGAATCTTTGTAAAACCTTCAAAACTCCAAAAAAGGCCTTCATCAATCTCTGAATCATATGTAAATCCCTCCTTATAAACAACCTGCATATAAAAAAAGGAAAAATCATTTACATATCAAAAAAGAAAAAAAACTCAGTTATATCAAAAGGAAAAAACTACAGAATTCAGAGTCAGTGTAATTATGGGAAACTCAGTGAAAACTTCAATCTTGAAGAACTTCATAAAATCTCCATGCTCTCTCTCAATTAATCTTCAGAAAGAACCATATCTCCACTAAGGCATCAATACCTCTTCAATCCTACATATCACCCAAAAATCAGTTCCAACAAACTTCACAAAGACCCTGCAAGATTCGATAAGAAAAGTCAGTCAGTAGCAAAACGAAAATCAAAGAGGAACTAACTAACTCATAACTGAATCTCAACAGAATTGCAACAAACGTACAAATGAAACTTCTTCTGGAAACATCATTCAACTTCACTCACCTGCACATCACACAAATCAGTTTTTCAATAAGGTTCACAACTTGCTAGCAAAAAAATCGTAACCGAATCCACAAAGCTCACAACTGAATACTAACAGAAATTTTCTAGAACTCACCTGAGAAATTCCAGACGGATCTAGAAGAGTGACTTCTATAAATCAGAAGCACCATTCTTCATCTTTTTTTTCTTCACCCTTTTTCAATCCTCTTCTACTCTTCTTCAACCTTTTTTCAAAACTCTTCTTCCACTTTTCACCATTTTCTGTTTCAATTCTTCAATCATTCTCCTCCTCCCATAACTCCCTCAATCCCAACTTCAATCTTCTCCATCAATTGTAAACGATAATAGTATTCTAAAAGATGAAACCTTCATCAATCTCTGCGGACTCATCCTCTTCACAAACTATCTCACCTCTTCTTCAATCTCTCCGAGCCCACTCTGCACCTTCAAGAACCTGTAAATGCTGATAGAGCTCTCCATTACCAAGACCTCAACAATCCTCATCAACATCACAAATTCGCGGATCCTTCATCTTTAATCACTGTGTCCAACTCATGTGACCTCTCGGAAAGCTTCAACTTCGATCCGCGTCATCACCATTACGCCTCGATACCTCCATTATCTTCATGGCGCCAATCACCACCTGCAAACATCATAGAATACGACAAAAGATTAGCTTACGAACCGTAAAAGAGTCCAACTCGCACAAAGAAGAGAGGCAAATTGAACGCAACTTAAATCGTCAGCTCCCGCTTTGATTGAAGGTATACTTTGAGCTGTTATTGATTCCGTTTTGTTTCTCTTTGGAGTAGCATCAATCTGTAGATTTAGGAAGAGTTTGGATAAGCCCTTTTCGGATTCAAAACACGGAGATAAAAGGAGAGGGGATTCGTTCGTTTTTGTTTTGAGAAGATTGATCGGAGAAAGTCCGTGGCGGCGGCTAGGGTTTGAACATGAGCTTTGAGACGTGAGAAGAAGGTTCATGAAGGTGAGGATATTATTCGGGAAGAGGAAGAGTTAGAAGGTGACGGTGAATATTGGGGCGAAGAAGATGAAGAGGGAAAGGGGAGAGCTACGGCGGAAGGGATAGAAGGGATTAGGGTTTCCTAATTGTTGTCCCTTTTATTTTATTATGCTGAGTAAATCTTTAATTATTCAGATAATTAATAAATTAATTAGGAGATTTAATCCCATAATGAGCCTTTAATTTTATTTAATCCACCGTTAAAACATTAATTCACCGTTTCAATTCCAAGAGATAAGATTAGAGGATTTCTTTGGTTTCCCAGCCACACCGGCGGTGACACTTGTCACCGTCCGGTTGGCATTCTGGGCGGTGGTTTCCATGTGCATCGTCCACCATAGCTTTTCATAGGTGTGCAGTGGTGAGCGTTGGATTAGATTACTATTAGGAGAGGACTTGATCAAGCGGCCCATGTTAAGGTCAACGCAATTGACCGGACTCCATGTACACCCTCATCAATTCCTGCGCAAATGGGCCTTAGGATTCATGTTATTCGCACCCCCATTATCAATCCCATCATAAAAACAACATAAAATGTTCCTTTCTGCACCTTCTTCTATTTCCTGCGTTTTTGGGCTTTACCCTTCTGCTATTAGCAACCCCATTCTCAAGCCCATCATAAAAATAACTTAAAACAATTGCTCACCGTACCCCCCTTAATTCTGCGAATCTGGGCCTATTCCGCTTGCTAATCACACCCTCTTTTCAGGCCCAGTATAAAAAGCACTTAAAAAAAATCACTAATTCCACCCCCTTTATTTTCTTTAGATTTTAACTTTTTTAAGTTAGCATAGTTTAGAAAATAATTCCATAAAAATAAGAAAATACCTAGAAAAATTCCCAAAAAATTTAAGTAGACTTTTAATTCATTTTAGAAATATTTGGCATTTTATTTTTCTGAATTTTCTTTATTTTTGATTTTATTTTGAATTTTTCATGTAAGTAGTTTTAATAGATTTTCTTCAAATGTACATAAATTTGTGGATTTTATTTCTTAACCTTCCAGTAACTTTTTTAGCCCATTCTTTTTACCATAGTTAAAAGGACTCATAGTAGTACTTAGTGTAATTTTAGTGGATTTTTTAAGTCATATTATCTTAGGTTTTAGTGGCTTAATCCTTAGAAAATAATGACTAATTCTTAGGTAGAAATAAATAATTTTTAGGCATAGCAAAATTCTGATTTTTTAGGATTCCTTTTAACAAAATATTATAGGTAGTTTTAGGACCCCATATATTAAATATCATAATTTTTCTAGAGTTTTTAATATTTTTTTAGGATATTAATCTTTAGGCCTTTATGTACATAATTTCCATTAGTTTAGGCTAGGATATTAAGTTTCATAAAAAAAAAAATAGTTCTAATTAGATTTTATCTTAGGATTTAATATGGATTTAGACTAGTTTAGATTCTGATTTTTAGAATGAAAATATTAGGTAATGCCCTTAGTTTAGAACTTAGGCTTAGGATTCATATTAATTAGACTTAGAATAAATTTAGGACTATTTTAGGTTTATGCCTTTAATTGTATTGCTTTGAATTTTATTCTTACTTTCAATTTTTGATGCTTTGTATATTGATTGATATTTCACTTGCTTATAGGTCTCCCCCTTGGCTTTTAGAATCAACTTATCTTCCTTAGGAAGTAAGTTGCATTCTATTAGTTCTAAGTGCCTTTTTCCATTAGGCTTAGAAAACCTCACTAACCATAGGACCTCTCTTGTAAATAATTCAAATAAAATTAGGGTTGTGTCTTAGTCCTATTAGATTTTCCCTTTTGCAATTTGAGTCATTCTTTCTCATCTCCTGAAGAAAAGCAATAAAACATTTAATGAAAACCAGACATTCTTGTACGACACGAGACTTTGTTGCGGAGTGTTTATACGCGTCCTGTTTCGGGGTCAGGTGTAAATGCTTCCCGCGATTGATAGGTCTTAGTACGAGACTGTTCATAAACAAAATTCAAAATACTTCTCTTAAAAGACAAAAAAAAATAATAAGCGACTATCTTGCGGGAACTTCTTTTCTCATCTCATTCATTCTGAACGCGAACTCGCGACGACTTGTCTCGCATGCAAGACGGTAAACGCACTCGTACCAGACGAGCCTGCAACACCTGAGCATAGACATACGCAGTTCCAGCATAAAAAACACAAACAAATAGTTCCCACCTTAGTTAGGCAAACTACGTCAACTCTGATCCTCATTATCCCGATGAGGTGCGTAGGCAGCGGGGTAGGGCCCGTTCGAGCACATTCTTTATTTTCCCTACATTTTCCCCTTTCTTTCTTCTTCTCTATTTTCCAATTCCCTTTCTCATTTCCATTTCCATTCCAGTTAGCAGTTCTTTGTTCAGCAGCAGTTATTTCTCACCCTTTGAAACAAAACAAGCAAGCGTGGATCCCGTCGGGTACGGCGGATGGTCTGGGGTGCTAATACCTTCCCAGGTCGTAACCGACTCCCGAACTCAGATCTTTGGTTCGCAGGACCTTGTCCTTTCCTTCTTCCTCAGGTTTGTGCAACATTACCATTCCCATTCCTTCGGGATAAAAATGTCTGGCTGACGACTCTACCTTTCCGCGCCACTTTTGCGTTTGTACTAGGATGAAAATCCCGGGAGCGACAGCTGGCGACTCTGCTGGGGAATTATAACCAGATTCTTCTGGTTTCCCTTATAGATTTAATCCTAGCGCCTATTTGGTTTTGTTTCTTTGAGTGTTTATATATTTGTTGTTGTATGCTTTAGTTTAGCTTTACTGTTTTTATTTATAAGCTTTACTTTACCGCATTTATTTATCGCTTTCAGTATTTATTTTCCATGCATCATATTATACTGGACTGTCTGGCTGTGCTGGTTTTCATTTTTTCTGTGGGCTGGGAGTTACCGTGAGATAAGCTAACTACCCGGCTTTAGTGCACTATAGGATTAGCGTGGACACGTCGTGCTCGCATGGTTACATGATGAGTGGCAATGTGTTCCACACCCAGATTGCGACCGTCTCGGGACCATTCTGTGTGGGGGTTCTTCTCCACTTCAGGGTACAACCTTGATAGTTATGTGCATCTGGTGACCGATCTTCGAGGACCTTAATGGGAACACCCCTCTCCAGTGATGACAGTGGCAGACCACATTTGCTGGCAAACCCACTCGCATCCGAGGGTCCATTGGGAACTCGCATCGGATGGCCTGGTTCTCTCATAGGAATTCAGTTAAAGCAAATTGTTCGTATGACGGTAGTATTGTACCCTTCGGGATGAATGTACTATTGTTTCTCGATTCAGTGCTTGAAGCTGGAGACTTGTGAGGGATGCTTGTTTTTCCGGACTCAACTGAGGCCTCCATGAGTAGTACATAATGCCAAACCGATTCCCTGATTTGGTCATGAGCCATTTCTCGGAAATGGTGAACGTATTATTGCTATTCGGCTTTGAGAGTCCGTGATGTTGACCCAAGTAGCACACCCATGAGATTGGGAGGGGTTTACAGGTTTGCAGGAACCCTAATACCTTCAGCATACCCACTTTGCCTTTGGTTCAGTTTCGTGATCTGGATTTCTGGTTCTAAGATATGGATCCCGGATCAGAGGGATTGTTATTATAATATATGGATTTTGAGACCTTGCACCGACACCTGATTATATGATTGGCACATCACAGACACTTCACTGATTACATGCCTCGCCTTGCATAAGCATCATACCATCATTAATCATTTGTGTTTCTTTTATTTCCAGGGTCTGCATTATTCTCGGTTCCTAGTCATATCATTGCTTCAGAATGGAAGACGTCAGAAAGAGAACTGTGCACTACAAATTCTTTGATACCAAGACATACCTGATCAACTAATTAGTGTCTCTGATTACCCCGGGTCATTTGGGTTACTTCAAGGAAAAGTATGGTTATATTCTGGATTTGGTATTCAACTTGGATAGCTCTCAGAGAAGCGTCATTCACACTTTGTTGCAGTATTACGATCCACGGCTCAGGTGTTTCACATTTCATGACTTTCAGTTAGGTCCTTTGCTGGAGGAGTATGCTGAGATTATGGGAGTGTCAATCAAGGATCAGATTCCTTTCAACTCAGAGATGACAAGACCAACCCATGTTGACATCGCTAATGCTCTTTATTTGAGCCCATCAGAGGTATCTGATAATCTGGTTGCCACCAAGGCAGGAGTACTTGGTTTTCCCTTAGAGTTTCTGGTCAGAAGAGCTGAAGAATGTGCCGTGGAAAAGCAGTGGGATTCAGTTTGCGCTATCTTGGCATTATCTGTGTATGGGATAGTTTTGTTTGCTGATATGGACAAATTTGTGGACATAAATGCTATCCATTTGTTTGTGTTGAAGAATTCGGTGCCCACTCTCCTAGGTGACTTGTATTATTCAGTGCACTATAAGAATGAGAAGAAGCGAGGAGGTCTGGTTAGATGTTGTGCTCCCTTATTCTACAAGTGGGTCATGAGACACTTGCCTACTACTGAGAGTTTTACTGATCCTAATACTACTTGGGCCCAGAAGCTGAGTAGTTTGTCTGCTAGAGATATCAGGTGGTTTACTTTGAGGTTGAAAGGAAAGAGTTTCATTACCAGTTGTGAAAATTACCTTAATGTGTCTTTGTTGGGAGTATCAGGAGGTATCAACTACAATCCCATTCTCTTAAGAAGATAGTTAGGGTATGCGCTCAAGGAGATTCCTGATGAATCTGAGTTATTCCAAACTTTTAACTTCCCGGTGAAAGATAATCTTCTGTTGGTCAGAAAAGTTGCAGGTTCTTGGAAGGTGATCAAAAGAAAGGACACGGCATGTCTAGGCAAGAGCAATAACCGGATGTTCCCTGAATTTGAAGCTTGGATAAAGGAGGAGGTTCAAATGGCTCTAGTTCCTTTTTTTTGTACCGACTCCGCCTCCAGCAACGGTGCCTTTAGAAGATTATCAGAAGTTGGAAGCTTTGGTCAAGTAGCTTAGGGTTGAGAATCAAGAGGCTTATAATTCTTGTCATAAATTGATGATTCAGAACCGTCAGTTAGAAGATAGAGCTATACAAGCTGAAGAAATAGTTCGTCTCAAGCAGAAGGACTTCGAAGAGAGAGAGCTTTACTTCAGGAAAAAGGAATTAGCTGAGACTCACAAGGCGGCCCAGCGCCGGAAAGAGAAGAAGGACCTGAACGAAGCCAATGAAGCTGTTACCTTATGGAAGGAAAAATGGGAAGAAAATTTGAAGAAGCAAAAGGAGCTGGATGTCAAGCATAAGCTGGAAATCAAGAGTCTTCAGGATTCCTTGGATGGACAGAGAGAGCTCCTTCAGAAGGCTTATCATCAAGAGAAGGGTCGTCTCCAACGTTTAGCCGAAAGTCAACAAGCATTAAAAGAAGCTCAAAAAGAAATAGAAGACTTGAAATTGAAAGCTAATATGAAGAGGTCAAAGGCCGAGCCAGGTCCAAGTAAGGAGAATGAGATGACTTTCCTGCAGCAGATTGAAGAGTTACATGCTTCCTTTGATACGAGGGACCTCCTCATCCAGAGACTCATCCAGGAGCCTGATCATCCAGATATCGTTCAGTTGTTCCAGAATGTCAAGCATCTTAGCTGGAGGCTGCAAGGCTTTGAGTTCCATAGGGTTTAGTTTCATGCTATTGTACTTGCATTACCCACAGGCTTGTTGTGGGATTCCTTTTATTTGATGTACTTTGTTGTTCTTTTGATTGGCACACTTCGGGGACTTTGTTATTTCAAACTTCAGTTTATGTGATTGACTTTGTTTTGAATCTCTTGTTCGTTATTTGTTGCACCGACACGGGGTAATTACCACCAATTCTCCACGGCCATCATTGTATTTGAATATCGCTTGGGTCTTCTTCCCAATTATTATTCTCAATGCCAGGACCGGAAACAGGGAAAGACTTGGGAGTAAAAGGAACACATTACATTGCATACACATCATTTTCATTTTTTCTTTGTTTCTGCAGGTTTCTCTACAGGATGCTTAATTTATCTGTGTTTTAGGCAAAGATTGCGAGAGCTGCCAAGACCCGGCATCTCCGACAAGATATCCCGCACCGCTACACAACTCGCAGCAATCAGAGGACAGTCATGGATGCTATGCAAACAGAGCTCAATGAGTTTCGCACCAGAATGGGAGAGTTCATGACCATGATGCAAGGGATGGCTCAGGGACAACAAGAGTTAAGGAAAGCAATTCAAGGGCTCAACCCTCCTCAGACTAATACTCTTGTGACCACTTCTGACGGGCAAGGAGCTCCTCCCAACACCAGCAATGGCCCAGGTGGACCTCAGATTCCAGAACAAGCCACAGCAACTTTCGTTCCAGTACACGACAGGCAGGAGGATCAATTCCCTTATTTCAACAATGACATGGGGTTCGCTGGAGAAGGAAATCTTAATGATTTTTTGGTGCTTGATGAGAAAGTCAAAGCCCTCGAATGTAGGGATACTTTGGGGATTAATGTGTCTGACATGGGTCTAGTCCCCGGGGTGGTTATTCCTTACAAATTTAGGCCGCCAGCTTTTGACAAGTACAACGTTAGTTCCTGCCCAAAGACTCACTTGCAGGCATTCTATCGGAAGATCGCTGCCCATACCCGGGATGAAAAACTCTGGATGTACTACTTCCAGGATAGTCTCTCCGGAGGGTCCTTGGAATGGTATATGAAGCTAGAGAGAAGTTCGGTAAGAAACTGGAAGGAATTAGGAGAAGCCTTCCTCAAGAAGTATCAGTATAATATTGACATGGCGCCCAGTCGCACCCAACTTCAAAGTCTGACTCAGAGGAGCTCAGAGAGTTTCAAAGATTACGCACAAAGGTGGCGTGAAGTAGCCGCTCGAGTGCAACCACCTTTGTTGGAGAGAGAAATGGTAGACCTGTTCCTAGATACCCTCCATGGGCATTTCATGGAAAGGCTAGCTGGATGTTCTTCAAGTGGATTCTCAGATATCATTTTGACTGGAGAAAGGATAGAAAGTTGGCTCAAGCAAGGGAAGATTCAGAACGGAGGTGCTTCAAGTTCTGGTATTAAGAAACCCTTCGTGAAAAGGAGAGAAGGAGAGACCAGTGCAGTGTACGCGTAGAGGGGAGGAATCAATAGAGGATTTAATCAGCAAGTGGCCCCTGTCACTATTTCAACTCCACCTGTTCAAAAGTAAGTCCAACCACCGCAGCCACAACGCTCGCAAGGGTATCAGCAAAGAGCTCCTCGTTCATATTACCCTCAGAGACCCAAGGAAAGACATTTCGAAGCTCCGCCGATGTCCTATTCACAGCTTTTGAAGAATCTTCTGCAACTTCAGATGATTCAACTCCAAACTTTACAACCCCCGAAGCCAGGCCAGATCCCCGAGGGTTATGATTCAAATGCCAGATGTGAATTTCATTCCGGAGCTCCCAGACATACCACAGAGAACTGTAAAGCACTGAAGCATGTTGTTCAAGACCTACTGGATACTAAAGCAATTAACTTTGCTCCTACTCCTAATGTGATTCAGAACCCCATGCCTCCTCACAGAGGTACGGTTGGGGCAGTTGATGAAGGGGAGAATATAAACTTGGTATGTGATGTCAACGACTTGCAGACTTCGTTGGTTGTTGTTAAAGTTTGCTTGTCAAAGAAAGGTATCTTTCCTGGATATGAAGAAGATTGTCCAGAATGTGCTGAAGCTACAAATGGGTGTGAGCAGTTAAAGGCGGGAATCCAAAATATGATTAATGAGGGAGTGTTGCAGTTTGACAAGGTGGTAAAATAAAGTGAAGTCTCCACAGTAACTATCTTCTACGATCCATCTCAAGTTCCTTCACAGGCCAGAGCGGCACCGATAACCATCACCACAGCAGGACCCGTAATGTATCAGAGTGATAGAGCTATTCCTTGGAATTATGGTGGTGAAGTATACTGTAACAACCAGAAGCAAGAGTTGGCCACGTCTAGTACAACCCCAGCTCAAGTAGAAAATGTTGGAGTAGGGGGCTTTACTAGAAGTGGAAGGTTGTTTGCGCCAGAAACACTAAGAAATAATGTGATACCACCCAGAGACACCGCAGAAGCCCAGGCTAGAGCGAGAGGGAAGCAGCCAGTGGTTGTCAATGATCTTGCACCAGCAACTGATCCGGACCTCACCTTTGATAAAGAAGCTGAAGAATTCCTGAGGATTATCAAAAAGAGCGACTACAAGATTGTGGACCATCTGCAGCAGATGCCGTCGAAGATTTCCATCTTGTCTTTGCTCATGTGTTCTGATTCTCACAGGAAGGCTCTCTTGAATATTCTGAACAAGGTGTACGTGCCTCATGATATTTCAGTAAATCAGTTGGAAGCGGTGGTATATAGTGTCAATGCCAGTCACGTATTGGGTTTCACAGACTAAGATCTAACTTCTGAAGGGCGTGCTCATAATCGGGCATTGCATATCTCTTTAGAATGTAAAGGTGCAGTACTCTCTCACGTGTTGGTAGATACTGGATCATCGTTGAATGTATTGCCTAAGAAAGCACTGATGAAGTTGGATTATGATGGAGTGGTTCTAAAGCCCAGCGACCTAGTAGTTCGAGCATTCGATGGGTCGAGGAGATCGGTGTTCGGAGAGGTGGAGTTACCAATCAAAGTAGGTCCACAGACCTTCGATACCACGTTCTACGTAATGGATATACAACCTGCATCAGAAGGAGCGTTATCGTCCACACTCCATCAGAAGTTAAAGTTCGTATGGGAGGGTCAAATTGTAACTGTCAGTGGGGAAGAAGATATTTTCGTTAGTCATCTGGCCTCATTCAAATATGTGGAGATGGATGGCGAAATAGTTGAGACCCCATGTCATGCTTTTGAGCCCTTGAAGTCTGAATAAGCATCTGCAGTGGCAGCTTCTCCTGAAGAACTGAAGAAGGGGGTTTCCATAGCCTCTTATAAGCAAGCGCTTAAATTGGTAGAATCTAGGGTACGAGAAGGCTGGGGCAGTCCAGTAGAAGTGCTAGAGAAGAAAGATATGTTCGGAATTGGCTATCATTCCGGGAAGTCATCGTCTGGATCAAGTGCTAAAGGTTGTCAGAGCCTGGTCACTTTCACGAGTGAGGGAGTGGTAGACTATGGAAATATCAATGTTGTGTAGGATGACGCAGTCGATAGTGACTGTGACCTAGATGAATGGATCAATCCTGCCGTTCCAGGGACTCAGCTTAGCAATTGGACATCAGAAAGGCTTATTTCAGTCACCTCTTTCGAAGAGTAATAATTTTTTGTTTTTGTTTTTCCTGTATTAAAGCACTATGTCTTGCTCGGGGCATAGTAGCTCTTTGTAAGGGTTCATTTGTTCATTAACACAATCATAAATAAAGCTGACGTTTCACATTCATTCATGTTGTTCTCTGTCTTTCATTTTTGCTTTTATTTTTCAAAAAGGAAGAAAAGTTTTAAAATGGCAATGTTTCTCATTTTCTCAAGTTGTTGCTAAAGCCTTGCATGAATCACCATTCATGCAGGTGCTCGTCACCGAATCTTATCAATGACGACCTGGTTATGGCTGAGTATGACTTCGACAATCCAATTTATCAAGCCGATGAGGAAGGTGAAGAGGATTGCGAACTACCTGAAGAATTGGCCAGACTGCTTAAAGAGGAGGAGAAGATGATTCAGCCGCACGAAGAAGTCGTCGAAGTAATAAACTTGGGCACTGAAGAAGACAAGAAAGAAGTCAAGATCAGAGCTGCATTAGAAGAATCTGTCAAGACTCGTTTGATTGCTATGCTTCGAGAGTATGTTGATGTCTTTGCATGGTCTTACCAAGATATGCCTAGTTTAGACACTGACATTGTGGTGCACAAGCTGCCTCTCAGAGAAGATTGTCCTCCGGTAAAGAAGAAGTTGAGGTGCACACGTCCAGATATGGCAATTAAAATAAAAGAAGAAGTACAAAAATAGTTTGATGCTGGCTTCTTGGCCGTGACCAGTTATCCTCCGTGGGTTGCTAACATTGTGCCGGTTCCCAAGAAAGACGGTAAAGTCAGGATGTGTGTGGATTACAGGGATTTGAATAGGGCCAGACCCAAAGATGACTTCCCTCTACCTTACATAGATGTGCTTGTCGATAATACTGCTCAGTTCTCCGTGTTCTCCTTCATGGACGGATTTTCCGGCTATAATCAGATTAAGATGGCTCCCGATGACATGGAAAAGACAACTTTCATCACTCCTTGGGGCACCTTCTGTTACAAAGTCATGCCATTTGGTTTGAAGAATGCTGGAGCCACTTATCATCGGGCGATGGTGACGCTATTTCACGACATGATTCATCATGAAATTGAGGTTTATGTTGATGATATGATAGCAAAATACCAAACGAAAGAAGAGCACTTGGTTAATCTAGCAAGGTTGTTTGACAGGCTTCGGAAGTTCAGACTGAGGTTGAATCCTAATAAGTGTACCTTCGGGGTCCATTCTGGCAAGTTACTCGGCTTCATTGTTAGTGAACAATGAATTGAGGTTGATCCGGCCAAAGTGAAAGCTATCCAAGAGATGCCTGAGCCGAAGACTGAAAAGCAAGTACGTGGTTTCTTAGGGAGATTGAACTACATTGCACAGTTTATTTCTCACCTAACGGCCACGTGTGAGCCCATCTTTAAGCTTCTGAGGAAGAATCAGGCCATTAAATGGAAGAAGACTTCCAACAAGCCTTTGACCGAATCAAAGAATACCTGTTGGAACCTCCAATTCTTATGCCTCCAGTGCCAGGGAGACCTTTGATTATGTATCTTACGGTGCTTGAAGGATCGATGGGATGTGTGCTGGGTCAGTAGGACGGGTCTGTTCGAAAAGAGCACGCCATTTATTACCTTAGCAAAAATTTTACCGATTGTGAGACGCGCTACTCACTACTCGAGAAAACTTGATGCGCTTTGGCATGGGCTGCTCGCCGACTAAGACAGTACATGCTGACTCACACTACTCTCTTAATTTCCAAGATGGATCCTGTGAAATACATCTTTGAAAAGCCAGCTCTGACGGGAAGAGTAGCCCGGTGGCAGATGATATTAACGGAGTATGACATATAATACACTTTGCAAAAGGCAATTAAAGGAAGTGTGTTGTTAGAATACTTGGCTCACCAGCCAATCGATGATTATCAACCCATGATGTTCGAGTTTCCGGATGAGGACATCATGTTCCTCAAGTCGAAAGTCTACGAAGAACCACTTCCGGAGGAGGGGCCAGACCCTGAATCCAAATGGAAGTTGATGTTTGACGGTGCTGTGAACATGAATGGAAGTGGAGTAGGTGTTGTTATCATCTCGCCAGAAGGGGTCCATACACCTTTAGCTGCTCGGTTGACTTTCGAATGCACTAACAATGAGGCGGAGTATGAAGCTTGTATCATGGGGTTTGAAGAGGCAATCAACTTGCGAGTCAAAAACCTCGAGATCTTCGGAGATTCTGCTTTGGTGGTAAATCAGGTCAATGGCAAGTGGCTGGTTCATCAACCTCATTTGCTCCCTTACAGAGATTATGTTAGGAGGCTGTTAACTTTCTTCACCAAAGTCAAGCTGAATTACATTCCCCGAGATGAAAACCAATTCGCCGATGCTTTGGCAACTTTGTCGTCCATGATTAAAGTTTGTCAAGAGAATTTTGTGCCTCGAATTACGGTCTCCCGTCTTGAAAGACCCGCTTATGTCTTTGCAGTTGACGATGGTGAAGATAACAAGCCTTGGTATCATGATATCAAGAAATTCCTGAAGGCTCAAGAATACCCGGCTGGGGCATCCAGTAAGGATAATAAGACCCTTAGAAGACTGGCAGGAGGTTTCTTCTTGAATCAAGATGGCGTGCTGTACAAACGGAACTTCGACATGGTGCTGCTCAGATGCGTGGATAGACACGAGGAAGACATGTTAATGCAGGAGGTTCACGAAGGCTCTTTCAGTACCCATGCCGGAGGACATGCCATGTCCAAGAAATTGTTGAATCGGGATACTATTGGATTACCATGGAATCTGATTGTTGTAAATACTCCCGTAAATGCCACAAGTGTCAAATTTATGCCGACAAGGTCCATGTGCCTCCGAATCCGTTGAGTGTCATGTCTTCACCATGGTCGTTCACTATGTGGGGCATTGATATGATTGGCAAGATCGAGCCGACAACTTCTAATGGACATCGCTTCATCCTAGTTGTTATAGATTATTTCACGAAGTGGGTTGAAGCAGCGTCCTACACCAATGTCACTAAACAAGTGGTAGCCCGATTTATTAAACGAGACATCATTTGCCGGTACGGAATTCCTGAAAGGATCATTACTGATAATGGTTCTAATCTCAATAACAAGATGATGGCCGACTTGTGTCGAGACTTCAAAATAGAACATCACAACTCATCTCCATATCTCCCGAAGATGAATGGCGCCGTCGAAGCGGCCAATAAGAACATCAAGAAGATTGTGCAGAAGATGGTTGTGACATAAAAAGACTGGCATGAGATGTTACCATTCGCGTTGCATGAGTACAGAACGTCAGTACGTACTTCAACAGGGGCAACTTCGTTCTCACTGGTGTATGGTATTGAGGCAGTCCTACCAATTGAAGTGGAAATCCCCTCGTTGAGGTTGATGATGGACATTAAGCTAGATGAAGCTGAGTGGCTCCGATCTAGGTATAATCAATTGAGCCTCATTGAAGAAAAACGTCTAGCAGCTATATGCCAAGGACAGTTGTATCAACGACGGATGAAGCAGGCTTTTGACAAGAAGGTGCGACCACAGAGGTACATGCCAGGTGACTTAGTGCTGAAAAGGATTCTTCCTCCTCTCAATGATCACAGGGGCAAGTGGACACCCAACTATGAAGGACCGTTCGTGGTTAAAAAGGTTTTCTCATGTGGAGCCTTGATGCTGAAAACCATGGACGGAGAAGACTTCTAATCCCCTGTTAACGCAGACGCAGTAAGAAAATACTTCGTGTAAAAAGACCCGCTGGATAAAAACAGAATAAAGATCCAGGAAAAAATGGGCATCCCGGCGAGCCAAAAACAGAATAAAAAGCTCGGGCAAAAGTTAGGGAAATCTTGAAAAAAAATGTACACCCGCTGAGTTGAAAAGCCACATCGGACAACTCAGGCAAAAAAGGGTATCCCGGTGGATTGAAAACCTAAAAAGGCGATCCATGCAAAAGAGGGATTAACATGAACGACTGTGATCTGTGAGATCTGTTAACTTATCTACAGTTGAGGCTATCCTAAGGGTTGAAGATCAGTTCACTTACTTGTTCTCAAGGGGCAGAGCGAGCGGAGCGTCTCGAAGAGATACGAGTCATAACCGGGTTGAGACACGATGAGATCCACTTCTCACATTGCCAATAGGATAGTTTGTTTTCCTTTTTGGCTGTTCCCTCTTTCCAGGGAACTGTTTCCTTTGTATTGCCTATTCATGGCCATTTTTCCAAATATATAAAAATTCAACTTCAGTCAATTTGACTATTTTTCTTCTTGTTTTTGCTTTTTTCTCCTAGGAATCGAATCAATCGGGTAAGAGTATGAAATCTTATTATCTTATCAATGTGTATCATTATGCATGTGATTGTTTGAATGTGTTCTTGTTGTGGTTGAGTTTAGAGGTTATGAGTTTTTAGGGTATTTTGTGAGAAATCCTAAAATCGGTGATTTAAACGGTTAAAACTCGATTAAAATGTAGTATGATAGTTAGTATGTGATAATTATCATGTTTGTGTTTTGTTTCCACTGATTTGTTGAAGTTTTGACGGATTTTGGAGGTTTGGGATGGTTTTCCCGTAGCTTGTGTTTTTGAACTTCTGCTAAGTTCGCCCTGCGAACATGGTTCACGCCGCGTGTAACACGGTGGGAGAACTGACTTTAGTTATGTTGCGGATAGCAAGAGTCGCCACCGACTTTTATTTTATCCAAAGGAAATGCATAAAAGAACAGGAAAGACCTTTTAAAAGATTTTTGGGTCCGGGGGGTAGGTTATGTAAAGGGAAGGTGTTAGCACCCTTTACATCCATGGTTATCCATGGGCTCTTAGTTACTTAGCTCACTTTAAAATGTTTTTTTTTGAAATATGAAGTGTGTGAATAGAAAATTTTCTTAAGTGTTTTATAATGATCCATGTACGGATGCGTATAAAACCTTTGTTTTGAAAATTTGTTTGAAAATATGTGAAGTGTTTGAAATGTTTTTAAAGAGTGAGCAAGTATCTAAGAGGAACCTACCCTAAGTTTAAGTCTTTTTTGTTCTTGAATCCTTTAAATGGTAATACTATCCCTATTATTAAGGAATAGGTAGTCATTACCTTGGATGTGAGGGACAAGTGAAGGGTCATCTGTTATTTAGGCAACTGTGGGGTGTATAAGCAATTCGAAGGGACTTATCATCTTTATTCGAAAGGGACAAGATCATTACGAAGGAAACATTCGAAGGGACTTGATCTTTTTATCTGTTAAGGGACTAGATGATGAGGAATGAGGGACTTTGCTTTATACACCCTACTTGACCTTTTGTTTTAGGCAACATGAGAGGTATCCTTAAGGAAGTGAGATGGCGATCAAAGATCGACTTACGTGTGTGAGTGTACAATTTTAATATTTATCTTTAAATTTAATGAGCTAAATTAATTTTAAACATACAAACATGTTACACTCCCTATTTTACTAACCATAGCATTTAAAATAAATATTAAATATTACTATTACAATATTACATAAAAGAAGCAATTACATAATAATAATAATTAACAAATTAAATAAATAAGCAAAACAATAATAATAATATAATTGGGTTAGTAAAAATAATAATAATAATAAATCATAATATATAAATGGGGTTAGTAATAATAAATATCACATAAATATAATTAATAATAATAATAATGAAATAAGCAAGAATATTATAATAATTAAAAGTTCAATTTTTATATAAATAATTATTAAGAGGAAAATATAAACAATTATTTTTTTAAGATTAAGAAAATATAAACAATTATATAATTATCATAAAATTTTAAATTATATGCAAATTATAAAAATCAAGTTAATTATAAATTATAATTACAAAATTAAATTAAGAATTTTCATTATTTTAAGCATATTTATATACAAGAATTAAATTATAAACAAATTATATAATATATATATATACATGATTAAAGTTTAGAAATAAATAAATTAAAAGTTATGATATAATTATATTTTTTGTAAAAGAAATAATTAGGGTTTGATTATTTAAAGAAAAAAATATTAGGATTTATTACTTAATATAAACAAAAATTATAAACAAATAAATAAACAAATAGATTAATATTTACAATTAAGGTTTATAAACATAAATAGGTTTTATAAAAAAGTAGATTTTTATATGAAAATATTAGGGTTAATTATATACAAATTATTAAATAAATATTCAAAATTAAAATGAATTAAGAGTCAAAATATAATTAGGGTTATGGTTTAATTATCAATTAAAATAATTTAAAACAAAATTAATAATAAACAAAACAAAAAGAAATAAAATAGAAGAAAGGAAAAAGGGGGAGGCCTGGTTTTGATCCCAGGACCTCCCCAATACCTGAAGAAGACTCCAGCCACTGGGCTAGCCTGCGCATGTGAATATGGGATGGATGCCAATTCTTATATTTTAAGCCTGAAAACAAATGGAATTTATGCCAAAATAATATGACTGAGGACGGATTCGAACTCATGTCTTTTGCTTCATATGTGCGCATATCCACCAACTGAGCCAAACATTCTTTCTGAAATATATATACAAGCAAAACATAATAAAATAAACACAGTTTTAAAAATCAGAATTTCGCGCCAAAGGACTTCATCTTCTTCCCCAAATTTCCTGCGATTTCACTTTCAATTTTTCCTGCGATTTTTCCTGCGAACCTGGTTTCGTAGGATTTCCTAGCCTTATGTCAAGAACATCAAACCTGTAAAATTTCATTAAATTGAGGGTACCATTGTACTCCCCACAACAAGGCCAGTTCATTTATACATTTATAATGCATTTATATTTGTTAAATTAGAAAATCCCAATCATGGAGTAAGAACCCTAATAATGGTGTTTGGAGATTAAGGGCACGATTCTTCAAATTGAGAGTCCAGAAACGTTCCTAGCACTATCACAAACATAAAACAATCATCAAATATCATTTAAAACAAACGAACATATGAAATCGAAAAACTCATGTTCAAGAACAAAGCACGATTCGGTTGAACGATTATGTGGTGTTTTAGATGCTTATGATGATTGGGAAAGGTTTTGGAAACACCCAGGAACGATTTTACACCTTAAAACCTTTGATAAGCACCCTCAATGATGAAATCCAAATATCACTTTTTTCTTGAAAATTTGAAGTTTGGAGAGTGTTCTTGGAGGCTGGAATTCGTCCCCTATGCTTGTATTCTCTTTGTGTATATATAATGAATCAAATTAGGTCAAAATACTTGTGGGTTATATGGGCTTTTTGAGTACCTTGATGATGAAGAAATCTCCTTCCAAATATTGAAAAATATCTTATCTAACATTGCCAAAACAAGCTAGCACGAAATTGGATTGTATCAATCAGCTTTGAATGGTTATTAAAACTTTCTAGAAGAAGAATCACATTCAAATATTGAGTTTTCATATTTTATTTAGATTTAATTTGATTTTTAATGGATAAAATCAAAATAAATAATAAATAAATAATAAAAAATCATAACTTTGTTGCTTTGGGTCGTGCTTGAGGTACTTGTATGGATTGGATCATCACATGGCAAGCCCATTTGGAAAAATTTGGTTTTAAACCCCCATTTGCTTCATAAACTTCCCTAAAAATTTCCCAACTTTGCAAGGGAACACATCCTTCAATTTTAATGCTATAAGGATGTTCTTGGACATTTTGGAAATATTGAAGAGTCCTCTAACCAACCCCATTGGTTTCATGTCCATATCATTTACAATTCTCAAGTTATGCCCTTTTGAAGTTGTTGACTTTTTGTTGACTTTTAAAAGGACCTATAATGTCTTAGCTCATACCTTCCAAATGAAGCATTTTTGGGCTTGGCTTGTGAGACACAAAGTTGTAGAGAATTCAATTTCCTTCAAAATGAGCTTTGGATTGAAAAAATGTGATGAAGCATGTGAAAGTTATGGCTGGTCAAAGTTCAGTTGACTTTTCCTGAGGAAACCCTAATTTAGAGACCTCTGATTCTTGATGATCTGAAATCTCCTTGATGAATCATGATCAACCCTTGATAAAATGATGAATTTTACTTCATATACTTGATGTTGGCAAAAAATCATGAAGTTTGACTTTGGTTTGACCACAGTTGACCTCAGTTTGACTTTTGAATTGCTTAGACTGATTTTTGACTTATCTGATCATTTGACTGAGCAAACCTTTGAGAAAAGTCTTGAAACTTGTCATGGGGATTCTTAGACACATATAAGATGTTATAAAGCTCACTTGAAGTCTTGGAAGTCAATTTAGCCTGATGAAAATCAAAACCCTAGTTTAGGATGCATTGCTTGGGAGGATGCGTTGTCTGAGGGAATTGTCAAATCTTCTGACCAATGATGAACTTTGTGAACCTTGTGAACCTCATAAGATGTCTTGTGAACCTTGTGAACCTCATAGGATGTCTTGTGAACCTTGTGAACCTCATGAAAGGTCTTGTGAACCTTGTGAACCTCATGAAAGGTCTTGTGAACCTTGTGAACCTCATAAAGTGTCTTGTAAACTTCATGAACCTCATGAAAGGTCTTGTGAACCTTGTGAACCTCATAAAGTGTCTTGTAAACTTCATGAACCTCATGAAAGGTCTTGTGAACCTTGTGAACCTCATAAAGTGTCTTGTAAACTTCATGAACCTCATGAAAGGTCTTGTGAACCTTGTGAACCTCATAAAGTGTCTTGTAAACTTCATGAACCTCATGAAAGGTCTTGTGAACCTTGTGAACCTTCTTAGCACACAAAGTCTTGTATTGTGAGGGCAAATTTTGGGGTGCAACAGCGCAAACTGAGCATGCCTGTGAAGTTTGCCTCGCAAACAAAGGGGTCACGCCGCGACCTATAGCTTATGCAGAATAGTGGTTTTCTTAAAAATAAGTTTGATGTTTATTTCGTAACTTTTGAACCGGTTATCCGTGTTTAGCGTTCCATATATCGTTTTGAAGCTAAAATTATATATATTCTCATGATGTCGAAAAATATTATTTTTAACTGATTTTTACCCGAATTTTCCGATTAATCGTAATTATGTGAATTAAGGAATTGTGGAATTTGATTATGTGTTGTGGCCGTTTGGCAACATAAATGCGTTGTTCGAACTAAACGTGAATGCATGTTGATTGTGAAAGATTCGTTGCCGTTTGGCGTAATTGATGCGAATTTATGTAGATTGTATGTGATTGTGTGAGATGAATGCATGATCATATTGTGAATATGTATGCATTTCAAGAGTGTTTGAGTCATTTTGTATGTGAAGCATAATGATGTACATTCTTGTGTTGTAGGATTCTAATGTGAATCCGTTGTAACATTGTGTGCCTATGTGAGGTGTGAGCGATGATTTCAACATGATTGTGTGCCCATGTGGGGTATGAGCAATCGAATTGTGTGCCCGTGTGGGGTGTGAGCAATCCATAAACGTTGTGTGCCTATGTGAGGTATGAGCAATGGGTGAAATGATCACGAATGATTGTGTGTCCATGTGGGGTGTGAGCAATCGGATTGTGTGCCCTTGTGGGGTGTGAGCAATCTATAAACATTGTGTGCCCATGTGGGGTGTGAGCAATGGGTGAACATCGTAGGCCCGACGGGAAGTTACATTGGTAACGAGCGATGGTTCCAATAAGTTCCTGAGTGAACTTGAGATGATTGAGTCGGTACTGCATTGCATTTGCATAGAGTCGTGAGTCGGTCTCTATGATTTTCATTTTGTCATCTTTGTATTTGTGCATTGATGAGTAAACATGAATATGTATGTTTATGTAGAGTGATGGAAATGGTGGAAGTATGCATGATGAATATGCTTGATATATATATATATATATATATATATATATATATATATATATATATATATATATATATATATATATATATATATATATATATATATATATATATATGGATATTTATACATTGCGATGTATATGTGTGATTGGAGATGAATTGTGGTGAAAATGTATTAAATGTGTATTATATGCTAAGATATATAATTATATGCATTGTTATTATGATAATTTTTCTCACCCTTCTGTTGTTTCATGATGCTCTATGAGGCATTGCATAGTAGGTATGCTGGAGGTCTTTTTGTGAAACGTGTCTTCATTCTTTTGTCGGTGGGCTCTGATATGTAGCACCGGGTAGCTAGGGATTTTGGTTGTGATGCCTTTTGTTGTGCATTTGTATATGTATCTTGGTGATGGATGTATATGTAAACATGAATTATATTGGTGAATCAAACTTGATGATATATATATATATATATATATATATATGTATATATGTTTGATGTTATTCAATGTCTAGATTTTCTGCTTTTATTCTAAATATTGAGATGTGGGTGCAAGTATTTAGCTACTGCACTGTTGCATATCTATTGTTGAGCAGGTGTTGGATGTTTTAATTTCATGTATAATGTAACATACCTATTTTATACTATGTTTCTAATTATACTCTGATGGAATTTTAATATGTGCCTAAATGATTATTTGATTATTTGGGGGTATAGAGAAGGGGTGTTACATTAAGTAGTATCAGAGCCAGTGTCAAGTCAATTGTGTCTGTCTTGTTGTTGTGATGATTGAACTTTTGTTTAATCTTGTTGTTGTCTTAGGGAATAATCAGAATATGGCTGGTAGAAACGACAATGCGATGGCTGCTGCTTTGGAAGCAATGGCTAGGGCGGTGCAGGGTGCTCCAAATGTGAATGCTAATGATGAGTTCAGGAAGAATCAACCACCTGTCTTCAAAGGAAGATTTGATCCCGATGGTGCTCAAATTTGGTTGAAGGAGGTTGAAATAATCTTCAGAGTCATGGATTGTACGGAGGAGAGTAAGGTGAGGCTTGGATCTCACATGCTGAAGGAAGAAGCCGATGATTGATGGGTCGGTAGGCGTCTAGCTCTTGAGGTGGAAGATGAAGAGATAACTTGGGATTTATTTTGTACTGAGTTCTTGAGGAAGTATTACCCTGAGAGTGTGAAAGGGAAGAAGGAGATGGATTTTCTTGAACTGAAACAAGGTAGTATGTCCGTAGTGGACTATACTGCTAAGTTTGTGGAGTTGGTTCAATTTCATCCTCATTACGCTGCTACTACTGCTGAGTTCTCGAAGTGTATTAAGTATGAGAATGGTTTGCATCCTGAGATTTAGCAAGTTGTGGGATATCAAAGGATAAGAAGGTTTTCGGAATTGACGGAATGTTGTAGGATCTTCGAGGAAGATGGCAAGGCTCATTCTACACATTACAAGAGTTTGAATGATAGGAAGGGAAAGCAACAAGCTAGAAGAGGACCTTATGTGACACCTGTTGATAAGGGAAAGCATAGGGGAAACTTTGATAAGAGATTTGGAGGAGGAGGTTCTGGTTCTGTTAAGTGTTACAAGTGTGGTGAAATGGGTCATAAGTCTTTTGAGTGTGGGAAGAACATAGCGAAATGTTCTAACTGTGGAGGCCTTGGGTATACTACTACCGATTGTAGAAGGAATGTAATGAAGTGTTATAATTATGGAGAAGTGGGTCACATTAGTACTAAGTGTACTAAGCCGAAACAAGCTCAAGCGTGCGGAAAGGTGTTTGCATTAGCAGGGACAAACACTACTAGTGCAGACCGTTTGATTAAAGGTACATGCTTTATTTATAGTACGCCTTTAGTTGCTATTATTGATACGGGAGCAACTCATTCGTTCATTTCTCATGAGTGCGCTAAGCGTTTGAATTTGTTTATGACTTCTTGGGGTGGTGAGATGGTTATTGAGACTCTTGCTTCAGGGTCGGTAACTACGTCTTTGGTGTGTGTAAGTTGTCCTTTGACCATGTATGGTAAAGACTTCATCTTGTATTTAATTTGTTTGTCGTTGGAGGGATTGGACGTAATCTTGGGTATGAACTGGTTGCAATGTAATTGAGTTCATATAGATTGCTATCACAAAATAGTGAGATTTCCTTCTTTGGAAGATGATGATGAAGATGAGAGTTTCCTATCCACTAAAGAGTTGAAGAAACTTTTAGCGGATGAAGCTCAATTGTTCGGTTTGTTTGCATCCTTGTCGGTGGAGAGTGAAGTTGAACTCAGTGTGTTCCCAGTGGTGTGTGATTTTCCAGAAGTGTTTCCAGAGGATATTAAGGATGTACCGCCGGAAAGAGAAGTTGAGTTTTCTATTGATCTAGTTCTGGGTACTAGACCGATTTCGATGGCACCGTATCATATGTCACCATCAGAGTTGTTAGAATTGAAGAAGCAATTAAATGACTTGTTGGACAAGAGATTTATAAGGCCAAGTGTTTCTCCTTGGGGTGCTCCGGTATTGTTGGTAAATAAGAAGGATGGTAGTATGCGGTTATGCATTGATTATCGAAAGTTGAACAGGGTGACAATTAAGAATAAGTATCCGCTTCCAAGGATCGATGATTTGATGGACCAATTGGTTGGTGCGCGTGTTTTTAGAAAGATTGATTTAAGATCAAGATATCACCAGATTCGTGTGGAAAGAGAGGATATTTAAAAGGCGACTTTTAGGACACGATATGGTCATTACGAGTATTCCATGATGCCATTCGGGGTTTCTAATGCGCCGGTGTGTTTATGGAATATATGAATCATATTTTCCATGAACATTTGGATCGTTTGTGGTTGTGTTCATCGATGATATTTTGATTTATTCTAAGTCTCAAGAGGAGCATGAAGAGCATTTAAGGATTGTGTTACAAATTTTGACAGAGAAACAATTGTATGCTAAGTTGTCGAGATGTGAATTTTAGTTGTCAAAAGTGAGTTTTCTTGGACCTGTTATTTCTGATGGAGGTATTAGTGTAAATCCATCCAAGATTGATTTGGTGATGCAATGGAAGACTCCTAGATCGGTTACGAAGATTCGAAGCTTTTTAGGCTTGGCGGGTTATTATAAGAGGTTTATTGAGGGATTTTCGAAGTTGGCACTTCCATTAACGCAATTGACTTGTAAAGGAAAGGATTTCATTTGGGATATTCATTGTGAAGAGAGTTTCATTGAACTAAGGAGAAGGTTGACAACGAATCTGATCTTGATTTTGCCAAATCCGACGAAACCATTTGTGGTGTATTGTGATGCTTCATTGTTTGGTTTGGGTGGTGTTTTGATGCAAGATGGAAAAGTTGTGGCTTATGCTTCAAGACACTTGAGAGTGCATGAAAAGAATTATCCTACGCATGATTTGGAGTTAGCGGCTGTGGTGTTTGTTTTGAAAATTTGGAGGCACTGTCTTTATGGTACAAGATTTGAAGTTTTTAGTGATCACAAGAGTTTGAAATATTTATTTGATCAAAAAGAGTTGAACATGAGACAAAGAAGGTGGTTAGAGCTTTTTAAGGATTATGATTTTGGTTTGAATTACCATCCAGGTAAGGCAAACGTGGTGGTCGATGCCTTAAGTCGGAAGTTGTTACATGTGTCTACATTGATGATGAGAGAATTTTAGAGACTTGAGTTTAGTTTGTGAAATGACGCCGAGAAGGGTGAGACTTGGTATGCTACATGTTACGAATGATTTTCTTACAACCGTATGTGAAAAGCAAAAGTTGGATTTGAAGTTCGTTGATTTGATGATGAATGAGAATGAGGATTTCAAGGTTGATAATTTTGGAGTTTTGAGATTCTATGGTCGTATTTGTATTCCCGATGATGCGGAGTTGAAAAAGATGATATTGGAAGAAGGACACTGAAGTAACTTAAGTATTCATCCAGGAGCGAATAAAATGTATCAAGATTTGAAGAAGATCTTTTGATGGTCCGGATTGAAGTGGGATGTAGCTGAATTTGTGTATGCATGCTTAACTTGTCAAAAGTCTAAGGTGGAACATCAGAAGCCTAGTGGATTGATGCAACCGTTGGACATTCCAGAGTAAAAATGGGATATTATATCGATGGATTTTGTTACGGGATTGTCGAATACGCAAAGAGGTCATAATGCTATTTGGGTAATCGTTGATAGGCTTACTAAATTTGATCACTTTATTCTAATTGATATTAGTTATCCTTTGGAGAGGTTAGCTGAGATTTATGTTCTTGTGGTTGTGAAGTTACATGGAGTTCCTAAGAGTATTGTATTGGATAGAGATCTTAGATTTACATCGAGGTTTTGGGAGAGTTTGCAAAAGGCTTTGGGTTCTAAGTTAAGATTGAGTTCGGCTTATCATCCGCAAACGGATGGTCAAACCAAGAGAACAATTCAATCGTTAGAGGATTTATTGTGTGCTTGTGTGCTAGAGCAAGGTGGTTCTTGGGATAGTTATTTAGCGTTGATTGAGTTCACCTACAATAACAGTTTTCATTAAAGTATAGGTATGGCACCATTTGAGGCTTTGTATGGTCAGAGATGTCGAACACCTTTGTGTTGGCATGAAACCGATGAGAGGACGGTAGTTGGACCAGAGATGGTACAACAAACGACGGAGAAAGTGAAGTTTATTTGGGAGAAGATGAAAGCTTCTCAAAGTAGACAAAAGAGCTATCATGACAAAAGAATGAAAGATCTTGAGTTTCAGGAAGGAGACCATATGGGTTTTTAGGGTTACACCAGTTACAGGTGTGGTTCGTGCTTTGAAGTCGAAGAAGTTGACTTCTCGTTGTCGCTCCCACCAAATGGTATCCAGGTCAGAAGGGGTACAGACGCGAACGGTCTGCGAAAGGAGAGAACACACAAGGGTGAACTCAAATGACAAGAGTCGCCAGCTAGGCATTTTTATCCCGGAGGAAAGGTAATGTTGCATAGACCTGAGAAAAAATATGGATAAGACGGTCGCGAACCAGAGAGACTGAGAAAGGGGGTTAGTTACAACCTGGGAAGGTATTAGCACCCATATTGTCCGTCGTACTCGACGGGATCCACGCTTAGAAGATTTGTGTTTTAAAGGGGTAGTGTCAGTGCAATTTGTGTATCAAAGCTGGAAAGAATGCAAGTGTCAGTGTAAAAGGAATGTGAAATGAAATATGTGAAGTGTCAGTGTAAGAACAAGAATGAAATGCCCAAGATAATGAGGCTAAAAGAATAATGCTGGAGGAGGGGGAATATACAGAGACGTTTGTTCGATAACTGTTAAGTTATGCCTACGTATCCTCTCGTGCAATGAGGAAGTCAGAACACCATAGTTCGACTCAAAGAGACTGAAAGATAAATTGATTTGTGAACTGCTTACTTGTCTATGCTCAAGTGTATGACCTGTCTGGCTCAGGTGCAAACTGTCTTGCATTAGACGGAAGAAGCAAGTTCTCGTTTATGAGTGAATGAGGTGAGAAAACAAACCCGAAGGAGACGATTATTGTTTGTTTTTGGGTTTTCAATCTTTTATTGCTTTTTGGAGTTTGTCATATGAAAATGAGCTTAAGCCTAAACCAGGGGTTAGTAAACTCATCACATCTTCTCTCTGATTAGGGGTAATGAGAATACCTTAAGTATGAAGTAAGCACCTCACACTTAATCACCATGATGTAAGATTAAGATCATTAACCTACTTATATTTATTAGATGTTTTTGTTGTTTTTGTTTAGTGGTAAGTAATGAGATTAAGCCATAATCAGGGATTTAATGGACTCATTACACCATCCTAATAGAAGGATAATAGATGATAACATTTAAGCTGAGGAAGGCTCCTCAACTTAATCCATGATTAGGGATTAACCTCATGACAAAACAAAGCCTTTATTAAAGTGGATTTTAGTTAATGGTAAGATTAAGAAGTGATTTTTATAGTTTGTAAGACAACTTGAGGGGGACTTGTCCATTAACACTAGGGTTAGTCCTTCTTAACCAATTAAGGAAGAATTAGAACCCTAATGCAAGGCCCAAGTTACAAGCTTGATGTCTTAGTGATTATTAAGTGAATTGATTAAAGGGTTTAAACACATTAAGGGTTTAACACTTAGGATTAAAGTTATACACTCCATCCTAATAGAAGGATGCAGGCATAAGCTTAATCACAAAGCCTTAAAACCTTTAGGGTTTAGCCCTTGATTATGAGATGAGAAGAGAAGACTCAAAGATGACACAAAGGTAAAAGCTAAATGGGGGACTAATCAAACCCTAATTGTTATCATGCTTGGTTGTTCCTAGGGTTAATGAGGCTTGCAAGAAGATCTTCAGAGGAACCACCAGGAAAGAAACAGATGAATGGAGAAAGAAGCAGAGAGAAGCAAGACAACTTGCTTCACTTAAGAAGTCAAGGTGCTTGAAGGAAGAAAGTGGGAAAGAGCATGAATGAGCAAGCTCACTCTAATACACAGAATAAAAATGCAGCAATGATGCAAGAGAGGGATGAGAAGAGATTGTGAGAAGTGAAGGCAAATTCACTTCTCAAAATAACTTACCACCTGAAAAGTTAGCAAAGGAAGTGAAATGCAATGGAAATGAGATGAAATTCCATGATGCAAACCAAAGTCAAAAGCATAAACATGATGTTAATGATGCTAAGAGATGATGCAAACACATGTCAAGAGTTGTGGATGATCATACAAGGATGAGGATGCAAATGAAGCATGTTTTGGACCATGAAAGTTCATGAAAGCTTATGAAATGATATGAATGCATAACATGGCAAATGAAAGATGCAATGATCAAACATGATTCTAATATGTCCTAAGATGTCTTATATGTCATATGGATGCACAAAATGTCATGGCAAGTCATGAATGCAAGCATATGGGAGATGGATGCAAAGGAAAGCATGAATTAGGGTTTATGAACAACATGCAACACAAAAATTCAAAATCAGAAGCAAATGACATGATAAAAAAATTGAAAATGGGATCAAAGGAACCCTAACCCTACACAAGTTCACTTCCCAAAGGAGGAGATCTAAGTCTAAACCTAATGGAAGTTATGATTTTTCTAAGTCAATTAGGGTTTCAAAGCACCTCAAAAGGAAAAATGCACATCAAATTGAAAATGAAGGATGAATTCAAACCAATTTTAACCTAGAAACTACATAATGTGAAGGATGCAATGCAAGAAGAACCATCATCAAACTCCTCATGGTTAGGCAAAATGAATTTTCCTAAGTTTGAACAAAAATATTGCCTTTAAATGGATTTAATTCCAATGAAAAAGGTCAAAATAGTTCAAGAACCAAAAAGAAATTTGTTTTGAGAGTTTGATAATGTTTCTAAATGTTTTAAAATGCAATATGAATTTTTTGGTGATTTTTAAATACTTAAATGCATTTTTAATTAATTAATTTCCATTAACTAATTAAAAATAAACATTTAAATGATTTAAAATTGATTTTTAATGCAAAATAAAAATTAAAATATTTTTGGGTTCTGAAAATTAATGAAATGCTTGACAAAAAAAATCAAATTTTTTCAATGTATTTTCCTATTTTTAAAAATTCGTGGAAGTTAAATATAAAACAAATGAAATTAAATGAATTTAAAAAGAAAAATGAGAAAGTCAAACAATCCAAGGGCTGTGGTTCAAACTCAGGGACGCGGGAATTGACTTAGCGCGCAAACGAACGGCCAGAATTCAAACTTACTTAATTATGTCATTAGCCCTAATCCTGTGCCCTAATGACTTTCAGATGACCGGAACAGTGTTCCGGTCATCTTCTCCGGCCAACCACTTTTCTATCTCACTCAATACGCATCAAAACTTCATCAAACTCTCCAGAATCAATCCATGAACATCATTAAACATAAACCCCACAACAAAAATCATTTATTTTTCATTAATCAAGAGAAACAAACAAAATCATTTTTACGGGCAAAATTTCAGACAGTCAGTACATGCTTATTTCTTGACCATTTTCAAAACCAAACACATCAAGATGATCAGTGCAACTCATAGAATCATTTTATAACAAGAAATCAAAGTTCTGGAAAAAATGTTCTTGAGCTCACCTGAACTGGAGCTTTTGCCTTAGGTGCTTTCTGGCTGCTTCTTTGGTCCAAACAAGCTCCAATGATCCTTCCCAGAAGTTTGTGATGCTTAGCTGGAGTTTATATGGCCTCTTGAGGAAGTTTGCAGAAGCTCAGGTCAATGGGGGAGGGAAATCGTGTTTTTGATGTGGGAGGTTTCAGGACAAAGTAATGGTTGGGAAATGCTCAGAGGATCATGGTGAGTGATTCTGTGAAATTTGTTTTGAGGTTTGTGGCTTGTGTATTGAGTTTCGAAAGAAAATGCACAAAGAGGGATTTTGGAGAATGCTCACTGTCGCTCCCACCAAATGACACCTGGTCAGAAGGGGTACAGACGCGAACGGTCGGCGAAAGAGGAAGAGAACACACAAGGGTGAACTCAAGAGAAAAGAAAAGAGTCGCCAGCTAGGCATTTTTATCCCGGAGGAAAGGTAATGCTGCATAGACCTGGGAAAAGATATGGATAAGACGGTTGCGACCAGAGAGACTGAGAAAGGGGGTTGGTTACAACCTGGGAAGGTATTAGCACCCAGATTGTCCGCCGTACTCGACGGGATCCACGCTTAAGAGACTTGTGTTTAAAGGGGTAGTGTCAGTGCAATTTGTGTTTCAAAGCTGGAAAGAATGCAAGTGTCAGTGTAAAAGAAGTGTGAAGTGTATAAGAGAAGTGTCAGTGTAAGGAAAGGGTACGAAGCTTAAGATTATAAGGCTTTAAATAATAATGCTGGAAGGAGGGGGAATATACAGAGACTTTTGTTCGATAACTGTTAAGTTATGCCTACGTATCCTCTCGTGCAATGAGGAAGTCAGAACACCGTAGTTCGACTCAAAGAGACTGAAAGATAAATTGACTTGTGAACTGCTTGCTTGTCTATGCTCAATTGTATGACCTGTCTGGCTCAGGTGCAAATTGTCTTGCATTAGACGGGGGAAGCAAGTTCTCGGTTGTGAGTGAATGAGATGAGAAAAGAATCCCGAAGGAGACGATTATTGTTTGTTTTTGAGTTTTCAATCTTTTATTGCTTTTGAAAGTTTTGCCATAAGAAAATGAGCTTAAGCCTAAACCAATGGGTTAGTAAACTCATCACATCTTCCCTCTGATTAGGGGTAATGAGAGTACCTTAAGTGTGAAGTCAGCATCTCACACTTAATTACCATGATGTAGGATTAAGATCATTACCCTACTTGTGATTATTTAGATGTTTTTTTTTGTTTTTGTTTAGTGTTAAGTAATGAGTTTAAGCCATAATCAAAAATTTAATGGACTCATTACACCATCCTAATAGAAGGATAATAGATGAGAACATTTAAGCTGAGAAAGACTCCTCAACTTAATCCATGATTAGGGATTAACCTCATGACAAAACAAAGCCTTTATTAAGTGTATTTTAGTTAATGATAAGATGAAGAAATGATTTTTATGGTTTGTAGGACAAACTTGAGGGGGACTTGTCCATTAACACTAGGGTTAGTCCTTCTTAACCAATTAAGGAAGAATTAGAACCCTAATGCAAGGCCCAAGTTACAAGCTTGATGTCTTGATGATTATTAAGTGGATTGATTGAAGGATTTAAACACATTAAGGGTTTAACACTTAGGATTAAAGTTATACACTCCATCCTAATAGAAGGATGCAGGCATAAGCTTAATCACAAAGCCTTAAAGCCTTTAGGGTTTAGTCCCTGATTATGAGATGAGATCAGAAGACTCAAAGATGACATAAAGGTAAAACTAAATGGGGGACTAATCAAACCCTAATTGTTATCATGCTTGGAGGTCCTAGGGTTTATGAGGCTCAAGGGAGAAATAATCTTCAAGGAACCACCAGGGGTGAAGCAGATGAAAGGAACAAGGAGCAGAGGGAAGCAAAGCAACTTTCTCCACTCAAGGAAACAAGTTGCTTGAAGAAAGAAAGTAAGAGAAGAATAAGAATGAGCAAGCTCAATCCCAAACACATACAAAATGTAGCAAATGCATTATGAAAGAGATGAGAAGAGAATGTGAGAAGTGAAGGCAAATTCACTTCTCAAACAACTTACCACCTGAAATGTTAGCATAAGAAATTAAATGCAATGCAAATGAGATGGAATGTCATGATGCAAAACAAAACCAGAAGCATAAACATGATGTTAATGATGATAAGAGATAATGTAAACATGAGGCAAGACATGAGAATGATCATACAAGGTAAGGGATGCAAAAGAAACATGCTTTGAACCATGGATGTTCATGAAAAGTTATGAAATGCAATGGTCATACAACATGGAAAATGAAAGATACAATGATCAAACATGATTCTAATATGTCCTAAGATGCATTATGAATCATGTTGATGCACAAAATGTCATGGCAATTCATGGTATGCAAGCAAATGGAAGATGGATGCAAAAGAAGACATAAATTAGGGTTTATGATCAATACACAAAGCAAAATCCAAAACCAGAAGCAAGAGTCATGATAAAAAAATTTGAAAATGCAATCAAAGATACCCTAAACCTATACAAACTCACTGCCCAAAGGAGGGGATCCAACTCTTAATCTAGTGGAAGTTATGAATTTCCTAAGATTGCTAGGGTTTTAAGGTACCTTTCCAAGAAAAATGCAAAACAAAATGAAAATGCAAGATCAATTCAAGCTAATTTTATCCTATAAACTACATGCCATACAAGATGCAATGCTAAAAGAATCATGATCCAACTCTAAAAGGTTAGACAGAAATGAATTTTTGAAGTTTGACACAAAATATTGCCTTGAAATGAAATTAAATCCAAAGAAAATTATCAAAAGGCATCAAGATCAAAAAATAAATTTGGTTTGAGAGTTGGACAATGTTTCTAAATGTTCCTAAATGCTATGTGAATTTTTTTGTGATTTTTAAATACCTAAAAGTATTTTTAATTAATTAATTTTCATTAATTAATTAAAATAAACTTTTAAATGATTTAAAAATAATTTTTAATGCAAAAAATAAAAATAAAAATATTTTTGGGTTTTAAAAATTAATGGAACTCTTGACAAAAAATTTCATAATTTTTAAAAGGGTTTTGCTATTTTAAATAAAATGAGGAAAAGAAATGAATTTAAATGAAATAAAAAATAAAAAATAAAGGAAAGTATGTACAAGGGATGGCCAGGATTTGATCTGGGCTTGGACTGGTTGACTGCGCGCCAGATCCAAGGGCCCAGATTCAAATCTGGCTAATTTTATTTATGAATTAATTAAACAGGTTTTGAATTAATTAAACAAGCTTAGGGTTTTAATGACACAATCCTGGCCACACGTTTGCGCGCAAGTCAACCAAAGTCAGCCTGATCTACGCTCCACATTCAAACTACAATTAATGATATAATTAGGGTTAATGAACTTCAGGTGACCGGAACAGTGGTTCCGGTCATCTTCTCCGGCGAACACAAACCCTAGATTTCGCTACAGGTCACTAAACATGCAATTTCTTCCACAAAAATGATCCTCTCCCCAATCTAAACCTAACCCCTCTTCCAAAATTCATTTATTTTCATTAACAAGCCTAAATCGAAGGAAAATACGAAACACGAGCAAACTTTCAGAATAACATGAAATGGTCATTTCTTGCTTATTTTCAAATCTAAATACATCTAGATGATCAGTGCAACATGTAGATTCATTTTGTAACAAGAAAATGAAGTTCTGAGAAAAAAGTTCTTAGGTTGTACCTGAGCTGGAAACCTTCAAAAGTGAGCTTTCAGAGCTTCCCTTTTGTGTAAATGATCTCCCCTGAACCCCCTGAGGCCAATGGAACACTTGAATGAAGCTGAAAGTGGCTAGTTTTTGTGGTTCAGTTCTGGTGTAACAGGAAATGCAGTTCTTGTGTGTTGTGTTTCAGATCATTGTAAGGGGTGGGATCTGTTCTATGGATGATTTTTGGTTGATTGGTGAAGGAATTTTTGAAGTTGGATGGCTGTGCTGTGTGTTTCGAAGAAGGAAAGGTTTTGACAGTTTTTTGTGTATGCTGGATTGTGTGTGTTTATGGCTTGTGTATGTTATGTTTTTTGATCCTTAGGTGATCCATAAACTATCCCAACAAATCTGGAGAGCAGGTGTGCACTGTGGGATTGGTATGGGATGATTGGCCCAAAAGTCAAAAATGGTGTACTTGCAGCATGGGCTATGGCAGAAATGGTTTCTTGGCCTATACTGCATCAGCTTGAGTCAAGGATGGCCCTTGGATGGTTCATGAAAGACTGCTGCATTTGGATCATGAGTTGGGAGGGTTTTTGCAACTTGACCAATTGTTACATTTCATGACTTTTGGCTATGTACATGTGAGAAATCTTGTTGAATTGTTGGTGAGGCATGCTTCATTAGGTCATGGCAAAGTCTTGAAACCAGCTAGAGGTCAAACAAACCCTTTGAGAATCAATTTGCAAGAAATCCCTCTTTGCACTTTCATGAAAAATGGCTTATGGTTATGTGAAAATCAAGGCATAGAAATGGAAAATTCTTTGGGCCAGACTGATTTTTAGACATTGGTTTATGTTTGTACAAAGATTAGAAGTCACTTTGAGGTCTCAATTTGCCTTGGCAAGTGATTTTGCAACTTTGCCTCTTTGGTAGAAAACTTCAAATTATGTGATTTTTCCCAACTTTGACAAGCCATAAATTTTGATCCAAAATGAATTAGAATGAGTTCTTGTACTTTTTGAAAAGGGAATGATCCATTCTACAACTTTCATGACCAAAGTTTTCCCATTTGAAGCATTTTTGAATCAACAAGAAAGGGTTGAAAAAGTTTCCCAAAATGGCAAGTTTCCATTACAAGTCATTTCCCCAAAAAGTCAACTTTGCAAATGGCTTGGAATTCTTCAATTATGTGAACTTCTAACATCTTCTATGACCAAATAAAGATCACACACAATCAAAATGATGAAGAACACCCTTTGGTTGGGGCATTGGGGGCCTCAGATGCCCTGATTTTACACTGACTTGCTCAAAAAGTCAACTCTTGATTAGATGCCTCCCCCATGGAATTTCTTCATGAAAATTGATATGCATGATCCCTATACCATATAGAGACCAATAGAAACAAGAATGACCAAAAAATTTGGAGTTATGGCCTCTGAAACCAAAACCCTAATTCTAGGTCATCTGTGCAGTCCAGCCTGGCTCTGCTTCCATGCCATTCTCAGTTCTTGTGATTTTTTGACATTCTTGACTTTGTGAAGATACAATATGATGCTTGGACATACATGGACCCCTTTGAAGTGATTGATGACCTTTGAAGTGGTTCAAATGGCTCTTGGATTGCTCAGATCACAAACCCTAGATGCAGATGACTTTGAACCAATGCAGTGAATCACAAATGTGATATGAGATGCTATGATTGAACTTATGCATATGAAAAGATCACAAGCCATGGTGTGAATGGGTGAGGGAAAATTTGGGGTGTTTACAGCTGCCCCTATTCAAACATGAGTTAGCTGTGCAGGATGTAAGCGACGGCTTAACAGGCGAACAAGATAACTTGTGGTTGAATACCAAAGACAGTCCAAAATTTGCACTCACAGAATGAAGAAGAAAATGGATATAGATTGAAAAATAAAACAAAATATGTATATAAAGTGCGGGCGATGGAGGACGACCTTCGTGCAGATAACGACTGCTGGGGGAGTAGCAATGACGGGGACGACCGGCAAGCTAGGGATATAAGAGATTATGATGGGGACGGCCATCGGGTAAAGCCATAAGATTCTCTGGGGATTAGAGGTGAATGAAATAAAAGATGAGGTACGGTTATCAAAGGTGAAGGACGATCACCTAGCAGGGGACGGCTGCTCTGTCAGGGGATAAGATGAGGGACGGTCATCTAAGGTGATGGACGATCACCGGGCAAGGTACGGTTGCCAAAAGTATCGCGACATAGGACGAATGCCGGATAAAAAAGTCGACGATGGGTACGGCCATCGGATAAGCATGATGAAGGACGATCATCAAGAGGTGAAGGACGATCACCTAGAAGGGTACGGCTGCTCTCAGGGTTTATCATGACATAGGACGAATGCCAGATAACAAGATCAACGACGGGGACGACCATCGGATAAAATGATGAAGGACGATCATCAAAGGGTGAAGGACGATCACCTAGCAGGGGACGGCTGCTCTGTATCACGACATAGGACGAATGCCGGATAGAAAAGGGTTCCAATAATGGAGACTCCGCTGGGGAAAAGATGAGGGACGGTCATCCAAAGGTGAAGGACGATCACCTGGCAGGGTACGGCTGCCGAATATCACGACATAGGACGAATGCCAGATAGAAAGGAAGTTTTGCTGAGGAATTCGCTGGGGAAAAGTAAACACGGACGAGTGTCTACATCCCAGAAATGAGAGGTACAAGTGTTTGGGTACTGTGTATAGACTAAAGATGCGGACGAGCATCCTAAAGACAATGATACGGACAAGTACCAGATAGAAACAAATACTGACACATGTCCAGAGATGATGATACGGACGAGTACCAACTGGTTAACAAAGAACACGGACGAGTATCGAATCTGCGGGGACTCTTCTGGGGAAAGATAGACTCAGACGAGTGTCTAAATTCAAGAAGACAATAGTGTTCGGCACGGTGCATGGATTAAAGATACGGGCGAGCATCCTTAAGACTACGATACGGACGAGTATCGGGTAGAAACAAACGCTTGACGTATGTTCTGAGATGATGATACGGACAGGTATCAACTGGTTAACAAAGAACACGGACGAGTGTCGAATCTGAAGGGATATAAGCGGTGTATAAAAGATACGGACGAGTATCTGTATGAGTGAAACAGGAGTAATAAGTATGAGTGGTGTACAAGAATGTTTAACTTGCTGGGGAGAGTGACACGGACGAGTGTCAAAAGAGGAAGGTGTAATAAACAAGTGTATGGTTTACAAAATGTTTCAAGTATCTATGTTGGGAAAATTGACACAGACGGGCGCCAGGGAATTTGTATAGACATATGCATCTGTGAGTGCAAAGAGGACGCTTTGGCTTTCTACTGGGGATATGACATGGACGGGTGTCAGGGAGTATTTGTATCTCTAGGGAAAATGTCTTGGCTCTCTGCCTGGGAATCCGGGGAGTTTTCTGTATATCGCTGACGGATTGTCAGTATTCACAAGTGCTTGATTCAGAAACTGGCTTATGATTATGCAATATGTTTGATTTTTGCCGTAATGCTCCGTATTAGACGGAATGCTACGCTCTGCGGGGGGAATATGATGCGAATGCTATGATTATGCAAAGGTAAAGATCCGGGATTCGGATCCCGTTGCTGAGGATATCTCTGGCTGATCTGTTTGGAGTGGACATCCCAGCTGGGGATGAGGTCATTGATGGATCTGACATACATGACTCTGCTTGGGGAAGTAGGTCATTGATGGACCTATCTTGGTGATGAGGGATTCAACTGGGGTTTGTAGAAGCTTTTATTACTCTGTTGTGAGATCTCCAGGCGTTGCTCTTCTGGGTGGAGACTGGAACTCTGTGGGGAGATGGTCCCCTGACTTTTGTGCTTGGCTGAGGAGGAAATACCAAATGGAAACTCAGCTGGGGAGAAAACACCTCTGGTGCCAAGACTGGGTAGATAATGATTTGCTAGCTTGCTGGGATGAAACTTTCATGCCCCATGCTGTGCTTTGAATACCTGCAATCCTGATAAGTCAGAGAAACGCACAAGTAATCCCGAGGTATCCTTTATTGGATTCTTTTATAAGAGTTTAGGCACTCCTGGGAGTGAGTGTATTTCCTGCAAGCACGTATTTTTTAGAAGAGAAACATCTGTATTTATGCAATCAGTATCTTAAAGACATCGGACATTCTTGCAAAATGAAAATAAAACAAACGAAACGAAACATGACTGAAAATCTGATTTTATTAATTCATGTGCCCTGAATTGGCAAGATACAGTCAAAGAAACAGATCCCCTTAAATGAGGAGATTGTTACAAATTGAGAGAAAAAAAAGCGTTGGCAATGTTGATGACGCTTCGAGGAGCTTCCCTTTGCTATGACTCGTATAACTTTTGACGTTCTTCTCATCTTGCTTTCTGAAGAAGGCTAATTCTGAATGAAGCTTGACCCTTTCGAAGCTTACCAAGTCGTAAATGATACAGACGAATTCAGAATGCAGTTGTTCGCTTATCCCTTTATTTTGCATGGATCGCCCTTTCGGGTTTTCAATCCATCGGGATACCCTTTCTTGCCTGAGTTGTCCAATGCGGCTTTTCAACTCAGCGGGTGTACATTTTTTTTAATTCATTTTCCCTTATTTTTTCCCGAGTCCTTTATTCTGTTTTTGACTCGTCGGGATGCCCTATTTTTGCCTGGACTTACATTCTGTTTTTATGTCCAGCGGGTCATTTTTATGCGAAGTATTTTTTAACTGCATCTGAATTCACAGGGGACGGGAAGTCTTCACCATCCATGGTGCTGAGCATCAGTGCTCCACCAGAGAAAACTTTTTTTACTACGAATGGCCCTTCATAGTTCGGAGTCCACTTGCCCCTGTGGTCTGTATGAGGAGGAAGGAGTCTCTTCAGCACGAGATCTCCTACTTGGTACTCTCGGAGCCTGACTTTCTGATCGAAGGCTTTCTTCATTCTTTTCTGATACAGCTGCCCATGACAGATTGCAGCCAATCTCTTTTCTTCAATCAGATTCAGTTGTTCGTATCGGGATCGGACCCATTCTGCTTCATTCAGTTTAACATCCATTAATACCCGTAAGGAGGGTAATTCAACTTCAACAGGTAGGACTGCCTCCATACCATAAACAAGCTGATACGGTGTTGCCCCAGTGGATGTTCTGATTGACGTACGGTACCCATGCAAAGCAAACGGCAGTATTTCATGCCAGTCTTTGTATGTGACTACCATCTTTTGCACAATCTTCTTAATATTTTTGTTAGCTGCCTCGACAGCGCCATTCATCTTTGGCCTGTAAGGAGAAGAATTGTGGTGTTGGATCTTGAAGTCCCGGCACAGTTCTGCCATCATTTTGTTGTTTAAATTGGAACCATTATCAGTAATGATTCGCTCGGGCACTCCATACCGACAGATGATGTCTCTCTTCAGAAATCGGGCTACCACTTGCCTTGTAACATTTGCATAAGAAGCCGCTTCAACCCACTTGGTAAAATAGTCAATAGCAACCAGGATGAACCTGTGGCCATTTGAAGCAGTTGGTTCAATCTTGCCAATCATATCAATGCCCCACATGGCAAAGGGCCAGGGTGAAGACATCACATTCAAAGGATTCGGAGGCACATGCACTTTATCCGCATAAATCTGGCATTTATGACATTTTCTGGCATAAGCACAATAGTCTGCATCCATTGTGATCCAATAATAGCCTGATCTTAGCAACTTTTTGGCCATTGCATGCCCTCCTGCATAGGTACCAAAGGAACCTTCGTGCACCTCATGCATCAACAAGTCTGCTTCTGTTCTATCAACGCATCTGAGGAGTACCATATCAAAGTTTCTCTTGTACAAGGAACCATCAGTGTTCAGGAAGAAACTACCAGGAAGCCTTCTTAAAGTCTTCTTATCATTGGAAGATGCCCCATGTGGGTATGTTTGGTCCTCCAAGAAGCACTTAATGTCATGGAACCAAGGCTTATCATCTTTGGCAACATCTGCTGCGAATACATGTGCTGGTCTGTCGAGTCTGGATACTGAAATCTGAGGTACAAAGTTGGCAGCTTGAACTTTGATCATGGATGAAATGGTAGCCAGAGCATCTACGAATTGATTCTCGTCCCGAGGGATATACTCAAGCTTGACCGTTGTAAAGAAAGTCAATAACCTCCTTGTATAATCCCTGTAAGGTATCAGATGATCTTGGTGTGTGTACCATTTGCCGTTGGTTTGATTAATTACCAAAGCTGAATCTCCGAACACGGTTAAAGTTTTGATCCTGAGGTCAATGGCTTCCTCAAGACCCATAATACAAGCTTCGTATTCAGCTTCGTTGTTAGTGCAGTTAAAGGTGAGTTTTGCCGAGAAAGGCATGTGAACTCCCTTAGGTGTAATAAGTACTGCACCAACACCGCGGCCATTCATATTAACAGCCCCATCAAACATCATAGTCCATTCCTCCTCTGGGTCAGGCCCTTCGGTGTGAACAGGCTCTTCATGATCTTTTGCTTTTACGAACATGATGTCTTCATCCGGGAAGTCAAATCTCATAGGCTGGTAATCATCAATGGGTTGCTCAGCAAGATAATCAGACAATACACTGCCTTTGATGGCTTTTTGAGATGTGTACTGAATGTCATATTCCGTGAGAATCGTTTTCCATCTTGCAATCCGTCCGGTAAGCGCTGGCTTCTCAAAAATGTACTTAACTGGGTCCATCTTTGAGATCAATAAGGTAGTGTGGGTCAACATATACTGTCTCAGTCGGCGAGCAGCCCACGCTAAAGCACAACAAGTTTTCTCGAGCAGTGAATAACGTTGTTCACAGTCGGTAAACTTTTTGCTTAGGTAGTATATTGCATACTCTTTTCGACCAGACTCGTCATGCTGGCCCAGCACACACCCCATCGACTCTTCTAATATTGTCAAGTACATTATCAGAGGTCTTCCTTCAACTGGAGGCATAAGGATAGGAGGCTCTTGTAAGTATTCCTTGATCTTGTCAAAAGCCTTTTGGCAGTCTTCGTTCCACCTGACCGTTTGCTCTTTTCTTAACAGCTTGAATAAGGGCTCACAGGTTGCTGTGAGGTGAGATATGAACCTTGAAATGTAGTTCAGTCTACCTAAGAACCCTCGAACTTCTTTTTCAGTTTTCGGTGCAGGCATTTCTTGAATGGCTTTGACTTTATCAGGGTCAACTTCAATCCCTTTCTCGCTTACAATAAATCCCAGCAGTTTACCGGATCGCACCCCGAATGTGCACTTGTTGGGGTTCAACTTCAGTTGGTACTTCCTCAGACGCTTGAATAACTTCAGCAGATTTACCAGGTGGTCTTCTTCTGTGAGGGACTTGGCAATCATGTCATCCACATAACATTCAATTTCTTTATGGATCATGTCATGGAATAATGTTATCATAGCCCGTTGATAAGTTGCACTAGCATTCTTCAGTCCGAATGGCATCACCTTGTAACAGAACGTGCCCCAGGGTGTGATGAAAGTTGTCTTCTCCATGTCTTCAGGTGACATCTTGATCTGATTGTATCCTGAAAATCCATCCATGAAGGAGAACACCGAGAACTGAGCCGTATTATCCACCAATACATCAATGTGAGGTAAAGGGAAGTCATCTTTTGGGCTGGCTCTGTTCAGATCCCGGTAATCCACACACATCCTCACCTTGCCATCCTTCTTAGGCACAGGTACAATATTAGCAACCCACGGCGGATAGCTAGTCACAGCCAGGAAACCGGCATCCCACTGCTTTTGTACCTCTTCTTTAATCTTCATTGCCATATCTGGGCGAGTACGGCGCAACTTCTGTTTTACTGGCGGGCAGTCTTCTTTTAAAGGTAGCTTGTGCATGAAAATATCGGTGTCCAACCCTGGCATATCCTGATAAGACCAAGCAAACACATCCACATATTCACGAAGCATGTCAATCAGTTGTTTTTTCACTGAGTCTTGTAAGCAGGCCCCAATCTTAACCTCTTTCACATCTTCATCCGTACCAAGATTAATTGTTTCGACCTCCTCCTGATGAGGAGTGATAACCTTCTCCTCTTGCCTTAACAACCTGGCTAGCTCTTCAGGAAGCTCATAATCTTCTTCAACCCCTTCATCAGCTTGATTGATTGGATTGTCAAAGTCATACGAAGTCATAGCTGTGTTGTTGTCGGTGCGATCTGAAAGGCACTCTCTGCAAGGGTTTAGATTGTTCATTTTAGTGATCAATTTTAATCTTATTTTAGGAAAAAGTGAAATGAAGTTATCATTTTGGAAGACATTGCCATTTTATTTTTGTACAAAAAGAAAAATGGAAAACAGTAAGCGGAAAAGAAAAAAAGACTCATTTGCAAAAGATGTCCGATATTCATTGATTGATCTGTTTGCACAAAATTACAAGATGGCCCGATTACAAAATGAGTCTTGACATCTTGGGCAAGATGCAAGACTTGATGCATGCTTAAAATATACAGGAAATAATAATTACTCTGCAGGAGTAACCCTTATAATTTCCTGGGAAGACCAGTTTGAGATACGGCTCCCCGGGATCCTTGGACATATCCAGCTCTCGAGGTTGCGCTCATCTTCCGACTCATCTTCCAAGTTGTTCACAACATCCGGGGTGAGCATCCCCCCGCTGACAAAGTTGGGCTTCTTGGCAGCCTCTGATTGATCTTGTTGAGTTGGTTTGTAACCCAACCCAAATCTGTCCTCCTTCTTCTCCACGAGCAACAGCTTGCCCCAGCCTTGGGCAGTACCCTCTTCAACAACCTTCCTGGCTTGCTGATAAGACATCATGGAGGTTCCCAGTACAGCAGATGCTTCATTAATGTTCAGGGCCTCAAACCCCTGGCTCATGGTTTCATGGATTTCTCCATCCATCTCAATGTATTTGTATGTAGCCAAATGGCTAACAAAGATGTCCTCTTCACCACAGATGGTGATGATCTGGCCTTCCCACTTGAATTTCAGCTTCTGGTGAAGGGTAGACATAACAGCGCCAGCGGCATGGATCCAGGGTCTACCCAACAAACAATTGTAGGCCGGCTGAATGTCCATCACAAAGAAGGTAATTTTAAAAGTCTGCGGGCCAATCATCACAGGCAGATCAATCTCCCCAAGCACCGATATTTTAGAGCCATCAAATGCTCTTACCACCAAATTACTTGGACGCAATGCCAAGCCATCATACTCCAGCTTCTCTAAGGCCTTCTTTGGCAGAACATTGAGTGAAGACCCAGTGTCCACCAGTACATGGGATAGAACAGCACCCTTGCATTATAGAGTGATATGTAAAGCCTTGTTGTGGTTACGCCCCTCAGTTGTAAGTCAGCATTGGTGAAGCCCAGTCCATGGCTGGTGTTGACATTTTCCACCACAGTTTCTAGCTGATTAACAGTGATCTCCTCTGGCACGTATGCTGCGTGCAAGACTTTCAGTAATGCATTCCTGTGAGCTTTAGAACACATCAGCAGGGATAATATGGAGATCTTTGAGGGAGTTTGGTGAAGCTGATCCACCACCTTGTAATCACTTCTCTTTATAATCCTCATAAACTCGTCTACATCTTGCTCAAAAGACGTCTTCTGAGTTTCTTTGATGATTGGTTCTTCAGGTACCACACTCTTCCCCTTTGCTTTTGCAGCAACTTCTGCTTCGGCATTAGGTCTTTGCAATTGTGAGGCAAAAAGGCGTCCGCTTCTGGTGAAGCCTCCGCCTCCCCCAACATTATCAATCTGTGGAGAAGAAGTTGAAGAGTCCAAAGTGATTTTCTCCCCATTGCAGTAGAGGTCAGATCCATAATGCCAAGGTATGGCGTTACTGCTTTCATATGGAACTTGTCCAGGAACCGTGATGGTAACTGGACTGACTGCTGCAGAGGAGGGTACTGAAATGGTGTGCGGATCGTAGTAAATGGTGACTGGTGACCTGGCAGGAGGTGCCACTGTTTGTTGCTGAAAGTTGTTGTTTGGAGGAACATCTGATGGATCATAGTAAATGGTGACTGCTGAGATATCTTCATTATTTTCTGTTGGCGTTGTAGAAGATCTTGCTGGATAAATGGATGTTGATGTTGTAGAAGATTCTGCAGAATAAAGGGATGCTGATGTTGTAGAAGAAATGGTTGTTGACATTTGATTTGTTGAAGTGATGGATGAAGTCATTGTTGATGATATCGATGAATTGGTCGGAATGATTGTTGTTGCAGTTGTAGAAGAGTCAGGAATTGTTGCCAAAGGGATTGCTGGATTTGTAGGTGCCGTTGTTGTGATCTGAAGTATACCACTTTTGATAAGATCGTCTATGCCGCTTCTCAAATTATCACACCCGTTAACTGAAATGTTACAATACCCACAACCGAGCTCACACCCGGGGAACATCTGACACTCTAGGAGTTGGGCTTTAATTTCGACCAGAGGTGTCCGAATCTGTCCAACACTGGTGATTAAGAAAGATGGCTTGTCTTCCTCAATGGCATTAATTCTTGGTCCTCCATGATTGGGCATGGGATTCTTGGTGACACTTGGAGGGGGTGCAAAGTTGAGGGCTTTAGAATCCACCAGGTCTTGTACTTTCATTTGTAAAGCCCTGCATTTCTCAGTATTGTGGCCAGGTGCATTGGAGTGGAAAGCACATCTGGCATTGACATCATAATTTCTTGGAAGATTAGAGGGGTCTGGTGGTGCCAATGTCCTTAGCTCAACCAAGTTGAGTTTCAGGAGTTGTGGCAATAAAGCGGCATAAGGCATAGGGATAGGGTCAATCACCCTATTTTCCTGTGATGGTCTTTGCTGGAAAGGTATTTGTTGTTGATTGTTGTTGTTATTGTTGTTGTAGGTTCTCTGTGGCGGATACTGAACTTGCGGTTGATAATGTGGTTGTTGAGGAATCGGAGCTGGAATAGTGACAGCTGCCACTGATCTATGAACATACTGAGGTCTGCCCCTGTTGGCATGAATGGCATTTGTCTCACCGGTTCTTCTAGGTCCCATAAAAGGCTTCCTGGGATTACTTGACGAACTTGCACCATTATCAGAAATCTTACCCATCTTCAGAAGGCTCTCAATTCTTTCTCCAGCTATAACTACGTCAGCGAAGCTGGTGGAAGAAAAGGCAGCTAGCCTATCAATATATGTTCCTTGCAGAGTGTTCATAAACATGTCGGCCATTTCTCTTTCCGACATGGGTGGCTGGACAGCAGCAGCAAGCTGTCTCCACCTCTGGGCATATTCCCTGAAGCTTTCTCTGGAGGATTGAGACATTCCCATCAGAAGGGTTCTGTTAGGAGCCATGTCCAGATTGTATTGGTACTGTCTGATGAAAGCCTCAGCTAGGTCCTTCCAGCACCTGATAGTAGCTCTGGTCAAGTGAGAGTACCACTCTCTTGAAGCCCCGGTCAAACTATCTTCAAAGTAAAACATCCACAGTTTTTCATCCATGGTGTATGCCTTAAGTCTTCCCAGGAAGGACTGTAAGTGAGTTCGTGGACAGGAAGTTCCATTGTACTTCTCGAAGCACGGGGGTTAAAACTTGTGGGGAATCCTTACCCCATCCACTAACCCCATATCCATAACATCGAAGCCTAAGGAATTTTGAGACTCCATAGATCTCAACTTCTCATTAATTGCATCAAACCTCCTATCATAAACTTCATCCCCAGCTCCCATTACAGTAAACCGCTCTTCTTGGGGGTCTTCCTGTAAGATCCTCCCTCCAGTAGTATTTCCTTGCACATTACCCGGGATGTTGACTTCCGGATGTAGATGAGGCCCATATACTGGTGGATTCACATGAGGCTGACCCCTTTCATTGTTACTCGTTCCTCCAGTTCCCAGAGGGGGTTCTTCCGGGGTTTGTCTTTCTACCTATGCCCTCAACCTTTCTTGGCTTTGGGCCAAGCCATTCATTACTTCCATGAATTGGGTCATTTGGTTTCTCATCTCCAGCCTTTCATTAGCCATCTGAGTTCTGACCTCTGTCAGATCTTGCTGTACTTGATCCATTTGGATACCAGGAAGATTGTTGCGAGTGGGATACCTATGCGGACGGTTGAGAGGGAACACCCGACGGCGAGCAATAATTCCTGAATCACAACATAGTTAGTAACAAACAAAACAAAAACCTGCAAAACAAAACAAAAGTTAGCATGCAATGCAGTATGCTTATTTGTTTTCCAAGGTATCCGGCTTGGATCTTGGTTTTGACCCTTCCAGACCCTGAGGAAGGTGCTTTGGTGTTGCTTGAGAAAAGAAACTCAAATGAAACAAACTGACAAATACATTACGAATGGTGGATCATACATAGTTTGTTTTTACAACATATGCCCCTGAAGGGTCAAAATACAACATAAAAAGAAAAGTACATGAAATGGAAATAACAACAAGCAAAGAAGTCAAACATCTAATCCAAACTCGTCCTTCTTAACCTCCTTCAGAAGTGCTTCAGTTACAGGACCAGCCGGATGCTCTGTAATGTTTCTGATAAGAAGGTTTCTGGTGGCAATAGCAGTGGTCAGCTTCTTGTGCCTGTCTTGGTCCTTTGACCTCTTCAAACTAGCCCTAAGCTTCAACTCTGAAATCTCCTTCTGGGCTGCCAGCAAAGCTTCCTGTTGCTTCTTTTCAATGGCCTCTAACTGCTCAATCCTGGCTTGAGTTCTTTTATCCTCTTGAGTGCGAGCTTCAGTGATTCTGACCCACCTATCTTGACTTTCTTTCAGATAGAGATCAGTCCTAGCCTTCTGAAACTGGGCCTCTTTACAGGCATTCTTCAATATTTGCTCTCCAGCTCTTGATTTCTTGATGTAGTCCTCTGCTCTCTCAATCTTGGCCAGATGCTCCACTTTAAGCTTCTCCAACCTCTCAATGTCTAGACGACCATCACTCCTCTCCCAGAGGGTCTTCTTCAGAGCTTGAGACAGGTTCTCATTCCTTTCCTTCAGCTTCTCAAATTCTTCCAGGCTGACAGTGGCTGGAGATGGTACTGTGGATGGTCCAGGTGCATCCTCAATGGTGAAGGGCATCCCGGAAATCTGAGCCCTAGAATGAGACCAATCATAATACTGAGCTGAGGCCACATTATTGCATCTCCCAAGAATGGCCATCCCTTTGGTCTGGATGTTGTCCCAAGCCCAGGATGCTTGTCTGACAACAGCTAGATTAGGCTTTATCTCACAATACAGGGTTTCAGCCAAGTCTTGCACTCTAGGAGGGTGAACCAAAGCATAGCCCAGTTGTCTCTTAAACAACAAAGTATTGTAGTTGATGCAACCCTTCACTCCTACTAGAGGTACATTGGGGTACTGCCCACAGCTTGTAATTATGTCCCTGCCTTTGGTGCTCTGGGTGCACCATCTGATGTCATCTGAGGTCAAAGCAATAAGCCTCCTGGCCCAATTCTTCTGTTGGTAGGGGTTCAGGAAGACATCAGTCTTGGGTAAGTGTTTAAGCAGCCAAGTGTGAAATAGAGGAGCACAGCATCTCACCAATCTCCCTCTCTGCTTCTCATTCCTCTGATGAACAGAATAATAGAAATCCCCCAGTAATGTGGGCACTGGGTTCCTCAGAAGGAAGAGATGAATGGAATTCTTGCTAATAAACTTGGGCTCATCTGCAAAAAGTATAACCCTATATATACTGAGGGCTAACAATGCACAAACTGCCTTCCATTCTCCCAAGGAGGCCTTCAGGATGGCCTGAGAAGTCAGAAAATCTAAGTGTACACCAGGGACCCCTGCCTTTGTTGTCATGTTCTGTTTAATCACAATAGGTTCCAGGTACAGTGCTTTTTCCACTTCTCCATTGCTGGGAGAAGTCATTTCTGGGTTGAAGGGGATCCCACCCCTGACAGGTACTCCAATCAATGATGAAAACTCCTCCAACAGAGGTCCCAACTGAAAGTTCTGGAAAGTGAAGCATCTCAGAGGAGGGTCATAGAACTGTAGGCAGGTGTGGATCAAGCTCCTCTGAGAAGGGTCTAAGTCCATAACCATGTCAAGGATGCCTCCATAATGCTCTCTGAATAATGGGATGTGGTCTAGAGTGATAAGTGCCTGGACCTGTCTGATGCCAGTCAGCACAGGCTCAAAGAAATGGTATGAAATGTTGCTCTTCTTGGGTGCCATGACTGCTGATGAAGAGCTGAAACAGATGCTGATGATGAAGACTGATACTGGAGATGAGCCACTGATAGGCTGAGGATGATGATGGAGGTAGCTGAAGCAGGCAACTGATGAAGATAGCTGAAGTAGATAGCTGATGAATAAAGGGTCTATGCAGATGAAGGGGTCAAAACCAAGCCAGATGTAATGTGGATACCCTGAAAAACAAATAAACAAATGTTAAATGATGCAAATGATGAGTATGAAAATGATATGCAAAGGGTTTGTGATCAAGCTGGATCTGATTACTGTCTTGATATAAGTCCATGTATGTTTAAGAAGTCCAGATGGAGGTTCAGAAATCCAGTAACCAAGGTGGGGGACTCAAATAAAGAGTCACATGTCCAGGGTTAAATCACAAGAACTGTCCAAAGTGAAGCATTCTTAATCAAAATAAGTATCAGGGTATGATGTGGCCAAGGGTTCCTGCAAACCTGTAAACAGCCCAACCCCCTCACAGGTGGTGTTCTAAAACAAGGATCCTCAGACTTGGATCAGTTATGAGAAGTGTAAACACTTCTAACCTGGAGGTACAATGTTTACAATAACCATAAACGATCCTCCTCTAATTCACCTCAGTTTCTGAAGGTCATAATAAAAGGTCATCCAGACTTAGCAGGCTTCCCAGATAGCCCTAGCACTACAGGAGATGTGTAGCACAGAGTTCTCAAGAAGAAACCCACATCTGAACCGTGTTTCATATTCCCGCACCAGACCGAAATGGAATGGGAAAGAACATGAACCACTCTAGCCTAGGTGTCACTCAGGTCCCAGGTATAGGACCTCACACCTTCAATGGAACCCCACCCACCAAAACAAAAACCAGATCCAGCCAGATGACAGTATGACAGTATGATATATATAAAGCTGTAAAGAAAGCAATAAAATAACTGTACATAAAGCAATAAATAAAGCAACTATATAAACACAATTAGCAAATAAGACCCCAGTAAACACAAATCAAACAAGCGCTAGGAGGAACCCACAAAAAGAACCAGAAGCCCTGGTTACAGTATAAGTGTCCCCAGCAGAGTCGCCAAGCTGTCGCTCCCACCAAATGACACCTGGTCAGAAGGGGTACAGACGCGAACGGTCGCGCGAAAGAGGAAGAGAACACACAAGGGTGAACTCAAGAGAAAAGAAAAGAGTCGCCAGCTAGGCATTTTTATCCCGGAGGAAAGGTAACGCTGCATAGACCTGGGAAAAGATATGGATAAGACGGTTGCGAACCAGAGAGACTGAGAAAGGGGGTTGGTTACAACCTGGGAAGGTATTAGCACCCAGATTGCCCGCCGTACTCGACGGGATCCACGCCTAAAAGATTTGTGTTTAAAGGGGTAGTGTCAGTGCAATTTGTGTTTCAAAGGCTGAAAGAATGCAAGTGTGAGTGTAAAAGAAGTGTGAAGTGTATAAGAGAAGTGTCAGTGTAAGGAAAGGGTATGAAGCTTAAGATTATAAGGCTTTAAATAATAATGCTGGAAGGAGGGGGAATATACAGAGACTTTTGTTCGATAACTGTTAAGTTATGCCTACGTATCCTCTCGTGCAATGAGGAAGTCAGAACACCGTAGTTCGACTCAAAGAGACTGAAAGATAAATTGACTTGTGAACTGCTTGCTTGTCTATGCTCAAGTGTATGACCTGTCTGGCTCAGGTGCAAACTGTCTTGCATTAGACGGGGGAAGCAAGTTCTCGGTTGTGAGTGAATGAGATGAGAAAAGAATCCCGAAGGAGACGATTATTGTTTGTTTTTGAGTTTTCAATCTTTTATTGATTTTGAAAGTTTTGCCATAAGAAAATGAGCTTAAGCCTAAACCAATGGGTTAGTAAACTCATCACATCTTCCCTCTGATTAGGGGTAATGAGAGTACCTTAAGTGTGAAGTCAGCATCTCACACTTAATTACCATGATGTAGGATTAAGATCATTAACCTACTTGTGATTATTTAGATGTTTTTGTTGTTTTTGTTTAGTGTTAATAATGAGTTTAAGCCATAATCAAAAATTTAATGGACTTATTACACCATCCTAATAGAAGGATAATAGATGAGAACATTTAAGCTGAGAAAGACTCCTCAACTTAATCCATGATTAGGGATTAACCTCATGACAAAACAAAGCCTTTATTAAGTGGATTTTAGTTAATGATAAGATGAAGAAATGAGTTTTATGGTTTGTAGGACAAACTTGAGGGGGACTTGTCCATTAACACTAGGGTTAGTCCTTCTTAACCAATTAAGGAAGAATTAGAACCCTAATGCAAGGCCCAAGTTACAAGCTTGATGTCTTGATGATTATTAAGTGGATTTATTGAAGGATTTAAACATATTAAGGGTTTAACACTTAGGATTAAAGTTATACACTCCATCCTAATAGAAGGATGCAGGCATAAGCTTAATCACAAAGCCTTAAAGCCTTTAGGGTTTAGTCCCTGATTATGAGATGAGATGAGAAGACTCAAAGATGACACAAAGGTAAAACTAAATGGGGGACTAATCAAACTCTAATTGTTATCATGCTTGGAGGTCCTAGGGTTTATGAGGCTCAAGGGAGAAAGAATCTTCAAGGAACCACCAGGGGTGTGTCGCTCCCGACAAATGACAATGGATCAGATGAAGGTACAGACGCGAACGGTCGGCGAAGGGAACAGTGAGAACACACAGCCGTGAACTCACTGGAGATGAAAAGAGTCGCCAGCTAGGCATTTTTATCCCGGAGGAAAGGCAATGCTGCATAGGCCTAGAAAGATATGGATAAGACGGTTGCGAACCAGAGAGACTGAGAAAGGGGGTTGGTTACAACCTGGGAAGGTATTAGCACCCAGATTGTCCGCCGTACTCGACGGGATCCACGCTTGAAAGATTTGTGTTTTAAAGGGGTAGTGTCAGTGCAATCTGTGCATAAAGAGCTGGAAAAGGATGTACAGGTGTCAGTGTAAAAGAAGTGTGAAATGTGATATATACAGTGTCAGTGTAGGAACAAAGATGAGATGCTCATGATAATGAGGCTAAAGAATGAAGCTGGAAAGAGGGGGAATGTACAGAGACTTTTGTTCGATAACTGTTAAGTTATGCCTACGTATCCTCTCGTGCAATGAGGAAGTCAGAACACCGTAGTTCGACCCAAAGAGACTGAAAGGATGAATTGACTTGTGAACTGCTTGCTTGCCTATGCTCAAGTGTATGATCTGTCTGGCACAGATGCAAACTGTCTTGCATTAGACGGAAGAAGCAAGTTCTCGTTTGTGAGTGAATGAGATGAGAAAAGAATCCCGGAGGAGACGATTATTGTTTGTTTTTGAGTGTTTTCAGTCTTTTATTGCTTTTGAGAATTTGCCATAAGTTAATGAGCTTAAGTCTAAACCAATGGATTTAGTAAACTCATCACATCTTCCCTCTGATTAGGGGTAATGAGAATACCTTAAGTGTGAAGTCAGATTCTCACACTTAATCACCTTTGATGTAGGATTAAGATCATTAACCTACTTGTGATTAATTAGATGTTTTTGTTGTTTTTGTTTAGTGTTGAGTAATGAGGTTAAGCCATAATCAAGGATTAAACAGACTCATTACACCATCCTAATAGAAGGATAATAGATGAGAATGTTTAAGCTGAGGAAAGCTCCTCAACTTAATCCACGATTAGGGATTAAGCTCATGACAAAACAAGCCTTTATTAAGTGGATTTTTAGATTAATGGTATGATGATGAAGTGAATTTTATGATTTGTAAGACAACTTGAGGGGGACTTGTCCATTAACACTAGGGTTAGTCCTTCTTAACCACTTAAGGAAGAATTAGAACCCTAATGCAAGGCCCAAGTTACAAGTGTGATGTCTTGATATTTATTAAGTGAATTGATTAAGAGATTTAAACACCTTAAGGGTTTAATACTTAGGATTAAAGTTATACACTCCATCCTAAGAGAAGGATGTAGGTGTAACCCTAAGCACAAAGTCTTAAAGCCTTTAGGGTCTAGTCCCTGATTATGAGGTGAGAAGAGAGGACTCAAAGAGAGACACAAAGGTAAAAACTATGGGGGGAACTAATCAAAACCCTAATTCATTGTCATGCTTGGATGATCCTAAGGTTTGTGAGGTTTTCAAGAACAATCTTCAAAGGAGCCACCAGGAAGCAGATGAACAGGATCAAGAGAAGCAAAGTGACTTGCTTCATTCAAGAAGTCAAGTCACTTGAAGAAAGAAAGTGGGGAGGAGAAGAATGAGCAAGCTCAAACTCAAACACAAATAAGAATGCAGCAATGGATGCAAGAGAGATGAAAAGAAAAGGTATGAGAAGTGAAGGCAAATCCACTTCTCAAGTTTACTTACCACCTGCAATGTTAGAAAGAAAATGCAATGCAATGCAAGATGAGATGAAATGATATGATGCTAAGCAAAACCAGAAGCATGTTGATGATGATTATGATGTTATGAAGTGCTGCAAACATGAGGCAAGACAATGGGGATGTTCATACAAGATCATGAATGCAAATGGTGCAAGTTAAGGAGCATGAATGAACATGAAAAGTTATGAATCATACAAGACAAATGACATGGCAAATATGTAATGCAATGGTCAAACATGCTTTCTATATGTCTTAAGATGTCAAATGGATCACAAGAATGCACAAAATGCAAAGACAAGTCATGTTATGCAAGGAAATGCAAGAGGGATGCAAATGAAAGCCCAAATTAGGGTTTATGGATCAAACATCAAACACAAACCAAAAAACAGAAGCAAAGCCCTAAAGCAAAAATGGAAAATGGCACCCAAAGAAACCCTAGGCCTATGATGAATCACTGCCCAAAGGGGAGCTCTCAACTCTCAACCAAACTCAAGTTATGAATTTTCTAAGTTATTAGGGTTTCTAGGGGTTCTTAACAAAACAAATGCCAAACAATTTGAAAATGCAAGAACAATTCATGGCCTTTTTATCTTTGAAACTACATGCAAAACAAAAGACAAAGCAAGAAGAATCAATGTCTCAACCTTCACCAATTGGCAGAAATGAATTTTTGAACCCATGATCAAAATAATGCATAAAAAATGATTTAATTCAATGAAAAATTCTTAAAATGCATCAAGATCAAAAAAGAAATTTGGTTTGAAGGTTGGACAATGTTTCTAAATGTCTTAGAACATTTCATGAATTTTTTTGTAATTTTTAAATACCTAAAAGTATTTTTAATTAATTAATTCTCATTAATTAATTAAAAATAATCTTTTAAATATTTAAAAATACTTTTTTAATGATAAAAATAAAATAAAAAATGTTTTTGGGTTCTGAAACTTAATAATAACTTGTACAAAAAATTTCAGATTTTTTAAATAAGTTTTGCTATTTAAAATAAAATATAGAAAACAAATGTAAAAGAAATGAATTAATATTAATAAAAATGAAAAGTAATTCAATCCAAAGGCTGAGATTTGAACCTGGGAAAAGGGGCTTGACCGCGCGCGTTTTTAAACGGCCAGGATGGAGTCTGATTCAATTAACTTAATTAATTTTAATTAATTTAAATAAAAAGAATTAGGGCTAAGTGAATCAATCTGGGCCGTGCACAACTTAAGCTAATCACCATCCTAAGGCTGTGAACGCATCTGGCAAATTAATTAGGGTTTATAGTTAATGACTTTCAGGTGACCGGAGGGAAGCTCCGGTCACCTTCTCCGGCGGGTTGAAAACCCTAGATCATGATTCAGGCCACCATTCTCCAAATTAAAGCCAAGGAAACACTCCTCTACTCAAACCTCACCCAAATCAACTCTCAAAATGAATTTCTCATGCTTAAACTAAGGGAATCGAAGCCATGAAGTCTCACGGGCAAAATTTCAGAGCTTCAGTAAATCCTCATTTTTCACTCATTTCCAATTCTAAACACATCATTATGATCAGCAAGACATGTACTTTCAATTTGTAACAAAAAATGCAAGCTCTGAAAAGTTGAGGATTCGAAGCTACCTGAAGTGATGAACTATGAATATGAGCTCTCCTGACCTTGCTTTGATGCAGAATGCCTTCTCTGAACCCCCTGAAGCCAATGGAATGTTCACAACCCCTTGTTGGTGGCCATTTTGGAAGCTTGAGTTCTGATATGACAGATTTCACAGTTGTGATTTGGGAGGTTTCAAACTGCTTTAATGGTGGATTCTGGTTCCTTTGAGTGTGTATTATGCAATGGTGAAGAGAAAATGGATGTTTGATGGCTGAGGAAGTGGATTCGAAGAGGAGAAGTTTTTGGACAGTTTTGTGTTATGCTGCAATGTGTGTGTTCCAGGCTTGTGGGTGTTGTGTTTTTATGATCCATACACTATCCCTAGACTATTGGAATGAATCAGAAGACTTGACATGCACTGTGGGAAAGGTATGGAGCAATTGGCCAAAAAGTCAAGAGTTGTTGTACTTGCAGCATGGGCTATGGCAGCAGCTATGTTAGGGCATGTCTTGCTTCAGCTTGAGTCAAGGATGACCATTGGATTGCTTATGAATGACTGCAACATGTGGATCATGAGTTGAGAGTGATTTTGCAAGTTGTCCACTTGTGTTTTCTCATGATTTTTGCTTATGCACATGTGATTCTTCTTGCTGAATTTTGTAGCACAACATTTCTTTTAGTCATGGCAATGTTGAAAAATCAGCTAGTGATCACATAATTCTTTGAAGCATGGATTTGCCAAGAATCCTCTTTTGCACACTTATGGAAATGCCTCATGGGACTTTTGAAAATCAAGGCAAACAAAGAAGAATCCCTTGGGCCAATTCTGTTTTTTAGGACTTTGAGAATGTTTGTGTAATGGTTTAAAATGAATTAGAGGTCACATGATGCATTGGTCCAAGATTTTGCAAAGTTTCCAAATGAGGCATGCCTTGAAAATTAATGATTTTAGCCAACTTTGCATGGCCATAACTTTTGATCCAAGAAGAGTTTGATCATGTTCTTGTACTTTTTGAAAAGGGAAAGATGAGATCTACAACTTTCATGACCAAGGTTTTTCCATTTGAAGCATTTTTGGATCATGAATCAAGGCTTGAAAAATGACCTAAAATGATGCATTCTTGAAAAGTCAACTATGCCCAAAAAGTCAACATTTGCAAAAACCCTAAATTCTTGATTTCTATGAACTTCAATCTTCTTCCATGATCAAATAAAGACCATATACACTCAAAATGATGAAGATCACCCATTGGTTGGGTCATTGGGGGCCTCAGATGCCCTGATTTTACACTGACTTGTCTGAAAAGTCAACTCTTGATCAGATGACTTCCCCATGGAATTTCTTCATGAAAATTGATATGCATACTCCCTATACCATATAGAGACCAATGGAAACAAGAATGACCAAAAAATTTGGGGTTATGGCCTCTGAAACCAAAACCCTAATTTTCAGTCAACTGTGCAGTTCAACCTGGCTCTGCATCCACTCAAACCCTAGTTCTTGTGATTCCTCTGCATTTTTGACTTTGAGGAGATGAAATATGATATAAGAACACACATGGACCACTTTGAGTTGATTGGTTGCCTTTGGAATTGCTCAAGATGCTTTGGGATTGCTCAGATCACAAACCCTAGGTGCAGATGCCTTGAAAACTATGCAGTGAATCAAAAATGAAATGTGAGATGATATGATTGTGTTTATGCATATGAGAATGATCACAAGCCATGGTGTGAATGGGTGAGGGCAAATTTGGGGTGTTTACAGCTGCCCCTATTCAAGCAGGAGTTAGCTGTGCAGGGTGTAAGCGACGGCTTAACAGGCAAACAAGATAACTTGTGGTTGAATACCAAAGACAGTCCAAAATTTGCACTCACAGAATGAAAAGGGATATAGATTGTAAAAGCAAAATAAAGTATATTGTAAAGTACAAGCGACGGAGGACGACCGTCGAGCAGAGGACGACTGCTGGGTAAAGTGATATGTGAAGCAAAGCGATGACGGGGACGGCCGACATGCTGGTAAAGTGCAGGAAATAAAGCGATGGCGGGGACGGCCGACATGCTGGGGATAAAAAGTAAAGCTAAGACGGGGACGGCCGACTAGCTGGGGAAAAACAAGTAAAGCTAAGACGGGCACGGCCGACTAGCGGGGGAAAAACAAGTAAAGCTAAGACGGGGACGGCCGACTAGCTGGGGAAAATAAAATCATGATGGGGACGGCCATCACGATAAAACTGTAAAATTTCTGAGGATTAATGAAACATGATGGGGACGGCCATCAAGTTCATAAAGGTAAAGTAACCAACGATGGGGACGGCCATCGGGCTAAAAAGGAAAAGGGGCCACGACGGGGACGGCCATCGGGTTAAAGAATAAATGAAATAAACAGATGATGGGGTACGGCCATCAAAGGTGAAGGACGATCACCTAGCAGGGGACGGCTGCTCTGTCGGGTATAAAAGAAATATGATGGGGACGGCCATCAAAGGTGGAGGACGACCACCTGGCAGGGTACGGCTGCCGAAAATATCAACGATGGGGACGGCCATCGGATAGAAAAGGGTCAACGATGGGGACGGCCATCGGACGAGCAAGATGGGGGATGACCATCAAGAAGTGGAGGACGACCACTCAGCAGGGTACGGCTGCTCTCGAGGTTTCTCATGACATAGGACGAATGCCAGATAACCAAAATCAACAATGGGGACGGCCATTGGATAAAGTTGATGAAGGACGATCATCAAAAGGTGGAGGACGACCACCTAGCAGGGGACGGCTGCTAAAAACAACGATGGGGACGGCCATCGGATGAGCATGATGGAGGACGACCATCAAGAAGTGGAGGACGACCACTCAGCAGGGTACGGCTGCTCTCAAAGGTATCATAACACAGGACGAGTGTTAGATAAAAAGAAAATTTGTTGGTGATCTACTGGGGATAATGTAAACACGAACGAGCGTTTACATCCAAGAAACAAAAAGGTATAAGTGTTTGGTATTGTGTATAGATTAAAGATGCGGACGAGCATCCTTATGACTATGATACGGACGAGTATCGGGTAGAAACAAATACTGACACATGTTTGGAGATGATGATACGGACGAGTATCAACTGGTTACCAGAGAACACGGACGAGTGTTGATTCTGAGGGGACTCTTCTGGGGAAAAGTAGACACATACGAGTGTCTAGATTCAAGAAGACAAAAGTGTTTGACACGGTGTATGGATTAAAGATGCGGACGAGCATCCTTATGACTATGATACGGACGAGTATCATGTAGAAACAAACGCTAGACGCAATGTTCTGAGATGACGGTACGGACGAGTACCAACTGGTTAACAAAGAACAAGGACTACTGTCGGATCTGTGGGGATATGAGTGATGATGTATACAAGATACGGACGAGTATCTGTATAAGTGTACCATGAGTGGTGAGTATTGTATTGATGAGTGCTTATCTGCTGGGGAGAATGACACGGACGAGTGTCAAGAGAGAAAAGTATAATATTAACAAGTGTGAGTTGATAAAGGTGTAAGCGACTGCGCTGGGGATATGACACGGACGGGTGTCAAAAAGGGTGTATATACAAGTATATGTGAGTGCAAAGAGGATGTCTTTGGCTTTCTGCTGGGACATGACACGGACGGGTGTCAGGACGTATCTGTAATGAGGGTGATTTTGTTTGTAGAGTGTATTCAGGCGACCTGTGGGAAAGATGACACGGGTGGGTGCCAAAAAGTGCATACACTGGTGTTTGTGATTGTGGGGCAACTGCTTTTGCTGGGACTCTGATGGGGATTCTGGGGAAAGTAATCTGTATTCTGATGAATGGTTACTAATCACAAGTGTTCAATTCACAACATGACTTATGATTATGCTATGTATTTGATTTTCGCCGTAATGCTCCGTTTTAGACGGAATGCTACGCTCTGAGGGATAGTATGATGCGAATGCTATGATTATGCAAAGAGGCACAAATCCGGGATTCGGATCCCGTTGCTGTGAAAATCCCTGGTCGATCTGCTTGAGATGGACATCCCAGCTAGGTATGAGATCACTGGTAGATCTAATGATGCACTTGCTTGGGGATACATGTCACTGATTGACATATCCTTATAAATGAGAAACCCAGCTGGGGTTTGTAGAAGCTTTCCTCGCTCTGTTGTGATCTTCTCCGTGCGTTGCTCTTCTGAACAAAGGCTTGAAGCTCTGTGGGGAGACGATTCCCTGATTTCTGCATCCTGTTGAGGAAGAAAAGGCAACTCGACTGGGGAATTGAGAGGCAACTCAGCTGGGGAGAGCAACAAGAGGCAACTCAGCTGGGGATAGAACATCTTGGATGCTGAGATTGAGTGTATGCTGACTTGGCAGCTCCGCTGGGGAAGTGGGCACCCTCTAGCGCCATGTGGAAGATAGACCGAGTTGATAATGATTCGCCTACTTGCTGAGACGTAACCTGCATGCCCCAGGTTGCGTTCTGGATACCTGCAATCCTACAAAGATAATGGAACGTACAAAAGGTCCCGAGGTATCCCTTACTGGATTCCGTCATAGGAGATAAGTACTTTCGAGAGTAATCATATTCCCTGTAAGCATGTGTTTTTATTTTTAGAGAGGGGCATCTGTACTTATGCAATTGTATTTTAGAGATATCAGACGACTCTTTGCAAAACGTAAATGTAAAAAGACGAAGCGTGACTGAAAATCTGATTTTATTAATTCATGTGCCCTGAATTGGCAAGATACAGTCAAAGAAACATATCTCCTGAAATGAGGAGATTGTTACAAATTGAGAAATAAGGTGCTGGCGGTGCTGACGACGCTTTCAAAGAGCTTCCTCTTCTGCTATGACTCGTATGACAATGACGTTCTTCTCGTCTTGCTTTCTGGAGAGAGTTGATTCTGATTAAAGCTTGATCCTTTGAAGCTTACCAAGTTGTAGGTGATACAGACGAATTCAGAATGCAGTTGTTCGCTTATTCCCTTATTTTGCATGGATCGCCCTTTCGGGTTTTCGATCCATCGGGATACCCATTTTTGCCTGAGCTGTCCAATGCGGCTTTTCAACTCAGCGGGTGTACATTTTTTCATTTATTTCCCTTACTTTTGCCCGAGTCTTTTATTCTGTTTTTGACTCGCCGGGATGCCCTATTTTTGCCTGGACTTACATTCTGTTTTTATGTCCAGCGGGTCATTTTATGCGAAGTATTTTTTAACTGCATCTGAATTCACAGGGGACGGGAAGTCTTCACCATCCATGGTGCTGAGCATCAGTGCTCCACCAGAGAAAACTTTCTTTACAACAAATGGTCCTTCATAATTCGGAGTCCATTTGCCCCTGTGGTCTGTATGAGGAGGGAGGATTCTCTTCAGCACAAGATCTCCCACTTGGTACTCTCGGTGCCTGACTTTCTGATCGAAGGCTCTCTTCATTCTTTTCTGATATAACTGTCCATGGCAGATTGCAGCCAATCTCTTCTCTTCGATCAGACTCAGTTGTCCGTATCGGGACCGAACCCATTCTGCTTCACTCAGTTTAACATCCATTAGTACCCGTAGAGAAGGCAATTCAACTTCAACAGGTAGGACTGCCTCCATACCATACACAAGTTGATACGGTGTTGCCCCAGTGGACGTTCTGATTGATGTGCGGTACCCATGCAAGGCAAACGGTAGCATTTCATGCCAGTCTTTGTAGGTGACTACCATCTTCTGCACAATCTTCTTGATATTCTTATTTGCTGCCTCAACAGCGCCGTTCATCTTTGGCCTGTAAGGAGAAGAATTGTGATGTTGGATCTTGAAGTCCCGGCACAGCTCTGCCATCATTTTGTTGTTTAAGTTGGAACCATTATCAGTAATGATTCGCTCGGGCACTCCATACCGACAGATGATATCTCTCTTCAGAAATCTGGCTACCACTTGTCTTGTGACATTTGCATATGAGGCTGCTTCAACCCACTTGGTGAAATAATCAATGGCGACCAGGATGAATCTGTGGCCATTCGAAGCAGTTGGCTCAATCTTGCCGATCATATCAATGCCCCACATAGCAAAGGGCCACGGTGAAGACATGATGTTCAAAGGGTTGGGAGGCACATGCACCTTATCTGCGTAGATCTGGCATTTATGGCATTTTCTGGCATAAGCACAACAGTCTGCATCCATCGTGATCCAGTAATAGCCTGATCTTAACAACTTCTTAGCCATGGCATGCCCTCCAGCATGGGTACCAAAAGAGCCTTCATGCACTTCATGCATCAGCAAATCTGCTTCCGTCTTGTCAACACATCTGAGGAGTACCATGTCAAAGTTCCTCTTGTATAAAGACCCATCAGCATTCAGGAAGAAACTACCAGCAAGCCTTCTCAAAGTCTTCTTATTATTGGAAGATGCCCCAGGTGGGTACGTCTGATCCTCCAAGAAGCACTTAATGTCATGGAACCAAGGTTTATCATCTTTTACAACATCCGTTGCAAATACATATGCTGGTCTGTCAAGTCTAGACACTGAAATCTGAGGTACAAAGTTGGCCGTTTGAACTTTGATCATGGATGAAATGGTAGCAAGAGCATCTGCAAACTGATTCTCGTCTCGAGGGATATACTCAAGCTTGACTGTGGTAAAGAAAGTCAGTAACCTTCTTGTATAATCCCTGTAAGGTATCAGATGATCTTGGTGGGTGTACCATTTCCCGTTGGTTTGATTGACTACCAAAGCTGAATCCCCGAATACGGTCAATGCCTTGATCCTGAGGTCAATGGCTTCCTCAAGACCCATAATGCAAGCTTCGTATTCAGCTTCGTTGTTAGTGCAGTTGAAAGTGAGTTTCGCCGAGAAAGGCATGTGAACTCCTTTGGGTGTGATGAGTACTGCACCAACACCACGGCCATTCATGTTAACAGCCCCATCAAACATCATAGTCCATTCTTCCTCCGGGTCAGGCCCTTCAGTGTGAATAGGCTCTTCGTGATCTTTTGCTTTAATGAACATGATGTCTTCATCAGGGAAGTCAAACCTCATTGGTTGGTAGTCATCAATGGGCTGCTCAGCAAGATATTCAGATAGTACACTGCCCTTGATGGCTTTCTGAGATGTGTACTGTATGTCGTATTCTGTGAGAATCATCTGCCATCTTGCAACCCGTCCGGTAAGAGCTGGCTTCTCGAAAATGTACTTAACTGGATCCATTTTTGAGATTAATAAGGTAGTGTGGGTCAACATATACTGTCTCAGTCGGCGAGCAGCCCACGCTAAAGCACAGCAAGTTTTCTCGAGCAGTGAATAACGCTGTTCACAGTCGGTAAACTTTTTGCTTAGGTAGTATATTGCATACTCTTTTCGACCAGACTCGTCATGCTGGCCCAGCACACACCCCATCGACTCTTCTAATACTGTCAAGTACATTATCAGAGGTCTTCCTTCAACTGGAGGCATGAGAATTGGAGGTTCTTGTAAATACTCCTTGATCTTGTCAAAAGCCTTCTGGCAATCTTCGTTCCACCTGACCGTTTGTTCTTTTCTTAACAGCTTGAACAAGGGTTCACAGGTTGCTGTAAGGTGAGATATGAACCTTGAAATGTAGTTCAATCGACCTAAGAACCCTCGAACTTCTTTCTCAGTTTTCGGTGCAGGCATTTCTTGTATAGCCTTGACTTTATCTGGGTCAACCTCAATCCCCTTCTCGCTTACAATAAAGCCTAGCAGCTTACCGGATCGCACCCCGAATGTGCATTTGTTGGGGTTCAGCTTCAATTGGTATTTCCTCAGACGCTTGAATAATTTGAGCAGATTCACCAGATGGTCTTCTTCTGTAAGGGACTTGGCGATCATATCATCCACATAGCATTCTATTTCCTTGTGGATCATATCGTGGAATAATGTCACCATAGCCCGTTGATATGTGGCACCAGCATTCTTCAGTCCGAATGGCATCACTTTGTAACAGAAGGTGTAATGAATGTTGTCTTCTCCATGTCTTCAGGTGACATCTTGATCTGATTATACCCTGAAAATCCGTCCATGAAGGAGAATACCGAGAACTGAGCCGTGTTATCCACCAATACGTCAATGTGAGGTAATGGGAAGTCATCTTTCGGGCTGGCTCTGTTCAGATCCCGGTAGTCAACACACATTCTTACTTTGCCATCCTTCTTAGGCACAGGTACTATGTTAGCAACCCACGGCGGATAGCTAGTCACAGCAAGGAACCCGGCGTCCCATTGCTTTTGTACCTCTTCTTTGATTTTCATAGCCATGTCTGGGCGAGTTCGGCGCAACTTCTGTTTCACTGGTGGGCATTCTTCCCTCAGAGGAAGCTTGTGCATAACTATATCGGTATCCAACCCTGGCATATCTTGATACGACCAAGCAAACACATCAACATACTCTTGAAGCAGATCTATCAACTGTCTCTTCACTGAGTCTTGCAGGCAGGCCCCGATTTTAACTTCTTTCACATTTTCTTCCGTACCAAGATTGGTCACTTCAATCTCCTCCTGATGAGGAGTAATAACCTTTTCCTCTTGTCTCAACAACCTGGCTAGCTCTTCAGGAAGCTCATATTCTTCATCAACCCCTTCATCAGCTTGATTGATTGGATTGTCAAAGTCATACGATGTCATAGCCGTGCTGTTGTCGGTGCAGTCCGGAAGGCACTCTCTGCAAGGGTTAAGTTGGTTCATTTTAGTGATTGATTTTAATCTTGCTTTAGAAAAAAAAAGTGAAATGAAGTTATCATTTTGAAAACACCGCCATTTATTTTTGTACAAAAAGAAAAATGGAAAAAACAGTGAGCAGAAAAGAAAAAGACTCGTTTGCAAAAAGATGTCTGATATTTCATTAATTTAATCTTGTTTGCACAAAAGTACAGATGGCCCTGGTTACAAAATGAGTCTTGTCATCTTGGGCAAGATGCAAGACTTGGATGCATGCTATATAAAAATACAGGAAATAATAATTACTCTGCTCGAGTAACGCTTATAATTTCCTGGGAAGACCAGTTCGAGACACTGCTCCCCGGGATCTTTGGACGAATCCAATTCTCCAGATTGCGCTCCTCTTCCAGCTCGTCTTCCAGGCAGTTGATAGCATCGGGGGTAAGCATCCCCCCACTGACAAATCCAGGCTCCGCAGCAGCCTTTGCTTGATGTTGAGTTGGTCTGTAACCCAACCCAAATTTGTCCTTCTTCTCCTCCACAGCTAAAACCTTGCCCCAGCCTAGGGCAGTTCCTTCTTCAACAACCTTCCGGGCTTGTTGGTAAGATGACATGGAGATACCAGATACAGCAGATGCTTCATTCACATTCAAGGCTTCAAAACCTTGGCTCATTGTTTCATGGATCTCTCCATCCATTTCAATGTACTTATAAGTAGCCAGATGGCTAACGAAAATGTCTTCCTCTCCACAGATTGTGACAACTTGGCCTTCCCACTCAAATTTTAACTTTTGGTGAAGGGTAGACGTTATTGCGCCGGCGGCGTGAATCCAGGGTCTACCCAACAAACAGCTGTAGGCGGGCTGAATGTCCATCACATAAAAGATAGTTTTAAAGGTCTGCGGGCCAATTGTCACAGGCAGCTCAATCTCTCCCAGAACCGATCTCTTAGAACCATCAAAGGCTCTTACTACCAGGTTGCTGGGTCTCAATGCCAATCCATCATATTCGAGCTTCACCAGAGCCTTCTTTGGTAAGACATTCAGGGAAGAACCTGTGTCCACCAGCACATGAGAAAGGACAGCTCCTTTGCATTCCAGGGTTATGTGCAAGGCTTTGTTGTGGTTGCGGCCATCCGCTGTCAAGTCAGAATTGGTAAACCCTAGCCCATTGCTAGCAGTAACATTTCCAACCACGGTTTCCAATTGGTTGACAGTAATCTCCTCAGGCACGTAAGCTGCGTGCAGGACTTTAAGTAGTGCATTCCGATGGGCCTCGGAGCACATAAGCAGTGAGAGGATGGAGATTTTGGATGGCGTCTGGTGAAGTTGATCCACAATTTTGTAATCACTCTTTTTGATGATTCTCATAAACTCATCAACTTCCTGATCAAATGGAGTTTTCAGGGCTTCTTTGGCAGATGGATCTTCCTGCACCGGGCCTTTACCCTTTGCCTTGGCAGCAGCTTCTGCTTCGGCAGTAGGTTTTTGAACTTGTGAAGCAAAGAGACGTCCGCTTCGAGTGAAGCCTCCGCCTCCCCCCACATTATCTACTTGTGGTGCAGGTGCTGATGTTTCCAGAGTGATTCTTTTTCCTTCGCAGTACACGTCAGAGCCATAGTGCCAGGGGATGGCCCTATTGCTTTCATATGGTACTGGTCCAAGCACCGTGACAGTGACCGGACTGATTGCTGCTGCTGAAGGGACTGTTATTGTTTGTGGATCATAGAAGATTGTAACTGGTGCTCTGGTGGGAGCAGCACCTTCTGAATGGTAAGCGGAGTTATTTTCAGGATCATAGAATATGGTAACAGTAGAGACATCTTCGTGATTGATTGCTGGTGTTGTAGGAGGTTCCGTTGGAAGGACTGTTGTTGTTGCTGATGGAGAGTCGAAATGGAATGAAGCTGAAGTTGTAGCAGGAGAAACTGTTGAAAACTGATCATTTGTGAGGACAGGTGAAGTACTTGTTGATGGTGCTGATGAATTGTCGGGAACAATAGTTGCTGTATTTGTAGGAGTGTCTGAAACCGTTGTTGATGAAGTTGCCGGATTTGTCGGAAATGATGTAGTGATCTGTAGCAAGCCACTCTGAATAAGGCCGTCAATGCCATTCCTTAAATCTTCACACCCATTCCATGAAATATTGCAGTATGGGCACCCTAGTTCACACCCCGGAAATATATTGTTTTCACGGAGTTGAGCTTTGATTTCCACCAATGGTGTCCTGATCTGATCCACACTAGTTATTAAATAAGACGGTTGGTCTTCTTCAATAGCATTAATTCGGGGACCACCATGGTTTGGCATTGGGTTTTTATTGACATTGGGAGGAGGTGCAAAATTCAGAGCCTTGGAGTCTACCAAGTCTTGTACCTTCATATGCAGAGCCCTGCATTTTTCTGTACTGTGACCAGGTGCGTTCGAATGAAAAGCACACCTAGCATTGGAGTCATAGTTTCTTGGTAGACTATTGGGATCCGGAGGTGCCAACGTTCTTAGCTCAACTAGGTTGAGTTTCAGAAGTTGTGGCAGCAAGGCAGCATACGGCATTGGGATCGGGTCGATCACTCTGTTAGCTTGAGAGGGCCTCTGCTGGAATGGCCTTTGTTGATTGTTGTTGTTGGAGTTGTTGTTGTTGTAGTTCCTTAGAGGATACTGATTCTGCTGATACTGAGGTTGTTGTTGGAAGTTTTGTTGAGGAGGTTGATAGACTGGCTGTGGGTGAGCTGGAGCAGGGATAGTGACTGTTGCTATTGACCTCTGAGCATATTGGGGCCTACCCCTGTTGGTGTGAATGGCATTGGTCTCGCCAGTTCTTCTCGGGCCTGCAAAAGGCTTTCTTGTACCACTGGACGAGCTTGCACCGTTGTCTGAGATCTTTCCCATTTTTAACAGGCTTTCAATTCTCTCCCCAGCTATGACAACATCCGCAAAGCTAGTGGAAGAGAAAGCAGCTAACCTGTCAATATAGGTTCCCTGAAGAGTGTTCATAAACATGTCTGCCATTTCCCTCTCAGACATTGGTGGTTGAACGGCAGCAGCCAATTGCCTCCATCTTTGGGCATATTCTCTGAAGCTCTCCCTTGAAGACTGTGACATTCCCATTAGGAGGGTCCTGTTGGGTGCCATATCTAGATTATACTGATACTGTCTGATGAAGGCTTCTGCCAGGTCCTTCCAGCATCTTATAGTTGCTCTTGTCAGATGGGAATACCATTCCCTTGATGCTCCAGTCAAGCTATCTTCAAAATAGAACATCCACAATTTCTCATCCATTGTATAGGCCTTCAGCCTTCCCAGAAATGATTGCAAATGAGTCCGGGGGCATGAAGTCCCATTATACTTTTCGAAACATGGAGGCTTGAACTTGTGGGGAATCCTGACCCCTTCTACTAAACCCATGTCCATGACGTCGAAGCCCAAAGAATTTTGAGATTCTAAGGACCTCAACTTCTCAGCTATCTCTTCCAATCGTCTATCATAAGTTTCCTCTCCGGCACCCATTACTGTATACTGGTCCTCCTGAGGATCTTCTTGAAGTACTCTGGCTGCAGCGGCTGTTCCTTGAACATTTGCAGGGATGTTAACCTCAGGATGGAGATGTGGACCAAACACAGGGGGGGTAACATGTGGTTGTACCCTTTCATTGTTACTGGTGCCTGCAGTTCCTACATGAGGCTCCTCTTGATTTTGCCTCTCCACCATGGCCCTTAGTCTCTCCTGGCTCTGAGCCATGTTGTTCATAACTTCCATGAACTGCGTCATCTGCGTTCTCATCTCTAACCTTTCGTTTGCCATCTGGTTTCTGACCTCCGTAAGGTCTTGCTGCATCTGATCCATCTGAATTCCCGGAAGGTTGTTTCTAGTTGGATACCTGTGAGGCCTGTTGAGAGGAAATACCCGGCGGCGAGCAATACTTCCTGAACATCACAACAGAGGTTAGCAACAACAAAACAAAAACCTACAAAACAAACAAAAGGGTTAGCATGCAATGCAGTTATGCTTATTTGTTCTCAAGGTATCCGGTTTGGCCTTCAGTTTTGACCCTTCCAGACCCTTGAAGATGATGCTGTTGAAGTTGCTTTTGATGTGAACCCAGATAGAAACTAACACAAATATATTACAAAGGGTGAAATAATACAATTTGTTCATTTTACAACACAAACCCTCAAAGGGGCCAAAATACATCACAAAAGCAAAAGTACATGGAAAAGGAACAACAACAAGCAAATGATCAAACTCCAAGGCCAAACTCATCCTCACGAACTTCCTTGAGAAGCGCTTCGGTCACAGGATCAGCCGGATGCTCCGTGAGACTTCTGATGAGAAGGTTTCTTGTTGCAACAGCTGCAGTCAACTTCTTATTCTGACTTTGGTCCTTAGACCTCTTCAATCCTGCTTTGATTTTCAGCTCTGATATTTCCTCCTGGGCTGCTGCCAGGGCTTTTTCCATCTGCTCCATCTTGTCCTGAACTCTCTTGTCTTCTAGAGTACGGGCCTCAGTGATCCGGACCCACCTGGCCTGACTCTCTTTCAGGTACAAGTCTGTCCTTGCTCTTTGAAACTGGGCTTCTTTACAAGCATTCTTCAGAATCTGTTCACCAGCCTTAGACTTGTTGATATAATCTCCAGACTTCTCAATTTTGGTCAAGTGTTCCACTCTCAGTTTCTCCAATCTCTCAATCTCCCTCACACCTTCACTCCTCTCCCTGAGGGTCTTCTGCAAGGCTTGGGTTAACTTCTCATTCCTTTCCTTCAAGCTCTCAAACTCTTCCAAACTGATAGTGGCAGGGGGTGGTGCTGAAGATGACTCAGGCGTGTCTTCTATGGTAAAGGGCATTCCAGAGAATTGGGCCCTAGCATGGGACCACTCATAATATTGGACTGATGCCACATTATTGCACTTCCCCAGAATGGTGATTCCCTTGGTTTGAACATGATCCCAGGCCCAGGCAGCCTGCCTAACAACATCCAAACTAATCTTGTTCTCACAATAGAGGGTCTCAACCAAGTCTTGTTCCCTAGGAGTATGAACCAGTGCATAGCCTAATTGCCTTCTGAACAGCAGAGGGTTGTAATTGATACTTCCCTTAACTCCTATTAAGGGCACATTGGGAAAGTGCCCACAGCTTGCGATCATGTCTCTGCCCTTGGTGCTCTGAGTACACCATCTGATATCTGCTGAAGTGAGAGTAGTGAGCCTCTTAGCCCAGTTGCTTTGCTGATGAGGGTTTAGAAATGCATCTGTCCTGGGTAGATGCCTGAGAAGCCAAGCATGGAATAATGGAGCACAAATTCTTACTAATCTCCCCCTCTGCTTCTCATTTCTCTGATGGACTGAATAATAAAGATCACCCAGTAAAGTTGGCACAGGGTTCTTCAGGATGAACAAATGGATTGCATTCTTGCTAATGAAACGAGGCTCATCTGCAAACAATACAATCCCATATACACTCAAGGCCAATAGAGCACAAACAGCTTTCCAATCCCCCAAGGAGGCCTTCAAACTAGCTTGAGAAATCAGGAAGTCCAGATAAAAACCAGGGATCCCAGCCTTAGAGGTCATATGCTGTTCAATCAAAACAGGCTCCAGGTGCAAAGCTTTTGCTATCTCTCCATTGCTGGGAAAGACCATTTCAGGGTTGAAAGGGATTTCCCTCTTGATAGGCAAACCAACCAAATATGAGTATTCTTCCAAAAGAGGACCCAACTGAAAGTCTTGAAAGGTGAAACATCTCAATGGGGGATCATAAAACTGAATGCAGGTGTGGATGAGGCTCCTCTGAGATGGGTCCATATCCATAACCATGTCCAGTATATCTCCATAATTCTCCCTGAACAGGGGTATGTGATCTGGAGTGATCAGGGTTTGGACCCTCCTGATGTCTGATAAGTCTGGTTGGAAGAAATGATAGGTGATGTTGCTTTTCTTTGGAGCCATGATGCTGAAGACTGAGTAGAGTGCTGATGAAGATGCTGAAAGAATGAGCCACTGATTGGCTGGTGCAAGTAACTGAAGTATGGCTGACAGGCTGAAGCAAGTGCTGGTGGAGATAGGTCAAAACTGCAGATGGGGTCAAAACCAAAACCAGATGGAGGTGGATACCCTGAAACACAAATAAGCAAATGTTAATATGATGCAATGAGTATGTATGCAAATGAAATGCAAGGGTTTGTGACTGAGCTGGATCTGATTAACTGCCTTGGTATAAATCCATGTGTGTTCAAGAATTCCAGATGGAGGTCTAAAAATCCAGTAACCAGGGTGGGGGACTCAAATAAAGAGCCACATGTCCAGGGTTCAGAATCACAAGAACTGTCCAACATGGAGCATTCTTTAACAAAGTCAAAGTAACAGGGTATTCTGAGGTCAAGGTACCTGCAAACCTGTAAACAGCCCAACCCCCTCACAGGTGGTGATCTAGAACAAGGATCCTCAGACTTGGATCAGTTATGAGAAGTGTAAACACTTCTAACCCGGAGGTACAGTGTTTACAATAACCATAACAATTCCTCCTCTAATTCACCTCAATTTCTGAAGGTCAATACTAAAAAGGTCATCCAGACTTAGCAGGCTTCCCAGATAGCCCTAGCATTGCAGGAAATCTGCAACACAGAGTTCTCAAGAAGAAACCCATATCTGAACCGTGTTTCATATTCCCGCACCAGACCGAAATGGAATGGGAAAGAATATGATTCACTCTAGCCTAGATGTCACTCAGGTCCCAGGTATAGGACCTTAACTCTCAATGGAACACCCACCCATCAAAGAAAAACCAGATCCAGCCAGCACAGTATGACAGTATGAAAAATATAAAGCTATAAAGAAAGCAATAAATCAACTGTACATAAAGCAATAAACAAAAATAAATACAAGCACAAATAAGCACATAACACCCCAGTAAACACAAATCAAACAAGCGCTAGGAGGAACCCACAAAAAGAACCAGAAGCCCTGGTTGCAGTATAAGGGTCCCCAGCAGAGTCGCCAAGCTGTCGCTCCCGACAAATGACAATGGATCAGATGAAGGTACAGACGCGAACGGTCGGCGAAGGGAACAGTGAGAACACACAGCCGTGAACTCACTGGAGATGAAAAGAGTCGCCAGCTAGGCATTTTTATCCCGGAGGAAAGGCAATGCTGCATAGGCCTAGAAAGATATGGATAAGACGGTTGCGAACCAGAGAGACTGAGAAAGGGGGTTGGTTACAACCTGGGAAGGTATTAGCACCCAGATTGTCCGCCGTACTCGACGGGATCCACGCTTGAAAGATTTGTGTTTTAAAGGGGTAGTGTCAGTGCAATCTGTGCATAAAGAGCTGGAAAAGGATGTACAGGTGTCAGTGTAAAAGAAGTGTGAAATGTGATATATACAGTGTCAGTGTAGGAACAAAGATGAGATGCTCATGATAATGAGGCTAAAGAATGAAGCTGGAAAGAGGGGGAATGTACAGAGACTTTTGTTCGATAACTGTTAAGTTATGCCTACGTATCCTCTCGTGCAATGAGGAAGTCAGAACACCGTAGTTCGACCCAAAGAGACTGAAAGGATGAATTGACTTGTGAACTGCTTGCTTGCCTATGCTCAAGTGTATGATCTGTCTGGCACAGATGCAAACTGTCTTGCATTAGACGGAAGAAGCAAGTTCTCGTTTGTGAGTGAATGAGATGAGAAAAGAATCCCGGAGGAGACGATTATTGTTTGTTTTTGAGTGTTTTCAGTCTTTTATTGCTTTTGAGAATTTGCCATAAGTTAATGAGCTTAAGTCTAAACCAATGGATTTAGTAAACTCATCACATCTTCCCTCTGATTAGGGGTAATGAGAATACCTTAAGTGTGAAGTCAGATTCTCACACTTAATCACCTTTGATGTAGGATTAAGATCATTAACCTACTTGTGATTAATTAGATGTTTTTGTTGTTTTTGTTTAGTGTTGAGTAATGAGGTTAAGCCATAATCAAGGATTAAACAGACTCATTACACCATCCTAATAGAAGGATAATAGATGAGAATGTTTAAGCTGAGGAAAGCTCCTCAACTTAATCCACGATTAGGGATTAAGCTCATGACAAAACAAGCCTTTATTAAGTGGATTTTTAGATTAATGGTATGATGATGAAGTGAATTTTATGATTTGTAAGACAACTTGAGGGGGACTTGTCCATTAACACTAGGGTTAGTCCTTCTTAACCACTTAAGGAAGAATTAGAACCCTAATGCAAGGCCCAAGTTACAAGTGTGATGTCTTGATATTTATTAAGTGAATTGATTAAGAGATTTAAACACCTTAAGGGTTTAATACTTAGGATTAAAGTTATACACTCCATCCTAAGAGAAGGATGTAGGTGTAACCCTAAGCACAAAGTCTTAAAGCCTTTAGGGTCTAGTCCCTGATTATGAGGTGAGAAGAGAGGACTCAAAGAGAGACACAAAGGTAAAAACTATGGGGGGAACTAATCAAAACCCTAATTCATTGTCATGCTTGGATGATCCTAAGGTTTGTGAGGTTTTCAAGAACAATCTTCAAAGGAGCCACCAGGAAGCAGATGAACAGGATCAAGAGAAGCAAAGTGACTTGCTTCATTCAAGAAGTCAAGTCACTTGAAGAAAGAAAGTGGGGAGGAGAAGAATGAGCAAGCTCAAACTCAAACACAAATAAGAATGCAGCAATGGATGCAAGAGAGATGAAAAGAAAAGGTATGAGAAGTGAAGGCAAATCCACTTCTCAAGTTTACTTACCACCTGCAATGTTAGAAAGAAAATGCAATGCAATGCAAGATGAGATGAAATGATATGATGCTAAGCAAAACCAGAAGCATGTTGATGATGATTATGATGTTATGAAGTGCTGCAAACATGAGGCAAGACAATGGGGATGTTCATACAAGATCATGAATGCAAATGGTGCAAGTTAAGGAGCATGAATGAACATGAAAAGTTATGAATCATACAAGACAAATGACATGGCAAATATGTAATGCAATGGTCAAACATGCTTTCTATATGTCTTAAGATGTCAAATGGATCACAAGAATGCACAAAATGCAAAGACAAGTCATGTTATGCAAGGAAATGCAAGAGGGATGCAAATGAAAGCCCAAATTAGGGTTTATGGATCAAACATCAAACACAAACCAAAAAACAGAAGCAAAGCCCTAAAGCAAAAATGGAAAATGGCACCCAAAGAAACCCTAGGCCTATGATGAATCACTGCCCAAAGGGGAGCTCTCAACTCTCAACCAAACTCAAGTTATGAATTTTCTAAGTTATTAGGGTTTCTAGGGGTTCTTAACAAAACAAATGCCAAACAATTTGAAAATGCAAGAACAATTCATGGCCTTTTTATCTTTGAAACTACATGCAAAACAAAAGACAAAGCAAGAAGAATCAATGTCTCAACCTTCACCAATTGGCAGAAATGAATTTTTGAACCCATGATCAAAATAATGCATAAAAAATGATTTAATTCAATGAAAAATTCTTAAAATGCATCAAGATCAAAAAAGAAATTTGGTTTGAAGGTTGGACAATGTTTCTAAATGTCTTAGAACATTTCATGAATTTTTTTGTAATTTTTAAATACCTAAAAGTATTTTTAATTAATTAATTCTCATTAATTAATTAAAAATAATCTTTTAAATATTTAAAAATACTTTTTTAATGATAAAAATAAAATAAAAAATGTTTTTGGGTTCTGAAACTTAATAATAACTTGTACAAAAAATTTCAGATTTTTTAAATAAGTTTTGCTATTTAAAATAAAATATAGAAAACAAATGTAAAAGAAATGAATTAATATTAATAAAAATGAAAAGTAATTCAATCCAAAGGCTGAGATTTGAACCTGGGAAAAGGGGCTTGACCGCGCGCGTTTTTAAACGGCCAGGATGGAGTCTGATTCAATTAACTTAATTAATTTTAATTAATTTAAATAAAAAGAATTAGGGCTAAGTGAATCAATCTGGGCCGTGCACAACTTAAGCTAATCACCATCCTAAGGCTGTGAACGCATCTGGCAAATTAATTAGGGTTTATAGTTAATGACTTTCAGGTGACCGGAGGGAAGCTCCGGTCACCTTCTCCGGCGGGTTGAAAACCCTAGATCATGATTCAGGCCACCATTCTCCAAATTAAAGCCAGGGAAACACTCCTCTACTCAAACCTCACCCAAATCAACTCTCAAAATGAATTTCTCATGCTTAAACTAAGGGAATCGAAGCCATGAAGTCTCACGGGCAAAATTTCAGAGCTTCAGTAAATCCTCATTTTTCACTCATTTCCAATTCTAAACACATCATTATGATCGGCAAGACATGTACTTTCAATTTGTAACAAAAAATGCAAGCTCTGAAAAGTTGAGGATTCGAAGCTACCTGAAGTGATGAACTATGAATATGAGCTCTCCTGACCTTGCTTTGATGCAGAATGCCTTCTCTGAACCCCCTGAAGCCAATGGAATGTTCACAACCCCTTGTTGGTGGCCATTTTGGAAGCTTGAGTTCTGATATGACAGATTTCACAGTTGTGATTTGGGAGGTTTCAAACTGCTTTAATGGTGGATTCTGGTTCCTTTGAGTGTGTATTATGCAATGGTGAAGAGAAAATGGATGTTTGATGGCTGAGGAAAGGGATTCGAAGAGGAGAAGTTTTTGGACAGTTTTGTGTTATGCTGCAATGTGTGTGTTCCAGGCTTGTGGGTGTTGTGTTTTTATGATCCATACACTATCCCTAGACTATTGGAATGAATCAGAAGACTTGACATGCACTGTGGGAAAGGTATGGAGCAATTGGCCAAAAAGTCAAGAGTTGTTGTACTTGCAGCATGGGCTATGGCAGCAGCTATGTTAGGGCATGTCTTGCTTCAGCTTGAGTCAAGGATGACCATTGGATTGCTTATGAATGACTGCAACATGTGGATCATGAGTTGAGAGTGATTTTGCAAGTTGTCCACTTGTGTTTTCTCATGATTTTTGCTTATGCACATGTGATTCTTCTTGCTGAATTTTGTAGCACAACATTTCTTTTAGTCATGGCAATGTTGAAAAATCAGCTAGTGATCACATAATTCTTTGAAGCATGGATTTGCCAAGAATCCTCTTTTGCACACTTATGGAAATGCCTCATGGGACTTTTGAAAATCAAGGCAAACAAAGAAGAATCCCTTGGGCCAATTCTGTTTTTTAGGACTTTGAGAATGTTTGTGTAATGGTTTAAAATGAATTAGAGGTCACATGATGCATTGGTCCAAGATTTTGCAAAGTTTCCAAACGAGGCATGCCTTGAAAATTAATGATTTTAGCCAACTTTGCATGGCCATAACTTTTGATCCAAGAAGAGTTTGATCATGTTCTTGTACTTTTTGAAAAGGGAAAGATGAGATCTACAACTTTCATGACCAAGGTTTTTCCATTTGAAGCATTTTTGGATCATGAATCAAGGCTTGAAAAATGACCTAAAATGATGCATTCTTGAAAAGTCAACTATGCCCAAAAAGTCAACATTTGCAAAAACCCTAAATTCTTGATTTCTATGAACTTCAATCTTCTTCCATGATCAAATAAAGACCATATACACTCAAAATGATGAAGATCACCCATTGGTTGGGTCATTGGGGGCCTCAGATGCCCTGATTTTACACTGACTTGTCTGAAAAGTCAACTCTTGATCAGATGACTTCCCCATGGAATTTCTTCATGAAAATTGATATGCATACTCCCTATACCATATAGAGACCAATGGAAACAAGAATGACCAAAAAATTTGGGGTTATGGCCTCTGAAACCAAAACCCTAATTTTCAGTCAACTGTGCAGTTCAACCTGGCTCTGCATCCACTCAAACCCTAGTTCTTGTGATTCCTCTGCATTTTTGACTTTGAGGAGATGAAATATGATATAAGAACACACATGGACCACTTTGAGTTGATTGGTTGCCTTTGGAATGGCTCAAGATGCTTTGGGATTGCTCAGATCACAAACCCTAGGTGCAGATGCCTTGAAAACTATGCAGTGAATCAAAAATGAAATGTGAGATGATATGATTGTGTTTATGCATATGAGAATGATCACAAGCCATGGTGTGAATGGGTGAGGGCAAATTTGGGGTGTTTACAGGGTGAAGCAGATGAAAGGAACAAGGAGCAGAGGGAAGCAAAGCAACTTGCTCCACTCAAGGAGACAAGTTGCTTGAAGAAAGAAAGTAAGAGAAAAACAAGAATGAGCAAGCTCAATCCCAAACACATACAAAATGCAGCAAATGCATTATGAAAGAGATGAGAAGAGAATGTGAGAAGTGAAGGCAAATTCACTTCTCAAACAGCTTACCACCTGAAATGTTAGCATAAGAAATTAAATGCAATGCAAATGAGATGGAATGTCATGATGCAAAACAAAACCAGAAGCATAAACATGATGTTAATGATGATAAGAGATAATGTAAACATGAGGCAAGACATGAGAATGATCATACAAGGTAAGGGATGCAAAAGAAACATGCTTTGAACCATGGATGTTCATGAAAAGTTATGAAATGCAATGGTCATACAACATGGCAAATGAAAGATACAATGATCAAACATGATTCTAATATGTCCTAAGATGCATTATGAATCATGTTGATGCACAAAATGTCATGGAAATTCATGGTATGCAAGCAAATGGAAGATGGATGCAAAAGAAGACATAAATTAGGGTTTATGATCAACACACAAAGCAAAATCCAAAACCAGAAGCAAGAGTCATGATAAAAAATTTGAAAATGCTATCAAAGATACCCTAAACCTATACAAACTCACTGCCCAAAGGAGGGGATCCAACTCTTAATCTAGTGGAAGTTATCAATTTCCTAAGATTGCTAGGGTTTTAAGGTACCTTGCCAAGAAAAATGCAAAACAAAATGAAAATGCAAGATCAATTCAAGCCAATTTTATCCTATAAACTACATGCCATACAAGATGCAATGCAAAAAGAATCATGATCCAACTCTCAAAGGTTAGACAAAAATGAATTTTTGAAGTTTGACACAAAATATTGCCTTGAAATGAAATTAAATCCAAAGAAAATTATCAAAAGGCATCAAGATCAAAAATGAAATTTGGTTTCAGAGTTGGACAATGTTTCTAAATGTTCCTAAATGCTATGTGAATTTTTTTGTGATTTTTAAATACCTAAAAGTATTTTTAATTAATTAATTTTCATTAATTAATTAAAATAAACTTTTAAATGATTTAAAAATAATTTTTAATGCAAAAAATAAAAATAAAAATATTTTTGGGTTTTAAAAATTAATGGAACTCTTGACAAAAAATTTCATAATTTTTAAAAGGGTTTTGCTATTTTAAATAAAATGAGGAAAAGAAATGAATTTAAATGAAATAAAAAATTAAAAATAAAGGAAAGTATGCACAAGGGATGGCCAGGATTTGATCTGGGCTTGGACTGGTTGACTGCGCGCCAGATCCAAGGGCCCAGATTCAAATCTGGCTAATTTTATTTATGAATTAATTAAACAGGTTTTGAATTAATTAAACAAGCTTAGGGTTTTAATGACACAATCCTGGCCACACGTTTGCGCGCAAGTCAACCAAAGTCAGCCTGATCTACGCTCCACATTCAAACTACAATTAATGACATAATTAGGGTTAATGAACTTCAGGTGACCGGAACAGTGGTTCCGGTCATCTTCTCCGGCGAACACAAACCCTAGATTTCGCTACAGGTCACTAAACATGCAATTTCTTCCACAAAAATGATCCTCTCCCCAATCTAAACCTAACCCCTCTTCCAAAATTCATTTATTTTCATTAACAAGCCTGAATCGAAGGAAAATACGAAACACGAGCAAACTTTCAGAACAACATGAAATGGTCATTTCTTGCTTATTTTCAAATCTAAATACATCTAGATGATCAGTGCAACATGTAGATTCATTTTGTAACAAGAAAATGAAGTTCTGAGAAAAAAGTTCTTAGGTTGTACCTGAGCTGGAAACCTTCAAAAGTGAGCTTTCAGAGCTTCCCTTTTGTGTAAATGATCTCCCCTGAACCCCCTGAGGCCAATGGAACACTTGAATGAAGCTGAAAGTGGCTAGTTTTTGTGGTTCAGTTCTGGTGTAACAGGAAATGCAGTTCTTGTGTGTTGTGTTTCAGATCATTGTAAGGGGTGGGATCTGTTCTATGGATGATTTTTGGTTGATTGGTGAAGGAATTTTTGAAGTTGGATGGCTGTGCTGTGTGTTTCGAAGAAGGAAAGGTTTTGACAGTTTTTTGTGTATGCTGGATTGTGTGTGTTTATGGATTGTGTATGTTATGTTTTTTGATCCTTAGGTGATCCATAAACTATCCCAACAAATCTGGAGAGCAGGTGTGCACTGTGGGATTGGTATGGGATGATTGGCCCAAAAGTCAAAAATGGTGTACTTGCAGCATGGGCTATGGCAGAGATGGTTTCTTGGCCTATACTGCATCAGCTTGAGTCAAGGATGGCCCTTGGATGGTTCATGAAAGACTGCTGCATTTGGATCATGAGTTGGGAGGGTTTTTGCAACTTGACCAATTGTTACATTTCATGACTTTTGGCTATGTACATGTGAGAAATCTTGCTGAATTGTTGGTGAGGCATGCTTCATTAGGTCATGGCAAAGTCTTGAAACCAGCTAGAGGTCAAACAAACCCTTTGAGAATCAATTTGCAAGAAATCCCTCTTTGCACTTTCATGAAAAATGGCTTATGGTTATGTGAAAATCAAGGCATAAAAATGGAAAATTCTTTGGGCCAAACTGATTTTTAGACATTGGTTTATGTTTGTACAAAGATTAGAAGTCACTTTGAGGTCTCAATTTGCCTTGGCAAGTGATTTTGCAACTTTGCCTCTTTGGTAGAAAACTTCAAATTATGTGATTTTTCCCAACTTTGACAAGACATAACTTTTGATCCAAAATGAATTAGAATGAGTTCTTGTACTTTTTGAAAAGGGAATTATCCATTCTACAACTTTCATGACCAAAGTTTTCCCATTTGAAGCATTTTTGAATCAACAAGAAAGGGTTGAAAAAGTTTCCCAAAATGGCAAGTTTCCATTACAAGTCATTTCCCCAAAAAGTCAACTTTGCAAATGGCTTGGAATTCTTCAATTATGTGAACTTCTAACATCTTCTATGACCAAATAAAGATCACACACAATCAAAATGATGAAGAACACCCTTTGGTTGGGGCATTGGGGGCCTCAGATGCCCTGATTTTACACTGACTTGCTCAAAAAGTCAACTCTTGATTAGATGCCTTCCCCCATGGAATTTCTTCATGAAAATTGATATGCATGATCCCTATACCATATAGAGACCAATAGAAACAATAATTACCAAAAAATTTGGAGTTATGGCCTCTGAAACCAAAACCCTAATTCTAGGTCATTTGTGCAGTCCAGCCTGGCTCTGCTTCCATGCCATTCTCAGTTCTTGTGATATTTTGACATTCTTGACTTTGTGAAGATACAATATGATGTTTGGACATACATGGACCCCTTTGAAGTGATTGATGACCTTTGAAGTGGTTCAAATGGCTCTTGGATTGCTCAGATCACAAACCCTAGATGCAGATGACTTTGAACCAATGCAGTGAATCACAAATGTGATATGAGATGCTATGATTGAACTTATGCATATGAAAAGATCACAAGCCATGGTGTGAATGGGTGAGGGCAAATTTGGGGTGTTTACACTCACTTGTGGGAAGTTTCAGGCTGTGTTTTGTGTTGTGTTGAGTTCCATTTTGTCCATGTATCAAGTTGGGATAGGTCAGAGAGTTGTTGCTGGCCTATGTTGATTGGTATGGTCCATTTTGCCAAAAGTCAATGTTAGGTGTCCTTTGAGGTATGGGTCATGACAGGCTGGTTTAGAGGCATGGCTTGGTTCAGCTGTGATCAAGGAGAACCATGGAAATGAATTTGAGGCCAATTTGCAAGTGGATTGGGGTTTATGTGAGGTTTTGCAATTTTCACAAAGTCATGAAACTTGGAGATTCTTTGGTGCATTCTGATTTTTAGGTCATGTGTTATGCTTGTGCAATGGTTAGAAGTCAATTAGAGGTTACATAAAGGCTTGGCATGTGAATTTGCAAGTTTCCCTCTTTGTGCAAAAGTGAAAATTTCATGATTTTTCCCAACTTTGACAAGCCATAACTTTTGATCCAAAATGAATTAGAATGAGTTCTTGTACTTTTTGAAAATGGGAGGATCCATTCTACAACTTTCATGACCAAAGTTCTTTCATTTGAAGCATATTTGAATCAAAAAGAGGAGGTTGAAAAACTTTCCCAAAATGGCAAGTTTTCATTACAAGTCACTTTCCCAAAAAGGCAACTTTGCAAATGGCTTGAATTTTCCAATTTTGTGAACTTATAACACCTTCTATAATCAAATAAAGATCATACACATTCAAAATGAGGGAGAACACCCTTTGGTTGGGTCACTGGGGGCCTCAGATGCCCTGATTTTGCACTGACTTGCTCAAGAAGTCATCTCATGATCAGATGCCTTCCCCATTAAATTTCTTCATGAAAATTGATGTGCATGATCCTCATAACATATAGAGACCAATAGAAAAAAGAATGACAAAAAAATTTGGAGTTATGGCCTCTGAAACCAAAACCCTAATTCTAGGTCATCTGTGCAGTTAAGTCTGGCTCTGCTTCCATGCCTTTTTCAGTTCTTGTGATTCTTTGACCTTGTGAGGATATAATATGATGCTTGAACATACATGGACCCCTTTGAAGTGATTAATGACCTTTTGGAGTGGCTCAAATAGCTCAGGGATGGCTCAGATCACAAACCCTAGATGCAGATGACTTTGAAACAATGCAGTGAAGCAAAAGTGCAATATGAGATGCTATGATTGAACTTATGAAAATGAAAGATCACAAGCCATGGTGTGAATGGGTGAGGGAAAATTTGGGGTGTTTACAGCTGCCCCTATTCAAGCATGAGTTAGCTGTGCAGGATGTAAGCAACGGCTTAACAGGCAAACAAGATAACTTGTGGTTGAATACCAAAGACAGTCCAAAATTTGCCCTCACAGAATGAAGAAGAAAAGGGATATAGATTGTAAAAGTAAATAAAGTATATTTATAAAGTGCAGGCGACGGAGGACGACCGTCGAGCAAAGGACGACTGCTGGGGATGAAGCAATGACGGGGACGACCGACAAGCTGGGGAAAATGCGGAAATAAAGCAATGACGGGGACGACCGACAAGCTGGGGACATAAGAGATTACGATGGGGATGGCCATCAAGTAAAGAAATAAGACTTTCTTGGGGATTATAGATAAAGTCAATGTTGGGGACGACCATCGGGTTAATAAAAATAAATGATGAGGGACGGTCATCAAAGGTGAAGGACGATCACCTAGCAGGGGACGACTGCTCTGTTGGGGATAAGGATGAGGGACGGTCATCCAAGGTGAAGGACGATCACCTGGCAGGGTACGGCTGCCGAAAGTATCACGACATAGGACGAATGTCGGATGAAAAGGGTCGACGATGGGGACGGCCATCAGATAAGCATGATGAAGGACGATCATCAAGAGGTGAAGGACGATCACCTAGCAGAGGATGGCTGCTACAAATATCACGACATAGGACAAATGTCGGATAAGAAGGGGTTCTAATGAATAGAGACTCCTCTGGGAATGCTGAAGGACGATCATCAAAAAGGTGAAGGACGATCACCTAGCAGGGTACGGTTGCCGAAGGGTATCATGACATAGGACGAATGTCAGATAGAAAGGAAATAGTTCAACAAGTTTTGTTGGGGATTCTTCTGGGGGAAGGGTAGACACAGAGGAGTGTCTAAATTTAAGAGGACATAAGTGTTTGACACGGTGTATAGATTAAAGATGTGGACGAGCGTCCTCAAGACTATGATACGGACGAGTATCAAATAGAAACAAACGCTTGACGCATGTTCAGAGATGATGATACGGACGAGTATCAACTGGTTAACAAAGAATACGGACGAGTGTTGATTCTGAGGGGATTTAAGTGGTATATACAAGATACGGACGAGTATCTGTATGAGTAAAAAGTAGGAGTGAGACTCAGACGAGTGTTTAACTTTCTGGGGAGAGTGCGACACGGACGGGTGTCGGGAAAAGTGTATTATAAACAAGTATCTGGCTTACAAGGTGTTTAGGTAACTATGCTGGGGAGGGTGACACAGACGGGTGTCAAGGAATTGTGTGTAGATATATGTACACATGTGTTGTGAGTGCAAAGGGGACGCTTTGGCTTTCTGCTGGGATATGACACAGACGGGTGTCAAGAAGCATCTGTCATGTATGAGTATCTGTTTGGGCGATTTACTGGGGAGTGATGACACAGACGAGTACCAAAAGGAGTGTGTAATTGTATTTGTGAGTGTGAAAGTAAATGCTTTTGCTCTCTGGTGGGGAATTAGGAAATATTCTGTATATTGTTGATAGATTGTCAGTATTTACAAGCGTTCAGTTCAACATATGGCTTATGACTATGCAATATGTTTGATTTTTGCCGTAATGCTCCATATTAGACGGAATGCTACGCTCTGCGGGGAAAATATGATGTGAATGCTATGATTATGCAAAGATACCGATCCGGGATTCGGACCACGTTGCTGTGGAGACCTCTGGTCGATCTGCTTGAAGTGGATATCCCAGCCGGGGATGAGATCATTGATAGATCTGACATATATGACTTTGCATGGGGAAGTGGGTCATTGATAAACCTATCTTGGTAATGAGGGACCCAACTGGGGCCTGTAGAAGCTCTCTTTACTTTGTTGTGAGATCTTCAGGCGTTGCTCTCCTGGATAGAGGCTGAAACTCTGTGGGGAGAGGGTTCCCTGTTTAGCACTCGGCTGGGGAAGAAGAAAAATCACTGGAAGATCTTTCTGGAGATTTCTGTGGGGACCCTGCTGAGGATGATACTTGACAACTCAGCTGGGGATATGAACACCTTCAGGTGTTGCTCTTTTGAAGGAAATATTGGTGAAGTGATGCCTGGCAACTCTGACGGGGAGAAAGCATCTCTGGTGCCGCTTGGAAGGTGTGCTGAGGAAACAATGATTTGGCAGCCTACCGGGTGTCGTACCCCGAAAAATACGACCTCACGCGATCCGAAAAGACAGAGTCACGCTCCGGACAGACTGAAGAGTCGCCACCTAATTCTATTTATTCCCGAAGAGGGAAAGGGGAGATATAGATACAACCCGGGAAGAGAGAGATAAGGACAAAGGTCAACGGAACCATTGCCTGGGTTCGGGAGTCGGTTATGTAGCGGGAAGGTATTAGCACCCCCTACATCCATCGTACTCGATGGGAACCATCTAAGTTAACGCGCGTGAAAGGATGTCTATGCTTAAACGAATTGCTTGCTAGAGGGAAATGAGTTGAATTATAAGTTAGATTGAACCTAGGTGCTCGGCAAGGATTGAGATCCTCGTGCCTACGTACTCCCGTGTGCAATGGGAAAGTCAGAGCCTCGTAGTTCGGCCTACTAAGGGTAATGGTTGTTGATTTTATTACCTTTCATCGATGAAAGGGTTTAGGAGTTGAAATGCACTAAAGACTATGGATAGTTTATCTCGCCCAACAAGACGAGCGTCTTGCGTCGAGATAATCGGAGTGAGTAACGAGAGCTCGTTATCCTCCTTTCTACCGCTTAAGGCTCGTGGCGTACAGATCTTCTCGTATTATTAAAGTGTTTTTATTTCCTAAGGCCGCTTGACGTTGGATCAAGGGCTTGGATCTAATCGAAACGTTTTGGTTTTTTTGAGGTCAAAGGGTAAATGCAATTGGAGGTTATTTTTGTGGTTTTGTTAGCGAGGCACAATGCGCTCGACTCGCAAAGGATATGAGGATCCTAATAAACGGAAAAAGATAACTGGAAAATAAAGTGCAAGTGTGCAAGTGAGATCGCTTGGCGTTGGACCAAGGATTCAGAAATAAAATGCGAGAAATAAAAGTGCGTACAAATTAATGGGAGAGGGATACAAAATAAATACAGGGGATTGCGAGAAATAAAGAGGTCTCGTTGTAGTTTGCCCAAGAGAAAGCGTGTGTGCAGTGTGTTTGAACTATTCGAAGACGTTCGGCCTGTTTAATCGGGACGCAACTATTTGAAGGCGTTGGACCTTTTGATCGAGCGCAACTATTCGAAGGCGTTGGACCTTTTCGGGACGCGATGAAATTTTGTTCGTGAACTGCCTTAGAATCGGTTCAAAATAGGAACCATTCTATAAGGAGTCGAATCGTAATTTGAAATGCGAAAAAATAAATAAATTAAATGAATTGAATTGTTAGAAAAAATAAAATAATGAATATAAATAATAAATGAATTAAATAATATCAAGGATAATAAAATGAATTAAATTAAAATACATGTTTGTTTTGTCGAAATCATAATAAAAATAATTACAAAGGGGGCCTCAGATTGACCAAAAATCACCGATTAGAATCGGGCGATAAATTGGCCGTTTAGTATATCATTGGCCCCTAAAAATAAAATCAAAAGGAAACGCAAATGAAGAACACACCAAATAATTCTCTAAAAATATATATTTAAGACATTTTCTAAGTGATAAAAAAAACAATTAAACATAATGTAATAACATAAATAATAGATCTTAAAAAAAATAAACTAAATAAAAAAAATGGGGAGTTTACATAATATTTACTAATATTTTATTTAAAAATCTTAAATAACCAAGGCAACACAAGGTAATAATAAAAAACAGCATTAATAGATAATAATAAACTTAATGATATAAAATAAAAATGAAAAATGAAGTTGAAGGAAACAAAACTGGGGGTACCGTGTGAATCTGGGTGTCGATACAGAATTATGGGATCACAGATGTATGGGCCTAGCCCAATATTTGAAATGATAAACAAAATTATAGTAACTTATGTTTTTTTTTTAAAATGATAATAATAAGATAAAAATAAAAACTAATAAAAGAAAGAATAATAAAGAAAAAGACAGCAATACATCATATGATCTCAAAAGGGTAAAAAAGATAAAAACAGCCCAACCTCAAGCCTCTCTTTCAAAACGCGTTTCTGAAAAACACAACAAGGAACCTCACCTTCAACGGCGGCAACGGTGGCCTGAGTTTGTTTCAAAAAGTTTCGGATCCGGTTCTGGTTTTCAACACGGGTTCGACTCGGTTCGGTGGGTTCTGCTTCACGGAGGATGTCGGCGTTCGTTGGCCGGTGATGGTGGCGTCAGAGGTGAAGGGTTTGGATTTCGCGCGGCTGTGTGGAGGTTTGACGGACCGGCGACGGCGGCTGGTGTTCGTCCGGCGGTGAGGGTTTCGATCGGTTTCCGGCGTTTGCAGGTCAGCGGTTGTTTGTTTTGGATCGGTAGCTTCGTGCGGTGAAGAGGTTGTGGTGACTTCGTGCGATTTCAGATGAGCGGCGGACTGAGGTGATGGGTTCCGCGGAGGTGGTGCTTTTGAGTTGTTCAGCGGCGGATGGCCGGCCGTGAAAGTTTGCGTGGCTGGATTCGTGGTGTTGGGTTAAGAACGGTGCCGTTCTGTTTCTGAATCTCACGGACTCACTCACAGTTCTGTTTCGATTTTGGTTTTGACCCTCACGGCTTGTTCACAGGTTTGGAGTGGTGGCTTTTGATGCGTATTTGGATGGGTGGGTCAGTTCTGTATTGGGTTGGTGTTGATGAGGGTGGTGGATCTACGACGGATGAAGGTTCATGGTGATGATTTTTTGGTGAAGATGGTTATGGCTCAGTTTCAGATTTGTGAAAGGGGATGTTCACCGATTCTGTTTCGGTTTGTTTCAGTTCAGATTCGAACGGTGATTTACGGTTTTGCAAACCTCACCTCACCTCTTCTTCTTTTCTTTTTTGTTTGTCTGATGTGGATTTGAAGAAAGGTTATTGAAATGGTGGTTTATGGATTGTTCTGTGTTTTTACTTTGGTGGTTTAAATGGTGGTAAACAGATTTGTTGTTGGTGAAGTTTATGAGTAATGAAGGTTTTGGTTAGTGATTTTCAGCTCAATTTCTGGGTTTGCAGTGAATAATCACAATCTTGGTGTGATTATTTTCATTTGGTTTATGCAGAAAATTAAATGGGTGAAGGGTGTGTTCGGGATTTGCAGATTTGTGTGGTTTTCGAAAAACACTGTGGAATATGGTTTTGTTGTTGTGGTTGCTTTTTATGAATTTGTTGTGCTGCTTGTATAGTGGTAACAGATTGCTTCAATTATGAGTGGATTTGGAGGATTTGTGTGACAGGCTGTGAAAAAAGTACTAAAAGTTTGTTCAGGTTGTTATGGTAGTGGAGTGGGGTGGTAAAATGTGTTGGCTGTGAAAATTGGCAATACAAGTATACATAAAAAGAATAATATGGAATTATGATTTAATTAATAATAAAAGAAAAAAAAGGTAATAATAATAATAATAGTAATAACAATACTAATAATAGTAAAAATAATAATAAGATATAATCAATAAAAGGTAGTGGAAATTATAAAGGATATAAAAATTAAGCGAAAAGATTAATAAAAAATTAATGATAATGAAAAGAATTTTGTGTTGTTTTATTTATTTGTTTGTAAAATAATAACTAATAATGAAAAATAATAACAATAATAATAGAATGGTGGTGCAAGTGAATAATGAAATAATATTTTTGTAGTAGTTTTTCATAAATAAATAATGTTCTTAAAAACTGTGACTTAAATAAAAATAATATGGTAGAACTAGGAGAGTTGTTTTTTTATTTTGCTTGACTAATAACCAATGGGCTTGAGAAATTGTAATGGGCCTAAAAATAAGACATAAAAATATAAATTGCTCGTAAATGATTTAAAACCCTGATTTTTTTGCACAAAAAGAAAATGACAAATATTTTTATTTTCGAATTTTAGGCAGAAAAATAAAATGGTACGTATTTTTTTGAAATTTCTAAAAAGAAGATGAAACAGTAAAATAAAATGGCGCGGGTAGGACAAATTTGGGGTATGACAGATGCCCCTATCGAATTGGCTTAGACCGAGTAAGATGAACTGGCTCGCGTTCAATCTTTCAAGGTATAAGATAATTAGATATTAACAGACTTCAAATTTGTCCGACAAAGAAATTGTGCAGTAAATGGATGATTAAAATTGGAAAATGAAGGCGATACGAAACAGAAACAGGTTGACAGAATAATAAATAATCGCTTATCACCGCCAGGATGGTAATGCGACCCCAGCACTCGAACTAGGTCGATATGGATGCTGAGTAACAGAAAAATAAATAATCGCTTACCACCGCAAGGATGATAATGCGACCCCAACACTCGATACTAGGTCGATGTTGAGTAACAGGAAATAAAATAATCGCTTACCACCGCAAGGATGATAATGCGACCCCAGCACTCGAACTAGGTCGATATGGATGCTGAATAACAGGAAAATAAATAATCGCTTACCACCGCAAGGATGATAATGCGACCCCAGCACTCGAACTAGGTCGATATGGATGCTGAGTAACAGGAAAATAAATAATCGCTTACCACCGCAAGGATGATAATGCGACCCCAACACTCGAACTAGGTCGATATGGATGCTGAGTAACAGAAAAATAAATAATCTCTTACCACCGCAAGGATGATAATGCGACCCCAGCACTCGAACTAGGTCGATATGGATGCTGAGCAATAGAAAGTTAAATAAACTGGAAGACAAGTGTCCAACAAGGACGTCCACTGAATAACCCCTTAGGAGACTCTTCGATCGTCCCTGGATCCTGACTTCCGCTAGGGGAAGGCCTGGAATCTCAATTTGATCCTGGATCCTGAATTATGCACGTATGCTTTATTGTTTTTGAGATGGTATTCCATAATGATGGAGATACGATGCAAATGTTTATGCATCGAGATGTAAGTTGAAAATGTTGGGGATATGGAAAGCTGATTTATTTAGGTATGCAAATGATACATGTTGTAAATGATTGATGTAAATGATGCTTATGACTGCATATGATGCACAATGATGCATATGAGCGATTGAAATGAAAGGTGTCAGCTTGGTGGACTTCTGGTTTGGTAGTTGCCAATAATGATTGGACTTTGGGTGGGTGGAGGGACTGATTCCCCGACACTCGATCTTCAACGATGTACGATCAGAAGATGGACCTGAAAGCTCTAAGCTGGTGAGCGAAGCGACTTAATTGACACATGAAGACTGATTTTGCTTTGAATGATTGCCAACGTCTAGCAAGATCTGCTTGTTTAGCTGGGGAGAAGAGAGAGGAAGACTTGCTCCTTGTTTGCTTGCCCCTGCCTGCAGGGTATCAGAAATAAATCTGGTGGGGAAGCTTTGACAATGGCCACGACATGATCTACCCCTGATTGAGCCTTTGAAGGTGATCTTGCCCCTGATTGGGCTGCTAAGGTAGTCTTGATTCATGTTGGCATCAAGGAAGCTCAAATTTCTCTTTTGATTGCCTCTTGCTGGGATTGTACTGATGTTAAGCATTGATTTGCAATTAAATTGTTCATACACAAATGGTAGTGTTAATGTAAAATTCATGTAAGTTTTGAAAAAGTCAATTTATTTGAATGTTATGATAGTGTGACAAATGGACCATTAGCCCAAACGAGGTGCTGATTTAGAAAGTGCATAAAAGATGCAGCAAGAATAATGTGCAATCGAGTTTTAAGATTAGCAAATATATGGGAGTCAATTTACGCAACCTTGTTGGTAGCATGCTTTCAGAATAAACCCTGCCTCAATTAGGTCTTTTGAGGGTTGTAACGCGGTCTGGTTAATGGTTTGAGAAACAAAGGATATAAGGGTCAAATGATTTGTACCCATCCCTTCTTCGTAATGTTCTCCAGTCCTACGTTCAGTTAAATCTACACATGCATTTGTTTTGACTTTGCAAGAGGGAAAATGAAGCTTTAAAGTTTGCTTGAAAATGGCAGTCGTCTTATTTTGCTGGTGACCCTTTTGATTTTTCGGTGGTCACTGATATTTGTTTTGCTTTTGTTGAGGATTTGAGTTCCTCTTTTGATTTGTTTTTTTCAACTAAGTCTCCCTTTGGGTGCTCAACTTAGTGGTTTTTTTTTTGTATTTTGTTGAATGTTGTGACTGCCAAGTCATTTGTTGATGGTCCTCTGACGGGATGTCTCATCTTGCGATTTGAAGGTGTAGTCAGGCTAACTGAACAACTACCCTGCCCCGGGTTAAATGTAAAGGTTGTATCCGAAAGAAACTCCTACTTCTAGGCTCGAAGTGGTTGACTAGGGATTAACTCCTTATATCTCCAGTGTTTGGGGATTTGAAAGAAATGCCTGTACATCATTGACGAGGTTTTTATCCGAAAGCATACCGCAACAGTTATGGGTATTTCGTTTTCATCCTCCTCCCTCAAATATTTGCTAAAATGAAGTGAGGGAAATATTTTTGTGATTTTTGTGATAAATGATAAATAGTGAGCGAATGCGAATAAATTGATTCAAAACATGCATAAACATAACATTAACATAACCAAATACAGATAACAATGTTCAAAGAAAATAGCACTTAAACAAACATTACAAAACAACAGGAATGCGGAAATAATAAATGGCACTGGCTGCCTTGATTTGAGGAATTGAACTTCTCTTGATTGAATGCTTCAAAGCTGGAGACTACTCAGCTTGGTCTTCAACAACCCCTTCAAATGTCTTTACTTGTTGGCACCGTGATCGTTCTGGACATTTGGATTTCTCGGAGTAAGAGTGAGGTCCTTAGAGTTGATCATGTCCTGAATCAAGTGTTTGAAGGCATGGCAGTTCTCGATTGTATGACCTGGAGCGCCTTTGTGATACTCACAACAAACATTGGCATCATAGTTCCGGGCATTACCAGTCTGAGGTGGCATATCTCTTAAAGTAAGAGGTCCTTTTGCCATCAGCTGTTTAAAGATTTCGGTGTATGACATAGGCAGGGGATCAATGTGCCTTTTGTCCATGTCGGAAGTTTCAGGTCCTTTTGCTCACTTGTCGGAAGTTTCAGGCTGTGTTGTGTGTTGTGTTGAGTTCCATTTTTTCCATGTATCAAGTTGGGATAGGTCAGAGAGTTGTTGCTGGCCTATGTTGATTGGTATGGTCCATTTTGCCAAAAGTCAATGTTAGGTGTCCTTTGAGGTATGGGTCATGGCAGGCTGGTTTAGAGGCATGGCTTGGTTCAGCTGTGATCAAGGAGAACCATGGAAATGAATTTGAGGCCAATTTGCAAGTGGATTGGGGTTTATTGGAGGTTTTGCAATTTTCACAAAGTTTGGCCCTTTTGTGATTTCTTGAAGCATAAGTCATGAAACTTGGAGATTCCTTGGTGCATTCTGATTTTTAGGTCATGTATTATGCTTGTGCAATGGTTATAAGTCAATTAGAGGTTACATAAAGGCTTGGCATGTGAATTTGCAAGTTTCCCTCTTTGTGCAAAAGTGAAAATTTCATGATTTTTCCCAACTTTGACAAGCCATAACTTTTGATCCAAAATGAATTAGAATGAGTTCTTGTACTTTTTGAAAATGGGAGGATCCATTCTACAACTTTCATGACCAAAGTTCTTTCATTTGAAGCATTTTTGAATCAAAAAGAGGAGGTTGAAAAACTTTCCCAAAATGGCAAGTTTTCATTACAAGTCACTTTCCCAAAAAGGCAACTTTGCAAATGGCTTGAATTTTCCAATTTTGTGAACTTTTAACACCTTCTATAATCAAATAAAGATCATACACATTCAAAATGATGGAGAACACCCTTTGGTTGGGTCGCTGGGGGCCTCAGATGCCCTGATTTTGCACTGACTTGCTCAAGAAGTCATCTCATGATCAGATGCCTTCCCCCTTGAATTTCTTCATGAAAATTGATGTGCATGATCCTCATAACATATAGAGACCAATAGAAACAAGAATGACCAAAAAATTTGGAGTTATGGCCTCTGAAACCAAAACCCTAATTCTAGGTCATCTGTGTAGTTAAGTCTGGCTCTGCTTCCATGCCTTTTTCAGTTCTTGTGATTATTTGACTTCTTTGACCTTGTGAGGATATAATATGATGCTTGAACATACATGGACCCCTTTGAAGTGATTAATGACCTTTTGGAGTGGCTCAAATAGCTCAGGGATGGCTCAGATCACAAACCCTAGATGCAGATGACTTTGAAACAATGCAGTGAAGCAAAAGTGCAATATGAGATGCTATGATTGAACTTATGCAAATGAAAGATCACAAGCCATGGTGTGAATGGGTGAGGGCAAATTTGGGGTGTTTACACTCGTTTTATTGGTCCGTATTAAATTACTGCACGAGTTGGTGTTGTGGCTTACCGTGTGGCGTTGCCTCCGAATCTTTTGAATTTGCATGATGTGTTCCATATTTAGCAACTTCGGAAGTATGTTCCGGATCCGTCACATGTTATTCCTATGGACGAGGTTGAAGTGAGAGATAACCTTACGGTTGAAGTTTTACCGATTAAGATTTTGGACCGTGAAGTTAAGAAGCTAAGATGCAAGGATATTGCACTTGTGAAAGTAGCGTGTGGAGGCGTTTCGGAAGGAAATATGACTTGGGAATTAGAGAGTGGGATGCGAGACTCGTATCCGGAGTTGTTTGAATCATGTAATATTTTCGAGGATGAAAATTTCTAAAGTAGGGGAGAATTGTAACGCCCTGATTCCGATTATTTCATTTTCTTATTGAGTCTTTTACTTAAATTAAGTGATAATTATTTTATTTGTGAAATTGGTATGTTAATATGATATGTTGACATGTTATGTTATTTTGCCGTTTTTGAGAGATTTCGGGAAAATTAGAATGAAGGGTATTTTATACATTTCCTAATTGATGATAAGTTATAAATTTAAGTGGAATTAGAAATTGTGAGAAAATGAATATTTGGGTGGAAAGAAAAGAAATAGAAAGAAAATATATAATAGTAGAAAAGAGAAAGAAAAGAGAGATAGAAAGAAAGAGGAAGAGGAGGAAAAGAGGAAAAACTAAGAAATCTTCAAGATACCTCCTAGGAATCGAATCAATCGGGTAAGGGTGTGAAATATTATTATCTTATCAATATGTATCATTATGTATGTGATTGTTTGAATGTGTTCTTGTTGTGGTTGAGTTTAGAGGTTATGCGTTTTTAGGGTATTTTGTGAGAAATCCTAAAATCGATGATTTAAATGGTTAAAACTCGATTAAAATGTAGTATGATAGTTAGTATGTGATAACTATCATGTTTGTGTTTTGTTTCCACTGATTTGGTGAAGTTTTGACGGATTTTGGAGGTTTGGGATGGTTTTCCCGTAGCTTGTGTTTTGGAACTTCTGCTAAGTTCACCCTGCGAACATGGTTCACGCCGCAAACTGAGCATGCCTATGAAGTTCGCCTCGCGAACAAGGGGTCGCACCGCGACCTGTAGCTTATGTAGAATGGTGGTTTTCTTAAAAATAAGTTTGATGTTTATTTCGTAACTTTTGAACCGGTTATCCGTTTTTAGCGTTCCACACATCGTTTTGAAGCTAAAATTATGTATCTTCTCATGATGTCGAAAAATATTATTTTAACCGATTTTTACCCGACTTTTCCAATTAATCGTAATTATGTGAATTAAGGAATTGTGGAATTTGATTGTGTGTTGTGGCCGTTTGGCAACATAAATGTGTTGTTCGAACTAAACATGAATGCATGTTGATTGTGAAAGATTTGTTGCCGTTTGGCGTAATTGATGCGAATGTATATAGATTGTATGTGATTGTATGAGATGAATGAATGATCATATTGTGAATATGTATGCATTTCAAGAGTGTTTGAGTCATTTCGTATGTGAAGCATAATGATGTACATTCTTGTGTTGTGGGATTCTAATGTGAATCCGTTGTAACATTGTGTGCCTGTATGAGGTGTGAGCGATGATTTCAATATGATTGTGTGCCCATGTGGGGTGTGAGCAATCAGATTTTGTGCCCGTGTGGGGTGTGAGCAATCATATTTTGTGCCCGTATGGGGTGTGAGCAATCCATAAACATTGTGTGCCTATGTGAGGTGTGAGTAATGGGTGAAATGATCACGAATGATTGTGTGCCCATGTGGGGTGTAAGCAATCAGATTATGTGCCCGTGTGGGGTGTGAGCAACCCATAAACATTGTGTACCCATGTGGGATGTGAGCAATGGATGAACATCGTAGGCCCGACGGGGAGTTACATTAGTAACGAGCGATGGTTCCAATAAGTTCCTGAGTGAACTTGAGATGATTGAGTCGGTACCGCATTGCATTTGCATAGAGTCGTGAGTCAGTCTCTATGATTTGCATTTTGTCATCTTTGTATTTGTCCATTGATGCGTAAACATGAATATGTATGTTTATGTGGAGTGATGAAAATGGTGGAAGTATGCATGATGAATATGCTTGATTATATATATATATATATATATATATATATATATATATGGATATTTATACATTGCGATGTATATGTGTGATTTGAGATGAATTGTCGTGAGAATGTATTAAATGTGTATTATATGCTAAGATATATAATTATATGCATTGTTATTATGATAATATTTCTCACCCTTCTGCTGTTTTATGATGCTCTATGAGGCATTGCAGAGAAGGTATGCTGGAGGTCTTTTTGTGAAGCATGTCTTCATTCTTTTGTCGATCGGCTCTGATATGTAGCACCGGGTAGCTAGGGATTTTGGTTGTGATGCCTTATGTGGTGCATTTGTATATGTATCTTGGTGATTGATGTTTATGTAAACATGAATTATGTTGGTGAATCAAACTTGATGATATATATATATATATATATATATATATATATGTTTGATGTTATTCAGTGTTTAGATTTTCCGCTTTTATTCTAAGTATTGAGATGTGGGTGCAAGTATTTAGCTACTCCACTGTTGCATATCTATTGTTGAGCAGGTGTTGGATGTTTTAATTTCATGTATAATGTGACATACCTCTTTTATACTATGTTTCTAATTATACTCTGATGGAATTTTAATATGTGCCTAAATGATTATTTTATTATTTGGGGGTATAGAGAGGGGGTGTTACAATTATCCCCTGAAAAGTTAGAAAAATGAATCACAAGTGAAATGAAAAGTTAAATAGAAGTCAAACAAGTCAACCAATAAAAGAGAAAACATTCTAATATTTGAGAGCCTCTAAGGTCAGAACCTATGTCTAAAGTTGTTCATCTAGTGTTAAGATACCTAATGAAACCAAACTAGGTCAAGGGAGGTACTATAACATCCTACAAGTTCATGTAATGCAAAACAAATGAAGTATGGATGCATATATAAACCTCAAAGTCAGAAATGGATTACCTAAAATGATGTATTAGGATGCTATGTGATGAACATACAAATCATTGATGAGATGATTCAAGAAGAAGAAGCAACAAACATCAAATAATGTCACATAAGAAACTTAATTCAATTACTTGAGATACAAGTCATAAATGAAGGATGAAGTGCAAATATGAATGCATAAGAGTATGGATCAGTAGAATATGTCAAATAAGAATGCATTATTACGCATATGAATGAGCATACAAGATTGGTTTATGATGATTCAAACATAAGAAGTAAGAGGTAGGAGAAGTGAAACAAGTAAACACTTAACACTCATAGTCAAAAAGTTCCATGTTAGGTATGCATGACTTGTAAAATAGACATAGATAAATGTAGGTCAGTAACATACATCTTATGATGTGTAAATGAAATGAATGAATGATCATACTTTACAAACACAAGCCATGTTGAGCATAAGAAAGAATGAGATGTGGAATTAGGTCAAAAGTTCAAGTTATGATGCACAAGCATAAACACAAATGAAATACCAAAGTAACTTGACCTATAAATGTTAGGAGAGGGCCTATAATCTTCTAAAAGTGACCTATAATCTCAAAAGTAGATCCTAAAACAATGGCACAAGTTCCTTCTAAGGAATTAGACCTAAAGGAGGGGTAAAGGATCACATAAGGTTCACCTAATGAGAAAACCTCAAACAAATAGCAAACAATAATAAAAAATTGTGAAAATAGGTCACAAATGACCTAAGTCAGAACCTAAACATGTATCAAAAGCTCATTGCAAAACTCAAAAGAAAACTTGGTTAAATGATGGTTCAAAGTCACATTGAAACAAGTCAAAAGAATGCACAAAGGTGTGATTAAAAATGCATGAGTAAAATGACTTTAAAAATGAAGTAAATTTTTTTTTTGGATAATTTGATATGTCCTTAGAACATGGAAAAAAGAATGGTTGAAAAACTATTCAGGAACTATGCAAAATAAATAGAGAAAGTTCAAGTATCAAAAAGAATTTTGCTTTGAAAATAAAATAAAAGAAAAATACCAAATAATATGCAAATTTTGATAAAATCAGAATTAAAAAAAAAGGAAAATTAATCAAATATGTTTTAATACTTGGTGAATTTATTGATAATTTTTTGGATGTGTGGAACTATTTTTAAAAATGGATTTTGAAACAATTATTTGGAAAAGAAAGTAAAATATAATTCATAGAGGCAGGGGTGTAAACAACAAGGAAATTAGTTTATGAAACACATGGGCTTGTATACCGGTGGTGCGAATAGGAAGACAGGCTAGGCCCAAGGCGCATGGAAGCCTGAAGATACACCATGGAATTTGTTAAGATTATTGACTGAATCAGAACTGTTGGATCTAAGATTTCTAATATTCTCATCAAGCGGTCTACAACTGAGGGCGCGACATAACTATGGAGTATGTGCATGCATGTGATTGGAAAAGAAAGGTCCTATGGGCGGTGACAACCGAAAATCATCACAACCTTATCCTAACCCCTAACGTTAATAAGAGGGAAGAATTCATTCAACACAATATATTCTCTCTATCTCTCTCTCGCCTCAAATATCTCTCTCTCATGCTAAACCTTCTTTTTGTAAAAACCTAATCCACTGGATAAGGCTATGGTTGGCGGTGACGCCACCGTCTTCTTCGGTCGTCCACCACCCCAAATCACCAACTTTCCAACATAAATCCCCTTCTTTTTCCGTCCTGATCCCAAATTCGAAGCTATCTTAACCTTATTCTTCTCCAATCGCTCAGATCGAAGCTCTTAGAACTCAAACTCTAAAAGTATGATTAAGGCCATAGCACGCACAAGCAAGTATGATACTCAGAGGTAATCAAGAAAGGTTCAGATGACGTACCAGTTGAAGAACTCCCTCCGACGAGATCCTGCATGTGCGGGTAAGCTCTAAATGCTCTTGGATGTTTCAATCCATTGTTGATGTTGAATGGTTGATGTTGAATTTGAGTTCGTCTTCTCCTTCTTGATGTGATTCTGATTATCGAGGAATTCTTGTTGATGCAGGATTCGTTGATGTTGTTGTGAAGAATTCTTGCGTGTATTTGGAAGAAGAGTGATGTAGATGGATTTGTAGAGAGGTTGTGATGCTGACTAAAGAAGAATGAAGAGGATGATGAAGGTTGATTAAAGATTATTGATGAATATTCGAATTGGAGATTATTGATGAAGATTCGAATTGAAGAAGTTGAAGGTTTCAAGATTGAAGATGAGGAATGAGGTTGAAGGAGACCTGCAATTGGTTATGGTATGCGACTGATGGAGAAGATTGAAGAATAGAGTTGAGATTGAAGAAGATTGGGGAGTGAATAAGGGAATTCTTTGAAGTTATGAAAGGTTTTGTTTTGGTGATCATGAAGATTGAAGAGTGAAAACTCACTGAAGAAGTTTGTTAAGAGTTTGGTTAGTTTGTTAGTGATTTTTTTGTGAGTTTGTGGAGAGGACTGTTTTGTTAGAGTTTCTCACTGATCTTCTTATCAGCTTTTTGTTGTTGATTTTTGTTATCAATTTTCTCTGTATATCTTCTGTTAGGTTGTTCCCTGTCCTCTCTTGTATTTTGCTTTTCCATCATCCTATTTATGTTATCATGGATAGGAATATATGCCTCAAGATTGAAGTATGAAAAATTGGTCCTGATCTGTTTGGTTATTTCAGTTAGCACATGTAACTCACTTTTCTATTGAATTTTTTGAACTCATTTTCCTACTCCATTAGCATCCAGAAGTTTGGTCAGTGATTGAAAAGATGAAGAGGGAAAGATTGTTGGAGTTCTCCATGGAATCCCATTTTCTGGATTTTTCGGTTCTTTGTTTGTTATGTGTAACTGTTATTGAATTGGTTCCCCCAAATTCTACTGTCATGAATTCTTGTTTTTTTATTAAAACAACTAGTTAAAAACCCGTGCTCCCGCACGGGTGAAATGTTGATAGAATTGACATAGTTTATACATACATTAAATAGGAAATGAGAAAATGTAAATAATAAGGATGTCATTAAAAAATAACAAAATGTAATAGTGTTAATGTCAAAATACTTGTATTGTAAACAAAGAATAATTAAATTAAACATGTGTTACAAAGGATTATGACATTGTATTGTTACACACATTTGCAAAATGAATCCAATTGCCAAACCTGAAAGAGATGGAAATAAAAGTATATTAAGATTGTAAGTAAATGAAAAAAAAAGCTTAATTTTTCATGGAAATTATAGTTGAAGTTTAATAACCATACCATTTAAATATTTTGGAAGACTTCTTTGAAGACAACATTGCTGGTGGTAGACAAAGCCTCTTTATGTTTGTCATGTATAAGAATCTTGAGGCCCTTTTTTGATTTAACTCTAGAGATAGCCACATAAAGTTGCCCATGACTAAAAACCTCTTTTGGCAAGTACAACCCAACATTGTCTAGAGACTGTCCTTGAGACTTGTTAATTGTCATTGCAAAGGAAACAATGATTGGAAATTGGCGTCTTACCAATTTAAAAGGCCATGGTGATTGCGACGGTGACAAAGACATTCTAGGAATATAAATGGTATTCCCAATATTTTTACCTGAAATGATCTTAGCTTCAATGACATGATTGGCAAGCCTAGTTACAGTTAGTCGTGTACCATTGCACAATCCTTTAGACTGATCAAGATTTCGCATTAACATTATAGTTGCCCCAACTTTCAACCTTATTGCATGATTAGGTAATCCGAAAGTTTTTAGAGCATTCAGGAACTCAGGTGTGACATGCTCATATGCATCAAAGTTAGTAGCATCAGATTTATCTATAGAATCACTACTGAAGTATTCTTTCTCATCTCCTACAATAATTCAAGAATATAAATAATAACTACATAAGTATGGTTGGAAAAATAAAATCATGAACTGCATTCAAAAATATTATTCACAATCATATTTAAATTACTAACATAAGTTTGTGACTAAATGATAATTGCATACCTGGTAGAAGGTTTGTGATATATTGGTTGATCTCATCTAATACTTCAATTGTTGAAGCTAAGATGGCACGACTTTGAAGATAATCCGAATCAAGATAGTTATGAATAAGATCAGGGTATGTATCCTCAACAATTTCCTTTATAGGATCAACAAAATTCGAAATCAAAAACTCTTCTGGGATACAGATATCAGCATAACCTTCATTTGGCTCACCCATGGTCCCATCTCCAATTTTTAAAATCCACTCAGAAAAACTTCTAATCTCTTCAATGGTAGAAGTGTTTGCACCTGTTTGCAAGCGCATGTTCTTTGTAAGCTTCAAGACTCTGCATTCATCCCAAATATAAGAAGCATTGATGGTTGCATGGATAATATCAGTTCTGGTACCTCTTGGTATAACGGGAAGAATCTGTCTGAAGTCACCACCAAAAACAACAACCTTACCTCCAAATATTTTAGATTTTGTAGTTCCACTCATAATATCATTTAAGGATTTGTCTAGAGACTCAAAACAAAACCTGTTAGCCATAGGGGCCTCATCCCAAATGATTAGATCTGTTATCTTTAGAAGCTCGACAAGATCATCCTTTTTATTAATGTTGCAAATAGAAGTTTCAAGAGTTGGGACTGGAATTTTAAATCTAGAATGAGCAGTTCTTCCACCTGGTAACAATAAACTTGCGATCCCACTTGATGCAACAGGCAAAACAATTTTTTTCCGAGACCTAACTGCTGCTGATAGAGTGTTCCACATAAAAGTCTTACCAGTGCCACCGTAGCCATATAAAAAAAACACTCCTCCTTGTTGCCTGTCCACAACATCCATGATTTCCTTAAAAATGCCTCTTTGTTCATCTACAAATAAGGTACAAATAATTTATATGACAATTAACAATCATTATAAGATATATAGTTTAAACATATCTTATGTCACACTTATATTACCTGTAAGAGAAGAGTACAACTTTAAAAATAATTCTTCTTGAGCAACAGAATCATATTGACGCTCATCATAAATAAGTCTATTTCCCAAGTTCAAAACAAAAAAATCTGTTTGATATGGCATTGTCTTGTAGTCCTTCAAACTTCTGTTATTATTTTGTAATAATTTCTCAATAGCCACCAGTGTCAGTTCTTTTAGCTCCTCATCAGTTAATGTCAAACCTACACTCCATTAATAGTTTAACACAGCTATTAAGATAACCTAATATATCATAAGTGCAAGAAAAACACATCAACCATTATATGTCATTCATGATCCAAATTTGTAACACTTCATGAAATATTGAAACAACTTCACATGATCGTACAATTCATTGATTTCATTCAAAAAACTATAAACTAATCCAACATAATGAAGGATGTTCTAACCATAATTCTAATAAAATAAGCCTTATATCATGTTAGTGCGAGGATTAAAAAAACAAACAACATTGCCAATATATTTCTCAAACTCCATAAGACAATGTTATAATTTGTGCAAGCAAAGTAAGGTATCTCGTAATATCTAAACTAACTCACAATGAATTCTAAATAATTTAATTCAAGAATCAAATCGATAATGGAGTGAAAAATGACTCAAGCATGGTACTTTGAATAAGTTGTATTATGTGTCAAAGACATGAATAGGAAAAATAAAGAAGGCACGAAAGTCATACCTTGATCTCTTGTCAATGCACGTTGTTCATAAAGGATACCATCGGATAAATACAACCATGTCTTTTTCCACACATGTTCGGGTCGGTTTATGGATGAGGAACACAACATGGTTACAAATAACCTACGTAAGAAGTGGCCGGAACCCCAAACATGTGCCTCTTTAATTGCCTCAACAAATTCTTTATCATCTTGTAGGAAACCCATGGCAAAGCACACACCTCTAAAAGTTTTATGTTGTTTTCCATCAACTTTCTTGATATCATCATAACATAAAGGGCCCTTTTTGATAGTTAGCATCATCCTTAAATAAAACAATTCACCTGTACTTTGAGGAACCCAAATGAGACGACCAATTGTATACCCTTGTTTCCTTGGCTTCCAAGTCCAACTTTGTTTATGATAAACAAATTTAGAAACAAAGTCACCATACGTGAGTAATCTTGCTTCTTCATAAGCTTTGTTTGCCTCAAACCAAGAAGTAAATATTGATTCTGTTACACTTGGTTTAAGTAAAACATTACCAACTTGCTCGTAGTCTTTGTAGTACACAGAGTTTTCACCTTCCATGTGAAAATACAATCTCTCTACAACTGGCTTTCTTCCATGAATGGAATAAGAAAATATACGCCAACATGCTTCACTCGGTGATATGTATCTACAATCCAAGTATTGCTTTATTTCGTCGACATTGTTTTTGTCCTGACCTTGTATCACAGAGGAAATTCTATCAGAACCTTTGTTAATGTTTTTAAAAAGGTATTTGATTGATGTACTTTGATTGCACCACTCCATGTTGATGTGTGCTTCTTACTTCAATAACAGACTTGGGTTATGAGGGACAACATGATGTCTATCAAGAATGACTCCATTTTTCTCAATTGTGTGTCCATTGTTTCTTCTCCTATAAACAGGATATCCATCTTGGTCGACAATAGTCGTTGCTTGAAATTTTTTGGGAAAAAACTTTGAGCATTTTCTATCCTTCATGCAAGGAGACCTAAGATTTGCCAATCCACAAGGACCATGGACCATATGAGATTTAACCAAAGTGTACAATCGTGGTTGTTCCAAGGGGTCGGGAACTTCAGCACTAATGATCTTGTCAATGTCTTCTGGTCCTGGATACTTGTTTGAAGGATGCAAAAAGATCAAGATATGTGCATGTGGAAGTCCTCTCTTTTGAAACTCAATTGTGTACATATCTAGCAAGTGAAAAAAAGCAATACGTTAGAAATAATTTTGGGAAGGAGTATATATGTTGAATAAATTAAATATATATAAAAAATAAAGAGAAAGAATTAGCTCACATGCTAAGACTTTGCCAGGTACTCCCTTCTTGGTTAAATCTGATAGCAGTTGATCAAACTTGATTTTGAATATTCTTGAAATAATATCAGGTCGATCTTGTGGTTTCAAATGAAGAGGTGCTAGTAATCTTTTAATTTCTGGCCAATTTGGGTTGCATGTAAATGTTATGAACAAATCAGGAAATCCAACTTTACTACAAATAGCCATCCCATCATAGTACAATTGATCCATAAACCGACGACCACCGACAAAGGATGAAGGCAAACCAACTCTTTTACCTATGCTTGAACCTGAAGTTTGACTTTGTTCGCCTTCTTCATTAAGAGTATTGTACTTGGACACCCGAAGTTTTGGTTGATTTTTGCGAAGCCAATTTAATTTCTCTGATTCTATCATAGTGTAACCATCAACCAGAAATTGTTGGAACAACCTTCGCGAACACAACAGAGTCTTAGCTTCGGTTAACCTGGTTTGAATGCGATATGAAAGCCATTCCCTAATTGTAAGTCGGTTTCTAATGCTATTGGTGAACATGGCCCTATCTCTATGAGCAATGTTAGGCCTATACCCGTCTTCACCATACGGAAAAATCAGAGGATACTGAAAAGCCATGTAACTGGCATGGAGCTCATTGATTCTTTGAAGTCCTCCACATTTTTTTTGCATTATTATATCCCTCATTTCTGCTGTGTCGACATCACCAACAATCAAGGCAGAAACTTCGGAAACTGTAGGTTGATTATAGACCCTTCCATCTGTGGCCCTATCAGAAATCAATTTCAGCTTCAAATTTTGAGTGTCACCGCTCTCCAACCAATGCTTTGCCATTTGAAAACACTTAGCATGAGGATTGTGTTCATAGAGCATTGTAGATAAAAGTTGTACAACTATGGGATCAATGTTGTTGGGGTTCCTGAAAATGAGAAGTAACATAAATTAGTCAGGAAAAGTAATCCTTAACATTGGACATGTACTTGGAACAGACAATGTGCATCAAATATAATATACCTCAAACCTTGCATTCTATTCTGAAATTCATTCTCCGTGTCATAGATATATAATTGGGCAAACTTAGGTGGTTGACCATCTGGAGGTAACAAACTTCCAATTCGATGACATGTTTGACCTTGTATCCTTAGGTTAGGAGGTCCGCGTCCATCGTTAAAACGGTTGTCCAACTTAGCCCCAGGTGATGTGAAGGAAAACATCATATTATAAGTTCTGATTTGTTGTTGAAACTTCCTGCTATCTACACTATTGTGATCAAACAAAAGCTTTGCTAATGTGTTTGGAGGTTGTTTCAGCTTAGGAATTTCAACTTTGCCATTGCCACAACACAACATAAACTTCGGATTAGCTTAGTGTGAACTTTTGTGTATCCTCTCTTCATACCACATCATGGCATTACAAAAACGACATTCTATAAGAGGCTCACCGATGTCGTAATATTCTGCATAGGGCATGGCATTTTAGATAAATGTCTTATATTGAAGAACTATCATCCATGTTGTAATATGACAGAAAAAATTGTAATGAAAGTCACCTAGAGAAGATGTGGTTGTTTTCTCATTCATTGTAAAAGTTGCATCGTCGTTGCATGGTTCTGAATCGTAGTCATCGTCGGAGAGATATGCTATTCAGTAAACGTTTGTAAATAAATTGCGTTATAAAAAAATCTGTCATATCCAGCATATTAGCAGTCACTAAATGCAAGCATGTTATGATACTCCAAAAAATATAAAAAGACTTACTTGCAAAAGGATCGAAGTCGCTATCATTGTCGGAGTTGGTATTAAAATCCAAATTAGCTGTAGGTGTAAAAATAGGACATCCAGACTCATGCGTGTCTTTGTTATTAGATGTGGTATTTGAGATTGGTGTATGTACAGGAAAAACAGTTGGCTGAGTGTCTTGGGGTACCTGCTGATTGCAGACAATATTGCAGCCCTGTTTCCTGTTTAAAAAATGAAATGTTTATTCAAATATAAATCCATAAATGATGTGAATTACCAAGTAGTCTGGTTATGATGATTGTTAAAACATGTACCTGGACTGTATTGATATACCGGGAGTTTCGTTAGGCGTGGTATTCGTTGGATTTATATTCTCGATAGGAAACTTTATGCTCAAGTTCAATGCCATATGTGGAACTCCCAACTGTTTCCGTGGCCTTCCACGACGTGGTCTGTTTTTGGTTTTGCATCTGTTCACAAAACCATAGTTTGTTGCAACAAAGTAAATTTACAGTAGCATGAACAATGAAAATACAGAATTAAATTGATGACTTTGAAGAAACAGTATATTGTTCAGCATTGAATTGTAATATAAGGTCAGGCTCTAATTTCGATCACCATAACATTGTTCACATTAGATATAATAGTAGCCTATAAACAACATAATATGTAAAGTCTAATTCTTAAAAAATGTGTGATACGACATTGGGTTAAATACGACAATGTGATGACTATTGTAGAAAAAAACTTAGGAATCAAGAAAACTAACTTACATGTCATTTTGCGAAGAACTTCCAATATCTATAAAGTTGTGTTGTTGAGAAGGCAAGGTGGCGCATTAAAATTGATGGCCAAAGGTGCAAATGTAACAGTTGACTTCCAACTAACAGCAGCATGTTCAATAGCATAAAAAAACGATGAGATTGAAGATTCATGTTGTGGTTCAAGTTTGAACATCATATCATTCTATATTGTAATATAAGGCCAACTTCAATTAGGTAATGTAGTTTACATAATTTTGAACAACATTTCATTTTAAAATTAAGATAAAGGTATTATGCTGTCTTATAAATCTTTCGAAAGAATAAAACTAACTTACGTGGCATTTTTAGAAGAACTTCCTAATTCGACAAAGGTGTTTTGTTGTGAAGGCATATGGGCATCTTTGATACCAATGGTCATTGGCATTAAAGTATCATTTGCAGTGGCCTTATCAGTTGATGAAAACTTTGACAATAAATTTGTTCCCAATGATTGTATCTGGCACGACTTTAGATTAGATCGCATACAATGTCTTGGCTGGCTAGGCTCTGAACCAAGTCTTGCTGGACTTAGAAATTGACCGTCTATGCGATTACATGACACTGACTTCCTATTTTGAAATGACTGAGTGATTTCCAACAAAGGCTGTCTACTTGTGTCAACATTTGGAGTGAATTGAGTAAGTTGTTCACTTGTATGTCTCAGTCGTTTGGAACGATTTTCTTTCAGTATCAATGATCTCCTGGCTCTTGCCTTTTTCCCGGGAGTATTTTTGCCATAAGGGTCCATTATTGGCTTTAACTTGGTGATCTACAACAGCCAGGTAAACATTAAATTAGGAGAAGGTTACCACCCATCACTGAATGCAGCATTTCAATATGTTGACACAAACATATAGTACAATGCGAAAGATACATGATCTGCATACTATGTCAGCCTAGCATTCTATTTGAAAACTAAAATCGTGTAGATATTTCAACCAATGATTAGAAGAAAGATATTTTACAATAGAAATCAATGGTTTCATTGGTATTTAGGCCTACCAAGCAACATCAACACATGGTATCAAAACATGAACATTGGTTGTATAAATAACATTCAGCCTACCAGCTTAAATTAATAGGACCATGTTCACAATTTATTGCAACCAACATCATTCACTTTTAGGTTTTGCTACAAAAGTTATAGTACCATAGACAGGTTAACATTGTATTCAATGTTGGTATTCTCCAACATTCTTATTAAAGTGCCATTCTTCCACAATCAATGACTTCAATTTATAACAGACAAATACTTATGTGGTGTATGATATGCATCTGCTTAATGTGTGAATTGTTTCTAACATTAACAAAGAACTTACATGTTATCTATGTAAAGCTCCATCAATTGTCCCAATACTACAACAATTATACTACATGTTATTAAGAATGCAAAGACTAACCTTGTTCTAGGGCAAATTTTGTTTAGCAGGACTAAGGAGTTGATTGTGTTGCAAGATAATTGATCAATTTTCTTCCATAGAGGTCAAATATTTGACTTTTTGGTTTACAAAACATATTACTGTCATGTGTTTTTTGAAATGTAGATGGTTTTGTTGATGAAATTAGTTAGTTTGATTAGAAAAACTAAACAGGCCTTCTCATTCACATAATTAGTTAGAAATTAGTACAGTTTGGTTAGAATCCAACTTTAACAGTAGAAAACTAATTGTTTGGTTCCTGCTTGTTATGGTTTGTTTTCAAAATAAAGCAATGGGCATGATGGATATGATCTTTTGGGCAATGACAAATCGAAATCTGGACCAAACTACTAATTAAACTATGTATAAATTCTGCTCACAATAAAGTTTGATGTGAAAGGTTAAATATTCTAAGTTATTTAATAAAAGGATAGCCAAAAAAATGAAAGTAATCATGCTTGTAGTACCTGTGTGCAGACTGCATATGTAGTACCTGCTGTGTATTTGCAGCCTAAGATTCATTGGAAACCGTTTCATGGAGTTGCTTATGGTAGAGTGGCTCAGTTTGCATTTAAGGTGCTGCTGAAAAATCTTGTCAATACTCCCTATTTTATGGAATGAATGGAATAAAAAAATATAAAGATTGTTATAGTCAGTTCAAAAAGGAAAAATAGTAAAGTAAGACAATATAAAAATTGTATTTTATATATAGTTAAACAACAAAGTGGAACAATATGAACCTGGCTGTTTTCAAAGCTCTGTTATGCACAGTGTAGTAGTCAACATCAGCTGTTTAAAAAAGCTATAGGTCATTGTCATTCATATGTACTTTATCAACCGTGTAGCATCAACCAAATAGGAAGTGGTATTTGTGATCTGCATAAAAGGTTAGGAGGTTTAGCTGAAAAATTAGAAAATTTATGCCAAAAGTAAAGTGAAACAAATAGATTCCCTTAATATGCAGATCCATTTTTATGTGTGACTTACAATGGAAAGCAAAAGACTTATTCATTAATTAAGTTAAACCACCATAGCAAAAAGAACTGAATATTATCCAGGTCCCTCTGTTATAAGTTATATGTTTTCATTTGGATGATGAAGTATCTTGATCCTTTGAGTTTAATTCCAGTATAACGGATAACTATCACAAAGTTAGCTATATTTCAATATTGGTAATGTGAAGATTATGTCATTTAATAGTTCATATGTTGTTCCATAAATGAAGTCTTAGACATGACACAAAATGGTTGTCAACAAAATGGTTGTCATAAAAAGTCTTAGACAATTTAATAGGTCATGTCTGATAGTGTAAACAAAGTCAGCTGTATGTGTAAACTATTAGATCCTGTGTATATCATATTGGTTAAGAGTTCATGTTTGATAGTGTAAACAATTTAATAGTTCATGTGTGATAGTGTAAACTATTTGTCAGCTGTGTATATCATGCTGGTTGTAGATGTTGTGTTGGATTCTGTCTTTAAATTGTGCAAAGAGTCTAAAATTTTTGGGTGGATATTCTGTTACACAGTAAAACTATAAGAAGCATTAGTGTATATCAATGATCTTATAACAGAATTGAAATTTTGTGATGTGCATACTGTTTCATTAGTATTCAACAACCTATATAATGAAAAATGTGAATCCAACCAATATATATAATGTGGAATACATATAATGTTGTTAAGGCTAGGAAATAAACGCGAATTAGTCATTACAAAACATGAAATAGATCATTTAATGTTTGTAGTAGGGATCAAATATTGGAACATGCATCATGGCACAACACAAAATACAAACCACAAAATGCCTATCTATACAAATTAACTGTTTAGTCATAATGCATCAAAAAAATTAAAGGTCATCAAGCAGGCCTTTCTTTCTACTCCTTCTTTAAATGCTTGACCTTCTTACCAGATTTCCCCTTAGTGGCGGATTGTTTCGGAGTGAGTTCTTCAACATCAATAGCATCATTTGCCAAGTTTGTTATAGCAACCCTCTTTGAAGGAGTACTGTTAGATCTTGCAGAAGGGCTCCAAGGATGGTTTGTAGCAGAGGATGGTTGAACTAAGTGAGATTGTTCAGAAATTTGTAAGACCTGTGTAATTCATGTGCTAACATCAACAACAACAAACAAAATAATAGATTTTATGTCATAAAGGATAACAGTTGGATGATTTTATTTAATAGTAGATGGCATACATCTAGTTTGTTTGGCTCATTGGTTGGAGAGGTATAGTCAATGAACATAGCTGGAGCATTTGAAGTATGCTGCAAAAAGGCAAACATTAACCTAGTTATTATGAAGTGTTGGCTGAAATCATATAGTTTAATTGATCAAAATAGAGAAGTGGTACCTCATTTGGAGTGAGGTAGTTGTCAAATTTTTGGTAAAGGTTTTCCTCGTTAAGAATTGTCACTATAGAGAATTGATCGTAAAACGACTGATATTTGATACGAAACACTATCTCTCTATTCAAAAGAACGTCTAGGTGAGCAGGCCAGATCTTAGGATTGTCCTCTCCAGCCTACAAAACAAAGAAACTGATCAAGTAATGTGCCAGGCAAACAAATGATGTTTTTAAACAATTCTGATTAGTTTCCATATAAGAACATAAAATTTCACCTCCTTCATAACTTGTCTTATCTCCATAGCAGTCTTGTTAGTGAAAGGAATACAATCCTTATCCCAAAAAACAAAGGTTCCTTTGTGGTTATCATATTCAACTTCAACTTCTAGCTTGAATCTTTGAAAGCAAGGGAATAGACTGTTACAAAGAATTTAATATACTTGAAATCAGTATATAATAACCAGAATAGACATGGCAGGCTTACTTAGTGATAGGTTGCACATCTGAGACTCCACACGAACACATAAATCTCGCACCTATTGATTTGTTAGAAGTCTTACACTCATGGCAAGTCTCAAAATACCAACCAAACTTGGATGCTTTGAAACATTTGGTAATGCCGATAGTAGTTGCAAAACAATCCTAAAGTGTAAAAGAGACATCATAGTATGGTTAAAGACAAATATTGAACAAAAATCTATTGATCTACAATACCGAATCATAAAACAGTCACACCTTTCCAAGTTCACAGATGGCACGGATGCTCTTAACCTCATTGAGGCCCGTCCAATTTTTGTTACTTGATTGAATGGATGAATCACAAGTTAAAGAGTTTGACATTGAAGATGCATTAGGCAAATCACATGTTCCAAGACTGAAATTTATATAGATATAAATTAACATGTGCGTGTAATAAGGTTTGCAAATGAATTAATACGATGTGAAATGATAGACAATTACCTGGACTTGAATTCCACAACTTGGGGATGATCCAAGTTAATGTATAACTTTGAACCGTTCCATGCGTTAGACAAACTTGGTAATCCAGAAACTGTATTAATTTATTGATTAATGAATATGAGTAGTATGTCACTAAATATAGTGTATTAATATATAATTGTACAAAGCAAACGCAAACCTTTATTTGTCTTGCACCAAGCATGAGTCAATACAATAACCGTAGGTCCTGCATCTTTGGTCAGATTGTTGTAATTCATGAACTGCTTGTCGTAATCATCCCACAACACGACTTCAATGACATTGCCTTAAATGTCACGTAAAGTGATGTTGGCGCAAGACTTTTTCCCACCGCCTCCCATTTGCGTCTTCACAACATCTTGTAAAACACCGATAACATATGTAATTACATAACAATAAGTATGGTCACATGTTCTTAAAAAACAGATACAAATTAAGAAGCAATATACTCACCATACAACAAATTAGGTTTGAACTTTCCAATGAGAATGTTCTGAATAACGCGGAAGTTAAACTTCTGCGTAGGTATTTCTGGTATCGCTACTTGTGTCACGGTAGTGCCTCTATTGAATACAACCTTAAGTGGGTTATAACATACTTTGTATGGGCCATTGTTAATGACCGGCTCTCCGTTATACAGATAGTAAGTTTCATTCTCCTTAAGTTGTTCTTGCTAATCTTTGAAGTCCCGACTTCGTGTAATTACATGAATCTGGTCTGACTGTGATATAAAAGAACAGAGGCATATCAGTTCATTAAATTTGATGTTAAAATACATAAGATGCTGAAGAACATATAAATAACCCTGCCGGGTAAAGACTGAGAAGCATTTCAGATATTTTCAAAGATTTAAAACATGTTAAAATGGATAGCTATTTCAGGACAAATCTAAACACAAGGTATTGTTTAATGTGTTGGAATTCCATGATGTATAAATAGTGTTGACATGAAAATACATAAAGGCATAACATGAAGGTGTTGTTGTGAGGGTGAATGTGTCATACCTTTTCATCCTGGATCACCATTTCAAGGTGTTGTTGGCCATTAATCTCCTTAACTACCCACAAGTCAACCACCCTGATATGCATCTTCCAAACTTGGTTACCTTTGACCAGATCCTTGATCAGAATGGGAGGCCTTGACATTGTACTCTAGAGCAATAAATGAAAGGAAAACGACATTATATAGAAAGACAGCTGCTCCATATCAGAAACATGGAAAAGCAATTTATGTAAGTATGCACAGTTTCAAAGGTGAAGTAAAACAAAGGCTTAAAATGAAGATAAGTATTTTTCAAATCAGAAAGAATGCTTGAATCTATGATAGTTTCTGCAAGTGAAAAAGAAAGTGTATGAAATTATAAAGAAAGACACCTGCTCCATATCAGAAACTTGAAAAAGCAATTTCTGTAAGTATGCACAGTTTCAAAGCTGAAGTAAAACAAAGGCTTAACATGAACATAAGTATTTTTCAAAGCAAAAAGAAAGCTTGAATCTATGATGGTTTCTGCAAGTGAAAAAGAAAGTGTATGACTTTGTGAATGAGACATTGAAACTGTGCAACCATTTTCGAAAAACCAGATCAACGAAACCATGTTCGATTCATCAGAAAACTATGAAACATATGAACTTGAATGTTGAAGAAAGCAAATGGATTACTTCTACAAACCTGAAATTTCTGCTGACTCAAAGCTCGAATGGATGGTTGCGCAAAAACTGAAAAATGTATGTTACCAATCTCAGTGTCAAGACAAACAAAAGGCAATGTGAAAACAATGGAGATGGAGAAAAAAGTAGGAAATCCGAAACAACCTGAATCTGCTTTTTTTCTGCGGATGGTGATGCACAATGCTATGGAGATGTTGAAATGGTTCCTTGTGTTTGACTTGTAAGAGAGGGATGGGACACGTGGCGCATTCTTGTGGTAATGGAAAAAGTGATATGAATGATTTAGATAGTTACTGTATTGTCCTTTAGTTATGGGAAGTGAAATATTAAGTAAGGTCAATTAAGGTAGTTTGGAATTTTTTTTTTGTAATGGCTTGATAGTAGATTAATTGAAGAAGAAAAGAGTAAAATTTGAAAGTTCAATTGAATAAACCGCATGACTGTCACGTGAATTCCTTTCATGAATTTTTCCTCTTTTTTTGTTGCAAATTGGATCATTGGTGGATGGGTGGGCCATATAATCTTTGTGTGATGTGTATCCCATTCTTCTTTGTGCAGTGGCTTTTGGTTAGGACAATAGTCATGGTTTAATGAATACAAATGAATTAATGGGTTAACAAAAGTTTAGGAAATTGGTTAAAAAAAGTATTTAAAAATGGACACATGGATTTAAATGGAATAATGAACATAGGCCTTTAGTCATGGAATTTAGAGTTATAATTTAAATATTATGATGAAATTTGGTGTTTTTGATTGAATAATGGAATGTAATATGAAATTGGATAACTTGGATATGGTTCTTTGTAACGGGCTCAGGTTAGAAAATGGACTTGAAAAGGATATGGATTCTAATAATGTAAGAATATGGACTTTTGATCCAAACTTTTAATAAATCCTTGATCAAACTTGTCTATATGAAATGAATCTTGAGTGGATGAATGAATAACATTTTGCCTTGAACTCATAAACCATTATTGCAATATGACCTTCCACTGAAGTTCTCATCTTGTGAATACCTCAGACAAAACCTATTGTGCGTGTGCATCAGGGATTCCTTAACAAGTTATACCCTAGACAATGATGGGTCCTTGATTGTTGCACCGATAAATGGTTGTCACAGGTAAACCCTTGAAAGCTACATAATTAGGGAGATAAACCATACTCATGTCATAGTGAATACCAGAGATTAGTACTCTGACACTTGAAATATCCAGACTCTGGGGATCCATCTGATAGGCACATGCTCAGGAGACAAACCCTAATCCTTGTTCTTTGTATTTTACCTTGAAACAAGCTTGCAAAAGAGTCCCTATAGAGAAACCCTGATCCCATGACCGCTGATCCAAGTAACGAGCTTATGACAATGAATGCATGATGTGTTATAACCTAAAGAAAATTCAGATGAATGCAAACATAAGCCAATCAAGGTTACAAATAAGAGGGAAAATTTTGGGGTATTACACTCACTGCCATACAAGTGATAGCTTAATTCCAAAGTAATCAATTAGATAAGAGGATAAATATTACCCACTACCACGCATGTGATGCTTAATTCCAAAGTAATATATTCGTAAGGGGGACCAAAGTTCAATCCAAGAACAAGTTGGAGAGAAACAGTCAAACAAGACTCGTCCCAAGTAGGAAATATCTCAATTGGGGAATGTTCCATCCAGATAATAAACTAGGGAGGAAACTGAATTAAAATCATCCATGAGGAACAAACTCAGTGGGGAATTAGAAAGGATAAACACTTTCTACTTAATGGTCGACACTCTAAATTTGAGGGAAGACAACACACACCATGTGGGGAAAACTCAACACCAAAGATCGGGGAACAATGATGTATCAAAGGATGCAAAAATACAAACATATGATGTTATGCATACAACCAATGCATGAATATGTTGTTGCTCCCAGGATTTCCATCCAGGTATAGACGTGAAAGTGGCGCAAAAAAGGAAGAGTCGACAGCCAGACATTTTTATCCCGAAGGAAGGGTAATGTTGCACAAACTCGAAAGCAAGGAGAAAGAGAGATCTCACGAACCAAATAGAAAGGGTAAGGAGTTGGTTACGAAATGGGAAGGTATTAACACCTCAGATCGTCCTCCGTACTCGACGGGATCCACGTCTGCTAAAGTTGTTTCAAAGGGTGAGGGTATCTGTTACTGTTGCAACTGCTACTAGAAAGAACTAAAAAGAAATAAGGAAGAAGAATGGGATGAAAGGATAAGGAGATGAAATAAAATGAAGAACAAGGAAAGAGATTGAAGGATTTTGTTCGCCAAGCATCGTCGTTTGTGCCTACTTATTCCCTTTGTGCAATAAGAAAGTCAAAACATCGTAGTTCGACTCAATAAGACTGACACAACTTGCTTGTGTTTTTGGGAATGAACTGTATATGCCTATGCTCAGGTGTTGCATGATCGTCTGAAATGAGTGCATTTACCGTCTTGCAAAAGACAAGTAGGAGCAAGTTCTTTCGTTTAGAGTGAAGAAGGTGAGAAGAGAATTCCCGAAGGAAAGATGCTTATTGTTTATTGGATGTTTTTTTAGAAGTTTTTTATTTGTGAGTTTGGCATATGAAAGTGTATTCAAGTCCATTTCCATGGAGTATGTACTTCTTACATCACTCCAAGATGGAATGTAGAAGAAGTGCACCCAAGTAAGGAGAAAACCCCCAAGACTTGTGTAAACACCCCAAATTTTCCCCCACCCATTCACTTCATGGCTTGTGATCATTTCATATGCATAAACTCAATCATAGCATCTCATATTACATTTTTGACACATTGCATTGGTTCAAAGTCATCTGCATCTAGGGTTTGTGATCTGAGCAATCTAAGAGCTTCTTGAGCCACCCCAAAGGTCATCAATCACTTCAAATGGGTCCATGTATGTTCAAGCATCATATTATGTCCTCTCAAAGTCAAGAATGTCAAAGAATCACAAGAGCTGAGAATGATATGGAAGCAGAGCCAGGTTTGACTGCACAGATGACCTAGAATTAGGGTTTTGGTTTCAAAGGCCATAACTCCAAATTTTTTGGTCATTCTTGTTTCTATTGGTCTCTATATGGTATAGGGAGTATGCATATCATTTTTCATGAAGAAATTCCATGGGGAAGTCATCTGATCAAGAGTTGACTTTCTGGGCAAGTCAGTGTAAAATCAGGGCATCTGAGGCCCCCAATGACCCAACCAAAGGGTGTTCTTCATCTTTTTGATTGTATATGATCTTTATTTGATCATAGAAGAAGTTTGAAGTTCACAAAATTTAAGAATTTCAAGTCTTTTGCAAAGTTGACTTTTTGGGAAAGTTGACTTTTTAATGAAATTGCCATTTTGGGAAACCTTTTCAACCCTTGCTTTTTGATTCAAAAATGTTTCAAATGGAAAAACTTTGGTCATGAAAGTTGTAGGATGGATCATTCCCTTTTCAAAAAGTACAAGAACATGACCTAATTCATTTTGGATCAAAAGTTATGACTTGTCAAAGTTGGCTAAAATCACAAAATTTGAAGTTTTCTACCAAAGAGGCATTTTGCAAAATGACTTGATCAAGTGTTCTAAAGACCTCAAATGTGTACAATTTCCTCACAACATGATTACATGACCTCTAAAAATCAGAGTTGGCCCAAGAATCATCTCATTTCATGCTTTGAACTTCAAGAAATCTCAAAGGAACCAAACTTGAATCAACTTGCAAAACTTATCATAAGTTACAAACCACTTGCTGAATCACCTCATAAACAATTCCATGGCTCTCCCTAAACTCAGCTGAGCCCAAGCATGCCAAAAAGCAAGTTGTACCATTGCCCATACCTCAAGTACAAATCAAGTTGACATTTTGGCCAAAGACCCATACCAATCACAATAGGCCAGCACCCACTCTCTGACCTATCACAATTGTTTATACAAATCAAAAGCAAGCCAAAGCACACAACACTTCATGCTGAAACACACCAAAGCCCTAGTTTTCAAGTTTATGCTCCATTTGCAAAACTCTTCGAAACTCATCACACAAGCCTCAAACACATAAACCAACTTCACAAACAATCTCCATATGCTTCACTGATCACAAAGCACCCATCACCATAGCCTGAAACCCCCAGAAACCAAAATACGATTTCTGCCCCTCATTGAGCAGAACTTCAGCCATCTTTCAAACCAACCATTACAAACTTCAAACAAGCCTTGAAAGCTTCTCAGGAGGTCCAGGGAGTTGATTGCAAGCAAGACATCAGCCAGAAAGTGCCAGAAACCAAAGCTTCGATTCAGGTAGCCATGGAAATTCATTTTTCCAGAACTCTTATCTCTTGTTTCTAAAATGATCTACATGATTCCCTGAGTTCACTGAGCCTTTTATTTTTGAAAATGATTGAGTTTTGAGGTTGTATGCTTGTTCTGAAACTTTGCCCGTTAATTGATTTTTGCTTTGATTCTTATGATTCAGTGAAAATAAATGGATTTTGGGGTGGGGTTTAGGTTCAGTGATGTTTAAGGATGAAATCTGGAGATTTTAGTGGAGTTTTGATGCGTAGGGAGTGAGATAGCATGAACACCTTGCCGGAGAAGACGACCGGAACAGTGTTCCGGTCGCCTGAAAGTAATTAGGGCTAATTAATTAGGGTTAGCCAAGTTTGAATGTGAGCCGTCCAAACGCGCGCGTAGTCAACTCCCGCCCCCTGGAATTTGAATCCTGGCCCTTGGATGCGCATACTTTCCCATTTTCAGTTTAAATTCATTTTATTTTTTATTTAATTGCATTTGTTTTCCTCATTTTATTAAAAATAGCAAAACATCTTTTAAAATTCTGAAAATTTTTATGCAAGCTTTTATTAATTTTCAGAAACCAAAAACATTTTTATTTTTATTTTTTGCATTAAAAAATATATTTAAATCATTTAAAAGTTTATTTTTAATTAATTAATGGGAATTAATTAATTAAAAATACTTTTGGGTATTTAAAAATCACCAAAAAATTCATGAAGCCTTTAAAATCATTTAGAAACATTGTCCAACCCTCAAACCAAATTTCTTTTTTGATCTTGATGTCTTTTGACAATTTTTCATAGAATTAATTTCATTTCAAGGCATTATTTTGATCCAATCTTTGAAAATTCATTTCTGCCTAGCCTTTAAGAGTTGGACTTTGATTCTTTTTGCATTGTGTCTTGCATATCATGTAGTTCATAGGATTAAATTGGCATGATTTGATTTGGCATTTTCAATTTGTTTGACATTTTTCTTGACAAGGTACCTTAAAACCCTAACATTCTTAAGAAATTCATAACGCTCATTAGGTTAAGAGTTAGAACCCCTCCTTTGGGCAGTGAGTTTGTATAGGTTTAGGGTTCCCTTGGATGCATTTTCAATTTTTTATCTTGATGTTTGTTTTTGGTTTTGGTTTTTGTTTGGTGCATTGATCATAAACCCTAATTTGGGCTTCCTTTTGCATTCATCTTCCATTAGCTTGCATACCATGACTTGCCATGACATTTTATGCATCCATTTGATTCATTAGACATCTTAAGACATATTAGAATCATGTTTGATCATTGCTTCTTGCATTTGCCATGTTGTATGTCATTTGCATTTCATAACTTTTCATGTATGTTCATGGTTCTAAGCATGTTTCTCTTGCATCCATATGTTCATATGATCATTCCCATCTCTTGCCATGTATGTGCATCACATCATAGCATCATTATCATCATACTCATGCTTCTAGTTTTGGCTTGCATCATCACATTGCATTCCATTTGCATTGCATTCCATTCCTTTGCTAACTTTTCACGTGGTAAGTAACTTTGAGCAGTGAATTTGCCTTCACTTCTCACAATTTCTTTTCATCCCTCTTATGCATCATTGCTGCATTTTGTCTTGTGTTTAAGATTGAGCTTGCTCATTCTTATCTTTCTCACCTTCTTTCTTCAAGCAACTTGACTTCTTAAGTGAAGCAAGTTGTTTTGCTTCTCTTTGCTCCTTTCATCTGCTTCCTGGTGGTTTCTCTGAAGATCTTCCTCTTAAACCTCACAAACCCTAGGAACAACCAAGCATGACAATAATTAGGGTTTTGATTAGTCCCCCATTTAGCTTTTACCTTTGTGTCTCATTGAGTCTTCTCTTCTCATCTCATAATCAGGGACTAAACCCTGAAGGCTTTAAGGCTTTGTGATTAAGCTTATGCCTGCATCCTTCTATTAGGATGGAGTGTATAACTTTAATCCTAAGTGTTAAACCCTTAATATGTTTAAATCCTTTAATCAATCCATCTAATAATCACTAAGACATCAAGCTTGTAACTTGGGCCTTGCATTAGGGTTCTAATTCTTCCTTAATTGGTTAAGAAGGACTAACCCTAGTGTTAATGGACAAGTCCCCCTCAATTTGTCTTACAAACCATAAAACTCACTTCTTCATCTTATCATTAACTAAAATCCACTTAATAAAGACTTTGTTTTGTCATGAGGTTAATCCCTAATCATGGATCAAGTTGAGGAGCTTTCCTCAGCTTAAACATTCTCATCTATTATCCTTCTATTAGGATGGTGTAATGAGTCTGTTTAATCCCTGATTATGGCTTAACCTCATTACTTAACACTAAACAAAAACACCAAAAACATATAAATAATCACAAGTAGGTTAATGATCTTAATCCTACATCATGGTGATTAAGTGTGAGAAGCTGACTTCACACGGTGTTCTCATTACCCCTAATCAGAGGGAAGATGTGATGAGTTTACTAAACCCATTGGTTTAGGCTTAAGCTCATTAACTTATGACAAACTTTCAAAAGCAATAAAAGACTGAAAACTCAAAAACAAACAATAATCGTCTCCTCCGGGATTCTTTTCTCATCTTGTTCACTCATAAACGAGAACTTGCTTCTTCCGTCTAATGCAAGACAGTTTGCACCTGAGCCAGACAGGTCATACACTTGAGCATAGGCAAGTATGCAGTTCATAAGTCAATTCATCTTTCAGTCTCTTTGGGTCGAACTACGGTGTTCTGACTTCCTCATTGCACGAGAAGATACGTAGGCATAACTTAACGGTTATCGAACAAAAGTCTCTGTATATTCCCCCTCCTTCTAGCATCATTCTTTAGCCTCATATTCTTGAGCATTCCATTCTTGCACTGACATTGTACATTTACACACTTCACACTTCTTTTACACTGACACTTGCATCCTTTTCCAGCTCTTTTGCACACAAAATTGCACTAACACTACCCCTTTAAAACACAAATCTTTTAAGCGTGGATCCCGTCGAGTACGACGGACAATCTGGGTGCTAATACCTTCCCAGGTTGTAACCAACCCCCTTTCTCAGTCTCTCTGGTTCGCAACCGTCTTATCCATGTCTTTTTCTGAGGTTTATGCAGCATTACCTTTCCCTCGGGATAAAAATGCCTAGCTGGCGACTCTTTTCTTTTCTCTTGAGTTCACCCCTGTGTGTTCTCATTCCTCTTTTCGCCGACCGTTCGCGTCTGTACCATATTTGAGCTCAGTCTCATTTATCGGGAACGACAGCTTGGCGACTCTGCTGGGGACCCTTATACTGTAACCAGGGCTTCTGGTTCTTTTTGTGGGTTCCTCCTAGCGCTTGTTTGATTTGTGTTTACTGGGGTGTTATGTGCTATTTGTGCTTGTATATTTATTTTGTTTTTTGCTTTATGTTCAGTTATTTTATTGCCTTCTTTATAGCTTTATATACATCATACTGTCATACTGTTCTGGCTGGATCTGGTTTTGCTTTGGTGGGTGGGGTTCTATTGAGAGTTGAGGTCCTATACCTGGGACCTGAGTGACACCTAGGCTAGAGTGGTTCATGTTCTTTCCCATTCCATTTCGGTCTGGTGCGAGAATATGAAACACGGTTCAGATATGGGTTTCTTCTTGAGAACTCTGTGCTACAGATTTCCTGTAGTGCTAGGGCTATCCGAGAAGCCTGCTAAGTCTGAATGACCATTAGTATTGACCTTCAGAAACTGAGGAGAATTAGAGGAGGATCTTTTATGGTTATTGTAAACACTGTACCTCCGGGTTGGAAGTGTTTACACTTCTCATAACTGATCCAAGTCTGAGGATCCTTGTTTTAGAACACCACCTGTGAGGGGGTTGGGCTGTTTACAGGTTTGCAGGTAACCTTGACCTCAACATACCCTGTTACTTTGTTTTGATTAAGAGCACTCCATTTTGGAACAGTTCTTGTGATTTTTTAACCCTGGACATGTGACTCTTTATTTGAGTCCCCCACCTTGGTTACTGGACTTATGAACCTCCATCTGGACTTCTTGAACATACATGGACCTATATCAAGGCAGTTAATCAGATCCAGTTTGATCACAAACCCTTGCATATCATTTGCATACATCATCATTGCATCATTTAACATTTGCTTATTTGTTTTTCAGGGTATCCATACTATATTTTGACTTGGTTTTGACCCCTTCATCTGCATAGACCTATCCTCATCAGTATCTGCTTCAGCTATCCTCATCAGCTTCCTGCTTCAGTCACCTGCATCACTAGCATCAGCCTGTCAGTGGCCCATCTTCAGTATTATTCTCCATCATCAGCATCTGTCTCAACTCTTCTTCAGCAACATGGCACCCAAGAAGAGCAACATCTCCTACCATTTCTTTGAGCCTGAGCTGGCTGGCATCAGTAAGGTCCAGGCCCTGATTACTCCAGATCATATACCACTATTCAGAGAACATTATGGAGGCATCCTTGATGTGGTTATGGATTTGGACCCTTCCCAGAGGAGCTTGATTCATACTTGCCTGCAGTTCTATGATCCCCCTCTGAGATGCTTCACCTTCCAGGATTTTCAGTTGGGACCTTTGTTGGAAGAATATTCATCACTGATTGGTGTACCTATCAGGGGTGGAGTCCCCTTCAACCCTGAGATGGCCTTTCCTAGTAATGAAAAGGTGGCAAGGGCATTGTATCTGGAATCAGTTCTGATTGAGCAGAACATGACAACAAAGGCTGGAATCTCTGGTCTACACTTGGATTTCTTGACCTCTCAGGCTGCTCTGAAAGCCTCCTTGGGAGAATGGAAGGCAGTCTGTGCATTATTATCCCTTAGCATATTTGGGGTTATATTATTTGCAGATGAGCCTAAGTTTATTAGCAAGAATGCAATCCATCTTTTCATTCTGAGGAACCCAGTGCCCACCTTACTGGGAGATTTCTACTACTCTGTTCACCAAAGGAATGAAAAGCAAAGAGGAAGGTTGGTGAGATGTTATGCTCCCCTGTTCCATACCTGGCTGCTCAAACACTTGCCCAAGACTGATGCATTCTTGAATCCTCACCAGCAAAAGAATTGGGCTAGAAGACTCATTGCTTTAACCTCAGCTGACATCAGGTGGTGCACTCAGAGCACCAAAGGCAGAGACATCATTACTAGTTGTGGGCAGTTCCCTAATGTACCCCTGATAGGAGTGAAGGGTTGCATCAACTACAACCCTCTGTTATTCAAAAGACAATTGGGCTATGCATTGGTCCACCCTCCTAGAGCACAAGACTTGGCTGAAACCCTTTATTGTGAAGTTAAGCCTAATCTAGCTGTTGTCAGGCAAGCATCCTGGGCTTGGGACAATGTCCAGACCAAAGGGATTACTATTCTTGGGAGATGCAACAATGTGGCCTCAGCTCAGTACTATGAGTGGTCTCATGCCAGGGCCAAAATTTCTGGGATGCCCTTCACCATTGAGGATGCACCTGGACCATCCACAGCACCACCTCCAGCTACTGTCAGCCTGGAAGAGTTTGAGAAGCTAAAAGAGAGGAATGAGAATTTGACTCAAGCTCTGCAGAAGACCCTCTGGGAGAGGAGTGATGGTCGTCTAGACATTGAGAGGTTAGAAAAGCTAAAGGTGGAGCATCTAGCCAGGATTGAGAAGTCAGAGGACTACATCAAGAAGTCAAGGGCTGGAGAGCAGATTCTGAAGAATGCCTGTAAGGAAGCTCAGTTTCAGAAGGCCAAGACTGATCTCTATCTGAAAGAGAGTCAAGCTAGGTGGGTCAGGATCACTGAAGCTCGCACTCAGGAAGATCAGAAAACTCAAGCCAGGATTGAGCAGTTAGAAGCCAATGAAAAGAAGCAACAAGAAGCTTTGCTGGCAGCCCAGAAGGAGATTTCAGAGTTGAAGCTCAGGGCTGGTTTGAAGAGGTCAAAGGACCAGGGCAGACACAAGAAGCTAACTGCAGCTATTGCCACCAGGAATCTTCTCATTAGGAATCTCACAGAGCATCCAGCTGACCCTGTGACTGAAGCACTTCTGAAGGAGGTTCAGGAGGATGAGTTTGGTCTTGATGTCTGAATTTTGCTTGTTGTTACTGTCATTTCATGTACTTTTCTTTTTCTTATGTTGTATTTTGACCCCTCAGAGGGCATGTATTGTAAAAAACAAACTATGTATCATTCACTTTTTGTAATATATTTATTAGTTTGTTTTATCTGAGTTCTCAAGCAACATCAAACAGCATCTTCCTCGGGATCTGGAAAGGTCAAAACCAAATGCCAAGCCGGATACCTTGGAAACAAATAAGCATACTGCATTGCATACTAACCTTTGTTTTGTTTTGTAGGTTTTGTTTTGTTTTTGTTACTAACTCTGTTGTCGATTCAGGAACTATTGCTCGGCGTCGGGTGTTCCCACTCAACCGTCCACACAGATATCCTACCCGCCACAACCTTCCGGGTATACAAATGGACCAAGTACAGCAGGACCTTACAGAGGTCAGGACTCAAATGGCCAATAAGAGACTGGAAATGAGAAATCAGATGACCCAGTTTATGGAGGTGATGAATGGATTGGCACAGAGCCAAGAGAGATTAAGGGCATTAGTAGAAAGGCAGACCCAGGAGGAACCCCATCTAGGGACTGGAGGGACGAGCAACAATGAGAGGGTTCAGCCTCATGTTAATCCTCCTGTGTATGGCCCCCACCTTCATCCAGAAATCAACATCCCTGCTAATGTGCAAGGGAATGCCACTGCAGGCAGAGTACTACAAGAAGACCCCCAAGAAGATCAATTCACTGTGATGGGAGCTGGGGATGAAGCCTATGACAGAAGGCTAGATGAAATTGCTGAAAAATTAAGGTCCTTGGAGTCTCAAAACTCCCTGGGTTTTGATGTCATGGACATGGGCTTAGTGGACGGGGTCAGGATTCCCCACAAGTTTAAACCTCCGTGCTTCGAGAAGTACAACGGAACTTCCTGTCCCCGAACCCATTTACAATCCTTTTTGGGGAGACTGAAGGCATATACCATGGATGAAAAGCTATGGATGTTTTATTTTGAAGATAGCTTAACAGGAGCTTCGAGGGAATGGTACTCTCACTTGACTAGAGCAACCATCAGGTGCTGGAAGGACCTAGCCGAGGCCTTCATTAGACAATACCAGTACAACTTGGATATGGCTCCTAACAGGACCCTCCTGATGGGAATGTCTCAATCATCCAGGGAAAGCTTCCGGGAGTACGCCCAAAGGTGGAGATAGCTTGCTGCTGCTGTCCAACCACCCATGTCGGAAAGGGAGATGGCCGACATGTTTATGAACACCCTCCAAGGGACATACATTGATAGGCTAGCTACCTTTTCTTCCACCAGCTTCGCGGATGTAGTCATAGCTGGAGAAAGAATTGAGAGCCTTCTAAAGATGGGTAAGATTTCCGACAACGGTGCAAGCTCTTCCAGCAACCCAAGAAAGCCTTTTGTAGGTCCAAGAAGAACTGGTGAGACTAATGCTATCCATACCAGCAGGGGCAGACCCCAGTATGTTCATAGGTCAGTGGCAGCTGTCACCATTCCCGCTCCAATTCATCCACAACCGGCATATCAACAACAACAACAACAACATTATCAACAGCAAGTTCAGTATCCGTCACAAAGAACCTACAACAACAACAACAGTAATCAACAACAAAGACTTTTTCAGCAAAGACCGTCACAGGCAAACAGGGTGATTGACCCTATCCCTATGCCTTATGCCACCTTATTTCCACAACTCCTGAAACTCAACTTGGTTGAATTAAGGACATTGGCACCACCAGATCCCTCCAATCTCCCAAGGAATTATGATGTCAACGCCAGATGTGCTTTCCACTCCAATGCACCTGGCCATAATACGGAAAAATGCAGGGCCTTGCAAATGAAAGTCCAAGATCTGGTGGATTCTAAACCCCTCAACTTTGCACCTCCTCCAAATGTCAACAAGAATCCTATGCCTCATCATGGAGGGCCAAGGATTAATGCCATAGAGGAAGACAAACCATCTACTTTGATCACCAGTGTTGCACAGATTCGAACACCTCTGGTCGAAATTAAAGCTCAGCTTCTAGAGTACCAGATGTTCCCCGGGTGTGAGCTCGGTGTGGGTATTGCAACATTGCAGTCAATGGGTGTGATAATTTGAGAAGCGGCATAGATGGTCTTATCAAGGATGGTATCCTTCAGATCTCAACAACCGCGCCTACAAATCCAGCAATTCCTTTGACAACAATTCCTGATTCTCCTACAACTGCAGCAACAATCATTCCTACCGATTCATCAATATCATCAACAATGGCTCCGTCCATCACTTCAACAAATCAAATGTCAACAACCCTTTCTTCTACAACATCAACATCCATTTATTCGGCCGAATCTTCTACAACGTCAACAGAAATTAATGAAGATATCTCAGCAGTCACCATCTACTATGATCCGTCAAATGTTCCTCCAAATAACAACTTTCAGCAACAAGCAGTGGCACCTCCTGCCAGGTCACCAATCACAATTTACTACAATCCACACACCATTCCAGTACCCTCCTCTGCTGCCGTCAGTCCAGTTACTATCACGGTGCCTGGACCAGTTCCATACGAAAGCAGTAATGCCATACCCTGTTATTATGGCTCTGATCTTTACTGCAACAGGGAGAAAATCACTTTGGATTCTTCAACCTCTTCTCCACAAATTGATAATGTTGGGGGAGGCGGAGGCTTCACCAGAAGCGGACGCCTTTTCGCATCCCAAACTCAGAGACCTAATGTTGAAGCAGAAGCTGCTGCCAAAGCAAAAGGAAAGAGTGTGGTATCTGAAGAGCCAGCTGTCAAAGAAACTCAGAAGACATCTTTCCACAAACTCCCTCAAAAATATCCATATTATCCTTTTTGATGTGTTCTGAAGCTCACAGGAATGCATTACTAAAAGTCCTGCACGCAACATACGTGCCAGAGGAGATTACCATTAATTAGCTAGAAATTGTGGTAGCAAATGTCAACACCAGTCATGGACTGGGTTTTACCAATGCTGACTTAACAACTGAGGGACGTAACCACAACAAGGCTTTACACATCACTCTAGAGTGCAAGGGTGCTGTTTTATCTCATGTACTGGTGGACACTGGGTCGTCGCTCAATGTTCTACCAAAGAAAGCCTTAGTGAAGCTAGAGTATGATGACTTGGCACTGCATTCGAGTAATTTGGTGGTGAGGGCATTCGATGGCTCTAAGAGATCATTTCTTGGGGAGATTGATCTGCCTATGATGATTGGCCCGCACACCTTCAAAATTACCTTCTATGTGATGGACATTCAGCCGGCCTACAGCTGTTTGTTGGGTAGACCTTGGATCCATGCCGCTGGCACTGTTACGTCTACCCTTCACCAGAAGCTGAAATTCGAGTGGGAAAGCCAGATCATCACCATCTGTGGGGAAGAAGACATCTTTGTTAGCCATCTGGCTACGTATAAGTACATTGAAATGGATGGGGAAATCCATGAAACCATGAGCCAGGGATTTGAGGCCTTGAACATAAATGAAGCATCAGCTGTACCTGGAACCTCAATGACATCTTATCAGCAAGCCCGGAAGGTTGTTGAAGAAGGGACTGCCCAAGGCTGGGGCAAGTTGTTGCCTGTAGAGAAGAAGGAGGATAGATTTGGGTTGGGTTACAAACCAACTCAACAAGATCAAGCAGAGGCTGCTAAGAAGCCCAATTTTGTCAGTGGGGGGATGCTCACCCCCGATGCAGTAAACAACTTGGAAGATGAGTCGGAAGATGAGCGCAACCTGGAGAGCTGGATACGTCCAAGGATCCCGGGGAGCTGTATCTCAAACTGGTCTTCCCAGGAAATTATAAGGGTTACTCCTGCAGAGTAATTATTATTTCCTGTATATTTTAAGCATGCATCAAGTCTTGCATCTTGCCCAAGATGACAAGACTCATTTTGTAATCGGGCCATCTGTAATTTTGTGCAAATAGATCAATCAATGATAATCAGACATCTTTTGCAAATGAGTCTTTTTCTTTTCCGCTCACTGTTTTTCCATTTTTCTTTTTGTACAAAAATGAATGGCAATGTTTTCAAAATGATAACTTCATTTCACTCTTTTTAAACAAGATTAAAATCAATCACTAAAATGAACAAACTGAACCCTTGCAGAGAGTGCCTTCCAGACCGCACCGACAACAGCACGGCTATGACTTCGTATGACTTTGACAATCCAATCAATCAAGCTGATGAAGGGGTTGAAGAAGAGTATGAGCTTCCTGAAGAGCTAGCCAGGTTGTTGAGACAAGAGGAGAAGGTTATCACTCCTCATCAGGAGGAGATTGAAACAATTAATCTTGGTACGGAAGAAGACGTGAAAGAGGTTAAGATTGGGGCCTGCTTACAAGACTCAGTAAAGAGACAACTGATTGACCTGCTTCAGGAATATGTGGATGTGTTTTCTTGGTCTTATCAAGATATGCCAGGGTTGGACACCGATATTGTTATGCACAAGTTTCCTTTAAGAGAAGATTGCCCACCGGTTAAACAGAAACTACGCCGCACTCGCCCAGATATGGCAATGAAGATCAAAGAAGAGGTACAAAAGCAGTGGGACGCCGGGTTCCTTGCTGTAACTAGCTATCCACCGTGGGTTGCTAATATAGTACCTGTACCTAAAAAGGACGGCAAAGTAAGAATGTGTGTTGACTACCGGGATCTGAACAGAGCTAGCCCGAAAGATGACTTCCCATTACCTCACATCGATGTATTGGTGGATAACACGGCTCAGTTCTCGGTATTCTCCTTCATGGACGGATTTTCAGGATACAATCAGATCAAAATGTCACCTGAAGACATGGAGAAGACAACTTTCATCACACCCTGGGGCACGTTCTGTTACAAGGTGATGCCATTCGGACTGAAGAATGCAGGTGCAACATATCAACGGGTTATGGTAACATTATTTCACGATATGATCCATAAAGAAATCGAATGTTATGTGGATGATATGATTGCCAAGTCCATCACCGAAGAGGACCACCTGGTAAATCTGCTGAAGTTATTCAAGCGTCTGAGGAAGTACCAACTGAAGTTGAACCCCAACAAGTGCACATTCGGGGTACGATCTGGTAAGCTGTTGGGCTTTATTGTGAGCGAGAAAGGGATTGAAGTTGACCCTGATAAAGTCAAAGCCATTCAAGAAATGCCTGCACCGAAAACTGAGAAAGAAGTTCGGGGGTTTCTAGGTAGATTGAACTACATTTCACGGTTCATATCTCACCTTACAGCAACCTGTGAGCCTTTGTTCAAATTGTTGAGAAAGGAACAAACGGTCAGGTGGAACGAAGACTGTCAGAGGGCTTTTGACAAGATCAAGGAGTACTTACAAGAGCCTCCCATCCTTATGCCTCCAGTTGAAGGAAGACCTCTGATAGTGTACTTGACAGTATTAGAAGAGTCAATGGGGTGTGTGTTGGGCCAGCATGACGAGTCTGGTCGAAAAGAGTATGCAATATACTACCTAAGCAAAAAGTTTACCGACTGTGAACAGCGTTATTCACTGCTCGAGAAAACTTGCTGTGCTTTAGCGTGGGCTGCTCGCCGACTGAGACAGTATATGTTGACCCACACTACTTTGTTGATCTCAAAGATGGATCCAGTTAAGTACATTTTTGAGAAGCCAGCTCTTACCGGACGGGTTGCAAGATGGCAGATGATCCTCACAGAATACGACATCCAGTACACATCTCAGAAAGCCATCAAGGGCAGTGTATTGTCTGAATATCTTGCTGAGCAACCTATTAATGATTACCAGCCTATGAGATTTGACTTCCCTAATGAAGACATCATGTTCATAAAAGCAAAAGATCATGAAGAGCCTATTCACACTGAAGGGCCTGACCCGGAAGAAGAATGGACTATGATGTTTGATGGGGCTGTTAATATGAATGGTCGTGGTGTTGGTGCAGTGCTCATTACACCTAAAGGAGTTCATATGCCTTTCTCGGCAAAACTCACCTTTAGCTGCACTAACAACGAAGCTGAATACGAAGCTTGCATTATGGGTCTTGAGGAAGCCATTGACCTCAGGATCAAGACTTTGACTGTATTCGGAGATTCAGCTCTGGTAGTTAATCAAACCAACGGCAAATGGTACACACACCAGGATCATCTGATACCTTATAGGGATTATACAAGGAGGTTATTGACTTTCTTTACAACAGTCAAGCTTGAGTATATCCCTCGGGACGAGAATCAGTTTGCAGATGCTCTGGCTACCATTTCATCCATGATCAAAGTTCAAGCTGCCAACTTTGTACCTCAAATTTCAGTGTCCAAACTTGACAGACCAGCGTATGTGTTCGCAGCAGATGTTGTCAAAGATGATAAGCCTTGGTTCCATGACATTAAATGCTTCTTGGAGGATCAAACATACCCGCCTGGGGCATCTTCCAATGATAAGAAGACTCTAAGAAGTCTTGCTGGTAGTTTCTTTCTGAACACTGATGGTTCCCTGTATAAAAGAAACTTTGATATGGTACTCCTCAGATGCGTTGATAGAACAGAAGCAGACTTGTTGATGCACGAGGTGCACGAAGGATCCTTTGGTACCCATGCAGGAGGGCATGCCATGGCTAAGAAATTGCTAAGATCAGGCTATTACTGGATCACAATGGATGCCGACTGTTGTGCCTATGCCAGAAAATGCCATAAATGCCAGAACTATGCGGATAAGGTGCATGTGCCTCCCAATCCTTTGAATGTGATGTCTTCACCCTGGCCCTTTGCTATGTGGGGCATTGACATGATTGGCAAGATTGAACCTACTGCTTCAAATGGCCACAGATTCATCTTGGTTGCCATTGACTATTTCACCAAGTGGGTCGAAGCAGCTTCATATGCAAACGTTACAAGGCAAGTGGTAGCCAGATTTCTGAAGAGAGATATCATCTGTCGATATGGAGTGCCCGAGCGAATCATTACTGATAATGGTTCCAACTTGAACAATAAAATGATGGCAGAGCTATGTCGGGACTTCAAGATCCAACACCACAATTCTTCTCCTTACAGGCCAAAGATGAATGGCGCTGTTGAGGCAGCTAATAAGAATATCAAGAAGATTGTGCAGAAGATGGTAGTTACCTACAAAGACTGGCATGAAATACTACCATTTGCCTTACATGGGTACCGCACGTCAATCAGAACATCCACTGGGGCAACACCGTATCAGCTTGTATATGGCATGGAGGCAGTCCTACCTGTTGAAGTTGAATTACCCTCCTTACGGGTACTGATGGATGTTAAGCTGAACGAAGCAGAATGGGTCCGATCCCGATACGAACAATTGAATCTGATTGAAGAGAAGAGATTAGCTGCAATCTGCCATGGGCAGCTGTATCAGAAAAGAATGAAGAAAGCCTTCGATCAGAAAGTCAGGCACCGAGAGTACCAAGTTGGAGATCTTGTGCTGAAGAGAATCCTCCCTCCTCATACAGACCACAGGGGCAAGTGGACTCCGAATTATGAAGGACCATTCGTAGTAAAGAAAGTTTTCTCCGGTGGAGCACTGATGCTCAGCACTATGGATGGTGAAGACTTCCCGTCCCCTGTGAATTCAGATGCAGTTAAAAAATACTTCGCATAAAAATGACCCGCTGGACATAAAAACAGAATGTAAGTCCAGGAAAAAAATAGGGCATCCCGACGAGTCAAAAACAGAATAAGAGACTCGGGCAAAAATAAGGGAAAATAAACGCAAAAAAAAAATGTACACCCGCTGAGTTGAAAAGCCGCATTGGACAACTCAGGCAAAAATGGGTATCCCGATGGATCGAAAACCCGAAAGGGCGATCCATGCAAAATAAGGGAATAAGCGAACAACTGCACTCTGAATTCGTCTGTATCACCTACAACTTGGTAAACTTCGAAAAGATCAAGCTTCTCTCAGAATCAGCCTTCTTCAGAAAGCAAGACGAGAAGAACGTCAAAAGTCATACGAGTCATAGCAAAAGGGAAGCTCCTTGAAGCATCGTCCACATTGCCAGCATTTTGTTTCTCAATTTGTAACAATCTTCTCATTTCAGGGGATTTGTTTCTTTGACTGTATCTTGCCAATTCAGGGCATATAAATTAATAAAATCAGATTTTCAGTCATGTCTCGTCTTGTACATTTTATTTTCATTTGCAAAATGTCTGATGTCTTTAGAGATGCTGATTGCATAAACACAGATGTTTCCTTCCTAAAGAATGCGTGCTTGCAGGAAATATACTCTTGGGAGTGTCTGGACTCCTATGATGGAATCTGGTAAGAGATACCTCGGGATTACTTGTACGTTTCTATCTTTGCAGGATTGCAGGTATGCAAAGCGCAGCATGGGGCATGAAAGCTTCATCCCAGTAAGCTGACAAATCAGCACTCACTCAGGTCTTAGCACCCAAAGTGCTTTCTCCCCAGCCGGGTTACCATTTACTATTCCTCCACAGTCAGGTGTAAGGCCTGGGAACCATCTCCCCATAGAGTTTCAGCCTCTATCCAGAAGAAGCAACACATGAAGGAATCACAACAGAGTAAAGAAAGCTCCTACAAACCCCAGCTGGGTCCTTCATTTACTGGAAAAGGTCTATCATTGACCCATTACCCCAAGCAGATACATTTTGTCAGATCTACCAATGATCTCATCCCCGGCTGGGACGCCCATTTCAAACAGATCGACCAGAAATCTTCGCAGCATTGGGATCCGAATCCCGGATCGGTATCTTTTGCATAAACATGGCATTCGCATCATATTCACCCCCGCAAAGCGTAGCATTCCGTCTAATACGGAGCATTACGGCAAAAATCAAACATGTTGCATAATCATAAGCCATTTTTCTGAATCAAACACTTGTGAATATCAATAATATACAGAATACTCCCAAGATTCCCCAACAAAGAGCTAAAGCAGTTGCCTTACACCCACAACCACCAGTATACACCTCCTTGGCACCCGTCTGTGTCATATCCCCAGCGGAAAGCCAAAGCATCCTCTTTGCACTCACGTATACATATGTATACAATTCCTTGACATCCGTCCATGTCACTTTCCCCAGCACAGTAACCTAAACACTTTGTATATCAGATACTTGTTTATACTATACTTTCCTTTTTGACACTCGTCTGTGTCACTCTCCCCAGCAGGTTGAACACTCAAATATACACTACTCGTACTTATTTTACTTATACAGATACTCGTCCGTATCTTGTATACACCATTTATATCCCCACAGATTCGACACTCGCCCGTGTTCTTTGTTAACCAGTTGGTACTCGTCCGTACCATCATCTCAGAGCATGCGTCAAGCGTTTGTTTCTACCTGATACTCGTCCGTATCATAGTCTTAAGGATGCTCGTCCGCATCTTTAATCCATACACTGTGTCAAACACTTTTCGTCTTCTTGAATTTAGACACTCGTCTGTGTCTACATTTCCCCAGAAGAGTCCCCTCAGATTCAATACTCGTCCGTGTTCCTTGTTAACCAGTTGATACTCGTCCGTATCATCATCTCTGAACACGCGTCAGTATTTGTTTCTACCCGATCCTCATCCGTATCGTAGTCTTAAGGATGCTCGTCCGCGTCTTTAATCTATACACATCACCAAACACTTATACCTTTTGCTTCTTGGATATAAACACTCGTCCATGTTTACTATTCCCTAGTAGATCGCCAACAAAGCAATTTTTCTTTTATCTGACATTCGTCCTATGTCATGATAAATCCTGAGAGCAGCCGTACCCTGCTAGTTGATCGTCCTTCACATCTTGATGATCGTCCTTCATCATGCTCATCCGATGGTCGTCCCCATCGTTGACCCTTTATCCGACATTCGTCCTATGTCGTGATATTTAGCAGCCGTCCCCTGCTAGGTGATCGTCCTTCACCTTTTGATGATCGTCCTTCATCGTTTTATCCGATGGCCGTCCCCATCGTTGATCTTGTTATCTGACATTCGTCCTATGTCATGATAAACCTTGAGAGCAGCCGTCCCCTGCTAGGTGATCGTCCTTCACCTTTTGATGATCGTCCTTCATCATGCTCGTCCGATGGCCGTCCCCATCGTTGACCTTTTATCCGGCATTCGTCCTATGTCGCGATATTTTCGGCAGCCGTACCCTGCCAGGTGATCGTCCTTCACCTTAGATGACCGTCCCTCATCTTATCCCCAACAGAGCAGCCGTCCCCTGCTAGGTGATCGTCCTTCACCTTTGATGACCGTCCCTCATCATTATTTCGTTTATTCTTTAACCCGATGGTCGTCCCCGTCGTGGTCCCTTTTCCTTTTCCTGGTGATCGTCCTTCATCAGTTTAGCCCGATGGCCGTCCCCATCGTTGGTTACCTTACTCTATGAACTTGATGGCCGTCCCCATCATTTGTTCGTTAATCCTCAGAGAATCTTACAGCTTTACTTGATGGCCGTCCCCATCATAATCCCTTTTATCCCCAGCATGTCGGCCGTCCCCGTCATTGCTTTATTTCTCGCACTTTTCCCAGCATGTCGGCCGTCCCCGTCATTGCTCTTTCCCAGCAGTCGTCCTCTGCTCGACGGTCGTCCTCCGTCGCCCACACTTTATAATATACTTTATTTTCCTTTACAATCTATATCCCTTTTCTTCTTCATTCTGTGAGTGCAAATTTTGGATTGTCTTTGATATTCAATCACAAGTTATCTTGTTTGCCTGATAAGCCGTTGCTTACATCCTGCACAGCTAACTCATGCTTGAATAGGGGCAGCTGTAAACACCCCAAATTTTCCCCCACCCATTCACTCCATGGCTTGTAATCATTTCATATGCATAAACTCAATCATAGCATCTCATATTACATTTTTGACACATTGCATTGCTTCAAAGTCATCTGCATATAGGGTTTGTGATCTGAGCAATCTAAGAGCTTCTTGAGCCACCCCAAAGGTCATCAATCACTTCAAAGGGGTCCATGTATGTTCAAGCATCATATTATGTCCTCTCAAAGTCAAGAATGTCAAAGAATCACAAGAGCTGAGAATGATATGGAAGCAGAGCCAGGTTTGACTGCACAGATGACCTAGAATTAGGGTTTTGGTTTCAAAGGCCATAACTCCAAATTTTTTGGTCATTCTTGTTTCTATTGGTCTCTATATGGTATAGGGAGTATGCATATCATTTTTCATGAAGAAATTCCATGGGGAAGTCATCTGATCAAGAGTTGACTTTCTGGGCAAGTCAGTGTAAAATCAGGGCATCTGAGGCCCCCAATGACCCAACCAAAGGGTGTTCTTCATCTTTTTGATTGTATATGATCTTTATTTGATCATAGAAGAAGTTGGAAGTTCACAAAATTGAAGAATTTCAAGTCTTTTGCAAAGTTGACTTTTTTGGAAAGTTGACTTTTTAATGAAATTGCCATTTTGGGAAACTTTTTCAACCCTTGCTTTTTGATTCAAAAATGTTTCAAATGGAAAAACTTTGGTCATGAAAGTTGTAAGATGGATCATTCCCTTTTCAAAAAGTACAAGAACATGACCTAATTCATTTTGGATCAAAAGTTATGACTTGTCAAAGTTGGCTAAAATCACAAAATTTGAAGTTTTCTACCAAAGAGGCATTTTGCAAAATGACTTGATCAAGTGTTCTAAAGACCTCAAATGTGTACAATTTCCTCACAACATGATTACATGACCTCTAAAAATCAGAGTTGGCCCAAGAATCATCTCATTTCATGCTTTGAACTTCAAGAAATCTCAAAGGAACCAAACTTGAATCAACTTGCAAAACTTATCATATGTTACAAACCACTTGCTGAATCACCTCATAAACAATTCCATGGCTCTTCCTAAACTCAGCTGAGCCCAAGCATGCCAAAAAGCAAGTTGTACCATTGCCCATACCTCAAGTACAAATCAAGTTGACATTTTGGCCAAAGACCCATACCAATCACAATAGGCCAGCACCCACTCTCTGACCTATCACAATTGTTTATACAAATCAAAAGCAAGCCAAAGCACACAACACTTAATGCTGAAACACACCAAAGCCCTAGTTTTCAAGTTTATGCTCCATTTGCAAAACTCTTCGAAACCCATCACACAAGCCTCAAACACATAAACCAACTTCACAAACAATCTCCATATGCTTCACTGATCACAAAGCACCCATCACCATAGCCTGAAACCCCCAGAAACCAAAATACGATTTCTGCCCCTCATTGAGCAGAACTTCAGCCATCTTTCAAACCAACCATTACAAACTTCAAACAAGCCTTGAAAGATTCTCAGGAAGTCCAGGGGAGTTGATTGCAAGCAAGACATCAGCCAGAAAGTGCCAGAAACCAAAGCTTCGATTCAGGTAGCCATGGAAATTCATTTTTCCAGAACTCTTATCTCTTGTTTCTAAAATGATCTACATGCTTCCCTGAGTTCACTGAGCCTTTTATTTTTGAAAATGATTGAGTTTTGAGGTTGTATGCTTGTTCTGAAACTTTGCCCGTGAATTGATTTTTGCTTTGATTCTTATGATTCAGTGAAAATAAATGGATTTTGGGGTGGGGTTTAGGTTCAGTGATGTTTAAGGATGAAATATGGAGATTTTAGTGGAGTTTTGATGCGTAGGGAGTGAGATAGCATGAACACCTTGCCGGAGAAGACGACCGGAACAGTGTTCCGGTCGCCTGAAAGTAATTAGGGCTAATTAATTAGGGTTAGCCAAGTTTGAATGTGAGCAGTCCAAATGCGCGCGTAGTCAACTCCCGCCCCCTGGAATTTGAATCCTGGCCCTTGGATGCGCATACTTTCCCATTTTCAGTTTAAATTCATTTTATTTTTTATTTAATTGCATTTGTTTTCCTCATTTTATTAAAAATAGCAAAACATCTTTAAAAATTCTGAAAATTTTTATGCAAGCTTTTATTAATTTTCAGAAACCAAAAAAAATTTTATTTTTATTTTTTGCATTAAAAAATATATTTAAATCATTTAAAAGTTTATTTTTAATTAATTAATGGGAATTAATTAATTAAAAATACTTTTGGGTATTTAAAAATCACCAAAAAATTCATGAAACCTTTAAAATCATTTAGAAACATTGTCCAACCCTCAAACCAAATTTATTTTTTGATCTTGATGTCTTTTGACAATTTTTCATAGAATTAATTTCATTTCAAGGCATTATTTTGATCCAATCTTTGAAAATTCATTTCTGCCTAGCCTTTAAGAGTTGGACTTTGATTCTTTTTGAATTGTGTCTTGCATATCATGTAGTTCATAGGATTAAATTGGCATGATTTGATTTGGCATTTTCAATTTGTTTGACATTTTTCTTGACAAGGTACCTTAAAACCCTAACATTCTTAAGAAATTCATAACCCTCATTAGGTTAAGAGTTAGAACCCCTCCTTTGGGCAGTGAGTTTGTATAGGTTTAGGGTTCCCTTGGATGCATTTTCAATTTTTTATCTTGATGTTTGTTTCTGGTTTTGGTTTTTGTTTGGTGCATTGATCATAAACCCTAATTTGGGCTTCCTTTTGCATTCATCTTCCATTAGCTTGCATACCATGACTTTCCATGACATTTTATGCATCCATTTGATTCATTAGACATCTTAAGACATATTAGAATCATGTTTGATCATTGCTTCTTGCATTTGCCATGTTGTATGTCATTTGCATTTCATAACTTTTCATGTATGTTCATGGTTCTAAGCATGTTTCTCTTGCATCCATATGTTCATATGATCATTCCCATCTCTTACCATGTATGTGCATCACATCATAGCATCATTATCATCATACTCATGCTTCTGGTTTTGGCTTGCATCATCACATTGCATTCCATTTGCATTGCATTCCATTCCTTTGCTAACTTTTCAGGTGGTAAGTAACTTTGAGAAGTGAATTTGCCTTCACTTCTCACAATTTCTTTTCATCCCTCTTATGCATCATTGTTGCATTTTGTCTTGTGTTTAAGATTGAGCTTGCTCATTCTTCTCTTTCTCACCTTCTTTCTTCAAGCAACTTGACTTCTTAAGTGAAGCAAGTTGTTTTGCTTCTCTTTGCTCCTTTCATCTGCTTCCTGGTGGTTTCTCTGAAGATCTTCCTCTTAAACCTCACAAACCCTAGGAACAACCAAGCATGACAATAATTAGGGTTTTGATTAGTCCCCCATTTAGCTTTTACCTTTGTGTCTCATTGAGTCTTCTCTTCTCATCTCATAATCAGGGACTAAACCCTGAAGGCTTTAAGGCTTTGTGATTAAGCTTATGCCTGCATCCTTCTATTAGGATGGAGTGTATAACTTTAATCCTAAGTGTTAAACCCTTAATGTGTTTAAATCCTTTAATCAATCCATCTAATAATCACTAAGACATCAAACTTGTAACTTGGGCCTTGCATTAGGGTTCTAATTCTTCCTTAATTGGTTAAGAAGGACTAACCCTAGTGTTAATGGACAAGTCCCCCTCAAGTTGTCTTACAAACCATAAAACTCACTTCTTCATCTTATCATTAACTAAAATCCACTTAATAAAGACTTTCTTTTGTCATGAGGTTAATCCCTAATCATGGATCAAGTTGAGGAGCTTTCCTCAGCTTAAACATTCTCATCTATTATCCTTCTATTAGGATGGTGTAATGAGTCTGTTTAATCCCTGATTATGGCTTAACCTCATTACTTAACACTAAACAAAAACACCAAAAACATCTAAATAATCACAAGTAGGTTAATGATCTTAATCCTACATCATGGTGATTAAGTGTGAGAAGCTGACTTCACACTTAAGGTATTCTCATTACCCCTAATAAAAGGGAAGATGTGATGAGTTTACTAAACCCATTGGTTTAGGCTTAAGCTCATTAACTTATGACAAACTTTCAAAAGCAATAAAAGACTGAAAACTCAAAAACAAACAATAATCGTCTCCTCCGGGATTCTTTTCTCATCTCGTTCACTCATAAACGAGAACTTGCTTCTTCCGTCTAATGCAAGACAGTTTGCACCTGAGCCAGACAGGTCATACACTTGAGCATATGAAAGTATGCAGTTCATAAGTCAATTCATCTTTCAGTCTCTTTGGGTCGAACTACGGTGTTCTGACTTCCTCATTGCACGCGAGGATACGTAGGCATAACTTAACGGTTATCGAACAAAAGTCTCTGTATATTCCCCCTCCTTCTAGCATCATTCTTTAGCCTCATATTCTTGAGCATTCCATTCTTGCACTGACACTGTACATTTACACACTTCACACTTCTTTTACACTGACACTTGCATCCTTTTCCAGCTCTTTTGCACACAAAATTGCACTAACACTACCCCTTTAAAACACAAATCTTTTAAGCGTGGATCCCGTCGAGTACGACGGACAATCTGGGTGCTAATACCTTCCCAGGTTGTAACCAACCCCCTTTCTCAGTCTCTCTGGTTCGCAACCGTCTTATCCATGTCTTTTTCTGAGGTTTATGCAGCATTACCTTTCCCTCGGGATAAAAATGCCTAGCTGGCAACTCTTTTCTTTTCTCTTGAGTTCACCCCTGTGTGTTCTCATTCCTCTTTTCGCCGACCGTTCGCGTCTGTACCATATTTTAGCTCAGTCTCATTTATCGGGAACGACAACTTGGTTCCAAAGATTAGGGCTCATGTACACTAGCCCATTGTACTTATTAAGTCTTTTTGTATTTTGAAGTGAAGAAGTGTTTTTTAGCTTTTCTTTGTGAAGATGACTTCAAGTTTAGACTTATACATCATACTAGACAAGTTCACATTACCCCAAGATGGGATAGATATAAATTCCCCATGGAATAAGTCTTTACACAAGAAGTCATTTCAACCTTTATTAAGATGTTTTTTTAGCTTTTTGTTTGAGATAGACAGATTGATAGATAGATACATAGAGAGAGAGGGAGAGAGAGAGAGAGAGAGAGAGAGAGAGAGAAGACTCAAAGGAGACTCAAAAGGTGAAAATTCTAAAGGAAGACTAAGAAAACCTAAGTAAGTTGTCATGCTTGGATATCCTAAGTTAGTGAAGAGGTTGGAATGTGGATGCACATCCACACTCTCATGACTTAACATAGCCCTTGAAAAGTTAGTAAAATGGGAAAATAAAACAAAACAACACTTATCACAACACTTCAGCACTTGCATGTGCATAAAAACAGAAAACAATCACAAACAACATATAACAACCCACATTTCAACCCCAGGGAAAATGTTAAAAGTCAAGACATAACACACACTACACACCTTTTACAGCTCTTATGCAACAAGACAACAATAGAATGCAAGACAAATTTGGATGCAAAAAATGAACCTCAGGATTAAATGCACAAACTCATGCATTACGCAACAAGTAAACACCAAGAATACATATGTATTAATAAGCATGGATGAACATCAATAAACAAGCATGCATAAGCAACTATGAGTCTTAAGTGGATCACATAAACAAGAAGTGTACATGCATGGTCAAATAAATTTATCATCAACATGCAACCAACAAGATATGTTAATGCAAACATCTCAACACATGGCCATAATGCTAGAAGAAGGCACATTAACAACATTGAATCATATTTTCACCTTAACAAACACCAACATTTATGTAATTTCAAGTTTATGTTTGTGAGTATGAAAACATGAAACAAGTTCATAGATAATGAACACCAACATATTGAACAATTATTATCATACAAATAAGTCCATACAAACATACAATCATCATGTACAATGCTTCATAGATGTAAACAAATGATTATGCTAAGTATCGAGAATGCACAAACTCACGTGTTGAAAGAAGGCGAACATACATCAACATGCATGCAAACAACTCTTAACAATCACCTAAAATGATATCACAATGATCCATGATGATTAAAGATGGAATGGTATGCAAACAACCATGCAAATGCACAAAAAACCAATATTCTTCAGTGTTAATCGGTTAACCAACGTGTTAACCAGTTAACGAATCCAAAACATGCATATTTACGCAGAATTACACTGTGTTTACCGGTTAAGCAAAGTGTTAACCGATTAACACTGAACAAACAACAATAAACACCTGCAAAAAAACACTTCCAACAACAGCTTGTTTTCCTAAACACCAGAGGTTCTACCACTCAATTATGCACAAAAATTATATCAAATCAAGCACAACTCAAATATGTGTTGGATCCACAAACATCAACTTACAAATTGATTCACAAATTGATCAATAAACACAACTACATTATGGATCTACATCAAGAACATGCAAATAAGCTAAAAATAAAGTAGATATGAAATTAACCAACCTACAAAGCCGATATTTGCTTTGGTGAGTGTTGATTAAGCTGCAATTGATGAATCAAGATAAGAAATTCAAAGGTCCAATGCTTTGCTTGAAGCCATTTAAAAATAAATGCAAGATGGTGAACTTGATGCAAAAAAACTTAATCCAAAAGCACTTCCAAAGCATAAATTCAAATCCAAACCAGTAGCAAAAACCAGAATTAGATGTATAGAGATTCAATGGATGAAGGTTTAGCTCCATGATCAACAAATTTTAAGGTGAAATTTGATAATATTTGAAGAAAATGGAACTTTGAGTGTGTAAGGGTTTGAAGAGAGTTAAGGGAAAAGTGAGAGAGAAAATCAGAAAATTGAGAGGGAAATGAAAATTATGAAGTGTGTCTTGAGGTTTGGAGAGAAATGGTATAAATACCACTTAGGTTTGAGGCCCAAAATATGGTTTAGAACTAGGATTATAGCTTACTTAGAAAGGTGATTAGGAATTAGCTTGGGAATTAGGCTTGGTAATCATTCAAGATCCTTCTCCAAAATTTCACATTTAAATGAAATGAAAATAGAAAAAAAGGCCAAAACCCCTCATGCTGAAAATCTACATTTTTATGGTAGAAAACGCGCATGTTAACCGATTAACCGATGTGTTAACTGGTTAATGCAGGCCAAATTTGAATTTTAACTCCTTTTTCTGGGAAACCTTGAAAATGCACCTGCGTTGTCCGTTCTGAGCTTATTTTGACTCTGAGACTTGATGATTGATAACACCACTTGAACACACCTGATCACATGCCTTATGTTTAATGATAAATGTTTTTTTTTCTTTTTTTTTTCCTATTTATTTTATTACGATTTTTTTATGATTTTCCTGAATGCAATGCAAATGTATGCTAAATGCCATGTAAATGAGAGGGCAAATTTTGGGGTGTTACAGCTGCCCCTATTCATTCATCTGTTAATATGAAAAGGATGAGAGCACCGACTATCAGACGTTCGAGATAAACTATGATTGAATACCAAAAATAGACCATAGTAGGAGGCTTGAACTTGTGAGGAATTCTGATCCCTAGCACCAAACCTAAGTCAGTCACATCAAAACCTTGAGAGTTCTGAGATTCAATAGCCTTTATCTTCTCAACAATTTCCTCAAACTTCTTATTCACAACTGCATTTTGATTATCCAACTCCTCATCCATCAAAGTAAACCGATCCTCCTGTCCATCTGTGTAGCCAATATTACGGCCATTGTCTCCGCTATGAGCTCCAGTAGCAGGGATGACCTGAGGGTTTCCTCGCATAGTACCATTTTGATTTCCCTGATTTCCACCTTCTGGAATCTCATCCTTTGGCCGCTCGACCATCAAACTTAGTCGTTCTTGATTCTGAGACATCCCCGTCATTAGGGTCATGAACTGCTCCATACGGTTTCTCAATTCCACGATCTCAGCTTGTACCTGATCTGCCATTCTAGCTATGCTTTGCTTGGTGAGATATTGGTGAAGATGACTACTAACATCGTTGCCTGAAAAGGAATAGAGATGAGAAAATGTCTGTGTACCTGAAAAAACAAAGATAACATGCTAATGGTATGCAGAATGCTATGTTATGCAAATGTTTGGAAACACAACTATTGAAAGAGAACACTCTCATATGAATTCATGAAAGTAATATCCATTGTGAAGTCATACCATGTGTCATTGCGTAAATTTCCTTATGAGAAGAATCAAGAAGAAAACCATTGCATCCAAAAATCCAAACATCATAACAAAGAAAGGCTCACAAAGTGACACAAGGTATTGAAAACAACAAACATAGACAACAACAGAGGTTCCCTCAACAAGCTTGTGGGTAACCAAATACACAATAATAGAAATCTATGGACTACAGACAGCAACCCACGTCTAGCCTTCTTTACTTCACGGGCCAACCATCTGGCATGATGACCTTTGAGTTAATTAGATACTGAACATTCCACTGTAGAGCTCTACATTTATCTATTGTGTGCCCCAAAGCACCTAAATGAAACTCACAACACGCATCTGCATCATATCCTTTCAGAATATTCCCAACTGGTGGTACCAAAGTTCGCAGCTCCACCTGATTGAGCTTTAGTAGTTGTTGCAACATGGCAGTGTATGTCATCGGGATTGGGTCAAGAACACAATCAACTTGTCGGATTCTTTGCTGATAATGCCTTTATTATGGTCGAGAATTATGTTGTTGATATTACTTTGGACGCCTAACAGCCCCCTACACTCTTTTACTCATATTCGGCCGAGGAACAAATGAAGGTTGCTGATGTAACACCTTTGCAGACTTAGCCTGAGTAATGACCCTAGAAGAAGAAAGGTTAACCACTTCTTTTGTATTCATACGTGCACCAACTTGTGACACATTCACCCTAGTCAGCCCAAAATTGATTACTCCCTCATTAATTAAATCCTCCACTTGATGCATGAACGCCCTACAATCATTAATATCATGCCTGGGAGCTCTGGAGTGGAAAACATAGTACGCGTTTGGATTCCAACCAAATGGAAGTTCACCAGAAGGAAGAGTTAGCTCACGACACTCAATCAATCATAGTTTGAGCAATTGTGGGCATAACTCAGCATGAAACATGGGCACAAGATCAATAACCCTTTCTTGCTTTTGCCGATAACGGGTTACCGCCACTAGAGAAGCTACAACTGAAACCTGCTAAAGTGCTTCTCCTGGAAACCAAGGTGTATGACTTAAGGATGATCCTTGATAAGGAAAGAAAGTTCCCATTTCTTTGGCAACAATTGGCATAAGATCATTCAGCTCACTTGTATCAAGCAAAGAGAGGTTGATTTCTATCTTAGGCTCTTCTTGGCTAACAAGCAATGATTGCTGGAGAGAAGGATCAAACTGTGGAGGAAATCCATATAACAACTCGTGATTAAGTGGAAATCCCAAAGAGATGGGAAAAACATAATCTTCTGTTGGGGAAGAAGACACAAGACTACTTTCTTTCTTCAACACAACATTCATGATCCACGTAAGCAGCTTCATCTGAGTTTTAATCAAGTCGAATTCTTCCTTCAAAAGTCTCTGACCCTGAGATAAAGCTTGCACTTTTGCCCTGAATTGCCCCAGCTGGGTCTTCATTTCAGTTACCTCCGTCGGAGTTGTTCCAAATCCCTACCCTGAGAGTTCTGATTCAAGTCATCCATTCTGAAACTAAACCAAGTCAGAATAAGAACTTGTCTCTGAACATCTGTCACAAAAAAATTCAAGGATGTATCCAAATGCCATGTTCGGTTATTTTCCAGGGATCTATCTGCTTTGATTCACATTTTGATACACAAGAAATCCAAATGCATGATTCATATATGAGATCCTCGGAGATAACTGAACATGTATGCTAAAATGTTATGATTTCATGTATGCAGATGGCATGTGATCAGTGGTCTAATGTCCGGTGTTGATAATTGTATCACCCCATTTCTACCCGGCGATCATATTAAAATCAGAGTATTAAAATTTCAACCAACAAGTACACAAATAGGATGCTACATTTTTCAACTTATAAAAACTTAATTTATTTTCAAGAAAATTGATACATAACACATTCGGTTTAGAATAAACTAAAACAACAACTTTTATTCATTTATGAAACCAAATTTAACTTGTATAACTACGCAGCGGATTTTCAAATTATTCAACTAAACATAGTATATCATGTTATTCAACTTAAAATAGCTTAGTGACAACATAATCATACTGAAACAACTTAAAAACAACAACTAAAACAACTAAGCGTCCATTCCCCGAGTGTTACATATCAGAGCGTCGACACCGACTCGAACTAATGAAAGTAATCATCTTCCTTCAAGCTACCTGCACATTACCAACATAGGGGTAACATTCAAATAAAAGGGGTAAGATATCGATAATTATAAACGACATATGATTAACAATACTTAGATAAGGATCATAAATAATTCACCATTTCAAAACATCAACAACAAAACAATGACTTAACAATCATCCACCTTTTATCAACTTAATTTACTACTAATATATCCATCATCATTTTCTGCACAATCCACATAGTAATGTATTCAATAAGGACTACTTAATCATCCTAATCAAAACAATTCACTTAATCAACTTGAAAACAACATAACAACTTACCAACTTGAACGATATAAACAACTTATCAACTTGAACAACATAAACAACTTATCAACTTAAACAACTTAAACACATAACCAATATAAATAATGCAACACAATGCGACTCAACTATGCATATGCATGTGGTACCATTGGAGTAAAACTCCCAACTTAAAATATACCAGGTTATCGAGGTATCTGCAAGGCATAAGCCTTCAACTTATCAACTTTGCTAAATTACTGAGGCATCAAGGCATAAGCCTTCAACTTTCAACTTTAATTACCAATCCAGGCCAATATGGTGTGAGCAACGCTCCGACACATATGCAAATGTTCTTTATGACATACACGACTTTACAACATAAACAACATGAACAACATAACAACATAACAACATACAACATCAACGGCGCAACCAACTTATACAACATGAACATCTCAAATCAACGTTGGCTATTAAGCCTATAACTTGAACAACATAAACAACTTATACGACATAGGCAACTTAAAATCAACTTTGGCTTTTAAAACCTTCAACATAACATCTTAGAGATTTTTTGTAACCGGAACCACTTACCAACTCAACCGTACCTGTAACTCAACTTTATAACATATTTTTGACAAATCAATGCAACGAAAATCAACTATTAACTTACCCTAAAAAATTTCGTTAAATTCCGGGCAACTAAGTTTTTCGCCTAATTCGGCTAAACCGATATTGTTTTTAACATTATGCGATTTATCACGAGTTTATTGTAAATCTGTAATTTCTGTTTTTTGATAAACCTTCCTGTCATGAGAAAATAGGCTACTATCTGTTCTGCTAAATTCTTAATCTTACTGTCTTCTGTCAAAATTATATAACACAACATCATTTATCAAAGTTGTTTAGTTCACAGTATTACCATTCTGATTACTAACTAATTCTGTTTAATATTAAAATTGCCACTCTTAAAATTGGATAAACTATAATTGTAATTAGTTAAATAATTATTTCTTAAATTAACTACATGGATTTCTACATAGCTTAAGAGACTATAATTATTAAATAATGGTGTTATGAAAAAAAAGGTGCATTACCTCACATTATAGGGTGGCTTGCGCCACCCTCCTCACAAATCCTAGTGGCTTGCGCCACTTGATGGTGTTTAATGTGGGTCCTACCACATTTTTATGTGGCTTGCACCACCTAAAGGTGTTTTATGTGGCTCCTGCCACTATGTGGCTTGCGCCACTTGGGGTATCTCCAACCCCACTATCGGTCTATGTAATTTTTATTTATCGTCCCTAACCACATTTTTTCCAGAATTCGTTCAACACAAAAGTATCAACAATAAATCAACATAATCAAAACAACTTCTAATTACAGAACTCAGTAATCGGACAATCAATGTTTACACAAGCAACTATGCAATAACAAGATACTGAGTCTTCATAACAGTATCAAAATCAACAAAAATACTTAACAACCTAAATTACCCAGTCACAATATTATTTATCAAACCCGATTATAAAGATCGAACCCCTCCTTTACCTTAATCGATGGCCGCTCGAATCTTTGACCGATTTTGATTTCCGACGGCGACTTCTCATAACCGCGTTCTCCCAATTTTCCTCGTTCTACCTTTTCCACGTTCCACTTCTTCCTCTTACTGATATTCCTTATTTTTCTTCAGACTAATTCCTTTTGACTAATTCTTCTTTTCCTTCTTTTTATTAAATTAGTAATAATAATCCAATTATAACAACTAATGGGCCTAAGTCATACACCTCTTAATTGCTAATTCCGACGCAATCTAAGCCCATTAACCAACATGCTCCAATAATCAATATTATCACTGATAATATTATTTCATCGACTTTCCGACTTAATATTCCAACTTAACGACTTAATTTTATGCAACATAAAATCAATTGAATAATAATTCGCAACCAACTACTTACTCTCGACTTAATAAATTAACTTCCGATTATCAACCAAATGGTCCAAACAATTCTAACAACATATCTAACAATACCCGAAGATTATTCCGTACCGTCTTCCACAACTTATATCGACTTAAATAATTACATTAGACTTAAACCAACTTATAACCATCAACACAATATTCCGAAAAATTCGGCCATCAACACAAATCGACACAATTCTACACAAAGCAACACAAATCGACAAAGATACTCAAATACATGGAAATAATGCTAGAAGAAGGAATTTATGCCATCCTATTAGATTTTCTTGGTAGTTGTTATAGTTCACCTCTAGGGTTTAGGTTCTGACTTTGTGATTGTAGTTTGGCTTGTGACCTTCATTTTTTATTTATGCATTGTTTGAATCTTCTTATCTTCACCTTATGCTTATGTGGTTCACTAACCTTTGTTTTGTAGGGTTTTTTTGTAAGTCATGTGTGTGGGAGGGCATCCCACATATAATTTCTTCCTTCATATCTTTATGCTTTCCAATTGTGTTTGCCTTAGCCTTATGCTTTGCTTTCTTAACTTCTTCTTTCTTCTTCTTCTTCTTCTTCTTCTTCTTCTCTAAGATTTTCCCTTCTTCTCACTTTCCTCTTCTTTCTCTTTCTCTTCCTCTTCCCATTTCTCTTCTTATGTTTCTATGTTACATAACATAAAGAAAACAAACTTAGGTCTTATACGGGAAATTATAATTTCCTTCCAACGGGTCCGAATAGAGGGTATAAAAAAATGTCTCTTAATCAACAATTTAATAAAACCTCTGAGTCAAATATTATTAGTTAATATAAATTAATTCACTGATTGCTCCAATTATTTTTGTTAAAACATCTCAGAGTAACCCGGAACCCTATTAATATCAAATAATATTATTCAGAGCATTAAAATAAATTACGGGGTGTTACAATATGTACTTCTTACATCACTCCAAGATGGAATGAAGAAGAAGTACACCCAAGACTTGGTTCCAAAGATTAGGGCTCAAGTACACTAACCCATTCTACTTCTTAAGTGTTTTTGTATTTTGAACTGAAGAAGTGCTTTTTAGCCTTTCTTTATGAAGATGACTTCAAGTTTACACTTGTACATCATGCTAGACAAGTTCACATTACCCCAATATGGGATAGATGTAAATTCCCGATGGAATAATTCTTTACACAAGAAGTCATTTCAACCTTTATTAAGATGTTTTTTAGATTTTTGTTTGAGATAGATAGATAAATAGAGAGAGAGAGAGAGAGAGAGAGAGAGAGAGAGAGAGAGAGAGAGAAGACTCAAGGAGACTCAAAAGGTGAAAAGTCTAAAGAGAGACTAAAGAAACCTAAGTAAGTTGTCATTCTTGGATATCCTAAGTTAGTGATGCTCAAGATCTCTATCCTAATGAAGAAGGCGAAGAAAAAAGAAGAAAGAAGAAGACAACTTACATCCAAGATGGAAGTTAAGTTATTTCTAAGTGGAATGAGAAAAATTGTACAAACGAAGCATTTTAAATGCTTAAACAAACAAAAAATTTTAAAAATTAAAAGAGAGGGAAGAGGTTGGAATGTGGATGCACATCCACACTCTCATGACTTACCATAGCCCTTGAAAAGTTAGTGAAATGGGAAAATAAAACCAAACAATACTTATCACAACACTTCAGCACTTGCATGGGCATAAAAACAACAAACAATCACAAACAACATATAACATCTCATGTTTCAACCCCAAGGCAGATGTTAAAAGTCAAGACAGAACACAAACTACATACCTTTTACAGCTCTTATGCAACAAGACAGCAGTAGAATGCAAGACACATTTTGGATGCAAAAAATTATCCTCGGGATTAAATGCACAGACTCATGCATCATGCAACAAGTAAACACCAAGAATACATATGTATTAATAAGCATGGATGAACATAAATAAACAAACATGAATAAGCCTCTATGAATCTTAAGTGCATCACATAAATAAGAAGTGAAATGCAAGGTCAAATACATTTATGATCAACATGCAACCAACAAGATATGCTAATGCAAACATCTCAACACATGGCAATAATGCTAGAAGAAGGCACATTAACAACATCGAATCATGTATTCACCTTAAAAAAACACCAACATCTATGAAATTTCAAGTTTATGTGTGTGAGTATGAAAACTTGAAACAAGTGCATAGATAATGCACACGAGCATATTGAACGATTATTATCATGCAAATAAGTCCATACAAACATGCATTCATCATGTACAATGCTTCATAGATGTAAACAAATAATTATGCCAAGTATCGGGAATGCACAAACTCACGTGTCATAAGAAGGCAAACATATATCAACATGCATGCAAACAACTCTTAACAATCACCTAAAATGATATCACAATGATCCATGATGATTAAAGATGGAATGGTATGTAAACAACCATGCAAATGCACACAAAAAAACCAATCTGCTTCAGTGTTAACCAGTTAAGGGATCCAAAACCTGCATATTTATGCATAATTACATTGTGTTAACCGGTTAACCAAAGTGTTAATCGGTTAACACTGAACAAGCAACAATAAAAACCTGCAGAAAAAGTACTTCCAGCAACAACTTATTTCCATAATCATCAAAGGTTCTACCACTCAATTATGCACGAAAATTACATCAAATCAAGCCCAAATCAAACATGCATTGGATCCACAAACATCAACACACAAATTAATTCACAAATTGATCAATCAACACAACTACATTATGGATCTACATCAAGAACATGCAAATAGGCTAAAAATAAAAGTAGATCTTAAATTAACCAACCTACAAAGCTGAGATTTTCTTTGGTGAGTGTTGATTAAGTTGTAATTGATGAATCAAGATAATCCAAAGATCCTATGCTTTTCTTCAAGCAATTGCAAAATAAATGCAATATGATGAACTTGATACAAAAAAATATCCAAAAGCATTTCCAAACACAAATTCAGATCCAAACTAGTAGTAAAAACCAGAATTATATGTATAGAGATTCAATGGATGAAGGTTTAGTTCCAAGATCAACAAATTTCAAGGTGAAATTTGATAATCTTTGAAGAAAATGGAACTTTGAGTGTTTAAGGGTTTGAAGAGAGTTAAGAGAAAAGTGAGAGAGAAAATCAGAAAATTGAGACAGAAAGGAAAATTATGAAGTGTATCTTGAGGTTTGGAGAGAAATGGTACAAATACCACTTAGGTTTGGGGCCCAAAATATGGTTTGGAACTAGGATTGGAGCTTGCTTAGAAAGATGATTAGGAATTAGCTTGTGAATTAGGCTTTGTAATCATTATAGATCCTTCTCCAAAATTCCACATTTAAATGAAATGAAATAAATAAAATCAAATGAAAATGGAAAAAAAATGGCCAAAACCCCTCATGCTGAAAATCTGCATTTTTATGGTAGAAAACGTGCGTGTTAACTAGTTAATCGATGTATTAACCGGTTAACGCAGGGAAAATTTGAATTTTCCTTTCTTTTGGTGGGAAACCTTGGAAATGCACCCACATTGCTTGTTCTGAGCTTATTTTGACTCTGAGAGTTGATGATTGATAATACCACCTGAACACACCTGATCACATGCCTTATGTTTAATGATAAATGCTTTTTTTTCTTTTTTATTACTATTTATTTTATTACTATTTTTTTTATGATTTTCCTGAATGCAATGCAAAAATGTATGCTAAATGCCATGAAAATGAGAGGGAAAATTTTGAGGTGTTACATATACGTATGAATATGCTGACACAACAGACATAAAGATAAGCAAAAGGTGACATAAACACCACAATAACCAGATACTCGGCTAATCCAAAGCACCAATGTTGGGAATCTTGTTGGAGATTCAAACAGGAAAATCCTACAGGGGATAATCAAAAGTTATCAAAGGAATAAAAATCAGTCTTCAAAGATATTGCTCGGGAGAAACACCCAAAAACCAGTCTTCAATAATCCATAAGAGGGATAACATAAAAAATTCCACAATGAGGGGATAACATGTTGGGGAAACACCAAAAACACAATCTTCCACATTCTTTGGGGAAAGGAAAAACATCCATCCAAACTTTGATGGGGAACAAAAATATCCTCATAACTCCGTTTGGAAACAGATGAGGATCTACCAGTAGTGCAAATAAAGCAAAACCTACCGAGGTAACAAACATCAACATCAACTCTACAAAGGGAGACCACAATGTCAAGGAAAGATATCAAGTCGGGGATAAGTAAACACTTCCACAATCCTTGATGAGGACAAAGAATATTCTTGCTAGGAAATAAACACAAGCATGTCTTTCAATAAACATCAACCTCTGAGAATCATCACATATAGATCTACTAGGGATATGAGAGCCAAAAATCTGGGGATTATCCACCAATGAAAGAAAATTTCGGACTTGTCGATCTTCATGGGGATATCAGAAGTTAACATCATAGCCAAATATCAAGTTGTAAGGGATTTTAAATCAATAACCAAAACTAGGTAAGAGAAAACCTACCAACTAACTGCTATACCAATACTTCTGCTAGGGGACATAATCATCTCAAGCTGAGGAACAAATCAAAACTCGGCTGAGAACTCTCATGAAACAAACACTACTTCTTGTACCAAGAAATAACAATTTCTGCTGAGGAAGAAATTAAAACTCATCTAAAAATTCTCATGTGGCAAACATTCTTCAACCTTACTCACTGCTGGAGAAGCAAAATCACCAACATTACATAATGCCAGGACTGTCAAGAAACTCTATTTAGAGAAACAATCAAATCAAAACCTACTTTGGGAAAGGAAAGCTACACACTCCAAGACCTTACTGTCCTTGGAATAACTGTTGACATTCATTTCATATTTGTGAATTGAACAAAAGATTACCAATTACCCTCTGAAGTGACCACTTAAGGTAGATTTGAACGAACTCTTCTAATAAATTCCACTTGGAAAACCTACCACCGAGGTCCATTATGGGAATTTCAAAAGATATCAACTGAAAGAGTCTACTGTCGAGACTAGCCAGGGAATTTACTATTGATATTCTAGAAAGAAAAAAATATTATGTTGAAGTCTGCTGGAGATCTACTGCCAAGATTAACCAGAGAATCTACAAATAAAACACCTTTTTCCGAAATCAACTATGGGATTATTCTTTTGAAATCATCCGAGAAAGCTACTGCCGAGATTCTTGGTGAGAAAATACCTTCTGACAAGGTTAACTGGAAATCTTCTGCCGAGACTTACCAAGAAACGAGTGGAAACACCATCTTCCGAGGTTAATAAAAGAAAATAAAACTACCTTCTTCCGAGGTTTACTGTAATCTTTCTTTGAAATCATCTGAGATATCTACTGCCGAGATTCTTGGAGAGAAAATACCTTCTGCCAAGGTTAACTGAGAACACACCTACTGCTAAGGTTTGTTGAAAATTCTATTTTAAGATTTACTATAGAATCTACTGCCGATATCAACCAAAGAGTCTGAAATAAAATCACCTTCTGCCGAGGTTTGCTACAAATCAAAAGAGAACACATGATGTCGAGGTATAAAGTTCGTCTTCAATGGAGAATCTTCAATAGATTCTTCCTAGGGAGACAAAGTATGGGTGAAAAATAAATGCACTCTCAATCTAGATTTTAAAGTCTAGAGAGATCAACATTATTGTAGGGGACCAACATATAATTAACAATTATATAGGGGAAAACAAATTACTTCCACATAACAAACTCTGCTAGGTGAGCGTTGAGTTCACAATTCATACCTTTTGCCTCAGACTCCATGGTATACAAAGGATTTTACACGGAGAGGAAACTTTGTATCATAAAGACTTGAAATAATATGCCCCAATGTCTTCAAAATCTTAGAAGGATTCGTCGAATCTCGACGTAACTTACCAAGCTTAATTGAACTTGGCACACTCTTTGATCAACAAAGTCTTCAAACTTTGCCCCATGTGAAATCATCAACTGGGAAAATAGACTTTCTCATACTCAACAAATTCTTCAGGAAACATGTCCGTTTATATGGTCATTCTTGAGATGATTGCCAATCACTCATCATAGTTTAAGGCTCAAAAGATTAAACCATCACTGATACTCACATGTAAGCTTTCATGATGTCAAAGAAATGTATGCAAGAAGAAAATATTAATTATGAGAATGATAATTCTAATGCAACACATATGTTTATCCTGAAGTTTTTATTGAAAAGATGTCGCAAAACCTTGTGAATGAATCACTAGTTTGGATACAACATTTATTTTTGAATACATATGCAATACCAACAAAGATCTTTTAAGTTAAACTCATAGGAGTTGGGAACTTTATCTCGTTGAAGTATGCTTTCAAAACAAACCCTGCTTCAATTGGGTCTTTTCAGGGTTATAACTTGGCCTAGTTCATGGTTTTCAGAAGAAAACAAAAGGATTTTTAGGCTCAAAAGTTTATTTGTACCCACCAAATATTTGTGATGTTCTTCAGTCCTATATTCAGCTAATTCAACACAAAGGTTCATCTCTTAAAAGGATTAAATTAATGGTTTAAAAACCCATGAGTTTTTCACGTACTCTATTGAGTGCAACAGTGACAAACCCAAGAGATCATCAGAATGTGAATGCCATCATAACTGGAAGGGGTGAGTCAAGTTATAATTCTGAAGAAGAAGAAAAATAAGATGAAGGTTTGATTGAGGTGGGCTTTGAAATAAAAAATCACCAAAAACCGCAAGAAGAAGACATATCACCTATAAATCCACCTAAAAAGAAGAATAAAAAGGAAGATAAATTGGCGATTAAGTTACCTTATCCTTAGAGAGTGCGACAAATGCATCAAAAAGAGAAGGACTTTGAGAAATTTGTCACAATGTTAAAAAATTTGGAGGTTAATATGCCATTCTTTGAGGTGCTGGAGCAAATGTCGTTGTATCAGAAATTCATGAAAGAAATGATCACTAAAAAGAGAACTATTGAGGAAGAGCTGGAAACTGTAAATGAGAAGTGCAGTGAAGTACCACAAAATAGGAAAATCCCGCCAAGCAGAAGGATCCTGGATCTGTTACAATACCTTGCACTGTCAAAGATAGAAATTTCAAAAAAAATAATTGATAGATTCAGGTGCTAGTGTTAGTCTCATGCCATTATTCATTTATAAAAAAATGGGAATTGGAAGGGTGAGCGATGCAGGAACAAATTTAAAATTTGCAAACCACATATCTGAGAAATCTTATAGGTTATCTGAAGATGTGTTTTTATGATCAATGAATTTGTTTTTCCAATTGACCTTGAGATCATGGATATTCCAGAAGATGAAGAAACCCCTATCATCCTCGATCGACCTTTCCTGCTCACTAGTCGGTGCAATCTCGATATTGAAAAATGCACGACGACTTTTAAATCTTTTGATGAGGAAATTACTTTAAATGTGTTGGATTTCAAGAAGCGAAATGAAGGTAAGGGTAAGAAAGCTTCATTTGGAATGATCGAAATCGTGAAAAAAAATATAAGTGCAAAACTACCTCCTAAGAAAAATCTCGGGAATTATCTCTAAGGTTGGAGTCTCTTGGCCATCTAGTGCACATGTCAACACTTTAAAATCCTTTCGTGAAATCATGAAAAGAAAGAAAAAGAAACATCAAAGGAAGGATAAGGAAGTGGGAGTTTACTTGAGGAAATAAGTAGTTTGTATTTCTGAACCAGGTCAGGTCTCTATTGCGGAAAAGTCATGCAACAAGATATGGCAACATAAGTATCCCCCATTACTATGAGGAGTGAACTGTTGAGCCATGCAACATTAAACAAAGTGATTTGTGGGAGGAAACCCACATGTTTTATTTATAATAGTTTCCTTTGTTTTTGTTGTGTTTCAGGTTTAATTAAGTACACTCTGAGTCGTTCCCAAGAGGGCAGAGGCATCTCACATAATGTAAATTTTGAGCAGGCATCAGTAGACTACCATTTTTCTGAGAAAATATGAGAAAAATTGAAAAAATGGCAGAAGTTATGGAAAAACAGAGACCTGATACAGCCACCCGTGTCATCGGACATGACCCATGTCAGGCAGGCGTGTTTTTTCTCTCCAGTTTTTACAACTTTTTCCCTCTGTAATGGGGCTCTGTGAGTTCCCGTCTCTAGCTTGTTCTAAAACATTGAGGTCAATGTTTAGTTCAAGTGTTGTGTGTGTGGGGGGGGGGGGGAGGGGGTTTATTGCTTTTAGTATTTTTTTATATTTCTGTTACTTCATTTTCGTACTGTTTATTTTTACTTTGATTAGTGTGTTTTGTATTTCGTGTGTTACAGATTGAAGGTATTTGTGTCGGATGAATGATGAGACTTATAGTTAGTGGATGATAAGATGCAACCCATACTTGTTATCCAGAAAACCTTCGAAAGTTGGTATTGTTGAAGTGAATGATTGGACGTGACTTGGGTACTGTGCACCCGAGACTGGGATGAAGCTACATCACACTAGAGGTACCTTGGAACATGTAAGTTATACAAAACATGGTGAGAATCATAAAAAGCCAACAACATTATCATCATGAGAGTTCTGCAGGTATGTCTCTATCACTCTTAGTTTGTGTACTTATATGTTGAAATTTCAATGCACACACATACACACTGAGACACTTGTTTGTTTTTAGCCCTGAGCCTTTCAAGCCAAACCTTGTATGTTACCCTTTGTTAACCCCCTTGAGCGTTATTCCCTTTTATTTATGTATGGACCGTATAAGTAACCATGAGCCCAAACACTCCCTCACCCTGCTCAGATAAGTGTTGTTGATTTCTGATCTGTGTAAAATTTTAAGTTTGGGGTAGAGACACTCGCAAAAACTAGGTAGGTGCGATTGAAAAAAAAAAGAAAAGAAAAAAAAGGTTTATGAAAAAGCTTTGAAAAAGAAAAAGAAAAAAGAAGAGGAAATTAAAGCATCGACCTAGAGGAGGATCTAGTTCGAAGAATTTGAGAAAAACAAACTCAAAAGAAGAACTTGAGTAGAAAACTAGAAAATCCAAATAAAATGTGTCTAATAACCTTAATTGTGAAGATTTACAATAATACATTGATGAAAGAGATAAAAATGAACTTGAGCTTAAAAACCACTAGTTTTCACATTTGTTTGTTTATCCCATCGTGTCCCTAAACCCTGTTACAACCATAAAAGCTCTTAAGTAGTGTGTGTTGTGTGTATATGATATGACGATAGATGTTACTCAAGCTTATGAGTTCATTGTGAATGTTATGATTGTGAGTGTAAACACTTTAACTCGGAAGATTTAGTAAGAATGTGAAAAGCTGATTGTAACACCCCAAAATTTGCCCTCTAAATTATTGCCTTGACTGACTTTATGCTTCACCTTCGTCTGCGTTCCCAATAGGTCATAACATTTATGATCACGCATTTCGTCGAGCTCCTAAGACATGAGAGCAATATCATCTGGAGAATCAATATATGTTGTGGAAGCAGGGCTTTGAATTCTCAACATCATGTGTATATTCTTAACAAGGTTCATCAAGCATCATGTCCATACGCTTCAGGATTTCTCAAGAGGCATTAAACGATTAAGATTTCATACAATGGGATCCTTATTTCAAATCACAATCCTCTAATTTTCAAGGGTATGATTCATCATGTTGATATGATTGACTAAGAGGATTTACAAGGAAGTTCTAAAAGGTCAAGGGTGATAGCTTCTCAAGGACCAATGTAGATTGTAATTCACTTCAAAGATGAATTTAAGAGGTTGAAATTTGGTACTAGGATTACCGTGAGAAATTCAAAGTTTCAATTATCATAATCTTTATATATATATATATATATATATATATATATATATATATATATATATATATATATCAAGAAATTGCAACTCATACAGCCAAGATTACAAGTATGTCGTAATTCGAAATTAAAAAAGGGGGAAAGGATTCGAAGACCAAGTTCAGATTGTTCATAAAAGACTTTGTTTACTGCAGTTGGATTCTCCACAAATTGGCGGGATTATTTTAAAATGAAGCAAATTCATAATCGATTACAAGAAAAATTATTCATATACTAAATTCCGTATGACAAGATTGAGTGTATCTTATGTGGAAAATTGTTGGCCCTAAGGAGGAATATATATAAATTTGGGGGGGGGGGCAATTTGCAGTGTGCAAGTTGTATTAGGAAAGTCTAATGTTCAAATACCGAAAAGGGCAAGTCTAATGTTCAAATACCGAAAAGGGGACAATCTGGCCCTTCTACTGTTCATAACTTATTTTGTTTTCCTGATGATCGTTCATTTCCGGTTGCTATTATGGTTAAATGCGTAGTAATCTACCTGTTTATGGAGGCAGAAGTTATCTGGATACCGACACCAGATCCATTATCAATTACTTCATCAACATGTAAATAATTATAATATTCGCACACTACAATCTACTACGTAGCATACTGAGTCAAATGTAGAAAATTGAGAAAGAAAGTTCATAACATAAAAACGTAAATGCGAGAAAGTCATCAGAGTGACTTCGACAATTCATTCAGAAAAAAATCCATTCAAATTTCCAAGCTAAGCTATCTAACCGAGGTTCAATATTAATTAATTCTAACTAACAAAATTACAACGAAAATTCAGTCACGGAATTATGGCTAATTGTAGTAGTATGCTCGTTGACTTCAGAAGATATAAAGGACTTGTGTGCTGCAAATTTCTTTTCTCAGAAGTTGAAAATAGAACATCAAAAAATTGTTGGTTTGATGCAACCGTTGGATATTCCATAGTGGAAATGGGATATTATCTCGATGAATTTCGTTATGGGGTTACTAATACTCTGATAGGGCATGATGTTATTTGGTTAATTGTTGACATATTAGTATTACTTTTTCCTTGCAGAGATTGGCAGAGATATATGTCAACGTGATTGTGAAGTTGCATGGGATTCCTTTGAGTATTGTGTCAGATAGAGATATGAGATTTACTTCTAGATTTTGGGAGAGCTTGCAAGAAGCATTGAGTTCGAAGTTGAAGTTGAGTTCAACTTATCATCCACAAACTGATGGAAAAACAAAGAGGACTATACAATCTTTTGAAGATTTGTTGAGGGCTTGTATGTTTGAACAAGGAGGTGCTTGGGATAGTCACTTGTCGTTGATCGATTTTACTTATAATAAAGGTTATCATTCCAGTATCAGAATGGCGCCTTTTGAAGCACTTTATGGTCAAAGATGTCAAACACCTTTATGTTGGAATGAGTCCAGCAAAAGTGTTGTACTTGGACCTAATATCATGCAGCAGACTACTGAGATGGTGAAGTTGAATCGAGATAAGGTGAGATCTTCGTAGAGCAGGAAGAAGAGTTATCACAACAAGAGGAGAAATATATTGAATTTCAAGAAGGAGACCATGTGTTTTTTAGGGTTACTCTGGTGACCGGTGTTGGGCGAGCTTTGAAGTCGAGAAAGCTAACTCCTCGGTTTATTGGTCCATACCATATTTCTGCAAGAGTTGGACCTGTTTCTTATAGAGTAGAATTGCCACTGTTATTATAAAATATGCATGATGTATTCCATGTTTCGCAGCTTTGGGAATATGATCCGGATTCGTCACACGTGATACCGATGGATGAAGTTGAGGTAAGAGATAATCTTACAATTGAAGCACTACCAGAATGTATCGATGATCGCGAGGTAAAATAGTTGAAAGGAAAAGAAATTGTTCTCGTAAAGGTGGTATAGGGAGGAGCTATCGGTGGGAACATGACTTGGGAATTAGAGAGTAATATGCGAGAGTCTTATCCAAGTTTATTCGCATAAGGTACGTTTTCGAGGATGAAAACATTCTAAATCGGGGAGAGTTGTAATGATGCGGTTATTTATTTAATTATTTAATTTAAATAATTGGAATTGTTGTGTATTATGTATTGTGTGAAGTTGGTGATGTGTTGAAGGAAGAATGAAATTATTTTAATATTATATGAATTTAAATCATTTATATTATATTGAATAAATATAAATATTGGAAATATGAAAGGAAAAGATAAGATGGTAATTAAGCGATGGAATAATGAGGACAATATGGGAAATCCTTAGTTGGGGTCTAAGGGTTATGTTTGGAATTTAGGAAAAAGGAAGTTAGTTCGTGAAAATTGATCATGAGTTGATAAGCATGAGCAGAGAAGAAGGAGGAGCTAAGGCAAGGGCTAGAAGAGGAGAATTCCGGAAAGGGGAAGAATTCGTCCATCGAATTAAGGTAAGGGTGGGATTTCTATCATCTCCTAAGGGTATTATAATATGAATAGGGAGCATATGATTGTTAAGTAGGAATCCATGAGAATTGAGGAAAATTGAATGAAAAGTATGATAAAACCATTAGGAATTGTTGGAACTGTTGGAATTAGGTGATTAATTGTAGGAAGAATGGTTTAAATTCTATGTTTTCTGGATTTTTTTGAGGGTTTTAGATTGTAGAAATCGTAGTAGAATCGGGATGTGTTCGTAGAAGAAATTCCGCTGAAATCACATTTCTCGCTTAGCGAGCGTTTGAGAATTTTGGACCCTTCTAGGTAGAGAGTAGCGTGTTTAGCGAGCACAAGGTCTCTTAGAAAGACCTGGAGTGAAAAATAATTTATTTTATTCTGAAAAATTCTACAAAATCCTTTATTTAATATAATAATGAATGGGGATTGATGTAGTGATGCTAGAGACATTTATTGAGGGGTTACATACTTGTTTTGAAGAATGTTGAAAATAACCTTGTAAAAACATGAGTAACATGTATATGTGTGCATTGATGTTTTATGTGTTGTTGTGGTCGTTGATGTTACATGATGTAATTATTGTTATGTTTTTTTGTAGTTGTTGATACACATTGTTGATGTTGTTGTATGATATTGTAGTTATTGATACATGTTGTTGATGTTGTTATGTGTTAAGGTAGTTGTTATTATATGTTGTTGCATGAGTTAGTTGTTATAGATATTACATATTGTCATTGATGGTACATGACATGTGCATAGTTAGGGATGGTGTACCAAGGTAGGGTACTAATATCCATCTGAATTCCAAAGGGAATCGTTGTGTTATTGGTGCAGTCATGATATAAGGGTCGCACGTGACCATGAAACAGGGGTCGTGGGTGTGATCATGAAATAGGGATCATACTGGACCGTGAAATAGGGGTCGAGAGTTCCGTTGGGAACTGGATCATAAAACAGGGATTGATAAATGGTACCACATGCATTGAGTCTGGTGGAGTCTCATTTGCATATGTTGTTGTTGTGTGCATATTTTTATTATGTGTTTATGTGGGATCATTTAAATGTTGTTTGATGAGAAGTGGTTAATACTTAATGATACTTGCTTTTATTTGTATTATATTTCCCTTTTGTTGGTGAAAGTATCACACCCCTTCTGTTTGAATGTTACCCTTGTGTTGGTAACATGCAGGTGATCAAGAATAGTAGAGGACATGGTCTATGAAGTCGGTGCACTTAACGTTAGAGGAGTCGACTCTGATACGTACTTTGGGGTGTAGAGGATGATGATTGCTATTTCTTTTCTTTTTTTACTTTGGAAGATATGTTTCTATTAAACTTTTGCTTTTATGTTTTCTTTTGAAATTACCGTTGCAAGTATAACATTTGTATTACGTATCAGTTGATGTCGTGCTTGAAGTGAATGTGACACTCAAAATTATTTTATATTTTAATTACTCTGATATTTAATTGAAAATTCGTGGGGCTTATTTTGGGTGTAACAACAGTTGCAGCAGTAGAAGATACCCTCACCCTTTGAACAGTGATAGCAAGTGTGGATCCCGTCGGGTACGACAGACGATCTAGGGTGCTAATACCTTCCCATTTCGTAACCGACTCCCTTACCCTTTCTATTTGGTTCGTGAGACCCCGCTTTCTATTTCCTCCGAGTTTCCAGCATTACCCTTCCTTTGGGATAGAAATGTCTGGCTGATGACTCTTCATTTTCCGCACTACTTTCGCGTCTGTACCAAGATGGAAATCCCGGGAGCGACAGCTGGCGACTCTGCTGGGGACCCTTTACCTTATGCGAGTCAATCCTAGGGCTTGTCTATTTCTGTTTCTCTGGGTGTTTATTTGTTTGTTGTTGTGTGATTTAGTTTAGATTTACTGTTTTATTTATAGCTTTACTTTACAACTTTATCTACTACTTTCCGCATTTACTTTATCATGCATCATTATACTGGACTGTCTGAATTGGTTTTCTTGGTGGGATGATAGTTATTGTGAGATGAGCCCAATACACAGACTCGAGTGCACTAAAGACTTTATCATGGACAATCACTTTTCTTTCATGATATTTTGCCATGCGAGTAGTAGTGAGTTCAGCACCCAGATTGCGACCGTCTTGGAAATGTTCTGTTATATGGGTCTTCCCTATCCCAGGATATGAACTTGATAGTTATGTGCATCTGGGGACTGATCATTGAGGACCTTTTTGGAAACATCCCTCTCTAGTGGTGACAATGGTTGACCATATTTGTTGGCAAACCCACTCGCACCCGATGGCCCACTGTGAACTCTTATAGAATGGCCTTGTTCTCTCGTATGAACTTAGTCAAAGCACTATTCTTATGGATATAGTATTGTACCCTTCAGAATGAATGTAGTATTACTTCTCGATCTCAGTGCTTGAAGCTGGGAACTTATGGGGGATGTTTGTTTTCAAGAATCAATGGAGACCTCCTCGATTGGTGTATAATGCCAAACCATAAACGGTGACTGTATTATCGTTTCTTGACCTGAGAGTTTGTGAAGCTAACCCTTATCACACCCGTGATATGGGGTGATTGTTTACAGGTTTGCAGGAACCTTGACCTTCTACATACCCATTTCATTTGTGTTGTTCTATGAGTTGATCTAGTTCTATAAAATTTGTGGTTTTGTATAGAGATGATACTATTATTTTTGTTCTATACAGACACTTGGCTCGTTGTTCAACACCAACACCTGACACATGTCACTGATCACATGCATGTTGTATACATGATATCATAGCATTTCAACACACATATATGTATCAAAACATGAATTAAAGTAGATAAATTCCCTGGAAATAACCGAACATAGCATTTGCATACATCCTTGCATTCATGATAGGTGTTCAAAGACAAATTCTTATCTTGACTTGGTTTCTCTTCAGAATGGCCAACTTGAATCACAACTATCAGGGTTTGGATTTTGAACAACTCCGAGTGGAAGTGACTGAGAAGAAGGCCCAGCTGGGCATTTTAGGGTGGACATTCAAGCGTTGTCACAAGATCAGAAATTGTTGAGAGAATAGGTCAACGAGATGAAGATTCATATAGGCCGGATTACATAAATCTTGGATGTGGTATTGAGGAAGGAAAATAATCAGTTGTCCGCTTCTATAACCGAGGTTCTTGACTTCTCCCATCTTTGTGGGATATTTTTTGGATCATGGATTGCCTTTTGAATCTCCTCCAGCGTCAAAGTTTTCTCATCAGCCACCGCTTCCTGGGGTGTTTAAGACAGAAAATTCTGAGAGGAAGTTCGACCCGATCCTGATGCCATATGTGCAGTTGCTTCAGTTATTGCTCAAATTGAAGCTAATTAAATTGATTGATGCAGGACCCTAACACACAAGATATTCTATAGGTTCTAATGTCTATGCTATGTGAGAATTCCATTCAGGAGCACCTAGTCATAATGTGGAAAATTGTAAGAGGCTCAAGCATAAGGTCCAAGAGCTCATTGATTCAGGGGAAATCAGGTTTGCACCCGTCAACATGGTCAAGCAAAGTGATATTCCTTCAACGAATGGAAAAGAGATGGATGTTCCTCTTCTCATTCAAGGATCTTCCTCATGTCATAAGCCATAGGTTTCGAAACTACCGCATCAGCAAATTACAACTAGGACTCTCCCGGTTGTACCACTTCACCATCAGCAGAAGCAAGAAAGGGTTTTTGATCTTTTACCAATGACTCATGCCGATCTACTTCAGCATTTGCTTCATTTGATATTGATTGAGATTCGCAAGCTGTCCCTACCTCCTACCGCACTTCCAGATGGATAGGATGCCAATGCTCATTGTAATTTCATTTAGTGGCACCAGGTCATGACATTGAAAGGTGTAAATCCTTCCAGCACAAAGTGCAAGACTTAATTGAATCCAGATTAACTGAGTTTGGACCGACTGGTGTGAAGGTATCTAGTGATCTTGCGCTGGTGTGTTGGTCTCGACATTTTCATCCTAGTACAAACGCGAAAGTCGTACGGGAAAAGAAGAAGAGTCGCCAGCCATGCATTTTTATCCAAGGAAAGGGAAAGATAATGATGCACAAACCTTGCGGAAAGGAAAGAACGACGTCTTACGAACCAGAGAGAACGAGTAAGGGAGACAGTTACGTGAATAAAAGGTATTAACACCTATCGTGGTGAGAATCAGATACCAAGCTATTAAATGAGCTTGAATCGCAATTATTAAATATTCACCACCAACTTTAATTTAATCCAAAGGGAAAAGTGAAAAAGATCGTAAAAACACTAATTGAGGAGAATCTAGGTTTGGGGGTTGGTTATACCTAGGGAAGGTGTTAGCATCCTAAGCATCTGCAGTATCCTACGGGAACCTCTTGTTAATATTTGTGTTATTTTTATATATTGCTTGCCAAAAATAAGGGAACCTAGTGTTTTTATTTCTAATGGTGCTCGCACAACATCGCATTGATGCCTACGTATCAGGTATAAAATCAGAGCACTCGTAGTTCTCCTAAGGATTAACGAACAGTTGATTACACTTAAGGTTCGTGGGGGAGGTAAGTGTTATGGCAAACACTCACGTGAATTTAACAAAGTCACAAAAAGTTATAAAATATAAGTCCTAATAGCTAAGGTCAAAAAGGAACTCGAGATGGCTAAACTTCTATGACATTGAGTCAACTACAGGAGTTTTTTCCCTTTCGGATTGAAATGCAAAAAAGAGAGTAAATAAAGGAAAGTGCAAGCTCCTAGGACTAGGAAAAGGTTTCTACTTGCAAATGGAATGGTAAAGTAAAGTAAAATGCTTAATAATTGGGCTATGGCTTGATATATGGACCGAGAATATGGGGGTGGAAGACAAACACGGTGCGTCAATTTGCTTAAGTTGGAAATATGTGAAGTGTAAAGACTGTGCAGATGGCGATCATAAAATGAGCGACTTACATGTGTGAGTGAAGTGTATGTGAACTAAACATGGCGTTGGGCCAAGGATTATTATCTTGAAAATAAAAGTCTCAAAGGTGTGTGCTTTCAATTTTATCTTAACAAGTATATGGGCATGATACGAAATAAAATAAATACAAACATAGCGTGCATACAACTAAGACATTGAAAGATTAAATACACACTCACACAAAGAATAAATAAACCTAAATTTAACCTCTCACACTAATGGGACACTCAAGAAAGAGAAACCTAAACTAGACATCCTAAAAAATACTTAAGCGAAATATATTAAAATAAAATCTAAAACCTAATTGGATTAACTCCTTAGATTAAAAATTAACAAAACTAAATATGAGAATTAAGAGAAATATATTTTTTGATTTTTAGATGTTCTTAAAGAAAATGATAAAAGGAAATTAATAATAAAAACTAGGCTTAAAATTAAAAACTAATTAAGTAAATAAAAAAAGTTTAATAAAAATAAAAGGAAAATATTTTGTGTTTTTCTCTTAAAAAAATATTTATAAATGAAAATAGGATAAAAGAAAAAACTAAAAGACAACTAGAATTTAAATAAGTAAAAGCAATAAAAATAAAATAAAATGGGCCATCTGAATGAAATAAAAAATAGGGTGCAATCAGTATACAAAGCAAAGCCCAACAGAAGGGGGCCCAAAGGCGTTAGGATGCATATGGTTAGGATCAGGTCAACTCAGTTGACTCTAGGATTTATCTGAGACGTCTGATTCGTTTGGAGGTAAACAAAACTGACTCAATCAAAGGGTGATAATATGAGGGTGCACAGTAAAATATGAAAGTGAACACGCGCCAAACCACTAATTAACCCACAACCGGTGACGCTTGTCACCGGTTCCAAAAGCCAATAAAAACAACCAGTAAAGCGTGACATAGGAAATTTAAAAGGAAAAAACCATAAAACTCAATATAAAGTTTTATATTTTTCAAAATACGTCTCTTAACTATTTTATCATCTCAATGTCTCTCCCGACAACAATCATTCACCGGAAAAAAAGAAGACCGAAGAAGGTGGTAGTGCACGGTGGCGCCACTCACCTTTCCGGCGAGAAACCTTCAAAACACTATAAAGTATACATCAAGCCCCCTTGTTTTTCTACCCTCTATTCAAGTCTGAACCTAGTTCTTCCTAAAAGGCTCTCCAAAACTCAGAACGAGACTTTGAAGCGTAACCCTAAACGAAGAACAAAATCAATAACAACACGGATTTCACACTATCAACAAGTACTTACCATTCAAACACACAAGTCAAGCATAAAAGCAATGTCAGAAAAGGCGAAAGAGGGGAAGTGATATACCTAAGGGCGCTACCTTCAATGATAGTGATTCCGACGAGATCAAGTAAGTAACTATCTTTACATTATGAGCTTTCTCCTTCGCTTATATTCTCCACTCGTTCCTTTTCTCTTTCTTCTCTGTGAATCTTGTTGTTTGTTGTGTATGAATGAGGGTACTTAAACCTGGTTTACTACTTTTGTTATGTAGGATTGTGTTTTGTTGCCTATGATGTTTCTATAAATGTAGTTGTGTTGGGTTTCTCTCTAAAATGTGTTTGGCTATGAATCTCTAATGGCTTTTTGAGAAAGTTTTTGATAGGTAGGATTAGGGAACAATTTTTTGCAATGTGCTATTCTTGATAGGTTTTTTCAGTTGTTTAGTGGTTAGGGTTTCTCTGTGTATTTTACAATGTTGTTGTGGCTAGGTTGTAGTTTCTTGTTGTTGAGTTTTATTGGTGTGAATTGTAGCATTATATAGGAAATGAATTAGGCTTTTGTTATGAATTTAAATTTTGTACCATAAAACTTGTGAAGCAATGGTTGGGATTAAGGGGACAAAAAACTGATTTTTGGTGGTGGAGGGGTAGTGGTCTGCAATGCAGAGCTGCTGTAGCAGTGAGGCTGTTGTGTAGCAGAGACAATGTTTCTCCTTGAAAAATAATCTGTTATGTTTTTGTTTTCTTGTGAAACAAATTGGTCTCTACTGTAACTGTGAAATTATTGCCTCTAGAACTGCTTTCTTTTGGTCCTTTGCAACAAAGCAATATGATTAATGTGATGATATGAGAATGTTATGTAGTGAATCTTAAATGTGATTGAACTGGGTGAATGGATTGGAATGTGGCATGATTTTAATATATGAATTGGATTGTGAATGTTCTTGAATTAAAATTTAATGAATTAAACATGTGTGGATTGAATTTGATTTGGATGAAAATGTATGATATTTGAATGATGATATGATGATTGAATGTGATGCTTGTTTTGAATGACCAAAATGAAATTGAATGAATGATTACATGATGATGGAATTATTCGAACATGAATTTAAAATTTGATGAATGCTTGTAATTGAATATGTTTGGATTATGAATTTTGAATGAAATGATCATGTGAATGAATGTTTGAAATGCTGAATTTGTGATAATCTAAAATTTTCATGAAATGTTATGTTGTTGCCACTTGAAATGTGAGTTTGGAAAGGGATCTTAAGCATGAACAACTCTTTGTTTTTGTAGTTTTTCAATGGAAAACATGGAGCATCTTGGACATGAAGCATTGGCGTGCTCCTTGGAATCATGTATCTTGAGTCCGACAATCTTTGCTTTGGAAATTTTTTATATCATTATGGTAGATTTAAATATGGATGTAATAATTTAAATCTTATGAAAAAAATGTAGAAATCTACACTTTTATTTCCAATTTAAAAAGTGCATACATTTATCCTATATTTTGAACTATCTTGATACCATCAAAAGCGTATACAGGGCATACCCACGGGTTTGTATATGAATCCTAACTTTGAACTTGCATCCAAGTTGGAAAAATGCCATGTGTATGATGTAAAATTCCTTAGCTTTGAAATGATTCACTAGCAAACTTGTCCAAGTATAAGTTTCAACAGATAAGAAAATAGACCAAACACAATCCATAATATGACATGGGGAATAGAATAAATAGGTGAATGGTGAAAGTATAAGGGAAAAATGATCTAGTGAATGATACATGCTTGGAACACTTGATCAAATTTTCCAAGAGAAACACAATTGAAAGCCATCTTGGACATCTTGGAATTTTGCTCTTGAAAAGCCTCTTATCCGAAATTAAACCTTGTACATGAATTGAACATGGGATGAGTTTGAGTATTTGAAGCTTGAAATGAGTTTGGAAATTAGAATCGAGCATGGAACTTTGAAAAATTGAAATGGAATAGGATCTGCAAATGAAACTTGGAGATATAAATGGAACTTAAGTTATAGAATAAAATTTGAGCTTAAAATTGACTTGAAACACTTGGAAAGCAAGTTGGAACATGAATTTAGAAATGAACTCGATATAAGAGAATTTTAGAATATAAACTCGAAACTGAAGTTGGACAATTGAACGAAAATATGGATTAAGAACTAAAATGGAATTGAAACTTTTGGGCTTATAAATTGAAGTAAGGCCATGGACTCTAGAACTTAAATTAAAATAAGGAAATTTGACACATTTATTTTGAAACCTTGACAACTTGAACTCGACAATCAGACACATTCTTTATTGCCAATTCCCATATCAATGAAAACCAAAGATCCAAATCCATATGTCTTAGTTAAGCCACTTCTCAGGATCCATCTTGACCAAGGCCATAAAACCAAGTGAAAATAAAAAGACCATGCTAATTGGACCAAAAGTCATTAGATGTACTTGTCAGCTTAAAACCCTAACTTCTCAAGTACTTGTCACAGAACCAAGAATATTTCTTGACATTCCTGCAAATCCAACATGTCTGATATGCACTATGGTATACTGATGATGAGATGAAATGTATGACATGAAATGATAGGGGTACAATTTGGGGTGTTACAGTTTCCCCTATTTAAATAACTTTACCAAATGGCTTGAGTGATGGTAATCCTTATGGAATCAGGGTGAAAGGTATTTAAATATAGAAATAAACAGAAATATTGCCCCTAAATGCAATGTTATGCTGGACTATAAACTATCTAACTTTTTGTTATTTTTTATGCAATGAATTATGATTATGATATGAATGATAAGTATGAGATATGTCAACGACCATGGACAAAGACTCATTAGGGATGCCATATATTGGGGATGAAGAAACAAAAACGGGAAGTATTCAAAGTGATAAATCAACAGGTTCAAGTGTAACTGCTGACACTAAGCAATAGAAAAGACTAAAACAAAAGGAAATCCAAAGCATTGAATCAACGAACACAGGTAAACCCAAGTTGACACTTAGGATGACAAGAAAAATACTCAAAGTAATATAGCAGTGGCTCGATGCGACCATCTGACACCAAGAATAAAAAAAGACAAGGAAATAATCAAAGTGGTAGATCAATAACGACTCTATGCAACCATTTAACATTGAGAAATAAAAAAATAACAACATATTCTAAGTGAATATGAAACGGCTCGATGAGACCATTTGACACTAAGAATATCAAAAGAAAAGAACAAGATAAACATTCAGAGTGGATGCGCAACTGATTTAAAACCGGTTGACACTAAGAATGGAAAAAACACAATATTCGAAGTGAATGTGAAACGTCTCGATGCGACCAATTGACACTAAGAATAACAACAAAGAACATTCAAGAGTGAATGCGCAACGAGTTCCAGACCGGTTGACATTGAGAATGGAAAAAAATATTTAAAGTGAATGTACAGTGGCTCAATGCGACCAACTAGCACTAAGAATAAAGACATGATAAAAAATCTAAACATCCAAATTAATGGATTAACAGGTTCAAGTGTGACTACTAACACTAAGGATAGAGAGAAAATTCAAAGTGACTACGCAATAGTTTCAAAATTGATTGACACTAAGAATGGAAAAACACAATATTCGAAGTGAATGCACAGTGGTTCGATGCAACCGGCTGACACTAAGAATAACAACAAAATAAACATTCAAAGTGAATGCACAGCGGCTCGATGTGACCAACTGACATCAAGAATAAAGATAAGATAAACATTCAAAAGGAATGCGCAACGGGTTCATTATCAGTTGACACTGAGAATGGAAACAATAAACTATTCAAAGTGAATGCACAGCAGGTCGATGTGACCAGCTGACACCAAGAATAAGGGTAGGATAAAAATCTAAACATCCAAGGAGATTGGTTAACAGGTTCAAGTGTGACTGCTAAAACAAAGATAAGGTAAACATTCAAAATGAATCCGCAACAGGTTCAAGACCGATTGACACTAAAAATATAACAACAAGTTAAACATTCGAAGTGAATTCACAACAGGTTCCTGACCAGTTGACACTAAGAATGGAAATAACACAATATTCGAAGTGAATGCACAACAACTCGATGCGACAATCTGAAACTATAAATACAAATAAAATAAACATTCGAAGTGAATACGCAATAGGTTCTTGACCGATTGACACTGAGAATGGAAAGGTAAGATAAACATTCAAAGTGAATGCGCAAGGGGTTATAGACCGGTTAACACTAAGAATTGAAAGGTAAGATAAATATTCAAAGTGAATGCACAACGGGTTCATGACCGATTGGCACTAAGAATGGAAAGGTAAGATAAACATTCAAAGTGAATACGCAACGGGTTCACGACCGGTTGACACTGAGAATGACAACATCAAACTATTTGAAGTGAAAGCGCAATAGGTTTGAGACCTACTGACACTAATAATAGAAGCCAAAATATACTTAAAGTGAATGCGCAACAGGTTAAAAAACCCGATCGACACTTAGAGTAAGAACAACAAGAAACATTCAAAATATCCACAGTGACAAATCAACAGGTTCAAGTGTAACTACTGACACTGAGGATAAAGAAAACAAACAATAGTGATTGGGCAACGACTATATGCGACCAACTAACATTGGGAACAAAAGGAAAATCACTCGAAGATAGATCAACGACTCTAAGAGACCGGCTAACGTAAATAAATAACATCAAAATATGTTAGAGTTTTCAAATAAGATAAAATATCAAACCTCTGGAAATTTCTTCATGAACCATCAGGAGAAAAGTACAGGTATATGCCAAATAAAATGGACTTAGATTGTAAGCAAAGGGTTTCATGACCAGCTTAACAGATTTGTGCCAATGACAATTGGACTTCAAGGACATATTGGTGGTAATAAAGGTAAACACCGACCACTATTATATTTCCACAAGGGATACCAATATTATTGGGGGAAGACTTTGGTTAACCAAACTGCGGGGTACCAACAATAATGGATTTTTAAGTTGAAGGCCAGTAGTATCCGGACATGGAGTCAGACAGACGACAACTCGTGAGGACAAATGCTAATGTCAAGTATGCATGATTGAGCATGATGCAAATGATCATAATATACAAATGCTGACTCTGAAGAAACAAAGAGTCGTGACAAGACTCAATAGGGAGTAGGCTCTTGACACTAATACCTAGATGAGCATTATGAAAAACATTAGGGAGATGTCTTCGAACTTGGAAATCATGCTTGGTCCAAGGATCCATCCAAGAGTGTTATCAGTTTTAAGCTTCTATGGGAATTTCTAAAATGATGGTATAAAATTGTTGTTGCAAACCAGATACTTCTTAGGGAGACAAAATATCTTTTTTTTTCAATCTTTCCAAAGTCAAAGAAATTTGAAAGTTTTTTCAATATGTTTTCAAAAACATTTACTTAAAAAAACTTGTCATTTTCAGAGTTAAATTGTAACCAAGTAAATGATATTTTGCATAACAAAAGAAAGTAAGAGGATGAACAACAAAATTGATAGGAAAAGTTTGTATTTTATTCAAGAATGGTAGCTTTCCAATGGAAAAAACTCCATGGAAAATTACAATTTGAAAATGGAAATGGGGAAGGGTCTACATTGAATCCAACGACCACTACAATCCCTAATAACTAAGACTGCCCGACACCTTGATTTTGACAAGAGCAACTGGATTGGTCTTCAACTGCGATTCTCCAGTAATGGTAAATACCATCTGATACAATCAAATGCCTTAGTCCCTAACTTTTTCCTGGATCGCCCTTTCAGGTTTTCAATCCACCGAGACACTTTTTTTGCCTAAGCCGCCCTTTCAGGTTTTCAACTTAGCGAGATTTCATTATTTTTATTTTTATCCCTAACTTTTTCCTGGATCTCCTTCATAGGTTTTGATCCATCGGGATACTCATTTTTTGCCTAAGTCGCCATTTCTGGTTTTCGACCTAGCAGGTTTTTTTTAGACATAAATTTTTTTGACTGCATCAGAATTCACTAGGTGTGTAAGTTGTTCGCCATCCATAGTTGTAAGGATTAGGGAACCTCCAGAGAATGCCATCTTCACAACATATGGGCCTTCATAGTTAGGACTCCACTTTCCACGTACATCTTTGTGGACTGGAAAGATCTTCTTGAGTACGAGATCTCCTTCTTTGAATTCACGATGACGAACTTTCTTGTCAAACTCCCTATTTATGTGCTTTTGGTACAATTGGCCATGGCATATCATGTTCATTCTCTTCATTAATGCGGTTCAGTTGGTCATATCCGTTCTGGATCCATTCAACTTCTTCTAGCTTGGTTTCCATTAAGATTCTCAAATATGGTATCTCTACTTCAATTAGAAGAACTGTATCCATCCCATATACTAGAGAGAAAGGGGTTACCCCTGTTGAAGTACGAACTGATGTTCTGTATCCGTGCAATGCAAATGGTAACATCTCGTGCCAATCTTTGTAAGTCTTTACCATCTCTACAAGATCTTTTTGATGCTCTTATTCGCGGCTTCAGCAACTCCATTCATCTTCGGACGATATGGAGAAGAGTTATAATGCTCAATCTTGAATGTTTCATACAACTCTTTCATTGTCTTATTGTTCAAATTAGTCCCATTATCTATGATAATTCGGCTTGGAAATCTATAATAGCAGATAATTTGATTCTTGATGAACTGGGAAACCACTTGTTTTGTCACTTTGGCGTAGGAAGTTGCTTCTACCAATTTGGTTAAGTAATTGATTGCAACCAAGATGAATCGGTGAGCATTGGAAGCTTTGGGCCCAATTTCCCCTATCATGGCAATTCCCCACATTGAGAAAGGCCAAGGTGATGATAGAACATTCAATAGTGTCGGAGGCACATGCACCTTGTCAACATAAATTTGGCATTTGTGACATTTTCTAGCATAGTTAAAACAACCAGACTCCATGGTCAACCAAAAGTAACCAACTCTCAAAATCTTCCTGGACATGTCATGCCCATTGGCATGTGTTCCAAATGATCCTTCACAGATCTCTCTAATCAATAAGTCAACTTCGCGCTTATTCACACATCTGAGCAAGACCATACCATGATTTCTCTTATAAAGCACATTGTTGCTAAGGAAAAACTTGGACGCCGATCTTCCAAGAGTCTTCTTATCTAAGGTTGTTGCACCCACTGGGTATTCTTGATTTTGCAAGTAGTTATTGATGTCGTAGAACCACAGTTTTCTCATCCGTTTCTTCTTCAACCAATAGGAAGTAGGCTGGTGCAGTTCTTCGCTTGATCATAATGAACGGAGCCTCATTTAGAAACCTGACTTGAAACATGGAGGCCAACATAGCCAAGGTGTCTGCTATTTGATCCTCTGACCTTGGAACATGATGGAAAGTGACTTCATCAAAGTATTTTATCAACTCCACAATGTGGTCACGACATGGGATTAAATTCTTATCACGGGTTTCCCATTCACCTTTGACTTGGTAGATCACCAAATCCGAGTATCCATATACTTCAAGGATCTTGATTCTAGTATAAATTACAGCTTTGATACCCAAGACACATGCTTCATACTCGGCAATGTTGTTTGTACATTCAAATCATAATCTGGCTGTGAAAGGAGTATAACCACCATCAAGATTCATCAAAACAACTCTTACACCATGCCCCATGTAATTAGAGGAACCATCAAAAATCATCTTCCAACGAGAACCTGGCTCGGGACCTTCGTCTGGACCTTGAGTTTCACAATCCTTTACCAACATAAAATCCGCATATGGGAAATCAAACTTTAGAGGTTCATATTCTTCAACAGGTTAGTCAATGAGGTAATCAGACAAAACACTTCCTTTGATAGACTTTTGGGTTACATATTGGATGTCGTATTCAGATAACAACATGTGCCAACAGGCAAGTCTTTCAGTCAAAGTGGGATTCTAAAAAATATACTTTATCAAATCCATTTTCAAGATCAACAAAGTTGTGTGACAAATCATATACTTCCTGAGACGTCTGGAAGCCCATGCTAAAGCACAACAAGTCTTCTCTAAAAGTGAATATCTACTTTCGTAATCAGTACAATTCTTGCTTAAGTAATAAATAACATGTTCTTTGCGACCAGTTTCATCCTATTTGCCTAATACACACCCCATAGATCCTTCAAGTATAGTCAGATACATGAAAAAAGGCTTCCTTGGAGTAGGTGGGATCAAGATAGGAGGTTCTTGCAAATAACCCTTAATCTTCTCAAAAGCCCGTTGACAATCAGAATTCCATTCAATTTCTTGATCCTTTTGGAGCAACTGGATAATATGCTCACATGTAGCTATCATGTTGGAGATAAATCTAGAGATGTAGTTCAATCTTCCAAGAAACCCTCTAACTTGCTTTTCTGCTTGTGGAGCTGGCATCTCTTGAATTGCTCTGAACTTGTTCGAATCCACTTCAATTCCTTGCTGACTAACAATGAAACCAAGTAACTTCCTTGATCAGACACCAAGGTACACTTAGCTGGATTCAAACATAATCAGAACTTCCTAAGGCGCTCAAACAACTTCAATAAATGACTCAAAGGATCCTCCTCACTCTGTGAATTGGAAATCATGTCATCCACATAAACTTCTATCTCTTTATGCATCATATCATGGAAGAGGGTGACCACTGCCCTTTGATAGGTGGCACCTGCATTTCTGATACCAAATGGCATAACCTTGTAACAATAAGTTCCCTATGGTGTGATAAAAATGTTTTTTTTTCATATCATCAGGGTCCATCTTGATCTGGTTGTATCCTGAAAACCCATCCATGAAGGAGAAGACAACAAACTTAGTAGTGTTGTCAACCAAAGTATAAATATGTGAAAGAGGGAAGTCGTCCTTTGGACTAGCTTTGTTCAAATCCTTATAGTCCACGCAAATTCTGACATTGCCATCTTTTTTAGGGACTATCATAATGTTAGCAACCCACTCAGGGTATTTTGCAACTGCGAGGAATCCAACATTAAACTGTATTTTGACCTCCTTTTGAATCTTCAAAGCCATGTTCGGTCTTGTTCTTCAGAGCTTCTTCTTTACTGGCAGACAATCTGGTCAAAGCAGCAACTTATGAACAATTATGTATGTGTCTAAACCGAGCATATCCTCATACGACCAAGCAAACACACCCCATACTCTCTAAGAAGCTTGACAATTATTTCTTTGACATCTGCCTCAAGCATTGTACCAATCTTGACCTCTTTCTTGTCTTCATCAGTGCCAAGGTTAATTTTCTCTACTTTCCCTTTGTGTGGCTGAAGATCTATATACTCATAATCAACCAATCTTGCCAGTTCCTCGAGAACATCACAATCTTCCTCACTTTCATCTTCCGCATGGTAGATGGGCGAATAAAAGTTAGGAGAGAATGTAGAGTCATTGAATTCAATAGGGGTTTTGTTTATTCTGCATATGGGAATGATTTTATTTTATTAAAAGTGGAAAGACAAAGAAATGCAAGAGAAAAAACTTTTTTAGTGGTTTTGAAAGATTGCCATTTTCTTTTAAAAAGTGAAAAGAGAGAAAAAATAGTAAATGAATAAAACAAGAATTTAACAAAATGTCTTCATTGATAATAACTTTGAAAATGAGAAGGGGCCCTACAAAATAATCTCATAGCCTTGGGCAGAGCTAGGGAATTTTGAAAACACTTAAAGAAAAAAAATTATTTTGATAATGGAAAAATCTCTGGGATCTCGACTGCCTCCCAATTGTCCAAGGCTTCTTCACACTGATACACCAAATGCTTCACATCTTCACCTTCAGAGTATTCACCAATTGTGTTGACCTGATAACTAGCATTGGAGAACACCTATTGAATGGCCTTCAGACATCTTTCAATAGAGGTTGACGCTTCTTCTTTCACGTGAGTCGGTTTGTAACCCAACCCGTAGCGATCCAGCTTCAGCTTGACATCAATGACATCACCCTAACCTTCATGGCTTCCTTCTTCAATGGTGGAAATGGTACTCTTCAGTGTTGCAAAAGATGGCATACCCTTCCCTTTTGGTTCCTCTACTTCCATAAGGACATCATTGGCTATTTCAAAAGCTTAGAAAGAAGTTTCCAGAGCATTTTCATCAGCTTCAATATAGCTAAAAGAGGAAAGGTTGCTAACCATGAGATCCTCTTCTTTAAACACGGTAACCATATTGTTGTCAACCACAAACTTCATATTATGATATAGGGTAGAGGTAATTTCCCCAGCAGCATGAATCTATAGTCTTCCAAGTAGGCAACTATAATTCGGGTTAATATCCATAATATAAAAAGTCACTTTGAACACCTATGGTCCAATCAAGATCAACATGTCCACCTCTCCGATAACAGTCCTTCTTGACCCATTGAAAGCTTTAACAATCAGTGCGTTGGGCCTCATCTTTGCTCCCTGGTATGATAGCTTATCAAGTGTTCTTTTCGGAAAAACATTCAATGAAGAACCAGTATCCACAAGAACTCTTGCTAGAGTGTCTTCTTGGCATTTCACTGATATATGAAGAGCACAATTATGGTCCTGGCCATCTTTTGGAAGATCCTCTATACTGAAACTAAGATTATTGCACGCAGTGATATTGGCAATGACGCTATCAAACTGATTCACGGTTATATCATGCATAACATGTACCTAAGCTAGCAACTTTTAGAGGACACTTCGATGAGCAGGCGAATGCATAAGAAGCAACAAGATAGATATCTTGGAAGACGTCTGATGTAGCTGATCAATAACCTTATTGTTTCTCTTCTTAATGATTCTGAGAAATTATGCATCCTCATCTTCTAAGACCACTCCTTTATCCTTGTTGGCAACAATGGGAGTAACTTCTTTGGTGGAACCGGTGGAGCTGGATTGAACTATTGAGTATAAACATGACCAGTGTGGGTCATTCGACTTGCACCTTCCATGTCTTCTGATGAACCACCATTGTATTATACTTCCATGGAACTGCTCTTGTATTCTCAAAAGGGAAAGGATTACTCCTTTACACAATCCCTAGCTCTAGTAAATTGAAAATTGGCACCATAGATTATGGAATATTAAAGATGGGCTGAACTCTTGAAGATTCAAGTATGTTCAAAACTGGTGCTACGATAGAACTAGGCTCAGGAAAATTGAAGATAGGCTCAATCATCTCCACTTCATTCTTCTTCATACGACTACTCACTTATAAGATACACTAATTGATCAAATCTTGGACATCTTTCAAAACCAGTTTACATTCTTTTAGACTACCAACATAATCTTCACAATTCTTACGACAATTTTTTCAGTATACCCGCCCCCACTAACTTTGCATGGAAATCTCTAAGCGGGGTCTTGATCTCAGTAGCATCTAAAATCAAATCTTCGTCAGACTCATCAATAATTTCATTTATGGCAAAGGATTGTCCTTAAAATTCTGACCAACATTTCCAAACGACGGAACGTCATTCTCCATCAAGTCTTTCACAATGTATTTCAGAGCATAACTACCCTCTAAATCATGTCCTAAGGCACCTTCATGGTATAAATAGTGAGCATTTGGGTTGTAGTTTGGTGGGAGGAGATCTGGTGGAGGACCCAAAGGCCTTGGAGTAGCCAAATCGTTTTTCAACAATGAAGGATACAATTCAGTATAAGTCATAGGTACTCGAGGATTAAGAGGTCTTCCCCATTTTCTTTTGTTCTGAAAAGTTGGATTCGGATGAGGAGTTGGAGTCCTCTGCTGATAGGCTGAAGCGTTAGGAACTTGTGGATAGCCCGGAGCATTAAGTGCTTGTTGATAGCCCAGAGTGTTGAGCGCTGGCTGATAGGCTGGAACTATTGGAGTTGTCTGCTGATACATTAGTACCGCCTAAGTTGCCCGATAGACTGAAATCTACTGACTGTATGATGGTGTAATTACTGCTACATATGGTTGTTGAGAAAATTGTGGTTGTTGGACATACTTTTGTTGAGCTACGGATGGAGGCCACTGCCAAAGCTGATTTCTTCTATGACTTGCCATCACTGTATTTGTTTCGCCCTCTTTCTTTTTGTGGAAACTACCAGTGAACTTCTTAGAATTACTTCCATTGTTGTTGTTAGAGCTGTTGGATGCACTACCCATCTTTCCCCTTTTAATACCCATCTCTACCTTAATTCCCACAGTTACCATATCAGAGAAACTAGCAGTTATACTCCCCACCATTCTTTCACAGAATTATGGTCGCACAGTGTCAACAAACCAGTCAGCTAATTCCTTTTCAGTCAACGGAGGCTTTACCTGAGAAGTAGTTTCTCTCTACCTTTGAGCATATTCCTTAAAAGATTCAGACTCTTTTTGAGACATGCTTAGCAATTTCCTCCTGTCGGGTGCAAGATCTATATTATACTTGTACTGCTGAATGAAAGCATCAGTCAGGTCTTGGAAACAACGAATTTTAGACTGGTCTAGTGTAAGGTACCACTTGGAAGAAATACCCTTCAAACTATCCTAAAAATACTGGATCATTAGTTTGTCATTATCAACATGTGCTTTGATCTTCCTGTAATACATTAAGAGATGACTCTTAGGTGTCTTGAACTTTGGAGGTATCACTAGTCCAGATACGAGACACATCTCCCTGGCAGCAGCGCCAAAGATCTGATCACCTTCAACTGCTCTCAACCTTTTCTCAGTAGTATCCAAACTCTCTCATAGTCTCGCATGCTTTTCATCACTGTCTTCAGACATGTCTAACACATCATACACCTGGTGAGGATTGTTGAAGTAAGCTTGAACACGGGTGTGCACGACGTCCGATGCAAAAGTAGAAACCACATGATTAACCTCAATAGTCAACAGAACTGCTTGTTGAGTGGTATTCCCTTGAGGAGGACGAAGCACAAACTCTATAGGAAGACCCAAAAGGAGGCAAAGTTGTAGGAGTGGTGACTGATGGCTGAGGGTCAACCATTGGACAGGTAACATCAGAAACCACAGTACGTTGGGTATCCATTTTTTCTCGAATGACTAATAACATCTCTATAATCCGGCCCACATTTCCGTGAAGATCGGTAAGCTCATCATTAAATCGGTCCATTTCTAGGTCTCTTTCATCCATTCTTCTTCTGGCTTGAGCTCGGGTGTAGTATTTGTGTGAGAGCCTCAGTGTGAAAGCTGGAGAGGAGATGAAGGGAATGAGTTTTAAATGAAAAAGAATGCAAATGAAATTCCATATGCATGAGTGCAATGTGAAAATAATATTTTTATTCAAGGAACTCAAGAAATAATTTGTAAATATTAAGGAACACCATAATGATCAAAAGGAACTAATTTCATTAAATTCAAAAAAGTGATACAAAGTCTTGAGTACATCTTCAAAAATCTCAAACAAAGCTTAATAAAAATTAAGACAAAGTCCTAAGGAGATTCTCCTAAAAGCCTCAAGTTGAGCTTCTCGATTTGTGCCTTCATCTAAGCCTTCTCAAGCATTAGCGGATCCACGGTCGACTTCCAAGAACTATCCCCTTGAGCGCCGGAGGAAAATATATCCTCTTGCGCTTTCCTTTTCTTGTTGGGGAGCTCTTCTTCTTCCTTCATCTTCAGTTGTCTTCTAAGTTCTTCATTCTCACTACTAATGATCTGATGTTGATTCTTCCATGCGTTCTTCTCTCGACGATCTTTGTCCAAATCAATCTTCAGCTTCTCCGTATTGTCCATAAAGACTAGAATGGGTTTCTTGAATGTCATAGGATCCTGAATAGGGTAAGGCACTTTTAGACTGATGGCCCTATCTTGTACCCATTAGAGATAGGGTTCCATAGAAACACAATTCGACTTTCCCAAGCTACTCATCCCCCTCCTATGGATATTCTTCCAAGATTCTACAATATGTCTCTTGAGTTTTGGTTTTTCATCATCATTAAAGAAGATTCATTCCACTTCAACACTCTTAGGTTTGTCCAGCAACGGATATCCGAGTTGGCGACTAGCAAAAACTGGATTATAGTTGATTCCTCCCTTAGTGCCAAGAAGAGGCACATTAGCAAAATCACCATAACTATCAATGATCAATGCTCCATCATAGACACGATTGTACCAATCAATGTCCGAGTGGGTATGAGACATGATCCTTTGTGACCACCACAAACCATCCTTAAGATTCCAAAATGAATTTGACTTAGGCAAGTGCAAAATAAACCATTTGTACAACAATGATGCACAACAAGTAATCATCCCTCCCTTATAGCGATTCCTCAGATGGATGGAATGGTAAGCATCTTTGAGCAAAGTAGGTATCGAGTTCTTCTTCAGAAAGATTTTGATGGCGTCGAGGTTGACAAAGTCTTCAAAGTTTGGGAAAAGTAACACTCCATATATAAGCATAATAAAGGTTGCCTCAAAAGCTTTCATATCTTTCACACCAACAAAGTTTTTGGATTTTTATACCAAAAACTCTGTAGAGAATCTAAAAATCTTTCCTTTATAGGTCATATTTTCCTTGACCTCAAGCACACTCAGATATGTAGCCTTTGAAATATCCGCTTCTTCAGGGTCCTTGTCTAGAACAGGGAATGAAAACTCATCCTTAACATGTGATCCCACCAGAAATGAATACTCTTCCAAAGTGGGCACCAATTGGTAATCAGGGAAGGTAAAACTGTGGTAGAGAGGATCTTAAAGCTGGAGCATCATAGATAACAACCTTCCATCCCACCCAAAGTCCATGGTGATACCTACGATATTTGCAAAGATAGAGTTACTGAGTTCCTTGAATAAATTTGTAAAAATGATGCTTCATGATGCGTGGATGCATGAATGAACAAACACACACAAGGCTTTGGTTCAAAGCTTGCATGAGGTCAAAGGTTCAACCCTCCCAAATGAATGTACTAGGGGTTTATTTGTACTTGTACAATGGGTTCTACAAGTTCCCATAATCATTGTCCCATCTTTCGGATATTATCAATTTCCCAACTCACTTGGTAATTAATAATATTCTCAAAAGAGTCTTATCCAAGTGTAGTATCTGTCGCTCCCGGGATTTTCATCCTAGTACAAACACGAAAGTGGCGCGGAAAAGGTAGAGTCACCAGCTAGGAATTTTTATCCCAAAGGAATGGGAAAGGTAAGGCTGCACAAATCTAAGAAAGAAGGAAAGTATGAGGCCTTGCGAACCAAAGATCTAGGTTCGGGAGTCGTTTACGACCTGGGAAGGTATTAGAACCCTAGACTATTCGTCATACCCGACGGGATCCACGCTTGTTTGTTTTGTTTCAAAAGGTAAAAGAATATAATTGCTGCTGATTGGAAGAATTGCTATCTGGAATGGAAGTTAAATGAGAAAGGGAATTAGAAAAGAGAATGAAAAGAAGAGGGGGGGAAATGTAGGGAAAATAAAGAATGTGCTCGAACGGGCCCTACCCCGCTGCCTACGTACCACATCGGGAAAATGAGGATCAGAGTCGACGTAGTTCGCCTAACTAAGGCGGGAACTTTGTTTGTATTTTTTATGCGCTGGAACTGCTTATGTCTATGCTCAGGTGTTGCAGGCTCGTCTGGTACGAGTACGTTTACTGTCTTGCAAATGAGACAAGTCGTCACAAGTTCACGTTTAGAGTGAGTGAGGTGAGAAGAGAATTCCCGCAGGAAAGTCGCTTATTGTTTGTTGTTTGCTTTTTAAGAGTTTTCTATGAATTTGGCACAAGAAATTGAATTCAAACTCTTTTCCATGGAATGTGTGCTTGCTACCACATTCCAAGATGGAATAGTAGAACAAGCACACCAAGTAAGGAGAATTCATCCAAGACTTGTTTCCAAGGATTAGGGTCTAAGTTCACTAGCTTGTTGAACTTATTACATGTTTTTGTAGCTTGTGAAGAAGTATCTTTTAGATTTTCTTTGTGAAATAACCTCTTGATCAGACTTGTGCATCATGCTAGACAAGCTCACACTATTCCAATATGGAATGAATATAAGTTCCCCATGGAATAAGGCTATACACAAGAGATTCTTTCATGCATTTATTAAGTCTTTTTTATTTTGTTTGAAGATGAGAAAAGAAGACTCAAGAGGCAAAAGGTAAAAGCTAAAGGGGGATTAAGACACAACCCTAAGTTATCTTATTATGTACAAGAGGTGATCCTATGGTTTATGAGGTATTCTAAACCAAAGGAAAAGAAAAGCAAGTTAAAGTTTAACTTACTTCCTAAGGAAGTTAAGTTGAATCTAAAGAACAAAAGGGGAGCCTATGAACAAAGCACCAAGTGCTAAGGCACATACAATTAAAATTCATAAGATATAGAAATGAAGTAATGCTTACCTCAATCTTCCACCCTTCAAAACAAATGTTAGCATGATGAAGTAATTTGAACAATTATAACATGGCAAAATTCAACTAACAACTCACACTAGCTAATAAGAGCCCTAATGAACTTCTAAGCCTAAAACTAAGTTCTAAAGCATCTTACATGCTAGCTAACTTCTAAGGGAAATATTTAAATCATATCCAAAGTATCTAGAGGGATGAAGTGAATCAAATTCAAATTATGCCCTAAAGTGTTGTTAAACCCTAATGGAACCTAAGGATGAAGTTGAAAGGGAAACCTAAGTATTTTATCATATTAAAATCTCCTAAAATCAAAGGTGAGTGAAAAGTATGTCGCTCCCAAAGATTTGCATCCCTATGCAGACGCGAACGGTCGACGAAAAGAAAAAATGAAAAGAATTGAATAGAGTCGCCAGCTAGGCATTTTTATCCCGAAGGAAAGGTAATGCTGCATAAACCTAGAAAAGGATGGATAAGAGGGTTGCGAACCAGAGAAACTAAGAAAGGGGGTTGGTTACAACTTGGGAAGGTATTAGCACCCATATTGTCCGTCGTACTCGACGGGATCCACGCTTACGAGATTGTGTTTAAAAGGGGTAGGTGTATGTACTATCTGTGTGCAGAAGCTAAGAATGAATGTACAGGTGTCAGTGCAAAAGGTAAATTGCTCAGGAACTGAAGCTTTGAAGGAATGCTGAAAGAGGGGGAAGACACAAAGACTATTGTTCGATAACTGTTAAGTTATGCCTACGTATCCTCTCGTGCAATGAGGAAGTCAGAACATCGTAGTTCGACTCAAAGATACTGAAAATAAATTGACTGTGAACTGCTTACTTGCCTATGCTCAAGTGTATGACTCGTCTGGCTCGAGTGTTAACTATCTTGCATTAGACGGAAAAAGCGAGTTCTCGTTTATGAATGAGTTTTATGAGAAAAGAATCCCGGAGGAGACGATTATTGTTTGTTTTTTGTGCTTTTATTCTTGTTATTGTTTTTGGTGTTTGGCATAGGATTATGAGCTTAAGCCTAAATCAAGGGTTATAAACTCATTATATCCTCCCTGATTAGGGATAATGAGCTTACTTAAGTATGAGATAAGCATCTCAACTTAATTACCATGATGATAGAGGATTAAGATCATTAACCTACCTGTAATTATTTAGATGTTTTTGGGTTTTTGTTTAGTGTTAAGTAATGAGTTTAATCTCTGATCACAGATTAGTGAACTCATTACACATTCCTAATAGAAGGATAATATATGAGAACACTTAAGCTGAGGAAGATACCTCAACTTAATCCATGGTTAGGGATTAAATTATTTATATAACAAGCCTTTATTAAGTGAATTTTAATTAAGGGATGAGATTAAGAAGTGGATTTTAATTGTGTAAGACAACTTGAGGAGGACTTGTCCATTAAACACTATGGTTAGTCCCTCTTAACCATAAGGAAGAGATAGAACCCTAATGTAAGGCCCAAGTTACAAGATAAAGTCTTGGTAATTATTAATGTGATTTGATTAAGAGGTGTAAAAAAATTAAAGGTTTAACACTTAGGATTGCAGTTATACACTCCATCCTAAGAGAAGAATGCAGGCATAACCCTAATTCAAAGTCCTAAAGCTTTAAGAGTTTAGTCTCTAATTATTGTGATGAGAAGAGAGACTCAAGGAGACTCAAAGGTAAAAGACTAAGGGAGACTATACATAACCCTAAAATTTATCATGCTTGGGTATCCTATGGTTTGTTAGGCTTAAGAGAAAGGATCTTCAAGGCCACCAATGGAAGAAGCAGATGAAAAGAGAAGGAAGAAGAGGAATAAGTTACTTACTTCCTGAAGAAGATAAGTAACTTAAAGAAAGAAAATAAGAAGAAAGGAACACAAGTGAAACAAGTTCACTTCAAAGACAAGTAAATATGCATATGAAAAGGAAAGAAAAGATGGGAAGTGAAGGCAAATCAACCTCCCAAATAACTTTCCAAATGTTTATGAAAAATGTTAGTATGAAAGCATAAGACATAAAGCAAAAGGAAATGAAATGAAATGAGATGTGAAGACCAAAGTCAGAAGTGAAAATGCAATGTAAAAGGCATATGAGATGATGTAAAATCATACAAGATTCATATGAATGATCGTACAAAGATGAGATGCAAAGGAAGTATGCTTAGAAGCTTGGAAACACATGGATGTTCATGAAATGCAATGGATGCAAAGCATAGAAAACGAATGAATAAATGATCAAGAAATGTTCAACCATGTCTTAAGATGTCTAAGATGTCATACAAATGCTTGAAATTTCATGACAAATTCACATGATGATGATATGCAAAGGTGAATGCAAATGAACATGAGAAATTAGGGTTTTATGAATGTATGAGATGCAAATGACCAAAACAGAAGCATACAACATGATAAAAAATTCAAATCAAGCTCAATCAAACCCTAAACCTATATAAGATCAAGCCCCAAAGGAGAAGGTCAGAAGCTAATCCTATTGAAAGTTATGGATTTCCTAAGTTTGCTAGGGTTTTTGGGTGATTCTTAAAGGAAAATGAAAATCAAATTGAAAATGCAAGATGAATTTATGAGAAACATAACCTAGAAACTACATGCAATATGTGAAACAATGCAAAAAGAATCAAGTTCAAACTCATCATGGTTAGGCAGGAATGAATTTTTCAAATTAAGGTTAGAAAAATGTGATTTTAAAGAACCATAATTCAAAGAAAATTGTGAAATTATGATCAAACCTAAAAATAGATTTGTATGATAAGTTTGAAAATGTTTCTAAATGTATTGGAATGGTTCATGAATTTTTTGGTGATTTTTAGAAACCTAAATTTATTTTTAATTAATTAAAATCCATTAATTAATTAATTAAAAATAACATTTAAAATATTTAAAAATACTTTTTAAATGCAAAAAATAAAATAAAAATCATTTTTGGGTTAAGAAAAATATTTGGATCAGAAATGCAAATGATTATATTTTTTTTTTATGTTTTTAACTATTTTAAATAAAATATGCAAAAGAAATGAACAAAAATGAAATAAAAATAAAATAAATGGAAAGTAAACAGGTCCAAGGGTCAGGATTCAAATGGAAATGGAGGGAGTTGACTGGCGCATGATTGTGTAGTCAGGATTTGATCTGGAAATATTTAAATTAATCCTAATTAATTAACCTAATTAAACAGATTAGGGCTTTAATGAGGCAATCTAGGCACTACATTCACGCGCGGGAAGCAAGATCCTAAGGTCCATATTTAAACTGAGCCTAAAACCTAATTAAACCCTAAGTACTTTCAGGTGACCGGAACAATGTTCCGGTCATCTTCTCCGGTGAGACAAAAACCTAACTCTCTCCAAACCTCATATTAATGCATCAAACTCTCCAGAAATGATTCATAAGCAACATTAAACAAGAATCCAGGCATAAAATTCATTTATATTTCATCAAAAACATGAATCGAAGCAAACAAAATTCACGGACAAAATTTCAGAGCAAGCATACATGGCCATTTCTCAACCATTTTCAAAACAAAATACATCCCAATGATCAGTGGAGCATGCAGATTCATATTGTAACTTAAAAAACAAGTTCTGGAAAAATTGTTCTTGAGGTATACCTGAGGTTGAGCTTTCTGATTCTGGGCTTTCTGGACCTCTCTTTGGTGCAAATCAACTCCAATGGGCTTCCTGAAGATGCTTTGATGCTTGGAACAAGCTTGCAATGGCTGGTTTTGATGATTCAACTCTGCTGCACCAGAAATCATATCCTTGCTTTGTGAGCTTTCAGGCCATTTTAGTGGATGGTTTATGTTCTATGAGTGATTTGAAGATGATTGGTGAAGTTTGTTTTGAAGTTTGATGGCTGGTTTTTCAAAATCGAAGAAGGGAAGCTTTTGGTGATTTTTGTGAATGCTGAGTTCTTGGAGGTTTCAGGATTGATTGTTGTGTGCTTTGGAGTGCTTGAGGTTAGTAAAAACAAATGTGATTGGTTCAGAGAGTTGTTGTGGCCTATTGTGATTGGTATGGGCAAGTTGAAAAAAAGTCAACAACTTTGTACTTCAAGCATGGGCCATGGCAGGAGCTGCTCAAAGAGGTTTCTGGCCTCAACAAGATTCATGGAGGGCCATAGGATTGGTTTTATGCAGCTGGCACAAGTGGATGGAAGGTTCCAAGAGGTTTTGCAAAGTTTGTGTGCTTTGGCCATTTTGAGATTTCTTAAGGATCAAGTCATGAAAACTATGCAATATTGGGCCAATTCTGATCTTTGGAAGTTGTATTGACATGTTATGATGCATAGAAGTTGATTAGAGGTCATAAAAGGGCATGGCAAGTGAAATTGCAAAATTCCCTCTTTGGCATGAACTTGAAAATTATAGGATTTTTGCCAACTTTGAAAGGCCATATCTTGAGTTCTAGGATGAATCAAGAAATGTTCTAGTAATTTTTGAACATGGGAAGACATAATCTACTACTTTCATGTTCAAGAATTTTTCATTTGAAGCTTTTTTGGTCATGAAAGAATAGGTTGAAAATCTTTCCCAAAATGGAAAGTTTCCATTACAAGTCATTTCCAAAAATAGCAAGCCTGCATTTGGCCTAAAATTCTTCAACTTTGTGAACTTCCAACCACTTATAAGATCAAATAAAGATCATAGAGACTCAAAAGGATGATGATGACCCTTTGGTACCCTTGTTGGGGACCTCAGATGCCCTGATTTTGACTTTACTTGCTCAAGAAGTTACCTAATGATCAGATGACTTCCACAGTGAATTTCTTCATAAAATTTGGTACATATGATCCTTATAACATATTAAGACCAATAGAAACAAAAATGACCAAAAAAATTGGGATTAAGGCCTCTGAAACCAAAACCCTAATTTTGGTCATCTGTGTAGGAAAAACCCTAGCTCTGCTTCCATGCCTTTGCCATTCTTTGTCATTTTGTGACTTCAAAGACTTTGGGGAGCATATTATGATCATGGAACACACATGGACCCTCTTGGAAAGCTTCAAAACCATTGGGATGACTCAGATTGATTTTTGGATTGCTCAGATCACAAATCCTGGATGCAGATGAAAATGGAACTATGCAGTGAAACAAATATGCAATATGAGATGGTATGCTTATACTAAAAAAAAAAATGAAATATCACAAGCCAATGTGTGAGAAAAAGTGAGGGCATATTTGGGGTGTTTACAACTGCCCATATTCAAGCATAAGTTAGAAAAGTCGGGTGCAAGTGCCTGGCTTAACAGACAAACAAGATAACTTGTGGTTGAATACCAACGACAATCCACAATTTGCAGTCGTTGGGGAGAAGAAGAAAAGGGATATAAATTGTAAAAGATGGTATAGTATGATTATCAAATGAAGGCGATGGAGGACGACCATCGAGCAGAGGATGATTGATGGGGATAAAATGGTAAGCTAAGCAATGACGGGGACGACCAATAAGCTGGGGAAATAAAGAGACCACGACGCGGATGGACATCGGGTAAGGAAATAAAACTCTCTGGGGGTTAAAGAAATGAGGATAGCACTGACGGGGACGACCATCATGTTTGGAAAGTAAAGTAAACAACGATGGGGACGACCATCGGGTGAAAGAATAAATGAAATAATGATGAGGGACGGTCATCAAAGGTGAATGACGATCACCTAGCTGGGGACGGCTGCTGAAAATATCATGATATAGGACGAATGTCGTATAGAAAAGGCCAACAATGGGGACGGCCATCGGATAAGCATGAGGAAATACGATCATCAGGAGGTGAAGGACGATCACCTAGCAGTGTACGACTGCTCTCAGGGATTATCACGACATAGGACGAATGTCAGATAACAAGATCAACGATGGGGATGGCCATCGGATAAATGATGAGGGACGGTCATCAAAAGGTGAAGGACGATCACCTAGCAGGGGACGGCTGCCGAAAGTATCACGACATATGATCAATATCGGATAGAAGAAAGTTGTTTTGTTGGCGACTTACTGGGGAATGGTAAACATAGACGAGTGCTTACGTCTTCAAAAATAAAAGATATAAGTGTTTTGACGGTGTGTATAGACTAAAGATGCAGACGAGCATCCTTAGGACCATGATACAGACGAGTATCGATAGAAGAAAACGCTGACACGTGTTTAAGGATGATAATATGAACGAGTATCAATCGGTTAAGCAAGGAACATAGACGAGTGTTGAATCTGCTGAGGGGTGGTATATATAAGATACAGACGAGTATCAAAGACTTCTGTATAAGTATGCATAAGTTTGATCTGCCGGGGAGATATGTGCAAGACACAAACGAGTGCCGAAAAGAGAAAACATAAACAAGTATCTGTATTTGAGAGTGCAAAGGAAATGCTTTGGCTTTTATCTGCAGGGGAAATGGCTTTTATACATTGTTGGTGAAGTGATGATGGTATTTCGAGGTGACTGACTCGAACCTGGCTCGTGATCATGCAAATGTTTGATTTTTTGCCGTAATGCTCCGCTTTAGACGGAATGCTACGCTTATTTTGGTAAAATATGATGCGAATGTTATGATTATGCAAATGAGAAACTTGATCCAAAATCCGGATCCTATAGGGATAAAGATCTCTGGATGATCTGTTTGGAGGGAGAACTCAGCTGGGGAAAGAGATCATTGATTGATCTGTCCGGAGGGAGAACTCCTAACATGGATGAAGAAGTTCTTAGCAACTCCGCTGGGCATGTGTTTCAGGCATTGCTCTACTGGGGAGGCAACTCTGTGGGGGAACAATTCCACCAATCCTGCTGAGGATGAGGGAAATATGGCATTTTTGATGGGGAAAAGAAAGTTCTTTGACCACCTTGCTATGGAAGAGTTGTTAGTCATTGCTCGGGAGGTTCCGCTTGGGTAAGAGATAACTTATGGGAAGTAGTATGCTGGGGATTTAATGCTCAATATGCCCCATGTTGCAAAAGACTATCTGCCTTGAGTACCTACAACCTGTTAAGACAAAGGAAAATGCACAAGTGTCCTGGGGTATCCTCAACCGGATTTCGTCATAGGAGTTAGATTTTCTTAAGAAATCATATTTCCTGCAAGCATTTTGTTAAAAAAGGCCTATAAGTTCCATGCAAATATTGTATTACGAACTCTGGATATTTTGCAAACAAAACAAAAGGTAAAAACAAAGTATGACTGAATATTCTGATTTTATTGATTTGTGTGCCCTGAATAGGCAAGTATAGTCAAAGAAGCCAATTCCCTGAAAGGAGGAAATTGTTGTAAATTGGGAAAATAAAAATGTTGGCAATGTGTAAGATGACGTTCCAGTGAGCTTCCTTTGCTATGACCTGTATGATCTTGATGTTCTTCTTATCTTGCTTTCTGAAGAAGGCTGATTCTGACTGACGCTTTGTCCTTTCGGAGCTTGCCATGTGGTGAATGATACAGACGACATCAGAATGCAGTTGTTCGCTTATTCCCGGATTTTGCATGGATCTTCCTTTCGGGTTTTCAATCCACCGGGATACCCATTTTTTCCTGAGCTGTCCAATGCGGCTTTTCAACTCAGCGGGTGTACACATTTGTTTTTTTATTTTTTCCCTTATTTTTTCCCGAGTCTTTTATTCCGTTTTTGACTCGCCGGGATGCCTTATTTTTGCCTGGACTTACATTCTGTTTTTATGTCCAGCGGGTCATTTTATGCGATGTATTTCTTAACTGCATCTGAATTCACAGGAGACGGGAAGTCTTCACCATACATGGTTGCGAGCATCAGGGCTCCACCCGAGAAGACTTTGGTTATCACGTAGGGACCATCATAGTTTGGTGTCCACTTGTCCCTGTGGTCTGTATGAGGAGGAAGGATTTTTTTCAAAATAAGCTCTCCCACTTGGTATTCCCGAGATCTGACTTTCTGATCGAAAGCTTTCTTCATTCACTTATGATATAACTACCCATGATAGATGGCAGCTAATCTTTTCTCTTCAATCAGATTCAGTTGATTATACCGAGACCAGACCCATTCTGCTTCATCCAGTTTTACGTCCATCATTACCTGTGAGGAAGGTAGCTCAACTTCAACAGGTAGGACAACTTCCATACCATACACAAGCTGATAAGGTGTTGCTCCAGTAGACGTTATGATTGAGGTTCGGTACCCATGCAAGGCAAATGGTAGCATTTCATGCCAGTCTTTGTAGGTAACTACCATCTTCTGTACAATCTTCTTGATGTTCTTGTTAGCGACCTCAACAACGCCATTCATCTTTGGCCTGTAAGGAGAAGAGTTGTGATGTTGAATTTTGAAGTCCCGACAAAGTTCTCCCATCATCTTGTTATTCAAATTGGAACCATTATCAGTAATGATTCGCTTGGGAACTCCATATCGACAAATGATATCCCTTTTCAGAAATCTAGCTACCACTTGTCTGGTGACGTTTGCATACGAAGCTGCTTCAACCCATTTGGTGAAGTAATCAATGGCTACCAGGATGAATCTGTGACCATTTGAAGCAGTCGGTTCAATCTTTTCAATCATATCAATGCCCCACATGGCAAATGTCCAAGGTGAAGACATCACGTTCAAAGGATTTGGAGGCATATGCACTTTATCTGCGTAGATCTGGCATTTATGGCACTTTCTGGAATAGGCACAATAGTCTGCATCCATTGTGATCCAGTAGTAACCCGGTCTTAACAACTTCTTTGCCATTGCATGTCCTCTGAAATGGGTTCCGAAAGAACCTTCGTATACTTCGTGCATCAGTAGGTCCGCTTCCTTCTTGTCAACACATCTGAGAAGGACCGTGTCGAAGTTTCGCTTGTATAAAGAACCATCATCATTGAGGAAGAAACTGCCGGCCAACCTTCTTAATGTCTTCTTATCATTAGATGATGCCCCAGGTGGGTATGTCTGATTCTCCAAGAAGCATTTGATGTCATGGTACCAAGGCTTGTTGTCATTGACAGTGTCCACAGAGAACACATATGCCGGCATGTCCAGTCTGGATACCAAAATCTGAGGCACATAATTGGCAGCTTGTACTTTGATCATAGATGAAATAGTGGCCAAAGCATTTGCAAACTGATTCTCATCTCGAGGGATGTATTCAAGCTTAACTGTTGCGAAGAAGGTCAACAATCTCCTCGTATAATCACGGTATGGAATCAGATGCTCCTGATGAGTGTACCATTTGTCGTTGGTCTGGTTGATTACCAAAGTTGTATCTCTGAATACCTTCAAAGTTTTTATCCTGAGGTCAATGGCTTCCTCAAGACCCATGGTACAGGCTTCGTATTCCGCTTAGTTGTTAGTGCAGGCAAAGGTGAGTTTTTCCGAGAAAGGCATATGAACTCCTTTGGGTGTGATAAGTACTTTACCAACCCCACGACCGTTACAATTAACTGCCCCGTCAAACATCATAGTCCATGCTTCTTCTAGGTCAGGCCCTTCAGTGTGAACTGGCTCTTCACAATCTTTTGCTTTCAAGAACATGATGTCTTCATCAGGGAAGTCAAATCTCATGGGCTGGTAATCATCAATGGGTTGCTCATCCAGATAGTCAGACAATACACTGTCCTTGATGGCTTTTTGAGAAGTGTACTGAATGTCATACTCTGTTAGAATAATTTTCCATCTTGCAACCCTTCCGGTAAGTGCTGGTTTCTCAAATATGTACTTGACTGGATCCATCTTTGAGATCAACAAGGTAGTATGAGTCAACATATATTGTCTTAGTCGGCGAGCAGCCCACGCTAAAGCACAACAAGTTTTCTCAAGTAGTGAATAATGTTGTTCACAGTCGGTAAATTTTTTGCTTAGGTAGTATATTGCATACTCTTTTCGACCAGACTCGTCATGCTGGCCCAACACACACCCCATTGACCCTTCTAATACTCTCAGGTACATTATCAGAGGTCTTCCTTAAATTGGAGGCATGAGAATTGAAGGTTCTTGCAGGTACTCCTTGATCTTGTCAAACGCTTTCTGACAATCATCGTTCCACCTAACTATTTGTTCCTTTCTTAACATCTTGAACAACGGTTCACAAGTTGCAGTGAGGTGAGATATGAACCTTGAGATGTAGTTCAATCTACCTAAGAACCCTGAATGGCTTTGACTTTGTCGGGATCCACCTCAATTCCCTTTTCACTTACAATAAAACCCAGCAGCTTACCGGAACGTACCCCGAATGTATATTTGTTGGGGTTCAACTTCAGCTGATACTTCCTCAAACGCTTAAACAACTTCAGCAGATTCACCAGATGATCTTCTTCAGTAAGGGACTTGGCAATCATATCATCCACATAGCATTCGATTTCTTTGTGGATCATATCGTGGAATAACGTTACCATAGCCCGTTGATACGTTACACCGGCGTTCTTCAGTCCAAACGGCATTACCTTGTAACAAAATATGCCCCAAGGTGTGATGAAAGTTGTTTTCTCCATGTCTTCGTGTGACATCTTAATCTTATTGTATCCAGAAAATCCGTCTATGAAAGAAAAGACCGAGAACTAAGTTGTGTTGTCTACCAATACATCAATGTGTGGTAATGGGAAATCATCCTTCAGGCTCGCTCTATTTAGGTCCCGGTAGTCCACACACATACGCACCTTGCCATCCTTTTAGGTACGGGTACAATGTTAGCAACCCACGGCGGGTAACTAGTTACAGCAATAAAACCGGCGCAACCTCTTCCTTAATCTTCATGGCCATATTTGGGCGAGTGCGGCGCAACTTCTGTTTAACTGGTGGGCAATCTTCTTTCAATGGTAGCCTGTGCATGACAATATTTGTATCTAGTCCTGGCATATCTTGATAGGACCAAGCAAAGACGTCGACATATTCCTGAAGCATACTGATGAGCTGTTCCTTTACTGGAGCTTACAGACTGGCCCCAATCTTCACTTCTTTCATATCTTCCTTGGTACCAAGATTAACAATTTCAATTTCCTCCTGATGAGGAGTAATCACTTTCTCTTCTTGCCTCAACAACCTGGCCAACTCTTCAGGCAACTCATAGTCTTCATCAACCCCTTCATCTGCTTGATTAATTGGATTGTCGAAGTCATACAAGGTCATAGCAGTGTTGTTGTCGGTGCAATCTGGAGGATTATCTCTGCAAGGGTTGAGATTTATTATTTTTAGTGATTGATTTTAATCTTGTTCAGAAAAAAGTGTGAATGAAGTTATTATTTTGAAAACATTGCCATTTATTGGTTTGTGCGAAAAATAACAAAAATGAAAAGACAGTGAGCGAAAAAGAAAATCGTTTGCAAGAGATGTCCATTGTTCATTGATATTCCAATTGCACAAAATACAAATATGACCCTATTACAAAATGATTCCTGACACCTCGGGCAAGATGCAGGACTTGATGCATGCTTAAGCAGGAAATAATAATTACTCTGCAGGAGTAACCCTTATAATTTCCTGGGAAGACCAGTTAAGGACTTGTTGGCCCGAGATCTTTGGACGAATCCAGCTCTCCAGGTTGAGGTTGCTTTCAGCCTCGTCTTCCACATTATTGACAGCATCTGGGGTCAGCATTCCCCCACTTACGAACTTGGGCTCTTTAGCAGCCTCTGCTTGATCTTGTCGGGATGGTTTGTAACCAAAACTGAATTTGTCTTCTTTCTTCTCCACAAGTAGCAGCTTGCCCCAGCCTTGGGCGCTTCCATATTCAACAACCTTCCAAGCTTGTTGGTAGGAGACAATTGAAGTACCCATCCTATCCTCCTAGGATGCAGCAAATACTTCAATTGTCGCCTCATTGAAGTTCAGTGCTTCGAAACCTTGGCTCATGGTCTCGTGGATTTCACCATCCATCTCAATATATGTGTAGGTAGCCAGATGGCTAACAAAAATGTCCTCTTCCCCACAGATTGTGATAATTTTCTCTTCCCACTCGTATTTTAATTTCTAGTGAAGGGTCGACGTAACTGCACCAACAACGTGAATCCAAGGTCGACCCAACAAACAGCTGTAGGCCGGCTGAATGTCCATCACGTAGAAAGTAGTTTTAAATACATGTGGGCCAATTATCACAGGAAGTTCCACTTCTCCAAGAACAGACCTCTTGGAACAATCAAAATCTCTGACCACCAGATTGCTTGGCCGGAGAGCTATACCATCATATTCAATCTTAACAAGGGCTTTCTTTGGTAAGACATTGAGTGAGGACCCAATGTCAACTAGAACATGTGAAAGCACAACCCTTTTACACTCTAGGGTGATGTGCAAAGCTTTATTATGATGACGACCTTTCATAGTCAAATCAACATTGGTGAAGCCTAGTCCATGACTAGTATTAACATTAGAAACCACCGTCTCTAGCTGATTTACCGTAATCTCCTCAGGCACGTAGGCTGCATGCAGGAATTTAAGTAATGCATCCCGATGAGCTTTGGAATACAATAGTAATGATAGAATGGAGATCTTGGAGGAGTATGGTGGAGCTGATCCACAACCTTATAATCGCTTCTCTTGATTATCCTCATAAATTCATCCACATCCTGATCAAAGGACGTCTTATGAGCTTCTTTTGCCACTGGTTCTTCAGGTACCACATTTTTTCCTTTAGCTTTGGCAGCAGCCTCTGCCTCAGTGTCAACTCTTGGAATTTGTGACGCGAAGAGACGTCCGCTTCGAGTGAAGCCTCCGCCTCCACCGACATTATCGACCTGTGGTGTATAAGTTGAAGAATCAAGAGCGACTTTATTCCCATTGCAGTAGAGGTCTGAACCATAATGCCATGGCACAACATTATCTTTTTCATACGGAATGGGTCCAAGTACCGTGATGGTGACTGGACTAACTGCGGGGGGAATAGGGACTATTATTGTCTGTGGATCGTAATATATGTTAACAGGACTTCTGACTGATGGTGGTAGTGAAAGACTGAAGCTGGGTTGTTGTTGAGATTGTTGCTGAAAATTGTTGGAATCAGGGACCATTGTCGGGTCGTAATATATGGTGACTGTGGAGATGTCATTATTAATGGTTGTTGTTGTTGTAGATGCAGATGTGGTTTAACTAATGTCCGTTGAAGTAGTAGAAGAGATGATTGTTGACTTTGTAGCGGAGTCTGTCGGAACAATTGTTTTTGAAGTTGTAAGAGGGGTGCTTGTTGGTACTATAGGAGGAATTGTTGATGTTGTAGAAATCGTTGATGTTATTTGTAAGATACCTTCTCTGATAAGGCCATTGATGCCACTTTTTAAACTTGCACAACCATTGGTGGAAACTTTGCAAGATTCACAGCAGGCCTCACAACCTGGGAACACCTGGCATTTTAAAAGTTGGGCTTTAACCTCTGCCAGAGGTGTTTGAATACTTGCAGTATCTTCAATTAGGTTCACGGGTTGATCTTCCTCAATTGCATTTATCCTGGGCCCACCGTGGCTAGGCATAGGATTCTTTGTGACATTAGGAGGAGGTGCAAAATTTAAAGCCTTTGAATCAACTAGATCCTGGACCTTCATGTGCAAGGCTCTACACTTTTCCGTTGTATGGCCAGGTGCATTGGAATGGAAGGCATATCTAGCGTTGACGTCGTAATTCCTTGGAAGGTTCTGAGGATCTGGTGGAGCCAGAGTCCTCAATTCAACAAGATTGAGTTTCAAAGGTTGTGGCAATAAAGTGGCATAGGGAATCGGGATAAGATCGATTACCCTGTTGACTTGAGATGGCCTTTGCTGGAAAGGACGTTGCTGTTGGTTGTTGTTGTTGTTGTTGTAAGACCTTTGTTGAGGAAAATGTTGTTGCTGAGGGAAATGTTGTGGTTGCGGAGAGTATTGTTGTTGAGGTGATGGAGTGGGAATTGTGACAGTGGCTATTGATCTTGGCATATACTGGGGCCTACCTCTGCCCATGTGTATTGAATTGGTTTCTCCCGACCTGCGAGGCCCTGCAAAAGGTTTCCTTGTGCTATTGGAGCTGGTGCCATTATCGGAAATCTTACCCATTTTTAAAAAACTTTCAATTTGTTCTCCTGCTATGACCACATCAGAAAAGCTAGTGGAAGAGAAAGCAATCAACCTATCAATGTATGTCCCTGTAGGGTGTTCATGAACATATCTGCCATTTCTCTTTCCGACATTGGAGGTTGAACAATAGCAGCTAACTGTCTCCACCTCTGAGCATACTCTCTGAAGCTTTCTCTGGAGGATTATGACATACCCATTAGGAGAGTTCTGTTAGGAGCCATGTCTAAATTGTATTGATATTGGCGTATGAAAGCCTCGGCCAAATCCTTCCAATTTCTGATTGTGGCCCTGGTCAGATGAGAGTACCATTCTCGGGATGCCCCAGTCAGACTATCCTCAAAATAGAACATCCACAGCTTTTCATCTATGGTGTAAGCCTTCAATCTTCCCAGAAAGGATTGAAGATGGGTGCGAGGGCAAGATGTTCCATTATATCTTTCAAAGCAGGGAGGTTTGAATTTGTGAGAAATTTTTACTCCCTCAACTAGGCCCATGTCCATAACATCAAACCCTAAGGAGTTTTGGGACTCCAGAGATCTCAACTTTTCTGCTATCTCATCCAGACGACGATCATAGATTTCATCTCCAGCACCGACTACAGTGAACTGTTCCTCTTGAGGGTCCTCTTGCAAGGCACGCCCTCCAGTGTTACCTTGGGTATTCCTGATAGCATTAACTTCAGGGTTGAGATGAGGCCCGAACTCCGGGGGGTCAGTACGTGGCTATACATGATCATTGTTGCTGGTACCCCCTATACTTGGGTGATTTTCTTTAGGAGTTTGCCGCTCGACCAACTCTCTCAATCTTTCTTGGATTTGGGCCAACCCAGTCATTATTCCCATGAACTGGTTCATTTGAGCCCTCATTTCAGTTCTTTCATTAGCCATCTGAGTTCTTACGTCAGTCAAATCTTGATGAACCTGGTCCATTTGTAAGCTCAGAAGGTTGTTTCTTGTTGGATACCGGTGAACTTTGTTGATGGGGAATACCCTCCTACGAGCAATGTTTCCTGAAATCACAACTTAGTGAGAAAACAACAACACAAATACCTACAAAACAAAGAATGATGTTAGTATGCAATGCAGTATGTCTATTTGTCTTCCAAGGGTATCCGATTTGGTTCTTTGGTTTTGACCTTCCAGACCTCAAGGAATGATGATGTTGAAGAGAAATGAAGCCCAAAGGATGTCACACAAACCATATATTAAAAAAGTAAAGATACATAGTTTATGATTACAACAAGTTCCCATGATGGGTCAAAATACAACAAAATCAACAAAAGTACAGACAAAATGAAATACAAGTACAAAGAAATCAAACATCCAGCCCAAAGTCATCCTCTTTGACTTCCTTCAGGAGAGCATCAGTCACTGGTCCAACCGGATGCTTTGTGATGGTCCTGATAAGAAGGTTCCTGGTAGCAATGGAACTTTTCAATTTCTTATGCTTGTCTTGGTCTTTTGATCTCTTCAACCCCGCCCGGAGTTTCAACTCGGAGATTTCCTTCTGTGCTGCTAACAAGGCTTCCTGACTCTTCTTCTCATTAGCCTCCAGCTGCTCTATCCTAGCCTGGGTCTTCTGATCTTCCTGTGAACGAGCCTCAGTGATTCTGATCCACCTAGCCTGACTCTCTTCCAAGTAGTGCTCAGCTCTGGCTTTCTGAATCTTAACTTCTTTGCAAGATTTATTTAGTACCAACTCCCCTGATCGGGTCCTTCTGATGCAATCATCTGTCTTCTCAATCTTGGTCATATACTCGATCCGGAGCTTTTCTAACCTTTCATTGTCCAGACGACTATCATTCCTCTCCCAGAGGGTCTTCTTTAGAGCTTCAGAAAGCTGAGTATTCCTTTCTTTCAGCTTCTCAAATTCCTCTAAACTGACTGTAGCTACAGGCTCTACTGTTGATGGTCCAGGCACATTCTCCAGGGTGAATAGCATGCGGGTGATCTGTCCTCTGATACGAGACCAATCAATGTACTGAGCTGAAGCTATGTTGTTGCACTTGCCAAGAATAGCAGTCCTTTTTGTCTGAATGTTATCCCAAGCCCAGGCTGCTTGTCAGACGATAACATGACTATTATGAATGTCACAGTAGAGGGTTTCTGATAAGTCTTGCTCTCTCGGTGGATGTACTAAGGCATACCCTAGCTGCCTTTAGAAAAGCAAAGGGTTGTAGTTGATGCAACCTTTCACTCCAATAAGAGGTACATTGGGATATTGCCCACAGCTTGTAATTATGTTCCTGGCCTTGGTGCTCTGAGTGCACCACCTGATGTCTTCTGTAGTGAGAGCAATAATTCTCTTAGCTTGACTGATGAGGATTCAAGAAAACTTTTGTCTTTGGCAAGTGTATCAATAACCAACAATAGAAGAGAGGTGCACAACATCTGACTAATCTTCCCCTCTGTTTCTCATTCCTTTGATGCACTGAGTAATAGAAATCCCTGAGCAAGGTAGGAACTGGATTCTTCAACAAGAAGAGATGGATAGCACTCTTGATTACAAACTTAGGATTGTCTGCAAACAAGATGATACCATATATGCTAAGGGCCAGGAGAGCACAAACAGTGTCCCACTTCCCAACTGCAGCATGAATGGTGGCCTGAGTGATCAAGAAGTCCAAATGGAGGCCTGGGATCCCAGCCTTAGTGGTCATATGCTGATCAATGATGGTGGCTTCTAAATACAGGGCCTTAGTTATTTCCTCATTACTAGGAGCAGTCATCTCAGGGTTGAAAGGAATCCCCCTCCTGATGGGAACACCCAACAACATGGAAAATTCTTCTAGCAAAGGACCTAACTGAAAGTCTGGGAAAGTAAAGCATATGAGAGGAGGGTCATACAACTGAAGGCAAGTGTGGATCATACTCCTCTGTGATGCATCCAAGTCCATGATCATGTCCATAATACTACCATAATGTTCCCTGAATAAAGGGACATGATCAGGAGTGATGAGTGTCTGAATCTGCCTGATGCCTGCTAGAGAGGGCTCAAAGAAATGATAGGTAATGTTGCTCTTCCTGGATGGGTCCATACTGATAATGGATGCTGATGAAGATAACTGAGGAGAAACACTGGTGAAGACAACTGGTGAAGGTGCTGAAGAGAATCTCTGATGAGGATGGCTGAAGAATATATCTGATGAAGATACCTGAGCAGAAGAACAGTCAAAACCAAACCAAAGATGATGTGGATACCCTGTAAAACAAATAGAAAAATGTTAAAATGATGCAAGATGATGTATGCAGAATGATATGCAAGGGTTTGTGATCAAGTGCTGGATCTGTTATTTGCTTTGATAAAGGTCCATGTGTGTTCATAAGTCCAGATGAAGGCTAGAGAACCAGTAACCAGGTGGGGGGACTCAAATAAAGAGTCACAAGTCCAAGGTTTCATAAGATCAGTCCAAAATAGTGTAAACTTAACAAAATTAGTAACAAGGTATGATGAGGTCAAGGGTTCCTGCAAACCTGTAAACATCCCAAACCCCTCACAGGTATTGCTCTAGAACAAAGATCCTCAGACTTGGATCAGTTATGAGAAGTGTAAACACTTCTAACCCGGAGGTACAATGTTTACATTAATCATAAAGGATCCTCCTATAATTCACCTCAGATGCTGAAGGTCATCTAAAAAGGTCATCCAGACTTAGCAGGCTTCCTAGATAGCCCTAGTACTACAGGAAATCTGTAGCACAGAGTTCTCAAGAAGAAACCCATGTCTGAACCGTGTTTCATATTCCCGCACCAGACCAAAATGGAATGGGAAAGAATATGAAGCCACTCTATCCTATGTGTCACTCAGGCTCCCGGCATGGAACCTTACTCACTAAATATCCCTCCCACCAAAGTAAACAACAGATCCAGCACAATGATATGATGACAGTAATATGAAATGCATAAAACAATAAATGAAAGCGATAAATAAAGTTGTACAAAAAGCAATAAATAAAGCAATAAACAAAAGCACACATAACGCATAACACCCCTATAAACACAAATCAAACAAGCGCTAGGAGAAACCCTAAAAAAGAACCAGAAGCCCTGGTTGCAAGAAAACATATCCCCGACAGAGTTGCCAAGTTGTCGCTCCCGAAGATTTGCATCCCGGTAAAGACACGAACGGTCGGCGAAAAGAGAAAATAAAAAGAATTGAATAGATTCGCCAGCTAGGCATTTTTATCCCGAAGGAAAGGTAATGCTGCATAAACCTGGAAAAAGATGGATAAGACGGTTGCGAACCAGAGAAATTGAGAAAGGGGGTTGGTTACAACCTGGGAAGCTATTAGCACCCAGATTGTCCGTCGTACTTGACGGGATCCACGTTTACGAAATTGTGTTTAAAAGGGGTAGGTGTATGTGCTATTTGTGTGCAGAAGCTAAGAATGAATGTACAGGTGTCAGTGCAAAAGGTGAATTGCTCAGGAACTGAGGCTTTGAAGGAATGTTGAAAGAGGGGGAAGACACATAGACTTTTGTTCGATAACTGTTAAGTTATGCCTACGTATCCTCTCGTGCAATGAGGAAGTCAGAACACCGTAGTTCGACTCAAAGAGACTGAAAATAAATTAAATGTGAACTGCTTACTTGCCTATGCTCAAGTGTATGACTCGTCTGGCTCGATTGTTAATTGTCTTGCATTAGACGGAAGAAGCGAGTTCTCGTTTATGAATGAGTGTGATGAGAAAAGAATCCCGAAGGAGACAATTATTGTTTGGTTTTTTGTGCTTTCAGTCTTGTTATTGTTTTTGGTGTTTGGCATAGGATTATGAGCTTAATCCTAAATCAAGGGTTATAAACTCATTATATCCTCTCTGATTAGGGATAATGAGCTTACTTAAGTATGAGATATGCATCTCAACTTAATTACCATGATGATGTAGGATTAAGATAATTAACCTATTTGTAATTGTTTAGATGCTTTTTGGTTTTTTTTTAGTGTTAAGTAATGAGTTTAATCTGTGATCACAGATTAGTGAACTCATTACACCATCCTAATAGAAGGATAATAGATGAGAACACTTAAGCTGAGGAAGATACCTCAACTTAATCCATGGTTAGGGATTAAATTCATTATATAACAATCCTTTATTAAGTGGATTTTAATTAATGGATGAGATTAAGAAGTGGATTTTAAGTTTGTAAGACAACTTGAGGAGGACTTGTCCATTAAACACTAGGGTCAGTCCCTTTTAAACATAAGGAAGAGATAAAACCCTAATGTAAGGCCCAAGTTACAAGATAAAGCCTTGGTAATTATTAATGTGATTTGATTAAGAGGTGTAAAAAAATTAAAGGTTTAACACTTAGGATTAAAGTTATGCACTCCATCCTAAGAGAAGGATGCATGCATAACCCTAATTCAAAGTCCTAAAGCTTTAAGAGTTTAGTCTATGATTATTGTGATGAGAAGAGAGACTCAAGGAGACTCAAAGGTAAAATACTAAGGGAGACTATACACAACCCTAAAATTTGTCATGCTTGGGTATCCTATGGTTTATTAGGCTTAAGAGAAAGGATCTTCAAGGCTACCAATGGAAGAAGCATATGAAAAGAGAAGGAAGAAAAAGAATAAGTTACTTACTTCCTGAAGAAGATAAGTAACTTAAAGAAAGAAAATAAGAAGAAAGGAACACAAGTGAAACAAGTTCACTTCAAAGAAAATTAAATATGCATATGAAAAGGAAAGAAAAGATGGGAAGTGAAGGCAAAACCACCTCCCAAATAACTTACTAAAAGTTCTTGAAAATGTTAGTATGAATGCATAAGACATAAAGCAAAAGGAAATGAAATGAAATGAGATGTGAAGACCAAAGTAAGAAGTGAAAATGCAATGTAAAAGGCATATGAGATGATGTAAAGTCATACAAGATGCATATGAATGATCATACAAAGATGAGATGCAAAGGAAGCATGCTTAGAAGCTTGGAAACACATGGATGTTCATGAAATGCAATGGATGCAAAGCATAGCAAATGAATGAAGAAATTATCAAGCAATGTTCAAGCATGTCTTAAGATGTCTAATATGTCATACAAATTCTTGAAATGTCATGACAAATTCACATGATGATGATATGCAAAGGTGAATGCAAATGAACATGAGAAATTATGGTTTTATGAATGTATTAGATGCAAATGACCAAAATAGAAGCATATAACATGATAAAAAATTGAAATCAAGCTCAATCAAACCCTAAACATATACAACATCAAACCCCAAAGGAGAAGGTCAGAAGCTAATCCTATTGAAAGTTATGGATTTCCTATGTTTTCTAGGGTTTTTTGGTGATTTTTAAAGGAAAATTGAAATCAAATTGAAAATGTAAGATAAATTTATGAGAAACATAACCTAGAAACTACATGCAATATGTGAAACAATGCAAAAAGAATAAAGTTCAAACTCATCATGGTTAGGCAGGAATGAATTTTTCAAATTAGGGTTAGAAAAATGTGATTTTAAAGTACCCTAATTCAAAGAAAATTGTGAAATTATGATCAAACCTAAAAAGAAATTTGTATGATGAGTTTGAATATGTTTCTAAATGTATTGGAATGGTTCATGAATTTTTTGGTGATTTTTAGAAACCTAAATGTATTTTTAAATGCAAAAAATAAAAAAAAAATCATTTTTGGGTTAAGAAAAATATTTGGATCAGAAATGCAAAAGATTATATTTTTTTATGTTTTTAACTATTTTAAATAAAATATGCAAAAGAAATGAACAAAAATGAAATAAAAATAAAATAAATGGAAAGTAAACAGATCCAAGGGTGAGGATTCAAATGGAAATGGAGGGAGTTGACTGGCACGTGATTGTGTGGTCAGGATTTGATCTGGCAATATTTAAATTAAGCCTAATTAATTAACCTAATTAAACAAATTAGGGCTTTAATGAGGCAATCTGGGCCCTCCATTCACGCGCGGGAAGCAAGATCCAAAGGTCCACATTTAAACTGAGCCTAAACCCTAATTAAACCCTAAGTACTTTTAGGTGACCGAAACAATGTTTCGGTCATCTTCTCCGGTGAGACAAAAACCTTAATCTCTCCAAACCTCAAATTAATGCATCAAACTCTCCAGAAATGATCCATAAGCAACATTAAACAAGAATCCAGGCATAAAATTCATTTATATTGCATCAAAAACAAGAATCGAAGCAAACAAAATTCACGGGCAAAATTTCAGAGCAAGCATACATGACCATTTCTCAACCATTTTCAAAACAAATTACATCCCAATGATCAGTGGAGCATGCGGATTCATATTGTAACTTAAAAAACAAGCTCTGAAAAAATTGTTCTTGAGGTATACCTGAGGTTGAGCTTTCTGATTCTGGGCTTTCTGGACCTCTCTTTGGTGCAAATCAACTCCAATAGGCTTCCTGAGGATGCTTTGATGCTTGGAACAAGCTTGCAATGGCTGGTTTTGACGATTCAACTCTGCTGCACCAGAAATCGTATCCTTGCTTTGTGAGCTTTCAGGCCATTTTAGTGGATGGTTTGTGTTTTATGAGTGATTTGAAGATGATTGGTGAAGTTTGCTTTGAAGTTTGATGGCTGGTTTTTCAGAATCGAAGAAGGGAAGCTTTTGGTGATTTTTGTGAATGCTGAGTTCTTGGAGGTTTCAGGCTTGATTGTTATGTGCTTTGGAGTGCTTGAGGTTAGTATAAACAAATGTGATTGGTTCAGAGAGTTGTTGTGGCCTATTGTGATTGATATGGGCAAGTTTCAAAAAAGTCAACAACTTTGTACTTCAAGCATGGGCCATCGCAGGAGCTGCTCAAAGGGGTGTCTGGCCTCAGCAAGATTCATGGAGGGCCATAGGATTGGTTTTATGCAGCTGGCACAAGTGGATGGAAGGTTCCAAGAGGTTTTGCAAAGTTTGTGTGCTTTGGCCATTTTGAGATTTCTTAAGGATCAAATCATGAAAACTATGCAATCTTGGGCCAATTTTGATCTTTGGAAGTTGCCTTGACATGTTATGCTGCATAGAAGTTGATTAGAGGTCATGAAAGGGCCTGACAAGTGAAATTGCAAAATTCCCTCTTTGGTATGAACTTGAAAATTATAGGATTTTTGCCAACTTTGAAAGGCCATATCTTGAGTTCTAGGATGAATCAAGACATGTTATAGTACTTTTTGAAAATGGGAAGACATAATCTACAACTTTCATGTTCAAGAATTTTTCATTTGAAGCTTTTTTGGTCATGAAAGAATAGGTTGAAAATCTTTCCCAAAATGGAAAGTTTCCATTACAAGTCATTTCCAAAAATAACAAGCTTGCATTTGGCCTAAAATTATTCAACGTTGTGAACTTCCAACCACTTCTAAGATCAAATAAAGATCATAGAGACTCAAAATGATGATGATGACCCTTTGGTACCCTTGTTGGGGGCCTCAGATGCCCTGATTTTGACTTTACTTGCTCAAGAAGTTACCTAATGATCAGATGACTTCCACATTGAATTTCTTCATCAAATTTGGTACACATGATCCTTATAACATATTAAGACCAATAGAAACAAAAATGACCAAATTTTTTTGGATTAAGGCCTCTGAAACCAAAACCCTAATTTTGGTCATCTGTAACGGAAAAATCCTAGCTCTGCTTCCATGCCTTTGCCCTTCTTTGTCATTTTGTGACTTCAAAGACTTTGGGGAGCATATTATAATCATGGAACACACATGGACCCTCTTGGAAAGCTTCAAAACCATTGAGATGGCTCAGATTGGTTTTTGGATTGCTCAGATCACAAACCCTAGATGTAGATGAAAATGGAACTATGCAGTGAAACAAATATGCAATATGAGATGGTATGCTTATTAAAAATGAAAGATCACAAGCCAAGGTGTGAGAAAAAGTGAGGGAAAATTTGGGGTGTTTACAAAGTACAAAACCTAACACTAAATGAAGGATGAGATTAGATCATATGAGAAAAAAGAGATTCAAGTTAAGGAGATTCAAACATGAGATGGAAAGATGAAAGAATGAACATGAGAATATGGTTTTAGAAGTGAAACTAATGACTTAATAAGAAAAATAAAAAAAAAATGACCAAGGAAACTTGAACTCCTCATAAAAAAACCAGAGGCTTGATGAAAAGTTAGAATGAAAATTAGACTCACAAAATACTCACAAATGAAGTGGTAAGAGGTATCTTAAGACTAAGTGTCACAAATTAGGGTTTTAAGGATCTTTAAATGACAAATGAAATTCAAAAGAAATGCAAAAGGGTCTAAACTTGAGGTAAGCACATGACTTACCATGACCTAAAAATAAAAACAAAAATATATTTGGGAGGCTTAGGGATTCCTCTTAATAATGCAAAAAGGATGGACCATTTATCATTCATGGTTTTAGAGAACAAAATTAGACAAGAAGATTGGTCAAAAATGAAGAAAATGGGAAGAAAATTAAATGGGAAATTAATTCTGCCTTAAAAACTGGACAAAAATGAAAACCAAAATTATGGAAAATTAAAGAAAAATATGAGGATCATATATGAATTTTGGGGGAATTTTTAGAAGTGTTTAGGTATTTTTAAAAATAGAAAACGAAAACTGAAATATAATGAATAAAAGAAATTAAAAGGAACAAATTATATTGGGCCTGGGGGGTGAAAAAAACTAGGAAATGAACTGAATGGGCTCAAAGCAATACACATGGAGGGTGCTATTAGGAACCTAAACTTTTCCTTCATAAAATCAACATGTTAATGGCATGTGATTTTTTTATTTGTTGGCAAGATCATGGCCACTAGGTGGGAAAAGATCAAACAAACATATTATAAAGTTTAGGAAAATTAGGGCACACTGTTCAGGTCACCGGAGAGGGATTCCGGTCACCTTCTCCGGTGACCTCTGGTTAGGGCATTCTAAAATTAGACCAAAACTAGAAACTAAAACCATAGCTGGACTCGCCTCACACCAATGATCAATAATCTGGCCTGTGTCTTCATGTAAGGTTCCTATACTATGCAAATCGAAGCAAGCAATTTCAAACCTGAAAATTGAAACTAAGCACCTAGGGTGCATATCAACTTGCCAACATCACCAAAGCTTCTACCAAGCTCAAAGTCATACAAATCAATCAAAAATCATGGAAATTGTGCAAGATAGGTTCAGTGTGAAACCTGGAAATGCAGAGATGCTTGAAATTAAAGAAAACCAGCGATGAGGTTCCTCTTGATGCCTTGCTTGATCTTGAATGCTTGCAGAGTGAAATAAACACTCTGTGAGTTGAGGATCTTGAGAAGCTGATGAAAATGCAGAACAATTCCATTGGATATAGTGATGATATCTTGGAGAATTCAGGCTTCAAGTTCCATGGAAATTGTGTAGAACTTGATACTGATGATGACTTGAAGGAGGTTGGATCAAAATTGATGAAGATGAAGCTTCTTCAAATCGAAGTGCAGAAGAACTTCAAGATTATGTAGTGATGATCCTTGATGAATCAAGCTGTGAATTCCATGGATATGATGCAAAGCATGATGCTGATGATGGATTGAAAGAGATTGGATCAAAATTGATGAAGATGAAGATTCTTCGAATCCAAATGCAGAAGAAGAAATTGAGAGGATTTGATGAATGAAGAGTGAGATTTTGAGCAAAATGAAGTGTGTTCAATGAAGTTATGGTTAATTCCTTATATAGCATGAGTCAAGGATCTTAACCAGCTCAGTTAACATTTGTAACTTGAGTTAACTGAGTCAAGTTAGTTATGGTTGAGTTGAAGTTTGTTAAAGTGAGTTGGAGTGAGTTGAATGTGAGAGGAAGCAAATGGTTTGAAACTGAGTTTGCTTTGCTCGAATTCTATCCAATGTGATGAAGAACATGATCATTATGATGAAGTTTAGTGTGATGGACCTGGTTTAATCCATGTTGCAGCATGTATAAGATACTTGTCAAGATTGTTCCTCATGGTGCACATGGTAGCTAACATGATCATGCGACCATGTGATTGATTGCACCCTAAGTGATGAACTTAGTGAACTCAACATGTTCAAATACTGCAAACAAAACTTGATTGAATGAGATTGCAACCTCTGATCATTGTCTTGACAAACAAGAAACCATCTTGCAAGTGATGATCTTCCCTAGAATGTTTCTTCATGATCAAGGCACCAAATGATGACAATCTTGTGCTCAATTTGAACTGAATGCTTCATAGAATAAGATTGAAGTTCACACCAAATGCAAATGAAAAATCTAAGTTACTTAAATGTGACATTGAAAATAATGCAACATGACTATATTCTTGGTCTGCACAGATTTTGTCATGCCTTGTCAATTTGTGCCTATGGTGGATCAGGATGAGAACCCTACTTTGACCTTCCATAACTCTTAAACCACTGATCAAATGAACAATCTTTGAACATCAAAGTTGATGAAAATATGTAAATTAAAAAAATTGTAGTTCAAAGAAATTACATTTGAGGCTTTCATGATAAATAAAAATGGCTTAACTTGTTGACCCCCACCTGTTTGAGGAAATGCCAGGCAGGGCGCGTGCGCATGCCAGCAGGCTGCCTCAAACTTTGCATGATCATATCTCTCTCAATTTTAATGTTATGAGTGAGTTCCACATATGGATTTGAAGCTTAAGATGCCCTCTTTAATTGGCTCAAGGTAGAATTTTCATAGCCCTTGTATTTTTGGAGAAGGCCTCTCTTGAAGTGCCTGCAAAAATGGCCAAAACTTGCCATTTTTGGAAACCCTAATTATCCAAAAATGGTAACTTTTTGGTTTTCTTGATTTCTCTTGATTCCTCTATAATTCCTTGATAAAATTTGAACCATAGGATCTTTGTAACCCTAATTTCTTGATTTTGATATCAAAAAGTCAGGAGTTGACTTTTTCCTCAGCATGGTTGACTTTTCCCCAATTCCCTGATTTTTAATCATTTGGACAATTGAACCACTTCCCAAATGTTTCTATGGATTAAATATGAACCATAGGCACTTGAAATCATATAGAAGACAATGGAATCAACTTTGGATCAAAATTTCACAGAGAAGCCCATTATAATAGAAACCCTAATTTGGCCCCTTTTCATCAGGAGATGTTGCACTGCCTGCCTCCCTTAATCAATTCAATTATTTTCAAGGCTTGTGGCTTCAGATGAAGACTTGTGGGATGTTGTGAACCCTTTGCACATGGTTGAGAAGCTTTGTGGCTCCTTTGTTGTCCTTTTATAGCCTACGATTGCTTGTATCATTGATTACACACTTATGCCTCAACTATGATGAACATGATGCAATGTTTTTGATTGACTATGGCATAAATTTGAGTATGCAATATGATATACTAAATGTTAATAAAGTGAGGGAAAATTTTGAGGTATTACAGTTGCCCCTATTCAATCATCTGCAGACCTGAATGTATAACTGCAATGACTTTTAGACATTCAAGGTATGGAGTGATTGAATACTCGAATAAACCTGAAAATTTGAACTATGCGTGGATGAGGAGAATGCCATCTGCTTTTATTTATTATTATTTTTCTTGAATTGAACTCTGACAAGGCAAATGGAAACATAACTCGATGGAACGAGATCTTTGTACATAAACGAGAGCCCATGCAAACAGGATCGTTGTAAAAAACGAGAACTTGCGACGCGACTGTTGTACTAAACAAGACGCGAAATGGTGGCCTGTTGTACCAAACAAGGCTTAAAAACGAGACCATTGTACAAAACGGAACTCGAAGATGGAATGGGATCATTGTACATAAACGAGAGCCCAGGCAAACAGGATTGTTGTACAAAACGAGTTCCTGCGACATGACTGTTGTACCAAACAAGACGCGAAATGGGGACCTGATGTACCAAACAGGGCTTAAAAACGAGACCATTGTACAAAACGGAACTCGAAAATGGAATGGGATCGTTGTACATAAATGAGAGCCCAGGAAAATATGATCGTTGTACAAAACGAGAGCCTACGACCCGACTGTTGTACCAAACAAGAAGCAAAATGGGGGCCTCTTGTACCAAACAGGGCTTAAAAACGAGACCATGGTACAAAACGGAACTCGACGATGGTGAAAAGCATTGACTTGGATAGACAATGATGCTTGGAAAATGGTATTGGTATCCTCCGTGGGGAGTACTTCAGGTTGAGAAGATGTTTTGGGTCTTATGTAATATACCCCAAAACTGGCCCATGCTGGCATGCACATGTTTGAACTTATGGCATAATGCTCCATGATGATGGAAATGCTATGCTTTGGAGGATGCAAATGCAATGATGATTTTGCATATGCAAATAGAAAGAGATCTCCTGATGAGGAGACTGCAAGTATCCCAGGTGGCTTGACTGGGAAGAACTGATGATCACTGCATCGACCTGGTTAATCCTTGTTAGGAGAAAACGACTATGCGAGAATGTTGTTAATGATACGCCGGCTCTAAACTGCCGCCACTGCAAAAAATAAATTGGACTTTGAGATTAGAGATCCAAGACCCTGCTGGAGATGGACTCTTCTAGCTAGGCACACTACCCTTTGAACTCCGTTGGGGAAGTGGAAACCTTCTGACTTGGCTGGGGAACCAGATGTATGATAGTCTGCTGAGGTAGAAACTTTCCGGGGAGGAAACAAACTCCTTGTAATACAGGGGGATTTCCCCTATATTGAAGGGAAGTCTCTGTTTGGGGAGAACATCAATCTTCGGTTGCCTTGCTGAGGGAGACTTCAACTTCCAACTCTACTTGGGATATTAGGAGACACATGGGAAGACACTTGTTCTTGTTGAGAAATTCCTCTTGGAAGTTTGCTTTAGCTCTGCGAGCAACATTTGTACATGTATCCGCATCTGCATAAACATAACTGATAGTGCCTGCAACATGGAGAGTTAGTTTGGGTCTGTATGCCTCGGGCTTATGGCATGAATCACCACCCCGGTCACTTAACCCCTTTTTAGAGTTTCATTGAATGTTTTTGTCCTCCTGCGTGAGTTAGAAATCATTCAAATGTTCATAACACAATTTTAAATCACAATTTTTTGGACGTTTTTGCAATCAATCAATGTTAGATGAAAAACAAAACAAATGGTCATAGATTTAACTGAAATTTAATTTTATTGATTTGGTGAATGGCCCTGAATAGGCATTACATCAGGAAGAAGTCCCTGGAAAGAGGAAATCTCCCAAAAGGAAAACAAATTATCCTATTGGAAATGTGAAAAATGAATCTCATCAAGTTCCAACCCGGCTATGACTTGTATATCTTCAGGACTCTCCACTTATTTCGCATCTGAGAAAGGTGATTGGACTGGTCTTCAACCCTTGGGATGTATTTAGTTGCAAATGGATCACAAATCTCTCAGACCGCAGTCGTTCGTGTTAGTCCCTCTTTTTATGTGGATCACCCTTTCGGGTTTTCAATCCACCGGGATACCCTTTTTTGCCTGAGCTATCCGATGTGGCTTTTCAACTCAGCGGGTGTACATTTTTTTCTTCAATATTTTCCTAATTCTTGCCCGAGCCTTTTATTCTATTTTTGACTTGTCGGGATGCCCATTTTTGCCTGGATCTTTATTCTGTTTTTATCCAGCGAGTCTTTTTACACGAAGTATTTTCTTAATGCGTTGACAGGGGAATGGATGTCCTTTCCATCCATGGTTGTTAGCATCAAGGTTCCGCCTGAGAAGAACTTTTAAACCATGAATGAACCTTCATAGTTAGGTGTCCACTTGCCCCTGTGATCGTTGAGAGGATGAAGAATCCTTTTCAGCACCAGATCACCTGGTATGTACCATTGAGGCCGTACTTTCTTGTCGAAAGCCTGTTTCATTCGTCGTTGGTACAACTGTCCATGGCACACAATTGTTAGGCGTTTCTCTTCAATGAGGCTTAGTTGATTGTATCTGGACCGAATCCATTCAGCATCATCTAGCTTAACATCCATCATTATTCTCAACAAGGGGATCTCAACTTCGACTGGTAGGACTGCCTCCATACCATATACCAATGAGAATGGGGTTGCCCCTGTTGAGGTATGCACAGACGTTCGGTACCCATGTAACGCAAACGGTAGCATCTCATGCCAATCTTTATATGTTACAACCATCTTCTGCACGATTTTCTTGATGTTCTTGTTGGCCGCCTCGACAACGCCATTCATCTTCGGGCGATATGGTGAAGAGTTGTGATGCTCTATTTTGAAATCCTGGCACAAGTCAGCCATCATCTTATTATTGAGGTTAGATCCATTATCAGTAATGATTCTCTCGAGAACTCCATACCGGCAAATGATGTCTCTCTTGATAAATCGGGCTACCACTTTTTTAATAACATTGGCATAAGACGCCGCTTCGACCCACTTCGTGAAATAGTCTATAACAACTAGGATGAAGCGGTGACCGTTGGAAGTTGTTGGCTCAATTTTTCCGATCATATCAATTCCTCACATGGAGAACGACCAAGGCGAAAACATGACGCTCAATGGGTTCGGAGGTACATGGACCTTATCAACGTAAATCTGGCACTTGTGACATTTGCGGGAATATTTGCAGTAATCGGATTCCATGGTGATCCAATAATATCTCGATCTTAACAGTTTCTTTGCCATAGCATGTCCTCCAGCATGGGTACCAAAGGAGCCTTCACGAACCTCTTGCATCAACAATTTTGCTTTGTGTCTCTCCACGCATCTGAGCAGAACCATATCGAAGTTTCGTTTGTATAACACATCATCTTGATTTAAAAAGAATCCACCTGCTAGCCTTCTGAGAGTTTTCTTGTCTTTACTGGATGCCCTAGTCGGGTACTCTTGAGACTTCAAGAATTGCTTGATATCATGATACCAAGGTTTATTATCCTCAGCAATGTCAACTGCAAAGACATAGGCAGGTCTTTCAAGACGAGGGACCATGATTCGAGGCACATAGTTCTCTTGACATACTTTGATCATGGATGATAAAGTTGCTAAAGCATCAGTGAACTGATTTTCATCTCGTGGAATATAACTCAGCTTGGCCTTGGCGAAGAAAGTTAGCAACCTTATGGTATAATCCCTGTAAGGAACCAGGTGAGGTTGATGAACTAACCACTTGCCATTGACTTGGTTCACCACCAGAGAAAAATCTCCAAAGATCTTGAGGTTCTTGATTCGCAAGTTGATCGCATCCTCAACCCCCATGATGCAAGCTTCATACTCTGCTTCGTTGTTGGTACATTCGAAGGTCAGTCGAGTTGAGAAAGGCATATGGACACCCTCTGGTGAGATGATGACAACACCTACTCCGCTTCCATTTACGTTCACAGCTCCGTCAAACATCAACTTCTATTTGGATTCGAGGTCTGGCCTCTCCTCTGGAAGTGGTTCTTCACAGTCTTTCAACTTGAGGAACAAGATGTCCTCATCCGGAAACTCGAATCTCATGGGCTGATAATCGTCAATTGGCTGCTGAGCTAGGTATTCTGACAATACACTCCCTTTGATTGCTTTTTGCGAAGTGTATTGGATATCATATTCTATTAGAATCATCTGCCATTAGGCTACCCTTCCTGTTAAAGTCGGTTTCTCGAAGATATACTTTATAGGATCCATCTTGGAAATTAGGAGAGTGGTGTGAGTCATCATGTACTGTCTTAGTCGGCGAGCAGCCCATGCCAAAGCACAGCAAGTTTTCTCGAGTAGCGAGTAGCGTGTCTCACAATTGGTAAACTTTTTGCTAAGGTAATAAATGGCATGCTCTTTTCGACCAAACTCATCTTGCTGACCCAACACACATCCCATTGATCCTTCGAGTACGGTGAGATACATGATTAAAGGTCTCTCTGGCACTGGAGGCATGAGAATCAGAGGTTCTAGTAAGTACTCCTTGATCCGGTCGAAGGCTTATTGGCAGTCCTCATTCCACTTGATAGCCTGATTCTTTCTCAGAAGCTTAAAAATAGGCTCACACATGGCTGTTAGGTGCTAGATAAACTGTGCAATGTAATTTAGTCTCCCTAAGAAGCCTCGTACTTGCTTCTCAGTTTTTGGTTCAGGCATCTCCTGGATGGCTTTTACTTTGGTCGGGTCAACCTCAATTCCTCGCTCACTGACAATGAAACCTAGTAGCTTGTCGGAACGTACCCCAAAGGTACATTTGTTCGGATTCAACCTTAGTCTGAATTTCCTAAGTCTGTCAAACAACTTGGCTAAACTGACCAGATGGTCTTCTTCTGTTTAGGACTTTTCTATCATATCATCAACATAGACCTTAATCTCGTGATGAATCATGTCATGAAATAGCGTCAACATTGCACATTGATAAGTGGTTCCAACATTCTTAAGACCAAACGACATGACTTTATAACAGAAGGTGCCCCAAGGCGTAATGAAGGTAGTCTTTTCCATATCATCGGGAGAAATTTTAATCTGGTTATAACCTGAAAACCTGTCCACGAAAAAGAATACGGAAAACTGAGCAGTGCTGTGAACTAGCACATCTATATGAGGCAGAGGGAAATCATCTTTAGGGCTGGCCCAATTCAATTCCCTATAGTCTACACACATTCTGACTTTACCGTCCTTTTTAGGGACCGGCACAATATTGGCAACCCATGGAGGGTAACTAGTCACTGCTAAGAATCCAACATCAAACTATTTATGTACTTCCTCTTTAATTTTGATTGCCATATTAGGGCTTGTACGTCTCAACTTTTGCTTCACTGGCGGGCAGTCTTCTCTCAAAGGCAGCTTGTGCACCACAATATCTGTGTCTAAACCAGGCATGTCTTGATAAGACCAGGCGAAGACATCAACATATTCTCGAAGAATGGCAATTATACGATTCTTGATAGATTCTTCTAACGCAACCCCGATCTTAACCTCTTTCTTGTCTTCTTCGGTACCCAGGTTTATCACCTCAATAGCCTCTTCATGTGGATGAATCATCTTTTCCTCTTGTTTAAGTAACCTGGCTAACTCTTCGGGCAGTTCACAATCTTCTTCACCATCCTCATCGGCTTGGTAAATCGGATTGTCAAAGTCATACTTAGCCATAACAGGGTCGTCATTGATGAGACCCGGTGAAGAGCACTTGCATGAATGATGATTCATGAAAGGCTTTAGAAAGAGCTTGAGAAATGAAAACATTGCCACTTTAAAACTTTTCTTTCCTTTTTTTAAAAAAAAGACAAAAAATGAAAGACAAGGAATAACATGGATGAATGCAAAACGTCCGCTTTATTAATGATTATGGTATTGTGTTATGAACAATTGAACCCTTACAATGAGTTTTTATGCCCCGGGCAAGGCATAGCGCTTGAATACAGGAAAGACAAAAACAAAAAACCATTACCCTTCAAGGGAAGTGACAAAGATGAGCCTTTCAGATGACCAATTGTTGAGCTGTGTCCATGGAGCACAAGGCTTGATCCACTCGTCAAAGTCACAATCACTATCAACTATGTCATATTGCACTGCACTGATACTCCCATAATCAACCCATCCAACACTTGTGAAGGTAATCGGTCCTTTTCGACCTCTGGCACTCTGTTCAAATGATGACTGCCCAGGCTGGTAGCCAACACCAAACATGTCCTTATTTTCTGATACTTCTACCGGCTTGCCCCATCCTTCTCGCATTCCTGACTCCACCACTTTTAGAGCCTGTTTGTAAGAAGCTATGGAGACTTCTTTCTTTGACTCTTCGGAAGAAGCTGCTGATGAAGATGCCGATTCAGTCTTCAGGGGCTCGAAAGCTTGACACGAAGTCTCAACAATCTCACCGTCCATCTCTACATATTTAAATGAAGCCAGATGGATGATGAAGATATCCTCCTCTCCACAGACCGTTACGATTTTCCCTTCCCAGACGAATTTCAATTGGTGATGAAGCATAGACGATATTGCCTCTGCCGAATAGATCCAGGGCCTTCCCAGTAAACAGTTGTACGCATGCTGGATGTCCATTACATAAAATTTAGTATTGAAGACTTGTGGCCCTACCTTGATTGGCAAGTCCACTTCTCCAAACAATGATCTTCTTGAGCCGTCAAACGCTCGAACCACCAAGTCACTGGGCTTCAGAATAACTCCGTCGTAATCCAGTTTCATTAATGCTTTTTTGGGAAGTACATTCTGTGATGACCCTGTGTCCACCAACACATGGGATAACACTGAACCCTTACACTCCAAATAAATATGCAGTGCATGATTATGGGAGAGGCCCTCAGATGTTAGATCCATATCAGTAAATCCCAGTCCATAACTTGCGTTCACACTGGACACCACAGTTTCTAATTGGTTCACTGAGATATCCTGAGGTACATAAGCTTTGTTCAAGATGTTTAAGAGAGCTTTTCTATAAGAGTCAGAACACATTAACAGAGACAAGATGGAAATCTTGGATGGAGTCTATTGCAAGTGGTCTACGATTTTATAATCGCTCTTTTTGATGATTCTTAGAAACTCTTCTGCTTCTTTGTCAAATGTAATATTAGGGTCAACTACAGGTGTGGGCCCATCAATAGTTACTGGTTGCTTGCCCCTAGCCCTGGCTTGGGCTTATGCAGTATCTCTAGGTGGCATTACACTATTTCTCAGTGTCTCAGGCGCAAATAATCTTCCACTTCTATTAAAACCTCCTACCCCAACGTTCTCCAACTGAGCTGGAGATATACTAGGTGTGGCCAAGTCTTGCTTCTGGCCATTGCAATACACTTCACCTCCGTAATGCCATGGGATGGCCCTATCACTTTGGTACATCACAGGCCCCGCAGTAGTAATAGTTATTGGTGCCACTCTGGCTTGAGGAGGAGCTTGTGCTGAATCATAGAAAATGGTCACCGTCGAAACTTCTTTCTCTTTTGTAACTCTATCAAACTGCAGGATCCCTTTATTAATTATGCTTTGTACACCCGTTCTCAATTGGTCGCAACCATCAGGAGCCTCAGCATAATCTGGACAATAATTCTTACAACCCAGAAAGATACCCTTCTCGGCCAAATGAGCTTTGACAGTACTCAATGGAGTTTTCAGGTTATTGACATGAGGCACCAAATTCAGATTCTCTCTGTCATCAATTGCCTCAACTGTACCTCCATGAGGGGTATGGGGTTTTGTATCACATTCGGAGTGGGAACAAAATTAATCGCTTTGGAATCTATTAAGTCCTGAACAACGTGCTTCAGGGCTTTACAATTTTTTGTAGTGTGACCGGGGGCTCCGGAATGGAATTCACACCGGGCGTTTGTATCATAACCTTCAGGGATTTGTCCCGGTCTCGGAGGTTGTAAAGTTCTAAGCTGGACCATTTGGAGCTGGAGAAGATTCTGCAAGAGTTGTGAGTAAGACATGGGTGGGGTTTCAAGATGCCTTTCTCTAGCCTTTTGAGAATAATAGGGAAGAGGAGCCCTCTGTTGTTGATAACCCTATTGGCGCTATTGTTGCGGTTGCTGAACTTGTTGTTGACTAGATGGAGCTGAAATGGTAACAGGAGTCACTTGCTGATAAACACCTCTATTTCCCCTGCTTCTCTATGCATACACAACTCCAGTTTCTCCTTCCCTCTTTTTCACAAAAGGTTTCTTGATACCGGAAGATGATGCACCACCATTCTGGATTTTTCCCTACTTAATCCAGCTCTCTATCCTCTCACAAGTTAAGATAATGTCTGAAAAACCACTTGAAGAACACCCAACCAACCTTTCCATGAAGTGACCTGGAATGGTGTCCATGAAAAGGTCTACCATTTCTCTTTCTAGCAAAGGTGGTTGTACCCTGGCGGCCACCTCACGCCATCACTATGCATAATCTTTAAAGCTTTCTGAATTCTTCTGCGCAAAACTTTGGAGCTGAGTGCAGCTAGGAGCCATATCAATGTTGTACTGATATTGTTTAAGAAAAGCTTCCCCCTAGCTCTTTCCAGTTTCGAACAGAGCTCCTCTCCAACTTCATATACCATTATAGTGAGCCTCCAGAGAGATTGTCTTGGAAATAGTACATCCAGAGTTTCTCGTCCCTAGTATGAGCAGCGATCTTTCGGTAAAAAGCCTGCAAATGCGTTTTGGGGCAGGTGTTACAATTGTACTTATCAAAGTTTGGTGGCCTGAACTTGGGAGGAATGAACACTCCAGGAACCAAGCCCATATCAGATACATATATCCCAAGAGTGTCTCTACACTCAAGGCGTTAACCTTTTTAGCTAGCAACAAAAAGTCTTGAAAATTTCCTTCCATACCAAATCCCATATAATTATTAGTAGGAGGGAATTGATCCTCCTGACGGTCTTCCACATGGATGAGAGTAAGTGTGTCAGTCTCTGGGCCTGAAGGTCAACCTCCTTCATTGTTGTTGTTGTTGTTGGGGGGATTCCCTTGAGCATCTGGAGTGACCACTGGAGGGCCAGTCTGGGGAGGAGTAAGCCTCTGCATGGCGTTCCTCAGATCCTGCTGTCCTTGGGCCATACTCTGCATCATAACCATAAAATCCCCCCATGGTGCGGAATTCATTGAGTTCTTTCTGTACTACATCCATGATAGTTATTTGGTTGTTGCGTGTTGCGTACTGATGAGGATTATTTTGTCTGAGGTGACGGGTCTTGGCAGCTCTCGTAATCTTTGCCTGTAATGTAAATAAGTTAAGTAACCTGGAGAAATCTACTAAAGAAAAAATGCAAATGATATGCATGCAATGATGTGTTCCTCTTATCCTCAAGGTTTTGTTTACTTTCCCATTCCGGTATTAAGATAATAGCTTTTGAAAGAAGACCTTGTGTGACATTCAAATGTGGAGTGGCAGTATTTAATATCCTATGTTCGTGCAAAAGATAACAACCAGAGATTTAAGGCCGATCAAAAGAAAACTGGAATAGCAAAGTCCCCGTAGGGTGCAAGTTCATACATTAAAGAGAGAAAGTACATCTGCAAGAGAGGAATCCCACAACAGGTCTGTGGGTAATCCAAATATATGAATACAAGACTAAAGCCAATGAAGATCTACATCCTGCAACCTCCAGCTAAGGCGTTTGACACCTTGAAGTAACTGGGCTATATCTGGATGCTCTGGTTCCTGTATGAGCTTTTGGATCAGGATATCCCTAATACCTATGACTGACAAGATTTGACCTCCATATAACCCTTTTAAAAAACAACCATCAAGACCAATGAAATGTCTACATAATTTAAAACTTTTCTTACAAGCTTCCAAGCAAATGTATAGCCTCTTAAAATAGGGTCTTTGATATGAAGTACTCTCTGGTACAGGTTAAACATCCAGTTTAACAGTAGAACCTGGGTTAGACCTCAAAAGTGCATGGCAGTAGTCATAGATCCTTCTATAGACCCCAAGGAAAGAACCATCTACCATATCTCTAGAATAAAATCTCTCTCTTATGGCCTTTTGCTAAATGACACCTACATTCCACTTTTTTTTTTGTTTTTTTCCTTTATGTCCCTAAGCTTCAATCTTGGGTTGGTTTTCACAGAATTTTGAAGCTTCTTGCTTAACCACTTGGTACTCATCATTTTGACATTGTACTCTCTACTACATCTATGGTTGTCTATGATCTTCTTTAGTTGCCAAGAATCCTCATTAGGTAACTTTGCACAATAGGCTTCCCAATCACATCCATCCTTGCATCTAACCCTCACCCTTACCTTGTCATTCTTATTGCACCTAAGATCCCTTCCATATTGCACTGCATATGATGCTATTGCTTCTTTGAAATTATATTTGGTTGTGAAATACATCCCAACCTCCCATATGAAATTTGACATGTCTTTCTGTAATATAAACATAAGATACTTTTTTCTCACAACATCGCTACTTTCATCATTGTCAGACCCAATTTATAAATCATCACTTTCATTATCACTAACAACTTGATCATCCTTTTTGTCATCACACTTTTCTTTACCTTTTTTCCTCTTCCCCTCTTGGTCATTCACATAATCAATCAAATCACCATCCTCATCAAAATATTCATCATACTCACCTGATTCATCATCAAACCCCACTTCCATTACACTGTCATAAGTGAAGTTTTCATCCTATCTATCATCATAGCTAAGACCATCATTGAAATCACCATCAGTCTCCTTCAAAGCATCACCTTTATTCCCCACAGCCTCCTTCAAAGCCTCACCTTTATTCCTCTCAATCGCATTCAAATCCTCGTTATTATTCCCCTCAGTCTCATTCAAAGCATCATTTTCCATCATTGGAGTTGTCTCATTCAAAGCCTCAATATTATTCACCTCAGTCTCCTTCAAAACATCAATATTAACTTCCTCAAGCATTGTAACAAGTACTTTTTCAGTCTCATCCACTTCCATCACTTCTTCTTCTTCTACTTCATCAATAGGACCATCATAGTAATCAGGTTGTGACAGTATGTGTTTAATGTATATGTCAACCCTAAGGTGCACCCTATAGAGATCAACAATCTCTAGGGCTCCTATGTCATCAACCAAAGTGTTCATCCCAAATTGTGGATCCGTATAATAAATATTCTCAATAGAGTTGTAACCTAATTCTTTAAAACATCCTAACAGTTCAAAATAGCTCCATCTATCAACATCTATTCTCAAGTTAGCCATCTCACCCCCTTCGTAAGCACTCATCTCGTCATCGACAAATTCACCACTAAGGTGGATTATTAGATTCAAATACTCAGTCATTTCTACCAACTCCTATGTCCTATTAATATTTTTACGAAAAAAACCAATTTCATAAATTAATTGAAAAAACCCTAAAACCACGAAAAACCCTAAAATATTAAACATTGTGAAATCGAATAACACGTACCTGGTTAACTTTGATTTCAACAATGATAACGATTATTGCTTCAGTATGTACGCGTTCTTTTGTTTCATGTCTCCATGGCTGCACTAGGGTTCCATTCCTTTATCTCCTTTCCTATTCTGCGTTACCTTTTTTGCATTTCCATTGGTAAAATTACTTTTAAGTTATTCATACCCACCATGGCAGATGAATAACCAAAGTGCAGCACCACGTGTCCAAAAGAATTGACTTTGACTAACGGTAGGTTACGGAAGGACTAACATGGAACCATTTTTTACTTAAGGGACCTTTTTGACACATTTTTAAACTTAAGGGACCAAATTGGACCCATTGGTAGAGTTAAGGGACCAATTTGGGTATTTTGCCATTAAAAAAAGATATTAAAATAAAATCTAAACCTAATTAGATTAACTCCTTAGACTAAAAATTAACAAAAATAAATGAGAAAAGGATATTAATAATAAAAACTAGGCTTAAAATTAAAAACTAATTAAGTAAATAAAAAAAGTTTAATAAAAATAAAAGGAAAATATTTTGTGTTTTTCTTTTAAATAAAAATATATTTATAACTAAAAATAGAATGAAAGAAAAAACTAAAAGACAACTAGAAATTAAATAAGTAAATCAATAAAAATAAAATAAAATGGGCCAGCTGAATGAAATAAAAAAACAGGGTGCAGTCAGTAAACAAAGCAAAGCCTAACAGAAGGGAGCCCTAAGGCGCTGGGGTGCATATGGTGAGGATCAGGTCAACTCAGTTGACTCTAGGATTGGTCTGAGACGTCTGATTCGTTTGAAGGTCAAAAAAACTGACTCAATCAAAGGGTGATAATATGAGGGTGCACGATAAAATATGAAATTGAACACACATGAAACCACTAATCAACCCACAACCGGTGACACTTGTCACCAATTCCAAAAGCCAACAAAAACAACCAGTAAAACGTTACATAGGAAATTTAAAAGGAAAAAATCATAAAACTCAACATTAAGTTTCTTATTTTTCAAAATCCCTCTCTCAACCTTTTTATCATCTCAATGTCTCTCCCTGCAGCAATCATTCACCGGAAAAAAAGAAGAGCGGGGAGGGTGGTGGTGCACAGTGGCGCCACCCACCTCTACAAAGTATACATCGACCCCCTTGTTTTTCTACCCTCTATTCAAATATGAACCTAGTTCTTCCTAAAAAACTCTCTAAAACTCAGATCGGGACTTTGAAGTGTAACCCTAAATAAAGAACAAAATCAATAACAACACGGATTTTGCACTATCAACGAGTACTTACCATTCAAACACACAAGTCAAGCATAAAAGCAATGTCAGAAAAGGAAAAATAGGGGAAGGGATATACCTAAGGGTGCAACCTTCAACGATAGTGATTCCGACGAGATCAAGTAAGTGACTCTTTTTTCCATTATGAGCTTTCTCATTCGCTTAGATTCTCCACTCGTCCCTCTTATCTTTCTTCTATGTGAATCTTGTTGTTTGTTGTGTATGAATGAGGGGACTTAAACCTGGTTTACTTCCCTTGTTGTGTAGGGTTCTATTTTGTTGCCTCTGATGTTTCTATAATTGTGGTTGTGTTGGGTTTCTCTCAGAAATGTGTGTGGCTATGAAGCTCTAATGGATTTTTGAGGAAGTTTTTGATGGGTAGGATCAGGGAACAAAGGTTTTGCAATGTACTGTTCTTGATAGTTTTTTTCAGTTGTTTAGTGGTTAGAGTTTCTCTGTGTATTTTTCAATATTGTTGTGGCTAGGTTCTAGTTTCTTGTTGCTGAGTTTTCTTGGTATGAATAGTAGCATTATATAGGAAATGAATTAGGGTTTTGTTGTGAATTTAAATTTTGTACCATAAAACTTGTGAAGCAAGGGTTAAGATTAAAGGGACAAAAAACTGATTTTTGGTGGTGGAGGGGTAGTCGTCTGCAGTGTAGACCAACTATAGCAAGGATTTTGTTGTGTAGCAATATCAATGTTTGTCCTTGAAATGTTTTTTATGTTTTTGTTTTCTTGTGAAACAAATTGGTCCCTGCTGTAACTGTGAAATTACTGCCTCTATAACCGCTTTCTTTTGGTCCTTTGCAACAGAGCAATATGATTAAGGTGATGATATGAGACTGTTATGTAGTGAATTTTGAATGTGATTGAAATTGGTGAATGGATTGGAATGTGGCATGATTTTAATATATGAATTGTATTGTGAATATTCTTGAATTAAAATTGAATGAATTAAACATATGTGGATTGAATTTGATTTGGATGAAAATGTATGATATTTGAATGATGATATGGTGATTGAATGTGATGCTTGTTTTGAATGACCAAAATGAAATTGAATGAATGATGACATGATGATGGAATTATTTGAACATGAATTTAAAATTGGATGAATGCTTGTAATTGAATATATTTGGATTATGAATTTTGAATGAAATGATCATGTGAATGAATGTTTGAAATGCTGAATTAGTGCTAACCTAAAATGTCATGAAAGGCTATGTTGTTGCCACTTGAAATGTGAGTTTGAAAATGGATCTTAAGCATGAAAAACTCATTGTTTTTGTAGGTTTTCAATGGAAAACATGGAGCAACTTGGACATGAAGCATTGGCATGCTCCTTGGAATCATGTATCTTGAGTCCGAAAATCTTAGCTTAGGAATTTTTTTATGTCCTTGTGGTAGATTTAAATATGGATGTAAATGTTGTACACAATTTAAATCTTATGAAAAAGTGAATCCATTTATCCTATGTTTTGCACTATCTTGATACCACAAAAATCGTACACAGGGCATACCCACGAGTTTCGATATGAATTCTAACTTTGTCCTTGCATCCAAGTTGAAAAAAATGTCACGCGTATGATGTAAAATTCTTTAGCTTTGAAATGATTCACTAGCAAACTTGTGCAAGTCTAAGTTTCAACAGATAAGAAAATAGACCAAACACAATCCATAATATGACATGGTGTAAACACCCAAAATTTTCCCTCACTAATTTCACACCATTGGCTTGTGATCTTTCATTTGTTGCATAAACATAAGCATACCATCTCATATTGCATTTTTGTTTCATCTGCATAGTTCAAGCTCATCTGCATCTAGGGTTTGTGATCTGAGCAATCCAAGATTCCATCTGAGCCACTCCAAAGGCCTCAAAGCATTCCAAGAGGGTCCATGTGTATTCTATCATCATGTTATGCCTCTCAAAGTTCAAGGAAGTCAAGAAATCACAAGAACTGGCAAGCCTTAGAAGCAGAGCTAGGGTTTCACTACACAGATGACCTGAAATTAGGGTTTTGGTTTCTGAGGCCATAACTCCAATTTTTTTGGTCATTCTTGTTTCTAATGTTCTTAAGATGTTATAAGGATCATGTGTACCAAGTTTGATGAAGAAATTCATTGTGGAAGTCATTTGTTCACTGGGTAACTTCTTGAGCAAGTCAGAGCAAAATCAGGGCATCTGAGGCCCCCAACAATGGAACCAAAGTGATATTTTCATCAAATTGAAGTTATATGATATTTATTTGATCATTGAAGTGCTTGAAAGTTTACAAAATTGAAGAAATTTGAGCTAAACCAAAAGTTGCCAAAAATGGAAATGACTTGTAATGGAAACTTTCCATTTTGGGAAAGTTTTTCAACCTCCTCTTTCTCAACCAAAAATGCTTCCAATGAAAAATTGTTGGTCATGAAAGTTGTAGATTGGATCATTCCCTTTTCAAAAAGTACAAGAACATGTTCTAATTCATTATGGAACTCAATTATGGCCTTGCAAAGTTGGCAAAAATTCTATAATTTTCACTTTCACACCAAAGAGGATATTTTGCAATTTCACATACCAAGCCATTTTGTGACCTCTAATCACTCTCTAAGCATCATACCAACATAATACATTGCATTGTGACCAAAATTGCCCAAAGAATCACAAGTATCTATGGCTTGCATCACAAGAAATCACAAAAGGGGCAAAATGCATAACACTTGCAAAACCTATGAGATCTTTCCCTCCAAGCCATCCAGCTGCATAATCACAATCCCATGGCTCTCCTTGATCAATGCTGAACCAGGACATGCCATAGAACAACTGCTACATGAGCCCATACCTCAAGTACATAATTTGTTGACTTTTTGCAAATGGACCCATACCAATCAGCTGCATCCACAACCACTCTCTGGCCAATAGGGTTATGTTATGTGGATCAAAAGCAAGCCATAACACAACACACACAAGCCTGAATCATTAGATAGGCCAAGTTTCACAAAATCACCTTCAAGCTTCAAACTTTCGAAACACTCTGCTCAGCCTCTCAAACCACAAACAAACTTCACCATTCAACTCACCATCATCATCATAACATTTCCCAACCATTACCAAGCCCTAAAAGCCAGCCAAACACAAACACGATTTCAGACCAGTTGAGGTGCAACCACTCAATCCAGCCATTCTAAACTCTTTCAAAGCATTGCAACATCATCAGGGGGTCAAGTGAAGTGGATTTGCACAAGAGAGAGGTCCAGAAAGTGCCAAAATGAGAAAGCACAAGCTCAGGTAACCTCAAGAGCCTTTTTTCCAGAAATGTAATTTTAAGTTTCTAAATGAATCTATGTGATGTGCTGATCATGCTGATGTCTTTATTTTTGAAAATGGTTGCGTATTAAGGATTTCATGGCTGTCTGAAAGTTTTGACATTTTTAGGTTTTGATTCGAATCTTGTTATTGAGGAATGAGAAATGATTTTTAGGGCCAGATTCTTGTTTAGAGTGATGTAAGGATCATTTCTGGAGAGTTTGAGAGCCTGGGGTGGTGTTTCGGGGAAGCTCAGGGGAGGAGCTCGCCGAAGAAGACGACCGGAAGTCTTCCCCGGCCACCTGAGATTAATTAGGGTTTAATCTGATTAATTAGTGAACTTTGAATGTGGAGCGTAGGATTTAGGGTTCGCGCGTGTTTGGAGGGTCAGGATGGTTTCACTTAACCCTAATTATTTTAATTTAATTAATTAATTAGAATTAGGCCAGATTGAATCTGGGCCTTTGATTTGCGTGCTGGTCAATGCATCCCCCCCCCAGTTTGAATCGGGTCCACTGGATTGGATTACTTTCATTAAAATTCATTTTATTTTCATTTAAATTGCATTTTCTTTACCATTTTAGTTAAAATACCTAGAAAAATCATAAAAATATTTCCTTCTGCATTTTAATTCCAAATATTTTTCTTCACCCAAAAACATTTTTATTTTTATTTTTTGCATTAAAAAATCATTTTAAAAATATTTAAATGTTTATTTTAATTAGTTAATGGAAATTAATTAATTAAAATACCATTTAGGTTTCCAAAAATTCCAAAAAAAATTCACATTGCATTTTAAGACATTTAGAAACATTGTCAAACCATTCATACAAATTTCGTTTTGGTTTTGATCCAATTTTGACATTTTTCTTGAATTTAGGGTTCCTAAAATTCCCTTTTTGGAACCCTAATTTGAAAATTCTTTTCTGCCTAACCATGAAGGGTTTGACAAGGATTCTTTTTCATTATTTTCTATATAGCATGTAGTTTCTAGGGTATTTTTGACATGAATTTATCTTTCATTTTCAAATTTATTTTCATTTTTTCACTTAAGATACCCAAAAACCTTAGTTAACTTAGAAAAATCATAACTTCTTTTAGGTTAAGAGTTGGACCTTCTCCTTTGGGGTGTGATATCATACGGGGTTAGGGTTTTTTTGAATTCATTTGCAAATTTTTATCATGTGATTTTCTTCTATTTTGATCATTTTCATCTCATCCTTTCATGTAACCCTAATTTTGCATCCATACTTGCATCTTACATTGCATTGCATGAACATATGAACTTGCCATGACATTCTAAGCACTTTTATGCCATCTTAGACATCTTAATACATTGCTTGAACATTGCTTGATCATTTATTCATATATTTTCTATTCCTTGCGTCCATTTCATTTCATAAACATACATGTGTTTTCATACTTCAAAGCATGCTTCATTTGCATCCAATCTCTTATATGAACATTCATAACACTTGGTATGCCTTTGCATCATCTTATAGCATCATTTGCATCATGTGTATGCTTCTGGTTTTGGTTTTTTACCTTTGCCTATGTTTCATTCCATTCCATTTCTTTCCTTATGCATATTGTGCTAACATTTCAGGGGGTAAGTTAGCCTGAGAAATTAATTTGCCTTCACTTCTTATTTCTTTTCATCTTCTTCATATGCATCCTTGCTTCATTTTTCTTTGTCTTAGAGTGAGCTTTCTCATTCATGTTCATCTCTCACTTTCTTTCTCCAAGTTACTTATCTTCTTCAGTGAAGTAAGTAACTTGTTTCTTCTGCTTCTCCTTCCTTCCATCTGCTTCTTTCATTGGTGGCTCCTTTGAAGATCTTTCTCAAGCCTTACAAACCATAAGAACATCCAAGCATGACAATAATTAGGGTTTTGATTAGTCCCCCTTTAGTTTTCACCTTTGTGTCTTCTTTGTGTCTCTCTTCTCATCTCATCATTAGAGACTAAACCTTTAAGGCTTTAAGACTTTGGAATTAGGGTTATGACTGCATCCTTCTCTTAGGATGGAGTGTATAACTTTAATCCTAAGTGTTAAATCCTTAATTTTTTTAAATCTCTTAATCAATCCATCTAAATAATCACTAAGACATTAACTTGTAACTTGGGCCTTGCATTAGGGTTCTAACTCTTCCTTTATTGGTTAAGAAGGACTAACCCTAGTGTTCAATGGACAAGTCCCCCTCAAGTTGTCTTACAAACTTAAAATCCACTTCTTAATCTCATCCCTTAATTAAGATCCATTTAATAAAGGTTTGTTTTGTCATGAGGTTAATCCCTAATCATGGATTAAGTTGAGGTATCTTCCTCAGCTTAAGTGTGCTCATTTATTATCCTTCTATTAGGATGGTGTAATGAGTTCACTAATCCTTGATTATGGCTTAAACTCATTACTTAACACTAAACAAAAACTCAAAACATCTAAATAATTATAAGAAGGTTAATGATCTTAATCCTACACCATCATGGTAATTAAGTTGAGATGTTTATCTCATACTTAAGGAATTTTCATTATCCCTAATCAAAGGGAGGATATGATGAGTTTACTAACCCTTGGTTTAGGCTTAAGCTCATTAACTTATGACAAACACACAAAAAATCAATAAAAGACTGAAAACACAAAAACAAACAATAATCGTCTCCTTCGGGATTATTTTCTCATCATCTTCATTAACAAACAAGAACTTGCTTCTTCCGTCTAATACAAGACAGTTAGCACTCGAGCCAGGCGAGTCATACACTTGAGCATAGACAAGCAAGCAGTTCACAGTCAATTTATCTTTCAGTCTCTTTGAGTCGAACTACGGTGTTCTTACTTCCTCATTGCACAAGAGGATACGTAGGCATAACTTAACTGTTATCGAACAAAAGTCTTTGTGTCTTCCCCCTCTTTCAGCATCCTCTTTAAGCCTCATTTATGAGCATTTCACTTCACTTCTCTTTTTGCACTGACACTTGTACATTCTTTTCCAGTTCTTGCACACAGATAGCACATACACTACCCCTCTAAAGCGTGGATCCCGTCGAGTACGACGGACAATCTGGGTGCTAATACCTTCCCAGGTTGTAACCAACCCCCTTTCTCAGTTTCTCTGGTTCACGACTGTCTTATCCATCTTTTTCTAGGTTTATGCAGCATTAACTTTCCTTCGGGATAAAAATTCCTAGCTGGCGACTCTTTTCACCTTCATCTCATTTCTCTTCTTTCGCCGACCGTTCGCGTCTGTACCCTATCTGACCGGGTGTCTTTTCGGGGGAGCGACACATGAGAAATGGAATAAATAGGTGAATGGTGAAAGTATAAGGGAACAATGATCTAGTGAATGATACATGCTTGAAACACTTGATCAAATTTTCCAAGAGCAACACAATTAAAAGCCATCTTGGGCATCTTGGAATTTTGCTCTTGAAAAGCCTCATATCCGGAATTAAACCTTGAACATGAATTGAACATGGGATGAGTTTGAGTATTTGAAGCTTGAAAAGAGTTTGGAAATTAGAATCGAGCATGGAACTTTGAAAAATTGAAATGGAATAGGTTCTGCAAATGAAACTTGGAGATAGAAATAGAACTTGAGATTTGAGATTACAATTTGAGCTTAAAATTGACTTGAAACACTTGGAAAGCAAGTTTGGAACATGAAGTTAGATATGAACTCGAAATAAAGGAATTTTAGAATATAAATTCGAAATTGAAGTTGGATGATGCATGTTTTCGCAAGTATACAAATGACTTCAGAGTAATACAAAATATTATCGATCCCACAGAGACCAAACGTCGATCTATCGGTATCTATTGTTACAGTGTTTATCTAAGCCAGAACAAATCCGGGGTTTATGAGTGTGCGGTAAAAGTAAAGAGAAATAAATAACTGAAATATAAGGTTCAAATAAAACAACAGGGTTGAATGTAATTTGCATAGTCGGGTAACATTCCAATGCGTGTAAATGGAACTACTTGTGAGGCAATATTTTCTACATTATGAAAAGAAATAATTTAATGGGAACTGTCGCTTTTGTGTATTCAGAACCGAGTTTATTCCCTAAATAAACCCTCTTATTGTCACTTATAAAAAGGTGCACATTGCGTTAGAGCTGAAAAATTCTATTTTTAAGATATGTAATTTCTTGACTAAGTTGAAAAGTATTTTGATCTAAAATTTCTAAACAAAAGAGGTTCAAGCGAACCGGATTTTAAACCCACTAATGCGTCCGAAAATAACTTTAAAATCGTTTTTCTCAAGTACTAGAAATTCCTACTTAACTGAGCAAAGCGCTTTTGCTTCCTTTGATCAGTTAAGACTAAACAAGTTTATAAAAGGTTGGACGACTTTCGATCTTACCCAACAGAATTAAAATTCAGAAAACTTGCATTAAAGATCAAAACAGCCCCTAAGCATTTCTATCGACATGTTAAATGAAATGTTACTTTGACTACAATCCTTACATTCTAACCTTTTAAAGACTTAGCCAGACATGATGGTTGGGGAAAACATATTAATTTTTATCATGTTTAAAGCAAATTCTTTTGAATTTAAAGTTTTGAAAATAAACAAGGCAAGAAAGTAAATGAAAATAAAGCGATTGCGGAAAGTAAATGAAAATAAAGTGATTGCGGGAAAAATAAAATAAAGTAAAGCAATAACGAGAAATTAAATGAAAATAAAGAGATTGCAAGAAATTAAATGAAAGTAAAGGCAATGCAGAACCTGCTCCAAATCGGAGGCTTTAAATTTGGTAAAGAACTGGAAAAGGAAAATGGCAGCAGGATTAACTTCCACCAAGTGGTCCAAACATCGATTACAGAATCAATCACATAAATGTAATAACTCCCCGATGTGAGAAGATTATCACGTACAAGACTCAATTAATTTATTCCGAGAGTGTTTACAAATAAAATTTGGATGCCTGAAAATGAACAAGAAGCCTTCTATTTATAGGCCTTTGTTTGTCCTCATGCAAACACATTAAAGCTCATGAAGGTATCAATGGATGATTTGGGCAAAAAAAGGGCTTCTAAGTTCAAGTCAGGATGAAGAGGTAGGTAATAACTAAATGAACCAAGGGTATTGTAGTAACACTTTTCCGTGGACACAGAAATAAACTTCGCTCCTATACAAACCAAACAATACTACCCCACAGTACTTAGGCCTAATTTTCATCTCTTAAGGTCCTTTTCATTCATACACAATCACATTAAGCCTTTTATCCGTACATACTCATAGTAAAGTGACCGGTTAGTGATTCTTCTCTAGACATGGTATTCTGGTACACAATTGGAGGTAACCCATTTTATTGACCTTATTTCAGTCGTGGGGGATCGGATCGTAATCCGCCCTACCAAGTCCACCACCAGATACCTCTGAACCGACTGACAAAGGGTGGCTCTTTATTCTTTTTTTATTTCTTTTTCTTTTCTTTTTCTATTTCTTTTTGCATAAATTCTACAACTTCAAGTTGCATTATTCGTATTTTAGAGCAGCAAAAAGGCATAATTCACTTATTTTCATCGATCCCCTACGTAGAGCATGCTTAGGCCGGAGATGACTACTAAGATAAACTACTAAGGACCTATTCAAAAATGAGAACTAAGGCCACAATACATGGGTATCCGGGTAGATTCCTATAATCATGAAGCTTATTGTAATGCCTATATATAAAAGACATACTTCAAAGCATATTTTTCATATATAAAATCAAGTTTGGTATTGAAATACACAAGTTCTTAGCAACACATTGCATAAGTATAGCCACTACAACATAAGGTTATAAAACAAGGCTATGAATTATACAATATGTTCAAAAGAATACAAAAGTCTAAGAACTAGATCCGAAGATCTAAAAAGTCCACAGCGGAAGACAAATCCATCAAACAAGTAAAGATAATCAAATCACCTTATCTTTACCCTTTGCGGAACCTGAAGTACCTGAAATAACAACATCAACATGGGGTGAGATAAAATATCTCAGTGAGTTCCCTATCTTAGAGTTCTCTCGGCTCTACATGTTTGTTCCTAAAAAAAATAAATCTCATAAGTTAAACGAACCATCTCACACCAGGACCGATAACAAAGGGGAACTGAGGTCCACACATGATCTCAATATACCATAAGAGAAACGTCTACCTCAAGTACTTACATATGCTTCTCGTGAGACTAAATACAACCCACCTCAAGGCTTACTCAAGACCTTACGAAGGATTCAACATAACACTCTCTTTAATCTTTACGGATGCTTCCCGTGGGACTAAAGGTAACCCACCTCAAGACTTACTCAAGATTAACACATAACTAGTATAGCACTCGCCTCAAGTCTTTACAGATGTTTCACGTGGGATTAAGGGCAACCCACCTCAAGGCTTACTTAAGGCCTTAAGGAGGACTTGTGACCTACACTCATTAAACCACAATCTGCATTTAACCAACCGGTACCTCAAGTCCTTACGGATGCTCTTGCGAAACACAAGGTAACAACGAAGAGACTTAATAAAGACTTTACGGAGGACCTTAAAACAATACATAATTCATGATTCACTTTAGCTTACGGGAAACCTAGACATCTCACAAGTCGTACCTTTCTTTATTTCTATTAACTCACACTTTCCAATTTTACAAGGTTTTGGTCTTTTGAAAAAGTCAGTAAAAGTAGGGAAACGTGGGGTAAAAATAATATCTTTTGGCATCATCAATTTGTAAATATTTTTAGCTTCGATTCGTTATGTGGAACACTAAAATCGGATGCCCAGATCAAAAGTTATGAATTAAAAACAAAATTGAAACTTCCAGGTCTCGCTGAGCGATGGTTTCAGCTCGCTGAGCGAGAAATCTCCTGTATTTCTTGTTGAGCGAGCTATACCAGATCAACAATTCATCTGCAGAATATCACTGCTCGCTGAGCGAGCTCTGCATTTTCCATAAAAACTCAGCTTACGAGAAACTTATCATTCCATGCCAAAATCATCCAAAACACCAACCAACATAGGAAAACAACACTAAACATATTCATAGGCATAATGTGAGCAATATAGTTAGTTTTAATCAAGTTTTTAACCATTTAAAACATTTGTTTCCATGATTTCTACAAAAACCCTAAACTCATAAACTTCAAAACTCAACCGATAACTAAAACAAAAGTATATAACTATGAACCTACCTCGAGAGATGAAGATTGACGGAAGAAATGAGTCGATTCGACGGACGAATGATTGAGAATGATGAATTTGGAGCTTTAGGGTTTGTCTCTCCTTCTTCTTCTCTTCTCCTCTTATTTTCCTTTTTTTCTTCTTTTTCTTACTAGCTAACTCTTTTCTCTATTTTTCCTTCTATATAAACAAAATATATAAAACTTAATTTCTTACCAATGGGTCCAAAAATAGAGAGTATCCAAAAATGTCTCTTAATCCTTAATTTAAACAAAACCTCGGCATAAATAATATTAGTTATCCAATTTAAATTTCCATTTACTCTAAATGGTTTTTCATTAAAATTTCTTAGAATAAACCGAAAATCTTATTGGTATTAAATAATATTATTCGGAGAGTTAAATAAATTATGGGGTGTTACATCCTCCCCCCCTAAATAGAAATTCGTCCTCGAATTTAAAAGATTACTTGAATAGGTGCGGATACAACTCCCGCATCTCTGATTCCAATTCCCATGTAGCATCTCCCGGATGCGTCGTATCCCATTGTACTTTAACAAGTGGGATCTCTTTGTTTCTTAGCACCTTCATTTCTCTTCCAACAAAACGGATCGGTTGGGGTTCAAAAGTTAAATATGTTTCTATCTTGATAGAATCTGGAAGAATAGGCTGAAGAGGATCAGGAACGAACCTACGAAGTTGAGATACATGTAAAACATCATGCATTTCCGACAAAGAGGGTGGTAAGGCTAATCTATAAGCAACTTCACCAATCCTTTCTAAGATCTGATACGGTCCTACGTATCTCGGGCTTAGCTTGCACGACTTGAACGGTCCTTTCAACCTCAATCTCATAGTAACTTTCAAGAAGACATGATCACCTTCCTCAAAAACCAAAGGTCTCCTTCGATTGTCAGCATAACTCTTTTGACGATCTTGGGCTTGCTTAATTTTCTCTTGAATCATTCAAATCTTTTCCATAGTATCTCTAATAACTTCGGGTCCCAAAATTCTGTCTTCAACCACTTCTAACCAACACAATGGTGTTCTACATTTTCTTCCATATAATGCCTCATACGGAGCCATACCAATGCTCGCATGGTAACTATTGTTGTAGGAGAACTTGATCAAAGGTAAAAGTTCTTTCCAACTTCCTTTACTTTCCAACACACACGCTCTTAACATGTCTTCCATCGTTTGAATCATACACTCCGTCTGACCATCCGTTTGAGGATGATTAGAAGTACTCAAACGTAAGTTTGTACCCATAGCTTGTTGGAACACTTTCCAAAACCTCGAAGTAAACTTCAGATCCCTATCCGACACAATATTAGACGGTACACCGTTCAACCTTACAATCTCAGAAATAAACAACCTCGCAAGATGACTTGCCTTATACGTAGTCTTAACGGATAAGAAATGCGCAGATTTCGTTAGTCGATCCACAATTACCCAAATTGAATCATAACCACCTTGATTACTTGGTAACCCCACTGCAAAATCCATAGAGATACTATCCCACTTCCAAACTGGGAAATCCAAAGGTTGTAACAACCCACCTGGTCTTTGGTGCTCGACCTTTACTTGTTGGCACACCGCACATTCAGACACGAACATTGCGACATCCATTTTCATACCGGACCACCACTACTCTTTCTTCAAATCTTGATACATCTTCAAAGAACCCGGATGTATCACAAAATTAACCTTATGAGCTTCCTCCAAAATATTTCTCTTTAATACATCATTGCTCGGAATGCAAATCCTTTGGTTAAATAGGATGACCTCGTCTAACACCCATATAAATCCCGGTTGGAGTAACATCTCTTGCAACTTCTCATCTAGAACTTGTGCTTGTAGAATCTCATTCCTCAAGTTAGAATCAATATTTAGATTTCCTATCATCACATCGTTCAAAGTCCATACAAATTGTAGATTAAGATCTCGAAACTTTTCCAGTAATGCATATTCTAACATCATCAGTGCGGCACCATGAATCACCTTCCGGCTTAAAGCATTTGCCACTTTGTTTGCTTTACCCGGATGGTACTTCAAATCCAAATCATAATCCTTCAAATATTCCATCCACCTTCTTTGTCTCATATTTAATTCCTTCTTATCAAAGAGATACTTCAAACTCTTATGGTCGCTAAACATCTCAAAATGCACACCATACAGGTAATGCCTCCACACCTTTAGAGTAAAAACCACGGCCGCCAGTTCCAAATCATGAGTCGGATAATTCTTCTCATGAACTTTTAATTGTCGAGAAACATACGCCACAACTTGGCCTTCTTGCATAAGAACACCTCATAAGCCCATCTTGGAAGCATCGCAAAACACTTCATAAGATTTATTAGGATCGGGAATAACCAACACTGGAGCAGTAGTCAATCTTTCTTTCAAATACCTGAAACTTTGCTTGCAAACAGAATCCCATTCGTAAGCAAAATCCTTTCTAGTAAGCTTAGTCAATGGTAATGCCAACTGAGAAAAACCTTTAATGAACCTTCTGTAGTAACCAGTCAAGCCTAAGAAACTTCTCACTTCCGAAGCATTCCTCAGTCTCTCTCAATTAATCACAGCTTCAATCTTTGACGAATCCACCACTACACCTCCCTGAGATATAACATGTCCAAGAAACTTAACTTTCGACATCCAAAATTCGCACTTACTAAACTTAGCAAAAAGTTGCTTCTCTTGCAGTACCGTTAAAACAATTCTTAGGTGTTCTCCGTGCTCTTGGGGAGTACGAGAATAAATAAGAATATCATCAATAAAGATCACTACAAATTTATCCAAGTAAGCTTGAAATATCCGGTTCATGTAGTCCATGAAAATAGCTGAAGCATTCGTCACACCGAAAGGCATCACTAGGAATTCGTAATGACCGTAACGGGTTCGGAACACGGTCTTTGGCACATCAGAACTCTTCACACGGATTTGGTGATAACCCGATCTCAAATCAATCTTCGAGAACATACAAAATCCTTTCAATTGATCTAAGAGATTGTCTATCCTTGACAAGGGATACTTATTTTTTATAGTAACCTTGTTTAACTTACGGTAATTAATACACATCCACATACCACCGTCCTTCTTCTTTACCAACAAAATAGGAGCTCCCCACGGTGAAACACTTGGTCTCACAAAATGCTTCGCCATCAAATCCTCTAATTGATCCTTCAATTCTTTTAACTTGAGTGGAGACATCCGATAAGGGGAAATGGATATAGGATCTGTCCCCGGTATCTGGTCAACTGAGAATTCAACTTCTCTTACCGGAGGTAAGGAAGTGACATCCTCGGGGAAAACTTCGGGGAACTCACAAACTATAGGAATATTCAGAATTTGCGGACCATTACTCTCTTCCTTAGTAAGGACTAATAAAAAAGACTTCTCATTCTCAAATAAAAAGTTTACCATTCCAACCGTACCTTCCAAGATTGTTGTCAGCACATCCTTCGAAGGGGAATCTACAGATGCAATAAGGATCAACTTTTCTTCGCATCCGATAAACACAGAATTCGCAGACAACCAGTTCATTCACAAAATTACATCAACCTTCTTGAGGGGTAAGAAAATAAGATCTATCTGGAAGGTTCTACCATCCACAGACAAGGTACAACTTTCACACATAAGGGGTGTTTCTATGGTTTCGTCCATAGCGGTAGTAACCACCATAGGAGGAAACAAGGGAAAAACTGTTAATCTGAGTCGCTTTACACAACTAGAAGATACAAAAGAATGCGTAGCTCCACAATCAAATAAAACAAGACAAGGAATGTCATTAACAAGATAATTACCCGCAATTAGAGAATTGTCGCCTTTCGTCTTTCTAGCATCCATAATATACATTCTCCCTTGAATCTGATTCTTTCTCTATGGACAATCCCTAGCAACATGTCCTTCCTTCTGACAATGGTAACAAATCACACCATTCTGCTCACACCTTCCAAAATGGTTCTTGTGACACCTGGAGCACAACGGAGGAGCACTAGATCTAGGACTCGACACCTGTTTCCCTTTGAAGGGTTGAGGCCTCAGCCTAAAGGATTGATTGGCTCTTCCCCGCTCACCTTGAACCGCTCTTCCAGCACTGGCTTTTGTTTGCACTTTCCTCATACTATGTTCGGCAACATAGCATTGCCTCAACATCTCGGAATAGGTAGTGAATTCTCGTTGCGAGACACTATGCGAGATTTCGGCCCTTAATCCAAACAAGAACTGATAAATTTTCCACCTTTCATCAGGGGCATACATAGCCTGCCTAGAGTAGGCCGCCATGTTCTCAAACTTCTCAGCATAACTAGCCATAGTCATGCTCCCTTGCCTTAATTGTTGAAACTCAAACTCCTTTTGCATTCTCAAGGAACTCGGAAAATACTTATCCATAAAAATTGTCTTAAATTGATGCCACACTCTTGGAATTACTTGTACCATCATCAGGTTAGAAGCACTCTCCCACCACCTAGCAGTGGGACCTTTCAACAGATGTGACACAAAGGTCACCTTATCCTCTTCCCCACAAACCACGATTTGGAAGATCTGCTCCATTCCTGCTACCCACTCATGTACCTTCACTGGGTCCAAAACACCATGGAACTCCTAGGGATTCATGCGGAAGAAATCCCAGAAGGTTCCACCACCAGCTCTAGGAGCAACCACATGAGGATGAAGACCCTCATTCATTTGGTCCATCATCTCCTGCATGAATTGATGATGTTGTTGCTGCATCAGTTGCATGAATTGGAACATAGGAGCATTCCCGTCACCACCCATTTGATCGTTACTAGGAGGAGTGACACTAGGACGACCACTTGTTCCACGCCTACTAGCCATATCCCTAAATGTCATCAAAACAGGATTAAGTTGATCAGGTTCAATACCATAAACATAACATTTAGTCCTACAGTGATATTACATGTATGAACGGAAGGAAACACTAATAATATTCCAAGGCTAGGTCGAGGATACTACCTGCTCTGATACCAACTGTAATGCCCCAATATAAAAGACATACTTCAAAGCATATTTTTCATATATAAAATCAAGTTTGGTATTAAAATACACAAGTTCTTAGCAACACATTGCATAAGTATAGCCACTACAACATAAGGTACTAAAACAAGGCTATGAATTATACAAGTTGTTCAAAAGAATACAAAAGTCTAAGAACTAGATCCGAAAATCTCAAAAGTCCACATCGGAAGACAGAGCCATCAAACAAGTAAAGATAATCAAATCGCCTTATCTTTACCCTTTGCGAAACCTGAAGTACCTGAAATAACAACATCAACATGGGGTGAGATAAAACATCTCAGTGAGTTCCATATCTTAGAGTTGTCTCAACTCTACATGTTTGTTCCTAAAAAAAATCCCACATGTTCCACGAACCATCTCACACCAGGACCGATAACAAAGGGGAACTAAGATCCACACATGATCTCAATATACCATAAGAGAAACGTCTACCTCAAGTCCTTACAGATGCTTCTCGTGGGACTAAAGACAACCCACCTCAAGGCTTACTCAAGACCTTACGAAGGATTTAACGTAACACTCTCTTTAATCTTTACGGATGCTTCCCGTGGGACTAAAGGTAACCCGCCTCAAGACTTACTCAATATTAACACATAACAAGTATAGCACTCGCCTCAAGTATTTACGGATGCTTCACGTGGGACTAAGGGTAACCCACCTCAAGGCTTACTCAAGACCTTACGGAGGACTTATGACCTACATTCATCAAACCATAATCCGCATTTAACCAACCGGTACCTCAAGTCCTTACGGATGCTCTTGTGAAACACAAGGTAACAGCGAAGAGACTTAATCAAGACTTTACGGATGACCTTAAAACATTACATAATTCATGATTCACTTTAGCTTAAGGGAAACCTAGACACCTCACGAGTCGTACCTTTCATTATTTCCATTAACTCACTTTCCAATTTAACAAGGTTTTGGTCATTTGAAAAATTTGGAAAAAGTCGGGTAAAAATAACATCTTTTGGCATCATCAATTTGTAAATATTTTTAGCTTCGATTCGATATGTGGAACACTAAAATCGGATGCCCGGATCAAAAGTTATGAATTAAAAACAAAACTGAAACTTTCAGGTCTCGCTGAGCGAGGGTTTCAGCTTGCTGAGCGAGAAACCTCCTGTATTTCTCGCTGAGCAAGCTCCTGCCTTCTGAGCGAGCTATACTAGATCAACAATTCATCTTCAGCATTTCACTGCTCGCTGAGCGAGATCTGCTTTTTCCAGAAAAACTCAACTTACGGGTGTAAACACCCCAAATTTGCCCTCACCCATTCACATCATGGCTTGTGATATCCTCATATGCATAAGTTCAATCATAGCATCTCATATTACATTTTTGATCCACTGCATAGCTTCTAAGTCATCTGCATCTAGGGTTTGTGATCTGAGCAATCCAAGAGCCACTTGAGCCACTCCAAAGGTCATTAATCACTTCAAAGGGGTCCATGTATGTTCAAGCATCATATTATATCCCCACAAAGTCAAGAATGTCAAAGGATCACAAGAACTGAGAATGGCATGGAAGCAGAGCCAGGTTTAACTGCACAGATGACCTAAAATTAGGGTTTTGGTTTCAAAGGCCATAACTCCAAATTTTTTGGTCATTTTTGTTTCTATTGGTCTCTATATGGTATAGGGATCATGCATATCAATTTTCATGAAGAAATTCAATGGGGAAGTCATCTGATCAAGAGTTGACTTTTTGAGCAAGTCAGTACAAAATCAGGGCATCTGAGGCCCCCAATGACCCAACCAAAGGGTGTTCTTCATCATTTTTATTGTGTATGATCTTTATTTGATCATATAAGATGTGGGAAGCTCACAAAATTGAAGAATCTCAAGCCATTTGCAAAGTTGACTTTTTGGGAAAGTTGACTTGTATTGAAAATTGCCATTTTGGGAAACTTTTTCAACCCTTACTTTTTGATTCAAAAAAGCTTCAAATGGGAAAACATTGGTCATGAAAGTTGTAGAATGGATCATTCCCTTTTCAAAAAGTACAAGAACTTGTTCTAATTCATTTTGGATCAAAAGTTATGGCTTGTCAAAGTTGGCCAAAATCACATAATTTGAAGTTTTCTACCAAAGAGGCATTTTGCAAAATGGTATGATCAAGTGTTCTAAAAGCTTCAAAGTATACAAACTCTTCACAACATGATCACATGACCTCTAAAGATCAGAATGGGCCAAGGAATATTGCATTTTGATGCCTTGAATCTCAAGAATTTCCAAAGGGGCAAAACTTTGTGAAAATTGCAAAACATCTCATAAGTCTTGATCCACTTGCTGATTCATCTCATAAACAATTCCATGGTTCTCCCTAAACTCAGCTGAGCCAAGACAAGCAAAAAGGATAGCTACACCATTGCCCATACCTCAAGTACAAGTCAAGTTGACATTTTGGCAACTTGCCCATACCAATCACACTATGCCACAACCACTTTCTGAACCAATCCCATTTGTTTATACAAATCAAAAGGAAGCAAAAGCATAAGACACACAAGCCTGAAAGCTCCAAGAAGACAGCCTTCTCATTTTCCACCTCATATGCAAAACCATTCGAAACTGACTACACAAGCTTCAAACACACAAACAAACTTCACCATTGATCTCAATATGACTCACTGATCACAAACCAACCATTGAAACATCCTGAAAGTCACTGAAATCAAAACACGATCATCACCCCTCACTGAACAGAACTCCTGCAATCTTCCAAATCAGCCATCAACAAGAGTTTTGAAGCATTCCATTGTGCTCAGGGGGACCAGAGGAGTCAGTTTGCATAAGAGAAAGGCTCAGAAAGCTCCTGTTTGAAGAACATCAGTTCAGGTATCCATCAAGAACAAATTTTCCAGAACTTCATTTACTTGTTATAAATTGATTCTACATGTTATCCTGATCATCATGATGTGTTTAAAAATGAAAATGGTGGAATATTGAGTATGTATGAGTTGTCTGAAACTTTCTGCCCTAAATTTGTTTTGCTTCGATTTGCATGATTAATGAATGAAAAATGGTTTTTGCTTGGGGGTTTTGATTCAATGATGAGTGGGGTTTGATTCTGGGCAGTTAGATTTCATTTTATGGAGTTTTGAGAGAGTTAGGTCAGAGGTCTCGCCGGAGAAGACGACCGGAAGTCTTCTCCGGCCACCTGAAGTTGATTAGGGCTAATCAGTGTCATTAATGTGAGTTTGAATGTGGAGCGTTGGATGGCTTGACCAGGGTTGACCCGCTCGTGTTTGAATGGACAAGATGCATCATTAGAAACCCTACTCCTCATTAACTTAATTTAATTCAGTTTAATTAATTTAAAATGGAAATTAGCTCAGTTTGAATTGTGGCCGTCAGATTGCGCGCGTAGTCAAACAAAATATCCCCAGAATCAATACTGTCCCTTGGATGCGCTTACTTCTTCATTTATTCATTTTTATTTTCATTTTATTTCATTTATTTTCTTCATTTAATTTAAAATAGTAAAAAATGTTTAAAAATTCTGAAATTTTTTATTCAAGCTTTTATTAATTTTCAGAACACAAAAATATTTTCATTTTTATTTTTTGCATCAAAAATTATTTTTAAATCATTTAAAAGTTTATTTTTAATTGATTAATGAGAATTAATTAATTAAAAATACTTTTAGGTATTTAAAAATCACAAAAAAATTCACATAGCATTTAAAAACATTTAGAAACATTGTCCAACTCTCAAACCAAATTTATTTTTTGTTCTTGATGCCTTTTGACAATTTTCAATGGATTTAATTTCATTTCAAGGCATTATTTTGATCCAAACTTCAAAAATTCATTTCTGCCTAACCATTGAGAGTTGGACAATGATTCTTTTTGCATTGCATCTTGTGTAGCATGTAGTTTGTAGGATTAAATTGGCATGAATTGATCTTGTATTTCCTATTTGTTTGGCATTTTTCTTGAAGAGGTACCTTAAAACCCTAGCAATCTTAGAAAATTCATAACCCTCATTAGGTTAAGAGTTAGAACCCCTCCTTTGGGCAGTGGGTTTGTATAGGTTTAGGTTTCCTTTGAATGCATTTTCAAATTTTTATCATGAAGTTTGCTTCAGGCTTTGAATTTTGTTTTGTGCATTGATCATAAACCCTAATTTGGGCTTTCCTTTGCATCCATTTCTCATTTGCTTGCATACCATGACTTGCCATGACATTTTGTGCATCCATTTGGTTCATAACACATCTTAGGACATGTTAGAATCATGTGTGATCATTGCATCTTTCATTTGCCATATTGTATGTCATTTGCATTTCATAACTTTTCATGAACATCCATGGTCCCAAGCATGCTTTTTTTGCATCCATATGTTTGTAAGATCATTCTCATGCCTTGTTTCATGTTTGCATCATCTCATAGCATCATTAGCACCATACTTATGCTTCTGGTTTTGGTTTGCATCATGCCATTTCATCTCATTTGCATTGCATTTCATTTCTTTCACTAACTTTTCAGGTGGTAAGTTGTTTTGAGAAGTGGATTTGCCTTCACTTCTCACAATCTCTTCTCATCTCTCTTATGCATCATTGCTGCATTTCATCTTGTGCTTTGGATTGAGCTTGCTCATTCTTGTTCATCTTACTTTCTTTCTTCAAGTGACTTGTCTTCTTAAATGAAGCAAGTTACTTTGTTTCTCTTTGCTCCTTTCATCTGCTTCCTGGTGGTTTCTCTGAAGATCTTTCTTGCAAACCTCATAAACCTTAGGAACAACCAAGCATGACAATAATTAAGGTTTTGATTAGTCCCCCATTTAGCTTTTACCTTTGTGTCATCATTGAATCTTCTCTTCTCATCTCATAATCAGGGACTAAACCCTAAAGGCTTTAAGGCTTTGTGATTAAGCTTATGCCTGCATCCTTCTATTAGGATGGAGTGTATAACTTTAATCCTAAGTTTTAAACCCTTAATGTGTTTAAATCCTCTAATCAATTCACTTAATAATCATCAAGACATCAAAACTTGTAACTTGGGCCTTGCATTAGGGTTCTAATTCTTCCTTAATTGGTTAAGAAGGACTAACCCTAGTGTTAATGGACAAGTCCCCTTCAAGTTGTCTTACTAACCATAAAAATCATTTCTTCATCTTACCATTAACTAACTCCATCTAATAAAGGCTTTGTTTTGTCATGAGGTTAATCCCTAATCATGGATTAAGTTGAGGAGCTTTCCTCAGCTTAAACATTCTCATCTATTATCCTTCTATTAGGATGGTGTAATGAGTCTATTTAATCCCTGATTATGGCTTAATCTCATTACTCAACACTAAACAAAAACAATAAAAAACATCTAAATAATCACAAGTAGGTTAATGATCTTAATCCTGCATCAAGGTGATTAAGTGTGAGAAGCTAACTTCACACTTAAGGTATTCTCATTACCCCTAATCAGAGGGAAGATGTGATGAGTTTACTAAATCCTTTGGTTTAGGCTTAAGCTCATTAACTTATGACAAACTCCAAAAAGCAATAAAAGACTGAAAATACAAAAACAAACAATAATCGTTTCCTCCGGGATTCTTTTCTCATCTCATTCACTCACAACCGAGAACTTGCTCCTTCCGTCTAATGCAAGACAGTTTGCACCTGAGCCAGACAGGTCATACACTTGAGCATAGGCAAGTAAGCAGTTCACAAGTCAATTTATCTTTCAGTCTCTTTGGGTCGAACTACGGTGTTCTGACTTCCTCATTGCACGAGAGGATACGTAGGCATAACTTAACAGTTATCGAACAAAAGTCTCTGTATATTCCCCCTCTTCCAGCATCACTCTTTAAGCCTCATAGTCTTGAGCATTATACCCTTGTTCTTGCACTGACACTGTACATATTACACTTCACATTCTCCTGCACTGACACTTACATTCTTTCCAGCTTTGATACACAAATTGCACTGACACTACCCCTTTAAAACACAAATCTTTTAAGCGTGGATCCCGTCGAGTACGGCAGACAATCTGGGTGCTAATACCTTCCCAGGTTGTAACTAACCCCCTTTCTCAGTCTCTCTGGTTCGCAACCGTCTTATCCATATCTTTCTAGGTTTATGCAGCATTACCTTTCCTCCAGGATAAAAATGCCTAGCTGGCGACTCTTTTCTTTCTCTTGAGTTCACTCCTGTGTGTTCTCATCACCTCTTTCGCCGACCGTTCGCGTCTGTACCCCTTCTGACCAGCCTCATTTGGTGGGAGCGACAGCTTGGCGACTCTGCTGGGGAAACTTATACTGTAACCAGGGCTTCTGGTTCTTTTTGTGGGTTCCTCCTAGCGCTTGTTTGATTGGTGTTTACTGGGGTGTTATGCGCCATTTGTGTTTGTATATTTGCTTTATTTACTGCTTTATGTACAGTTATTTATTGCTTTCTTTACAGCTGTATATACATCATACTGTCATACTATTATCTGGCTGGATCTGGTTTTGTTGCTTTGGTGGGTGGGGTTCATTGAGAGTTTAAGGTCCTATACCTGGGACCTGAGTGACACCTAGGCTAGAGTGGTTCATGTTCTTTCCCATTCCATTTCGGTCTGGTGCGGGAATATGAAACACGGTTCAGATATGGGTTTCCTCTTGAGAACTCTGTGCTGCAGATCTCCTGTAGTGCTAGGGCTATCTGGGAAGCCTGCTAAGTCTGGATGACCTTTTATTATGACCTTCAGAAACTGAGGTGAATTGGAGGAGGATCTTTTATGGTTATTGTAAACACTGTACCTCCGGGTTAGAAGTGTTTACACTTCTCATAATTGATCCAAGTCTGAGGATCCTTGTTCTAGAACATCACCTGTGAGGGGGTTGGGCTGTTTACAGGTTTGCAGGAACCTTTGGCCACATCATACCTTGGTACTTGTTTTTAAGAATGCTCCACTTTGGACAGTTCTTGTGATTTAACCCAGGACATGTGACTCTTTATTTGAGTCCCCCACCTTGGTTACTGGACTTTTGAACCTCCACCTGGACTTCTTAGACATACATGGACCTATATCAAGGCAGTAATCAGATTCAGCTTGATCACAAACCCTTGCATATCATTTTCATACATCATCATTGCATCATTTAACATTTGCTTATCTGTTTTTCAGGGTATCCACATTTCATTCGGCCTGGTTTTGACCCCTTTATCTGCATAGACCTTTGCTCATCAGCTATCTGCTTCAGCTATCTTCATCAGTGGTTTGCTTCAGTACCTTCATCATCAGCCTACCAGTGGCTCACTTCCAGTACCAGTCTTCATCATTAGCATCTGTTCTCAGCTCTTCATCAGTAGTCATGGCACCTAAGAAGAGCAACATTTCGTATCACTTCTTTGAGCCTGTGCTGGCTGGCATCAGGCAGGTCCAGGAACTCATTACTCCAGACCATATCCCTTTATTCAGAGAACATTATGAAAGCATCCTTGATATGGTTATGGACTTGGACCCTTCTCAGAGGAGTTTGATTCACACTTGCCTACAGTTCTATGATCCTCCTTTGAGATGTTTCACTTTCCAGGGTTTTCAGTTGGGACCCCTGTTGGAGGAGTTTTCATCACTGATTGGAGTACCTGTCAGGGGTGGTATCCCTTTCAACCCAGAGATGGCTTCTCCCAGCAACGAAGAAGTGGCAAAGGCACTGTATTTGGAACCTATTCTGATTGAGCAGAACATGTCAACAAAGGCTGGAATTCCTGGCCTACACTTGGACTTTCTAACTTCTCAGGCCATCCTGAAGGCCTCCTTGGGAGAATGGAAGGCAGTCTGTGCATTGTTAGCCCTCAGTATATATGGGGTTATACTTTTTGAAGATGAGCCCAAGTTCATCAGCAAGAATGCTATTCATCTCTTCCTTTTGAGGAACCCAGTGCCCACCTTGCTGGGAGACTTCTATTATTCTGTTCACCAAAGGAATGAGAAGCAGAGAGGGAGGTTGGTAAGGTGTTGTGCTCCTCTATTCCATACCTGGTTGCTCAAACACTTACCTAAGACTGATGCTTTCTTGAACCCTCACCAACAGAAGAATTGGGCTAGGAGACTTACTGCTTTGACCTCAGATGACATCAGGTGGTGCACCCAGAGCACCAAGGGCAGAGACATAATTACTAGCTGTGGGCAGTTCCCCAATGTACCTCTGATAGGAGTGAAGGGTTGCATCAACTACAATCCTTTGTTGTTTAAGAGACAATTAGGCTATGCTTTGGTTCACCCTCCTAGAGTGCAAGACTTGGCTGAAACCCTGTATTGTGAGATAAAGCCTAACCTAGCTGTTGTCAGACAAGCATCCTGGGCTTGGGACAACATCCAGACCAAGGGGATGGCCATTCTAGGGAGATGCAATAATGTGGCCTCAGCTCAGTATTATGAATGGTCCCATGCTAGGGCTCAGATTTCTGGGATGCCTTTCACCATTGAGGATGCACCTGGACTATCCACAGCACCACCTCCAGCCACTGTCAGCCTGGAAGAGCTTGAGAAACTAAAGGAGAGGAATGAGAATCTGTCTCAAGCTCTGAAGAGAACCCTCTGGGAGAGGAGTGATGGTCGTCTGGACATTGAAAGGTTGGAAAAGCTTAAAGTAGAGCATCTGGCTAAGATTGAGAAAGCAGAGGACTACATCAAGAAATCAAGAGCAGGAGAGCAAATTTTGAAGAATGCCTGTAAAGAGGCCCAATTTCAGAAGGCTAGGACTGATCTATATCTGAAAGAAAGTCAAGCTAGGTGGGTCAGGATCACTGAAGCTCGCACTCAAGAAGATAAGAGAACTCAAGACAGGATTGAGCAGTTGGAGGCTAATGAAAAGAAACAACAGGAGGCCCTGCTAGCAGCCCAGAAGGAGATTTCAGAATTGAAGCTTAGGGCTGGTGTGAAGAGGTCAAAGGACCAAGACAGGCACAAGAGGTTGACCACTGCTATCACCACCAGGAATCTTCTTATCAGAAACCTCACAGAGCATCCGGCTGATCCTGTAACTGAAGCACTTCTGAAGGAGGTTAAAGAGGATGAGTTTGGTCTTGGTGTCTGACTTTTTGCTTGTTGTTGCTTTCATTTCATGTACTTTTCTTTTTTATGTTGTATTTTTACCCCTCAGGGGCTTGTGTTGTAAAAAACAAACTATGTATGATTCACCGTTTGTAATATATTCATTAATTTGTTTCATTTGAGTTTCTTTCAAGCAACATCAAAGCATCTTCCTCAGGGTCTGGAAAGGTCGAAACCAAGTGCCAAGCCGGATACCTTGGAAACAAATAAGCATACTGCATTGCATACTAACCCTTGTTTGTTTTGTAGGTTTTTGTTTTGTTTGTTTCTAACTCTGTTGTGGTTCAGGAATTATTGCTCGCCGTCGGGTGTTCCCTCTCAACCGTCCACACAGATATCCTACTCGCAACAATCTTCCTGGTATACAGATGGACCAAGTACAGCAAGACCTGACAGAAGTCAGGACTCAGATGGCCAATGAAAGGCTAGAGATGAGAAACCAAATGACCCAGTTCATGGAAGTAATGAATGGCTTGGCTCAAAGTCAAGAAAGATTGAGGGCATTGGTAGAAAGGCAAACCCAGGAAGAACCCCATATGGGAACTGGAGGAACGACTAACAATGAGAGGGTTCAGCCTCATGTTAATCCACCAGTGTATGGGCCTCATCTTCATCCAGAGATCAACATCCCTACTAATGTACAAGGAAATGCTACTGCAAGCAGAATCTTACAAGAAGACCCCCAGGAAGAACAGTTCACTGTGATGGGAGCTGGGGATGAAGTCTATGATAGGAGACTTGATGAAATTGCTGAGAAGTTGAGATCTCTGGAGTCTCAAAATTCCCTGGGCTTTGATGTCATGGATATGGGGTTAGTGGATGGGGTAAGAATCCCTCACAAGTTTAAACCCCCGTGCTTCGAGAAGTACAACGGAACTTCCTGTCCACGAACCCACTTGCAATCCTTTCTGGGGAGGCTTAAGGCATACACCATGGATGAAAAACTGTGGATGTTTTATTTCGAAGATAGTTTGACTGGGGCCTCAAGGGAGTGGTACTCTCACTTGACCAGAGCTACTATCAGATGCTGGAAGGACCTAGCTGAGGCCTTCATCAGACAATACCAATACAACTTGGACATGGCTCCTAACAGAACCCTGCTGATGGGAATGTCTCAGTCCTCCAGAGAAAGCTTCAGGGAATACGCCCAGAGGTGGAGACAGCTTGCTGCTGCTGTCCAGCCACCCATGTCGGAAAGAGAAATGGCCGACATGTTTATGAACACTCTGCAAGGAACATATATTGATAGGCTAGCTGCCTTTTCTTCCACCAGCTTCGCTGACGTAGTCATAGCTGGAGAAAGAATTGAGAGTCTTCTAAAGATGGGTAAGATTTCTGATAATGGTGCAAGTTCTTCAAGTAACCCCAGAAAGCCTTTTGTGGGGCCTAGAAGAACCGGTGAGACTCATGCTATTCATGCCAACAGGGGCAGACCTCAGTATGTTCATAGGTCAGTGGCAGCTGTCACTATTCCAGCTCCGATCCCTCAGCAACCAGCATATCAACCACAACAACAACCCCACTACCAGCAACAAGTTCAGTATCCGCCTCAGAGAAACTACAACAACAACAGCAACAATCAACAAAGACCTTTTCACCAGAGACCATCTCAGGCCAATAGGGTGATTGATCCAATCCCTATGCCTTATGCCGCTTTATTGCCACAACTCCTGAAACTCAACCTGGTTGAATTAAGGACGTTGGCACCACCCGATCCCTCCAGTCTTCCAAGAAATTATGATGCCAACGCCAGATGTGCTTTCCATTCCAATGCACCGGGCCACAGTACAGAGAAATGCAGGGCTTTACAAATGAAAGTACAAGATCTAGTGGATTCCAAAGCCCTCAACTTTGCACCCCCGCCAAATGTCAACAAGAATCCCATGCCCAATCATGGAGGACCAAGAATAAATGCCATTGAGGAGGATAAGTCGTCTTTCTTAATCACCATTATTGGGCAGATTCGGACACCTCTGGTAGAAATTAAAGCTCAGCTCCTAGAATGCCAGATGTTCCCCGGGTGGGAGCTCGGTTGTGGTTATTGCAACATTTCGGTCAATGGGTGTGATAACTTGAGAAGCGGCATAGACAATCTTATCAAGAGCGGCATACTTCAGATCACAACATCAGCACCTACAAGTCCAGCAATCTCTTTGACAACAATTCACGAGTCTTCTACAACTGCAACGACAATCATTCCGAACAATTCATCAATTTCATCAACCAATGCTTCATCTATCACTTCAACAAACCAGATATCAACAACCATCTCTTCTACAACATCAACACCCATTCATTCAACAGAATCTTCTACAACGCCAACATATATCTCAGCAGTCACCATTTATTATGATCCATCATATGTTCCTCCAAACAACAACTTTCAACAACAAACAGTGGCACCTCCTGCCAGGTCACCAGTCACCATCTACTACGATCCGCACACTATTTCAGCATCCTCCTCTACTGCAGTCAGTCTGGTTACCATCACGGTGCCTGGACCAGTTCCATATGAAAGCAGTAATGCCATACCTTGGCATTATGGCTCTGACCTCTACTGCAATGGGGAGAAAATCACTTTGGACTCTTCGACTTCTTCTCCACAGATTGATAATGTTGGGGGAGGCGGAGGCTTCACCAGAAGCGGACGCTTTTTTGCCTCACAAGTACAAAGACCTAATGCTGAAGCAGAAGCTGCTGCCAAAGCAAAAGGAAAGAGTGTGGTAGTGGAAGAGCCAACTATCAAGGAAACTCAGAAGACATCTTTTGAACAAGATGTAGACGAGTTCATGAGAATTATAAAGAGAAGTGATTACAAAGTGGTGGATCAGCTTCACCAAACTCCCTCAAAGATCTCCATATTATCCCTGTTGATGTGTTCTGAAGCTCACCGGAATGCATTACTGAAAGTCTTGCACGCAACATATGTGCCAGAAGAGATCACCGTTAATCAGCTGGAAACCGTGGTAGCAAATGTCAATACCAGCCATGGATTGGGCTTCACCAATGCTGATTTAACAACTGAGGGACGTAACCACAACAAGGCTTTACACATCACTCTAGAATGCAAGGGTGCTGTTCTATCACATGTATTGGTAGACACTGGGTCTTCACTCAATGTTTTACCAAAGAAAGCCTTGGTGAAGCTGGAGTACGATGGCTTGTCATTGCGTCCAAGTAATTTGGTGGTAAGAGCATTTGACGGCTCTAAGAGATCAGTGCTAGGGGAGATTGATCTGCCTGTGATGATTGGCCCGCAGACCTTCAAAATTACCTTCTATGTGATGGACATTCAGCCGGCCTACAGCTGTTTGTTGGGTAGACCTTGGATCCATGCCACTGGCGCAGTTACGTCTACCCTTCACCAGAAGCTGAAATTCGAGTGGGAAGGCCAGATCATCACCATCTGTGGTGAAAAAGATATCTTTGTTAGCCATCTGGCTGCGTATAAGTATATTGAGATGGATGGAGAAATCCATGAAACCATGAGCCAGGGGTTTGAGGCCCTGAACATAAATGAAGCATCTGTTGTACTGGGAACCTCCATGACGTCTTATCAGCAAGCCAGGAAGGTTGTTGAAGAGGGGACTGCCCAAGGCTGGGGCAAGGTGCTGCCCGTGGAGAAGAAGGAGGACAGATTTGGGTTGGGTTACAAACCAACTCAACAAGATCAATCAGAGGCTGCCAAGAAGCCCAACTTTGTCAGCGGGGGAATGCTCACCCCGGATGCAGTGAACAACTTGGAAGATGAGTCGGAAGATGACCGCAACCTGGAGAGCTGGATACATCCAAGGATCCCGGGGAGCCGTATCTCAAACTGGTCTTCCCAGGAAATTATAAGGGTTACTCCTGCAGAGTAATTATTATTTCCTGTATTTTTAAGCATGCATCAAGTCTTGCATCTTGCCCAAGATGACAAGACTCATTTTGTAATCGGGCCATCTTTGTAATTTTGTGCAAACAGATCAATCAATGAATATCGGACATCTTTTGCAAATGAGTCTTTTTTTCTTTTCCGCTCACTGTTTTTCATTTTTTCTTTTTGTACAAAAAATAAAATGGCAATGTTTTCCAAAATGATAACTTCTTTTCACTTTCTAAACAAAGATTAAAATCGATCACTAAAATGAACAATCTAAACCCTTGCAGAGAGTGCCTTTCAGACTGCACCGACAACAGCACAGCTATGACTCTGTATGACTTTGACAATCCAATCAATCAAGCTGATGAAGGGGTTGAAGAAGATTTTGAGCTTCCTGAAGAGCTAGCCAGGCTGTTAAGGCAAGAAGAGAAGGTTATCACTCCTCATCAGGAGGAGGTCAAAACGGTTAATCTCGGTTCGGAAGAAGATGTGAAAGAGGTTAAGATTGGTCTTATCAGGATGTGCCAGGGTTGGACACCGATATTGTCATGCACAAGCTGCCTTTAAGAGAAGATTACCCACCAGTTAAACAGAAGCTGCGCCGTACTCGCCCAGACATGGCAATGAAGATAAAGGAAGAGGTGCAAAAGCAGTGGGACGCCGGGTTCCTTGCTGTAACTAGCTATCCGCCGTGGGTTGCTAATATCGTACCTGTACCTAAGAAAGACGGCAAAGTGAGAATGTGTGTTGACTACCGGGATCTGAACAGAGCCAGCCCGAAAGATGATTTTCCATTACCTCACATTGATGTATTGGTTGATAATACGGCTCAGTTCTCGGTATTCTCCTTCATGGACGGATTTTCAGGATACAATCAGATCAAGATGTCACCTGAAGACATGGAGAAGACAACTTTCATCACACCCTGGGGCACGTTCTGTTATAAGGTGATGCCATTCGGACTGAAAAATGTTGGTGCAACCTATCAACGGGCTATGGTAACACTATTCCACAATATGATCCATAAAGAAATCGAATGTTATGTGAATGACATGATTGCCAAGTCCCTCACAGAAGAAGACCACCTGGTAAATCTGTTGAAGTTATTCAAGCGTCTGAGGAAGTACCAACTGAAGCTGAACCCCAACAAGTGCACATTCGGGGTGAGATCGGGTAAGCTGCTGGGATTTATTGTAAGCGAAAAAGGGATTGAGATTGACCTTGATAAAGTCAAAGCCATTCAAGAAATGCCTGCACCGAAAACTGAGAAAGAGGTTCGGGGGTTTCTAGGTAGATTGAACAATATTTCGCGGTTCATATCTCACCTTACAGCAACCTGTGAACCCTTGTTCAAGCTGTTGAGAAAGGAACAAACGGTCAGGTGGAACGAAGACTGCCAGAAGGCTTTTGACAAGATCAAGGAATACTTACAAGAGCCTCCAATCCTTATGCCACCAGTTGAAGGAAGACCTCTAATCATGTACTTGACAGTATTAGAAGAGTCAATGGGGTGTGTGCTGGGCCAGCATGACGAGTCTGGTCGAAAAGAGTATGCAATATACTACCTGAGCAAAAAGTTTACCGACTGTGAACAACGTTATTCACTGCTCGAGAAAACTTGTTGTGCTTTAGCGTGGGCTGCTCGCCGACTGAGACAGTATATGTTGACCCACACTACTTTGTTGATCTCAAAGATGGACCCAGTCAAGTATATTTTTGAAAAGCCAGCACTTACCGGACGGGTTGCAAGATGGCAGATGATCCTCGCAGAATATGACATCCAGTACACATCTCAGAAAGCCATCAAGGGCAGTGTATTGTCTGATTATCTTGCTGAGCAACCTATTGACGACTACCAGCCTATGAGATTTGACTTCCCTGATGAAGACATCATGTTCATAAAAGCAAAAGATCATGAAGAGCCTGTTCACACTGAAGGGCCTGACCCAGAGGAAGAATGGACTATGATGTTTGACGGGGCTGTTAATATGAATGGTCGTGGTGTTGGTGCAGTACTCATTACTCCTAAAGGAGTTCACATGCCTTTCTCGGCAAAACTCACCTTTAACTGCACTAACAACGAAGCTGAATACGAAGCTTGCATTATGGGTCTTGAGGAATCCATTGACCTCGGGATCAAGACATTGACTGTATTCGGAGATTCAACTCTGGTAGTTAATCAAACCAACGGCAAATGGTACACCCACCAGGATCATCTGATACCTTATAGGGATTATACAAGGAGGTTATTGACTTTCTTTACAACGGTCAAGCTTGAGTATATCCCCCGGGACGAGAATCAGTTTGCAGATGCTCTGGCTACCATTTCATCCATGATCAAAGTTCAAGCCGCCAACTTTGTGCCTCGGATTTCAGTGTCCAGACTTGACAGACTAGCATATGTATTTGCGGTAGACATTGTCAAAGATGATAAGCCTTGGTTCCATGACATTAAGTGCTTCTTGGAGGATCAAACATACCCACCTGGGGCATCTTCCAATGATAAGAAGACTTTGAGAAGGCTTGCTGGTAGTTTCTTTCTGAACACTGATGGTTCCCTGTACAAGAGAAACTTTGATATGGTACTCCTCAGATGCGTTGACAGAACAGAAGCAGACCTGTTGATGCATGAAGTGCACGAAGGATCCTTTGGTACCCATGCAGGAGGGCATGCCATGGCCAAGAAGCTACTAAGATCAGGATATTACTGGATCACAATGGATGCTGACTGTTGTGCCTATACCAGGAAATGCCATAAATGCCAGATTTATGCGGATAAGGTGCATGTGCCTCCCAATCCTTTGAATGTGATGTCTTCACCCTGGCCCTTTGCCATGTGGGGCATTGATATGATTGGCAATATTGAACCGACTGCTTCAAACGGCCACAGATTCATCCTGGTTGCTATTGACTATTTTACCAAGTGGGTTGAAGCAGCTTCCTATGCAAATGTTACAAGGCAAGTGGTAGCCCGATTTCTGAAGAGAGATATCATCTGTCGATACGGAGTTCCCGAGCGAATCATTACTGACAATGGTTCAAACTTGAACAATAAAATGATGGCAGAACTATGCCGGGACTTCAAGATCCAACACCACAATTCTTCTCCTTACAGGCCAAAGATGAACGGCGCTGTCGAGGCAGCTAATAAGAATATCAAGAAGATTGTGCAAAATATGGTAGTCACCTACAAAGACTGGCATGAAATGCTGCCATTTGCCTTTCATGGGTACCGTACATCAATCAGAACGTCCACTGGGGCAACACCGTATCAGCTTGTTTATGGTATGGAGGCAGTCCTACCTGTGGAAGTTGAATTACCCTCCCTGCGGGTACTGATGGATGTCAAGCTGAACGAAGCAGAATGGGTCCGGTCCCGATACGAACAACTGAATCTGATTGAATAGAAGAGGTTGGCTGCAATCTGTCATGGGCAGCTGTATCAGAAAAGAATGAAGAAAGCCTTCGATCAGAAAGTCAGGCTCCGAGAGTACCAAGTAGGAGATCTTGTGCTGAAAAGACTCCTCCCTCCTCACACAAACCACAGGGGCAAATGGACTCCAAACTATGAAGGACCATTCGTAGTAAAGAAAGTTTTCTCTGGCGGAGCACTGATGCTCAGCACTATGGATGGTGAAGACTTCCCGTCCCCTGTGAATTCAGATGCAGTTAAAAAATACTTCGCATAAAAAATGAACCGCTGGACATAAAAACAGAATGTAAGTCCAGGCAAAAATAGGGCATCCCGGCGAGTCAAAAACAGAATAAAAGACTAGGGCAAAAATAAGGGAAAATAAACAAAAAAATGTACACCCGCTGAGTTGAAAAGCCGTATTGGACAACTCAGGCAAAAATGGGTATCCCGACGGATCAAAAACCCGAAAGGGCGATCCATGCAAAATAAGGGAATAAGCGAACAACTGCATTCTGAATTCGTCTGTATCACCTACAACTTGGTAAGCTTTGAAAGGATCAAGCTTCTTTCAGAATCAGCCTTCTTCAGAAAGCAAGACGAGAGGAACGTCAAATGTCATACGAGTCATAGCAAAGGGAATCTCCTTGAAGCATCATCAACATTGCCAACATCTTTTGTTTCTCAATTTGTAACAATCTCCTCATTTTAGGGGATCTGTTTCTTTGACTGTATCTTGCCAATTCAGGGCACGCAAATTAATAAAATCGGATTTTCAATCACGCATTGTCTCGTACTCTTTTATTTGCAAAATGTCCGATGTCTTTAAAATACTGATTGCATAAATGCAGATGCTTCTCTTCTAAAGAATACGTGCTTGCAGGAAATATATTTACTCCCGGGAGTGTCTAAACTCCTATGACGGAATCCGGTAAGGGATACCTCGGGATTACTTGTGCGTTTCCGTGTCTTTTCAGGATTGCAGGTACTCAAAGCACAACATGGGGCATGAAAGCCTCACCCCAGCAAGCTGGCAAATCATTATCTACTCATTCTACCTCCCAATTAGCACCGGAGATGGTTTCTCCCCAGCTGAGTTGTCGAGTATCATCCTCAGCAGGACCCCTACAGAAATCTCCAGGAAGACCTTCCCATGGCCTTTTTTTCTTCCCTAGCCAAGTTTCCATTTAAGAGCTAAAGCCAGGGAATCATCTCCCCATAGAGTTTCAGCCTCTATCCAGAAAAGCAACGCCTGGAGGATTCACAACAGAGTGAAGAAAGCTGCTACAAACCCCAGCTGGGTCCCTCATTACCAAAGATAGGTCTATCAGTAACCTGTATCACCAAGCAGAATCCCATATGCCAGATCTACCAATGATCTCAACCCCAGCTGGGATGTTCACTCCAAGCAGATCAACCAGAGATCTCCTTAGCAACGGGATCCGAATCCCGGATCGGTATCTTTGCATAAACATAGCATTCGCATCATATTCACCCCACAAAGCGTAGCATTCCGTCTAATGCGGAGCATTACGGCAAAAAATCAAACATATTGCATAATCATAAGCCATGTTATGAATCGAACACTTGTAAATACTGACAATCCATCAACAATATACAGAAAACTCCCCAGATTCCCCGGCAGAGAACCCAGACCTTTCTCTCACAAAACAGATACTTCTTGACACCCGTCTGTGCCATACCCCTAGCAGAAAGCCAAAGCGTCCCCTTTGCACTCACCTTACAGATACATATACATACAGATTCCCTGACACCCGTCCGTGTCACCATCCCCAACATAGTTACCCGAACACTTTGTAAACCATATACTTGTTTATATTATACTTTTCTCTCTTTTGACACTCGTCCGTGTCACTTTCCCCAGCAAGTTAAACACTCATCCGTACACCACTCATACTTATTTCACTTATACAAATACTCGTCCGTATCTTGTATACACCACTTATATCCCCTCAGATTCAACACTAGTCCGTGTTCTTTGTTAACCAGTTGATACTCGTCTGTATCATCATCTCAGAACATGCGTCAAGCGTTTGTTTCTACCTGATACTCGTCCGTATCACAAGTCTTAGGGATGCTCGTCTGCATCTTTAACCCATACACTGTGTCAAACACTCTTGTCTTCTTGAATTTAGACACTCGTCTGTGTCTACTTTTCCCCAGAAGGGTCCCCTCAGATTCAACACTCGTCCGTGTTCCTTGTTAACCAGTTGATACTCGTCTGTATCATCATCTCTGAACACGTGTCAGTATTTGCTCCTACCCGATACTCGTCTGTATCGTAGTCTTAGGGATGCTCGTCCGCATCTTTAATCTATACACAACGTCAAAACACTTATACCTTTTTTTTCTTGGATGTAAGCACTCGTCCGTGTTTACTATTCCCCAGTAGGTCGCCAGCAAAGCAACCTTTTTCTATCTGACATTCGGCAGCCGTACCCTGCCAGGTGATCGTCCTTCACCTTTGGATGACCGTCCCTCATCCTTTCCCCAGCGGAGTCTCTATTCATTAGAACCCCTTTTCTATCTGACATTCGTCCTATGTCGTGATATTGAGAGCAGCCGTCCCCTGCTAGGTGATCGTCCTTCACCTCTTGATGATCGTCCTTCATCATGCTCGTCCGATGGCCATCCCCATCGTCGACCTTTTCTATCTGACATTCGTCCTATGTCGTGATATTGAGAGTAGTCGTCCCCTGCTAGGTGATCGTCCTTCACCTCTTGATGATCGTCCTTCATCATGCTCGTCCGATGGCCGTCCCTATCGTCGACCTTTTATCCGGCATTCGTCCTATGTCGCGATACTTTCGGCAGCCGTACCCTGCCAGGTGATCGTCCTTCACCTTAGATGACCGTCCCTCATCTTATCCCCAACAGAGCAGCCGTCCCCTGCTAGGTGATTGTCCTTCACCTTTGATGACCGTCCCTCATCATTATTTCATTTATTCTTTAACCCGATGGCCGTCCCCGTCGTGGTCCCTTTTTCCTTTTCCTGATGATCGTCCTTCATCAATTTAGCCCGATGGTCGTCCCCATCGTTGTTTACATTACTTTATGAACCTGATGGCCGTCCCCATCATTTTTCATTAATCCCCAGAGAATCTTACAGCTTTACCTGATGGTCGTCCCCATCATAATCTCTCATATCCCCAGCATGTCGGTCGTCCCCGTCATTGCTTTATTTCCCGCATTTTCCCCAGCTGACGTCCTCCGTCGCCCGCACTTTATAATATACTTTATTTTCTTTTACAATCCATATCCCTTTTCTCCTTTATTCTGTGAGTGCAAATTTTGGACTGTCTTTGGTATTCAACCACAAGTTATCTTGTTTGCCTATTTAAGCCGTCGCTTACATCCTGCACAGCTAACTCATGTTTGAATAGGGGAAGCTGTAAACACCCCAAATTTTCCCTCACCCATTCACACCATGGCTTGTGATATCCTCATATGCATAAGTTCAATCATAGCATCTCATATTACATTTTTGATCCACTGCATAGCTTCTAAGTCATTTGCATCTAGGGTTTGTGATCTGAGCAATCCAAGAGCCACTTGAGCCACTCCAAAGGTCATTAATAACTTCAAAGGGGTCCATGTATGTTCAAGCATCATATTATATCCCCACAAAGTCAAGAATGTCAAAGGATCACAAGAATTGAGAATGGCATGGAAGCAGAGCCAGGTTTAACTGCACAGATGACCTAAAATTAGGGTTTTGGTTTCAAAGGCCATAACTCCAGATTTTTTGGTCATTTTTGTTTCTATTGGTCTCTATATGGTATAGGGGTCATGCATATCAATTTTCATGAAGAAATTCAATGGGGAAGTCATCTGATCAAGAGTTGACTTTTTGAGCAAGTCAGTACAAAATCAGGGCATCTGAGGCCCCCAATGACCCAACCAAAGGGTGTTCTTCATCATTTTGATTGTGTATGATCTTTATTTGATCATAGAAGATGTGTTAAGCTCACAAAATTGAATAATCTCAAGCCATTTGCAAAGTTGACTTTTTGGGAAAGTTGACTTGTATTGAAAATTGCCATTTTGGGAAACTTTTTCAACCCTTACTTTTTGATTCAAAAAAGCTTCAAATGGGAAAACTTTGGTCATGAAAGTTGTAGAATGGATCATTCCCTTTTCAAAAAGTACAAGAACTTGTTCTAATTCATTTTGGATCAAAAGTTATGGCTTGTCAAAGTTGGCCAAAATCACATAATTTGGAGTTTTCTACCAAAGAGGCATTTTGCAAAATGGTATGATCAAGTGTTCTAAAAGCTTCAAAGTGTACAAACTCTTCACAACATGATCACATGACCTCTAAAGATCAGAATGGGCCAAGGAATATTGCATTTTGATGCCTTGAATCTCAAGAATTTCCAAAGGGGCCAAACTTTGTGAAAATTGCAAAACATCTCATAAGTCTTGATCCACTTGCTGATTCATCTCATAAACAATTCCATGGTTCTCCCCAAACTCAGCTGAGCCAAGACAAGCAAAAAGGCTAGCTACACCATTTCCCATACCTCAAGTACAAGTCAAGTTGACATTTTGGGAACTTGCCCATACCAATCACACTATGCCACAACCACTTTCTGAACCAATCCCATTTGTTTATACAAATCAAAAGGAAGCAAAAGCATAAGACACACAAGCCTGAAAGCTCCAAGAAGACAGCCTTCTCATTTTCCACCTCATATGCAAAACCATTCGAAACTGACTACACAAGCTTCAAACACACAAACAAACTTCACCATTGATCTCAATATGACTCACTGATCACAAACCAACCATTGAAACAACCTGAAAGTCACTGAAATCAAAACACGATCATCACCCCTCACTGAACAGAACTCCTACAATCTTCCAAATCAGCCATCAACAAGAGTTTTGAAGCATTCCATTGTGCTCAGGGGGACCAGAGGAGTCAGTTTGCATAAGAGAAAGGCTCAGAAAGCTCCTGTTCGAAGAACTTCAGTTCAGGTATCCATCAAGAACAAATTTTCCAGAACTTCATTTACTTGTTATAAATTGATTCTACATGTTATCCTAATCATCATGATGTGTTTAAAAATGAAAATGGTGGAATATTGAGTATGTATGAGTTGTCTGAAACTTTCTGCCCTAAATTTGTTTTGCTTCGATTTGCATGATTAATGAATGAAAAATGGTTTTTGCTTGGGGGTTTTGATTCAGTGATGAGTGGGGTTTGATTCTGGGCAGTTAGATTTCATTTTTATGGAGTTTTGAGAGAGTTAGGTCAGAGGTCTCGCCGGAGAAGACGATCGGAAGTCTTCTCCGGCCACCTGAAGTTGATTAGGGCTAATCAGTGTCATTAATGTGAGTTTGAATGTGGAGCATTGGATGGCTTGACCAGGGTTGACCCGCGTGTGTTTGAATGGACAGGATGCATCATTAGAAACCCTAATCCTCATTAACTTAATTTAATTCAGTTTAATTAATTTAAAATGGAAATTAGCTCAGTTTGAATTGTGGTCGTCAGATTGCACGCGTAGTCAAACAAAATATCCCCAAAATCAATACTGTCCCTTGGATGCGCTTACTTTTTCATTTATTCATTTTTATTTTCATTTTATTTCATTTATTTTCTTCATTTAATTTAAAATAGTAAAAAATGTTTAAAAATTCTGAAATTTTTTATTCAAGCTTTTATTAATTTTCAGAACACAAAAATATTTTCATTTTTATTTTTTGCATCAAAAATTATTTTTAAATCATTTAAAATTTTATTTTTAATTGATTAATGAGAATTAATTAATTAAAAATACTTTTAGGTATTTAAAAATCACAAAAAAAATTCACATAGCATTTAAAAACATTTAGAAACATTGTCCAACTCTCAAACCAAATTTATTTTTTGTTCTTGATGCCTTTTGACAATTTTCAATGGAGTTAATTTCATTTCAAGGCATTATTTTGATCCAAACTTCAAAATTTCATTTCTGTCTAACCATTGAGAGTTGGACAATGATTCTTTTTGCATTGCATCTTGTGTAGCATGTAGTTTGTAGGATTAAATTGGCATGAATTGATCTTGTATTTCCTATTTGTTTGGCATTTTTCTTGACAAGGTACCTTAAAACCCTAGCAATCTTAGAAAATTCATAACCCTCATTAGGTTAAGAGTTAGAACCCCTCCTTTGGGCAGTGGGTTTGTATAGGTTTAGGTTTCCTTTGAATGCATTTTCAAATTTTTATCATGAAGTTTGCTTCTGGCTTTGAATTTTGTTTTGTGCATTGATCATAAACCCTAATTTAGGCTTTCCTTTGCATCCATTTCTCATTTGCTTGCATACCATGACTTGCCATGACATTTTGTGCATCCATTTGGTTCATAACACATCTTAGGACATGTTAGAATCATGTGTGATCATTGCATCTTTCATTTGCCATATTGTATGTCATTTGCATTTCATAACTTTTCATGAACATCCATGGTCCCAAGCATGCTTCTTTTGCATCCATATGTTTGTAAGATCATTCTCATGCCTTGTTTTATGTTTGCATCATCTCATAGCATCATTAGAACCATACTTATGCTTCTGGTTTTGGTTTGCATCATGCCATTTCATCTCATTTGCATTGCATTTCATTTCTTTCACTAACTTTTCAGGTGGTAAGTTGTTTTGAGAAGTGGATTTGCCTTCACTTCTCACAATCTCTTCTCATCTCTCTTATGCATCATTGCTGCATTTCATCTTGTGCTTTGGATTGAGCTTGCTCATTCTTGTTCATCTTACTTTCTTTCTTCAAGTGACTTGTCTTTTTAAATGAAGCAAGTTACTTTGTTTCTCTTTGCTCCTTTCATCTGCTTCCTGGTGGTTTCTCTGAAGATCTTTCTTGCAAACCTCACAAACCTTAGGAACAACCAAGCATGACAATAATTAAGGTTTTGATTAGTCCCCCATTTAGCTTTTACCTTTGTGTCATCATTGAGTCTTCTCTTCTCATCTCACAATCAGGGACTAAACCCTAAAGGCTTTAAGGCTTTGTGATTAAGCTTATGCATGCATCCTTCTATTAGGATGGAGTGTATAACTTTAATCCTAAGTGTTAAACCCTTAATGTGTTTAAATCCTCTAATCAATTCACTTAATAATCATCAAGACATCAAAACTTGTAACTTGGGCCTTGCATTAGGGTTCTAATTCTTCCTTAATTGGTTAAGAAGGACTAACCCTAGTGTTAATGGACAAGTCCCCTTCAAGTTGTCTTACTAACCATAAAAATCATTTCTTCATCTTACCATTAACTAACTCCATCTAATAAAGGCTTTGTTTTGTCATGAGGTTAATCCCTAATCATGGATTAAGTTGAGGAGCTTTCCTCAGCTTAAACATTCTCATCTATTATCCTTCTATTAGGATGGTGTAATGAGTCTATTTAATCCCTGATTATGGCTTAATCTCATTACTCAACACTAAACAAAAACAATAAAAAACATCTAAATAATCACAAGTAGGTTAATGATCTTAATCCTGCATCAAGGTGATTAAGTGTGAGAAGCTAACTTCACACTTAAGGTATTCTCATTACCCCTAATCAGAGGGAAGATGTGATGAGTTTACTAAATCCTTTGGTTTAGGCTTAAGCTCATTAACTTATGACAAACTCCAAAAAGCAATAAAAGACTGAAAATACAAAAACAAACAATAATCGTTTCCTCCGGGATTCTTTTCTCATCTCATTCACTCACAACCGAGAACTTGCTCCTTCCGTCTAATGCAAGACAGTTTGCACCTGAGCCAGACAGGTCATACACTTGAGCATAGGCAAGTAAGCAGTTCACAAGTCAATTTATCTTTCAGTCTCTTTGGGTCGAACTACGGTGTTCTGACTTCCTCATTGCACGAGAGGATACGTAGGCATAACTTAACAGTTATCGAACAAAAGTCTCTGTATATTCCCCCTCTTCCAGCATCACTCTTTAAGCCTCATAGTCTTGAGCATTATACCCTTGTTCTTGCACTGACACTGTACATATTACACTTCACATTCTCCTGCACTGACACTTACATTCTTTCCAGCTTTGATACACAAATTGCACTGACACTACCCCTTTAAAACACAAATCTTTTAAGCGTGGATCCCGTCGAGTACGGCGGACAATCTGGGTGCTAATACCTTCCCAGGTTGTAACCAACCCCCTTTCTCAGTCTCTCTGGTTCACAACCGTCTTATCCATATCTTTCTAGGTTTATGCAGCATTACCTTTCCTCCGGGATAAAAATGCCTAGCTGGCGACTCTTTTCTTTCTCTTGAGTTCACTCCTGTGTGTTCTCATCTCCTCTTTCGCCGACCGTTCGCGTCTGTACCCCTTCTGACCAGCCTCATTTGGTGGGAGCGACAACGGGAAACTTATCATTCCATGTCAAAATCATCCAAAAACCAACCAACATAGGAAAACAACACTAAACATATTCATAGGCATAATGTAAGCAACATAGTTAGTTTTAATCGAGTTTTTAACCGTTTAAAACATTTGTTTCCATGATTTCTACAAAAACCCTAAACTCATAAACTTCAAAACTCAACCGATAACTAAAACAAAAGTATCTAACTATGATCCCACCTTGAGAGATGAAGATTGACAGAAGAAATGAGTCGATTTGACGGACGAATGATTGAGAATGATGAATTTGGAGCTTTAGGGTTTTTCTCTCCTTCTTCTCTTCTCCTCTTCTTTTCCTTTTTTTCTTCTTTTTCTTACTAACTAACTCTTTTCTCTATTTTTCCTTTTATATAAACAAAATATATAAAACTTAATTTCTTACCAATGGGTCCAAAAATAGAGAGTATCCTAAAATGTCTCTTAATCCTTAATTTAAACAAAACCTCTGCATAAATAATATTAGTTATCCAATTTAAATTTCCATTTACTCTAAATGGTTTTTCATTAAAATTTCTTAGAATAAACTGGAAATCTTATTGGTATTAAATAATATTATTCGGAGAGTTAAATAAATTACAGGGTGTTAGACTTATGGTGTTAAAACGATACTGATGTTTCAAAACGATTTTCCCAGTTATCATCATCCTAACTCAAACTTGTCTTTAAGCCCAAATTTTCATAAAAATACCTTTTCTTTTCTTAAAAACAAAAATAAAATTGGTGGGGCTAAGAAAATAGGGAAAAATAGAGGTACACCACACAGATAACTCGTTAAGCACATGGAAACCTAAAAATATAAAACAAGATAACCTAAAAAGCAGTAAAAGGAAATAAAATGCGAAAAAGCAAATAAAACAAGTAAAGTCTCCTGCCACACTTAAATTGAATATTGTCCCCAATATTTCGAAATAAGGAAGAGAAGATAAACCTGGTGGGTCTATGGCATGCTGCTGGTACTCCCGTCACCGAGTGGTGAGCGCCTAGGGCGACGAGATCTGCTACGGTGACGATCTCCCTGAGAAGCAGAGAATTCATCAAATCTTGTGTACAGGGTTGCTTGTGATTGCATAATAGGTGCTGAAATCAAAACTTGTTTTAGAATGTTGAATGCTTCGTTGCATTTTTCATCAAAAATGAATTCGAAATCTTTCATTAAGAGACCTCTCAAAGGTTTGGTCATTTTAGAGAAGTCTTTTATAAAGTGCCGGTAGAATCCAACATGTCCAAGAAAACTTCGGACTTCCCTAATTGTTTTAGGCGGTTTTAGGTTTTCTATAACCTCTATCTTGGCTCTATCTACTTCAATACCCTTCTCAGAAACAATGTGTCCTAAAACTATAACTTCATAACCATGAAGTGACATTTTTTCCAATTTAACACTAGGTTTACTTCTAAGCATCTCTTCAAGATCTTTTCAAGGTTGACAAGGCAATTGTTGAAGTCAAACCCACAGACTGAGAAATCTTCCATGAATACTTCCATAATCCCATCTAGGTAATCAGCAAAGATTGACATCATGCAATGATGAAAAGTAATTGGAGCATTACAGAGTCTGAATACCATTCGTCTATAGGAATTTGTAAGAATCCCAAATATCCGTCAAGGTAACAAAAGTAGGAATGTTTAACAAGACGTTCCAGCATTTGATCTATAAATGGTAAAGGGAAATGGTCTTTCCTAGTTGATTTTTTTAATTTTCTGTAATCTATGTACATACGTCATCCTCCTTCTATCCATTTTGCTACATGTTTGCCTTTTTCGTTTTGAACGACCGTGATGCCACCATTTTTAGGTACTACATGCACAAGGCTTACCCACTTACTGTTGTAAACACCCCAAATTTGCCCTCACTAATTTCACACCATTGGCTTGTGATCTTTCATGTTTGCATTAATATAAGCATACCACCTCATATTGCATATTTGTTTCATCTGCATAGTTCAAGTTCATCTGCATCTAGGGTTTGTGATCTGAGCAATCCCAGGATCCATCTGAGCCACTCCAAAGTCCTCCAATTGTTCCAAGATGGTCTATGTGTGTTCTATCATCATATTATATCCCTCAAAGTTCAAGGAAGTCAAGAAATCACAAGAACTAGCAAGGCATGGAAGCAGAGCTAGGGTTTTCACTACACAAGATGACCAAAATTAGGGTTTTGGTTTCAGAGGCCATAACTCCAAATTCTTTGGTAATTCTTGTTTTTAATGTTCTTAAGATGTTATAAGGATCATATGTACCAAGTTTGATGAAGAAATTCATTGTGGAAGTCATTTGTTCATTAGGTAACTTCTTGAGCAAGTCAGAGCAAAATCAGGGAATCTAAGGCCCCCAACAATGGAACCAAATGGGAGTTTTCATCAAATTGAAGTTATATGATCTTTATTTGATCATTGAAGTGCTTGGAAGTTCACAAAATTGAAGAAATTTGAGCTAAACCAAAAGTTGCCAAAAATGGAAATGACTTGTAATGGAAACATTCCATTTTGGGAAAGTTCTTCAACCTCCTCTTTCTTGATCAAAAATGCTTCAAATAAAAAATTCTTGGTCATGAAAGTTGTTGATTAGGTCTTTCCATTTTCAAAAATTACAAGAACATGTTCTAATTCATTATGGAACTCAAGTTATGATCCTTCAAAGTTGGCAAAAATCCTATAATTTTCAAGAATACACCAAAGAGGATTTTTTGCAAAACCACTTGCCAAGCCATTTCATGACCTCTAATGCATCTCTAAATATCATACCATCATAGTGCAACTCATTTTGATCAAAATTGGCCCAAGAATCATACACTTTCATGCCTTGAACTTCAAGAAATCTTAAAAGGGCCAAAGCTTCTCAAATTTGCAAAATGGTACAAAACTTTCCATACACTTGCATCAACACACCAAATCAGTTTCTATAGCTTCCCTTGATCTCTGCTGAGCCAAGCCATGGCCAAATCCAAACCTTCCATGTGCCCATACCTCAAGTACAACCAACCTTGACTTTTTGCAAATCACCCCATACCAATCAGCATAGCCCACACCAACTATTCTGACCTATCACAGCTTCACATACATGCCTTAAGGGATTCATTTTCATACACACACAAGCCTGCAAGCTCTCATACATTCAGATTTCCAAAATCCCTCTCAAACTTCATTTCTTCGAAATTCATAAACCAGCCATCAAAACTTCAAACAAACTTCACCAATCATCTCCATACACTCTCTACATCATTTCCCAACCATTAAACAAGTCTGAAACCTCAAGAATCTAAAACACGATTTCCCTCACCTCTGAACTGAAACCTCAAAAATAGTCCATATAAACTCCTTTCAAGCATTCCAGAAGCATAAGGGGATCAAAGGGAGTGGAAAAGCATCAAAGAAGTGGCCAGAAAGCTCCAGATAGCAAAGCTTCATCTCAGGTAACCTGAAGAAGCTTTTTTCCATAAATATATTTTTAAGTTCCTAAATGATTCTCTATGCTTCACTGATCATGCTGATGTGTTTAGAATTGAAAATGGTTGAGTATTGAGTATTTCATAACTATCTGAAATTTTGCCCGTGAAAATGTTTTGATTCGATTCTCTTGATTCATGAAAAATAAATGGATTTTGTTGTTGGATTCTTGTTTAGGATGTTTAGTTGAGTGAATCTGGAAGGTTTGATGCGTTTTCATGGCGTATTGAGAGAGATAGCATGTGAGGTTGGCCGGAGAAGATGACCGGAGCTTGCTCCGGTCACCTGAGATTAATTAGGGTTTCATTTCCCAGTTTCATTGTGAGCCCTTGGATTGGGATTAGATTAGGCAGCGTGCGGTCCAGATAAGGTCATTAACCCTAAACATTAATTAATTAGATTAATTATGTTTAACTGAATTAATTTAATCAGATTTAATCCTGGCCTTTAAAACACGCGCGCATCAATGGTTTCCCCCCAGTTTAAATCTCAGCCTTTGGATTGTCATACCTTTCCTTTTATTTCATTTTTATTTTCATTTTATTGCATTTTCTTTCACATTTATTTTAAAATAGCAAAAATCATTAAAAAATTCTGAAATTTTTTATCAAGTCTTTTATTAATTTTTCAGAAACCAAAAATATATATATTTTTTTTGCATTAAAAAAGTATTTTTAAATCATTTAAATGTTTTATTTAATTAGTTAATTGATTTTAAATAATTAAAAATACATTTAAGTATTTAAAAATCACCAAAAAAATCAGAGAACATTCTTAGACATTTAGAAACATTTACAAACTCACCATACAAATTTCTTTTTGGTTTTGATCATGCTTTGACATTTTTCAATGAATTAGGATTCTTAAAAATGTTCATTTTCTAACCCTAAATTCAAAAATTCATAACTTTTAAACCAAGATGAGTTTGTGAATGGTTCTTTTTGCATTGTTCTATGCATGGCTTCTAGCATCCAAAAACATTTTTGTTTCATTTTTATCTTTCATTTTCAATTTGTTTGGCATTTTACATTGAGGATCACCCAAAAAAACCCTAGAAACTTAGGAAATTCATAACACCTTCTAGGGTTAGCTTCTGACCTCCCCCTTTGGATGGTAACCTAGCATAGGTTAAGGGTTCCTTTGAGTGCATTTTCAAATTTTTTATTATGTCATTTGCTCCTGTTTTGGTCATATGCATCTCATGTTGTCTTAAAACCCTAATTTTGCATCTTTACTTGCATTCATCTTGCATATGCATCCATACATGAACTTGACATGACATTTCATGCATTCATATGTCATTTTAGACATCTTAGGGCATGTTAGAATCATGCTTGATCATTTCTTCATTCATTTTCTATGATTTGCATTCATTTCCATTCATTAACTTTCATGAACTTTCAAACTTCAAAGCATGCTTCCATTTGCATCTCATCTTTGTATGATCATTCATATACACTTTGTATGCTTTTGCATCATGTCATAGCATCATTTGCATCATGTGTATGCTTCTGGTTTTTATCTTTGTCTTTGCATATGCATCATTCCATTTCATTTCTTTCCTTATGCATCTTGTGCTAACTTTTCAGGTTAATGGTAAGTTGTTTGAGAGGTGAATTTGCCTTCACCTCCCACTTCTTCTCATCTTTTTTACATTGCATCTTTGCTGCATTTTTTATTGTCTTTGAGTGGGCTTGTTCACCTGTGTTCATCTCTCACTTTCTTTCTTTAAGTTACTTATCTTCATCAGTGAAGTAAGTAACTTATTTCTTCTGCTTCTCCTTCTTTTCATCTTGCTTCTCCTTGGTGGCTTCCTTGAAGAATTCTCCTTTTAAGCCTCACAAAACCATAGGATGCCCAAGCATGATAACTTCTAGGATTGATAGTTTCCCTTAGTTTTTACCTTTGAGTCTTCTTTGTGTCTCTCTTCTTATCTCATAATTAGAGACTAAACCTTTAAGGCTTTAGGACTTTGGAATTAGGGTTATGCCTGCATCCTTCTCTTAGGATGGAGTGTATAAATTTAATCCCAAGTGTTAAACCCTTAATTTGTTTAAACCTCTTAATTAATCCATCTAATAATCACTAAGACATTAACTTGTAACTTGGGCCTTACATTAGGGTTCTAATTCTTCCTTTATGGTTAAGAAGGACTAACCCTAGTGTTTAATGGACAAGTCCCCCTCAAGTTGTCTTACAAACCATAAAACTCTTTTCTTAATTTCACTCTTAATTAAAATCAACTTTAATAAAGGCTTGTCATCTAATGATTTTAATCCCTAATCATGGATTAAGTTGAGGTATCTTCCTCACCTTAAGTTCTCTCATCTATTATCCTTCTATTAGGATGGTGTAATGAGTTCACTAGTCTTTGATTATGGCTTAAACTCATTACTTGACACTAAACAAAAACCCAAAAATATCTAAATAATCACAAATAGGTTAATGATCTTAATCCTACATCATCATGGCAATTAAGTTGAGATGTTTATCTCATACTTAAAGTATTCTCATTATCCCTAATCAAGGAGGATATAATGAGTCTACAAACCTTTGATTTAGGCTTAAGCTCATTAACTTATGCCAAACTCCAAAAAACAATAAAAGACTGAAAACACAAAAAACAAACAATAATTGTCTCCTTCGGGATTCTTTTCTCATCATCTTCACTCATAAACGAGAACATGCTTCTTCCGTCTAATGCAAGACAGTTAACACTCGAGCCAGACGAGTCATACACTTGAGCATAGACAAGTAAGCAGTTCACAGTCAATTTATTTTCCAGTCTCTTTGAGTCGAACTACGGTGTTCTGACTTCCTCATTGCAAGAGAGGATACGTAGGCATAACTTAACAGTTATCGAAAAAAATTCTTTGTGTCATCCCCCTCTTTCAGCAATCTTTCTAAAGCCTCAGTTCCTGAGCAATGCCCCTTTTGCACTGACACATGTACTTCCTTTCCTTAGCTTTTGCACATAGATAGCACATACACTACCCCTTTTAAACACAATCTTGTAAGCGTGGATCCCGTCGGGTACGACGGACGATCTGGGTGCTAATACCTTCCCAGGTCGTAACCAACCCCCTTTCTCAGTTTCTCTGGTTCGCAACCGTCTTATCCATCTCTTTCCAGGTTTATGTAGCATTACCTTTCCTTCGGGATAAAAATGCCTAGCTGGAGACTCTATTTCATTTCATTTCATTTTCTCCATTCGCCGACCGTTCGCGTCTGTACCCTATCTGACCTGGTGTCTTTTCGGGGGAGCGACAGCTTGGCGACTCTGCTGGGGAACCTATCTTGCAACCAGGGCTTCTGGTTCTTTTTGTGGGTTCCTCCTAGCACTTGTTTGATTTGTGTTTACGAGGGTGTTATGTGCTACTTGTGCTTATTTATTGCTTTATTTATTGCTTTCATTTACAGTTTTTCTGCATTTCATACTGTCATTTGTCATTGGTGTTGGATCTGTGTTTTCCTTGGTGGGTGGGGATCATTGAGTGGTTAAGGTTCCATACCGGGAGCCTGAGTGATACATAGGCTAGAGTGGCTTCATATTCTTTCCCATTCCATTTCGGTCTGGTGCGGGAATATGAAACACAGTTCAGATATGAGTTTCTTCTTGAGAACTCTGTGCTACGGATTTCCTGTAGTACTAGGGCTATCTGGGAAGCCTGCTAAGTCTAGATGACCTTTTATGACCTTCAGCATCTGAGGTGAATTAGAGGAGGATTTTTTATGGTTATTGTAAACATTGTACCTCCGGGTTAGAAGTGTTTACACTTCTCATAATCGATCCAAGTCTGAGGATCCTTGTTCTAGAACAATACATGTGAGGGGGTTGGGATGTTTACAGGTTTGCAGGAACCCTTGGCCCTATCATACCTTGTTACTAGTTTTGTTAAGGTTGTATCACTTTGGATAGTTCTTGTGAAACCTTGGATTTGTGGCTCTTTATTTGAGTCCCCCCACCTGGTTACTGGTTTTCTAAGCCTCCACCCAGACTTATGAACACACATGGACCCTATCAAGGCAGATAACAGATCCAGCACTTGATCACAAACCCTTTGCATATCATCCTGCATACATCATCTTTGCATCATTTGACATTTTCCTATTTGTTTTATAGGGTATCTACCTTCTTATCTTTGGTTTGGTTTTGGCCTATTTTGCTGCTCAGACTTCTTCATCTATCTACACCATCATCTTCACCGGTGTTCCTTCTCCAGAACCTTCATCAGTTTGTCTTCATCAGAGGTTCCTCTCCAGTTTGTCTTCATCAAAGACCTTTCTTCAGGATCTTCTTCAGTGAACTTCATCAGCAGTCACCCTCAGTACTCTTCACCAGCACCCATCATCAGCATGGACACTTCCAGGAAGAGCAACATCACATACCACTTCTTTGAGCCCAATCTCATAGGCATCAGACATATCCAGTCTCTCATCACCCCTGATCATGTCCCATTATTCAGGGAACATTATGGAGGCATATTGGACATGATCATGGACCTGGATTCATCCCAGAGGAGCATGATCCATACTTGCTTGAAGTTTTATGATCCTCCTCTCAGATGCTTCACATTCCCTGATTTTTCAGTTGGGACCTCTGCTAGAAGAATTTTCCATGTTGTTAGGGGTTCCTCTTAGGAGAGGGATTCCTTTCAACCCTGAGATGATTGCTCCCAAGAATGAAGACATAGCTAGGGCATTGCATTTGGAACCTGCCTTCATTGATTAGAGCATGACCACCAAGGCTGGGGTTCCAGGCCTTCACATGGATTTCTTGATCTCTCAGGCCACCCTGCATGCTGCAGTAGGGAAGTGGGATGCTGTTTGTGCATTCTCGGCCCTCGGCATATATGGCATTATCTTGTTTGCAGACGAGCCAAAGTTTGTAAGCAAGAATGTTATTCACCTGTTCTTACTGAGGAACCCAGTGCCTACCTTGCTGGGAGACTTCTATTATTCAGTACACCAGAGGAATGAGAAGCAAAGAGGAAGATTGGTTAGATATTGTGCTCCTCTCTATTACTGTTGGCTGCTAAGACACTTGCCGAAGTCGGACACTTTCCTGAACCCTCATCAGCCAAGGAACTGGGCTAAGAGATTGATTGCCCTTACATCCGAAGACATCAGATGGTGCACTCAGAGCACCAAGGGCAAAGACGTCATTACTAGTTGTGGGCAATATCCTAATGTGCCTTTGATTGGTGTAAAAGGCTGCATCAACTACAACCCTTTACTTTTTAAGAGACAGTTAAGGTATGCTTTAGTTTATCCTCCAAGAGGGCAAGACTTGACTGAGACCCTCTATTGTGATTCTAGCACAAATCTGCTTTTGTCAGACAGGCAGCCTGGGCCTGGGACAACATTCAGACTAAGGGGACAGCTATCCTTGGCAAGTGAAACAATATAGCCTCAGCACAGTATCTTGATTGGTCTTGTACCAGGGCATAGATCACCCGGATGCCATTTACCTTAGAAGATGTACCTAGACCTTCAACAGTGCAACCTGCAGCTACTGTCAGTTTGGAAGAGTTTGAGAAACAGAAAGAGAGGAATACTCAGCTCTCTGAAGCCTTGAAGAAGACCCTCTGGGAGAGGAATGACAGCCGTCTAGATAATGAGAGGTTAGAGAAGCTCCGGATTGAGCACTTGACCAAGATTGAGAAGATGGATGACTACATCAGAAAGGCTAGGGCAGGGGAGTTAGTACTGAAGAATGCTTGCAAATAAGCAAAGACTCATAAGGCTAGGGCAGAGCACTACTTGGAGGAGAGCCAAGCTAGGTGGATCAGGATCACTGAGGCCCGTGCACAGGAAGATCAGAGGACCCAAGCTAAGATAGAGCAATTGGAGGCTAGTGAGAAAAAGAATCAGGCAGCTTTGATAGCAGCACATAGGGAAATCTCTGAGTTGAAACTCCGAGCGGGGTTGAAGAGGTCAAAGGATCAGGATAAGCATAAGATGTTAACGAGTGCCATTGCTACCAGGAACCTCCTCATCAGGACTATCACAGAGCACCCAGTAGGTCCAGTGACTGAGGCTCTCCTGAAGGAAGTCAGAGAGGATGACTTTGGACTGGATGTTTGATTTCCTTGTATTTGTATTCCCTTTTATTTGTACTTTTTTTGTTGTTGTATTTTAACCCACCATGGGAATGATATTGTAATCAAACTATGTATCTTCACTCTTTGTAATATATATGGTTTGTATTATTTGGTGGGCTTTATTTCTCTCTGCAACATCATCAGCATTTCCTTGAGGTCTGGAAAGGTCAAAACCAAAGAACCAAACCGGATACCCTTGGAAGACAAATAGGCATCCTGCATTGCATACTAACCTTTTCTTTGTTTTGTAGGTTTTTGTTTTGTTGTTGTTTCTCACTTTGTTGTGGTTTCAGGAAACATTGCTCGCAGAAGAGTGTTCCCTGTCAACAGAATACACCGGTATCCGACAAGAAACAACCTTTCGGGGCTACAGATGGATCAGGTTCAACAAGAATTAACTGAAGTGAGGGCCCAGATGGCCAATGAAAGGGTTGAGATGAGAAACCAAATGAACCAATTCATGATAGTGATGACTGGTCTAGCTCAGAGCCAGGAAATACTGAGGGAGTTAGTTGAGTGACAAACTCCCGAGGAACACCATCCAGGTACAGGAGGTACTAGTAACAACGATCACGTACAGCCTCACACTGATCCACCAGAGTTTGCGCCTCATCTGAACCCAGATATCAATTCCATAAGAAATACCCAGGGTAACACTACTGGAGGAAGGGTCTTGCAGGAGGATCCTCAAGAACAACAGTTTACAGTGATTGGGGCTGGAGACGAAGTTTACGACCGTCGGTTGGATGAAATTGCAGAGAAACTAAGGTCGCTTGAATCCTAAAACTCTATAGGTTTTGATGTCATGGACATGGGATTGATGGAAGGGGTGAGAATTCCTCACAAGTTCAAACCCCCGTGTTATGAAAGATATAATGGCACATCCTTCCCACGTACCCACAATTCAGTCTTTCTTGGGAAGATTAAAAGCATACACCATGGACGAGAAGCTTTGGATGTTTTACTTCGAGGATAGTTTGACAGGGGCATCCCGAGAATGGTACTCCCACTTGACCAGAGCCACAGTTAGAAATTGGAAAGGCTTGGCCGAAGCTTTCATCCGTCAATATCAATATAATCTGGACATGGCCCCAAACAGGACCCTTCTAATGGGAATGTCTCAGTCTTCCCGTGAAAGCTTTAGAGAGTATGCCTAAAGGTGGAGGCAACTAGTTGCTGCTGTTCAACCCCCTATGTCTGAAAGGGAGATGGCAGAAATGTTCATGAATACTCTCCAGGGTACCTATATTGAAAGATTGGCTGCATTTTCCTCCATCAGCTTTGCGGATGTGGTGATATCCGGGGAAAGAATAGAGAGCCTACTAATGATGGGAAAGATCTCCAACAATGGTGCTTGTTCAAGCAGTACAAGGAAGCCATTTGCTGGGCCCCGTAGATCTGGTGAAACAAACTCTATACACATGGGAAGAGGGATACCCCAATATCTGCCCAGATCAGTTGCTGCTATTACTATCCCTGCTCCACCTCCTCAGTATACTCAACAATCACAACACTTTCCGCAACAACAACAGTTTCCACAACAGAGATCTTATAACAACAATCTACAACAACGCCCTTTTCAACAGCGTCCATCTCAGATCAATAGGGTGATTGACCCCATTCCAATGCCATATGTTACACTACTGCCACAACTCCTAAAGCTCAATCTTGTTGAGTTGAGGACATTGGCTCCACCTGATCCTCAGAACCTTCCAAGAAACTACGATGTTAATGCTAGGTGTGTTTTTTCATTCCAACGCACCTGGTCACTCTACGGAAAAATGCAGAGCTCTGCATATGAAGGTCCAGGATCTGGTAGATTCAAAGGCCCTGAACTTTGCACCACCTCCCAATGTCATGAAAAATCCTATGCCAAGCCACAGTGGTTCAATGATTAATGCTATAGAGGAAGGCTCACCCATGAGTTTAATAGAAGATATTTCAAGTATTCAGACACCTCTGGAAGAGGTTAAAGCCCAACTTTTGAAATGCCAAGTGTTTCCAGCAACTCTTTTGTCAACAACAAGTGGTTCTTCTACAACTTCAACAACCATTATTCCTACTGATTCATCTACAACTTCAGCAACCATTTCTTCCTTCACTTTAACAAACAACAGTTCCATTTCATCTCCTTCTACAACTCCAACAACCACCAACAATGATGTCTCCACAGTTACTATCTATTATGACCCGACAACAGTCCCAAATTCCAGCAACTTTCAAATATCTCAACAAAAGTTTCAATCAAGCTTCAATTCACCACCACCAATATCCACCAGAAGTCCTGTCACTATCTTCTACGATCCACAAACAATTACGGTTCCAACATCTGCTGCAGTGAGCCCAGTCACCATCACGGTGCCAGGGCCAATTACATACGATAAAGATAGTGTTGTACCATGGCATTATGGTGATGACCTTTACTGCAATGGAGAAAAATTCCTTCTTGACTCTTCAGTTCCTACTCCCCAAGTGGATACTGTCGGGGGAAGCGGAGGCTTCACTCGAAGCGGACGCCTCTTCACGTCACAAGCTCCATGAAACAATACTGAGGCAGAGGCTGCTGCAAAGCCAAAGGGAAGAGTGTGATACCTGAAGAATCTGCATCAAAAGAGACTCATAAATCATCCTTTTATCAGGATGTGGATGAATTTATGAGGATAATTAAAAGAAGTGACTATAAGGTTGTGGATCAGCTCCACCAAACTCTTTCTAAGATCTCTATACTATCCCTGATGTTGTGTTCCGAAGCCCATTGGGATGCATTACTAAAAGTTCTGCACGCTGCCTACGTGCCATAAGAGATCACGGTGAATCAGCTTGAAACAATGGTGTCTAATGTCAATACTAGCCATTGGCTAGGTTTCACTGATGCTGATTTGACCACAGAAGGACGTCACCACAACAAAGCTTTGCACATAACCCTGGAGTGCAAAGGAGCTATACTATCTCATGTTCTTGTAGACATTGGGTCCTCACTCAATGTCTTACCCAAGAAAGCTCTTGTCAAGCTCGAATATGATGGAATAGCTCTCCGACCAAGCAATCATGTGGTCAGGTCTTTTGATGGCTCCAAGAGATTTGTTCTTGGAGAGGTGCAGCTGCCAGTGATAATCGGTTCGCAACTCTTTAAGACTACTTTCTATATGATGGACATTCAGCCAGTCTACAACTGTTTGTTGGGTCGACCATGGATTCACGCCGCGGGCGCAGTAACATCGACCCTTCACCAGAAATTGAAATATGAGTGGGAAGGACAGATTATCACCATCTATGGTGAAGAGGACATATTTGTTAGCCATCTGGCTACATACAAGTATATTGTGATGGATGGTGAAATCCATGAAACTATGAGCCAGGGGTTCGAGGCCCTGAATGTCTATGAGGCGACGACTGAAGTATTTGCTGCATCCTCGGAGGATAGGATGGGTACTTCAATTGTCTCCTATCAGCAAGCCCGGAAGGTTATTGAAGATGGTAATGCTCAAGGCTGGGGCAAGTTGCTGCCAGTGGAAAAGAAGGAGGATAGATTCGGTTTGGGTTACAGACCATTCCAACAAGATCAATCAGAGGCTGCCAAAGAGCCCAAGTTCATCAGTGGGGGATGCTCACCCCAGATGTTGTTAACAACCTGGAAGACGAGGCAGAAAGCAACCTCAACCTGGAGAACTGGATACGTCCAAGGATCCCGGGGCACCAAGTCCTTAACTGGTCTTCCCAGGAAATTATAAGGGTTACTTCTGCAGAGTAATTATTATTTCCTGCTTTTTTCAGCATGCATCAAGTCCTGCATCTTGCCCAAGGTGTCAGGATTCATTTTGTAATAGGGCCATATTGTAATTTTGTGCAAATGGATTAATCAATGAATATCGGACATCTTTTGCAAACAAGTCTCTCTTTTTTTTCGCTCACTGTCTTTTCATTTTTAACTTTTGTACAAAACAATAAAATGGCAATGTTTTCAAAATAAATAACTTCATTTTCACTTTTCTAAACAAGATTAAAATTGATCACTAAAACGAACCAATCTCAACCCTTGCAGAGATTATCCTCCAGATTGCACCGACAACAGCACTGTTATGACCTTGTATGACTTTGACAATACAATTAATTAAGCTAATGAAGGGGTTGAAGAAGACTATGAGTTACCTGAAGAGTTAGCCAGGTTGTTGAGGCAAGAAGAGAAAGTGATTACTCCTCATCAGGAGGAGGTTGAAACAGTTAATCTTGGTACCGAAGAGGATCTGAAAGAAGTGAAGATTGGGGCCGGTCTGCAGGCTTCAGTAAAAGAGCAGCTCATTGACATGCTTCGAGAATACGTCGACGTCTTTGCTTGGTCCTATCAAGACATGACAGGTCTAGATATGGATATTGTTATGCACAAACTGCCTTTGAAAGAAGATTGCCCTCCAGTGAAACAGAAGCTACGCCGTACTCGTCCGGATATGGCCATGAAGATAAAGGAAGAAGTACAAAAACAGTGGCATGCCGGATTCCTTGCTGTAACTAGTTACCCGCCGTGGGTGGCTAACATTTTACCAGTTCCTAAGAAGGATGGAAAAGTACGGATTGTGTGGATTACCGGGATCTGAATAGAGCTAGCCCGAAGGATGATTTCTCATTACCTCACATCGATGTATTGGTCGACAACACAACTCAGTTATCGGTGTTTTCCTTCATGGATGGTTTTTCTGGGTATAATCAGATCAAAATGTCACCCGAAGACATGGAGAAAACAACCTTCATTACACCTTGGGGCACATTTTGTTACAAGGTAATTCCATTTGGACTGAAGAATGCCGGCGTAACTTATCAACGGGCTATGGTAACGTTATTCCACGACATGATCCACAAAGAAATTGAATGCTACGTGGAGGACATGATTGCCAGGTCCCTCACTGAAGAAGACCATCTGGTAAATCTGTTGAAGTTGTTCAAGCGTCTGAGAAAGTATCAGCTAAAGTTAAACCCCAACAAATGCACATTCGGGGTGCGTTCTAGTAAGCTGCTGGGATTTATTGTAAGTGAAAAGGGAATTGAACTTGATCCTGACAAAGTCAAGGACATTGAGGAGATGCCTGCACCTAGGACTGAAAAGGAAGTTCGGGGGTTCCTAGGTAGATTGAACTACATATCAAGGTTCATATCTCATCTTACTATGACCTGTGAGCCCCTGTTCAAGTTGTTAAGAAAGGAACAAGCGGTCAGGTGGAACGAAGATTGTCAGAAGGCTTTTGACAAAATCAAGGAGTACTTACAAGAACCTCTGATTCTTATGCCTCCATTTGAAGGAAGACCTCTAATAATGTACCTGACAGTATTAGAAGGATCAATGGGGTGTGTGCTAGGCCAGCATGACGAGTTTGGTCGAAAAGAGTATGCAATATACTACCTAAGCAAAAATTTTACCGACTGTGAACAACGTTATTCACTGCTCGAGAAAACTTGTTGTGCTTTAGCGTGGGCTGCTCGCCGACTAAGACAATATATGTTGACTCACACTACCTTGTTAATTTCAAAGATGGACCCTGTCAAGTAGATATTTGAGAAGCCAGCACTTATCGGAAGGGTTGCAAGATGGCAAATGATTCTGACAGAGTATGACATTCAGTACACATCTCAAAAGGCCATCAAAGGCAGTGTACTGTCTGACTATCTAGCTGAGCAACCCATTGATGATTATCAACCGATGAGATTTGACTTCCCTGATGAAGACATCATGTTCCTAAAAGCAAAAGATCATGAAGAGCCTATCCATACTGAAGGGCCTGACCCAGAAGAAGAGTGGACTATGATGTTTGATGGGGCTGTCAATATGAATGGACGTGGAGTTGGTGCAGTGCTCATTACACCTAAAGGAGTTCATATGCCTTTCTCAGCAAAACTCACTTTTGCCTACACTAATAACGAAGCAGAATACGAAGCGTGTATCATGGGTCTTGAGGAAGCCATTGACCTCAGGATCAAGACATTAATTGTATTCGGGGATTCAGCTCTGGTAATCAATCAGACCAATGGCAAATGGTACACTCACCAAGAGCATCTGATTCCATACCGTGACTATACGAGGAGATTATTGACTTTCTTTACAACAGTCAAACTTAAGTACATCCCTCGAGACGAAAATCAGTTCGCCAATGCTCTAGCTACCATTTCCTCCATGATCAAGGTTCAAGCTGCAAATTATGTGCCTCAGATTTCAGTATCCAGACTGGACCGACCAACATACGTATTCTCCGTGGACATTGCTAAAGATGACAAGCCTTGGTTCCATGACATCAAATGCTTCTTGGAGGATCAAACATACCCACCTGGGGCATCATCCAATGATAAGAATACATTAAGAAGACTGGCCGGTAGTTTCTTCCTTAATGCTGATGGTTCATTATACAAGCGAAACTTTGACATGGTTCTGCTCCGATGTGTTGATAAGAAAGAAGCGGACTTGCTGATGCACGAGGTACATGAAGGATCTTTCGGTACCCATGCCGGAGGACATGAAATGGCAAAGAAGTTGTTAAGATCAGGTTACTACTGGATCACAATGGATGCAGACTGTTGTGCCTATGCCAGAAAATGCCACAAATGCCAGATCTACACAGACAAAATGCATGTGCCTCTGAATCCTTTGAATGTGATGTCTTCACCTTGGCCCTTTGCCATGTGGGACATTGACATGATTGGAAATATTGAACCGACTGCTTCAAATGGCCAAAGATTCATCCTGGTAGCCATTGATTACTTCACCAAATGGGTTGAAGCAGCTTCGTACGCAAATGTCACCAGACAAATGGTAGCTAGATTCCTGAAAAGAGACATCATCTGTCGATACGGAGTTCCCAAGCGAATAATTACTGATAATGGTTCCAATTTGAACAACAAAATGATGGCAGAACTGTGCCGGGACTTCAAAACCCAACATAACAACTCTTCTCCTTACAGGCCAAAGATGAATGGCGTTGTTGAGGCGGATAACAAAAACATCAAGAATATTGTGCAGAAGATGGTGGTTACTTCCAAAGACTGGCATGAGATGCTACCATTTTCCTTGCATGGGTATCGAACCTCAATCAGAACGTCCACTGGGGCAACACCTTATCAGCTTGTGTATGGTATGGAGGTTGTCCTACCTGTTGAAGTTGAACTACCCTCCTTACGGGTAATGATGGATGTAAAGCTAGACGAAGCAGAATGGGTCCGATCTCGGTACAATCAACTGAATTTGATCGAAGAGAAGAGATTAGCTGCAATCTGTCATGGGCAGTTATATCAGAAAAGGATGAAGAAAGCCTTCGATCAGAAAGTCAGGCTTCGGGAATACCAAGTGGGAGATCTTGTGCTGAAAAGACTTCTTCCTCCTCATACAGACCACGTGGGCAAGTGGACTCCAAACTATGATGGTCCATTCATAGTAAAGAAGGTTTTCTCTGGTGGAACACTGATGCTCACTACTATGGATGGCGAAGATTTCTTATCCTCTGTGAATTCAGATGCAGTTAAAAAATACTTCGCATAAAATGACCCGCTGGACATAAAAACAGAATGTAAGTCCAGGAAAAAAAAGAGCATCCCAGCGAGTAAAAACTGAATAAAAGACTTGGGCAAAAATAAGGGAAAATTGAAAAAATGTACACCCACTGAGTTGAAAAGCCGCATTGGACAGCTCAGGCAAAAAAGGGTATCCCTGTGGATTGAAAACCCGAAAGGGCGATCCACGCAAAATCAGGGAATAAGCGAACAACTACATTCTGAATTCGTCTGTCACTCACAACACGGCAAGCTTCAAAAGGATAAAGCATCAGTCAGAATCAACCGTTTTCAGAAAGCAAGATGAGAAGAATGTCAAGGTCATACAGTTCATAGCAAAGGAAGCTCACTGGAGCGTCGTCAACAGTGCCAACACTTTTACTTTTTCAATTTGTAACAATCTCCTCATTCCAGGGGATTTGTTTCTTTGACTGTACCTGCCAATTCAGGGAACCCAAATTAATAAAATCAGAATTTTCAGTCACACCTCTTCTTGTACATTTTTGTTTGCAAAATGTCCAATATCCATGATATAATATTTGCATAAAACAAATGAGCCATTTTTGATAAATGCTTGCAGGAAATGTATGTACTCTCAGGAATATCTAACTCCTATGACGTAATCTGGTAAGGGATACCTCGGGATACTTGTGTGTTTCTTTGTTTTAACAGATTGCAGGTATTCAATACGCACCATGGGGCATGCCAAGCAAACTTCCCCAGCATACCTCCTCCCCAAGAAGTGTCTGGAATGCTTCTTCCCAGCAGAGTTGTCAAAGCCACCTCATCCCTAGCACAGGTCTTCTCAACAGAAGCATCCCCAGCCAATCTCCCCACAAAGTTTCCATCCTCTCCCCAGAAGAGCAATGTCTGAAACTCTTACACAACAAAGTGACGGAAACTTCCTTCTCCCCCGCTGAGTTCTCCTTACAGGGTAGATCGATCAGTGATCTATTTCCCCAAGCAGAGCTATATTTAAATAGATCCACCAATGATCTCCCCCAGCTGGGATGTCCCTCCAAGCAGATCAGCCAAAGATTTTGTTTTCAGCGGGATCCGAATCCCGGATCGGTTTCTCTTTTGCATAATCATGGCATTCGCATCATTTTCTCCCACAGAGCGTAGCATTCCGTCTAAAACGGAGCATTACGGAAAAAATCAAACATTTTGCCTGATCACAAGTCAGGTTCGAGCTAGTCACCTGCAATTACCATCGGTATTTCATCGGCAATATATATAAAGCTCACATCCCTTGCAAATAAAAGCAAAAGCGTCCCCTTTGCACTCTCCAACACAAATGCCTATTTATATATACTCTTTCGACACTCGTCTGTGTCATATCATTCCTCGCAGATAAGCCAAAACATCTTCTTTGCATTCAGAAACTAATACATACCTTTTTGACACTCGTCCGTGTCACCTTTCCCCCAGCACAGTTGCCAAAACACATGGTGCTAACAAAGCATTTGTTTATAACACACTCCTTTCGACACTCGTCCGTGTCATCCTATTTCCACAAGTCGCCGAAACACCTTTTACACTCTCATATACAAATATTTGTTCATAATTTATACATATTTGACACTCGTCTGTGTCATGCATTCCCCAACAAATCAAAACACTCGTCCGTGTCTTGCTCATACTTCATAATACTCACTCATACATATACAGAAGTCTCTGATACTCGTCCGTATCTTGTTTATATATTATTCCCCACAGGTTCGACACTCGTCTGTGTTCTTTGTTAACTAGTTGGTACTCGTCCGTATCATCATCTCTGAACACGCGTCAACGTTTGTTTCTACTGATACTCGTCTGTATCATGGCCTTAAGGATGCTCGTCTGCATCTTTAATCTATACACATCGTCAAACACTTATACCTTTTATTCTGGAAAGCATAAACACTCATCCATGTTTACCATTCCCCAGCAGAACAACGTTTCTCCTATCCGACATTCGTCCTATGTCGCGATACTTTTGGAAGCCGTACCCTGCCAGGTGATCGTCCTTCACCTTTGGATTACCGTCCCTCATCCATTCCCCAGTGGAATCTCCATTATTGGAACCCTTTTCTATCTGACATTCATCCTATGTTGTGATAAAGAGGAGTCGTCCCCTGGTAGGTGATCATCCTTCACCCTTTAAGGACCGTCCCTCATCATTTTATCTCATGGTCGTCCCCATCATTGATCTTGTTATCCGACATTCCTCCTATGTCGTGACAAACCCCGAGAGCAGCCGTACCCTGCTAGGTGATCGCCCTTCACCTCTTGATGATCGTCCTTCATCATGTTTATCCGATGGCCGTCCCCATCGTCGACTTTTTTCTATCCGACATTTGTCCTATGTTATGGTAAAGAGCAGCCGTCCCCTGCTAGGTGATCATCTTTCACCTTTGATGACCTTCCCTCATCATTATTTTATTTATTCTTTAAACTGATGGTCATCCCCGTCGTTGTTTACTTTACTTTGCAAACCTGATGGCCGTCCCCATCATTTCCTTTACTGTAATTCCCAGAGAATCATATTTACTTACCTGATGGCCATCCACATCATGGTGTCTTTACCTTTCCCCAACTTGTCGGCCGTCCCCGTCATTGCTTTATCCCCAGCAGTCGTCTTCTGCTCGATGGGCGTCCTCCATCGCCCGCATTTTAATAATCATACTATACTGTCTTTTACAATTTATATCCCTTTTCTTCTTCTCCCTGGCGAGTGCAAATTTTGGACTGTCTTTGGTATTCAACCACAAGTTATCTTGTTTGTCTGTTAAGCCAGGCGCTTACATCCTGCACAGCTAACTCATGTTTGAATAGGGGCAGCTGTAAACACCCCAAATTTTCCCTCACTAATTTCACACCATTGTCTTGTGATATTTCATGTTTTCATTAATATAAGCATACCACCTCATATTGCATATTTGTTTCATCTGCATAGTTCAAGTTCATCTGCATCTAGGGTTTGTGATCTGAGCAATCCCATGATCCATCTGAGTCACTCCAAAGGCCTCCAATTGTTTCAATAGGGTCTATGTATGTTCTATCATCATATTATATCCCTCAAAGTTCAAGGAAGTCAAGAAATCACAAGAACTGGCAAGGCATGGAAGCAGAGCTAGGGTTTTCACTACACAAGATGACGAAATTAGGGTTTTGGTTTCAGAGGCCATAACTCCAAATTTTTTGGTCATTCTTGTTTCTAATGTTCTTAAGATGTTATAAGGATCATATGTACCAAGTTTGATGAAGAAATTCATTGTGGAAGTCATCTGTTCATTAGGTAACTTCTTGAGCAAGTCAGAGCAAAATCAGGGCATCTGAGGCCCCCAACAATGGAACCAAAGGGGAGTTTTCATCAAATTGAAGTTATATGATCTTTATTTGATCATTTAAGTGCTTGGAAGTTCACAAAAATGAAGAAATTTGAGCTAAACCAAAAGTTGCTAAAAATGGAAATGACTTGTAATGGAAACTTTCCATTTTGGGAAAGTTCTTCAACCTCCTCTATCTTGATAAAAAATGTTTCAAATAAAAAATTCTTGGTCATGAAAGTTGTAGATTAGGTATTTCCCTTTTCAAAAAGTACAAGAACATGTTCTAATTCATTATGGAACTCAAGTTATAATCCTTCAAAGTTGGCAAAAATCCTATAATTTTCAAGAATACACCAAAGAGGATTTTTGCAAAACCACTTGACAAGCCATTTCATGACCTCTAATGCATCTCTAAACATCATACCATCATAGTGAAACTCATTTTGATCAGAATTGGCCCAAGAATCATACACTTTCATGCCTTGAACTTCAAGAAATCTTAAAAGGGCCAAAGCTTCTCAAATTTGCAAAATGGTACAAAACTTTCCATACACTTGCATCAACACACCAAATCTGTTTCTATAGCTTCCCTTGATCTCAGCTGAGCCAAGCCATGGCCAAATCCAGACCTGCCATGTTCCCATACCTCAAGTACAACCAACCTTGACTTTTTGCAAATCACCCCATACCAATCAGCATAGCCCACACCAACTATTCTGACCTATCACATCTTCACATACATGCCTTAAGGGATTCATTTTCATACACACACAAGCCTGCAAGCTCTCATACATTCAGATTGCCAAAATCCCTCTCAAACTTCATTTCTTCGAAATTCATAAACTAGCCATCAAAACTTCAAACAAACTTCACCAATCATCTCCATACACTCTCTAGATCATTTCCCAACCATTAAACAAGTTTGAAACCTCAAGAATCCAAAACACGATTTCCCTCACCTCTGAACTGAAACCTCAAAAATAGTCCATATAAACTCCTTTCAAGCATTCCAGAAGCATAAGGAGATCAAAGGGAGTGGAAAAGCATCAAAGAAGTGGCCCGAAAGCTCCAGATAGCAAAGCTTCATCTCAGGTAACCTCAAGAACTTGTTTTCCAGAAATTTATTTTTTAAGTTCCTAAATGATTCTCTATGCTTCACTGATCATGCTGATGTGTTTAGAATTGAAAATGGTTGAGTATTGAGTATTTCATAGTTGTCTGAAATTTTGCCCGTGAAAATGTTTTGATTCGATTCTCTTGGTTCATAAAAAATAAATGGATTTTGTTTTTGGATTCTTGTTTAGGATGTTTAGTTGAGTGAATCTGGAAGGATTGATGCGTTTTCATGGCGTATTGAGAGAGATAACATGTAGGCTTGGCCGGAGAAGATGACCGGAGCTTGCTCCGGTCACCTGAGATTAATTAGGGTTTCATTTCCCAGTTTCATTGCGAGCCCTTGGATTGGGATTAGATTAGGCAGTGTGCGGTCCAGATGAGTTCATTAACCCTAAACATTAATTAATTAGATTAATTAGGTTTAACTGAATTAATTTAATCGGATTTAATTCTGGCCCTTAAAACACGCGCGCAGTCAATGGTTTCCCCCCAGTTTAAATCTCAGCCTTTGGATTGTCATACCTTTCCTTTTATTTCATTTTTATTTTCATTTTATTGCATTTTCTTTCACATTTATTTTAAAATAGCAAAAATCATTAAAAAATTCTGAAATTTTTTATCAAGTCTTTTATTAATTTTCAGAAACCAAAAATATTTTTATTTTTATTTTTTGAATTAAAAAAGTATTTTTAAATCATTTAAATGTTTTATTTAATTAGTTAATTGATTTTAATTAATTAAAAATACATTTAAGTATTTAAAATCACCAAAAAAATCAGAGAACATTCTTAGACATTTAGAAACATTTACAAACTCACAATACAAATATCTTTTTGGTTTTGATCATGCTTTGACATTTATCAATGAATTAGGATTCTTAAAAATGTTCATTTTCTAACCATAACTTCAAAAATTCATAACTTTTAAACCAAGATGATTTTGTGAATGGTTCTTTTCGAATTGTTCTACGCATGGCTTCTAGCATCCAAAAACATTATTGTTTCATTTTTATCTTTCATTTTTAATTTGTTTGGCATTTTACATTGAGGATCACCCAAAAAAAACCTAGAAACTTAGGAAACTCATAACTCCTTCTAGGTTTAGCTTCTGACCTCCCCCTTTGGATGGTAACCTAGCATATCTTTAGGGTTCCTTTGAGTGCATTTTCAAATTTTTTATTATGTCATTTGCTTCTGTTTTGGTCATATGCATCTCATGTTGTCTTAAAACCCTAATTTTGCATCTTTACTTGCATTCATCTTGCATATGCATCCATACATGAACTTGCCATGACATTTCATACATTCATATGTCATTTTAGACATCTTAGGGCATGTTAGAATCATGATTGATCATTTCTTCATTCATTTTCCATGATTTTCATTCATTTCCATTCATTAACTTTCATGAACTTTCAAACTTCAAAGCATGCTTCCATTTGCATCTCATCTTTGTATGATCATTCATATACACTTTGTATGCTTTTGCATCATATCATAACATCATTTGCATCATGTGTATGCTTCTGGTTTTGATCTTTGTCTTTGCATATGCATCATTCCATTTCATTTCTTTCCTTATGCATCTTGTGCTAACTTTTCAGGTTAATGGTAAGTTGTTTGAGAGGTGAATTTGCCTTCACCTCCCACTTATTTTCATCTTTTTTACATTGCATCTTTGCTGCATTTTTGATTGTCTTTGAGTGGGCTTGTTCACTTGTGTTCATCTCTCACTTTCTTTCTTTAAGTTACTTATCTTCTTCAGTGAAGTAAGTAACTTATTTCTTCTGCTTCTCCTTCTTTTCATCTTGCTTCTCCTTGGTGGCTTCCTTGAAGACTTCTCCTTTTAAGCCTCACAAAACCATAGGATGCCCAAGCATGATAACTTCTAGGATTGATAGTTTCCCTTAGTTTTTACCTTTGAGTCTTCTTTGTGTCTCTCTTCTCATCTCATAATTAGAGACTAAACCTTTAAGGCTTTAGGACTTTGGAATTAGGGTTATGCCTGCATCCTTCTCTTAGGATGGAGGGTATAACTTTAATCCCAAGTGTTAAACCCTTAATTTGTTTAAACCTCTTAATCAATCCATCTAATAATCACTAAGACATTAACTTATAACTTGGGCCTTACATTAGGGTTCTAATTATTCCTTTATGGTTAAGAAGGACTAACCCTAGTGTTTAATGGACAAGTCCCCCTCAAGTTGTCTTACAAACCATAAAACTCTTTTCTTAATCTCACTCTTAATTAAAATCCACTTTAATAAAGGCTTGTCATCTAATAATTTTAATCCCTAATCATGGATTAAGTTGAGGTATCTTCCTCAGCTTAAGTGCTCTCATCTATTATCCTTCTATTAGGATGGTGTAATGAGTTCACTAGTCTTTGATTATGGCTTAAACTCATTACTTGACACTAAACAAAAACCCAAAAATATCTAAATAATCACAAATAGGTTAATGATCTTAATCCTACATCATCATGGCAATTAAGTTGAGATGTTTATCTCATACTTAAAGTATTCTCATTATCCCTAATCAAGGAGGATATAATGAGTCTACAAACCTTTGATTTAGGCTTAAGCTCATTAACTTATGACAAACTCCAAAAAACAATAAAAGACTGAAAAACACAAAAAACAAACAATAATCGTCTCCTTCGGAATTCTTTTCTCATCATCTTCACTCATAAACGAGAACTTGCTTCTTCCGTCTAATGCAAGACAGTTAGCACTCGAGCCAGACGAGTCATACACTTGAGCATAGACAAGTAAGCAGTTCACATTCAATTTATTTTCCAGTCTCTTTGGGTCGAACTACGGTGTTCTGACTTCCTCATTGCATGAGAGGATACGTAGGCATAACTTAACAGTTATCGAACAAAAGTATTTGTGTCATCCCCCTATTTCAGTATTATTTCTAAAGCCTCAGTTCCTGAGCAATTCCCCTTTTGCACTGACACATGTACTTCCTTTCCTTAGCTTTTGCACATAGATAGCACATACACTACCCCTTTTAAACACAATCTTGTAAGCATGGATCCCGTCGGGTACGACGGACGATCTGGGTGCTAATACCTTCTCAGGTCGTAACCAACCCCTTTCTCAGTTTCTCTAGTTCGCAACCGTCTTATCTATCTCTTTCCAGGTTTATGCAGCATTACCTTTCCTTCGGGATAAAAATGCCTAGCTGGAGACTCTATTTCATTTCATTTCAGTTTCTCCTTTCGCCGACCGTTCGCGTCTGTACCCTATCTGACCTGATGTCTTTTCGGGGGAGCGACAACTGTCTGAGATTTGATAAATTATCCCTACTTCCAACAGCTTAAGAACTTCTTTCTTAACTACTTCACTCATTATAGGGTTTATCCTTCTCTGATGTTCTCTCGAAGGTTTTGAATCTTCTTCAAGTGAAATTCGGTGCATACACACGAATGGGCTTATTCCTTTTAGGTCAGAGATGTTGTATCCTAATGCTTAGGGGTATTTTCGCAAGACATCTAAGAGTTGGTTTGTTTTGTTTTGGTTCTGGATGGCACTAACTATAACTGTTTGACCCATGTCCTCGTCTAAAAACTCATATCTTAGATTCTTAGGTAATTCTTTAAGTTCTAAGGTTGGTTTCTTTGGGCTTGGTATATGATCTGGGGTTAGGGATAAACATTCGAAAAAGTGATCATCCATGTAAAGTTCCACACATGCATCATCATCCACTAGGGTGTTAAGGGTAGCTTGATTCTTTCTATAAGTTCTTCTTGATCGAGTTCCCTAACGCATTCATCAATGATATCTATTGCATTACATGCATCTCCTATCACTGGTGCCATAAGTAATTTTGCAAGAACAAATTCTATCTTTTCATTGCCTACCTCAAAAGTTAATTTTCATTTCTTGACATCTATTATGGCTCCTGCTATTGATAAGAATGGTCTACCTAGGAGGATTGGGATTTCGTTATCTTCTTTAATGTCCATGACGACAAAGTCGGTAGGGATAAATAACTGACCTATCCTAACTGGGATGTCTTCTAATATGCCTACTGGATATTTGATAGATCTGTCGGCTAACTAAAGAGACATCTTAGTAAGTTGCAACTCTCCTAGTTTCAGTCTTTCACAAACCGCTAGGGGCATTAAACTTACACTGGCTCCTCAGTCCATAAAAGCTTTACCTATGACATGATTCCCCAAAATACATGGTATGGAGAAATTTCTAGGGTCTTTGTCTTTTTTGGAAAGTTTGTTCTCGGAAATGAAATTACACTCCATTAGTTTTGGATCGTCAAGTCTACATTTGTTGGTAAGGATGTCTTTCAGGAATTTAGTATAAGATGGTATTTGGGTGATGGCTTCTGTGAAAGGAATCTCTACATGGATTTTTTCTCTCATTTTAATAAATTTATGGAATTGATCATTGATCTTGGTTTGTTTGAGTCTTTGCGGATAGGGTATCGGTGGTTTGTATGGCGGGGGTGGTACATAAGTTTCGTCTATAACTTCTCTTTATCTTGATCTTTTTGTTTTTCAATTTCTACTGGTTTCTCTACTTTGCCTACGGGTGTAACACTTTTCTTAGAAGTTCCAGGTTCACGTAATGTCGGGTTAGGCGGTCCATCATAAGCGGTCCCATGTTGTAAGGTAATGGTGTTAGCTTGCCCGTGAAGGTTTTGTTGAGGTTGTCCAAAAAATTGTCCTCCAGGAGTAGTCTGGGGTGCTTGCTTTAGGGCTACCTGGGAGATTTGGGTTTCAAGCATCTTGTTATGGGTGGCTATTTGGTCTATCTTAGTTCCTAGTTGGGTAATCATTTCGTTTACATGAATATTATGATTTAGAAAATCTTTATTTTGCTGGGTTTGTGTTGTCATAAAGTTTTCCAACACTTTCTCAAGATTTATATTTGGTGGCACAACTTGCATAGGTTGGTTTGGTCTAGGTGCCTGAAAATTGGATGGTCTCGGAGGTGCAGAGTTTTGGATTGGGTTGTTATTCTTATAGGATAAGTTTGGGTGATTCCTCCATCCAGGGTTATAAGTGTTTGAGAATGGGTTACCTTAGGTGTAGTTGAATGGGTCTGGGTTGGTCTCGTTTAACAGATTGCATTCCGCTGATTAGTGACCTCTGGTTCTACATAATTCGCATTCTGACGAAACTGTTGTTGCATTGGCCGGGTTTGCGTACATATGATCAACCTTAAAGGTCAAAGCATTTATTTTGGCTTGCATCATGTCCATAGAGTTTATCTCATGTATACCTCCTTGGGCTTCTTTCTTTTCCACTATTGCTCTTTCTGTCCCCTATTGATAATGGTTTTGGGCCATGTCTTCAATGAGAGCACAAGCTTCAGGGTAAGGTTTGTTCATCAGAGCGCCACCAGCGGCAGCGTCGATGGTCATGTTGGTGTTATAGTAAAATCCATTATAGAAGGTGTGTATGATTAACCATTGTTCCAAACCATGGTGTGGGCATGTCCTTAGTAGGTCTTTATATCTCTCCCAAGCTTCAAAGAGTGACTCTCCTTGATTTTGAGTAAATCTAGTTATTTCGCTCCGGAGAACAACTGTCTTACTCGAGGGAAAATATCTAGCAAGGAATTCCCTCCAAAGGTCTTCCCAAGTTGTTATGGAATTGGATGGAAGGGAATCTAACCAAGTATCGGCTTTATCTCTAAAAAAAAAGGGAAATAGTCTTAAACGGATCTCCTCAGGGGTAGCACCGTTGGTTTTGAAAGTATCTACCAACTGGATAAAAAACTTTAGGTGTTGATTTGGGTTTTTTGAAGGCAGGTCTACAAATTGGTTTTGTTGTACTATTTGTAATAAGGAAGGTTTTAGTTCGAAATTATTAGCTGGTATGGTGGGGTTAACAATACTAGAGCTTGGTTATTCGTTGAAAGGTTGAGAGAAATCCTTAAGAGGTCTTTGGTTACGATCTTTGGCCATGGTTTCTTTAATTCAGCAAAGAAAAAGACGTGCGTGATCATAACATTCTGGTTCCACTAGAGGATCGGGTACACTACTGGAGCTGCGAGTTCGTCGTATTGACCAGTTCATGAAGCCTTAATCTAGACGGTGTAACTATAAAGTTCGAAATTCAGCATAATTGGTCCCCGACAACGGCGCCAAAAACTTGATGCGTGTTTTCGCAAGTATATGAATCGCGTTAGAGTAATACAAAATATTATCGATCCCACAGAGACCAAACATCGATCTATCAGTGTCATACCCCAAATTTTACCCCTAACTGCTCGCATCATACATTCATTGCATTTAACAGAGAAATTCCAAGTTTTATTTCCAAATTTCTATGCCAAGTCTCATGTTTAAAAAGTTCAATTCCTTTTTCTCTTTTTTAATTTTCATTTCTCATTCATTTTATTTTCCATTTCCTTTCCAACTTTAATTTCAATATTAGTTTTAATCTTAAGTTCTAATTCCAAATTCAAATTCTCAAATTTCAATCCATATTAAGTCTTAATTTCAATTTCAATTCCAAATTTCATTTCTAAATTCGTTGTGCCATTTTCCTTCAAGTTCTAAATTTCAATTCCCATTTCTATTTCAAATTGTATTCCAATTTTAATTCCAAGTCTTTAAATGCCACATTCCTTTCTAATTCCAATTCCATTCTCAATTTTTATCTCATTCAAACTTTGTTTCAACTTTCCACCAAGAATCTTTTTCTAATTTTGTCCCTTCAAGATGAAATCACAATTCATAACAAAAAAAACTTTCAATGTTATTCATATTCTTCATTCATATCATCACAAATTCATGTTAAAACTTACAAGTTACAAGTTGTAAATATGGTTCAATTACAAGTGAATTACATTTTTTTTTATCACATGATTACAAGAAGTCCCGAAGCTTCCTTAACCCAAGCTAGTGCATTCAAGCCAAATATCTTCATCCAAGTGGTTTCCATTGGCCCTATCAAGAGGGTTCATGCTCAACTTAACCTTACTTCAACAATCACTCTATGCCATTTTGTTTCCTTTGGGACCATTCCTCCACGAGCTTTTGTTTTCCTCCATTGTCACTTGCTCCACATGCCCTTTTCCAAATGTACATGAATTGGAAACCATTTAGAGTTAGAATTCACACATTATTTGCATTTCATTCATATTTCATAACATATATCATTCAATTTAAAAAAAAAAAAAACATAACCATTAAATATTTAAGAGACTCACTCATGGATCTATATTCATCATACCGCATCATTTCATCAATTTTCACATACAATTTTAGTAAAAGAAAACATTCAAACATTTCATACATAACCACATTTTTAAATAGTCATATTCAAGTCAATTCAAGCATATTCGAGACACATGTTCAAATCCATAAACTTTCTATTCATAACATTTTCATGACATATTATCCATCTTTTTACATAATCATATGCATAATATCATAGAGTTCAAGCAGAAAATCAAATTGAAAAAATATAATAACAGAGTTTCACAAGATAGGACAATTACAGCAGGGGACCACTTGGTTTCTCAAACAAACAAATCCCTGCTACAGACAAAGTTCAAACCTGCTACAACAAACAAACCCATGTCTGCAGAATCACAGACCACTCCCTCTACACACAACTTCAGACTTTGTCCCCCCATGCTTCTTCAGCAAGTTTTCACAGTACAAAGATTTCAAATTCACAATACAAAACCCTAAAATCACTCTCCAATAAATAGAGAACACTATTCACTCTTCTAAAAAACCCTAGCCGCATACAAGAGCCCTAAGCATCACACAAAACCTAGCTGCATACAAAAGCCACAAAAACCCAAAAATTTCAGATTTGCAGCAACAAAAAAGAACCTAACCACTGTTACATTAGAAAATTTCAGCCACAAAACAATCCACAAACAACCCAAAACAACCCACAAACAACCCAAAACAACCCAAAAAACAGCCACAAAAACCTTACATAACAGCCATCAAAACATTACAGAACAGCCATATTTTCACAACACACATCAATAACAACCAGAGAAACAAAGACAGAAAAAGAGAAGACCGAAAAGCATAAAGAGTTAGATGATGAACCTTTGAGCGTCGTCGGAAAAGTGTCGTCGAAATTTCTCTGGTCAGGTAGATTTCTTTAGCCTTTACCCGGAATTCTTGCATATTTGTGTTTATCTTCATGAACCAAGCTTTTACGTCATTTTTACTATTGTTTGAAAAAAAAACAGACAATACTTTTCATTCTGAAATCCTTCCGTTTCCCTTCAGCTTTATCGTTTTCATCTCTTTCTTAACCAAACACTAAGCACAAAAAAAATTGAACAGAATAAGATGAGATAAAAAAAAAGATAACCATAGACCTCCTTCATCAAACTAACAAACAACAATAAACAGAACACAAAAGTAGAACATATGAAGAGAAACCGACCTCACAGCAACCGTATCATCACCATCACCACATCGTCTTCATAAACATTTCACTACCACCGCCTCCAAACACAACCATTGCTCAATATCAAAACAACAAAACCAGAATAACTAAACAAACCCTGTCACTGTCACTTTCGTAAACCGGTGAGAAACCACCGCTCACATCTGAGAACTCACAGAACCCACTCTCCATCTGTTTTTACCATGACCTTACTCCTCTCTAACCCTTCAACAACTCATTCCAAACTCAAAACAGAAAACCAAACGAACCGCCGTGAACATCACCATGAACCTTCACCCATCCACCTTCCGCACCATCAAGCTGAAACCAAACCGATTCCAAATCACAAACACTGAAAAAGAACTCACTGAAATCATCACCACTTCAAAGCCGATGTAACCACCCTTAAACAAACACAAACCCGCTACCAACCTGTTAAACCGTCTTCAAACCCTTTCACCTCCGCCTTACCGCCACAAAACTCAATCGCGTAGCCACCGTGCAAGCACCGCCGGAAACTGTAAGCACCAACCTAGAGAATTTGCACCGCTGAGAAATCTGAGAAGCTTGAACAAACCAAACTCACCATTAAAATCGTGAAACCAGCGACCCTCACCTCCAATTCTCCACCAAATTTCTCAACCCTAATTCCTTTCCGCTAAACCTTCTTCTTCCAATCCTGCATAAACCGATCCGACCTCTTCACAATCAACACCAACACCGACCACCGCTTGAAATCATTCCACCGCTACCACAAATTTGCGAAAACCGAGAGACTGAGAGAGTGACTCCGTGAGAAACACACGGCGGAGAGAAGTTTAACGCGAGTGAGAGAGACGAAGCCACTGAGAGAGCGAGAGAGACTGAGAAACTTTACCGAAACTGGACTTGCAATCGGGAGAGGGAGAGACAGATCGAGCGAGCAGAACGGCAGGTACAAGGCCTTCGTACCGTTTGAGGAGAGGAGGAAATGTCTTTCTCGTTTACTGATAACTTTCCCTTTTCTGTTTTCTACATAACCTTTTTTTTTTTTTTTTAAAAACTTATTTTTATTTTCATAATTTTTATGATTGTTTGTTTATGGGCCCTTGTTGCAAATTGTTGTCTCACTATCCACACCCACTGCAGACCTACACACCCCTCTCCGCTTTATTTTATTTTAGTTTTTTTTTGATGTCTTGTTTTTATTTCATAATGCTAACAACTTTTTATTTTTAGAAAATTGTCCAAAAAATATTCTTAGAAGAATCATTTGGTGTCCTCCATTTGTATTTTTTTGATCTTATTCCTTTTGGGCCAATGATATGACAAAAAGTCACGATAAATCGTTTCTGATTAATCGTGACCAATATGAGGCCATTTATTTATTTTTATTCTATTTAATTTATTCTATTTCACAATTTATTTCACTTTATTTGTTTTTTTATTATTTATTTCTCGTACTTTTACGCCATATTAACTTTAATTTTCAAGATAATAAATCCTTGGTCCAACGCCAAGTGAACACATACACTTCACTCACACACGTAAGTCGGTCGTTTTACGATCGCCATCTGCACAGTCTTTACACTTCACAGCTTTTCAACTTAAGCAAATTGACGCACCACGCTTGTTTTCCACCTCAGCATTCTCGATCCATATATCGAGTCATAGCCCGGTTACTAAGCCTTTTACCTTGCATTTCCATTTACTTTATCCAATTTATTTTTGCAAGTTGCAACCTATACTTTAGACTTAGGAGCTTGCACCCTCATTTATTTATTTCATTTTTTTTCGCACTTCAATCCAAAAGGGAAAGAACTCCTGCAGTTGACTCAATGTCATAGGAAGTTTAGCCATCCCTCATCCTTAGGTCCTTAGCCATTAGGTCCTTAGTGTTTTATTTTACAACTTTTTGTGACTTTCTTAAAGTCACGTGAGTGTTTGCCATAACACTTACCTTCCCCCGCGAACCTTGAGCGTAACCAAGTGTTCGTTAATCCTTAGGAGAACTACGAGTGCTCTGATTCTATACCCGATACGTAGGCATCGATGTGATGTTGTGCGAGCACCATTAGAAATAAAAACCTTAGGTTCCCTTAATTTTAGCAAGCAATAAACAACAATAACACAAATATTAACAAGAGGTTCCCGTAGAATACTGCGGATGCTTAGGATGCTAACACCTTCCCTAGGTATAATCAACCCCCGAACCTAGTTTCTCCTCATTTAGGGTTTTTACGATCTTTTTCCCTTTTCCCTTTGGATTAAATTAAAGTCGGTGGTGAACATTTAATAATTGCGATTCAAGCTTAATCAATAGCTTGGTATCCGAGTCTCACCGCGACAATCAGCATCTATTGTTATAGTGTTTATCTAAGGTAGAACAAATTAGAGGTTTATGAGTGTGCGGTAATGTTGCACCCCAAAATTTGCTCTCACCTGGTCAAGGCAATGTGTCCCAAGTATCCTCTCAAGGTTCACAAGGTTCACAAGATTCACAATTAGTCAGAAAGTTTGACAATCCCCTCAGACAATGCATCCTCCTAAGCAATGCATCCTAAACTAGGGTTTTGGATTTCATCAGGCTAAATGGACTTCTAAGGCCTCAAGTGAACTTCATAACATCCCACATGTCTTCAAGAACCCCTATGTCAAGTATCAAGGCTTTCCTAAAAGGTTTGCTCAGTCAGATGATCAGATATGCAAAAATCAGTCAAAGTAGTTAAAAAGTCAAACTAAGGTCAACTGTCGTCAAACCAAAGTCAAACTTCATGATTTTTTTGCCAACATCAAGTATATGAAGTAAAATTCATCATTTGATCAAGGATTGATCATGATTCATCAAGGAAGTTTCAGATCATCAAGAATCAGGAGTTTCTAAATTAGGGTTTTCATAGGAAAAGTCAACTGAACTTTGACCAGCCATAACTTTCACATGCTTCATCAAAAATTTTCCATCCAAAGCTCATTTTGAAGGAAACTGAATTCTCTACAACTTTGTGTCTCACAAGCCAAGCCTAAAAATGCTTCATTTGGGAGGTATGAGCTAAGACATTATAGGTCATTTTAAAAGTCAACAAAAAGTCAACATCTTCCAAAGGGCATAACTTGAAAATGGTAAAAGATATGGACATGAGACCAGAGAGGTTTGTTAAAGGACTCTTTAAGCTTTCCAAAATGTCCAAGAACACCTTCATAGCCTTAAAATTGAGGGATTTATTCCTTGTCAAATTTGGGAAATTATTTAGGGGTTTATTGAGCAAATGGGATCATAAAACCAATTCTTTCCACATGGGCTTGCATTTTTATGACCCAATCACTACCATGACATCATGCATGAACCAAAAATCATTTATTCAGATTTTTGTTAATTTTATTTTGTTTATTTTGATTTTATTCATTTTAAATCATTTTAAATCAAAATAAAATATAAAAAGTCAATCTAAAAATCTGATTTTTGTTCTAGAATGATTGAAACATCATTTAAAGATGATTGAGAGGATCAAATTTCGTGTAAAGTCTCTAAGGCATGAAAATATTTGATTTTTCTCACTTTTGGAATCATATCTTTCTTCAATCTCAAGTTATCCAAAAGCCCAAAGGAGAGACAAGTTTTATGACCTAAAACCATTCACTATAAGAACATGAACATAATACAATACTAGGGGACGAGAATTGCAGCCTCCAAGAACACTTTTGACATTCAAAAAATTCATTGAAATTTCAATTTTAGGATTCATAGTTGGAGGGAAATTAAAGGTATTTTAAAGAAATAGAGATGATCCTTGGACTCTCAGGATGCTATCCATATGATCATAAGCATCCATAACCTCATGAATGATGAAAACCGAATCCGTTTTATGTCAAATATATATTTTTTTTCGATTCATAAGTTTTGTGCATGACTAATTAAATTTGAGCTTGTAATATTGTTTGTTGAATGATGTAGATGGATTCTGGGTAGTTTGTTATGATTTTCGATGCAGGTTTGGAGTTTCACCATTGTTAGGGTTTGAAGCTTGTTTTAGGGTTTTGCGTATGAGGCAATATAAATCCATTCAAAGACCATGGCTAGACCGTATACCTCCCAAGGATCACATTAACCAGATCAATTTGATGAAATAATAGGCTTAGCCATAAGATGTGATTTTCGCAGGTTATAGATATTGAAAAATTTGCAGGAAAATTCATAGGTAATTTTGCAGGTGAATTCGCAGGAAATTCCAAGGAAGAAGATGAAGTCAGTGGCGCCAAAAATCCAATTCAAATAATTTTTTTAAAATATAATGTTTATTTGCTGATTCTATGTTGTACGCGCCCCATGTGGCTCAGCTGGTTTGTGTGTTTGCCTGTGTGTTGAATGGTCCTGGGTTCGATTCCCCCCAGGCCATTTTGTTTTGCTTTATTTTTTTGATATTTTGCAGGTTAGTAATAAAAGGATTGCTGCTCCTATACTAACACCAGCGCGCGCTTGGCCTGGTGATGATGTTGTTGGTCCAAGATGAATGAAGCCTAGGGCCTGGGTTCGAATCCCAGCCCCAGGTATGTGTTTTTCTCATTTTTTTATTTGTTTTGTTTATATTATAATTAACTTAATTAATTTCTTTAATCATCAATTTTAAAATAAATGTTTATATTATTTCTTATACCAAAAAAATTCATATTTTTAAAATCCAAACTTTATTTTCAAAAAAACCTAATTATTATATTTATTATATTATATGTTCATATTATTAAATATATATATATATATATATATATATATATATATTTTGTAAATAAATTGATTTATTTTATAAATTAATAAGTAAAACCCTAATTCTCATAATTATAACCCTAACCCTAATTTTTTTCTAACCCTAACCCTAACCCTAATATTTTCTTAACTTTAGAATTTAACTTAATATTTTTTTAAATCATAATTAATCATTAACCATTTATTAAATATGTATATAATTTAATTATTATTATTAAAATACTATTTTCCTTATTAAAATATTTAAAATACTTCCTAATATTAATTTTTTATTTTGCTAATTTCTTACCTTCTCCTATTTTATAACCATTTATCCTCACTTTTATTATTATTGTTTATTATTGCTTATTATTATTTATCGCTATTATATTTCTCGATTATATTGTAATTGTCCCGAAGCTTTGTAATAGTTTAGATTTATACTTTTGCTTTATTTATATTATGAAAATATTTACTATGTGGTTAGTAATTCTAGGGTGTGTATAACATGTTTGTACTTAAAATCAACTTAGAATAATTAATTTTAAAAGATAAATATTTGAATACAAACACTCACACACGTAAGTCGATCTTTGATCGCCATCTTGCACTTTCTAAGGTTACCTCTCATGTTACCTATTTCAAAAGGTCAAGTAAGGTGTCTTAAGCAAGGTCCCTTCACCAATATCATCAAGTCCCTTCAGTTTATAAGATCAAGTCCCTTCGAGGTTGCCTACGATAAATGATCTTGTCCCTTCGTATAAAAGATGATAAGTCCCTACGAATTGCTAAAGACACCTTGCAGTTGCCTAAATTCAGATGTCCCTATACATGTCCCTTCTCACATCCAAGGTAATGACTACCTATTCCTTAATAATAGGGATAGTCTTACCATTGAAAGAACATAAGAACAGTAAAGACTTAATATAGGGTAGGTTCCTCTTAATTACTTGCTCACACATTTCCAAATACTTTTTACACTTCACATTTCAAACAAATTTTCACAAACAAGTCTTTGTATACATCCATACGAGGATCGTTACAAAGTACTTAGAAAGTTTTCTAATCACACACTACACCTTTTCAAAACAATTTAAAGTGAGCTAAGTAACTAAGAGCCCATGGATAACCATGGATATAAAGGGTGCTAACACCTTCCCTTTGTATAACCTACCCCCCGAACTCAAGTCTTTTAAAAATAGGTTTTTCCTGTTCTTTTATGTCCTTTCCATTTGGATAAAATAAAAGTCGGTGGTGACTCTTGCTATCCGCAACATGATTAAATGTCAGTTCTCCCACCGTGTTACAGAACTGGCGACTCTGTTGGGGACTTAATAAAAGAGGGGTACCCTTAGGAATTAGATCACTTAAATTGTTTACTTTGTTTGCTTTATATTACTTGTTGGGCTCTTATGTGTGAAAGATCCTAACTCGGATCTAGTGTACCTTAGGTAAATGGCAATAGACCAAGGAAACTGTACGCCGTATACCGATATGGTTGATCTGGTGGCCATAGTTAGTGTGACTTCTTGGTTGGTGCTTATGTTCCTTAAGTAAAGTTGAGGATAATATGAGGCTGCCATATGTTGTCAATACACTAAATGACTTTTAGAACCCTAGTCATCCCATCTTGGCCTTTAGAAAGTAGTGAGATAACCGGCTTTGGTAAAGACCGAAGTTGGTTGATACTCGATACTACGCTCATTGAGATCCTAAACTTGGAGGGTTTTGGTTGGAAAGTAAGTTGCCTACTGAACAACCACCCTTGTGAAGGATCAATGATATTGAGATCCCTTAGAACCTGGTTACTTTATAGGACAGGATGAACCATCTAAACTTCAGGGGAGGGTACTTACCTTTAAACCACATGCAAGCCTTCAAACCTAGGGCTATTGTGTGACTTGTTTGTGTGTGCCACATGTTTGTGATTGAGCATAACATCATAACATCATCATGCATCATAAGCATAGCATTTTCACTAACCATTTCAAGGACCAAAGGATTTATCTTTGTTCTTTGTTCCAGGTCATGGCTTCTGCTCGTAGGAATACTATCTGAATCAAATTTGTAGGAATACCTCCTAAGCTTAAGGAATTGGTCTCTCAAGTTTCTGAAGATTCCTAGTTCATCAAGAAGCATGGTCACCTACTGGATCTAGTCACTTCAGGGCTCAATGAAGACATGATGAGTGTCCTATTTCAGTTATTTGACCCTAAACATCATTGCTTCACATTCCCCGACTATCAGCTGGTTCCTACAATGGAAGAGTTCTCTAAACTACTGGATATACCTATCCTTGATCAGAGACCCTTCATAGGCTTAGAAAAGGAGCCCAAACTTGAAGTCATTGATGCAGCCTTACATTTGAAGACATTGTCCTAGAAACGAGAAGCGGAGTTAAGGGTATCCTTGCCAAGGTATTGATGGAGAAAGCTCAAGTGTTCTTGAAGGCTATGAGTTATGATGCTTTTGAGGAGATCTTAGTCCTATTGATCTATGGCTTAGTGTTGTTCCCTAATCCAGACCAGTTCATAGACATACACGCCATCAACATATTTCTGACTCGCAATCCAGTGCCTACATTACTTGGAGATATCTTACATTCTCTTCATACCCGTACTACGAAGGCACGAGGAACTCTGATGTGTTGTATGCCTTTATTGTCTAGGTGGTTTATTTCTCACCTTCCTCGATCAGTGATAAAGAATGAACAAGGGTTCAGGTGGTCTAAAAGGATCATGTCACTTTCTTATTCAGATATTCATTGGTGCTCTCGATCTATGGAGAATGTTACTATCATTGACCGTTGCGGGGAGTTCCCTAATGTGCCACTCCTTGGCATAAGAGGGGGCATTACCTACAATCCTTCTTTAGCTCTACGTCAGTTTGGTTACGCTCGGAGTGATGGTCCTCATGACATGCTTATTCAGGGTATTGTGTTCGACTGCGACAACGATCTGCAAGGTTACCGTCAAAGGTTCATACGAGCTTGGGGTAAAGTGAACAAGGTTGACAGCAAGACTCTGGAACCAAAGTATTCCATTCCTATGGAACCTTATCTCAAATGGGTACGAGCACGTGCTCAGACTCTTATGATGCCATATCCTGCTATCCTGCCAGTTACCATGGAGCATGTTGCTGAAAGAGATACTCCTTATATCATTCTTCATCCAGACATGCCCACTGGCATGGAGGAGTTACAAAGGTCCTGGATCCAGTTGAAGGAGCAAAGGGATACTTTTGAGACTCATTTCAAAGCTAGTCAAGAAAGAATCTTGGAGCTAACAAAACAACTTCACGAGGAGCGGAATCTCAACTCATACCTCAACACAAAGAGGAAACGTCCATGGGAGACTTAAAACCCCATCTTTGTATTCATTTCATTTTTGTTGTAAGCCCAAGAGGCAAACAAGTTTATTGATTACTAATAAAAGTTTACTTTCTGATTGTTTAAACAAATTTAAATCATGCGGTCCTTGAAAACATTGCATACGCATACCATATCATTGCATCACAGGTTTCTTATGAACATGTATCTTATCTTCTCGCTGTTTATTTCAGCAGAAATGGCTCTTGAACAGACTGTCAAAGATCTCCAGGCTCAGAATGCACAATTCCAAGAGTTGATTCTGAATTTGTCCAAGGGGCAAGATGAGCTGAAGACACTGCTGGCTAAGAAGAAGAAGAAGAAGACAAGAAGATTAGGAGGCCTTATCAATCTGGGAAGAAGATTCAGAGGTCCTATCAAGACAAAGGAACAGATTGAGGATTCTGAGTCTGAAAATTCTAAGAAAGAGGGAGGTAGTCTCCATTATACTGTGGGAGATTCTGATTCTGAGGCAAATTATTATCATGATCCCACTAGTGAAGAGAAGTACAAGATGCTGGTAGACAAAATGAATGCCATGGAATTGCAAAAATCTTCTGGGCTTGATTTTGAAGATCTGAGTTTAGTTTCTGGAGTGGTTATACCTATTGGTTTCAAGGTTCCTGTTTTTGTAGTGTATGATGGTGTCTCATGTCCTAAGCTGCATTTAAGATCCTATGTCCGGAGGATTCAACCACATACTGCTGATAAGAAGTTATGGATTCACTTCTTCCAAGAGAGTTTATCTGGAGCTCAATTGGAATGGTACTACCAACTGGAAAGTGTCAATATTCGTGATTGGAATGATCTTGCTGAAGCCTTCTACAGGCAATACCAATATAATGTTGATTTAGCACCTACTCGCATGCAGCTTCAAAGCATGTCAATGGGTGCTAAGGAGAGTTTCAAGGAGTATGCCCAGAAATGGAGAGATTTGGCTGGCAGAGTTCAACCTCCTTTGACTGACAGAGAGCTGATGGATATGTTTATGAGTACGCTGAATGGTCCTTTGTATAGACACCTCATTGGAAGCTCATCGTCTGGTTTCACCGAACTGATAATGACTGGAGAACGTGTGGAGAGTGGTATAAGAAGTGGTAAGATACAGGTGGGTGTCTCTTCATCAAGCACTGCTAAGAAGCCCCCTAGTGGAAAAAGGAGTCTAATGTTGTGTATGGTCAACATAGTCGTAACAGGAGTCACTAATCTGTGGGAGCAGTTCACATCTATAATTCTACTCCTGTAGCACCAGAGCCACCACAAAACAATCAACAAAAGCCTAGAAGACAATTCACCAAAATCAACATGTCACTGGCCCAAGCCTTGCAACACATGTTGAAAGGGGAACTCATTACTTTAAAGGACCCTCCTCAGAATCCTAATACCTCCTCTCCTCGGTACAATCCTAATGCAAGATGTTCCTATCATTCTAATAGTCCGAGACATGACACCAACAACTGCTGGGTGTTGAAAAATAAGATTCAAGACATGATTGAAGCTGGAGAAATTGAATTTGACCCTCCTGGGACCCCAAATGTGATTACTGCTCCTATGCCCAACCATGAGAAGACTGTTAATGTTGTTGATGAAGTTTCATATGTTTCCTCAGTAGCAGATGTGACTACTCCCTTATCCATTATCAAGAAAAAGTTGGTGCAGGCTGGTTTCTTTCCAGGTTGCAATGAAGACTGTTTCTATTGTGCCTACAAACCTGATAGCTGCTGGAAGTTGAAGGATGGTATTCAACGCCTCATGGACAATTACACTATATTGTTTGAGAAGACTCCTTCTGTTGAAAGTATGTGTGAACATTTAACTCGAAGTACGAAGCTTGAAGATGTGGCTATTGTTGATAAAGTGCCAGTGAAGATTACCTCCAAAGGCCCTGTTAGGATCACCTCTAAAGGTCCTGTCAGGATTACTACTGAAGGCCTTGTGAAGACTGTTGCTGAGGTTAAGGTGGCTCCCATGATCATTACCACTCCCGGTCCTGTTCCTTATACTTCTGATAAAGCTATACCTTGGAATTATGGTTCTGATGTTTACATTCATGGCGTTAAACAAGAACCTTTGACTGATGCACCTGTTACTGAAGTTAATCTGGATGTTGATAATATTGCTGGATCTAGTAAGATCACTAGAAGTGGAAGAATTTTCTCTCCTCATGCTACCTCCAAAAGTGCAGTTACTCCAACTACTACCTCCACTTCTGAGCCAAGTACTGATGCTCGGGACAAAGGTCCTGTGGTTGAACCGGTGCAAGATGAGACACCGACTGCTGAAAATCTTTCTAAACAGATGGAAGAAGTGTTGAAGATCATTCGCAAGAATGATTATGATATTGTTGGCCAGTTGGGGCATACTCCTTCCAAAATCTCCATGTTATCTTTGTTACTATGTTCTGAGGCTCATGCTAAAGCTTTAATCAAGTTCTTGAAGACTGCTCACGTGCCAAATGAGATTTCTGTTGATCAATTTGAGAATTGTGTTGCATATCTGACTTATGATAATGGACTGGGCTTTTCTGATGCTGATCTGACTCCTGCCAAGAGAAATCATAACAGAGCTCTGCACATTTCTATTGAATGCAAAGTGAAATTCTGTGATCAGGTATGAGATGTCCTATGAGATGTTCCAACACTTGACAGATTTAACCAAAACTTAAAGTGCAAGAAAATTAAACAACACAGTAGTTTGTTAACCCAGTTCAGTGTATAACCACACTTACATCTGGAGGCTACCAAGCCAGGAGGAAATCCACTATAAGTAATATTAATTCTAGACTTAAACAACCCAGTTTAATCTTTCACTTAATATCTACCCAATGCAATTTCTACCTAAGACACAACTTAGATATGAGTACCAACTCACTCCCCCTCAATCACACAGTGATCTTGTTTACAAGTTTAATAAAATTGAAGACATTCTTCAAACAATACAGCTTGATCTTACTTCACAGTTTCAATCAAGTCACAAATGCACTTATGCTTAAAAGCTCATAAAGTGGTACAATCAAAAACAACCTGCAATTGAAACACAACACCCTATTTTGTCTTCTGAAATTCGTACTCAATTCTGTGAGTTTCTGTTGATTAAATAGGTGTTTGTAATTTGGGCTTTCTGTAGGTTAATCCAGTCCTAAAAAACATGCAGCTTCCACCTTGAATTAGGGTTTGTTACTTCCTAGATTCTAGGTGATTTAGTTCTTCTGATTAATCTGAAGCCTCATAATAAAACTTCCTACAGATGCGCCTTGTTCTGTTTTTATCCATCCATAATTAATTCCAGATAACTCTCCTTAAATATCTCAGATCAGTTTGTCATTAATTAATTCTGGTAGCAGGTTTGAGATGTCTCAACATCTGTTGGGACATCCTGAAAAACTGAACTTAAATCATTTACACAATGTCCCAACATCTGGTGTGACATCCTGAAATAAGTTCTTATACTCTGTTTGATAATGTCCCAACATCTGATAGGACATTCTGAACTGAATTCAATATTTCTTGTTGGTCAAAAATTCTGCCAATTCTAAACATCTACAAACTCCCCCTTTGGCTAATTTTTGGCTAACATCTTTTCTGGTTATCAGAGTGCAGCAGAAGTTCCTTTTATCAGAGTGTAGCTTTCCTTTTCTGTTAAGTCATGAGTGAGTTTACTCCCCCTCAAACATACATGTATTCAGATTTGTTGCAACAGAAATTTTTATTAAAAACACACTGATTCAGTTCAGAAACAAACAGATTTTTCATTCATAATCAAACAGCATTACACATTGTTGTTGTTGTTGTTGTTCTCCCCCTTGTTAGACATAAATTTGGGGCCAAAGAGACTAATTCTAAATTACAATGCAGATGTCATTACATTTGTCCTCACATACAATTATTCACTCAGACTCCTCACATTTAGTTTCTTCATCATCCTCAGTTTCCTCATCAGAAGCAGCTTTCTGATCACCTTCACTCTCCAGCCTTTGGATAATCTCCTCAAGCTTCTGCTTCCTTGCTTCAAGTTCTTTGCAAGTGCTCTTCAGTTTAGCAATCAATGCAGCCTTGGAGATTGGAGACTTTGCATTTGAAGGACCTGCAGATGTCCCAGAGGGTGCTTCAACATCTGCTGCATGATGACTCAGGAACAACTTGTAGTGAAAGGCTAGAGGGCTTTCTCTTTTGCAAACTGTGTCCTTCTCAGTGAGGATACCAGGGTACTGACTCAGTACTATTCCACACAGCAAGGAAGGGAAAGCTATTGGCAGCTTTGTTGCAGATGAGCTAGCATGCTTCAAAGTCTGATCAAAGATGTAGGCTCTATAATCCAGCTTAGTTTGAGTGCCCACAGCATAAATAAACCTGCCCAAGCCAGTGGATATTGAAGATGTGTGATTGGTAGGCACCCAGTTTGCTGTACCAATCCTGTTCAGCATGGCATATTTCCTTGTCAGCATGCTCACTGAGAGCTTTCCTTTAACTGGCCAAGCTTTGACCTGGTTAGCAGTGATAACCTTGCAGACCTGGTTATCAGTCTTCCCTAGCTCATTTGGACCATCAGATTCTCTTCCAAGGTATTGGTTGATGATCTGAGGAGAGAACTCTACACACCTGCCTCTAACAAAGACTTTTCTAAATTCAGCAGACTTACCATTGGCACAATCTTCCTGAAGATTGACTATGAATTCTTTGACAAGTAGCTCATAGCAGGGAGAGAGGTTGGAGACTGTTTTGAAGAGACCAGCAGCAGATATGAGATCAATTAACTCAGTGCACTCAAGTGCATTACTGCTCAGGTCTCTTTCAAGTGCTACCCTTCTTTGATAGACAAACTTCCATCTGTTCACACTTGAAACATGATGAAAGGAGATGTTGTCCAAGGGAGCTTCAGGAACAGCAGTTGATGCCCTTGAGGGTGCTGGTTTCTTCTTTGGAGGAGATGTTGGGACATCTGCTTCAACATCTGAATCTGGAGGAGTGACAGCTTTCCTCTTTTGTGTTTGCACCTTGCTCCATTGTTTGGTAGGACCAAAGACAACTTTAGCTTTGTCCTTCTTTGGGGTAGCTTGCTTCTTCTCAGGAATTGCATGTCCTGCTTGCATCTTTTCTTTCCTAGTCCTGAGCCTTTTGGCTATGCTAGGTCTTACAGAGGCAATGATTTCTGTATCAGAATCCTGCTCTAGGTTCACAACAGGAGGAGATTGAGCAGTCTCCTCTTCAGCTGGTTGATCAGCAGAGATATGCTCTTCAGTTGAGGCCTTGGTCTGATCCTCAGATTCTTCTTCATCACTATCATTTGAGGCCTTTTTCTGGTCCTCAGATGTTTCAACAGCAGCATCAGATGAGATCTTTTGTTGATCCTCAGATGTTTCAACATCTATTGGGACATCCTGTTGAGCAGGAGTGTCCTTTGCAGCCTGAGGTTGTTGATCTTCTTGTGGAGCTGGCATGGTGCTCAAAGGGATAGAAATTCCACTAACCACTCTTTGTTCAGAAAGAATCCTGTTTACCAACTCCTTAATGGAATCATCCACATATTCAGAAGATTTTGGAGGCATGTTTGCTGGTGAAGGAATGCCTTTGGATTTGCTGCAAACTTGATCTTTTGTTCTTTTTGGAGTTCTTGGCTTTTTAGCATGAGGAACACTTCCTCTGATTTCATCCATTGGGGTTGACTCCATGGGTACCACAGAAATGGGGGTTGCATGAACCACATCTTCTTTGTTGAGAATTTCTTCAGGAATGTTAGGGTTTTGAGACATTTTCAAAGAAGATGGATGAAGAGTTTTAGGGTTGATGATTTCTGAAGAACAGTTAGAGAATGTAAGTCGTTTTTGAGAGTATGATGAGAATATGGATAGCTGGAAGCAAGCTGATATAATAAAAGTAGCCGTTACTTTGAGACTTTTTAGGAGAGGAATACTCAAGGTCCTTGACCAGACTGGTGTTGCCATCTGGTTCTTATGCCACAGAATGTCATATGACATGTTGGCACATCTCCATAACTGCTAAATCTCACATAAGCAGATTCCCAATTTGCCCCTTAAGTTCTCAAATTGTGTAGCATCCAATGCTTTGGTAAAGATATCAGCCAACTGCAGATTTGTAGCTACATGTTCCAATGAAATCACTTTTTCTTCTACAAGATCTCTGATGAAATGATGTCTGATATCAATATGCTTGGTCCTGCTATGTTGGATAGGATTCTTTGATATGTTAATTGCACTTAAGTTGTCATAGTACAATGTCATGACATCTTGTGGGACATTGTACTCAGTGAGCATTTGCTTCATCCAAACCAACTGAGAACAACTTCTTCCAGCTGCTATATATTCAGCTTCAGCTGTAGATAAGGATACACAATTTTGTTTCTTACTGAACCAAGAAATCAAATTGTTTCCTAGAAAGAAGCATCCTCCTGAAGTGCTTTTTCTGTCATCAGCACTTCCAGCCCAATCAGCATCACAGAAGCCAGTGAGAATTGGTTTACATCCTTGAAAGTACATTATGCCATAGTCACAAGTACCATTAACATATTTCAGAATTCTCTTGACTTGATTAAGATGACTGACTTTTGGATCAGCTTGATATCTTGCACATACACCTACTGCAAATGCTATGTCTGGTCTGCTAGCAGTCAGATATAACAAGCTTCCAATCATACTTCTGTACATGCTTTGATCTACATTCTCACTCTTTTCATCTTTAGTCAGCTTTAAATGTGTGGGGGCAGGAGTTCTCTTATGAGTAGCACTGTCCATTCCAAATTTCTTGACTATGTTCTTAGCATACTTGCTTTGGGAAATGAACATGGAGTCCTCCATTTGTTTTATTTGCAGTCCAAGAAAGTAGGTTAATTCTCCTACTAGGCTCATTTCAAATTCAGATTCCATTTGGTTGACAAAATGTTTGACCATCCTGTCAGACATCCCACCAAAGACAATGTCATCTACATATATTTGAGCAATCATGACATTTCCTTCTTCATCTTTAACAAACAAGGTTTTGTCAATTCCTCCTTTCATGTACCCTTGCTTGACAAGAAAAGTAGTCAGCCTTTCATACCATGCTATTGGAGCTTGCTTCAGACCATAAAGAGCCTTCTTTAGTTTGTATACATGATTTGGACAGCTTGGATCAACAAATCCTTTAGGCTGTTCTACATATACCTCTTCATTAAGATAACCATTTAAAAAGGAACTTTTCACATCCATTTGAAATAGCTTGAACTTTAAGATACAAGCAATTCCCAAAAGTAGTCTGATTGATTCAAGCCTTGCTACTGGTGCAAAGGTTTCATCAAAGTCTACTCCTTCAATTTGTGTGTATCCTTGAGCTACAAGTCTAGCTTTGTTCTTTGTAACAACTCCTTGTTCATTTGACTTGTTCTTATACACCCATTTTGTTCCAATCACATTTATGTCATCAGGTCTAGGAACAAGGTTCCACACTTCATTCCTTGTGAATTGACCTAATTCCTCTTGCATAGCACAAATCCAGTATTCATCAGTAAGAGCTTCCTTGATGTTTTTAGGTTCTATTTTAGAAACAAAACAGGAACCTGAAATCACTTCTCTTGATCTAGTGCTTACACCTCTGTTGGGATCACCAATTATCAAATCTTTGGGATGATCCTTCTGTATTCTGATGGAGGGAGGTTTGCTGGATTGTTCTGTCCTTGCATCAGTTTGAGTGAAGTCATAATGATCACTCTTTTCTTCAGCTTCAATCTTGATATCAGCAGATGTTCCAACATCTTCTGGGACATCTGTAGGAGCATCATCAATTATCACATTTATGGACTCCATGATAACCTTGGTTCTAGAATTAAATACTCTATATGCTCTGCTGTTTATAGAGTATCCAAGAAAAATCCCTTCATCACTTTTAGGATCCATTTTTCTTCTTTGCTCCCTATCTGCCAGAATATAACAGTTACTTCCAAACACATGGAAGTACTTAACTGTGGGTTTTCTGCCCTTCCAGACTTCATAGATTGTGGACAAAGTTCCTTTCCTTAGAGTAACTCTGTTGTGGATGTAACAAGCTGTGTTCATAGCTTCAGCCCAGAAGTACAAAGGTAACTTTTTAGCATGGATCATAGCTCTTGTTGATTCTTGAATAATTCTATTCTTCCTCTCAACAATCCCATTCTGTTGAGGAGTGATTGGTGAAGAATATTCATGATTGATTCCTTCTGAAGAACAGAAATCTAAGAACTTTTGGTTCTCAAATTCTTTTCCATGATCACTTCTTATTCTAATCACACAGCTGGCTTTTTCCCTTTGTATTCTTTGGCATAAGTCTTTGAATACATCAAATACATCAGACTTTTCTTTGATGAAATTTATCCATGTATACCTTGAAAAGTCATCAACCACCACATAGGCATACCTCTTGCCACCAAGGCTTTCAACCTGCATAGGTCCCATAAGATCCATATGCAATAGTTCCAAAACTTTGGAAGTTGTCAGATGTTGGAGCTTTGGATGGGACATCTTGGTTTGCTTGCCTATTTGACATTCACCACATATTTTGCCATCATCAATCTTCAGTTTAGGAATACCTCTTACAGCATCCATAGATATTATCTTCTTTATGCCTCTGAAATGAAGATGACCTAGTCTTTGGTGCCATAGTTTCACTTCTTCTTCTTTAGCTAAAGAGCAAGTTGAAGTGAGACTGAAGTCTTGAGATTCCCACATGTAACAGTTGTCTTTAGATCTGGCTCCTCTCATGACAACCTCTAGTTCTTTGTTAGTCACTATGCATTCAGTTTTGGTAAAGTTTACACTGTACCCTTGATCACATAATTGACTTATGCTGATCAGGTTAGCAGTTAAACCTTTAACTAGCAGCACATCATCTAGTCTTGGAACATCTTGACAGTCCAAGGTCCCAACTCCTTTGATTTCTCCTTTAGCTCCATCTCCAAAGGTTACATATCTGGATGAATGTGACTTTAAGTCTACTAGCAGATTCTTCAATCCAGTCATGTGTCTTGAACATCCACTGTCAAAGTACCAGTCTTCTTTAGCTGATACTCTTAGTGATGTATGTGCTATATATGCAACACTTTTCTTTGACCATTTGAGTTGAGATTTCTTTTGATGCCTCTGCCCTGTGTATTGTTCATCAGTAGATCTCCAAGATTGATTGTTGATCTTGTTCTTGGGTATGTAGCTTTGATCAGCCTGAATGCTAGCTTTTGGTCTCCATACCTTCTTGATGACCTCTGTCTTCTGCTTAGGAGGTTGCTGATTTCTTTGATGTCTATGCAGCACTTTCTTGGTAACTTCTATTTTCTGCTTAGAAGGTTGCTGATACATCTGATTTGGATATCCATGCAACTTATAACAATGAGGTTTGATATGTCCAAATCTTCCACAATGATGACATCTCCATCTTTGATACTTCTTCTTCATTTTGTTCTTTTCAGAATGTTGAGACATCTGTTGGAACATTATGTTTGACTTTGTGTTCTTTTCATGATGTTGAAGCATCTGTTGGGACATCTTGTTTGACTGTATGGACTTTGAAGTATTTTTGCTAGAGCTAGCTTCATCCTTATGAACTCTGTTAAATCCCAGTCCACTTTTATCCCCTGAATGCTTATTGTTGTTGAGAATAACATCCAGTGTACTTGAGCTGCTGTTCAGCATTCTAACAGATTTGGACATGTGTTCCAACTTGGAGTTGAGAAGACTTACTTCACTTTTCAAGGTGTCAATGATCTCTTGATCACTTGCTTTTTCATCTTCTAGTGCCTCATTCTGCTTCTTTAGCTTTATAACCTCACTGCATATTTCAGTGCTTCTTTTGTATAGATCTTTGTATGCTTGCTCAAGTTCTTCAAAAGTAAGCTCCCCATCACTGGATTCACTTTTAGATTCACATAATCCAGCTAGAGCAGTGATATGCTTAGCTGATTCTTCTTCTGAATCACCTCCTGAGTCTTCATCAGACCAGGTTACAGAGAGTCCTTTCTTTTGCCTTTTTAAGTAGGTAGGACATTCATTCCTGATGTGTCCATATCCTTCACATCCATGGCATTTAATTCCTTTTTCTTGACTGGTCTTTTCATCATAATTTGACCTTCTGTTAGCATCATAAGGTCTTTTGTTCTCAGAAGAGTTTGTGTATCTTCCACTGGGTTTGGATTTGCCTTCCATCCCTCTGAGAATTTTTTTGAATTGTCTTCCAAGCATAGCAATGTTGTCTGATAAGCTTTCACCAGTTTCTGATTTATCATCTTCTTCTTCATCAGTATTTGTCACCAAGGCTATGATTTTATTCTTCTTTACATTTGTGTCATTCATTCCCATCTCAAATGTTTGAAGGGAACCAATGAGCTCTTCAACTTTCATTGTGCATATGTCTTGAGCTTCTTCTATTGTTGTGACTTTCATGTCAAATCTTTTTGGCAAAGATCTGAGAATCTTTCTTACAAGCTTTTCATCAGTCATCTTTTCTCCCAAGGCTCCAGAAGTATTGGCTATATCTAAGATGTTCATGTAGAATTCATGAATTGACTCATCTTCCTTCATTCTCAAGTTTTCAAACTTGGTGGTGAGAAGTTGAAGTCTTGACATTTTTACCTTTGATGTTCCTTCATGAGTTGTTTTGAGAGTGTCCCAAACATCTTTGGCCAGCTCACAGTGATGCACAAGTCTAAAGATGTTTCTATCAATGCCATTGAATAAAGCATTTAAGGCCTTGGAGTTGCCTAGTGCTGAATCTTCTTCCTCCTTACTCCATTCTTCTTCAGGTTTCAACACTTTTGATCCATCTTTGGTGTCTTGGAAAGGATGTTCCCATCCAGTGTTGACTGCTCTCCAGGCCCTGTTGTCAAGTGATCTTAAGAATGCAATCATTCTTGGCTTCCAGTAGTCATAATTAGATCCATCCAGTATAGGTGGTCTATTTACTGATCCTATATCTCTGTCCATGTTTCCAGAATTTGTATTCCCTAGATCTCACCCAGTATAAACAGGCAAGGTGCCTGCTCTGATGCCAATTGAAATTTTGTGATCAGGTATGAGATGTCCTATGAGATGTTCCAACACTTGACAAATTTAACCAAAACTTAAAGTGCAAGAAAATTAAACAACACAGTAGTTTGTTAACCCAGTTCAGTGTATAACCACACTTACATCTGGAGGCTACCAAGCCAGGAGGAAATCCACTATAAGTAATATTAATTCTAGACTTAAACAACCCAGTTTAATCTTTCACTTAATATCTACCCAATGCAATTTCTACCTAAGACACAACTTAGATATGAGTACCAACTCACTCCCCCTCAATCACACAGTGATCTTGTTTACAAGTTTAATAAAATTGAAGACATTCTTCAAACAATACAGCTTGATCTTACTTCACAGTTTCAATCAAGTCACAAATGCACTTATGCTTAAAAGCTCATAAAGTGGTACAATAAAAAACAACCTGCTATTGAAACACAACACCCTATTTTGTCTTCTGAAATTCGTACTCAATTCTGTGAGTTTCTATTGATTAAATAGGTGTTTGTAATTTGTTGAGACTCCTTGCCAGACATTTGAAGTGGTTCCTTGGGTCGTTCCTACTACTGAAGCTCCCCCTGTTGTTAAAAGAGTTCCTGTGATTACCAGAGTACCTCCTACAATGGCCTCCCTCAAAGATGCTAGAGCTGTGGTTGAAGAAGGTGGTTGTACTATTTGGTGTCAACTTCCTGACATCCCTTACAAATCCGACAAGTTTGGTTTGGGTTTTACTGCAGAATCTCAGAAGGTTGTTCGTCGTGCTCGTGCTGTTCGTATCACCAATCAAGGGGTCATAAGAAATCAAATCAATGATGTGGGTGACTGTCATGAAAACTACAACCTGGATGATTGGATCTTTCCAACCATGGGTGATGGGCTCAATAACTGGAGGACTGAAGATGTTATTCCTATCTCCTTTAGTCAGGAGTAAATACTATTACTGTGTTTTTATTTTTAAGTTTGTAATTTCGAACAATTAAACTTTTAAGCCTTGTGCCTTGCCCGGGGCACAATGGTATGCTTGTTTCGGGATGTCATTTCATTTGCATACTTCATTCAATAAAAATCAATGGACGTTTCTGTCGCTCCTAAAAGATGAGACTGAGCTCAAATAAAGGTACAGACGCGAACGGTCGGTGAAAGGATGAAAAGAAAAGAGTCGCCAGCTAGGCATTTTTATCTCGGAGGAAAGGTAATGCTGCATAGACCTAGAAAGATATGGATAAGACGGTTGCGAACCAGAGAGACTGAGAAAGGGGGTTGGTTACAACCTGGGAAGGTATTAGCACCCAGATTGTCCGCCGTACTCGACGGGATCCACGCTTAAAAGATTTGTGTTTTAAAGGGGTAGTGTCAGTGCAATTTGTGTATAAAAGAGCTGGAAAAGGATGTACAGGTGTCAGTGTAAAAGAAGTGTAAAGTGTACATGAGAAGTGTCAGTGTAAGAGTGAAATGCTCAAGATCATGAGGCTTAAAAGGATGATACTGGAGGAGGGGGAATATACAGAGACTTGTGTTCGATAACTATTAAGTTATGCTTACGTATCCTCTCGTGCAATGAGGAAGTCAGAACATCGTAGTTCGACCCAAAGAGACTGAAAGATGAATTGACTTGTGAACTGCTTGCTTGTCTATGCTCAAGTGTATGACCTGTCTGGCTCAGGTGCAAACTGTCTTGCATTAGACGGAAGAAACAAGTTCTCGTTTATGAGTGAAGATGATGAGAAAAGAATCCCGAAGGAGACGATTATTGTTTGTTTTTGTGTTTTCAGTCTTTTATTACTTTTGAAAGTTTGTCATAAGTTAATGAGCTTAAGCCTAAACCAATGTGTTAGTAAACTCATCACATCATCCCTCTGATTAGGGGTAATGAGAATACCTTAAGTGTGAAGTCAGCTTCTCACACTTAATCACCATGGTGTAGGATTAAGATCATTAACCTACTTGTGATTATTTAGATGTTTTTTTTGGTGTTTTTGTTTAGTGTTAAGTAATGAGGTTAAGCCATAATCAAGGATTAAACAGACTCATTACACCATCCTAATAGAAGGATAATAGATGAGAATGTTTAAGCTGAGGAAAGCTCCTCAACTTAATCCATGATTAGGGATTAAGCTCATGACAAAACAAAACCTTTATTAAGTGGGTTTTAATTAATGATAAGATGATGAAGTGATTCTTAGGGTTTGTAAGACAAACTTAAGGGGGACTTGTCCATTAACACTAGGGTTAGTCCTTCTTAACCAATTAAGGAAGAATTAGAACCCTAATGCCAGGCCCAAGTTACAAGCTTGATGTCTTGATGATTATTAAGTGAATTGATTAAAGGGTTTAAACACATTAAGGGTTTAACACTTAGGATTAAAGTTATACACTCCATCCCAATAGAAGGACGCAGGCATAAGCTTAGTCACAAAGCCTTAAAGCCTTTAGGGTTTAGTCCCTGATTATGAGATGAGAAGAGAAGACTCAATGAGACACAAAGGTAAAAGCTAAGTGGGGGACTAATCAAAACCCTAATTATTGTCATGCTTGGTTTTTCCTAAGGCTTGTGAGGTTTACAAGAGAAATCTTCAGAGGAACCACCAGGAAGCAGATGAAAGGAGCCAAGAGAAGCAAAGTAACTTGCTTCACTTAAGAAGACAAGTCACTTGAAGGAAGAAAGTAAGATGAAGAAGAATGAGCAAGCTCAATCTCAAACACAAGACAAAAATGCAGCAATGATGCATAAGAGGGATGAAAAGAAATTGTGAGAAGTGAAGGCAAATTCACTTCTCAAAGTGACTTACCACCTGAAAAGTTAGTGAAAGAAATGCAATGCAATGCAAAATGAGATGAAATGGCATGATGCAAACCAAAACCAGAAGCATGTATGTGATGATAATGATGCTATGAGATGATGCAAACATGAATCAAGGCATGAGGATGATCAAACAAACATATGGATGCAAGAGAAGCATGCTTAGAACCATGAACATACATGAAAAGTTATGAAATGCAAATGACATACAAAATGGAAAATGAAGGATGAAATGATCAAACATGCATCTAATATGTCTTAAGATGTCTAATGAATCAAATGGATGCATAGAATGTCATGGCAAGTCATGGTATGCAAGCAAATGCAAGATGAATGCCAAAGGAAGCCCAAATTAGGGTTTATGATCAATGCACCAAACAAATACCAAAACCAGAAGCAAACATCAAGATAAAAAATTGAAAATGCATCCAAGGGAACCCTAAACCTATACAAACTCACTGCCCAAAGGAGGGGATCCAATTCTTAACCTATTAAAAGTTATGAATTTCCTAAGATTTCTAGGGTTTTAGGGTACCTTGTCAAGAAAAATGTCAAACAAATTGAAAATGCCAAATCAAATCATGCCAATTTAATCCTATGAACTACATGATATGCAAGACACAATGCAAAAAGAATCAAAGTCCAACTCTTAAAGACTAGGCAAAAATGAATTTTCAAAGATTGGATCAAAATAATGCCTTGAAATGAAATTAATTCTATGAAAAATTGTCAAAAGACATCAAGATCAAAAAAGAAAATTGGTTTGAGGGTTGGACAATGTTTCTAAATGATTTTAAAGGTTTCATGAATTTTTTTGGTGATTTTTAAATACCTAAAAGTATTTTTAATTAATTAATTCCCATTAATTAATTAAAAATAAACTTTTAAATGATTTAAAAATATTTTTTAATGCAAAAAATAAAAATAAAAATGTTTTTGGTTTCTGGAAATTAATAAAAGGTTTCATAAAAATTTTCAGAATTTTTAAAGATGTTTTACTATTTTTAATAAAATGAAGAAAACAAATGCAATTAAATGAAAAATAAAATGAATTAAAACTGAAAATGAGAAAGTCAGCAAGATCAATGGCTAGAATTCAAACTCACACGCGCGGGAGTGGACCTGGCGCGCATCTGGACGGCCAAAATTCAAATTCACGCAATTAAGACTAAACCCTAATTAATTAACCCTAATGACTTTCAGGCGACCAGAACACTGTTCCGGTCGTCTTCTCCGGCAAGCCCAAATCTCGAACTCTCTCTACACGCAATAAAAATGAAATCTAACTGCCCAGAATTCAACCCCATTCAACACTGAATCAAAACCCCCTAACAAACATCATTTTTCATTCATCAATCAACCAAATCGAAGCAAAACATTCCTAGGGCAAAAAGTTTCAGAGCATTCATACATCCTGGTTTCTCAACCATTTTCAAAAATAATCATATCCCCATGATCAGGGGAGTGCATAGAAGCATTTAAGAACTTAAAATGGAGTTTCTGGAAAAAAAGTTTGAGATGGCTACCTGAACTGAAGCTTTGGTTTCTGGCACTTTCTGGCTGATGTCTTGCTTGCAATCAACTCCCCTGGACCTCCTGAGAAGCTTTCAAGGCTTGTTTGAAGTTTGTAATGGTTGGTTTGAAAGATGGCTGAAGTTCTGCTCAATGAGGGGCAGAAATCGTATTTTGGTTTCTGGGGGTTTCAGGCTATGGTGATGGGTGCTTTGTGATCAATGAAGCATATGGAGATTGTTTGTGAAGTTGGTTTATGTGTTTGAGGCTTGTGTGATGAGTTTCGAAGAGTTTTGCAAATGGAGCATAAACTTGAAAACTAGGGCTTTGGTGTGTTTCAGCATGAAGTGTTATGTGCTTTGGCTTGCTTTTGATTTGTATAAACAATTGTGATAGGTCAGAGAGTGGGTGCTGGCCTATTGTGATTGGTATGGGTCTTTGGCCAAAATGTCAACTTGATTTGTACTTGAGGTATGGGCAATGGTACAACTTGCTTTTTGGCATGCTTGGGCTCAGCTGAGTTTGGGGAGAGCCATGGAATTGTTTATGAGGTGATTCAGCAAGTGGTTTGTAACTCATGATAAGTTTTGCAATTTGATTCAAGTTTGGTTCCTTTGAGATTTCTTGAAGTTCAAGGCATGAAATGAGGTGATTCTTGGGCCAATTCTGGTTTTTAGAGGTCATGTAATCATGTTGTGAAGAAATTGTACACATTTGAGGTCTTTAGAACACTTGATCAAGTCATTTTGCAAAATGTCTCTGGTGGAAAACTTCAAATTTTGTGATTTTAGCCAACTTTGACAAGCCATAACTTTTGATAAAAAATGAATTAGGTCATGTTCTTGTACTTTTTGAAAAGGGAATGATCCATTCTACAACTTTCATGACCAAAGTTTTTTCATTTGAAGCATTTTTGGATCAAAAAGCAAGGGTTGAAAAAGATTCCCAAAATGGCAATTTCATTAAAAAGTCAACTTTCCCAAAAAGTCAACTTTGCAAAAGACTTGAAATTCTTCAATTTTGTGAACTTACAAATTCTCTTATGATCAAATAAAGATCATATACAATCAAAATGATGAAGAACACCCTTTGGTTGGGTCATTGGGGGCCTCAGATGCCCTGATTTTACATTGACTTGCCCAGAAAGTCAACTCTTGATCAGATGACTTCCCCATGGAATTTCTTCATGAAAATTGATATGCATACTCCCTATACCATATAGAGACCAATAGAGACAAGAATGACCAAAAAATTTGGAGTTATGGCCTTTGAAACCAAAACCCTAATTCTAGGTCATTTGTGCAGTCAAACCTGGCTCTGCTTCCATATCATTCTCAGCTCTTGTGGTTCTTTGACATTCTTGACTTTGAGAGGACATAATATGATGCTTGAACATACATGGTCCCCTTTGAAATGATTGATGACCTTTGGGGTGGCTCAAGAAGCTCTTAGATTGCTCAGATCACAAACCCTAGATGCAGATGACTTTGAACCAATGCAATGTGTCAAAAATGTAATATGAGATGCTATGATTGAGTTTATGCATATGAAATGATCACAAGCCATGGAGTGAATGGGTGGGGGCAAATTTGGGGTGTTTACAGCTGCCCCTATTCAAGCATGAGTTAGCTGTGCAGGATGTAAGCAACGGCTTATCAGGCAAACAAGATAACTTGTGATTGAATATCAAAGACAATCCAAAATTTGCACTCACAGAATGAAGAAGAAAAGGGATATAGATTGTAAAGGAAAATAAAGTATATTATAAAGTGCAGGCGACGGAGGACGACCGTCGAGCAGAGGACGACTGCTGGGAAAGAGCAATGACGGGGACGGTCGACATGCTGGGAAAAATGCGGGAAATAAAGCAATGACGGGGACGGCCGACAAGCTGGGGATAAAAGGGGTTATGATGGGGACGTCCACCAAGTAAAGCTATAAGGTTCTCTGGGGATTTAATGAAAAATGATGGGGACGGCCATCAAGTTCATAAAGTAAGGTAACCAACGATGGGGACGGCCATCGGGCTAACTGATGAAGGACGATCATCAGGAAAAGGAAAAGGGACCACGACGGGGACGGTCATCGGGTTAAAGAATAAATGAAATAATGATGAGGGACGGTCATCAAAGGTGAAGGACGATCACCTGGCAGGGGACGACTGCTCTGTTGGGGATAAGATGAGGGACGATCATCTAAGGTGAAGGACGATCACCTGGCAGGGTACGGCTGCCGAAAGTATCGCGACATAGGACGAATGCCGGATAAAAGGTCAACGATGGGGACGGCCATCGATTGAGCATGATGAAGGACGATCATCAAGAGGTGAAGGACGATCACCTAGCAGGGGACGGCTGCTCTCAAGGTTTATCATGACGTAGGACGAACGTCAGATAACAAGATCAACAATGGGGACGGCCATCGGATAAAATGATGAAGGACGATCATCAAAAGGTGAAGGACGATCACCTAGCAGGGGACGGCTGCTAAAAAAATATCACGGCACAGGACGAATGTCGGATAAAGGTCAACGATGGGGACGGCCATCGGTCGAGCATGATGAAGGACGATCATCAAGAGGTGAAGGACGATCACCTAGCAGGGTACGGCTGCTCTCAGGATTTATCATGACATAGGATGAATGTCAGATAGAAAAGAAAATCTTACTCTACTGGGGAATAGTAAACACGGACGAGTGTTTACATCCAAAAGAAAATAAGAGGTATAAGTGTTTTGACGCTGTGTATAGATTAAAGATGCAGACGAGCATCCCTAAGACTACGATACGGACGAGTATCGGGTAGAAACAAATACTGACGCGTGTTCAGAGATGATGATACGGACGAGTATCAACTGGTTAACAAGGAACACGGACGAGTGTTGAATCTGAGGAGACTCTTCTGGGGAAAGGTAGACACAGACGAGTGTCTAAATTCAAGAAGACGAAAGTGTTTGACACAGTGTATGGATTAAAAATGCGGACGAGCATCCTTAAGACTATGATACGGACGAGTATCAGGTAGAAACAAACGCTTGACGCATGCTCTGAGATGATGGTACGAACGAGTACCAACTGGTTAACAAAGAACACAGACGAGTGTCGAATCTGTGGGGATATAAATGGTGTATACAAGATACAGACGAGTATCTGTATAAGTAAAATAAGTATGAGTAGTGTATACTTGAGTGTTTATCCTGCTGGAGAGAGTGACACGGACGAGTGTCAAAAGGGAAAGTAAAGTATATACAAAGTGTTTAGGTAATTATGCTGGGGAAATGACATGGTCAGATGTCAAGGATTTGTATACATATGTATCTGTGAGTGCAAAGAGGACGCTTTGGCTTTCTATTGGGGATATGACACGGACGGGTGCCAAGGAGGTGTATACCGGTGTTTGTGAACGCAAGGCAAACGCTTTAGCTCTTTGCTGGGGAATCTGGGGAGCATTTTGTATATTATTGATGGATTGTTGATATTCACAAGTGTTTGATTCAGAACATGGCTTATGATTATGCAATATGTTTGATTTTTGCCGTAATGCTCCGTGTTAGACGGAATGCTACACTCTGTGGTAAAAATATGATGCGAATGCTATGTTTATGCAAGGATACCAATCCGGGATTCGGATCCCGTCGCTGTGAAGATTTCCGGTTGATCTGTTTGAAATGGGCATCCCAGCTGGGGATGAGATCATTGGTAGATCTGATGAGATGATTCTGCTTGGGGAAATGGGTCAATGATAGACCTTTTCCAGCAAATGAAGGACCCAGTTGGAGTTTATAGAAGCTTTCGTCACTCTGTTGTGATTCCTTCAGGCGTTGCTCTCCTGGATAGAGGCGGAAACTCTGTGGGGAAGTGGTTCCCTGGCTTTTGCGCTTAGCTGAGGAAGAATTATTGGCACCTCGGCTGGGGAGACAATAGCAAGTGGCAACTCAGCTGGGGAGAAAACACTTTGGGTGCTAGGACTGAGTGTTGATTTGCCAGCTTGCTGGGATGAAACTTTCATGCCTCATGTCGTGCTTTGAATGCCTGCAATCCTGAAAATATAGAGAAACGTACAAGTAATCCCGAGGTATCCCTTACCGGATTCCATCATAGGGGTCTAAACACTCCCGGGAGTAAATATATTTCCTGCAAGCACGTATTCTTTAAAAGAAACATTTGTATTCATGCAACCAGTATCTTAAAGACATCGGACATTTTTGCAAATGAAGATAAAAATGTACGAGACAAGACATGACTAAAAATTTGATTTTATTAATTCGTATGCCCTGAATCGGCAAGATACAGTCAAAGAAACATGTCCCCTAAAATGAGGAGATTGTTACAAATTGAGAAACAAAATGTTGGCAATGTTGACGACGCTTCAAGGAGCTTCCCTTTTGGCTATGACTCGTATGACTTTTGACACTCTTCTCGTCTTGCTTTCTGGAGAAGGCTGATTCGGAGAGAAGCTTGATCTTTTTGAAGTTCACCAAGTTGTAGGTGATACAGACGAATTCAGAGTGCAGTTGTTCGCTTATTCCCTTATTTTGCATGGATCGCCCTTTCGGGTTTTCAATCCATCGGGATACCCTTTTTTTCCTGAGTTGTCCAATGCGGCTTTTCAACTCAGCGGGCGTACATTTTTTTATTATTTTCCCTTATTTTTGCCCGAGTCTTTTTATTCTGTTTTTGACTCGCCGGGATGCCCTATTTTTGCCTGGACTAACATTCTGTTTTTATGTCCAGCGGGTCATTTTTTATGCGAAGTATTTTTTAACTGCATCTGAATTCACAGGGGACGGGAAGTCTTCACCATCCATAGTGCTGAGCATGAGTGCTCCACCCGAGAAAACTTTCTTTACTACGAATGGTCCTTCATAATTCGGAGTCCACTTGCCCCTGTGGTCTGTATGAGGAGGGAGGATTCTTTTCAGCACAAGATCTCCTACTTGGTACTCTCGGAGCCTAACTTTCTGATCGAAGGCTTTCTTCATTCTCTTCTGATACAGCTGCCCATGGCAGATTGCAGCTAATCTCTTCTCTTCAATCAGATTCAATTGTTCGTATCGGGATCGGACCCATTCTGCTTCGTTCAGCTTAACATCCATCAGTACCCGTAAGGAGGGTAATTCAACTTCAACAGGTAGGAATGCCTCCATACCATACACAAGCTGATACGGTGTTGCCCCAGTGGATGTTCTGATTGACGTGCGGTACCCATGCAAGGCAAACGGTAGCATTTCATGCCAGTCTTTGTATGTGACTACCATCTTCTGCACAATCTTCTTAATATTCTTATTAGCTGCCTCAACAGCGCTGTTTATCTTTGGCCTGTAAGGAGAAGAATTGTGGTGTTGGATCTTGAAGTCCCGACATAGCTCTGCCATCATTTTGTTGTTTAAGTTGGAACCATTGTCAGTAATGATTCGCTCGGGAACTCCGTATCGACATATGATATCTCTCTTCAGAAATCGGGCTACCACTTGCCTTGTAACATTGGCATAGGAAGCTGCTTCGACCCACTTGGTGAAATAGTCAATGGCAACCAGGATGAATCTGTGGCCGTTTGAGGCAGTAGGTTCAATCTTGCCAATCATGTCAATGCCCCACATAGCAAAGGGCCAGGGTGAAGACATCACACTCAAAGGATTCGGGGGCACATGCACTTTATCTGCGTAAATCTGGCATTTATGGCATTTTCTGGCATAAGCACAACAATCTGTATCCATTGTGATCCAGTAATAGCCTGATCTCAGCAACGTTTTAGCCATGGCATGCCCTCCAGCATGGGTTCCAAAGGATCCTTCGTGCACCTCGTGCATCAACAAGTCTGCTTCTGTTCTATCGACACATCTGAGGAGTACCATATCAAAGTTTCTCTTGTACAAAGAACCATCAGTGTTCAGGAAGAAACTACCAGCAAGCCTTCTTAATGTCTTCTTATCATTGGAAGATGCCCCAGGTGGGTATGTTTGATCCTCCAAGAAGCTTTTAATGTCATGGAACCAAGGCTTATCATCTTTGACAATGTCTGCTGCAAATACATATGCTGGTCTGTCAAGTCTGGACACTGAAATCCGAGGTACAAAGTTGGCAGCTTGAACTTTGATCATGGATGAAATGGTAGCCAGAGCATCTGCAAATTGATTCTCGTCCCGAGGGATATACTCAAGCTTGACTTTTGTGAAGAAAATCAATAACCTTCTTGTATAGTCCCTATAAGGTATCAGATGATCCTGGTGTGTGTACCATTTGCCGTTGGTTTGATTAACTACCAGAGCTGAATCTCTGAATACAGTCAATGTCTTGATCCTGAGGTCAATGGCTTCCTCAAGACCCATAATGCAAGCTTCGTATTCAGCTTCGTTGTTAGTGCAGCTAAAGGTGAGTTTTGCCGAGAAAGGCATATGAACTCCTTTAGGTGTAATGAGTACTGCACCAACACCACGACCATTCATATTAACAGCCCCATCAAACATCATAGTCCATTCTTCTTCCGGGTCAGGCCCTTCAGTGTGAACAGGCTCTTCATGATCTTTTGCTTTTATGAACATGATGTCTTCATCAGGGAAGTCAAATCTCATAGGCTGGTAATCATCAATAGGTTGCTCAGCAAGATATTCAGACAATACACTGCCCTTGATGGCTTTTTGAGATGTGTATTGGATGTCGTATTCTGTGAGGATCATTTGCCATCTTGCAACCCGTCCGGTAAGTGCTGGCTTCTCAAAAATATACTTAACTGGATCCATCTTTGAGATCAATAAAGTGGTGTGGGTCAACATATACTGTCTCAGTCGGCGAGCAGCCCACGCTAAAGCACAGCAAGTTTTCTCGAGCAGCGAATAACGTTGTTCACAGTCGGTAAACTTTTTGCTTAGGTAGTAAATTGCATACTCTTTTCGACCAGACTCGTCATGCTGGCCCAGCACACACCCCATTGACTCCTCTAATACTGTCAAGTACATTATCAGAGGTCTTCCTTCAACTGGAGGCATAAGGATTGGAGGTTCTTGTAAGTATTCCTTGATCTTGTCAAAAGCCCTTTGGCAGTCTTCATTCCACCTGACCGTTTGTTCTTTTCTTAACAGTTTGAACAAAGGTTCATAGGTTGCTGTAAGGTGAGATATGAACCGTGAAATGTAGTTCAATCGTCCTAAGAACCCTCGAACTTCTTTTTCTGACTTTGGTGCAGGCATTTCTTGAATGGCCTTGACTTTATCAGGGTCAACTTCAATCCCTTTTTCACTTACGATAAATCCCAGCAGCTTACCGGATCGCACCCCGAATGTGCACTTGTTGGGGTTCAACTTCAGTTGGTACTTCCTCAGACGCTTGAATAACTTCAGCAGATTTACCAGGTGGTCCTCTTCGGTGAGGGACTTGGCAATCATATCATCCACATAACATTCGATTTCTTTATGGATCATATCGTGGAATAATGTTACCATAGCCCGTTGATATGTTGCACCTGCATTCTTCAGTCCGAATGGCATCACCTTGTAACAGAACGTGCCCCAGGGTGTGATGAAGGTTGTCTTCTCCATGTCTTCAGGTGACATCTTGATCTGATTGTATCCTGAAAATCCGTCCATGAAGGAGAATACCGAGAACTGAGCCGTGTTATCCACCAATACATCGATGTGAGGTAATGGGAAGTCATCTTTCGGGATGGCTCTGTTCAGATCCCGGTAATCAACACACATTCTCACTTTGCCGTCTTTCTTAGGCACAGGTACTATATTAGCAACCCATGGTAGATAGCTAGTCACAGGAAGGAATCCGGCGTCCCACTGCTTTTGTACCTCTTCTTTGATCTTCATTGCCATGTCTGGGCGAGTACGACGCAGTTTCTGTTTAACTGGTGGGCAATCTTCTCTTAAAGGCAGCTTGTGCATGACGATATCGATGTCCAACCCTGGCATATCTTGGTAAGACCAAGCAAACACATCTGCATACTCCCGAAGCAAATCGATCAGTTGTTCCTTCACTGAGTCTTGTAGGCAGGCCCCGATCTTAACTTCTTTCACATTTTCATCTGTACCAAGATTAATCGTTTCGACCTCCTCCTGATGAGGAGTGATAACCTTTTCCTCTTGTCTCAACAATCTGGCTAGCTCTTCAGGAAGCTCATACTCTTCTTCAACCCCTTCATCAGCTTGATTGATTGGATTGTCAAAGTCATACGAAGTCATAGCCGTGCTGTTGTCGGTGCGGTCTGGAAGGCACTCTCTGCAAGGGTTCAGTTTGTTCATTTTAGTGATTGATTTTAATCTTGTTTAGAAAAGTGAAATAAAGTTGTCATTTTGAAAACATTGCCGTTTATTTTTTGTACAAAAAGAAGAATGGAAAAACAGTGAGCGGAAAAGAAAAAAGACTCATTTGCAAAAGATGTCTGATTATCATTGATTGATCTATTTGCACAAAATTACAGATGGCCCGATTACAAAATGAGTCTTGTCATCTTGGGCAAGATGCAAGACTTGATGCATGCTTAAAATATACAGGAAATAATAATTACTCTGCAGGAGTAACCCTTATAATTTCCTGGGAAGACCAGTTTGAGATACGGCTCCCCGGGATCCTTGGACGTATCCAGCTCTCCAGGTTGCGCTCATCTTCCGACTCATCTTCCAAGTTGTTTACTGCATCGGGGGTGAGCATCCCCCCACTGACAAAATTGGGCTTCTTAGCAGCCTCTGCTTGATCTTGTTGAGTTGGTTTGTAACCCAACCCAAATCTATCCTACTTCTTCTCTACAGGCAACAACTTGCCCCAGCCTTGGGCAGTCCCTTCTTCAACAACCTTCCGGGCTTGCTGATAAGATGTCATTGAGGTTCCAGGTACATCAGATGCTTCATTTATGTTCAAGGCCTCAAACCCTTGACTCATAGTTTCGTGGATCTCCCCATCCATCTCAATGTATTTGTATGTAGCCAGATGGCTAACAAAAATATCTTCTTCACCACAAATGGTGATGATCTGGCCCTCCCACTCGAATTTTAACTTCTGGTGAAGGGTAGACGTAACTGCGCCAGCGGCATGAATCCAAGGTCTACCCAACAAACAGCTGTAGGCCGGCTGAATGTCCATCACATAGAAGGTTATTTTAAATGTCTGTGGGCCAATCATTACTGGTAGATCAATATCTCCTAGTACCGATCTCTTAGAGCCGTCAAATGCTCTCACTACCAAATTACTTGGACGCAACGCCAAGCCATCATATTCCAACTTCACCAAGGCTTTCTTTGGTAAAACATTGAGTGAAGACCCAGTGTCTACCAGTACATGTGATAGAACAGCACCCTTGCATTCCAAGGTGATGTATAAAGCCTTATTGTGGTTACAACCCTCAGTCATTAAATCAGCATTGGTAAAACCCAATCCATGGATGGTATTGAAATTTGCTACCACGGTCTCCAGCTGATTAACGGTGATCTCCTCTGGCACATATGCCGCGTGCAAGACTTTTAATAATGCATTCCGGTGAGCTTCGGAACACATCAGCAGGGATAGGATGGAGATTTTTGAGGGAGTTTGGTGAAGCTGATCCACCACTTTGTAGTCACTCTTTTTGATGATTCTCATAAACTCATTTACATCTTGTTCAAAAGATGTCTTCTGTGTTTCTTTGAGAATGGGCTCTTCAGCTATTACACTTTTTCCCTTCGCTTTGGCAGCAGCTTCTGCTTCGGCATTAGGTCTTTGTGATTGCGAGGCAAAAAGGCGTCCGCTTCTGGTGAAGCCTCCGCCTCCCCCGACATTGTCAATCTGTGGAGAAGATGTTGAAGAGTCAAGAGTGATTTTCTCCCCATCGCAGTACAAGTCAGAGACATAATGCCAAGGGATGGCATTAGTGCTTTCATATGGAACTGGCCCAGGTACCGTGATGGTAATCGGGCTGACTGCAGCAGAGGAGGGTGTTGCAATAGTATGTGGATCATAGTAGATAGTAACCGGTGATCTGGCAGGAGATGCCACTGTTTGTTGTTGAAAATTGTTGTTCGGAGGAATACTTGACGGATCATAATAAATAGTGACTGCTGAGATGTTTGCTGGTGTTGTAGAAGAAGATTCTGAATAAAGGGGTGCTGATGTTGTGGAAGGAACGTTTGTTGATATCTGGTTTGTTGAAGTGATATTTGAAGCATTTGTTGATGAAACTGAAGAATTGTTTGGAATAATTGTCATTGCAGTTGTAGGAGACTCTGGAACTGTTGTCGGAGGGATTGCCGGATTTGAAGGTATTGATGTTGTGATTTGAAGTAGACCATTCTGGATAAGACTGTCTATGCCGCTTCTCAGATTGTCACACCCATTTACCGAAATGTTGCAATAACCGCACCCGAGCTCACACCCAGGGAAAATCTGGCATTCAAGGAGTTGAGCTTTAATCTCTACCAGGGGTGTCCGGATCTGCCCAACACTGGTTATCAAGTAAGACGGCTTATCTTCCTCAATAGCATTGATTCTGGGCCCTCCGTGGTTGGGCATGGGGTTCTTGTTGACATTTGGCGGGGGTGCAAAGTTTAGAGCTTTGGAATCTACCAGGTCTTGCACCTTCATCTGTAAAGCTCTGCACTTCTCTGTACTGTGGCCAGGTGCGTTGGAGTGAAAGGCACATATGGCATTGGCGTCATAATTTCTTGGCAAACTGGAAGGATCTCGTGGCGCCAACGTCCTTAACTCAACCAAGTTGAGCTTCAGGAGCTGTGGCAGTAATGCGGCATAAGGCATAGGGATCGGATCAATCACCCTATTAGCCTGAGATGGTCTCTGTTGAAATGGTCTTTGTTGATTGTTGTTGCTGTTGTTGTAGTTTCTCTGAGGAGGATACTGAGTTTGTTGCTGGTAATGGGGTTGTTGCTGTGGTTGATATGTTGGTTGCTGAGGAAGTGGAGAGGGAATGGTGACTGCTGCCACTGACCTATGAACATATTGTGGTCTGCCCCTGCTGGCTTGAATAGCATTGGTCTCACCGGTTCTTCTTGGACCTACAAAAGGTTTTCTGGGGTTGCTGGACGAGCCCGCACCATTGTCAGAAATCTTGCCCATCTTTAATAGGCTCTCAATTCTTTCTCCAACTATGACTACATCAGCGAAGCTAGTGGAAGAAAAGGCAGCTAGCCTATCAATGTATGTCCCTTGGAGGGTGTTCATAAACATATACGCCATCTCCCTCTCTGACATGGGTGGCTGGACAGCAGTAGCAAGCTGTCTCCACCTCTGGGCGTACTCCCGGAAGCTTTCCCTGGATGATTGAGACATTCCCATCAGGAGGGTCCTGTTGGGAGCCATATCCAAGTTGTACTGGTATTGTCTAATGAAGGCCTCAGCCAGGTCCTTCCAGCACCTGATGGTTGCTCTAGTCAAATGAGAGTACCATTCCCTTGAAGCTCCTGTTAAGCTATCTTCAAAATAAAACATCCATAGCTTTTCATCCATGGTATATGCCTTCAGCCTCCCCAGAAAGGATTGTAAATGGGTTCGGGGACAGGAAGTTCCGTTGTACTTCTCAAAGCACGGAGGTTTAAACTTGTGGGGAATCCTGACCCCGTCCACTAAGCCCATGTCCATGACATCAAAACCCAAGGAGTTTTGAGACTCTAGGGACCTTAATTTTTCAGCAATTTCATCTAGCCTTCTGTCATAGGCTTCATCTCTAGCCCCCATCACAGTGAATTGATCCTCTTGGGGGTCTTCTTGCTGTACCCTACCTGTAGTAGCATTCCCTTGTACATTAGCAGGGATGTTGATCTCTGGGTGAAGGTGAGGGCCATACACAGGTGGGTTGACATGAGGCTGAACCCTCTCATTATTGCTTGTTCCCCCAGTCCCTAGATGGGGTTCCTCCTGAGTCTGCCTCTCTACCAATGCTCTTAATCTTTCTTAGCTCTGTGCCAATCCATTCATCACCTCCATAAACTGGGTCATCTGATTTCTCATTTCCAGTCTCTCATTGGCCATTTGAGTCCTGACCTCCGTAAGATCCTGTTGTACCTGGTCCATTTGTATACCCGGAAGGTTGTTGCGGGTAGGATATCTGTGTGGACGGTTGAGTGGGAACACTCGACGCCGAGCAATAGTTCCTGAACCACAACAGAGTTAGTAACAAAACAAAATAAAACCTACAAAACAAAACAAAAGGTTAGTATGCAATGCAGTATGCTTATTTGTTTCCAAGGTATCCGGCTTGGCATTTGGTTTTGACCTTTCCAGACCCCGAGGAAGATGTTGTTTGATGTTGCTTGAGAACTCAGATAAAACAAACTAATAAATATATTACACCAAGTGAATGATACATAGTTTGTTTTTTTACAATACATGCCCTCTGAGGGGTCAAAAATACAACATAAGAAAAAGAAAAGTACATGAAATGAAAGCAACAACAAGCAAAAGTCAGACATCAAGACCAAACTCATCCTCCTGAACTTCCTTCAGAAGTGCTTCAGTCACAGGGTCAGCTGGATGCTCTGTGAGATTCCTGATGAGAAGATTCCTGGTGGCAATAGCTGCAGTTAGCTTCTTGTGTCTGCCCTGGTCCTTTGACCTCTTCACACCAGCCCTAATCTTCAACTCTGAGATCTCTCTCTGGGCTGCTAGCAGGGCTTCCTGCTGCTCCTTTGCATTAGCCTCTAACTGCTCAATCTTGTCCTGAGTCCTCTTATCTTCCTGAGTGCGAGCTTCAGTGATCCTAACCCACCTAGCTTGACTCTCTTTCAGATAGAGATCAGCCCTGGCCTTCTGAAACTGAGCTTCCTTACAGGCATTCTTCAAAATCTGCTCTCCAGCCCTTGACTTCTTGATGTAGTCCTCTGACTTCTCAATCCTGGCTAGATGCTCCACCTTTAACTTTTCTAACCTCTCAATGTCCAGACGACCTTCACTCCTCTCCCAGAGGGTATTCTGCAGAGCTTGAGTCAAATTCTCATTCCTCTCTTTTAGCTTCTCAAACTCTTCCAAGCTGACAGTGGCTGGTGGTGGTGCTGTGGATGGTCTAGGTGCATCTTCAATGGTAAAGGGCATCCCAGAAATTTGAGCCCTGGCATGAGACCACTCATAGTACTGAGCTGAGGCCACATTGTTGCATCTCCCAAGAATGGCCATCCCTTTGGTCTGGACATTGTCTCAAGCCCAGGATGCTTGCCTGACAATAGCCAAATTAGGCTTGACCTCACAATAAAGGGTTTCAGCCAAGTCTTGTGCTCTAGGAGGGTGGACCAATGCATAGCCCAATTGTCTTTTGAATAACAGATGATTGTAGTTGATGCAACCCTTCACTCCTATCAGGGGTACATTGGGGAACTGCCCACAACTAGTAATGATGTCTCTGCCTTTGGTGCTCTGAGTGCACCACCTAATGTCAGCTGAGGTTAAAGAAATGAGTCTTCTAGCCCAATTCTTTTGCTGGTGAGGATTCAGGAATGCATCAGTCTTGGGCAAGTGTTTGAGCAGCCTGGTATGGAACAGGGGAGCACAACATCTCACCAACCTTCCTCTTTGCTTTTCATTCCTTTGGTGAACAGAGTAGTAGAAATCTCCCAGTAAGGTGGGCACTGGGTTCCTCAGAATGAAAAGGTGAATGGCATTCTTGCTAATAAACTTAGGCTCATCTGCAAATAATATAACCCCATATATGCTAAGGGCTAATAATGCACAGACTGCCTTCCACTTCCCCAAGGAGGCCTTCAGATTAGCCTGAGAGGTCAAGAAATCCAAGTGTAGACCAGAGATTCCAGCCTTTGCTGTCATGTTCTGCTCAATCAGAACTGGTTCCAGATATAATGCCCTTGCCACCTCTTCATTACTAGGAAAGGCCATCTCAGGGTTGAAGGGGACTCCACCCCTGATAGGTACACCAATCAGTGATGAATATTCTTCCAACAAAGGTCCCAACTGAAAATCCTGGAAGGTGAAACACCTCAGAGGGGGATCATAGAACTGCAGGCAAGTATGAATCAAGCTCCTCTGGGAAGGGTCCAAATCCATAACCACATCAAGGATGCCTCCATAATGTTCTCTGAATAGTGGTATATGGTCTGGAGTAATCAGGGCTTGGACCTTCCTGATGCCAGCCAGCTCAGGCTCAAAGAAATGGTAGGAGATGTTGCTCTTCTTGGGTGCCATGTTGCTGAAGAAAAGTTGTTCCGGTTGTCTTCTCCGGCAAGCCCAAATCTCTAACTCTCTCTCTACACGCAATAAAAATGAAATCTAACTGCCCAGAATTCAACCCCATTCAACACTGAATCAAAACCCCCTAACAAACATCATTTTTCATTCATCAATCAACCAAATCGAAGCAAAACATTCCTAGGGCAAAAAGTTTCAGAGCATTCATACATCCTGGTTTCTCAACCATTTTCAAAAATAATCATATCCCCATGATCAGGGGAGTGCATAGAAGCATTTAAGAACTTAAAATGGAGTTTCTGGGAAAAAAGTTTGAGATGGCTACCTGAACTGAAGCTTTGGTTTCTGGCACTTTCTGGCTGATGTCTTGCTTGCAATCAACTCCCCTGGACCTCCTGAGAAGCTTTCAAGGCTTGTTTGAAGTTTGTAATGGTTGGTTTGAAAGATGGCTGAAGTTCTGCTCAATGAAGGGCAGAAATCGTATTTTGGTTTCTGGGGGTTTCAGGCTATGGTGATGGGTGCTTTGTGATCAGTGAAGCATATGGAGATTGTTTGTGAAGTTGGTTTATGTGTTTGAGGCTTGTGTGATGAGTTTCAAAGAGTTTTGAAAATGGAGCATAAACTTGAAAACTAGGGCTTTGGTGTGTTTCAGCATGAAGTGTTATGTGCTTTGGCTTGTTTTGATTTGTATAAACAATTGTGATAGGTCAGAGAGTGGGTGCTGGCCTATTGTGATTGGTATGGGTCTTTGGCCAAAATGTCAACTTGATTTGTACTTGAGGTATGGGCAATGGTACAACTTGCTTTTTGGCATGCTTGGGCTCAGCTGAGTTTGGGGAGAGCCATGGAATTGTTTATGAGGTGATTCAGCAAGTGGTTTGTAACTCATGATAAGTTTTGCAATTTGATTCAAGTTTGGTTCCTTTGAGATTTCTTGAAGTTCAAGGCATGAAATGAGGTGATTCTTGGGCCAATTCTGGTTTTTAGAGGTCATGTAATCATGTTGTGAAGAAATTGTACACATTTGAGGTCTTTAGAACACTTGATCAAGTCATTTTGCAAAATGCCTCTTTGGTGGAAAACTTCAAATTTTGTGATTTTAGCCAACTTTGACAAGCCATAACTTTTGATCAAAAATGAATTAGGTCATGTTCTTGTACTTTTTGAAAAGGGAATGATCCATTCTACAACTTTCATGACCAAAGTTTTTTCATTTGAAGCATTTTTGGATCAAAAAGCAAGGGTTGAAAAAGTTTCCCAAAATGGCAATTTCATTAAAAAGTCAACTTTCCCAAAAAGTCAACTTTGCAAAAGACATGAAATTCTTCAATTTTGTGAACTTACAAATTCTCTTATGATCAAATAAAGATCATATACAATCAAAATGATGAAGAACACCCTTTGGTTGGGTCATTGGGGGCCTCAGATGCCCTGATTTTACATTGACTTGCCCAGAAAGTCAACTCTTGATCAGATGACTTCCCCATGGAATTTCTTCATGAAAATTGATATGCATACTCCCTATACCATATAGAGACCAATAGAGACAATAATGACCAAAAAATTTGGAGTTATGGCCTTTGAAACCAAAACCCTAATTCTAGGTCATCTGTGCAGTCAAACCTGGCTCTGCTTCCATATCATTCTCAGCTCTTGTGGTTCTTTGACATTATTGACTTTGAGAGGACATAATATGATGCTTGAACATACATGGACCCCTTTGAAGATATTGATGACCTTTGGGGTGGCTCAAGAAGCTCTTAGATTGCTCAGATCACAAACCCTAGATGCAGATGACTTTGAACCAATGCAATGTGTCAAAAATGTAATATGAGATGCTATGATTGAGTTTATGCATATGAAATGATCACAAGCCATGGAGTGAATGGGTGGGGGGAAATTTGGGGTGTTTACAATTTCGTTTTCGTAAATATTATGCTCCTTGTCTTTTTTTATTTTATCAGCTATGTGTTCTTACACACACCCACATCACTAAAATGCAGATCCTCATCCACTATGGATCCTGTTGATAACAGTTCTACTATTTCCAATTATAATTTCGAGAATCCGATCTATCAGGTTGAAGATGGAAAGGAGGAAGATTGTGAAGTACCTGTAGAGCTTGCTAGGTTATTACAACAAGAAGAGAAAGCTATACAACCACATGAAGAGCCAATCGAAGTTGTGAATCTGGGGACTGAAGAAAACAGGAAAGAGGTCAAGATAGGGGCTGAATTAGAGGATGATGTTAAGAACAGATTGATCCGGATGTTACGTGATTATGTGGAGATCTTTGCTTGGTCTTATGAAGATATGCCAGGGTTGGATACAGACATTGTGGTGCACCGTTTACCGGTAAAAGAAGATTGTCGTCCAAAGAAGCAGAAGGTTCGTCGCATGCGTCCCGAAATGTCAAAAAAGATTAAAGCAGAGGTATTGAAACAATTTGATGCAGGGTTCTTAGCTATGACTTCTTATCCTCAATGGGTTGCAAATGTGGTACCAGTACCTAAGAAGGATGGTAAGGTACGCATGTGTGTGGATTACAGAGATTTGAACAAGGCCAGCCCTAAAGATGACTTTCCACTTCCTCATATTGATGTTCTGGTAGACAACACTGCTCAGCATAAGGTATTCTCTTTCATGGATGGTTTCTCTGGCTACAATCAAATCAAGATGGCACCTGAAGATATGGAGAAGACTATGTTTGTTACACAGTGGGGCACTTTTTGTTATAAGGTGATGCCATTTGGTTTGAAGAACGCTGGGGCAACATATCAGCGTGCTATGGTGGCTTTGTTTCACGACATGATTCATCATGAGATAGAGGTATATGTGGATGATATGATAGCCAGGTCCCAGAATGAAGAGCAACACCTTGATCATCTGCATAAACTGTTTGAAAGGTTGAAGAAGTACAAGCTCATATTGAACCCAAACAAGTGTACTTTTGGAGTTAGATCTGGTAAACTCCTGGGTTTCATAGTCAGTGGAAAAGGTATTGAAGTAGATCCTGCAAAAGTGAAAGCCATACAAGAGATGCCAGCTACCTGTACTTAAAAGGAAGTTAGAGGTTTCTTGGCACAACTGAATTACATTGCAAGGTTTATTTCCCAGCTAACTGCTACATGTGAGCCAATCTTCAAGCTGTTGAAGAAAGATCAGGTAATGGAATGGAATGATGAGTGCCAGACAGCCTTTGATGAAATCAAGAGATATCTCCTAGAACAACCAATTTTGATGCCACCGGTTGATGGAAGACCCTTGATCATGTACTTAATAGTGTTAGACAACTCAATGGGGTGTGTGTTGGGGAAACATGATGAGTCTGGTCGAAAAGAGCAGGCAATATACTACCTTAGCAAAAAGTTTACCGACTGTGAAACAAGATACTCACTGCTCGAGAAAACTTGTTGCGCTTTGGCATGGGCTGCTCTCCGACTAAGACAGTATATGTTGACTCATACTACCTTGTTGATTTCAAAGATGGATCCAATCAAGTACATCTTCGAGAAACCTGCTCTCTCCGGACGAATAGCAAGATGGCAAATGATCTTAACAGGATATGATATACAATACACTACTCAGAAGGCCATTAAAGGAAGTGTTGTGGATGATCATTTGGAACATCTGGCAGTGGATGATTATCAGTCAATGAGTTTTGAGTTCCCTGATGAATACATTATGATTATTAACAAAGAACCTGGACAATATGACGGACCTGAACAAGGATCCCGATGGACTATGGTTTTTGATGGAGCTTCTAATGCGCTTGGTAATGGTGTTGGTGTTGTGATCATTTCCCTTGAAGGTTATCATACCCCAATTACTGCAAGACTTTGTTTCTATTTTACCAATAACATGGCTGAGTATGAGGCATGTATCATGGGTGTCAAAGCTGCCATTGAGATGAAGATTCAGTTCCTGGACGTATATGGAGATTCAGCCCTGGTAGTCAGTCAGATTAAAGGAGATTGGGATACCAAGCATGAAAATCTCATTCCTTACAGAGAGCATGTGTTGTCTTTGATCCCACATTTTGAAGAGATTACATTTGGACATATTCCACGAGGAGAGAATCAGTTGGCAGATGCACTAGCCACCATGGCATCTATGTTTGAGATTAGATGGGATGATGAAGCTCCCAAGATTACTATTGACAGATTTGAGAAGCCTGCATACTGCAATGAGATTGATACTGAAGGAGGAGAGGAAAAGCCTTGGTTCCATGAGGTGAAAAGATATCTTGAAACTCAGGAGTTCCCTGAAGGGGCATCTGTCAAAGATAAGAAGTTTCTGAGGAGGTTTTCTGCTAAGTTCTTCTTGAGTAATGGAATTTTGTACAAGCGCAATCATGATTCAACTTTGCTTCGTTGTGTGGATAAGAAGGAAGCAACAGAGATTATGGAAGACATGCATGATGGGATCTTTGGCACTCATTCTAGTGGTCATACCATGGCAAAGAAGATATTGAGATCAGGGTACTATTGGTCTACCATGGAAGCTGACTGCTATCAACATTCTAAAACATGTCACAAGTGTCAGATTTATGCTGATAAAGTGCATATACCTCCAGTTCCATTGAATGTGTTGACTGCTCCTTGGCCTTTTGCCATGTGGGGCATTGATATGATTGGTGAGATCAAGCCTACTGCTTCTAATGGGCATCGTTTCATCCTGGTTGCTATTAATTACTTTACAAAGTGGGTAGAGGCAGCTTCATTTGCATCTGTTACTAAGAATGTTGTGGCTCGATTCATTAAGAATAATTTCATATGTAGGTATGGTATCCCTGAAAAAGATTATCACAGATAATGGCTCTAATCTGAACAACACCATGATTACTGATCTCTGCACGCAGTTCAAGATTAAGCATCACAACTCTTCTCTGTATCGTCCGAAAATGAATGGGGCAGTAGAAGCTGCTAATAAGAACATTAAGAAGATTCTACAGAAGATGACTGTTACTTACAAGGATTGGCATAAGATGTTACCATTTTCTCTTCATGGTTATCGTACTACAATACGTACTTCAACAAGGGCAACCCCATTCTCTTTAGTTTACGGTATGGAAGCAGTTCTGCCCATTGAAGTTCAGATCCCCTCCTTAAGAATCATGAAGGATGCAGGCCTGGATGAAGATGAGTGGATTCAGACTCGACTAGACCAGATAAATTTAATTGATGAGAAAAGGCTGGCAGCTGTTTGTCATGGCCAGATATACCAGAAACGGATGATCAAAGCTTTTAATAAGAAGGTTAAGCAAAAGGTATATCAGACTGGTGATTTGGTAATCAAGCGTATCATACTACCACATGTAAACACCCCAAATTTGCCCTCACCCATTCACACCATGGCTTGTGATCTTTCTCATATGCATAATCACAATCATATCATCTCACATCTCATTTTTGATTCACTGCATTGGTTCAAAGTCATCTGCACCTAGGGTTTGTGATCTGAGCAATTCAAGAGCCTCTTGAGCCACTTCAAAGGCAACCAATCACTTCAAAGGGGTCCACATGTGTTCTTATATCATGTTCCATCCTCTCAAAGTCAAGATTTCAAAAGAATCACAAGAACTGAGGTTTGCATGGAAACAGGGCCAGGCTAGACTGCACAGTTGACCTAAAATTAGGGTTTTGGTTTCAGAGGCCATAACTCCAAGTTTTTTGGTCATTCTTGTTTCCATTGGTCTCTATATGGTATAGGGAGTATGCATATCAATTTTCATGAAGAAATTCCATGGGGAAGTCATCTGATCAAGAGTTGACTTTTCAGACAAGTCAGTGCAAAATCAGGGCATCTGAGGCCCCCAATGACCCAACCAATGGGTGATCTTCATCATTTTGAGTGTATATGGTCTTTATTTGATCATGGAAGAAGGTTGAAGTTCACAAAAATCAAGAATTTGGAGTTTTTGCAAATGTTGACTTTTTGGGCATAGTTGACTTTTCAAGAATGCTTCATTTTAGGTCATTTTTCAAGCCTTGATTCTTGATCCAAAAAAGCTTCAAATGGAAAAACTTTGGTCATGAAAGTTGTAGAATACATCTTCCCCTTTTCAAAAAGTACAAGAACATGATCAAATTCTTCTTGGATCAAAAGTTATGGTTTGACAAAGTTGGCTAAAATCATTGATTTTCAAGGCATGCTTCAAATGTGAATTTTTGCAAAATCATGAACCAATGCCATTTGTAACTTCTAATTCACTTCAAACCATTACACAAACATTCTATGTGACCTAAAAATCAGAATTGAACCAAAAATCCTCATGTTTCATGGCTTATGGGATGGGAAAGTCACATGTGAACCAAAATAAGACAACTTGCAAAAAATCATGATCATTCTTTCCACCACTTGCTACATTGGTTACTGCACTTTGCTAGCCCTTCCCCTCACCCTTGCTGCACAGCCCCATGCTTGTACTAGCCTAGAACCAAGCCATACCTCTCTTACACAAAAAGTTGACTTTTGGCAAAAGCAAACATCCCAATCACCACAGGCCATGTCACATCCTCTGGCCACTTGCATTTGTTTATACTTTCCATCTGCTAGCAAAACACATCAAGAAGCCAAGCAAAAACAGACCACAACATCACATACACAAACTCACTCCCTTTTGCAAAACTCTTCGAATTTCTCTGCCCAGCTCACAAACATCCAAACTATTTCCACACTTCAACTCACCATGCCTCATTGAGTCCAAAGCATCAAAGAACCAAGCTTGAAACAAGCCATAACACCACTTCACCATTTTCACTCCAACTTGAAGTTTCTTTCGAAACTCTCTCCACAGCTCACAAACATCCAAACAAACTCCACAAACCTTCTCCACTCATCATCTGGACCACAAGCAACCCTTCACCATTGCCAGAAACAGCCTGAATCACCATTGCCATGTTCAACTGAGCTTGAGCAGAAGTTGTTCAAACTCTTCATCCAGCCAACATAAATTTCTCCCAAGCATTCAAGCATCATCAAGAGGTCATAAGGAGTGGATTTCACCAAGAGGGGAGGCCTGAAAGTTGCTGGGGTGAAAGCTTCGAATCTCAGGTAGCTCAAGAACTTTTTTTTCCAGAAATGGATTTTTAAGTTCTAAACTTGTTCTATATGTCTTCCTGATCATGAATATGCTCTTAGTTTCGAAAATGGTGATGAAATGAGGATTTAATTGCTCTCTGAAACTTTTTTGCCCTAACTCTTGTTTGCTTCGATTCAGCCATTCCAGGAAGAATAAATTTGTTTTGATTGGGGGTTTTGGTTCGTGAGTGAGTGGGAATCATTTCCATGCTTTTAGATTTCATTTTAGTGAGCTAGGGTGAGATTTGGCATTTCTCAGGGAAGGTGCTGGCCAGAGAAGACGACCGGAAGTCTTCTCCGGCAGCCTGAAAGTCATTAGCTGTTAATTAGGGTTAGGGCACCAGGTTTGAATGTGAGCCACTGGATCTTGTTTCCCGCGCGTGTTTGTAAGGCTGAGATCATGTCATTAGTTTTAATTAGGTTTAATTTATTTAATTAAATCAGATTAACCAGGTTTGAATATGGGCCTTTGATCTGCGCGCGCAGTCAACCCATTCTTTGCCAGACTCAATCTCAACCCTCCATTGTGCATACTTCCATTTAAATTCATTTAAATTCATTTTCTTTTCATTTATTTTGCATAATTTATTTAAAATAGCAAAAATGGTCTAAAAATTATAAAAAAATTTCTTAAGAGTTTTAATATTTTTTATGACATAAAAATATTTTTGTTTTTATTTTTATCATTTAAAAAGTATTTTTAAATATTTAAAAGATTATTTTTAATTGATTAATGGAAATTAATTTATTAAAAATACTTTTAGGTATTTAAAAATCACCAAAATATTCATGAAATGTTCTAAGACATTTAGGAACATTGTCCAACCTTCAAACCAAATTTCTTTTTTGATCTTGATGCATTTTGAGAATTTTTCATTGAATTAAAATTATTTTTGTGCATTATTTTGATCCTAAGTTCAAAAAATCATCTCTGCTTATCTATGAAGAGTTGGACATTGATTCTTTTTGCATTGCATTGTGTTTAGCATGTAGTTTTTGAGATTAAATGGCCATGTTTTGATTCCTCATTTTCAATTTGCTTGGTATTTCTTTTGTTTAGGAACCCTAAAAACCCTAATAACTTGTAAAAATCATAACTTGGATGTGGTTAAGAGTTGAGACCTCTCCTTTGGGCATTGGTTTAGTATAGGATTAGGGGTCCTTTGTGTGGCATTTTCAATTTTTTATCTTAGGGTTTGCTTCTGTTTTGGGTTTTTGTTTGATGTATGATTCATAAACCCTAATTTGGGCTTTCATTTGCATACCTCTTGCATTCTCTTGCATAACATGACTTGCCATGACATTTCAAGCATCCATTTGTTTCATTTGACATCATAAGACATATTGAAAGCATGTTTGATCATTGCATCATGTATTTGCCATGTTGTATGCCATGTGCACTTCATAACTTTTCATGTATGTTCATGCTTCTTAACTTGCACCATTTGCATCCATGAATTTGTATGACCATTTCCATGTGTTGCCTCATGTTTGTAGCATCTCATAACATCATTTGCATCATGTGTATGCTTCTGGTTTTGTTTATCATCATGTCATTTCATCTCATCTTGCATTGCATTGCATCTTTCTCACTAACTTTTCAGGTGGTAAGTGATGCTGAGAAGTGAATTTGCCTTCACTTCTCATGACTTTTCTTTTCATCTCTCTTGCATCCATGCTACATTTTTATATGTGTTTGAGTTTGAGCTTGCTCATTCTTCTTCTTCCCACCTTCTTTCTTCAAGTGACTTGACTTCTTGAATGAAGCAAGTTGCTTTGCTTCTCTTGATCCCTTCATCTGCTTCCTGGTGGTTCCATTGAAGATTTCTCTTGTTAACCTCACAAACCTTAGGAACAACCAAGCATGACAATGATTAGGGTTTTGATTAGTATCCCCACTTAGTTTTACCTTTGTGTCTCTTTGAGTCTTCTCTTCTCATCTCATAATCAGGGACTAAACCCTAAAGGCTTTAAGGCTTTGTGATTAAGCTTATGCCTGCATCCTTCTCTTAGGATGGAGTGTATAACTTTAATCCTAAGTGTTCAACCCTTAATGTGTTTAAATCCCTTAATCAATTCACTTAATAATCATCAAGACATCACACTTGTAACTTGGGCCTTGCATTAGGGTTCTAATTCTTCCTTAATTGGTTAAGAAGGACTAACCCTAGTGTTAATGGACAAGTCCTCCTCAAGTTGTCTTACAAATCATAAAATCCACTTCATCATCATACCATTAAATAAAATCCACTTAATAAAGGTTTGTTTTTTCATGAGTTTAATCCCTAATCATGGATTAAACTGAGGAGCTTTCCTCAGCTTAAACACCCTCATCTATTATCCTTCTATTAGGATGGTGTAATGAGTCTGTTTAATCCTTGATTATGGCTTAACCTCATTACTTAACACTAAACAAAAACACCAAAAACATCTAAACAACCACAAGTAGGTTAATGATCTTGATTCTATATCAAAGGTGATTAAGTTTGAGAAGCTGACTTCACACTTAAGGTATTCTCATTACCCCTAATCAGAGGGAAGATGTGATGAGTTTACTAAATCCATTGGTTTAGACTTAAGCTCATTAACTTATGACAAACTTTCAAAAGCAATAAAAGATTGAAAACCCCAAAAACAAACAATAATCGTCTCCTCCGGGATTCTTTTCTCATCTCATTCACTCACAAACGAGAACTCGCTTCGTCCGTCTAATGCAAGACAGTGTGCACCTGAGCCAGACAGGTCATACACTTGAGCATAGACAAGTAAGCAGTTCACAAGTCAATTTATCTTTCAGTCTCTTTGGGTCGAACTACGGTGTTCTGACTTCCTCATTGCACGAGAGGATACGTAGGCATAACTTAACAGTTATCGAACAAAAGTCTCTGTATATTCCCCCTCTTTCTAGCCTCATTCTTTAGCCTCATGATCTTGAGCATACTCTTTCTTTACACTGACACATCATTTATACACTTCACACTTCTTACACTGACACCTGTGCATCCTTTTCCAGCTCATTTATACACAGATTGCACTGACACTACCCCTTTAAAACACAAATCTTTTAAGCGTGGATCCCGTCGAGTACGGCGGACAATCTGGGTGCTAATACCTTCCCAGGTTGTAACCAACCCCCTTTCTCAGTCTCTCTGGTTCGCAACCGTCTTATCCATGTCTTTCTAGGTCTATGCAGCATTGTCTTTCCTCCGGGATAAAAATGCCTAGCTGGAGACTCTTTTCATCTCCGGTGAGTTCACTGCTGTGTGTTCTCACTATCCCTCTCGCCGACCGTTCGCGTCTGTACCTTTATCTGGGCCTAGTCCCTCTTATCGGGAGCGACAGCTTGGCGACTCTGCTGGGGAACCTTATACTGCAACCAGGGCTTCTGGTTCTTTTTGTGGGTTCCTCCTAGCGCTTGTTTGATTTGTGTTTACTGGGGTGTTATGTGCTTATTTGTGTTTATATATTTGCTTTATTTACTGCTTTCTGTACAGCTTTATTTATTGCTTTCTTTACAGTTTTTCATATATCATACTGTCATGCTGTCTGGCTGGATCTGGTTTTGCTTTGGTGGGTGGGTGTTCTATTGAGAGTTAAGGTCCTATACCTGGGACCTGAGTGACGCCTAGGCTAGAGTGAATCATATTCTTTCCCATTCCATCTCGGTCTGGTGCGGGAATATGAAACACGGTTCAGATATGGGTTTCTTCTTGAGAACTCTGTGTTGCAGATTTCCTGCAATGCTAGGGCTATCTGGGAAGCCTGCTAAGTCTGGATGACCTTTTAGTATTGACCTTCAGAAACTGAGGTGAATTAGAGGAGGAACTTTTATGGTTATTGTAAACACTGTACCTCCGGGTTAGAAGTGTTTACACTTCTCATAACTGATCCAAGTCTGAGGATCCTTGTTTTAGAACACCACCTGTGAGGGGGGTGGGCTGTTTACAGGTTTGCAGGTACCGTGACCTCAGAATACCCTGTTACTTTGTTTAAGAGTACTCCATCTTGGGACAGTTCTCGTAGTTCTAAAACCCTGGACATGTGGCTCTTTATTTGAGTCCCCCACCTTGGTTACTGGATTTATAGACCTCCATCTGGAATTCTTGAATACACTTGGACCTATATCAGAGCATTTTGATCAGATCCAGCTCAGTCACAGACCCTTGCATTTCATTTGCATACATAATCATTGCATCATATTGACATTTTCTTATTTGTTTCAGGGTATCCATCTTCACTTTTGGCTAGTTTTGACCCCATCTTCAGCATTGACCTATCTTCATCAGCACCTGCTTCAGTTTAGCTATCTGCTTCAGCTATCACCTGCACCAGCCAATCAGTGGCCCCTTCTTCAGTATTATCATCAGCACCTATCTCTACTCAGTCTTCAGCATCATGGCCCCTAAAAAGAGCAATATCACCTATCACTTCTTCCAGCCAGAGTTATCAGACATCAGGAGGATTCAAACCCTGATCACTCCAGATCACATACCATTGTTCAGGGAAAGCTATGGAGATATACTTGATATGGTTATGGATCTGGACCCTTCACAAAGAAGTCTGATCCACACTTGCATTCAGTTCTATGATCCCCCACTGAGGTGTTTCACTTTTCAAGACTTTCAGCTGGGCCCTCTATTGGAAGAGTACTCCTCATTGGTTGGTATGCCTATCAGGGGTGGAATTCCTTTCAACCCTGAGATGGTCTTTCCTGGTAATGGGGAAGTAGCAAAGGCTTTGCATTTGGAACCTGTCCTGATTGAGCAGCATATGACTTCTAAAGCTGGAATCCCTGGTTTCCATCTGGATTTCTTGATCTCTCAAGCTACCCTGAAAGCTTCTTTAGGAGAGTGGAAAGCTGTTTGTGCATTATTGGCCTTGAGTATATATGGAATTGTATTGTTTGCAGATGAGCCTCGATTCATTAGCAAGAATGCAATCCATCTTTTCATCCTGAAGAACCCAGCACCCACTTTATTGGGGGATCTTTACTATTCAGTGCATCAGAGGAATGAAAAGCAGAGGGGAAGGTTAGTGAGGTGTTGTGCTCCATTGTTCCACACTTGGCTTCTCAAGCATCTACCCAGGACAGATGCATTTCTAAATCCTCATCAGCAGAGCAACTGGGCTAAGAGACTCACTGCTCTAACTTCAGCTGATATTAGGTGGTGCACTCAAAGCACCAAGGGCAGGGATATCATCACCAGCTGTGGGCATTTTCCCAATGTGCCCCTAATAGGAGTTAAGGGTAGTATTAATTACAACCCTCTGCTGTTCAGAAGGCAACTGGGCTATGCACTGGTCCATACTCCTAAGGCACAGGACTTGGTTGAGACCCTCTATTGTGAGAACAAGATTAATTTGACTGTTGTTAGGCAGGTTGCCTGGGCCTGGGATAATGTTCAAACCAAGGGAGTAACCATTCTGGGAAAGTGCAATAATGTGGCATCAGCACAATATTATGAGTGGTCTCGTGCCAGGGCTCAATTCTCTGGGATGCCCTTTACCATAGAAGACATGCCTGAGTCATCTTCAACACCACCACCTGCCACTGTCAGTTTGGAGGAGTTTGAGAGTTTGAAGGAAAGAAATGAGAAGTTAACCCAGGCTTTGCAGAAGGCCCTCCGGGAGAGGAGTGAGGGTATGAGGGAGATTGAGAGGTTGGAGAAGTTGAGAGTAGAGCATCTGACTAAGATTGAGAAGTCTGGGGATTATATCAAAAAGTCTAAAGCTGGAGAACAAATTCTGAAGAATGCTTGCAAAGAAGCCCAGTTCCAGAGAGCAAGGACAGACTTGTATCTGAAGGAGAGTCAGGCTCGGTGGGTCAGGATCACCGAGGCTCGTACTTTGGAAGACAAGAGAGTTCAAGACAAGATGGAGCAACTGGAAGTTAATGCAAAAGAGCAGCAAGAAGCCCTGGCAGCAGCCCAGAGAGAGATATCAGAGTTGAAGATCAAAGCTGGGGTGAAGAGGTCAAAAGACCAAAGTCAGAACAAGAAGCTAGCAGCAGCTGTTACAACCCGGAATCTCCTTATCAAGAATCTCACGGAGCGTCCAGCTGATCCTGTGACCGAAGCACTTCTCAAGGAAGTTCGTGAGGATGAGTTTGGTCTTGGTGTTTGACCATTTGTTTGTTGTTGCTTTCATTCCATGTACTTTTATTTTCCTGTAATGTATTTTGACCCCTCAGAGGGCTTGTATTTGTAAACAAACTATGTACCTTTGCTTTTTATAAATATATGTTTGTGCTGGTTTGCTTCATCTGAGTTTTCTTCAAGCAACATCAACAGCATCTTCAAGGGTCTGGAAGGGTCAAAACTGGATGCCAAACCGGATACCTTGAGAACAAATAAGCATAACTGCATTGCATGCTAACCCTTTTGTTTGTTTTGTAGGTTTTTGATTTATTGCCACTAACTCTGTTGTGATGTTCAGGAACTATTGCTAGGCGCCGGGTATTTCCCCTCAACCGTCCGCACCGTTATCCAACCCGAAACAACCTTCCGGGCATTCAAATGGATCAGGTACAGCAGGACCTTGCAGAGGTTAGAAATCAAATGGCAAACGAAAGGCTAGAAATGAGGAATCAAATGACGCAGTTTATGGAAGTAATGAACAACATGGCTCAGAGCCAGGAAAGATTAAGGGCCATGGTGGAAAGGCAGAATCAAGAAGATCCACATATAGGGACTGCCGGCACCAGCAACAATGAAAGGGTCCAACCTCATGTAAATCCCCCTGTATTTGGACCGCATCTCCATCCTGAGGTTAACATCCCTGCAAATGTTCAAGGAACTGCCACTGCGGCCAGGGTACTTCAAGAAGACCCCCAAGAGGATCAGTTTATAGTAATGGGTGCTGGGGAAGAAGCTTATGATAGAAGGTTGGATGAGATAGCTGAGAAGTTGAGGTCCTTAGAGTCTCAAAACTCTTTGGGTTTCGATGTCATGGACATGGGCTTGGTAGACGGGGTCAGGATCCCCCATAAGTTTAAGCCTCCTTGCTTTGAAAAATACAACGGGACTTCATGCCCCCGAACTCATTTACAGTCATTTCTGGGAAGGCTGAAGGCCTATACAATGGATGAGAAGCTCTGGATGTTCTATTTCGAAGACAGCTTAACTGGAGCGTCAAGAGAATGGTACTCTCACTTGACAAGGGAAACTATTAGATGTTGGAAGGACCTGGCAGAGGCCTTCATCAGACAGTATCAGTATAACTTAGACATGGCGCCCAACAGGACTCTCCTAATGGGAATGTCACAGTCGTCAAGGGAAAGTTTCCGAGAATATGCCCAGAGATGGAGGCAATTGGCTGCTGCTGTTCAGCCACCTATGTCTGAACGGGAAATGGCAGATATGTTCATGAACACCCTTCAGGGAACATATATTGACAGGTTGGCTGCTTTCTCTTCCACTAGCTTTGCCGATGTTGTCATAGCTGGGGAGAGAATTGAAAGCCTGTTAAAAATGGGTAAGATTTCCGACAATGGTGCAAGCTCGTCCAGTAGTACAAGAAAGCCTTTTGCAGGCCCGAGAAGAACTGGCGAGACCAATGCCATCCATACCAACAGGGGCAGGCCCCAATATGTTCACAGGTCAATAGCAGCAGTCACCATTCCTGCTCCAGCACATCCTCAGCCGGTTTATCAACCTCCGCAGCAAAACTACCAGCAACAACCTCAGTACCATCAGCAATCTCAGTATCCTCCAAGGAATTACAACAACAGCAATACCAACAACAACAGTCAACAAAGGCCATTCCAACAGAGGCCATCTCAAGCTAACAGGGTAATCGATCTGATCCTTATGCCATATGCAACATTGCTGCCACAACTCTTGAAACTCAACCTAGTTGAGCTAAGGACGCTGGCACCTCCAGATCCCAACAGTCTACCCAAGAATTATGACTCCAACGCTAGGTGTGCCTTCCATTCAAACGCACCTGGCCACAGTACAGAGAAGTGCAGAGCTCTGCATATGAAGGTACAAGACCTGGTAGACTCGAAAGCTCTGAATTTCGCACCACCGCCCAATGTCAACAAAAATCCTATGCCAAACCACGGTGGTCCCAGAATTAACGCTATTGAAGAAGACAAGCCGTCTTATTTAATAACCAGTGTGTGCCGGATCAGGACACCGTTGGTGGAAATCAAAGCTCAGCTCTTGGAATGTCAAATGTTCCCGGGGTGTGAGTTAGGCTGTGCTTACTGCAATATTTCAGTAAATGGGTGCGATGATTTAAGGAATGGCATAGATGGTCTTATTCAGAGTGGCCAACTTCAGATCACCACATCATTTCCAACAAATCCAGCAATCTCATCAGCAACGGTTTCAGAACCTCCTACAACTGCAGCAACCATTGTTCCCGACAATTCTTCGGCTTCATCAACAAGTACTTCATCTGTCTTCTCAACTGATCAGTTTTCAACAAATTTTCCTGCTACAACTTCAGCTTCACTCCATTTTGAACCTCCTACAACAACAGCATCCATTCTTCCAACAATGTCTCTTACAACACCAGCAACCAATCATGAAGATGTCTCTACTGTCACAATATTTTATGATCCTGAAAGCAACTCTGCCTACAATTCAGAAAGTGCTGCTCCCGTTAGAGCACCGGTCACAATTTATTATGATCCGCAAACTATCACAGTTCCTTCCACAGCTGCAATCAGTCCAGTCACTATCACGGTGCCTGGACCAGTACCTTATGAAAGTAGTAATGCCATCCCCTGGCATTACGGCTCTGACCTGTACTGTGAAGGACAAAGAATCACTTTTGAATCATCAACCCCTGCACCACAAATTGACAATGTGGGAGGAGGCGGAGGCTTCACTCGAAGCGGACGTCTCTTCGCTCCACAAATTCAAAGACCCACTGCCGAAGCAGAAGCTGCTGCCAAGGCAAAAGGAAAGAGCCCGGTGCAGGAAGATCAAACTGTTAAGGAAGCTTTGAAGACACCATTCGATCAAGAGGTTGATGAGTTCATGCGAATCATCAAAAAGAGTGATTATAAAATAGTGGATCAGCTTCATCAGACGCCTTCCAAGATCTCAATCCTATCATTGCTTATGTGCTCCGAAGCCCATCGGAATGCACTACTCAAAGTCTTGCACGCAGCTTACGTGCCTGAAGAGATCACTGTCAATCAGCTGGAAGTTGTAGTGGGGAATGTTAATGCTAGTCACGGACTAGGGTTCACCAATACTGATTTGACAACGGAAGGTCGCAACCATAACAAAGCCTTGCACATAACCATGGAATGCAAAGGTGCTGTCCTTTCCCATGTGCTGGTAGACACGGGGTCATCCCTCAATGTCTTACCTAAGAAGGCCCTGGTGAAGCTAGAATATGACGGATTGGCGTTGAGACCCAGCAACCTGGTGGTGAGAGCCTTTGATGGTTCAAAGAGATCGGTTCTGGGAGAGATAGAGCTGCCTGTGACAATTGGCCCACAAACCTTTACAACTATCTTCTATGTGATGGACATTCAGCCTGCCTATAGCTATTTGTTGGGTAGACCTTGGATTCACGCCGCCGGCGCAGTAACGTCTACCCTTCACCAGAAGTTAAAATTTGAATGGGAAGGCCAAGTTGTTACAATCTGTGGGGAGGAGGATATATTTGTTAGCCATCTGGCTACTTATAAGTATATTGAGATGGATGGGGAGATCCATGAAACAATGAGCCAAGGTTTTGAGGCCTTGAATATCAATGAAGCATCTGCTGTATCTGGAATCTCCATGTCATCTTACCAACAAGCCCGGAAGGTTGTTGAAGAAGGAACTGCCCAAGGCTGGGGCAAGGTTTTATCTGTGGAGGAGAAGAAGGACAAGTTTGGGTTGGGTTACAGACCAACTCAACAACATCAAGCAAAGGCTGCTGAAAAGCCCGGTTTTGTCAGTGGGGGGATGCTTACCCCTGATGCTATCAACTGTCTGGAAGACGAGCTGGAAGAGGAACGCAACCTGGAAAGCTGGATTCGTCCAAAGATCCCGGGGAGCAGTTTCTCGAACTGGTCTTCCCAGGAAATTATAAGAGTTACTCATGCAGAGTAATTATTATTTCTTGTATTGTTATAAGCATGCATCAAAGTCTTGCATCTTGCCCAAGATGACAAGACTCATTTTGTAATCGGGCCATCTGTACTTTTTGTGCAAACAAGATTAATCAATGAAATATCAGACATCTTTTTGCAAATGAGTCTTTTTCTTTTCCGCTCACTGTTTTTCCATTTTTCTTTTTGTACAAAAAAATAAATGGCAGTGTTTTCAAAATGACAATTTTTATTTCACTTTTAAAACAAGATTAAAATCAAATCACTAAAATGAACCAACTGAACCCTTGCAGAGAGTGCCTTCCAGACTGCACCGACAACAGCACGGCTGTGACTTCGTATGACTTTGACAATCCGATCAATCAAGCTGATGAAGGGGTTGAAGAAGAATATGAGCTTCCTGAAGAGCTAGCCAGGTTGTTAAGACAAGAGGAAAAGGTTATTACTCCTCACCAGGAGGAGGTTGAAGTGATTAATCTTGGTACAGACGAAGACGTGAAAGAGGTTAAAATCGGGGCCTGCCTGCAAGACTCAGTGAAGAGACGACTGATTGATCTGCTTCAAGAGTATGTGGATGTGTTTGCTTGGTCTTATCAAGATATGCCAGTATTGGACACCGATATTGTTGTGCACAAGTTGCCGTTGAGGGAAGTATGCCCACCAGTCAAACAGAAGCTGCGCCGTACTCGCCCAGACATGGCTATGAAAATCAAGGAGGAGGTACAAAAGCAGTGGGACGCCGGGTTCCTTGCTGTAACTAGCTATCCACCGTGGGTCGCTAACATAGTACCCGTGCCTAAGAAAGACGGCAAAGTAAGGATGTGTGTTGACTACCGGGATCTGAACAGAGCCAGCCCGAAAGATGATTTCCCATTACCTCACATTGATGTATTGGTCGATAATACGGCTCAGTTTTTGGTATTCTCCTTCATGGATGGATTTTCAGGATACAATCAGATTAAGATGTCACCTGAAGACATGGAGAAGACCACCTTCATCACACCCTGGGGCACGTTCTGCTACAAAGTGATGCCATTCGGACTCAAGAATGCCGGTGCGACGTATCAACGGGCTATGGTAACATTATTCCACGATATGATCCATAAAGAAATCGAGTGTTATGTGGATGACATGATTGCCAAGTCCCTTACTGAAGAAGACCACCTGGTAAATCTGCTGAAGCTATTCAAGCGTCTGAGGAAGTACCAACTGAAGTTGAACCCCAACAAATGCACATTCGGGGTGCGATCTGGTAAGCTGCTGGGCTTTATTGTAAGCGAGAAAGGAATTGAAGTTGACCCTGATAAAGTCAAAGCCATCCAAGAGATGCCTGTACCGAAAACAGAGAAAGAAGTTCGAGGTTTCTTAGGTCGATTGAACTACATTTCAAGGTTCATCTCCCACCTTACAGCAACCTGTGAGCCCTTGTTCAAGCTGTTGAGAAAAGAACAAACGGTCAGGTGGAACGAAGACTGCCAGAAGGCTTTTGACAAGATCAAAGAATACTTGCAAGAACCTCCAATCCTTATGCCTCCAGTTGAAGGAAGACCTCTGATAATGTATTTGACGGTATTAGAAGAGTCAATGGGGTGTGTGCTGGGCCAGCATGACGAGTCTGGTCGAAAAGAGTATGCAATATACTACCTAAGCAAAAAGTTTACCGACTGTGAACAACGTTATTCACTGCTCGAGAAAACTTGCTGTGCTTTAGCGTGGGCTGCTCGCCGACTGAGACAGTATATGTTGACCCACACTACTTTATTGATCTCAAAAATGGACCCAGTTAAGTACATATTTGAGAAGCCAGCTCTTACCGGACGGGTTGCAAGATGGCAAATGATCCTTACTGAATATGACATTCAGTACACCTCTCAGAAAGCCATCAAGGGCAGTGTACTATCTGAATATCTTGCTGAGCAACCTATTGATGACTACCAGCCTATGAGGTTTGACTTCCCTGATGAGGACATCATGTTCATAAAATCAAAAGATCACGAAGAGCCTATTCACACTGAAGGGCCTGACCCGGAAGAAGAATGGACTATGATGTTTGACGGGGCTGTTAACATGAACGGTCGTGGTGTTGGTGCAGTACTCATTACACCCAAAGGAGTTCACATGCCTTTCTCGGCAAAACTCACTTTCAACTGCACTAACAACGAAGCTGAATACGAAGCTTGCATTATGGGTCTTGAGGAAGCCATTGACCTCAGGATCAAGACATTGACCGTATTCGGAGATTCAGCTTTGGTAGTCAATCAGACCAACGGCAAATGGTACACCCACCAGGATCATCTGATACCTTACAGGGATTATACAAGGAGGTTATTGACTTTCTTTACAACAGTCAAGCTTGAGTATATCCCTCGGGACGAGAATCAGTTTGCAGATGCTCTTGCTACCATTTCATCCATGATCAAAGTTCAAGCCGCTAACTTTGTACCTCAGATTTCAGTGTCCAGACTTGATAGACCAGCATATGTGTTCGCAGCAGATGTTGTCAAAGACGATAAGCCTTGGTTTCATGACATTAAATGCTTCTTGGAGGATCAAACATACCCATCTGGGGCATCTTCCAATGATAAGAAGACTTTGAGAAGGCTTGCTGGTAGTTTCTTTCTGAACACTGATGGATCTTTATACAAAAGGAACTTTGATATGGTACTCCTCAGATGTGTTGACAAGACGGAAGCAGATTTGTTGATGCGTGAAGTGCACGAAGGATCTTTTGGTACCCATGCGGGAGGGCATGCCATGGCTAAGAAATTGTTAAGATCAGGTTATTACTGGATCACAATGGATGCAGACTGTTGTGCCTATGCCAGGAAATGCCATAAATGCCAGATTTATGCAGATAAGGTGCATGTGCCTCCCAATCCTTTGAATATAATGTCTTCACCCTGGCCCTTTGCTATGTGGGGAATTGATATGATTGGTAAGATTGAGCCGACTGCTTCAAATAGCCACAGATTCATCCTGGTCGCCATTGACTATTTCACTAAGTGGGTCGAAGCAGCCTCATATGCAAACGTCACAAGACAAGTGGTAGCCAGATTTCTGAAAAGAGATATCATCTGTCGATATGGAGTGTCCGAGCGAATCATTACTGATAATGGTTCCAATCTAAACAACAAAATGATGGCAGAACTGTGCCGGGACTTCAAGATCCAACATCACAATTCTTCTCCTTACAGGCCAAAGATGAATGGCGCTGTTGAGGCAGCAAATAAGAATATCAAGAAGATTGTGCAGAAGATGGTAGTCACCTATAAAGACTGGCATGAGATGCTACCGTTTGCCTTGCATGGGTACCGCACGTCAATAAGAACATCCACTGGGGCAACACCGTATCAACTTGTGTATGGTATGGAGGCAGTCCTACCTGTTGAAGTTGAACTACCCTCTTTACGAGTATTGATGGATGTTAAGCTGAACGAAGCAGAATGGGTTAGGTCCCGATACGAGCAACTGAGTCTGATTGAAGAGAAGAGATTGGCTGCAATCTGTCATGGGCAGTTGTATCAGAAAAGAATGAAGAAGGCCTTCGATCAGAAAGTCAGGCACCGAGAGTACCAAGTGGGAGATCTTGTGTTGAAAAGAATCCTCCCTCCTCATACAGACCACAGGGGCAAGTGGACCCCGAACTATGAAGGACCATTTGTAGTAAAGAAAGTTTTCTCGGGTGGAGCACTGATGCTCAGCACCATGGATGGTGAAGATTTCCCATCCCCTGTGAATTTAGATGCAGTTAAAAAATACTTCGCATAAAATGACCCGCTATACATAAAAACAGAATGTAAGTCCAGGCAAAAAATAGGGCATCCCGGCGAGTCAAAAACAGAATAAAAGACTCGGGCAAAAATAAGGGAAATAAATAAGAAAAATGTACACCCGCTGAGTTGAAAAGCCGCATTGGAAAGCTCAGGCAAAAATGGGTATCCCGATGGATTGAAAACCCGAAAGGGCGATCCATGCAAAATAAGGGAATAAGCGAACAACTGCGTTCTGAATTCGTCTGTATTATCTACAACTCGGTAAGCTCTAAAGGATCAAGCTTCAATCAGAATCAGCCTTCTTCAGAAAGCAGGACGAGAAGAACGTCATTGTCATACTGTCGCTCCCGATAAATGGGACCAGGCCCAGATAAGGGTACAGACGCGAACGGTCGGTGAAAGGGACAATGAGAACACACAGCCGTGAACTCACTGGAGATGAATAGAGTCGCCAGCTAGGCATTTTTATCCCGGAGGAAAGGTAATGCTGCATAAACCTAGAAAGATATGGATAAGACGGTTGCGAACCAGAGAGACTGAGAAAGGGGGTTGGTTACAACCTGGGAAGGTATTAGCACCCAGATTGTCCGTCGTACTCGACGGGATCCACGCTTAAAAGATTTGTGTTTTAAAGGGGTAGTGTCAGTGCAATTTGTGTGTAAAATAGCTGGAAAACAATATGTACAGGTGCCAGTGCAAGAGAAGTGCAAAGTGTATAAATGATGTGTCAGTGTAAGAAAAGGAATAAGATGCTCAAGATCATGAGGCTAAAGAATGAAGCTGGAAAGAGGGGGAATATACAGAGACTTTTGTTCGATAACCGTTAGGTTATGCCTACGTATCCTCTCGTGCAATGAGGAAGTCAGAACACCGTAGTTCGACCCAAAGAGACTGAAAGATAAATTGACTTGTGAACTGCCTACTTATCTATGCTCAAGTGTATGACCTGTCTGGCTCAGGTGCAAACTGTCTTGCATTAGACGGAAGAAGCAAGTTCTCGCTTGTGAGTGAGTATGATGAGAAAAGAATCCCGTAGGAGATGATTATTGTTTGTTTTTGAGTTTTCAGTCTTTTATTGCTTTTGAAAGTTTGTCATAAGTTAATGAGCTTAAGCCTAAACCAATGGATTTAGTAAACTCATCACATCTTCCCTCTGATTAGGGGTAATGAGAATACCTTAAGTATGAAGTCATCTTCTCACACTTAATCACCTTTGGTGTAGAATTAAGATCATTAACCTACTTGTGATTATTTAGATGTTTTTTGATGTTTTTGTTTAGTGTTAAGTAATGAGGTTAAGCCATAATCAAGGATTAAACAGACTCATTACACCATCCTAATAGAAGGATAATAGATGAGAACGTTTAAGCTGAGGAAAGCTCCTCAACTTAATCCATGATTAGGGATTAAACTCATGACAAAACAAGCCTTTGATTAAGTGAATTTTATTTAATGGTGTGATGATGAAGTGAGCTTTATGATTTGTAAGACAACTTGAGGGGGACTTGTCCATTAACACTAGGGTTAGTCCTTCTTAACCAATTAAGGAAGAATTAGAACCCTAATGCAAGGCCCAAGTTACAAGTGTGATGTCTTGATGGTTATTATGTGGATTGATTAAGAGATTTAAACACATTAAGGGTTTAACACTTAGGATTAAAGTTATACACTCCATCCTAATAGAAGGATGCAGGCATAAGCTTAATCATAAAGCCTTTAAAGCCTTTAGGGTTTAGCCCCTGATTATGAGATGAGAGGAGAAGACTCAAAAGAGACACAAAGGTAAAAACTAAGTGGAAAAAGTCTAATCCTAATATTCACATGCTCGGATGGTCCTAGGTTAGTGAGGCTCATTATCCTAAAGAAGAAAGAAAGAAGAAGAGAAAGATGAAAGGAGAAGCTCCATGGTGGCCTAAGCACACCTCAAGTTAAGAAGAATAGAAAAAGATGAGGAAGAAGAATCAAGATTAAGAAGAAATAAGATAAAGAGATGAGAATGCGAAATGGAGATAAGATGAATAATGAATAAACAGAGCCTACACCAGTAGGACTTCCAGATACAGCAGCAAGCAATAAAACTAGGCCTCAGTGTTACCTAACGGAGAAAGTCCGTTGCCTCTTCAATATGCGCAAGAGAAATATCAAGTCCAGAATGATTTCAACAGTCAAGCGCAAATGTCCATTATCAAGATTAGACAAAGGTCAAAATAAACTTCCAGCATCCAAGCCATCCAATAAAGAGAACCGGAGTTAGCAAGAAAACATTTATCATGCCGAGTCTTCAAGTCCAAGGAATAATTTGACATAAAGCAATCACTGAAGTCGAATAATAAGCCTACAAAACATTGAGCACAAACTAGAACCAAAATTAAATACAATTCTATTTAAATAAACAAAAGTTAAACGGAATTATCCAGTTCTAATCAAATTCTTAACTAAAAAACTTAATGTCAATTAAGAACTAATTAGTTATTAATAAAATTCTAACTAAAATTCTAGCAAAACTATTAATAAAAATCTAAGTCAAAAACTATCAAAAGCTATTAATAAAATCTAAGTTAAAAACTATTAATAAAAACCTAAGTCAAATTTTTAATAAATACTAAATAATAATTAGGACTAAATTACAATTGTTAAAACAAGATAAAGAAAGTTAAGAGAAATAAAAGAAATAATTAAAAAGAAGTAAAGAGAGGGGGGGATGCCGCAGGCTGCAGGGTGATGAGAAGTAAGAATACCTTGGGTTTACAAGCCCAAATCAACAATGCAGCAAATAATAAATAAATAATAAAAAAAAATATAGAATAAGGGTTTAATAAAATAAAAATGAACATCAACAACAATGCCATGTGAATCGTTCCTTCACTCTTCAGAAAAAACAAAAATGCAAAAGAAAAAAAAAACGACACACGCCGCCGCTACTACCCATCACGATTTCTTCCATTCTCTAACGTCGGCCCCCATCTCGTCGAAATCTACCCCAAAACCTCCGCAAATCCTTCGTCTCTCACCTCCGACTTGGCTTTGATGAACCTCTCTCTCAATCTCGCGATCTCTCTCAATCCTTCAATTCCTTCTCTTTCGGTTTCGGTTCCGATCCGTGTTGTTAACGTGCGTAATGGATGAGGCTGAGGCTTGTGGTCGCAGTTTTGTTGTTATGAGATGAGTTGATGTGAGAAAGCGATTTGAAGGTGATGGTTGGTTTGATGGAAAGAAAGGGAATACGGCGAGTTTAGGTCGTTGTGGAGATGATGAAGGTTTAAAGGTGGTGATGATTGAAGAAGGTTTGGTTGTTGGATTTGTTATGAGTTGAAGTTTGTGTGTTGCGGTTGATGTTAGGGTTGAAGGTTTGAAGGTGCGGCTGTTTGCGTGAGTTGAGGGAAGGATTGTGATTCGGTTTTGTGGAGGAGGAAGGTGGTTTTGTGTGCTGTGATGAACAAGTTCGGTGATGGTGGAGGAATGGTGAAGGTGACAGGTTGATTTGAACTACTTCATCTCCTTTTTTTTTCATTCTTTCTTTTTCTGAGACTTGCGGATTTAAAATGCTGTTGTCGTTGTTGAGCAAACAGGGTGGCTGAAGGTTTGCGGTGAAATTTGATTCGGTGGGGTGAAGATTGTGGCCGGTTGATGCGGTTTATGAGTTGGATTGGTGTTTGAAAGTGACGAAGGTGAGGTAAGCTTGAAAGTCGGTGAGGAGTTTGTGAAGAGGATTGTTTCAGTTGGTGATGGTTTTTGGTTATGGTGAGGTTGCGTTTGGTGTGCTGTTGGGGTTTATGTTGAAGAAGAATGGGAAAAATGGTTGTTTGAAGGAGCTGAAAGAGGGCTTGTTTCAATGAAGCATTCGGGAAAGGGGAGCAAAAGAGTTGTGTGGTGAGTTTGTTTATTGTGTGCTGAAATTGTTATGTTGTTGTGAAAATGCAGGTTTGACGGCAAGTTGGAGGTGGTATGTCATTGTTGTATTTTGAACTTGCAGAATGAATGAGGTTTGTGTGTGGTTGAAGATGGTTGTAGTGAGATGTGGATTGAGGTTATTTTGGAGATGAATGAAAGTTAATGGTGGTTTTTTTTTGTGATGTTACAGTGCTGCTGTTGATGGTTTTGGTGTGAGTTTGAGACAAAGTTTGCGGCTACTACCTTTTTTGTTGCTGAAATTGTTCTCCCTTTTGCCAACATGTTTCTTTTTTAGGGAACCGTGACATCTCCTTTAAACATCTAGGTCAACTTGTCTTTTCTATCTTTTGTTTAACATGGGCTTAACATAAGATTAAATGGGCTTATTGGTAACAAAGAATGATATAAAATAAAATGGTTAAGGAAAAATAAATAAATATGACTAATGGTTATATATAAATGGGTAATAAGAATAATAATGGATATTTTAATAATAAAATGTGATTTAGAAAATGAAATGAATTAAAATAGTGAATGGATAAAAAATCAAAAAAAATGAATATTGGAAATAATGGTTTTATGTGGATAAATGGATGTGAATAAATAGGGTAAGGAAAGGGTTTTAAAGAAAAAATGGAAATTTAAATGGTAAATACAATGAACGCGGACATGAATTTGGCTAGAAAATGGAACGAGATAGATATTTGAGATCAAGTTGAAAATTGAATTCTGAGAAGTCCACATGGCCAAACTCAAACTTGCACCTTTTTTGTAAACCACTGATCGAATGAATACAAATACCACCAGAAACTTCACAACTGAAATAAACAACCTTCTGAATTAATCCTCCTCTTGACAAAATAACTCCCAATCATCTTGAACAATCTGAATCAATCCTTAGGAAAATAAATCCGCAGATGATCACAACTGAACCTGATGGATCTTGATGATCTTGATTTCTGAAACAAACCCCCACTGGAAACACTGCTTGACAACCTTGTAATTTAAAAAGAAGAAAATAACCTGATGACGGGCCAGGTGAATCGTGAAATTCTCGAATATCACCTAATCAGGGAAATAAGCCCTAATATAGTGATAAAAGCAATAAGCATGATTCCATTGATGACTGCATAGCTGAAACCTTGAATTCTCTGATAATCTGCAAATAATGCGTGAGGCCCTTAATTCTTCAGATGACATTGATCCCATGTCTTTAGGAGTCTATGCAAATGGTATGCAAAAATGCGTATGATGTGCAAACGAGAAGCAGAAAAAGATGCAAAAGCCAGAGGGCAAATTTAGGGTGTCTACACATACGAGTCATAGCAGAAGAGGAAGTCCCTTGAAAGCGTCGTCAACATTGCCAGCATTTTGTTTCTCAATTTGTAACAATCTCCTCATTTCAGGGGATTTGTTTCTTTGACTGTATCTCGCCAATTCAGGGCATATGAATTAATAAAACCAGATTTTCAGTCATGTCTTGTACATTTTATTTGCAAAAATGTCTGATGTCTCAAAAGAAAAAAACTGATTGCATAAGAATACAGATGCTATCTTCAAAAGTAAAAACATGCTTGCAGGAAATATGCTTACTCTCAGAAGTATCCTAACTCCTATGACGGAATCCAGTAAAAGATACCTCGGGACCATTTGAGCGTTTCCTTATCTTTGCAGGATTGCAGGTATCCAGAACGCAACTTGGGGCATGCAAGTTACATCTCAGCGAGCTGGCAAATCAACAAATAATCTCAGCATCCGAAATGCTCTCTCCCCAGCTAAGTTGCCTCTCATTACTCTCCCCAGCTGAGTGGTCAACAACATTCCCCAGCTGTAGTACCATTTTTTTCTTCCTCAGCAGAAGGCAGAAGTCAGGGAATCATCGCCCCACAGAATCCTCGGCCTCTATTCAGAAGAGCAACGCATGAAGGAGTCACAACAGAGTACAGAAGGCTTCTACAAACCCCAGCTGGGTCCCATATTACAAGGATATGTCAATCAGTGACCTATATCCCCAAGCAGATACATCTCTCCAGATCTATCAATGGTCTCATCCCCAGCTGGGATGTCCATTTCAAACGGATCGGCCAGAGATCTTCGCAGTAACGGGATCCGAATTCAGGATCTGTACCTCTTTGCATAATCATAGCATTTGCATCATATTATCCCCTCAGAGCGTAGCATTCCGTCTAATACGGAGCATTACGGCAAAAATCAAACATATAGCATAATCATAAACCATGATATGAATCAAACACTTGTGAATAATAACCATTCATCAGAATACGGAATACTTTCCCCAAAAATCCCCCAGAGTCCCCAGCAAAAGCAGTTGCCTCGCAAATCACAAACACCAGTATACACCTTCTGACACCCGTCCGTGTCATCACTCCCCAGTAAGTCACCTGAACACTCTTTATAAACAAGATCACCCGTACTTTCTGGCGCCCGTCCGTGTCATAACTCCCAGCAGAAAGCCAAAGACATCATTTTTGCACTCACATATACTTGTATATACACCTTCTCGACACCCGTCCGTGTCACATCCCCAGCGTAGTCGCTTACACTTTTACAACCAATATACTTGTTAATACTATACTCCTCTCCTTTCGACACTCGTCCGTGTCACCATCCCCAGCAGATAAACACCCATCTATACACTACTCATACTTATTTTACTTATACAGATACTCGTCCGTATCTCATATACACCGTTTATATCCCCACAGATTCAACATTGGTCCATGTTCTCTGTTAACCAGTTGGTACTCGTCCGAACCATCATCTCAGAACATTGCGTCTAGTGTTTGTTTCTGCATGATGCTCGTCCGTATCATAGTCTTAAGGATGCTCGCCCGCATCTTTAATCCATACACTGTGTCAAACACTTTTGTCTTCTTGAACATAGATACTCGCCTGTGTCTACTTTTCCCCAGAAGAGTTCTTTCAGATTCAACACTCGTCCGTGTTCTCTGTTAACCAGTTGATACTCGTCCGTATCATCATCTCTGAGCATGTGTCAGTTTGTTTCTACCCGATACTCGTCCGTATCGTAGTCTTAAGGATGCTCGTCCGCATCTTTGATCTATACACAAGCATCTAAACACTTATACCTTTTATTTCTTGGATGTAAACACTCGTCCGTGTTTACTATTCCCCAGTAGATCGCCAACAAAGCGAATATTCCTTTTTATCTGGCACTCGTCCTGTGTTACGATAAACTTTGAGAGCAGCCGTACCCTGCTAGGTGGTCATCCTCCACCTCTTGATGGTCATCCTCCGTCATGCTCACCCGATGTCCGTCCCCATCGTTGATTTTAGCAGCCGTCCCCTGCTAGGTGGTCGTCCTCCACCCTCTTGATGATCGTCCTTCATCATTTTATCCAATGGCCGTCCCCATTGTTGATTTTGGTTATCTGACATTCGTCCTATGTCATGATAAACCCTGAGAGCAGCCGTCCCCTGCTAGGTGGTCGTCCTCCACCTCTTGATGGTCGTCCTCCATCATGCTCGTCCGATGGCCGTCCCCATCGTTGACCTTTTATCCGATGGCCGTCCCCATCGTTGATATTTTCGGCAGCCGTACCCTGCCAGGTGGTCGTCCTCCACCTTTGATGGCCGTCCCCATCATATTTCCTTTACTCCCCAACAGAGCAGCCGTTCCCTGCTAGGTGATCGTCCTTCACCTTTGATGGCCGTACCCCATCATCTGTTTATTTCATTTAATCTTTAACCCGATGGCCGTCCCCGTCGTGATCCCTCTTCTTTTAGCCCGATGGCCGTCCCCATCGTTGGTTACTTTGCTTTATGAACTTGATGGCCGTCCCCGTCATGTTTCATTAGCTCCCAGAGAATCCTACTTTATCTTGATGGCCGTCCCCATCATAATTTTATTTTCTCCAGCTAGTCGGCCGTCCCCGTCTTAGCTTTACCTTTTATCCCCAGCATGTCGGCCGTCCCCGTCATCGCTTTATTTTCCGCACTTTTCCCAGCATGTCGGCCGTCCCCGTCATCGCTATTTACCCAGCAGTCGTCCTCTGCCCGACGGTCGTCCTCCGTCGCCTACACTTTACAATATACTTTATTTTTCTTTACAATCTATATCCCTTTTCTTCTTCGCTCTGTGAGTGCAAATTTTGGACTGTCTTTGGTATTCAACCACAAGTTATCTTGTTTGCCTGTTAAGCCGTAGCTTACATCCCGCACAGCTAACTCATGTTTGAATAGGGGCAGCTGTAAACACCCCAAATTTGCCCTCACCCATTCACACCATGGCTTGTGATCTTTCTCATATGCATAATCACAATCATATCATCTCACATCTCATTTTTGATTCACTGCATTGGTTCAAAGTCATCTGCACCTAGGGTTTGTGATCTGAGCAATTCAAGAGCCTCTTGAGCCACTTCAAAGGCAACCAATCACTTCAAAGGGGTCCACATGTGTTCTTATATCATGTTCCATCCTCTCAAAGTCAAGATTTCAAAAGAATCACAAGAACTGAGGTTTGCATGGAAACAGGGCCAGGCTAGACTGCACAGTTGACCTAAAATTAGGGTTTTGGTTTCAGAGGCCATAACTCCAAGTTTTTTGGTCATTCTTGTTTCCATTGGTCTCTATATGGTATAGGGAGTATGCATATCAATTTTCATGAAGAAATTCCATGGGGAAGTCATCTGATCAAGAGTTGACTTTTCAGACAAGTCAGTGCAAAATCAGGGCATCTGAGGCCCCCAATGACCCAACCAATGGGTGATCTTCATCATTTTGAGTGTATATGGTCTTTATTTGATCATGGAAGAAGGTTGAAGTTCACAAAAATCAAGAATTTGGAGTTTTTGCAAATGTTGACTTTTTGGGCATAGTTGACTTTTCAAGAATGCTTCATTTTAGGTCATTTTTCAAGCCTTGATTCTTGATCCAAAAAAGCTTCAAATGGAAAATCTTTGGTCATGAAAGTTGTAGAATACATCTTCCCCTTTTCAAAAAGTACAAGAACATGATCAAATTCTTCTTGGATCAAAAGTTATGGTTTGACAAAGTTGGCTAAAATCATTGATTTTCAAGGCATGCTTCAAATGTGAATTTTTGCAAAATCATGAACCAATGCCATTTGTAACTTCTAATTCACTTCAAACCATTACACAAACATTCTATGTGACCTAAAAATCAGAATTGAACCAAAAATCCTCATGTTTCATGGCTTATGGGATGGGAAAGTCACATGTGAACCAAAATAAGACAACTTGCAAAAACTCATGATCATTCTTTCCACCACTTGCTACATTGGTTACTGCACTTTGCTAGCCCTTCCCCTCACCCTTGCTGCACAGCCCCATGCTTGTACTAGCCTAGAACCAAGCCATACCTCTCTTACACAAAAAGTTGACTTTTGGCAAAAGCAAACATCCCAATCACCACAGGCCATGTCACATCCTCTGGCCACTTGCATTTGTTTATACTTTCCATCTGCTAGCAAAACACATCAAGAAGCCAAGCAAAAACAGACCACAACATCACATACACAAACTCACTCCCTTTTGCAAAACTCTTCGAATTTCTCTGCCCAGCTCACAAACATCCAAACTATTTCCACACTTCAACTCACCATGCCTCATTGAGTCCAAAGCATCAAAGAACCAAGCTTGAAACAAGCCATAACACCACTTCACCATTTTCACTCCAACTTGCAGTTTCTTTCGAAACTCTCTCCACAGCTCACAAACATCCAAACAAACTCCACAAACCTTCTCCACTCATCATCTGGACCACAAGCAACCCTTCACCATTGCCAGAAACAGCCTGAATCACCATTGCCATGTTCAACTGAGCTTGAGCAGAAGTTGTTCAAACTCTTCATCCAGCCAACATAAATTTCTCCCAAGCATTCAAGCATCATCAAGAGGTCATAAGGAGTGGATTTCACCAAGAGGGGAGGCCTGAAAGTTGCTGGGGTGAAAGCTTCGAATCTCAGGTAGCTCAAGAACTTTTTTTTCCAGAAATGGATTTTTAAGTTCTAAACTTGTTCTATATGTCTTCCTGATCATGAATATGCTTTTAGTTTCGAAAATGGTGATGAAATGAGGATTTAATTGCTCTCTGAAACTTTTTTTCCCTAACTCTTGTTTGCTTCGATTCAGCCATTCCAGGAAGAATAAATTTGTTTTGATTGGGGGTTTTGGTTCGTGAGTGAGTGGGAATCATTTCCATGCTTTTAGATTTCATTTTAGTGAGCTAGGGTGAGATTTGGCATTTCTCAGGGAAGGTGCTGGCTGGAGAAGACGACCGGAAGTCTTCTCCGGCAGCCTGAAAGTCATTAGCTGTTAATTAGGGTTAGGGCACCAGGTTTGAATGTGAGCCACTGGATCTTGTTTCCCGCGCGTGTTTGTAAGGCTGAGATCATGTCATTAGTTTTAATTAGGTTTAATTTATTTAATTAAATCAGATTAACCAGGTTTGAATATGGGCCTTTGATCTGCGCGCGCAGTCAACCCATTCTTTGCCAGACTCAATCTCAACCCTCCATTGTGCATACTTCCATTTAAATTCATTTAAATTCATTTTCTTTTCATTTATTTTGCATAATTTATTTAAAATAGCAAAAATGGTCTAAAAATTATAAAACTTTTTCTTAAGAGTTTTAATATTTTTTATGACATAAAAATATTTTTGTTTTTATTTTTATCATTAAAAAAGTATTTTTAAATATTTAAAAGATTATTTTTAATTGATTAATGGAAATTAATTTATTAAAAATACTTTTAGGTATTTAAAAATCACCAAAAAATTCATGAAATGTTCTAAGACATTTAGGAACATTGTCCAACCTTCAAATCAAATTTCTTTTTTGATCTTGATGCATTTTGAGAATTTTTCATTGAATTAAAATTATTTTTGTGCATTATTTTGATCCTAAGTTCAAAAAATCATTTCTGCCTATCTATGAAGAGTTGGACATTGATTCTTTTTGCATTGCATTGTGTTTAGCATGTAGTTTTTGAGATTAAATGGCCATGTTTTGATTCCTCATTTTCAATTTGCTTGGTATTTCTTTTGTTTAGGAACCCTAAAAACCCTAATAACTTGTAAAAATCATAACTTGGATGTGGTTAAGAGTTGAGACCTCTCCTTTGGGCATTGGTTTAGTATAGGATTAGGGGTCCTTTGTGTGGTATTTTCAATTTTTTATCTTAGGGTTTGCTTCTGTTTTGGGTTTTTGTTTGATGTATGATTCATAAACCCTAATTTGGGCTTTCATTTGCATACCTCTTGCATTCTCTTGCATAACATGACTTGCCATGACATTTCAAGCATCCATTTGTTTCATTTGACATCATAAGACATATTGAAAGCATGTTTGATCATTGCATCATGTATTTGCCATGTTGTATGCCATGTGCACTTCATAACTTTTCATGTATGTTCATGCTTCTTAACTTGCACCATTTGCATCCATGAATTTGTATGACCATTTCCATGTGTTGCCTCATGTTTGTAGCATCTCATAACATCATTTGCATCATGTGTATGCTTCTGGTTTTGTTTCTCATCATGTCATTTCATCTCATCTTGCATTGCATTGCATCTTTCTCACTAACTTTTCAGGTGGTAAGTGATGCTGAGAAGTGAATTTGCCTTCACTTCTCATGACTTTTCTTTTCATCTCTCTTGCATCCATGCTACATTTTTATATGTGTTTGAGTTTGAGCTTGCTCATTCTTCTTCTTCCCACCTTCTTTCTTCAAGTGACTTGACTTCTTGAATGAAGCAAGTTGCTTTGCTTCTCTTGATCCCTTCATCTGCTTCCTGGTGGTTCCATTGAAGATTTCTCTTGTTAACCTCACAAACCTTAGGAACAACCAAGCATGACAATGATTAGGGTTTTGATTAGTCTCCCCACTTAGTTTTACCTTTGTGTCTCTTTGAGTCTTCTCTTCTCATCTCATAATCAGGGACTAAACCCTAAAGGCTTTAAGGCTTTGTGATTAAGCTTATGCCTGCATCCTTCTCTTAGGATGGAGTGTATAACTTTAATCCTAAGTGTTCAACCCTTAATGTGTTTAAATCCCTTAATCAATTCACTTAATAATCATCAAGACATCACACTTGTAACTTGGGCCTTGCATTAGGGTTCTAATTCTTCCTTAATTGGTTAAGAAGGACTAACCCTAGTGTTAATGGACAAGTCCTCCTCAAGTTGTCTTACAAATCATAAAATCCACTTCATCATCATACCATTAAATAAAATCCACTTAATAAAGGTTTGTTTTGTCATGAGTTTAATCCCTAATCATGGATTAAACTGAGGAGCTTTCCTCAGCTTAAACACCCTCATCTATTATCCTTCTATTAGGATGGTGTAATGAGTCTGTTTAATACTTGATTATGGCTTAACCTCATTACTTAACACTAAACAAAAACACCAAAAACATCTAAACAACCACAAGTAGGTTAATGATCTTGATTCTATATCAAAGGTGATTAAGTGTGAGAAGCTGACTTCACACTTAAGGTATTCTCATTACCCCTAATCAGAGGGAAGATGTGATGAGTTTACTAAATCCATTGGTTTAGACTTAAGCTCATTAACTTATGACAAACTTTCAAAAGCAATAAAAGATTGAAAACCCCAAAAACAAACAATAATCGTCTCCTCCGGGATTCTTTTCTCATCTCATTCACTCACAAACGAGAACTCGCTTCGTCCGTCTAATGCAAGACAGTTTGCACCTGAGCCAGACAGGTCATACACTTGAGCATAGACAAGTAAGCAGTTCACAAGTCAATTTATCTTTCAGTCTCTTTGGGTCGAACTACGGCGTTCTGACTTCCTCATTGCACGAGAGGATACGTAGGCATAACTTAACAGTTATCGAACAAAAGTCTCTGTATATTCCCCCTCTTTCTAGCCTCATTCTTTAGCCTCATGATCTTGAGCATACTCTTTCTTTACACTGACACATCATTTATACACTTCACACTTCTTACACTGACACCTGTGCATCCTTTTCCAGCTCATTTATACACAGATTGCACTGACACTACCCCTTTAAAACACAAATCTTTTAAGCGTGGATCCCGTCGAGTACGGCGGACAATCTGGGTGCTAATACCTTCCCAGGTTGTAACCAACCCCCTTTCTCAGTCTCTCTGGTTCGCAACCGTCTTATCCATGTCTTTCTAGGTCTATGCAGCATTGCCTTTCCTCCGGGATAAAAATGCCTAGCTGGCGACTCTTTTCATCTCCGGTGAGTTCACTGCTGTGTGTTCTCACTGTCCCTCTCGCCGACCGTTCGCGTCTGTACCTTTATCTGGGCCTAGTCCCTCTTATCGGGAGCGACACCACAGGGTGATCCTAGGGGCAAGTGGACTCCTACATATGAAGGACCATTTGTAGTCAAGAGGGTATTTTCAGGAGGTGCCATGATGCTTACTACTATGGACGGTGAAGATTTTCCATAGCCTGTAAACGCAGACATAGTTAAAAAATACTATGCATAAAAAGAGACCCGCTAGGTCGGCTGGCCTAGGCAAAAATAAGGGCATCCCGGCGAACCAAAAAGGTTCGGGCAAAAATTAGGGATATATATATATAAAAAATGTACACCCGGCAAGTCGAAAACCTGAAAAGGTGGCTTGGGAAAAAAAGGGTATCCCGGTGGATTGAAAACCTGAAAGGGCAATCCAGGAAAAAGTTAGGGATTAAAGCGTATGACTATGTCTCGTTGGATCACTCATGTAACCCCAACCAGTTGTGTTACTTGACTCAAGTTCGAACAGATAAAGATCAATCCAATCATTTCCATCTCAACAGCAGAAGATGAGATACTTGAAGATAATGGCAATAGTAGAATTGAAACTCACTAGGATTATTTCTCACATAGCTGTTTTTCTTTGTCTTTGAAAAAAACAACTTTTACGACGAATTCCTCTTACTAGGATTTCTGTCTCCTTGTACAAAATTGCCTATGTATAGGTCACTTTCTAATATAAATAAAATCACGTCTTTGAATCCAGATTTACTTTTACCCTGTTTACCTAAACGAAAACGTCCATTGGTTATGTTTGAATGTATGTATGTTTTTGAATATGATTGATGTTTACCAGAAATGCATAAAATACGGTAATAGTATTTACTAAGAACGAACGAGGGTAGTAATTCAACGAAGCTTCGCCGGTTCATCCCCACAGAATAATCACAAATCCCCAGCAGAGTAAATTTATCTTTATAGATACTTCAAGTAACATCTCCCCCTTGGATTTATGTCCATCTCTTTTATCCTCAGTCGGGATACTCAGGAACTTATTCCTTCAATAAGAAACACGACGAACGAAGACGGGAGGTTATAAGTACTATACTATCAAACAAGACGGGAACGAGGTCCTCATATTCCTCAACAACGAATCATGATTTAGTTTCCCTAGCCAGCAGTTGTTATACAAAGACATCCAGACGCTTCAGGCTACAGGATTCATACATACATTAATTACATCATACCATAACATATCTGTAATACATAAAACATTTACTTAGGTACATCAAGCCATACATGCATACATATTGCATAAACTAACCTTTTCTTTGCAGGATAGTTATAGACAGATAAAAACTATCAACAACTCAAAACAGTTCAGAGACGATCTATACGAAGGTCTAGTGCTGATACTTAATTCAGAGATAATCGCTACGAAGATTCATTTCTGATGATCAATACTCAAGTTGTCCTTGGAAGGGTACGTAAATGATCTATATGAAGATCTAGTGCTTAATCTAGGGTATTTCCAGAGGATATAATCGTTTCGAAGATTTATTTCTGATGGTCAACTATCTTTGGGATAGTGTGTAAATGATCTATACGAAGATCTAGCACTTAATCCAAGAGATTCTTTCAGAAGAAGTTCAGGGATAATCACCACGAAGATTTAATCTTGATATTCTTTTTTATCCTTGGGATGGTAGGTAAACGGTCTATACGAAGGTCTATTACCTAATCCAGGATATTTCCAGAAGATATAATCGCTACGAAGATTTATTTCTACTGGTCTACAACAATTTATCTGTGGGATGATACATAAGTGATCGCTACGAAGACCTTGTATTTAGCCCAAGATATTACCAAAAGCAATTCAGAAAGGATCGCCACGAAGATTTGATTCTGATGCTTAAATTAAAGTAAGTTCCTAAAGATGGTTCAGAGCCGATCTATACGAAGATCTAAAAACTGACACCAAATGAAGGATATTCTTTTTCCCCAGAGATAATGCAGAGACGATCTATACGAAGATCTAGTGCTGACATTCAACTCAAACCATGTTACAGGAATGATTCAGAGACGACCTATACGAAGACCTAGTACTGATATCCAGTAACAACATGAAAATACTATCACCTTCTGATATTATGGATGGCATCTATAAGCCCATCTCCAGTTCTGCCAAGTGGCATCTTCAAGCCCACTCAAGCATATACAACTAATCAGCAGTGTTACCTTACGCACAGGCGAGTGTAAATTTTTGGGTTTTTGTGTTCAATCCCCTTCAACCTTCCTAGTCACGAATGGCACACAGGCCAATCTAACCCCTCAGGTTTCAGAAAATTGAACAGGGGCAGCTGTTGCACCCCAAAATTTGACCTCACCTGGTCAAGGAAATGTGTCCCAAGTATCCTCTCAAGGTTCACAAGATTCACAATTAGTCAGAAAGTTTGACAATCCCCTCAGACAATGCATCCTCCTAAGCAATGCATCCTAAACTAGGGTTTTGGATTTCATCAGGCTAAATGGACTTCTAAGGCCTCAAGTGAACTTCATAACATCCCACATGTCTTCAAGAACCCCTATGTCAAGTATCAATGCTTTCCCAAAAGGTTTGCTCAGTCAGATGATCAGATATGCAAAAATCAGTCAAAGTAGTTAAAAAGTCAAACTAAGGTCAACTGTGGTCAAACCAAAGTCAAACTTCATGATTTTTTGCCAACATCAAGTATATGAAGTAAAATTCATCATTTTATCAAGGGTTGATCATGATTCATCAAGGAAGTTTCAGATCATCAAGAATCAGGAGTTTCTAAATTAGGGTTTTCATAGGAAAAGTCAACTGAACTTTGACCAGCCATAACTTTCACATGCTTCATCAAAAATTTTCCATCCAAATCTCATTTTGAAGGAAATTGAATTCTCTACAACTTTGTGTCTCACAAGCTAAGCCTAAAAATGCTTCATTTGGAAGGTATGAGCTAAGACATTATAGGTCATTTTAAAAGTCAATAAAAAGTCAACATCTTCCAAAGGGCATAACTTGAAAATGGTAAGCGATATGTACATGAGACCAAAGAGGTTTGTTAGAGGACTCTTTAAGCTTTCCAAAATGTCCAAGAACATCTTCATAGCCTTAAAATTGAGGGATTTATGCCTTGTCAAAGTTGGGAAATTTTTGAGGGGTTTATTGAGCAAATGGGATCTTAAAACCAATTCTTTCCACATGGGCTTGCATTTTTATGACCCAATCACTACCATGACATCATGCACGAACCAAAAATCATTTATTCAGATTTTTGTTAATTTTATTTTGATTATTTTGATTTTATTTATTGAAAATCATTTTAAATCAAAATAAAATATAAAAAGTCAATCTAAAAATCTGATTTTTGTTCTAGAATGATTGAAACATCATTTAAAGATGATTGAGAGGATCAAATTTCGTGTAAAGTCTCTAAGGCATGAAAAAATTTGATTTTTCTCACTTTTGGAATCATATCTTTCTTCAATCTCAAGTTATCCAAAAGCCCAAAGGAGAGACAAGTTTTATGACCTAAAATCATTCACTATAAGAACATGAACATAATACAATACTAGGGGACGAAAATTGCAGCCTCCAAGAACACTTTTGACATTCAAAAAATTCATTGAAATTTCAATTTTCGGATTCATAGTTGGAGGGAAATTAAAGGTATTTTAAAGACATAGAGATGATCCTTGGACTCTCAGGATGATATCCATATGATCATAAGCATCCATAACCTCATAAATGATGAAAACCGAATCCGTTTTATGTCAAATAAATTTTTTTTTTCGATTCATACGTTTTGTGCATGATTAATTAAATTTAAGCTTGTAATATTGTTTGTTGAATGATGTAGATGGATTATGGGTAGTTTGTTATGAGTTTCGATGCAGGTTTGGAGTTTCACCATTGTTAGGGTTTGAAGCTCGTTTTAGGGTTTTGCGTATGAGGCAATATAAATGCATTCAAAGACCATGGCTAGACCGTATACCTCCCAAGGATCACATTAACCTGGTCAATTTGATGAAACAATAGGATTATCCATAAGATGTGATTTTCGCAGGTTATAGATATTGAAAAATTTGCAGGAAAATTCATAAGTAATTTTGCAGGTGAATTCGTAGGAAATTCCAAGGAAGAAGATGAAGTCAGGGGCGCCAAAAATCCAATTCAAATAATTGTTTTAAAATATAATGTTTATTTGCTGATTCTATGTTGTACGCGCCCCATGTGGCTCAGCTGGTTTGTGTGTCTGCCTGTGTATTGAAAGGTCCTGGGTTCGATTCCCCCCAGGCCATTTTGTTTGCTTTATTTTTTTGATATTTTGCAGGTTAGTAATAAAAGGATTGCTGCTCCTATACTAACACCAGCGCGCGCTTGGTCTGGTGGTGATGTTGTTGGTCATAGATGAATGAAGCCTAGGGCATGGGTTCGAATCCCAGCCCCAGGTATGTGTTTTTCTCATTTTTTTTATTTTATTATTTGTTTTGTTTATATTATAATTAACTTAATTAATTTCTTTAATCATCAATTTTAAAATAAATGTTTATATTATTTCTTATACCAAAAAAATTCATATTTTTAAAATCCAAACTTTATTTTCAAAAAAACCTAATTATTATATTTATTATATTATATGTTCATATTATTAAATATATATATATATTTTGTAAATAAATTGATTTATTTTATAAATTAATAAGTAAAACCCTAATTCTCATAATTATAACCCTAACCCTAATTTTTTTCTAACCCTAATCCTAACCCTAATATTTTCTTAACTTTAGAATTTAACTTAATATTTTTCTAAATCATAATTAATCATTAACCATTTATTAAATATGTATATAATTTAATTATTATTATTAAAATACTATTTTCCTTATTAAAATATTTAAAATACTTCTTAATATTAATTTATTTTGCTAATTTCTTACTTTCTCCTATTTTCTAACCATTTATCCTCACTTTTATTATTATTGTTTATTATTGCTTATTATTATTTATCGCTATTATATTTCTCGATTATATTGTAATTGTCCCGAAGCTTTGTAATAGTTTAGATTTATACTTTTGCTTTATTTTTATTATGAAAATATTTACTATGTGGTTTGTAATTCTAGGGTGTGTATAACATGTTTGTACTTAAAATCAACTTAGAATAATTAATTTAAAAAGATAAATATTTGAATACAAACACTCACACACGTAAGTCGATCTTTGATCGCCATCTTGCACTTTCTAAGGTTACCTCTCATGTTGCCTATTTCAAAAGGTCAAGTAAGGTGTCTTAAGCAAGGTCCCTTCACCAATATCATCAAGTCCCTTCAGTTTATAAGAACAAGTCCCTTCGAGGTTGCCTACGATAAATGATCTTGTCCCTTCGTATAAAAGATGATAAGTCCCTACGAATTGCTAAAGACACCTTGCAGTTGCCTAAATTCAGATGTCCCTATACATGTCCCTTCTCACATCCAAGGTAATGACTACCTATTCCTTAATAATAGGGATAGTCTTACCATTGAAAGAACATAAGAACAATAAAGACTTAATATATGGTAGGTTCCTCTTAATTACTTGCTCACACATTTCCAAATACTTTTTACACTTCACATTTCAAACAAATTTTCACAAACAAGTCTTTGTATACATCCATACGAGGATCGTTACAAAGTACTTAGAAATTTTTCTAATCACACACTACACCTTTTCAAAACAATTTAAAGTGAGCTAAGTAACTAAGACCCCATGGATAACCATGGATATAACGGGTGCTAACACCTTCCCTTTGTATAACCTACCCCCCGAACTCAAGTCTTTTAAAAATAGGTCTTTCCTGTTCTTTTATGTCCTTTCCATTTGGATAAAATAAATGTCGGTGGCGACTCTTGCTATCCGCAACATGACTAAATGTCAGTTCTCCCACCGTGTTACAGGTAAAAGTAAAGAGAAATAAATAACATAAATATAAGGTTCAAATAAAACAACAGGCTTGAATGTAATTTGCATAGTCAGGTAACATTCCAATGCGTGTAAATGGAACTACTTGTGATGCAATATTTTCTACTTTATGAAAATAATTAATTTAACAGGAACTGTCGCTTTCGCATATTCAGAATCGAGTTTAACCCCTAAACAAACCCTCTTATTGTCACTTATAAAAAAGGCGTGCATTGCGTTGGAGTTGAAAAACTGATTTTTAAGAAATGTAATTTCTTGACTAAGTTGAAAAGTATTTTGATCTGAAATTTCTAAACAAAAGAGGTTCAGGCGAACCAGATTTTAAACCCACTAACAGGTCCGAAAATAACTTTAAAATCATTTTTCTCAAGTACTAGAAATTCCTACTTAACTGAGCAAAGCACTTTCTCTTCCTTTGAACAGTTAAGACTAAACAAGTTTACAAAAGGTTGAACGGCTTTCGATCTTACCCAACAAAATTAAGATTCAAAAAACATGCATTAAAGATCAAAACAGCCCCTAAGCATTTCTATCGACACATTGAATGAAATGTTACTTTGACTACGATCCTTACATTCTAACCTTTTAAAGACTTAGCCAGACATGATGGTTGGGGAAAACACATTAATTTTTATCATGTTTAAAGAAAAGTATTTTGAATTTAATGTTTTGAAAATAAACAAGGTAAGAAAGTAAATGAAAATAAAGCGATTGCGGAAAGTAAATGAAAATAAAGTGATTGCGGGAAAAATAAAATAAAGTAAAGCGATAGCGAGAAATTAAATGAAAATAAAGCGATTGCGAGAAATTAAATTAAAGTAAAGGAAATGAATAAATAAGAACCTGCTCCAAATCAGAGGCTTGAAATCTGGTAAAGATCTGGCAAAGGAAAATGGCGCCAGGATTAACTTCCACCAAGTGTCCAAACTTCGATTATAGACTCAATCACATAAATGTAATAACTTCCCAATGTGAGAAGATTATCACGTATAAGACTCGATTAATTTATGCCTAGAGTGTTTGCAACTAAAATTTGGATGCCTGAAAATGAACAAGAAGCCTTATATTTATAGGCCAAGGAAAAAGCAAGAAAAGACAAGGACGCCCTCCAACTCCTTTTGGGAGGGAAAGCACACGCCAAAGGTGGCACCCGCCACCCCTCCATGGCGCCCTCCATGTGAACAAGTGTAGTTATGGGAGTTGAGAAGGGCAGTTAGCAGCATTTGATATGTCTTCATCTTATGGCTTACCCTATGGTGGCCGCCATGGAGGGTGCCATGTGTGCAATTCCTTCAAAAACTGGTTGTTTGCTCGTTTTTCTTCGTTTCTTCGCAAATGGACATGGAAACACCTAGGATTTGAAAACAAAACAAAATACATGCATAATACAAGAAAATGGTCATAAAAATACTAACAAACATGCGTAATCATAATAAAAAATGATGTGTTATTCAGTCTTATCATTGGACAATTGAACGAAAATATGGATTAAGAACTAAAAATGGAATTGAAACTTTTGGGACTAGAAATTGAAGTAAGGCCATGAAATCTAGAACTTAAATTAAAATAAATAAATTTCACACATTTTTTATGGAAACCTTGATAATTTGAACTCGAAAAATCAAACACATTATTTATTTCCAATTACCATATCAATGAAAACCAAAGATCCAAATCCATATGTCTTAGTCAAACCACTTCTCAGGATCCATCTTGACCAAGGCCATAAAACCAAGTGGAAATAAAAAAGATCATGCTAATTGGACTAAAAGTCATCAGATGTACACGTTTCCTTCTTTCCCAAGTAACAAAAAAATACTTTTCCCAAAAAAAAAGATCTGAACCAAACATCTACGATTCTCTATGAGATACCTCACCCATTAAAACCACAAGTGAACTGAGGTCTTGAACACATCCATGATTCGACCTTAAAATTCCTATTCCAACACTTAAGAGACCACTTCAAAACCCCGCGCTTTCAGTTTAAAACCCTAGCTTCTCAAGTACTTGCCACAAAACCAAGAATCTTTCTTGACATTCCTGTAAATCCAACATGTCTGATATGCACTATGATATACTGATGATGACATGAAATGTATGACATGAAATGATAGGGGTAAAATTTGGGGTATTAAAACATCCCTTCACGTCCATCGTATTCAATGGGATCCACGTTTGCTTGTACTGCTCAAAGGGTGTTGATATCTGCTTCATCTGATGTTAAACTAGAAAGAAAGAGAATGAGGAATAATGTAGGGGAAATAATGAATTGTGCTTGAATGGGCCCTACCTTACTGCCTATGTATCTCATCAATATTGAGAATCAGAGCGACGTAGTTCCCCTAACTAGGGATGAAATTTGTTTGTGTGTGCTTTCTATGGTGACGTTGCCAAAGTTTTAACTCAGGTGTTGCAGGCACACTGAATTGAGTGCGTTACCTTCTTATTATTAAACTGAAGAGACAAGTCAAAAGCGTCCGCAAAGGAGCATGAGATGGGAATAAAAGATGTGTTGTTTGTTTATTATCTTTTAAAAGAAGTGTTTCGATTATTTTTGTTTGTCGTATGCACAGTTCTAAAGACTAGATATAGGAGCAAATACTTTACAAGGTTGCTCGCAATGGAACGTATGTAAAGCATTATAGAATAGTGAAGGAGACCTTCACTAATCATTTCCTATATAGCTTAAGGCTTGTGGCGCACTATGCACACCTTATTATTAAGTGTTTTTGCTTTTCTTTGAAGGGAGAAGAGAGACTCAAGGAAACAAAGGAAAAACTAAATGGGAAACTAAGACTCACCCTAGTGTTATCATGTTTGGAGATCCTAAGGGCTAAGTGTGATATTCTAATCCTAAAAGGAAGAGAGAAGAACAATTTCTAACTCACTTCAAGGATTGAAGATGAGATAAGAACTCAATGGGATGAAGAGAAATGACATGTCAAAGAAGCATAAAATTCTTGTCGCAATCACACAAATTGAAAGCTTTTAAAAGAGAACGGAAGAAGTTGGAATGTGGGTGCACACCCACACTCTTCATACTTACCATTAGCCCCTAAAAAGTTAGTAAAATCAATAATATATGAGAGCAAAATGATAAAATGAATACATTTAGGCATCACCCGCTCCTAAAGTGTAATTATGGTTCAAACTAGACTCAAACCTAAAGCTAAAGGTACCTAAAGGCTAGATAAATTCCAAAGTCAACTACTACAACAATGCTTAAACACACAATCAACTATCATCTGCAAATGGCATACAAACAACTTATTACAACTACCTAACAGCAAGGCAACAGGTGTTAAAAGTGCAAATATAATGCATGGCAGCATAATTTAACAACTATTACTCAGAAATGCAGCAGTGAAATGCATGGCAGAATTAAGTCTTTTAACATGTAAATGCATGTATCGTAACACATGGATATGCACCAAATAACGACATCAAAGAATGCAACATGATTAATATGAATATGGACATGTGAAAATGAAAACATTTCAAACATTTTGCGTCAATGGATTTACACAAACAAAAGGATAATGCACATTTTCAAAAGGTGAACACTTAATGCAAACAAAAAAACCACAATATGTGAACATGCATCAGAATGTGTTCTAACTAATGCAAGCATTAACACCAAAATGCAACATAGAGCAATCATGCATCAAGAATATGCACACATACATGGATTATGCACCTTTACCAAGCAATATGCAATAGTTTCAATTATGCACATGAGTGTCCAGCATCAATCATGAAAGAAATGCAAAATAGTGATTTAATCAATTCTTATCATGCCAACAATGAGGTTCAAACATGGGAACAACATTCAGAACACATCATGAGCACAAATACACAATTATGCCAACAATAAAAAATAAACAAAACGCGTGTCTAAAGATGTCGAAGATACATGCACCTGCACTAAAATAGCTCCTAAAAACTTCCTAAAAACATATCCTAAATATCCATGATGATTGGAGGGGAAATGGATAAGAAAAATGCAAGAAACTTCAAGAATTTTTCATTCTGGTTCAGTGGTAACTGGTTACCAACCTGGGGGTAACCGGTTACTTAGTTTAAACAACGACATTTTTGCGCAGAAAACAACTGAGTATCCAGTTACCGTCCTGGGAGTAACCGGTTACTCTGGGACTAGAATAAAAAATTCTGCATTTTCAAGGAAAATTCAGCAGCAACTTATTCAAATAAGTCCCCTAATGCAATTCCTATCAATTGAACACAAAATTTACACCTAAATGCACCAATCAACACCAATTAGAACCACAAACAACTCAAGATCCTAATCCTAATGATTCACTTAATTAACGCATCAAAAATCAACAAAACGTGATGACCATACGTGTTGAGAGAATGCAAAATAACTTAAAACAAAAGTGATTATGAGTTTCACCAACCTACAAAGCTGAGGTTTGCTTTGGTAATTGATGCAAAGAGAGATCACCATGCTATTGACAAGAAATTCGTAGATCCGAAGTTCTTCCACAAGAATATGCAAAATACATGAGATTTGACGAAAACCTTGATGAACTCATCCAAGAATCACCTCCAAGATGTGAATTCAACACCAAAACAGTAGCAAATCCTTCAATAATACATGAAATCCATGAAATGATGGAGGCTTATCTTCAAATTCTTCAAATTTCAATGCAAAACTTGATTAATTTTGGAAGATGAAGCTTTGTGTTAGGTTTTGGAAAGTTAGAGAAAAATGAGAGAAAATGAGAGTGATGAGAGAAAAATGTGAAAAATGAATTGTTGATAGTGAGGTATGGAGGTGAAATGTTTATATACATCCTAGGCTTGGAATGTGGTTTGGGTTAGGAGTGAGGTTTAGGAAATATGGTTAGGAGTTAGGTTTGGGAAATATGGTTAGGAGTTGGTTAAGAATTGGTTAAGAAAGCTTCTAGAACCTTCCCTTGGAAAATGGTGGATTGTTCTAGAACATTCCTTTGGGAAAGCTAGAATGAAGTGCAAAGTTGAACTGGAAAATGTGAAAATCCCCATATGTTGAAAAAATTGATTTTTTTTGTTGCAAAATTGCACGTGGTAACCGGTTAATCCCAGAATGGTAACCAATTACTTAGTACAAAATTTGATTTTTTTTCCCTTTTTCTTTGTTTTGATGGGAAATCTTGGATATCCGGCTTCGATCATTTTCTCTGAACTTATTTTTCTTCTAGAGCCCTATAAATGATATTGCCATTGGAAAAACACTTGATCACATGCCTTATGCTTCAGCTGATGATGTATACTTAATTTTTATTATTATTATTTTTTTATTATGACTTATGACTCGAAGGCAATGCAATGTATGAAAGGACAAGTTAAATGATATGGAAATGAAGCATAAGCTACTTGAAACTGGTAATAAATAAGAGGGAAAATTTTGGGGTGTTACATGGTGGCCATAAAAGAAGTGAGTATTCCTTCCCCTTCTACAGGGCTTACCTCAGGTCATGGGTACACTCCTCAGCTTTGAGTTTCAAAGTCGTCACGTCAATAACCTTTGTTGAATACGAAAAGAAAGGTACATGGCATTTTGGGTGCCATAATCAACATCGGTAGCAGAACCATCAACAACAGAGACAAAGGCCTAATAGACCCGAGAGAGTGCTTGCTCAAGTTTCTATTTCTCGAAGCTAACTGCTTGCTCGCCTTCTCCAAGGCTATTTGATTCAGTTGGGTCATGTCATACCGGGGTCGTATCCTTTTCCTCCAGACTATGATATGACAGCTAGGTGTGAGTTTCACTAAGAACGTCTGGGCATACAATTGACAATTGTAGATTGTTCGAACATAAAGTGAAAGACATGATTGATGCAAAGGTCATCACACCATATGGTCTTCCTTTAAGATGGAGTCTTCTCTTCAGATTGAGCACCTAGTTTGCAAAGACATCTTCAGAAGCAATAAGTCTAGACGGAGTCAGGTCTCCTCAATGATGACAATGTTCAACTTCTTTACTGCATTCTCATTTTTAGCTTTTATTGTTTGCTTAAACATTTGTATGCATGCATGAAACTTGTTTGTTTTTGAATGATAATTATAATACAACACACATGTTTTTCTTGAAGTAATACATTCGTATTCACTCATTATTTTTTTTTATGTGCATTGCAATACCAACTGTTGTGCTTAAACTCTTGAGGGAGCATGATGAAGTAAAAACGCAAAAACAAATCTTTGATTGTGTGATTTTGAACAAGGCCCTGTTGACGATGTACATGCATTGTTTTAAATCCCAAACACTGGAGATATAAGGGAGATAGACCCTCACTAACCCATTTGAGCCTTGAAGTAGGAGTTTCTTTTTGCATTGAAAAAACCCTAACACTTAACCCAGAGGCAAGGTAGGCGTAAATTAGTTTGACCGAGTATTCAAATTTCAAAAGGAGTGTGCATCTGAGAATCCATTGTCTTTCATTCCAGCACATCAAGAGGTCCAAAGACCATAAACCACAATGGTTATCCCAATCAAGAGGTTCAAAGACTGGAAGTCACAACGATTATCCTTTATCGACCAAAGAACGAGGAAGTCACAACCCTCGCAAAGCAATCAAGACAAACAGTGTCGCATGATTTGTTAAAAAAAGAATTGAAAAAAAAAGAAATAAAAATCCCGCTAAGTCGAAACTTGAAAACAAGAGACTTAGGCAAAAGTTAGGGATAAGAAAAAATGAAAGTCGAAACAAGAAAGATTGCACAAGAAAGATCCTTAAGCAAGAACAAAGTCGTGTGATACAGACACAAAAGACAAAATGGGTGACTGTTACTCCAACAACCTGATTGGTGCTTAAACCGTTAGCGTTATTGGTTCCTCACCCATCACAAATCCTTTTGAGAGGAGAATGCTTGTTTCAAATTAGATGAACGTAGGACTGGAGAACATCATGAAGAGGGGTGGGTACAAATAAAACTTTGAGCCATAAATCTTTTTTCTAAAAAAGCATGAACCAGGCCATGATACAACCCTTAAGAAGTCCTAAATGAAACATGGTTATTTCGAGAGCGTACTACAATGAGATATCGTTCATGACCCCCATGAGTTGTGCTAAGATCTTTGTTGGTGTTGCATGTGCATGCTGTAAACACCCCAAATTTGCCCTCACCCATTTCACCATGGCTTATGATCATTTCATATGCATAAACACAATCATAACATCTCATACCACATTTTTGATTCACTGCATAGGTTCTAAGTCATCTGCACCTAGGGTTTGTGATTTCAGCAATCCAAGAGCTTCTTGAGCCAGTCCAAAGGCCATCAATCACTTCAAAGGGGTCTACATGTGTTCAAGTATCATATTATATCCTCTCAAGGTCAAGATTGCAAAAGAATCACAAGAACTGGGATTGGTATGGATGCAGAGCCAAGTTTGACTGCACAGTTGACCTAAAATTAGGGTTTTGGTTTCAGAGGCCATAACTCCAATTTTTTTGGTCATTCTTGTTTCCATTGGTCTCTATATGGTATAGGGAGTATGCATATCAATTTTCATGAATAAATTCCATGGGGAAGTCATCTGATCAAGGGTTGACTTTCTGGACAAGTCAGTGTAAAATCAGGGCATCTGAGGCCCCCAATGACCCAACCAAGGGGCATTCTTCATCATTTTGAGTGTATATGATCTTTATTTGATCATAGAAGAAGGTTGAAGTTCACAAAATTCAAGAATTTGAGGATTTTGCAAAGTTGACTTTTTTGGGCATAGTTGACTTTTCAAGGATATGTCATTTTAGGTCATTTTTCAAGCCTTGATTTTTGATCCAAGAAAGCTTCAAATGGAAAAACCTTGGTCATGAAAGTTGTAGAATACATCTTTCCCTTTTCAAAAAGTACAAGAACATGACCTAATTCATTTTGGATCAAAAGTTATGGTGTGACAAAGTTGCCAAAAATCACTTATTTTCAAGATTATGCACTAAAAGGAAAACTTGCAAAATCATGTACCAAAGGCATTTGTGACTTCTAATTGATGCCTAATCCTTATACCAACATAATCCAAGCCTTAAAGTTCAGATTGAACCAAGGGAATCACATGTTTGCATGGTTTATGAAGCAAGTTTCTTCCATGAGAACTAAAAGGAACCAAGTTGCAAAACCAATGATAACATCTCACCCACTTGCTGCCTAGCCTGCTGACCAATCCTAGCCTTTATCCCTCACCTTGCTGCGCAACCCACACCCTTTGTACTTGGCTGAAACATGACCCATGCCTCTCCTTACACAAAGTTGACAATTTGCAAAAAGCACCATACCAATCAATAAAGCACATGTCATGTCATCTGACCAATGAGAGAGGTTTATGTGGACAAAGAGCAAGACATTTCATACATCAAGCAAGCTGAAAACAGGCCAGAGCATCACATACACAAAAACCACCCCATTTGCATTTCTCTTCAAAACTCTCTGCTCAGCTCACAAACACTCAAGCAAACTTCACTAATCATCTCACCTTGCCCCATTGAGTAGAAACCAACAAAGAACCAGGCCTGAAACAAGCTATAACATCACTTCACCATTTTCACCCCAAACTGCAGTTTCCTTCGAAACACCTTCCACAGCTCACAAACATCCAAACAAACTCCACAAACCTTCTCCACTCATCATCTGGACCACAAAGAACCACTCACATTGGCCTGAAACTGCTTGCATCACCATTGCCATTTTCAACTGAGCTTGAGCAGAAGCTGTTCAAACTCTTCATCTAGCCAGCATAAACTTCTCCAAAGCATTCAAGCATCATCAAGAGGGCATAAGGAGTGGATTTCACAAGGAGGGGAGGTCTGAAAGTTGCTGGAGTGAAAGCTTCGAATCTCAGGTAGCTCAAGAACTTTTTTTCCAGAAATGGATTTTTAAGTTCTAAACTTGTTCTCCATGCTTCACTGATTGTGCTGATGCTTTTAGTTTTGAAAATGGTGGAGAGATGAGAGTTTATTTGGTTTCTGAAAGTTTTGCCCTAAAATCTTCTTTGTTTCGATTCATGAATTTGAGGAAATATAAATGTTGTTTGTGATGGGGTTTTGGTTCAGTAGGTTGTGGGGATCATTTCCATGTTTTTAGATTTCATTTTAGTGAGCTAGGGTGAAAGTTGGCATTTCTCAGGGAAGGTGCTGGCCGGAGAAGACGACCGAAAGTCTTCTCCGGCAGCCTGAAAGTCATTAACCATCTAATTAGGGTTAGGGCAAATTTCAAATGTGGACCCTTGGATCTGGCTTCCCGCGCGCGTGTGTGTGGTCTGGATCATGTCATTAGTTCATAATTGTGATTAATTAGTTTAATTAATTGAATTTAAGAAGTTTGAATTTCAGCCTTTGATCTGCGCGCGCAGTCAACAAGGCCTTTCCCAGACTCAATCCTGGCCCTTCATTTGGTTGACTTCAGTCTTTTTTATTTCTTTTTCATATTTAATTCATTTAATTTGTTTAATTTATTTAAAATAGTAGAAATTGTCTAAAAATTATGAAACTTTTTCTCAAGAGTCTTATTAATTTTTATGACACAAAAAATATTTTTATTTTATTTTTAGCATTAAAAAAGTATTTTTAAATATTTAAAAGTTTATTTTTAATTGATTAATGAGAATTAATTTATTAAAAATACTTTTAAGTATTTAAAAATCACCAAAAAATTCATGAAATGTTCTAAGACATTTAGAAACATTGTCCAACCTTCAAACCAAATTTATTTTTTGATCTTGGTGCATTTTGAGAATTTTTCATTGAATTAAAATCATTTTTGTGCATTAATTTGATCCATAGTTCAAAAAATCATTTCTGCCTATTCATGAGGAGTTGGACATTGATTCTTCTTGCATTGCATTGTGTTTAGCATGTAGTTTTTGAGATTAAAAGGCCATGATTTGATCTTTCATTTTCAATTTGTTTGGCATTTCTTTTGTTTGGAAGCCCTAAAAACCCTAAAAACTTGTAAAAATCATAACTTGAGATTGGTTAAGAGTTGAAACTTCTCCTTTGGGCATTGGTTTAGTATGGGATTAGGGGTCCTTTTGTGTGGCATTTTCAATTTTTTATAATGTTGTTTGCTTCTGATTTTGGTTTGTGTTTGATGTTTGATTCATAAACCCTAAATTGGGCTTCCATATGCATCCATCTTGCATTCTCTTGCATAACATGACTTGCCATGACATTTCAAACATTCTTTTGGTTCATGGAACATCATAAGACATATTGAAAGCATGTTTGACCATTGCATCTTGCATTTGTCATGTTGTATGTCATGTGCACTTCATAACTTTTCATGTATGTCCTTGCTTCCTAAGTTGCTTCTCTTGCATTCATAAGCTTGTATGATCATTTCCATGTGCTGCCTCATGTTTGTAGCATCTCATAGCATCTTTAGCATCATGTACTTGCTTCTGGTTTTTGTTTGCATCATGTCATTTCATCCCATTTTGCAATGCATTGCATTTCTTTTCTAACCTTTCAGGTGGTAAGTGATTTTGAGAAGTGAATTTGCCTTCACTTCTCATACTTTCTTCTCATCCCTCTCTTGCATCCTTGCTGCATTTTTGTATGTGTTTGAGTTTGAGCTTGCTCATCCTTCTTCCTCTTACTTTCTTTCTTCAAGTGACTTGTCTTCTTGAATGAAGCAAGTCACTTTGCTTCTCTTGATCCTTTCATCCGCTTCCTGGTGGTTCCATTGAAGATTGTTCTTGCAAACCTCACAAACCTTAGGATCAACCAAGCATGACAATGATTAGGGTTTTGATTAGTCCCCCCTCTTAGTTTTACCTTTGTGTCTCTTTGAGTCTTCTCTTCTCACCTCATAATCAGGGACTAAACCCTAAAGGCTTTAAGGCTTTGTGATTAAGCTTATGCCTGCATCCTTCTATTAGGATGGAGTGTATAACTTTAATCCTAAGTGTTGAACCCTTAATGTGTTTAAATACTCTAATTAATTCACATAATAATCATCAAGACTTCACACTTGTAACTTGGGCCTTGCATTAGGGTTCTAATTCTTCCTTAACTGGTTAAGAAGGACTAACCCTAGTGTTAATGGACAAGTCCCCCTCAAGTTGTCCTATAAACCCTAAAACTCACTTCATCATCATATCATTAACTAAAATCCACTCAATAAAGGCTTTGTTTTGTCATGAGTTTAATCCCTAATCATGGATTAAGTTGAGGAGTTTTCCTCAGCTTAAACATTCTCATCTATTATCCTTCTATTAGGATGGTGTAATGAGTCTGTTTAATCCCTGATTATGGCTTAATCTCATTACTTAACACTAAACAAAAACAACAAAAACATCTAATTAATCACAAGTAGGTTAATGATCTTAATCCTACACCAAAGGTGTTTAAGTGTGAGAAGCTGACTTCACACTTAAGGTATTCTCATTACCCCTAATCAGAGGGAAGATGTGATGAGTTTACTAAATCCATTGGTTTAGACTTAAGCTCATTAACTTATGACAAAATCCAAAAACAATAAAAGACTGAAAACATAAAAACAAATAATAATCGTCTCCTTCGGGATTCTTTTCTCATCTCATTCACTCACAAACGAGAACTCGCTTCTTCCGTCTAATGCAAGACAGTTTGCACCTGAGCCAGACAGGTCATACACTTGAGCATAGACAAATAAGCAGTTCACAAGTCAATTCATCTTTCAGTCTCTTTGGGTCGAACTACGGTGTTCTGACTTCCTCATTGCACGAGAGGATACGTAGGCATAACTTAACAGTTATCGAACAAAAGTCTCTGTATATTCCCCCTCTTTCTAGCTTCATTCTTTAAACCTCCTGATCTTGAGCAATTCATTCTTATTCCTTACACTGACACTGTATATATCACACTTCACTTCTCTTACACTGACACCTGTACATTCTTTTCCAGCTACTTTATACACAGATTGCACTGACACTACCCCTTTAAAACACAAATCTTTCAAGCGTGGATCCCGTCGAGTACGACGGACAATCTGGGTGCTAATACCTTCCCAGGTTGTAACCAACCCCCCTTTCTCAGTCTCTCTGGTTCGCAACCGTCTTATCCATATCTTTCTAGGTCTATGCAGCATTGCCTTTCCTTCGGGATAAAAATGCCTAGCTGGCGACTCTTTTCTTTTCCAGTGAGTTCACGGCTGTGTGTTCTCATTGTCCCTTTCGCCGACCGTTCGCGTCTGTACCCCTTTTGACTTAGCCTCATTTGGCGGGAGCGACACATGCTTACTTTTATTCACACAAAAATCAATGTTGTATCTTAACCAGTGATTCGCTCATAGAGGTTTGCGACATCTTTTAAGCAAAACTTCAAGATTAACATGTGTGTTACATTAGAATTTTCATTCTCAGAATAAACATTTTCTGCTTGCATACATTTGTTTAGCATCAAAGAAGTTCACATATGGAACCTCCATCCAGAAGCTTAATTTTGCTGAGTCGAAAAGTCTGAAAATTCCGAAGGACAATCATGTTAGGGTGCAATTTTCCAAGGAACTCCTTTGAGTCAGGACATTCCTAACCAGTTATGTTAAGAGTTAGCCAATCAGGGTCAATCATGTCGAATCATCTCTTTAAGGTGTAGCCAATCTGGGCCAATCACATCGAGCAATCTCTTCAAATTTCAGCCAAGCTGGGGCAATCACTTCGAGATTCAAATCTCTCCAAGGGAAGATAGTCTCGGCATTCCCTCAAATAGCAGTCAGTCATGGGAAATCACTTTAAGACTTGTACTAGGGTAGGCCACCCCAAGAGCACGAGAAGTCACTATCTCTCGAAGACGGCCAATCAGAAGCACCTATCTAGGGTTTAGAATACTAGGGTAGAATATCTCACTATGATAGGAGGGTTTTTTGTGAATCCTTGTAGGGAAAGTTCTTTCATAGACCAAGCAGTCTAGGGAAGGTATTTCGATATTCGACGAATCTCTCCAAGAGTTTGAAGACACGGGGCATTTTGGATTCCATGTTTTTTGTAAAATTCTCTTGATACAATTCCTTCGGATAGACCCCTAGTCTGAGGCGAGTTAAAAATGGCAAGGAATCATTCTTCACTCATGATCAATACGCAGTCGATCAGTCAGAGCCTGGAAGACTGAGTCACTTTCATTACAAAACATTATTGAGACTCGTTTCAGCATGAAGACCAGGATTAATTACTCACTTGCAAGTCAGACCATCTTCAGACAGAGCATTGTTATGCAATCACCAGACAGTTTTGCAACACTCGTCCCTGTTAGCCTTTTGTTTCAATCACTCGTCTATGTTTGATTTCATCCTTTTGATACTCATCCATGTCATCTTTAACACTCGTCCGTGTTAGCCTTTGGTTTCAGATACTTGTTTGTGTTTGTTTTTAAACGTTTTGATACTCGTTTGTATCATCTTCAACACTCGTCAGTGTTATCGTTATATTTCAAGCTCTCGTATGTGTTTGATTTCATCCTTTTGATACTCGTTCGTGTCATCTTTAACACTCGTCAGTGTTAGCCTTTGGTTTCATATACTCGTATGTGTTTATTTTTAAACCTTTTGATACTCGTTTATATCATCTTTAACACTTGTCAGTATTATCCTTTTGTTTCAATCACTCGTCTATGTTTGATTAACCTGTGATACTCGTCTGTATCACCATTTAACACTGTCTATTTTAACCTTTTATTTCAGACACTTGTCTGTGTTTGATTTTGTACCCTTTTATACTCGTTTGTATCATCTTTAACACTCTTCTGTGTTAGTCATTGATTCAATCACTCATCAGTGTTTGATTCCATACCTTCTGTATCATCTTTAACACCCTTCCATGTTAGCCTTTTGTTTCAGACACTCGACTGTGTTTGATTTTATACCTTTTGATACTCGTCCTTATCATTGTTTAATCACTCGTCTGTGTTTGATTTTATACCTTTTGATACTCGTCTGTATCCTTGTTTGGTCACTCATTTGTGTTTGATTTTATGCCTTTTGATACTCGTCCATATCATTGATCAATCACTCGTATGTGTTTGATTTTATACCTTTTGATACCCTTCTGTATCATTGTTCAAGCACTCGTCCATGTTTGATTCCATACCTTTTGATACTCGTCTATATCATTGGCCGATACTCGTCCGTATCATTGACTAAAGCACTTGTCTGTGTCTCTTTGATCATCGTCTGATAACCGTCTTTATCGTGGACTAGAACATTTGTCTGTGTTTCTTTGATTATTGTCTGATACTCGTCCGTATTGAATAGGGTCGTTTCAGCGATCCTGACGGTGGGATCTATCATCGAAACAGTGCAGTTCTTGACAGAAGGAGCTTGGACCTTGAAAAAATAAAAAATGCACATTGTTAATGCATATCCGACCGTAGGATATGTTAAGAGGGTCTTACAGCGCATATTCAGATGTAGGATCTAGATCAATGCATGTCTATCCCACAGACTAAAGTGCACCAAGTCCACCAATGTCGTGGTAAGCCAGTAGTCATCTGGCGTCGTCCCAAAAGACAAGGCCAATAGTCGTCTGACTTCATACAAAAGATAGGGTTCCAAGTCCACCGTCGTTGTTTCAAGCCAGTAATCGTCTGGCGTCATACAAAAGACAGGTTTTCAAAGTCCAATGGCCCATTGGCAAGCCAGTAGTCATTTGACGTTGTTCAAAAGGAAGCCCCATTGTTGTTCATATCACTAGTTACTATTCACCGTGTCATAGTTATCCAAGCATAGTTTCTTTTTTTGGGTTTATATCCCTTTTCTTCTTCTCCATAGAGTGCAAATTTTCTGGTCTGTTTTGGTATTCAATCATAGTTTATCTCGAATATCTGATAGTCGTTGCTCTCATCCTTTTCAGATTAATAGATGATTGAATATGGGCTGTTGTAACACCCCAAAATTTTCCCTCTCGTTTTCATGTCATTTAGCATATCATTTCCATACATTGCATTGCATTAATATCATAGTAAAATAAAGCATACATTCATTGGTTGAAGCATAAGGTGTGTGATCAGTTGATTTGTAAAGTTGTGATCATTCAAAGCCAAATAAAAAGATCCAAGTGTATCAACAAGCCTCAAGTGTTTCACATATCCCACACAATCTCAAATTATCCCTCAAGCCATTGGAGGAGGTGAATTGATTAGGAAGTTTGCAAAGAGCCTTATCTCCTACACAAGTGGCCCAAATTAGGGTTTTATGTCAAAGCAGGAAATCATCAAGATTTTGGTTCAAACTTGTTCTCACTGAATTCTATATGTTAACAAAGGTTCAAGGATAGAATTTTGTCCATTGGTTCCTTATGGAGGATCTTTAGTTAGTCATTTACTTGAGAAACAAGCAAAAGTCAACATTAGAGGGGAAAAGTTAACCATTGATTTTTTAAGGTCAAAATCATGATCCTCAAGTTTATGGACCTTTATTTGGTCAAGAAATGTCAATAATATCATCATTCATCAAGAATCAAAGCTCATGGCAAAATTTTCTAAGAATGGAAATGACTTGTAATGAGAACTTTCTATTTTTGGAAGCTTTATAAGTCACATTCAACTTGACTTTTTCATCATCTAAAAGGATTCAAATGGATTTTATCAAACATGAAAGTTGAAGATCTTCCTTTTCCAAAAATTACAAGATCATCTACATAGAATTCTTGGTTCAAAAGTTATGATCAAAAGAGTTCAAGATGGTTTTTAGGGTTTCTCATGCATTCCAATTTTCCACCTTCTGCAAAAAGCCTCAAAATGATGTGTACATGCTTATAATTGCTAAAACCATTCCACAACATGAAAGTACACTTCATTTGGATCACTTTTGGCCTTTGAATCAATTGTTTTCATGCCATATTTCTCACTTATTTCACAAGTTGCAAAATTGCAAAATCATTTCAAACACAAAAACCATGCATTCTCAAGGATCAATTCCAATCACATTATGATCAGTATACAAAATGGAAATGCTTCATTTCCATAATTGATCCCATGCACGTGCAAATCATGAGTTACACTTGAATTTGCAAAATTGCATAATAATTCAAATCTCACTAACCATGGTTCCTTTGGGTTCTAAACCATGGTTAGGCCCAATATCATCCATATATAAGCCTTAAACTCATGTGGATAGGGCTAGAGTTCCCTCATTCTTTAGATTTCAAATTTTTTCTCACAAGCTTCTTCTCTTCGAATCACCTTCATCCTAGGGATTCTGTGAGATTTTCTTGCACATTCTTGAACCACAAACTCCAAAGAACAAGAATCAAGCACCATTGGAAGCTCATATTAAGGATTTCATCAGATTCGAATTTAGAAGTTTCATCTTCAAATCTTCAGATCCAGCTTTATTCAAGGCTCTAATTGCATTTATTTTTGCAATTAGAGGTCACAAGTAGTAGATTTGCACCTTCCTACTGGATTTCTAGGAGTATTTTTGCTTGCTTCAAGTTTTAGATGAATCGAAATTCACTCTCCTATTTCTTGTTTTTTTATATGCATTGTGATATGGATGTTGTCTGGTAATTCTGATGTAGTTTGTTTGTGATTTGGACGTGTATCATGCCTGGATTTTGGATCTTAAATTTTTTAGTTAAAACTATTTTGCTTCGATTTGATATGTACATGCTTGATCTTGAAAAATGAACATCATATTTGGAATCAACGTGTGATTTTAAGTGGAACTATGGTTTTATTTTTCATTTTTTGAAATTTTTGCGTTGAATCTCCATCGGAGAAGACGATCGGAGCTAGGGCTCCAGCATCTGGTTGTTTGCAGGTGACCGGAGGTATTTTTGAGGAAGATGAAATATGTGACGTCCATGTTCTTGATCTAATGGCGTATAGCTTGATAGCACATTAAAATAAGCGTGTGTGTTTCACGTGATTTGTGTTTATAAATTTGAATCTGATGATGTGTTTATGTGACTCCCCATGCATGTTTGTGTGAGCTTTATATCTAGACCTCTCATCTCTCTTACTTTTTCTTGTTGACTAAATCATGTGTGTTGGAATCATTGTGTGGCTTAGATATAGATCAATTGTGTTGACTAAGAACACCATAAGACTTCATTGACCAGCACTTTTGGACCTTGGGATTGACTTGCTATTGAAACCCCCTCCCAGAGCCCATTTGTGTGTTTTCAACGTGGATTATACTAGTGTCGCACCCCTTACTCTTTGTTTTCTATTTTTATTTTATTTTTTGCATAGTTTCTCATTTTTAATTTTTAAAATTTCTTTAATGCGTCCAAAAATTCCCAAAAAATCAGGAAGTATCTTTAAACATTTAAATAATTTTGGCATATTTTTGTTTCTGACTTTGATGATTTTTTATCATATTTTCTTTTATTTTCTTTTAAACTTGTTTCTTCTTTGATACCTTGACTTTGAGGATTTGTTTTGCATAGCTCTAAAATTACTTTGCATCCACTTTTTTTGCATTATTTCATCAACATATTGAAGTGTTCAAAAAACATTTTTCATACATTTTTAAAATCATTTCACATTGCATTTTGATCTTCATCTTGTGCATCCTTCTTCTTTGGTCTTATGAGACTTTGAGGCATTGGTTAGAGTAATTTTATTTGGAATTTTGGTGTGGTATTTTGGTATGTCATTTACCTCTGACTTAGGTTATATGTGATGTGTTTTCATAATTTTTGAATGTGGTGTGATATTTGTTTGATAGCTTGTGTTTGAAGTCATCTTTTGTGATCCTTTCTCTTTATCTCTTAACTCTAGTCCATTAGGAGGCACTTATGCCATTGTGTGATATTTCTTATGTGATATTATAGACCATGTTTACACATTTATATTTCATTCCCTAGCTATTATAGGTTATCTTTGGATTGCGTTTGCTTTTGGTTTGTGTTTATGCATCCTCATGTGGTATTTGACCTAACTTCTCACTCCATCTTCACTTATGCTTCACATGTTGTCTTGTATGCATCAAGTATACTCATCTTTCAATATCATGTGCATTTTATAATATTTATGCTACTAACTTCATGCTAATTTATCCATTTTTGTATGTCATCTTGCATTCATGACTTGCATCTCAAGTATATGACATCCACTCTGTAACACCCCTTTATATACCCCAAATAAGCAATTAAATCACTTAGGCACATATTAAAAATTCCATCAGAGTATATTCGAAATATGGTATAAAAGAGAAATGCCACATTATACTTGAAATCAAACCACATTACACTTGCTCATAATATATATACAACAATAGGGTAATTCCCAAACAATAAATGATTACACAGCGGAAACATTTAAACAACATCAAAGATATATATTTCCATTCATATATATATATATATATATATATATATATATATCAACAAGTTTGATGCAAACAACAATATTCATGTCTATACAAAACATTCATCCAAAAGATACATGTACACAATGCATCATAAAAATGGCGCTAAGCCAACCTAACTACCCGGTGCTACATATCAGAGACGACCGACCGAAAGATGAAGGCGAGCTTCACAAAAATTTCCATCCAGCAACCTACTCTGCAATGCATCGTAGAGCATCATAAAACAGTAAAACGGTGAGAAAATTATCATAATAATATTGCATATAATTATATATCTCAACATATAAAATTCACATAAAACATATTCTCACCACAAATCATTCCTTATCACCTATACAGATCGCAACGTGTACATCAATACGATTCAAACATATTAATTACACACAATTCACCAATTCACATAAACTTACATTATTTATGTTTATCCCTCAATAATATACATTCCGCATAAACATACGTCTAGCAATGTTTAATCACACATATACATTACAAATGTATAAATCACATACATACACATATATCAAACATGCATATATACAAACAAGTATGTTTCATCACACATACTATCAACTCCATAATACTCCAAATAAACACATGCACATTCATGTTTATTTCTGCATATCATAATTAGAATGATAAAATGCAACTCATAGAGACCGACACACGACTCTATGCAGATGCAATGCAGTAATGACTCAACATTTCGGCATGTTCGCTCAAGAACCAAATGGAATCATCGCTTGTTACCTAAAGTAACTCTCCGTTGGGCACACGATGTTCCCCATTGCTCACACCCTACATGGGCACACAATGTTTATGGATTGCTCACATCCCACACGGGCACACAATCTGATTGCTCAATCCCCACACGGGCACACAATCAATGTGAATAAATCACCCATCGCTCACACCCCACACGGGGACACGATGTTTCTGGATTGCTCACACCCCACACGGGCACACAATCAATGTGAATAAATCACCCATCGCTCACACCCCACACGGGCAGACGATGTTTCTGGATTGCTCACACCCCACACGGGCACACAATCCGATCGCTCACACCCCACATGGGCACACGGTCTTGTTGTAGTCATCGCTCACACTCCACATAAGCACACAATGCTACAACGGATTCACAAAGAATCCCACGACACAAGAATGCATACATTATGCTTTACATGCAAAATTACACACAACATTCTTGAAAATGCATACATTATTCACAACATAATTATGCACTCAACTCATTCAATTAACATACATTTGCATACAATTCAAGCAATGTTTTCATTTGCCAACGGCCACAACATCACCTCAAACTCACAATTCCATAATTAACTTATTTAAGTTTTATCGGAAAAGTCGGGTGAAAGTCGGCTAAACATTACATTTCTTAGCATCATTAGTTTCTACACGTTTCTAGCTTCGAATCGATATAAGGAACACTAAAAATTGATACCCAAAACTAAAGCTACGGATTAAAAACACATATTTCTCAAAAACCTATAGGCTCGCTGAGCGAGGAAATCCCTGGAACTTTCACTGAGCGAGGGATAGCTCGTTGAGCGATCACTGCGAATTCCATAATTTCTCAGTTGTGATTAGTCAACTCCAAACACCCCAAATCTCCAAAATACTTCCATAAACATGATCTAAAGCATATATCTAACATCATACTTCGATTATTACAATTTCTAACCGATTAATCTACCAATTTCTCACATTTTCATTAAAACCCTAACTATTCATTTTCTCTAAACTTCCCTCAAAACCAAAACTCAACCAATCAAACACATACATAATCATACACAATATTAAGATAACAATGTTTATCACCCTTACCCGATTATACCGATTCCTAGGAGCAATCTTGAAGCTTTTCCAACTTTCCCTCTTTTCTCTTCTTTTTCTCTTCTCTCCTTTTCTTTCTTCTTTTTTTCTTTCTCTTCTTACCAACTTTTCTATTTCACTCTTTCTCACTCTCTTATATTCTCTTTCTTTCTATTTCTCTTTTCTAATCTTTCCAACCAAATATCATTTTTCTCTCAAAAATACCAATTCTACTAATTTCTAACTTATCATTAATTAACAAATATCTAAAATACCCTTCAATACAATTTTACCCGAAAATTCACAAATCGGTAAAATCACATATCATATCATATTATCACGATATTCACATTAACATATCATATTATCATGTTAATTTCACAATTAAAACAATTATCACCCAATAAAATAAAGACTCAACAAAAATTGGGAAATAATCGAATCAGGGCGTTACAACTCTCCCCCACTTTAGAAATTTTCGTCCTCGAGAATATTACCTGATCCAAAAAACTCCGGATACGACTCACGCATCCTACTCTCCAATTCCCAAGTCATATTGCCTTCCGCAACGCCTCCCCACGCCACTTTCACAAGCGCAATATCTTTGCCTCTTACCTTCTTGATTTCACGATCCAAAATCCTAACCGGCAAAGCTTCCACCATAAGGTTATCTCTTACTTCAACTTCATCCATGGGAATAACATGTGACGGATCCAGAACATACTTCCGAAGTTGCGAAACATGGAACACATCATGAAAATTCAAAAGATTCGGAGGCAATGCCACACGATAAGCCACAGAATCCACTCGTGCAGTTATCTGATACGGCCCAATAAAACGAGAAGTCAACTTCTTCAACTTCAAAGCACGACCCACGCCCGTAACCGGTGTAAATCTCAAGAACACATGGTCGCCTTCCTGAAACTCAAGATCTTTCCTTCTCTTGTCATGATAACTCTTTTGTCTACTTTGAGAAGCTTTCATCTTCTCCCGAATAAACTTTACTTTTTCCGTCGTTTGTTGTACCATTTCCGGTCCAACTACCGTTCTCTCTCCGGTTTCATGCCAACACAAAGGTGTTCGACATCTCCATCCATATAAAGCCTCAAATGGTGCCATACCAATACTCGAATGAAAACTGTTATTGTAGGTGAACTCAATCAACGCTAAATAATTATCCTAAACACCACCGTGTTCTATCACACAAGCACGAAACAAATCCTCCAACGATTGAATTGTCCTCTTGGTTTGATCGTTTGTTTGCGGATGGTAAGTCGAACTCAATCTTAGCTTAGAACCCAAAGCCTTTTGCATGCTTTCCCAAAACCTCGATGTAAATCTAGGATCTCTATCTGATACAATACTCTTAGGAACTCCATGCAATTTCACAATCATAGAAACATAAATCTCGGCTAGCTTCTCCAAAGAATAACTAATATCAATCAGAATAAAGTGAGCAGATTTAGTAAGCCTATCCACAATTACCCAAATAGCATTATGACCTTTTTGTGTATTCGACAAACCCGTAACAAAATCCATCGATATACTATCCCATTTCAATTCCGGAATATCCAACAGTTGCATCAAACCACTAGGCTTCTGATGTTCCACCTTAGACTTTTGACAAGTCAAACACGCATACACAAAATGAGCTACATCTCTCTTCAATCCGGACCACCAAAATATATTTTTTAAATCTTGATACATCTTATTCGCACCCAGATGAATACTTAAATTACTTCGGTGTCCCTCTTCCAATATCATCTTTTTCAACTCCTCATAATCGGGAATACAAATACGACCACGGAATCTCAAAACTCCAAAATTATCAACCTTGAAATCCTCATTCTCATTCATCATCAAATCAACAAATTTCAAATCCAACTTTTGCTTTTCACAAACGGTTGCAAGAAAATCATTTGTAACACGTAACATACCAAGTTTCTTGCTTCTCGGCATCATCTCGAAAACCAAACTCAAGTCTCTAAAATTCTCCAAAAGTTCCCATTCCCTTATCATCAATGCGGACATATGTAATAACTTACGACTCAAGGCATCAGCTACCACATTCGCCTTACCCGGATGGTAATTCAAACCAAAATCATAATCCTTCAAAAGTTCTAACCATCTCCTTTGTCTCATGTTCAATTCCTTTTGATCGAATAAATACATCAAACTTTTGTGATCACTAAGAACTTCGAACCTTGCACCATAAAGATAATGCCTCCAAATTTTTAGAGCAAAAACCACGGCCGCTAATTCTAAATCATGCGTAGGATAATTCTTTTCATGCACCCTCAATTGTCTTGAAGCATAAGCTACAATCTTTCCATCTTGCATCAAAACACCACCTAACCCAAACAATGAAGCATCATAAAACACCATAAATGGTTCTGTCGGATTCGGAAAAATCAAGATCGGAGTCGTTGTTAACCTTCTCTTAAGTTCCATAAAACTCTCTTCGCAATGAATATCCCAAATGAAAGTCTTTCCTTTACAAGTCAATTGCGTTAACGGAAGTGCCAACTTTGAAAATCCTTCAATAAATCTCTGATAATAACCTGCCAAGCCTAAAAAGCTTCGAATCTCCGTAACCGATCTAGGAACCTCCCATTGCATTACCGCATCAATCTTGGATGGATCAACACTAATACCACCATCGGAAATAACATGCCCAAGAAAACTTACCTTCGACAACCAAAACTTGCACTTTGACAACTTAGCATACAATTGTTTCTCTTTCAAAATATGTAACACAACCCTTAAATGCTCTTCATGCTCTTCTTGAGACTTAGAATAAATCAAAATTCCGTCGATGAACACAACCACAAAACGATCCAAATGTTCATGAAAAATACGATTCATGTATTCCATAAACACACCTGGTGCATTAGAAACTCCGAATGGCATCACAAAATACTCGTAATGACCATACCGTGTCCTAAAAGCCGTCTTTTGAATATCCTCCTCTTTCACACGAATCTGGCGATATCCTGATCTCAAATCAATCTTACTAAAAACACGCGCACCAACCAATTGGTCCATCAAATCATCGATCCTAGGAAGCGGATACTTGTTCTTAATTGTCACCTTGTTCAACTGTCGATAAACAATACATAACCGCATACTTCCATCCTTCTTCTTTACTAACAATACCGGTTCACCCCAAGGAGAAATACTCGGCCTAACAAACCTTTTGTCCAACAAGTCACTCAACTGCTTCTTCAATTCTACCAACTCTGAAGCTGACATACGATACGGTGCCATCGAAATCGGTCTAGTACCCGAAACTAGATCAATAGAAAACTCAACTTCTCTTTCCGGCAGTACATCCTTAACATCGTCCGGAAACATTTCTGGAAAATCACACACCACAGGAAACCTACTTATCTCCACTTCGCTCTCCACTGACAGCAATGTAAACAAACCAAACAACTGAGCTTCGTCCACTAAAAGTTTCTTCAACTCTTTCGTGGATAGGAAACTCTCTTCTTTATCATCATCCAAAGAAGGAAACCTTACTAACTTATGATAACAATCTATATGAACTCGATTAAACTGCAACCAGTTCATACCCAAGATCACTTCCAAACCTTCCAACGGCAAACAAACTAAATCCATAACGAAATCTTTACCATACATTGTCAAAGAACAACTTATACACACCAAAGAAGTAGTTACCGACCCTGAAGCAGGAGTCTCAATAACCATCTCACCACCCCAAGAAGACATAAACAAATTCAAACACTTAGCGCACTCAAGAGAAATGAACGAATGAGACGCTCCCGTATCAATAATAATAACTAAAGGCGTACTATTAATAAAGCATGTACCTTTAATCAAACGGTCTGCACTAGTATTATCCTTCCCTGCTAATGCAAACACCTTTCCGCCCGCCTGAGCTTGCTTCGGCTTAGTACACTTAGTACTAATGTGACCAACTTCCCCACAATTGAAGCACTTCACAATGTTCCTCCTACACTCGGTAGTAGCATGTCCATGACCTCCACGGTTTTAACATTTCACAATATTCTTCCCACACTCAAAAGACTTGTGGCCTAAATTGTCACACTTGTAACACTTAACGGGACCAGAACTCCCTCCACCAGATCTCCTATCAAAGTTTCCCCTATGTTTTCCCTTATCAGCGGGTGTCACATAAGGTCCACTTCTAGCTTGTTGCTTCCATTTCCTCTCATTCACACTCTTATAATATGTAGAACGAGCTTTTCTATCTTCTTCAAAAATTCTACAACATTCCGTCAAATCTGAAAACCTTCTAATTCTCTGATATCCCACAGCTTGTTTAATCTCAGGACGCAATCCATTCTCATACTTAATGCACTTAGAAAACTCAGCAGTAGCAGCAACATAATGAGGATGAAACTGAACCAATTCCAAAAACTTAGCAGTATAGTCAACCACTAACACACTACCTTGCTTCAGCTCAAGGAATTCCATCTCCTTCATTCCCTTCACGCTCTCAGGGTAGTACTTCCCTAAGAACTCAGTACAAAAAACTTCCCAAGTTATCTCTTCATCATCCTCCTCAAGAGCTTGACTTCTACCGACCCACCAATCATCGGCTTCTTCCTTCAGCATGTGAGAACCAAGCCTCACCTTACTCTCTTCAGCACCGTCCATGACTCTGAATATTCTTTCAATCTCCTTCAACCAATTATGAGCACCATCAGGATCAAATATTCCTTTGAAGACCGGCGGTTGATTCTTCCTGAACTCATCATTAGCATTCACATGTGGCGCTCCCTGCACTGCCCTAGCCATTGCTTCCAAAGCAGCAGCCATAGCATTCTCATTTCTACCAGCCATATTCTGATTGTTCCCAAAGACAACAACAAGATTAAACAAAAGTTCAATCATAACAACATCAAGACAGACACAACTGACTCGAATACTGGCTCTGATACCACTTAATGTAACACCCCCTTTCTATACCCCAAATAAGCAATTAAATCACTTAGGCACATGCTAAAAATTCCATCAGAGTATATTCAAAATATGGTATAAAAGAGCAATGCCACATTATACTTGAAATCAAACCACATTACACCTGCTCATAATAGATATGCAACAATATGGTAATTCCCAAACAATAAATGATTACACAGCAGAAACATTTCAACAACATCAAACATATATATTTCCATTCATATATATATATATATATATATATCAACAAGTTTGATGCAAACAACAATATTCATGTCTATTCAAAACATTCATCCAAAAGATACATGTACACAATGCATCACAAAAATGGCGCTAAGCCAACCTAACTACCCGATGCTACATATCAAGCCGACCAACCAAAAGATGAAGACGAGCTTCACAAAAATTGCCATCCAGCAACCTACTCTGCAATGCCTCGTAGAGCATCATAAAACAATAGAAGGGTGAGAAACATTATCATAATAATATTGCATATAATTATATATCTCAACATATAAAATGCACATAAAACATATTCTCACCACAAATCATTCCTTATCACCTATACACATCGCAACATGTACATTAAATACAAACAATTCACCAATTCACATAAACTTACATTATTTATGTTTATCCCTCAATTCTATTCATTCCGCATAAACATACGTCTAGCTATGTTTAATCACACATATACGTTACAAATGTATAAATCACATACATACACATATATCAAACATGCATATATACAAACAAGTATGTTTCATCACACATACTATCATCTCCATAATACTCCAAATAAACACATACACATTCATGTTTATTTCTGCATATCATAATTAGAATGATAAAATGCAACTCATAGAGACCGACACACGACTCTATGCAGATGCAATGCGGTACCGACTCAACATTTCAGCAGGTTCACTTAGGAACCAAATGGAATCATCGCTTGTTACCTAAAGTAACTCCCCGTTGGGCACACGATGTTCCCCATTGCTCACACCCCACATGGGCACACAATGTTTATGGATTGCTCACACCCCACACGGGCACACAATCTGATTGCTCACACCCCACACGGGCACACAAGCAATGTGAATAAATCACCCATCACTCACACCCCATACGGGCACACGATGTTTCTGGATTGCTCACACCCCACACGGGCACACAATCCGATCGCTCACACCCCACATGGGCACACGATCTTGTTGTAGTCATCGCTGGCACTCCACATGAGCACACGAAGCTACAACGGATTCACAAAGAATCCCACAACACAAGAATGCATACATTATGCTTTACATGCAAAATGACACACAACATTCTTGAAAATGCATACATTATTCACAACATAATTATGCACTCAACTCATTCTATTAACATACATTTGCATACAATTCAAGCAATTTATTCATTTTCCAACGGCCACAACAACACCTCAAACTCACAATTCCATAATTAACTTATTTACATTTTATCGGAAAAGTCGGGTGACATTCGGCTAAACATTATATTTCTTAGCATCATTAGTTTCTACACGTTTCTAGCTTCGAATCGATATAAGGAACACTAAAAATTGATACCCGAAACTAAAGCTACGGATTAAAAACACATATTTCTCAAAAACCTACAGGCTCGCTGAGCGCCCTCTCGCTCGTTGAGCGAGGAAATCCCTAGAACTTTCGCTGAGCGAGGGATAGCTCGTTGAGCAACCACTGCGAATTCCAGAATTTCTCAGCTGCGAACATTCAACTCCAAACACCCCAAATCTCCAAAATACTTCCATAAACATGATCTAAAGCATATATCTAAGATCATACTTCGATTATAACGATTTCTAACCGATTAATCTACCAATTTCTCACATTTTCACTAAAACCCTATATTCATCTTCTCTAAACTTCCATCAAAACCAAAACTCAACCAATCAAACACATACATAATCATACACAATATTAAGATAACAATGTTTATCACCCTTACCCGATTATACCGATTCCTAGGAGCAATCTTGAAGCTTTTCCAACTTTCCCTTTTTTCTCTTCTTTTTCTCTTCTCTCCTTTTCTTTCTTCTCTTTTTCTTTCTCTTCTTACCAACTTTTCTATTTCACTCTTTCTCACTCTCTTATATTCTCTTTCTTTCTATTTCTATTTTCTACTCTTTCCAACCAAATATCATTTTTCTCTCAAAAATACAAATTCTACTAATTTCTAACTTATCACTAATTAACAAATATCTAAAATACCCTTCAATCCAATTTTACCCGAAAATTCACAAATCGTTAAAATCACATATAATATCATATTATCACAATATTCACATTAACATATCATATTATCATGTTAATTTCACAATTAAAACAATTATCACCCAATAAAATAAAAGACTCAACAAAAATTCGGAAATAATCGAATCGGGGCGTTACACACTCCTTATATGTTTATCTTTTGCATACTTGTTTGAATTGTATTGACATCTTTCATATGTGAATTTGGTATGATCATACTTGAATTCTTATAATGTCATATTATTAATATGCCATTGTCTTTCATTCATTCATATCCTCTTTCATCTTTGACTTGTAATCTTAACTTGTTTGTTTTCTTCTTATGTGAACATGAACTTATTTTCTTTTCTTCATCTCATCTCATTATGAGCTAACTCATGCATCATTTGTATGTTCATTTCATATCATATTAGAATTCTAATATGTCATACCATTCTGAATTTGATGATTCATACATGCTTTCATTCATGTCATACCTCATATGAATTCATACTTCTTAAGGTGTGCCTTTTATGAAATTGTTTGTTCATTTGGTTCTTCTTTGACCTAGTTTGGTTTTCTTTAGGTACCTTAGGTTTCTTAGAATTTTGTTTTAGTTTGGTTCTTAATTGTATGGTTATTATACCTTAGGATCCCCTTCATGTGATTTCTTTGCTAGTTTGGCTTCTCTTTCACTTCTTATTTGAAATCGTGTTTCCTTTCTAACATTTCAGGGACTATGGTAAGTCATAAGAGTGTGGATGTGCATCCACATTATAACTTCTTCCTTTTTCTTTTAATATTTAAATTTTGTGTTTGATTAAGCATTTAAAATGCTTTTCTTGTACAATATTTTATCATCCCCCTTAGAAACAACTTAACTTCCATATTGGAAGTAAGTTGCTTTCTTCTCTTTCTTTTCCTTCTTCTTCTTTCTTCTTCTCTTTCTCTACCTTCTTTTAGGATACAGTTCTTATACTTCACTAACCCTAGGACATCCAAAAATGAAAACTCTTAGGATTGTTAGATTCTCTTTAGACTTTTACCTTTTGAGTCTCTTTTGAGACTTTCTCTTTCTCATCTCAAAACAAAAAGCTAAAAAACACCTAATAAAGGTTGAAATGAATTCTTGTGCCATAGCCTTATTCCATGGGGCACTTGAATCTATCCCATCTTGGGGTAATGTGAGCTTGTCTAGTAGGATGCACAAGTCTTCAACATGAAGTTCTTTCACAAAGAAATCTAAAAAACAATTCTTCACTCAAAAGTAACAAAAACACTTAATAAGTAAAGTAAGCTAGTGTGCTTGAGCCTCAATCCTTGGAATTAAGTTTGGGGATCTTCTCTGTAATACCCCATAATTTTAATTAAATGCTCTGGATAATATTAATTAAGATTAATAGTGTTCCGGTATGCTCTAAGAGTTTTCAATTAAAATAATTAGAGCAACCAAAGAACTTAAATTAATTAATTAGTATTATCTGACTCAGAGGTTTTATTAAATAATTGATTCAGAGACATTTTTGGATACTCTCAATTTGGACCAGTTAGTGTTACTATCTGATAGGTAATTGTTATTTTATAAAAAGAGAGAAATAAGGGTTATAAGAAAGAAGAAGAAAGTTGGTAAAGAAAGAAAGAATAAGAAAAAAGGAAGAGAAGTGAAAGAAGAGAAAGAAGGAGAAGAAGAAAACCCTAGAAGTTTAAAATCATGGATCATCATCATCATCATCCTTGTTCATCATCTTCATCAAACTCCTCGTCGATTGAAAGGTGGGTTATAGTTAGTACTTTTGTTTTAGAAGTTTCTTGAGTTTAGAGTTTTAGGTTAATTTGATAAAAATTGCTAAATCATGAAATCTAACGGATAAAATGCTGAAATAATCGAGTAGAATAGTCGGGTTACGTGTATATTAAACCTACTATGATTGCTTGGATGATCCATAGTGTTTTAGGTGAGTTTGGGTTGGTTTTGTGATGAATAAATGTGGTTTTTGAGCTTCTACAACATGGTTAATCAATTAACCAAATGGTTAACCGATTAACCAATGAAAAATGGTGTTATACGTGAAATTTAGACTGGTTAACCGGTTAACCAAATGGTTAACCAATTAACAGTGAGTCAATTGTGGAAAAATGTTTAAAACCCCGTATCTTTTGAACCGTAAGTCTGTTTTGGTCTCCGTTCGAAGCGTTGAAAAGCTACGACAATGTACTAACCAATGGTAGAGGAAAATATTAATTTTGAAGTGGGAAATATTTATTTATTTTATGGGATTTAACACTGTAAGTATTGGGAGAATATTATTTGGTTCTATCTTCAAAAATTCATAACTCCTTCATCACTTATCCAATTTATCCATTCTTTATATAGTTTTGAAGCTAATAACATGTACTATCTAATGAAACCAAGAAATATTATTTTGAGCCGACTTTTACCCAACTTATCTAATTAACCGTAATTATGTTAGTTAGGTAATTGTGAGATGTTTAGGACTACCCTGGGTTGACGCAAAACCGTTGGCGCGTAACACACGGTATCCTCCGTAAAGTCTTGAGTAAGTCTTAAGGTGGGTATTACATTGAGTCCCACGGGAAGAATCCGTAAAGGCTTGAGGTACCGTTGGTGAGGAGAGTAGTGACTTGAGGTGGGTATTATAGTGAATCCCACGGGAAGTCTTGCCCAAATTAAGGCTTGATGTGGGTATTACACTGATTCCTACGGGAAGCATGGTTTAAGCCTTAGGTGGGTATTACACTGAGTCCCACGGGAAGCATGGTTTAAGCTTGAGGTGGGTATTACACTGAGTCCCACGGGAAGCATGGTTTAGGCTCGAGGTGGGTATTACAATGAGTCCCACGGGAAGCATGGTTTAGGATTGAGGTGGGTATTACACTGAGTCCCACAGGAAGCATGGTAGTGACTTGAGATGGGTATTACAATGAGTCACACGGGAAGTCTTTCCCGATAAATTCTCGAGAAAGTCTTGAGGTGGGTTGCTTTGAGTCCCACGGGAAGCATCCGTAAAGACTTAGGTAGTGGCTTGAGGCGGGTATTACACTGAGTCCCACAGGAAGCCTTGTCAATAACACTTTGTAAACACCCCAAATTTTACCTCACTAATTTCAAACCATGGCTTGTGATCTTTCATGTTTGCATTAGCATAAGCATACCATCTCATATTGCATTTTTTGTTTCACTGCATAGTTCAAGTTCATCTTTATCTAGGGTTTGTGATCTGAGCAATCCAAGATTCCACCTGAGCCACCCCAAAAGCCTCAAAGTGTTCCAAGAGGGTCCATGTGTGTTATATCATCATATTGTGTCCCTCAAAGTTCATGGAAGTCAAGAGATCACAAGAACTAGCAAGGCATTGAAGCAAAGCTAGGGTTTTCACTACACAGATGACCAAAATTAGGGTTTTTGTTTCAGAGGCCTCAACTCCAAATTTTTGGGCCATTATTGTTTCTAATGTTTTTAAGATGTTATAAGGATCATGTGTACCAAGTTTGATGAAGAAATACATTGTGGAAGTCATCTGTTCACTGGGTAACTTTTTGAGCAAGTTAAGTCAAAATCAGGGCATCTGAGGCCCCCAACAATGGAACCAAAGGGGTATTTTCATCAAATTGAAGTTCTATGATATTTATTTGATCTTATAAGAGGTTGTAAGTTCACAATATTGAATACTTTTGAGCAATTTGCAAACTTGCCAAAAATGGAAATGACTTGTAATGGAAACTTTCCATTTTGGGAAAGTTTTTCAACCTCCTCTTTCTCACCCAAAAATGCTTCAAATGAAAAATTCATGGTCATGAAAGTTGTGGATTAGGTCTTTCCCTTTTCAAAAAGTACAAGAACATGTCTTGATTCATCCTAGAACTTAAGATATGACCTTTCAAAGTTGGCAAAAATCCTAAAATTTCAATTTTCATGTCAAAGAGGGATTTTGCAAAATGGCATGTTCAAGCATTCTAGTGACCTCTAATCAACTTCTACACTTCATAACATGCCTATGTGACTTCTAAACATCAGAATTGGACCAAGAACTTGGCATTTTTATGGCTTGATTCACAAGAAATGTCAAAGAGGGAAAATTGCATAAAGCATGATATCTCTTCATCCAAGCCATCCAGCTGCAATCTTTTGATCCAAAGGCCTTCCACAAAGCCAGCTGAGGCCAAACATGCCTTGGAACCACTCCTGCCATGACCCATGCCCATGGTACAACCAATGTTGACTTTTTTGCATTTCACACCATACCAATCAAACTGAGCCACACCAACTCCTCTGACCAATCACAATTGCTTATACTAACCCTAAGGAACACAAAGAACATAACACACAAGCCTGAAAGCATCCATAAACTCAGAATCACAAAACCCTCCATAACACTTCCTCTCTTCGAATTTCATCATACAACCACAAAAACTTTAAACTCTCTTCACCATTCAACTCAGCATCACCTAAGGAGCAAATCCCAACCATTAAAATGACCTGAAACACATCACACAACAAATACGATTTTTCACCTCTCATGACTGAACTTCAGAAAGAGGCCAAATAAACTTGTTCCAAGCTTCATATCATCCTCAGGGGGTTCATTGAAGTTGGTTTGCACAAGGGAGGAGGCTAGAAAGCCCAGAATCAGGAAGCTCAATCTCAGGTAACCTCAAGAACTTTTTTTCCAGAATCTTGTTTTCTTGTTAAAATATTGTTCTATATGTTGCACTGATCACGGGGATGTGTTTAGTTTTGAAAATGAGCAAGAAATAAGCATGTATTGACTCTCTGAAATTTTGCCCGTAAGACTTGATTGCTTCGATTCTCGTTGTTGTTGTGAAATAAATGAAATTTGTTGTTGGATTCTTGTTTGTTGTTGTCCGTTGATCATTTCTGGAGAGTTTGATGCGTTTTAGTGGCGTTTTGAGTGAGATGGCTTGAAGGTGTGGCCGGAGAAGATGACCGGAGCTTATCTCCGGTCACCTGAGATTAATTAGGGCTAATCTCCCCAGTTTGAATGTGGGTCGTAGGATTAAGATTAGGGTTAGTGTGTGTACGGTTAGGATTAAGTCATTAAACCCTAAATGTAAATAATTAATTTAAATCAGATTAATTAGCCAGATTGAATCCTGACCCTCCATAAACGCGTGCAGTCAACCCCTCCCTTTTAAGTTTGAATCTCAACCTTAGGATGCGTTTACTTTCTCATTTTATTCATTTTATTTTATTTTCTTTCTATTTCTTTTGCATAATTAATTAAAAATATCAAAAACTTTCAAAAAATATTTCCTTTGGGATTTTTGTTTCAAATATTTTTCTTAATCAGAAAATGATTTTTATTTTATTTTTTGCATTAAAAAGTATTTTTAAAATATTTAAATGTTATTTATAATTAATTAAAGTCTTTTAATTAATTAAAAATACATTTAGGTTTCTAAAAATCACCAAAAAAAATCATGAATCATCCCTTTGCATTTAGAAACATTTTCAAACTCTTCACACAAATTTCTTTTTAGGTTTGATCATAACTTGAGAATTTTCTTTGAATTTAGGGTCATTTAAATCATATTTTTGAACCCTAACTTGAAAAATTCTTTTCTGCCTAACCAAGAAGAGTTTGAAGATGATTCTTTTGGAATTGTTTTGTGCATAACAATTAGTTTATAGGTAATTTATCTCATGAATTTATATTGCATTTTTGAATTGATTTGCATTTTCCTTTGAGAATCATCCAAAAAACCCTAAAAACTTAGGAAATTCATAACTTTTGAGTGGTAAGGCTTATGACCTTCTCCTTTGGGGTGTGATATAGTATGGGGTTAGGGTTTGTTTGAGTGTGATTTCAAATTTTTATCATGTCATATGTTTCTGTTTGGTTCATGTGCATCTCATACTTCCATATAACCCTAATTTTACATGTTCATTTGCATTCATCTTGCATATGCATCCATACATGAACTTTCCATGACATTTCTTGCATTCATATGTCATCTTAGACATCTTAGGACATGTTAGAATCATTCTTGATCTTTTCTTCATTCATTTGCCATAATTTGCATCCATTTCATTTCATTAACTTTCATGAACTTTCAAACTTCAAAGCATGCTTACATGACATCTCATCTTTGTATAATCATACATATGCATTTTGTATGCCTTTGCATCATCTCACATGACATTAACATTGCATAAAAACTTCTGACTTTGGTCATATCATCTCATCTCATCTCATTTCATTTCATTTCTTTATGCTTTGTACCTTATGCATTCATGCTAACATTTTCAGGTGGTAAGTTACTTTGAGAAGTGGATTTTCCTTCACTTCTCACTTCTCTTCATCTCTTTCATATGCACTGCGTTTGTCTTTTAAGTGAACTTGTTCACTTGTGTTCATTCCTTCTCACTTTCTTTCTTTAAGTTACTTATCTTCTTCAATGAAGTAAGTAACTTATTTCTTCTGCTTCTCCCTCCTTTCATCTGCTTCTTCCATTGGTGGCTCCCTTGAAGATCTTTCTTAAGCCTTACAAACCATAGGAACATCCAAGCATGATAATAATTAGGGTTTTGATTAGTTCCCCCTAGCTTTTTACCTTTGAGTCTCCTTGAGTCTCTCTTCTCATCTTCATAATCAGAGACTAAACTCTTAAAGTTTTAGGACTTTGGAATTAGGGTTATGCCTGCATCCTTCTCTTAAGATGGAGTGTATAACTTTAATCCTAAGTGTTAAACCTTTAATTTTTTTAAACCTCTTAATCAAGTCACATTAATAATCACTAAGACTTAATCTTGTAACTTGGGCCTTACATTAGGGTTCTAATTCTTCCTTATGGTTAAGAAGGACTAACCCTAGTGTTTAATGAACAAGTCCCCCTCAAGTTGTCTTACAAATCATAAAACTTATTTCTTAATCTCACCCTTAATTAAAATCCACTTAATAAAGGCTTTGTTATATAATGAATTTAATCCCTAACCATGGATTAAGTTGAGGTATCTTCCTCAGCTTAAGTTTTCTCATCTATTATCCTTCTATTAGGATGGTGTAATGAGCCCACTAATCTGTGATTAGAGATTAAAATCATTACTTAACACTAAACAAAAACCCAAAAACATCTAAATAATCACAAGTAGGTTAATGATCTTAATCCTACATCATCATGGCAATTAAGTTGAGATGCTTATCTCATACTTAAGTATTCTCATTATCCCTAATCAGGGAGGATATAATGAGTTTACAAGCCCTTGATTTAGGCTTAAGCTCATAATCTTATGCAAAACACCAAAAACAATAACAAAACTGAAAACACAAAAACAAACAATAATCGTCTCCTCCGGGATTCTTTTCTCATCACACTCATTCACAAACGAGAACTTGCTTCTTCCGTCTAATGCAAGACAGTTAGCACTTGAGCCAGACGAGTCATACACTTGAGCATAGACAAGTAAGCAGTTCATAGTCAATTTTATCTTTCAGTCTCTTTGAGTCGAACTACGGTGTTCTGACTTCCTCATTACACGAGAGGATACGTAGGCATAACTTAACTGTTATCGAACAAAAGTTTATTTGTCATCCCCCTCTTCCAACTTTCTTTTCAAAGCCTCAGCTCCTGAGCATTCATCCTTTTTCACTGAAACTTGTACATTTCTTTTCCAGCTTTTACACACAGATAGCACCTACACTACCCCTTTAAACACAATCTTTTAAGCGTGGATCCCGTCGAGTACGACGGACAATCTGGGTGCTAATACCTTCCCAGGTTGTAACCAACCCCCTTTCTCAGTTTCTCTGGTTCACAACCGTCTTATCCATCTCTTTCTAGGTTTATGCAGCATTACCTTTCCCTTGGGATAAAAATGCCTAGCTGGCGACTCTATTCATTTCACTTCATTTTCTCCTTTTGCCGACCGTTCGCGTCTGTACCCTATCTGACCCGGTGTCTTTTTGGGGGAGCGACAGCTTAGCGACTCTGTTGGGGACCTTATATTGCAACCAGGGCTTCTGGTTCTTTTTGTAGGGTCCTCCTAGCGCTTGTTTGATTTGTGTTTACGGCGGTGTTATGTGCTACTTGTGCTTATTATTTATTGCTTTATTTATTGCTTTCTGTACAGCTTTATTTATTGCTTTCATTTACAGTTTTATGCATTTCATACTGTCATTATCATCTGTGTTGGATCTGCTGTTTCCTTGGTGGGAGGGATTATTGAGTGATTAAGGTTCCATACCGGGGACCTGAGTGACACATAGGATATAGTGGCTTCATATTCTTTCCCATTCCATTTCGGTCTGGTGCGGGAATATGAAACACGGTTCAGACATGGGTTTCTTCTTGAGAACTCTGTGCTACGGATTTCCTATAATACTAGGGCTATCTGGGAAGCCTGCTAAGTCTGGATGACCTTTTATGACCTTCAGCATCTGAGGTGAATTAGAGGAGGATCCTTTATGGTTATTGTAAACACTGTACCTCCGGGTTAGAAGTGTTTGCACTTCTCATAACTGATCCAAGTCTAAGGATCCTTGTTCTAGAACAATACATGTGAGGGGGTTGGGATGTTTACAAGTTTGCAGGAACCCTTGGCCTCATCATACCCTTGTTACTAATGTTGTTTAAAGGTTGTATCATTTTGGACAGTTCTTGTGAAACCCTGGACTTGTGACTCTTTATTTGAGTCCCCCACCTGGTTACTGGTTTTCTAAGCCTCCATCCGGACTTATGAACACACATGGACTCTATCAAGGCAGATAACAGATCCATCACTTGATCAAAAACCCTTTGCATGTCATTCTGCATACATCATTTTGCATCATTTAACATTTGCCTATTTATTTTACAAGGTATCCACCTTCTTATCCTTGGTTCGGTTTTGACCTGTTCTACTGCTCAGATTCCTCCAGTTACCTCCATCAGAGATTCTTCTCTAGCACCTTCACCAGTTTGTCTTCATCAAAGACTCTTCTCCAGTTGTCTTCATCAGAGACTCTTCTTCAGCATCTTTTTCAGTGACCTTCATCAGCAATTACTCTCAGTCTTCCTCACCAGCATCCATTGTCAGCATGGACACCTCCAGGAAGAGCAACATCACCTATCATTTCTTTGAGCTCACTTTGACAGGCATCAGACAGATCCAATCTCTCATCACTCCTGATCATGTCCCTTTATTCGGGGAACATTATGGAGGCATATTGGACATGATCATGGACCTGGATGCATCCCAGAGGAGCATGATCCACACTTGCTTGCAGTTTTATGATCCTCCTCTCAGATGTTTCACATTCCCTGATTTTCAGTTGAGACCTTTGCTAGAAGAATTTTCCATGTTGTTAGGTGTCCCCATCAGGAGAGGGATTCCTTTCAACCCTGAGATGGTTGCTCCCAAGAATGAAGATATAGCTAAGGCCTTGCACTTGGAGCCTACCCTCATTGGTCAGAGCATGACCACCAAGGCTTGAATCCCATGCCTTCACTTGGACTTCTTGATCTCTCAGGCCACCCTGCATGCTGCAGTAGGGAAGTGGGATGTTGTTTATGCACTTCTAGCCCTCAACATATAAGGAGTTATCTTGTTTGCAGACGAGCCAAAGTTTGTAAGCAAGAATGCTATTCACCTGTTCTTACTAAGGAACCCAGTTCCTACCTTGCTTGGAGACTTCTATTATTCATTGCATCAAAGGAATGAGAAGAAAATGGGAAGACTGGTCAGATGTTGTGCACCCCTTTTCTACTATTGGTTGTTAAGGCACTTACCGAAGTCAGAAACTTTCCTGAATCCTCATCAGCCCAGGAACTGGGCTAAGAGATTGACTGCCCTTACATCAGAAGACATCAGATGGTGCACTCAGAGCACCAAGGGCAAATATATCATTACTAGTTGTGGGCAATATCCCAATGTACCCTTAATTGGAGTAAAAGGTTGCATCAACTAAAACCCTTTTCTTTTCAAGATACAATTAGGGTATGCTTTGGTACATCCCCCAAGAGGGAAAGACTTGACAGAGACCCTCTATTGTGACATTCAGCACAACTCTGCTAATGTCAGACAGGCAGCCTGGGCCTGGGACAATATTCAGACTAAGGGAACAACTATCCTTGGCAAGTGTAACAACATAGCTTCAGCACAGTATCTTGATTGGTCTCGTACCAGGGCACAGATCACCCGGATGCCATTCACCATAGAGGATACACCTGGACCATCAGCAGTGCAGCCTGCAGCCACTGTCAGTTTAGAGGAGTTTGAGAAATTGAAGGAAAGAAATACTCAACTTTCTGAAGCCTTGAAGACCCTATGGGAGAGGAATGACAACCGTCTAGATAATGAAAGGTTAGAAAGGCTCCGGATTGAGCAATTGACCAAGATTGAGAAGACAGATGACTATATCAGAAAGGCCAGAGCAGGGGAACTAGTACTGAAGAATTCTTGCAAGGAAGCTAAGACTCAGAAGGCCATAGCCGAGCATTACTTAGAAGAGAGTTAGGCTAGGTGGATCAGGACCACTGAGGCTCGTGCACAAGAAGATCAAAGAACCCAGGCTAGGATAGAGTAGCGGGAGGCTAGTGAGAAGAAGAACCAGGAGGCTTTGTTAGCAGCACAGAAGGAGATCTCTGAGTTGAAACTCCGGGCGGGGTTAAAAAGGTCAAAGGATCAGGATAAGCACAAGAAGTTGACCAGTGCCATTGCCACCAGGAACCTCCTCATCAGGACCATTACGGAGCACCCAGTAGGTCCAGTGACTGAGGCTTTCCTGAAGGAAGTCAGAGAGGATGACTTTGGACTGGATCTTTGATTTCCTTGTACTTGTATTTCCTTTTGTCTGTACTTTTGATTTTGTTGTTATATTTTGACCCACCATGGGGACTTTATTGTAATCAAACTATGTATCTTCACAATTTTGTAATATATGGTTTTTATTATTCTGTGGGTTTAATCTCTCTTCAACATCATCATTTCCTCGAGGTCTGGAAAGGTCAAAACCAAAGAACCAAACCGGATACCCTTGGAAGACAAATAGGCATCCTGCATTGCATACTAACATATTCTCTTTGTTTTGTAGGTTTTTGTTTTGTTGTTGTTTCTCACTTTGTTGTGATTTCAGAAAACATTGCTCGCAGAAGAGTATTCCTTGTCAATAGAGTGCACCGGTATCCGACAAGAAACAACCTTCCGGGATTACAAATGGATCAGGTTCAACAGGACTTGACTGATGTGAGGACCCAAATGGCCAATGAGAGGACAGAGATGAGGGACCAAATGAATCAATTCATGGCAGTGATGACTGGTTTGGCTCAGAGCCAGGAGAGACTAAGGGAGTTAGTCGAGCGGCAAACTCCCGAGGAAAACCATCCAGGTACAGGGGGTACCAGTTACAACAATCACGTACAACCTCGTACTGATCCACCTCGTACTGATCCACCAGAGTTTGGACCTCATCTGAACCCAAACATCAATGTTATAAGAAACACCCAAGGTAACACTGGAGGGAGGACCTTGCAGGAAGACCCTCAAGAAGAACAATTTACTGTGGTTGGGGATGGAGACGAAGTTTACGATCGTCGGTTGGATGAAATTGCAGAAAAGCTAAGGTCTCTTGAATCCCAAAACTCTTTGGGTTTTAATGTCATGGACATGAGATTAGTGGAGGGGGTTAGAATTCCTTATAAGTTCAAACCTCCTTGTTTTGAAAGATACAATGGCACATCCTGCCCATGTACCCATTTTCAGTCTTTCCTGGGGAGATTGAAAGCCTACACCATGGATGAGAAGCTGTGAATGTTTTACTTTGAGGATAGCTTGACAGAGGCATCCCGAGAGTGGTATTCCCATTTGACCAGGGCCACAGTGAGAAATTGGAAAGACTTGGCAGAAGCTTTCATCCGTCAATATAAGTATAATCTGGACATGGATCCAAACAGAACCCTTCTGATGGGAATGTCATAGTCTTCCCGTGAAAGCTTTAGAGAGTATGCCCAAAGGTGGAGGCAACTAGCTACTGCCATTCAACCCCCGATGTCAGAAAGGGAGATGGAAGATATGTTCATGAATACTCTTCAAGGTACCTATATTGACAGATTGATTGCATTTTCTTCCACCAGCTTTGCAGACATGGTGATAGCTGGGGAAAGAATTGAGAGCTTACTGAAGATGGGAAAGATCTCCGATAACGGTGCCAGTTCAAGCAGTGAAAGGAAGCCATTTGCTGGGCCCCGTAGATCTGGTGAAACAAATTTTGTACATATGGGAAGAGGAAGACCCCAATATCTGCCCAGATCAGTTGTTGCCGTCACTATTCCTACTCCACCTCCTCAATACACTCAACAACCACAACACTTTCCTCAACAGCCATAGTTTCCTCAACAAAGATCCTACAACAACAATAACAACAATCAACAACAACGCCCTTTCCAACAACGGCCATCTCAGATCAACAGGGTGATTGACCCTATTCCAATGTCATATGCCACATTGCTGCCACAACTCCTAAAGCTCAATCTTGTTGAGTTGAGGACATTGGCTCCACCTGATCCTCAGAACCTTCCGAGAAATTACGATGTCAATGCTAGGTGTGCTTTTCATTCTAATGCACCTGGTCACTCCACGGAAAAATGCAGGGCTCTGTATATGAAGGTCCAGGATCTGGTAGATTCAAAGGCCTTGAACTTTGCACCACCTCCCAATGTCATGAAAAATTCTATGCCAAGCCACACTGGGCCAAGGATTAATGCTATAGAGGAAGACTTACCCGTGAGTTTGATTGAAGATATTGCAAGTATTCAGACACCACTGGCAGAGGTTAAAGCTCAGCTTTTGAGATGCCAAGTGTTTCCAGGCTGTGAGGCCTGTTGTGAATTGTAAACACCCCAAATTTGCCCTCACCCATTCACACCATGGCTTGTGATCATTTCATATGCATAAACTCAATCATATTATCTCATATCTCATTTTTGATCCACTGCATAGATTCAAAGTCATCTGCACCTAGGGTTTGTGATCTGAGCAATCCAAGAGCTTCTTGAGCCACTCCAAAGGTCAACAATCACTTCAAAGGGGTCCATGTGTGTTCTTATATCATATCACATCCTCTCAAAGTCAAAAATGCCAAAGAATCACAAGAACTGGGATTGGTGTGGATGCAGAGCCAAGTTTGACTGCACAGTTGACCTAAAATTAGGGTTTTGGTTTCAGAGGCCATAAATCCAAATTTTTTGGTCATTCTTGTTTCCATTGGTCTCTATATGGTATAGGGAGTATGCATATCAATTTTCATGAAGAAATTCCATGGGGAAGTCATCTGATCAAGGGTTGACTTTTCAGACAAGTCAGTGTAAAATCAGGGCATCTGAGGCCCCCAATGACCCAACCAAGGGGTGATCTTCATCATTTTGAGTGTATATGGTATTTATTTGATCATGGAAGAAGGTTGAAGTTCACAAAAATCAAGAATTTGAAGTTTTTGCAAAGTTGACTTTTTTGGGCATAGTTGACTTTTCAAGAATATGTCATTTTAGGTCATTTTTCAAGCCTTGATTTTTGATCCAAGAAAGCTTCAAATGGAAAAACCTTGGTCATGAAAGTTGTAGATCACATTTTTCCCTTTTCAAAAAGTACAAGAACATGATCTAATTCTTCTTGGATCAAAAGTTATGGTGTGACAAAGTTGGCCAAAATCACTAATTTTCAAGACATGCCTCAAATGAGAAATTTGCAAAATCATGAACCAAGGCCATTTGTAACTTCTAGTTCACTTCAAACCAATGTACAAACATCACATGAGTCCTAAAAGTCAGAATTGAACCAAAAATTCTCATGTTTCATGGCTTATGGAATGGGAAATCACATGTGAACCAAAAAGCACCAACTTGCAAAACTCATGATTGCACTTCCTACCACTTGCTACATTGGATGCTGAACTTGGCTAGCATCTCACCTCACCATGCTGCGCCAGCCCTAGCTCTTGTACCAAGCCTAGCACCAAGCCATACCTTTCCTTACAAAAAGTTGACTTTTGGCAAAAGCAAACATCCCAATCACAGCAGGCCATGTCACATCCTCTGGCCAATTGGGATTGTTTATACTTTCCATTTGCTAGCAAAACATAATACCAAGCCAAGCTGAAACAGGCCAGAACACAACATTCACAAACACACTCCATTTTTCATTTCCCTTCGAATCTGCCTCCACAACACACAAACATTCAAACCAGCTTCACTAATCATCTCACCATACTCCATTAAGCCTAAACCAACAAAGAACCAAGTCTGAATCAAGCCAAAACATTGCTTCTCCATTTTCACTCCATGCTTGCAGTTTCATTCGAAACTCACTCCACAGGCCATAAACATCCAAACAAACTCCACAAACCTTCTTAAAACATCACCCTGATCACAAAGAATCACTCACATTGGCCTGAAACTGCCTGCATCACCATTGCCATTTTCAACTGAGCTTGAGCAGAAGCTGTTCAAACTCTTCATCTAGCCAGCATAAACTTCTCCAAAGCATTCAAGCATCATCAAGAGGTCATAAAGAGTGGGTTTCACAAGGAGGGGAGGTCAGAAAGTTGCTGGAGTGAAAGCTTCGAATCTCAGGTAGCTCAAGAACTTTTTTTCCAGAAATGGATTTTTAAGTTCTAAACTTGTTCTCCATGCTTCACTAATTATCCTGGTGCTTTTAGTTTTGAAAATGGTGATGAAATGAGAATTTAATTGCTCTCTGAAACTCTGTGACCTAAAAATTTGTTTTGCTCGATTCATGAGTTTGGGGAAGAATAAATTTGTTTTGATTGGGGGTTTTGGTTCGTGAGTGAGTGGGGATCATTTCCATGTTTTTAGATTTCGTTTTAGTTAGGTTTTGAGAGTTTTAGGGATTTTCAGGTGGGCTTCCCACCGGAGAAGACGACCGGAGGTCTTCTCCGGCCACCTGAAAGTCATTATGCCCTAATCCCTGTAATTAATTTCATTTGAATGTGGGGCGTTAGATTGGTTGACTCCATTGACCTCCCGCGCGCATGAAGGGCCCAGATCATTTTGCTTAGCCCTAATCCACGTTCATTAATTAATTAAATCATAATTAGGCTAATTAACTCAGATGCAACCCCAGCCGTCCAGATGCGCGCTGGTCAACACTTTTGAACCCAGAAGCAATCCTAGCCTCTCCTTCTGATTACTTCTCCATTTATTTATTTATTTTCATTTCTTTTTCATTAAATTTGCATGATTTATTTAAAATAGCAAAACTTGTTTAAAAATTATGAAACTTTTTCTCCAGAGTTTTATTAATTTTTATGACACAAAAATATTTTTGTTTTTATTTTTAGCATTAAAAAAGTATTTTTAAATATTTAAAGGATTATTTTTAATTGATTAATGGGAATTAATTTATTAAAAATACTTTTAGGTATTTAAAAATCACCAAAAAATTCATGAAATGTTCTAAGACATTTAGAAACATTGTCCAACCTTCAAACCAAATTTCTTTTTTGATCTTGATGCATTTTGAGAATTTTTCATTGAATTAAAATCATTTTTGTGCATTAATTTGATCCATAGTTCAAAAAATCATTTCTGCCTATTCATGAGGAGTTGGACATTGATTCTTCTTGCATTGCATTATGTTTAGCATGTAGTTTTTGAGATAAAATGGTCATGATTTGATCTTGCATTTTCAAATTGTTTGACATTTCTTTTGTTTGGAAACCCTAAAAACCCTAGAATCTTGTAAATATCATAACTTGAGATTGGTTGAGAGTTGAGACCTCTCCTTTGGGCATTGGTTTAGTATAGGATTAGGGGTCCTTTGTGTGGCATTTTCCATTTTTTATCTTAGGGTTTGCTTCTGATTTTGGTTTGTGTTTGATGTTTGATTCATAAACCCTAATTTGGGCTTCCATATGCATCCATCTTGCATTCTCTTGCATACCATGACTTGCCATGACATTTCAAGCATCCATTTGATTCATTTGACATCATAAGACATATTGAAAGCATGTTTGATCATTGCATCATGTATTTGCCATGTTGTATGCCATGTGCACTTCATAACTTTTCATGTATGTTCTTGGTTCTTAACTTGCCTCATTTGCATTCATAAACTTGTATGATCATTTCCATGTGCTGCCTCATGTTTGTAGCATCTCATAGTATCATTAGCATCATGTATATGCTTCTGGTTTTGTTTCTCATCATGTCATCTCATCCCATTTTGGCATTGCATTGCATTCCTTTTCTAACATTTCAGGTGGTAAGTGAACTTGAGAAGTGAATTTGCCTTCACTTCTCATAACTTTTCTTTTCATCTCTCTTGCATCCATTGCTGCATTTTCTATATGTGTTTGAGTTTGAGCTTGCTCAATCTTCTTGTTCCCACCTTCTTTCTTCAAGTGACTTGACTTCTTGAATGAAGCAAGTCACCTTGCTTCTCCTGATCCTTTCATCTGCTTCCTGGTGGTTCCATTGAAGATCTTCTTTTGAAAACCTCACAAACCTTAGGAACAACCAAGCATGACAATGATTAGGGTTTTGATTAGTCTCCCCTCTTAGTTTTACCTTTGTGTCTCTTTTGAGTCTTCTCTCCTCACCTCATAATCAGGGACTAAACCCTAAAGGCTTTAAGGCTTTGTGATTAAGCTTATGCCTGCATCCTTCTCTTAGGATGGAGTGCATAACTTTAATCCTAAGTGTTAAACCCTTAATGTGTTTAAATCTCTTAATCAATCCACTTAATAATCATCAAGACATCACACTTGTAACTTGGGCCTTGCATTTGGGTTCTAATTCTTCCTTAATTGGTTAAGAAGGACTAACCCTAGTGTTAATGGACAAGTCCCCCTCAAGTTGTCTTACAAATCATAAAATCCACTTCATCATCATACCATTAAATAAAATCCACTTAATCAAAAGCTTGTTTTGTCATGAGTTTAATCCCTAATCATGGATTAAGTTGAGGAGCTTTCCTCAGCTTAAACATTCTCATCTATTATCCTTCTATTAGGATGGTGTAATGAGTCTGTTTAATCCCTGATTATGGCTTAACCTCATTACTTAACACTAAACAAAAACACCAAAAACATCTAAATAATCACAAGTAGGTTAATGATCTTAACCCTACATCAAAGGTGATTAAGTGTGAGAAGCTGACTTCACACTTAAGGTATTCTCATTACCCCTAATCAGAGGGAAGATGTGATGAGTTTACTAAATCCATTGGTTTAGGCTTAAGCTCATTAACTTATGACAAATCCAAAAGCAATAAAAGACTGAAAACACAAAAACAAATAATAATCGTCTCCTTCGGGATTCTTTTCTCATCTCATTCACTCACAAACGAGAACTCGCTTCTTCCGTCTAATGCAAGACAGTTTGCACCTGAGCCAGACAGGTCATACACTTGAGCATAGACAAGTAAGCAGTTCACAAGTCAATTCATCTTTCAGTCTCTTTGGGTCGAACTACGGTGTTCTGACTTCCTCATTGCACGAGAGGATACGTAGGCATAACTTAACGGTTATCGAACAAAAGTCTCTGTATATTCCCCCTCTTTCCAGCATCACTCTTTTAGCCTCATTATCTTGAGCATATTCTCATTCCTACACTGACACTTTCATATTTCACTTCACTTTTCCCTTGCACTGACACCTGTACATTCTTTTCCAGTTACTTTATACACAAATTGCACTGACACTACCCCTTTAAAACACAAATCTTTCAAGCGTGGATCCCGTCGAGTACGGCGGACAATCTGGGTGCTAATACCTTCCCAGGTTGTAACCAACCCCCTTTCTCAGTCTCTCTGGTTCGCAACCGTCTTATCCATCTCTTTCTAGGCCTATGCAGCATTGCCTTTCCTCCGGGATAAAAATGCCTAGCTGGCGACTCTATTCATCTCCAGTGAGTTCACGGCTGTGTGTTCTCATTGTCCCTCTCGCCGACCGTTCGCGCCTGTACCTTTATTTGGGCTAGTCCCATTTATCGGGAGCGACAGCTTGGCGACTCTGCTGGGGACCCTTATACTGCAACCAGGGCTTCTGGTTCTTTTTGTGGGTTCCTCCTAGCGCTTGTTTTATTTGTGTTTACTGGGGTGTTATGTGCTTATTTGTGTTTGTGTATTTGTATTTATTTTGTACAGTTTTGTTTATTGCTTTCTTTATAGCTTTGCATTATATCATATTGTCATACTGTGCTGCTGGCTGGATCTGTTGTTTGCTTTGATGGGTGGGTGTTCCATTGAGAGTTAAGGTCCTATACCTGGGACCTGAGTGACACCTAGGCTAGAGTGAATCATATTCTTTCCCATTCCATCTCGGTCTGGTGCGGGAATATGAAACACGGTTCAGATATGGGTTTCTTCTTGAGAACTCTGTGTTGCAGATTTCCTGCAATGCTAGGGCTATCTAGGAAGCCTGCTAAGTCTGGATGACCTTTTAGTATTGACCTTCAGAAACTGAGGTGAATTAGAGGAGGAACTTTTATGGTTATTGTAAACACTGTACCTCCGGGTTAGAAGTGTTTACACTTCTCATAACTGATCCAAGTCTGAGGATCCTTGTTTTAGAACACCACCTGTGAGGGGGTTGGGCTGTTTACAGGTTTGCAGGTACCTTGACCTCAGAATACCCTGTTACTTTGTTTGATTAAGAATACTCCATGTTGGAACAGTTCTTGTAATTCTAAACCCTGGACATGTGACTCTTTATTTGAGTCCCCCACCTTGGTTACTGGATTTATAGACCTTCATCTGGAATTCTTGAACATACTTGGACCTATATCAGGGCATTTGATCAGTTCCAGCTCAGTCACAGACCCTTGCATATCATTTGCATACATAATCATTGCATCATATTGACATTTGCTTATTTGTGTTTCAGGGTATCCACCTTCATTTTTGGTTTGGTTTTGACCCTATCTTCAGTATTGACCTATCTTCATCAGCATTTGCTTCAGATATCTACTTCAGTTATCTGCACCAGCCAATCAGTGGTTCATTCTTCAGTGTTATCATCAGCACCTGTCTCCACTCATCTTCAGCATCATGGCTCCCAAAAAGAGCAACATCACCTATCACTTTTTCCAGCCAGAGCTATCTGACATCAGGAGGATTCAAATCCTGATCACTCCAGATCGCATACCATTGTTCAGGGAACACTACGGAGATATACTTGATATGGTTATGGATCTGGACCCTTCACAGAGAAGCTTGATCCACACCTGCATTCAGTTTTATGATCCCCCATTGAGGTGTTTTACTTTTCAGGACTTTCAGCTGGGCCCTCTATTAGAAGAATACTCATCATTGATTGGTCTGCCTATCAGGGGTGGAATCCCTTTCAACCCTGAGATGGTCTTTCCCGGTAATGGAGAAGTAGCAAAGGCTCTGCATCTGGAACCTGTTTTGATTGAGCAGCATATGACTTCTAAAGCTGGAATCCCTGGTTTTCATCTGGACTTCTTGATCTCTCAAGCTACCCTGAAAGCTTCTTTAGGAGAGTGGAAAGCTGTCTGTGCTTTATTGGCCTTGAGTATATATGGAATTATATTGTTTGCAGATGAGCCTCGATTCATTAGCAAGAATGCAATCCATCTGTTCATCTTGAAGAACCCAGTGCCCACTTTATTGGGGGATCTCTACTACTCAGTGCATCAGAGGAATGAAAAGCAGAGGGGAAGATTAGTGAGGTGTTGTGCTCCATTGTTCCACACTTGGCTTCTCAGGCATCTACCCAGGACAGATGCATTTTTGAACCCTCATCAGCAGAGTAACTGGGCTAAGAGACTCACTGCTCTAACTTCAGCCAATATCAGATGGTGCACCCAAAGCACCAAGGGCAGGGATATCATCACCAGCTGTGGGCATTTTCCCAATGTGCCCCTAATAGGAGTTAAGGGTAGTATCAATTACAACCCTCTGCTGTTTAGAAGACAACTGGGCTATGCACTGGTCCACACTCCTAAGGCACAGGACTTGGTTGAGACTCTTTATTGCGAGAACAAGATTAATCTGGCTATTGTTAGGCAGGCTGCTTGGGCCTGGGATAATGTTCAAACCAAGGGAGTAATCATTCTGGGGAAGTGCAACAATGTGGCATCAGCACAATATTATGAGTGGTCCTATGCCAGGGCCCAATTCTCTGGAATGCCCTTTACTATAGAAGATATGCCTGAATCATCTTCAGCACCACCCCTTGCCACTGTCAGTTTGGAGGAGTTTGAGAGTTTGAAAGAAAGAAATGAAAAGTTAACTCAAGCTTTGCAGAAGACCCTCCGGGAGAGGAGTGATGGTATGAGGGAGGTTGAGAGATTGGAGAAGTTGAGAGTGGAGCATCTGGTTAAGATTGAGAAGTCTGGGGATTATATCAAAAAGTCTAAGGCTGGAGAACAAATTCTGAAGAATGCTTGCAAAGAAGCCCAGTTCCAGAGAGCAAGGACAAACTTGTATCTAAAGGAGAGCCAGGCTAGGTGGGTCAGGATCACCGAGGCTCGTACTCTGGAGGACAAGAGAGTTCAAGACAAGATGGAGCAACTGGAAGCTGGTGCAAAAGAACAACAGGAGGCCCTGGCAGCGGCCCAGAGGGAGATATCAGAGCTAAAGATCAAAGCAGGAGTGAAGAGGTCAAAGGACCAAAGTCAGCACAAGAAGCTAACAGCAGCTGTTACGACCCGGAATCTCCTCATCAGGAATCTCACGGAGCGTCCGGCTGATCCTGTGACCGAAGCACTTCTCAAGGAAGTTCGTGAGGATGAGTTTGGTCTTGGTGTTTGACCATTTGTTTGTTGTTGCTTTCATTCCGTGTATTTTTCATTTTTCTTGTAATGTATTTTGACCCCTCAGAGGGCTTGTATTTGTAAACAAACTATGTACCATTTTGTCTTTTGTAATATATGCATTGGTTTGTTCCATCCGAGTTTCACTTCAAAAGCAACATCAACAGCATCTTCGAGGGTCTGGAAGGGTCAAAACTGAATGCCAAACCGGATACCTTGAAAACAAATAAGCATACTGCATTGCATGCTAACACTTTTGTTTGTTTTGTAGGTTTTTGTTTTATTGCCACTAACTCTGTTGTGATGTTCAGGAACTATTGCTCGGCGCCGAGTATTTCCCCTCAACCGTCCGCACCGTTATCCGACCCGTAACAATCTTCCGGGCATTCAAATGGATCAGATGCAACAGGACCTTACTGAGGTCAGAAATCAAATGGCAAACGAAAGGCTAGAAATGAGGAATCAAATGACGCAGTTTATGGAAGTAATGAACAACATGGCTCAGAGCCAAGAAAGATTGAGGGCCATGGTGGAAAGGCAGAATCAAGAAGATCCACATATAGGGACTGCCGGCACTAGCAACAATGAAAGGGTCCAACCCCATGTTAACCCTCCTGTATTTGGCCCCCACCTTCATCCTGAGGTCAATATTCCTGCAAATGTTCAAGGGACTGCCACTGCAGCCAGGGTACTTCAAGAAGACCCCCAAGAGGATCAGTTTACAGTAATGGGTGCTGGGGAAGAAGCTTATGATAGAAGGTTGGATGAGATAGCTGAGAAATTGAGGTCCTTAGAATCTCAAAATTCTTTGGGTTTCGATGTCATGGACATGGGCTTGGTAGACGGGGTCAGGATCCCCCATAAGTTTAAGCCTCCTTGTTTTGAAAAATACAACGGGACCTCATGCCCCCGGACTCATTTACAATCATTTCTGGGGAGGCTGAAGGCTTATACTATGGATGAGAAGCTCTGGATGTTCTATTTCGAAGACAGCTTGACTGGAGCGTCAAGAGAATGGTACTCTCACTTGACAAGGGCAACTATTAGATGCTGGAAAGACCTGGCTGAGGCCTTCATCAGACAGTATCAGTATAACTTAGACATGGCACCCAACAGGACCCTCCTAATGGGAATGTCACAGTCGTCAAGGGAAAGTTTCCGAGAATATGCCCAGAGATGGAGGCAACTGGCTGCTGCTGTTCAGCCACCTATGTCTGAAAGGGAAATGGCAGATATGTTTATGAACACCCTTCAGGGGACTTACATTGACAGGCTGGCTGCTTTCTCTTCCACTAGCTTTGCGGATGTTGTCATAGCTGGGGAGAGAATTGAAAGCTTATTGAAGATGGGTAAGATCTCAGACAACGGTGCAAGCTCGTCCAGTAGTACAAGAAAGCCTTTTGCAGGCCCGAGAAGAGCTGGCGAGACCAATGCCATCCACACCAACAGGGGCAGGCCCCAATATGTTCACAGGTCAGTGGCAGCAGTCACCATTCCCGCTCCGGCTCATCCTCAACCAGTTTATCAACCTCCGCAACAAAACTATCAACCACAACCGCAGTACCATCAACAGAATCAGTATCCTCCGAGAAATTACAACAACAGCAACACCACCAACAACAATAGCCAGCAAAGGCCATTCCAGCAGAGGCCTTCTCAAGCCAACAGGGTAATCGATCCGATCCCTATGCCATATGCTACACTGCTGCCACAACTCCTGAAACTCAACCTAGTTGAGCTAAGGACGTTGGCACCTCCAGATCCCAACAGTCTACCCAGGAATTATGATTCCAACGCCAGATGTGCCTTCCATTCAAATGCACCTGGCCACAGTACAGAAAAGTGCAGAGCTCTGCATATGAAGGTACAAGACCTGGTAGACTCTAAAGCTCTGAATTTCGCACCACCACCCAATGTCAATAAGAACCCGATGCCAAACCACGGTGGTCCCCGAATTAACGCTATTGAAGAAGACAAACCGTCTTATTTAATAACCAGTGTGGGTCAGATCCGGACACCGTTGGTGGAAATTAAGGCTCAGCTCCTCGAATGTCAAATGTTCCCGGGGTGTGAGTTGGGGTGTGCTTACTGCAATATTTCAGTCAATGGGTGCGATAACCTGAGGAATGGCATAGATGGTCTCATTCAGAGCGGCCAACTTCAAATCACCACATCATTTCCAACAAATCCAGCAATCACATCAGCAACAGCTCCAGAACCTCCTACAACTGCAACAACCATTGTTCCTGACAATTCTTCGGTTTCATCAACAAGTACTTCATCTATTATCTCCACTGATCAGTTACCAATAAATTTTTCTTCTACAACTCCAGCACCACTCCATTTTGAAACTCCTACGACAACAACATCCATCCTCCCATTAATGTCTCCTACAACACCAGCAACAAATCATGAAGATGTCTCAACTGTCACAATATTTTATGATCCTGAAAACAACTCTGCCTACAACTCAGAAAGTGCTGCTCCCATCAGAGCACCGGTCACAATTTATTACGATCCACAGACTATCACAATTCCTTCCGCAGCTGCAGTCAGTCCAGTCACTATCACGGTACCTGGACCAATGCCTTATGAAAGCAGCAATGCCATCCCGTGGCATTACGGCTCTGACCTGTACTGTGAAGGACAAAGAATCACTTTTGAATCATCAACCCCTGCACCACAAATTGACAATGTGGGAGGAGGCGGAGGCTTCACTCGAAGCGGACGTCTTTTCGCCCCACAAATTCAGAGACCCACTGCCGAAGCAGAAGCTGCCGCCAAGGCAAAAGGGAAGAGCCCTGTGCAGGAAGATCAAACTGTCAAAGAAGCTTTGAAAACACCCTTTGACCAAGAGGTTGATGAGTTCATGCGAATCATCAAAAAGAGTGATTATAAAATAGTGGATCAGCTTCATCAGACGCCTTCCAAGATCTCAATCCTATCATTGCTTATGTGCTCCGAAGCCCATCGGAATGCACTACTCAAGGTTTTGCACGCAGCTTACGTGCCTGAAGAGATCACTGTCAATCAGCTGGAAGCTGTAGTTGGAAATGTTAATGCTAGTCACGGACTAGGGTTCACCAATACTGATTTGACAACGGAAGGCCGCAACCACAACAAAGCCTTGCACATAACCATGGAATGCAAAGGTGCTGTCCTTTCTCATGTGCTGGTAGACACGGGGTCATCCCTCAATGTCTTACCTAAAAAGGCCCTGGTGAAATATGATGGATTGGCGTTGAGACCCAGCAACCTGGTGGTGAGAGCCTTTGATGGCTCGAAGAGATCGGTTCTGGGAGAGATTGAATTGCCCATAACGATTGGTCTGCAGACCTTCAAAACGACCTTCTACGTGATGGATATACATCCCGCCTACAGCTGTCTATTGGGTAGGCCATGGATTCACGCCGCTGGCGCCGTGACCTCTACCCTTCACCAGAAGTTAAAATACGAGTGGGAGGGTCAAATCGTTACAATCTGTGGAGAGGAGGATATTTTTGTCAGCCACCTGGCTACCTATAAGTATATTGAGATGGATGGGGAGATCCATGAAACGATGAGCCAGGGGTTCGAAGCTTTGAATGTCAATGAAACATCTGTTGTGCCTGGTACTTCAATATCATCATACCAACAAGCCCGGAAGGTTGTTGAGGGAGGAAACGCCCAAGGCTGGGGCAAACTGTTGTCGGTGGAGAAGAAAGAGGATAGATTTGGGTTGGGTTACAAACCAACTCAACAAGATCAAGCAGCGGCTGCGAAAGAGCCCAACTTTGTGAGTGGGGGGATGCTCACCCCTGATGCTGTCAACTATTTGGAAGACGAGCTGGAAGAAGAACGCAACCTGGAAAGCTGGATTCGTCCAAAGATCCCGGGGAGCAGTATCTCAAACTGGTCTTCCCAGGAAATTATAAGAGTTACTCATGCAGAGTAATTATTATTTCCTGTATTTTTTATAGCATGCATCAAAGTCTTGCATCTTGCCCAAGATGACAAGACTCATTTTGTAATCGGGCCATCTGTACTTTTTGTGCAAACAAGATTAATCAATGAAATATCAAACATCTTTTTGCAAACGAGTCTTTTTCTTTTTCGCTCACTGTTTTTCCATTTTTCTTTTTGTACAAAAAATAAATGGCAGTGTTTTCAAAATGACAACTTTATTTCACTTTTCTAAAACAAGATTAAAATCAAATCACTAAAATGAACCAACTGAACCCTTGCAGAGTGTGCCTTCCAGACAGCACCGACAACAGCACGGCTATGACTTCTTATGACTTTGACAATCCAATCAATCAAGCTGATGAAGGGGTTGAAGAAGAATATGAGCTTCCTGAGGAGCTAGCCAGATTGTTGAGACAAGAGGAAAAGGTTATTACTCCTCACCAGGAGGAGGTTGAAGTGATCAATCTTGGTACAGATGAAGACGTGAAAGAGGTTAAAATCGGGGCCTGCTTACAAGACTCGGTGAAGAAACAACTGATTGACCTGCTTCAAGAGTATATGGACGTGTTTGCTTGGTCTTATCAAGATATGCCAGGGTTGGACACCGACATTGTTGTGCACAAACTGCCTTTGAGAGAAGAATGCCCGCCAGTTAAGCAGAAACTGCGCCGTACTCGCCCGGACATGGCGATGAAAATCAAGGAAGAGGTACAAAAGCAGTGGGACGCCGGGTTCCTTGCTGTAACTAGCTACCCACCGTGGGTTGCTAACATAGTACCTGTGCCTAAGAAAGACGGCAAAGTAAGAATGTGTGTTGACTACCGGGATCTGAACAGAGCCAGCCCGAAAGATGATTTTCCTTTACCTCACATCGATGTATTGGTGGACAACACGGCTCAGTTCTCGGTATTCTCCTTCATGGACGGATTTTCAGGATATAATCAGATTAAAATGTCACCTGAAGACATGGAGAAGACAACATTCATCACACCCTGGGGCACGTTCTGTTACAAGGTGATGCCATTTGGGCTCAAGAATGCTGGTGCGACATATCAACTGGCTATGGTAACATTATTCCACGATATGATCCATAAGGAAATCGAGTGTTATGTGGATGACATGATTGCCAAGTCCCTTACAGAGGAAGATCACCTGGTGAATCTACTGAAGTTATTCAAGCGTCTGAGGAAGTACCAATTAAAGCTGAACCCCAACAAGTGCACATTCGGGGTGCGATCCGGTAAGCTGCTGGGATTTATTGTAAGCGAGAAAGGGATTGAAGTGGACCTTGATAAAGTCAAAGCTATTCAAGAGATGCCTGCACCGAAAACAGAAAAAGAAGTTCGGGGATTTCTAGGTAGATTGAACTACATCTCAAGGTTCATATCTCACCTTACTGCAACCTGTGAACCTTTGTTCAAACTGTTAAGAAAGGAACAGACGGTCAGGTGGAATGAAGACTTCCAGAAGGCTTTTGACAAGATCAAAGAATACTTACAGGAACCTCCAATCCTTATGCCTCCAGTGGAAGGAAGACCTCTGATAATGTACTTGACAGTATTAGAAGAGTCAATGGGGTGTGTGCTGGGCCAGCATGACGAGTCTGGTCGAAAAGAGTATGCAATATACTACCTAAGCAAAAAGTTTACCGACTGTGAACAACGTTATTCACTGCTCGAGAAAACTTGCTGTGCTTTAGCGTGGGCTGCTCGCCGACTAAGACAGTATATGTTGACCCACACTACCTTATTAATCTCCAAAATGGACCCAGTCAAGTACATTTTCGAGAAGCCAGCTCTTACCGGACGGGTTGCAAGATGGCAAATGATCCTCACAGAATATGACATCCAGTACACTTCTCAGAAAGCCATCAAGGGCAGTGTACTATCTGAATATCTTGCTGAGCAACCCATTGATGATTACCAGACTATGAGATTTGACTTCCCTGATGAAGACATCATGTTCGTAAAAGCGAAAGATCATGAAGAGCCTATTCACACTGAAGGGCCTGACCCGGAAGAAGAATGGACTATGATGTTTGATGGGGCTGTTAATATGAATGGTCGTGGTGTTGGTGCAGTACTCATTACACCTAAAGGAGTTCACATGCCTTTCTCGGCAAAACTCACTTTCAACTGCACTAACAACGAAGCTGAATACGAAGCTTGCATTATGGGTCTTGAGGAAGCCATTGACCTCAGGATCAAGACGTTGACCGTATTCGGAGATTCAGCTTTGGTAATCAATCAAACCAACGGCAAATGGTACACACACCAGGATCATCTGATACCTTACAGGGATTATACAAGGAGGTTATTGACTTTCTTTACAACAGTCAAGCTTGAGTATATCCCTCGGGACGAGAATCAGTTTGCAGATGCTCTGGCTACCATTTCATCCATGATCAAAGTTCAAGCTGCTAACTTTGTACCTCAGATTTCAGTGTCCAGACTTGACAGGCCAGCATATGTATTTGCCGCAGACATTGTCAAAGATGATAAGCCTTGGTTCCATGACATTAAGTGCTTCTTGGAGGATCAGACATACCCACCTGGGGCATCTTCCAATGATAAGAAGACTTTGAGAAGGCTTGCTGGTAGTTTCTTTCTGAACGCTGATGGGTCTTTATACAAGAGGAACTTTGATATGGTACTCCTCAGATGTGTTGATAAGACAGAAGCCGACCTGTTGATGCATGAAGTGCACAAGGGATCTTTTGGTACCCATGCAGGAGGGCATGCCATGGCTAAGAAGTTGTTAAGATCGGGTTATTACTGGATCACAATGGATGCCGACTGTTGTGCCTACGCCAGAAAATGCCATAAATGCCAGATTTATGCAGATAAGGTGCATGTGCCTCCCAATCCTCTGAACATCATGTCTTCACCATGGCCCTTTGCCATGTGGGGCATTGATATGATTGGCAAGATCGAACCAACTGCTTCGAATGGCCACAGATTCATCTTGGTTGCTATTGACTATTTCACCAAGTGGGTCGAAGCAGCCTCATATGCAAATGTTACAAGGCAGGTGGTAGCCCGATTTCTTAAGAGAGATATCATCTGTCGATATGGAGTTCCCGAGCGAATCATTACTGACAATGGTTCCAATCTGAACAACAAAATGATGGCAGAGCTATGCCGGGACTTCAAGATCCAACACCACAATTCTTCTCCTTACAGGCCAAAGATGAATGGCGCTGTTGAGGCAGCAAATAAGAACATCAAGAAGATTGTGCAGAAGATGGTAGTCACTTACAAAGATTGGCATGAAATGCTACCATTCGCCTTGCATGGGTACCGCATGTCAATCAGAACGTCCACTAGGGCAACACCGTATCAACTTGTGTATGGTATGGAAGCAGTCCTACCGGTTGAGGTTGAATTACCCTCTCTACGGGTACTGATGGATGTTAAACTGAGTGAAGCAGAATGGGTTCGGGCCTGATACGAACAACTGAGTCTGATTGAAGAGAAAAGATTGGCTGCAATCTGTCATGGGCAGTTGTATCAGAAAAGAATGAAGAAAGCCTTCAATCAGAAAGTCAGGCACCGAGAATACCAAGTGGGAGATCTTGTGCTGAAGAGAATCCTCCCTCCTTATACAGACCACAGGGGCAAATGGACTCCAAATTATGAAGGACCATTCGTAGTAAAGAAAGTTTTCTCGGGTGGAGCACTGATGCTCAGCACCATGGATGGTGAAGATTTCCCGTCCCCTGTGAATTCAGATGCAGTTAAAAAATACTTCGCATAAAAATGACCCGCTGGACATAAAAACAGAATGTAAGTCCAGGCAAAAATAGGGCATCCCGGCGAGTCAAAAACAGAATAAAAGACTCGGGCAAAAATAAGGGAAAATGAATAAAGAATGTACATCCGCTGAGTTGAAAAGCCGCATTGGACAGCTCAGGCAAAAATGGGTATCCCGATGGATTGAAAACCCGAAAGGGCGATCCATGCAAAATAAGGGAATAAGCGAACAACTGCATTCTGAATTCGTCTGTATCACCTACAACTTGGTAAGCTTCAAAAGGATCAAGCTTCAATCAGAATCGACATTCTTCAAAAAGCAAGATGAGGAGAACGTCAAAAGTCATACGAGTCATAGTAAAGAGGAAGCTCCTTAAAGCGTCATCAACACTGCCAACATGTCGTTTCTCAATTTGTAACAATCTCCTCATTTCAGGGGATGTGTTCCTTTGACTGTATCTCGCCAATTCAGGGCATATGAATTAATAAAATCGGATTTTCAGTCATGTCTCGTTTTGTACATTTTATTTGCAAAAATGTCTGATGTCTTAAAGAAAAAAAACTGATTGCATGAATACAGATGTTTATCTTCAAAAGTAAAAACATGCTTGCAGGAAAAATGCTTACTCTCAGAAGTATCTTAACTCCTATGACAGAATCCGGTAAGGGATACCTCGGGATTACCTTGTGCGTTTCTCTATCTTTTTCAGGATTGCAGGTACCCAGAACGCAACTTGGGGCATGTAAGCTTCATCCCAACAAGCTGGCAAATCAACACTCAATTTTAGCACCCGAAGTGCTCTCTCCCCAGCCGAGTTGCCTTTTTATCCTCAGCCGGAGCACAAAAGTCAGGGAACCGTCCCCCCACAGAGCTCCAGCCTCTATCCGGAAGAGCAGCGCATGAAGGAGTCACAACAGAGTGAAGAAAGCTTCTACAAACCCCAACTGGGTCTCTCATTTATTGGAATAGGTCTCCCAGTGACCCGAATCCCCAAGCAGATACATCTCCTCAGATCTACCAATGATCTCATTCCCAGCTGGGATGTCCATTTCAATAGATCGATCGAAGATCTTCGCAGCAACGGGACCCGGATCCCGGTTTGGTATCTTTGCACAATCATGGCATTCGCATCATATTCATCCCACAAAGCGTAGCATTCTGTTTTAACACGGAGCATTACGGCAAAAATCAAACATAGCATAATCATAAGTCATGGCCTGAATCAAACACTTGTAAATAATGACAGCTCATCAACGTACAGAAAAATCCCCACCAGGGTCCCCAGCAAAAGCAGTTGCCTCATATTCACAAACACCAGTATATACTCGTTTTGACACCCAGTAAAGTCGCCTGAACACTCTTTACGAACAAGATCACCCGTATTACAGATATTTTATGACACTCGTCCGTGTCACCCTCCCCAGCAGATAAACACTCATCTATACAATACTCATACTCGTTACTCATGTTACACTCATACAGATACTCGTCCGTATCTTGTATATACCATTCATATCCCCACAGATTCGACTCTAGTCCTTGTTCTTTGTTAACCAGTTGGTACTCGTCCGTATCATCATCTCAGAACATGCGTCAAGTGTTTGTTTCTACATGGTACTCGTCCGTATCATAGTCTTAAGAATGCTCGTCCGCATCTTTAATCCATAAACAATATCTAAACACTTATACCTCTTGTTTCTTGGATGTGAACACTCGTCCGTGTTTACCATTCCTCAGTAGATCACCAACAGACAAATTTCTTTTATCCGACACTCGTCCTGTGTTGTGGTAAACCCCGAGAGCAGCCGTCCCCTGCTAGGTGGTCGTCCTCCACCTCTTGATGGTCGTCCTCCATCATGCTCATCCGATGGCCGTCCCCATCGTTGATTTTAGCAGCCGTCCCCTGCTAGGTGGTCGTCCTCCACCCTTTTGATGATCGTCCTTCATCAATTTTATCCAATGGCCGTCCCCATTGTTGATCTTTGGTTATCTGACATTCGTCCTATGTCATGATAAACCCCGAGAGCAGCCGTCCCCTTCTAGGTGGTCGTCCTCCACCTCTTGATGGTCGTCCTCCATCATGCTCATCCGATGGCCGTCCCCATCGTTGGTATCTTCGGCAGCCGTACCCTGCCAGGTGGTCGTCCTCCACCTTTGATGGTCGTCCCCATCATGATTCCTTTATTCCCCCAACAGAGCAGCCGTCCCCTGCTAGGTGATCGTCCTTCACTTTTGATGGCCGTACCCCATCGTCTGTTTATTTCATTTATGCTTTAACCCGATGGCCGTCCCCGTCGTGGTCCCTTTCCTTTGTTAGCCCGATGGCCGTCCCCATCGTTGTTTGTTTTACTTTGTGAACTTGATGGCCGTCCCCGTCATGTTTCATCAATCCCCAGAGAATTTTACAGCTTTATCTTGATGGCCGTCCCCATCATGATTTCTTACTTTTCCCAGCTAGTCGGCCGTCCCCGTCTTTGCTTCACCTTTTATCCCCAACATGTCGGCCGTCCCCGTCATTGCTTTATTCTCAGCACTTTCCCAGCATGTCGGCCGTCCCCGTCATTGCTTTGTTTCCCGCACTTTACAATATACTTTATCTTTCTTTTACAATCTATATCCCTTTTCTTCTTCATTCTGTGAGTGCAAATTTTGGACTGTCTTTGGTATTCAACCACAAGTTATCTGGTTTGCCTGTTAAGCCGTTGCTTACATCCTGCACAGCTAACTCATGTTTGAATAGGGGCAGCTGTAAACACCCCAAATTTTCCCTCACCCATTCACACCATGGCTTGTGATCATTTCATATGCATAAACTCAATCATATTATCTCATATCTCATTTTTGATCCACTGCATAGATTCAAAGTCATCTGCACCTAGGGTTTGTGATCTGAGCAATCCAAGAGCTTCTTGAGCCACTCCAAAGGTCAAAAATCACTTCAAATGGGTCCATGTGTGTTATTATATCATATCACATCCTCTCAAAGTCAAAAATGCCAAAGAATCACAAGAACTGGGATTGGTGTGGATGCAGAGCCAAGTTTGACTGCACAGTTGACCTAAAATTAGGGTTTTGGTTTCAGAGGCCATAACTCCAAATTTTTTGGTCATTCTTGTTTCCATTGGTCTCTATATGGTATAGGGAGTATGCATATCAATTTTCATGAAGAAATTCCATGGGGAAGTCATCTGATCAAGGGTTGACTTTTCAGACAAGTCAGTGTAAAATCAGGGCATCTGAGGCCCCCAATGACCCAACCAAGGGGTGATCTTCATCATTTTGAGTGTATATGGTATTTATTTGATCATGGAAGAAGGTTGAAGTTCACAAAAATCAAGAATTTGAAGTTTTTGCAAAGTTGACTTTTTTGGGCATAGTTGACTTTTCAAGAATATGTCATTTTAGGTCATTTTTCAAGCCTTGATTTTTTATCCAAGAAAGCTTCAAATGGAAAAACCTTGGTCATGAAAGTTGTAGATCACATTTTTCACTTTTCAAAAAGTACAAGAACATGATCTAATTCTTCTTGGATCAAAAGTTATGGTGTGACAAAGTTGGCCAAAATCACTAATTTTCAAGACATGCCTCAAATGAGAAATTTGCAAAATCATGAACCAAGGCCATTTGTAACTTCTAGTTCACTTCAAACCAATGTACAAACATCACATGAGTCCTAAAAGTCAGAATTGAACCAAAAATTCTCATGTTTCATGGCTTATGGAATGGGAAATCACATGTGAACCAAAAAGCACCAACTTGCAAAACTCATGATTGCACTTCCTACCACTTGCTACATTGGATGCTGAACTTGGCTAGCATCTCACCTCACCATGCTGCGCCAGCCCTAGCTCTTGTACCAAGCCTAGCACCAAGCCATACCTTTCCTTACAAAAAGTTGACTTTTGGCAAAAGCAAACATCCCAATCACAGCAGGCCATGTCACATCCTCTGGCCAATTGGGATTGTTTATACTTTCCATTTGCTAGCAAAACATAATACCAAGCCAAGCTGAAACAGGCCAGAACACAACATTCACAAACACACTCCATTTTGCATTTCCCTTCGAATCTGCCTCCACAACACACAAACATTCAAACCAGCTTCACTAATCATCTCACCATACTCCATTAAGCCTAAACCAACAAAGAACCAAGTCTGAATCAAGCCAAAACATTGCTTCTCCATTTTCACTCCATGCTTGCAGTTTCATTCGAAACTCATTCCACAGGCCATAAACATCCAAACAAACTCCACAAACCTTCTTAAAACATCACCCTGATCACAAAGAATCACTCACATTGGCCTGAAACTGCCTGCATCACCATTGCCATTTTCAACTGAGCTTGAGCAGAAGCTGTTCAAACTCTTCATCTAGCCAGCATAAACTTCTCCAAAGCATTCAAGCATCATCAAGAGGTCATAAGGAGTGGGTTTCACAAGGAGGGGAGGTCAGAAAGTTGCTGGAGTGAAAGCTTCGAATCTCAGGTAGCTCAAGAACTTTTTTTCCAGAAATGGATTTTTAAGTTCTAAACTTGTTCTCCATGCTTCACTAATTATCCTGGTGCTTTTAGTTTTGAAAATGGTGATGAAATGAGAATTTAATTTCTCTCTGAAACTCTGTGACCTAAAAATTTGTTTTGCTCGATTCATGAGTTTGGGGAAGAATAAATTTGTTTTGATTGGGGGTTTTGGTTCGTGAGTGAGTGGGGATCATTTCCATGTTTTTAGATTTCGTTTTAGTTAGGTTTTGAGAGTTTTAGGGATTTTCAGGTGGGCTTCCCACCGGAGAAGACGACCGGAGGTCTTCTCCGGCCACCTGAAAGTCATTATGCCCTAATCCCTGTAATTAATTTCATTTGAATGTGGGGCGTTAGATTGGTTGACTCCATTGACCTCCCGCGCGCATGAAGGGCCCAGATCATTTTGCTTAGCCCTAATCCACGTTCATTAATTAATTAAATCATAATTAGGCTAATTAACTCAGATGCAACCCCAGCCGTCCAGATGCGCGCTGGTCAACACTTTTGAACCCAGAAGCAATCCTAGCCTCTCCTTCTGATTACTTCTCCATTTATTTATTTATTTTCATTTCTTTTTCATTAAATTTGCATGATTTATTTAAAATAGCAAAACTTGTTTAAAAATTATGAAACTTTTTCTCCAGAGTTTTATTAATTTTTATGACACAAAAATATTTTTGTTTTTATTTTTAGCATTAAAAAAGTATTTTTAAATATTTAAAGGATTATTTTTAATTGATTAATGGGAATTAATTTATTAAAAATACTTTTAGGTATTTAAAAATCACCAAAAAATTCATGAAATGTTCTAAGACATTTAGAAACATTGTCCAACCTTCAAACCAAATTTCTTTTTTGATCTTGATGCATTTTGAGAATTTTTCATTGAATTAAAATCATTTTTGTGCATTAATTTGATCCATAGTTCAAAAAATCATTTCTGCCTATTCATGAGGAGTTGGACATTGATTCTTCTTGCATTGCATTATGTTTAGCATGTAGTTTTTGAGATAAAATGGCCATGATTTGATCTTGCATTTTCAAATTGTTTGACATTTCTTTTGTTTGGAAACCCTAAAAACCCTAGAATCTTGTAAAAATCATAACTTGAGATTGGTTGAGAGTTGAGACCTCTCCTTTGGGCATTGGTTTAGTATAGGATTAGGGGTCCTTTGTGTGGCATTTTCCATTTTTTATCTTAGGGTTTGCTTCTGATTTTGGTTTGTGTTTGATGTTTGATTCATAAACCCTAATTTGGGCTTCCATATGCATCCATCTTGCATTCTCTTGCATACCATGACTTGCCATGACATTTCAAGCATCCATTTGATTCATTTGACATCATAAGACATATTGAAAGCATGTTTGATCATTGCATCATGTATTTGCCATGTTGTATGCCATGTGCACTTCATAACTTTTCATGTATGTTCTTGGTTCTTAACTTGCCTCATTTGCATTCATAAACTTGTATGATCATTTCCATGTGATGCCTCATGTTTGTAGCATCTCATAGTATCATTATCATCATGTATATACTTCTGGTTTTGTTTCTCATCATGTCATCTCATCCCATTTTGGCATTGCATTGCATTCCTTTTCTAACATTTCAGGTGGTAAGTGAACTTGAGAAGTGAATTTGCCTTCACTTCTCATAACTTTTCTTTTCATCTCTCTTGCATCCATTGCTGCATTTTCTATATGTGTTTGAGTTTGAGCTTGCTCAATCTTCTTGTTCCCACCTTCTTTCTTCAAGTGACTTGACTTCTTGAATGAAGCAAGTCACCTTGCTTCTCCTGATCCTTTCATCTGCTTCCTGGTGGTTCCATTGAAGATCTTCTTTTGAAAACCTCACAAACCTTAGGAACAACCAAGCATGACAATGATTAGGGTTTTGATTAGTCTCCCCTCTTAGTTTTACCTTTGTGTCTCTTTTGAGTCTTCTCTCCTCACCTCATAATCAGGGACTAAACCCTAAAGGCTTTAAGGCTTTGTGATTAAGCTTATGCCTGCATCCTTCTCTTAGGATGGAGTGCATAACTTTAATCCTAAGTGTTAAACCCTTAATGTGTTTAAATCTCTTAATCAATCCACTTAATAATCATCAAGACATCACACTTGTAACTTGGGCCTTGCATTTGGGTTCTAATTCTTCCTTAATTGGTTAAGAAGGACTAACCCTAGTGTTAATGGACAAGTCCCCCTCAAGTTGTCTTACAAATCATAAAATCCACTTCATCATCATACCATTAAATAAAATCCACTTAATCAAAAGCTTGTTTTGTCATGAGTTTAATCCCTAATCATGGATTAAGTTGAGGAGCTTTCCTCAGCTTAAACATTCTCATCTATTATCCTTCTATTAGGATGGTGTAATGAGTCTGTTTAATCCCTGATTATGGCTTAACCTCATTACTTAACACTAAACAAAAACACCAAAAACATCTAAATAATCACAAGTATGTTAATGATCTTAACCCTACATCAAAGGTGATTAAGTGTGAGAAGCTGACTTCACACTTAAGGTATTCTCATTACCCCTAATCAGAGGGAAGATGTGATGAGTTTACTAAATCCATTGGTTTAGGCTTAAGCTCATTAACTTATGACAAATCCAAAAGCAATAAAAGACTGAAAACACAAAAACAAATAATAATCGTCTCCTTCGGGATTCTTTTCTCATCTCATTCACTCACAAACGAGAACTCGCTTCTTCCGTCTAATGCAAGACAGTTTGCACCTGAGCCAGACAGGTCATACACTTGAGCATAGACAAGTAAGCAGTTCACAAGTCAATTCATCTTTCAGTCTCTTTGGGTCGAACTACGGTGTTCTGACTTCCTCATTGCACGAGAGGATACGTAGGCATAACTTAACGGTTATCGAACAAAAGTCTCTGTATATTCCCCCTCTTTCCAGCATCACTCTTTTAGCCTCATTATCTTGAGCATATTCTCATTCCTACACTGACACTTTCATATTTCACTTCACTTTTCCCTTGCACTGACACCTGTACATTCTTTTCCAGTTACTTTATACACAAATTGCACTGACACTACCCCTTTAAAACACAAATCTTTCAAGCGTGGATCCCGTCGAGTACGGCGGACAATCTGGGTGCTAATACCTTCCCAGGTTGTAACCAACCCCCTTTCTCAGTCTCTCTGGTTCGCAACCGTCTTATCCATCTCTTTCTAGGCCTATGCAGCATTGCCTTTCCTCCGGGATAAAAATGCCTAGCTGGCGACTCTATTCATCTCCAGTGAGTTCACGGCTGTGTGTTCTCATTGTCCCTCTCGCCGACCGTTCGCGCCTGTACCTTTATTTGGGCTAGTCCCATTTATCGGGAGCGACGTGAATCTTGCAAGGTTTCTGAGAATAGGTGTGTAGGTTTGAGGAATGGCATCAATGGCTTGATTAAAGGAGGCATTCTGCAAATAACCACAACAGTTTCTACAACACCAACAACTCCTTTTCCAGCAACAAATGATTCTTCTACAACTGCAACAACAATTGTTCCCACTGACTCGTCTACAACTAAAACAACAACTTCTTCCATCACTTCAACAAACAAGAGTTCCATTTCATCTACTTCTACAACTATAGCAACCACCAACAACGACGTCTCCACAGTTACCATCTATTATGACCCTGCAACGGTCCCAGATTCCAACAATTATCAACAACAATCTCAGCAACAATTTCAACAACAATCAAGCTTCAATCAATCACCACCAACATCCAGCCCTGTCACCATTTTCTATGATCCACATACAATAACGGTTCCAACCTCTGCTGCAGTTAGCACAGTCACCATCACGGTGCCAGGGCCTATTCCTTATGTTAAAGACAATGCTATACCATGGCACTATGGTGCAGACCTTTACTGCAATGGAGAAAAAGTCCTTCTTGATTCTTCAGTTCCTACCTCACAAGTGGATAATGTCGGGGGAGGCGGAGGCTTCACCCGAAGCGGACGTCTCTTTGCGTCACAAGCTCCAAAGACCAGTACTGAGGCGGAGCCTGCTGCCAAAGCCAAAGGCAAAAGTGTGGCACTAGAAGAACCTGCACCAAAAGAGACTCATAAATCATCCTTTGATTAGGATGTGGATGAATTTATGAGGATAATTAAAAGAAGTGACTACAAAGTTGTGGATCAGCTCCACCAGACTCCTTCTAAGATCTCCATCTTATCCCTGCTGTTGTGTTCCGAAGCTCATCAGGATGCACTACTTAAAGTCTTGCACACTTCTTACGTGCCGGAGGAGATCACAGTGAATCAGCTTGAGACAGTGGTGTCCAATGTCAATACTAGCCATGGTCTAGGTTTCACCAATGCTGATTTGACAACAGAAGGACGTCACCACAACAAAGCTTTGCACATAACCCTGGAGTGCAAAGGGGCCGTACTCTCTCATGTTCTTGTAGACATTGGGTCTTCACTAAATGTCTTGCCGAAGAAAGCTCTTGTCAAGCTCGAATATGATGGAATAGCTCTCCGACCAAGTAATCTGGTGGTCAGGGATTTTGATGGCTCCAAGAGGTCTGTTCTTGGAGAGGTGGAGCTGCCTGTGATAATCGGTCCGCAGGTCTTTCAGACTACTTTCTATGTGATGGACATACAGCCGGCCTACAGCTGTTTGTTGGGTCGACCATGGATTCATGCCGCTGGTGCAGTTACGTCGACCCTTCACCAGAAATTGAAATATGAGTGGGAAAGACAGATTATCACCATCTATGGTGAGGAGGACATATTTGTTAGCCATCTGGCTATGTACAAATACATTGAGATGGATGGTGAAATCCATGAAACCATGAGCCAGGGGTTCGAGGCTCTGAATGTCAATGAGGCGACGACTGAAGTATTTTCTGCATCCCAGGAAGATAGGATGGGTACTTCAATTGTCTCCTATCAGCAAGCCCGGAAGGTTGTTGAAGATGGTAATGCCCAAGGCTGGGGCAAGCTGCTGCCGGTGGAGAAGAAGGAGGACAGATTCGGTTTGGGTTACAAACCATTCCGACAAAATCAAGAAGAGGCTGCTAAAGAACCCAAGTTCATCAGTGGGGGGATGCTCACCCCAGATGCTGTTAACAACATGGAAGACGAGGCGGAAAGCGACCTCAACCTAGAGAACTGGATTCGTCCAAGGATCCCGGGTCACCAAGTCCTTAAATGGTCTTCCCAGGAAATTATAAGGGTTACTCCTGCAGAGTAATTATCATTTCCTGCTTTTTTCAGCATGCATCAAGTCCTGCATCTTGCCCAAGGTGTCAGGACTCATTTTGTAATAGGGCCATATTGTAATTTTGTGCAAATGGATTATCAATGAATATCGGACATCTTTTGCAAACAAGTCTCTTTTTCGCTCACTGTCGTTTCATTTTTCACTTTTATACAAAACAATAAAATGGCAATGTTTTCAAAATAACTAATTTCATTTACACTTTTTCTAAACAAGATTAAAATTGATCACTAAAATGAACTAATCTCAACCCTTGCAGAGATTATCCTCCAGATTGCACCGACAACAGCATTGCTATGAACTTGTATGACTTCGACAATCCAATTAATCAAGCTGATGAAGGGGTTGAAGAAGACTATGAGTTACCTAAAGAGTTAGCCAGGTTGTTGAGGCAGGAAGAGAAAGTGATCACTCCTCATCAGGAGGAGGTTGAAATAGTGAATCTTGGTACCAAAGAGGATTTGAAAGAAGTGAAGATTGGGGCCAGTCTGCAAGCTTTAGTAAAAGAACACCTCATTGATATGCTTCGAGAATACATCGACGTCTTCGCTTGGTCCTATCAAGACATGCCAGGTCTAGATACGGATATCGTTATGCACAAGCTGCCATTAAAAGAAGATTTCCCTCCAGTGAAGAAAAAGCTACGCCGTACTCGCCCAGATATGGCCATGAGATTAAGGAAGAAGTACAAAAACAGTGGGACGTCGGTTTCCTTGCTGTAACTAGTTACCCGCCATGGGTTGCTAATATTGTACCAGTGCCTAAGAAGGATGGAAAAGTACGGATGTGTGTGGATTACCGGGACCTGAACAGAGCTAGCCCGAAGGATGACTTCCCATTACCTCACATTAATGTATTGGTCGACAACACAGCTCAGTTCTCGATGTTTTCCTTCATGGATGGTTTTTCTAGGTATAATCAGATCAAGATGTCACCCGAAGACATGGAGAAAACAACCTTCATTACACCTTGAGGCACATTTTGTTACAAGGTAATGCCATTTGGATTGAAGAATGTCGGTGCCACTTATCAACGGGCTATGGTAACGTTATCCCACGACAAGATCCACAAAGAAATTGAATGTTACATGGATGACATGATTGCCAAGTCCCTCACCGAAGAGGACCATCTGGTAAATCTGCTGAAGTTTTTCAAGCATCTGAGAAAGTATCGGTTAATGTTAAACCCCAACAAATGCAAATTCGGGGTACGTTCCGGTAAGTTGCTAGGATTTATCGTAAGTGAAGAGGGAATTGAGGTTGATCCCGATAAAGTCAAAACCATTCAGGAGATGCCTGCACCAAGGACTGAAAAGGAAGTTTGGGGGTTCTTAGGTAGATTGAACTACATATCAAGGTTCATATCTCATCTTACTGCAACCTGTGAGTCCCTGTTCAAATTGTTAAGAAAGGAACAAACGGTCAGGTGGAATGAAGATTGTCAGAAGGCTTTTGACAAGATCAAGGAGTACCTACAAGAACCTCCAATTCTCATGCCTCCAATTGAAGGAAGACCTCTGATAATGTACCTGACAGTATTAGAAGGGTCAATGGGGTGTGTGTTGGGCCAGCATGACGAGTCTGCTCGAAAAGAGTATGCAATATACTACCTAAGAAAAATGTTTATAGACTGTGAACAACGTTATTCACTGCTCGAGAAAACTTGTTGTGCTTTAGCGTGGGCTACTCGCCGACTAAGGCAGTATATGTTGACTCACACTATCTTATTGATCTCAAAGATAGACCCCAGTCAAGTACATATTTGAGAAGCCAGCACTTACCGGAAGGGTTGCAAGATGGAAAATGATTCTGACAGAATATGACATTCAGTACACGTCTCAAAAGGCCATCAAGGGCAGTGTGCTGTCTGACTATCTAGCTGAGCAACCCATTGATGATTACCAGCCCATGAGATTTGACTTCCCTGATGAAGACATCATGTACCTTAAAACAAAAGATCATGAAGAGCCTGTTCACACTAAAGGGCCTAATCCAGAAGAAGAATGGACTATGATGTTTGATGGGGCTATCAATATGAATGGTCGTGGAGTTGGTGCAGTGCTCATTACACCTAAGGGATTTCATATGCCTTTCTCGACAAAACTCACCTTTGTCTACACTAACAACGAAGCTGAATACGAAGCCTGCATCATGGGTCTTGAGGAAGCCATTGACCTTAGGATCAAGACATTTAATGTATTCGGGGATTCAGCTTTGGTAATCAATCAGACCAACGACAAATGGTACACTCACCAAGAGCATCTGATTCCATACCGCGACTATACGAGGAGATTATTGACTTTATTCACAACAGTCAAACTTGAGTACATCCCTCGAGACGAAAATCAGTTCGCAGATGCTCTAGCTACCATTTCCTCCATGATCAAAGTTCAAACATCAAATTATGTGCCTTGGATTTTGGTATCCAGACTAGACCGACCATCATACATTTTCTCTATGGACATTGCTAAAGATGACAAGCCTTGGTTCCATGATATCAAAAGCTTCTTAGAGGATCAAACATACCCACCCGGGGCATCATCCAATGATAAGAAGACATTAAGAAGACTGGCCGGTAGTTTCTTCCTTAATGTTGATGGTTCATTATACAAACGAAACTTTGATATGGTTCTGTTCAGATGTGTTGATAAGAAAGAAGCAGACTTGCTGATGCACGAGGTGCATGAAGGATCTTTCGGTACCCATGCTGGAGGACATGCAATGGCCAATAAATTATTAAGATCAGGTTACTACTAGATCACAATGGACGCAGACTGTTGTGCCTACACCATAAAATTCCATAAATGCCAGATCTATGGAGACAAGGTGCATGTGCCTCCAAATCCTTTGAACGTGATGTCTTCACCTTGGCCCTTTGCCATGTGGGGCATTGACATGATTGGAAAGATCAAACCGACTACTTCAAATGGCCACAGATTCATCCTGGTAGCCATTGATTACTTCACCAAATGGGTTGAAGCAGCTTCGTACGCAAACGTCACCAGACAAGTGGTAGCCAAATTCCTGAAAAGAGACATCATTTGTCGATATGGAGTTCCCTAGCGAATCATTACTGATAATTGTAAACACCCCAAATTTGCCCTCACTCATTCACACCATGGCTTGTGATCTTTTCATTTGCATAAATTCAATCATAGCATCTCATATTGCATTTTTGATTCACTGCATTGATTCAAAGTCATCTGCATCTAGGGTTTGTGATCTGAGCAATCCAAGAGCTACTTGAACCACTCCAAAGGTCTTCAATCATCCCAAAGGGGTCCATGCATGTTCAAGCATCATATTATATCCTCTCAAGATCAAAGAAAGCCAAAGAATCACAAGAACTGAAAAAGGCATGGAAGCAGAGCCAGGTTTAACTACACAGATGACCTAGAATTAGGGTTTTGGTTTCAAAGGCCATAACTCCAAATTTTTTGGTCATTCTTGTTTCTATTGGTCTCTATATGGTATAAGGATCATGCATATCAATTTTTATGAAGAAACTCCATGGGGAAGACATCTAATCAAGAGTTGACTTCTTGAGCAAGTCAGTGCAAAATCAGGGCATCTGAGGCCCCCAATGACCCAACCAAAGGGTGTTCTTCATCATTTTGAATGTGCATGATCTTTATTTGATCATAGAAGATGTTAGAAGTTCACAAAATTGAAAAATTTCAAGCCATTTGCAAAGTTGCCTTTTTGGGAAAGTGACTTGTAATGAAAACTTGCCATTTTGGGAAAGTTTTTCAACCTTCTCTTTTTGATTCAAAAATGCCTCAAATGAGAAAACTTTGGTCATGAAAGTTGTAGATTGGATCATTCCCTTTTAAAAAAGTACAAGAACTCATTTTAATTCATTTTGGATCAAAAGTTATGGCTTGTCAAAGTTGGACAAAATCACATAATTTCAAGTTTTGTACCAAAGAGGCAAAGTTGCAAAACCTCATGCCAAGCCTTTATGTGACTTCAATGTGACTTCTAACCTTTGCACAAACATGAAACATGACCTAAAAATCAGAATGCACCAAAGAATTGTCCATTTTCATGACTTGTGCATTAAGAAACTTCAATGGGGCCAAGACTTTGTGAAATTGCAAAACACTACAAAAACCCTAATCCACTTGCTGCATTGCCTCCAATTCACTTCCATGGTTCTCCTTGATTCAAGCTGCAGCCAAGCCATGCCTTGTACCTTGACAGAAATGGCCCATACCTCTCTTACACAAAAAGTTGACTTTATGCATTTTGCTTCATACCAATCACACTGCTCCACAACAACTCTCTGACCTATCAAGGATTGATATGTGTACCAAAAGGAACCCAACACATAACACAACACAGCCTGAAACATCCCACAAGCCATAGTTCCCAAAACTGACCTCTTATGCATTTTATTTCGAAACTCATCACACAGCCTTTAAACATCAAAACAAACTTCACCAAATCACTCACCATGATCCTCTGATCATTTCCCAACCATTGTTTTGGCCTGAAACCTCCCACATCAAAAACACGATTTCCCTCCTCCATTGACCTGAGCTTCTGCAAACTTCCTCTAGAGACCATATAAACTCCAGCTAAGCATCACAAACTTCTGGGGAGGATCATTGGAGCTTGTTTGGACCAGAGAAGCATCCAGAAAGTCCCTGTTTCGAAAGCACCAGTTCAGGTGAGCTCAAGAACATTTTTTCCAGAACTTTAATTTCTTGTTATAGAATGATTCTATGAGCTGCACTGATCATCTAGATGTGTTTGGTTTTGAAAATGGTCAAGAAACAAGCATGTATTGACTGTCTGAAAGTTTGCCCGTGAAAATGATTTTGTTTGTTTCTCTTGATTCATGAAAAATAAATGATGTTTGTTGTAGGGTTTATGTTTAATGATGTTCATAGATTGATTCTGGAGAGTTTAGTGAGGTTTTGATGCGTATTGAGTGAGATAGAAAAAATGGCTTGCCGAAGAAGATGACCGGAACACTGTTCCGGTCATCTGAAAGTGATTAGGGTTAGGATTAGGGCTAATGACATAATTAGGCAAGTTTGAATTTGGACCGTTCGTTCGCGCGCGCAGTCAACTCTCGCCTCCTTGAATTTGAATCTCAGCCCTCAGATTAGCTGACTTTCTCTTTTTTCTTTAAAATTCATTTTAATTTTATTTGTTTTGCATTTTATTTCCACGAATTATTTAAAATAGCAAAATACATTTAAAAATTCTGAAAATTTTTGTCAAACATTTCATTATTTTTCAGAACCCAAAAATATTTTTATTTTTATTTTTTGCATTAAAAATTATTTTTAAATCATTTAAATGTTTATTTTTTATTAGTTAATGAAAATTAATTAACTAAAAATACATTTAGGTATTTAAAAATCACAAAAAAAATCACATTGCATTTCAAAACATTTAGAAACATTATCAAACTCTCAAACCAAATTTCTTTTTGTTCTTGATGCATTTTGACAATTTTTGTTGGAATTAAATTCACTTTAAGGCAATATCTTGGTTCAAACTTTGAAAAATCCATTCTGCCTAACCTTTGAGAGTTTGATGATGGTTTTTCTTGCATTGCATCCTCCATAGCATGTAGTTTATAGGATAAAATTGGTTTGAATTGATCTTGCATTTTCAATTTGCTTTGTATTTTTCTTTGTGAGGCACCCCAAAACCCTAGCCAACTTAGGAAATTCATAACTTGCACTAGGTTAAGAGTTGGATCCCCTCCTTTGGGCAGTGAACTTGTGTAGGTTTAGGGTTCCTTTGATCCCATTTTCAATTTTTTTTCATGTCATTTGCTTCTGGTTTTGGATTTTTGTGATGCATGTTGTATGTAAACCCTAATTTGTGCCTTCCTTTGCATCCATCTCTCATTTGCTTGCATTCAATGACTTGCCATGACATTTTGTGCATCCACATGATTCATAATACATCTTAGAACCATGTTTGATCATTGCATCTTTCATTTGCCATGTTATGTGTTCATTTCATTTCATAAGCATTCATGAACTTCCATGGTTCAAAGCATGCCTCATTTGCATCCTTATGCTTGTTTGATCACTCTCATCTCTTGCCATATGTTTGCATCATCTCTTAGCATCATTAACATCATATTTATTCTTCTGGTTTTGGTTTGCACCATGGCATTCCATCTCATTTGCATTGCATTTCATTTCTTTTGCTAACTTTTCAGGTGGTAAGTTGTTTTGAGAAGTGAATTTGCCTTCACTTCTCACAATCCCTTTTCATCTCTCTCTTGCATCATTGCTGCAGTTTATCTTGTGTACTAGAGTGAGCTTGCTCATTCATGTTCATCTCCTACTTTCTTTCTTCAAGTAACTTGTCTTCTTAAGTGAAGCAAGTTGTCTTGCATCTCTCTGCTTCTTTCTCCTTTCATCTGCTTCTCTCCTTGGTGGTTCTTTGAAGATCTTTCTCTCTTAAGCCCCATAAACCCTAAGATATCCAAGTATGATAACAATTAGGGTTTGATTAGTCCCCCATTTAGTTTTACCTTTGTGTCATCTTTGAGTCTTCTCTTCCCATCTCATGATCAGGGACTAAACCCTAAAGGTTTTAAGGCTTTGTGATTAAGCTTATGCCTGCATCCTTCTATTAGGATGGAGTGTATAACTTTAATCCTAAGTGTTAAACCCTTAATGTGTTTAAATCCTTTAATCAATCCATCTAATAATCATCAAGACATCAAGCTTGTAACTTCGGCCTTGCATTAGGGTTCTAATTCTTCCTTAATTGGTTAAGAAGGACTAACCCTAGTGTTAATGGACAAGTCCCCCTCAAGTTGTCTTACAAACCCTAAAATTCACTTCTTAATCTTACCATTAACTAAAATCCACTTTAATAAAGGCTTTGTTTTGTCATGAGATTAATCCCTAATCATGTATTAAGTTGAGGAGTCTTTCTCAGCTTAAATGTTCTCATCTATTATCCTTCTATTAGAATGGTGTAATGGGTCCATTAAATCCTTGATTATGGCTTAAACTCATTACTTAACACTAAACAAAAACAACAAAAACATCTAAATTAAATGCCAATAGGTTAATGATCTTAATCCTACATCATGGTGATTAAGTGTGAGGTGCTTACTTCACATTTAAGGTATTCTAATTACCCCTAATCAGAGGGAGGATGTGATGAGTTTACTAACCTTTGGTTTAGGCTTAAACTCATTTACTTATGACAAACTTCAAAAAGCAATAAAAAACTGAAAACACAAAAACAAACAATAATCGTCTCCTCCGGGATTCTTTTCTCATCTCATTCACTCACAAACGAGAATTTGCTTCTTCCGTCTAATGCAAGACAGTTTGCACCTGAGCCAGACAGGTCATACACTTGAGCATAGACAAGTAAGCAGTTCACAAGTCAATTTATCTTTCAGTCTCTTTGAGTCGAACTACGGTGTTCTGACTTCCTCATTGCACGAGAGGATACATAGGCATAACTTAACAGTTATCGAACAAAAGTCTCTGTATATTCCCCCTCCTTCCAGCATCATTCTTAAAGCCTCATAGTCTTGAGCTTCATACTCTTTTCTTACACTGACACTTCTTTTATTCACTTCACACTTTCTTCCAACACTGACACCTGCATTCTTTTCCAGCTTTGATACACAGAATAGCACTGACACTACCCCTTTAAAACACAAATCTTTTAAGCGTGGATCCCGTCGAGTACGACGGACAATCTGGGTTCTAATACCTTCCCAGGTTGTAACCAACCCCCTTTCTCAGTCTCTCTGGTTCGCAACCGTCTTATCCATATCTTTCTAGGTTTATGCAGCATTACCTTTCCTCCGGGATAAAAAGGCCTAGCTGGCGACTCTTTTCTCCTGAGTTCACCCATGTGTGTTCTCATCCCTTTCGCCGACCGTTCGCGTCTGTACCCCCCTTGGCCCCGGTGTCATTTGGTGGGAGCGACAGCTTGGCGACTCTGCTGGGGATACCTTATACTGTAACCAGGGCTTCTGGTTCTTTTTGTGGGTTCCTCCTAGCGCTTGTTTGATTTGTGTTTACTGGGGTGTTATGTGCTATATGTGTTATGTATTTATTTTTGCTTTATGTACAGTCTTGTTTATTACTTTCTTACAGTTTTATATATCATACTGTCATACTGTCATCTTGCTGGATCTGGTTTCTGTTTTGGTGGGTGGGGCTCCATTGAGAGTTTGAGGTCCTATACCGGGGACCTGAGTGACACCTAGGCTAGAGTGGTTCAAGTTCATTCCCATTCCATTTTGGTCTGGTGCGGGAATATGAAACACGGTTCAGATGTGGGTTTCTTCTTGAGAACTCTGTGCTACAGATTTCCTGTAGTGCTAGGGCTATCTGGGAAGCCTGCTAAGTCTGGATGACCTTTATTATGACCTTCAGAAACTGAGGTAAATTAGAGGAGGATCTTTTATGGTTATTGTAAACACTGTACCTCCGGGTTAGAAGTGTTTACACTTCTCATAATTGATCCAAGTCTGAGGATCCTTGTTTTAGAACACTACCTGTGAGGGGGTTGGGCTGTTTACAGGTTTGCAGGTACCATTGGCCACATCATACCCTGTTACTTTGCTTTGATTAAGAGTACCTCACTTTGGACAGTTCTTGTGATTTAACCCTGGACATGTGACTCTTTATTTGAGTCCCCCACCCTGGTTATTGGTTTTCTAGACCTCCATCTGGACTTCTTGAACATACATGGACTTTATATCAAGGCAGATAAATCAGATCCAGCTTGACCATAAACCCTTGCATATCATTTGCATACATCCTCATTGCATCATTTAACATTTGTTTATTGGTTTTTTCAGGGTATCCACATTATATCTAGCTTGGTTTTGACCCCTTCATCTGCATAGACCTCTGTTTCATCAGTTATCTGCTTCAGCTATCTTTATCAGTTGCCTGCTTTAGCTGCCTTCATCACCAGCACCAGCCTATCAGTGGCTCATCTCCAGTATCAGTCTTGATCCCTATCAGCACTTGTCTACAGCTCTTCATCAGCACTCATGTCTGCACCCAGGAAGAGCAACATTTCATACCATTTCTTTGAGCCTGTGTTGACTGGTATCAGGCAGGTCCAGGCACTTATCACTCCAGACCACATCCCATTATTCAGAGAGCATTATGGAGGCATCCTTGATATGGTTATGGACCTGGATCCTTCTCAGAGGAGTATGATCCACACATGTCTACAGTTTTATGACCCACCTTTGAGATGCTTCACATTCCCAGACTTTCAGCTAGGACCTCTTTTGGAGGAGTTTTCATCATTGATTGGAGTACCTGTTAGGGGTGGTGTCCCCTTCAACCCAGAAATGGCTTCTCCCAGCAATGGGGAAGTGGCAAAAGCACTGTTCCTGGAGCCTATTTTGATTGAGCAGAGCATGACATCAAAAGCTGGGATCCCTGGTTTGCACTTAGACTTCTTGATTTCTCAGGCCATCCTGAAGGCCTCTTTGGGAGAATGGAGGGCAGTTTGTGCATTGTTATCCCTCAGCATATATGGGGTTATACTGTTTGCAGATGAGCCCAAGTTTATCAGCAAGAATGCCATTCATCTTTTCCTTATGAGGAACCCAGTACCCACCTTGCTGGGAGATTTCTATTACTCCATTCATCAGAGTAATGAGAAGCAAAGAGGAAAGTTGGTGAGATGCTGTGCTCCTTTGTTTCACACTTGGCTGCTCAAACACCTACCTAAGACAGATGCCTTCCTGAATCCCCACCAACAGAATAATTGGGCTAAGAGACTTATTGCTTTGACTTCAGATGACATCAGATGGTGCACCCAGAGCACCAAGGGCAAGGACATAATCACTAGCTGTGGGCAGTACCCAAATGTACCTCTAATAGGAGTGAAGGGTTGCATCAACTACAATCCTTTGCTGTTTAAGAGACAACTGGGCTATGCTTTGGTCCACCCTCCTAGAATGCAAGATTTAGCTGAGACTTTGTATTGTGAGATTAAACCTAATCTAGCTGCTGTCAGACAAGCATCCTGGGCTTGGGACAACATCCAGACAAAGGGGATGGCTATTCTTGGAAGGTGCAATAATGTTGCTTCAGCTCAGTATTATGAATGGTCTCATGCTAGGGCTCAGATTTCTGGGATGCCCTTCACCATTGAGGATATACCTGGACCATCCACAGTACAGCCAGCAGCCACTGTCAGCTTGGAGGATTTTGAGAAGCTGAAGGAAAGGAATGAGAATCTGTCTCAAGCTCTGAAGAAGACCCTCTGGGAGAGGAGTGATGGTCGTCTAGACATTGGGAGGTTGGAGAAGCTTAAGGTGGAACATCTGGCCAAGATTGAGAAAACAGAGGACTACATCAAGAAAGCAAGAGCTGGGGAGCAAATATTGAAGAATGTCTGTAAAGAGTCCAAGCTTCAGAAGGCTAGGACTGATCTCTATCTGCAAGAAAGTCAGGCTAGGTGGGTCAGGATCACTGAAGCCCGTACTCAAGAAGATCAGAGAACTCAAGCCAGGATTGGGCAGTTAGAGGCCAATGAAAAGAAGTAGCAGGAAGCTTTCCTGGTAGCCCAGAAGGAGATTTCAGAGTTGAAGCTTAGGGCTGGTTTGAAAAGATCAAAGGATCAGGACAGGCACAAGAAGCTGACCACTGCCATTGCCACCAGAAACCTCCTCATCAGGACTATTACAGAGCATCCAGCTGGTCCTGTAACTGAGGCACTTCTGAAGGAGGTTAAGGAGGATGAGTTTGGACTAGATGTTTGACTTTTTGATTGTTGTTATTTCCATTTGATGTACTTTTCTTTTGAGTTGTATTTTGACCCTTCAGGGGCATATGTTGTAAAAACAGACTATGTATTATTCAACATTTGTAATATATGCTAGTTTGTTTTCATTTTGGGTTTCTTTTCTCAACAACATCAAAGCATCTTCCTCGAGGTCTGGAAAGGTCAAAACAAAGAACCAAGCCGGATACCTTGGAAAGCAGATAAGCATACTGCATTGCATACTGACTTTTGTTTGTTTTGTAGGTTTTGTTACTATTTTGTTTTGTTTCTAACTCTATTGTGGTTTAGAAAATATTGCTCGCAGAAGAGTGTTCCCTGTCAACCGTGCACACCGGTATCCTACTCGCAACAACCTTCCGGGTATTCTAATGGAGCAAGTACAGCAAGACCTGACAGAGGTCAGGACCCAGATGGCTAATGAAAGGGTGGAAATAAGAAACCAAATGGCCCAATTCATGACTGTGATGACTGGTCTGGCTCAGAGCCAAGAGAGGTTATGGGCATTGGTAGAAAGACAAACTCCCGAGGAACCTCATCCTGGGACTGGAGGAACAAGTAACAATGAGAGGGGTCAGCCTCATGTTAATCCACCTGTATTTGGACCTCATCTAGATCCGGAAGTCAATATCCCGGGTAATGTGCAAGGAAATACTACTGGGGGGAGAATATTGCAAGAAAACCCCCAAGAGGAGCAATTCACTGTAATGGGAGCTGGAGATGAAGTCTATGACCGAAGGTTTGATGAAATTGCTGAGAAGTTGAGGTCCTTGGAGTCTCAAAACTCCTTGGGTTTTGATGTAATGGATATGGGGTTGGTGGATGGAGTAAGAATTCCCCACAAGTTCAAACCTCCGTGCTTTGAGAAATACAATGGAACTTCCTGTCCACGAACTCACCTGCAGTCTTTTCTGGGGAGACTTAAAGGATATACCATGGATGAAAAGTTGTGGATGTTTTATTTTGAAGACAGTTTGACTGGGGCTTCAAGAGAGTGGTATTCACACTTGACCAGAGCTACTATCAGATGCTGGAAGGACCTAGCTGAAGCCTTCATCAGGAAGTACCAATACAATCTGGACATGGCTCCTAACAGGACCCTCTTGATGGGAATGTCTCAATCCTCCAGGGAAAGCTTCAGGGAATATGCCCAAAGGTGGAGACAGCTTGTTGCTGCTGTCCAGCCACCCATGTCGGAAAGAGAAATGGCCGACATGTTCATGAATACTCTGCAAGGAACATATATTGATAGGCTAGCTGCCTTTTCTTCCACCAGTTTTGCTGACGTAGTTATAGCCGGTGAAAGAATTGAGAGTCTATTAAAAATGGGCAAAATTTCTGATAATGGTGCAAGTTCATCCAGTAATCCCAAGAAGCCTTTTGTGGGACCTCGAAGGACCGGTGAGACAAATGCCATTCATGCCAGCAGGGGCAGACCTCAGTATGTCCATAGATCAGTAGCAGCTGTCACTATTCCAGCTCCGATTCCTCAGCAACCAACATATCAACAACCACAACAACCACATTATCAACAGCAAGTTCAGTATCCGCCACAAAGAGCCTACAACAACAACAATAGTAATCAACAACAAAGACCCTTCCAGCAAAGACCATCACAGGCAAATAGGGTGATTGATCCTATCCCTATGCCTTATGCTGCCTTATTGCCACAACTCCTGAAACTTAACTTGGTTGAGCTAAGGACATTGGCACCTCCAGATCCCTCCAATCTCCCTAAGAATTACAATGTCAATGCCAGGTGTGCTTTTCATTCCAATGCACCAGGCCACAATACTGAGAAATGCAGGGCTTTGCAAATGAAAGTGCAAGATCTGGTGGATTCTAAGGCCCTCAACTTCGCACCTCCTCCAAATGTCAACAGAAATCCTATGCATAACCATGGTGGGCCGAGGATTAATGCCATCGAAGAAGACAGACCGTCTACTTTGATCACCAGTGTTGCACAAATTCGAACACCTCTGGTCGAAATTAAAGCTCAGCTTCTAGAGTGCCAGGTGTTCCCCGGGTGTGAACTCGGTTGTGGGTATTGCAACATTGCAGTCAACGGGTGTGATAATTTGAGAAGCGGCATAAATGGTCTTATCAAGGATGGTATCCTTCAGATCTCAACAACGGCACCTACAAATCCAGCAATTCCTTTGACAACAATTCCTAATTCTTCTACAACAGCAGCAACAATCATTCCAACCGATTCATCAATATCATCAACAATGGCTCCATCCATCACTTCAACAAATCAAATGTCAACAACCCTTTCTTCTACAATGTCAGCATCCATTTATTCAGCCGAATCTTCTACAACCTCAACAGAAATTAATGAAGATATCTCAGCGGTCACCATCTACTATGATCCATCAATTGTTCCTCCAGGTAGCAACTTTCAGCAACAAACAGTGGCACCTCCTGCCAGATCACCAGTCACAATTTACTACGATCCGCACACCATTACAGTACCCTCCTCTGCAGCAGTCAGTCCGGTTACCATTACGGTACCTGGACCAATTCCCTATGAAAGCAGCAATGCCATACCTTGGCATTATGGCTCTGATCTTTACTGCAACGGGGAGAAAATCACTTTGGATTCTTCAACCTCTTCTCCACAAATTGATAATGTTGGGGGAGGCGAAGGCTTCACCAGAAGCGGACGCCTTTTTGCCTCACAATTACAAAGACCTAATGCCGAAGCAGAAGCTGCTGCCAAAGCGAAAGGAAAGAGTGTGATACATGAAGAGCCAATTGTCAGAGAAACTCAGAAGACATCTTTTAAGCAAGATGTAGATGAGTTTATGAGAATCATAAAGAGAAGTGATTACAAGGTGGTGGATCAACTTCACCAAACTCCCTCAAAAATCTCCATATTATCCCTATTGATGTGTTCTGAAGCTCACAGGAATGCATTATTGAAAGTCCTGCACGCAGCATACGTGCCAGAGGAGATCACTGTTAATCAGCTAGAAACTGTGGTGGCAAATGTCAACACCAGTCATGGACTGGGCTTCACCAATGCTGACTTAACAACTGAGGGACGTAACCACAACAAGGCTTTACATATCACCTTGGAATGCAAGGGTGTTGTCTTATCTCATGTACTGGTGGACACTGGGTCGTCACTCAATGTTTTGCCAAAGAAAGCCTTAGTGAAGCTGGAGTACGATGGCTTGGCATTGCGCCCGAGTAATTTGGTGGTGAGAGCATTTGATGGCTCTAAAATATCAGTGCTTGGGGAGATTGATCTACCTGTGATGATTGGCCCGCAGACTTTTAAAATTACCTTCTATGTGATGGACATTCAGCCGGCCTACAACTGTTTGTTGGGTAGACCCTGGATCCATGCCGCTGGCGTTGTTACGTCTACCCTTCACCAGAAGCTGAAATTCGAGTGGGAAGGCCAGATAATCACCATCTGTGGGGAAGAAGACATCTTTGTTAGCCATCTGGCTACGTACAAATACATAGAGATGGATGGAGAAATCCATGAAACTATGAGCCAGGGGTTTGAGGCCCTGAACATTAATGAAGCATCTGCTGTACTGGGAACTTCCATAACGTCGTATCAGCAAGCCCGAAAGGTTGTTGAAGAGGGTACTGCCCAAGGTTGGGGCAAGTTGTTGCCCGTGGAGAAGAAAGAAGACAGATTTGGGTTGGGTTACAGACCAACTCAACAAGATCAATCAGAGGCTGCCAAGAAGCCCAATTTTGTCAGCGGGGGAATGCTCACCCCGGATGCAGTGAACAACTTGGAAGACAAGGAGGAAAGCGACCGCAACCTGGAGAGCTGGATACGTCCAAGGATCCCGGGGAGCCAAGTCCTTAACTGGTCTTCCCAGGAAATTATAAGGGTTACTCCTGCAGAGTAATTATTATTTCCTGTATTTTAAAGCATGCATCAAGTCTTGCATCTTGCCCAAGATGACAAGACTCATTTTGTAATCGAGCCATCTTGTAATTTTGTGCAAATAGATCAATCAATGAATATCGGACATCTTTTGCAAATGAGCCTTTTTCTTTTTTGCTCACTGTTTTTCATTTTTCTTTTTGTACAAAAATAAAATGGCAATGTTTTCAAAATGATAACTTCATTTCACCTTTTTCTAAATAAGATAAAATCGATCACTAAAATAAACAATGTAAGCCCTTGCAGAGAGTGCCTTTCAGATTGCACCGACAACAACACTGCTATGGCTTCGTATGACTTTGACAATCCAATCAATCAAGCTGATGAAGGGGTTGAAGAAGATTATGAGCTTCCTGAAGAGCTAGCCAGGTTGTTAAGGCAAGAGGAGAAGGTTATCACTCCTCATCAGGAGGAGATTGAAACGGTTAATCTTGGTACAGAAGAAGACGTGAAGGAAGTTAAGATCGGGGCCTGCCTACAAATTCAGTAAAAGAGCAACTGATTGATATGCTTCGGGAATATGTGGATGTTTTCGCTTGGTCTTATCAGGATATGCCAGGGTTGGACACCGATATTGTCATGCACAAGCTGCCTTTAAAAGAAGACTGCCTGCCAGTAATGCAGAAGCTACGCCGTACTCGCCCAAATATGGCAATGAAGATAAAAGAAGAGGTACAAAAGCAGTGGGACGCCGGTTTCCTTGCTGTGACTAGCTATCCGCCGTGGATTGCTAATATTGTACCTGTGCCTAAGAAAGACGGCAAGGTGAGGATGTGTGTAGACTACCGGGATCTGAACAGAGCCAGCCCGAAAGATGACTTCCCTTTACCTCACATTGATGTATTGGTTGATAATACGGCTCAGTTCTCAGTATTCTCCTTCATGGACGGATTTTCAGGATACAATCAGATCGAAATGTCACCTAAAGACATGGAGAAGACAACTTCCATCACACCCTGGGGCACGTTCTATTATAAGGTGATGCCATTCGGACTAAAGAATGCTGGTGCAACATATCAACGGGCTATGGTAACATTATTCCAGGACATGATCCATAAAGAAATTGAATGTTATGTGGATGACATGATTGCCAAGTCCCTCACAGAAGAAGACCACCTGGTAAATCTGTTGAAGTTATTCAAGCGTCTGAGGAAGTACAAATTGAAGTTAAACCCCCAACAAATGCACATTCGGGGTGCGATCCGGTAAGCTGCTGGGATTTATTGTAAGTGAGAAAGGGATTGAAGTTGACCCTGACAAAGTTAAAGCCATTCAAGAAATGCCTGCACCGAAGTCAGAAAAAGAAGTTCGGGGTTTCCTAGGTAGATTGAACTACATTTCACGGTTCATATCTCACCTAACAGCAACTTGTGAGCCTTTGTTTAAGCTGTTAAGAAAAGAACAAACGGTCAGGTGGAACGAAGACTTCCAGAGGGCTTTTGATAAAATCAAGGAATACTTACAAGAACCTCCGATCCTTATGCCACCAGTTGAAGGAAGACCTCTAATCATGTACTTGACAGTATTAGAAGAGTCAATGGGGTGTGTGCTGGGCCAGCATGACGAGTCTGGTCGAAAAGAGTATGCAATATAATACCTAAGCAAAAAGTTTACCGACTGTGAACAACGTTATTCACTGCTCGAGAAAACTTGCTGTGCTCTAGCGTGGGCTGCTCGCCGACTAAGGCAGTATATGTTGACCCACACTACCTTGTTGATTTCAAAGATGGATCCAGTTAAGTACATTTTTGAGAAGCCAACACTTACTGGACGGGTTGCAAGATGGCAAATGATCCTCATAGAATATGATATTCAGTACACATCCCAAAAAGCCATCAAAGGCAGTGTATTGTCTGATTATCTTGCTGAGCAACCTATTGATGATTACCAGCCTATGAGATTTGACTTCCCTGATGAAGACATCATGTTCATAAAAGCAAAAGATCATGAAGAGCCTGTCCACACTGAAGGGCCTGACCCAGAAGAAGAATGGACTATGATGTTTGACGGGGCTGTTAATATGAATGGTCGTGGTGTTGGTGTAGTACTCATTACGCCTAAAGGAGTTCACATGCCTTTCTCGGCAAAGCTCACCTTTAACTGCACTAACAACAAAGCTGAATACGAAGCTTGCATTATGGGTCTTGAGGAAGCCATTGACCTCAGGATCAAGACTTTGACTGTGTTCGGAGATTCAGCTCTGGTAGTTAATCAAACCAATGGCAAATGGTACACCCACCAAGATCATCTGATACCTTACCGGGATTATACAAGAAGGTTGTTGACTTTCTTCACAACAGTCAAGCGGGAGTATATCCCTCGAGATGAAAATCAGTTTGCAGATGCTTTGGCTACCATTTCATCCATGATCAAAGTTCAAGCTACCAACTTTGTACCTCGGATCTCAATATCCAGACTTGACAGACCAGCATACGTGTTCTCAGCAGATGTTGTTAAAGATGATAAGCCTTGGTTCCATGACATCAAATGCTTCTTGGAGGATCAAACATACCCACCTGGGGCATCTTCCAATGATAAGAAGACATTAAGAAGGCTAGCTGGTAGTTTCTTCTTGAATGTTGACGGTTCCCTGTACAAGAGAAACTTTGATATGGTACTCCTCAGATGCGTTGATAGGGCAGAGGCAGACTTGTTGATGCACGAGGTGCACGAAGGATCCTTTGGTACCCATGCAGGAGGGCATGCAATGGCAAAAAAGTTGCTAAGATCAGGTTATTACTGGATCACAATGGATGCAGACTGTTGTGCCTATGCTAGAAAGTGCCACAAATGCCAGATCTATGCGGATAAAGTGCATGTGCCTCCGAATCCTTTGAATGTGATGTCTTCACCCTGGCCCTTTGCCATGTGGGGCATTGATATGATTGGCAAGATTGAACCGACTGCTTCAAATGGCCACAGATTCATCCCGGTAGCCATTGACTATTTTACCAAATGGGTTGAAGCGGCTTCTTATGCAAATGTTACAAGACAAGTGGTAGCCAGATTTTTGAAAAGAGACATTATTTGCAGATACGGAGTACCCGAAAGAATCATTACTGACAATGGTTCTAACTTGAATAATAAAATGATGGCAGAGCTATGCCGGGACTTCAAGGTCCAACACCACAATTCTTCTCCTTACAGGCCAAATATGAATGGCGCTGTAGAGGAAGCTAACAAGAATATCAAGAAGATTGTGCAGAAGATGGTAGTCACCTACAAAGACTGGCATGAAATGTTACCATTTGCCTTGCATGGGTACCGTACGTCAATCAGAACATCCACTGGGGCAACACCGTATCAACTTGTGTATGGTATGGAGGAAGTCCTACCTGTTGAAGTTGAATTACCCTCCCTGCGGGTACTAATGGATGTTAAACTGAGTGAAGCAGAGTGGGTCCAATCCCGATATGAACAACTGAATCTGATTGAAGAGAAAAGATTGGCTGCAATTTGTCATGGGCAGCTATATCAGAAAAGAATGAAGAAAGCCTTCGATCAGAAAGTCAGGCTCCGAGAGTACCAAGTAGGAGATCTTGTGTTGAAAAGACTCCTCCCTCCTCATACAGACCACAGGGGCAAGTGGACTCCGAACTATGAAGGGCCATTCGTAGTAAAGAAAGTTTTCTCTGGTGGAGCACTGATGCTCAGTACTATGGATGGCGAAGACTTTCTATCCCCTGTTAATTCAGATGCAGTTAAAAAATAATTCGCATAAAAATGACCCGCTGGACATAAAAACAGAATGTAAGTCCAGGCAAAAATAGGGCATCCCGACGAGTCAAAAACAGAATAAAAGACTCGGGCAAAAATAAGGGAAAATAAATAAAAAATGTACACCCGCTGAGTTGAAAAGCCACATTGGACAGCTCAGGCAAAAATGGGTATCCCGGTGGATTGAAAACCCGAAAGGGCGATCCACGCAAAATAAAGGAATAAGCGAACAACTGCATTCTGAATTCGTCTGTAGCACTTACAACTTGGTAAGCTTTGAAAGGTTCGAGCGTCGGTCGGAATCAGCTTTCTTCAGAAAGCAAGTCGAGAAGAACGTCAAATGTCATACGAGTCATAGCACAAGGGAAGCTCCCTGAAGCGTCATCAGCATTGCCAGCATCTTTTGTTTCTCAATTTGTGACAATCTCCTCATTTTAGGGGATTTGTTTCTATGAATGTATTTTGCCAATTCAGGGCACACGAATTAATAAAATCAGATTTTCAGTCATGTTTCGTCTCGAACATTTTATTTCCATTTGCAAAATGTCCGATGTCTTTGAAATATTGGTTGCATAAATACATATGTTTCCCTTCTAAAATACGTGCTTGCAGGAAATATATTTACTCCCGGGAGTGTCTAAACTCCTTTATTGGAATCCAGTAAGGGATACCTCGGGGTACTTGTGCGTTTCTTTGTCTTTACAGGATTGCAGGTATCCAAAGCGCAACACGGGGCATGAAAGCTCCTCCCCAGTAAGCTGTCAAATCATTATCTACTCAGTCCGTCTTCCAGATTAGCACCGAAGGTGTTTTCTCCCCAGCTGATTTGTCAAGTATTATCCTCAGCGGGATCCCTACAGAAATCTCTAGGAAGATCTTCCAATGATCTTTTTTCTTCCCCAGCCAAGTGCCAACCGGGGAACTACCTCCCCACAGAGTTTCAACCTCTATCCAGAAGAGCATCGCATGAAGAACTCACAACAGAGTGAAGAAAGCTTCTACAGACCCCAACTGGGTCCCCCATTGCTGAGATAGGTCTATCAGTGATCTGTTTTCCCATGCAGATACATCTTATCAGATCTACCTATGATCTTATCCCCAGCTAGGATATCCACTTCAAGCAGATCAGTCAGAGATCTTCACGGCAACGAGATCCGAGTCCCGGATCGGTATCTTTGCATAATCATGGCATTCGCATCATATTTTCCCCACAGAGCGTAGCATTCCACCTAATGCGGAGCATTACGGCAAAAGTCAAACATATTGCATAATCACAAGCCATGTGTCGAACCGAACACTTGTAAATATCGACCATTCATCAACAATATACAAAAATACCTCTCAAATTCATCACCAGAGAGCCAAAGCATTTTCCTTAAAGATACAGATACATGCTCCCTTCGGCACCCGTCCGTGTCATATCCCCAGTAGAAAGCCAAAGCGTCCCCTTTGCACTCACAGATACATATATACACGATTCCCTGACACCCGTCCGTGTCACCTTCCCCAACATAGTTACCTGAACACTTTGTAAATCAAATACTAGTTTATAGTATTCTTTTTCCGACACTCGTCTGTGTCATGCTCTCCACAGCAAGTTAAAACACTCGTCTGTGTCTCACTCATACAGATACTCGTCCGTATCTTGTATATACCATTTATATCCCCTCAGATTCGACACTCGTCCTTGTTCTTTGTTAACCAGTTGGTACTCGTCCGTATCATCATCTCTGAACATGCGTCAAGCATTGGTTTCTACTGATACCCGTCCGTATCATAGTCTTAAGGATGCTCGTCCGCATCTTTAATCTATACACAATGTCAAACACTTATACCTTCATCTCTTAAATTTAGACACTCGTCTGTGTCTACCCTTCCCCAGGATGTCCCCAACAAACTTGTTAAACTATTTTCTTTCAATTTGTCATTCGTCCTATGCCATGATACCTTTCGGCAGCCGTACCCTGCTAGGTGATCGTCCTTCACCTTTTTGATGATCGTCCTTCATCACTCCCAGAGGAGTCTATATTCATTAGAACCCTTTCCTATCCGACATTCGTCCTATGTCGTGATATTTTCGGCAGCCGTCCCTGCTAGGTGGTCGTCCTTCACCTCTTGATGATCGTCCTTCATCATTTTATCCGATGGCCGTCCCCATCGTTGATTCTGTTATCTGACATTCGTCCTATGTCACGATAAACCCTGAGAGCAGCCGTACCCTGCTAGGTGATCGTCCTTCACCTCTTGATGATCGTCCTTCATCATGTTTATCCGATGGCCATCCCCATCGTCGAACTTTTCATCCGACATTCGTCCTATGTCGTGATGCTTTTGGCAACCGTACCCTGCCAGGTGATCATCCTTCACCATAGATGACCGTCCCTCATCTTAACCCCAACAGAGCAGCCGTCCCCTGCTAGGTGATCGTCCTTCACCTTTGATGATCGTACCTCATCATCTGTTCCATTTATTTCTTCAACCCGATGGCCGTCCCCATCATTTACCTTTAATCCCCAGAGATTTTTATGGTTTTACCTGATGGCCGTCCCCATCATAATCTCTTATATCCCAGCTTGTCGGCCTTCCCCGTCATTGCTTTATTGCCCGCATTTTCCCCCAGCATGTCGGTCGTCCCCGTCATTGCTTCATCCCCAGCAGTCGTCCTCTGCTCGACGGTCGTCCCCCGTCGCCCTCACTTTATAGACATACTTTATCTTCCTTTTACAATCTATATCCCTTTTCTTCTTCATTCTGTGAGTGCAAATTTCGGACTGTCTTTGGTATTCAACCACAAGTTATCTTGTTTGCCTGTTAAGCCGTTGCTTACATCCTGCACAGCTAACTCATGCTTGAATAGGGGCAGCTGTAAACACCCCAAATTTTCCCTCACTCATTCACACCATGGCTTGTGATCTTTTCATTTTCATAAATTCAATCATAGCATCTCATATTGCATTTTTGATTCACTGCATTGATTCAAAGTCATCTGCATCTAGGGTTTGTGATCTGAGCAATCCAAGAGCTACTTGAACCACTCCAAAGGTCTTCAATCATCCCAAAGGGGTCCATGTATGTTCAAGCATCATATTATATCCTCTCAAGATCAAAGAAAGCCAAAGAATCACAAGAACTGAAAAAGGCATGGAAGCAGAGCCAGGTTTAACTGCACAGATGACCTAGAATTAGGGTTTTGGTTTCAAAGGCCATAACTCCAAATTTTTTGGTCATTCTTGTTTCTATTGGTCTCTATATTGTATAAGGATCATGCATATCAATTTTCATGAAGAAACTCCATGGGGAAGACATCTAATCAAGAGTTGACTTCTTGAGCAAGTCAGTGCAAAATCAGGGCATCTGAGGCCCCCAATGACCCAACCAAAGGGTGTTCTTCATCATTTTGAATGTGTATGATCTTTATTTGAACATAGAAGATGTTATAAGTTCACAAAATTGAAAAATTTCAAGCCATTTGCAAAGTTGCCTTTTTGGGAAAGTGACTTGTAATGAAAACTTGCCATTTTGGGAAAGTTTTTCAACCTTCTCTTTTTGATTCAAAAATGCCTCAAATGAGAAAACTTTGGTCATGAAAGTTGTAGATTGGATCATTCCCTTTTCAAAAGGTACAAGAACTCATTCTAATTCATTTTGGATCAAAAGTTATGGCTTGTCAAAGTTGGACAAAATCACATAATTTCAAGTTTTGTACCAAAGAGGCAAAGTTGCAAAACCTCATGCCAAGCCTTTATGTGACTTCAATGTGACTTCTAACCTTTGCACAAACATAAATCATGACCTAAAAATCAGAATGCACCAAAGAATTGTCCATTTTCATGACTTGTGCATTAAGAAACTTCAAAGGGGCCAAGACTTTGTGAAATTGCAAAACACTACAAAAACCCTAATCCACTTGCTGAATTGCCTCCAATTCACTTCCATGGTTCTCCTTGATTCAAGCTTCAGCCAAGCCATACCTTGTACCTTGACAGAAATGGCCCATACCTCTCTTACACAAAAAGTTGACTTTATGCATTTTGCTCCATACCAATCACACTGCTCCACAACAACTCTCTGACCTATCAAGGATTGATATGTGTACCAAAAGGAACCCAACACATAACACAACACAGCCTGAAACATCCCACAAGCCATAGTTCCCAAAACTGACCTCTTATGCATTTTGTTTCGAAACTCATCACACAGCCTTCAAACATCAAAACAAACTTCACCAAATCACTCACCATGATCCTCTGATCATTTCCCAACCATTGTTTTGGCCTGAAACCTCCCACATCAAAAACACGATTTCCCTCCTCCATTGACCTGAGCTTCTGCAAACTTCCTCTAGAGACCATATAAACTCCAGCTAAGCATCACAAACTTCTGGGGAGGATCATTGGAGCTTGTTTGGACCAGAGAAGCAGCCAGAAAGTCCCTGTTTCGAAAGCTCCAGTTCAGGTGAGCTCAAGAACATTTTTTCAAGAACTTTAATTTCTTGTTATAGAATGATTCTATGAGCTGCACTGATCATCTGGATGTGTTTGGTTTTGAAAATGGTCAAGAAACAAGCATGTATTGACTGTCTGAAAGTTTGCCCGTGAAAATGATTTTGTTTGTTTCTCTTGATTCATGAAAAATTAATGATGTTTGTTGTAGGGTTTATGTTTAATGATGTTCATAGATTGATTCTGGAGAGTTTAGTGAGGTTTTGATGCGTATTGAGTGAGATAGAAAAAATGGCTTGCCGGAGAAGATGACCGGAACACTGTTCCGGTCATCTGAAAGTGATTAGGGTTAGGATTAGGGCTAATGACATAATTAGGCAAGTTTGAATTTGGACCGTTCGTTCGCGCGCACAGTCAACTCCCGCCTCCTTGAATTTGAATCTCAGCCCTCAGATTAGCTGACTTTCTCTTTTTTCTTTAAAATTCATTTTAATTTTATTTGTTTTGCATTTTATTTCCACGAATTATTTAAAATAGCAAAATACATTTAAAAATTCTGAAATTTTTTTTCAAACATTTCATTATTTTTTAGAACCCAAAAATATTTTTATTTTTATTTTTTGCATTAAAAATTATTTTTAAATCATTTAAATGTTTATTTTTTATTAGTTAATGAAAATTAATTAATTAAAAATACATTTAGATATTTAAAAATCACAAAAAAATTCACATTGCATTTCAAAACATTTAGAAACATTATCAAACTCTCAAACCAAATTTCTTATTGTTCTTGATGCATTTTGACAATTTTTGTTGGAATTAAATTCACTTTAAGGCAATATCTGGGTTCAAACTTTGAAAAATCCATTCTGCCTAACCTTTGAGAGTTTGATGATGGTTCTTCTTGCATTGCATCCTCCATAGCATGTAGTTTATAGGATAAAATTGGTTTGAATTGATCTTGCATTTTCAATTTGCTTTGTATTTTTCTTTGTGAGGCACCCCAAAACCCTAGCCAACTTAGGAAATTCATAACTTGCACTAGGTTAAGAGTTGGATCCCCTCCTTTGGGCAGTGAACTTGTGTAGGTTTAGGGTTCCTTTGATCCCATTTTCAATTTTTTGTCTTGTAATTTGCTTCTGGTTTTGGATTTTTGTGATGCATGTTGTATGTAAACCCTAATTTGTGCCTTCCTTTGCATCCATCTCTCATTTGCTTGCATTCAATGACTTGCCATGACATTTTGTGCATCCACATGATTCATAATACATATTAGGACATCTTAGAACAATGTTTGATCATTTCATCTTTCATTTTCCATGTTATGTGTTCATTTCATTTCATAAGCATTCATGAACTTCCATGGTTCAAAGCATGCCTCATTTGCATCCTTATGCTTGTTTGATCACTCTCATATCTTGCCATATGTTTGCATCATCTCTTAGCATCATTAACATCATATTTATGCTTCTGGTTTTGGTTTGCACCATGGCATTCCATCTCATTTGCATTGCATTTCATTTCTTTTGCTAACTTTTCAGGTGGTAAGTTGTTTTGAGAAGTGAATTTGCCTTCACTTCTCACAATCCCTTTTCATCTCTCTCTTGCATCATTGCTGCATTTTATCTTGTGTACTAGAGTGAGCTTGCTCATTCATGTTCATCTCCTACTTTCTTTCTTCAAGTAACTTGTCTTCTTAAGTGAAGAAAGTTGTCTTGCATCTCTCTGCTTCTTTCTCCTTTCATCTGCATCTCTCCTTGGTGGTTCTTTGAAGATCTTTCTCTCTTAAGCCACATAAACCCTAGGATCTCCAAGTATGATAACAATTAGGGTTTGATTAGTCCCCCATTTTGTTTTACCTTTGTGTCATCTTTGAGTCTTCTCTTCCCATCTCATAATCAGGGACTAAACCCTAAAGGTTTTAAGGCTTTGTGATTAAGCTTATGCCTGCATCCTTCTATTAGGATGGAGTGTATAACTTTAATCCTAAGTGTTAAACCCTTAATGTGTTTAAATCCTTTAATCAATCCATCTAATAATCATCAAGACATCAAGCTTGTAACTTCGGCCTTGCATTAGGGTTATAATTCTTCCTTAATTGGTTAAGAAGGACTAACCCTAGTGTTAATGGACAAGTCCCCCTCAAGTTGTCTTACAAACCCTAAAATTCACTTCTTAATCTTACCATTAACTAAAATACACTTTAATAAAGGCTTTGTTTTGTCATGAGATTAATCCCTAATCATGGATTAAGTTGAGGAGTCTTTCTCAGCTCAAATGTTCTCATCTATTATCCTTCTATTAGGATGGTGTAATGGGTCCATTAAATCCTTGATTATGGCTTAAACTCATTACTTAACACTAAAAAAAACAACAAAAACATCTAAATTAAATGCCAATAGGTTAATGATCTTAATCCTACATCATGGTGATTAAGTGTGAGGTGCTTACTTCACATTTAAGGTATTCTCATTACCCCTAATCAGAGGGAGGATGTGATGAGTTTACTAACCTTTGGTTTAGGCTTAAACTCATTTACATATGACAAATTTCAAAAAGCAATAAAAAACTGAAAACACAAAAACAAACAATAATCGTCTCCTCCGGGATTCTTTTCTCATCTCATTCACTCACAAACGAGAATTTGCTTCTTCCGTCTAATGCAAGACAGTTTGCACCTAAGCCAGACAGGTCATACACTTGAGCATAGAAAAGTAAGCAGTTCACAAGTCAATTTATCTTTCAGTCTCTTTGAGTCGAACTACGGTGTTCTGACTTCCTCATTGCACGAGAGGATACATAGGCATAACTTAACAGTTATCGAACAAAAGTCTCTGTATATTCCCCCTCCTTCCAGCATCATTATTAAAGCCTTATAGTCTTGAGCTTCACACTCTTTTCTTACACTGACACTTCTTTTATTCACTTCACACTTTCTTCCAACACTGACACCTGCATTCTTTTCCAGCTTTGATACACAAAATAGCACTGACACTACCCCTTTAAAACACAAATCTTTTAAGCGTGGATCCCGTCGAGTACGACGGACAATCTGGGTGCTAATACCTTCCCAGGTTGTAACCAACCCCCTTTCTCAGTATCTCTGGTTCGCAGCCGTCTTATCCATATCTTTCTAGGTTTATGCAGCATTACCTTTCCTCCGAGATAAAAAGGCCTAGCTGGCGACTCTGTTCTCCTGAGTTCACCTTTGTGTGTTCTCATCCCTTTTGCCGACCGTTCGCGTCTGTACCCCCCTTGGTCCCGGTGTCATTTGGTGGGAGCGACAATACTGGTTCCAATTTGAACAACAAAATGATGGCAGAACTGTGTCGGGACTTCAAAATCCAACATCACAACTCTTCTCCTTACAGGCCAAAAATGAATGGCGTTGTTGAGGCAGCTAACAAGAACATTAAGAAGATTATGCAGAAGATGGTGGTTATTTACAAAGAATGGCATGAAATGCTACCGTTTGCCTTGCATGGGTATCGAACCTCAATCAAAACATCTACTGGGGCAACGCCTTATCAGCTTGTGTACGGTATGGAAGCTGTCCTACCTATTGAAGTTGAGCTACCTTCCTTACGGGTAATGATGGATGTAAAGCTGGACGAAGCAGAGTGGGTCCGGTCTCGGTACAATCAATTGAATCTGGTCGAAGAGAAGAGGCTAGCTGCCATCTGCCATGGGCAGTTATATCAGAAAAGAATGAAGAAAGCCTTCGATCAAAAAGTCAGGCTTCGGGAATACCAAGTAGGAGATCTTGTCCTGAAAAGACTCCTTCCTCCTCATACAGACCACAGGGGCAAGTGGACTCCAAATTACGATGGTCCATTCATAGTAAAGAAGGTTTTCTCTGGTGGAGCACTGATGCTCACTACTATGGATGGTGAAGATTTTTGGTCCCCTGTGAATTCAGATGCAGTTAAAAAATACTCCGCATAAAATGACCCGCTGGACATAAAAACAGAATGTAAGTCCAAGAAAAAATAGGGCATCCCGGCGAGTCAAAAAAACAGAATAAAAGACTCGGGCAAAAATAAGGGAAAATTGAAAAAATGTACACCCGCTGAGTTGAAAAGCCGCATTGGACAACTCAGGAAAAAATGGGTATCCCGGTGGATTGAAAACCCGAAAGGGCGATCCACGCAAATTCGGGGAACAAGCGAACAACTGCATTCTGAATTCGTCTGTATCACTCACAACACGGCAAACTTCGGAAGGGTAAAGTATCAGTTAGAGTCAACCTTCTTCAGAAAGCAAGATGAGAAGAACATCAAAGTCATACAGGTCATAGCAAAGGAAGCTCGCTGGAGCGTCGTCATCAACATTGCCAACACTTTTACTTTTCTTAATTTATAGCAATCTCCTCATTCCAGGGGATTTGTTTCTTTGACTATATTTGCCAATTCAGGGCACCCAGATTAATAAAATCAGAAGTTTTCAGTCACACCTCGTTTTGTACATTTTTGTTTCGTTTGCAAAATGTCCAATATTCATGATAAAGTACTTGCATAAAACAAATGAGCCATCTTTAACAAATGTGCGCAGGAAATATATTACCTTCAGAAAAGCCTAATTCCTATGACGAAATCCGATAAGGGATACCTCAGGATACTTGTGCGTTTCTTTTGTCTTAACAGGTTGCAGGTATTCAATACACAACATGAGGCATGCCAAGCATTGTGTCCCCAAGAAGGTTACTTCCCAGAGGAGCAATATCTGAAATGTTTTCCCCAACAAAGTTGCCAAAGCCTCCTCATCCCTAGCACAAGTCTACTCAACAGGAGCATCCCCAGCCGAGAGCCCCACCAGAGTGCCAGATCTCTCATCTTCATCAAGGTTAAAAGAACTATCTCCCCACAGAGTTTCCAGCCCCTCCCCAGAAGAGCAATGCCTGAAACTCTTACACAACAAAGTGACAAAAGGTTCCTTCTCCCCAGCTGAGTTCTCTTTACGGGACAATCTACCAATGATCTACTCCCCCAAGCAGAGTTCTCCCTCCTAATAGATCTGCCAATGATCTCTTCCCCAGCTGGGACATTCTTTTAAGCAAATCAACCAGAGATCTTTATCCCAGCAGGATCCGGATCCCGAATCAGTTTCTCTTTGCATAATCATAGCATTTACATCATATTCACCAAATAAAGCATAGTATTCCGTCTAATACGGAGCATTATGGCAAAAATCAAACATTTACATTATCACAAGCCAGATTCGAGCCAGTCACCTGCAATCACCATCATTGTTCCATCAGTATATAAAAACACATATCCCCCGCAGGTCGCCTGAATACCTTTTGCACTCTCAAATACAGATACCTATACATAATCTTTTGACACTCGTCCGTGTCATCCTTCCCCAACATGGTTTCCAGAACGCCTTCTGCAAGTAGATACTTGTTTATACACACTCTTTTCGACACCCGTCCGTGTCACCCTATCCCCACAAAAAGCCAAAACATATCTTTTACAACTGCCTGTTTATATAGTACTCTTTTGACACTCGTCCGTGTCATACCTTCCCCAGCAAGTCAAACACTCGTCCGTATCTTGCTCATACTTCATCAACAAATCTATACTCACTTATACAAGAGTCTTTGATACTCGTCCGTATTTTGTATATATCACTCCTCAACAGATTCGACACTCGTCTGTGTTCTTTGTTAACCAGTTGGTACTTGTCCGTACCATCATCTATGAACACGCATCAACGTTTGTTTCTACCGATACTCGTATGTATCATGGTCCTAAGGATGCTCGTTCGCATCTTTAATCTATAAACAGCGTCAAACACTTATACCTTTTATTCTTGTGCATGATCACTCGCCTGTGTTTACCGTTCCCCAGTAAGTCACTAAGAAAACAACTTTCTTCTATCCGACGTTCATCCTATGTCGCGATACTTTCGGTAGTTGTCCCCTGCCAGGTGATCGTCCTTCACCTTTGGATGACCGTCCCTCATCCCTTCCCCTATGGAGTCCCCATTAGTGGAACCTTTTTCTATCCGACATTCGTCATATGTCGTGATAAAGAGCAGCCGTCCCCTGCTAGGTGATCGTCCTTCACCTTTTGATGATCTTCCCTCATCATTTCATCCGATGGCCGTCCCCATCGTTGATCTTGTTATCCGACATTCGTCCTATGTCGTGATAAACCCCGAGAGCAGCCGTACCCTACTAGGTGATCGTCCTTCACCTCTTGATGATCGTCATTCATCATTTTGTCCGATGGTCGTCCCTATCGTCGACCTTTTCTATCTGACATTCGTCCTATGTCGTGATAAAGAGCAGCCGTCCCCTGCTAGGTGATCGTCTTTCACCTTTGATGACCGTCCCTCGTCAATATTTCATTTATTCTTTAACCCGATGGCCGTCTCCGTTGTTGTTTACTTTACTTTCCAAGTTTGATGGCCGTCCCCATCATTGCCTTACTTCAATCCCCAGAGAATCTTGTTTCTTTACCTGATGGTCGTCCCCATCATAATCTCTTTATTTCCCCAGCTTGTCGGCCGTCCCCGTCATTGCTTAGCCTACCAATTTTTCCCCAGCAGTCGTCCTCTGCTCGATGGTCGTCCTCCATCGCCTTCATTTGATAATCATGATATACTACCTTTTACAATTTATATCCCTTTTCTTCTTTTATCCAGGAAGTGCAAATTTTGGACTGTCTTTGGTATTCAACCACAAGTTATCTTGTTTGTCTGTTAAGCCAGACGCTTACATCTTGCACAACTAACTCATGTTTGAATAGGGGCAGCTGTAAACACCCCAAATTTTCCCTCACTAATTTCACACCATGGCTTGTGATTTTTCATGTTTGCATTAGCATAAGCATACCATCTCATATTGCATTTTTTGTTTCACTGCATAGTTCAAGTTCATCTGCATCTAGGGTTTATGATCTGAGCAATCCAAGATTCCACCTGAGCCACCCCAAAAGCCTAAAAGTTTTCCAAGAGGGTCCATGTGTGTTCTATCATCATATTGTGTCCCTCAAAGTTCATAGAAGTCAAGAGATCACAAGAACTAGCAAGGCATGGAAGCAATGCTAGGGTTTTCACTACATAGATGACCAAAATTAGGGTTTTTGTTTCAGAGGCCTCAACTCCAAATTTTTGGGCCATTCTTTTTTCTAATATTCTTAAGATGTTATAAGGATCATGTGTACCAAGTTTGATGAAGAAATTCATTGTGGAAGTCATTTGTTCACTGGGTAACTTCTTGAGCAAGTTAAGTCAAAATCAGGGCATCTGAGGCCCCCAACAATGGAACCAAAGGGGTATTTTCATCAAATTGAAGTTCTATGATCTTTATTTGATCTTATAAGAGGTTGGAAGTTCACAAGATTGAAGAATTTTGAGCCATTTGAAAACTTGCCAAAAATGGAAATGACTTGTAATGGAAACTTTCCATTTTGGGAAAGTTTTTCAACCTCCTCTTTCTCAACCAAAAATGCTTCAAATGAAAAATTCTTGGTCATGAAAGTTGCGGATTAGGTCTTTCCCTTTTCAAAAAGTACAAGAACATGTCTTGATTCATCCTAGAACTCAAGATATGGCCTTTCAAAGTTTGCAAAAATCCTAAAATTTCAAGTTTCATGTCAAAGAGGGATTTTGCAAAATGGCATGTTCAAGCATTCTAGTGACCTCTAATCAACTTCTACACTTCATAACATGCCTATGTGACTTCTAAACATCAGAATTGGCCCAAGAACTTGGCATTTTTATGGCTTGATTCACAAGAAATGTCAAAGATGGAAAATTGCATAAAGTATGATATCTCTTCATCCAAGCCATCTAGCTGCAATCTTTTGATCCAAAGGCCTTCCACAAAGCCAGCTGAGGCCATACATGCTTTGGAACCACTCCTTCCATGACCCATGCCCATGGTACAACCAATGTTGACTTTTTTGCATTTCACACCATACCAATCAAACTGAGCCACACCAACTCCTCTGACCAATCACAATTGCTTATACTAACCCTAAGGAACACAAAGAACATAACACACAAGCCTGAAAGCATCCATAAACTCAGAATCACAAAACCCTCCATAACACTTCCCCTCTTCGAATTTCATCATACAACCATAAAAACTTCAAACTCTTTTCACCATTCAACTCAGCATCACCTAAGGAGCAAATCCCAACCATTAAAATGACCTGAAACACATCACACAACAAATACGATTTTTCACCTCTCACAACTGAACTTCAGAAAGAGGCCAAATAAACTTGTTCCAAGCTTCACATCATCCTCAAGGGGTTCATTGAAGTTGGTTTGCACAAGGGAGGAGGCCAGAAAGCCCAGAATCAGGAAGCTCAATCTCAGGTAACCTCAAGAACTTTTTTCCAGAATCTTGTTTTCTTGTTAAAATATTGTTCTATATATTGCACTGATCATGGGGATGTGTTTAGTTTTGAAAATGAGCAAGAAATAAGCATGTATTGACTATCTGAAATTTTTCCCGTAAAACTTGATTGCTTCGATTCTTGTTGTTGTTGTGAAATAAATGAAATTTCTTGCTGGATTCTTGTTTGTTGTTGTCCATTGATCATTTCTGGAGAGTTTGATGCGTTTTAGTGGCGTTTTGAGTGAGATGGCTTGAAGGTGTGGCCGAAGAAGATGACCGGAGCCTAGCTCCGGTCACCTGAGATTAATTAGGGCTAATATCCCCAGTTTGAATGTGGGCCGTAGGATTATGATTAGGGTTAGTGTGTGTACGGTTAGGATTAGGTCATTAAACCCTAAATGGAATTCATTAATTTAAATCAGATTAACTAGCCAGATTGAATCCTGACCCTCCATAAACGCGCATAGTCAACCCCTCCCTTTTGAGTTTGAATCTCAGCCTTAGGATGCGTTTACTTTCTCATTTTATTCATTTTATTTTATTTTCTTTCTATTTCTTTTGCATAATTAATTAAAAATATCAAAAAGCTTTCAAAAAATATTTCCTTTGGCATTTTTGTTTCAAATATTTTTCTTAATTAGAAAATGTTTTTTATTTTATTTTTTTGCATTAAAAAAGAATTTTTAAAATATTTAAATGTTATTTTTAATTAATTAAAGTATTTTAATTAATTAAAAATACATTTAGGTTTCTAAAAATCACCAAAAAAATCATGAATCATCCCGTTGCATTTAGAAACATTTTCAAACTCTTCGCACAAATTTCTTTTTAGGTTTGATCATAACTTGAGAATTTTCTTTGAATTTAGGGTCATTTAAATCATATTTTTGAACCCTAACTTGAAAAAATATTTTCTGCCTAACCAAGAAGAGTTTGAAGATGATTCTTTTGGCATTGTATTGTGCATAACATGTATTTTATAGGTAATTTATCTCATGAATTTATCTTGCATTTTTGAATTGATTTGCATTTTCCTTTGAGAATCATCCAAAAAACCCTAAAAACTTAGGAAATTCATAACTTTTGAGTGGTAAGGCTTCTGACCTTCTCCTTTGGGGTGTGATCTAGTATGGGATTAGGGTTTGTTTGAGTGTGATTTCAAATTTTTATCATGTCATATGTTTCTGTTTTGTTCATGTGCATATCATACTTCCATATAACCCTAATTTTACATGTTCATTTGCATTCATCTTGCATATGCATCCATACATGAACTTGTCATGACATTTATTGCATTCATATGTCATCTTAGACATCTTAGGACATTTTAGAATCATGCTTGATCATTTCTTCAGTCATTTGCCATAATTTGCATCCATTTAATTTCATTAACTTTCATGAACTTTCAAACTTCAAAGCATGCTTACATGACATCTCATCTTTGTATGATCATACATATGCATTTTGTATGCCTTTGCATCATCTCACATAACATTAATATTGCATAAACACTTCTGACTTTGGTCATATCATCTCATCTCATCTCATTTCATTACATTTCTTTATGCTTTGTACCTTATGCATTCATGCTAACATTTTCAGGTGGTAAGTTACTTTGAGAAGTGGATTTGCCTTCACTTCTCACTTCTCTTCATCTCTTTCATATTCATTTTGTTTGTCTTTTAAGTGAACTTGTTCACTTGTGTTCATTCCTTCTCACTTTCTTTCTTTAAGTTACTTATCTTCTTCATTGAAGTAAGTAACTTATTTCTTCTGATTCTCCCTCCTTTCATCTGCTTCTTCCATTGGTGGCTCCCTTGAAGATCTTTCTTAAGCCTTACAAACCATAGGAACATCCAAGCATGATAATAATTAGGGTTTTGATTAGTTTCCCCTAGCTTTTTAACTTTGAGTCTCCTTGAGTCTCTCTTCTCATCTTCATAATCAGAGACTAAACTCTTAAAGTTTTAGGAATTTGGAATTAGGGTTATGCCTGCATCCTTCTCTTAGGATGGTGTGTATAACTATAATCCTAAGTGTTAAACCTTTAATTTGTTTAAACCTCTTAATCAAGTCATCTTAATAATCAATAAGACTTAATCTTGTAACTTGGGCCTTACATTAGGGTTCTAATTCTTCCTTATGGTTAAGAAGGACTAACCCTAGTGTTTAATGGACAAGTCCCCCTCATGATGTCTTACAAATCATAAAACTCATTTCTTAATCTCACCCTTAATTAAAATCCACTTAATAAAGGCTTTGTTATATAATGAATTTATTCCCTAACCATGGATTAAGTTGAGGTATCTTCCTCAGCTTAAGTGTTCTCATCTATTATCCTTTTATTAGGATGGTGTAATGAGCCCACTAATCTGTGATTAGAGATTAAACTCATTACTTAACACTAAACTAAAACCCAAAAACATCTAAATAATCACAAGTAGGTTAATAATCTTAATCCTACATCATTATGGCAATTACATTGAGATGCTTATCTCATACTTAAGTATTCTCATTATCCCTAATCAGGGAGGATATAATGAGTTTACAAGCCCTTGATTTAGGCTTAAGCTCATAATCTTATGCAAAACACCAAAAACAATAACAAAACTGAAAACACAAAAACAAACAATAATCGTCTCCTCCGGGATTCCTTTCTCATCACACTCATTCACAAACGAGAACTTGCTTCTTCCGTCTAATGCAAGACAGTTAGCACTCGAGCCAGACGAGTCATACACTTGAGCATAGACAAGTAAGCAGTTCACAGTCAATTTAATCTTTTAGTCTCTTTGAGTCGAACTACGGTGTTCTGACTTCCTCATTGCACGAGAGGATACGTAGGCATAATGTAATTGTTATCGAACAAAAGTATCTTTGTCATCCCCCTCTTCCAGCTTTCTTTTCAAAGCCTCAGCTCCTGAGCATTCATCCTTTTGCACTGACACTTGTACATTTCTTTTCCAGCTTTTGCACATAGATAACACCTACACTACCCCTTTAAACACAATCTTTTAAGCGTGGATCCCGTCGAGTACGACGGACAATCTGGGTGCTAATACCTTCCCAGGTTATAACCAACCCCCTTTCTCAGTTTCTTTGGTTCGCAACCGTCTTATCCATCTCTTTCTAGGTTTATGCAGCATTACATTTCCTTCGGGATAAAAATGCCTAGCTGGCGACTCTATTCATTTCACTTCATTTTCTCCTTTCGCCGACTGTTCGCGTCTGTACCCTATCTGACCCGGTGTCTTTACGGGGGAGCGACACACTTGAGGTGGGTATTCCATTGAGTCTCACATGAAGTGTCGAGAGCGTTGTATGAACGTTTCCATCTTGTTTTGGTTACTTGTAGAGAAGTGACCAAAAAGATGAGTAGTGTTTAGAATTGAACCTTTAGAGTCGAGAGAACTCTAAGATAGGGAACTCACTAAGATGTTGATATCTCAGCCCACTATTGTTGTTGCTTTTCAGGTTTTATTTATAGGTTTGATTTACAAGTGGAGCTATGCTCGGGATGTTTTAAGAGAAGCATAGTCTTAGTTTTTCCACTGTGTATTTATCTTGTACAATAATGGATATTGTATTGATCTTAGTATTTTTATTTAGTATAATTTCCATGTCTTGCACCATAGTTTGTATTTTTTTTAGAATTGGTCAAGAATGTGAATTGTACTATTAGGCACTTATGATGGTGTCAGTACGAAACAAACACTTGTATGATATTATTTTAGATATATATTATATGAGGCGTTACATTCTCCATACTAAGGTGTGCTTCTTCTTTATTCAATCATGGAGTGATGTAAGAAGTACACACTTCATTCAATGAGACTTGAATTCACTCTCCTATGCAAACTCTCAAATAAAACGCTTCTAAAAAACTTCAACAAACAATAAGCGTCTTTCCTTCGGGAATTCTCTTCTCATCTCATTCACTTTAAACAAAAGAACTTGCCCTTACTTTTTGTTTGTAAGACGGTAAACACGCTTATTTTAGACGAGCCTACAACACCTGAACTAAGACATAAGCAATTCTCTTCTAAAAAATACAAGCAAGTTGTATCAGTCTTATTGTGTCCAACTACGATATTCTAACTTTCTCATTGCACAAAGAGAATACGTAGGCACAAGTGACGACGGTTGGCAAACATAATCCTTCATTCTCTTTCCACGTTCTTCGTGCCATTTCATCTCCTTATCCTTTCATCTCATTCTTCCTTATTAATTTTTAGTCCTTTCCGATAGCAGTTGCATCAGTAGCTGATACCCTCACCCTTTGAACAGTGTTACCAAGCGTGGATCCCGTCGGGTACGAAGGACGATATGGAGTGATAATACCTTCCCATTTCATAACTAACTCCCTTACCCTTTCTCTTTGGTTTGCGAGACCTTGTTTTCTCCTTCCTCCAAGTTTGTGCAGCATTACCCTTCCTTCGGGATAGAAATGCATGGTTGGAGACTCTTCCTTTTCCACGTCACTCTCACGTTTGTACCAGGATAGAAATCCCGGGAGTGATAATAGACCCTCGCTAAGCCATTTGATCCTTGAAGTAGGAGTTTCTTTTCATACGAAAAAACTCACACACTTAACCCAGGGACAGGGTAGGCGTCAATTAGTTTGACCGAGCATTCAGACTTCAAAAGGAACGCTCATCTGAGGATCCAATACCTTTCATTCCACCAAATCAAAAGGTCAAAATATGGGAAATCACAATGGTTATCCCTCATCAACTGAAGAATGAGACAGTCACAACCCTTTCAAACAAGTCAGACAACCAGTGTCACACGATTTGTTTAAGAAATAAAAGAAAAGAAAAAGCCCGTTAAGTCGAAATTTGAAAACAAGCGACTTGGGCAAAAGTTAGGATATCTCGCTGGACTTCAAAATCAAAAGATACAAAAGAATCAGCCCAGGAAAAAGTTAGGGATAAGCAAAATAATGAAAAAGTGAAAAACAAGAAGGATTACACAAGAAATAACCTTAAGCCAAAAACAAAGGCGTGTTACACAAATACAAAAGACAAAAGGGGTGATTGTTACTCCAACAACCTGATTGGTGCTTAAACCGTTAGTGTCATTGGTTCCTCAACCATCACAAAACCCTTTTTGAGAGGTGAGCGCTTGTGCCAAATTAGCTAAACACAGGACTGTAGGACATCATGGAGAGTGGGTGGGTACAAATAAACTTTGATCCATAAATCCTTTTTCCTAAAAACCATGAACCAGACCACGATACATCCCTTAAAATGTCCTAACTGAAACATGGTCATTTTGAAGGCGTAATTTGATGAGATAGCTTTCATGAATCCTACGAGTTGTGCTAAAATGTATCTGTTGGTATTGGATGTGCATGTTTTATTTCATTCAAACTTGATGTCATATCTTAACTAGTGATTCGCTCAAAAAGGTTTACGACATCTTTTCAATAAAAACTTCGAGATTAACATGGGTTTTGCATTAGAATAATCATTCACATAATAAACATTTTCTGCTTGCATACATCTGTTTGACACCGGAGAGGCTAACATATGGAACCTCAGTCCAGAAACTTAATCTTGCCGAGTTGAGAAGCCTGAAATTTTTTAAGGAAAATCATGTCAAGGGGAAATTTTCCAAAAGACTTTGTTATGTTGATCAATCTACTCAAATTTCAGCCAAACTGGGGCAGTTATGTTGATCAATCTACTCAAATTTCAGCCAAACTGGGGCAATCACTTCGAGATGCAAATCTTTCCAAGAGCCATTAGTATGGGGCATTCACTTAAAGTTCAGTCAATCTGGGGCAATCACTTCGAGATGTAAATCTCTCCAAGAGCCATTAGTCCATGGCATTCACTCAAAGTTATGTCAATCTGGGGCAATCACTTCGAAATGTAAATCTCTCCAAGATCCATTAGTCTGGGGCATTCACTCAAAGTTTAGCCAATCTGGGGAAGTCATGTCGAGAAATATGTCTAGAAGAAGGTTAACGGAAAGCACTTATCCAGGGTTCAAGATACTGGGGAAGAATATCTCACGGTGATATGAGATTGTTCATGAATTTTCTCGAGGAAAATTCCACCGTGGACCATACATTCTGATGCATTTAATTCGAGATCCAATGAATCTCTCCAAGAGTTCGAAGACACTGAAGTATCAAGGATGCCAAGTCTTCTGTAAAATCCTCTTGAGAAGAATTCTTCTAATAGTCCATGCAGTATGGGGCAAGTGGAAAGTTAAAGGAACATTTGATCAATCATGATGATCAATATGCATTTGATCGACTCAAAAGCTTAAAATATAAGTGATCTCAAGCACGAGGCATAGTGGTCATTTTCCTCAGCAGGTTTCAATAACCCTGTTTCTGTAGTAGAATGCCATGGATTTCCTCTCTCATCAGATCTCAAAGGGTTCCTCCTCAAGCATAATCATCAAAGTATTTTTCCCAGCAAGGTCGTTATCCCCAGCAAGACAGATGGTGTTTACATTTTGCAGCCAGAACATCTCTGATCTTATTTCCCCAGCGGCCAGGTCCAAAGGTTGTAATATTTCCAACGGGATTTATATCCCTAGTAGAGTTCATAATTATGGGTCTTCCTAGAGAGTCAAAAGGTTGTTGAACTACCCATGGAGCTTTACGGTCAGAGTTCTTCCCCAAGTTGTTGCAGATGGTGCATCCATAGTAAGGTCATCATTCTTCCCTAGTACAATGGCCAATAATCTCCAGCAAGGTCTCTACCTCATTCGGTAATCCCCTGCAGAGGTTGGCGGTTTAAAATTCAAATCATGTCAGTAGTATTTTGCAGTTGATTTGTTTTGTTCCCCACAGAGAACTAGAAGATTATATCAGCAGATTCTTTCCCTTAATAGAGTATTGACAAGTCCTTTCCCCAACCGAGTCAGAGGGTTATCTTTTCCCTAGAGGAGTTCTGTGATCATGGTCCATCACCAAGCAGATCTATCTCAGTTGAGACATTCCCCAAGCAGAGGGTCATCCTTCAGAGGAGAGGCATTTCTTACGAGAGTCTTCTTATCCCTAGCATTACATGAGGATTCCTTTTTCCCTAGCAGTGGTGAAGGCAATAAGAAGTCGGATGGTTTTCCTTCTTGCGCGGTGTTGTTCACAGTCTTCCCAAACCAAAGTACAATCTTCATTGGCATATCTCCCCAATAGGGGAATTTGTGCCCGAGTGATTCCCCACCAGAATCTTTCCCTCAACCAGGTCAGAAGGTTGTTAATTCCCTAACGAAATTCTATGGGTGGCGTTATTCCCCAAATAAGTTCCTATCAGAGGATACCTTCCCCAGCAGGGTCATCACTCTTCAACCTCTCAAACTCCAATTTATTTTTGGAAATTGTGATAGTTCAGAGCTAGTATATCATTAGCATCTTGTTAGCTCCTAATTTCGACGCCTAGTTGGTTCCAAGAAATGTTGATTTAAGGATCATGTTCTTTGGAAGAATTAAAAGGGCTTTGACTAAATCCTATTGAGGATCCATGAGTCAAAGATAGCCGTGGAAAGCAAGGATTTGGACTTAGAATAATTTCTAAGTATAGGAAATTTGCTTCGACCGAGTGTTCATAGAGGTGCTCGATGTGTATCGATCCCGGGATTTCCATCCTGGTACAGACACAAAAGTGGCACGGAAACGGAAGAGTCGCCAGCCAGACATTTTTATCCCGGAGGAAGGGTAATGCTGCACAAACCCGGAAATAAGGAGAAAGTGGGTAATGCTGCACAAACCCGAAAATAAGGGAGTCGGTTACGAAAAGGGAAGGTATTAGCACCAAGATCGTCCGTCGTACTCAACGGGATCCATGCTTGCAAGCATTGTTCTAAAGGGTGAGTGTAACATCCCGATTCGATATTTCCCAATTTTGTTGAGTCTTTTATTTTATTTGAGTGATAATTATCTTATGTGTGAAATAGACATGATAATATGATATGTTAATGTGGTATGTTGGTATGATATATGATTTTACAGTTTTGGGAATTTTTGGGTAACATTAGATTGGAGGGTATTTTAGACTTGTGCTAATTAAGGATACGTTAGAATTATGTAGAATTATTATTTTTGTGAGAAAATGATATTTAGTAGAAAAGATAAGAAAAATGAGTTAAGTGTAGAAATAATTAGTAAGAGAGAAAAATATAAAGATAGAAAGAAAAATTATAAGTGTGAGAAATAGAAAGAAAAGAGGGATAGAAAGAAAAAGATGAGAATGAAAAGAAAGAGAAGAGAAAAGAAGAGAAAAGAAGGAAAAGTTAGAAATTCATCAAGATTGCTCCTAGGAATCGGAATAATCGGGTAAGGGTGATAAACATTGTTATCTTAATCTTGTATATGATTATGTATGTGTGTGTATGATTGGGTTTTGATTTTGATGAAGTTTAGAGAAGATGAATAGTTAGAGTTTTGATGAAATTGTGAGAGAATGGTCGATTAATCGGTTAGAAGTTGTTATAATCGAAGTATGATGTTAGATATATGTTATTGATAATGATTATTGGGGTTTTGATTGAGTTTTGGGTGGTTGGAGTTGGCTTTCACGCAACTGAGAAATTCTGGAAATGTTGTTGTTGCTCAGCGAGCTGTCCTCGCTCAGCGAAAGTTCCAGGGATTTTCTCGCTCAGCGAGCGAGAAGGGCGCTCAGCGAGGCTGTAGGTTTTTGAGGGGTTTGTGTTTTTAACTCGTAACTTTAGTTTCGGTTATCCGTATTAGGCGTTCTTTATATCGATTTGAAGCTAGAAACGTGTAGAAACTAATGATGCTAGGAAATGTAATTTTTAGCCGACTTTCACCTAACTTTTCTGATAAAACGTAAATGGGTTAATTATGGAAATGTGGGTTTGATGTGATGTTGTGGCCGTTTGGCAAATGAATACATTGCTTGAATTAAATGTAAATGTATGCTAATTGAATGAATTGAGTGCATAATTATGTTGTGAATAATGTATGCATTTTCAAGAATGTTATGTGTCATTTTGCATGTGAAGAATAATGTATGCATTCTTGTGTTGTTGGATTCTTTGTGAATCCGTTGTAGCATCGTGTACTCATGTGGAGTGTGAGCGATGATTACAACACGATCGTGTGCCCTTGTGGGGTGTGAGCGATCGGATTGTGTGTCCGTGTGGGGTGTGAGCAATCCATAAACATTGTGTGCCCGTGTGGGGTTTGAGGAATGGGTGAATTATTCACATTGATTGTGTGCTCGTGTGGAGTGTGAGAAATCCATAAATATTGTGTGCCCATGTGGGGTGTGAGCAATGGGTGAACATCGTATTCCCAACGGGGAGTTACTTTAGGTAACGAGCGATGGTTCCAACTAGTTCCTGAGTGAACTTGATGATGATTGAGTCGGTACCGCATTTACATCTGCATAGAGTCGTGTGTCGGTCTCTATGATTTGCATTTATCATCTAATTGTGAAATGATGAAATAAACATGAATATATATATATATATATATATATATATATATATATATATATATATGTATATATATATATGTGTGTGTGTGTGTGTGTGTGTGTGTGTATACATTGTGATGTATATAGGTGATGAGAAGTGATTGTGGTGAGAACATGTTTTATGTGTATGTTATATGTTGAGATATATAATTATATGCAATGTTATTATGATAATGATTCTCACCCTTCTGGTGTTTTATGATGCTCTACGAGGCATTGCAGAGTAGGTTGTTGGAGGTCTTTTTGTGAAGCTTGTCTTCATCTTTTTGGTTGGTCGGCTCTGATCTGTAGCACCGGGTAGCTAGGGTCAGCTTGATGCCTTTTGTGATACATTTTGTATATGTATTTTGGTGATGAACGTTTTATGTAAACATGAAATATTTGGTGAATAAAACTTGTGGATATATTTATGATAAGTATATAAGTTTGAAATTGTTATGTTAGTTTCCGCTGTTATTTGAATTTATTGAATACAGGTGTAAGGATGAAATCCTACTGTTGCAAGTTACCCCGTTTTGTTACATATCTTTAATGAGCCTGTGTTGTATGTTGTTATTTGAATTATAATGTGGCATCCTCCTTTTATACCATGTTTCAAATACACTCTGATGAAATTTTTAATATGTGCCTAAATGATTTAATTGATTATTTGGGGGTATAGAAAGGGGGTGTTACAATGAGGGTGTCTGCTACTATTGCAACGGCTACTTGAAAGGACTGAAAATAAATAAGGAACAATGAGAATAAAAGATAAGAAGATGAAATAGCACGAAGAATGAGGAAAGAGACTGAATGATTGTGTTCGCCAAGCATCGTCGCTTGTGCCTACGTATTCCCTTTGTGCAATAGGAATGTTGGAACACTGTAGTTCGACTCAATAAGACTGACACGACTTGCTTGTGTTTTTTAGAACGAAATTGCTTATGTCTAAGCCTAGGTGTTGCAGGCTCGTCTGAAACGAGTGTGTTTACCATCTTGAAAAAGACAAGTAAGAGAAAGTTCTTTTGTTTAGAATTATGGAAATGAGAAGAGAATTCCCGAAGGAAAGAAGTTTATTGTTTGTTAGAATTATTTTAGGAACTTTTTATTTGAAAGTTCGCATAGAAGAGTGTATTCAAGTCTCATTAAATGGAGTGTGTACTTCCTACACCACTCCAAGATGGAATGAAGAAGAAGCATACTAATTATGGAGAAGACCCCCCAAACATAGTTCCAATGATCATGGCTTAAGCACACTAGCCTATTTTCTTTATTGAGTGTTTTTGTTACTTTTGAATGAAGAAACGTTTTTTAGATTATTTGTGAAACAACTTCATGTTGAAGACTTGTGCATCATGTTAGACAAGATCATATTACCCCAAGATGGGATGGATGCAAGTGCCCCATGGAATAAGGCTCATGGCACATGAAGTTATTTCAACCTTTATTAGGTGTTTTTGATTTGATCTTTGAGATGAGAAAAGAGAAATACCCAAAATAGAAAAGGGTAAAAAAGCTAAAGGGGAACTAATAATCCTATGAGTTGTCATGCATGGAGATCCTAAGTGTTAGTGAGGTATGAGAACTATATCCTAGAAGAAGAAGAAGAAGAAGAAGAAGAAGAAGAAGAAGAAAGAGGAGGATTGAGATCCGAACTCACTTCAAACGAATGAGTTGAGTTGTGAACTCAAGGGGAGAGATAAAAATGAATTTTTAAAGAGGCATGAATTCCTTTCACAAACACAAGTTTAAAGAATTTAAAGAGATGAAGGAAGAAGTTGTATGTGGGTGCACACCCACACACATGACTTACCATAGCCCCTACAAAGCAAAGTTTAGCTAAACAATTGCATATTGAGAGCATAAAGAAAGAAAAGAAAAGTAGTATTCAAACAAGTCATGGAATGACACTAAGGGTCAAATAAGACTAAGTCTTAAGGAAAAGGGTCCCTAAATGGTCAAAGACCTATAAGGTCAGTAGCTAAACCCTAAGAAGGTACTCTAAGGTTATAAGATCACTCACCAACAAACTATGCTTAAACTAGGCACTAAACACCAAAGAAGTTCAATGTGAAGTTAGTTGAGGAAGAATGAATGATTATGAAAATTAATGGTATGAATGAGCATTTATGATTCAATTACAATTCATGTTGATGGTTAGCGTATAAGAAATGAGAAACTAGGTCAAAGTTCAAACAAATATGCACAAACACACACCAAATATGAACACAAGTGAAAGAAGACCTATAAATGTCAAGAGATGACCTATCATCTCTAAAAGAAATACCTAAAATCTCACAAAGAGATCCTAAAGCAATGGCACAAGTGCCTTCTAAGAAACTAGGTTAAGAGAAAGAAGGAAAAATCCACAAATGCTACTTCAATCACAAGACATCAAGCAAATATTAAACAACTTGTAAAAATTATGAAAATTGGTCACCAATAACCTAAGTTAGAAATAAACAAGATGTTAAAATATCATTGCAAAGTTAAAAAAACAATAGGTCAAATAGACCTCAAAGTCACAAGGAAATTAAACAAATAAATGCACAAAAGTATGGTTCAAAAAGAAAGATAAAATGACTTTAAAAATGAAATAAAAATGTTTTTGGGAGCTATGATATATCCTTTAATCAATGCAAAAAGAATGGATCAAAACTATTTAGGAATTAAGAGAAAGAAATTATGAAAGTTCAAGTATCTTAGAAGAAGTCAATTGAAAAAGAAATAAGAAAGAAATTCAAAATAAAATTCAAAATCTAATAAAATCATAAAGTAAAAATATGAAAAATTAATAAAATGAGTTTGGATACTATGATAATTTTTGTAGAATTTTTTAATGTGTTTTGATGATTTTAAAAATTAAAAATGAAACAAATATGAAAATAAAATAAAATTGTAAAATAAAAGAAGCCAGGGGTGCAGATTTAGTAAAAAAGTAGTTCAAAACATGATTGGGCTTATGCGTGGGTGTGTGAATAGCAAGGAAGTATCCAGACTAATAAACGCGTAAGGTTAATCTCTTATGGTACACCATAGTCAACATATTGACTCAATAAAGGCCATCAGATCAAGTCAAATCAAAAGTATGTGAAATGGAAGAACCAAATGTTATGCCTATGAGAACAAACGTGCACGCACACACATCCAAGAAGTCAAAGTCAGCATATGAGAGAGAGGCAGTCACGTGAGAGGGACGTGATTCATTAATGTGTTGTCACAATTATACACGCACGATCAAACAAATTTAATGGACACGATATAATCTGAGCCTAAACCCTAGCCAAACCCTCACCAGTCGGAGAAGGGCCTCCGGTAATCTTCTCTGGCCTAACTCTGGCTTCTGCAACCAACAAAAACTCTAGAAATTCATAAAAAAATGCATCAATCAACTCCTCAAGTCACACACATTCCAAATCCATAAAAATAATAATAAACAACACTTGCACAAAGAGAATCGAAGACATTAATTTTTGCCCTAAAATTCTTCAATACTAAGCATTAATCACATGAAAACAAGTCTAAATCAGTGATGATCGAAGCAAAATCAGTTGAAGAACTTCAAACATGGATCTGAAAATTCTTGAATCAACAAAGAAACCCATAGATCCTAGCTTGCTCTTGAGATTTCAGAGAACAAGATAAATGTTCTAAGGCAGTGATTCTTGATGAAAAAAAAGAAAAACCAAACTGAACTTGAAATTTTACTTGAGGATTCAATGTTATTCTTGCTTGATCTTGATTAGAAGAGTTTAATGATGAAGTATTGATGAAGTTTATGGTGAAAATGTGAAGAGCTCGTGTGGAACCAAAGCTTTTGCAGAGAGAATTTTTGTGAGAATTCTTTGAAAAAGACTGAGAAATGAACTTTTAATCCCAAATTTCTGTTAGAGCAAGGCTTATATATTTTGACTTAAGATGTTTATTACCATAGTTGACAGTTACAACCATGGTTAGTGGTGTCTAGACCAAAATGTGGTGAGAGAGCAAATTAAAAAAATGAGAAACATGGAGGATTGGCTTGTGTGGTGTTGTGTTGTGTTCATGTGTGATACTTATCATGAGAATCATGGTGAGGCTAGTGATCAACGGTGGTGATGCAATGCCTACTGCAGCACCATGAAGCTTGTGGTGCAAGTTTCTCATTTGAAATTCGTATATTTTGGGTGCATGATGTATCATGTGTGCATGTGTATGAGAACTTTGTTTGGTCATTTGAAGAAATGTGAATGGAATGTGTATGTTATGCGTGACTGAATCAGGGACATCAACAAGATCAAGACAAAATTTATATGTTTGGCTAGCAAGAACACATGTGAAAATGATGATGTTTGATGGAAAATATCTCTTAGCTCAATGAATGAAATGATGAACATTTATAATCAATGGAAAAAGGAGATGACAAAGAAAAATATTGAAGTTCAATATAAGATGAGATGAAGCCTTTAGATCACTCAAAATTACCAATGAACTCAATTGATCATGACTGCTTATTGGGTGGAAAATGTGGTATACGTACCTGGCAAGATGCACATTGGAGAATCAGCTTGAAACCCTAAATTTGAGCCCTCATATATTCCAAACCATTGATCAGATGAAAAATCTCTAAACATGAAAATTGTAGAGAGGATCAAGATGAACAACTTTGATATTCACAAAATTTTCATTTGAACCCTTCTTGATGGAGAAAAAAGGAAATGAAGTTGGTACACCATGTGTTTGATGAAATGCCAAGCATCTGGCACGCCCATAACTTGGTTTCCTAGCAAAGTTGCCATACTTTTGTCAAACTTTAATTGATCATATCTCTCTAAATTTTGATCCAACGAAGATTTTCTTGTTATGGATTTGAAGATCAAGATGTGATATTTAATTGGCTCAACTTAGGCCTGAAGTTTGAAGCTTGTATCTTGAAGAACGAATGCTTGGAAAGGAAGTGCAAAATGGCCAAAAGTTTCCTTATTTAGAAACCCTAAGTTGCTATTTTGGGCAGTTTTGTGATTTCTTGATTTTTCCATGAATCTCTTGACTTTTCTTTATCAAATTTCAACCATTGAACATATTTAACTTGCGAAACATGATTTTGGCCTCAAAAAGTCAGGAGTTGACTTTTTCATCTGCGCAATTCACTTTTCCCCAATTTATTGATTTTCAAGCAACTAACATGATCCAATGGGAGATCTCCCATCCTTACCTCTTGAATCAAAAACCCTAATTTTGAACCATTTTGGTTAGGAGGTGATGCACTACTTCAACTTTTTGATCAATCCTCATATTCCAATGGCTTGATGGATCAAATGAAGTGATATGATATAAGAGAGATCCTTAAGGCCTTGTTGGAAGACCCTTGGATCTTGTTCTTTGGCTTTGAGTAATCAAAACTTTGAAAATCAACTGATCACATACCTTATGCTTCCACCAATGAATGTATGCTTCATTTTTATATGCTTTGAATGCAATTTGATGTATGAAAGGATATGCTAAATGATATGAAAATGAGAGGGAAAATTTTGGGGTGTTAAAGCTGTCCCTATTCAATCATCTGTTAATCTTAAAAGGATGAGAGTGATGGCTATCAGACGTTCGAGATAAACCGTGATTGAATACCAAAACAAACCAGAAAATTTGCACTCTGTGGAGAAGAATAAAAGGGATATAAACCCAAACAGATAAACTCTTCTTGGAGAAAACTCTGACGCAATGACTAGTAACCATGATATGAATAACAACGGGGTTGTCTTTTGAACGATGCCAGACGACTACTGGCCTGCCAATTTATGGTTGGACTTCAAACCTATCTTTTGTACGACACCAGACTAATACTGGCTTGCCACGATGCTGGTGGACTTCAAAACCTGTCTTTTGTATGGCGTCAGATTACTATTGTCCTATCTTTTGTACGATGTCAGACGACTATTGGTCTGTCTTTTGTACGACACCAGACAACTACTGGCTTGTCTTTTGAACAACTCCAGACGACTACTGGCTTGCCACACTACTGGTGGGTTGTGATAAATGGGTGATTCATTGTATGAATCTTGAATTTGAATACTCTTCCCATTAGTGCACTTTAGTCTATGGGATAGACATACAGTGATCAGGATCTTGCATCTAAATATGCACTATAATGACCCTCCTCTTGGAGTATGCATTTAATGTACCAATTAGATATACATTCCAAGGTAAAAATGCACATTTGTTCTTGCATATAAATATGCATTGTAAGGATCTCTCATGATCTTGCATCTAAATATGCATTGTAACGACCCTCGTCCTGGAAAGTGCATTCAGTCTAACGACTAGATATACATTCCAAGGTTAATCCACTGATTGGATTCTTTCTTTTGTACGACGTCAGACGACTACTGGCTTGCCAACCTATTGTTGGGCTCTGATTTGCCTTTTTTATGATGCTAGATGACTTTTGGCTTGCCACACTGCTGGTGGGCTCTAGAGTGACTCTCAACCAAAGAGAAGAGTTCGTAATATCATCCGATTTACGACTCAAATAAGATCAACCGATCTAAGACCTGAATGAAGGGTGAAAGGAAATGGTGTCAACCGGCCCAAAACCCATGATACGAGAACGTAATATCATCTGATTTATGACTCGAAAAGAAGAGGAGTAACAAAGAGAATGACTTTGTAGGGGAAGATTCTGTCTATAGAACTCTAATCGGAATAAGAAAATCCTGATTGACATTCTACTGAGGAAGGAAACAAAGATACGTTGATGATTATCAGACTCTTGCTGGGGGAACAAATTATAACATTGTTGCAAAATTACGTTATAGCTGTAAGCAACTCTCTTGGAGACAACATGTCTGGAACATCTTCTGTCGGAGAAGAGTGTGAACAATCTGTCTACTTCAAATTGTCACATTTGCCAAAAATAAATTGGACTAGAATATGAGGTTCCTACTAGGGATACTTCAACAATTCAGGGACAGAACCCGATCGTGAAACTCCACCGAGAATTGACAGCTTTCTGGCTTGGTTGGGGAAATATATTGTCAAGACTTTGCCCAGGAGATAACTCTGCCAATCTGAATTTCCCAATCTCTATGGGAAAGGAAGGCATTCCACTGGCTGTTGGGAATACTTGGATTCTTGTGGGAAATACTTCATTGTGGGAAGATAACTTTGCTTGAGGACTATCACTCTTCAACCATCTTTGGAGTTTTGCTAGGGAAACCATCTTCCTCTGACTCAGCTGGGAAAAATTTCAATCCTAGACTCCACTAGGGATGACATGTATGAACCACCATTTGTCAGAAAGAACCAAACAAAGCACCTTCTACTATGGATAAGAGATATAAAGAATCTCTTGGCATAAATACCCTTTGTTTGGGGAATATTAACCTTTTAACACCTTGTTGTGAGAAGCATTTGAGAATGATTAAGATCTATACAAGCCTGTTGGAGAACAAATCTCAACAATACTTTATGCTGAAAATGACTCTGTCTTTCAAGCCTCTAACTGTAAACCCTGCAAAAAAATGCGCACACATGTCCTGGAGAATAACATAGTCATCCGATATCACTCAACATTCAAAGAAATTTTAATTTTTTCCTGCGCATGTTATTGTAAAGCCACAATGTTTCCAAATGCAATGTTTTTATCAAAATTTTGACGCTTTTGCAAACAAAATAGTAAAAGAAAAACAAAGATGAAACTTATTGACTGAATAATCCACTTTATTGAAAGGACCTGAATAGGAAAGTACATTAGGAAGCAATCCCCTGGAAAGAGGTGATCACTGTAAATTGAGAAAAGAAACTATCCTAATGGCAACATGGAAACGACATTCCACTGAGTTTCAATTCTGTTATGATCAGTATGTCTTCAAGATTTGTCCAATTATCTTTGCTTTCTGAAGAGGATGACTGGATTGATTCCTATCCTTTGGAGATTTCCAGATTGAATGAAACGATGATGCAGTACGGATGACTCAAATCATAATCATTCGCTTAATCCCTCTTTTGCATGGACAGCCCTTTTCGAGTTTTCAGTCCACCGGGATACCCTTTTTTGCCTGAGTTGTCCTTGAAGATTTTCAACTCACCGGGTATACATTTTATATATTTATTTCCCTAACTTTTTCCCAAACCTTTTCTTTTTTTTTTCTTTTTTTAGGTTCGCCAGGATGCCCTTTTTTGCCTGAACTTTCATTTTTCTGTCTAGCGGGTCTCTTATTCGAAGTATTTTTTGACTGCATCTAAGTTAACAGGGGATTGAAAATCTTTGCCATCCATGGTTGTAAGCATTAAGGCTCCACCTGAGAAAACCTTCTTAACCACGAATGAACTATCATAGTTGGGAGTCCATTTGTCCTTGTGATCTGTATTTGGAGGAAGGATCTTTTTGAGTACCAATTCACCGACTTGATACTCCCAAGGATGCACTCTCTAGTCAAATTATTGTTTCATCCTTTTGTAATACAATTGACCATGGCATACATCTACAAGTCTCTTTTCCTTAATCAAGCTCAGTTAACTGAAGCGAGTGCGTACCCATTCTGCCTCATTCAGCTTGACATCTATCATCATTCGTAGTGAAGGAATCTCGACTTTGACTGGTAGGACTACCTCCATACCATACACAAGTGAAAACGGTGTTTCCTCAGTGGATGTCCTTACTGATATTCGGTACCCATGCAAAGTAAATGGTTACATCTCATGCCAGTCTTTGTAGGTCACTAACATCTTCTGCACAATCTTCTTGATGTTCTTATTGGCTGCTTCAACAGTGTAATTCATCTTTGGAGGATATGGTGAAGAATTATGATACTGAATTTTGAAGTATCGACACAATTCTTCCATCATTTTCTTGTTAAGATTGGAACCATTACCAGTAATTATTCTCTCGGAAACTCCATATCGATAAATGATATCTCTTTTCATAAATCTGGCTACCACTTGTTTAGTGACATTGGCATACGATGTTGCTTCAATCCATTTAGTGAAGTATTCAATGGCAACCAAGATAAAATGATGGTTGTTGGAAGCAGTAGGATCAATTTTTCCGATCATGTCAATGCCTCACATATCAAAGGGCCAAAGAGAAGACATGACATTCAGCGAACTGGAGGCACATGCATTTTGTCTGCATAAATCTGGCACTTGTGGCATTTACGGGCGTGTGAGCAACATTCTAAATCCATGGTCATCCAGTAATACTCCGATCTCAGTAATTTATTTTCCATGGCATGTCCTCCAGCATGGGTACCGAAAGAGCCTTTGTGCACTTCTTGCATCAACAGGTCCGCTTCTTGCTTATCCATGCATCTACTCAGAACTATATCAAAGTTTCTCTTGTATAACACATTGTTGCACCCCAAAATTTGCCCTCACAATACAAGACTTTGTGTGCTAAGAAGGTTCACAAGGTTCATAAGACCTTTCATGAGGTTCATGAAGTCTACAAGACACTTTATGAGGTTCACAAGGTTCACAATACTTACAAGACCTTTCATGAGGTTCATAAAGTATACAAGACTTTATGAGGTTCACAAGGTTCACACTACTTACAAGACCTTTCAGGAGGTTCATGAAGTCTACAAGATACTTTATGAGGTTCACAAGGTTCACAAGACATTTTATGATGGTTCACAAGGTTCACAAAGTTCACAAATAGTCAGAAGATTTGACAACTCCCTCAGACAATGCATCTCCTAAGCAGTGCATCCAAAACTAGGGTTTTGACTTTAATCAGGCTAAATGGACTTCCAAGACTTCAAGTGAGCTTCATAACATCTTATATGTGTTTAAGAACCCCCATGACAAGTTTCAAGACTTTTCTCAAAAGTTTGCTCAGTCAGATGATCAGATAAGTCAAAATCAGTCAAAGTAGTTAAAAAGTCAAACTAAGGTCAACTGTGGTCAAACCAAAGTCAAACTTCATGATTTTTTGCCAACATCAAGTATATGAAGTAAAATTCATCATTTGATCAAGGATTGATCATGATTCATCAAGGATATTTCAGATCATCAAGAATCATAGGTTTCTAAATTAGGGTTTCCTCAGGAAAAGTCAACTGAACTTTGACCAGCCATAACTTTCACATGCTTCATCACCAATTTTCCATCCAAATATCATTTTGAAGGAAATTGAATTCTCTACAACTTTGTGTCTCACAAGCCAAGCCCAAAAATGCTTCATTTGGAAGGTATGAGCTAAGACATTATAGGTCCTTTTGAAAGTCAACAAAAAGTCAACAACTTCAAAAGGGCATAACTTGAGAATGGTAAATGATATGGACATGAAACCAGTGGGGTTGGTTAGAGGACTCTTCAAGCTTTCCAAAATGTCCAAGAACACCCTCATAGCATTAAAATTGAAGAGTGTGTGCACTTGCAAAGTTGGGAAATATTTGGTTGGTTTATGAAGAAAATGGAGGTTTAAAACCAATTTTTTCTAAATGGGCTTGCCATATGATGACCCAATCCATACCAATACTTCATGCACGACCCAAGTCTCTAAAAATCAGATTTTTTATCATTTTATTTTATTTATTTTGATTTAATTCATTTAAAATCATTTTAAATTAAAATAAAATAGAAAAGTCAAATATTTAAAAGAGATTGAGCTTCTAGAAAATCATGTATGCAACTTAGATCAAATTGATACAAAAATAATGGTGATTGGCTTGAAATAGAAAGGGTTTATGCAAGAATATTTGAATTTTAAAGCTTAATCTTTTTCAATCTTTTTTAATCAAATCTTTCACACAATGATCCACTTTTCTGACCTAAATTCATTCCATTATAAGTATACATCATAACCTAATGCACAAGGACACGAAATTTTGCCTCCAAGAGTAAGTTTGCATTTTCAAAATTCATCACAAACTTCAAATTCGGTTTCCTCCATACAAGAGCTTTCAAGGTATTTTTAAGACATGGAAGGATTCCTTGGACATCCATAAACCTATCCCAGCTCTCAAAAACACATGAATCATGCTCAAATACATAATCCGAATGCATATCATTCATGCTTTTTATTTTTTCGATTTGAGTTATTTATGCAATGATAATGAAAACTAACCATTGATTTATGCTTGTTGTGAAGAATTGAAGCTTTCTGGACAATTTGATTTGAGTTTCATGGACTAGAACGATTTTCACCATGGCTAGGGTTTTCGGCCATTTTTAGGGTTTATCAATTTAGCAAATATAAATACATTCTAAGATCATGGATCAACTCTAATTGACCTCTGGATTGTGTTTGTGAACTTAAATTGACAAAATTTTGTTTGGATAATGATGTTTGAATTTTGTAGGTTTTGCTGCAATTTGAATTTCGCAGGAAATATTGTAGCAAAATTCATAGGGAATTTCGCAGGTACCATGAAGAAGATGAAGTCCAGCGCGCGTTTCTGGAAATTCAAATGTTGGATATTATATTTTTTGTATTTGATTCTGTTTTATATCACCAATGTGTAGTTGGCCCAGTGGTAAGCGTATGCGTGCGTGAAGGCAGTGTCTTGTGTTCGAATCCTGGCTTCCATAATTTTTTCTTATTTTTCCAGTTTAACTATTAGGCTTAATATATTATGTATTATAGTGGTTATGTTGACAGAAGCGCCCTCCCGGCTGGAATGGTAAGTGTGTTTGTGTGCAATGTGAAGATCCTGGGTTCGATCCCCCCAGGCCTTTTGTTTTGTTTCTTTTTCTTTGATTTTTAAGGATTATACAACAAAACCAATTGGATCCTTTTCCTTGTCACCTGCGCGCAGGCTAGCCCAGTGGATGGAGGCTTCTCCAGGTATTGAGAGGTCCTGGGTTCAAAACCAGGTCTCCCCTTCTTTTCTTTTACTTCATTATTTTTGTTTTTATTTGTTTATTATTATTATTAATTTGAATTAAAATTATAATCCTAATTAACAAATCCTAATATGTTTTCATAAACCAAGGTTAACTATAATTTTCTATAAAACCTAATTATTTTCTAAAAACCTAATTGTAAATATTATTTATTTTAATTCTTGCTTATATTTTAATAAATCTTAATATTTTTTAAATCAAACCCTAATTTGCTTCTATTAAAAATATAATTTTATTATAATTCTTAATTTTGTAAATATAATAGTATGATCATATTTTATTTAATCATGTACATATTTTATTTAATATAATTAAATTTTGTAAATATAATTATAATTAACCTTATTTTTATAATATGTAAATATTTTATAAATTTTGTATGTAAATAATTTTTATTATATGTTTAAAAAATAATTGTTAATTTAATTTTGTAATTATAATTTTATTTTTTTATTTTCATAATATGTTTATAATTAATTTAATTTTTATAATTTGCAAATAACTTAAAACTTTATAATAATTAATACAATTGTTCATATTTTCTTAAATAATTGTTTTATATAAAAATTTGATCTCTTCTTTTAATTATTATAATATTTTTGTTTATTATGTTTATTTTTATATGATATTTTATTATTACTAACCCCATTTAATTTTGTATTATTATTATTATTATTTCACTAACCTAATTATTATTATTATTTTACATTTTGCTTATTTATTTTATTTGCTTTTATTATTATTATGTAATTGTTCCTTGGTGTAATATTTAGTAATAATGTTTATTGTTCATATTTTATGCTATGGTTAGTAAATAGGGAGTGCAACATGTTTGTATGTAAAAAATCAATTTAGATCATTTAAATTTAAAGATAAATATTAAAATGGTACACTCACACACGTAAGTCGATCTTTGATCGCCATCTCACTTCCTTAGGGATACCTCTCATGTTGCCTAATCAAAAAGGGTCAAGTAGGGTGTATAAAGCAAAGTCCCTCAAATTCACATCATCTAGTCCCTTAACAGATAAAAGATCAAGTCCCTTTCGAATGTTGCCTTCGTAATGATCTTGTCCCTTTCAAATAAAGATGATAAGTCCCTTTGAATTGCTTATACACCCCACAGTTGCCTAAATAACAAATGTCCCTTCAATTGTCCCTCACATCCAAGGTAATGACTACCTATTCCTTAATAATAGGGATAGTCTTACCATTTAAAGGATTTAAGAACAGAAAAGACTTAAACTTAGGGTAGGTTCCTCTTAGATACTTGCTCACTCTTCAAAACATTTCAAACACTTCACAATTTCAAACAAATTTTCAAAACAAAGGTTTTTTACGCATCCGTACATGGATCATTATAAAACACTTAAGAAAATTTCTATTCACACACTTCACATTTCAAAAACATTTTAAAGTGAGCTAAGTAACTAAGAGCCCATGGATAACCATGGATGTAAAGGGTGCTGACACCTTCCCTTTACGTAACCTACCCCCCGGACCCAAAAATCTTTTAAAAGGTCTTTCCTGTTCTTTTATGCCTTTCCTTTGGATAAAATAAAAGTCGGTGGCGACTCTTGCTATCCGCAACATAACTAAAGTCAGTTCTCCCACCGTGTTACAGAACTGGCGACTCTGCTGGGGATTTAATATTAAAGAGGGGTACCCTTAGGAATTAGATCACTTTAAAATTGTTTGCCTTGTTTGCTTTATACTTACTTGTTGGGCTCTTATGTGTGAAAGATCCTAACCCGGATCTAGTGTACCTTAGGTAAATGGCAATAGACCAAGGAAACTGTACGGCGTATACCGATATGGTTGATCTAGTGGCCATAGTTAGTGTGACTTCTTGGTTGGTGCTTATGTTCCTTAAGTCAAGTTGAGGATAATATGAGGCTGCCATATGTTGTCAATACACTAACTAACTTTTAGAACCCTAGTTATCCCATCTTGGCCTTTAGAAAGTAGTGAGATAACCGGCTTTGGTGAAGACTGAAGTTGGTTGATACTCGATACTACGCTCATTGAGATTCTAAACTTGGAGGGTTTTGGTTGGCAAGTAAGTTGCCTACTGAACAACCACCCTTGTGAAGGATCAATGATATTGAGATCCCTTAGAACCTGGTTACTTTTGTAGGACAGGATGAACCAGCTAACTTCAGGGGAGGGTACTTACCTTTAAACCTCATGCAAGCCTTCAAACCTAGGGCTATTGTGTGACTTGTTTGTGTGTGCCACATGTTTGTGATTGAGCATAACATCATGACATCATCATGCATCATAAGAATAGCATTTTCCCTAACCATTTCAAGGACCAAGGGGTTTATCTTTGTTCTTTGTTGCAGGTCATGGCTTCTGCTCGTAGAAACACCATCAGGATCAACTTTGTGGGCATACCTGTTAAGCTTAAAGAGTTGGTTTCTCAAGTGTCTGATCACTCCCAGTTCATCAAGAGACATGGTCACCTATTGGATTTAGTCACCTCAGGGTTCAATGAAGACATGATGAGTGTTCTGTTTCAGTTCTTTGATCCTAAGCACCATTGCTTCACATTCCCCGACTACCAGCTGGTTCCTACCATGGAAGAATTCTCTAAACTTCTGAGTATACTTGTACTTGATCAGAAACCATTCACAGGCTTGGAAAAAGAGCCTAAACCTGAGGTTATTGCTGCAGCTCTACATCTGAAGAAGTCTGACATTGTTCTAGAAACGAGAAGCGGAGTTAAGGGTATTCTTGCCAAGGTGTTGATAGAGAAGGCTCAAGTGTTCTTGAAGGCTATGAGTCATGATGCTTTTGAGGAAATCTTAGCCTTGCTGATTTATGGCTTAGTGTTGTTCCCCAATCCAGATCAGTTCATAGACGTTCATGCCATCAACATATTCCTGAGTCACAATCCAGTGCCTACATTGCTTGGAGACATCCTGCACTCTCTTCATACTCGTACTACAAGGGCAAAAGGAACTTTGATGTGCTGCATACCTTTGCTATCTAGGTGGTTTATTTCTCACCTTCCTCGTTCAGTAATGAAGAATGAACAAGGGTTCAGGTGGTCCAAGAGGATCATGTCACTCTCGCATTCAGATATTCATTGGTGCTCCAGATCTATGGAGAATGTCACCATCATTGATCGTTGTGGGGAGTTTCCTAATGTGCCACTTCTAGGCATAAGAGGAGGCATTACTTACAACCCTTCTCTAGCTTTATGACAGTTTGGTTACGCTCGGAGGGATGGTCCACATGACATGTTGATTCAGGGTATTGTGTTTGACTACGACAACGATCTTCACGGTTACCGTCAGAGATTCATACGAGCATGGGGAAAAGTAAACAAGGTTGACAGCAAGACTCTGGAGCCTAAGTACACTATTCCTATGGAGGCTTATCTCAGATGGGTACGATCTCGTGCTCAGACTCTTATGATGCCATATCCTGCTATCCTGCCAGTTACCATGGAACCTGTTGCTGAAGGAGATTCTGCTTATACCATCCTTCACCCAGACATGCCTACTGACATGGAAGATTTACAAAGATCCTGGATCCAGTTGAAGGAGCAAAGGGATACCTTCGAGGCTCATTACAAAACAAGCCAAGAAAGAATCCTGGAACTAACAAAGCAACTTCATGAGGAACGGAATCTCAACTCATACCTCAACACAAAGAGGAAACGTCCATAGGAGACTTAAAACCTCATCTCTTGTATTTATTACATTTCATTTTCTGTAAGCCCAAGAGGCAAAACAAATTTACTACTAATAAAAGTTTACCTTCTTGGTTGTTTAAGCAAATTTAAATCCTGCGGTCCTTGAAAACATTGCATACGCATTAATACATCATATCATTGCATCACAGGTTTATTGTGCACAGGTTTCTTATCTTCTCGCTGTTTATTTCAGCAAATGGCTCTTGAACAAACAGTTAAGGATCTCCAGGCACAAAATGCACAGTTCCAAGAGCTGATCCTGAACCTGTCCAAGGGGCAGGATGAATTGAAGACACTGCTGGCCAAGAAGACTAAGAAGACTAGGAGGTCAGGTGGCCTGATCAACATGGGAAGAAGGTTCAGAGGTCCTGTCAAGACCAAAGAACAGGTTGAAGATTATGAGTCTGAAGAGTCTGAAAAAGAGGGAGGCAGTCTCCACAACACTATGGGGGACTCTGATTCTGAAGCTAACTACTATCATGAGCCTAATGAAGATAAATTCAAGATGCTGGTGGATAGAATGGATGCTATGGAATTACAGAAATCTTCTGGGCTGGATTTTGAAGACCTGAGTCTGATATCTGGGGTAGTCATACCCATTGGTTTCAAGGTTCCTACTTTTGTTGTTTATGATGGGGTCTCTTGTCCCAAGCTACATCTGAGGTCTTATGTCAGGAGAATCCAACCTCATACGGCTGATAAAAAATTGTGGATCCATTTCTTCCAAGAGAGATCATCTGGAGCTCAATTGGAATGGTACTATCAGTTGGAGAGTGTCAACATCCGTGACTGGAATGATCTTGCCGAAGCCTTCTATAAGCAGTATCAATACAATGCTGACTTAGCTCCTACTCGCATGCAACTTCAGAGCATGTCTATGGGTGCTAAAGAAAGTTTCAAGGAGTATGCTCAGAAGTGGAGAGATTTAGTTGGAAGAGTACAACCCCCTTTAACTGACAGGGAGTTGGTTGATATGTTCATGTGTACGTTGAATGGTCCTTTTTACAGTCATCTCATTGGAAGCTCATCATCTGGCTTCACTGAGTTGATAATGACAGGAGAGCACGTGGAAAATGGTATAAAGAGTGGCAAGACTCAGGTGGGTGCTTCTTCATCAGGTGCTGCAAACAAGCCTCCCACTGGGAAGAAAGAGTCAAATGCTGTTTATGGCCAACCTGATCGTAATAGAAGGCATCAGTCTGTGAGTGCAGTTCATATTTCAAATCCAACTCCTACAACACCAGAGCAGCCACAGGGCAACCAACAGAGGGCTAGAAGACAGTTCACTAAGATCAACATGTCAATGGCTCAGGCATTGCAACACTTGTTGAAGGCTGAACTTATCACTCTGAAAGAGGCTCCTCAGAATCCTAATGTTACCTCTCCCAGGTACAATCCTAATGCACGATGTGCATATCATTCAAACTGCTAGGGACATGATACCTGTCGCTCCCGATAAAATGGGACTTGCCCAAATAAAGGTACAGACGCGAACGGTCGGCGAGAGGGACAATGAGAACACACAGCCGTGAACTCACTGGAGATGAATAGAGTCGCCAGCTAGGCATTTTTATCCCGGAGGAAAGGTAATGCTGCATAGACCTAGAAAAAGATGGATAAGACGGTTGCGAACCAGAGAGACTGAGAAAGGGGGTTGGTTACAACCTGGGAAGGTATTAGCACCCAGATTGTCCGTCGTACTCGACGGGATCCACGCTTAAAAGATTTGTGTTTTAAAGGGGTAGTGTCAGTGCAATTTGTGCATAAAGAGCTGGAAAAGGATGTACAGATGTCAGTGTAAAGTGTATAAGTGATGTGAAGTGTACAAGAGAAGTGTCAGTGTAGGAACAAGAATGAAATGCTCAAGATCATGAGGCTAAAGAATGAAGCTAGAAGGAGGGGGAATATACAGAGACTTTTGTTCGATAACTGTTAAGTTATGCCTACGTATCCTCTCGTGCAATGAGGAAGTCAGAACACCGTAGTTCGACCCAAAGAGACTGAAAGATGAATTGACTTGTGAATTGCTTACTTGTCTATGCTCAAGTGTATGACCTGTCTGGCTCAGGTGCAAACTGTCTTGCATTAGATGGAAGAAGCAAGTTCTCGCTTGTGAGTGAATGAGATGAGAAAAGAATCCCGAAGGAGACGATTATTGTTTGTTTTTGTGCTTTCAGTCTTTTATTGCTTTTGAAAGTTTGTCATAAGTTAATGAGCTTAAGCCTAAACCAATGGATTTAGTAAACTCATCACATCTTCCCTCTGATTAGGGGTAATGAGAATACCTTAAGTGTGAAGTCAGATTCTCACACTTAATCACCATTTGATGTAGGATTAGGATCATTATCTTACTTGTGATTATTTAGATGTTTTTGTTGTTTTTGTTTAGTGTTAAGTAATGAGATTAAGCCATAATCAGGGATTAAACAGACTCATTACACCATCCTAATAGAAGGATAATAGATGAGAATGTTAAGCTGAGGAAAGCTCCTCAACTTAATCCATGATTAGGGATTAAACTCATGACAAAACAAGCCTTTGATTAAGTGGATTTTAATTAATGGTATGATGATGAAGTGAGTTTTATGATTTGTAAGACAACTTGAGGGGGACTTGTCCATCAACACTAGGGTTAGTCCTTCTTAACCATTTAAGGAAGAATTAGAACCCTAATGCAAGGCCCAAGTTACAAGTGTGATGTCTTGATGATTATTAAATGAATTGATTAAGAGATTTAAACACATTAAGGGTTTAACACTTAGGATTAAAGTTATACACTCCATCCTAAGAGAAGGATGCAGGCATAAGCTCAATCACAAAGCCTTAAAGCCTTTAGGGTTTAGTCCCTGATTATGAGATGAGAAGAGAAGACTCAAAAGAGACACAAAGGTAAAACTAAGAAGGGGAACTAATCAGAACCCTAATCATTGTCATGCTTGGTTGTTCCTAAGGTTTGTGAGGTTTTCAAGAGAAGTCTTCAATGGAACCACCAGGAAGCAGATGAAAGGATCAAGAGAAGCAAAGCAACTTGCTTCATTCAAGAAGTCAAGTCACTTGAAGAAAGAAAGTGGGAAGAGGAAGAATGAGCAAGCTCAAACTCAAACACATACAAAAATGCAGCAAGGATGCATGAAAAGAGATGAAGAGAAGTTATGAGAAGTGAAGGCAAATTCACTTCTCAAAGTCACTTACCACCTGAAAGGTTAGGAAAGAAATGCAATGCAATGCAAGATGGGATGAGATGACATGATGAGAAACAAAACCAGAAGCATGTACATGATGCTAATGATGTTATGAGATGCTACAAACATGAGGCAGCACATGGAAATGATCATACAAGCTCATGAATGCAAATGAAGCAAGTTAGGAAGCATGTACATACATGGGAAGTTATGAAGTGCACATGGCATACAACATGGCAAATACATGATACAATGATCAAACATGCTTTCAATATGTCTTATGATGTCAAATGAATCACATGGGTGCTTGAAATGTCATGGCAAGTCATGTTATGCAAGAAGATGCAAGATGGATGCATATGGAAGCCCAAATTAGGGTTTATGATCAATGCAACAAACAAAAATCAAAATCAGAAGCAAACCATAAGATAAAAATTGAAAATGCCACTCAAAGGACCCCTAATCCTATACTAACCCAATGCCCAAAGGAGAGATCTCAACTCCTAACCAATCTCAAGTTATGATTTTCACAAGTTTTTTAGGGTTTTAGGGTTCCCAAACAAGAAAATTACCAAACAAATTGAAAATGAAAGATCAAATCATGGCCATTTAATTTCACAAACTACATGCTAAACACAATGCAATTCAAGAAGAATCAATGTCCAACTCTTCATGGATAGACAAAAATGATTTTTGGAACTTTGGATCAAATTAATGCATAAAAATGATTTTTATTCAATGAAAAATTCTCAAAATGCATCAAGATCAAAAAATAAATTTGGTTTGAAGGTTGGACAATGTTTCTAAATGTCTTAGAACATTTCATGAATTTTTTGGTGATTTTTAGATACTTAAAAGTATTTTTAATAAATTAATTCTCATTAATCAATTAAAAATAATCTTTTAAATATTTAAAAATACATTTTAAATGCTAAAAATGAAAATAAAAATATTTTTGTGTTTTTAAAAATTAGTGAAACTCTTGAGAAAAAGTTTCATAATTTTTAAAACAATTTTGCTATTTTTAACAAATTATGTAAAACAAATGAGAAAAATATGAAAATAAAATGAAAACAAATGAATTATGGGAGAAGTCAGCTGATCCAAGGGCCTGAATTCAAAGTTAAACGCGCGGGAGTTGACTAGGCGCGCATCTGGACGGCCTACATTCAAACTGGCTTAATTACACTTAACCCTAATTAAACAAACCCTAATGACTTTCAGGCGACCGGAACACTGTTCCGGTCGTCTTCTCCGGCAAGTCAAAACCACTATCTCACTGAATACGCATCAAATCATCACCAAACTCTCCAGATTTCATCCCTGAACATCATTAAACCCAAACCCTAACTTAAACCCCATTTATTTCCACTGAATCAAGAGAAACAAGCAAGAACAAATTTTCGGGCAAACTTTCAGATCAAGCATACAACCTCAAAACTCAATCATTTCCAAAAGTAAAAGGTTCAATGCACTCAGGGGAACATAAGGATCATTTTAGAAACAAGAAGAGAGAGTTCTGGAAAAATGAAATTCCAAGGCTACCTGAATCGAAGCTTTGACTCCTGGCACTTTCTGGCTAGTTTCTTGCTTGCAATCAACTCCTCTTGACCTCCTGAGAAGCTTTCAATGCTTGGAAAGAGTTTGTGGTGGCTGGTTTGAAGGTTGGAGCAAGTTCTGTTCAGGATGGTGTAAGAATCGTGTTTCTGATTCTTTGAGCTTTGGGTTGCTTTGAAGGGTGCTTTTTGATCAGGAAGGGATGTTGAAAAGGTTTATGAAGTTTACTTATGTGTTTATGACTTGTGGAGAGAGATTCGAATGGTTTTGCTTCTGAGAGTGAAAATGGAGGAATGGTGTTCTTGCTTGATTCAGGCCTAAGTCTTGTTGGTTTTGGCTCAATGAAGCAAGGTGAGTTGATGTGTGGAATTGGTTTGAATGTTTGTGAACTGTGCAGAGAGATTCGAAGAGAAATGCTTGAAGGGGTGATTTTGTGTATGTGATGTTGTTGTGTGTTTCTGCCTTGCTTGATGTATGAAATGGCTAGCATTTGCTTTGCATAAAGAACTCCCATTGGTCAGGTGATGTGACCTGGCCTGCTGTGATTGGGATGTCTACTTTTGCAAAAAGTCCACTTTGTTGTAAGAGAGGCATGGGCTTGGTTCTAGGCTAGCTCAAGTACATGGACTGGCGCAGCATGGTATGTGAGTGATGCTAGGAAGGTTCAGTAGCCAAGGCAACTAGTTGGTGAAGTGTGATGAGTGGTTTTGCAAGTTGGTTCCTTTTGGTTCACATGAAATTTTCTTGTCCCACAAGCCATAAAACATGAGGAAACCTTGGTCCAATCTGAACTTTAGGACTTACATGATGCTTGTGTAATGGTTTGATGTCAATTAGAAGTCACAAGAATGCTTGGCACATGAAATTGCAAGTTTTCCTTTTGAGGCATAACTTGAAAATTAGTGATTTTTGCCAACTTTGACACACCATAACTTTTGATCCAAAATGAATTAGGTCATGTTCTTGTACTTTTTGAAAATGGAAAAATGTATTCTACAACTTTCATGACCAAAGTTTTTCCATTTGAAACATTTTTGGATCAAAAAGCAAGGTTTGAAAAATGGCATAAAATGACATATTCTTGAAAAGTCAACCATGCCCTAAAAAGTCAACTTTGCAAAAACTTCAAATTCTTGAATTTTGTGAACTTCAATCTTCTTCCATGATCAAATAAAGATCATATACACTCAAAATGATGAAGATCAACCCTTGGTTTGGTCATTGGGGGCCTCAGATGCCCTGATTTTACACTGACTTGTCTGAAAAGTCAACTCTTGATCAGATGACTTCCCCATGGAATTTCTTCATGAAAATTGATATGCATACTCCCTATACCATATAGAGACCAATGGAAACAAGAATGACCAAAAAATTGGAGTTATGGCCTCTGAAACCAAAACCCTAATTTTAGGTCAACTGTGCAGTCAAACTTGGCTCTGCATCCACACCAATTCCAGTTCTTGTGATCCTTTTGCATTTTTGACTTTGAGAGGATGTAATATGATATAAGAACACACATGGATCCCTTTGAAGTGATTGGTGGCCTTTGGAGTGGCTCAAGAAGCTCTGGGATTGCTCAGATCACAAACCCTAGATGCAAATGACTTAGAAACTATGCAGTGAATCAAAAATGGGATATGAGGTGATATGATTGTGTTTATGCATATGAAATGATCACAAGCCATGGTGTGAATGGGTGAGGGAAAATTTGGAGTGTTTACAGCTGCCCCTATTCAAACATGAGTTAGCTGTGCAGGATGTAAGCAACGGCTTAACAGGCAAGCTAGATAACTTGTGGTTGAATACCAAAGACAGTCCAAAATTTGCACTCACAGAATGAAGAAGAAAAGGGATATAGATTGTAAAAGGGAAATAAAGTATATTGTAAAGTGTGGGCGACGGAGGACGACCGTCGAGCAGAGGACGACTGCCGGGTAAAGAGCAATGACGGGGACGGCCGACATGCTGAGAAAAGTGTGTGAAGTAAAGCAGTGACGGGGACGGCCGACATGCTGGGGATATGAGGTAAAGCCAAGACGGGGACGGCCGACTAGCTGGAAAAAATAAGAAATTATGATGGGGACGGCCATCAAGATAAAGCTGTAAAATTCTCTGGGGATCAATGAAACATGACGGGGACGGCCATCAAGTTCACAAAGCAAAGTAACCAACGATGGGGACGGCCATCGGGCTAAAAGAAAAAAGGGACCACGACGGGGACGGCCATCGGGTTAAAGAATAAATGAAATAAATAGATGACGGGGTACGGCCACCAAAGGTGAAGGACGATCACCTAGCAGGGGACGACTGCTCTGTTGGGGAATAAAATAATTATGATGGGGACGGCCATCAAAGGTGGAGGACGACCACCTGGCAGGGTACGGCTGCCGAAAATATCAACGATGGGGACGGCCATCGGATGAGCATGATGGAGGACGACCATCAAGAGGTGGAGGACGACCACCTAGCAGGGGACGGCTGCTCTCAAGGTTTACCATGACATAGGACGAATGCCAGGTAACCAAAATCAACAATGGGGACGGCCATTGGATAAAATGATGAAGGACGATCATCAAAGGGTGGAGGACGACCACCTAGCAGGGGACGGCTGCTGAATATCAACGATGGGGACGGCCATCGGATGAGCGTGATGGAGGACGACCATCAAGAGGTGGAGGACGACCACCTAGCAGGGTACGGCTGCTCTCAGGGTTTATCATAACACAGGACGAGTGTTAGATAAAAAGAAAATTGCTTTGTTGGCGATCTACTGGGGAATAGTAAACACGGACGGGTGTTTACATCCAAGAAACAAAAAGGTATAAGTGTTTGGTATTTGTGTATAGATTAAAGATGCGGACGAGCATCCCTAAGACTACGATACGGACGAGTATCGGGTAGAGACAAATACCGACGCGTGTTCAAAGATGATGATACAGACGAGTATCAACTGGTTAATAGAGAACACGGACGAGTGTTGAATCTGAGGGGACTTTTCTGGGGAATAGTAGACACAGACGAGTGTCTACATTCAAGAAGACATAAGTGTTTGACACGGTGTATGGATTAAAGATGCGGACAAACATCTTTAAGACTATGATACGGACGAGTATCATGTAGAAACAAACGCTTGACGCATGTTCTGAGATGATGATACAGACGAGTACCATCTGGTTAACAAAGAACAAGGACCAATGTCGAATCTGTGGGGATATGAATGGTATATACAAGATACGGACGAGTATCTGTATGAGTGTAACATGAGTAGTGAGTATGAGCATCGTATAGATGAGTGTTTATCTGCTGGGGAGAGTGACACGGACGAGTGTCAAGAGAGAAGTATAATAATAACAAATATCTGATATACAAAGTGTAGGTGACTGTGCTGGGGATATGACACGGACGGGTGTCAAGAAAGTGTATATAGGTACATGTGAGTGCAAAGAGGATGTCTTTGGCTTTCTACTGGGGTATGACACGGACGGGTGTCAAAATGGGTATATACTGGTGTTTGTGGTTGTGAGGCAGCTGCTTTTGCTGGGGACTCTGGTGGGGATTTTTCTGTACGTTGATGAACTGTCAATACTCACAAGTGCTGATTTAAAACATGGCTCATGATTATGCTATGTGTTTGATTTTTGCCGTAATGCTCCGTATTAGACGGAATGCTACGCTTTGTGGGTGAATATGATGCAAATGCTATGATTGTGCAAAGATACCAAACCGGGATCCGGGTCCCGTTGCTGCGAAGATCTTCGATCGATCCATTCGAAATGGACATCCCAGCTGGGGATGAGATCACTTGGTAGATCTGATGAGATGTATCTGCCTGGGGATTCGGATCACTGAGAGACCTATTCCAATAAATGAAAGACCCAGCTGGGGATTGTAGAAGCTTTCTTCACTCTGTTGCGATCTCCTCTGCGCTGCTCTTCTGGATAGAGGCTGGAACTCTGTGGGGAGATAGCTCTCTGACTTTTGTGCTCGGCCGAGGGCGAGATGGCAACTCGGCTGGGGAGAAAGAGAGGAATCACTGAAAGACCTCCCTAGGGATTCTGTTGAAGAGGATCCTTGACTCAGCCGGGGATATAGGTGCCTTCTGTGATGCCTGGCAACTCTGATGGGGATAAGCAACAAGTGGCAACTCAGCTGGGGGAAGTCATGGGAGGCAACTCAGCTGAGGAGAAAGCACTTCGGGTGCTAAAATTGAGTGTTGATTCGCCAGCTTGCTGGGATGAAGCTTACATGCCCCAAGCTACATTCTGGATACCTGCAATCCTGAAAAAGATAGAGAAACGCGCAAGGTAATCCCGAGGTATCCCTTACTGGATTCCGTCATAGGAGTTTAGATACTTCTGAGAGTAAGCATATTTCCTGCAAGCATGTTTTTATTTGAAGATAAACATCTGTATTCTTATGCAATCAGTTTCTTCTTTTAAGACATCAGACATTTTTTGCAAATAAAAGGTACAAAACGAGACATGACTGAAAATCCGATTTATTAATTCGTATGCCCTGAATTGGCGAGATACAGTCAAAGGAACATATCCCCTGAAATGAGGAGATTGTTACAAATTGAGAAACAAAATGTTGGCAGTGTTGATGACGCTTTAAGGAGCTTCCTCTCTTGCTGTGACTCGTATGACTTTTGACGTTCTTCTCATCTTGCTTTCTGAAGGGTGTTGATTCTGATTGAAGCTTGATCCTTTCGAAGCTTACCAAGTTGTAGGCGATACAGACGAATTCAGAATGCAGTTGTTCGCTTGTTCCCTTATTTTGCATGGATCGCCCTTTCGGGTTTTCAATCCATCGGGATACCCATTTTTGCCTGAGTTGTCCAATGTGGCTTTTCAACTTAGCGGGTGTACATTTTTATTTATTTTCCCTTATTTTTGCCCGAGTCTTTTATTCTGTTTTTGACTCGCCGGGATGCCCTGTTTTTGCCTGGACTTACATTCTGTTTTTATGTCCAGCGGGTCATTTTTACGCGAAGTATTTTTTAACTACATCTGAATTCACAGGGGATGGGAAATCTTCACCATCCATGGTGCTGAGCATCAGTGCTCCACCAGAGAAAACTTTCTTTACTACGAATGGTCCTTCATAGTTTGGAGTCCATTTGCCCCTGTGGTCTGTATGAGGAGGGAGGATTCTTTTCAGCACAAGATCTCCTACTTGGTACTCTCGACGCCTGACTTTCTGATTGAAGGCTTTCTTCATTCTCTTCTGATACAACTGCCCATGACAGATTGCAGCCAATCTCTTCCCTTCGATCAGACTCAGTTGTTCGTATCGGGACCTAACCCATTATGCTTCACTCAGTTTAACATCCATCAGTACCCGTAGAGAGGGTAATTCAACTTCAATAGGTAGGACTGCCTCCATACCATACACAAGTTGATACGGTGTTGCCCCGGTAGATGTTCTGATTGACGTGCGGTACCCCTGCAAGGCAAACGGTAGCATTTCATGCCAGTCTTTGTAAGTGACTACCATCTTCTACACAATCTTCTTGATATTCTTATTTGCTGCCTCAACAGCGCCATTCATCTTTGGCCTGTAAGGAGAAGAATTGTGATGTTGAATCTTGAAGTCCCGGCACAGCTCTGCCATCATTTTGTTGTTTAAGTTGGAACCATTATCAGTAATGATTCGCTCGGGCACTCCATACCAACAGATGATATCCCTTTTCAGAAATCTGGCTACCACTTGTCTTGTGACGTTTGCATATGAGGCTGCTTCAACCCACTTGGTGAAATAGTCAATGGCGACCAGGATGAATCTGTGGCCATTTGAAGCAGTTGGCTCGATCTTGCCAATCATATCAATGCCCCACATAGCAAAGGGCCAGGGTGAAGACATTATGTTCAAAGGATTGGGAGGCACATGCACCTTATCCGCATAAATCTGGCATTTGTGGCATTTCCTGGCATAAGCACAACAGTCTGCATCCATTGTGATCCAGTAATATCCTGATCTTAACAATTTCTTAGCCATGGCATGCCCTCCTGCATGGGTACCAAAGGATCCTTCGTGCACTTCATGCATCAACAAGTCTGCTTCTGTCTTATCAACACATCTGAGGAGTACCATATCAAAGTTCCTTTTGTATAAAGACCCATCAGTGTTCAGAAAGAAACTACCTGCAAGCCTTCTCAAAGTCTTCTTATCATTGGACGATGCCCCAGGTGGGTATGTTTGATCCTCCAAGAAGCATTTAATGTCGTGGAACCAAGGCTTATCATCTTTAACAACATCTGCTGCGAACACATATGCTGGTCTGTCAAGCCTGGACACTGAAATCTGAGGTACGAAGTTGGCAGCCTGAACTTTGATCATGGACGAAATGGTAGCCAGAGCATCTGCAAACTGATTCTCGTCCCGAGGGATATACTCAAGCTTGACTGTTGTGAAGAAAGTCAATAACCTCCTTGTATAATCCCTGTAAGGTATCAGATGATCCTGGTGTGTGTACCATTTGCCGTTGGTTTGATTGATTACCAGAGCTGAATCCCCGAATACGGTCAATGTCTTGATCCTGAGGTCAATGGCTTCCTCAAGACCCATAATACAAGCTTCGTATTCAGCTTCGTTGTTAGTGCAGTTGAAAGTGAGTTTTGCCGAGAAAGGCATGTGAACCCCCTTAGGTGTAATGAGTACTGCACCAACACCACGACCATTCATGTTAACAGCCCCATCAAACATCATAGTCCATTCTTCTTCCGGGTCAGGCCCTTCAGTGTGAATAGGCTCTTCATGATCTTTCGCTTTTATGAACATGATGTCTTCATCAGGGAAGTCAAACCTCATAGGCTGGTAATCATCAATGGGTTGCTCAGCAAGATATTCAGACAATACACTGCCCTTGATGGCTTTCTGAGAGGTGTACTGGATGTCGTATTCTGTGAGAATCATCTGCCATCTTGCAACCCGTCCGGTAAGAGCTGGCTTCTCAAATATGTACTTAACTGGGTCTATTTTTGAGATCAACAAAGTAGTGTGGGTCAACATATACTGTCTCAGTCGGCGAGCAGCCCACGCTAAAGCACAGCAAGTTTTCTCGAGCAGTGAATAACGTTGTTCACAGTCGGTAAACTTTTTGCTTAGGTAGTATATTGCATACTCTTTTCGACCAGACTCGTCATGCTGGCCCAACACACACCCCATCGACTCCTCTAATACTGTCAAGTACATAATCAGAGGTCTTCCTTCCACTGGGGGCATAAGGATTGGAGGTTCTTGTAAGTATTCTTTGATCTTGTCAAAAGCCTTCTGGCAGTCTTCGTTCCACCTGACCGTCTGTTCTTTTCTCAGTAGTTTGAACAAGGGTTCACAGGTAGCCGTAAGGTGAGATATGAACCGCGAGATGTAGTTCAATCGACCTAAGAACCCTCGAACTTCTTTCTCTGTTTTCGGTGCAGGCATCTCTTGGATGGCTTTGACTTTGTCAGGGTCAACTTCAATCCCCTTCTCGCTCACAATAAATCCCAACAACTTACCGGATCGCACCCCGAACGTGCACTTGTTGGGGTTCAGCTTTAATTGGTACTTCCTCAGACGCTTGAATAACTTCAGTAGATTCACCAGGTGGTCTTCTTCAGTAAGGGACTTGGCAATCATGTCATCCACATAACACTCGATTTCTTTATGGATCATATCGTGGAATAATGTCACCATAGCCCGTTGATATGTTGCTCCAGCATTCTTCAGTCCGAATGGCATTACCTTGTAGCAGAACGTGCCCCAGGGTGTGATGAAGGTTGTCTTCTCCATGTCTTCAGGTGACATCTTAATCTGGTTGTATCCTGAAAATCCGTCCATGAAGGAGAATACCTAGAACTGGGCCGTATTATCCACCAATACATCAATGTGAGGTAATGGGAAGTCATCTTTCGGGCTGGCTCTGTTCAGATCCCGGTAGTCAACACACATTCTTACTTTGCCGTCTTTCTTTGGCACAGGTACTATATTAGCAACCCATGGTGGATAGCTAGTTACAGCAAGGAACCCGGCGTCCCATTGCTTTTGTACCTCTTCTTTGATCTTCATTGCCATGTCTGGACGAGTTCGGCGCAGTTTCTGTTTAACCGGTGGGCATTCTTCCCTTAAGGGCAGCTTGTGCACAACAATGTCGGTGTCCAAACCCGGCATGTCTTGATAAGACCAAGCAAACACGTCCACATACTCTCGAAGCAGGTCAACCAGTTGTCTCTTCACTGAGTCTTGTAAGCAGGCCCCGATTTTAACCTCTTTTACGTCTTCATCTGTACCAAGATTAATCACTTCAACCTCCTCCTGGTGAGGAGTAATAACCTTTTCCTCTTGTCTTAACAACCTGGCTAGCTCTTCAGGAAGCTCATACTCTTCTTCAACCCCTTCATCGGCTTGATTGATTGGATTGTCAAAGTCATACGAAGTCATAGCCGTGCTGTTGTCGGTGCTGTCCGGAAGGCACACTCTGTAAGGGTTCAGTTTGTTCATTTTAGTGATTTGATTTTAATCTTGTTTAAAAAAGTGAAATAAAGTTGTCATTTTGAAAACACTGCCATTTATTTTTTGTACAAAAAGAAAAACGGAAAAACAGTGAGCGAAAAAGAAAAAGACTCGTTTGCAAAAAGATGTCTGATATTTCATTGATTAATCTTGTTTGCACAAAAAGTACAGATGGCCCGATTACAAAATGAGTCTTGTCATCTTGGGCAAGATGCAAGACTTTGATGCATGCTATAAAAATACAGGAAATAATAATTACTCTGCATGAGTAACTCTTATAATTTCCTGGGAAGACCAGTTTGAGATACTGCTCCCCGGGATCTTTGGACGAATCCAGCTTTCCAGGTTGCGCTCTTCTTCCAGCTCGTCTTCCAGACAGTTGACAGCATCAGGGGTGAGCATCCCCCCACTCACAAAGTTGGGCTCCTTTGCAGCCTCTGCTTGATCTTGTTGAGTTGGTTTGTAACCCAACCCAAATCTGTCCTCTTTCTTCTCCACCGATAACAGTTTGCCCCAGCCTTGGGCGTTTCCTCCCTCAACAACCTTCCGGGCTTGTTGGTATGATGATATTGAAGTACCCGGCACAGCAGATGTTTCATTGACATTCAAGGCTTCAAAACCTTGGCTCATCGTTTCATGGATCTCCCCATCCATCTCAATGTATTTATAGGTAGCCAGGTGGCTGACAAAAATATCCTCCTCTCCACAGATTGTAACGATTTGACCCTCCCACTCATATTTTAACTTCTGGTGAAGGGTAGAGGTCACGGCGCCAGCGGCGTGAATCCATGGCCTACCCAATAGACAGCTGTAGGCAGGCTGTATATCCATCACGTAGAAGGTCGTTTTGAAAGTCTGCGGGCCAATCGTTATGGGCAATTCAATCTCTCCCAGAACCGATCTCTTAGAACCATCAAAGGCTCTCACCACCAGGTTGCTGGGTCTTAACGCCAATCCATCATATTCTAGCTTCACCAAGGCCTTCTTAGGTAAGACATTGAGGGATGACCCCGTGTCTACCAGCACATGGGAAAGGACAGCACCTTTACATTCCATGGTTATGTGCAAGGCCTTGTTATGGTTGCGGCCTTCCGTTGTCAAATCAGTATTGGTGAACCCTAGTCCGTGACTAGCATTAACATTTCCAACTACAGCTTCCAACTGATTGACAGTGATCTCTTCAGGCACGTAAGCTGCGTGCAAAACCTTGAGTAGTGCATTCCGATGGGCTTCGGAGCACATAAGCAATGATAGGATTGAGATCTTGGAAGGCGTCTGATGAAGCTGATCCACTATTTTATAATCACTCTTCTTGATGATTCGCATGAACTCATCAACCTCTTGATCGAAGGGTGTTTTCAAGGCTTCCTTAACAACTTGCTCATCCTGCACCAAGCTTTTTCCTTTTGCTTTAGCAGCAGCTTCTGCTTCGGCAGTGGGTCTCTGAATTTGTGGAGCGAAAAGACGTCCGCTTCGAGTGAAGCCTCCGCCTCCTCCCACATTGTCAATTTGTGGTGCAGGGGTTGATGATTCAAAAGTGATTCTTTGTCCTTCACAGTACAGGTCAGAGCCGTAATGCCACGGGATGGCATTGCTGCTTTCATAAGGTACTGGTCCAGGCACCGTGATAGTGACTGGACTGATTGCAGCTGCGGAAGGAGTTGTGATAGTCTGTGGATCGTAGTAAATTGTGACCGGTGCTCTGATGGGAACAGCACTTTCTGAGTTGTAGACAGAGTTGTTTTCAGGATCATAAAATATTGTGACAGTTGAGACATCTTCATGATTTGTTGCTGATGTTGTAGGAGACATTGGTGGAAGGATGGATGTTGTTGTTGTAGGAGTTTCAAAATGGAGTGGTGCTGGAGTTGTAGAAGGAACATTTGTTGATATCTGATCAGTTGATATAATAGACGAAGTACTTATTGATGAAGCCGAAGAATTGTCAGGAACAATGGTTGTTGCAGTTGTAGGAGGTATCGGAACTGTTGCTGATGAGATTGCTGGATTTGTTGGAACTGATGTGGTGATCTGAAGTTGGCCACTCTGAATGAGACCGTCTATGCCATTTCTCAGGTTATCGCACCCATTTACTGAGATATTACAGTAAGCACACCCCAACTCACATCCCGGGAACATCTGACATTCGAGGAGTTGAGCCTTGATTTCTACCAACGGTGTCCGGATCTGACCCACACTGGTTATTAAATAAGACGGCTTGTCTTCTTCAATAGCGTTAATTCTGGGACCGCCGTGGTTTGGCATGGGGTTCTTATTGACATTAGGTGGTGGTGCGAAATTCAGAGCTTTTGAGTCTACCAGGTCTTGTACCTTCATGTGCAGAGCTCTGCACTTTTCTGTACTGTGGCCAGGTGCATTTGAATGGAAGGCACATTTGGCGTTGGAATCATAATTCCTGGGTAGACTGTTGGGATCTGGAGGTGCCAACGTCCTTAGCTCAACTAGGTTGAGTTTCAGGAGTTGTGGCAGCAAAGTAGCATACGGCATAGGGATCGGATCGATTACCCTGTTAGCTTGAGAAGGCCTCTGTTGGAATGGCCTTTGCTGGTTATTGTTGTTGGTGTTGTTGTTGTTGTAATTTCTCGGAGGATATTGAGCTTGTTGATGGTACTGAGGTTGTTGCTGATAGTTTTGTTGCGGAGGTTGATAAACTGGTTGAGGATGAGCTGGAGCGGGGATGGTGACTGCTGCCACTGATCTGTGAACATATTGGGGCCTGCCCCTGTTGGTGTGGATAGCATTGGTCTCGCCAGTTCTTCTCGGGCCTGCAAAAGGCTTTCTTGTACTACTGGATGAGCTTGCACCGTTGTCTGAGATCTTGCCCATTTTTAACAAGCTCTCAATTCTCTCCCCAGCTATGACAACATCTGCAAAGCTAGTGGAAGAGAAAGCAGCCAGCCTGTCAATATATGTCCCCTGAAGGGTGTTCATAAACATATCTGCCATCTCCCTCTCAGACATAGGTGGCTGAACAGCAGCAGCCAATTGCCTCCATCTCTGGGCATATTCTCGGAAACTTTCTCTTGACGACTGTGACATTCCCATTAGGAGGGTCCTGTTGGGTGCCATGTCTAAGTTGTACTGATACTGTCTAATGAAAGCTTCTGCCAAATCCTTCCAACACCTGATAGTTGCCCTTGTCAGGTGAGAGTACCATTCTCTTGAGGCTCCCGTCAAGCTATCCTCAAAATAGAACATCCAGAGCTTCCCATCCATAGTATAGGCCTTCAGCCTCCCCAGAAATGATTGTAAGTGAGTCCGGGGGCATGAAGTCCCGTTGTATTTTTCAAAACAAGGAGGCTTGAACTTATGGGGAATCCTGACCCCGTCTACCAAGCCCATGTCCATGACGTCGAAACCCAGAGAGTTTTGAGACTCTAAGGACCTCAATTTCTCAGCTATCTCATCCAGCCTTCTATCATAAGCTTCTTCCCCAGCACCCATTACTGTAAACTGATCCTCTTGGGGGTCTTCTTGAAGTACCCTGGCTGCAGTGGCAGTCCCTTGAACATTCGCAGGAATATTGACCTCTGGATGAAGATGGGGGCCAAATACAGGGGGATTGACATGAGGTTGGACCCTCTCGTTGTTGCTTGTGCCAGCAGTTCCTATATGTGGATCTTCTTGATTCTGCCTTTCCACCATGGCCCTCAATCTTTCCTGGATCTGAGCCATGTTGTTCATCACTTCCATAAACTGAGTCATCTGGTTCCTCATTTCCAACCTCTCGTTGGTCATTTGGTTCCTGACCTCAGTAAGGTCCTGCTGCATCTGATCCATTTGGATGCCCGGAAGATTGTTACGGGTTGGATAACGGTGCGGACGGTTGAGGGGAAATACCCGGCGCCGAGCAATAGTTCTTGAATATCACAACAGAGTTAGTAGCAATAAAACAAAAACCTACAAAACAAACAAAAGGGTTAGCATGCAATGCAGTATGCTTATTTGTTTTCAAGGTATCCGGCTTGGCATTCGGTTTTGACCCTTCCAGACCCTTGAAGATGCTGTTGATGTTGCTTTTGAAGTGAAACTCGGATGGAACAAACTAATACATATATTACAAAAGCAAAATGGTACATAGTTTGTTTACAAACACAATCCCTCTGAGGGGTCAAAATACATTACAGGAAAATAAAAGTACATGGAATGAAAGCAACAACAAACAAATGGTCAAACACCAAGACCAAACTCATCCTCACGAACTTCCTTGAGAAGTGCTTCGGTCACAGGATCAGCCGGACGCTCCATGAGATTCCTGATGAGGAGATTCCGGGTCGTGACGGCTGCTGTTAGCTTCTTGTGCTGACTTTGGTCCTTTGACCTCTTCACTCCAGCTTTGATCCTTAGCTCTGATATCTCCCTCTGGGCTGCTGCCAGGGCTTCTTGCTGCACTTTTTCACTAGCTTCCAGTTGCTCCATCTTGTCTTGAACTCTCTTGTCCTCCAGGGTACGAGCCTCGGTGATCCTGACCCACCGGGCCTGACTCTCCTTCAGATACAAGTCTGTCCTTGCTCTCTGGAACTGGGCTTCCTTGCAAGCATTCTTCAGAATTTGTTCTCCAGCTTTATACTTTTTGATATAATCCCCAGACTTCTCAATCTTAACCAGATGCTCCACTCTCAACTTCTCTAGCCTCTCAACCTCCATCCTGCCATCATTCCTCTCCCGGAGAGTCTTCTGCAAAGCCTGAGTTAACTTCTCATTTCTTTCCTTCAAGCTCTCAAACTCCTCCAAACTGATAGTTGTAGGGGGTGGTGCTGAAGATGATTCAGGCATATCTTCCATGGTAAATGGCAATCCAGAGAATTGAGCCCTGGCATGGGACCACTCATAATATTGTGCTGATGCCACATTGTTGCACTTCCCCAAAATGGTTATTCCCTTGGTTTGAACATTATCCCAGGCCCAAGCAGCCTGCCTAACAATAGCCAGATTAGGCTTGTTCTCACAATAAAGAGTCTCAACCAAGTCATGTGCCTTAGGAGTGTGGACCAGTGCATAGCCCAGTTGTCTTTTGAACAGCAGAGGGTTGTAATTGATACTACCCTTAACTCCTATTAGGGGCACATTGGGAAAATGCCCACAGCTGGTGATGATATCGTTGCCCTTGGTGCTCTGGGTGCACCACCTGATATCTGCTGAAGTTAGAGCAGTGAGTCTCTTAGCCCAGTTTTTCTGCTGATGAGGATTCAAAAATGCATCTGTCCTGGGTAGATGCCTGAGAAGCCAAGTATGGAACAATGGAACACAACACCTCACTAATCTTCCCCTCTGCTTTTCATTCCTCTGATGCACTGAGTAGTATAAATCCCCCAATAAAGTGGGCACTGGGTTCTTCAAGATGAAAAGATGGATTGCATTCTTGCTAATGAATCGAGGCTCATCTGCAAACAACACAATTCCATATATACTCAAGGCCAATAAAGCACAGACAGCTTTCCACTCTCCTAAGGAGGCCTTCAGGGTAGCTTGAGAGATCAAGAAATCCAGATGAAAGCCAGGGACCCCAGCTTTAGAAGTCATATGCTGCTCAATCAGAACAGGTTCCAGATGCAAAGCCTTTGATACTTCTCCATTACCAGGAAAGACCAACTCAGGGTTGAAAGGGACTCCACCTCTGATAGGTATACCAATTAATGATGAGTATTCTTCCAATAAGGGGCCCAGCTGAAAGTCCTGAAAAGTGAAACATCTCAATGGGGGATCATAAAACTGAAGGCAGGTGTGGATCAGGCTTCTCTGTGAAGGGTCCAGATCCATAACCATATCAAGTATATCCCCATAGTGTTCCCTGAACAATGGTATGTGATCTGGAGTGATCAGGGTCTGAATCCTCCTGATGTCAGATAGCTCTGGCTGGAAGAAGTGGTAGGTGATGTTGCTCTTTTTAGGAGCCATGATGCTGAAGATGAGTAGAGACAGGTGCTGATGATAACACTGAAGAATGGGCCACTGATTGGCTGGTGCAAGTGACTGAGGTAGATAGCTGATAGCTGAAGCAGGTGCTGATGAAGATAGGTCAATACTGAAGATGGGGTCAAAACCAGAACCAAAGATGAAAGTGGATACCCTGAAACACAAGTAAGCAAATGTCAATATGATGCAATGTTTATGTATGAAAATGATATGCAAGGGTTTGTGACTGAGCTGGATCTGATCAAATGCCCTGATATAGGCCCAAGTATGTTCAAGAAATCCAGATGGAGGTCTATAAATCCAGTAACCAAGGTGGGGGACTCAAATAAAGAGTCACATGTCCAAGGTTTTAGAATCACAAGAACTGTCCCAAAATGAAGTACTCTTAAACAAACAAAGTAACAGGGTATTCTGAGGTCAAGGTACCTGCAAACCTGTAAACAGCCCAACCCCCTCACAGGTGGTGTTCTAAAACAAGGATCCTCAGACTTGGATCAGTTATGAGAAGTGTAAACACTTCTAACCCGGAGGTACAGTGTTTACAATAGCCATAAAAGTTCCTCCTCTAATTCACCTCAGTTTCTGAAGGTCAATACTAAAAGGTCATCCAGACTTAGCAGGCTTCCCAGATAGCCCTAGCATTGCAGGAAATCTGCAACACAGAGTTCTCAAGAAGAAACCCATATCTGAACCGTGTTTCACATTCCCACACCAGACCGAGATGGAATGGGAAAGAATATGATTCACTCTAGCCTAGGTGTCACTCAGGTCCCAGGTATAGGACCTTAACTCTCAATGGAACACCCACCCATCAAAGCAAACAACAGATCCAGCCAGCAGCACAGTATGTCAATATGATAATATATGCATAAAGCTATAAAGAAAGCAATAAACAAAACTGCACATAAAGCAAAAATAAATACAAATATACAAACACAAATAAGCACATAACACCCCAGTAAACACAAATCAAACAAGCGCTAGGAGGAACCCACAAAAAGAACCAGAAGCCCTGGTTGCAGTATAAGGGTCCCCAGCAGAGTCGCCAAGTTGTCGCTCCCGATAAAATGGGACTTGCCCAAATAAAGGTACAGACGCGAACGGTCGGCGAGAGGGACAATGAGAACACACAGCCGTGAACTCACTGGAGATGAATAGAGTCGCCAGCTAGGCATTTTTATCCCGGAGGAAAGGTAATGCTGCATAGACCTAGAAAAAGATGGATAAGACGGTTGCGAACCAGAGAGACTGAGAAAGGGGGTTGGTTACAACCTGGGAAGGTATTAGCACCCAGATTGTCCGTCGTACTCGACGGGATCCACGCTTAAAAGATTTGTGTTTTAAAGGGGTAGTGTCAGTGCAATTTGTGCATAAAGAGCTGGAAAAGGATGTACAGATGTCAGTGTAAAGTGTATAAGTGATGTGAAGTGTACAAGAGAAGTGTCAGTGTAGGAACAAGAGTGAAATGCTCAAGATCATGAGGCTAAAGAATGAAGCTAGAAGGAGGGGGAATATACAGATACTTTTGTTCGATAACTGTTAAGTTATGCCTACGTATCCTCTCGTGCAATGAGGAAGTCAGAACACCGTAGTTCGACCCAAAGAGACTGAAAGATGAATTGACTTGTGAACTGCTTACTTGTCTATGCTCAAGTGTATGACCTGTCTGGCTCAGGTGCAAACTGTCTTGCATTAGACGGAAGAAGCAAGTTCTCGCTTGTGAGTGAATGAGATGAGAAAAGAATCCCGAAGGAGACGATTATTGTTTGTTTTTGTGCTTTCAGTCTTTTATTGCTTTTGAAAGTTTGTCATAAGTTAATGAGCTTAAGCCTAAACTAATGGATTTAGTAAACTCATCACATCTTCCCTCTGATTAGGGGTAATGAGAATACCTTAAGTGTGAAGTCAGATTCTCACACTTAATCACCATTTGATGTAGGATTAGGATCATTATCTTACTTGTGATTATTTAGATGTTTTTGTTGTTTTTGTTTAGTGTTAAGTAATGAGATTAAGCCATAATCAGGGATTAAACAGACTCATTACACCATCCTAATAGAAGGATAATAGATGAGAATGTTAAGCTGAGGAAAGCTCCTCAACTTAATCCATGATTAGGGATTAAACTCATGACAAAACAAGCCTTTGATTAAGTGGATTTTAATTAATGGTATGATGATGAAGTGAGTTTTATGATTTGTAAGACAACTTGAGGGGGACTTGTCCATCAACACTAGGGTTAGTCCTTCTTAACCATTTAAGGAAGAATTAGAACCCTAATGCAAGGCCCAAGTTACAAGTGTGATGTCTTGATGATTATTAAATGAATCGATTAAGAGATTTAAACACATTAAGGGTTTAACACTTAGGATTAAAGTTATACACTCCATCCTAAGAGAAGGATGCAGGCATAATCTCAATCACAAAGCCTTAAAGCCTTTAGGGTTTAGTCCCTGATTATGAGATGAGAAGAGAAGACTCAAAAGAGATACAAAGGTAAAACTAAGAAGGGGAACTAATCAGAACCCTAATCATTGTCATGCTTGGTTGTTCCTAAGGTTTGTGAGGTTTTCAAGAGAAGTCTTCAATGGAACCACCAGGAAGCAGATGAAAGGATCAAGAGAAGCAAAGCAACTTGCTTCATTCAAGAAGTCAAGTCACTTGAAGAAAGAAAGTGGGAAGAGGAAGAATGAGCAAGCTCAAACTCAAACACATACAAAAATGCAGCAAGGATGCATGAAAAGAGATGAAGAGAAGTTATGAGAAGTGAAGGCAAATTCACTTCTCAAAGTCACTTACCACCTGAAAGGTTAGGAAAGAAATGCAATGCAATGCAAGATGGGATGAGATGACATGATGAGAAACAAAACCAGAAGCATGTACATGATGCTAATGATGTTATGAGATGCTACAAACATGAGGCAGCACATGGAAATGATCATACAAGCTCATGAATGCAAATGAAGCAAGTTAGGAAGCATGTACATACATGGGAAGTTATGAAGTGCACATGGCATACAACATGGAAAATACATGATGCAATGATCAAACATGCTTTCAATATGTCTTATGATGTCAAATGAATCACATGGGTGCTTGAAATGTCATGGCAAGTCATGTTATGCAAGAAGATGCAAGATGGATGCATATGGAAGCCCAAATTAGGGTTTATGATCAATGCAACAAACAAAAATCAAAATCAGAAGCAAACCATAAGATAAAAATTGAAAATGCCACTCAAAGGACCCCTAATCCTATACTAACCCAATGCCCAAAGGAGAGATCTCAACTCCTAACCAATCTCAAGTTATGATTTTCACAAGTTTTTTAGGGTTTTAGGGTTCCCAAACAAGAAAATTACCAAACAAATTGAAAATGAAAGATCAAATCATGGCCATTTAATTTCACAAACTACATGCTAAACTCAATGCAATGCAAGAAGAATCAATGTCCAACTCTTCATGGATAGACAGAAATGATTTTTGGAACTTTGGATCAAATTAATGCATAAAAATGATTTTTATTCAATGAAAAATTCTCAAAATGCATCAAGATCAAAAAATAAATTTGGTTTGAAGGTTGGACAATGTTTCTAAATGTCTTAGAACATTTCATGAATTTTTTGGTGATTTTTAGATACTTAAAAGTATTTTTAATAAATTAATTCTCATTAATCAATTAAAAATAATCTTTTAAATATTTAAAAATACATTTTAAATGCTAAAAATGAAAATAAAAATATTTTTGTGTTTTTAAAAATTAGTGAAACTCTTGAGAAAAAGTTTCATAATTTTTAAAACAATTTTTCTATTTTTAACAAATTATGTAAAACAAATGAGAAAAATATGAAAATAAAATGAAAATAAATGAATTATGGGAGAAGTCAGCTGATCCAAGGGCCTGAATTCAAAGTTACACGCGCGGGAGTTGACTAGGCACGCATCTGGACGGCCTACATTCAAACTGGCTTAATTACACTTAACCCTAATTAAACAAACCCTAATGACTTTCAGGCGACCGGAACACTGTTCCGGTCGTCTTCTCCGGCAAGTCAAAACCACTATCTCACTGAATACGCATCAAATCATCACCAAACTCTCCAGATTTCATCCCTGAACATCATTAAACCCAAACCCTAACTTAAACCCCATTTATTTCCACTGAATCAAGAGAAACAAGCAAGAACAAATTTTCGGGCAAACTTTCAGATCAAGCATACAACCTCAAAACTCAATCATTTCCAAAAGTAAAAGGTTCAATGCACTCAGGGGAACATAAGGATCATTTTAGAAACAAGAAGAGAGAGTTCTGGAAAAATGAAATTCCAAGGCTACCTGAATCGAAGCTTTGACTCCTGGCACTTTCTGGCTAGTTTCTTGCTTGCAATCAACTCCTCTTGACCTCCTGAGAAGCTTTCAATGCTTGGAAAGAGTTTGTGGTGGCTGGTTTGAAGGTTGGAGCAAGTTCTGTTCAGGATGGTGTAAGAATCGTGTTTCTGATTCTTTGAGCTTTGGGTTGCTTTGAAGGGTGCTTTTTGATCAGGAAGGGATGTTGAAAAGGTTTATGAAGTTTACTTATGTGTTTATGACTTGTGGAGAGAGATTCGAATGGTTTTGCTTCTGAGAGTGAAAATGGAGGAATGGTGTTCTTGCTTGATTCAGGCCTAAGTCTTGTTGGTTTTGGCTCAATGAAGCAAGGTGAGTTGATGTGTGGAATTGGTTTGAATGTTTGTGAACTGTGCAGAGAGATTCGAAGAGAAATGCTTGAAGGGGTGATTTTGTGTATGTGATGTTGTTGTGTGTTTCTGCCTTGCTTGATGTATGAAATGGCTAGCATTTGCTTTGCATAAAGAACTCCCATTGGTCAGGTGATGTGACCTGGCCTGCTGTGATTGGGATGTCTACTTTTGCAAAAAGTCCACTTTGTTGTAAGAGAGGCATGGGCTTGGTTCTAGGCTAGCTCAAGTACATGGACTGGCGCAGCATGGTATGTGAGTGATGCTAGGAAGGTTCAGCAGCCAAGGCAACTAGTTGGTGAAGTGTGATGAGTGGTTTTGCAAGTTGGTTCCTTTTGGTTCACATGAAATTTTCTTGTCCCACAAGCCATAAAACATGAGGAAACCTTGGTCCAATCTGAACTTTAGGACTTACATGATGCTTGTGTAATGGTTTGATGTCAATTAGAAGTCACAAGAATGCTTGGCACATGAAATTGCAAGTTTTCCTTTTGAGGCATAACTTGAAAATTAGTGATTTTTGCCAACTTTGACACACCATAACTTTTGATCCAAAATGAATTAGGTCATGTTCTTGTACTTTTTGAAAAGGGAAAAATGTATTCTACAACTTTCATGACCAAAGTTTTTCCATTTGAAACATTTTTGGATCAAAAAGCAAGGTTTGAAAAATGGCATAAAATGACATATTCTTGAAAAGTCAACCATGCCCTAAAAAGTCAACTTTGCAAAAACTTCAAATTCTTGAATTTTGTGAACTTCAATCTTCTTCCATGATCAAATAAAGATCATATACACTCAAAATGATGAAGATCAACCCTTGGTTTGGTCATTGGGGGCCTCAGATGCCCTGATTTTACACTGACTTGTCTGAAAAGTCAACTCTTGATCAGATGACTTCCCCATGGAATTTCTTCATGAAAATTGATATGCATACTCCCTATACCATATAGAGACCAATGGAAACAAGAATGACCAAAAAATTGGAGTTATGGCCTCTGAAACCAAAACCCTAATTTTAGGTCAACTGTGCAGTCAAACTTGGCTCTGCATCCACACCAATTCCAGTTCTTGTGATCCTTTTGCATTTTTGACTTTGAGAGGATGTAATATGATATAAGAACACACATGGATCCCTTTGAAGTGATTGGTGGCCTTTGGAGTGGCTCAAGAAGCTCTGGGATTGCTCAGATCACAAACCCTAGATGCAGATGACTTAGAAACTATGCAGTGAATCAAAAATGGGATATGAGGTGATATGATTGTGTTTATGCATATGAAATGATCACAAGCCATGGTGTGAATGGGTGAGGGCAAATTTGGGGTGTTTACAATACCAATAGTTGCTGGGTGTTGAAGAACAAAATTCAAGATATGATTGAGGCTGGAGAAATTGAGTTTGACCCTCCGGGTACTCCAAATGTGATCATTGCTCCCATGCCAAATCATGAGAAGACTGTCAATGCAATTGATGAAGATTTACATGTTTATTCAGTTGCAGAGTTGACCACACCATTGTCTGTTATCAAGAAGAAGCTAGTACAAGCTGGGTTCTTTCCAGGTTGTCGTGAAGATTGTTTGTATTGTACCTATAAACCGGATAGTTGCTGGAGATTGGGAGATGGAATTCAACGTCTCATGGATAAATACACCATAGTGTTTGAGAGGACTCCATCTTCTGTAGAGAGTATGGTGGATCATATTACTAAAGGTAGGAAGACTGAAGAGGTTGATATGGTTGATAAAGTGCCGGTGAGGATCACTTCCAAAGGTCCTGTTAAAATCACGCATAAGGGTCCAATCAAGATTACTGCTGAAGGCCCTGTGAAGATTGTTGCTGAAGCTAGAGTGGCTCCTATGGTCATTACTACTCCTGGTCCTATTCCGTATACGTCTGATAAAGCTGTGCCTTGGCATTATGGGTCTGATGTTTATATCCATGGTGTTAAGCAGGAACCCCTAGCTGATATGCCTGTTGATGTTGATAATATTGCTGGATCTAGTAAGATCACACGAAGCGGAAGAATTTTCTCTCCTCCAGTTACCTCCAAGAATGCAGTTACTCCAGCTGCTACCTCCACCACTGATGCTCGGGGCAAAAGTCCTGTTATTGAACCTATACCTACTGATGTGCCAGCTGCTGATGATCTTGCTAAGCAGATGGAGGAAGTATTGAAGATCATTCGTAAGAGTGATTATGACATTGTTGATTAGTTGGGGCATACTCCCTCCAAGATTTCTATGTTGTCCTTGTTGTTATGTTCTGAGGCTCATGCCAAAGCTTTGATCAAGTTCCTGAAGACTGCTCATGTACCCAATGAAATTTCTGTTGATCAGTTTGAAAATTGTGTTGCCCACTTGACCTATGATAATGGGTTAGGTTTCTCTGATGCTGATTTGACTCCTGCCAAGAGGGATCATAACAGGGCTCTACATATCTCAATTGAATGCAGGGGCACTACCCTGTCACATGTATTGATAGACAATGGTTCCTCTCTGAATGTGTTGCCCAAAGAAGTCCTGAATAAGCTGAGTCCTGAAGATGCTATGCTGAAGCCCAGTAATATAGTGGTGAAGGCTTTTGATGGTTCGAGAAGAGTGGTGCATGGAGAAATTGATCTCCCAATCAAAGTTGGTTCTCAGGTTTTTAATGCTACATTTTATGTGATGGATATTCGTCCTTCGTACTCTTGTTTGCTTGGTCGTCCCTGGATCCATGGGGCAGGTGCTGTAACCTCTACATTACATCAGAAGCTGAGATATCCGGTGGAAGGAAAAGTTGTTACTGTCTACGGAGAGGAAGGATATGTGATTAGCCATGTGAACACCTTTAAGTATCTTGAGGTGGAAGGTGAATATGTTGAAACTCCGTGCCAGACATTTGAAGTGGTTCCTTGGATTGTTAATGATTATGAAGCTCCTCCTGTTGTCAAGAAAGTTCCTGTGGTCACCAGAGTACCTCCAACAATGGCCTCCCTTAAAGATGCTAGAGCTGTGGTGGATGAAGGTGGTTGTACTATTTGGGGTCAGCTTCCTGATATCCCTTACAAGTCTGACAAGTTTGGTTTGGGTTTCACTGTAGAGTCTCAGAAGGTTGTTCGTCGTGCTCGTGCTGTTCGTATCACCAATCAGGGGGTTATGAAAGACCAGATCAATGTTGTGGGTGACTATGATGAAGACTACAACTTGGATGCTTGGATTTTTCCTACTGTGGGTGCTGGGCTCAATAACTGGAAAGCTGAAGATGTTATTCCTATCTCCTTTAGTCAGGAGTAAATACTATTACTGTGTTGTTGCTTTTTAAGTTTGTAATTTCTTGAACAATTAAACTTTCAAGCCTTGTGCCTTGCCCGGGGCACAATGGTGTGCTTGTTACGGGATGTCATTTCATTTGCATACTTCATTCAATAAAAATCAGTGGACATTTCGTTTTCGTAAATATTGTGTTCCTTGTCTTTCTTTTCTTTTATTTTTGTTTTATCAGCTATGTGTTCTTACACACACCCACATCACTAAAATGCAGATCCTCATCCACTCTGGATCCTGTTGATAACAGTTCTACTATTACCAATTATAATTTCGAGAATCCGATCTATCAAACTGAAGACGGAAATGAGGACGATTGTGAAGTACCTGTAGAGCTTGCTAGGTTGTTACAACAAGAAGAGAAAGCTATACAGCCACATGAAGAGCCAGTCGAAGTTGTGAATCTGGGAACTGAAGAAAACAGGAAACAAGTCAAGATAGGGGCTGAATTAGAGGGTAGTGTCAAGAACAGATCGATTCAGATGCTACGTGACTATGTGGAGATCTTTGCTTGGTCCTATGAAGACATGCCAGGGTTGGATACAGACATTGTGGTTCACCGTTTACCAGTAAAAGAAGATTGTCATCCAAAGAAGCAGAAGGTTCGTCGTATGCGTCCTGAAATGTCAGAGAAGATCAAAGCAGAGGTAATGAAACAGTTTAATGCAGAGTTTTTAGCAGTGACTTCTTATCCTCAGTGGGTTGCAAATGTGGTGCCGGTACCTAAGAAAGATGGTAAGGTACGTATGTGTGTAGACTACAGAGATTTGAACAAGGCCAACCCCAAAGATGACTTTCCACTTCCTCATATTGATGTTCTGGTAGACAACACTGCTCAACATAAGGTATTCTCCTTTATGGATGGTTTCTCTGGTTACAATCAGATCAAGATGGCACCTGAAGATATGGAGAAGACAACATTTGTTACACAGTAGGGCACCTTTTGCTATAAGGTGATGCCATTTGGTTTGAAGAATGCAGGGGCAACATATCAGCGTGCTATGGTGGCTTTGTTTCATGATATGATTCATCATGAGATAGAGGTATATGTGGATGATATGATAGCCAGGTCCCAGAATGAAGAGCAACATCTTGATCATATGCATAAATTGTTTGAGAGGTTGAAGAAATACAAGTTAAGATTGAACCCAAACAAGTGTACTTTTGGAGTTAGATCTGGTAAACTCCTGGGTTTCATAGTCATTGGAAAAGGTATTGAAGTGGATCCTGCAAAAGTGAAAGCTATACGAAAGATGCCATCTCCCCGTACTGAGAAGGAAGTTAGAGGTTTCTTGGGACGATTGAATTACATTGCAAGATTTATTTCCCAATTAACTGCCATCTGTGAGCCAATCTTCAAGTTGCTGAAGAAAGACCAGGTGATGGAATGGAATGATGAGTGCCAGACTGCCTTTGATGAAATCAAGAGATATCTGCTAGAACCTCCAATTTTGATGCCACCAGTTCATGGAAGACCCTTGATTATGTACTTAACAGTGTTAGACAACTCAATGGGGTGTGTGTTGGGGCAACATGACGAGTCTGGTCGAAAAGAGCAGGCAATATACTACCTTAGCAAAAAGTTTACCGACTGTGAAACCAGATACTCACTGCTCGAGAAAACTTGCTGCGCTTCGAAGATGGATCCAATCAAGTACATATTTGAGAAACCTGCTCTCTCCGGAAGAATAGCAAGATGGCAAATGATCTTGACAGAATATGACATACAGTACACTACTCAGAAGGCTATTAAAGGAAGTGTTGTGGCTGATCATTTGGCTCACCAAGCAGTAGATGATTACCAGTCAATGAGTTTTGAGTTCCCTGATGAAGACATTATGATTATTACCAAAGAACCTGGACAATATGACGGACCTGAACAAGGATCCCGATGGACTATGGTTTTTGATGGTGCTTCCAATGCACTTGGTAATGGTGTTGGTGTTGTGATTAGTTCCCCTGAAGGTTGTCATACCCCGATTACTGCCAGACTTTGTTTCTATTGTACCAATAACATGGCTGAGTATGAGGCATGTATCCTGGGTATTAAAGTTGCTATTGATATGAAGATTCAGTTCCTTGATGTGTATGGAGATTCAGCCTTGGTAGTTAGTCAGATCAAAGGAGATTGGGACACCAAGCATGATAATCTCATTCCTTACAGAGAGTATGTGTTGTCTTTGATCCCACATTTCAAAGAGATTACCTTTGGACATATTCCACGAAGAGAGAATCAGTTGGCAGATGCATTAGCCACCATGGCATCCATGTTTGAGATCAGTTGGGATGATGAAGCTCCCAAGATTACTATTGATAGATTTGAAAAGCCTGCATACTGCAATGAGATTGAAACTGAAGGGGCAGAGGAGAAGCCTTGGTTTTATGAAGTGAAAAGGTATCTTGAAGCCCAGGAGTTCCCTGAAGGGGCATCTGTCAAAGATAGGAAGTTTCTGAGGAGATTCTCTGCTAAGTTCTTTTTGAGTAATGGCATTTTGTACAAGCGCAATCATGATTCAACTTTGCTTCGTTGTGTGGATAAGAAGGAAGCAACAGAGATTATGGAAGATATGCATGATGGGATCTTTGGCACTCATTCTAGTGGTCATACTATGGCAAAGAAGATACTGAGAGCAGGTTACTATTGGTCCACCATGGAAGCTGACTGCTACCAACATTCCAGAACATGTCACAAGTGTCAAATTTATGCTGATAAAGTACATGTACCTCCATCACCATTGAATGTGTTGACTGCTCCGTGGCCTTTTGCCATGTGGGGCATTGATATGATTGGTGAGATCAAACCTACTGCTTCTAATGGGCATCGTTTCATCCTGGTTGCTATTGATTACTTCACGAAGTGGGTGGAGGCAGCTTCATTTGCATCTGTTACTAAGAATGTGGTGGCTCGATTCATTAAGAATAATCTCATATGTAGGTATGGCATCCCTGAAAGGATCATTACTGACAATGGCTCTAATTTGAACAACACTATGATTACTGATCTCTGCACGCAGTTCAAAATTAAGCATCACAACTCTTCTCCGTATCGTCCAAAGATGAATGGGGCAGTTGAAGCTGCTAATAAGAACATCAAGAAGATTGTACAGAAGATGACTGTTACCTACAAGGATTGGCATGAGATGTTACCATTTTCTCTTCATGGTTATCGTACCACAATACGTACTTCAACAGGGGCAACCCCATTCTCCTTAGTCTATGGTATGGAAGCAGTTCTGCCCATTGAAGTTCAGATCCCTTCTTTAAGAATCATGAAGGATGCAGGCTTGGATGAAGATGAGTGGATTCAGACTCGACTTGACCAGATAAATTTGATTGATGAGAAAAGGCTAGCAGCAGTTTGTCATGGCCAGATGTACCAGAAACGAATGATCAAGGCTTTCAACAAGAAGGTTAAGCCAAAGGTATATCAGGCTGGTGACTTGGTAATCAAGCGTATCATATTACCACAGGGTGATCCTAGGGGCAAGTGGACTCCTACGTATGAAGGACCATTTGTGGTCAAAACAGTATTCTCAGGAGGTGCCATGATACTTACTACTATGGATGGTGAAGACTTCCCGCAGCCTGTAAACGCAGACATAGTTAAAAAATACTACGCATAAAAAGAGACCCGCTAGATTGACAGGCCTAGGCAAAAATAAGGGCATCCCGGCAAACCAAAAGGGTTTGGGCAAAAATTAGGGATATATATAAAAAGATGTACACCCGGAAAGTCGAAAACCTGAAAAGGCGGCTTGGGCAAAAAAGGGTATCCCGGTGGATTGAAAACCTGAAAAGGCAATCCAGGCAAAAGTTAGGGATTAAAGCGTATGACTATGTCTCGTTTGGATCACCCATGAAACTGCAACCAGTTGTGTTACTTACTCAAGTTTGAACAGATAAAGCTCAATCCAATCGTTTTCGTCTCGACAGCAGAAGATGAGATACTTGAAGATAATGGAAATAGTAGAATTGAAACTCAATAGGATTATTTCCCACATAGCTGATTTTCTTTGTTTTGTAAAAACTTTTATGACAAATTCCTCTTACTAGGATTTCTGTCTCCTTGTACAAACTAACCTATGTATAGGCCACTTTTTGATATAAATAAAATTCCATCTTTGAATCCAGATTTACTTTTACCCTATTTACATAAGCGAAACGTCCATTGGTTGTGTTTGAATGTATGTATGCTTTTGAATATGATTGATGTTTACCAGAAATGCATGTATGCTTAATATGATTGATGTTTACCAGAAATGCATGTATGCTTAATATGATTGATGTTTACCAGAAATGCATGAAAATGCAGTAATAGTATTTACTAAGGACGAACGAGGGAAGGATTTCAACGAAGCTTCACCGGTTCATCTCTACAAGACAATTACAAATCCCCAGTAGGACAAATCCATCTTCATAAAGTCATATCTCCCCTGGAATTTATATCCATCTCTTTTATCCTCATACGGATATTCAGGAATTTACTTTCCAACAGGAGTACGACGAACGAAGACGGAAGGTTATGTATACCCTACTGTCGAACGAAGACGGGAGGTTATATATACTATATTATCAGACAAGACAAGAACGAGTTCCTCATAATCTTCAGCAACGAATCGGGATTTATTTTCCCTGGACAGCAGTTGTTATACGAAGATATTCAGATGCTTCAAGTTACATGGTTCATACATACATCATTTACATCATGACATACATATACATAAATACATAATACATTACTTAAGTGCATCATATTATACATGCATACATAATGCATAAACTAATATTACCATATAGAATGCTACCTTGTTTTCAGGTTAACTCTCCAGCAGACAGACTTCATTAACAACTTGTGACTATTGGGCCGTTGTTTATCTTCCCAAAAGTTATCATTTCCTCAGGACGTTGTTTATCCTCCTGAAAGCTTCTTATACCTCAGAACGTTGTTCATCCTTCTGAAAGCATATCATCACCTCAGGATGTTGTTTATCCTCCTGAAAGCATATTATCTCCTCGGGACGTTATTTATCTTCCTGAAAGCTATCATCACTTCCTCAGGACGTTGTTTATCCTCCTGAAAGCATATTATTACCTTGGGCCGTTGTTTATCTTCCCAAAGGTTACACCATTTCCTCAGGATGTTGTTTATCCTCCTGAAAGCTTCTTATACCTCAGAACGTTGTTCATCCTTCTGAAAGCATATCATCACCTCAGGATGTTGTTTATCCTCCTGAAAGCATATTATCTCCTCGGGACGTTATTTATCTTCCTGAAAGCTATCATCACTTCCTCAGGACGTTGTTTATCCTCCTGAAAGCATATTATTGCCTTGGGCCGTTGTTTATCTTCCCAAAGGTTACATCACTTCCTCAGGACGTTGTTTATCCTCCTGAAAGCATAGTATTACCTTGGGCCGTTGTTTATCTTCCCAAAGGTTATATCATCACCTCAGGATGTTGTTTATCCTCCTGAAAGCATATTATCTCCTCGGGACGTTGTTTATCTTCCTGAAAGCTATTACTACTACCTCAGGACGTTGTTTATCTTCCTGAAAGCTATCATTATATCTTCATATTTTGGACTGCTTTATCCTCCAAAAGAAATATATCTGAAGAGCTTCTCTCCACGTGACATCTTTAAGCCCACTCAAGCATATACAACTAGTCAACAATACTACTCTACGCACCGGTGAGTGCAAATTTTTGGGCTTTTGTGTTCAATCCCCTTCAACCTTCCAGGTCACGACTGGCAAATATACCAATCTAACCCCTCAGGTTTCAAAAAATTGAACAGGGGCAGCTGTTGCACCCCAAAATTTGCCCTCACAATACAAGACTTTGTGTGCTAAGAAGGTTCACAAGGTTCATAAGACCTTTCATGAGGTTCATGAAGTCTACAAGACACTTTATGAGGTTCACAAGGTTCACAATACTTACAAGACCTTTCATGAGGTTCATAAAGTATACAAGACTTTATGAGGTTCACAAGGTTCACAATACTTACAAGACCTTTCAGGAGGTTCATGAAGTCTAAAAGATACTTTATGAGGTTCACAAGGTTCACAAGACATTTTATGATGGTTCACAAGGTTCACAAAGTTCACAAATAGTCAGAAGATTTGACAACTCCCTCAGACAATGCATTTCCTAAGTAGTGCATCCAAAACTAGGGTTTTGACTTTAATCAGGCTAAATGGACTTCCAAGACTTCAAGTGAGCTTCATAACATCTTATATGTGTTTAAGAACCCCCATGACAAGTTTCAAGACTTTTCTCAAAAGTTTGCTCAGTCAGATGATCAAATAAGTCAAAATCAGTCAAAGCAGTTAAAAAGTCAAACTAAGGTCAACTGTGGTCAAACCAAAGTCAAACTTCATGATTTTTTGCCAACATCAAGTATATGAAGTAAAATTCATCATTTGATCAAGGTTTGATCATGATTCATCAAGGATATTTCAGATCATCAAGAATCATAGGTTTCTAAATTAGGGTTTCCTTAGGAAAAGTCAACTGAACTTTGACCAGCCATAACTTTCACATGCTTCATCACCAATTTTCCATCCAAAGCTCATTTTGAAGGAAATTGAATTCTCTACAACTTTGTGTCTCACAAGCCAAGCCCAAAAATGCTTCATTTGGAAGGTATGAGCTAAGACATTATAGGTCCTTTTGAAAGTCAACAAAAAGTCAACAACTTCAAAAGGGCATAACTTGAGAATGGTAAATGATATGGACATGAAACCAGTGGGTTTGGTTAGAGGACTCTTCAAGATTTCCAAAATGTCCAAGAACACCCTCATAGCATTAAAATTGAAGGGTGTGTTCCCTTGCAAAGTTGGGAAATTTTTGGTTGGTTTATGAAGAAAATGGAGGTTTAAAACCAATTTTTTCTAAATGGGCTTGCCATATGATGACCCAATCCATACCAATACTTCATGCACGACCCAAGTCTCTAAAAATCAGATTTTTTATCATTTTATTTTATTTATTTTGATTTAATTCATTTAAAATCATTTTAAATTAAAATAAAATAGAAAAGTCAAATATTTAAAAGAGATTGAGCTTCTAGAAAATCATGAATGCAACTTGGATCAAATTGATACAAAAATAATGGTGATTCGCTTGAAATAGAAAGGGTTTATGCAAGAATATTTGAATTTTAAAGCTTAATCTTTTTCAATCTTTTTTAATCAAATCTTTCACACAATGATCCACTTTTCTGACCTAAATTCATTCCATTATAAGTATACATCATAACCTAATGCACAAGGACACGAAATTCTGCCTCCAAGAGTAAGTTTGCATTTTCAAAATTCATCACAAACTTCAAATTCGGTTTCCTCCATACAAGAGCTTTCAAGGTATTTTTAAGACATGGAAGGATTCCTTGGACATCCATAAACCTATCCCAGCTCTCAAAAACACATGAATCATGCTCAAATACATAATCCGAATGCATATCATTCATGCTTTTTATTTTTTCGATTTGAGTTATTTATGCAATGATAATGAAAACTAACCATTGATTTATGCTTGTTGTGAAGAATTGAAGCTTTCTGGACAATTTGATTTGAGTTTCATGGACTAGAACGATTTTCACCATGGCTAGGGTTTTCGGCCATTTTTAGGGTTTATCAATTTAGCAAATATAAATACATTCTAAGACCATGGATCAACTCTAATTGACCTCTGGATTGTGTTTGTGAACTTAATTTGACAAAATTTTGTTTGGATAATGATGTTTGAATTTTGTAGGTTTTGCTGCAATTTGAATTTCTTAGGAAATATTGTAGCAAAATTCATAGGGAATTTCGCAGGTACCATGAAGAAGATGAAGTCCAGCGCGCGTTTCTGGAAATTCAAATGTTGGATATTATATTTTTTGTATTTGATTCTGTTTTATATCACCAATGTGTAGTTGGCCCAGTGGTAAGTGTATGCGTGCGTGAAGGCAGTGTCTTGTGTTCGAATCCTGGCTTCCATAATTTTTTCTTATTTTTCCAGTTTAACTATTAGGCTTAATATATTATGTATTATAGTGGTTATGTTGACAGAAGCGCCCTCCCGGCTGGAATGGTAAGTGTGTTTGTGTGCAATGTGAAGATCCTGGGTTCGATCCCCCCAGGCCTTTTGTTTTGTTTCTTTTTCTTTGATTTTTAAGGATTATACAACAAAACCAATTGGATCCTTTTCCTTGTCACCTGCGCGCAGGCTAGCCCAGTGGATGGAGGCTTCTCCAGGTATTGAGAGGTCCTGGGTTCAAAACCAGGTCTCCCCTTCTTTTCTTTTACTTCATTATTTTTGTTTTTATTTGTTTATTATTATTATTAATTTGAATTAAAATTATAATCCTAATTAACAAATCCTAATATGTTTTCATAAACCAAGGTTAACTATAATTCTCTATAAAACCTAATTATTTTCTAAAAACCTAATTGTAAATATTATTTATTTTAATTCTTGCTTATATTTTAATAAATCTTAATATTTTTTAAATCAAACCCTAATTTGCTTCTATTAAAAATATAATTTTATTATAATTCTTAATTTTGTAAATATAATAGTATGATCATATTTTATTTAATCATGTACATATTTTATTTAATATAATTAAATTTTGTAAATATAATTATAATTAACCTTATTTTTATAATATGTAAATATTTTATAAATTTTGTATGTAAATAATTTTTATTATATGTTTAAAAAATAATTGTTAATTTAATTTTGTAATTATAATTTTATTTTTTTATTTTCATAATATGTTTATAATTAATTTAATTTTTATAATTTGCAAATAACTTAAAACTTTATAATAATTAATACAATTGTTCATATTTTCTTAAATAATTGTTTTATATAAAAATTTGATCTCTTCTTTTAATTATTATAATATTTTTGTTTATTATGTTTATTTTTATATGATATTTTATTATTACTAACCCCATTTAATTTTGTATTATTATTATTATTATTTCACTAACCTAATTATTATTATTATTTAATATTTTGCTTATTTATTTTATTTGCTTTTATTATTATTATGTAATTGTTCCTTGGTGTAATATTTAGTAATAATGTTTATTGTTCATATTTTATGTTATGGTTAGTAAATAGGGAGTGCAACATGTTTGTATGTAAAAAATCAATTTAGATCATTTAAATTTAAAGATAAATATTAAAATGGTACACTCACACACGTAAGTCGATCTTTGATCGCCATCTCACTTCCTTAGGGATACCTCTCATGTTGCCTAATCAAAAAGGGTCAAGTAGGGTGTATAAAGCAAAGTCCCTCAAATTCACATCATCTAGTCCCTTAACAGATAAAAGATCAAGTCCCTTTCGAATGTTGCCTTCGTAATGATCTTGTCCCTTTCAAATAAAGATGATAAGTCCCTTCGAATTGCTTATACACCCCACAGTTGCCTAAATAACAGATGTCCCTTCAATTGTCCCTCACATCCAAGGTAATGACTACCTATTCCTTAATAATAGGGATAGTCTTACCATTTAAAGGATTTAAGAACAGAAAAGACTTAAACTTAGGGTAGGTTCCTCTTAGATACTTGCTCACTCTTCAAAACATTTCAAACACTTCACAATTTCAAACAAATTTTCAAAACAAAGGTTTTTTACGCATCCGTACATGGATCATTATAAAACACTTAAGAAAATTTCTATTCACACACTTCACATTTCAAAAACATTTTAAAGTGAGCTAAGTAACTAAGAGCCCATGGATAACCATGGATGTAAAGGGTGCTAACACCTTCCCTTTACATAACCTACCCCCCGGACCCAAAAATCTTTTAAAAGGTCTTTCCTGTTCTTTTATGCCTTTCCTTTGGATAAAATAAAAGTCGGTGGCGACTCTTGCTATCCGCAACATAACTAAAGTCAGTTCTCCCACCGTGTTACACACATCATCTGAATTCAAGAAGAAACTACTTGCAAGACTCCTCAAAGTTTTCTTATCATTAGAAGTTGCCCCAGTTGGATATCCCTGATTCTTCAAGAAGCACTTGATGTCATGAAACCACAACTTGTCATCAGACACTACATTAATAGCAAACACATATGCAGGCATGTATAGGCGGGATACATCAATCTTGGGAATATAATTCCAACTTTTCACATTGATCATAGAATCCAATATTTTCGATGCATCAGCAAACTGGTTCTCCTCACGGGGTACATAGTGCAACTTTACTGTTGTAAAGAAAGTCAATTATCTTCTCGCATAATCCCGCTATGGAACTTAAGTGAGGTTGGTGAGTGAACCATTTGTCATTGATCTGATTAATCATAAGAGTTGAATCTCTAAATATATCGAGGGTCTTAATTCTAAAATTAATCGCCTCCTATATACCCATTGTCGTTCCCCTGAAAAAGACACTAGGGTCCCAAGGTGTAGACGCGAACGGTCGGCAAAAAGAGAAAGTGAAAATGAATTGAATAGAGTCGCCAGCTAGGCATTTTTATCCTGAAGGAAAGGTAATGCTGCATAAACCTAGAAAAAGATGGATAAGACGGTTGCGAACCAGAGAAACTAAGAAAGGGGGTTGGTTACAACCTGGGAAGGTATTAGCACCCAGATTGTCCGTCGTACTCGACGGGATCCATGCTTAAAAGATTGTGTTTAAAGGGGTAAGTGTATGTGCTATCTGTGTGCAAAAGCTAAGAAATGAATGTACAGGTGTCAGTGCAAAAAGGTGAATTGCTCGGAAACCGAGGCTTTAGAAAGAATGCTGAAAGAGGGGGATGACAAAGAGACTTTTGTTCGATAACAGTTAAGTTATGCCTACGTATCCTCTCGTGCAATGAGGAAGTCAGAACACCGTAGTTTGACTCAAAGATACTGAAAGATAAATTGACTATGAACTGCTTGCTTGCCTATGCTCAAGTGTATGACTCGTCTGGCTCGAGTGCTAACTGTCTTGCATTAGACGGAAGAAGCAAGTTCTCGTTTATGAATGAGTGTGATGAGAAAAGAATCCCGGAGGAGACAATTATTGTTTTTTTTATTGTGCTTTCAGTCTTGTTATTGTTTTTGGTGTTTGGCATAGGATTATGAGCTTAAGCCTAAATCAAGGGTTATAATGAGACCACTTAAGTATGAGATAAGCATATCAACTTAATTACCATGATGATGTAGGATTAAGATCATTAACCTATTGTGATTATTTAGATGTTTTTGGGTTTTTCATTAGTGTTAAGTAATGAGTTTAATCTCTAATCACAGATTAGTGAACTCATTACACCATCCTAATAGAAGGATAATAGATGAGTACATTTAAGCTGAGGAAGATACCTCAACTTAATCCATGGTTAGGGATTAAATTAATTATATAACAAGCCTTTATTAAGTGGATTTTAATTAAGGGATGAGATTAAGTAGTGGATTTTAAGTTTGTAAGACAACTTGAGGGGGATTTTTCCATTAAACACTAGGGTTAGTCCCTCTTAACCATAAGGAAGAGATAGAACCCTAAAGTAATGCCCAAGTTACAAGATAAAGTCTTGGTGATTATTAATGTGATTTGATTAAGAGGTGTAAACAAATTAAAGGTTTAATATTTAGGATTAAACTTATACACTCCATCCTAAGAGAAGGATGCAGGCATAACCCTAATTCAAAGCCCTAAAGCTTTAAGAGTTTAGTCTCTGATTATTGAGATGAGAAGAGAGACTCAAAGAGACTCAAAGTTAAAAGACTAAGGGGCACTATACACAACCCTAAAATTTATCATGCTTGGATATCCTATGGTTTGTTAGGCTTAAGAGGAAAGATCTTCAAGGCCACCAATGGAAGAAGCAGATGAAAAGAGAAGGAAGCAGAATAATAAGTTACTTACTTCTTGAAGAAGATAAGTAACTTAAAGGAAGAAAGTAAGAAGGATGGAACATAAGTGAATTAGATTCACTTCAAAGACATGTAAATATGCATATGAATGATGAGAAGAAATGGGAAGTGAATGCAAATCCACCTCTCAACTAACTTACCAAAAGTTCCTGAAAATGTTAGTATGAATGTATAAGACATAAAGTAAAAGGAAATGAAATGAAATGAGATGCAAAGACCAATGTCAGAAGTGATTATGCAATGCAAATGGCATATGAGATGATGCAAAGTCATACAATGTTCACATGAATGTTCATACAAAGATGACATGTCATGAAAGCATGTTTAGATGTTTGAAAACACATGGATATTTATGAAATGTAATGAATGCAAGACATATCAATTGAATGAAGAAATGATCAAGCAATGTTCAAGTATGTCCTAAGATGTCTAAGGAATCATATTAATGTTTGAAATGTCATGGAAAGTTCACATGATGATGATATACAAAGATGAATGCAAATGAATATGAGAAATTAGGGTTTTATGAATGTATGAGATGCAAATGACCAAAACAGAAGCATACAACAAGATAAAAAATTGAAATCAAACTCAAACAAACCCTAATCCCATACAAGGTCAAACCCCAAAGGAGAAGGTCAGAAGCTAATCCTATTGAAAGTTATGAATTTTCTAAGTTGGCTAGGGTTTTTGGATGATTCTTAAGGGAAAATGCAAATCAAATTGAAAATGCAAGATACATTCATGAGAAACATATCCTAGAAACTACATGCAATATGTGAAACAATGCAAAAAGAATCAAATTCAAACTCATCATGGTTAGGCAGAAGTGAATTTTTCAAGTTAGGGTTAGAAAATGTGATTTTTAGGAACCCTAATTCAAAGAAAATTGTGAAATTATGATCAAACCTAAAAAGAAATTTGTATGATGAGTTTGAAAATGTTTCTAAATGTATTGGAATGGTTCATGAATTTTTTGGTGATTTTTAGAAACCTAAATGTATTTTTAATTAATTAAAATCCATTAATTAATTAAAAATAACATTTAAATATTTTAAAAATACTTTTTTAATGAAAAAATAAATAAATAAAAATCATTTTTGGGTTGAGAAAAATATTTGGATCAGAAATGCAAAAGATCATATTTTTGTGATGTGTTTTACTATTTTAAATAAAAAGAGCAAAAGAAATAAAGAAAAATGAAATAAAAATGCAATTAAATGGAAGTATGTAGATCCAGTGGTTAGGATTTAAATAAAAAAGGGAGGGAGTTGACTGGCGCGCAATCCCATGGTCAGGATTCAAACTGGCTAATTTCTAATTAAAAACTAATTAATTAATTTAATTAAAGATTAGGGTTTTAAGTGAGGCATCTGGGCCCTTCATCCACACGCGAAACTCACATCCTACGACCCACATTTAAACTGAGAGATAAACCCTAATTAAGAACCCTAAGCATTTTCAGGTGACCGGAGCTAGCTCCGGTCATCTTCTCCGGCAACTAACTCTTCCTATCTCTCTCAAAACGCAATGAAATCAACTCAAACTCTCCAGAAATGATCAATGAACAACAACAAACACGAATCCATCAACAAACAACATTTATATTTCAAGAATAGCATGAATCGAAGCAAAACAGAAAAATACACAAAACTTTCAGAAGTTCAATACATGATTGATTCTTAACCATTTTGAAAATTAAACATATCACCATGATCAGAGAGACATATAGAAGCATTTAAGAACTTAAAATGGGAGTTCTGGAAAAAATGTTCTTCATGGTTACCTGAGGTGAAGCTTTCACTCCCTGAGCTTTTTGGCCTCTTTCTTGGTTCAAATCACCTCCAATGAACCCCCTGATGATGTTGCAATGCTTAAAACAAGTTTGTGTGGCTTGGTTTATGAGTTTCAGTTCCTCTGCACCAGGAATCGTGTTTTGGTTTGGTTATGTTTTAGGGCTTTTCAGAGGGTGCTTTGTGTTCTATGGACCATTTGAAGATGTTTGGTGAAGTTTGTTTTGAGGTTTGATGGCTGGTATGTGCAATTCGAAGACATGAAGCTCTATGGTGATTTTTGTGATTCTGAGTTGTGTGAGCTTGCAGGCTTGCTTGTTATGTGTTTTTGTGTTCCTTAGGGTTTGTATAAACCAATAGGAGTGATCAGAAGAGTTGGTGTGGCCTAGTGTGATTGGTATGGGAAAGTTGCAAAAAGTCAAATTTGTGTACTTGGAGGTATGGGCCATGGCAGGTCTGACTTCAAGGGGTGTCTGGCCTCAGCTTGCATCAAGGATGGCCATAGGATTGGTTTTTAGCAGCTGGCACAAGTGGATGGAAGGCTCCAAGGCATTTTGCAAAGTTTGTGTGTTTTGGCCTTTTTAAGATTTCTTAAAGATCAAGTCATGAAAACTAGGCAATCTTGGGCCAATTTTGATCTTTGGAAGTTTCCTTGACATGTTATGATGCATAGAAGTTGATTAGAGGTCATAAAAAGGCTTGGCAAGTGAAATTGCAAAATTCCCTCTTTGGCATGAACTTGAAAATTATAGGATTTTTGCCAACTTTGAAAGGCCATATCTTGAGTTCTAGGATGAATCAAGAAACGTTCTAGTACTTTTTGAAAAGGGAAAGACCTAATCTACAACTTTCATGTCCAAGAAGTTTTCATTTGAAGCATTTTTGGTCATGAAAGAGGAGGTTGAAAATCTTTCCCAAAATGGAAAGTTTCCTTTACAAGTCATTTCCAAAAATGGCAAGTTTGCATTTGGCTCAAAATTCTTCAACTTTGTGAACTTCCCACCACTTCTAAGATCAAATAATGATCATAGAGACTCAAAATGATGAAAATGATCCTTTGGTACCTTTGTTGGGGGCCTCAGATGCCCTGATTTTGACTTTACTTGTTCATGAAGTTACCCAATGATCAGATGACTTCCATAGTGAATTTCTTCATCAAACTTGGTACACATGATCCTTAAAACATATTAAGAACATTAGAAACAAGAATGACCAAAATATTTAGGGTTAAGGCCTCTGAAACCAAAACCCTAATTTTGGTCATCTATGCAGGAAAACCCTAGCTCTGCTTCCATGCCTTTGCCATTCTTTGTGATCTCTTGACTTTCATGAACTTTAGGGAGCATATTATGATCATATAACACACATGGACCCCCTTTGAAAGCTTTAATACCATTGGGATGGCTCAGATTGATTCTTGGATTACTCAAATCACAAACCCTAGATGCAGATGAAAATGGAACTATGCAGTGAAACAAATATGCAATATTAGATGTAATGCTTATGTAAATGAAAAAATGAGAGATTGCAATCCATGGTGTGCGAAAAAGTGAGGGAAAATTTGGGGTGTTTACAGCTTCCCCTATTCAAGCTAAGTTACTTGTGTAGGATGTAAGTTCCTGGCGTAATAGACAAACAAGATAATTTGTGGTTGAATACCAAAGACAGTCCGAAATTTGCACTCGCTGGGGAGAAGAAGAAAAGGGATATAAATTGTAGAAGATAGCATAGTATGGATATCAAATGAAAGCGATGGAGGACGACCATCGAGCAGAGGATGACTGTTGGGGGTAAAATGGTAAGTTAAGCAATGACGGGGACGGCCGACAAGCTGGGGAAATAAAGAAACCGCGACGGGGACGACCATCGGGTAATAAAATAAAATTCTCTGGGGGTTAAAGAAATAAGGAAAGCACTGACGGGGACAGCCATTAGGTTTGGAAAGTAAAGTAAACAATGATGGGGACGACCATCGGGTGAAAGAATAAATGAAATAATAATGAGGGACGATCATCAAAGGTGAAGGACGATTACTTAGCAGGGGACGACTGCTGAAAATATCACGACATAGGACGAATGTCGGATAAAGAGGCCAACGATGGGGATGGCCATCTGATAAGCATGATGAAATACAATCATCAAGAGGTGAAGGACGATCACCTAGCAGGGTACGGCTGCTCTCGGGGGTTATCACGACATAGGACGAATGTCGGATAACAAGATCAACGATGGGGACGAACATCGGATAAATGATATCAAAAGGTGAAGGACGATCACCTAGCAGGGGACGACTGCTAAAAAATATCATGACATAGGACGAATGTCGGATAGAAGGTTCCAACAATGGAGATTCCACTAGGAAAAAGGATGAGGGACGATCATCTGAAGGTGAAGGACGATCACCTGGAAGGGGACGACTGTCGAAAGTATCACGACATAGGACAAATTTCGGATAGGAGAAAGTTGTTTTGTTGACGACTTACTGGGGAATGGTAAACACTGACGAGTGCTTACGCCTTTAAAATAAAAGACATAAGTGTTTTGACGGTGTGTATAGACTAAAGATGCAGACGAGCATCCTTAGGACCATGATACGGACGGGTAACGATAGGAACAAGCGCTGGCGTGTGTTTAAGGAGTATGATACGGACGAGTATCAATCGGTTAAGCAAGGAACACAGACGAGTGTTTGAATCTGTTGAGGAGTGATATATATATAAGATATGGACGAGTATCAAAGACTTATGTATAAGTATGAGTGTTGATCTGTTGGTGAAGTATGTGCAAGACACGAACGAGTGTTTGACTTGTTGGGGAAGTATGACATGGACGAGTGTCAAAAGAGTATGTACAAGCTATGAAACAATATCTGTATTTGAGAGTGCAGAAGGTAATCTGGCTACCTGCGGGGGATAGGATGACACGAACGAGTGTCGAGAAGAGCATGTTATGAACAAGTATCTGTACTTGAGTGTGCAAAGGGAGTGCGTTGGCTTTTAACTGCGGGGGATATGAGTTTTGTATATTGATGATGGCATCTGCAGGTGAAAGGCTTGAACCAGGCTTATGATCATGCAAATGTTTGATTTTTGCCGTAATGCTCCGTATTATACGTAATGCTACGCTTATTTCGGTGAATATGATGTGAATGCCATGATTATGAAAATGAGAGAAGTAATCAGTGATTCGGATCCTGTGGGTATAAAGACCCCTGGACGATCTGCTCGGAGGGATAACCCAGCTGGGGGCAGAGATCATTGATAAATCCGCCCGGAGGGAGAAACTCCTTAATGGGGGGATGAGGAGGTTTTAGAAACTCCATTGGGGATGTGTTTCAGGTATTTATCTACTAGGGAGGAAACTCTGTGGGGAATCAATTCCACCATCTCTGTTGAGGATGAGAGAAATATGGCATCTCTGGGGAAGAGAAAGTTCTTTGACCACTTTACTGTGGAGGAGTTGTCAGTCATTGCTCGGTAGGCTCCGCTTGGGAAGGAGATAACTTCTGGGAAGTAGTGTGCTGGGGATGTAATGCTTGATTGTCCCCATGTTGCGAAAGACTGCTTGCCTTGAGTACCTGTAACTTGTTAAGACAAAGGAAAACACACAAGTATCCTGAGGTATCCTTAAACGGATTTCGTCATAGGAGTTAGATTTACCTGAAAGTAATATATTTACTGCAAACATTTATTAAAATGGCTCATATGTTTTATGTAAGTGTTGTATCATGAACATTGGAGATTTCGCAAACGAAACAAAATGTACAAACAAAGTGTGACTGAAAACTCTGATTTTATTGATTTGTGTGCCCTGAATAGGAAAGTACACTCAAAGAAGCGAATCCCCCGAAAGGAGGAGATTGTTGTAAATTAAGAAAATAAAAGTGTTGGAAATGTTGAAGATGACGCTCCAGTGAGCTTCCTTTGCTATGACTTGTATGACTTTGACGTTCTTCCTTATCCTGCTTTCTGAAGAAGGCTGATTCTGACTGACGCTTCATCCTTTCGAAGCTTGCCAGGTTGTGAGTGATACAAACGAATTCAGAATGCAGTTGTTCGCTTATTCCCTGATTTAGCATAGATCTCCCTTTCGGGTTTTCAATCCACCAGGATACCCATTTTTGCCTGAGCTGTTCAATGTGGCTTTTCAACTCAGCGGGTGTACATTTTTTTGATTTTTCCTTTATTTTTGCCTGAGTCTTTTATTCTGTTTTTGACTCGCCAGGATGCCCTATTTTTGCCTGGACTTACATTCTGTTTTTATGTCCAGCGGGTCATTTTATGTGAAGTATTTTTGAACTCCATCTGAATTCACAAGAGACGGGAAATCTTCACCATCCATGGTTGCAAGCATTAGTGCTCCACCCGAGAAGACTTTAGTTATCACATAGGGACCTTCATAGTTTGGTGTTCACTTGCCCCTGTGGTTTGTATGAGGAGGAAGGATTCTCTTTAGAACAAGCTCTCCCACTTGGTATTCTCGAGATCTGACTTTCTGATCGAAAGCTTTCTTCATTCAGTTCTGATATAACTGCCCATGATAGATGGCAGCTAATCTTTTCTCTTCAATCAGATTCAGTTGATTGTACCGAGACTGGACCCATTCTGCTTCATCCAGTTTTTGTTGGCTGCCTCAACAGCGCCATTCATCTTTGGTCTGTAAGGAGAAGAGTTATGATGTTGGATTTTGAAGTCCCGACACAGTTCTGCCATCATCTTGTTGTTTAAATTGGAACCATTATCAGTAATGATTCGCTCGGGAACTCCATATCGACAGATGATATCTCTTTTCAGAAATCTAGCTACCACTTGTCTGGTGACGTTTGCATACGAAGCTGCTTCAACCCACTTGGTGAAGTAATCAATGGCTACTAGAATGAATCAGTGTCCATTTGAAGCAGTTGGTTCAATCTTTCCAATCATGTCAATGCCCCACATGGCAAAGGGCCAAGGTGAAGACATCATGTTCAAAGGATTCGGAGGCACATGCACTTTATCTGCGTAGATCTGGCACTTGTGGCATTTTCTGGCATAGACACAACAATCTGTATCCATTGTGATCCAGTAGTAACCCGATCTTAACAACTTCTTTGCCATTGCATGTCCTCCGACATGGGTGCCGAAAGAATCTTTGTGTACTTCGTGCATCAATAGGTCTGCCTCCTTCTTGTCAACACATCTGAGCAGGACCATGTCAAAGTTTCGCTTGTATAAAGAACCATCAGCATTGAGGAAGAAACTTCCAGCCAACCTTCTTAATGTCTTCTTATCATTGGATGATGCCCGAGGTGGGTATGTCTGATTTTCTAAGAAGCATTTGATGTCGTGGAACCAAGGCTTGTCATCACTAGCAGTGTCCACAGAGAATACATATGCCGGTCTGTCCAGTCTGGATACCAAAACCCGAGGCACATAATTGGCGGCTTGAACTTTGATCATAGATGAAATAGTGGCCAAAGCATCTGCAAACTGATTCTCATCTCGAGGGATGTATTCAAGCTTAACTGTTGCGAAGAAGGTCAACAATCTCCTCGTATAATCACGGTATGGAATCAGATGCTCCTGGTGAGTGTACCATTTGTCATTGACCTGGTTGATTACCAAAGTCGAATCTCTGAATACATTCAAGATTTTGATCCTGAGGTCAATGGCCTCCTCAAGACCCATGATACAGGCTTCATATTCTGCTTCATTGTTAGTGCAGGCAAAAGTGATTTTTGCCGAGAAAGGCATATGAACTCCTTCAGGTGTAATGAGCATTGCACCAACTCTACATCGTTCATATTGACAGCCCCGCCAAACATCATAGTCCATGCTTCTTTTGGGTCAGGCCCTTTAGTGTGAACTGGCTCTTCACAATCTTTTGCTTTTAAGTACATGATGTCTTCATCAGGGAAGTCAAATCTCATAGGCTGGTAATCATCAATGGGTTGCTCAGCCAGATAATCAGACAATACACTACCTTTGATGGCCTTTTGAGAGGTGTACTGAATGTCATATTCTGTTAGAATCATTTGCCATCTTGCAACCCTTCCGGTAAGTGCTGGCTTCTCAAATATGTACTTGACGGGGTCCATTTTTAGATCAACAAGGTAGTGTGAGTCAACATATACTGTCTTAGTTGGCGAGCAGCCCACGCTAAAGCACAACAAGTTTTCTCGAGCAGTGAATAACGTTGTTCACAGTCGGTAAACTTTTTGCTTAGGTAGTATATTGCATACTCTTTTCGACCAGACTCGTCATGCTGGCCCAACACACACCCCATTGATCCTTCTAATACTTTCAGGTACATGATTATAGGTCTTCCTTCAATTGGAGGCATGAGAATTGGAGGTTCTTGTAGGTACTCCTTGATCTTGTCAAAAGCTTTCTGACAATCGTCGTTCCACCTTACTTGTTCCTTTCTTAACTACTTGAACAAGGGTTCGCATGTTGCCGTGAGATGAGATATGAACCTTGATATGTAGTTCAATCTACCTAAGAACCCTCGAACTTCTTTCTCAGTCCTAGGTGCAGGCATTTCCTGAATGGCTTTGACTTTATCGGGATCAACCTCAATTCCCTTTTCTCTTACAATGAATCCCAACAACTTACCAGAATGTACCCCGAATGTACATTTGTTGGGGTTCAACTTCAACTGATACTTCTTCGGGCACTTGAACAATTTCAGCAGATTCACCAGATGGTCTTCTTCAGTAAGGGACTTGTCAATCATATCATCCACATAGCATTCAATTTTTGTGTGGATCATATTGGGAATAATGTTACCATAACTCGTTGGTATGTTGCACCAACGTTCTTCAGTCCAAACAGCATTACCTTGTAACAAAATGTACCCCAAGGTGTGATGAAAGTTATTTTCTCCATGTCTTCGGGTGACATCTTGATCTGATTGTATCCAGAAAATCCATCCATGAAAGAAAATACTGAGAACTGAGCTGTGTTGTCGACTAATACATCAATGTGAGGTAATGGGAAATCATCTTTCGGGCTAGCTCTGTTCAGGTCCCGGTAATCCACACACATACGCATCTTTCCATCCTTCTTAGGCACAGGTACAATGTTAGAAACCCACAACGGGTAACTAGTTACAGCAAGGAAACCGGCGTCCCACTGCTTTTGTACTTCTTCCTTAATCTTCATGGCCATATCTAGGCAAGTGCGGCGCAACTTCTATTTAACTAGAGGGAAATCCTCTTTCAATGGTAGCCTGTGCATGACAATATCCGTATCTAGACCTAGCATGTCTTGATAGGACCAAGCAATGACGTCGACGTATTCCCGAAGCATATTGATGAGCTGTTCCTTTACTGGAGCTTGCAGACTGGCCCTAATCTTCACTTCTTTCACATCTTCCTCGGTACCAAGATTGACAGTTTCAATATCCTCCTGATGAGGAGTAATCACTTTCTCTTCTTGCCTCAACAACCTGGCTAACTCTTCAGGCAAATCATAGTCTTCTTCAACCCCTTCATCTTCTTGATTAATTGGATTGTCTAAGTCATACAAAGTCATAGCAGTGTTGTTGTCGGTGCAATCTGGAGGATTATCTCTGCAAGGGTTGAGATTTGTTTATTTTAGTGATTAATTTTAATCTTGTTTAGAAAAAGTGTAAATGAAGTTATTATTTTGAAAACATTGCCATTTTATTGTTTTGTGCGAAAATTAACAAAAATGAAAAGACAGTGAGCGAAAAAGAAAATTATTTGCAAAAGATGTCCATTGTTCATTGATATTCCATTTGCACAAAATACAAATATGCCCCTATTACAAAATGAGTCCTGACACCTTGGGCAAGATGCAGGACTTGATGCATGCTTAAGCAGGAAATAATAATTACTCTGCAGGAGTAACCCTTATAATTTCCTGGGAAGACCAGTTAAGGACTTGTTGGCCCGGGATCCTTGGACGAATCCAGCTCTCCAGGTTGAGGTCGCTTTCAGCCTCGTCTTCCACGTTATTGACAGCATCTGGGGTTAGCATTCCCTTATGAACTTGGGCTCCATAGCAGCCTCTGCTTGATCTTGTCGGAATGGTTTGTAACCCAAACCATATATGTCCTCCTTCTTCTCCACAGGTAGCAACTTGCCCCATCCTTGGACGTTCCCATCTTCAATAACCTTCCAAGCTTGTTGGTAGGAGACAATTGAAGTACCCATCCTATCCTCTTGGTATGCAGCAAATACTTCAGTTGTCGCCTCATTGACGTTCAATGCTTCAAAACCTTGGCTCATGGTCTCGTGGATTTCACCATCCATCTCAATATATTTGTAGGTAGCCAGATGGCTAACAAAAATGTCCTCTTCACCACAGATTGTGATAATTTGCCCTTACCACTCGTATTTTAATTTTTGGTGAAGGGTCGACGTAACTGCGCCAGCGGCGTGAATCCATGGTCGACCCAACAAACAGTTGTAGGCCGGATAAATGTCCATCACATAGAAAGTAGTTTGAAAGACCTGCGGGCCAATTATCACAGGAAACTCCACCTCTCCAAGAACAAACCTCTTGGAACCATCAAAAGCTCTAACCACCAGATTGGTTGGTCGGAGAGCTATACCATCATATTCAAGCTTAACAAGGGCTTTCTTTGGCAAGACATTGAGCGAGGACCCGAGGACCCAATGTCAACTAGAAAATGTGAAAGCACAGCCCCTTTACACTCTAGATTGATGTGCAAAGCTTTATTATGATGACGACCTTCTGTAGTCAAATCAGCATTGGTGAAGCCTAGTCCATGACTAGTATTAACATTATAAACCACTGTCTCTAGCTGATTCACCGTGATCTCCTCGGGCACTTATGCTGCGTGCAGGACATTAAGTAATGCATCTCGATGAGCTTCGGAACAGCAATGATAGAATGGAGATATTGGAAGGAGTCTGGTGGAGCTGGTCCACAACCTTATACTCTCTTTTCTTGATTATACTCATAAATTCATCCACATCCTGATCAAAGGACGTTTTATGAGCTTCTTTTTCCACTGGTTCTTCAGGCACCACATTTTTGCCTTTAGCCTTGGCAGCAGCCTCTGCCTCAGCATTAACTCTCGGAACTTGTGACGCGAAGAGACGTCTTCTTCGAGTGAAGCCTCCGCCTCCCCCGACATTATCGATCTGTGGTGTATGAGTTGAAGAATCAAGAGTGACTCTCTCCCCGTTGCAGTAGAGGTCTGAACCATAGTGCCATGGCACATCATTACCTTTTTCATATGGAATGGGTCCAGGTAACGTGATGGTGACTGGACTGACTGCAGCGGATGTAGAAACTGTTATTGTCTGTGGATCGTAATATATGGTAACAGGATTTCTGACAGATGGTGGTGGTGAAAGACTGAAGCTGGGTTGCTGTTGAGATTGTTGTTGAAAATTGTTGGAATCGGGGACCATTGTCGGGTTGTAATATATGGTGACTGTGGAGATGTCATTATTAATGGTTTTTGTCGTTGTAGAAGCGGATGCGGTTGAACTAATGTTTGTTGAAGTGGTAGAAGAGATGATTGTTGACTTTGTAGACGAGTCTGTCGGAACAACTGTTTTTGAAGTTGTAGGAGGAGTGATTGTTGTTGCTGTAGGAGGAATTGCTGATGTTGTAGACGCTGAAACCATTGATGTTATCTGCAAGATACCTTCTCTGATAAGGCCATTGATGCCACTTCTTAAGCTTGCACAACCATTGGTGGAAACCTTGCAAGACTCACAGCAGGCCTCACAACCTGGGAACACCTGGCACTTTAAAAACTGAGTTTTAACCTCTGCCAAAGGTGTTTGAATACTTGCAGTATCTTCAATTAGGTTCACTAGTTGATCCTCCTCAATTGCATTTATCCTGGGCCCACCATGGCTAGACATAAGATTCTTTGTGACGTTAGGAGGAGGTGCAAAATTTAAAGCCTTTGAATCAACTAGATCCTGGACCTTCATGTGCAAAGCTCTGCACTTTTCTGTGGTATGGCCAGGTGCATTGGAATGGAAGGCACATCTAGCACTGACGTCGTAATTCCTTGGAAGGTTCTGAGGATCTGGTGGAGCCAGAGTCCTTAATTCAACAAGATTGAGTTTCAAATATTTGTGGTAGCAAAGTGTCATAGGGCATCGGGATAGGATCGATTACCCTGTTGACTTGAGATGGCCTTTGCTGGAAAGGACGTTGTTGTTGGTTGTTGTTGTTGTTGTTGTAAGACCTTTGTTGAGGAAAATGTTGCTGAGGGAAATGTTGTGGTTGTGGAGTGTATTGCTGTTGAGGTGGTGGAGTGGGAATTGTGACAACGGCTATTGATCTTGGCATATACTGGGGCCTACCTCTGCCCATGTGTACTAAATTGGTTTCACCCTACCTGCGAGGCCCTGCAAAAGGTTTCCTTGTGCTGCTGGAGCTGGCGCCATTATAAAAAATCTTACCCATTTTTAACAAACTCTCAATCCTTTCTCCTGCTATGACTACGTCAGCAAAGCTAGTGGAAGAGAAAGCAGCCAACCTATCAATGTATGTCCCCTGTAGGGTGTTCATGAACATATCTGCCATTTCTCTTTCCGACATTGGAGGTGTAACAGCAGTAGCTAACTGCCTCCATCTCTGAGCATACTCTCTGAAGCTTTCTCTGGAGGATTGTGACAAACCAATTAGGAGGGTTCTGTTAGGAGCCATGTCTAAATTGTATTGATATTGGCGTATGAAAGCCTCGGCCAAATCCTTCCAATTTCTGATTGTTGCCCTAGTCAGATGAGAGTACCACTCACGGGATGCCCCGGTCAAGCTATCCTCAAAGTAAAACATCCATAACTTTTCATCCATAGTGTAAGCCTTCAATCTTCGCAGAAAGGATTGAAGATGGGTGCGAGGGCAAGATGTTCCATTATATCTTTCAAAGCAGGGAGGTTTGAATTTGTGAGGAATTCTTACTCCCTCAACTAGCCTCATATCCATAATATCAAATCCTAAGGAGTTTTGGGACTCCAGAGATCTGAGATTTTCTTCTATCTCGTCCAGACGACGATCATATACTTCATCTCCTGCTCCAACTATAATGAATTGTTCCTCCTGAAGGTCCTTTTGCAAGGCCCGCCCTCCAGTATTACCTTGGGTATTCCGGATAGCATTAACATCAGGGTTAAGATGAGGTCCAAACTTCGGGGGGTCAGTACATGGTTGTCCATGATCATTGTTGCTGGTACCCCCTGTACCTGGGTGATTTTCTTCAAGAGTTTGCCGCTCGACCAACTCTCTTAATCTTTCTTAGCTTTGGGCCAACCCAGTCATTACTGCCATGAATTGGCTCATCTGAGCCCTCATTTCAGTTCTTTCATTAGCCATCTGGTTTCTTATGTCAGTTAGATCTTGCTGAACTTGGTCCATCTGTAAGCTCGGAAGGTTGTTTCTTGTAGGATACCGGTGAACTCTGTTGATGGGGAAAACCCTCCTACGAGCAATGTTTCCTGAAACCACAGCAAAGTGAGAAAACAAACAACAGAAAATACCTACAAAACAAAGAAATGATGTTAGTATGCAATGCAATATGTCTATTTGTCTTCCAAGGGTATCCGGGTTGGTTCTTTGGTTTTGACCTTCCAGACCTTTGAGGAATGATGATGTTGAAGAGAAATGAAGCCCAAAGGATAACACACAAACCATATATTACAAAATGAAAAGATACATAGTTCATGATTACAACAAGTTCCCATGATTGGTCAAAATGCAACAAAATCAACAAAAATACAAACAAAATGAAGTACAAAATACAAAGAAATCAGACATCCAGCCCAAAGTCATCCTCTTTGACTTCCTTCAGGAGAGCGTCAGTCACTGGTCCAACTGGATGCTCTGTGATGGTCCTGATAAGAAGGTTCCTGGTGGCAATAGAATTTGTCAACTTCTTATACTTGTCTTGGTCTTTGGACCTCTTCAACCCCGCCCGAAGTTTCAACTCAGGTATTTCCTTCTGTGCTGCTGACAAGGCTTCCTGACTCTTCTTTTCATTAGTTTCCAGCTGCTCTATCCTAGACTAGATCTTCTGATCTTCCTGTGAACGAGCCTCAGTGATTCTGATCCATCTAGCCTGACTCTCTTCCAAGTAGTGCTCAGCTCTGGCCTTTTGAATCTTGGCTTCCTTGCAAGCATTCATCAATACCAACTCCCTTGCTCGGGCTCTTCTGATGTAATCATATGTCTTCTCAATCTTGGTAATATGCTCAATCTGGAGCTTCTCTAACCTTTCATTGTCCAGACGACTATCATTCCTCTCCTAGAGGGTATTCTTTAGGGCTTCAGAAAGCTGAGTGTTCCTCTCCTTCAACTTCTCAAACTCCTTTAAATTGACTGTAGCTACAGGCTCTACAGCTGATGGTCCATGCACATCCTCCAAGGTGAAAGGAATGTGGGTGATCTGTCCTCTGATGTGAGACCAATCAATATACTGAGCTGAAGTTATGTTGTTGCACTTGCCAAGAATAGCAGTCCCTTTTGTCTGAATGTTATCCCAAGCGCAGGCTGCTTGTCGGATGATAGCATGATTATTTTGAATGTCACAATAAAGGGTTTCTGACAAGTCCTGCTCTCTTGGTGGGTGTACTAAGGCATACCCTAGCTGCCTTTTGAAAAGAAAAGGATTGTAGTTGATGCAACCCTTCACTCCAATAAGAGGTATATTGGGATACTGCCCACAACTGGTGATTATGTCTCTGCCATTGGTGCTCTGAGTGCACCACCTGATGTCTTCTGAAGTGAGAGAAATTATTCTCTTAGCCCAGTTTCTTGACTGATGAGGGTTCAAGAAAGCTTATGTCTTTGGCAAGTGTCTCAATAGCCAACAGTAGAAGAGAGGTGCACAACATCTGACTAATCTTCCCCTCTGCATCTCATTCCTTTGATGCACTGAATAATACAAATCCCCGAGTAAGATAGGAACTGGATTCTTCAGCAAGAAGAGATGGATATCATTCTTGCTTACAAACTTGGGCTCGTCTACAAACAAGATGATACCATATATACTAAGGGCTAAGAGAGCACAAACAGTTTCCCACTTCCCTGCCGCAGCATGTCTGGTGGCCTGAGTAATCAAGAAGTCCAAATGGAGGCCTGAGATTCTAGCCTTAGTAGCCATATTTTTATCAATGATGGTGGTTTCCAAATACAGAGCCTTAGGTATATCCTCATTCCTAGGAGTCGTCATCTCAGGGTTGAAAGGAACCCCCCTCCTGATGGGGACACCCAACAACATGGAAACCTCCTCTAACAAAGGGCCCAACTGAAATTCTGGAAAGGTAAAACATCTGAGAGGAGGGTCATAGAACTGAAGGCAAGTATGGATCGTACTCCTCTGTGATGCATCCAGGTCCATGATCATGTCCATAATGCCACCATAATGTTCCCTGAATAAAGGGACATGATCAGGAGTGATGAGTGTCTGGATCTGCCTGATGCCTGCTAGAGAGGGCTCAAAGAAATGATAAGTAATGTTGCTCTTCCTGGATGAGTCCATAGTGACAATGGAAACTGAAGGAAATAACTGAGGAGAAATGCTGATGAAGACAACTGATGAAGGCGCTGAAGAGAATCTCTGATGAAGATGGTTGATGCAGATATCTGAGTAGAAGAACAGTCAAACCCAAACCAAAGATGATGTGGATACCCTGTAAAACAAATAGACAAATGTTAAAATGATGCAAAATGATGTATGCAGATTGATATGCAAGGGTTTGTGATCAAGTGCTGGATCTGTTATCTGCTTTGATAAGGTCCATGTGTACTCAAAAGTCTAGATGGTGGCTAGAGAACCCGTAACCAGGTGGGGGACTCAAATTAAGAGTCACAAGTCCAGGGTTTCATAGAATCAGTCCAAAATTATGTAACCTTAAAACAAATCTGGTAATAGGGTATGATGAGGTCAAGGGTTCCTGCAAACCTGTAAACATCCCAACCCCCTCACAGGTATTGTTCTAGAACAAGGATCCTCTGACTTGGATCAGTTATGAGAAGTGTAAACACCTCTAACCCGGAGGCACAGTGTTTACATTAATCATAAAGGATCCTCCTCTAATTCACCTCAGATGCTGAAGGTCATCTAAAAAGGTCATCCAAACATAGCAGGCTTCCTAGATAGCCCTAGTACTACAGGAAATCCGTAACACAGAGTTCTCAAGAAGAAACCCATGTCTGAACCGTGTTTTATATTCCCGCACCAGACCGAAATGGAATGGGAAAGAATATGAAGCCACTCTATCCTATGTGTCACTCAGGCTCCTGGTATGGAATCTTACTCACTGAATATCCCTCCCACCAAGGAAAAAAATAGATCCAGCATATGATATGATGACAATAGTATGAAATGCATAAAAACAGTAAATGAAAGCAATAAATAAAGTTGTACAGAAAGCAATAAATAAAGCAATAAACAAAAGCACATATAACACATAACACCCCCCATAAACACAAATCAAACAAGCGTTAGGAGAAACCCACAGAAGGAACCAGAAGCCCTGGTTGCAAGATAATCCCCAGCAGAGTCGCCAAGTTGTCGCTCCCCTGAAAAAGTCACTAGGGTCCCAAGGTGCAGACGCGAATGGTCGGCGAAAAGAGAAAGTGAAAATGAATTGAATAGAGTCGCCAGCTAGGCATTTTTATCCCGGAGGAAAGGCAATGCTGCATAGACCTAGAAAGATATGGATAAGACGGTTGCGAACCAGAGAGACTGAGAAAGGGGGTTGGTTACAACCAGGGAAGGTATTAGCACCCAGATTGTCCGTCGTACTCGACGGGATCCATGCTTAAGAGATTGTGTTTAAAGGGGTGAGTGTATGTGCAATCTGTGTGAAAAAGCTAAGAAATGAATGTACAAGTGTTAGTGCAAAAAGGTGAATTGCTCGGAAACTGAGGCTTTAGAAAGAATGCTGAAAGAGGGGGATGACAAAGAGACTTCTGTTCGATAACAGTTAAGTTATGTCTACGTATCCTCTCGTGCAATGTGGAAGTCAAAACACCGTAGTTCGACTCAAAGAGACTGAAAGATAAATTGACTATGAACTGCTTGCTTGCCTATGCTCAAGTGTATGACTCGTCTGGCTCGAGTGTTAATTGTCTTGCATTAGATGGAAGAAGCAAGTTCTCATTTGTGAATGAGTATGATGAGAAAAGAATCCCGGAGGAGACGATTATTGTTTGTTTTTTGTGTTGTCAGTCTTTTATTGTTTTTTGGTGTTTTGCATAAGTTAATGAGCTTAAGCCTAAATCAAGGGGCTTGTAAACTCATTATATCCTCCTTGATTAGGGATAATGAGCCCACTTAAGTATGAGATAAGCATCTTAACTTAATTACCATGATGATGTAGGATTAATATCATTAACCTACTTGTGATTATTTATATGTTTTTGGGTTTTTGTTTAATGTTAAGTAATGAGTTTAATCTCTAATCACAGATTAGTGAACTCATTACACCATCCTAATAGAAGGATAATAGATGAGTACACTTAAGCTGAGGAAGATACCTCAACTTAATCCATGGTTAGGGATTAAGTTCATTATATAAGAAGCCTTTATTAAGTGGATTTTAATTAAGGTATGAGATTAAGAAGTGGATTTTAAGTTTGTAAGACAACTTGAGGGGGACTTGTCCATTAAACATTAGGGTTAGTCCTTCTTAACCATAAGGAATAGATAGAACCCTAATCTAAGGCCCAAGTTACAAGATAAAGTCTTGGTGATTATTAACGTGATTTGATTAAGAGGTGTAAACAAATTAAAGGTTTAACACTTAGGATTAAAGTTATACACTCCATCCTAAGAGAAGGATGCAGGCATAACCCTAATTCAAAGTCCTAAAGCTTTAAGAGTTTAGTCTCTGATTATTAAGATGAGAAGAGAGACTCACGGAGACTCAAAGGTAAAAGACTAAGGGGTACTATACATAACACTAAAAGTTATCATTCTTGGATATCCTATGTTTTGTTAGGCTTAAAAGGAAAGATCTTCAAGGCCACCAATGGAAGAAGCAGATGAAAAGTGAAGGAAGCAGAAGAATAAGTTACTTACTTCCTGAAGAAGATAAGTAACTTAAAGGAAGAAAGTAAGAAGGATGGAACATAAGTGAATTAGATTCACTTCAAAGACATGTAAATATGCATATGAATGATGAGAAGAGATGGGAAGTGAAGGCAAATCGACCTCCCAAATAACTTACCAAAAGTTCCTGAAAATGTTAGTATGAATGCATAAGACATAAAGTAAAAGGAAATGAAATGAAATGAGATTCAAAGACCAAAGTCAGAAGTTATTATGCAATGCAAATGGAATATGAGATGATGCAAAGTCACACCATGTGCGCATGAATGTTCGTACAAAGATGAGATGTCATGAAAGCATGTTTAGAAGTTTGAAAACACATGGATGTTTATGAAATGTAATGAATGCAAGACATAGCAATTGAATGAAGAAATGATCAAGCAATGTTCAAGTATGTACTAAGATGTATAAGATATCATATGAATGTTTTAAATGTCAAGGCAAGTTCACATGATGATGATATGCAAAGATGAATGCAAATGAACATGAGAAATTAGGGTTTTATGAATGTATGAGATGCAAATGACCAAAGCAGAAGCATACAACATGATAAAAAATTGAAATCAATCTAAAACAAACCCTAAACCCATACAAGGTCAAACCCTAAAGTAGAAGGTCAGAAGCTAATCCTATTGAAAGTTATGAATTTTCTAAGTTTGTTAGGGTTTTTGGATGATTCTTAAGGGAAAATGCAAATCAAATTGAAAATGCAAGATAAATTCATGAGAAACATATCCTAGAAACTACATGAAATATGTGAAACAATGCAAAAAGAATCAAATTCAAACTCATCATGGTTAGGCAGAAGTGAATTTTTCAAGTTAGGGTTAGAAAATGTGATTTTTAGGAACCCTAATTCAAAGAAAATTGTGAAATTATGATCAAACCTAAAAAGAAATTTGTATGATGAGTTTGAAAATGTTTCTAAATGTATTGGAATGGTTCATGAATTTTTTGGTGATTTTTAGAAACCTAAATGTATTTTTAATTAATTAAAATCCATTAATTAATTAAAAATAACATTTAAATATTTTAAAAATACTTTTTTAATGCAAAAAAAATAAAATAAAAATCATTTTTGGGTTGAGAAAAATATTTGGATCAGAAATGCAAAAGATCATATTTTTGTGATGTGTTTTACTATTTTAAATAAAATGAGCAAAAGAAATAAAGAAAAATAAAATAAAAATGCAATTAAATGGAAGTATGCAGATCCAGTGGTTAGGATTTAAATAAAAAAGGGAGGGAGTTGACTAGCGCACAATCCTATGGTCAGGATTCAAACTGGCTAATTTCTAATTAAAAACTAATTAATTCAATTAGTTAAAGATTAGGGTTTTAAGTGAGGCATATGGGCCCTTCATCCACGCACGAAACTCGCATCCTACAGCCCATATTTAAACTGAGAGATAAACCCTAATTAAGAGCCCCTAAGCATTTTCAGATGACCGGAGCTAGCTCCGGTCATCTTCTCCGGCAACTCACTCTTCCTATCTCTCTCAAAACGCCATGAAATCAACTAAAACTCCCCAGAAATGATCAATGAACAACAACAAACACGAATCCTTCAACAAACAACATTTATATTTCAAGAATAACATGAATCGAAGCAAAACGAAAAAATACACAAAACTTTCAGAAGTTTAATACATGCTTGATTCTTAACCATTTTGAAAACTAAACATATCACCATGATCAGAGAGACATATAGAAGCATTTAAGAACTTAAAATGGGAGTTCTGGAAAAAATGTTCTTCATGGTTACCTAAGGTGAAGCTTTCACTCCATGAGCTTTCTGGCCTCTTTCTTGGTTCAAATCACCTCCAATGAACCCCCTGATGATGTTGCAATGCTTAAAACAAGTTTGTGTCGCTTGGTTTATGAGTTTCATTTCCTCTGCACCAGGAATCGTGTTTTGGTTTGGCTGTGTTTTAGGGTTTTTCAGAGGGTGCTTTGTGTTCTATGGACCATTTGAAGATGATTGGTGAAGTTTGTTTTGAGTTTTGATGGCTGGTTTGTGCAATTCGAAAAGATGAAGCTCTATTGTGATTTTTGTGATTCTGAGTTGTGTGAGCATGCATGCTTGCTTGTTATGTGTTTTTTTGTTCCTTAGGGTTTGTATAAACCAATAGGAGTGATCAGAAGAGTTGGTGTGGCCTAGTGTTATTGGTATGGGCAAGTTGCAAAAAACTCAAATTTGTGTACTTGGAGGTATGGGCCATGGCAGGTCTGGCTTCAAGGGGTGTCTGGCCTCAGCTTGCATCAAGGATGGCCATAGGATTGGTTTTTAGCAGCTGGCACAAGTGGATGGAAGGCTCCAAGGCATTTTGCAAAGTTTGTGTGTTTTGGCCTTTTTGAGATTTCTTAAAGATCAAGTCATGAAAACTAGGCAATCTTGGGCCAATTCTGATCTTTGAAAGTTGCCTTAACATGTTATGATGCATAGAAGTTGATTAGAGGTCATAAAAAGGCTTGGCAAGTGAAATTGCAAAATTCCCTCTTTGGCATGAACTTGAAAATTATAGGATTTTTTCCAACTTTGAAAGGCCATATATTAAGTTCTAGGATGAATCAAGACACGTTCTAGTACTTTTTGAAAGGGAAAGACCTAATCTACAACTTTCATGTACAAGAATTTTTCATTTGAAGCATTTTCTGTCATGAAAGAGGAGGTTGAATATCTTTCCCAAAATGGGAAGTTTCCTTTACAAGTCATTTCCATTTTTGGCAAGTTTGCAAATGGCTCAAAATTCTTCAACTTTGTGAACTTCCCACCACTTATAAGATCAAATAAAGATCATAGAGACTCAAAATGATGAAAATGATCCTTTGGTACCCTTGTTGGGGGCCTTAGATGCCCTGATTTTGACTTTACTTGTTCAAGAAGTTACCCAATGATCAGACGACTTCCACAGTGAATTTCTTCATCAAACTTGGTACCCATGATCGTTATAACATATTAAGAACATTAGAAACAAGAATGACCAAAATATTTGGGGCTAAGGCCTCTGAAACCAAAACCCTAATTTTGGTCATCTGTGCAGGAAAACCCTAGCTCTGCTTCCATGCCTTAGTCATTCTTTGTGATCTCTTCACTTTCATGAACTTTGGGGAGTATAGTATGATCATAGAACACACATGGACCCCCTTGGAAATCTTTAATACCATTGGGATGACTCAGATTGATTCTTGGATTGCTCAAATCACAAACCCTAGATGTAGATGAAAATGGAACTATGCAGTGAAATAAATATGCAATATGAGATGTAATGCTTATGTAAATGAAAAAATGAAAGATCACATGCCATGGTGTTAAAAAAATGAAGGAAGATTGGGGGTGTTTATACCCATGATGCAATATTTGTATTCCGCTTCATTGTTGGTGCAGCCAAAAGTTATTCGGGTAGCGAAGGGAAAATGAACACCTTCATATGTGACGAGTATTGCACCAACTCCACAACCGTTCATGTTGACATCCCCATCGAACATCAGACTTCATTTGGATTCAGGGTCAGGTCCATCCTCCATGAGTGGTTCCTTATAGTCTTTAGCTTTGAGGAAGATGATGTCCTCATCAGGGAAGTCAAACCTTATCGGCTGGTAATCATCAATAGGTTGTTATGCAAGATAAACTGACAGAATACTTCCTTTGATGGATTTCGGGAAAGTGTACTAGATATCATATTCAATCAGCACCATCTGCCAACATGTAACTCTTCTGATCAATGATAGTTTCTCAAAAATATACTTGACAAGATCCATTTTTTAAATCTGCAAGGTTGTATGAGTGAGCATATACTGTCTCAATCACTTAACAGCCCATGCAAGTGCATAACATGTCTTCTCAAGCATTGAGTATCTAGATTCACAATCATTGAATTTTTTGTTCAGGTAGTAGATGGCATGTTCTTTCCTACTTGTCTCATCGTGTTGACCGAGAACACAACCCATGGATCCTTCAAGTACCGTTAAATACATGATGAGCGACCTCCCTGGAATTGGAGGCATGAGAATCGGAGGTTCCTGCAAATATATTTTTATTTTCTCGAAAGCCTTTTGGAAACCGTCATTCCACCTGACCGCTTGTTCTTTTCTTAACAGCTTGAAAATTGGTTCACAAATGGTTGTGAGGTGAGATATAAACCTTGCAATGTAGTTCAATCTACCCAGGAAACCACATACTTGTTTTTTGTTTTCGGTACAGGCATATTTTGTATAGCTTTCACCTTGGTAGGGTTAACCTCGATTCCTTTTTGGCTCACAAAAAACACAGCAGTTTAACGGACAACACTCCGAAAGTATACTTGTTCGGATTCAACCTCAAATGAAACTTTCTCAATCTTTCAAACAGCTTTTTCAGATTAACCAGATGCTCTTCTTCTATTCTTGACTTGGAAATTATGTCATGCACATAGCATTTGATCTCTTGATGAATCATATCGTAGAATAATGTCACTATAGCTCATTGATACATTTCCCCAGCGTTCTTCAAACCAAAAGGGATCACCTTGTAACAGAAGGTACTCCACGGGGTAATGAACATTGTCTTCTCCATGTACTCTGGTGCCATCTTAATCTGATTGTATCCGGAGAATCCATCCATGAAGGAGAATATCGAGAACTGAGCGCTGTTGTCAACCAATACCCCAATGTGAGGTAAAGGGAAGTCATCTTTCGAACTTGCTCTATTGAGGTCCTAGTAATCAATGTACATTCTAACCATGTCATCTTTCTTTGGCACTGGTACAATATTTGCAACCCACGGCGGATAATTGGTTACATCAAGAAACCCCACATCCCACTGCTTCTGAACCTCTTCTTTGATTTTCATGGCCATATCAGGACAAGTCCTCCTAAGCTTTTGCTTGATTTGACAGAAATCCTTCCTTAAAGGAAGCTTATTCATAACAGTGTCGGTATCCAAACCTGGCATATCTTGATACGACCAAGCAAAGATGTCGACATATTCACGCAACATACTGATCAACTCTTCCTTTACACCGGCTTACAGACTGGCCCTAATCTTAATCTCTTTCTTTGCATCCTCGGAACCAATGTTAATAACCTCGATTGCCTCTTAGTGAGGCTGAATGACCCTTTCCTCTTGTTTCAACAATTTGGCCAATTCTTCAGGGAGTTCACAATCTTCCTCACCCTATTCTTCAACTTGATGGATTGGATTATCGACGTCATACTTGGCCATATTAAAATCGTTATGAATGCAACCGGAGTGATCAAGTCTGCGTGATTGAGGGATCATGCCTTAATTTTGAATGGGTTTTTGAAAAGGAAAAAAGAAAATAAACATTTCCATTTTATTGTTTCTGTGAAAATTAAAGATTAAAGAAAAGGAACATAATTTTTAGGGCAAAACGTTATTTATTCATGATAAAAATAAATTTCAAATGCAACAGGTGGCCCTACAATCAATCTTTACACCTTAGGAAAAGTGTAAGATTTGACATGCATATGATTATGAAGAAAACATATAAAATTACTTTGTTTGAAGAGTACCTTGGACAATGTCTTCAGCGGACCAGTTGTTGAGCTCATGTCCCGAGACACACGGGCGCACCCAGTTGTCGAGATCGCAGTTGTTGTCGATATCATCTTCAGTGGCAACTCACATCTGATTCGAATTGATGATACCTCTACTAGAGAAGGTATTTGGCCCCTTGCGCTCTGTTGCAGCAGCTTGATACAGTTGATAGCCCACGTTGAACATGTCCTCTTTCATAAATACTTAACCATCTTTCCCTGTCCTTGGGCATTACCAACTTTAACTACTTCCACCGCCTGCTTGTAGGAAGCAATAGAAGTACTAGTCTGCTATTTATTCGGAACTTCTGCTTTTGGATTAGCTTCACTGATGTTCACTACCTCAAACGCTTGGCACACCATCTCATGGACCTCTACATCCATCTTAACATTTTTAAAAGTCGACAAGTGACTGGAAAAAATATCATCTTCACCATATACGTTCACAACCTGACCGTCAACTACATACTTCAATTTTTTGTGCAACGTGGATGTCATTGCGCCTACAACATGAATCCACAGCCTGCCCAACAAACAATTGTATGCTGGTTGTATATCCATCACGTAAAACACACATTTAAATACTTGAGGACCAATCTTAACTGGGAGCTCCGCCTCTCCAAATACATACCATTTTGACCCAACAAAAACCCTCACCACCAAGTCATTTGGTCTTAAAATAATCCCCTCAGCGTCTAACTTCATTAGAGCCTTTTTCGATAAGACATTCAGGGAAGAATCTGTGTCTACCAGCATGTGGGATAGAATTGTTCCTTTAAGCTCCATGGTGATATGCCGGGCTTTGTTGTGACTGTGACCCTCAGAAGTCAAATTGTAATTTGTAAAACCTAGCCCATGTCTAGCATTGACGTTAGCAACAACAGACTCCAGTTGATTGACAATGATCTCTTGGGTACATACGCCATGTTGAGCACTTTCAGCAATGCTTCCTGATGAGGCTGGGAACACATAATCAATGACAGGATAAAATTATTTGATGGCGTTTGGTTCAACTTATCAACTACCTTACAATCACTCTTTTTTATTATCCTCATATACTCCTCAACTTCTTTTCCGAAAGTACTTTTCTGAACGAGCTCCGGAATAAAAACCTCTTTTGTTGTCGCCTGCTTCCACTTAGCTTTAGCTGTTTCCTCAACTTCAACATTAGTTCTCAAAATTTGTGGAGCAAACAGACATCCACTTCTGGTGAAACCACAAAGACCTCCAACATTGTCAAGACCAGAGCTTCTCACAACCGGAGTCTCCACTTCTTGCTTTTTTCCTTGAACATACACATCTGCACCATAGTGCCATGGGATAGCCTTCTCACTTGTATAAGGAACTGGCCCTAGTATCATGATGGTAACAGGACTCCTCACTATATTAGGCACGATGATAGTGGCAAGTGGTGACCTAGCTGGCACTTGAATCTCAACTGGTGTGTAGTAAATGGTGAAAGTCGATGCATCATTATTCTCTCGATTCATCTGATCAAACTGCAAACACCCTTCATCAATCAAACTTTGAATACCAGTCCTCAACTTATCACACATGTTACTCTGATTAACACATTTAATACAACCCTCTTCACATCCGGGGAACACCCTCCCCTTTAATAATCTGGCCTTTACAACCATAAGAGGAGTCTTCACTTTGTTCACATCCATGACCAAATTTAAAGCCTTACCATCCTCAATAAAATTAACCCTAGCGCCACCATGGTTTGGCATAGAGTTCTAAATCACATTCGGAGGGGGGAGAAGTTAATGACCTTGGCATCAATCAAATCATGAACAGAGTATTGACAAATCCTTTCCTCAGCCAGGTCAGAAGGTTGTTAATTCCCTAACGAAATTCTATGGGTGGCGTTTTTCCCCAAATAAGTTCCGGTCAGAGGATACCTTCCCCAACAGGGTCATCACTCTTAACCTCTCAAAGTCCAATTTATTTTTGGAAATTATGATAGTTCAGAGCTAGTATATCATTAGCATCTTGTTAGCTCCTAATTTCGACGCCTAGTTGGTTCCAAGAAATGTTGATTTAAGGATCATGTTCTTTGGAAGAATTAAAAGGGCTTTGACTAAATCTTGTTGAGAAGCCCTGAGTCGAAGACAACCATGGAAAGCAAGGATTTGGACTTATAATAATTTCTAAGTATAGGAAATTTTCTTCGACCGAGTGTTCATAGAGGTGGTCAATGTGTGTCAATCTCTGGATTTCCATCCTGGTACAGACACAAAAGTGGCACAGAAAAGGAAGAGTCGCCAGCCAGACATTTTTATCCTGGAGGAAGGGTAATGCAGCACAAACCCAGAAATAAGGAGAAAGTGGGGTCTCACGAACTAAAGACAAGGGGTAAGGGATTCGGTTACAAAAAGGGAAGGTATTAGCACTCAGATCGCTCGTCGTACTCGACGGGATCCATGCTTGATAGCATTGTTTTAAAGGGTGAGGGTGTCTGCTACTATTGCAACGGCTACTAGAAAGGACTGAAAAGAAATAAGGAACAATGAGAATAAAAGATAAGAAGATGAAATAGCACGAAGAATGAGGAAAGAGACTGAAGGATTGTGTTCGCCAAGCATCGTCGCTTGTGCCTACGTATTCCCTTTGTGCAATAGGAATGTCGAAACACCGTAGTTCGACTCAATAAGACTGACACAACTTGCTAGTGTTTTTTAGAACGAAACTGCTTATGTCTAAGCCCAGGTGTTGCAGGCTCGTCTGAAACAAGTGTGTTTACCATCTTGAAAAAGACAAGTAGGAGCAAGTTCTTTTGTTTAGAATTATTGAAATGAGAAGAGAATTCCCGAAGGAAAGATGTTTATTGTTTGTTAGAATTAGTTTAGGAACTTTTTATTTGAAAGTTTGCATAGAAGAGTGTATTCAAGTCTCATTAAATGGAGTGTGTACTTCCTACACCACTCCAAGATGGAATGAAGAAGAAGGCACTAATTATGGAGAAGAACCCCCAAAACTTAGTTCCAATGATCATGGCTTAAGCACACTAGCTTATTTTCTTTATTAAGTGTTTTTGTTACTTTTGAATGAAGAAATGATTCTTAGATTATTTGTGAAACAACTTCATGTTGAATACTTGTGCATCATGCTAGACAAGATCACATTACCCCGAGATGGGATGGATGCAAGTGCCCCATGGAATAAGGCTCATGGCACATGAAGTTATTTCAACCTTTATTAGGTGTTTTTGATTTGATCTTTGAGATGAAAAAAGAGAAATACCCAAAAGAGAAAAGGGTAAAAAAGCTAAAGGGGAACTAATAATCCTATGAGTTGTCATGCATGGAGATCCTAATTGTTAGTGAGGTATGAGAACTATATCCTAGAAGAAGAAGAAGAATAAGAAGAAGAAGAAAAAGAAGAAGAAAAAGGAGGATTGAGATCTGAACTTACTTCAAATGAATGAGTTGAGTTGTCAACTCAAGGGGAGAGATAAAAATGAATTTTCAAAGAGGCATGAATTCCTTTCACAAACACAAGTTTAAAGCATTTAAAGAGATGAAGGAAGAAGTTGTATGTGGGTGCACACCCACACACATGACTTACCATAGCCCCATACAAAGCAAAGTTTAGCTAAACAATTGCATATTGAAAGCATAAAGAAAGAAAAGAAAAGTAGTATTCAAACAAGTCATGGAATGAAACTAAGGGTCAAATAAGACTAAGTCCTAAGGAAAAGGGGCCATAAATGGTCAAAGACCTATAAGGTCAGTAGCTAAACCCTAAGAAGGTACTCTAAGGTTATAAGATCACTCACCAACAAATTATGATTAAACTAGGCACTAAACACCAAAGAAGTTCGATGTGAAGTTAGTTGAGGAAGAATGAATGATTATGCAAATTAATGGTATGAATGAGCATTGATGATTCAATTACAAGTCATGTTGATGGTTAGCGTATAAGAAATGAGAAACTAGGTCAAAGTTCAAACAAATATGCACAAACACACACCAAATATGAACACAAGTGAAAGAAGACCTATAAATGTCAAGAGAAGACCTATAATCTCTAAAAGAAATACCTAAAATATCACAAAGAGATCCTAAAGCAATGGAACAAGTGCCTTCTAAGAAACTAGGTTAAGAGAAAGAAGGAAAAATCCACAAATGCTACTTCAATCACAAGACATCAAGCAAATATTAAACAACTTGTAAAAATTATGAAAATTGGTCACCAATGACCTAAGTTAGAAATAAACAAGATGTTAAAATATCATTGCAAATTTTAAAAAAAATAGGTCAAATAGACCTCAAAGTCACAAGGAAATTAAACAAATAAATGCACAAAAGTATGGTTCAAAAAGAAAGATAAAATAACTTTAAAAATGAAATAAAAATGTTTTTGGGAGCTATGATATATCCTTTAATCGATGCAAAAGGAAAGGATAAAAAGTATTTAGGAATTATGAGAAATAAATTATGAAATTGCAAGTATCATAGATGAAGTCAATTGAAAAATAAATAAGAAAGAAATTCAAAATAAAATTCAAAATCTAATAAAATCAGAAAATAAAAATATGAAAAATTAATAAAATGAGTTTTGATGCTATGATAATTTATGTAGAATTTTTTAATGTGTTTTGATGATTTTAAAAATTAAAAATGAAACAAATATGAAAATAAAATAAAATTGTAAAATAAAAGAAGCCAGGGGTGTAGATTTAGTAAAAAAGTAGTTCAAAACATGATTGGGCTTATGCGTGGGTCTGTGAATAGCAAGGAAGTATCCAGACTAATAAACGCGTAAGTTTCATCTCTTATGGTATACCATAGTGAACATATTGACTCAATAAAGGCCATCAGATCAAGTCAAACAAAAAGTATGTGAAATTGAAGAACCAAATGCTATGCCTATGAGAACAAACGTGCACGCACACACATCTAAGCAAGTCAAAGTCAGCATATGAGAGAGAGGCAGTCACGTGAGAGGGACATGATTCATTAATGTGTTGTCACAATTATACACGCACGATCAAACAAATTCAATGGACACGATATGATCTGAGCCTAAACCCTAGCCAAACCCTCACCAGTCTTAGAAGGGCCTCCGGTAATCTTCTCTGGCCTAACTCTAGCGTCTGCAACCAACAAAAAATCTAGAATTTCATAAACAAAATACATCAATCAACTCCTCAAGTCACACACATTCCAAATCCATAAAAAATAACAAACAACACTTGCACAGAGAGAATTGAAGACATAAAAAAATACCCTGATCAGGATCTCGCATCAAAATATTCACTATAATGACCCTCCTTTTGGAGTATGCATTTAATTTACTGATTAGATATACATTCCAAGGTAAAAATGCAAATTTGTTTTATTGACTAGAACTGCACCGTTTCGACGACAAATCCCACCGTCAGGATCTCGCAGGATCTCGCATCTAAATATGCGTTGTAACGACCCTCGTCCTGGAATGTGCATTCAGTCTACCGACTAGACATACATTCTAAGGTTAATCCATTGATTGGATCCTGTCTTTTGTACGATGTCAGACGACTACTGGCTTGCCAATCTATTGTTAGGCTCTAATTTTTCGTTTTTTACGATGCTAGACGACTTTTGGCTTGCCAAACTGCTGGTAGGCTCTAGAGTGACTCTCAACCAAAGAGAAGAGTTCGTAATATCATCCGATTTACGACTCAAATAAGATTAACCGATCTAAGACTTGAATGAAGGGTGAAATGAAATGGTGTCAACCGACCCATAACCTATGATACGAGAACGTAATATCATTTGATTTATGTCTCGAAAAGAAGAGGAGTACAAAGAGAATGACTTTGCAGGGGAAGATTCTGTCTATAGAACTCTAATGGGAATAAGAACATCCTGATTGACATTCTACTGAGGAAGGAAACAAAGATATGCTGATGATCATCAGACTCTTGCTTGGGGGACAAATTATAACATTGTTGCAAAATTATGCTATAGCTGCAAGCAACTCTCTTCGAGACAACATGTCTGGAACATCTTCTGTCGGACAACAATGTGAACAATCCGTCGACTTCAAATTCTCACATTTTCCAAAAAAATTGGACTAGAATATGTGGTTCCTACCAGGGGATACTTCAACAATTCAGGGACAGAATCCGATCGTGAAACTCCACCGAGAATTGACAACTTTCTGGCTGTTGGGAATACTTGGATTCTTGTGGGAAATACTTCACAGTGGGAAGATAACTTTGCTTGAGGACTATCACTCTTCAACCATCTTTGGAGTTTTTCTATGGAAACCATCTTCCTCTGACTCAGCTAGGAAACATTTCAATCCTAGACTCCACTAAGGATGACATGTATGAACCACCATTTGTCGGAAAGAACCAAACAAAGTGCCTTCTACTAGGGATAAGAGATATAAAGAATCTCTTGGTAGAAATACCCTTTGCTTGGGGAATATTAACCCTTTAACACCTAGTTGTGAGGAGCATTTGAGAATCATTGAGATCTATACAAGCCTGTTGGAGAACAAATCTCAACAATACTTTATGCTGAAAATGACTCTGACTTTCAAGCCTTTAACTTTAAACCCTGCAAAAAAATGCGCACATATGTCCTAGGTAATAACATGGTCATCCGATATCACTCAACATTCAAAGAAATTTTAAATTTTTTCCCGCGCATGTTATTGTAAAGCCACAATGTTTCCAAATGCAATGTTTTTTTTATCAAAATTTGGACGCTTTTGCAAACAAAATAGTAAAAGGAAAACAAAGATGAAACTTATTGACTGAATAATCCACTTTATTGAAAGGACATGAATAGGAAAGTACATTAGGAAGGAATCCCCTGGAAAGAGGTGATCATTGTAAACATAGAAAATAAACTATCCTAATGGCAAATTGAAAACGACATTCCACTGAGTTTCAATTCTACTATGATCAGTATGTCTTCAAGATTTGTCCAATTATCTTTGCTTTCTGAAGAGGATGACTGGATTGATTCCTATCCTTTGGATATTTCCAGATTGAATGAAACGATGATGTAGTATGGATGACTCAGATCACAATCATTCTCTTAATTCCTCTTTTGCATGGACAACCCTTTTCGAGTTTTCAATCCACCGTGATACCCTTTTTTGCCTGAGTTGTCCTTGAAGATTTTCAACTCACCTGGTATACATTTTGTATATTTATTTCCCTAACTTTTTCCCAAACCTTTTCTTTTTTTAGGTTTGCCAGGATGCCCTTTTTTGCCTGAACTCTCATTTTTCTGTCTAGCGGGTCTCTTATTCGAAGTATTTTTTGACTGCATCTGAGTTAACAGGGGATTGAAAATCTTCGCCATCCTTGGTTGTAAGAATTAAGGCTTCGCCTGAGAAAACCATTTTAACCACGAATGAACTATCATAGTTGGGAGTCCATTTGTCTTTGTGATCTGTATTTGGAGGAAGGATCTTTTTGAGTACCAATTCACCGACTTGATACTCCCAAGGATGCACTCTCTAGTCAAATTCTTGTTTCATCCTTCTGTAATACAATTGACAATGGCATACATCTACAAGTATCTTTTCCTTAATCAAGCTCAGTTCACTGAAGCGAGTGTGTACCCATTCTTCCTCATTCAGCTTGACATCTATCATCATTCGTAGTGAAGGAATCTCGACTTTGACTGGTAGGACTACCTCTATACCATACACAAGTGAGAACGGTGTTGCCTCGGTGGATGTCCTTACTAATATTTGGTACCCATGCAAAGTAAATGGTTACATCTCATGCCAGTCTTTGTAGGTCACTAACATCTTCTGCACAATCTTCTTGATGTTCTTATTGGCCGCTTCAACAGTGTAATTCATATTTGGAGGATATGGTGAAGAATTATGATACTGAATTTTGAAGTATCGACACGGTTCTGCCATCATTTTCTTGTTAAGATTGGAACCATTACCAGTAATGATTCTCTCAGAAACTCCATATTGACAAATGATATCTCTTTTCATAAATCTGGCTACCACTTTTTTAGTGACATTGGCATACGATGTTGCTTCCATCTATTTAGTGAAGTATTCAAGGCAACCAAGATAAAATGATGGGTGTTGGAAGCAGTAGGCTCAATTTTTCCGATCATGTCAGTGCCCTACATGGCAAAGGGCCAAAGAGAAGACATGACATTCAGCGGACTCGGAGGCACATGCATTTTGTTTACATAAATCTGGAACTTGTGGCATTTATGGGCGTGTGAGCAACATTCTAAATCCATGGTCATCCAGTAATACTCTGATCTCAGTAATTTCTTTTCCATGGCATGTCCTCCAGCATGGGTACCGAAAGAGCCTTTATGCACTTCTTGCATCAACAGGTCCGCTTCTTGCTTATCCACGCATCTAATCAAAACTATATCAAAGTTACTCTTGTACAACACATCATCTGAATTCAAGAAGAAACTACTAGCAAGACTCCTCAAAGTTTTCTTATCATTAGAAGCTGCCCCAGTTGGATACCCTTATTCTTCAAGAAGCACTTGATGTCATGAAACCACGACTTGTCATCAGACACTACATTAATAGCAAACAAATATGCAGGCATGTCAAGGAGGGATACATCAATCTTGGGCATATAATTCCAACTTTGATAATATAATTCCAACTTTGTCGATGCATCAGCAAACTGGTTCTCCTCACGGGGTACATAGTGCAACTTTACTGTTGTAAAGAAAGTCAATTATCTTCTCGCATAATCCTGGTATGGAGCTTAAGTGAGGTTAGTGAGTGAACCATTTGTCATTGATCTGATTAATCATAAGAATTGAATCTCTGAATATATCGAGGGTCTTAATTCTAAAATTAATCTCCTCCTCTATACCCATGATGCAAGATTCGTATTCTGCTTCATTGTTGGTGCAACCAAATGTTATTCGGGCAGCGAAGGGAAAATGAACACCTTCATATGTGACGAGTATTGCACCAACTCCACGACCGTTCATGTTGACAGCCCCATCGAACATCAGACTCCATTTGGATTCAGGGTCAGGTCCCTCCTCCATGAGTGGTTCCTCATAGTCTTTAGCTTTGAGGAACATGATGTCCTCATCAGGGAAGTCAAACCTCATCGGCTGGTAATCATTAATAGGGTGTTGTGCAAGATAAACTAACAGAATACTTCCTTTGATGGCTTTCGGGAAAGTGTACTAGATATCATATTCAGTCAGCACCATCTGCCAACATGTAACTCTTCTGATCAATGATTGTTTCTCAAATAAATACTTGACAAGATCCATTTTTTAAATCTGCAAGGTTGTATGAGTGAGCATATATTGTCTCAATCACTTAACAGCCCATGCAAGTGCACAACATGTCTTCTCAAGCATTGAGAATCTAGATTCACAATCATTGAATGTTTTGTTCAGGTAGTAGATGGCATGTTCTTTCCTACTTGTCTCATCGTGTTGACCGAGAACACAACCCATGGATCCTTCAAGTACCGTCAAATACATGATGAGCGACGTCCCTGGAATTTGAGGCATGAGAATCGGAGGTTCCTGCAAATATATTTTTATTTTCTCGAAAGCCTTTTAGAAGCCGTCATTCCACCTGACCGCTTATTCTTTTCTTAACAGCTTGAATATTGGTTCACAAGTCGCTGTGAGGTGAGATATAAACCTTGCAATGTAGTTCAATCTACCCAGGAAACCACATACGTTTTTTTTGTTTTCGGTACAGGCATATTTTGTATAGCTTTCACCTTGGTAGGGTCAACCTCGATTCCTTTTTGGCTCACAAAAAACCCAGCAGTTTAATGGACCACACTCTGAAAGTACACTTGTTCGGATTCAACCTCAAACAAAAGTTTCTCAATCTTTCAAACATCTTTTTCAGATTAACTAGATGCTCTTCTTCTATTCTTGACTTGGAAATTATTTCATGCACATAGCATTTGATCTCTTGATGAATCATATAGTGTAATAATGTCACTATAGCTCATTGATACATTGCCCCGGCGTTCTTCAAACCAAAAGGCATCACATTGTAACAGAAGGTACCCCACGGGGTAATGAACATTGTCTTCTCCATGTCTTCTGGTGCCATCTTAATCTGATTGTATCCGGAGAATCCATCCATGAAGGAGAATATCGAGAGCTGAGCGTGTTGTCAACCAATACCACAATGTGAGGTAGAGGGAAGTCATCTTTCGAACTTGCTCTATTAAGGTCCTAGTAATCAATGCACATTCTAACCATGTCATTTTTCTTTGGCATTGGTACAATATTTGCAACCCACGGCGGATAATTGGTTACATCAAGAAACGCAACATCCCACTGCTTCTGAACCTCTTCTTTGATTTTCATGGCCATATCAGGAAGAGTCCTCCTAAGTTTTTGCTTGATTTGACGGAAATCCTTCCTCAAAGGAAGATTATTTATAAAAATGTTGGTATCCAAACCTGGCATATCTTGATACGACCAAGCAAAGATGTCGACATATTCACGCAACATACTGATCAACTCTTCCTTGACACCGGCCTACAGACTGGCCCCAATCTTAATCTCTTTCTTTGCATCCTCGGAACAAATGTTGATAACCTCGGTTGCCTCTTGGTGAGGCTGAATTACCATTTCCTTTTGTTTCAACAATCTGACCAATTCTTCAGGGAGTTCACAATCTTCCTCACCCTATTCTTCAACTTGATGGATTGGATTATCGACGTCATACTTGGCCATATCAAAATCGTTATCAAAGGAACCCGAGTGATCAAGTCTGCATGATTGAGGGATCATGCCTTATTTTTGAATAGGTTTTTGAAAAGGAAAGAGAAAATAAACATTTCCATTTTATTGTTTTAGTGAAAAATTAAAGATGAAAGAAAAGGAACATAATTTTTAGTGCAAAACGTCTTTTATTCATGATAAAAGTAAATTTCAAATGCAACAGGTGGCCCTACAATCAATCTTTACACCTTGGGAAAAGTTTAAGATTTGACATGCATATGATTATGAATAAAACATAGAAAATTACTTTGTTTGAAGAGTAACTTGGACAATGTCTTCAACGGACTAGTTGTTGAGCTCTTGTCCCGAGACACACGACCGCACCCAGTTGTCGAGATCACAGTCGTTGTCGATATCATCTTCAGTGGCAGCTCACATCTGATTCGAATTGATGATACCTCCACTGGAGAAGGTATTTGGCCCCTTGCACTTTGTTGCAGCATCTTGATACGGTTGATAGCCCACTTTGAACATGTCCTTTTTCACAATTACTTAACCATCTTGCCCCATCCTTGGGCGTTACCAACTTTAACTACTTCCATTACCTGCTTGTAGGAAGAAATAGAAGTACCAGTCTGCTCTTTATTTGGAACTGCTGCTTTTGGATTAGCTTCACTGATGTTCACTACCTCAAACGCTTGACACAACATCTCATGGACCTCTACATCCATCTCAACATTTTTAAAAGTCAACAAGTGACTAGCAAAAATATCGTCTTTGCCACATACGTTCACAACCTGACCGTCAATTACATACTTTAACTTTTTTGTGCAACGTGGATGTCATTGCGCCTACAACATGAATCTAAAACCTGTCCAACAAACAACTGTATGATGGTTGTATATCCATCACGTAAAACACACATTTAAAGACTTGAGGACCAATCTTAACCGGGAGCTCCACCTCTCCAAATACAGACCATTTTGAACCAACAAAAACCCTCACCACCAAGTCATTTGGTCTTAAAATAATCCCCTCAGTGTCTAACTTCATTAGAGCCTTTTTTGATAACACATTCAGGGAAGAACCCGTGTCTACCAGCATGTGGGATAGAATTGTGCCTTTACACTCCATGGTGATATGCAGGGCTTTGTTGTGACTGTGACCCTCCGAAGTCAAATCATAATTTTTAAAACCTAGCCCATGGCTAGCATTGATGTGAGCAACAACAGACTTCAATTGATTGACAATGATCTCTTGGGTACATACGCCATGTTGAGCACTTTTAGAAATGCTTCCCGATGAGGCTGGGAACACATAATCAATGACAGGATAAAAGTATTTGATGGCGTTTGGTTTAGCTTATCAACTACATTACAATCACTCTTTTTTATTATCCTTATAAACTCCTCAACTTCTTTTCCAAAACTACTTTTCTGAACGAGCTCCGGAACAAAAACCTCTTCTGTTGTCGCCTGCTTCCCCCTAGCTTTAGTTGTTGCCTCAGCTTCAACATTAGTTCTCAAAGTTTGTGGAGAAAACAAACATCCACTTCTGGTGAAACCACCAAGACCTCCAACATTTTCAACACCAGAGCTTCTCACAACCGGAGTCTCCACTTCTTGCTTTTGTCCTTGAACATACACATCCGCATCATAGTTCCATGGGATAGCCTTCTCACTTGTATAAGGAACTGGCCCCGGTATCATGATGGTAATAGGACTCCTCACTATATTAGGCATGATGATAGTGGCGGGTGGTGACCTAGCTGGCACTTGAATCTCAACAGGAGTGTAGTAAATGGTGACAGTTGATACATCGTCATTCTCTCGATTCATCTGATCAAACTGCAAACACCATCAATTAAACTTTGAATACCAGTCCTAAACTTATCACACATGTTACTCTGATTAACACATTTAATACAACCCTCTTCACATCCGGGGAACACCCTCCCCTTTAACAATCTGGCCTTTACAACCATAAGAAGAGTCTTCACTTTGTTCACGTCCATGACCAAATTTAAAGCCTTACCATCCTCAATAAAATTAACCCTAGCCCCACCATGGTTTGGCATTGGGTTCTGAATCACATTCGGAGGGGGAGAAGTTAATGGCCTTGGCATCAATCAAATCTTGAACTTTCAACTGGAGAGCCTTGCACTTTTCAGTGGTGTTCCCTGAGCACCCGAATGAAATGCGCAACGTGCATTCACACCATACCCCCTAGGTAGCATCCCTGTAGGTGGCGCCAATGTCCTCAACTCAACCATTTTCAACTCTAACAACCTTTGCAACAAGGTAGTGTAATTCATAGGAATTGGGTCAATAACACGATCAACTTGACTGGGTTGTCGTTGATATGGTCTCTGTTGTTTCTGATTGTTTTGCAATTGATTATACTGTGGCTTTTGTTGTGGCTGATCAGATGGAGTTGGAATAGTGACCACAGCTACCTGAGAATAAGAATTAGGATGATATCTGCCCATGCCTTCTCCTCCATAAACAAAACTAGTCTCACCTTCCCTTATTCTTGGAGGACCAGCAAATGGTTTCTTTGTCCCTGAAGAGCTAGCACCACTGACATCTTGTATATTTCTGAGCTTCAACAAATTTTCAATTCTTTCTCCCATAACTACTATATCGGAAAACCCAGTCGAAGGACAAGCAGCCAACCTATCAAGAAATTCCCCTTACATAGTTCCCATTAACATATTGTCGCTCCCGGAGAAGACACTAGGTCCCACGGTGCAGACGCGAACGGTCGACAAAAGAAAAAGGGTTGAATAGAGTCTCCATCTAGGCATTTTTATCGCGAAGGAAAGGTAATGCTGCATAAACCTGGAAAGAGATGGATAAGACAGTTGTGAACCAGAGAAACTGAGAAAGGGGGTCGGTTACGACCTGGGAAGGTATTAGCACCCAGATCGTCCGTCGTACTCGACGGGATCCACGCTTACAAGATTGTGTTTAAAGGGGTAGGTGTATGTGATATCTGTGTGCAAAAGCTAAAGAAAGAAAATACAGGTGTCAGTGCAAAAGGTGAATTGCTCAGGAACTGAGGCTTAGGAAAGAATGCTGAAAGAGGGGGAAGACATAGAGACTTTTGTTCGATAACTGTTAAGTTATGCCTACGTAACCTCTCATGCAATGAGGAAGTCAAAACACCATAGTTCGACTCAAAGAGACTGAAAATGAATTGACTGTGAACTGCTTGCTTGTCTATGCTCAAGTGTATGACTCGTCTGGCTCGAGTGCTAATTGTCTTGCATTAGACGAAAGAAGCGAGTTCTCGTTTGTGAATGAGTGTGAAGAGAAAATAATCCCAAAGGAGATGATTATTGTTTGTTTTTATGTTTTCAGTTTTTTATTGTTTTTGGTGTTTTGCATAGGATTATGAGCTTAAGCCTAAATCAAAGACTTGTAAACTCATTATATCCTCCCTGATTAGGGATAATGAGCCTACTTAAGTATGAGATATGTAATGAGCCAAAATCAAGGGCATGTTTTTGTGATTATTTAGATGTTTTTGGGTTTTTGTTTAGTGTTAAGTAATGAGTTTAATCTCTAATCACAGATTAGTGAACTCATTACACCATCCTAATAGAAGGATGATAGATGAGAACATTTAAGCTGAGGAAGACTCCTCAACTTAATCCATGGTTAGGGATTAAATTCATTATATAAAAAGCCTTTTATTAAATGGATTTTAATTAAAGGATGAGATTAAGAAGTGGATTTTATGGTTTATGAGACAACTTGAGGGGGGCTTGTCCATTTAACACTAGGGTTAGTCCTACTTAACCATATGGAAGAGATAGAACCCTAATGTAAGGCCCATGTTATAAGATAAAGTCTTAGTGATTATTAATGTGTTTTGATTAAGAGGTGTAAACAAATTAAAGGTTTAACACTAACGATTAAAGTTATACACTCCATCCTAAGATAAGGATGCAGGCATAACCCTAATTCAAAGTCCTAAAGCTTTAAGAGTTTAGCCTCTGATTAAGAGATGATAAAAGAGATTCAAGGAGACTCATAGGTAAAAAGATAGGGGGGACTATATACAACCCTAAAAGTTATCATGCTTGGATATCCTATGGTTTGTGAGGCTTAAGAGAAAAGATCTTCAATGCCACCAAGGAAGAAGCAGATGTAAAGAGAAGGAGGAAGAAGAATAAGTTACTTACTTCCTGAAGACGATAAGTAACTTAAAAGAAAGAAAGTAAGAAGGATGGAGCATAAGTGAAGCCAGTTCACTTTAAAGACAAGTAAATATGCAAATGAGAGGAAATAAGAGGTGGGAGGTGAAGGCAAATCCACCTCCCAGATAACTTACCAAAAGTTCCTGAAAGGTTAGTATGATAGCATAAGACATGGAATGAAAAGAAATAAGACAAATGAAGGTGAAAAGACCAAAGTCATAAGTGAATATGCAATGTAAATGTGTTATGAGATGATGCAAAGTTATACAAGTTGGATATGAATGATCATACAAGGATGAGATGCAAAGGAAGCATGTTTAGAAGTATGAAAACCCATGGATGTTCATGAAATGTAATGGATGCAAAGCATAGAAAATGAATGAAGAAATGATCAAGCAATGTTTCAAACATGTCCTAAGATTTCTAAGATGACATACAAAATAATGGAATGGCATGGCAAGTTCACAAGTTCATAAAATGCAAAGGAGAATGCAAATGAAGATGCAAAATTAGGGTTTTAAGACAACATGAGATGCATATGACCAAAACATAAGCATTCACCAAGATAAAAAATTGAAATTGAGCTCAAACAAAACCTAATCCCATATAAGAACACACCCCATAGGAAAAAGTCAGAAGCCAATCCTAGTGGAAGTTATGAAATTTCTAAGTTAACTAGGGTTTTTGGGTGCATCTAAAGGGAAAATGCAAATCAAATTGAAAATGCAAGATAAAAATATGAGATAAATAATCTAGAAATTATATACAATATGTGAAACAATGCAAGAAGAACCAAGTTCAAACTCATCATAGTTAGGCAAAAATGAATTTTTCAAGTTAGGGTTAAAAAATATGAAATTTAAGAACCCTAATTCAAAGAAAATTGTGAAAATGTGATCAATCCTAAAACGAAATTTGTATGGTGAGTTTGAAAATGTTTCTAAATGTTTAAGAATGCTTCATGATTTTTTTGGTGATTTTTAGAAACCTAAATGCATATTTAATTTATTAAAATCAATTAACTAATTAAATAAAAAATGTTTTTAGGTTAAGAAAAATATTTAAAACAGAAATGCAAAGTTTGAGATTTTTTTATGGATTTTACTATTTTTAATAAAATGAACAAAGAAATGAAAATAAAATGAAATAAAAATGAAAATAATGGAAAGTATGAAGATCCAGTGGTCCAGATTTGAACTGGGGGAAAAGGTGTTGACTGCGCGCGCTATCCAAGGGTTCAGGTTCAATCTGGCATTTTATTTAATTAATCCTAATTAATAAAATTAATTAAAAGATTAGGGTTTAAGTGGATGCATCTTGGCCCTCCAAACACGCGGTAAACACAATCTAATGGCCTAAATTCATACTAGGAAGATTAGCCCTAATCACAGACCCTAAGCACTCTCAAGTGACCGGAGCAAGCTCCGGTCATCTTCTCCGGTCACTCTTCCACCCCAACTCCCTCAAAACCCCATAAAAACGCATCAAACTCTCCAGAAATGATTAATGAACAACATTAAACATGAATCCAGCAACAAACAACAATTATATTCCATCAAATTCATGAATCACAACAAAACCATTTGCAACTTGGCCCATACCAAATGACCAAAAAATTTGGGATTAAGGCCTCTGAAACCAAATCCCTAATTTTAGGTCATTTGTGCAGGAAATCTTCAGTCTGCCTCTATGCCTTTGCCATGCTTCGTGATCCCTTGACTTTTATGAACTTTGGGGAGTATATTATGATCATGGAACACACATGGACCCTCTTGGAAAGCTTAAAGACCATTGGGATGGCTCAGATCACTTCTTGGATTGCTCCGATCACAAACCCTAAATGCAGATGAAATGAAACTATGCAGTGGATATGATATGCTTATGCTAATGCAAAAATGAAAGATCACAAGCCATGGTGTGAGAAAAAGTGAGGGAAAATTTGGGATGTTTACAGCTGCCCCTATTCAAGCATGAGTTAGATGTGCAGGATGTAAGCTCCCAGCTTAACAGACAAACAAGATAACTTGTGGTTGAATATAAAAGATAGTCTAAAATTTGCACTCGCTAGGGAGAAGAAGAAAAGGGATATAAATTGTAAAAGATAGTATAGTATGAGTATCAAATGAAAGAGATGGAGGATGACCATCGAGTAGAGGACAACTGTTGGGGGTAAAACAGTAAGCAAAGCAATGACGGGGACGACCATCATGCTGGGAAATAAAGAAACCGCGACGGGGACGGCCATCGGGTAAAATTCTCTGTGGATTAAAGGGATGAGGGAAACACTGACAGGGACGGCCATCAGGTTGAATGGTAAAGTAAACAACGATGGGAACAACCATCGGGTAAAAGATAATGAAGGACGATCATCAAGAAAAGGAAAAGGGACCACGACGGGGACGGCCATCGGGTTAAAGAATAAATGAAATATTTGATGAGGGACGGTCATCAAAGGTGAAGGACGATCACCTAGCAGGGGAAGGCTGCTCTTTATCATGACATAGGATGAATGCCGGATAGAAAAGGTCAACAATAGGGACGGCCATCGGAAAAGCATGATGAAGGACGATCATCAAGAGGTGAAGGACGATCACCTAACAAGGTACGGCTGATCTTAGGGATTATCGCGACACAGGACGAATGTCGGATAGAAGTTTCCAACAATGGGGATTCCACTGGGGGAAAGGATGAGGGACGATCATCCAAAGATGAAGTACGATCACCTGGCAGGGGACGGCTTCCGAAAGTATCACGACATAGGACGAATGTCGGATAGGAGAAATTTGTTTTGTTTCTGCGGGGATGTAAACACGGACGAGTGCTTACGCTTTAAAATAAGAAGGTATAAGTGTTTGACGGTGTGTATAGACTAAAATGCGGACGAGCATCCTTAGAACCGTGATACGGACGAGTATTGGTAGAAACAAACGCTGACACGTGTTTAAGGATGGTGATATGGACGAGTATCAATCGGTTAAGCAAGGAACACAAACGAGTGCTGAATCTGCTGAGGGGTGATATATACACGATATGGATGAGTATCAAGGACTTCTATATAAATATGTATAAGCATGAACTGCTGGGGATATATGTGCAAGACACGGACGAGTGCCAAAAGATTGAGCAAGGGATACGGATGAGTGTTTTACTTGCTGGGGAAGAATGACACGGGTGAGTGTAAAAAAAGAATATGTACAAGTATGAACAAATATATGTATTGAGAATGCAGAAAGTATTTTGGCGACTTTACTGGGGAAATATGACACGGACGAGTGTCGAAAAGAGCATGCATAAATATGAACAGGCATATGTGTTTAAGAGTGCAAAGGGGATGTATTGTCTTTTATCTGCATGGGATATGAGTTTTATATATGGTTGGTGAAGCAATTATGGTATTTTCTAGTGACTGGCTCGAACCTGGCTTATGATCATGCAAATTTTTGATTTTTGCTGTAATGCTCTGTATTAGACGGAATGCTATGCTTATTTAGGGGTAAATGATGTGAATGCCATGATTATGCAAATGAGAAAACCGATCCGAGATCCGGATCCTGCGGGGATAAAGATTTCTGGTTTATCTGTCTGGAGGGAGAACTCCGCTGGGGAAGAATTTCATGTATTGCTCTACTGGAGAGAGAAAGGCAACTTTGTGGGGAAGCAAATCCACCGACTCTGCTGAGGATGAGAAAATCCTGGCAACTCTGATGGGGAATAGAAAGTTCTTGACCACTTTGTTGGGGAAAAAGCCGTCAGGCATTGCTCGGGAGATCCCGCTTGGGGAGGAGATAACCTCTGGGAAGTAATATGCTATGGATTGATGAATTCCTCAAGGGATCCTCTGGGGGGGGGAAAAACTTCGCGAGGAAATACTTCTTGTCAAGGAGTTCTGCTGATGATGTGATTGTTGGCTTGGCTGGGGAACAATACTTGATATGCCTCATGCTGTGAAATGGTCTGCCTTGAGTACCTGCAACCTGTTAAGACAAAGGAAACGCACAAGTGTCCCGAGGTATCCTTAACTGGATTCCGTCGTAGGAGTTAGATTTGTCTAAGAGCAACACATTTCCTGCAAGCATTTATTAAAAATGACCTATTGTCGCTCCCAAAAGATGAGACCGGCTCAAATATGGTACAGACGCGAAAGGTCGGCGAAAGGAGGACGTGAGAACACACAACAGTGAACTCACTGGAAATAAAAGAGTCGCCAGCTAGGCATTTTTATCCCGGAGGAAAGGCAATGCTGCATAGACCTAGAAAGACATGGATAAGACGGTTGCGAACCAGAGAGACTGAGAAAGGGGGTTGGTTACAACCTGGGAAGGTATTAGCACCCAGATTGTCCGCCGTACTCGACGGGATCCACGCTTAAAAGATTTGTGTTTTAAAAGGGTAGTGTCTGTGCAATCTGTGTATAAAATAGCTGGAAAAGGATGTACAGGTGTCAGTGTAACAGAAGAATGTGAGGTGTGTAAATGTACAGTGTCAGTGTGAGAACAAAGAAGAAATGCTCATGATAATGAGGATAAAGAATAAAGCTAGAAGGAGGGGGGATATACAGAGACTTTTGTTCGATAATTGTTAAGTTATGCCTACGTATCCTCTCGTGCAATGAGGAAGTCAGAACACCGTAGTTCGACCCAAAGAGACCGAAAGATGAATTGACTTGTGAACTGCTTACTTGTCTATGCTCAAGTGTATGAGCTGTCTGGCTCAGGTGCAAATTGTCTTGCATTAGACGGAAGAAGCAAGTTCTCGTTTATGAGTGAATGAGATGAGAAAAGAATCCCGGAGGAGACGATTATTGTTTGTTTTTGAGTTTTCAGTTTTTTATTTCATTTGGAGTGTGTCATAGAAAAATGAGCTTAAGCCTAAACCAATGGATTTAGTAAACTCATCACATCTTCCCTCTGATTAGGGGTAATGAGAATACATTAAGTGTGAAGTCAGCTTCTCACACTTGATCACCTTTGGTGTAGGATTAAGATCATTAACCTACTTGTGATTATTTAGATGTTTTTGTTGTTTTTGTTTAGTGTTGAGCAATGAGATTAAGCCATAATCAGGGATTAAACAGACTCATTACACCATCCTAATAGAAGGATAATAAATGAGAATGTTTAAGCAGAGGAAAGCTCCTCAACTTAATCCATGATTAGGGATTAAACTCATGACAAAACAAGCCTTTGGTTAAGTGGATTTTATTTAATGATAGGATGATGAAGTGTTTTTTAGGGTTTGTAAGACAACTTGAGGGGGACTTGTCCATTAACACTAGGGTTAGTCCTTCTTAACCAATTAAGGAAGAATTAGAACCCTAATGCAAGGCCCAAGTTACAAGTGTGATGTCTTGATGATTATTAGATGAATTGATTAAAGGATTTAAACACATTAAGGGTTTAACACTTAGGATTAAAGTTATACACTCCATCCTAATAGAAGGATGCAGGCATAAACTTAATCACAAAGCCTTAAAACCTTTAGGGCTTAGTCCCTGATTGTGAGATGAGAAGAGAAGACTCAAAGAGACACAAAGGTAAAACTAAGTGGGGAGACTAATCAAAACCCTAATCATTGTCATGCTTGGTTGTTCCTAAGGTTTGTGAGGTTTAACAAGAAAGATCTTCAATGGAACCACCAGGAAGCAGATGAAAGGATCAGGAGAAGCAGAGTAACTTGCTTCATTTAAGAAGACAAGTCACTTGAGGAAAGAAAGTAAGAAGAAAAAGAATGAGCAAGCTCAATCTCAAACTCATAACAAAATGCAGCAAGGATGCATGAAAGAGATGAAAAGAAGTTGTGAGAAGTGAAGGCAAATTCACTTCTCAAAGTTGCTTACCACCTGAAAAGTTAGTGACAGAAATGCAATGCAATGCCAAATGGAATGAAATGGCATGATGAGAAACAAAACCAGAAGCACATATGGGATGATAATGATGCTATGAGATGATGCAAACATGAAACAAGGCATGGTGATGATCATACAAGCTTATGGATGCAGATGAAGCAAGTTAAGACACATGAACATACATGAAAAGTTATGAAATGCAAATGGCATACAACATGGCAAATGCAAGATGCAATGATCAAACATGCTTTAAATATGTCTTAAGATGTCACATGAATCAAATGAATACATAAAATGTCATGACAAGTCAAGGTATGAATGCAAATGCAAGATGGATGCATATGGAAGCCCAAATTAGGGTTTATGATCAAAGCATCAAACAAAAACCAAAATCAGAAGCAAACATCAAGATAAAAAATTGAAAATGCAATCAAAGGATCCCTAATCCTATACTAGCTCACTTCCCAAAGGAGAGGTTCCAACTCTTAACCTAATTCAAGTTATGATTTTCTTAAGTTTTCTAGGGTTTTAGGGTTCCTTAACAAGAAAAATGCCAAACAAATGGAAAATGAAAGATCAAATCATGCCAATTTAGTCTCACATACTACATGCTAAACACAATGTAATGCAAAAAGAATCAAGGTCCAACTCTCAATGGTTAGGCAGAAATGATTTTTGGAAGTTTGGATCAAAATAATGCATTAAAATGATTTTAATTCCATGAAAAATTCTCAAAATGCATCAAGATCAAAAAAGAAATTTGGTTTGAGGGTTGGACAATGTTTCTAAATGTTTTTAAATGTTTCATGAATTTTTTGGTGATTTTTAAATACCTAAAAGTATTTTTAATAAATTAATTCTCATTAATTAATTAAAAATAAACTTTTAAATATTTAAAAATATTTTTTGAGTGCAAAAAATAAAAATAAAAATATTTTTGGTTTCTGAAATTAAATAAAAGTTTGTATAAAAAATTTCAGAATTTTTGAATAAGTTTTGCTATTTTAAAATAAATGGAGAAAGAAATACAAAATAAATGGAATAAAAATAAAGAAAAAGAAAAGTAATCACAATGGATGGCCAGGATGGATTCTGGGGAAAAGCCAGTTGACTACGCGCGCAAATCAATGGTCCATATTCAAACCTGACTAAACTGAGTTGATGAATTAATTAATTGGATTTAATTAAACTAATTGAGATTAGGGCAAAATGGATGCATTTGGGCCATACAAACGCGCGCCAGGTCAACTAAGTCAAAGGATCCAACGCATCAGATTCAAACATCAATTAATTACAGGGATTTAGGGTTAATGGTTCTCAGGTGGCCGGAGAAGACTTCCGGTCGTCTTCTCCGGCGAACCAAAACCCTAGATCATGATTCAGGCCACCACACTTCAAATTAAACACAGCAGTATGTTCCTCTAACATCCTAGAACACAAATCATCCCTCAAACAACATTTAAACTTCAAGAATCAGGCAAATCGAAGAAATAATTTTTCACGGGTAAAATTTCAGAGCATCAGTACAAACTCATTTTTCACTCATTTTCAATTCTAAGAACATCCCCATGACCAGCAAGACATACACTATCAATTTATAACATAAAATGCAAGCTCTGTGAGAAAACGTTCATGGCCATACCTGAGGTGGAAGCTTCTGGTTCTGGGCTTTCTGGGCTGTTCTTTGGTGCAAACTCACTCCAATGATCCACCTTGTGCTAATGGCAAGCTTGGATGGAGTTTAAACAGGCTATTTTGAGAGGTTCAAATCTGGTGTATCAGAAAATGAGGTCTGTGTGTATGATGTTTCAGGCTCTACCAATGGTTGATTCTGGTTCCTTTGAGTGTGTTTGACTTGTTGATGAAGAGAAATGGGGTGTTTGATGGCTGTGGAAGGTGATTCGAAGAAGAGAAGTTCTTTGACAGTTTTTGTAAAGGCTGTGTTCTGGCCTGCTTCAAGGGACAATGTTGTGCTATAACACTCCCAAGATGTGTGAATAGCCTGTGGAGCAGGTCAGTAGGGGTGGCTGCTCACTGTTCCAAGAGTATGGAGGGTTTTGGCAAAAAAGTCAATGTGATTGGTACTTGCAGCATGGGCTATGGCAGCAGCTGTCTAAGGGCATGTCCTGCTTCAGCTTGGGTCAAGGATGACCCTTAGATTGCTTGTGAGTGACTGCAACATGTGGATCATGAGCTATGCTAGCTTTTGCAACTTGCCCACTTGGTGTTTTCTCATGATTTTGTTCTATGTATGTGAGAGGATTCTTGCTGAATTTTGGTGCATAGAACTTCATTTAGTCATGGCAATGCATAGAAGTCAGCTAGTGATCACATAACTCATGGGGAGATGATTTTGCCAAGAATCCCTCTTTGCACCTTCATGAAAATGACTTATGGATTTCTTGAAAATCAAGTCACAAGAATGAAAAATCCTTTGGGCCAATTCTGTTTTTAGGTCATGTATGATCATGTGATGAAGTTTTGAAGTCATTTTGAAGTCAATAGAAGGCTTGGTACAAGAATTTGCAAGTTTTCCATTTGGTGCATAACTTGAATTTTAGTGATTTTTGCCAACTTTGATGAGCCATAACTTTTGATCCAAAATGAATTAGGTCATGTTCTTGTACTTTTTGAAAAGGGAAAGATCTATTCTACAACTTTCATGACCAAAGTTTTTCCATTTGAAGCTTTCTTGAATCAAAAAGTAAGGGTTGAAAAAGTTGCATAAAATGGCATTTTCATTAAAAGTCAAACTTGCCCAAAATGTCAACTTTGCAAAAGACTTGAAATTCTTGAATTTTGTGAACTTAAAACTTCTTCTATGATCAAATAAAGATCATACACACTCAAAATGATGAAGATCACCCTTTGGTTGGGTCATTGGGGGCCTCAGATGCCCTGATTTTGCACTGACTTGTTCAGAAAGTCAACTCTTGATCAGATGACTTCCCCATGGAACTTCTTAATGAAAATTGATATGCATACTCCCTATACCATATAGAGATCAATAGAAACAAGAATGACCAAAAAGTTTGGAGTTATGGCCTCTGAAACCAAAACCCTAATTCTAGGTCATCTGTGCAGTCTAGCCTGGCTCTGCTTCCATACCATTCTCAGTTCTTGTGATTTTTTTGTCATTCTTGACTTTGAGAGGATATAATATGATACTTGAACACACATGGACCCCTTTGAAGTGATTGATGACCTTTGGGATGCTTCAAGTGGCTCTTGGATTGCTCAGATCACAAACCCTAGATGCAGATGACTTTGAATCTATGCAGTGAATCAAAAATGTGATAAGAGATGGTATGATTGTGTTTATGCATATGAAATGATCACAAGCCATGGTGTGAATGGGTGAGGGCAAATTTGGGGTGTTTACACCTATATGTTTTCATGCAAGTGTTGTATTATGAACTTTGGACAATTTGCATACGAAACAAAAATGTACAAAACAAAGTGTGACTGAAAATTTTGATTTTATTGATGTGTGTGCCCTGAATAGGAAAGTACAGTCAAAGAAGCGAATCCCCTGAAAGGAGGAGATTACTGTAAATTGAGAAAATAAAAGTGTTGGCAATGTTTGAATTTGACGCTCCAGTGAGCTTCCTTTGCTATGACCCATATGACCCTGACGTTCTACTTATCTTGCTTTCTGAAGAAGGTTGATTCTGACCGACGCTTTATCCTTTCGAAGCTTGCCATGTTGTGAGTGATACAGACGAATTCAGAATGCAGTTGTTCCCTTTTTCCCTGATTTTGCGTGGATCGCCCTTTCGGTTTTTCAATCCATTGGGATACCCATTTTTGCCTAAGTTGTCCAATGTGGCTTTTCAACTCAGCGGGTGTACATTTTTTTCCCTTATTTTTGCCTGGACTTACATTCTGTTTTTATGTCCAGCGGGTCATTTTATGCGAAGTATTTTTTAATTGCATCTGAATTCACAGGAGACGGGAAGTCTTTCCCATCCATAGTACTGAGCATCAATGCTCCACCAGAGAAGACATTCTTTAATATGAATGGGCCTTCGTAGTTTGGCGTCCATTTTCCCTTGTGGTCTGTATGAGGAGGAAGAAGTCTCTTCAGAACAAGCTCTCCCACTTGGTATTCCCGAGGTCTGACTTTCTGATCGAAGGCTTTCTTCATTCGCTTCTGATACAACTGCCCATGACAGATAGCTGCTAATCTTTTCACTTCAATCAAATTCAGTTGATTGTATTGAGACCAGACCCATTCTGCTTCATCCAGTTTCACATCCATCATTACCCGTAAGGAGGGTAGTTCAACTTCAACAGGTAGGACCGCTTCCATACCATACACAAGCTGATACGGTGTTTCCCCGGTAGATGTTCTGATAGAGGTTCGGTACCCATGCAAGACAAATGGTAGCATCTCGTGCCAGTCTTTGTAGGTGAATACCATCTTTTGCACAATCTTCTTGATGTTCTTGTTAGATGCCTCAACAGTGCCATTCTTCTTTGGCCTGTAAGGAGAAGAGTTGTGATATTGAATTTTGAAGTCTCGACACAGTTCTGCCATCATCTGGTTGTTCAAATTGGACCCATTATCAGTAGTGATCCGCTCAGGAACTCCATATCGACAGATGATATCCCTTTCCATAAATCGAGCTACCACTTGCCTGGTGACGTTTGCATATGAAGCTTCTTCAACCCATTTGGTGAAGTAATCAATGGCTACCAGGATGAATCTGTGACCATTTGAAGCAGTTGGTTAAATCTTTCCATTCATATCAATGCCCCACATGGCGAAGGGCCAAGGTGAAGACATTACGTTCAAAGGATTCGGAGGCACATGCACTTTATCCGCGTAGATCTGGCACTTGTGGCATTTTCTGGAATAGGCACAACAATCTGCATCCATTGTGATCCAATAGTAACCCAATCTTATCAACTTCTTTGCCATTGCATGTCCTCCGGCATGGGTACCGAAAGAACCTTCATGTACTTCGTACATTAGTAGGTCTGCTTCCTTCTTGTCAACATATCTGAGCAAGACCATGTCGAAGTTTCGCTTGTATAAAGAACCATCAGTATTGAGAAAGAAACTGTCGGCTAGCCTTATTAATGTCTTCTTATAATTTGACGATGCCCCGGGTGGGTACGTCTGAGTCTCCAAGAAGCATTTGATGTCATGGAACCAAGGCTTATTATCAGTGACAGCGTCCACAGAGAATACATATGTTGGCCTATCCAGTCTGGATACCAAAATCCGAGGTACATAATTAGCAGCTTGTACTTTGATCATGGATGAGATGGTAGCCAAAGTGTCTGAAAAATGATTCTCATCTCGAGGGATGTATTCAAGTTTAACTATTGTGAAGAAGGTCAACAATCTCCTCGTATAGTCACGGTAGGGAATCAGATGCTCCTAATGAGTGTACCACTTGTCGTTGGTCTGGTTGATTACCAAAGCTGAATCTCTGAATACATTCAAGGTTTTGATCCTGAGGTCGATGGCTTCCTCAAGACCCATAATACAAGCTTCGTATTCTGCTTCGTTGTTAGTACAGGCAAAGGTGATCCTTGCTGAGAAAGGCATATGAACCCCTTTAGGTGTGATAAGCATTGCACAAACCCCATGACCGTTACAATTAACTGCCCCATCAAACATCATAGTCCATGCTTCTTCTGGGTCAGGCCCTTCAGTGTGAACAGGCTCTTCACAATCTTTTGCTTTCAAGAACATGATGTCTTCATCAGGGAAGTCAAATCTCATAGGCTGGAAATCATCAATGGGTTGCTCTTCCAGATAGTTAGATAATACACTGCCCTTGATGGCCTTTTGAGAGGTGTACTGAATGTCATATTCTGTTAGAATCATTTTCCATCTTGCAACCCTTCCGGTAAGTGTTGGCTTCTCAAATATGTACTTGACTGGATCCATCTTTGAGATCAATAAGGTAGTATGAGTCAACATATACTGTCTTAGTCGACGAGCAACCCATGCTAAAGCAAATCATGTTTTCTCGAGCAGTGAATAACGTTGTCCACAGTCGGTAAACTTTTTGCTTAGGTAGTATATTGCATACACTTTTCGACCAGACTCGTCATGTTGGCCCAACTCACACCCCATTTAATCTTCTAATACTATCAGGTACATGATTAGAGGCCTTCCTTCGATTGGAGGCATGAGAATTGGAGGTTCTTGTAGATACTCTTTGATCTTGTCAAATGCTCTCTGACAATCATCGTTCTACCTGACTGTGTGTTCTTTTCTTAACAGCTTGAACAAGGGTTCGCAGGTTGCAGTGAGATGGGATATGAACCTTGAGATGTAGTTCAATCTACCCAAGAACCCTCGAACTTCTTTCTCCGTCTTAGGTGCAGGCATCTACTGATGGCTTTGACTTTATCGGGATCAACCTCGATTCCTTTTTCACTTACAATAAAACCCAACAGCTTACCGGAACGCACCCCGAATGTGCATTTTTTGGGGTTCAACTTCAACTGATACTTCCTCAGGCGCTTGAACAATTTCAGCAGATTCACTAGATGATCCTCCTCTGTAAGGGACTTGGCAATCATATCATCCACATAGCACTCGATTTCCTTGTGGATCATATCGTGGTATAATGTTACCATAACCTGTTGATATGTTGCACCGGCGTTCTTTAGACCAAACGACATTACCTTGTAACAAAACGTGCCCCAAGGTGTGATGAAAGTTGTCTTCTTCATGTCTTCAGGTGACATTTTAATCTGATTATATCCCGAAAATCCGTCCATGAAAGAAAATATTGAGAATTGAGCTGTGTTATCCACCAATACATCAATGTGCGGTAATGGGAAGTCATCCTTCGGGCTCGCTCTGTTCAGATCCCGGTAATCAACACACATACGCACCTTGCCATCCTTCTTAGGTACAGGTACAATGTTATCAAGCCACGGCGGGTAACTAGTTACAGTGAGAAAATCGGCGTCCCACTGCTTTTGTACTTCTTCTTTGATTTTCGTGGCCATATATGGGTGAGTACGGCGTAGCTTCTGTTTAACTGGCGGACAATCTTCTTTCAATGGCAATCTGTGCATGACAATGTCTGTATCCAGACCTGGCATATCTTGATAGGACCAAGCAAAGACGTTAACATATTCCCGAAGCATACTGATGAGTTGTTCTTTCACCAGAGTTTGCAGATTGGCCCTGATATTTACCTCTTTCACATCTTCCTCGGTACCAAGATTGATAGTTTCAACCTCCTCCTGATGAGGAGCAATCACTTTTTCCTCTTGTTTCAACAACCTAGCCAACTCTTCAGGCAAACCATAGTCTTCATCAACCCCTTCATCTGCTTGATTAATCGGATTGTCGAAGTCATACGAAGTCATAGTAGTGTTGTTGTCGGTGCAATCTGGAGGATTATCTCTGCAAGGTTTGAGATTTGTTCATTTTAGTGATTGATTTTATTCTTGTTTTGGAAAAAAGTGAATGAAGTTATTTATTTGAGAAAAACATTGCCATTTATTGTTTTGTGCGAAAATAACAAAAATGAAAAGACAGTGAGCGAAAAAGATCGTTTGCAAAAGATGTCCATTTGTTCATTAATCATTCATTTTCACAAAATAAAAATATGGCCTATTACAAAATGAGTCCTGACACCTTGGGCAAGATGCAGGACTTGATGCATGCTTAAATAGGAAATAATAATTACTCTACAGAAGTAATCCTTATAATTTCCTGAGAAGACCAGTTGAGGACTTGCTGGCCTGGGACCCTTGGACGAATCCAGCTTTCCAGGTTGAAGTCTCTTTCAGCCTCGCCTTCCACATTGTTGATTGCATTCGGGGTTAACATTCCCCCACTGATAAATTTGGGAGCTTCAGCAGCCTCCTCTTGGACCTGTCGGGATGGTTTGTAACCCAACCCGAACTTTTCTTCCTTGACTTGAACTTGCAACAGCTTGCCCCAGCCCTGGGCATTCCCGTCTTCAACAACCTTCCGAGCTTGCTTATAAGAGGAGATCGAAGTACTAGACACTTCAGTTGTTGCTTCATTGACATTGAGGGCCTCAAACCCTTGGCTCATTGTCTCATGGATTTCTCCGTCCATCTCAATATACTTGTAAGTAGCTAGATGACTAACAAAGATATCCTCCTCCCCACAGATTGTGATAACTTGGCCCTCCCATTCGTATTTTAACTTCTGGTGAAGGGTCGACGTTACGGAGCCAGTAGCGTGAATCCAAGGTCGACCCAACAAACAACTATAGGCAGGCTGAATGTCCATCACGTAGAAGATAGTTTTGAAGATCTGTGGGCCAATCACCACAGGCAGCTCAATTTCCCCAAGAACCGATCTTTTAGAACCGTCAAAGGCTCTCACCACCAAGTTACTTGGACACAGTGCAAGACCATTATATTCCATCTTGACCAAGGCTTTCTTTGGAATAACATTGAGAGAAGACCCAGTGTCAACCAAGACATGAGAGAGAACAACACCTTTACACTCCAAGGTGATATGCAAAGCCTTATTATGGTTACGACCCTCCGTAGTTAGATCAGCATCAGTAAAACCTAGCCCATGGCTAGTATTGACATTAGAAACTACCGTTTCTAGCTGATTAACTGTAATCTCTTCTGGCACGTAAGCTGCGTGCATGACTTTGAGAAGTGCATTCCTGTGAGCTTCGAAACACATTAGCAGTGATAGAATAGAGATTTTGGAGGGTGTCTGATGGAGCTGGTCCACAACCTTATAGTCACTCTTCTTGATTATTCTCATGAACTCATCTACATCCTGGTCGAAAGATGTCTTCTGAGCTTCCTTGGCAATAGGTTTTTCAGGCACCACACTCTTGCCCTTAGCCTTGGCAGCAGCTTCTGCTTCAACATTAGTTCTTTGGAATTGTGAGGCAAAGAGACGTCCGCTTCGAGTGAAGCCTCCTCCTCCCCCCACATTATCAATTTGTGGTGTAGAAGTGTCAAGAGTGACTTTCTTTCCACCGCAATACAAATCTGAGCCGTAGTGCCAAGGTACGGCACTGTTGTTGTCATATGGAACTGGTCCTAGTACCGTGATAGTAACCGGACTGATTGTTGCGGAAGAAGGAATTGAGACAGTCTGAGGTTCATAATAAATTGTGATGGGTGGTCTGACCGGGGATGGTGCTGGTGATGAAGGTTTCTGATGTTGATGGATATGTTGATGTGAATCTGGAACATGGATTGTTGCAGGATCGTAGTAAATAGTAATTGTGGAAATGTCTTCATTGATAGTTGTTGTTGTTGTAGAAGGATGTGTCGAACTGATATCTATTGAAGTTGAAGAAGGGATGGTGTAAACAACCCAAATTTTCCCTCACTCATATCACACCATGGCTTGTGTTATTTCATTTTTGTTTTAACATAAGCATACCACATCACATTGCTTTGTTTCATTTGCATAGTTCAAATTCATCTACATCTAGGGTTTGTGATCTGAGCAATCCAAGATTCCATCTGAGCCATCACAAGGGCCTCAAAGTATTCCAATAGGGTCCATGTGTGTTCTATCATCATATTATGTCCCTCAAAGCTCATGGAAGTCAAGAGATCACAAGAACTGGCAAGGCATGGAAGCAGAGCTAGGGTTTTCACTGCACAGATGACCAAAATTAGGGTTTTGGTTTCAGATTTCCTTAACTCCAAGTTTTTGGGCCATTTTTTTTTCTAATGTTATTAAGATGTTATAAGGATCATGTCTACCACGTTTGATGAAGAAATTCATTGTGAAAGTCATATGTTCACTGGGTAACTTCTTGAGCAAGTTAAGTCAAAATCAGGGCATCTGAGGCCCCCAACAATGAATCAAAGGGGTATTTTCATCAAATTGCAGTTCTATGATCTTTATTTGATCTTAGAAGAGGTTATAAGTTCACAAGATTTAAGAATTTTGAGCCATTTGCAAACTTGCCAAAAATGGAAATGACTTGTAATGGAAACTTTTCATTTTGGGAAAGTTTTTCAACCTCCTCTTTCATGACCAAAAATGCTTCAAATGAAAAATTATTGGTCATGAAAGTTGTAGATTAGGTATTTCCCTTTTCAATAAGTACAAGAACATGTCTTGATTCATCCTAGAACTCAAGATATGGCTTTTCAAAGTTGGCAAAAATCCTAAAATTTCAAGTTTCATGTCAAAGAGGGATTTTGCAAATTGGCATGTTAAGGCATTCTAATGACTTCAAATGGACACAAAAATTTCACAATATGTCAAATGGACCTCTAAACATCAGAATTATGCTTTGAACCATGCATTTTCATGCCTTGAACTTCAAGAAATCTCAAAAGGGCCAAAACTTTCAAGAATTGCAAAATGGTATGAATCTCTTCATCCACTTGTGCCAGGATGCCAAAACCAATTCCATGGCTCTCCACAAAGTCAGCTAAGGCCAGACACCCCGAGAACTCAGGCCTGCACCATGCCCATACTTCAAAGTACAAAATCTTGACTTTTAGCATTTCACACCATACCAATCACACTATGCCTCAACAACTCTCTGAACCAATCACTACACGTTATACAAACCTCAAGCAACACAAAACACATAACATTGAAGCCTGAATCTTCCCCACACTCAGATTGCCCAAAACATTTCAAAACCTTCAAGCTTTCGAAACTCACTCCACAGCCACTCAAACTTTAATTTTCTTTCACCAATCATCTCCTCATAACCTAAAGAGCATTTCCCATCCTTCATCATAGCCTGAAACACAACCAAACACAAACACGATTTCTGGTGCAGCAGAAACAAAACCTTCAAACCAAGCCATACAAACTTGTTCCAAGCTTCACACCATCCTCAGGAGGTTCATTGAAGTTGGTTTGCACAAAGGAGAGGCTCAGAAAGCTCAAGAACTGAAAGCTCAACCTCAGGTAACCTTAAGAACGTTTTTTCCAGAAATGCATTTTCATCTTATAGAATGACTCCTCATGCTTCACTGATCATGCTGATGCCTTTATTTTTGAAAATGGTTGAGTTTTAAGCATTTCATGATGTTCAGAAATTTTTTCCGTTTTGATGTTTTGATTCGAATCTTGTTGATGATGAATGATAAATGAGTTTTGAGGCTGGATTATTGTTTAGGGTAGTTAGTTGATCATTTCTGGAGATTTTGGGGGCTTGGGGTGATAATTTGAGCAAAGTCAGGTGAGGAACTGGCCGAAGAAGATGACTGGAGGTCTTCTCCGGCCACCTGAAAGACATCAGGGCTAAGATTCTGATTAAGTGCCCAGATGCGCTTATGGCCGTTAGATGAGGATTAGGGTTAGTAGAGTGTGGTCCAGATTGAGTCATTATCATTTAATCCTGATTAATTAATTAAAAACATAATTAAAATCCAGTTTGAATGTGGGCCGTCCAGATGCGCGCATGGTCAATTCCCTCCCTTTCCAGTTTGAATCTGGACCTCTGGATCATATTACTTTGCATTTTATTCATTTTTATTTCATTTTTATCCATTTCTTTTGCTTATTTAATTTAAAATATCAAACTCATCACAAAAATATGAAACTTTGCATTTCTGTTTTAAATATTTTTCTTAACCTTAAAATGATTTTTATTTTATTTTTTGCATTAAAAAAGTATTTTTAAAATATTTAAATGTTATTTTTAATTAATTAAAGCCTTTTAATTAATTAAAAATACATTTAGGTTTCTAAAAATCACCAAAAAAATCATGAATCATTCCAATGCATTTAGAAACATTTTCAAACCCTTCACACAAATTTATTTTTAGGTTTGATCTTAGTTTGTGAATTTTCTTTGAATTAAGGGTCATTAAATTTCATTTTTTGAACCCTAACTTTAAAAAATCATTTCTGCCTAACCAAGAAGAGTTTGAAGATGATTCTTTTTGCATTGTGTTGCATATTGCATGTAGTTTATAGGATATTTATCTAATGAATTTATCTTGCATTTTTGAATTGATTTGCATTTTTCCCTTTGAACCACCAAAAAAATCCTAGAAACTTAGGAAATTCATAACTTGTGATTGGTTAGGCTTCTGACCTTCTCCTTTGGGGTGTGACCTAGTATGGGATTAAGGTTTGTTTGAGCTTGGTTTCATTTTTTTATCATGTCATATGCTTCTGTTTTGTTCATTTGCATCTCATACTTCCATGTAACCCTAATTTCTCATGTTCATTTGCATTCATCTTGTATATGCATCCATACATGAACTTGCCATGAAATTTCTTGCATTCATATGTCACCTTAGACATCTTAGGACATGTTAAAATCATGCTTGATCATTTCTTCATTCATTTTCCATGATTTGTATTCATTTCATTTCATTAACTTTCATATATTTTCAAACTTCAAAGCATGCTTGCATGACATCTCATCTGTGTATGATCATACATATGCACTTTGTATGCCTTTGCATTATCTCACATGACATTAGCATTGCATAAAACTTCTGACTTTGGTCATTTCATCTCATTTCATTTCATTTCTTTATGTTTAGTTCTTTATGCATTCATGCTAACATTTTCAGGTGGTAAGTTACTTTGAGAAGTGGATTTGCCTTCACTTCTCACTTCTCTTTATCTCTTTCATTTGCATTTTACTTGTCTCTTAAGTGAACTTGTTAACTTGTGTTCCATCTCTCTCACTTTCTTCCTTGAAGTTACTTATCTTCTTCAATGAAGTAAGTAACTTATTCTTCTGCTTCATCCTCCTTTCATCTGCTTCTTCCATTGGTGGCTTCCTTGAAGATCTTTCTAAATCTTTACAAACCATAGGATATCCAAGCATGATAATAATTAGGGTTGTGATTAGTCCCTCTTAGCTTTTACCTTTGAGTCTCCTTGAGTCTCTCTTCTCATCTTCATAATCAGAGACTAAACTCTTAAAGTTTTAGGACTTTGGAATTAGGGTTATGCCTGCATCCTTCTCTTAGGATGGAGTGTATAACTTTAATCCTAAGTGTTAAACCTTTAATTTGTTTAAACCTATTAATCAAATCATCTTAATAATCACTAAGACTTCATCTTGTAACTTGGGCCTTACATTAGGGTTCTAATTCTTCCGTTATGGTTAAGAAGGACTAACCCTAGTGTTTAATGGACAAGTCCCCCTCAAGTTGTCTTACAAACCATAAATTCCACTTCTTAATCTCATCTTTTTAAAATCCACTTAATAAAGGCTTTGTTATATAATGAATTTAATCCCTAACCATGGATTAAGTTGAGGTATCTTCCTCAGCTTAAGTGTTCTCATCTATTATCCTTCTATTAGGATGGTGTAATGAGTCCACTAATCTGTGATTAGAGATTAAACTCATTAATTAACACTAAACAAAAATCCAAAAACATCTAATTAATCACAAGTAAGTTAAGGATCTTAATCCTACATCATCATGGTAATTAAGTTGAGATGCTTATCTCATACTTAAGTACACTCATTATCCCTAATCAGGGAGGATATAATGAGTTTACAAGCCCTTGATTTAGGCTTAAGCTCATTAACTTATGCAAAACACCAAAAACAATAACAAAACTGAAAACACAAAAAAAAACAATAATCGTCTCCTTCGGGATTCTTTTCTCATCACACTCATTCATAAGCGAGAACTTGCTTCTTCCGTCTAATGCAAGACAGTTAGCACTCGAGCCAGAGGAGTCATACACTTGAGCATAAAAAAGCAAGCAGTTCACAGTCAATTTATTTTCTGTCTCTTTGAGTCGAACTATGGTGTTCTGACTTCCTCATTGCACGCGAGGATACGTAGGCATAACTTAACGGTTATCGAACAAAAGTCTCTGCGTCCTCCCCCTCTTTCAGCATTCTTTTCTAAGCCTCAGTTCCTGAGCAATTCACCTTTTGCACTGACACTTGTATATTCATTTCCAACTTTTTCACACAGATAGCCCATACACTTACCCCTTTTAAACACAAACTTTTTAAGCGTGGATCCTGTCGAGTACGACGGACAATCTGGGTGCTAATATCTTCCCAGGTTGTAACCAACCCCCTTACTCAGTTTCTCTGGTTCGCGACTGTCTTGTCCATATCTTTCTAGGTTTATGCAGCATTAGCTTTCCTTAGGGATAAAAATGCCTAGCAGACGACTCTATTCACTTCACCTTCATTTTTCTCCTTTCGCCGACCGTTCGCTCTTGTACCGGGATGCAAATCTTTGGGAGCAACAGATGGTTGTTGATGTTGTAGAAGAATCCGTTGGAATGGTTGTTGTTGAAGTTGTAGGAGTGACGTCTGTTGCATCTGATGAAATGATGTGTGCTGGAGTTGTAGGAGGAATGGTTGTTGATGTTGTAGGAGCTATAACTGTTGAAGTGATCTATAAAGTGCCTTCTTTGATGAGATTGTTGATACCGGTTTACAAATTTACACAACCGTTGATAGAAGTCTTGCATGCTTCGCAATGGGCCTCATAACCCGGGAACACTTGGCACTTTAAAAGCTAAGCTTTAACCTTGGCCAGAGGTGTTTGAATACTTGCAACACTGTCAATTAGGTTCATTGGTTGATCCTCCTCAATGGCATTTATCCTAGGCCCACCATGGCTAGGCATAAGATTCTTGGTAACACTTGGAGGGGGTGCAAAATTTAGAGCTTTGTAATCAATTAAGTCATGCACTTTCATGTGTAAGGCTCTGCACTTTTTTGTTGTATGGCCAGGTGCGTTGGAGTGGAAGGCACATCTGGCATTAACATCATAGTTTCTTGGAAGATTTTTGGGATCTGGTGGGGCCAGAGTCCTCAATTCAATCACATTGAGCTTTAATAACTGTGGAAGTAAGGCATCATAGGGCATCGGAATGGGATCGATAACCATGCTGATTTGTGAAGTCCTCTGTTGAAACGGACGTTGTTGCTGATTGTTATTGTTGAAAGATCTCTGTTGAGGAAATTGTTGTTGCGGTGGGAAGTGTTGTGGTTGTGGAGGATACTGTTGTTGAGGTGCTGGAGCTGGAATGGTGACAGCAGCCACTGATTTTGGCATGTATTGAGGCCTACCTCTGCCCATGTGTACTGAGTTGGTCTCACCTGTCCTGCGAGGTCCTGAGAAAGGTTTCCTTGTATTGCTAGAACTAGCTCCATTATTTTAAATTTTGCCCATCTTCAACAAACTCTCAATTCTCTCACCAGCTATAACTACATCCGCAAAGCTGGTGGACGAGAAAGCAGCAAGTATGTCAATGTAAGTTCCATGTTGGGTGTTCATAAACATGTCGGCTATTTCTCTCTCAGACATCGGAGGCTGGACAACAACAGCAAGCTGTCTTCATCTTTGGGCATATTCCCTTGAAGCTTTCTCTTGAAGACCGAGACATACCCATTAGGAGAGTCCTGTTGGGAGCCATGTCCAAGTTATATTGATACTGGCGTATGAAAGCTTCAGCCAAATCCTTCCATTTTCTGACTGTTGCTCTGGACAGGTGAGAATACCATTCACGGGATGCCCCTGTCAGACTGTCTTCGAAGTAGAACATCCACAACTTTTCGTCCATGGTATAAGCTTTTAGTCTCCCCAGAAAGGACTGCAGGTGAGTACGTGGACAGGAGATACCATTATATCTCTCAAAGCAAGGAGGCTTGAATTTTTGAGGAATCCTAACTCCCTCAACTAAACCCATGTCCATTACATCAAATCCCAAAGATTTTTGGGACTCCAAAGATCTCAGCTTCTCTGCTATTTTGTCCAGGAGACGATCATAGGCTTCATCTCCAACACTAATTACTGTAAACTGTTCCTCTTGAGGGTCCTCTTGCAAGGCACGACCTCTAGTGTTTCCCTGAATATTTTTGATAGCATTCACTTCAGGATTGAGGTGAGGCCCAAACTCTGGCGCATTTGTTCGTGGCTGCCCGTGATCATTGTTACTGGTACCTCCTGTACCTGGGTGATTCTCTTCTAGAGTTTGCCACTCGACTAACTCTCTTAATCTTTATTGGCTGTGGGCCAACCCAGTCATTACTGCCATGAACTGGTTCATCTGAGCCCTCATCTCAGTCCTCTCATTAGCCATCTGAGTTCTCACATCAGTCAAATCTTGTTGAATTTGGTCCATCTATAAGCTCGGAAGGTTGTTTCTTGTTGGATACCGGTGAACTCTATTGATAGGGAAAACCCTCCTACGAGCAATGTTTCCTGAAACCACAGCAAAGTGAGAAAATAACAACAAAAACACCTACAAAACAAAGAATGAGGTTAGAATGCAATGCAGTATGTCTATTTGTCTTCCAAGGGTATCCGGGTTGGTTCTTTGGTTTTGACCTTCCAGACCTCTGGGAATGAAGATGTTGAAGAGAAATGAAGCCCAAGAGAAAATCCAAGTAATACATAAACCATATATTACAAATGCAAAAGGTACATAGTTTATGATTACAACAAGTTCCCATGGTGGGTCAAAATATAATCAAAGTTGAGAAAATACAACAAAATTCATCATGAGAAATAAAGTACAACCAAAATACAAATACAAGGAAATCAAACATCCAGCCCAAAGTTATCCTCCTTGACTTCCTTAAAGGAGAGCATCAGTCACTGGTCCAACTGGATGCTCTAGATGGTCATGATAAGAAGGTTCCTGGTGGCAATGGCACTTGTCAACTTCTGGTACTTGTCTTGGTCTTTTGATCTCTTCAACCCCGCCCGGAGTTTCAACTCGGAGATTTCCTTCTGTGCTGCTAACAAGGCTTCCTGACTCTTCTTCTTATTAGCTTCCAGCTACTCTATCCTAGCTTGTGTCTTCTGATCCTCTTGCAGACGAGCCTCAGTGATCCTGATCCACCTAGCCTGACTCTCTTCCAAGTAGTGCTCAGCTCTGGCCTTCTCAATCTTAGCTTCTTTGCAAGCATTCTTTAATACCAACTCCCCTGCTCGGGCTTTTCTGATGTAATCATCAGTCTTCTCAATCTTAGTCATATGCTCGATATGGAGCTTCTCTAACTTCTCATTGTCCAGACGACTATCATTCCTCTCCCAGAGGGTCTTCATTAGAGCTTCAGAAAGCTGAGCATTCCTCTCTTTTAACTTCTCAAACTCCTCTAAAATGACTGTAGCTACAGGCTCTACTGATGATGGCCCTGACACATCTTCCATGGTGAATGGCATGCAGGTGATTTATCCTCTTATGCGAGACCAATCAATGTACTGAGCTGAAGCTATGTTGTTGCACTTGCCAAGAATAGCAGTCCCTTTTGTCTGTATGTTATCCCAAGCCCAGGCTGCTTGTCGGATGATGGCATGATTATTCTGAACATCACAGTAATAGGTCTCTGCTAAATCCTGCTCTCTTGGTGGATGTACTAAAGCATACCCTAGCTGCCTTTTGAAAAGCAAAGGATTGTAGTTGATGCAACCTTTCACTCCAATAAGAGGTACATTAGGATACTGCCCACTGTACACACCCCAAATTTTCCCTCACTCATATCACACCATGGCTTGTGATCTTTCATTTTTTGCATAAGCATAAGCATACCGCTTCATATAGCATATTTGTTTCATCTGCATAGTTCAAGTTCACCTGCATCTAGGGTTTGTGATCTGAGCAATCCAAGAATCCATCTGAGCCATCCCAAAGACATAAAAGTGTTCCAAGAAGGTCCATGTGTGTTCTATCATCATATTATGCTCCTCAAAGTTCATGGAAGTCAAGAGATCACAAGAACTGGCAAGGCATGGAAGCAGAGCTAGGGTTTTCACTACATAGATGACCAAAATTAGGGTTTTGGTTTCAGAGGCCTTAACACCAAATTTTTGGGCCATTCTTGTTTCTAATGCTCTTAATATGTTATAAGGATCATATGTACCAAGTTTTATGAAGAAATTCATTGTGGAAGTCATATGTTCATTGAGTAACTTCTTGAGCAAGTAAAGTCAAAATCAGGGCATCTGAGGCCCCCCAACAATGGAACCATAGGTGTATTTTCATCAAATTGAAGTTCTATGATCTTTATTTTCTCTTAGAAGAGGTTATAAGTTCACAAGATTGAATAATTTTGAGCCATTTGCAAACTTGCCAAAAATGGAAATGACTTGTAATGGAAACTTTCCATTTTGGGAAAGTTTTTCAACCTCCTCTTTCTTAACCAAAAATGTTTCAAATGAAAAATTCTTGGTCATGAAAGTTGTAGATTAGGTCTTTCCCTTTTCAAAAAGTACAAGAACATGTCTTGATTCATCCTAGAACTCAAGATATGGCCTTTCAAAGTTGGAAAAAAATCCTAAAATTTCAGGTTTCATGTCAAAGAGGGATTTTGCAAATTGGCATATTCAAGCATTCTAATGACTTATAATAGGCACAAATATTTCACAATATGTCAAGACAACCTCTAAATATCAGAATTGGCCCAAGTTTTCATTGCTTTCATGGCTTGAACTTCAAGAAATCAAGAAAGGGCCAAAACCTTCAAGAATTGCAAAATGGTATGAAACTCTTCATCCACTTGTGCCAACACATCAGAACCAATTCCATGGCTCTCCACAAAGTCAGTTGAGGCCAGACACCCCAAGAAAGTAGGCCTGCACCATTCCCATACCCCAAAGTACAAAATCTTGACTTTTTGCAAAAGCTCCCATACCAATCACACTATGTCACCACCCACTTTCTGAACACTCTCATTGGCCTATACTAACCTTATGGAACACATTTCATAAGACACAAGCAACTGAATCATCCTAGAACTCTGAATCCCCAAAACTTGTCAAAAACTTCCCTTCTTCGAAACTCAAGAACCAACCACTGAAACTTCAATTTTCTTTCACCAATCATCTCCACATAACCTAAGGATCACAAAGCACCCATCACCATAGCCTGAAACATCCCCAAACTCAAACACGATTTCTGCAACCTCAGAACTGAAACTCACAAAGGAGGCCAAATAAACTCATTCCAAGCATCACATTAGGCTCAGAGGGATCAAAGGAGTTGGTTTGCACAAAAGAAAGGGTCAGAAAGCTCAAGAACTGAAAGCTCAACATCAAGTAGCTTCATCAACATTTTTCCAGAACTCCCATTTTAAGTTTCTAAATGATTCCTTATGCTTTACTGATCACCATGATATGATTTTTTTTGAAAATGAGTGAAAAATGGCCATGTATGCTTGTTCTGAAATTTTGCCCGTGAAACTTGTTTGATTCGATTCTTGCTTTTGATGAAATATAAATGATATATGATTATGGATTCTTGTTTGGGGAGGGTGTTAGATCATTTGTGGAGATTTAGAGGAGTTAATTTGACCTAGGGAAGAAGTTGGGATTTTTGGGTAGCCGGAGAAGATGACCGGAGCTAGCTCCGGTCACCTGAAAGTGATTAGGGTTCTAATTAGGGTTTAGTTTCCAGTTTGAATGGTGGCCCTTGGATTTGTTTTGCCCGCGTGCATGGATGGCTGAGATTGAGTCATTAAACCCTAAATAGAATTAATTAAATTAATTAGGTTTAATTAGTCAGGAGTGATCTGGACCACACAATCACGCGCGCAGTCAACCCTCCCCCCTTGAGTTTGAATCTCAGCCCTCAGATGCGTTTACTTTGCATTTTATTCATTTTATTTTCATTTTATTCTATTTCTTTTGCATATTTATTTTAAAATATCAAAACTCATCCAAAAAATATGAAACTTTTCATTTCTGTTTTAAATATTTTTCTTCACCTGAAAACATTTTTATTTTTATTTTTTGCATTAAAAAAGTATTTTTAAAATATTTAAATGTTATTTTTAATTAATTAAAGTCTTTTAATTAATTAAAAATACATTTAGGTTTCTAAAAAATCACCAAAACAATCATGAATCATCCTATTGCATTTAGAAACATTTTCAAACTCTTCACACAAAATTCTTTTTAGGTTTGATCATAGTTTGTGAATTTTCTTTGAATTAAGGGTCATTAAAATCATATTTTTGAACCCTAACTTAAAAAAATCATTTCTGCCTAACCAAGAAGAGTTTGAAGATGATTCTTTTTGCATTGTCTTGCATATTACATGTAGTTTATAGGACATTTATCTCATAGTTTTATCTTGAATTTTCAATTTGATTTGCATTTTTTTTCCTGTGAACCACCTAAAAAACCCTAAAAACTTAGGAAATTCATAACTTGTGATTGGTTAGGCTTCTGACCTTCTCCTTTGGGGTGTGACCTAGTATGAGATTAGGGTTTGTTTAAGTTTTATTTCAAATTTTTATCATGTAATATGCTTCTGTTTTGTTCATTTGCATATCATACTTCCATATAACCCTAAGCTTTCATGTTCATTTGCACTCATCTTACATATGCATCCTTACAAGAACTTTACATGACATTTCTTGCATTCATAGGTCATCTTAGACATCTTAGGACATGTTAGAACCATGCTTGATCATTTCTTCATTCATTTGCAATGATTTGCATTCATTTCATTTCATTAACGTTCATGTGTTTTCAAACTTCAAAGCATGCTTCCATTTGCATCTCATCTTTGTATGATCATACATATGCATTTTGTATGCCTTTGCATCATCTCACATGACATTTACATTGCATAAACACTTCTGACTTTGGTCATTTCATCTCATATAATCTCATTTATTTTATTTTCTTTATGCTTTATACCTTATGCATTCATGCTAACCTTTCAGGTGGTAAGTTACTTTGAGAAGCGGTTTTGCCTTCACTTCTCACTTCTTTTCATCTATTTCATGTGAATTTTACTTGTCTCTTAAGTGAACTTGTTCACTTGTGTTCCATCTCTCTCACTTTCTTTCTTTAAGTTACTTATCTTCTTCATTGAAGTAAGTAACTTATTCTTCTGCTTCATCCTCCTTTATTCTGCTTCTTCCATTGGTGGCTTCCTTGAAGATCTTTATTAAGCCTCACAAACCATAGGAACACCCAAGCATGACCATAATCAGGGTTGTGATTAGTCCCCCCTAGCGTTTTACCTTTAAGTCTCTTTGAGTCTCTCTTCTCATCTCAATAATCAGAGACTAAACTCTTAAAGTTTTAGGACTTTGGAATTAGGGTTATGCCTGCATCCTTCTCTTAGGATGGAGTGTATAACTTTAATTCTAAGTGTTAAACCTTTAATTTATTTAAACCTCTTAATCAAATCATCTTAATAATCACTAAGACTTCATATTGTAACTTGGGCCTTACATTAGGGTTCTAATTCTTCCTTATGGTTAAGAAGGACTAACCCTAGTGTTTAATGGACAAGTCCCCCTAAAGTTGTCTTACAAACCATAAAATCCACTTCTTAATCTCATCCTTTAATTAAAATCCACTTAATAAAGGCTTGTTATATAATGAATTTAATCCCTAACCATGGATTAAGTTGAGGTATCTTCCTCAGCTTAAGTGTTCTCATCTATTATCCTTCTATTAGGATGGTGTAATGAGGCCACTAATCTGTGATTAGAGATTAAACTCATTACTTAACACTAAACAAAAACCCAAAAACATCTAAATAATCACAAGTAGGTTAATGATCTCAATCCTACATCATCATGGTAATTAAGTTGAGATGCTAATCTCATACTTAAGTAGGCTCATTATCCCTAATCAGGGAGGATATAATGAGTTTACAAGCCCTTGTTTTAGGCTTAAGCTCATCAACTTATGCAAAACACCAAAAGCAATAACAAAACTGAAAACACAAAAACAAACAATAATCGTCTCCTTCGGGATTCTTTTCTCATCATCCTCATTCATAAGCGAGAACTTGCTTCTTCCGTCTAATGCAAGACAGTTAGCACTCAAGCCAGATGAGTCATACACTTGAGCATATACAAGCAAGCAGTTCACAGTAAAATTTATCTTTCCAGTCTCTTTGAGTCGAACTACGGTGTTCTGACTTCCTCATTGCATGAGAGGATACATAGGCATAACTTAACTGTTATCGAAAAAAGTCTCTTTGTCTCCCCCCCTCTTTCAGCATTCTTTTCAAGTCTCAGTTCCTGAGCACTCACCCTTTTTGCACAGACACTTGTATATTCTTTTCCAGCTTTTGCACACAGATAGCACATACCCTACCCTTTTAAACACAATCTTGTAAGCGTGGATCGCGTCGAGTATGACGGACAATCTGGGTGCTAATACCTTCCCAGGTTGTAACCAACCCCCTTTCTCAGTTTCTCTGATTCACAACCGTCTTATCCATTTCTTTCTAGGTTTATGCAGCATTACCTTTCCTTCGGGATAAAAATGCCTAGTTGGCGACTCTATTCACTTCATTTCATCTTCTCTCTTCACCGACCGTTCGCGTTTGTACCCTATCTGACCCGGTGTCTTTTCGGGGGAGCGACAGCTTGGCGACTCTGCTGGGGACCTAATCTTGCAACCAGGGTTTCTGGTTCTTTTTGGGGGTTTCTCCTATCGCTTGTTTGATTTGTGTTTATAGGGGTGTTATGTGCTACTTATGTTGTTTATTGTTTTATTTATTGATTTCTGTACAGCTTTATTTATTGCTTTCATTTACAGTTTTATGCATTTCATACTGTTATCATCATCTATGCTAGATTTGTTGTCTCCTTTGGTGGGAGGGATTTTGAGTGATTAAGGTTCCATACCAGGGACCTGAGTGACACATAGGATAGAGTGGCTTCGTATTCTTTCCTATTCTATTTGGGTCTGGTGCGGGAATATGAAACACGGTTCAAACGTGGGTTTCTTCTTGAGAACTCTGTGCTACGGATTTCCTGAAGTACTAGGGCTATCTGGGAAGCCTGCTAAGTCTGGATGACCTTTTATGACCTTCAGCATCTGAGGTGAATTAGAGGAGGAACCTTTATGATTATTGTAAACATTGTACCTTTGGGTTAGAAGTGTTTACACTTCTCATAACTGATCCAAGTCTAAGGATCCTTGTTCTAGAACAATACATGTGAGGGGGTTGGGATGTTTACAAGTTTGCAGGAATCCTTGGCCTCATCATACCCTTGTTAATGATGTTGTTTTAAGGATGTATCATTTTGGACTGTTCTTGTAAAACCCTGGACTTGTGACTCTTTATTTGAGTCCCCCACCTGGTTACTGGTTTTCTGAGCCTCCATTCGGACTTATGAACACACATGGACCCTATCAAGGCAGATAATAGATCCAGCACTTGATCACAAACCCTTTGCATATCATTCTGCATACATCATTTTGCATCATTTAACATTTGTCTATTTGTTTTACAGGGTATCCACATCTTATCTTTCGTTTGGTTTTGACCTGTTCTACTGCTCAGATTCCTTCAGCTATCTGCATCAGCCCTCTTCATCAGTTATCTTCATCAGGGGTTCTTCTTCGGTACTTTCTCCAGTTATCTTCAGCAGTTGCCTTCATCAGTTGCTTCTCTTCGGTCTTCTTCATCAGCATCCATTATCAGCATGGACACTTCCAGGAAGAGCAACATCGCCTATCATTTCTTTGATCCCACTTTGACAGGCATCAGGCATATACAGTCTCTCATCACTCCTGATCATGTCCCTTTATTTAGGGAACATTATGGTGGCATTATGGACATGATCATGGATTTGGATGCATCCCAGAGAAGCATGATCCACACCTGTCTCCGGTTTTATGACTCTCCTCTCAGATGCTTCACTTTCACAGATTTTCAGTTGGGACCATTGATGGAAGAGTTCTCCATGTTGTTAGGTGTCCCTATCAGGAGAGGGATTCCTTTCAACCCAAAGATGGTTTCTCCCAAGAATGAAGATATAGCTAAGGCTTTACACTTGGAGCCTACCCTCATTGACCAGAGCATGACCACCAAGGCTGGGATCTCCGGCCTTCACTTGGATTTCTTGATCTCCCAGGCCACCCTGCATGCTGCAGCAGAGAAGTGGGATATTGTTTGTGCTCTCCTAGACCTCAGCATATATGGAGTTGTCTTGTTTGCAGACGAGCCAAAGTTTGTAAGCAAGAGTGATATCCACCTGTTCTTATTAAGGAACACAGTTCCTACCTTGCTTGAAGACTTCTATTATTCAGTGCACCAAAGGAATGAGAAGCAAATGGGGAGATTGGTCAGGTATTGTGCACCCCTCTTCTACTGTTGGTTGTTAAGGCACCTTCCAAGGTCAAACACCTTCTTGAATCCTCATCAGCCAAGGAACTGGGCCAAGAGGATGATTGCCCTTACATCAGAAGACAATTGATGGTGCACTCAGAACACCAAGGGCAAAGATATCATCACTAGTTGTGGGTAGTATCCCAATGTACCCTTGATCGGAGTGAAGGGTTGCATCAACTACAACCCTTTGTTGTTCAAAAGTCAATTGGGGTATCCTTGGTGAATCCCCCAAGAGGGCAAGATTTGACAGAAACCCTCTATTGTGACATCCAGTACAACCTTACCATTGTCAGACAGGAAGCCTGGGCCTGGGACAATATTCAGACTAAGGGGACAGCTATTCTTGGCAAGTGCAACAACATAGACTCAGCTCAGTATCTTGACTGGTCTCGTGTCAGGGGACAAATCACCCGTATGCCATTCACCTTAGAGGATGTACCTGGACCTTCAGCAGTTGAGCCTGCAGCTACTATCAGTTTAGAGGAGTTTGAGAAATTGAAGGAAAGGAATGCTCAGGTCTCTGAAGCTTTGAAGAAGACCCTCTAGGAGAGGAATGACAGCCGTCTGGATAATGAAAGGTTAGAGAAGCTCCGGATTGAGAACTTGACCAAGATTGAGAAAACAGATGACTACATCAGAAAGGCCAGAGCAGGAGAGTTAGTGTTGAAGAATGCTTGCAAGGAAGCTAAGACTCAGAAGGCCAGAGCTGAGCATTACTTAGAGGAAAGTTAGGCTAGGTGGATCAGGATCACTGAAGCTCGTGCACAGGAAGATCAGAGAACTCAAGCTAGGATAAAGCAGCTGGAGGCTAGTGAGAAGAAGAATCAGATAGCTCTGTTAGCAGCACAAAAGGAGATCTCTGAGTTGAAACTCCGGGTGGGGTTAAAGAGGTCAAAGGATCAGGATAAGCACAAGAAGTTGACCAATGCCATTGCCACCAGAAACCTTCTCATCAGGACCATCACAGAGCACCCAGTTGGTCCAGTGACTAAGGCTCTCCTGAAAGAAGTCAGAGAGGATGACTCTGGACTGGATATTTGATTTCTTTGTATTTGTACCTCCTTTTGTTTGTACTTTTGATTTTGTTGTTGTATCTTAACCCACCATGGGAAATATGTTGTAATCAAACTATGATCTTCACATTTTGTAATATATGGTTTATATTATTTCATGGGCTTTTATCTCTCTGCAACATCATCATTTCCTCGTGGTCTGAAAGGTCAAAACCAAAGAACCAAATCGGATACCCTTGGAAGACAAATAGGCATCCTGTATTGCATACTAACATCATTTCTTTGTTTTGTAGGTTTTTTTGTTGTTTCTCAATTTGTTGTGGTTTCAGGAAACATTGCTCGTAGAAGAGTGTTCCCCGTCAATAGAGTGCACCAGTATCCGACAAGAAACAACCTTCCGGGATTACAAATAGATCAGGTTCAACAAGACTTGACTGATGTGAGGACCCAAATGGCCAATGAGAGGACAGAGATGAGGGCCCAAATGAATCAATTCATAGCGGTGATGACTGGTTTGGCTCAGATCCAGGAAAGACTGAGAGAGTTAGTCGAGCGGCAAACTCCCGAGAAAAACCACCCAGGTACAGGGGGTACCAGTAACAACGATCACGTACAACCTCGTACTGATCTCCCAAAGTTTGGACCTCATCTGAACCCAGAGATCAACGCTATAAGAAACACCCAAGGTAACACTGGAGGGAGGGCCTTGCAGGAGGACCCTCAAGAAGAGCATTTTACTGTGGTTGGGGCTGGAGAAGAAGTTTACGACCGTCAGTTGGATGAAATAGAAGAAAAGCTAAGGTCTCTTGAATCCCAAAACTCTCTTGGTTTTGATGTCATGGACATGGGATTAGTGGAGGGGGTTAGAATTCCTCATAAGTTCAAACCTCCCTGTTTTGAAAGATACAATGGCACATCCTGCCCACATACCCATCTTCAGTCTTTCTGGGGGAGATTGAAATCCTACACCATGGATGAGAAACTGTGGATGTTTTACTTCGAGGATAGCTTGACAGGGGCATCCCGGGAATGGTACTCCCACTTGACCAGGGCCACAGTAAGGAATTGGAAAGACTTGGCAGAAGCTTTCATTCGTCAATATCAGTATAATCTGGACATGGCTCCAAACAGAACCCTTCTGATAGGAATGTCCCAGTTTTCCCGAGAAAGTTTCAGAGAGTACGCCCAAAGGTGGAGACAACTAGTTGCTGTCGTCCAACCCCCGATGTTAGAAAGGGAGATGGCAGATATGTTCATGAACACTCTCCAGGGTACTTATATTGACAGGTTGGCTGCATTTTCTTCCACCAGCTTTGCAGAAGTGGTTATAGCTGGGGAAAGAAGTGAGAGCTTACTGAAGATGGGAAATATTTCCGACAATGGTTCTAGTTCAAGCAGTGCAAGGAAGCCATTTGCAGGGCCCCGCAGATCAGGTGAAACAAATTATGTACATATGGGAAGACAAAGGCCCCAATATCTGCCAAGATCAGTTGCTGTCGTCACTATTCCTGCTCCACCTCCTTAGTATACTCAACCACCACAGCACTTTCCTCAACAGCCACAGTTTCCTCAACAGAGATCCTACAACAACAATAACAACAATCAACAACAACGCCCTTTTCAGCAGCGGCCATCTCAGATCAACAGGGTGATTGACCCTATTCCAATGCCATATGCCAGACTGCTGCCACAACTCCTAAATCTTAATCTTGTCGAGTTAAGGAAATTGGCTCCACCAGATCCTAAAAACCTTCCGAGAAATTACGACGTCAACGCCAGGTGTGCTTTTCACTCTAATGCACCTGGTCACTCCACAGAAAAGTGCAGGGCTCATCATATGAAGGTCCAGGATCTGGTAGATTCAAAGGCCCTGAATTTTGCACCACCTCCTAATGTCACGAAGAATCCTATGCCCAACCATGGTGGGCCAAGGATTAATTCTATAGAGGAGGACTCACCCATGAGTTTGATTGAAGATATTGCAAGTATTCAGACACCTCTGGAAGAGGTTAAAGCTCAGCTTTTAAAATGCCAAGTGTTTCCAGGTTGTGAGGCATGTTGTGAATCTTGCAAGGTTTCTGTGAATGGGTGTGCAAGTTTGAGGAATGGCATCAATGGCTTGATTAAAGAATGCATTCTGCAAATAACCACAACAGCTTCTACAACACCAGCAACTCCTTTTTCAATAACAAATGATCCTCTAACAACTGCAACGACAATTGTTCCTACAGACTCGTCTACAAAATCAGCAACCACTCCTTCCATCACTTTAACAAACAATAGTTCCATTGCATACACTTCTACAACTACAGCAACCACCAACAACGACGTCTCCACAGTCACCATCTATTATGACCCTGCAACGGTCCCTGTCTCCAGTAACTTTCAACAACAATCTCAGCAACAGTTTCAACAACAATCAAGCTTCAATCAATCACCACCAACATCCACCAAAAGTCATGTCACCATTTTCTATGATCCACATACAATAACGGTTCCAACCTCTGCTATAGTTAGTCCAGTCACCATCACGGTGCCAAGGCCCATTCCATATGACAAAGATAATGATGTACCATGGCATTATGGTGCAGACCTTTACTGCAACGGAGAAAAGGTCCTTCTTGATTCTTCAGTTCCTACCTCACAAGTGGATAATGTCGGGGGAGGCGGAGGCTTCACCCGAAGATGACGCCTCTTCGCGTCACAAGCTCCAAGAACTAATACTGAGGCAGAGGTTGTTGCCAAAGCCAAAGGAAAAAGTGTGATACCTGAAGAATCTGTATCAAAAGAGACTCAGAAATCATCCTTTTATCAGTATGTGGATGAATTTATGAGGATAATTAAAATAAGTGACTACAAAGTTGTGGATCAGCTCCACCAGACTCCTTCCAAGATCTCCATCTTATCCCTGCTGTTGTGTTCCGAAGCTCATTGGGATGCACTACATAAAGTCTTGCACGCTGCCTACGTGCCGGAGGAGATCACAGTGAATCAGCTTGAGACAGTGGTGTCCAATGTTTATGCTAGCCATGGGCTAGGTTTCACCAATGTTGACTTGACAACGGAAGGACGTCACCACAACAAAGCTTTACACATCACTTTGGAGTGTAAAGGAGTTGTGCTCTCTCATGTTCTTGTTGACACTGGGTACTCACTCAATGTCTTGCCGAAGAAAGCTCTTGTCAAGCTCGAATATGATGGTATAGCTCTCCGACCAAGCAATATGGTGGTCAGGGCTTTTGATGGCTCCAAGAGGTCTGTTCTTAAAGAGGTGGAAGTGCCTATGATAATCGGTCCACAAGTCTTTCAGACTACTTTCTATGTGATGGACATTCAGCCGGCCTACAGTTGTTTGTTGGGTCGACCATGGATTCACGCCGCTGGCGCAGTTATGTCGACCCTTCGCCAGAAATTGAAATATGAGTGGGAAGGACAGATTATCACCATCGGTGGTGAAGAGGATATCTTTGTTAGCCATCTGGCTACATACAAATACATTGAGATGGATGGTGAAATCCATGAAACCATGAGCCAGAGGTTCGAAGCGCTGAACGTCAATGAGGCAACGACTGAAGTATTTGCTGCATCCCAGGAGGATAGGATGGGTACTTCAATTGTCTCCTATCAGCAAGCCCGGAAGGTTGTTGAAGATGGAAATGCCCAAGGCTAGGGCAAGCTGCTGCCAGTGGAGAAGAAGGAGGACAGATTCAGTTTGGGCTACAAACCATTCCGACAAGATCAAGAAGAGGCTGCTAAAGAGCCCAAGTTCAACAGTGGGGGATGCTCACCCCAAATGTTGTTAACAACCTGGAAGATGAGGCGGAAAGCAACCTCAACCTGGAGAGCTGGATACGTCCAAGGATCCTAGGGCAACGAGTCCTTAACTGGTCTTCCTAGGAAATTATAAGGGTTACTCTTGCAGAGTAATTATTATTTCCTGCTTTTTTCAGCATGCATCAAGTCCTACATCTTGCCCAAGGTGTTAGGACTCATTTTGTAATAGGGCCATATTGTAATTTTATGCAAATGGATTATCAATGAATATCGGACATCTTTTGCAAACAAGTCTCTTTTTTCGTTCACTGTCTTTTCATTTTTCACTTTTGTACAAAACAATAGAATGGCAATGTTTTTTAAAATAAACAACTTCATTTTTACACTTTTTCTAAACAAGATTAAAATTGATCACTAAAACGAACAAATCTCAACCCTTGCAGAGATTATCCTCCAGATTGCACCAACAACAGCACTGCTATGACCTTGTATGACTTTGACAATCCAATTAATCAAGTTGATGAAGGGGTTGAATAAGACTATGAGTTACCTGAAGAGTTAGCCAGGTTGTTGAGGCAAGAAGAGAAAGTGATTACTCCTCATCAGGAGGAGGTTGAAACAGTTAATCTTGGTACCAAAGAGGATTTGAAAGAAGTGAAGATTGGGGCCAGCCTGCAAGATTCAGTAAAAGAACAACTTATCAACATGCTCCGAGAATATGTCGACGTCTTTGCTTGGTCCTATCAAGACATTCCAGATCTAGATACGGATATTGTTATGCACAAGCTACCCTTAAAAGAAGATTGCCCTCCAGTGAAGTAAAAGCTACGTCGTACTCGCCCGGATATGGCCATGAAGATTAAAGAAGAAGTACATAAACAGTGGGACGCCGATTTCCTTGTTGTAACTAGTTACCCCCCGTGGGTGGCTCACATTGTACCAGTGTCTAAGAAGGATGGAAAAGTATGTATGTGTGTGGATTACCGAGACCTGAACAGAGCTAGCCCGAAGGATGACTTCCCATTACCTCACATTGATGTATTGGTCGATAACACAACTCAGTTCTCGGTGTTTTCTTTCATGGATGGATTTTCTGGGTATAATCAGATCAAGATGTCACCCAAAGACATGGAGAAAACAACCTTCATCACACCTTGGGGCACATTTTTTTACAAGGTAATGCCTTTTGGACTGAAGAATACCGGTACGACTTATCAGCGGGCTATGGTAACGTTATTCCACGATATGATCCACAAAGAAATTGAATGCTACGTGGATGTCATGATTTCCAAGTCCCTTACTGAAGAAGATCATCTGGTAAATCTGCTGAAGTTTTTCAAGCGTCTGAGAAAGTATCAGTTGAAGCTAAACCCCAACAAATGCACATTCGGGGTACGTTCTGGTAAGCTGCTGGGATTTATCGTAAGTGAAAAGGGAATTGAAGTTGATCCTGACAAAGTCAAAGCAATTCAGGAGATGCCTGTACCTAGGACTGAAAAAGAAGTTCGAGGATTCCTGGGTAGATTGAACTACATCTCAATGTTCATATCTCACCTCACTGCAACCTGTGAGCCCCTGTTCAAATTGTTAAGAAAGGAACAAACGGTCAGGTGGAACGAAGATTGTTAGAAGGCTTTTGACAAAATCAAGGAGTACCTGCAAGAACCTCTGATTCTTATGCCTCCAGTTGAAGGAAGACCTCTAATAATGTACCTGACAGTATTAGAAGGATCAATGGGGTGTGTGCTAGGCCAGCATGACGAGTCTGGTCGAAAAGAGTATGCAATATACTACCTAAGCAAAAAGTTTACCGACTGTGAACAACGTTATTCACTGCTCGAGAAAACTTGTTGTGCTTTAGCGTGGGCTGCTCGCCGACTAAGATAGTATATGTTGACTCACACTACCTTATTAATCTCAAAAATGGACCCCGTCAAGTACATATTTGAGAAGCCAACACTTACCGGAAGGGTTGCAAGATGGAAAATGATTCTAACAGAGTATGACATTCAGTACACATCTCAAAAGGCCATCAAAGGCAGTGTACTGTCTGACTATCTAGCTGAGCAACCCATTGATGATTACCAGCCCATGAGATTTGACTTCCCTGATGAAGACATCATATACTTAAAAGCAAAAGACCATGAAGAGCCTGTTCACACTGAAGGGCCTGACCCAGAAGAAGAGTGGACAATGATGTTTGATGGGGCTGTCAATATGAATGGTCGTGGAGTTGGTGCAGTACTCATTACACCTAAAGGAGTTCATATGCCTTTCTCGGCAAAACTCACTTTTGCTTGCATTAACAACGAAGAAGAATACGAAGTATGTATCATGGGTCTTGAGGAAGCCATTGACCTCAGGATCAAGACATTAAATGTATTCGGAGATTCAGCTTTGGTGATCAATCAAACCAACGACAAATGGTACACTCACCAAGAGCATCTGATTCCATACCGTGACTATACGAGGAGATTATTGACTTTCTTCACAACGGTCAAACTTGAGTACATCCCTCGAGATGAAAATCAGTTCATAGATGCTCTAGCTACCATTTCCTCCATGGTCAAGGTTCAGACTGCCAATTATGTGCCTCGTATCTTAGTATCCAGACTAGACCGACCAACATATTTTTCTCTGTGGACATTGCTAAAGATGACAAGCCTTAGTTCCATGATATCAAAAGCTTCTTAGAGGATCAAACATACCCACCTGGGGCATCATCCAATGATAAGAAGATATTAAGAAGGTTGGTCGGTAGTTTCTTCCTTAATGCTGATGGTTCATTATACAAGCAAAACTTTGACATGGTGCTACTCATATGTGTTGACAAGAAAGAAGTAGACTTGCTGATGCACGAGGTGCATGAAGGATCTTTCGGTACCCATGCTGGGGGACATGCAATGGCTAAGAAATTATTAAGATCAGGTTACTACTGGATCACCATGGATACAGACTGTTGTGCCTATGCCAGGAAATGCCACAAGTGCCAGATCTATGCAGACAAAGTGCATGTGCCTCCAAACCCTTTGAACGTGACGTCTTCACCTTGGCCCTTCGCCATGTGGGGAATTGACATGATTTGAAAGATAGAACCAACTGCTTCAAATGGGCACAGATTCATCCTGGTGGCCATTGATTACTTCACCAAATGGGTTGAAGCAGCTTCGTATGCAAACGTCACCAGACAAGTGGTAGCCAGATTTCTGAAAAGAGACATCATCTGTCGATATGGAGTTCCCGAGCGAATCATTATTGATAATGGTTCCAATTTGAACAATAAGATGATGGCAGAACTGTGTCGGGACTTCAAAATTCAACATCACAACTCTTCTCCTTACAGGCCAAAGATGAATGGCGTTGTTGAGGCAGCTAACAAAAACATTAAGAAGATTGTGCAAGAGATGGTGGTTACTTACAAAGACTGTCATGAGATGCTACCATTTGCCTTGCATGGGTACCGAACCTCAATCAGAGTGTCTACTGGAGCAACACCTTATCAGTTGGTATACGGTATGGAAGTTGTCCTGCCTGTCGAAGTTGAGTTACCCTCCTTACGGGTAATGATGGATGTAAAGCTGGACGAAGCAAAATGGGTCCGATCTCAGTACAATCAGCTGAATCTGATCAAAGAAAAGAGATTGGTTGCAATCTGTCATGGGCAGTTATATCCGAAAAGGATGAAGAAAGCCTTCGATCAGAATGTCAGGCTTCGAGAATATCAAGTGGGAGATTTTATGCTGAAAAGACTTCTTCCTCCTCATTCAGACCACAAGGGCAAGTGGACTCCGAATTACGATGGTCCATTCATAGTAAAGAAGGTTTTCTCTGGTGGAGCACTGATGCTCACTACTATGGATGGTGAAAATTTCTTATCCCCTGTGAATTCAGATGCAGTAAAAAATACTTCGCATAAAATGACCCACTGGACATAAAAATAGAATGTAAGTCCAGGCCAAAATAGGGCATCCCGGCGAGTCAAAAACAGAATAAAAGACTCGGGGAAAAATAAGGGAAAATTGAAAAAAAATGTACACCCGTTGAGTTGAAAAGCCGCATTGGACAGCTCATGCAAAATTGGGTATCCCGGTGGATTAAAAACCCAAAAGGGAGATCCACGCAAAATCAGGGAATAAGCGAACAACTGCATTCTGAATTCGTCTGTATCGTTCACAACATGTTAAGCTTCGAAAGGATAAAGCATCGGTCAGAATCAACCTTCTTCAGAAAGCAAGATGAGAAGAATGTCAAGGTCATACAGGTCATAGCAAAGGAAGCTCACTGGAGCATCATCAGCATTGCCAATACATTTACTTTTCTCAAATGATAGCAATCTCCTCATTCCAGGGGATTTGTTTCTTTGATTGTATTTGCCAATTCAGGGCACCCAGATTAATAAAAACAGAACTTTCAGTCACATCTTGTTTTATACATTTTTGTTCGTTTGAAAAATGTCCAATATTCATGATATAGTAGTTGCATAAAACAAATGAGCCATTTTTAATAAATGCTTGCAGGGAATAAATTTACTTTCAGGAAAGCCTAACTCCTATGACGGAATCCGTTAAGGGATGCCCCGGGATACTTGTGCGTTTCTTTTGTCTTAACAGATTGCAGGTATTCATTATGCAACATGGGGCATATCAAGCATCAAATCCCCAGCATGCTACTTCCAGGAAGTTACCTCCTCCACAAGCAGGATCTCCCAAGCAATATCTAAAATGCTTTTCCTCAGCGAAGTTGCCAAAGACTCCTCATCCACATGTACGAGTCTACTCAACAGGAGCTTCCCCAGCCGAGATCCCCACCAGAATACCAGATCTCTCATCCTCAGCAAGGATAAAAGAACCATCTCCCCGCAGAGTTTCCACCCTCTCCCCAGAAGAGCAATGCCTGAACTCTTACACAACAAAGCGACGAACGTTTCCTTTTCCCCGGCTGGGTTCTCCTTATGGGTAGATCTACCAAAGATCTATTTCCCTAAGCAGAGCTATGTCTCCAGACAGATCCATCGATCTCTTCCCCAGTCGGGTTATTCTTCCAAGCAGATCAGCCCGAGATCTTTATCCCAGCGGGATCCGAATCCCGGGTCGGTTTCCCTTTGCATAATCATAGCATTTGCATCATATTCACCAAATAAGCGTAGCATTCCGTCTAATACGGAGCATTACGGAAAAAATAAAACATTTGCATGATCATAAGTCAGGTTCGAGCCAGTCACTTGCAATTACCATCAGTATTTCATCGGCAATGTATATAAAAACTCATATCCCCTGCAGATAAAAGCCAAAGCGTCCCCTTTGCACTCTTCAACACAAATTCCTGTTCATATTAATATATACCCTTTTTGACACTCGTTTGTGTCGTCTTATCCCCCACAAGTCGCCAGAATACCTTTTGCACTCTCAAATACAGATACCTATACATACTCTTTTGACACTCGTCCGTGTCATCCTTCCCCAGCATTGTTGTCAGAGCACCTTCTGCAAACAAATACTTGTTTATAACACAATATTTTCGACACCCGTCCGTGTCATCCTATACCCACAGAAAGCCAAAGCACATCCTTTGCATTCCCGAAACTGATGTATGTTTATATAGTACATATTTGACACTCGTCCATGTCATACATTCCCCAGCAGATCGAACACTCATCCGTGTCTTGCTCATACTTCACCAATAAACCATTACTCACTCACTTATACAGAAGTCCTTGATACTCGTCCGTATCTTGTTTATATATTACTCCTCAACAGATCTGACACTCATCTGTGTTCTTTGTTAACCAGTTGGTACTCGTCCGTATCATCATCTTTGAACACACGTCAGTGTTTGTTTCTACTGATACTCGTCTGTATCATGGTCCTAAGGATGCTCGTTCACATCTTTAATCTATACACATTGTCAAACACTTATACATTTTTTTCTTAAGCGTAAGCACTTGTCTGTGTTTACCATTCCCCAGTAAGTCACCAACAAAGCAATTTTCTTCTATCTGACATTCATCTTATGTCGTGATACTCTCGGCAGCCATCCCCTGCAAGGTGATCGTCCTTCATCTTTGGATGACCGTCCCTCATCCCTTTCCCCAGTGGGGTCCCCATTAGTGGAACATTTTTCTATCTAACATTCGTCCTATGTCGTGATAAAGAGCAGCCGTCCCCTGCTAGGTGATCGTCCTTCACCTATGATGATCGTCCTTCATCATTTTATCCAATGGTCGTCCCCATTGTTGACCTTGTTATCCGACATTCGTCCTATGTCGTGATAAACCCTGAGAGCTGTCGTACCCTGCTAGGTGATCGTCCTTCACCTCTTGATGATCGTCCTTCATCATGCTTATCCGATGGCCGTCCCCATCGTCGACCTTTTCTATCTGACATTATCCTATGTCGTGATAAAGAGCAATCGTCCCCTGCTAGGTGATCGTCCTTCACCTTTGATGACCGTCCCTCATCAATATTTCATTTATTCTTTAAACCGATGGCCGTCCCCATCGTTGTTCACCCTTTACTTTGCAAACCTGATGGCCGTCCCCATCATTTCCTTTACTTTAATCCCCAGAGAGTCTTGTTTCTTTACCTGATGGCCGTCCCTGTCATGGTCTCTTTATTTCCCCAGCTTGTTTGTCATCCTCGTCATTACTTGGTTTACCGTTTATCCCCAGCAGTCGTCCTCTGCTCGATGGTCGTCCTCCATCATTTTATTTGATAATCATACTATACTACCTTTTGCAATTTATATCCCTTTTCTTCTTCTATCCAGCAAGTGCAAATTTTGGACGGTCTTTAGTATTCAACCACAAGTTATCTTGTTTGTCTATTAAGCCAGGCGCTTACACCCTGCACAAATAACTCATGTTTGAATAGGGGAAGCTGTAAACACCCCAAATTTCCCCTCACTCATATCACACCATGGCTTGTGATCTTTCATTTTTTGCATAAGCATAATCATACCGCTTCATATAGCATATTTGTTTCATCTGCATAGTTCAAGTTCACCTGCATCTAGGGTTTGTGATCACAGCAATCCAAGAATCCATCTGAGCCATCTGAAAGACATCAAAGTGTTCCAAGAGGGTCCATGTGTGTTCTATCATCATATTATGATCCTCAAAGTTCATGGAAGTCAAGAGATCACAAGAACTGGCAAGGCATGGAAGCAGAGCTAGGGTTTTCACTACACAGATGACCAAAATTAGGGTTTTGGTTTCAGAGGCCTTAACACCAAATTTTTGGGCCATTCTTGTTTATAATTTTCTTAAGTTATTATAAGGATCATATGTACCAAGTTTGATGAAGAAATTCATTGTGGAAGTCATTTGTTCATTGGGTAACTTCTTGAGCAAGTAAAGTCAAAATCAGGGCATCTAAGGCCCCCAACAATGGAACCAAAGGGGTATTTTCATCAAATTGAAGTTCTATGATCTTTATTTGATCTTAGAAGAGGTTAGAAGTTCACAATATTGAATAATTTTGAGCCATTTGCAAACTTGCCAAAAATGGAAATGACATGTAATGGAAACTTTCCATTTTGGGAAAGTTTTTCAACCTCCTCTTTCTCAACAAAAAATGTTTCAAATGAAAAATTCTTGATCATGAAAGTTGTAGATTAGGTCTTTCCCTTTTCAAAAAGTACAAGAACATGTCTTGATTCATCCTTTCAAAGTTGGCAAAAATCCTAAAATTTCAAGTTTCTTGTCAAAGAGGGATTTTGCAAATTGGCATATTCAAGCATTATAATGACTTCTAATAGGCACAAATATTTCACAATATGTCAAGACAACCTCTAAATATCAGAATTGGCCCAAGTTTTCATTGCTTTCATGGCTTGAACTTCAAGAAATCAAGAAAGGGCCAAAACCTTCAAGAATTGCAAAATGGTATGAAACTCTTCATCCACTTGTGCCAACACATCAGAACCAATTCCATGGCTCTCCATAAAGTCAGTTGAGGCCAGACACCCAAAGAAAGCAGGCCTGCACCATGCCCATACCTCAAAGTACAAAATCTTGACTTTTTTCAAAAGCTCCCATACCAATCACACTATGCCACCACCCACTTTCTGAACACTCTCATTGGCCTATACTAACCTTATGGAACATATTTCATAAAACACAAGCAGCTGAATCATCCTAGAACTCTGAATCCCCAAAACTTGTCAAACACTTCCCTTCTTCGAAACTCAAGAACCAACCACTGAAACTTCAATTTTCTTTCACGAATCATCTCCACATAACCTAAGGATCACAAAGCACCCATCACCATAGCCTGAAACATCCCCAAACTCAAACACGATTTCTGCAACCTCAGAACTAAAACTCACAAAGGAGGCCAAATAAACTCATTCCAAGCATCACAGTAGGCTCAGAGAGATCAAAGGAATTGGTTTGCACAAAAGAAAGGGTCAGAAAGCTCAAGAAATGAAAGCTCAACCTCAGGTAGCTTCAAGAACATTTTTTCCAGAACTCCCATTTTAAGTTTCTAAATGATTCCTTATGCTTTACTGATCACCATGATATGATTTGTTTTGAAAATGAGTGAAAAATGGCCATGTATGCTTGTTCTGAAATTTTGCCCGTGAAACTTGTTTGATTCGATTCTTGCTTTTGATGAAATATAAATGATATATGATGATGGATTCTTGTTTGGGGAGGGTGTTAGATCATTTCTGGAGATTTAGAGGAGTTAATTTGACCTAGGGAAGAAGTTGGGATTTTTGGGTAGCCGGAGAAGATGAACGGAGCTAGCTTCGATCACCTGAAAGTGATTAGGGTTCTAATTAGGGTTTAGTTTCCAGTTTGAATGGTGGCCATTGGATCTGTTTTGCCCGCGTGCGTGGATGGCTGAGATTGAGTCATTAAACCCTAAATAGAATTAATTAAATTAATTAGGTTTAATTAGTCAGGAGTGATCTGGACCACACAATCACGCGCGCAGTCAACCCTCCCCCCTTGAGTTTGAATCTCAGCCCTCAGATGCGTTTACTTTGCATTTTATTCATTTTATTTTCATTTTATTCTATTTCTTTTGCATATTTATTTTAAAATATCAAAACTCATCCAAAAAATATGAAACTTTGCATTTCTGTTTTAAATATTTTTCTTCACCTGAAAACATTTTTATTTTTATTTTTTGCAATAAAAAAGTATTTTTAAAATATTTAATTGTTATTTTTAATTAATTAAAGTCTTTTAATTAATTAAAAATAGATTTAGGTTTCTAAAAATCACCAAAAAAATCATGAATCATCCCATTGCATTTGGAAACAATTTCAAACTCTTCACACAAATTTCTTTTTAGGTTTGATCATAGTTTGTGAATTTTCTTTGAATTAAGGGTCAATAAAATAATATTTTTGAACCCTAACTTAAAAAAATCATTTCTGCCTAACCAAGAAGAGTTTGAAGATGATTCTTTTTGCATTGTCTTGCATATTACATGTAGTTTATAGGACATTTATCTCATAATTTTATCTTGTATTTTCAATTTGATTTGCATTTTATTCCTTTGAACCACCTAAAAAACCTTAGAAACTTAGGAAATTCATAACTTATGATTGGTTAGGCTTCTGACCTTCTCCTTTGGGGTGTGATCTAGTATGGGATTAGGGTTTGTTTGAGTTTGATTTCAAATTTTTATCATGTCATATGCTTCTGTTTTGTTCATTTGCATCTCATACTTCCATATAACCCTAATTTTTCATGTTCATTTGCACTCATTTTGCATATGCATCCTTACATGAACTTGCCATGACATCTTAGGACATATTAGGAAATGTTAGAACCATGCTTGATCATTTCTTCATTCATTTGCCATGATTTGCATTCATTTCATTAACTTTCATGTGTTTTCAAACTTCAAAGAATGCTTTCATTTGCATCTCATCTTTGTATGATCATACATATGCATTTTGTATGCCTTTGCATCATCTCACATGACATTTACATTTCATAAACACTTCTGACTTTGGTCATTTCATCTCATATCATCTCATTTCATTTCTTTTCTTTATGCTTTATACCTTATGCATTCATGCTAACCTTTCAGGTGGTAAGTTACTTTGAGAAGTGGATTTTCCTTCACTTCTCACTTCTTTTCATCTCTTTCATGTGCATTTTACTTGTCTCTTAAGTGAACTTGTTCACTTGTGTTCCATCTCTCTCACTTTCTTTCTTTAAGTTACTTATCTTCTTCATTGAAGTAAGTAACTTATTCTTCTGCTTCATCCTCCTTTCTTCTGCTTCTTCCATTGTTGGCTTACTTGAAGATCTTTCTTAAGCCTCACAAACCATAATTAGGGTTGTGATTAGTCCCCCCTAGCTTTTTACCTTTGAGTCTCCTTGAGTCTCTCTTCTCATCTCAATAATCAGAGACTAAACTCTTAAAGTTTTAGGACTTTGGAATTAGGGTTATGCCTGCATCCTTCTCTTAGGATGGAGTGTATAACTTTAATCCTAAGTGTTAAACCTTTAATTTGTTTAAACCTCTTAATCAAATCATCTTAATAATCACTAAGACTTCATCTTGTAACTTGTGCCTTACATTAGGGTTCTAATTCTTCCTTATGGTTAAGAAGGACTAACCCTAGTGTTTAATGGACAAGTCCCCCTCAAGTTGTCTTACAAACCATAAAATCCACTTCTTAATCTCATCCTTTAATTAAAATCCACTTAATAAAGGCTTGTTATATAATGAATTTAATCCCTAACCATGGATTAAGTTGAGGTATCTTCCTCAGCTTAAGTGTTCTCATCTATTATCCTTCTATTAGGATGGTGTAATGAGCCCACTAATCTGTGATTAGAGATTAAACTCATTACTTAACACTAAACAAAAACCCAAAAACATCTAAATAATCACAAGTAGGGTAATGATATCAATCCTACATCATCATGGTAATTAAGTTGAGATGCTTATCTCATACTTAAGTAGGCTCATTATCCCTAATCAGGGAGGATATAATGAGTTTACAAGCCCTTGATTTAGGCTTAAGCTCATCAAATTATGCAAAACACCAAAGCAATAACAAAACTGAAAACACAAAAACAAACAATAATCGTCTCCTTCGGGATTATTTTCTCATCATCCTCATTCATAAGCGAGAACTTTCTTCTTCCGTCTAATACAAGACAGTTAGCACTCGAGTCAGACGAGTCATACACTTGAGCATAGACAAACAAGCAGTTCATAGTCAAATTTATCTTTCCAGTCTCTTTGAGTCGAACTACGGTGTTCTGACTTCCTCATTGCACGAGAGGATACGTAGGCATAACTTAACTGTTATCGAACAAAAGTCTCTTTGTCTCCCCCCTCTTTCAGCATTCTTTTCAAGCCTCAGTTTCGGAGCACTCACCCTTTTTGCACAGAAACTTGTAGATTCTTTTCCAGATTTTGCACACAGATAACACATACCCTACCCATTTAAACACAATCTTGTAAGCGTGGATCCCGTCGAGTACGACGGACAATCTGGGTGCTAATACCTTCCCAGGTTGTAACCAACCCCCTTTCTCAGTTTCTCTGGTTCGCAACCGTCTTATCCATTTCTTTCTAGGTTTATGCAGCATTACCTTTCCTTCGGGATAAAAATGCCTAGATGGCGACTCTATTCACTTCATTTCATCTTCTCTCTTCGCCGACCGTTCGTGTATGTACCCTATCTGACCCGGTGTCTTTTCGGGGGAGTGACACCCACAGCTTGTAATCATGTCCTTGCCCTTGGTGCTTTGAGTACACCACCTGATGTCTTCTGAAGTGAGAGCAATCATTCTCTTAGCCCAATTTCTTAACTGATGAGGATTCAAGAATGTTTTTGTCTTCGGCATGTGTCTCAATAACCAATAGTAGAAGAGAGGTGCACAACATCTGACTAGTCTTCCCCTTTGCTTCTCATTTCTCTGATGCACTGAGTAGTAGAAATCCCCCAGCAAGGTAGGAACTGGATTCTTCAGCAGGAAGAGGTGGATAGCATTCTCTCTTACAAACTTAGGCTCGTCTGCAAACAAGATGATTCCATATATACTAAGAGCCAGGAGAGCACAAACAGTTTCGCACTTCCCAACTGCAACATGACTGGTGGCCTGAGTGATCAAGAAGTCCAAATGGAGGCCTGGGATTCCAGCCTTGGTGGTCATATGTTGATCAATGATGGTGGCTTCCAAATGCATAGCCTTAGCTATGTTTTCATTCCTAGGAGCAGTCATCTCAGGGTTGAAAGGGATTCCCCTCCTAATAGGGACACCTAACAACATGGAAAACTCTACCAACAAAGGACCCAACTGAAAGTCTGGGAAAGTGAAACATATGAAAGAAGGGTCATAAAACTGAAGGCAAGTGTGAATCATGCTCCTTTATAATGCATCCAAGTCCATGATCATGTCCATAATACCACCATAATGTTCCCTGAATAAAGAGACATGATCAGGAGTGATAAGTGCCTGAATCTGTCTGATGCCTACTAGGGAGAGCTCAAAGAAATGATAAGTGATGTTGCTCTTCCTGGATGAGTCCATACTGACAATGGATGCTGAATGAAGATAACTGAGGAGAAATGCTGATGAAGACAACTGGAGAAGATATCAGCTGAAGAAGATCTCTAAGGAAGATAACTGATGAAGATGGCTGAGCAGAAGAACAGTCAAAACCAAAACAAAGAAGATGTGGATACCCTGTAAAACAAATAGACAAATGTTAAAATGATGCAAAATTATGTATGCAGAATGATATGAAAGGGTTTGTGATCAGGTGCTGGATATGTTATCTGCTTTGATAGGGTCCATGAGTGTTCATAAGTCCGGATGAATGTCTGAGAACCTGTAACCAGGTGGGGGACTCAAATAAAGAGTCACAAGTCCAGGGTTTCATAGAATCAGTCCAAAATAGTGTAACCTTAAAACAATATCAATAATAGGGTATGTTGAGGCCAAGGGTTCCTACAAACCTATAAAGATCTCAACCCACTCATAGGTATTGTTCTAGAACAAGGATCCTCAGACTTTGATCTATTATGAGAAGTGTAAACACTTTTAACCCAGAGGTACAATGTTTACATTAATCATAAAGAATCCTCCTTTAATTCACCTCAGATGCTGAAGGTCATCTAAAAAGGTCATCCAGACTTAACAGGCTTCCCATATAGCCCTAGTACTACAGGAAATCTGTAGCACAGAGTTCTCAAGAAGAAACCCATGTCTGAACCGTGTTTCATATTTTCGCACCAGACCGAAATGGAATGGGAAAGAATATGAAGCCACTCTAATCCTATGTGTCACTCAGGCTCTCGGTGTGGAACCTTTCTCACTGAGATACCCCTCCCACCAAGGTAAACCAACAAATCCAGCACATGATATGATGACAATAATATGAAATGCATAAACAATAAATGAAAGTAATAAATAAAGTTGTACAGAAAGCAATAAATAAGGCAATAAACAAGAAGCACACATAACACCCCCATAAACACAAATCAAACAAGCGCTAGGAGAAACCCACAAAAAGAAACAGAAGCCCTGGTTGCAAGATACTTCCCCAACAGAGTCACCAAGTTGTCGCTCCCGGAGAAGACACTAGGTCCCACGGTGCAGACGCGAATGGTCGGCGAAAGAGAAAGGGTTGAATAGAGTCATCAGCTAAGCATTTTTATCCCGAAGGAAAGGTAAAGCTACATAAACCTGGAAAGAGATGGATAAGACGGTTGTGAACCAGAGAAACTGAAAAAGGAGGTCGGTTACGACCTGGGAAGGTATTAGCACCCAGATCGTCCGTCGTACTCGACGGGATCCACACTTACAAGATTGTGTTTAAAGGGGTAGGTGTATGTGTTATCTGTGTGCAAAAGCTAAAGAAAGAAAATACAGGTGTCAGTGCAAAAGGTGAATTGCTCAGGAAATGAGGCTTAGGAAAAAATGCTGAAAGAGGGGGAAGACACAGAGACTTTTGTTTGATAACTGTTAAGTTATGCCTACGTATCCTCTCGTGCAATGAGGAAGTCAGAACACCGTAGTTCGACTCAAAGAGATTGAAAATGAATTGATTGTGAACTGCTTGCTTGTCTATGCTCAAGCGTATGACTCGTCTGGCTCGAGTGCTAACTGTCTTGCATTAGACGGAAGAAGCGAGTTCTCGTTTGTGAATAAGTGTGATGAGAAAAGAATCCCGAAGGAGACGATTATTGTTTGTTTTTATGTTTTCAGTCGTTTATTGTTTTTGGTGTTTTGCATAGGATTATGAGCTTAAGCCTAAATCAAGGGCTTGTAAACTCATTATATCCTCCCTGATTAGGGATAATGAGCCTACTTAAGTATGAGATAAGCATCTCAACTTAATTACCATGATGATGTAGGATTAAGATCATTAACCTACTTGTGATTATTTAGATGTTTTTGGGTTTTTATTTAGTGTTAAATAATGAGTTTAATCTCTAATCACGTATTAGTGAACTCATTACACCATCCTAATAGAAGGATGATAGATGAGAACATTTAAGCTGAGGAAGACTCCTCAACTTAATCCATGGTTAGGGATTAAATTCATTATATAACAAGCCTTTTATTAAATGGATTTTAATTAAAGGATGAGATTAAGAAGTGGATTTTATGGTTTGTAAGACAACTTGAGGGGGACTTGTCCATTAAACACTAGGGTTTGTCCCTCTTAACCATATGGAAGAGATAAAACCCTAATGTAAGGCCAAAGTTACAAGATAAAGTCTTAGTGATTATTAATGTGTTTTGATTAAGAGGTGTAAACAAATTAAAGGTTTAACACTAAGGATTAAAGTTATACACTCCATCCTAAGATAAGGATGCAGGCATAACCCTAATTCAAAGTCCTAAAGCTTTAAGAGTTTAGCCTCTGATTAAGAGATGAGAAGAGAGACTCAAGGAGACTCATTGGTAAAAAGCTAGGGGGACTATATACAACCCTAAAAGTTATCATGCTTGGATATCCTATGGTTTGTGAGGCTTAAGAGAAATGATCTTCAAGGCCACCAAGGAAGAAGCAGATGAAAAGAGAAGGAGGAAGAAGAATAAGTTACTTACTTCCTGAAGAAGATAAGTAACTTAAAAGAAAGAAAGTAAGAAGGAGGGAGCATAAGTGAAGCCAGTTCACTTCAAAGACAAGTAAATATGAAAATGAGAGGAAAGAAGAGGTGGGAGGTGAAGGCAGATCCACTCCCAGATAACTTACCAAAAGTTCCTGAAAGGTTAGTATGAATGCATAAGACATGGAATGAAAAGAAATAAGACAAATGAAGGTGCAAAGACCAAAGTAAGAAGTGAATATGCAATTTAAATGTGTTATGACATGATGCAAAGTCATATAAGATGGATATGAATGATCATACAAGGATGAGATGCAAAGGAAGCATGTTTAGAAGTATGAAAACCCATGGATGTTCATGAAATGTAATGGATGCAAAGCATAGAAAATGAATAAAGAAATGATCAAACAATGTTTCAAACATGTACTAAGATGTCTAATATGACATACAAAATAATGGAATGGCATGGCAAGTTCACAAGTTCATGAAATGTAAAGGAGAATGCAAATGAACATGCAAAATTAGGGTTTTAAGACAACATGAGATGCATATGACCAAAACAGAAGCATTCACCAAGATAAAAAATTGAAATTTAGCTCAAACAACCCCTAATCCCATATAAGATCACACCCCAAAGGAGAAAGTCAGAAGCCAATCCTAGTGGAAGTTATGAAATTTCTAAGTTAACTAGGGTTTTTGGGTGCTTCTAAAGGGAAAATGCAAATCAAATTGAAAATGCAAGATAAAAATATGATATAAATAACCTAGAAACTATATGCAATATGTGAAACAATGCAAGAAGAACCAAGTTCAAACTCATCATAGTTAGGCAGAAATGAATTTTTCAAGTTAGGTTTAAAAAATGTGAAATTTAAGAACCCTAATTCAAAGAAAATTGTGAAAATGTGATCAATCCTAAAAAGAAATTTGTATGATGAGTTTGAAAATAATTCTAAATGTTTAATAATTCTTCATGATTTTTTTGGTGGTTTTTCGAAACCCAAATGCATATTTAATTAATTAAAATCAATTAATTAATTAAATAAAACATTTAAATATTTTAAAAATATTTTTTTAATGCAAAAAATAAAATAAAAAATTATTTTAGGTTAAGAAAAATATTTAAAACAAAAATGCAAAGTTTGAGATTTTTTTGATGGTTTTTGCTATTTTTAATAAAATGAACAAAGAAATGAAAATAAAATGAAATAAAAATGAAAATAATGGAAAGTATGAAGATCCAGTGGTCCAGATTTGAACTGGGGGAAAAGGTGTTGACTGCGCGCGCTATCCAAGGGTTCAGGTTCATTCTGGAATTTTATTTAATTAATTATAATTAATTAAATTAATTAAAATATTAGGGTTTAAGTGGATGCATCTTGGCCCTCCAAACACGCGGTAAATAGAATCTAATGGCCTACATTCAAACTGGGAAGATTAGCCCTAATCACAGACCCTAAGCACTCTCAGGTGACCGGAGCAAGCTCCGGTCATCTTCTTTGGTCACTCTTCCACCCAACTCCCTCAAAACCCCATAAAAACGCATCAAACTCTCCAAAAATGATCAATGAACAACATTAAACATGAATCCAGCAACAAACAACATTTATATTCCATCAAATTCATGAATCGAAGAAAAACGGAAAATTGCACAAAACTTTCAGAAGCTAAATACATGTTTGATACTCAACCATTTTCAAAAGTAAAGACATCGGCATGATCAGAGAAACATGTAGATTGATATTGTAACTTAAAAAAAGAGTTCTGGAAAAAAGTTCATGATGATACCTGAGATAAAGCTTTCTCAACCTGAGCTTTCTGGACCTCTCCTTGGTGCAAAACCACTCCAATGACCCCCCTTGTGCTTCTGAAAGGCTTTAAACAAATTTGTATGGCTTAGTTTATGAGTTTCAGTTCTGAATATGCAGAAATCTTGTTTGTGTTTGGGCTTGTTTCAGGCCATGGCAAGGGGCGGGAAATGATCCTTAGGTTATGTGGAGTTGAATGGTGAAAGAAATATTGAGTTTGAGTGGCTGAGGAGTGAGTTTCGAAAGCTTGAAGGTTTTGGAATTTTTTTAGCAATATGACTTGTGGGATGTTTCAGGCTTGTGTGTTGTGTGAAATGGCTTGCATAATGTTAGCATAAGAGGTATTGATTGGTCCAGAGAGTTGTTGTGGCTCAGTTTGATTGGTATGGGCCAAGTTGCAAAAATATCAACATTGTGTACTTGAGGTATGGGCATGGTTCAGAGTTGGCTTTAGGGGTGTCTTGGCCTCATCTTGATTCATGGATGGCCCTAGGATGAAGTTTATGCAGTTGGAACACTTGGATCAAGAGATGTCATGTGCTTTGCAAATTTCCAACATTGAAGATTTTGTGAAAATGGCTTAATGAAACTTGCCATCCAAGGCATAATTCTGGTCCAAATGCATTGCACTATGTTTGTATGATGTTTAGAAGTCAATTAGAGGTCATGAAATGGCTTAGAAGTTGAATTTGCAAAATTCCCTCTTTGGTGCACACTTGAAAATTATAGGATTTTTGCCAACTTTGAAAGGCCATATCTTGAGTTCAAGGATGAATCAAGACATGTTATTATACTTTTTGAAAATGGGAAGACATAATATACAACTTTTATGTCCAAGAATTTTTCATTTGAAGCATTTTTGGTCATGAAAGAATAGGTTGAATATCTTTCCCAAAATGGAAAGTTTCCATTACAAGTCCTTTCCAAAAATAGCAAGTTTGCATTTGGCTCAAAATTCTTCAACTTTGTGAACTTCAACCACTTCTAAGATCAAATAAAGATCATAGAGACTCAAAATGATGATGATGACCCTTTGGTACCCTTGTTGGGGGCCTCAGATGTCCTGATTTTGACTTTACTTGCTCAAGAAGTTACCCAATGATCAGATGACTTCCACATTGAATTTCTTCATCAAACTTGGTACACATGATCCTTATAACATATTAAGACCATTAGAAGTAATAATGACCAAAAAAATTGGGATTAAGGCCTCTGAAACCAAAACCCTAATTTTAGGTCATCTGTGTAGGAAATCTTCAGTCTGCCTCTATGCCTTTGCCATGCTTCGTGATCCTTTGACTTTTATGAACTTTGGGGAGTATATTATGATCACGGAACACACATGGAGCCTCTTGGAAAGCTTTAAGACCATTGGGATTGCTCAGATCACTTCTTGGATTGCTCAGATCACAAACCCTATATGCAGATGAAATGAAACTATGCAGTGGATATGATATGCTTATGCTAATGCAAAAATGAAAGATCACAATCCATGGTGTGAGAAAAAGTGAGGGAAAATTTGAGGTGTTTACACATATCTGCCATCTCACGATCCAACAATGGGGGTTGAACCATGGCAGCAAGCTGGTGCCATCTCTGAGCATATTCCTTAAAACTCTCTTTTGTAGTCTGAGACATACTCTGCAGCTGAGTACTCTTTGGAGGAATGTCCATATTGTACTGGTAGTGCTTGACAAAATCCTCAACTAGCTCTTTCCAACTCCTGACAAAAGCCTGACTCAACTTCATATACCACTCTTGAGATGCCCTAGTTAGGTTGTCTTGAAATTAATACATCCATAGCTTTTCATCATCAATGTGAGCGACTATCCTTACCACGTAAAATTGCATATGAGTTTTAGGACATGTAATGCCATTACACTTGTCGAAGGACGGTGGCTTGAACTTATGTGGAATTCTCACCCCAGGGACCAGAGCTAAGTCAAAAACATCAAAGCCAAAAGTATTCTGAGATTTAATATATCAGATTTTCTCATCCATTTCCTCAAACCTCCTGTTCACCATAACATTCTGAGCATTCATCTCTCTATCAATCAAGGTAAACTGATCCTCTTTCCCGTCCATCTCCTCATGATGGACATAATAAGCATTACGACTATTCTCTCCGCCCGGAGCTCCAGTTGCATTCACGATAGGGATGACCTGTGGGTTGCCTTGTGGAGTAGAAGCACCATTCAAATTTCCCTAATTGCCTCCAGAATTACCTTTTGGATTTTCCTGTTGTAACACCCCAAATTTTCCCTCTCCTGTTTAGCATCATAATCATCATAAGCATGTCATGTCCTTAGCATTTTTTTCATAGAAAGATGAAGCATAAAACTTTCATATTCTAGCATAAGGCATATTATCAGTCATCCGGGAAATTTGAAGCACTACAAGTCAAAGTCAAGGCAAACTATGTATCATGTTCAAGGCCCTAAAAAGGGATTGAGGATCAAAATCAGGTCAAAACGGTTAGCGTCGGGTTACTCTTGAGGTTTCCCACCAAAAGGAGGGAGAATTCAAAATTCACTGGCGTTAACCGTTTAACGGCTGCGAATTTTGAATTCCAACAGCAAATTCAGCATGTGTTTTGGCTCCAAATTTCCAATTTTCTGATTTTTTTTTATTCATTTGAATTATGGAGAAGGATCTAGATCATTAATCAAAGCCTAGTTCCATTGCTAAATCCTAATCACTTTCCCAAACCATGTTTTTTGGATCCCAAGCCTAGATTTTGGGCCCCAAACCTAAACCATATTTAATCCATTTCCCTCCAAACCAAGAGAGAGTTCTCTCATTTTTTCACTTCTCATTCTGAATTTTCATTCTTCTCTCTCACTATTCTCTCATTTTCTCTCCCATATTTTCCAAATTCACCAAGAGTTCCTCTTTGGAGATCACATAACCTTGTCTTAAGGTGTGTAGATCTTGGAACTAGACCTCCATCTATAGCTCATTTGCATCATTTTGCTGGTTTAATTGGTGATTCAGATCTAGTTTGGGATTTAGAAGTGCTTTTGGATCCAAAATTCTGCATCAAGACCCTTTGCTTGCATTTATTTTGCATGGAATGTGAAGCTTAGCACCGGATCTTCAAAGATCTCCGCGAGATCTCTCATTTCCAGCTCAAACAACAATTACCAAAGCATACCTCAGCTTTGTAGGTTGGTTAATTTCAGATCTAGCTCTGTTTTTATCTTATTTGCATGCGTGTGCTTTAGATCCACCATGTGGTTGTGTATTTGCTTGTTTTGCTTGAATTGATTGGTTGATTTGTAGCCGGATCTATGTGTTAATGTTCATGAGCTTGATGATGCTAATTAATGTGAATTGATCCATTTATTTCATGCATAATTGATTGTTGGTCTGGTGTGTGATTATTTGGATAAACTGGTTTTGAGCTGATTTTCTGCAGGAATTGTTGTTGTTTTGACAGTGTTAACCGATTAACGCTTTGGTTAACCGGTTAACGCATCCTTTTTTTGTGTAATTTGCTGCAGGTTTGACATGGTTAACCGGTTAACGCTTTGGTTAACCGGTTAACACTGAAGCAGAATGCCATTTTGGAGCTGTTTTGAGCTTGTTTAATCCCCTTACATGTTTTAATTGCCATGGATCATTGTATGATCATTGAATATGATAGTTTAGGGTGATTTGCTTGCTGGTTGATGTATGCTTCCATGTTCTCGACGTGTAATTCATGAATTTGCAAAGCTTGGCATGTTGTATGATCTTTGTTGATGTGAGCTTTGAGTATGCCATGTCCATGATTATGTTGATGAACATATGCTGGATTTTTGCTAACACTTGCAGGGGCTTATGGTAAGATAAGTGTGGATGTTCATCCACATTTCAACTCTTCATCTTTCCTTTTTAAGTTGCTTTCTCTTTGTGTTTTGATGCGCCTTATGCCATCATGTGATGCAACTCTTTTCTTCCCCCTTTAGAAGCAACTTATCTCCTTTAGAGGAGTAAGTGGCTTGCTAGCTTTCTTTTCCTCTCTTTTGCTCCTCTTTGGTTCTTCTTTTCTCTTAGGATAGTTGAAACCTCACTAACCTTAGGACCACTTTTTGCATGCTAACATTAGGATTAGTCTTTCCCCATTAGACTTTTGCCTTTTTGCTTCTTTGGTTCTTTCTCTTCTCATCTCAAAAACAAAACCTAAAAAACATTAATAAAGAAAGAAGTGACTTCTTGCATAATAGCCTTATTCCATGGGGCATATGTATTCATTTCATCTTGGAATAGTGCATTTGTCTAGCATGATGCACAAGTCGGATCATGAAGTCATCTTCATCAAGAAAAACCCTAAAAAATACTTCTTTATTTTAATCACTAAGATACTTAATAAATTCAACAAGTCAATGAAATTAGGCCTTTTCCCTTGGAAACAAGTCTTGGATAAAGTCTCCTTACTTGGTATGCTTGTTATATTATTCCATCTTGGAATGTAGTAGAAAGTACACATTCCATGGAAAGGAGCTTGAGTTCATTCTTTTGTGCCACACCAAATAAAAAAAACTCATAAAAAACACAAACAAACAATAATCGTCTCTCCTTCGGGAATTCTTTTCTCATCTCCTTCGCTCTGTTCGCGAACTTACTCCTACTTGTCACTTTTCAAGACGGTAAAGCACTCGTCGTCTGAGCCTACAACACCTAAGCATTGACATAGGCAGTTCAAGCCTTAATTCACAAGCAATCTTTCCACCCCTAGTTAGGGGAACTACGGCGACTCTGATCCTCATGTCCAGATGAGGTACGTAGGCAGCGGGGTAGGGCCTGTTCGAGCAAATCTTTATTTTCCCTACATTTTTCCTCTTTGTTTTCTTTTCAGTTCTTTTCTCATTCCAGTTTCAGTTTCAGTTTGGCAGCAGCTTTATTTTCTTCACCCTTTGAAATAGTTTCTTTGCAAGCGTGGATCCTGTCGGGTACGGCGGACGATTTGGGGTGCTAATACCTTCCCAGGTTGTAACCGACTCCTGAACCTAGTCCCTTTGGTTCGCAGGACCCGTGTCCTTCCTTTATTTTCTTCTGGTTTGTGCAGCATTACCATTCTCGTTTCTTCGGGATAAAAATGCCTGGATTGCAACTCTAACCTTTTCCGCGCCACTTTCATGTTTGTACCAGGATGGAAATCCGGGGAGCGACAGCTGGCGACTCTGCTGGGGATGGAGCCCAGAATCTCTGGTTTCCCTTTGAGAGTCTCTCCTAGCGCTTGCATTTTTCTGTTTCGTTGGGTGTTGATTGTTTGTAGTTGCGTGTTTATTTTACTGTTGTTTATTTACAGCTTTATTTACAGTTTTCAGTATTTATTTTCATGCATCATATATATTATACTGGACTATCTTGCTGTGTTGGTTTCCTTTTTTTCTGTGGGATTGGGAGCTGTTACTGAGAGATGAGCTCGTAATCGGGGCTCGAGTGCACCCTAGGACTTAAAGTGGACAGTCACTTTGGCTTCATGGCATCTTGCTATGTTTGTAGTAGTGAGTTCCACACCCAGACTTGCGACCGTCTTGGAAATGTATTTATGCCAGAATCTTTCTGGGGTAATACATGACCTCGATAGTTATGTGCATCTGGGGACCGATCATTGAGGTCCTTTGTGGAAACATCCCTCTCCAGTGGTGACAGTGGCAGACCATATTTTGTGGCAAACCCATTCTCACCTGAGGGCCCACTGGGAACTCGCATAGGATGGCCTGGTTCTTTTATAGGAACTCAGTTAAGGCATATGGTCATATGACGATAGTATTGTACCCTTCAGGATGAATGTACTATTGTTTCTCGATTCCAGCGCTTGAAGCTGGGAACTTATAAAGGATGCTTGTTTTTCCCGGACTCACGCTGAGGCCTCCCTGAGTAGTACATAATGTCAAACCGATTCCCTGATTTGGTCATGAGCCATTTCTCATAAATGGTGAACGTATTATTGCTATTTGGCTTTGAGAGTCCGTGATGTTTGACCTGGAGCACACCTGTGAGATTGGGAGGGGTTTACAGGTTTGCAGGAACCCTTCACCTCATCATACCTCATTGCCAGTACAGTTCTATGATTTGATATGGCTACGTGGATTTGGATATTTGATTTGGGGCTTATTTAAGACTGAGTTCTTGTTCATGGGGCTTTATTCAGAGAATCTTGGTTCATGGTCGCTTGGGTCCATTGTTCCGCATCCAGACAGTCCCGGTTGTTGATCATATGCCTGCATTGCATTCTCATCGCATCATACTTACATTAAATATTTGTGTTTCCATTTCAGGTTAGCATTTAGTCTTTGTACCCAGTTCTAGTATTCATTGTTCCTCCAGATGATAGAAGTCCAAGAGATACCCAGAAAAAGAATGCTCATTACACTTTCCCGCAACCAGAAATTGAGGAGATTCAGAAACTGGTGGGCTTGATGAGTGACAAGGTTTCAGACGATTGCAGAAGCCGGTATGGTAAGATTTTGGGTTACATGAACAAACCTACTGTCGATCATAGAAATAGTCTTCATTCTTTGTTGCAGTTTTATGACCCTCAGTTGAGAATTTTTGTATTTGCTGACTACGTCTTGGCTCCCACTATGGAAGAGATTTCTGACATCCTGAAGATTCCTATCAATAATGGTGTTCCCTATTATGCTGCGGAGAAGTGTTCCCCGTACAAGGACATTTCAGGTGGTTGTAATTTGAGTATGCTTAGAGTGAAGATGGAGTTAGAAGCTAGTAAAGGGAAAGGATTTACTCTGGATTTTCTTATCACAGAAGCCCATGTGTTTGCTTTGGTAGGGAAATGGTTAAAGTTCAGTGCGCTGTTAGCATTAATGGTCTATGGGATAAGTCTTTTCCCAAGAGAGAAAGGATGGGTAAGTTTGGAGGCCATCACTCTTTTCATTAAAGGGAACTCGATGCCTACGTTGTTGGGAGACTTTTACTTCGGTGTCCATCACAGAAATGAGAAGAGAAAGGGGTACGTGAATTGTTGTGCTCCATTGTTCGCCGAGTGGTTTGCTAAGAAGCTTCCAAAGTCAGGACCGTTAAAAGATCTTAAGCAAGATTGGAAGTGGGCAAGAAGATTGATGGGGTTAACATCTGATGATATAGCCTGGGGATTTAGCAGAAACTTGGTAGGGAAAGAGTTTATTACAAGGTGTGGTGAGTTTCCCTATGTGTCGTTGTTAGGTAGAAAATGAGTGATAAGTCATAACCTCGTGCTGCCCAGAAAGCAATTTGGTTATCCACTGAAGGATCCTCCATCAGATGAAGAAATAATTAAGACTTTGTATTTTCCAGCTGAAGATAATGAGCAGTTGGTCATTCAAGTATCCCAAGCTTGGGAAACTAAGGTTAGAGAGGGTAAGAAAGAATTCGGAAAGGTAGACCCTAAAATTTATCCCTCTTTTGCTGCCTGGATACAAGGGAGGGTTGATACCTTCTTCCTTTCGTTTTCAGTTGAGGCTCCACTATATCCAAAGGAGGTACCGGTGCAGACCACTGTTTCTCTTGAAGATTACAAGAAGTTGGAAGCTCAGTTGCACAAGGTTTGGGTAGAGAATTCTGAGATGGCTAGCTTGTATCACCGTGCCAATCACGCTAAGCAAGAAGTAGAAGAAAAGCTACAGATGATGCAGGCTACCTTAGAAGCTAAAGAAAAGGAGTTTGCTGGGAGAGAAGCTCATTTTCAGAGATTGGGTCTAACAGAGTCAAAAAGAGAAGCGGAGCGTAAGAATATTGTGAAGACTCTCAGTGAAGCTCGTCAGTCCATTACTTGGCTACAAGGCCAAAGGGAACAGGAGCAGAAGAAGTACAAAGAAAAGGAAGAGTTCTTTGAGGTGCAGATGGCATTCAAGAAAGAAGAAATGGAACAAGTTCACAAGATACGAATGGAAAAGACTCAGTAATTGGTATAGAGCCAGCTAGCCTTGGAGGAAGCAATTAAGGAGATCGTGGATCTTAAGCTGAGAGCAGGCGTCAAGAAGAACCGGATGGAGGTGATGAATGCAGAAGAGGAGCTTGGGTCTTCTTTTAGTTTAGGTTTTTAGTTTATTGTTGCTTGTATCCAGACTACCTACAGGCTTTTTGTAGGAGTCTTACTTTATCTTTTTGGTTTTTGTATTGAATTGTAACCCTTTGGGGGATTCTGTTTATGGTTGTGACTCTGGGTGTTGGTAGTTAGTTCATGTAATGCAATGATACTTTCCAATTACCGTTTCTGAATGAGCAAAGCTGTTTCTCCTAAGACACCAGGATCTGAATACTCCTCAGAAGAGTTTGAAAAGTTAGTTTCCAACAAAGTCATTTGGAGTATTTTCTGTCAAAATACCAGAACTGAGGCATATTAATGCCTGAGCGTGGAAGCATGAATAGTTACATTGCATGCATATAACGTGTTTGTTGTTTTGCAGGTATCTCTCCAGTGTTCTAACGTTGTCACTTTCAGACACTATAGCTCCCAGGAAGGTTCAAAGACAGCCAACAGCGCACAAATACCCTACAAAGGTGAATAAAGAGAGATCAATGGAGCAGATGCAAGCAGATCTGGATGATTTGAGGATGAGAATGGACAACTTCATGACCCTCATGGCTGGGATGGGCCAAGCTCAAGAGCGTTTGTGCGAGATGGTGGACAACAATCAAGTAAGGAACAATGGGACAGCAGATGGAGGTAATCACAACGGGGCTGGCGCCCGTCATGTTGAAATCCCTATGGTGCAACCCAGGGTCACTATTATCAATTATGGAGTGAATAACATGCAGATGGATGGGCAGGACGAGCAGTTCACTTTGTTGGATGAGGCGGAAGGCCAAGGGGTTGACATGAATAGAAGATTTGAAGAAATGGCTGAGCAAATTTGCGTCATTCAATCTCAGAGTTCTCTGGGGTTTGACATCACTGATCTGGGCTTGGTGCCAGGGGTGAGAATTCCCTACAAGTTCAAGGTCCCTACTTTTGATAAGTACAATGGCATGGCGTGCCCGAAAACTCACCTTCAGTCGTTTGTGGGAAGGATTGTTGCGCATACAAATGATGAAAAGTTGTGGATGTATTATGAAATTCTGGGATCAGGTACGTGATGTCGAATGAGATGTTTAAACACTTGAAGACTTGAACAAAACTTAAAGTGCAGGAAAATTAAACAACATAGGAAATTGTTAACCCAGTTCAGTGTATAACCACACTTACATCTGGGGGCTACCAAGCCAGGAAGGAAATCCAATATAAGTAATATTAATTCTAGACTTAAACCACTCAGTTTAATCTTTCACTTAATATCTACCCAAGGCAATTTCTACCTAAGACACAACTTAGATATGAGTATCAACTCACTTCCCCTCAATCACACAGTGATATGTTTACAAGTTTAATAAAATTGAAGTCATACTTCAAACAAAACAACTTGATCTTACTTCACAGTTTCAATCAAGACACAATACACTTTTGCTTAAAAGCTCATAAAGTGATACACATATACAACCTGCTATTTAAAACACAAACACCCTATTTAGTCTTCTTAAAATCGTGTTCTATTCTGAGAGTTTCTGTTGCTTAAATAGATGCTTGGATTTTGGGCTTTCTGTAGGTTATCCAATCCTGATACGCATGCTGCCATCACCTTGAATTAGGGTTTGTTACTTCCTTGATTCTAGGTGAGTCAGTTCTTCTGTTTATACTGGAATCATATAACCAATCTCCCTACAGATGCACCTTCTTCTATTTTATCCATTCATAATTAATTCCAGATAAATTCCCTGAATTTACTCAGTTCTATTAAGCATTAATTAATTCTGGTAGCAGGTTTGAGATGTCACAACATCTGGTGTGACATCCTGAAAACTGAACTTACTTCATTAACTGATACAATGTCACAACATCTGGTGTGACATCCTGAAAACTGAACTTACTTCATTAACTGATACAATGTCACAACATCTGGTGTGACATCCTGAATTAAGTTCATTTACTTATACTCTGTTTGATAATGTCACAACATCTGATGTGACATCCTGAACTAAGTTCAACACTTCTTGTTGGTCAAAAATTCTGTCAATTCTAAACATCTACAAACTCCCCCTTTGGCTAATGTTTGGCTAACATATTCTTCTGGTTTATCAGAGTGCAGCAGAGTTTCATTTATCAGAGAACAGCAGTTCTTTTCTGTTGAGTCATGTGTGAGTTTACTCCCCCTCAAACCTGTATGTGTTCTGACTTGTTTCAACAGAAATTTTACATTAAAAACAACTTAGTTCAGAAGCAAACAAAAGACATTTTTCATTAATCAGTAAGTTGCAGCAGACATTGTTGTTGTTGTTCAGTTCTCTTCTCCCCCTTGTTAGACATAAATTAGGGCCAAATTTTACATAGTCAGAGAGAATTACAAAATTACAAATTCAAAATACAATGTTGAAGCAGACAGTACATATTCCTCACATACATTTTTCACTCAGAATCTTCATATTCAGTATCTTCCTCTTCTTCAGTTTCCTCATCAGAATCAGCAGCCTTCTGAGCACTTTCTTCTATTTCCAGCCTTTGAATAATCTCCGCAAGCTTGTGCTTCCTGGCATCCAGCTCTTTGCAGGTGTTCTTTAGCTCAGCAATCAAAGCAGCTTTAGATATAGGAGACTTTGCCTTTGAAGGTCCAGCAGATGTCCCAGTGGGAGCTTCAACATCAGTTGCATGATGGCTTAAGAACAGCTTGTAGTGGAAGGCTAGAGGACTTTCTCTTTTGCATATTGAATCCTTCTCAGTGAGGATACCTGGATACTGGCTGAGTATGATTCCACATAGCAGAGATGGAAAGGCAATAGGCAGCTTTGTTGCAGATGTCCCAGCATGCTTCAGTGTTTGATCAAATATGTAAGCCCCAAAGTCCAGCTTTGTTTGGGTGCCCACAACATAAATAAATCTGCCCAATCTAGTTGCTATTGAAGATGTATGATTGGTAGGAACCCAGTTTACAGTACCAATCTTATGCAGCATTGCATACTTCCTTGTTAGCAAGCTAACAGAAAGTTTCCCCTTGACTGGCCAAGCTTTGACTTGATTAGCAGTGATGACCTTGCACACCTGGTTGTCAGTCTTCCCCAGCTCATTAGGTCCATCAGATTCTCTTCCTAGGTAATGATTGATAACCCTAGGAGATAATTCCACACATCTCCCTCTTACATAGAATTTTCTGAATTCATCTGACTTGCCATCAGCACAGTCCTCTTGAAGGTTGACAATAAATTCCTTGACTAGCAGCTCATAGCAAGGTGAAAAGTTTGACACTGTTTTAAATAAACCAACAGAAGATATTAGGTCAATTACCTCAGTGCACTCAAGTGCATTGCTGCCCAGCTCTCTTTCAAGTGCAATCCTTCTTTGGTATACATATTTCCATCTGCTCACACTTGACACATGATGGAATGAAACATTATCCAGAGGAGCTTCTGGAACAGCAGAGGTAGACCTTGAAGGTGCTGATTTCTTATTTGGTTGGGATGTTGGGACATCCTCTTCAACATCTGAATCTGGTGGAGTTACAGCTTTCCTCTTTTGTGTATTCACCTTGCTACATTGTTTAGTTGGTCCAAATACCACTTTGGCCTTGTCTTTCTTTGGTGTAGGTTGCTTCTTTTCAGGAGTTGCATGTCCTGCAGTCTTCTTTTCTTTCCTAGTCCTAAGCCTTTTGGCTATGCTAGGGTCCACAGAGGCAATAATCTCTGTGTCAGAGTCATGATCTATGTCTACAACAGGAGGAGGTTGAGTAGTTTTCTCTTCAGCAGGTGGATCAACAGAAGCTTGGTCATCATAGGCTTCATCATCATTATTAGTTGAGGCCTTGTTCTGGTCCTCAGATGTTTCAACATCTATTGGGACATCCTGTTGAGCAGGAGTGTCCTCTTCAGCCTTATTGCCCTGTTCTTCTTGTGGAGCTGGCATGGTGTTCAGGGGAACAGATATACCACTCACAACTCTTTGTTCATATAGAATCATGGTCACAAGATCCTTAATAGAAGCATCCACATATTCAGAGGCTTTGGGGTTGGTGTTTGAGGATGAAGGAACCCCTTTGCTTTTGCTGAACACAGGTTCCTTTGCTCTTCTCACTGTTGGAGTTCTAGGCTTTTGAGCAAGAGGAACACTTCCTCTGATTTCGTCCATGGGAGTAGTATCCATTGGAACCATGGAGATTGGGGTTGCATGTACCACATCTTCTTGGTTGAGGTTTTCATCAGTGAGGTTAGGGTTTTGATGCTGAGACATTTTCGAATGTGGTGGAAGAAGAGTTTAGGTTTGATTGATTTTGATGAGCTCTGAAAATCAGCTATAACATGCAATTTATTTTGAGAGGATGATGAGAAGATGAATAGCTGAGAACAAGCTGGAACTTTTATAAGAGTCGTTACTTGGAGAATTTTAAGGAGTGGAATACACAGAGTTCTTGACCAGACTGGTGTTGCCATCTGGTGATCATGCCACACGATGTCATAGGACATGTTGGCACTTCTCCATAACTGCTATATTTCACATAAGCAGATTCCCAATTTACCCCTTAGGTTTTCAAATTGGGTAGCATCCAAAGCTTTAGTAAATATATCAGCCAATTGCAGATCTGTGGCTACATGTTCCAATGAGATCACCTTCTCTTCCACAAGATCTCTGATGAAATGATGCCTGATATCAATATGCTTGGTCCTGCTATGTTGGATATGATTCTTTGATATGTTGATGGCACTTAAATTGTCATAGTACAATGTCATGACATCTTGTGGGACATTGTACTCTGTGAGCATTTGCTTCATCCAAACCAACTGTGAACAACTGCTACCAGCTGCAATATATTCAGCTTCAGCAGTGGATAAGGATACACAATTTTGTTTCTTACTGAACCAAGAAATCAAATTGTTTCCTAGGAAGAAGCAACCTCCTGATGTGCTCTTTCTATCATCAGCACTTCCAGCCCAATCAGCATCACAGAAGCCAGTGAGAATTGGTTCACATCCATGGGAGTACATTATGCCATAGTCACAAGTACCATTGACATATTTCAAAATTCTCTTGACTTGGTTTAGATGGCTAACTTTTGGATCAGCTTGATATCTTGCACATACACCTACTGCAAAGGCTATATCTGGTCTGCTAGCAGTCAGATATAATAAGCTTCCAATCATGCTTCTGTATAGACTCTGGTCCACCTTCTCACCCTTGTCATCCTTTGTTAGCTTTAAATGAGTGGGGGCAGGTGTTCTTTTGTGACTTGCACAATCCATCCCAAATTTCTTGACAGTGTTCTTGGCATACTTGCTTTGGGATATGAACATGGAGTCTTCCATCTGCTTTATTTGTAGTCCAAGAAAGTAGGTTAGTTCTCCTACTAGGCTCATCTCAAATTCAGATTCCATTTGAGTGACAAAATGTTTAACCATCCTGTCTGACATCCCACCAAAGACAATGTCATCAACATATATTTGAGCAATCATGACATTTCCTTCTTCATCCTTCACAAACAAGGTTTTGTCTATTCCACCTTTTTTGTATCCTTGTTTTGTGAGAAAAGTAGTTAACCTTTCATACCATGCTTTTAGGGCTTGCTTCAGTCCATAAAGAGCCTTCCTTAGTTTGTACACATGGTTTGGACAACTTGGATCAACAAATCCCTTAGGTTGTTCTACATATACCTCTTCATTAAGATATCCATTTAGAAAGGCACTTTTCACATCCATTTGAAATAGCTTGAACTTCAGAATACAAGCAATTCCTAAAAGTAGTCTGATTGATTCAAGCCTTGCTACTGGTGAAAAGGTTTCATCAAAGTCTACTCCCTCAATTTGTGTGTATCCTTGAGCTACAAGTCTAGCTTTGTTCTTTGTAACAACTCCCTGCTAATTTGACTTGTTCTTATACACCCATTTAGTGCCAATCACATTTATGTTATCAGGTCTAGGAACAAGATCCCACACTTCATTCCTTGTGAACTGACCTAATTCTTCTTGCATAGCACAAATCCAGTACTCATCATTAAGAGCTTCCTTGATGTTTTTAGGTTCTATTTTTAAAACAAAACAAGAACCTGAAATCACCTCTCTTGATCTAGTGCTTACACCTCTGTTGGGATCACCAATTATTAGATCTTTGGGATGATCCTTTTGGATTCTGATGGAGGGAGGTTTGTTGGATTGTTCTATCCTTGCTTCAGTTTGAGTGAAGTCAGGATGATCACTCTTTATTTTTGCTTCAGTCTGACTGTCAACAAATGTTCCAACATCATCTGTAACATCTGCAGGGGCATCATCAATTATCACATTTATGGACTCCATGATAACCTTGGTTCTAGAGTTAAATACTCTATAGGCTCAGCTATTTATAGAGTATCCAAGGAAAATCCCTTCATCACTTTTAGGATCCATTTTTCTTCTTTGCTCCCTATCAGCCAGAATATAACAATTACTTCCAAACACATGGAAGTACTTAACTGTAGGTTTTCTGCCCTTCCAGACTTCATAGATGGTGGACAAGGTTCCTTTCCTTAGAGTGACTCTATTATGAATGTAACAAGTTGTGTTCATAGCTTCAGCTCAGAAGTACAATGGTAACTTTTTAGCATGAATCATAGCTTTTGCTGATTCTTGGATAGTTTTGTTCTTCCTCTCAACAATCCCATTCTGTTGAGGGGTGATAGGTGAAGAATATTCATGATTGATTCCTTCTGAAGAACAGAAATCTGAGAATTTTTTATTCTCAAACTCCTTTCCATGGTCACTTCTTATTCTGACCACACAGCTAGCTTTTTCTCTTTGTATTCTTTGGCACAAATCTTTGAATACATCAAATACATCAGACTTTTCTTTGATAAAATTTATCCATGTATACCTTGAAAAGTCATCAACCACCACATAGGCATACCTCTTTCCACCAAGGCTCTCAACCTGCATAGGTCCCATAAGATCCATATGCAATAATTCCAAAACTTTGGAAGTTGTCAGATGTTGGAGCTTTGGATGGGACATCTTGGTTTGCTTGCCTATTTGACATTCACCACATATTTTGCCATCATCAATCTTCAGGTTAGGAATACCTCTCACAACTTCCATAGATATGATTTTCTTTATACCTCTGAAATGAAGATGACCCAGTCTTTGGTGCCATAGTTTCACCTCTTCTTCTTTGGCTAAAGAGCAAGTTGAAGTGAGACTGAAATCTTGAGGTTCCCATACATATCAGTTGTCTTTAGATCTGGCTCCTCTCATGACAACCTTCTGTTCTTTATTAGACACTATGCATTCAATTTTGGTAAAGTTTACACTGTAACCTTGATAACATAATTGACTTATGCTGATCAAGTTAGCAGTCAATCCTTTTACCAGCAGCACATCATCTAGTCTTGGTACATCGGGACAGTCCAAGGTCCCAACTCCCTTGATTTCTCCTTTAGCTCCATCTCTAAAGGTTACATATCTGGATGAATATGACTTTAGGTCTACTAGCAGATTCTTCAATCCAGTCATGTGCCTTGAGCATCCACTGTCAAAGTACCAGTCTTCTTTATCTGATACTCTTAGAGATGTATGAGCTATATATGCAACACTCTTCTTTGACCATTTGTAGTGAGGTTTCCTTTGATGCCTCTGCCCTGTGTAGTGTCCATTTTTAGAGTTCCAAGGTTGTTTGTTGAACTTGTTCTTGGACATGTAGCTTTGATCAACATGAAGACTAGCTTTAGGTACCCATACTTTCTTGATGATCTCTGTCTTCTGCTTAGGGGGTTGCTGATATCTTTGATTTTGATGTCCATGCAGCACTTTCTTTGTAACCTCTATCTTCTGCTTAGGTGGTTGCTGATACATCTGATTTGGATATCCATGCAATTTGTAGCAATGAGGTTTGATATGACCAAACCTTCCACAATGATGACATCTCCATCTTTGATACTTCTTTTTCATCATGTTCTTTTCATGATGTTGAGACATCTGTTGGGACATCTTGTTTGACTTTATGGGATTTGAAGTAGTTTTACTAGTGCTAGCCTCAGCCTTTTGAGCTTTGTTAAATCCCAGTCCAGTTCTATCTCCTGAATGCTTATTGTTGTTGAGAATAACATCCAGTGTGTTTGAGCTACTGTTCAGCATTCTGACAGATTTGGACATATGTTCCAACTTGGAGTTGAGAAGACTTACTTCACTTTTCAAGGTGTCAATGGTTTCTAGATTATTTGTCTTTTCAACCTTTAATGCCTCAATCTGCTTCTTCTGCTTTATAATCTCCATGCATACTTCAGTGCTCCTTTTGCATAGCTCTTTGTATGATTCTTCTAGCTCTTCAAAAGTCAGCTCCTCATCACTGGATCCACTTTCAGATTCACATACTCCAGCTAGAGCAGTGATGTGCTTTGCTGATTCTTCTTCTGAATCACATCCTGAGTCTTCATCAGACCAGGTCACAGAAAGACCTTTCTTCTGCTTCTTTAGATAGGTAGGGCATTCATTTCTGATGTGTCCATATCCTTCACATCCATGACATTTAATCCCTTTATCTTGATTGGTCTTTTCATCATAATTTGACCTTCTATTAGCATCATAAGGTCTTTTATTCTCAGAAGAGTTTGAGTATCTTCCACTTGGTCTGGACTTGCCATCCATCTTTCTGAGAATCTTGTTGAATTGTCTTCCAAGCATAGCAATGGTTTCTGATAAATTTTCTTCAGGGTCTGCTTCATTATTTTCTTCTTCTTTATCAGTATTTGACACCAAGGCTATGCTTTTGTTCTTTTTTACAATTATGTCATTCATTCCCATATCAAATGTTTGAAGGGAACCAATGAGCTCTTCAACCTTCATTGTGCATATGTCTTGAGCTTCTTCTATTGCTGTGACCTTCATGTCAAATCTTTTTGGTAAAGATCTGAGAATCTTTCTTACCAGCTTTTCATCAGTCATCTTTTCTCCCAAAGCACCAGAAGTATTAGCTACCAAGATGTTCATGTAGAACTCATGAATTGTCTCATCTTCCTTCATTCTCAAGTTTTCAAACTTGGTGGTGAGAAGTTGAAGTCTTGACATCTTCGCCTTTGATGTTCCTTCATGAGTTGTTTTGAGAGTGTCCCAAACATCTTTGGCCAGCTCACAGTGATACACAAGTATGAATATGTTGCTATCAATGCCATTGAATAAAGCATTTAAGGCCTTGGAATTGCCAAGTGCTGAATCTTCTTCCTCCTTGCTCCATTCTTCTTCAGGTTTCAACACTTTTGCTCCATCTTTGTTGTCTTGGACAGGGTGCTCCCATCCTTTGTTGACTGCTTTCCAGGCCCTATTGTCAAGTGATCTTAAGAATGCTAACATTCTTGGCTTCCAATATTCATAATTGGATCCATCCAATATAGGTGGTCTATTTACAGATCCTACATCTCTGTCCATGTTTCCAGAATTTGCAGTCCCTAGATCTCACCCAGTTAAACAGGCAGGGTGCCTGCTCTGATGCCAATTGAAACTCTGGGATCAGGTACGTGATGTCGAATGAGATGTTTAAACACTTGAAGACTTGAACAAAACTTAAAGTGCAGGAAAATTAAACAACACAGGAAATTGTTAACACAGTTCAGTGTATAACCACACTTACATCTGGGGGGTACCAAGCTAGGAAGGAAATCCAATATAATTAATATTAATTCTAGACTTAAACCACTCAGTTTAATCTTTCACTTAATATCTACCCAAGGCAATTTCTACCTAAGACACAACTTAGGTATGAGTACCAACTCACTCCCCCTCAATCACACAGTGATATGTTTACAAGTTTAATAAAATTGAAGTCATACTTCAAACAAAACAGCTTGATCTTACTTCACAGTTTCAATCAAGACACAATACACTTTTGCTTAAAAGCTCATAAAGTGATACACATATACAACCTGCTATTTAAAACACAAACACCCTATTTAGTCTTCTTAAAATCGTGTTCTATTCTGAGAGTTTCTGTTGCTTAAATAGATGCTTGGATTTTGGGCTTTCTGTAGGTTATCCAATCCTGATACGTATGCTGCCATCACCTTGAATTAGGGTTTGTTACTTCCTTGATTCTAGGTGAGTCAGTTCTTCTGTTTATACTGGAATCATATAACCAATCTCCCTACAGATGTGCCTTCTTCTGTTTTATCCATTCATAATTAATTCCAGATAAATTCCCTGAATTTACTCAGTTCTGTTAAGCATTAATTAATTCTGGTAGCAGGTTTGAGATGTCACAACATCTGGTGTGACATCCTGAAAACTGAACTTACTTCATTAACTGATACAATGTCACAACATCTGGTATGACATCCTGAAAACTGAACTTACTTCATTAACTGATACAATGTCACAACATCTGGTGTGACATCCTGAATTAAGTTCATTTACTTATACTCTGTTTGATAATGTCACAACATCTGATGTGACATCCTGAACTAAGTTTAACACTTCTTGTTGGTCAAAAATTCTGCCAATTCTAAACATCTACATATTACTTCTAGGATAGTCTTGTAGGGGCTTCCTTGGAATGGTATATGAAGCTTAGCAGGGTCAATATCCGAAGCTGGAAGGAGTTAGCTGAGGCATTTGTGAAACAATATCAGTATAATTTGGATATGACTCCAAATCGTACCCAATTGCAGACAATGTCTCAGAATGCTAAAGAATGGTTCAAAGAGTATGCCTAGAGATGGTGTCAGCTTGCTGCTCGAGTGCAAACTCCTTTGTTGGAGAATGAAACGGCAGACATGTTTATGGGAACACTGCAGGGGTTGTTTATTGAGAGACTGGCGTCATGTTCAGCAACAAAGTTTAATGACATCGTGATAGCTGGAGAAGGGTTGAAACTCTACTGAAAATAGGGAAGATTCAGGACAGTAGTGCGGGTAGCTCAAGCGGTGTGAGAAAAGCTTTAAGTGGACCTCCAAGAAGAAGGGAGGGAGAGACTAATGTTGTGTACGGTCGAGGTCAGTGCCGCGGATAGAGAGGATCTTATGAGCATGTGGAAGTTGTCACCATCCCCACAGGTCCTGTGCAACAACAACAACAACAGCCGCAACGCAATAACTATCAGCCAAGACCCTATCAGCAGAGGCAAGCTCGTCTAGCTAACAGGGTGCTTGAGGCTATTCCAATGACGTACACAGCATTGCTCCAGAGATTGTTAGACTTGAACTTGGTTCAGTTAAGGACATTATCACCACCTCCACCTGGAGAGCTTCTAGTGGGGTATGATGCTAATGCAAGATGCGCATTTCATTCAGGAGCTCCCGGGTACTCAACGGAGAAGTTCAGGGCGTTACAGCATAAAGTCCAGGACTTGATTAATTCAAAGGCAATTAATTTCGCACCACCTCCAAATGTTACATCAAACCCCATTCCAAATCATGGAGGGCCAAGATAAATGTTGTCGATAATGGCGAGAGGTTGAACCTGATCTTGGACGTGGGTGAAGTGAAGACTTCCTTGTTAGTCGTGAAAGACAGATTGTTGAAAGGGCAGGTGTTCCCGGGTTGCGGTTTTGACTGTGAGGTTTATTTGAATTCGGTTAATGGTTGTGATTTTTTAAGAGATGGGTTGCAGTGTTTGATTAACGAAGGGTCCCTACAGTTCGACAGAGTTGACGATAGAAGTGATTGTGTGTCTACCATAACAATTTATTTTGATCCTGCTGAGGTTCCTGCCCGGAGAGAACCTGTGACTATCTATATTCCCGAAGTGAGCCCAGTAAATATTACTGTTCCGGGACCAGTTCCTTATGCTGATGACAAGGCCAGACCTTGGCACTATGGCTCAGACGTGTACGTAGAAGGCCAGAAGGTGGAAAATAAAGTGGTAACAATTGACCCAACAATTGTGAATGTCGGAGGAGTTGGAGGATTTACAAGGAGTGGGCGTCTCTTTGCTCCTCAAGCTCTTAGAGATGATCCCGAAGCTTAGGCTGCTACAAAAGCTAAGGGTATGTAGATAACAACTGAAGAGGTGAAAACTCCTGCTGCCGGTCAAGGCACTTTTGAAAAGGAAGTCGAGGAATTCATGAGAATAATTAAGAAAAGCGACTATAAGATGGTTGAACAGTTGAACCAGACCTCGTCAAAGATATCTATTATGTCACTGTTGATGTGTTCTCAGGCTCACCGAGAAGCTTTGCTAAAAGTTCTGCGAATGGCATATGTACCACAGGAGATAACTGTCAACCAGCTGGAGGCTGTGGTAGGCGGCGTAAACGCCAGCCATGGGTTGGGATTCACAGATAGAGACCTTACTTCTGAGGGACGCAATCTCAATAAAGCCTTACACATTACCATGGAGTGTAAGGGTGTTGTTCTATCACACGTCTTGGAAGATACAGGCTCTTCTCTTAATGTGCTCCCTAAGAAGGCCTTAATGAAGCTGAACGTTGATAGCATCATCTTGCGACCTAGTGATTTGATTGTGAAAGCCTTCGACGGGTCACGAAGGTCCGTGTTCGGGGAGGTAGAGCTACCAGTGAAGATTGGGTCTCAGTTATTCAAGAGTATATTCTATGTTATGGATATTCAACCCACTTATAGATGCTTGCTGGGACGTCCTTGGATTCATGTTGTCGGCGCAGTGACATCCATGTTGCATCAGAAGTTGAAGTATGTGGTAGACGTCCAAGTTGTTACTGTGTGTAGAGAATAAGATATTTTCGTAAGCCATCTATCGACCTTCAAGTATGTAGAAATGGACGGTGAGATCCATGAGACACTTTGCCAAGCTTTTGAGACGGTCAGTATCAGTAATTTGTCTCCAGTGATTCAGAGCAATGAAAAGGAAGGGACTTCTATCTACTCCTACAAGCAAGCCAAGGAAGTAGTCCAATCCAGAAAGGCCCAAGGCTGGGGCAAGATGTTAGAAGTGGAAAAGAAGGACGACAAGTTTGGTCTCGGATATCAACCTGGTCAGTCCAGCTGGTCTCAGAGCAGTAAGCCCATAGCATTCACAAGCGCTGGAATGCTCGACTACAACAATGTTTGTACAACAGATGCAGATGGGGATAGTGATTGCGACTTGGATAACTGGATTCACCCATGCGTACCTGGGGAGGAGCTCCGGAACTGGTATGCTGAATATTTTGTTCAAGTTACTTGGCAGTCAAAGTAATTTTCTTGTTTCCATTTTTATCATACTGCATGTCAAATCCTGCACTCTGCCCAAGGTGCATGGATCCATTTGTAGGGCCACCATGTTTTTAATGCATTTACTTTTTCCATGAAATAAAGGACATTTTTCAAGAAAATTGCGTTCTCTTTCTTTCGCTTTTAAATTTTTCACAAAACAAATAAAATGGAAATGTTTTTTCTTTCCAGTGTTTTTGTATGTTTGCGTCTCCTTTGAAAGAACGGATTCTGAAATGAGCACATCATTTGTGCAGTGTTGATCATTCAGATTCTCGTGATAACGTTCCTGCTATGACCATGCATGACTTTGACAATTCTATCTACCAAGCTGATGAAGGGGTTGAGGAAGACTGTGAACTCCCAGGAGGATTGGTCAGGTTGTTGAAACAAGAGGAAAGGGTCATTCAGCCTCATCAGGAAGAAATAGAGATCATCAACGTTGGGTCTGAGGATGTAAGGAAATAGATAAAGATTGGGGTCTGCAGGCCGAGGTAAAGAAGGAGTTGATTGGTATGCTACGGGAATATGTGGATATCTTCGTCTGGTCGTATCAAGATATGCCAGGGTTGGATACTGACATCGTTGTGCACAAGCTACCACTAAAGGAAGACTTTCCTCCTATAAAGCAAAAGTTGAGAAGAACTGGCCCTGATATGGCTATGAAGATCAAGGAGGAAGTTCAAAAGCAGTGGGATGTCGAATTCCTTGTTGTGACTAGTTATCCGCCTTGGGTAGCTAACATTGTGCCTGTGCTGAAGAAAGATGGCAAGTTCCGAATGTGTGTCGATTATCGGGATCTAAATAGAGAAAGTCCAAAGGATGACTTTCCATTACCTCACATTGATGTGCTGGTAGATAACACCGCTCAGTTTTTGGTATTTTCTTTCATGGATGGCTTCTCCGGGTACAGTCAGATCAAGATGGCACCGGAAGACATGGAGAAAACAACGTTCATTACCCCATGGGATACATTTTGTTATAAGGTTATGCCCTTTGGATTGAAGAATGTTGGGGCGACGTATCAACGGGCTATGGTAACTCTGTTCCACGACATGATACACAAGGAAATTGAGTGTTATGTGGATGACATGATTGCCAAGTCCCGGGACGAAGAAGAGCATCTGGTCAATCTCAAATAGTTGTTTGACAGATTGATAAAGTACAGACTGAGGTTGAATCCAAACAAGTGCACTTTCGGAGTACGTTCCGGTAAATTGCTGGATTTCATTGTTATCCAGAGGGGGATCGAGGTAGATCCTGCAAAAGTAAAAGCAATACAAGACATGCCTGCACCGAAAACAGAAAAAGAGGTGTGTGGGTTTTTAGGGAGATTGAACTACATTTCTCGGTTTATATCTCATCTAACTGCCACATGCGAGCCAATCTTCAAATTGTTAAGAAAAGAACAAACGGTCAGGTGGAATGAGGACTATCAAAGAGCCTTTGAAAAGATAAAAGAATATCTACAGGATCCTCCGATCCTAATGCCTCCAGTTCTAGGATGGCCATTTATCATGTACTTAACTGTGTTAGAAGGTTCGATGGGGTGTGTTCTAGGCCAACATAGTGAGTCTGGTCGAAAAGAGCATGCTATTTACTACCTTAGCAAAAAGTTTACCGACTGTGAATCCCGTTACTCACTGCTCGAGAAAACTTGATGCGCTTTGGTATGGGCTGCTTGCCGACTGAGACAGTACATGTTGACCCATACCACATTGTTAATCTCAAAAATGGACCTTGTCAAGTATATTTTCGAGAAACCAGCATTAACTGGAAGGGTTGCAAGGTGGCAAATGATCTTAACAGAGTATGACATATAATATACTTCCCATAAAGCCATCAAGGGAAATGTATTGTCAGATTATCTTGCACAACAACCACTTGAAGACGACTATCAGCCGATGAAGTTTGATTTCCCTGATGAGGACATCGTGTACCTCAAGGCAAGAGATTGCGAGGAACCACTTCCGGAGGAGAGGCTAGATACTGAATCCAAATGGAATTTGATGTTTGATGGGGCAGTCAATATCAACGGACGTGTTGTTAGTGTTATTCTTATCACTCCCGAAGGTGTTCACTTTCCCTTTGCTGCCAGAATTACTTTTGGCTACACCAACAATGAAGCGGAATACGAGGCGTGCATAATGGGAATAGAGGAGGCTATTAATCTTCGGATTAAGACCCTCGGTATATTTGGAGATTCATCACTCGTTATCAATCAGGTTACCGGCAAGTGGTATACACATCAAGAACACTTAATTCCTTATAGGGATTATGCCAGAAGACTGTTGACGTTCTTCATAACGGTTAAGCTTCAATATATACCACGAGATGAGAATCAATTTTCCGATGCATTAGCTACTCTTTCTTCTTCCATCAATGTCTTGTGTTGGAACTATGTGCCCAGGATTGACATTGTCGCTCCCACCTGATGACACACAGGGCCAAGAGGGGCACAGACGCGAACGGTCGGTGAAAGGAGAGAGGAACGAATGAATAGAGTCGCCAGTTAGGCATTTTTATCCCGAAGGAAAGGTAATGCTGCATAAACCTAAGAAAAGATATGGATAAGACGGTTGCAAACCAGAGAAACTGAGAAAGGGGGTTGGTTACAACCTGGGAAGGTATTAGCACCCGATTGTCCGTCGTACTCGACGGGATCCACGCTTAGAAGATTTGTGTTTTAAAGGGGTAGTGTCAGTGCAATCTGTGTATCAAAGCTGGAAAAGAATGCAAGTGTCAGTGTAAAAGAAATGTGAGGTGTATAAGAGAAGTGTCAGTGTAAGAACAGGAGTGAAATGCTCAAGACTATGAGGCTCAAAGAATGATGCTGGAAGGAGGGGGAATATACAGAGACTTTTGTTCGATAACTGTTAAGTTAGGCCTACGTATCCTCTCGTGCAATGAGGAAGTCAGAACACCGTAGTTCGACTCAAAGAGACTGAAAGATGAATTGACTTGTGAACTGCTTACTTGTCTATGCTCAAGTGTATGACTTGTCTGGCTCAGGTGCAAATTGTCTTGCATTAGACGGAAGAAGCAAGTTCTCGTTTGTGAATGAGTGTGATGAGAAAAGAATCCCGAAGGAGACGATTATTGTTTGTTTTTGGTGTTTTCAATCTTTTATTTCTTTTGGAGTTTGTCATAAGAAAATGAGCTTAAGCCTAAACCAAGGGTCAGTAAACTCATCACATCTTCCCTCTGATTAGGGGTAATGAGAATACCTTAAGTGTGAAGTAAACACTTCACACTTAATCACCAGGGTGTAGGATTAAGATCATTAACCTACTTGTGATTATTTAGATGTTTTCGAAGTTTTTGTTTAGTGTTAAGTAATGAGTTTAAGCCATAATCAAGGATTTAATGGACTCATTACACCATCCTAATAGAAGGATAATAGATGAGAACATTTAAGCTGAGAAAGGCTCCTCAACTTAATCCATGATTAGGGATTAACCTCATGACAAAACAAAGCCTTTATTAAAGTGGATTTTAGTTAATAGTAAGATTAAGAAGTGAGTTTTATGGTTTGTAAGACAACTTGAAGGGGACTTGTCCATTAACACTAGGGTTAGTCCTTGTTAACCAATTAAGGAAGAATTAGAACCTTAATGCAAGGCCCAAGTTACAAGCTTGATGTCTTAGTTATTATTGGGTGGATTGATTAAAGGAGTTAAACATATTAAGGGTTTAACACTTAGGATTAAAGTTATACACTCCATCCTAATAGAAGGTTGCAGGCATAAGCTTAATCACAAAGCCTTAAAACCTTTAGGGTTTAGTCCTTGATTATGAGATGAGAAGAGAAGACACAAAGATGACACAAAGGCAAAACTAATGGGAGAATAATCAAACCCTAATTGTGATCATGCTTGGTTGTTCCTAGGGTTTATGAGGCTTGCAAAAGATCTCCAGGAGAAAAGCCACCAGAAAAGAAACAGATGAAAGGAGGAAAAGCAGAAAGAAAATAAGACAACTTGCTTCACCTAAGAAGACAAGTTGCCTGAAGAAAGAAAGTGAGGAGAGAACATGAATGAGCAAGCTCACTCTAATACAAAATTAAAATGCAGCAATGAATGCATAAGAGAGGTGAGAATAGATTGTGAGAAGTGAAGGAAAATTCACTTCTCAAAACAACTTACCACCTGAAAAGTTAGCCAAAGAAATGAAATGACATGAGAATGAGATGAAATGCAATGATGCAAACCAAATTCATAAGCATAAACATGATTTTTAATGATGCTAAGAGATGATGCAAACATGTGTCAAGGGTTGTGGATGATCATACAAGGATGAGGATGCAAATGAAGCATGCTTTGAACCATGAAAGTTCATGAAAGTTTATGGAATGGAATGAATGCAAAACATGGAAAATGAATGATGCAATGATCACACATGATTCTAATATGTCCCAAGATGTCTTATATGTCATGTTGATGCATAAAATGTCATGGCAAGTTCTTGAATGCAAGCATATGAGAGATGGATGCAAATGAAGGCAAGAATTAGGGTTTATACATAACATGCAATACAAAATTCAAAAGCAGAAGCAAATGATATGATAAAAAATTGAAAATGGGATCAAAGGAACCCTAACCCTACACAAGTTCACTGCCCAAAGGAGGGGACCTAAGTCTTAACCTAATGGAAGTTATGATTTTCTCAAGTCAACTAGGGTTTCAAGGCACCTCAAAAGGAAAAATGCTCATTAAATTGAAAATGAAAGATAAATTCAAACCAAATTTACCCTAGAAACTACATGCTATGAAGAATGCAATGCAAGAAGAACCATCATCAAACTCTTCATGGTTAGGCAGAATGAATTTTTCTAAGTTAGGACCAAAATATTGCCTTTAAATAACTTTAATTCCAATGAAAAATGTCAAAGTACATCAAGAACCAAAAATAAATTTGTTTGAAGAGTTGGACAATGTTTCTAAATATGTCAAAATGCAATGTGAATTTTTTGGTGATTTTTAAATACCTAAATGCATTTTTAATTAATTAATTTTCATTAACTAATTAAAAATAAACATTTAAATGATTTAAAAATAATTTTTGATGCAAAAAATAAAAAAATATATATTTTTGGGTTCTGAAAATTAATAAAAGATTTGATAAAAAATTTCAGAATTTTTCAATGTATTTTACTATTTTTTAAAATTCGTGGAAATAAAATACAAATAAAATTAAATAAAATTAAATAAAAGGAAAGTATGTGCAATGGAGAGCCAGGATTGATTCTGGGCTTGGGAAGTTTGACCTGGCGCGCATCTGGGCGGCCCAGGTTCAAACTTCCCTAAACTTAATTAATTATTTAATTAATCCTAAATTATACTAATTAATGACTGATTAGGGTTAAACCAAAAGATCTGGGCCGTTCACAGCACGCGGGAAGAGGGATCCAAAGGCCTACATTCAAACTCACCTTAAACCTAACCCTAATTTAATCACTTTCAGATGACCGGAACAGTGGTTCCGGTCATCTTCTCCGGCAAGCACAAAACCCTAGCTTCTTCTACAGGTCACCAAACCTCAAATTGCTTTCACAAAAATGATCCTCTAACTATTCTAAACCTAAACTCCCATCTAAAATTCATTTATTTCACTTCATAAGCATGAATCGAAGAAAAATATGAAACACGGGCAAATGTTCAGAGACTTCATACATGGTGGTTTCTTCACCATTTTCAAAAATAAACACATCCCCATGATCAGGGGAGCATACAAAATCATAAAAGAACTTAAAAACTAGCTTCTGGAAAAAAAGTTCTTCATGTTACCTGAGATGAAGACTCTCTGATTCTGAGCTTTCTGGACTCTCCCTTTGTGCAAACCCACTTCCTTGAACACCCTGATGATGAAATGAAGCTTAGAAGGCTTTGATAATGGCTGGTTTGAATGCTTCAATTCTGGTGTAGCAGAAATAGAGGTTTGTGTATGTGGAGATTCAAGCTGTTTCAGGGGGTGGGTTTTGTTCTGTGAGTGATATGTGATTTGTTGGTGAAGAAATTTTTTATTTTTGATAGCTGAGGAAGGAGTTTCGAAGAGATGAAGGTTTGGACAGATTTTGTGCAAACTGGTTGTGTGTGTTCTCAGCCTCTTCCCCTTTGTGTTTTATGATCCTTATGTAATCCATAAGCAATCCCAACAATTCTGGAGGGCAGGTATGCACTGTGGGATTGGTATGGGATGATTGGCCAAAAAGTCAAAAATGGTGTACTATAGGTATGGGCCATGGCAGAGAAGATTTCTGTGTTTGGATTGCCTCAACCAGCTTCAAGGAAGGCCCTTAGATGTTCTGATGTGAGCTGGGATGGATGAAGGGTGAGATGTCACATGTTTTGCAATTTTGCAACTTGTTACATTTTGTGATTTTTGGTCATGGACATGTGACTTTACTTGCTGAATTTTTGTTGTGAGATGCTTCATGAGGTTATGGTAATGCCTTGAGATCAGCTAGAGACCATACAAACCCTTGGGGATCATTTTGCAAGTATTCCTCCCTTTGAACTTTTATGGAAAATGGCTTATGGTTTCTTGGAATTCAAAACATGAAAGTGAGAAATTTCTTGGGAAAATCTGAATTATGAGCCATGAATTATGTTTGTGTGATGATTAGAAGTCATTTTGAAGTCATTAGAATGCTTGGCATGTGAAATTGCAAGTTTCCCTCTTTGGTGTCAAAAGTGGAAATTTAGTGATTTTGTCCAACTTTGACAAGCCATAACTTTTTATTCAAAATAAATTAGAATGAGTTATTGTACTTTTTGAAAAGGGAATGATCCAATCTACAACTTTCATGACCAAAGATTTTCCATTTGAAGCATTTTTGAATCAAAAAGAGGAGGTTGAAAAACTTTCCCAAAAATGACAAGTTTACATTATAAGTCACTTTCCCAAAAAGGCAACTTTGCAAATGGCTTGAAATTCTTCAATTTTGTGAACTTCTAACATCTTCTATGATCAAATAAAGATCATACACATTCAAAATGATGGAGAAACCCCTTTGGTTGGGTTATTGGGGGCCTCAGATGCCCTGATTTTGCACTGACTTGCTCAAGAAGTCATCTTGTGATCAGATGCCTTACCCATTGAATTTCTTCATGAAAATTGATATGCATGATCCTCATAACATATAGAGACCAATAGAAACAAGAATGACCAAAAAATTTGGAGTTATGGCCTTTGAAACCAAAACCCTAATTTTAGGTCATTTGTGCAGTTAAACCTGGCTCTACTTCCATGCCTTTCTCAGTTCTTGTGATTCTTTGACTTCCTTGACCTTGTGGGGGATATAATATGATGCTTGAACATACATGGACCCCTTTGAAGTGATTGATGACCTTTGGAGTGGCTCAAATGGCTCAGGGATGGCTCAGATCACAAACCCTAGATGCAGATGGCTTAGAACCAATGCAGTGAAGCAAAAATGTAGTATGAGATGCTATGATTGAATTTATGCAAATGAAAAGATCATAAGCCATGGTGAAAAGAGTGAGGGAAAATTTGGGGTGTTTACAGCTGCCCCTATTCAAGCATGAGTTAGCTGTGCAGGATGTAAGCAACGACTTAACAGGCAAACAAGATAACTTGTGGTTGAATACCAAAGACAGTCCAAAATTTGCACTCACAGAATGAAGAAGAAAAGGGATATAGATTGTAAAAGGAATTAAAGCATGTTTTATAAAGTGCGGGCGACGGAGGACGACCGTCAAGCAGAGGACGACTGCTGGGGAATAGCAATGACGGGGACGGCCGACAGGCTGGGGAAATAGAGGATCATGATGGGGATGACCATCAAATAAAGACTTCTCTGGGGATTAACGGTAAAATGATGGGGACGACCATCAGGTTGAAGAAATAGATGATGAGGAACGGTCATCAAAGTTGAAGGACGATCACCTGGCAGGGGACGACTGCTCTGTTGGGGATAAGGATGAAGGACGGTCATCCAAGGTGAAGGACGATCACCTGGCAAGGTACGATTGCCGAAAGTATCACGACATAGGACGAATGCCGGATAAAAAGGTCGACGATGGGGACGGCCATCGGATAAGCATTGATGAAGGATGATCATCAAGAGGTGAATGACGATCACCTAGCAGGGTACGGCTGCTCTCGGGGTTTATCATGACATAGGACGAATGTCAGATAACAGAATCAACGATGGGGACGGCCATCAGATATAAATGATGAAGGGCGATCATCAAGAGGTGAAGGACGATCACCTAGCAGGGGAAGGCTGCTAAAAATACCACGACATAGGACGAATGTCGGATAGGAAGGGGTTCTAATGAATAGAGACTCCGCTGGGGGTGATGAAGGACGATCATCAAAAAGGTGAAGGACGGTCACCTGGCAGGGTACGGCTACCGAAAGGTATCATGACATAGGACGAATGTCAGATAGAAAGGAAATAGTTTATCAAGATTTGCCAAGACTCTTCTGGGGAATAGTAGACACAGACGAGTGTCTAAATTCAAGAAGACATAAGTGTTTGACACGGTGTATAGATTAAAGATGCGGACGAGCATCCTTAAGACTATGATACGGACGAGTATCAGTAGAAACAAACGCTTGACGCATGTTCAGAGATGATGATACGGACGACTATCAACTAGTTAACAAAGAACACAGACGAGTGTTGATTCTGAGGGGATTTATGTGGTATATACAAGATACGGACGAGTATCGGTATGAGTGAAAAGTGATGGGTGAGACATAGACGAGTGTTCAACTTGCTGGGGGTAGCACGACACGGACGGGTGTCGGAAGAAGTGTATTATAAACAAGTATTTGATTTACAATCAGTGTTTAGGTAATCATGCTAGGGAAGGTGACACGGACGGGCGTCAGGGAAGTGTGTAGATATATGTAAACATGTGTTTGTGAGTGCAGAGGGGACGCCTTGGCTTTCTGCTGGGGATATGACACAGACGAGTGTCAAGAAGCATCTGTTTGTAGAGAACGCTCGGGCGACTTTACTGGGGAATGATGACACGGATGAGTGCCAAAAGGAGCATGTATTTGTATTTGTGAGTGTAAAGAGAATGCTTTGGCTTTCTGCCGGAGAATTTGGGAAGTATTTTGTATATTGTTGATGGAACGTCAGTATTTACAAGTGTTCAGTTCGACACATGGCTTATGATTATGCAATATGTTTGATTTTTGCCGTAATGCTCCGTATTAGACGGAATGCTACGCTCTGTGGGGAAAAACATGATGCGAATGCTATGATTATGCAAAGATACCGATCCGGGATTCGGATCCCGATGCCGTGGAGATTTCCGGCTGATCTGCTTGAAGTGGATGTCCCGCCTGGGGATGAGATCATTGGTAGATCTGACATATATGACTCTGCATGGGGAAGTAGGTCACTGATAGACCTATCTTAGTAATGAGGGGCCCAGCTGGGGTCCGCAGAAGCTTTCGTCACTCTGTTGTGAGATCTTCGGGCATTGCTCTTCTGGATAGAGACTGAAACTCTACGGGGAGATGGTTCCCTGTCTTTGCACTTGGCTGAGGAGGAATGATGGCCTGGAAACTCAGCTGGGGAGAAAGCAGCCCTGGCTTTGTTTGGAATATGTGCTGTGGAAATGGTGATTTGACAGCTTGCTGAGGAGGAACTTTCATGCCCCATGCTGTGCTTTGAATACCTGCAATCCTATCATGATAAAGAAACGTACAAGTATCCCGTGGTATCCCTTACTGGATCCCATCATAGGAGTTTAGACACTCCCGGGAGTAAACATATTTCCTATAAGCACGTATTTTTAGAAGGGAAGCATCTATATTTATGCAATCAATATCTTAAGGACATCGGACATTTTGCAAATGAAAATAAAATATACGAGACAGAATATGACAGAAAATCTGATTTTATTAATTTATGTGCCCTGAATTGGCAAGATACAGTCAAAGAAACGGATCCCCTGAAATGAGGAGATCGTTACAAAAAAAGATGCTGGCAATGTTGATGACGCTTCGAGGAGCTTCCCTTTGGCTATGACTCGTATGACATTTGACGTTCTTCTCATCCTGCTTTTGAAGGGAGCTGATTCTGACCGATGCTTGAACCCTTCGGAGCTTACCATGTTGTAAGTGATACAGACGAATTCAGAATGCAGTTGTTCGCTTATTCCCTTATTTTGCGTGGATCGCCCTTTCGGGTTTTCAATCCACCGGGATACCCTTTTTTGCCTGAGTTGTCCAATGCGTCTTTTCAACTCAGCGGGTGTACATTTCTTTATTTATTTTCCCTTATTTTTGCCCGAGTCCTTTATTCTGTTTTTGACTCGTCGGGATGCCCTATTTTTGCCTGGACTTAAATTCTGTTTTTATGTCCAGCGGGTCATTTTTATGCGAAGTATTTTTTAACTGCATCTGAATTCACAGGGGACAGGAAGTCTTCACCATCCATAGTACTGAGCATCAGTGCTCCACTAGAGAAAACTTTCTTTACTATGAACGGACCATCATAGTTCGGAGTCCACTTGCCCCTGTGGTCTGTATGAGGAGGGAGGAGTCTTTTCAGCACAAGATCTCCTACTTGGTATTCTCGAAGCCTGACTTTCTGATCGAAGGCTTTCTTCATTCTTTTCTGATATAACTGCCCATGACAGATTGCAGCCAATCTCTTTTCTTCAATCAGACTTAGTTGTTTGTATCGGGATCGGACCCACTATGCTTCATTCAGTTTAACATCCATCAATACTCGCAAGGAGGGTAATTCAACTTCAACAGGTAGGACTGCCTCCATACCATAAACAAGCTGGTACGGTGTTGCCCCTGTGGATGTTCTGATTGATGTACGGTACCCATGTAAGGCAAATGGTAGCATTTCATGCCAGTCTTCGTAGGTGACCACCATCTTCTGTACAATCTTCTTGATATTCTTGTTAGCTGCCTCTACAGCGCCATTCATCTTTGGCCTGTAAGGAGAAGAATTGTGGTGTTGGATCTTGAAGTCCCGGCATAGTTCTGCCATCATTTTGTTGTTCAAGTTGGAACCATTATCAGTAATGATTCGCTCGGGCACTCTATACCGACAAATGATGTCTCTCTTTAGAAATCGGGCTACTACCTGCCTTGTAACATTTGCATAAGAAGCTGCTTCGACCCACTTGGTAAAATAGTCAATGGCTACCAGGATGAATCTGTGGCCATTTGAAGCAGTCGGTTCAATCTTGCCAATCATATCAATGCCCCACATGGCAAAGGGCCAGGGTGAAGACATTACATTCAAAGGATTGGGAGGCACATGCACTTTATCCGCGTAAATCTGGCATTTATGGCATTTTCTGGCATAGGCACAACAGTCTGCATCCATTGTGATCCAGTAATAGCCTGATCTTAGCAACTTTTTAGCCATTGCATGCCCTCCAGCATGGGTACCAAAGGATCCTTCGTGCACTTCGTGCATCAACAAGTCTGCTTCTGCCCTATCAACACATCTGAGAAGTACCATATCAAAGTTTCTCTTGTACAAGGAACCGTCAGCGTTCAGGAAGAAACTACCAGCTAGCCTTCTTAATGTCTTCTTATCATTGGAAGATGCCCCATGTGGGTATGTTTGATCCTCCAAGAAGCATTTGATGTCATGGAACCAAGGCTTATTATCTTTAACAACATCTGATGAGAACATGTATGCTGGTCTGTCAAGTCTGGATACTGAAATCCGAGGCACAAAGTTGGCAGCTTGAACTTTGATCATGGATGAAATGGTAGCCAGAGCATCTGCAAACTGATTTTCGTCTCGAGGGATATACTCAAGCTTGACTGTTGTGAAGAAAGTCAACAACCTTCTTGTATAATCCCGATAAGGTATCAGATGATCTTGGTGGGTGTACCATTTGCCGTTGGTTTGATTGATTACCAGAGCTGAATCTCCGAACACAGTCAAAGTCTTGATCCTGAGGTCAATGGCTTCCTCAAGACCCATGATACAAGCTTCGTATTCAGCTTCGTTGTTAGTGCAGTTAAAGGTGAGTTTTGCCGAGAAAGGCATGTGAACTCCTTTAGGTGTAATGAGTACTGCACCAACACCACGACCATTCATATTAGCAGCCCCGTCAAACATCATAGTCCATTCTTCTTCTGGGTCAGGCCCTTCAGTGTGAATAGGCTCTTCATGATCTTTTGCTTTTATGAACATGATGTCTTCATCGGGGAAGTCAAATCTCATATGCTGGTAATCATCAATGGGTTGCTCAGCAAGATAATCAGACAATACACTGCCCTTGATGGCTTTCTGAGATGTGTACTGAATGTCATATTCTGTGAGGATCATTTGCCATCTTGCAACCCGTCCGGTAAGTGTTGGCTTCTCAAAAATGTACTTAACTAGATCCATCTTGGATATCAATAAGGTAGTGTGGGTCAACATATACTGCCTTAGTCGGCGAGCAGCCCACGCTAAAGCACAACAAGTTTTCTCGAGCAGTGAATAACGTTGTTCACAGTCGGTAAACTTTTTGCTTAGGTAGTATATTGCATATTCTTTTCGACCAGACTCGTCATGCTGGCCCAGCACACACCCCATTGACTCTTCTAATACTGTCAAGTACATGATTAGAGGTCTTCCTTCAACTGGAGGCATAAGGATCGGAGGTTCTTGTAAATATTCCTTGATTTTGTCAAAAGCCCTCTGGCAGTCTTCGTTCCACCTGACCGTTTGTTCTTTTCTTAACAGCTTGAACAAAGGCTCACAGGTTGTTGTAAGGTGAGATATGAACCGTGAAATGTAGTTCAATCTACCTAAGAAACCCCAAACTACTTTTTCTGACTTCGGTGCAGGCATTTCTTGAATGGCTTTGACTTTATCAGGGTCAACTTCAATCCCTTTCTCACTTACAATAAATCCCAGCAGCTTACCGGATCGTACCCCGAATGTGCACTTGTTGGGGTTTAACTTCAGTTCGTACTTCCTCAGACGCTTGAATAGCTTCAACAGATTTACCAGGTGGTCTTCTTCTGTGAGGGACTTGGCAATGATATCATCCACATAACATTCAATTTCTTTGTGGATCATGTCATGGAATAATGTTACCATAGCCCGTTGATAAGTGGCACCAGCATTCTTCAGTCCGAATGGCATCACCTTATAACAGAATGTGCCCCAGGGTGTGATGAAAGTTGTCTTCTCCATGTCTTCAGGGGACATTTTGATCTGATTGTATCCTGAAAATCCGTCCATGAAGGAGAACACCGAGAACTGAGATGTATTATCAACCAATACATCAATGCGAGGTAAAGGGAAGTCATCTTTCGGGCTGGCTCTGTTCAGATCCCGGTAATCCACACACATCCTCACCTTGCCGTCTTTCTTAGGTACAGGTACAATATTAGCAACCCACGGCGGATAGCTAGTCACAGCAAGGAAACCGGTGTCCCACTGCTTTTGTACCTCTTCTTTTATCTTCATTGCCATATCTGGGCGAGTACGGCGTAGCTTCTGTTTTACTGGTGGGCAGTCTTCTTTCAGAGGTAGCTTGTGCATGACAATGTCGGTGTCCAACCCTGGCATATCTTGATAAGACCAGGAAAAAACATCCACATATTCCCGAAGCATGTCAATCAGTTGCTCTTTTACTGAATCTTGCAGGCAGGCCCCGATCTTAACTTCTTTCACGTCTTCTTCCGTACCAAGATTAACTGTTTCAATCTCCTCTTGATGAGGAGTGATAACCTTCTCCTCTTGTCTCAACAACCTGGCTAGCTCTTCAGGTAGCTCATAATCTTCTTCAACCCCTTCATCAGCTTGATTGATTGGATTGTCAAAGTCACACAAAGTCATAGCAGTGTTGTTGTCGGTGCAGTCTGAAGGGCACTTTCTGCAAGGGTTTAAATTGGTTTATTTTAGTGATCAGTTTTATCTTATTTAGAAAAAGTGAAAAATGAAGTTATTTTGTTCTGAAAAAACATTGCCATTTTATTTTTGTACAAAAAGAAAAAAATGAAAAACAGTGAGCGGAAAAGAAAAAAAAGACTCATTTGCAAAAGATGTCCTGATATTCATTAATTGATCTTTGCACAAAATACAAGATGGCCCGATTACAAAATGAGTCTTGACATCTTGGGCAAGATGCAAGACTTGATGCATGCTTTTAAAATACAGGAAATAATAATTACTCTGCAGGAGTAACTCTTATAATTTCCTGGGAAGACCAGTTAAGGACTTGGCTCCCCAGGATCCTTGGACGTATCCAGCTCTCCAGGTTGCGGTCTCTTTCCTCCTCGTCTTCCAAATTGTTCACAGCTTCTGGGATGAGCATTCCCCCGCTGACAAACTTGGGCTCCTTTGCAGCCTCTGATTGATCTTGTTGAGTTGGTCTGTAACCCAACCCAAATCGGTCTTCTTTCTTTTCCACGGGCAACAGCTTGCCCCAGCCTTGGGCGGTACCTTCCTCAACAACCTTCCGGGCCTGCTGGTACGATGTGATGGAAGTTCCCAGTACAGCAGATGCTTCATTAATGTTCAAGGCCTCGAACCCTTGGCTCATGGCTTCATGGATCTCCCCGTCCATTTCTATGTACTTATACGTAGCCAGCTGGCTAACAAAGATGTCCTCCTCCCTACAGATGGTGATGATCTGGCCTTCCCACTCGAATTTCAACTTCTGGTGAAGGGTAGACGTAACAGCGCCAGCGGCGTGGATCCAGGGTCTACCCAACAGACAGCTGTAGGCCGGCTGTATGTCCATCACAAAGAAGGTAGTTTTAAACGTCTGCAGGCCAATCATCACAGGCAGATCAATCTCCCCAAGCACTGATCTTTTGGAGCCATCGAATGCTCTCACCACCAAATTACTCGGACGCAATGCCAAGCCATCATACTCCAGCTTCACTAAGGCTTTCTTTAGTAGAACATTGAGTGATGACCCAGTGTCTACCAGTACATGAGATAGAACAGCACCCTTGCATTCCAAGGTGATATGCAAAGCCTTATTATGGTTGCGTCCCTCTGTTGTTAAGTCAGCATTGGTAAAGCCCAGTCCATGACTGGTGTTGACATTTGCAACCACAGTTTCTAGCTGATTAACGGTAATCTCCTCCGGCACGTATGCTGCGTGTAGGACCTTCAACAATGCGTTCCTGTGAGCTTCAGAACACATTAACAGTGATAATATGGAGATTTTTGAGGGAGTTTGGTGAAGCTGATCCACCACCTTGTAATCACTTCTTTTTATGATTCTCATGAACTCGTCTACATCTTGTTCAAAAGATGTCTTCTGAGTTTCTTTGACAGTTGGCTCTTCAGGTACCACACTCTTTCCTTTTGCTTTGGCAGCAGCTTCTGCTTCAACATTAGGTCTTTGTGTTTGTGAGGCAAAAAGGCGTCCGCTTCTGGTGAAGCCTCCGCCTCCCCCAACATTATCAACTTGTGGAGAAGAGGTCAATGAATCCAGAGCGATTTTCTCCCCGTTGCAGTAAAGATCAGAGCCATAATGCCAAGGTATGGCTTTAGAATCCACCAGATAAGTTAAGCTTCAGGAGTTGTGGCAATAAGGTAGCATAAGGCATGGGGATGGGGTCAATCACCTTGTTTGCCTGTGATGGTCTTTGTTGGAAGGGTCGCTATTGTTGGTTGCTATTGTTGTTGTTGTGGGTTCTCTGTTGTGGATACTGAACTTGTTGTTGATACTGTGGTTGTTATTGTTGAGGATATGTTGATTGTTGAGGAATCGGAGCTGGAATGGTAACTGCTGCTACTGACCGGTGTACATACTGAGGTCTGCCCCTGCTTGCATGAATGGAATTGGTCTCACCGGCTCTTCGGGGTCCCACAAAAGGCTTCCTGGGATTACTGGATGAACTTGCACCATTATCAGTCATTTTTCCCATTTTTAAAAGGCTTTCAATCCTTTCCCCAGCTATGACAACATCAGCAAAGCTGGTAGAAGAAAAGGCAGCCAGTTTATCAATATATGTTCCTTGCAGAGTATTCATGAACATGTCGGCCATTTCTCTTTCCGACATGGGTGGTTGGACAGCAGCAGCGAGCTGTCTCCACCTCTGGGCATATTCCCTGAAGCTTTCTCTGGAAGACTGGGACATTCCCATCAGGAGGGTCCTGTTAGGAGCCATGTCCAGATTGTATTGATATTTCCTGATGAAGGCTTCAGCTAAGTCCTTCCAGCATCGAATGGTAGCTCTGGTCAAGTGTGAATACCACTCCCTTGAAGCCCCAGTCAGACTGTCTTCAAAGTAGAACATCCACAGCTTCTCATCCATAGTATAAGCTTTAAGTCTTCCCAGGAAAGACTGCAGGTGAGTTCGTGGACAAGAGGTTCCATTGTATTTCTCAAAACACGGGGGTTTGAATTTGTAGGGAATTCTCACCCCGTCCACTAGTCCCATATCCATTACATCGAAGCCCAAGGAGTTCTGAGACTCCAAAGATCTCAATTTCTCAGCAATTTCATCTAACCTCCTATCATAGACTTTGTCTCCAGCTCCTATAACAGTAAACTTCTCTTCTTGGGGATCCTCCTGCAAGATTCTCCCCCCAGCAGTGTTTCATTGCACATTTCTCGGGATATTGACTTCCGGATCTAGATAAGGTCCAAATACGGGTGGATTAACATGAGGCCGGCCCCGCTCATTATTACTAGTTCCTCCAGTTCCAAGATGAGGTTCCTCGGGTGTTTGTCGTTCCACCAATTCCCTTAACCTTTCTTGACTCTGGGCCAAGCCAGTCATTACAGCCATGAATTGAGTCATTTGGTTCCTCATCTCCACTCTTTCATTAGCCATCTGAGTTCTGACCTCAGTCAGGTCCTGCTGTACTTGCTCCATTTGGATACCAGGAAGGTTGTTGCGAGTAGGGTACCGGTGTGTGCGGTTGACAGGGAACACTTGGCGGCGAGCAATATTTCCTGAGACCACAACAAGGTTAGAAACAAAAATAATAACAAAACCTACAAAACAAAACAAAAGTTAGTATGCAATGCAGTATGCTTATTTGTTTTCCAAGGTATCCGGCTTGGTTCTTGGTTTCGACCTTTCCAGACCTCTAGGAAGATGCTTGATATTGCTTGAGAAAAGAAGCCCAATGAAAGCAAACTAATATATTACAAAATGATGAACAATACATAGTTTGTTTTACAACACATGCCCCTGGAGGGTCAAAATACAACAAAAAAGAAAAGTACATCAAATGGAAATAAACAACAAGCAAAGGATCAGACATCCAGTCCAAACTCATCCTCCTTGACCTCCTTCAGAAGTGCCTTAGTCACTGGACTAGTTGGGTGCTCTGTAATGGTCCTGATGAGGAGGTTCCTGGTGGCAATGGCAATGGTCAGCTTCTTGTGCCTGTCCTGGTCCTTTGATCTTTTCAATCCTGCTCTGAGCTTCAACTATGAGATCTCCTTCTGGGCTGCCAGCAAAGCTTCCTGCTGCTTCTTCTCATTGGCCTCTAACTGTTCAATCTTGGCTTGAGTTCTCTGATCTTCTTGTGTCCGGGTTTCAGTGATCCTGACTCACCTAGCCTGACTTTCTTGCAGATAGAGCTCAGTCCTAGCCTTCTGAATCTTGGCCTCTTTACAAGCATTCTTCAATATTTTCTCCCCAGTTCTTGCTTTCCTGATGTAGTCCTCTGTCTTCTCAATTTTGGCAAGATGCTCCACCCTAAGCTTCTCCAACCTTTCAATGTCCAGACGACCATCACTCCTTTCCCAAAGGGTCTTCTTCAAAGCTTGAGACAAGTTCTCATTCCTTTCCTTCAGCTTCTCAAATTCCTCCAAGCTGACAGTTGCTACTGGCTGTGCTGTAGATGGTCCAGGTATATCCTCAATGGTGAAAGGCATTCCAACAATCTGAGCTCTAGTACGGGACCAATCATAGTATTGAGCTGAAGCAACATTATTACACCTTCCAAGAATAGCCATCCCTTTTGTCTGGATGTTGTCCCAAGCCCAGGATGCTTGTCTGACAACAGCTGAATTAGGTTTCACTTCACAATACAGGGTCTCAGCTAAATCTTGCACTCTAGGAGGGTGAACCAAAGCATAGCCCAGTTGTCTCTTAAACAGCAAAGGATTGTAGTTGATGCAACCTTTTACTCCTATCAGAGGTACATTTGGGTATTGCCTACAGCTGGTGATAATGTCATTGCCTTTGGTGCTCTGGGTGCACCATCTAATATCATCTGAAGTCAAAGCAATGAGCCTCTTGGCCCAATTCTTCTGTTGGTGAGGGTTCAAGAAGGCATCTGACTTAGGTAGGTGTCTAAGCAGCCAGGTGTGAAACAAAGGAGCACAACATCTCACCAACTTCCCCCTTTGTTTCTCATTCCTCTGATAGTAATCTCCCAGCAATGTGGGTACTGGGTTCTTCAGAAGAAACAGATGAATAGCATTCTTGCTGACAAATTTGGGCTCGTCTGCAAACAGTATAACCCCATATATGCTGAGGGCTAACAGTGCACAGACTGCCCTCCACTCTCCCAAGGAGGCCTTCAGGATGGCCTGAGAAATCAAGAAGTCCAAGTGCAAACCAGGGATTCCAGCTTTTGTTGTCATGCTTTGCTCAATCAAGGCAGGCTCTAGGTACAGTGCTTTTGCTAATTCTCCATTGCTGGGAAAAGTCATCTATGGGTTGAAAGGGAGTCCACCCCTGATAGGCACTCCAATCAATGAAGAAAACTCTTCCAGCAAATGTCCTAGCTGAAAGTCTGGAAATGTGAAGCATCTCAATGGTGGGTCATAAAACTGTAGGCATGTGTGGATCATGCTCCTCTGAGAAGGGTCAAGATCCATAACCATATCCAGGATACCTCCATAATGCTCTCTAAACAATGGGATGTGGTCAGGTGTGATAAGTGACTGGACTTGCCTGATGCCAGTCAACACAGGCTCAAAGAAATGGTATGATATGTTGCTCTTCCTGGGAGTAGTCATGAATGTTGTTGAAGAAGATGAAGGTAGGTGCTGATGAAGATCACAGACTGATACTGGAGATGAGCCATTGATAGGCTGATGCTGGTGATGATGAAGATAGCTGAAGCAGATGACTATGCGAAAGAAGGGGTCAAAACCAAGCCAGATATAATGTGGATACCTTGAAAACCAAATAAACAAATGTTAAATGATGCAAATGATGAGTATGCAAATGATATGCAAGGGTTTGTGATCAAGCTGGATCTGATTATCTGTCTTGATATAAAGCCCATGTATGTTCAAGAAGTCCAGATGGAGGTTCAGAAATCCAGTAACCAAGGTGGGGGACTCAAATAAAGAGTCACATGTCCCGGGTTAATCACAAGAACTGTCCAAAGTGGAGTACTCTTAGACAAAACAAAAACAGGGTATGATGTGGCCAAGGGTACCTGCAAACCTGTAAACAGCCCAACCCCCCTCACAGGTAATGTTCTAAAACAAGGATCCTCAGACTTGGATTAGTTATGAGAAGTGTAAACACTTCTAACCCGGAGGTATAGTGTTTACAATAACCATAAAAGATCCTTCTCTAATTCACCTCAGTTTCTGAAGGTCATAATAAAGGTCATCCAGACTTAGCAGGCTTCCCAGATAGCCCTAGCACTACAGGAAATCTGTAGCACAGAGTTCTCAAGAAGAAACCCACATCTGAACCGTGTTTCATATTCCCGCACCAGACCGAAATGGAATGGGAAAGAACATGAACCACTCTAGCCTAGGTGTCACTCAGGTCCCAGGTATAGGACCTTAAACTCTCAATGAAACCCCACCCACCAAAACAGAAACCAGATCCAGCAATGATAGTATGACAGTATGATGCATAAAACTGTAAAGAAAGCAATAAACAAGACTGTACATAAAGCAATAAACAAAGCAAATAAACACAATTAGCACATAACACCCCAGTAAACACAAATCAAACAGGCGCTAGGAGGAACCCAAAAAAAGAACCAGAAGCCCTGGTTACAGTATAAGGGTCCCCAGTAGAGTCGCCAAGTTGTCGCTCCCACCTGATGACACACAGGGCCAAGAGGGGCACAGACGTGAACGGTCGGCGAAAGGAGAGAGGAACGAATGAATAGAGTCGCCAGCTAGGCATTTTTATCCCGAAGGAAAGGTAATGCTGTATAAACCTAAGAAAAGATATGGATAAGACGGTTGCGAACCAGAGAAACTGAGAAAGGGGGTTGGTTACAACCTGGGAAGGTATTAGCACCCAAATTGTTCGTCGTACTCGACGGGATCCACGCTTAGAAGATTTGTGTTTTAATGGGGTTGTGTCAGTGCAATCTGTGTATCAAAGCTGGAAAAGAATGCAAGTGTCAGTGTAAAAGAAATGTGAGGTGTATAAGAGAAGTGTCAGTGTAAGAACAGAAGTGAAATGCTCAAGACTATGAGGCTCAAAGAATGATGATGGAAGGAGGGGGAATATACAGAGACTTTTGTTCGATAACTCTTAAGTTATGCCTACGTATCCTCTCGTGCAATGAGGAAGTCAAAACACCGTAGTTCGACTCAAAGAGACTGAAAGATGAATTGACTTATGAACTGCTTACTTGTCTATGCTCAAGTGTATGACCTGTCTGGCTCAGGTGCAAACTGTCTTGCATTAGACGGAAGAAGCGAGTTCTCGTTTGTTAATGAGTGTGATGAGAAACGAATCCCGGAGGAGACGATTATTGTTTGTTTTTGGTGTTTTCAATCTTTTATTGCTTTTGGAGTTTGTCATAAGAAAATGAGCTTAAGCCTAAACCAAGGGTCAGTAAACTCATCACATATTCCCTCTGATGAGGGGTAATGAGAATACCTTAAGTGTGAAGTAAACACTTCACACTTAATCACCAGGGTGTAGGATTAAGATCATTAACCTACTTGTGATTATTTAGATGTTTTCGAAGTTTTTGTTTAGTGTTAAGTAATGAGTTTAAGCCATAATCAAGGATTTAATGGACTCATTACACCATCCTAATAGAAGGATAATAGATGAGAACATTTAAGCTGAGAAAGGCTCCTCAACTTAATCCATGATTAGGGATTAACCTCATGACAAAACAAAGCCTTTATTAAAGTGGATTTTAGTTAATAGTAAGATTAAAAAGTGAGTTTTATGGTTTGTAAGACAACTTGAAGGGGACTTGTCCATTAACACTAGGGTTAGTCCTTCTTAACCAATTAAGGAAGAATTAGAACCCTAATGCAAGGCCCAAGTTATAAGCTTGATGTCTTAGAAGGATGCAGGCATAAGCTTAATCACAAAGCCTTAAAACCTTTAGGGTTTAGTCCTTGATTATGAGATGAGAAGAGAAGACACAAAGATGACACAAAGGCAAAACTAATGGGAGAATAATCAAACCCTAATTGTGATCATGCTTGGTTGTTCCTAGGGTTTATGAGGCTTGCAAAAGATCTCCAGGAGAAAAGCCACCAGAAAAGAAACAGATGAAAGGAGGAGAAGCAGAAAGAAAATAAGACAACTTGCTTCACCTAAGAAGACAAGTTGCCTGAAGAAAGAAAGTGAGGAGAGAACATGAATGAGCAAGCTCACTCTAATACAAAATTAAAATGCAGCAATGAATGCATAAGAGAGGTGAGAAGAGATTGTGAGAAGTGAAGGCAAATTCACTTCTCAAAACAACTTACCACCTGAAAAGTTAGCCAAAGAAATGAAATGACATGAGAATGAGATGAAATGCAATGATGAAAACCAAAGTCAGAAGCATAAACATGATGTTTAATGATGCTAAGAGATTATGCAAACATGTGTCAAGGGTTGTGGATGATCATACAAGGATGAGGATGCAAATGAAGCATGCTTTGAACCATGAAAGTTCATGAAAGTTTATGGAATGGAATGAATGCAAAACATGGCAAATGAATGATGCAATGATCACACATGATTCTAATATGTCCCAAGATGTCTTATATGTCATGTTGATGCATAAAATGTCATGGCAAGTTCTTGAATGCAAGCATATGAGAGATGGATGCAAATGAAGGCAAGAATTAGGGTTTATACATAACATGCAATACAAAATTCAAAACCAGAAGCAAATGACATGATAAAAAATTGAAAATGGGATCAAAGGAACCCTAACTCTACACAAGTTCACTGCCCAAAGGAGGGGACCTAAGTCTTAACCTAATGGAAGTTATGATTTTCTCAAGTCAACTAGGGTTTCAAGGCACCTCGAAAGGAAAAATGCTCATTAAATTGAAAATGAAAGATAAATTCAAACCAAATTTACCCTAGAAACTACATGCTATGAATAATGCAATGCAAGAAGAACCATCATCAAACTCTTCATGGTTAGGCAGAATGAATTTTTCTAAGTTAGGACCAAAATATTTCCTTTAAATAACTTTAATTCCAATGAAAAATGTCAAAGTACATCAAGAACCAAAAATAAATTTGTTTGAAGAGTTGGACAGTGTTTCTAAATATGTCAAAATGCAATGTGAATTTTTTGGTGATTTTTAAATACCTAAATGCATTTTTAATTAATTAATTTTCATTAACTAATTAAAAATAAACATTTAAATGATTTAAAAATAATTTTTGATGCAAAAAATAAAAATAAAAATATTTTTGGGTTCTGAAAATTAATAAAATATTTGATAAAAAATTTCAGAATTTTTCAATGTATTTTACTATTTTTTAAAATTCGTGGAAATAAAATACAAATAAAATGAAATAAAATTAAATAAAAGGAAAGTATGTGCAATGGAGAGCCAGGATTGATTCTGGGCTTGGGAAGTTTGACCTGGCGCGCATCTGGACGGCCCAGGTTCAAACTTCCCTAAACTTAATTAATTATTTAATTAATCCTAAATTATACTAATTAATGACTGATTAGGGTTAAACTAAAAGATCTGGGTCGTTCACAGCACGCGGGAAGAGGGATCCAAAGGCCTACATTCAAACTCACCTTAAACCTAACCCTAATTTAATCACTTTCAGATGACCGGAACAGTGGTTCCGGTCATCTTCTCCGGCAAGCACAAAACCCTAGCTTCTTCTACAGGTCACCAAACCTCAAATTTCTTTCACGAAAATGATCCTCTAACTATTCTAAACCTAAACCCCCATCTAAAATTCATTTATTTCACTTCATAAGCATGAATCGAAGAAAAATATGAAACACTGGCAAATGTTCAGAGACTTCATACATGGTGGTTTCTTCACCATTTTCAAAAATAAACACATCCCCATGATCAGGGGAGCATACAAAATCATAAAAGGACTTAAAAACTAGCTTCTGGAAAAAAAGTTCTTCATGTTACCTGAGATGAAGACTCTCTGATTCTGAGCTTTCTGGACTCTCACTTTGTGCAAACCCACTTCCTTGAACACCCTGATGATGAAATGAAGCTTAGAAGGCTTTGATAATGGCTGGTTTGAATGCTTCAGTTCTGGTGTAGCAGAAATGGAGGTTTGTGTATGTGGGGATTCAAGCTGTTTCAGGGGGTGGGTTTTGTTCTGTGAGTGATATGTGATTTGTTGGTGAAGAAATTTTTGATTTTTGATGGCTGAGGAAGGAGTTTCGAAGAGATGAAGGTTTGGACAGATTTTGTGCAAACTGGTTGTGTGTGTTCTCAGCCTCTTCCCCTTTGTGTTTTATGATCCTTATGTAATCCATAAGCAATCCCAACAATTCTGGAGGGCAGGTATGCACTGTGGGATTGGTATGGGATGATTGGCCAAAAATTCAAAAATGGTGTACTATAGGTATGGGCCATGGCAGAGAAGATTTTTGTGTTTGGATTGCCTCAGCCAGCTTCAAGGAAGGCCCTTAGATGTTCTGATGTGAGCTGGGATGGATGAAGGGTGAGATGTCACATGTTTTGCAATTTTGCAACTTGTTACATTTTGTGATTTTTGGTCATGGACATGTGACTTTACTTGCTGAATTTTTGTTGTGAGATGCTTCATGAGGTTATGGTAATGCCTTGAGATCAGCTAGAGACCATACAAACCCTTGGGGATCATTTTGCAAGTATTCCTCCCTTTGAACTTTTATGGAAAATGGCTTATGGTTTCTTGGAATTCAAAACATGAAAGTGAGAAATTTCTTGGGCAAATCTGAATTATGAGCCATGAATTATGTTTGTGTGATGATTAGAAGTCATTTTGAAGTCATGAGAATGCTTGGCATGTGAAATTGCAAGTTTCCCTCTTTGGTGTCAAAAGTGGAAATTTAGTGATTTTGTCCAACTTTGACAAGCCATGACTTTTGATTCAAAATGAATTAGAATGAGTTCTTGTACTTTTTGAAAAGGGAATGATTCAATCTACAACTTTCATGACCAAAGATTTTCCATTTGAAGCATTTTTGAATCAAAAAGAGGAGGTTGAAAAACTTTCCCAAAAATGGCAAGTTTACATTATAAGTCACTTTCCCAAAAAGGCAACTTTGCAAATGGCTTGAAATTCTTCAATTTTGTGAACTTCTAACATCTTCTATGATCAAATAAAAGATCATACACATTCAAAATGATGGAGAAACCCCTTTGGTTGGGTTATTGGGGGCCTCACATGCCCTGATTTTGCACTGACTTGCTCAAGAAGTCATCTTGTGATCAGATGCCTTCCCCATTGAATTTCTTCGTGAAAATTGATATGCATGATCCTCATAACATATAGAGACCAATAGAAACAAGAATGACAAAAAATTTGGAGTTATGGCCTTTGAAACCAAAACCCTAATTTTAGGTCATCTGTGCAGTTAAACCTGGCTCTGCTTCCATGCCTTTCTCAGTTCTTGTGATTCTTTGACTTCCTTGACCTTGTGGGGATATAATATGATGCTTGAATATACATGGACCCCTTTGAAGTGATTGATGACCTTTGGAGTGGCTCAAATGGCTCAGGGATGGCTCAGATCACAAACCCTAGATGCAGATGGCTTAGAACCAATGCAGTGAAGCAAAAATGTAGTATGAGATGCTATGATTGAATTTATGCAAATGAAAAGATCATAAGCCATTGTGAAAAGAGTGAGGGCAAATTTGGGGTGTTTACAGACATTTCCAGGCTTGACGCACCAGCTTACATTTTCTCTGTAGACGCAGTGTCTGATGAGAAACCTTGGTACTTCGATATTAAGCTTTTCCTGGAAAAACAAGAATACCCAGTTGGGGCATTATCCAACGACAAGAAGACCTTGAGACGACTTGCTGCTAGCTTCTTCTTGAATGCAGACGGAGTTCTGTACAAGAGGAACTTTGACATGGTCTTGCTCAGATGTGTGGATAGACACGAAGCAGACTTATTAGTGCAGGAAGTCCACGAGGGATCTTTCGGTACTCATGCAGGAGGACATGCTATGGTTAAGAAGTTGTTGAGATTAGGATACTATTGGCTAACAATGGATGCAGATTGTTGTTCGTACGCCCGTAAGTGCCATAAGTGTCAGATATATGCAGACAAGGTGCATGTTCCTCCTAGCCCGCTCAACGTCATGTCATCTCCTTGGCCCTTTTCTATGTGGGGCATTGACATGATCGGGAAGATAGAGCCTACTGCTTCAAATGGTCATCGTTTCATCTTAGTTGTGATTGATTATTTCACCAAATGGGTTGAAGCGGCATCTTATGCCAATGTCACTCGCCAGGTGGTAGCCAGATTTCTAAGAAGAGACATCATTTGCAGATACGGAGTGCCTGAGCGAATCGTTACTGATAATGGTTCCAATTTAAACAACAAGATGATGGAAGAATTGTGTCAGGACTTCAAGATCCAACATCACAATTCTTCTCCTTACCGACCAAAGATGAATGGCGCGGTAGAAGCAGCTAACAAGAATATTAAGAAGATTGTGCAGAAGATGGTTGTCACTTACAAAGATTGGCATGAAATGTTACCATTCGCACTACATGGGTACCGAACGTCAGTTAGGACGTCAACTGGGGCAACTCCTTTCTCATTGGTGTATGGCATGGAGGCAGTCTTGCATGTTGAGGTAGAAATTCCTTCATTACGCGTGATGATGAATGTGAGCTTGATAAGGCTGAATGGGTACGTGCCCGATATAATCAGTTGTGTCTAATTGAGGAAAAGAGATTAGCGACTATTTGTCATGGTCATCTTTATCAGATAAGAATGAAGCAAGCATTCGACCAACGAGTACGTACTCAAGAGTATCAAGTAGGCGAGCTTGTGCTCAAGAGGATCATTCCTCCAGGTTCAGATCACAGGGGCAAGTGGACTCTGAATTACGAAGGCCCATTCATAGTAAAGAAATTTTTCTTAGGTGGGGCGCTGATGCTCACTACTATGGATGGAGAAGATTTCCAGTCTCCTGTTAACTCGGACGCAGTTAAAAAATACTTCGCTTAAAAAGACCCGTTAGACACAAAAACAGAATTAAAGTCCAGGCAAGAAAAGGGCATCCCGACGAGCTAAAAACATAATAAAAAGCTCGGGCAAAAGTTAGGGAAATAAGAAAAAGTGTACACCCGCTGAGTTGAAAAGCCACATCGGACAGCTCAGGCAGAAAAGGGTATCCAGGTGGATTGAAAACCCGAAAGGGCGATCCACGCAAAACAAGGGAATAAGCGAACAACTGCGGTCCGGGTAATCTGAACCAAATCACTGTTTCATGCATTCTGATAATATCAAAAGGATAGGAATCAGTCCTCTCATCTTTTTCAGAAAGCAAAGGCAAGAACAGAAAGTCTTGAAGACATGCTGGTCATAGCAGGAAGGAAACTCATTGAAATGCCGTGCACATTGCCATTGGGATAGTTTATTTTCTCAATTTTATGGTAGCTACCTCTTTCCAGGTAGTTGCTTCCTGATGTAAAACTTTGCATATTCAGAGGCCACTCAATGAATGAATATTCAGTCAAAAGTCGTGTTGTGTTGTGTTTACTTTGCAAAACTGTCCTGAATTTTTGGCTAAAAGAGCATTGTATATGAAACATGTTTATTTTTCTTTAAAACATTGACGTTGCAGGGAAACAATGAAAATTGTCTTTGAGTGTCGGGTGACAATGGATGAACAGATCATACCATGCAAGTCCCCGGGGCACATGTGTGTATGCTGTTATTGCAGGTTTTGCAGGGCGATGTTGTATTTCCCCAAGTGGAGAGCGTTTCCCAGCTGAGCTAGAGCGAGTGGAATCCTCGGAGAAATTTCAAACCTAATCAAAGAGGTGCCCTCCCCAAGCAGTGGTTGTTCTTTACAAGAAAGACGTAGTTATCCTCAGTAGAGTTCAGATGGAACCTTCCCCAACTGAGTCAGAGTAGGGTGGTATCCCCAGAAGAACTTCAAATAAGAGGTTTGTCCCTAATCGGAGTCTTTGTGTCAAAATGGACTATTCCCAGCGAGCAACTGAATGCTTATTTCCCCACAGAGGCAGAACTTTCAGAATTCTTTCCCCAGCCAGTGTCTTGACCAAGCCGCTTCCTCAGCCGGGTCGGAAGTTCGTCTTTTCCCCGCAGAGTTCACGATTGGGACTTGCTCCCATCATCGGAATATTCCCCAAAGAAGTCGCCATTCTTTAGCCTTTGTGAGGATACCAAACGTCGTTCATCTCCCCAGTCAGAGTTAAGCATCGTCAAAGCCTCTTGACCTGGTTCCCCTGCAGAGTCGTGATTTTTGTTGCCAATCAGGGCACTTCATTTGTTTCTTAGTTGCTCGTCTGCAATCCCTAGCATTAGTCTGTGTTTGATGGTTGACATCCGTTGGATGTTCGTCTGTATTCCCAGTACTCACTCGTTTGTGAATTATTCTTCGTTTGATTCTCCCCGGCAGAGTTGTTTGAGATCAGTTTGACGCTCGTTTGCATTCCTTGGCACTCGTCTGTGTTTGGAATATGCTCATTGCTCGTCTGCAATTCTTGGCACTCGTCTGTGTTTGATTCTCATTTGTTGCTCGTATGCTTTCCTCAGCAGTCGCCTGTGTTTGGCATCTGCTCAATTTTCGTCTTCATTATCCCAACACTCGTTTGTGTTCTCACTATGTTGTTGCTCGTCTGCATTCCCCAGCGCTCGTCTGTGTTTGGTATCTGTTTAAAACTTGTTTGCTTTGTTTGGGTACTCATTTGTATTGTTACTCCAAATGCTCGTCTGTGTTGGATTTCTGGTATTCGTCTGTATCAGTGGCTGGTATTCGTCTATATCATCACCTGAAGCGCTCACTTGTGTTTCTTAGATCATCGTCTGATATTCGTTTGTATCATTGACTTATGGCACTCGTCTGTGTGCTCTTGATGATTATCCAATGCTCGTTTGTGTTGAAGAGGTTTGAAGTCCTGACAGTGGGGTTAAACGTCAAAATGGTTACCGGTCCTGGCGTAACAGGTTATCCGAAGGAGGTTCGTCTGTCTCAGAGACCACTTATCTACGCAAGATTTGTGAAGAGGGTTGATAACACTAAAATTCACCGTATTTCTGACTCCGATTTCGCATGCATTCTTAGCTTTTATTGTTATTTTGTTATGTTATTACTTTGTTTTTCTTTGTTTTCAAGTTTTCTATGTAATCGGGGCCTAAATCGAGAAAAGGAGCGAAAAAGGAGTGGAAACGGATGAAAACCAAGAAATTCAGCTTTTTACACTTACGGCATCCACCATGGCGGGCGCCATGGGGTGTGCCATGACGTGGCCACGTCTCAAGACCATTCCACAACTGCCAAGACCCACGATCCCCACTCTCTCATTCCCTATTAGTCTCATGGAGGGCGCCATGTGCCTGTGGCGGGCGCCACAAGGCAAAAACTTTTCCCTCCACTTTTTAGTGGAGGGGGCATCCTGGTCTTTTCCTGCTTTTTGTTTTCATATAAATAGGGCCTTAGATTTTCGTTTTCAATCATCCAAACTTAGAATCTCTTAGGCATATATCATTTTTAAAGCAGTTATCATTCCACATCGGGGTGTTACTGCAATCGAGTGATCGAGTCTGTATACGTCTGTATGATCGAGTTTTGGAGCACTCTGGGAGGAAGTTAATCCTGCCGCCATTTTAATTCCAGTTCGTATTTTATTTTTCCGCATTGCTTTACTTTTATTTACTTTCTGCATTGCTTTACTTTTATTTATTTCCCGCACTCGCTTTACTTTATTTATTTCTCGCACTCGCACTACTTTCGTTTATTTTCCGCACTCGCTTTAAATACCTTTATTTCTCACACTCACACTACTTTTATTTACTTTCCGCACTCGCACTACTTTTATTTACTTTCCGCACTCGCATTAATTACTTTTATGAAAAATTATAAAAAGAACTTTTACTTTACCATGTCTAACTAAATCTATAAAGGTTAGAATGTAAGGATCGTAATTGAACCAGTAATCCGTACAATTGTTCGTGGAAACACTTAAGGGCTATTTTATCTTTCAATTCAAGTTTAATTGTTTTTAACTATTTCAAAAACAGCCAAAAGCGCTTTGTCTGGTTCATTAGGAGTTTTTAGATTAAAAAAAAGAGATTTTAAAACGATTTTCGGACGCGTTAAGAAGTTTAGAGTCTGGTTCGTGAGAACCTCTTTTTGCTAAGGAATCCAGGTTAAAATACTTTTCAACTTAGTTAAGATACTATATTTCTTAAAAATAGGTTTACTACTCTGACGCAGTACGCACCTTTTTATCCGTGACAATGGGAGGGGTTGATTAGAGAGTACAACTCGGTTCTGAATACGCGAAAGCGATAGTTCCTGTTAAATTAGTTCTTTTCAAAGCAGAAAACATTGCCCATAAGTAGTTCTATTAACAAGTACCATATTATCTATTGATTATGTGAATTACATTCGAGCCTGTCTTTATTAATTGTTTAAAATTACCATTTTATTTACCATTACACTCTCCTTAAAACCCTTATATTCAGTTGCCTTAGTGTCGCTCCCTGGATTTCCATCTTGGTACAAACGCGAAAGTGGCGCGGAAAAGAGGTAGAGTCGCCAGCTAGGCATTTTTATCCCGAAGGAACGGGAATGATAATGATGCACAAACCAGAAGAAAAGAAGAGGAAGGACACGGGTCCTGCGAACCAAAGAGACTGAGTTTGGGAGTCGGTTACGACCTGGGAAGGTATTAGCACCCAGATTGTCCGCCGTACCCGACGGGATCCACGCTTGCAAAGAAACTGTTTCAAAGGGTGAAGAAATGAAAGCTGCTGCAAAGAAAATGAACTGAACTGGATAAAAGAAGAGAAAAGGGAACTGAAAAAGAAATGAAAAGGAAAAATGTAGGGAAAATAAAGATTGTGCTCGAACGGGCCCTACCCCGCTGCCTACGTACCTCATCTGGACAATGAGGATCAGAGTCGCCGTAGTTCCCCTAACTAGGGGTAGAAAAGATTGATTGTGAATTAAGGCTTGAATGGCCTATGCCAATGCTCAGGTGTTGCAGGCTCGGACAACGAGTGCGTTACCGTCTTGCAAAATGACAAGTACGAGAAAGTTCGCATACGGAGCGAATGAGATGAGAAAAGAATTCCCGAAGGAGAGACGCTTATTGTTCGTTTGTGTTTTTTATGAGTTTTCTGCTTTGAAGTTTGCATAGGTAAGTGTACCTAAGTCTTACTCACTAGGATGTATACGTCTCACATCATCCCGAAATGGAATGCGCAAGAGGCACACCTATCTATGGAGGAAATCCCCAAATCTAGTCCCACAAGTGAAGGCTCAGACACACTGACCTATTAACATTTATTAAGTATTTTTTTTATGATTTTTTATTAAGAAGTGTTTTTTATGCTTTTCTTTGTGAGGTAATCTCATGCTAAGACCTATCCACCACGAGGGATAACTTACACCTCGCCCCGAAACGGAACGCGTGCAAGTATCTCATAGCAAAGTCTCATGTCACATGAGAAGACTCAACCTTTATTAGAGTGGATTAAAATTAAGTTTGAAGATGAGAAGAGAGAGCACCAAAAGGATCTCAAAAGGTGAAAAATCTAAGGGAGACTAGAATCCTAAATGTTGTCATGCATGGATGAACCTAGGTTAGTGAGGTTTAAATTCTATCCTAATGAAGAAGAAGGAAAGAAAAGAAGAAGAAGAAGAAGAAGAAGAAGAAGAAGAAGAAGAAGAGGAGGAGAGGAGGTAAGGCCTAGGCCCAAAAATCACAAGGTTAGAACAAATAATGATAAGAAGAGAAAAGACAAGATTTGGAGATGTGGGAATCACATCCACACCTCTCACTTACCAAAGCCCCTGAAATGGTTAGTGACACAAATATAAAGGCAATACAAAATGAACATAATGCAATACCAACACCATACAACAAGAAGTGAAGTCATACACATAAATGCTCAATGCAAATACAAGTCACAAGAATGAGAAAAGAAACACACAAATCAACATGAGGTAACATGAATCACTTATGACAAATCAAAACAAACATGAGAAAATGCAAAGCAAAATAACCAAAGCACAACCCAAGGTATAAGACCAGAACCCTAATCATTTTAAAAGAGGCCCTAATAAGCATGGGAGATGAGGAGATGAGGCACACAAAGTCAAGTGGTAACATCATGAGAAGAAAGAAGCAAAGGGAGTGCATAAGAATGAAAAGACTTCAAAGGCAACCACACACAAAATTCCTAAGACACAAACCACAACCCAAGATCAGAGAGATATCATCATCCTAATAAGGCTCTAAACAAGATGAAGAAGTTGGCACAAGTGCCCTTCTAAGCTAAAGAGGGAGCAAATGATCCAAAAGAAGCAAAAAGGGACAAGTGAAGAACCAAAATTCAAAACAATTCAAGTATGCATTCAAAAATTCCACAACCTTGGTCAAATGTCCTTCAATCAAACCATAACAACATGCCAAAAGGAGGGAGAGAGAATCAGAATCTAAACAAGTCAAATGAGGGTTCAAATATCAACTAGGGTTAAGAAGCTTCCTTCACAAGTTAAGGACCACAATCAATTAAACAAAATTCTAAAAATCAGAACAAAAATCACCAATGAACTACATCCTATCATGAATCCAAAGCAAGAAGAACCAACCAAAAATTCAAAATAATGATCAAGATAGAAAATGGACAAGTCAGCATGCTTCAAAATGAATTAAAATGAATTAATTAAAAGAAAGAATTAATTTCCACGTGTCAAATAAAAATAAATGAAAAATAAAAATGTCAAAAATTAAAGAAAACCAAAAATAATCAATCATGAATTTTTTTAGAATTTTTGGAAGCCTAAAACTATTTTTAAAATTAAAAACCAAACTGAAATAAAATGGAAATAAAAATAAATAAAATTAAATGAGAAGGGCCAGGGAGTGCAACCAGCAAGGATTCCCAGTTCAAATCATTAGGCTTATATGCATGGGGGGTGGGATTAGCAACCCAGGCCCAGTCAAAAGTCAGCGCAGCTTATGATAATTAGTGTGGAAATTCAGAAATTCAGGAAAAACAAAGGCCATAGGATCAAATGGACAGGCAAGATTAGTCAACTCATTTAATCCAGTCATCAAATTAATTGGTTGGAGGGTGAGGGAACAGGCATTTATGGTGTGGTGCGCAACATAAACATTAATTCAGAAAAATAAAACACACGTGAGAGGGATGAGGGCTCATTAATGCGTTGGCAGCGTCTGGTGCATTCAGATGAGATGATCTAAGGGCTGAGGTGTTGTCTTCTTCCTCTGAACTCAGGTCAAGCATTCCCAGAATCCGGTGACCGGAGCTAGGGCTCTGGCACCGGAAAACACAGACTATGAACAAATCTTAAAATAAATAACTCAAACACTCCATATTAGATAATTAGGGCACGCTGAGTCCAAATATGGCATTCAAATTCATAATAGATCAAAGGAGCAAACGGATCGAAGCAAAACAGTTGTAACCTCAAAATTTCAAATCATCAATACAGCTTCAATTCTCAAGCATTTTCAAATTTAAAAAGTGCAGAATACTCAGCATACTTCACAGATCAAAATGCACACATCAAAAACCATTTTCAGATCCATGGATTCAGAATATTACCTGAACTTGCAGAGCACGAAATAGGTTGAGACAAGCCTCTAAACACTGCAGATCTACCTCTTCTAACCTCTCCTTGCAAAATAAATGCAAGAGATAGCTTGAACTGCTCTGGATCTTGAATTTGGAGATCAACTGCACTTGAATGGCACCACTTGAAATCTTGAGCTTCAGCTTAAACCAATGATGGATTCATGATCCTTAAGCCTCAAGAATTCAGAATATATGATTTGTTTGTGAAGAGAGTGAGAGGATGAAGAGATTCGAAAGAAAATGCTCTTGGTGCAAGAACTTTGAAATGGTGAAATGTGATGGATCCATCCTGAAAAGAAACCCTAGTTTTCTTATATATCACTTCACAATGCCATGCTGAAAGAATGAGGGCAATAGCACGTGTGATGAGAGTGTGAGAGTGAAATTGAAAATTTGGCAAATTTTGTGTGATGAGGTATTCTACTCGTGCATCCATCTCATTCCTTGCCCATGTGTTTTGAAGCATGTTGACTTGTCCATTTTCTATCTTGATCATTATTTTGAATTTTTGGTTGGTTCTTCTTGCTTTGGATTCATGATAGGATGTAGTTCATTGGTGATTTTTGTTTTGATTTTTAGAATTTTGTTTAATTGATTGTGGTCCTTAACTTGTGAAGGAAGCTTCTTAACCCTAGTTGATATTTGAACCCTCATTTGATTTGTTTAGATTTTGATTCTCTATCCCTCCTTTTGGCATGTTGTTATGGTTTGATTGAAGGACATTTGTCCAAGGTTGTGGAATTTTTGAATGCATACTTGAATTGTTTTGAATTTTGGTTCTTCACTTGTCCCTTTTTTCTTCTTTTGGATCATTTGCTCCCTCTTTAGCTTAGAAGGGCACTTGTGCCAACTTCTTCTTCTTGTTTAGAGCCTTATTAGGATGATGATATATCTCTGATCTTGGGTTGTGGTTTGTGTCTTAGGAATTTTGTGTGTGGTTGCCTTTGAAGTCTTTTCATTCTTATGCACTCCCTTTGCTTCTTTCTTCTCATGATGTTACCACTTGACTTTGTGTGCCTCATCTCCCATGCTTCTTAGGCCCTCTTTTAACATGATTAGGGTTCTGGTCTTATACCTTGGGTTGTGCTTTGGTTAGTTTGCTTTGTATTTTCTCATGTTTGTTTTGATTTGTCATAAGTGATTCATGTTACCTCATGTTGATTTGTGTGTTTCTTTTCTCATTCTTGTGACTTGTATTTGCATTGAGCATTTATGTGTATGACTTCACTTCTGGTTGTATGGTGTTGTTATTGCATTATGTTCATTTTGTATTGCCTTTATATTTGTGTCACTAACCATTTCAGGGGCTTTGGTAAGTGAGAGGTGTGGATGTGATTCCCACATCTCCAAATCTTATCTCTTCTCTTCTTATCATTATTTGTTCTAACCTTGTGATTGTTGGGCCTAGGCCTTACCTCCTCTCCTCCTCCTCTTCTTCTTCTTCTTCTTCTTCTTCTTTTCTTTCCTTCTTCTTCATTAGGATAGAATTTAAACCTCACTATCCTAGGTTCATCCATGCATGACAACATTTAGGATTCTAGTCTCCCTTAGATTTTTCACCTTTTGAGATCCTTTTGGTGCTCTCTCTTCTCATCTTCAAACTTAATTTTAATCCACTCTAATAAAGGTTGAGTCTTCTCATGTGACATGAGACTTTGCTATGAGATACTTGCACGCATTCCGTTTCGGGGCGGGGTGTAAGTTATCCCTCGTGGTGGATAGGTCTTAGCATGAGATTACCTCACAAAGAAAAGCATAAAAAACACTTCTTAATCAAAAATCATTAAAAAAGATACTTAATAAATGTTAATAGGTCAGTGTGTCTGAGCCTTCACTTGTGGGACTAGATTTGGGGATTTCCTCCATAGATAGGTGTGCCTCTTGCGCATTCCATTTCGGGATGATGTGAGACGTATACATCCTAGTGAGTAAGACTTAGGTACACTTACCTATGCAAACTTCAAAGCAGAAAACTCATAAAAAACACAAACGAACAATAAGCGTCTCTCCTTCGGGAATTCTTTTCTCATCTCATTAGCTCCGTACGCGAACTTGCTCCTACTTGTCATTTTGCAAGACGGTAACGCACTCGTCGTCCGAGCCTGCAACACCTGAGCATTGGCATAGGTATTTCAAGCCTTAATTCACAAGCAATCTTTTCTACCCCTAGTTAGGGGAACTATGGCGACTCTGATCCTCATTGTCCAGATGAGGTACGTAGGCAGCGGGGTAGGGCCCGTTCGAGCAGAATCTTTATTTTCCCTACATTTTTCCTTTTCATTTCTTTTTCAGTTCCCTTTTCTCTTCTTTTATCCAGTTCAGTTCATTTTCTTTGCAGCAGCTTTCATTTCTTCACCCTTTGAAACAGTTTCTTTGCAAGCGTGGATCCCGTCGGGTACGGCGGACGATCTGGGTGCTAATACCTTCCCAGGTCGTAACCGACTCCCGAACTCAGTCTCTTTGGTTCGCAGGACCCGTGTCCTTCCTCTTCTTTTCTTCTGGTTTGTGCAGCATTACCATTCCCGTTCCTTCGGGATAAAAATGCCTGGATGGCGACTCTACCTCTTTTCCGCGCCACTTTCGCGTTTGTACCAGGATGGAAATCCGGGGAGCGACAGCTGGCGACTCTGTTGGGGATCGAACCCAGAGTCTCTGGTTCCCTTGAGAGTCAATCCTAGCGCTTGCATGTTTCTATTTCCTTGGGCGTTGATTGTTTGTTGATGTGTGTTGTATTTTACTGTTGTTTATTTCCAGTTTTATTTACAGCTTTATTTACAGTTTTCAGTATTTATTTTCCGCATCATATATATCATATTGGACTGTCTGGACTGGTTTTCTATTTGGTGGGCTCGGGTGATACCGTTTCTGAGAGATAAGCCAAGTACCAGGCTTGAGTGCACTATAGGATTAGAGTGGACATATGGTACTCACATATGGCATGATGAGTGGCGATGTGTCTCACACCCAGACTACGACCGTCTTGGAAATATCTTGTGTGGGTATTTCCTCCACTTCGGGATAGGACCTTGATAGTTATGTGCATCTGGGGACCGATCATTGAGAACCTTTGTGGAAACAACCCTCTCCAGTGGTGACAGTGGCAGACCACATTCCGTGGCAAACCCATTCGCACCCGAGGGTCCACTGGGGACTCACATAGGATGACATGCTTCTCTTATAGGAACTCAGTCAAAGCATCTGGTTGTATGACAATAGTATTGTATCCTACGGGCTGAATGTACTATTGTTTCTCGATTTCAGCGCTCGAAGCTGGGAACTTATAAGGGATGCTTGTTTTTCCCGGACTCAGCTGAGGCCTCCCTGCGTAGTATATAATGCCAAACCGATTCCCTTATTTGGTCGTGAGCCATTTCTCGGAAATGGTGAAAGTATTATTATTATTCGGCTTTGAGAGTCCGTGATGTTTGACCCGGAGCACACCTGTGACATTGGGAGGGGTTTACAGGTTTGCAGGAACCATTGACCTCATCATACCCTTGTTACCAGTACAGTTTCATATTCTGATACAGTTACTTTGGTTCCGGAGTTCTTGAGTTTATCTGGTTCTTGATTGGGCGTATCTGAGAATATCTGAGTGCTTATGGGTTTTTATCCAGAGGATTTGGGTTTCTAATCACTTGGCTTTGGCATCCAGATTCCAGACAGTCCCAAATTGATCATATGTTTTTGCATTTGCATTGCATCATTTCATCATTAATCATGTTTTGTTTTCATTCACAGGTTCATATCTTTGCTTCCGATTCTGGTATCCTGTTCAGAGATGGAAGATCCTCGCATGCAGAATATTCATTTCAAGTTTTTCGACACTAAGGTTGGCCTGTTAAAGAAGATGGTGAAACTGATCACGCCCAATCATATGGAGAGGTTCAGGAAGGCTTATGGGAGTATTCTGGATGTGGTGGTAGAGTTAGATCCTTCTGAAAGAAATGCCATTCACACCCTGCTTCAGTACTATGATCCTCAGCTTCGATGTTTCACTTTTCCTGATTTTCAGTTTGGTCCTTTGCTGGAGGAGTATGCTTTGATCTTGGGAGTTCCTGTTCAAGACCAGGTTCCATTCAACGCTGAGATGGTTAGACCTGCACCTGAGGCAATTGCCAAGGCTCTTTATTTGAGCACTTCTGCTGTGAATTCTATGACTATCATTAAGGGAGGTGTATCTGGGTTTTCTTTAGAGGCTTTAGTAAAGAAGGTGGAAGAGTTTGCTGTTGAGGAGGAGTGGGATTCTGTCTGTGCTATCCTGGCTCTTTCTATCTATGGCATTATTTTGTTTGCAGATATGGAGAAGTTCATAGACATGAATGACATTCATCTTTTCTTGCTGAAGAATCCTGTGCCTACATTGCTTGGAGATTTGTACTACTCGGCGCACTACAAGACTGAGAAGAAAATGGGAGGTTTAGTTCGTTGCTGCGCTCCTTTATTTCATATGTGGCTCATGAGGCATCTGCCTAGTACTGGTGTGTTTAGTGACCGTACCTTGGTGTGGGCTCAGAAGCTGGAAAAGTTGTTGGCTAAAGATGTCAGATGGATTACTTAGAGGCTTCAAGGTGCACATTTCATCACTAGCTGTGGGAGCTATCTTAGTGTACCTTTATTGTGAGTGACTGGAGGGATCAATTACAACCCAATCTTATTGAGAAGACAGTTGGGATATGCCTTGAGAGAGGTACCAGAAGAATTGAAGTTGACCCCTATTTTCTACTTCCCGGTAAAGGACAATATGCCTTTAGTGAGGAAAGCTGCTGGAGCTTGGAAGTGCATCAAGGGAGAAGGAATAGCTAGCTTTGGAAAGTGCAACAATCAGACCTTCCTAGAGTATGAAGCTTGGCTGAAAGACAGAGCCAGAAGGGTATTTCTGCCATTCTCACCTCCAGTTCCTCCAGCTGCTGAGTCTAATGATACTGTGTCTTTAGAAGGGTTCAAGAAGTTGGAAGCCCAGCTGCATGAAGTCAGGGTGGAGAATACTGAATGGTCAATTTGTACCATCTTGCCAACAAGGCCAAGAATGAAGCTGAAGAGAAATTGCAGAAGATGCAGATCACCTTGGAGGCTAAAGAGAAAGAGTTTGTTGGAAAGGAAGCTCACTTTCAAAGACTAGGTCTGATGGAATCCAAAAGAGAAGCAGAACGAAAGAAGAATTCGAAGACTCTCAAGGAAGCTCGTCAGTCTATTGTCTGGTTGCAGGGCCAGAGAGAACAGGAGTTGAAGAGATATAAAGAAAAAGAAGAGTTTTTCGAAGTGCAAATGACTTTCAAGAAGGAAGAAGTGGAACAAGCCCACCAGATTCGAAGGGAGAAGACTCAGCAGTTAGCAGATAGTCAGCAAGCCTTAGAAGCAGCACTTAAAGAGATTGAAGACCTCAAGTTGATGGCTGGAGTCAAAAAGTCTAGGTCAGAGCTGGGACTTAGTGAGGGAGGTTCAGGGTCCTCAGGCAGTAGTCTAGCTTCTTAGTTTGTTTTCCTTGTATTTGGATTACCTACAGACATGTTGTAGGAATCCTGGTTGTTTGTTTTTCTTCTTAGAAACTTATACCCTACGGGGAATTCTGTTATTTTTTGCCTAATAGGCTGATTTATGTTATGCAGTTTTTTTCAGTTCACTATTTTTTCTGTGCCTGCTGTTATGGTTTGACTGTGGTTTCTATGCGAAGTTTTCTGAAAGTCGAGGATCAGTATACATCTGGTTTTCTTTGCTAAATACTGGAACCGAGGCATGAATGACCTGGGATTGAAAGCATAAACCATTGCATTGCATACATATCACCTGTTTTCTTGTTTTGCAGGTATGGCTACAGGTTCCTAATGTCTTTTCTGTTTCAAGCACTATAGCTCCCAGGAAGGTTCGAGAACAGCCAGTCATACACAGATATCCCACAAGAATCAACAGAGAAAGAGTCATGGATAAAATGCAGGATGATTTAGCTGACTTGAGACTGAGGATGGACAATTTTATGACCCTTATGGCAGGAATTGGTCAGAATCAGGAACGTCTGCGTGAGTTGGTTGAAAATAGTCAAGCCAGGAACAACGGTACTGCTGATGGAGGTAATCGTAATGGTGCGGGCGCCCGTCAAGATGAAATCCATGTAGCACAGCCAGGGGTCATCATTACCAATGATGTACTAAACAATGTACAGCTGGACGGTCAAGACGAACAGTTTACCCTGCTGGATGAAACTGGAGGCCAAGGTGTAACACTCCGTTTTTATTTTGATTATTATTTGTGAATTAACTAGGAATTGATATAATTAATTGTGTGTTTTGGTGTGTATTCGTTGTAATTTTGTATCCATGGTAAGGGATAGTCGCCTTAAGAAGAAGACTTTAAGGTAGTAGGGGTGTGTGACCAAAAGTGTAGAGATTGGTGGTGTGGTGAGCAAAACTAATTAGACTATGTTAGTTATTATATATTTAATTATAATATTAGGAGGATATTGATTTAAATAATATTGAGTGGATAATTAAAATAGTGGATAATTGGAGGGTGTAACTAATAATATTAGTAAAAGTGATATTATTATGGTTAGCATTATTATTATTATTACTACTATTATCATTAGTATTATTGTCATTATTATCATTATTATTATTATGAGTATCATTATTATTATTAAGATTATTATTAGGTAAAAATAAGAGTTTATTAATGATATTGTTAGTGGGAGATAAATAAGGAGTTAGTGGAGAGAAATAAGGAATAAATAAGTTTTAAGTGGAATTAGTGGGAGGTTAACAAAAAGAAAAGGGAAGACAACAGATTTATCACGTAAGAACGACTGAGAGGAAGAAGAAGAGGGAGGCAAGGAAAATTCTTCATCATCAATTCTCGCAGAATCTTATCAGGAATTCAGGTAAGGGTGGGTTCAATTATTATAATCGGATATGGATTCCAATCCGGTGATGTGAATAGTTAGATCATAATAATTAAATTACCGTTCTTGATGCTGTGTAGAAATCTTATATTGTTGTGATTGGAAATGTTGATTGTGAAAAGTTGATTAATTGATTGTTAGTTTAGTGATTTATTAAGTTAATTGAAGGAAAGGCCATTAATGAATTAAGAGAAGTGCCATTAATTAAATTGGTTATATCATAGCAATGTAGTGCCAGGTTATTAAAGAAAAGAAAAATTAAATTAAGTAGTTAGTGTTTGATGCCCATGCTGTGGCGCAGGCCGTGAGGCCTTATGCTTGAATTCATACCAGGTACGGCGCAGGCCACAAGGGCCTTCCCCCTTGCTTCCACGCGCCAGGTGGCGCATGCCAGGAGGCCTTTTCTTTGTTTTCACGCACCAGGCGGCGCAGGCCATAAGGCCTCTTTCTTTTTCCCTCATCATGTACGTACATTGGGCAATGGGAAGAGACAAAGGGTGGCGCAGGCCACCCTGTCTTTTGAGGAGACCTTTTCATTCATTAATAAATTAATTTTATATAGTAAAATGTAATGATCTAAATTATAAAATATTAATGTAATTATTTAAAGAATATTATTTCAATTAAGTTGAATATTAATAGACTTAAAGTAAATTATACTTGGTAATGAGGATTAATATTCTGATATATATATATATATATATATATATATATATATATATATATATATATATATATATATATATATAATTCGAACAGTAGAATCCAAGTCTTGAATAATAATGTAGTGTCTGGTTTAGTAGAAAATGCAGGTGTAATACGTTAGCAAAATTAATGGTGGCAGTACGATTTCTAAGACGGATGATTTTAATAGAACATATGGAATTTAAGTTTAGTAGAAAGAATCGTATTAATCATAGAAAGTAGGAAAAAAAATCAGTGTGGAATAAGCCGGATCAGCCGAATTAGGCGGAACACGAAGTTGCTCGGATTTTAATGAAAATTGTTGGAGTAAGTCGAGTAAAATTATAGTTGATCTTTTTTTGATGAATTATTTTGTTGGAATTATGCTATGAAATGTTGATACAGGTATGACTGCGTTGTTAATTTATTCCGTGTACGGAAAATATGAAAGTTGCTAAGTTGTAGGCTTGATAAGCCAAAGTTGAATATAAGTTGATTATGTTGTAGACGTTATTGTGTTGCTGTTATTGTTATGTTGTCGAAGTTTTAAAATCGTGTATGCATTTAAGTCATTTGCATTTGTCGGAGCCGTTGCTCACACCACATTGGCCTGGATTGAAAAAAGTTGAAAGTTGAAGGCTTATGCCTTGATGCCTCGTTAAATTGGCAAATTTTAAGTTGGGAGTTTTACTCCGAATGGTACCACATGCATGATTATTCGAGTCTCATTAGAGTTGCATTTTGTTGGTTTGTTGTATGGATAATTAATTTAATTTGAGAAGTGGTGTTTGCTTACGGCCTTTAATTACCGTATTGTTTTTCACATACTGATTATAATTTTCGTAACTCACCCCTTCTGTTGAATGTTGTCCGTATGGACAACGTGCAGGTAATCCTGAGAAGTAGCCGGTTACCGTTAGTCGAGTCAGTGGTCAGTCGCTCTGATACGTAGCACTCGGGGGGATTGACGCGTGTTTTTATTATTGCTAAATTTTATTTAGTTGAAGAATTTAGAGTTGCTTAGTTCTTATTTTAAAGTTGTTATTAGGTTGAATAAGAATGCTATGAGTTGTGATGTGAATCCGCTGCGTAAGGCTTTATGAAATTGATTTATTTGAGTAAACTGAAGTTGTGTTGTGTTATTATGAAAAAAATACTATGTATTAAGTATGACTTCCTTAAGTTGAAATTTATTTATAGTTGAAGATGTGATATCCCGTTTGTGGAAAGTTTTTATAAACTCTGATTTCAGTTATATTCGCGGTTAGCAAATGGGGTGTTACATTAGTGGTATCAGAGCAGGTCGGTCCGTCCGGCCAATATTGTCTAGCGTTGTTGATTCCTTAGTACGCGACATGTGTGTGAAACACTGTCGGTACTTGTTGTTAGTTTCTAGTCGTTGTCTGCAGGTGATGGTTGGAATTAAGTGGGGGAGATGCTTGACTCCCGGACTGTTGTTAGAATGTCAGAGTTGGTTCAAGTTGATGTTGATTGCAAGAGTGCAAGGTTGTTGGAGAGAAGTTGTTGCGGACCGGTGAGAGCATGGATTCATGAATTCGTATCGGTCGGGTTGAGAAGTACGTGGATTTATGGATGGAGATTGTTTAAGAAAGAAGGATTTATTCCAAATAAAAAGACAAGTTGATGAATTAAGTTGAAGGATCAAGTCGGTAGATTGCTATGCCATGAGTCTAGTGGATAAAAGTCGAGTAAATTTTGAAGTTAGGTGTAGAGCAATATTTTTGGTAGAACATGGAATTAAGATGGAGAGAGGTGGAATTTACATTCATCAATCTCAAAAATTCTGGTTTTTGCAATCTTGGAGCAGCTGTCACGAGAAGTGGCATAACTTTTTAACCGTGATTCGGATTGAAGCGGTTCTAGAATTTTTGGAAAGCTTACGAAAATTCCTACAGTTTTCATATAAGATTTGCATTCAGGAGGTTTGTAATGAGGGAGATAAGTATGTTTTAATAGTTGGGTCTGCTGCTGATTTTGGAAATTCTGCATACGAAAATTGTTGATCAATCCCATTGTGATGGGGATAACTTTTTACTCGTAAGTCGGATTCGAGTGATTCTTGAAGTTCTGGAATCTGAACAAATTTTTCTTCATGTTAGAATATAATTTTGTGATTTGGAGGTCTGTATTGGAAATGATAATTGCGTTTGAAGTAGAGCGTGTGTTGCTGGAAATTTTAGAAAGATGAAAATGTTGGAAAAATAATAAGATATTGGTATTAGAGGGAATGCATAAGTATTCGGAGAATGAATAAATATGTAATGAGGATGATTAAAGTGCTGATGTTAGATAGAAGTAATGTCGAGAGGAAGGCAGATGTTTGAATTGTGTTGTTAAGAATTATAATTTGGATGAAAGTCATGATTGGAAGAGATAATTGTGTTCGAAGTTGAACGTCTATTGCTGAAAATTTGGAAAGATAAAAATGTTATTAAATAATGAAATGTTGGTATCGAAGAATGCATAGAGATACGATTTATGTCGAATGAGGACAATTAAAGTGCCCATTCTAGAAGATGGTGATGTTGGGAGAAAGATGGAAGTTGATTAGTGTTGTTAAATATTTTAACTTGGATGAAAGTTGTAATTGGAACAGATAGTTTTGGATAGTACTTGTTGTAACGACTCCGGTGTTAGATGAATATTGAAAGTCGTGTGGTACTATGTGTATACATGAGAGAATGTGTATTGGATTTTTGGATGTTGTGTATCGTTGATGAAGTTGGAATTAAGGGGACTAAGAAGAAGTTGATAAGCCGTAGAGAGTTGGCGGAGTATTATGCTTACGGACTCTGGGCACAAGTTGAAGTACTCTATGGCGTTGGGTAATGATGATTGATGCCTCTGTTATGGTTGCCGGATGTCTATCAACAAATTAAGGAACTGATCACCCTTAATCTATTATTGATAGTAGGCGGAATCATAATTGATGGATAGATGTGTCATGTCAACTAGTATAGTATGTACGTCAAATTGGTTGGAGTCAAGCCGAGTGCTTTAGTATTGTTTGTTTTGTTGATGCAAGTTATTATATGAGAGTATTATTTGGAATTTAAGAGGGAATTATGTGGATATGTAAAAGGATGATTTGATAAGAATGTCAGACAAGGTTAAGTTGCAAAGTATTAGAAGAAGCGAAATTTTAAGTTGGACTATTATAGTACGATTTTTTTATTGGAACAAGAAGAGTTGTTTGGTTGTATTGACTCGGATAAGAATTATGAAAGGTTGTATCGGTATGAGTACGAAATCAAGTACTCGGTGGATTGTTTTAGTCGGAAGTGAAGAGTATGAGTTATCTTGTGAGAATTCGTGGGAACCAAATACCTTATGTTGTTGTAATGATGTTGTGTATTTAAGAGGAAAGTCTATGAAAATGTAAGACCATGATTTGACAAGCATGTTGGCAAAGTTGTAATTATGTTAAGGATGACTGAGAAGTAGAAGTATATCTTATCTAAGATTTCGAAGTAGTCGCGGTGGTAAGTGTGTTGGACGTTAAGAGGTATGTCTTATGAGTCTAAGTTGGAAGTATTCGGTAACTACGAAAGAGTTAGAATACCTATTAGGATTAAAATTATGAGGAATAAGTTGGAGGCTTTGTTAATATGTTGATTTTGGTGATTGTAAGCGGGGGTTAAAATTGGTAAACTTAATCAGAGTGCGCAGCGAGCGCGTGGTGTGGTGTCGTCATTGTACACGAATGACAACGAGGTTGGTAGCTTGGTTGTATTATATGTGATGTTTAAGTTGTGTGTTCTTATGTTGATGTATCCTAAGTTTTAAGTTGGTTAATCGTTGTATCGTGTTGATAGTTGTCGAGCGTATTCCTTGAGAGTTCTTCATTTCGTGCTTGACATCAAAGTTATGTATTATTGTTTGTGGTATATGTGGGTTGCCTTTGAATATGAGAGTTGATTAGTTGGATGGAATAAGTAGTTGGAGCATTTGAATCGGATAAATTTTCGAGGACGAAAATATTCTAAGTGGGGGAGAGTTGTAACACTCCGTTTTTATTTTGATTAATATTTGTGAATTAACTAGGAATTGATATAATTAATTGTGTGTTTTGGTGTGTATTCGTTGTAATTTTGTATCCATGGTAAGGGATAGTCGCCTTAAGAAGAAGACTTTAAGGTAGTAGGGGTGTGTGACCAAAAGTGTAGAGATTGGTGATGTGGTGAGCAAAACTAATTAGACTATGTTAGTTATTATATATTTAATTATAATATTAGGAGGATATTGATTTAAATAATATTGAGTGGATAATTAAAATAGTGGATAATTGGAGGGTGTAACTAATAATATTAGTAAAAGTGATATTATTATGGTTAGCATTATTATTATTATTACTACTATTATCATTAGTATTATTGTCATTATTATCATTATTATTATTATGAGTATCATTATTATTAAGATTATTATTAGGTAAAAATAAGAGTTTATTAATGATATTGTTAGTGGGAGATAAATAAGGAGTTAGTGGAGAGAAATAAGGAATAAATAAGTTTTAGGTGGAATTAGTGGGAGGTTAACAAAAAGAAAAGGGAAGACAACAGATTTATCACGTAAGAACGACTGAGAGGAAGAAGAAGAGGGAGGCAAGGAAAATTCTTCATCATCAATTCTCGCAGAATCTTATCAGGAATTCAGGTAAGGGTGGGTTCAATTATTATAATCGGATATGGATTCCAATCTGGTGATGTGAATAGTTAGATCATAATAATTAAATTACCGTTTTTGATGCTGTGTAGAAATCTTATATTGTTGTGATTGGAAATGTTGATTGTGAAAAGTTGATTAATTGATTGTTAGTTTAGTGATTTATTAAGTTAATTGAAGGAAAGGCCATTAATGAATTAAGAGAAGTGCCATTAATTAAATTGGTTATATCATAGCAATGTAGTGCCAGGTTATTAAAGAAAAGAAAAATTAAATTAAGTAGTTAGTGTTTGATGCCCATACTGTGGCGCAGGCCGTGAGGCCTTATGCTTGAATTCATACCAGGTACGGCGCAGGCCACAAGGGCCTTCCCCCTTGCTTCCACGCGCCAGGTAGCGCAGGCCAGGAGGCCTTTTCTTTGTTTTCACGCGCCAGGCGGTGCAGGCCATAAGGCCTCTTTCTTTTTCCCTCATCATGTACGTACATTGGGCAATGGGAAGAGACAAAGGGTGGCGCAGGCCACCCTGTCTTTTGAGGAGACCTTTTCATTCATTAATAAATTAATTTTATATAGTAAAATGTAATGATCTAAATTATAAAATATTAATGTAATTATTTAAAGAATATTATTTCAATTAAGTTGAATATTAATAGACTTAAAGTAAATTATACTTGGTAATGAGGATTAATATTCTGATATATATATATATATAATTCGAACAGTAGAATCCAAGTCTTGAATAATAATGTAGTGTCTGGTTTAGTAGAAAATGCAGGTGTAATACGTTAGCAAAATTAATGGTGGCAGTACGATTTCTAAGACGGATGATTTTAATAGAACATATGGAATTTAAGTTTAGTAGAAAGAATCGTATTAATCATAGAAAGTAGAAAAAAAATCAGTGTGGAATAAGCCGGATCAGCCGAATTAGGCGGAACACGAAGTTGCTCGGATTTTAATGAAAATTGTTGGAGTAAGTCGAGTAAAATTATAGTTGTTCTTTTTTTGATGAATTATTTTGTTGGAATTATGCTATGAAATGTTGATACAGGTATGACTGCATTGTTAATTTATTCCGTGTACGGAAAATATGAAAGTTGCTAAGTTGTAGGCTTGATAAGCCAAAGTTGAATATAAGTTGATTATGTTGTAAACGTTATTGTGTTGCTGTTATTGTTATGTTGTCGAAGTTTTAAAATCGTGTATGCATTTAAGTCATTTGCATTTGTCGGAGCCGTTGCTCACACCACGTTGGCCTGGATTGGCAAAAGTTGAAAGTTGAAGGCTTATGCCTTGATGCCTCGTTAAATTGGCAAATTTTAAGTTGGGAGTTTTACTCCGAATGGTACCACATGCATGATTAGTCGAGTCTCATTAGAGTTGCATTTTGTTGGTTTGTTGTATGGATAATTAATTTAATTTGAGAAGTGGTGTTTGCTTACGGCCTTTAATTACCGTATTGTTTTTCACATACTGATTATAATTTTCGTAACTCACCCCTTCTGTTGAATGTTGTCCGTATGGACAACGTGCAGGTAATCCTGAGAAGTAGCCGGTTACCGTTAGTCGAGTCAGTGGTCAGTCGCTCTGATACGTAGCACTCGGGGGGGATTGACGCGTGTTTTTATTATTGCTAAATTTTATTTAGTTGAAGAATTTAGAGTTGCTTAGTTCTTATTTTAAAGTTGTTATTAGGTTGAATAAGAATGCTATGAGTTGTGATGTGAATCCGCTGCGTAAGGCTTTATGAAATTGATTTATTTGAGTAAACTGAAGTTGTGTTGTGTTATTATGAAAAAAATACTATGTATTAAGTATGACTTCCTTAAGTTGAAATTTATTTATAGTTGAAGATGTGATATCCCGTTTGTGGAAAGTTTTTATAAACTCTGATTTCAGTTATATTCGCGGTTAGCAAATGGGGTGTTACATAAGGGGCTAAAATGAACAGGAAATTTGAAGAGATGGTTGAACAGATCAAGGCCATTCAATCCCAGAACTCTTTAGGGTTCGACATTACTGACTTGGGCTTGGTTCCAGGGGTTAGAATCCCTTACAAGTTCAAGGTCCCGACTTTCGAGAAGTACAACGGCACAGCGTGTCCAAAGACTCGTCTTCAGTCCTTTGTAGGAAGGATTGCTGCCCACACTGATGATGAAAAGCTATAGATGTACTATTTATAGGACAGCCTGGTTAGGGCCTCCTTGGAATGGTATATGAAGCTAAGTAGAGTCAACATTAAGAGCTGGAAGGACTTGGCAGAGGCTTTCGTGAAGCAATACCAGTACAATTTGGACATGGCTCCAAATCGCACTCAATTGCAAAATATGTCTCAAACTGCTAAGGAGGGGTTTAAAGAATATGCTCAAAGGTGGCGCCTGCTCGCTGCCAGAGTGCAACCACCATTGTTGGAGAATGAGATGGCTGATATGTTCATGGGGACATTGCAAGGGGTGTTTATCGAAAGATTGGCGTCTTGTTCGGCTACCAAGTTCAATGATATAGTAATTGCTGGAGAAAGGGTCGAGACTCTGTTAAAGATGGGAAAGATTCAGGATACAAGTGCGAGCAGCTCGAGTGGAGTAAGAAAAGCTTTCAGCGGACCCCAAGAAGATGGGAAGGTGAAACCAATGTTGTGTTTGGCCGAGGACGGGGCCGAGGATATAGAAGATCATACGAGCAAGTGGCAGTTGTCACTATCCCTTCCAGCACTGTGTAGCAGGTACATATTCAACCTCAACAACAGCAACAACAGCAACCACAACGTAACAATTATCAACAAAGACCTTATCAGCCAAGGCAAGCTCGCCCGGCTAATAGGGTGCTTGAGGCAATTCCCATGACTTATACTGCATTGCTGGACCTGAATTTGATACAACTGAGGACTTTAGCACCACCACCATCTGGAGAGCTTCCATTGGGGTACGATGCAAATGCTAGATGCACTTTCCATTCAGGGGCACCTGGGCACTCGACTGAGAAGTGCAGGGCGCTACAGCACAAAGTTCAAGATTTGATCGACTCCAAGGCGATTAACTTCGCACCACCACCGAATGTTACTTCAAACCCTATTCCGAATCACGAAGGGGCTAGAATAAATATTGTTGAGGGTGGTGAGAAGTTAAGTTTGATTCTGAGTATAGAAGAAGTAAAGACTCCGCTGTTGGTAGTGAAGGAGAGGCTGTTGAAAGGACAAGTGTTTCCGGGATGCAGTTCTGATTGTGAGAAGTGTGTGAATTCAGTGAATGGTTGTGAAGACCTGAAGATGGGGTTGCAGAACCTGATTGATGAAGGATCATTGCAATTTGACAAAGTTGATAATGAAGTTGATGGTTTGTCCACTATAACTATCTTTTATGATCCAGCTGAGATGCCTGCTAGAAGAGGACCTGTGACCATTTATGCTCCTGAAGTCAGTCCTGTGACTATTACTGTGCCTGGGCCTGTTCTTTATACAGATGATAAAGCCATTCCATGGCATTACGGCTCAGATGTGTACGTGGAAGGACAGCAAGTGGAGAGTAAGTCAGTTGTTATTGACCCGACTGTAGTGAATGTCGGAGGGGTTGGAGGTTTTACGAGAAGTTGTCGTCTATTTGCTCCCCCAGTTCTGAGAGGAGATCCTGAGGCTGAAGCTTCGGCAAAGGCTAAAGGAAAGCAAACAGCGACTGAAGAAACAACAACTCATGTTGCTGGACAGGGTACCTTTGAGAAGGAGGTGGAGGAATTTATGCGGATAATTAAAAAGAGCGATTATAAGGTGGTCGAACAGTTGAACCAGACACCTTCCAAAATATCAATTTTGTCTCTGCTGATGTGTTCTCCAGCACATAGAGAAGCCTTGCTGAAAGTGTTGCAGATGGCATACGTTCCTCAAGAAATAACGGTTAATCAACTGGAAGCTGTAGTGGGCAGTGTGAATGCAAGCCACGGGTTGGGCTTTACAGATAGAGACCTTACTTCAGAGGGCCGTAACCATAACAAAGCACTGCATATTACTATGGAGTGTAAGGGTGATGTTTTGTCGCATGTCCTGGTTGACACAGGCTCTTCTCTTAATGTACTCCCGAAGAAAGCATTAATGAAGTTGAATGTTGATGGTATCGTCTTAAGACCCAGTGATTTGATAGTCAAAGCTTTTGATGGGTCCAGAAGGTCAGTGTTCGGAGAAGTTGAGTTACCTGTGAAAATAGGGTCTCAAGTATTCAAAAGCACCTTCTACGTCATGGACATTCAGCCTGCGTACAATTGCTTATTGGGACGTCCATGGATTCATGCTGCCGGAGCTGTAACATCCACCCTGCATCAAAAGCTAAAATACGTGGTTGATGGCCAAGTAATCACTGTGTGCAGAGAGGAAGACATCTTTGTGAGCCACTTATCAACTTTCAAATATGTGGAGATGGATGGAGAGATCCATGAGACTTTGTGTCAGGCCTTCGAAGCAGTTAATGTCAGCATTTTGGCTCCAGTAGAGAAGAACAGTGAGAAAGAAGGTACCTCCATTCACTCCTACAAGCAGGCTAAGGAAGTGGTTCAGTCGGGAAGCGCCCAAGGCTGGGGCAAATTGCTGGAATTAGAGAAGAAAGACGACAAGTTTGGTTTGGGTTATCAGCCTGGTGGGTCTAACTGGCCTCAGAGTGGTAAAGCTATTACTTTCACAAGCGCTGGGATGCTCGACCGCAACCATATATGTGCAACTAATGAAGAGGGAGACAGTGATAGTGACTGGGACAACTAGATTCATCCTTGTGCGCCCGGAGAGGAGCTGAAGAACTTGTCTGCTGAAGACATCGTCCAAGTTACCTGACAATCAGAGTAATTTATTTGTTTCCTTTTCTTATCATGTTGCATTGTCAATCCTGCACTCTGCCCAAGGTGCTAGGATCCATTGTATGGGCCACCATGTTTGTTATGCACTCATTTTACCATGAAATAAAGGACATTTTCAGACAAATTGTGTTCTCTTTCTTTCGTTTTAAAAAACAAAAACAAAAAAAAATGGCAATGTGTTTTTCCTTTTTGTCCTTTTTGTGTTTGCATCTCTTTTGAAAAATAAGCAGATTCTGAAATAAAGCACATCATCTGTGCAGTGTTGATCATCCGGATTTCATTGATAACGTTCCTGCTATATCCACGCATGACTTTGACAATCCTATCTACCAAGCTGATGAAGGGGTTGAGGAAGACTGTGAACTCCCTGAAGAATTGGTCAGATTGTTGAAACAAGAGGAACGAGTTATTCAACCTCATCAAGAAGAAATTGAGATCATCAACATTGGAACTGATGATATGAAGAAAGAGATCAAGATTGGGGCCAGTCTGCAGGCCGAAGTAAAGAAAGAGTTGATTGGTATGCTGCGTGAATATGTGGATATCTTCGCCTGGTCGTATCAAGATATGTCAGGGTTGGATACCGACATTGTTGTTCATAAGCTACCATTGAGAGAAGATTGTCCTCCTGTGAAACAGAAGTTGAGAAGAACTCGTCCTGACATGGCGATGGAGATCAAGGAGGAAGTTCTGAAACAGTGGGATGCCGGATTCCTTGCTGTAACTAGTTACCCACCTTGGGTAGCTAACATTGTACCTATACCAAATAAGGACGGCAAGGTCCGGATGTGCGTTGATTACTGGGATCTAAACAGAGCGAGCCCAAAAGATGACTTTCCATTACCTCACATTGATGTGCTGGTAGACAACACTGCTCAATTCTCGGTATTTTCCTTCATGAATGGCTTCTCCGGGTATAATCAGATTAAGATGGCACCGGAAGACATGGAGAAAACAACGTTCATTACCCCGTGGGGTACATTCTGCTACAAGGTCATGCCCTTTGGTTTGAAGAACGTCGGGGCAACATACCAGCGGGCTATGGTCACATTGTTCCACGACATGATACACAAGGAGATAGAGTGTTATGTGGACGATATGATTGCTAAGTCCCGAGACGAAGAAGAGCATCTGGTCAACCTCAAGAAGCTGTTTGATAGACTGATAAAGTATAAGCTGAGGTTGAACCCAAACAAGTGCACTTTCGGAGTGCGTTCCGAGAAATTGCTGGGTTTCATTGTTAGTCAGAAAGGAATCGAGGTGGATCCTGCAAAAGTAAAAGCAATTCAAGATATGCCTACACCGAAAACAGAAAAAGAAGTGCGCGGATTTTTAGGGAGGTTGAACTACATTTCACAGTTCATATCTCATCTAACTGCCACGTGTGAACCAATATTCAAATTGCTAAGAAACGAGAAAACGGTCAGGTGGAATGAGGACTGCCAAAGAGCCTTTGATAAGATAAAAGAATATTTGCAGGAACCTCCGATTCTAATGCCTCCAGTTCCAGGACGGCCGCTTATCATGTACTTGACTGTGCTAGAAGGGTCAGTGGGGTGTGTTCTAGGCCAACATGACGAGTCTGGTCGAAAAGAGTACGCTATTTATTACCTTAGCAAAAAGTTTACCAACTGTGAATCCCGTTACTCACTGCTCGAGAAAACTTGCTGCGCTTTGGTATGGGCTGCTCGCCGACTGAGACAGTACATGTTGACTCATACCACACTGCTAATTTCCAAAATGGATCCTGTCAAGTATATCTTTGAGAAACCAGTGTTAACCGGAAGGGTTGCTAGGTGGCAAATGATCTTAACGGAATATGACATACAGTATACTTCTCAGAAAGCCATCAAGGGAAGTGTATTGTCAGATTACCTTGCACAGCAACCTGTTGAAGATGACTATCAGCCAATGAAGTTTCATTTCCCTGATGAGGACATCATGTACCTCAAAGCAAATGATTGCAAGGAACCACTTCCGGAGGAGGGGCCAGACCCTGAATCCAAATGGAAGTTGATGTTTGATGGGGCAGTCAATATCAATGGACGTGGAGTTGGTGTTGTTCTTATTACTCTTGAAGGTGTTCACTTTCCCTTCGCTGCCAGAATTACTTTTGGCTGCACCAACAATGAAGCGGAGTACGAGGCGTGCATAATGGGAATAGAGGAGGCTAATAATCTTCGGATTAATACCCTCGATATATTCAGAGATTCTACCCTCGTTATTAACCAGGTTACCGGCAAGTGGTATACGCATCAAGAACATCTAATTCCTTATACGGATTATGCTAGAAAATTGTTGACGTTCTTCACAACAGTTAAGCTTCAGTACATACCACGTGATGAGAATCAATTTGCCGACGCATTGGCTACTCTTTCTTCGTCCATCAAAGTCTTGTGTTGGAATTATGTGCCCAGGATTGACATTTCCAGGCTTGACACACCAGCTCATGCTTTCTCTGTAGACACAGTGTCTGATGAGAAACCTTGGTACTTTGATATCAAGCTCTTCCTGGAAAAGCAAGAATACCCAGCTGGGGCATCGTCCAATGACAAGAAGACCTTAAGGCGACTTACTGCTAGTTTCTTCTTGAATACAGACGGAGTTTTGTACAAGAGTAACTTTGACATGGTTTTGCTCAGATGCGTGGATAGACACGAAGCAAGCCTGTTAATGCAGGAAGTCCACGAGGGATCCTTCGGTACTCATGCAGGAGGGCATGTTATGGCTAAGAAGTTGTTGAGATCGGGGTATTATTGGATGACAATGGATGCAGACTGTTGTTCATACGCCCGTAAATGCCACAAGTGCCAGATTTATGCAGACAAAGTGCATGTTCCTCCAAGCCCGCTCAACGTCATGTCATCTCCTTGGCCCTTTTCTATGTGGGGCATTGACATGATCGGAAAAATAGAGCTTACTGCTTCAAATGGTCATCGCTTCATCTTGGTTGCGATTGATTACTTCACTAAGTGGGTTGAAGCAGCATCTTATGCCAATGTCACTCGTCAGGTGGTAGCCAGATTTTTGAAAAGAGACATTATTTGCAGATACGGAGTGCCCGAAAGAATCATTACTGACAATGGTTCAAGATCCAGCATCACAATTCTTCTCCTTACCGACCAAAGATGAACGGTGCGGTAGAGGTGGAAAATAAGAATATCAAGAAGATTGTGCAAAATATGGTTGTCACTTACAAAGATTGGCATGAGATGTTACCATTTGCGTTGCATGGGTACCGAACGTCAGTTAGGACGTCAACAGGGGCAACTCCCTTCTCATTGGTATACGGTATGGATGCAGTCTTGCCTGTTGAAGTGGAGATTCCTTCATTGCGTGTGATGATGGATGTGAAGCTTGATGAGGTTGAATGGGTACGTGCTCGATACAATCAGCTATGCCTAATTGAGGAAAAGAGATTAACGGCTATCTGTCATGGTTAGCTTTATCAGAAGAGAATGAAGCGAGCATTCGACCAACGAGTACGTACTCGGGAGTATCAAGTGGGAGAGCTTGTGCTCAAGAGGATTGTTCCTCCAGGTTCAGATCACATGGGCAAGTGGACCCCAAACTACGAAGGACCATTCATAGTGAAGAATGTTTTTTCGGGAGGAGCACTGATGCTCACCACTATGGATGGAGAAGAGTTCCAATCCCTTGTTAACTCGGACGCAGTTAAAAAATACTTCGCATAAAGAGACCCGCTGGACACAAAAACAGAATTAAAGTCCAGGCAAGAAAAGGGCATCCCGGCGAGCTAAAAACAGAATAAAAAGCTCGGGCAAAAGTTAGGGAAAATTAAATAAAAAAATGTACACCCGCTGAGTTGAAAAGCCACATCGGACAGCTCAGGCAAAAAAGGGTATCCCGGTGGATTGAAGACCCGAAAGGGCGATCCACGCAAAACAAGGGAATAAGCGAACAACTTCCATCCGAGTAATCTGAATCAAATCATCGTTTCGTACAGCCTGACAATATCAGAAGGATAGGAATCAGTCCCCTCATCTTCTCAGAAAGCAAAGACAAGAATGGAGAGTTTCGAAGACATGCTGGTCATAGCAGAAAGGGAACTCATTGGGATGTCGTGTCCATTGCCATTAGGATAGTTTATTTTCTCAATTTTATGGTAGCTACCTCTTTCTAGGTGGTTGCTTCCGGATGTAAATCTTTGCCTATTCAGAGGCCTTTCAATAAAAAGAATATTCAGTCAAAAAGTTGTGTTGTGTTTATTTTTGTTTGCAAAATATCCTGAATTTTTGGCAAAAATGGCATTGCATTTAAAACATGGTGATAATATGAAAGAAAAATGACCTTGCAGGGAAACATTTGAAATCTTCTTTGAGTGTCGGGTGACGATAGATGAACAGATCATACCATGCGAGTCCCCGGGGCACATATATGTTTTCTGTTGTTGCAGGTTTTGCAGGATGGCGTCACATTCTCCCAAAACAGAATTTTCCCCAACTAAGTCATGGCAGGTAGCCCAAGCAGTTTATTTTCCCCAGTAGAGTATGCCGAGTAAGCAGTGGGAGGCCCATTCCCCACAGAGTTTATTTGTCAAAACTCTTTTCACTAACAAAGGATATTTGAGGAAGCATCTCCCCAGTCGTGTTGGAAGATCGTCATTTCCTCGCAGAGTTCCCTGATTGAGATACAACCATCATGGAAATATTTTCCAACACTCGTCTGTGTTCATACTTTATTGTCGCTCGTCTGCATTTCTCAACACTCGTCTATGTTATCACTTTGGTATTGCTTGTTTGCTTTCCCCAGCAGTTGCCCATGATCACTTTGTTGTTGCTCGTCTGCACTTCCCAACACTCGTCTATGTTTGAAGATTTGTTGTTGCTCGTCTGCACTTCCCAACACTCGTCTGTGTTTGAAGATTTGTTATTGCTCGTCTGCACTTTCCAACACTCGTCTGTGTTTGATATGTAATATTTGTGGTTGCTCGTATGTGTTTGCTATGTGTTTGAAGCTCGTCTGCATTGTTTGTATACTCGTCTGTATCATCCCTTACACTCGTCTGTGTTGGCCTATATCTGCATGTGTTGATTTGGTAATTACCTTGGTACTTGTCTGTATTGCTACTCCAAATACTCGTTTGTGTTGGGTCTCTGGTATTCGTCTGTACCAGTGGCTGATTTTCGTTTGTATCATCGCCTGAAGCGCTCGTCTGTGTTTCTCAGATCATCGTCTGATATTCGTTTGTATCATTGACTTATGGCACTCGTTTGTGTTCTCTCGAGGATCATCCAATACTCGTCTGTGTTGAAGAGGTTTGAAATCCTGACTGTGGGAATAAATGTCAAAATGGTTACCGGTCCTGGCGTAACAGGTTTATCCGAAGGAGGCTCGTCTATCCCAAGTACCACTTATTATGTTGCACCTGGCGTAACAGGTTCACTCAGAGAAGGCTCGTCTGTCTTAGATCATATATCCACGGATAATATATGAGGAGGGTTCGTCTACCTTGATTATGCATGTCTATCCCACAGACTTAAGTGCATCACCGGTCCTGGCGTAACAGGTTTATCCGAAGGAGACTCGTCTGTCTCAAGTTATATGTCTTGCAGAGTATGTGAGGGCTTGTATGTCCAGTTCCTGGCGTAACAGGATTGTTCGAAGAAGACTCGTCTGTCAAAGTATTCTAATTCCAAATAACAGTTTCAACTTGGAATATGCTTGCCTGCTTTCTCTCTGTTTCAGTCACCAAAGCGTCATTTGGGTTGGGTTTATTTCCCAGTTTTGGCATTCTCCAGTAGAGTGCAAATTTCAGGTCTTCTTGGTATTCAACCACAGTTCATCTTGAACGGTCGATAGCCCGTGCTACCGTCATTTTCAGATTAACAGTTGCTTGAATAGGGGCAGCTGTAACACCCCAAATTTGGCCTCTTCTTTTTAATCATCATATCATATCATATGCATCATGAACATATCATATTTTTGGCATCTAAGCATGGAAAGATGAGGCATAACATTCTCATGACCTAGCATTAGGCATATGATCATCTGTGGAGGGTTTTGAGGCATCACAAACTATGACAAGGGGCCCAATGGATTTGTTCAAGTCCTATGAGAAGTCTACATTGCATTCACAAGTCCAAGATCATTTACAAAAGCTCAAAAGATGGGAAGATCATCAGGGAATTCAGGTTAGGGCAAAGCTCCTACACAATGATCCCAAATTAGGGTTTGCGTTTCAAGCATGAAAACCTTATGACTTTGGCCATTTAATTTGGGCAAAGTCTCTCTTATGTTAAGAGGATCCTAGGGATGAAATTTGGTGAGAAAATTCCTTGTGGAAGTCAAGTATTTCTTCAGTTGCTTGTAAATAAAGAAATTGGTCAACTGTGCATTCTAAAAGTCAACTGTGAGATTTCAAAGGGTCAAACCCTAGTTTTCTAGCCATGGTATGTTCTTATAACCTTAGAAGAGGTTTGGCAAGATCAAAGATCAAGAATCATGAGGTTTTGAGGTGTTTTGCAAAATTGGCATATGGTTGGTAATGAGAATTTCCATTTTTAGCAAGTTTTTGCCCTAATTTTCAAGTAAGCTTAACTTGGTGAAAAAAGCTTCAAATGGACCAAATCCAAACATGAAAGTTGAAGATTAAAGCCTCCCATTTTCAAAAATTACAAGAGCATTTTCATAGCCCTCATGGTAAGAGAGATAGGTCCCTCGAAAATTGCAAGAAATTTAGGGCATGGCATGAATTCTAAAACTTCCATAAATGCAAAAAGTCATGAAACTTATTTTCAAGTTGTTTTATGGGCCAAGTGAGGTCACAAACTTACAAGGCATTGCAAGAAAGCCCTTTTGCTCCAAAAATGTTGCCAAATTCGTGCTTGAAAAGAGGAGTATTTCATAAGAGGGAAATTTGCATGAACATGGGAAAAGTGTGATCCTCACATCCAAGGGCCAGAATAATTGCTGTTTTGAATCAAGGGTGTGATATTGAAAACACATGGGCAAGGAATGAGAGGGATGCACGAGTAGAATACCTCATCACACAAATTTTGCCAAATTTGCAATTTCACTCTCACACTCTCATCACACGTGTTATTGCCCTCATTCTTTCAGCATGGCATTGTGTAAGAAAACTAGGGTTTCATTTCAGGTTGGATCCATCACATTTCACCATTTCAAAGTTCTTGCACCAAGAGCATTTTCTTTCGAATCTCTTCATCCTCTCACTCTCTTCACAAACAAATCATATATTCTGAATTCTTGAGGCTTAAGGATCATGAATCCATCATTGGTTTAAGCTGAAGCTCAAGATTTCAAGTGGTGCCATTCAAGTGCAGTTGATCTCCAAATTCAAGATCCAGAGCAGATCAAGCTCTCTCTTGCATTTATTTTGCAAGGAGAGGTTAGAAGAGGTAGATCTGCAGTGTTTAGAGGCTTGTCTCAACCTATTTCGTGCTCTGCAAGTTCAGGTAATATTCTGAATCCATGGATCTGGAAATGGTTTTTGATGTGTGCATTTTGATCTATGAAGTATGCTGAGTATTCTGCACTTTTTAAATTTGAAAATGCTTGAGAATTGAAGCTGTATTGATGATTTGAAATTTTGAGGTTACAACTGTTTTGCTTTGATCCGTTTGCTCCTTTGATCCATTGTGAATTTGAATGCCATATTTGGACTCAGCGTGCCCTAATTATCTAATATGGAGTGTTTGAGTTATTTATTTTAAGATTTGTTCATAGTCTGTGTTTTCTGGTGCCGGAGGCCTAGCTCCGGTCATCGGATTCTGGGAATGCTTGACCTGAGTTCAGAGGAAGAAGACAACACCTCAGCCCTTATATCATCTCATCTGAACGCACCAGACACTGCCAACGCATTAATGAGCCCTCATCCCTCTCACGTGTGTTTTATTTTTCTGAATTAATGTTTATGTTGCGCACCACACCATAAATGCATGTTCCCTCACCCTCCAACCAATTAATTTGATGATTGGATTAAATGAGTTGCCTAATCTTGCCTCTCCATTTGATCCTATGGCCTTTGTTTTTTCCTGAATTTCTGAATTTCCACACTAATTATCATAAGCTGCGCTGACTTTTGACTGGGCCTGGGTTGCTAATCCCACCCCCCATGCGTATAAGCCCAATGATTTGAACTGGGAATCCTTGCTGGTTGCACCCCCTGGCCCTTCTCATTTAATTTTATTTATTTTTATTTCCATTTTATTTCAGTTTGGTTTTTAATTTTTAAAAATAGTTTTAGGCTTCCAAAAATTCTAAAAAAATTCATGATTGATTATTTTTAGTTTTATTTAATTTTTGACATTTTTATTTTTCATTTTTTTTTTATTTGACACGTGGAAATTAATTCTTTCTTTTAATTAATTCATTTTGAAGCATGCTGACTTGTCCATTTTCTATCTTGATCATTATTTTGAAATTTTGGTTGGTTCTTCTTGCTTTGGATTCATGATAGGATGTAGTTCATTGGTGATTTTTATTCTGATTTTTAGAATTTTGTTTAATTGATTGTGGTCCTTAACTTGTGAAGGAAGCTTCTTAACCCTAGTTGATATTTGAACCCTCATTTGACTTGTTTAGATTCTGATTCTCTCTCCCTCCTTTTGGCATGTTGTTATGGTTTGATTGAAGGACATTTGTCCAAGGTTGTGGAATTTTTGAATGCATACTTGAATTGTTTTGAATTTTGGTTCTTCACTTGTCCCTTTTTGCTTCTTTTGGATCATTTGCTCCCTCTTTAGCTTAGAAGGGCACTTGTGCCAACTTCTTCATCTTTTTTACAGCCTTATTAGGATGATGATATCTCTCTAATCTTGGGTTGTGGTTTGTGTCTTAGGAATTTTGTTTGTGGTTGCCTTTGAAGTCTTTTCATTCTTATGCACTCCCTTTGCTTCTTTCTTCTCATGATGTTACCACTTGACTTTTTGTGCCTCATCTCCTCATCTCCCATGCTTCTTAGGCCCTCTTTTAACATGATTAGGGTTCTGGTCTTATACCTTGGGTTGTGCTTTGGTTATTTTGCTTTGCATTTTCTCATGTTTGTTTTGATTTGTCATAAGTGATTCATGTTACCTCATGTTGATTTGTGTGTTTCTTTTCTCATTCTTGTGACTTGTATTTGCATCGAGCATTTATGTGTATGACTTCACTTATGGTTATATGGTGTTGGTATTGCATTATGTTCATTTTGTATTGCCTTTATATTTGTGTCACTAACCATTTCAGGGGCTTTGGTAAGTGAGAGGTGTGGATGTGATTCCCACATCTCCAAATATTATCTCTTCTCTTCTTATCATTATTTGTTCTAAACTTGTGATTGTTGGGCCTAGGCCTTACCTCCTCTCCTCCTCTTCTTCTTCTTCTTCTTCTTCTTCTTTTCTTTCCTTCTTCTTCATTAGGATAGAATTTAAACCTCACTAACCTAGGTTCATCCATGCATGACAACATAGGATTCTAGTCTCCCTTAGATTATTCACCTTTTGAGATCCTTTTGGTGCTCTCTCTTCTCATCTTCAAACTTAATTTTAATCCACTCTAATAAAGGTTGAGTCTTCTCATGTGACATGAGATTTTGCTATGAGATACTTGCACGCGTTCCGTTTCGGGGCGAGGTGTAAGTTATCCCTCGTGGTGGATAGGTCTTAGCATGAGATTACCTCACAAAGAAAAGCATAAAAAACACTTCTTAATCAAAAATCATAAAAAAAAATACTTAATAAATGTTAATAGGTCAGTGTGTCTGAGCCTTCACTTGTGGGACTAGATTTGGGGATTTCCTCCATAGATAGGTGTGCCTCTTGCGCATTCCATTTCGGGATGATGTGAGACGTATACATCCCAGTGAGTAAGACTTAGGTACACTTACCTATGCAAACCTCAAAGCAGAAAACTCATAAAAAAACACAAACGAACAATAAGCGTCTCTCCTTCGGGAATTCGTTTCTCATCTCATTCGCTCCGTACGCGAACTTTCTCCTATTTATCATTTTGCAAGACGGTAACGCGCTCGTCGTCCGAGCCTGCAACACCTGAGAATTGGCATAGACAGTTCAAGCCTTAATTCACAAGCAATCTTTTCTACCCCTAGTTAGGGGAACTACGGCGACTCTGATCCTCATTGTCCAGATGAGGTACGTAGGCAGCGGGGTAGGGCCCGTTCAAGCAGAATCTTTATTTTCCCTACATTTTTCCTTTTCATTTCCTTTTCAGTTCCCTTTTCTCTTCTTTTATCCAGTTCAGTTCATTTTCTTTGCAGCAGCTTTCATTTCTTCACCCTTTGAAACAGTATCTTTGCAAGCGTGGATCCCGTCGGGTTCGGTGGACGATCTGGGTGCTAATACCTTCCCAGGTCGTAACCGACTCCCGAACTTAGTCTCTTTGGTTCGCAGGACCCGTGTCCTTCCTCTTCTTTTCTTCTGGTTTGTGCAGCATTACCATTCCCGTTCCTTCGGGATAAAAATGCCTGGATGGCGACTCTACCTCTTTTCCGCGCCACTTTCGCGTTTGTACCAGGATGGAAATCCAGGGAGCGACACTTAGATACACACCATAACAACAGGTACGATAGATTGACACTTGGTCTCTGTGGATTCAACAATCTTTTATATTACTCTGACGTGTTCGTACACTTGCGAAAAACACGTATCAAGTTCTTGGCGCCGTTGCCGGGGACCAATTTCGTCAAATTTCATACCTTGTAGTTATACCGTTTAGACTAAGGTTGTTACCCACCGGTCAATGCGAAAGACTCGCAGTGCCGGAAGTTTAGTAGACCCTCTAGCTGAACCTGAACGTTACGCTCGCGCACAATTGTTTTTCCATTGGAATAGGAGAGCTATGGCCGAAGATCAAAACCGAAGACCTCTTAAGGACTTCGCCCAACCATCAAACGAGGAACCTAGTTCTAGTATAGTAAACCCCGCTATCCCAGCCAATAATTTTGAACTTAAACCATCCCTGCTGCAATTAGTGCAACAGAGACAATTCACAGGTCTTGCTACTGATAACCCAAACCAACATTTAAAAAACTTTCTTCAGTTAGCAGACACCTTTAAAACCAATGGAGATCCTCCTAAGGCGATACGCTTAAGATTATTTCCCTTTTCCCTCAAAGATAAAGCTCTGTCATGGTTAGATTCCCTTCCAACCAATTCCATAACGACTTGGGAAGACCTTAGGAAAGTTTTCCTTGCCAGATATTTCCCCCAAGTAAGACAACTCTTCTTCGAAACCTAATAACCAGATTTACCCAACACCAAGGAGAGTCGTTGTTCGTAGCCTGGGAGAGATATAAAGAGCTATTAAGAGCATGCCCACATCATGGCTTAGAGAATTGGCTAATCATTCAAACCTTCTATAATGGACTTCATTATAACACTAAGATGACCATCGACGCTGCCGCTGGTGACGCACTGATGAACAAACCTTACCCTGAAGCTAGTGCCCTTATCGAAGACATGGCCCAAAACCATCAATCATGGGGAGTAGAACGAGCGACAGTGGAAAAGAAGGAAGCCCAAGGAGGAATACATGAGCTAAGCTCTACGGACATGATACAAGCTAAAATGGACGTGTTGGCCCTTAGAGTCGAACATATGTGTACAACCCCGAATACTGTAGCTGCAGTTTCACCGAATTGTGAGATATGTGGGACGCAAGGACACCAATCTGCCGAATGAAATCTGTTAAATGAGACCAACCATGAGCAAGTGAACTACACCCAAGGGAACTCATTTTCAAACACATACAACCCTGGATGGAGGAATCACCCAAACTTCTCCTACAAAAATAATAACCCTATCCAAAATACCGCACCTCCGAGACAACAAGGTTACCAAGCCCCAAGAACAAATCAACCTATGCAACCTGTACCACCAAGTCCGAGCCTTGAGAAAATTGTGGAAAATTTTATCACCGCTCAAACACAACAAAACAAAGAGTTCATGAACCAAAACGTCCATGTTAACGAACTAATTACCCAGTTAGGAACCAAGGTTGATCAAATTATTACTCATAATAAGATGCTTGAAACCCAGATCTCTCAGGTAGCTTTAAACCAAGCCCCTCAGACTACACCTGGAGGACAGTTCCCTGGACAACCTCAACAAAACCCAAAATGGCAAGCAAATGCCATTACTCTACGAAGTGGAACCGCTTATAAGGAACCTTCTAACCCTAGATTAAGTGAGCCCGAAACTTCTGAGAGAAACGAGGAGAAGGAACCAGAGGAATCTGAAAACCCGGAAAGTCAAGAAAAAGGAGAAGAACCTAAAAATAAAGCCTATGTACCACCACCTCCATACAAACCATCATTACTATACCCTCAAAGATTAAAGAAAACCCAAATCAATAATCAGTATCAAAAATTCGTTAAGGTTATAGAAAAACTTCACGTAGAAATCCCCTTTACAGAAGCCATCACCCAAATACCTTCTTACGTTAAGTTTCTCAAAGATATACTTACAAATAAACGTAGACTTGAAGATCCGAAACCCGTGGAATGTAATTCTATTTCCGAAAATAGGTTAGCAAAGAAAGATAAAGATCCCGGAAATTTTTCCATTCCTTGTATTTTGGGGAATCATGTCATCGAAAAAGCTTTTCTAGACTTAGGAGCTAGTGTGAGCTTAATGCCTTTAGCAGTTTGTGAGAGATTAAACTTAGGAGAATTACAACCTACTAAGATGTCACTTCAATTAGCCGATAGATCCGTTAAATACCTTATAGGCATACTTGAAGACGTCCCTGTTAGGATAGTGTCGCTCCCCGGATTTCCATCCTGGTACAAACGCGAAAGTGGCGCGGAAAAAAGAATAGAGTCGCCAACCAGGCATTTTTATCCCGAAGAAAGGGAATGGTAATGTTGTACAAACCAGAAGAAAGAAGAGGAAGGACACAGGTCCTACGAACCAAAAAGACTGAGTTCGGGAGTCGGTTACGACCTGGGAAGGTATTAGCACCCAGATCGTCCGCCGTACCCGATGGGATCCACGCTTGCAAAGATAGTTATGTCAAAGGGTGAGGGTATGAAAGCTGCAGCAAAAGAAATGAAAATGAAAAGAAAACTGGAACTGGAACTGGAAAAGAACTCAATAAGAGAATAAAAGAGAAAAAATGTAGGGAAAATAAAGATTGTGCTCGAACGGGGTCTACCTCGCTGCCTACGTACCTCATCAGGATAATGAGGATCAGAGACGCCGTAGTTCCCCTAACTAGGGGTAACAAGGAAACATTGCTTGTGAATTAAAGCTTGAATTGCCTATGCCAATGCACAGGTGTTGTAGACTCGGACGACGAGTGCGTAACCGTCTTGCAAAGTGACAAGTAGGAGCAAGTTCGCGTACGGAGAGAATGAGATGAGAAAAGAATTCCCGAAGGAAAGACGCTTATTGTTTGTTCGTGTTTTTTATGAAGCTTTTATGAGTGTGCCACAAGGAAGTGAACTTAAGCTCTTTTCCATGGAATGTGCACTTGTCACTACATTCCAAGATGGAATAACAGAACAAGCACACTCAAGTAAGGAGAAGATCCCCAAAACTTGAATCCAAAGACTAGGGCCTAAGCTCACTAACTTGTTGAATTATTAAGTGTTTTTGGTATTTACAGATGAAGAAGTGTTTTTTTTTATGCTTTTCTTTATGAAGAAGATACCTTGATCAGACTTGTGCATCACAAGGTAAACTTGTACTATCCCAAGATGGGAAGACTACAAGCATACCTCATGGGATAAGGCTATCGTTCAAGGCATCACTTCAAACATTATTAAGATGTTTTTTATGGTTATGAGATGAGAATAGAAGAAGAACCAAAAGGATCACAAAGGCAAAATTCTAAAGGGGGACTAAAGAATCCTAAGTGTTATCATGCATGGATGTCCTAAGGTTAGTGGGGTTTCTATCCTAATGAAGAAGGAAAGAATAAGAGAAGAAGAAGAAGAAGAGATGAGAAAGGCCTAAGCCCAACAAGCAATAGGTTTGTATCATAAAGAAATAAGAAGAAGAAGATGAGATTTGGAGATGTGGAACTCAATTTCCACACCTCACACTTACCATAGCCCCTGCAAGGTTAGAAAAATAAGCACAAGTGAAATGAAATGGACAAGATAACATGCCATCATCATACAAACAGAAGTGAAATGATATGTACAAATGCTCAATGAATATGCAACTCAAAAGAATGAGAGATGAAGCCTACAAGACAAGATGATGCAACATGAAACAAATGCAAACTTATGCAAACTTAGGAAAGATGCACAAACATGGAATCAATGTACAAGATCAGAACCAGCACAAATCAAGGAAGATCTTAAGAAGCTAGAAAGATAAAGTGAATGGAAACACAATACCAAACAATCACAAAATGAGAATGAAAGAAGTAAGGAAGAGGTGAAAGCACTTAAGAAGTGAAAGGACTTAAAAGGGAAACAAACACAAAAATTCCTAAGACTCAAACCCTAATCTAGGACCAAGAAAGTACCCATACCCCAAAAGAACCCCAAATGAGAAGAAGAAGTTGGCACAAGTGCCCTTCTAAGCTTATAAGAGAGTTAATGGACCAAAAGAAGCAAAATGGGACAAGGTGAGAACAAAAATCCATATTAAATCAACCAAGCATCCAAATATTCCACAACTTAAACCAAATGATCTTCAAACATGCTATTTCAATGAGCCAAAAGGGTTTGGGAAAAATCAGAAGCAAACTAGGTCAAATGGAGGCAAGAACACAAACTAGGGTTAATAACTTCCAACACAAGTCAAAGGACCAAGACCTAAGGAATAAATTTCTAAAAAACAGAGAAAAAATCACACAAGAAGTAAATCATCTTAGGAATCCAGAGCAAAAAGAATGAATACAAAACTCAAAATGGTGAAGTCTATAGAAAATGAACAAGGCAGTGTACTCAAGAAAGGATTAAAAAGAAGTTAATTGAAATAAGGAATTAATTATGACACGTGGAAATTAAAAAAATGGAAAATAAAAATATAGAAAAATAAAAGAAACTTAAAAGAAGGCTCAAGAATTTTTTTGGGATTTTTGGATAATCAGAACTATTTTAAATAATTATAAAGTAGAATGGAATAAAAAAAATAAAATAAAAAAAGAAATTAAAATGAAGAAATTGGATGGGGGTGTAAATAGCATGGATTATATGTTGGTTTGAGTTGGGCCCAGGGTGACTGGGGGTGTTAAGAGAAATTGAAGCCCATTGGGTGCGCTGGCTCATGAAAGATATGGTGGAAAATCAGAGGAAAAAGCTGGAAAATATGAGAGGCGTTGGATGGATCAGACGCGTGTGGTGTCTCTCCTCATTAATTGACGTGGAGAATTGCTTCATTGTGATTGGAGACGCATGGTTATTATCATGGGGTGAGACACACACAACATTAAAATGAAATAAGACAAACACGTGAGATGGAGGTGGTGGACTAGGGCTATGTGTCACAATCTGGACGGATGGAAAGGCAGATCCAAGGGCCATGGACGTATCTTCAACCTTGCGCAAACCCTAGCCATATTTCCAGTTTCCGGTGACCGGAGCTAGGACTTCGGCACCGGAATTCATCATAGAAGAACAAAACATGAAATAAATGAACCAGGAACTCCAGATCCAATAAACAAAGCATGTTGATCACGAAAATGATAACGAAAACTTCTAAAACTCAAGGGATCAACTGGATCGAACCAAAACAACTTTGACCATGAAAAATGAAATTCAAATAACTCACTCAATATTGCACCATTTTCAAAACTATAAGTTGCAGCATACTTAGTGAACCTCAAGGATTACAAAACACATGATTAATTTCATTTCCAAATCAAAAAGTATCAGAGCATACCTGAGGTGAAGATACTTCAAAACCACCAAGAAAATGCTCCAAAGGTTGTAGATCTAGATCTTATGATCTCCTCTTGCAAAATAAATGCAAGAGGAAGCTTGATGGAACCTGGATCTGAAGCCTCAAAGCAAGTTGCCTCTGAATGGCACCTTTTTATCCTTGCACCTTTAGCTCAAAGGAATGGTGGAATAATGATCTTTATCACTCACTGATCAAGAATATGGAAGAGATTTGTGAAGAGTGTGAGAGAATGAGGAGATTCAAGTGAAAATGCAGCTTGTGGAAAAAGTTGGAAATGAGAGAATGAGAGATAGCCTGAGCTTTCGGAAACCCTAGCTCCTTTTATGTGAGGTCACAAATCCATGCTGAAAGAATTAAGAGGTTTGCACGTGTGGATCATGAGATATTTGTGAATTTGAAAAATTTGCAAATTGTGAGGGAAGCATGCACTCCTCATGCTTTGCTTAGCCTCTCAGCACATGGGCAATCCTTTTCCAACCCTTGATCATAATCCAATCAATTCTGGCCTTTGGATTGAGGTATCACACTTTCCTCTTGATTTTGCAAAAAATCCACTTTGTAAGCAACAAACTTGTGGTGCACGAATTTGGGAGTTTCTCTTGAGCAAAGTGATCAAAATGAAATTTATTTTATCAATTGAAACAAATTTGAACCATACCAAGTCTTGAAAATAAGTTTTGAACACTTTTGCCTTTGGTCATGCATGGAACTTTTGGATTTTGCCCTAATTTCAGCAAATTTTCGATGGACCCCTAGGACAAACTATAAATCCCATGAAATTGTACTTGTACTTTTTGAAAATGGGAGCCCTTAATCTCCAACTTTCATGTTTGACTTTGGTCCATTTGAAGAATTTATGATCATGTTAAGGTCATTTGAAAATTAGGGCAAAAGTTGCCAAATTTGGAAATTTCTCAAAACCAAGTTTGTACCATTTTTGAAAAAAGCCTCAAATATCCATGATTCTTGATCTTTAAGCAATCCTAAACCTCTTATAACATTGTAAGGACACCCCTTGGCCAAAACATTTGGGTTAGACCCCTTGAAATCACACAGTTGACTTTTTAAGGGCACAATTGACCAATTACTTCATCTGCAAGCAACTGAGGAATTTCCTGACTTCCACATGGAATTTTCTCATGAAAATTGACACCTATGATCCTCTTGACATATAGAAGACTTTGCCCAAATGAAATGGCCAAAGTTGTGAGGTTTTGATGCCTGAATCTCAAACCCTAGTTTAGGTGCCTTGTGTAGGAGCTTTGCCTTATCCTGAGACCTCTGGTGAGCATGCAACCTTCTGAGCTTTTACAAATGGACTTGATCTTGTAAATGGAGTTTAGACCCATAGTAAGACTTTTACAAAACCATTGGGACCCTTGTCATGGCTTTGATGCCTCAAGAACTTCCACAGATGATCATATGCTTGATGCTAGGACATGAATAATGTTATGCCTCATCTTCCCATGCTAGGATCCTAAGAAAATGATATGTTCATGATGAATATGATGTGATATGATGCTTAAAATGAAGAGGGAAAATTTGGGGTGTTACAGCTGCCCCTATTCAAACAACTATTAATCTGAAAAGGACGGTAGCATGAGCTATCGACCGTTCAAGATAAACTGTGGTTGAATACCAAGAAGACCAGAAATTTGCACTCTGAAGAAGAATGCAACGCTGGGAAATAAACCCGACCAAATGACGCTTTGGTGACTGAAGGGGAGAAAAAAGCAGACGAGCTTCTTCCAAGTTGAAACTGGTATCTGGAACATGAATGCATTGACAGACGAGTCTTCTTCGAACAATCATGTGACGCCAGGAGCTTGACATATGAGTCCTCAAACACTTTGCAAGACATATGACTTGAGATAGAAGAATCTCCTTCGGATAAAACTGTTATGCCAGGACCGGGATGCACTAAAGTCTGTGGGATAGACATGCATAATCAAGGTAGACGAACCTTCTTCATATATTATTCGTGGATATATGGTACCAGACAGAAGAGTCTTCTTTGAGCAAACCTGTTACGCCAGGGGCAACAATAATAATTGGTGCCTGAGACACACGAGCCTCCTTCGGATTTACCTGTTACGCCAGGACCGGTAACCATTTTGACATTTATTCCCACAGTCAGGATTTTAAACCTCTTCAATACAGACGAGTATTGGATGATCATCAAGATAACACAGACGAGTGTTGACAGTCAATGATACAGACGAGTATTAGACAATGATCCAAGAAACACAGACGAGCGCTTCAGGCAATGATACAGACGAGTATCAGCCGCTGGTACAGACGAATACCAGAAATTCAAACACAGAAGAGCATTTGGAGTAGTCACAAAAGAATATCAGGATAATCAGCAAATCCACACAGACAGATATAAGCTAGCACAGACGAGTGTTGGGGACGATACAGACGAGTATCCAAACAAAGCAGACGAGCTTCAAACAGATAATAAGCATCACAAACACAGACGAGTGCTGGAGATGATACAGATGAGTATCCACATATTACAGATATCAAATATCAAACACAAACGAGTGTTGGAAATCGCAGACGAGCAAACAACAGAGATCACAACATCAAAACACAGACGAGTGTCAAGCAAACAAATATCAAACACCAAACACAGACGAGTGTTAGGAATTGCAGACGAGCAACAGTGAAGATCACAGATATCAGAACACAGACGAATGCTGGGACTTGCAGACGAGCAACAACAAGTACTGGATACCAAACACAGACGAGTGTTGGAAATTGCAGACGAGCAAACATCAATCATAGACCACTGCTGGGGAAAGCAAACGAGCAATACCAAAATGATAACACAGACGAGTGCTGGAGGGATGCATATGAGCAATAATAAAGCATGAGCACAGACGAGTGCTGGAGATTGCAGACGAGCAACAAACAAATGTCTGATTGGCTCCCTGAGTTACAACTCTGCAGGGGAAAACAAGTTGAGAGGCTTTGACACCTGATTCTGACTGAGGTGATGAATACCTGACTGTATCCTCAAATTGACCAATAGAATGGCACTTTGCTGGGGAATATTTCACTGACGGAGGTGAAAATCTAATATGAACTCTGTGGGGAAAGATCATCTTCAAACTTGGCTGAGAAAGATGCTTCAACAATGCTCTAGTTGGGGAGAGCATTTGCTGATTCAAGCTCTAGCTGTGACCCTTGCTGGGGATAGAATTCTGGCAATTCTAACTCTATGAGGACATCAGATACTCAGCTTCATGCTGAACATACTCCACTGGGGAAGAATAAATTGCTTGGGCTGCTTGCCAAGGCTTAGCTGGGGAAGAATTCTGCTGGAGATACTCTACTGGGGAAGAGTAAATTGCTTGGGAGAATGTGACGCCATCCTGCAACCTGCAACAATAGAAAACACAAGTGTGCCCCGGGGACTTGCATGGTATGATCTGTTCATCCATTGTCACCTGACACTCAAAGAGGGTTTGCAGTTTCCCCGCATGTCATTTTCTTTCAAATTATCACCATGTTTAAATGTAATGCTATTTTTGCCAAAAATTCAGGACATTTTGCAAACAAAAATAAACACACACAGCTTTTTGACTGAATATTCTTTTTATTGAAAGGCCTCTGAATAGGCAAAGATTTACATCAGGAAGCAACCACCTGGAAAGAGGTAGCCACCATAAAATTGAGAAAAGAAACTATCCTAATGGCAATGGGCACGGCATTCCAATGAGTTCCATTTCTGCTATGACCAGCATGTCTTCGAGACTCTCTATTCTGCTTTTGCTTTCTGAGAGGATGAGGGGACTATTTCCTATCCTTCTGATATTGTCAAGTTGTAAGAAACGATGACGTGGTTCAGATTACTCGGATCGCAGTTGTTCGCTTATTCCCTTATTTTGCGTGGATCGCCCTTTCGGGTTTTCAATCCACCGGGATACCCTTTTTTGCCTGAGTTGTCCAATGCGGCTTTTCAACTCAGCGGGTGTACATTTTTTTTTATTTCCCTAACTTTTGCCCAAGCTTTTTATTCTGTTTTTAGCTCGCCGGGATGCCCTTTTCTTGCCTGGACTTTAATTCTGTTTTTGTGTCCAGCGGGTCTTTTTATGCGAAGTGTTTTTTAACTACGTCCGAGTTAACAGGGGACTGGAAGTCATCTCCATCCATAGTGGTGAGCATCAATGCTCCTCCCGAGAAGACTTTCTTCACTATGAATGGTCCCTCTTAGTTTGGGGTCCACTTGCCCCTATGATCTGAACTTGGAGGAATGATCCTTTTTAGTACAAGCTCTCCCACTTGATACTCCCGAGTACGTACTCGTTGGTCGAATGCTTGCTTCATTCTCCTTTGATAAAGCCGACCATGACAGATAGCCGCTAATCTCTTTTCCTCAATTAGACATAGCTGATTGTAACGAGCACACACCCATTCAGCCTCATCAAGCTTTACATCCATCATCACACGCAATGAAGGAATCTCTACTTCAACAGGCAGGACTGCTTCCATGCCATATACCAGAGAGAAGGGAGTTACCCCTATTGACGTCCTGACTGACGTTCGGTACCCATGCAGTGCAAACGGTACATCTCATGCCAATCTTTGTAAGTGACAACCATTTTCTGCACAATCTTCTTGATATTCTTGTTTGGTGCCTCTACCGCACCATTCATCTTTGGTTGGTAAGGAGAAGAATTGTGATGCTGAATCTTGAAGTCCCGACACAAGTCTGCCATCATCTTGTTGTTGAGATTAGAACCATCGTCAGTAATGATCCTTTCGGGCACTCCGTATCTGCATATGATATCTCTTTTTAGAAACCTTGCCACCACTTGACGAGTGACGTTGGCATAAGATGCTGCTTCCACCCATTTGGTGAAGTAATCAATCGCGACCAAGATGAAGCGATGACCATTTGAAGCAGTTGGCTCTATCTTCCCGATCATGTCAATGCCCCACATAGAAAAGGGCCAAGGAGATGACATGACATTGAGCGGGCTTGGAGGAACATGCACTTTGTCTGCATATATTTGGCACTTGTGGCACTTACGAGCGAATGAACAACAATTTGCATCCATTGTCATCCAGTAATACCCCGATCTCAGCAATTTCTTTGCCATAGCATGTCCTCCTGCATGGGTACCGAAAGATCCCTCGTGGACTTCCTGCATTAACAAGCTTGCTTCGTGTCTATCCACGCATCTGAGCAAAACCATGTCAAAGTTTCTCTTGTACAAAACCCCGTCTGTGTTCAAGAAGAAACTAGCAGCAATTCGCCTCATGGTCTTCTTGTCATTGGAAGATGCCCCAGTTGGGTATTCTTGCTTTTCCAGGAATAGCTTGATATCAAAATACCAAGGTTTCTTGTCAGACACGGTGTCTACAGAGAAGGCATGAGCTGGAGCGTCAAGCCTGGAGATGTCAATTCTGGGCACATAATTCTAACACAGTACTTTGATTGATGAAGAAAGAGTGGCCAATGCGTCGGCAAACTGATTTTCATCACGTGGTATGTACTGAAGCTTAACTGTTGTGAAGAACGTCAACAGTTTTCTAGCATAATCCCTGTATGGAATTAGATGCTCCTGATGCGTATACCACTTGCCGGTAACTTGATTGATGACGAGGGCTGAATCTCCGAATATATCGAGGTTCTTAATCCGAAGATTAATAGCCTCCTCTATTCCCATTATGCATGCCTCGTGTTCCACTTCATTGTTGGTGCAGCCAAAAGTAATTCTGGAAGCGAAGGGAAAATGAACACCTTTGGGAGTGATAAGAACGGCACCAACTCCACGTCCATTGATATTGACCGCCCCATCAAACATCAACTTCCATTTGGATTCAGGGTCTGGCCCCTCCTCCGGAAGTGGTTCCTCGCAATCGTTTGCTTTGAGGTACATGATGTCCTCATCAGGGAAATCAAACTTCATTGGCTGATAATCATCCTCAAGAGGTTGATGTGCGAGATAATCCAACAATACACTTCCCTTGATGGCTTTCTGAGAAGTATATTGGATGTCATATTCTGTTAAAATCATCTGCCACCAAGCAACCCTTCCGGTTAACGCTGGTTTCTCAAAGATGTACTTGACAGGATCCATTTTGGAAATGAGCAGTGTGGTATGAATCAACATGTACTGTCTCAGTCGGCGAGCAGCCCATACCAAAGCGCAGCAAGTTTTCTCGAGCAGTGAATAACGGGATTCACAGTCAGTAAACTTTTTGCTAAGGTAATAAATAGCATACTCTTTTCGACCAGACTCATCATGTTGGCCTAGAACACACCCCATCGACCCTTCTAGCACAGTCAAGTACATGATTAAAGGTCTCCCTTCAACTGGAGGCATTAGAATTGGAGGTTCCTGCAAATATTCTTTTATTTTGTCGAAAGCTCTTTGGCAGTCTTCGTTCCACCTGACCGTTTGCTCTTTTCTTAGCAATTTGAATATTGGTTCGCACGTGGCAGTTAGATGAGATATGAACCGAGAAATGTAGTTCAACCTCCCTAAAAACCCGCGCACTTCTTTTTTTGTCTTCGGTGCAGGCATGTCTTGAATAGCTTTTACTTTGGCAGGATCTACCTCAATTCCTCTTTGACTAACAATGAAACCCAACAGTTTCCCGGAACGCACTCCGAAAGTGCACTTGTTTGGATTCAACCTAAGCTTGTACTTGATCAGCCTATCAAACAGTTTCTTCAGGTTGACCAGATGCTCTTCTTTGTCTCGGGACTTAGCAATCATATCGTCCACATATCACTCAATCTCCTTGTGTATCATGTCGTGGAACAATGTGACCATCGCCCATTGATAAGTTGCCCTGGCATTCTTCAAACCAAAGGGCATGACCTTATAGCAAAATGTACCCCATGGGGTAATGAACGTTGTCTTCTCCATGTCTTCCGGCGCCATCTTAATCTGATTATATCCGGAGAAGCCATCCATGAAGGAAAATACCGAGAATTGAGCAGTATTGTCTACCAACACATCAATGTGTGGCAACGGAAAGTCATCTTTTGGGCTTGCTCTATTCAAATCCCGGTAGTCAACGCACATCCGGACCTTGCCGTCCTTCTTAGGTACAGGTACAATGTTAGCTACCCAAGGTGGGTAACTAGTTACTGCAAGGAAACCGGCATCCCATTGCTTCTGAACCTCCTCTTTGATCTTCATCGCCATGTCAGGACGAGTTCTTCTCAACTTCTGTTTCACAGGAGGACAGTCCTCTCTCAAAGGTAGCTTATGCACAACGATGTCGGTATCCAACCCTGGCATATCTTGATATGACCAAGCAAAGATATCCACATACTCGTGCAGCATACTGATCAGCTCTTTCTTGACGTCGGCCTGCAGACTGGCCCTAATCTTGATCTCTTTCTTCACATCTTCACTGCCAATGTTGATGATCTCAATTTCTTCTTGATGAGGTTGAATAACCCGTTCCTCTTGTTTCAACAATCTGACCAATTCTTCAGGGAGGTCACAGTCTTCCTCAACCCCTTCATCAGCTTGGTAGATTGGGTTGTCAAAGTCATGCGTAGTCATAGCAGGAACGTTATCAATGGAATCCGAATGATCAACACTGCACAGATGATGTGCTTATTCAGAATCTGCTTATTTTGAAAAAGGGACGCTAACACAAAAACAAAAAGGAAAAACACATTGCCATTTTTATATTTTTTGTGAAAAATTTTAAAAACAAAGAAAGAGAACACAAATTTGTTTGAAAATGTCCTTTCATTTCATGGTAAAATAGGATGCATACAAAACATGGTGGCCCAGTACAATGGATCCTAGCATCTTGGGCAGAATGCTGGATTTGACAATGCAGTATGATAATAAAAGGAAACAAATGAATTACTCTGAGTGACAGGTAACTTGAACAATGTCCTCAGCAGACCAGTTCCTTAGCTCCTCTCCGGGCGCACATGGATGTATCCAGTTGTCCCAGTCACCATCATTGTCCCCATCTTGGCTTGTTGTACAGATCTGGTTGCGGTCGAGCAACCCAGCACTTGTAAAGGTGATAGCCTTACCACTTGGAGTAAATCCACCAGGCTGATAACCCAAGCCAAACTTGTCGTCCTTCTTTTCTAGCTCCAGCAATTTGCCCCAGCCTTGGGCACTTCCTGACTGAACTACCTCCTTTGCTTGCTTGTAAGAATGGATGGAGGTACCTTCTTTCTCACTTCTCTTCTCTACAGGAGTCAAGATGTTGACGTTGACTACTTCGAAGGCTTGGCATAAAGTCTCATGGATCTCTCCATCCATCTCTACATACTTGAATGTTGACAAGTGGCTTACGAAGATGTACTCCTCTCCGCAGACTGTAATGACCTGGCCATCAACCACATATTTGAGCTTCTGATGCAGGGTTGAAGTAACAGCTACAGCAGCATGAATCCATGGGCGTCCCAACAAGCAGCTATATGCAGGCTGAATGTCCATAACATAGAAGATACTTTTGAAAACATGAGAGCCTATTTTGACGGGCAACTCAACTTCTCCAAAAACTGATCTTCTAGACCCGTCAAAAGCTTTGACAATCAAATCACTAAGCCTCAGGACTATACCATCAACATTGAGCTTCATTAATGCCTTCTTCGGAAGCACATTAAGGGAAGAGCCTGTATCAACAAGAACGTGAGACAACACAGCACCCTTGCACTCCATAGTGATATGTAGTGCTTTGTTGTGGTTTCGGCCCTCTGACGTCAGGTTTCTATCTGTGAAGCCCAGCCCATGGCTTGCATTAACACTACCTACAACAGCTTCAAGTTGGTTGACAGTGATTTCTTAAGGAACATAGGCCATCTGCATCACTTTCAATAAGGCCTCTTTGTGTGCAGGAGAACACATCAGCAGTGAGAGAATGGATATCTTGGAAGGTGTCTGGTTCAACTGCTCGACCACCTTATAATCACTCTTTTTGATAATCCGCATGAATTCCTCGACCTGTTTTTCAAATGTGCCCTGCCCAGCTACATGAGTAGTTGATTCACCAGTCACAACTTGCTTTCCTTTGTCCTTAGACGAAGCTTCAGCCTCAGGATCCCCTCTCAGCACAGGGGGAGCAAATAAACGACCGCTTCTTGTGAAACCTCCAACTCCTCCGATGTTCTCTACAGTCGGGTCAGCAGCAACAGACTTGCTCTCAATCTTATGTCCAGCCACGTATACATCTGAACCGTAATGCCAAGGAATGGCTTTATCGTCTGTGTAAGGAACAAGCCCAGGCACGGTGATAGTCACAGAACTAATCTTGGGAGCATAAATGGTTACGGGCTCTCTTCTGGCAGGCATCTCTGCTTCATCATAAAAAATGGTAATTGTTGACACATCATCAGCTTCAGTACCAACTCTGTTGAACTGCAAGGATCCATCATCCATCAAACCCTGCAATCCCATCTTCAGCTTCTCACACCCATTCTCGGAATTCAGACATTCTTCACAAACAGCACTGCAACCAGGAAACACTTGACCATTCAGCAGCCTCTCTTTCACTACCCTCAAAGGAGTCTTCACTTCTTCAATACTCATCACAAGACTTAACTTTTCATCACCCTCAACAGCATTGATTCTTGCCCCTCCGTGATTCGGAATAGGGTTCGAATTAACATTCGGCGGTGGTGCAAAGTTAATTGCTTTGGAGTCTATAAGATCTTGAACTTTGTGGTGCAACGCCCTGCACTTCTCAGTCGAGTGCCTGGGTGCCCCAGAGTGGAAAGCGCATATTGCATTGACATCATAACCCACTGGAAGCTCTCCAGGAGGTGGTGGTGCCAAAGTTCTCAGTTGAATCAAATTCAAGTCTAGCAGTCTTGGTAGCAAAGCAGCATAAGTCATAGGGATGGCCTCAAGCACCCTATTAGTCGGGCGAGTTTGCCTTGGCTGATACGATCTTTGCTGATAGTTGTTACGGGGTGGTTGTTGTTGTTGATGTTGTTGAGGTTGCATCTGTTGCAGTGGAGTAGAAGGAATTGTGACTGCTGCCACATGCTCGTATGGTCTTCTATAACCTCGGCCCCGGCCTCGGCCAAATACAGCATTTGTCTCACCCTCCCTTCTTCTAGGAGGTCCACTAAAAGCTTTCCTCGCTCCATTCGAGCTGCTAGCACTTGTATCTTGGATCTTCCCCATCTTCAACAAGGTCTCAACCCTCTCTCCAGCAATTACAATGTCGTTGAATTTGGTGGCAGAACTGGACGCCAATCTTTCAAGAAACACACCTTGCAAAGTCCCCATAAACATGTCAGCCATCTCGTTCTCAAGCAGCGGTGGTTGCACTCTGGCAGCAAGCTGACGCCACCTCTGAGCATATTCTTTGAACCCCTCTTTAGCAGTCTGAGACATATGCTGCAATTGCGTGCGATTTGGAGCCATGTCCAAATTATATTGATATTGTCTCAAAAAAGCTTCTGTCATATCCTTCCAGCTCTTTATATTGACTCTGCTAAGCTTCATATACCATTCCAGAGAAGCTCCAACCAAGCTGTCTTGGAAATAGTACATCCATAGTTTTTCATCATCGGTGTGAGCAGCGATCCTTCCTACAAAGGATTGAAGATGGGTCTTTGGGCATGAAGTGCCATTGTATTTCTCAAAAGTTGGTACCATGAACTTGTAAGAGATTCTAACCCCGGGAACCAAGCCCAAGTCTGTAATGTCAAATCCCAAAGAGCTCTGGGATTGAATAGCTTTGATTTGTTCTTCCATTTCCTCAAACCTCTTGTTCATCTCAGCCCCCTGACCCTCAGCTTCGTCCAGCAGAGTGAACTGTTCGTCCTGATTATCCATTTGAACATTATTCAACCCATCATTGATTATGGTAACCCCTGGCTGTGTTACAGGGATTTCCACTTGACGTGCGCCCGCACCGTTGCGATTACCTCCCTCAGCAGTACCATTGTTTCTGGCTTGACCATTTTCTATCATTTCCCGCAGACGCTCTTGATTCTGATCCATGCCTGCCATCAGAGTCATAAATTTGTCCATCCTTAGCCTCAGGTCAGCTAAGTCAGCTTGCATCTGGTCCATGATTCTCTCTCTGTTGACCTTTGTTGGATATCTGTGTGCGACTGGTTGTTCCCGAACTTTTCTGGGAGCTATAGTGCCTGAAACACAAAACACATTAGCAACTAAGACACTACCTGCAAAACAAACAAACAGGTTATATGCAATGTAATGTAACTGTTCATGTTCCCAGGTTTTAAGCATTTGCATGCCCCAGTTCTGGCATCTATTCTCATACAATCACTTTCAGTGTTAACTTTCAAACTTTCTCTTTGATGAGTGTTCAGACATTAGCAGTATCAGACCAACAAGTCTTGCATATTCAGAAATGATATATTAACACTGTATATTATGGACAAACCACTGTCGGTCAAAAGTCAGAATACAAACAGAAATATTCCCCGAAGGGTTACAAACCATTACATGAATACAAGACAAAACAAAATAAAGCAAGACTCCTACAACATGCTTGTAGGTAGTCTGAAAAATAAAATAAACTAAGGACCCAGGCTCTGCCACCTCTGCTCTTCTCTTCTTGACACCCGCTCTCAACTTGAGCTCTTCAATCTCTTTCCGTGCCTCCTCCAAGGCTAACTGACTTTGTGCTAGCTGTTGAGTCTTTTCCCTCCGGATGGTGTAGACTTGCTCCACCTCTTCCTTCTTGAAGGCCATTTTCACTTCAAAGAACTCTTCTTTCTCTTTGAACTTCTTCTACTCTTCCTCCCTTTGGTCTTGCAACCAAACAATGGATAGACGAGCATCCTTGAGAGTCTTCAAAGTCTTTTTGCGTTCAGCTTCTCTTTTAGCCTCCATCAGACCCAACCTGTGGAAATGAGCTTCTCTACCAGCAAAGTCTTTATCTTTGGCTTCCAAAGAGGCTTGAATCTTCAGCAACTTACCTTTTGCTTCAATCTTGGCCCTGTTGGCAAGATGGTACAGGCTTACCATTTCAGCATTCTCCACTCTAACTTCATGCAGCTGAGCTTCTAACTTCTTGTACTCCTCAAGGGAGACTGTACTACTCTGACTTGGCACTTCTCTAGGATAAAGTGGAGCCTCAACTGAGAAAGGCATGAGAACTTCTTCTACATGTCTTTGCAACCATGCAGCAAATGGTGGATACGTCTTGGGATCAACTCTGCCGAAGTCTTTCTTACCCTTCCTTATCCTGTGAGCCCAGGCTTGGAATGCTTGCAATACTAACTCCTTGTTTCCTTCAACAGGAAAGTATAAAGACTTAGCAAACTCTTCCATCTGTGGTGGATCTTTCAAAGGGTAGCCAAACTGCTTTCGGGCTAATGATGGATAATAACGGATGACACCCTTCCTTCCCAGTAAAGGTACTCCAGCAAATCTTCCGCAACTGACCATCAACTCTTTACCTAGCAGATCTCTGTTATATCCCCAGGCAATATCTTCTGCAGTCAACCCCATCAGTCTTCTTGACCATCTCCACTCATCCCTCATCTCCTTGAAGGCACCTGATTTTGGCAGTTGTCTGGCAAACCACTCAGCAAACAAAGGAGCACAGCAGACTATTGGACCACCCCTACCCTTCTCATTTCTGTAATGAACACTGTAGTAGAAGTCACTCAAAAGAGTAGGCACTGGATTGCCTTTTGCAAAGATTAAGATCACCTTTAAGATGACAAATTCCTTCTCTCCTGGGAACAAACTGGACCCATACACCATCAATGCAAGTATAGCACCAAAGTCATTCCAATTAGCCTCTGTATCATATCTTTCTGCCTCTGGAAGGAGCACACTCCAAGGGAGTCCTTTGCCTTCACTATCCTTCAGAGCTCTCTTGACTGTAGCAGCTAGCAGACGACAAACTTTGGCTATGTCTTCTTCTTTAAGCACAACCTCAGACCAATAGAAAGGCAATGTCTCTCTGACTAGAATATTCAGCATGCTGGCAATCTCTTCCAATGTGGGAGCTAAGATGTAACCTGGAAAAACAAAGCAACGCAGCAGAGGATCATAAAACTGCAACAAGGTATGCAAATTGTCTTTCTGGTCTGCAGTGGGCTTGTCCACAAACTTCAGTATCTGGCCATATCTTTTCTTGAAATTGCCCAAGACCTGGTCATTCATCAGACCTGCTAACTTCTGAACACTTCTAACTTCAGGCTGAAGAAAAGTATAGTGAACATTCTTTTTCCTTGGAACTCTTCTGATTTCTGCCATGGAGATAAGATTTACTAGAACTGGGAACTGATTAATAACAATGACCTGAAAAATGGGAAACATAAACAGTTAATGCAAAGATGATGCAGATGCAAATGCAATGTAGGCATATGATCAACTGGGACCATCTGAACTGGACACTGAACACAAGGGCCCCTCTGATCAACTGGCAAACCAAAAGTCCTCTGAATCACCCTCTCTGATAATCACAACTCTCTGATAGAAGATCTCAGAACCACAGTACCAAGAAATCTAGAACCAAGAAAACCAAAACTCCAGAACCATAGGACCATAGTACCAAAGATCAGAAATCATAATCATAGTACTACTGATAATGAGTGTATGTTGAGGCCAAGGGTTCCTGCAAACCTGTAAACCCCTCCCAATCTCACTGGTAATAGGCTCCGGGTCAGACATCACAGACTCTCAAAGCCGAATAGCAATAATACTTTCACCATCTCCGAGAAATGGCTCATGACCAAATCAGGGAATCGGTTTGGCATTATATACTACGCAGGGAGGCCTCAGCTGAGTCCAGGACACAAGGTCATCCTATGTGATCCCCAGGTGGGCCCTCGGATGCGAATGGGTTTGTCACAAAATGTGGGTTGCCACTGTCATCACTAAAGAGGGATGTTTCCACAAGGTTCTCAATGATCGGTCCCCATCTGCACATAACTGTCAAGGTTATGAAATCAGAGAGGAAGATCCCCAAATCAAGACATTTCCAAGACAAACGCAAATCTGGGTGTGGAACTCACTACTACCCCCATGACAAGATCTCATGAGGCCAAAGTGGAACCACTCTAGGTTATAAGGTGCACTCGAGCCGTGGTAATGAGCTCATCTCTCAGACACAGTAACACCCATCCCACCAAACAGAAAACCAGTCCAGACAGTCCAGTATATATATATATACATGATGCAGAAAATAAATACTGAAAACTGTAAATATAGCTGTAAATAAAGCTGTAAATAAACAACAATACAACAAGCCCCAGCAAACAAACATCACCCAATGAAACAGAAACACACAAGCGCTAGGAGAGACTCACAGGGGAACCAGAGATTCAAGGTTCGATCCCCAGCAGAGTCTCCAGCTGTCGCTCCCCGGATTTCCATCCTGGTACAAACGCGAAAGTGGCGCGGAAAAAAGAATAGAGTCGCCAGCCAGGCATTTTTATCCTGAAGAAAGGGAATGGTAATGCTGCACAAACCAGAAGAAAGAAGAGGAAGGACACAGGTCCTACGAACCAAAGAGACTGAGTTCGGGAGTCGGTTACGACCTGGGAAGGTATTAGCACCCAGATCGTCCGCCGTACCCGACGGGATCCACGCTTGCAAAGATAGCTATTTCAAAGGGTGAGGGTATGAAAGCTGCAGCAAAAGAAATGAAAATGAAAAGAAAACTGGAACTGGAAAAGAACTGAATAAGAGAACAAAAGAGAAAATAATGTAGGGAAAATAAAGATTGTGCTCGAACGGGCCCTACACCGCTGCCTACGTACCTCATCAGGATAATGAGGATCAGAGACGTCGTAGTTCCCCTAACTAGGGGTAACAAGGAAAAATTACTTGTGAATTAAAGCTTGAATTGCCTATGCCAATGCTCAGGTGTTGCAGACTCGGACGACGAGTGTGTAACCGTCTTGCAAAGTGACAAGTAGGAACAAGTTCGCGTACGGAGCAAATGAGATGAGAAAAGAATTCCCAAAGGAAAGACGCTTATTGTTTGTTCGTGTTTTTTATGAAGCTTTTATGAGTGTGCCACAAGGAAGTGAACTCAAGCTCTTTTCCATGGAATGTGCACTTGTCACTACATTCCAAGATGGAATAACAGAACAAGCACACTCAAGTAAGGAGAAGATCCCCAAAACTTGAATCCAAAGACTAGGGCCTAAGCTCACTAACTTGTTGAATTATTAAGTGTTTTTGGTATTTACAGATGAAGAAGTGTTTTTTTATGCTTTTCTGTATGAAGAAGATACCTTGAGGCAGACTTGTGCATCACAAGGTAAACTTGTACTATCCCAAGATGGGAAGACTACAAGCATACCTCATGGGATAAGGCTATTGTTCAAGGCATCACTTCAAACATTATTAAGATGTTTTTTATGGTTATGAGATGAGAAGAGAAGAAGAACCAAAAGGATCACAAAGGCAAAATTCTAAAGGGGGACTAAAGAATCCTAAGTGTTATCATGCATGGATGTCCTAAGGTTAGTGGGGTTTCTATCCTAATGAAGAAGGAAAGAAGAAGAGAAGAAGAAGAAGAAGAAGAAGAAGAGATGAGAAAGGCCTAAGCCCATAAAGCAATAGGTTAGTATCATAAATAAATAACAAGAAGAAGATGAGATTTGGAGATGTGGAACTCAATTTCCACACCTCACACTTACCATAGCCCCTGCAAGGTTAGCAAAATAAGCACAAGTGAAATGAAATGGACAAGATAACATGCCATCATCATACAAACAGAAGTGAAATGATATGTACAAATGCTCAATGGATATGCAACTCAAAAGAATGAGATATGAAGCCTACAAGACAAGATGATGCAACATGAAACAAATGCAAACTTATGCAAACTTAGGAAAGATGCAAGGCAAAGATGCACAAACATGGACTCAATGTACAAGATCAGAACCAGCACAAATCAAGGAAGAGCTTAAGAATCTAGCAAGATGAAGAGAATGGACACACAATACCAAACAATCACAAAATGGGAGTGAAAGAAGTAAGGAAGAGGTGAAAGCACTTAAGAAGTGAAAGGACTTAAAAGGGAAGCAAACACAAAAATTCCTAAGACTCAAACCCTAATCTAGGACCAGGAAAGTACCCATACCCCAAAGGAACCCCAAATGAGAAGAAGAAGTTGGCACAAGTGCCCTTCTAAGCTTATAAGAGAGTTAATGGACCAAAAGAAGCAAAATGGGACAAGGTGAGAACAAAAATCCATATTAAATCAACCAAGCATCCAAATATTACACAACTTAAACCAAATGATCTTCAAACATGCTATTTCAATGAGACAAAAGGGTTTGGGAAAAATCAGAAGCAAACTAGGTCAAATGGAGGCAAGAACACAAACTAGGGTTAATAACTTCCAACACAAGTCAAAGGACCAAGACCCAAGGAATAAATTTCTAAAAATCAGAGGAAAAATCAAATAAGAAGTAAATCATCTTAGGAATCCATAGCAAAAAGAATGAATACAAAACTCAAAATGGCGAAGTCTATAGAAAATGAACAAGGCAGTGTACTCAAGAAAGGATTAAAAAGAAGTTAATTGAAATAAGGAATTAATTATGACACGTGGAAATTAAAAAAATGGAAAATAAAAATATAGAAAAATAAAAGAAACTTAAAAGAAGGCTCAAGAATTTTTTTGGGATTTTTGGATAATCAAAACTATTTTAAATAATTATAAAGTAGAATGGAATAAAAAAAGAAAAGAAAAAGAAATTAAAATGAAGAAATTGGATGGGGGTGTCAATAGCATGGATTATACGTTGGTTTGAGTTGGGCCCGGGGTGACTGGGGGTGTTAAGAGCAATTGAAGCCCATTGGGTGCTGGCTCATGAAAGATATGGTGGAAAATCAGAGGAAAAAGCTGGAAAATATGAGAGGCGTTGGATGGATCAGACGCGTGTGGTGTCTCTCCTCATTAATTGACATGGAGAATTGCTTCATTGTGATTGGAGACGCATGGTTATTATCATGGGATGAGACACACACAGCAATAAAATGAAATAAGACAAACACGTGAGATGGAGGTGGTGGACTAGGGCTATGTGTCACAATCTGGACGGATGGAAAGGCAGATCCAAAGGCTATGGACTTATCTTCAACCTTGCGCAAACCCTAGCCATATTTCCAGTTTCCGGTGACCGGAGCTAGGACTCCGGCACCGGAATTCATCACAGAAGAAAAAAACATGAAATAAATGAACCAGGAACTCCAGATCCAATAAACAAAGCATGCTGATCACGAAAATGATAACGAAAACTTCTAAAACTCAAGGGATCAACTGGATCGAACCAAAACAACTTTGACCATGAAAAATGAAATTCAAATAACTCACTCAATATTGCACCATTTTCAAAACTATAAGTTGCAGCATACTCAGTGAACCTCAAGGATTACAAAACACGTGATTAATTTCATTTCCAGATCAAAAAGTATCAGAGCATACTTGAGGTGAAGATACTTCAAAACCACTAAGAAAATGCACCAAAGGTTGTAGATTTAGCTCTTATGATCTCCTCTTGCAAAATAAATGAAAGAGGAAGCTTGATGGAACCTGGATATGAAGCTTCAAAGCAAGTTGCCTCTGAATGGCACCTTTTTATTCTTGCACCTTTAGCTCAAAGGAATGGTGGAATAATGATCTCTATCACTCACTGATCAAGAATATGGAAGAGATTTGTGAAGAGTGTGAGAGAATGAGGAGATTCAAGTTAAAATGCAGCTTGTGAAAAAAGTTGGAAATGAGAGAATGAGAGAGAGCCTGAGCTTTCTAAAACCCTAGCTCCTTTTATGTGAGGTCACAAATCCATGCTGAAAGAATTAAGAGGTTTGCACGTGTGGATCATGAGATATTTGTGAATTTGCAAAATTTGCAAATTGTGAGGGAAGCATGCACTCCTCATGCTTTGCTTAGCCTCTCAGCACATGGGCAATCCTTTTCCAACCCTTGATCATAATCCAATCAATTCTGGCCTTTAGATTGAGGTATCACACTTTCCTCATGATTTTGCCAAAAATCCACTTTATAAGCAACAAACTTGTGGTGCACGAATTTGGGAGTTTCTCTTGAGAAAAGTGATAAAAACTCAATGTATTTTATCAATTGAAACAAATTTGAACCATACCAAGTCTTGAAAATAAGTTTTGAACACTTTTGCCTTTGGTCATGCATGGAACTTTTGGATTTTGCCCTAATTTCAGCATATTTTCGAGGGACCCCTAGGACAAACCATAAATCCCATGAAAATGTACTTGTACTTTTTGAAAATGGGAGCCCTTAATCTCCAACTTTCATGTTTGACTTTGGTCCATTTGAATAATTTTTTATCATGTTAAGCTCATTTGAAAATTAGGGCAAAAGTTGCCAAATTTGGAAATTTCTCAAAACCAAGTTTGTACCATTTTTGCAAAAAGCCTCAAATCTCCATGATTCTTAATCTTTAAGCATCCCAAACCTCTTATAACATTGTAAGGACACCCCTTGGCCAAAACATTTGGGTTAGACCCCTTGAAATCACACAGTTGACTTTTTAAGGGCATAGTTGACCAATTACTTCATCTGCAAGCAACTGAGGAATTTCCTGACTTCCACATGGAATTTTCTCATGAAAATTGACACCTAGGATCCTCTTGACATATAGAAGACTTTTCCCAAATTAAATGGCCAAAGTTGTGAGGTTTTGATGCCTGAATCTCAAACCCTAGTTTAGGTGTCTTGTGTAGGAGCTTTGCCTTATCCTGAGACCTCTGGTGATCATGCAACCTTCTGAGCTTTTGCAAATGGACTTGATCTTGTAAATGGAGTGTAGACCAATCATAAGACTTGTAAAAAACCATTGGGACCCTTTTCATAGCTTGTGATGCCTCAAGAACTTCCACAGATGATCATATGCTTGATGATAGGACATGAATAATGTTATGCCTTATCTTCCCATGCTAGGATGCTAAGAAAATGATATGTTCATGATGAATATTATATGATATGATGCTTAAAATGAAGAGGGAAAATGTGGGGTGTTACAGATAGGTCAGTTGTTTATACCTACTGATTTTGTTGTCATGGACATTAAAGAAGATGATGACATACCAATCCTCCTAGGTAGACCGTTCTTATCGACTGCTGGAGCCGTAATAGATGTTAAAAAAGGGAAACTAACCTTTGAGGTAGGTGACGAGAAGATAGAATTCATACTTTCAAAATTTCTTATGGCACCTGTAATAGGAGATGCTTGTTATGCCTTAGATATCATTGATGAATGCATTAGGGAATTAGAACAAGAAGAAGAAACTGAATCTATAAAATTGCCATCAACCCTTATTTTGGAAGATGACAATTATAAAAAACCCTACATTGATGATAACCTTCACAAATGTTTATCTCTTACCCCAGATCCAGGCATAATATATCAGATCTCGGACAGTAAATGGGTGAGTCCTGTGCATGTAGTACCTAAAAAGGGAGGCATCACAGTCGTGCAAAACGAGAAGGGCGAACCTGTAGCAAAAAGAACTGATGGAGGTTGGCGTATGTGCATAGACTATAGAAAATTAAATAAAGCAACTAGGAAGGACCATTTCCTATTACCATTCATAGACCAAATGTTGGAGCGCCTAGCCAGACACTCCTACTTTTGTTACCTAGATGGATATTCAGGATTCTTCCAAATACCTATTCACCCCGAAGATCAAGAAAAAACTACCTTTACATGCCCTGTTGGAACTTTTGCCGACAGAAGAATGCCTTTTGGACTCTCTAATGCCCCTGCTACTTTCCAACGCTGCATGATGTCTATCTTTGCAGACTATTTAGATGGAATCATGGAAGTATTTATGGACGATTTCTCAGTTTGTGGGTCTGATTTCAAAAATTGTCTTATCAACCTTGAGAAAATCCTAGAAAGATGTGTGGAGGTAAACCTTGTGCTAAATTGGGAAAAATGTCATTTTATGGTCACCTAAGGGATTGTTTTAGGGCATATAATTTCCGAAAAAGGTATAGAGGTAGACAAAGCTAAAATAGAAGTCATAGAGAATCTAAAACCGCCGAAGACTATCAGGGAGATAAGAAGTTTTCTTGGACATGCCGGATTTTACCGACGTTTTATCAAGGACTTCTCCAAAATAACAAAGCCCTTAACTGGTCTTTTAATGAAAGATGCTGAATTCATCTTCGATGAAAAATGTACTGAAGCATTTAATATTCTGAAGCAAGCTCTGATTTCAGCACCTATAATGAAACCCCCTTATTGGTCAGAACCGTTTGAAATAATGTGTGACGCTAGTGACTATGTTGTTGGAGCCGTTCTAGGTCAGAGAAAAGATAAAAAGTTACATGTAATTTATTATGCCAGTAGAACCCTAAACGCTGCACAGCTCAACTACGCAACAACCGAAAAAGAGCTCCTAGCTGTAGTTTTCGCAATAGACAAATTTAGATCTTATCTAGTAGGAGCCATAATTATAGTTTACACCGACCATGTTGTCATTCGTTACTTACTAAGTAAAAAGGATGCCAAACCTAGGTTACTTCGATGGATTCTATTACTGCAAGAGTTTGATTTAGATATTCGCGATAAGAAAGGCACAGATAATGTAGTGGCTAATCACCTTTCTAGGCTAGAATACCTGAAACATGACTCAGTACCCATAAATGACGATTTTGCCTATGATAGACTGATAGCCCAACTAGAAACTATTGAAGATGATAACCCAGACCCACATGAGTATTCTCATAAATCCTTAGCTATAAGTAATACACCTTGGTATGCAGACTTTGTTAGTTACCTAGCCGCTGACATCATACCCCCTGATCTAAACTACCACCGGAAGAAGAAGTTCTACAGTGATGTGAGAAACTTCTATTGGGACGAACCATTTCTTTTCAAGATAGGTAAAGATGGCATTTTCCGCCGTTGTGTTCCAGAAGAAGAGGTACATAATATAATTGAGCATTGTCACTCTGCACCCTATGGTGGACATGCAAGCACATCTAAGACCTACGCCAAGATTCTTCAAGCTGGCCTATTCTGGCCTACTATGTGGCGTGATGTCCATGCTTTCATTGTCAAGTGTGACAGATGCCAACGCACGGGAAATATTTCAAGACGTAATGAAATGCCTCTAAGAAATATCCAAGAAGTAGAACTCTTCGACGTATGGGGTATAGACTTTATGGGACCGTTCCCACCATCTTTAGGAAATCAGTACATCTTAGTAGTTGTTGACTACGTGTCTAAATGGATTGAAGCTATCGCCGCACCCACGAACGACACCAGAGTAGTCATCAAATTATTCAAAAACTATATATTTCCCAGGTTTAGAACCCCCCGTTTAGTCATAAGTGATGGAGGATCACACTTCATATCGAGAATATTTGATAAACTTTTAAGCAAGTATGGAGTTAAGCATAAAGTAGCAATACCATACCACCCACAGACCAATGGACAAGTGGAAGTATCTAATAGGGAGATCAAACAAATTCTTGAGAAAACTGTCCCTATATCTAGAAAGGATTGGTCGCAGAAACTTCAAGAAGCATTATGGGCCTATAGAACCGCTTTCAAAACCCCTATAGGAACAACCCCTTATCAACTGGTCTATGGAAAATCATGTCACTTACCTTTTGAATTAGAGCATAAGGCCTATTGGGCCATCAAAACTTTGAATTTGGATTATTTGACTGCTGGTGAAAAACGTATCCTTGATATCCACAAATTAGAAGAGCTCAGACAATCTGCCTACGAAAATGCCATCATATACAAAGAAAGAACAAAAGCTTGGCATGGCAAAAGAATCATAAGGAAAGACTTCAAAATAGGCGATCATGTTCTCCTGTTCGATTCTAGGTTACAACTTTTTCCAGGGAAACTCCGTTCGAGATGGACTGGCCCTTTCGAAGTATCTAAGATTCTAAGATCTGGTGCTATCGAAATCAAGAACCAAACATGTAAACCGTTCATCGTCAATGGACAGAGGTTGAAGCCCTACGAAGGAGGTGACATCCCAACAACATACACATGCCATACTCTGAGTGATCCACCATATCCTTCAAATGATGTATAAAATTTGGTCGTCGAGCTAATGACGTTAAACAAGCGCTGCATGGGAGGCAACCCATGGTTTTCTTATTTACGTAATTTTTATTCATTTTTACTTTATTTTAATTTGTTTACTTTATTATTATGTCAGGACTAACGATTTAATGTTTTATGTGATTTCAGCACTTGTTTGCTAACCTTGTGTAGAATGCAGAACCCCGATGACATGCACGTGGCCTTTAGAGATGACGCACAGAGAGAGCGTTATTATGTCCACATGAGACGCCCTATGGCTCCTACCAGGTACCCTGACTAAGACTGCATGGATGCCTTGGGCATAGAGCCAAGCGTCAGATTCTTATGCCACCAACTCCAGTGGGACCAGTTTGACGATATGAACAACACTTACAGGAACTTGACTCTAGGTTTCCTCAGCTCGTTTCATTATGACCCTTAGGTTGTACCCGATGGACATGTTATTTTCAGGTTGTTCGGGATTGACTACTCCTTTTCTCACAAAGAGTTTGGTGATTTACTAGGTTTTCAGACTACTCCTGATGCTATTCCAGAGACACCGATGGGGTATTTTATAAGCAGAGAAGTGGAAAAGTTTTGGTCTAACATCTTAGGTGGAGGGAGCCAAGATCCTTCCACTCAGTTTTCTCAGGTAATCCACAACCTTGCGTTAAGGTACTTCCAGATGATTCTGGCACATTCTTTCCTCGGTTTGCCAGATACAGAGACTATGCTAAGTGAAGAGGAGATTTCCCTACTGTTTTGTGTGACTCAGTCACGCCCAGTTGCTTGTGGCAACTTCCTGTTGAAGGGCCTTGCCAGTGTCGCCAGATCATCTGTAGGCATTATACATGTCGGTGTGATTGTTACACAGATTGCTACTGCATTGGGTTTGTCTCGCAAATTGTTGCACCTCAGGACCTTTTGCTGGTACACCACCCTGGATGTTGACTTTTGTCTTGACAGAGGACTGATGAGGAGGGCTTCTTTTGAGCCCAACACGTTTAGATTACTGATCGACGGCGAAGTGATACATTACTTTACATTACCAGACCCGCTGATGACCAGTGTCCATGATCCTGCTAATTGGAGTTATGCTTTAGAGGGAAATGGAGAGACTGTCGAAGAGCCGAAATCACCTCCCGCCGCTGAGTACACTCCTACACCTCTTTCTCCCCGAATCACTGTTATGTCTAATAATATGTCTTTGCAGCCGCCTGATCTACAAACTCAGATTTATGAGCTCCGCAAGGAGACTGCCCTGCTCAAGCAGGAAGTAGCGGATTTGGAATTACAAATTCAGGTATCTGATCTCACTCATGCCTCAGAGGCCGATGCTCTATATCAGGAGAATGAAGAGCTTCGGAGGGAGATAGCCGAGATTCGTGGATCAAACCAGGAAGAGAAGCCTACCACATGATTCGTTTTACACCGACGCTATTACCCTAGTATTTAATTCCTTTTTCATGCTTTATTTTATTTCTCGCATCTCCAGACATATTTTATATTATTGCATCTATTACATTTTCTTTTTCATGTACTTTGATTTTATCTTATATATTATTTCATGCACTAATCTCATTTTTTTCTCTTTTCTTTTGTTTTATTTTATTTTATTTTTGTCGAATATAGAAAAAAAAAATAAAGACAAAAATATTTTCATTTTTTGTCTTCATAAAAAAAATATGCAAGCTTCATGCCTTAGAAGAAAGAAGAAAACGCTATCCGGACCCCCGAAAGACAAAAGGTACGCGAAACCCACATGGGGTAGCTATCCCATCTGTTGCTTTACATTGCAATAGATGTACTGATGTACGTAATGAAAGGAACTGGACCTATGATCTGAATGCTCCACCTGTTTTGGGTCCACTTCCTCCTAATATTCCTGATGGGGAAGCACATGACACTGGTGAAGAATATTATTGGAGAGAGCAGTCTCCCATACCTCACATGTCCCCCCATTGTCCTTCACAGTCACACACCGCACCATCTTCCTCTAACCCTGTTGCAGGTGCTGCTCCTGGATTCTATGTCACTGAGAAGATGTGGCGTGATATGACGGCTAGAGAGGAAAAGCGAGACAGCCTTCTCTCTACTATTTCACAACAACTGACGGACAACATGAGCTTCATGCAACAATCGCGATCGGTTTCGGATCGTGCTAACAGCAACGTGTGTCGTGCCTTGAACGATATCACATCAGAGCAGGCCCGTCAGCGAGAAGTTAACCGCCGGCACTACCAGCTTATGGAGGCCACTCAGGTTCCATCTTAGGTAACCTTCGAGAGGTTCGGGGTGCCCAGGATGCCTTATCGACACGACTTGACTGGAGGGACCAGCAGCGTAGTAGATCCCGTCGTTCCAGACCATCACAGCAGGACGGCGAGGGCACCAGTGCTCCTCTGCAGTAGTTTTTCAGGTTACCCTCCTTATCTTATTTCGAAACATTGGGGACAATGTTCGATTTAAGTGTGGGAGAGGATTTTATTGCTTTCTGTCATTTCCCTTTTTAGTTATTTATTTGCTTTCCGTTATTTCCCTTTTTAGTAAGTTATTTAGTTTAACTTTTCTTAGATAATGCATGAGTCTGACGAGTCACCAGTATAGTGTATTTTTAGTACATCCTCATTTTTCCCATTTCCTTAGCCTTACCAAAAAAAATTAAAAAAGAAAACAATGTTGTTTCACATGTTTTTTTGGGCTTTGAGACAGGTTTAGATTAGGATGTGGTGACTTAGGTCAACTTTTTGAAACATCAGTACCATTGTAGCACCATAGACCTCTTGAATATAGGAATCACTCCTAAACCCCACACCATGACCTTTATTATCATTCAAAAAAATTGTCCCAAGTAGTTTATTCTAGCAGTCAGCTCCGGCCTAAGCATGATCTACGTATGGGGTCGATGAACATAAGTGAATGATCCAGTGCTAATAAAAAAAGAAAAAAGGCAAACTTTGGGATAGGTGACCCTCACAAAGTCATTTAAACCGAAAAAAGAGAAGAAAAAAAAAATTTGCCACAAAAAGAAAAAAATTGCAGTCACCTATTGTTAGTTGGTTCAGAGGTATCTGGCACTGAACTTGGTAGGGCGGATTACGATCTGATCCCCCGCAGCTACATTTAGGCGAAATAAAAACAGGTTTACACATGCTATGTGCCATAAACCTTATGTTATGGATCAGAATCACTAACCGGTCACTCTACTATGAAGCATGTACGGGTAACGGGCTTAATGTGATTGCGCCTGAATGAAAAGGACCCAAAAAGATGAGAAGATAGGCCTAGGTATTGTGGGATGACATGGGGTGGTTAAATATAGGATTGAAGTTTGTGTTTGTGTTATTATGGTACCCTTGGTTCACTTAGTTAGTACCTGTTACTGCATCCTGACTTGAACTTAGAAGCCCTCTAGCCCAAATCACGTGTCGACACCATTTTTTTCTTGAGCTTTAATGTTTGCTTGAGGACAAGCAAAGGTCTAAGTGTGGGAGAATTTGATAACACTAAAATTCACCGTATTTCTGACTCCAATTTCACATGCATTCTTAGCTTTTATTGTTATTTTGTTATGTTATTACTTTGTTTTTCTTTGTTTTCAGGTTTTCTATGTAATCGGGGCCTAAATCGAGAAAAGGAGCAAAAAAGGAGTGGAAACGGACGAAAACCAAGAAATTCAGATTTTTACACTTACGGCATCCACCATGGCGGGCGTTGTAACACCCACTTTTTCCCATTTCAAAATTATATAAACTTTTCATGAAATCAGAGTTTAATCAACTAAAGTGAGCTGCTACATCAACAACCAAATATCTTTTTATTTATTCTAAAACAAGCAGCGGAAATAATTGTTTTAACATCAAATTGCCCAAAGGCCTTACAGTTCAATCAAATACGGTTTATTAACTCAATACTTAATCATAAAGAAGTTTGCTAAAAATCAAAAGAAATATTGATAAAAATCCTCGTTCCCGTTACATATGAGAGCTCCTAGGACACTAACATCAACATCAAGCACTCCTCAAGTACCTGAATTATCTGCACTTCTGAAGAAGCACAGACGCAACAAAACAAACAAAAGGGGTGAGAAATAGTTTCATAACATAGCGGTGCAAATAACACCTCAAAGGATAATCATAAATCCATACACATCAATTAACACAATCAATCCAACAAACAGATGCAATGTGACTCACTGACACAATGCAACAATGCGGTACCGACTTTCAACAATGGTTCATTAATTCGAACCCGAATGTATCGCTTACGCTCCACCGAGACACGACCATCCCTGCACCAACGATTCGCAATGAATCCAAATGATCACTTACGCTCCACCGAGACATGATCATTCCACCAAATGTGTATGCATATGCAGACTCAAACACATACACCATAATGCAATTACGTATGAAAACATTCATGCCTTCATGATCCACATGATCCCACCAGTATTAATCACATCATTATATCATTCATGTTAAGCATATTCCATAATCTCATAATTCAATAATTCATTACATTACTAACAAACTTATGCTACTTATACAATCCTCACGATTACATTCATTTAAGTTTGGTTATCAAGTCCTATAATTAGCACTAAACCTCAAGTTATCGTCTTAGAATACTCTTAGGAACTTATACTAAAAGAATGGATGATAAAACATATCAAAATTTCACAAAATTCCAAGATACAGGGGCCTGACACGGCCTCCCGTGTCCCCTGACACGGCCCGTGTCAGGTGCTCTGAACACGCACCTCTCAAACACAAAATCAACCAAGACCAGGGAGCTGACACGGGTGCCCGTGTCGTGTGACACGGGTGCCCGTGTCGTGTGACACGGCCCGTGTCACACTTACTGATGCCCATTCTCCAAAATTCTTCCCCTCATCCTCTTCCAGTGGCCTGACACGGCCACCCGTGTCCTGTGACACGGCCCGTGTCGGGTTGCTACGTGAAATTTCCACTTTTTCTTAAGAATCTCTCTTTTCCTTCCCCTCTCACTCCAAACCAAAGCCAGTTCATTTTAACTTGATATTAGCATCCATAACAGTCCAATTTCAATACTTTATACCACAACACACTCATAACATCAATTATTCACCTAATCTAACATCGATAAAAATTAAATTGGGCAACCTATAATTGTTCCTTATCTCTCCCAATTTCCTCTTCTCCATAACAACTATCCCTCTATTCACATAGCTCACATTCAAGAACAGTTCATACAAGATTACCTCATAAACAAATTATTCTCATAATAATCATCATCAAATCACAAACACAATTCAAGGATTCATAATCCATCATATACATATCACAATTTCATCAATTCCAAATCCTCACATATATGAACCCTAAGGGAGGAAGGATCTCCCAATTACCCTTATTGTGTTAATTCACCAATTATAAAACCCATTCTCCCCCCTTACCTCGAAATAGAGATGAGTTCTTCGAAATCTTGGTCTTGATGATCTACGATCCTTGACCTTGCCTTTCTTCTCCTCTTTCTCCAGACCTCACTATTCTTCGTCAAAAACACGATGAATGAAAACTGAATCCCTCATTCCACTTACATAAAACAATAATTCCACCTTTGCCCCTTAAACCTCTAACTAACCCTTTTTATTTTATTTTATTTAAATAATAACGATATTATAATAGTATACATTATTATATTATTATTATTCTCATAAAACATTTCTCTCCAATTTATCCAATTATACCATCAAAATATTAATATTTATTTCATAAAAATAAATATAAAATGAAGGCGTTACAACTCTCCCCCACTTAATTATTTTCGCCCTCGAAAATGTACCTGAATGGAATAACTCTGGATATGATTCCCGCATCTTACTCTCCAGTTCCCAGGTAACACTTCCACCAGCAGCTCCTCCCCAAGCTACTCTCACAAGAGGCATTTCTTTGCCTCTTTGTTGCTTCATCTTACAATCCTCAATTCTCAAAGGTAAGGTATCCACTGTGAGGTTATCACGAACTTGCACTTCATCCCTCTGGATGACATGTGACGGATCAGACACATACTTCCTGAGTTGCGACACATGAAATACTTCGTGCAAATTCGAAAGTTCTGGCGGTAATGCCACTCGGTAAGAAACCTTGCCTACTCTCTGTATAATCTGATAAGGTCCGATAAACTTAGGATCCAACTTCTTAGATTTTAAAGCACGACCAACACCGGTCATCGGGTTAACCCTCAAAAACACATGGTCACCCTCACTGAACTCCAAGTCTTTTCTCCTGTTATCATGGTAACTTTTCTGTCGACTATGAGATGCTTTCATTTTCTCTTTAATCATCTTGATAGTCTCAGTAGTCTGTTGGATAATCTCCGGTCCAAGCATAACATTTTCACCCGTCTCATACCAACATAGAGGTGTTCTACATCTCCGACCATAAAGAGCTTCAAACGATGCCATTCCAATGCTTGAATGGTAACTGTTATTATAAGTAAATTCAATTAGTGGCAAATGAGTATCCCACACACCTCCTTTTTCTAACACACATGTTCTCAATAAATCTTCCAGTGATTGAATAGTCCTCTCTGATTGCCCATCCGTCTGTGGGTGGTAAGCTGAACTCAATTTCAACTTAGAACCCAAAGCCTCATGCAAACTCTTCCATAATTCCGAAGTAAACCGCGGATCTCTATCCGATACTATACTCGACGGTACACCATGCAATTTCACCACAATCCGTATATAAATCTCTACCAATTTAGTTAACAGAAAACTGATGTTAATTGGAATAAAATGTGCCGACTTAGTTAACCGATCTACAATTACCCAAATAGCATCAAAGCATCTCACCGTATTCGTTAAACCTGTCACAAAATCCATAGCAATGTTGTCCCATTTCCATTCCGGAATCTCTAACAGTTGCATCAGCCCCGAAGGCTTCTGATGTTCCACCTTAGATTTCTGACACACCAAGCAAGCATAAACAAATTGCGCGATATCCCTCTTCATACTGTGCCACCAAAACAATTTCTTTAAATCATGGTACATCTTTGTAGCTCCTGGATGGATACTCAAGCTACTTCGATGACTTTCTTCCAAAATTGCTTTCTTTAATTCAACGTTGTCAGGTACGCAAATTCTACCTCTGAATCTCAAAACACCATCATTATTCAAAACATAATCGCCTCCTTGGTCATTTCCTTCATTAGGCATCAAATCTACCAATTTTACATCTTGCCTTTGATTTTCTCTTATCACATCCAGAAACTCATTATTAATTCTGAACATACCCAACTTAACACTTTCCGACGTTATTTCACATACCATACTCAAGTCTCTAAATTGCTCAATTAAATCCATTTCCTTCACCATCATAGCCGACATATGAATTGTCTTTCGGCTCAACGCATCTGCTACCACATTCGCTTTTCCCGGGTGGTAATTCAGATTAAAATTATAATCCTTCAAAAACTCTAACCATCTTCTTTGTCTCATATTAAGCTCTTTTTGATCAAACAAGTACTTTAAACTTTTATGATCACTAAAAACTTCAAACTGCGAACCATGCAAATAATGCCTCCAAATTTTCAACAAGAATACCACTGCGACCAATTCCAAATCATGAGTAGGATAATTCCTCTCATGTACCTTCAACTGCCTCGAAGCATAAGCTACAACTTTACCCACCTGCATTATCACACCACCTAAACCCATTTTAGACGTGTCGCAATAAACAACAAAAGCTTCACTCGGGTCCAGCAAAACTAGTACTGGTGCCGAAGTTAGCTTCTTCTTCAATTCCTCAAAACTTCTCTCACAAGCTGCATCCCAAATAAAAGCTTGATTCTTCCGGGTCAGTTGAGTCAAAGGTAACGCCAAACTAGAAAATCTTTCAATGAACCTTCGGTAATAACCAGCTAGGCCAAGAAAACTTCTAATTTCCGTTACCGTCTTCGGAGGCTCCCAATCAAGCACATCACTGACCTTAGAAGGGTCCACTGCTATACCATCACCAGATATCACATGTCCCAAAAAGCTTACCGTCTTCAACCAAAATTCACATTTGGAGAACTTGGCAAATAATTTGTTATCCTTCAGTATCTGCAATGCAATTCTCAAATGTTTCGCATGATCTTCTTCAGACTTCGAATATTCAGTATATCATCAATTAATACTATGATAAACTGATCCAAATAAGAATAAAATATTCGGTTCATATACTCCATGAACACTCCTGGCGCGTTAGACACTCCGAAAGGCATCACTGCATATTCGTAATGGCCATATCGAGTTCTAAATGCCGTCTTCTGGATATCTCCCTCCTTCACTCTTATTTGATGATATCCCGACCTCAAGTCAATTTTACTAAAAACACAAGCTCCCATAAGTTGATCCATCAAGTCATCAATCCTTGGGAGTGGATACTTGTTCTTAATAGTGACTTTATTCAGTTGCCGGTAGTCAATACACAGACGCATACTACCATCCTTCTTCTTGACCAATAACACTGGTGCACCCCACGACGATACACTGGGTCGAATGAACTTCTTGTCAAGCAAATCACCAATCTGCGATTTCAATTCAGCTAACTCAGCGGCAGACATCCTGTACGGTACCATAGAAATAGGCTTAGTACCAGGAATCAAATCATAGTAAACTCCACCTCACGCGTCGGAGGCAGGTCTAAAATATCACTTGGGAATACTTCAAGAAATTCATTCACCACTGGCAGCTCCTCAACAACAACTTTCTTTTCAACCGATAACGAAGCAAACACAGTAAACATCTCCGCTTCGTCTTCCAACAAGGTTCTCAGTTCTTTAGCTGAAACTGAACTGGCCAAACTTTATTCCTCAGGAGTTAGGAATAACAATCTTTTCCTAAAGAAATCGATATAAACTCGGTTGGACTCCAACCAGTTCATACCCAAAATCACATCAAGATTACTGAGTGGCAAGCATATAAGATCCACTCTAAACTTTTTATCAGATATTGTCAAAACACAATCACGACATACTAAGGTAGTAGTCACGGAACCTATAGATGGAGTATCAATTACCATCCCTCTACTCAATTGAGAAGGCTTCAATCCTATCCTCTTCACACATTCCAATGAAATAAACGAGTGTGTTGCACCCGTATCAATAATCACAAATAAAGGAGTATTATCGATATAGCAAGTACCTTTGACCAATCGGTCTTCACCAGTAGGTTGAGTTCCCATCAATGCAAACATTTTTCCACCGGATTGCTATTCTTGGGTTTCTGGCAATTGGTGCTGATATGACCCTGCTCTCCACAATTATAATAAGTGGGAGCATTCACCTTACAATTAGCCGCTAGGTGACCCGGCTTCCCACACTTGAAGCACTTTTTCTCTTCATTAGGACAATCATTGGCACGATGACCCGTACCGTGGCATCTGTAACATTTGAGCATGCCGGGAGTACCTCCTCCCCCACTTGGCTTCTTCTCAGCATTATGCTTTTGCTTCCCTTTGTCAGTTGGAGCACTATAAGGAGTACCACCAAATCTCTGTTTTCCTTTCTTTTCATTCACCGCCTTATAGTGTGCAATTCGAGCCCTGTTGTCATTATCATAAATCTGACTTCTGCTTACCAATTCCGGATAGTTCCTGATCTTCTGGCAAGCAATACCCAACTTAATTTCAGGACGCAGTCCATTCTCATACTTCAGGCATTTGGAAGTCATAGCCTCTTCAGTATTATAGTGTGCACAATATTGCACCAATTCCTCAAACTTGGCAGCATACTCCGCCACCGTCATATTACCTTGCTTGAGTTCCAAGAACTCCACTTCCTTAGCACTACGGACATCTTCCGGGAAGTACTTCTCTAAAAATTCTCTGCGAAATACCGCCCAGGTGATTGCAATATCCGCAGCTTCTAACCGTTGACGACTGTTGTCCCACCAGACCTCAGCTTCGCCTTCCAGCATATGAGTACCAAACCTCACCTTCTGATCATCAGAGCATCCCATTGTTCTGAAAATCTTCTCTACAGCCTTCAACCATTTTTGTGCAGCCTCTGGATCTAGAATTCCACCTTCATACTTAGGCGGCCTGTTACTCCTGAACTGATCCAATGCACGAGACTGAGCATTACCTCCTCTCTGAACGACCTGAACAACGTTCTCAACAGTCTGTGCCATGGCTTGCAAGGCCGCAGCAAGAGCAGCATCATTCCTTCCAGCCATTCTCATACAACAACAAATACAGGTTAGGACTCTCAACAACTCCTATTCTAATGACTGACTCAATCTGGCCGGTTGGACCGACCTGCTCTGATACCAATTGCAACACCCACTTTTTCCCATTTCAAAATTATATAAACTTTTCATGAAATCAGAGTTTAATCAACTAAAGTGAGCTGCTACATCAACAACCAAATATCTTTTTATTTATTCTAAAACAAGCAGCGGAAATAATTGTTTTAACATCAAATTTCCCAAAGGCCTTACAGTTCAATCAAATACGGTTTATTAACTCAATACTTAATCATAAGGAAGTTTGCTAAAAATCAAAAGAAATATTGATAAAAATCCCCGTTCCCGTTACATATCAGAGCTCCTAGGACACTGACATCAACATCAAGCACTCCTCAAGTACCTGAATTATGTGCACTTTCGAAGAAGCACAGAAGCAACAAAACAAACAAAAGGGGTGAGAAATAGTTTCATAACATAGCGGTGCAAATAACACCTCAAAGGATAATCATAAATCCATACACATCAATTAACACAATCAATCCAACAAACAGATGCAATGTGACTCACTGACACAATGCAACAATGTGGTACCGAATTTCAACAATGGTTCATTAATTCGAACCCGGATGTATCGCTTACGCTCCACCGAGACACGACCATCCCTGCACCAACGATTCGCAATGAATCCGAATGATCACTTACGCTCCACCGAGACATGATCATTCCACCAAATGTGTATGCATATGCAGACTCAAACACATACACCATAATGCAATTACGCATGAAAACATTCATGCCTTCACGATCCACATGATCTCACCAGTATTAATCACATCATTATATCATTCATGTTAAGCATATTCCATAATCTCATAATTCAATAATTCATTACATTACTAACAAACTTATGCTACTTATACAATCCTCACTATTACATTCATTTAAGTTTGGTTATCAAGTCCTATAATTAGCACTAAACCTCAAGTTATCATCTTAGAATACTCTTAGGAACTTATACTAAAAGAATGGATGATAAAACATATCAAAATTTCACAAAATTCCAAGATACAGGGGCCTGACACGGCCTCCCGTGTCCCCTGACACGGCCCGTGTTAGGTGCTCTGAACACGCACCTCTCAAACACAAAATCAACCAAGACCAGGGGGCTGACACGGGTGCCCGTGTCGTGTGACACGGCCCGTGTCACACTTACTGATGCCCATTCTCCAAAATTCTTCCCCTCATCCTCTTCCAGTGGCCTGACACGGCCACCCGTGTCCTGTGACACGGCCCGTGTCGGGTTGCTACGTGAAATTTCCACTTTTTCTTAAGAATCTCTCTTTTCCTTCCCCTCTCACTCCAAACCAAAGCCAGTTCATTTTAACTTGATATTAGCATCCATAACAGTCCAATTTCAATACTTTATACCACAACACACTCATAACATCAATTATTCACCTAATCTAACATCGATAAAAATTAAATTAGGCAACCTATAATTGTTCCTTATCTCTCCCAATTTCCTCTTCTCCATAACAACTATCCCTCAATTCACATAGCTCAAATTCAAGAACAATTCATACAAGATTACCTCATAAATAAATTATTCTCATAATAATCATCATCAAATCACAGACACAATTCAAGGATTCATAATCCATCATATACATATCACAATTTCATCAAATCCAAATCCTCACATATATGAACCCTAAGGGAGGAAGGATCTCCCAATTACCCTTATTATGTTAATTCACCAATTATAAAACCCATTCTCCCCCCTTACCTCGAAATAGAGATGAGTTCTTCGAAATCTTGGTCTTGATGATCTATGATCCTTGACCTTGCCTTTCTTCTCCTCTTTCTCCAGACCTCACTGTTCTTCATCAAAAACACGATGAATGAAAACTGAATCCCTCATTCCACTTACATAAAACAATAATTCCACCTTTGCCCCTTAAACCTCTAACTAACCCTTTTTATTTTATTTTATTTAAATAATAACGATATTATAATAGTATACATTATTATATTATTATTATTCTCATAAAACATTCCTCTCCAATTTATCCAATTATACCATCAAAATATTAATATTTATTTCATAAAAATAAATATAAAATTAAGGCGTTACAGGCGCCATGGGGTCTGCCATGACGTGGCCACGTCTCAAGACCACTCCACAACTGCCAAGACCCACGATCCCCACTCTCTCATTCCATATTAGTCTCATGACGGGCGCCATGTGCCTGTGGCGGGCGCCACAAGGCAAAAACTTTTCCCTCCACCTTTTATTGGAGGGGGCATCCTGGTCTTTTCTTGCTTTTAGCTTTCCTATATATAGGGCCTTAGATTTTCGTTTTCAATCATCCAAACTTAAAATCTCTTAGGCATATAATAGTTTTAAAGCAGTTATCATTCCACATTGGGGTGTTACTGCAATTGAGTGATCGAGTCTGTATACGTCTGTGTGATCGAGTTTTGGAGAACTCTGGGAGGAAGTTAATCCTGCCGCCATTTTAATTCCAGTCCGTATTTTATTTTTCCGCATAGTTTTACTTTTATTTACTTTCCGCATTGCTTTACTTTTATTTATTTCCCGCACTCGCTTTACTTTATTTATTTCTCGCACTCGCACTACTTTCGTTTATTTTCCGCACTCGCTTTAAATACCTTTATTTCTCGCACTCGCACTACTTTAATTTACTTTCCGCACTCGCACTACTTTTATTTACTTTTCGCACTCGCATTAATTACTTTTATGAAAATTTATAAAATAACTTTTACTTTACCATGTCTAACTAAATTCATAAAGGTTAGAATGTAAGGATCGTAATTGAACCAGTAATCCGTACAATTGTTCGTGGAAACACTTAAGGTTTATTTTATCTTTCAATTCAAGTTTAATTGTTTTTAACTATTTCAAAAACAGCCAAAAGCGCTTTGTCTAGTTCATTAGGAGTTTTTAGATTAAAAAGAAAAGAGATTTTAAAACGATTTTCGGACGCGTTAAGAAGTTTAGAATCTGGTTCGTGAGAACCTCTTTTTGCTAAGAAATCCAGGTTAAAATACTTTTCAACTTAGTTAAGATACTATATTCTTAAAAATAGGTTTACTACTCTAACGCAGTACGCACCTTTTTATCCGTGACAATAGGAGGGGTTGATTAGAGAGTACAACTCGGTTCTGAATACACGAAAGCGACAGTTCCTGTTAAATTAGTTCTTTTCAAAGCAGAAAACATTGCCCATAAGTAGTTCTATTAACAAGTACCAGATTATTTATTGCTTACGTGAATTACATTCGAGCATGTCTTTATTAATTGTTTAAAATTACCATTTTATTTACCATTGCACTCTCCTTAAAACCCTTATATTCAGTTGCCTTAGATACACACCATAACAACAGGTACGATAGATTGACACTTGGTCTCTATGGATTCGACAATCTTTTATATTACTCTAACATATTCGTACACTTGCGAAAAACACGCATCAAGGGTTCGTCAAATCCTAATGTTGCACCTGGCGTAACAGGTTTGCTCAAAGAAGACTTGTTTGTCTTAGACCATATATGCACGGATAATATATGAAGAGGGTTCGGCTATCCTGATTATGCATGTCTATCCCATAGACTTAAGTGCATCACCGGTCCTGGCGTAACAAGTTTATCCGAAGGAGGTTCGTCTGTCTCAGATCATATATTGCAAAATGTATGAAGAGGGCTCGTATGCCCATTTCCTGGCGTAACAGGTTTGTTTGAAGAGGGCTTGTATGTCCGGTTCCTGGCGTAACAGGGTTGCTCGAAGGAGACTCGTTTGTCTAAGTTTTTCTATCCGAAGTAACAATTCAGGTTGGAAGGAGCTCGTCTGCTTTGTCCCTGCTTCAGTCGCCAAAGCGTCATTTGGTCGGGTTTATTTCCCATTGCTTGAATTCTCCAGCAGAGTGCAAATTCTAGGTCTTCTTGGTATTCAATCACAGTGTATCTTGAACGGTCGATAGTCGTGCTACCGTCCTCTTCAGATTAATAGTTGCTTGAATAGGGGCAGTTGTAACACCCCAAATTTGCCCTCTCCTGTTTAGCATCATCATCATATCATAAGTATCATAAGCATGTCATGTCCTTAGCATTTTTTGCATAGAAAGATGAAGCATAGCACTTGCATATTCTAGCATAAGGCATATGATTAGTCATCTGGGAAATTTGAAGCACTACAAGTCAAAGTCAAGGAAAACTCGGTATCATGTTCAAGGCCCTAAAAAGGGATTGAGGATCAAAATCAGGTCAAAACGGTTGGCGCGGGGTTATTCTTGAGGTTTCCCACCAAAAGGAAGGAGAATTCAAAATTCACTGGCGTTAACTGGTTAACGCTTTGGTTAACCGGTTAACGACTGCGAATTTTGAATTCCAGCAGCAATTTCAGCATGTGTTTTGGCTCCAATTTTCTGATTTTTTTATTCATTTGAATTATGGAGAAGGATCTATATCATTAATCCAAGCCTAATTCCATTGCTAAATCCTAATCACTTTCCCAAACCATATTTTTTGGATCCCAAGCCTAAATTTTGGGCCCCAAACCTAAACTATGTTTAATCCATTTCCCTCCAAACCAAGAGAGAGTTATCTCATTTTTTCACTTCTCATTCTGAATTTTCATTCTTCTCTCACTATTCTCTCATTTTCTCTCCCATATTTTCCAAATTCACCAAGAGTTCCTCTTTGGAGATCACATAACCTTGCCTTAAGGTGTGTAGATCTTGGAACTAGACCTCCATCTATAGCTCTTTTGCATCATTTTGCTGGTTTAATTGGTGATTCAGATCTGGTTTGGGATTTAGAAGTGCTTTTGGATCCAAAATTCTGCATCAAGACCCTTTGCTTGCATTTATTTTGCATGGAATGTGAAACTTTGCACTGGATCTTCAAAGTTCTCTGCGAGATCTCTCATTTCCAGCTCAAACAACAATTACCAAAGCATACCTCAGCTTTGTAGGTTGGTTAATTTCAGATCTAGCTCTGTTTTTAGCTTATTTGCATGCTTGTGCTTTAGATCCACCATGTGCTTGTGTATTTGCTTGTTTTGCTTGAATTGATTGGTTGATTTGTAGCCGGATCTATGTGTTAATGTTCATGAGCTTGATGATGCTAATTAATGTGAATTGATCCATTTATGTCATGCATAATTGATTGTTGGTCTGGTGTGTGATTATTTGGATAAGTTGGTTTTGAGCTGATTTTCTGCAGGAATTGTTGTTGTTTTGACAGTGTTAACCGGTTAACGCTTTGGTTAACCGGTTAATGCATCCTTTTTCTGTGTAATTTGCTGCAGTTTTGACATTGTTAATCGGTTAACGCTTTAGTTAACCGGTTAACACTGAAGCATAATGCCATTTTGGAGCTGTTTTGAGCTTGTTTGATCCCCTTACATGTTTTAATTGCCATGGATCATTGTATGATCATTGAATATGCTAGTTTAGGGTGATTTGCTTGCTGGTTGATGTATGCTTCCATGTTCTCGATGCGTAAGTCATGAATTTGCAAAGCTTGGCATGTTGTATGATCTTTGTTGATGTGAGCTTTGAGCATGCCATGTCCATGATTATGTTGATGAACATATGTGTAAACACCCCAAATTTGCCCTCACCCATTCACACCATGGCTTGTGATCATTTCATATGCATAAGTTCAATCATAGCATCTCATATTACATATTTGCCTCACTGCGTTGGTTCTAAGTCATCTGCATCTAGGGTTTGTGATCTGAGCAATCCAAGAGCTTCTTGAGCCACTCCAAAGGTCAAAAATCACTTCAAAGGGGTCCATGTGTGTTCTTATATCATATTTCATCCTCTCAAAGTCAAAAATGCCAAGGAATCACAAGAACTGGGATTGGTATGGAAGCAGAGCCAGGTTTAACTGCACAGATGACCTAAAATTAGGGTTTTGGTTTCAGAGGCCATAACTTCAAATTTTTTGGTCATTCTTGTTTCTATTGGTCTCTATATGGTATAGGTAGTATGCATATCAATTTTCATGAAGAAATTCCATGGGAAGGTCATCTGATCAAGAGTTGACTTTCTGGACAAGTCAGTGCAAAATCAGGGCATCTGAGGCCCCCAATGACCCAACCAAGGGGTGATCTTCATCATTTTGAGTGTATATGATCTTTATTTGATCATGGAAGAAGTTAGAAGTTCACAAAATTCAAGAATCACAAGTTTTTGCAAAGTTGACTTTTTAGGGCAAGTTTGACTTTTGAAGAATATGTCATTTTATGCCACTTTTCAAACCTTACTTTTTGATCCAAAAAAGCTTCAAATGGAAAAACTTTGGTCATGAAAGTTGTAGATTAGATCTTTCCCTTTTCAAAAAGTACAAGAACATGACCTAATTCATTTTGGATCAAAAGTTATGGTGTGTTAAAGTTGGCAAAAATCACTAATTTTCAAGTTATGCATCAAATGAGAAATTTGCAAAATCTTGTACCAAAGGCATTTGTGACTTCTAATTGGTATCAAACCATTACACAAGCATCATACAAGTCCTAAAGTTCATATTGAACCAAAAAGATCACATGTTTTATGGTGTTTGGAACAAGACTTTTCCATGAGAACCAAAAGCAAGCAAGTTGCAAAACCAATGATCACACTTCATCCACTTGCTGCCTAGCCTGCTGAATCACACTAGCCTTTCCCTCATGCCATGCTGCGCCAGACAAGCCCTTGGTACTTGGATAGAAGTTGCCCATGCCCTCTCTTACAAGAAGTTGACATATTTGCAAAAGTAGCTACACCTATCACAAAAGCACAGGTCACATCTTCTGACCAATCCCATTTGTTTATACAAACAAAAAGCAAGACATTTCATATAGCCAGCAAGCCTGAAACCAGCAAGAACATCACTCTCTCATTTTTCACCCTTGAAGCAAAAGCATTCGAATCTCATCCCACAGGCCACAAACACTTGAACAAACTTCACAAACCTTCTCAACTCATCATCCTGGTCACAAAGAACCCCTCACCATTGCCTGAAACAGCCTGAATCCAAAACACGATTCCCACCTGAGCTTGAACAGAACTTGTTCAAACTTTGAAACCAGCCAACATAAATCTTTTCTAAGCATCAAGGGTTCATCAGGAGCACAAGAGGAGTGGATAGTACAAAGGAAAGCACCCAGAAAGCTGTGAACTGAAAGCTTCAAAACTCAGGTAGCTCAAGAACATTTTTTCCAGAAATCCTTTTTTAAGTTCTAAATAGATTCTATATGTTCTCCTGATCACTCTGATGTCTTTAGTTTTGAAAATGGTGGAGAGATGAGAGTTTAATCGTGTTCTGAAACTTTTGCCCTAGAAACCATTTTGATTCGATTCCCTCTGATTATGAATGATAAATGATGTTTGAGTGAGGGGTTTGATTCGTTTTAGGGTGGGGATGATTTCTGGATAGTTAGTTTTCATTTTCGTAACGTGTAGAAGGAGTTAGCATTTTGTCTCGCCGGAGAAGATGACCGGAACCACTGTTCCGGTCATCTGAAAGTAATTAGGGTTTGATTAATTAGGGCTAAGTGTAATTAAGTCAGTTTGAATGTGAGCCGTCCAAACCCGCGCGCAGTCAACTCCCGCCCTTGCCAGTTTGAATCTCACGCGTTGGATCTGATTACTTTCTATTTTTCAGTTTAAAATTCATTTTATTTTCATATTATTTCATTTGTTTTCTACAATTTATTAAAAATAGCAAAAATGCATTAAAAAATCTGAAATTTTTTATACAAATTGTTATTTAATTTTAGAACACAAAAATATTTTTATTTTTTATTTTTAGCATTAAAAAAGTATTTTTAAATATTTAAAAGTTTCTTTTTAATTAATTAATGAGAATTAATTAATTAAAAATACTTTTAGGTATTTAAAAATCACCAAAAAATTCATGAAACCTTTAAAAACATTTAGAAACATTGTCCAACCTTCAAACCAAATTTCTTTTTTGATCTTGATGCATTTTGAGAATTTTTCATGGAATTAAAATCATTTTGATGCATTATTTTGTTCCTAACTTCAAAAAATCATTTCTGCCTAACCCTAAAGAGTTGGACCTTGGTTCTTTTTGCATTGCATTGTGTTTAGCATGTAGTTTGTGAGATTAAATGGCCATGATTTGATCTTTCATTTTTCATTTGTTTGGTAATTTTCTTGTTTAGAAACCCTAAAACCCTAGAAAACTTAGAAAAATCATAACTTGAAATAGGTTAAGAGTTGAAACTTCTCCTTTGGGCAGTGAGTTAGTATAGGATTAGGGATCTTTTGAATGCATTGTCAATTTTTTATCTTAATGTTTGCTTCTGATTTTGGTTTGTGTTTGATGCCTTGATCATAAACCCTAATTTGGGCTTCCATATGCATCCATCTTGCATTTGCATTCATGTCTTGACTTGCCATGACATTTTATGCATTCATGTGATTCATTTAACATCATAAGACATATTGAAAGCATGTTTGATCATTGCATCATATACTTGCCATGTTGTATGCCATATACATCTCATAACTTTTCATGTATGTTCATGGTCCTTAACTTGCTCCATTTGCATCCATAAGCTTGTATGATCATTTCCATGTGTTGCCTCATGTTTGTAGCATCTCATAGCATCACTAACATCATGTATATGCTTCTGGTTTTGTTTCTCATCATGTCATCTCATCTCATTTTGCATTGCATTGCATCTCCTTCACTAACTTTTCAGGTGGTAAGTTATCTTGAGAAGTGAATTTGCCTTCACTTCTCATAACTTCTCTTCATCTCTTTTTATGCATCCTTGCTGCATTTATGTTTGTGTTTGAGATTGAGCTTGCTCATTCTTCTTCTTCTCACTTTCTTTCCTCAAGTGACTTGACTTCTTGAATGAAGCAAGTTGCTCTGCTTCTCCTGATCCTTTCATCTGCTTCCTGGTGGTTTCCTTTGAATATTGCTCTTGTAAACCTCACAAACCTTAGGAATAACCAAGCATGACAATGATTAGGGTTTTGATTAGTCTCCCCTCTTAGTTTTACCTTTGTGTCTCTCTTGAGTCTTCTCTTCTCATCTCATAAACAGGGACTAAACCCTAAAGGCTTTAAGGCTTTGTGATTAAGCTTATGCCTGCATCCTTCTATTAGGATGGAGTGTATAACTTTAATCCTAAGTGTTAAACCCTTAATGTGTTTTAATCTCTTAATCAATTCACTTAATAATCATCAAGACATCACACTTGTAACTTGGGCCTTGCATTAGGGTTCTAATTCTTCCTTAATTGGTTAAGAAGGACTAACCCTAGTGTTAATGGACAAGTCCCCCTCAAGTTGTCTTACAAACCATAAAAGTCATTTCATCATCATATCATTAACTAAAATCCACTTAATCAAAGGCTTGTTTTGTCATGAGTTTAATCCCTAATCATGGATTAAGTTGAGGAGCTTTCCTCAGCTTAAACATTCTCATCTATTATCCTTCTATTAGGATGGTGTAATGAGTCTGTTTAATCCTTGATTATGGCTTAACCTCATTACTTAACACTAAACAAAAACACCAAAAACATCTAAATAATCACAAGTAGGTTAATGATCTTAATCCTGCATCAAAGGTGATTAAGTGTGAGAAGCTTACTTCACACTTAAGGTATTCTCATTACCCCTAATCAGAGGGAAGATGTGATGAGTTTACTAACCCATTGGTTTAGGCTTAAGCTCATTTTCTTATGACAAACTCTCAAAAGCAATAAAAGACTGAAAACTCAAAAAAACAAACAATAATCGTCTCTTTCGGGATTCTTTTCTCATCTCACTCACTCATAAACGAGAACTTGCTTCTTCCGTCTAATGCAAGACAGTTTGCACCTGAGCCAGACAGGTCATACACTTGAGCATTGACAAGCAAGCAGTTCACAAGTCAATTCATCCTTCAGTCTCTTTGGGTCGAACTACGGTGTTCTGACTTCCTCATTGCACGAGAGGATACGTAGGCATAACTTAACAGTTATCGAACAAAAGTCTCTGTATATTCCCCCTCTTTCCAGCATTTTTCTCTTAGCCTCATTATCATGAGCAATTCATTCTCATTCTTACACTGACACATCATTATACACTTCACTTCTTTTACACTGACACCTGTACATCCTTTTCCAGCTCTTTACACACAAATTGCACTGACACTACCCCTTTAAAACACAAATCTTTTAAGCGTGGATCCCGTCGAGTACGACGGACAATCTGGGTGCTAATACCTTCCCATGTTGTAACCAACCCCCTTTCTCAGTCTCTCTGGTTCGCAACCGTCTTATCCGTATCTTTTTCTAGGTCTATGCAGCATTGCCTTTCCTCCGGGATAAAAATGCCTAGCTGGCAACTCTATTCATCTCCAGTGAGTTCACGGCTGTGTGTTCTCATTGTCCCTTTCGCCGACCGTTCGCGTCTGTACCTTTATTTGGGCCCTTTCCCATTTATCGGGAGCGACAGCTTGGCGACTCTGCTGGGGATCCTTATACTGTAACCAGGGCTTCTGGTTCTTTTTGTGGGTTCCTCCTAGCGCTTGATTGATTTGTGTTTATTGGGGTGTTATGTGCTACTTGTGTTTGTATATTTGTTTTATTTTTACTGCTTTATGTACAGTTGTTTACTGCTTTATTCTCAGCTTTACATATATCATACTGTCATGTTGTCTGGCTGGATCTGGTTTTGCTTTGGTGGGTGGGGTTCTATTGAGAGTTAAGGTCCTATACCTGGGACCTGAGTGACACCTAGGCTAGAGTGGTTCATATTCTTTCCCATTCCATCTCGGTCTGGTGCGGGAATATGAAACACGGTTCAGATATGGGTTTCTTCTTGAGAACTCTGTGTTGCAGATTTCCTGCAGTACTAGGGCTATCTGGGAAGCCTGCTAAGTCTGGATGACCTTTAGTATTGACCTTCAGAAACTGAGGTGAATTAGAGGAGGAACTTTTATGGTTATTGTAAACACTGTACCTCCGGGTTAGAAGTGTTTACACTTCTCATAACTGATCCAAGTCTGAGGATCCTTGTTTTAGAACACCACCTGTGGGGGGGTTGGGCTGTTTACAGGTTTGCAGGTACCCTTGGCCTCAGCATACCCTGTTACTTTGTTTGTTTAAGAGTACTCCATTTTGGAACAGTTCTTGTGATTCTAAAACCCCGGACATGTGGCTCTTTATTTGAGTTCCCCACCTTGGTTACTGGACTTATAGACCTCCATCTGGATTTCTTGAACACACTTGGACTTATATCAGAGCACTTGACCAGATCCAGCTCAGTCACAAACCCTTGCATATCATTTGCATACATCATCATTGCATCATTTTAACATGTGCTTATTTGTTTTTCAGGGTATCCATACTTTACTTTGACTTGGTTTTGACCCCATCATCAGCATAGGCCTATCCTCACCAGTATCTACTCCAGTTGTCAGCTACTTGCATCCTCAGTCTCAACCTATCAAGTGGCCCATTTTCAGTGTTGTCTTCAGTCATCATCATCAGCACCCATTCTTCAGCAACATGGCACCTAAGAAGAGTAACATCTCCTATCACTTCTTTGAGCCTGAGCTAGCTAGCATCAGGAGGATTCAGACCCTGATTACTCCAGACCATATACCACTTTTCAGAGAACATTATGGAGGAATTCTTGATGTGGTTATGGATTTGGACCCTTCACAGAGGAGCTTGATACATACTTGCCTGCAGTTCTATGACCCTCCCCTGAGGTGCTTTACATTTCAGAATTTTCAGTTGGGACCCTTGTTGGAGGAATATTCATCATTGGTTGGTGTACCCATCAGGGGTGGAATCCCTTTCAACCCTGAGATGGTTTTCCCAAGAAATGAGGAGATAGCCAAAGCATTACACCTGGAACCAGTTCTGATTGGGCAAAATTTGACATCTAAAGCCGGAATCTCTGGTTTCCATCTGGATTTCTTGACTTCTCAGGCTAGTCTGAAGGCCTCCCTAGGGGAGTGGAAGGCAGTCTGTGCTCTGTTGGCCCTTAGCATATATGGGGTCATTTTGTTTGCAGATGAGCCTATGTTTGTTAGCAAGAGTGCAATCCACCTCTTCATCTTGAGAAACCCAGTGCCCACCTTACTGGGAGATCTTTATTACTCTGTTCATCAAAGGAATGAAAAACAAAGGGGAAGATTAGTAAGATGTTGTGCCCCTTTGTTCCATACTTGGCTACTCAGACATTTGCCAAAGACTGATGCATTCCTGAACCCTCACCAGCAGAAAAACTGGGCTAGGAGGCTTGTTGCTCTAACCTCAGATGATATTAGATGGTGTACTCAGAGTACTAAGGGCAGAGACATCATTACAAGTTGTGGACAATTTCCCAATGTGCCTTTGATTGGAGTGAAAGGGTGCATTAATTATAACCCTCTGCTATTCAAAAGACAACTGGGCTATGCATTAGTCCATCCTCCCAGAGCACAGAATCTGACTGAAACCCTGTATGTTGAAATCAAGCCTAATCTGGCTGTTGTCAGGCAAGCAGCCTGGGCCTGGGACAATGTGCAGACTAAAGGGGTAACCATCCTGGGGAAGTGCAACAATGTGGCATCAGCACAGTACTATGATTGGTCCCATGCCAGGGCTCAATTTTCTGGGATGCCCTTTACCATAGAAGATATGCCTGGGCCATCCTCAGCACCACCTCCTGTCACTGTCAGCTTAGAGGAGTTTGAGAAATTGAAATAAAGAAATGAGAAGCTGACTCAGGCCCTACAGAAGACCCTCTGGGAGAGGAGTGATGGTAGGTTGGATATTGAAAGGTTGGAGAAGTTGAAGGTGGAGCATTTGGCTAGAATTGAGAAGTTAGAGGATTATATTAAGAAGTCTAGGGCTGGAGAACAAATCTTGAAGAATGCCTGCAAGGAAGCTCAGTTCCAGAAGGCCAGGACTGATTTGTATCTAAAGGAGAGTCAAGCTAGGTGGGTCAGAATCACCGAAGCCCGTACTCAGGAGGAAAAAAGGACTCAGGATAAGATTGAGCAGCTGGAAGCTAGTGCAAAAGAGCAACAGGAAGCCCTGGCAGCAGCCCAGAGGGAGATCTCAGAGCTGAAGATTAGAGCTGGTGTAAAGAGGTCAAAGGACCAGAGTCAACACAGGAAGCTAACTGCAGCTATTGCTACAAGGAACCTCCTCATCAGGAACCTTACGGAGCGTCCATCTGATCCTGTGACTGAAGCACTTCTCAAGGAAGTTCAGGAGGATGAGTTTGGTCTTAGTGTTTGACTTTTGCTTGTTTTCATTCTATGTACTTTTATTTTCTTATGATGTATTTTGACCTCTCAGAAGGCTTGTATTGTAAAAGAAACAAGTTATGTATTATTTTACTTTTTGTAATATATATGTGTGTTGGTTTGTTTCATCTGATTTTTCTTCAAGCAATATCACAAGCATCTTCAAGGGTCTGGAAGGGTCAAAACCAAGTGCCAAGCCGGATACCTTGGAAACGAATAAGCATAACTGCATTGCATACTAACCTTTTACCTTGTTTTGTAGGTTTTTGTTTATTTGTTACTAACTCTGTTGTGATCTCAGGAACTATTGCTCGACGACGTGTGTTTCCACTCAACCGTCCACATAGATATCCCACCCGTAACAACCTTCCGGGCATACAGATGGATCAAATGCAGCAGGACCTTACAGAGGTCAGGAATCAGATGACCAACGAGAGGTTGGAAATGAGGAATCAGATGACACAATTTATGGAGGTGATGAACAATATGGCTCAAAGCCAGGAGAGGTTAAGAGCACTGGTAGAAGGGAGAAACCAGGAAGACCATCAGCCAGGGACTGCTGGGACAAGCAACAATGAAAGAGTCCAACCTCATGTCAATCCCCCAGTCTTTGGACCCCACCTGCATCCAGAGGTCAACATCCCTGCAAATATACAAGGGACTGCCACTGCAGGCAGGGTGCTGCAAGAAGACCCCCAGGAAGATCAGTTCACAGTGATGGGAGCTGGGGAGGAAGCCTATGACAGAAGGCTGGATGAGATAGCTGAGAAATTGAGATCCTTAGAGTCTCAAAACTCTTTGGGTTTTGATGTTATGGACATGGGCTTGGTAGACGGGGTCAGGATTCCCCATAAGTTTAAGCCTCCTTGTTTTGAAAAGTACAACGGGACTTCCTGCCCATGGACCCACTTACAATCATTTCTGGGGAGACTAAAGGCCTATACCATGGACGAAAAGCTATGGATGTTTTATTTTGAGGATAGCTTGACGGGAGCTTCAAGAGAATGGTACTCTCATCTGACAAGAGCAACTATCAGGTGTTGGAAGGACCTGGCAGAGGCCTTTATCAGACAGTATCAGTACAACTTAGACATGGCACCCAACAGGACCCTCCTAATGGGGATGTCACAGTCATCTAGAGAAAGTTTCCGAGAGTATGCCTAGAGATGGAGGCAATTGGCTGCTGCTGTTCAGCCACCTATGTCAGAGAGGGAGATGGCAGATATGTTTATGAACACCCTCCAAGGAACGTACATTGACAGGCTAGCTGCCTTCTCTTCCACTAGCTTTGCAGATGTTGTCATAGCTGGGGAAAGAATTGAGAGCCTGTTAAAGATGGGCAAAATTTCTGACAACGGTGCTAGCTCATCCAGCAATACAAGGAAGCCTTTTGTAGGCCCAAGAAGAACTGGTGAGACCAATGCTATCCACACCAGCAGGGGCAGACCCCAATATGTTCATAGGTCTGTGGCAGCAGTCACCATCCCCGCTCCAGCTCATCCACAACCAGCTTATCAACCACCGCAACAAAATTATCAGCAACAACCTCAGTACCAGCAACAGACTCAGTATCCTCCGAGAAATTACAACAACACCAACAACAACAATCAGCAGAGACCATTCCAACAGAGACCTTCTCAGGCCAACAGGGTGATCGATCCGATCCCTATGCCCTATGCAACATTACTGCCACAACTCCTGAAACTCAACCTAGTTGAGCTAAGGACATTGGCACCTCCAGATCCCAACAGCCTACCCAGAAATTATGACTCCAACGCCAGATGTGCCTTCCATTCAAATGCACCTGGCCATAGTACAGAGAAGTGCAGAGCTTTGCACATGAAGGTACAAGACCTGGTAGACTCTAAGGCTCTGAACTTTGCACCACCACCAAATGTCAACAAGAACCCTATGCCACACCATGGTGGTCCCAGAATCAATGCTATTGAAGAAGACAAGCCGTCTTATTTAATAACCAGTGTGGGTCAGATTCGGACACCGTTGGTGGAGATTAAAGCTCAACTCCTCGAATGTCAAATGTTCCCGGGATGTGAGCTAGGGTGTGCTTACTGCAACATTTCAGTGAATGGTTGTGATAACTTGAGGGATGGCATAGATGGTCTCATCCAGAGTGGCTTGCTTCAAATTACAACATCATTCCCAACAAATCCAGCAATCTCATCAGCAGCAATTCCAGTACCTCCTACAACTGCAACAACCATTGTTCCCGATAACTTTTCAGCTTCATCAACAAATGTTCCATCTGTCATTTCAACTGGCCAGATATCAATGAACATTCCTTCTACAACTTCAGCACCACTTCATTTTGAATCTCCTACAACAACAACACCCATCCTTCCGACAATGTCTCCTACAACATCAGCAGCAAACCATGAAGATATCTCAACGGTTACGATTTATTATGATCCTGAAAATGACTCCGCCTACAACTCACAAAGTGCTACTCCCATCAGAGCACCAGTCACAATATATTATGATCCACAGACTATCACAGTCCCTTCTGCAGCTGCCATCAGTCCAGTCACTATCACGGTGCCTGGGCCAGTACCTTATGAAAGCAGTAAGGCCATCCCCTGGCATTACGGCTCTGACATATACTGCGGAGGACAGAAAATCACTCTTGAATCAGCAACACCTGCACCACAAATAGACAATGTGGGCGGAGGCGGAGGCTTCACTCGAAGCGGACGTCTCTTTGCTCCACCAATTCAAAGACCCACTGCCGAAGCAGAAGCTGCTGCCAAGGCAAAAGGAAAGAGCCCGGTGCAGGAAGATCAAGCTATTAAGGAAACTTTGAAAATACCCTTTGATCAAGAAGTTGATGAGTTCATGAGGATCATCAAGAAGAGTGATTACAAAATAGTGGACCAGCTTCACCAGACGCCTTCCAAGATCTCTATTCTATCATTGCTTATGTGCTCTGAGGCCCATCGGAATGCACTACTCAAAGTCCTGCACGCAGCTTACGTGCCTGAAGAGATCACCGTCAATCAGTTGGAAACTGTGGTTGGAAATGTTACTGCTAGCAATGGGCTAGGGTTCACCAATACTGATTTGACTACGGAAGGCCGCAACCATAACAAGGCCTTGCACATCACCATGGAATGTAAAGGTGCAGTCCTTTCCCATGTGCTGGTAGATACAGGATCATCCCTCAATGTCTTACCTAAAAAGGCCCTTGTGAAGCTAGAGTATGAAGGATTGGCATTACGTCCCAGTAACCTGGTAGTAAGAGCCTTTGATGGTTCTAAGAGATCGGTTCTGGGGGAAATTGAGCTGCCTGTAACGATTGGCCCACAAACTTTTAAAACGATCTTCTACGTGATGGACATTCAGCCTGCCTACAGCTGTTTGTTGGGTAAACCATGGATTCATGCCGCTGGCGCAGTAATGTCTACCCTTCACCAGAAGTTAAAATTTGAGTGGGAAGGCCAAGTCGTTACTATCTGTGGGGAGGAGGATATTTTTGTTAGCCATCTGGCTACTTACAAATATATTGAGATGGATGGGGAGATCCATGAAACGATGAGTCAAGGGTTTGAGGCCCTGAATGTTAATGAAACATCTGCTGTACCTGGAATCTCCATGGCATCTTATCAACAAGCCCGGAAGGTTGTTGAAGAAGGAACTGCCCAAGGCTGGGGCAAGGTTTTATCTGTGGAGGAGAAGAAGGACAAATTTGGGTTGGGTTACAGACCAACTCAACAAAATCAAGCAGAGGCTGCTGAGAAACCTGGTTTTGTTAGTGGGGGGATGCTCACCCCTGATGCCATCAACAATTTGGAAGACGAGCTGGAAGAAGAGCGCAACCTGGAAAGCTGGATTCGTCCAAAGATCCCGGGGAGCAGTATCTCAAACTGGTCTTCCCAGGAAATTATAAGAGTTACTCATGCAGAGTAATTATTATTTCCTGTATTTTTATAGCATGCATCAAGTCTTGCATCTTGCCCAAGATGACAAGACTCATTTTGTAATCGAGCCATCTGTACTTTTTGTGCAACAAGATTAATTAATGAAATATCAGACATCTTTTTGCAAATGAGTCTTTTTCTTTTCCACTCACTGTTTTCCCATTTTTCTTTTTGTACAAAAAATAAATGGCGATGTTTTCAAAATGACAACTTTATTTCACTTTTCTAAACAAGATTAAAATCAACCACTAAAATGAACAAACTGAACCCTTGCAGAGAGTGCCTTCCAGACAGCACCGACAACAGCACGGCTATGACTTCGTATGACTTTGACAATCCGATCAATCAAGCTGATGAAGGGGTTGAAGAAGATTACGAGCTTCTTGAAGAACTAGCTAGATTGTTAAGACAAGAGGAAAAGGTTATCACTCCTCATCAGGAGGAGGTAGAAACGATTAATCTTGGTACAGACAAAGACGGGAAAGAGGTTAAAATCGGGGCCTGCCTACAAGACTCAGTGAAGAGACAACTGATTGATCTGCTTCAAGAATATGTGGATGTGTTTGCTTGGTCGTATCAAGACATGCCAGGGTTGGACACCGATATTGTTGTGCACAAGCTGCCTTTAAGAGAAGAATGCCCACCGGTTAAACAGAAACTGCGCCGTACTCGCCCAGACATGGCAATGAAGATCAAAGAAGAGGTACAAAAGCAGTGGGACGCCGGGTTCCTTGCTGTAACTAGCTATCCGCCATGGGTTGCTAATATAGTACCTGTGCCTAAGAAAGACGGCAAAGTAAGGATGTGTGTTGACTACCGGGATCTGAACAGAGCCAGCCCGAAAGATGACTTTCCATTACCTCACATTGATGTATTGGTAGATAACACGGCTCAGTTCTCGGTATTCTCCTTCATGGATGGATTTTCAGGATACAATCAGATTAAAATGTCACCTGAAGACATGGAGAAGACAACCTTCATCACACCTTGGGGCACGTTCTGTTACAAGGTGATGCCATTCGGATTGAAGAACGCTGGTGCAACATATCAACGGGCTATGGTAACATTATTCCACGATATGATCCATAAGGAAATCGAGTGTTATGTGGATGACATGATTGCCAAGTCCCTTACTGAAGAAGACCACCTGGTGAATCTGTTGAAGCTGTTCAAGCGTCTGAGGAAGTACCAATTGAAGTTAAACCCCAACAAGTGCACATTCGGGGTGCGATCTGGTAAGTTGCTGGGATTTATTGTAAGTGAGAAGGGGATTGAAGTGGAACCTGATAAAGTCAAAGCCATTCAAGAAATGCCTGCACCGAAAACTGAGAAAGAAGTTCGGGGGTTTCTAGGTAGATTGAACTACATTTCACGGTTCATATCTCACCTTACAGCAACCTGTGAGCCTTTGTTCAAACTATTGAGAAAGGAACAAACGGTCAGGTGGAACGAAGACTGTCAGAGGGCTTTTGACAAGATCAAGGAGTACTTACAAGAGCCTCCCATCCTTATGCCTCCAGTTGAAGGAAGACCTCTGATAATGTACTTGACAGTATTAGAAGAGTCAATGGGGTGTGTGCTGGGCCAGCATGATGAGTCTGGTCGAAAAGAGTATGCAATATACTACCTGAGCAAAAAGTTTACCGACTGTGAACAACGTTATTCACTGCTCGAGAAAACTTGTTGTGCTTTAGCGTGGGCTGCTCGCCGACTGAGACAGTATATGTTAACCCACACTACTTTATTGATCTCAAAGATGGACCCAGTTAAGTACATTTTCGAGAAGCCAGCACTTACCGGACGGGTTGCAAGATGGCAAATGATTCTCACGGAATATGACATCCAGTACACATCTCAGAAAGCCATCAAGGGTAGTGTATTGTCTGAATATCTTGCTGAGCAACCTATTGATGACTACCAGCCTATGAGATTTGACTTCCCTGATGAAGACATCATGTTCATTAAAGCAAAAGATCATGAAGAGCCTGTTCACACTGAAGGGCCTGACCCGGAAGAGGAATGGACTATGATGTTTGATGGGGCTGTTAACATGAATGGTCGTGGTGTTGGTGCAGTACTCATTACACCTAAAGGAGTTCACATGCCTTTCTCGGCAAAACTCACCTTTAACTGCACCAACAACGAAGCTGAATACGAAGCTTGCATTATGGGTCTTGAGGAAGCCATTGACCTCAGGATCAAGACATTGACTGTATTCGGAGATTCAGCTCTGGTAGTTAATCAAACCAACGGAAAATGGTACACACACCAGGATCATATGATACCTTACAGGTATTATACAAGAAGGTTATTGACTTTTTTCACAACGGTCAAGCTTGAGTATATCCCTCGGGACGAGAATCAGTTTGCAGATGCTCTTGCTACCATCTCATCCATGATCAAAGTTCAAGCTGCTAACTTTGTACCTCAGATTTCAGTGTCCAGACTTGATAGACCAGCATATGTGTTCGCAGCAGAAGTTGTCAAAGACGATAAGCCTTGGTTCCATGATATTAAGTGCTTCTTGGAGGATCAAACATACCCACCTGGGGCATCTTCCAATGATAAGAAGACTTTGAGAAGGCTTGCTGGTAGTTTCTTTCTGAACACTGATGGTTCCCTATACAAAAGAAACTTTGATATGGTACTCCTCAGATGCGTTGATAGAACAGAAGCAGACTTGTTAATGCACGAGGTGCACGAAGGATCCTTTGGTACCCATGCTGGAGGACATGCAATGGCCAAGAAATTGCTAAGATCAGGATATTACTGGATCACAATGGATACCGACTGTTGTGCTTACGCCAGAAAATGCCATAAATGCCAGATTTATGCGGATAAGGTGCATGTGCCTCCCAATCCTTTGAATGTGATGTCTTCACCTTGGCCCTTTGCTATGTGGGGCATTGACATGATTGGCAAGATTGAGCCAACTGCCTCAAATGGCCACAGATTCATATTGGTCGCCATTGATTATTTCACCAAGTGGGTTGAAGCAGCCTCATATGCAAATGTTACAAGGCAAGTGGTAGCCAGATTTCTGAAGAGAGATATCATCTGTCGATATGGAGTTCCCGGGCGAATCATTACTGATAATGGTTCCAACTTAAACAACAAGATGATGGCTGAGCTATGCCGGGACTTCAAAATCCAACACCACAATTCTTCTCCTTACAGGCCAAAGATGAATGGCGCTGTTGAGGCAGCTAACAAGAATATCAAGAAGATTGTGCAAAAGATGGTAGTCACATACAAAGACTGGCATGAAATGCTACCGTTTGCCTTGCATGGGTATCGCACGTCGATCAGAACATCCACTGGGGCAACGCCGTATCAGCTTGTGTATGGTATGGAGGCAGTCCTACCTGTTGAAGTTTAATTACCCTCTTTACGGGTACTGATGGATGTTAAGCTGAACGAAGCAGAATGGGTTTGGTCCCGGTTCGAACAACTGAGTCTGATTGAAGAAAAAAGATTGGCTGCAATCTGTCATGGGCAGCTATATCAGAAAAGAATGAAGAGAGCCTTCGATCAGAAAGTCAGGCACCGAGAGTACCAGGTAGGAGATCTTGTGCTAAAAAGAATCCTCCCTCCGCATACAGACCACAGGGGCAAGTGGACTCCGAATTATGAAGGACCATTCGTGGTAAAGAAAGTTTTCTCTGGTGGAGCACTAATGCTCAGCACCATGGATGGTGAAGACTTCCCGTCCCCTGTGAATTCAGATGCAGTTAAAAAATACTTCGCATAAAAAATGACCCGCTGGACATAAAAACAGAATGTAAGTCCAGGCAAAAACAGGGCATCCCGGCGAGTCAAAAACAGAATAAAAGACTCGGGCAAAAATAAGGGAAAATAAACAAAAATGTGCACCCGCTGAGTTGAAAAGCCGCATTGGACAACTCAGGCAAAAAAGGGTATCCCGATGGATTGAAAACCCGAAAGGGCGATCCATGCAAAACAAGGAAATAAGCGAACAACTGCATTCTGAATTCGTCTGTATTACCTACAACTTGGTAAGCCTCTAAAGGATCAAGCTTCAATCAGAATCAACCTTCTCCAGAAAGCAAGACGAGAAGAACGTCAAAAGTCATATGAGTCATAGCGAAAGAGGAAGCTCCTTTGAAAGCGTCATCAACATCGCCAGCACTTTGTTTCTCAATTTGTAACAATCTCCTCATTTCAGGAGATATGTTCCTTTGACTGTATCTCGCCAATTCAGGGCACATAAATTAATAAAATCAGATTTTTCAGTCATGTTTCGTCTTGTACATTTCTATTTGCAAAGAATGTTTGATGTCTCTAAAAAACTGATTGCATAAGTACAGATGTTTTTCTTCAAAAAAAAGAAAGTAAAAACACATGCTTGCAGGGAATATACTTGCTCTCAAAAGTGTCTAAACTCCTATGACGGAATCCAGTAAAGGATACCTCGGGATCTTTTGTGCGTTTCCCTATCTTTGCAGGATTGCAGGTATCCAGAACGCAACTCGGGGCATGTAAGCTTCATCCCAGCAAGCTGACAAATCAACACTCATTCTCAGCACCTGAGGTGCTTTCTCCCCAGCTGAGTTGTCACCAATGACTTCTCCCAGCCGAGGTGCCAGTCATTCTTCCTCAACAGAATACAAAAGTCAGGGAACCATCTCCCCACAGAATCCTCAGCCTCTATTCAGAAGAGCAACGCATGAAGGAGTCACAACAGAGTACAAAAGGCTTCTACAAACCCCAGCTGGGTCCCCTATTATGAGAATATGTCAATCAGCGACCTATATCCCCAAGCAGATACATCTCGTCAGATCTATCAATGATCTCATCCCCAGCTGGGATGTCCATTCCAAGCAGATCGGCCAGAGATCTTCACAGCAACGGGATCCAAATCCCTGTTTGGTATCTTTGCATAATCATGGCATTCGCATCATATTCACCCACAAAGCGTAGCATTCCGTCTAATATGGAGCATTACGGCAAAAATCAAACACATAGCATAATCATAAGCCATGTTGTGAATCGAACACTTGTGAATAATAACCGTTCATCAACAATATGCAGAAAAATGCCCCAAATTCCCCAGCAAAAACAGTTGCCTCACATTCACAGACACCAGTATATACTCATTTTTGACACCCGTCCGCGTCATCATTCCCCAGTAAAGTCGCCTGAACACTCTTTACAAACAAGACCACCCGTATTACAGATACTTCCTGACACCCGTCTGTGTCATACCCCCAGCAGAAAACCAAGACTTTATCTTTGCACTCACAGATATTCTTGTATATACAATCCCTTGACACTCGTCCGTGTCATATCCCCAGCGCAGTCGCTTACACTTTTGCAACCCATTTACTTACTTATATTATGCTTTTCCTCTTTTGACACTCGTCCGTGTCACTCTCCCCAGCAGCTAAAATACTCATCTTACAATACTCATACTCACTACTCATGTTACACTTATACAGATGCTCGTCCGTATCTTGTATATGCCATTTATATCCCCACAGATTCGGCATTGGTCCATGTTCTTTGTTAACCAGTTGGTACTCGTCCGTACCATCATCTCAGAATATGCGTCAAGTGTTTGTTTCTACATGATACTCGTCCGTATCATAGTCTTAAGGATGCTCGTCCGCATATTTAATCCATACACTGTGTCAAACACTTATGTCTTCTTGAATATAGATACTCGTCTGTGTCTACCATTCTCCAGAAGAGTCCCTTCAGATTCAACACTCGTCCGTGTTCCCTGTTAACCAGTTGATACTCGCCCGTATCATCATCTCTGAACACGTGTCAGTATTTTGTTTCTACCCGATACTCGTCCGTATCGTAGTCTTAAGGATGCTCGTCCGCATCTTTAATCTATACACAACATCTAAACACTTATACCTTTTGTTTCGTGGATGTAAACACTCGTCTGTGTTTACTATTCCCCAGTAGATCACCAACACATCAATTTTCCTTTTATCTGACACTCGTCCTGTGTCATGATAAACCCTGAGAGCAGCCGTACCCTGCTAGGTGGTCGTCCTCCACCTCTTGATGGTCGTCCTCCATCATGCTCATCCGATGGTCGTCCCCATCGTTGATATTTAGCAGCCGTCCCCTGCTAGATGGTCGTCCTCCACCTCTTGATGATCGTCCTTCATCATTTTATCCAATGGCCGTCCCCATTGTTGATTTTGGTTATCTGGCATTCGTCCTATGTCATGACAAACCTCGAGAGCAGCCGTCCCCTGCTAGGTGGTCGTCCTCCACCTCTTGATGGTCGTCCCCATCGTTGACCCTTTTTATCCGGCATTCGTCCTATGTCGCGATATTTTCGGCAGCCGTACCCTGCCAGGTGGTCGTCCTCCACCTTAGATGACCGTCCCTCATCTTAACCCGACAGAGCAGCCGTCCCCTGATAGGTGATCGTCCTTCACCTTTGATGACCGTACCTCATCATCTGTTTATTTCATTTATTCTTTAACCCGATGGCCGTCCCCGTCGTGGTCCCTTTTCTTTTTAGCCCGATGGCCGTCCCCATCGTTGGTTACTTTACTTTATGAACTTGATGGCCGTCCCCGTCATGTTTCATCAATACCCAGGGAATCTTACAACCTTATCTTGATGGCCGTCCCCATCATAATACCTTTTATCCCCAGCATGTCGGCCGTCCCCGTCATTGCTTTTTCCGCATTTTACTAGCATGTCGACCGTCCCCGTCATTGCTCTTCAACCAGCAGTCGTCCTCTGCTCGACGGTCGTCCTCCGTCGCCCACACTTTACAATATACTTTATTTTCCTTTACAATCTATATCCCTTTTCTTCTTCACTTTGTGAGTGCAAATTTTGGACTGTCTTTGGTATTCAACCACAAGTTATCTTGTTTGCCTGTTAAGCCTTCGCTTACATCCTGCACAGCTAACTCATGTTTGAATAGGGGAAGCTGTAAACACCCCAAATTTGCCCTCACCCATTCACACCATGGCTTGTGATCATTTCATATGCATAAGTTCAATCATAGCATCTCATATTACATATTTGCCTCACTGCATTGGTTCTAAGTCATCTGCATCTAGGGTTTGTGATCTGAGCAATCCAAGAGCTTCTTGAGCCACTCCAAAGGTCAACAATCACTTCAAAGGTGTCCATGTGTGTTCTTATATCATATTGCATCCTCTCAAAGTCAAAAATGCCAAGGAATCACAAGAACTGGGATTGGTATGGAAGCAGAGCCAGGTTTAACTGCACAGATGACCTAAAATTAGGGTTTTGGTTTCAGAGGCCATAACTTCAAATTTTTTGGTCATTCTTGTTTCTATTGGTCTCTATATGGTATAGGGAGTATGCATATCAATTTTCATGAAGAAATTCCATGGGAAGGTCATCTGATCAAGAGTTGACTTTCTGGACAAGTCAGTGCAAAATCAGGGCATCTGAGGCCCCCAATGACCCAACCAAGGGGTGATCTTCATCATTTTGAGTGTATATGATCTTTATTTGATCATGGAAGAAGTTAGAAGTTCACAAAATTCAAGAATCACAAGTTTTTGCAAAGTTGACTTTTTAGGGCAAGTTTGACTTTTGAAGAATATGTCATTTTATGCCACTTTTCAAACCTTACTTTTTGATCCAAAAAAGCTTCAAATGGAAAAACTTTGCTCATGAAAGTTGTAGATTAGATCTTTCCCTTTTCAAAAAGTACAAGAACATGACCTAATTCATTTTGGATCAAAAGTTATGGTGTGTTAAAGTTGGCAAAAATCACTAATTTTCAAGTTATGCATCAAATGAGAAATTTGCAAAATCTTGTACCAAAGGCATTTGTGACTTCTAATTGGTATCAAACCATTACACAAGCATCATACAAGTCCTAAAGTTCAGATTGAACCAAAAAGATCACATGTTTTATGGTGTTTGGAACAAGACTTTTCCATGAGAACCAAAAGCAAGCAAGTTGCAAAACCAATGATCACACTTCATCCACTTGCTGCCTAGCCTGCTGAATCACACTAGCCTTTCCCTCATGCCATGCTGCTCCAGACAAGCCCTTGGTACTTGCCTAGAAGTTGCCCATGCCCTCTCTTACAAGAAGTTGACATATTTGCAAAAGTAGCTACACCTATCACAAAAGCACAGGTCACATCTTCTGACCAATCCCATTTGTTTATACAAACAAAAAGCAAGACATTTCATATAGCCAGCAAGCCTGAAACCAGCAAGAACATCACTCTCTCATTTTTCACCCTTGAAGCAAAAGCATTCGAATCTCATCCCACAGGCCACAAACACTTGAACAAACTTCACAAACCTTCTCAACTCATCATCCTGGTCACAAAGAACCCCTCACCATTGCCTGAAACAGCCTGAATCCAAAACACGATTCCCACCTGAGCTTGAACAGAACTTGTTCAAACTTTGAAACCAGCCAACATAAATCTTTTCTAAGCATCAAGGGTTCATCAGGAGCACAAGAGGAGTGGATAGTACAAAGGAAAGCACCCAGAAAGCTGTGAACTGAAAGCTTCAAAACTCAGGTAGCTCAAGAACATTTTTTCCAGAAATCCTTTTTTAAGTTCTAAATAGATTCTATATGTTCTCCTGATCACTCTGATGTCTTTAGTTTTGAAAATGGTGGAGAGATGAGAGTTTAATCGTGTTCTGAAACTTTTGCCCTAGAAACCATTTTGATTCGATTCCCTCTGATTATGAATGATAAATGATGTTTGAGTAAGGGGTTTGATTCGTTTTAGGGTGGGGATGATTTCTGGATAGTTAGTTTTCATTTTCGTAACGTGTAGAAGGAGTTAGCATTTTGTCTCGCCGGAGAAGATGACCGGAACCACTGTTCCGGTCATCTGAAAGTAATTAGGGTTTGATTAATTAGGGCTAAGTGTAATTAAGTCAGTTTGAATGTGAGCCGTCCAAACCCGCGCGCAGTCAACTCCCGCCATTGCCAGTTTGAATCTCACGCGTTGGATCTGATTACTTTCTATTTTTCAGTTTAAAATTCATTTTATTTTCATATTATTTCATTTGTTTTCTACAATTTATTAAAAATAGCAAAAATGCATTAAAAAATCTGAAATTTTTTATACAAATTGTTATTTAATTTTAGAACACAAAAATATTTTTATTTTTTATTTTTAGCATTAAAAAAGTATTTTTAAATATTTAAAAGTTTCTTTTTAATTAATTAATGAGAATTAATTAATTAAAAATACTTTTAGGTATTTAAAAATCACCAAAAAATTCATGAAACCTTTAAAAACATTTAGAAACATTGTCCAACCTTCAAACCAAATTTCTTTTTTGATCTTGATGCATTTTGAGAATTTTTCATGGAATTAAAATCATTTTGATGCATTATTTTGTTCCTAACTTCAAAAAATCATTTCTGCCTAACCCTAAAGAGTTGGACCTTGGTTCTTTTTGCATTGCATTGTGTTTAGCATGTAGTTTGTGAGATTAAATGGCCATGATTTGATCTTTCATTTTTCATTTGTTTGGTAATTTTCTTGTTTAGAAACCCTAAAACCCTAGAAAACTTAGAAAAATCATAACTTGAAATAGGTTAAGAGTTGAAACTTCTCCTTTGGGCAGTGAGTTAATATAGGATTAGGGATCTTTTGAATGCATTGTCAATTTTTTATCTTAATGTTTGCTTCTGATTTTGGTTTGTGTTTGATGCCTTGATCATAAACCCTAATTTGGGCTTCCATATGCATCCATCTTGCATTTGCATTCATGTCTTGACTTGCCATGACATTTTATGCATTCATGTGATTCATTTAACATCATAAGACATATTGAAAGCATGTTTGATCATTGCATCATATACTTGCCATGTTGTATGCCATATACATCTCATAACTTTTCATGTATGTTCATGGTCCTTAACTTGCTCCATTTGCATCCATAAGCTTGTATGATCATTTCCATGTGTTGCCTCATGTTTGTAGCATCTCATAGCATCACTAACATCATGTATATGCTTCTGGTTTTGTTTCTCATCATGTCATCTCATCTCATTTTGCATTGCATTGCATCTCCTTCACTAACTTTTCAGGTGGTAAGTTATCTTGAGAAGTGAATTTGCCTTCACTTCTCATAACTTCTCTTCATCTCTTTTTATGCATCCTTGCTGCATTTATGTTTGTGTTTGAGATTGAGCTTGCTCATTCTTCTTCTTCTCACTTTCTTTCCTCAAGTGACTTGACTTCTTGAATGAAGCAAGTTGCTCTGCTTCTCCTGATCCTTTCATCTGCTTCCTGGTGGTTTCCTTTGAATATTGCTCTTGTAAACCTCACAAACCTTAGGAATAACCAAGCATGACAATGATTAGGGTTTTGATTAGTCTCCCCTCTTAGTTTTACCTTTGTGTCTCTCTTGAGTCTTCTCTTCTCATCTCATAAACAGGGACTAAACCCTAAAGGCTTTAAGGCTTTGTGATTAAGCTTATGCCTGCATCCTTCTATTAGGATGGAGTGTATAACTTTAATCCTAAGTGTTAAACCCTTAATGTGTTTTAATCTCTTAATCAATTCACTTAATAATCATCAAGACATCACACTTGTAACTTGGGCCTTGCATTAGGGTTCTAATTCTTCCTTAATTGGTTAAGAAGGACTAACCCTAGTGTTAATGGACAAGTCCCCCTCAAGTTGTCTTACAAACCATAAAAGTCATTTCATCATCATATCATTAACTAAAATCCACTTAATCAAAGGCTTGTTTTGTCATGAGTTTAATCCCTAATCATGGATTAAGTTGAGGAGCTTTCCTCAGCTTAAACATTCTCATCTATTATCCTTCTATTAGGATGGTGTAATGAGTCTGTTTAATCCTTGATTATGGCTTAACCTCATTACTTAACACTAAACAAAAACACCAAAAACATCTAAATAATCACAAGTAGGTTAATGATCTTAATCCTACATCAAAGGTGATTAAGTGTGAGAAGCTGACTTCACACTTAAGGTATTCTCATTACCCCTAATCAGAGGGAAGATGTGATGAGTTTACTAACCCATTGGTTTAGGCTTAAGCTCATTTTCTTATGACAAACTCTCAAAAGCAATAAAAGACTGAAAACTCAAAAAAACAAACAATAATCGTCTCTTTCGGGATTCTTTTCTCATCTCACTCACTCATAAACGAGAACTTGCTTCTTCTGTCTAATGCAAGACAGTTTGCACCTGAGCCAGACAGGTCATACACTTGAGCATTGACAAGCAAGCAGTTCACAAGTCAATTCATCCTTCAGTCTCTTTGGGTCGAACTACGGTGTTCTGACTTCCTCATTGCACGAGAGGATACGTAGGCATAACTTAACAGTTATCGAACAAAAGTCTCTGTATATTCCCCCTCTTTCCAGCATTTTTCTCTTAGCCTCATTATCATGAGCAATTCATTCTCATTCTTACACTGACACATCATTATACACTTCACTTCTTTTACACTGACACCTGTACATCCTTTTCCAGCTCTTTACACACAAATTGCACTGACACTACCCCTTTAAAACACAAATCTTTTAAGCGTGGATCTCGTCGAGTACGACGGACAATCTGGGTGCTAATACCTTCCCAGGTTGTAACCAACCCCCTTTCTCAGTCTCTCTGGTTCGCAACCGTCTTATCCGTATCTTTTTCTAGGTCTATGCAGCATTGCCTTTCCTCCGGGATAAAAATTCCTAGCTGGCGACTCTATTCATCTCCAGTGAGTTCACGGCTGTGTGTTCTCATTGTCCCTTTCGCCGACCGTTCGCGTCTGTACCTTTATTTGGGCCCTTTCCCATTTATCGGGAGCGACAATATGCTGGATTTTTGCTAACACTTGCATGGGCTTATGGTAAGAGGAGTGTGGATGTTCATCCACATTTCAACTTTTCATCTTTCCTTTTTAAGTTGCTTTCTCTTTGTGTTTTAATGCGCCTTATGCCATCATATGATGCAACTCTTTTCTTCCCCCTTTAGGAGCAACTTATCTCCTTTAGAGGAGTAAGTGGCTTGCTAGCTTTGTTTTCCTCTCTTTTGCTCCTCTTTGGTTCTTCGTTTCTCTTAGGATAGTTGAAACCTCACTAACCTTAGGACCACTTTTTGCATGCTAACATTAGGATTAGTCTTTCCCCATTAGACTTTTTCCTTTTTACTCCTTTGGTTCTTTCTCTTCTCATCTCAAAAACAAAACCTAAAAAACATTAATAAAGAAAGAAGTGACTTCTTATGTAATAGCCTTATTCTATGGGGCATATGTATTCATTCCATCTTGGAATAGTGCATTTGTCTACCATGATGCACAAGTCGGATCATGAAGTCATCTTCATCAAGAAAAACCCTAAAATATACTTCTTCATTTGAATCACTAAGATACTTAATAAATTCAACAAGTCAATGAAATTAGGCCCTTGCCCTTGGAAACAAGTCTTGGATAAATTCTCCTTACTTGGTATGCTTGTTCTATTATTCCCTCTTGGAATGTAGTAGCAAGTACACATTCCATGGAAAAGAGCTTGAGTTCATTCTTTTGTGCCACACTAAATAAAAAAACTCATAAAAAACACAAACAAACAATAATCATCTCTCCTTCGGGACTTCTTTTCCCATCTCCTTGGCTCCGTTCGCGAACTTGCTCCTACTTGTCACTTTGCAAGACGGTAACGCACTCGTCGTCTGAGCCTGCAACACCTGAGCATTGACATAGGTTGTTCAAGCCTTAATTCACAAGAAATATTTCCACCCCTAGTTAGGGGAACTACGGAAACTCTGATCCTCATGTCCATATGAGGTACGTAGGCAGCGGGGTAGGGCCCGTTCGAGCACAATCTTTATTTTCCCTACATTTTTCCTCTTTGTTTTCTTTTCAGTTCTTTTCTCATTCCAGTTTCAGTTTCAGTTTGGCAGCAACTTTATTTTCTTCACCCTTTGAAATAGTTTCTTTGCAAGCGTGGATCCCGTCGGGTACGGCAGACGATTTGGGGTGCTAATACCTTCCCAGGTCGTAACCGACTCCCGAACCCAGTCTCTTTGGTTCGCAGGATCCATGTCCTTCCTTTCTTTTCTTCTGGTTTATGCAGCATTACCATTCCCGTTCCTTCGGGATAAAAATGTCTGGCTGGCGACTCTAACCTTTTTCGCGCCACTTTCGTGTTTGTTCAAGGATGGAAATCTGGGGAGCAACACCTGTGTCCGCTCAACTATTTCCCGAAGCCTTTCCTGGTTTTGATTCATACCAGTCATGAGAGTCATGAACTGATCCATCCTGTTTCTCAGCTCTGCCAACTCAGTTTGCATTTGCTCCATTATCCTGGGTCTGTTTTCTCTGGTCGGATATCGGTGAATCTGTCTATAAGTTAAAGTGCCTGAAATAGAAGAGAGATCAGAAATCCTTACCTGTACCTGCAAAAACAAAAAATGTGATATGCATGTTATGAAAATGTTATGGTTTTTATTCTCAAGGTCATTTGTGTCCCAATTCCGGTATTTAATAAGAACAGAGAAATCCATATGGCTTTTTGGGATCTGACTTTTGAGAAGAAACATTTACGCAGGGCTCGGATATGATTGCCTTGATGAAGCTGAGTCTGGAACACGTATCAGTGCATGGACAACAATTCAGAATACTAGAAAAACCCAATGACATAAAGAAGCTCTTAAATCAACAAAAGATTCCCCAGATGGTTAAAAGCCTTACAAAATTCAACAATCAGACAAAGTAAAACAATGATTCCCACAACAAGCCGATGAGTAATCAGGTACATCAAGAAGTCAAGCCCTACGAAACTCTACATCTTTCAATCTCCAACTAAACTGCTTGACAACTTCGAACAACTGAGCAGCATCCGAGTGTCCAGGATCTTCGATCAGTCTCTGGATAAGAAGGTCTCTTTGATCGAAAGACGCATGCAAGTCACTAATTTGCTGAAGGAACACTTCTTCGTCCACCCCACTAGGATTTGGCTATGACCTAGCCTTCTTAGACTTAACCCGAATCTTGAGTTCAGCAATCTCCTTTTGAGCATCCTCCATCAAACTCTGATTCTGTTCAAGCCTTTGAAAATATTCTCGACGCTATTCATGGGCACTTTGAAGCTCTTCATTCTGACTCTCCACCTGTCCCTGCAAACCTTCAATCTTCTATTTATCCTCTTTTTCTATCTTCTCTTTTTGCCTCTGATTGGCTTCCCATTGTTCTTGTCAAAGGGTAATAGCTTTGTTTGCTTTAGCCAAATATTTGGTAATCTGTTGCCTCTCACCATCCTTACTTATCTCAGCTAGACCCTTCTTCCGGAAATAAAGCTTTCTTTCTTCAAACTCTTTCTATTTGTCTTCCATAGCCTTCTGAGCAAAGTGAACTTTCACTTCTAATGCCCGATTGACATGGACCAAGTGTTGGTAAAGACCATTGACTTCAGCATTTTTAACCCCGACCTTCTGGAGCAAGTATTCCATCTTTTGGTATTCTACAATGGGCACGGTGATTCATGGCTCACCCACTTTAGGATACTGAGGTGGCTCCACTAAGAACGGAAGAAGCATAACCTCGACAGGATGACTCAACCAGCCAACATAAGGTGAATATGTCTTGGGATCTACCTTCCCAAATTCCTTCTTTCCTTTCTGGACTCTGACAGTCCAAGCCTGAGAAATATGAATAGAACTTTCTTCATTTCCCTTAGATGGAAAGTACAAGGACTCTGCTACCTCTTCTTCATTTGGAGGTGTCTTCAACGGGTATCCAAATTGCTTGATGGCCAATACCGGGTTATAGTTAATTCCCCCTTTTCTTCCGAGCAAAGGCACATTAGGGAAATCACTACAGCTAGTAAGAAGTTCCATTCCAGCCATGTCTTTGTTATAGCACCAAATAATATAATCAACAATCAAACCCATCAATCTCTTGGACCATTTAACAGTACTTTTGAGTTCCATAAAAGGTCATGTCTTCGGAAGGTGACGAGTAAACCAAGTATAGAATAAAGATGCACAACAAGATGCCAATCCCCCATGCTTCTTCTCATTCTTGTAATGGACAACATAACAAAAATCTCCCAACAAAGTTGGAATTGGATTCCTCTTGATAAAGATGGCTACAACATCCATACTCACAAAATCCTTCTCTTTCGGGAACAAGCCAATCCCATACACAATTAAGGGCATAATTGCATTGAAAGTTACCCACTCTTGTTTCCCAACACATCTTTTAGCTTCGACGATCAGAAATTCCAAGTGAAACCCTTTACTTTCCCTCTTATCTTTAATGTTGTCATCAATCAGAGCCAGGCTCAAGTGAGTTGCTTTGGAAATGTCTTTGCTCGGAGGAACTCTCATAGAACTATAGAAAGGAGGACTTTCTATGATTGGAACCCTCAAGATGCTGACAAGTTCTTCCAGGGTAAGTATCAAGATGTAATAAGTGAACACAAAACACCTCAGTCGAGGATCGTAGAACTAAAGGAGTGTATGCAAACCATCATGTTGCTCTGGAGTAGCTTTATCCACATAACTCAAAATTAGCCCATACTTCTTTCTGAAGTTGTCCAAGACTTTGTCATCCATCAGGACAATCAATTCTTGGATCCCTTTTGTTTGTTGCCTCGGGAAAGTATAATGCACATTGCTCTTTCTGGGACAACTTTCAGCCATCTAGAATAAAAGCATAAAATACCACCAGAATTGGGAACACTGGATAATAACCTGAGAAAGAAAAACACAAATGGTTAATGATGTCTTGATGCAGTGAAAGGTATGTGATCAGTGACATGTGTCTGGAGTTGGTGCTGAATAGTTAGTCAAGTGTATGTGTAAAGCCATATCAACAATAACATCTATGTACAAGACTAAAACTGAGAACCAAAACCTATATAGAACCAGATCAACTCATAGAACACACAAATGAAACGGGTATGTAGAAGGTCAAGGTTCTTGCAAACCTATAAACAATCCCCCCACTCTCATAGGTGATGTTAAGGGTCAGCTTCTCTAACTCAGGTCGAGAAGAGATAATACAGTCACTGTTTCTGGTTTGGCATTATACACTAATCGAGGAGGTCTCCACTAATTCCCACAAACAAGCATCTCGTATAAGTTTCCAGGTTCAAGCACTGAGGTCGAGAAGAAATAGTACATTCATCTTGAAGGGTACAATATTATCACCATACGAAGTGCTTTAACTGAGTTCTCATGAGAGAACAAGGGCATCCTAAACGAGTTCTCAATGGGCCCTTGGGTGCGAGTGGGTTTGCCAACAAATATGGTCTGCCACTATCACCACTGGAGAGGGTTGTTTCCACAAAGGTCCTCAATAATCGGTCCTCAGATGTACATAATTACCAAGGTCATATCCTGGAATAGGAAAGACCCCTATAACAGAACTTTCCCACACAATCTGGGTGTGGAACTCACTATTACTCACATGACAAAATATCATTAAAGCAAAGTGATTGTCCATGCTAAAGTCTATGGTTCACTCGAGCCTAGGTATTTGGGCTCATCTCACAGTAACTCTCATCCCACCAAGAAAATAAGACAATCTAGCATAATGATGCATGAAATGTAAATACAGAAATCAATAAATAAACTAAAGCATTGAACCGTAAATAAAACAGTAAAGCTAAACTAAAGCACACAGCAGCAAATAGATAAACACCCAAAGAAACAGAAACAGACAAGCGCTAGGATTGACTCACATAGGGGAAAGTAGGTCCCCAGTGGAGCCGCCAGCTGTCGATCCCCAGATTTCCATCCTGGTACAGATGCGAAAGTGGCGTGGAAAAGGAAGAGTCGCCAGCCAGGCATTTTTATCCTGAAGGAAGGGTAATATTGCACAAACCCAGAAATAGGAAGAAATAGGGGTCTCACAAACCAAAGATAAAGGGTAAAGGAGTCGGTTACGAAAACGGAAGGTATTAGCACCCAGATCGTCTGTCGTACTCGACGGGATCCATGCTTGCTAGCACTGTTTCAAAGGGTGAAGGTGTTTGCTACTGCTGCAACTGCTACTAGAAAGAATTGAAAATAAATAAGGAAGAATGAAAAGAAAATATAAAGATATGAAATGGCACAAAGAACGAGGATAGAGACTGAAAGATTATGTTCGCCAATCATCTTCGCTTGTGCCTACGTATTCCTTTTGTGCAATAGGAAAGTCAGAACATCGTAGTTTGGCTCAATAAGACTGACACAACTTGCTTGTGTTTTTTAGAAGGGAACTGCTTATGTCTTAGCTCAGGTGTTGCAGGCTCGTCTGAAACGAGTGCATTTACCATTTTGAAAAAGACAAGTAAGAGCAAGTTCTTTCCTTTAGAATAAGGGAGATGAGAAGAGAATTCCCGAAGGAAAGACGTTTATTGTTTGTTTGAAGTTTTTTAGAAACTTTTTATTTGAGAGTTCGCATAGAAGAGTGTATTAAATTCTCATTCAATGGTGTGTGTAATTCCTACATCACTCCAAGATGGAATGAAGAAGAAGCACACTAAGTATGGAGAAGACCCCTAAGCTTAGTTCCAATTATTAAGGCTTAAGCACACTAGCCTATTTTCTTTATTGAGTGTTTTTGTTACTTTTGAATGAAGAAGTGTGTTTTTAGATTATTTGTGAAACAACTTCTTGTTTAAGACTTATGCATCATGCTATACATGCTCACATTATCCCAAGATGGTATGGATGCAAGTGCCCTATTGAATAAGGCTCATGGCACATGAAGTTATTTCAACCGTTATTATGTGTTTTTGATTTGATCTTTGAGATGAGAAAAAAGAAAGACCCAAAAGAGCAAAGGGTAAAAAAGCTAAAGGGGAACTAATAATCCTATGAGTTATCATGCATGGAAATACTAAGTATTAGTGATGTGTGAGAACTCTATCCTAGAAGAAGAAGGAGGAGGAGGAAGAAGAGTGAGATCCTAACTCACTTCAAAATAATGAAGTTGTGTTATGAACTCAAGGAGAGAGATAGAAATTAATTGTCTAAGAGGCATGAATTCCTTTCACAAACACAAGTTGAAATAATTTAAAGAGGTGAAGGAATAAATTGTATGTGGGTGCACACCCGCACACATAAATTACCATAGCCCCTACAAAGCAAATTTTAACTAAACAATTGCATATTGAAAGCATAAAGAAAGCAAAGCAAAGTAGTATTCAAACAAGTCATAGAATGACACTAAGGGTCAAATAAGACTAAGTCCTAAGGAAAAGGGGCCCTAAATGGTCAAAGACCTATAAGGTCAGTAGCTAAACCCTAAGAGGGTACTTTAAGGTTATAAGATCACTCACCAACAAACTATGGCCAAACTAGGTACTAAACACCAAAGAAGTTCAATGTGAAGTTAGTTGAGGAAGAATGAATGATTATGCAAATGAATGGTATGAATGAGCATTGATGATTCAAAGTATGAGAATGAGAATACAAAGTATGAGAATTAATGCTCAAGTACAAGAGATTAGATGAAGAAGAAGTGAGAAGAAGTAAACAAGTTGTTACATAGGAAAAGAGTTAGCTTGGAACACAAGTCAAACATGGAAATAAAAAGTGGATGATCATACCTCAAGGTCAGTAGCAAAATTACATTTCAAGATAAAGTTAATTCACAAGGTAGAAATACAAGATGTACATACAAGTCACTTTGAGGTTAGATGAACAAAGGATGCAAGTTGAGTCACATATGTTCAAGCATACAAGTGATTATGAAATGAATGACATTTGAGATGCATGAAATGATTATAGGCGATTTGCATACACAAAATGAAATGAAAATGAATGGTATGAATGAGCATTTATGATTCAATTACAATATATCGCATGAACTGCCCTGGTCGACTAGTATTCTGAGAACGTCGAAGTTGGCCATCTGGGCCCGAATGAGCAGTGGAATGTTGGCGTTAGTTGCTCCCCCATTAGTTCCTCTTTGTAAAATGAGATGGGCACCGAGTTGTCTATGGGTGGGTCTAACGTAGCGTTTAGGGCCTATACTTTTGCGATTAGTTGGTCGAACTTCCTCTTCACGGAATCGACCGTGATCTTGTTGAATCCTCCACCTGAAATCACAATAGTGGAGGGGAATGCTTCCCATGGGCTATGGGAAGACAGGTAACTAGGGCTTTTCTGATGATCAGGCATAAATAAATCTTCAGGGCGATAGATGCTGAGAGCAACCTGCATATTAGTGTCTGCGGGCACCGCTACTGCGTCCTCGACCGTTATGGTTTCTTGTGTTTTCGGCCTGGAGGTTTCTTTAGATTTCATGAATTGTTTGAGGTGGCCGTCTTTGATGAGTATCTCTACTGCGTCCTTCAGGTGGATGCAATCCTTGGTATTGTGTCTGTGGCTTTTGTGGAACCTACAGTACTTGGTTTTGTCGGTGCCCGGCTTGGAGGGCAGCTGCTTGGGAAAGCGAACCCCCGCTTGACGGAACTTCAAATTATCACATTCGGACAATATTTTCTCCCTCAAAACCAATAGAGGTGTATACTCACAAAAGCGACCTACTGGTCATCTTTGCTCCCGCGTTTCACGGGGGCGATCTTCCCTTCTTTTGTCACCTCCCCGACGAGATGTCGAGGGTTCATCGAATTTGGAAGGGTTGGCGTCTTCTCTACGTCGGGCATCATGAACGGAGTTGGCTGCTTGCTTATCTTTGTACTGGATGTACGCTTGAGCTTTCAAGAGGAAAGCGTCCAGAGTGGCGGGCGTCTCAATGCCCACTGCTTGGTGGAAGTCGATGGACGGGCGTAACCTGCGCTACAGCAAATACTTTTTCATGTCGTTCGTGGTCGAGACCTGGACAACTTCTTTATTGAACCTTTCGATGTAGGTTCTGAGGGGCTCATCTTTTCCCTGGATAATGGCTTCGAGTGATGCCTCCGTCTTGGGGTGGCGTCGGGAAGCAGTGAAATGCCTGGAGAAAGTTCGACCGAGTTGTCTCCAGAATGTGATGGATTCGGGCTCAAGACTTTTGTACCAAGTTATCGCCCATTTCCTTAAGGTGGTCGGAAAGAGACGACATTTGATCGCTCCTCGGACGCCCCTATAATCAAGTAGAGCTTCGATGTTCTCAATATGTTCGTCGGGGTCAGTTGTTCCGTCATATGAACCTAGGGGTGGGGATTTCTCGAACCCTCTTGGTAATTTGGAAGCCATAATCTCAGATGAGAAAGGTCCTCTGATATCGTCGTCGTCACTGGAGGTGAGCGAAGGGGATCTTGAACGGCGTTTTCTGTTCCGTCGCGGGGACGAAGAGTTTGATATGTTCTTTCTTGATCGTCTTGGAGATGGTGATCGGGATCGTCGCCTTTTCCGGGGAGGAGAATGTCGGTCATCACCCTGCGGACCTTGACGAGTTTTGGTCAGCACAGGGGATCGACGTCTACGAGGAGGTGAACGATCTCGATTCCTGATAGAAGATTCATCGTGGTGGCCTTTATCCTTCTTTCTTCGGGGGGATGGGTTGCGCTGTCTCCGGTGCCTTTTGGGAGATCGAGATGATTAGCGACCGGTTTCTTTGAGACGGGTTATCTTCTCACTGTGTGTTAGGAGCAGGAGGTGGGTTTGGTTGAGTGTTTCCACTAGCGTGGCAAAGTCTGACCCGGCGGGCGCGGCCGTGGAAGGTATGGCCTCTGGTTGGCTCTCGAGCGGTTGGTCGCGCTCTGGAGAGGGTGAAGTTGTCTTTCCGTCCTGGTGATCTTGGACGGTTTCTTCGTGTGAGGGGGTGACTTTGGTTCTTGAGATTCTTTGATGAAGAAGAACAGGGAAGTTGGTTTCCCACAGACGGCGCCACTTGATCGTACCTGGAGATCAGGATCCGATGTGGTTAGCGTCGAGCGTGGATGAGCACGGTTGATGATGGAGAAAAAGGGGTGTACCTGCAAAGGCATTCCGATGCCAAAGTCAGAGAGCGAGCAATTAGTGAGCAAGTACAAGATTTTTAGGGTCAAGATTTGAATATCTGACCCTCTCGAATGAGAGGGTTTTTATATTGGTCCAAGTGGATGGTCATTGGTCCATATTGCAAGGCATAGATCACGGATTCTGTAATAACCGTTAGTAGTTGGGAGCTAGCCGTTGGGGCGCTATTTACCTCGCTCGACTTGTCAATTGGTCGGAGGGCACTGGTGTCGAGTACGAGTTATGTTGAGCGGTTGTTAATGGGTTAATGAGCCGATTGGGCGTGAGAGAATATTTGGGCCCAAGTCTGTAATTTGGGGCAATCCTGAACAGTCTTGAATTAAGATCTTCAATCCAACTTTACTCTTGACTATTGAAATAACAACTAAAGTTGTCTGTGACTAAAAACATTCTTGGGCAAGTATAAACCAACATAATCCAATGATTGACCGTGAGATTTGTTGATAGTCATAACAAATGACACTATAATTGGAAATTGTCTTCTAATCAGTTTGAATGGCCATGAAGATTGAGAATGAGACAAAAACATTCTTGGTATGTAAATAGTATTACCAATATTTGTACCAGAAATTATCTTTGCTTCTATTACATGGTTTGCTAACCTAATAACTGTCAACCGCGTACCATTACAAAGTCCATATGATTGATCCAAATTCCTTATCAACATGATTGTTGTGTCAATTTTCAACTTCAAAGAATGGTTAGGCAAACCAGAAGTTTTAAGACAACTCAAGAATTCTGGTGTCAAATGCTCAAAAACATTGTTATCATTTGCTTCTAATCTATCAATGGAATCACAACTCAAATATTCTTTACACTCACCTTCATAAAAAATAATAGATATTAAAGTTTAAATATTTATATATTTGAAAAGAAAAAAATTAATATTACTAATAATTGTTTGATTCTATATTTTAAGTTATTTAAATAGACATTAATAAAGAAAAGACTAAACATGAATAAGACTTCTCTATGTTCTACATCAATTATGAAATTAGTCTATTTACCCAAACAAAAAATAATAATAACAATAGAGAAAAAAGATATACCTGGAAGGAGATTAACGATTGTAAACCCATAATTTCGACAAGACTGAAATTAAGGGCTTGAGGTCACCTTTGTCGAAGGACAATCAAAGGAAGAGGATTCAAGAATTGCTGACAAGGTTCAAAACTCCATTATTTCGACAGAAATACAAATAGTGTTCTGGCAGAATAAAGTTGGAAAGTTATTTGTAGCTAAGTGTTTGACAGAAGATGTTCTTTCAACGATTTCGACAGAAGAGGATGTTTGACAAAAGAAAGTGTTTGGCAAGTACTGAAGAGTTTTGTTTCTTCTTTAAAGGGCTTCGACAGTCTGAAGAGTTACAAGGTTTCGTCACCAAGGAAGGGAATTCAAATTCAAAAGGTTGTAACCTTTGGCAGTTTGGACACTTGGAAGTTTCAGAGAAGAGAATTGCATGCAGGCTGACACTTGTCATTTAGTTATAGTTTTTCCGTTCTAAGCAGTTATTTTGTTTGTATATAAATAGGATAGTTTGTGTTTAGAATAGGTGTGTGAAAATTGATACAAAATTCCTGTGAAAAAACTCTAAGTACCCAGTGTGAGAGAAAATGAGTCTAAGATTTGGAACAATGTACGTTTGAACACCAGTTATATTTCAAAGTCATTTAAATTACTTGTTCATTTATCAAGTTTAATGTCATTTTCAAGCTTTATTTATTTTTCTGCAAGTTTTTAGCCTTCGACATTTCTTTTTATTCTTGTTTAAAATCTTTACTTTATCTCATTTTAAACTTAAAGCTTTACTTTACTTGTAAAAATCAAAGTTTTTAATACTTTGACAATTTTGACAAAACAAACCACAAATCAATCATCAATTCTAAGAGTATTTCGACAGAACTAATGCACATGTATCCCAGGACTTGTTTGGTTGGTCCTGCACGTAACCCAGTTTTCTGAAGAGATTGGTTAACCAGAGGTTGTTCGCCAGAAACCACTGCGAACAAATTGGCACGCCCAGTGGGACTAGTGCATTAGACAATTATCTAATAAAGAACTTCTTAGACAAATTGTTCCTTGCTACGTTGTATGATTCTTAGAAGCGGTAAACTAGCCGTAACCGACGTAGAAAGACCAAAGAGAACAAGAAGAAGAAACATGGCTAACTTGCCAAATACTTCAAACATTCCTGACGAAAAAATACCAGTTTCCAACCCTATCCCTTCGTCAGGAACAATACCAGTGTCTGGCCCTGTTTTAGAACAAATTAGGCCTCCTTTGGGGGATTCCATACCAACGGGTTCAGGATCCCAGAATGTGCCTAGTTCTTCCACCATAGGACAAGCCAGACCCCTTGGAACCCCTCCCCCTGGAGGAAATACATTCAGGCCATATCTGAATTATTCTCAGCCTTTGACTGGGAGGGAACAACCATATGGAATGCCAACTTCAATGATGGCAAGCCTACATAATTCGTCACCATTATTCTCTGATGTTATGGTTCAAGTGTCATCACCATTGCAGGGATCAGGATATGGTGGAAATGGAAATAGAATGAATCAAATTCCACCAGGTTTCCATATGCCTGCTATGACAAACCATTCTGCACAAGTAATTCGTCAACAGATGGATGAAAGCAATCATGATATGGTGCAGGCTTTGACACAACAAATGGGAGAAGTGTTCAATCCCTTAATACAAAACACTACCCAAACAAACCAAATATTGGCAGAACAGATGGCACGCATTGCTGACTTTTTTGGAGTCCCGCAAGCACAGCAAAGAATGCAATTAAATCAGAATCCTGCCAATAGGGCTGTCGAAGAGGAACTTACTATAAACCAAAGGCCATTGGGGAACCCTCATGAAAATCCCAGGGGCCAAGAGGTGGTAGTTGAACAGCCTAATGTCGAAGAGCCTATTCGACAGGAACCAAGAAGGATAATAGTCCAGAGAAACCAAAATGCTGACGAAGTCTTACAGCAGAGAATGCGTTACAATAACATGCCTGTCGAAAATAATATTGCCACCATGGTGGAGAGAATAATGGCACAAAATGGAGTGAACGTAGGATTACAAAGGCCTAGTTATACTTCCCCCTTGTCTGAATTTGTCTTACAACAAGAGTTACCACCAAGGTGGAAAGTCCCCAAATTCACAAAATTCTCAGGGGATACTAGTGAGTCCACCATAGAACACGTGGAACGTTATTTGATAGAGGCAGGAGAGATTGCTAATAATGAGAACTTGAGGATGAAATATTTCCCAAGTTCTTTGACAAAAAATGCTTTCACTTGGTTTACATCACTTCCTGCAACTTCAATTTTTACTTGGACCCAATTAGAGAGATTGTTCCATGAACAATTTTATATGGGACAAACCAAGATAAGTTTGAAAGAGTTGGCAAGTGTCAAAAGAAAATTTTCTGAACCTATAGATGACTATTTGAATAGGTTTAGATTATTAAAAGCCAGATGCTTTACGCAAGTGCCGGAACAAGAACTAGTCGAAATGGCTGCAGGGGGTCTAGATTATTCCATAAGGAAAAAACTGGATACCCAGTACTTGAGAGACATGGCACAACTGGCAGACAGAGTGAGGCAAATAGAAAGACTAAAAAATGAAAAATTTAGATCAAACAAAAACAAGAAGGAAAGAGTGGCCTATGTAGGAATAGTTCAAGAAGATGATTATGACGAAAACGAACCAGTCATTTTCGACCAGCAAGAAATTGATCTTGCAGAATTAAAACAAGGCCCTCCATATTCTTGTAAAGTTTTAGCCCCGTCGAATGGAAAAAATCCAGTCGAAGTGGAAAGGAATGACAGGTTCCCCAAAAGAACCTATACATTCGACGTCACCAAGTGTGATGAGATATTTGATTTATTAGTCAAAGATGGTCAGTTAATAAAACCAGCAGGCACTAAAGAGCCTCCTGTAGACCAACAGAAAAAGAGAGGTTTTTGTAAATACCATAATTTCTTGGGTCATAAAACTTCTCAATGTTACCTTTTCAGGGATCTTGTCCAGAATGCAATCCAAAATGGAAGGCTGAAGTTTGGAGACAAAGGCAAGCAGCAGATGAAGATTGACTCCAATCCCATGCAGGTTGTGGAGGCCAATTATGCTGAACCAGAAATGGTAAACGTGGTCGAAATGGAGATCATGGCAGAAGAAAATTTTGAAATGGTAGAAGTTACTGAAAGCTTCGACACCAACTTCACCATGATAGAAGCTGCTGAAGGTTTCGACACCCATGTCAATGTGGTGGAAGAAGGTGATAATTCTGCTGACCAGGCTGAGGCAAAAGAAGTCAAAGTTTCTGAAGACTTCGACAGTGAGAATGCCACTGAAACTACTGAAGGTTTCGACGGAAGAAATGCAGTCAAAGTGGGAAGAAGCTTCGACAAGAAAAACTGTGAAAGAGATGTTGAGCAAGGGGTGATCTGGGACACTTTGGGAGAGTCAAATGGGAAGTTCGACTTCATGGTGAAATATTCAGCACCACCAAGTTCCAAAACAGATATCAACAAAATCAAACCCACAGGATGGGGAGATTCTTTCAAAAAGGATGACGAAGAGGAGGATGGCAAAACCCTCACTGTCCAAAAAGTGGCCACTGAAGGCCCTGACCAAGAGGAGGTCAAAACAGCAGGGGCTGATGACAATTCCCTCACTGTCGAACCAATAAACAGTGGCACCACCAGAACTGAAGAACATCCTGTCGAAAGGGTTGCACATTGCTGCAAATACATCTATAAGGGCTTACACCCAAAAGGCAATGTGAGTCAGTCAAAGGAGGACATCCCAGAGGAAATCATGCTAGTCGAAAAAATGAACAGATTGAAAATTACAACTGAACAGAGTGCTGGGATTCATATGGTGGAAATCACTCAAAAGGGAGGACCAGACACCAACAAGGGAAAGAAACATCAAGAAAAGCATCAGAAGCTGGTTTACCCAGAAGAGAACGAGAGTCTTGTCGAATTCATCCAGAGGTGTCAAAGGAAAAATGCAGAAGTCATGCTTTGCCCAAGATGCAGTGCTGTATTCGACAAGAAAGCAGCTGATGACTTAGAAGCAGCAGAAAAGACCCAGAGGAAAAGAAATTGGGGAACAGTCCCACCAACCAGAAATGAAAGATTTGACCCAAGAAGAGGGAAGTATCACAGTCAAGGGGTGGGAGAAAGGCGTTTCAACACCTACAAACCATCCAATAGACCCAATGATGACAAATGGGTTCAACCTATAAGGGATGCCCAAGGTCAGAAGAGATGGAAGAGTTTTGAAGTGAACAGGGGTCCCTCATTGGAAGTTAAAAAGGAGGCAAAGCCAAAATACGTCTCTGAAAACTACAAAGGGAAGAATCCTATGTCCAGATCCCAATGGAGAAGATTCCAAAGGCAGAAGAAAATTGGAAAGGAAACTGTGGAACACAAAAAGGTTGGGCAAAAGGAGGCTGAATCAAGCAAATGTGTGCAGATCACAAACAAGGGGATACCCCTGGCAGAAAAAGAAACCCCTCAGAAGAATGGATCTAGTGACACCACAGAAATGCAGAAAACAAACAACAGAATGCCAGTGGACGAAGAAGTCACAGATGAATTTAGTTCAGAATCAGATGCCTCTTTCGACGTAACCTGCAATGTGGTTTCTGTGCTGCCCAGAGATTATGACAGGATAATGGAAGTCGAAGATGAAGAGGATGACATGGCAGACGACAGCATAGGCTTGAAGCCCGTATGCTACTACATAATGAACAATGGCTGTGTCGAAGAGCAAAATGCTTTCTTCGAAAAGCCAGATGATGCAATGAAGGCTCACTTGAAGCCTCTCTTCATAAAAGGGAAGGTAGAAAACGTGGGGGTCAACAAAATTCTGATAGATGGTGGAGCAGCTGTAAATTTAATTCCTCATTACATGATAAAGAGGATTGGGAAAGATGACTCCGACACTAAGCCTCACAATATGGTGTTGTCCAACTATGAAGGTAAAGTAGGAACAACACTGGGAGTAATACAACTAAACTTGACTGTAGGATCCATCACCAGGCCTACCATGTTTGTGGTGATAGCATCAAAGGCAAATTACAACTTACTGTTGGGAAGAGAATGGATCCATGGGATTGGGGCTGTACCATCCTCCATGCATCAAAGGATAGCAATCTGGAGGCCAGATGGGATTGTCGAAAACATAGAAGCAGATCAGAGTTACTTCACAGCTGATGTGAACAACGTCACTGGTCGTAACTTCGACAAAAATCTAGCCCACATAGCACCATGCAATCCTGCTGCTTTCGACTTAACAGCTTCCGACAATGCTTACTGTTCCATGTACCTCCATCCTACGCATGGCTTCCAGTGGGATAAAGAAGTAATTGGGGAGACAAACTACACTTGGGGAACTGCCCATGTCAACCCAACTGGATGGGGGAGTGAATTCAGTGAAAATGACTGAAGTTTCAGCAATGGAAAGGATTTCGGCTTATATAGCCGAAAAACAACTCAGAACGGCCCTTGAGGCTGAAGTTAGAAATATGGCTGTCGAAGCCAGCACTCAGGTTGTCGAAGAACAACATCCTCAAGAAAATATTGAGGAACAACATGCAAATCAGAGTTTTGAAGAAGACACAAATGGTGAATGGCAGAATCAAAGACTTAATGCCATTTATGATGACGAACCTTTGGGGTTCGAAAAGGATCCAACCTCAACCAATATGAAAATGGTGGCACAGGACCCTTTAGAGGAGATTAATTTGGGACTGGGGGCAGAGAAAAGGCCCACTTACATCAGTGCCAAGTTGAATCCTCAACTCAGAGTCGAAATAATCCAACTGCTGAATGAGTTTAAAGACTGCTTCGCTTGGGACTATGACGAAATGCCTGGTTTAGACAGAAGTTTGGTGGAATTGAAGTTGCCAATACTGGAAGGGAAGAAGCCAATAAAGCAGACCCCCAGACGCTTTGCACCAGAAATTCTGTCGAAAATCAAAGAAGAAGTCGAAAGGCTTCTAAAATGCAAATTCATCCGTACAACAAGGTATGTCGAATGGATTGCTAATATCGTTCCTGTGATTAAGAAAAATGGCACATTAAGGGTGTGTATTGATTTTAGAGATCTAAATTCAGCCACCCCTAAGGATGAGTATCCTATGCCAGTGGCAGAAATGCTAGTAGATTCTGCAGCAGGCCATGAGTATTTAAGTATGCTTGATGGCTATTCTGGTTACAACCAGATTTTCATTGCTGAAGAAGACGTTCCAAAAACAGCTTTTCGTTGTCCAGGAGCAATAGGAACATATGAGTGGGTAGTCATGCCCTTTGGTTTGAAAAATGCTGGAGATACTTACCAAAGGGCTATGAATTCTATTTTTCATGATTTCATCGAAACATTTATGCAAATTTATATAGATGACATTGTGATTAAATCTGCTTCAGGCTTGGACCATATTAACCATCTTCGACAGTCCTTTGAAAGGATGAGGAAGTTTGGTTTGAAAATGAATCCTCTTAAATGTGCTTTTGGTGTGCAGGCAGGGGACTTCTTAGGCTTTGTGGTCCACAAGAAAGGGATTGAGATTAATGAGAACAAAGCTAAAGCAATAATGGAAGCAAAAGCGCCATCGACAAAGAAGGAATTGCAGTCTCTACTAGGGAAAATCAACTTTCTCAGAAGGTTCATCTCCAACCTTAGTGGAAAGACTCAGGCCTTCTCACCTCTGCTTCGACTGAAGAAGGAAGGATTCACTTGGGGGCAAGAGCAGCAAGATGCCTTCGACAAGATCAAGGAGTATCTGGCAAATCCTCCAGTCCTAATATCTCCTTGTCGAAAAAGGAGCATGAGGCTTTACATATCAGCGTCTGACAAAACATTAGGAAGTATGCTTTGTCAAGAAGATGAACATGGCGTCGAAAGAGCCATTTATTATCTCAGCAGAGTCTTAAATGATGCTGAAACTAGATATAGTATGATAAAGAAATTATGTTTGTGTGTATATTTCTCTTGTATAAAATTGAAGCATTATATAAAACCCGTTGATGTACATATATCTTCTCATTTCGACGTAATAAAACATATGTTGTCTAAGTCTATTCTACATAGTCGAATTGGAAAATGGGCTTTAGCCTTGACTGAGTATTCTTTAAAATATATGCCTCTAAAAGCTGTTAAAGGGCAAGTAGTTGCTGACTTCATAGCTGACCACTCCATACTTGGAGATGAGACAAATTATGTCGAAAAAGAGCCTTGGAGGTTATATTTTGATGGTTCCAGTCATAAAAATGGAACAGGTGTTGGGGTATTAATTATTTCTCCCAATAAAATTCCAACAAAGTTCAAGTATAAAATAGAAGGATTCTGTTCAAATAATGAGGCAGAATATGAAGCTTTAATTGCTGGACTTGAAATTTTGTTGGAACTGGGGGCAACAGAGGTCGAAATAATGGGTGACTCTGAGTTGGTGATAAAACAATTGACGAAAGAGTATAAATGTGTCAAAGAAAATTTGATCATGTACTTTGTGATAGCCAACAGACTCCTCAAAAGATTCGACAGTGTAGTCTTTAGACACATTCCCAGATTAGAAAATCAAGAAGCAAATGACTTGGCTCAGTTGGCTTCAGGGTATAAAGTGTCGAAGGAAAATCTGATGAAGGTTGTCGAAGTGAGAGGCAAAGTCTTATCCACCAAATTGTCCCCATCTGATTTGGAGACAATGAGATTGGGATATGGTGATAAAGAAAACTTTGAGATTTTCAATGTAGGTGATCTAGAAGTTGGAGATTGGAGAAAACCCATCAAAGATTATTTACAAAATCCAAATCAGACAGTCGAAAGAAAGATAAAGTACAGAGCTATAAGTTATGTACTCTTTGGAAATGAACTGTTTAAAAAGACTGCAGAAGGAGTTCTACTAAAATGCCTAGGAGAGACTGAAGCTTATATAGCTTTGTCGAATGTACACAGTGGTGCATGTGGTGCTCACCAAGCAGGACATAAGATGAAATGGCTATTATTTCGACAAGGAATGTATTGGCCAACCATGTTGAAAGACTGTGTCGAATTTGCAAAGGGTTGTCAGGAATGTCAAATTCATGCAGGCATACCTCATGTGCCAGCAAATGAGTTACATTCCATTATAAAGCCTTGGCCATTCAGAGGTTGGGCTTTAGATTTGATTGGTGAAATTCGACCAGCCTCTTCAAAAGGGCAGAAGTACATTTTAGTAGGAGTAGACTATTTCACTAAATGGATTGAAGCCATACCTTTGACGAATGTAGATCAGGAAGCAGTCATAGACTTCATCCAGAAACACATAATGTATAGGTTTGGAATACCAGAGACTATAACCACAGATCAAGGATCTGTGTTTACTGGTAGAAATATGCAGGCATTTGCAAGGGAGACAGGTTTTAAGTTGTTGACTTCGACACCCTATTATGCCCAAGCAAATGGTCAGGTCGAAGCAGCCAACAAAGTTGTAATAAACCTGATAAAGAAGCATGTGGGTAAAAAACCCAGAAATTGGCATAAGACCCTGGATCAAATCCTTTGGGCTTGTCGAACATCTCCTAAGGAAGCAACTAATTCTACCCCATTTAAATTAACCTATGGACATGATGCAGTATTGCCTGTCGAAATCTGTTTACAGTCAATACGAATTCAAAGACATCATGAGATTCCATCTGAAATCTATTGGAGTATGATGATGGATGAATTGGTTGATTTAGACAAAGAAAGGTTGTGTGATTTAGAATTAATAAGAAGGCAGAAAGAGAGAGTTGAAAAGTTTTATAACAAAAAAGTAAAATTCAAAGCCTTTTTAGTAAATGATTTAGTTTGGAAAGTAATCTTGCCCATGGAGAAGAAAGACAGAGTGATGGGAAAATGGTCCCCTAAATGGGAAGGACCTTTCAAAATTCTAAGAGTTTTTTCCAATGGTGCGTACGAAGTCGAAGAAATAGGAAAAGACAGAAGAGTGCTGAAAATAAATGGGAAGTACTTAAAGAAGTATAAACCAACATTGCAGGAAATAAAAATAGGAACAAATTAAAATTGCAAACGAAACTTGTCTTCGCCAAACAAATGGCGTGAAATAGCATTACATATAAAAGTGCTAAGAGAAAACATCCTGGAACAAATAAAATCCCTAAGTTCTATTGCAAAACTACTGTCGAAGGAAGGTAGCTTTGAGTTCGTCGAATTTTTTCTTTTGAAGTTAGATTCGACGCTCGCAGAGACTCTTGCTGACAGTCATTTCTTCAATTTCCCTGTGAAGTTGTTGGGCTGTTTCTGCATGTTGTAGCCCCTTCTGGAGTTCACTGTCTATTGCTTCTTGATTTGGTTGTTGGAGAGAGGCCTGGCGTTCTTTTTCTTGAAGGATTTTCCTTTGAAGATCAGCAATCTGGGCCTGGTAAGCTCGAATATTGCTTTCACACTCAGCAGCAGCCTTAGTGTATTCGTCAGAAAGTTTATTCAGCTCTGAAATCTTTTCTGTCGAAGAAGCCACTGTGTTCCATTCTGAAACTTGCTCTTCAGACTTGGCTGTGATTTTTTGGGAGTATTCTTTTTGTCGAACCAGATCAGCACTAACAGAATCAATTAAGGATATTAAATCCATCACCAAACGGCTTTCCTCAGTCGAAGCCTCCAACAAATTGGCACTTTTCAGGAGCTTCTTCAGATCATATTGGGCAGAAGCATTCTCAGCCAAGACTTCAAACAGGTCAACTCCAAGGATTCTTGTCTTGATCTCATCCATAATGACATTGATTGGTTGAAGGTCAGAAGTGGCCCCTGAAGCTGTCGAACCACTGGGAGAGGAGTCTTGGAAGTTATACCTGGTGTCGAGCAAGGCTTTTAAATATTCAAAGGGTTTTCTAACCTTCAAGCTCTCAATCTCTTCGTGTGACAAGCTTGTCGAATTAGTACCCACAGAAGTTTCAGCAGGAATTTTTGTTGGAGAAGGATTGTGTTGAGAAGTGCCTCCAATGCTCAAGTTGACTCCTGGTTGATTCGACAGAGTGACCTCCTCTTCGACATTTTCTTTGTCAACTATGTTGGTGTCAGTTGGATCTGGAGTGTGTGCATCCTGAGCAATGGCATCTTCGTCAGTTTCTGGTATAGCAGCTGGTGGTGGAAGTGGTGCATCTTGATCTGGAACTATTTTTTCTACAGTGAAGTCTGGTCGAAGAGGAGAGTTGTTTCCAGAAGATTCAGAATCACTGAGGTCAAATTCATCCAAGGTTTGAGGTCCATGGACACCTGCATCTGGAGTGGCATCATCTTGGAGTCTTTCAGCCAGAGTCCTCTCAGAATTAGAAGGGGCATGCTCTTCTTGGATTATAGAAGTCTCTTCGACATCAATGACAACCTTCAGAAAATATCAAAGAAAGTCATAAGATCAAGATACGTGCAGTTAAGACTAAAGATATTGTTTGTCGAAGTGATTACCTGAGGGATTTCAGTATGTGCACTTGAGTCTCCACTTTTTTCACTCCTTGTGGGAATTTTGTTGACTGGACTGGCAGGTGGAGTTCATCTTTGGACTATAGATCTTTGAGAGGCTACTGTTTTAATTCTTAGACCTTTGTTTCTTTTCAAAGGTTGGGGTTCAGGGGATTTGTCCTCAGACTCTTCGACGCTTTCTTCCTTTTCTTCTGGTTTCCTTTTCTTTGCTGGGGTACGAGTTACCTACAAAAAAAAAGGGGGAGAAGTGTTCAGTATAAGAAAATATGAAGTACATAAATAAGGAGGGATGCTCTGTTTTTGTCGAAACCTTCTTGACAGTTGTAGGAGATTTTTCGACTGTTTTAGAAGAGGTTCCTTCGCCAGCAGTCTTCCTGACAATTCTAACAGCTGAAAAAGAAAGGTTGCATGAACATTTATATAATAATAAAAAGAGTTAGAAGCAAAAAAGAAGAATGTAATTTCTTCGACACCTTCAAGAATGGGTTCGTCTACAGTAACATGTTCTATCCCAATATGAAGGTGCCCAGTGAAGTTGTGCAGATGATACTTCGTCGCAACCACGCGTTCGGCAGGTTTTTTGTTTCTTTCACGGAGCAGTTTTAAATCAGATCCACACACAAACCAATCTGGAAATGGAGGACACAAGGCCACTCCAAATTCTGCAGAAGGGAGTGGAGGGAATTTTGGAGGAAAAGTTGTGAATGCAAAGTCATAGTGTGCGTGTGGTGGAAGAGATGAAGGAAACCACAACTTATTTAATTTCTCTGTGAGTTTGTATTTTAAAGATACTGCTGCTCCAGCTATGGTTCGACGAAGATCATCAGGCCTGTAAATAGTTTCAAAATACTTTTGAAACTTTTGAACTTCTTTGATATGCTGATCTGTACCTTTTTTCTTCTTGTCCTGCACAAAGGTAAAAGCATTTGTCAGAAGAGTAGTGAAGGTTGCTACGTCGAAAAATCTGTGGATGTAATATTCCTTCCACCAGACGTCGAATTCTTCAGTACAAAGGAAGTTTGGTAGAAAAATGGTGGGATAGACCTCCAAAGTTGGGTCGAAAAACTTGTTGTACAGCTCTAAACTTTTGTCGAAGTGATGAAATGAGTTATAGAAAATGATAGCACCTTTCTTATGGTAGATAGGCTTCGTCTTCGTCTGAATTAATCCAAACTGCCTAGCTACCAAATTGGGTTGGTACACAATGAGGGATACCTTTGTGTTGTTAAGGCTATGATGGGAGAAAAAGTGCCTGGGCATGAGAAAAGCTTCCCAAATGGAGATGTAGGAGTCTTCATCTTTCTGGTTCTCCACTGGGAGTCTTCTGGTAAACCATCTTGGGCCTACTTGTCTGTTGGCGAATGGTGCCATTGAAGGGGAAAATTTGTAGCGTTTGGCGAACATCATGATGTAGCCAGTGAATGCTTGTTGAAGGCTTGTATTATCATCTGTAGGGGTCAGTTGAACCAGCCTAGGCCATTCGACACGCCTTTCTTTTACTGCATCTTCGACGACGGGCATTTTGATGGGGATGAAGTTTTCAAAAGTGGCATTCAGCCATAATTGTAGGAGCCAAAAAGGGCCTGTAAGACTAATGTTACCTTTGTCCTTAAGGGTTTTGAGGTTGCTTACACTCTCACTTAAGGATTCATAGAGGTTTGCCAAAAGAAGTTCACTCAGGCAGAATGCAACTCCATTATGAAGCTGATTAGCCATAATGATAAAACTTCTGGCCACCTGAAGGGACCTTGTACAGAATACAAATTTGGACAACCACAGGCTAAGGAAGGCAATGTGCTCTATGTCAGAGACTTCTTCATTGTTTTCACCTTGGTGATGGGCTATGAAAACAGAATACCCAGCATGCTTTGTGTCGAAGCCTATGGGATCCTTGTTCAAATGTTCAGGGTTAAAGATTTCCCCTAAAGGACTAAGGCCAGTTATGGCTGCTATGTCGAATAGGGTGGGAGTCACCATTCCACAGGGTAAGTGGAAAGTATTGTAAGTGCTATCCCAAAAATATAAGGAGGCTAACAGCATGTTTTGGCAATAACGGGGACCCTCTTTCGACAATTGAATTAAGTCATAAATGTCAGTTTTCTTCCAAAATTTCTCTTTAGCTTTTTCAATCCTAGTAAGCCATGCTAGGTAGTCAGAGGGATCTTTCGTCAAAGGGGGATTTCTGAAAATCCTATTTTGGTTTAGATAAGACAGATCTATTTCTGTCGAAGCCATAAGGACTTCAGGTTCTTTTGATGAGGCTTCGACAGGTTTAGGGTTTTTGTTAGCAGCTATGGGTTTGGAAGCAGAATAACAGGGATAAAATTCTTTTAAACGGTTAGGGTCCACAGTGGGATCAAAAATAGGACCTAACATAGCATGATGAACTCCAGAAACAGAAATGGGAATCATTACCTGTGACTTGTAAATGCTTGCCTTTTCCCTTTCATTTGGGGGTTCTGGAAAGTACTGTTGGTGTTGTGTTTGTGTAGGCCCAGACAGTACGTGAGCAGGAGGAAGATCCATAGTCTTCTTGGTCTTCTTTGCGCTGCGGCCAGTAGTAGTCTTTGGGGGAGCCATTGATTTGATGGAGAGTTTGAAAGAACAAAAGCTTGGAAGGTCTTGAAATGGAGTCTTACGTTTGGGTAAGAGAAGAGTTTGAGAAGATGGAAAGTGTGAAATGTTGTTGAAAGTGGTATTTATAGAGGATGAAATAAATGACAAATAATTAAAAAAGGAAAATGAAAAGATTTTCAGTTGGGAAGTGGAGACGTGCGTTTTTGATCCATTGGTGGAAGTTAGAAAGTGGCAGTTGGTAGGGTGCCATGATTTACCTACAATATAGGGTTATGGGAGATTGTGTAAAAACGTGGGCTAGGTGTGACGTTTTCATAAAGTGGAAATCATGATGTTTTCTTGGGACTCAACAAAATCACTTTACAATAAATGCAACTGACAGGAAGTCAAAGGTCACTTCGACAGCAAAAGATATTTCTCCAAGGATAGTCGAAAACATCTTTGCTGGGGGGCAATTTGTAAACCCATAATTTCGACAAGACTGAAATTAAGGGCTTGAGGTCACCTTTGTCGAAGGACAATCAAAGGAAGAGGATTCAAGAATTGCTGACAAGGTTCAAAACTCCATTATTTCGACAGAAATACAAATAGTGGTCTGGCAGAATAAAGTTGGAAAGTTATTTGTAGCTAAGTGTTTGACAGAAGATGTTCTTTCAACGATTTCGACAGAAGAGGATGTTTGACAAAAGAAAGTGTTTGGCAAGTACTGAAGAGTTTTGTTTCTTCTTTAAAGGGCTTCGACAGTCTGAAGAGTTACAAGGTTTCGTCACCAAGGAAGGGAATTCAAATTCAAAAGGTTGTAACCTTTGGCAGTTTGGACACTTGGAAGTTTCAGAGAAGAGAATTGCATGCAGGCTGACACTTGTCATTTAGTTATAGTTTTTCCGTTCTAAGCAGTTATTTTGTTTGTATATAAATAAGATAGTTTGTGTTTAGAATAGGTGTGTGAAAATTGATACAAAATTCCTGTGAAAAAACTCTAAGTACCCAGTGTGAGAGAAAATGAGTCTAAGATTTGGAACAATGTACGTTTGAACACCAGTTATATTTCAAAGTCATTTAAATTACTTGTTCATTTATCAAGTTTAATGTCATTTTCAAGCTTTATTTATTTTTCTGCAAGTTTTTAGCCTTCGACATTTCTTTTTATTCTTGTTTAAAATCTTTACTTTATCTCATTTTAAACTTAAAGCTTTACTTTACTTGTAAAAATCAAAGTTTTTAATACTTTGACAATTTTGACAAAACAAACCACAAATCAATCATCAATTCTAAGAGTATTTCGACAGAACTAATGCACATGTATCCCAGGACTTGTTTGGTTGGTCCTGCACGTAACCCAGTTTTCTGAAGAGATTGGTTAACCAGAGGTTGTTCGCCAGAAACCACTGCGAACAACGATGTAGTCATTGATGTCATCAACAATTTCAATAATTGATGTTAGAATAGCTCGACACTGTAGAAAATCTAGATTTGTGTAATTCTGAATTAGATTTGGATAAGTAGTTGCAACGATTGACTGAAATATAATCATTTCATCCTTTAAAGAAATGAATTAATATTAAAAACCCAAAATATTAATGTAAATAAGAATTGTGATTGACGAAGCCGACGTGTAAGATTGATTCCACTCTATGCAATCTGATTGGGCGAGTGATGGCATAAGGCTTCATCTACGCGGTTCTTTCCTCCCTCATTTTTTTTTTGTAAATAAGAATTATTCACCAAGATATTTTCCTTAATCACCAAGACAAGACAAGACTCCAAAACGTACTTGTAAAAAAGTAATAAAATCCTAACTACGTAAACGCCAATCCTCATAAACCGCTTTCACTTTTTTTTCTTCTTCTACACTAACCCCGTTCAATCAATCACCACCATCATCTTCTTTCTCCATGGACGTTCTACAAGAACAAGACTCATTAAACCAACTTGATTGGGAATCTATCCTCCATGATTTACCAGAGCTTGAAGCCGACGATATTTTTCAGGAGGAAATTAATCCTTCTGATTCGGTCGCAGACGCTCCCTCGCCAAATTTATATCTGTCGAAGATTGAGAATTTGCTCATGACAGATTTCGACGAAGGTGAGAGAATCGCGCCACCGGACTCCGACTATGATAAGTTTCTGGAGGAGATTCTCGTTCAGCCGCTCCCTCAATCGGATGAAAGTTCGACTCTTTCCGATAAAGACAGAGTTGATCCATTAACTCCCGAAGAGGTTCCTCATGAACCCGTCTCAAAGAATCAAATAAGGTAAACATATGTTTATGTAAACAATTCTCAGATTATCCGTTTCAATTTCATGGCGCCTGATGCGGTGATTAGGGTTCTAAAGAGATGTTTTTGGTATCCAATTTTCAGGCAGATGAGGAACAGGGATGCTGCTGTGAAATCGAGAGAGAGGAAGAAGATGTATGTGAAAAACCTTGAGAGCAAGAGTAGGTATTTTGAAGGGGAATGCAGAAGATTGGAGCATTTGCTCCGGTGCTGTTATGCTGAGAACCATGCTTTGAGGTTATGTTTGCAATCACGTGGTGCATTTGGTGCTTCCATGACCATGCAGGAGTCTGCTGTGCTCTTGTTGGGTAAGCCTTGCAATTGCAAATCTTATTTCCTCTGTGTCTTTTCCTATTTTACTTGCCATTTTTTGGTAAGTCTAATTGAATAGATTGAAGTAACACCCTGTGGAAGATAACAGTGACTTTGCTTGATTGATTTGGTTTCACTATTGCATGTTGTGGTTGTTTGGCCTAAAAAAATTAGCTTATTTTCGAATGAATGTATCTTCTGCTAATGCTCTATGGTTTCATCTATTTGCTTATAGTAGTTTCCAAGCTATAACCTTAATCTTCAATGACTAAGTTTATACAAATAAGTTTATGCGAATCGCCTAGGTATAATAAGCTTTTTTTTAACCTTCAAATTATTCCTTTCTTTGCCTAAGTCTCATAACTGCCATATTTTCTTTAGGTTCTGTGGATCAAATGATAAAAATGTCTTAAGGTTATTTTAGTTAACTTTGCAGAATAGAGGTATCGAGTGAATTCAGTTTTTGTTTAGCAATGTTATCAATAGCGTGCTACAGCACTGTAGCAAAGCGGCCCCTGGCCGCCGCAAGACACATAGTATCAGAGCAATTTAGTGTAGTGGCTGTTGTAGTGCCACACTTTATAATAAGATCTAAAATTAAAATTCCTAAAAATCCCTTAAATTTAAATGTTAAAGCTTTTTTGATTGGGCTATTCTAGGAATTTTGCAATTAAAAAAACATGGTACCAATGTTTTGGGTTTTTCCTCTTTCACTATCTCATTCGTGCCATAATATTTAACATCCCGCTATAGCGTTTTTGAGTTCGGCTGCTATCCAAAGTGACATCAATTATTAGGCTTGTGTCTAAATGGAAAAACTGTGGGACGAATGTATGAAAATTCACATAACCACTTGTTGGTCTTTTTCATGAAATTCTACCTCTATTTGTTGCAATCTTGATATCAATGATGTTCAGGCTTTTGTGTTTAAATGGAATAACTGTGGGTCATATGTATAAAATTCACATAACCACTTATTAGTCTTTTTCATGAAATTCTACCTCCTTTTGTTGTAATCTTGATATGCGTGCTTATGCAAAATGCATATAAAACATGGATATTCGAAAACACTCGGAAAATCCCTTATGCATGCTAAATAAATAGAAAACCATTTTAAAATATCAATTCTAATGTTGACATCATTCAAAGAGAGTTTAATGAAGCTGCTCTAATGGAGTTCATGTTAGTTAGATTATCATTTGTTTAGGAATATTGATCATATTAATGTTGCAGAATCATATTAATGACGCTTCTCTAATGGAGTTCATGTTAACTAGATTATCACTTGCCTACAAATATTGATCATATTAATGTTGTAGAATCCCTGCTGCTGGGTTCCCTGCTATGGTTCATGGGCATCATGTGCCAATTCAGTCTACCCCATTTACTGTGGCTTACGGTGTTACCTCCAAGAGAAAACATGAAACACAAAGGTCTAAGAAGGGTGGCTCTGAAAAGTCCAAGTAGTAATATAAAGTATTTCCTGAAGCAGTCGTTTGTAAAGAGTAGAAGATGCCAAGCTTCAAGAACGAAGATGAAAGATGATTTTATCGTATTCTAAAAACTTTTGAAGCGGGGCCTTATAGATGTTCCTATTTATTCCTTATTTCTTTGCATTTTCTTTCTCTCTTTTTGTCTTATTGAACTTTTAGACGGTGTCCTAGTTACAAAAAATATGTAAACCAAACATGTTGTGATGCTTTTGATATGGAATTATCAGCTGCTGTATTATGTTCTTTGAACTTACCACAGGATCATATATGTTTGTTCTGCCTATTTGAAACATGGAAGCTGTTTTTTATGTAGCAGCTAAGACCACTTTTATTTATTTATTTATATTATTATTGATTCTTAGAAAGGATAGCTTTTCAATCAAAATATCTCTTGGAACATTGTAGCCAATTAAAAAACCCAAAGCCACCATGGAATCTCTTCTATGAAGCACCATCCATCATCAAAACCTCTAACATTGAATACAGCCGATGCAGACTACACCCCTATAAACCGTCCACCATTCACTAATTTCTCCTTTAACCTTCTATCTTCCCATCCTACATTAAACCACAATATTACTATCTTCTGTTACCATAAAGTCCACTCATCCGTGCATGCTTAGAACCTCCTTTCAGCATCACAGCCATTGAGGTTTCACTTTGTGCCCTGTTTTTAGTTTTTCTCCGATACATTGAATTTCATTCCCCTGCACAAAGTGAACCTACAACTCCCGGTGACTGTGATGTTGTCATCACCACTAGAGCTGATTTTGTGAGATTCGGAATGAGTTCTGACCAGTTGGTAGTACTTGTTGTGGAGACTAGGGGAATGAAGCATATGCAACTTGAAGTCTTGATCATACTACCTTCTCCTCCACCACTTCTTCAAAATAGTTTAAGTCATAATTAACCAAATGACAAGAAATGTAGTTGGCACACAAGAGAGGTTGGCTAAACCATGGCTAGGTAGTGATTATCATAATGAATTGAGATTCATCATATTAAACAGGGGTTTATCATAATGAATCTATATCTGATATAAGATCTACGCACATACATTAGAGATTCATATTGATTGAGTTGAGATACAACTCACATGTATAGTAAGATTATAATCACCAGACACCTCAACTATACCTCTTTGCAGTTCAATATGGCTTGTTGGCTAGCTTCAGTTTGCTTTCTCTAGCATAGCATTATTGATAATTCTATACTTGTGATCAGCTATCTATTCTCCTTAATTATTTTTGTTACTGGTTGTTCTTCACTTCTCGGTCATTATAACTATTCTGATTTAATGTTATATTTTTAATTGCATGAACTCGATAATACAAATGTTTAATTTTACATTGCTAGATTTTTTGTTGTTCTATATTATGAAATTTTGTATTGTAAAAGTAAAACTGGTGAAGAAGAGCTTTGTGAAGCCTTGGTTTTGCACAAAATGTATATAGCCAGAATAAAATGACAAATCCTCATGATGTACAAATTTTATTCTATTCTCTCTCAATTTGATGTATGCCTTACTGACTATATTCTGCATTCTGGTTTTTCACTATTGAACTGCAATTATCTTTGATCTTGAAATCAACCTCCCTGTCACCTTCTTTCCCCCACAGCAACAAGTACAGACCCATGATGACAATAAATGAACCTATGATGCTGAAAATTTTATGAGAATTGAATTTTAGAATTATAACTAATTATGCTAAAAAAATTATTCAATGATAAAACTGCAATTCATTTGCTTTTTATTGTGAAAAGAACTATGAGTCATTGCATGTTACCTGCCCAAATAAAGTTTTTCACCAAAAATAGAGAATGATAGAATTGCCACAAATATGGTGCTAAGAGGGTTAAACATTGTAACAAAAACTGGTCCTTTTTTATCAGTACACCATAGTTGAATGTACATCAACAAGCCACTAACAATAATTCCCTGTCATTAATAATAGATAAAGTTAGAATTCAAGATTTTGTAGTACTTGTTTATGACATGATTATAATACTTAACCCCATATATTGTGGAACATAAGTCAATATTTAGCCCAATAATCCATGCTGTATGGTTATTATGTTCTGCTATCACAGTGAAAACAGCTGATTGTGCTGCTCCTATAAAACACATCCATGTAGTGAGTGATAATTGAGCGGGGTATCTTTTTAGAGTGGATGCCTGAAATTTCCAATTCCAAGCATGATATTAGACTTGTAACAATTTCTGACTTCAAAAAATGTATACATAAAACTTACAAAAACTAATGCGTAGTTAAGGTAAGAACCTGCATAATGTACCATATAGACCATGTAACACAACATGAAATTGTAAGAAGTGAACCCTTTAACTCGCTCGCATTAACGGAATTATCACTTTTTATTTGAATATTAATTAGAGGACGCCACAAATTGCTCATAATAGGTCCTTTGTATAGTGTCATGGTCATAACACCGGTTAAGGATATGAAGGTCCCGAGCACTTTTGCTACACCGTGAAGATTTCGAATATCAAGAACCTCAAACCCGAAAGCCACTGCAATAATGAAGGTAAGGGAAGCTATGCTGTTGACCATGGAAGAAATAAATGTTGGAGAAGTGTACTTCAAGCTTGCAAAGTACATATTCAGAGTCAAACTTACCCTGCAATTTTATACAAATCATGTTTTCATACTTGTGTATACATAAAGTGTAATAACATGGATTTTGTTAATCATTTCTACTTACCCTAAGACTGAAAGCACAAAAAACTCCATAAAAAGAGAAAATGTCAGCTTTGGTCTTACATTTCTGCAAGAAAAACGATTGTCAGGAGATTAATTGAAATGACTTAAGTGCTAAATTTGACACTAACATCCAATGTGTATGCATGTACCTTTCTAGAAAGTATGCAAATGGAAGCATCACAAACCCAGCGACAACATGGCGATAGGTAACATACACGTAAGGACTCATTCCATGGTTGAAGGAAGCATCAGTGATAAAATATAACAATGTATAACCCAACTGGCCTAATACCATGACCAAGTGTGGCTTGAAATCTTTGTCCATAAGTGATGATGAGCTTATTTAGAACCTCTCAACAAGTTCAGCACATGCACTTTTATATAAGTATTTTTTTTCTTGAGATTCACTTTTATATAAGTATTGATAACCCTGATTGATGTGTATATTTTCTTGAATAATTAAATTTGTGGTCGAATAAGAATTAATTAAATCAGCTCTGCAGTTTCACAAATTTTTTTAGCACCTATATATTCAACCTTAAATAACATTGATCGATGAGTACTTTCTTGAATAGTTTATTTGATGAGTATTTTCTTGAATAGTTTATTTGCAATCGAATTAACCATAGGATCACTGCATTTTCCCTTCATTTGCAATTGGTTGTGCATGAAGTTGTTGTATTTGAATCTATGTATACCATGTGTCAATCTGTCTCTTGGCACCTCATACTTCATTAAATAGAATTAAAAATAGAGGGGAAAAAAAAGGTAGTACAATGTTAGAATTGCCAAAAGCCAAGACTGCCAATGTTTGAACCAACCACTGTGAAGAAGCAAACTCTATATGCGCATCATAAGCCAAAAGAAGTAGTGATTTGTGGAAAGTTTGCTTCTCACTCCGAGGCCACTATCACTCTGCTCTTTGAGATTTATCAAGTCCAAGAAACCTACTACCAAAACATGTTAGAAAACATATATAAGATGAGTTGAAAGCTAAAGGAGGAATTGGCTACTGATGATGAGTTGAGAGCTAATGGAAGAATTGACAATAACTTGAGATTTTATTTTGCCACACTAAAATCTAACCTGACACCGCCAACGCTGTTCACCGTCAGTTGAAGAAGTACACATGCTATGTGAGAGGTAAGTTGATTGATTACTCCCCTCGGCACATTAACGCTCTCGTGTATCCAACATAGAAAAGGGATATCTATGACTGAAAGGATGTGTTAGGCTATCCTTGAGGAGTTCTGTACCCCTGGGGTTGAGTGGGTAGTCGTACAAGGGAAGTCCCTAAGGATTAGGACTTGAGAGATGCGCCATATCCTAAGGCTTGGCGTCTTTTATTATGAACATTTTAGAGTCCTCATCCAATCAATCAGAGTTTATTGTTAAGAGGTGTCACGCTCTAATGGCCATTTTAAACCAAGAGCCAATGGATGAGGGTTGCTGATTGATGTTAATATCAAACTAGTGTTCTAGTTTGATCCGCATAAATAACACCAATTAAAATTGAATAAAACAATATTAAAATTGTATTTTAATAACATAGTATGAAAAATTATTTTGTAAAAGTTAAAATATATAAAGTAAACTAAAAACTTATAAAGTAGTTTAAGAAGAGTATTTACCAAAATAGTTTATTATTTTCAAAAGAAATACATTTTAAAAATATAAACAAAATTGTATCAATTTTTAAAAGAAAGACATCAATAATATATATTACAATTATTCATATTTTATCTTTAAAATTATTCTATTTCAAATTTAAAAAAATCAAAATAAAAATATGAGATACATATTGGTCTAGTTACCCTTGCATTCACACAGTAATGGTGTCTTATCCGTGTGTTCACACTGATTTTGGCTTGGTTACACGTGTGTCCGCACGATACTAATGAGTTACCCGTGCGTCCGTACGGTACACATGTGTTACCCGTACGTTCACAAAGATTTTGATCTAGTTACTCGTGCGTTCACACGGTACTGGTGTGTTATCCATGTGTGCATATAGATTTTGGGGCGTGCATAGAGATTTTAGGGTACTTATGTGTTACCTGTTGGTTCATACAGATTTTGGGGTACTGATGTATTACCCGTGCGTTCACACCGATTTTGACCTGGTTATCCGTGCATTCACACAATACTGTTGTATTATTCGTGCATTCACACTTATTTTGGTATGTTTACCCGTGCATTCACATTTATTTTGGTATGTTTACCCGTGCGCTCACACGTTACTGGTGTGTTACCCGTGCGTTTACATAGTACTGGTGTGGTACATACGCTTATGCTTTTAAATTATAATAAAAATATTAATAAGAAAAATCTATTATTTTGAAAATTATGTTATTAATGTGTTTTATTATCTTTAATGTGAAAATATATGTATTAATGTGAAAATATATTTTTTATCATTATTATTGATATATTATTATAAATTGAAATTATAATTGAAAATATATGTATTAATGTGTTTTATTATCTCTAACTCACAACAATCTTTTTTTTATAAGCAATATTGATTGATTAGAGGAGAAAAAGGGTTCTACAACCCAATACAAAAGATTAACAAAAAGGAAGAGAAATTATCCTTGAAGTTAACAAAAATCAAAAGGATAAAATCCATTCGACAAAAGGGGCAAAAGCTAATTGCCGTACCTCGAAAAATACGATCCTAAAACAAACAACAGAGTCGCCACCTAATTCTATTTATTCTACGAGAGAAAAGGGAGATATAGATACAACCTAAAGGAAGGATAAGAAATGGTTTACGAAACCAAATTCTAAGTTCGGGAGTCGATTACGCAAGGGGAAGGTATTAGCACCCCTCACGTCCGTTGTACTCAACGGGAACCTCTTAGCTAAACTATGCGATTAAATGTTTGATCTTAAGTCTTTGTCTTCTAAATGATTGTTAATATGTTTATTCTTAAAGAAAAAGTTTTTAAATTAATATTAAGACGGAGAAAGGATTAAAGTTTTTAAATAGAGAAATAGTTAAATTTTATTAGGGTGCTCGCGAAGGATTAAAATCCTCATGCCTACGTATTCCCTTGTGCAATGGGAAAGTCAGAGCTTCGTAGTTCGTGCGACTACGGTTTGTGATTTTTAATTGAACGATTGTTTAAAACGCATTCTACTGCTAAGCGTTGGCTTATACTCGCGGTGGAGGCTGAAGCGCTAGCTTGTTCGAGAGATAGAATGATTTAAACAATGTTCGCTTTGAAAAAAAGTGTTTGACTTTTGTTAAGGTGTTTTAAACGAAAGGTCGAATGAACCACGTCGCGTGAGGCTAGCCCAGGAGCGTTTCATTCCAGAACGTGCAGAGTGCTAGACTCCGGAGTTTCGTCTTTCGCTGATTAAATGTGAAAATGATTTAAATTGGTTAGTAAGTTTTAAGTTGTTTCTAAGATAAAAGAGTGAATGAACCACGTTGCGTGGGGCTATCCCAATTGCGGTCCATTCTAGAACGTGCGGAGTGCTAGACTCCGGAGTTCTGTTTCCGTAATTTAATTTAAAAAGATTGAGATATTTTGATATACGAACGGTGAATGAACACATCGCGTGGGACTAGCCCAGTAGCGGTCCAAACTAGAACATGCGGAATGCTAGATTCCGGAGTTCTATTTTCATACGTTAACTTACGCGATTAGACATTTTGAAATTCGGAAAGCGAATGGACCGCGTTGCGTGGGGCAAGCCCAACTGCAGTCCATTTTAGAACGTGCGGAGTGCTGGACTCCGGAGTTTTATTTTCGTGTTAAATTAATCGAATAATTATTTTTAGACATTTTTAGGGTTAATGTAATTAATAATAAAGGAGTGAACGAGACGATACGCGTGGGGCTAGCCCAGTTGTAGTTCGTTCTAAAACGTGCGGAGTGCTAGACTTCGGGGCTCTATTCCTTGTTAATTTAAATACGACGCGATAAGTCGTGCAGACGGCGATCACTTGGTGACCGACTTACGTGTGTGCGAAGTGTAGACGGAATGATATTTTGCTTGGCGTTGGACCAAGAAGTTAAATTTTATTTTGAGATATTTATTACGTACATAAGAAAAGGTTCATATTCTTATCTTGCCAACTTAAAGCCACAATGCGCAGTAAATAAATATAAACATAACCAAAATAAACAAAATGTCAAAAAGATTAAACAACAATTCGCACTAAGAGATCAACCTTAGACCAAACTCATCCACCAGCAGGTTCTAAAATTAAACTTAAACAATCTATATCTTGAACAAAAAGGACAAACAGACTTTTTTATTATATATGTTTTACGTAGAAAAAGATAGATTCTAACTAAATTAAAAAGATAACAAACCAAAAGAAAAAAAACTGAATTCAAAAACTAAAAATTTATATATTTATATATATGTAAGTATTTAACCAAATATAATAATAAAATAATAAAAGAAGAACATATGATAATTAAAAAGATTATTTAGATTTCTTATATATGTATAAATAAATAAATGAAACTAAATTAAAATTAAAAAAAAACAAAATAGAAACAAGAAAAAACTAGTGGACTGATTTTTAAACAAAACAAAAAGACAGCCCAAAGGGGCCTGCTGGATTTAAGAGGGCGGACCGGGTCGGGTCAACCCGGATCCGGCTTAGTGGCTACACGGAAGAGGCTAAATTAGGGTTTGAGGATGCCGTTTCAAAACAACTTAGGGGAGAACGAGGAGAGGGAAAACGCAGGTTAATACCAATATCACCGCAAGCTAAAACGAACCAACAGGATTTGCAGACTAAATCTCTACCGTAACATCATCATGAACCAAACAACAAGACAAATCGAATCAAACATCAAAGCCATGGAAACGAGCATTAATCTCGCGGAACAACAACCAGTCTTTCAAAACCCTAGACCTCAAATATGGGTTCTCCGATCAAAACAAAATCAAATGATGCAAAGAGAAAGGAAACTACCGTCGCCGAATCATATCAGAAGGTATATCATTGCTCTTATCGAATCTTTTTCCCTTTCTTTGATCTCCAACGCAATGTTCGCCCCCTTGGACGGTTTGTATTGCTTTTCTATGTAGCCTTTTGCGTTTGCGTTTGCCTCTATTCACTCTTTCCTTCTTCTGATTCGTGTTGCTATTGCTTGATGTGAGACGGCGATACAATGAGAGGGCCGATTCGAAGGTGGGTTTGAAGACAAGGATGAGGAAATGGAAGGGTTTCGGAGGGCTTGCAGCAGCCTCACCTTCCTTCTTCGATTCAAAGGTTTGTGGATTTTATGCTTAAAAATGGAAAAATGCTTGTGTGGTTGTTGATGGTTTACTCGTTTTGCAAAGAGAAATCTTGCTGTCCCCTCTTTGTGATGCCTTCCCGTCCCTTTTAAACTCAAAGAAAGAGGTTGTTATTTATTTTTTAATTGAACTGATAACTTGCTTGACTGGGTTTTCCTAAGAAAGTCAGAAGTTTTGTTTGCTTTTGATGTCCTGTCTGTTTCCATTGCAGGGCCTGTTTATCAAGCAAGGAGTATTTTTCACACTTTCGGGCATAAGCCAGCTGACATTCTTTGTTGTTGACCTGTAAAAATACCAAATCCGTGTTTGTTGTGGTATCTTTAAAAAAGCAGCCTGCGACCCCCTTTCTCATAGCAGGTTAGGGCTCAAATTTCCTTTTTCTATTTCCTTCTTAAACCCTGCTGATATACTTGTGAACTACTGACATTTCGTCGTATTCATGATTCCTTTTTAATCTTTGTTGCAGGTTTGATTTTGGACTGATATCATCACTGTCTGGGGTGCTTAATAGCTGTTGACCTTGGCTTGAAAAGAGGACAATATTATGTTTGCTGCAATCTGCAATCCTGCTCCTACAGCAGGCTTGGGTTTTATTTTGACTATATTATTCCTTGTTTCTTTTGTGGAAAGGATAAAGTGGCCCCCCTGCTGAACTTGATTAGTTTCAACTGCCGAAAACACCGATATATATTCTCTTCGTTTTCACGACTCGCCTTTTCCTCTCTTTTTTAAAAAAAAATGCCGCAACCCTCGCATTTATTCTGCTAACACTTCACTAATTTCTGCCTACATTAATCTTAATCAGGTTGCTTCGAGGGTGATGCTGCTTGCTAAGGTGATGGAAATGACAGTTCAAGGATAACAACCCAATCGGTGATCGACACGGTAAAATTTCTTCTATCTTGTTCAACTATAATCCTGCTTAGAAATTAAATCTGTAGCCGTGTACTTACCAATTTTCTGATGCTTGCATCTTGGTTTTGGCTTTCAAAGCAGGTTTCCCATCAAAATCAACGGATCTATCTCTTGGCAGGAACCGACACATTTCTCGTCATGCTTGTAAATTGTAAAAACCTAAGAGCTAGAATCTTTTTCGTTTTTCTTCCAGTGTTCGTCACAAACTGCATTGGATAGGGTGAAATTTAAGTTTGGCAGGATTAAAACTTGTAGAAATTGTATTAGGTTTGTAACCCCCTTGTAATTCTAGCAAAACGCGGCCCAAAATGTGTATGTAATGACACTAACTCATTTGTAAGCTTGGTTTTGATATGGCTTTAAACAAATTTGAGCCACTCTTGCGAACAAAATACAATATGGACTGCCAAATTCTCTTAAGTGACTTGAAACTCCTCAATCAACTTTGGGACTTGCATCCCAAACACTTCGTGTGACCAATGACAAATAGTAATCCTATTCTCATTTCTATTAAGGCCCAAGTCATCGATTGTGTTAGTCCCCCAACCCCACCTTTTTCCTTTTTAAACTAAGATCTTTTGTGTGCTTCTAATTTCACATCTTGACATACATGTCAAAAGGGAAGCAGCAAGGTCAACACCTGCTACAATATATATATATATATACATGCAAACTTCTTCTCCCAATGTCAAAGCACATTAATGGGAATAAACCTTTAACACACTCCCAAAGATATTTTTCAAAACCAAAGTTGCAAAAGCGAAATATCGAAAAGTGACTTGAAAATCAATTGAAAGTTGGAAGTTTTAGGGAATGAATTTGGAATTCTGGAACTGAGTAAGAATTGGAATAACACTTAGAAATAGAAATTTTGAAAAAGAAATGGATCGAAACTTAGAACTTGAATTGAAATGTGAAAGTTTGACATTAAATTTTGAATTAGAATAAAAAAATGAAACTTGAAATGGAGATTTGAAAATGGACTATGGACCAAGACTTGGAATGTAAATAGAAACCCTTTAAAAAAAATGGATTGAAAGTTAGAAATAGAAAAATTGAATTAAATTTAGACATAATACTTGAAAATGAGTGTAAATTGAAAATAGATAATAGGAAATAAAATTGAACAATAGAAACGGAATAAATTAAAAATTAAATTGGAATTGGACAACGGAATAAATTAGAATGAGGATAGATTTTTCTTTAGAATTAGAAAAATAAATTAGAATTGAGTTTAGAAATAAAACTTGACAAATATAAAAAAAAATGTTACAAAAAAAACTAAAGTGACAAATGCACCCCGGTAAACCAAAGATGATATGAACGCACGAATGAAAAATTAGGGGTAAAAATTTGGGGTGTGACACTAATCCTACAAAAAATCGAGCGGACGATGTATCCAATCGAATAAAGAACAGTTCCTACGACCTATTTCCAACCACCTCCAAGAGAGAATTACAATATAAAAAAAAATCATTAACAATGAAAGAAGTTTCTCTAAAAATAATGTTGTTCCTCATGCTCCAAATGGTGACAAACCAAACAAAACATTTCATGTCCTCCGTTATCATATTTGTCATAGCCAAGAACTAAAGTAAGACATGGTTGCTTAAAGAGTCCGTGACAAAACTTGAAACAAATATATAATTTTAAATTTTATTAAAAATTTAAATATTAATATTTAATTCATTTTTTTTCTTTTTTTCAATTAACGACATATATTCCTATAATTATTATTTTAAAAAAAAAGATTATTGATAAGAAAAAATATATTATTTAAATAATAGTCAAATATAATTTCATTATTAATGACTATTATATTTGCATTTTTGAGAAATATAATTCAAGATTTTATTTAAATAACAGAAATATAATTTGAACATTATATTTGAAATTATTATTAAAATCTTGTTTTTATCTAAAGATGATATAATATAATATAATTCACATCAATATAATATAATTAAAATCTTCTTTTTATCTAAAAATAAAATAAACATAAAATTTTGAAACTAATCAAATCAGAACTATAAATATATTTTTAAAAAATTAGTAAAAGATTGTCAAATAAGCATAAAATTTTGAAACTAATCAAATCAGAACTATAAATATATTTTAAAAAAAAATTAGTAAAAGATTTTCAAATGACACTTAAGCAAATCTCCATTTACTAACACAACTCCATTACACAACTACCAACTACAAATTTCATTTTCACAACTCAAACTACAAATTTCACTTTCACAACTCATTAAATGACCATGGACCTATCTATTCCTTTAAATAGTTTTAGAGACCTAAAACTACATTAGTACATCTTCCTTCTCTATAGCATTTCTCCAAACATTTTTTCTATAAAAGTCTTTTTTACTTTGTACTATGTTTCTAATTTCATTTTATATATATCAGATAAAAAGGCCTTAAATATGCATGGAATATTCTAATAGATTCCTGCAATTACAGAACCTGCGGAATGAGCAAAGTTTCATTGCTATCAACTCTCCATTCCATTTCCTGTATCTTCATCCCGTTTTTTATCTTTACTAATCTAACAACCAATAAAGTCAATAGTATCAAGTATCAACAATACGCATCCACCAACCAACGATCCGACAATTATCAACACCTTAAACTTTTTCTTCCCGCTACTGCTATCAATAGTAGCAGCAACAGCAGCAGGCGCTGGGGTCGGTGCGTTAGACTCAACAACAATCGAGAAATGCCCTTGTTGCATTGTCAAACAGATATTATCAGACGGTAGGATATCGAATTTCACCGAACCGTGTAGACCAAAAAACACACATTTAGGAAATGAACCATATGGTGCCGATTTCACATCATGGAACTTGATCAAAATCGGTTTATCGGAAACTCTTATATCCAATTCAGGTAACTTCTCAACATTCAAATCAACACCACTATATGCTAATAAACCTAAAAGAGGAGCTAGATATGTGTAACCAGGTAAAAGGGGAAAATTTCTCAGACCAATTTCCTTGATAAACCAAAACAAGCTTCTCTACATAAAGTTGTTCAATAACCCCTGGTGGGATCGATCACCAACACACAACAAACCATAGAATCAAACCATAATCATAAAATAACCTGCTATTGTGTAACAGAACCTGCATACCAGACTGGATCAATCACCAACACACAACAAAATCGGGCAATTAATTTGGCAAAAACAAACCATAGAATCATGGGTTATTCAAATTGTTGTCTAATTTAATAAAAACCAAGACCCAATCCACAATACAAGGTTGATGAACATTGAATGCTCATTAACTGTATTTCAGTGATCAGCTAGCTTTAATCAAATACACCGTACAACAAAAAAATTTCATTATGTGAAAAAGGATAAGACTATACCATGATATTTCTTGAATCTCTTTCATTATTTGCATATGCTTGTATCCATATAGCTGTCATGGAGCAAATTCGAAACATAAACTACTCACAACAACAACCACAGATCCATAAATATACATAAAAATTTCACAAATATAAATTAATAAACTGTATCATAGTTTTTAGGTAATCCGTAACTCCTCGCTCTTAAAATCACCATCCTCAATGATTCTTCATCGCTCTTAAACACCTTCAATGATTCTTCATCGAAACCCATAAATCAAAAATCATAAACTGAACCTTAAACATAAAAAGAACATTCGAAAAACACGATTCTTCATCAAATCCCATAAAATCAAAAGGTATAAACTAAACCCATAAAATCAAAAAGCATAAACTGACAACATAATAACTCATACAACGTATATCAGAGGAAAAAACAACAGCTTTGACATTAAATTCAAGAAACTATCAGCAACAAAGAAACAAACAACATACTAACTCATACAACGTATATCGGAGAAAAAAACAACATCTTCGACATTAAATCACCACAAATCCAAAACAACCTATCCAAATAGTGAAATGACAAAAAAAAACATTTAACAATTTGATTTTTACTCATAGTGATGATAGCTGGTAGAGAATCGAAACCCTAATTGCATCTTCCTCCTGCAGCGTGAGTCAACACAACCAAACATGAAAAAATAAACACTAAATTAGAAGAAATCAAAAAAAACATATTTGAAACTCTAAAATCACACGTAAACAAATTCAAACACCATTTTTGTTTCGGTGTGATACGAAAATATAAAAAGAGGGAGAATAGGATGGTGATAATGTTGTTACAATATGAAGTTTAACAAAGAGGAAGAAGAAGAAGAAGAATACGGAGAAGGGTGACGAAGACGAAGAAGAGGGAGAAGTGTGAGAGAAACAGAAGAGAGAGAGAGAGAGAGAGAGAGAGAGAGAAAAGAAGAGAGAGAAAGTGAATTATGAATATTGTTTTTTGAAATTCAAAATGAAGTAGATATAAGTAGGGTTAATGTTGTAGAAAGCTATAAACGAGTCAAGAGGCTGACACGTGGCCAAAAGGGTAGTAAAGTAAAAATGGTGGCTATAGATTTTCTTATATGGTAGACGAAGAAGAGGGAGAAGTGTGAGAGAAACAGAAGAGAGCGAGAGAGAGAAAGAAAAAAGAAGAGAGAGAGAAAGTGAATTATGAATATTGTTTTTCGAAATTCAAAATGAAGTAGATATCAGTAGGGTTAATGTTGTAGAAAGCTGTAAACGAGTCAAGAGGCTGACACGTGGCCAAAAGGGTAGTAAAGTAAAAATGGTGGCTATAGATTTTCTTATATGGTAGATTAATGGTTGACGCCCAACAAAGAGTTTGTAGTCATTTTTTATATTACTCTCTCTATTCCTTTATAAGTGTAACTTTTAACATCCCGGATTTTTTTTCCAAGATATTATTTATAATTTTCTTACTAAAATTTGCAACTATTTTTTTTTAAAAATTATAAATTGAGGAATTAAAATAGCAATTGAAGTATAATCTGAACAACAAAGATTGAATAAAACTGAATAATGATTTGAAATTTTCTAGCGGAAAACAATATCCGCGTTTCTAGATAAATTCTGATGCTGAAATAATTGAAATAAGAAAATAGTGTACCATAATGACAAATTATTAAATAACGTTCTAATTTTTAGAAAAAGACCCTATTTTCCCCACGTACGCGCTTCAAGCAACACTCAATCATGCTCTTTTCCTTGAGTACCTAAAATATTAAATGTAAGGGTCAAATTCCATATCCATATTGAATCATACTCACCATAAGAAAATATCATAAAACAATAACAAATCACTTCATCAATTAAAATATAAATAATATTTTTTATTTTATTTTATATGCAATGCAATGTGACCAAGACCACTATATGAGACACAAATAATCCAGATAAATAAACTCATTTCAATGGGACTGCCACAAAGGCTCCTGCCACAAAGGCTTTCTGCCACAAAGGCCCGAAACCGTCATACTTGGCACAAAGGTCAAATACTCTGATAATGCTAACACCTTCTATATGATGCTGGTTAGTATCTATTCTGAAACAATATAACCATTAATCTCAGGGACACTTCTTTCTCTGTCTATATTTAAATGAACTTATTCCAAACAAATCATATGCAATCCATATATTAATTTTCTAACATTCTATTAAACTGAGATGTCATGACCATGTACACTCCAAACACAATATAATATTATAATACCAATCCATAGACATAACAGTAATAGCATTGTAATATTATAAGCATTTATTAAGCCAACTGCCAAAATATTGAAATTTCTTCTTTTTCTTATATTGAGAACTAAACCATATCATCTCACACACATAATATATAGACAATCTAGCAATATAATTTAAGTACAAGAAATCCAACCACTAAAATCATATTCTTAGCTAACTAATGGAAAAAGATCTACTGGTATGGCAATCATGATTTAATTAGAAACCAGTTAATAAAATTAAATTACTACACAAATTAAACCATTATATTTTAATTATTATTATCCTCTTTATACCTTAATTTTAATAGATAAAAATTTATTCATTCTACAATATGGTCCTATGCGGCATGAGTGTATGGGGAAAGAGCCCTTGGACGCTTTCTCTAGCAGTATCGAATTTTCGATATCTTACGATTGACTCGATAGTCGACTGCCGAGTTTTCTAAAAGAGAATTTATAAGTTCTTTTTATAATTAGAACATGTATAAACTATATAAGAAATGAAGAAATTAAGAGAAGATGCTACCTTTAAGATTGGGAATTTTACAGTGTTGAAGTGCACAAAATAGGGGATGAAGAAGAGAATGAGACTGTTTTCTTTTTGTGTATCTTTTGTAGATCGAAAATTATAGGTCAGAGATTTTTATGTGTGAAAGGTGAATTGAATTCATGGATTTTATAAGATTTAAAGGTGAGAGAAAAGGAAGACAAAATGATACCCCTGAAACAAATAATTATGGAGTTTATTGGAACTGCCGTGACTCTTTCAAAATAGGAGATGTGGTTTGGTTTATTAACTTCTCACCTAGTCAAACAAACCCCACTTTTAGGAACAAATTTACTTAGTCAATTAATTAACTTCTCCACTAGGTGAGTCCCACATAATTCTCTAGCCCATGTGATTTCTCTAAGATACTACATAGTCTTGTATCTAACTCATTCTCACATGTGAATATTTTTCTCTTAGTTATTCTATAAAACTATATATCGCCATTGTGCCAACTTTCTATACATCAGTATATATGTATAATAAATCACATATTAAGTCAACTAAAGCATATGTAATCTCACACCATGGGTACTAGCTAAAGTCATACAATTATAAGCTAGAGATCTCTGGTTAGCACACACGTATGATTACTAGACTATCTTCCATAACAAAAGTCTATATATAAGTGAATCCAACCAGTAAAGTTTTATTCATTCAAGCTTAGCTCATAAAATTATAATAAAAAATTACATGTGAGTTTAAATTCTATCGTAATTATATCCACCAACCAATTTATAACATTATAACAACAACAACATTTATAATAGTCACACTAAATTACTTATCAAAATGAATAAATAAATAAAACATAGACTTCTATTTAATTCATTAAAATAGAGGATGTTACAATACTTACCCCCTTAAAATAGTTTCGTCCTCGAAACTAGACAGACGCAAAAATATTCGGGTAAATTTCCTGCATTTGATCCTCTCGTTCCCATGTAGCGTCACCAGTCTTCTGATTCTAAATTATCTTGACTAATGGAATTTCCTTGCCTCTCAAAAGTTTGGTTGATCAACCACCAATACTCATTGGAAGAACCTCAAACAAAAGGTTGTCCCTCAACTGAATGTCATCTGGCATGATAACGTGTGAATCATCTGCAATATACTTCCTCAGCTGGGACACATGGAATATACTTTGAATGTTAGCCAAGTTTGAAGGCAAAGAAATCTCATATGCCACCGGACCTACACGCTTAAGAATCTGGTATGGTCCAATAAACTTAGGAGTAAGCTTCTTTGACTTCAACGCTTTTCCTACACCAGTTTTAGGTGTCACCCTTAAGAACACATGCTCACCTTCCTGAAATTCTAGAGGTATCCTCCTCTGATCTGCATAACTCTTATGTCTTCTCTGAGCTGTCTTCATTCGGTCTTGGATCAACTTGACCTTCTCAGTCGTTTGTTGGACTAACTCGGGGCCAACTAACATGCTCTCACCATCCTTATACCAACATAATGGGGTCTGACATTTGCGTCCATATAAAGCCTCTATGGTGCCATGCCGATGCTCAAATGGTAACTTTTGTTGTAAGTGAACTCAATAAGTGGTAACAAATTGTCCCAACTTCCTCGGTCATCTAAGACACATGCCCTCAACATGTCTTCCAAGGTTTGAATAGTCCTCTCGGTTTGTCCATCAGTCTGAGGATGATAAGCAGAACTCAATCTTAGCTTCGTACCTAAGGCCTCCTGTAATTCTCTCCAAAAATGGGAATTAAACTTTGGATCTCTATCTGACACAATGCTAGAAGGTACGCCTTGCAGTTTCACAATCTCTACAATATATATCTCTGCAAGTTTGGCTACATTATAATTGGTCTGTACTGGTATAAAGTGGGCTGATTTCGTCAGCCTGTCCATAATCACCCAAATAGAGTCAAACTTACTCTGAGTCTTTAGTAATGCCCCAACAAAGTCCATAGAAATGTTGTCCCACTTCCATTGTGGAACATCCAAAGATTGTAATAATCCACCCGGCTTCTGATGTTCTACCTTAGCTTTCTGACATGTCAAACAAGAAGCCACATACTCGGCCACTTGTTTCTTCATCCCTGACCACCAAAATATCTTCTTTAAGTCTTGATACATTTTTTTCGCTCCGGGGTGAATACTCAACTTACTTTTATGAGCTTCATCCAATATAGTCTTTCTCAACTCTGTATTATTAGCAACACACACACACGTCCATTACAACGCAAAATATTGTCTAGTCCCAATTTAAACTATGGTTCTCTTTCGGTGTCCGTCAACTTCCTCTTTTCCTTAATCTCTTCGTCGTCTCCCTAAAGGTTCGCAATCTTATTCATTTAATTCATTATCGATCGTGATCATTCCACAATGCATTTTCTCAGTTGAAGAATCCAAATTCAGGTTCAAGTCTCTAAACTTCTCTAATAGTTCCAACCCCTTCAATGCAATAGTCGAGAGATGAGCTCATTTTCTACTCAATGCATCAGCCACTACATTTGCCTTTCCTGGGTGATATTGCAAAGTGAAGTCATAATCATTGATGAATTCCATCCATCGCCTCTGTCTAGCGTTAAACTCTTTCTGATCAAACAAATATTTTAAACTCTTATGATCGCTGAACACTTCAAATTTACAACCGTATAGGTAATGTCTCCAGATTTTTAATGCAAATATTATTGCCGCAAGCTCCAAATCATGCGTAGGGTAGTTCTTCTCATGTTTTTTCAACTGTCTCGAGGCATAAGCCACCACTTGTTTATGCTGCATAAGTACACATCCTACTCCTTGATAGGAAGCATCACAATAAACTTCATAAGGTTCTTCTGGTTGTGGTAGTACTAGCACGGGTGATGTGGTCAATTTCTCCTTCATTAGTTTGAAACTATTCTCACACTCCACTGTCCATGCAAAAATCTTATTCTTTTGAGTGAGTTGTGTCAGTGGGACAACAATTTTGGCAAATCCTTCAACGAATCTTCTGTAATATCCTGCCAATCCCACAAAACTTCTAATTTCGGTGGCTGTTTTCGGTTGTTCCCAAGAAACTACAGCTTCAACCTTGGATGGGTCAACTGCAATACCTTCCTTTGAGATTACATGGCCTAAGAATTTCACCTCCTCCAACCAAAAATCACATTTTCCTAGGTTGGCATACAATTGTTTCTCCTTTAACACCTGCAAAACTAGGCTTAAGTGGTCCTCATGTTCTTCCTTGCTCCTAGAGTATATAAGAATATCATCAATGAAAACCACAACAAACTTGTCTAAGAACGGATGGAAGATACGATTCATATAGTCCATAACAATTGCTTGTGCATTGGTCACTCCAAAAGGCATCACCAAATATTCATAATGTCCATATCTTGTTTTGAATGTTGTCTTGGATATATCTTCTTTCTTTACTCGAATCTGGTGTTACCCCGACTTCAGATCAATCTTCGAGAATATCACGACACCTCTAAGTTGGTCCATCAAGTCATCATATGTGGTAAAGGGTATATTCTTGATAGTTACTTTATTAAGTTGTCGATATTCAACACACAATTTCGACTTTCCATCCTTCTTCTTCACCAATAATACAGGAGCTCCCCATGGCGAGACACTTGGTCGAATAAAATTCTTTGATAGTAGGTCTTCAAGTTGGCTCTTTAGCTCTGACAACTCAGTTGGGGCCATTCTGTATGGAGAAATATGAATAGGTGCAGTTCCTGGGATCACATCAATAGAAAATTCAACGTCCCTTAATGGAGGTAACCCTGGAACATCTGTTGGAAATACTATAGGATCAAGCGCTTACCACTGCACTAAAAGCAATTGCTGTTAGTGAATGCGTAACTTTATTTCCTTATAGTATAGAGCCCTCAAGGGGCTGCGCCTATTAAGCGCCATGGGTTGGGATGTTAAGCCCATCGAATCCCTAAGGGTGACGCTGCATTATAAATCCAACAATCTCCCCCCAGTGTCAGCCGGGGGGATTCGAACCCATGACCTTGCTCTGATACCACTTGTAGGATCAAGCGCTTACCACTGCACTAAAAGCAATTGCTGTTAGTGAAGGCGCAACTTTATTTCCTTATAGTATAGAGCCCTCAAGGGGCTGCGCCTATTAAACGCCATGGGTTGGGATGTTAAGCCCATCGAATCCCTAAGGGTGACGCTGCATTAATAAATCCAACAAATACGTCTGGAAAATCTCTTACCACTTGTATCTCATTAATCTCCGCTTCTAGTTTCATGTTAATAGAATTTAAGAACACATACTTCTGAATTCCTCCCTTCAAAGAAATTTTCAATCGGTTGGCGTGGAGGAATCAAGAAATATCAGGGTCTGGAAAGATTACAGACTTCAGAGCACAATCCAAAAGAACATGATGACTAGATAACCAATCCATCCCAAGGATCACTCCCATATTTTTCAAGGGGATGCAAATCAAGTCGACTTTGAATTCTATGCCCAAGATAATCAAAGGACATTGTAAGCAGGCTTCATTAAGTATGATCAGTTCATAAGATGGTATTGTAACCACTAAATCAAAAGGCAATAGAGTGACACGTAGTTGTACAAAATTCACACACTCCACAGAGATGAAAGAATGAGTAGCACCGGAATCAAATAATACTAGAAATAGTTTATCAGATATTTCACACTCACCCTGGATTAATTCTGAGGCATCTAAAGCTTTTTCTCCTCCAATGTGATAGAACCGTCCCTTAGAAGTGGGGCGAGTATCATCATTCTTGTTGTTGGTAGATGGTACATGATCTCTTTTTGGTGCTCTACAATCTCTAGAAAAATGTCCGGGTCGCTGACAGAGATAAAAAACTCTCACTCTATCTAGGCACTGAGTACTCATATGCCCCTCCTTATTGCAGTTGTAGGACCGAACATTATCTGAAGCTTGTGGTCTCCGACCTTCCCTAACATGTGCTTGAGTTTGGTCCCTTCCATTCTTTGAGGTCGGATGTAAGGCTAGTGTTGCTTGCCCCTATTGTTGTGGTCCTGATTTCCTTGTTTGAAAAGGTTTAGTGATAGAATATCATTAACAAATTTAAAGGACAATTCTTAGGTTCTACCTGGTGTCTAGACGGTCCTCCAGCAGACCATCTATTTGGACGTCCTTGTTTCATCCGTTCCACCTTCTTACATTTCTCCACTAGCACTTGGAATTGGCGAATCTCCAAGGGCTCAACAGATTCTTTAATTTCATATGTGAGTCCTTGCTCAAATCTCTCACACTTATAGTTCTCATCCACATGATCACGAAAATAATGGAAATATTTTGCTAGTGAGTCAAATTTGTCAGCATACTAGGAAATAGTCATATTACCTTGGTAAAGTCTGAGGAATTGAGCCTCTTTCTCAGATCTAGCACTTGATGGGAAATACTTATCCATAAATTTTTGTTTGAAAGTGTCGCTCCCGGGATTTTCATCCTAGTACAAACGCGAAAGTGGCGCGGAAAAGGTAGAGTCGCCAACCATGCATTTTTATCCCGAAGGAATGGGAAAGGTAATGCTGCACAAACCTGAGGAAGAAGGAAAGGACAAGGCCTTGCGAAACAAATATATGGGTTCGGGAGTCGGTTACGACCTGGGAAGGTATTAGCACCCCAGATCGTCCGCCGTACCCGACGGGATCCACGCTTGCAAAGAAACTGTTTCAAAGGGTGAGAAATAACTGCTGCTGAATAAAACTGCTGACTGAAACTGGAATAGAAATGAGAAAGGGAACTAGAGATCGGAAAAAAGAGGGAAATGTAGGGAAAATAAAGAATGTGCTCGAACGGGCCCTACCCCGATGCCTACGTACCTCATCGGGAAAATGAGGATCAGAGTCGACGTAGTTCGCCTAACCTGGCGGGAACTTTGTTTGTGTTTTTTACAGCTGGAACTGCGTATGTCTATGCTCAGGTGTTGCAGGCTCGTCTGGTACGAGTGTTTTTACCGTCTTGCATGCGAGACAAGTCGTCGCAAGTTCACGTTCAGAATGAATGAGATGAGAAAGAGAAGTTCCCGCAGGATAGTCGCTTATTATTTGTTTTTTGTCTTTTATGAGAAATTTTTTGAATTTGTTTGTGAATATTCTCATACTAAGACCTATCAATCGTGGTAAATACTTACACCTCGCCCCGAAACAGGACGCATATAAGTACTCCGCAACAAAGTCTCATGGCGTATAAGAACCTTCAACCTTTATTAAGTATTTCATTATTTTCTTCATGAGGTGAGAAAGAAGGACTCAAGTTGAAAAATGACAAACTAAGGGGGACTAAGACACAACCCTAAGTTATCTTATTATGTACAAAATGTGATCCTATGGTTTATGAGGTATTCTAACCTAAGGAGAAAAAAACAAGTTAGAATTCAACTTACTTCATAAGGAAGTTAAGTTGAATCTAAGGAACAAAAGGGGACCTATGAAAAAAGCACCAAGTGCTAAGGCAAATACAAATTAAAAATGCATAAAAGAAAGGAATGAATAATGATTACCTCATCTTCCCCCCTACAAAACAAATGTTAGCATGATGAATTTATATGAACAATTATGACATGGCAAACTTCCATTAAGAACTCACACTAATTAATAAAGGCATTAGTAAACTTCTAAGGTTAAAGTCAAGTCCTAAGGTACCTTATATGCTATCTAGCTTCTAAATTCAGTAGCTAAATCACTTCAAAAGTAACTAAAGGGATTAAGAGAAACACACTCAAACTATGCCCTAAATGGCACTAAAACCCCTAAGTGGAAACTAGGTGGATTTGCATGGAAAACTCGAATAAATTCAAAGAACTAAAAAAATGGTAAAGGTCCTGGAAAAATATGAGATTAAATTCTTAAGGTCTCTAAACTAGATCTAATGTTGTGTTAAAAAATCTCCTAAAAATTCAAAACCTAACTATGCCAAATAGTCACTTAAATCTACGTAAGAACTATTCACAATTTTACACAAACTATGCTGCCAAAACAGTGGATAAAAAGGACAAAAAAATATGACAAAAATAATTCCAGGTTCTATTATGAGTCCTCTAATCACAGAAAAAATAATGGGACAAAAAGATTACTGGAAGTGGGAGAAATAAAATGAACAAAATGAAGTGTAGCTGAAATAATTCCATAGAAAACTAATTAAATGGAAAATCGAAATAAAATTGAAAAATGGCTAAAAATCAGAAAGTAAAAGTGGGGAAAATTTCTAAAATGAGTTAGGAAGTCTCTGTGATTTTAGGGGAATTTTAATATGGGTTTTGGTATTTTTTGTGGATTAAAATTGAAAGCTATGTAAAATAGAAAAATAAGAAAACAAGGCAAATGGAGAGGGGTGCAGGAAGTGGAAAGTTGAACTGAATTCGGCTGGACCCAAACATGCTGGGGTGCAAATAGTGATCTGAAAAACTATTCACAAATTATGGCGCATGATTGGCACGTGATCATTAATGTGTTGGCAGAATCTGAAGCATTGGATTAAACTAATCTAAGGGTTGTGTTATGTTCTCACACTAATGCTAAGACTACTATTCTGATCACCGGAGCTAAACTCCGATCATCTTCTCCGATCACTCTCCGGTTGGGGTTTGGACAAATGTCTACCAAACTGGAAAAAAAAGCCATGGACAGATTCGTCTCCTCAAGTACGTCAACAATCTAGGCTTGATTTTCTCCTAAGGCTCATGAATAATGCAAATCGAAGCACACAAGAATCAACCTAAGAATTGAATCTAAGCACCTAAGGGGCCTATCAACTAGCCAGCACAAGCATTGCTCCTAATGAGCTTATATCAACACAAAACAACCAAAAAAACCAGAATTCGTGTCAATGGAATTGAAGATGAAACCTGAAATTCAGTGGTGTTTAGAGTTGTAGAAATCCAGAGGTGAGGTTCCAAGGTCTTCTATGCTTAATCTTGATTCTTTGTGAAGTGAACTAAACACTTTGTTGATGAAGAATCTTGAGAAATTGGTGACGATGCAAAAAATTCAGAAGCGAATTCTTGATCTTTCACTCCATTAGATCCATGGAGAAGCTGCAAATCATGATGTTGATGATGATTTGATGATCAATGAGGCTTGTTGGGTGATAATTTAGCTTGTTCAATCCAAAAGGTGGAAATGTTATGATGATGCAACTTCAAATTTCTAACTTCAAATCTCCATGAAAATGCACAATGAATGGTGCTTGAAGAAGCACAAGGAAGAAGAAGATCAATGCTATGATTGTGGAAGCTTGATCCTTCAAAATGCAGAGAATTTGCAGAGAAAATGCAGAGCCAAATTTGGAGGATTTTGGTGTGATTTGAGTGAAAATGAAGCTGAACCCCAAACTCAGTCACTACTCATCCTTTTATAGAGCATTAGACCTCTGGTTAACAGTTAGAACCAAGGTTAATTAGCCTTGGTTAACTGAGTGAAGTTAGTTAAATGAGTGAAGTCTTTTATGACAGTTATGCTAGCTGGATTTCTAAAACCTTCTTTAGTTGAAATCAATCCAATGCTACAGAGTACATGAAGCTTATGGTGAAGATTAGTGAAGTGAAACACCAGCTTAGTTGCCCAAGAATTGCAGCTTGAGTTTGCTCACTTGATTGTGAGATGCACAAACTTTAAAGTGGTCCTGCATACACAAAATGATAACCTATTGATGCAACAAAGTCAGAGGCTAAATGCAGCTTGAGACTAATGGATCTAGTGTACACTAACTCATGATCCTAGTGGTGAGGACCAATCTAATGTAGCAGCAATGGTTGAGGTTTGAACTGAAGCAAATGTGAAGCTAAATGAGCTCTAGTATGTGTACAAATCACCCCTGAATTCAGCCCCAAGATAGCACTGTCATTACCCATTGCTATGTATCACACAACATCTTTTTAGCAGAAAAACTGGCCTATGTATCGATACATAACACGGATGCATCGATACATGTCAGTTTTTTAACTGATATGTATCGATACATGCATGTATGCATCGATGCATACTGAAGCTTTGGCAATTCCAGCAGAAAAAATCAACTATGTATCGATACATCCCTCGTATGCATCGATGCATGTCAGTTTGTTTTACTGATATGTATCAATACATGGCTATATGCATCGATGCATACTGAAGTTTCTTGATTATTTCCAGCAAATGAAATCCATCATGCATCGATACATTCCTCGTATGCATCGATACATATTCCTCAAAATAGTATTTTTTTCTTGATCTTTTCATCACTTCTTGATCCAACTTGGTCCATAAGACTCTTGTAATCATACTTTCATGATTTTGAACCCAAAAAGTCATGAGTTGACCTTCCTTTTGCTCAGTCTGGTTGAACTTTCCCAAATCCCTTGTTGTTCATTCCACTGATCAATTGAAGCTCTTCCAAAATAAATCCAAGGATGAAAATTTAACCTTAGGTATTTGTCACGATGTAAACAACAATGAAACCATGCTTGGATCAAAATCTCATTGAGAATCCCAGTTCATTAGAAACCATAATCCAACCCTTTTTCCCCTCAGGATAATTGCACTGCCTGCCTCCTTCGATCAAATCAATTCTTTTCAAGACTTGAGGCTTTAAGTGAGGACTTGTGGGTGTAGCGGTAAAATCGTGAGTGTAAGCTATTGATTAACTTAACTCGATTAACACAGAGTCGCCACCGCGCTTTTCTTTATTTCCGAATGGAAAAAGGTAAAAGAACGAATAAAAACCTAAGATTCTAAAAGCAAAAGCTAAAAGAAATAAACAGAGATTGGGTAAGGGGATTGGTTATGAACCGGGAAGGTTTTAGGCACCCGACTCATCCGTGGTAACCCACGGGAGCCCTTTGAAATACTTATTTCTTTTTGGTCTGAAATTGGTTTGTTTAAAATGATGGAAGAGATGAGGAGAAGAATATTTTTTAATGATTTTGTGTTTGATAAGGTTTTAATGCCTTATGCCTACGTACCCACAAAGTGCAATGCGAGATCAAAACCTCGTAGTTCGTGGTACAAAATTTGAAAAGAACAAGTAGGTTGAATTGATTTTAGAATGTAGAGATAAGTCGTCATCCCTTAGCGAATAATTCCGCTAGAAGGGATGAATCATATCTAAACATGTGAAAAAAAGAAAAGAAAAGGTGCACAAGGCACAAAACAATTGAATGAGTTTTGAGTTTTTTAATGTATATGAGAAAATGGTTTTGATATATTTACATGAATTAATATTTAGTTAAGAAAATAAAATGAAAAGATTAAAAATCGCTTGACCTAAGTCAAGGTTTGTTTATGAAAGTGTTTGAAGTTTGAAAACAAGAAGGTTTTGAAATAGGAAGAAGTTTTGAAAATTAAAGAATGGGGAGGAGATGAAGAGACTAATCCTAGTGCTTGAATTAAAAGATAAGGAAAGAGTTTACCAAACTATAATATGCACAATTCTTCAAAGATCGGAATTTCCTCTTGTAATGTTTGCGTTTTGAATTTTGGAATTTCAGGTGTATTTCTCGTGCAAGAAGCGTGCAGATGGCTGGGCAAGTTGTTGTTTGGGGTCACGGTACGCGTTTGTTGGGCTTGTGCGTGTAGCTGTTGCGGCGTACAGGCTTGGACTGTTTGGCTTGCAAAAGTATGCTTGACTGTGTTTTGTATGTTGCGGCGGGTGATTCATGAAGCCTGTGCGGCTGGCCAAGACTTGGCTTTGTGATTGGCAGCTTGCGGCTTTGTGTTGTTGCTGTTGAGCTGTGTAGCTGCTTGGTAGCTTGCGCGCGCGGGATGTGAAGCTGGAAAGTTGGGCCTGTGATTGACTTGAGGGTTGTGGAAATGATGGCTTTGACTTGTTTTTCGCATTGGCTGGGAAAGTTTGTGGCTTGATGTGATGAAAGTTGCGGGAAGCTTTTGCTTGTTGCTTGCGTACGGAAATTGGGCGTACGGCCTGTGGGAATTTTGGTTGCTTGGATTGGCTTATGGCATGTTGTTTTGTTGGCTTCGGCTGGTGTAATATGAGGAAAGGCTGGTGGAATTGTTGTGGGGCCAGCTTGGGTGTTGTGGGGATTTTGGTGTTTTGGTGAAGTGAAGCTGGGTTGTATAGCGCATGGGCAAAAGTGTTGGGTGGGCCCTTTTGTAGAACAAAAATAAAATAACAAAACATTGACTTAATCAAAAAAATTTATTATTTATTTTTTTATACTTATTATTAATTGGATCCTAAAATAAAAAAAAAACAAATGGGCTTAAAGAAAACAAATGTGTTTTATTAATGAGTTAAGAATATGAAAAAAATGAATTAATTGGAGATGATAAAAAAAAAAGAAATGATAAGAAAATGGATTAAAAGAGATGGAGAATGAAAATATAACGAATAAAATGATCGGGATGGATTAAAAAAAATTAATTGAAAATGGGTAATGAATAATTGGTAAAAATTGGGAAATGAATATGGATATTCGAAAGAAAAGGGATTTTGAAAGGCGACTTTAATATGAATAATCGGTAAAAAATGGAAAATGAATAGAAATGAATAGTGGTTATATGTAAAAAAAAATGATGGTTTGAGGATCGTATGAAAATGGATGGAACGGATAAATGGATATGAAGTGATGATTTTTAAAACCCACGACCAACTCCTGATCTTTTCAACAAGCCTCTGAACACAGCCAACACAGACCCACTGAACAGCCCAAATAATTCACAACTTGCCGACTGTCATCTGAAAACTGTCTGATTCATGCCATGATGATTCGAAACCAAACTGAGGAAAATAAATCCACAGATGAATCGCTGATGAATTAATGAACCGATGAACTGATAAACACTGAAGATTCAAATCAAACTTCGCACAAAACACAACCTGATAACTGATGAACAAACCAAACTCCGCACAAGAAACAACTATCACACAAACCAACTTTGTACTTTGAGAATGCATTGCCTGATGAATGAATTACTGGCACACACAACTGGCAGTCGAAACAATTTATCTGATAGTTTGACCAATATTAGGTCAAACATCCACTTGAAATCGAATTGTGACTGAACAAACGCATCTGAATGAAATTACTGTCTCATCCTCGAAAACCTGCAACACAGAGAAGAAGAAGAACACTGCAACATATTTTTGGAATTTTGGTTAGAAGTCAGTAAATATAAACAAATATAAAACAGTAAAAATAATGGTGATCCCCTGCAAAGCATAGACCCAATCTGAGGAGAAACTCGAAACCAGTGCGATCTTGTTTGTATGCAAAATGCAGATGATATGCGAAACAATCTTAGGGCAAAAATTAGGGTGTTACAGCTGCCCCTATTTAAGTTTCTTCAATTCGGAGATATGAAGATTGACATCTTCGTCTCTACAGGCTGGGAGAGACTTAAATACAGAATGCCCAATTTTTGTCCTAAGAGAACAAATGATATGATATGAATATGATATGCAAACCCAAGATCTCTGTGGGGAAAATATGACCACCAGAGAACAGCAAAAACTTGGGGACACAGAAGAAAATCCCGCTGGGGAAACAACAGACAACCAAAGAGTTACCAGGAAAATAAATCACTGGATAACAGACTCCACTTGGGAAAAGATATGGTATAATCAGGGAACAATATCAACCAGGGAAAATCAACACCCTGCCAGAAATATCAACCAATCAAAGTATTCGAATCCAAGAATGGAGAAATACTGAGTTGGATAAGAATCGTCGACTACCTGTTTACCGGGTAGGAAATATAACAGACTCGACTATCAATTTACTGGATAGGAGCAAAATACGGAGGGATAACCTCAATTACCTTTTTACTGGGTAAGATATAAAGGACTCAACTATCGATTTACTGGATAGGAGCATGATCCACTACCTGATTTACTGGGTAGGAACTCGATCAAAGTGAAACAGCTTCTATTACCTTTTTACTGGGCAAGAAGAAGAAATATCGGCTACCGGATTTACTGGGTAGGAACTCCATCAAATTACCTTTTTACTGGGTAAGATGAAAATATCTGATTCTATTACCTTTTTACTAGGTAAGAGGAAAATATTTCAACTACCGGATTTACTGGGTAGAAAAATTCTCGACTACCTGATTTACTGGGTAGGAGCTCAAGCAAAGAAGAACAAACTCTATTACCTTTTTATGGGGTAAGAGAATAAAATCTCGACTACCGGATTTACTGGGTAAGAGCACAAGTAAAAGAACTTGATCAAATCTGGTAATATTTCCCACTATCAATTACTGATAGCTTAATTCCAAAGTAATATACTCAAGCTGGAGAAAATATTGCCCACTATCAGACAACGATAACTTAATTCCAAAGCAATAATATCCACAATAGGGGACCAAAGTTCAATCCAAGAACAAATTGGAGAGAAACGGTCAAACAAGACTCATCCCGAGGAGGAAATATCTCAACTGGGGAAAATTCCATCCAGATAATAAACTGGGGAGGAAACTGAATTAACATCATCCACGAGGAACAAACTCGGTGGGGAATTAGAAAAGATTAACACTTTCTGCTTAACGGTCGACACTCTAAACTTGAGAGGAACACGTCACACACACTTTGTGGGGAAAATCCACACCAAAGAGCAGATAACAATGATAAACGCAAGAATGCAAGCAAACAATGCTATGCTTATGCGTATGAATATGCTTATGAATATGCTGACAAAACAAACATAAAGATAAGAAACAGGTGACATGAACACCACAACAACCAGATACTCGGCTAATCCCAAGGCAACAATGCAGGGAAACATACTGGAGATTCAACTTGAAATCTGCAGGGGAATATCATAAGCCATCAAAGGAATAAAATCCTACTACAAGGCTTAAATCATAATAAGACAGCATCTGCTAGGAATATCATCCTGCTGAGGAAAGGTAATAATCTGCTGAGGATGGAAATATTCTTGATAAAAATCAAACTTCACGAGGAATAAATGTCATACAACTCCTGCTCCACCTGGGAATAGAGTGCAAGACCTGCTAAAAATCACATAGGAATCTGCTGGAAATCAACACATGCAGGCCTACCGGGGATCCATATGGGGATATCAGAAGTTAACATCATAGCCAAAACACAGTTACGAGGGATTTTAAATCTATACCCAACATAGGGTAAAAGAAAACCTCTAAACTGACCGCTATATCAATACTTCTATATTCAAGGATGCAAATAATTCGAGCTGAGGAACATGTGCTCAGCTGGGGATTCCCAATACTTCTCAATTCAAAGATAACATACTGAGGAAAAGATCAAATACTTAGCTAGGGATTCTGAACATCCCTTCCAACAACTCTTCTGGGGAATACATACAATCTCCATTCAACATCATGGTTGGGGAACAAAACATCATTAACATCAATCTGTCAAGACTATCCAGGAACTTCGCATGGACACAACCGAATCAAACCCTGCTTTGGGAGAGACGAGCTACACACATCCAGACTTTACCATTCTTGGAATCACTATTGATATCCTTTCTTTGTTCATATATCAAAAGAAAAATGTTTTTAAAATCTTCAAAAATTAAATTTATTACATTTGTTTCAAAAATCATCATCAACAATAAATTGAAATTTTGCAAACAAAAACAATATAAAGAATTGCAAACAATTGGATAAAAGCTCAAATTCATTGATAGAATGGTAGTCAGCAAATGGCATGACTCCATGGATCATTACAAGTTTGAAAAATGGTAAATACATGGAAAAGGGCTACATTGAGATACAATGATCACTATTCTCCCTATCAACTTTGAACTCCACTGTGTCCGAAACTTCAATCAAGGATGAGTGAATAAGAAACTTTGATGAATAATTCTTCTGAGGGATAGAATCTGGAATCCTCGGTTACTATAAGTGATTCAGTCTGTCGACGCAGTTACTTGCCATGATCCCTAACTTTTGCCTAGATTGCCCTTTCGGGTTTTCAATCTACCGGGATAATTATTTCTGTTTTTGTCTCTAATTTTTGCCTGGACCGCCCTTTCGGGTTTTCAATCCACTGAGACGCTCATTTTTGCCTAAACCGCCCTTTCGGGTTTTCAACTTAGCGAGCTGTTCCTTTATTTTTTTAGGCGAAGTATTTCTTGACTGCATCCGCATTCACAGGACGAATGATCTCCTCACCATCCATAGTTGCAAGAATTAATGAACCGCCAGAGAAGGCTTTCTTAACAACATATGGGCCATCATAGTTCGGAGTCCACTTGCCCCGAGAATCTTTAAGGAAAGACTGAATCTTTTTGAGCACGAGGTCTCCTTCTCTGAATACACGAGGTTTGACCTTCTTATCAAAAGCTTTCTTCATTCTTTGCTGGTACAACCGACCATGACACAAAGCTGTTATTCTCTTTTCTTCAATCAAATTCAACTGATCAAACCTACTCTGACACCATTCAGCCTCAGTCAACTTGGCTTCCATCAGAACTCTCATTGATGGGATCTCGACTTCGACGGGGAGCACTGCTTCCATACCATAAACAAGTGAGAAAGGGGTTACCCCTGTTGAAGTGCGGACAGATGTACGATACCCATGCAAAGCAAAAGGGAGCATCTCATGCCAATCTTTGTACGTCACAACCATCTTCTGAATGATCTTCTTAATGTTCTTATTTGCAGCTTCAACAACCCCATTCATCTTCGGTCTATAAGGAGAGGAATTATGGTGTTGAATCTTGAAATCTTCACAAAGCTCTTTCATCATCTTATTGTTCAAGTTCGAACCATTATCAGTAATGATTCTATTCGGAACACCATATCTGCAGATAAGATTATTCTTGATAAACCGAACCACAACTTGCTTGGTCACATTCACATACGATGCCGCTTCAACCCATTTGGTGAAGCAATCAATTGCCACAAGAATGAAACGATGTCCATTCGAAGCCTTGGGTTCAATCATTCCAATCATATCAATTCCCCACATAGAGAAAGGCCATGGGGAAGAAATCACATTGAGATAAGCTGGTGGCACGTGAATCTTATCAGCATACACTTGACACTTATGGCACTTTTTCACATATCTGCAACAATCAGATTCCATTGTCAACCAATAGTAACCTGCTCTCAATATCTTTTTAGCCATTGCATGCCCATTAGCATGAGTGCCAAACGATCCTTCATGAATTTCTTTCATCAACATGTCTGCCTCGTGTCTATCCACGCATCTGAGCAAGACCATGTCAAAATTTCTCTTATAAAGCACATTTCCATTCAAGAAGAAATTGCCTACCAATCTCCTCAAAGTTCTCTTATCTTTATCGGATGCCCCAAGTGGGTATTCTTGACTCTAGAGGAAACATTTAATATCGTGATACCAAGGCTTGTCATCATGGACTTCCTCAACTGCAAACACATGAGCTGGTCTTTCCAGTCGATTCACACTGATCATGGGAACATCATTCCACTGGTGCACTTTTATCATAGAAGCTATGGTTGCTAAGGCATCTGCCATCTGGTTCTCATCACGAGGAATATAATGAAACTCAACTTTGGTGAAGAAAGTCGATATCTTCCTGGCATAATCTCTATAAGGGATCAAGTGGGGTTGATGAGTCACCCACGTGCCCTGAATCTGATTAATTACCAAGGCAGAATCTCCATATACATCCAGATGCTTAATCCTCAAATCAATAGCTTCTTCAAGTCCCATAATGCAGGCTTCATACTCAGCTTCATTGTTGGTACAGGGAAAAGTTAATCTTGCGGCAAAAGGAATATGTGAACCATGAGGAGTAATGATCATTGCCCCAATTCCTCTTCCACGTGCATTCACAGCACCATCAAAAACTAAACCCCATCGAGATCCAGGCTCCGGCCCTTCCTCAATCAAAGGTTCATCACAATCTTTTACTTTCAGGAACATCACATCTTCATCTGGAAAATCAAACTTGACAGGTTGGTAATCATCAATCGGTTGATGTGCCAAATAGTCAGCCAAGATACTACTTTTTATAGCTTTTTGAGTTCGGTACTCGATATCATATTCTGATAATAACATTTGCCAACGAGCAATCCTCCCAGTTAAAGCATGCTTTTCAAAGATATACTTGATTGGATCCATTTTAGAGATCAACCAAGTCGTGTGATTCAGCATATACTGGCAAAGACGCTTTGCAGCCCAAGCTAAGGCACAACAAGTTTTTTCAAGCATAGAATACCGAGACTCACAATCAGTGAATTTCTTACTCAAGTAGTAAATTGCATGTTCTTTTCTTCCATTTTCATCTTGCTGACCAAGCATACAACCCATGGAATCTTCCAACACAGTTAAGTACATGATCATCGGTCTACCTTCCACCGGAGGAGACAAAATAGGAGGTTCAAGCAAATATTCTTTAATACTTTCAAACGCCTTTTGGCAATCATCCGTCCAGACACAGCCTTTATCTTTCCGAAGCAGCTTGAAAATCAGAGCACGTGTGGCAGTCATGTGAGAGATAAACCTCGAAATATAATTCAAGCGGCCCAAGAATCCTCTCACTTGCTTTTCGGTTCTTGGAGCAGGCATTTCCTGAATAGCTTTCACTTTATCAGGATCAACTTCGATGCCTCTTTGGCTGACAATGAAACCTAGCAACTTTCCAGAACGTACACCAAATGTGCACTTGTTCGGATTCAGACGAAGCTTATACTTTCTCAACCTTTGAAACAATTTCAACAAATGTTCAACATGATCCTCTTCAGTCTTCGACTTAGAGATCATATCATCAACATATACTTCGATTTCTTTGTGCATCATATCATGGAAAAGTGTAGTCATGGCTCTTTGGTACGTCGCACCAGCATTCTTCAATCCAAAGGGCATCACTCTGTAGCAGAATATTCCCCATGGTGTAATAAATGTGGTCTTTTCCATGTCCTCGGGTGCCATTTTTATTTGATTATAACCGGAAAATCCGTCCATAAAAGAGAACACATCAAACTTAGCCGTATTATCTACCAACATATCAATGTGTGGCAATGGAAAATCATCTTTCGGACTGGCTTTGTTCAAATCTCTGTAATCTACGCACATTCGGACTTTTCCGTCTTTCTTCGGAACAGGAACAATATTGGCCACCCATTCAGGATAAGTTGACGTCACAAGAAAACCTGCATCAATCTGCTTTTGAACCTCCTCTTTGATTTTTTCTGCCATGTCTGGATGAGTTCTTCTGAGCTTCTGCTTTACAGGTGGACATTCGGGCTTCAGCGGCAATCTATGCTCCACAATATTAGTATCAAGACCTGGCATGTCTTGATAAGACCAAGCAAATACATCAACATATTCTTTGAGAAGCTCTATAATCCTCTTCTTAACATCGGGATCTAGCGATGCTCCAACTTTGACTTCTTTCTTTTCGTCTTCAGAACCCAAGTTGACCATCTCTATAGACTCTCCATGAGGCTGAATAATCTTCTCCTCGTGCTCAAGCAACCGAGAAATTTCATCTAGAATCTCTTCGTCATCCTCTTCCTCAGCTTCAAACACAGGGAATTCAAAGTTGGGAGAGGGCATAGGATCATTGTTTTCAATGGGTTTATCAAACAATCTGCACAATGATTTTATTTTTATTTTAGAGTATGAACAAAAGGTGCAAACAATATGCAGATAAACAATCATTATATTTTGGGTTTTTTATGTTACCATTTTTCAGAATAAAGCAAAAAGGAAAAAACACATATGGAAATAACAAAATAACATTTTATTGATGATGATCAAATTTGAAACAAAGCCCGATAAACATCACTTTCACCTTGGGCAGAGTGAAAGGATTTTTGAAAGAAAATAAAAACAATTACTTTGAAGAATGAACGATAAAAGGAACATCAACAGCGATCCAATTCTGGCAAATCTTTCCATGAGTAACGAAGTCAAGCATTTCTTCGTCTTCATCATCATCATCAATGATGGCAGCAGCGGAATGGTCGTTGATAAATCCAGCACTTCGGAAGCCTTCTTGAATAGTCCTTGGATCTTTGATAACTGCACCAGGTGCAAAGCCGATACCAAAACCTTCCTTGTTGTCAACAGCATCAATAATTCGCCCCCAACCATCAGACTGACCAGCTTCAATCACTCGCAAAGCATCTTTGAAAGAAGACATGGGCATGGCATTCTTCTTAACAACACTATTCACAACAGAAAGAGCTTGAAACGAAGTTCCCACCTCTTCCACGGCATCAATATAAGAGAAAGAAGACAAATTAATCACAAGCATCACCCTCTCACCTTCAATGGTCACCAATTTACCTTCTCTTACAAACTTCAACTTCTGATGAAGAGTGGATGTTACAGCTCCTGCCTCGTGGATCCATGGTCTTCTGAGGAGACAACTATATGCGGGACGTATATCCATTAATTGGAAAGTAATCTTGAATATAAACGGTCCAATAAGAATAGGAAGATCCACCTCTCCAATCACTGTCTTCTTCGACCCATCAAACGCTTTCACTATAATCCCGCTGTGCCTCATGGGAGCACCTTGAAACGCAAGCTTTGACAATGTCGATTTAGGCATAACATTCAGAGATGATCCGGTATCCACTAGCACCTTAGATAAAGCATCTTCTTGACAATTCACCGAGATGTGCAGAGCCTAGTTATGATTTCTTCCTTCTTCAGGCAGATCATCATCATAGAAGCTTAAATTGTTGCAAGATGTGATATTCGCCACAATACTATCAAATTGATCAACCGTCACATCATGGTCCACATAGGCTTGATCCAGAATCTTCTGTAATGACTGCCTATGAGCCTCAGAACTCATCAACAGAGACAACACTGATATCTTCGAGGGAGTCTGCACCAACTGCTCAGAAATGTTATACTCACTCTTCTTTATCAACTTTAGTACCTCATCATCACTATTACCAGATTGGCTCGATTGGACAACATCATCCATAATTTTCTTGCTTGCACTGGTATCTTCAACTCTTTTCGGAGGGTCTGAAGTATACACTCTACCACTTCGGGTAACCTTCGTCACATCAGCAATGCTAACTACAAACTTTGGAGTAAGAAGAGGAACTTCCCTACCATTCTCTATCATCGTAGCATTATACCGGTACGGAACAGCTTTATCAGACTCATATGGCATTGGACCTGGTACATTAATCACCAATGGAGTAACAGAAGTCTTGCGACTATCGAAAGAAAACACCACCCTTTCAGGAGCAGCCCTCTCAGGAAGATTGAACTGAGGCATAATGACATTCACTTCATTCTCATATTCATCTCTCTTCGCTATTACTTCAATCAGCTTATCGTCCATCATCTTCTGGATATCTCTTTTAACAATCACGCAACCACGAGGATTCACCGAGCGTATACAACAACCAACATAGTCGTGATCAATATCGTGATATTCACTCAAGAAAGCATGCATTTCCACCAAAGATCTTCGGATATGACGGACTTCATAGATCTTAAACAACCCAGGGAAACCAGCAACCATATTCACAGACGCATTACCATGCTTTGGCAACGGATTCTTCTGCACATTAGGATTAACATCATTAAAATACAGAACATTGTTCCTCATCAATTTCTGTACTTCGAATTTCAATGGATAACAGTTCTCAACATCATGCCCCGGGGCACCTTGATGAAAAGCACATCGAGCTTCTGGCTTATACCACCATGGAATAGTCTCTGGAACAAGAGGTGGAGGACGAGTTTGCACAAGATTCTTTGCAATCAAAGATGGAAGAAAATCCGCATACGGCACAGGAATAGGATCAAAACTGGGCTTAGCCCGAGCTTGTTGATTACCACCTTGTTGCACAGAAGGTTGCTGATAACGGGGTTGATACTTTGGAACAGCTGGCACAGTTGGAGCCACATTAATCATCGGTGTAACAGAAGCCACATGCTGCGAATGATGATTCACACGACTGTGAGGTCTTCTATAACTTTCACGGGATACTGCATTAGTCTCATTTTCTTTCTTTTTCCCAAAGTTGAACCTTCTAGAGCTTGAACCATTACCGTTCTCTTGAGTCAACCGTCCCTCACGGACACCTTCTTCTAAACGCATCCCCATGCTCACCATTTCAGTGAAATCGGAAGGAGCGCTTGCTATCATCCTCTCATAATAAAAAGAACCCAACGTCTTCAAGAAGATCTTCGTCATTTCTTTTTCTTCCAACGGAGGAACAATCTGGGCTGCCAGTTCTCTCCATCTCTGCGCATATTCTTTAAAGGTCTCTTTGTCCTTCTGGGACATAGCACGAAGTTGATCTCTATCAGGCGCCATATCAACATTGTACTTATACTGCCTCACAAATGCTTCACCCAAATCATTGAAGGTCTTGATTCGGCTATTATCCAGACTCATATACCACCTCATGGGTGCACCGGTCAAACTATCCTCGAAATAGTGAATCAGCAGCTTATCATTATCAGTCTGAGCGGACATCTTCCTTGCATACATCGTCAGATGGCTCAATGGATAAGTGTTGCCTTTGTACTTCTCAAACTCAGGCAGCTTGAATTTGTAAGGAACTTTAACATTAGGGACCAGACAAAGGTCATAAGCATCTTTCCTGAACAAATCCTTGTGCTTCAAAGCTCTCATTTCCCTCTGAATCTCAATAAAGCGTCCCTGGAAGTCATCAAGTCTTTCAGCAACTCCAGCACCTTCACTGGGCTCAGCATGGTAAATCGTTTCATCATGGTGCAGAATATTGTGCACAACAGGCGGTATAGTAGTCACAACTGGAGGAAGAGTGGTCCACACTGGCGGTGGGAGATTATTAAATGCAGCAGTCTCCGGACGATGAGGAGGACGATAACCAGCAGGAAAAAAGTCAACCGGCATGCCCCAAGGTGTGCTAGCAGGTATACGATGGCGAGGAGAGATAACAGTCTCAACAGGAATGGATGCGGTAACAACCTCTGAGATGACAATATTCTGAATAGGAGGACTAGGATGTGGCTGATTCTGAGCAGCCATCAAATTTTCCATCATAGCAGTCACCCTTTCCAAGCTTTCCCTCAGATAAGTAACCTCTTCGCGCAGCTCGCGATTCTCTTGTTGCAAAGTATCCATCACTCTTCTCCGGTTAGCTCGAGTATCAAAGCGATGAGTCAGCTTGACAGGAACACTGGATGAAAACCAGAAAACAACATAAGATCCCTGAAGAACAAGACAAATGCAAGTATGATGCATGCTATGCGTATGCAATTGCAAAGATTTCAAAGGATTATAAATTAACTTGCAATATTCATAAAGAAACATTTTTTGAAATACTTAAGAACTCATTCTCATTAAAATCAAAGTGAGGATTACAAATGAAGTACAAACATCAATAATCCTAATACATAAGAGGAAGAGTAAACTAAGCCTATGGAATCATATTCGAAGAAGTCCCGAATCCTGGCTGATACTTCATACGAATCCTCTTGATCTCATTCTTGTACCGCTCTTCCATATCTTCCTTATCCTTTACCAACTTGTCGACAATGGTCTTCCAAGCACCGGAAGTAGGAGGAATAGTAGATGGAGTACTAGAGGAAAATAAATCCTCTCTCGGCCTCTTCGTGACGCGCCGCTCAAGTAGCTCAATAAGATCAGCCTTCTCCTTCAGCTGCTCCTGCATAGTAGTCTTCTCAAGTAACCAATCTTCATTTTCTTTCTTCATCTTGTCTAACTCTTCTTGAAGAACCAACTTCTCATCAACGGGAGGAAGAAAAGCAGACAAAGGCAATATGGGAAACATAGGCTCCTCAGGTGGATAAGGCATCTTGAGCTTGGAAGCTCTAGATCGAACCCACTGAATATAACAATCAGAAGGAGGAAGGTGTTGTCTACCCAATTGACCTCTCTCTTTCCTATGAACAGCATGCCAAGAATGAGCAATCCTTTTCTTCATCTCTATATGATCAGCACCATTAAGAAAGAAGAAACGGGATAAGGCAAGATTATTTGGAACATCCTTCAAACAATACCCGAACTGTCGTCTAGCCAAAATGGGGTTGTAGCTAATTCCCCCACGTGTACCAAGAAGAGGTACATTAGGAAATTCTCCACAACTATCAATAAGAACTCCAGTGTCATAATGAGAACTATACCATGTCATGTCCTTATGAGAAAGCGACATCAACCTCCGAGACCATCTTCGATTCTCTCTATTGTCCTTGAAAACATCCGACTTTGGTAGGTGCGAAATAAACCACCTATAAAGAAGAGGTGCACAACATACAATCTCTCCGTCGCCTTTGGAAGTCCTATAGTGAAAAGCATGATACATATCTCCAAGCAAAGTAGGAATCAGGTTCTTCTTCAAGAAGATCTGAATAGCATTCTCATCCACAATACCATCCAAGTTCGGAAACAAGACAATCCCGTAGATAAGCAAAACAAGAATAGCCTCAAATGCATCTCTATGACCCAAAGAAAGTGAAGTAGAAGCCTTTCCCATCAAGAATTTAGCATTAATACCACGAACACTCCCCTTTGGAAGAAACTTCCCATTAAGATCGGACTCCTTAAGAAAAAGTGCTTTGGCAATGACCTTGATAGTAAGCTCCTTCTCTAAACCAGTGAAAATAAACTCTTTGTCCAGAATCGGCAAACCTAACCAATGAGAATACTCCTCCAAAGTCGGCACAAGCTGATAATCCGAAAAGGTGAAACAATGGTGCAACGGGTCATAGAACTGAGCCAAACTAGGGAGAATCCCCTCAGGTACATCAATATCCAACATATACAAAAGCTTCCCATAACACCTTCGGAGCTCTTGGGTTTCAACAACCAAAGCTCCTAGCTTTCTCAACTCTACAACATTAGGATTCTTGAAAGTGTACTTCTTTGTGTTCCTCCTTTCAAAAGTCATAGCCATGGACATCTGAAATTTTGCAAAAGTTCCTTATAAGTCCTTTGAAATCTCACGAACAATGCTCATGAATGTTATGATGGCATGTATGCAAAAAACAAAAACAAGATCACACAAGGCACACAGGCTTAGGTTCCGAGTCACGAGCATGAAGTCAAGGTAACAGAACACCAACCCACACAGGTAAGTACTAAGGTTTTGTCTTCATTGTACCTGCAAGAAACCAAAAGGGTCCTAACAGAGGTGCCCGGAGTTAACAGCCATCTTTAGAATATCATCGGTACGTTGGATTACTCCCCAACCGATAACATTCTTAAAATAAACCTCGTCCGAGTGTAGTATCGCGTGACAACCGCCTTAGATTTACATCCAGACAGCTTCCGCACTACGTTCCTAAATTGGCTTAGATGGGTTAAGGGTTCTAAGGTCCTCAGTATGATCAGCTCAAGGTCGGAAAATAATGCCACGTACGATTACTCGTCATGACATTGATAGTCCAAGAGAGCCTAACCGAGTGGAGATTATCAAATTGATATTGCTTTGGACTACTCCATCACATATCGCTTCGAATATCGCCGTCCTATCATAAGTTTCAACTCAGATCCGGGTTAGAATCTATCTCACACAGAGGATCACCAAAAACCAAAACGGAACAAACAAATAACAAACAATTCAAACCAAAAAGTCATGAGTTGACCTTCCTTTTGCTCAGTCTGGTTGACCTTTCCCAAATCCCTTGTTGTTCATTCCACTAATCAATTGAAGCTCTTCCAAAATAAATCCAAGGATGAAAATTTAACCTTAGGTATTTGTCACGATGTAAACAACAATGAAACCATGCTTGGATCAAAATCTCATTGAGAAGCCCAGTTCATTAGAAACCATAATCCAGCCCTTTTTCCCCTCAGGATAATTGCACTACCTGCCTCCTTCGATCAAATCAATTCTTTTCAAGACTTGAGGCTTTAAGTGAGGACTTATGGGTGTAGCGGTAAAATCGTGAGTGTAAGCTATTGATTAACTTAACTCGATTAACACAGAGTCGCCACCGCGCTTTTCTTTATTTCCGAATGGAAAAAGGTAAAAGAACGAATAAAAACCTAAGATTCTAAAAGCAAAAGCTAAAAGAAATAAACAGAGATTGGGTAAGGGGATTGGTTATGAACCGGGAAGGTTTTAGGCACCCGACTCATCCGTGGTAACCCACGGGAGCCCTTTGAAATACTTATTTCTTTTTGGTCTGAAATTGGTTTGTTTAAAATGATGGAAGAGATGAGGAGAAGAATATTTTTTAATGATTTTGTGTTTGATAAGGTTTTAATGCCTTATGCCTACGTACCCACAAAGTGCAATGCGAGATCAAAACCTCGTAGTTCGTGGTACAAAATTTGAAAAGAACAAGTAGGTTGAATTGATTTTAGAATGTAGAGATAAGTCGTCATCCCTTAGCGAATAATTCTGCTAGAAGGGATGAATCATATCTAAACATGTGAAAAAAAGAAAAGAAAAGGTGCACAAGGCACAAAACAATTGAATGAGTTTTGATTTTTTTAATGTATATGAGAAAATGGTTTTGATATATTTACATGAATTAATATTTAGTTAAGAAAATAAAATGAAAAGATTAAAAATCGCTTGACCTAAGTCAAGGTTTGTTTATGAAAGTGTTTGAAGTTTGAAAACAAGAAGGTTTTGAAATAGGAAGAAGTTTTGAAAATTAAAGAATGGGGAGGAGATGAAGGGACTAATCCTAGTGCTTGAATTAAAAGATAAGGAAAGAGTTTACCAAACTATAATATGCACAATTCTTCAAAGATCGGAATTTCCTCTTCAAAAGTTAATGACATAATTTGAAGTCAAGGTTTCTAATCCATTCCAACTTGAGCAAAGGGATAGTAACCATAGTCCGCAAATTAGAAGTCACAAGTTTTTTAAGAGTTTAATCCTTTATTAAGTGTTTTGATATCCAAATGGACAAAATAAAAACAAGCACAATATGAATATAAACAAGCACAATATGAATATAAACAAATGATATATGATATTATATGGTAAAGCATAATAAAGAGATAAGGGAGCAAGAGATTAAAATAAAAGGATAAGGTGCGAGAGATTAAATTTAAACAATTATATTCACATTATTATAATATTTACAATATAAGGTGGTATGATGAACTTAATCAAACACAACCACAAAAAGAAAAATAAGATCGAGGCAACCGGATCCAAGTGGATCTTAACTCGAATCGGGACAACTTTAGGTCTATGTTAAGCAATCGCCGAGTAATTTACGAAGTAATTACCCTACAAATGAGGCCGGCCACCACTAATTAAAGTGGAAAATATTCGTGTTAATACATGTTAGAAAAACGATATAATGGATCGTTCTCCGAAAACATGCCACACTAAAAGAAAAAGGAAGGTCTAATCTTAATCGAGATTTTCGTTGAATTTCATCGAAAAGCAACCTATCACAATCTCAAAGTATGGAGAATGATCCAAATGATCATTCATCCATAGATTTGAAATAATGAAGATTAAACTTAATCGGAAATCAACAATCCCGAATCGGAAGATTGTCATCGACCAAAATTAAAAAAGATGAAGAAAATGGATCTAAGAGAAATAGATCCAAAAAAAGAAATAGAAAATATTTTTTAAAACTCTTTTCTAAAAAATCTTTTCTAAACATTCTTTTTTAAAATACTTCTAAAATATATTCTAACATATTTTCTAAAATATAATCTAAGATTTAATAAAATTCTTTTCCTCAAAATTAAACTCTAACAAGTTAATGCAAAACAAATTAAAAAGTCAAATAAGAAAGGAAAAAAAAAGAAAGAAAAACAAAAAGGATATAGAAATGGTGATGGAGCAACCCGCGGGTGAGTATGAGCAAATGGATCATGGCCAAAGGCCTAGACCAACTCCAATTCAGTTTTTCTTAAAATTAAATAAACTATAACATATAAAAAAAAGAAAAAAAATAGAAGACATAGTCTTCTTCTTCTTTCGGCCAACACATAAACAAACAGGGCACAGAACAATAAGAACGGCACGAATTTCCTCACGACTCACCTTCACACAGACCAACACGAAAACTCTTCTCTCTTCTCAAATCGCGACAAAAGCTCTTCCTGTCTTCTCTCGTCAATTTCTTTTCTTCTCTTTCTTTCAATTTCAACGCAAGCTTTCTTTCTTCCTCTATGAATTTCGGATGGATTGAATCTAGGGATTTGAGAAAAAAATTAATGGAAGAAGATGAAGATTGAAAGGGTTTTGGGTTTGATAGAAATTTGGGGAGAAATTTTGAGAGGGATTTGAGAGTTTGGAATTATTTTGGCAGCGATTCTTTGGCTTATGAAAGCTTGGGTTTATGAGAGGGGTGAGGTCTGTTCTTATAGGGGAAGAGTGGAGGAAGGTGATGTCGTTTGGAGTGTGATTCAGAATCGTTTTGAGGCTCATGAATTTTTCGTGTTTGATTTGCTTCTGCTTGCATTTTGCTCTTATAATGTTTGCGTTTTGAATTTTGGAATTTCAGGTGTATTTCTCGTGCAAGAAGCGTGCGGATGGCTGGGCAAGTTGTTGTTTGGGGTCACGGTACGCGTTTGTTGGGCTTGTGCGTGTAGCTGTTGCGGCGTACAGGCTTGGACTGTTTGGCTTGCAAAAGTATGCTTGACTGTGTTTTGTATGTTGCGGCGGGTGATTCATGAAGCCTGTGCGGCTAGCCAAGACTTGGCTTTGTGATTGGCAGCTTGTGGCTTTGTGTTGTTGCTGTTGAGCTGTGTAGCTGCTTGGTAGCTTGCGCGCGCGGGATGTGAAGCTGGCAAGTTGGGCCTGTGATTGACTTGAGGGGTGTGGAAATGATGGCTTTGACTTGTTTTTCGCATTGGCTGGGAAAGTTTGTGGCTTGATGTGATGAAAGCTGCGGGAAGCTTTTGCTTGTTGCTTGCGTACGGAAATTGGGCGTACGGCCTGTGGGAATTTTGGTTGCTTGGATTGGCTTATGGCATGTTGTTTTGTTGGCTTCGGCTGGTGTAATATGAGGAAAGGCTGGTGGAATTGTTGTGGGGCCAGCTTGGGTGTTGTGGGGATTTTGGTGTTTTGGTGAAGTGAAGCTGGGTTGTACAGCACATGGGCAAAAGTGTTGGGTGGGCCCTTTTGTAGAACAAAAATAAAATAACAAAACATTGACTTAATCAAAAAAATTTATTATTTATTTTTTTATACTTATTATTAATTGGATCCTAAAATAAATAAAAAAAACAAATGGGCTTAAAGAAAACAAATGTGTTTTATTAATGAGTTAAGAATATGAAAAAAATGAATTAATTGGAGATGATAAAAAAAAAGAAATGATAAGAAAATGGATTAAAAGAGATGGAGAATGAAAATATAACGAATAAAATGATCGGGATGGATTAAAAAAAATTAATTGAAAATGGGTAATGAATAATTGGTAAAAATTGGGAAATGAATATGGATATTCGAAAGAAAAGGGATTTTGAAAGGTGACTTTAATATGAATAATCGGTAAAAAATGGAAAATGAATAGAAATGAATAGTGGTTATATGTAAAAAAAATGATGGTTTGAGGATCGAATGAAAATGGATGGAACGGATAAATGGATATGAAGTGATGATTTTTAAAACCCACGACCAACTCCTGATCTTTTCAACAAGCCTCTGAACACAGCCAACACAGACCCACTGAACAGCCCAAATAATTCACAACTTGCCGAATGTCATCTGAAAACTGTCTGATTCATGCCCTGATAATTCGAAACCAAACTGAGGAAAATAAATCCACAGATGAATCGCTGATGAATTAATGAACCGATGAACTGATAAACACTGAAGATTCAAATCAAACTTCGCACAAAACACAGCCTGATAACTGATGAACAAACCAAACTCCGCACAAGAAACAACTGTCACACAAACCAACTTTGTACTTTGAGAACGCATTGCCTGATGAATGAATTACTGGCACACACAACTGGCAGTCGAAACAATTTATCTGATAGTTTGACCAATATTAGGTCAAACATCCACTTGAAATCGAATTGTGACTGAACAAACGCATCTGAATGAAATTACTGTCTCATCCTCGCAAACCTGCAACACAGAGAAGAAGAAGAACACTGCAACATATTTTTGGAATTTTGGTTAGAAGTCAGTAAATATAAACAAATATAAAACAGTAAAAATAATGGTGATCCCCTGCAAAGCATAGACCCAATCTAAGGAGAAACTCGAAACCAGTGCGATCTTGTTTGTATGCAAAATGCAGATGATATGCGAAACAATCTTAGAGCAAATATTAGGGTGTTACAGTGGGATGTTGTGAACCCTCTGCACAATATTGAGAAGCTTTATGGCCCTTTGATTGCCTTTGTATAGCCTTCAGTTGCTCCAATCACTGATCACATACCTATGCCTCAGCCATGCTACACATGATGCAATGTTTTTTGGTTATTTTGTGAACTTATGTATGCTAAATGATATGCAAAATGTTGAGGGAATGAGAGGGCAAATTTTGAGGTATTATAGCTGCCCCTATTCAATCATCTGCAAGCTTGAATGAGTAATTGCGAAAGCTTTTAGACCTTCAAGGTATGGAGTGATTGAATACTCGAATAAAACCTGGAAATTTGAACTCGGTGGATAATAGAAATGCCATCTGTTTTTTATTTGTTTTTTTTTGTTTTTTTTTATTTTGACCTCTGAATAGGTAGCGGGAAAAGAACAAGGTGGAACGAGATCATTGTACATAAACGAGAGCCCGGGAAAATAGGACCATTGTACAAAATGATAACTTGTGATGTGACTGCCGAGCGAATCAAGCCACGAAAAGGAAGGGCATGTTGTTCAAAACAGGGCTTTGAACGAGACCATTGTACAAAATGGAACTCGAAGATGTGACTGCTGAGAGAATCAAGCCACAAAGGGGGCCTGTTGTACAAAATAGGGCTTTAAACGAGACCATTGTACAAAATGGAACTCGGAAACGTGACTGCTGAGTGAATCAAGCCACAAAGGGGGCCTGTTGTACAAAACAGGGCTTTGAATGAGACCATTGTACAAAACAGAACTCGGAAAAGTGACTGCTGAGCGAATCAAGCCATAAAGGAGACCTGTTGTACAAAACAGGGCTTTGAACAAGACCATTGTACAAAATGGAACTCGGAAACGTGACTGCTGAGCGTATCAAGCCAGAAAGGGGGCCTGTTGTACAAAACAGGGCTTTGAACGAGACCATTGTACAAAACGGAACTCGAAAACGTGACTGCTGAGCGAATCAAGCCACAAAGGGGCCTGTTGTACAAAACAGGGCTTTGAACGAGACCATTGTACAAAACGGAACTCGGAAATGTGACTGCTGAGCGAATCAAGCCACAAAGGGGGCCTGTTGTACAAAACAGAGCTTTGAACGAGACCATTTTACAAAATGGAACTCGTAAATGTGACTGTTGAGCGAATCAAGCCACAAAGAAAAATGACAACATTGACTTGGAAAGACAAAGATGTCTGGCAAATGGTATAAGTATCTTCTGTGGGGAATATCTCAGGTTGAAAAGATGTTACAGATCGCATGTAATGTACCTCAAAACTGGCCCATGCTGGCATGCGTATGCTTGGGTTTATGGCGTAATGCTCCATAATGATGGAAATGCTACGCTTTGGAGGATGCAAATGTAATGATGATTACTAAATGCAAATGCAAAGAGATATCCTGATAAGGAGACTGCAAGTATCCCAGATTGTGGAGAAACGATGATCACTGCACTGATCTGGTTAGTCCTGATGAGGAGGAAACAACTCTGCGGAGAAAGCTATTAATGATGCACCGACTCTAACTGCCACCATTGCCAAAAATAAATTGGACTTTAAGATTGGAGGGCCAAGACCCTGCTGGAGATGAACCCTTCTTGCTCTCTGATGGGGAAGTGGAGACCTCCTGACTTGGCCGGGAACCAGAGGTATGGCTCTGCTAAGGAAGCAAACTGCTGGGAGAGAAAAACATTCCTTGCACTGCTGGGGGATTGCCCCTGTGTTGAAGGGAAGTATCTGCTTGGGGAGGACACCAACCTTTTGCTGCCTTGCTAGGGGAGATTTCAACTTCCAACTCTACTGGGGATGACTGGAGACAACCGGGAAAACATATGTTCCTGTTCAAGTATAAAGAAAGGTTCCTCTTGGAAATCTGCTTTAGCTCTATTAGCAACACCTGTACCTGTACCTGCGTAAACACAATTGATAGTACCTGCAACATGGAGAGTTAGTCTGGACCTGTATGCCCTAGGCTCACAACATGAATCAATATCTGGGCCTCTTGACACCCTTTTTAGAGTTGTATTAAATGTTTATGTCCTCCTGCATGAGTTAGAAAGCATTCAAATGTTCAAAACACAATATCAATCCCAATTTGTTGGACGTTTCCGCAATCAATCGATGCTAGATGAAAAACAAAAACAAGAATCAGATAGTCACAAGTTGACTGAAATTGAATTTTTATTGATTTGGAAAAATGGCTAATGAATAAGCATTACAAAGGAAGCAATTCCCTTGAAAGAGGACATAGCCAAAAAGGAAAACAAATTATCCTATTGGCAATGTGATAAGTGGATCTCATCAAGTTTCAACCCGGTTATGGCTCGTATATCTTCAAGACTATCCGTTCGCTCTGCCCCTTGAGAAAGGTAATTGAACTGATCTTCAACCTTTAGAATAACCTCAATTGCAGATGAGTTACGAATCTCGCAGATCGCGGTCGTTCGTGTTAGTCCCTCTTTTGCGTGGATCACCCTTTTAGGTTTTCAATCCACCGGGATACCCTTTTTTGTCTGAGTTGTCCGATATGGCTTTTCAACTCAGCGGGTGTACATTTTTTTCAAGATTTCCCTAATTTTTTCCCGAGCCTTTTATTCTATTTTTGGCTCGCCGGGATGCCCATTTTTGCCTGGATCTTTATTCTGTTTTTATCCAACAGGTCCTTTTTTACACGAAGTATTTTCTTACTGCGTCTGCGTTGACAGGGGACTGGAAGTCTTCTCCCTCCATGGTTGTTAGCATCAAGGCTCCACCTGAGAAAAACTTTTTAACCATGAACGACCCTTCATAATTAGGTGTCCACTTGCCCCTATGATCGTTAAGAGGAGGAAGAATCCTTTTCAGAACCAGGTCACCTGGTATGTACCTTTGAGGTCGTACCTTCTCGTTGAAAGCCTGCTTCATCCGCCGCTGATACAACTGTCCATGGCATACAGCTGTTAGGCGCTTTTCTACAATGAGGCTCAGTTGATTATATCTGGATCAGAGCCACTCAACTTCATCTAGCTTAATGTACATCATTAACCTCAGCGAGGGGATTTCCACTTCAATTGGCAAGACTGCCTCCATACCATATACCAGTGAGAACGGGGTTTCCCCTGTTGAGGTACGCACTGACGTTCTGTACCCATGTAAAGCGAATGGTAGCATCTCATTCCAGTCCTTGTATGTCACAACCATCTTCTGCACGATCTTCTTGATGTTCTTACTGGCTTCCTCGACAGTGCCATTCATCTTCGGGCGATATGGAGAAGAGTTGTGATGTTCTATTTTGAAATCCCGACACAAGTCAGCCATCATATTGTTGTTGAGATTAGACCCATTATCAATAATGATCCTTTCGGGAATTCCGTACCGGAAAATGATGTCTCTTTTACTAAACTGGGCTACCACTTGTTTAGTGACGTTTGCATAAGACGCCGCTTCGACCTACTTCGTGAAATAGTCTATAGCAACCAGGATGAAGCGGTGGCTGTTGGAAGTTGTCGGCTCAATCTTGCCAATCATATCAATGCCCCACATGGCGAATGACCATGGTGAAGACATGACACTCAATGGATTTGGAGGCACATGGACCTTATCGGCATAAATCTGACACTTGTGACATTTACGGGAGTATTTACAGCAATCAGATTCCATGGTGATCCAATAATATCCTGATCTCAACAATTTCTTGGCCATAACATGTCCTCCATCATGAGTACCGAAAGAGCCTTCATGAACCTCTTGCATCAACATGTCTGCTTCGTGTCTATCCATGCATCTGAGCAGAACCATGTCGAAGTTTCGCTTGTATAACACACCATCTTGATTCAAGAAGAAACCACCTGCTAGTCTTCTAAGGGTCTTCTTTACTTTACTGGATGCCCCAGTCGGGTATTCTTGAGTCTTCAAGAATTTCTTGATATCATGATACCAAGGTTTGTCATCTTCACCACTATCAACTGCAAAGACAAAGACATGTCTTTCAAGACGGGAGACCATGATTCGAGGCACGAAATTCTCTTGGCAAACTTTGATCATAGATGACAAAGTTGCTAGAGCATCATCGAAATGGTTTTCATCTCGGGGAATATAACTCAACTTGACCTTGGTAAAGAAAGTTAGCAGCCTCCTGGTATAATCCCTGTAAGGAACCAGGTGAGGTTGATGAACTAACCATTTGCCATTGACTTGGTTCACTACCATAGCGGAATCTCCAAAGATCTCGAGGTTCTTGACTCGTAAGTTGATTGCCACTTCAACCCACATGATGCAAGCTTCATACTCTGCCTCATTATTAGTGCATTCAAAAGTCAACCGAGAAGCTAAAGGTGTATGGACCCTTTTTAGTGAGATGATAATAACACCTAATCCGCTTCCGTTCATGTTCACAGCTCCGTCAAACATCAACTTCCATTTGGATTCAGGGTCTGGCCCCTGCTCCGGAAGTGGTTCTTCATAGTCCTGTAACTTGAGGAACATGATGTCCTCATCCGGAAACTCGAATTTCATGGGTTGATAATCTTCGATTGGCTGCTGAGCCAAATATTCTGACAATACACTCCCTTTTATTGCTCTTTGCGAATTGTAATGGATATCATACTCCGTTAGAATCATCTGCCATCGGGCTACCCTTCCTGTTAGAGTTGGCTTCTTGAAGATATATTTCACAGGATCCATCTTAGAAATTAAGAGAGTGGTGTGAGTCAGCATGTACTGTCTTAGTCGGCGAGCATCCCATGCCAAAGCGCAACAAGTTTTTTCGAGTAATGAGTAGCGTGTCTCACAATCGGTAAACGTTTTGCTAAGGTAATAAATGGCATGCTCTTTTTGACCAGACTCGTCTTGCTGACCCAACACACATCCCATTGATCCTTTGAGCACGGTAAGATACATGATCAAAGGTCTCCCTGGTACTGGAGGCATGAGAATTAGAGGTTCTAGCAGGTACTCCTTGATTCGGTCAAAGGCTTACTGACAATCTTCATTCCATTTGATGGCCTGATTCTTCCTCAGAAGCTTAAAGATGGGCTCACACATGGCCGTTAGGTGAGAGATAAACCGTGTAATATAATTTAGTCTCCCTAAGAAACCATGCACTTGCTTTTCAGTCTTTGGCTCAAGCATCTCTTGGATGGCTTTTACTTTTCATGGATCAAACTCAATTCCCCGATCACCAACAATGAAACCAAGTAACTTTCCAGAACGGACCCCAAAGGTGCACTTGTTCGGATTCAACCTCAATCTGAACTTCCTAAGTCTGTCAAACAACTTTGCTAGATTGACCAAGTGCTCTTCTTCTGTTTGGGATTTCACTATCATATCATCAACATAAACCTCAATTTCATGATGAATCATGTCATGAAAGAGCGTCACCATCGCCCGTTGGTAAGTGGCCCTAACATTCTTCAGACCGAACAACATAACCTTGTAACAGAAAGTGCCCCATGGCGTGATGAAGGTAGTCTTTTCCATATCATCGGGAGATATCTTAATCTGGTTATAACCTGAAAACCCGTCCATGAAAGAGAACACAGAAAACTGAGCAGTATTATCAACAAGCACATCTATGTGAGGAAGAGGGAAATCATCTTTAGAGCTGGCCCTATTCAAATCCCTGTAGTCTACACACATCCTGACCTTACCGTCTTTTTTAGGGACCGACACAATATTGGCAACCCATAGAGGGTAACTGGTCACGGCCAAGAAACCAACATCAAATTGCTTATGTACTTCCTCTTTTATTTTGATTTCCATATCAGGGCGTGTGCGTCTCAACTTCTGCTTTACTGGCGGGTAGTCTTCTTTCAGAGGCAACTTATGTACCACGATGTCAGTGTCTAAACCGGGTATATCTTGGTAGGACCATGCGAAGACATCAACATACTCTTGAAGCATAGCAATTAGACGAGTCTTTATAGATTCTTCTAATGTGACCCCGATCTTAACTTCTTTCTTGTCTTCTTCGGTACCTAGATTTATCACTTCGACGGCCTCTTCATGCGGCTGAATCATCTTCTCCTCCTGTTTAAGTAATCTGGCCAATTCTTTAGGTAGTTCACAATCTTCTTCACCCTCCTCATCAGCTTGAAAAATTAGATTGTCAAAGTCGTACTTAGCCATAACAGGGCCGTCATTGATAAGATCTGGTGACGAGCACCTGCATGAATGATGATTCATGCAAGGCTTTAGAAAAGGCTTGAGAAAATGAGAAACATTGCCATTTTAAAACTTTTCTTTCTTTTTGAAAAACAAAAGCAAAAATGAAAGGCAAAGAACAACATGGATGAATGTGAAACGTCAGTGTAACACGGTGGGAGAACTGACTTTCTATAAATGTTGCGGATAGCAAGAGTCGCCACCGACTTTTATTTTATCCAAGTGGAAAGGACATAAAAGAACAAGAAAGACCTATTTTTAAAAGACTGAGTTCGGGGGGTAGGTTATATAAAGGGAAGGTGTTAGCACCCTTTATATCCATGGTTATCCATGGGCTCTTAGTTACTTAGCTCACTTAAATTGTTTTTGAAAAGTGTAGTGTGTGATTAGAAATTTTTCTAAGTGCTTTGTAATGATCCTCGTATGGATGTATACAAAGCCTTGTTTTGAAAAATGTTTAAGAAAGTGAGGTGTAAATAGTAATTTTAAGAAGTAAGCAAGTAACTAGGAGGTACCTACCCTAGACTAAGTCATTCATGTTCTTATATGTTCTTTCAAGGGTAAGACTATCCCTATTATTAAAGAATAAGTAGTCATTACCTTGGATTTTATGTAGGGTAAAGCATAGGGTCATCATATGGTCAAGGAAGGCAACTTAAGGGGTTTCTTTTAGTAATTCGTAGGGACTATCATCATTTATTCGAAGGGACAAGGTCATTATATCGTAGGTAACCTCGTAGGGACTTGACCTTTTAAACTGGAAGGGACTTGATGATTTTTCTGTTAAGGGACATTGCTTTTTAGACACCCCACTTTCGAGGGACTTGACCATATTTAAAGGCAACCAAGAGGAATACCCTAGGAAGTGCAAGATGGCGTTCAAAGATCGACTTACGTGTGTGAGTGTTATTGTTCAGATAATTATCTTTTTTAAATTAATTATCTAAGTTATTTTAAACACAATTTGGTTTTCACACCCTATTTACTAACCACACAATTACAATTTATAAAGAAAATAAAGACGGAAAAATAAATCTACAGATTATTACAAGGCTTTGGGAGAGATACAATATAATTATCATAAAAGAACAAATAAATAAAGCAATAGTAATAATATAAGTATAAATTAGCAAAGCAATAATAATAAAGAAATTAAAAAAATTATTTAAGGGTTAATTAGAATTTATTAAGAAAATAAGTATAATTAATTATAATAAGAAAATAAGGTATAAAGAAATTAGGGTTTTGAGAAAAAATAGGTATAAAGAAATTAGTAATAAAATTGAAGTTATTATGAAAATATTTTAAGTGAAATTATATTAAGATTTAATTATCTACAAAATTTAGAATTTTAAAATAGAAAAAGATCATAGAAAAATAGTTATACAATTTAGTTATAAAAATAAGAAATTTAATTAGATATTTATAAAAATCATATAATTGTTTAAATAAATAATTAAAATAGTTAACATTTATTTACAAAATTAATTTTAGAATAATATTATATACAAAAAATAAAATCTGAGTTATGATTATATATATAAAATAATTAAGTTTTTTTATTTGTTTAAAGAAAGTTTTAATTAATATTAATTTGATATAATAATAATAATAATAATAAACAAAACAAAGTAAAAAGAAAAGAAAACATACCTGAGGGAGCCTGGGATCGAACCCAGGTCTCCAGCCTTTAACCACAAACACTTTCACCAGTTAAGCTATGCTAGCTTTGTGATATATAACCAGCTTCTATTCATTATATTTTAAATCTGAGGAAATTCCAATGAATAACAAAAAAATTGTTGCAACCAGGATTTGATCCCATGACCTCACGCATGCCTAACCAGTCTCCTTACCATTAAGCCACATGGGGCGCGTCTGCTAACAAACAACAACAAATAATTATATAATAAACATGTTGAATATTGAAAATAATGATAAAAAAGGAATGGCCTCACCCAAGTTCGAACCCTTGCCCTTCTATTCACACGCGTATGCTCTGGCCACTGGGCTAACCAGTGTTTGTTGAAATAAAACAGAAACAAAACAATAAAATATTAGATTTAACATTTGAATTTTCCTGCGCGCCAAATGCCTTCGTCTTCTTCCTTTTACCTACGAAATTACCTGTAAAAACTGCTACGAAATTTCATGCGAATTAAGATTCATAGGAAAACCTGTGTTTCCTTAAACACCATGAATCCTGTAAAATCTCATCAAATTGATCATGCTATTGTGATCCCCATATCACACACAGTTCATTGATATCATTATAATTTATTTATATTGGTTTAATTAAGAAACCCTAAACGGCCACTATAAACTCTAACAATGGTATTTTCACAATTAAGCCATGAATCTCCACACAAACTGTCCAGAAAGCATCTATAGGAACATACAAAGATCATTAGTTAAACAAAAACAAACAAAACACCATGAATAGTCATAATCGAAAAACGAAAAAAATGCTATGAACATGCAATCGGTTCAACCATTACAACATGATTTTGATGCTTATGAGTATTGAATCATGATCAGTGAGGACCAAGGAAGCTATTGCAACCTTTGAAACACTTAGAAATTGTCCACAAATCAAAATCCGATATTGAATTTCTTTGTATATTTTTGAGGTTGTTCTTAGTGTTCTTGGCTGCAAATTTTGTCCCCTCTGCTTTGGTTGAGTTCATGTACTTATAAGGATTGAATTTAGGTCAAAAAACTTATGGATTTGTGGGCTTATGAGATAACTTGAGTGTGAAGGAAACCATGATCATAAATGTGAGAAAAATCAAATGATACCTTGCTATTTTTTATCCAATCTGATTTCAATTGACTTCCAATCATTCTAAATATGATTTAAATGATTTCCAATCAAATATCTTGACCATTATTTGATTTTTCATATTTAATTTATATTTAAATTGAATTTTAATGAATAAAATCCAAATAAATAATAAAAATCAGAACTCTTTGGTTTTGGGTTGTGCTTGATGTCATCATAAAGATTGGATTGCAAAATGATAGGCCCATTTGGAAAAATTTTGGTTTTAAGGCCTTATTTTCTTCATACACCCCTAAAAAATCTCCCAACTTTGACAAAGCAAAAATCCTTCAAATTTAAGGCTATGAAGGTGTTCTTGGACATTTTGGAATGCTTAAAGAGTCCTCTAACAAACCTCTTTGGTCTCATGTCCATATCATTTACCATTTTCAAATTATGCCCTTTGGAAGATGTTGACTTTTTGTTGACTTTTGAAATGACCTGTAATGTTTTAGCTCATACCTTCCAAATGAAGCATTTTTAGGCTTGGTTTGTGAGACAAAAAGTTGTACAAAATTCAATTTCCTTCAAAATAAGCTTTGGATGGGAAATTTTTGATGAAGCATGTGAAAGTTATGGCTGGTCAAAGTTCAGTTGACTTTCCTTAAGGAAACCCTAATTTAGAAACTCCTGATTCTTGATGATCTGAAACTTTCTTGATGAATCATGATCAACCATTGATCAAATTATGAATTTTACTTCATAAACTTGATGTTGGCAAAAAATCTTGAAGTTTGACTTTAATTTGACCACAGTTGACCTCAGTTTGACTTTTAACTACTTTGACTGATTTTTGCATATATGATCATCTGACTGGTCAAACTTATTGGGAAAGCCTTGAAACTTGACATGGGGATTCTATAATACATGTGGGATGTTATGAAGCTCACTTGAGGCCTTGGAAATCATTTTAACCTGAGGAAGCTCAAAACCCTAGATTTGGACACTTTGCTTAGGAGGAGGCATTGTCTGGGGAAACTTCCACACTTCTTGATCAATTGGGAGTCTTGAGGGCCTTATGATCATTTAGAAGTATTGAGAGATATTGTCTTGATTGTGGGAGGGAAAATTTTAGGGTATAACAGTCAGCTTTATTTATGATTATGAATTATGTTGGGAACAAAAGAACCCTTACAAAAAACTACTATGCCTCAGGCAAGACATAGTGCTTGAGTAAATTAAAGACAGAAACAAAGATTATTACTCTTCGAAGGAAGTGACTGAGATAAGCCTTTCAGACGACTAGTTGCTAAGTTGAGTCCCTGGAACAACATGCCTGATCCACTCATCTAAGTCACAATCACTATCAACTGCATCGTCTTGCACGACATGCTTCCATAATCCACCACTCCCGCACTCGTGAAAGTTATCGGGCCTTGACGACCTCTAGCACTCGGTCCAGATGATGAATGCCCAGGATGGTAACCAATCCCAAACATATCTTTCTTTTCTGGCACTTCTACTAGACTACCCCAGCCTTCTCGTATCCCTGATTCTACCACTTCAAGAGCTTGCATATAAGAGGCTATGGAAACCCCCTTCTTTGGTTCTTCAAAAGAAGCAGCCAATGAAGATGCTTGTTTAGTTTTCAGGGGCTCAAAAGCCTGACATGGAGTTTCAACTATCTCGTCATCCATCTCCACATACTTGAATGAAGCTAGATGACTGACGAAAATGTCTTCTTCCCCACTGACTGTTATAATTTGGCCTTCCCAGACGAACTTTAGTTTTTGATGAAGTGTGGACGATACTGCTCCTGCTGAATGTATCCAAGGTCTTACCAGCAAACAGCAGTATGCAGGCTGTATATCCATTACGTAGAACGTGGTATTGAAGATTTGTGGACCTACTTTAATTGGTAACTCCACCTCTCAGAATACTGATCTCCTCGACCCATCAAATGCTCTAACCACCAGATCACTAGGCTTTAGAATCACTCTGTCGTAATCCAACTTCATCAATGCCTTCTTGGGCAGATCATTCAGCGATGATCCGGTATATACCAACACGTGAGAAAGTACCGCACCTTTAAATTCTAAAGAGATATATAGTGCCCGATTATGAGAACGACCTTCAGATGTTAGATCCATGTCCGTAAAGCCCAATCTGTGACTGGAATTGACACTAGATACCACCGTTTCTAACTGATTTACTGAAATATCCTGAGGCATATAAGCCTTGTTCATGATATTCAAGAGAGCTTTCCCGTGGTAATCAGAACACATTAGCAAAGACAAGATGGAAATATTTGATGGGGTCTGCTGCAGATGGTCCACAATCTTGTAATCGCTCTTTTTGATAATTCTCAAAAATTCTTCAGCTGCTTCATCAAATGTAATGTCTAGATCAGTCACTGGCGTGGGCTCATTGACAACCACCGGCTGTTTCCCTTTTGCCTTAGCCTGGGCTTCTGCGGTGTCTTTGGGTGGTATCACACTATTTCTTAGTGTTTCTGGCGCAAATAACCTTCCACTTCTAGTAAAGCACCCTACTCCAACGTTTTCTACTTGAGCTGAGGTCGTGCTAGACGTGGCCAAATCTTGTTTCTGGCCATTACAATATACTTCGCCACCATAATTCCAGGGAATGGCTTTATTAATCTGATACATTACTGGCCCTGCAGTGGTAATCGTTATCGGTGCCACTCTGGCCCATGGAGGAATTTGAGATGGATCGCAAAAAATGGTTACGGTGGAGACTTCACTTTCCTTTATAACTTTGTCAAACTGTAAAACCCCTTCATTAATCATACTTTGGATCTCTGTTTTCAACTGCTCACAATCATTTGGAGCTTCAACACACCCTGGACAATCACTTCCACAACCCGTAAACAGACCCCTCTGGGCCAAACATGCTTTAACAACATTCAGCGGAGTTTGCAGGTTGTCGATATAACACACCCAATTTAGATTCTCCCCATCGTCAACTGCCCCAACTGTACCCCCGTGAGGAGGCATGGGGTTCTGTATTACATTAGGAGTAGGAGCGAAATTAATCGCTTTAGAATCCAGTAGGTCTTGAACAACATGCTTCAGAGCTTTGCAGTTTTCTGTGGTATGCCCCGGGGCTCTGGAATGAAATTCACATCTGACGTTTGTATCATAACCCTCGGGGATCTGGCCTGGCTTTGGGTGTTGTAGAGTTCGTAGTTGAATCATCTGGAGTTGTAGGAGATTCTTCAAAAGCTATTAATAAGACATCGACGGAGTTTAGAGATGTCTTTCTCTGGTCCTCTGGGGGTAATATGGACGAGGAGTTCTTTGCTGATACCCTTGTTGGCATTGCGGCTGCGGTGGTTGGACTTGTTGTTGAACAAGTTGAGCTGATGTAGTGACGGGGGCCATTTGCTGATAAAACCCTCCATTACTTCCTCCCCTCTGCGCATATACTGCCCCAGTCTCTCCTTCTCTCCTATTTAAGAAGGGCTTCTTGAAACCAGAACTTGAAGAGCCCCCATTCTGAATCTTCCATTGCTTGATCCAACTTTCTACCCTCTCGCCAGTCAAGATGATATCTGAGAACCCACTTGAGGAACATCCAACCAGCCTTTCCATGAAATGCCCAGGGAGGGTATCCAGGAACAGGTCTACCATTTCTCTCTCCAACAAAGGTGGTTGCACTCTAGCAGCCACTTCATGCCACCTTTGTGCGTAATCTGTGAAGCTCTCAGAGTTCGTCTGAGTCAGACTTTGAAGTTAAGTGCGACTAAGCGCCATGTTGATATTATACTGATATTGCTTGAGGAATTCTTCTCCCAATTCCTTCTAGATTGTCACAGAGCTTCTCTCTAGCTTCATATACCATTCCAAGGATCCTCTGGAGAGACTATCCTGGAAGTAGTACATCTAAAGCTTTTCATGCCTAGTATGGGCAGCAATTTTTCAATAGAATGCCTGCAAGTGAGTTTTAGGGCAGGAATTACCGTTATACTTGTCAAAAGTAGGCGACCTGAATTTGTGAGGAATAACCACCCCGGGGACTAGGCCCATGTCAGACACATCTATCCTCAAATTATCTCTACACTCGAGGGCTTTGACTTTCTCAGCAAGCATAAAAAAGTCTTAAAGATTTCCTTCTCCGCCGAACCCCATGTCGTTGTTAAAAGGAGGGAACTGATCCTCCTGTCTATCTTGTACTGGGACAAAGGTTGTTTTGCCAGGCCTTGAAACTTGAGGTCCACTTGGGCCATTGTTGGTGTTGGGAGGGATCACTTGTACTTTAGGAGTGGTTACAGGAGGATTAGTCTGAGGAAGGTTGAGCCCCTGAATTGAATTTCTCAAATCTTGTTGCCCCTGAGCCATCCCTTGCATCATGACCATGAATTCTACCATTCTGGTGCAAAACTCATTAAGCTCAGTTTGCATAGCATCCATGACTGTCCTCTGGTTGCTGCGAGTTGCGTAGCGATGTGGGATATTTTGTCAGAGATGCTGGGTCTTGCCAGCTCTCGCAATCATTGCATGAAACACAAATAAGTTAAGCATCCTGTAGAAAACCTGCAAAAACAAAGGAGAAAATGCAAATGATGTGTATGCAATGCAATGTGTTCCTTTTATCCTCAAGGTTTTTCCCTTTCCTGTCCTGATATTAGGAGAATAATATTTGGAAGAAGACCCATATGATGTTCAAATAACGTGACGGCCGCAGAGAATTGGTGCTTATTACCCCGTGTCGGTGCAACAGATAACAAACAAAAGATTCAAAGCAAGTCAATTAGATAAACTGAAGTTTGAAACAACAAAGTCCCCAAAGGGTGCCAATCAACTGAACAACAAAGTATATCAATAAAAGGAATCCCACAACAAGCCTGTGGGTAATCCAAGTACAATAGCATGAAACTAAACTCTAGGGAGCTCTAAGTCCTGCAGCCTCCAGCTAAGACACTTGACATTCTGGAACAACTAAGCTATATCGGGATGATCGGGTTCTCGGATGAGTCTCTGGATGAGGAGATCCCTTAGATCAAAGGAAGTATGTAACTCTTCAATCTGCTGCAGGAATGCCTTCTCATTTTCTTTGCTCGGACCCGACTCAGCCTTTGACTTCTTCACATCAGCTCGAAGCTTCAGCTCTTCAACTTCTTTCTGGACATATTCAACTATTTGCTGACTCTTTGTCATCTGATAAAGGTATTCTCTCTCTTGCTCTTGGGCCTTCTGAACTAACTTTCCTTGCTCGACCAGGGCATCCTGAAGGTTTTTGATCTTCAACTTGAATTTAGCCTCTACCTCCTTTTGCTTTTTCTGGTGATCACTCCACTTCTCTTGCCAAAGCGTGATGGCTTCATTAGCTTCATTCAGTTCTTTCTTATCCCTCCGGCGCTAACTCGCCTTGTGAATCTCAGCCAATCCTCTCTTCCTAAAGTATAGTTCTCTTTCATCAAAGTCCTTCTGCTTAAGCCGAACTATTTCTTCAACTCGGAGAGCTCTATCTTCTAACAGTTGGTTCTGAATCATCAATTTCTGACAAGAATTGTGAGCCTCCTGATTCTCAACTCTAAGCTGCTTGATCAAAGCTTCCAATTTTTGGTAATCCTCCAAAGACACTGTAGTAGGTGGTGGTAATGGTGCAGAGAAAGGGATTATAGTTACTTGAGCTTTCTCCCTTACCCAAGTTTCAAATTCGGGAAACATTTGATTATTACTCCTGCCCAAGCGTTCTATACCCTTTCTGTTAATCAATTTCCAAGCGCCTGCAACTTCTCGAACCAATGGGAGATTATCCTTCACGGGGAAATAAAAAGTCTGAGTCAGCTCCGAATCTTTGGGCACATTCTTTAGAGCGTATCCTAATTGTCTTCTCAAGAGTATAGGGTTGTAATTAATGCCCCCGGCTACTCCTAAAAGGGGAACATTAGGATACCCTCTACAGCTGGAGATGAGCTCTTTCCCTTTTAGCTTTAAGGTGAACCATCTAATATCTTTGACAGTCAGTGTGCTTAGCTTTTGCGACCAGATTACTTTGGGATCAGTGAATACTCCAGTAATGGGGATGTGTCTCATAAACCATGTGTAGAATAACGGGGCACAACACCTAACCAGACCAGCTCGTCTCTTCTTATTCTTATAGTGTACTGAATAATACAAATCTCCCAAGAGAGTGGGTATGGGATTTTTCATCAAAAACAAATGAATGGCATTCATATCTACGAACTTCTCCATGTCAGCAAACAAAACTATCCCATATACAGATAATGCCAGGATGGCGCAAACTGAATCCCACAGTTTTTCCACGACACGTTCTTCAGCCCTTCTGACCAGAAACTCTAAAGGAAAACCAAGTACTCCTGCCTTGGTGGCAGCCAGATTAGCAGATATCTCTGATGAGCTCAAATAAAGAGCTTTAGCGATGTCAGCATGGGTCGGTCTTGTCATCTCTGAATTAAAGGGAATTTGACTTTGATAGGCGCTCCCAAAATCTCAGCATACTCTTCTAGCAATGGACCTAGCTGGAAATCAGGAAATGTGAAACATCGGAGTCTAGGGTCATAATACTGTAGCAAGGTATGGATGGCACTCCTTTATGAACTATCCAGGTTGAACACCAGGTCCAGAATATCACCTTATCGCTCTTTGAAAAATCCCAAATGATCCGGGGTAATAAGAGACACCATCTATTTGAGCAAATCCACCTTGGTATCAAAATATTTGTAGAACACATTCTTCTTTCTGATATCTTCCATCTTTGAAGCAAGGATACGACCAGGAACCGAGAGTAGTGCGAACCCTGAGAATAAAAAGAACACAAATGATTAATGATGTTATGATGCTTATGTAAGGCGAGGCATGTGATCAGTGAAGTATCTGTGATGTGCAAATCATATAATCAGGTGTCGGTGCATGGTCACAATGTCAACATATCACAATAACAATCCCTCTGGTTCAGGATCCATATCTTAGAACTAATGTACAAGAGAACCAGATCACAAAACTGAACCAATGGAAGAGCGGGTATGTTGAAGGTCTTAGGGTTCCTGCAAACCTGTAAACCCCTCCTAATCTCACGGGTGTGCTACTCGGGTCAAACATCACGGACTCTCAAAGCCGAATAGCAATAATACGTTCACCATTTCCGATAGATGGCTCATGACCAAATCAGGGAATCGGTTTGGCATTATGTACTACTCAGGGAGGTCTCAGCTGAGTCCAAAAAACAAGAATCCCTCATAAGTCTCCAGCTTCAAGAACTGAATTGAGAAACAATAGTACATTCATCCCGAAGGGTACAATACTACCGTCATACGAATAATTTACTTTAACTGGATTTCTATGAGAGAACCAGGCCATCCTATACGAGTTCCCAATGGACCCTCAGATGCTAGTGGGTTTGCCAACAAATGTGGTCTGCCACTGTCATTACTGGAGATGAGTGTTTCCATTAAGGTCCTCAAAGATCGGTCACCAGATGCACATAAATATCAAGGTCGTACCCTGAAGTGGGGTAATCCCCACACAAAATAGTTCCAAGACGGTCACAATCCGGGTGTGGAGCACATCACCACTCATCATGGTGAGATACCATGGAAGTACAATGTCTGTCCATGCTAATCCTATAGTGCACTCAAGCCGGGTATTTGGCTTATCTCACAGTAACTCCCATCGCACAGAAAAATGAAAACCAACACAGCCAGGGAGTCCAGTATAATATGATGCATGGAAAATAAATACTGAAAGCAATAAATAAATGCTATAAAGTAAAGCTGAAAAGTAAAACTGTAAATGAAAATAGTAAAGCTAAACTAAAGCACACAATAGTAAACAGATAAACAACCAAAGAAATAAAACCAAACAGGCGCTAGGATTGACTCTACAAGGGAAACCAGAGATTCTAGGTTCGATCCCCAGCAGAGTTGCCAACTATCGCTCCTGGGATTTTCATCCTAGTACAAACACGAAAGTGGCGCGGAAAAGGTAGATTCGCTAGCCATACATTTTTATCCCGAAGGAATGGGAAAGGTAATGCTGCACAAACCTAGGGAAGAAGGAAAGGACAAGGCCTTGCGAACCAAAGATCTGGGTTCGGGAACCAGTTACGACTTGGGAAGGTATTAGCACCCCAGATCGTTCGCCGTACTCGACGGGATCCACGCTTGCAAAGAAACTGTTTCAAAGGGTGAGAAATAATTGTTGCTGAATAAAACTAGTGACTGGAACTGGAATAGAAATGAGAAAGGGAACTAGAGATCGTAAAAAAGAGGTAAATGTAGGGAAAATAAAGAATGTGCTCGAACGGGCCCTACCCTACTGCCTACGTACCTCATCGGGAAAATGAGGATCAGAGCCGACGTAGTTCGCCTAACCAGGCGGGAACTTTGTTTGTGTTTTTTATAGCTGGAACTGCATATGTCTATGCTCAAATGTTACAGGCTCGTCTGGTATGAGTGCTTTTACCAACTTGCATGCGAGACAAGTTGTCGCAAGTTTGCATTCAGAATGAATGAGATGAGAAAGAGAAGTTCCCACAGGATAATCGCTTATTATTTGTATTTTTTGTCTTTTATGAGAAATGTTTTGAATTTGTTTGTGAATATTCTCATACTAAGACCTATACATCGTGGTAAATACTTACACCTCTCCCCGAAACAGGACGCGTATAAGTACTCTGCAACAAAGTCTCATGGCATATAAGAACCTTCAACCTTTATTAAGTATTTCATTATTTTCTTCATGAGGTAAGAAAGAAGGACTCAAGTTGAAAAAGGACAAACTAAAGGGGACTAAGACACAAATCTAATTTATCTTATTATATACAAAATGTGATCCTATGGTTTATGAGGTATTCTAACCTAAGGAGAAAAAATAAAGTTAGAATTCAACTTACTTCCTAAGGAAGTTAAGTTGAATCTAAGGAACAAAAGGGGACCTATGAACAAAGCATCAAGTGCTAAGGCAAATACAAATTAAAAATTCATAAAATAAAGGAATGAATAATGATTACCTCATCTTCCCCCCCTACAAAACAAATGTTAGCATGATGAAGTTATATGAACAATTATGACATGGCAAACTTCCATTAAGAACTCACACTAATTAATAAAGGCATTAGTAAACTTCTATGGTTAAAGTCAAGTCCTAAGTTACCTTATATGCTATCTAGATTCTAAATTTAGTAGCTAAATCACTTCAAAAGTAACTAAAGGGATTAAGAGAAACAAACTCAAACTATGCCCTAAATGGCACTAAAACCCCTAAGTGGAAACTAGGTGGATTTGCATGGAAAACTCGAATAAAGTCAAAGCACTAAAAAAATGGTAAAGGTCCTGGAAATATATGAGATTAAATCCTTAAGGTCTCTAAACTAGATCTAATGTTGTGTTAAAAAATCTCCAAAAAATTCAAAACCTAACTATGCCAAATAGTCACTTAAATCTACCTAAGAACTATTCACAATTTTACACAAACTATGCTGCCAAAACAGTGGATAAAAAGGACCTAAAAATATGACAAAAATAATTCCAGATTCTATTATGAGTCCTATAATCACAGAAAAAGAATGGGACAAAAAGAATACTGGAAGTGGGAGAAATAAAATGAACAAAATGAAGTGTAGCTGAAAGAATTCCATAGAAAACTAATTAAATGGAAAATCGAAATAAAATTGAAAAATGGCTAAAAATCAGAAAGTTAAAGTGTGGAAAATTTCTAAAATGAGTTAGGAAGTCTATGTGATTTTTGGGGAATTTTAATATGGGTTTTGGTATTTTTTGTGGATTAAAATTTAAAGTTATGTAAAACAGAAAAATAAGAAAACAAGGCAAATGGAGAGGGGTGCAGGAAGTGGAAAGTTGAACTGAATTGGGCTGGACCCAAACATGCTGGGGTACAAATAGTGATCTGAAAAACTCTTCACAAATTATGGCGCATGATTGGCACATGATCATTAATGTGGTGGCAGAATCTGAATCATTGGATTAAACTAATCTAAGGGCTGTGTTATGTTCCCACACTAATGCTAAAACTACTATTCCGGTCACCGGAGCTAAACTCCGATCATCTTCTCTGATCACTCTCCGGTTGGGGTTTGGACAAATGTCTACCAAACTGGAAAAAAAAGCCATGGACAGATCCGTCTCCTCAAGTACGTCAACAATCTAGGCTTGATTTTCTCCTAAGGCTCGTGAATAATGCAAATCGAAGCACACAAGAATCAACCTAAGAATTGAATCTAAGCACCTAAGATACCTATCAACTAGCCAGCACAAGCATTGCTCCTATTGAGCTCATATCAACACAAAACAACAAAAAAAATCAGAATTCGTGTCAATGGAATTGAAGATGAAACCTGAAATTCAGTGGTGTTTAAAGTTGTTGAAATCCAGAGGTGAGGTTCCAAGGTATTCTATGCTTAATCTTGATCCTTTGTGAAGTGAAATAAACACTTTGTTGATGAAGAATCTTGAGAAATTGATGACAATGCAAAAAATTCAGAAGTGAATTCTTGATCTTTCACTCTATTAGATCCATGGAGAAGCTACAAATCATGATGTTGATGATGATTTGATGATCAATGAGGCTTGTTGGCTGATGATTTAGCTTGTTCAATCCAAAAGGTGGAAATGTTGTGATGGTGCAACTTCAAATCTCCATGAAAATGCACTATGAATGGTGCTTGAAGAAGCACAAGGAAGAAGAAGATCAATGCTATGATTGTGGAAGCTTGATCCTTCAAAATACAGAGAATTTGCAGAGAAAATGTAGAGCCAAATTTGGAGGATTTTGGTGTGATTTGAGTGAAAATGAAGCTGAACCCCAAACTCGGTCACTACTCATCCTTTTATAGAGCATTAGACCTCTAGTTAAAAGTTAGAACCAGGGTTAATTAGCCTTGGTTTACTGAGTGAAGTGAGTTAAATGAGTGAAGTTTGTTATGACAGTTATGCTAGCTGGATTTCTAGAACCTTCTTCAGTTGAAATCAATCCAATGCTGCAGAGAACATGAAGCTTATGGTGAAGATTAGTGAAGTGAAACACCAGCTTAGTTGCCCAAGGATTGCAGCTTGAGTTTGCTCACTTGATTGTGAGATGCACAACCTTTAAAGTGGTCCTGCATACACATAATGATAACATGTTGATGCAACAAAATCAGAGGCTAAATGCAGCTTGAGACCAATGGATCTAGTGTACACCAACTCATGATCCTTGTGGTGAGGACCAATCTAATGTAGCAGCAATGGTTGAGGTTTGAACTGAAGCAAATGTGAAGCTAAATGATCTCTAGTATATGTACAAATCACCCCTGAATTCAGCCCCAAGATAGCACTATCATTACCCATTGCTATGTGTCACACAACATCTCTTTAGCAAAAAAACTGGCCTATGTATCGATACATAACACGAATGCATCGATACATGTCAGTTTTTTAACTGATATGTATCGATACATGCATGTATGCATCGATGCATACTGAAGCATTGTCAATTCCAACAGAAAAAAATCAACTATGTATTGATACTCCCTCATATGCATCGATGCATGTCAGTTTTTTTTACTGATATGTATCGATACATGGCTGTATGCATCGATGCATACTGAAGTTTCTTGATTATTTCCAGCAAATGAAATCCATCATGCATCGATACATTCCTCGTATGCATCGATACATATTCCTCAAAAAAATATTTTTTCTTGATCTTTTCATCACTTCTTGATCCAACTTGGTCCATAAGACTCTTGTAATCACACTTTCATGATTTTGAACCCCAAAAGTCATGAGTTGACCTTCCTTTTGCTCAGTCTGGTTGACCTTTCCCAAATCCCTTGCTGTTCATTCCACTGATCAATTGAAGCTCTTCCAAAATAAATCCAAGGATGAAAATTTAACCTTAGGTATTTGTCACGATGTAAACAACAATGAAACCATGCTTGGATCAAAATCTCATTGAGAAGCCCAGTTCATTAGAAACCATAATCCAGCCCTTTTTCCCCTCAGGATAATTGCACTGCCTGCCTCCTTCGATCAAATCATTTCTTTTCAAGACTTGAGGCTTTAAGTGAGGACTTGTGGGATGTTGTGAACACTCTGCATAATATTGAGAAGCTTTATGAACCTTTGATTGCCTTTGTATAGCCTTCAGTTGCTCCAATCACTGATCACATACCTATGCCTCAGCCATGCTACACATGATGCAATGTTTTTTTGGTTATTTTGTGAACTTATGTATGCTAAATGATATGCAAAATATTGAGGGAATGAGAGGGAAAATTTTGAGGTATTACAGAAAGTTGCCCAGTTCAATGCTTCATTGTTACTCACCATCAGCTGCTTCGCACCCCGCCACCAGGATTCAGCCTCTGCCCTAAGCAAAAAGGTTGCATATTCCACCTTTTTAGCCTCTATGCAATGGAAGATTTCAAAAATCTTCTCAATTTCTTGTATCCAAAGATCAGCCTTATCAAGGTCATGCTCCCCTTTGAATTTTGGTGGATTCTGACGATTGAAATCTGTCAGTTCTCTTGCAACAGCAGCAACTTGCTCCCTTTGATCCCTTAGCACCTCGTGTTGAGCTTGGATTGCAGCTTGTTGAGCAGAAGTTTCATCTTGTTGAACAGTAGTTGTAGACTGTTGAGCAATAGCAGTAGCCATTGCGGGAATTGCCTGAATGGCGCCGACCATGTCTGCAATTGGTTGAGTCTCTTGTTGGTTAGTAGGAATCTGTCGTGGAGGCATCGTAATTTCATACAAGCACACTTGCATTAGAAGGATTTTTTTCTTCTTCTAAGATTCCATCCTAACACTTGGGTTGTAAAAATGTGAAATCAAAAGAAACTTACCATAAGTAATTAAATAACAAACAATCATAATTTTTATCTAAAAGGTTAGAAGAAAATTAGTAATTCATACATCACACAATCTTCATACTCATACGCCATACAAGATCGTCCCACCCCAAAAATGTGTGTCTAAGGATTATCGCTCTGATTCCCAATGTAACATCCCAGATTTGTTTTCCAAGATATTATTTATAATTTTCTTACTAAAATTTGCAACTATTTTTTTTTTAAATTATAAATCGAGGAATTAAAATAGAAATTGAAGTATAATCTGAACAACAAAGATTGAATAAAACTGAATGATGATTTGAAATTTTCTAGCGGAAAACAATATCCGCGTTTCTAGATAAATTCTGATGCTGAAATAATTGAAATAAGAAAATAGTGTACCATAATGACAAATTATTAAATAACTTTCTAATTTTTAGAAAAAGACCCTATTTTCCCCTGTACGCGCTTCAAGCAACACTCAATCATGCTCTTTTCCTTGAGTACCTAAAATATTAAATGTAAGGGTCAAATTCCATATCCATATTGAATCATACTCACCATAAGAAAATATCATAAAACAATAAAAAATCATTTCATCAATTAAAATATAAATAATATTTTTTATTTTATTTTATATGCAATGCAATGTGACCAAGACCACTATATGAGACACAAATAATCTGGATAAATAAACACATTTCAATGGGACTGCCACAAAGGCCCGAAACCGTCATACTTGCCACAAATGCCAAACACTCTGATAATGCTAACACCTTCTATATGATGTTGGTTAGTATCTATTCCGAAACAATATAACCATTAATCTTAGGGACACTTCTTTCTCTGTCTATATTTAAATGAACTTATTCCAAACAAATCATATGCAATCCATATATTAATTTTCTATCATTCTATTAAGCTGAGATGTCATGACCATGTACACTCCAAACACAATATAATATCATAATACCAATCCATAGACATAACAGTAATAACATTGTAATATTATAAGCATTTATTAAGCCAACTGCCAAAATATTAAAATTTCTTCTTTTTCTTATATTGAGAACTAAACCATGTTAATTATGAATATTGTTTTTTGAAATTCAAAATGAAGTAGATATCAGTAGGGTTAATGTTGTAGAAAGCTGTAAACGAGTCAAGAGGCTGACACGTGGCCAAAAGGGTAGTAAAGTAAAAATGGTGGCTATAGATTTTCTTATATGGTAGATTAATGGTTGACGCCCTATGTCGCTCCCCGGACTTTCGTCCCGGTGCAGACGCGAACGGTCGGCGATGTTGGAGGTTGAGGTTGAATAGAGTTGCCATCTAGGCATTTTTATCCCGAAGGAAAGGTTATGCTGCATAAACCTGGAAGGGTATGGATAAGACGGTTGCGAACCATAGAAACTGAGAAAGGGGGTTGGTTACGACCTGTGAAGGTATTAGCACCCAGATCGTCCGTCGTACTCGACCGGATCCATGCTTACTTGATTGTGTTTTAAAAGGGGGTAGTGTATATACTAATTGTGTATAAAAGTCTAGGGAGAAATGTACAGTGTGTCAGTGCAAAAGAGAGGGTGAATGCTCAAGAACTGAGGCTTAGAAAAGAAAGCTGAAAGAGGGCGATAACAAAGAGAATTTTGTTCGATAACTGTTAAGTTATGCCTACGTATCCTCTCGTGCAATGAGGAAGTCAGAACACCGTAGTTCGACTCAAAGAGACTGAATGATTTTGCTGTGAACTGCTTACTTGTCTATGCTCAAGTGTGTGACTCGTCTAGCTCGAGTGCTAACTGTCTTGCATTAGACGGAAGAAACAGGTTCTCGTTTATAGAATGATTGTGATGAAAAAGAATCCCGGAGGAGACGATTATTGTTTCTTTTTGTGTGTTCAGTTTTTTTTATTGTTTTTGATGTTTTGCATATGATAATGAGCTTAAGCCTAAATCAATGGTTGTAAACTCATTATATCCTCCCTGATTAGGGATAATGAGCCTACTTAAGTGTGAGATAAGCATCTCAACTTAATTACCATGATGGTGTAAGATTAAGATCATTAACCTACTTGTGATTATTGAGATGTTTTTTTTTTGGTTTTTGTTTAGTGTTAAGTAATGAGTTTAATCTCTAATCAGGGATTAGTGAACTCATTACACCATCCTAAGAGAAGGATGATAGATGAGAACACTTAAGCTGAGGAAGATACCTTAACTTAATCCATGGTTAGGGATTAAATTCATTATATAACAAGCCTTTATTAAAGATGGATTTTAATTAAAGGGTGAGATTAAGAAGTGGATTTTAAGTTTGTAAGACAACTTGAGGGGGACTTTTCCATTAAACACTAGGGTTAGTCCCTCTTAACCATAAGGAAGAGATGGAACCCTAATATAAGGCCCAAGTTACAAGCTTTAAGTCTTAACCATTATTAGGTGTTTTGATTAAGGGGTGTAAACAAATTAAAGGTTTAACACTAAGGATTAAAGTTATACACTCCATCCTAAGATAAGGATGCATGCATAACCCTAATTCAAAGTCCTAAAGCTTTAAGTGTTTAGCCTCTGATTATGAGATGAGAAGAAAGACACAAGGAGACTCAAAGGTTAATGATCTTAATCTTACATCATCATGGCAATTAAGTTGAGATGCTTATCTCATACTTAAGTATTCTCATTATCCCTAATCAAAGGGAGGATATAATGAGTTTACAAGCCCTTGATTCAGGCTTAAGCTCATTAACTTATGCAAAAACACCAAAAACAATAAAAGATTGAAAACACAAAAACAAACAATAATCGTCTCTTGCGTGATTCTTTTCTCATCATCTTCACTCACAAACGAGAACTTGCTTCTTCTGTCTAATGCAAGACATTTAGCACTTGAGCCAGACAAGTCATACACTTGAGCATAGACAAGAAAGCAGTTCAACAGTCAATTTATCTTTCAGTCTCTTTGAGTCGAACTACGGTGTTCTGACTTCCTCATTGCACGAGAGGATACGTAGGCATAACTTAAATGTTATCGAACAAAAGTCTCTGTGTCTTCCCCCTCATTCAACATTCTCTTTCAAGTATCAGTTCCTGAGCATTCACCCTGTTGCACTGACACTTGTATATTCTTTCTTAGCTTTTGCACACAGATATCACATACACCTACCCCTTTAAACACAATCTTTTAAGCGTGGATCCCGTCGAGTACGACGGACAATCTGGGTGCTAATACCTTCCCAGGTTGTTACCAACCCCCTTTCTCAGTTCTCTGGTTCACAACCGTCTTATCCGTCTTTTTCTAGGTTTATGCAGCATTACCTTTCCTTCGGGATAAAAATGCCTAGCTGGCGACTCTATTCACTTCACCTTCATTTCTCATTTCACCGACCGTTCGCGTCTATACCCTATCTGACGAGGTATCTTTTTGGGGGAGCGACAACTTGGCGACTCTGCTGGGGGCCCTTATATTGCAACCAGGGCTTCTGGTTCTTTTTATGGGTTCCTCCTAGCGCTTGTTTGATTTGTGTTTACAGGGGTGTTATGTGCTACTTGTGCTTATTTATTTGCTTTATTTATTGCTTTACGTACAACTTTATTTATTGCTTTCATTTACAGTTTTTTATGCATTTCATACTGTCATTATCATGTGTTGGATCTGCTGTTTCCTTGGTGGGTGGGGGATCATTAAGTGATTAAAGTTCCATACCGGGGACCTGAGTGACACATAGGCTAGAGTGGCTTCATATTCTTTCCCATTCCATTTCGGTCTGGTGCGGGAATATGAAACACGGTTCAAACATGGGTTTCTTCTTGAGAACTCTGTGCTACGGATTTCCTATAGTACTAGGGCTATCTAGGAAGCCTGCTAAGTCTGGATGACCTTTTATGACCTTCAGCATCTGAGGTGAATTAGAGGAGGATCTTTTATGGTTATTGTAAACACTTTACCTCCGGGTTAGAAGTGTTTACGCTTCTCATAACTGATCCAAGTCTGAGGATCCTTGTTCTAGAACAATACATGTGAGGGGGTTGGGATGTTTACAGGTTTGCAGGAACCCTTGGCCTCATCATACCCTGTTACTAGTGTTGTTTTAAGAATGCATCACTTTGGACAGTTCTTGTGAAACCATGGACTTGTGACTCTTTATTTGAGTCCCCCACCTGGTTACTGGATTTCTAAGCCTCCATCCGGACTTATGAACACATATAGACCTTATCAAGGCAGATGACAGATCCAAAACTTGATCACAAACCCTTTGCATATCATTCTGCATACATCATTTTTGCATCATTTAACATTTGCCTATTTGTTTTACAGGGTATCCACCTTATTATCTTTGGTTTGGTTTTGACCCATCCTGCTGCCCAGACTTCTTCAGTTGTCTTCTCCAGCACCTTCATCAGTTTGTCAGAGATTCTTCTTCAGCTGTCTTCATCAGAGACTCATCTTCAGCATCTATTTCAGTAGCCTTCATCAGGGTTCTTCTTAGTCTCTTCACAAACATTCATTATCAGCATGGACACTTCCAGGAAGAGCAACATCAGATACCACTTCTTTGAGCCCACCCTGACAGGCATCAGGCAGATCCAGTCCCTCATTACTCCTGAATTTTGGGGTTGGATTGCACAAGAGAAGAGGCCAGAAAGCACCAAACTGAAAAGCTTCATCTCAGGTATCCTCAAGAACAAAATTTCCAGAACTTTCCATTTAAGTTAAAATATCAATCTATATATTTCACTGATCATCCTGATATGTTTACTTTTGAAAATGGTTAAGAATCAAACATGTATTGAGCTTCTGAAAGTTTTGAATGTTTTTCCGTTTTGCTTCGAATCATGTTGTTCTTGAATGATAAATGTTATTTGATGCTAGATTCATGCTTAGGGATGTTAGAGGATCATTTCTGGAGCTTTAGAGGGTTTGATTTGGCCTAGGGAAGAAGTTAGGTTGAGTGTCTTGCCGGAGAAGATGACTGGAGCAAGCTCCGGTCACCTGAGAATCATTAGGGTTCTTAATTAGGGTTAGGGGTTCAGTTTAAATGTGAGCCATTGGATCTTGCTTAGCGCCTTTTTTAATGGTCCATATCATTTCAGTTAGCCCTAATTTTTATTTAATTAAGTTAATCATTTAATTATGCCAGATTGAATCTTGTCCACACAAAAACGCGCGCAGTCAATGGTCTCTCTCCCAGTTTAAATCCTGGCCCTCAGATGTGCTGACTTCCATTTAATTTCATTTTTATTTCATTTTTCTTTATTTCTTTTGCATATTTAATTTAAAATAGTTAAAAACATCACAAAAATATTATTTTTTGCATTTCTGATCCAAATATTTTTCTTAACCCAAAAATGATTTTTATTTTATTTTTTTGCATTTAAAAAGTATTTTTAAAATATTTAAATGTTATTTTTAATTAATTAATGGATTTTAATTAATTAAAAATACATTTAGGTTTCTAAAAATCACCAAAAAAACCATGAACCCTTCCAATACATTTAGAAACATTTTCAAACTCTTCATACAAATTTATTTTTAGGTTTGATCATAATTTCACAATTTTCTTTGAATTAGGGTTCTTTAAAATCATATTTTCTAACCCTAATTTGAAAAATTCATTTCTGCCTAACCATGAAGAGTCTGAACTTGATTCTTTTTGAATTGTTTCACATATTGCATGCAGTTTCTAGGTTATTTTCCTCATTAATTTATCTTGCATTTTCAATTTGATTTGCATTTTTCTTTGAGAATCACCCAAAAACCCTAACAAACTTAGAAAATTCATAACTTTCAATAGGATTAGCTTCTGACCTTCTCCTTTGGGTTATGATCTTATATGGGTTTAGGGTTTGATTGAGCGTAGTTTCAATTTTTTATCATGTTGTATGCTTCTGTTTTGTTCATTTGCATCTCATACATTCATAAAACCCTAATTTCTCATGTTCATTTGCATTTATCTTTGCATAACATCATCATATGAACTTTCCATGACTTTTCAAGCATTTGTATGTCATCTTAGACATCTTAGGACATGTTAGAACATTGCTTGGTCATTTCTTCATTCATTTGATATGTCTTGCATTCATTACATTTCATAAACATACACGTGTTTTCAAGCTTCTAATCATGCTTCCCTTGCATCTCATATTTGTATGAACATACATATGCATATTGTATGACTTTGCATCATCTCATATTCCATTTGCATTGCATAATCACTTCTGACTTTGGTCTTTGCATCTCATTTCATTTCATTTCTTTATGCTTTATGTCTTATGCATTCCTACTAACATTTCAGGAGCTTTTGGTAAGTTATTTGGGAGGTGGATTTGCCTTCACCTCCCACCTCTTCTCATATGCATTTTTACTTGTCTTTGAAGTGAACTTGCTTCACTTATGCTCTCTCTTTCTTAATTTCTTTCTTTTAAGTTACTTATCTTCTTCAGGAAGTAAGTAACTTATTCTTTCTCTCCTTCTCTTTTCATCTGCTTCTTCCATTGGTGGCCTTGAAGATCTTTTCTCTTAAGCCTAGCAAACCATAGGATACCCAAGCATGATAAATTTTAGGGTTGTGTATAGTCCCCCTTAGTCTTTAACCTTTGAGTCTCCTTGAGTCTCTCTTCTCATCTCAATAATCAGAGACTAAACTCTTAAAGTTTTAGGACTTTGGAATTAGGGTTATGCCTGCATCCTTCTCTTAGGATGGAGTGTATAACTTTAATCCTAAGTGTTAAACCTTTAATTTGTTTACATCTCTTAATCAAAACACATTAATAATCACTAAGACTTTATCTTGTAACTTGGGCCTTACATTAGGGTTCTATCTCTTCCTTATGGTTAAGAGGGATTAACCCTACTGTTTAATGGACAAGTCCCCCTCAAGTTGTTTTACAAACTTAAAATCCACTTCTTAATCTCATACCTTAATTAAAATCCACTTAATAAAGGCTTGTTATATAATGAATTTAATCCCTAACCATGGATTAAGTTGAGGTAGCTTCCTCAGCTTAAGTATTCTCATTTATTATCCTTCTATTAGGATGGTGTAATGAGTTCACTAATCGGTGATTAGAGGTTAAACTCATTACTTAACACTAAACAAAAACCCAAAAACATCTAAATAATCACAAGTAGGTTAATGATCTTAATCCTTCATCATTAAGGTAATTAAGTTGAGATGCTTATCTCACACTTAAGTAGGCTCATTATCCCTAATCAGGGAGGATATAATGAGTTTACAAGCCCTTGATATAAGCTTAAGCTCATAATCCTATGCAAAACACCAAAAACAATAAAAATCTGAAAACACAAAATCAAACAATAATCGTCTCCTCCGGGATTCTTTTCTCATCACACTCATTCACAAACGAGAACTTGCTTCTTCCGTCTAATGCAAGACAGTTAGCACTCGAGCCAGACGAGTCATACACTTGAGCATAGATAAGTAAGCAGTTCACATTCAATTTATTTTTCAGTATCTTTGAGTCGAACTACGGTGTTCTGACTTCCTCATTGCACGAGAGGATACGTAGGCATAACTTAACAGTTATCGAACAAAAGTCTCTGTGTCTTCCCCTTCTTTCAGCATTCTTTAAAAGCCTCAACTCCTGAGCAATTCACCTTTTTGCACTGACACCTGTACATTCTTTTCTTAGCTTTTGGCACACAGATAGCACTTACACTTACCCCTTTAAACACAATCTTGTAAGCGTGGATCCCGTCGAGTACGACGGACGATCTGGGTGCTAATACCTTCCCAGGTCATAACCAACCCCCTTTCTCAGTTTCTCTGGTTCACAACCGTCTTATCCATCTCTTTCCAGGTTTATGTAGCATTACCTTTCCTTCGGGATAAAAATGCCTAGCTGGTGACTCTATTCAATTCAACCTCTTTTCTCTTTCGCCGACCGTTCGCGTCTGCACCTTGGGACCTAGTGTCTTTTCATAGTAGCGACAGTCCTATGTCGTGATACTTTCAGCAGCCGTCCCCTGCTAGGTGATCGTCCTTCACCTTTTGATGACCGTCCCTCATCATTATTTCATTTATTCTTTTACCCGATGGTCGTCCCCGATGGCCGTCCCCGTCGCAGTTTATTTACCCTTTAACCTGATGGTCGTCCCCGTCAATGCCTTCCTCTTTTCTTTAATCTCCAAAGAGTTTTATTTCTTTACCTGATGGCCATCCCCGTCGCGGTCCCTTTATTTCCCAGCATGATGGTCGTCCCGTCATTGCTTTACTTACCGCTTTTCATCCCCAGCAGTCGTCCTCTGCTCAATGGCCGTCCTCCATCGCCATCATTTGATACTAATACTATACTGCATGTTACAATTTATATCTTTTTTCTTCTTCTCCCCACTGAGTGCAAATTTCAGAATGTCTTTAGTATTCAACCACAAGTTATCTCGTTTGTCTGTTAAGCCAGGCGCTTACACCCTGCACAGCTAACTCATGGTTAAATAGGGGCAGCTGTAAACACCCCAAATTTTCCCTCACTTTTTCTTTCACCATGGCTTGTGATCTTTCATATAGCATTGCATAAGCATATCATCTTACATTGTATATTTGTTTCATCTGCATAATTGCATAGCTAGGGTTTGTGATCAGATGAATCCAAGAAGTGATCTGAGCTATCTCAATGGTCTTGAAGCATGACAAGAGAGTCCATGAGTGGTCTATGATCATTTTACATCTCCAATAAGTCTTTGATGTCACAAAATCACAAAGGATTGCACAGAGGTCCAGGCAGGCTAGGGTTTTCTACACAGATGACCTAAAATTAGGGTTTTGGGTTTGAGGCCCTTAATCTCAATGTTTTTGGTCATTCTTGTTTCTAATGGTCTTAATATGTTATAAGTAGCATGTGTACCAAATTTTATGAATACATTCACTATGGAAGTCATATGATCAACTGGTAACTTGTTGTGCAAGAAAAGTCAGAATCAGGGCATCTGAGGCCCCCAACAATGGTACCAAAGGGTCATTTTCATCAATTTGAGGTTCTATGATCTTTATTTGATCTTATAAATTGTTAGAAGTCCACAAGATTGAAGAATTTCAAGCCATTTGCAAACTTTCCATTTTTGGACATGACTTGTAATGGAAACTTTCCATTTCGGGAAAGATTTTCAACCTCCTATTTCTTGATCAAAAATGCTTCAAATGAAAAATCCTTAAACATGAAAGTTGTAGATTGGATCTTCCCATTTTCAAAAAGTACAATAACTCCTCTTGATTCATCCTAGAACTCAAGGTATGATGTTTCAAAGTTGAGAAAAATCTTGTAATTTTCAAGTATGTGCCAAAGAGGGATTTTTGCAAAATCAAGTTTCAAGACTTCTAATGACCTCTAATCCACTTCTAAGCTTCATTACATGATAATGCAACATTTCAAGACCAAAATCATGCCTTGGATCACAAGTTTCTATAAGTCATTTTCACAAAATTCTCAAAGGGGGAAAATTACAAAACACATGCCATCTCTTGCATCAAGCCATCCAGATCATCACAAGCAATCCCATGGCTCTCCTTGAAGTTGGCTGAGGAAAGACACCCCTTGAAAAAACCACTGACCCGTGCCATGCCTCATAGTACACAACATTGACTTTTTTACAACTTGGCCCATACTAATCAAACTATGCCACTACCAACTTTCTGACCAATCACATTGCTCTATACTAACATCATGGACTTCATTTCATAACACGCTGTATACTCCCCAAATTTTCCCTCACTAAGTTCACACCATGGCTTGTGATCTTTTTATTTGCATAAGTTCAATCATATCATCTCATATTGCATTTTTACTTCACTGCATTGGTTCAAAGTCATATGCATATAGGGTTTGTGATCTGAGCAATCCATGAGCCATCTGAGTCATTCCAAAGGTCTTCAATCATCTCAATAGGGTCCATGTATGTTAAATCATCATATTATATCCTCCCAAGATCAAGGAAGTCAGAAAATCACAAGAACTAGCAAGGCATGGAAGCAGAACCAGGTTTAACTGCACAAATGACCTAAAATTAGGGTTTTGGCTTCAGAGGCCATAACTCCAATTTTTATTTGGTCATTCTTGTTTCTATTGGTCTCAATATGATATAAGGGTCATACATACCAAGTTTGAGTAAAAAATTAATTATGGAAGTCATCTGATCACTGGGTAACTTCCTGAGCAAGTTAGAGCAAAATCAGGGCATCTGAGGCCCCCAACATGGAACCAAAGTGGATTTTTTATCAAAATGAAGTAATATGGTCTTTATTTGATCATTTAAGTGCTTATAAGTTCACAAATTTGAAGAAAAGTGGGCTAAACCAAAAGTTGCCAAATATGGAAATGACTTGTAATGTAAACTTTCCATTTTGGGAAAGTTTTTCAACCCCCTCTTTCTTAACCAAAAATGCTTCAAATGAAAAATTCTTGGTCATGAAAGTTTTATATTGGATCATTCCCTTTTCAAAAAGTACAAGAACAAGATCTAATTCATTTTGGAACTCAAGTTATGGCTTTCCAAAGTTTGCAAAAATCACATAATTTCATGTTTCATGCCAAAGAGGGATTTTTGCAAAACCTCATACCAAGCTATTTTATGACTTGAAATGGACTTCTACACATCATAACATCATAGTACAATGCCTAAAACTCAGAATTTACCAAAGAATTTCACATTTCCATGACTTGTACATGAAGAAACCAAGAAAGGGCCAAACTTTGCCAAAATTGCAAAACCTCCCACAACTCCCCACAAACTTGCCAAATTGCCTCAAACTGATTTCCCTGGTCATCCTTGAATCAAGCTGCGCCTGACACCCCCTTGTCCTTGGCCTGAAACAACCCATACCTCAAAGGACACATAACCTTGACTTTGTGCATTTTCACCCATACCAATCACACTATGCCACAACCACTCTCTAAACCACTTGCATTTGTTTATACTAATCAAAAGCAAGCCAAACATAACAAGAACACAGCCTGAACTCTCCCATAACTCAGCATTCACAAAAACTCTCCTCTTTGCATTTTCATTCGAAACTCTCAGCACACTTAACAAAACTTGAAACTTCTTCCACCATTCATCTCCAAATTCATCACTGATCATCTCCCACCCCTCAAAACAACGAAGAACACCTCACAAAATAAACACGATTTTCTGGCCAGTTGAACACAAACTCACAAACCAGCCATAAAAAACTCCATCCAAGCATTTCAAACTCCTCAGGAAGTTCATTAGAGGCATTTTGGACCAAAGAAGCAACCAAAAAGCTCCAGGGTTGAAAGCTTCACCTCAGGTAGCCATGCGAATTAATTTTTCCAGAAGCTTTATTTTAAGTTATTAAATGGTTAAGCTTGTTCCTCTGAATGCAATGAACTTTGAATTATTGAAAATGATGAAGAAATGAGGATGTATGGTATGTCTGAAAGTTTTGCATTTTTTGTTCTTTGATTCGAATCTTGTTTATGAGTGGAGATAAATGGTTTTTGAGGTTAGGGTTGGTCTTAGGAAGGTGAGAGGAACCCAATCTGGAGCTTTAGAGCTCCAGAAATGGCCTAGGGAGTGTTTTGGGAGATTCTCAGGGGAGGTGTGGCCGGAGGTCATTTCCGGCCACCTGAAAGTAATTAAGTTAATTAATTAGGGTTAGGGCTTATTTTGAATGTGAACCGTTGGATGGGCCTTTCCCGCGTGCAATGTGTGGACCAGATTGAACCATTAGTTTTAATTTTAGGTTTAATATTTAATTAATCAGAATTAATGAAGTTTGAACCTGGGCCGTCCAGATGCGTGCCCAGTTAACCCCTTTAAAGTCCAGATTGAATCATGGCTCTCCATTTAGCATACCTCTCATTTAATTAATTTTTATTTCATTTTCTTTATTTAATCTTGCACGAATTTTTAAAAATACCAAAAATAGTTTAAAAATTCTGAAATTTTTTATCAAACATTTTATTAATTTTCGGAACCCAAAAATATTTTTATTTTTATTTTTTGCATTAAAAAAATTATTTTTAAATTATTTAAATGTTATTTTTAATTAGTTAATAAGAATTAATTAATTAAAAATACATTTAGGTATTTAAAAATCACAAAAAAAATCAGAGAACATTTTCAAACATTTAGAAGCATTTACAAACTCACCACACAAATTTATTTTTGGTTTTGATCATACTTTGACATTTTTCAATTGAATTAAGGTTCTTAAATTTGAATATTTTTAACCCTAACTTCAAAAATTCATAACTTTTGAACCAAAGTGAGTTTGTGAATGATTGTTTTTGCATTGTGCTATGCATGGTTTCAAGCATCTAAAAACATTTTTGTTTCATTTTTATAATGCATTTTCAATTTGTTTGGCATTTTACCTTTAGGATCCCCTTAAAACCCTAGAAACTTAGGAAAATCATAAGTCCTTCTAGGTTAAGCTTCTGACCTCCCCCTTTGGATGGTAACTTAGTATAGGTTTAGGGTTCCTTTGAGTCCATTTTCAAATTTTTATATTATGATTTGCTTCTGTTTTTGAGTTTTGCATCTCACATGTTCATATAACCCTAATTTGCATCTTCATTTGCATCCATCTTGTATAAGCTTGCATACATGAACTTGCCATGAAATTTTGTGCATCCACATGACATATAAGACATCTTAGGACATATTAGAATCATGTTTGATCATTGCATCATCCATTTTCCATGTTATGCTTTCATTACATTTCATGTGCATTCATGAACTTTCATGCTTCTTACATGCTTCTTACATGCTTTATTTGCATTCCCATCCTTTGTATGATCATTCTCATCTCATGACATACACTTGCATCATTCCTTTGCATCATTTTCATCTTGAACATGCTTCTGGTTTTGGTTTGCATCATTGCATACTTTTCATTTTCATTTCATTTTCATTTGTTAACTTTTCAGGTGGTAAGTGTTTGAGAAGTGAATTTGCCTTCACTTCTCACAATCTCTTCTCATCTCTCTTATGCATTCATTTCTGCATTTTACTTTTGTATTAGAGTGAGCTTTCATATTCCCTCCTCACTTTCTTTCTTCAAGCAACTTATCTTCTTAATTGAAGTAAGTTGTCTTGCTTCTTTCTGCTCCTCCTCCTTCCATCTTTCTTCTTCCTTGGTGGCTTTTCCTTGAAGGTCTCTTGCAAACCTCATAAACCCTAGGAATACCCAAGCATGTTAACAATTAGGGTTTGATTAGTCCCCCCATTAGCTTTTCCTTTGTGTCATCTTTTGTGTCTCTTTTCTCATCTCCTAATCAGAGACTAAACCTTCAAGGTTTTAAGGCTTTGTGATTAAGGTTATGCCTGCATCCTTCTCTTAGGATGGAGTGTATAACTTTAATCCTAAGTGTTAAACCCTTGATGTGTTTAAATATCTTAATCAATCCATCTAATAATCACTAAGACAATAAGCTTGTAACTTGGGCCTTGCATTAGGGTTCTAATTCTTCCTTAATTGGTTAAGAAGGACTAACCCTAGTGTTAATGGACATGTCCACCTCAAGTTGTATTACAAACCATAAAATTCACTTCTTAATCTTACCATTAATTAAAATCCACTTTAATAAAGGCTTTGTTTTGTCATGAGTTTAATCCCTAATCATGAATTAAGTTGAGGTATCTTCCTCAGCTTAAATGTTCTCATCTATTATCCTTCTATTAGGATGGTCTAACGGGTCCATTAAATCCTTGATTATGGCTTAAACTAATTACTCAAAACTAAACAAAAACTCCAAAAAGCATCTAAATAATTACAAGTAGGTTAATGATCTTAATCCTACATCATGATGATTAAGTGTGAGGTGCTTACTTCACACTTAAGGTATTCTCATTACCCCTAATCAGAGGGAGGATGTGATGAGTTTACTAACCCTTGGTTTAGGCTTAAGCTCATTTACTTATGACAAACTCCAAAAAAGGCAATAAAAGATTGAAACCTCAAAAACAAACAATAATCGTCTCCTCCGGGATTCTTTTCTCATCTCATTCACTCACAAACGAGAACTCGCTTCTTCCGTCTAATGCAAGACAGTTTGCACCTGAGCTAGACAGGTCTTACACTTGAGCATAGGCAAGTAAGAAGTTCATAAGTCAATTTATCTTTCAGTCTCTTTGAGTCGAACTACGGTGTTCTGACTTCCTCATTGCACGAGAGGATACGTAGGCATAACTTAACAGTTATCGAACAAAAGTCTCTGTATATTCCCCCTCTTCCAGCATCATTCTTTAAGCCTCATAGTCTTGAGCTTTGCACTTCTTTCCAGCACTGACACTTCTCTTATCCACTTCACATTTCTTTTACACTGACACTTGCATTCTTTTCCAGGTTTTGCACACAAAATAGCACTGACACTACCCCTTTAAACATAAATCTTTCAAGCGTGGATCCCGTCGAGTACGACAGACAATCTGGGTGCTAATACCTTCCCAGGTTGTAACCAACCCCCTTTCTCAGTTTCTCTGGTTCGCGACCGTCTTATCCATATCTTTCCAGTTTTATGCAGCATTACCTTTCCTTCGGGATAAAAATGCCTAGCTGGCGACTCTTTTCACCTTCATTTCAGTTCTCCTTTCGCCGACCGTTCGCGTCTGTACCCCTCTTGGCCAGGTGTCATCAGGTGGGAGCGACAACTTAGCGACTCTACTGGGGACCCTTATACTGCAACCAGGGCTTCTGGTTCTTTTTATGGGTTCCTCCTAACGCTTGTTTGATTTGTGTTTACTGGGGTGTTATGTGTTATGTGTGTTTATTTATTTTTGCTTTATTTATTGCTTTATGTACATCTTTATTTAATGCTTTCTTTACAGTCTTATGCATATTTCATACTGTCATTGCTGGATCTGGTTTTCTGTCTTGGTGGGTGGGGTTCCATTGAGAGATTAAAGTTCTATACCTGGGACCTGAGTGACACCTAGGCTAGAGTGGTTCATATTCTTTCCCATTCCATTTCGGTCTGGTGCAGGAATATGAAACACGGTTCAGATCTGGGTTTCTTCTTGAGAACTCTGTTCTACAGATTTCCTGTAGTGCTAGGGCTATCTGGGAAGCCTGCTAATTCTGGATGACCTTTACTTTGACCTTCAGAATCTGGGGTGAATTAGAGGAGAATTTTTTATGGTTATTGTAAACACTGTACCCCCGGGTTAGAAGTGTTTACACTTCTCATAACTGATCCAAGTATGAGGATCCTTGTTCTAGAACATTACATGTGAGGGGGTTGGGTTGTTTACAGGTTTGCAGGAACCCTTGGCCACATCATACCCTGTTACTGTTTTGTTTAAGAATACTCCACTTTGGACAACTCTTGTGATTAAACCTGAACATGTGACTCTTTATTTGAGTCCCCCACCCTGGTTACTGGATTTCTGAGCCTCCATCCGGACCTTTGAACATACATGGACCTTATATCAAGACAGATAATCAGATCTAGCTCTTGATCACAAACCCTTGCATATCATTTGCATATATCATCATTGCATCATTTAACATTTGTTTATTTGCTTTTTAGGGTATCCACCTCATTATATCCTGGTTTTGGTTTTGACCCCTTCTATTGTTTGGACCTCTGCTCCAACTGTCTTCTTCAGTTATCTGCTTCAGTTATCTCCATCCTCACCAGCATCGGTCTGCCAGGGACTTGCTTCCAGCTTCTCAGTTTGTGATCTTCTTCAGCATTTGTCTTCAGCTTCTTCAGCAGCACTCATGGCTTCTCCCAGGAAGAGCAACATATCTTACCACTTCTTTGAGCCTTCTTTGACTGGTATCAGGCAGGTCCAGTCACTCATCACACCTGACCACATCCCACTGTTCAGGGAACATTATGGGGGTATTTTGGATATGGTTATGGATCTTGATTCTTCTCAGAGAAGCATGATCCACACATGCATGCAGTTCTATGACCCACCACTCAGGTGCTTCACCTTTCCTGACTTTCAGATGGGGCCTCTATTGGAAGAGTTTTCTTTGTTGATTGGAGTGCCTATCAGAGGAGGGATCCCTTTCAATCCAGAGATGACTGCTCCTAGAAGTGAAGAGATAGCAAGGGCATTATACTTGGAGCCTGCCCTTATTGAGAAAAGCATGACAACAAAAGCTGGGATTCCTGGTTTACATTTGGATTTCTTGATTTCTCAGGCCATCCTGAAGGCTGCAGTGGGAGAATGGAGGGCATTCTATGCATTATTAGCCCTCAACATATATGGGGCTATATTGTTTGCAGATGAGCCTAAATTTGTCAGTAGGAATGTCATCCATTTGTTTCTTCTGAGGAACCCAGTGCCTACATTGCTAGGGGATTTTTACTACTCCATCCATCAGAGGAATGAAAAACAAAGGGGAAAGTTGGTCAGATGTTGTGCTCCTTTGTTCTACTCTTGGTTACTCAGACACCTGCCTAAATCAGATGCCTTCTTGAACCCACACCAGCAGAAGAATTGGACCAAGAGGTTCATTGCCTTAACTTCAGATGATATCAGATGGTGTACCCAAAGCACCAAAGGCAGGGACATTATCACCAGCTGTGACAATACCCAAATGTGCCTCTGATAGGAGTAAAAGGTTGCATCAACTACAACCCTTTACTGTTTAAGAGACAATTGGGATATGCCTTGGTTCACCCTCCCAGAGGACAAGATTTAGATGAGACCCTATACTGTGAAGTGCAACCTAATTCAGCTGTTGTCAGGCAAGCTGCTTGGGCTTGGGACAACATCCAGACAAAAGGGATATCTATTCTTGGAAGATGTAACAATGTTGCTTCAGCTCAGTATTCAGACTGGTCCCATACTAGAGCTCAGATTACCAGAATGCCTTTCACCTCGGAAGACACACCTGAACCATCTACAGTACTGCCTGCAGCAACTGTTAGCCTGGAGGAATTTGAAAAGTTGAAGGAAAGGAATGAGTAGCTATCTCAATCCCTGAAGAAGACTCTTTGGGAAATAAGTGATGGTCGTCTGGACATTGAGAGATTGGAAAAGCTTAGGATTGAGCATCTGACCAAGATTGAAAAGACAGAGGACTACATAAGGAAAGCAAGGGTTGGGGAATATATATTGAAGAATGCCTGCAAGGAGGCCAAGATTCAGAAAGCTAGGGCTGAGCACTATCTGCAAGAGAGTCAGGCTAGGTGGGTCAGGATCACCGAAGCCCGTGCACAAGAAGACCAGAAGACTCAAGCCAAGATTGAACAGCTGGAGGCCAATGAGAAGAAGCAGCATGAAGCTTTGTTGGCTGCACAGAAGGAAATTTCAGAATTGAAGCTCCGAGCAGGGTTAAAGAGATCAAAAGACCAAGACAGGCATAAGAAGCTGACTACTGCCATTGCCACTAGGAACCTCCTCATTAGGACCATTACAGAGCACCCAGCTGGTCCGGTGACTGAGGCACTCCTGAAGGAGGTCAGAGAAGATAATTATGGATTGGATGTCTGATTCCTCTTTGCTTGTTGTTCTTTCCTTTTGATGTACTTTTCCTTTTGTTGTATTTTTGACCCTCCATGGGCATGTATTGTAAACAGACTATGTTTTTTTACCATTTGTAATATATTTAGTTTGTTTTCATTGGGCTTCCTCTCAACATCAAGCATCTTCCTCGAGGTCTGGAAAGGTCAAAACCAAGAACCAAATCGGATACCTTGGAAAACAAATAAGCATACTGCATTTCATACTGATCTTTTTCTTTGTTTTGTAGGTTTTTGATTATTATTATTGTGTCTAACTTTGTTGTGATTTCAAAAACATTACTCGTCGCCGAGTCTTCCCTATCAACCGCACGCACCGGTACCCAACACGTAACAACCTTCCAGGCATTCAAATGGAGCAGGTACAGCAGGACCTAAATGAGGTCAGAAATCAGATGGTAAATGAAAGAGTCGAGATGAGAAACCAAATGTCTCAGTTTATGGCTGTCATGACTGGCTTAGCCCAGAGCCAAGAAAGACTGAGAGAGCTGGTAGAAAGACAGACACCTGAGGAACCTCACCTTGGGACAGGAGGAACCAACAATAATGAACGAGGGCAACCTCGTATTGACCCTCCGGAGTATGGGCCTCATTTGAATCCAGATGTTAATATCCCAAGAAACCTTCAAGGTAATACTGCTGGGGGCAGAATCCTGCAAGAGGATTCCCAAGAAGAACAATTTACTGTTATAGGAGCTGGAGATGAGGTATATGATAGAAGATTGGATGAGATTGCTGAAAAGTTAGGATCTTTGGAATCTCAGAATTCTTTGGGCTTCGACGTAATGGATATGGGACTGGTAGATGGGGTGAGGATTCCCCACAAATTCAAACCCCCTTGCTTTGAGAAGTATAATGGTACCTCCTGCCCGCGTACTCATCTGCAATCTTTCCTAGGAAGACTCGAGGCTTATACCATGGATGAGAAGTTATGGATGTTCTATTTTGAGGACAGACTGACTGGAGCTTCAAGAGAATGGTATTCACATCTAACAAGGGCCACTATAAGATGTTGGAAGGACTTGGCTGAGGCTTTCATCCGGCAATACCAATACAACCTAGACATGGCTCCCAATAGAAATCTTCTAATGGGCATGTCTCAGTCTTCAAGGGAGAGCTTCCGGGATTATGCTCAGAGGTGGAGACAGCTTGCTGCTGCTGTCCAGCCACCCATGTCAGAAAGGGAGATGGCTGACATGTTCATGAACACCTTGCAGGGAACTTATATTGATAGACTTGCTGCTTTCTCCTCTACCAGTTTTGCTGATGTGGTTATAGCTGGTGAGAGAATTGAAAGCCTTTTGAAGATGGGAAAAATCTCTGACAATGGTGCATGTTCCTCCAGCAACCCCAGAAAACCTTTTGCAAGACCCCGAAGGGCGAGTGAAACAAATGATATTCACGCAAGTAGGGGCAGACCCCAATATTCTCACAGGTCAGTAGCAGTTGTTACCATCCCAACTCCGGTTCCACAACAACCGTTATATCCTCAACAACAAAAACATCACTATCAGCAACCATCTCATTTTACGCAACAAAGAACCTACAACAACAACAATAGCAACCAACAATAGCGCCCTTTTCAATAGAGGCCATCTCAGGCAAATAGGGTAATTGACCCTATCCCTATGCCTTATGTTGCCTTATTACCACAACTCCTGAAGCTTAACCTGGTTGAGTTAAGGACGTTGGCACCACCAGATCCTCTTAATCTCCCGAAGAATTATGATGTTAATGCCAGGTGTGCCTTTCACTCCAACTCACCTGGTCACAATACTGAGAAATGCAGAGCCTTACAGATGAAGGTTCAGGATTTGGTCGATTCCAAAGCTCTCAATTTCGCACCTCCTCCGAACGTTAACAGAAATCCTATGCCTAATCATGGTGGGCCTATGATTAATGCCATTGAAGAGGACCAACCATCTACACTAATTGATAGTGTTACACAGATTCAAAAACCACTGGCTGAAGTCAAAGTTCAACTTTTAAGATGCCAAGTGTTCCCGGGCTGTGGGGCCTGCTGTGAATTGTGCAAGACAGCTAGTAATGGTTGTGAGAAGCTAAGGTTCGGCATAGAGGGCCTCATCAAAGATGGAATCTTGCAAATTACTTCAACAGCTCCTCCAACAACTCTTGTTTCAACAACAATGGATTCTCCTACAACACCAACAATTCTTCCTTCAATAGTTTCTCCTACAACCGCAACAACAATCATTCCCACTGATTCATCAACAACACCATGTTGCACCCCAAAATTTGCCCTCACCAAGACAAGAAATTGTGTACTAAGGTGTCCCAAGAGGTTCACAAGGTTCACAGGGTATCTCAAGAGGTTCACAAGGTTCACAATTAGTCAGAAAGTTTGACAACTCCCTCAGACAATGCATCCTCCTAAGCAAGGCATCCTAAACTAGGGTTTTGACTTTCATCAGGCTAATTGGGCTTCCAATTCTTCAAGTGAGCTTCATATCATCCTACATGTGTTCAAGAATCCCCATGTCAAGTTTCAAGACTTTCCCAAAAGATTTGCTCAGTCAGATGATCAGATAGGCTAAAATCAGTCAAAACAGTCAAAAAGTCAAACTGAGGTCAACTGTGGTCAAACCAAAGTCAAACTTCATGATTTTTTTGCCAACATCAAGTATATGAAGTAAAATTCATCATTTGATCAAGGGTTGATCATGATTCATCAAGGAGATTTCAGATCATCAAGAATCAGGAGTTTCTAAATTAGGGTTTTCATAGGAAAAGTCAATTGAACTTTGACCAACCATAAATTTCACATGCTTCATCAAATTTTTTCCATACAAAGATCATTTTTAAGGAAATTTAATTCTCTACAACTTTTTCTCTCACAAGCCAACCCCAAAAATGCTTCATTTGGAAGGTATGAGCTAAGACATTATAGGTCATTTTAAAAGTCAACAAAAAGTCAACAACTTCCAAAGAGCATAACTTGAGAATGGTAAAAGATATGGACATGAGACCAAAGAGGTTGGTTAGAGGACTCTTTAAGCTTTCCAAAATGTCCAATAAAACCCTCATAGAATTAAAATTGAGGGATTTGTGCCCTTGCAAAGTTGGGAAATTTTTGAGAGGTTTATGAAGCAAATGGGATCTTAGAACCAAATTTCTCCAAATGGGCTTGCATTTTTATGATCCAAACACTTCCATGACATCATGCACGAATTAAAAATTATTTATTCAAATTTTTATTCATTTTATTTTATTTATTATAATTATTTACATTAAAAATCATTTTAAATCAAAATAAAATATAAAAGTGTGAATATTTGATTTGATTTTGGTTCTAGAAAGTCTTAAAGGCCATTTAGAATTGATTGAAATCATGGAAAATCAGGTCATTCAAAATATAGCAAGGATATATCAAAAAAATTTCAATATTTGAAAGTGAATCTTTTTCAATCTCTATTGATCCAAAAGTCCAAAGGATGGACTGATTTTTTAACCTAATTCTGTTATATGATATATAGACAACCTAAAGCAAGCACAAGAGACGATTTTGGCAGCCACAAGCATCACATTCAAACTTCAAAAATTCAAGCAAAAACATACATTCGGTTTTTGATTTGCAGGCCATTCCAAAGAGTTTTGAAGGTTGCAATGTGTTCCTTGATGGGAGACTTAAAACCCCATATTTGTATTCATTTCATTTTTGTTGTAAGCCCAAGAGGCAAACAAGTTTATTGATTGCTAATAAAAGTTTACTTTTTGATTGTTTAAACAAATTTAAATTCTGCGGTCCTTGAAAACATTGCATATACATTTACATACCATATCATTGCATCACAAGTTTCTTTTGAACATGTATCTTATCTTCTCGCTGTTTATTTCAGCAGAAATGACTCTTGAACAGACTGTCAAAGATCTCCAGGCTCAGAATGCACAATTCCAAGAGTTGATTTTGAACTTGTCCAAGGGACAAGATGAGTTGAAGACACTGCTGGCTAAGAAGAAGAAGAATACAAGAATATCAGGAGGCCTTATCAATCTGGGAAGAAGGTTCAGAGGTCCTATCAAGACAAAAGAACAGATTGAGGATTCTGAGTCTGACAATTCTGAGAAAGAGGGAGGTAGTCTTCATGATACTGTGGGAGATTCTGATTCTGAAGCAAATTATTATCATGACCCTAGTGAAGATAAGTATAAGATGCTGGTAGACAGAATGAATGCCATGGAGTTACAAAAATCTTCTGGGCTTGATTTTGAAGATCTGAGTTTAGTATCTGGAGTGGTTATACCTATTGGCTTCAAGGTTCCTGCTTTTGTGGTGTATGATGGGGTTTCATGTCCTAAGTTGCATCTAAGGTCCTATGTCCGGAGGATTCAACCACATACTGCTGATAAGAAGTTATGGATTCATTTCTTCCAAGAGATCTTGTCTGGAGCTCAATTGAAATGGTAATACCAATTGGAGAGTGTCAATATTTGTGATTGGAATGATCTTGCTGAGGCCTTCTACATACAATACCAATATAATGCTGAGTTAGCACCTACTCACATGCAGCTCCAAAGCATGTCAATGAGTGCTAAGGAGAATTTCAAGGAGTATGCCCAGAAATGGAGAGACCTGGCTGGCAGAGTTCAACCTCCTCTGACTGACAGAGAGCTAGTGGATATGTTTATGAGTACGCTGAATGGTCCTTTCTATAGTCACCTCATTGGAAGCTCATCATCTGGTTTCACCGAGCTGATAATGACTGGAGAACGTGTGAAGAGTGGTATAAGAAGTGGTAAGATACAAGTGGGTGCCTCTTCATCAAGCACTGCTAAGAAGCCCCCTAGTGGAAAGAAGGAGTCTAATGATGTGTATGGTCAACATAGCCATAACAGGAGTCACCAATCTGTGGGAGTAGTCCACGTTTCCAATCCTACTCCTGCAGCACCATAGCTACCACAAAACAATCAACAGAAGCCTAGAAGACAATTCACCAAGATCAACATGTCACGGGCCCAAGCCTTGCAACACATGTTGAAAGGGGAACTCATTACTTTGAAGGACCCTCCTCAGAACCCTAATACTTCCTCTCCTCGATACAATCCTAATGCACGATGTGCCTATCATTCTAATTGTCCAGGACATGACACCAACAACTGCTGGGTGTTGAAAAACAAGATTCAAGATACGATTGAAGCTGGGGAGATTGAATTTGACCCTCCTGGGACTCCAAATGTGATCACTGCTCCTATGCCTAACCATGAGAAGACTGTTAATGCTGTTGATAAGGTTTCCTATGTTTCCTCAGTAGCAGATGTGACTACACCCCTATCTGTTATCAAGAAGAAGCTGGTGCAGGCTGGATTCTTTCCAGGTTGCAATGAAGACTGTTTTTATTGTTCTTACAAACCTGATAGCTGCTGGAAGTTGAAAGATGGTATTCAACGCCTCATGGACAATTATACTATATTGTTTGAGAGAACTCCTTCTGTGGAAAGTATGTGCGAACATCTAACTCGAGGTACGAAGCTTGAAGATGTCGCTATGGTTGATAAAGTGCCTGTGAAGATTACCTCCAAAGGCCATGTCAGGATCACCTCTAAGGGTCCTGTCAGGATTACTGCTGAAGGCCTGGTGAAGACTGTTGCTGAAGTTAGAGTGCCTCCCATGGTTATCACCACTCCGGGCCCTGTTCCTTATACTTCTGATAAAGCTATACCCTGGAATTACAATTCTAATGTTTATATCCATGGGGTTAAGCAGGAACCTTTGACTGATACACATGTTACTGATGATAACCTCGATGTTGATAATATTGCTGGATCTAGTAAGATCACCAGAAGTGGAAGAATTTTCTCTCCTGCGACTACCTCAAAAAATGCAGTTACTCCAACTACTACCTCCACTTCTGAGCCAAGTACTGATGCTCGGGGCAAAGGTCCTATGGTTGAACCTATGCAAGCTGAGGCACCAACTGCTGAAAATCTCTCTAAACAGATGGAAGAAGTGCTGAAGATCATTCGCAAGAGTGATTATGATATTGTTGACTAGTTGGGACATACTCCCTCCAAAATCTCCATGTTATCTTTGTTGCTGTGTTCTGAGGCTCATGCCAAAGCCTTAATCAAATTCCTGAAGACTGTCCATATGCCAAATGAGATTTCTGTGGATCAATTCGAGAATTGTGTGGCACATCTGACTTATGATAATAGGTTAGGCTTTTCTGATGCTGACTTGACTCCTGCCAAGAGGAATCATAACAGAGCTCTACACATCTCCATTGAATGTAAAGGCACTACCTTGTCTCATGTGTTGGTGGACAATGGTTCTTCATTGAATGTACTTCCCAAAGAGGTTCTGAACAAGCTCAATCCTGAAGATGCTATGTTAAGGCCAAGTAATGTAGTGGTAAGGGCTTTTGATGGATCAATAAGAGTGGTACATGGAGAAGTAGATCTCCCGATCAAAGTAGGCTCTCAAGTCTTCAATTCTACTTTCTATGTAATGGATATTCGTCCTGCGTACTCCTGTTTTCTTGGGCGCCCCTGGATTCATGGGGTAGGTGCTGTGACCTCCACTCTACATCAGAAGTTGAAATATCCGGTGAAAGGAAAGATCGTTACTGTTTATGGTGAGGAAGAATATATGGTCAGTCATGTGAATACTTTTAAATACGTTGAGGTGGAGGGTGAATATGTTGAGACTCCTTGTCAGACATTTGAAGTAGTTCCTTGGGTTGTTCCTGCTACTGAAGCTCCCCCTGTTGTTAAAAGAGTTCCTGTGGTTACCAGAATACCTCCTACAATGGCCTCCCTCAAAGATGCTAGAGCTGTGGTCGAAGAAGGTGGTTGTACTATTTGGGGTCAACTTCCTGACATCCCTTACAAGTCTGACAAGTTTGGTTTGGGTTTCACTGCAGAATCCCAGAAGGCTATTCGTCGTGCTCGTGCTGTTCGTATCACCAATCAAGGGGTCATGAGAGATCAAATCAATGTTGTGGGTGACTATAGTGAATACTACAACCTGGATGATTGGATCTTTCCTACCATGGGTGATGGGCTAAACAATTGGAAGACCGAAGACGTTATTCTTATCTCCTTTAGTCAGGAGTAAATACTATTACTGTGTTTTTATTTTAAGTTTGTAATTTCGAACAATTAAACTTTTAAGCCTTGTGTCTTACCCGGGGCACAATGGCGTGCTTGTTTCGGGATGTCATTTCATTTGCATACTTCATTCAATAAAAATCAATGGACGTTTCGTTTTCGTAAATATTGTGCTCCTTGTCTTTCTTTTATTTTATTCTTGTTTTATCGGCTATGTGTTCTTACACACACCCACATCACTAAAATGCAGATCCTCATCCACTATGGATCCTGTTGATAACAGTTCTACTATTGCCGATTATAATTTCGAGAATCCGATCTATCAGGCTGAAGATGGAAAAGAGGAAGATTGTGAAGTATCTGTAGAGCTTGCTAGGTTGTTACAACAAGAAGAGAAATCTATACAGCCACATGAAGAGCCAATCGAAGTTGTGAATCTGGGAACTGAAGAAAACATGAAAGAGGTCAAGATAGGGGCTGAATTAGAGGATGGTGTTAAGAGCAGATTAATTCAGATGTTACGTGATTATGTGGAAATCTTTGCTTGGTCCTATGAAGATATTCCAGGGTTGGATACAGACATTGTGGTTCACCGTTTGCCGGTAAAAGAAGACTGTCGTCCAAAGAAGCAGAAGATTCGTCGCATGCGTCCTGAAATGTCAGAAAAGGTTAAAGCAGAGGTAATGAAACAGTTTGATGCAGGGTTCTTAGCTGTGACTTCTTATCCTCAATGGGTTGAAAATGTGGTACCAGTACCTAAGAAAGATGGTAAGGTACGTATGTTTGTAGACTACAGGGATTTGAACAAGGCCATCCCTAAAGATTACTTTCCACTTCCTCATATTGATGTTCTGGTAGACAACACTGCTCAGCACAAGGTATTCTCTTTCATGGATGGTTTCTCTGGTTACAATCAAATCAAGATGGCACCTGAAGATATGGAGAAGACTACATTTGTTACACAGTGGGGCACTTTTTGTTATAAAGTGATGCCATTTGGGTTGAAGAATGCCGGGGCAACATATTAGCGTGCTATGGTAGCTTTGTTTCACGATATGATTCATCATGAGTTAGAGGTATATGTGGATGATATGATAGCCAGGTCCCAGAATGAAGAGCAACACCTTGACCATCTGCATAAGCTGTTTGAAAGGTTGAAGAAATACAAGTTGAGATTGAACCCAAATAAGTGTACTTTTGGAGTTAGATCTGGTAAACTCCTGGGTTTCATTGTCAGTGGAAAAGGTATTGAAGTAGATCCTGCAAAAGTGAAAGCCATACAAGAGATGCCAGCTCCCCGTAATAAGAAGGAAGTTAGAGGTTTCTTGGGACGACTAAATTACATTGCAAGATTTATTTCCCAGTTAACTGCTACCTGTGAACCAATCTTCAAGTTATTGAAGAAAGATCAGGTGATGGAATGGAATGACGAGTGCAAGACAGCCTTTGATGAAATCAAGAGATATCTTCTAGAACCTCCAATCTTGATGCCACCAGTTGATGGAAGACCCTTGATTATGTACTTAACAGTGTTAGACAACTCAATGGGGGTGTGTGTTGGGGCAACATGACGAGTCTGTTTGAAAAGAGTAGGCAATATACTACCTTAGCAAAAAGTTTACCGACTGTGAAACAAGATACTCACTGCTCGAGAAATCTTGTTGCACTTTGGCATGGGCTGCTCACCGACTAAGACAGTATATGTTGACTCATACTACCTTGTTTATTTCAAAGATGGATCCAATCAAGTACATATTGGAGAAAACTTCTCTCTCTGGATGAATAGCGAGATGGCAAATGATCTTAACAGAATATGATATACAGTACACTACCCAGAAGGCCATTAAAGGAAGTGTTATAGCTGATCATTTGGCTCATCAAGCAGTGGATGATTATCAATCAATGAGTTTTGAATTCCCTGATGAAGACATTATGATTATTACCAAAGAACCTGGACAATATGACGGACCTGAACAAGGATCCCGATGGACTATGGTTTTTGATGGAGCTTCTAATGCACTTGGTAATGGTGTTGGTGTTGTGATCATTTCCCCTGAAGGTTGTCATACCCCGATTACTGCAAGACTTTGTTTCTATTGTACCAATAACATGGCTGAGTATGAGGCATGTATCATGGGTATCAAAGCCGCCATTGAGATGAAGATTCAGTTCCTGGACGTATATGGAGATTCAGCCCTGGTAGTTAGTCAGATTAAAGAAGATTGGGATACCAAGCATGAAAATCTCATTCCTTACAGAGAGCATGTGTTGTCCTTGCTCCCATATTTTGAAGAGATTGCCTTTGAACATATTCCACGAGGAGAGAATTAGTTGGCAGATGCATTAGCCACCATGGCATCTATGTTTGGGATTAGCTGGGATGATGAAGTTCCCAAGATTACTATTGACAAATTTGAGAAGCCTGCATACTGCAATGAGATTGATACTGAAGAAATAGAGGAGAAGCCTTGGTTCTATGAAGTGAAAAGATATCTTGAAACTCAGGAGTTCCCTGAAGGGGCATCTGTCAAAGATAAAAAGTTTCTGAGGAGGTTTTCTGCTAAGTTCTTCTTGAGTAATGGAATTTTGTACAAGTGCAATCATGATTCAACTTTGCTTCGTTGTGTGGATAAGAAGGAAGCAACAAAGATTATAGAATACATGCATGATGGGATCTTTGGCACTCATTCTAGTGGTCATACTATGGCAAAAAAGATATTGAGAGCAGGATACTGTTGGTCTACCATGGAAGCTGACTGCTATCAACATTCCAGAATATGTCACAAGTGTCAAATCTATAATGATAAAGTGCATATACCTCCAGCTCCGTTGAATGTGTTGACTGCTCCTTGGCCTTTTGCCATGTGGGGCATTGATATGATTGGTGAAATCAAACCTACTGCTTCAAATGGGCATCATTTCATCCTGGTTGCAATTGATTACTTTACTAAGTGGGTGGAGGCAGCTTCAATTGCATCTGTTACTAAGAATGTGGTGGCTCGATTCATTAAGAATAACCTCATATGTAGGTATGGCATCCCTGAAAGGATTATCATAGACAATGAATCTAATCTGAACAACACTATGATTACTGATCTATGCACGCAGTTCAAGATTAAGCATCACAACTCTTCTCCGTATCGTCCGAAGATGAATAGGGCAGTAGAAGCTGCTAATAAGAACATTAAGAAGATTCTATAGAAGATGACTGTTACTTACAAAGATTGGCATGAGATGTTACCATTTGCTCTTCATGGTTATCGTACTACAATACGTACTTCAACAGGGGCAACTCCATTCTCCTTAGTCTATGGTATGGAAGTAGTTCTACCCATTGAAGTTCAAATACCCTCCTTAAGAATCATGAAGGATGCAGGCTTGGATGAAGATGAATGGATTCAGACTCGACCAGATAAATTTGATTGATGAGAAAAGGCTGGCAGCTGTTTGTCACGGTCAGATGTACCAGAAACGGATGATCAAAGCTTTTAATAAGAAGGTTAAGCAAAAGGTATATCAGGCTGGTGACTTGGTAATCAAGCGTATCATATTACCACAGGGTGATCCTAGGGGCAAGTGGACTCCTACATATGAAGGACCATTCGTAGTCAAGAGAATATTTTCAGGAGGTGCCATGATGCTTACTACTATGGATGGTGAAGACTTCCCACAGCCTGTAAACGCAGACATAGTTAAAAAATACTACACATAAAAAGAGACCCGCTAGGTTGACTGGCCTAGGCAAAAATAAGGGCATCCCGGCGAACCAAAAGGGTTCGGGCAAAAATTAGGGATATGTATAAAAAAAAGTGTACACCCGGCAAGTCGAAAACCTGAAAAGGTGGCTTGGGCAAAAAAGGGTATCCCGGTGGATTGAAAACCTGAAAGGGAAATCAAGGCAAAAGTTAGGGATTAAAGCGTATGACTATGTCTCGTTGGATCATTCATATAGCCCCAACTAGTTGTGTTACTTCACTCAAGTTCGAACAGATAAAGAACAATCCAATTGTTTCCGTCTCAACAGCAGAAGATGAGATTCTTGAAGATAATGGCAATAGTGGAATTGAAACTCAATAGGATTATTTCTCACATAGCTGTTTTCTTTGTTTTATAAAAATTTTACGATGAATTCCTCTTACTCGGATTTCTGTCTCCTTGTACAAACTTGCCTATGTATAGGTCACTTTGTAATATAAATAAAATTTCATTTTTGAATCCAGATTTACTTTTACCCTATTTACATAAGCGAAAACGTCCATTGGTTGTGTTTGAATGTATGTATTCTTTTGAATATGATTGATGTTTACCAGAAATGCATAAAATGCAGTAATAGTATTTACTAAGGACGAACGAAGGTAGGAATTCAACGAAGCTTCGCCGGTTCATCCCCATATGACAACTATAAATCCCCAGCAAGGAAACTCTATCTTTATAGATACTTCGAGTTACATCTCCCTTTAAATTTATATCCATCTCTTTTATCCTCAGTCGGGATACTCAGGAACTTATTCCTTTAATAGAAGTACGACGAACAAAGACGAGAGGTTATAAATACTATACTATCAAACAAGACGGGAACGAGGTCCTCATATTCTTCAGCAACGAATTGGGATTTATTTTCCCTAGCCATCAGTCGTTATACAAAGATATCCAGACACTTCAGGCTGCATGATTCATACATACATCATTTATATCATACCATAACATATCCATAAATGCATAATACATTTACTTAGATGCACCATGCCACGCATGCATACATATTGCATAAACTAATCTTTCCTTTGTAGGATGGTTATATGCAGGTAAAATACTATCAACAATTCACAGCAAGTCAGAGACGATCCATACGAAGGTCTAGTGCTGATACTTAATTCAGGGATGACCGCCACGAAGATTCATTGCTGATAATCATTACTCAAGTTGTCCTTGGATAGTAGGCAAACAGTCTATACGAAGATCTATTCCCTAATCCAAGACATTTTCAAGGGATATAATCGTCACGAAGATTTAATCCTGATATTCTTTTATCCTTGGATAGTAGGCAAACGGTCTATACGAAGATCTATTCCCTAATCCAGGATATTTCCAAGGGATATAATCGTCACGAAGATTTAATCCTAATATTCTTTTATCCTTGGATAGTAGGCAAACGGTCTATACGAAGATATATTCTCTAATCCATGATATTTCCAGAAGAGATAATCGTCACGAAGATTTATTTCTACTGGTCTATTCAACAATTCAAAACAGTTCAGAGACGATCTATATGAAGATCTAGTGCTGATACTTAATTCAGAAAGAAATTGCCACGAAGATTTGGTTCTGACACTTAAATTAAAGTATATTCTTAGATATGGTTCAAAGACGATCTATACGAAGATCTAAGCCCTGACACTTGGCGAAGGATATTCTTTTTCCCCAGAGATAATGCAGAGACGATCTATACTAAGATCTAGTGCTAGCATTCAATTCAAACCATGTTGCATAAACGATTCAGAGACGGCCTATACGAAGACCTAGTACTGATATCCAGTATCAACATCAAGATATTATCACCTCCCGATATTATGGATGGCATCTATAAGCCCATCTCCAGTTCTTCCAAGTGGCATCTTCAAGCCCACTTAAGCATATACAACTAATCATCAGTGTTACTTTACGCACCGGAGAGTGCAAATTTTTGGGATTTTGTGTTCAATCCCCTTCAACCTTCCAGGTCACGAATGGCACATATACCAATCTAACCCCTCAGGTTTCAGAAAATTGAACAGGGGCAGTTGTTGCACCCCAAAATTTTCCCTCACCAAGACAAGACATTGTGTTCTAAGGTTTCCCAAGAGGTTCACAAGGTTCACAAGGTATCTCAAGAGGTTCACAAGGTTCACAATTAGTCAGAAAGTTTGACAACTCCCTCAGACAATGCATCCTCCTAAGCAAGGCATCCTAAACTAGGGTTTTGACTTTCATCAGGCTAAATGGGCTTCCAATACTTCAAGTGAGCTTCATAGCATCCTACATGTGTTCAAGAATCCCCATGTCAAGTTTCAAGACTTTCCCAAAAGATTTGCTCAGTCAGATGATCAGATAGGCTAAAATCAGTCAAAATAGTCAAAAAGTCAAACTGAGGTCAACTGTGGTCAAACCAAAGTCAAACTTCATGATTTTTTGGCCAACATCAAGTATATGAATAAAAATTCATCATTTGATCAAGGGTTGATCATGATTCATCAAGGAGATTTCAGATCATCAAGAATTAGGAGTTTCTAAATTAGGGTTTTCATAGGAAAAGTCAACTGAACTTTGACCAGCCATAAATTTCACAAGCTTCATCAAATTTTTTCCATCCAAAGCTCATTTTTAAGGAAATTTAATTCTCTACAAATTTTTGTCTCACAAGCCAACCCCAAAAATGCTTCATTTGGAAGGTATGAGCTAAGACATTATAGGTCATTTTAAAAGTCAACAAAAAGTCAACAACTTCCAAAGAGCATAACTTGAGAATGGTAAAAGATATGGACTTGAGACCAAAAAGGTTGGTTAGAGGACTCTTTAAGCTTTCCAAAATGTCCAATAAAACCCTCATATAATTAAAATTGAGGGATTTGTGCCCTTGCAAAGTTGGGAAATTTTTGAGAGGTTTATGAAGCAAATGGGATCTTAGAACCAAATTTCTCCAAATGGGCTTGCATTTTTATGATCCAAACACTTCCATGACATCATGCACGAATTAAAAATTATTTATTCAAATTTTTATTCATTTTATTTTATTTATTATAATGTTTTACATTAAAAATCATTTTAAATCAAAATAAAATATAAAAGTGTGAATATTTGATTTGATTTTGGTTCTAGAAAGTCTTAAAGGCCATTTAGAATTGATTGAAATCATGGAAAATCAGGTCATTCAAAATATAGCAAGGATATATCAAAAAAATTTCAATATTTGAAAGTGAATCTTTTTCAATCTCTATTGATCCAAATGTCCAAAGGATGGACTGATTTTTTAACCTAATTCTGTTATATGATATATAGACAACCTAAAGCAAGCACAAGAGACGATTTTGGCAGCCACAAGCATCACATTCAAACTTCAAAAATTCAAGAAAAAACATACATTCGGTTTTTGATTTGCAGGCCATTCCAAAGAGTTTTGAAGGTTGCAATGTGTTCCTTGATGATCACTAAACCTAATTGAATCATTTACAGCATTCAAATCATGACATATAGCATGAACCGAATCCATATTGCTCTTATTCTTATTTTTTTCGATTATGATTATTTATGCAATTATAATGAATTCTAATCACATATTTGTGTTAATGATGATGTTTAGATGGTTTCTGGGCAAAGAGATTGGAGAATGAGGACCTAAACCGTAAACGACCATTGTTAGGGTTCTTGAACCAAAATTAGGGTTCTTCGATTTAGACCATATAAATTAATTTTAAAGCCATAAATGAACTGTATGAGGTTTGGGGATCATAACCATGTGATCAATTTGATGAATCGTTACATATTCATGATGATATGATATTGGCAGGTTTCAAGTGTAGGAAAATTCGCAGGAAATCTCCTAGCAAATTTCGCAGGTAATTCTGCAGGTCTCAAGGAAGAAGATGAAGTCTTGGAGCCATCTGGAAATTTGAAAATTTGACTTAATATTTTTAGAATTTGTTTCTGTTTTATTTCAACTAACGTTGCTTGGCTCAGTTGGTAAAGCAGCGTTCGTGTGAGGTAGCAAACCAGGGTTCGAATCCTGGCTTGGTATATTCTTTTTTTGGGCAATTTTCTTTTGTTTTTCAGGCTTATCATATAATAGCTTGGAGGCATTCCCCATCAGCTGTGCAGGCGCAGCCCAGTGGTCTCTCACTTTGCTGGTAATGGGGAGGTCCTGGGTTCAAATCCAGGCCTCCCCCATTTTTTTAACCTAATTTATTTTGTTTTGTTTTCTTAATTATTTAATTATATAAATTATATTATTAAATAAATTAATTTCTAAATAATATTATAATAGTTTCTTATAGAAAAAATAATTTTATACTTTATATTTTTAAAATCAATATTTTATTTTTCTCAAATATAATTTTTTTTTATTTTATGTTTATATTATCATTATGTATATATTTTATTTTGTAAATAAAATAATATTTCAATTAATAATTAAAACCCTAATTTCTAAAACCTAATTTTCTTAATCCTACTTTTCTCTAACCATAACCCTAATTTTTATTAACTTTAATATTTAATTTAATTATGTTATAAACTATAATCTAATAATTAATCATGTTTTTTGTAAATAATTATTATATTGTTTATTATTATTATTATAATTATTCTATTTTCTTTTAAAAATTCTTTAAAATTGTTTATTTAACTTAAGAAAATTTATATTCTTTATATTTTTGCTAACCTCTTTTTTTTATGATTATTATCATTACTAACCCTTTAAATTATTGTTTACTTATTATATATTTATCATTAATTGTTTCTATTATTATGTAATTGCGAAAGCCATGTAATAGTCGTAGGTTTATTTTTGTCTCTATTTTATTTTTTGTAAATATTTTTATTGCCATGGTTAGTAACTATAGGGTGTGAATAACTATGTGTAATTAAAATAACTTAGAATAGCTAATTTAAACAAGATAAATACATGAATACAAACACTCACACACGTAAGTCGATCTTTGATCGCCATCTCACACTTTCTAGGGTTACTCCTCATGCTGCCTAAATCTAAGGTCAAGTAAGGTGTCTTAAGCAAAGTCCCTTCATAAAATATCATCAAGTCCCTTTAAGTTTTATAAGATCAAGTCCCTTCGAGGTTGCCTACGATAAATGATCTTGTCCCTTCGAATAAAAGATGATAAGTCCCTACGAAATGCTAAAGACACCTTACAGTTGCCTAAATACAGATGTCCCTTCATATGTCCCATATTACATCCAAGGTAATGACTACCTATTCTTTAATAATAGGGATAGTCTTACCAGTGAAAGAACATATAAGAACAGTAAAGATTTAACATAGGGTAGGTTCCTCTTAAGTACTTGCTCACCTTTTTAAAATACTTCATTACACTTCACATTTCAAACAAATTTTCAAAACAAAGTCTTTATATACATCCATACGAGGATCATTATAAAGTACTTAGAAAATTTTTAATCACACACTACACCTTTCTCAAAAACAATTTAAAGTGAGCTAAGTAACTAAAAGCCCATGGATAACCATGGATATAAAGGGTGCTAACACCTTCCCTTTATATAACCTACCCCCCGAACTCAAAATCTTTTTAAGGTCTTTCCTGTTCTTTTATGTCCTTTCCTTTTGGATAAAATAAAAGTCAGTGGCGACTCTTGCTATCCGCAACATTTATAGAAAAGTCAGTTCTCCCACCGTGTTACACACCAACAATCACTCCGCCCATTATTTCAACAAGTCAAAGTTCAACGACTTTTTCCTCTACAACATCAGCACCCCTTTTATCAGCAGAATCTTCTACAACGCCAACAAACATTAATGAAGATGTCTCAACGGTCACAATCTACTATGACCCAGCAACTGTTAACAACAACAACAATTTCCAACAACAAACTGCGACGTCTCCTGCCAGATCTCCAGTCACGATTTACTACGATCCGCACACCATCACAATTCCTTCCGCTGCAGCGATCAGTCCAGTTACCATTACGGTACCTGGGCCTGTTCCTTATGAAAGCAGTAATGCCATACCTTGGCAATACGGCTCTGATCTCTACTGCAATGGGGAGAAAATCACTCTGGATTCATTGACCTCTTCACCACAAATTGACAATGTTGGGGGAGGCGGAGGCTTCACCAGAAGCGGACGCCTTTTTGCCTCACAAACATAAAGACCTAATGCTGAAGCAAAAGCTTCCGCTAAGGCAAAAGGAAAGAATGTGGTATCCGAAGAGCCAACTGCCAAAGAAACTCAGAAGATATCTTTTGAACAAGATGTAGACGAGTTCATGAGAATCATAAAAAGGAGTGATTACAAGGTGGTGGACCAGCTTCATCAAACACCCTCCAAAATCTCCATATTGTCATTGTTAATGTGTTCCGAAGCTCACAGGAATGCATTGTTGAAAGTCCTGCACGCAGCATACGTGCCAGAGGAGATTACTGTTAATCAGTTAGAAACTGTGGTTGAAAATGTCAACACCAGTCATGGACTGGGCTTTACAAATGTTGATTTAACAACGGAGGGGCGCAACCATAATAAGGCTTTGCACATCACCTTGGAATGCAAGGGTGCTGTCCTTTCTCACGTACTGGTGGACACTGGGTCTTCACTCAATGTTCTCCCAAAGAAAGCCCTGGTGAAGTTGGAGTATGAGGGTTTGGCATTGCGCCCGAGTAATTTGGTGGTGAGAGCATTTGATGGCTCTAAAAGATCGGTGCTTGGAGAGATCGATTTACCTGTGTTGATTGGCCCGCAGGCCTTTAAAACCACCTTCTTTGTGATAGACATACAGCCGACATACAGCTGTCTGTTGGGTAGACCCTGGATCCACGCCGCTGGTGCTGTTACGTCTACCCTTCACCAGAAGTTAAAATTCGAGTGGGAAGGCCAAATCATCACCATCTATGGGGAAGAAGATATCTTTGTTAGCCAGCTGGCTACGTACAAATACATAGAGATGGATGGGGAGATCCATGAGACCATGAGTCAGGGGTTTAAGGCCCTTAACATCAATGAAGCATCTGCTGTGTCTGGGACTTCCATCACATCATATCAACAAGCCCGGAAGGTTGTTGAAGAGGGTACCGCTCAAGGCTAGGGCAAGCTGCTTCTAGTTGAAAAGAAAGAAGACAGATTCGGGTTGGGTTACAGACCAACTCGAAAAGATCAACTAGAGGCTGCAATGGAGCCCAAATTTGTCAGCGGGGGAATGCTAACCCCGAATGCTGTGAATAGTTTGGAAGATGAGGAAGAAGACTAACGCAACCTGGAAAACTAGATACGTCCGAAGATCCCGGGGAACCAAGTCTCAAACTGGTCTTCCCAGGAAATTATAAGGGTTACTCCTGCAGAGTAATTATTATTTCCTGTCTTTAAGCATGCATGAAGTCCTGCATCTTGCCCAAGATGTCAGGGCTCATTTTGTAATCGGGCCATATTGTATTTTGTGCAAACGATCAATTAATGAATATCAGGACATCTTTTGCAAATGAGTCTTTTTTTTCTCGCTCACTGTTTTTCATTTTTCATTTTTTGTACAAAAATAAAATGGCAATGTTTTTCAAAATAATAACTTCATTTTCACTTTTTTCTAAACAAGATAAAACTGATCACTAAAATGAACAAATCTAAACCCTTGCAAAGAGTGCCCTCCAGACTGCACCGACAACAACACCGCTATGGCTTCGTATGACTTTGACAATCCGATTAATCAAGCCGATGAAGGGGTTGAAGAAGATTATGAGCTACCTGAAGAATTAGCCAGGTTGTTGAGACAAGAGGAGAAGGTTATCACTCCTCATCAGGAGGAAGTTGAGACGGTTAATCTTGGTACAAAAGAAGACTTGAAAGAAGTTAAAATCGGGGCCCGTCTGCAAGATTCAGTGAAAGCGCAACTTATTGACATGCTTCGGGAGTATGTGGATGTTTTTGCTTGGTCTTATCAGGACATGCCAGGTCTGGATACCGACATCGTTATGCACAAGCTGCCACTAAAAGAAGACTGTCCTCCGATAAAAAAGAAGTTGCGCCGTACTCGCCCGAATATGGCCATGAAGATAAAAGAGGAGGTACAAAAACAGTGGGATGCCGGTTTCCTTGCTGTGACTAGTTACCCGCCGTGGGTCGCTAACATTGTACCAGTGCCTAAAAAGGATTGCAAAGTACGGATGTGTGTGGATTACCGGGATCTGAACAGAGCCAGTCCGAAAGATGACTTCCCATTACCTCACATTGATGTATTGGTCGACAATACGGCTCAGTTCTCGGTGTTCTCCTTTATGGACGGATTTTCAGGATATAATCAGATCAAGATGTCACCTGAAGACATGGAGAAGACAACTTTCATCACACCCTGAGGCACATTCTGTTATAAGGTAATGCCATTCGGACTGAAGAATGCTGGTGCCACTTATCAACGGGCTATGGTAACATTATTCCACGACATGATCCACAAAGAAATTGAATGTTATGTGGATGACATGATTGCCAAGTCCCTCACAGAAGAAGATCACCTGATGAATCTGTTGAAGTTGTTCAAGCGTCTGAGGAAATACAAATTGAAGCTAAACCCCAACAAATGCACATTCGGGGTGCGTTCCGGTAAGCTGCTGGGGTTTATTGTAAGTGAAAAGGGAATTGAAGTTGACCCCGACAAAGTCAAAGTCATTCTAGAAATGCCTGCACCAAACACTGAAAAAGAAGTTTGGGGGTTTCTAGGTAGATTGAACTACATTTCACGGTTCATATCTCACCTTACAACAACCTGTGAGCCCTTGTTCAAGTTGTTAAGGAAAGAGCAAACCGTCAGGTGGAATGAAGACTTCCAAAGGGCTTTTGACAAAATCAAGGAATACTTACAAGAGCCTCCAATCCTTATGCCTCCGGTTGAAGGAATACCTCTAATAATGTACTTGACATTATTAGAGGAATCAATGGGGTGTGTGCTGGGCCAGCATGACGAGTCTGGTCGAAAAGAGTATGCAATATACTACCTAAGCAAAAAGTTTACCGACTGTGAACAACGTTATTCACTGCTCGAGAAAACTTGATGTGCTTTAGCGTGGGCTGCTCGCCGACTAAGGCAGTATATGTTGACCCACACTTCCTTATTAATATCAAAGATGGATCCAGTCAAGTACATATTCGAGAAGCCAGCACTTACCAGACGGGTTGCAAGATGGCAAATGATCCTCACAGAATATGACATTCAGTACACATCTTAGAAAGCCATCAAAGGCAGTGTATTGTCTGATTATCTTGCTGAGCAACCCATTGATGATTACCAGCCTATGAGGTTTGACTTCCCTGATGAAGACATCATGTTCATAAAAGCAAAAGATCATGAAGAGCTTGTTCACACTGAAGGGCCTGACCCAGAAGAAGAATGGACAATGATGTTTGATGGGGCTGTTAATATGAATGGTCGTGGTGTTGGTGCAATACTCATTACACCTAAAGGAGTTCACATGCCATTTTCGGCAAAACTCACTTTTAACTGCACCAACAACGAAGCTGAATATGAAGCTTGCATCATGGGTCTTGAGGAAGCCATTGACCTCAGGATCAAGACTTTAACTGTATTCGGAGATTCAGCTTTGGTAATCAATCAAACCAACGACAAATGGTACACTCATAAGGAGCATCTAATTCCCTACCGGGACTATACGAGGAGATTACTGACTTTCTTCACTACAGTCAAGCTTGAGTATATCCCTCGAGACGAAAATCAGTTTGCAGATGCTCTGGCCACCATTTCATCCATGATCAAAGTCCAAGCTGCCAACTTTGTGCCCCGGATTTCAGTATCCAGACTTGACAGACCAACATACGTATTCTCGGCAGACATTGCTAAAGAGGATAAGCCTTGGTTCTATGACATCAAATGCTTCTTAGAGGATCAAACATACCCACCTGGGGCATCATCCAATGACAAGAAGACATTAAGAAGGCTAGCTGGTAGTTTCTTCCTGAATGCTGATGGTTCCTTGTACAAGCGAAATTTTGATATGGTACTTCTCAGATGTGTTGATAAGGCAGAGGCAGACTTGTTGATGCACGAGGTGCATGAAGGATCTTTCGGTACCCATGCTGGAGGGCATGCAATGGCTAAAAAGTTGTTAAGATCAGGCTACTACTGGATCACAATGGATGCAGACTGTTGTGCTTATGCCAGAAAGTGCCACAAATGCCAGATTTATGCAAACAAAGTGCATGTACCCCCGAACCCTTTGAATGTGATCTCTTCACCTTGGCCCTTTGCCATGTGGGGCATTGATATGATTGGAAAGATTGAACCGACTGCTTCAAATGGCCACAAATTCATCCTGGTAGCCATTGACTATTTTACCAAGTGGGTTGAAGCAGCTTCGTATGCAAATGTCACCAGGCAAGTGGTAGCCAGATTCCTAAAGAGAGACATCATCTGTCGGTATGGAGTGCCCGAGCGAATCATTACTGATAATGGTTCTAACTTGAACAACAAAATGATGGCAGAACTGTGTCGGGACTTCAAGATCCAACATCATAATTCTTCTCCTTACAGGCCAAATATGAATGGCGCTGTAGAGGCAGCTAACAAGAATATCAAGAAGATTGTGCAAAAGATGGTGGTCACCTACAAAGACTGGCATGAAATGCTACCATTTGCCTTGCATGGGTACCGAACATCAATCAGAACGTCCACTAGGGCAACACCGTATCAGCTTGTGTATGGTATGGAGGCAGTCCTACCTGTCGAAGTTGAACTACCCTCCTTGCGAGTACTGATGGATGTCAAATTGAATGAAGCAGAATGGGTCCGATCCCGGTACGAACAACTGAATCTGATCGAAGAAAAGAGATTAGCCGCGATCTGTCATGGGCAGCTGTATCAGAAAAGAATGAAGAGAGCCTTCGATCAGAAAGTCAGGCTTCGAGAATACCAAGTAGGAGATCTTGTGCTGAAAAGAATCTTCCCTCCTCATACAGACCACAGGGGCAAGTGGACTCCTAATTATGATGGTCCATTCATAGTGAAGAAGGTTTTCTCCGGTGGAGCACTGATGCTCACTACTATGGATGGTGAAGATTTCTTGTCCCCTGTGAATTCAGATGCAGTTAAAAAATACTTCGCATAAAAATGACCCGCTGGACATAAAAATAGAATGTAAGTCCAGGAAAAAATAGGGCATCTCGGCGAGTCAAAAACAGAATAAAAGACTCGGGCAAAAATAAGGGAAAATAAAGAAAAAAAATGTACACCCGCTGAGTTGAAAAGCCACATTGGACAGCTCAGGCAAAAATGGATATCCCGGTGGATTGAAAACCAGAAAGGGCGATCCACACAAAATAAGGGAATAAGCGAACAACTGTATTCTGAATTCGTCTGTATCGTTCACAATATGGCAAGCTTCGAAAGGTTCAAGCATCGGTCAGAATCAGCCTTCTTCAGATGGCAAGATGAGAAGAACGTCGATGTCATACGAGTCATAGCAAAAGGGAAGCTCACTAAAGCCTCATCAACATTGCCAGCACTTCCATTTTTCTCAATTTGTAACAATCTCCTCATTTCAGTGGATTTGTTTCTTTGACTGTACTTGCCGATTCAGGGCACGCAAATTAATAAAATCAGATTTTCAGTCAACTTCGTCTTGTACATTTTTATTATTTATTTCATTTGCAAAAATGTCTGATATCCTCGATAAAATGGTTGCATAAAAACATATGTGCTTTTCTAATCACATGCTTATAGGAAATATATTTCTTACTCCCGGGAGTGTCTAAACTCCTATGATGGAATCCAGTAAGGGGTACCTCGGGATACTTGTGCGTTTCTCGTGTCTTAACAGGATTGCAGGTGTTCAACACACAACATGGGGCATGAAAGGTTTTCCCCAGCAAGCTGCCAAATCATTATTTCCTCAACACATCTTCCAAACAGCACCAGAGATGCTTTCTCCCCATCAGAGTTGCCAGGCATCACTTCTCCAACACATCTCTCTCTGGAGCAGGACTAGAAGGTGTTCATTTCCCCAGCTGAGTTGTCAGATATTATCATACTCAGCAGGATCCCTGCAGAAATCTATAGGAAGATCATTCAGTGATCTTTCTCCCCCCAGCCGAGTGTTAGACAGGGAACCATCTCCCCACAGAGCTCCAGCCTCTATCTAGAAGAGTAGTGTCTGAGAATCTTACAACAAAGTGACGAAATCTTCCATAGGCCCCAGCTGGGCTTCTCATTACCAAGATAGGTCTATCAATGACCTATTTTCTCCAAGCAGAATCATCTGTATCAGATCTACCAATGATCTCATCCCCAACTGGGATATTCCTTCAAGCAGATCAGCCAGAGATCTTCGCAGCGACGGGATCCAAATCCCGGATCGGTATCTTTTGCATAATCATAGCATTCACATTATTTACCCCTCAGAGCGTAGCATTCCGTCAAATACGAAGCATTACGGAAAAAATCAAACATATTGCATAATCACAAGTCATGTTTTGAATCAAACACTTGTATATACCAACATGCCATCAACAATATATACAAAGACTCACAGTCCCAGCAGAAAGCCAAAGCATCCCCTTTTCACTCACAAATACATATTAATATATACTCGTTTCGGCACCTTCCCGTGTCATATCCATTCCCCTGCAGATATAAACCACAAACAGATATCTATACACTCTCTTGACACTCGTCCGTGTCACCTTTCCCCAGCATGGTTGCCTAAACACTTATTGTAAACCAAACACTTGTTTATAATACACTTCTTTCGACACCCATCTGTGTCATCTTATCCCCACAAATCTTCAGAATGTCTTTTTCGCTTATAAGTTCATAACTTATACATTTTCTCTTATGATACTCGTCTGTGTCATATTCTCCCCAGCAAGTTGAACACTCATCTGTGTCTCACTCCTGCTTACTTTTACTCATACAAATACTCGTCCGTATCTTGTATACACCGCTTATCTCTCCTCAGATTCAACACTCGTCCGTGTTCTTTGTTAACCAGTTGATACTCGTCTGTATCATCATCTCTGAACATGCGTCAGCGTTTGTTTCTACTGATACTCGTCCGTATCATAATCTTAAGGATGCTCGTCCGCATCTTTAATCTATACACAGCGTCAAACACTTATACCTTTCCTTTCTTAAATGTAGACATTCATATGTGTCTACCATTCCCCAGAAGAGTCCCCGGCAAATCCCCAGTAAAAAGCAAAATTCCTTTTCTATCTGACATTCGTCCTATGTCATGATACTTTCGGCAGCCGTACCCTGCCAGGTGATCGTCCTTCACCTTTTGATGACCGTCCCTCCTCATTCCTCCAGCGGAGTCTCTATTATTAGAACCCCTTTCTATCCGACATTTGTCCTATGTCGTGATGTTGAGCAGCCGTCCCCTGCTAGGTGATCGTCCTTCACCTTTTGATGATCGTCCTTCATCACTTTATCCGATGGTCGTCCCCATCGTCGATTCTTTTATCTGACACTCATCCTATGTCATGATAAACCCCGGGCGTAGTCGTACCCTGCTAGGTGATCGTCCTTTACCTCTTGATGATCCTCCTTCATCATGCTTATCCGATGGCCGTCCCCATCGTCGAACTTTTCTATCCGACATTCGTCCTATGTCGCGATACTCTCGGCAATCGTTCCTTGCCAGGTGATCGTCCTTCACCTTAGATGATCGTCCCTCATCTTATCCCCAATAGAGCAGCTGTCCCGTGCTAGGTGATCGCCCTTCACCTTTGATGACTGTCCCTCATCATTTATTTCATTAACCTGATGGTCGACTCCATCATGGCCTTTACCTTTAATTCCCAGAGAATCTTGTTTCTTTGTTTGATGGTCGTCCCCATCATAATCTCTTTATTTCCCCAGCATGTCGGCCGTCCCCGTCATTGCTCTATCCCCAGCATTCGTCCTCTACTCGATGGTCGTCCTCCATCGCCCGCACTGTATAATCATATTATACTTTCTTTTACAATCTATATCCCTTTTCTTCTTCACCCAGTGAGTGCAAATTTTGGACTGTCTTTGGTATTCAACCACAAGTTATCTTGTTTGCCTGTTAAGCCGCCGCTTACATCCTGCACAACTAACTCATGTTTGAATAGGGGCAGTTGTAAACACCCCAAATTTTCCCTCACTAAGTTCACACCATGTCTTGTGATCTTTTCATTTGCATAAGTTCAATCATATCATCTCATATTGCATTTTTACTTCACTGCATTGGTTCAAAGTCATATGCATCTAGGGTTTGTGATCTGAGCAATCCATGAGCCATCTGAGTCACTCCAAAGGTCTTAAATCATCTCAATAGGGTCCATGTATGTTCAATCATCATATTATATCCTCCAAAGATCAAGGAAGTCAGAAAATCACAAGAACTAGCAAGGCATGGAAGCAGAACCAGGTTTAATTGCATAGATGACCTAAAATTAGGGTTTTGGCTTCAGAGGCTATAACTCCAATTTTTTTTGGTCATTCTTGTTTCTATTGGTCGCAATATGATATAAGGGTCATACATACCAAGTTTGAGGGAAAAATTCATTATGTAAGTCATCTGATCACTGGGTAACTTCCTGAGCAAGTCAGAGCAAAATCAGGGCATCTGAGGCCCCCAACATGGAACCAAAGTGGATTTTTCATCAAAATGAAGTCATATGGTCTTTATTTGATCATTGAAGTGCTTAGAAGTTCACAAATTTGAAGAAAAGTGGGCTAAACCAAAAGTTGCCAAATATGGAAATGACTTGTAATGTAAACTTTCCATTTTGGGAAAGTTTTTCAACCTCCTCTTTCTTAACCAAAAATGCTTCAAATGAAAAATTCTTGGTCATGAAAGTTGTAGATTGAATCAGTCCCTTTTCAAAAAGTACAAGAACAAGATCTACTTCATTTTGGAACTCAAGTTATGGCTTTCCAAAGTTGGCAATAATCACATAATTTCATGTTACATGCCAAAGAGGGATTTTTGCAAAACCTCATACCAAGCTATTTTATGACTTCAAATGAACTTCTACACATCATAACATCATAGTACAATGCCTAAAACTCAGAATTGCCCAAAGAATTTCACATTTCCATGACTTGTACATGAAGAAACCAAGAAAGGGCCAAACTTTGCCAAAATTGAAAAACCTCCCACAACTCCCCACAAACTTGCCAAATTGCCTCAAATTGATTTCCCTGGTCATCCTTGAATCAAGCTGCGCTAGACAACCCCTTGTCCTTGGCCTAAAACAACCATACCTCAAAGGACACATAACCTTGACTTTGTGCATTTTCACCCATACCAATCACACTATGCCACAACCACTCTCTGAACCACTTGCATTTGTTTATACTAATCAAAAGCAAGCCAAACATAACAAGAACACAGCCTGAACTCTCTCATAACTCAGCATTCACAAAAACTCTCCTCTTTGCATTTTCATTCGAAACTCTCAGCACACTTAACAAAACTTGAAACTTCTTCCACCATTCATCTCCAAATTCATCACTGATCATCTCCCACCCCTCAAAACAACCAAGAACACCTCACAAACAAAACACGATTTTCTGGCCAGTTGAACACAAACTCACAAACCAGCCATAAAAAACTCCATCCAAGCATTTCAAATTCCTCAGGAAGTTCATTAGAGGCATTTTGGACCAAAGAAGCAGCCAAAAAGCTCCAGGGTTGAAAGCTTCACCTCAGGTAGCCATGCAAATTAATTTTTCAAGAAGCTTTATTTTAAGTTATTAAATGGTTAAGCTTGTTCCTCTGAATGCAATGAACTTTGAATTATTGAAAATGATGAAGAAATGAGGATGTATGGTCTGTCTGAAAGTTTTGCATTTTTTGTTCTTTGATTCGAATTTTGTTAATGAGTGGAGATAAATGGTTTTTGATGTTAGGGTTGGTCTTAGGAAGGTGAGAGGAACCAATCTGGAGCTTTAGAGCTCCAGAAATGGCCTAGGGAGTGTTTTGGGAGATTCTCAGGGGAGGTGTGGCCGGAGAAGATGACCGGAGGTCATTTCCGACCACCTGAAAGTAAATAAGTTAATTAATTAGGGTTAGGGCTTATTTTGAATGTGAGTCGTTTGATGGGCCTTTCCCGCGTGCAATGTGTGGACCAGATTGAACCATTAGTTTTAATTTTAGGTTTAATATTAAATTAATCAGAATTAATGAAGTTTGAACCTGGGTCGTCCAGATGCGCGCCCAATCAACCCCTTTAAAGCCCATATTGAATCCTGGCTCTCCATTCAGCATACCTCTCATCTAATTAATTTTTAATTCATTTTCTTTATTTAATCTTGCACGAATTTTTAAAAATACCAAAAATAGTTTAAAAATTATGAAAATTTTTATCAAACATTTTATTAATTTTTAGAACCCAAAAATATTTTTATTTTTATTTTTTGCATTTAAAAATTATTTTTAAATTATTTAAATGTTATTTTAATTAGTTAATAAGAATTAATTAATTAAAAATACATTTAGGTATTTAAAAATCACAAAAAAAATTCAGAGAATATTTTCAAACATTTAGAAGCATTTACAAACTCACCAAACAAATGTCTTTTTGGTTTTGATCATACATTGACATTTTTCAATTGAATTAAGGTTCTTAAATTTGAATATTTTTAACCCTAACTTCAAAAATTCATAACTTTTGAACCAAAGTGAGTTTGTGAATGATTCTTTTTGCATTGTGCTATGCATGGTTTCAATCATCTAAAAACATTTTTGTTTCATTTTTATAATGCATTTTAATTTTGTTTGGCATTTTACCTTTAGGATCACCCTTAAAACCCTAGAAACTTAGGAAAATCATAAGTCCTTCTAGGTTAAGCTTCTGACCTCCCCCTTTGGATGGTAACTTAGTATAGGTTTAGGGTTCCTTTGAGTCCATTTTCAAATTTTTATCTTATGATTTGCTTCTGTTTTTGAGTTTTGCATCTCACATGTTCATATAACCCTAATTCGCATATTCATTTGCATCCATCTTGTATAAGCTTGCATACATGAACTTGCCATGACATTTTGTGCATCCACATGACATATAAGACATCTTAGGACATATTAGAATCATGTTTTATCATTGAATCATCCATTTTCCATGTTATGCTTTCATTACATTTCATATGCATTCATGAACTTTCATGCTTCTTACATGCTTTATTTGCATTCCCATCCTTTGTATGATCATTCTCATCTCATGACATACACTTGCATCATTACTTTGAATCATTTTCATCTTGAACATGCTTCTGGTTTTGGTTTGCATCATTGCATACTTTTCATTTTCATTTCATTTTCATTTGTTAACTTTTCAGGTGGTAAGTGTTTGAGAAGTGAATTTGCCTTCACTTCTCACAATCTCTTCTCATCTCTCTTATGCATTCATTGCTTCATTTTACTTTTTTATTAGAGTGAGCTTGCTCATTCATGTTACCTCCTCACTTTCTTTCTTTAAGCAACTTATCTTCTTAATTGAAGTAAGTTGTCTTGCTTCTTTCTGCTCCTCCTCCTTCCATCTTTCTTCTTCCTTGGTGGCTTTTCCTTGAAGGTCTCTTGCAAACCTCATAAACCCTAGGAATACCCAAGCATGTTAACAATTAGGGTTTGATTAGTCCCCCCATTAGCTTTTTCTTTGTGTCATCTTTTGTGTCTCTTTTCTCATCTCTTAATAAAAGACTAAACCTTCAAGGTTTTAAGGCTTTGTGATTAAGGTTATGCCTGCATCCTTCTCTTAGGATGGAGTGTATAACTTTAATCCTAAGTGTTAAACCCTTGATGTGTTTAAATCTCTTAATAAATCCATCTAATAATCACTAAGACAATAAGCTTGTAACTTGGGCCTTGCATTAGGGTTCTAATTCTTCCTTAATTGGTTAAGAAGGACTAACCCTAGTGTTAATGGACAAGTCCCCCTCAAATTGTATTACAAACCATAAAATTCACTTCTTAATCTTACCATTAATTAAAATCCACTTTAATAAAGGCTTTTTTTTGTCATGAGGTTAATCCATAATCATGGATTAAGTTGAGGTATCTTCCTCAGCTTAAATGTTCTCATCTATTATCCTTCTATTAGGATGGTGTAACGGGTCCATTAAATCCTTGATTATGGCTTAAACTCATTACTCAACACTAAACAAAAACTCCAAAAAAGCATCTAAATATATACAAGTAGGTTAATGATCTTAATCCTACATCATGGTGATTAAGTGTGAGGTGTTTACTTCACACTTAAGGTATTCTCATTACCCCTAATCAGAGGGAGGATGTGATGAGTTTACTAACCCTTGGTTTAGGCTTAAGCTCATTTACTTATGACAAACTCCAAAAAAGGCAATAAAAGATTGAAACCTCAAAAACAAACAATAATCGTCTCCTCCGGGATTCTTTTCTCATCTCATTCACTCACAAACGAGAACTCGCTTCTTCCGTCTAATGCAAGACAATTTGCACTTGAGCCAGAAAGGTCTTACACTTGAGCATAGGCAAGTAAGCAGTTCACAAGTCAATTTATCTTTCAGTCTCTTTGAGTCGAACTACGGTGTTCTGACTTCCTCATTGCACGAGAGGATACGTAGGCATAACTTAACAGTTATCGAACAAAAGTCTCTGTATATTCCCCCTCTTCCAGCATTATTCTTTAAGCCTCATAGTCTTGAGCTTTGCATTTCTTTCTAGCACTGACACTTCTCTTATCCACTTCACATTTCTTTTGCACTAACACTTGCATTCTTTTCCAGCTTTTGCACACAAAATAGCACTGACACTGCCCCTTTAAACACAAATCTTTCAAGCGTGGATCCTGTCGAGTACGGCGGACAATCTGGGTGCTAATACCTTCCCAGGTTGTAACCAACCCCCTTTCTCAATTTCTCTGGTTCGCGACCGTCTTATCCATAACTTTCCCGGTTTATGCAGCATTACCTTTCCTTCGGGATAAAAATGCCTAGTTGGCGACACTTTTCACCTTATTTTCATTTCTCCTTTCGCCGACCGTTCGCGTCTGTACCCCTCTTGGCTAGGTGTCATCAGGTGGGAGCGACACACACACAAGCCTGAAAGAAGCCAAGACTCAGAATCATAAAAAATCCTCAAAAACTTCATTCCTTCGAATCTCTCAACACATCCAACAAAAACCGCTGATTCTTTCACCATTCATCTCAAAATCAATCATAGAACACAAAGCATCCATTGCCATGGCCTGAAAGCTTCCCAAACCAAAATACGATTTCTGAGTTATCAGAACCAAACATCACAAACCAGCCATCATAAACTTTCTCTAAGCTTTCCAGAAGCATCAAGGTGATCATTGGAGTGGATTAGCATCAAGGAGAGGTCCAGAAAGCTCAGATTGAGAAAGCTTCATCTCAGGTATCATCCAAGAACAAATTTTCCAGAACTTGTTTTTTAAGTTACAATATCAATCTACATGTTTCACTGGTCATTGTGATGTGTTTGGTTTTGAAAATGAGTGGAAACTAAGCATGTATTTAGCTTTCGAAAGTTTTGCACGATTTTCCGTTTTGCTTCGATTCATCAATTTGGTGAAATATAAATGAATTTTGTTGTTGGATTTGTGTTTAATGTTGTTTAATGATGCATTATGGAGAGTTTGATGCATTTTTATGGGGTTTTGAGGGAGATAGGGAGAAAGGGTGACCGGAGAAGAAGTTAGGTTGAGTGTCTTGCCGGAGAAGATGACTGGAGCAAGCTCCGGTCACCTGAGACTCATTAGGGTTCTTAATTAGGGTTTAGGGGTTCAGTTTAAATGTGAGCCATTGGATCTTTCTTAGCGCGTTTTTAATGGTCCAGATCATTTCAGTTGGCCCTAATTTTTATTTAATTAAGTTAATCATTTAATTATGCCAGATTGAATCTTGTCCACACAAAAACACGCGCAGTCAATGGTCTCTCTCCCAATTTAAATCCTGTCCCTCAGATATGCTGACTTCCATTTAATTTCATTTTTATTTCATTTTTCTTTATTTCTTTTGCATATTTAATTTAAAATAGTTAAAAACATCACAAAATTTTTTTTTTTGCATTTCTGATCCAAATATTTTTCTTAACCCAAAAATGATTTTTATTTTAATTTTTTGCATTTAAAAAGTATTTTTAAAATATTTAAATGTTATTTTTAATTAATTAATGGATTTTAATTAATTAAAAATACATTTATTGGGATGGCTCAGATTGATTCTTGGATTGCTCAGATCACAAACCCTAGATGAAAATGGAACTATGCAGTGAAACAAATATGCAATATGAGATGCTATGCTTAAGCTAAAACAAAAATGAAAGATTACAAGCCAAGGTGTGAGAGAAAGTGAGGGCAAATTTGGGGTGTTTACAGCTGCCCCTATTCAAGCATGAGTTAGCTGTGCAGGATGTAAGCGCCTGGCTTAACAGATAAACAAGATAACTTGTGGTTGAATACCAAAGACAGTCCGAAATTTGCACTCGCTGGGGAGAAGAAGAAAAGGGATATAAATTGTAAAAGGTAGTATAATATGATTATCAAATGAAAGCGATGAAGGACAACCATCAAGTCGAGGACGACTGCTGGGGGTAAACGGTAAGCTAAGCAATGACGTGGATGGCCGACAATCTGGGGAAATAAAGAAACCGCGACGGGGACGACTATCGGGTAATAAAATTCTTTGGGGATTAAAGAAATGAGGAAAGTACTGACGGGGACGGCCATCAGATTTAAACTGATGAAGGACGATCATCAGGAAAAGTAAAAGGGACCACGACAGGGACGACCATCGGGTAAAAGAATAAATGAAATATTTAACTTTTCCGTCTTTCTTTGGTACAGGCACAATATTAGCTACCCAAGGTGGGTAACTAGTTACGGCAAGGAATCCGGCATCCCACTGTTTCTGAACTTCCTCCTTGATCTTCATCGCCATATCAAGACGATTTCTTCTCAACTTTTGCTTCACTCGAGGACATCGTCTCTTAGTGGCAGCTCATGCACAACAATGTCAATATCTAGTCATGGTATGATTTGTTCATCCATCGTCACCCAACACTGCACAGATGATGTGCTTATTTCAGAATATGTGTTTGTTTTTCAAAAGAGACGCAAACACAAGAACATGAAAAACATTGCCATTTTATTTTTTTGTGAAAAATTTTAAAACAAAAGAAAGAGAACGAAATTTGCTTGAAAAATGTCCTTTATTTCATGGAAAAAATAAATGCATTAAAAGCATGGTGGCCCTACAGATTGATCCGTGCACCTTGGGCAGAGTGCAGGATTGACATGCAGCATGATAAAAAAGAAACAAGTAAATTACTTTGATTGCCAGGTAACTTGAACGAAATTCTCGGCAGACCAGTTCCGGAGCTCCTCCCCAGGTGCACATGGGTGAATCCAGCTATCCCAGTCGCAGTCACTGTCCCCTTCTTCACTTGTTGCACAGATGTTGTTGTGATCGAGCATTCCAGCACTTGTGAAAGTTATGGCCTTACTACCCTGAGTCCAGTGGGACCCACCAGGCTGGTAACCAAGACCGAACTTGTCATCCTTCTTTTCCAACACCAGCAACCTGTCCTAGCCCTGGGCGCTTCCAGATTGGACCACTTCTTTGGCTTGCTTATAGGAGTAGATAGAAGTCCCTTCCTTCTTGTTGTTCCTCTCTGCTGGAGCCAAAGTACTAACATTGACCGCTTCAAAAGCTTGACACAACGTTTCATGAATTTCCCCTTCCATTTCCACGTACTTAAAAGTTGACAGATGACTCACAAAGATATCCTCTTCTCCATACGCAGTGATCACCTGACCATCTACCACATACTTCAGCTTCTGATGCAACGTGGATGTCACTGCGCCGACAGCATGAATCCAGGGACGTCCTAGAAAGCAACTGTAAGCGGGTTAAATATCCATAACATAGAATGTGCTTTTGAACACTTGAGACCCTATCTTCACAGGCAGCTCAACCTCCCCGGACACAGACCTCCGGGACCCATCAAAGGATTTCACAATTAAATCACTGGGTCTAAGCACAATTCCATCAATATTCAACTTCATCAAGGCCTTCTTAGGGAGCACATTGAGAGAAGAGCCTGTATCAACCAAGATATGTGACAGGACAACACCTTTACACTCCATGGTGATGTGCAGGGCTTTGTTGTGATTGGGGCCTTCATAAGTGAGATCTCTATCCGTGAAACCCAACCCATGGATGGTGTTTATGCTGCCAACTACATCCTCCAACTGATTGACCGTTATCTCCTGTGGTACAAACGCCATTTGTAAAACTTTCAGTAGAGCTTCCCGGTGAGCTGGAGAACACATTAACAATGACAGGATAGATATCTTGGACGAAGTTTGATTCAGCTGTTCAACTACTTTATAGTCGCTCTTCTTTATTATCCTCATAAACTCCTCAACTTCTTTTTCAAAAATGCCTTTCCCGTCAGCAGGGGTTGTCACTACTTCGGTTGCTATCTGTTTACCCTTAGCCTTTGCAGCAGCTTCAGCTTCAGGATCCCCTCTAAGAACTTGAGGAGCAAAAAGACGCCCTCTTCTTGTAAATCCACCAACTCCTCCGACATTCACCACAGTCGGGTCAATTGTCACTGCTTTACTTTCCACCTTCTGACTCTCTACATATACATCCGAGCCATAGTGCCACGGGATGGCTTTGTCATCAGCATAAGGAACTGGTGCTGGAACAGTAATAGTAACAAGACTGTCATACCCCAAATTTGTCCTACACATATAATTTTAATTTCATTTGTGTTTTTATTAATATGTTTTAACCATTATTCAAAACTCGAAAAATTGTGTGTTTATTGTTTCATTTGTCTTGCTGAATAGTCTCCGGTTATGAAAGTTGACCAACAGTTATCAAGATTGATGTCATATTTTTATGAGTTTGATGGAAGTTCTCTCATTCAAGAGTGCATATACAATCCTAGTAATGTTGAGTCATGCTTCAATTTTTCTCTAGTTTTGGTTGGCAAGCCATGATTTATAGGACAAGAATTTGTTTGAAGTTTAATTGCAAGTTTGTTTTCAAGCCTTGATTTAAGTTGTGTCCAAGTTTATTTTTTGAGCCAAGCTACATTGAGTCAAGCCATGTTGGATTGGTCGCAAGTGGTTTTAGGCCATGTGGACAAGCAAGCCAAATTTTGTTTCCAATACATAATTTGAATTTGTGCCATGTTTTTTATTAGATGATTTCTAAATTCATTGTAATTTGGGAGTAAGTTGTTGCAAACCGTGTTTGTATATTTGTGCTAAGGACATGTCACAATAGGGTTTCAACTTGTATCAAATGTTACAAAAGGCCAAGGTTACATCTTAAAGTGAGTCATGAAGTTACAAGCCAAAGAACCCAAGGATCATGCCAATTGGTATATCTCAAGTGTTATGTTGAAACCAAGAATGTGAATTATTTTACAAGAGCAAGTTCTAAAAGAAAACTCAAGAGATTTCAAAATACCAAGAAGAGATCCATTTAAAACGAATTCTGAAACTTCAAATCCCACTTGGTATAAAGGGATTACTCATACCATCAAGTTTGCACAAGAAATAATATCACAAATATTTTGGCTATGGTTAATTCTCATTTTCATACAACAGATCCTATTATCTCACTCAATATGCTTTGTTACAAGAATACCAAGTCCTAATTCTACATTGAAATTCATCCTAAGAAGATTAAGCAACATGAACCCATATATATGCTTCATTAATATCCTTGTCCTAGCCATAATCTTCTTCTATGAAACTCATCCTGATCAGGTTTGTTCACTGAAGTTCTTATAGTTCTTCTGAAATCACCTATAAGATACCTACAGAATCAAGGGTTGCCATTAGTGAACAAGCAAATTCACAAGATAGACATTCAGAAAAAGTCCAAAAATTTTCACAGCAGGTCATCAATACAATGTCCATTCATGGAACATAATTTTGAACTGACACGATGAAAGGACATGGTTTAAGTTCATAACAAATTTCAGTGAAAGTTCAAAGTTTATTTTGCAATGACAGAAAAATGAATCACCAAGACTTATGTGCAGCCAAGCATACATGAGCGGGAGATGACGAAATACGTGGTAGTAGGGCATAATTCGTAGCATGAACATAAGTTGAAAAGGATGTGAGAATTCTTCACTCTCAAAACAATCACAATGCAACCAAAGACAATCAAAGATAACTTTTCACAATATGTCACACACCTTACACTTCACTCTCACACGGATTACCCTTCAATCTCAGCTGCTCATCACATTACATCATTCCCAAGCCTAGTTAGAAGATCATACCTTGTTCCTTGTTATTTCAAACCTGCAGAGTATTAACTAGATTATGATTTCACAAGACAATGACCACAAAAGAACACTCAGCCAAGTTCACATGAGTTCATTTGTCAAAGTTTCAAGGAAATGCAAGGATGTGACATGGACATGGCTGAACAAGCATAAACAAACAAGTTTTATAACTGTTATTCTCAAAACATCATTTAGGCACTAGCATATCTCAACAAAAGTGCAATTCACGACAATAGGAGACAGTGAAATTCAGTAAAAGAATGGCAAGGCATTTATCTCAAAGGAAGCCAAAAGCAGTGCAAATGGTAAAACTTATCTTTAAAGGGCCTGGAATTGTTTTCATGAGTTTTCATGTTGCCCACAGACCAACCCATCTGAGAAATGATACCTACAAGCAAAAAGAAAAATTATTGAGTTATTGTTCGTTCATGTAACCGCAGTAAAAATGGTATCAACAAGAATTTCAATTCATGGGACCACATGTGTTATAGAAGCAATATTATCTTCACTACAGACAAATTCAGAGAATGACTCACCAATGGTCCCCACCCCAAATCTTACTCAGAAATCCCTCTAACGGTTTCATGAAATTCACACGCATCACTCAACGCCTCTCATAAAATATTCCCCTGCTCACACTTACCAACATACTCAATCCACTATATAACCATCATTCAATCATTTGCAATAGGAGGACCCTGAAACAAAAACCCTAAAAAGAGTCAGAATACGAAAAAGCTCTGTGAAAAATTTTCCTCAGAAAACCAACATCTAAAGCTCTCATTCTAAGACCATTTAGAGCTTCAAATTGAAGCTCTATACTGGGTCAGAGCTAAGCCTTTCATAGTACTCAGCAGAAAGAGACGATTTTGACGAAAAAATATAAATCAAGATAGGGAGAAAAGCACGGGACGAAGAGAACACAAGAAGAGGCAAAAGAATACCTTTTCACGTTAAAGCTTGAAATCGAATTTTCTTCGATTTAGGTATGAACACGCTTCTCTTAACTCATTTATTGCCCTTGTTTGCTGCTATTGAAATGCTCTTTTGTTTGTTGAATCTGTGATGAGTCGGATTTGTTGGTATGGATCTATTTTGATATCGTTTCCGGTTAGGGTTCGTGTTGAGTTTTATATGAGGAATCTGGTAATGAATTTTTAAGGATTAGGGAAGGATAAAGGATAGTGTTGAGGGTCTAGGCTGTAGGATTGTTTGGTCGCTGAGGGAGGTGGTGGTTTCCGCTGCGTTATTCGTCTTCTACGACGAGAACCTAGGGTTCCGTTTGCGTCGTCGAACAGGGAGAGAGAGACCTGTGAGAGAGTGTGAAGAGTGATGAAGAAAATGTTTGATTTTTAAAATTGTTTTTTTTAACCTATTTCTTTTATGACCGTTAAGGGTCTACTAGTGGCGATAAGCGGCGGTGGCAGGTGTCCTCATCTGACACTTGTCACCATTTCAATGCAGGCCCCCTTCCCCATGATTCTGTGTGTGTTCTTTATTTGTTACCATGCACTCTTGTCTTTACAGCCGTCTGATGAGCATACTCTTGGGACTCAATCTGATCAATCGGTCTGGATATTTCATTAAGTCAACTTTGGTTGACTGAGCCCTCATTGTATAAACCCTAATTTTGTTGGGCTTTATCTATTCTTGGGCTTACAGATTCTGCTAACCACACCCCCTTTTTTACAGACTCAAATAAGCCCATATTTTTTTTAGATCTCATTTTGATTTTGGTTAGAGTTCTTCTTTTAATTAAAAGTTCATAAAAACAAAAATTCTTGCTAATTAATTTTATTAATCTTGTTTAATCTAGTTAATTAATCAGTTAATTTTATTAAATAATTTTATCTTATTAATTAACTCTCACTTTCAATTAAAAAAAACAAAAAAAAAACATTTTCTTAACTTTATTTACAAATTTTAATTTCTCTATTTTCTTGTGATTAATTTCTCATTTGAATATTTCAAAAATCAAAAATATTTTTATTGACTAATTTAATTAAATAATTTTATTTAATTCGATTAATTAATTCGTTAATTAATCTAATTAAATATTTCTATTTAATTTGATTAATTAATCTTTTCACCTTTGCTTGATTATGTGTGCGATGAATGTTTGCGTATGCTCGATCCTCCTTGCTTGTGATATGATGATATGACTGCTTGTGTGATTACTTTTGTATTTTTGACGATAAATTGCTAAGTAAAAAACGGACGCACACTAAGATTAATCATTTCAAAGATAAACGAAATTCTTGGTCCAACGCCAAGTGAATATCCATACACACACGTAAGTCGATCATTCCTCGATCGCTGCACTACTTTGCACCTTACACCTGTATCAACATTTTCCAACTTAACGAATCAACGCATCACGTTTGTTTTCCATAAGCTAGTCTTTAGCTTAGTTCTTCAACTTTTTGAGCCAAGCACATTGTGCCTCGCTAACAAACCAACAAATAAACTCCCATTTGCATTTACCTCAAACTTCAAAAAACCGAAATGTCACTTTTTAGATCCAAACCCTTGATCCAACATCAAGCGGTCTTAGGAAATAAAATACTTCGATAATACGAGGAAAATTGCACGCCATGAGCCTTAAGCGGTAGAAAGGAGGATAACGAGCTCTCGTTACTCGCTCCGATTATTTCGACGCAAGATGCACGTCTTGTTGGACGGAATAAACTATCCATAGTCTTTAGTGCAAATCGACTCCTAAATCCTTTCATCGAAGAAAGTTAATAAAATCAACAACCAATTACCCATTTCAGGCCGAACTACAAAGCTCTGACTTTCCCATTGCACAAGGGAATACGTAGGCACGAGGATCTCAATCATTGTCGAGCCCCTAGGATCAATAAACCATTTAGTTTAGCAAGTAATTCTTAAATTTAGACATCCCTTCGTGCATGACAACCTAGATGGTTCCCATCGAGTACGATGGATGTAGGAGGTGCTAATACCTTCCTCCTACATAACCGACTTTCGAACCCCGACAATGGTTTGCGATGACCTTGTTTTATCCCTTCTTGGCGGTTTTATCTATATTTACCATTTCCCTCTTCGGGAATAAATAAAATTAGGTGGCGACTCTCATGTCAGCACAGCCGCGACCGCGTTCGCGAGGATCGTATTTTTCGAGGTACGACAAGGACTAACCTCTAGAACATAGATAGTCACAGGCTCTCTTCAGACAGGAACTTCAGCAGGATCAAAGTAAATTGTTATGGTAGACACACAATCGCTTCTATCATCAACCTTATCAAACTGTAGTGAGCCCTCATCAATCAAATGTTGTAACCCATTCTTCAAGTCTTCACAGCCATTAACTGAGCTTAAACACCCCTTGCAGTCATACCCACACCATGGGAATACTTGTCCTTTCAACAGTCTATCTTTCACAACCAGCAATGAAGTCTTCACTTCCTCCACATTCAAAATCAAGCTTAACTTCTCGCCACCGTCGACAGCATTTATCCTTGCCCCTCCATGGTTTGGAATGGGATTTGATGTAACATTAGGAGGCGGTGCGAAGTTAATCGCCTTTGAATCAATCAAGTCTTGAACTTTATGTTGTAATGCCCTGCACTTCTCGGTTGAATTCCCAGGAGGTCCTGAATGAAACGCGCATCTTGCGTTAGTATCATACCCCACTGGAAGCTCGCTAGGTGGAGGTGGTGCTAATGTCCTCAATTGAACTAAGTTTAAATCTAACAACCTCTGCAGAAGTGTCGTGTATGTCATTGGAATGGATTTAAGCACCCTGTTAGCTGGACGAGCTTGTCTCTGTTGATAGGGTCTTTGCTGATAATTATAGCGCTGCGGCTATTGTTGTTGCTGCTATTGTGGTTGAGTTTGTTGCACAAGATTTGATGGAATAGTGACAACTGCCACTTGCTCATAGGATCCTCTGTATCCCCGGCTCCGACCTCGGCCATACACAACATTATTTTCTCCCTCTCTTCTTCTCGGAGGTCCATTAAAAGCTTTTCTCACACCGCTTGAGCTACCTGCACCGGTGTCTTGAATCTTCCCCATCTTCAAAAGAGTTTCAACCCTCTCTCCTGCTATCACAATGTCATTGAAATTTGTTGCTGAACAAGATGCCAGCCTCTCAATAAACACCCCCTGTAGTGTTCCCATGAACATATCCTCCATTTCATTTTCCAACAAGGGAGGTTGTACTTTAGCAGCAAGCTGACACCACCTCTGAGCGTACTCCTTGAACCCTTCCTTAGCATTCTGAGACATGGTCTGCAATTGAGTACGATTTGGAGCCATATCCAAATTATACTGATACAGTTTCACAAATGCCTCTGCTAAATCCTTCCAGCTTCGAATATTAACCCTGCTCAGCTTCATGTACCACTCCAAGGAGGCTCCCACAAGGCTATCCTGGAAGTAATACATCCACAGCTTCTCATCCTCTGTATGTGCAGCAATCCTTCCGACAAAAGACTAGAGGTGAGTCTTCGGGCACGCCGTGCCATTGTACTTGTCAAAAGTAGGGACCTTAAACTTGTAGGGAATTCTAACCCCTGGCACCAAGCCCAAGTCAGTGATATCAAACCCCAGAGAACTCTGAGATTGAATGGCACGAATCTGCTCAGCCATCTCTTCAAACTTTCTGTTCATGTCAATTCCTTGGCCTTCTGCCTCATCCAGCAAAGTAAACTATTCATCCTGCCCATCCATCTGCACATTATTCATTCCATCATTGACAATAGTAACCCCTGGTTGCACCACAGGGATCTCTACGTGACGGGCGCCAGCCCCATTGTGATTACCTCCATATGCTGCCCCATTGTTCCTGACTTGGTTGTTTTCCACCATCTCGCGCAAGCGCTCTTGAGTTTGACCCATCCCAGCCATGAGGGTCATGAAGTTGTCCATCCTTGTCCTTAAGTCAGCCAAATCTGCTTGCATCCTATCCATGACTCTCTCTCTATTTACTCTTGTAGAATATATGTGCACCGTTGGCTGTTCACGAACCTTCCTGGGAGCTATAGTGCCTGAAAGTGACATAAACGTTAGAAAACTGATGAACTACCTGCAAAACAGCAAACACGTTATATGCATGTAATGTAACTATTCATGCTTCCAAGTTTAGGCCTTGATATGCCCCAGTTCTGGTATTTGCTCCAGATAGCCCCTTTGAGCATTAATTTTCAAACTCTCCCTTTGAAGAGTGTTCAGATCTCAGCAGTCTCAAATAAACAAGCTTTGCGTACTCAGAAATGGTAATTGGGATTTAACATTGCATAACATGGATAACCCACTAGCAGCCAAAGTTAGAGCACAAACAAATTCCCCAGAGGGTAACAAGTCAATACAAGACTCCTACAACAAGCCTGTAGGTAGTCTGAACAACAATAAACTAAAATCCTAGACTAAAGGAGAGACTCAGGTTCTTCTTCTGCAACCACCACCTCTGTCTGGTTCTTCTTTACGCCTGCTCTCAACTTAAGCTCTGCAATCTCCTTCATTGCCTCCTCCAAGGCCATCTGGATCTGTGCCAACTGTTGAGTCTTTTCCCTTCGTATTTTGTGAACTTGTTCTACTTATTCTTTCTTGAAGGCCATCTGTACCTCGAAAAACTCTTCCTTTTATTTGTACTTCTTCTGCTCCTGTTCCCTTTGGCCCTGTAACCAAACAATAGACTAGCGAGCTTCTTTAAGAGTCTCCAAAGTCTTCTTACGCTCCACTTCTCTTTTTGATTCCATTAGACCCAATCTCTGAAAATGAGCTTCTCTTCCATAAAACTCCTTTTCTTTAGCTTCTAAGGAGACCTGCATCCTCTGTAGCTTTTCCTCTGCTTCATTCTTAGCACGATTGGCAAGGTGGTACAAGTTAACCATTTCAGCATTCTCTACCTGGACCTCGTGCAACTGAGCTTCCAACTTCTTATATTCTTCAAGAGGAACAATATTCTGACATGGCACCTCTTTGGGATGCAATGGAGCTTCCACTGAAAATGGCATGAGCAACTCTTCTACACGCTTCTGCAACCATGTAGCAAAAGGAGGATATGTCTTGGGATCCACCCTTCCAAAATCCTTCTTTCCTTTCTTCACCTTGTGAGCCCAAGCCTGAGATGCTTGTATGACTAACTCTTTGTTTCCGTCCACAGAAAAGTATAAAGACTCAGCTAATTCTTCCATACTTGGTGGATCCCTCAGAGGATAGCCAATTTGTTTCCTGGCTAAGACTGGATGGTAACTGATCACACCCTTTCTTCCTAGCAAAGGCACATTAGCAAAACTCCCACAACTAACCAGTAACTCCTTCCCCAGCAAATCTCTGTTATAACCCCAAGCTATATTCTCAGAAGTTAGTCCCATTAGCCTCCTGGACCACCTCTATTCATCTCTCATCTCTTTGAAAGGACCTGACTTTGGCAATTGCTTAGCAAACCAATCAGCAAATAATGGAGCACAACAATCCACTGGTCCACCTCTGCCTTTCTCATTCTAGTAATGGACATTGTAGTAGAAATCTCCCAACAAGGTTGGTACAGGATTACCTTTAGCAAAAATGGAGATCACCTTCAAACTCACAAACTCCTTCTCTCCCGGGAAAAGACTAGATCCATATACAATCAAGGCCACCACAGCACCAAAATCTCCCCACTTACTCTCTTTGGCATACTCTTCAGCATCTAGTATAAGCACATCCCAAGGAAGTCCTCTTCCCTCACTGTCCTTCAAAGCTTTCTTGACCTTAGCAGCTGGTATACGACATACTCTAGATATTTCTTCTTCCTTGAGAAATATCTCTGATCCATAGTAAGGAAAAGTATCTCTGACAGGAATACCCAAAATGCTAGAAATATCCTCCAAGGTAGGAGCCAAGATATAATCTGGAAATACAAAACACTGCAACAAGGGATCATAGAACTGAAACAAAGCGTGCAAGCTATCCTTCTGGTCTGCAGTAGGTTTATCCATGTACTTCAAAATCTGACCATACCTCTTTCTGAAGTTCCCTAAAACTTGATCATTCATCAGCCCTGCTAGTCTCTGAACACTCTTAACTTCTGGTTGGAGAAAAGTGTAATGGAAATTTTTCTTTCTTGTAACCTTCTTAACTTCTGCCATCTGGAAAGCTTACAATTACCAGAACTGGGTGCTAAATTGTAAACAAAACCTGAAAATGGAAATACAAATAGTTAATGCGAGTATGATGCAATGCAAATGCAATGCAGGCATATGATCAATCTGGAACCATCTGGATACTGAATATTAGGACCCCAAGTGACTGAAAACCAAGATTCTCTGAGCCATAACCGTCTGATAGAAACCCTCAGAACCAAAAGATCAAGAAATCCAGAACCATAGTGTCAAAATCATAACAGAGACCATACTGAAAATGAGGGTATGTAGAGGTCAAGGGTTCCTGCAAACCTGTAAACCCCTCCCAATCTCACTGGTGTGCTCCGGGTCAAACATCACGGACTCTCAAAGCCGAATAACAATAATACATCCACCATTTCCGAGAAATGGGTCATAACCAAATGAGGGAATCGGTTTGGCATTATGTACTACTCAGGGAGGCCTCGGCTGAGTCCGGGAAAACAAGGTCATCCTATGTGAGTTCCAGGTGGGCCCTCGGGTGCGAATGGGTTTGCCACATAATATGGTCTGCCACTGTCACCACTAAAAAGGGATGTTTCCACAAGGTTCTCAATGATCGGTCCCCAGCTGCACATAACTATCAAGGTCATGAAATGAAAGAGGAAGATCCCCAAATCAAGACATTTCCAAGACAGTCGCAAATCTGGGTGTGGAACTCACTACTACCCCCATGACAAAATCTCATGAGGCTAAAGTGGAACCACTCTAAGTCCTAAGGTGCACTCGAGCCTTGGTAATGAGCTCATCTCACAGTAACAGTATCACCCAAGTCCCACCAAACAGAAAATCCAGTCCAGACAGTCCAGTATATATATATATATATATATATATATATATATATATATATATATATATATATGATGCAGGAAAATAAATACTGAAAACTGTAGATAAAGCTGTAAATAAACTGTAAATAAACAACAATAAAATAAACACGCAACGACAAACAATCAACACACAAAGAAACAGAAACATGCAAGCGCTAGGAGAGACTCTCAAGGGAACCAGAGATTCTGGGTTCAATCCCTAGCAGAGTCGCCAGCTGTCGCTCCCTGGATTTCCATACTGGTACTAACGCGAAAGTGGCGCGGAAAAGGTTAGAGTCGCCAGCCAGGCATTTTTATCCCGAAGGAATGAGAATGGTAATGCTACACAAACCAGAAGAAAAGAAAGGGAAGGACAAAGGTCCTGCGAACCAAAGAGATTGGGTTCGGGAGTCGGTTACGACCTGGGAAGGTATTAGCACCCCAGATCGTCCGCCGTACCCGACGGGATCCACGCTTGCAAAGAAATTGTTTCAAAGGATGAAGAAATGAAAGTTGCTGCAAAAAGAAAGACTAGAACTGGAGAAAAGAAAAGAAATGGAGAAAATGTAGGGAAAATAAAAGAGTGCTCGAACGGGCCCTACCCCGCTGCCTATGTACCTCATCTGGACATGAGGATCAGAGTCGCCGTAGTTCCCCTAACTAGGGGTGGAAAAGATTGCTTGTGTATTAAGGCTTGAACTGCCTATGTCAATGCTCGGGTGTTGCAGGCTCGGACGACGAGTGCGTTACCATCTTGCAAAATGACAAGTAGGAGCAAGTTCTTACGATGAGAGTGAAGGTGATGAGAAAAGAAGTCCCGAAGGAGAGACGTTTATTGTTTGTCCAGTGTTTTTTATGAGTTTTCTATGAGTGTGGCACAAGGAAGTGAACTCAAGCTCTTTTCCATGGAATGTGTACTTGCTACTACATTCCAAGATGGAATAATAGAACAAGCACACTCAAGTAAGGAGAAGATCCCCAAAACTTGATTTCAGAGATTAGGGCCTAAGCTCACTAACTCGTTGAATTTATTAAGTGTTTTATTTGTAATTTTAAAATGAAGAAGTGTGTTTTATGATTTTCTTGATGAAGATGGTCTCATGATCAGACTTGTGCATCATGATGAACAAGCTTGTACTATCCCAAGATGGGAAAACTACAAGTGTTTCATGGAATAAGGCTATTGCACAGGAGACCACTTCAATCCTTATTAAGTGCTTTTTATGGTTTTTGTTTGAGATGAGAAGAGAAAGAAACAAAGGATCTTAAAGTTAAAAGTCTAATGGGGGGACTAACAAATCCTAATGTTAACATGCAAGGGATTCCTAAGGTTAGTGTGGCTTACTATCCTAAAGAAGGAAGAGATAAGAAGAGAAAGAGGAGAATGAAGAAGAGAAAAAGAAAGAAAGGATGGCCTAAGAACATAAAACACAAATAAGAAAATATCATGAAAAGAGAAGACATAAGAATTGGAGATGGGGGAATCCCATCCACACCTCTCACTTACCAGAGCCCCTGAAATGGTTAAAAGCATAAGCAAGCATTATGACAAAAGCAAATAAAACCAAATGAAACACAAAAGGAGCATAAGATCAAGCCAAGACAATACAACCAGAATAGAGACTTCAATTACAAGTGTCAAAATCAAACACACAACACAATAATGAGAAATGGATTAGACAGTACAATATAAAGCATTACAGATTATCATGACAAAACAAAACTAATATGAGATAACACAAAGCATACAAAGCAAACAAACATCACACACTTCAAGACCAGAACCCTAATATGTCAAGAATGTGCCTAAGCATCATAAGAAAATGAGAATAGAGGCAAACAAATTTAAACATTAGCAACATGAGAAACAAATAAGCATAAGAAGTGAGCTGAACATGTACAAAAGTGAATGACCTTCAAAGGTAAGCAACCACAAAGTACACACATCATTCAAAGGCCAGAAGGGTATACTCATTCTAAATAGGCACTAAACAACCTAAGGGAGTTGGCACAAGTTCCCTCCCAACCTAAGGACTAAACATATTGTCAACAAGGATGCAAAAGAAGATAAGCAAAGAACAAAATTCAAATCAAATCAAGCATTCATCTAAAAATTCCACAAGTTTGCACAAAGACTCTTCAAACATCTAATATTAACATGCCAAAAGAATAGAATCACAATCAGAAGCTAAGTAGGTCAAATATATGCCTAAACATGGATTAGGGTTATGAAAATTCATGCACAAGTTAAAGACCAAAAATAGTCAAGCAAATTTCTAAAAATCAGAAGAAAAATCACCAACAAACTAAACTTCAATGTGAATCCAGAGCAAAAAAAATCAATTCAAAATTCAAATTAATGATCAAGATATAAATTCTACAAGACAACATGTGTTTAAAATGAAATAAAAGCAATTAATAAAGGCAACAATTAATTCCAGCGTGGAAAATGAAAATAAATGGAAAATAAAAATATCAAAAATTAAAGAAAACATAAAATATCACTCATGAATTTTTTTGGAATTTTTATGAACCTCTAGCTATTTTAATTAATTGAAAATCAAACTGAAATAAAATAAAAATAAAAATAAGAAACCAATGGGCCAGGGGTGTATATAGCAAGAGACTCGGTTCAAAATCAATGGGCCAAAGAGAGGGTGGGGTGCGAATATCAACTGAGGCCCACAAGCCCTACGCAGGATTATGATAATTATGGTGGAAAATCAAATAAAATCAGGAAAATAGAAAACCCTTGGATCACTTGTACGCGTGAGATTTGGTCAACCAAAACCCTAGGTCATTCCAACCATTGGCCAGTGTGTGTGCTCATGATAACTACAGTGTGGTGCGTAACATAAAGCTTTATTCAGATAAAAATATAAAATAAACTCACGTGAGAGGGATGTAGCCTTTTTAATGCGCTGGCATGATACAGATCGTCCAGATAATGGATCCAATGGCAGTGAGATCATCTTCTTCATTCAACCAATTCCAGAATCCGGTGACCGGAGCCCTAGCTTCGGCACCGGAAAACTCAAGCTCAAGAACAAAAGTTCATAAAAATAAACAATAATCTCCAGATCCAATCATTTAAGCACTCTGATCACAAATATGAACTTAATTTTGGCATTAGATCAAGGAATCAAATGTATCGAACACAAACATTTTTGAACATCAAACTTTAATTCAACCATACAGCTTCAATTCTCACTCAAAATCAAAACTAAATAGAGCAGCATCATCAGTGCAACATACAGATCATAATGCATACCTAAAAACACACATCCAGATCCACGAATTCAATGAGTTACCTGAACTTGCAGAGCTTGAAATAGGTCAAAAGAAAGCTTCTAAGGATGCAGATCAACTCCTCTGAGCTTCCTCTTGCAAAATAAATGCAAGAGAAGGCTTGAATCCTTCTAGATCTAGCAACCCGACACCATCTGCAGCTGCTATGCACTGGTATGAAACTTGCACCCAAGCTTGAATGAATGGTTGCTTCAGGCTCCTTACACCTCAGGGAGAAAGAATGTGCAAAAATCTTGAGGAATCAATGAGTGTATGAAGTGATTCAAAGGGAAATGCAAATTGTGCAAAAACTTTAGAATGAGAGTATCAGTGAGCATGAGGCTGCATTCTTCTCATAAATGATTTATATATGGTGTATGAAGTGTGCTGATTAGGGTTTGCATTGAGTGGTGGCAGAATTCGTGTGAGAGGGACTCTTTTGCAAAATTGCATGAACTTGGAAATGATGTGAATTGCTCGTGAAATCCTCTCTCCTTGTGCACATGCAACTCTCATTTTACCCCTTGATTATCTTTGAATCAATCCTGGCCCTTGGATATAAGCTGATCATGCTTTGTGAATGTTTTTGCATTTTTGCATTTAGTGAAATACACCACATCCCATGCACGAATTCTTCACTTTCTCTTGAGACAAATGCCTATCATGTCATGAATAATGATGTAGTGACCTTACTTTGCACATAAAACAGCTTGGAATTAAGATACATGAGTTTTTTCTCTTGGTAGAAACTTGAATTTTAAGGTAACCCCTAAAAATAAGTGAACTTCCAAAGACCATAACTTTTGATCCATGAAGGCTATGAAAATGCACTTGTACTTTATGAAAATGGGAGAACATACCCTACAACTTTCATGTTTATTGGAAATTCAATTGAGATCATTTTCATCATGAAAGAGGCCTTTGAAAATTAGGGCAAAAGTTGCCAAAAATGGAAAGTTTCAAAACAAACCATATGTCAAAAATGGAAAGTTCTTCAAAACCCCTTGATTCTTGATCTTTGACTTTGCCAAACCTCTTCTAAGGTCTTAAGGACATCCCTTGACTTGAAAAATGGGGTTGGACCCCTTGAATTCTCACAGTTGACTTTTAAAATGCACAGTTGACCCATTTCTTCTTATGCAAGCAACTGTTGAAATACTTGCCTTCCACAAGGAATTTTCTCACCAAATTTCATCCATAGAATCATCTTATCATATGAAAGACTTTGCCCACATGAAATGGCCAAAGTCTCAAATAAATCCTGCTTGAAAGTGAAACCCTAATTTGGGAACCATTGTGTAGGAGCTTGCCCTAGCTTGAACTTCTCCGATGATCCCTCAACCTTCTGGGCTCTTGTAAGGGATCTTGAACTTGTGAATGTCATGTAGACTCTTCATGGACCTTGGACAAGTCCACCTGGCCTCTTGATATAGCTTGTGATGCCTCAAATCCACCAATAGTTGATCATATGCCCAATGCTAGAACATGAGAATGTTATGCTTCATTTTTCTATGCAAATATGCCAAGGACATGACATGCTTATGATGATTATGATATGATGATGATGCTTTAAAAGAAGACGGAATGCTATGCTTACTTCGATGAATATGATGTGAATGCTATGATTATGTAAATGAGAAACTCGATCCGAGACTCGGATCCTGCAGGGGTAAAGATCTCTGGCTGATCTACTTGGAGGAATAACCCAGATGGGGAAGAGATCATTGATAGATCTGCCCGGAGGGAGAACTCTTCTTGGGGAAATAGATCATTGATAGATCGGTCTGGGGATGAGAAAGTTTTAGCAACTCCGCTGGGGATGTGTTTCAGGTATTGCTCTAATAGGGAGGCAACTCTGTGGGGAATCAATTCCACCAACTTTGATGATGGGGAGAGAATTCTAGCATCTCTGGTGGGGGATAGGAAGGTTCTTGGACCACTTTGCTGTGGAAGAGTTGTCAGGCATTGCTCGAGAGATCCTGCTCAGGGAGGAGATAACTTCTGGGAATTAGTGTGCTGGGGATGTAATGCTTGATATGCCCCATGTTGCAAAAGATTGTCTGTCTTGAGTACCTGCAACCTGTTAAGACAAAGGAAAACGCACACGTGTCCCGAGTGTATCCTTAACCGAATTCCGTCATAGGAATTAGATTTGCTTTAGAATTCATATTCCCTGCAAGCATTTTGTTTTTAAAAATAGCCTATAAGTTTTCATGCGAATGTTGGATTATTAACATTGGACATTTTGCAAATGAAACAAAAATGTACAAAACAAAGTGTGATTGAAAACTCTGATTTTATTCATTTGTGTGCCCTGAATTGGCAAGTACAGTCAAAGAAGCGAATCCCCTGGAATGAGGAGATTGTTGTAAATTGAGAAAATAAAAGTGTTGGCAATGTTAAAGAAGACGCTCCGGTGAGCTTTCTTTGCTATGACCTGTATGACCTTGACGTTCTTCTTATCTTGCTTTCTAAAGAAGGTTGATTCTGACCAACGCTTTATCCTTTCAAAGCTTGCCATGTTGTGAGCGATACAGACGAATTGAGATTGTTGTTGTTCGCTTATTCCCTGATTTTGCGTGGATCGCCCTTTCGGGTTTTCAATCCACCGGGATACCCATTTTTGCCTGAGCTGTCCAATGCGGCTTTTCAACTTAGCGGGTGTACACACATTTTTTTTTAATTTTCCCTTATTTTTGCCCGAGTCTTTTATTCTTTTTTTGACTCGCCGGGATGCCCTATTTTTGCCTGGACTTACATTCTATTTTTATGTCCAGCGGGTCATTTTATACGAAGTATTTTTTAACTGCATTTGAATTCACAAGAGACTGGAAGTCTTCACCATCCATGGTTGTGAGCATCAGTGCTCCACCTGAGAAGACTTTGGTTATTACGTAGGGACCTTCATAGTTCGGTTTCCACTTGCCCCTGTGGTATGTATGAGGAGGAAGGATTTTTTTCAGAACAAGCTCTCCCACTTGGTATTCCCAAGGTATGACTTTCTGATCGAAGGCTTTCTTCATTCGCTTTTGATATAACTGCCCATGGCATATTACAACTAACCTTTTTTCTTCAATCATATTCAGCTGATTGTACCGAGACCGGACCCATTCTACTTCATCCAGCTTCACATTCATCATTACCCGTAAGGAGGGTAGCTCAACTTCAACAGGTAGGACAACTTCCATACCATACACAAGATGATAAGGTGTTGCCCCAGTAGATGTTCTGATTGAGGTTCGATACCCATGTAAGGCAAATGGTAGCATTTCATGCCAGTCTTTATAGGTAACTACCATCTTTTGCACAATTTTCTTGATGTTCTTGTTAGCGGCCTCAACATCGCCATTCATCTTTGGCCTGTAAGGAGAAGATTTGTGATGTTGAATTTTGAAGTCCCAGCAAAGTTCTGCCATCATTTTGTTGTTCAAATTGGAGCCATTATCAGTAATGATTCACTCGGGAACTCCATATCGACAAATGATGTCTCTTTTCAGAAATTTGGCTACCACTTGTCTGGTGACGTTTGCATACGAAGCTGCTTCAACCCATTTGGTGAAGTAATCAATGGCTACCAAGATGAATATGTGACCATTTGAAACAGTCGGTTCGATCTTTCCAATCATATCAATGCCCCACATGGCAAAGGGCCAAGGTGAAGACATCACGTTCAAAGGATTTGGAGGCACATGCACTTTATCTGCGTAGATCTGGCATTTATGACATTTTTCTGGCATAAGCACAACAATCTGCATCCATTGTGATCCAATAATAACCTGATCTTAACAATTACTTTTCCATTGCATATCCTCCGACATGGGTACCGAAAAAACCTTCATGCACTACGTGCATCAGGAGGTCTGCTTCCTTCTTGTCAACACATCTGAACAGGACCATGTCGAAGTTTCGCTTGTATAAAGAACCATCAGTATCGAGGAAGAAACTGTCGGCCAGCCTTCTTAATGTCTTCTTATCATTAGATGATGCCCCAGGTGGGTATTGTAACACCCTAATTTTAGCCCTAAGATTTTTTCGCATATCATCTGCATTTTGCATACAAACAAGATCACACTGGTTTCGAGTTTCTTCTCAGATCTAGGGTCTATGCTTCGCAGGGGATCACCATTATTTTACTGTTTCATTATTTGTTTATATTTACTGATCACTAACCAAAATACAAAAAATATGCTGCAGTGTTCTTCTTCTTCTCTGTGTTGCAGGTGTTCAAAGACAGGGCAATGATTTCATTCAGATTGCGTTGTGTGTGAAAGGATATCAAGCAGTGTTTTGTGCGAAGTTTGGTTTGAATCTTCAAGTGTTTTTCAGTTCATCGGTTCTTCAGTTCATCAGCGATTCATCTGAGGATTTATTTTCCTCAATTTGGTTTCGAATCATCAGGGCATGAATCAGACAGTTTTCAGATGACAGTTGTGGTTTGAGTTGCAATTTATTCAACTGTACAGTGGTTCTTTGGTTGGCTGTAGTCATTTTTATCAGAGGCTTGTGCAAGAAAAATCGAGATTTGTTGTGGGCTTGAAAACCAAATTCCATCCTTTATTTTTTTATTTCCGATTAAACCATTTATCCATCCGTACCCTTTTTATGATCATTTTTCATTATCCATTTTTCGATTGTTTACCAAATCATATTATCCAAATATTATCCATTTGTTGATATCCGATTTCATACCCAATTTTATACCAATTATCTGAATACTCAATAACCATTCTTTCCATTTTTTCCCTTGATTAGTCAATTATCCGAACTATCATTTTTTTTTAATTTCCAATTTTCCAATATTTCAATATCCCATTTTTACATCGTTCAATGTTCATTTTTATTATTCATTTTGTATTTAATTTTTTTTAAGCCATTTTAATTCATATTTTATTTTTTTTAGAGCTCATTCATTTTTTTCTTAGAACAACCAAAATGTAGTAAAGTAAAAAACAATATTTAGCCCATTAATTTTTTGGCCCACCTCTTTTGTTGATTCAGCATAAGTTTCAATTAAAAAAAAAGTTGTTAAGGTTACAACTCCAAAACTCAGCCAAAGGCCTCAAGGCCAAACTTTTCCAGCCATTACATCATGCTAAAGCTGCCACACAAAAAAATAACCAGCCGAAGCAACTCCCATCAAGTCAAGCAGTCACACGCCCAGGCCCACAAAAGCCAATCCGTACCAAGCCATTACGCCGCATCAAAAGCTCAGCCTCTTGCAAGCCAATGTTTCCAGCTAAACAAACCTCTCTCCAGCCGTATTGCCCGCACGTGAGCATCACCTCACTTCGCCGCAAGCTCATTACAAAACAACTATCAGCCTTCATCACGCCAGCTGAATCCGCAAGCCACATCCAGCAGCAATACAAACCGTATCCCAAACTCCAATCCTTCACAACAACTTGCAAGCCAATAGCAGCTGTTTACGCCAAGGCTTCAGTCCACAAGCCAGAGCAACGCACGAACAACAAGCAGCTTGCCCAAGGCCCAATTTCCCAATAGCTTCAGCTTCCACGCTCACCGCACACGCAAAACTCAAGTCCTCAGCAAGCAAAAGCCTCACGTCATCCGCACACTTCTCGCACGAGCTTCACGCGGAATCCACCTGAAATTCAAGAATTCAAACGCAAAAACAAATCAATCAAAACGCAGCAACAATTAAAATGACAAAACACAGAATTGAAAGGAAAACGGAAACGAGTTTCGTGACTTCCCAAACGCGTTTGAAGCATTCAAAACGCAACCCTCTCCTCACCTCTTCTCCTATTTAAAAAACCATCTCTCATCACAAATACCAAGCTTCAATAGCCTCCCAAATCTCTGCCCAATTCTATTTCTATCAAAATCTCTAAATCCCTTTCCATCTTCATTCTTATATCAACCTCCAAATCCTTTCAATCTTCCAATCAATCTCTCAAATCCCTAAACCTAAAACGAATTGAATATGAATTGAAAGAGGAAGAGAGAAGTTTGTTCTGTGAAATTGAAAGAGGATAAAAGAAAGAATCCGAGTGAAGAAGAAGAGGAGTTCGCGATTTGAAGAAGAAAAGGAAAGGAATCGCGATTGAGAAGGAGAGTTGTTTTGGTTTGATCGATCGTGTTCGTTTCGTTTGACTGAGAAGGTGAGAGGAAGTTCCGTCATTTTCTTTCCCCTGTTTTGTGTGCGCCGCGAAGAAGAAGAGGATCTGCTTTCCTTGTGTTTCATTTTGTTTATTTTTTATTTATTTAATTTAATTAAAAAAACTGAGTATGTAAAAGGTTGTTTGGGCTTGGATCTGGTTTGGATCCGTTTTGTGATCACCACCACCCGCGGGTTTCCCCACTTCCCCCTCCCACTTCTTACTTTCCTTTTCTTTTATTTCTTTAGTTTTTTTTTATAAAACTTTTATTTCATTTTTGTTAGGATATAGGATTTTTATAAATTCTATTTTAGAAATGTTTTTTTAGAAAAATGTTTTAGATATTATATGTTTAGAAAAATATTTTAAGAAAATTGTTTAGAAACAATTTTAGAAAAGTTTCTTTAAAAGAGATTTTTAGAAATAGATTTTTTAAAGAGGAATTTAAAAATAGTCTAATTCTTTTATGGATCTATTTTTTTTAGATCCATTTGTTCTTCATCTTTTTTCTCTTTTGGTCGATGACAATCTCCGATTCGGGATTGTTGATTTCCGATTAAGTTTAATCTTCATTATTTCAAATCTATGGATGAATGATCATTTGGATCATTCTCCATACTTTGAGATCGTGATAGGTTGCTTTTTCGACAAATTCAACGAAAATATCGATTAAGATTAGACCTTCCTTTTTTCTTTTAGTGTGGCATGTTTTCGGAGAACGATCCATTATATCGTTTCTCTAACATGTATTAACACAAATATTTTCCACTTTAATTAGTGGTGGCCGGCCTCATTTGTAGGGTAATTACTTCGTAAATTACTCGGCGATTGCTTAACATAGACCTAAAGTTGTCCCGATTCGATTAAAGATCCACTTGGATCCGTTTGCCTCAATTTTATTATTCCTTGTCGTGGTTGTGCTTGATTAAGTTCATCATACCACTTATATTGTAAATATTATAACATTGTGAATATATAATTGTTTAAATTTAATCTCTCGCACCTTATCCTTTTATTTTAATCTCTTGCTCCCTTATCTCCTTATTATATTTTGTCATATTATATCATATATCATTTGTTTATATTCATATTGTTGCTTGTTTTTTTTATTTTGTCCATTTGGATATCAAAACACTAAATAAAGGATTAAACACTTAAAAGACTTGTGACTTCTAATTGTGGACTATGGTTACTATCCCTTTGCTTTCAGAGAGTGGACTTAGACTTTAAGATCTCCCCCCTTGCTCAAGTTGGAATGGATTAGAAACCTCGGCCTCAAGATTATTTCATTAGCCTTTGAAGAGGAAGTTCCGATCATTGAAGAATTGTGCATATTATGGTTTGGTAAATTCTTTCCTTAAATTTTAATTCAAGCACTAGGATTAGTCCCTTCATCTCTTCCCCATTCTTTAATTTTCAAAACTTCTTCCTATTTCAAAAACCTTCTTGTTTTTAAACTTCAAACACTTTCATAAATAAACCTTGACTTAGGTCAAGCGATTTTTAATCTTTTCACTTTATTTTCTTAATCAATGTTAATTCATGTAAATATATCAAAAATCATTTTCTTGCATACTTTAAAAACTGCAAACCCACTCAATTGTTTTTGTGCCTTTGTGCACCTTTTCTTTTTACATGTTTAGATATGATTCATCCTTTCTAGCGGAATTATTCGCTAAGGGATGACGACTTATCTCTACATTCTAAAATCAATTCAACCCATTGTTTCTTTTCAAATTTTGTACCACGAACTACGAGGTTTTGATCTCGCATTGCACTTTGTGGGTACGTAGGCATGAGGCATTAAAAACCTCATCAAACACAAAAATCATTAAAAAAATATTCTTCTTCTCACCTCCTCAATCATTTTAAACAAACCAATTTCAGACCAAAAAGCAATAAATATTTCAAAGGGCTCCCGTGGAGTACCATGGACGAGTCGGGTGCCTAAAACCTTCCCGGTTCGTAACCAATCCCCTTACCCAATCTCTGCTTGTTTCTTTTAGCTTTTGCTTTTAGAATCCTAGGTTTTTATTCGTTCTTTTACCTTTTTCCTTTCGGAAATAAAGAAAAGCGCGGTGGCGACTCTGTGTATATCGAGTTAAGTTAATCAATAGCTTACACTCACGATTTTACCGCTACAGAAAAGTGGCGACTCTGTTGGGGAGTAATCTCTAAGAGGATTCAGCCTACTTTGATTTATTTATTGCTTTGGTTTGATTTGTTTGTTATTTGGTTGTTCTGTTTCGGTTTTGGTGATCCTCTGTGTGAGATAGATTCTAACCCGGATCTGAGTTGAAACTTATGATAGGACGGCGATATTCGAAGCGATATGTGATGGAGTAGTCCAAAGCAATATCAATTTGATAATCTCCACTCAGTTAGGCTCTCTTGGACTATCAATGTCATGACGAGTAATCGTACGTGGCATTATTTTCCGACCTTGAGCTGATCATACTGAGGACCTTAGAATCCTTAACCCATCTAAGCCAATTTAGGAACGTAGTGCGGAAATTGTCTGGGTGTAAACCTAAGGCGGTTATCACGCGATACTACACTCGGATGAGGTCTATTTTAAGTATGTTATCGGTTGGGGAGTAATCCAACGTACCGGTGATATTCTAAAGATGGCTGTTAACTCCGGGCACCTCTGTTAGCACCCTTTTGGTTTGTTGCAGGTACAATGAAGACAAAACCTTAGTACCTACCTGTTTGGGTTGGTGTTCTGTTACCTTGACTTCATGCTCATGACTCGGAACCTAAGCCCGTGTGCCTTGTGTGATCTTGTTTGTGTTTGTTGCATACATGCCATCATACATTCATGAGCATTGTTCGTAAGATTTCAAAGGACTTATAAGGAACTTTTACAAAATTTCCGATGTCCATGGCTATGACTTTTGAAAGGAGGAACACAAAGAAGTACACTTTCAAGAATCCTAATGTTGTAGAGTTGAGAAAGCTAGGAGCTTTGGTTGTTGATACCCAAGAGTTCCGAAGATGTCATGGGAAGCTTTTGTATATGTTGGATATTGATGTACCTGAGGGGATTCTCCCTACTTTAGCTCAGTTCTATGATCCATTGCACCATTGTTTCACTTTTCCGGATTATCAGCTTGTGCCGACTTTGGAGGAGTATTCTCATTGGTTAGGTTTGCCTATTCTGGACAAGGAGTTTCTTTTCACTGGTTTAGAGAAGGAGCTTACTATCAAGGTCATCGCCAAAGCATTATTTCTTAAGGAGTCCGATCTTAATGGGAAGTTTCTTCCAAAAGGGAGTGTTCGTGGTATTAATGATAAGTTCTTGATGGGAAAGGCTTCTACTTCACTTGCTTTGGGTCATAAGGATGCATTTGAGGCTATTCTTGCTTTGCTTATTTACGGGATTGTCTTGTTTCCGAACTTGGATGGTATTGTGGATGAGAATGCTATTCAGATTTTCTTGAAGAAGAACCCGGTGCCCACTTTGCTTGGAGATATGTATCATGCTTTTCACTATAGGACCTCCAAAGGTGACGGAGAGATTGTATGTTGTGCGCCTCTTCTTTATAGGTGGTTTATTTCGCACCTACCGAAGTCGGATGTTTTCAAGGACAATAGAGAGAATCAAAGATGGTCTCAAAGGTTGATGTCACTTTCTCATAAGGACATGACATGGTATAGTTATCATTATGACACTGGAGTTCTTATTGATAGTTGTGGAGAATTTCCTAATGTACCTCTTCTTGGTACACGTGGGGGAATTAGCTACAACCCCATTTTGGCTAGACGACAGTTCGGTTATTGTTTGAAGGATGTTCCAAATAATCTTGCCTTATCCCGTTTCTTCTTTCTTAATGGTGCTGATCATATAGAGATGAAGAAAAGGATTGCTCACTCTTGGCATGTTGTTCATAGGAAAGAGGAAGGTCAATTGGGTAGACAACACCTTCCTCCTTCCGATTGTTATATTCAGTGGGTTCGATCTAGAGCTTCTAAGCTCAAGATGCCTTATCCACCTGAGGAGCCTATGTTTCCCATATTGCCTTTGTCTACTTTTCTACCTCCCGTTGATGAGAAGATGGTTCTTCAAGAAGAGTTAGAGAAGATGAAGAAAGAGAAAGAATAATGGTTACTTGAGAGGACTACTATGCAGGAGAAACTTAAGGAGAAGGATGATCTTATTGAGCTACTTGAGCGGCGCGTCACGAAGAGGCCGAGAGAGGATTTATTTTCCTTTAGTACTCCAGCTACTATTCCTCCTACTTCCGGTGCTTGGAAGGCAATTGTTGACAAGTTAGTGAAGGATAAAGAAGATATGGAAGAGAGGTACAAGAATGAGATCAAGAGGATTCGCGTGAAGTATCAGCCAGGATTCAGAGCTTCTTCGGATATGATTCCTTAGGCCTAGTTTACTTTTCCTCTTATGTATTAGGATTATTGATGTTTGTAGTTCATTTGTAATCCTCACTTTGATATTAATGAGAATGAGTTTTTAAGTATTTCAAAAAAAAATTGTTTCTTTATGAATATTGCAAGTTAACTTATAATCCTTTGAAATCTTTGCATTTGCATACGCATAGCATGCATCATTCTTGCATTTGTCTTGCTTTTTTGAGTGTTCTCCAGGGATCTTATGTTGTTTCTTGGTCTTCATCCAGTGTTCCTGTCAAGATGACTCACCGCTTTGATACTCGAGCTAATCGAAGAAGAGTGATGGATACTTTGCAACAAGAGAATCGCGAGCTGCGCGAAGAGGTTACCTATCTGAGGGAAAGCTTGGAAAGAGTGACTGCTATGATGGAAAATTTGGTGGCTTCTCAGAATCAGCCACCTCCTTCTCCTGTTCAGAATATTGTCATCTCTGAGGTTGTTACCGCATCCATTCCTGTTGAGACTGTTATTTTGCCTCGCTATCGTGTGCCCGCTAGCACACCTTGGGGCATGCCCGTTGACTTTTTTCCTGCTGGTTATCGTCCTCCTCATCATCAGGAGACTGCTGCATTTAATACTCTTCCACCACCAGTTTGGACTACTCTTCCTCCAGTTGTGACAACTGTACCGCCTGTGGTGCACAATATTCCGCATCATGATGAAATGATTTACCATGCTGAGCCCAGTGAAGGCGCTGGAGTTGCTGAAAGACTTGATGACTTCCAGGGGCGCTTTGTTGAGATCTAGAGGGAGATGAGAGCTTTGAAGCATAAGGATTTGTTCGGAAAAGATGCTTATGACCTTTGTCTGGTCCCAAATGTTAAAGTTCCTTACAAATTCAAATTGCCCGAGTTTGAGAAGTACAAAGGCAACACTTTTCCGTTGAGCCATTTGACTATGTATGCAAGGAAGATGTCTGCTCAGACTGATAATGATAAGCTGCTGATTCACTATTTCCAGGACAGTTTGACCGGTGCACCCATGAGGTGGTATATGAGTCTGGATAATAGCCAAATCAAGACCTTCAATGATTTGGGAGAAGCTTTTGTGAGGCAGTACAAGTATAACGTTGATATGGCGCCTGATAGAGATCAACTTCGTGTTATGTCCCAGAAGGACAAAGAGACTTTTAAAGAATATGCGCAGAGATGGAGAGAGCTGGCAGCCCAGATTGTTCCTCCGCTGGAAGAAAAAGAAATGACAAAGATCTTCTTGAAGATATTGGGTTCTTTTTATTATGAGAGGATGATAGCGAGCGCTCCTTCCGACTTCACTGAAATGGTGAGTATGGGGATGCGTTTAGAAGAAGGTGTCCGTGAGGGACGGTTGACTCAAGAGAATGGTAATGGCTCAAGCTCTAGAAGGTTCAACTTTGGAAAAAAGAAAGAAAATGAGACTAATGCAGTATCCCGTGAAAGTTATAGAAGACCTCACAATCGTGGGAATCACCATTCGCAGCATGTGGCTTCTGTAACACCAATGATTAACGTGGCTCCAACTGTGCCGGCAGTTCCAAAGTTTCAACCTCGTTATCAGCAACCTTCTGTGCAACAAGGTGGTAATCAACAAACTCGGGCTAAGCCAAGTTTTGATCCTATTCCTGTGTCGTATGCGGACTTACTTCCATCATTGATTGCAAAGAATTTTGTGCAAACTCGTCCTCCACCTCCAGTTCCAGAGACTATTCCATGGTGGTATAAGCCAGAGGCTCATTGTGCTTTTCATCAAGGTGCCTCGGGGCATGATGTTGAGAATTGTTATCCATTGAAGTTTGAAGTACAGAAGTTGATGAGGAACAATGTTCTATATTTCAATGATGTTAATCCAAATGTGCAGAAGAATCCGTTGCCGAAGCATGGTAATGCGTCTGTGAATATGGTTGATGGTTGTCCTGGGTTGTTCAAGATCTATGAAGTTCGTCATATCCGAAGATCTTTGGTGGAGATGCATGCTTTCTTGAGTGAATATCACGATATTGATCACGACTATGCTGGATGTTGTATCTGCTCGGTGAATCCTCGTGGTTGCGTGATTGTTAAAAGAGATATCCAAAAGATGATGGATGATAAGCTGATCGAAGTAACAGCAAGGAGAGATGAATATGAGAATGAAGTAAATGTCATTATGCCTCAGTTCAATCTTCCTGAGAGGGTTGCTCCTGAGAGAGTGGTTTTTTCTTTTGATAGTCGCAAAACTGCTGTTACTCCATTGGTGATTAATGTACCTGGTCCAGTGCCGTATGAGTCTGATAAAGCTGTTCCGTACCGGTATAATGCTACGATGATAGAAAATGGTAGAGAGGTTCCTCTTCCTACTCCAAAGTCTGTGGTTAGCATTGATGATGTGACGAAGGTCACCCGAAGTGGTAGAGTGTATGCTTCAGATCCTCCGAAAAGAGTTGAAGATACAAGTGCAAGTAAGCAGATTATGGATGTTGTAGTCCAATCGGGCCAATCTGGTAATAGTGAAGATGAAGTGCTAAAATTGATAAAGAAGAGTGAGTATAACATTTCTGAGCAGTTATTGCAGACTCCCTCGAAGATATCAGTTTTGTCTCTTTTGATGAGTTCTGAGGCTCATAGGCAGTCATTGCAGAAGATTCTGGATCAAGCCTATGTTGACCATGATGTGTCGGTTGATCAATTTGATAGTATTGTAGCGAATATCACATCTTGCAACAATTTGAGCTTCTGTGATGATGATTTGCCTGAAGAAGGAAGAAATCATAACTTGGCGTTGCATATCTCGGTGAATTGTCATGAAGATGCTTTATCTAAGGTGCTAGTTGATACCAGATCGTCTCTGAATGTTATGCCAAAATCGACTTTGTCAAAGCTTGCGTTTCAAGGTGCTCCCATGAGGCACAGTGGGATTATAGTGAAAGCGTTAGATGGGTCGAAGAAGACAGTGATTGGAGAGGTGGATCTTCCTATTCTTATTGGACCGTTTATATTCAAGATTACTTTTCAAGTAATGGATATACGTCCCACATACAGTTGTCTCCTCGGAAGACCATGGATCCATGAAGCCGGAGCTGTGACATCCACTCTTCATCAGAAATTGAAGTTTGTAAGAGAAGGTAAGTTGGTGACCATTGAAGGTGAAAGAGCGATGCTTGTGAGCAATTTGTCTTCTTTCTCTTATATTGATGCCGAGGAAGAGGTGGGAACTTCGTTTCAAGCTCTTTCTGTTGTGGATAATGTTGCTAAGAAGAATGCCATGCCCATGTCTTCTTTCAAAGATGCTCTGCGAGTGATTGAAGCTGGTCAGTCTGATGGTTGGGGGCGAATTATTGATGTTGTCGACAACAAGGAAGGTTTTGGTATTGGATTTGCACCAGGTGCAGTTATCAAAGATCCAAAGACTATTCAAGAAGGCTTCCGAAGCGCTGGATTTATCAACGATCATTCCGCTGCTGCCATCATTGATGATGATGAAGATGAAGAAATGCCAGACTTCGTTACGCATGGAAAGATTTGCCAGAATTGGATTGCTGTTGATGTTCCTTTTATCGTTCATTCTTCAAAGTAATTTGTTTTTATATCTTTCAAAAATCATTTCACTCTGCCCAAGGTGAAAGTGATGCTTATCGGGCTTTGTTTCAAATTTTATCATCATCAATAAAATGTTATTTTGTTATTTCCATATGTGTTTTTTTTTCCTTTTTTCTTTATTCTGAAAAATGGTAACATAAAAAACCAAAAAATATAATAATTGTTTATCTGCATATTGTTTGCACTTTTGTTCATTCTCTAAAATAAAAATAAAATATGTTCAGCCACTAAAACCTCAAACAAACTTCACCATTCAACTCACCATCATCAATAGAACCTTTCCCAACCATTAAACAAGCTTGAAAGCCCCTGAAAGCAAAACACGATTTCAGTGCAGTTGAGTTGCAACCTCTCAAACCAGCTCATTTCAACTCATTCAAAGCCTTGCAACATTATCAGGGGATCAAGTGGAGGCTATTTGCACAAGAGAGAGGTCCAGAAAGTGCCAAACTGAAAGCTTCATCTCAGGTATACCTCAAGAACAAATTTTCCAGAACTTGTTTTTTATGTTATAGAAATGATCTATATGTTTCACTGATCACACTGCACTTGTTGGTTTTGAAAATGGTTGCGTATTGAGTATTTCATTGTTGTCTGAAAGTTTTGTCATTTGTATGTTTTGATTCGTATCTTAATCATGATGCAATATAAATATTTTTTGAGGGTAGGCTTAGGGTGAGTTGGGGATCTGATCTGGAGCCTTAGAGCTCTTAAAATGACCTAGGGAAGAAGTTGGGTTGAGGGTCCGGTCACCTGAAAATCATTAGGGTTAATTTTTAGGGTTTAAGGCTCAGTTTGAATGTAGGTCGTAGGATCAAGTTTAGCGCGTGAATGGAAGGCCAGGATTAGTTCATTAAAACCCTAATCAGATTAATTAATTTAATTAATTAGTTTTAATTAATAAATGCTAGAATCAATCTCAGCCCTCCAAAAATGCGCGTGGTCTTTCCCTCCTTTCCCAGGTTGAATATCAACCATCAGATGCGCATACTTCTCATTTATTTCATTTTTATTTCATTTTTTTCTTATTTCTTTTGCATAATTATTTTAAAATATCAAAACTCATCCAAAAAATTTCAAACTTTACATTTCTGATTCAAATATTTTTCTTCATCCAAAACCATTATTTATTTATTTTTGCCTTAAAAAGGCATTTTTAAAATATTTAAATGTTTATTTTAATTAATTAATGGAAATTAATTAATTAAAATATCATTTAGGTTTCTAAAAATCACAAAAAAAAACTCATATTGCATCTTGAGACATTTAAAAAAATTGTCAAACCATTCATACAAATTTATTTTTGGTTTTGAACATACTTTGACATTTTCTTTGAATTTAGGGTTCATAAAATCCCCTTTTTAGAACCCTAACTTGGAAAAATCTTTTCTGCCTAACTATGAAGGGTTTGATAATGATTCTTTTTGCATTGTTTTCCATATAACATGTAGTTTCTAGGATATTTTTGTCATGAATTTATCTTTCATTTTCCAATTGATTTGCATTTTTCCTTTTGTGGTACCCAAAAACTCTAGTTAACTTAGAAAAATCATAACTTTCTTTAGGTTAAGAGTTAGACCTTCTCCTTTGGGGTGTGATATCATATGGGGTTAGGGTTTGTTTGAGCTCATTTGAAAATTTTTATCTTGTGAATTGCTTCTGTTTTGATCATATGCATCTCATGTTGCCTTAAAACCCTAATTTTGCATCTTCATTTGCATTCATCTTGCATATGCATCCACACATGAACTTGCCATGACATTTCATACATTCACATGTCATCTTGGACATCTTAGGACATGTTAGAATCATGTTGGATCATTTCTTCATTCATTTGCCTTGATTTGCATCCATTTCATTCCATAAACTTTCATGAATTTTCAAACTTCAAAGCATGCTCCCATTTGCATCTCATCTTTGTATGAACATTCATAGCACTTGGTATGCCTTTGCATCATGTCATAGCATCATTTTTATCATGTGATTGCTTCTGGTTTTGATCTTTGCCTTTGTATATGCATCATTTCATGTCATTTCTTTCCTTATGCATATTGTGCTAACATTTTCAGGTGGTAAGTTAATTTGAGAAGTGAATTTGCCTTCACTTCTCATTTCTCTTCATCTTATTCATATGCATCTTTGCTGCATTTTTATTTATTTTTTGAGTGGGCTTGCCCATTCATGTTCATCTTTTACTTTCTTTCTCTAGGTTACTTATCTTCTTCAATGAAGTAAGTAACCTATTTCTTCTGCTTCTTCCTCCTTTCTTCTGTTTCTTCCAGTGGTGGCTTCTTTGAAGATCTCTTTCAAGCCTTACAAACCATAGGAACATCCAAGCATACTAATAATTAGGGTTGTGATTAGTCCCCCTTAGTTTTTACCTTTGAGTCTTCTTTGTGTCTCTCTTCTTATCTCATCATTAGAGACTAAACCTTTAAGGTTTTAGGACTTTGGAATTAGGGTTATGCCTGCATAATTCTCTTAGGATGAAGTGTATAACTTTAATCTTAAGTGTTAAACCCTTAATTTTTTTTAAACCTCTTAATCAATCCAAATAATAATCACTAAGACAATAACTTGTAACCTGGGCCTTACATTAGGGTTCTAATTCTTCCTTTATGGTTAAGAAGGACTAACCCTAGTGTTTAATGGACAAGTCCCCCTCAAGTTGTCTTACAAACCATAAAATTCACTTCTTAATTTCATCCTTAATTAAAATCCACTTTAATAAAGGCTTGTCATCTAATGATTTTAATCCCTAATCATGGATTAAGTTGAGGTATCTTTCTCAGCTTAAGTGTTCTCATCTATTATCCTTCTATTAGGATGGTGTAATGAGTTAACTAATATGTGATTAGAGATTAAACTCATTACATTAAACAAAAAAACCAAAAACATCTAAATAATCACAAGTAGGTTAATGATCTTAATCCTACATCATCATGGTAGTTAAGTTGAGATGCTTATCTCATACTTAAGTATGCTCATTATCCCTAGTCAGGGAGGATATAATGAGTTTACAACCTTTGATTTAGGCTTAAGCTCATCAACTTATGCAAAACACCAAAAGCAATAACAAAACTGAAAACATCAAAAACAAACAATAATTGTCTCCTTCGGGATTCTTTTCTCATCACACTCATTCACAAACGAGAACTCGCTTCTTCCGTCTAATGCAAGACAGTTAGCACTCGAGCCAGACGAGTCATACACTTGAGCATAGACAAGTAAGCAGTTCACAGTTAATTTATCTTTCAGTCTCTTCGAGTCGATCTACGGTGTTCTGACTTCCTCATTGCACGAGAGGATACGTAGGCATAACTTAACTGTTATCGAACAAAAGTCTATGTGTCTTCCCCCTCTTTTAGCATTCTCTTTTAAGCCTCAGTCCCTGAGCATTCACCCTTTGCACTGACACTTGCATGTTCTTTTCTTAGCTTTTGCACACAGATAGCACATACACCTACCCCTTTAAACACAATCTTTTAAGCGTGGATCACGTCGAGTACGACGGACAATCTGGGTGCTAATACCTTCCCAGGTTGTAACCAACCCCCTTTCTTAGTTTCTCTGGTGCGCAGTCGTCTTATCCATCTCTTTCTAGGTTTATGCAACATTACCTTTCCTTCGAGATAAAAATTCCTAGTTGGCGACTCTATTCACTTCATTTCATTTCCTCCTTTCTCCGACCGTTCGTGTCTGTACCCTATCTGACCAGGTGTCTTTTCGGGGGAGCGACAGCTTGGCGACTCTGCAGGGGACCCTTTATATTGCAACCAGGGCTTCTGGTTCTTTTTTGTGGGTTCCTCCTAGCGCTTGTTTGATTTGTGTTTACGGGGGTGTTATGTGCTACTTGTGCTTATTTATTTGCTTTATTTATTTCTTTCTGTATAGCTTTATTGCATTTCATATTGTCATTATCATGTGTTGGATCTGCTGTTTCCTTGGTGGGTGGGGGATCATTGAGTGATTAAGGTCCTATACCGGGGACCTGAGTGACACATAGGCTAGAGTGGCTTCATATTCTTTCCCATTCCATTTCGTTCTGGTGTGGGAATATGAAACACGGTTCAGACATGGGTTTCTTCTTGAGAACTATGTGCTACGGATTTCCTGTAGTACTAGGGCCATCTGGGAAGCCTGCTAAGTCTGGATGACCTTTTTATGACCTTCAGCATCTGAGGTGAATTAGAGGAGGATCTTTTATGGTTATTGTAAACATTGTACCTCCGGGTTAGGAGTGTTTACACTTCTCATAACTGATCCAAGTCTGAGGATCCTTGTTCTATAACATTACATGTGAGGGGGTTGGGATGTTTACAGGTTTGCAGGAAGCCTTGGCCTCATCATACCTTGTTACTAGATTTGTTAAGGTTTTATTATTTGGACAGTTCTTGTGATTACCCTGGATTTGTGACTCTTTATTTGAGTCGCCCACCTGGTTACTGGATTTCTAAGCCTCCATCCGGACTTATGAACACACATGGACCCTATCAAGGCAGATACCAGATTCAGCTCTTAATCACAAACCCTTTGCATATCATTTTGCATACATCATTTTTGCATCATTTAACATTTTCCTATTTGTTTTACAGGGTATCCACCTTATTATCTTTGGTTTGGTTTTGACCCATTCTGCTGCTCAGACTTCTTCAGTTATTTTCTCTAGTACCTTCATCAGTTTGTCAGAGGCTCTTCCCAGTTCTCTCCATCAGCTACCTTCACCAGAGACATTTCCTCAGCATCTCATTCAGTTACTTTCATCAGCAGTCACTCTCAGCTTCTTCACCAGCATCCATCATCAGCATGGACACTTCAACAAAGAGCAATATCACATATCACTTCTTTGAGCCCACCCTGACAGACATCAGGCAGATCCAGTCTCTCATTACTCCTGATCATGTCCCACTATTCAGAGAACATTATGGGGGCATATTGGACATGATCATGGACCTAGATGCCTCCCAGAGGAGCATGATCCATACTTTCTTGCAGTTTTATGATCCTCCTCTCAGATGCTTCACATTCCCTGATTTCTAGTTGGGACCTTTGCTAGAAGAATTTTCCATGTTGTTAGGAGTTCCTATCAGGAGAGAGATTCCTTTCAACCCTGAGATGGTTGCTCCCAAGAATGAAGACATAGCCAGGGCATTGCATTTGGAGCCTGCCCTCATTGATCAGAGCATGACCACCAAGTCTAGGGTGCCAGGCCTTCACCTAGATTTCTTGATCTCCCAGGCTACCCTGCATGCTGCAACAGGGAAGTGGGATGATGTATGTGCACTCTTAGCCCTCAGCATATATGGAATTATCTTGTTTGCAGACGAGCCCAAGTTTGTAAGCAAGAATGCCATTCACCTGTTCTTACTGAGGAACTCAGTGCCTACCTTTCTTTGAGACTTTTATTATTCAGTACACCAGAGGAATGAGAAACAAAGAGGAAGACTGGTCAGATGCTGTGCTCCCCTTTATTACTGTTGGTTGCTAAGGCACTTGCCAAAATCAGATACTTTCCTGAACCCTCATCAGCCAAGGAACTGGGCTAAAAGATTGATTGCCCTTACATTAGAAGACATTAGATGGTGCACTCAGAGCACCAAGGGCAAGGACATCGTTACTAGTTGTGGGCAATATCCTAATGTGCCTTTAATTGGAGTAAAAGCTTGCATCAACTACAACCCTTTACTTTTTAAGAGACAATTGGGGTATGATTTGGTTCATCCTCCAAGAGGGCAAGATTTGACTGAGACCCTCTATTGTGAAATCCAGCACAACTCTGCTATTGTTAGATAGGCAGCCTGGGCCTGGGATAACATTCAAACTAAGGGGACAGCTATCCTCGGCAAGTGCAACAACATTGCTTAAGCACAGTATCTTGATTGGTATCGTACCAGGGCACAGATCACTCGGATGCCATTCACCTTAGAATATGTACCTGGACCTTCAACAGTGCAACCTGCAACCACTGTCAGTTTGGAAGAGTTTGAGAAACTGAAAGAAAGGAATAATCAGGTCTCTGAAGTCTTGAAGAAGACTCTCTGGGAGAGAAATGACAGTCATCTAGATATTGAAAGATTAGAAAGGCTTCGGATTGAGCACTTGACCAAGATTGAGAAGACGGATGACTACATCAGAAAGGCTAGAGCAGGAGAATTATTACTGAAGAATGCTTGCAAGGAAGCAAAGACTCAGAAGGCATGGGCAGAGCATTATCTAGAGGAGAGTCAGGCTAGGTGGATCAAGATCATTGAAGCCCATGCACAAGAAGATCAAAGGACTCAAGTTAAGATAGAGCAACTGGAGGCTAGTGAGAAGAAGAATCAGGCAGCCTTGATAGCAGCACAGAAGGAGATATCTGAATTGAAACTCCGAGCGGGGTTAAAGAGGTCAAAGGATCAGGATAAGCATAAGAAGTTGACCAGTGCCATCGCTACCAGGAACCTCCTCATCAGGACTATCATAGAGCACCCAATGGGTCCATTGACTGAGGCCCTACTGAAGGAAGTCAGAGAAGATGACTTTGGGCTGGATGTTTGACTCTTTTTGTTTGTACTTCATTTTGATTGTATTTTCTTCTTGCTGGTGTATTCTGATCCACCATGGGAATGTATTATAATCAAACTATGTATCTTCACTCTTTGTAATATATATGATTTGTATTATTTTTGGTGGGCTTCATCTCTCTTCACAACATCATCAGCATTTCCTCGAGGTCTGGAAAGGACAAAACCAAAGAACCAAATCGGATACCCTTGAAGACAAATAGGCATCTTGCATTGCATACTAACATTCTCTTTGTTTTGTAGGTTTTTGTTTTATTGTTGTTTCTCACTTTGTTGTGGTTTCAGGAAACATTGCTCGCAGAAGAGTATTCCCTGTCAACAGAATACACCGGTACCTGACAAGAAACAACCGTCCGGGGCTACAGATGGATCAATTCCAACAAGACCTGAATGAAATGAGGGCCCAGGTGGCCAATGAAAGGGTTGAGATGAGGAATCAGATGACTCAATTCATGACAGTGATGAGTGGTCTAGCTCAGAGCCAGGAAAGACTGAGGGAGTTAGTTGAGCGACAAACTCCTGAGGAACACCATCCAGGTACAGGGGGTACCAGTAACAACGATCACGTGCAGCCTCACACTGATCCACCATAGTTTGGGCCTCATTTGAACCCAGAAATCAATGCCATAAGAAACACTCAAGGTAACACTGCTAGAGGAAGGGTCTTGCAGGAAGATCCTCAAAAAGAGTAGTTCACTATGGTCGGGGCTGGAGACGAAGTTTATGACCGTCGGTTGGATGAAATTGCAGAGAAGCTGAGGTCTCTTGAATCCCAAAACTCTCTAGGTTTTGATGTCATGGACATGGGATTGGTGGAAGGGGTGATAATTCCTCACAAGTTCAAACCCCCGTGTTTTGAAAGATACAATGGCACATCCTGCCCACGCACCCACCTTCAGTCTTTCTTGGGGAGATTGAAATCATACACCATGAACGAGAAGATGTGGATGTTTTACTTCGAGGATAGCTTAACCGGGGCATCCCGAGAATGGTACTCCCACTTGACCAGAGCCACAGTAAGAAACTGGAAAGACTTGGTTGAAGCTTTCATCCGTCAGTATCAATATAACTTGGACATGGCTCCAAATAGGACCCTTCTGATGGGAATGTCTCAATCTTCCCGTGAGATTTTTAGGGAGTATGCCCAAAGGTGGAGGCAACTGGCTGCTGCAGTTCAACCCCCGATGTCTGAAAGGGAGATGGCAGACATGTTCATGAATACTCTTCAGGGTACCTATATTGACAGATTGGCTGCATTTTCTTCCACCAGCTTTGCAGATGTGTGGATAGTTGGGGAAAGAATAGAGAGCCTACTGAAGATGGGAAAGATCTCCGACAACGGTGCCAGTTCAAGCAGTGCAAGAAAACCATTTTCTGGGCCCTGTAAATCTGGTGAGACAAACTCTGTACACATGGGAAGAGGGAGACCCCAATATCTGCCCAGAATAGTTGCTGATGTTACTATCCCTGCTCCACCTCCTCAGTATACTCAACAACCACAACACTTTCCACAACAACAACAATTTCCTCAACAGAGATCATACAACAACAATAACAACAATTAATAACAACGCCCTTTTCAACAACGGCCATCTCAGATCAACAGGGTGATTGACCTTATTCCAATGCCATATGCTACACTGCTGCCACAACTCCTAAAGCTCAATCTTGTTGAGTTGAGGACATTGACTCCACCTGATCCTCAGAACCTTCCGAGAAATTATGATGTCAACACTAGGTGTGCTTTTCATTCTAACGCACCTGGTCACTCCACGGAAAAATGCAGAGCTCTGCATATGAAGGTCCAGGATCTGGTAGATTCAAAGGCCCTGAACTTTGAACCACCTCCCAATGTCATGAAAACTCCTATGCCAAGCCACAGTGGGCCAAGGATTAATGCTATAGAGGAGGGCTCACCCATGAGTTTAATAGAAAATATTGCATGTATTCAGACACCTCTGACAGAGGTTAAAGCTCATCTCTTGAAGTGCCAAGTGTTCCCAGGTTGTGAGGCCTGTTGTGAATCATGCAATCTTTCCGAGAATGGGTGTGCAAGCTTGAGGAGTGGAATTAATGGCTTGATCAAAGAAGGCATTCTACAAATTACCACAACAGCTTCTACAACACCAATAACTCTTTTGTCAACAACAAATGATTCTCCTACAACTGCAACAACCATTGTTCCTACTAATTCATCTACAACTTCAGCAACCTTTTCTTCCGTCACTTCAACAAACAACAGTTCCATTTCATCTCCTTCTACAACTCCAACAACCACCAGCAATGATGTCTCCACTGTTACAATTTATTATGACCCGACAATGGTCCCGATCTCCAGCAACTTTCAACAACCTCAACAACAGTTTCAACCAAGCTTCAATTCACCACAACCAACATCCACAAGAAGTCATGTCACTATCTTTTATGATCCACAGACTATTACGGTTCTGTTGCACCCCAAAATTTGCCCTCACAATACAAAACTTTGTGTTCTATGAAGGTTCACAAGGTTCACAAACTTTTCAAACATTTACAAGACCTTTCATGAGGTTCATGAAGTCTACAAGTTACTTCTTGAAGGTTCACAAGGTTCACAAGTTCCACAATGCTTTCAAGACCTTTCATGAGGTTCATGAAGTCTACAAGTCACTTCTTGAAGGTTCACAAGGTTCACAAGCTTCTCAACATTTACAAGACCTTTCATGAGGTTCATGAAGTCTACAAGTTACTTCTTGAAGGTTCACAAGGTTCACAAGATCCACAATGTTTACATAACCTTTCATGAGGTTCATGAAGTCTACAAGTCACTTCATGAGGTTCACAAGGTTCACAAGGTTCACAATACTTCCCATGAGTTTCACAAGACATCTTATGATGGTTCACAAGGTTCACAAAGTTCACAATTGGTCAGAAGAGTTGACAATTCCCTCAGACAATGCACCTCCTAAGCAGTGCATCCAAAACTAGGGTTTTGACTTTAATCAGGCTAAATGAACTTCCAAGACTTCAAGTGAGCTTCATAACATCTTATATGTGTGTAAGAACTCCCATGTCAAGTTTCAAGACTTTTCTCAGAAGTTTGCTCAGTCAGATGATCAGATAAGTCAAAATCAGTCAAAGCAGTTAAAAAGTCAAACTGAGGTCAACTGTGGTCAAACCAAAGTCAAACTTCATGATTTTTTGTCAACATCAAGTATATGGAGTAAAATTCATCATTTGATCAAGGGTTGATCATGATTCATCAAGGAGATTCCAGATCATCAAGAATCAGGAGTTTCTAAATTAGGGTTTTCTCAGTAAAAGTCAACTGAACTTTGACCAGCCATAACTTTCACATACTTCATCACCAAGTCTCCACTCAAAGCTCATTTTGAAGCAAATTGAATTCTCGACAACTTTGATCTCGCAAGTCAACCCCAAAAATGCTTCATTTGGAAGATATGAGCTAAGACATTATAGGTCATTTCAAAAGTCAACAAAAAGTCAACAACTTCAAAAGAGCATAACTTGAGATTGGTAAATGGTATGGACATGAAACCAATGGGGTTGTTTAGAGGACTCTTCAAGCTTTCCAAAATGTCCAAGAACACCCTCATACCTTTAAAATTGAGGGAGATATGCCCTTGCAAAGTTGGGAAATTTTGTGATGGTTTATGATGAAAATGGAGGTTTAAAACCAATTCTTTTCAAATGGGCTTGGCAAATCATGATCCAATCCATACAATATCACCATGCACGACCCAATTGATTAAAGTCAGAATTTTTATTATTTTATTTTTATTTATTTTGATTTAATTCATAAAAAATCATTTTAAATAAATATAAAATATGAAAATATATTATTTGATGAAGATTGAGCTTCTAGAATCTCATCAATACTGATTTGAATTGAAAGGGAAGGAAATCATGAGATTGGTACAAAAATAGAAAGCCTTCATGAACAAATATTTGAATTTTAAACCATGATCTTTTTCAATCTTCAAATATCAAAATCTCCATACAACCATTCAATTTTTCTGACCTAAATGATCCTCATATAAGTACTGATCATAACCCTAGCATTCATACACGAATTGGCTGCCTCAAAGTGTAAGTTTCAAACCTCAAAAAATCCTCCAAAAACTCATATTCGGATTTGGAGTTTCAGAGCATTAGAAGGTAAAATAAGAACATAGAGATGTTCTTTGGACATCACTGAAGCTAAACCATCACTCACATTCATCTCATACATGCCCTATTGTTCAACCCGAGCCATTCTTGTTCTTGTTTTTCTTTTTTTCGATTACATCAATTCACTGCATATTAATGGATTTTGTTTGTCTAATGTTGTTTATGATGTTATGTAGAATGTTTCTGGGCAGGAAAATCAAAGAAACCGTGGCAAATGCATGAAACACCATTGTTAGGGTTTGGACCTAGGTTTAGGGTTTTCTAATTTAATGAATATAAATGGATTCTAAAAACACAGGATGAATCGCATGAATGTTTGGATCATGTTGCTGTGTTTGATTTTGTGAAATTGTACAGTTTTGTTGCCCATTGAGTTTCGTAGGTTTTGCTGGAACTTGTTATTCGCAGGTAAATTCCCAGCAACATTCGTAGGTAAAAACGCAGGTATGAGGAAGAAGACGAAGTCCATTCGCGCCTGTTTTAAAAATTCAAATTCTTGTTTAAAAATATTATGAATTAGTTCTGGCTATATTTCACAAACGCACGTTTGTCCTAGTGGTAAGGCTGATACGCGTATTATGTGATGGCACTGGTTCGATACTTGGCTGGGCACATTTTTTTCTCTTATTTTTTCAGGTCAAGCGTACATAATATATTATGTATTGTTACCACTCCATTAGCAGATGGGCTCTCCCAGCCAGGTGGTCATGCGCGCTGCTTGTATACATGAGGTCCTGGGTTCAACACCACCCCAGGCCTTTTTGTTTTCTTTATTTTTCTGGATTTTCCAAGGCAAAGCACAAAAACAATTACTCTCTTCTCTCTTTCACCTGCGCGTGTAGCAGCCTGGTGGTACTTCTTGTTGCTGGCAAACAAGCTGACCTGGGTTCAAACCCCAGTCAGGTAAGTTTTTCACATTTTTTTTCTTTTATTTGTTTTAAGTATTCTAATATTAAATTAAATATAATTTTATGTATATAGGTTTTTTCTAAATAATTAAAATAATAATGAAGCATGTTTAATATTTTCTAAATTCTAAAATATATGAATTTTCTGAAATTATTTTCTTTATCACATGTAAATATAATATATGCATATTATTAAAATAAGTTTTGTATATTAAATTAAAAACCCTAAAAACATTTTTTCTAAACAAAAACCCTAATTTTGTGAAAACCTAATTTTATTTTCTAAACAATTTTTGCTTTCTAGTTCTTTATATAATTATAATGTATATATTTAATGTTAATTTTGTAAATATAATCTATTATTAATAATATGTAAATATATTTTATAATCCAAATTATTTTCTTTTAATATAGGTATAGAAACAATTAAACTTATAATAATTTAATTTTTTATAATTATAAATAATTTAATAATTAGTACATAAATTAAAATATTATTATAATTATTTAATTGTCCATATTCTTTCATATTATTAAATAATTGTTTATAATCTAACTTTTGTTTATTATTTTAATTTTGTTCTTATTATATTTTTGTTAATTCAATTTATTTTGATTTCTATTATTATTATTAACCATATTATTACCAACTTTTGCTTATTATAATTTTACTAACCTTTATTTAATTTTTTATTATTATTACTAACCCCTATTTTATTTATTATTTGCTTATTTACTATTTTTGCTTATTATTTATCTTGCTTTTATATTTATATTTTGCTATCTATTATTTTTATAATTATCATGTAATTGCTTCTTGGTGTATAATTTGTAAATATTTAATTATTTAATTTGCTTGTTATGGTTAGTAATTTAGGGAGTGTAAATATGTATTCCATTTAAAATTTAACTTAGATCATTTTAATTAAAGATAAATAATATTGAACACTCACACACGTAAGTCGATTTTTAATCGCCGTCTCACATTCCTAAGGTTATCCCTCAATGTTGCCTACTAATAAGGTCAAGTGGGGTGTATAAAGCAAGTCCCTAAAGTGAAAAAATCATCAAGTCCCTAATGGTTGCCTTTAAAGATCAAGTCCCTTCGAATAAATGATGATAGTCCCTCCTAAGTGCTTAATACACCCCACAGTTGCCTTCATAAAAACAGATTGTCCCTCACATGTCTCTTACATCCAAGGTGATGACTACCTACTCCTTAATAGTAGGGATAGTCTTACCAATTAAAGGATAAAGAACAAGAAAGACTTAAAACTTTAGGGTAGGTTCCTCTTATGTACTTGCTCACTTCATTCAAAACTTTTCAAACTTTCCACAATTTCAAACAAATTTTCAAACACAAGTTTTTACGCATCCGTACATGGATCATTATTAACTATTATGAAAATTTTTCTATTCACACACTACACTTTCAAAAACAATTCAAAAGTGAGCTAAGTAACTAAGAGCCCATGGATAACCATGGATGTAAAGGGTGCTAACACCTTCCCTTTACATAACCTACCCCCCGGACCCAAAAATATCTCTTAAGGTCTTTCCTGTTCTTTTATACCCTTTCCTTTTGGATAAAATAAAAGTCGGTGGCGATTCTTGCTATCCGCAACATAACTTAAAGTCAGTTCTCCCACCGTGTTACAGGTTCCAACTTCTGTTGCAGTAAGCCTAGTCACCATCACGGTGCCCGGGCCAATTCCATATGATAAAGACAGTGTTATACCATGGCATTATGGTGCTGACCTTTACTGCAACGGAGAGAAAGTCCTTCTTGATTCTCCAATTCTTACTCCCCAGGTGGATAATGTCGGGGGAGGCGGAGGCTTCACCAGAAGCGGACGCCTCTTCGCGTCACAAGCTCCCAGAATTAATACTTAGGCAGAGACTACTGCCAAAGCCAAAGGGAAGAGTGTGATACCTGAAGAATCTTCACCGAAAGAGACTCATAAATCATCCTTTGATCAGGATGTGGATGAGTTTATGAGGATAATTAAAAGAAGTGACTATAAAGTTGTGGACCAGCTCCACCAGACTCCTTCAAAGATCTCTATCTTATCCCTGCTGTTGTGTTCCAAAGCCCATCGGGATGCACTACTCAAAGTTCTGCATGTTGCCTACGTGCTAGAAGAGATCACAGTGAATCAGCTTGAAACAGTTGTGTCAAATGTCAATACTAGCCATGGACTAGGTTTCACTGATGCTGATTTGACAACAGAAGGATGTCACCACAACAAAGCTTTGCACATAACCCTGGAGTGCAAAGGAGCTGTACTATCTCATGTTCTTGTAGACACTGGGTCCTCACTCAATGTCTTGCCCAAGAAAGCTCTTGTCAAGCTCGAATATGATGGAATAGCTCTCCGGCCAAGCAATATTGTGGTCAGGGCTTTTGATGGCTCCAAAAGATCTGTTCTTGGAGAGGTGGAGTTACCAATGATGATCGGTCCACAGGTCCTTAAGACCACTTTCTACGTGATGGACATACAGCCGGCCTACAGCTATTTGTTAGGTCGACCATGGATTCACGCCGCAGGCGCAGTAACGCCGACCCTTCACCGGAAACTGAAATATGAGTGGGAAGGATAGATTATCACTATCTGTGGTGAGGAGGACATCTTTGTTAGCCATCTGGCTACATACAAGTACATTGAGATGGATGGTGAGATCCATGAAACTATGAGCCAAAGGTTCGAGGCCCTGAATGTCAATTAGGCGACGACTGAAGTATTTGCTGCATCCCAGAAGGATAAGATGGGTACTTCAATTGTCTCCTATCAGCAAGCCCGGAAGGTTGTTGAAGACGGTAATGCCCAAGGCTTGGGCAAGCTACTGCCAGTGGAGAAGAAGGAAGATAGATTCGGTTTGGGTTACAGACCATTCCGACAAGATCAATCAGAGGCTGTCAAAGAGCCCAAATTCATTAGTGGGGGGATGCTCACCCCAGATGTTGTTAACAACCTGGAAGACAAGGCGGAAAGCGACCGCAACCTGGAGAGCTGGATACGTCCAAGGATCCCGGGGCACCAAGTCCTTAACTGGTCTTCCCAGGAAATTATAAGGGTTACTCCTGCAGAGTAATTATTATTTCCTGTCTTTTTTAGCATTCATCAAGTCCTGCATCTTGCCCAAGGTGTCAGGACTCATTTTGTAATAGGGCCACATTGTAATTTTGTGCAAATGGATTAATCAATGAATATCGGACATCTTTTGCAAACGAGTCTCTTTTTCGCGCACTGTCTTTTCATTTTTCACTTTTGTACAAAACAATAAAATGGAAATGTTTTCAAAATAAATAACTTCATTTTCACTTTTTCTAAACAAGATTAAAATTGATCACTAAAGCAAACCAATCTCAACCCTTGCAGAGATTATCCTCCAGATTGCACCGACAACAACACTGTTATGACCTTGTATGACTTCGACAATCCAATTAATCAAGCTGATGAAGGGGTTGAAGAAGACTATGAGTTACCTGAAGAGTTAGCCAGGTTGTTGAGGCAAGAAGAGAAAGTGATCACTCCTCATCAGGAGGAGGTTGAAACAGTTAATCTTGGTACCGAGGAGGATTTGAAAGAAGTGAAGATTGGGGCCAGCCTGCAAGAATCAGTGAAGGAACAGCTTATTGACATGCTTCGAGAATACGTCGACGTCTTTGCTTGGTCCTATCAAGACATGTCGGGTCTGGATACTGATATTGTTATGCACAAGCTGCCTTTGAAAGAATATTACCCTCCAGTGAAGCAAAAGTTACGCCGTACTCGTCCAGATATGGCTATGAAGATTAAGGAAGAAGTACAAAAACAGTGGGACGCCGGTTTCCTTGTTGTAACTAGATACCCGCCGTGGGTCGCTAATATTGTACCAGTGCCTGAAAAGGATGGCAAAGTAAGGATGTGTGTGGATTACCGGGATCTTAACAGAGCTAGCCCAAAGGATGATTTCCCATTACCTCACATTGATGTATTGGTTGACAACACAGCTCAGTTCTCGGTGTTCTCTTTCATGGATGGATTTTCAGGGTATAATCAGATCAGGATGTCACCCGAAGACATGGAGAAGACTACCTTCATCACACCTTGGGGCACGTTTTGTTACAAGGTAATGCCTTTTGGACTGAAGAATGTCAGTGCGACTTATCAACGGGCTATGGTAACATTATTCCACGACATGATCCACAAACAAATTGAATGCTACGTGGACGACATGATTGCCAAATCCCTCACTGAAGAAGATCATCTGGTAAATCTGCTAAAGTTGTTCAAGCGTCTGAGGAAATATCAGCTGAAGCTAAACCCCAACAAATGCACATTCGGGGTACGTTCCGGTAAGTTGTTGGGATTTATTATAAGTGAAAAGGGAATTGAAGTTGATCCTGACAAAGTCAAAGCCATTCAGGAGATTCCGGCACCTAGGACTGAAAAGGAAGTTTGGGGGTTCCTAGGTAGATTGAATTACATATTGATGTTCACATCTCATCTTACTGCAACCTGTGAGCCATTGTTCAAACTGTTAAGGAAGGAAAAAAACGGTCAGGTGGAACGAAGATTGTCAGAAGGCTTTTGAGAAAATCAATGAGTACTTACAAGAACCTCCAATTCTTATGCCTCCAGTTGAAGGAAGACCTCTAATAATGTACCTGACAGTATTAGAAGGGTCAATGGGGTGTGTGTTGGACCAGCATGACGAGTCTGGTCGAAAAGAGTATACAATATACTACCTAAGCAAAAGGTTTACCGACTGTGAACAACGTTATTCACTGCTCGAGAAAACTTGATGTGCTTTAGCGTGGGCTGCTCGCCGACTAAGACAGTATATGTTGACTCACACTACCTTATTGATCTCCAAGATGGACCCAGTCAAGTACATATTTGAGAAGCCAACACTTACCGGAAGGGTTGCAAGATGGCAAATGATTCTGAAAGAGTATGACATTCAGTACACATCTCAAAAGGCCATCAAAGGCAGTGTACTGTCTGAATATCTAGCTGAGCAACCCATTGATGACTACCAACCGATGAGATTTGACTTCCCTGATGAAGACATCATGTTTCTAAAAGCAAAAGATCATGAAGAGCCTATTCACACTGAAGGGCCTGATCCAGAAGAAGAATGGACAATGATGTTTGATGGGGATGTTAATATGAATGGACGTGGAGTTGGTGCAGTGCTCATTACACCTAAAGGAGTTCACATGCCTTTCTCGGCAAAACTCACCTTTGCATGCACTAACAATGAAGCTGAATATGAAGCATGTATCATGGGTCTTGAGGAAGTCATTGACCTCAGGATCAAGACATTAACTGTATTTGGAGATTCAGCTTTGGTAATCAATTAGACCAACGGCAAATGGTACACTCACCAGGAGCATCTGATTCCATACCGTGACTATACGAGGAGATTATTGACTTTCTTCACAACAGTCAAACTTGAGTACATCCCTCGAGACAAAAATCAGTTCGCAGATGCTTTGGCTACCATTTCCTCCATGATCAAGGTTCAAACTTCCAATTATGTGCCTCGGATTTCGGTATCCAGACTAGACCGACCAGCATACATATTCTACGTGGACATTGCAAAAGATGACAAGCCTTGGTTCCATGACATCAAAAGCTTCTTAGAGGATCAAACATACCCACCTGGGGCATCATCCAATGACAAGAAGACATTAAGAAGGCTGGCCGGTAGTTTCTTCCTCAACGCTGATGGTTCATTATACAAGCGAAACTTCGACATGGTTCTTCTCATATGTGTTGATAAGAAAGAAGCACACTTGCTTATGCACGAGGTGCATGAAGGATCTTTCGGTACCCATGCTGGAGGACATACAATGGCTAAAAATTTGTAACGATCAGGTTACTACTGGATCACAATGGATGCAAACTGTTGTGCCTATGCCAGAAAGTGCCATAAATGCCAGATCTATGCAGACAAAGTACATGTGCCTCCAAATCCTTTGAACGTGATGTCTTCACCTTGGCCCTTGGCCATGTGGAGCATTGACATGATTGGAAAGATCGAACTGACTGCTTCAAATGGCCACAGATTCATCCTGGTAGCCATTGATTACATCACCAAATAGGTTGAAGCAGCTTCGTATGCGAACGTCACCAGGCAAGTGGTATCTAGATTTCTGAAAAGAGACATCATCTGTCGATATGGAGTTCCCGAGCGAATCATTTCTGATAATGGTTCCAATTTGAACAACAAAATGATGGCAGAGCTGTGTCGGGACTTCAAAATCCAACATCACAACTATTCTCCTTACAGGCCAAAGATGAATGGCGCTGTTGAGGCAGCTAACAAGAACATCAAGAAGATTGTGCAGAAGATGGTGGTTACTTACAAAGACTGGCATGAAATGCTACCATTTTCCTTGCATGGGTACCGAATCTCAATCAGAACGTCTACTGGGGCAACACCGTATCAGTTGGTGTATGGTATGGAAGTTGTCCTACCTATTGAAGTTGAGCTACCCTCCTTACGGGTACTGATGGATGTAAATTTGAATGAAGCATAATGGGTTCGATCTCGGTACAATCAACTGAATCTAATCGAAGAACAAAGATTAGTTGCAATCTGTCACGGGCAGTTATATTAGAAAAGGATGAAGAAAGCCTTCGATCAGAAAGTCAGGCTTTGGGAATACCAAGTAGGAGATCTTGTGCTGAAAAGACTTCTCCCTCCTCATACAGACCACAGGGGCAAATGGACTCCAAATTACGATGGTCCGTTCATTGTAAAGAAGGTTTTCTCTGGTGGAGCACTGATGCTCACTACTATGGATAGTGAGGATTTCTTGTCCCCTGTGAATTCAGATGCAGTTAAAAAATACTTCGCATAAAGAATGACCCGCTGGATATAAAAACAGAATGTGAGTCCAGGCAAAAATAGGGCATCCCGACGAGTCAAAAACAGAATAAAAGACTCGGGCAAAAATAAGGGGAAATTGAAAAAATGTACACCCGCTGAGTTGAAAAGCCACATTGGACAGCTCAGGCAAAAATAGGTATCCCGGTGGATTGAAAACCCGAAAGGGCGATCCACGCAAAATAAGGGAATAAGCTAACAATTGCATTCTGAATTCTTCTGTATCACTTACAACGCGAAAAGCTTCAAAAGGATAAAGCATCAGTCGAAATCAACCTTCTTCAGAAAGTAAGATAAGAAGAACGTCAAGGTCATATAGGTCATAGAAAAGGAAGCTAACCGGAGCGTCGTCAACATTGCAAGCACTTTTACTTTTTCAATTTGTAATAATCTCCTCATTCCATGGGATTTGTTTCTTTGACTATATCTGCTAATTCAGGGCACCCAGATTAATAAAATCAGAGTTTTTCAGTCACATCTCTTTTTGTACATTTTTCTTTGCAAAATGTCCAATATCCATGATATAACACTTGCATTAAACATATGAGCCATTATTAATAAATTCTTACAGGAAATATATTTACACTCAGGAATATCTAACTCCTATGACGGAATCCGGTAAGGGATACCTCGGGGTACTTGTGAGTTTCTTTTATCTTAACAAGTTGCGGGTATTCAATATGCAGCATGGGGCATGCCAAGCAGCACTTCCCCATCATACCTCCTCCAAGCAACATCTGGAATGCTTTTCCCCAGCGGAGTTGTCAAAGCCTCCTCATCACCAGCATAAGTTTGTTCAACAGGAGCTTTCCCAATCGGGATTCCCACAGAGTTCCCTAAGAAGATCGTTCAGTGATCTTTTCTTCCCCAAATAGAGTGCCAGGTCTCTCAAAGATAAAAGGACTATCTCACCGCAGAAGTTCCAGCCTCTCCCTAGAAGAGCAATGCCTGAAACCCTTACACAAAAAAGTGACGGAAGTTTCCTTACCCCTAGCTGGGTTTCTTCTTACAGGATAGGTCTAGCAATTATCTACTTCCCCAAGCAAAGTTGTATATCCTAATAGATCTACCAATGATCTCTTCCCCGACTGGGATATTCTTCCAAGCAGATCAGCCAGAGATCTTCACAACAGCGGGATCCGAATCCCGGATCAGTTTCCCTTTGCATAATCATAGCATTCGCATCATGTTTCCCCACAGAGCGTAGCATTCCATCTAATACGAAGCATTACGGCAAAAATCAAACATTTTCATGATCACAAGCCAGGTTCGAGTCAGTTACCTGCAATTACCATCAATATTTCAACAACAATGTATATATAAAGACACATACTCCCCGAAGGTCGCCTGAATACCCTTTGCACTCTCAAATACAGATACCTATACATGCTCTTTTGGCACTCGTCCGTGTCACCCTCCCCTAGCACGGTTGCCCAATCACTTGTTGCAAACCAAACACTTGTTTATAACACATTCTTATCGACACTCGTCTGTGTCACCCTATCCCCACAGGTCGCCGAAACACCTTTTACACTCTCATATACAAATGTTTGTCCATAACTTATACATTTTCTCTTTCGACACTCGTCCGTGTCACCTTTCCCCAGCAAGTTGAACACTCGTTCGTGTCTCACCCGTACTTCACCAAAAATACTCACTCATACTTATACAGAAGTCTCGGATACTCGTCCGTATCTTGTTTATATTATTCCCCACAGATTCGACACTCGTCCGTGTTATTTTTTAACCAGTTGGTACTCGTCTGTATCATCATCTCTGAACACGCGTCAGCGTTCGTTTCTACTGATACTCGTCCGTATCATGCTTATTTGTATCATGCTCGTCCGCATCTTTAATCTATACACAACATCAAACACTTATATCATTTTTATTCTTAAGTGTAAGCACTCGTCCATGTTTACCTTTCCCCGGTAAGTCCCCAGCAGAACAACTTTTCTCCTATCCGACATTTGTCCTATGCCGTGATACTTTCTGCAGTCGTACCCTGCCAGGTGATCGTCCTTCACCTTTGGATGATCGTCCCTCATCCCTTTCCCCAGCGGAGTCTCCATTATTGGAACCCTTTTCTATCCGACATTCGTCCTATGTCGTGATATTTAGCAGTCGTCCCCTTCTAGGTGATCATCCTTCACCTTCTGATGATTGTTCCTCATCATTTTATCTGATGGTCATCCTCATCGTTGATCTTGTTATCCGACATTCGTCCTATGTCATGATAAACCCCAAGAGCAGCCGTACCCTGCTAGGTGATCGTCCTTCACCTCTTGATGATCGTCCTTCATCATGCTTATCTGATGGCCATCCCCATCGTCGACCTTTTTCCTATCCGACATTCGTCCTATGTCGTGATAAAGATCATTTTTTCCCTGCTAGGTGATCGTCTTTCACCTTTGATGACCGTCCCTCATCAATATTTCATTTATTCTTTAAACCGATGGCCGTCCCCATCATTGTTTACTTTACTTTGCAAACCTGATGGTCGTCCCCATCATTGCCTTTACTTTAATCCCCGGAGAATCTTGTTTCCTTACCTGATGGTCGTCGCCATCATGATTTCTTTAATTCCCCAGCTTGTCGGCCGTCCCCGTCATCGTTTTATCCCCAGCAGTCGTCCTCTGCTCGATGGTCGTCCTCCATCGCCCGCATGTTAATAATCATGCTATACTATCCTTTACAATTTATATCCCTTTCCTTCTTCTCCCCAGTGAGTGCAAATTTCGGACTGTCTTTGGTATTCAACCACAAGTTATCTTGTTTGTCTGTTAAGCCTGGCGCTTACATCCTGCACAGCTAACTCATGTTTGAATAGGGGTAGTTGTAAACACCCCAAATTTTCCCTCACTCATTTCACACCATGGCTTGTGATCTTTCATCTTTGCATAAGTTTAAGCATATCATCTCATATTGCATTTTTGTTTCACTGCATTAGTTCAAATTCATCTACATCTAGGGTTTGTGATCTGAGCAATCCAAGGATCCATCTGAGCCACTCCAAAGGTCTCCAATCATTCCAAGAGGGTCCATGTGTGTTCTATCATCATATTATATCCCTCAAAGTTCAAGGAAGTCAAGAAATCACAAGAACTGGCAAGGCATGGAAGCAGAGCTAGGGTTTTCACTGCACAGATGACCAAAATTAGGGTTTTGGTTTCAGAGGCCTTAACTCCAAATTTTTGGTCCATTCTTGTGTCTATTGTTCTTAGGATGTTATAAGGATCATATGTACCAAGTTGGATGAAGAAATTCATTGTGGAAGTCATTTGTTCATTGGGTAACTTCTTGAGCAAGTCAGAGCAAAATCAGGGCATCTGAGGCCCCCAACAATGGAACCAAAGTGATATTTTCATCAAATTGAAGTTATATGATCTTTATTTGATCATTGAAGTGCTTGTAACTTCACAAAATTGAAGAAATTTGAGCTAAACCAAAAGTTGCCAAAAATGGAAATGACTTGTAATGGAAACTTTCCATTTTGGGAAAGTTCTTCAACCTCCTCTTTCTTAACCAAAGATCCTTCAAATGAAAAATTTGTTAGAACAATTATGGTTCTGAACCTCTAAGTGTTTTGATGATAACAAAGCTTTTTATAATAGAAGTTCTAATGAATATATTTACTCTTGTGTAGAAGACAAATTTATTTAAGTAAATCGTACGTGCTTAGAAGATTCATTTTGTCACATACAGAAGATACTCTCAAAGGAGAATCCAGCATTAAATAACATATTTATTGGCTGCGCATCTTATATTTATTATCTCTGATCTCCGCTTAGAAGATGTTGGTATCCTTATTAAAGACATTAATTAAAGGATATTTTAATTAATGAACAAAGACAAGTATCTCTGCTTATGGAAGGAATTTATGGTATTAAAGTCTATCCTCATTTAATTCAAGATGTCTCCAACGGCTACATTCGTCAAGTACTATATAAAGGACTTCATTTGAAGATTTCAGTGACACACTTCAATACATTCACGAAAATAGATCACATCAACTTGTGCTTACTATTGTAACTTTCACTTAGTGATCTTTGCTTATCAAGAAGCATTCTAAGTTACTTCTTTATTATATTGTGTAATAATCATTTTATTCCTTGAGTGACTAAGTTTAGTCAGAAGACTCAAGAGGACATTGACTATAGGTCTTTGTGTGTATTCTTATTGAATAGTGGATTAAGACCTCAGTAGAGGCAAAATCACCTTGGCGGGTGGACTGGACGTAGTTTGAGTTCAAACGAACCAGGATAAATTAAACGTGTCATTAGAAGTTATTTTTAATTGTTAAAGAAAACCCAATTCCAACCCCCCCCCCCCCCTTCCTTGTGTTTTGCGCACCTTCAATTGGCATCAGAGCGCTAGGTTCTGAGTAATACACTTAACCGTGTCAGTAAAAGATCCAGAAGTTAAACACATGGCAGAAACTGGAATTAACAACAATGACTATCAGAATGACAAGATCAATGCTAAACCTCCAATATTCAATGGTGACAATTTTGACTACTGGAAGGATGTTCTGGAGAGTTTCTTTCTAGCTCTAGATGGAGATCTCTGGGACATGGTGACAGATGGATACATTCATCCTGTTGGAGCAGATGGTCAGAAGATTGAAAGAAAAAATATGACAGCTCAACAGAAGAAGGAATTCAGAAATCATCACAAAGCTAGGACCATACTTCTAAGTGCCATCTCATACACAGAATATGAGAAGATCACAAACAGGGATTCAGCTAAACACATGTTTGATTCTCTAAGGATGACACATGAAGGCAACTCTCAAGTCAAGGAGACTAAAGCTCTAGCTCTCATCCAGAAGTATGAAGCTTTCAAGATGGAAGAAGATGAGACCATTGAAAAAATGTTCTCAAGGTTCCAAATCCTGGTAGCTGGACTAAAAGTTCTGGACAAAGGCTACTCAACAGCAGATCATGTGAAGAAAATCATCAGAAGTTTACCAAAAGCTTGGAGGCCCATGGTCACTGCTTTAAAGTTATCAAAAAATCTGAATGAAATTTCCTTAGAAGAACTGATCAGCTCCTTGAGAAGTCATGAGATTGAGTTAGAAGAAGATGAACCCCAGAAGAAAGGTAAGTCTGTAGCTCTTAAATCTAACAAAAATGTTTCTAAAGCTTTACAGGCAGAAGAAGAAGAAAGCTCTGGATGCTCATCAGAAGAAGATGAATTATCTCTCCTATCCAGAAGAGTTCAACAACTCTGGAAGCATCGTCAGAAGAAGTTCAGAAATACCAGAAGAACAAACAATTATTCTGAATCAACATCTGGTCATAAGAAACCCAGAAGCAAAGAAGTTGTGTGCTACGAATGCAAAGAACCAGGACACTATAAAAGTGAATGTCCAAAACTTCAGAAAGAAAAACCCAGAAACAAATTCAGCAGAGAAAAGAAAAAGAGTCTCATGGCAACATGGGATGATTCTGAATCATCTGAAGCAGACTCAGATTCTGAAGATGAACAAGCTAATATTGCATTAATGGCAAACATACCAGAAGATGATCACTCATCAGAATCAGAGTTAGAATCAGATTCAGAAGAGGTATTTTCTAAATTTTCCAGACCTCAGTTAGAAGCTAGCCTCTCAGAAATTCTTGAAAAATATCAGAAGCTTCAATTCAAATACAAAGACATTAAACAAAGTCTAGTATCTGAATTAGAAGAAGTTAGAAAACTAAAAACAGAAAACTCTGAGCTGAAAGAAAACCTCTTTGAATGTAAAAACTCTTTTGAGAAACTTAAAACTCAGAAGAAATCTGAATTAGAAGATCTAATCAATTCTGATAATATCATAAAACAATATGATTATAGCTTTCAACAATTTCTTACTAAAAGCTTAGATAGAAGCAAGATTGCATCTATGATCTATGGTGTTAGCAGAAATGAAAGAAGAGGCATAGGCTATGTGAAAAATAAAGAAACTCTGAAGCTAAAAAATATTGATGACATTGTCATAAATACAAATACTCCTCTAAGTTCTCATTTCACCTATGGTCATAATCATGATCTTATATACACTAGTGAGTCATCTTGTTCTACAAATTCTGATTTGAAACCTAAAATGAATCAGAAGTTTGTAAAAACTAACAAACAAGGACCCAGAAGAATATGGGTACCCAAGGATAAAATTGTGTATGTTGCAGATGTCTTTAACAGCAAAACTGAAACACCAATCATGGTACCTGGACTCTGGATGCTCACGTCACATGACGGGAAGAAAGCATATGTTCCAAAGTCTTGAATTAAAAGATGGAGGCCACGTAGGCTTTGGAGGCAATCAAAAAGGAAGAATAATTGGCTCTGGAACTATTGGTAATGGAAATCTTCCCTCTATCTCTAATGTTCTACTTGTAGAAGGATTAATGCATAACTTATTATCCATAAGTCAATTAAGTGATAATGGCTATGACATAATCTTTAATCAAAAGTTCTGTAAAGCTGTTAGTCAGAAAGATGGAACAATCCTCTTTAATGGAAAGAGAAAGAACAACATTTATAAAATAAAGCTTTCAGAATTAAAAATTCAAAATGTAAAATGTCTAATGTCTGTGGAAACTGAGCAATGGGTCTGGCACAGAAGATTGGGACATGTTAATATGAGAAGATTATCTCAACTTAACAAACTCAATCTAGTCAGAGGACTTCCAAATTTGAAGTTCAACTCAGAAGCTCTGTGTGAAGCATGTCAGAAAGGCAAATTTTCAAAAACTGGTTTTAAAGCTAAAAATGTTGTATCTTCCTCTAGACCATTAGAACTTCTGCACATTGACTTGTTTGGACCAGTGAAAACTGCTTCTGTCAGTGGCAAAAAGTATGGATTAGTGATCGTAGATGACTTCAGCAGATGGACATGGGTAAAGTTTCTTAGACACAAGGATGAGTCAATTGTTGTATTTTCTAACTTCTGCAAACAAGTTCAAAATGAAAAAGAATCTAAAATCATTAAAGTCAGAAGTGATCATGGTGGAGAATTTGAAAATAATCAATTAGAATCATTTTTCAATAAAAATGGCATCTCTCATGATTTTTCTTGTCCTAGAACTCCACAACAAAATGGAGTTGTAGAACGTAAAAATAGAACATTACAAGAGATGGCCAGAACCATGATAAATGAGACTAATATGGCTAAACATTTTTGGGCAGAAGCAGTAAATACAGCATGCTATATTCAGAATAGAATCTCTATAAGACCTATTCTTGAAAAGACTCCTTATGAATTGTGGAAGAACAGAAAGCCCAACATTTCATACTTTCATCCTTTTGGATGTATTTGTTTTATCTTAAATACTCTTGATACTCTAAATAAATTTGATTCTAAGGCACAAAAGTGTTATATGTTAGGATACTCTGAACGATCTAAGGGATACAGAGTATACAATACAGAAACACGCATTGTGATAGAATCTATTCATGTCAGATTTGATGATAAGCTTGGTTCTGAAAAACCAAAGCAGAATGAATTTTCTGCAGATATAGAAGTAGAAATCTCTACAAACAGAACTTCTAAAGATCAATCATCTAAAGATCAAAACAATACAATTTCTCCAACAATATCTGAAGAACCCATCCAGAAGAAACTATCCAGAAGCAATATTAATCACCCAGAAGATAAAATCTTGGGAAAGAAAGAAGAACCAATCAGAACAAGATCTTCATTCAAAAACTCTGAAGAGACTTTAATGGGACTTGTTTCTCTGATTGAACCAACTTCCGTAGAAGAAGCTCTCTCAGAAAATGATTGGATTCTGGCTATGCAAGAAGAACTAAATCAATTCACCATAAATGATGTGTGGGATCTAGTTCCTAGGCCCAGAGGATTCAACATCATTGGCACCAAGTGGGTATTCAGAAACAAGCTAAATGAGCAAGGAGAAGTTGTCAGAAACAAAGCAAAACTGGTTGCACAAGGTTATAGTCAACAAGAAGGAATTGACTATACAGAAACCTATGCACCAGTCGCCAGGTTAGAATCAATCAGACTTCTAATATCATTTGCTGTAAATCATAATATTATTCTATATCAAATGGATGTCAAAAGTGCATTTTTAAATGGTTATATTGATGAAGAAGTGTACGTACACCAACCCCCTGGTTTTGAAAATACAAAATTTCCAGAACATGTTTTCAAACTCAAAAAATCATTATATGGTTTAAAACAAGCTCCCAGAACTTGGTATGAAAGACTAAGTAATTTTCTTCTGGAAAATAAATTCATCAGAGGGAAAGTGGATACAACTCTTTTCAGTAAAAACATTAAAAATGATCTTCTGATATGTCAAATTTATGTAGATGATATAATTTTTGGTTCTACTAAGAGTGCCTTGGGAAAGGAATTTGCTAAATCTATGCAGGCAGAATTTGAAATGAGCATGATGGGAGAACTAAAGTTCTTTCTGGGAATTCAAATAAATCAAACATCAGAAGGAACATATATCCATCAAAGCAAATATGTAAAAGAACTTCTGAAGAAATTTGACTTATCAGAAAGCACTATATCTAAAACTCCTATGCATCCTACTTGTATTTTGGAGAAAGAAGAGGTAAGTAAGAAAGTAGATCAGAAGCTCTACAGAGGTATGATTGGATCTCTTCTCTATCTAACTGCTTCTAGACCAGATATTCTATACAGTGTATGTTTATGTGCTAGATTCCAATCAGATCCTAGAGAAACTCACTTAACAGCAGTTAAGAGAATCTTTAGATATCTGAAAGGTACTACTAATCTTGGTCTGTACTACAGAAGATCAGAAGAGTATAAACTTGTAGGATATTGTGACGCTGATTTTGCTGGAGACAGAACAGAAAGAAAAAGTACCTCCGGAAGTTGTCAATTTCTGGGAGACAATCTAATCTCTTGGTCTAGCAAAAGACAGTCAACCATAGCATTATCAACTGCAGAAGCTGAATACATTGCAGCAGCTGGATGCAGTACTCAGATGCTCTGGATGAAAAATCAGCTTGAGGACTTCAATATCTATGAGAGTAACATTCCCATCCTCTGTGACAATACTTCTGCTATCTGTCTCTCTAAAAATCCAATTTTACATTCTAGAGCTAAACACATAGAAGTTAAACATCACTTCATTAGGGACTATACTCAGAAGGGAATTTTAATGTTAAAATTTATAGACACAAATCACCAATGGGCTGATATTTTTACAAAACCCCTTCCTGAAGATAGATTTAATTTCATACTAACTAACCTTAGCATGAAATTATGTCCAGAATGAAAATGCCTTACTTATATGTTTTCATCACTTAGAAGGTCTGATATTTATCCTCTATATGGTTATCTCAGAAGATGCTATGCTCTAACTGTTTCATTCTTAGAACTTCTGTTCAAAGGATTAACATGCAGATCTTCAAATCAAAAAGTGTCAACAAGGCTCTAAGGATTTCCATCAAAATTAAAACAAGTGTCCAAATTCTAAAAAGTGACAGAACATGCTTTGGTAACTGTTCTCTACAGAAGGACAACTGTTGATATTCTGGAATCTGATACGGCTAAACTTGACACCAAAAAGGCAAAAATCTCTTGGGTAACTGTTCCAGAATCTTTTACGCCTTACCCTATGTCAGCGCATTTAATGCATTCAATCATTATGTTTTTAAACTTAAATTTTCCCACTAATTTCTCAACTAATTAAATGCTTTATTTTTCTATATATGTAAAGTGTCTCTCTCACTTTCATCTTTTACCCGTATTTCATTCTTACTGAATTTTTTTTCCCTCACTCTTGCGTTCTCTCTAACCCTTTTTCAAAAACCCTAAACCTTCAAATATCATCTTAGTAACTAATGGCTTCATCTTCTCATCAACGCAAAGATTTTTCTGATGTGTTCTATGTTGAGCCCACGAAGACTCTCTCAACTCCTACTGACAAATTGGAAGTCCTGTGTGAGTTATTTGTGGATTTCAACAGTTTGAAGGAAAATGGTTTTGATCTCCTCCCATATGTTGAAGCTCAGGGCTGGGAAAAGTATTTTGACCGATTAATGGGACCAGTCTTTCCAAAACTGGTTAAAGAATTCTGGGTTTATGCAACATCAAACGACGCACAGGTTACCTCTTACGTGCTTGGTAAAAGGGTAGTTATTTCTGAAGACCATCTTGCTAAACTTATTGAAGCTGATGGAAATGGCATCAAGTGCAGTGACATGGACAAAGCGTCTGATACTACTGTGATAGCAAAAGAAATTTTTACCTCTGGCAAACCCTCCAACAAAATCAAAGACTTGAAGACCCCTCTCCGTATTTGGGCCAAAATCATCCTTGGGACAATCTGTCACAGGAAACCTACCAACTCTCCAGATTACATCAACCTGGACCAACAATTTCTTCTCTACTTCATTGCCAAAAAGAGAAAGATCAACCTTGCACACACTCTATTCCAGAATCTAAGAGCCAGTGTGAAGGAAACCAGAGATGGTGAAAAGACCAAAAGGGATTGGATTCCGTTTGGACGTATTATTTCTGACATACTTTGCCAAAACAAGCTGGTAGACTTTCTAGCAGAGTTGAAGCAAACTGAACTTCTAGAAACAGATGTTGGAAAGCCTCTGAATGCAAAGAACTTGAAAAAGATGAAGTTCATTACTTCTATTCGGCAAGAACCTGTTCTTCTATCCAGAGAAGTAATCATCACCAGAAGGATCCCATTGGAAGACTTCCCTCTCTTCTCCTCTGACACACCTGCAGATGTTGTAGTTAACTACCTGGATATCTGCAAGCAACATGGTATGGACCCCCAATTCAAGCCTACTGAACTCAAACAGAAAGCTCCAGACGCTGCCTCTGTAAGACTCAAGAAGAGAAAGACTGTTGGAGGACCTTCTCAGAAGATGCCAAAATCATCTAGAACTTCAGGTAAAACTTCTGCCTCTAACTCTGAATTCATTTCTGTATTAGAAGCAGTTAATGTAGAAGTGTCTGAATTACCCTCTAGCACCTCACCTTCTAGCCATATATCCTCTGTTGATATTCCTTCTGCACAAATCCCTACCTCTGAACCACCTCAATCTGTTAATCCTATTCAAACTGAAATCCCTGCAACTGCTGCTGTCGCTTCCATCCTCTCATCACTATATCCACCAGAAGCTGAACCCCATCAACCACAAACTATTTCTGATTTTGACATACCCATTGATAATACCCCACTATCTGACATTGATCGCTCTCCAACAACTGAAACACAAACTGCTTTGCAACATGCCCTATCAGATCTTGAACAGTTTCAAGACTCAGAATCTGTCCAACTTCCATCTCCTGAACATGGACCTAGACTATCCCCCATAAGAGAAAGCTCACTATCCTCTTATATATCTACACCACCAAACTCACCTACATTCATAAACATTCCTGATACTCCAGAAGAAACTGAAAATGAAAACCCTCTCAGAACATTTGTTGATTTTGAAGCCCTACAAAAACTGTCCTCAGTATCAAACAAAACAGCAATACCTATACCAAAACCAAAACCATCCAGAACAGACATTTCTGCTTTACTTCTTGCTTTTGAAACAGGCTTGAAATTAAAGTTAGAGGATCTGAAGTCTGCATGCTCAGAGCTTACAGATCTAGCTGCTTCTAATTTTCTGTGGGCTACCCTCAGAAAGTGGTTTAATGCTGAGTCCAAAAGACTTAAGGACATCTGCTATGATGTTGCTCACCAGAACTTCTGTGAGTACCTTCAAGCAGTCGTTTCTAATGTTGAACAAGCTAAACCTCTTCTGCTGGATAACAAGCCTTGGACAGAGTCAGAACCTCTGGATGAACTCTCTGCACTTCAAATGGTCTTGGTATCTTCTGAAGAAGTGCATGGTGATGAACCTGAGACTCAAGCTGCCCCAGAAGTTGAAGAACCTCTGGCTACAGATTTTGTTCTGCAAACTCTACAAGAGCTGAAGAAGGAGAATCAGCTGGTGAAACAACGTCTGGATAAGCAAGATGAAACCACTGCTGAAATGAAGACATTGCTTGGCAAGCAAGTGGAATCATCATCAGAAATCAAATCTTTGTTGGAGACCTTAGTTACTAAGATGAACTCCTAAATTTTTTTTGCTTATCTTCTACCTTAGCTGTTCCTCTATTTTATCTTCTGCTTCTGCATAACTCTTTAAACTTCTACTAGTTTTTGTTTCAAATATAATTTTACTATATTGGTTATTATCTGTTTTTTTTCATGTGCCTTAATTCTTTTTGATTATGACAAAAAGGGGGAGAAACGTAAATGATTCTGATCCATAGCAGTTTACCATAATTTGCCTCTTACATATAATTCTAATAAAACTATTTGAGTTGTTATCATAGAAAAGAAACAGGTCAAGTAATCAACTCAGGGGGAGCTAAGAATCATGGAACATCTGAAGAATTTTCTTCTAAATCAAAGGGAGTTCACTTAATTTTATTAAACTCTATTCCCTTTATTTAAATGTTTTGTCATCATCAAAAAGGGGGAGATTGTTAGAACAATTATGGTTCTGAACCTCTAAGTGTTTTGATGATAACAAAGCTTTTTATAATAGAAGTTCTAATGAATATATTTACTCTTGTGTAGAAGACAAATTTATTTAAGTAAACCGTACGTGCTTAGAAGATTCATTTTGTCACATACAGAAGATACTCTCAAAGGAGAATCCAGCATTAAATAACATATTTATTGGCTGCGCATCTTATATTTATTATCTCTGATCTCCGCTTAGAAGATGTTGGTATCCTTATTAAAGACATTAATTAAAGGATATTTTAATTAATGAACAAAGACAAGTATCTCTGCTTATGGAAGGAATTTATGGTATTAAAGTCTATCCTCATTTAATTCAAGATGTCTCCAACGGCTACATTCGTCAAGTACTATATAAAGGACTTCATTTGAAGATTTCAGTGACACACTTCAATACATTCACGAAAATAGATCAAATCAACTTGTGCTTACTATTGTAACTTTCACTTAGTGATCTTTGCTTATCAAGAAGCATTCTAAGTTACTTCTTTATTATATTGTGTAATAATCATTTTATTCCTTGAGTGACTAAGTTTAGTCAGAAGACTCAAGAGGACATTGACTATAGGTCTTTGTGTGTATTCTTATTGAATAGTGGATTAAGACCTCAGTAGAGGCAAAATCACCTTGGCGGGTGGACTGGACGTAGTTTGAGTTCAAACGAACCAGGATAAATTAAACGTGTCATTAGAAGTTATTTTTAATTGTTAAAGAAAACCCAATTCCAACCCCCCCTTCCTTGTGTTTTGCGCACCTTCAAAATTGTTGGTCATGAAAGTTGTAGATTGGATCATTCCCTTTTCAAAAAGTACAAGAACATGTTCTAATTAATTATGGAACTCAAGTTATGATCTTTCAAAGTTGGCAAAAATCCTATAATTTTCACTTCCACACCAAAGAGGATTTTTTGTAAAACCACTTGCCAAGTCATTTTGTGACCTCTAATGCATCTCTAAGCATCATACAAACATAGTACAATGCATTGTGATCATAATTGCCCAAAGAATCACAACATTTCTTGCCTTGCATCACAAGATTTCTCAAAAGGGGAAAATTACATAACACTTGCAAAACCTATGAAATCTTTCCCTCCAAGCCATCCAGCTGCATAATTTCAATCCCATGGCTCTCCTTGAACCAAGTTGAACCAAGACATGCCATGAAACAGCTCTTGCATGAGCCCATACCTCAAGTACACAAGTTGTTGACTTTTTTGCAATTGAACCCATACCAATCAGCTGCAGCCACAACAACTCTTTGGCCAATAGAGACATGTTATGTGGACCAAAAGCAAACCATAACACAAGACACACAAGCCTGAACACTCTCATACACCAAGTTTCACAAAAATCACCCTCTACCTTCAAACTTTCGATTCTCTCTCTTCAGCCACTAAAACCTCAAACAAACTTCACCATTCAACTCACCATCATCAATAGAACCTTTCCCAACCATTAAACAAGCTTGAAATCCCCTGAAAGCAAAACACGATTTCAGTGCAGTTGAGTTGCAACCTCTCAAACCAGCTCATTTCAGCTCATTCAAAGCCTTGCAACATCATCAGAGGATCAGGTGGAGGCTATTTGCACAAGAGAGAGGTCCAGAAAGTGCCAAACTGAAAAGCTTCATCTCAGGTATACCTCAAGAACAAATTTTCCAGAACTTGTTTTTTATGTTATAGAAATGATCTATATGCTTCACTGATCACACTGCACTTGTTGGTTTTGAAAATGGTTGCGTATTGAGTATTTCATGGTTGTCTGAATGTTTTGCCATTTTTATGTTTTGATTCGTATCTTGATCATGATGCAATATAAATTTGTTTTGAGGGTAGATTCAGGCTTAGGGTGAGTTGGGGATCTGATATGGAGCTTTAGAGCTCTTAAAATGACCTAGGGAAGAAGTTGGGTTGAGAGTCCTGCCAGAGAAGATGACCGGAGCAAGCTCCGGTCACCTGAAAGTTATTAGGGTTAATTTTTAGGGTTTAAGGCTCAGTTTGAATGTAGGTCGTAGGATCAAGTTTAGCGCGTGAATGGAAGGCCAAGATTAGTTCATTAAAACCCTAATCAGATTAATTAATTTAATTAATTAGGTTTAATTAAAAAATGACAGAATCAATCTCAGCCCTCCAAAAACGCGCGTGGTCTTTCCCTCCTTTCCCAGATTGAATATCAACCATCAGATGAGCATACTTCTCATTTATTTCATCTTTATTTCATTTTATTCTTATTTCTTTTGCATAATTATTTTAAAATATCAAAACTCATTCAAAATACTTCAAACTTTGCATTTCTGATTCAAATATTTTTCTTCATCCAAAAACATTTTTTATTTTATTTTTTGCATTAAAAAGCATTTTTAAAATATTTAAATGTTTATTTTAATTAATTAATGGAAATTAATTAATTAAAATACCATTTAGGTTTCTAAAAATCACAAAAAAATTCATATTGCATCTTGAGACATTTAGAAACATTGTCAAACCATTCATACAAATTTCTTTTTGGTTTTGAACATACTTTGACATTTTCTTTGAATTTAGGGTTCATAAAATCCCCTTTTTAGAACCCTAACTTGGAAAAATCTTTTCTGCCTAACCATGAAGGGTTTGATAATGATTCTTTTTGCATTGTTTTCCATATAACATGTAGTTTCTAGGATATTTTTGTCATGCATTTATCTTTCATTTTCCAATTGATTTGCATTTTTCCTTTTGAGGTACCCAAAAACCCTAGTTAACTTAGAAAAATCATAACTTTCTTTAAGTTAAGAGTTAAACCTTCTCCTTTGGAGTGTGATATCATATGGGGTTAGGGTTTGTTTGAGTTCACTTGAAAATGTGTATCTTGTGAAGTGTTTCTGTTTTGATCATATGCATCTCATGTTGCCTTAAAACCCTAATTTTGCATCTTCATTTGCATTCATCTTGCATATGCATCCACACATGAACTTGCCATGACATTTCATACATTCACATGTCATCTTGGACATCTTAGGACATGTTAGAATCATGCTTGATCATTTCTTCATTCATTTGCTGCATTTTTATTTGTCTTTGAGTGGGCTTTCCCATTCATGTTCATCTTTTACTTTCTTTCTCTAGGTTACTTATCTTCTTCAATGAAGTAAGTAACCTATTTCTTCTACTTCTTCCTCCTTTCTTCTGTTACTTCCAGTGGTGGCTTCTTTGAAGATTTCTTTCAAGCCTTACAAACCATAGGAACATCCAAGCATGATAATAATTAGGGTTGTGATTAGTCCCCCTTAGTTTTTACCTTTGAGTCTTCTTTGTGTCTCTCTTCTCATCTCATCATTAGAGACTAAACCTTTAAGGTTTTAGGACTTTGGAATTAGGGTTATGCCTGCATCCTTCTCTTAGGATGGTGTGTATAACTTTAATCCTAAGTGTTAAACCCTTAATTTATTTAAACCTCTTAATCAATCCATCTAATAATCACTAAGACAATAACTTGTAACTTGGGTCTTACATTAGGGTTCTAATTCTTCCTTTATGGTTTAGAAGGACTAACCCTAGTGTTTAATGGATAAGTCCCCCTCAAGTTGTCTTACAAACCATAAAATTCACTTCTTAATTTCATCCTTAATTAAATCCACTTTAATAAAGGCTTGTCATCTAATATTTTAATCCCTAATCATGGATTAAGTTGAGGTATCTTACTCAGCTTAAGTGTTCTCATCTATTATCATTACTTAACATTAAACAAAAAACCAAAAACATCTAAATAATCACAAGTAGGTTAATGATCTTGATCCTACATCATCATGGTAGTTAAGTTGAGATGCTTATCTCATACTTAAGTATGCTCATTATCCCTAGTCAGGGAAGATATAATGAGTTTACAACCTTTGATTTAGGCTTAAGCTCATCAACTTATGCAAAACACCAAAAGCAATAACAAAACTAAAAACATCAAAAACAAACAATAATCGTCTCCTTCGGGATTCTTTTCTCATCACACTCATTCACAAACGAGAACTCGCTTCTTCCGTCTAATGCAAGACAGTTAGCACTCGAGCCAGACGAGTCATACACTTGAGAATAGACAAGTAAGCAGTTCACAGTCAATTTATCTTTCAGTCTCTTCGAGTCGAACTACGGTGTTCTGACTTCCTCATTGCATGAGAGGATACGTAGGCATAACTTAACTGTTATCGAACAAAAGTCTATGTGTCTTCCCCCTCTTTCAGCATTCTCTTTTAAGCCTTAGTCCCTGAGCATTCACCCTTTGCACTGACACTTGCATATTCTTTTCTTAGCTTTTGCACACAGATAGCACATACACCTACCCCTTTAAACACAATCTTTTAAGCGTGGCTCCCGTCGAGTACGACAGAATATCTGGGTGCTAATACCTTCCCAGGTTGTAACCAACCCCCTTTCTCAGTTTCTCTGGTGCGCAGCCGTCTTATCCATATCTTTCTAGGTTTATGCAGCATTAACTTTCCTTCGGTGTAAAAATGCCTAGTTGGCGACTCTATTCACTTCATTTCATTTCATCCTTTCGTCGATCGTTCGCGTCTATACCATATCTGACCAGGTATCTTTTCGGGGGAACGACACTCGGCGAGCCAAAAAACAGAATAAAAGGCTCGGGAAAAAGTTAGGGAAATCTAAAAAAAAATGTGTACACCCGCTGAGTTGAAAAGCCACATCGGACAACTCAGGCAAAAAAAGGGTATCCCGGTGGATTGAAAACCTGAAAAGGCGATCCACGCAAAAGAGGGACTAACACGAACGACTGTGATCTGCGAGATCGTAACCTATCTGCAGCTGAGGCTATTCTAAGGGTTGAAGATCAGTTCAATTACCTTTTTCAAGTGGCAGAGCGAGCGGAGCATCTTGAAGATATATGAGTCATAATCGGGTTGAAACCTGATGAGATCCACTCATTGCATTTCCAATAGGATAGTTTGTTTTCCTTTTTGGCTATTTCCTCTTTCCAGGGAACTGCTTCCTTTGTATTGCCTATTCATGGCCATTTTTCCGAATCAATAAAAATTCAACTTCAGTCAATTTGTGACTATTTGCTTCTTGTTTTTGTTTTTTCATCTAGCATTGATTGATTGCGAAAACGTCCAGCAAATTGTGATTTATATTGTGTTGTGAACATTTGAATGCTTTCTAACTCGTGCAAGAGGACAAAAACATTTAGTACAACTCTGAAAGGGTGTCAAGATACCCAGATAATGATTCATTCTACGAGCCTGGGGCAAGCAGGTCCCAAACTAACTCTCCATGTTGCAGGCATTATCGATTATGTTTATGCTGGTACAGGTACAGGTGTTGATAATAGAACTAAAAGCAGATTCCCAGGAGGAGCATTTCTTTATGTTTGAACAAGGGCGGGTGTCTCCCAGGGTGTCTCCAGTGATCCCCAGTAAAGTGGAAGTTGAAATCTCTCCCAACAAGATAGCCGAGTGTGGGTGTCATCCCCAAGCAGAAGTTTTCCTTCAGACACAGGGGCAATTTCCAGCAGTATAAGGAGTGTCTTTCCTCCTCAGCAGTTTTCTCCCTCAGCAATGCCATGCCTCTGGTTCCCAGCCAAGTCAGAAGGTCTTCACTTCCCCATCGGAGTTCAAGAAGGGTCCATCTCCAGCAGGGTCTTGGCGCTCCAATCTCAAAGTCCAATTTATTTTTGGCAATGGCGGCTGTTCAGAACCGGTGTATCATTGACAACCTTCCCCGCTGAGTTTGTCGCCTTTTCATCAGGATGGATCCGATTAGTGCAGTGATCATCGTTTCTCCCCAGTTAAGCCATCTGGGATATTTGCAGTCTCCTTGTCAGGAGATCCTCTTGCATTCGCATACGCATAATCATCATTACATTTGCATCCTCCAGAGCGTAGCATTTCCATCATCATGGAGCATTACGCTATAAATCCAAACATATGCATGCCAGCATGGGCCAGTTTTGAGGTATATTACATACGACTTATAATATCTTCTCAATCTGAAGTACTCCGCACAGAGGATACCAACATCATTTTTCAAACATCCTTGTCTTTTCAAGTCAATGTTTGTCAATTATTCCGCGTCTTATTTGGTACAACAGTCGCGTCGCAGGTTCCCGTTTTGTACAATGGTCCTGTTTGCCTGGGCTCTCGTTTATGTACAACGATCCCGTTCCATCTTGTCCTATTTCCATTGTGTTCCTGGTTATAGCCTGAGGCCGGTATACTAGTGTGTCTCCATTCGAGGATGGTTTCGTGTTAGATCCGAGGATCTTTTGAGAATTGTTATTTAAGGATGGCATTCTTTTCTTCAATTCCTTCCGAGGTTGGTCTTATTTGTGTTTGTTGTGGTTATCATTCGAGGATGATAGTCCATTTTGAGCTTATTGATTGAGGTCAGTTTTTCTCTTTTGCAAAGTCTGTCTGAGGTCAGTCTTTGTGTTTCTGGTTATCGCCTGAGCCCGTATACCAGTGCGTCTCCATTCAAGGATGGTTTCATGTTAGATCCGAGGATCTTTTGAGAATTGTCATTTGAGGATGGCATTCTTTTCTTCAAGTCCTTCCGAGGTTGGTCTTGTTTGTCTGTTGTGGCTATCATTCGAGGATGATAGACCATTTTGAGCTTATTGATTGAGGTCAGTTTGTCTCTGTTGCAAAGTCTGTCTGAGGTCAGTCTTTACGTTTCTGGTTATCGCCTGAGGCCGGTATACCAGTGCGTCTCCATTCGAGGATGGTTTCGTGTTAGATCGAGGATCTTTTGAGAATTGTTATTTGAGGATGGCATTCTTTTCTTCAAGTCCTTCCGAGGTTGGTCTTATTTGTGTTTGTTGTGGTTATCATTCGAGGATGATAGTCCATTTTGAGCTTATTGATTGAGGTCAGTTTGTCTCTTTTGCAAAGTCTGTCTGAGGTCAGTCTTTGTGTTTCTGGTTATCACCTGAGGCCGGTATACCAGTGCGTCTCCATTCAAGGATGGTTTCGTGTTATATCTGAGGATCTTTTGAGAATTGTCATTCGAGGATGGCATTCTTTTCTTCAAGTCCTTCCGAGGTTGGTCTTGTTTGTCTGTTGCGGCTATCATTCGAGGATGATAGACCATTTTGAGCTTATTGATTGAGGTCAGTTTGTCTCTGTTGCAAAGTCTATCTGAGGTCAGTCTTTACGTTTCTGGTTATCGCCTGAGGCCGGTATACCATTGTGGCTCCATTCGAGGATGGTTTTAGTGCTTGATCCGAGGATCTCTTGTGAGTTGTCATTCGAGGATGGCCTTCTTCCCAGCATATTTTATTACCCACAATGTGCAAATTTTCAGGTTTTATTCGAGTATTCAATCACTTCCTGCCTTGAACGTCCAAAAGCAGTTGCAATTAGTCGTTCAGGCTTGCAGATGATTGAATAGGGGCAGCTGTAATACCTCAAAATGTTCCCTCATATTTACCTTAACTGGCTTCTGCTTCACATTCATCTGCATTTCTCATTAGGTCATAACAATCATAATCACACATTTGCATAGACGTCTTCAAGCATGGGGTCAGTGCACTGAAGAATCAGTTTATTCCATTGGTTTGTGGTTTCTACTTCACTTAAGTCTACTTCAACTGGTTCCTGTTTGGATCATGGAATTATGGTGTCATACTCCACTTATGGTTATCAGATAAATTCAGAATCTTGGCTATGCAGCCATCGATAGCATCCCCATTCATGCTCTTGCTACTTGGTTAGGGTTTATTTCCCTGGTCAAGTAGTCTTCAAAGAATTTACAGGCAACGACAGTTCATTGGTTCATTGAGCTTGTCGTCAAGGCCCCATTTTTATCTGGTGAGACATTACAATTAAAGCCCTTTATTTGGTGTTCGCAAGTGATTTCAAGCATGTCATTTCTAAGGGATTCGGGAAACATGGTTCGAGGTATTGGTTTGGATATTTATCATAGCATCATAATTCTTGGAGAAAGGGGTTTTTGTTCAAAGGTCCGATGGATGAAAAGCGTGTGGCCATGATTTATTCGAAAGGGGTTGTCCGAGTTTAGTATATGTTCTCATCCGCATTCTTAAACTCTATTAAGCCCGGTCCATTTCTATACTAAATATAAATCACCAAAGCCCATTGCAAAATCCTGAGTAGAATTATTCTAAGCCCATTTGTTGTCATTTGTTTTCTAAGTTTCTATCCAAATTCATTCAATAAAGTCCATATTTTGGTACATTTCTAGGCCCATGACCTTTAAGACCATATCCATTTTTTATATATAACCAAATTCCATTTTTTTCCATTTCTTTTAAACCATTTTTAAGTGTTTCAATGTCCATGATAAGTAATTTCATTAAGTCACAATACAAATCTCAATTTCTCCATCACTCTTTCAATATAAAAAGAATCATTTATCAAATCATTCACGCTCAATTTCTCATATCCTACATAAATCCTAATTTCTCTCTAGAAAATAAGGGTTGATGGTTGATCAAGGATTGGAAGGGAGTCAGCCGGTAGATCTACAAAAACATCCTTCAAGGATTGTGCTTACCCTCCAAAATATTGTTTCAATAGTCAATTTAGATTGTAAGTTGGACCTCAAAGCAATTGCACTCCAAGCTCGTGATGCGGAGTACAATCCTAAGCATTTTGTTGCTGTCATTATGAGAATCAGAGAACCGAAAACAAATGCACTTATCTTTGCTTCCGGCAAGATGGTTTGTACTGGAGCCAAGAGTTAGCAACAGTCCAAACTGGCAGCAAGGAAGTATGCTCGTATCATCCAAAAAACTTGGCTTCCCGGCCAAATTTAAGAATTTCAAGATTCAGAACATTGTTGGCTCTTGTGATATTAAATTCCCAATATGGTTGGAGGGTCTTGCATATTCCCATGGTGGTTTCTCTAGATATGAACCAGAGTGTTCCACGAGAATTAAACGAAAAAAACATACGCAAGAATTAATAGCAATACTTCAGATCGCACATTATTGAGAATGTAATTCAAACAAAACATCAGTTGGAACTCTAACTGGTGTAATGGACCAAATACAGTTATAGTAAGTATACACACACAAAAAAACAGTTGATGATAACAGGATGGTGACAGAAAAATTCAGAAGCGCTTTTCATATCAATTCAGATTATAATCTTCAACCTCTCTTTCTCTCAACTCAAAGCAAGCCAGACTCCGTGAAGCCGTTGCACCAATCAAACAGGGATCGTTTCATGTGGTATTTCCCGAATCTCAGGATGTGGATATGCAGATTGCCAAGAAAATAGAGTCGGAGTTTGATAGCTTAACTTTGAATGGCGAGAAGGAGCGATTGAACAATTTGACTGAGACACGGGTCTAATCCAAGACAGCTCAAGCCCAGAAATAAGAAGGAATCCCAACAGCTGAAGACTAGCATAGCAGCTGAAAAACAGAAAATGAATAATCAAATTCTATAACTGAGATCATAACAGAATTGGAGGAAAGAATCGAAAATTTATAACAGAAATAACAAACTTGCCTAACCGATTTTTCTTCTGGAAGCTTCATTAGAAATCCTCTATAAATCAGAATTGTCTCCTTCCCTCAAGCTTCTTCACAGTTTTTCGATCCCTTCATCTGCTTTCACAAACTTCTTCTTCAATCATTCTTCTTCACCAAAATTCTGAACCTGAATCTTCACCATTCTATGAGTTTTCTTCCTCATTCCCCACCTTCTGAACCTGATGCTTCCTCCCATTTTTTGAACCTCGTCTTCATCAATCACCCTAAAAACCATAATCCTTCTGCAACCTCAGGGATTCGTCCTCATTGATCGAGCTTTGGTCAGCATCATCGAACTCGTCATCAATCTCATCGGAACGAATCATACTCTGACTTTCTACAAAGGGTTCAAGCCAAGTAACCTGCAACTCACGGAAGGGAAGTATCATCAAGCTTCATTAACATTAATTCAATAGCATCATCAAACGTGCAAAATCGAGAATACGCAAGGAGAAGGAGAATTGGAGATGAGTCATGCCTGAACGGAATTGTGTAGCACGTGAAGGCGTCTTCGTCGCATCCGCATTGCGTTCAACTTTGAAGCTTCCTCATCAACGAGTCAAATCCTTGTTCGCATCTTCATCTTCGACAATATAAGGTACGAATCGTTTTCTCCTCATTCTCAGGTGTTCTCGATCGGTGTGGTGTTAGCACCGTTGTTTCAATTTGCGTTTATCGACTATGAGTTTGAGAGTGGGAGTTAGGTGTTGGCTCGAGCGAACTGAGAAGGTTGTGTTTAGGGCGATTAGTTTGGATGTTCTGGTGAGGTTGTTCGTAGAGTTTAGGTTGTGTTTGTGGTTTGAATGGAAGAAGGTGATGGAGTTGGCTAATCGAAGAAGAAGAAGAAGGTTAGGGTGGAGATAGGGCGGCGAAACAGGTTGAGAAAGTTGAGGGTGGCGGCGTGAAATAGGAAGGGGAAAGAGACCTAGGGTTTTGTTTTGACTGTAACGAGTTCTTCCACCCTTTGTTTCTTCTTTTTGGTTTATAACTTTAATCATTAAAAACTAACTTAATGGAAATTATAAGAATATGAGAAGATTAATGGAAAAATAAAGAGAATTAATCCACATTAAAATTCAATTAATCCAGATTAACTGCATCGTTACATTTCCATGGAGATAGGATTATGGTAGATTTTTTGGTTCCCCAGCCACACCGGCGGTGATACTTGTCACCGGCGGTGACACTTGTCACCGGCGGTGACACTTGTCACCGGCGGTGACACTTGTCACCATCCGGTAGGCTACTTCAACGGTTAATCTTACGAGTGGCAGTACACAATAATAACCATGCGTCCAAGCCATAAATCGCATGATGAGAATACCAATGGAGAAGACTGAATCCAACGTCCCAGATCAAGTCAACTAGGTTGACTGAGGGTCTATGTTGTGCACCCTCAAGGGCATGCGCCTAATGGGCTTTGATTTTGCTTTCTGCACCCCTTTTTTAAGCCCAAATAGAAAAAGAACTAATAAAAATCACTTCTTGCAAGCCCTCCTTTATTTTCTTTTAGATTTTATTTTTTGTTTAATATAGGTTAGAAATAAATCAATTAAAAATAGGAAAATTCATCATAAAATTCTATTAAAAAATTTAGTAGGTTAATAATTCCATTTAGAAATTTTTGACAATTTTATTTTCTGAATTTTGGTTATTTTCGATTTAATTTCGATTTTTCTCTTAATTAGCATCTTATTAAATTCTTTTAACTGCACTTGTTTTTGTTCATTTTATTTTTATCCCCTTCCAGTAGGATTTTGACCCATTCTTTTTACTATGTTTAGAGGACTAATAATAGGACTTAGGGATTTTTTGGGAGATTTTTAGGCCATTTTATCCACTGTTTTGGTAGCTTAATTCATGAAAAAATAATAGTTAATCCTTAAGTAGATTTAAGTGATTTTTAGACATAGTTAACTTCTTAATTTTTAGGATATTTTTTTAGCACAATGTTATAGTCATTTTTAGGACCCTATAGGATTAATTTCATATTTTTTCTAGGACTTTTAATATATTTAGTGTATTAATCTTTAGGCTATTTTTACATGTAAAATTCACTTAGTTTAGTTTAGGATATTATACTCCATTAAAGAACTAGTTTAATTAGGGTTAATCTTAGGATTTTAAAATGACTTAGTATAGTTTAATTACTTATTTTAGAATGATAATTTTAGATAGTTCCCTTAGTTTTAGGACTTAGGCTTAGAATTCCTAATAAATAGATTTAAGTGAAGTTTAGGCTTGTTTTGGTTTTATACCTTAAAATGCATTTGTTTTAGAATTTATTCCTTATTCAATTTTAATGCTTTGCTTTATTGTTTGAATTTTTCACTTGAATAGGTTTCCCCATTGTTCTTAGAATCAACTTAACTTCCTTAGGAAGTAAGTTGAATTCTAGTAGTTTCTAGTTCCTTTCTTCATTAGGTTTAGAAAACCACACAAACCACTAGGATCACTTGTGAATAAAGAAACAAAATTAGGATTGAGTCTTAGTCCCTTAGTTTTTACCTTTTGCAAATTGAGTCTTTCTTTCTCATCTCATAAGGAAAAATAATAAAGTACTTAATAAAATTTGAACGTTCTTGTACGACACGAGACTTTTTTGCGGAGTGCTTATACGCGTCCTGTTTCGGGGCGAGGTGTAAGTACTTACCGCGATGGATAGGTCTTAGTATGAGAATGTTCACAAACAAATTCAAAACATTTCTCATAAAAGACAAAAACAAACAATAAGCGACTATCATGCGGGAACTTCTTTTCTCATCTCATTCACTCACAACGCGAACTTGCGACGACTTGTCTCGTATTCAAGACGGTAAACGCACTCGTACCAGACGAGCCTACAACGCCTGAGCATAGACATACGCAGTTCAAGCTGTAAAAAGCACAAACAAATAGTTCTCGCCTTAGTTAGGCGAACTACGTTGACTCTGATCCTCATTTTCTCGATGAGGTACGTAGGTAGCGGGGTAGGGCCCGTTCGAGCACATTCTTTATTTTCCCTACATTTTCCCCCTTCTGTTCTTTCTTTTTTCCAGTTCCTTTCTCATTCCCATTCCAGTCACCAGTTTTATTCAGCAGAATCTTATTTCTCACCCTTTGAAACAAACAAACAAGCATGGATCCCGTCGGGTACGGCGGACGATCTGGGGTGCTAATACCTTCCCAGGTCGTAACCGACTCCCGAACCCAGATCTTTTGTTCGCAAGCCCTTGTCCTTTCCTTTTTCCTCAGGTTTGTGCAGCATTACCTTTCCCATTCTTTCGGGATAAAAATGTCTAGCTGGCGAATTTACCTTTTCCGCGCCACTTTCGCGTTTGTAATAGGATGAAAATCCTGGGAGCGCTATGAACACATATGCAACATTTGTGCCAAAAATCGGAACCTAACGAAAAGCATGTCGAAAGTTATCGAAACTACATACCCCTACTCCTAAACAACTCCTAAAAACTTACTAAAATGATATCCTAAAGATCCATGATGATTGGAGGGGGAATGGATATAAAAAATGCAAGAAAAAGCAAGCATTTTTCATTCTAGTTCTGTGGTAACCGATTACTACCTATGTAGTAACCGGTTACCAATTCAAAAACTGGAATTTTCTGCAATTTTAACACAAGTAACTGGTTACTACCTATGAGGTAACCGGTTACTCTGCAACCAGAATAAAAAAATTCTGCATTTTCATGCAAAAAATAGTAGCAACTTATTTCAATAAGCTCTATTCTAATGCCTATCAACCTAGCACGAAAATCACACCTAAATGCAACATTCTAACACTTATTAACACTATGATCACCCTACGGTTCTAGCTCCTAATGATCAAACCAATCAAAGCATCAAAAAGCAAGGAAAAGCGAAGAATGGCAAAGCGAGATGAAGATAAATAAGTTAAAATGAGAAGTGATTATGGATTCACCAAACTACAAAGCGGAGGCTTGCTTTGGCAATTGTTGTGATGTCGAGCAATAAGCGAAAGTAGAGAAATTCGGAGATCCGAAGCTTCGATCCTTGAATGCGCAAAATAAATGCAATTGGTGAGAATTATCCTAAACCACTTCTGAATGGTGAAATAAACACCACAATCATAGCAACTTCTTCGATAATCCGCTAAATTGATGAAGATGATGGAGGCTTAGCTTCCGATTCTTCAAGTTTCAATGCAAAACTTGAAGAATCTTGATGATGAAGCTTTGGTGTGAGTTTGGAAAATGGAGAGAATTGAGATTGTGAGAATGGTGAAATTTGTGAAATGTGGCTAATCCCTTTTTGGCTTATGAACAAGGTTTATATAGGGGTTAGCTTTGGAGTTAGGTTTAGGTTCGGCACAAGGCTTGGACACTAGGCCCGGATCCTAAGCTAAGGGTTGGTCGGGAATATTCCTAGAATATTCCATGGCATATTCTTGGAATATTCCTTGGCATATTCTGAGAATATTCCTTGGTATATTCTGAGAATATTCCTTTGGAAGAGTGTGGAATATTCTAGAATTTGGTGGAAATTACAAGGCAAAGTGAAAATGGAGGGTGGTGGAATCAACCAGCTGATTTTTAAATTTTTGAAATTCTGTACGAAGTAACTGGTTACTACCTACGAGGTAACCGGTTACCAGTACAAAAACTGGCCTTTTTCTTCCAAATTTCAACAGGTAACCGGTTACTACCTATGAGGTAACCAGTTACTTCAACTAAAACTTGAATTTTCTTCTTTTTGGTGGGAAATCTTGGACATCCGGTCTTGGTCATATTTTCTGAGATTATTCTCTTTCCGAGACCCAATAGTCGCCAAATAACCCTTGATCACATGCCCCGCGCCTCAACCAATGTATGCTCTCTATGATTATTTTCATGCAATGTATGGGCGGATATGCAGGATGACACGGAAACAAAGCATAAGCTACTCGGAATCGGTGATAACTAAGAGGGTAAATTTTAGGGTGTTACAACTGCCCCTATTCAATCACTGTAGACCTTAATGGGTGATAACAAATGTCGCTCCCGAGATTTTCTTCCAAGTATAAACGCGAAAGTGGCGCGGAAAAGGTAGAGTCGCCAGCCAGGCATTTTTATCCCGAAGGAACGGGAAAGGTAATGCTGCACAAACCTAAGGAAGAAGGAAATGACGAGGTCCTGCGAACCAAAGATATGGATTCGGGAGTCGGTTACGACCTGGAAAGGTATTAGCACCCCAGATCGTCCGCCGTACCCGACGGGATCCACGCTTGCTTGTTTTGTTTCAAAGGATGAGAAATAAAGTTGCTGAACAAGAACTGCTAACTGGAAATTGGAACTGCAATGAGAAAGGAACTGAAAAAGGAGAATAAGAATAAAAGGGGGAAACATAGGGAAAATAAAGAATGTGCTCGAACGGGCCCTACCTCACTGCCTACGTACCTCATCGGGATAATGAGGATCAGAGTCGACGTAGTTCGCCTAACTAAGGCGGGAACTATTTGTTTGTGTTTTTTATAGCTTGAACTGCGTAGATTTGTGCTCAGGTTTTGCAGGCTCGTCTGGTACGAGTGCGTTTACCGTCTTGCATGCGAGACAAGTCGTCGCGAGTTCGTGTTCAGAATGATGAGATGAGAAAGAAGTTCCCGCGGGAAAGTTGCTTATTGTGTGTTTTTTGTCTTTTATGAGAAGTGTTTTGAATTTGTTTGTGAATATCCTCATACTAAGACCTATCCATCGTGGTAAATACTTACACCTCGCCCTGAAACAGGACGCGTATAAGTACTTCCCAACAAAGTCTCATGGCGTATAAGAATGTTCAATTTTTATTAAGTATTTTTATTATTTTCTTTATGAGGTGAGAAAGAAAGACTCAAGTGGAAAAAGGTCAAAGCTAATGGGGGACTAAGACACAACCCTAAGTTATTTATTATGTACAAAAAGTGGTCCTAATGGTTTGTGAGGTTTTTCTATTCCTAAGGAAGAAAAGAAAATAAGAAAAGAGAATTAGAACTCAACTTACTTCCTAAAGAAGTTAAGTTGGTTCTAAGAAAATGGGGAAGCCTATACAAGTGGAAACAAAAATATTAAGGCAAAAACATAAAATGAGATGAAGAAGTATTAATTCAAAAATGCATATTAAAGCATAAAACCAAAATTAAGGCTAAACCTCATGTAAACACACTTAAAGGGAATTCTAAGCCTAAGTCCTAAAACTAAAGGAACTTACTTAATATCAACATTCTAAAATCAGTAGCTAAACTAAATTAAGTCATCCTAATATTCTAAGTTCAAACTTAATTAGTCTAAGTCTTAATGAACCATAAAATCCTAAGCTAAACTAGGTGGATTTACAATGTAAAAATGGACTAAAAGTTAATGCACTAAAAATAGTAAAAGTCCTAGAAAAATATGAAATTAATTATCTAGGGTCCCTAACCTGACTATAATATTGTGTTAAAAAAATCTCCTAAAAATTCCTAGTCTAACTATGTCAAATAGTCACTTAAATCCATCTAAGAACTAATCACAATCTTACATGAACTAAACTACCAAAACAGTGGATAAAATGGCCTAAAAATCTACCAAAAATTATTCCAGGTCCTATCACTAGTCCTCTAATCATAGCAAAAATAATGGGCTAAAAATATTACTGGAAGTGGGAAAAATAAAATGAACAAAATGAAGTGTAGTTGCAAGAATTCCATAGCAAACTAATTAAATGGAAAATCAAAATAAAATGGAAAATGGCTAAAACTCAGAAAGTAAAAGTGTGGAAAATTTCTAAAATGAGTTAGGAAGTCTCTGTGATTTTTGGGGAATTTTATCATGAGTTTTTGTATTTTTGTTGGATTAAAATTGAAACTATATCAAAACAGAAATTAAAGAAAACAAGGCAAATGGATAGGGGTGCAAGAAGTGAAAAGCTTAACTGAATTGGGCTGGACAAAAAACAACCAAAAAAATCAGAATTCGTGTCAATGGAATTGAAGATGAAACCTGAAATTCAGTGGTGTTTAGAGTTGTAGAAATCCAGAGGTGAGGTTCCAAGGTCTTCTATGCTTGATCTTAATCCTTTGTGAAGTGAAATAAACACTTTGTTGATGAAGAATCTTGAGAAATTGATGAATATGCAGAAAATTTTCAGCAATGTAATCTTGATCTTTCTCTCCATTAGTTCCATGGAGAAGCTGCAAATCATGATGTTGATGATGATTTGATGATCAATGAGGCTTGTTGGGGGATGATTTAGCTTGTTCTATCCAAAAGGTGGAAATGTTTTGATGATGCAACTTCAAATTTCCAGCTTCAAATCTCCATGAAAATGCACTATGAATGGTGCTTGAAGAAGCACAAGGAAGAATATCAATGTTATGGTTGTGGAAGCTTAATCCTTCAAAATGCAGAGAATTTGCAGAGAAAATGTAGAGCCAAATATGGAGGATTTTGATGTGATTTTGGGTGAAAATGAAGTTGAACCCCAAATTTAGTCACTACTCATCCTTTTATAGAGCATTAGACCTCTGGTTAACAGTTAGAACCAGGGTTAATTAGCCTTGGTTAACTGAGTGAAGTGAGTTAAATGAGTGAAGTTTGTTGTGACAGTTATGCCAGCTGGATTTCTAGAACCTTCTTCAGTTGAAACTAATCCAATGTTGCAGAGAACAGGAAGCTTATGCTGAAGACTAGTGAAGTGAAACACCAACTTAGTTTCCCAAGGATTGTAGCTTGAGTTTGCTCACTTGATTGTGAGATGCACAGCCTTTAAAGTGGTTCTGCATACACATAATGATAACCTACTGATGCAACAAAATCAGAGGCTAAATGCAGCTTGAGACCAATGGATCTAGTGTACACCAACTCATGATCCTTGTGTTAAGGACCAATCTAATGTAGCTGCAATGGTTGAGGTTTGAATTGAAGCAAATGTGAAGCTAAATGAGCTCTAGTATGTGCATAAGTCACCCTTGAAATCATCCCCAAGACATCACTATCATTGCCCCTTTCTATGTATCATACAACAGCAATTTAGTAGAAAAAACAGCATCATGTATCGATACATGTGGGTATGCATCGATACATACTGAAGCATTGGCAATTTTCAGCAAAAAAACAAACTATGTATTGATACATAACATGGATGCATCGATACATGTCAGTTTTTTAACTGATATGTATCGATGCATAACACGGATGCATCGATGCATGTCAGTTTTTTAACTGATATGTATCGATACATAACACGGATGCATCGATGCATCCTGCAGGTTTTTCTGATCATGCATCAATACATCCTGCTTATGTATCAATACATAGTCCATTTCCAAAACTACACAGCAGACATGTATCGATACAAAACTCGTATGTATCGATACATAGTCCCCAAAAACTGTTTTTTTTCTTTGATTTCTCCATTCTTTCGTGATCAAATTTGGTCCATAAGTCCTTTATGACAGAGTTGACTTTTTACTCAGCTTGGTTGACTTTTCTCCAATTTCCTTATTTTCAATCATCTGACCAATTGAACATCTTCCAAAATGAAATTGTGGATGAAATTTGAACCCTATACACTTGTTGTCATATAGAAAACAATGGAATCCACTTTTGCTCAAAAATTCATGGAGAAGCCCTTCACAATTGAAACCCTAATTTGGATCATTTCCTTAGGAGATGTTGCACTGCTTGCATTCCTTGGAGTCATTCACTTCTTTCCAATACTTGAGGCTTCAAATGGAGACTTGTGGGATGTTGTAGACCCCTTGCACATGATTGAGGAGCTTTGTGACCCTTTGGTTACCTTTGTATAGCTTTCAGTTACTCCAATCATTGATCACATACCTATGCCTCAGCTATGTTATACATTATGCAATGTTTTTTATTATTTTATGAGTTTATGTATGCAAGATGCTATGCAAAATGTTGAGGATATGAGAGGGAAAATTATGAGGTATTACAACTTCCCCTATTCAATCATTTGCAAGCTTGAATGAATAACTGTGAAAGCTTTTAGACCTTTAAGGTATGGAGTGATTGAATACTCGAATAAAACCTGGAAATTTGAACTCGATGGATAATAGAAATGCCATATGCTCTTTATTTGTTTTTTTTGTTTTGTTTTGTTTTGTTTTTTTTTCGATTTGTTTTGACCTCTGAATAGGTAGCGGGAAAAGAACAAGGTGGAACGGGATCGTTATACATAAACGAAAGCCCAGGCAAACAGGACCGTTGTACAAAACGATAACCTGCGACGTGACTGCTGAGTGAATCAAGCCACGGAAAAGGAAGGGCCTGTTTTACAAAACATGGCTTTGGAACGAGACCATTGTACAAAACGTAACTCGTAAATGTGACTGTTGAGCGAATCAAGCCACAAAGGGGGCCTGTTGTACAAAACAGGGCTTTGAACGAGACCATTATACAAAAAGGAACTCGGAAATGTGACTGCTGAGCGAATCAAGCCACAAAGGGGGCCTGTTGTACAAAATAGGGCTTTGAACGAGACCATTGTACAAAACGGAACTCAGAAATGTGACTGCTGAGCGAATCAAGCCACAAAGGGGGCATGTTGTACAAAACAAGGCTTTGAACGAGACCATTATACAAAATGGAACTCGGAAATGTGACTGCTGAGCGAATCAAGCCACAAAAGGGGGCCTGTTGTACAAAACAAGGCTTTGAGCGAGACCATTGTACAAAATGGAACTCGGAAATGTGACTGCTGAGCGAATCAAGCCACAAAGAAAAATGACAACATTGACTTGGAAAGACAAAGATGTCTGGAAGATGGTATAAGTATCTTTTGTGGGGAGTACCTCAGGTTGAGAAGATGCTCCGGGTCATATATAATGAACCTCAAAACTGGCCCATGCTGGTATGCATATGTTTGGGTTTTATGGCGTAATGCTCCATAATGATGGAAATGCTACGCTTTGGAGGATGCAAATGTAATGATGATTACTAAATACAAATGCAAAGAGATCTCCTAATAAGGAGACTGCCAGTATCCCAGGTGGCTTGACCGGGGAGAACTGGTGATCACTGCACTGATCGGGTCCATCCTGATGAGGAGGAAACAACTATGCGGGGAAAGTTGTTAATGATGCACCGGCTCTGAACTGTTGCCATTGCCAAAAATAAATTGGACTTTAAGATTGGAAAGCCAAGACCCTACTGGAGATGGACCCTTCTCGAACTCATATGGGAAGTGTAGACCTCCTGACTTGGCTGGGAACCAGAGGTATGGCTTTGCTGAGGAAGAAAACTGTTGGGAGAGGAAGGACATTCCTTGCACTGCTGGGAATTTCCCCTATGTTGAAAGAAAACTTATGCTTGGGGAGGGCAAACATCTCTTTGCCATTAATGCTGGAGAAGAACTTCAACTTCACTTCTACTGGGGATAACTGGAGACACCCGGGAAAACACATGTTCTTGTTCAAGTATAAAGAAAGGTTCCTCCTGGAAATATGCTTTAGCTCTGTTAGCAACACATGTACCTGTACCTAGTGTCGCTCCCCCGAAAAGACACCAGGTCAGGCAGGGTACAGACGCGAACGGTCGGCGAAAGGAGAAAATGAAATGAAGGTGAAAAGAGTCGCCAGCTAGGCATTTTTATCCTGAAGGAAAGGTAATGTTGTATAAACCTAAGGAAAGAATGGATAAGACAGTTACGAACCAGAGAACTGAGAAAGGGGGTTGGTTACAACCTGGGAAGGTATTAGCACCCAGATTGTTCGTCGTACTCGACGGGATCCACGCTTGAAAGTTTGTGTTTAAAGGGGTAGTGTATGTGTTATCTGTGTGCAAGAGCTGGAAAAGAATGTACAGGTGTTAGTGAAAAAGGAAGTGAAATGCTCCGGAACTGAGGCTTAGAAAAAGAATGCTGAAAGAGGGGGGAGACACAGAGACTTTTGTTTGATAACAGTTAAGTTATGCCTACGTATCCTCTCGTGCAATGAGGAAGTCATAACACCGTTGTTCGACTCAAAGAGATTAAAAGATAAATTGACTGGTGAACTACTTGCTTGTCTATGCTCAAGTGTATGAATCGTCTGGCTCGAGTGCTAACTGTCTTGCATTAGACGAAAGAAGCAGGTTCTCGCTTATGAATGAGTGTGATGAGAAAAGAATCCCGAAGGAGACGATTATTGTTTGTTTTTGTGTTTTCAATCTTTTATTGCTTTTGGTGTTTGTCATAAGTTAATGAGCTTAAGCCTAAATCAAAGGTTGTAAACTTATTATATACTCCCTTGATTAGGAATAATGAGAATACTTAAGTGTGAGATAAGCACCTCAAAGCCCACTGAAAGTGCCACAAGTGCCAGATTTATGCAGACAAGGTGCATGTGCCTCCGAGCCCACTGAACATCATGTCATCTCCTTGGCCCTTTTCTATATGGGGCATTACATGATCAAGAAGATCGAGCCTACTACTTCAAACGGCCATCGTTTCATCTTGGTCGCAATTGACCACTTTACTAAGTGGGTTGAAGCAACATCTTATGCCAATGTCACCAAGCAGGTAGCGGCCAAATTTCTGAAAAGAGACATCATATGCAAATATGGAGTGCCCGAAAGAATCATTGCTGACAATGGTGCTAACCTTAACAACAAGATGATGGATGAGTTATGTTGCGACTTCAAAATAAAACATCACAATTCTTATCCTTACCGGCTAAAAATGAATGGCGCGGTCGAAGCAGATAATAAGAATATTAAGAAGATTGTGTAGAAAATGTTTGTCACCTACAAATATTGGCATGAGATGTTACCATTTTCTTTGCATGGGTACCGAACGTTAGTAAGGACGTCTACTGGAGAAACACCTTTCTTACTCGTGTATGGTATGAAAGTTGTCCTGCCTGTTGAAGTTGAGATCCATTCTTTAAGGGTAATAATGGACGTCAAGCTAGATGAGGCTGAATGGGTATGCTCCCGGTATAATCAATTGTGTTTGATTAAAGAGAAGAGGCTTGCAGTTGTCTGCCATGGTTAAATGTATCAGAGACAGATGAAAAACGCATTTGATCAAAGAGTGCGTCCTCTGGAGTACCAAGTTGGTGAGCTTGTGCTCAAAAGAATTCTTCCTCCAAGTACATATCACAGGGGCAAATGGACTCCAAACTATGAAGGTCCATTCACGGTTAAGAAAGGTTTCTCGGGAGGAGCCTTGATGCTTACAACCATGGATGGTGAAGATTTATTGTCTCATGTTAACTCAGGCACAATTAAAAAATACTTCCCATAAAAGAGACACACTGGAAAAAAAAACAAAATAAAGAGTCCAGACAAAAAAGTGTATCCTGGCGAGCTAAAAATAGAATAAAAGGCTCGAGCAAAAGTTAGGGATATAAATAGAAAAATTGTACACCCGGTGAGTTGAAAATCCACATTGGACAGCTCATGCAAAATAGGGTATCCTGGTGGATTGAAAAACCGAATGGGTGGTCCACGCAAAAGAGGGAATAAGCGAACGACTGCGATCTGAGTTATCTGTACTATATCATCGTCTCGCTCAACCTGGAAATCTCTAAAGGATAGTAATCAGTCCAATCCTCCTCTTCAGAAATCAAGATCAAATGGGAGTAATCTTCAAGATATACCGGTCATAGCAGAATTGAAACTCATTGGAATGCTGTTTCACATTGCCATTAGGATAGTTTCGTTTCTCAATTTATAGTGATCACCTCTTTCCAGGTGGTTGCTTCCTGATGTATCTTTGCCTATTCACAGGCCCATCAAATAAAGAATTATTCAGTCAAAAATATTTGTCCTTGTTTTTATTTTTACATGTTTTGTTTGCAAAAATATCCTGAATTTTTTATAAAAGAACATTGCATTTAAACAAGGTGGCTTTACGAATAACATGCGAAAAGGGAAAAAATTTAAAATCACTTTGAATGTTGAGCAATTCCGGATGGTTGACTCATTCCATACCATTCCCAGGGCATATGTGTGCAAACTTTGTTGTTGCAGGTTTAGCTGCCAGAAAAGAAAGATGTTACAGGGTGACATTCCCTAAGAGGATTCTTCTCCCCAACGAGAGATGCTTTACTACTCTTATCCCAGGAAGAAGGCTGATCCCCTACACCATCCCCACTAGAGTTTAATTGGAACCTTCCCCAGCTAAGTCAGAGTAGGGTGATTTTCCCCAGGAGAACATCAAGATCAGTTGATCAGTTCTTATCCCCAAGCGGAGTCATCAGTTTACAGTGAAGCATTCCCAGCAGGCAACTGAATTCTCTCCTCAGCATGATCAGTTCTTATGATTTACTTTATTTATGCTTCCACAATGCATATATAGCACAGCTTGACGTAACTCATCAAAGTGTAAAAAGTAGGTAAGAGTGAAAACCTCAATTCAATCCCGCATTTCTTGTGTTTTTCTCACTCCTTAACATAGTTAGTTCCATCAAGAACATGAAGCTTATTATGGTTTGATACGAATTGAAATTATGGTATAGCAGATACTTGAAGATTTCCTAATACGATGTTAGAACACTTGATCTTTGCCTAGTAGGACAAGAGTAAAAAAAAATCAATTTATAAAATTAAGAAAACACAGAAACTTTTTACCTAGTTCGGTTTTAACAACCTACTCTAGGGGATACCAATCCAGGATCTTCTCTATGCAGTATTAGATTAAGTCAAACTCCATCGTTTGTAACTTCACCTAAACTACCCAATCCTAGTCTTCTACCTAAGAATCTTCCTAGGTATGAGACCCTTTTCAAATCCCTTTCTATCACAACAGTGACATAACAAAGTTACAACTTAAAATAACACATTCCTCAGCAAGTATTCAATGCAATACAAGAGAGGCTCACACGGCTAAAAACCCTAGCACTACGAAAATAAAACTCATTATTTTCGATACAAAAACTAGGTCAAGTCCATCCTATTTAAAACCCTAATAAGACTGGACTTGGGTTTCCAATATCTAGTTAAGCACAACCACAATTCTTACAAAATATTCTCCCAATATTGATTTCCTTAATCACAAGTTTCCTAAAATAACACCATATCTTAAGGAACCCTTGCATAACCTTTTGCACTTCTGAAAATCCTCCTGATTCCTTATTCTAAGTGCCATATAAGATAACCATCCAATAACCTGAAATACTAAAGCAATCACAACAGAAAAATAAAACATTAGTAGACCAAGATGTTAAATAACAAAGTTAGGACATCTTGTCTGACATCTACATAATAACTAACATAAGACATCTTGTACAACATCTTCAAACAGTTTTTTTTACCAAACTCAATGCTAACTCACAAGAGCCTTCATACAATGTCAATGTTCACGTTCCAGTAGTTAAGGTTTGCCGCTCACTGATCGAGGCTTTGCGTTACCTATTTGTGGTAGAACAAAATTGACACGTCATTAAGACTGCATCAGAGTGTAATATGAGAAGATAAAGACGGTTGAAACTTAGTTCAAGTCTTTGAAACAGAAGTGTCTTCACTGCTTTTGTTTTGAGTATGCTTAATGCTAAAGACTATGACATAAGATCAAGTACCTGATACGTCGCTTCGAGACGGAACGTGTACCAAGTACCTTTCAAATGTACTTAAGGCTTGTGGTGCACCATACACACTTTTCCTCCTTTATGTGTCTTTTTTTCCTTTCTTTTAAGATGAGAAGTGGCTCAAAGTGTAAAAGAAAATTCTAATAGGAAACTAACCTTTATCCTAAGTGTTAGCATGCAACATTGATCCTATTGTTAGGTTTCTATCCTATATAACATAAAAAAGTTATAATCGGCATCTACTTCTAACTTATCTCAACTTGATTATAAATCAAGTTAAGACAAGCGATCCCTAAGGAAGAAGAAATAAGAAGGAAAGTAAAATAGAAAGAGATGAGAGAGATGAAGTAAGGCATAAGAATGAAATAACCAAACATCTCAAATAAGCATGTTTACCTTTCAATCAAGCTCAAACAACCCTTGTTTGAATGAAGATGCAATACAAGCTTCAACTATCTAATAGTTGAATGTTATGTCACCTAATTCCTAAAAACTACTGCACATTACCTAATTTGGTCCTAAATGTCACACCACACCATCACACAACATGAAAAGGGTTATAATGAGCTAAGACATCATCAAAGGTCATTATCTAAGGATATGTTAAGGCATGTACATGATGTAACCTCAAACAAGTTCAAACTAGTTACCAAAAAGCATACAAACAAATGGTGTTCACAAACTATGAAAAACATGCTAAGAGCCACATGGATTGAGTTAAAGTGTGAAAATGAAGTTGGGTCAGTAGAATATTATATATGACCATTTTAAAATGAGGCTTGAGATAGCATGAAATTATTATTGGACTCATACCAAAGTACTTTCAAAAGTTTGAACAATTATGCACCAAGATATCACTACCACAATGTACCATTCATTCATGACCAAACTATGAACTCATAAACATGAAATGAACATGTAAATGAATAGAACACCAAAATTGACCGTTCAATACAAGATTCAGCCAACACATGGTTGAATGAAGATGCAATACAAGCTTCAATCACTAAGTGATTGAAAGTTCATGCCACCTAGTTCCTAAAACTAGTGCAAAATGACTTAAGGGGAGCTCTTATGCCACACCAAACAAACATACAACATGAAGATGGTTATAAGAGGTTAAGATAACCTAAAAATAAGTATCTAGGGTTATGTTAGGTTACATACATGATAAAAACTCAAACAAGTTCAAACAATGTAAACTAGCTACCACATTAGCATACAAGTCAAGTTATACACGGATCTGGTGTGGAGAAATGATGTATGGTGATGATAATGATGATACATGATGGTGCAGCATGAAGCTTATTTGACAAGCTTCTTCATTTTTGAATTTTTCTTCTTTCATGCATGATCATGCATACACACATGAATATGTAAGAGTTTGTTTTTCTTTTTATGGCAAAGTGACTAGTCATGGACATGTATGCGTGTGGGATAAGTGAACGCAAACAAGAACAATGCACAAAACCTCCACTTTGGGCCAGCAAGCACATAGTGAGATTGATGAACTTTAGAGAGGAAGATCTTCATGTATAGTTCATGAAATTGGATGATTATGAGGCCTATGGATCAAGGACAAGACAATGATCAAGTTTTAAGATATTGTAAGTATAATTTTAATGTTTAAAGTAATTATATAAATTAAATAATTTGTATAAATAATTTTTAATTATTGAAAATTTGTATCTAAAAATAAATATTAAGTGTCTTTCGGTTATAACTTAAAACTTGTTTGTAATTGTTAGGTCTTTACAAATAAATAGACAAATATATACTTACATATGCCTTTAATATTAAAATTTACGTCTATCCGTGCGATATTCACACGCTACGTTGCGAAAATCACTTGTCAATCTTGCAATATTTTTTCAGATTCTAAATTTTTTTTACAGAAAACCAATTTAATAGGTTAATAAATCCAACAACAATAGTACGTATAAATTACAAAATAAAAAATTAAGACTTCCTAGTATTAAAAAATATATAGTAATATCATTCGATACACAATATTTGACTTGAACATCATACTTCATCGATGCAACAATAATAAGTTCTTGATATAATTTTTCATTCCTACAATAGCATGAGTAAATATATCAAACTTGATTCAATATATGAAGAAAAAAAATGACCAGACTATAATTGGTATCTCATAGATTTAATATATAAAAGATGGACATTAAAATGATCAGTCTACAATTGGTATCTCATAGATACATTCATATCTATCTCATAAATACATTCATATCTACCCGTATATCAATATGTAGACTTTTTCTCATTTATAAGCAATATAAAACAACAGCAAAAGAAATATTTAAAAGTACATTTGGAGCAATTTACAAGTGCGTCTAGCAGCAGAAGTATAGTTGCTAATCGTGTGGAAGTAATTTGGTTCGCGAGTATTTTGAGTATTTGGAAAGCAAGTAACGAGGCCATTTTCAAAAATAAGGAGATCAAAGTAGATTATATGGTTGAAGCAGTGCAGCGGATCTCGTGGAATTGGTCTAATGTCAAAAACAAGAATCTCAGATGCAATATAAATCAATGGTATGTGAATCCATTGTTTTGTTTGGAACTCATTGGCATGAGCTAATTCGGAAGTGGAGAGGTACGTGTCTAGAAGCAACATCATAGGGCAAATTACGTTATCATTGGAGTATTGGGCATGGTAGTAGAAGTGGTTGGCAGTTAGAATTCGAATCAGATGTTCTGTCATCTCTTGTTGGTGTGTTGCTAAGCCTAAAGGCTTGCAGAAATTTCTAGTCCAACAGTATTTGGTGTGCCTATTGTCATCTCATGCAGGGTCCAGTCGTGGCAGTTTGGGATCGGCAGTGGAGCGTTTTCAGACTCAGTTTGCTTCTTACATATGGTGGAGCATCAAGGATTTCGGTTTCCGCAATGGAATATCTTGTAGTGTAGTTTCTATCAGTTTTGATTAGCGAGCTTTAAGGTGCTATTGGCCTTTTCTTAGCTGGCAGCCTGAGTTTGGTGGATATCAGCGTTATCAGCTTTTTCAGGGGAAGATGGCTTAGTGTGTGGTGCCTAGGTGTTGGTCATTGGAGAATCTGTGGGTTTTGTCTCCTTGTGGGTCTAGCTGAATTCTTTCTTCCCTGGTTTTGGGTGGCAGCTCAAGCATTGGCAGTTATCTCATCTTTTTCAACGCTAATAATCATATCAATATGCAGAATATCAATGTTTTGGTGGAAGTTGACTTGTGCATGCTTAAGATACTTTGCATCAGCATCTCTTTTGTCCTTGAAGGGTCCCAATTATGTCGAGTGGTTTGGTTGGTGACCTGTGTGTTTAAGGACTTTCGAATAATATTCATCAGATTCAGCTCTTTTTGCAGTTCTTGGAAGTAGTTCCTTCAGACGATGATCTACTGAGCGAGCATGAATGTTGTCCTATTTCCATTGGCAGACGCTTAGATCTTAGTAGGCGTATCGATTTTTTCAGAGGCTCCTTCTATTTTGATTTTCGCAAGAGGTGTTCAGTCCTTGAGCCTTGGTGTTATTGATGTGTTGTAATTGGTTGTATTAGGGGGTTGGCCTAGTTGTTTTTAGTGTTAGTATTTGGCATTGTAATTTAGCAGGCAGTGTGTTAATTTTTCTGGTGTTTCTTGTAGTTATTGCGTGGCAGCTGCTTGGCTTGGGTGTTATTTAGTTAGTTCTCTGGTTAGTCTGCAATTTCTTCATAGACGGTTTTGTATTGCTTTTGGCTAGCTTATCTTGTGCATTCCTTATGCCATGATTAGCTCATTTTAATCCATTTTTTAGCCTTTTCAGAAAGAAAGAAAAAAAGATGATATTAAAATGAACAGTCTACCGTTGATACCATAAAGATACGCCCACATCTACCCGTGGATCTGACATCATATAGATACGTTTACATCTATCCGTGTGACTAAAATACCAAAAGTCATAGCAATTTTTGAAGAAAAAAACTATATTATTAAGCACGATAGTGATATAGCCGTAAAAATAGTTGCAATGGACTACTATCATTATTATAGTAAACCCCAATAATAGTTTAAGAATTAATGAAATAATTATGGCATAAAAAAGATTATTAGAACCATTAAATTAAGCTTATGAGGAGATTAATTAAGAATATAAATGTAATTAAATCGGCTATTGATTTAATTATATAGATAGTAGATGATTTTTTTTCATATGGAAATATATTATACTTTCCTTATGAAAAGAATAATAATAATTTGATTTATTATTCTTTAACAATAAAAATCTTATTAAGAAATAATTGAATAAAGAAAAAAAATTACATCATGAAAAAGAAATTTGTATGCGTTTTGTAAAAGAAATTTGTATGCGTTTTTATAAAAGAAAATTAAAATTCTATATAAAAAAGGTCAAAACTTTTGATTATTAATTTTTTTTAAACTTATTACTTTTTATTAAAAGAGGTTACTCTTATTTTAATTTAGAAAAATAAAAAAATAATATAAAACAAAATAATTTTACCAATCAAATGATTAAAAATTTCTTTAATCCTAAATTTTACAATTTAAATGCATGTGAATTAAAATCGATAAAATTTTAATTAGTCTTAATATAAATTAACATATTTAAACTATTTTTTTAAAGACTTTAATTATATAATTAGATAGAAAAATGGGTCAATTTTTATAAAATATAAATTAAAAATAAATATGTGTCAATTTCTTACTTAACTATAGAATATAAATTTGTAGTCTGATATATATAAATATTGATTATTGGTTATTACTATTAAAATTAATTGAATCTCCAATTTCAAAAGAAAAACTAATAATTCACTTACAACATTATCCAACTTATGAATAACACAATTATTTCATATGACAAATTTAAAATAGACAGTGCAACTCCAATTATGATTGAGCAACCTATTCTTTTTTAATTTTCCTTTTTGTTGTTGAAATCAACTACATCAAAGCAACTCCAACTCCAAACATCCTTTATTGTGACAAATGTTAGACCTACAAGACACAATGCAGATTATATTATGTCTCAAAAAGATATGGATAACTTAAGCCTAACTCACAATAGGGAATTGTTCATATAAAGGAACCATCGGTATTGCAGAACACATATAATTATCTCAATGTATAGATAAGGAATTGTTCCTTACCAATCAAAACCTTCAATTGGTATACCTTCAAGTAACCTGATTTCCACTATCTACTACAATAGCAGCAAATTTAGTAGATTTATTTAATATATAAGAACATCTATGCTACTACATAGATTCTAATTATGTTTCTAAAATAAATGGATGGAATATGATGGAAACAATGGAAAAAATTCACATAGCAATAGAAATAGACCAAATGATATTAGCTAAGGCCTGAACATTTAGCAATAAACCAATTTAGCTTAACCATAACAAAACATAATAGTTGAAAGAATAAAACCTAACTTAACAGTAGGAGAGTAGAAAAATATGGTAGTAAGTTAAATACAAAACATTAACAATAAGACATGACAATTAGTTAGATACCAAGTACTCTTCCTTGTTGATCTATCTCACTGAAACTACTACTAACTATTGTTTTCTCTGTTTGTCGTTGACCCAACACTTTTATGGACATGAAACAAAGAAACCAAAAAACATGATCGGAACACCAACCCAGATCCAAAAATAGAAGAAAAAAAATCGAAACTTTATGGCATAATTTTTTTTTTTTGCAAATTTACAAACAATCAGTGGCTGCTCAAGATCAATGTTTGTTGTTCAAGTTCTTCAGTTGTCTTCCCCATCTCTGATTTGTAAGGAAAATTTGTAGAACATATTTCAGAAAAAACCTTAAATCAACAAAATTTCATAATCAATTTGAAGCTGAATAAAGATAAAGAGGAAAAAATAAGGAGAAAAAATTCACTAACCAAAAGAGAATCAATTTAAAGCAGGATTAATTTCAACCCTCTCATTTCTTGTTGTTTGAGTTCTTCAACTATCTTCCACATCTCTGATATGCACCATAGATCCGATTTTGAAAGAAAAAAAATCAATTAACCAAAAGCAATTGGAAAAGAAGATATGAAAATAGAGATAAAGAGAAAATAATTTGAGGAAAAAAAAAAGAGACTTGAACATGGAGACATCGTTTGGGGATGGAGAGGCGAAAGCTATACTTGACTTGGAAGGAGAAAATATGTAGATTGTTTCTTGATTCAAAGTATGCTGATATAGTCATAATATTAGCAATGAAAAGAAAAAAAGTGACTTTTGGTTGTTTGAAGGAGTTTGCATGTTCTGGAGAGAGATTGTTAGAGATTTATGAATTTTTCATTCCGACATTTTGTTAAAGAGTGCATTGAGGTTAATACATTTATTATAATAAAATAAATAAAAAAATCAATGTTGTGCTATTGATTAAAAACATGAAAAGTTGTGATACTTTTCCTTCTTAGAGTAATTTCAAATCAATGTGTTGATATTTTTCATATATATTTTACAATTCTCAATGGCTATTCATTAACCAAAAAAATATTACAAATTAAAAAAAATATATTACAAATAATTGAGTGACATATCAGCTGCATTTAATGGGAATTTTTTTTTAATATAACATACTTTATTAATTAAATTTCCAAAATAACATAACTTTGAAAAAAATTACCAAACTAACATAGTTTGGTAACATGTTCGCCAAACCATTGGTTGAACATGTGAAACTTTTCACCAATTCGCCAAATGGAATGGCATGAATCATAATTTTAGAACCAATTCGCCAAACTATTTGGCGAATGCATTTACAACCAATTCGTCAATTGGTATGTTGTGCATGTGTTATTTGGTTAATTTTGTGTTTCATATTTTTGTTATATATATATATATATATATATATATATATATATATATATATATATATATATATATATATATATATATATATATATATATAAGTATATATATATATAAGTATGTATATATATGTATAAGTATATATATATATATATATATATATATATATATATATATATATATATATATATATATATATATATATATATATATATATATATATATTATATAAGTATAAGTAAATATATATATATATATATATATATATATATGAATGAGTATACATATACATATATTTACTTATACTTATATAAATATATATATATATATATATATATATATATATATATATATATATATATATATATATATATACTTATATATACTTATACTTTTATATATATATATATACATATATATATATATATATATATATATATATATATATATATATATATATATATATATATATATATATATATATATTTATATAAGTATATTAAAGAAAATTATATTTAAAGAAAATTATTGATATAAAAGAAAATTAGAGAATATGAGAAAGAGAAATATAAATTAAAAGAAAATTATTATTAATAATTCAACAACCACATTACAAAAACTAATTTCCCGCCCTATCTAACTGTCCCCCAGTACCACATCCACGGGGATGACCCCGTCTTCGAACTCTACCACCAGGTGGTCGAGGTTTCGCTTGTATTTGTGTGTTTGGTGGAGGCGGTTGTTGTTGAGTCCATGATTCAGCTTGTCCCCAATTATGTGGAAGGTTGCTGCCAAAGGCGCTGCCGTAACTGAGTTGTGTGCCCATGTTTTCAAAGCTGGGTCGGATAGGTTGGGCTGGGTTGGATTGGGTTGGGTGAGGACGATAAGCTTGACCAAATGAGGATATTGCCTCGTTTTGAGAACGAAACAAAGGTGGGGGGCTATAGGTTGGTGTGGACATGAAGGGGTTGTCGGGGGTATATTGGTGTTGGTAAGGCTCTTGTTGTTGTGATTGGGTTTGTGGCATGAAGGGGTTACGTGTTTGGATGAATGGCCTATGGGTGTTTGAAGTCGATGGCTGGAATTGGGTGGGGTAGTCATGTTGTGGAGTTGGTGGTTGGGCGTATGCTGCGGCCTGCGAGCGGGGGTCAATCAAGTATGGGTTATCAGACACCTATTGTTGCATAGTAACTGACCTAAACCAAACTAAATATTCTCTAGTTGGTTTGACATTTTGCAGCACTTGGTCAGTTAGGACATGTTGGCGTCGATCCCTCCATTGTTGACGTAATTCCCTTGCAAAGTCTCTCCAATCTTCCATGTTCCACATGTCACTTACTCTTTTCAAATGCCAATCTCCCAAACATGTCGGGGGGCCCGGAATATCCTGTTGCATTCCGAACTGCATTTTCACCCGATCTGTTTGGTGCATTTCAATTGTAGTGAAGCGGATGATTGGAGTTTTTGCCGTCCAAATTTCAGCATCTTCTGGGTAAGGCTCATGGTCGAGGGCTAAATATGGGCGCCAGATGAACTACGGGAAAAAAAAATTGTTTAGTATAAAATTATTTTAGTTAATAAAATGCATTAAAACGGAAAAATATTTTTTATATATGACAATACCTGATCGATCCCCACGTGGTCTAATAATTGGCGATATAAAACTATAGAACTTCTTGGGTTTCTACTATAATCCATCCCAAGATCGGACCAGCTAAGCACAACAGATTTAAACGCATTTAGATACAATAACAATTTAAATATTTAAAATTTAATATGTTTGGAAATAAAAATTAACAGTGGACTTACTGGTTTGCGTATGGGAACGGGCATGGATTCATGTTGCGTGGGGCAAGCATCGGCAGTCTGGAATACCCCCAAGCTTGTAACAAAAATGCACAACCAAAAAATGTACAAGTATCCTTTGCGGCATTTTTACAAAGGCTACTGTACAAGTGTGCCAAAACAGCCGAACCCCAACTATATGTATTTACATTGTTGATGTTTCGAAACAATGGTAAATACATCATATTTATTGTGTTCCCGGTACCGTCGGGAAATAAAAAATGACCAAATAAAAGCATAATATAACACCGAGTTTTTTGCATTTTTTCTAACTCGGTTGATTCTTCGGTTAAAATAAAACTAGAATAGTGGGCTCTAAGGACTCCTAGATTTATACATGAACCCCGGCTACGAGTATTTGATGGCTGCTCCTCGTCAATGAGAGGGGCACCCAGCAAATCCGCAACTATAGAAACTTCCTGGTTCACCTTACCAAAGACGGCTCTGCCGGATACACGTAACCCCAAAAGCATGTATACGTCTTCCAAGGTGACAGTGCATTCACCGAAGGGCAGGTGAAAGGTGTGTGTCTCTGGCCTCCACCTCTCTTGTAGTGCCAAGATGAATTTTGAGTCTATAGAGTTGTTGTGCACCTTTATGACTTCGCCAAATCCGCATAACCGTAGATACGGTTCAATGATCGGATCAAACTCTATGTAGTCGTGCACCCGACACCGAAATCTTCTTACATTCTGTAAAAATATTCATCGAAATAAGTTAAAATACGCAACAATATGTATAAGTACGCAAGTATATATATGTATGTATAAATATATATATATATATATATATATATATATATATATATATATATATATATATATATATATATATATATATATATATATATATAAAAGTGTATATATGTATATAAGTGTATATATATATATATATATATATATATATATATATATATATATATATATATATATATATATATATATATATATATATATATATAAGTTAGGGTTTATATATATTAGTATGAAATATATATATAAAAAGTATGCGTAACAAAATTTACGAATATTAAACTTACAAATGCCGCGATATTTTCGACTGTGCCTCGGTGTTGATCTCCCATCGTTAGTAAAGCCATTTCGATTTTGAACTGATATTTGAGATTTGATATTTGATATTAGATGTTGAACTTTTTTGAATTTTGTTTGTGTGATATTTTAGGTTTGATAGTGTGGTATATATAACAATTTCCATTTACATGTTGCGGATTGAACAAAAACAATGACAACACATTCGCCAATCCATTTGGCGAATTGAACTAAAACAAGTACACTAATTCGCCAAACCATGTGGCGAATAAGAACAAGAGTTTTTTGCATGTCCTGTGATTGGTTCATCTGCGTGTTTGTGGATTCCTCATCTTCAATCTGATTGGCGAATGCATATGTTTGTGGATCACCAGCTCACTACACAAACATCCAAAGGAATCTCTGCATGGTCAAGGGTTCAGAGCATTGAAAACCATCACGAATCTCTTATGCGTTTTCCAGCTTTGCAGGTCTCATAAATAGCTAATGGATTCGCCAATCCATTTGGCGAAAAGGCCTGAAATCACCCTTGGTTCGCCACACCAATTGGCGAACGTGTTATGCATGTTAGGTTTAGTTTTAAATAAGTTAGTTTAGTTACTTAGTTTGGTTAGTTAGGAGTTAATTTAGTTTAGTTACTTAAGTTAGTTTTGGTTAGTTTATAATTAGGTTATTAGGGTTTAATTAGGTTAATTTAATTAGTTTAGTTAGGGTTTAATTTAATTAGTTTAGTTAGGGTTTAATTTAATTAATTTAATTAGGGTTTAGTTAAGTTAGTTTAGTTAGTTTATAATTAGGTTAGCTTAGTTAGTTTAATTAGGGTTTAGTTAATTAAGTTAAGTTAGAGTTTCATTAATGTAATACTAGGTAGGGTTTAATTAAGACATATATATATATATATATATATATATATATATATATATATATATATATATATATATATATATATATATATATATATATATATATATATATATATATATATATATATATATATATATATACTTATACTTATACATATATATATATATACTTATACATACATATATATATATATATATATATATATATATATATATATATATATATATATATATATATATATATATATATATATATATATATATATACATATTTCATATATATATATATATACTTATACATATATATATATATATATACTTATACATACATACATATATATATATATATATATATATATATATATATATATATATATATATATATATATATATATATATATATATAAGTATATATATATATATATATATATATATATATATATATATATATATACTTATATATATATATATATATATATATATATATACTTATACATATATATATACATATATATATATATATATATATATACTTATACATATATACATATACATATATATATATATATATATATATATATATATATATATATATATATATATATATATATACTTATACATATATACATATATATATATATATATACTTATACATATATACATATATATATATATATATATACTTATATATATATATATATATATATATATATATATATATATATATACATATATATATATATATATATATATATATATATATATATATATATATATATATACTTATACATATATATATATAGAGATATATATGTGCAGAAGATAAACCTATATGTGCAGATGATAGACCTATATGTGCAGAAGATAAACCTATATGTGCAGATGCTAGACCTATATGTGCAGAAGATAGCCCTATATGTGCAGAAGATAAGACATATGTGGAGAAGATAACCCTATATGGTGCAGGAGATAAGCCTATGAGACATTAATTCACATTAATTCAGAACAGTAAATATAACCATAAAATATATTTTTGTCTTTACTATTTATAGATTATTTTCATATCTTCATTGTACCATAAACTGCAAAACATTTTCGTATCTAAAAGACTCTTTGAATACGAACTATGTCTCAATTACCTCAGTATATGATCAACGCCCATATAAATGGCGAAATATTTAAATGTAACCATTCTGGTTTCAACTTTCGAAACACCGAGGTTACTCGGTTCTCAATCGTCCGACAATCCAATTTCGCTCATCTAAAAAAGAGATTGGAAAACAAAATGCAGCAGGGTCCAGTGGACGTCATTATTCAGAGGAGGCTTTGTTGCCGAGAAAAACACTAAAGCATTTTTCTTCAAAATATCAAATTTTGGAAGCGGTTCTTCTGATGTTGAGGAAAACGGTGTCGATGCATAACTAGATGGACGGGGAGAAGCCATGTTGTGAGAGAGAGAGATTGAAAGGAATGAATTTTTAGGGTTTCTAAGGAAGGAGTGAGATAAATCTGATGTTTATGAGTGAGGCATACATGTTTATGAGTGAGGCATATATATAGTAAAAAAAATTGCTAACCCTAAACAACCCTAAACATGCAACATTCCATTTGGCGAATGCATGCATGGAATTACCACTCATTCGCCAAATGGAATGGCGAATTAGGCAAACTTTTTTGATGCTAGCCAATCCATTTGGCGAATTCAACATAATTTGCACTAGTTCTTCAATTCAAATGGCGAATGCATTACCAAACTATGTTAGTTTGGTAATTTTTTTCAAAGTTATGTTATTTTGGAAATTTAATTAATAAAGTATGTTATATTAAAAAAAAATTCGCATTTAATGTCAAAGTTCTAATATTGCTTCAAGAATGTAATTGTCCTTAATACCTTATAATTAAGTTAAAATAGAAATTAAATCAGAAGGGTATAATAGAAAGTTAGTGGGGATATTCTTTAATAGATAGTTATTAGATTTTTCTTCCAAAATCTAATGTATCTCAAAACGGAATTCAATGAATGAAATGGTTACGAAGGATTTTATAAATTTTCACCATTGATAATAGTCCTAAACTAGGTGAAAGTCTATCCTCCTTTTTCCTATTAATAATACTCTAATCGTGTATTTATATGTACATGTACATATAGTTACTCTATCAACTTAGTAAATAGATATGTCTGGATATTCCGGGTAAGGATTAGCTGACTTTAGGACGCGAAAGGCAGATAATTTTCTCTCTTTCTCTTATTTTTTATAAAACTCCAACAAATTGCCTAAAATCACGTAAAGGTAGGGAAGGCAAAGTTACCCAATCCTTTTCCGGATATCACACCATATATGACCAGTAAACAAAATTACCTAGTCAAACTAAAACCATATATGACTAGAGCTGTCAAATAAGTCCAATATTTAAAGACCCCTATTATTTAGCCCCAATAAAGCCCTAATATATCAAGCCCTCTACTAATATGATTTTTTTTAGGCCCCATAATTTTAGACCCCTTAATTATTATATTATTTTTGAACCCTATTAAGAGGGCCTGATTTTATTAAACATATTTCACTGTATTGTACTGTATTTTTTCCTTGTTGCGTTCTACAGTGCTTTGGTTGTTCTTAGATTTTCTCCTAATGTTGTTGTGTATGCTATGGACGTTACATTGGTTTGTTTCTTCTTTCTTTCGTTAAGTTACTGTTTTTATTGGAATTGGAATATATTTTCGTACTGTTGTAATTCATGAATTTCTGTCATAGTCATCATCAGTATTTTAGTAACTATTTATAGGGTATGTTTATTGGATCTATTTAGAAGCTTATAATGAGAAGACAAAATTCGATTCAAACTTGATCTTAATTCAACAAATAATTAAGCAATACCATATTTTTGTTGAAAAAATTAAATTTTTAATTTTTTAAGTTTTAGATTTTTTTTTTACTTTTTTTTCTTTAAAAATATTTATTTAAAAGTTATTTTTAATTTTTCGATTTATTTTATTTTATTTTATAAAATTAATTTTTAATTATTTTTTGGGGCCTTTAGGCCCCCTTTTAAATTTTGGACCCTTCTAACTTTGGGCCCTATGAATTTGAGGGCTTATTATACTTAAACATTTTTAGGCCCTCTTATTATAGGGGCTAGGGCCTAAATTAATTGGCCTCTTAAATTGACACCTCTATATATGACCGGTAAACAAAATTACCTAGTCAAACTAAAACCTACAAATTAAAATGGATTTGTATTCATGTTTATATATCACACCATCTATGACTAGTATACAAAATTGAGAAAAGCTATGCTTACATCCACTTTTGACGTATACACCGTATTTTCTAATATATATTTTATTATATTGGAATATGTACAAGACTTGTTTGCTATGTAGTATAAATCCGGTTGTCATATACGGTGTAAAACTAGTGTCACAATAGCATTTTTCTACAAAATTAACTAATCAAATAAAGTACAAATTAAAATGGATTTGTATTAGTTTTTATGAATTTACATTTATATAATTTACATTTTTTTAAATTGTGTAAAACAAGATTAAATTGTGTAAATCTCCTAAAAAAAATACCAATTTGAGTCACGGCAAATTTAGATTTTGAATGGGAAATGTAATGCCCTTAGATACACGTTCGAAGGCTTGTTTTTCAGACCCAATTTGTAAAAACTGTATATTTTGGAAAATTTTATTTTCTTACAAAAATAATTAGTTTACAAACTTTCATCCATTTGTTAATAATAATATTTATAAAAAAAAAATATCTAAACACCGAATAATTGTTTTTAATATTTTATCTTAAAAATTAGTTTTGATAAACCCATTTGAAAAGAAATTTATCAATTATATATTTAGTAATAAAATACATGTAATGTAACAACCAACGGACTCTTAAATGGGATCACGAAAAGCAGGAAACAGGAACACCCCTCGACAGTTACACAAACAGAGGCAGAGATGGGTCATTAAAATCCTGTATTTTCTTTTTCTTATAATTCTTTCTTCCAAGGGAAAGAATCAACCACTTTCCAGGTAAGAAATATTAGTGAGGTCTTGCTTTCCATCCAAACAAAAATCTGTACACTGTTTACAGTATAAAAGGGGGGAAACACATGAGCAAATCTACTGTAAGCATTCCTGTAATAAGATATGTGGTGTTATAATTAGCAAACCGGACGGAATTGTACTTAACCATCAATCAAGAAAGTATTTGGCCCCAACTTCTACTGATCCTGTAGCCACAGCTGCTTCGGCTATTTTAATCAACATTGCAGCCTTATAGGTTGCCATATCTGCATTTTCAGCGAGAGCCTGAGCCCTTTTGCGTTTTTGAATGGCTATTTCCATGGATGCGTTTGCTGAGGCTTTAGCTTCTTCAAGCCTAACCATTGCATTCTCTTCCAATGCCTCTTGTTCAGCTGCAAATGCTGAAAAATCATACACGAGACGAGACAAACTTTTAACATCACTCCTTACAAACAATATTAATATAGTCCATATAAATTAAAAACAGATGATGAGTCCATATCCCATAAACCCCAACACCAGAATTATTACAGTTTCTAGTACTTAATTCTTCTGAATACATCACATACTTGTAGAACTCTGAGCAAGTTATGAGATTCTAAGCATAGAAGTTGGTATTTGAAGAATACAGAAATGCAATTACAAGATATAGGAACGTCAAATGAAATCATAAAAAAGGGGAAATTTCCTAATATATCCAATTTAAAAAATTCAACATACCAAGATGCTGGGACATTTGTATTGCATGATGAGCAGAAAGTATAAAATTACCTCTCAGCAGACTTGGCTGGGAGCTTCTGCCAAACTGACCTGGCTGCCTCTTAAATGACCTCTTCTTTCGCAGCATAGGCTTCGGAATTAGTGATGCTCTCTTTAATTGATGATTCTGACAAATAACCACATCAACTAGATTAGAGGGATGCAGTACAGTACTTTACAACAACACTACCACCTCAGAATTATTAGTATTTATTTTGCAAAACAAAATGATACAGAAAGCTATCTAGATGTGTTCAAAGTTAAATGATAGAGGCATAGGTATCAAACAACATAAAGTCATAAACTGTGTTATTTCTGGTGTTGTGGCTGCTACAGCACTGGAAATTACATCAAGTCATGGGCACAACATTCAAAATTCAAAAATCTTTCAACTTAAACCAAAATGACCTAGACATTTATTTTGGATGAATTGAATTGGATTTCCATCCCTCTTTACGCTTGAGAGAAAAGACTTGGAGAAATAATCACCACTTCTTTTTATAGTCCTCACTCTGGTTGAAATGAGAACCATGATCACAACATGACCTACTGTGCGCCAGTGTCACTCCAAGATGTTTATATTGGCTGGACTGAAAAAATAATATATATTCCATCGTTGTGGATCACTAGAGGTTCTCATTTCAAGTATAATCTAACAAGAAGAAACATAACTGTCACAAAGGAGCACAAGGGACTATAAGAAGCATATTGAAAGTGAACTAAACTATGTTAGCAAAAACAAAGGCAACCAAGAAACATTGTGCTGGGACATGGGAAGAGATAAAAACTAGATAATAAAACATGACACGCACACATTATGACAATTACATGATGGTAAATTTACCTGAAAAATCCTAATCAGCAAAGAGCGTTTTTGCTTCCGTTTTCTCATCCAATAGGTATATACAGCTTCTATAACTTCCTTGCTACCAAGATTCTGACAACTACTAACCGCAGATTTTACATCAAAGGAATCTTCTGGATTACAATAATAAACCTTCTCAAAAGCATCAATCATTAACTCAAAACTATCCTCTGAAACGCGCTCTTGCAACTCAATATTGAGCTTGCTCAGCCATTCTTCATCATCAGAATCCATGTCATAATTTGCAGTCTTTCTTGCCATTGCTCTAGTTACCTCATTACCATGCACAGATATATAAGCAGCTGGTATCTGAAAGATAAAATTGTCACTTTCAGCATAGGATGTGACCCCATGCACGCTTGGTACTGGAATAAATTTAGCAACAGGAGCAGGGATATTTCGATCAAAACACTGCTTATAAAGGGCTTTAAAGAGAGACCAGTCCTGGCGGTTGGTAAACTCCAGCTTCCAACCATTATCTAATGAAAACATTGTTGCATTGGTGAACCGGCTGAAAGACCAAGATGGCATCACTTTTTCAGCTTTGAAGGTGTACCTTGTTAATCCATCTTTCTTTACAGTGAGAAGCCATTCTCTGGAAGCAGACACCTCTAAAGTGACACCTGCTCCATCTTCCCTGTAACACCGGTCCGACTCTATAACCAATATGTTTGCAGAACAGAAAGAAGACTCTACACTTTGTGTAGAATCTACTATGGTAGAACTTGCTTCTTTCAAGCTTCCAGCGGTATTCCCATTGGTTAAACTTCTCAGCCTCATGCTAGAGGTTATACCAGACAACTGGCTGTTGCATTTTTTACCACCCACTAAATTCGAAGCTGCTGCTCGATTACTTCTGCGTAAAGTCATGGTTAAAGGACTATTAGCTTTCCTTTTCCTGAGTGAACTCCTCCTCTTCTGAATGCCTCTAGAGCCCATATGACTTCTAAACTGTCCATTACGACTACGGGCTTGCCTGGTGCCCTTGGCAGGAGAAGGTATGGATAAACTGCCATTGATTTCAATAACATCAGGAATAACAGTTTCACCCTCAGAAGGTTCTCTTTCAACAGTATCAAACGAAATCTGTAGTTTATCATTGTATTCTGGGAAATCAATTACCTTCATATCATCCCCATCTTCATTATGTGCATTTATTTGACTATTTACAATAAAAAACGACCTAAAGAGAAAATCTAAATGCATTGCCGAATACATATACTCAAAATAAACAGGAACAGCAGAAAAGTCTACTGATAACAATGGAATAAACTGTGTGATCCCAAAAAAACGGCAGATTCCAGTTCTGGCAGGAGGAGAACCCTGTATGTTGGTTAAAAAATATATCAAAGAAGTTCATGTAACAATGACACTGTATGAATTTTTCTCAAATTAAACCATAACAATAAGTAAATTCAATTCAATAAATCTAGTTTGTAAGGTAGACAGATAAATAAGGGAAATGCAGATGAGCAATATCAGAAAAATATATACCTGCAGAAACTTTACACCCTGCGAATCAAAGGCAGCATGAATTGGTTCAGACATAAAAAAGGCCAAAAGCGCAGGTAATGTAACTGTGACCCTTTTCATGTACCTTAACACAGAGACCAACAAAGACGAAAATCTACCATTTTTTCTAGCACATGGATTCACAACAACAGAAAGCACACTGCCCACGCCACTCTCAAACGTTTCTTCTCTTTTCTTTCTATAACTTTCCAATCTTGAAGAACGGGAAGTCCTTCTCCGCTTTCTACTATACACAATACCATACATCCTGTCAATCTTGTCACCATCCCGACCCCTCTTCACTTTTCCTACCGCCCTTTGGCCTTCATCCGTCTTTTGGGTCACGGCCTTTTCCTTAGATGGAAGTGGCTGCTTCGGCCAATCGTCTCCTACGTTCCCTCTCTTGGTCTTTTCTTCGACTGATTGTTCTGGAAATAACCGTCTACCGGACCGGAGAACCCGACCCGAGTCGGATCCCTTCATAACAACTCCAAATGCTATAGTAGACCGCTTCATACCGGCCGCCGGCATTGCCGTACGGTTCTTTTTGAGAAATTGAGTGGAAGCACAAAAAACGAGGACGAAGAAAACCGGAATTGAACCGGATTAATCTTTTCTGTTTCTCACATAGAATCAAGAATCATCGTTACTCTGAACGACGATCGCGTCTAGTATAAAAGAAACATACAAAAAAAAATTAAAAAGAGGAATCGGGTGAATAGTGAGAGAGAAAAAGATTGTAAAAATCGAACCTTAAACAAAAAGAAAGACGATAAATCGGAACGAAAGCGCAAAGAGTGAGATCAGAGGGGAAAGAACGTGCGATGAAGATTGAGAGAGTTTGAGTGCTTTGGCTTACTAGGGTTTATGATGAAAAAACTGCAGATTGACAGAGAAAAAGGGAGAGAGAGAGAGAGAGAGTGTGTGTTTTGAGTATTTTCAGTAGAGGGAGAAAGTGGAGGGAGGCGTCGGATTGAAAAGGTGGACGGTTAGGATTAGTTGAGCGCGCAATCCAAAGGGTCGGTCTTGTTCCAAAAGAAAAGAGCGTTTTTCTTGTTTCCCAAGACAGCGTAAAGAAAGAAGAGGGAGAGTGGAGAGTCGATATCTTTAGGAAACGTAATAGCGGCCAAAGGTAGCTTAGTGGAAAGACAGGTTTAGCCTTTAAATATTCATACCCTATTGGCCTATTCTATGATGATTTTTAGATGACTATTTTTTTTTTTAAATACTTAAATAATCCCTCGGTAACTTATAAAAAATAATTTTTTTTTTAATATCTTTTTTTTCTCTTAACTTTTACTTTATCCCTTAAATAAAAAAATTACATAATTATCCATTAAGTTAGTACTTTGTTACACATTTATATAATTTTGGTTCGGATATCAATAAATAAACTAACAAACTTATATCATTTTAAGATTAATTGCTAGTTTTTATTTTATTTTTGTATCATTATGAATTTTACTAGATTATACGATAAGGTTCATTAAAAAGATTATAATTGAAAAAATTATTTATAAAAAAAATTGGGTTAAATATTTTTAGGTCCCTATAAATATCTCATTTTTTGAAATTGGTTCCTCTAAATATTTTCTTCAAACATTGGTCTTCCAAAACTTTTTCGTTTCGCAATCTAGTTCCTCCCGTTAGTTTGAACTAACGGAGACTGATGTGACAAGTCATGTGTGCGTAATTTATTTGTCATGGTGTAAATTAAGTGATCCACGTGTGAATTCCTTGCAGAGTATTTGTAGTCAAACATACCCTTCAATTTCGTTCAAACCCTAATTCTCATCTTCATACAGAAATCGTATTCTAGGGTTCATATGCTCTCTTCATCTTTTCTCTATTTTTCGACAATTCTTCCCCAAATTCTTCTTCTTCTTCCAATTCATCATGTCGTCTTCATCTAGGGTAAGTAATTTCGGGTCATAACAATCCATCATTGCCACCAACAGTGAAGGGAAAAAGTGTGGATGCAAAGGTACTTTGATTGCATTCATGTGCAAGAAGGGAAAGAATAATGGGAGATTGTTCTGGAGATGCCCATTTTGGAAGAACGCGAGAACGTGTAATATGTTCGTCTGGGATGATGAGTATGGCTTAAGGAAGGAAGATTGCAAAGTTTTGGAGTCTGAATGCAACAATGATGAGAGAGATATGCAGTTTGTCGATACGTTTAAGGAACTTTATGAAGCATCATTGAAGAAGAACACCAGGTTGAAGATGAACTTAAAGAAGGAGGAATTATTTGGAAAGTTCAAGACCATATGTGTTATAATTTCAATGTTGGTCAACATGTATTTTGTTCTTAGATGCAAATATTAATGTTGTTTTGTTTCGAACAACTGATGTTTAGGTACTAAAGTTAAGTTGTAATGTTTAGGTAGTATGTAATGTTTAGGTACTATGCAATGTTTAGGTACTAAAGTCAAGTTTTAATGTTTAGGTAGTATGTAATGTTTAGGTACTATGTAATGTTTTGGTGTTATGTAACATAATTTGGTATGTTGGTTTGTTATGAACAAGTATTCCCTTTTGCAGCATGTGTTTCTATTTTGATATACAAATTTGAGTTAAGTTGTTGATTTGAAATACAAAGGCGTACATTAAAGCTTAATTACATCAAAAGACAGAATTTCTTTTGGTCTGTTATGGTACAGATTTTGTTAAACTAGTAAGATTACATCAAAACACCAAAACAGTTATATCAGAAGATACATCTAATTCATTACACCAGAAGAAGTACATTAAAAGTGCATTACATCAGAAGTGCATTACATCAAAATATCATAATTGTTTAACATCAAGTATTAATCAACTAGTGCATTACATCTGAATCCAAAACCAAAAAAAGCACTTCACACCAGAATTGTTTCATAAATACTTTTTAAAAAAAACAAAGATCATGGTTCTCCACTTCATTCAGTTTTTCCCTTGCTTGTGCACTCTTCTTCTTCTATCACCAGTGGATCATCAGGTTCTTTTCCCGGGCCCGGTATGTTCTTGGACTTTAAAGTCCTTAACCTCTCATTGTGCCTTTTTTCAGGTAACACATTGCTTCTAAATTTGTACATGCTTTGTATCCTATGTTTGATTGGTTCACTGCTGGATGGCCTTGACAGAGTTGTTCTTATTCCTGGTGGTTTGAAAGGAGTAACTCTAAACACTTTTGGTTGTTTCCCAAAAAAGACTCTTACTCCACTAGGCTTGGATGGTGATTTGATAGATGATTTGAGAGGTGACTTATCAATTCTCAGAGGTTGAATGCCCAATACTCCATCACCTTTTAGTAGGGCATCCATGGTCTCATCCAATGTTGTGGGGTTTTGCATCACAATTGGTTTTGGTTCAGGATCATCATTTGTTTGATTCTCAGTTGGCTCTACTTCATTCATAGTTGCATCTGCTTCATTCATAGTTGGTTCCTTCAAATTTGGTTTTACATTCACAGTTGGTTCCTTCACAGTGGGCTTTTCATTATCATTCACAACATGTTCCATCACAGTAGGCTTTTCAGTATCATTCACAATAGATTCATTCACAATAGGCTTTTCATTCACAATAGGTTCATTCATAGTAGGACCTAATTCATGTGCAAATGGTTCAGGATCCTGCAGAATTGGTGTTACCTTTGAAGTTAAATTCTTTTTTGCTAACCCTTGAATTCTTTTGACAGTACCTCTGCTAGTTGATGCTCCAATGCTAGATGGTGATCCCTTTGCCTTTTTGGTATCATTGTTTATGGAGCCCTTGGGCCTCCCCTACAACACATATGATATTACCATTAGAATACACTTAAATTATCATTAGACTTAAAAAATTCATTACATCAACATTAGTATTACCTTTTTTTATGCCACATTTGGAGGTACATTAGCCTGACTAGCTTGTGTAGGTATGCCTTGAGAAGCTTGGGCAGGAATGTCTTCTACATTAGCATATGCATTAGCCTGACCTGTCAGTGACTTTGCTTCTACTTCTTGTTTCAATTTCTTGCAAGTCCTCTTATTATGTCCCAATTGAAAACAAAATTTGCATCTATGACTAGTGTTTGTTCTTTGCCACTTAGTTTGTGCAACTTCATCCAATTCCCTCCTTCTCAATTTCTTAGGTCTACCTGGACCACGTTTAAACCTAGGTGGAAGCATGATTTCATTATCAGTTCTAGGCCACTTGTTTTGTCCATTCAATGGAGTTATGATCTCACCATAGCAGGCCTGATAAGTGCTCTTGTGATAGCATTTGTCTACATACTTTAAATGGTCATCAACCTTCCTATATATTGCAGCTACAACATACCTATATGAAATACCTACAAGCTCCCAATAATTACAAGAACATGTCTGTTTCTCTAAGTCCACAACAAAACTATCAGTAAAAAACACATGAGTGACCTGAAATGTCAACCTATTAGCATATGTTGTCGTCTAGCTAGCACGCTTCTCTATCTCCCTATCCAACCTCCTTAAGGGTTTTGTCACGATCATTACCTTATAAGCCTCTACCTTTTCCCTAAGTGTAGCAAACCTTCCCATTAGATAATTTCTAATCCACTCCAACATTGTTATGATAGGTTTGTCTCTTTGTAATAAAATTGTTGCATTGAATGAATCACTAAAATTATTCATTAAGACATCACATTTTGAAAAAATAGGAAAGGCGTGCTTACACCATTTGTTCTTGGGAATTGCTTCAATCCAATCATATGCTTCCAAACTGATCTCTTTGATCATTTACATCTTAGCCCGATGTGCTTCAAAATAGGTTGCTTTTGCACCAGCCATCATGAGACCTCTATACAAGGTGCCACCTCCAAATTTCTTCTTAAAGTTTGCATAAAGGTGTCTCAAGCAAAACCTATGCTCATATGCTAAATACTCCTCTTCAAAAACCTGGACCAGACTCTGTTTGAGCAGCCAAAATCAGTAAGACTACCTTTTGTAAATGCTATGAAATAACAATGTGTAACACCCCAAAATTTGCCCTCTCATTTGCATATCATAAAGCATAGCATATAGTATACATAACATCGCATTCATTAGCATAGAAAAATGAAGCATAGCATAGAGCATGGCAGTGATTTCAGTTCAGTGTGGTTGTTCAGTTTGCGATTCGATTCAGATGGACGTTTGACCTAATCTTGGTCAAATTGTCAGAATTGCTTTAATTGCAAGTTATCTGCTCCAGTGGCTATTTCTCAGACAGGACATATTCAAAGTTCAAGTTGTGATGTGCTGAAGTCTTCAGATTCTCAAGTTGTGGTTCCTAAGAAGTTTCAGGCCAGATCGTTTGGGTTGAAGTGATCATTAATTCATCTGCGACTTATTTGTGGAATTGTTTTTCTCAGCATGTATCTGAATAATCAGGGAAAGTTTCAAGTGATTCAAGTGGATGTGGCTTAAGTGGCAAGGTTCAAGTTGTTTAGTGGTTCAGGATTGGCTATATTCATCCATTATCCATTTTTCGGTTAAACCATCATATTTCCAATTTCTATTCAATGCCCATTTTCTTCCATTTTCTATTGATCATCCGATTCAATTTTTTTAAGTTCAATTACCAAATTATCATTTTTAACCAATTTCTAGATTTCCCATTTTTATAGTCATTACCATTTTTATTCCCATATTTTCATCAATGTCCATTTTTATCTTGGTTCATAAGTCTTAATAAGCCCTCATTATAGTCCATTCTACTAATTTGATCTTAAAGAAGCCCATTGGCCCACATTATAATTTTTTGCAAAAAAATAGAACAAGCCATTTTGGCTATGAAATTTCCAGCGACACCTACAACCCAGACTCCAAACAATTACCAGTTTCAACTTTTCCGATAATCACCCACAAGGCACTTTTCTAGCAAAACTTCATCTTATCACAACGAGCACCAAGTCATCATGAAAAACGCACAAAAATGTATAAAAAAAGCGCAATGAATAGGTAGAATGCAAGAAACACACACACATTATGTACTCTTCCAAAATGCAACATCTAATTACTCAAAATGCAGTGGAGAAAAGGATAGAAAAATAAAAAAAAATCAGCAAAAGAAAAAATAACAGATTGAAAAAAAGGGAGAAGTTTGTTACAAAGAAAAATCACTCTTCACATCATGAGAGGATAACAGAATTTCATCACAATATAGAAGAAATAGAGAAAAATAATCTCTCGTGACTCTTCTTCACCACCAGCATCACATAATTCATCGATCTTCTTCACAGAAATCAAAAACGGAATCGATCACCATAATTGATACTTTTCTTCATGACCAAAAGCAAAACCGATTCACTATTCTTCATGAGATAACATCACCTTCATCAATGACAAATGGAGTTCGCTTTTCCACAAACCGAATTTCTCGTCGTTATTCTTCATCATCATTCTTGAATCAAAACAAGAACAAAGTCTTCATCACTCTTCAAGCCGATAACGGCCCATAACAATAAGCTTTATCATCATCATCAAGAACTGTATTCATCACCAACTTCATCAAAGCAAACCTGTATCTTCGTCGTTCTTTAGTGAACCGATCAAAATGAGTCAATTTCGTAGCTTATCATAAATCGCGGCGTCATCTTCACCATACCTTCATCAATCATCAAGTTTATAATCAGATTCACGAAGTAAATAAGAAGGAGAGTTCAAGAAAATTCGTAATCAAATCTTACCGCAACTTCATTCTTCACATATTCGATTGACATGTGCATTTACCTGAACTCCTTGAAATGTAATTGCATGTTGCGTATCGTGTGTTGATTTTCATTAATCTTGTTTTCGTTTATGTCGATCTGTTGGTTTGGTTGAGAGTTTGGTTTTTTTTTATCGCAAGTTCATGTTAAGGTTGGCGATTAGGTTAGGGTTGGCGTTTACAGTTGAGTGTTGGGAGGATGAACGGCGGTGGTCGGCGGCGGTTTAGGGGAAGATGGAGATGTGTTAGAGAGCAACGCATATAGGTTATCTTGAGAGTGGTAGTTTTGTTTGTGATGTTAATTGAGTTTTGTTTCTGATTTTAATTGAATTGTTTTTATTGGATTTTATGATGAGAGAGTGAGGACAACGAGAGGATAAGGAAGTGTAGACACCCTAAATTTGCCCTCTGGCTTTTGTATCTTTTTCAGCTTCTCGTTTGCATATCATACACATTTTTGCATACCATTTGCATGTGCATAAGGCATGGGATCAGCATCTTCTGAAGAGTTAAGGTTTCAAGTCATCATTTGCAGATTATCAGAAGAATTCAAGGCTTTGGCTTGCAGCCGTCAATGGAATCTCCTCATGTAGCTGGATTAGGGCTTATTTCCCTGATAAGGATTTCAAGTATAAAAACTATTCACCATTTCATTTGGCTCGTCATCATGGATTTCTGCTTCATCAGGGCTATTTCTCAGGCAGTGAGTGCTCAAAGTCAAGTTGTGGCGGGATGAGTTTGTCAGGTCATCAAGTTGTAGTTTATGAGAAGTTTTGAGCCAATTTGTCTTTTCGTTTGTTCATTAGCGGTCCATTTATGGATTTATTTTCCCGGAGATTGATTTTGACAGATTTAAGGTGATTCAAGACTTATTTGGCCACGACTTCAGAGGACGATTAGCTCAGATGGTTGTTTGCTTCGGTTACGAATTGTTCAGTTGTTAGTGTGCTTCATTGCTTTTACCTGAAGTGTGTGGAATAGTGCAAGTGGTTTCGTGGTTGTGTGCATGTTGGTGGTTGTCGGTCCATTCCATAGAAGATCAATTCATACCCATTTCTTTCTTATCCATTTCTCAAGTTCATTCGTTATCCGAATTTTCTCATTATTCATATTCCATCCGATTAATTCTTTTATCCAATAACCATTACCTTTATTTTCTGATATCCATAAATTCATCTTATCCATATGATATCCATATACCATTTTTTCCTAACCATTTCACATACCCCAATCTCATTTGTAAAATCCATTTATTTGTCCATATTAAAAAAAAACTTTAAACATTTTTGTCCAAATATCCATCTAAATATCCATTAACCTTTTTCTCTTTATCCATTTATATACCAATTTCCATCTTTTAATATTCATTTTTCATCTTCCATTTCTATTATTAATTCCATTTATCCATATTAAACTATATTCACATTTTCTAAATACATTCTCATATCCAATTAACCATTTTTTTTAATCCACTTACCCATCACCAATTAAATTCATTTCTAATTTACATTGTCCATTTTATAAAAGAAAAAAACAATATTTTACAAAAAAAAATTTGTCATTACAAAAGAGCCATATCATTCTTGAGGCCAAAGCCCATTAGGAAATAGAGATAGAACTTGAGTTGACCTAGATATAAAAGAACCAAAAAAAACTCAAAACAGCAGACAACCTCCTCTCACCAATACCTCAGCCGCAAATTTTTCCTCAACTCACAACAAAAGAACTTCCAACACACCATCGAATCTCCATAACTCCTTAACCTCACCTGCACAAAACAACAACAATCCATAACCATTTCAGATTCTGGATTCATCAACTTAAACAAAAAAAAACAAAAAAAAAACTTTTCATCACACAACAGAAGACACACACGCCGCACCAAGCACCTTCCCATTTCCTTCATCACTCTCAGCTCACACCTTCAAAAAAAGCCCTCTTCACGTACCATTCTTTTTTTCCATACACTCAGTTTTCATCACTCAACACACAGCCTGCATATTTTTTTCACTCCTACACGCATATACCAAGCCAACATCTCAACAACTCTAACAACTCAAAATTACTCCTCCATCACCGTAACACCCTTCAACCTTCCACGAACCTCTTCATTCCTCCACCCTTATCCCTCAACAATACACAAACCACCAATATCACAGATCGGAAAAATTGAAGAAATCAGAACAATGGAGATGAAGTGAAGCCGAGAGACTCGCACCACAAACTGATCGACCACGACCAAACCAGCACCACCAAGCAATTGACGCGCAATAGAACTCGCCGAGATCTATGATGAAGATGCAAAACCAAATCGAGAGATACTTTGGGGTCTTCTTCGATTGCTAATCACCGTCAAATACATCTCCACTTGTACCCTCGGTTCACCGCCCCCGCTTCTCTCATCGCCACCTTTGGAGAGCTATCTCCACCGTTGGAGAGCTATAGCTATCGTCGGAGGCATTCATCGCCGCCGCTGGAGAGTTCGGATTTTTTCCGCCGAGTTCCCTGTTGAAGGAGGAGCGTATCGTGTTGGCTTTTGTTGGTTTTCAGATTGCTTTATCTTTTATGAACTTTGCTTTTTCCTTTTATTTTGTTCTAGCTGCATGTGAGCTTGCGAGACGGCGTTTCTTGAGTGATCCCGTGGCAATGTAGGAGCTCACAAGTTATGGAGGGCCCGTGTGGAGTTTCATTTCCTCCCCTTGGATTTCGCTGCATTCTTCCAGACTGATGTTTGTGTGGGCTTCTAGGCCCACTTATTTGTTTAAGTTCTTGCCCACCATTTCCAAGTGCAGCCCACAATTCAGTGACTAACCCCCCTCTTCTTGTTTTTTTTCTTTTGTTTGTATTTTAATTTTTGATTAATAAATGTTTTAGTATAGTTAAATATAATTTGGTTATATTAATATATTTGAGTCTATTATTTTATTAGAATTTTGAGTTTATTAATTTTAATATAGTTTTTTTTCCTGTTAATTATTAATATTTGTTAATGTTTTTAGTTTAGGTTTCTATTAGAGTTTTATAGATTCGATTTAGTATTTTTGTTTATTTTGGTTTAATTAAATAATATTTTTGTCTAATTCTGGTCTTAGTTTTCTAGTGGATGGTTTTGTAGGTTTCTTGATGAAGGATAATGTGTGGATGACTTTGTGACTAATTCTTCCGCAATTTTGTTTGAGACTAATGGGACCTCTGGACATTAATTGAACTTAGACTTCGGTTTTGCGCGGACTAACTCTTGGTTATAATTCTGAATGTTGGATTTTTGTAACTGACATTTGTTTGATTTCCCGATAAATGACACTTGTACTTGGTTGCTGAATCTACTGTGAGCTCGACATACTTATTTCCTGATTTTCTTTTGCGCATATTGAAGAGGCAACGGACCTTCTCCGTTAGGTAACACTGAGGCCTGATTTTATTACTGCATGCTGTTGCATCTGGAAGTCCTACTGGTGTAGGCTCTGTTTGTGCATCGTTCATTTATTCCATCCGCATTCTTTTCTCCTTATCTTATTCATCCATTTCTTCTTATTCATATCAATTCTTCTTTCTCATCTTCTTTTATTTAGTTTGAGGTGTGCTCAGGCCACCATGGAGCTTCTCCTTTCTCTTCTTTTTTCTTCTCCTTCATTAGGATAGTGAGCCTCACTAACCTAGGACCATCCGAGCATGTGAATATTTTGATTAGTCTCCCCACTTAGCTTTCACCTTTGTGTCTCTCTGAGTCTTCTCTTCTCACCTCATAATCAGGGACTAAACCCTAAAGGCTTTAAGGCTTTGTGATTAAGCTTATGCCTGCATCCTTCTATTAGGATGGAGTGTATAACTTTAATCCTAAGTGTTAAACCCTTAATGTGTTTAAATCCTTCAATCAATCCACTTAATAACTACCAAGACATCACATTTGTAACTTGGGCCTTGCATTAGGGTTCTAATTCTTCCTTAATTGGTTAAGAAGGACTAACCCTAGTGTTAATGGACAAGTCCCCCTCAAGTTGTCTTACAAACCCTAAAAATTACTTCATCATCATATCATTAAATAAAATCCACTTAATCAAAGGCTTGTTTTGTCATGAGTTTAATCCCTAATCATGGATTAAGTTGAGGAGCTTTCCTCAGCTTAAGCATTCTCATCTATTATCCTTCTATTAGGATGGTGTAATGAGTCTGTTTAATCCTTGATTATGGCTTAACCTCATTACTCAACACTAAACAAAAACAACAAAAACATCTAAATAATCACAAGTAGGTTAATGATCTTAATCCTGCATCAAAGGTGATTAAGTGTGAGAATCTGACTTCACACTCAAGGTATTCTCATTACCCCTAATCAGAGGGAGGATGTGATGAGTTTACTAAATCCATTGGTCTAGGCTTAAGCTCATTAACTTATGACAAACTTCAAAAAGCAATAAAAGACTGAAAACACAAAAACAAACAATAATCGTCTCCTCCGGGATTCTTCTCTCATCTTATTCACTCACAACCGAGAACTTGCTTCTTCCGTCTAATGCAAGACAGTTTGCACCTGAGCCAGACAGGTCATACACTTGAGCATAGACAAGCAAGCAGTTCATCGGTCAATTCACCTTTCAGTCTCTTTGGGTTGAACTACGGTGTTCTGACTTCCTCATTGCACGAGAGGATACGTAGGCATAACTTAACAGTTATCGAACAAAAGTCTCTGTATATTCCCCCTCCTTCCAGCATTTTTTCTCTTAGCCTCATTATCATGAGCTTTTCATTCCTGTTCTTACACTGACACTGTACATTTACACACTTCACACTTCTTTTACACTGACACCTGTACATCCTTTTCCAGCTCTTTTATACACAGATTGCACTGACACTACCCCTCTAAAACACAAATCTTTTAAGCGTGGATCCCGTCGAGTACGACGGACAATCTGGGTGCTAATACCTTCCCAGGTTGTAACCAACCCCCTTTCTCAGTCTCTCTGGTTCGCAACCGTCTTATCCATCTTTTCTAGGTCTATGCAGCATTGCCTTTCCTCCGGGATAAAAATGCCTAGTTGGCAACTCTTTTCTTTTCCAGTGAGTTCACCGCTGTGTGTTCTCATTGTCCCTTTCGCCGACCGTTCGCGTCTGTACCTTTATCTGGGCCATTCCCATTTATCGGGAGCGACAACTTGGCGACTCTGCTGGGGAAACCTTTATACTGTAACCAGGGCTTCTGGTTCTTTTTGTGGGTTCCTCCCAGCGCTTGTTTGATTTGTGTTTACTGGGGTATTATGTGCTATTTGTGTTTGTATATTTGTTTTGTTTATTGCTTTATGTACAGTTATTTATTGCTTTCTTTACAGCTTTACATATATCATACTGTCATACTGTGTTTGGCTGGATCTGGTCTTGCTTTGGTGGGTGGGGTTCTACTGAGAGTTAAGGTCCTATACCTGGGACCTGAGTGACACCTAGGCTAGAGTGGTTCATGTTCTTTCCCATTCCATTTCGGTCTGGTGCGGGAATATGAAACACGGTTCAGATGTGGGTTTCTTCTTGAGAACTTTGTGCTACATATTTCCTGTAGTGCTAGGGCTATCTGGGAAGCCTGCTAAGTCTGGATGACCTTTATTATGACCTTCAGAAACTAAGGAGAATTAGAGGAGGATTTTTTATGGTTATTGTAAACACTGTACCTCCGGGTTAGAAGTGTTTACACTTCTCATAACTGATCCAAGTCTGAGGATCCTTGTTTTAGAACACTACCTGTGAGGGGGTTGGGCTGTTTACAGGTTTGCAGGAACCCTTGACCTCAACATACCCTCATTACCAGTACAATTGTTTGATCCGGTCACTATGATCCTGAAGTTATTGACCTCTGGTTTTCAGTTACTATTTCGGGTTGCTATACAGAGATCTTGTGGTTACAGACACTTGATTCTTGGTTCAGCATTCCAGATTCCAGGCAGTTTCCAGCTGTGATCCCATGTCTTTGCATCTTTTGCATTATCATATTGCATTTTGCATTTGCATTTGCATTGCATCTTCCTTCTTCCAGAGAGCTTATCCTTCCTCTTTTGTCCATGACCAGCCAGCTGATTTCCCGGTACTCAGTTTGAACAAGTGTTAACTGTTGGAAGACGACAGAGTGTGTGAAGCTAGACTGAACAGTGTCAAGAGGTAAAGGGTCAGATTGGAAGCCGTCAGTAGCTATGTCTGAGAACAACCGTCAGAATGTTGATTTTCCACCTGGTTTCACTTCAATGACCAATCCTTTGTATGGTCTTTCTCCTGATGATGATTTTCTGCAAGTGAACAATCTTGCTCAAGCTCAGCCTGCACAGACCCCGATCGTGAATCATAATGTACCTGAACCATCTGCCGTCCGAGGTGGACCTTCATCTTTTTCTGATACTACAGATTATCAGAGTTTTGCCTTCCCTATGCCAGATTTCCAAGGGGCAATCCCTCTTGTGAAAACCAAGGATCCACAAGTTATTGATCCTGCTGAAAGATTTCGTGTGTTGGACGAGCGACTCAAAGCCTTAGCGGATCCTGATGCCTTCGGTTTTGATGCTCTAACCCTGTGTTTGGTGCCTGGTCTTGTCATTCCTCCAGATTTCAAAACTCCGAAGTTTGAGAAATACACTGGTGTTAGTTGCCCGAAGCGTCATTTGGTGATGTTCTGTAGAAAAATGACTTCTTATGCCTGCAATGATAATTTGATGATTCACTGTTTTCAGGACAGTTTAAGTGGGGCATCTTTAAGTTGGTACATGGATTTGGAAAGCAATCATATCCGATCTTGGAATGATTTATCCAGAGCTTTCGTAAAGCAATACCAGTACAATATGGACGTGGCGCCCAATCGCACGCACTTGCAGAGCCTATCCCAGAGGAGTGGTGAATCTTTCAGAGAATATGCACAGCGGTGGAGAGAATTGGCAGCCCAAGTGCAACCACCACTTTCAGACAGAGAATTAATTGACCTGTTCGTGGGCACCTTGCAGGGTCCTTACTTGGAAAGAATGAGTAGCATTGGGATGACAAGCTTCTCTGATTTGATGATAGTTGGAGTACGCATTGAGAGCCTGCTCAAAAGTGGAAAGATCCAGGACTTTTCGAATATCCCAGCTAGTGAAAGTGAGTCTGCTGTTAGCTCCCAAGAGGAAGAATGGTATGATACCAGTGCAGTCATGGCCAATATCGAATATTCTAGACCAACATCTTCTCAGAGATCATCTTTTCCTGAATCTGATTACTCTTACGGGCATTCGGCAATGCTCAGAACACCGTGTCAGAAACCCTGGGCTCCTCCTCGTCCAAATCTGCAATCTCCTGGTCGAAGACCTCAGAATCAACTTCAGAGCCAGCCTAAGCCTCGTAACAATCTGGAAAGAAGGATTGCTCCTCTTCATCCAGTCCCCATGGCATACAGTGAACTCTTGCCGCATATAATTCAGAGCTCAGTGTTGGTTCCTAAGCTTCTCAAGCCGTTACCAGGGCCGTACCCTCCAGGGTACAATCCTCATGAGCAGTGCGGATATCATGGTGGATCAATGGGGCATTCAACTGAAGATTGCAAAGCTTTTCAAGCCAAAGTACAACAATTGATCGACAAGGGCTACATTTCCTTTCCAGAAGGAAGCTTGGTTGTGCACGTCAACCTTTTCACCTGATTGAGTTCAAAGACTTCAGAAGAAGTGTATCTTGATTTCAGTGGCTCAGACAACAATATGTCATCAGAGTTGGTGATCGCTGTATCCTTTTATCATTTGCATTGTAGTTTCTTTCCTGTTAGCAGCTACTTGTCTTTTAAGCATTGTTATTTTAAATGGTAATGTTAATGTAGTGATCTTGCACTTTTGAATCAATTATGTCGCATTCGCTCATTTTTTCTTTCCTTGCATCAAAAACGAAAAATAACAAAAAATTGCATCCATTTACCTCCCATTTATTTCACTGTTGTTTAGCAGGTTTGAGGGAGGATGATGACAACCGAATACCCATAACTGTTGAAGGTATGCTTTCAGAGTAGAACCTGCTGACGATGTACAGGCATTGTTTCAATTCCCAAACATCGGAGATATAAGGGAGATAAGCCCTCGTCAACCCCTTTGAGCCTTGAAGCAGGAGTTTCTTTTCTGAACAAAAAACCCTCACATTCAACCCGGGGCAGGGTAGTTATCAGTTAATTTGACCGAGCGTTCAAATTTCCAAAGGAGTGTGCATCCGAGGATCCATTACCTTTATTCATTACACCTCAAGAGGTCAAGGGACGTGAAACCACAATGGTTACCCCTCCACAACAAAGGAATGAGGCAGTCAACCCTTTCAGCAAGTCATGACAAGCCAGTGTCACACGATTTGTTCAACACAAAAAAAAAAAGAAATAAAGCCCGCTAAGTCGAAAAATGTGTGAAAACATATGACTTAGGCAAAAGTTAGGGCATCCCGCTGGACTTCGAAATCGAAAAAATTCAAAAAAGGGAATCAGTCCAGGCAAAAGTTAGGGAGTAAAAAAAAATGAAAGAGAATCTTCCATGAGAACAAAGTCGTGTGACCAGACACAAAGTCAGAAAGGGTGACTGTTACTCCAAGAAACCTCATTGGTGCGTAAACCATCAACGTCATTGATTCCTCAATCATTACAAAACCCTTGTGAGAAGCGAGCGCTTAAGTCGAATTAGCTGAACATAGGACTGGAGAACATCAAGGGGAATGGGTGGGCACATATAAATTTTGAGCCATAAATCTTTCTTTCTAAAACCGTGAACCAGACTACGTCATAACCCTTGAAAGTCCTAATTGAATCAGGTTCAATTCTGAAAGCATACTACGACAAGGTTGCGTAAACTGACTCCTAAAGGTTTGCTAACTCAACACTACGTTGGACTAATCGTCCATTCGTCACACACTGTCACAACATTTAAATAAAATAGATTTTCAAAACTTGCATGTGCACTACATTAAAATTACCATTTGTGAATGTACAGTTTTAATTGCAAGTTAGTTTGTGACACCCGGGAAGTTCCTACAAAGAGCAATCATGAGGGAACTTGATCATTCGACAATGATGACCAGAATTAAGAGCATCTTGTTGGCCTATGAATCAGGGGCATGTTATCCAGTGGTTTTGTTGACCAAGGAATCTGTCAGGGTAAAGAGAGTTCCCAAGCATCAGTTAATCGAGGAACGTCATTCAAAGTCAGTTGATCAGAGCTGAATCTGCCAAACAGGGGCAGGACACCTGGAGTTTCCGTTGACTAAGGGTCATTTCTTCCAATACTCAGTCAGAATGAATCAAGTCGCTTACACACTCATACCGGGGCAGGACACTTCCAGAGTTCACTAGATGCAATTCTCCTCGAGCATCCAAGTTTTTTATTCCAGAAATTGGATAATCAGCAACAGTCTGTTCAGAGGCTTACCCAACAGGGGCAACTTTAGCTACGCAGAGCAAGTTATATCAGTAATCTCAGAGTTCAAGATGAGTGTCGGGAAATCGTATTACCCACCCTCGCCTTTGTCATCCTTCTCAACCAGAAGCCTTGTCACATAAGACCTTTCTTCCCATCCTTGGGAGTTCTTATAGCTTTTCATAATCATTGCATAAATCGTTTGCATATGTTACTCATGTCGTTTTGCTCGAGCATAGAGCATGTGCATCATATTTGCATTGGTCGTAACCCCGCAACATCAGATCTTACATCCAGGGCCCCGTAACCCCAACAGCTTATCAACTTTTCAAAGTCCAATTCTCGTCTGGCAAACCGTTCTAAGTCCAGTTCTCGTCTGGCAAACCATTTCAAAGTCCAGTTCTCGTCTGGCAAAACATTTCAAAGTCCAGTTCTCGTCTGGCAAACCCTTTTAAAGTCTAGTCCTCGTCCGGCAGACAAACCCAAAGTCCAGTTCTCGTTTGGCGAACCAATTTCAAATACCAGTTCTCGTCTGGTAGGCGAATCTTTTAACCAGTTCCCGTCTGGTCACCTTTTCATTTAGCCCGTTTGAACGCCAGTTCTCGTCTGGTAGTCATTCTTTTTCAGAGTCAATTCTCGTTTGACAATGAACCTAAGGAGTCAGTTCTCGTCTGACGACTTATTCTTTGCCCATCAGTTCTTGTCTGTTGGCCTACCTTTAATAAACCAGTTCTCGTCTGGTAATTCACCTTCAAAAGTCCAATTGCTTGGCAACCAAAAAATATATATATATATATATATATATATATCTATCAACCTGGCCCTAGCGCCCAACCATCCTTGTTTCACATCTTTGGTTATGAGCATACGTCTGCATCGTACATCATTTGCATTGCATCTTCATACCGCATGGTTTCTGTTTTAGCTCTGATGTGGGGCAAGAATCGTTTCAAGACGTAATCTGGGGCAGTTATCTCAAGACTTGTTGAATTTCTGCGAGAGTTTGAAGACACAGGGGCAATTCTGGATGCTAAGTCTTCTGTAAAATCCTCTAAAGACGATCCTTTTATGGATGATGCAGTATGGTATAATTAAGGAGTTAAGGGAATGATAGTTCACTCAGGATGATCAGTAATGCTTTTGTCGAGCTCAGAAGTTTGAAGCACTGTGTTAATTCTCAGGGAATGTCTGGTATTTATTTTACCAGCAGGGCAGTGGAAGTTTATTTCTTCCCCGAGCATAAAGATCTTCTTTCAGCCGACAAGATTCCTTCATGAGGAGTTGTTTATTCGCATTCAGTCAAAGTCCAATTTTCATTGGCATATCTTCCCAACACAACTGTTATGCTATACTTGGGGCATATTTTGATTCTCCAGCAAAGTCTCTCCTCAATAGAGCATTGCCAAATCTTTTCTCAACCATGCCAGAGGGTTGACACATCCCCAGCTGAGTTAGAGCAGAGGATAACCCCAACAGAACTTCAAGGCTAATTGAATCGTTCTCGTCCCCAAGCGGACTTATCTGTCCACAGTGAAGTTTTCCCAACAGGCAGCTGAAGGCCTTGCTCCCCCACAAAGTTAGAATTATCAGGATTCTCTCCTCAGCAGGATTGTGTGATCAAGCATCTTCCCTAGCCAAGTCTAAAGATGATCTTTCCCCATAGAGTCGTCGGGATTCTCATTTCCAAGGGATTTCCCCAACAGAGCAAGAAGAAATTCTCCCCAGTGGAGTCAGAGCAGGATGATCGGATCCTCAGCAAATGTTCAAAGCAGTTAAACGAAGTATACCTCACGCAGAGTCGTCTTTCCTCCAGTGAAAACCTCTCCAACAAGCATCAGGTTGCCAACACTTCGTTCCCATCAGAGTTAAAAGCTTTCAACCCGTCAGCAGTATACAAAATGCTTCCCAGATTCCCCAGCAGAGAGTTAAAGCTAAAACAGTTGCCTCACATTCACAAACATCAGTATATACTCCTTTTGACACCCGTCCGTGTCATACCCCCAGTAGTAAGCCAAATACATCCTCTTTGCACTCACATATACTTATATACCATTTCCTTGACACTCGTCCGTGTCATTTTCCCCAACACAGTAACATAAACACGTTGTATATCATATATTTTGATTATACTATACTTTTCCTCTTTTGACACTCGTCCGTGTCACTCTCCCCAGCAGTTAAAACACTCATCTATACAATACTCATACTCACTACTCATGTTAGACTTATACAGATACTCGTCCGTATCTTGTATATACCATTCATATCCCCACAGATTCAACATTGGTCCTTGTTCTTTGTTAACCAGTTGGTACTCGTCCGTACCATCATCTCAGAACATGCGTCAAGCGTTTGTTTCTACATGATACTCGTCCGTATCATAGTCTTAAGGATGCTCGTCCGCATCTTTAATCCATACACCGTGTCAAACACTTATGTCTTCTTGAATATAGATACTCGTCTGTGTCTACCATTCCCCAGAAGAGTCCCTTCAGATTCAACACTCGTCCGTGTTCCCTGTTAACCAGTTGATACTCGTCCGTATCATCATCTTTGAACACGTGTCAGTATTTGTTTCTACCCGATACTCGTTCGTATCGTAGTCTTAGGGATGCTCGTCCGCATCTTTAATCTATACACAGCATCTAAACACTTATACCTTTTATTTCCTGGATGTAAACACTCGTCCGTGTTTACTATTCCCCAGTAGATCGCCAACAAACAATTTTGCTTTTATCTGACATTCGTCCCGTGTCATGATAAACCCTGAGAGCAGTCGTACCCTGCTAAGTGGTCGTCCTCCACTTCTTGATGGTCGTCCTCCATCATGCTCATCCGATGGCCGTCCCCATCGTTGATTTTCTATCCGACATTCGTCCTATGTCGTGATTTTTAGCAGCCGTCCCCTGCTAGGTGATCGTCCTTCACCATTAGATGACCGTCCCTAATCTTATACCCAACAGAGCAGCCGTCCCCTACTAGGTGATCGTCCTTCACCTTTGATGACCGTACCTCATCACCTGTTATTTCATTTATTCTTTAACCCGATGGCCGTCCCCGTCGTGGTCCCTTTTCTTTTTAGCCCGATGGCCGTCCCCATCGTTGGTTACTTTACTTTATGAACTTGATGGCCGTCCCCATCATTTTTCATTAATCCCCAGAGAATCTTACAACTTTACTTGATGGCCGTCCCCATCATAATCCTTTTTATCCCCAGCATGTCGGCCGTCCCCGTCATCGCTTTATTTCCCGCACCTTTCCCAGCATGTCGGCCGTCCCCGTCATTGCTCTTTACCCAGCAGTCGTCCTCTGCTCGACGGTCGTCCTCCGTCGCCCACACTTTACAATATACTTTATTTTCTTTTACAATCTATATCCCTTTTCTTCTTCAGTCTGTGAGTGCAAATTTCGGGGTCTTTTTGGTATTCAATCACTGTTTATCTTGAACGTCTAATAGCCGTTGCTCTCATCCTTTTCAGATTAACAGTTGCTTGAATAGGGGCAGCTGTAGACACCCTAAATTTGCCCACTGGCTTTTGTATCTTTTTCAGCTTCTCGTTTGCATATCATACGCATTTTTGCATACCATTTGCATGTGCATAAGGCATGGGATCAGCATCTTCTGAAGAGTTAAGGTTTCAAGTCATCATTTGCAGATTATCAGAAGAATTCAAGGCTTTGGCTTGCAGCCGTCAATGGAATCTCCTCATGTAGCTGGATTAGGGCTTATTTCCCTGATAAGGATTTCAAGTATAAAAACTATTCACCATTTCATTTGGCTCGTCATCATGGATTTCTGCTTCATCAGGGCTATTTCTCAGGTAGTGAGTGCTCAAAGTCAAGTTGTGGCGGGATGAGTTTGTCAGGTCATCAAGTTGTAGTTTATGAGAAGTTTTGAGCCAATTTGTCTTTTCGTTTGTTCATTAGCGGTCCATCTATGGATTTATTTTCCCGGAGATTGATTTTGACAGATTTAAGGTGATTCAAGACTTATTTGGCCACGACTTCAGAGGACGATTAGCTCAGATGGTTGTTTGCTTCGGTTACGAATTGTTCAGTTGTTAGTGTGCTTCATTGCTTTTACCTGAAGTGTGTGGAATAGTGCAAGTGGTTTCGTGGTTGTGTGCATGTTGGTGGTTGTCGGTCCATTCCATAGAAGATCAATTCATACCCATTTCTTTCTTATCCATTTCTCAAGTTCATCCGTTATCCGAATTTTCTCATTATTCATATTCCATCCGATTAATTCTTTTATCCAATAACCATTACCTTTATTTTCTGATATCCATAAATTCATCTTATCCATATGATATCCATATACCATTTTTTCCTAACCATTTCACATACCCCAATCTCATTTGTAAAATCCATTTATTTGTCCATATTAAAAAAAAAACTTTAAACATTTTTGTCCAAATATCCATCTAAATATCCATTAACCTTTTTCTCTTTATCCATTTATATACCAATTTCCATCTTTTAATATTCATTTTTCATCTTCCATTTCTATTATTAATTCCATTTATCCATATTAAACTATATTCACATTTTCTAAATACATTCTCATATCCAATTAACCATTTTTTTTAATCCACTTACCCATCACCAATTAAATTCATTTCTAATTTACATTGTCCATTTTATAAAAGAAAAAAACAATATTTTACAAAAAAAAATTTGTCATTACAAAAGAGCCATATCATTCTTGAGGCCAAAGCCCATTAGGAAATAGAGATAGAACTTGAGTTGACCTAGATATAAAAGAACCAAAAAAAACTCAAAACAGCAGACAACCTCCTCTCACCAATACCTCAGCCGCAAATTTTTCCTCAACTCACAACAAAAGAACTTCCAACACACTCACAGTAAACCACCATCGAATCTCCATAACCCCTTAACCTCACCTGCACAAAACAACAACAATCCATAACCATTTCAGATTCTGGATTCATCAACTTAAACAAAAAAAAACAAAAAAAAAACTTTTCACCACACAACAGAAGACACACACGCCGCACCAAGCACCTTCCCATTTCCTTCATCACTCTCAGCTCACACCTTCAAAAAAAGCCCTCTTCAAGTACCATTCTTTTTTTTCCATACACTCAGTTTTCATCACTCAACACACAGCCTGCATATTTTTTTCACTCCTACACGCATATACCAAGCCAACATCTCAACAACTCTAACAACTCAAAATTACTCCTCCATCACCGTAACACCCTTCAACCTTCCACGAACCTCTTCATTCCTCCACCCTTATCCCTCAACAATACACAAACCACCAATATCACAGATCGGAAAAATTGAAGAAATCAGAACAATGGAGATGAAGTGAAGCCGAGAGACTCGCACCACAAACTGATCGACCACGACCAAACCAGCACCACCAAGCAATTGACGCGCAATAGAACTCGCCGAGATCTATGATGAAGATGCAAAACCAAATCGAGAGATACTTTGGGGTCTTCTTCGATTGCTAATCACCGTCAAATACATCTCCGCTTGTACCCTCGGTTCACCGCCCCCGCTTCTCTCATCGCCACCTTTGGAGAGCTATCTCCACCGTTGGAGAGCTATAGCTATCGTCGGAGGCATTCATCGCCGCCGCTGGAGAGTTCGGATTTTTTCCGCCGAGTTCCCTGTTGAAGGAGGAGCGTATCGTGTTGGCTTTTGTTGGTTTTCAGATTGCTTTATCTTTTATGAACTTTGCTTTTTCCTTTTATTTTGTTCTAGCTGCATGTGAGCTTGCGAGACGGCGTTTCTTGAGTGATCCCGTGGCAATGTAGGAACTCACAAGTTATGGAGGGCCCGTGTGGAGTTTCATTTCCTCCCCTTGGATTTCGCTGCATTCTTCCAGGCTGATGTTTGTGTGGGCTTCTAGGCCCACTTATTTGTTTAAGTTCTTGCCCACCATTTCCAAGTGCAGCCCACAATTCAGTGACTAACCCCCCTCTTCTTGTTTTTTTTCTTTTGTTTGTATTTTAATTTTTGATTAATAAATGTTTTAGTATAGTTAAATATAATTTGGTTATATTAATATATTTGAGTCTATTATTTTATTAGAATTTTGAGTTTATTAATTTTAATATAGTTTTTTTTTCTTCTGTTAATTATTAATATTTGTTAATGTTTTTAGTTTAGGTTTCTATTAGAGTTTTATAGATTCGATTTAGTATTTTTGTTTATTTTGGTTTAATTAAATAATATTTTTGTCTAATTCTGGTCTTAGTTTTCTAGTGGATGGTTTTGTAGGTTTCTTGATGAAGGATAATGTGTGGATGACTTTGTGACTAATTCTTCCGCAATTTTGTTTGAGACTAATGGGACCTCTGGACATTAATTGAACTTAGACTTCGGTTTTGCGCGGACTAACTCTTGGTTATAATTCTGAATGTTGGATTTTTGTAACTGACATTTGTTTGATTTCCCGATAAATGACACTTGTACTTGGTTGCTGAATCTACTGTGAGCTCGACATACTTATTTCCTGATTTTCTTTTGCGCATATTGAAGAGGCAACGGACCTTCTCCGTTAGGTAACACTGAGGCCTGATTTTATTACTGCATGCTGTTGCATCTGGAAGTCCTACTGGTGTAGGCTCTGTTTGTGCATCGTTCATTTATTCCATCCGCATTCTTTTCTCCTTATCTTATTCATCCATTTCTTCTTATTCATATCAATTCTTCTTTCTCATCTTCTTTTATTTAGTTTGAGGTGTGCTCAGGCCACCATGGAGCTTCTCCTTTCTCTTCTTTTTTCTTCTCCTTCATTAGGATAGTGAGCCTCACTAACCTAGGACCATCCGAGCATGTGAATATTTTGATTAGTCTCCCCACTTAGCTTTCACCTTTGTGTCTCTCTGAGTCTTCTCTTCTCACCTCATAATCAGGGACTAAACCCTAAAGGCTTTAAGGCTTTGTGATTAAGCTTATGCCTGCATCCTTCTATTAGGATGGAGTGTATAACTTTAATCCTAAGTGTTAAACCCTTAATGTGTTTAAATCCTTCAATCAATCCACTTAATAACTACCAAGACATCACATTTGTAACTTGGGCCTTGCATTAGGGTTCTAATTCTTCCTTAATTGGTTAAGAAGGACTAACCCTAGTGTTAATGGACAAGTCCCCCTCAAGTTGTCTTACAAACCCTAAAAATTACTTCATCATCATATCATTAAATAAAATCCACTTAATCAAAGGCTTGTTTTGTCATGAGTTTAATCCCTAATCATGGATTAAGTTGAGGAGCTTTCCTCAGCTTAAGCATTCTCATCTATTATCCTTCTATTAGGATGGTGTAATGAGTCTGTTTAATCCTTGATTATGGCTTAACCTCATTACTCAACACTAAACAAAAACAACAAAAAACTCTAAATAATCACAAGTAGGTTAATGATCTTAATCCTGCATCAAAGGTGATTAAGTGTGAGAATCTGACTTCACACTCAAGGTATTCTCATTACCCCTAATCAGAGGGAGGATGTGATGAGTTTACTAAATCCATTGGTCTAGGCTTAAGCTCATTAACTTATGACAAACTTCAAAAAGCAATAAAAGACTGAAAACACAAAAACAAACAATAATCGTCTCCTCCGGGATTCTTCTCTCATCTTATTCACTCACAACCGAGAACTTGCTTCTTCCGTCTAATGCAAGACAGTTTGCACCTGAGCCAGACAGGTCATACACTTGAGCATAGACAAGCAAGCAGTTCATCAGTCAATTCACCTTTCAGTCTCTTTGGGTCGAACTACGGTGTTCTGACTTCCTCATTGCACGAGAGGATACGTAGGCATAACTTAACAGTTATCGAACAAAAGTCTCTGTATATTCCCCCTCCTTCCAGCATTTTTTCAATTAGCCTCATTATCATGAGCTTTTCATTCCTGTTCTTACACTGACACTGTACATTTACACACTTCACACTTCTTTTACACTGACACCTGTACATCCTTTTCCAACTCTTTTATACACAGATTGCATTGACACTACCCCTCTAAAACACAAATCTTTTAAGCGTGGATCCCGTCGAGTACGACGGACAATCTGGGTGCTAATACCTTCCCAGGTTGTAACCAACCCCCTTTCTCAGTCTCTCTGGTTCGCAACCGTCTTATCCATCTTTTCTAGGTCTATGCAGCATTGCCTTTCCTCTGGGATAAAAATGCCTAGCTGGCGACTCTTTTCTTTTCCAGTGAGTTCACCGCTGTGTGTTCTCATTGTCCCTTTCTCCGACCGTTCGCGTCTGTACCTTTATCTGGGTGTACACCCATAATTTCGACAAGACTGAAATTAAGGGTTTTGAGATTATCTTTGTCGAAAGATAGTAAAAGGAAGAAATCTCAAGGATTGCTGACAGGGTTTAAAACCCCATTACTTCGACAGAGAGGTAAATGTTGTTCTGGCAGAATAAAGTTGGGAAGGTATTTGTGACCAAGTATTTGGCAGAAGAAAGTTCTCTTTCGACGGTTCGACAGAAGATAGTCTTTCAATGATTTCGACAGAAGGGGACATCTGACAAAAGAATATTTGGCAAGTGCTGAAGAGTTTTTCTTCTTTAAAAGGGTTTCGACAGTTTTGAAGAGTTACAAGGTTTTCGCCACCAAGGAAGAGATTCAAATTCAAAAGGTTGTAACCTTTGGCAGTTGGACACATGGAGGTTTCAGAGAAGAAATTTACATGCAGGCTGACACTTGTCGTTTAGTTATAGTTTTTCCGTTCTAAGCAGTTATTTTGTTTATGTATAAATAGGATAGTTTGTGGTTAGAATGGGTGTGAAAAATTTGTACAAAATTCCTGTAAAAGCTCTAAGTACCCAGTGTGAGAGAAAATGAGTCTAAGATTTGGAACAATGTACGTTTGAACACCAGTTATATTTCAAAGTCATTTAAATTACTTGTTCATTTATCAAGTTTAATGTCATTTTCAAGCTTTATTTATTTTTCTGCAAGTTTACAGCTTTCGACATGTCTTTTTGTTCTTGTTTAAACTTTTAACTTTATTTCATCTTTAAGTTCAAACTTTACTTTACTTGCAAAAATCAAAGTTCTTAATACTTTGACAATACTGATAAAACAAACCACAAATCAGTCACCAAATTCTAAGAAGATTTCGACAGAAACAATGCACATGTATCCCAGGACTTGTTTGGTTGGTCCTGCACGTAACCCAGTTTTCTGAAGAGATTGGTTAACCAGAGGTTGTTCGCCAGAAATCACTGCGAACAAATTGGCACGCCCAGTGGGACCAGTGCATTCGATAAAATCTAATAGAAAACTTCTTAGACAAATTGTTCCTTGCTACGTTGTATGATTCTTAGAAGCGGTAAACTAGCCGTAACCGACGTAGAGAGACCAAAGAGAACAAGAAGAAGGAACATGGCTAACTTGCCAAATACTTCAAATAATCCTGACGAAACAATATCAGTTTCCAATCCTATCCCTTCGTCAGGAACAATACCAACGTCTGGTCCTGTTTTAGAACAAATTAGGCCTCCTTTGGGGGATTCCATACCAACAGGTTCAGGATCCCAAAATGCGCCTAGTTCTTCCACCATGGGACACGCCAGACCCTTGGGAACCCCTCCCCCTGGAGGAAATACATTCAGGCCATATCTGAATTATTCTCAACCTTTTACTGGGAGGGAACAACCATATGGAATGCCAACTTCAATGATGGCAAGCCTACATAATTCGTCACCATTATTCTCTGATGCTATGGTTCAAGTGTCATCACCATTGCAGGGATCAGGATATGGTGGAAATGGAAATAGAATAAACCAAGTTCCACCAGGTTTCCATATGCCCGCTATGACAAATCATTCTGCGCAAGTAATTCGTCAACAAATGGATGAAAGCAATCATGATATGGTGCAGGCTTTGACGCACCAAATGGGAGAAGTGTTCAACCCCTTAATACAGAACACTACCCAAACAAACCAAATATTGGCAGAACAGATGGCACGCATTGCTGACTTTTTTGGAGTCCCGCAAGCACAGCAAAGGATGCGATTGAATCAAAACCCTGCCAATAGGGCTGTCGAAGAAGAACTTACTATAAACCAAAGGCCCTTAGGAAATCCTCATGAAAATCCCAGGGGGCAAGAGGTGATAGTCGAACAGCCTAATGTAGAAGAGCCTATTCGACAGGAACCAAGAAGGATAATAGTCCAGAGAAATCAAAATGCTGACGAAGTGTTACAGCAGAGAATGCGTTACAATAACATGCCCGTCGAAAATAATATTGCCACCATGGTTGAGAGAATAATGGCACAAAATGGAGTAAACGTAGGGTTACAAAGGCCTAGTTATACTTCCCCCTTGTCTGAATTTGTCTTGCAACAAGAGTTACCACCAAGGTGGAAAGTCCCCAAATTCACAAAATTCTCAGGGGATACTAGTGAGTCCACCATAGAGCACGTAGCCCGTTATTTGATAGAGGCAGGAGAGATTGCTAATAATGAGAACTTAAGGATGAAATATTTCCCAAGTTCTTTGACAAAAAATGCTTTCACTTGGTTTACATCTCTTCCTGCAACTTCAATCTTCACTTGGACCCAATTAGAAAGATTGTTCCACGAACAATTTTATATGGGACAAACCAAGATAAGTTTGAAAGAGTTGGCAAGTGCTAAAAGAAAATTTTCTGAACCTATAGATGACTATTTGAATAGGTTTAGATTGTTAAAAGCCAGATGCTTTACGCAAGTGCCGGAACAAGAACTAGTCGAAATGGCTGCAGGGGGTCTAGATTATTCCATAAGGAAGAAACTGGATACCCAGTACTTGAGAGATATGGCACAACTGGCAGACAGAGTGAGGCAAATAGAAAGACTAAAAAATGAAAAATTCAGATCAAACAAAAACAAGAAGGAAAGAGTGGCCTATGTAGGAGTAATTCATGAAGATGATTATGACGAAAACGAACAAGTCATCTTCGACCAGCAAGAAATTGATCTGGCAGAATTAAAACAAGGCCCTCCATATTCTTGTAAAGTTTTAGCCCCGTCGAATGGAAAAAATCCAGTCGAAGTAGAAAAGAATGACAGGTTCCCTAAAAGAACCTATACATTCGACATCACTAAGTGTGATGAAATATTTGATTTATTAGTCAAAGATGGTCAGTTAATAAAACCAGCAGGCACGAAAGAGCCTCCTGTAGACCAACAGAAAAAGAGAGGTTTTTGTAAATACCATAGTTTCTTGGGTCATAAAACTTCTCAATGTTACCTTTTCAGGGATCTTGTCCAGAACGCAATCCAAAATGGAAGGCTGAAGTTTGGAGACAAAGCCAAGCAGCAGATGAGGATTGACTCTAATCCTATGCAGGTGGTAGAGGCCAATTATGCTGAACCAGAAATGGTAAATGTGGTCGAAATGGAGATCGTGGCTGAAGAAAATTTTGAAATGGTGGAAGTTACTGAAAGCTTCGACACCAACTTCACCATGATAGAAGCTGCTGAAGGTTTCGACACCCATGTAAATGTGGTGGAAGAAGGCGATGATCTTGCTGACCAGACTGAAGAGAAAGAAGTCAAAGTTTCTGAAGACTTCGACAGTGATAATGCTAGCGAAACTACTGAAGGTTTCGACGAAAGAAATGCAGTCAAAGTGGGAAGAAGCTTCGACAAGAAAAACTACGAAAGAGATGCTGAGCAGGGGGTGATCTGGGATACTTTGGGAGAGTCGACTGGAAAGTTCGATTTCATGGTGAAATATTCAGCACCACCAAGCTCCAAAGCAGATATCAACAAAATCAAACCCACAGGGTGGGGAGATTCCTTCAAAAAGGATGACGAAGAGGAGGGTGACAAAACCCTCACTGTTCAGAAAGAGGCCACTGAGGGCCTTGGTCAAGAGGAGATCAAAACAGCAGGGACTGATGACCATTCCCCCACTGTCGAACCAATAAACATTGGTACCATCAGAACTGAAGGGCATCCTGTCGAAAGGGTTGCACACTGCTGCAACTACATCTACAAGGGTTTACACCCAAAAGGCAATGTGAGTCAGTCAAAGGAGGACATCCCAGAGGAAATCATTCTGGTCGAAAAAATGAATAAATTGAAGATCACAACTGAACAGAATGCTGGGATTCACATGGTGGAAGTCACTCAAAGGGGAGGACCAGACACCAACAAGGGAAAGAAACATCAAGAGAAGCATCAGAAGCTGGTTTACCCAGAAGAGAACGAAAGTCTTGTCGAATTCATCCAGAGGTGTCAAAGGAAAAATGCAGAAGTCATGCTTTGCCCAAGATGCAGTGCTGTATTCGACAAGAAAGCAGCTGATGACTTAGAAGCAGCAGAAAAGACCCAGAGAAAGAGAAATTGGGGAACAGCCCCACCAACCAGAAATGAAAGATTCGACCCAAGAAGAGGGAAGCATCACAGTCAAGGGGTGGGAGAAAGACGTTTCAACACTTACAAACCATCTAACAGGCCAAATGATGACAAATGGGTTCAGCCTATAAGGGATGCCCAAGGTCAGAAGAGATGGAAGAGTTTTGAAGTGAACAGGGGTCCCTCAATGGAAGTTAAAAAGGAGGCAAAGCCAAAATATGTCTCTGAAAACTACAAAGGGAAGAATCCTATGTCCAGATCCCAATGGAGAAGATTCCAAAGGCAGAAGAAAATTGAAAAGGAAACTGTAGAATACCAAAGGGTTGGGCAGAAGAGAGCTGAATCTAGTAAATGCGTGCAGATTACAAACAGGGAGATGCCTCTGGCAGAAAAAGAAACTTTTCAGGAGAATAGATCTAGTGACACCACAGAGGTGCAGAAAACAAACAACAGAATGCCAGTGGACGAAGAAGTCACAGATGAATTTAGTTCAGAATCAGATGCCTCTTTCGACGTAACTTGCAATGTGGTGTCTGTGCTGCCTAGAGACTATGACAGGATAATGGAAGTTGAAGATGAAGAGGATGACATAGCAGATGACAGCATAGGCTTGAAGCCTGTATGCTACTACATAATGAACAATGGCTGCGTCGAAGAGCAAAATGCCTTCTTCGAAAAGCCAGATGATGCAATGAAGGCTCACTTAAAGCCTCTCTTCATAAAAGGAAAGTTAGAAGGTGTGGGTGTCAACAAAATTCTGATAGATGGTGGAGCAGCTGTAAATTTAATTCCTCATTACATGATAAAGAGGATTGGAAAAGATGACTCCGACACTAAGCCTCACAATATGGTGTTGTCCAACTATGAAGGTAAAGTAGGAACAACACTGGGAGTAATACAACTGAACTTGACTGTAGGATCCATCACCAGGCCTACCATGTTTGTGGTGATAGCATCAAAGGCGAATTACAACTTACTGTTGGGAAGAGAATGGATCCATGGGATTGGGGCTGTACCATCCTCCATGCATCAAAGGATAGCAATCTGGAGGCCAGATGGGATTGTCGAAAATATAGAAGCAGATCAGAGTTACTTCACAGCTGATGTGAACAATGTCACTGGTCGTAACTTCGACAAAAATCTAGCCCACATAGCACCATGCAATCCTGCTGCTTTCGACCTAACAGCTTCCGACAATGCTTACTGTTCCATGTACCTCCATCCTACACATGGTTTCCAGTGGGATAAAGAAATAATTGGGGAGACAAATTACACTTGGGGAACTGCCCATGTCAATCCAACTGGGTGGGGGAGTGAGTTCAGTGAAAATGACTGAGGCATCAACATTAGAAAAGATTTCGGCTTATATAGCCGAAAAACAACTCAAAGCGGCCCTTGAGGCTGAAGTAAGAAACATGGCTGTCGAAGCCAGCACTCAGATTGTCGAAGGACAACATCCTCAAGGAAATATTGAGGAGCAACATGCAAATCAGAGTTTTGAAGAAGACTCAAATGGTGAATGGCAGAATCAAAGACTTGATGCCATTTATGATGACGAACCTTTGGGGTTCGAAAAGGATCCAACCTCAACCAATATGAAAATGGTGGCACAGGATCCTCTAGAGGAGATTAATCTGGGTCTGGGGGCAGAAAAAAGGCCCACTTACATCAGTGCCAAGTTGAATCCTCAACTCAGGGTCGAAATAATCCAACTGCTGAATGAGTTTAAAGACTGCTTCGCCTGGGATTATGACGAAATGCCTGGTTTAGACAGAAGTTTGGTGGAATTGAAGTTGCCAATACTGGAAGGGAAGAAGCCAATAAAGCAGACCCCCAGACGTTTTGCACCTGAGATTCTGTCGAAAATCAAACAGGAAGTCAAAGGTCATTTCGACAGCAAAAGATATTTCTCCAAGGATAGTCGAAAACATCTTTGCTGGGGGGCAATTTGTACACCCATAATTTCGACAAGACTGAAATTAAGGGTTTTGAGATTATCTTTGTCGAAAGATAGTAAAAGGAAGAAATCTCAAGGATTGCTGACAGGGTTTAAAACCCCATTACTTCGACAGAGAGGTAAATGTTGTTCTGGCAGAATAAAGTTGGGAAGGTATTTGTGACCAAGTATTTGGCAGAAGAAAGTTCTCTTTCGACGGTTCGACAGAAGATAGTCTTTCAATGATTTCGACAGAAGGGGACATCTGACAAAAGAATATTTGGCAAGTGCTGAAGAGTTTTTCTTCTTTAAAAGGGTTTCGACAGTTTTGAAGAGTTACAAGGTTTTCGCCACCAAGGAAGAGATTCAAATTCAAAAGGTTGTAACCTTTGGCAGTTGGACACATGGAGGTTTCAGAGAAGAAATTTACATGCAGGCTGACACTTGTCGTTTAGTTATAGTTTTTCCGTTCTAAGCAGTTATTTTGTTTATGTATAAATAGGATAGTTTGTGGTTAGAATGGGTGTGAAAAATTTGTACAAAATTCCTGTAAAAGCTCTAAGTACCCAGTGTGAGAGAAAATGAGTCTAAGATTTGGAACAATGTACGTTTGAACACCAGTTATATTTCAAAGTCATTTAAATTACTTGTTCATTTATCAAGTTTAATGTCATTTTCAAGCTTTATTTATTTTTCTGCAAGTTTACAGCTTTCGACATGTCTTTTTGTTCTTGTTTAAACTTTTAACTTTATTTCATCTTTAAGTTCAAACTTTACTTTACTTGCAAAAATCAAAGTTCTTAATACTTTGACAATACTGATAAAACAAACCACAAATCAGTCACCAAATTCTAAGAAGATTTCGACAGAAACAATGCACATGTATCCCAGGACTTGTTTGGTTGGTCCTGCACGTAACCCAGTTTTCTGAAGAGATTGGTTAACCAGAGGTTGTTCGCCAGAAATCACTGCGAACACTGGGCCATTCCCATTTATCGGGAGCGACAGGAAGGAGATAAGCTATGGAAGTTTTTTTTTATTCTTGTCCATACCGGCGGTGACACTTGTCACCATCCGGTAGGGCCTTCCTGTCACCATCACATGCGTGCTCATATACCATAAACACCTTATTCCCTCGCTCAGGAACCGTCTGATGTAATTACCTTGATGAGACCATGATCTGATGCTCTGCATTGAGTCAACAAAGTTGACTGAAGAACCAATATACTCCCTTAATTCCCCTGTGTGCATGGGCTTCCCTGTTTCTTCTATTTGCACCCCTCACTTAGGCCCATTTCGTTTTTAACTATTTTTTTACTTATGGCGCACCCCTCCCCCTTTTTCCTTTTCATTTCATTTTATTTTACATCCTTTCCATTTTAATTCTAAAAAAATATGAAAACACATTAGAAATTTCCATAAAAAAATATTTTATCATCTTAACTCATTTTAGAATTTTTCCATACTTTTATTTCCTGATTTTATTAATTTCCCTTTTTTATTTCGAATTTTCTTCTAATTTCCTTTTCATTTAGCTTCCACAATAACACCTTAACTTGTAGAATTTATTTCTTCCACCTCAAGTAATATTTTGACTATGTTCTTTTTGCATCTCTGTAAAGACTCATAAAAACTCGTAAAAATATTTGTTTTCATATTTTTAATTTCTTTTTATCCATAGTTTTGTAAGTCATTTTTGTGCGATTCCTTTAATTGTTCTTAAGCGGCTTTGTGCGATCTTTTGGTGGAGTTTAATTGTGAATTTTTTAGATCCATTTTAACACATTGTTTGCTACTGGTTGTTGACTTTGGAGATTTAATTTCATAATTTTCTCATGAGCATTTATATTTGTTTTGTGCCTCACTTCTTAGGTAGCTTTTCGTGTCTCTTTCTTCCCTTTTTCTAACATAGTTTGAGGAAGGAATTTATGCCATCCTATTAGGTTTGCTAGGTAATTGTTTTAGGTCACCTATAGGGTTTAAGTTCTGACTTTGTTGAATGTGTTTGGTTTATGACCTTCATATTTGGTTTGCGTATTGTTTGAATCTTCTTATTTTCACTTTATGCTTATGTGGTTCACTAACCTTTGTTTTGTAGGGGGTTTTGGTAAGTCATGTATGTGGGAGGGTATCCCACATACAATTTCTTCCTTCATCATTTTTCTACTTTCAATTTGTGATTATCTTAGCCTTATGATATGTTTGCTTAACTTCTTCACTTCCCTCTTAGAAACAACTTAACTTCTTTAGAGAAGTAAGTTGTCTTCTAACTTCCTCTTCTCCTTCCTTCCTCTTCTTCTTTATTTCTTTCCTTTTTCTTCATTAGGATGGACTTCAAACCACACTAACCTAGGATTCTCATGCATGATAACTCTTAGGATTGTTAGTCCCCCCTTAGTTTTCACCTTTGAGATCCTTTTGGTGCTCTCTCTTTCTCATCTTCAAACAAAAACCTCAAAAACATTTAATAATGGTTAAAATAGTCTCTTGTAGATAGCCTTATTCCATGGGGCACTCGTAGTCTTCCCATCTTGGGATAGTACAAGCTTGTCTAGCATGATGCACAAGTCTGATCATGAGGCTATTTTCACAAAGGAAAATCATAAAAAAAACACTTCTTCACAAAAATCACAAAACATCTAATAACTTCAATGAGTTAGTGAGCTTAGGCCCTAATCTCCGGAACCAAGTTTTGGGGATCTTCTCCTAACTTGGAGGTGATTGTTCTATTATTCCATCTTGGAATGTAGTAACAAGTACACACTCCATGGAAAGGGACTCAAGTTCATTTCCTTGTGCCACACTCATAAAAAAAACTCATAAAAAACATTGGACAAAGAATAATCTTCTCTCCTTCGGGACTTCTTTTCTCATCACCTTCATTCATAATGTAAGAACTTGCTCCTACTTGTCTCTTTGTAAGATGGTAACGCACTCGTGTCAGACGAGCCTGCAACACCTGAGCATTGAAATAAGCAGTTCAAGCTTTTAAAACACAAGCAATCTTTCCACCCCTAGTTAGGGGAACTACGACGACTCTGATCCTCATGTCCAGATGAGGTACATAAGCAGCGGGGTAGGGCCCGTTCGGGCACTCTTTTATTTTCCCTACATTTTCCCCCTTTCTTTTCTTTTATCCAGATCCAATTTCAGTCTTTCTTTTTGCAGCAACTTTCATTCTTACACCCTTTGAAACAGTTTCTTTGCAAGTGTGGATCCCCTCGGGTACGACGGATGATCTAGGGTGCTAATACCTTCCCAGATCGTAGTCGACTCCCGAACCCAGATTCTTTGGTTCGCAGGACCTTTGTCCTTCCTTTATTTTCTTCGGTTTGTGCAACATTACCATTCCCACTCGTTCGGGATAGAAATGCCTGGCTGGAAACTCTACCCTTTTCCACGTCACTTTCGCGTTTGTACCAGGATGGAAATCCAGAGAGCGACAGCTGGCAACTCTGCTGGGGATTGAACCCAGAATCTCTGGTTTCCCCTTGAGAGTTTCTTCTAGCGCTTGCGTGTTTATTGTTTCTTTGGGTGTTTAATTGTGTGTTGTTGCGTGTTTATTTTACTGTTGTTTCATTTACAATTTTATTTACAGCTTTATTTACAGTTTTCAGTATTTATTTTCATGCATCATATATTATACTAGATTGTCTAGACTAGATTTTTCTGTTTGGTGGGACTTGGGTGATATTGTTACTGAGAGATGAGCTCATTACCAAGGCTCAAGTGCACCTTAGGACTTATAGTGGTTCCACTTTGGCCTCATGAGATCTTGTCATGGGGGTAGTAGTGAGTTCCACGCCCAGATTTGCGGCCATCTTGGAAATGTCTTGATTTAGGGATCTTCCCTTCTCATTTCACGAACTCGATAGTTATGTGCAGCTAGGGACCGATCATTGAGGACCTTTGTGGAAACATCCATCTCCAGTAATGACAGTGGCAGACCACATTCTGTGGCAAACCCACTCGCATCCAAGGGCCCACTGGGAACTCGCATAGGATGGCCTGGTTCTCTTATAGGAACTCAGTCAAAGCATCTGGTCGTATGGCGATAGTACTGTATCCTACGGGCTGAATGTACTATTATTTCTCAATTTCAGCGCTCGAAGCTGGGAACTTATAAAGGATGCTTGTTTTTCTCGAACTCATGTTGAGACCTCCCTGAGTAGTACATAATGCTTAATCGATTCCCTGATTTGATCATGAGCCATTTCTCGGAAATGGTGAATGTATTATTGTTGTTCGGCTTTGAGAGTCCGTGATGTTTGACCCGGAGCACACCCGTGAGATTGGGAGGGGTTTACAGGTTTGCAGGAACCCTTGACCTCCACACACCCTTTATCAGTAGTGTGATCCTACTGTTTTGATCCGATTATTATGGTTCTGGAGTTCTTGATCCTTGGTTCTGAGTCTCTATCTGGGAGTTATTATTCGGAGGACCTATGAGGTTTTAGACACTTGGTTCTTGGTCCTATATCCAGACATATGCCAATCCCTAATCACGTGCCAGTTGCATCCATGACATCATAGCATCCCCGCATACATGTTCAGTTATTTCCAGGGACCCAATATCTGAATCATGTTGTTGAATTTTTCTTATGTAGCAAAATATGAATTAAAATAGATCGAGTCCTTGGAAATAACCGAACATGGCATTTGCATACATCCTGGCATCTGTAACAGGTATTCAAATACATTCTTATCCTGACTTGGTCTTTTTTCAGAATGGCTAGCGTGAATCAGAATTCCCAGGGAACAGACTTGGAACGACTTCGGGCGGAGGTAGCTGAAGTGAAGACCCAGATGAGGCAATTAATGGAAGAGGTACAAGCTTTGTCACAGGGTCGGAGGTTCTTGAAGGAAGATTTTGACGTGATGAAAACTCAAATGAAGTTGTTGACAGGGATCATGAATGCCTTGCTGAAGAAAGAAAATGGTTAGATGTCTGCTTCTCCACCAGAAGGTCTCATTTCTCCCATATATTTGGGATTCCCACTTAACCAAGAGTTGTTCGGTGGACTTTCTCCACAGTTTGAGCTTCCTCATCAACAATCACCACTTGGTAATCCAGAAGAGCTCAAAACAGAAGTTAATCACTCATTGCCTGATTCAAATGAGGTGAATGATCTTATGCCAGTTGTTTCCAAATAAGTGAGCACTTTCTTTCCGTATAAAGGACCTTACTCAGCTCATACACCTTCGTTTCCTAAAGAAGGATTTCAACAGATGTCAGGCGTATCTCCTCTGGTGGCAGCAACCCATTCTTGACAGAAACAAGATAGGGTTATTGATCTCATACCCATGTCTTATGGTGAGTTGTGCCCACAGCTGCTCAAAATGAGATTGATTGAATGTTGTGAAGTATCTCCTCCTACTGGTGAACTTCCCCAAAGTTGGAATCCATATGCCTACTGTGTTTTCCACTCTGGAGCTTAAGGACATGATCTCAATGATTGTAGGGCATTCATGCATCAGGTGCAAGACTTAGTTGATGACGGAGTAATTAACTTTAAGCCAATTGAATTGAAAGTGTGACAAGGCATGGCACAGGTGAACACCGAAGAGGTGGTCAAGTTTCATTCTTCTGGAATTATCACTTAGGTTGAGTCTTCTAAGAGGCTATAACAACAACCATCTATGGTTCCTCGTCCAAATCTGGGTAAGAAAGTGTAGTGGCCTGCTAGGCGCTCAAAGCAACATCAGCAACATACTGCTCAACCACAACGAAGGCCTTATCCACAAAGAATCCGACAATTTGATAGTGTTCCTGATCCCATCTCGATAACCTACACTGCTATGTTGCAACAATTGTTGAGGTTTGATCTGATCAAGTTGCAGACTTTGACACCACCGGTAGGGAATCCTCCAAAGGGATACGATGAAAATGCGCGTTGCGAGTTTCACTCAGGTCCCCCGGGGCATGCAACAGAAGAATGCATGGCTTTACAATTGAATGTTCAAGATCTGATCGACTTGAAGATTATCATGCCAGATGGTCAGCTAGGGGGGAAAAACTTATAGACTGGAATTGATGCTTGTAGGCTTTAGATCTTTCATGTATCTGGTTACCCTCAGGCTTGTTGAGGGAACCCTTGTTGTTGTACTTATTTGTGTTTGTTTTTAGTACCTTGTATGACTTTGCTCTTGTGAGCCTTTCCTTGTTATGTGTTTAGATTTCTGAGGCAGTGGTTTCCTTATTCATGCACCGACACTTGGTCACAGGGTGATTTTTATACCGGATCTTGCTTGCAAGGTATCTTCTGAGAGTTTTCTCTCTCATTGGCAGTGTTTCTAAGCATTTGCATAGCATAACATCTTGCATACCATATCAGTCTATCTTTGTTTTTCAGGTACCCTGGCAGTTTCTCATCACTATTCCATTTTCAGGCAACAATGTTGGGATTTATTCTTGCAAATCAAGTAAAGCAGAACCTGAATGGCAGATCAAGTACAAGTTGAGCTCGTAGAATTGAAGACTCGTATGGAGCAGTTCATGACCCTGATGACGGGGATGGCCCAAAGGCAAGAACAACTAAGGTTGATGGTCGAGCGTCCAGAAAATGAGATTCTTGAAGATGGTAATCAGAGAAATCATAATGAAGCTCCGGACGGAGACAATGACCATAATGTTGGCTACATGGACGGACAAGAAGATCAGTTTACTTTGATTGATGATGATATGGATCGACCTAATGTTGTTGTGAATCATCATTTCGACGAGCCTGCTGAGAAAATAGAGGCCATTAAATCTCAGAACTCACTAGGTTTTGATGTTGCGGATTTGGGGTTAGTTCCTGCAGTGAAAGTTCCTCACAAATTCAAGCCTCCTACTTTTGAAAAGTACAACGACAACTCTTGTCCGAAAACTCACATCTAGTCTTGCTTCGGGAAGATCTCTGTTCATACAGATGATGAAAAGTTATGGATGTTTTACTTCCAGGATAGTCTATCTAGGGCGTATTTGGATTGGTATATGAGTTTGAACAAGATTGTTGTCAGAAGATGGAAGGAATTGGCTGAAGCTTTTGTGAAACAATACCAGTTTAATCTTGACATGGTTGTCGCTCCCCGGATTTCCATCCTGGTACAAACGCGAAAGTGGCGCGGAAAGAGGTTAGAGTCGCCAGCTAGGCATTTTTATCCCGAAAGAACGGGAATGGTAATGTTGCACAAACCAGAAGAAAAGAAAAGGAAGGACACAGGTCCTGCGAACCAAAGAGACTGAGTTCGGGAGTCGGTTACGACCTGGGAAGGTATTAGCACCCAGATCGTCCGCCGTACCCGACGGGATCCACGCTTGCAAAGAAACTATTTCAAAGGGTGAGGGGATGAAATCTGCTGCAAAGAAAATGAACTGAAGTGGATAAAAGAAAAGAAAAGGGAACTGAAAAAAAAATGAAAAGGAAAAATGTAGGGAAAATAAAGATTGTGCTCGAACGGGCCCTACCCCGCTGCCTACGTACCTCATCTGGACAATGAGGATCAGAGTTGCCGTAGTTCCCCTAACTAGGGGTGGAAAAGATTGCTTGAATTAAGGCTTGAACTGCCTATGTCAATGCTCGGGTGTTGCAGGCTCGGACGATGAGTGCGTAGCCGTCTTGCAAAATGACAAGTAGGAGCAAGTTCGCGGACAGAGCGAAGGAGATGAGAAAAGAATTCTCGAAGGAAAGACGATTATTGTTTGTTTGTGTTTTTTAGAAGCTTTTATGAGTGTGTCACAAGAAAGTGAACTCAAGCTCTTTTCCATGGAATGTGTACTTGTCACTACATTCCAAGATGGAATAATCAAGCACACTCAAGTAAGGAGAAGATCCCCAAAACTTGATTCCAGAGATTAGGGCCTAAGCTCACTAACTCATTGAATTTATTAAGTGTTTTTGTATTTTTGGATGAAGAAGTCGTTTTTATGTTTTTCTTGATGAAGATGGTATCCTAATCAGACTTGTGCATCATGATGAACAAGCTTGTACCATCCCAAGATAGGAAAACTACAAGTGTATCATGGAATAAGGCTATTGCATAGGAGATCACTTCAATCCTTATTAATGTGTATTTTAAGTTTCTGTTTTAAGATGAGAAGAGAATAGAACCAAAGATATTAAAGGTAAAATCTAAAAGGGGACTAACAAATCCTAATGTTAACATGCATGGATGAGCCTAGGTTAGTGAGGTCTCAGTTATCCTAAAGAAGAAGGAGATAAGAAAAGAAGAAGGAGAAATAAGAAGAATCATGGTGGCCTAAGCATACCTCGAGTTGAGAAAGAAAGAAGACGAGGAAGAAATAAGATGAATTAGAAATAAGCGAGGAGAGGAGAATGCAAAAAGGAGTAACCGAACAATGCACAAACAGAGCCTACACCAGTAGGACTTCCAGATGCAACAACATGCAACAAGTAAAATCGGGCCTCAGTGTTACCTAACGGAGAAGGTCCGTTGCCTCTTTAATACGCAAGAGAAATCAAGAATATCTCAAACTAGTAAGCCAGGTAAGGTGAAGGTATTGATCATGAAGTCAAATAAAACCAAATCCTCAAGTAAAAATGATCCAAATCACAAGCTCCCGATAATGTCCATTCCTCAGGAAAATACCATAATCCAATGTCTCGCATGGACTCAAAGAAATCCAGTATCTCAAACCACTAAGTCCACAAGGTCACACGTCCGAATTAATCCTCAGATTCTTATGATCGTGAATCGGAATTGTTGGCTGCTCAATCAAAGCTTATCAAATCAAACACAAACTTTCGATGAAGAAATAGTCAAAGGTCTAAGCACATGAATTCAAAAATGACTACCAAAAAGTTTAACCCCTAAACAAGAAATATTTAAAACTAAAACAATTATATAAAATAATTAAAAAAAACCTAAAAACGCTTATCGACAGTTAATTAAAGAAATTAAAAAACTAATCATTAATTGACAAAAGTGGAACCACTAATCAGAAGCTTAATTAATCAAATATGAAAACAATTAGTAAACCAAAAACCAAGTAAATCAATGAAAATTGAAACTAAAACCAAACAGATGTTGAACCAACAAGTGATGCAAATCCATGGTGCTTAGGCCCGAAAACTCAGCCCACGTGATAAGTCCATAATGGTCCTAGCCTCAAGTGCAAAGATCACGTTTCAATATCAGCAGCACCCAACACTTTGACCTTCTTTAGAAAGGAAACCAAATCAAAACGGCGGACCTCCATCCCAAATCATCATCATCGATTTGAAACGTAACAGCGACCTCACTCTTCTTCTTCTTCTTTAAAAAACAACTCGTAGGGCAATGCATCACGTCGCCACCATCGACAACGTTCATCGCACCTTCTTCTTCATTGAACAACCGACGGCAGCTCCGGCCGACCTTCCATTCCTCTCAACCTCTCTCTGTTCGCTTCTCAGCTTCAATCATGTTCGCGTCATGCTCCGTCGCTCTCACTCGTGAATCGCGTTCGCAATCTCGCCCTTCTCAAGCAATGGTGAGTTTTCAATCCGAAATCCCCTCTCTCCTCTGCTTCGATCTAGATCTTTCTTCTTCTTTATCTCTGATCTGTGTTTTGGTTGTGTGTTGTTGGAGATGTTGTTGATTTGGAGTTGTGATGATGAAGTTGGGAGATGGTTTTGGTTGAAGGTTGAAGGTGAGTGTCGGATTTGATGGAGTGAAGATTGGTTCGGTGAGGTTGAGGAATGTTGCGATTGTTGTGAGGTGTTTGTGAGGCTCAAGAGTGAGAGTGGTTGGTTTTCGAAAAGGGTGAAGGAGAATGGTTTGTGCTATGTGTAAATTTTTGTTTCAGTTTGTGGAGATTGAAGAAGGTTTTTGAGAGGTAAGGTGTATTGTTTGTTGAGGGTGCAATATGATTCAGAAAAATGTTATGCAGGTTGTGTTGTGAGGATAATGTGAGGCTTGAATGGTGGTGAAGTGTGTGACGGGAGTTTTTTCGCGTGATCTCCTCTACTGATACTCTTCGGGTTTTTTCTGTTATAGCATGTAGTGATTGAATTTGTTGGAAAATTGAGGGACCACTTGTGGCGTGAAAATAATGACGTTGGAGTAGCAAGGGTGAATTGTGAATATTTTTTGCTTTTTTCCGTTGTAAAAAAGTCACGAGTTTTTGCTGTGAAGGCGTGTGGCTTGTGGTACAAAGTGTGGGTGGAATTGGTGTGAGTATTGGGTGAGGTGGAACTTTTGCTGAACACCTTTTACGTTTTGTTTTGCAAATTCTTGTGTGGGTCCCGTGAATTGACTTGATGAAGAAACCAATAGCTGTATAATAATTTTGTAGACGGGCTAATAGAATTAGCCATTAAATTAAAAAAGAATATTGGACCAAATTAAATGCATTTTTGGAAATGGGTTTAATGAGAATGGCTAGATGGTGAGAAAAATGATATGAATAAAAAAAATGGAAAATAGGAAATTGATATTGGAAAATTAAAAATGAGAAATGAATGTATGGATTGACAAAATGGAACAAAGATAAATGGAAACAGATGGAAAATTAAGAAGAGAAAAATAACAGGATATAAAAATGAAATGAAATTGAGAAAAATGAAAAATGGTTTGAAAAGTGGACATTATGGAAACTAACAAAAATGGATAGAAATATAATTATGTGGATAAATGGATATTAATAGATGGAAATTGGTATAGAAAATGGATAAAAAAAAGAAAATGGTTTATGGAATTTAAATGATAAATACAATGAATTTGGACAAGAATTAGGCTAGAAAATGGAAGCAGATAGATATTTGAAATCGAGTTGGAAACTGAATGCTGAGAAGTCCACATGTCCAAACTCAAACTTGCATCCTTTTTACAAACCATTGATTGAATGAACACGACTATCACTAGACACCCTCCAAATGAAATGAAACCTTCCGAATTAATCATCCTCTCTTGATATCTTGATGAATTTCACACACAACAATTTGACTTTGGATATGCACCGCCTGAGAAATCAACCCTTGTAACTTGATGAAGAAGAGAATATTCTGATGATGGACCAGATACATAGTGAATAGTTCGTGAAATCTTTGAAGACCACCGAATCGGGGAAATAAACCCTAATTTTGTGACAAGAGCATGAAATAATGATTCCACTGAGGATTGTATAGCCGAAGACTTGAATTCTTCTGATAATCCGCAAATGAAGACGTGAAACCCTAATCCTTAGAAAACAACGATCCCATGTCTTATGCACATGATATGAATTCTAAATGTTAATGATTTAATGAAAGATGCGTATGAATGCAAAACGAAAGGCAGGCGAAGATAGAAAATCAGAGGGCAAATTTAGGGTGTTACAGCTGCCCATATTCAATCATCTGTTAATCTGAAAAGGATGAGAGCAACGACTATTAGACGTTCAAGATAAACTGTGATTGAATACCATAAAGACCCTGAAAATTTGCACTCTGCTGGAGAATGCAGAAATGGGAAATAAACCCAACCAAATGACGCTTTGGTGATTGAAACAGGGATAAAGAAGATGAGCTCCTTCCAAGGTTGAACTGTTACACCATATAAGGATGCTCAGACAGAAGAGTCTTCTTCAAACAAACCTATTACATCAGGTGCTGGACATACAAGCCCTCATCACAAATTCCTGTTACGCCAGGAAGTGGACATACGAGCCCTCCTCATACATCTTACAAAAATTATATGACCTGAGACAGACGAATCTCCTTCGGATAACCTGTTACGCCAGGACCGGTAACCCTTTTGACGTTTAATCCCACTGTCAGGACTTCAAACCTCTTCAGCACAGACGAGTATTGGATGATCATCAAGAGAACACAGACGAGCGCCATAAATCAATGATACAAATGAATATCATACGATGATCTAGGAAACACAGACGAGCGCTTCAGGCAATGATATAGACGAATATCAGCTAATGGTACAGATGAATACCAGAAACCCAACACAGACGAGCATTTGGAGTAGCAATACAGACGAGTATCAGAAATCCAACACAGACGAACAATTGGAGTAGCAATACAGACGAGTACCAGAGTGATTATCAAATCAACACATATGGATATAAGCTAACACAGACGAGTCTGAAGGACGATACAGACGAGTATCCAAATGATGCAGATGAGCTTCAATCAGATAACAAACACAGACGAGTGTTGGAGAACGCATACGAGCATCACCTAAATTCAAACACAGACGAGCATCGAGCATCAAATGGAAGTTACACACAGACGAGTGTTGGGAAGTGCAAACAAGCAACAACATCTATCAAACATGGGCGACTGCTGGGGAAAGCAAACGAGCAATAACAAAGTGTGAACACATACGAGTGTTGGGGAATGCGGACGAGCAATAAGCAAATATCAAACACAAACGAGCGTTGTAATGCATACGAGTAACAAGCGAAGTGCCCTGATTGGCAGCAAGAATCTCAATTCTGCAGGGGAGAACAAGGTCAAGATGCTTTGACACTTAACTCTGGTTGGGGGGGATGAATCACTGTCTGTATCATCACATTGGCCAAAAATAAATTGGCGACTTCTCTGGGGAATATTTCAATGATAGAAAATTCCAAACATGCAACTCTGTGGGGAATAACCATCTTCAGACTTGGCTGGGGATATGCTTCATCAATACTCTTGCAGAGGAGAGAATTCTGATAATTCTAAGCTTTGTGGGGAAGCAAGGCCTTCAGCTGCCCGCTGGGAACACTTCACTGTGGAAAGATAACTCCGCTTGGGGATGAGAATAATTCAGTTAGATTTGAAGTTCCACTGGGGATATCATCTGCTCTAACTCAGCTGGGGAAATGTCAACCCTCTAGCTTAGCTGAGAGAAAATATTTGACAATGCTCTGCTGAGGAGAGACTTTGTTAGAGAATGCTGATCACAATAAGCCAAATTATGCCCCGGGTATAATACGACGACCGTGTTGGGAAGATATGCCAATGAAAATTAGACTTTGACTGTGGAGAATACCAACTCCTCATGAGGAAACCTTGTCGGCTGAAGGAAGATTCTACGCTCGGGGAAGAAATAAACTTCCAATGCCCTGCTGGTAAAATAAATACCAGACATTCCCTGAGACTTAAGTCGGCGCTTCAAGCTTTTGAGCTCAACAATTGCATAATGATTGTCATGAGTGAACAAGCATTCCTTACTCCTCAATTATGCCATACTGCAACGTCTATGAAAAAGACTGTCTCTAGAGGATTTTACAGAAGACATGGCATCCAGAATTGCCCCAGTGTCTTCAAACTCTCGCAAAAATCAACAAATTTCGAGATAACTGCCCCAGACTGCGTCTTGAAACGATATTGTCCCACACAAGAAAAGGAAACCATGCAGTATGAAAATGCAATGCAAATGATATAAGATGTAAACGTATGTTCATGATGCTGAGGATATGAATATGCAAGCTACGGGAGCTGAAACAAGGATGGTTGGGCATAAGGCCAGGTTGATAGATATTTTTTGGTATTTTTCTGGTTTTGGTTGCCAAGCAATTGGACTTTGAAGGTGAATTACCAGACGAGAACCGGTTTATTAAAGGTAGGCCAACAGACGAGAACTGATGGGCAAAGAATAAGTCGTCAGACGAGAACTGACTCCTTAGGTTCATTGTCAAACGAGAATTGACTCTGAAAAAGAATGACTACCAGACGAGAACTGACGTTCAAACAGGATAAAATGAAAAGGTGACCAGACGAGAACTGGTTAAAAGATTCGCCTACCAGACGAGAACTGGTATTTGAAATTGGTTTGCCAGACAAGAACTGGACTTTGAAACGGTTTGCCAGACGAGAACTGGACTCTGGGTTTGCTTGCCAGACGAGAACTGGACTTTGGGTTTGCTTGCCATACGAGAACTGGACTTTGAAGTGTTGATAAGTTGGGGTTACAAGGCCCTGGATGTGAGATTGATGATGCGGGGTATGCTGAATGCATATGATGCGTATGCTCTAACGAAGCGACATGAATAACATATGCAAATGTTTATGCAATGCTTATGAAAAGCTAGAAAAACTCCCAAGGTGGGAAGAAAGGTCTTATGCGGAAAGGCTCCTTGTTGAAAAGGGTGACAAAGGCGAGGGTGGGTAGCATGATTTCCCGATACTCGTCTTGAACTCGGAGATCACTGATATAACCTACTCTGCATAGCTAAAGTTTGCCCCTGTCTGGTGAGTCTCTGAACAGACTATCACTGATTATACAATTCCTGGCATGGCGGACTCGGATGTCCTCTCGAGGAGAGTTGCACTTAGTGATCTCTGGAAGCGTCTTGCCCCGGTATGAGCATGGAAGCGACTTGACTCATTCTGACTGAGCATTGGAAGAATTCACCCTTAATCAACGGAAACTCCAGGTGTATTGCCCCTGTTTGGCAGATTCAGCTCTGATTAACTGACTTTGAATGATGTTCCTTGATCAACCGATGCTTGGGAACTTGCTTTAGACTGACTGATTCCTTGGCGACAAGGCCACTGGATAACATGCTCCTGATTCATAGGCCTATACAATGCTCTTGATTTTGGTCATCATTGTTGAACGATCAAGTTCCCTCGTGATTGCTCTCTGTAGGAACTCCCCTAGTGTCACAGACTGACTTGCAATTAAAACTGTTCATTCACGAATGATAATTTTAATGCGATGCTCATGCAAGTTTTGAAAATTTATTTATTTGAATGTTGTGATAGTGTGTGACGAATGGAAGGTTATTCCAAACGTAGTGTTGAGTTAGCGAATCGTTAGGAGTCAATTTACGTAACCTTGTCACAATATGCTTTCAGAATTGAACCTGATTCAATTTGGACTTTTAAGGGTTATAACGTGGTCTGGTTCACGGTTTTAGAAAGAAAGATTTATGGCTCAAAATTTATCTGTGCCCACCCATTCTCCTTGATGTTCTCCAGTCCTATATTCAGCTAATTCGGCCTGAGCGCTCGTCTCTCGAAAGGGTTTTGTAATGGTTGAGGAACCAATGACGTTGACGGTTTAAGCACCAATGAGGTTTCTTGGAGTAACAGTCACCCCTTTTGACTTTGTGTCTGTTCACACGACTTTGTTCATATGGAAGATTTTTCTTTCTGATTTTTTTATTCCCTAACTTTTGCCTGGACTGATTCTTTTTTGAATTTTTTTTTCGATTTTAAAGTCCAGCGGGATGCCCTAACTTTTGCCTAAGCCATTTGTTTTCACTTTTTTTTTGACTTAGCGGGCTTTATTTCTCTTTTTTATTTATTTTGATAAACAATTCGCGTGACATTGGTTATCTGTCTTGCTGAAGGGGTTGTGACTGCCTCATTCCTTTGTTGTTGAGGGATAACCAATGTGGTTTTACGTGCCTTGACCTCTTGAGGTGTGATGAATAAAAGGTAATGGATCCTCAGATGCTCACTCCTTTGGAAATTTGAACGCTTAGTCAAATTAACTGATGACTACCCTGCTTCGGGTTAAATGTGAGGGTTTTTTCGTTTAGAAAAGAAACTCCTACTTTAAGGCTCAAAGGGGTTGATGAGGGTCTATCTCCCTTATATCTCCGGTGTTTGGGAATTGAAACAATGCATGTACATCGTCAGCAGGTTCTATTCTGAAAGCATACCTTCAACAATTATGGGTATTCAATTGTCATCATCCTCCCTCAAACATGCTAAACAACAGTGAAACAAATGAGAGGTAAATGGATGCAATTTTTTTTGTTTTTTTTTCCAATGGAAGTAAAGAAAAATGAGCGAATGCGAAATAATTGATTCAAAAAGCATGATCACTTCATTAACATTACCATTCAAAATAACAATGCTTAAAAGACAAGTAGCTGCTAACAGGAAAGAAACTACAATGCAAATGATAAAAGGATACAATGATCACCAACTCTGATGACATATTCTTGTCTGAACCACTGAATCAGGAGACACTTCTGCGAAGTCCTTGAACTCAATCAGCCAAGAGGTTGACGTGCACAACCAAGCTTCCTTCTGGAAAGGATATGTAACCCTTTGTCGATCAACTGTTGTACTCTGGCTTGAAAAGCTTTACAATCTTCGGTTGAATGCCCCATTGATCCTCCATGATACCCACAATGCTCATGAGGATTGTACTCTGGAGGGTACGGCTCTGACAACGGCTTGAGAAGTTTAGGAACCACCAAAGAGCTCTGAATTAGATGTGGCAAGAGTTCACTATACGCCATGGGGACTGGATGAAGAGGGGCGTTCCTTTTTTCCAGATTGTTGCAAGGCCTAGGTTGGCTCTGATATTGATTATGAGATCTTTGACCATGAGCTTGTAGATTTGGACAAGGAGGAGTCCAGGGTTTCTGATACGATGCTCTGAGCATTGCCGACTGTCCATAAGAGTAGCCAGACCTAGGAAAAGATGATCTCTGAGAAGATGTTGGTCCAGAATATTCGATATTAGCCATGAATGCACTGATGTCATACCTTTCTTCCCATTAGGAGCTACCAACAGATTCATCTTCAGTAGCTGGGATGTTCGAAGAGTACTGGATCTTTCCACTTTTGAGTAAACCTTCAATGCGTCCTCCAACTTTTATCAAATCAGAGAAATTTAATGTCCCAATGCTACTCATTCTTTCCAGGTATGGACCTTGGAACGTGCCCACAAACAGGTCAACTAATTCTCTGTCTGAAGGTGGTGGTTGCACTTGGGCTGCCAATTCTCTCCACCGCTGTGCATATTCTCTGAAAGATTCACCAGTCCTCTGAGATATGCTTTGCAGGTGCGTGCGACTGGGCGCCATGTCTACATTGTACTGGTATTGCTTTACGAAAGCTTTGGATAAATCATTCCAAGATCGGATACGACTACCTTCCAAATCCATATACCAACTTAGGGATGCCCCGCTTAAACTGTCCTGAAAACAGTGAATCATCAACTCATCGTTGCGGGCATAAAAAGTCATTTTTCTACAGAACATCACCAAATGACGCTTCGGACAACTGACACCAGTGTATTTCTCGAACTTCGGAGTTTTGAAATCTGGAGGAATGACAAGACCAGGCACCAAACACAGGTTTAGAGCATCAAAACGAAAGGCATCAGGATCCGCTAAGGCTTTGAGTTGCTCATCCAACACCCGAAACCTTTCAGCAGGACCAATAGTTCGTAGATCCTTAGTTTTCACAAGAGGGATTGACCCTTGGAAGTTCGGCATAGGGAAAGCAAAACTCTGATAATATGTAGTATCAGAAGAAGATGAAGGTCCACCTCGGACAACAGATGGTTCAGGTACACTCTGATTCACGATCGAGGTCTGTGCAGGCTGAGCTTGAGTAAGGTTGTTCACTTGTGGAAGATCCTCATCAGGAGAAACACCATACAAAGGATTGGTCATCGAAGTGAAACCAGGTAGAAACTCAGCATTCTGACGGTTGTTCTCTGACATAGCTACTGACGGCTTCCAAATTGACCTTTTTAACTCTTGACAGTGCTCAGTCTAGCTTCAAACACTCTGTCGTCTTCCAACGATTAACACTTGTTCAAACTGAGTACCGGGAAATCAGCTGGCTGGTCATAGACAAAAGAGGAAGGATGAGCTCTCCGGAAGAAGGAAATGCAGATGCAAATGCAAATGCAAAATGCAATATGATGATGCTGGAGATGCAAAGACATGGGATCAAAGCTGGAAACTGCCTGGAATCTGGAATACTGAGCCAAGAATCGAGTGTCTGTAACCACAAGATCTCTGAATAATGACCCAAAATAGTAACCGAGAACCAAAGGTCAAGAACTTCAGGATCATAGTGACCAAATCATAACAAAGACCACACTGATAATGAGGGTATGTAGAGGTCAAGGGTTCCTGCAAACCTGTAAACCCCTCCCAATATCACGGGTGTGCTCCTGGTCAAACATCACGGACTCTCAAAGCCGAATAGCAATAATACGTTCACCATTTCCGAGAAATGGCTCATGACCAAATCAGAGAATCGGTTTGGCATTATGTACTACTCAGGGAGGCCTCAGCTGAGTCCGGGAAAACAAGGTCATCCTATGTGAGTCCCAGGCGGGCCCTCGGGTGCGAATGGGTTTGCCACACAATGTGGTCTGCCACTGTCACCACTAGAGAGGGATGTTTCCACAAGGTTCTCAATGATCGGTCCTCAGCTGCATATAACTATCAAGGTTATGAAATGAAAGAGGAAGATCCCCAAATCAAAACATTTCCAAGACGGTCGCAAATCTCGGCGTGGAACTCACTACTACCCCCATGACAAGATCTCATGAGGCCAAAGTGGAACCACTCTAGGTCCTAAGGTGCACTCGAGCCTTGGTAATGAGCTCATCTCACAGTAACAGTATCACCCAAGTCCCACCAAATAGAAAAAATAGTCCAGACAGTCCAGTAATAATATATGATAAATGAAAATAAATACTGAAAAACTGTAAATTAAGTTGTAAATAAACTGTAAATAAACAACAGTAATATACACACAACAACAAATAATCAACACCCAATGAAACAGAAACACGCAAGCGCTAGGAGAGACTCTCAAGGGAACCAGAGATTCTGGCTTCGATCTCCCCAGTAGAGTCGCCAGCTGTCGCTCCCTGGATTTCCATCCTGGTACAAACGCGAAAGTGGCGCGGAAAGAGGTTAGAGTCACCATCGGGGCATTTTTATCCCGAAAGAACGGGAATGGTAATGCTGCACAAACTAGAAGAAAATAAAAGGAAGGACACAGGTCCTGCAAACCAAAGAGACTGAGTTCGGGAGTCGGTTACGACCTGGGAAGGTATTAGCACCCAGATCGTCCGTCGTACCCGACGGGATTCACGCTTGCAAAGAAACTGTTTCAAAGGGTGAGGGGATGAAAGCTGTTGCAAAGAAAATGAACTGAACTGGATAAAAGAAAAGAAAAGGGAACTGAAAAAGAAATGAAAAGGAAAAATGTAGGGAAAATAAAGATTGTGCTCGATCGGGCCCTACCCCGCTGCCTACGTACCTCATTTGGACAATGAGGATCAGAGTCGCCGTAGTTCCCCTAACTAGGGGTGGAAAAGATTGCTTGCATTAAGGCTTAAACTTCCTATGTCAATGCTCAGGTGTTGCAGGCTCGGACGACGAGTGCGTAAATGTCTTGAAAAATGATAAGTAGGAGCAAGTTCGCGGACGGAGCGAAGGAGATGAGAAAAGAATTCCCGAAGGAAAGACGATTATTGTTTGTTTGTGTTTTTTAGAAGCTTTTATAAGTGTGTCATAAGAAAGTGAACTCAAGCTCTTTTCCATGGAATGTGTACTTGTCACTACATTCCAAGATGGAATAATAGAACAAGCACACTCAAGTAAGGAGAAGATCCCCAAAACTTGATTCCAGAGATTAGGGCCTAAGCTCACTAACTCATTGAATTTATTAAGTGTTTTTGTATTTTTGGATGAAGAAGTCTTTTTTATGTTTTTCTTGATGAAGATAGTATCCAGATCAGACTTGTGCATCATGATGAACAAGCTTGTACCATCCCAAGATGGGAAAACTACAAGTGTATCATGGAATAAGGTTATTGCACAGGAGACCACTTCAATCCTTATTAATGTGTTTTTTAAGTTTCTGTTTTAAGATGAGAAGAGAATAGAACCAAAGATCTTAAAGGTAAAATCTAAAAGGGGACTAACAAGTCCTCATGTTAACATGCATGGATGGGCCTAGGTTAGTGAGGTCTCAGCTATCCTAAAGAAGAAGGAGATAAGAAAAGAAGAAGGAGAAAGAAGAAGAATCATTGTGGCCTAAGCACACCTCGAGTTGAGAAAGAAAGAAGATGAGGAAGAAATAAGATGAATTAAAATAAGCGAGGAGAGTTGAATGCAAAAAGGAGTAACCGAACAATGCACAAACAGAGCCTACACCAGTAGGACTTCCAGATGCAACAACATGCAACAAGTAAAATCGGGCCTCAGTGTTACCTAACGGAGAAGGTCCGCTGCCTCTTCAATACACAAGAGAAATCAAGAATATCTCAAACTAGTAAGCCCGGTAAGGTGAAGGTATTGATCATGAAGTCAAATTAAACCAAATCCTCAAGTAAAAATGATCTAAATCACAAGCTCCGATAATGTCCATTCCTCAGGAAAATACCATAATCCAAAGTCTCGCATGGACTCAAAGAAATCCAGTATCTCAAACCACTAAGTCCACAAGGTCACACGTCCGAATTAATCCTCAGATTCTTACGATCATGAATCGAAATTGTTGGCTGCTCAATCAAAGCTTATCAAATCAAACACAAACTTCCAATAAAGAAATAATCAAAGGTCTAAGCACATGAATTCAAAAATGACTACCAAAAAGTTCAACCCCTAAACAAGAAATATTTAAAACTAAAACAATTATATAAAATAATAAAAAAAAACCTAAAAACGCTTATCGACAGTTAATTAAAGAAATTAAAAAATTAATCATTAATTGACAAAAGTGGAACCACTAATCAGAAGCTTAATTAATCAAATATAAAAACAATTAGTAAACCAAAAACCAAGTAAATAAATGAAAATTGAGACTAAAACCAAACAGATTTTGAACCAACCAGTGATGCAAATCCATGGTGCTTAGGCCCGAAAACTCAACCCACGTGATAAGTCCATAATGGTCCTAGCCTCAAGTGCAAAGATCACGTTTCAATATCAGCAGCACCCAACACTTTGACCTTCTTCAGAAAGGAAACCAAATCAAAACGGCGGACCTCCGTCCCAAATCATCATCATCGATCCGAAACGTAACAGCGACCTTACTCTTCTTCTTCTTTAAAAAACAACTCGTAGGGAAATGAATCACGCCGCCGCCACCGACAACGTTCATCGCACCTTCTTCGTCATCGACCAACCGGCGGAAGCTCCGGTCGACCTTCCCTTCCTCTCAACCTCTCTTTGTTCGCTTCTTAGCTTCAATCATGTTCGCGTCATGCTTTGTCGCTCTCACTCGCGAATCGCATTTGCAATCTCGCCCTTCTCAAGCAATGAATGGTGTTGAGGTGTTGGCTCTGCGATGGAGAAAAGGATACGGCGAAGAGTAGCGATTTGGTGAGTTTTCAATCCGAAATCCCCTCTCTCCTCTGCTTCGATCTAGAACTTTCTTCTTCTTTATCTCTGATCTGTGTTTTGGTTGTGTGTTGTTGGAGATGTTCTTGATTTGGAGTTGTGTTGATGAAGTTGGGAGATGGTTTCGGTTGAAGGTTGAAGGTGAGTGTCAGATTTGATGGAGTGAATATTGGTTCGGTGAGGTTGAAGAATGTTGCGATTGTTGTGAGGTGTTTGTGAGGCTCAAGAGTGAGAGTGGTTGGTTTTCGAAAAGGGTGAAGGAGAATGATTTGTGTCGTGTGTAAATTTTTGTTTCAGTTTATGGAGATTGAAGAAGGTTTTTGAGAGGTAAGGTGTATTGTTTGTTGAAGGTACGATATGATTCGGAAAAATGTTATGCAGGTTGTGTTGTAAGGATAATGTGAGGCTTGAATGGCAGTGAAGTGTGTGACGGGAGTTTTTTCACGTGATCTCCTCTGCTGATACTCTTCGGGTTTTTTCTGTTATAGCATGTAGTGATTGAATTTGTTGGAAAATTGAGGGACCACCTGTGGCGTGAAAATAATGACGCTGGAGTAGCAAGGGTGAATTGTGAATAGTTTTTGCCTTTTTGCGTTGTAAAAAAGTCACGAGTTTTTGCTGTGAAGGCGTGTGGCTGGCGGTACAAAGTGTGGGTGGAATTGGTGTGAGTATTGGGTGAGGTGGAACTTTTGCTGAACACCTTTTACGTTTTGTTTTGCAAATTCTTGTGTGGGTCCCGTGAATTGACTTGATGAAGAAACCAATAGCTGTATAACAATTTTGTAGATGGGCTAATAGAATTAGCCATTAAATTAAAAATGAATATTGGACCAAATTAAATGCATTTTTGGAAATGGGTTTAATGAGAATGGCTAGATGGTGAGAAAAATGTTATGAATAAAAAAAATGGAAAATAGGAAATTGATATTGGAAAATTAAAAATGAGAAATGAATATATGGATTGACAAAATCGAACAAAGATAAATGGAAACAAATGGAAAATTAAGAAGAGAAAAATAACAGGATATAAAAATGAAATGAAATTGAGAAAAATGAAAAATGGTTTGAAAAGTGGACATTATGGAAACTAACAAAAATGGATAGAAATATAATTATGTGGATAAATGGATATTAATAGATGGAAATTGGTATAGAAAATGGATAAAAAAAAGAAAATGGTTTATGGAATTTAAATGATAAATACAATGAATGTGGACAAGAATTAGGCTAGAAAATGGAAGCAGATAGATATTTGAAATCGAGTTGGAAACTGAATGCTGAGAAGTCCACATGTCCAAACTCAAACTTGCACCCTTTTTACAAACCACTGATTGAATGAACACGAATATCACTAGACACCCTCCAAATGAAATGAAACCTGTAACACCCCAAAATTTGCCCTCTAAATTATTACTATCTAACTGGCTTATGCTTCATTCATCTGTTTCTCCCATTAGGTCATAACACTTGCCATCATACATTTTCATTGGGCTCTTAAGACGTGGGATCAAAAAAATCCTTTGAATTATTGTTTCCTGTTTACTTTAAGGATATTTCATTCAATTCAAAACAAGAGTTTGAAGGTTGCTAGGGTTTATGTCCCCGATCTCATGATTTCAAAAGGTGTTCGATTTAGGATATACTTGAGGTATTGGTATACAATGCAGAAAAGAGAAATTTGAAACCTATTCATACCAAGTGCATTCGTGGTTGGCCTAGTCTTATTGAGTAAATCCTCATTGCGTTATCAAATTCTATTTCAATTTGAAATTCCATTATAATTCAAGAGATACATCCAAAGGCCTCAACGTCACTAATCGATCTTCATTATATTAGTAACTGGATTTATTATTAATTGAACTTGGTTTCTATTGATAATACATTTAGTTATTATAATAATGTTTCCTTTCAAATTCTTTTTTTTCTCTCAACCTGTGTTCATACCCGTTTATAGAATTTTGTCCTATTCACTTTCAAATACGATCCATAAACCAATATCCGACTCATATTCGAATTCAAACATTATTCCATACTCATTTTAAGGTCTAATTAACCTTTTTGTTTTTACTTTCAATCCAACAACCACATGAGCCAAAACCATATTTCTAGGTCCAAGTTTAATTTTTGAGTCCAATTAGTCATTTTTTATTAAATCCGCTTGTTAGCCCACTTAAACTCAAGCCCATTTTATTTATCTAGATTTAATCCATGGTAACATTCAAGCTTTGTTTTCCTTCCAAAATCCATAAATAATTTTCAGAAATCATTGCGTATGGCCCATGATGCTTTACTCAAATTCAGTAAAATGCTTGTTTGGAATAGTCAGAAAAATTGTGTACTCTTTATGTCCTGTAAATGAACTACAAAAGGAGCTAAAGAAATAGAAAACGCAGGAAACAAATTCACAGAATTTGAACTGATATATAGCAGAAGTGCAGGAGCACAAGATGATTTGGTTACACCAGAAAAATCCATAACAGAAAATTCAGAAGGAAATCAATGCAAAACAGTTACAAAATTTCAGTTGCAATTTTCTAACTGATTAACAACAGAATCCAACTGATTTTTAACTAACATTATAAATTTCCAGAACCATCCATAAAATTGGCAGCTATTCTTCTTCACCTTTTCCTTGATTCTCCTTCATTCATTCTCCAACTTCTTCTTCATTGATCCCTCTCCACCATTCCACCATTTTTTCCGTCATTCCTTCTTCTCCAATCTTCATCAGTCACCATAACCAGACCGTCATCATAACTCTTCAATCTCCCCTCAATCTGAAACTTCTTCCATGATTTATCATCATCATCAAAGCCTCGTCAAATTCATTATCCAGACCTGCATTTATAATTGCAAAGATCTTCACCTTCAAACCTTCAGTCATCAAGAAACTACAATGAATGACTCAATTCAAGAAGAAGAAGAGTTTCAATACGATTAAGCACCTTTGATCAGAGCACGCCTTCAATCTGCGGAAACAACATCGAGAATCTTCACCACCTGCAAGATTCAACATCAATGGTAGTCACAGGTCAGGAGAGAAAAAAAGAGAGTAGAGAGAATCAAAGAAAAAACTCATATCAAAAGACAAAGCCGTAGCAACATACCGTGAAAAGCAGTTCTTTCAATCGCCATCTTCGTGGCACCATCTTCGAGTACCTTTATCATCATCTCTAACCTTCAGCAAGCCATAAATGCAACAAGGTCTTCGAATCCAACATCGTAATAACCTTCATCCCCAGTTATGTAGAACTCTTTCAGATCGAACCTGCAATAAAATCTGCGACGGTAAATAAATATCAGCAAGAAGAAATTCATAGCAGTAAGATGATAGAAATCGAAGTCGCCAAAAAAACTTACCAAGCCACAATTCATCACTGAGATGAGAAGTCAAGGAGATCTATAACAGGTAAAAGAAAAACCCTCAACGGAACCAAATTCTCGGCGTCATCTCTCTTGATTCCTCTCCAAACTCGTCACCGTCCCTAAGACCCTTCTCAAAACTACAGAACGCGCACTGCATTCATCCTCATCGCACCTTAAGCTTTTCTTCGATTTCCACGGTGGAACAACCGTTACATATCAACATCCTTCATCATCATGGACCTGCGGCAACCAATAAAATGATTCAGAAGCATTCAATCACCACAATGCTTCTCATAGTGAATTCGTCCACCGTAATGATTCAGAGGCAAGGCTATGGAAAAAATGACAAGCGGATGTTCATACCTGGGAAACGCGTCTCATCAGTCGGATTCGGAGAAGAACAAATCACGAAAAGGAAGGACGGTCACGAGATTGCAATCGGAAGCGACGAGCTCTTCGGTGGTATGGAGAAGACGAATGCGTTGAGGAGACGGACCGGTGGCGATGGAGTCATCAGTGGCGGCGCAGTGTGAGAGTGCCAAAGGAGGCGCGGCGTGAAGACGAAGGGATGCTAGGGTTTTTTGGTAAGCTTTCAGCCCCTTTTGTTTCTGTGGTTTTTATATTTAGATTAATGTAAGGGAGATTAAGGAATCATAGGGTTATAGTAAAATAAAATTAATGATAATTAAAATGAGCACTAAAAGGAGATAATGAATCATTAAACTTTAAAATCAAGCACTAATAAAGATTAATAAAAACCATTAATCCTGGGCTTCATAATTTCTATTCCCACCCCCCATTTTCTGTTTCTTAAACTGAAAATTGCAAATAACACCTCCCTCAGGCTTTGTGCGAATTGGGCCTAGCAAAAAACGCTATTAAGACCCCCCATTCTGGGCCCAATTTCATTATAACCTAGAAATACTTCTTTCCTCACCCCCCTCCAATTCCCTTTCCTTTTATTTTCTATTTTTATTGCCATTTCAAATTAATTCACCAAAAAATATTAAAATACATGATAAAAATCCACAAAAATTATGATAGAATATTAAGGCAATTTAGAAGCATTCTCAATTTTTACTTTCTGAATTTTTGCATTTTTCAATTTAATTTCGATTTTTAATTTAATTGATTTTATATTGAATTTCTTCATAAACACATAAATTTGTACAATTTATTTCTACCACTTCCCATAACATTTTTTGCCCATTCTTTTTTCTATGATTAGAGGACAAATAGAAGCACCTAGAATATTTTTTGTGTATTCTTTAGGGCATTTTTTCTACTATTATGGTAGTGCGATTCATACAAAATTGTGATTAAACCTTAGTTAGATTTAGAGGACCATTTGACATAGTTAGGATTAGAATTTTTAAGAGATTTTTTAGCATAGTGTTATAATCAGGTTTAAGACCTTAGGAATCTAATTTCACATTTTTTCCATGACTTTTAATATTTTTTGTCATTTTAATTCATTCCATCACATTATGCATATTCATGATTCATGTCATTCACTAACTATTTGTTTTTTTTGTGTGCAAGGTATTTTTCAAGGTTTGGCCTATGGACTTGGACATTTTTATGCCTCAATTATGTTTGTGTGCTTTGTGATGTAATAGCTTAGAACTTGTATGCTTGTATAGTTTTTATAGCTAGGTTAGAAAAGATAAAACGAAGCGATAGAAAACTAAAATCTCAAAAAATAAATAAAAGTATTCGATCCAACGTCGAGTATATTTTCAAATAAATAAACAAAGTTGCATGTGACTTTAGGTTTCCTCGATTACCATCGTGCCACTCCATTCAACCAAAAGCAAGCCTTGTATGTTTCACACCATAAGTCGTGCGTCTCAGCACCACGCAACCGACCCACCCGATCCATTGTTTCATCCCATTTACATTTCATATACGTTTGTACCCACCATGACTTAGGAGGACCATATTGTTCATTATTGCCTTTTATGTTCTCATTTCTAGTCTTATATCTCTTAGGTAGATTTAATTTCAAACCTCACTAACCATAGGTCATCATTAAACTCCATTGATTTAGGGTAAGTCTAGTTTCCCTTAGAAATTTTCCTTTTATAACTTGAGTCTCTTCTCATCTTAAAAGAAAATCAAAAACATTTAATAAAGGAAAAGGTGTACAATGCGCCACGAGCCTTAAGCTATACGGGAAATGACTAGTGGAGGTCTCCTTCACTCTTCTAGGATGCTTTACAAACGTTCCATTGGGGGCGATCTTGGAAAGTATTCGCTCCTGTGTCATAGTCTTTAGTTATGTACATACGAAAAACACAAACTCAAAACACTTCTTCTAAAAAACAACAAACCAAGAAGTCACGTCTTCTCATCTCATCTCATACTCTTTGCGGACGAACATGACTTGTCTCGACAGTTCAAACAGCGACACGGTAAACACCCTCGAGTCAGAGCCGGTAACACCTGAGCTAGAACTATGGCAACGTCATCCTAAAAACCACAAACGAGTGTAAGCCTTAGTTAGACGAACTACGGCGTCTCTGATCCTCATTTATCCCGATGAGGTACGTAGGCAGTGGGGTAGGGCCCATTCGAGCACAATCTTTATTTTCCCTACATTTTCCCCCTTTATTCCCATTTTTCAATTCCATTTCCTTTCTCATTTTCATTCCATTCTAGATAGCTATCCTTTCAGTTAAACAGCATATTATTTCTCACCCTTTGAAAACAGTCTTATAAGCGTGGATCCCGTCGGGTACGGCGGACGGATTGGGGTGCTAATACCTTCTCAATTCGTAATCGACTTCCGTATCCAGATCTTTGGTTCGCAAGGCCTCGTCCTTTTCTTTCTTCCTTAGGTTTGTGCAACATTACCTTTCCCATTCCTTTGGGATAAAAATGTCTGGCTGGCGACTCTACCTTTTCCGCGCCACTTTCGCGTTTGTACTAGGATGAAAATCCCGGGAGCGACAGCTGGCGACTCTGCTGGGGACCTTTAGAAATTCTAATCTCCCCTTTGAGAGTCAATCCTAGCGCTTGTCCGTTTCTGTTTTCTTTGGGTGTTTATTCGTTCGCTGTTATGCTTTAGTTTAGCTTTACTGTATTGTTTACAGTTTATCGCTTTCCTTTACAGCTTTATTTACAGCTTTCTGCACTTTACTTTACTGTCGCATATACTGGCATATACTGTACTGGCTGTTCTGGTTTTCCTTGGCGGGATGGGATTATTGTGAGATAAGCCAAATACCCGGCTTGAGTATACACATAGGATTTAGAGTGGGCAGTCGTATGGCTTGCGTGGTCTTGAGCACGTGTAGTTTTCACGAGTCCCACACCCAGATCAGGCTCTCTTGGGATATGTTCTATACTGCTTAGGCAGACCATAGAATATTCCCACCTGAGCTTCTAACACTGGGAACCGATCATCGAGGACCTTAGTGGAAACAACCCTCTCCAGTGGTGACAGTGGCAGACCGCATTTCGTGGCAAACCCATTTGCACCCGAGGGCCCACTAGGAAATCGCATAGGATGACCTTGTTCTCTCGTAGGAACCTGGTTAAAGCAACTGGTCGTATGATGGTAGTATTATACTCTTCGGGATGAATGTACTATTGTTTCTCGACTTCAGTGCTTGAAGCCGGGAACTTATGAGGGATGCTTGTTTTTCCGGAATTCAGCTGAGGCCTCCCTGAGTAGTACATAATGCCAAACCGATTCCCTGATTTGGTCATGAGCCATTTCTCGGAAATGGTGAACGTATTATTGCTATTCGGCTTTGAGAGTTCGTGATGTTGACCCGTAGTAGCATACCCGTGAGATTGGGAGGGGTTTACAGGTTTGCAGGAACCCTAAAACTTCCAACATACCCGCTTTTGCCAGTGTTACTCCATGATATGATCCGGTCCTATATGATACTTGGTTGAGAATTCTGGAACTTCTGCATAGAGATATTGATATCATGATCTTCACCAACACTTGGTTATCTGATCCACACCAGCGTTGGACCGTTGACCACATGCCAGTTGCATACATGACATCATGGCATTTTAGCATACATGTTCAGTTACTTCTAAGGATCTCATACCTGAATTATGTCGGATTTTCTTCTGCATTAAAACTTGGATCAAAACATATGGGTTCCTTGGAAATAACTGAACATGGCATTTGCATACGTCCTTGCATTTTTTACAGGTGTTCAGGGACAACTTCTTATCCTGACTTGGTTTCTCTTCAGAATGGATAATTTGAATCACGACTGTCAAGGTTTAGACATGGAACAACTCCGAGCGGAGGTGACTGAGATGAAGGCCCAACTGGGGCATGTTGTAGTGGACATTCGAGCGTTGTCCCAGGATCATAAATTTCTGAGAGAAGAATTCAACTTGATGAAGACTCAGATAAAGCTGCTTACAGGAATCATGAATGCTATGTCGAAAAAGGAAAATAGCTGTGTATCTTCTTTTCAAACAGAAGGTCATGTCTCTCCCATATCTTTGGGATGTCCAATAAATCAGGGTTCTTTAGATGGATTTCCTCTACAGTTCGAATCTCTTCACCAGCAATCGCCACTCAGCAGTCAGGAAGAGCATCAGATAGGAACCAACTCCACATGTGAACTGAATGATCCTACACCAATCGTTACCAAAGAAGTGAGCACTTTCTTTCCTTATCAGGGATCCTCCTCAGGTGCTACGCCTTGGTTTCCAGGAGAAATACTTCAACCGATTTCGGCTATAGCTCCTCCATTGCTAGCAACCTGTCATCAACAGGAGCAAGAAAGGGTTATTGATCCAACACCCGTGTCTTATGCTAAATTATGTCCACAACTGTTCAAAATGGGGTTGATTGAGTGTCACGAACTAACTCCTCCTTCAGCATGCATAAATACAAAAGAAGTGGTCGACTTTCCTTCTTCTAGAATCATTGCTCAGGCCAAGTCTTCAAAGGGACTGCATCAACAATCTTCATTCACTCCTCGGCCAAGTACGAGTAAGAAAGTACAGGGACATGTCAGGCGTCCAACACAGTGTCAACAACCAAGTTTCCAATCACGACCACAGGGTCAGCAGCAACAGGTACAGAGACCGTTTCAGGAAAGAACAAGAGCGAGGAACCGCAGACTTGATCATATCCCATGTCCATATGATGTATTGCTTCCAGAGCTACTGGAGTTGAACTTGGTCAAGCTCCGAACCATGAGGGCTCCTTCTGCTGATAATCTACCACCAAATTTCGATCCAAACTCCAGGTGCGAATTCCATTCAGGTGCCCAGGGGCACAGTATTGAGAAATGTTGGGCTTTTCAGAACAAGGTACAGGACCTAGTTGACTCCAAGGCGATCAATTTCGCTCCTCTCCCAAATGTACTCCAGAATCCGATGCCTAGTCATAATAGAACCGGTGTTACGGTTATTCTACCAGATGGTCCACGTTAGGCTGAAGTCTTCGAGTTAATCACCCAGGATGCTAGGGTAGTCATGAAGCAAATAGAGCCAGCGGTATTCAAATACTCTCAGTGATGGCATTTATGTGTTTTTCTTCATTGTTCATTTTCATCCCTATTGAGGGGAACTACGTTGCTCTGATTCTTCATTGGTCATCAGTCAATGGAGATACGTAGGCAGAAGATCGTCAGGTCTTTCCGAGCAACCTTATGGGGCAACTTTACTCCCCAACTTCACTCTTTCCTTCAGATGTCTCGTGTCGGGGTCAGAATAGCTAGAAGAGAAAGTATTACTGCCATGGTTGGGCATGCAACTGCAAATTGAAGATTACAAGTCTGTGAAAAGAGCTATTGATCTTTGAAAGTATCCAAGACTGACAGGTCCAGACGGAGCCAAGCCTCCTCAACTACGGCAATATTCAGTTTCTTTACTGCATTTCCATTTGTAGTTTCTTTTATATGCTAAACATTTGTCTACATGTATGAAATTTGTTTGCTTTTGAATGTTAGCAATAATAAAACTCACATGTTTTTCTTGAAGTAAATTCATTTGCATTCCCTTATAATTTTGCATGTGTACATAGCTATACCAATTGTCATGCCTAAATTCTATGAGGGAGAATGACGAAACAAAAACGCAAAGTCTCTAATTGTGTGCTCTCAAGTAAGACCTTGTTGACGATGTACAGGCATTGTTTCAAATCCTAAACACTGGAGATATAAGGAAGATAGACCCTTGCTAACCCCTTTGAGCCTTGAAGTAGAAGTTTCTTTTCACATAAAAAACCCTCACATATAACCCAGGGGCAGGGTAGACGTCAGCTAGTCAGACCAAGCGTTCAGACTTTCATAAAGAAGTGTATTTGAAGATCCATTGCATTCTACTATGCTAATCAAGAGGTCCAAAGACCTGAAACCACAATGGTTATCCAAGTCAAAAGGTCCAAAGATTGAAAACCACAATGGTTATCCTTCGACAACAGAAGAATGAGGCAGTCACAACCCTCGCGAAGCAATCAAGACAAACAATGTCACGCGACTTGTTCAAAAAAAAAAGAGAAAGAAAAGAAAAGGCCCACTAAGTAGAAACTTGAAAACAAGCGACTTAGGCAAAAGTTAGGGCATCCCGCTGGACTCCACAATCAAAGATTCATAAGAATCAGTCCAGGCAAAAGTTAGGGATAAGCAAAATAACGCAAAAGCGAAAGACAGAAAGGATTACATAAGAAAGATCCTCAAATAAGAACAAAGTCGTGTGACACAGACACGAAAGATAGAGGAGTGACTGACTCTCAGCAATAACCTGATTGGTGCTCGAACTAATAGCAGCAATGGTTCCTCAATCAACACACAACTCTCATGAAAGATGAATGCTGGTGAAAACTAGCTGAACATAGGAATGGAGAACATCACGAAGAGTGGGTGGGCACAAATAAATTTCGAGCCTATATCCTTTGTTTCTATAACCGTGAACCAGGCCACGATATAACCCTTAAAAGTCCTAACTGAAATAGGGTTAATTTGAGAGCGTACTACCACGAGACCGCGTTCCTGACTCCTATGAGTTGTGCTAAAAGACATTTGTTGGTATTGCATGTACATACTCTCATTCAAAATAAGGTCGTATCTTAACTAGTGATTCTCTCACGAAGGTTAAACGATCCATTTTCAAAACTTCAAGTTTAACCTGTGTGTTGAATTAGAATTTTCATTCTAAGAATAAACATTTCTCATTTGCATACGTTTGTTTAGCATCATAAATGGTTCACATGCGGAAATTCAATCCAGAAGCTTAAGCTTGCCAAGTTGAGAAGTCTAAAACTTCCGAAAGACTGTCACGTCAAGGTGCACTTTTCTGAGAAAGCTTCATTGAGCAAAGACTTTCCTATTTAGTCACGGTAAGAGCTAGCCAATCCGGGGCAGTTAAGTCGAGCAATCTCTTCAAACTTCAGTCAAACTGGGGCAATCACCTCGAGATTCAGATCTCTCCAAGAGCAAAGATTAGTCAGTCAAGTGCAAAACTATTCAAATACTCGTACTAGGGGCAGGCCACCCCAATAGTACGAGAGTTCATTCTCGAAGACAGACGATCGGAAGCATTTACCCGGAGTTCAAAATACCGTGGTCACTTGTCAAGCCAACTATCTCGTTCAGCACTTCTGACAGATACAAACTCATCTGCATTGGCAATGGTTACCTCCTCAGCAAGGTTGTTACGCTAGTTCATGCAGTCGTTATGATACCTAAGAGTTTAAAGACGCCAAGTCTTTTGTAAAATCCTCTTAAGGTAAAATCCATACAGAAGCAACTGATCCCCAGCACGAGACAACTTGAAATCTTTCCTCCTCAGCAGGACGTGTCTCGATGTTGTCATCACCAACAGGCAAATAAAAGTTATCCTCACTAAAGTCAGCACTTTTTCTTTCAGTTGGTTTCCTTGATCTTGATTCCTCATCAGATCTAAGGCGATTCCTATTCCCCTAGAAGATTTCAGATAAATCATTCTCTTCCCCAGCAGATCCATGAGAGTGGATAATCCCCAATAGTCGAGGTATCCCCTGGTACAGTCCACAAATCTAAAGTCCAATTTATTCTTGGCAAAGGTGATAATTCGGGACAGATGAATTATTCACGCTCCTCTCCGACAGAGATGTTATCCCCACGGGACTACTTGATATCGAATTCGCGATCATTGTGTTTCCCCACAGAGTCAACAGAGACTTATCACTTCCGCGTCAGGAATCTCTTTTACATTCACACCAGTTCATTAACAATACTCAAGACATAATATCCCCAGTGTCATGGGGCAACATACCATGCAATTCAACATATGCAAAGTCCAGCCGCAGACTGGCCAAACTCCATCTTCGGGTGGCAGATTTCAAAGTCCAGCCACAGACTGGCCAAAGTCTATCTTCGGGTGGCAGATTTCAAAGTCCAGCCGCAGACTGGCCAAAGTCCATCTTCGGGTGGCAGATTTCAAAGTCCAGCCGCAGACTGGCCAAAGTCCATCTTTGGGTGGCAAGCTTCAAAAGTCCACCCGCAGTGTGGCAATTCTCTAAAAGTCCACCCGCAGTGTGGCCAATCTCTAAAGTCCACCCGCAGTGTGGCAAATCTCTAAAGTCCCCCGCAGTGGGCAAAAGCCTCCCGTAGTGAGCAAAAGTCTCCCGTAGTGAGCAAAAGTCTCCCGTAGTGAGCAAAAGTCCACCCGCAGTGTGGCAAATCTCTGAAGTCCCCCGCAGTGGGCAAAAGTCTCCCGTAGTGAGCAAAAGTCTCCCGTAGTGAGCAAAAGTCCACCCGCAGTGTGGCAAATCCCAAAAGTCCCCCGCAGTGGGCAAAAGTCTCCCGTAGCGAGCAAAAAGTCCACCCGCAGTGTGGAAAATCTCTGAAGTCCCCCGCAGTGGGCAAAAGCCTCCCGTAGCGAGCAAAAGTCTCCCGTAGTGAGCAAAAGTCTCCCGTAGTGAGCAAAAGTCCACCCGCAGTGTGGCAAATCCCAAAAGTCCCCCGGTGGGAAAAAGTCTCCCGTAGCGAGCAAAAAGTCCACCTGCAGTGTGGCAAATCTCTGAAGTCCCCCGCAGTGGGCAAAAGCCTCCCGTAGCGAGCAAAAGTCTCCCGTAGTGAGCAAAAGTCTCCCGTAGTGAGCAAAAGTCCACCCGCAGTGTGGCAAATCTCGAAAGTCTCCCCACAGTGAGCGAAAGTCCAGCCGCAGACTGGCCAAAGTCCATCTTCGGGTGGCAAGTTTCAAAGTCTCCCGCAGTGAGCAGAAGTCCACCCGTAGTGTGGTAAATTTCCAAAGTCCACCCGCAGTGTGGCAAAATATCCGAAGTCCAGCCGCAGACTGGCCAAAGTCCATCTTCGGGTGGCAAAGTATCTTAAAATTCTATCACAAGTTGATCAAAAGTCCACCCACAGCGTGGCAAGTCGTTATTCGTCTAACTCCATCCAATAATACACCACTAAGGCATTGTTGCAGCCTATCAAGGTCCACCCGCAGCGTGGCAGGTCAGTAGCCATCTGACATCAACCAAAAGGCATCTCCTGTTTACTATTCTCCCCATCATAATTATATCCAAGCAGAGTTCGTTCGGTTGAGATGATTTCCCTGTTCTTCTGCCACAAAGGGCAAATTTTCTGGATGTTTCTGGTATTCAATCCCTGCATACCTCAAATGTCTGAAAGCAACTGCTATCATCCATTCACGTATACAGTGATTGAATAGGGGCAGCTGTAACACCCCAAAATTTGCCCTCTAAATTATTACTATCTAACTGGCTTATGCTTCATTCATCTGTTTCTCCCATTAGGTCATAACACTTGCCATCATACATTTTCATTGGGCTCTTAAGACGTGGGATCAAAAAATCCTTTGAATTATGGTTTCCTGTTTACTTTAAGGATCTTTCATTCAATTCAAAACAAGAGTTTGAAGGTTGCTAGGGTTTATGTCCCTGATCTCATGATTTCAAAAGGTGTTCGATTTAGGATATACTTGAGGTATTGGTATACAATGCAGAAAAGAGAAATTTGAAACCTATTCATACCAAGTGCATTCGTGGTTGGCCTAGTCTTATTGAGTAAATCCTCATTGCGTTATCAAATTCTATTTCAATTTGAAATTCCATTATAATTCAAGAGATACATCCAAAGGCCTCAACGTCACTAATCGATCTTCATTATATTAGTATCTGGATTTATTATTAATTGAACTTGGTTTCTATTGATAATACATTTAGTTATTATAATAATGTTTCCTTTCAAATTCTTTTTTTCTCTCAACCTGTGTTCATACCCGTTTATAGAATTTTGTCCTATTCACTTTCAAATACGATCCATAAACCAATATCCGACTCATATTCGAATTCAAACATTATTCCATACTCAATTTAAGGTCTAATTAACCTTTTTGTTTTTACTTTCAATCCAACAACCACATGAGCCAAAACCATATTTCTAGGTCCAAGTTTAATTTTTGAGTCCAATTAGTCATTTTTTATTAAATCAGCTTGTTAGCCCACTTAAACTCAAGCCCATTTTATTTATCTAGATTTAATCCATGGTAACATTCAAGCTTTGTTTTCCTTCCAAAATCCATAAATAATTTTCAGAAATCATTGCGTATGGCCCATGATGCTTTACTCAAATTCAGTAAAATGCTTGTTTGGAATAGTCAAAAAAATTATGTACTCTTTATGTCCTGTAAATGAACTACAAAAGGAGCTAAAGAAATAGAAAACGCAGGAAACAAATTCACAGAATTGGAACTGATATATAGCAGAAGTGCAGGAGCACAAGATGATTTGGTTACACCAGAAAAATCCATAACAGAAAATTCAGAAGGAAATCAATGCAAAACAGTTACAAAATTTCAGTTGCAATTTTCTAACTGATTAACAACAGAATCCAACTGATTTTTAACTAACATTATAAATTTCCAGAACCATCCATAAAATTGGCAGCTATTCTTCTTCACCTTTTCCTTGATTCTCCTTCATTCATTCTCCAACTTCTTCTTCATTGATCCCTCTCCACCATTCCACCATTTTTCCGTCATTCCTTCTTCTCCAATCTTCATCAGTCACCATAACCAGACCGTCATCATAACTCTTCAATCTCCCCTCAATCTGAAACTTCTTCCATGATTTATCATCATCATCAAAGCCTCGTCAAATTCATAATCCAGACCTGCATTTAGAATTGCAAAGATCTTCACCTTCAAACCTGCAGTCATCAAGAAACTACAATCAATGACTCAATTCAAGAAGAAGAAGAGTTTCAATACGATTAAGCACCTTTGATCAGAGCACGCCTTCAATCTGCGGAAACAACATCGAGAATCTTCACCACCTGCAAGATTCAACATCAATGGTAGTCACAGGTCAGGAGAAAAAAAAGAGTAGAGAGAATCAAAGAAAAAACTCATATCAAAAGACAAAGCCGTAGCAACATACCGTGAAAAGCAGTTCTTTCAATCGCCATCTTTGTGGCACCATCTTCGAGTACCTTTATCATCATCTCTAACCTTCAGCAAGCCATAAATGCAACAAGGTCTTCGAATCCAACTTCGTAATAACCTTCATCCCCAGTTATGTAGAACTCTTTCAGATCGAACCTGCAATAAAATCTGCGATGGTAAATAAATATCAGCAAGAAGAAATTCATAGCAGTAAGATGATAGAAATCGAAGTCGCCAAAAAAACTTACCAAGCCACAATTCATCACTGAGATGAGAAGTCAAGGAGATCTATAATAGGTAAAAGAAAAACCCTCAACGGAACCAAATTCTCGGCGTCATCTCTCTTGATTCCTCTCCAAACTCGTCACCGTCCCTAAGACCCTTCTCAAAACTACAGAACGCGCACTGCATTCATCCTCATCGCACCTTAAGCTTCTCTTCGATTTCCACGGTGGAACAACCGTTACATATCAACATCCTTCATCATCATGGACCTGCGACAACCAATAAAATGATTCAGAAGCATTCAATCACCACAATGCTTCTCATAGTGAATTCGTCCACCGTAATGATTCAGAGGCAAGGCTATGGAAAAAATGACAAGCGGATGTTCATACCTGGGAAACGCGTCTCATCAGTCGGATTCGGAGAAGAACAAATCACGAAAAGGAAGGACGGTCACGAGATTGCAATCGGAAGGGACGAGCTCTTCGGTGGTATGGAGAAGACGAATGCGTTGAGGAGACGGACCGGTGGCGATGGAGTCATCAGTGGCGGCGCAGTGTGAGAGTGCCAAAGGAGGCGCGGCGTGAAGACGAAGGGATGCTAGGGTTTTTTGGTAAGCTTTCAGCCCCTTTTGTTTCTGTGGTTTTTATATTTAGATTAATGTAAGGGAGATTAAGGAATCATAGGGTTATAGTAAAATAAAATTAATGATAATTAAAATGAGCACTAAAAGGAGATAATGAATCATTAAACTTTAAAATCAAGCACTAATAAAGATTAATAAAAACCATTAATCCTGGGCTTCATAATTTCTATTCCCACCCCCCATTTTCTGTTTCTTAAACTGAAAATTGCAAATAACACCTCCCTCAGTCTTTGTGCGAATTGGGCCTAGCAAAAAACGCTATTAAGACCCCCCATTCTGGGCCCAATTTCATTATAACCTAGAAATACTTCTTTCCTCACCCCCCCTCCAATTCCCTTTCCTTTTATTTTCTATTTTTATTGCCATTTCAAATTAATTCACCAAAAAATATTAAAATACATGATAAAAATCCACAAAAATTATGATAGAATATTAAGGCAATTTAGAAGCATTCTCAATTTTTACTTTCTGAATTTTTGCATTTTTCAATTTAATTTCGATTTTTAATTTAATTGATTTTATATTGAATTTCTTCATAAACACATAAATTTGTACAATTTATTTCTACCACTTCCCATAACATTTTTTGCCCATTCTTTTTTCTATGATTAGAGGACAAATAGAAGCACCTAGAATATTTTTTGTGTATTCTTTAGGGAATTTTTTCTACTATTATGGTAGTGCGTTTCGTACAAAATTGTGATTAAACCTTAGTTAGATTTAGAGGACCATTTGACATAGTTAGGATTAGAATTTTTAAGAGATTTTTTAGCATAGTGTTATAATCAGGTTTAAGACCTTAGGAATCTAATTTCACATTTTTTCCATGACTTTTAATATTTTTTGTCATTTTAATTCATTCCATCACATTATGCATATTCATGATTCATGTCATTCACTAACTATTTGTTTTTTTGTGTGCAAGGTATTTTTCAAGGTTTGGCCTATGGACTTGGACATTTTTATGCCTCAATTATGTTTGTGTGCTTTGTGATGTAATAGCTTAGAACTTGTATGCTTGTATAGTTTTTATAGCTAGGTTAGAAAAGATAAAACGAAGCGATAGAAAACTAAAATCTCAAAAAATAAATAAAAGTATTCGATCCAACGTCGAGTATATTTTCAAATAAATAAATAAAGTTGCATGTGACTTTAGGTTTCCTCGATTACCATTGTGCCACTCCATTCAACCAAAAGCAAGCCTTGTATGTTTCACACCATAAGTCGTGCGTCTCAGCACCACGCAACCGACCCACCCGATCCATTGTTTCATCCCATTTACATTTCATATACGTTTGTACCCACCATGACTTAGGAGGACCATATTGTTCATTATTGCCTTTTATGTTCTCATTTCTAGTCTTATTTCTCTTAGGTAGATTTAATTTCAAACCTCACTAACCATAGGTCATCATTAAACTCCATTGATTTAGGGTAAGTCTAGTTTCCCTTAGAAATTTTCCTTTTATAACTTGAGTCTCTTCTCATCTTAAAAGAAAATCAAAAACATTTAATAAAGGAAAAGGTGTACAATGCGCCACGAGCCTTAAGCTATACGGGAAATGACTAGTGGAGGTCTCCTTCACTCTTCTAGGATGCTTTACAAACGTTCCATTGGGGGAGATCTTGGAAAGTATTCGCTCCTATGTCATAGTCTTTAGTGTTGTACATACGAAAAACACAAACTCAAAACACTTCTTCTAAAAAACAACAAACCAAGAAGTCACGTCTTCTCATCTCATCTCATACTCTTTGCGGACGAACATGACTTGTCTCGACAGTTCAAACAGCGACACGGTAAACACCCTCGAGTCAGAGCCGGTAACACCTGAGCTAGAACTATGGAAACGTCATCCTAAAAACCACAAACGAGTGTAAGACTTAGTTAGACGAACTACGACGTCTCTGATCCTCATTTATCCCGATGAGGTACGTAGGCAGTGGGGTAGGGCCCATTCGAGCACAATCTTTATTTTCCCTACATTTTCCCCCTTTATTCCCATTTTTCAATTCCATTTCCTTTCTCATTTTCATTCCATTCTAGATAGCTATCCTTTCAGTTAAACAACATATTATTTCTCACCCTTTGAAAACAGTCTTATAAGCGTGGATCCCGTCGGGTACGGCGGACGGATTGGGGTGCTAATACCTTCTCAATTCGTAATCGACTCCCGTATCCAGATCTTTGGTTCGCAAGGCCTCGTCCTTTTCTTTCTTCCTTAGGTTTGTGCAACATTACCTTTCCCATTCCTTTGGGATAAAAATGTCTGGCTGGCGACTCTACCTTTTCCGCGCCACTTTCGCGTTTGTACTAGGATGAAAATCCCGGGAGCGACAAAACCTTCTGAATTAATCATCCTCTCTTGATATCTTGATGAATTCCACACACAACAATTTGACTTTGGATATGCACCACCTGAGAAATCAACCCTTGTAACTTGATGAAGAAGAAAATATTCTGATGATGGACCAGATACATAGTGAATAGTTCGTGAAATCTTTGAAGACCACCGAATCGGGGAAATAAACCCTAATTCTGTGACAAGAGCATGAAAGAATGATTCCACTGAGGATTGTATAGACGAAAACTTGAATTCTTCTGATAATCCGCAAATGAAGACGTGAAACCTTAATCCTTAGAAAACAACGATCCCATGTCTTATGCACATGATATGAATTCTAAATGTTAATGATTTAATGGAAGATGCGTATGAATGCAAAACGAAAGGCAGACGAAGATAGAAAATCAGAGGGCAAATTTAGGGTGTTACAATGGCGCCTAACCGCATTCAACTCCAGAGTCTTTCTCAGAAGAAGTCTGAAAGTCTCAAAGAGTATGCTCAGAGATGGTGAGAAATGGCCGCCCGAGTGCAACCTCCACTGCTTGAGAAGGAAATGGCTGACATATTCATGATCACTTTACAGGGTGTGTTTCTGGATTGTTTAGCTGCTTGTCCATCCACTGGATTTGCTGATATTATGATCGCCGATGAATGAGTTGAGAGTTTGTTGAAGCTTGGAAAGATTCAAGACTATAGTGCGTCAGGTTCAGGCACTAAGAAGCCCTTCGCTAATGGTCAGAGCAAGAATGAAGGGGAAGCAGGGGCAACATCTCATCAACGTGGAAAAGGTAGAGGATATCAACCACGCCATCAATAGGTAGCTTTTGTGGCTACAACCCTGAATAATCAACCAAGGCGTCAGACACGACAAAGGAACCCTCAACAGGGTCAACATCAACAAAGGAGAGAATTGGTTCTTGACCCTTTAACAATGTCTTATAATGATATACTTCAGCATCTGCTTCAGCTAAAGTTGTTCGAGCTTCGCAAGCTATCCCCACCTCCTTATCCATTGCCAGATGGATGGGATGCCAATGCCTATTGTGATTTCCTTTCCGGGGCACCAGGACACCATATTGATGGGTGTAAATCTTTTCACCGCAAGGTACAATATTTGATTGATTCGAAAGTTGTCAATTTCGCTCCATACGGATGAAGAAGAAGGTTTTGTCTTGATCAGAGTGTGTCAGAAAAGAATTAAAGCAATAAATCCAGAAGCATCAGTAATGGTAGTCAATTGTTTTCTTTATTGTATTTCCTCCCTATTGAGGCGAACTACGTCACTCTGATTCTTCATTTGTCTTAGGTCAATGGAGATACGTAGGCAGAAGATCGTCAGGTCTTTGCGAGAAAACTTAGGCGTCAACTTCATCTCTCAGTGTTACTCTTCTCCTCAGGCGTCTTGTGCCGGTGCAAGGTCAAAATAATGGGAATGATGTATGATTCTAGACACGTGGCCATTTGATTAAAGACTGCAAATCCCATCAGGAAAAGGATGCTGACTACTGAAAGTATTCAAGATCAACTGGTCCAGACGGAGTCAAGTCTCCTCAACAATGGCATTGCTCAGTTTCTTTACTGCATTTTCATGTGTAACTTTTATATGTTTGTTTGAACATTTGTATGCATGCATGAATTTTGTTTGTTCTTGAATGTTAATTAATGAAATGTACATGCTTTTCTTGAAGTAATTCATTCGTATTTTACTTATAATTTTGTGTGTGCATCGCAATACCAAATATTATTCTTAAACTATGTGATGAAGGATGACAAAATGTAAACTCACAGATCTCCAATTGTGTACTCTTAAATAAGACCTTATTGATGATGTACATGCTTTATTTCAAATCCCAAACACCGGAGATATAAGGGAGATAAACCCTCGCTAACACCTTTGAGTCTTGAAGTAGGAGTTTCTTTCCGCACGAAAAAAACCCTCACATGTAACCCTGGGGCAAGGTAGGTGTCAGCTAGTTGGACTGAGCATTCATACCTTCATAAAGGAGTGCATTTGATGATCCATTACCTTTGATTGTACCAAATCAAGAGGTCTAAAGACCATAAATCACAATGGTTATACCAAATCAAGAGGTCCAACGACCGGAAACCACAACGGTTATCCCTCATCAATTGAAAGTGAGATAGTCATAACCCCTACAAAGCAATCAAGACAATCAGTGTCACACGATTTGTTCAGAAAAAAGGGATTGAAAAAAAAGATAAAAAAAAGAGCCCACTAATTCGAAACTTGAAAACAAGCGATTTAGGCAAAAATTACGGCATCCCGTTGGACTTCACAATCAAAGATTTAAAAGAAATCAGTCCAGGCAAAAGTTAGGGATAAGCAAAAAACGCAAAAGAGAAAAGTGGAAAGGATTACACAAGAAATATCCTTAAGCAAGAACAAAGTCGTGTGATACAGACACAAAAGAAAGGGGTGATTGTTATTCCAACAACAACCTTAATGGTGCTTAAACCGTCAGTGGTTTTGGTTCCTCAACCATCACAAAATCTTTTTAAGAGGTGGGTGCTTGAGAAAGCTAGATGAACATAGGAAGAAGGACATCACGAAGAGGGGTGGGTACAAATCAAACTTTGAGCATACATCTTTTGTTTCTATAACCGTGAAGTAAGCCACAATACAACCCATGAAAGTCCTAATTGAAACAGGGTTAATTCGATAGCGTATCACCCTGAGATATCGTTCTTGACTCCTATTAGTTGTGCTAAAAGACCCTTGTTGGTATGGCATATGCATGTTTCTTTCATAAAAAAAAATCTATGACTATCTTAAACGGTGGTTCGTTCACAAACAACATATTTTCAATAAAAACTTCAAGATTAGCATGTGTGTTGCATTAGAATTTTCATTTTTAGAATAAAACATTTTCTGCTTGCATACATTTGTTTGTCATCAAAGAAGTTCACATGAGGAATTTCAGTCCAGAAACTTAAATCTTGCCAGGTTGAGGAGTCTGAAACTTCTGAAGGACAATCAGGTCGAAGTGCACTCTTTCCGAGAAACTCCTATGAGATAAAGATTCTTCTAACTAGTTGGGTTAGATGCAGCCAATCCGAGGCAACCACATTGAGCAATCTCTCATAGTTCAGTCAAGCTGGGGGTAATTATCAAAGCACAGTTAATCAGAGGAAGTTACCTTAAGGCTCATACTGGGGTAGGTCATTCTCAAGAGCAGATGAAGTCAGTCTCTGCATGCCATTATTTAGCTTATCCTTGACGCAAGATACTGGGGAAGAATATCTCATGATGATGTAGGATCTGGCGTGAGTCTTTTTCAATCAAACCCCTTTTTAGACCAGGAGGTCTGGGGCAGTTGTTTTAAGATTCAACGAATCCCTCCAAGAATTTGAAGACGTCGGGGCATTTCGGATGCCAGGTTTTCTGTAAAATTATCTGGAGTTGATATTTGAACAATCAGCTAGTGCAAGAAGAAAGATGTTACCAGAACATATTCCCCAACCAGTTTAGTCTCCCCAGCAAGAGACACTTTACAATTCCTATCTCCAGCAGAGGGCGATCCCCAACACCCTTAGTAAAGTCTAAGATGGAACATTCCCCAGCTGAATTAGAGTATGGTGGTATCCCCAGTAGAACTTCAAAACCAGTTGAACAGTTCTCACCTCCGAGCGGAGTCTTTATATCGTAGTGGGCTATTCCCAGCAAGCAGTTGAATGCCTAATTCCCCACAGAGTTAGAATTGTCAAAATTCTTTCCCTAGCAAAGGTTATTTGACCAAGCATCCCCCCTGCCAAGTCGGAATATCGTTATTTCCCCACAGAGCTTCATGTCTGGGGACACAGCTATCATTGAAATATCCCCAGTGAGGTTGCCAATTTATTTTTGGCCAGTGTGACAAGATAATGCAGACATTTGTTCACACTCCATTCCTCATCCAAAGTCAAGTATTGTCAGAATATCTTGATGTCATTTCCTCAGGAAAATGTTAGTCAGAATGTTCTTTTCCCACCAGAGTACAAATTGTATCTCCCTTGCAGAGTTGTTACTCTCCTCTCAAATCAACTAATACTGTATTGATCGCTTTGTCACATGTCAACGAACCTAGTTATGGATCGCTCGATACCTTTTTCTTAGCAGATCGCTTGATCTTATTTGAGTTGTAAATCGCTTGATATTACTCCTCTGTGGTTGAGTCGTAAACCGCTTCATATTACATTCTCATTTTCCAGGTTATGGATCGATCGATACCATTTCCTTAGCAAATCACTTGATCTTATTTGAGTTGTAAATCGCTTGATTTTACTCCTCTGTGGTTGAGTCGTAAATCGCTTGATATTACATTCTTGTTTTCCTGGTTATGGATCGCTTAATACCATTTCCTTAGCAGATCGCTTGATCTTATTTGAGTTGTAAATCGCTTGATATTACTCCTCTGTGTTTAAGTCATAAATCGCTTGATATTACGTTCTCGTTTTCCTGGTTATGGATCTCTCAATACCATTTCCTTATCAGATCGCTTGATCTTATTTGTTTTGTAAATCGCTTGATATTACTCCTCTGCGTTTGAGTCGTAAATCGCTTGATATTACGTTCTCGTTTTCCTGGTTATGGATTGCTCAATACCATTTCCTTATCAGATCGCTTGATTTTATTTGATTTGTAAATCGCTTGATATTAATCCTTTGTGTTTGAGTCGTAAATCTCTTGATATTACATTCTCGTTTTACTGGTTATGGATCGCTCGATACCATTTCCTTATCAGATCGCTTGATCTTATTTGAGTTGTAAATCGTTTGATGTTACTCCTTTGGGTTTAATTCGTAAATCACTTGATATTACATTCTCATCTTCTTGGTTATGATCTCTTGATACTATTCCCATATCAGATTGCTTGATCTTCTTCGAGTTGTAAATCGCTTGATATTACTCCTCGTTGTTGGAGCCATGCTCATTTTCCTGGTTATGGATCGCTCGATACCATTTCTTTATCAAATCGCTTGATCTTGCTTGAGTCGTAAATTGCTTGATATTACATTCTCATGTTCCTAGTTATGGATCACTTGATACCATTTCCTTAGCAGATCGCTTGATCTTGTCCGAGTTGTAAATCTCCTGATATTACTCCTCTTGGTTTGGGTCGTAAATCGTTTGATATTACGTTCTCGTGTTGTGGATCGCTCGATGCCATTTCCTTGTTAGATCGCTTGATCTTATCTAGCACTCGGTTGTGTTGAAGATGTTTGAAATCCTGACAGTGCGTTATATTGTCAAAATGGTGCAAAAAAACAGGACAGCGCGTTGTTACGTGGATTTTCGTAATTGCACATTTTTACCGTATATCTGACCTTAGGTTATACGAAGAGAATCAAGACAGTGCATGCCTATATGCAGATTCTAATCAAGATCAAGATAACATATTTGTTAATATGGATCTTGAAGTTGTACACGTCTATCTCACAGACCGAAGTGTACCAAGTCCATCGTCGTTGTGGCAAGCCATTAGTCTCCTGGCGTCCTACAAAAGACATTTTCTCGTTTTCAGTGGTTACTTTTGGTTACCTTTATCATCAGGAAGTTTCTTTCCTTGGTTGGGTTTATTTCCCTTTTTTCTTTTCCAACAGAGTGCAAATTTCAGGGTCTTTTTGGTATTCAACCACAATTTATCTCGAACGGCCGACAACCATTGCTTTCGTCCTTTTCAGATTAATAGATGTTTGAATAGGGTCAGCTGTAACACCCCAAAATTTGCCCTCTCATTTGCATATCATAAAGCATAGCATATAGTATACAGAACATCGCATTCATTAGCATATAAAAATGAAGCACAACATATAGCATGGCAGTGATTTCAGTTCAGTGTGGTTGTTCAGTTCACGATTCGATTCAGATGGACGTTTGACGTAATCTTGGTCAAACTGTCAGAATTGATTTAATTGCAAGTTATCTGCTCCAGTGGCTATTTCTCAGACAGGACGTATTCAAAGTTCAAGTTGTGATGTGCTGAAGTCTTCAGATTCTCAAGTTGTGGTTCCTAAGAAGTTTCAGGCCAGATCGTTTGGGTTGAAGTGATCATCAATTCATCTGTGACTTGTTTATGGATTTGTTTTTCTCAACATGTATCTGAATAATCAGGGAAAGTTTCAGGTGATTCAAGTGGATGTGGCTTAAGTGGCAAGGTTCAAGTCGTTTAGTGGTTCAGGATTTGCTATATTCATCCATTATCCATTTTTTGGTTAAACCATTTTATTTCCAATTTCTATTCAATGCCCATTTTCTTCCATTTTCTCTCGATCATCCGATTCACATTTTTTTTAGTTCAATTACCCAAATTATCATTTTTAACCAATTTCTAGATTTCCCATTTTTATAGTCATTACCATTTTTATTCCCATATTTTCATCAACGTCCATCTTTATCTTAGTTCATAAGTCTTAATAAGCCCTCATTATAGCCATTATACTAATTTGATCATAAAGAAGCCCATTGGCCCACATTATAATTTTTTGCAAAAAAAAAATAGAACAGGCCATTTTGGCTATGAATTTTCCAGCGACACCTACAACCTAGACTCTAAACAATTACCAGTTTCAACTTTTCCAATAATAACCCACAAGGCACTTTTCCAGTAAAACTTCAGCTTATGACAACGAGCACCAAGTCATCACGCAAAATGCACAAAAATGTAAACAAAACGCAATGAATAGGCAGAACGCAAACAACACACACGCGTTATGCACTCTTCCAAAACGCAACATCTAATTACTCAAAACGCAATGTGAGAAAAGGATAGAAAAATCAATAAAATCAGCAAAAGAAAAAATAACAGATTGAAAAAAAGGGAGAAGTTTGTTACAAAGAAAAATCACTCTTCACATCATGAGAGGATAACATAATTTCATCACAATATAGAAGAAACAAAAAAAATCTCTCGTGACTCTTCTTCACCACCATCATCATATAACTCATCGATCTTCTTCACCAAAATCAAAAACTGAATCGATCACCATAATTGATGCTTTTCTTTATAACCAAAAGCAAAACCGATCCACTATTCTTCATGAGATAACACCACCTTCATCAATGACAAATGGAGTTTGCTTTTCCACAAACTTAATTTCTCGTTGTTATTCTTCATCATAGTTCTTGAATAAAAACAAGAACAAAGTCTTCATCACTCTTCAAGTCGACAACGGTTCATAAAAATAAGCTTATCATCGTCATCAAGAACTGTATTCATCACCAACTTCATCAAAGCGAACTTGTATCTTCGTTGTTCTTTAGCGAACCGATCAAACTGAGTCGATTTCGTAACTTGTCATAAATCACGATGTCATCTTCACCATACCTTCATCAATCATCAAGTTCATAATCAGATTCACGAAGTAAAGAAGAAGGAGAGTTCAAGAAAATTCGCAATCAAATATTACCGCAACTTCATTCTTCACATCTTCGATTGATAGGTGCATTTATCTGAACTCCTTGAAATGTAATTGTGTGTTGCGTATCGTGTGCTGATTTTCGTTGGTCTTGTTTTCGTTTATGTCGATCCGTTGGTTTGATTGAGAGTTTGGTTTTCCTGATCGCGAGTTCATGTTAATGTTGGCGATTATGTTAGGGTTGGCGTTTACAGTTGAGTGTTGGGAGGATGAACGGAGGCGGTCGTCGGCGGTTTAGGGGAAGACGGAGATATGTTAGAGAGCAAAGCATATAGGTTATCTTGAGAGTGGTAGTTTTGTTTCTGATTTTAATTGAATTGTTTTTATTGGACTTCGTGATGAGAGAGTGAGGCAACGAGAGGATAAGGAAGGAGACAAGCTATGGCATTTTTTTTATATTCTTGTCCATACCGGCGGTGACACATGTCACCATCCGGTCGGGCCTTCCCGTCACCATCACACGCGTGCTCATATACGACAAACACCCTACTCCCTCGCTCATGAACTGTCTGATGTAATTACCGTGAGGAGACCATGATTTGACGCTCTGCATTGAGTGAACAAAGTTGCCTGAAGCACCACTATACTCCCTCAATTCTCCTGTGCGCATGGGCCTCCCTGTTTCTGCTATTCGCACCACTCACTTAGGTCCATTTTCGTTTTTAACTATTTGTTTACTTATGGCGCACCCCTCCCCCTTTTTTCCTTTTCATTTCATTTTATTTTACATCCTTTCCATTTTAATTCTAAAAAAATATGAAAACACATTAGAAAATTCCATAAATATTATTTTATTATCTTAACTCATTTTAGAATTTTTCATAATTTTATTTCCTGATTTTATTAATTTTCCTTTTTTATTTCAAATTTTCTTCGAATTTCTTTTTCATTTAGCTTCCACAATAACACCTTAACTTGTAGAATTTATTTCTTCCACCTCAAGTAATATTTTGACTCCGTTATTTTTGCATCTCTTTAAAAACTCAAAAAAGCTCATAAAATATTTTTGTCATATTTTTAATTTCTTTTTATCCATAGTTTTGTAAGTCATTTTTATGTGATTCCTTTAATTGTTCTTAAGCGGCTTTGTGAGATCTTTTGGTGGAGTTTAATTGTGAATTTTTGAGAGCTATTTTAATACATTGTTTGCTACTGGTTTTTGACTTTGGAGATTTAATTTCATAATTTTCTCATGAGCATTTATATTTGTTTGGTGCCTCGCTTCTTAGGTAGCTTTTCTTGCCTCTTTCTTCCCTTTTTCTAACATAGTTTGAGGAAGGCATTTATGCCATCCTATTAGGTTTGCTTGGTAATTGTTTTAGGTCACCTATAGGATTTAGGTTCTGAGTTTGTTGAGTGTTTTTGGTTTATGACCTTCATTTTTGGTTTGCATATTGTTTGAATCTTCTTATTTTCACTTTATGCTTATGTGGTTCACTAACCTTTGTTTTGTAGGGGTTTTGGTAAGTCATGTTTGTGGGAGGGTATCCCATATACAATTTCTTCCTTCATCATTTTTATACTTTCAATTTGTGATTGTATTAGCCTTATGCTATGTTTGAATAACTTTATCACTTCCCTCTTAGAAACAACTTAACTTATTTAGAGAAGTAAATTGTCTTCTAACTTCTTCTTCTCCTTCCTTCCTCTTCTTCTTTCTTTCTTTCCTTTTTCTTCATTAGGATAGAATTCAAACCACACTAACCTAGGAGCCCAAATCCATTTAGTGCAGCACACAATAGTTCTATGGAAATTCACAATAATCAGGAGAAAAAAATAGCCATTGGATGCATTCAGTGCACAGGATGGAGTCAACAAATCCATCAAAGTCAACACATCAATAAACCACATGAGGCGTGCATGATAATAATGGTGTGGTGGAAAACAAAAAGTATTATTCAAAAATAAAAACAAAAGCCTGGCATGTGAGAGAGATAATGTGGTTTTAATGTGGTGGCACGCATCTAACCGTTCAATTCAAAAAACCAAGGGTGAGGACCGCATCTCTTTCAAACAACCTGCGAATTCAAATCCAGAATCTGGTGACGGAGCCCTAGCTCTGGTCATCGGAAAACTCATGCTCAAGAACAAACCTTCACATAATTTAAAACAAACCTCCAGATCCACTCATCTAAACATGGAGATCACGAATCACACAACCAAATCCACAAACACTTCATGAACAAAGCAAATCGAATCAAAACATTTTTCATGTCAAACTTTCAGATCAACGTATCTCAAGCAATACACAACCAAATTCAATTCTAAGAGGTTCAGGATGATCAGGACAACACATAGGTCAAGAAGCACACATAAAATTAAGCATCTAGATCTACGAATTCAGTGAGTTACCTGAGCTTGAAGATATTCAAAAACACCAATATAAAGCTCCGGATGATGCATATCCACTTGATTTAACTTCCTCTTGCAAAATAAATGCAAAAGAGAGCTTAAGAGATCCTGAATTAGTGAATTCAAATGATTCTTGCTCTAAACTGCACCTCCTTGATTCCTTACCTTCAACTTAGATGAATGGTGGAAATGATCTCTTTGAAGCTTGGAGATGAAGAATATGAAAAGAGATCAGAGGATTGAGGCTTGAGGCTTGGAGAGATAGATTCGAAAGTTTTTGCTCTTGTGCATGAAACTTTAAATCTGAGAAATGAGAGAGAGTCCTCACGCATTCAGTGCATGTTTAACTTATATATCATGTATGCTTGCACTGATTAGGGTTTTCAGGGAAATGCACGTGGGAAGAGTGTGATTGAAATGAAATTGCAAAATGGCATAAAGAGTGTGATTTCCTTGTGCATGCTCCCTTTGTTTAAGTGCACATGCTGACTTGCAATCACTCATTCTCCACCCTTGGATCAAACTTGGATCAAAAGAAAACCTGGATCATGCTTTTAGTGATGTTTTGCATTAAGTGAAATATTCTTCTATCCATGTGTAGTGGTAAAATCATGAATGTAAGTTATTGGTTAACTTAACTCAAAGAAAGCAGAGTCGCCACCGCGCTTTTATTTTATTCCAAATGTAAAAGGAAAAAAGACTAATAAAATCCTAATGAATCTAAAAGCAAAAAGCTAAAAAAATCGAGCAGAGAACGAGTAAGGGGATAGGTTACAAATTGGGAAGGTTTTACACACCCAAAATGTCTGTGGTACTCAATGGGAGCCCATTGAAATATTTATTGCTTTTGGTTTGAAAATGGTTTGCTTTAAAAGAGATTTAAGAGATGAGAAGAGAAATGTTTTTTAAGATTTTTGTGTTTGAAGAGATGTCCGTCTCATGCCTACGTACCCACAAAGTGCAATGCGAGATCAAAACCTCGTAGTTCGTGGTACAAAATATGAAAAGAAACAATGTGTTGAATTGATTTTAAAATGTAAAGATAAGTTGTCATTCTTTAGCTAATAATTTCGCTAAAAAGAATGAATCATATCTAAACATATAAAAATGGTTGAAAAGAAAAGTGCACAAGGGCACAAAAACAATTGAATGAGTTTTGCATTTTTTAAGTGTTTTGAGAAGAGAGTTTCGATATGCTTATGTGGTTTAGAATTTATTAAGAAACAGAATGAAAAGGTAAAACTGCTTGACCTAAGTCAAGGTTTGATTTTGAAAACATTTTGAAGTTTGAAAACAAAGAAGGTTTTTGAAATAGGAAGAAGATTTGAAAATTTAAGAAGTGGGAGGAGATGAAAAGTCTATCCTTAGACTTAAAGTAAAAGTTAAAGGAAGAACGATCAAACCGTATGGTAAATATTATTCGAAACAATAGGACTTCATCTTCATAAACAAGTGAACCAAATCGGGCTAAAGTCTTCAATCCATAATAACTTGAGCAAAGGAATGATCCTAGAATCTAAGTCCAAAACTCCAAGTTCAATGGTAAGGATAATGGCCATAGTCCAAAATTAAAGTCACAAGTCTTTTAGATGTTTAATCCTTTATTAATGTTTTTGTGTCCAAATGGACAAAGGAAAAACACAAGAATAATATGAATATAAACATAAACAATATGATGAATGATTTAGTATAATAAAAGCATAATAAAAGAGATAAGGAGCGAGAGATTGAAATAAAGAGGATAAGGTGCGAGAATGAATTAAAATGTTAGTATATTAATAGTATAATAATATATAAATAACAATGGTATGGTGAACTTAATCAACCACAACTAGAAAGAGATAATCAGAATCGCAAGGAAACTGGATCCAATTGGATCTTATTCTGAATTTGGGACAAGTTTAGGTCTATGTTAAGCAATCGTCGAGTAATTTACAAAGTAATTACCCTACAAATAAGGTCGACCACCACCAATTAAGGTGGAAAATATTTGTGCTAATACATGTTAGCGAAATGATATGATGGATCATTCTCCGAAAACATGTCGCACGAAAAGAAAAAAGTGGTAACGGTCTAATCTTAATCGAGATTTCACATTGAATTATCAAATGCAACCTATCACGATTCCAAAGTATGGAGAATGATCCAAAGGATCATTCATCCATAGATTTGAAATAATGAAGATTAAGCATCTTCGAAAATCAATAATCTACGAATCGGAGATCTCATCGACCAAAAGAAAAATAAGATGAAAGAAAGTGAATCTAACATAAAAAATCCATAAAAAAAAAACCAACAAACAATATAAAATGCCAAAAGAAATAAAATGAAGTACTAAAATATTTTTTAAATATTTTTTTAAAGAAACTTAACCAAATTGAAAAGAAATTCAAGAATTAAGAAACAAGTGATTGAATTTTTTTAAGGAAATTCAAATAATAGTAAAACTATTAATAAAAATAAAAATAAACTAATAAAGGAGGCCAGGGGGTGTTGCTCAGAATGCTGGTGGAGTAGTAGAAATTTATGGACTCACAAACTTAAGCCCAAACACACATAAGTTTTTATTAAAAAAAACAATAAAAAAAATCTTAAAAGAAGAAGAAAAATAAAACGAAAAAAAAGTGAACAGGTCTTCGGCTTCTTCTGTGAAGCCGCGACTGTTCATCGTAGAAAGGGGAAAAGGGAGCTCCGCCCAATCGGAGCGACGGAGCTCTGTTAAGGTGTCATTTCGACCGGTAAAGTGAGAGGATCTCGGATATGCGGTTAGTTTCTCCTGTCGCTACACGAATTAAACAAATCAGAGTCTCGAAGTTTTCGTCAAGAACTTCAATACCTTCAAAAATGGTGAGAAATCTTTCCAAACTCTTCCTCTCTTCTTCTTGATTGGTTTTTGAATGTGGTTGTTGTATTGTGATAAATCGAATTTGACGAATTACTTTGGTTTTTGGATTGATGAATTTGATTCAAATTAATGAAATTTTGAAGAAGATTGGTGTTGGTTTGTGCAGGGTAATGGTGAGGCTTTCCAAGCTTGAATTTAGAAGGAAAGGGGGTCTGCTTTTATGGAAGGAATGAAGCTGCGATTAAATGCTGTTTTGCCAAATCGCGATGCGTTTTGGAAGGCAGTGATATACGCGTGATGATTCTGAGTTATTTTTTTTTGCGTTTTGTGTAAATTATTGTTGTGTTTTGTTGATGAAAAATGTGTGACTTGCTCGTGCGTTTTGATGCAAAATCCTCGTGTGTGCAGTGCGATTCGGTCTATTGCATTTTATGCTTCTGTTACTTGCGTTTCATTCATGTTGTTCGTGTCTTGTGCGTGCAAGTTTCCTGTTGTGTTCACCGAGTTTTGTATTTAATTTTATTTTTTGTGTTTCAGTCCCTTTTCCTTGCGTTTTGGATCAGTTTGCATTGTGTTTCATTCTGAATCCAATGCGTTTTGGTGCTGCTTATAGGATGTGTTATGCGTTTCACTGGATGAAAGTGCGTGACGTTCACGTGTGGTTGATGGCTTTGGCTGGAAAAGCAAGTGCAGTGCGTGTTTGGCTTGTATACGGCTGAGAAAATTTAGCCTTACATTGGCTTGAATTGGCTTGGGCTGAAAACGAGGAAAATGGTTGGGAAAGTATATGGCTTATGTAGAAGACTTGGAAGAAATGTTATTGATGTGAATTGGAGTATGGGCTGAAACTTGTTTGTTTATATATATTTTTCAATTTATTTTGTATGAAATGGGCTGGAAAATGATGGACTTTGTAACATTTCTTTTTATAATTTTTGGTGAGAAAAAGGATTGTATAGTGATAAGAAAATGGTTTTAGGAAATCAATAAAAATGGATAATAAAAATAAATTGGATTATGTAAATAAAAAAATGGATATATGAAATTATGAATATTTTGTGTAATGGATAAAATTGAAAAAAAGGTTATTGACTACGGATAATCGAAAAAAAATGGAAGAAAATATGGTTATTGGATAAAATGGATAATAGAAAGTTGGAAAATAAAAAAAATGGTTTAATCGAAAAAAGGATAATGGATATAAAACAATGATTTTAGCCCACAACCAACTCTTGATTTTTTTCATAAGCCTCTAATAAAATGAACACAACCATCACTGAACCAATGAACAATTAACAACTTAAACCACAACCACTTGAATCGTCTAAAATTGCTCCTGATTATTTGAATCCATACCGAGGAAAATAAATCCACATATGAACCACTGATGAACTGATGAACACTCAACCAAAATAATATGGCCTGAAACTTCTTAAGAACCATAACTTGAGAATCTGATGAATTTCACACACGACACAACTTGAACTTTGAACACGCATTATCTGAGAAATAAACCACTGACACAAATAACTTGCAGATGAAACAATCTTTTGATAGTTTGACCAAGATTAGGTCAAACATCCATCTGAATTGAATCATAATTGAATAACCACGTCTGAATTGGAATCACTGCCTTGTCTTTGAAAACCTGCAACACAAAGAGAAGAAGAAGAGAACTGCAACATATTTTTGTATTTTGGTTAGAGGTTAGTAAATATAAACAGATAAAGGCAAATAAAAACATCGTGATCCTTTATGAAGCATAGACATGCGCCTGAGAAGGATAAACGAACCAGTGCGTGATCTTATTTGTATGCAAGATGTAGATGAGATGCGAAAAATCTTAGGGTCAAAAATTAGGGTATGACGGATGCCTCTATTTAAGTTTCTTCAATCCAGAGATAATGAAGATTGAAATCTTCGTTTCGACAAGATGGAAGATACTTAAATATCAAAAACCCAATTTTTGATCCTAAGATGCCAAAAAATGGAATGGAACGAAACGAACGATATGAAATGATATGAAAATATTATGAAAGCACATGAAATGTTATGAAAATTTTATGAGACGATATGAAATGTATATGAAAACATATGAAAAGCAGAGAAATCTGTGAGGACCAAAACGACACAAGAAAAAGAATAAACGCTGGGGATAAGGAGAATAGAACTCCGACAGGGAAAAACAACATGCTAGAGACCATAACATGGCTTACCTGAGGCGAAAATGTCCAAGAATGGCAATTGGACGGAAAGGAACACAACATCCAAGAATGGCACTTAATGAAGTGAGAAAAGTCCCGAAAAAGTACATCAGAAGCATACAAGGATGACATTACTGACTTTACTAGGGATATCCGAGAATGGCAATCAGAAAAAGGTAATCACAACATCTGAGAATAGCAATAAGATAAAATTGCGTATCACAACATCCAGGAATAGAACTGAATAAAATGGGAAACATTCGGGGAAGTACATCAAATCAATGATGACTCTACATGGAAATCCGAGATGGCAATCGGAAGAAAAATGATCACAACATCCGAGAATAGCAATCAGATAAAATGTGAATCACAACATTCAGGAACAGAACTGAGTGACATGGGAAAAGGTCCGGGACAGTACATCAAATCAATGATGACTTCACTATGGACATCCGAGAATAGCAATCGGAAAAAGGGTGAATCACAACATCCGAGAATAGCAATCAGATAAAAATGTGAATCACAACATTCAGGAACAAAACTAAATGAAATGGGAAAAATTCTGAGACAATACATCAAATCAATGATGACTCCACTATGGACATCCGAAAATGGCAATCGGATAAAAAGGGTGTAAAAGTCTAAGAAGAAACATCTGGTAAGAAAAGATTCCGGAGAGACATCAAAGCAAGGTATATCTGAACAAACATCAGATAAACACAAAAAGGTTCTGGGAAAACATCAGAACAAAGGTTACCAACATATCTGGAATAACATCAGATAAAGGTGACAATTCTTGTAAAACATCAGAAAGACACACAAAAGTTCTGGGAGAACATCAGAACAAAGAGATATCCGGAATAACATCGGATAAAGATTTAACATATCTGGAACAATATAGACGTGAAAGTTCTGGGAAAACATCAGAACAAACGAGGATATCTGGAATAACAATGGATAAAGGTTTAATATATCTGGAACAACATCAGATAGAGGTGAAAGTTATGTGAAAACATCATAACAAACAAGGATATCCGGAATAACATCAGATAAAAGAGACAGATAGGTATTTTTGTAGGTGCCAAGTAAGTTGGACTTTGATCATAAGGTAAGATGTTAAAAACAACAAGACCTCGAGAAACGCATTATGAGGACTAACACACTCATATATGCCAACGAAAGTGGGGAATAACACACCCAATAAAATGCATAATGAGGAATAACACACTCAAATATGCAATCCTTTAAGAGAGTGGGGAATAACATACCCAATAAAACACATAATGAGGAATAACACACTTAAATATGCAAGCGTATATGAAAATGGGGATAACACACCCAAGAAAATGCATAATGAGGAATAACACACTCAAATATGCAAACGTATACGAAAATGGGGAATAACAAACCCAAGAAAACGCATAATGAGGAATAACACACTCAAATATGCAAACGTATATGAAAATGGGGAATAACACACCCAAGAAAACGCATAATGAGGAATAACACACTCAAATATGCAAACGTTCGGAAATGGGGAATAACGCACCCAAAAAAACGCATAATGAGGAATAACACACTCAAATATGCAAACATTTTTGAAAATGGGGAATAACACACCCAAGAAACGCATAATGAGGAATAACACACTCAAATATGCCAACATAAACGAAACTGGGGAATAACACACCCAAGAAAACACATAATGAGGAATAACACACTCAAATATGAAATCGTATATGAAAATGGGGACTAACACACCCAAGAAGACAAAAATGAGAGAAAATGCTTGACAACCAGTTTAGACTCTTAGAGGAGTGGAAAGATGGAAGACTGATTCCTCAACACGAAGATCAATGCCATTTTGCTTGGAGATTAGAGATGCTACCATTGAACAAATCTCCATCACACTGGTAAATTGTACCAAGTTGAAAATCTTTTGAGAGAAGTCATGAAAAGCTGCATGGAGATTCTTGAAGAAAGTTGCCCCAAATTCAATGACTGATGAAGGTAAACTGATAATGGATTCTGTTTTTGACTACTGTCGGAGAAAATTAATCAATTCTTTGAAATGATTGTTGAGAAGAATAAACTGATCATGGCTTCAGCTCTTGAAATGAATGTTGAGAAGATAAACCCATTATGAAACTTGAAGAGATCTTCTGATTAACCAAATCTGAGAACAACTTGCACTGAGCAACAACTCTTTTGAACCATATAATTTGGAAGGAACTTGCCCCTTGTAAACACCCCAAATTTTCCCTCACCCATTCACACCATGGCTTGTGATCATCTTCATATACATAAACACAATCATAGCATCTCATATCACATTTTTAATTCACTGCATAGATTCACAGTCATATGCACCTAGGGTTTGTGATCTGAGCAATCCAAGAGCTTCTTGAGCCACTTCAAAGGCCATCAATCACTTCAAAGGGGTCCATGTATGTTCAAGCATCATATTATATCCTCTCAAAGTCAAGAATGTCAAAGAATCACAGATACATGTATATATAACTTTCTTGACACTCGTCCGTGTCACTCTCCCCAGCACAGTAACCTAAACACTTTGTGTATCAGATACTTGTTTATACTATACTTACCTCTTGACACTCGTCTGTGTCACTCTCCCCAGCAGGTTGAACACTCAAACATACACTACTCATACTTATTTTACTCATACAGGTACTCGTCTGTATCTTGTATACACCATTCACATCCCCGCAGATTCGACACTCGTCCGTGTTCTTTGTTAACCCGTTGGTACTCATCCGTACCATCATCTCAGAATATGCGTCAAGTGCTTGTTTCTACATGATACTCGTCCGTATCATAGTCTTAAGGATGCTCGTCCGCATCTTTAATCTATACACAACACCAAACACTTATACCTTTTATTTCCTGGATATAAACACTCGTCCGTGTTTAATATTCCCCAGTAGATCGCCAGCAAAGCAAAACTTCTTTTGTTATCTGACATTCGTCCTATATCATGATAAACCCTGAGAGCAGCCGTACCCTGCTAGGTGATCGTCCTTCACCTCTTGATGATCGTCCTTCATCATGCTCATCCGATGGCCGTCCCCATCGTTGACCTTTTCTATCCGACATTCGTCCTATGTCGTGATATTTAGCAGCCGTCCCCTGCTAGGTGATCGTCCTTCACCTTTGATGATCGTCCTTCATCATTTTATCCGATGGCCGTCCCCATCGTTGATCTTGTTATCTGGCGTTCGTCCTGCGTCATGATAAACCTTGAGAGCAGCCGTCCCCTGCTAGGTGATCGTCCTTCACCTTTGATGATCGTCCTTCATCATTTTATCCGATGGCCGTCCCCATCGTTGATCTTGTTATCTGGCGTTCGTCCTGCGTCATGATAAACCTTGAGAGCAGCCGTCCCCTGCTAGGTGATCGTCCTTCACCTCTTGATGATCGTCCTTCATCATGCTCGTCCGATGGCCGTCCCCATCGTTGACCTTTTATCCGGCATTCGTCCTATGTCGCGATACTTTCGGCAGCCGTACCCTGCCAGGTGATCGTCCTTCACCTTAGATGACCGTCCCTCTGAAGGAAAATTGCGATCTAAACGCAGCGGAAAACAAAAATTTTCCTTTAGTGATCCTTACGAATGAGCATGGTCAGTGATAGAATCGTTACCTCTTTGTGGCGATTCAGATCTTTGATGCAGCGATCACAAGCGTTGATGAAGTGCAACGCCTCTACTCAGTCCACACGAACAGCTTCCGGTCACAGTGCTAGCTGCTTACGAACGGAATTATTTGAGTGAGAATCAAAAACGAAATTGCATCAAGTAAAAGCTCCATCACAAGGGTTCCTTTTATAGACTCTCTTGTGGGCTGCGGGCTAAAAGCCCAATTCACATGATCCATAATAATATTATATATTATTATAATAACTATTATTATAATAAATATATTTATTTTATTATTATTTTATAACCATTATAAAATAACAATAATTATTATTATATTATCCGAATTTCTATTTTTCACTTAAGTGCACCGTACCTTACGGTGTTCCTTTGATTTCTCTATCTCTCATCAAACTGTCCTTATGTGTGTGACCCTGTAGGATTTCGTAACGTTGGTAATTATATTAAATTATATATTTAACATAATAAACAGTGAGCGGTATCTAGCAACACATCACTGCTACCCAAGTCACGAAAATGTCATGTGATCTGACAAAACCTTTTTCGTGATAATATATGTTTGTACAATTACCCTTTTGCCCCTATGTCTATATTGAACACAAGGCATACACTGTGTCATCCTTGTCCAGTTCAATATTGGGCCCTTAGACATTTCTCCTGTTATGCAGGATTGGCAAATTCCATCTAGGACACTCATGTCCCTCAGCATGCTTCGTGGAGTGCCCATCAACTGTCTTTATGATCATCCAGTTACGGATAATGTTTGATCAGCAATAAAGCACCCGACTCTACATCTAGGGTCCATAGTGGTTTCAGGTCGAAGGGTGGTAATACACCATTATCACCATGAGAATAACTTATGACACTTTGCATAACATACTATGTAGTATTCTCATAGCGGGTCAATCCGGTATAAATATTACTCCTAATATTTATACCTATGTCAAGACTTGATAACCCTTTATCCATGATCCATGAGATGTGATCATCAGTCTATCTTCATAATAGTCTCAATGCTTTAATGTTATCCCACTTTGCAATAAAGCTTGACTACGGATATTTTAAGAATAATGTCTTTATGTTTAATGGGATCTCATGATTAAGTCACACTTAACATTTCATTAAACAGACTAACTATTCTAGGGACTTTATTATTCTGAAAGACAAACATAATAAAGAAATGCCTTTTATTATTAAACGAATAATCCGATACAAGTACCAAAAGTATTGGCCTCTAGGGCTTACACCAACAATCTCCCACTAGCACTAGAGCCAATTAGGCATACCCTTAATACCCATAGATCTAGTATGACCATCATGCTTCTGTTGCGCAAGAGGCTTTGTTAATGGGTCAGCGATATTGTCAAGTGTAGGTACTCTGCATATCTTCACATCTCCCCGATCGATTATCTCTCGAATGAGGTGATAACGCCTAAGTATGTGTTTGGATCGTTGGTGAGATCTAGGCTCCTTAGCTTGTGCGATAGCACCATTGTTATCACAATATAAACCAATGGGATCCACAATGCTAGGGACTATGCCAAGTTCACTAATGAACTTCTTGATCCAAACAGCTTCCTTTGCTGCATTTGAGGCAGCAATATACTCGGCCTCAGTTGTAGAATCAGCAACTGTTTCCTGCTTTGAACTTTTCCAGCTCACAGCGCCACCATTGAGACAGAACACATAACCAGATTGTGATCTAAAATCATCCTTATCTGTCTGGAAGCTAGCATCAGTGTAACCAATTACATCAAGCTCTTCCTGACCTCCATATATCAAGAATGAATCCTTAGTCCTTCTCAAGTACTTAAGGATATTCTTGACAGCTACCCAGTGAGCATCACCGGGATCAGATTGGTACCTACTCGTTGCACTTAATGCATACGAGACATCTGGTCGAGTACATAACATGGCATACATGATAGATCCTATTGCAGATGCATATGGAATCTTATTCATGCGATCCCTTTCTTCCTTAGTTGAAGGGGATTGTGTTTTTGATAAACACAGACCATGTTGCATAGGTATGAATCCTTTCTTGGAATCATGCATATTAAAGCGTCTCAACACTTTATCTATGTATGTACTCTGACTTAGGCCAAGCAGTTTTTGTGATCTATCTCTATAGATCCTAATTCCTAATATATAGGCTGCTTCACCTAGGTCTTTCATAGAAAAACAATTCCCTAACCAAGTATTCACTTGTTGCAAGGTAGGGACATCGTTTCCAATGAGTAATATGTCATCTACATATAATACCAGAAACACGATCATGCTCCCACTAACCTTCTTGTAGACACAAGGTTCATCTTCATTTTTGATGAATCCATATTGTTTTACGGTTTCATCAAAACGAAGATTCCAGCTTCTGGAAGCTTGCTTTAATCCATAGATTGATCGCTGTAACTTGCATATCTTTTGGGCATCTTGTGGTATGTCAAATCCTTCAGGTTGTGTCATGTACACATCCTCAAGAAGATTCCCATTAAGGAAAGCAGTTTTGACATCCATCTGCCATATTTCATAATCATGATATGCAGCGATGGCAAGTAAAATCCGAACAGATTTAAGCATTGCAACTGGTGAAAAGGTTTCATCATAGTCAACCCCATGAATTTGTTTATAGCCTTTTGCAACCAGTCTTGCTTTATAGGTATGTACCTTACCATCCATGTCAGTCTTCTTCTTGAAGACCCACTTGCATCCTATAGGGTTAACTCCTATAGGAGGTTCTACCAAGGTCCAAACCTGGTTTGTGTACATGGAATCCATTTCAGATTTCATGGCTTCTAGCCACTTCTCAGACTCAGGACCAGTTATGGCCTCTTTGTAGGTCACAGGCTCATCTTGATCCATGAGTAATACATCACCCTGATCACTTATGAGATATCCATATCTCTCAGGTTGGTGACGTGTCCTGCTTGACCTACGCTGGTCTTGTTCTACTTGAGCAGGTTGCTCTTCCACAACTACTTGTGTTTCCTGCTCTAGTTCCTCCATAGGTGTTTCAATGTTTTGTGATTCTTGAATTTCTTCAAGCTCTATTTTCCTCCCACTGTTTCCTTTGGAAATAAAATCCCTTTCCAGAAAGACTCCAGTTCGAGCGACAAACACTTTGCCCTCAGAAGGATTGTAGAAGTAATATCCTCTTGTTTCTTTAGGATATCCCACAAATAAGCATTTGTCAGATTTGGGCTCAAGCTTGGTTGAAATTTGTCGTTTGACGTAAACTTCGCAACCCCAAATCTTCATGTAAGACATATGTGGTTTCTTACCACTCCATATCTCATATGGTGTCTTATCAACCTTTTTGGATGGAACACGGTTAAGTGTGTAAGCTGCTGTTAATAATGCATGTCCCCAAAAGGAGTTTGGAAGATCGGCGTGACTCATCATGGATCGGACCATGTCTAACAAGGTTCGATTTCTTCTCTCAGATACACCATTACATTGTGGTGTTCCAGGAGGAGTAAGTTGGGATAGAATCCCATACTCTTTTAGATGGTCATCAAATTCTAGGCTTAAATATTCACCGCCTCGATCTGATCGAAGAACTTTAATATTCTTCCCTAGTTGGTTTTGTACTTCATTCTTGAATTCCTTGAACTTTTCAAAGGACTCAGATTTGTGTTTCATTAAATACACATATCCGTATCTACTGAAGTCATCAGTGAAAGTGATGAAGTACTGAAAACCTCCTCTGGCTGGTATGTTCAGTGGTCCACATACATCAGTATGTATGAGTGCCAAAAGATCATTAGCCCTTTCACCTTTTCCTGTGAATGGGGACTTTGTCATCTTTCCAATTAAACAAGATCTGCATGTGTCATATGATTCATAATCAAAAGAGTCCAAGAGTCCATCTTTATGGAGTTTGGAAATGCGTTTCTCATTTATGTGGCCTAATCGACAGTGCCAAAGGTAAGTTGGATTCAACTCATTAGGTTTCAACCTTTTAGTATTAATGTTATAAATTGGCATTTCAAGATCAAGGACATATAGTCCATTATTCATTTTTGCAGTAGCATAGAATATATCATTCAAATAAATGGAGCAACAATTGTTCTTTATTATGAATGAAAAACCAAACTTGTCCAAACAAGAAACGGAAATAATATTCCTGCTAATTGCAGGTACATAATAACAGTTCTCTAACTGAATTATTAAACCACTAGGTAAAGTTAAAACATAAGTTCCTACAGCTAAAGCAGCAACCTTTACTCCATTGCCAACTCGTAGGTCAACTTCACCTTTTGCCAAATCTCTACTCCTTTTTAGCCCCTGCACATTAGTACAAATGTGAGAACCGCATCCAGTATCTAATACCCATGATGCAGAAGTAGATAAATTAATTTCAATAACAAAAATACCTGAATTTGAAGTCTCTACTCCATTTTTCTTATCTTCCAGGTACTTTGGGCAATTTCTCTTCCAATGTCCGGTCTTACCGCAATGGAAGCAAGTGCCCTCCTTTGCTATTCCTCCACTAGGCTTCAAAACAGGAGGAGTGGGTTTGGGTTTGGCAACTTCCTTGCCTTTCCCTCTACCACCCTGTTTGATGGGCCTATTGTTCTGTTTCTTTCCATTACTGACCATCAGAATAGATTTCCCTTTTGTCTTCATATTCTGCTCAGCAGTTCTCAACATGCCTAGCAGTTCTGGAAGGCTTTTGTCCAAGTCATTCATATTGAAATTCAGGACAAACTGACTGAAGCTCTCTGGCAACGATTGCAAGATCAGATCAATCGCAAGTTCTTTTCCAAGGGGAAACCCTAATCTGTCAAGGTTCTCCACATACCCAATCATCTTGAGTACATGGGGACTTACAGGGGCTCCCTCAGCTAACTTGCTGTTAAAAAGGGACTTTGAAACCTGAAACCTCTCATTTCTTGCTTGCTCTTGATAAAGCATTTTCAGATGTCCGATCATATCGAACGCAGACATGTTCTCGTGTTGCTTTTGCAACTCAGAGTTCATGGTAGCAAGCATGAGGCAAGCGGTTTCATTGGCATCATCGAAATGCTTCTTATAAGCATCTCTTTCTGCCTTTGATGCAGAACTAGGAGGTTCCTCCTCAGGAACTGGTGTCTCCAAGACATACAGCTTCTTATCGTGCTTGAGGACAATCCTCAGATTACGGTGCCAATCCAGGAAATTTGTCCCAGACAATTTTTCCTTATCTAGGATGGATCGCAAAATATTGTTCGATGTGTTTGTTGTCATGGTAATCTACAAGAGAAATATGAAAATATAAGTATCATTAAAACAACATATTTAATTAGGCCTTTAATCAAATATGCTCCCACTATTTTATTCAAAACAAATGACCCTCATCATTTGATTCGGAAAATCCCGTTGGAAGACTTTCTAGTGGGTCGAGATCCATGTTTCACTTTGTTTTAAGTCAGCGTTAGGCTGATTACACAAAACTAAGTTATTTAGGTAGGAACTCCTTCCAATTGTATCTCATACAACTCTCGAATATTTTCAATTGGGTGAATAACTCCTTATTCTGATCCATCACATGAATCATTCCCAATTCTTGCTTCTAAACATGTATAATCTTATTATAATTTGTTTAGTTAAGTTTGACCCATTGTTTTAGCAATTGGATATTACAATTATCCCATCACACCTTACTAATATAGAACATGCACCTCGCGTAGGCGAAACCTACAATGCTCGATACTAGTCTTGATGAGTGCTAAAAATTGGAAAGCATAAACTTAATATTTAATTTTGAGGGAATTTGTTATTAGTTTGATCTCACCGGCTTAACATGCAAAACGTCTCTCACATGCATCAACATACAATTACATGCATCAACATACATATAAAAAGATACAATTATGGCCCCTAACGCAATTGTTCTCTCAAGCCAATGAGAGAACCTAAGCTAACCTAATAACGATCTAAGCTTCTCCAAGCATGATCTCCAAGGTTATCCTCCTTTAATATTGAATACTTCCTTTTTCTTCATAACATAATATTACATTACATATAAGAATACTCGTTTTACATACGAGGGAGTGAGATGAGAAAAGAAGTTACATAAAGAGATTGAGAGAGAGGCACGACTCGCAGGCCGTATTTAAAAATCCCAAAACAATAATAAAGGATAAACTAAGGCCATAACTGATCACCACAAATAAATAATAATAAACACACTTTTATTATTAGTTTAAAAATTCCGATAATTAAATAAACTAAATTAAATTTCGGCTGATTGATCACACTTTGCAGACTTAGCCGGGGGTTCCGCTGCCCGGTCAGCGGACGGTGGTTCCTGCACAACTTTTGTGCATTTACAACCCCAACCGGAAAAGTCTGCGGCAATACAACACTTGTATTGCCATTAATCCTAATGCAACAATTTCATGCCGTCAAACACAACTCGATTGATAACTCAATATGATAGATCAACATGTCATTGCTTCACCATACTAACGTCGGATTCCGAAGCGAATGAAAATGATGATCTTTCAAAAGAATTACAATCCTTATGTGATTGAATGGATGAAATCAAAACAGTATATCCCATATACCATCTTTGCATCAGAATTTCTTATATCTTATATAAAAGTGATCGATCTAATTGTGTAACCTATGGATGATCAATGTATCGCACAACTTCACCATACTAATGTCGGATTCCGAAGCATAATCAACATCAATCATCCAAATCGTACACAACAGATGCCAAATTTAATTAATCGTTTATTGTTAAATTCGTTCTGTGTTTTATTCGAATCAAATACAGAAAAAAAAACGGAAATTTAACAGCTATCAGATCCATGGTTTCGTAAGTGGCTCTGATACCACTGAAGGAAAATTGCGATCTAAACGCAGCGGAAAACAAAAATTTTCCTTTAGTGATCCTTACGAATGAGCATGGTCAGTGATAGAATCGTTACCTCTTTGTGGCGATTCAGATCTTTGATGCAGCGATCACAAGCGTTGATGAAGTGCAACGCCTCTACTCAGTCCACACGAACAGCTTCCGGTCACAGTGCTAGCTGCTTACGAACGGAATTATTTGAGTGAGAATCAAAAACGAAATTGCATCAAGTAAAAGCTCCATCACAAGGGTTCCTTTTATAGACTCTCTTGTGGGCTGCGGGCTAAAAGCCCAATTCACATGATCCATAATAATATTATATATTATTATAATAACTATTATTATAATAAATATATTTATTTTATTATTATTTTATAACCATTATAAAATAACAATAATTATTATTATATTATCCGAATTTCTATTTTTCACTTAAGTGCACCGTACCTTACGGTGTTCCTTTGATTTCTCTATCTCTCATCAAACTGTCCTTATGTGTGTGACCCTGTAGGATTTCGTAACGTTGGTAATTATATTAAATTATATATTTAACATAATAAACAGTGAGCGGTATCTAGCAACACATCACTGCTACCCAAGTCACGAAAATGTCATGTGATCTGACAAAACCTTTTTCGTGATAATATATGTTTGTACAATTACCCTTTTGCCCCTATGTCTATATTGAACACAAGGCATACACTGTGTCATCCTTGTCCAGTTCAATATTGGGCCCTTAGACATTTCTCCTGTTATGCAGGATTGGCAAATTCCATCTAGGACACTCATGTCCCTCAGCATGCTTCGTGGAGTGCCCATCAACTGTCTTTATGATCATCCAGTTACGGATAATGTTTGATCAACAATAAAGCACCCGACTCTACATCTAGGGTCCATAGTGGTTTCAGGTCGAAGGGTGGTAATACACCATTATCACCATGAGAATAACTTATGACACTTTGCATAACATACTATGTAGTATTCTCATAGCGGGTCAATCCGGTATAAATATTACTCCTAATATTTATACCTATGTCAAGACTTGATAACCCTTTATCCATGATCCATGAGATGTGATCATCAGTCTATCTTCATAATAGTCTCAATGCTTTAATGTTATCCCACTTTGCAATAAAGCTTGACTACGGATATTTTAAGAATAATGTCTTTATGTTTAATGGGATCTCATGATTAAGTCACACTTAACATTTCATTAAACAGACTAACTATTCTAGGGACTTTATTATTCTGAAAGACAAACATAATAAAGAAATGCCTTTTATTATTAAACGAATAATCCGATACAAGTACCAAAAGTATTGGCCTCTAGGGCTTACACCAACAATCTTATCCCCAACAGAGCAGCCGTCCCCTGCTAGGTGATCGTCCTTCACCTTTGATGACCGTCCCTCATCATTATTTCATTTATTCTTTAACCCGATGGCCGTCCCCGTCGTGGTCCCTTTTCCTTTTCCTGATGATCGTCCTTCATCAGTTTAGCCCGATGGCCGTCCCCATCGTTGGTTACTTTAATTTATGAACTTGATGGCCGTCCCCATCATAATCCCTTTTATCCCCAGCATGTCGGCCGTCCCCGTCATTGCTTTATTATGGACATCCGAGAATAGCAATCCGAGAATAGCAATCGGAAAAAGGGTGAATCACAACATCCGAGAATAGCAATCAGATAAAAATGTGAATCACAACATTCAGGAACAAAACTAAATGAAATGGGAAAAATTCTGAGACAATACATCAAATCAATGATGACTCCACTATGGACATCCGAAAATGGCAATCGGATAAAAAGGGTGTAAAAGTCTAAGAAGAAACATCTGGTAAGAAAAGATTCCGGAGAGACATCAAAGCAAGGTATATCTGAACAAACATCAGATAAACACAAAAAGGTTCTGGGAAAACATCAGAACAAAGGTTACCAACATATCTGGAATAACATCAGATAAAGGTGACAATTCTTGTAAAACATCAGAAAGACACACAAAAGTTCTGGGAGAACATCAGAACAAAGAGATATCCGGAATAACATCGGATAAAGATTTAACATATCTGGAACAATATAGACGTGAAAGTTCTGGGAAAACATCAGAACAAACGAGGATATCTGGAATAACAATGGATAAAGGTTTAATATATCTGGAACAACATCAGATAGAGGTGAAAGTTATGTGAAAACATCATAACAAACAAGGATATCCGGAATAACATCAGATAAAAGAGACAGATAGGTATTTTTGTAGGTGCCAAGTAAGTTGGACTTTGATCATAAGGTAAGATGTTAAAAACAACAAGACCTCGAGAAACGCATTATGAGGACTAACACACTCATATATGCCAACGAAAGTGGGGAATAACACACCCAATAAAATGCATAATGAGGAATAACACACTCAAATATGCAATCCTTTAAGAGAGTGGGGAATAACATACCCAATAAAACACATAATGAGGAATAACACACTTAAATATGCAAGCGTATATGAAAATGGGGATAACACACCCAAGAAAATGCATAATGAGGAATAACACACTCAAATATGCAAACGTATACGAAAATGGGGAATAACAAACCCAAGAAAACGCATAATGAGGAATAACACACTCAAATATGCAAACGTATATGAAAATGGGGAATAACACACCCAAGAAAACGCATAATGAGGAATAACACACTCAAATATGCAAACGTTCGGAAATGGGGAATAACGCACCCAAAAAAACGCATAATGAGGAATAACACACTCAAATATGCAAACATTTTTGAAAATGGGGAATAACACACCCAAGAAACGCATAATGAGGAATAACACACTCAAATATGCCAACATAAACGAAACTGGGGAATAACACACCCAAGAAAACACATAATGAGGAATAACACACTCAAATATGAAATCGTATATGAAAATGGGGACTAACACACCCAAGAAGACAAAAATGAGAGAAAATGCTTGACAACCAGTTTAGACTCTTAGAGGAGTGGAAAGATGGAAGACTGATTCCTCAACACGAAGATCAATGCCATTTTGCTTGGAGATTAGAGATGCTACCATTGAACAAATCTCCATCACACTGGTAAATTGTACCAAGTTGAAAATCTTTTGAGAGAAGTCATGAAAAGCTGCATGGAGATTCTTGAAGAAAGTTGCCCCAAATTCAATGACTGATGAAGGTAAACTGATAATGGATTCTGTTTTTGACTACTGTCGGAGAAAATTAATCAATTCTTTGAAATGATTGTTGAGAAGAATAAACTGATCATGGCTTCAGCTCTTGAAATGAATGTTGAGAAGATAAACCCATTATGAAACTTGAAGAGATCTTCTGATTAACCAAATCTGAGAACAACTTGCACTGAGCAACAACTCTTTTGAACCATATAATTTGGAAGGAACTTGCCCCTTGTAAACACCCCAAATTTTCCCTCACCCATTCACACCATGGCTTGTGATCATCTTCATATACATAAACACAATCATAGCATCTCATATCACATTTTTAATTCACTGCATAGATTCACAGTCATATGCACCTAGGGTTTGTGATCTGAGCAATCCAAGAGCTTCTTGAGCCACTTCAAAGGCCATCAATCACTTCAAAGGGGTCCATGTATGTTCAAGCATCATATTATATCCTCTCAAAGTCAAGAATGTCAAAGAATCACAGATACATGTATATATAACTTTCTTGACACTCGTCCGTGTCACTCTCCCCAGCACAGTAACCTAAACACTTTGTGTATCAGATACTTGTTTATACTATACTTACCTCTTGACACTCGTCTGTGTCACTCTCCCCAGCAGGTTGAACACTCAAACATACACTACTCATACTTATTTTACTCATACAGGTACTCGTCTGTATCTTGTATACACCATTCACATCCCCGCAGATTCGACACTCGTCCGTGTTCTTTGTTAACCCGTTGGTACTCATCCGTACCATCATCTCAGAATATGCGTCAAGTGCTTGTTTCTACATGATACTCGTCCGTATCATAGTCTTAAGGATGCTCGTCCGCATCTTTAATCTATACACAACACCAAACACTTATACCTTTTATTTCCTGGATATAAACACTCGTCCGTGTTTAATATTCCCCAGTAGATTGCCAGCAAAGCAAAACTTCTTTTGTTATCTGACATTCGTCCTATATCATGATAAACCCTGAGAGCAGCCGTACCCTGCTAGGTGATCGTCCTTCACCTCTTGATGATCGTCCTTCATCATGCTCATCCGATGGCCGTCCCCATCGTTGACCTTTTCTATCCGACATTCGTCCTATGTCGTGATATTTAGCAGCCGTCCCCTGCTAGGTGATCGTCCTTCACCTTTGATGATCGTCCTTCATCATTTTATCCGATGGCCGTCCCCATCGTTGATCTTGTTATCTGGCGTTCGTCCTGCGTCATGATAAACCTTGAGAGCAGCCGTCCCCTGCTAGGTGATCGTCCTTCACCTTTGATGATCGTCCTTCATCATTTTATCCGATGGCCGTCCCCATCGTTGATCTTGTTATCTGGCGTTCGTCCTGCGTCATGATAAACCTTGAGAGCAGCCGTCCCCTGCTAGGTGATCGTCCTTCACCTCTTGATGATCGTCCTTCATCATGCTCGTCCGATGGCCGTCCCCATCGTTGACCTTTTATCCGGCATTCGTCCTATGTCGCGATACTTTCGGCAGCCGTACCCTGCCAGGTGATCGTCCTTCACCTTAGATGACCGTCCCTCTGAAGGAAAATTGCGATCTAAACGCAGCGGAAAACAAAAATTTTCCTTTAGTGATCCTTACGAATGAGCATGGTCAGTGATAGAATCGTTACCTCTTTGTGGCGATTCAGATCTTTGATGCAGCGATCACAAGCGTTGATGAAGTGCAACGCCTCTACTCAGTCCACACGAACAGCTTCCGGTCACAGTGCTAGCTGCTTACGAACGGAATTATTTGAGTGAGAATCAAAAACGAAATTGCATCAAGTAAAAGCTCCATCACAAGGGTTCCTTTTATAGACTCTCTTGTGGGCTGCGGGCTAAAAGCCCAATTCACATGATCCATAATAATATTATATATTATTATAATAACTATTATTATAATAAATATATTTATTTTATTATTATTTTATAACCATTATAAAATAACAATAATTATTATTATATTATCCGAATTTCTATTTTTCACTTAAGTGCACCGTACCTTACGGTGTTCCTTTGATTTCTCTATCTCTCATCAAACTGTCCTTATGTGTGTGACCCTGTAGGATTTCGTAACGTTGGTAATTATATTAAATTATATATTTAACATAATAAACAGTGAGCGGTATCTAGCAACACATCACTGCTACCCAAGTCACGAAAATGTCATGTGATCTGACAAAACCTTTTTCGTGATAATATATGTTTGTACAATTACCCTTTTGCCCCTATGTCTATATTGAACACAAGGCATACACTGTGTCATCCTTGTCCAGTTCAATATTGGGCCCTTAGACATTTCTCCTGTTATGCAGGATTGGCAAATTCCATCTAGGACACTCATGTCCCTCAGCATGCTTCGTGGAGTGCCCATCAACTGTCTTTATGATCATCCAGTTACGGATAATGTTTGATCAGCAATAAAGCACCCGACTCTACATCTAGGGTCCATAGTGGTTTCAGGTCGAAGGGTGGTAATACACCATTATCACCATGAGAATAACTTATGACACTTTGCATAACATACTATGTAGTATTCTCATAGCGGGTCAATCCGGTATAAATATTACTCCTAATATTTATACCTATGTCAAGACTTGATAACCCTTTATCCATGATCCATGAGATGTGATCATCAGTCTATCTTCATAATAGTCTCAATGCTTTAATGTTATCCCACTTTGCAATAAAGCTTGACTACGGATATTTTAAGAATAATGTCTTTATGTTTAATGGGATCTCATGATTAAGTCACACTTAACATTTCATTAAACAGACTAACTATTCTAGGGACTTTATTATTCTGAAAGACAAACATAATAAAGAAATGCCTTTTATTATTAAACGAATAATCCGATACAAGTACCAAAAGTATTGGCCTCTAGGGCTTACACCAACAATCTTATCCCCAACAGAGCAGCCGTCCCCTGCTAGGTGATCGTCCTTCACCTTTGATGACCGTCCCTCATCATTATTTCATTTATTCTTTAACCCGATGGCCGTCCCCGTCGTGGTCCCTTTTCCTTTTCCTGATGATCGTCCTTCATCAGTTTAGCCCGATGGCCGTCCCCATCGTTGGTTACTTTAATTTATGAACTTGATGGCCGTCCCCATCATAATCCCTTTTATCCCCAGCATGTCGGCCGTCCCCGTCATTGCTTTATTATGGACATCCGAGAATAGCAATCCGAGAATAGCAATCGGAAAAAGGGTGAATCACAACATCCGAGAATAGCAATCAGATAAAAATGTGAATCACAACATTCAGGAACAAAACTAAATGAAATGGGAAAAATTCTGAGACAATACATCAAATCAATGATGACTCCACTATGGACATCCGAAAATGGCAATCGGATAAAAAGGGTGTAAAAGTCTAAGAAGAAACATCTGGTAAGAAAAGATTCCGGAGAGACATCAAAGCAAGGTATATCTGAACAAACATCAGATAAACACAAAAAGGTTCTGGGAAAACATCAGAACAAAGGTTACCAACATATCTGGAATAACATCAGATAAAGGTGACAATTCTTGTAAAACATCAGAAAGACACACAAAAGTTCTGGGAGAACATCAGAACAAAGAGATATCCGGAATAACATCGGATAAAGATTTAACATATCTGGAACAATATAGACGTGAAAGTTCTGGGAAAACATCAGAACAAACGAGGATATCTGGAATAACAATGGATAAAGGTTTAATATATCTGGAACAACATCAGATAGAGGTGAAAGTTATGTGAAAACATCATAACAAACAAGGATATCCGGAATAACATCAGATAAAAGAGACAGATAGGTATTTTTGTAGGTGCCAAGTAAGTTGGACTTTGATCATAAGGTAAGATGTTAAAAACAACAAGACCTCGAGAAACGCATTATGAGGACTAACACACTCATATATGCCAACGAAAGTGGGGAATAACACACCCAATAAAATGCATAATGAGGAATAACACACTCAAATATGCAATCCTTTAAGAGAGTGGGGAATAACATACCCAATAAAACACATAATGAGGAATAACACACTTAAATATGCAAGCGTATATGAAAATGGGGATAACACACCCAAGAAAATGCATAATGAGGAATAACACACTCAAATATGCAAACGTATACGAAAATGGGGAATAACAAACCCAAGAAAACGCATAATGAGGAATAACACACTCAAATATGCAAACGTATATGAAAATGGGGAATAACACACCCAAGAAAACGCATAATGAGGAATAACACACTCAAATATGCAAACGTTCGGAAATGGGGAATAACGCACCCAAAAAAACGCATAATGAGGAATAACACACTCAAATATGCAAACATTTTTGAAAATGGGGAATAACACACCCAAGAAACGCATAATGAGGAATAACACACTCAAATATGCCAACATAAACGAAACTGGGGAATAACACACCCAAGAAAACACATAATGAGGAATAACACACTCAAATATGAAATCGTATATGAAAATGGGGACTAACACACCCAAGAAGACAAAAATGAGAGAAAATGCTTGACAACCAGTTTAGACTCTTAGAGGAGTGGAAAGATGGAAGACTGATTCCTCAACACGAAGATCAATGCCATTTTGCTTGGAGATTAGAGATGCTACCATTGAACAAATCTCCATCACACTGGTAAATTGTACCAAGTTGAAAATCTTTTGAGAGAAGTCATGAAAAGCTGCATGGAGATTCTTGAAGAAAGTTGCCCCAAATTCAATGACTGATGAAGGTAAACTGATAATGGATTCTGTTTTTGACTACTGTCGGAGAAAATTAATCAATTCTTTGAAATGATTGTTGAGAAGAATAAACTGATCATGGCTTCAGCTCTTGAAATGAATGTTGAGAAGATAAACCCATTATGAAACTTGAAGAGATCTTCTGATTAACCAAATCTGAGAACAACTTGCACTGAGCAACAACTCTTTTGAACCATATAATTTGGAAGGAACTTGCCCCTTGTAAACACCCCAAATTTTCCCTCACCCATTCACACCATGGCTTGTGATCATCTTCATATACATAAACACAATCATAGCATCTCATATCACATTTTTAATTCACTGCATAGATTCACAGTCATATGCACCTAGGGTTTGTGATCTGAGCAATCCAAGAGCTTCTTGAGCCACTTCAAAGGCCATCAATCACTTCAAAGGGGTCCATGTATGTTCAAGCATCATATTATATCCTCTCAAAGTCAAGAATGTCAAAGAATCACAGATACATGTATATATAACTTTCTTGACACTCGTCCGTGTCACTCTCCCCAGCACAGTAACCTAAACACTTTGTGTATCAGATACTTGTTTATACTATACTTACCTCTTGACACTCGTCTGTGTCACTCTCCCCAGCAGGTTGAACACTCAAACATACACTACTCATACTTATTTTACTCATACAGGTACTCGTCTGTATCTTGTATACACCATTCACATCCCCGCAGATTCGACACTCGTCCGTGTTCTTTGTTAACCCGTTGGTACTCATCCGTACCATCATCTCAGAATATGCGTCAAGTGCTTGTTTCTACATGATACTCGTCCGTATCATAGTCTTAAGGATGCTCGTCCGCATCTTTAATCTATACACAACACCAAACACTTATACCTTTTATTTCCTGGATATAAACACTCGTCCGTGTTTAATATTCCCCAGTAGATTGCCAGCAAAGCAAAACTTCTTTTGTTATCTGACATTCGTCCTATATCATGATAAACCCTGAGAGCAGCCGTACCCTGCTAGGTGATCGTCCTTCACCTCTTGATGATCGTCCTTCATCATGCTCATCCGATGGCCGTCCCCATCGTTGACCTTTTCTATCCGACATTCGTCCTATGTCGTGATATTTAGCAGCCGTCCCCTGCTAGGTGATCGTCCTTCACCTTTGATGATCGTCCTTCATCATTTTATCCGATGGCCGTCCCCATCGTTGATCTTGTTATCTGGCGTTCGTCCTGCGTCATGATAAACCTTGAGAGCAGCCGTCCCCTGCTAGGTGATCGTCCTTCACCTTTGATGATCGTCCTTCATCATTTTATCCGATGGCCGTCCCCATCGTTGATCTTGTTATCTGGCGTTCGTCCTGCGTCATGATAAACCTTGAGAGCAGCCGTCCCCTGCTAGGTGATCGTCCTTCACCTCTTGATGATCGTCCTTCATCATGCTCGTCCGATGGCCGTCCCCATCGTTGACCTTTTATCCGGCATTCGTCCTATGTCGCGATACTTTCGGCAGCCGTACCCTGCCAGGTGATCGTCCTTCACCTTAGATGACCGTCCCTCTGAAGGAAAATTGCGATCTAAACGCAGCGGAAAACAAAAATTTTCCTTTAGTGATCCTTACGAATGAGCATGGTCAGTGATAGAATCGTTACCTCTTTGTGGCGATTCAGATCTTTGATGCAGCGATCACAAGCGTTGATGAAGTGCAACGCCTCTACTCAGTCCACACGAACAGCTTCCGGTCACAGTGCTAGCTGCTTACGAACGGAATTATTTGAGTGAGAATCAAAAACGAAATTGCATCAAGTAAAAGCTCCATCACAAGGGTTCCTTTTATAGACTCTCTTGTGGGCTGCGGGCTAAAAGCCCAATTCACATGATCCATAATAATATTATATATTATTATAATAACTATTATTATAATAAATATATTTATTTTATTATTATTTTATAACCATTATAAAATAACAATAATTATTATTATATTATCCGAATTTCTATTTTTCACTTAAGTGCACCGTACCTTACGGTGTTCCTTTGATTTCTCTATCTCTCATCAAACTGTCCTTATGTGTGTGACCCTGTAGGATTTCGTAACGTTGGTAATTATATTAAATTATATATTTAACATAATAAACAGTGAGCGGTATCTAGCAACACATCACTGCTACCCAAGTCACGAAAATGTCATGTGATCTGACAAAACCTTTTTCGTGATAATATATGTTTGTACAATTACCCTTTTGCCCCTATGTCTATATTGAACACAAGGCATACACTGTGTCATCCTTGTCCAGTTCAATATTGGGCCCTTAGACATTTCTCCTGTTATGCAGGATTGGCAAATTCCATCTAGGACACTCATGTCCCTCAGCATGCTTCGTGGAGTGCCCATCAACTGTCTTTATGATCATCCAGTTACGGATAATGTTTGATCAACAATAAAGCACCCGACTCTACATCTAGGGTCCATAGTGGTTTCAGGTCGAAGGGTGGTAATACACCATTATCACCATGAGAATAACTTATGACACTTTGCATAACATACTATGTAGTATTCTCATAGCGGGTCAATCCGGTATAAATATTACTCCTAATATTTATACCTATGTCAAGACTTGATAACCCTTTATCCATGATCCATGAGATGTGATCATCAGTCTATCTTCATAATAGTCTCAATGCTTTAATGTTATCCCACTTTGCAATAAAGCTTGACTACGGATATTTTAAGAATAATGTCTTTATGTTTAATGGGATCTCATGATTAAGTCACACTTAACATTTCATTAAACAGACTAACTATTCTAGGGACTTTATTATTCTGAAAGACAAACATAATAAAGAAATGCCTTTTATTATTAAACGAATAATCCGATACAAGTACCAAAAGTATTGGCCTCTAGGGCTTACACCAACAATCTTATCCCCAACAGAGCAGCCGTCCCCTGCTAGGTGATCGTCCTTCACCTTTGATGACCGTCCCTCATCATTATTTCATTTATTCTTTAACCCGATGGCCGTCCCCGTCGTGGTCCCTTTTCCTTTTCCTGATGATCGTCCTTCATCAGTTTAGCCCGATGGCCGTCCCCATCGTTGGTTACTTTAATTTATGAACTTGATGGCCGTCCCCATCATAATCCCTTTTATCCCCAGCATGTCGGCCGTCCCCGTCATTGCTTTATTTTTCGCACTTTTCCCAGCGTGTCGGTCGTCCCCGTCAATGCTCTTTCCCAGCAGTCGTCTTCTGCTCGACGGTCGTCCTCCGTCGCCCACACTTTATCATATAATTTATTTTCTTTTACAATCTATATCCCTTTTCTTCTTCATTCTGTGAGTGCAAATTTTGGACTGTCTTTGGTATTCAACCACAAGTTATCTTGTTAGCCTGTTAAGCCGTTGCTTACATCCTGCACAGCTAACTCATGTTTGAATAGGGGCAGCTGTAAACACCCCAAATTTGCCCTCACCCATTCACACCATGGCTTGTGATCATCTTCATATACATAAACACAATCATAGCATCTCATATCACATTTTTAATTCACTGCATAGATTCACAATCATCTGCACCTAGGGTTTGTGATCTGAGCAATCCAAGAGCTTCTTGAGCCACTTCAAAGGCCATCAATCACTTCAAAGGGGTCCATGTATGTTCAAGCATCATATTATATCCTCTCAAAGTCAAGAATGTCAAAGAATCACAAGAACTGAGAATGGCTTGGAGGCAGAGCCAGGTTTGACTGCACAGATGACCTAAAATTAGGGTTTTGGTTTCAAAGGCCATAACTCCAATTTTTTTGGTCATTCTTGTTTCTATTGGTCCCTATATGGTATAGGGAGTATGCATATCAATTTTCATGAAGAAATTCCATGGGGAAGTCATCTGATCAAGAGTTGACTTTTCAAGCAAGTCAGTGTAAAATCAGGGCATCTGAGGCCCCCAATGACCCAACCAAAGGGTGTTCTTCATCATTTTGATTGTATATGACCTTTATTTGATCATAGAAGAAGTTGGAAGTTCACAAAATTGAAGAATTTCAAGTCTTTTGCAAAGTTGACTTTTTGGGAAAGTTTGACTTTTAATGAAATTGCCATTTTAGGAAACTTTTTCAACCTTTACTTTTTGATTCAAAAATGCTTCAAATGGAAAAACTTTGGTCATGAAAGTTGTAGAATGGATCATTCCCTTTTCAAAAAGTACAAGAACATGACCTAATTCATTTTGGATCAAAAGTTATGGCTTGTCAAAGTTGGCTAAAATCACAAAATTTGAAGTTTTCCACCAAAGAGGCATTTTGCAAAATGACTTGATCAAGTGTTCTAAAGACCTCAAATGTGTACAATTTCTTCACAACATGATTGCATGACCTTTAAAAATCATAATTGGCCCAAGAATCATCTCATTTCATGCCTTGAACTTCAAGAAGTCTCAAAGGAACCAAACTTGAATCAACTTGCAAAACTCATCATAAGTTACAAACCACTTGCTGCATTGCCTCTAAACTCTTTTCACAGCATTCCTTGATTCAAGCTGAGCCAAGGCATGCCAAAAAGCAAGTTGTACCATTTCCCATACCTCAAGTACACATCAAGTTGACATTTTGGCCAAAGACCCATACCAATCACCATAGGCCACCAACAACTTTCTGACCTATCCCCTTTTGATACATGGACCAAAGCCAGCATAACACACCACACATTGCAAGCTGAAAGACACCCAAGCCATAGTTATCACTTCTTGCTCTAAATTGCAAAAGCCTTCGAAACTGATTGCACAAGCTTCAAACACATAAACCAACTTCACAAACACTCTCCATATGCTTCACTGATCACAAAGCACCCCTCACCATTGCCTAAAACCCCCTGAATCAAAGATACGATTTCCACCCTACTTTGAGCAGAACCTCTGCCATCTCATAAACCAGCCACCACCAACTTTTTCTAAGCATCAAGACTTCATCAGGGGCCTAAGAGGAGTGGTTTGCACAAAGAGAGAAGGCCAGAAAGTTGCAAACTGAGAAAGCTCAAAGCTCAGGTATATCAAGAACTTTTTTTCCAGAAATGAATTTTTAAGTTTCTAAATTGTTCCTCATGCTTTTCTGATCACTCTGATGCTTTTACTTTTTGAAATGGTTGAGAAATAAGCATTTAATCATGTTCTGAAACTTTTCTGACCTAAACATGTTTGGCTTCGATTCGCATGATTGATGAATGAAAAGTGATTTTTGTTTAGGGGTTTTGATTTAGTTTCGAATGGGGATGATTTCTGGGTGATTAGTTTTCATTTTCATGGAGTTTTGAGGATTTTAGCAACTTTCAGGTGAGGGTCCTGCCGGAGAAGACGACCAGAAGTCTTCTCCGGCCACCTGAAAGTGATTAGTGCATTAATGAGGATTAGGGCTCAGTTTGAATGAGGAGCGTAGGATAGGTTGACTGGGGTTGACTCCCGCGTGAATGAACACACCAGATCTTCCATTAAACCCTAATCCAGTCATTTGTGTAATTAATCAGGATTAATTAAATTCAAATTTTAGAGTGAATCCCAGCCATTCAAACGCGCGCCAGTCAATTCCCGCGTGCCAAATTTAAATCTCGGCCATTGGATCAGCATACTTTTCATTTAATCCATTTTATTTTTCATTTTTATTCATTTCTTTTCTCCATTTTATTTAAAATAGCAAAACACTTTTAAAAATTCTGAAAATTTTTGTACAAACTTTTATTAATTTTCAGAAGCCAAAAACATTTTTATTTTTATTTTTTGCATTAAAAAATATTTTTAAATCATTTAAAAGTTTATTTTTAATTAATTAATGAGAATTAATTAATTAAAAATACTTTTAGGTATTTAAAAATCACCAAAAAATTCATGAAACCTTTAAAATCATTTAGAAACATTGTCCAACCTTCAAACCAAATTTCTTTTTTGATCTTAAGGCATTTTGATAATTTTTCATGGAATTAATTTCATTTCAAAGCATTATTTTGATCCAATGTTCAATAATTCATTTCTGCCTAGTCTTTGAGAGTTGGACTTTGATTCTTTTTGCATTGTGTCTTGCATATCATGTAGTTTGTAGGATTAAATTGGCATGATTTGATCTTGTGTTTTCGATTTGTTTTGCATTTTTCTTGACAAGGTACCATAAAACCCTAGCATTCTTAAGAAATTCATAACCCTCATTAGGTTAAGAGTTGGAACCCCTCCTTTGGGCAGTGAGTTTGTATAGGATTAGGGTTTCCTTGGATGCATTTTCAATTTTTTACCTTGATGTTTGCTTCTGGTTTTGATTTTTGTTTGGTGCATTGATCATAAACCCTAATTTGGGCTTCCTTTTGCATTCATCTTGCATTTGCTTGCATACCATGACTTGCCATGACATTTTATGCATCCATTTGATTCATTAGACATCTTAAGACATGTTGGATTCATGTTTGATCATTGCACCTTTCACTTGTCATGTTGTATGTCATTTGCACTTCATATCTTTTCATGAACATTCATGGTTCAAAGCATGCTTCTCTTGCATCCATATGTTTGTATGATCATTCCCATGCTTTGTTTCATGTTTGTATCATCTCATAGCATCATTATCACCTCATGTATGCTTCTGGTTTTGATTTGCATCATGTCATTTCATCTCATCTTGCATTGCATTGCATTCCTTTCATTAACTTTTCAGGTGGTAAGTAACTTTGAGAAGTGAATTTGCCTTCACTTCTCACATTTTCTTTTCATCTCTCTTATGCATCATTGCTGCATTTTGTCTTGTGTTTGAGTTTGAGCTTGCTCATTCTTCTTCATCTTACTTTCTTTCCTCAAGCAACTTGACTTCTTAAGTGAAGCAAGTTGTTTTGCTTCTCTTTGCTCCTTTCATCTGCTTCCTGGTGGTTTCTCTGAAGATCTCTCTTGCAAACCTCACAAACCCTAGGAACAACCAAGCATGACAATGATTAGGGTTTTGATTAGTCCCCCATTTAGAGTTTACCTTTGTGTCTCATTGAGTCTTCTCTTCTCACCTCATAATCAAGGACTAAACCCTAAAGGCTTTAAGGCTTTGTGATTAAGCTTATGCCTGCATCCTTCTATTAGGATGGAGTGTATAACTTTAATCCTAAGTGTTAAACCCTTAATGTGTTTAAATCCTTTAATCCACATAATAATCATCAAGACATCACACTTGTAACTTGGGCCTTGCATTAGGGTTCTAATTCTTCCTTAACTGGTTAAGAAGGACTAACCCTAGTGTTAATGGACAAGTCCCCCTCAAGTTGTCTTACAAACCCTAAAAATCACTTCTTCATCATATCATTAACTAAAATCCATCATAATAAAGGCTTTGTTTTGTCATGAGTTTAATCCCTAATCATGGATTAAGTTGAGGAGCTTTCCTCAGCTTAAACATTCTCATCTATTATCCTTCTATTAGGATGGTGTAATGAGTCTGTTTAATCCCTGATTATGGCTTAATCTCATTACTCAACACTAAACAAAAACAATAAAAACATCTAAATAATCACAAGTAGGTTAATGATCTTAATCCTACATCAAAGGTGATTAAGTGTGAGATGCTGACTTCACACTTAAGGTATTCTCATTACCCCTAATCAGAGGGAAGATGTGATGAGTTTACTAACCCATTGGTTTAGGCTTAAGCTCATTAACTTATGACAAACTTTCAAAAGCAATAAAAGACTGAAAACACAAAAAAAAACAATAATCGTCTCCTCCGGGATTCTTTTCTCACCTCATTCACTCACAAACGAGAACTCGCTTCTTCCGTTTAATGCAAGACAGTTTGCACCTGAGCCAGACAGGTCATACACTTGAGCATAGACAAGTAAGCAGTTCACAAGTCAATTCATCTTTCAGTCTCTTTGGGTCGAACTACGGTGTTCTGACTTCCTCATTGCACGAGAGGATACGTAGGCATAACTTAACAGTTATCGAACAAAAGTCTCTGTATATTCTCCCTCCTTCTAGCCTTATTCTTTAGCCTCATTATCATGAGCATTTCACCTTTACTCTTACACTGACACTTCACTTCACTTCTCTTACACTGACACCTGTACATCCTTTTCCAGCTCTTTTATACACAAATTGCACTGACACTACCCCTTTAAAACACAAATCTTTTAAGCGTGGACCCGTCGGGTACGACGGACAATCTGGGTGCTAATACCTTCCCAGGTTGTAACCAACCCCCTTTCTTAGTCTCTCTGGTTCGCAACCGTCTTATCCATATCTTTCTAGGTCTATGCAGCATTGCCTTTCCTCCGGGATAAAAATGCCTAGCTGGCGACTCTATTCATTCCCTGTGAGTTCACTCCTGTGTGTTCTCACACCCTCTTTCGCCGACCGTTCGCGTCTGTACCTTTATCTGGGTCATCCCCATTTATCGGGAGCGACAGCTAGGCGACTCTGCTGGGGACCCTTATACTGCAACCAGGGCTTCTGGTTCTTTTTGTGGGTTCCTCCTAGCGCTTGTTTGATTTGTGTTTACTGGGGTGTTATGTGCTATTTGTGTTTGTATGTTTGTCTTGTTTATTGCTTTATGTACAGTTGGTTTACTGCTTTATTTACAGCTTTATATACATCATACTGTCATACTGTTCTGGCTGGATCTGGTTTTGTTGCTTTGGTGGGTGGGGTTCTATTGAGAGTTTAAGGTCCTATACCTGGGACCTGAGTGACACCTAGGCTAGAGTGGTTCATGTTCTTTCCCATTCCATTTCGGTCTGGTGCGGGAATATGAAACACGGTTCAGATATGGGTTTCCTCTTGAGAACTCTGTGCTACAGATTTCCTGTAGTGCTAGGGCTATCTAGGAAGCCTGCTAAGTCTGGATGACCTTTAGTATTGACCTTCAGAAACTGAGGTGAATTAGAGGAGGATCTTTTATGGTTATTGTAAACACTGTACCTCCGGGTTAGAAGTGTTTACACTTCTCATAACTGATCCAAGTCTGAGGATCCTTGTTTTAGAACATCACCTGTAAGGGGGTTGGGCTGTTTACAGGTTTGCAGGTACCCTTGACCTCAACACACCCTGTTACTTTGTTTTGATTAAGAGTACTCCATTTTGGAACAGTTCTTGTGATTTTTAACCCTGGATATGTGACTCTTTATTTGAGTCCCCCACCTTGGTTACTGGACTTATGAACCTCCATCTGGATTTCTTGAACATACATGGACCTATATCAAGGCAGTTAATCAGATCCAGCTTGATCACAAACCCTTGCATATCATTTGCATACATCATCATTGCATCATTTGACATTTGCTTATTTGTTTTTCAGGGTATCCATACTGTATTTTGGCTTGGTTTTGACCCCTTCATCTGCATAGACCTATCTTCACCAGTATCTGCTTCAGCTATCCTCATCAGCCACCTGCTTCAGTCACCTGCATCACCAGTCTCAGCCTGTCAGTGGCCCATCTTCTAGTATCAGTCATCATCTGTTTCAGCTTTTCTTCAGCAACATGGCACCCAAGAAGAGCAACATCTCCTACCATTTCTTTGAGCCTGAGCTAGCTGGCATCAGGAAGGTCCAGGCCCTGATTACTCCAGACCATATACCACTATTCAGAGAACATTATGGAAGCATCCTTGATGTGGTTATGGATTTGGACCCTTCCCAGAGGAGCTTGATTCATACTTGCCTGCAGTTCTATGATCCCCCTCTGAGGTGCTTCACCTTCCAGGATTTTCAGTTGGGACCCTTGTTGGAAGAGTATTCATCACTGATTGGTGTACCTATCAGGGGTGGAGTCCCCTTCAACCCTGAGATGGCCTTTCCTAGTAATGAAGAGGTGGCAAAGGCATTGTATCTGGAACCAGTTCTGATTGAGCAGAACATGACAGCAAAGGCTGGAATCTCTGGTCTGCACTTGGATTTCTTGACCTCTCAGGCTATTCTGAAGGCTTCCCTAGGGGAATGGAAGGCAGTCTGTGCATTATTAGCCCTAAGCATATATGGGGTTATATTATTTGCAAATGAGCCTAAGTTTATTAGCAAAAATGAAATCCATCTTTTCATCCTGAGGAACCCAGTACCCACCTTACTGGGAGATTTCTACTACTCTGTTCACCAAAGGAATGAAAAGCAAAGGGGAAGATTGGTGAGATGTTGTGCTCCCCTATTCCATACCTGGCTGCTCAAGCACTTGCCCAAGACTGATACATTCTTGAATCCTCACCAACAAAAGAATTGGGCTAGAAGACTCATTGCTTTAACCTCAGCTGACATCAGGTGGTGCACTCAGAGCACCAAAGGCAGGGACATCATTACTAGTTGTGGGCAGTTCCCTAATGTACCCCTGATAGGAGTAAAGGGTTGCATCAACTACAACCCTCTGCTATTCAAAAGACAACTGGGCTATGCATTGGTCCACCCTCCTAGAGTGCAAGATCTAGCTGAGACCCTTTATTGTGAGATCAAGCCTAATCTGGCTATTGTCAGGCAAGCATCCTGGGCTTGGGACAATGTCCAGACCAAAGGGATGGCTATTCTTGGGAGATGCAACAATGTGGCCTCAGCTCAGTACTATGAGTGGTCTCATGCCAGGGCTCAAATTTCCGGGATTCCTTTCACCATTGAGGATGCACCTGGGCCATCCACAGCACCACCTCCAGCAACTGTCAGCCTGGAAGAGTTTGAGAAGCTAAAAGAGAGAAATGAGAATCTGACTCAAGCTCTGCAGAAGACCCTCTGGGAGAGGAGTGATGGTCGTCTGGACATTGAAAGGTTAGAAAAGCTAAAGGTGGAGCATCTAGCCAGGATTGAGAAGTCAGAGGACTACATTAAGAAGTCAAGGGCTGGAGAGCAGATTTTGAAGAATGCCTGCAAGGAGGCTCAGTTCCAAAAGGCCAGGACTGATTTGTATCTGAAAGAGAGTTAAGCTAGGTGGGTCAGGATCACTGAAGCTCGCACTCAGGAGGATAAGTGAACTCAGGACAAGATTGAGCAGTTAGAGGCTAATGCAAAGGAGCAACAGGAAGCCCTGCTAGCAGCCCAGAGGGAGATCTCAGAATTGAAGCTCAGGGCTGGTGTGAAGAGGTCAAAGGACCAGGGCAGACACAAAAAGCTAACTGCAGCTATTGCCACCAGGAATCTTCTCATCAGGAATCTCACAGAACATCCAGCTGATCCTGTGACTGAAGCACTTCTAAAGGAAGTTCAGGAGGATGAGTTTGGTCTTGGTGTCTGACTTTTGCTTGTTGTTACTTTCTTTTCATGTATTTTTCTTTTTCTTATGTTGTATTTTGACCCCTTAGAGGGCATGTATTGTAAAAAACAAACTATGTATCATTCGCTTTTTGTAATATATTTATTAGTTTGTTTTATCTGAGTTCTCAAGCAACATCAAACACCATCTTCCTCGGGGTCTGGAAAGGTCAAAACCAAATGCCAAGCCGGATATCTTGGAAACAAATAAGCATACTGCATTGCATACTAACCTTTTGTTTTGTTTTGTAGGTTTTTTGTTTTGTTGTTACTAACTCTGTTGTGATTCAGGAACTATTGCTCGGCGTCGGGTGTTCCTACTCAACCGTCCACACAGATATCCCACCCGCAACAACCTTCCGGGTATACAAATGGACCAAGTACAGTAGGACCTTACAGAGGTCAGGACTCAAATGGACAATGAGAGACTGGAAATGAGAAATCAGATGACCCAGTTTATGGAGGTGATGAATGGATTGGCTCAGAGCCAAGAGAGATTAAGGGCACTAGTAGAAAGGCAGACCCAGGAGGAACCCCATCTAGGGACTGGTGGAACAAGCAATAATGAGAGGGTTCAGCCTCATGTTAATCCTCCAGTGTATGGGCCTCACCTTCATCCAGAGATCAACATCCCTGTTAATGTGCAAGGGAATGCCACTGCAGGCAGAGTACTACAAGAAGACCCCCGGGAAGATCAATTCACTGTGATGGGAGCTGGGGATGAAGCCTATGACAGAAGGCTAGATGAAATTGCTGAAAAATTAAGGTCCCTGGAGTCTCAAAACTCCTTGGGCTTTGATGTTATGGACATGGGTTTAGTGGACGGGGTCAGGATTCCCCACAAGTTTAAACCTCCGTGCTTTGAGAAGTACAACGGAACTTCCTGTCCCCGAACCCATTTACAATCCTTTCTGGGGAGGCTGAAGGCGTATACCATGGACGAAAAGCTATGGATGTTTTATTTTGAAGATAGCTTAACAGGAGCTTCAAGGGAATGGTACTCTCATTTGACTAGAGCAACCATCAGATGCTGGAAGGACCTGGCTGAGGCCTTCATTAGACAATACCAGTACAACTTGGATATGGCTCCCAACAGGACCCTCCTGATGGGAATGTCTCAATCATCCAGGGAAAGCTTCCGTGAGTACGCCCAGAGGTGGAGACAGCTTGCTGCTGCTGTCCAGCCACCCCTGTCAGAGAGAGAGATGGCTGATATGTTTATGAATACCCTCCAAGGGACATACATTGACAGGCTAGCTGCCTTTTCTTCCACTAGCTTTGCTGACGTAGTCATAGCTGGGGAAAGAATTGAAAGCCTATTAAAGATGGGCAAAATTTCTGACAACGGTGCGAGCTCGTCCAGTAACCCAAGAAAGCCTTTTGTGGGTCCAAGAAGAACCGGTGAGACTAATGCTATTCAGGCCAGCAGGGGCAGACCACAATATGTTCATAGGTCAGTGGCAGCAGTAACCATTCCCACTCCACTTCCTCAGCAACCAGCATATCAACCACAACAACAACCCCATTACCAGCAACAAACTCAGTATCCTCCTCAGAGAAATTACAACAACAACAACAACAGTCAGCAAAGACCATTCCAACAGAGACCGTCTCAGGCCAATAGGGTGATTGATCCAATCCCTATGCCTTATGCCGCTTTACTGCCACAACTCCTGAAGCTCAACTTGGTTGAGTTAAGGACGTTGGCGCCACCAGATCCTTCCAGTTTGCCAAGAAATTATGACGCCAATGCCAGATGTGCTTTTCACTCCAATGCACCTGGCCACAGTACAGAGAAGTGCCGAGCTTTACAGATGAAAGTACAGGACTTGGTAGATTCTAAAGCTCTAAACTTTGCACCACCACCGAATGTCAACAAGAACCCTATGCCCAACCATGGAGGGCCCCGAATCAATGCTATTGAGGAAGATATGTCGTCTTTCTTGATAACCAATGTTGGGCAGATCCGGACACCCCTGGTAGAGATTAAAGCTCAACTCCTTGAATGCCAGATTTTCCCTGGGTGTGAGCTCGGGTGCGGTTATTGCAACATTTCGGTAAATGGATGTGAGAATTTGAGAAGCGGCATAGACGGTCTCATCCAGAATGGTCTACTTCAAATCACAACATCAATACCTTCAAATCCAGCAATCTCTCCGACAACAGTTCCAGAGTCTCCTACAACCGCAACAACAATTATTCCAAACAATTCTTCAGTTTCATCGACAAATGCTTCAAATATCATTTCAACAAGCCACCTATCAACAAACATTACTTCTACAACATCAGCACCCCTCTATTCAGAATCTTCTCCTACAACACCAACAAACATCTCAGCAGTCACTATTTATTATGATCCGTCAAGTATTCCTCCGAACAACAATTTTCAACAGCAAACAGTGGCGTCTCCTGCCATATCACCGGTCACTATCTACTATGATCCACATACTATTGCAACACCTTCCTCTGCTGCAGTCAGCCCGGTTACCATCACGGTACCTGGGCCTGTTCCATATGAGAGCACTAATGCCATCCCTTGGCATTATGGCTCTGACCTATACTGCGAGGGGCATAAAATCACTCTTGAATCATCAACTTCTTCACGACAAATAGATAATGTGGGGGGAGGCGGAGGCTTCACCCGAAGCGGACGTCTTTTTGCCCCACAAATTCCAAGACCCATTGCTGAAGCAGAAGCTGCTGCCAAGGCAACAGGGAAGAGCATGGTGCAGGAAGAACAAGTTGCTAAAGAAGTTTTAAAGACCCCTTTTGATCAAGAGGTCGATGAATTCATGAGAATCATCAAGAAAAGTGATTACAAGATAGTGGACCAGCTTCACCAGACACCTTCCAAGATCTCCATTTTGTCATTACTAATGTGCTCCGAGACTCATCGGAACGCACTATTAAAAGTCTTGCACGCAGCTTATGTGCCAGAGGAGATTACCGTCAATCAGTTGGAAGCTGTAGTTGGAAATGTTAACGCTAGTCATGGACTAGGATTTACCAACACTGATTTGACAACGGAAGGCCGCAATCACAACAAGGCTTTGCACATTACCTTGGAGTGTAAGGGTGCAGTTCTTTCTCATGTATTGGTGGACACAGGGTCATCCCTCAATGTCCTACCTAAGAAAGCCCTTGTGAAGTTGGAGTATGAAGGATTGGCATTACGCCCCAGTAACTTGGTAGTAAGAGCCTTTGACGGTTCTAAGAGATCAGTTCTGGGAGAAATTGAGTTGCCTATAACGATTGGCCCACAGACTTTCAAAACGACCTTCTACGTGATGGACATTCAGCCGGCCTACAGCTGTTTGTTGGGTAGACCTTGGATTCATGCCGCTGGCACAGTTACGTCTACCCTTCACCAGAAGTTAAAATTCGAGTGGGAGGGCCAAGTCGTTACTATTTGTGGAGAGGAAGATATCTTTGTTAGCCATCTGGCTACATACAAATACATTGAGATGGATGGGGAGATCCATGAAACCATGAGTCAGGGATTTGAGGCCCTAAATATCAATGAAGCATCCGCTGTACTTGGGACTTCCATGACATCCTACCAGCAAGCCAGGAAGGTTGTTGAAGAGGGGAATGTTCAAGGCTGGGGCAAGCTGTTGCCTGTGGAAAAGAAAGAGGATAGATTTGGGTTGGGTTACAAACCAACTCAACAAGATCAAGCAGAGGCTGCTAAGAAGCCCAATTTTATCAGTGGGGGGATGCTCACCCCCGATGCAGTAAACAACTTGGAAGATGAGTCGGAAGATGTGCGCAACCTGGAGAGCTGGATACGTCCAAGGATCCCGGGGAGCCGTGTCTCAAACTGGTCTTCCCAGGAAATTATAAGGGTTACTCCTGCAGAGTAATTATTATTTCCTGTATATTTTAAGCATGCATCAAGTCTTGCATCTTGCCCAAGATGACAAGACTCATTTTGTAATCGGGCCATCTGTAATTTTGTGCAAACAGATCGATCAATGATAATCAGACATCTTTTGCAAATGAGTCTTTTTCTTTTCCGTTCACTGTTTTTCCATTTTTCTTTTTGTACAAAAATAAATGGCGATGTTTTCAAAATGACAACTTTATTTCACTTTTCTAAACAAGATTAAAATCAATCACTAAAAATAAACAAACTGAACCCTTGCAGAGAGTGCCTCCCAGACCGCACCGACAACAACACGGCTATGACTTCGTATGACTTTGACAATCCAATCAATCAAGTTGATGAAGGGGTTGAAGAAGAGTATGAGCTTCCTGAAGAGCTAGCTAGGTTGTTGAGGCAAGAGGAGAAGTGTATCACTCCTCATCAGGAGGAAGTTGAAACGATTAATCTTGGTACAGATGAAGATGTGAAAGAAGTTAGAATCGGGGCCTGCTTACAAGACTCAGTGAAGAGACAACTGATTGACCTGCTTCAGGAATATGTGGATGTGTTTGCTTGGTCTTACCAGGATATGCCAGGGTTGGACACCGACATTGTTATGCATAAGCTGCCTTTAAGAGAAGACTGCCCACCAGTTAAGCAGAAGCTGCGCCGTACTCGCCCAGACATGGCAATGAAGATCAAAGAAGAGGTACAAAAGCAGTGGGACGCCAGATTCCTTGCTGTGACTAGCTATCCGCCGTGGGTTGCTAATATTGTACTTGTGCCTAAGAAAGACGGCAAAGTGAGAATGTGTGTTGACTACCGGGATCTGAATAGAGCCAGCCCGAAAGATGATTTCCCATTACCTCACATCGATGTATTGGTTGATAACACGGCTCAGTTCTCGGTGTTCTCCTTCATGGATGGATTTTCAGGATACAATCAGATCAAGATGTCACCTGAAGACATGGAGAAGACAACCTTCATTACACCCTGGGGCACTTTCTGTTACAAGGTGATGCCATTCGGATTGAAGAATGCTGGTGCAACATATCAACGGGCTATGGTAACATTATTCCACGATATGATCCATAAAGAAATCGAATGTTATGTGGATGACATGATTGCCAAGTCCCTCACGGAAGAAGACCACCTGGTGAATCTGCTGAAGTTATTCAAGCGTATGAGGAAGTACCAACTCAAGCTGAACCCCAACAAGTGCACATTCGGGGTGCGATCTGGTAAGCTGCTGGGTTTTATTGTGAGCGAGAAATGGATTGAAGTTGACCCTGATAAAGTCAAAGCCATTCAAGAAATGCCTGCACCAAAGTCTGAAAAAGAAGTCCGGGGGTTTCTAGGTAGATTGAACTACATTTCACGGTTCATATCTCACCTTACAGCAACCTGTGAACCCTTGTTCAAACTGTTAAGAAAAGAACAGACGGTCAGGTGGAATGAAGACTGCCAGAGGGCTTTTGACAAGATCAAGGAGTATTTACAAGAACCTCCAATCCTTATGCCTCCAGTTGAAGGAAGACCTCTGATAATGTACTTGACAGTATTAGAAGAGTCAATGGGGTGTGTGCTGGGCCAGCATGACGAGTCTGGTCGAAAAGAGTATGCAATTTACTACCTGAGCAAAAAGTTTACCGACTGTGAACAACGTTATTCACTGCTCGAGAAAACTTGTTGTGCTTTAGCGTGGGCTGCTCGCCGACTGAGACAGTATATGTTGACCCACACCACTTTGTTGATATCAAAAATGGACCCAGTTAAGTACATTTTTGAGAAGCCAACTCTTACCGGACGGGTTGCAAGATGGCAGATGATCCTCACAGAATATGACATCCAGTACACCTCTCAGAAAGCCATCAAGGGCAGTGTATTTTCTGAATATCTTGCTGAGCAACCCATTGATGATTACCAACCTATGAGATTTGACTTCCCTGATGAAGACATCATGTTCATAAAAGCAAAAGATCATGAAGAGCCTATTCACACTGAAGGGCCGGACCCGGAAGAAGAATGGACTATGATGTTTGATGGGGCTGTTAATATGAATGGTCGTGGTGTTGGTGCAGTGCTCATTACACCTAAGGGAGTTCACATGCCTTTCTCGGCAAAACTCACCTTTAACTGCACTAACAACGAAGCTGAATACGAAGCTTGCATTATGGGTCTTGAGGAAGCCATTGACCTCAGGATCAAAACATTGACTGTATTCGGAGATTCAGCTCTGGTAGTTAATCAAACAAACGACAAATGGTACACACACCAGGAGCATCTGATACCTTACAGGGATTATACAAGGAGGTTATTGACTTTCTTTACCACGGTCAAGCTTGAGTATATCCCTCGGGACGAGAATCAGTTTGCAGATGCTCTGGCTACCATTTCATCTATGATAAAAGTTCAAGCTGCCAACTTTGTACCTCAAATTTCAGTATCCAGACTCGACAGACCAGCATATATATTCGCAGCAGATGTTGTCAAAGATGATAAGCCTTGGTTCCATGACATTAAGTGCTTCTTGGAGGATCAAACATACCCACCTGGGGCATCTTCCAATGATAAGAAGACTTTAAGAAGGCTCGCTGGTAGTTTCTTCCTGAATACTGATGGTTCCCTGTACAAGAGAAACTTTGATATGGTACTCCTCAGATGCGTTGATAGGGAAGAAGCAAACTTGTTGATGCACGAGGTGCATGAAGGATCCTTTGGTACCCATGCGGGAGGGCATGCCATGGCCAAGAAGTTGTTAAGATCAGGCTATTACTGGATCATAATGGATGCCGACTGTTGTGCCTATGCCAGAAAATGCCATAAATGCCAGATTTATGCGGATAAGGTGCATGTGCCTCCAAATCCTCTAAATGTGATGTCTTCACCCTGGCCCTTTGCCATGTGGGGCATTGATATGATTGGCAAGATTGAACCGACTGCTTCAAATGGCCACAAATTCATCTTGGTTGCCATTGACTATTTCACCAAGTGGGTCGAAGCAGCCTCCTACGCAAATGTTACAATGCAAGTGGTAGCCAGATTTCTGAAGAGAGATATCATCTGTCGGTACGGAGTTCCCGAGCGAATCATTACTGATAATGGTTCCAACTTAAACAATAAAATGATGGCAGAGCTGTGCCGGGACTTCAAAATCCAACACCACAATTCTTCTCCTTACAGGCCAAAGATGAACGGCGCTGTTGAGGCAGCTAACAAGAATATTAAGAAGATTGTGCAGAAGATGGTAGTCACCTACAAAGACTGGCATGAGATTCTACCATTCGCCTTGCATGGGTACCGTACGTCAATCAGAACATCCACTGGGGCAACTCCGTATCAGCTTGTGTATGGTATGGAAGCAGTCCTACTTGTTGAAGTTGAATTACCCTCCTTACGGGTACTGATGGATGTTAAGTTGAATGAAGCAGAATGGGTCCGGTCCCGATACGAACAACTGAGTCTGATTGAAGAGAAAAGATTGGCTGCAATCTGTCATGGGCAGTTGTATCAGAAAAGAATGAAGAAAGCCTTTGATCAGAAAGTCAGGCACCGAGAGTACCAAGTAGGAGATCTTGTGTTGAAAAGAATCCTCCCTCCTCATACAGCCCACAGGGGCAAGTGGACTCCGAACTATGAAGGACCATTCGTAGTAAAGAAAGTCTTCTCCGGTGGAGCACTGATGCTCACTACTATGGATGGTGAAGATTTCCCGTCCCCTGTGAATTCAGATGCAGTTAAAAAATACTTCGCATAAAAATGACCCGCTGGACATAAAAACAGAATGAAAGTCCAGGCAAAAATAGGGCATCCCGGCGAGTCAAAAACAGAATAAAAGACTCGAGCAAAAATAAGGGAAAATAAACAAAAAATGTACACCCGCTGAGTTGAAGAGCCGCATTGGACAAATCAGGCAAAAATGGGTATCCCGACGGATTGAAAACCCGAAAGGGCGATCCATGCAAAATAAGGGAATAAGCGAACAACTGCATTCTAAATTCGTCTGTATCACTTACAACTTGGTATGCTTCGAAAGGATCAAGCTTCTTTCAGAATCAGCCTTCTTCAGAAAGCAAGACGAGAAGAACGTCAAATGTCATACGAGTCATAGCAAAAGGGAAGCTCCTTGAAATCATCGTCAACATTGCCAGCATTTTGTTTCTCAATTTGTAACAATCTCCTCATTTTAGGGGATATGTTTCTTTGACTATACCTTGCCAATTCAGGGCATACGAATTAATAAAATCATATTTTCAGTCATGTCTCGTCTCGTACATTTTATTTTCATTTGCAAAATGTCTGATGTCTTTAGAGATGCTGATTGCATAAACACAGATGTTTCCTTCCTAAAGAATGCGTGCTTACAGGAAATATACTTACTCCCGGGAGTGTCTAAATTCCTATGATGGAATCCGGTGAGGGATACCTCGGGATTACTTGTACGCTTCTATCTTTGCAGGATTGCAGGTATCCAAAGCACGACATGGGGCATGAAAGCTTCACCCCCAGCAAGTTGGCAAATCAATACTCACTCAGCCGTAGCACCGGAAATGTTTCCTCCCCAGCTGAGTTGCCACTTGTTGTTTCGCCCCAGCCGAGTTACCTTTTGTTACTCCTCCACAGTCAGGTGTAAGACCGGGAAACCATCTCCCCACGGAGATTCAGCCTCTATCCAGAAGAGCAACGCATGAAAGAATCACAACAGAGTGACAAAAGCTTCTATAAACCCCAGCTGGGCCCTTCATTTACTGGAAAAGGTCTACCATTGACCCATTTCTCCAGGCAGAATCATCTCATCAGATCTACCAATGATATCATCCCCAGCTGGGATGTCCACTTCAAACAGATCAGCCGGAGATCTTCGCAGCAACGGGACCCGGATCCCAGATCGGTATCTTTGCATAACCATGGCATTCGCATCATATTCACCAAACAAAGCGTAGCATTCCGTCTAATACGGAGCATTACGGCAAAAATCAAACATATTGCATAATCATAAGCCATGTTCTGAATCAAACACTTGTGAATATTGACAATCCATTAACAATATACAGAATACTCCCCAGATTCCCCAGCAAAGAGCTAAAGCAGTTGCCTCGCATTCACCAATACGAATACACACTCCCTTTGGCACCCGTCCGTGTCATCATTCCCCGGTAAAGTCGCCCGAGCACTCTTTACAAACAGACCATCCGTATTACAGATATTTCTTGACGCTCGTCCGTGTCATATCCCCAACAGAAAGCCAAAGCATCCCCTTTGCACTCACAGATACATGTATATATAACTTTCTTGACACTCGTCCGTGTCACTCTCCCCAGCACAGTAACCTAAACACTTTGTGTATCAGATACTTGTTTATACTATACTTACCTCTTGACACTCGTCTGTGTCACTCTCCCCAGCAGGTTGAACACTCAAACATACACTACTCATACTTATTTTACTCATACAGGTACTCGTCTGTATCTTGTATACACCATTCACATCCCCGCAGATTCGACACTCGTCCGTGTTCTTTGTTAACCCGTTGGTACTCATCCGTACCATCATCTCTGAATATGCGTCAAGTGCTTGTTTCTACATGATACTCGTCCGTATCATAGTCTTAAGGATGCTCGTCCGCATCTTTAATCTATACACAACACCAAACACTTATACCTTTTATTTCCTGGATATAAACACTCGTCCGTGTTTAATATTCCCCAGTAGATCGCCAGCAAAGCAAAACTTCTTTTGTTATCTGACATTCGTCCTATGTCATGATAAACCCTGAGAGCAGCCGTACCCTGCTAGGTGATCGTCCTTCACCTCTTGATGATCTTCCTTCATCATGCTCATCCGATGGCCGTCCCCATCGTTGACCTTTTCTATCCGACATTCGTCCTATGTCGTGATATTTAGCAGTCGTCCCCTGCTAGGTGATCGTCCTTCACCTTTGATGATCGTCCTTCATCATTTTATCCGATGGCCGTCCCCATCGTTGATCTTGTTATCTAGTGTTCGTCCTGCGTCATGATAAACCTTGAGAGCAGCCGTCCCCTGCTAGGTGATCTTCCTTCACCTTTGATGATCGTCCTTCATCATTTTATCCGATGGTCGTCCCCATCGTTGATCTTGTTATCTGGCGTTCGTCCTGCGTCATGATAAACCTTGAGAGCAGCCGTTCCCTGCTAGGTGATCGTCCTTCACCTCTTGATGATCGTCCTTCATCATGCTCGTCCGATGGCCGTCCCCATCGTTGACCTTTTATCCGGCATTCGTCCTATGTCGCGATACTTTCGGCAGCCGTACCCTGCCAGGTGATCGTCCTTCACCTTAGATGACCGTCCCTCATCTTATCCCCAACAGAGCAGCCGTCCCCTGCTAGGTGATCGTCCTTCACCTTTGATGACCGTCCCTCATCATTATTTCATTTATTCTTTAACCCGATGGCCGTCCCCGTCGTGGTCCCTTTTCCTTTTCCTGATGATCGTCCTTCATCAGTTTAGCCCGATGGCCGTCCCCATCGTTGGTTACTTTACTTTATGAACTTGATGGCCGTCCCCATCATCTTTTATTAATCCCCAGAGAATCTTACAGCTTTACTTGATGGCCGTCCCCTTCATAATCCCTTTTATCCCCAGCATGTCGGCCGTCCCCGTCATTGCTTTATTTTTCGCACTTTTCCCAGCGTGTCGGTCGTCCCCGTCATTGCTCTTTCCCAGCAGTCGTCTTCTGCTCAACGGTCGTCCTACGTCGCCCACACTTTATCATATAATTTATTTTCTTTTACAATCTATATCCCTTTTCTTCTTCATTCTGTGAGTGCAAATTTTGGACTGTCTTTGGTATTCAACCACAAGTTATCTTGTTAGCCTGTTAATCCGTTGCTTACATCCTGCACAGCTAACTCATGTTTGAATAGGGGCAGCTGTAAACACCCCAAATTTGCCCTCACCCATTCACACCATGGCTTGTGATCATCTTCATATACATAAACACAATCATAGCATCTCATATCACATTTTTAATTCACTGCATAGATTCACAGTCATCTGCACCTAGGGTTTGTGATCTGAGCAATCCAAGAGCTTCTTGAGCCACTTCAAAGGCCATCAATCACTTCAAAGGGGTCCATGTATGTTCAAGCATCATATTATATCCTCTCAAAGTCAAGAATGTCAAAGAATCACAAGAACTGAGAATGGCTTGGAGGCAGAGCCAGGTTTGACTGCATAGATGACCTAAAATTAGGGTTTTGGTTTCAAAGGCCATAACTCCAATTTTTTTGGTCATTCTTGTTTCTATTGGTCCCTATATGGTATAGGGAGTATGCATATCAATTTTCATGAAGAAATTCCATGGGGAAGTCATCTGATCAAGAGTTGACTTTTCAAGCAAGTCAGTGTAAAATCAGGGCATCTGAGGCCCCCAATGACCCAACCAAAGGGTGTTCTTCATCATTTTGATTGTATATGACCTTTATTTGATCATATAAGAAGTTGGAAGTTCACAAAATTGAAGAATTTCAAGTCTTTTGCAAAGTTGACTTTTTGGGAAAGTTTGACTTTTAATGAAATTGCCATTTTAGGAAACTTTTTCAACCTTTACTTTTTGATTCAAAAATGCTTCAAATGGAAAAACTTTGGTCATGAAAGTTGTAGAATGGATCATTCCCTTTTCAAAAAGTACAAGAACATGACCTAATTCATTTTGGATCAAAAGTTATGGCTTGTCAAAGTTGGCTAAAATCACAAAATTTGAAGTTTTCCACCAAAGAGGCATTTTGCAAAATGACTTGATCAAGTGTTCTAAAGACCTCAAATGTGTACAATTTCTTCACAACATGATTGCATGACCTTTAAAAATCATAATTGGCCCAAGAATCATCTCATTTCATGCCTTGAACTTCAAGAAGTCTCAAAGGAACCAAACTTGAATCAACTTGCAAAACTCATCATAAGTTACAAACCACTTGCTGCATTGCCTCTAAACTCTTTTCACAACATTCCTTGATTCAAGATGAGCCAAGGCATGCCAAAAAGCAAGTTGTACCATTGCCCATACCTCAAGTACACATCAAGTTGGCATTTTGGCCAAAGACCCATACCAATCACCATAGGCCACCAACAACTTTCTGACCTATCCCCTTTTGATACATGGACCAAAGCCAGCATAACACACCACACATTGCAAGCTGAAATACACCCAAGCCATAGTTATCACTTCTTGATCTAAATTGCAAAAGCCTTCGAAACTGATTGCACAAGCTTCAAACACATAAACCAACTTCACAAACACTCTCCATATGCTTCACTGATCACAAAGCACCCCTCACCATTGCCGAAAACCCCCTGAATCAAAGATACGATTTCCACCCCACTTTGAGCAGAACCTATGCCATCTCATAAACCAGCCACCACAAACTTTTTCTAAGCATCAAGCCTTCATCAGGGGCCTAAGAGGAGTGGTTTGCACAAAGAGAGAGGGCCAGAAAGTTGCAAACTGAGAAAGCTCAAAGCTCAGGTATATCAAGAACTTTTTTTTCCAGAAATGAATTTTTAAGTTTCTAAATTGTTCCTCATGCTTTGCTGATCACTCTGATGCTTTTACTTTTTGAAATGGTTGAGAAATAAGCATTTAATCATGTTCTGAAACTTTTCTGACCTAAACATGTTTGGCTTCGATTCGCATGATTGATGAATGAAAAGTGATTTTTGTTTAGGGGTTTTGATTTAGTTTCGAATGGGGATGATTTCTGGGTGATTAGTTTTCATTTTCATGGAGTTTTGAGGATTTTAGCAACTTTCAGGTGAGGGTCCTGCCGGAGAAGACGACCAGAAGTCTTCTCCGGCCACCTGAAAGTGATTAGTGCATTAATGAGGATTAGGGCTCAGTTTGAATGAGGAGCGTAGGATAGGTTGACTGGGGTTGACTCCCGCATGAATGAACACACCAGATCTTCCATTAAACCCTAATCCAGTCATTTGTGTAATTAATCAGGATTAATTAAATTCAAATTTTAGAGTGAATCCCAGCCATTCAAACGCGCGCCAGTCAATTCCCGCGTGCCAAATTTAAATCCTGGCCATTGGATCAGCATACTTTTCATTTAATCCATTTTATTTTTCATTTTTATTCATTTCTTTTCTCCATTTTATTTAAAATAGAAAAACACTTTTAAAAATTCTGAAAATTTTTGTACAAACTTTTATTAATTTTCAGAAGCCAAAAACATTTTTATTTTTATTTTTTGCATTAAAAAATATTTTTAAATCATTTAAAAGTTTATTTTTAATTAATTAATGAGAATTAATTAATTAAAAATACTTTTAGGTATTTAAAAATCACCAAAAAATTCATGAAACCTTTAAAATCATTTAGAAACATTGTCCAACCTTCAAACCAAATTTCTTTTTTGATCTTAAGGCATTTTGATAATTTTTCATGGAATTAATTTCATTTCAAAGCATTATTTTGATCCAATGTTCAATAATTCATTTCTGCCTAGTCTTTGAGAGTTGAACTTTGATTCTTTTTGCATTGTGTCTTGCATATCATGTAGTTTGTAGGATTAAATTGGCATGATTTGATCTTGTGTTTTCGATTTGTTTTGCATTTTTCTTGACAAGGTACCATAAAACCCTAGCATTCTTAAGAAATTCATAACCCTCATTAGGTTAAGAGTTGGAACCCCTCCTTTGGGCAGTGAGTTTGTATAGGATTAGGGTTTCCTTGGATGCATTTTCAATTTTTTACCTTGATGTTTGCTTCTGGTTTTGATTTTTGTTTGGTGCATTGATCATAAACCCTAATTTGGGCTTCCTTTTGCATTCATCTTGCATTTGCTTGCATACCATGACTTGCCATGACATTTTATGCATCCATTTGATTCATTAGACATCTTAAGACATGTTGGATTCATGTTTGATCATTGCACCTTTCACTTGTCATGTTGTATGTCATTTGCACTTCATATCTTTTCATGAACATTCATGGTTCAAAGCATGCTTCTCTTGCATCCATATGTTTGTATGATCATTCCCATGCTTTGTTTCATGTTTGTATCATCTCATAGCATCATTATCACCTCATGTATGCTTCTGGTTTTGATTTGCATCATGTCATTTCATCTCATCTTGCATTGCATTGCATTCCTTTCATTAACTTTTCAGGTGGTAAGTAACTTTGAGAAGTGAATTTGCCTTCACTTCTCACATTTTCTTTTCATCTCTCTTATGCATCATTGCTGCATTTTGTCTTGTGTTTGAGTTTAAGCTTGCTCATTCTTCTTCATCTTACTTTCTTTCCTCAAGCAACTTGACTTCTTAAGTGAAGCAAGTTGTTTTGCTTCTCTTTGCTCCTTTCATCTGCTTCCTGGTGGTTTCTCTGAAGATCTCTCTTGCAAACCTCACAAACCCTAGGAACAACCAAGCATGACAATGATTAGGGTTTTGATTAGTCCCCCATTTAGAGTTTACCTTTGTGTCTCATTGAGTCTTCTCTTCTCACCTCATAATCAAGGACTAAACCCTAAAGGCTTTAAGGATTTGTGATTAAGCTTATGCCTGCATCCTTCTATTAGGATGGAGTGTATAACTTTAATCCTAAGTGTTAAACCCTTAATGTGTTTAAATCCTTTAATCCACATAATAATCATTAAGACATCACACTTGTAACTTGGGCCTTGCATTAGGGTTCTAATTCTTCCTTAACTGGTTAAGAAGGACTAACCCTAGTGTTAATGGACAAGTCCCCCTCAAGTTGTCTTACAAACCCTAAAAATCACTTCTTCATCATATCATTAACTAAAATCCATCATAATAAAGGCTTTGTTTTGTCATGAGTTTAATCCCTAATCATGGATTAAGTTGAGGAGCTTTCCTCAGCTTAAACATTCTCATCTATTATCCTTCTATTAGGATGGTGTAATAAGTCTGTTTAATCCCTGATTATGGCTTAATCTCATTACTCAACACTAAACAAAAACAATAAAAACATCTAAATAATCACAAGTAGGTTAATGATCTTAATCCTACATCAAAGGTGATTAAGTGTGAGATGCTGACTTCACACTTAAGGTATTCTCATTATCCCTAATCAGAGGGAAGATGTGATGAGTTTACTAACCCATTGGTTTAGGCTTAAGCTCATTAACTTATGACAAGCTTTCAAAAGCAATAAAAGACTGAAAACACAAAAAAAACAAACAATAATCGTCTCCTCCGGGATTCTTTTCTCACCTCATTCACTCACAAACGAGAACTCGCTTCTTCCGTCTAATGCAAGACAGTTTGCACCTGAGCCAGACAGGTCATACACTTGAGCATAGACAAGTAAGCAGTTCACAAGTCAATTCATCTTTCAGTCTCTTTGGGTCGAACTACGGTGTTCTGACTTCCTCATTGCACGAGAGGATACGTAGGCATAACTTAACAGTTATCGAACAAAAGTCTCTGTATATTCTCCCTCCTTCTAGCCTTATTCTTTAGCCTCATTATCATGAGCATTTCACCTTTACTCTTACACTGACACTTCACTTCACTTCTCTTACACTGACACCTGTACATCCTTTTCCAGCTCTTTTATACACAAATTGCACTGACACTACCCCTTTAAAACACAAATCTTTTAAGCGTGGATCCCGTCGGGTACGACGGACAATCTGGGTGCTAATACCTTCCCAGGTTGTAACCAACCCCCTTTCTCAGTCTCTCTGGTTCGCAACCGTCTTATCCATATCTTTCTAGGTCTATGCAGCATTGCCTTTCCTCCGGGATAAAAATGCCTAGCTGGCGACTCTATTCATTCCCTGTGAGTTCACTCCTGTGTGTTCTCACACCCTCTTTCGCCGACCGTTCGTGTCTGTACCTTTATCTGGGTCATCCCCATTTATCGGGAGCGACACCCCTGATAAGATCACTGACCAAGTTTCTCAACAGTTTGAGAGTTCCTTGATGAGGAAAGTTTATTTGTAAATAAAAAGTGTTTGTACAAACCTGGTAATTTTAATGCAAAGTTCATGCAAAATTTTGAAATCAAAAATCATTTTTGGAATGAAACTTTATAGATGTAAAGTAAATGAAAACATGGTTAAAACACGACGGTTAAGACAAAATGAAAGATAAAGCAAAGTTAAGAAAACAAATGATTGGTAATGAACTTGGGAGTCAGTTTACACAACCTTGTTGTAGTATGATTTTCAAAAGGAACCTGGATTCAATTAGGACTTTTGAAGGTTGTAACGTGGTCTGGTTCACGGTTTATGAAACAAAGGATATATGCTCAAAGTTTACTTGTACCCAACCCAACTTCGTGATGAACTCCAGTCCTACATTCAATTAATTCAGCCTATACATTCAAGTTCCAAGACATTTGAGATTACACAGATGAAGATGGTTCATAAGCCAAGGATTTTGAGATAGCAGTCACATCTTTGCCTTTTGTTATTTCTGGTGAGGACTTTGGTCCACTCATCTTATTTTTGTTGAGGATTTTGATGACCTCTTGACAAATCTTTCTTTTTATTATCCCTAACTTTTGCCTGAACTGTTTCATTTGAACTTACAGTCAGCGGGATGCCCCAGTTTTTACCTAAGTCTCCTTCATAGGTTTTGACTTAGCGGGCTTTGATTTTTTCATCATTTTTATCATTTTTTTTAAAGATAGTGACTGCATGGCCTAATGATTACGGCGAACCATCATTGGCTTTTAAATTGAGAGACGTCTTCAACACTTCTTGATGTGTCTGAAGGAAAGCTTGAGAGTGCAACCTTTATTGAAAGGTGTCTTGAATTATTCTCTCGTACTTGAGTGCACATTCGAATTAATTGAGAACTACCCATCCCCAGGTTAAAATTGCAGTTTTTTCGAATAGAAAGAAACTCCAACTTCAAGGCTTAAAGGGGTTGACAAGGGATTAACTTCCTTATTTCTCCAGTGTTTAGGATTTGAAACAATGCTTGTATATCATCAGCCAAGTCTCAATTGAAAGCATACCAACAATAATTATAGGTTTTTCATTTTCATCATTCTCCCTCGAATCATTGTAAAACTTGAGAAAAGAAAATGAACTTGAAATATAAAGCATAAAGATGCAAATAGTAATTGAAATTGAATCAAAACAAAGCAATGCTCATTTCATTAAAATCAACATGAAATTACAAACAAAATATAAAAGCAAACAAGTCAATACAATTGAAGAAAATTGCAGACATAAAGAAACAATGGCCTAGTGATCCATCAGCAACAAGGATGAGTTGTCCTGTCTGATATTCTGGCCTTGAAGAAAATATGAATGTTGAAGTCGTTCAGAAGATTCACTCTCATGCTTCGGCAAAGGATTGTTGACAATGTTAGGATTAATGTCATGAAAGGAAAGGATGTTGTTCCTGATAAGTTCTTTCACTTTAGCCTTCAGTGCAAAGCAATGTTCCAAGTCGTGACCAGTTCCACCTTGATGAAACTCACAGCGAAGATCGAATCTATAGTTAGCTGGAAGAGGATATGGAACAGCAGGCAGAGGCCTGGTAGTAATCATACCACTCTTAATCAAGGAAGGATACAAATCAGTGTAAGTCATCGGGATATGATCAAAGTTTGGCCTATTACGATACTCATTTTCTCCGGCAGCAGGACGAGAAGCTTGAGCTTGAGCTTGAGCTTGAGCTTGAGCTGGTTGAGCTTTAACAACAGGAGCAACTGCAGCTACATATGGTTGAAGATATCATTGTTGCTGGCGATAAGGCTTCCTCTCAGTTGAAACAACATAAGCATCACCATCTCTTCTCTTTTGAAAGTTCCCATGAGACTTTCTTACACCATTAGAAGATTCAGCATTGGTAATCTTACCCTTCTTGATACCTTCCTCTAGTCTTTCTCCAATAGTGACTAGGTCAGCAAAACCAAATGAAACACTTCCTACCATTTTCTCCTAAAAGAACGGTTGAAGAGTGTCCATGAAAAAACCAGTTAATTCTTTTTCGGCCAAGGTGACTTCACTTGAGCAGCTAGCTCTCTCCAACACTGAGTGTACTCTTTGAACAATTCTTTCTATTTTTGAGACATATTTTGAAGTTGACGATGGTTAGGCGCCATGTCCAGATTGTACTTATACTGCTTTACGAAAGCATCAGATAAATCCTTCCAGCTTTGGATGTGACTCTTCTCAAGTCCTACATACCACTTCATAGAAACACCACTCAGACTATCTTGAAAATAGTGAATAAGCAACTTGTCATCCTTGGCATGTGTAACCATTTTGAGACAATAAATCAATAGATGAATCTTAGGACAAGTATGCCCATTGTATTTATCGAATACAGGAACTTTGAACTTATCAGGCAAAACCAGGCCAGAGACCAAACACATGTCTATTACAGCAGCACCAAAGACATCTTTTTCTTCTAAACCTCTTACCCTCTTCTCAAGAGTCAAACATTGCTCTCTGACTTCATCCATATATCCAGGTTCAACCTGACTTTCAACTTGTGGACCAGCATCATGGTACACGAAAGGAGAATTCTAATAAGTAGTCTGAGTAGTAGTGTGCATAACATGTTGAGGTTCGACAAATGTCGGAGCTGAAAAGACTGGCACAACAGATGGACCAACCATTTAAGTAGTAAAAGAAGCTGGCACATAATTCGGAGGTAACCTAAATTCTGGCCAAGTAGAAACCGGTTGCTGAATCACAAGAGGGTCAGCAACAACAGTTGAAACTTCAGAAATCACAGTCCTTTGAGATGGTTCACCTCGAGCAATCAAAACTTGCATCATTTCAGTGAGCCTGGTCATACTGGCCTTCAACTCATCAATCTCCATTCAAACTTCCAGGTTATGCTGTTCTTGGTTTTCCATTCTCAATCTGATAGCTCTCAATCTATTAGCATCTCTAGTTTTGTATCTGTGTTGAGGAGACAACTTGACGGATCAACAAACAACTGAAGAAAGAAACAACCGGAATGAGTTCCCACACAACTCGGATGAATTCAAGAATATGCGAGGATGCAATGATATGCAATGTTCACTTCCATTTTCAGAGAAACAACTCGATTGTTGCAAACATGGGCAACATCGAAAATATGGTCATGAAAAATCTTGACAAAAAGGAATATTTGCTTTTTCCAATATTTGCAATAATCGGAATTTTTTTCCTTGAGAAATAGTTGTGATGATGATCATGATGAATATGTGAATGCAACAACCACAATCAAGATCACGCAAAGCACACATGCTCAAAGGTTCGAATCACGAGCATGGGGTCAAGGTAGAAGAACACCTCCCACACAAGTAAGTACTAAGGTTTGTCTTCATTGTACCTGCAGAAAACCAAAAGGGTTCTAACAGAGGTGCCCGGAGTTAACAACCATCTTTAGAATATTATCGGTACGTTGGATTACTCTCCAACCGATAATATTCTTAAAATAGACCTCGTCCGAGTGTAGTATCACGTGACAATATTATCGGAAAATATTATCATGATTACTCAAGGTCGGAAAATATTATCATGATTACTCAAGGTCGGAAAATAATGCCACGTATGATTACTCATCATGACATTGATAATCCAAAAGAGCCTAACCGAGTGGAGACTATCAAATTGATATCACTTTGGACTACTCCATCGTGTTCGCTTCAAATATCGTCGTCCTATCATAAGTTCAACTCAGATCCGGGTTAGAATCTATCTCACTCACAAAGGATCACCAAAACCGAAACAGGACAAACAAATCAAACCAAAGCAGTAAATAAACCAAAGTAGGCTGAATCCACTTAGAGATTGATTCCCAAGTAGATTCGCCACTTTTCTGTAGCGGTAAAATCATGAGTGTAAGCTATTGGTTAACTTAACTCAAAGAAAACAGAGTCACCACCATGCTTTTATTTTATTTCAAATGCAAAAGGAAAAAAGAACGAATAAAATCCTACTAAATCTAAAAGTAAAAAGCTAAAAGAATCGAGCAGAGAACGGGTAAGGGGATAGGTTACAAGTTGGGAAGGTTTTACGCACCCAAAATGTCTGTGGTACTCCACGGGAGCCCTTTGAAATATTTATTGCTTTTGGTTTGAAAATGGTTTGCTTTAAAAGATATTGAAGAAATGAGAAGAGAAATGTTTTTTAAGATTTTTGTGTTTGAAGAGACGTGCGTCTCATGCCTACGTACCCACAAAGTGCAATGTGAGATCAAAACCTTGTAATTTGTGGTACAAAATATGAAAAGAAACAATGTGTTGAATTGATTTTAAAATGTAAAGATAAGTCGTCATTCTTTAGCGAATAATTCTGCTAAAAATAATGAATCATATCTAAACATATAAAAATGGTTGAAAAGAAAAGTGCACGAGGGCACAAAAACAATTGAATGAGTTTTGCATTTTTTAAAGTGTTTTGAGAAGAAAGTTTTCGATTTGCTTATGTGTTTTAGCATTTATTAAGAAACATAATGAAAAGGTAAAACCGCTTGACCTAAGTCAATGTTTGATTATGAAAACATTTTGAAGTTTGAAAACAAAAAAGATTTTTGAAATAGGAAGAAGATTTGAAAATTTAAGAAGTGGGAGGAGATGAAAGGACTATCCTAAGACTTAAAGTAAAAGTTAAAGGAAGAACGATCAAACCATATGGTAAATATTCTTCGAAACAATAGGACTTCATCTTCATAAACAAGTGAACTAAATCGGGCTAAAGTCTTCAATCGATAATAACTTAAGCAAATGAATGATCCTAGAATCTAAGTCCAAAACTCCAAGTCCAATGCTAAAGATAGTGGCCATAATCCAAAATTAAAGTCACAAGTCTTTTAGATGTTTAATCCTTTATTAATGTTTTTGTGTCCAAATGGACAAAGGAAAAACACAAGAATAATATGAATATAAACATAAACAATATGATGAATGATTTAGTATAATAAAAGCATAATAAAAGAGATAAAGAGCGAGAGATTGAAATAAAGAGGATAAAGTGCGAGAATGAATTAAAATGTTAGTATATTAATAGTATAATAATATTTACATAACAATGGTATGGTGAACTTAATCAACCACAACCAAAAAGAGATAACCAAAATCGCAAGGCAACTGGATCCAATTGGATCTTATTCCGAATTCGGGACAAGTTTAGGTCTATGTTAAGCAATCGCCGAGTAATTTACGAAGTAATTACCCTAAAAATGAGGCCGTCCACCACCACTTAAGGTGGAAAATATTTGTGCTAATACATGTTAGCGAAATGATATGATGGATCATTCTCCGAAAACATGTCGCACGAATAGAAAAAAGTGGTAACGGTCTAATCTTAATCGAGATTTCACATTGATTTATCAAATGTAACCTATCACGATTCCAAAGTATGGAGAATGATCCAAATGACCATTCATCTATAGATTTGAAATAATGAAGATTAAGCATCTTCGAAAATCAATAATCTAGGAATCGGAGTTCTCATTGACCAAAAGAAAAATAAGATGAAAGAAAGTGAATCTAACATAAAAAAATCCATTAAAAAAACCAACAAACAATAAAAAATGCCAAAAGAAATAAAATGAAGTACTAAAATATTTTTTAAAGATTTTTTTAAAGAAACGTAACCAAATTGAAAAGAAATCCTATAATTAAGCAACAAGTGATTGAATTTTTTTAAAAGGAAATTCAAATAATAGTAAAACTATTATAAAAATAAAAAACAAATAAAGGAGGCCAGGGGGTGCTGCACAAAATGCTGGTGGAGTTGTAGAAATTTATGGACTCACAAACTTAAGCCCAAACACACATAAGTTTTTATAAATAAAAAAACAATAAAAAATCTTAAAAGAAGAAGAAAAATAAAATGAAAAAAAAGTGAACAGGTATTCTTCTTCTTCTGTGAAGCCGCGACTGTTCATCGTAGAAAGGGGAAAAGGGAGCTCCGCCCAATCGGAGTGGCAGAATTCCGTTAAGGTGTCGTTTCGACCGGTAAAGTGAGAGGATCTCGGATATGCGGTTAGTTTCTCCCGTCTCTACACGAATTAAACGAATCAGAGTCTCAAAGTTTTCGTCAAAAACTTCAATACCTTCAAAAATGGTGAGAAATCTTTCCAAAGTCTTCCTCTCTTCTTCTTGACTGGTTTTTGAATGTGGTTGTTGTATTGTGATGAATCGAATTTGATGAATTACTTTGGTTTTTGGATTGATGAATTTGATTCAAATTGATGAAATTTTGAAGAAGATTGGTGTTGGTTTGTGCAGGGTAATGGTGAGGCTTTCCAAGCTTGAATTTAGAAGGAGAGGAGGTCTGCTTTTATAGAAGGAATGAAGCTGTGATTGAATGCTATTTTTCCAAGTCGCGATTCATTTTGGAAGGTAGTGATATACGCGTGACAATTCTGAGTTATTTTTTCTGTGTTTTGTGTCAATTATTGCGGTGTTTTGTTGATGAAAAATGTGTGACTTGCTCGTGCATTTTGATGCGAAATCCTCGTGTGTGTAGTGTGATTCGTTCTGTTGCGTTTTATGCTTCTATTACTTGGGTTTCATTTGTGCCATTCGTGTTTTATGCGTGCAAGTTTCCTGTTGTGTTCACCGAGTTTTGTATTTAATTTTATTTTCTACGTTTCAGTCCCTTTTCCTTGCGTTTTGGATCAGTTTGCACTGTGTATCATTCTGAATCCAATGCGTTTAGGTGCTGCTTGTAGGATGTGTTATGCATTTCACTGGATGAAAGTGCGTGACGTTCACGTGTGGTTGATGGCTTTGGCTGGAAAAGCAAGTGCAATGCGTGTTTGGCTTGTATACGCTGAGAAAATTTAGCCTTACATTGGCTTGAATTGGCTTGGGCTGAAAACGTGGAAAATGGTTGGGAAAGTATATGGCTTATGTAGAAGACTTGGAAGAAATGCTATTAATGTGAATTGGAGTATGGGCTGAAACTTGTTTGTCTATATATTTTTTTCAATTTATTTTGTATGAAATGGGCTGAAAAATGATGGACTTTGTAACATTTCTTTTGATAATCTTTGGTGAGAAAAAGGATTGTAAAGTGATAAGAAAAATGGTTTTAGGAAATCAATAAAAATGAATAATAAATATAAATTGGATTATGGAAATAAAAAAAATGGATATATGAAATAATGAATATTTTGTGAAATGGATAAAATTGAAAAAAAAGGTTATTGAATACGGATAATCAAGAAAAGATGGTCATTGGATAAAATGGATAATAGAAAGTTGGAAAATAAAAAAAAATGGTTTAATCGAAAAATAGGATAATGGATATGAAAAGGTGATTTTAGCCCACAACCAACTCTTGATTTTTTTCATTAGCCTCTAATAAAATGAACACAACCATCACTGAACCATTGAACAATTTGCAACTTAAACCACAACCACTTGAATCGTCTAAAATTGGTCCTGATTATTTGAATCCATACTGAGGAAAATAAATCCACAAATGAACCACTGATGAACTGATTAACACTCAACCAAAATAATATGGCCTGAAACTTCTTAAGAACAACTTGAGAATTTGATGAATTTCGCACACAACACAACTTGAACTTTGAACACACACTGTTTGAGAAATAAATCACTAACACAAATAACTTGCAGTTGAAACAATATTTTGATAGTTTGACCAAGATTAGGTCAAACGTCCATCTGAATTGAATCATAATTGAACAACCACGTCTGAATTGGAATCACTGCCTTGTCTTTGAAAACCTGCAACACAGAGAGAAGAAGAAGAGAACTGCAACATATTTTTGTATTTTGGTTTGAGTTTAGTTAATATAAACAGATATAGGCAAATAAAAACACAGTAATCCCTTATAAAGCATAGACATGCACCTGAAAAGGATAAACGAACCAGTGCGTGATCTTGTTTGTATGTAAGATGCAGATGAGATACGAAAAATCTTAGGGTAAAAAATTAGGGTATGACACCATGTACGGTTTTCTTGGCTTCTTTGGGCAAAAAAAATTCTTATGAAATGCTTAGGAGTATTGTGACCTAACTTGATCCATAGAATAACTTGAAAACAAATCTCATGTCCTTTTGCAACTTTGTGGAAATTTGGATTTTAAGTAAAACCCTAAAAAATGCTTAACTTCAAATGATCATATCTTTCAAACCACACATGCTATGGAGATGAACTTGTACTTTTTGAAAATGTGAGAACATACCCTACAACTTTCATGTTTGGAAAAAATTCATTTGGAGCCATCTTGATCATGAAAGAAGCCTTTGAAGATTAGGGCAAAACTTGCCAAAAATGGAAACTTCCATTATAAGTCACTTGCCAAAAATGGAAACTTCTTCATAACCTCTTGATTCTTGATCTTTGAAATCAAAAAAGCTCTTCTTTGACCTTAATAAGGTCCATTGACTTGAAAAACATGATTGGAGACCTTGAAATCCCACAGTTGACTTTTCAGATGCACTGTTGACCAATTTCTTCATTTATAATTAACTGAAGAATTAGCTGACTTCCTCAATGAATTTTCTCACCAAATTTCATGCATATGCTTTAAATATCATATAAAAGCCTTTGACCCCAAGAATTGGTCAAAGATATAAGAATTCCTTGCTCAGATGCAAAACCCTAATTGGGGTTTAACTATGTAGGAGAAATGTTGTTTTCTTGACCTCCTGGTGATCTTTCACCCTTCTTGACTTTTGTGAATGACTTTGAACTTGTATAAGATATTAGGAAACCTTGTGAGCCTATTGCAATGTCACTTGGCCTTTGGCTTGACCTTGTAGAACCTCAAATCTCCAGATAATTGACCATATGCCTTATGATAGAACATGTGAGTGTTATGCTTCATCTTTCTATGCTAAATGCTAGGATATGGTATGCTTATGCTATGATTATTATATGTAAGTGATGATAAAAAGGAGAGGGCAAATTTGGGGTGTTATAGCTGCCCATATTCAAGAAACTATTAATTTGAAAATGATGAAAGCATCGGTTGTCAGCCGTTCGAGATGAACTGTGGTTGAATACCAAGAATAACCAGAAATTTTCACTCTGCTGGAGAATAAAAGAAATGGGAAATAAACTCAACCAAGGAGCAAAAAGGCTTAGAATCCTTGTTGTGTGATGAAGAGTAACTCAGAACCAAAATCTTGTGTAGATTCAAAATAAAACAAAACAGACGAGCTCCCTTCAAACAAACCTGTTACGCCAGGTGAATAATATCCAGGACGGACAAGCCCTCTCCATATATCTTGCGTAGATATATGGTGCTTAAGACGGGCGAGTCTTCTTCGGATAACCTGTTACGCCAGGAAACCGGTAATGCACTTAAGCTTGTGGGACAGACATGCACAAAACAGGATAAACGAATCCTCTTCATATACCTTGCGTAGATATATGGTTCTAGGACAGACGAGTCCTCTTCACAAATCTTGCTTACATATGTGGGGCCTAAGACGAACGAGTCTTCTTCGGACAAACTGTTATGCCAGGGAACTGGTAAACATTTTGACATTTAATCCCACCGTCAGGACTTTAAACCTCTTCAATATGGACGAGTATTGGATGATCATCAAGGAAACACGAACGAGTGCCCTAAGTCAAAGATATAGACGACTATAAGACGATGATCAAAGAAACACGAACGAGTGCTTCGGGCAATGATACAGATGAGTATCAGCCACTGATACAGACGAGTACCAGAAAAGACATCAAACACGAACGAGTGCTTGCCAAAAGATAACACAGACGAGTGTTAAAAACGATACAGACAAGTATCAAAGGGCTATAAACCAAACACAGACAAGTGTTTATCCAAAGAATAACACAGACGAGTGTTAAACACGATACAGACGAATATCTGAAAGATATCAAACATAGACAAGTGCTGAAATCTAGAGGACTAACACAGACGAGTGTTGGGGGTGATACATACGAGTATCAGAGAATTATAAGTCAAACGCAGACGAGTGCTGAAATAACAGAATAACACATACGGGTGCTTTCAAGAGATAATACGGGCGAGTGTCAAAATATAATATAGACGAGTATCTGCAATGTGAAGAGCTAACACAGACGAATGTTAAAATACCGGAGAACTAACACAAACGAGTGTTAAACCGATACAAACGAGTATTAATAAGGATACTCGATTTGAGAGGAGGGTAACAACTTTGCAGGGGAGAATATTTTATGTAGAACCCCGTTGGGAGAAATAACGTCCTGGCTAACATTCTGCTGTGGAACGAGACCAAAATATCTTGACAATCCTTGACTCTAACTGAGGAAATGAACAACTGGCCAAAAATAATCTGGCAACTTCCTGGGGAATTTTTCACTGATAAGAGTGAATAAACTCTGGGGAAAATGACAATCTTAAGGCTCGATTGGGAAGATGCTTGGTCAAATAAACCCTATTGGGATAAGAATTCTGACACTCATAAACTCTGTGGGGCAATGCAAGGCCTTCAGGTACCTGTTGGGATCACTGCCATAACAACTCCGCTTGGGGATGAGAACTAATCAACTGCTCTCGAAATTCTGTTGGGGATACCACCCTACTCAGCTGGGGAATTGCTCCTTCTTACTCTACTAAGGATGCTGGACCTTACCCTGCTCTGTTGGGGATAAGACTGTAAAGTGTCCGATTGATGGGAAGGAAAACTATGCTTGAGGAAATACGATATGGGAACAACTCTCTGTTACCTGCAAACCTCCAACAACAAAAGTACACACATATGCCCCGGGAAATTGTATGGTACGAGTTAATCATCCCATGTCACCTGTCCCTCAAAGTGTTTTAAGATGCTTTCCTTTCGCATGTCAATCATAAACCCACCAAGTTTAAATGCAATGTTCTTTTACCAAAAATTCATGACATTTTTACAAACAAAGCAAATAAAAGATGAAAGACAAGGACAAAGCTTTTTGACTGAATATTCTTTTATTGATGAGCCTCTGAATAGGAGAAAATTTACATCAGGAAGCAACCACCTGGAAAGAGGTAGCCACCACAAAATTGAGAAAAAGAAACTATCCTAATGACAATGTGCATGACATTCCAATGAGTTTCCTTTCTGCTATGACCAGTATATCTTCACGATTTTCTGTTCTTGCCTTTTCCTTCTAAAGAAGAAGATGGGACTGATTCCTACCCTTCGGATATTGCCAGATTAGCTGAGACGATGATGTGGTACAGATTACCCGGATCACAGTCATTTGCTTATTCCCTTATGTAATACCTCAAAATTTGCCCTCATTTTTATTACCTCAACTGGCTTATCGCTTCGCATTCATCCGCATTTCTCATTAAGTCATATCATTCAATCATGCATTGCATTGGCTCATAAGGCATGTGGTCAAGGCCGTATGAAATTAGGGTTTCGTACCTTATCCGTATCTATCAAGGATTTAACTTGTGGAGAATATTCACTGGTGTATCTAACCCATTATCGAGGTGTTTACTCAGATTTGATTTGAATAAGAGTTTTGGGCCCTTCTTAACGTCTTAAGTTGTATTCTTCTTCATTGAACACCTCAAGGAGAATTTGGAATTCTTGTTCATGATTTGATTCGAGGGCACATCGCCAATTAAGGTCCAGTGTATTAAAGATTGGTTTGGATCCATTTGTTTATGGAACAATAATTCGAGAATGTGCGGAGTTTATTATGGAATCAAAGTTCTTAAGAGTGGATTGTGTTGAAGGATTCGATTCAGGTTAAAGGAGAATGCACAATTATTGGTTTATTTGGAAGGCATCATTCAAGTTCAAACTCAAATACGCAATGCCCATTTGAGATATAAGCCATTATTATTTTCCATTCTTTCAATTCGATTGAAACTATTTCTTAAGTCCATGTTGAATTACCAATATTCATTTTTTGTAATCCATATCCTTTTCTATAATTCCCTATGTCATTCACACATTTTAACCAAAGCCCAAAGATCCCTTTGGAAATATTTTTTTAGGCCCATGTTTCTATTCAAAGTCATTAAACCAAAAAATTTAATCCAATTCCAAATTCTATTTCACAATTTCAATTCATGGCTTATGTTATAAGGTCCAATGGTTTTTGTCTATCTTGCTTTACAATTAAATATGAATTTAAAGAGGGAAACAAGTTGTTGTTGATGTCGATTTTTCCCGTAAAACTCTTACATGTGCTATAGAGAAATTTTCCGGTGACTGTCACATAGAGATACTCCACACACTTCAATCAGCTTCAACCCTCATCAAGGGCATCTAACCGATAATAATGGGGAAAAAATCGGTTGCAAGAAATAGTTGCAAAGTCCGAACTTCAGTAGAATAAGTTTTCCGGATTCGGTTACAATAAAAAATTCATAGAAAAAAAAAGATCAAGGAAAAGATACAGTTACAGGGGAAATCGATAACTGATAAAAAGAGAGATCCATTAGAAGAATCATCAGAAAATTTCCAGTTACCAAAGGCTAACCGAATTCGATTACAAAATTACAACAGAAAATAAAAGAAAGGTCTCTAACTGAACAAAAAACAACAAGAATTCTGCAGAAGAAAATTAAGAGAAAAAACTCATAAATAGAAAAATTCTCGGAACCAATCATGACAAAGCTCAGCAGAAATCGGTTATAGGAAAACTGAAGAGGAATCCTCTCCTTCTTTTGATAGAAAATTCATCGATCCAAATATCCTCCCTTCAGCATCGATCTTTATCAACCCCTCAAAAATTCAGGATTTTCTATCGACTTCACCCAATCACTCAATTTCTTCATCAATCATAACAATTTCCGTCACCACCTTCAACCGACTTCAACACCATTGAACTTCCATATTCATTAATCTCTATAATTGACACTCTTCTTCAATTCCAAAACCCAGTTTCAATAACACAAGCCTGCAAGTTCAAATAACAAAAAATCAATAACTGAAAAATAACAAACTTATAACTGAATTCATCTAGAAGATTCACCTGGAAACTCTTCACAAAGCTTGATTCATTCTCTATAAATCCGAAAAAATCACTCTTCAAACTCTTCTGGAGCATTCTTTGATTTCTTTTCTTCATTCTCCATATTCTTCTTCTTATTCACCTTCATTCTGAACCATATTCTTCTTCTACTTCTTTCTTCACTGTTTTTCCAAATCGTAATCATTCTTCACTCTCCATTTTCGCTCTCTCATTGTTCATCCATTTTGCTTCAATTTTCAACAATTCCTCAATCGATTGCAATCTTCAAGCGTCAACAACGACGATCTAAAGATTCACAAAAGTTGAAAAGAGACAAAAATGGAATCATACGCAAAGAGAGTTACTGAAACGGAACTTACCAAGAGCATCGCGGCTTCACCAACGATTTGAGAGTTTGTCATCAACATCACATCGGTCTTCGATTCTTCATCGTCTTCACGCAAGACCTTCAAAGAAGTTGAGCAAAAGCGTCACTTCGCTTTTCTCCGCCACAAACTATTCGGTTAACATCTTCTCCACGACCTCGTTGCTTCATTGATAACAAGGTGTGAATCTGAGTTTGTTTTAAGCATGATTATATGATTGGCATGTTGAGGAGTTGATTTGATTTCGGTTCTTTATCAAGCATATAAGCTAGGTTTAGAAGAGGGGATTTAGGTTAGATGTAAGAGGAATAGGTATTTGTTTGATTTCGGTTTACTGGTTGGAGGAGTTTTAGACGGAGGGAAAGGGAGTATACGTCGGCGTTCAGAGAGGATAAGAGGCGGCGGAGAATGGAAGAGGAAGGATTGAAGACCTAGGGTTTTTATGACTTGTTCGTTCAAATGTTCATACATCTTGCTTTGTTTTATAATTTCAATTAAAGGAATATTAAGAAGTTTAATAATAGAATCATAAGATTATTGAAGTTAATGAGAAAATTAAGAATAATAAAATGCAGTTAATCCCAATAAGTGCACTGTTGGAATTCCAAGAAGTGAGATAAGATTAGGTAGATCTTTTGAATCCCCAGCCACACCGGCGGTGACACTTGTCACCGTCTGATAAGCTATCCCAGCGGTTGTTCCTATGTGCATAGTCCACCATAACTAGTTTGGTCCTAGGCTTTGTGATCCGTTTGATGAGAATACTCTAGGAGTCAGCAAGATCAACGTCACAGATTGAGTCAAAAAAGGTTGACTATGTCCATAGCACGCACCATTAGAAGCCAACACAAATGGGCCTATGTTTCTTGCTTTTCACACCTCTCATTTTGGGCCCATTCATCCTTTTGACTAAGAAAAATACTTATTGCACCCACCTTCCTTTTTCTTTCTTTTTAATTTCTGTTTTAGTATACTTTCAATTTTAATCCTTAGAAAATACCAAAATTCAAATAAAATTCTATAAAAATTACAGTAGAATTTTAACTCATTTTTATAACTTTTCCACATTTTTACTTTCTGATTTTGGCCAATTTTCAATTTTATTTCGATTTTCCATTTAATTAGTTTTCTATTGAATTCTTTCATCTATACTTCATTTTGTACATTTTTGTTCTCCCACTTCCTGTAATCTTTTTGCCCCACTCTTTTTTCTATGTTTAGAGGACTCATAGAGGTACCTAGAATAATTTTTGTTATATTTTTTAGGCCATTTTATCCACTGTTTTGGTAGGGTTGTTTGTGCAAATTTGTGAACAATTCCTAAGTAGATCTAGGTGATCATTTGACATAGTTAGGTTGTGAACGTTTAGGATTTTTTTAACACAACATTAGATTCATGTTAGGGACCTTAGGGAATTAATTTCATATTTTTTTCAGGACCATTACTATTTTTAGTGCTTTGATTTTATTTAACTTTTCCATTGCAAATCCATCTAGTTTTAACTTAGGGTTTTATGGTTGCATTAGGACATAGATTGATTAGGTTTGATCTTAGAATATTAGAAGGCCTTAGTATGGTTTAGCTACTGACTTTAGAAGCTTGTTATCATTTAAGATCCTTTAGCTTTAGGACTTAGGCTTAGAAACCCTTTAAGTGCGTTTACATGATGTGTTTAGCTTTATATTTGTTATATGTGCTTTAGTATGCTTTTTGAAACAAATCCTTTTTCTTCATTTCTTTATATTTTTTATTGTGTTTTCCTTAGTATTTGTATTCCACTTGTATAGGCTTCCCCATCTTTAGAACCAACTTAACTTCCTTAGGAAGTAAGTTGAGTTCTAATTCTTTTTTCTTCTTTTCCTTTTCTTCCTTAGGATTAGAAAAACCTCACAAACCATTAGGATCACCTTTTGAATATAATAACTAAATTAGGGTTGCGTCTTAGTCCCCTTAGTTTTTCCCTTTTTTTCAACTTGAGTCTTTCTTTCTCACCTCATGAAGAAAATAATAAAATACCTAATAAAGGTTGAATGTTCTTATACGCCATGAGACTTTGTTGCAGAGTACTTATACGCATCCTGTTTCGGGGCGAGGTATAAGCTATCTACCACGATGGATAGGTATTAGTATGAGAACATTCATAAACAAATTCAAAATACTTCTCATAAAAGACAAAACAAACATACAATAAGCGACTTTCTTGCGGGAACTTCTCTTCTCATCTTATTCATTCTAAACACGAATTTGCGATGACTTGTCTCGCATGCAAGACGCTAAACGCACTCACACATGTCGAGCCTGTAACACCTAAGCAAAGACATACGCAATTCCAACTATAAAAAAACACAAACAAATAGTTCCCGCCTTAGTTAGGCGAACTACGTCGACTCTGATCCTCATTTTCCCAATGAGGTACGTAGGCAGGGGGTAGGGCCCGTTCGAGCACATTCTTTATTTTCCCTACATTTCCACCTTTTCTTTTCATTCTCTTTTCCAGTTCCCTTTCTCATTTCAGTACCAGTTCCAATTAGCAATTCTTCTGTTCAGTAGCATCTTCTTATTTCTCACCCTTTGAAACAGACTAACAAGCGTGGATCCCGTCGGGTACGGCGGACAATCTGGGGTGCTAATACCTTTCCAGGTCGTAACCGACTCCCGAACCCAGATCTTTGGTTCACAGGACCTCGTCTTTTCCTTCTTCCTTAGGTTCGTGCAGCATTAACTTTCCCGTTCCTTCGAGATGAAAATGCCTGGCTGGCGACTCTACCTTTTTCGCGCCACTTTCGCGTTTGTACTAGGATGAAAATCCTGGGAGCGACAGCTGGCAACTCCGCTGGGGGACCGAACCCAAAATCTCTGGTTTCCCTTGTAGAGTCAATCCTAGCGCCTGTTTGTTTTCGTTTCACTTGGGTGTTTATGTGTGTGCTGTTGTGTGTTTATTTACTGTTTTCATTTACAATTTACTTTACAACATTTATTTACTGCTTTCAGTATTTATTTTCCATGCATCATATATACTGGACTGTATGGCTGTGCTGGTTTTCATTTTTTCTGTGGGATGGGAGTTACTATGAGATAAGCCAAATACCCGGCTTGAGTGCATTATAGGATTAACGTGGACACGTTGTACTCTCATGGTTACATGATGAGTGGCGATCTGTTCCACACCCACTCGCATCCGAGGGTCCACTGGGAACTCGCATAGGATGGCCCGGTTCTCTTATAGGAATCCATTTAAAGCAAAATTGTTCGTATGACGATAGTACTGTATCCCAAAGATTGAATGTATTATTGTTTCTCGACTCAGTGCTTGAAGCTGAGGACTTATGAGGGATGCTTGTTTCCTTGGACTCAGCTGAGACATCCTGGAGTAGTACATAATGCCAAACCGATTCCCTGATTTGGTCATGAGCCATTTCTTGGAAATGGTAAACATATTATTGCTATTCGGCTTTGAGAGTCCGTGATGTTTACTCGAGTAGCACACCCGTGAGATTGGGAGGGGTTTACAGGTTTGCAGGAACCCTAAGACCTTCAACATACCCGCTTTTCCAGTATGGTTCAGTTTTGTGATCTGGTTCTCTTGTACCTTGATTCTGAGATATGGATCCCGGATCAGAGGGATTATTATTGTGATATGTTGACATTGTGACCATGCACCGACACCTGATTATCTGATTGGCACATCACAGACACGTCACTGATCACATGCCTCGCCTTGCATAAGCATCACAACATCATTAATCATTTGTGTTCTTTTTATTCTCAGGGTTTGTACTACTCCCGATTCATGGTCATATTATTACTTCAGAATGGAAGACGTCAGAAAAAGGATTGTGTACTACAAATTCTTTGATACCAAAGTAGATCTGATCAACCAAATGGTGTCTCTTATTATCCCTGGTCATCTGGGATATTTCAAGGAGAAATATGGCGACATTCTGGACTTGGTATTCAATCTGGACAGTTCTCAAAGAAGCGCCATTCATACTTTATTGCAGTATTACAACCCACGGCTCATGTGTTTCACTTTTCACGACTTTCAGCTGGGTCCTTTACTGGAAGAATATGTTGAGATTCTGGGAGTATCAATCAAAGATCAATTTCCTTTCAATTCAGAAATGATTAGACCAAAATCAATTAAGAAAACTTCTAAAAATCAGAATAAAAATCATCATCAAACTACATCTCATCATGAATCCAGAGCAAAAAGAACCAGTTCCAAATTCAAATTAATGATCACGATAGAAATTATACAAGGCAGCATGCTTTAAAAGTGAATAAAAAACAATTAATAAAAGAGGAAATTAATTCCAACGTGGCAATTAAAAATAAATGAAAAATAAAAATGTCAAAAATTAGAGGAAACTCAAAGGATCATTCATGAATTGTTTTAGAATTTTTATGAACTTAATTCTATTTTTAAAAATTGAAAATCTAACTGAAAAACAAAATAAAAATAAAAAGATACAAATTGGACTAGGGGTGCAAATATCAAGCAAAACAGTTCATTTCAATTGGGCTTTCAATGCAGGGGGTGGGGATAGCAAGACAGGCCCAATGGTTTTCAGTGCAGCACACAACAATTAGGTTGGAAATTCAATTTAATCAAGAAAAAAGAAAAACCAATGGATCAAATGCACGCTCCAGATTCAGTCAATCATTAACCCTAGTATTAACATTCATTGGTTAGAGAGGTGAGTGCATGCTATTATGGTGAGGTGCAACACAAAACGTATTATTCAGATTTAAAACAAAACACAAAAACACATGAGGGAGAGGGTTCATTTTAATGCGCTGGCAAGCCAACACCCGTCCAGATCACAAATCCTATGGTTGTGCTTCATCTTCTCCAATCAATTAGTTCCAGAATCCAGTGACCGGAGCCCTAGCTCTGGCACCGGAAAATTCATCCATAAGAACAAACCACTACATAAATGATTCAAACTATCCAGATCAAACAATTAAACCAAGCTGAATCCAAATATGACAACAAAATTCACAATGGATCAAAGATTAAACCGGATCAAAGACAAACAACTCTGATCATCAAATTTCAAATCAACATAATACACTTAATACTCATCCATTTTTCAAACTAATTATCACAGAATCATCAGCAGAACAAGCAGATCACAATGTATACATTTAATTTCAAATCTAGATCCACGAATTTCAGAGCATACTTGAACTTGCAACTCCTTCAAAACACCAAGATAAGATCCCTCCAGCTGCAGATCTGCTCCTTTTAACTTCTTATTGCAAAATAAATGCAAAAGAAGCCTTGAATTCTCCTAGATCTTGAGATTCGAAAGCAACTGCACTTGAATGGCACCTCTTGAAATATGAAGTTTCAGCTTGAATGAATGGTTGCTTCTGGTTCCTTACACCTCAGGGAGAAAGAATGTGCAAAGATTTTGAGGAATCAGTGAGTGGATGAAGAGATTCGATGAGAAATGCAAGTTGTGCAAAAACTTGAGAATGAGAGTATCAGTGAGCATGAGGCTGCATTCTTTCCATCAATGATTTATATATGATGTATGTATTATGCTGATTAGGGTTTGCATTGAGTAGTGGCAGGATTTGTGTGAGAGGGATCATTTTGCAAAAAAATGCATGAACTTTGTAATGATGTGAATTACTCGTGGAATCCTCTCTCCCTGTGCACATGTTGCTCTCATTTCATCCCTTGATCACCCTTGAATCAATCTTGGCCCTTGGATATAAGTTGATCATGCTTTGTGAATGTTTTTGCCTTTTTGCACTTAGAGAAATATCTTGTACCTCATGCACGAATTTTGAACTTTCTCTTGGGCCAAATGTGTTTCATGCCATGCCTTGTGATACTATGACCTCATTTTGTTCATAAAATAACTTGGAAATGATGTACATGAGTTCTTGCATTTGGATGAAACTTGGTTTTCAAGGCATGCCCTAAAAATTAAGTAATTTTCGAAAGCCCTATTTCATGATCCATGAGGGCTATGAAAATGTACTTATACTTTTTAAAAATGGGAGAACCTAATCTTCAACTTTCATGTTTAATGGAAACTCATTTGAAACTTTTTTCACCATGTTATGAGTCTTTGAAAATTAGGGCAAAAAGTTGCCAAAATTAGAAACTTCCATGACCAACCACATGCCAAAAATGGAAAACTCCTCAAAACCCTTTGATTCTTGATCTTTGACCTTGCCAAACCTCTCTTAAGGTTATAAGAACATCCCTTGACTTGAAAAATAGGGTTGGACCCTTTGAATTCCCAAAGTTGACTTCTAGAATGCACAGTTGACCCATTTCTTCTTTTACAAGCAAATGATGAAATACCTGACTTCCACAAGGAGTTTTCTCACCAAATTTCATCCCTAGGATCCTTTTATCATATGAAAGAGTTTGCCCAGATGAAATGGCCAAAGTCACAAAGTTTTCATGCTTGAAAGTGAAACCCTAATTTGGGATCATTGTGTAGGAGCTTGCCCTAGATTGAATTCCCTGATGATCTCCCAACCTCTTGGGCTTTTGTGACTGATCTTGAACTTGTGAATGCCATGTAGCCTCCTCATAGGACTTTGACAAATCCATTGGGCCTCTTGTTATAGCTTGTAATGCTTCAAATCCACCCACAGATAATCATATGCCTAATGCTAGGTAATGAGAATGTTATGCCTCATCTTTCTATGCAAAGATGCCAATGATATGATATGCTTATGATGATTATGGTATGATAATGATGCTCAAAAAGAAGAGGGAAAATTTGGGGTGTTACAGCTGCCCCTATTCAAGCAACTGTTAATCTGAAAGGGACGATAGCACGGGCTATCGACTGTTCAAGATGAACTATGGTTGAATACCAAGAAAACCTGAAATTTGCACTCTGATGGAGAATGTAAGCAATGGGAAATAAACCCAACCAAATGACGCTTTGGGTAACTGAAATGGGAACAAAGCAGACGAGCTCCTTCCAAGTTGAACTGTTATTTTGGATAAGGATACTTAGACAAACGAGTCTTCTACGAGCAAACCTGTTGCACCAGGTGCTGGACATGCGATCCCTCTTCAAGCAAACCTATTACGCCAAGAACTGACAGATAAGCCCTCATACATTTTGCAAAACATATGACTTGAGACAGACGAATCTCCTTCAGATAAACCTGTTACGCTAGGACCGGTGACGCACTTAAGTCTGTGGGATAGACATGCATAATAAAGGTAGACGAACCCTCCTCATATATCCTTTGTGGATATATGGTCTAAGACAGACGAGCCTTCGTCAAGCAAACCTGTTATGCCAGGTGCAACATTAATAAGCGGTGCTTGAGACAGACGAATCTCCTTCGGATATACCTGTTACGCCAGGAACTGATTACCATTATGACGTTTAATCCCACCGTCAGGACTTCGAACCTCTTCAACACAGACGAGTATTGGATGATCATCAAGAGAACACAGACGAGTGCCATAAGTCAATGATACAAACGAATATCAAACGATGATCTAAGAAACACATACGAGCGCTTCAGGCGATGATACAGACGAATATAAGCCATTGGTACAGACGAATACCAGAAATCCAACACAGACGAGCATTTGGAGCAGCAATACAGACGAGTACCAAAGTGATTATCAAATCAACACATATGGATATAAGCTAACACAGACGAGTGTTAGGGATGATACAGACGAGTATCCAGACAACGCAAACGAGCTTCAAGCAGATAACAAACACATACTAGTGTTGGGAAATGCAGACGAGCAACAAGCAAATACCAAACACAGACGAGTCTTCGGAAGTGCATACGAGCAACATCAATTATAACCATGGGTAACTGCTGGGGAAGGAAAACGAGTAGTACCAAAATGAGAACACAGACGAGTGTTGGGAAATGCGGATGAGCAACAACAAGGTATGAACACAGACGAGTGTCGAGGAATGCAGACGAGCAACAACAACTATCAAACACAGGCGAGTGCTGGGGAATATTTCACTAATGGTTGTATCTCAATCATGAAACTCTGCGGGGGAATGACGTTCTTCCAACACGACTGGGGAGATGCTTTCTCAAATATCCTTTGCTTAGGAAAAGAGTTTTGATAATCATAAACTTTGTGGGGAATGGGCCTCCCACTGCCTGCTGGGCATACTCCACTTGTGGGAAAATAAACTGCTTGGGGACTCCACCTGCTATGACTCAGCTGGGGTTCTGTTTGGGAGAATGTGACGCCATCCTGCAAAACCTGCAACAACAGAAAACACATATGTGCCCCGGGGACTTGCATGGTATGATCTGTTCATCCATCGTCACCCGACACTCAAAGAGGATTTCAAATGTTTCCCTGCAATGTCATTTTTTCCAATAATCACCATGTTTTAGATGCAATGCTTTTTATTTTTTGCCAAAAATTCAGGACATTTTTGCAAACAAAAGTAAACACAACACAACTTTTTGACTGAATATTCCTTTATTGAAAGGCCTCTGAATAGGCAAAGATTTTACATCAGGAAGCAACCACCTGGAAAGAGGTAGCTACCATAAATTTGAGAAAATAAACTATCCTAATGGCAATGGGCACGTCATCCCAATGAGTTTACTTTCTGCTATGACCAACATGTCTTCAAAACTCTCCACTCTTGCCTTTGCTTTCTAAAAAGATGAGGGGACTGATTCCTATACTTCTGATACTGTCAGGCTATACGAAACGACGATTTGATTTAGATTACTCGGATCACAATTGTTCGCTTATTCCCTTGTTTTGCGTGGATTTCCCTTTCGGGTTTTCAATCCACCGGGATACCCTTTTTTGCCTGAGTTGTCCGATGTGGATTTTAAACTCAGCGGGTGTACACATTTTTATATTTATTTTCCCTAACTTTTGCCCGAGCTTTTTATTCTGTTTTTAGCTCGCCGGGATGCCCTTTTCTTGCCTGGACTTTAATTCTGTTTTTGTGTCTAGCGGGTCTTTTTATGCGAAGTACCCGAGTTAACAGGGGATTGGAAATCTTCTCCATCCATAGTGGTGAGCATCAGTGCTCCGCCTGAGAAAACTTTCTTCACTATGAATGGTCCTTCGTAGTTTGGGGTCCACTTGCCCCTGTGATCTGAACCTGGAGGAATGATCCTCTTGAGTACAAGCTCACCTACTTGATACTCTCGAGTATGTACTCGTTGGTCAAATGCTTGCTTCATTCTCCTCTGATAAAGCTGACCATGACAGATAGTCGCTAATCTCTTTTCCTCAAATTAGACATAGCTGATTGTATCGAGCACGTACCCACTCAGCCTCATCAAGCTTCACATCCATCATCACACGCAATGAAGGAATTTCTACCTCAACAGGAAAAACTGCCTCCATACCATATACCAATGAGAAAGGAGTTGCCCCGGTTGACGTCCTGACTGACGTTTGGTACCCATACAGCGCAAACGGTAATATCTCATGCCAATCTTTGTAAGTGACAACCATCTTTTGCACAATCTTCTTAATATTCTTATTTGCTGCTTCTACCGCACCATTCATCTTTGGTCGGTAAGGAGAAGAGTTGTGATGCTGAACCTGGAAGTCCCAACACAATTCTGCCATCATCTTGTTATTCAAATTGGAACCATTGTCAGTAATGATTCGTTCGAGTACTCCGTATCTGCAAATAATGTCTCTTTTCAAAAACCTGGCTACCACTTGACTAGTGACATTGGCGTAAGACGCTGCTTCAACCCACTTAGTGAAATAATCGATCGCAACTAAGTTGAAGCGATGACCATTTGAAGCAGTAGGCTCTATTTTCCTGATCATATCAATGCCCCACATAGAAAAGGGCCAAGGAGATGACATGACGTTGAGCGGGCTTGGAGGAACATGCACCTTGTCTGCATAAATCTAGCACTTGTGGCACTTACGGGCGTACGAACAACAATCTGCATCCATTGTTATCCAATAGTACCCCGATCTCAACAACTTCTTAGCCATTGCATGTCCTCCTGCATGAGTACCGAAGTATCCCTCGTGGACTTCCTGCATTAACAGGCTTGCTTCGTTTCTATCCACGCATCTGAGCAAGACCATGTCAACGTTCCTCTTATACAAAACCCCGTCTGTATTTAAGAAAAAGCTATCAGCAAGTCGTCTTAAGGTCTTCTTGTCGTTGGATGATGCCCCGGCTGGGTATTCCTGCTTTTCCAGGAAGAGCTTGATATCAAAGTACCATGGTTTCTCATCAGACACTGCGTCTACAGAGAAAGCATAAGCTGGTGTGTCAAGCCTGGAAATGTCAATCCTGGGTACGTAGTTCCAACACAAGACTTTGATAGACGAAGAAAGAGTGGCCAATGCATCGGCAAATTGATTCTCATCTCGTGGTATATACTGAAGCTTAACCGTTGTGAAGAACGTCAATAGTCTTCTGGCATAATCCCTATAAGGAATTAAATGTTCTTGATGTGTATACCACTTGCCGGTAATCTGATTGATAACGAGGGCTGAATCTCCGAATATATCGAGGGTCTTAATCCGAAGATTAATAGCCTCCTCTATTCCCATTATACACGCCTCGTATTCCGCTTCATTGTTGGTGCAACCAAAAGTAATTCTGGTAGCGAAGGGAAAGTGAACACCTTCAGGAGTGATAAGAACAATACTAACTCCACGTCCGTTGATATTGACTGCCCCATCAAACATCAACTTCCATTTGGATTCAGGGTCTGGCCCCTCCTCCGGAAGTGGTTCCTCACAATCTTTTGCTTTGAGGTACATGATGTCCTCATCAGGGAAATCAAACTTCATTGGCTGATAGTCATCTTCAAGAGGTTGCTGTGCAAGATAATCGAACAATACACTTCCTTTGATGGCTTTCTGGGAAGTATACTGTATGTCATACTCCGTTAAGATCATTTTCCACCTTGCAACCCTTCCGGTTAATGCTGGTTTCTCGAAATTATACTTGACAGGATCCATTTTTGAGATTAGCAGTGTGGTATGGGTCAACATATATTGTCTCAGTCGGCGAGCAACCCATACCAAAGCGCATCAAGTTTTCTCGAGCAGTGAGTAACTGGATTCACAGTCGGTAAACGTTTTGCTAAGGTAGTAAATAGCGTACTCTTTTCGACCAGACTCATCATGTTGGCCTAGGACACACCCCATCGACCCTTCTAGCACAGTCAAGTACATGATAAGCGGCCGTCTTGGAACTGGAGGCATTAAAATCGGAGGTGTCTGCAAATATTCTTTTATCTTTTCAAAGGCTCTTTGACAATCCTCATTCCACCTGACCGTTTGCTCTTTTCTTAGCAATTTGAATATTGGCTCACACGTGGTAGTTAGATGAGATATGAACCGTGAAATGTAGTTCAACCTCCCTAAAAACCCGCGCACTTCTTTTTCCGTTTTCGGTGCAGGCATATCTTGTATTGCTTTTACTTTTGCAGGATCCACCTCGATTCCCTTCTGGCTAACAATGAAACCCAACAATTTTCCGGAACGCACTCCGAAAGTGCACTTGTTCGGATTCAACCTCAGCTTATACTTTATTAATCTATCAAACAGCTTCTTGAGATTGACCAGATGCTCTTCTTCGTCTCGGGACTTGGCAATCATATCGTCCACATAGCATTCAATCTCCTTGTGTATCATGTCGTGGAACAATGTGACCATAGCCCGCTGATACGTTGCCCCGGCGTTCTTCAAACCAAAGGGCATCACCTTGTAGCAGAATGTACCCCACGGGGTAATGAACGTTGTTTTCTCCATGTCTTCCGGTGCCATCTTGATCTGATTATACCCGGAGAAGCCATCCATGAAAGAAAATACCGAGAATTGAGCGGTGTTATCTACCAGCACATCAATGTGCGGTAATGGAAAGTCATCCTTGGGACTTGCTCTGTTTAGATCCCGGTAATCAACGCACATCCGAACTTTGCCGTCTTTCTTTGGTACAGGCACAATGTTAGCTACCCAAGGTGGGTAACTAGTTACGGCAAGAAATCCGGCATCCCACTGCTTCTGAACTTCCTCCTTGATCTTCATCGCCATGTCAGGACGAGTTCTTCTCAGCTTTTGTTTCACCGGAGGACAATCTTCTCTTAGTGGTAGCTTATGCACAACAACGTCAGTATCTAGCCATGGCATATCTTGATACGACCAGGCGAAGATATCCACATATTCACGTAGCATACCAATAAACTCTTTCTTTATCTCGGTCTGCAGACTGACCCCGATCTTTATCTCTTTCTTTGACTCTTCTGTCCCGATGTTGATAATCTCTATCTTTTCCTGATGAGGCTGAATGACCCTTCCCTCTTGTTTCAACAACCTGACCAATTCTTCGGGGAGTTCACAGTCTTCCTCAACCCCTTCACCAGCTTGGTAGATAGGATTGTCGAAGTCATGTGTGGTCATAGCAGGAACGTTTTTACTAGAATCCGGATGATCAACATTGCACAGATGATGTGCTTATTTCAGAATCAATTTTTTTTCCAAAAGAGACGCAAGCACACAGACAAAAGAAAAAGGAAAAACACATTGTCATTTTATTTTATTTTTTTGTGAAAAATTTAAAACGAAAGAAAGAGAACACAATTTGCTTGAAAAAATGTCCTTTATTTCATGGTAAAATAAATGCATTAAAAGCATGGTGGCCCTACAAATGGATCCGTGCACCTTGGGAAGAGTGCAGGATTGACATGCAGCATGATAAAAAAGGAAACAAGTAAATTATTTTGATTGCCAGGTAACTTGAACGAAATCCTCAGCAGACCAGTTCTTGAGCTCCTCCCCCGGTGCACACGGGTGAATCCAGCTATTCCAGTTGCTGTCACTGTCTCCTTCTTCACTTGTTGCACAGATGTGGTTGCGATCGAGCATCCCGACGTTTGTGAAAGTTATGGCTTTACCACTCTGAGGCCAGTTGGACCCACCAGGTTGGTACCCGAGACCAAACTTGTCATCTTTCTTCTCTAATTCCAGCAGCTTGCCCCAGCCCTAGGCGCTTCCAGATTGAACCACTTCCTTGGCCTGCTTGTAGGAGTGAATGGAGGTCCCTTCCTTCTCGTTGTTCCTCTCTGCCAGAGCTAAAATGATGACATTAACCGCTTCAAAGGCCTGACACAGCGTTTCATGGATCTCTCCGTCCATCTCTACGTACTTGAAAGTTGATAGGTGGCTCACAAAGATATCTTCTTCCCCACACATAGTTATCCCTTGGCCATCAACCACGTACTTCAACTTCTGATGCAGAGTGGATGTTACTGCACCTGCAACATGAATCCAAGGACGTCCCAGGAAGCAACTATACGCGGGCTGAATATCCATGACATAGAACATGCTCTTGAACACTTGAGATCCTATCTTCACAGGTAACTCAACTTCCCCGAACACGGACCTTCGGGACCCATCAAAGGCTTTAACTATTAAATCACTGGGTCGTAAGACGATGCCATCTACATTCAGTTTCATCAAGGCTTTCTTAGGGAGTACGTTGAGAGAAGAGCCTGTGTCAACTAAGACATGAGACAAGTCAACACCCTTACACTCCTGGTAATATGTAGTGCTTTGTTGTGATTGCGGCCTTCTGAAGTAAGATCTCTATCGGTGAAGCCTAATCCGTGGCTTGCATTCACATTGTCTACTACAGCCTCCAGTTGATTAACAATTATCTCCCATGGGACATATGCCATCTGCAAGACCTTCAGCAAAACTTCCCTATGAGCTGGAGAACACATCAGCAAAGACAAAATTGATATCTTGGATGACGTCTGATTCAACTACTCAACCACCTTATAATCACTCTTCTTTATTATCTGCATAAATTCCTCCACTTCTTTCTCAAAGGTACCTTGTCCAGCAACAGAAGTTGTCATTTCTTCGGTCGCTATCTGCTTTCCTCTAGCTTTTGCAACAACTTCAGCTTCAGGTTCTCCTCTCAGAGCTTGAGGAGCAAAAAGACGTCCGCTTCTTGTAAAACCACTAACTCCTCCGACGTTCACCACAGTCGGGTCAATTGTTACTGCCTTACTCTCGACCTTCTGTCCTTCCACGTACACATCTGAGCCATAATGCCACGAGATGGCTTTATCATCAGTTGTCGCTCCCACCAAAATGACAACCAGGGTCAGATGGGGTACATACGCGAACGGTCGGCGAAGGAGGAATGAGAACACACAGAAGTGAACTCAGAAAGATAAGAGTCGCCAACTAGGCATTTTTATCCTGGAGGAAAGGTAATTCTGCATAAACCTAGAAAGATATGGATAAGACGGTTGCAAACCAGAGATACTGAGAAAGGGGGTTGGTTACAACCTGGGAAGGTATTAGCACCCAGATTGTCCTCCGTACTCGACGGGATCCACGCTTGAAAGGTTTGTGTTTTAAAGGGGTAGTGTCAGTGCAATTTGTGTATCAGAGCTGGAAAAGAATGCAAGTGTCAGTGTAAAGAAAATTGAAGTGTACAAGTGAAGTGTCAGTGTAAGAACAAGAGTGAAATGCTCAAGACTATGAGGCTTAAAGAATAAAGCTGAAAGAGGGGGGATATACAGAGACTTTTGTTCGATAACTGTTACGTTATGCCTACGTATCCTCTCGTGCAATGAGGAAGTCAGAACACCGTAGTTTGACCCAAAGAGACTGAAAGGTGAATTGACTTGTGAATTGCTTACTTGTCTATGCTCAAGTGTATGACCTGTCTGGCTCAGGTGCAAACTGTCTTGCATTAGACGGAAGAAGCAAGTTCTCGTTTGTGAGTGAATGAGATGAGAAAAGAATCTCGGAGGAGACGATTATTGTTTGTTTTTGAGTTTTCAGTCTTTTATTGCCTTTTGAAAGTTTGTCATAGATTAATGAGCTTAAGCCTAAACCAATGGATTAGTAAACTCATCACATCTTCCCTCTGATTAGGGGTAATGAGCATACCTTAAGTGTGAAGTCAGCATCTCACACTTAATCACCATGGTGTAGGATTAAGATCATTAACCTACTTGTGATTATTTAGATGTTTTTTGTTGTTTTTGTTTAGTGTTGAGTAATGAGATTAAGCCATAATCAGGGATTAAACAGACTCATTACACCATCCCAATAGAAGGATAATAGATGAGAATGTTTAAGCTGAGGAAAGCTCCTCAACTTAATCCATGATTATGGATTAACCTCATGACAAAACAAAGCCTTTATTAAATGGATTTTAGTTAATGATAAAATGAAGAAGTGAGTTTTATGGTTTGTAAGACAACTTGAGAGGGACTTGTCCATTAACACTAGGGTTAGTCCTTCTTAACCAATTAAGGAAGAATTAGAACCCTAATGCAAGGCCCAAGTTACAAGCTTGATGTCTTAGTGGTTATTAGGTGGATTGATTAAAGGATTTAAACACATTAAGGGTTTAACACTTAGGATTAAAGTTATACACTCCATCCTAATAGAAGGATGCAGGCATAAGCTTAATCACAAAGCCTTAAAGCCTTTAGGGTTTAGTCCCTGATTATGAGATGAGAATAGAAGACTCAAAGAGACACAAAGGTAAAAGTCTAAAGGGGACTAAACAATCCTAAAATGTTATCATGCTTGGAAGTCCTAGGGTTTGTGAGGCTTAAGGGGAGAAAACTTCAAGGAAGCCACCAAGGAGAAGCAAGATAGAAAAGGGATGAGATGAGAAGAGAAAAGAGGGAAGAGAGGCACAAGTGAGAAAGCTCACTCAAAGACAAGTAAAAATTCAGAAAGGATGCAAAATGATGAGGTGAGAAGAGGTAGGAGGTGAAGGCAAATCCACCTCCCAAACAAACTTACCATTAACCTGAAAAGTTAGTACAAGATGCATAAAGGAAGAAATGAGATGAAACAATGCATATGGATGGGCTAAGGCCAAAGTCAGAATCATACACATGATGCAAATGATGTAAAGGGATGATGCAAACACATGTCAAGAGCTGTGGATGATCACACAAAGATGAGGATGCAAATGAAGCATGCTTTGAACCATGAAAGTTCATGAAAGTTTATGAAATGATATGAATGCAAAACATGGCAAATGAAAGATGCAATGATCAAACATGATTCTAATATGTCCTAATATGTGTTATGAATCAAATGGATGCACAAAATGTCATGGCAAGTCATGGTATGCAAGCAAATGGAAGATGGATGCAAAAGAAAGCATGAATTAGGGTTATATGCAACATACAAAGCAAAAATCCAAAACCAGAAGCAAATGACATGATAAAAATTTGAAAATGCAATCAAAGAAACCTTAGACCTATACAAACTCACTGCCCAAAGGAGGGGATCCAACTCTTATCCTAATGAGAGTTATGAATTTTCTAAGATTGCTAGGGTTTTAAGGTACCTCATCAAGAAAAAGGCCAAACAAATAGGAAATGCAAAATCAAATCATGCCAATTTTATCCTATAAACTACATGTTATGCAAGATGCAATGCAAGAAGAATCATTGTCCAACTCTCAATGGTTAGGCAAAAATGAATTTTTGAAGTTTGAACCAAAATATTGCCTTGAAATGAAATTAATTCCATTGAAAATCATCAAAAGGGGTCAAGAACAAAAAAGAAATTTGGTTTGAGAGTTGGACAATGTTTCTAAATGTTTTTAAATGTTTAATGAATTTTTTTGTGATTTTTAAATACCTAAAAGTATTTTTAATTAATTAATTTTCATTAATTAATTAAAAATAAACTTTTAAATGATTTAAAAATAATTTTTGATGCAAAAAATAAAAATAAAAATATTTTTGTGTTCTGAAAAATAATGAAAATCTTGACAAAATTTTTCATTATTTTTAAACATTTTTTGCTATTTTAAATTAAATGTAGAAAATAAATCAAATAAAATGAAAATAAAATTGAATTAATGGGAAAGTCAGCGCATCCTGAGGCTGAGATTCAAACTGGGAGTGGAGGGAAAGACTAGCGCGCGCATCTGGACGGCCTGAATTCAAACTTGCTTAATTATGAATAAGCCCTAATCAGAAACCCTAAACACTTTCAGATGACCGGAACAGTGTTCCGGTCATCTTCTCCGGCAGGCCAAAATCTCTATCTCTCTTAATACGCATCAAATCCTCACAAAACTCTCCAGAATCAAACTATGAACAACACTAAACATAAACCTTAACTCAAACAACATTTATTTTTCGTGAATCAGAGGAATCAAGCAAAAACATTTTTACGGGCAAACTTTCAGATCATCATAACATGCTTGTTTCTGGCTCATTTTCAAAAATAAATAGATCCCTATGATCAGGGTAACATGTAGAACAACATTCTAACAAGAAAACAAGGTTCTGGAAAATTTGTTCATCATGTTACCTGAGGTTGAGCTTTCAATCCAGGAGCTTTCTGGCTACTTCTCTGGCTCAAACAAGTCCCAATGATCCCCCTTAGAAGCTTCTGACCCTTAGCTGGAGTTTATATGGCCTTTAGAGAGAGTTGGCAGAAGCTCAGGACAAGGGAGTGTGAAAATCGTATTTGTGATGTGGGAGGTTTCAGGCTAAAACAATGGTTGGGAAATGATCAGAGGATCATGGTGAGATGTTTTGAGAAGTTTGTTTGTGTGTTTGAAGGCTGTATGATGAATTTCGAAAGAAGTTGCATAAGAGGTGAGTTTCTTGAACTATGGCTTATGATCTGATTCAGGCTTGAGTGTGTTGTGTGTTATGCTGGCTTTGGTCCACTTATCACAACTAGAGAGGTCAGAGGAGTTGGTGTGGACTGTTGTGATTGGTATGGCTCAAGTTGCAAAAAGTCGAGCAAGTTGTACTTGGAGGTATGGGCAAGTGGCAGGCTGAGATAGGGGCATGGCTATGCGCAGCAAGGATCAAGGAGTGTCATGAAATCAAATTTTGTGAGCTGGCTCAAGTGGATGAAGAGTTATGGATCATTTTGCAATTTTGTCCAACTTTGGCCCCTTTTGTAATTCTTGAAGTTTAAGGCTTGGAACTTAAGAAATTCTTGGGCCAATCTGAAGTTTAAGTCATGTATGATGTTTGTGTAAAGGTTAGACATCAATTAGAAGTCACAAATTGCCTTGGTACAAGAATTTGCAAGTTTCCCTCTTTGGTGCATAACTTGAAATTAGGTGATTTTGGCCAACTTTGACAAGCCATAACTTTTGATCCAAAATGAATTAGAATGAGTTCTTGTACTTTTTGAAAAGGGAATGATACATTCTACAAATTTCATGGCCAAAGTTTTCCCATTTGAGGCATTTTTGAATCAAAAAAGCAAGGGTTGAAAAAGTTTCCCAAAATGGCAATTTTCCATTACAAGTCATTTCCCCAAAAAGTCAACTTTGCAAATGGCTTGAAATTATTCAATTTTGTGAACTTCTAACATCTTCTATGATCAAATAAAGATCATACACTATCAAAATGATGAAGAACACCCTTTGGTTGGGTCATTGGGGGCCTCAGATGCCCTGATTTTGCACTGACTTACTCAAAAAGTCAACTCTTGATCAGATGACTTCCCCATGGAATTTCTTCATGAAAATTGATATGCATGATCCCTATACCATATAGAGACCAATAGAAACAAGAATGACCAAAAAATTTGGAGTTATGGCTTTTGAAACCAAAACCCTAATTTTAGGTCATCTGTGCAGTTAAACCTGGCTCTGCTTCCATGCCATTCCCAGTTCTTGTGATTTTTGGCATTCTTGACTTTGAGGAGATACAATATAATGCTTGAACATCCATGGACCCTTTGAAGTGATTGAAGACCTTTGGAGTGGCTCAAATGGCTCTTGGATTGCTCAGATCACAAACCCTAGATGCAGATGACTTAAACTTAATGCAGTGGATCAAAAATGCAATATGAGATGCTATGTTTGAACTTATGCATATGAAGAGATCACAAGCCATGGTGTGAATGGGTGAGGGAAAATTTGGGGTGTTTACAGCTGCCCCTATTCAAGCATGAGTTAGATGTGCAGGATGTAAGCAACGACTTAACAGGCAAACAAGATAACTTGTGGTTGAATACCAAAGACAGTCCAAAATTTGCACTCACAGAATGAAGAAGAAAAGGGGTATAGATTGTAAAAGAAAATAAAGTATATTATAAAGTGCGGACGACGGAGGACGACCGTTGAGCAGAGGACGACTACTGGGGAAAGGGCAATGACGGGGACGACCGACATGCTGGGGAAAATGCGGGAAATAAAGCAATGACGGGGACGGGCGACATGCTGGGGATATAAGAGATTATGATGGGGACGGCCATCATGTAAAGCTATAGAATTCTCTGGGGATTAGGTAAAAATAAATGATGAGGTACGGTCATCAGGTTCATAAAGTAATGCAAACAACGATGGGGACGACCATCGGGCTAAACTGATGAAGGACGATCATCAGGAAAAGGAAAAGGGACCACGACGGGGACAGCCATCGGGTTAAAGAATAAATGAAATAATGATGAGGGACGGTCATCAAAGGTGAAGGACGATGTCGCTCCCACTAAATGAGGCTAAGTCAAATAGGGTACAGACGCGAACGGTCGGCGAAAGAAATGAGAACACACAGGAGTGAACTCAGAAAGACAAAGAGTCGCCAGCTAGGCACTTTTATCCCGGAGGAAAGGTAATGCTGCATAGACCTAGAAAGATATGGATAAGACGGTTGCGAACCAGAGAGATTGAGAAAGGGGGTTGGTTACAACCTGGGAAGGTATTAGCACCCAAATTGTCCGCCGTACTTGACGGGATCCATGCTTAAAAGATTTGTGTTTTAAAGGGGTAGTGTCAGTGAAGACTGTGTATCAAAGCTGGAAAGAAATGTACAGGTGTCAGTGTAAGAGAAGTGAAGTGTAGTATGTACAGTGTCAGTGTAAGAACAAGAGTATAATGCTCAAGACTATGAGGCTTAAAGAGTGATGCTGGAAAAGGGGGAATATACAGAGACTTTTGTTCGATAACTGTTAAGTTATGCCTACGTATCCTCTCGTGCAATGAGGAAGTCAGAACACCGTAGTTCGACCCAAAGAGACTGAAAGATGAATTGACTTGTGAACTGCTTACTTGTCTATGCCTAAGTGTATGACCTATCTGGCTCAGGTGCAAACTGTCTTGCACTAGACGGAAGAAGCAAGTTCTCGTTTGTGGATGAATGAGATGAGAAAAGAATCCCGGAGGAGACGATTATTGTTTGTGTTTGAGTTTTCAGTCTTTTATTGCTTTTTGAAGTTTGCCATAATTTAATGAGCTTAAGCCTAAACCAATGGGTTAGTAAACTCATCACATCCTCCCTCTGATTAGGGGTAATGAGGATACCTTAAGTGTGAAGTCATCATCTCACACTTAATCACCATGGTGTAGGATTAAGATCATTAACCTACTTGTGATTAATTAGATGTTTTTGTTGTTTTTGTTTAGTGTTGAGTAATGAGATTAAGCCATAACCAGGGATTAAACAGACTCATTACACCATCCTAATAGAAGGATAATAGATGAGAATGTTTAAGCTGAGGAAAACTCCTCAACTTAATCCATGATTAGGGATTAACCTCATGACAAAACAAAGCCTTTATTAGATGGATTTTAGTTAATGGTAAGATGAAGAAGTGAGTTTTATGGTTTGTAAGACAACTTGAGGGGGACTTGTCCATTAACACTAGGGTTAGTCCTTCTTAACCAATTAAGGAAGAATTAGAACCCTAATGCAAGGCCCAAGTTACAAGCTTGATGTCTTGATGATTATTAAGTGAATTGATTAAAGGATTTAAACACATTAAGGGTTTAACACTTAGGATTAAAGTTATACACTCCATCCTAATAGAAGGATGCAGGCATAAGCTTAATCACAAAGCCTTAAAGCCTTTAGGGTTTAATCCCTGATTATGAGATGAGAAGAGAAGACTCAAAAAGACACAAAGGTAAAATCTAAGTGGGGGACTAATCAAACCCTAATTATTGTCATGCTTGGTTGTTCCTAAGGTTTGTGAGGTTTACAAGAAAGATCTTCAGAGAAACCACCAGGAAGCAGATGAAAGGAGCAAAGAGAAGCAAGGTAACTTGCTTCATTTAAGAAGACAAGTCACTTGAAGAAAGAAAGTGAGATGAACAAGAATGAGCAAGCTCAATCCAATACACATACAAGAATGCAGCAATGATGCATAAGAGAGATGAAAGGAGATTGTGAGAAGTGAAGGCAAATTCACTTCTCAAAGTAACTTACCACCTGAGAAGTTAGTGAAAGGAATGAAATGCAATGCAAATGAGATGAAATGGCTTGATGCAAACTAAAATCAGAAGCATAAGTATGGTGCTAATGATTCTATGAGAAGATGCAGACATGAAACAAGGCATGAGGATGATCTTACAAACATATGGATGCAAAAGAAGCATGCTTGGGACCATGAACATACATGAAAAGTTATGAAATGCAAATGACATACAACATGGAGAATGAAAGATGCAATGATCACACATGATTCTAATATGTGCTAAGATGTGTTATGAATCAAATGGATGCACAAAATGTCATGGCAAGTCATGGTATGCAAGCAAATGAGAAATGGATGCAAAGGAAGGCCCAAATTAGGGTTTATGATCAATGCACAAAACAAAATTCAAAACCAGAAGCAAACTTCGTGATAAAAATTTGAAAATGCATTCAAAGGAACCCTAAACCTATACAAACTCTCTGCCCAAAGGAGGGGTTCTAACTCTTAACCTAGTGAAAGTTATGAATTTCCTAAGATTGCTAGGGTTTTAAGGTACCTCATCAAGAAAAAGGCCAAACAAATAGGAAATGCAAGATCAATTCATGCCAATTTAATCCTATAAGCTACATGCTATACAAGATGCAATGCAAGAAGAATCATTGTCCAACTCTTAAAGGCTAGGCAGAAATGAATTTTTGAAGATTGAATCAAAATAATGCCTTGAAATGAAATTAATTCCATTGAAAATTGTCAAAAGGCATCAAGATCAAAAAGGAAATTTGGTTTGAGAGTTGGACAATGTTTCTAAATGTTTTTAAATGTTACATGAATTTTTTTGTGATTTTTAGATACCTAAAAGTATTTTTAATTAATTAATTTTCATTAATTAATTAGAAATAAACTTTTAAATGATTTAAAAATATTTTTCAATGCAAAAAATAAAAATAAAAATATTTTTGTGTTCTGAAAATTAATAAAAGCTTGAATAAAAATTTTCAGAATTTTTGAACAATTTTTGCTATTTATAATAAAATATACAAAACAAATGAAATTAAATGAAATAAAATAGAATAAAATGAGAAGTAATCAGATCTGAGGGCTGGCATTCAAACTAGACGCGCGGGAGTTGACTGCGCGCGTGATCCAGTGGTCGAAATTCAAACTGACTAATCTTAATTAATTAATTTTAAATAAATGAGATTAGGGCTAAGTGAGGAATCTGGGCCATTGAAACGCGCGGGGGATTGACTAAGTCAGCCTAATCTACGCTCCACATTCAAACTTCATTTAATGACAGAATTAGGGCTAATGACTTTCAGACGGCCGGAACAGTGGTTCCGGTCGTCTTCTCCGACGAGCCATTTTCTTATCTCTCTCTCTAAGCATCTAAAACAACATCTTTCTGCCCAGAATCAAACCCCGCACATCACTGAATCAAAACCCCCAAACAAAAACCATTTTTCATTCATCAATCATGCAAATCGAAGCAAAACAAATTTAGGGCAGAAAGTTTCAGACAACTCATACATACTCAATATTCCACCATTTTCATTTTTAAACACATCATGATGATCAGGATAACATGTAGAACCAATTTAGAACAAGTAAATGAAGTTCTGGAAAATTTGTTCTTGATGGATACCTGAACTGAAGTCCTTCGAACTGGAGCTTTCTGAGCCTTTCTCTTATGCAAACTGACTCCCCTGGTCCCCCTGAGCTCAATGGAATGCTTCAAAGCTTTTGTTGATGGCTGATTTGGGAGATTGCAGAAGTTCTGTTCAAGGAGGGGTGATGATCGTGTTTTGGTTTCAGTGACTTTCAGGTTGTTTTAATGGTTGGTTTGTGATCAGTGAGTCATGTTGAGATCAATGGTGAAGTTTGTTTGTGTGTTTGAAGCTTGTGTGATGAGTTTCGAATGGTTTTGCATATGGGGTGGAAAATGAGAAGGCTGTCTTCTTGGAGCTTTCAGGCTTGTGTGTGTTATGCTTTTGCTTCCTTTTGATTTGTATAAACAAATGGGATTGGTTCAGAAAGTGGTTGTGGCATAGTGTGATTGGTATGGGCAAGTTGCCAAAATGTCAACTTGACTTGTACTTAAGGTATGGGCGATGGTGTAGCTAGCCTTTTTGCTTGTCTTGGCTCAGCTGAGTTTAGGGAGAACCATGGAATTGTTTATGAGATGAATCAGCAAGTGGATCAAGACTTATGAGATGTTTTGCAATTTTCACAAAGTTTGGCCCCTTTGGTAATTCTTGAGATTCAAGGCATCAAGATGCAATATTCCTTGGCCCATTCTGATCTTTAGAAGTCATGTGATCATGTTGTGAAGAGTTTGTACACTTTGGAAGCTTTTAGAACACTTGATCATACCATTTTGCAAAATGCCTCTTTGGTAGAAAACTTCAAATTATGTGATTTTGGCCAACTTTGACAAGCCATATCTTTTGATCCAAAATGAATTAGAACAAGTTCTTGTAATTTTTGAAAAGGGAATGATCCATTCTACAACTTTCATGACCAAAGTTTTCCCATTTGAAGCTTTTTTGAATCAAAAAGTAAGGGTTGAAAAAGTTTCCCAAAATGGCAATTTTCAAAACAAGTCAACTTTCCCAAAAAGTCAACTTTGCAAATGGCTTGAGATTCTTCAATTTTGTGAACTTCCCTCCTCTTATATGATCAAATAAAGATCATACACAATCAAAATGATGAAGAACACCCTTTGGTTGGGTCATTGGGGTCTTCAGATGCCCTGATTTTGCACTGACTTGCTCAAAAAGTCAACTCTTGATCAAATGACTTCCCCATTGAATTTCTTCATGTAAATTGATATGCATGATCCCTATACCATATAGAGACCAATAGAAACAAGAATGACCAAAAAATTTGGGGTTATGGCCTTTGAAACCAAAACCCTAATTTTAGGTCATCTGTGCAGTCAAACCTGGCTCTACTTCCATGCCAATCTCAGTTCTTGTGGTTCTTTGACATTCTTGACTTTGAGAGAATATAATATGATGCTTGAACATACATGGACCCCTTTGAAGTGATTGATGACCTTTGGAGTGGCTCAAATGGCTCATGGATTGCTCAGATCACAAACCCTAGATGCAGATGACTTTGAACCAATGCAGTGAATCAAAAATGTGGTATGAGATGCTATGATTGAGTTTATGCATATTAAGAGATCACAAGCCATGGTGTGAATGAGTGAGGGCAAATTTGGGGTGTTTACAGACGATCACCAGGAAAAGGAAAAGGGACCACGACGGGGACGGCCATCGGGTTAAAGACTAAATGAAATAATGATGAGGGACGGTCATCAAAGGTGAAGGACGATCACCTAGCAGGGGACGGCTGCTCTGAAAGGGATAAGATGAGGGACGGTCATCTAAGGTGAAGGACGATCACCTGGCAGGGTACGGCTGCCGAAAGTATCGCGACATAGGACGAATGCCGGATAAAAGGTCGACGACGGGGACGGCCATCGGATGAGCATGATGAAGGACGATCATCAAGAGGTGAAGGACGATCACCTAGCAGGGGACGGCTGCTCTCAAGATTTATCATGACATAGGACGAATGTCAGATAACAAGATCAACGATGGGGACGACCATCAGATAAAATGATGAAGGACGATCATCAAAAGGTGAAGGACGATCACCTGGCAGGGGACGGCTGCCGAAAGTATCGCGACATAGGACGAATGCCGGATAAAAGGTCGATGATGGGGACGACCATCGGATGAGCATGATGATGGACGATCATCAAGAGGTGAAGGACGATCACCTAGCAGGGGACGGCTGCTCTCAAGGTTTATCATGACATAGGACGAATGCCGGATAAAAGGGGTTCTAATGAATAGAGACTCCGCTGGGGAAAGGATGAGGGACGATCATCCAAAGGTGAAGGACGATCACCTGGCAGGGTACCGCTGCCGGAAGTATCATGACATAGGACGAATGTCAGATAGAAAAAGGTTGCTTTGCTGGCGACCTACTGGGGAATAGTAAACACGGACGAGTGTTTACATCCAAGAAATAAAAGGTATAAGTGTTTTGACGTTGTGTATAGATTAAAAATGCGGGCGAGCATCCCTTAGACCGTGATACGGACGAGTATCAGAAGAAACAAACGCTTGACGCACGTTCTGAGGTGATGATACGGACGAGTATCAACTGGTTAACAAAGAACACGGACGAGTATTGATTCTGAGGGGACTCTTCTGGGGAATGGTAGACACAGACGAGTGTCTAAATTCAAGAAGACATAAGTGTTTGACACGTGTATGGATTAAAGATGCGGACGAGCATCCTTAAGACTACGATACGGACGAGTATCGGGTAGAAACAAACGCTGACACGTGTTCAGAGATGATGATATGGACGAGTATCAACTGGTTAACAAGGAACACGGACTAGTGTCGAATCTGAGGGGATTTGAGTGATATATACAAGATACGGACGAGTATTTGTATGAGTGAAACAAGTATGAGTGGTGTACAGGAGAGTGTTTAAACTGCTGGGGAGAGTGACACAGACGAGTGTCAAAAGGTATATTATAAACAAGTATATGCTTTACAAAGTGTTCAGGCAACTGTGCTGGGAAAAGCGACACAGACGGGTGTCAGGGAATTTGTATAAAGATGTATCTGTGAGTGCAAAGGGGACGCTTTGGCTTTCTACTGGGGACATGACACGGACGGGATTCGGGAATATCTGTAATGTGTAAGTGGTTTGTTTGTAGAGAAAGCTCGGGTGACTTCACTGGGGAATCATGACACGGACGGGTGCCAAAAGGGAAAAGCGTGCATTTGTATTTGTGAGTGTAAGGTCAATGCTTTAGCTTTAGCTCTCTGCTGGGGATATGACACGGACGATTGTCAAGGAGTATCTGTATCTTTAAGGAAGGTGCCTTGGCTCTCTGCCGGGGAGTTTTGGGAAGTCTTCTGTATGTCGTTGATGGATTGTCAGTATTTACAAGTGTTCGCTTCAGAATCATGGCTTATGATTATGCAGTATGTTTGATTTTTTGCCGTAATGCTCCGTATTATACGGAATGCTACGCTTTGCGGGGAGAATATGATGCGAATGCTATGATTATACAAAGATACCGATCCGGAATTCGGATACCGTTGCCGCGAAGATCTCTGGTTGATCTGCTTGAAGTGGACATCCCAGCTGGGGATGAGATCACTGGTAGATCTAGCATATGGGACTCTGCTTGGGGGAATAGGTCACTGGTAGACCCATCCCTGTAATGAAGGACCCAGCTGGGGTTTGCAGAAGCTTCCTTCACCCTGTCGTGAGATCTTCAGGTATTGCTCTTCTGAATAGAGGTTGGACTCTGTGGGGGAGATGGTCCCCCGGCTTTTGCACTTGGCTGTGGAAGAATAGTAAATGGAAACTCGGTTGGGGAAGAAGAAAGACCATGGGAAGGTCTTCCTGGAGATTTCTGTAGGGGTCCTGCTGAGGATGATACTTGACAACTCAGTTGGGGGGAAAACCATCTCCGGTGCTAATTGGGAGATATACTGAGTAGATAATGATTTGCCAGCTTGCTGGGGTGAAGCTTTCATGCCCCATGTTGTGCTTTGAATACCTGCAATCCCGAAAATACAAAGAAGTGCACAAGTAATCCCGAGGTATCCCTTGCCGGGTTTCATCATAGGAGTTTAGACACTCCCGGGAGTAAACATATTTCCTGCAAGCACGTATTTTTTAGAAGAGAAGCATCTGTATTCATGCAATCAGTATCTTAAAGACATCGGACATTTTGCAAACGAAAATGGAACGTATAAGACGAAACATGACTGAAAATCTGATTTTATTAATTCGTGTGCCCTGAATTGGCAAGATACAGTCAAAGAAACAAATCCCCTAAAATGAGGAGATTGTCACAAATTGAGAAACAAAAGATGTTGGCAATGTTGACGAAGCTTTAAGGAACTTCCCTTGGCTATGACTCGTATGACTTTTGACGTTCTTCTCGTCTTGCTTTCTGAAGAAGGCTGATTCTGATCGACGTTTGATCCTTTCGAAGCTTACCAAGTTGTAAGTGATACAAACGAATTCAGAACGCAATTGTTCACTTATTCCCTTATTTTGCGTGGACCGCCCTTTCGGGTTTTCAATCCACCGGGATACCCATTTTTGCCTGAGCTGTCCAATGCGGCTTTTCAACTCAGCGGGTGTACATTTTTTGTTTATTTCCCTTATTTTTGCCCGAGTCTTTTATTCTGTTTTTGACTCGCCGGGATGCCCTATTTTTGCCTGGACTTACATTCTGTTTTTATGTCCAGCGGGTCATTTTCATGCGAAGTATTTTTTAACTGCATCTGAATTCACAAGGGACGTGAAGTCTTCACCATCCATAGTACTGAGCATGAGTGCTCCACCGGAGAAAACTTTCGTTACTACGAATGGTCCTTCATAGTTCGGAGTCCACTTGCCCCTGTGGTCTGTATGAGGAGGGAGGAGTCTTTTCAGCACAAGGTCTCCTACTTGGTATTCTCAGAGCCTGACTTTCTGATCGAAGGCTTTCTTCATTCTTTTCTGATATAACTGCCCGTGACAAATTGCAGCCAATCTCTTCTCTTCGATCAGACTCAGTTGTTCGTATCGGGACCGGACCCACTCAGCTTCGTTCAGCTTAACATCCATCAGTACCCGTAGAGAGGGTAATTCAACTTCAACAGGTAGGACTGCCTCCATACCATACACAAGCTGATATGGTGTTGCCCTAGTGGATGTTCTGATTGACGTGTGGTACCCATGCAAGGCAAACGGTAGCATTTCATGCCAGTCCTTATAGGTAACTACCATCTTTTACACAATCTTCTTGATATTCTTATTAGCTGCCTCGACAGCGCCATTCATCTTTGGCCTGTAAGGAGAATAATTGTGGTGTTGGATCTTGAAGTCCTGGCATAGCTCTGCCATCATTTTGTTGTTTAAGTTAGAACCATTATCAGTAATGATTCGCTCGGGAACTCCATACCGACAGATGATATCTCTCTTCAGAAATCGGGCTACCACTTGCCTTGTAACATTTGCATAGGAGGCTGCTTCGACCCACTTGGTAAAATAGTCAATGGCTACCAGGATGAATCTGTGGCCATTTGAAGCAGTCGGTTCAATCTTGCCAATCATATCAATGCCCCACATGGCAAAGGGCCAAGGTGAAGACATCACATTCAGAGGATTTGGAGGCACATGCACTTTATCCGCGTAAATCTGGCATTTTTGGCATTTTCTGGCGTAGGCACAACAGTCGGCATCCATTGTGATCCAGTAATAACCTGATCTTAGCAACTTCTTTGCCATGGCATGCCCTCCGACATGGGTACCAAAGGATCCTTCATGCACCTCGTGCATCAACAAGTCTGCTTTTGTTCTATCAATGCATCTGAGGAGTACCATATCAAAGTTTCTCTTGTACAGGGAACCATCAGTATTCAGGAAGAAACTACCAGCTAGCCTTCTTAATGTCTTCTTATCATTGGAAGATGCCCCAGGTGGGTATGTTTGATCCTCCAAGAAGCACTTAATGTCATGGTACCAAGGCTTATCATCTTTAGCAACATCTGCTGCAAACACATATGCTGGTTTGTCACGTCTGGACACTGAAATCTGAGGTACAAAGTTGGCAGCTTGAACTTTGATCATGGATGAAATGGTGGCAAGAGCATCTGCAAACTGATTCTCGTCCCGAGGGATATACTCAAGCTTGACCGTTGTAAAGAAAGTCAATAACCTCCTTGTATAATCCCTGTAAGTTATCAGATGATCCTGGTGCGTGTACCATTTGCCGTTGGTTTGATTAATTACCAGAGCTGAATCTCCGAACACAGTCAAAGTCTTGATTCTGAGGTCAATGGCTTCCTCGAGACCCATAATGCAAGCTTCGTATTCAGCTTCGTTGTTAGTGCAGTTAAAGGTGAGTTTTGCCGAGAAAGGCATGTGAACTCCCTTAGATGTAATGAGTACTGCACCAACACCACGACCATTCATATTAACAGCCCCATCAAACATCATAGTCCATTCTTCTTCTGGGTCAGGCCCTTCAGTGTGAACAGGCTCTTCATGATCTTTTGCTTTGATGAACATGATGTCTTCATCAGGGAAGTCAAATCTCATAGGCTGGTAATCATCAATGGGTTGCTCAGCAAGATAATCAGACAATACACTGCCCTTGATGGCTTTCTAAGATGTGTACTAGATGTCATATTCTGTGAGGATCATTTGCCATCTTGCAACCCGTCCGGTAAGTGCTGGCTTCTCAAAAATGTACTTAACTGGGTCCATCTTTGATATCAATAAAGTAGTGTGGGTCAACATATACTGTCTCAGTCGGCGAGCAGCCCACGCTAAAGCACAACAAGTTTTCTCGAGCAGTGAATAACGTTGTTCACAGTCGGTAAACTTTTTGCTCATGTAGTATATTGCATACTCTTTTCGACCAAACTCGTCATGCTGGCCCAGAACACACCCCATTGACTCTTCTAATACTGTCAAGTACATTATTAGTGGTCTTCCTTCAACTGGGGGCATAAGGATTGGAGGCTCTTGTAAGTATTCCTTGATCTTGTCAAATGCCCTCTGGCAGTCTTCGTTCCACCTGACCGTTTGTTCTTTTCTTAACAGCTTGAACAAAGGTTCACAGGTTGCTGTAAGGTGAGATATGAACCGTGAAATGTAGTTCAATCTACCTAAGAACCCCCGAACTTCATTCTTAGTCTTCGGTGCAGGCATTTCTTGAATGACTTTGACTTTATCAGGGTCAACTTCAATCCCTTTCTCACTTACAATAAATCCCAGCAACTTACCAGATCGCACCCCGAATGTGCACTTGTTGGGGTTCAGCTTCAATTGGTACTTCCTCAAACGCTTGAATAGTTTCAATAGATTTACCAGGTGGTCTTCTTCCGTGAGGGACTTGGCAATCATGTCATCCACATAACATTCAATTTCTTTATGGATCATGTCATGGAATAATGTTACCATAGCCCGTTGATACGTTGCACCAGCATTCTTCAGTCCGAATGGCATCACCTTATAACAGAACGTGCCCCAGGGTGTGATGAAAGTTGTCTTCTCCATGTCTTCAGGTGACATCTTGATCTGATTGTATCCTGAAAATCCGTCCATGAAGGAGAATACCGAGAACTGAGCCGTATTATCAACCAATACATCAATGTGAGGTAATGGGAAATCATCCTTTGGGCTGGCTCTGTTCAGATCTCGGTAGTCCACACACATTCTCACCTTGCCATCTTTCTTAGGCACAGGTACAATATTAGCAACCCACGGCGGGTAGCTAGTCACAGCAAGGAACCCGACGTCCCACTGCTTTTGTACCTCTTCTTTGATCTTCATTGCCATGTCTAGGTGAGTACGGCGCAGTTTCTGTTTAACCGGTGGGCAATCTTCTCTTAAAGGCAGCTTGTGCATGACAATATCGGTGTCCAACCCTGGCATATCCTGATAAGACCAAGCGAACACATCCACATATTCACGAAGCAGGTCAATCAGTTGCTCTTTTACTGAGTCTTGTAAGCAGGCCCCGATCTTAACCTCCTTCACGTCTTCATCTGTACCAAGATTAATCGTTTCGACCTCCTCCTGATGAGGAGTGATAACCTTCTCCTCTTTCCTTAACAACCTGGCTAGCTCTTCAGGAAGCTCATAATCCTCTTCAACCCCTTCATTAGCTTGATTGATTGGATTGTCAAAGTCATACGAAGTCATAGCTGTGCTGTTGTCGGTGCAGTCTGAAAGGCACTCTCTGCAAGGGTTTAGATTGTTCATTTTAGTGATTGATTTTAATCTTTGTTTAGAAAAAGTGAAATAAAGTTATCATTTTGGAAAACATTGCCATTTTATTTTTTGTACAAAAAGAAAAATGAAAAACAGTGAGTGGAAAAGGAAAAGACTCATTTGCAAAAGATGTCCGATATTCATTGATTGATCTGTTTGCACAAAATTACAAAGATGGCCCGATTACAAAATGAGTCTTGTCATCTTGGGCAAGATGCAAGACTTGATGCATGCTTAAAAATACAGGAAATAATAATTACTCTGCAGGAGTAACCCTTATAATTTCCTGGGAACACCAGTTTGAGATACGACTCCCCGGGATCCTTGGACGTATCCAGCTCTCCAGGTTGCGGTCATCTTCCGACTCATCTTCCAAGTTGTTCACTGCATCCGGGGTGAGCATTCCCCCACTGACAAAGTTGGGCTTCTTGGCAGCCTCTGATTGATCTTGTTGAGTTGGTTTGTAACCCAACCCAAATCTGTCCTCCTTCTTCTCCACGGGCAGCAACTTGCCCCAGCCTTGGGCAGTCCCCTCTTCAACAACCTTCCTGGCTTGCTGATAAGACGTCATGGAGGTTACCAGTACAGCAGATGCTTCATTTATGTTCAGAGCCTCAAATCCCTGGCTCATGGTTTCATGGATTTCTCCATCCATCTCAATATACTTGTACATAGCCAGATGGCTAACAAAGATATCTTCTTCACCACAGATGGTGATGATCTGGCCTTCCCACTCGAATTTCAGCTTCTGGTGAAGGGTAGACGTAACTGCGCCAGCGGCATGGATCCAAGGTCTACCCAACAAACAGCAGTAGGCCGGCTGAATGTCCATCACATAGAAGGTAATTTTAAAAGTCTGTGGGCCAATCATCACAGGCAGATCAATCTCTCCTAGCACTGATCTTTTAGAGCCATCAAATGCTCTTACCACCAGATTACTCGGACACAATGCCAAGCCATCATACTCCAGCTTCACCAAGGCTTTCTTTGGTAGAACATTGAGTGAAGATACAGTGTCCACCAGTACATGGGATAGAACAACACCCTTGCATTCTAGAGTGATGTGTAAAGCCTTGTTGTGGTTGCGTCCCTCGGTTGTTAAGTCATCATTGGTAAAGCCCAGCCCATGACTGGTGTTGACATTTGCTACCACGGTTTCCAGCTGATTAACAGTGATCTCTTCTGGCACATATGCTGCGTGCAAGACTTTCAGTAATGCATTCCTATGAGCTTCTGAGCACATCAGCAGGGATAATATGGAGATCTTTGAGGGAGTTTGGTGAAGATGATCCACCACCTTGTAATCACTTCTCTTTATAATTCTCATAAACTCGTCTACATCTTGCTCAAAAGATGTCTTCTGAGTTTCTTTGACAGTTGGCTCTTCAACTACCACACTCTTTCCTTTTGCTTTGGCAGCAGCTTCTGCCTCGGCGTTAGGTCTTTGCAATTGTGAGGCAAAAAGGCGTCCGCTTCTGGTGAAGCCTCCGCCTCCCCCAACATTATCAATCTGTGGAGAAGAAGTTGAAGAGTCCAAAGTGATTTTCTCTCCGTTGCAGTAGAGGTCAGAGCCATAATGCCAAGGTATGGCATTACTGCTTTCATATGGAACGGGTCCAGGCACCGTGATGGTAACTGGACTGACTGCTGCAAAGGAGGGTACTGAGATGGTGTGCGGATCGTAGTAAATGGTGACCGGTGACCTGACAGGAGATGCCACTGTTTGTTGTTGAAAGTTGTTGTTTGGAGGAACATATGCTGGATCATAATAAATGGTGATTGCTGAGATATCTTCATCAATTTCTGTTGGCGTTGTAGAAGATTCTGCTGAATGAAGGGGTGCTGATGTTGTAGAAGAAATGGTTGTTGACATCTGGCTTGTTGAAGTGATGGACGGAGCCGTTGTTGATGATATCGATGAATTGGTCGGAATGATTGTTGTTGCAGTTGTAGAAGAGTCAGGAATTGTTGTCAGCGGGATTGCTGGATTTGTAGGCGCTGATGTTGTGATCTGAAGTATACCACTTTTGATAAGACCATCTATGCCGCTTCTCAAGTTATCACACCCGTTGACCGAAATGTTACAATAACCACAACCGAGCTCACACCCGGGGAACATCTGGCATTCTAGAAGCTGAGCTTTAATTTCTACCAGAGGTGTCCAAATCTGTCCAACACTGGTGATTAAGAAAGATGGCTTATCTTCCTCAATAGCATTAATTCTTGGTCCTCCATGATTGGGCATGGGATTCTTGTTGACATTTGGAGGGGGTGCAAAGTTGAGGGCTTTGGAATCCACCAGATCCTGCACCTTCATTTGTAAAGCCCTGCATTTCTCCGTACTGTGGCCAAGTGCATTGGAGTGAAAAGCACATCTGGCGTTGGCGTCATAATTTCTAGGAAGACTGGAAGGATCTGGTGGTGCCAATGTCCTTAGCTCAACCAAGTTGAGTTTCAGGAGTTGTGGCAATAAAGCGACATAAGGCATAGGGATAGGGTCAATCACCCTATTTGCCTGTGATGGTCTTTGTTGAAAGGGTCTTTGTTGTTGATTGCTGTTGTTGTTGTTGTTGTAGTTTCTCTGTGGTGGATACTGAACTTGTTGTTGGTAATGTGGTTGTTGTTGTGGTTGATAAACTGGTTGCTGAGGAATCGGAGCTGGAATAGTGACAGCTGCCACTGACCTATGAACATACTGAGGTCTGCCCCTGTTGGCATGAATAACATTAGTCTCACCAGTTCTTCTAGGTCCCACAAAAGGCTTCCTAGGATTGCTTGACGAACTTGCACCATTATCAGTAATTTTTCCCATCTTCAGAAGGCTTTCAATTCTTTCTCCAGCTATGACTACGTCAGCGAAGCTGGTGGAAGAAAAGGCAGCTAGCTTATCAATATATGTTCCTTGCAGAGTGTTCATAAACATGTCGGCCATTTCTATTTCCGACATGGGTGGCTGGACAGCAGCAGCAAGCTGTCTCCACCTCTGGGCATATTCCCTGAAGCTTTCTCTGGAGGATTGAGACATTCCCATCAAGAGGGTCCTGTTAGGAGCCATGTCCAGGTTGTATTGGTACTGCCTGATGAAGGCTTCAGCTAGGTCCTTCCAGCATCTGATTGTAGCTCTGGTCAAGTGAGAGTACCACTCCCTTGAAGCCCCAGTTAAACTATCTTCAAAGTAAAACATCCACAGTTTTTCATCCATGGTGTATGCTTTAAGTCTCCCCAGAAAGGACTGCAGGTGAGTTCGTGGACAGGAAGTTCCATTGTACTTCTCGAAGCACGGGGGTTTAAACTTGTGGGGAATTCTTACCCCGTCTACTAAGCCCATATCCATGACATCAAAACCCAGGGAATTTTGAGACTCTAGAGATCTCAATTTCTCAGCAATCTCATCAAGCCTCCTATCATAGGCTTCATCCCCAGCTCCCATCATAGTGAACTGCTCTTCTTGGGGGTCTTCTTGTAAGACTCTTCCTCCAGTAGTATTTCCTTGCACAATACCCGGGATGTTGACTTCCGGATGCAGATGAGGCCCATATACTGGTGGGTTAATATGAGGCTGACCCCTCTCATTGTTACTTGTTCCTCCAGTTCCCAGAGGAGGCTCTTCCGGGGTTTGCCTTTCTACCAACGCCCTCAATCTCTCTTGGCTTTGGGCCAAGCCATTCATTACTTCCATGAACTGGGTCATTTGGTTTCTCATCTCCAGTCTTTCATCAACCATCTGGGTCCTGACCTCCATCAGCTCTTGCTGTACTTGATCCATCTGGATACCAGGAAGGTTGTTGCGAGTAGGATATCTGTGTGGACGGTTGAGAGGGAACACCCGACGGCGAGCAATAATTCCTGAACCACAACAGAGTTAGTAACAAACAAAAGAAAAACCTATAAAACAAAACAAAAGTTAGTATGCAATGCAGTATGCTTATTTGTTTCTAAGGTATCCGGCTTGGTACTTGGTTTTGACCTTTCCAGACCCTGAGGAAGATGCTTTGATGTTGCTTGAGAGAGAGAGACTTAATGAAACAAACTGACAAATACATTACAAAGGGTGGATCATACATAGTTTGTTTTTTACAACACATCCCCCTGAGGGGTCAAAATACAACATAAAAAGAAAAGTACATGAAATGATGAAATGGAAATAGCAACAAACAAAGTGATCAAACATCTAAGCCAAACTCATCCTCCTTAACCTCCTTCAGAAGTGCTTCAGTTACAGGACCAGCCGGATGCTCTGTAATGCTTCTGATAAGAAGGTTCCTGGTGGTAATAGCAGTGGTCAGCTTCTTGTGTCTGTCTTGGTCTTTTGACCTCTTCACACCAGCCCTAAGCTTCAATTCTGAAATTTCCTTCTGGGCTTCCAGTAAAGCTTCCTATTGCTTCTTTTCATTTGCCTCCAACTGCTCAATTCTGGCCTGAGTTCTCTTATCTTCTTGAGTGCGAGCTTCAGTGATTCTGACCCACCTAGCTTGACTTTCTTTCAGATAGAGATCAGTCCTAGCCTTCTGAAACTGGGCCTCTTTACAGGCATTCTTCAAAATCTGCTCTCTAGCTCTTGATTTCTTGATGTAGTCCTCTGCTTTCTCAATCCTGGCTAGATGCTCCACCTTTTGCTTTTCTAACCTCTCAATGTCTAGACGACCATCACTCCTTTCCCAGAGGGTCTTCTTCAGAGCTTGAGACAGATTCTCATTCCTCTCCTTTAGTTTCTCAAATTCCTCCAGGCTGACAGTGGCTGGAGGTGGTGCTGTGGATGGTCCAGGTGCATCCTCAATGGTGAAAGGAATCCCAGAAATCTGAGCCCTAGCATGGGACCATTCATAATACTGAGCTGAAGCCACATTATTGAATTTCCCAAGAATGGCCATCCCTTTGGTCTGGATGTTGTCCCAAGCCCAAAATGCTTGCCTGACAACAGCTAGATTAGGTTTTATCTCACAATACAGGGTTTCAGCCAAGTCTTGCACTCTAGGAGGGTGAACCAAAGCATAGCCTAACTGTCTCTTAAACAACAAAGGGTTGTAGTTGATGCAACCCTTCACTCCTATCAGAGGTACATTGGGGAACTGCCCACAGCTAGTAATTATGTCCCTGCCTTTGGTGCTCTGGGTACACCACCTGATGTCATTTGAAGTTAGAGCAGTAAGTCTCTTAGCCCAATTCTTCTGTTGGTGAGGGTTCAGGAAAGCATCAGTCTTGGGCAAGTGTTTGAGCAGCCAGGTATGAAATAGAGGAGCACATCACCTCACCAACCTCCCTCTCTGCTTCTCATTCCTTTGGTGAACAGAATAATAGAAATCTCCCAGCAAGGTGGGTACTGGGTTCCTCAAAAGGAAGAGATGAATAGCATTCTTGCTGATAAACTTGGGCTCATCTGCAAATAGTATAACCCCATATATACTGAGGGCTAACAATGCACAGACTGCCTTCCATCCTCCCAAGGAGGCCTTCAGGATGGCCTGAGAAGTGGGAAAGTCCAAGTGTAGACCAGGAATTCCAGCCTTTGTAGACATGTTCTGCTCAATCAGAATAGTGTAAACACCCCAAATTTGCCCTCACCCATTCACACCATGGCTTGTGATCATCTCATATGCATAAACACCATCATATCATCTCATAGTACATTTTGATTCACTGGATAGTTTCTAAGGCATCTGCACCTAGGGTTTGTGATCTGAGCAACCTCAAGGCTTCTTGAGCCATTTCAAAGGCTACCAATCAACTCAAAGGGGTCCATGTGTGTATTTATATCATATTCCATCTCCTCAAAGTCAAAATTGCAGAGGAATCACAAGAGCTAGGGTTTGAGTGGATGCAGAGCCAGGCTAGACTGCACAGTTGACTGAAAATTAGGGTTTTGGTTTCAGAGGCCATAACTCCAATTTTTTTGGTCATTCTTGTTTCCATTGATCTCTATATGGTATAGGGAGTATGCATATCAATTTTCATGAAGAAATTCCATGGGGAAGTCATCTGATCAAGGGTTGACTTTTCAGACAAGTCAGTGTAAAATCAGGGCATCTGAGGCCCCCAATGACCCAACCAATGGTTGATCTTCATCATTTTGAGTGTATATGATCTTTATTTGATCATGGAGGAAGGTTGAAGTTCATAGAAATCAAGAATTTAGGGTTTTTGCAAATGTTGACTTTTTGGGCATAGTTGACTTTTCAAGAATGCTTCATTTTAGGTCATTTTTCAAGTCATGATTCTTGATCCAAAAATGCTTCAAATGGAAAAACTTTGGTCATGAAAGTTGTAGATCTCATCTTTCCCTTTTCAAAAAGTACAAGGACATGATCAAACTCTTCTTGGATCAAAAGTTATGGCAATGCAAAGTTGGCAAAAATCACTTATTTTCAAGATATGCACCAAGTGTGAAAATTGCAAAATCATGTGCTAAGTCAAATTGCAACTTCTAATTGGTATCAAACCAGCACATAAACATTCTCTAAGGCCCAAAATCAGATTTGAACCAAAGATCACATGTGTTTAGTTCATGTAACAAGGCATTTTTCATGAGATTTCAAAAAGGCCACAAGTTGCAAAACTCATGATCACATCTCACCAACTTGAGGCATTGGCTGCTGAACCAAGCTAGCTTCATACACACACCATGCTGCGCAGCCCCTAGGCTTTGTACCAAGCTAGCACTTCACCATACCTCTCTTACACAATTTTTGACTTTTTGCAAAAGGCAACTTACCAATCAATAAAGCACATGTCCAATCAACTGACCAATGAGAGAGAGTTATGTGGACAATTTGCAAGCCATTTCATGTACAAGGCAAGGCTGAAGCTCATTCATTCATGACATTCACAAAAACTTACCAAGTTGCAACTTCCTTCGAATCTGCCTACACAGCTTGCAAACATTCAAACCCTCTTCACCATTCAACTCACCTTGCTCCATAGACCACCCAGCACCAAGAACCCAAGCTTGAAACAGCCTGAACATCTCACTGCCATCTCTCACTTCATTTTGCAGTTTCAATCGAATCTCCTTCCACAAACCACAAACACACCAACAAACACTCCAGACCTTCTCCATTCATCCTCAGGATCACAAACCATCATTCACAATGGCCTGAAACCTCCAGAAACTCCATTGCCATTTCTGACCAAGCTTGAGCAGGAGCTTTCGAATCTCACTATCCAGCCAACTTAAACTCTTTTTGAGCATTCAAGCATCTTCTGGGGATCAAGTGGAGTGGATTGCACAAGGAGAAGTGGCCAGAAAGTTCTCAAACTGAAAGCTCCAAATCTCAGGTAGCTCGAAAATTATTTTTCCAGAAATCATTTTTCTTGTTACAAACTTGTTCTATGTGATTCACTGATCATCCTGATGTTCTTAGTTTTTGAAATGGCTTTGTTTTGAGTATTTAATTTGTCTCTGAAGCTTGCGTGCCCTAGAACTTGTTCTCTTCGATTCAGCTTGTTTAGGAAGAATAAATTTGTTTTGAGAGAGGGGTTTGATTCGTGAGAGGTTGGAGATCATTTCCCAATTCATAGATTTTGTTTTTGTTACGTTTTGAGGGAGTTGGTGAGTTTCCCGGTGAGGTGCTGGCCGGAGAAGACGACCGGAAGTCTTCTCCGGCCACCTGAGTCATTAAACCCTAATCTCAGGTCATTAACTCTAGTTTGAATTTGAGCCATGGATGTGCGTTGACCTGTTGACTTCCCTCTCTTTTGGATGGCCCAGATCATTTCATTTGCCCTAATCTCTCTCATTAGCTTTAATTAATTCGTAATTTAATTAATTAAGTCAGGTGCAATCCACACCCTCCATTCACGCGCCAGTCAACACATTTGAACTCAGGCTCCATCCTGGCCATCCATCCTGATTACTTTTATTTTATTTGATTTTTAATTCATTTTATTTCAATTAACTTGCATAATTATTTTAAAATAGCAAAAAATACATAAAAATTATGAAACTTTTTCCTCTGAGTTTTAATAATTTTTATGACACAAAAATATTTTTATTTTATTTTTCATCATTAAAAAAGTATTTTTAAATATTTAAAAGATTATTTTTAATTGATTAATGGGAATTAATTAATTAAAAATACTTTTAGGTATTTAAAAATTACAAAAAAATTCATGAAATGTTCTAAGACATTTAGAAACATTGTCCAACCTTAAAACCAAATTTCTTTTTTGATCTTGATGCATTTTAAGAATTTTTCATTGAATTAAATCATATTTTGTGCATTATTTTGATCATGGATTCAAAAATTCATTTCTGCCTATTGGAGAAGGTTTGGACATTGGTTCTTTTTGCTTTGTTTGGTGTTTAGCATATAGTTTCTAAGATAAATTGGTCATGATTTGATCTTGCATTTTCCAATTGTTTGACATTTCTTTTGTTAAGAACCTTAAAAAACCCTAATAACTTGTAAAAATCATATCTTGAGTTTGGTTGAGAGTTGAGAGTTCCCCTTTGGACAGTGGTTCATTATAGGTTTAGGGTTTCTTTGGGTACCATTTTCCATTTTTTTATCTTAGGATTTGTTTCTGTTTTGGGTTTTTGTTTGATGTTTGATCCATGAACCCTAATTTGGGCTTTCTTTTGCATCCTTCTTGCATTCTCTTGCATAACTTGACTTGTCATTGCATTTTGTGCATTCTTGTGATTCATTTGACATCTTAAGACATGTAGGAAGCATGTTTGATCATTGCATTACATATTTGCCATGTCATTTGTCTTGTATGCTTCATAACTTTCCATGCTTGTTCATGCTCCTTAACTTGCATCATTTGCATCCATGATCTTGTATGAACATCCCCATGTCTTGCCTCATGTTTGCAGCACCTCATAACATCATAATCATCATCAACATGCTTCTGGTTTTGCTTAGCATCATACCATTTCATCTCATCTTGCATTGCATTGCATTTCTTTCTAACATTTCAGGTGGTAAGTAAACTTGAGAGGTGGATTTGCCTTCACTTCTCATAACTTTTCTTTTCATCTCTCTTGCATCCATTGCTGCATTTTTATGTGTGTTTGAGTTTGAGCTTGCTCATTCTTGTTCCTCCCACTTTCTTTCTTCAAGTGACTTGACTTCTTGAATGAAGCAAGTTACTTTGTTTCTCTTGATCCTTTCATCTGCATCCTGGTGGTTCTCTTTGAAGATTGCTCTTGAAAACCTCACAAACCTTAGGAACAACCAAGCATGACAATGATTAGGGTTTTGATTAGTCTCCCCATAGTTTTACCTTTGTGTCTCTCTTTGAGTCTTCTCTTCTCATCTCATAATCAGGGACTAAACCCTAAAGGCTTTAAGGCTTTGTGATTAAGCTTATGCCTGCATCCTTCTCTTAGGATGGAGTGTATAACTTTAATCCTAAGTGTTAAACCCTTAAGGTGTTTAAATCTCTTAATCAATCCACTTAATAATCATCAAGACACACTTGTAACTTGGGCCTTGCATTAGGGTTCTAATTCTTCCTTAATTGGTTAAGAAGGACTAACCCTAGTGTTAATGGACAAGTCCCCCTCAAGTTGTCTTACAAACCATAAAACTCACTTCATCACCATATCATTAATCTAAAATCCACTTAATCAAAGGCTTGTTTTGTCATGGGTTTAATCCCTAATCATGGATTAAGTTGAGGAGTTTTCCTCAGCTTAAACATTCTCATCTATTATCCTTCTTTTAGGATGGTGTAATGGGTCTGTTTAATCCATGATTATGGCTTAACCTCATTACTCAACACTAAACAAAAACCCAAAAACATCTAAATAATCACAAGTAGGTTAATGATCTTAACCCTACATCAAAGGTGATTAAGTGTGAGAATCTGACTTCACACTTAAGGTAAATCTCATTACCCCTAATCAGAGGGAAGATGTGATGAGTTTATTAAATCCATTGGTTTAGGCTTAAGCTCATTATCTTATGACAAACTTTCAAAAGCAATAAAAGACTGAAAACTCAAAAACAAACAATAATCGTCTCCTTCGGGATTCTTTTCTCATCATACTCACTCACAAACGAGAACTCGCTTCTTCCGTCTAATGCAAGACAGTTTGCACCTGAGCCAGACAGGTCATACACTTGAGCATAGGCAAGTAAGCAGTTCATAAGTCAATTCATCTTTCAGTCTCTTTGGGTCGAACTACGGTGTTCTGACTTCCTCATTGCACGAGAGGATACGTAGGCATAACTTAACAGTTATCGAAAAAAAGTCTCTGTATATTCCCCCTCCTTCCAGCATTATTCTTTGAGCCTCATTATCATGAGCAATTCATTCTCATTCTTTCACAGACACATCATTTATACACTTCACACTTTTTTTCAGCACTGACACCTGTACATCTCTTCCAGCTATTTTATACACAAGTTGCACTGACACTACCCCTTTAAAACACAAATCTTTTAAGCGTGGATCCCGTCGAGTACGGCGGACAATCTGGGTGCTAATACCTTCCCAGGTTGTAACCAACCCCCTTTCTCAGTCTCTCTGGTTCGCAACCGTCTTATCCATCTTTTTCTAGGTCTATGCAGCATTGCCTTTCCTCCGGGATAAAAATGCCTAGCTGGCGACTCTTTTCATCTCCAGTGAGTTCACGGCTGTGTGTTCTCATTATCCCCCTCGCCGACCGTTCGCGTCTGTACCTTCATCTGATCCATTCCCATTTATCGGGAGCGACAAATAGGTTCCAAATACAGTGCCTTTGCCACTTCTTCATTGCTAGGAGAAGCCATCTCTGGGTTGAAGGGGATACCACCCCTGATAGGCACTCCAATCAGTGATAAAACTCCTCCAACAGGGGTCCCAACTGAAAATTCTGGAAAGTGAAGCATCTCAAAGGAGGATCATAGAACTGTAGGCAAGTGTGGATCAAGCTCCTCTGAGAAGGGTCTAGGTCCATAACCATATCAAGGATGCCTCCATAATGCTCTCTGAATAATGGGATATGGTCTGGAGTAATGAATGCCTGGACCTGCCTGATGCCAGCCAGCACAGGCTCAAAGAAATGGTATGAGATGTTGCTCTTCTTGGGTGCCATGACTGCTGATGAAGAGCTGAGAAAAATGATGATGATGAAGACTGATACTAGAAGTGAGCCACTGATAGGCTGAGGATGGTGATGGAGGTAGCTGAAGCAGGCTGAAGCAGATAGCTGATGAACAAGGGTCTATGCAGATGAAGGGGTCAAAACCAAGCCAAATGTAATATGGATACCCTGAAAAATAAATAAGCAAATGTTAAATGATGCAATGATGATGTATGCAAATGATATGCAAGGGTTTGTGATCAAGCTGGATCTGATTACTGTCTTGATATAAGTCCATGTATGTTTAAGAAGTCCAGATGGAGGTTTAAAAGTCTAGTAACCAAGGTGGGGGACTCAAATAAAGAGTCACATATCCTGGGTTAAATCACAATAACTGTCCAAAGTGAAGCATTCTTAAAAACAAGTACCAGGGTATGATGTGGCCAAGGGTTCCTGCAAACCTGTAAACAGCCCAACCCCCTCACAGGTGATGTTCTAAAACAAGGATCCTCAGACTTGGATCAGTTATGAGAAGTGTAAACATTTCTAACCCGGAGGTACATTGTTTACAATAACCATAAAAGATCCTCCTCTAATTCACCTCAGTTTCTGAAGGTCATAGTAAAGGTCATCTAGACTTAGAAGGCTTCCCAGATAGCCCTAGCACTACAGGAGATCTGTAGCACAGAGTTCTCAAGAAGAAACCCATATCTGAACCGTGTTTCATATTCCCGCACCAGACCGAAATGGAATGGGAAAGAACATGAACCACTCTAGCCTAGGTGTCACTCAGGTCCCAGGAATAGGACCTTATCTCTCAATAGAACCCCACCCACCAAAGCAAAACCAGATCCAGCCAGATGACAATATGATAGTATGATATATAAAGCTGTAAAGAAAGCAATAAATAACTGTACATAAAGCAGTACATAAAGCAACTATATAAACACAATTAGCACATAACACCCCAGTAAACACAAATCAAACAAGCGCTAGGAGGAACCCACAAAAAGAACCAGAAGCCCTGGTTACAGTATAAGTAGTCCCCAGCAGAGTCGCCAAGCTGTCGCTCCCACCAAAATGACAACCAGGGTCAGATGGGGTACAAACGCGAACGGTCGGCGAAGGAGGAATAAGAACACACAGGGGTGAACTCAGAAAGATAAGAGTCGCCAGCTAGGCATTTTTATCCCGGAGGAAAGGTAATGCTGCATAAACCTAGAAAGATATGGATAAGACGGTTGCGAAAAGAGAGACTGAGAAAGGGGGTTGGTTACAACCTGGGAAGGTATTAGCACCCAGATTGTCCGCCGTACTCGACGGGATCCACGCTTGAAAGGTTTGTGTTTTAAAGGGGTAGTGTCAGTGCAATTTGTGTATCAGAGCTGGAAAAGAATGCAAGTGTCAGTGTAAAGAAAAGTGAAGTGTACAAGTGAAGTGTCAGTGTAAGAACAAGAGTGAAATGCTCAAGACTATGAGGCTTAAAGAATAAAGCTGAAAGAGGGGGGGATATACAGAGACTTTTGTTCGATAACTGTTACGTTATGCCTAAGTATCCTCTCGTGCAATGAGGAAGTCAGAACACCGTAGTTCGACCCAAAGAGACTGAAAGGTGAATTGACTTGTGAATTGCTTACTTGTCTATGCTCAAGTGTATGACCTGTCTGGCTCAGGTGCAAACTGTCTTGCATTAGACGGAAGAAGCAAGTTCTCGTTTGTGAGTGAATGAGATGAGAAAAGAATCCCGGAGGAGACGATTATTGTTTGTTTTTGAGTTTTCAGTCTTTTATTGCCTTTTGAAAGTTTGTCATAGATTAATGAGCTTAAGCCTAAACCAATGGATTAGTAAACTCATCACATCTTCCCTCTGATTAGGGGTAATGAGCATACCTTAAGTGTGAAGTCAGCATCTCACACTTAATCACCATGGTGTAGGATTAAGATCATTAACCTACTTGTGATTATTTAGATGTTTTTTGTTGTTTTTGTTTAGTGTTGAGTAATGAGATTAAGCCATAATCAGGGATTAAACAGACTCATTACACCATCCAATAGAAGGATAATAGATGAGAATGTTTAAGCTGAGGAAAGCTCCTCAACTTAATCCATGATTAGGGATTAACCTCATGACAAAACAAAGCCTTTATTAAATGGATTTTAGTTAATGATAAAATGAAGAAGTGAGTTTTATGGTTTGTAAGACAACTTGAGAGGGACTTGTCCATTAACACTAGGGTTAGTCCTTCTTAACCAATTAAGGAAGAATTAGAACCCTAATGCAAGGCCCAAGTTACAAGCTTGATGTCTTAGTGGTTATTAGGTGGATTGATTAAAGGATTTAAACACATTAAGGGTTTAACACTTAGGATTAAAGTTATACACTCCATCCTAAGAGAAGGATGCAGGCATAAGCTTAATCACAAAGCCTTAAAGCCTTTAGGGTTTAGTCCCTGATTATGAGATGAGAATAGAAGACTCAAAGAGACACAAAGGTAAAAGTCTAAAGGGGACTAAACAATCCTAAAATGTTATCATGCTTGGAAGTCCTAGGGTTTGTGAGGCTTAAGAGGAGAAAACTTCAAGGAAGCCACCAAGGAGAAGCAAGATAGAAAAGGGATGAAATGAGAAGAGAAAAGAGGGAAGAGAGGCACAAGTGAGCAAGCTCACTCAAAGACAAGTAAAAATTCAGCAAGGATGCAAAATGATGAGGTGAGAAGAGGTAGGAGGTGAAGGCAAATCCACCTCCCAAACAAACTTACCATTAACCTGAAAAGTTAGTACAAGATGCATAAAGGAAGAAATGAGATGAAACAATGCATATGGATGGGCTAAGGCCAAAGTCAGAATCATACACATGATGCAAATGATGTAAAGGGATGATGCAAACACATGTCAAGAGCTGTGGATGATCACACAAAGATGAGGATGCAAATGAAACATGCTTTGAACCATGAAAGTTCATGAAAGTTTATGAAATGATATGAATGCAAAACATGGAAAATGAAAGATGCAATGATCACACATGATTCTAATATGTCCTAAGATGTGTTATGAATCAAATGGATGCACAAAATGTCATGGCAAGTCATGGTATGCAAGCAAATGGAAGATGGATGCAAAAGAAAGCATGAATTAGGGTTATATGCAACATACAAAGCAAAAATCCAAAACCAGAAGCAAATGATATGATAAAAATTTAAAAATGCAATCAAAGAAACCTTAGACCTATACAAACTCACTGCCCAAAGGAGGGGATCCAACTCTTATCCTAATGAGAGTTATGAATTTTCTAAGATTGCTAGGGTTTTAAGGTACCTCATCAAGAAAAATGCCAAACAAATAGGAAATGCAAAATCAAATCATGCCAATTTTATCCTATAAACTACATGTTATGCAAGATGCAATGCAAGAAGAATCATTATCCAACTCTCAATGGTTAGGCAAAAATGAATTTTTGAAGTTTGAACCAAAATATTGCCTTGAAATGAAATTAATTCCATTGAAAATCATCAAAAGGGGTCAAGAACAAAAAAGAAATTTGGTTTGAGAGTTGGACAATGTTTCTAAATGTTTTTAAATGTTTCATAAATTTTTTTGTGATTTTTAAATACCTAAAAGTATTTTTAATTAATTAATTTTCATTAATTAATTAAAAATAAACTTTTAAATGATTTAAAAATAATTTTTGATGCAAAAAATAAAAATAAAAATATTTTTGTGTTCTGAAAAATAATGAAAATCTTGACAAAATTTTTCATTATTTTTAAACATTTTTTGCTATTTTAAATTAAATGTAGAAAATAAATCAAATAAAATGAAAATAAAATTGAATTAATGGGAAAGTCAGCGCATCCTGAGGCTGAGATTCAAACTGGGAGTGGAGGGAAAGACTAGCGCGCGCATCTGGACGGCCTGAATTCAAACTTGCTTAATTATGATTAAGCCCTAATCAGAAACCCTAAACACTTTCAGATGACCGGAACAGTGTTCCGGTCATCTTCTCTGGCAGGCCAAAATCTCTATCTCTCTTAATACGCATCAAATCCTCACAAAACTCTCCAGAATCAAACTATGAACAACACTAAACATAAACCCTAACTCAAACAACATTTATTTTTCGTGAATCAGAGGAATCAAGCAAAAACAATTTTACGGGCAAACTTTCAGATCATCATAACATGCTTGTTTCTGGCTCATTTTCAAAAATAAATAGATCCCTATGATCAGGGTAACATGTAGAACAACATTCTAACAAGAAAACAAGGTTCTGGAAAATTTGTTCATCATGTTACCTGAGGTTGAGCTTTCAATCCAGGAGCTTTCTGTCTACTTCTCTGGCTCAAATAAGTCCCAATGATCCCCCTTAGAAGCTTCTAACCCTTAGCTGGAGTTTATATGGCCTTTAGAGAGAGTTGGAAGAAGCTCAGGCCAAGGGAGTGTGAAAATCGTATTTGTGATGTGGGAGGTTTCAGGCTAAAACAATGGTTGGGAAATGATCAGAGGATCGTGGTGAGATGTTTTGAGAAGTTTGTTTGTGTGTTTGAAGGCTGTATGATGAATTTCGAAAGAAGTTGCATAAGAGGTGAGTTTCTTGAACTATGGCTTATGATCTGATTCAGGCTTGAGTGTGTTGTGTGTTATGCTGGCTTTGGTCCACTTATCACAACTAGAGAGGTCAGAGGAGTTGGTGTGGACTGTTGTGATTGGTATGGCTCAAGTTGCAAAAAGTCGAGCAAGTTGTACTTGGAGGTATGGGCAAGTGGCAGGCTAAGATAGGGGCATGGCTATGCGCAACAAGGATCAAGGAGTGTCATGAAATCAGATTTTGTGAGCTGGCTCAAGTGGATGAAGGGTTATGGATCATTTTGCAATTTTGTCCAACTTTGGCCCCTTTAGTAATTCTTGAAGTTTAAGGCATGGAACTTAAGAAATTCTTGGGCCAATCTGAAGTTTAAGTCATGTATGATGTTTGTGTAAAGTTTAGACATCAATTAGAAGTCACAAATTGCCTTGGTACAAGAATTTGCAAGTTTCCCTCTTTGGTGCATAACTTGAAATTATGTGATTTTGGCCAACTTCGACAAGCCATAACTTTTGATACAAAATGAATTAGAATGAGCTCTTGTACTTTTTGAAAAGGGGATGATCCATTCTACAACTTTCATGACCAAAGTTTTCCCATTTGAGGAATTTTTGAATCAAAAAAGCAAGGGTTGAAAAAGTTTCCCAAAATGGCAATTTTCCATTACAAGTCATTTTCCCAAAAAGTCAACTTTGCAAATGGCTTGAAATTCTTCAATTTTGTGAACTTCTAACATCTTCTATGATCAAATAAAGATCATACACTATCAAAATGATGAAGAACACCCTTTGGTTGGGTCATTGGGGGCCTCAGATGCCCTGATTTTGCACTGACTTGCTCAAAAAGTCAACTCTTTATCAGATGACTTCCCCATGGAATTTCTTCATGAAAATTGATATGCATGATCCCTATACCATATAGAGACCAATAGAAACAAGAATGACCAAAAAATTTGGAGTTATGGCCTTTGAAACCAAAACCCTAATTTTAGGTCATCTATGCAGTTAAACCTGGCTCTGCTTCCATGCCATTCCCAGTTCTTGTGATTTTTGACATTCTTGACTTTGAGGAGATACAATATGATGCTTGAACATCCATGGACCCTTTGAAGTGATTGAATACCTTTGGAGTGGCTCAAATGGCTCTTGGATTACTCAGATCACAAACCCTAGATGCAGATGACTTAAACTTAATGCAGTGGATCAAAAATGCAATATGAGATGCTATGATTGAACTTATGCATATGAAGAGATCACAAGCCATGGTGTGAATGGGTGAGGGCAAATTTGGGGTGTTTACATCAGTATAAGAAACAGGCCCGGGAACAGTAATAGTAACAGGACTAACTTCTGGAGCATAAATAGTCACAGGCTCTCTCCTGGCAGGTATTTCAGCTGGATCATAGTAGATGGTTATGGTAGACACACAATCACCTTTATCATCAACTTTATCAAACTGCAACGACCTCTCATCAATCAGATACTGCAGCCCCACCTTCAGGTCTTCACAGCCATTCACTGAACTTAAACACTTTTCACAATCAGAACCACATCCGGGGAACACTTGTCCTTTCAACAACCTTTCTTTCACCACCAGCAGTGGAGTCTTTACTTCTTCTACGTTCAGAATCAAACTTAACTTCTCACCACCGTCAACAACATTTATTCTAGCCCCTCCATGGTTTGGAATATGGTTTGATGTAACATTAGGCGGTGGTGCGAAATTAATCGCCTTTGAGTCGATCAAATCTTGAACTTTATGCTGTAGTGCCCTGCACTTCTCAGTTGAGTGCCCGGGTGCCCCTGAATGGAATGCGCATCTAGCATCGGCATCATACCCCACTGGAAGCTCTCCAGGTGGAGGTGGTGCTAATGTCCTCAGTTGTATCAAGTTCAAGTCTAACAACCTTTGGAGCAGTGCCGTATATGTCATAGGAATGACTTCCAGCACCCTATTAGCCGGATGAGCTTGTCTCGGTTGATAAGGCCTCTGCTGATAATTGCTACGATGTGGCTGTTGCTGTTGTTGCTGTTGTGGTTGAGTCTGTACCTGCTGCACAAGACTTGAAGGAATAGTGACAGCTGCCACTTGCTCATATGATCTTCTATATCCTCGGACCCGTCCTCGGCCATACACAGCATTGGTTTCACCTTCTCTCCTTCTCGGAGGTCCATTAAAAGCTTTTCTTACACCGCTCGAGCTACTCGCATCGGTGTCCCATGAACATATCAGCCATCTCATTCTCCAGCAAGGGTGGCTGTACTCTGGCAGCAAGCTGATGCCACCTTTGAGCGTACTCCTTAAACCCCTCCTAAGCATTTTGAGACATGGTCTGCAGTAGAGTGCGATTTGGAGCCATGTCCAAATTGTAATGGTATTGCTTCACGAAGGCCTCTGCTAAGTCCTTCCAGCTCTTAATGTTAACCCTAATTAGCTTCATATACCACTCCAAGGAGGCCCCCACCAGGCCATCCTGGAAGTAATACATCCATAGCTTCTCGTCATCAGTATGGGCAACAATTCTTCCTACAAAGGACTGGAGGTGAGTCTTTGGGCAAGCCGTGCCGTTGTACTTCTCGAAAGTAGGGACCTTGAACTTGTAAGGGATTCTAACCCCTGGAACCAATCCCAAGTCAGTAATATCGAACCCCAGGGAGCTCTGAGATTGAATGGCACGGAACTGCTCAGCCATCTCTTCAAACTTCCTGTTCATTTCAGCACCTTGGCCTTCTACTTCGTCCAGCAAAGTAAATTGTTCGTCTTGACCATCCATCTGTACGTTGTTCAATCCATCATTGATAATGGTGATCCCCGGCTGTGCCACAGGGATTTCAACTTGACGGGCGCCAGCACCGTTGCGATTACCTCCATCAACAGCCCCATTTTTCCTGGCCTGACTATTTTCCACCATCTCATGTAAACGTTCCTGAGTCTGACCCATCCCTGCCATAAGGGTCATGAAATTGTCCATTCTCAATCTCAAGTCAGCTAAATCAACCTGCATTTGATCCATCACTCTTTCTCTGTTGACCCTTGTGGGATATCTGTGTACAATTGGCTGTTCTTGGACCTTCCTGGGAGCTATAATGCCTGAAAGCACATAAACGTTAGAAACTGAAGAACTACCTGCAAAACAAACAAACACGTTATATGCATGCAATGTAACTACTCATGTTTCCAAGTTTAGGCATTTGTATGCCCCAGTTCTGGTATTTGCTCCAGATAACCACTTTGAGTATTAATTTTCAAACTTTCCCTTTGAAGAGTGCTCAGATCTTAGCAGTATCAGACAAACAAGCTTTGCATACTCAGAAATGGTAATTTGAATATTAACACTGCATAATATGGATAACCCACTGCCGGCCAAAAGTTAGAGCACAAACAAATTCCCCGAAGGGTTACAAGTCAATGAATAAAGGAAAATAAAGCAAGACTCCTACAACAAGCCTGTAGGTAGTCTGAACAACAATAAATAAAACATAAACTAAAGACTCAGGATCTTCTGCAACTATCACCTCTGTCCTGTTCTTCTTCACACCTGCTCTCAGCTTGAGCTCTTCAATCTTTTTCAATGCCTCCTCCAAGGCCATCTGACTTTGTGCCAACTGCTGAGTCTTTTCCCTTCGTATATTGTGGACTTGTTCCACTTCTTCTTTCTTGAAGGCCATTTGTACTTCGAAAAACTCTTCTTTTTCTTTATATTTCTTCTGCTCCTTTTCCCTTTGGCCTTGACACCAAACAATAGACTGGCGAGCTTCTTTAAGAGTCTCTAAAGTCTTCTTACGCTCTGCTTCTCTTTTAGACTCCATCAAACCCAATCTATGAAAGTGAGCTTCCTTTCCAGCAAAATCTTTCTCTTTACCTTCCAAGGAGGCTTTCATCTTCTGTAGCTTTCCCTCTGCTTCATTCTTGGCACGATTGGCAAGATGGTACAAGTTAACCATTTCAGTATTCTCTATCCGGACCTCGTGCAACTGAGCTTCCAATTTCTTATATTCCTCCAAAGGAACAGTATTCTCACAGGGCACTTCTTTGGGATATAATGGAGCTTCCACTGAAATTGGCATGAGCACTTCCTCTACACGTTTGTGCAACCATGTAGCAAAAGGAGGACATGTCTTGGGATCTACCCTTCCAAAATCCCTCTTCCCTTTCTTTACCCTGTGAGCCCAAGCCTGAGATGCTTGTATGACCAACTCCTTGTTTACCTCCACAGGAAAATACAAAGACTCAGCAAATTCTTCCATACTTGGTGGATCTCTCAGAGGATAGCCAAATTGCTTCCTGGCTAATGTTGGATGATAACTGATCACACCATTTCTTCCTAGCAAAGGCACTCCATCAAATATTCCACAACTAACCAGCAACTCCTTTCCCAGCAAATCTCTGTCATATCCCTAAGCTATATCCTCAGAAGTTAGCCCCATTAGCCTCCTAGACCACCTCCATTCATCTCTCATCTCTTTGAAAGAGCCTGACTTTGGCAATTGCCTAGCAAACCACTCAACAAATAATAAAGCACAACAGCCCACTGGTCCACCTCTGCCTTTTTCATTCCGGTAATGAACGTTGTAGTAGAAATCTCCCAACAGAGTTGGCACATGATTTCCTTTAGCAAAAATGGAAATCACTTCCAAGCTCACAAAATCCTTTTCGCCCGGGAAAAGACTAGATCCATATACCATCAAAACCACCATAACACCAAAATCTCACCACTTTACCTCTTTGGCATACTCTTCAGCCTCTAGTATGAGCATTTCCCAGGGAAGTCCTCTGCCCTCACTATCCTTCAAAGCTTTCTTGACCTTAGAAACTGGTAAACGACAGACTCTGGCTATGTCTTCTTCCTTGAGAACCACCTCAGATCTATAGTAAGGCAAAGTATCTCTGATAGGAACACCCAAAATGCTGGAAATCTCCTCCAAGGTAGGAGCCAAGATGTAATTTGGAAATGCAAAACACCGTATCAAGGGATCATAAAACTGAAGCAAAGTGTGCAAGCTATCCTTCTGGTCTGTAGTAGGTTTGTCCATGTACTTCAATATCTGACCATACCTCTTTCTGAAATTCCCTAAAACTTGATCATTCATCAACCCTGCTAATTTCTGAACACTCTTGACTTCTGGTTGGAGAAAAGTGTAATGAACATTCTTTTTCCTTGTAATTCTCTTAACTTCTGCCATCTAGAGAACTTAATTACCAGAACTGGGTGTTAACTGTGAACAACAACCTGAAAAATGGGAACACAAATAGTTAATGCAAGAATGATGCAATGCAAATGCAATGCAGGCATATGATCAATCTGGGACCATCTGGATACTGAATACTGAATATTAGGACCCTCTGCATAACTGAAAACCAAGATCCTCTGAGCCATAACCCTCTGATAGAAACTCTCAGAACCAAGAGACCAAGAAATCCAGAATCATAAGGACCAAATCATAATAAGGACCATACTGATAATGAGGGTATGTAGAGGCCAAGGGTTCCTGCAAACCTGCAAACCCCTCCCAATCTCACTGGTGTGCTCCGGGTCAAACATCACGGACTCTCAAAGCCGAATAGCAATAATACTTTCACCATTTCTGAGAAATGGTTCATGACCAAATCAGGGAATCGATTTGGCATTATATACTACGCAGGGAGGCCTCAGCTGAGTCCGGGAAGACAAGGTCATCCTATGCAAGTTCCAGATGGGCCCTCGGATGCGAATGGGTTTGCCACAGAATGTGGTCTGCCACTGTCACCACTAGAGAGGGATGTTTCCACAAGGTTCTCAATGATCGGTCCCCAGCTGCACATAACTATCAAGGTTATGAAATGAGAGAGGAAGATCCCCAAATAAAGACATTTCCAAGACGATCGCAAATCTGGGCGTGGAACTCACTACTACCCCCATGACAAGATCTCATGAGGCCAAAGTGGAACCACTCTAAGTCCTAAGGTGCACTCGAGCCGTGGTAATGAGCTTATCTCTCAGAAACAGTATCACCGAAGCCCACCAAATAGAAGATCCAGTCCAGACAGTCCAGTATAAAATATGAGGCATAAAATAAATACTGAAAATTGTAAATAAAGCTGTAAATAAAGGGTAAATAAACAATAATAATATACAACACAACAACAAACAATTAACACCCAAAGAAACAGAAACATGCAAGCGCTAGGAGAGACTCTCAAGGGAACCAGAGATTCTGGGTTCGATCCCCAGCAGAGTCGCTAGCTGTCGCTCCCCGGATTTCCATCCTGGTACAAACGCGAAAGTGGCGCGGAATGAGGTAGAGTCGCCAGCCAGGCATTTTTATCGCGAAGGAACAGGAATGGTAATGATGCACAAACCAGAAGAAAAGAAGAGGAAGGACACGGGTCCTACAAACCAAAGAGACTGGGTTCAGGAGTCGGTTACGACCTGGGAAGGTATTAGCACCCCAGATCGTCCGCCGTACCCGACGGGATCCACGCTTGCAAAGAAATCTGTATCAAAGGGTGAAGAAATGAAAGCTGCTGCAAAGAAAAGGAACTGAAACTGGATAAAATAAAAGAAAAGGGGAAAATGTAGGGAAAATAAAGATTGTGCTCGAACGGGCCCTACCCCGCTGCCTACGTACCTCATCTGGACAATGAGGATCAGAGTCGCCGTAGTTCCCCTAACTAGGGGTTGAAAAGATTGCTTGTGTCTTAAGGCTTGAACTACCTATGTCAATGCTCAGGTGTTGCAGGCTCGGACGACGAGTGCGTACCGTCTTGCAAAATGACAAGTAGGAGCAAGTTCGCGGACAGAGCGAAGGAGATGAGAAAAGAATTCCCGAAGGAAAGACGCTTATTATTGGTTTGTGTTTTTTATGAGTTTTTTACTGAGTGTGTCACAAGGAAGTGAACTCAAATTCTCTTCCATGGAATGTGTACTTGTCACTACATTCCAAGATGGAATAATAGAACAAGCACACTCAAGTAAGGAGAAGATCCCCAAAACTTGAATCCAGAGATTAGGGCTTAGGCTCACTAACTCATTGAATTTATTAAGTGTTTTTGTAACTTAAATGAAGAAGTCTTTTTTATGATTTTCTTGGTGAAGATGGCACCCTGTTCAGACTTGTGCATCACAAGACAAGCTTGTACTATCCCAAGATGGGAAAACTACAAGTGTTTCATGGAATAAGGCTATTGCACAGGAAACCACTTCAGTCCTTATTAAGATGCTTTTTAGGATTTTGAGATGAGAAGAGAAGAGAAACAAAAGGATCTCAAAGGTAAAAGTCTAATGGGGGACTAATGAATCCTAATTGTTATCATGCATAGAAAATCCTAAGTTAGTGAGGTTTACTATCCTGAAGAAAGAGAGGATAAGAAAAAAGAGAAAGAGAAGAAAGAAGAATAGAAGAGGGAGGAAGTAAGGCCTAAGCCCCAACAATCACAAGAATAGTATCAATGAAGAAAAGAGAAGAGATAAGACTTGGAGATGTGGGAATCATATCCACACCTCTCACTTACCAAAGCCCCTGAAATGGTTAGTGACATAAGAATAAATGTAACACAAAATGAACATAATGTCAAACTAAAGCCACACAACCAGGAGTGAAGTCTTAATCACAAATACCAAATGCAAATCCAAAGCATAAGAAAGAGATAAGAACTATACAACTCAACATGAAGCATTATGAATCACCATGACAAAACAAAGTAAACATGAGATAACACAAAGCAAACTAGACAAAACAACACCACAAGTCCCAAGACCAGAACCCTAACATGTTAAGAAAGTGCCTAAGGATCATGTAAGATGAAGAGAAGAAGCACACAAAGTCAAGTATTACCATCATGAGAAGTAAAGGAGCAAAATAAGTGAGGTGAACATGCATAGAAGTGAATGAACTTCAAAAGCAAAAAAACACAAAATTTATCAAGGCACAAGCATCAACTCAAGACCAGAGGGGTATCAACATCCTAAAAAGGCTCTAAACAACTTAAAGAAGTTGGCACAAGTGCCCTTCTAACCTAATGGTTGAACATATGACCAAAAGGAAACAAAAGAGGAAAGGAAAAGAACAAAAATTCAAATCAATTCAAGTATGCATCCAAAAATTCTACAAACTTGCACAAAGACTCCTCAATCATACAATATTGACATGCCAAAAGGAGAGAATGAGAATCAGAAGCTTAGCAATTCAAACAAAGGTTCAAACATGGATTAGGGCTAGGAGGCTTCATGCACAAGTTAGAGACCAAAATCAATTAAGCAAACTTCTAAAAATCATAATAAAAATCATCATCAAACTACATCTCATCATGAATCCAGAGCAAAAAGAACCGGTTCCAAATTCAAATTAATGATCAAGATAGAAATTATACAAGGCAGCATGCTTTAAAAGTGAATAAAAAGCAATTAATAAAAGAGGAAATTAATTCCAACGTGGAAATTAAAAATAAATGAAAAATAAAAATGTCAAAAATTAGAGAAAACTCAAAGGATCATTCATGAATGTTTTTAGAATTTTTATGAACTTAATGCTATTTTTAAAAATTGAAAATCAAACTGAAAAACAAAATAAAAATAAAAAGATACAAATTGGACCAGAGGTGCAAATATCAAGCAAAATAGTTCATTTCAATTGGGCTTTCAACGCAGGGGGAGGGGATAGCAAGACAGGCCCAATGGTTTTCAGCGCAGCGCACAACAATTAGGGTGGAAATTCAATTTAATCAGGAAAAAAGAAAAACCAATGGATCAAATGAACGCTCCAGATTCAGTCAATCATTAATCCTAGTATTAACATTCATTGGTCAGAGAGGTGAGTGCATGCTATTATGGTGAGGTGCAACACAAAACGTATTATTCAGAGGGTGCATTTTAATGCACTGGCAAGCCAACACCCGTCCAGATCACATATCCTATGGTTGTGCTTCATCTTCTCCAATCAATTAGTTCCAGAATCCGGTGACCGGAGCCCTAGCTCCGGCACCGGAAAATTCATTCATAAGAACAAACCACCACAAAAATGATTCAAACTATCCAGATCAAAAAATTAAACCAAGCTGAATCCAAATATGACAACAAAATTCACAATGGATCAAAGATTAAACCGGATCGAAGACAAACAACTCTGATTATCAAATTTCAAATCAACATAAAACATTAATACTCATCCATTTTTCAAACTAATTATCACAGAATCATCAGCATAACAAGCAGATCACAATGTATACATTTAATTTCAAATCTAGATCCACGGATTTCAGAGCATACCTGAACTTGCAACTCCTTCAAAACACCAAGATAAGATCCCTCCAGCTGCAGATCTGCTCCTTTTAACTTCTTATTGAAAAATAAATGCAAAAGAAGCCTTGAATTCTCCTAGATCTTGAGATTCGAAAGCAACTGCACTTGAATGGCACCTCTTGAAATATGAAGTTTCAGCTTGAATGAATGGTTGCTTCTGGTTCCTTACACCTCAGGGAGAAAGAATGTGCAAAGATTTTGAGGAATCAGTGAGTGGATGAAGAGATTCGATGAGAAATGCAAGTTGTGAAAAAACTTGAGAATGAGAGTATCAGTGAGCATGAGGCTGCATTCTTTCCATCAATGATTTATATATGATGTATGTATTATGCTGATTAGAGTTTGCATTGAGTAGTGGCAGGATTTGTGTGAGAGGGATCATTTTGCAAAAAATGCATGAACTTTGTAATGATGTGAATTACTCATGCAATCCTCTCTCCTTGTGCACATGCTGCTCTCATTTCATCCCTTGATCACCCTTGAATCAATCTTGGCCCTTGGATATAAGCTGATCATGCTTTGTGAATGTTTTTGCCTTTTTGCACTTAGAGAAATATCTTGTACCTCATGCACGAATTTTGAACTTTCTCTTGGGCCAAATGTGTTTCATGCCATGCCTTGTGATACTATGACCTCATTTTGTCCATAAAATAACTTGGAAATGATGTACATGAGTTCTTGCATTTGGATGAAACTTGGTTTTCAAGGCATGCCCTAAAAATTAAGTAATTTTCGAAAGCCCTATCTCATGATCCATGAGGGCTATGAAAATGTACTTATACTTTTTAAAAATGGGAGAACCTAATCTTCAACTTTCATGTTTAATGGCAACTCATTTGAAGCTTTTTTCACCATGTTATGAGTCTTTGAAAATTAGGGCAAAAAGTTGCCAAAATTAGAAACTTCCATGACTAACCACATGCCAAAAATGGAAAACTCCTCGAAACCCTTTGATTCTTGATCTTTGACCTTGCCAAACCTCTCTAAAGGTTATAAGAACATCCCTTGACTTGAAAAATAGAGTTGGACCCTTTGAATTCCCAAAGTTGACTTCTAGAATGCACAGTTGACCCATTCCTTCTTTTACAAGCAAATGATGAAATACCTGACTTCCACAAGGAGTTTTCTCACCAAATTTCATCCCTAGGATCCTCTTATCATATGAAAGACTTTGCCTAGATGAAATGGCCAAAGTCACAAAGTTTTCATGCTTGAAATTGAAACCCTAATTTGGGATCATTGTGTAGGAGCTTGCCCTAGATTGAATTCCCTGATGATCTCCCAACCTTTTGGGCTTTTGTGACTGATCTTGAACTTGTGAATGCCATGTAGCCTCCTCATAGGACTTGGACAAATCCATTGGGCCTCTTGTTATAGCTTGTAATGCTTCAAATCCACCCACAGATGATCATATGCCTAATGCTAGGTCATGAGAATGTTATGCCTCATCTTTCTATGCAAAGATGCCAAGGATATGATATGCTTAAGATGATTATGGTATGATAATGATGCTAAAAAAGAAGAGGGCAAATTTGGGGTGTTACAGCTGCCCCTATTCAAGCAACTGTTAATCTGAAAGGGACGGTAGCACGGGCTATCGACTGTTCAAGATGAATTGTGGTTGAATACCAAGAAAACCTGAAATTTGCACTCTGATGGAGAATGCAAGCAATGGGAAATAAACCCAACCAAATGACGCTTTGGGTAACTGAAATGGGAACAAAGCAGACGAGCTCCTTCCAAGTTGAACTGTTATTTTGGATAAGGATACTTAGACAGACGAGTCTTCTTCGAGCAAACCTGTTGCACCAGGTGCTGGACATACGATCCCTCTTCAAGCAAACCTGTTACGCCAGGAACTGACAGACGAGCCCTCATACATTTTGCAAAACATATGACTTGAGACAGACAAATCTCCTTCGGATAAACCTGTTACGCCAGGACCGGTGCTGCACTTAAGTCTGTGGGATAGACATGCATAATCAAGGTAGACGAATCCTCCTCATATATCCCCTGTGGATATATGGTCTAAGACAGACGAGCCTTCTTCGAGCAAACCTGTTACGCCAGGTGCAATATTAATAAGCGGTGCTTGAGATAGACGACTCTCCTTCGGATATACCTGTTACGCCAGGAACTGGTAACCATTTTGACGTTTAATCCCACCGTCAGGACTTCGAACCTCTTCAACACAGACGAGTATTGGATGATCATCAAGAGAACACAGACGAGTGCCATAAGTCAATGATACAAACGAATATCAGACGATGATCTAAGAAACACAGATGAGCGCTTCAGGAGATGATACAGACGAATATTGGCCACTGGTATAGACGAATACCAGAAATCCAACACAGACAGGCATTTGGAGTAGCAATATAGACGAGTACCAAAGTGATTATCAAATCAACGCATATGGATATAAGCTAACACAGACGAGTGTTAGGGATGATACAGACAAGTATCCAGACAACGCAAACGAGCTTCAAGCAGATAACAAACACAGACGAGTGTTTGGAAATGCAGACGAGCAACAAGTAAATACCAAACACAGACGAGTGTTGGGAAGTGCATACGAGCAACAACAATTATAACCATGGGTAACTGCTGGGGAAGGCAAACGAGCAGTACCAAAATGAGAACACAGACGACTGTTGGGAAATGCAGATGAGCAACAATAAGGTATGAACACAGACGAGTGTCGAGGAATGCAGACAAGCAACAACAACTATCAAACACAGACGAGTGCTGGGGAATATTTCACTGATGGTTGTATCTCAATCATGAAACTCTGCGGGGGAATGACGATCTTCCAACACGGCTAGGGAGATGCTTTCTCAAATATCCTTTGCTTAGGAAAAGAGTTTTGATAATCATAAACTTTGTGGGGAATTGGCCTCCCACTGCCTGCTGGGCATACTCCACTTGTGGGAAAATAAACTACTTGGGGACTCCACCTGCTAAGACTCAGCTGGGGTTCTATTTGGGAGAATGTGACGCCATCCTACAAAACCTGCAGTAACAGAAAACACATATGTGCCCCGGGGACTTGCATGGTATGATCTGTTCATCCATCGTCACCCGACACTCAAAGAGGATTTCAAATGTTTCCCTGCAATGTCATTTTTTCCAATAATCACCATGTTTTAGATGCAATGCTTTTTATTTTTTGCCAAAAATTCAGGACATTTTTGCAAACAAAAGTAAACACAACACAACTTTTTGACTGAATATTCCTTTATTGAAAGGCCTCTAAATAGGCAAAGATTTTACATCAGGAAGCAACCACCTGGAAAGAGGTAGCTACCATAAATTTGAGAAAATAAATTATCCTAATGGCAATGGGCACGACATCCCAATGAGTTTCCTTTCTGCTATGACCAGTATGTCTTCAAAACTATCCACTCTTGCCTTTGCTTTCTGAAAAGATGAGGGGACTGATTCCTATCCTTCTGATACTGTCAGGCTGTACGAAATGAAGATTTGGTTCAGATTACTCAGATCGCAGTTGTTCGCTTATTCCCTTGTTTTGCGTGGATTGCCCTTTCGGGTTTTCAATCCATCGGGATACCCTTTTTTGCCTGAGTTGTCCGATGTGGCTTTTCAACTCAGCGGGTGTACACATTTTTTTATTTATTTTCCCTAACTTTTGCCCGAGCTTTTTATTCTGTTTTTAGCTCGCCGGGATGCCCTTTTCTTGCCTGGACATTAATTCAGTTTTTGTGTCCAGCGGGTCTTTTTATGCGAAGTATTTTTTAACTGCGTCCGAGTTAACAGGGGATTGGAAATCTTCTCCATCCATAATGGTGAGCATCAGTGCTCCGCCTGAGAAAACTTTCTTCACTATGAATGGTCCTTCGTAGTTTGGGGTCCACTTGCCCCTGTAATCTGAACTTGGAGGAATGATCCTCTTGAGTACAAGCTCACCTACTTGATACTCTCGAGTACGTACTCATTGGTCGAATGCTCGCTTCATTCTCCTATGATAAAGCTGACCATTACAGATAGCCGCTAATCTCTTTTCCTCAATTAGACATAGCTGATTGTATCGAGCACGTACCCACTCAGCCTCATCAAGCTTCACATCCATCATCACACGCAATGAAGGAATTTCTACCTCAACATGCAAAACTGCCTCCATACCATATACCAATGAGAAAGGAGTTGCCCCGGTTGACGTCCTGAATGACGTTCGGTACCCATGCAGCGCAAATGGTAACATCTCATGCCAATCTTTGTAAGTGACAACCATCTTTTGCACAATCTTCTTAATATTCTTATTAGCTGCTTCTACCGCACCATTCATCTTTGGTCGGTAAGGAGAAGAGTTATGATGCTGAATCTGGAAGTCCCGACACAATTTTGCCATCATCTTGTTATTCAAATTGGAACCATTGTCAGTAATGATTCGTTCGGGTACTCCGTATCTGCAAATAATGTCTCTTTTCAAAAACCTGGCTACCACTTGACGAGTGACATTGGCGTAAGACGCTGCTTCAACCCACTTAGTGAAATAATTGATCGCAACCAAGATGAAGCGATGACAATTCAAAGCAGTAGGCCCTATTTTCCCGATCATATCAATGCCCCACATAGAAAAGGGCCAAGGAGATGACATGACGTTGAGCGGGCTTGAAGGAACATGCACCTTGTCTGCATAAATCTGGCACTTGTGGCACTTACGGGCGTACGAACAACAATCTGCATCCATTGTCATCCAATAGTACCCCGATCTGAACAACTTCTTAGCCATTGCATGTCCTCTTGCATGAGTACCGAAGGATCCCTCGTGGACTTCCTGCATTAACAGGCTTGCTTCGTGTCTATCCATGCATCTGAGCAAGACCATGTCAAAGTTCCTCTTATACAAAACCCCGTCTGTATTTAAGAAGAAGCTATCAGCAAGTCGTCTTAAGGTCTTCTTGTCGTTGGATGATGCCCCGGCTGGGTATTCCTGCTTTTCCAGGAAGAGCTTGATATCAAATTACAAAGGTTTCTCATCAGACACTGCGTCTACAGAGAAAGCATAAGCTGGTGCGTCAAGCCTGGAAATGTCAATCCTGGGTACGTAGTTCCAACACAAGACTTTGATAGACGAAGAAAGAGTGGCCAATGCATCGGCAAATTGATTCTCATCTCGTGGTATATACTGAAGCTTAACCATTGTGAAGAATGTCAACAGTCTTCTGGCATAATCCCTATAAGGAATTAAATGTTCTTTGATGTGTATACCACTTGCCGGTAATCTGATTGATAACGAGGGCTGAATCTTCGAATATATCGAGGGTCTTAATCCGAAGATTAATAGCCTCCTCTATTCCCATTATACACGCCTCGTATTCCGCTTCATTGTTGGTGCAACCAAAAGCAATTCTGGCAGCGAAGGGAAAGTAAACACCTTCAGGAGTGATAAGAACAACACCAACTCCACGTCCGTTGATATTGATTGCCCCATCAAACATCAACTTCCATTTGGATTTAGGGTCTGGCCCCTCCTCCGAAAGTGGTTCCTCGCAATCTTTTCCTTTGAGGTACATGATGTCCTCATTAGGGAAATCAAACTTCATTGGCTAATAGTCATCTTCAAGAGGTTGCTATGCAAGATAATCGGACAATACACTTCCTTTGATGGCTTTTTGGGAAGTATACTATATGTCATACTCTGTTAAGATCATTTTCCACCTTGCAACCCTTCCGGTTAATGCTGGTTTCTCGAAAATATACTTGACAGGATCCATTTTTGAGATTAGCAGTGTGGTATGGGTCAATATATACTGTCTCAGTCGGCGAGCAGTCCATACCAAAGCGCAACAAGTTTTCTCGAGCAATGAGTAACGGGATTCACAGTCGGTAAACATTTTGCTAAGGTAGTAAATAGCGTACTCTTTTCGACCAGACTCGTCATGTTGGCCTAGAACACACCCCATCGACCCTTCTAGCACAGTCAAGTACATGATAAGCGACCGTCCTCGAACGGGAGGCATTAGAATCGGAGGTGTCTGCAAATATTCTTTTATCTTTTTAAAGGCTCTTTGACAGTCCTCATTCCACCTGACCGTTTGCTCTTTTCTTAGCAATTTGAATATTGGCTCACACGTGGCAGTTAGATGAGATATGAACCGTGAAATGTAGTTCAACCTCCCTAAAAACCCGCGCACTTCTTTTTCCGTTTTCGGTGCTGGAATATCTTGTATTGCTTTTACTTTTGCAGGATCCACCTCGATTCCCTTCTGGCTAACAATGAAACCCATCAATTTTCTGGAACGCACTCCGAAAGTGCACTTGTTCGGATTCAACCTCAGCTTATACTTTATCAATCTATCAAACAGCTTCTTGAGATTGACCAGATGCTCTTCTTCGTCTCGGGACTTGGCAATCATATCGTCCACATAGCATTCAATCTCCTTGTGTATCATGTCGTGGAACAATGTGACCATAGCCCGCTGATACGTTGCCCCGGTGTTCTTCAAACCAAAGGGCATAACCTTGTAGCATAATGTACCCCACGGGGTAATGAACGTTGTTTTCTCCATGTCTTCCGGTGCCATCTTGATCTGATTATACCTGGAGAAGCCATCCATGAAAGAAAATAACGAGAATTGAGCGGTGTTATCTACCAGCACATCAATGTGCGGTAATGGAAAGTCATCCTTGGGACTTGCTCTGTTTAGATCCCGGTAATCAACGCACATCCGAACTTTGCCATCTTTCTTTGGTACAGGCACAATGTTAGCTACCCAAGGTGGGTAACTAGTTACGGCAAGAAATCCGGCATCCCACTGCTTCTGAACTTCCTCCTTGATCTTCATCGCCATGTCAGGAAGAGTTCTTCTCAGCTTTTGTTTCACCGTAGGACAATCTTATCTTAGTGGTAGCTTATGCACAACAATGTCAGTATCTAGCCCTGGCATATCTTGATACGACCAGGTGAAGATATCCACATATTCACGTAGCATACCAATCAACTCTTTCTTTATCTCGGTCTGCAAACTGGCCCCGATCTTTATCTCTTTCTTTGACTCTTCTGTCCCGATGTTGATTATCTCTATCTCTTCCTGATGAGGCTGAATGACCCTTCCCTCTTGTTTCAACAACCTGAACAATTCTTCGGGGAGTTCACAGTCTTCCTCAACCCCTTCATCAGCTTGGTAGATAGGATTGTCGAAGTCATGCGTGGTCATAGCAGGAATGTTATCACTAGAATCTGGATGATCAACACTGCACAGATGATGTGCTTATTTCAGAAACTGTTTTTTTTCAAAAGAGACGCAAGCACACAGACAAAAGAAAAAGGAAAAACACATTGTCATTTTATTTTATTTTTTTTGTGAAAAATTTAAAACGAAAGAAAGAGAACACAATTTGCTTGAAAAAATGTCCTTTATTTCATGGTAAAATAAATGCATTAAAAGCATGGTGGCCCTACAAATGGATCCGTGCACCTTGGGCAGAGTGCAGGATTGACATGCAGCATGATAAAAAAGGAAACAAGTAAATTACTTTGATTTCCAGGTAACTTGAACGAAATCCTCGGCATACCAGTTCTTGAGCCCCTCCCCCGGTGCACACGGGTGAATCCAGCTATTCCAGTCGCAACCACTGTCTCCTTCTTCACTTGTTGCACATATGTGGTTGCGATCGAGCATCCCGGCGCTTGTGAAAGTTATGGCTTTACCACTCTGAGGCCAGTTGGACCCACCAGGTTGGTAACCGAGACCAAACTTATTATCTTTCTTATCTAATTCCAGTAGCTTGCCCCAACCCTGGGCGCTTCCAGATTGAACCACTTCCTTGGCCTGCTTGTAGGAGTGAATGGAGGTCCCTTCCTTCTCGTTGTTCCTCTCTGCCGGAGCCAAAATGCCGACATTAACCGCTTCAAAGGCCTGACACAGTCTTTCATGGATCTCTCAGTCGATCTCTACGTACTTGAAAGTTGATAGGTGGCTCACAAAGATATCTTCTTCCCCACACACAGGGATCACTTGGCCATCAACCACATACTTCAACTTCTGATGCAGAGTGGATGTTACTGCACCTGCATCATGAATCCAAGGGCGTCCCAGCAAGCAACTATATGTGGGCTGAATATCCATGACATAGAACGTGCTCTTGAACACTTGAGATCCTATCTTCATAGGTAACTCAACTTCCCCGAACACGGACCTTCGAGACCTATCAAAGGCTTTAACTATTAAATCACTGGGTCGCAAGACGATGCCATCTACATTCAGTTTCATCAAGGATTTCTTAGGGAGTACGTTGAGAGAAGAGCCTGTGTTAACTAAGACATGAGACAAGACAACACCCTTATACTCCATGGTATTATGCAGTGCTTTGTTGTGATTGCGGCCTTCTGAAGTAAGATCTCTATCGGTGAAGCCCAACCTGTGGCTTGCATTCACACTGCCTACTACAGCCTCCAGTTGATTAACAGTTATCTCCTGTGGAACGTATGCCATCTGCAAGACCTTCAGCAAAGCTTCCCTATGAGCTGGAGAACACATCAGCAAAGACAAAATTGATATCTTAGATGGCGTCTGATTCAACTGCTCAACCACCTTATAATCACTCTTCTTTATTATCTGCATAAACTCCTCCACTTCTTTATCAAAGGTACCTTGTCCAGCAACAGGAGTTGTCATTTCTTCGGTCACTATCTGCTTTCCTCTAGCTTTTGCAACAACTTCAGCTTCAGGATCTCCTCTCAGATCTTGAGGAGCAAAAAGACGTCCGCTTCTCGTAAAACCACCAACTCCTCCGACGTTCACCACAGTCGGGTCAATTGTTACTGCCTTACTCTCGACCTTCTGTCCTTCCACGTACACATCTGAGCCATAATGCCACGGGATGGCTTTATCATCAGTATAAGGAACAGGCCTGGGAACAGTAATAGTAACAGGACTAACTTCTGGAGCATAAATAGTCAAAGGCTCTCTCCTGGCAGGTATTTCAGCTGGATCATAGTAGATGGTTATGGTAGACACACAATCACCTTTATCATCAACTTTATCAAACTGCAACGACCCTTCATCAATCAGATACTGCAGCCCCACCTTCAGGTCTTCACAGCCATTCACTGAACTTAAACACTTTTCACAATCAGAACCACATCCGGGGAACACTTGTCCTTTCAACAGCCTTTCTTTCACCACCAGCAATGGAGTCTTTACTTCTTCTACGTCCAGAATCAAACTTAACTTCTCACCACCGTCAACAACATTTATTCTAGCCCCTCCATGGTTTGGAATAGGGTTTGATGTAACATTAGGCGGTGGTGCGAAATTAATCGCCTTTGAGTCAATCAAATCTTGAACTTTATGCTGTAGTGCCCTGCACTTCTCAGTTGAGTGCCCGGGTGCCCCTGAATGGAATGCGTATCTAGCATTGGCATCATACCCCACTGGAAGCTCTCCAGGTGGAGGTGGTGCTAATGTCCTCAGTTGTATCAAGTTCAAGTCTAACAACCTTTGCAGCAGTGCCGTATGTGTCATAGGAATGACTTCCAGCACCCTATTAGCCGGACGAGCTTGTCTTTGTTGATAAGGCCTCTGCTGATAATTTCTACGCTGTGGCTGTTGCTGTTGTTGCTGTTGTGGTTGAGTCTGTACCTGCTGCACAGGACTTGAAGGAATAGTGACAACTGCCACTTGCTCATATGATCTTCTATATCCTCGGCCCCGTCCTCGGCCATAGACAACATTGGTTTCACCTTCTCTCCTTCTCGGAGGTCCATTAAAAGCTTTTCTTACACCGCTCGAGCTACTCGCACCGGTGTCCTGAATCTTCCCCATCTTTAACAGAGTTTCGACCCTCTCGCCTGCTATCACGATATCATTGAACTTGGTTGCCGAACAAGACGCCAACCTTTCGATAAACACCCCTTGCAATGTTCCCATGAACATATCAGCAATCTCATTCTCCAGCAAGGGTTGCTGTACTCTGGCAGCAAGCTGACGCCACCTTTGAGCATACTCCTTAAACCTCACCTTAGCATTTTGAGACATGGTCTGCAGTTGAGTGCAATTTGGAGCCATGTCCAAATTGTACTGGTTCTTGCTTCACGAACGCCTCTGCTAAGTCCTTCCAGCTCTTAATGTTAACCCTACTCAGCTTCATATACCACTCCAAAGAGGCCCCCACTAGGCTATCCTGGAAGTAATACATCCATAGCTTCTCGTCATCAGTATGGGCAACAATTTTTCCTACAAAGGACTGGAGGTGAGTCTTTGGGCAAGTTGTGCCGTTGTACTTCTCGAAAGTAGGGACCTTGAACTTGTAAGGGATTCTAACCCCTGGAACCAAGCCCAAGTCAGTAATATCGAACCCCAGGGAGCTCTAAGATTGAACGGCCCGGATCTGCTCAGCCATCTCTTCAAACTTCCTGTTCATTTCAGCCCCTTGGCCTTCTGCTTCGTCCAGCAAAGTAAACTGTTCGTCTTGACCATCCATCTGTACGTTGTTTAATCCATCATTGATAATGGTGATCCCCGGCTGTGCCATAGGGATTTCAACTTGACGGGCGCCAGCACCGTTGCGATTACCTCCATCAGCATCCCCATTGTTCCTGGCCTGACTATTTTCCACCATCTCACGTACACGTTCCTGAGTCTGACCCATCCCTGCCATAAGGGTCATGAAATTGTCCATTCTCAACCTCAAGTCAGCTAAATCAGCCTGCATTTGATCCATCAGTCTTTCTCTGTTGACCCTTGTGTGATATCTGTGTACAATTGGCTGTTCTCGGACCTTCCTGGGAGCTATAGTGCCTGAAAGGACATAAACATTAGAAACTGAAGAACTACCTGCAAAACAAACAAACACATTATATGCACGCAATGTAACTACTCATGTTTCCAAGTTTAGGCATTTGTATGCCCCAGTTCTGGTATTTGCTCCAGATAACCACTTTGAGTATTAATTTTCAAACTTTCCCTTTGAAGAGTGTTCAGATCTTAGCAGTATCAGAAAAACAAGCTTTGCATACTCAAAAATGGTAATTTGAATATTAACACTGCATAATATGGATAACCCACTGTCGGCCAAAAGTTAGAGCACAAACAAATTCCCCGAAGGGTTACAAGTCAATGAATAAAGGAAAATAAAGCAAGACTCCTACAACAAGCCTGTAGGTAGTCTGAACAACAATAAATAAAACTTAAACTAAAGACTCAGGCTCTTCTGCAACTGTCACCTCTGTCCAGTTCTTCTTCACACCTGCTCTCAGCTTGAGCTCTTCAATCTCTTTCAATGCCTCCTCCAAGGCCATCTGACTTTGTGCCAACTGCTGAGTCTTTTCCCTTCGTATGTTGTGGACTTGTACCACTTCTTCTTTCTTGAAGGCCATCTGTACTTTGAAAAACTCTTCTTTTTCTTTAGCTCCTATTCCCTTTGGCCTTGCAACCAAACAATAGACTGGCGAGCTTCTTTAAGAGTCTTTAAAGTCTTTTTACGCCCTGCTTCTCTTTTAGACTCCATCAGACCCAATCTCTGAAAGTGAGCTTCCCTTCTAGCAAACTCTTTCTCTTTAGCTTCCAAGGAGGCTTGCATCTTCTGTAGATTTCCCTCTGCTTCATTCTTGGCACGATTGGCAAGATGGTACAAGTTAACCATTTCAGCATTCTCTATCCGGACTTCGTGCAGCTGAGCTTCCAATCTCTTATATTCCTCCAAAGGAATAGTATTCTGACAGGGAACTTCTTTGGGATATAATGGAGCTTCCACTGAAAATGGCATGAGCACTTCCTCTACACGTTTCTGCAACCATGTAGCAAAAGGAGGATATGTCTTGGGATCTACCCTTCCAAAATCCCTCTTCCCTTTCTTTACCCTGTGAGCCCAAGCCTGAGATGCTTGTATGACCAACTCCTTGTTTCCCTCCACAGGAAAATACAAAGACTCAGCAAATTCTTCCATACTTGGTGGATCTCTCAGAGGATAGCCAAATTGCTTCCAGGCTAATGTTGGATGATAACTGATCACACCCTTTCTTCCTAGCAAAGGCACTCCATCAAATATTCCACAACTAACCAGCAACTCCTTTCCCAGCAAATCTCTGTCATATCCCCAAGCTATATCCTCAGTGTCGCTCCCGATAAATGAGACTGGCTCAAATAAAGGTACAGACGCGAACGGTCGGCGAAAGGAGGTGTGAGAACACACAGGAGTGAACTCACAAGAAAAGAAAGAGTCGCCAGCTAGGCATTTTTATCCCGGAGGAAAGGTAATGCTGCATAGACCTAGAAAGATATAGATAAGACGGTTGCGAACCAGAGAGACTGAGAAAGGGGGTTGGTTACAACCTGGGAAGGTATTAGCACCCAGATTGTCCGTCGTACTCGACGGGATCCACGCTTAAAAGATTTGTGTTTTTAAAGGGGTAGTGTCAGTGCAATTTGTGTATCAAAGCTGGAAAAGAATGCAAGTGTCAATGTGAAAGAAGTGTGAAGTGTATAAATATACAGTGTCAGTGTGAGAACAAGAATAAAATGCTCAAGATAATGAGGCTAAGAGAATGATGCTATAAGGAGGGGGAATATACAGAGACTTTTGTTCGATAACTGTTAAGTTATGCCTACGTATCCTCTCGTGCAATGAGGAAGTCAGAACACCATAGTTCGACCCAAAGAGACTGAAAGATGTATTGACTTGGGAACTGCTTACTTGTCTATGCTCAAGTGTATGACCTGTCTGGCTCAGGTGCAAACTGTCTTGCATTAGACGGAAGAAGCGAGTTCTCGTTTGTGAGTGAATGAGATGAGAAAAGAATCCCGGAGGAGACGATTATTGTTTGTTTTTGTGTTTTCAGTCTTTTATTGCTTTTGAGAGTTTGTCATAAATTAATGAGCTTAAGCCTAAACCAATGGATTTAGTAAACTCATCACATCTTCCCTCTGATTAGGGGTAATGAGAATACCTTAAGTGTGAAGTCAGCTTCTCACACTTAATCACCCTGAAGTAGGATTAAGGTCATTAACCTACTTGTGATTGTTTAGATGTTTTTGTTGTTTTTGTTTAGTGTTAAGTAATGAGATTAAGCCATAATCAGGGATTAAACAGACTCATTACACCATCCTAATAGAAGGATAATAGATGAGAATGTTTAAGCTGAGGAAAGCTCCTCAACTTAATCCATGATTAGGGATTAACTTCGTGACAAAACAAAGCCTTTATTAAATGGATTTTAATTAATGATAAGATGATGAAGTGAGTTTTAGGGTTTGTAAGACAACTTGAGGGGGACTTGTCCATTAACACTAGGGTTAGTCCTTCTTAACCAATTAAGGAAGAATTAGAACCCTAATGCAAGGCCCAAGTTACAAGCTTGATGTCTTGGTGATTATTATGTGAATTGATTAGAGGATTTAAACACATTAAGGGTTTAACACTTAGGATTAAAGTTATACACTCCATCCTAATAGAAGGATGCAGGCATAAGCTTAATCACAAAGCCTTAAAGCCTTTAGGGTTTAGTCCCTGATTATGAGGTGAGAAGAGAAGACTCAATGAGACAAAAAGGTAAAATCTAAATGGGGGGACTAATCAAAACCCTAGTTATTGGCATGCTTGGTTGTTCCTAAGGTTTGTGAGGTTTACAAGAAAGATCTTCAGAGGAACCACCAGGAAGCAGATGAAAGGAGCAAAGAGGAGCAAAGTAACTTGCTTCATTTAAGAAGACAAGTCACTTGGAGAAAGAAAGTGAGATGAAGAAGAATGAGCAAGCTCAATCTCAAGCACAAGACAAAGTGCAGCAATGATGCATAAGAGGGATGAAAAGAGATTGTGAGACGTGAAGGCAAATTCACTTCTCAAAGTAACTTACCACCTGAAAAGTTAGTGAAAGGAATGCAATGCAATGCAAAATGAGATGGAATGGCATGATGCAAACCAAAACCAGAAGCATAAGTATGATGCTAATGATGCTATGAGATGACACAAACATGAAACAAGGCATGGGGATGATCATACAAACATATGGATGCAAGAGAAGCATGCTTAGAACCATAAACATACATGAAAAGTTATGGAATACAAATGACATACAACATGGCAAATGAAAGATGCAATGATCAAACATGATTCTAATATGTCCTAAGATGTGTTATGAATCAGATGGATGCATAAAATGTCATGGCAAGTCATGGTATGCAAGCAAATGCAAGATGAATGCAAAAGGAAGCCCAAATTAGGGTTTATGATCAATGCACAAAACAAAAACCAAAACCAGAAGCAAACACCAAGATAAAAATTTGAAAATGCATTCAAGGGAACCCTAAACCTATACAAACTCACTGCCCAAAGGAGGGGATCCAATTCTTAACCTAATGAAAGTTATGAATTTCCTAAGGTTGCTAGGGTTTTAAGGTACCTTGCCAAGAAAAATGTCAAACAAATTGAAAATGCAAGATCAAATCATGCCAATTTAATCCTATAAACTACATGCTACACAAGATGCAATGCAAAAAGAATCAAAGTCCAACTCTTAAATACTAGGCAGAAATGAATTTTTGAACATTGGATCAAAATAAGGCTTTGAAATAAAATTAATTCCATGGAAAATTGTCAAAAGACATCAAGATCAAAAAAGAAATTTGGTTTGAGGGTTGGACAATGTTTCTAAATGATTTTAAATGTTTCATGAATTTTTTGGTGATTTTTAAATACCTAAAAGTATTTTTAATTAATTAATTCTCATTAATTAATTAAAAATAATCTTTTAAATGATTTAAAAATAAATTTTAATGCAAAAAATAAAAATAAAAATGTTTTTGGTTTCTGAAAATTAATAAAAGCTTTGACAAAAAAATTCAGAATTTTTCAAAGTGTTTTGCTATTTTAAATTAATTGTAGAAAACAAATGAAATAAAAAGAAAATAAAATGAATTTAAACTGAAAAATATGAAAGTATGCAAGATCAAGGGCCAGCATTCAAACTCACACGCGCGCGAATTGACTTGGCGCTCATCTGGACGGCCAGCATTCAAACTCACGCAATTAAGACTAAACCCTAATTAATTAACCCTAATCACTTTCAGACGACCGGAACACTGTTCCGGTCGTCTTCTCCGGCAAGCTCCTCTTTCAAACTCTCTCAAATCTTCACTAAATCGTGTCAAACTCTCCAGATCAACTCAACCAACCTTCCTAAACAACAATCCAGCAACAAATTCCATTTATTTCTACTCAAGATCAAGATACGAATCAAACATCAAAAACTGCAGAAATTTCAGAAACACGATACAAGCTCATTTCTCAATCTTTTTCAAAAGTAAAAGGCTCAGTGAACTCAGGGAAGCATGCTTTATCATTTAGAAACAAGAAATAAAGGTTCTGGAAAAATGAATTTCCATGGCTACCTGAATCGAAGCTTTGATTTCTGGCACTTTCTGGCTGATTCCTTACTTCCAATCAACTCCAATGGACCTCCTGAGAAGCTTTCAATGCTTGTTTGAAGTTTATAATGGTTGGTTTGAAAGATTGCTGAAGTTCTGCTCAAAGAGGGGCAAAAATCGTATTTTGGTTTCTGAGGGTTTCAGGCTATGGTGATGGGTGGTTTCTGATCAGTGAGGCATGTTGAGTTTGTTTGTGAAGTTTGTTTGTGGGTTTGCAGCTTGTGGAGAGTGTTTCGAAGGGTTTTGCAAATGGGGTGAAAAATGAGAGAGCTGTGTTCTTGGGGCTTTCAGCCTTGTGTTGTATGTGAAATGTCTTGCTTTTAGTTTGTATAAACAAATGGGATTGGTCAGATGAGTTGATGTGTATTGCTGTGATTGGTATGGCTCAAGTTGCCAAAATGTCAAATTTGTGTAAGAGAGGTATGGGTTGCTAGCTAGCCAAGGACAAATGGGGTGTCCTGCACAGCAAGATGTGTGGAGAGCCCTAGGATTGTTTGTGGAGTCAGCAAGCAAGTGGATTCAAACTTGAGTGAGTTTTTGCAACTTGCCTCACTTTTGCTTCCTTTGAAATTTCTTGCCCCATAAGTCATGAAAATGAGTGATCCCTTGGCCCATTCTGAATTTTAGGTCTTGGTACATGCTTGCATGAAGATTAGAAGTTTATTTGATAGCTCAATTTGCCTTGGCAAGTGAATTTGCAACTTTGCCTCTTTGGTAGAAAACTTGAAATTTTGTGATTTTTGCCAACTTTGACAAGCCATAACTTTTGATCCAAAATGAATTAGGTCATGTTCTTGTACTTTTTGAAAAGGAAATGATCCATTCTACAACTTTCATGACCAAAGTTTTTCCATTTGAAGCATTTTTTAATCAAAAAGCAAGGGTTGAAAAAGTTTCCCAAAATGGCAATTTTCAATATAAATCAACTTTCCCAAAAAGTCAACTTTGTAAAAGACTTGAAATTCTCCAATTTTGTGAACTTCTAACATCTTCTATGATCAAATAAAGATCATACACAATCAAAATGATGATGATCACCCTTTGGTTGGGTCATTGGGGGCCTCAGATGCCCTGATTTTGCACTGACTTGCTAAAAACGTCAACTCTTGATCAGATGACTTCCCCATGGAATTATTTCATGATAATTGATACGCATGCTCCCTATACCATATAGAGACCAATAGAAACAAGAATGACCAAAAAATTTGGAGTTATGGCCTCTGAAACCAAAACCCTAATTTTAGGTCATCTGTGCAGTCAAACCTGGCTCTGCTTCCATACCATTCTCAGTTCTTGTGATTTTTTGACATTCTTGACTTTGAGAGGACATAATATGATGCTCTAACATACATGGACCCCTTTGAAGTGATTGATGACCTTTGGAGTGGATCAGATGGCTCAGGGATTGCTCAGATCACAAACCCTAGATGCAGATGACTTTGAAACAATGCAGTGAATCAAAAATGTGGTATGAGATGCTATGATTGGATTTGTGCATATGAAATGATCACAAGCCATGGTGTGAATGGGTGAGGGCAAATTTAGGGTGTTTACAGCTGCCCCTATTCAAACATGAGTTAACTGTGCAGGTTGTAAGCAACGGCTTAACAGGCAAACAAGATAACTTGTGGTTGAATACCAAAGACAGTCCAAAATTTGCACTCACAGAATGAAGAAGAAAAGGGATATAGATTGTAAAAGAAAATAAAGTATATTATAAAGTGTGGGCGACGGAGGACGACCGTCGAGCAGAGGACGACTTCCGGGGAAAGAGCAATGACGGGGACGGCCGGCATGCTGGGGAGAGTGTGTGAAGTAAAACAATGACGGGGACGGCCATCATGCTGGGGATATAGGAGATTATGATGGGGACGGCCATCAAGTAAAGCTGTAAGATTCTCTGGGGAGTATGTAAAAAAGTAAATGATGAGGTACGGTCATCAGGTTCATAAAGTAATGTATGCAACGATGGGGACGGCCATCGGGCTAAACTGATGAAGGACGATCATCAGGAAAAGGAAAAGGGACCACGACGGGGACGACCATCGGGTTAAAGAATAAATGAAATAATGATGAGGGACGGTCATCAAAGGTGAAGGACGATCACCTAGCAGGGGACGGCTGCTCTGTTGGGGACAAGATGAGGGACGATCATCTAAGGTGAAGGACGATCACCTGGCAGGGTACGGCTGCCGAAAGTATCGCGACATAGGACGAATGCCGGATAAAAGGTCAACGATGGGGACGACCATCGGACGAGCATGATGAAGGACGATCATCAAGAGGTGAAGGACGATCACCTAGCAGGGGACGGATGCTCTCAAGGTTTATCATGACATAGGACGAATGTCAGATAAAAAAGATCAACGATGGGGACGGCCATCGGATAAAATGATGAAGGACGATCATCAAAAGGTGAAGGACGATCACCTAGCAGGGAACGGCTGCTAAAGATATCACGACATAGGACGAATGTCGGATAAAGAAGATCAATGATGGGGACGGCCATCGGATGAGCATGATGAAGGACGATCATCAAGAGGTGAAGGACGATCACCTAGCAGGGTACGGCTGCTCTCAGGGTTTATCATGACACAGGACGAATGTCAGATAGAAAAGAAATTTTGCTTTGCTGGCGACCTACTGGGGAATAGTAAACATGGACGAGTGTTCATATCCAAGAAAATAAAAGGTATAAGTGTTTTGGCGTTGTGTATAGATTAAAGATGCGGACGAGCATCCCTAAGACTACGATACGGACGAGTATCGGGTAGAAATGAATACTGACACGTGTTCAGATATGATGATACGGACGAGTATCAACTGGTTAACAAGGAACACAGACGAGTGTTGATTCTGAGGGGACTCTTCTGGGGAAAGGTAGACACAAACGAGTGTCTAAATTCAAGAAGACAAGAGTGTTTGACACAGTGTATGGATTAAAGATGCGGACGAGCATCCTTAAGACTATGATACGAACGAGTATCAGGTAGAAACAAACGCTTGATGCATATTCTGAGATAATGATACGGACGAGTACCAACGGGTTAACAAAGAACACAGACAAGTGTCGAATCTGCAAAGGCAAGAATGGTGTATACAAGATACAGACGAGTATCTGTATAAGTGAAATAAGAGTAAAAAGTATGAGTAGTGTATATTTGAGTGTTCAACCTGCTGGGGAGAGTGACACGGACGAGTGTCAAGAGGTATATTATAAACAAGTATATGCTTTACAAAGTGTTTAAGTAATTATGCTGGGGATGGTGACACGGACGGGTGTCAAGAGAGTTATATATATATATATATATATATATATATATATATATACATATGTATCTGTGAGTGCAAAGGGGACGCTTTGGCTTTCTACTGGGGATATGACACGGACGGGTGCCAAAAGGAGTATGTACTGGTGTTTGTGGGTGTAAGGCAACTGCTTTAGCTCTTTGCTGGGGAATCTGGGGAGCATTCTGTATATTGTTGATGGATTGTCATTATTCACAAGTGTTTGATTCAGACCATGACTTATGATTATGCAACATGTTTGATTTTTGCCGTAATGCTCCGTATTAGACGGAATGCTACGCTTCGTGGGGAATATGATGCGGATGCTATGATTATGCAAAAGATACCGATCCGGGATTCGGGTCCCGTTGTTGCGAATATCTCTGGCCGATCTGTTTGAAGTGGACATCCCAGCTGGGGATGAGATCATTGAGATGTATCTGCTTGGAGGAATAGGTCACTGATAGACCCATTCTTGGTGATAAGGGACCCAGCTGGGGTTTGTAGAAGCTTTCTTCACTACGTTGTGATTCCTTCGGGCATTGCTCTTCTGGATAGAGGCTGAAGCTTTGTGGGGGAGATGGTTTTCTGGCTTTTGTACTTGGCTGTGGAGGATGAATGAATGGCAACCCGGCTGGGGAGAAAGCACTTTGGGTGATAAGACTTGAGTGAGTGCTGATTTGTCAGCTTGCTGGGGTGAAGCTTTCATGCCCCATGTTGTGCTTTGAATGCCTACAATCCTGAAAAGATAGAGAAACGCACAAGTAATCCCGAGGTATCCCTTACCGGATTCCATCATAGGAGGTTAGACACACCTGGGAGTAAGTATATTTCCTGCAAGCACGCCTTCTTTAGAAGAGAAGCCATCTGCATCTATGCAATCAGTATCTTATAGACATCGGACATTTTGCAAATGAAAATAAAATGTACGAGACGAGACATGACTGAAAATCTGATTTTATTAATTTATATGCCCTGAATTGGCAAGATACAGTCAAAGAAACATATCCCCTAAAATGAGGAGATTGTTACAAATTGAGAAACAAAATGTTGGCAATGTCGACGACGCTTCAAGGAGCTTCCCTTTTGCTATGACTCGTATGACATTTGACACTCTTCTCGTCTTGCTTTCTGAAGAAGGCTGATTCTGAAAGAGGCTTGATCCTTTCGAAGCTTACCAAGTTGTAAGTGATACAGACGAATTCAGAGTGCGGTTGTCCGCTTATTCCCTTATTTTGCATGGATCGCCCTTTCGGGTTTTCAATCCATCGGGATACCCATTTTTGCCTGAGTTGTCCAATGCGGCTTTTCAACTCAGCGGGTGTACATCTTTTTGTTCATTTTTCCCTTATTTTTGCCCGAGTCTTTTATTTTGTTTTTGACTCGCCGGGATGCCCTATTTTTTCCTGGACTTACATTCTGTTTTTATGTCCAGCGGGTCATTTTATGCGAAGTATTTTTTAACTGCATCTGAATTCACAGGGGACGGGAAGTCTTCACCATCCATGGTGCTGAGCATCAGTGCTCCACCAGAGAAAACTTTCTTTACTACGAATGGTCCTTCATAGTTCGGAGTCCACTTGCCCCTGTGGTCTGTATGAGGAGGGAGGATTCTTTTCAGCACAAGATCTCCTACTTGGTACTCTCGGAGCCTAACTTTCTGATCGAAGGCTTTCTTCATTCTTTTCTGATATAACTGCCCATGACAGATTGCAGCCAATCTTTTTTCTTCGATCAGACTCAGTTGTTCGTATCGGGATCGGACCCATTCTGCTTCGTTTAGCTTAACATCCATCAGTACCCACAGGGAGGGTAATTCAACTTCAACAGGTAGGACTGCCTCCATACCATACACAAGCTGATAAGGTGTTGCCCCAATGGATGTTCTGATTGACGTGCGGTACCCATGCAAGGCGAACGGTAGTATCTCATGCCAGTCTTTGTAGGTGACTACCATCTTCTGCACAATCTTCTTGATATTCTTGTTAGCTGCCTCAACAGCGCCGTTCATCTTTGGCCTGTAAGGAGAAGAATTGTGGTGTTGGATCTTGAAGTTCCGGCATAGCTCTGCCATCATTTTGTTGTTCAAGTTGGAACCATTATCAGTAACGATTCGCTCGGGAACTCCGTATCGACAAATGATGTCTCTTTTCAGAAATCGGGCTACCACTTGCCTTGTAACGTTTGCATAGGAAGCTGCTTCAACCCACTTGGTAAAATAGTCAATGGCTACCAAGATGAATCTGTGGCCATTTGAAGCAGTCGGTTCAATCTTGCCAATCATATCAATGCCCCACATGGCAAAGGGCCAGGGCGAAGACATCGCGTTCAAAGGATTGGGAGGCACATGCACCTTATCCGCATAAATCTGGCATTTATGGCATTTTCTGGCATAGGCACAACAGTCGGCATCCATTGTGATCCAGTAATATCCTGATCTTAGCAACTTTTTAGCCATGGCATGCCCTCCTGCATGGGTACCTAAGGATCCTTCGTGCACCTCATGCATCAACAAGTCTGCTTCTGTTCTATCAACGCATCTGAGGAGTACCATATCAAAGTTTCTTTTGTACAGGGAACCATCAGTGTTCAGAAAGAAACTACCAGCAAGCCTTCTTAGAGTCTTCTTATCATTGGAAGAAGCCCCAGGCGGGTATGTTTGATCCTTCAAGAAGCACTTAATGTCATGGAACCAAGGCTTATCATCTTTGACAACGTCTGCTGTAAATACATATGCCGGTCTGTCAAGTCTGGACACTGAAATCCGAGGCACGAAGTTGGCAGCTTGAACTTTGATCATGGATGAAATGGTAGCCAGAGCATCTGCAAAATGATTTTCATCTCGAGGGATATACTCAAGCTTGACTGTTGTAAAGAAAGTCAATAACCTCCTTGTATAATCCCTGTAAGGTGTCAGATGATCCTGGTGGGTGTACCATTTGCCGTTGGTTTGATTAACTACCAGAGCTGAATCTCCGAATACAGTCAATGTTTTGATCCTGAGGTCAATGGCCTCCTCAATACCCATAATGCAAGCTTCGTATTCAGCTTCGTTGTTAGTGCAGTTAAAGGTGAGCTTTGCCGAGAAAGGCAGGTGAACTCCCTTAGGTGTAATGAGCACTGCACCAACACCACGACCATTCATATTAACAGCCCCATCAAACATCATAGTCCATTCTTCTTCCGGGTCAGGCCCTTCAATGTGAATAGGCTCTTCATGATCTTTTGCTTTTATGAACATGATGTCTTCATCAGGGAAGTCAAATCTCATAGGCTGGTAATCGTCAATAGGTTGCTCAGTAAGATAATCAGACAATACACTGCCCTTGATGGCTTTCTGAGATGTGTATTGGATGTCATATTCCGTGAGAATCATTTGCCATCTTGCAACCCGTCTGGTAAGTGCTGGCTTCTCAAAAATGTACTTAACTGGGTCCATTTTGGATATCAATAAGGTAGTGTGGGTCAACATATACTGTCTCAGTCGGCGGGCAGCCCACGCTAAAGCACAACAAGTTTTCTCGAGCAGTGAATAACGTTGTTCACAATCGGTAAACTTTTTGCTCAGGTAGTAAATTGCATACTCTTTTCGACCAGACTCGTCATGCTGGCCTAACACACACCCCATTGACTCTTCTAATACTGTCAAGTACATTATTAGAGGTCTTCCTTCAACTGGAGGCATAAGGATTGGAGGCTCTTGTAAATACTCCTTGATCTTGTCAAAAGCCCTCTGGCAGTCTTCGTTCCACCTGACCGTCTGTTCTTTTCTCAGCAGCTTGAACAAGGGTTCACAGGTTGCTGTAAGGTGAGATATGAACCTTGAAATGTAGTTCAGTCTACCTAGAAACCCCCAAACTTCTTTCTCCGTTTTCGGTGCAGGCATTTCTTGAATGGCTTTAACTTTATCAGGGTCAACTTCAATCCCTTTCTCGCTTACAATAAAGCCCAGCAGCTTACCAGATCGCACCCCGAATGTGCATTTGTTGGGGTTCAACTTCAGTTGGTACTTCCTCAGACGCTTGAATAGTTTCAGCAGATTTACTAGGTGGTCTTCCTCTGTGAGGGACTTGGCAATCATGTCATCCACATAACACTCGATTTCTTTATGGATCATATCGTGGAACAATGTTACCATAGCCCGTTGATATGTTGCACCTGCATTCTTCAGTCCGAATGGCATCACCTTGTAACAGAACGTGCCCCAGGGTGTGATAAAGGTTGTCTTCTCCATGTCTTCAGGTGACATATTGATCTGATTGTATCCTGAAAATCCGTCCATGAAGGAGAACACCGAGAACTGAGCCGTATTATCAACCAATACATCAATGTGAGGCAATGGGAAATTATCTTTCGGGCTGGCTCTGTTCAGATCCCGGTAGTCAACACACATCCTCACTTTGCCGTCTTTCTTAGGCACAGGTACTATATTAGCAACCCACGGCGGATAGCTAGTTACAGCAAGGAATCCGGCGTCCCACTGCTTTTGTACCTCTTCCTTTATCTTCATTGCCATATCCGGGCGAGTACGGCGCAGCTTCTGTTTTACTGGCGGGCAGTCTTCTTTTAATGGCAGCTTGTGCATGACAATATCGGTATCCAACCCTGGCATATCCTGATAAGACCAAGCAAACACATCCGCATACTCTCGAAGCAGGTCAATCAGTTGTTCTTTCACTGAGTTTTGTAGGCAGGCCCCGATCTTAACCTCTTTCACGTCTTCACCCGTACCAAGATTAACTGTTTCAATCTCCTCCTGATGAGGAGTGATAACCCTCTCCTCTTGCCTTAACAACCTGGCTAGCTCTTCAGGAAGCTCATAATCTTCTTCAACCCCTTCATCAACTTGATTGATTGGATTGTCAAAGTCATACGAAGCCATAGCTGTGCTGTTGTCGGTGCAGTCTGAAAGGCACTCTCTGCAAGGGTTTAGATTGTTCATTTTAGTGATTGATTTTAATCTTGTTTAGAAAAAGTGAAATGAAGTTTATCATTTTGAAAACATTGCCATTTTATTTTTGTACAAAAAGAAAAATGAAAAACAGTGAGCAGAAAAGAAAAAGACTCATTTGCAAAAGACATCCGATATTCATTGATTGATCTGTTTGCACAAAATTACAGATGGCCCGATTACAAAATGAGTCTTGTCATCTTGGGCAAGATGCAAGACTTGATGCATGCTTAAAAAAATACAGGAAATAATAATTACTCTGCAGGAGTAACCCTTATAATTTCCTGGGAAGACCAATTTGAGATATGGCTCCCCGGGGTCCTTGGACGTATCCAGCTCTCCAAGTTGCGCTCATCTTCCGACTCATCTTCCAAGTTGTTTACTGCATCAGGGGTGAGCATCCCCCCACTGATAAAACTGGGCTCCTTAGCAGCCTCTGATTGATCTTGTTGAGTTGGTTTGTAACCCAACCCAAATCTGTCCTCTTTCTTCCCCACAGGCAACAGCTTGCCCCAGCCTTGAGCATTCCCCTCTTCAACAACCTTCCTGGCTTGTTGATAAGATGTCATGGAAGTCCCAAGTACAGCAGATGCTTCATTGATGTTCAGGGCTTCGAATCCCTGGCTCATGGTTTCATGGATCTCCCCGTCCATCTCAATATATTTGTATGTAGCCAGATGGCTAACCAAAATATCCTCTTCACCACAAATGGTGATGATCTGGCCCTCCCACTCGAATTTTAACTTCTGGTGAAGGGTAGACGTAACTGCGCCAGCGGCATGAATCCAAGGTCTACCCAACAAATAGCTGTAGGCCGGCTGAATGTCCATCACATAGAAGGTTATTTTAAACGTCTGTGGGCCAATCATCACAGGTAGATCAATCTCCCCTAGCACTGATCTCTTAGAGCCGTCAAATGCCCTCACTACCAAATTACTTGGACGCAATGCCAAGCCATCATACTCCAGTTTCACCAAGGCTTTCTTTGGTAAGACATTGAGTGAAGACCCAGTGTCTACCAGTACATGTGATAGAACAACACCCTTGCATTCCAGGGTGATGTGTAAAGCCTTATTATGGTTACAACCCTCAGTTGTCAAATCAGCATTGGTAAAACCCAATCCATGGCTGGTATTGACATTCGCTACCACGGTCTCCAGCTGATTAACGGTGATCTCCTCTGGCACATATGCTGCGTGCAAGACTTTTAGTAATGCATTCCGGTGGGCTTCGGAACACATCAGCAGGGATAGAATGGAGATTTTTGAGGGAGTCTGGTGAAGCTGATCCACCACCTTGTAGTCACTCCTCTTGATAATTCTCATAAACTCGTCTACATCTTGTTCAAAAGATGTCTTCTGTGTTTCTTTGAGAATGGGCTCTTCAGCTATTACACTCTTTCCCTTCGCTTTGGCAGCAACTTCTGCTTCGGCATTAGGTCTTTGTGATTGCGAGGCGAAAAGGCGTCCGCTTCTGGTGAAGCCTCCGCCTCCCCCGACATTGTCAATCTGTGGAGAAGAGGTTGAAGAGTCAAGAGTGATTTTCTCCCCATTGCAGTAAAAGTCAGAGCCATAATGCCAAGGGATGGCATTACTGCTTTCATATGGAACTGGCCCAGGTACCGTGATGGTAACCGGGCTGACTGCAGTAGAGGAGGGTGTTGCAATAGTATGTGGATCATAGTAGATGGTGACCGGTGTCCTGGCAGGAGATGCCACTGCTTGTTGTTCGGAGGAATACTTGACGGATCATAATAAATAGTGACTGCTGAGATATTTGATGGTGTTGTAGGAGAAGATTCTGAATAGAGGGGTGCTGATGTTGTAGAAGTAACGTTTGTTGATATCTGGTTTGTTGAAGTGATATTTGAAGCATTTGTTGATGAAACCGAAGAATTGTTTGGAATAATTGTTGTTGCAGTTGTAGGAGACTCAGGAACTGTTGTTAGAGAGATTGCCGGATTTGAAGGTATTGATGTTGTGATTTGAAGTAGACCATTCTGGATAAGACTGTCTATGCCGCTTCTCAAGTTATCACACCCATTTAACGAAATGTTGCAATAACCGCACCCGAGCTCACACCCGGGGAATATCTAGCATTCAAGGAGTTGAGCTTTAATCTCTACCAGGGGTGTCCGGATCTGCCCAACACTGGTTATCAAGAAAGACGGCTTATCTTCCTCAATAGCATTGATTCTTGGTCCTCCGTGGTTGGGCATGGGGTTTTTGTTGACATTTGGCGGGGGTGCAAAGTTTAGAGCCTTGGAATCTACCAGGTCTTGCACCTTCATCTGTAAAGCTCTGCACTTCTCTGTATTGTGGCCAGGTGCGTTGGAGTGAAAAGCGCATCTGGCGTTGGCGTCGTAATTTCTTGGCAAACTGGAAGGATCTGGTGGCGCCAACGTCCTTAACTCAACCAAGTTGAGCTTCAGGAGCTGTGGCAGTAAAGCGGCATAAGGCATAGGGATTGGATCAATCACCCTATTGGCCTGAGATGGTCTCTGTTGAAATGGTCTTTGTTGATTGTTGCTGTTGTTGTTGTAGTTTCTCTGAGGCGGATATTGAGTTTGTTGCTGGTAATGGGGTTGTTGTTGTGGTTGATATGCTGGTTGCTGAGGAATTGGAGTGGGAATGGTGACTGCTGCCACTGACCTATGAACATATTGTGGTCTGCCCCTGCTGGCCTGAATATCATTAGTCTCGCCGGTTCTTCTTGGACCTACAAAAGGTTTTCTGGGGTTGCTGGACGAGCTCGCACCGTTGTCAGAAATTTTGCCCATCTTTAACAGGCTTTCAATTCTTTCTCCAGCTATGACTACGTCAGCGAAGCTGGTAGAAGAAAATACAGCTAGCTTGTCAATGTATGTCCCTTGGAGGGTGTTCATAAACATGTCGACCATTTCCCTTTCCGACATGGGTGGCTGGACAGCAGCAGCAAGTTGTCTCCACCTCTGTGCGTATTCCCGGAAGCTTTCCCTGGATGATTGAGACATTCCCATCAGGAGGGTCCTGTTAGGAGCCATATCCAAGTTGTACTGGTATAGTCTGATAAAGGCCTCAGCTAGGTCCTTCCAGCATCTGATGGTTGCTCTAGTCAAGTGAGAATACCATTCCCTTGAAGCTCCTGTTAAGCTATCTTCAAAATAAAACATCCATAGCTTTTCATCCATGGTATATGCCTTCAGCCTCCCCAGGAAGGATTGTAAATGGGTTCGGGGACAGGAAGTTCCGTTGTACTTCTCGAAGCACGGAGGTTTAAACTTGTGGGGAATCCTTACCCCGTCCACTAGACCCATGTCCATAACATCAAAGCCCAAGGAATTTTGGGACTCCAAGGATCTCAATTTCTCAGCAATTTCATCTAGCCTTCTGTCATAGGCTTCATCCCCAGCTTCCATCATAGTGAATTGATCCTCTTGGGGGTCTTCTTGTAATGCTCTGCCTGCAGTGGCATTCCCTTGCACATTAGCAGGGATGTTGATCTCAGGATGAAGATGGGGCCCATACACAGGTGGGTTAACATGAGGCTGAACCCTCTCATTGTTGCTTGTTCCCCCAGTCCCTAGATGGGGTTCCTCCTGGGTCTGCCTTTCTACTAATGCCCTTAATCTCTCTTGGCTCTGTGCCAATCCATTCATCACCTCCATAAACTGGGTCATCTGATTTCTCATCTCCAGTCTCTCATTGGCCATTTGAGTCCTGACCTCTGTAAGGTCCTGCTGTACTTGGTCCATTTGTATACCCGGAAGGTTGTTGCGAGTGGGATATCTGTGTGGACAGTTGAGTGGGAACACCCGTCGTCGAGCAATAGTTCCTGAATCACAACAGAGTTAGTAACAAACAAAACAAAAACCTACAAAACAAAAGAAAAGTTAGTATGCAATGCAGTATGCTTATTTGTTTCCAAGGTATCCGGCTTGGCATTCGGTTTTGACCTTTCCAGACCCCTGAGGAAGGTGCTTTGATGTTGCTTGAGAAAAAGAACTCAGATGAAACAAACTAATGAATATATTACAAATGGAGAATCATACATAGTTTGTTTTTTACAATACATGCCCTCTGAGGGGTCAATAAATACAACATAAAACAAAAGTACATGAAATGAAAACAACAACAAGCAAAAGTCAGACACCAAGACCAAACTCATCCTCCTGGACTTCCTTCAAAAGTGCTTCAGTTACAGGATTAGCTGGATGCTCTGTGAGGTTCCTGATGAGAAGATTCCTGGTGGTGATAGCAGTGGTTAGCTTCTTGTGTCTGCTTTGGTCCTTTGACCTCTTCACACCAGCCCTAAGCTTCAATTCTGAGATCTCCCTCTGGGCTGCTGATAGGGCTTCCTGTTGCTCCTTTGCATTAGCCTCCAACTGCTCAATCTTGTCCTGAGTTCTTTTATCCTCCTGAGTGCGAGCTTCAGTGATCCTGACCCACCTAGCTTGGCTTTCCTTCAAATAGAGGTCAGTCCTGGCCTTCTGGAACTGGGCCTCTTTACAGGCATTCTTCAAAATCTGTTCTCCAGCCCTTGACTTCTTGATGTAGTCCTCTGACTTTTCAATCCTGGCTAGATGCTCCACCTTGAGCTTTTCTAACCTTTCAATGTTCAGACGACCATCACTCCTCTCCCAGAGGGTTCTCTTCAGGGCTTCAGACAAATTCTCATTCCTCTCTTTTAGCTTTTCAAACTCCTCCAGGCTGACAGTTGCTGGAGGTGGTACTGTGGATGGTCCAGGTGCATCCTCAATGGTGAAGGGCATCCCAGAAATTTGAGCCCTGGCATGAGACCACTCATAATACTGAGCTGATGCCACATTGTTGCATCTCCCAAGAATGGCCATCCCCTTGGTCTGGACATTGTCCCAGGCCCAGGATGCTTGCCTGACAATAGCCAGATTAGGCTTGATCTCACAATAAAGGGTCTCAGCTAGATCTTGCACTCTAGGAGGGTGGACCAATGCATAGCCCAGTTGTCTTTTGAATAGCAGAGGGTTGTAGTTAATGCAACCCTTCACTCCTATCAAAGGTACATTGGGGAACTGCCCACAACTAGTAATGATGTCCCTGCCCTTGGTGCTCTGGGTGCACCACCTGATGTCATCTGAGGTTAAAGCAACAAGTCTCCTAGCCCAATTCCTCTGTTGGTGAGGATTCAAGAATGCATCAGTCTTGGGCAAGTGTTTGAGCAGCCAGGTATGGAATAGGGGAGCACAACATCTCACCAATCTTCCCCTTTGTTTTTCATTCCTTTGGTGAACAGAGTAGTAGAAATCTCCCAGTAAGGTGGGCACTGGGTTCCTTAGAATGAAAAGATGGATTGCATTCTTGCTAATGAACCTAGGCTCATCTGCAAATAATATAACCCCATATATGCTAAGGGCTAATAATGCACAGACTGCCTTCCATTCTCCCAGGGAGGCCTTCAGGGTAGCCTGAGAGGTCAAGAAATCCAAGTGTAGACCAGAGATTCCAGCCTTTGCTGTCATGTTCTGCTCAATCAGAACTGGTTCCAGATACAATGCCTTTTCCACCTCTTCATTACTAGGAAAAGCCATCTCAGGATTGAAGGGGACTCAACCCCTGATAGGTACACCAATCAATGATGAATACTCTTCCAATAAGGGTCCCAACTGAAAATTCTGGAAGGTGAAGCACCTCAGAGGGGGATCATAGAACTGCAGGCAAGTATGAATCAAGCTCCTCTGGGAAGGGTCCAAATCCATAACCACATCAAGGATGCCTCCATAATGTTCTCTGAATAGTGGTATATGGTCTGGAGTAATCAGGGCCTGGACCTTCCTGATGCCAGCCAGCTCAGGCTCAAAGAAATGGTAGGAGATGTTGCTCTTCTTGGGTGCCATGCCTGCTGGTGAAGAGCTGAGACAGATACTGATGATGATGACTGATACTAGGAGATGAACCACTGATAGACTAAAACTGGTGATGCAGGTGACTAAAGCAAGGTAGCTGATGAAGGTTGCTGAAGCAAGAAACTGGTGAACAAAAGGGCCTATGCAGATAAAGGGGTCAAAACCAAGCCAAATGTGATATGGATACCCTGAAAAGCAAATAAACACATGTTAAATGATGCAATGATGATGTATGCAAATGACATGCAAAGGGTTTGTGATCAAGCTGGATCTGATTACTGCCTTGGTATAAGTCCAAATAGGTTCAAGAAATCCAGATGGAGGTTCATAAGTCCAGTAACCAAGGTGGGGGACTCAAATAAAGAGTCACATGTCCAGGGTTAAAATCACAAGAACTGTCCAAAGTGAAGCATTCTCAAACATAACAAAGTATCAGGGTATGTTGAGGTCAAGGGTACCTGCAAACCTGTAAACAACCCAACCCCCTCACAGGTGATGTTCTAAGACAAGGATCCTCAAATTTGGATCAGTTATGAGAAGTGTAAACACTTCTAACCCGGAGGTACAGTGTTTACAATAACCATAAAAGATCCTACTCTAATTCACCTCTGTTTCTGAAGGTCATAGTAAAGGTCATTCAGACTTAGCAGGCTTCCCAGATAGCCCTAGCACTACAGGAGATCCGTAGCACAGAGTTCTCAAGAAGAAACCCATATCTGAACCGTGTTTCATATTCCCGCACCAGACCGAAATGGAATGGGAAAGAACATGAACCACTCTAGCCTAGGTGTCACTCAGGTCCCAGGTATAGGACCTTAAACTCTCAATAGAACACCCACCCACCAAAGCAACAAAACCAGATCCAGCCAGAATAGCATGACAGTATGATGTATATAAAGCTGTAAAGAAAGCAGTAAACAAACTGTACATAAAGCAATAAATAAAACAAATATACAAACAGCACATAACACCCCAGTAAACACAAATCAAACAAGCGCTAGGAGGAACCCACAAAAAGAACCAGAAGCCCTGGTTACAGTATAAGGGTCCCCAACAGAGTCGCCAAGCTGTCGCTCCCGATAAATGAGACTGGCTCAAATAAAGGTACAGACGCGAACGGTGGGAGAAAGGAGGTGCGAGAACACACAGGAGTGAACTCACAAGAAAAGAAAGAGTCGCCAGCTAGGCATTTTTATCCCGGAGGAAAGGTAATGCTGCATAGACCTAGAAAGATATGGATAAGACGGTTGCGAACCAGAGAGACTGAGAAAGGGGGTTGGTTACAACCTGGGAAGGTATTAGCACCCAGATTGTCCGTCGTACTTGACGGGATCCACGCTTAAAAGATTTGTGTTTTTAAAGGGGTAGTGTTAGTGCAATTTGTGTATCAAAGCTGGAAAAGAATGCAAGTGTCAATGTGAAAGAAGTGTGAAGTGTATAAATATACAGTGTCAGTGTGAGAACAAGAATAAAATGCTCAAGATAATGAGGCTAAGAGAATGATGCTGGAAGGAGGGGGAATATACAGAGACTTTTGTTCGATAACTGTTAAGTTATGCCTACGTATCCTCTAATGCAATGAGGAAGTCAGAACACCGTAGTTCGACCCAAAGAGACTGAAAGATGTATTGACTTGTGAACTGCTTACTTGTCTATGCTCAAGTGTATGACTTGTCTGGCTCAGGTGCAAACTGTCTTGCATTAGAAGGAAGAAGCGAGTTCTCGTTTGTGAGTGAATGAGATGAGAAAAGAATCCCGGAGGAGACGATTATTGTTTGTTTTTGTGTTTTCAGTCTTTTATTGCTTTTGAGAGTTTGTCATAAATTAATGAGCTTAAGCCTAAACCAATGGATTTAGTAAACTCATCACATCTTCCCTCTGATTAGGGGTAATGAGAATACCTTAAGTGTGAAGTCAGCTTCTCACACTTAATCACCCTGAAGTAGGATTAAGGTCATTAACCTACTTGTGATTGTTTAGATGTTTTTGTTGTTTTTGTTTAGTGTTAAGTAATGAGATTAAGCCATAATCAGGGATTAAACAGACTCATTACACCATCCTAATAGAAGGATAATAGATGAGAATGTTTAAGTTGAGGAAAGCTCCTCAACTTAATCCATGATTAGGGATTAACTTCGTGACAAAACAAAGCCTTTATTAAATGGATTTTAATTAATGATAAGATGATGAAGTGAGTTTTAGGGTTTGTAAGACAACTTGAGGGGGACTTGTCCATTAACACTAGGGTTAGTCCTTCTTAACCAATTAAGGAAGAATTAGAACCCTAATGCAAGGCCCAAGTTACAAGCTTGATGTCTTGGTGATTATTATGTGAATTGATTAGAGGATTTAAACACATTAAGGGTTTAACACTTAGGATTAAAGTTATACACTCCATCCTAATAGAAGGATGCAGGCATAAGCTTAATCACAAAGCCTTAAAGCCTTTAGGGTTTAGTCCCTGATTATGAGGTGAGAAGAGAAGACTCAATGAGACACAAAGGTAAAATCTAAATGGGGGGACTAATCAAAACCCTAGTTATTGTCATTCTTGGTTGTTCCTAAGGTTTGTGAGGTTTACAAGAAAGATCTTCAGAGGAACCACCAGGAAGCAGATGAAAGGAGCAAAGAGGAGCAAAGTAACTTGCTTCATTTAAGAAGACAAGTCACTTGGAGAAAGAAAGTGAGATGAAGAAGAATGAGCAAGCTCAATCTCAAGCACAAGACAAAGTGCAGCAATGATGCATAAGAGGGATGAAAAGAGATTGTGAGACGTGAAGGCAAATTCACTTCTCAAAGTAACTTACCACCTGAAAAGTTAGTGAAAGGAATGCAATGCAATGCAAAATGAGATGGAATGGCATGATGCAAACCAAAACCAGAAGCATAAGTATGATGCTAATGATGCTATGAGATGACACAAACATGAAACAAGGCATGGGGATGATCATACAAACATATGGATGCAAGAGAAGCATGCTTAGAACCATAAACATACATGAAAAGTTATGGAATACAAATGACATACAACATGGCAAATGAAAGATGCAATGATCAAACATGATTCTAATATGTCCTAAGATGTGTTATGAATCAGATGGATGCATAAAATGTCATGGCAAGTCATGGTATGCAAGCAAATGCAAGATGAATGCAAAAGGAAGCCCAAATTAGGGTTTATGATCAATGCACAAAACAAAAACCAAAACCAGAAGCAAACACCAAGATAAAAATTTGAAAATGCATTCAAGGGAACCCTAAACCTATACAAACTCACTGCCCAAAGGAGGGGATCCAATTCTTAACCTAATGAAAGTTATGAATTTCCTAAGGTTGCTAGGGTTTTAAGGTACCTTGCCAAGAAAAATGTCAAACAAATTGAAAATGCAAGATCAAATCATGCCAATTTAATCCTATAAACTACATGCTACACAAGATGCAATGCAAAAAGAATCAAAGTCCAACTCTTAAATACTAGGCAGAAATGAATTTTTGAACATTGGATCAAAATAAGGCTTTGAAATAAAATTAATTCCATGGAAAATTGTCAAAAGACATCAAGATCAAAAAAGAAATTTGGTTTGAGGGTTGGACAATGTTTCTAAATGATTTTAAATGTTTCATGAATTTTTTGGTGATTTTTAAATACCTAAAAGTATTTTTAATTAATTAATTCTCATTAATTAATTAAAAATAATCTTTTAAATGATTTAAAAATAAATTTTAATGCAAAAAATAAAAATAAAAATGTTTTTGGTTTCTGAAAATTAATAAAAGCTTTGACAAAAAAATTCAGAATTTTTCAAAGTGTTTTGCTATTTTAAATTAATTGTAGAAAACAAATGAAATAAAAAGAAAATAAAATGAATTTAAACTGAAAAATATGAAAGTATGCAAGATCAAGGGCCAGCATTCAAACTCACACGCGCGCGAATTGACTTGGCGCTCATCTGGACGGCCAGCATTCAAACTCACGCAATTAAGACTAAACCCTAATTAATTAACCCTAATCACTTTCAGACGACCGGAACACTGTTCCGGTCGTCTTCTCCGGCAAGCTCCTCTTTCAAACTCTCTCAAATCTTCACTAAATCGTGTCAAACTCTCCAGATCAACTCAACCAACCTTCCTAAACAACAATCCAGCAACAAATTCCATTTATTTCTACTCAAGATCAAGATACGAATCAAACATCAAAAACTGCAGAAATTTCAGAAACATGATACAAGCTCATTTCTCAATCTTTTTCAAAAGTAAAAGGCTCAGTGAAATCAGGGAAGCATGCTTTATCATTTAGAAACAAGAAATAAAGGTTCTGGAAAAATGAATTTCCATGGCTACCTGAATCGAAGCTTTGATTTCTGGCACTTTCTGGCTGATTCCTTGCTTCCAATCAACTCCAATGGACCTCCTGAGAAGCTTTCAATGCTTGTTTGAAGTTTATAATGGTTGGTTTGAAAGATTGCTGAAGTTCTGCTCAAAGAGGGGCATAAATCGTATTTTGGTTTCTGAGGGTTTCAGGCTATGGTGATGGGTGGTTTCTGATCAGTGAGGCATGTTGAGTTTGTTTGTGAAGTTTGTTTGTGGGTTTGCAGCTTGTGGAGAGTGTTTCGAAGGGTTTTGCAAATGGGGTGAAAAATGAGAGAGCTGTGTTCTTGGGGCTTTCAGCCTTGTGTTGTATGTGAAATGTCTTGCTTTTGGTTTGTATAAACAAATGGGATTGGTCAGATGAGTTGATGTGTACTGCTGTGATTGGTATGGCTCAAGTTGCCAAAATGTCAAATTTGTGTAAGAGAGGTATGGGTTGCTAGCTAGCCAAGGACAAATGGGGTGTCCTGCGCAGCAAGATGTGTGGAGAGCCCTAGGATTGTTTGTGGAGTCAGCAGGCAAGTGGATTCAAACTTGAGTGAGTTTTTGCAACTTGCCTCACTTTTGCTTCCTTTGAAATTTCTTGCCCCATAAGTCATGAAAATGAGTGATCCCTTGGCCCATTCTGAATTTTAGGTCTTGGTACATGCTTGCATGAAGATTAGAAGTTTATTTGATAGCTCAATTTGCCTTGGCAAGTGAATTTGCAACTTTGCCTCTTTGGTAGAAAACTTGAAATTTTTGTGATTTTTGCCAACTTTGACAAGCCATAACTTTTGATCCAAAATGAATTAGGTCATGTTCTTGTACTTTTTGAAAAGGAAATGATCCATTCTACAACTTTCATGACCAAAGTTTTTCCATTTGAAGCATTTTTTAATCAAAAAGCAAGGGTTGAAAAAGTTTCCCAAAATGGCAATTTTCAATATAAATCAACTTTCCCAAAAAGTCAACTTTGCAAAAGACTTGAAATTATCCAATTTTGTGAACTTCTAACATCTTCTATGATCAAATAAAGATCATACACAATCAAAATTATGATGATCACCCTTTGGTTGGGTCATTGGGGGCCTCAGATGCCCTGATTTTGCACTGACTTGCTTAAAAAGTCAACTCTTGATCAGATGACTTCCCCATGGAATTCTTTCATGATAATTGATATGCATGCTCCCTATACCATATAGAGACCAATAGAAACAATAATGACCAAAAAATTTGGAGTTATGGCCTCTGAAACCAAAACCCTAATTTTAGGTCATCTGTGTAGTCAAACCTGGCTCTGCTTCCATACCATTCTCAGTTCTTGTGATTTTTTGACATTCTTGACTTTGAGAGGACATAATATGATGCTTGAACATACATGGACCCCTTTGAAGTGATTGATGACCTTTGGAGTGGATCAGATGGCTCAGGGATTGCTCAGATCACAAACCCTAGATGCAGATGACTTTGAAACAATGCAGTGAATAAAAAATGTGGTATGAGATGCTATGATTGGATTTGTGCATATGAAATGATCACAAGCCATGGTGTGAATGGGTGATGGCAAATTTGGGGTGTTTACACTCAGAAGTTAGCCCCATTAGCCTCCTAGACCACCTCCATTCATCTCTCATCTCTTTGAAAGAGCATGAATTTGGCAATTACCTAGCAAACCAATCAGCAAATAATGAAGCACAACAGCCCACTGGTCCACCTCTGCCTTTTTCATTTTGGTAATGAACGTTGTAGTAGAAATCTCCCAATAGAGTTGGCACACAATTGCCTTTAGCAAAAATGGAAATCACTTCCAAGCTCACAAACTCCTTTTCTCCCGGGAAAATACTAGATCCATATACCATCAAAGCCACCACAACACCAAAATCTCACCACTTACCCTCTTTGGCATACTCTTAAGCCTCTGGTATGAGCATTTCCCAGGGAAGTCCTCTGCCCTCACTGTCCTTCAAAGCTTTCTTGACCTTAGCAACTGGTAAACGACAGACTTTGATAGGAACACCCAAAATGCTGGTAATCTCTGATAGGAACACCCATAGTAAGGCAAAGTATCTCTGATAGGAACACCCAAAATGCTGGTAATCTCCTCCAAGGTAGGAGCCAAGATGTAATCTGGAAATACAAAACACCGCAACAAGGGATCATAAAACTGAAGCAAAGTGTGCAAGCTATCCTTCTGGTCTGCAGTAGGTTTGTCCATGTACGTCAATATCTGACCATACCTCTTTCTGAAATTCCCTAAAACTTGATCATTCATCAGCCCTGCTAATTTCTGAACACTCTTGACTTCTGGTTGGAGAAAAGTGTAATGAACATTCTTTTTCCTTGTAATTCTCTTAACTTCTGCCATCTGGAGAGCTTAATTACCAGAACTGGGTGCTAACTGTGAACAACAACCTGAAAAATGGAAACACAAATAGTCAATGCAAGAATGATGCAATGCAAATGCAATGCAGGCATATGATCAATCTGGGACCATCTGGATACTAAATACTGAATATTAGGACCCTCTACATAACTGAAAACCAAGACCCTCTGAGCCATAACCCTCTGATAGAAACTCTCAGAACCAAGAAACCAAGAAATCCAGAACCATAAGGACCAAATCATAACAAGGACCATACTGATAATGAGGGTATGTAGAGGCCAAGGGTTCCTGCAAACCTGTAAATCCCTCCCAATCTCACTGGTGTGCTCCGGGTCAAACATCACGGACTCTCAAAGCCGAATTGCAATAATACTTTCACCATTTCTGAGAAATGGTTCATGACCAAATCAGGGAATCGGTTTGGCATTATATACTACGCAGGGAGGCCTCAGTTGAGTCCGAGAAGACAAAGTCATCCTATGCAAGTTCCAGGTGGGCCCTCGGATGCGAATGGGTTTGCCACAAAATGTGGTCTGCCACTGTCACCACTAGAGAGGGATATTTCCACAAGGTTCTCACTGATCGGTCCCCAGCTGCACATAACTATCAAGGTTATGAAATGATAGAGGAATATCTCCAAATCAAGACATTTCCAAGACGGTCGCAAATCTGGGCGTGGAACTCACTACTACCCCCATGACAAGATCTCATGAGGCCAAAGTGGAACCACTCTAAGTCCTAAGGTGCACTCGAGCCGTGGTAATGAGCTCATCTCTCAGAAATAGTATCACCCAAGCCCACCAAACAGAAGATCCAGTCCAGACAGTCCAGTATAAAATATGATGCATAAAATAAATACTGAAAATTGTAAATAAAGCTGTAAATAAACGGTAAATAAACGACAATAATATACAACACAACAACAAACAATTAACACCCAAAGAAACAGAAACATGCAAGCGCTAGGAGAGACTCTCAAGGGAACCAGAGATTCTGGGTTCGATCCCCAGCAGAGTCGCCAGATGTCGCTCCCCGGATTTCCATCCTGGTACAAACGCGAAAGTGGCGCGGAAAGAGGTAGAGTCGCCAGCCAGGCATTTTTATCCCGAAGGAACGGGAATGGTAATGCTGCACAAACCAGAAGAAAAGAAGAGGAAAGACACGGGTCCTACGAACCAAAGAGATTGGGTTCGGGAGTTGGTTACGACCTGGGAAGGTATTAGCACCCCAGATCGTCCGCCGTACCCGACGGGATCCACGCTTGCAAAGAAATCTTTTTCAAAGGGTGTAGAAATGAAAGTTGCTGCAAAGAAAAGGAACTGAAACTGGATAAAATTAAAGAAAAGGGGAAAATGTAGGGAAAATAAAGATTGTGCTCGAATGGGCCCTACCCCGCTGCCTACGTACCTCATCTGGACAATGAGGATCAGAGTCACCGTAGTTCCCCTAACTAGGGGTGGAAAAGATTGCTTGTGTCTTAAGGCTTGAACTGCCTATGTCAATGCTCAGGTGTTACAGGCTCGGACGACGAGTGCGTAACCGTCTTGCAAAATGACAAGTAGGAGCAAGTTTGCGGACGAAGCGAAGGAGATGAGAAAAGAATTCCCGAAGGAAAGACGCTTATTGTTGGTTTGTGTTTTTTATGCGTTTTTTACTGAGTGTGTCACAAGGAAATGAACTCAAGCTCTCTTCCATGGAATATGTACTTGTCACTACATTCCAAGATGGAATAATAGAACAAGCACACTCAAGTAAGGAGAAGATCCCCAAAACTTGAATCCAGAGATTAGGGCTTAGGCTCACTAACTCATTGAATTTATTAAGTGTTTTTGTAACTTAAATGAAGAAGTATTATTTATGATTTTCTTGGTGAAGATGGCACCATGTTCAGACTTGTGCATCACAAGACAAGCTTGTACTATCCCAAGATGGGAAAACTACAAGTGTTTCATGGAATAAGGCTATTGCACAGGAAACCACTTCAGTCCTTATTAAGATGCTTTTTAGGATTTTGAGATGAGAAGAGAAGAGAAACAAAAGGATCTCAAAGGTAAAAGTATAATGGGGGACTAATGAATCCTAATTGTTATCATGCATAAAAAATCCTAAGTTAGTGAGGTTTACTATCCTGAAGAAAGAGAGGATAAGAAAAAAGAGAAAGAGAAGAAAGAAGAATAGAAGAGGGAGGAAGTAAGGCCTAAGCCCCAAAAATCACAAGAATAGTATCAATGAATAAAAGAGAAGAGATAAGACTTGGAGATGTGGGAATCACATCCACACCTCTCACTTACCAAAGCCCCTGAAATGGTTAGTGACATAAGAATAAATGCAACACAAAATGAACATAATTTCAAACAAAAGCCACACAACCAGGAGTGAAGTCTTAATCACAAATACCAAATGCAAATCCAAAGCATAAGAAAGAGATAAGAACTATACAACTTGTCGCTCCCACCAAATGACACATGGCCAGAAGGGGTACAGACGCGAACGGTCAGCGAAAGGAGAGAACATGAAGATGAACTGAAAAGAGTTGCCAGCTAGGCATTTTTATCCCGAAGGAAAGATAATGCTGCATAAACCTAGAAAGACATGGATAAGATGGTCGTGAACCATAGAAACTGAGAAAGGGGGTTGGTTACAACCTGGGAAGGTATTAGCACCCAGATTGTCCGTCGTACTCGACGAGATCCACGCTTAAAAGTTTGTGTTTAAAGGGGTAGTGTCAGTGCTATCTGTGTGCAAAGTGCTGGAAAAGAATGTACAAGTGTGAGTGTAAAAGAGATGTGAAATGAAATTGCTCAGGAATGAGACTTAAAAGAATAATGCTGGAAGAGGGGGAATATACAAAGACTTTTGTTCGATAACTGTTAAGTTATGCCTACGTATCCTCTCGTGCAATGAGGAAGTCAGAACACCGTAGTTCAACTCAAAGAGACTGAAAGATAAATTGACTTGTGAACTGCTTACTTGTCTATGCTTAAGTGTATGACCTGTCTAGCTCAGGTGCTAACTGTCTTGCATTAGACGGAAGAAGCGAGTTCTCGTTTGTGAGTGAATAAGGTGAGAAAAGAATCCCGGAGGAGACGATTATTGTTTGTGTTTGGCATTTCCAATCTTTTATTGCTTTTGGAGTTTGTCATAGGAAAATGAGCTTAAGCCTAAACCAAGGGTTAGTAACTCATCACATCCTCCCTCTGATTAGGGGTAATGAGAATACCTTAAGTATGAAGTAGGCACCTCACACTTAATCACCATGATGTAAGATCATTAACCTACTTGTAATTATTTAGATGTCTTTGGAGTTTTTGTTTAGTGTTAATTAATGATTTTAAGCCATAATCAAGGTTTTAATGAACTCATTACACCATCCTAATAGAAGGACGATAGATGAGAACATTTAAGCTGAGGAAGATACCTCAACTTAATCCATGATTAGGGATTAACCTCATGACAAAACAAATCCTTTATTGAAGTGGATTTTAGTTAATGATATGATTAAGAAGTGGATTTTATGATTTGTAAGACAATTTGAGGGGGACTTGTCCATTAACACTAGGGTTAGTCCTTCTTAACCAATTAAGGAAGAATTAGAACCCTAATTCAAGGCCTAAGTTAAAAGCTTGATGTCTTAGTGATTATTAGATGGATTGATTAAGAGATTTAAACACATTAAGGGTTTAACACTTAGGATTAAAGTTATACACTCCATCCTAAGAGAAGGATGCAGGCATAATCTTAATCACAAAGCCTTAAAACCTTGAAGGTTTAGTCCCTGATTATGAGATGAGAGGAGAGACACAAAAGATGACACAAAGGTAAAACTAATGGGGGGACTAATCAAACCCTAATTGTTGTCATGATTGGATGTTCCTATGGTTTATGAGGCTTGCAAGAGATCTTCATGAAGAGCCACCAAGGAAGAAGCAGATGAAAGGAGGAGAAGCAGAAGAAACAATTCAACTTACTTCACTTAAGAAGATAAGTTGCTTGAAGAAAGAAAGTGAGGAGGGAACATGAGTGAGCAAGCTCACTCTAATTCAAATACAAAATGCAGAAATGAATGCATAAGAGAGATGAGAAGAGATTGTGAGAAGTGAAGGCAAATTCACTTCTCAAAACACTTACAACCTGAAAAGTTAGCAAAAAGAAGTGAAATGAAATGAGAATGAAATGAATGCAAGGATGCAAACCAAAACCAGAAGCATATTCATGACGTAAATGATGCAAAGAGATGATGTGAAAACATGTCAAGAGTTGTGAATGATCATACAAGGGATGAGAATGCAAATGAAGCATAAAGGAAGCATGAAAGTTCATGAATGCACATGAAATGAAATGAATGCATAACATGGCAAATGGATGATGCAATGATCAAACATGATTCTAATGTGTTCTATGATGTCTTAAAAGTCATGTAAATGCATAAAATGTCATGGCAAGTTCATGAATGCAAGCATATGCAAGATGTATGCAAGTGAAGATGAGAAATTAGGGTTTACATGCAACATGAGATGCAAAACTCAAAAACAGAAGCAAATGAGAAGATAAAAAATTGAAAATGCAATCAAAAGAACCCTAACCCAATATGATTTCATACCCCAAAGGAGGAGACCTAACTCTTAACCCTAAGGGACTTATGATTTTTCTAAGTTTTCTAGGGTTTTAAGGTACCTAAAGGGTAAAAATGCCAATAAATTCAAAAAGTCAGGAGAAATTCATGACAAAATTATGCTAGAAAATAAATTTCCAATGAAGATCAATGCAAAAAGAATCATGGTCATACCATTCTTTGTTAGGCAGAAAATAATTCTTGAAGTTAGGGTTCAAAAATGGGATTTTATGAACCCTAAATTCAAAGAAAAAACTGTCAAAATGATTCAAAACAAAAAAGAAATTTGTGTGAATGGTATGATAATATCTCTAAATGTCTAAAGATGCAACATGAATTTTTTGGGAATTTTTAGAAACCTAAATGATATTTTAATTAATTAATTTTCATTAATTAATTAAAATAAACATTTAAATGTCTAAAAAATAATTTTTTAATGCAAAAAATAAAAATAAAAATATTTTTGGGTTGAGAAAATTATTTGGAATTAAAATGCTGAAAAAAAATATTTTTTGGATTTTCTATGTATTTTAAATAATTCGTACAAAATAAATAAGAAAAATGAAATAAAAAAAGTGAATTAATGAAGGTATGCTGATCCAAAGGCTGGAATTCAAATCTGGGGAAGGGGGTTTGACTGCGCGCGTGATCTGAGGGTCAGGATTGATTCTGATTTAATTTATTAATTAATCCTAATTAATTTATTTAAAAATGGATTAGGGTTAATGGACAAATCTGAGCCATTCGTACGCGCGGTAAACTTAAGATCTAAGGGCCATTATTCAAAGTTCATTAATCACAGGATTAAACCCTAATCTTTTTCAGGTGACCGGAACAGTGTTCCAGTCATCTTCTTCGGCGAGGCAAAAATCCAGAAACTCATACAAGCATTAAACCTTCTAATTTTTTGCCCAGAATCATTCCTCTAACATCAATGAACATGAATCCACAAACAAAAATCATTTCTCATACATAACAAAGCTGAATCGAAGAAAACAAGTTCTAGGTCAAAAATTTCAGAGATTCAGTTCATGCTTATTTCTTGCTCATTTTCAAAACTAAACACATCCCCATGATCAGTGCAACATATAGAACAATATTTTAATAAGAAAACAAGATTCTGGAAAAAAAGTTCTTGAGGTTACCTGAGATTGAGCTTCCTGATTCTGGGCTTTCTGGCCTCCTCCCTTGTGCAAACCAACTTCAATGAACCTCCTGAGGATGATGTGAAGCTTAGAACAAGTTTGTATGGCTTGGTTTGAAGGTTTTGTTCCTGCTGCACCAGAAATCGTGTTTGTGTTTGGGGATGTTTCAGGCTATGGTGATGGGTGGGAAATGATCCTGGGATGATGCTGAGTTGATTGGTGGAAGAATTTGTGATTTTTGTTGGCTGAGGAGTGAGTTTCGAAGGAATGAAGTTTTTGACAAGTTTTGTGAATCCTGACTTATGGGAGGTTCTCCGCTTGTGTGTGGTGTGTTTTATGATCCTTATGCAACCCCTAAACTATTGGAATGGGTCAGAAGACTTGACATGCACTGTGGGAATGGTATGGAGCAATTGGCCAAAAAGTCAATAGTTGGTGTACTTCAAGCATGGGCTATGACAGAAGCTATCTTAGGGCTTCTCTGAGTTCAGCTGTCTTCAAGGATGGCCATGGGATGATTTAGAGTGATCAGAAGTGGATGGATGGTGAGATGTCACATGTTTTGCATTTTCACAACTTGTTGCATTTTGAGATTTTTGGTCATGGACATGTCTCATTCCAAGCTGAATTCAGGTCATGAAGTGTTACATGATGTTATTGTGATGCTTTGAGATCATTTAGAAACCAAACTAACCCTTAGGAATCATTCTTGCAAGAATCCCTCTTTTGAGAATTTTATGAAAAATGGCTTATGATACTTGTGATCCAAGGCATGAAACTTTGTGAATTTGTGCAATTCTGATTTTGGCAAGTTGAAAAATGTTGTAATGATGCATAAAAGTCATTTAGAGGTCTTGAAAGTGCTTAGAACTTGAATTTGCAAAAATCCCTCTTTGGCATGAAACATGAAATTATGTGATTTTTGCCAAATTTGGAAAGCCATAACTTGAGTTCCATAATGAATTAGGACTTGTTCTTGTACTTTTTGAAAAGGGAATGATCTAATATACAACTTTCATGAACGATAATTTTTCATTTGAAGCATTTTTGGTTAAGAAAATGGAGGTTGAAAAACTTTCCCAAAATAGAAAGTTTATATTACAAGTCATTTCCACATTTGGCAACTTTTGGTTTAGCTTACTTTTCTTCAAATTTATGAACTTCTAAATACTTAAATGATCAAATAAAGACCATATAACTTCAATTTGATGAAAAATCCACTTTGGTTCCATGATGGGGGGCCTCAGAAGCCCTGATTTTGCTCTGACATGCTCAAGAAGTTACCCAATGAACAAATGACTTCCACAATGAATTTCTTCATCAAACTTGGTATGTATGATCCTTATAACATATTGAGACCAATAGAAACAAGAATGACCAAAAAATTTTGAGTTATGGCCTCTGAAACCAAAACCCTAATTTTAGGTCATCTGTGCAGTTAAACCCTAGCTCTGCTTCCATGCTTTGCCAGTTCTTGTGATTCTTTGACTTCCTTGATCTTTGGAGGATAAAATATGATGATTGAACATACATGGACCCTCTTGAGATGATTGAAGACCTTTGGGGTGGCTGAGATGAATCTTGGATGACTCAAGTCACAAACCCTAGATGCAGATGAACTTGAACTAATGCAGTGACACAAAATGCAATATGATATGGTATGCTTGAACTAATGCAAATATGAAAGATCACAAGCCATGGTGTGAAATTAGTGAGGGCAAATTTGGGGTGTTTACAGCTGCCCCTATTCAAGCATGAGTTAGCTGTGCAGGATGTAAGCGCCTGGCTTAACAGACAAACAAGATAACTTGTGGTTGAATACCAAAGAATGTCCAAAATTTGCACTCACTGGGGAGAAGAAGAAAAGGGATATAGATTGTAAAAGAAAGTGTAGTATGATTATAAAGTGCGGGCGATGGAGGACGACCATCGAGCAGAGGACGACTGCTGGGGATAAAGCGGTGACGGGTACGACCGACATGCTGGGGAAATAAAGGGATCATGATGGGGACGTCCATCAAGTAAAGAAACAAGACTCCTTGGGGATCAAAATATAAACGCAATGATGGGGACGGCCATCAGGTTCAGAGGATAAATGAAGTAATGATGAGGGACGGTCATCAAAGGTGAAGGACGATCACCTAGCAGGGGACGGCTGCTCTGTTGGGGATAAGGATGAGGGACGGTCATCCTAGGTGAAGGACGATCACCTGGCAGGGTACGGCTGCCGAAAATATCACGACATAGGACGAATGCCGGATAGAAAAGGTCGACGATGGGGACGGCCATCGGATAAGCATGATGAAGGACGATCATCAAGAGGTGAAGGACGATCACCTAGCAGGGTACGGCTGCTCTCGGGGTTTATCATGACATAAGACGAATGTCGGATAACAAGATCAACGATGGGGACGGCCATCGGATAAAATGATGAAGGATGATCATCAAGAGGTGAAGGACGATCACCTAGCAGGGGACGACTACTAAAATATCATGACATAAGACGGATGTCGGATAGAAAAGGGTTCCAATAATGGAGACTCCACTGGGGGAAGGATGAGGGACGGTCATCCAAAGGTGAAGGAAGATCACCCGGTAGGGTACGGCTACCGAAAGTATCATGACATAAGACGAGTGTCTGATAGAAAAGAAAGTTTGCTGGAAATTAGCTGGGGAATAGTAAACACGGACGAGTGCTTACAAAAAAGTAATAGGTATAAGTGTTTGACACTGTGTATAGATTAAAGATGCAGACGAGCATCCTTAAGATTGTGATACGGGCGAGTATTGGTAGAAACAAACGCTGAAACATGTTCAGAGATGATGATACAGACGAGTATCAACTGGTTAACAAAGAACATGGACGAAAGTCGAATATGAGGGGAAATAAGTGGTATATACAAGATACGGACGAGTATCTGTATGAGTAAAAATAAACATGAGTGAGACACAAACGAGTGTTCAACTTGCTGGGGAGAGTATGACACGGACGGGTGTCAGAAGAGAAAATGTATAAGTTATGAACTTATACTTGTATATGGGAGTGTAAAAGGTGTTCTGGCGACCAGTGGGGATAAGGTGACACGGACGAGCGTCGAAAGAAGTGTATTATAAACAAGTGTTTGATTTACAATAAGTGTTTGGGCAACCATGCTGGGGATTGGTGACACGGACGAGTGTCAAAAGAGTGTGGAAGTTTCTGTATGTTGAAAGTGTTCTGGCAACTTTACTGAGGAATGATGGCACAGACGAGTGTCAAAAGAGTATGTATCTGTATTTCGAGAGTGCAAAAGGGACGCTCTGGCTTTCTATTGGGGATGTTGAGAGGTATTTGTATATTGCTGATGAGGTATTGTTGGTATTCATAGGTGACCGATTCAAAACCTGACTTGTGACCTATGCAATATGTTTGATTTTTGCCGTAATGCTCCGTATTAGATGGAATGCTACGCTCTGAGGGGAAATATGATGCGAATGCCATGTTTATGCAAAAAGATACCGATCCGGGATTCGGATCCCGTTGCCTGTGGAGATCTCTAACTAATCTTCTTGAAAGGATATCCCAGCTGGGGAAAAGAGATCATTGGTAGATCTGATAAGATGAATGACTCTGCTTGGGGAATTAGATCACTGATAGATCTACCCGATAATGAGATAACCAAGCTGGGGATGAGGAAGCTTTCACCACTTTGTTGTGAGAATTTTAGACATTGCTCTCCTGGGAGAGGCTGGAGCTCTGTGGGGAGATGGTTCCCTGTCTAGTACTCTGTCGGGAGGAAAGACCACTGAACAGTCTTCCTAGAGATTTCTGTGGGGATCCTGCTGAGGATGATGATATTTGACAACTCAGCTAGGGAAATGAGCACCTTCTGTTGTTGCTCTTGAAGAAAATGTGCTGGAGAAATGATGCCTGACAACTCTTGATGGGGAGAAAGCACTCCCGGTGCTGTTTGGAGGATGTGCTGAGGAAATAATGATTTGACAACTTTGCTGGGGTAAAACCTTTCATGCCCCATGTTGCGCTCTGAATACCTGCAATCCTGTTATATCCAAGAAACGCGCCAGTATCCTGAGGTATCCCTTACCGGATTCCGTCATAGAAGTTAGACGTTCCTAGAAGTAAAATATATATTTCCTGCAAATATGTGATTAGAAAGGCACATCTGTTTTTATGCAAATGTTATATCAAGGATATCAGACATTTTTGCAAATGAAAATAAAATGTACAAGACGAAATGTGACTGAAAGTCTGATTTTATTAATTTGTGTGCCCTGAATTGGCAAATACAGTCAAAGAAACAAATCCCTTGAAATGAGGAGATTGTTACAAATTGAGAAAAAATGAAGGTGTTGGCAATGTTGACGACGCTTTAGCGAGCTTCCTCTTGCTATGACTCGTATGACCTCGACGTTCTTCTCATCTTGCTTTCTGAAGAAGGCTGATTCTGACTGATGCTCTGACCTCTTTCGAAACTTGCCATGCCGTGGATGATATAGACGAATTCAGAACGCAGTTGTTCGCTTATTTCCTTATTTTGCGTGGACCGCCCTTTTGGGTTTTCAATCCACCGGGATACCCATTTTTGCCTGAGCTGTCCAATGCGGCTTTTCAACTCAGCAGGTGTACATTTTTTTGGTTTTTCCCTTATTTTTGCCCGAGTTTTTTTATTCTGTTTTTGACTCGCCGGGATGCCCCATTTTTGCCTAGACTTACATTCTGTTTTTATGTCCAGCGAGTCATTTTATGCGAAGTATTTTTTAACTGCATCTGAATTCACAGGGGATAAGAAATCTTCGCCATCCATAGTAGTGAGCATCAGTGCTCCACCAGAGAAAACTTTCTTTACTATGAACGGACCATCATAATTTGGAGTCCATTTGCCCTTGTGGTCTGTATGAGGAGGGAGGAGTCTTTTCAGCACAAGATCTCCAACTTGGTATTCTCGAAGCTTGACTTTCTGATCGAAGGCTTTCTTCATTCTCTTCTGGTATAACTGCCCATGACAGATTGCAGCTAATCTCTTCTCTTTGATCAGATTCAGTTGATTGTACCGAGAACGGACCCATTCTGCTTCATTCAACTTGACATCCATCAGTACCCGCAAGGAGGGTAATTCAACTTCAACAGGTAGGACTGCCTCCATACCATAGACAAGCTGATATGATGTTTCCCTAGTAGACGTTCTGATTGATGTACGGTACCCATGCAAGGCAAATGGTAGCATTTCATGCCAGTCTTTGTAGGTGACCACCATCTTTTGCACAATCTTCTTAATGTTCTTATTAGCTGCCTCCATAGCGCAATTCATCTTTGGCCTATAAGAAGAAGAATTGTGGTGTTGGATTTTGAAGTCCCAACACAGTTATGCCATCATTTTGTTGTTCAAATTGGAACCATTATCAATAATGATTCGCTCGGGCACTCCATACCGACATATGATGTATCTCTTCAGGAATTGGGCTACCACTTGTCTGGTGACATTTGCATAGGAAGCTGCTTCAACCCATTTGGTGAAGTAGTCAATGGCTACCAGGATGAATCTGTAGCCATTTGAAGCAGTCGGCTTGATCTTTCCAATCATGTCAATACCCCACATGGCAAAGGGCCAAGGTGAAGACATTACGTTCAAAGGATTCGGAGGCACATGCACTTTATCCGCATAAATCTGGCATTTATGGCACTTTCTGGCATAGGCACAACAATCTGCATCCATTGTGATCCAGTAGTAACCTGACCGTAGTAATTTCTTAGCCATCACATGTCCTCTAGCATGGGTACCAAAAGATCCTTCATGAACCTCGTGCATCAACAAGTCTGCCTCTTTCTTATCAACACATCTGAGAAGCACCATGTCAAAGTTTCTCTTATATAACGAACCATTAGTATTCAAGAAGAAACTACTAGCCAGCTTTCTTAAGGTCTTCTTATCATTGGATGATTCCCCAGGTGGGTATGTTTGATCCTCTAAGAAGCATTTGATGTCATGGAACCAAGGCTTGTCATCTTTAACAATGTCCACGGAGAACACGTATGCTGGCCTGTCTAGTCTGGATACAGAAATCCGAGGCACAAAATTGGCAGTTTGAACCTTGATCATGGAGGAAATGGTAGCCAAAGCATCTGCGAACTGATTTTCGTCTCGAGGGATATACTCAAGTTTGACTGTTGTGAAGAAAGTCAATAATCTCCTCGTATAGTCACGATATGGAATTCGATGCTCTTGGTGAGTGTACCATTTGCCGTTGGTCTGATTGATTACCAAAGCTGAATCTCCGAATACAATTAACGTCTTGATCCTAAGGTCAATGGCTTCCTCAAGACCCATGATACAGGCTTCGTATTCAGCTTCGTTGTTAGTGCATGCAAAGGTGAGTTTTTCCGAGAAAGGCATGTGAACTCCCTTAGGTGTAATGAGCATTGCACCAACTCCACGACCATTCATATTAACAGCCCCATCAAACATCATTGTCCATTCTTCTTCTGGGTCAGGCCCTTCAGTGTGAACAGGCTCTTCATGATCTTTTGCTTTTAGGTACATGATGTCTTCATCAGGGAAGTCAAATCTCATAGGCTGGTAATCATCAATGGGTTGCTCAGCCAAGATAGTCGGACAGCACACTGCCTTTGATGGCTTTTTGAGATGTGTACTGAATGTCATATTCTTTCATAATCATTTGCCATCTTGCAACCCTTCCGGTAAGTGCTGGCTTCTCAAATATGTACTTGACTGGATCCATCTTAGAGATCAACAAAGTAGTGTGTGTCAACATATACTGCCTTAGTCGGCGAGTAGCCCACGCTAAAGCACAACAAGTTTTCTCGAGCAGTGAATAACGATGTTCACAGTCGATAAACGTTTTGCTTAGGTAGTATATTTCATACTCTTTTCGACCAGACTCGTCATGCTGGCCCAGCACACACCCCATTGACTCTTCCAATACTGTCAAGTACATTATTAGAGGTCTTCCTTTAACTGGAGGCATAAGAATTGGAGGTTCTTGTAAGTACTCCTTGATTTTGTCAAAATCCTTCTGGCAGTCTTCATTCCACCTGACCGTCTGTTCCTTTCTTAACAATTTGAACAAGGGCTCACAGGTTGCTGTAAGATGAGATATGAACCTTGAAATGTAGTTCAATCTACCTAGAAACCCCCGAACTTCTTTTTCAGTCTTTGGTGCAGGCATCTCTTGAATGGCTTTGACTTTGTCAGGGTCAACTTCAATTCCCTTTTCACTTACAATAAATCCCAGCAGCTTACCGGACCGTACCCCAAATATGCATTTGTTGGGGTTTAACTTCAATTGGTACTTCCTTAGACGCTTGAATAGCTTCAACAGATTTACCAGGTGGTCTTCTTCTGTGAGGGACTTGGCAATCATGTCATCCACATAACATTCAATTTCTTTGTGGATCATGTCATGGAATAGTGTTACCATAGCCCGTTGATAAGTGGCACCAGCATTCTTCAGTCCAAATGACATTACCTTATAACAGAATGTGCCCCAGGGTGTGATGAAAGTTGTCTTCTCCATGTCTTCAAGTGACATCTTGATCTGATTACATCCTGAAAATCCATCCATGAAGGAGAACACCGAGAACTGAGCCGTGTTGTCGACCAATACATCAATGTGAGATAATGGGAAGTCATCTTTTGGGCTATCTCTATTCAGATCCCGATAATCCATACACATTCGTACTTTGCCATCCTTCTTAGGCACATGTACAATGTTAGCAACCCACGGCGGGTAGCTAGTTACAGCAAGGAAGCCGGCGTCCCACTGTTTTTGCACCTCTTCTTTTATCTTCATGGCCATATCCGGACGGGTACGGCGTAGCTTCTGTTTTACCGGAGGACAATCTTCTTTTAGTGGCAGCTTGTGCATGACAATGTCGGTATCCAAACCTGGTATATCTTGATAAGACCAAGCAAAAACATCAACGTACTCTCGAAGCATGTCAATAAGTTGTTCCTTCACTGAATCTTGCAGACGGGCCCCGATCTTTACTTCTTTCAAGTCTTCTTCAGTACCAAGATTTACTGTCTCAACCTCCTCCTGATGAGGGGTGATAACCTTCTCCTCTTGCCTTAACAGTCTGGCTAGCTCTTCAGGTAGCTCATAATCTTCTTCAACCCCTTCATCGGCTTGATTAATCGGATTGTCGAAGTCATACGAAGTCATAGCAGTGTCGTTGTCGGTGCAGTCTGGAGGGCACTCTCTGCAAGGGTTTAGATTTGTTCATTTTAGTGATCAGTTTTATCTTATTTTAAGAAAGTGAAAATGAAGTTATTGTTTTTGAAAACATCGCCATTTTATCGTTTTGTACAAAAAATGAAAAATGAAAAACAGTGAGCGGGAAAAGGAGACTCATATGAAAAAGATGTCCTGATATTCATTAATTGATCGTTTGCACAAAATACAAGATGGCCCGATTACAAAATGAGTCCTGACATCTTAGGCAAGATGCAGGACTTGATGCATGCTAAAAGACAGGAAATAATAATTACTCTGCAGGAGTAACTCTTATAATTTCCTGGGAAGACCAGTTTGAGACTTGGTTCCCCGGGATCCTTGGACGTATCCAGTTTTCCAGGTTGCGTTCGTCTTCTTCCTCGTCTTCCAAACTGTTCACAGCATTTGGGGTAAGCATTCCCCCGCTGACAAATTTGGGCTCCATTGCAGCCTCTGGTTGATTTTGTCGAGTTGGTCTGTAACCCAACCCGAATCTGTCTTCTTTCTTTTCTACTGGCAGCAGCTTTCCCCAGCCTTGAGCGGTACCCTCCTCAACAACCTTCCTGGCTTGTTGATATGAAGTGATGGAAGTTCCAGACACAACAGTTGCTTCATTGATGTTAAGGGCCTCAAACCCCTGACTCATAGTCTCATGGATCTCCCCATCCATCTCTATATACTTGTAAGTAGCCAGCTGGCTAACGAAAATGTCTTCCTCCCCGTAGATTGTGATGATCTGGCCTTCCCACTCAAATTTTAACTTCTGGTGAAGGGTAGATGTAACAGCGCCAGCGGCGTGAATCCAGGGTCTACCCAACAGACAGCTGTAGGCCGGCTGTATGTCCATCACGAAGAAGGTAGTTTTAAAGATCTGTGGGCCAATCAACACAGGTAAATCAATCTCTCCAAGCACGGATCTCTTAGAGCCATCAAATGCTCTCACCACCAAGTTACTTGGATGTAATGCCAAACCATCATACTCCAGCTTCACCAAGGCTTTCTTTGGGAGGACATTGAGCGAAGACCCAGTGTCTACCAGCACATGAGAAAGAACAACACCTTTGCATTCTAAGGTGATATGTAAAGCCTTGTTATGATTGCGCCCCTCCGTCGTTAAATCAGCATTTGTGAAGCCCAGTCCATGATTGGTGTTAACATTTGCAACCACTGTTTCCAGCTGATTAACCGTAATCTCTTCCGACACATATGTTGCATGCAGGACCTTCAACAATGCATTCCTGTGGGCTTCGGAACACATTAACAGTGATAATATAGAGATTTTGGAGGGTGTCTAATGAAGCTGGTCCACCACTTTGTAATCACTCTTCTTAATTATTCTCATGAACTCGTCCACCTCTTGTTCAAAAGACGCCTTCAGAGTTTCTTTAACAGTTGACTCTTCAAGTACCACATTCTTCCCTTTTGCCTTAGCAGCAGCTTCTGCTTCAGCATTGGGTCTTGGTGTTTGTGAGGCAAAAAGGCGTCCGCTTCTGGTGAAGCCTCCGCCTCCCCTAACATTGTCAAATTGTTTTGAAGAGGTTGATGAATCTAGAGTGATTTTCTTCCCGTCGCAGTAGAGATCAGAGCCGTAGTGCCAAGGTATGGCATTACCGCTTTCATAAGGAATAGGTCCCGGCACCGTAATGGTAACCGGACTGATTGCTGCAGCGGAAGGAACTGTGATGGTATGCGGGTCGTAATAGATTGTGACTGGAGATCTGACAGGAGGTGTTGTAGGTTTTTGTTGGAAGTTGTTGTTGGGATGAACATTTGCCGGATCATAATAGATCGTGACCGTTGAGACATCTTCATTAGTGTTTGCTGGTGTTGTAGGCGTTTCCGTTGATAAGATGGGTGTTGATGTTGTAGAAGTAAATGTTGCTGAACTCTGATCTGTCGAAATGATGGATGGAGTGATTGCTGGAGTTGTGGATGAATCAGTGGGAATGATAGTTGTTGCTGTTGTAGGAGGATTTGTTGTTGCTGAAGAAAGAATTGTCGATGTTGTAGGAGAATCCATTGTTGCTGAAGAAAGGGTTGTTGAAGGAGCCGTTGTGATAATCTGCAAAATTCCATCTCTGATGAGGCCATCTATGCCAAACCTTAGCTTCTCACAACCATTAATAGCAGTCTTGCATGATTCACAACAAGCCTCACACCTCGGGGATACCCGGCATCTTAAGAGTTGAGCCTTGACTTCCGCCAGCGGTGTTTGAATCTGTGCAACATTATCAATTAGTACAGATGGTTGGTCCTCTCCTATGTCGTTAATCCTGGGCCCACCATGATTAGGCATAGGATTTCTGTTAACATTCGGAGGAGGTGCGAAATTGAGAGCTTTGGAATCAACCAAATCCTGAACCTTCATCTGTAAGGCTCTACATTTCTCGGTATTGTGACCAGGAGCGTTGGAGTGAAAGGCACACCTGACATTAGCATCATAATTCTTTGGGAGATTGAGAGGATCTGGTGGAGCCAATGTCCTTAACTCAACCAGGTTAAGTTTCAGGAGCTGTGGCAATAAAGCAACATAAGGCATAGGAATTGGGTCAATCACCCTATCTGCCTATATGACCTCTGTTGAAAGGGGCGCTGTTGTTGGTTGTTGTTATTGTTGTACGTTCTTTGTTGCGGAAAATGAGATTGTTGCTGGTAGTGACGTGGTTGTTGTTGTTGTTGAGGAAAAAATGGTTGCTGTGGTACTGGAGTCGGGATGGTAACGGCTGTTATTGACCTGTGAGAATACTGGGGTCTGCCCCTGCCAGTATGAATAACATTAGTTTCACCTGCCCTTCGGGGTCCTGAAAAAGGTTTTCTGGGGTTGTTGGAGGAACTTGCACCATTGTCAGAGATTTTTCCCATCTTCAAAAGACTTTCAATTCTTTCACCAGCTATGACTACATCGGCAAAACTGGTGGAAGAGAAAGCAACAACTCTATCAATATAAGTTCCCTGCAAGGTGTTCATAAATATGTCAGCCATTTCTCTTTCAGACATGGGTGGCTGGGCAACAGCAGCAAGCTGTCTCCACCTCTGAGCATAATCCCGAAATCTTTCCCTTGAAGACTGAGACATGCCCATTAGAAGAGTTCTATTGGGGGCCATGTCTAGGTTGTACTGGTATTGCCGGATAAATGCTTCGGCCAAGTCTTTCCAACATCTTATAGTGGATCTTGTCAGATGCGAATACCATTCTCTTGATGCTCCAATCAGGCTGTCCTCAAAATAGAACAACCATAACTTCTCGTCCATGGTATAAGCCTTGAGTCTTCCTAAGAAGGATTGCAGATGAGTACGCGGGCAAGAGGTACCATTATATTTCTCAAAGCAAGGGGGTTTGAATTTGTGGGGAATTCTCACCCCATCTACCATCCCCATATCCATCACGTCAAAGCCTAAAGAATTCTGGGATTCCAAAGACCTCAGCTTTTTGGAAATCTCATCCAGCCTTCTGTCATACACTTCATCCCCAGCCCCAAAAACTTTGAACTGTTCTTCTTGGGGATCCTCTTGCTGGATTCTGCCCCCCGTCGTATTACCTTGAACATTCCTTGTGCCATTAATATCTGGATTCAAATGGGGCCCATACTCTGGTGGGTCGATACGGGGCTGTCCTCGTTCATTATTGCTGGTTCCCCCTGTTCCAAGATGGGGCTCTTCAGGTGTCTGCCTTTCTACCAGCTCTATTAGCCTTTCCTGGCTCTGAGCCAAGCCAGTCATCACAACCATAAACTGGGACATTTGGTTTCTCATCTCGACCCTTTCGTTTGCCATTTGATTTATTACTTCATTCAGGTCCTACTGTACTTGATCCATCTGAATGTCTGGAAGGTTGTTACGCGTTGGGTACCAGTGTGTGTGGTTGACAGGGAACACTCTGTGACGAGCAATGTTTCCTTAAAGCACAACAAAGTGAGAAACAAATAATAAACAAAAAAACCTACAAAACAAAGAAAGTGTTAGTATGCAATGCAGTATGCTTATTTGTTTTCCAAGGTATCCGGTTTGGTTCTTGGTTTTGACCTTTCCAGACCTCGAGGAAATGCTTGATGATGTTGAGAGAAAGCCCATCAAAATAAAACAAACTGATATATTACAAATGATGAAAAATACATAGTCTGTTTTACAATACATGCCCATGGTGGGTCAAAAATACAACAATCAAAAGCAAAAAAGTACATCAAAAGAAAAGAAAAACAAACAAAGAGGAATCAGACATCCAATCCATAATCATCTTCCCTGACTTCCTTCAGGAGTGCCTCAGTCACCGGACCAGCTGGGTGCTCTGTAATGGTCCTAATGAGGAGGTTCCTGGTAGCAATGGCATTAGTCAGCTTCTTATGCCTGTCCTGATCCTTGGATCTCTTTAACCCCGCTCGGAGCTTCAATTCTGATATCTCCTTCTGAGCTGCAAACAAAGCTTCCTGTTGCTTCTTCTCATTGGCCTCCAGCTGCTCAATCTTGGCCTGAGTCCTCTGGTCTTCTTGTGCACGGGCTTCGGTGATCCTGATCCACCTAGCCTGGCTTTCCTCCAGGTAATTCTCAGCTCTAGCTTTCTGAATCTTGGTCTCCTTGCAGGCATTCTTCAATATCTGTTCCCCGACTCTTGCTTTCCTTATGTAGTCATCTGTCCTCTCAATCTTGGTCAGATGCTCAGTCTTGAGTCTTTCCAATCTTTTAATGTCCAGATGACCGTCATTTCTTTCCCAAAGAGTCTTCTTCAAGGCCTCAGATAGCTGATTATTCCTCTCTTTCAGCTTTTCAAATTTCTCCAGGCTAACAATTGCTGTAGGCTGTACTGTAGATGGTCCAGGTATGTCTTCCAAGGTGAAAGGCATCCTGGTAATCTGAGCTCTAGTACGGGACCAGTCAGAATACTGGGCTGAAGCGACATTGTTACATTTTCCAAGGATGGTTGTCCCTTTGGTCTGGATGTTGTCCCAAGCCCAGGAAGCTTGCCTGACAACAGCAGAGCCAGATTGGATCTCACAGTATAGGGTCTTAGCTAAATCATGTCCTCTAGGAGGGTGAACCAAGGCATATCCCAATTGTCTCTTAAACAGTAAAGGGTTGTAGTTGATGCAACCTTTTACTCCTATCAGAGGCACATTAGGGTATTGCCCACAGCTGGTAATGATATCCTTGCCTTTGGTGCTCTGGGTGCACCATCTGATATCCTCAGCAGAAACAAGTGGATGGCATTCTTACTCACAAATTTGGGCTCATCTGCAAACAATATAGCCCCATATATGCTGAGGGCTAATAATGCACAGACTGCCCTCCATTCTCCCACTGTAGCCTTTAGGATGGCCTGAGATATTAAGAAGTCCAGATGTAGGCCAGGAATCCCAGCCTTTGTTGTCATGTTTCGCTCAATAAGGGCAGGCTCCAAGTGCAATGCCCTTGATATCTCTTTACTTCTGGGAGTAGTCATCTCTGGGTTGAAGGGGATCCCTCCTCTGATAGGCACTCCAATCAACAAGGAAAACTCTTCCAGCAGTGGTCCCATCTGGAAATCAGGAAAGGTGAAGCATCTAAGTGGAGGGTCATAAAACTGCAAGCATGTGTGGATCATGCTCCTCTGAGATGAATCAAGGTCCATGACCATGTCTAAAATACCCCTATAGTGCTCTCTAAACAGTGGGATGTGGTCAGGTGTGATAAGTGACTGGACCTGCCTGATACCAGTCAGAGAGGGCTCAAAGAAGTGATAAGATATGTTGCTTTTCCTTGGAACATCCATGAGTGTTGATGAAGAAGCTGAAGACAAATGCTGATGAAGATCACAAACTGGAATGCTGGAGATAAGTCTCTGACAGACTGATGCAGGTGAGTCTCTAACAGACTGAAGGAGATAGCTGAAGAAAATGTTGAAGAAGATAACTGAAGCAGAGGTCTAAGCAGTAGAAGGGGTCAAAACCAAACCAAATATGATATGATGGATACCCTGAAAAACAAATAAACAAATGTTAAATGATGCAATGATGATATATGCAAATGATATGCAAGGGTTTGTGATCAAGAGCTGGATCTGATTATCTGTCTTGGTATAAGGTCCATGTATGTTCAAAGGTCCGGATGGAGGCTCAGAAATCCAGTAACCAGGGTGGGGGACTCAAATAAAGAGTCACATGTCCAGGGTTAATCACAAGAACTGTCCAAAGTGAAGTATTCTTAAACAAAATAGTAACAGGGTATGATGTGGCCAAGGGTTCCTGCAAACCTGTAAACAACCCAACCCCCTCACATGTAATGTTCTAGAACAAGGATCCTCAGACTTGGATCAGTTATGAGAAGTGTAAACACTTCTAACCCAGAGGTACAGTGTTTACAATAACCATAAAAGATCCTCCTCTAATTCACCCCAGATTCTGAAGGTCAAAATAAAGGTCATCCAGACTTAGCAGGCTTCCCAGATAGCCCTAGCACTACAAGAAATCTGTAGCACAGAGTTCTCAAGAAGAAACCCACATCTGAACCGTGTTTCATATTCCAGCACCATACCGAAATGGAATGGGAAAGAACATGAACCACTCTAGCCTAGGTGTCACTCAGGTCCCAGGTATAGGACCTTAATCACTCAGTGGAACCCCACCCACCAAAACAGAAACCAGATCCAACAATGATAATGACAGTATGATGCATAAAAAACTGTAAAGAAAGCAGTAAATAAAGTTGTACATATAGCAATAAATAAAGAAAATAAATAAACACAATTAGCACATAACACCCCATTAAACACAAATCAAACAAGCGCTAGGAGGAACCCACAAAAAGAACCAGAAGCCCTGGTTGCATTATAAGGGTCCCCAACAAAGTCGCCAAGTTGTCGCTCCCACCAAATGACACATGGCCAGAAGGGGTACAGACACGAATGGTCGGCGAAAGAGAGAGAACATGAAGATGAACTGAAAAGATTCGCCAGCTAGGCATTTTTATCCCGAAGGAAAGGTAATGTTGCATAAACCTAGAAAGATATGGATAAGACGGTCGCGAACCAGAGAAATTGAGAAAGGGGGTTGGTTACAACCTGGGAAGGTATTAACACCCAGATTGTCCGTCGTACTCGACGGGATCCATGCTTAAAAGTTTGTGTTTAAAGGGGTAGTGTCAGTGCTATCTGTGTGCAAAGTGCTGGAAAAGAATGTACAGGTGTCAGTGTAAAAGAGATGTGAAGTGAAATTGCTCAGGAACGAGACTTAAAAGAATAATGCTGGAAGAGGGGGAATATACAGAGACTTTTGTTCGATAACTGTTAAGTTATGCCTACGTATCCTCTCGTGCAATGAGGAAGTCAGAACACCGTAGTTCGACTCAAAGAGACTGAAAGATAAATTGACTTGTGAACTACTTACTTGTCTATACTCAAGTGTATGACCTGTCTGGCTCAGGTGCTAACTGTCTTGCATTAGACGGAAGAAGTGAGTTCTCGTTTGTGAGTGAATGAGGTGAGAAAAGAATCTCGGAGGAGACGATTATTGTTTTTTTTTTGGCATTTTCAATCTTTTATTGCTTTTGGAGTTTGTCAATGGAAAATGAGCTTAAGCCTAAACCAAGGGTTAGTAAACTCATCACATCCTCCCTCTGATTAGGGGTAATGAGAATACCTTAAGTATGAAGTAGGCACCTCACACTTAATCACCATGATGTAAGATCATTAACCTAATTGTAATTATTTAGATGTCTTTGGAGTTTTTGTTTAGTGTTAAGTAATTAGTTTAAGCCATAATCAAGGATTTAATGAACTCATTACACCATCCTAATAGAAGGATGATAGATGAGAACATTTAAGCTGAGGAAGATACCTCAACTTAATCCATGATTAGGGATTAACCTCATGACAAAACAAAGCCTTTATTTAAGTGGATTTTTGTTAATGATAAGATTAAGAAGTGGATTTTATGATTTGTAAGACAACTTGAGGGGGACTTGTCCATTAACACTAGGGTTAGTCCTTCTTAACCAATTAAGGAAGAATTAGAACCCTAATGCAAGGCCCAAGTTACAAGCTTGATGTCTTAGTGATTATTAGATGAATTGATTAAGAGATTTAAACATATTAAGGGTTTAACACTTAGGATTAAAGTTATACACTCCATCCTAAGAGAAGGATGCAGGCATAATCTTAATCACAAAGCCTTAAAACCTTGAAGGTTTAGTCCCTGATTATGAGATGAGAGGAGAGACACAAAAGATGACACAAAGGTAAAACTAATGGGGGGACTAATCAAACCCTAATTTTTGTCATGCTTGGATGTTCCTATGGTTTATGAGGCTTGCAAGAGATCTTCATGAAGAGCCACCAAGGAAGAAGCAGATGAAAGGAGGAGAAGCAGAAGAAACAAGTCAACTTACTTCACTTAAGAAGATAAGTTGCTTGAAGAAAGAAAGTGAGGAGGGAACATGAGTGAGCAAGATCACTCTAATTCAAATACAAAATGCAGCAATGAATGCGTAAGAGAGATGATAAGAGATTGTGAGAAGTGAAGGCAAATCCACTTCCCAAAACACTTACCACCTGAAATGTTAGCAAAAAGAAGTGAAATGAAATGAGAATGAAATGAATGCAAGGATAAAAACCAAAACCAGAAGCATATTCATGATGTAAATGATGCAAAGAGATGATGTGAAAACATGTCAAGAGTTGTGAATGATCATACAAGGGATGAGAATGAAAATGAAGAATAAAGGAAGCATGAAAGTTCATGAATGCACATGAAATGAAATGAATGCATAACATGGCAAATGGATGATGCAATGATCAAACATGATTCTAATGTGTTCTATGATGTCTTAGAAGTCATGTGAATGCATAAAATGTCATGGAAAGTTCATGAATGCAAGCATATGCAAGATGTATGCAAGTGAAGATGAGAAATTAGGGTTTACATGCAACATGAGATGCAAAACTCAAAAACAGAAGCAAATGACAAGATGAAAAATTGAAAATGCAATCAAAAGAACCCTAACCCCATATGATTTCATACCCCAAAGGAGGAGACCTAACTCTTAACCCTAAGGGACTTATGATTTTTCTATGTTTTCTAGGGTTTTAAGGTACCTAAAGGGAAAAATGCCAATCAATTCAAAAAGGCAGGAGAAATTCATGACAAAATTATGCTAGAAAATAAATTTCCAATGAAGATCAATGCAAAAAGAACCATGGTCATACCATTCTTGGTTAGGCAGAAAATAATTCTTGAAGTTAGGGTTCAAAAATGGGATTTTATGAACCCTAAATTCAAAGAAAAAATGTCAAAATGATTCAAAACCAAAAAGAAATTTGTGTGAATGGTATGACAATGTCTCTAAATGTTTAAAGATGCAACATGAATGTTTTGGGAATTTTTAGAAACCTAAATGATATTTTAATTAATTAATTTTCATTAATTAATTAAAATAAACATTTAAATGTCTAAAAAATAATTTTTTAATGCAAAAAATAAAAATAAAAATATTTTTGGGTTGAGAAAATTATTTGGAATTAAAATGCTGAAAAAAAATATTTTTTGGATTTTCTATGTATTTTAAACAATTCGTACAAAATAAATAAGAAAAATGAAATAAAAAAAGTGAATTAATGAAGATATGCTGATCCAAAGGATGGAATTCAAATCTGGGGAAGGGGGTTTGATTGCGCGCGTGATCTGAGGGTCAGGATTGATTCTGATTTAATTTATTAATTAATCCTAATTAATTTATTTAAAAATGGATTAGGGTTAATGGACAAATCTGAGCCATTCGTACGCGCGGTAAACTTAAGATCTAAGGGCCATTATTCAAAGTTCATTAATCACAGGATTAAACCCTAATCTTTTTCAGGTGACCGGAACAGTGTTCCGGTCATCTTCTCCGGCGAGGCAAAAATCCAGAAACTCATACAAGCATCAAAACTTCTAATTTTTTGCCCAGAATCATTCCTCTAACATCAATGAACATGAATCCACAAACAAAAATCATTTCTCATACATAACAAAGCTGAATCGAAGAAAACAAGTTCTAGGTCAAAAATTTCAGAGATTCAGTTCATGCTTATTTCTTGCTCATTTTCAATACTAAACACATCCCCATGATCAGTGCAACATATAGAACAATATTTTAACAAGAAAACAAGATTCTGGAAAAGAGTTCTTGAGGTTACCTGAGATTGAGCTTCCTGATTCTGGGCTTTCTGGCCTCCTCCCTTGTGCACACCAACTTCAATGAACCTCCTGAGGATGATGTGAAGCTTAGAATAAGTTTGTATGGCTTGGTTTGAAGGTTTTGTTCCTGCTGCACCAGAAATCGTGTTTGTGTTTAGGGATGTTTCAGGCTATGGTGATGGGTGGGAAATGATCCTGGGATGATGTTGAGTTGATTGGTAGAAGAATTTGTGATTTTTGTTGGCTGAGGAGTGAGTTTAGAAGGAATGAAGTTTTTGACATGTTTTGTGAATCCTGACTTATGGGAGGTTCTCCGCTTGTGTGTGGTGTGTTTTATTATGCAACCCCAAAACTATTGGAATGGGTCAAAAGACTTGACATGCACTGTGGGAATGGTATGGAGCAATTGGCCAAAAAGTAAATAGTTGGTGTACTTCAAGCATGGGCCATGACAGAAGCTATCTTAGGGCTGCTCTGAGTTCAGCTGTCTTCAAGGATGGCCATGGGATGATTTAGAGTGATCAGAAGTGGATGGATGGTGAGATGTCACATGTTTTGCATTTTCACAACTTGTTGCATTTTGAGATTTTTGGTCATGGACATGTCTCATTCCAAGCTGAATTCAGGTCATGAAGTGTTACATGATGTTATTGTGATGCTTTGAGATCATTTAGAAACCAAACCAACCCTTAGGAATCATTCTTGCAAGAATCCCTCTTTTGAGAATTTTATGAAAAAAGGCTTATGATACTTGTGATCCAAGGCATGCAACTTTGTGAATTTGTGCAATTCTTATTTTGGCAAGTTGCAAAATGTTGTAATGATGCATAGAAGTCATTTAGAGGTCTTGAAAGTGCTTAGAACTTGAATTTGCAAAAATCCCTCTTTGGCATGAAACTTGAAATTATGTGATTTTTGCCAACTTTGGAAAGCCATAACTAGAGTTCCATAATGAATTAGGACTTATTCTTTTACTTTTTGAAAAGGGAATGATCCAATCTACAACTTTCATGACCAACAATTTTTCATTTGAAGCATTTTTGGTTAAGAAAATGGAGGTTGAAAAACTTTCCCAAAATAGAAAGTTTATATTACAAGTCATTTCCACTTTTGGCAACTTTTGGTTTAGCTTACTTTTCTTCAAATTTATGAACTTATAAACACTTCAATGATCAAATAAAGACCATATAACTTCAATTTGATGAAAAATCCACTTTGGTTCCATGTCGGGGGGCCTCAGATGCCCTGATTTTGCTCTGACTTGCTCAAGAAGTTACCCAATGAACAAATGACTTCCACAATGAATTTCTTCATCAAACTTGGTATGTATGATCCTTATAACATATTGAGACCAATAGAAACAAGAATGACCAAAAAATTTGGAGTTATGGCCTCTGAAACCAAAACCCTAATTTTAGGTCATCTATGTAGTTAAACCCTAGCTCTGCTTCCATGCTTTGCCAGTTCTTGTGATTCTTTGACTTCCTTGATCTTTGGAGGATAAAATATGATGATTGAACATACATGGACCCTCTTGAGATGATTGAAGACCTTTGGGGTGGCTTAGATGAATCTTGGATGGCTCAAGTCACAAACCCTAGATGTAGACGAACTTGAACTAATGCAGTGAAGCAAAAATGCAATATGATATGGTATGCTTGAACTAATGCAAATATGAAAGATCACAAGCCATGGTGTGAACTTAGTGAGGGCAAATTTGGGGTGTTTACACAACTCAACATGAAGCATTATGAATCACCATGACAAAACAAAGTAAACATGAGATAACACAAAGCAAACTAGACAAAACAACACCACAAGTCCCAAGACCAGATCCCTAACATGTTAAGAAAGTGCCTAAGGATCATGTAAGATGAAGAGAAGAAGCACACAAAGTCAATTATTACCATCATGAGAAGTAAAGAAGCAAAAGAAGTGAGGTGAACATGCATAGAAGTGAATGAACTTCAAAAGCAAACAAACACAAAATTTATCAAGGCACAAGCATCAAATCAAGACCAGAGGGGTATCAACATCCTAAGAAGGCTCTAAACAACTTAAAGAATTTGGCATAAGTGCCCTTCTAACCTAATGGTTGAACATATGACCAAAATAAACAAAAGAGGAAAGGCAAAGAACAAAAATTCAAATCAATTCAAGTATGCATCCAACAATTCTACAAACTTGCACAAAGACTCCTCAATCATACAATATTGACATGCCAAAAGGAGAGAATGAGAATCAAAAGCTTAGCAATTCAAACAAGGGTTCAAACATGGATTAGGGCTAGGAGGCTTCATGCACAAGTTAGAGACCAAAATCATTTAAGCAAACTTCTAAAAATCAGAATAAAAATCATCATCAAACTAATTCTCATCATGAATCCAGAGCAAAAAGAACCAGTTCCAAATTCAAATTAATGATCAAGATAGAAATTATACAAGGCAGCATGCTTTAAAAGTGAATAAAAAACAATTAATAAAAGAGGAAATTAATTCCAACATGGCAATTAAAAATAAATGAAAAATAAAAATGTAAAAAAATTAGAGAAAACTCAAAAGATCATTCATGAATTTTTTTAGAATTTTTATGAACTTAATGCTATTTTGAAAAATTGAAAATCAAACTGAAAAACAAAATAAAAATAAAAAGATACAAATTGGACCAGGGGTGCAAATATCAAGCAATACAGTTCATTTCAATTGGGATTTCAACGCAGGGGGTGGGGATAGCAAGACAGGCCCAATGGTTTTCAGCGCAGCACACAACAATTAGGGTGGAAATTCAATTTAATCAGGAAAAAAGAAAAACCAATGGATCAAATGCACGCTCCATATTCAGTCAATCATTAATCCTAGTATTAACATTCATTGGTCAGAGAGGTGAGTGCATGCTATTATGGTGAGGTGCAACACAAAACGTATTATTCAGATTTAAAACAAAACACAAAAACACGTGAGGGAGAGGGTGCATTTTAATGCGCTGGCAAGCCAACACCCGTCCAAATCACAGATCCTATGGTTGTGCTTCATCTTCTCCAATCAATTAGTTCCAGAATCCAGTGACCGGAGCCCTAGCTCTGGCACCGGAAAATTCATCCATAAGAACAAACCACCACAGAAATGATTCAAACTATCCAGATCAAACAATTAAACCAAGCTGAATCCAAATATGACAACAAAATTCACAATGGATCAAAGATTAAACCGGATCGAAGACAAACAACTCTGATCATCAAATTTCAAATCAACATAAAACACTTAATACTCATCCATTTTTCAAACTAATTATCACAGAATCATCAACACAACAAGCAGATCACAATGTATACATTTAATTTCAAATCTAGAACCACGAATTTCAGAGCATACCTGAACTTGCAACTCCTTCAAAACACCAAGATAAGATCCCTCCAGCTGCAGATCTGCTCCTTTTAACTTCTTATTGCAAAATAAATGCAAAAGAAGCCTTGTATTCTCCTAGATCTTGAGATTCGAAAGCAACTGCACTTGAATGGCACCTCTTGAAATATGAAGTTTCAGCTTGAATGAATGGTTGCTTCTGGTTCCTTACACCTCAGGGAGAAAGAATGTGCAAAGATTTTGAGGAATCAGTGAGTGGATGAAGAGATTCGATGAGAAATGCAAGTTGTGCAAAAACTTGAGAATGAGAGTATCAGTGAGCATGAGGCTGCATTCTTTCCATCAATGATTTATATATGATGTATGTATTATGCTGATTAGGGTTTGCATTGAGTAGTGGCAGGATTTGTGTGAGAGGGATCATTTTGCAAAAATTGCATGAACTTAGTAATGATATGAATTACTCATGCAATCCTCTCTCCTTGTGCACATGCTTCTCTCATTTCATCCCTTGATCACCCTTGAATCCATCTTGGCCCTTGGATATAAGCTGATCATGCTTTGTGATTTTTTTTGCCTTTTTGCACTTAGAGAAATATCTTGTACCTCATGCACGAATTTTGAACTTTCTCTTGGGCAAAATGTGTTTCATGCCATGCCTTGTGATACTATGACCTTATTTTGTCCATAAAATAACTTGGAAATGATGTACATGAGTTCTTGCATTTGGATGAAACTTAGTTTTCAAGGCATGCCCTAAAAATTAAGTAATTTTTGAAAGCCCTATCTCATGATCCATGAGGGCTATGAAAATGTACTTATACTTTTTAAAAATGGGAGAACCTAATCTTCAATTTTCATGTTTAATGGCAACTCATTTGAAGGTTTTTTCACCATGTTATGAGTCTTTGAAAATTAGGGCAAAAAGTTCCCAAAATTAGAAACTTCCATGACCAACCACATGCCAAAAATGGAAAACTCCTCAAAACCCTTTGATTCTTGATCTTTGACCTTGCCAAACCTCTCTTAAGGTTATAAGAACATCCCTTGACTTGAAAAATAGGGTTGGACCCTTTGAATTCCCAAAGTTGACTTCTAGAATGCACAGTTGACCCATTTCTTCTTTTACAAGAAAATGATGAAATACCTGACTTCCACAAGGAGTTTTCTCACCAAATTTCATCCCTAGGATCCTCTTATCATATGAAAGACTTTTCCCAGATGAAATGGCCAAAGTCACAAAGTTTTCATGCTTGAAAGTGAAACCCTAATTTGGGATCATTGTGTAGGAGCTTGCCCTAGATTGAATTCCCTGATGATCCAACCTCTTGGGTTTTTGTGATTGATCTTGAACTTGTGAATGTCATGTAGCCTCCTCATAGGACTTGGACAAATACATTGGGCCTCTTGTTATAACTTGTAATGCTTCAAATCCACCCACAAATGATCATATGCCTAATGCTAGGTCATGAGAATGTTATGCCTCATCTTTCTATGCAAAGATGCCAAGGATATGATATGCTTATGATTATTATGGTATGATAATGATGCTAAAAAAGAAGAGGGCAAATTTGGGGTGTTACACCAGGGAACCAGTAAACCTTTTGACGTTTAATCCCACGTCAGGACTTCGAACCTCTTCAATACGGACGAGTATTAGATGATCATCAAGCAAACACGGACGAGTGCCCATAAGTCAATAATACAAACGAGTATCTGACAATGATCAAAGAAACACGGACGAGTGCTTCAGGCAACGATACAGACGAGTATTGGAAAGATATCAAACACGAACGAGTGCTTAAAAAAAGATAACAGAGACAAGTGTTAAAGGCGATACAGACGAGTATTGGAAAGATATCAAATACGGACGAAAATTGAAAGCGATAACACAAACGAGTGTTAAAAAACGATACAGACGAGTATTGAAAAGGTATCAAACACAGACGAGTGCTTGAAAAAGATAATACAGACGAGTGTTAAAAACGATACAGATGAGTATCGAAAAAGGTATCAAACACGGACGAGTGCTTGAAAAAGATAACATGGACGAGTGTTAAAGACAATACAAACGAGTATCGAAAAGGTACCAAACACGGACGAGTGTTTGTCAAAAGATAACACAGACGAGTGCTAAAGACGATATAGACGAGTGATCAGTGCATTTTGGTGCATATTCCTCATGTTTACACTTATGCATTTTCATACTTTACTTTGGTTATTTTTCTATTTTAATGTGTTTTCATAAATTAGTTTATTTTTGCATTTATTTGATTTTCGCACTTTATTTTCAGCATTAGCAGTCTACACTAAAATGATCATAACCAAAGTTCCAGGAATCTGATTGAGGCGTTCTACCAATCGATGGAAAGCTAAGAGAGAGAGCTACAATATTCGTGTTGGAGCCAAAGTCAGATTCAGGGTCATATTTTCCATAATTTCGTTTGAAGCTGCTGCATTAGTTTTATTTAGTTTCGGGTCATTTAGAATTGGGTCTGGGTTATGTATTTGACCCAGTTGGATTGTAAATAGGTTTTTTAGGTTTTTCCATATAACCTAGCAGCCGCAACTGTTTAATATACACTTTTTATGATTTTAATTTTTTACGCTCGAAGAAAAGAATCATGGAGAACTAATTCCAAGGATTAATCTGCTGTAATCGGTTTTTGCCGATACTTTGAGGTTCTTATATTTTCCAATTAATATATTTCCTTTCAATTCTAATCTTGATATCTTGTTTGCTTAATTCGATTTATCTAAGGTTAGATTGATTTATTTCGATGATTGTATGTTCCTATACTTTAATCGTGTTTGCTTAATTCGTGTATGTTTATCGTGTTTGCTTAATTCACGATTGATATATTTCATTCGTTTGCTTAATTCGGAAATTAGGAATATTTATCATATAATATCAATTACGCTTGTTTGATTGTTATTATAATCTAAAAGGAAATAGAGTCCGCTTAGTAATTGGGAATTATTAGGGTCGATGATAAGTTGGAAAATCAAAACAACAGATTAACCATTTCAGCTTATTTTGATAATCACTTAATTGATTTTTTATGGTAATCAAAACTCAAACCCCTCATTGTTCTAATTGGTTGGTTAATAACAATACAATAATCCTTGTGAGATGATCCGAGTCATTGTCGCTATACTACGTTTTCAAAAATTACTCGTTTTTGATCCGTGCGCGACACGCGGATCAATTTGGCATCATTGCCAGGGATTTTTGTTGTTATTAACCGATTTTATAGTCATAGGTATACTTTTCTTGTTAGCATTTTTCTTTTCTTTTTTGTTGTGTTTGTTGATTTTCAGGGTTGCAATACCGGTTGCAGTATAATGATAAGTTTTCCAGCCTTTCAGGTAAGTTGGAAGCTACTGTTTCGATTTGCTCCAAATTTATTCCAGAAAATCAGAAATAAATCAAAGAATAATACTCTTTTAGAATAGAATTCTAAAAGATTTCAACCCTCAAAATCGCAAATTTTGCATTTTTCTATTTTATTTGATTTATTTTCTCTTTTCATAGTTTCAAAACAATTTGAAATTTTTTGTGCGAGCTTTATTTGATTTAATTAGATTTTTAGTGTTATTTTTATATTTTTATATTTTATTTTAATCGTTTTTCTTTTTTTCCATTCTTTTTAAATCTGTATTGATTTTATTTGATTCTGTGTTGAAATTCATAATCATATCATGGCTGATCAAAGAACTCTGAGAGAACTGGATGCACTTGTGAATTATAATGTTTTATGTATTGAATATCATGTTGTTGATGCACCTTTCGAATTGAAATTTGGTTTAACACACTTGTTGCCAAGTTTTAATGGTTTTGCAGGTGAGGATCCACATAAGCATATGAATGAATTTCAGGTTGTGTGCTCTGCACCTTCTGAACCTTCACTAGAGGACCTTATCAACCAAATGGCTACAAATAATATCAAGTTTCAACAAAAAATAGATTCTAATTTTCAGACTTTGCAAATACAACTTGATCAACTTACCACTTCGATGAATCCCATGCAGCAAGCTCAAGGATCAAACTAACAGTCTTTGGAAGAACATTCTATTTTTCAAATAGAGTTGCCTTCTGAAACTGTTGATGATATTTGTTTTAATTTGTTTGCAGCTGATTTTCCATTATATTTTGATTTTGATGATGTTTATTCTTGTGATGTTTGTACTGACATTAAAATTTGCTATGTTTGTGCTGAAATTGAGGTTGCCTTGCAATTTGATATTCTTACTGCAGATGAGGTTGAAAATGAATTTGTTCATGTCAATGAAGCTCTCGACATCCCGACTGTCTGGAACAAACCATCCATCGAGAAATCACCCTCTTTAGAGAGGAAGCCACTTCCTAATAATTTATTTGAATTTGTGCAGGAAGAGAAATCATTACAGGAACATAAGAAGGGAATTGGATGGACTTTGGTTGACATTTGTGATATTAGCCCGTCCATGAGTATGCATAGGATCTCAATTGAAGATGGAACACAAGTAGTGAGGCAACCCATTAATATTTGGATTCTTAAAGTTGTAGAAAAGGAGACCACTATCACGTGTACATTCAACACTTTTACTTATCGAAGATTCTTCTTTGATCCTGGAATCAAAGGCGAAGGCACTAATAAAAACTTCAAGATTAATGGATACTACTTGTAACACCCCAAATTTGCCCTCTCTTTTTCTCTAGCATTTTGCATATCATTTTCATATTTCTCACTGCATCATTAGCATAGAAGAATGAAGCATAACATTTATTTTTGCCACATAACATAGAGCTGACAGGGATTTAACTTTAGATGCGTTTGTTCAGTTCGCGATCTGATTCAGATGGACGTTTGACCTGATTTTGGTAAAACTATCAAGAGATTGCTTCATTTGCCAGTTATCTGTACTGGTGGTTATTTTTAGGCAAGGCGTTTCAAAGTCTGTTGTGTGCAGAGGTCTGGTTTTCCATGCAGTGGTTCATAAGATGGTTTTGGATTCAGAGGGTCAGGCTATGATTATATATTCAATTGTGTGCATCTGTGGATTTATTTTCCCAAAGGATGATTCAGATTAATATGAAGTGATTCCGGTCGGATGCTCAGAGAATGATCTATTCAGATGGTAGTTGTTTCACTTATGGATTGTTCAGTGGTAGTGGTGTTCTCTTGGATTAAATGGTTTCTGTGGAAGCAATGCAAGGTGGTTGAGTTGAATGAACTGATTGATTGAGATTTTGTGGCTATGTGCGTATTGGTAGCAATTGGTCCGTTTCACAAAATATCTAGTTCCATATCCATTTCTACTCATTTTTATCATTTGAGCCATAAACCATTTCTCATTTCGATTATTCTAACCATCATTTTTAGTACCAAATTATCCATTTATATTCCATTTAAACCATCACATCCATCTATTTTCATTATCCGTTTTTTTCCATTTAATCCATTTCTATTATCATTTTGATTTCCAATTTCCAAGTATCCACCAAATTTCCATTAGTTTTTTAATCATTTGTCCATACATTTAGTTCCATTTTCCATTTAATTCCATTAATTTATTGTATTTCTCATATTATTCTTAATCTTTTTTAATTTAATATATTTATTTTATCCAAAACTCATCACCACTAATATAAAAAAAAGAAGAAGAAATAAGTTGAGAGTGAAAGTCACAGTTTCTAGTCCAAGACACAACTACACCAGGCCACATCATCAACTCTAGCAAATCACTTTTATTTCAGATTTTTACCCAAGCCAAGCCCAAAGTCACGTTTTCACATATAGTCACACGAAGCTCAATCCGCACATGTAGAGTCACGCAATAAGTTGTACACAAGTCATATGCACCTTCAGTAATTCGGCTTCCAATTTCTTCCAGCCAACAACACGACAGCAAGGATCACGCGTTCATCACTCTCTAAAACGCATCCATCAACCATCAAAACGCGAGCTATAAACAAAAACGCAATGAAAGTGAAAAAGAAAATCGTAACAGAAAATTCAAAAAGAAAGAAGTAGATGAAAATAACAAACTGATAAAAAAAATTCTGTTACAAGAAAAGGGATTTCGTTTTACATCACCCTCACACCAAAATCATTTTCATCACTCACTCATCAACAATAACAGAATTCATGACTCTCCTGAATCAAAACCAAAAATTCATTATCCTTCATCATTAACATCACGTAAGAAAACCAGAATTGAGTTCTTTCTTCAACCTTCATCACACAGATGATTGTATGTTCCTATACTTTAATCACATTTGCTTAATTCGCGTATGTTTATCGTGTTTGCCTAATTCATGATTGATATATTTCATCTGTTTGCTTAATTCGTAAATTAGGAATATTTATCATATAATATCAATTACGCTTGTTTGATTGTTATTATAATCGAAAAGGAAATAGAGTCCGCTTAGGAATTGGAAGTTATTTGGGTCGATGATAAGTTGGGAAATCAAAACAGCAGATTAACCATTTCAACTTATTTTGATAATCACTTAATTGAATTTTTTTTATGTTAATCGAAACTCAAACCCCCCATTGTTCCAATTGGTTGGTTAATAACAATACAAGAATCCTTGTGAGATGATTCGAGTCATTGTCGCTATACTATGTTTTCAAAAATTACTCGTTTTTTATCCGTGCTCGACACGCGGATCAACGAATATCAACAAAAATGCTGAATTTGAGAGGAGAGTGACAACTCTGCAGGGGAGAATAACATCTGTAGAATATTATGTTGAGGAACGACATCAAGATGTTCTGACAATGCCTGACTCTGGCTGAGGAAAAGAACAACTGTCTATGTTATCACAAGGGCCAAAAATAAATTGGCAAATTCCTGGGGAATATTTCGATGATGGACAACTTCCAAACATGAAACTATGTGGGGAATGACCATCTTCAGACTTGGCTGGGGAAGATGCATGGTTAAATAACCATTGTCGGGAAACGAATTCTAACATTCTGAACTCTATGGGGAAATGCAAGGCCTTCAGCTACCTGCTGGAAATACTTTACCGCTGACTTTGCTTGGGGGAGAAGAATTGTTCAACTAAAATTGAAGTATTGTTGGGATTAACATCTCCATCTTGACTCAGCTATGGAAAGGCTAAATGGGAACAAACACTCATTGTCTGTACCTGCAACAACAAAGGTGCATTCATATGCCCCGAGAAATTACATGGCATGAGTTAATCATCACATGTTACCCGTCATTCAAAGTATTTTTAAGATGTTTTCCTTTCGCACGTCATTCATAAAGCCAACCAATTTATATGCAATGTTATTTTACCAAAAATTCAGGACATTTTTACAAGTAAAGAAAATAAAACAAGAAACAAAGACTAATACTTTTGACTGAATATTCTTTTATTGATGAGCCTCTAAATAAGAGAGAATTTACATCAGGAAGCAACCACATGGAAAGAGGTAGTCACCACAAAATTGAGAAAAAGAAACTATCTTAATGGCAATGTACACGGCATTCCAATGAGTTTCCTTTCTGCTATGACCAGTATATCTTCATGATTTTTCGTTCCTGCCTTTTCCTTCTGAAGAGGAAAATGAGACTGATCCCTATCCTTTGGATACTACCAGATCAATTGAGACGATGATGTGGTACAGATTACCAGGATCACAATCATTCGCTTATTCCCTTATTTTGCGTGGATCGCCCTTTCGGGTTTTCAATCCACTGGGATACCCTTTTTTTCCTGAGCAGTCCAATGTGGCTTTTCAACTCAGCGGGTGTACATATTTTATTTATTTCCCTAACTTTTGCCCGAGCTTTTTATTATGTTTTTAGCTCGCCGGGATACCCCTTTTTTTCCTGGAGTTTTAATTATGCTTTTGTGTCCAACGGGTCTTTTTTATGCGAAGTATTTTTTAACTGCGTCTGAATTAACAGGGGATTGGAAGTCTTCACCATCCATAGTATTGAGCATCAGTGCTCCATAAGAGAAAACTTTCTTTACTATGAATGGGCCTTCATAATTTGGTGTCCACTTGCCCCTGTGATTTGAACCTGGAGGAATGATCCTTTTGAGTATCAGCTCACTAACTTGGTACTCCCGAGTGTGTACTCGCTGATCAAATGCTCGCTTCATTCTCATATGATAAAGCTGATCATGACACACAACTGCTAATCTCTTTTCATCAATTAGGCACAATTGGTTATATCGGGCACGCACCCATTCAGCCTCGTCAAGCTTGACGTCCATCATCACGCGTAAAGAAGGAATTTCCACCTCCATAGGTAAGACTACCTCCATGCCATATACTAGGAAAAACATAGTTTCCCCAGTAGATGTCCTGACTGATGTATGGTACCCATGCAATGAAAATGGTAACATCTCATGCCAATCTTTATAGGTGACAACCATCTTCTGCACAATCTTCTTAATATTCTTGTTTGCTACCTCAACCGCACCGTTCATCTTTGGTCGGTAAGGAGAAGAATTGTAGTGTTTAATTTTGAAGTCCCGTCACAGTTCTGCCATCATCTTGTTATTCAAATTGGGACCATTGTCAGTAATGATTCGCTCGGGAACTCCATATCGGCAAATGATATCTTTCTTCAGAAATTTGGCCACCACTTGGTGAGTGACATTGGCATAAGACTAAGACGCTGCTTCGACCCATTTGGTGAAATAGTCGATTGCGACCAAAATGAAACGATGGTCGTTCGAATCAGTAGGATCTACTTTTCCGATCATGTCAATTCCCGACATAGAAAAGGGCCAAAGAGATGACATGATGTTGAGCGGGCTTGGAGGTACATGCACCTTGTCTTCATAGATCTAACATTTATGACATTTACGGGCATATGAACAACAGTTTGCATCCATTGTTAGCCAATAATACCCTGACCTCAACAATTTCTTAGCCATTGCATGTCCTCCTGCATGAGTACCGAAAGATCCCTCGTGGACATTGTATTAACATGTCCGCTTCCTGCTTATCCACACATCTGAGCAAGACCATGTCAAAGTTCCTCTTGTATAAAACACCATCAGTGTTTAAGAAGAAACTAGCAGCAAGTCGCCTTAAGGTCTTCTTGTCATTGGAAGTTGCTCCCGCTGGATATTCTTTGCTTTCCAGGAATTGTTTGATATCATGATACCAATGCTTCTCATCAGATACCGCGTCTACAGAAAATACATAAGCTGGTACATCAAGCCTGGATATGTCAATTTTGGGGACATAATTCCAACACATGAGTTTGATTGATGAAGAGAGCGTAGCCAATGCATCGGCAAATTGATTTTCATCTTGTGGTATATACTGAAGCTTTACTGTTGTGAAGAACGTCAATGGTCTTCTGGCATAATCCCTATAAGGAATTAAGTGTTCTTGGTGTGTATACAACTTGCCGGTAATCTGATTTATCACGAGGATGGAGTCTCTAAATATATCGAGGGTCTTAATCCTTAGATCAATAGCCTCCTCTATTCCCATAATGCACGACTCATATTCCGCTTCATTGATGGTGCAACCAAAAGTAATTCTGGCAGTTGATCACACTAAATTTCACCGTGTTTCTGACTCCGATTTCGCATGCATTCTTAGCTTTTATTGTTGTTTTGTTATGTTATTACTCTGTTTTCTTATGTTTTCAGGTTTTTATAATAATCGGGGCTTGAATCGGGAAAAGGAGCGAAAAAGGAGTGAAAACGGACGAAAACCTAGAAATTCAGCGTTTTGCACTTACGGCACCCACCGTGGCGGGCGCCATGGGGTTAGCCATGACGTGGCCATGTCTCAAGACCACTCCTCAACCTCCAAGACCCACGATCCCCACTCTCCAATCCCCTGTAGGTACCATGGCGGGCTCCATGACCTTGTGGCGGGCGCCACAAGGCAAAAACCAGTAACCTCCACTTTTTAGTGGAGGGGCATCCCAGTCTTTTCATGCTTTCAGTTTTCCTATAAATAGGACCTTAGATTTTCGTTTTTCATCATCCAAAATTAGATTTCTCTAGGCATATATCAGTTTCAAAGCAGTTGCCATTCCACATCGGGGTGTTTCTGCAATCGAGTGATCGAGTCTGTAATCTGTCTGTGTGATCGAGTTTTGGAGCACTCTGGAGGAAGTTAATCCTGCCGCCATTTTAATTCAAGTTCGTATTTTACTTTATTTATTTCTGCATTGCTTTACTTTTATTTATTTCTCGCATTGCTTTACTTTCTTTATTATCCGCACTCGCACTTTATTTCGTTTATTTCCCGCACTCGCTTTACTTTCTTTATTATCCGCACTCGCTTTAAATTCATTTATTACCCGCACTCGCTTTAAATTACTTTATTTCTCGCACTCGCACTAAATTCATTTACTTTCCGCACTCGCACTAAATTACTTTTATGAAAAATTATAAAAAGAATCTTTACTTTATCATGTCTAACTAATTCCATAAAGGTTAGGATGTAAGGATCGTAATTAAACCAGTAATCCGTATAATTGTTCGTGGAAACACCTAGGGGCTATTTTATCTTTCAATCTAATTGTTTTTAACTATTTCAAAAACAGCCAAAAGCGCTTTGTCTAGTTCATTAGGAGTTTTTAGATTAAAAAGAAAAGAGATTTTAAAACGATTTTCGGACGCGTTAGGAAGTTTAAACTCTGGTTCGTAAGAACCTCTTTTTGCTAAGAAATCCAGGTTAGAATACTTTTCAACTTAGTTAAGATACTACATTTCTTAAAAATAGGTTTACTACTCTAACGCAGTACGCACCTTTTTATCCGTGACAATAGGAGGGGTTGATTAGAGAGTACAACTCGGTTCTGAATACGCGAAAGCGACAGTTCCTGTTAAATTAGTTCTTTTCAAAGAAGAAAACACTGCCCATAAGTAGTTCCACTAACAAGTACTAGATTATCATTGATTACGTGAATTACATTCGAGCCTGTCTTTTATTTATTATTTAAAATTATAATTTTATTTACCATTGCACCCTTACTAAAACCCTTATATTTAGTTGCCTTAGATAAACACCATAACAACAGGTACGATAGATTGACACTTGGTCTTTGTGGATTCGACAATCTTTTATATTACTCTGACGTGTTCGTACACTTGCGAAAAACACGCATCAAGTTTTTGGCGCCGTTGCCGGGGACCAATATCGTCAAATTTCATTACCCTGTAGTTATACCGTTTAGACTAAGGTTGTTACCCACCGGTCAATGCGAAAGACTCGCAGTGCCGGAAGTTTAGTAGACCCTCTAGCTGAACCTGAACGTTACGCTCGCGCACGTTTGTTTTTCCATAGGAATAGGAAAGCTATGGCCGAAGATCAAAACCGAAGACCTCTTAAGGACTTCGCCCAACCATCAAACGAGGAATCTAGTTCCAGTATAGTAAACCCCGCTATCCCAGCCAATAATTTTGAACTTAAACCATCCCTGCTGCAATTAGTGCAATAGAGACAATTCGCAGGTCTCGCTACTGATAACCCGAACCAACATTTAAAAAACTTTCTTCAGTTAGCAGACACCTTTAAAACCAATGGAGCTTCTCCTGAGGCGATACGCTTAAGATTATTTCCCTTTTCCCTCAGAGATAAAGCTCTATCATGGTTAGATTCCCTTCCACACAATTCAATAACAACCTGGGATGACCTTAGGAAAGTTTTCCTTGCTAGATATTTTCCCCCAAGTAAGACCGCTCTTCTTCGAAACCTAATAACTAGATTTACCCAACACCAAGGAGAGTCGTTGTTCGAAGCCTGGGAGAGATATAAAGAACTATTAAGAGCATGCCCACATCATGGCTTAGAGAATTGGCTAATCATCCAAACCTTCTATAATGGACTTCATTATAACACTAAAATGACCATCGACGCTGCCGCTGGTGGCGCACTGATGAACAAACCTTACCCTGAAGCTAGTGCCCTTATCGAGGATATGGCCCAAAACCATCAATCATGGGGAGTAGAACGAGCGACAGTGGAAAGGAAGGAAGCCCAAGGAGGAATACATGAGCTAAGCTCTATAGACATGATGCAGGCTAAAATGGACGCGTTGGCCCTTAGAGTCGAACATATGTGTGCAACTCCGAATACTGTAGCCGCAGTTTCGCCGAATTGTGAGATATGTGGAACACAAGGACACCAATCTGCCGAATGCAATCTGTTAAATGAAACCAACACTGAGCAAGTAAACTATACCCAAGGGAACCCATTTTCAAACACATATAACCCTGGATGGAGGAATCACCCAAACTTCTCCTACAAAAATAATAACCCTATTCAAAATACCGCACCTCCGAGACAACAAGGTTACCAAGCCCCAAGAACAAATCAACCTATGCAACCTGTACCACCAAGTCCGAGCTTTGAGGAAGTTGTAAAAAACTTTATCACTGCTCAAGCAAAACAAAACAAAGAGTTCATGAACCAAAACGTCCATGTTAACGAACTAATTACCCAGTTAGGAACCAAGGTTGATCAAATTATTACTCATAATAAGATGCTTGAAACCCAGATCTCTCAGGTAGCGTTAAACCAAGCCCCACAGACTACACCTGGAGGACAGTTCCCTGGACAACCTCAACAAAACCCGAAAGGGCAAGCAAATGCCATTACTCTACGAAGTGGAACCGCTTATAAGGAACCTTCAAACCCTAGATTGAGTGATCCCGAAACTTCTGAGAGGAATGAGGAGAAGGAACCAGAGGAGTCTGAAACCCCGGAAAGTCAAGAAAAAGGAGAAGAACCTAAAAATAAAACCTATGTACCACCACCGCCATACAAACCACCAATTCCATACCCTCAAAGATTAAAGAAAACCCAAATCGATAATCAATATCAAAAATTCGTTAAGGTTATAGAAAAACTTCACGTAGAAATCCCCTTTACAGAAGCCATCACCCAAATACCTTCTTATGCTAAGTTTCTCAAAGACATACTTACGAATAAACGTAGACTTGAAGATCCGAAACCCGTGGAATGTAATTCTATTTCCGAAAATAGGTTAGCAAAGAAAGATAAAGATCCCGAAAATTTTTCCATTCCTTGTATTTTGGGGAATCATGTCATCGAAAAAGCTTTTCTAGACTTAGGAGCTAGTGTGAGCTTAATGCCTTTAGCAGTTTGTGAGAGATTAAACTTAGGAGAATTACAACCTACTAAGATGCCACTTCAATTAGCCGATAGATTCGTTAAATACCCTATAGGCATACTTGAAGACGTCCCTGTTAGGATAGGTCAGCTGTTTATACCTACTGATTTTGTTGTCATGGACATCAAAGAAGATGACGACATACCAATCCTCCTAGGTAGACCGTTCTTATCGACTGCTGGAGCAGTAATAGATGTTAAAAAAGGAAAACTAACTTTTGAGGTAGGTAACGAGAAGATAGAATTTATATTGTCAAAATTTCTTATGGCACCTGTGATAGGAGATGCTTGTTATGCCTTAGATATCATCGAAGAATGCATTAGGGAATTAGAACAAGAAGAAGAAAATGAATCTATAAAATTGCCATCAACCCTTATTTTAGAAGATGACAATTATAAAAAACCCTACATTGATGATAACCTTCACGAATGTTTATCTCTTACCCCAGATCATATGCCTTGCCCTATAAAACCGACCGTAAAACTTAAGGAACTGCCTAAAAACCTGAGATATGAATTTCTCGATGAAGATATGAACCGTCCAGTTATAGTCAGTGCTACCTTAAACCAAGAAGAAACCGATCAATTATTAGAAGTTTTACGTAGGTACCCCTCAGCCTTAGGATATAAGATCTCTGATCTAAAAGGAATAAGCCCATCCGTATGCATGCATCGGATTTTGCTTGAAGAAGATTTAAAACCTTCTAGAAAACACCAACGAAGAATAAATCCTATAATGAGTACTGTAGTTAAGACTGAAGTTCTTAAGTTACTAGAGGCAGGTATAATATATCAGATCTCGGACAGTAAATGGGTGAGTCCTATGCATGTAGTACCTAAAAAGGGAGGCATCACAGTCGTGCAAAACGAGAAGGGCGAACCTGTAGCAAAAAGAACCGATGGAGGTTGGCGTATGTGCATAGATTATAGAAAATTAAATAAAGCAACTAGGAAGGACCATTTCCCATTACCATTCATAGACCAAATGTTGGAGCGCCTAGCCAGACACTCTTACTTTTGTTACCTAGATGGATATTCAGGATTCTTCCAAATACCTATTCACCCCGAAGATCAAGAAAAAACTACCTTTACATGCCCAGTTGGAACTTTTGCCTATAGAAGAATGCCTTTTGGACTTTGTAATGCTCCTGCCACTTTCCAACGCTGCATGATGTCTATCTTTGCTGATTATTTAGATGGAATTATGGAAGTATTTATGGACGATTTCTCAGTTTGTGGATCAGATTTCAAAAATTGTCTTATCAACCTTGAGAAAATCCTGGAGAGATGTGTGGAGGTAAACCTTGTGCTAAATTGGGAAAAATGTCATTTCATGGTCACCGAAGGGATTGTTTTAGGACATATAGTTTCCGAAAAAGGTATAGAGGTAGATAAAGCAAAAATAGAAGTCATAGAGAATCTAAAACCGCCGAAGACTATCAGGGAGATAAGAAGTTTTCTTGGACATGCCGGATTTTACCGACGTTTTATCAAGGATTTCTCCAAAATAACGAAGCCCTTAACTGGTCTTTTAATGAAAGATGCTGAATTCATCTTCGATGAAAAATGTACTGAAGCATTTAATCTTCTGAAGCAAGCTCTGATTTCAGCACCTATAATGAAACCCCCTGATTGGTCAGAACCGTTTGAGATAATGTGTGACGCCAGTGATTATGCTGTTGGAGCCGTTCTAGGTCAGAGAAAAGACAAAAAGTTACACGTAATTTATTATGCCAGTAGAACCCTAGACGCTGCACAGCTCAACTACGCAACAACCGAAAAGGAGCTCCTAGCTGTAGTTTTTGCAATAGACAAATTTAGATCTTATCTAGTAGGAGCCAAGATTATAGTTTACACCGACCATGCTGCCATTCGTTACTTACTAAGCAAAAAGGATGCCAAGCCTAGGTTACTTCGATGGATTCTATTATTACAAGAGTTTGATTTGGATATCCGTGATAAGAAAGGCACTGATAATGTGGTAGCTGATCACCTATCTAGGCTAGAATACCTGAAACCTGATTCAGTACCCATAAATGACGATTTTGCCTATGATAGACTGATAGCCCAACTAGAAACTATTGAAGATGATAACCCAGACCCTCATGAGCATTTTCATAAATCCTTAGCTATAACCAATGTACCTTGGTATGCAGACTTTGTTAATTATCTAGCCGCTGACATCATACCCCCTGATCTAAACTACCACCAGAAGAAGAAGTTCTATAGTGATGTGAGAAACTTCTATTGGGACGAACCGTTTCTTTTCAAGAGAGGCAAAGATGGCATTTTCCGCCGTTGTGTTCCAGAAGAAGAGGTAAATAATATAATTGAGCATTGTCACTCTGCACCCTATGGTGGACATGCGAGCACGTCTAAGACCTACGCCAAGATTCTTCAAGCTGGCCTATTCTGGCCTACTATGTGGCGTGATGTCCATGCTTTCATTGTCAAGTGTGATAGATGCCAACGCACAGGAAATATTTCAAGACGTAATGAAATGCCGTTAAGGAATATCCAAGAAGTAGAACTCTTCGACGTATGGGGTATAGACTTTATGGGACCGTTCCCACCATCTTTTGGAAATCAGTACATCTTAGTAGCCGTTGACTACGTGTCTAAATGGATTGAAGCTATCGCCGCACCCACAAATGACACCAGAGTAGTCGTCAAATTATTCAAAAATTATATATTTCCCAGGTTTGGAACACCCCGTTTAGTCATAAGTGATGGAGGATCACACTTCATATCGAGAATATTTGATAAACTTTTAAGTAAGTATGGAGTTAAGCATAGAGTAGCAACACCATACCACCCACAGACCAATGGACAAGTGGAAGTATCTAATAGGGAGATCAAACAAATCCTCGAAAAGACTGTCTCTATATCTAGAAAGGATTGGTCACAGAAACTTCAAGAAGCATTATGGGCCTATAGAACCGCTTTCAAAACTCCTATAGGAACAACCCCTTACCAACTGGTCTATGGGAAATCATGTCACTTACCTTTTGAATTGGAGCATAAGGCCTATTGGGCCATCAAAACTTTGAATTTGGATTACTTGACTGCTGGTGAAAAACGTATCCTTGATATCCACAAGTTAGAAGAGCTCAGACAATCCGCCTACGAAAATGCCATCATATACAAAGAAAGAACAAAATCTTGGCATGACAAAAGAATCATAAGAAGAGACTTCAAAATAGGCGATCCTGTTCTCCTGTTCGATTCTAGGTTACGACTTTTTCCAGGTAAACTCCGTTCGAGATGGACTGGCCCTTTCGAAGTATCTAAGATCCTAAGATCCGGTGCTATTGAAATCAAGAACCAGACATGTAAACCGTTCATCGTCAATGGACAGAGGTTGAAGCCCTACGAAGGAGGTGACATCCCAACAACATACACCTGCCATACTCTGAGTGATCCACCATATCCTTCCAATGATGTTTAAAAATCGGTCGTCGAGCTAATGACGTTAAACAAGCGCTGCATGGGAGGCAACCCATGGTTTTCTTATTTATGTACTTTTTATTTATTTTTACTTTATTTCAATTTGTTTATATTATTATTATTATGTCAGGACTAACGATTGAATGTTTTATGTGCTTTCAGGACTTGTTTGCTAACCTTGTACAGAATGCAGAACCCTGATGACATGCACGTGGCCTTTAGAGACGATGCACAGAGAGAGCGTTACCATGTCCACATGAGACGCCCTATGGCTCCTACCAGGTACCCTGACCATGACTGCATGGATGCCTTGGGGATAGAGCCAAGCGTCAGATTTTTATGCCATCAACTCCATTGGGGCCAGTTTGACGACAGGAACAACACTTATAGGAACTTGACTCTTGAGCTCCTCAGCTCGTTTCATCATGACCCTTGGGCTGGACCCGATGGACTCGCTGTTTTCAGGTTGTTCGGGATTGACTACTCATTCTCTCACAAAGAGTTTGGTGATTTGCTAGGTTTCCAGACTACTCCTGATGCTATTCCAGAGACACCGATGGGGTATTTTATGAGCAGAGAAGTGGAAAAGTTTTGGACTAAAATATCAGGTGGAGGGAGCCAAGATCCTTCTACCCAGTTTTCTCAGGTAATCCACAACCCTGCATTGAGGTACTTCCAGATGATTCTAGCACATTCTTTCCTAGGTTTGCCAGATACAGAGACCCTGCTAAGTGAAGAGGAGATTTTCCTACTGTTTTGTGTGACTCAGTCTCGCTCAGTTGCTTGTGGCAACTTTCTGTTGAAGGGCCTTGCTAGTGTTGCCAGATCATCCGTAGGCATCATCCATGTCGGTGGGATTGTTACACAGATAGCTACTGCATTGGGTTTGTCTCGCAAATTACTGCACCTCAGGACCTTCTGCTGCTACACCACCCTGGATGTTGATTTTTGTCTTGATAGAGGACTGATGAGGAGGGCTTCTTTTGAGCCCAACATGTTTAGATTGCTGATCGACGGCGAAGAGATACACTATTTTACATTACCAGATCCGCTGATGACCAGTGTCCATGATCCTGAAAATTGGAGTTATGCTTTAGAGGGTTATGGAGAGACTGTCGAAGAGCCGAAATCGCCTCCCGCCGCTGAGTACACTCCTACACCTCTTATTCCCCGAATCACTGTTATGTCTAACAATATGTCTCTGCAGCCACCTGACCTACAAACACAGATTTATGAGCTCCGTAAGGAGACTGCCCTGCTCAAGCAGGAAGTGGCAGACTTAGAGTTACAGATGCAGGTTTCTGATCTCACTCATGCCTCAGAGGCCGATGCTCTATATCAGGCGATTGAAGAGCTTCGGAGGGAGATAGTTGAGATTCGTGGATCAAGCCAGGAAAAGAAGCCTACCACATGACTCATTCTACACTGACAGCACTACCCTAGTATTTAATTTCCTTTTATACGCTTTATTTTATTAATTGCATTTCCAGACATATTTTACTTTATTGCAGCTTTTATATTTTCATGTACTTTGAATTCCTCATATATATACGTATTATGCACTAATGTTAATTTTTCTTTTTCTTTTTTGATTTTTAATTATTTTAGTTTTGTCGTGCAAAGAAAAAAAAAATATAAGACAAAAATATTTTTCATTTTTGTCTTTACAAAAAAATATGCAAGCCTCATGCCTTGAAAAGAAGAAGAAAACGCTATCCAGACCCCCCGAAGACCAAAGGTGCAAGGAAGGCCCAAAAGGAGGATCCAAAAACCCAAGGCCCAGGAATTGGCCTTGTGGCGGGCGCCATAGGCCCTGTGGCGGGCGCCACACCGTACCAACAACAAATACGGGGCTGAATCTCCATTTCCACCATTTTCATCCCTTTCTTCACCAAAAACCCATTTTTACAACCTTCCAAAACCTCCTTGAACCCCATTAAAGCTCCCCCATTTCCAAAATACCCTCCATCCATAAAACATATCCAACATCCATTTTCATTTTCATCCACCAAAAAACCAAAAAAATCAAAACTTTATCATTCCCCTCATAAACCACTTTTCTACCATTTTCACTACCTAAGGAGCTATCAACAATGGAGTTCAACGGATTTCTTCTTCGTGATGGAAGACCGGGCGATAGGCAACGGAAAATTATTCAGAGGCTTCAGAGTCGAGAAATTCTCTCGACTAGGTACGTCGACGATAACTGTCTGTATGCTTTGGGTATTTATCATAGTGTTTTTAATTTATTAGAATTTCTAGGTTTGCATAATATTTTCATTAATCAGGAACCTACCTATGAGAAACTGACAACTGAGTTTTTGAGTTCTTTGATATACACTGTCAGTCCTAACACTGCTAGCACTGTCGGTACTGTTATTTTTAGACTGTTTGGAATTGAGTATGAATTCAGTACCGACGATCTAGCAGGTTTGTTAGGAATCCCTCATAGGGAAGGTGCGATTTGTGAGGCACCTTTGGATGCGGAGTGGTCGGCCGAGGTATTTACCTTCTGGCAAAGGCTTTCAAGTACTTCAATTAATTCTTTTGAAGGGATACTTGCGTCGACCATTCACAACCCGGCCATAAGAGTTTTTAGACTTCTTTTGGCATGTACTATTTTTGGTCGGGAAAGTCCAAACAAGGTAAATGCTCGTGAACTCCTATTTTTGCAAGGATGCCTCACTAGAACCCACATCAATCCGGTCCCGTTTATGCTTGCCCATATGACTTTATTTACTAATAAAACAGGACCGATTGTTTTTGGAGGGCTTGTTACGTCTATTGCTCGGGCTCTTGGCCTGAACAATGAGATAGCTACACTTGAACCACTACCTCCTCGCACAATTAATTTAAAATTTCTGAAAGACATGAAATTGTGCCGAACGAGGAGAGAAGGTGGTTATGAGTTGATGGTTCATGGGGTAGCTATCCCATCTGTTGCTTTACCATGCAGTAGACGTACTGATATACGTGATGAAAGGAACTGAACCTATGATCTTAATGCTCCACGTGTTTTGGGTCCACTTCCTCCTAATATTCCCGATGGGGAGGCACATGACACTGATGAAGAGTATGATCGGAGAGAGCAGTCTCCCATCCCTCACATGTCCCCCCATCGTCCTTCACAGTCACACACCGCACCATCTTCCTCTAACCCTGTTGCAGGTACTGCTCCTGGATTCTATGTCACCGAGGAGATGTGGCGTGATATGACATCTAGAGAAGAAAGGCGTGATGGCCTTCTCTCTACTATTTCACAACAGCTGACGGACAACATGAGCTTCATGCAACAATCGTGATTGGTTTCGGATCGTGCTTATAGCAACGTCTGCCGTACCTTGAACGATATCTCATTAGAGCAGAACCGTCAGAGAGAGTTCAACAGCCGACACTACCAGCTTGTAGAGGCCACTCAGGGTTCCATATTAGGTAACCTTCGAGAGGTCCGGAGTGCTCAGGCTGCTTTATCAGCACGACTCGACCGGAGGGACCAGCATCGCAGTAGATCCCGTCGTTCCAGACCATCACAGCAGGACCGCGAGGGCACCAGTGCTCCTCCTCAGTAGTCTTTTTCAGGTTACCCCCTTTATCTTATTTCGAAACATTGGGGACAATGTTCGATTTAAGTGTGGGAGGGGATTTTATTGCTTTCTGTCATTTCCCTTTTTAGTTAATTATTTCCTTTCAGTTATTTCCCTTTTCAGTAATTTATTTTTCTTAGATAATGCATGAGTCTGACGAGTCACCAGTATAGTGTATTTTTAGTTCATCTTCATTTTTTCCCATTTCCTTAGCCTTACCTGAAAATTTTTAAAAAGAAAATAATGTTGTTTCACATGTTTTTTGGGCTTTGAGACAGGTTTAGATTAGGATGTGGTGACTTAGGTCAACTTTTTGAAACATCAGAACCATTTTAGCACCATAGACCTATTGAATATAGGAATCACTCCTAAACCCCACCACCATGGCCTTTATTATCATTTAAAAATTGTCCTAAGTAGTTTATTTTAGCAGTCAGCTCCGGCCTAAGCATGCTCTACGTAGGGGGCCGATGAACATAAGTGAATGATCCAGTGCTAATAAAAAAAAGAGAAAAAAAAAAGAAAAAAAAGAAAAAAGGCAAAACTCTGGTATAGGTGACCCTCACAAAGTCATTTAAACCGAAAAAAAGAGAAGAAAAAATTTTGCCACAAAAAGAAAAAAAAAATTGCAAGTCACCTATTGTTAGTTGGTTCAGAGGTATCTGGCACTGAACTTGGTAGGGCGGATTACGATCCGATCCCCCGCAGCTACATTTAGGCGAAATAAAAACAGGTTTACACATGCTTATGTGCCAGAAACCTTATGTTATGGATCAGAATCACTAACCGGTCACTCTACTATGAAGCATGTACGGATAACGGGCTTAATGTGATTGCGCCTGAATGAAAAGGACACAAAAAGATGAGAAGATAGGCCTAGGTCTTGTGGGATGATATGGAGTGGTTAATATAGGATTGAAGTTTGTGTTTGTGTTACTATGGTACCCTTGGTTCACTTAGTTAGTATCTGTCACTGCATCCTGACTTGAACTTAGAAGCCCTTTAGCCCAAAGACACGTGTTGACACCATATTTTCTTAAGCTTTAATGTTTGCTTGAGGACAAGCAAAGGTTTAAGTGTGGGAGAATTTGATCACACTAAATTTCACCGTGTTTCTGACTCCGATTTCGCATGCATTCTTAGCTTTTATTGTTGTTTTGTTATGTTATTACTCTGTTTTCTTATGTTTTCAGGTTTTTATAATAATCGGGGCTTGAATCGGGAAAAGGAGCGAAAAAGGAGTGAAAACGGACGAAAACCTAGAAATTCAGCGTTTTGCACTTACGGCACCCACCGTGGCGGGCGCCATGGGGTTAGCCATGACGTGGCCACGTCTCAAGACCACTCCTCAACCTCCAAGACCTACGATCCCCACTCTCCAATCCCCTGTAGGCACCATGGCGGGCGCCATGACCTTTTGGCGGGTGCCACAAGGCAAAAACCAGTAACCTCCACTTTTTAGTGGAGGGGCATCCCAATCTTTTCATGCTTTCAGTTTTCCTATAAATAGGACCTTAGATTTTCGTTTTTCATCATCCAAAATTAGATTTCTCTAGGCATATATCAGTTTCAAAGCAGTTGCCATTCCACATCGGGGTGTTTCTGCAATCGAGTGATCGAGTCTGTAATCTGTCTGTGTGATCGAGTTTTGGAGCACTCTGGAGGAAGTTAATCCTGCCGCCATTTTAATTCAAGTTCGTATTTTACTTTATTTATTTATGCATTGCTTTACTTTTATTTATTTCTCGCATTGCTTTACTTTCTTTATTATCCGCACTCGCACTTTATTTCGTTTATTTCCCGCACTCGCTTTACTTTCTTTATTATCCGCACTCGCTTTAAATTCATTTATTACCCGCACTCGCTTTAAATTACTTTATTTCTCGCACTCGCACTAAATTCATTTACTTTCCGCACTCGCACTAAATTACTTTTATGAAAAATTATAAAAAGAATCTTTACTTTATCATGTCTAACTAATTCCATAAAGGTTAGGATGTAAGGATCGTAATTAAACCAGTAATCCGTATAATTGTTCGTGGAAACACCTAGGGGCTATTTTATCTTTCAATCTAATTGTTTTTAACTATTTCAAAAACAGCCAAAAGCGCTTTGTCTAGTTCATTAGGAGTTTTTAGATTAAAAAGAAAAGAGATTTTAAAACGATTTTCGGACGCGTTAGGAAGTTTAAACTCTGGTTCGTAAGAACCTCTTTTTGCTAAGAAATCCAGGTTAGAATACTTTTCAACTTAGTTAAGATACTACATTTCTTAAAAATAGGTTTACTACTCTAACGCAGTACGCACCTTTTTATCCGTGACAATAGGAGGGGTTGATTAGAGAGTACAACTCGGTTCTGAATACGCGAAAGCGACAGTTCCTGTTAAATTAGTTCTTTTCAAAGAAGAAAACACTGCCCATAAGTAGTTCCACTAACAAGTACTAGATTATCATTGATTACGTGAATTACATTCGAGCCTGTCTTTTATTTATTATTTAAAATTATAATTTTATTTACCATTGCACCCTTACTAAAACCCTTATATTTAGTTGCCTTAGATAAACACCATAACAACAGGTACGATAGATTGACACTTGGTCTCTGTGGATTCGATAATCTTTTATATTACTCTGACGTGTTCGTACACTTGCGAAAAACACGCATCAACAGTGAAGGGAAAATGAACACCTTCGTGAGTAATGAGAACAACACCAATTACATGTCCATTGATATTGACTGCCCCATCAAACATCAACTTCCATTTGGATTTAGGGTCTGTCCCCTCCTCCGGAAGTGGTTCCTCACAATCTTTTGCTTTGAGTTACATGATGTCCTCATCAGGGAAATCAAATCTCATTGGCTGATAATCATCTTCATGGGGCTGCCGTGCAAGATAGTCTGAAATTATAATTCCCTTGATGGCTTTCTGAGAAGTGTATTGGATGTTGTAATCTGTCAGCACCATCTTCCATCTAGCAACCCTTTCAGTTAATGCTGGTTTCTCAAAAATGTATTTAACAGGACCCATCTTTGAAATTAACAGGGTTGTGTGAGTCAACATGTATTGTCTTAGTCGGCGAGCAGCCCATGCCAAAGCGCAATAATTTTTCTCGAGCAATGAATAACGGGATTCATAGTCGGTAAACTTTTTGCTAAGGTAGTATATTGCATGCTCGTTTCGACCAGACTCGTCATGTTGGTCTAGAACATACCCCATTGATCCTTTTAATACAGTTAAATACATGATTAATAACCTTCTTGGAACTGGAGACATCTGAATTGGAGGTTCCTGCAAGTATTCTTTTATCTTTTCAAATTCTCTTTGATAATCTTCATTCCACCTGACCGCCTGTTCTTTTCTCAATAACTTGAATATTGGTTCACATGTGGCTGTTAGGTGAGATATGAACCGAGCGATGTAGTTCAATCTCCCCAAGAAACCACACACTTCGTTTTCAGTTCGTGGTGCAGGCATATCTTGTATTGCTTTAACCTTTGCAGGATCTACCTCAATTCCTCTTTGACTAACAATGAAACCTGACAGCTTACCAGAACGCACCCCAAAGGCGCACTTGTTTGGATTTAACCTCAAACGATAATTTATCAATCTTTCAAACAATTTCTTGAGGTTAACCAAATGCTCTTCTTCATCACGGGAATTGGCTATCATGTCATCCACATAGCATTCAATTTCTTTATGGATCATGTCATGAAACAAAGTCACCATTGCCCGTTGGTATGTTGCCCTGTGTCGTACCTCGAAAAATATGATCCTCGCGCCGACCACGAAACAGATGGTAATAACAGAGTCGCCACCTAATTCTATTTATTCTAATGAAAGAAAAGGAAGATATAGATAAAACCTAATAAAGAAAGATGGATAGAACAAGGTCATCGAAACCAAATTCTACGTTCGGGAGTCGGTTACATAAAGAGAAGGTATTAGCACCCCTTACGTCCGTTGTATTCAACGGGAACCTCTTAGCTTAACTTGCGATTAAATGTTAACTTATGATTTCTGTTTTCTTCGACTAAAATAAATGTGAACGGTTCTAATTTAAGGTTACGAGAAATGGGTGGTTTTATTCCTAGGGTGCTCGGCAGGGAATAAGATCCGTGTGCCTACGTATTCCCTTGTGCAATGGGAAAGTCAGAGCATCGTAGTTCGTTTTACTAAGGTTCATTGATTTGTTTGTTTTAATGAACAGTTGTTTGAACCGCATTCTAACTGCTAAGCGTGGGCTTATCTGCTCGCGATAGGAGGCGGAAGCGCTAGCTTGTTTGCGAGATAGAAAGAGTTTTAAACAAAGTTCGCTTTAAGAAAAAATGTTTGATAAGTTAAGTGTTTTAGGAACGGAAGAGCGAATGAACCACGTCCCGTGGGGCGAGCCTCAGGAGCGTTCATTCAAGAATTCGAGGAATGCTAGACTCCAGAATTCAGTTATTCCGTTATTTAATTAAGAAAAATAATTTGATTATTCAGATTAAAAATATTTGATTAGTTCGATAGCGGTGCACGATGCGAAAAATTTATAAGGAAAAGTTCTAATGGAGATTAATCGATTAATTTATGAACGAGATAAAAAGTAATAAATATGGGAATAAAATATAATAAATAAAATTCGAATTTCTAAGAAGTAAATAAAGCGGTCTCATATTGATTTAAATAACGTCGATTTGTTAGAATCAAATATTTAAATCGTTTATTATATCATCGACCAAATAATAAAATAAAATAATGAGAAAATAATGAAATCGGTATCAATTTAATGGATAACGTCGATTAAATAAGAGAATATCTCATTTTATCATTAACCGAATAATAAAATAAAATAACAGATAAAAATAATGAAATCGGTCTCAATTTAATGGATAACGTCGATTAAATAATCGAATATCTCATTTTATCATTCACTGAATAATAAAATAAAATAACGGATAAAAATAATGAAATCGGTCTCAATTTAATGGATAACATCGATTAAATAATCGAATATCTCATTTTATCATTAACCGAATAATAAAATACAATAATGAATAAAATAATAAAATCGGTCTCAATTTAATGGATAACGTCAATTAAATAATCGAATATCTCATTTTATCATTAACCGACTAAATCGAATAATCGATTAAAAAATAGCGAAAAATAAAAGTGGCCTCATATCAGTATAGATAACGTCGGATCGAAATGATCGAATATCAATACCTTGTATTATATCATTGGCCCACAAGAGAAAATGTGAAAACCAAAGATTAAAAAAAATGAGTAAAACAATATGAAATCCAAATCCTAAAACATAAAGTTCAATATTAAACAAAGTCTTAAACAAAAAGAAACAAAAACATAAATATAAATTAAGAAAACGAAATAGAAAAGAAAACGTGGATCTGTGTGATGGATATATGTGTGCATAGCAAATGAAATCATGGGCTCATAAAAGCCCAAAGTATTAAATAAAGGGAAGGTTTACTATAAAAAAACAAATAATAATAAAAATCAGAAGCAACCTCAAACCAAACCATGTTCTACTTCTGTTTCTTTTTCCATGAAAATAATACTCATCGACACTATTACTCACTCATTTTCAGAAAACGAAACAGAATAAAAAAAGACACCCACCCTTGTGAACGAATCACGGTGGCGATCCGGCGATTTCACAGTTTGGTACGTGGTGGTTGGTAGCTCGCGATTTGGTGTTTTCGAGCTTATTCCGGCACAATTGAGTTTTTTTACGGTGGTTGAGATTTGTTTGAGGATTTGTGTTGATTTTGGATTTTGAATTTTGAACGGTAATGGCCTCGGTTCTGTTCAGCCTTTTGTGGTGTTTTGGTTCTGTGTTGTTTGTCTGGTGCTGAAGAAAGAAGATAAGGTTGTTATGCATTTTGCTGTGTTATTGGTTTACAGGTTTATCAAGCTTAATGATTTTTCGTAGAGTGTTTATTTTTTTTTCAGCCCTCTTTTTTTTGAAGAGTGAAATGAAACCTTGTTAAATATAATGGATGAAGGGAAAAGATGGAAGAGTTTTGGTGTAGAATCTATGAGATTTTTTTTATAAGGATGAGCTAAGGTAACGGTTATTGCATTGTGAATTGATGGTGAGAATTTCGTACAACTTTGTGGAGTGCGTGTTGGGAAGAATTTCTGTTTGGGCATGTGCGTGTCGAGTCATGAAAATCAATGAATGAGGGTCAGTGGGGCCTCTGTGCATTATTGATTTCTTTTCTTGCTGAGTGTATATTTGAAAGTTTTGTGGGTCCAGGATGACTTGCAGTGAGAATTTGTCTGGAATAGTTAAAGGAAATCCACAAGGTAAAAGAAACGAAAAACATAAGCTAATTAATGGGCTCATCACTTTTGTTTAATTTGATGTAAATAATAGTAATAATAATGTTAAAATATAATAATAATAATGATAATAATAATGGAAGTGATAGTAGAAAATAATAATAAAAAAATGATAACAATATCTATAGTAGTTGATAAATATGATAAAAAAAAGAAGGTTTTAAAGAAAATTATATGGAATTGGATAAAAAAAAATGGTTTGATCATAAATTGAAATGGAGATGTAATAATAAAAAGATAAAAAAAAGAAGATTAATAAAGATAAAATTATCTATAAAATATATTTTTAAATAACGATGATTATGATAAAAAATTTTGTTTATGCCTTAAAAAAGAATATTTAAATAAGATCAAGAAGTTAAAATTGAATTTGAATTTTCCAATGGATCATTTTTAACAAATTAAGAACCTAATGCAATCGTGTTGATGCAGACAAAATGATTTATGAAAATGCATATGTAAATGAAGTAGGACAAATTTAGGGTATGACAGATGCCCCTATCTAATTGCTTTGAACCCGGTAAATTGAACTACTGCAAGGTGTTTGATTTTAGGCTAAAAGTTAATTAGATATAAGAATATCCGAAAATTTGTCCAATGCAGAATGCAATGCGATAATGGAATATGATATGCTTGTATGTATGCAATTGCTGAGGATTTTAAATATGCGAGTGATATGATATGAGACACAAAGTCTGTGGAAACGATGAAATGATTGAACGATGAAAATATATTGAAGACAATGATGTGGGAAAATTGGCTGGGGACACAAGATATTTCTGAAAATTTGTCTGGACGACAGAGAATAATCAGGAATACTTGAAATAAGAGGGATAAACCCTGGGAAAGGTATTAAAGACATCCAGAAAAATCTATAGATGCACAAGCACCAAACTTGGAAATCAACATCTAGAAAAGCACTAGATGTGGAATGAAACCAACTTATGAGGGTATACCAAGGGAGACATCAAACTTTTCAATGAGACATTTTAAAGAGATGTCACTTGAAAGATTCACGCCAAATTTCTCAATGGGATGAACCGGAGAGAGAAAGTTGGAAGAAGTGTATCGTATTTCTCAATGGGATTAACTGGAGTGAGAAGATTGAAAGAAATGAGAACTTCTCAATGGGATTAACCGGAGTGAGAAGATTGAAAGAAAAGAGGTCCACGTCAAACTTCACAAAGTTTGAAGGAGGAGAAAATATCCACGTCAAATTTCTCAATGGGAATTATCCGAAGAGAGACCTTTGAAGGAAAGGGATCCACGTCAAACTTAACAAAGTTCCACGTTAAATTTCTCAACAAGACAAATTTGAAGGAAAGGTTCCACGTCAAACTTAACAAAGTTTGAAGGAAAAAATAAATGAATTTCTCAATGGGACCAACCGGAGAGAGAAACTAGAAGAAATATAGGAATTTCTCAATGGGAACAACCGGAGTGAGAAATGAGGATTCAAGAATGACATTGGATAATTGGCAGAGTGACAAACATGTCCACCTTGGTAGGCGCCAAGTGAGTTGGACTTTGACTTTTGGTGATTGCCAATAGGAAATGGATTTTAAGGGTGCCACACAACAAAATAAAAACTTTGACCACAAAGTAAGATGACAAGACCTCGGGAAATGCATATGAGCACCAAGTAAACTTAGAGCTATGCTCGATATGAAATTTCGTATGATGTTAACGGTCCATGATTGCAATGCAAATGCAAATGATGAGACCAAAGGGATAAGACTCTTTTGGAAAAGTGCGGCTGAAACAACTGATTCCACAATGCATCGAACTTTGCCAAATATGCCCCTTGAAAGATGTCTTGAAAACTACTTCAACTACATTTGTTAGAAGTATCAATGATGTTGATCCTGTTGGGAAGGAGTGATAAGATTTGCTTGGGGATTGCTTGAAATAGACTACCCCATGTTAATTAATTCTGGAATGACTGTTTGACCAATTGCTTGAAATGCTTGCCCCATCATAAGCCTTGAAAAGAATTCCTCTGAAAAAACAAGATCATTGACTGCAAAGTGCCCTTGATAAGATCACTGGCCAAATTTCTCAACTGTTTAGAATTCCTTGATGATAATTTCTTGCTTGCAAATAAAATATTCATTCAAAAATGTTAATTTTAATGAAATGCTCAAGCAAAATTTTGAAATCAAAATTAATATTGGAATGATATTAGTGTAAAGAAGATGAAACGCCGGTAAGAATGCACTGTCTTATCCAGACACTCGATATGAAAGATAATGCAAAGTAAAAGATAATGCAAAAAGAAAGATATTGCAAAAGGTAAGATACCAACACAAATGATTGGCAAATCTCGTGGGAGTTAGTTTACGCAACCTTGTTGCGATATGCCTTCAAAACAAACCTGACTTCAATTAGGTCTTTAAAGGGGTTGTAACGTGGTCTGGTTCACGATTTATGAAACAAAAGGATATAAGGCTCAAAATTTAATTTTTTTACCCATCCCATTCTCCATGACGATCTCCAGTCCTATGCTCAACTAACTCAACCTATACATCCAGGTTATTTGGATTTGTACTGACAATGTTGGCTTAAGAACCAAAAGATTATTGGATAATAGTCATTGCTTCATCACAACATTTTGTTGTTTTTTTTTGTTGAGGACTTTGGGTCAACTCATCTGTTGTATTTGTTGAGGAATTTTGGTGACCTCTTTTGATTTGATTTGTGTATTATCCCTAACTTTTGCTTGGACTGTATCTTTGATGTTTTTAGTCCACCGGGATGCTTTTATTTTTAATTAAATCGCCTTTTGGGTGTTGACTTAGCGGCTTTTTTCATTTTTGATTTGGACAAATGACTGCCATCAACTTCTTCGACAATTATTTGATGTGTGCGAAGACAAAATTGGGCTTGAAACCCTTATTAAAAGTGCAAGGGATGATTCTCCTGAAATTGAATACATATTCGAATTAATTGAGAACTACCCTGCCCCGGGTTAATATTATGGTTTTTTTTGTCTAGAAAGGAACTCCAACCTCTAGGCTCAAAGGGGTTGACAATGGATTAACTTCCTTATTTCTCCAGTATTTGGGAGTTGAAACAATGCATGTATATCATCAGCAAGGTTTTATTTTGAAAGCATACCATTCAACAATTTGGGTATTTCTTTTTCGTCATCCTCCCTCCAATCATTGCTTATACAACAAATGAATAAGAGAAACAATGGTATATATATATTTTTTTGGAATTTTTAAAAATGAAAAGCATGAATACACACAAATATGAAGGTGAAGGAATTGATTCAAAAATATGCGATGCTCATTTCATTAACATTAACATTAGAGAACAAACAAAGTCTTTAAACAAGTACACATAATACAAACAAGGAAATTAAAACTGAAAAGAAACAAGGCCTAGTGTCTAATCAGTTAGCAAGGATGAGCTTTCCCGTCTGACCCACTGGCTTTAGGTAGTAACTTGTGATTCTTCGACCAAATCTTCAGCCACTTTGTTTTGGCATGGGATCTATTTCAACCTTGGGAGCCCCTCTCGGTTTGAAGGTGAGCAAGTCTCCTCTGACCAAGTCCTGAACTCGAGCTTGGAAAGCATAAAAGTTCTCAATATCATGACCTGCAGCTCCTTCATGGAATGGGCAATGAAGATCGGTCCTAAATCCAGGTGGAAGAGGATTTGGAGGGTTGAGAGGTCTAGTGGTAACAAGACCTTTTTGGCACAAGGCGGGGAAAATCTCAGCATACTTCATGGGAACAGGATCAATAGGAGCCCTGGGCCTGGGATTACGAGTCTGATTCTGACCAACATTCCTTTGTGGATGAGCCCGAGCTGGTGGAGCATTAACCATAGGAGTCACTGCGGCTACTTGGGCTTCACCATACTGTTGCTGTTTGTAGTAGGGTCTTCTTTCAGCGTTGATAGCATGAGTATCACCCTCTTTCTTCTTTTGAAAGTTCCCAGAGGACTTTCTCGCAGCATTAGAAGCTTCAGCACTTCCAAACTTGCCCTTTCTGATTCCTTCCTCTAGCCTTTCTCCAATAGTGACTAGGTCAGCAAAACTAGATGGTACACTACCTATCATCCTTTCCCAGTATAGAGGTTGAAGGGTGTCCATGAACAGACCAGTCAGCTCTTTCTCCGCCAAGGGAGGCTCAACCTGAGTAGCTAGCTCTCTCCAGCGCTGAGCATACTCTTTGAAGGATTCCTTTTCTTTTTGAGAAATGTTTTGAAGCTGACGGCGGCGCCATGTCTAGATTGTATTTGTATTGTCTCAGGAATGCATCAAGCAAGTCCTGCCAACATTGGATACGGCTTTTCTCGAGTCCCATATACCATTTCAAAGATGCCCCACTCAAGCTATCTTGGAAGCAATGGATGAGCAGTTTGTCCTTATCAGCATGGGCGGCCATTTTGCGGCAATACATGATCATGTGGCTTTTTGGGCAAGTGTCTCCCTTGTATTTTTCAAATACTGGCATTTTGAACTTGTCTGGCATAACCAAGTTCGAAACCAAGCACATGTCTGATGCGGCAGCGTTGAAGACATCAAATCCCTTGACAACTCTTATCTTCTTTTCCAACGTCATACATTGTTCCCTAACATCGTCAAAATTTCCAGCCTCTCCTTGTACCGAAGATGGTGGATTGTGCACGAAGGGAGGATTCACATAAGTAGTTTGGGCAACAATATGCACATTAGGTTGAGAGTCAATGAACACTCCAGGTTCGAAAAAAGTGGATGTACCAGTCATCTGAGTAGTTGCAAATGGCGGAGTGTAACCCGGTGGCAATCCAAATTCTGGCCAAGTGCTAGCGGGTCTTGAAGACTCTGCGTTAATGACGAAACTACTGACTTCAGAGGTGACGATCCTCTGAGGTTGAGCATCCTTAGTAGCCAAGACTTGGAGCATTTCCATGATCTTGCTCACACTGCTTTTCAGGTCATCAATGTCTTCCCTGACTCGCTTGTTGTGTTCTTCTTGTTCAGCCATTATTCTTCTTTCGTGGGCCCTCGTTCTGTATCTGTGTGGAGGAATCATTTTGACGGGTACTCAACAATTCTGAAGATGAGAACAGATGAACATGAGCGACTATCATGTATGCAAAATGAATGCAAATATGAATGCAATAATATGAGAATAAGATGCAATGAGTAGTTGTAATTCAAAGGATGATAAATCAAATTCCGAAGTTGATCACCAAAATGAGAGAGTAACCAATATCTATGATAAAAAGGAAATTTACAGGTAGGCACTAGAAGGATAGTTCTAAATTCTTTACCCATACAAACCTTTCACATGATAGTTTCTATGGTAATGGGTTAAGATACTCAAGGTCACGGATGCTAATCGAACTAGCGTCCAGTCACAGGCTAGCTGTATTATGACGATAGTGACGATAAGGTCTACCTTTAGTGGAGTTCTCATGTTAGGCACACAAGGAGCGGGTCCTCGGAGACTACACAACGACCAATATTGAAACTGGTTCTAGGAGTTCCCCGAGTCACAGACCCTTTACAAATTAAGTCATGCAACAGGCTAGCTGCGTTACGACAAGATCTACAAATAAGTCAACTCTCGGGGGGAGCTTTCATGTTAGGCTTGCAAGGAGCGAGTCCTCGGAGACTAACACTAATAACTTCCAATTCTAACTTAGATGTTCCCTCTTCTTTTTCCAAATCTCAGGTGTAAAACTTTACACATGATACCAACCCAAGATCCAATGGAAAAATAATGAGCATAATAAAGAGAGAGCAATAAAGGAGTACATACAAAAGTAAAAGGAGAAAGCATAAAGAAAGAAGATAAGAAAAGTCAACAATAATCGAGAAGTTAACTAAGTTAGGTTTGACTCGTCCCCAGTAGAGTCGCCATCTGTCGTACCTCGAAAAATACGATCCTCGTGCCGACCGCGGAACAGATGGTAATAACAGTGTCGCCACCTAATTCTATTTATTCTAATGAAAGAAAAGGAAGATATAGATAAAACCTAATAAAGAAAGATGGATAGAACAAGGTCATCGAAACCAAATTCTACGTTCGGGATTCAGTTACATAAAGAGAAGGTATTAGCACCCCTTACGTCCGTTGTATTCAACGGGAACCTCTTAGCTTAACTTGCGATTAAATGTTAACTTATGCTTTCTGTTTTCTTCGACTAAAATAAATGTAAACGGTTCTAATTTAAGGTTACGAGAAATGGGTGGTTTTATTCCTAGGGTGCTCGGCAGGGAATAAGATCCGTGTGCCTACGTATTCCCTTGTGCAATGGGAAAGTCAGAGCCTCGTAGTTCGTGGTACTAAGGTTCATTGATTTGTTTGTTTTAATGAACAATTGTTTGAACCACGTTCTAACTGCTAAGCGTGGGCTTATCTGCTCGCGATAGGAGGCGGAAGCGCTAGCTTGTTTGCAAGATAGAAAGAGTTTTAAACAAAGTTCGCTTTAAGAAAAGATGTTTGATAAGTTAAGTGTTTTAGGAACGGAAGGGCGAATGAACCACGTCGCGTGCGGCGAGCCTCAAGAGCGTTCATTCAAGAATTCGAGGAATGCTAGACTCCAGAATTCAGTTCTTCCGTTATTTAATTAAGAAAAATAATTTGATTATTCGGATTAAAAATATTTGATTAGTTCGATAGCGGTGCACGATGCGAACAATTTATAAGGAAGAGTTCTAATGGAGATTAATCGATTAATTTATGAACGAGATAAAAAGTGATAAATATGGGAATAAAATATAATAAATAAAAGTCGAATTTCTAAGAAGTAAATAAAGCAGTCTCATATTGATTTAAATAACGTCGATTTGTTAGAATCGAATATTTAAATCGTTTATTATATCATCGACTAAATAATAAAATAAAATAATGAGAAAATAATGAAATCGGTATCAATTTAATGGATAAAGTCGATTAAATAATCGAATATCTCATTTTATCATTAACCGAATAATAAAATAAAATAACAGATAAAAATAATGAAATCGGTCTCAATTTAATGGATAACGTCGATTAAATAATCAAATATCTCATTTTATCATTCACCGAATAATAAAATAAAATAACGGATAAAAATAATGAACCCGGTCTCAGTTTAATGGATAACGTCAATTAAATAATCAAATATCTCATTTTATCATTAACCGAATAATAAAATACAATAATGAATAAAATAATAAAATCGGTCTCAATTTAATGGATAACGTCGATTAAATAATCGAATATCTCATTTTATCATTAACCGACTAAATCGAATAATCGATTAAAAAATAGAGAAAAATAAAAGTGGCCTCATATCGGTATAGATAACGTCGGATCGAAATTATCGAATATCAATACCTTGTATTATATTATTGGCCCACAAGAGAAAATGTGAAAACCAAAGATTAAAAAAATGAGTAAAGCAATATGAAATCCAAATCCTAAAACATAAAGTTCAATATTAAACAAAGTCTTAAACAAAAAGAAACAAAAACATAAAAATAAATTAAGAAAACGAAATAGAAAAGAAAACGTGGATCTGTGTGATGGATATATGTGTGCATAGCAAATGAAATCATGGGCTCATAAAAGCCCAAAGTATTAAATAAAGGGAAGGTTTACTATAAAAAAACAAATAATAATAAAAAAAATCAGAAGCAACCTCAAACCAAACCATGTTCTACTTCTGTTTCTTTATCCACGAAAATAATACTCATCGGCACTGTTACTCATTCATTTTCAAAAAACGAAACAAAATAAAAAAAGACACCCACCCTTGTGAACGAATCACGGCGGCGATTCGGCGATTTCACAGTTTGGTACGTGGTGGTTCATAGCTCGCGATTTGGTGTTTTCGGGCTGATTCCGGCACAATTGAGTTTTTTTACGGTGGTTGAGATTTGTTTGAGGATTTGTGTTGATTTTGGATTTGGAAGTTTGAACGGTAATGGCCTCGGTTCCGTTCAGCCGTTTGCGGTGAGTTTTGGTTTTGTGTTGTTTGTCTGGTGTTGAAGAAAGAAGATAAGGTTGTTATGCATTTTGCTGTGTTATTGGTTTACAGGTTTATCAAGCTTAATGAATTTTCGTAGAGTGTTTATTTGCTTTTTCAGCCCTCTTTTTTTTGAAGAGTGAAATGAAACCTTGTTATATATAATAGATGAAGGGCAAAGATGGAAGAGTTTTGGTGTAGAATCTATGAGATTTTTTTTATAAGGATGAGCTAAGGTAACAGTTATTGCATTGTGAATTGATGGTGATAATTTCGTACGACTTTGTGGAGTGCGCGTTGGGAAGAATTTTCGTTTGGGCATGTGCGTGTCGAGTCATGAAAATCAATGAATGAGGGGCAATGGGGCCTCTGTGCATTATTGATTTCTTTTCTTGCTGAGTGTATGTTTGAAAGTTTTGTGGGTCCAGGATGACTTGCAGTGAGAATTTGTCTGGAATAGTTAAAGGAAATCCACAAGGTAAAAGAAACGAAAAACATAAGCTAATTAATGGGCTCATCACTTTTGTTTAACTTTGATGTAAATAATAGTAATAATAATTTTAAAATATAATAATAATAATAATAATGGAAGTGATAGTAGAAAATAATAATAAAAAAATGATAACAATATCTATAGTAGTAGATAAATATGATAAAAAACGAAGGTTTTAAAGAAAATTATATGGAATTGGATAAAAAAAAGGTTTGATCATAAATTGAAATGGAGATGTAATAATAAAAAGATAAAAAAAGAAGATTAATAAAGATAAAATTATCTATAAAATATATTTTTAAGTAACGATGATTATGATAAAAAAATTTGTTTATGCATTAAAAAGAATATTTAAATAAGATCAAGAAGTTAAAATTGAATTTGAATTTTCCAATGGATCATTTTTAACAAATTAAGAATCTAATGCAATCGTGTTGATGCTGACAAAATGATTTATGAAAATGCATATGTAAATGAAGTAGGCCAAATTTAGGGTATGACACCCTGGCGTTCTTCAAACCAAAGGGCATGACCTTATAGCAGAATGTTCCCCAAGGGGTAATGAACGTTGTCTTCTCCATGTCTTTCGGTGCTATTTTGATCTGATTATAACTGGAAAAGCCATCCATGAAAGAAAATACTGAGAATTGAGTCGTATTATCCACCAATACATCAATGTGAGGTAAGGGGAAATCGTCTTTTGGGCTTGCTCTATTCAAATCCCGGTAATCAACGCGCATTCGGACCTTGTCTTCCTTCTTTGGTACATGTACAATATTAGCTGCCCAAGGAGGATAACTAGTCACGACAAGGAATCCGACATCCCATTGCTTCTGAACCTCCTCTTTAATCCTTAACGCCATGTCAGGACGGGTTCTTATAAGCTTTTGCTTGACAGGAGGGCAGTCTTCCCTCAGTGGCAGCTTATGCACCACGATGTCGGTATATAAACCTGGCATATCTTGATATAACCAAGCAAAGATATCCAGATATTCTCGAAGCATGCCAATCAGTTCTTCCTTTTACTTTGGCCTGCAGACTGGCCCCAATCCTAATTTCCCTCTTTACGTCTTCAGACCCAATGTTGATGACTTCAAGTTCTTCTTGATGATGCTGAATAATCCTTTCCTCTTGTCTCAATAACCTGGCTAATTCCTCGGGGAGTTCACAGTCTTCTTCAACCCCTTCATCAGCATGGTAGATTGGATTATCAAAGTCATACTTGGTCATAGCAGAAGAGTTATCAGAGAAATTTGAATGATTGACTCTGCACAAGGATGTGCTTATTTCAGATTCTGGATTTTGTGAAAATGAACAAAATAAAAAGAAAAAACATGCCATTTTTATTTTTTGTGAAAAATTCAAAAGAAAGAAAATGAACGCAATTTGTATAAAAAATGTCCTTTATTCATGGTAAAATTAACTGCATAGAATGCAATGGTGGCCCTACAATGGGTCCATACACCTTGGGCAAAGTGTGGGACTTGACATGCAAAAAAATAAAAGGAAAACAAGAAAAAATACTATGTTGGACCGGTAACTTGAATGATCTCTTCAGCAAACCAGTTATGTAGCTCTTCCTCAGGAGCATATGTGCGCACCCAGTTGTCCAGATCACAGTCGCTGTCAGCATCTTCGTCCATGGCACACACATGATTGGGGTCAATTATCCCGACACTCGTGAAGTTCATTGCCTTGCTATTCTGGGACCATTCATCCTGCCCCTGTTAGTACCCAATACCAAACTTATCATTCTTATTCTCAACCTCTAGCAACCTACCTCAGCCTTGGGCCTGCCCTGACTGTACCACTTCTTTAGCCTGCTTATACGAAGAGATAGAAGTTCCCTCTTTCTCACTGCTCTAGAACATAGAAGTGGGAGACACTGTGCTAACATTTACCGCTTCAAATTCCTAGCACAGGGTTTCATGGATTTCTCCGTCCATCTCAACATACTTAAATGTAGACAGGTGGCTAACAAAAATATCTTCCTCGCCACAATCAGTAACCACCTGTCCGTCCACCACATACTTTAGCTTCTGGTGAAGAGTAGACGTCACGGCTCCTGCAACATGAATCCAAGGACGTCCCAATAAACAGCTGTAAGCTGACTGAATGTCCATCATATAGAAAATACACTTAAACACATGTGACCCAATCTTCACTGGTAACTCTACTTCCCCGAAAATAGACCTCCTAGAGCCATCAAAAGCCTTTACAACCAAATCACTAGGTCGAAGAATAAGACCATCAACCTCCAATTTCATTAGAGCCTTCTTTGGCAGCACATTTAGGGAGGAACATGTGTCAACCAGAACGTGTGATAGAACAACTCCTTTGCACTCCATTGTGATGCGCAAGGCTTTGTTATGGTTCCTTCCTTCCATTGTAAGGTCTCTGTCAGTAAACCCTAGCCCATGGCTAGCGTTTACGTTGGCCACTACAGCTTCCAACTGATTAACAATAATCTCTTGAGGCACATATGCAGACTGAATCACCTTCAACAGAGCTTCCCTATGTGCTTGCGAGCACATCAACAAGGATAGTATGGAAATCTTGGACGGTGTTTGGTTCAATTGATCCACTATCTTATAGTCACTCTTCTTTATGATCCTCATAAAATCTTCTACTTCCTTCTCAAAGACATTCTGATCAACATTTGGGGTTACCACCTCCTTAGTAGCTACTTGTTTGCCTTTAGCTCTAACAGCTGCTTCAGCTTCGTCGTTGTTCCGGAGAGTCTGTGGAGCAAACAATCACCCACTTCGAGTGAAGCCACCTAAACCTCCTACACTGGCAACAACATGATTTATAGTTACAGGATTATCCTCCACCTTTCATCCTTGTACATAAACATCTGACCCGTAATGCCATGGCACAACTTTGTCATCATCATACGGTACGGGACCAAGCATAGTGATTGTAACAAGACTGACTTCCTATGGCACATAGATTGTAACAGGCTCCCTCCGGACTAGGACTGGCATATCAACTGGATCATAGAAGATAGTCACAGTAGAAACACAATCACTTTCTTTGTTAACTTTGTCAAACTGCAATGTCCCTTCATTTATCAAATTTTGTAGCCCATCTCTCAATTTATCACAGCCATTAACAGACATCTCACATTATTCACAATCAAAATCACATCCAGGAAACTCATATCCTCTTAACAACCTTTCTTTCACAAACAAGAGGGGATCCTCACCTCCTTTATATCCAGAATCAAATTCAAGTGCTCTCCACCTTCAACAACATTAATCCTAGCCCCACCATGATTAGGGATAGGATTAGAATTAACATTTGGTGGTGGCGCAAAGTTGATAGCCTCCGAATCTATCAAGTCCTGAACTTTGTTATGCAACACCCTGTATTTTTCTGTTTAGTGTCCTGGAGCTCCTGAGTGAAAAGCACATCTTACATTAGTGTCATACCCTGGTGGAAGATCACCTGGTGGTGGTGGAGCCAACGTCCTCAGTTGTATCATGTTCAAGTCTATCAACCTCTGTAGCAACGCTGTATAGGTCATGGGAATAACTTCGAAAACACGATCAACATGGTGAGGATGACGTTGTTGGTATGGCCTCTGTTGATAATTGTTGCGTTGTTGTTGCGGTTGAGGAGCAGGACTTGTGGGTATAGTGACAGCGGCCACTTGGTCATATGAATTCCTGTATCCACGACCCTTTCCTCTTCCATAGACAACATTAGTCTCCCTTTCTCTTCTTCTTTGAGGGCCAACAAAAGGCTTTCTTGCTCCAGAAGAACTTCCAACTCCATTATCTTGAATCTTACCCATCTTCAATAAGGTTTTGACCCTCTCCCCTGCTATAACAATATCATTGAATTTGGTCGTTGAACATGACGTTAAACGTTCAATGAACACTCCTTGCAAAGTTCCCATGAACATGTCAGCCATCTCATTTTCTAGCAGTGGAGGTTGTATCTTGGAAGCAAGCTAGCACCATCTTTGAGCATACTCTTTAAAACTCTCTTTTGCACTCTGCGACATGCTTTGCAATTGCGTGCGATTGGGAGCCATGTCCAGATTATACTGGTATTGCTTAACAAATTCCTCTGCCAAATCTTTCCAACTTCTGACAGTAACCCTGCTTAAACTTGTAAGGGATCCTCACCCCGGGCACCAGCCCCAAATCAGTAATATTCAAAGATGCCCCCACAAGACTATCTTGGAAATAGTACATCCATAGCTTTTCGTCGTCCGTATGGGCAGCAATTCTTCCGACGAAAGATTGAAGATGAGTTTTTGGACATGCAGTGCCATTGTAATTATCAAATGTAGGAGCCTTAAACTTGTAAGGGATCCTCACCCCGGGCACCTACCCCAAATCAATAATATCAAATCCCAAGGAGTTCTGGGATTGGATAGAACAGATTTGTTCAGCCATCTCTTCAAAGCGATGATTCATATCATCCCCTTGTCCTTCAGCCTCATCTAACAGTGTAAAAGGTTCATCTTGTCCATCCATCGGAAGATTGTTCACTCCATCATTGATAATAGTGACACCAGGTTGTACCACATGAATTTCAACATGACGGACGCCCGCCCCATTGCGATTGCCTCCATCTCCTTGACCATTGTTCCTAGCTTGATTCCCTTCCACCAACTCTTGCACGAGTTCCTGAGTCTGATCTATACTAGCCATAAGGTTCATGAACTGATCCATTCTTGTACATAAGTTTGCCAAATAAGCCTGCATCTGATCCATCACTCTTTCTCTGTTCTCCTTTGTTGGATATCTGTGAATCTTCTTGGGAACTTTCTTTGGAGCTATAGTGCCTGAAATGAGAAGAGACGTTAAAAATCCGGTGACTGTTCCTGCAAAACAAACACAAGGTTATATGCATGCAATGCAACTATTCGTGTTTCCATGGTCAGGCATTTGGTGCCCCAATTCTAGTATTTAGCAAGGAATTCCCCAAATGGCTCTTTTTGGAAATTGACTTTCCATCACGAAATTTCTTTGAGAAGTATTCAGATCTGATGGCTTTAGACAAACGGGTTTTAGCATACTCAGAGAAAGATCAGAAGACTGAACATAGGAAGCTACTATATTAAGCAAAGCCCCGATAGGGTAAGAGTAACAACAATTCCCCGGAGGATTACAAGTTTTACAAATAAAGTGCAAGAAAAATAAATGGGATTCCTACAACAAGCTTGTAGGTAATCTGAAACAACAACTAAAACTCTAAGCTGCAAGAAGATTCTGCCTCCTCTCTTGTAAGTCCCAACTCTGCCCTAGCTTTCTTCACTCCAGCCATCAACTTGAGATCTGAAATTTCCTTGAGTGCCTCCTCCAAAGCCTGCTGACTTTGTACCAACTATTGAGTCTTCTCCCTCCGTATCGTGTGAACTTTCTCCATCTCATCTTTCTGGTCTTGGATCTGTAGCTTGTAAGCCTTCTCTTTTTCCTCATACACCTTATGATCCTTGTCCCTCATTTCCTGCAACCATGTGATGGATTGTCTGACCTCTCTGAGAGTCTTCTGAAGCTTCTTATGCTCTTCTTCTCTCTTTGAGTCCATCAAAACCTCTCCTTTGGAAGTAGGCTTCCCTTCCAACAAACTCCTTATCTTTAGCTTCCTGGGCCCTTTGTATCTTCTGGAGCTTCTTCTTTACCTCTGCTTTAAAACTAACTGCACGATGATAGAAACCAATCATCTTCGTATTCTCAACTCTTAACTCCTGTATCAATGCTTCCAGCTTCTTGTATTTTTCAACAGAGATAGTGGCCTGAACAAGTACTTCCTTTGGGTACAATGGAGCTTCGGCTGAAAATGGGAGAAGGAAAGCCTCTACACGAGTCTATAACCAAGTAGCAAAAGGAGGATACGTGTTTGGGTTCACCTTTCCAAACTCTTTCTTTCCCTTGCTCATTCTCACCTTCCAAGCCTGAAATGCCTGAGTGACCAACTTCTCATTTCCTTCTAACGGTGCATACAATGACTCAACTACTTCTTCAGCAGATGGAGGATCCTTCAAAGGGTAACCAAACTGCTTCCTAACTAGCACATGATTGTAGTTAATCACCCCCTCCTACCAAGCAAAGGTACATTGGGAAACTCACCGCAGCTGACAATTATCTCATTTCCCAATAAGTCCATGTTTCCTCCCCAAGCTATATCATCTGAAGTCAAACCCATCAACCTTCGCGCCCATTTCCACTCTTGTTTCAAATCTTTGAATGGTCCTGACTTTGGGAGTTTTCTAGCAAACCAATCAGCGAATAAGGGTGAACAACAATTTACATACCTTTTCCTTCTCTCGTTCTTGTAATGAACATTATAATAGAAATCTCCCAATAGAGTAGGCACTGGATTTTTATGAACAAAGATGGAAATTGCTTCCATGCTGACTAACCCTTTCTCCCCTAGGAAAAAGCTTATCCCATAGACCATCAAGGCCAGTAATGCATTAAATCTCTCCCACCTGTTTCCTAGAGCAAACAAATGAGCCTCTGTAACTAGAAAGTCCAAGGCAATCCCTTTTCCTTCACTGGCTTCTAAACCCATCTTGATTCTAATAACACTAAGGTGACAAGCACTAACTATGTCTGCATGTGAGGGAGCCTTCCCTGAAGCATAATAAGGAATACCCTTTCTAATAGGAATCTTCAGGATACGGGAAATATCTTCCAAGGTAGGAGCTAAGATATAGTCTGGAAACACAAAGACTCGCAACTGAGGGTCGTAGAACTACAACAATGAATGGACACCATCCCTATGATCAACAATAGGCTTGTTCACATAGTTCATAACTTTCCCATATTCTTTCCTGAAGTCTTCTAAAACCTTGTCATTCATCAAATCTATTAGTTTTTGAATACTCTCAGTCTCTGGTTGTGGAAAAGTGTAATGGACATTCCTTTTTCTAAAAGCCTATGTATTCTCTGCCATCTGGATATGAAACAATTACCGGAACTGGGTGCAAGATGCAAATAATTACCTGAAAATGAAAACACAGACAGTTAATGCAAGTATGATGCAATGCAAATGCAATGCAGGCATATGATCAACATCTGGGACTGTCTGGATATAATGCTGAGAACCAAGTGATCAGGAAAATGAATCCTCTGAATAAAGCCCCATGAATAAGAACTCAGTCTCAAATAAGCCCAAATCAGAAATCAGACAACTCAAGAACTACAACATCAAAGTAACCATATCAATCATATGACTACACTGATAATGAGGTATGATGAGGTTAAGGGCTCCTACAAACCTGTAAACCCCTCCCAATCTCACGGGTGTGCCCCGGGTCAAACATCACGAAATCTCAAAGCCGAATAGCAATATACGTTCACCATTTCCGAAAAATGGCTCATGACCAAATCATAGAATCGGTTAAGGATTATGTACTACTCAGGGAGGTCTCAACGTGAGTCTGGGAAAAACAAGCATCCCTTATAGGTTCACAACTTCAAGCGCTGAAATCGAGAAACAATAGCACATTCAGCCCGTAGGATACAATACTATCGTCATACGATCAGATGCTTTTAGCTAAGTTCTTATAAGAGAACTGGGCCATCCTATGCGAGTTCCAAGTGGGCCCTCGGGTGCGAATGGGTTTGCCACAAAATGTGGTCTGCCACTGTCACCACTGGAGAGGGACGTTTCCACAAAGGTCCTCAATGATCGGTCCCCAGATACACATAACTATCGAGGTCCTGTAATGATCCAGAAAAATTCCGATATCAATACATTTCCAAGACAGTCGCAAGTCTGGGGGTGGAACTCACTAATATCAACATAGCAAGATGCCATGAAGCTAAAGTGGAACCACTCTAAGTCCTAAGGTGCACTCGAGCCCCGGTTACGAGCGCATCTCACAGTAACAGTTCCCAATTCCACCAAAAAAGAAAACCAGTACAGCTAGACAGTCCAGTATATACATATAATGCATGAAAATAAATACTGAAAACTGTAAATAAAGCTGTAAATAAAAACTGTAAATAAACAACAGTAAAATAAACATGTAACAACAAACAATCAACACCCAATGAAACAAAAACACACAAGCGCTAGGAGAGACTCTCAAAGGAACCAAAGATAACTCTGGTTAGGATAATCCCCAACAGAGTCGCCAGCTGTCGCTCCCTGAATTTCCATCCTGGTACAAACGCGAAAGTGGCGCGGAAAAGGATAGAGTCGCCAGCCAGACATTTTTATCCCGAAGGAATGGGAATCGTAATGTTACACAAATCAAAGAAAAGAAAATGAAGGACATAGGTCCTGTGAACCAAAGAAACTGAGTCCGGGAGTCGGTTACGACCTGGGAAGATATTAGCACCCCAGATCGTCCACCGTACCCGACGGGATCCACGCTTGCAAAGAAACTATTTCAAAGGGTGAAGAAATGAAAGTTGTTACATAAAGAAAGACTAGAACTTGATAAGAAAAGAAAAGAATTGGGGAAAATGTTGGGAAAATAAAAGAGTGATCGAACGGGACCTACCCGCTGCCTACGTACCTCATCTGGACATAAGGATCAGAGTCGTCGTAGTTCCCCTAACTAGGGGTGGAAATATTGCTTGTATTTTAAAGGCTGAACTACATATGTCAATGCTCAGGTGTTGCAGGCTCGTCTTGTACGAGTGCATTATCGTCTTGCAAACTGACAAGTAGGAGCAAGTTCTTACGTTATAAGTGAAGGTGATGAGAAAAGAAGTCCCGAAGGAGAGACACTTATTCTTTGTCCAGTGTTTTTTATGAGTTTTTTATGAGTGTGGCACAAGGAAGTGAACTCAAACTCTTTTCCGTGGAATGTGTACTTGCTACTACATTCCAAGATGGAATAATAGAACAAGCACACCCAAGTAAGGAGAATTTATCCAAGACTCGGTTCCAAGGGTTAGGGCCTAAACTCACTAACTTGTTGAACTTATTAAGTGTTTTTGTAACTTTTGGTGAAGAAGTGTCTTTTATGATTTTCTTTGTGAAAGTAATCTCATGATTAGACTTGTACATCATGCTAGACAAGTTTGCACTATCCCAAGATGAGATGAATACAAATGCCCCATGGAATAAGTCCATACACACAAGACTACCTCAACCATTATTAAGTGTTTTTTAGGTTTTGTTTGAAGATGAGAAAGAGAAGAAACCAAAGGAGCAAAGGTAAAAACTAAAGGGGGGACTAACAACCCTAAATGTTATCATGCATGGGAGACCTAAGTTAGTGTGGTTTGAACTCTATCCTAATGAAGAAGAAAGAAAGAAAAAAGAAGAAGAAAAGGAGGAAGAGAAACTAGAATACAACTTACTCCTCTAAAGGTGATAAGTTGTTTCTAAAGTGAAAAGAGATGGAGTTAAACATAAGATGGCATAAGGCACATCACAAAGACAAATGAGAAAGCAAAAATAAAGGATGAAATTAAGACTTGAAATGTGGATATCATCCACACTTCACTTACCATGAGCCCCTACAAGGAAAGATTAGAATATACACACGTAATAAGATGAAACAATTAAAACCAAATGAAATGTAAACAAGCAAAAGATCAATTTAAAACATCACAACCAGAAGTAATACACTCCACTCATATGCTATGATTACACACACAAAACCATGAAATTACTAGAGTAAACAACTCATCATAAAGCAAATCAACTCACTACGAAAGAACAAAACATCTATGAGATAACACAAAGCACACAAAGTAACCAAGCATCATAAACTTCAGGACCAGAACCCTAACATATCAAAAAGGTGCCAAAGTAATAAAAGAAGTCATACAAGTTCAACTATTATCAACATGAGAAGCAAATATGCATAAGGAGTGAAGTGAGCATACATACAAGTGTTAGAACCTTCAAGAAAAATGACTTCAAAGCAAGTCAAGATACAAACATCATACAATGACCAGGGACCTATACTCATGTCAAAAGGACTTAAACCACCTATAGGAGTTGGCACAAGTGCCTTCCTAGCCTAAGAAGCAAGCATGTAACAAGAAAAGGCACCAATTAAGGCAAGCAAGCAAGAAAGTTCTCATTAAATCAAAACTTCATTCAAAAATTCCACAATTAAGCACAAGTGTTCCTTAAACTCATAAAAACAACATACCAAAAGGAGAGGTCCACAAACAGAATCAAACTAGGGTAATGGAGGGCATACATTGCAATTAGGGTTTGAAAGTTCATGCACAAAGAAACTTGACAAAATTCAACATACAAATTCCTAAAAATTATGAGATAAATCCCTAAAAAACTACATGTCCATGATCCAGAGCAAAAAGAACCAGTTTAAAATTCAAATCTATGATCGAGATGAAAATTAAACAAGGCAGCATGTGAATTAAAATGAATAAAGAAAAGAAAATAAACCACACAAATATTTCATGCACGAAAAAATAAAAATAAATGGAAAATAAAATTGTACAAAATTAAAGAAAACTAAATTTGACTAACATGATTTTTTTGGTAATATTTAGAAGCTTCTAACTATTTTTAAAAATTAAAAAGCAAACAATTAATAAAACAAAATAAAAAAAGACAAAAAACTGAAGGAGGTGCAAAAAGCAGCTAATCCAGATCAAATTAAATGGTTCAGACAATAGGGGGCGCAAATAGGAATAAAAGCCCAGTGAATCCAGCGTATAACACATAATAATATGGTGGATATTCACTTATTCAGGAAAAAACAAAGGCCATCAGATCAAAGCAATGCTTCAGATTAAGTCAACAAAAACCCTAAGTCAAACAATCCAATACGCCAGCGTGTGAGTGTACAATAGCTATTATGTGGAGCCACACAAAGTGATTAATTCAGATTTAAAATAATGTTGGAGAGCACGTGTATGTGATGGCACAATGAGATCCATCCAGATCACAAATCCAAGGGCGCAAAGATCATCTTCTCCAAATTCAAATTATAAACAATTTCCAGAAACCGGCGATCGGAGCCCTAGCTCCGACGCCGAAAAACTCAACCATAAGAACAAAACCACACAGAAATGAATATAAATCTCCAGATTGCACAATTAAGACATGCTGAGTAAGAATATCACACTAGTTTTTTCAATATATAAACAAGTAAGGAAAATCGAACACAAACATGTTTATGCATCAAACTTTAGATTCATCATACACACTCAATTCTCAGCCAAATTCAAATCTAAATACATCAGCATAACCAGCAAATCATATAGATCACAATGCACACAATTAAAATCATATCTAGATCTGTGAATTTGTGAGTTATCTGAGATTTGCAGAACTCAATATAGATCCATAAACGCCTTCTCCAGCTGCAGATCAACCTCTCCTAACCTCTCCTTACAAAATAAATGCAAGAGAGAGCTTGTATTGCTCTAGATCTTAAGATTTGAATAGAAATGCACCACGCTTGCACCTTGAGAAATCTGAAGAAATAGCTTGAATGAAGGGTGGATTTGTGATCCTTAAAACTCCAGGATGAAAAATATGTGGTTTGTTTTGGCAATGTGTATGTGTGTGAGGAGAATTGAAGCCAAATGCAATGAGAGCAAAAACTTGAGAGTGTGAGAATGAAGGTTATTTCTGATGATTCAAAAGTATGTTAGGCTTATATATGATATGTAATTTTATTGATTAGGGTTTGAAAGAAAAGGCACATGAGAGTAGTGTGGTGGAGATGATTTTGCATTTTTGCATGAAGAATGAGATCACTTGATTTACTCGTGCATTCCCTCTCTCCTTTGCACATGCTGACTTTACTTGATTCATTCATAACTGCATTAATCCTGACCCTTGGATGCTTGTATCATGCTTTACTTGTGACTTTGCAAATTTTGCATTTTATGAAATACCATGCATTCCATGCACGAATTTGGTGCTTTCTCTTGGGAAAAATCCCTTTTGTGCAATGTATTGTGATATTATGATCTCATTATGCCCATAAATCAGCTTGGAAATGAATTACAAACCATTTTGCAACTTGGTAGAAAAATGAATTTTATGAAAAACCCTAAAATGTGCCAAATTCAAATGGCCATAACTTCTTAACCACAAAGGCTATGGTGATGTTCTTGTACTTTTTGGAAAGGGGAGAAAAAGCCCTACAAGTTTCATGTTTGAGGAAAAATCAATTGAGGTCATCTTGGTCATGAAAGAGGCCTTTGAAAACTAGGGCAAAACTTACCAAAAATGGAAATTTTCAATATAAGTCATTTGCCAAAAATAGAAACTCTTCCAAAACCTCTTGATTCCTGATTTTTGACACCACCAAAGTTCTTCTTTGACCTTAAGAAGGTCCATTGACTTAAAAAATGGGATTGGACCCCTTGAATTCTCACAATTGACTTTTTAATTGTACAGTTGACTAATTTCTTCCTCCACAAGTAACTGATAAACTGACTGACTTCCTCAATGCGTTTTCTCACCAAATTTCATACCTAGGCTTCAAAATACCATATAAAGGACTTTGACCACAAGAATTGGTCAAAAATACAAGAAATCCTTGCTCAAAAGCAAAACCCTAATTTAGGTTTTATCTATGTGGGAAATTGTTGCATCCTTGATCTTCTAATAATCTTTCTCCCTTCTTGACTCTTGTAGGAAACTTTGAGCTTGTATGGGATATGAGGAACCCTTGTGAATCTTTTGCAATGTCACTTGGCCTTTTGCTTTGACTTGTAGAATCATGAATTTCTAGATGACTGATCATATGCCCAATGCTTGAACATGTGAATGTTATGCCTCATTTTTCTATGCTATATGCTAAGGATATGATGTGCTTATGATGATTATGATGTGATAATGATGATAAAAGGGAGAGGGAAAATTTGGGGTGTTACAATCCCATCTTGTAGAAATAATTTGCTATATCTTCAAGATTATTTTGATTCTGTTCCACAAGTTTCTCTGCAGACAAGGCTCTTTCTTCTAATCTTTTTTTGGCGTGCACCGACTGTTGATAAAGGTTGTTGATTTCCGAGTCTCTAACCAAAGCTCTTGCACCAGGGCTTCTAACTCACAGTAGTCTTCAATGTTAGACGCTGTGGCGAGTGATCTAGAGGGGGGGTGAATGGATCACACCCTTGTTTTCACGGATTTAAAACTTTTTCAGAGTTTTCAAAGTAATATGGAAGCAAAGGTCCCGAATAGAATAAGCGTCTATTCTGAACCGGCCACTAGAAGACCAGACAAGCGATGACGTGCTGGATTTAACGATTGCTATGATAAAGAATAAACCACACGATATGAAAACAGTTGAATGCACCTATCACTAAATCAATTTCCAATGAATCGTAACACAAATATAATACGAAAGTAAAGATAGAGAGAAGAAACAATACGCCGAGATTTGGTAAGGAAGTTCCCCACGGTCGTCCTCGCGTGTGGGTACGTCTCCCTCTCAATTTCAAATCGAAATTGAGAAATCTTATATCAAAGTTGCTGAATCCGTTGATTACAAGGTTCGAATACAAAATCCAGAATTCTAAACTCCTAGAATTTCCTATTGTATCAACCTCCACTCGATTTGATCCCAATCGAGATTTCCTGCAAGCTTCACAATCAATCCACCGGTTGCACGACCTATTTGCGAAATCCACCGATTCCCAAAACTCTCGCTGCGGCTGAATCTGACTTGAAAACTTGACTCACAAAACCCTCAAGAACACGTCCGTTCTTGAAGGAAAACCCAGCTAGTTTTTCCCTTGAAATCTTCTATCAATCTTCAACTCAGCTAGATCTACGATCGTACCACTGAACGTTGTCTCTAAAGTCTTCAATTCACAGGACAACAAACACTCTTGTTGATGTTCTTGAATAAGATCTTGAGAAGATGATGAAGATGTCTTGATTCTAGATTTCAAGCTTTGCTCAACAAAATTGAAGTACCAACACACCACAAACTCTATCTTGATGTGTTCTTCAATGTTCAATCACTACTAAAAATTCGTATGCACAATTTCTGTAATCTGTGATCTATCTCAAAAATGAAAAACAAATGCATATATATATGTTGCAGAAACTGTTAGACAAAATAACAGAACAATGAATCGATCCCAGTCAGCATGAATCGATTCATACTGATTGATTTTTAGAAAAACAGAATTGATTAAACTGTATGAATCGATACATCACAAGATGAATCGATACATTATGCGAAAACCAGAATTCTCATAACAGCATGAATCGATTCAAGCCATAATGAATCGATTCATTTTGCGAATTTTTCAGCAAATGCATAAACAATGAAAACCAGAATTTACACTACAGCATGAATCGATTCAAGCCATAATGAATCGATTCATTATGCGTATTTTTCAGCAAATTCACAAACAAAGAAGATCAAAAGAACTAAAGTGATAAAACATATGGCATATCATAGAATCAATCATAAAACACTTTAAAATTCATAATCGATCAAAAACAAAGAGGCTCACAAACTCCCCCTTTTTGATGATGACAAATTTTGAAGTGAGAGAGAGAGAGAGAAAACTCCCCCTGAGTTTGTGCTCATCATTGTTGTCACACTTTTTCTCCCCCTTTGTCAACAGCAAGAAAGGATAATAGAGGATGGATGAAAAACAGCAAGACTAAGATATAATGGTAAAAAAAATCACTCACAAAGAATGAACAAGAAGGCGTAAACGAGTGAAACAAAAGTAAGTAACATAAAAAAGCAGTGAAATTGTCTACAGAAGATATGAATTACAAAGCCAAACCGAAACAAATTGTTCAAACAAGAAATGCAAACTATGTCTTAAGCAACACACAAATATGAAATGCAAAATGAAATGCTTCAATGAGGGGTATGGCTACCACATGACTCCGCATCATCACGGTCAGGGTCACGGAAGCTTGGAGGAGGTGGTGGAGGAGGCATCTCATCTGGATTCTGCCCCATAAACGCATAATGCCGAAAACGCCTCTGGACTTCAGTACTTTGAAACCTTTCCATGATACCTGGGTGCGAACGACAGTCATCCATAAAGCCTGACATCTCATTATAAAACACTTGATGCCACTTAACTAGCTCCGTATGCCAGGAATATTGATTGTGGTACATGCGAGTATGTTCGTCGTGCCACTCACGATGCTCCTTATGCCATTCAGATTGCTGGACATGCCAAGAACGAGCTTCCTCATGCCGAGCATTGTTTGCCACTTCCATCTGTGCAAACATATCAGTGAGATAAGCTGGAGCAGCAGTGGATGAAGTCGGTGCAGCCGACGAGGGAGCAGGATCATAATTAGTGGGAGACCACCTTTGTAGTATCCACTCACCCCAACCGGTGTTTGCCGGTGCATCGGGAGCAGGAATTTCAGCTTCTTCCATATCTTCATCTCTGATTTCTTCAACATATATGTGTTCAGCCGGGTTATCAAAGTTGTAGATGCGAGTACGTGTGCTACGTTCAAAGAAGTAGTAACACCGACGCTCGATGTCCCATCGATACCCCATGTGAGAAAGTGTAACATTGTTGAATTCCTGCACACTTGAAACTGATATAAGAGGCACAGGAGGAAAAGTAACATTCCAAAATTTCAGAATCCTCATGATTTGAGAAGCATAGGCAAGAGTTATGTTCTTGGAGCTGTTTCGTGTCAGGAAGATGCGTTTGACAAAGTAATTTGCCCAATTCAGTGGAATCTTTTTCAGGAAAATGTATAGCAAATGAATATCCGGCTTGTCCAGACGAGAGTGACCACCGGACCTTGGACGCAATATGTGCGAAAGAATCCAATGCAGGATCCGTGGTACACTTTTGATCATCCCTGAGGTTAGTTGCTCATCATCAGCAAGGGGTCTATCCAACTTAGAAATGGATGCACAAAATGGCTTCAATTTAAATTCTGTTTCGAAATTCTGGTCATGCCACATCTGTAAATCGTCCAACTCAGATGGCATACCGAACACAGTAGCCCAGTCAGCAGCTTCAAAACGATATGTTCTTGTTCCAATCAAGCATTTAAACATATATCCCCTTGCAGTTCTCACACCAGCATAAAATGCACGTATAAAATCCTCATGATATTCATCTTTAACATATAAAAAGAAACCAAAGTTTTGTGCATCAACCAACTCAGCAACCTCTTCTAATCCTAGAGTACGGGCATCACTAGGATCAAACATATGAGGTTTCATAACTAACCTTGATTTGAAGGAAGTTTCAAATTCTTCAATGACAGCCGGATGAAGAATAACAGCCCCAGATGGAGGGATTTCTGGAACAGGAGGAGCTTGAGAAGAAGACCCAATATGTTCCTTTCCTTTTCTCTTGCTTCTTTCTCTTGGCACCATTACTCTTGGAGGCATTATGAAGTTTTTAGGGTTTGAGAGAAGAAGAGGGGTTTTTAGGTTTATGATGCAAATGATGTAACTGATGTAATGAGATAATGAGAGAGGTAATGGAGATAATGGGGTATTGAACCAGTTACTAATGTAATGGGGAATGCTGATGTGTCGATTCATTAAAGAAAAACTGAAATTTCGTCAGTATGAATCGATTCATTGATGTATGTATCGATTCATTATTCGAAAATTTTTAAAAGGTAACTGCTATGAATCAATTCAAGAGAGTATGTATCGATACATACTGTAACTGTCTAAAAAAAATTTGACAAAATTAATTCATGAATCGATTCAAGCTAGTTGGGATCGATTCATATTGCGAATTTTTATTTTGTAAATAAGAATGAATCGATCCAAGTGAGCATGAATCGATGCATACTGTAACTGAATTTTTAAAAAATCTGTAAAATTAAATCATGAATCGATTCATAAGTGTAGAGATCGATTCATATTGCGAAATTTTGAATATTTCAGTGATTTTTCAAGAATTGACACACTTATGCAGAAGCAAAACACTCGTTATGCATTTAATTGAAATACAACAAGGTATGCAAACTTAAGAATATCAAAAATCCAAGTTCAAACAATCATATGAACAGAAATTCATGTAAACCAATGATCATTAATCAAAACATACATTGATCATATATCATTATCAAGGAGAGGAGAGGAAACGATATTACCTCCATTGTAGTACTCTCATAAGGCACTATAGGCTACAAACAAAACTTAACAAATATGATGAGATAAATAGAAGTAATGTCAATCAAGCTTAAGACACCAAAGTGGAGAGATCAAGAATTCCCAACTCGCGACGAATGTTGAAGAACGGTTCAGTTGCCAAAGGTTTAGTGAAAATGTCAGCAAGCTGATTTTTAGAATCAACATGCTCAAAAATGACATCCCCTTTTTCAACATGATCACGAAGAAAGTGATGTCGAATCTCAATATGTTTGGTGCGCGAGTGTAAAACATGATTCTTAGTGAGGTTAATGGCACTAGTGTTGTCACACTTAATTGGTATACGTTTAAGTTCAATATCAAAGTCTTGTAGTTGTTGTCTTAGCCACAAAATTTGAGCACAACAGCTACCGGCTGCGACATACTCAGCTTCTGCAGTAGACAGAGTTGCGGATACTTGCTTTTTACTATGCCAACTTATCAAAGAGTTTGAAAACAGATGACAAGTGCCACTAGTACTTTTCCTATCTGATTTGCAGCCAGCAAAATCAGAATCAGAATAACCTACTAAGCTACAATCACTTCCTTTGGAATACCAGAGCCCATATTTAGGTGTTCCATTGAGATACCTAAATATACGCTTGACTGATTTTAAGTGAGATTCCTTAGGATTTGATTGATATCTTGCACACATACACACACTAAACATGATGTCTAGTCTAGACGCAGTAAGATACAAAAGAGATCCGATCATACCTCTATACCTCTTGACATTAACACACTTACCATGTTCATCTTTATCCAAGTTTCCATTAGTAGGCATAGGAGTGTCAATTGATTTAGAATCATTCATTCCAAACCGTTTTAGCAGCTCTCTACAGTATTTTGTTTGACATACTGATGTACCTTCATTAAGTTGCTTTATTTGGAGGCCTAAGAAATAATTCAACTCCCCCATGAGACTCATCTCAAACTCTCCCTGCATAACCTTGGAAAATTCCTCGACCAAGTGTATGTTAGTTTAACCAAATATGATATCGTCTACATAAATTTGAACTAAAAGAACGTGTTTTCCTTTGTGTTTAATGAAGAGAGTATTATCCACTTTACCTCTAGAATATCCATGATCAAGTAAAAATTTACTAAGTCTTTCGTACCACACACGAGGTGCTTGCTTAAGACCATATAAAGCACGTTTTAACTTGTAGACATGATCTAGATATTCAGAATTTTCAAAACCAGGAGGTTGTGAAACATATACCTCTTCATTTATAACACCATTTAAGAACGCACTCTTTACGTCCATTTGGTAAAGCTTAAAATTCATGGAACACGCATAGGCAAGCAAAAGACGTATAGCTTCAAGGCGAGCAACAGGAGCATAAGTCTCCTCATAATCTATGCCCTCCTCTTGGTTATATCCTTGTGCTACCAAGCGTGCCTTATTTCTAGTTATCACCCCGCTTTCATCTAGTTTATTCCTAAAAACCCATTTGGTGCCTATGATGTGATGATCTCGCGGACGAGGGACAAGTTCCCAAACGTCATTTCTCTTAAATTGATTTAGCTCTTCTTGCATGGACATTAGCCAAAATTCATCAACCAAGGCCTCTTTGGCGTTTTTAGGTTCCACTTCTGATACAAAAGCGAAGTGAGAACAAAAATTACTTATCTTAGAACGAGTCAAGACTCCCTTTGAAATGTCTCCCAATATATTGTCTATGGGATGATCTTTAGAGGATTTCCAAGCTAGTGGAAGATCCTTTACTTCGGATGTTCCTTCCTCTTTATCTTTTTCAATACATGTATCTTCCTCCTTCTCAATAGCAACCGCCTCGGATTGATCAATTTCCGAACCAGCTTCTTTGAGTATGTCTTGTGTAGATACACCTGCATCATTAAAAGGGATACCTTTTCCGACAATTTTTGGGTAAGACTCATCAAAAGAAACACGGACAGATTCTTCGACAGAAAGTAAACGCCTATTATAAACTCTATATGCTTTGCTTGATTGAGAGTAACCTAGAAAAATGCCTTCATCAGCTTTGGCATCAAACTTCCCAAGATTTTCCTTACCGTTATTCAAGACAAAACATTTACAACCGAACACATGAAGATGAGACAAGTTGGGCTTTCTACCTTTTAGGATTTCATAAGGAGTTTTATTCAAAATAGGACGAATTAGAATCCTATTGAGAACATAACAAGCCGTACTTATTGCATCGGCCCAAAAGTATTTTGGTAAGCCACCCTCATTGAGCATTGTTCTTGCCAATTCCTCTAAAACTCGATTTTTCCGTTCCACAACACCGTTTTGTTGTGGAGTTCGAGGAGCTGAAAAGTTATGCTCAATGCCATACTTGTCACAAAATTTATCAAAGAGGTGGTTTTGAAATTCACCTCCATGATCGCTTCGGATTGTAACTATTTTAGAATTCATTTTATTTTGGGACAGCTTTGCAAAACTTTTGAAAGCAGAATATGTTTCATCTTTGCTTTGAAGAAATATAGTCCAAGTAAATCTGGAGTAGTCATCTACTATTACGAAACCGTAATAGTTTCCACCTAAGCTCTTTGTCCTAGATGGTCCAAAGAGATCCATATGGAGAAGCTCAAGGGGTCTTGAAGTTGAAATTATATTTTTAGATTTGAAAGAGACCCTTGTTTGTTTTCCAATTTGGCAAGCATCACATAGGTGGTCTTTTGAAAACTTTATTTTTGGAAGACCTATCACTAGATCCTTGGATATAACCTTGTTAAGCAAATCGAAATTAACATGCGCTAAGCGTCTATGCCATAGCCATGAATCATCATTTAAGGCAACTAGACATTTAGTGCTTGTTAAGGATACACTCAAAAGATCAAGCATATATATATATATTGTTTACTCTAACACCCTTAAACACAACATTTTGTTCGGTATGTTCAATTTTGCAACATGTTTTTGTGAAAGACACTTTATAACCTTTGTCGCATAGTTGACTTATACTTAACAAATTGTGTTTAAGTCCCTCTACAAGATGTACATCAGAAATAGTAGTGGTAGAGGGATTACCTACACTACCTTTACCAAGTATTGCTCCTTTGTTATTGTCTCCATAAGTAACATACCCCTTTTTCTTTGCTTTGAAGTCAATAAAAAGTGATATGTCACCCGTCATGTGCCTTGAACATCCGCTGTCCAGAAACCATCTTCCTTCCATGGATGCAAGACACTAATCCTACAATATCAAAAGAGAGAAGCAGGTACCCAATTTTTATTGGGTCCAAGTGGGTAAGTAATAACATGGTTGCCTTTAGGCTTCCATTGGTAAATGCCTTTAGGAACAAGAAATCTTCTAAACTTGCATTTCTCAATGGTATGGCCAGCACGACAACAATAGTGACAAACACTACGATAATGATAATGTTTACTATTAGTCTTTAAATCCTTTGGAACAAAAGAATATTTTGCATACGGAGGATTTAATGACTTTTTGAACAATCTAGTATCAACGGCATAAGTAATCTTAGGTTGCAAGACTTTCTCCAACTTGGCTTTAAGAGAGATGACCTCTTGTTGCCAAATGTGGCACCTTTCACAATGCCTAATTTTACTACAGCCGTCAATATCAATAGCTTTTGAATTTTCTGCAATACTAGCTTTTAAGCATTCTAAATCTTTTTCAGCATATTGTACTTTACCTTCCAAGTAAGAAAAAATTCTTTTATCGGAAGCTAACCTTTTAAATGCTTCTTTAGCTTCATTATGCAGTTTTTCAAAAGCTACTTTTAATTCAGAAAAAGATAAGGAAGAAAAGTTGTTATAATAAGCTTGTTTTACCTTTTTATCATCATTTTTCTTCTTGTGATGGGACTGATTTTTGGTGTGAGCCATAAGACACAAATTTGCGGTTTCATCACTATCACTTGTGCATTGTGTACTTGATCAATCACTATCACTTTCCCAAGCAATGTAAGCTCTTCTTTGCTTATTATTAAACCTTCTTGGAGGAGCTTTTCCTTTATCCTTTTTCTTTAAAGGGCAATCCGTTTTATAATGACCGGACTTGCCACAATTAAAGCAAGATCCTCTTTCTCTATTCTTCTTAACCTCTTCTTGTTTTGTATCCATAGATTGTCTTCTAAAGTTTATGAGATTTTTGTCGGAGTGCTTTATCCCATTCTTTCGAATGAATCTATTATATCTCCTAACAAAAAGTCCCATTTCTTCGTCACCGGAGTCTTCGTCACTACTTGACTCATTGTTGCTTAGCTCTTTTTGTGAGGACTTTGAGTTTGAAGCCATAAGAGCTATAGGCCTCTTCTCACCCTCTTTGTCTTTGTTCTTCTCTTTCCCCTTTTTACTTTTGTTTTCAAACTTTTCTAGACTTTCTAGTTCTTGCTGATGTTCCTCCAGCTTTCCAAACAAAGTAGTCATTGTGAGTGTCGTTAGATCATTGGCTTCCTTGATAGCTGTCACTTTAGGTTTCCATTCCCTGCTAAGACATCTCAGAATTTTATTAGTAGCAATATCATTGGAAACCGGTTTTCCAAGTGCATTCAAACGATTAATAAGATGAACAAATCTCTTTTGCATGTCGGGAATTGATTCTCCTTGTTTCATGCGAAAGAGTTCGAACTCTTGATTTAGTGTGTTAATGCGGGACTGTTTTACTTCAGTTGTACCCTCATGAGCAATTTCTAAAGCATCCCACATTTCTTTAGCTGTCGAGCAATGGGAAACTCGATAATACTCATCTGCACTAAGTGCTGAAATTAGCATATTTCGAGCTCTCCAATCACTTGACCACTTTTTCTCATCTTTTTCATCCCAATCGTCTTCTGGTTTAGGTACTATGGCTCCTGCCTCATTCATCATGGTAATTTGAAAAGGACCATTTTGAATGGCAGCCCATACGCGCCTATCAACAGAATTTATATGTACTCGCATGCAGTCTTTCCAATAGCCATAATTTTCACCGTTGAAAACAGGAGCTCTATTGTACGCCCCCTTTGGTTCAGAATCCATAGCGTTACAGGAAGCCACAAAGCACCAGCGAACCGGTGCTCTGATACCACTTGTTAGACTCTTTGGCGAGTGATCTAGAGGGGGGGTGAATGGATCACAGCCTTGTTTTCACGGATTTAAAACTTTTTCAGAGTTTTCAAAGTAATATGGAAGCAAAGGTCCCGAATAGAATAAGCGTCTATTCTGAACCGGCCACTAGAAGACCAGACAAGCGATGACGTGCTGGATTTAACGATTGCTATGATAAAGAATAAACCACACGATATGAAAACAGTTGAATGCACCTATCACTAAATCAATTTCCAATGAATCGTAACACAAATATAATACGAAAGTAAAGATAGAGAGAAGAAACAATACGCCGAGATTTGGTAAGGAAGTTCCCCACGGTCGTCCTCACGTGTGGGTACGTCTCCCTCTCAATTTCAAATCGAAATTGAGAAATCTTATATCAAAGTTGCTGAATCCGTTGATTACAAGGTTCGAATACAAAATCCAGAATTCTAAACTCCTAGAATTTCCTATTGTATCAACCTCCACTCGATTTGAGCCCAATCGAGATTTCCTGCAAGCTTCACAATCAATCCACCGGTTCCACGACCTATTTGCGAAATCCACCGATTCCCAAAACTCTCGCTGCGGCTGAATCTGACTTGAAAACTTGACTCACAAAACCCTCAAGAACACGTCCGTTCTTGAAGGAAAACCCAGCTGGTTTTTCCCTTGAAATCTTCTATCAATCTTCAACTCAGCTAGATCTATGATCGTACCACTGAACGTTGTCTCTAAAGTCTTCAATTCACAGGACAGCAAACACTCTTGTTGATGTTCTTGAATAAGATCTTGAGAAGATGATGAAGATGTCTTGATTCTAGATTTCAAGCTTTGCTCAACAAAATTGAAGTACCAACACACCATAAACTCTATCTTGATGTGTTCTTCAATGTTCAATCACTACTGAAAATTCGTATGCACAATTTCTGTAATCTGTGATCTATCTCAAAAATGAAAAACAAATGCATATATATATGTTGCAGAAACTGTTAGACAAAATAACAGAACAATGAATCGATCCCAGTCAGCATGAATCGATTCATACTGATTGATTTTTAGAAAAACAGAATTGATTAAACTGTATGAATCGATACATCACAAGATGAATCGATACATTATGCGAAAACCAGAATTCACATAACAGGATGAATCGATTCAAGCCATAATGAATCGATTCATTTTGCGAATTTTTCAGCAAATGCATAAACAATGAAAACCAGAATTTACACTACAGCATGAATCGATTCAAGCCATAATGAATCGATTCATTATGCGTATTTTTCAGCAAATTCACAAACAAAGAAGATCAAAAGAACTAAAGTGATAAAACATATGGCATATCATAGAATCAATCATAAAACACTTTAAAATTCATAATCGATCAAAAACAAAGAGGCTCACATTCAATGGGTACAGTAGTCCGGGGTTCTATGACCTTTCATCCATTCAACACAAGGTGTGTATGTTTTAGGATCTGGCTTCTGAAGTTCAATTCTTCCCTTCTTGATGTGGGTATTCCAACTTTCTGAGATAAGAAAGAACAAATGTTCATCATCCTTAGTATGGAAATACAAGGATTACATCAAGTATTTCTCCGCAGGAGGCTCCTTCAATGGGTAACCAAATTGTTTGATTGCGAGGGTGGGGTTATAATTTATGCCTCTTCTTCTTCCCAATAGTGGCACATTTGTGAAAGTCCCACAGCTACTGAGAATGGGTACTCCAACCAAGTCCCGATTGTACCACCAAGTGATGTCTTCCGAATTTAACCCCATCAATCTTTTGGACCACTTAAGAGTCCTTTTCAATTCAACGAAAGCTCTAGTTTTTGGAAAATGTAGAGCAAACCAGGAATGGAACAAAGGAGCACAACATACTACTAATGTTCCTCTTTTATTTTCATTTTTATAGTGAATGGAAAGAAACAGGTCACCTAGCAGAGTGGGAACCGGATTCCTTTTGATAAAAATACAAACAACATCCATATAAATAAAATCCTCTACATTAGGAAACAAGAAAATCTCGTATACACACAAAGCTAAGATGGCAGTGAAAGTCGTCCATTCTTTTTTATTAGCATATTTCCTCGCCTCTCCTACCTGGAACTCAAGATGGAAACCCTTGCGACCTCCTTTCTCATCAACAAAGGCCTCCACTAGTGATTTACCCATATGAATGGTTGTAGCTATATCTTCATTTGGATGAGTCCTACTTGACCTGTAGAATGGTGGTGTATCTTTGACGGGAATCCTCAGAATATATGCAAACTCTTCCAGGGTAGGCACTAGGATATAATCATTGAAAGTAAAACACTGGAGCCAAGGGTCATAGAACTGTAGGAGGGTATGTAAGGCATCATGTTGATCTGTACTGATTTTGTCCATATAATTCATAATCAACCCATATCTTTTCCTGAACTTATCTAACACATCACTGTTCATCAGCTTTATTAACTCTTTGATCATTGTTTCTTCAGGCTTAGGGACCAGTAGTTGACATTCTTCTTTCTTAGAGGACCTTCCATTTTGACTCAGAAAACCAACCGGAATCGAAGCAATACAAGGAAAACTGAGAATAAAAAACATGAATGTTAATGATAAATGAATGTAATGCAGCTAAGTATGTGATTAGTGCCTAAGTTTTCTGTGTAGGTGCAAGTGTGTGAGCCAAGTGTGTCTGTGTAGAAACACATAAATAAGAACAACTTTGTAGATAACCCAAATTGAGAATACCAAATATGTATAAAACCAGATCACTGCTCATAGGATAATCAGATGAAATGGGTATGTATAAGGTCAAGGTTACCTGCACATCTATAAACAATCCCCCATCTCACATGTGGTTCTAAGGGTCAGCTTCTCAGACTCTCAGGTCGAGAAGAAACAATACGTTTCCGTTTTGGCATTATATACTAATCAAAGAGGTTTCCACTAACTCCTACAAAACAAGGTCATCATATGCAAGTTCCCAGTGGGCCCTCGGGTGCGAGTGGGTTTGCCAATAAATGTGGTATGCCACTGTCACCATTGAAGATGGGTGTTTCTACTAAGGTACTCAATGATCGGTCACCAGATGCACATAGCTCTCAAGGTCCTATCCTGAATGAGGAATACCCTCACAACAAGATATTCCTAAGAAAGTCGCAATGTGGTTGTGGAACTCACAACTACTCTCGTGGCAAGATATCATGAAAGCAAAGTGATTGTCCATTCTAAAGTCTAAGGTGCACTCAAGCCTGGGTAGTGGGCTCATCTCACAGTATCATCCCATCCCACCAGAGAAAACCACAATACAATATATACATATGATACATGGTATAAATGAAATGCGGTAAAGACAATAAAGTAAATAGTAAAGCTATAAATAAAAGCAAACCAAACACCCAATAAACAAAACACACAAGTGTTAGGAGACACTCGCATAGGGAACCAGATTTCCCCAAAATCCTAATTAAAATTGTTAAGCCACTAAACAATATGCTAATTATCAAAAATTTACTAACAATTATCAAACACCTATTTAGAAAATTAATCAAGAATACTAATTATCAATTTCTACCAAAATAATGAAAACAATGGGTGTAAATTGAAGTAAAGGGATTGTGGATAGAAGTTCCAAGGGTATTGAGCCCAATACCAAAAGAAACCCGCAAGAGGGAGTGTATGAGCAATACAGATGGCACGAATAGAATTCTCATGGACTCAAAGGCCCAATCTACACGCAGGGAGGAGTGTAATAGTAATTGAGGTATGCATAAAGTAAATCCATGGCAAAATAAGGTTAAGCCCAATCCACACATGTTTTGACCTAAAAACTTAGAAGATTTTACCATATACCCCTACCATTAGACCTATACCCTTACACACAAAAAATTCGGACTAAAATACCCTCATATAAATAGTTAAAATCTATAATTTCTATTTCCATTTTTACTTTTCACTTTTCAAAAAGTCTTTCGGTTTGGAATTTTTTGTAATTAGTATACCGGAAGACATTATCTAAGTCAACCGGTTTGGAAAATATTTGTGATGCATACCGGAAGACTTCCATTAAGTCTTTCGGTTTGATTTTTTTTGAAAATGCGTACCGGAAGACTTGGAAGAAGTCATCCGGTTTAGTATGTGAAAAAAGTGTACCGGAAGTCTTTTTACAAGTCTTCCGGTTTTCAACCTTTTTTTATAATTAATTTATTTTATTAATTTTTGTTTTTAAAAAAAATGTTTTTTTATTAATTTTTTTCTTCAGTGGTGCGCACACGAGGCAGAGATGGGAGGATACACCCCTTCACATTCAATTTCCACCAAACTTCTAAATTTTTAATATTGACAAAGAAATTTTTAATATTACTAAATTTTATTTCAAAATAAATAAAACTAATATACTATCTTAAATTAATATTAGTTACAATGTTATCAATTTAATTTTGTATAAAATACAACATTTAAAATTTTATTAAGTTATTGATGTAATTGATATTATGTTATATTTATTTTTTAAATTACTATAAATGACTTTTATTGAATGACATTTCTATTACTATTTGTCGCTCCCCACAAAAGACACCTGGTCAGATAGGGTATAGACGCGAACGGTCGACGAAAGGAAAAAATAAAGTGAAGTGAATAGAATCGCCAGCTAGGCATTTTTATCCCGAAGGAAAGGTAATGCTGCATAAACCTAGAAAGATATGGATAAGACGATTGCGAACTAGAGAAACTGAGAAAGGGGATTGGTTACAACCTGGGAAGGTATTAGCACCCAGATTGTCTGTCGTACTCGACGGGATCCACGCTTAAAAGATTGTGTTCAAAGGGGTAGGGTATGTGTTGTCTGAGTGCAAAAGCTGGAAAATAATATACAAGTGTCAGTGCAAAAAGGTGAATGTTCAGGAGCTGAGGCTTAGAAAAGAATACTGAAAGAGGGGGGAGACACATAGACTTTTGTTCGATAACAGTTAAGTTATGCTTACGTATCCTCTCGTGCAATGAGGAAGTCAGAACACCGTAGTTCGACTCAAAGAGACTGAAAGATAAATTGACTTGTGAACTGCTTACTTGTCTATGCTCAAGTGTATGACTCGTCTGGCTCGAGTGCTAACTGTCTTACATTAGACGGAAGAAGCAAGTTCTCGTTTATGAGTGAGTGTGATGAGAAAAGAACCCCGGAGGAGACGTTTATTGTTTGTTTTTGTGTTTTCAGTTTTGTTATTATTTTTGGAGTTTGTCATAAGTTAATGAGCTTAAGCCTAAATCAAAGGCATGTAAACTCATTATATCCTCCCTGATTAGGGATAATGAGAATACTTAAGTATGAGATAAGAATCTCAACTTAATTGACATGATGATGTAGGATTAAGATCATTAACCCACTTGTGATTAATTAGATGTTTTTGGGTTTTTGATTAGTGTTAAGTAATGATATTAATCTCTAATCACATATTAGTGAACTCATTACATAATCCTAATAGAAGGATAATAGATGAGAACACTTAAGCTGAGGAAGATACCTCAACTTAATCCATGGTTAGGGATTAAATTCATGACAAAACATGCCTTTATTAAATGGATTTTAATTAAAGCGTGAGATTAAGAAATGAGTTTTATGATTTGTAAGACAACTTGAGGGGGACTTGTCCATTAAACACTAGGGTTAGTCCTTCTTAACCATAAAGGAAGAATTAGAACCCTAATGTAAGGCCCAAGTTACAAGTTAATGTCTTAGTGATTATTAGATGGATTGATTGAGAGGTTTAAACAGATTAAGGGTTTAACACTTAGGATTAAAGTTATACACTCCATCCTAAGAGAAGGGTGCAAGCATAACCCTAATTCCAAAGTCCTAAAACCTTAAAGGTTTAGTCTCTAATGATGAGATGAGAAGAGAGACACAAAGAAGACTCAAAGGTAAAAACTAAGGGGGACTAATCACAACCCTAATTATTATCATTCTTGGATGTTCCTATGGTTTGTAAGGCTTGAGAAAGATCTTCAAGGAAGCCACCAAAGGAAGAAGCAGATGAAAGGAGGAAGAAGCAGAAGAAATAAGTTACTTACTTCAATAAAGAAGATAAGTAACTTAAAGAAAGAAAGTGAGATAGGAACACAAGTGAACAAGTTCACTTCAAAGAAACCAGCAAGATGCATATGAAAGATATGAAGAGAAATGAGAAGTGAAGGCAAATCCACTTCTCAAAGTAACTTACCACCTGAAAATGTTAGCATGAATGCATAAAGTTCAAAGCATAAAGAAATGAAATGAAATGAGATGCAATGAGGTGAAATGACCAAAGTCAGAAGTGTTTATGCAATGTTAATGTCATGTGAGATGATGCAAAGGCATACAAAGTGCATATAAATGATCATACATAGAATGAGATGTCATGTAGGCATAATTTGAGGTTTGAAAGTTCATGAAAGTTAATGAAAGGAAATGAATGCAAATCATGGAAAATGAATGAAGAAATGATCAAGCATGATTCTAACATGTCCTAAGATGTCTAATATGACATATTAATGCATGAAATAGCATGGCAAGTTCATGTATGAATGCATATGCAAGATGAATGCAAGTGAAGATGCAAAATTAGGGTTTTAAGGCAACATGAGATGCATATGACCGAAATAGAAGCAAATGACATTATAAAAAATTGAAAATGCACTCAAAGGAACCCTAAACCTATACTAGGTTACCATCCAAAGGGGGGGGGGTCAGAAGCTAAACCTAGAAGGAGTTATGAATTTCCTAAGTTTCTAGGGTTTTTTGGGTGATCCTCAAGGTAAAATGCCAAACAAATTGAAAATGCAAGATATATTTATACCAAAAATATCCTAGATACTACATGATATGTATAAAACAATGCAAAAAGAACCAACTTCAAACCCTTCATAGTTAGGCAGAAAAGATTTTTCAAAGGTTAGGGTTTAAAAATGTGATTTTATGAACCCTAAATTCAAAGCAAATTGTCAAATAATGATCATAACCAAAAAGAAATTTGTATGAGGGGTTTGAAAATGTTTCTAAATGTGTTAAGATGCAACATGAATTTTTTTGGTGATTGTTAGAAACCTAAATGCTATTTTAATTAATTAATTTCCATTAATTAATTAAAATAATCATTTAAATATTTTAAAAATACAATTTTTATGAAAAAAATAAAAATAAAAATATTTTTGGTTTCTGAAAATTCGTAAAAGTCATGATAAAATTTTTCAGATTTTTCTAATGAGTTTTGCTATTTTAAATAATTATATGAAAAGAAATAGAAAGAAAATAAAATAAAATGAATAAAAATGAAAAGTATGACAATCTAAGGGCTGAGATTTAAACAGGGGAAATGGGCATTGACCAGCGCGCAAACCAAAGGCTGAGATCTCTTCCTGGCTAATCCTAATTAATTAATTTAAATAATCAGAATTAAAACTTAATGATCTGATCCTATCCGTCCAAACACGCGCGCGGAAGGCCATCCAAGGGCTGATATTAAAACTGACCCTAAACCCTAATTAAAACCCTAATGACATTCAGATGACCGGAACAGTGCTCCAGTCATCTTCTCCGGTGAGACCAAATCCCCAACTTCTTCCCTAGGCCAAATTAGGAGCTCTAAGTTTCCAGAAATGATCCCCTAACTACCCCAAACAAGAATCAACCATCAAACAACATTTATATTGCATCAAACATGAGATTCGAATCAAAACATAAAAACTGCAAAAGTTTCAGAAGCATGATACAAGCTCAAATCTCCACCATTTTCAAAAGTAAAAGGTGCAGTGTGATCAGTGAAGCATGAAGAACATTTATATAACAAAAAATACAAGTTATGGAAAATTTGTTCTTGATGATACCTGAGGTGAAGCTTTCTCAATCTGAGCTATCTAGGCCTCTCCTTGGTGCCAATCAACTCCAATGGACCTCTTGAGGATGCTTTGATGCTTGGAATGAGTTTATTTGGGCTGTTTTGAAGTTTTAGTTCAAGGAGAGGGTGAAATCGTGTTTTTGTTTTGTGATGTTTCAGGCTATAATGAAGGGTGGGATTTGTTCTATGAGTGATGCTGAGTTGAATGGTGAAGTTTGTTTGAAGTTTTGATGGTTGGTTTTTGAGTTTCGAAGAAATGAAGTTTCTTGAGGATTTTTGCAATCTGAATGTATGGGATGATTCAAGCTCCAAGATGTTATGAAATGTGATCCTTAGGGCATGTATGTGAAGCTGTGATAGGTCAGAAGAGTTGTTGTGGGCTATGCTGATTGGTATGGTGTGAAATACAAAAAGTCAAGTTTGGTTGTACTTGAGGTATGGGTTATGGCAGGCCTGGTTGCAAGGGGTGTCTGGCCTCAGCTGAGTTCAAGGAGGACCATAGAAACAGATTTGGCATGCTAGCACAAGTGTATGGGAAGATCTATACCATTTAGCAAATTTGAGAAGTTTTGGCCCTTTTGAAATTTCTTGAAGTTCAAGGCATGAAAATGCATAATTCCTGGGCCAATTCTGATCAAAATGAGTTGCACTATGATGGTATGATTTTTAGAGATGCATTATAGGTCAAGAAATGGCTTGGCAAGTGGTTTTGCAAAAAATCCTCTTTGGTGCATTCTTGAAAATTATAGGATTTTTGCCAACTTTGAAGTATCATAACTTGAGTTCCATAATGAGTTAGAACATGTTCTTGTACTTTATGAAAAGGGAAAGAACTAATCTACAACTTTCATGACCAAGAATTTTTCATTTGAAGCATTTTTGATTAAGAAAGAGGAGGTTGAAGAACTTTCCCAAAATGGAATGTTTCCATTACAAGTCATTTCCATTTTTGTTAACTTTTAGTTTAGCTCAATTTTCTTCAATTTTGTGAACTTCCAAGAACTTCAATGATCAAATAAAGATCATAGCACTTCAATTTGATGAAAATACCCCTTTGGTTCCATTGTTGGGGGCCTCAGATGCCCTGATTTTGCCCTGACTTGCTCAAGAAGTTACCTAGTTAACAAATGACTTCCACAATTAATTTCTTCATCAAACCTGGTACACATGATCCTTATAACATCTTAAGAACATTAGAAACAAGAATGGCCCAAAAATTTGGAGTTAAGGCCTCTGAAACCAAAACCCTAATTTTGGTCATCTGTGCAGTGAAAACCCTAGCTCTGCTTCCATGCCTTGCCAGTTTTTGTGATTTCTTGACTTCTTTGAACTTTGAGGGATATAATATGTTGATGTAACACACATGGACCCTCTTGAAATGCTTTAATACCTTTGGGGTGGCTCAGATGGAATCTTGGATTGCCCAGATCACAAACCCTAGATGCAGGTGAACTTGAACTAGGCAGATGAAATAAATATGCAATGTGATGTGATATGCTTATGCTTATGCAAACATAAAAGATCACAAGCCATGGTGTGATATGAGTGAGGGAAAATTTGGGGTGTTTACACTATTATATACTAATATGTTTTGCTTTTAACATAAAAAGAAATAGATATAAAATTATATCAATTACATCAATAAAAAATAAATATAACATGATATCAATTACATCAATAAAAAATAACATCAATAAAAAATAAATATAACATGATATCAAATTAGACCTATACCCCTACACAAAAAAATTTATAACATGATATCATGATATCAGTTACATTTATAAATAGTAGAATCAATAAATATAACATAAATAAAAAATAAATATAACATGATATCAATTATATTAATAAATATAATATTTTTTATTGATGTAATTAATATCATGTTATATTTATTGATGTAATTGATATCATGTTATATTTATTTTTTATTGATGTAATTGATATCATGTTATATTTATTTTTTATTGATGTAATTGATATCATGTTATATTTATTTTTTCTTGATGTTATATTTATTGATGTAATTGATATCATGTTATATCTATTTCTTTTTATGTTAAAAGCAAAACATATTAGTATATAATAGTAATAAAAATGTCATTCAATAAAAGTCATTTATAGTAATTTAAAATATAAATATAACATGATATCAATTACATCAATAACTTAATAAATTTTTAAATGTTATATTTTATAAAAATATTAAATTGATAACACTGTAACTAATATTAATTTAAGATAGTATATTAGTTTTCTTTATTTTCAAATACAATTTAGTAATTTTAAAAATTTCTGTCAATATTAAAAATTTAGAAGTTTGGTGGAAATTGAATGTGAAGTGGTGTATCCTCCCATGTGCACCACTGAAGAAAAATATTTAATAAAAAAACATTTTTTAAACAAAAATTAATTAAATTAATTAATTAAAAAAAAGGTTGAAAACCGGAAGACTTGTAAAAAGTTTTCCGGTACACTTTTTTCATATACTAAACTAAATGACTTCTTCCAAGTCTTCCGGTACGCTTTGTCAAAAAAAATCAAACCGGAAGACTTAATGGAAGTCTTCCAGTATGCACCACAAAACTTTCCCAAACCAGTTGACTTAGACAATGTCTTCCGGTATACTAATTACAAAAAATTTCAAACCAGAAGACTTTTTGGAAAGTGAAAAGCGAAAATGGAAATATAAATTACTAATTTTAACTATTTATATGAGGGTATTTTAGTCCGAAATTTGTGTGTGTAGGGGTATAGGTCTAGTGGTAGGGGTATATGGTAAAATCTTTAAAAACTCATAAATAACATTATACTAAAATTCTTATCCTCTTCATCTAATAAACTTGTGGTCTTCATCTCTTCCTCCATACTTACCCGTCTCTCATCCATGGCGTCACCGTCGAATCATTTCGCACCACCTCCCTCCACCGTGATCTTCTTCTCACTTTCTCCGTCTTCACCGCTCATGCGTCGCGAATCACCACTGTTCAAAATAGCTCAGACGGATCTTGCATCATCTTCTCCTTCTAACACAACCATCACTAGAAAGAGGAGTTTCATCGCTGTTCATCCTTCGCATCACATAGTGTCGCCTTGTTCTTCTTCTTCTGATGTATGTTGTGATTCTTGCCTTGCAATGATGATGATGATGTAGATTGAAGAAAAATCATGAAAGTAACTGCTATAAAGTCGTTCTTAATGTCTAATATTGAGTGAACTTTGTGATTTATAATTTGTTGATGTTCTTGCAGGTTATTGTTGAAGATTCTTGAAGGTGGTGGTTGGTGAGCGATGAAGATGACGATGGTGCAAAGATGATGGCGATACAATGATGAATATCATGGTGTGACGAAGAAGAAGATGGAAGATGATTAAGGTGGAGGATTAACAGTTCTTGAAGGTGGCTGAAGAATTGGTGATGATTGTAGAGAGCACCATTTCTGAGTTTTCGTTTTTTCTTCTTCTTGTAACTAGGTTTTCGGATTCTTTTGTCACTATTAAGAGGGTGAAATTAATAAGAGTGTGCAAATTGTGGTTTCTTGTAGTGATATGGTGAGGATGAGGAATGAAGGTTTGAAGAAGTTGTTATGATGATATTGATGAAGATGGATGAAGGTGGTGAAGTGATGATGATGATATGGAATTGAGAGGTAAAGAGAAATTGGAGATTGATGAGAGGTTGAAGTTCCGTTAGATTTATCTTCTGTAAATAGTTAGGGAGTTTTTTTGTTTTTGAGTTTCTGTTATGTTAATAGATATGTAATCATGAAAATTTGTAACTGAATTTCTGTTATCAGTTTTTCTATCCAAATTTGGTTATGAGTCAAATTGAAATTGCACAAACTGTTCTAAGTTTTTTTTATTGATGTAAAAATTGAAAATGCGAGATGAGTATTGTGTGGCTGGGAATTCTGTTACAAAGATTTATGTATTTTCACGTTGCCATTCTTCCTTGATATATCATTTCATTCTCAATTTCGATTTCCTGTTATAAAGTTACACCCTTATCTTGACCTTGTGGTGTACTTTTTGTAACTTATTTTCCTTTCACTTGCTTGTGCGGCGGTAGCAACTTAGCACTTGGATATTCAAAGGAATGACTTTTCCCTTTTCTAAATGGACATAAAAGATGTTTTTTTTGGGTTATGGGTTTATTGAATGAATTTGATAAAATGGATTTTGAAAAAATAGAGAAAAGAATGGATATTAAAAAATGGATTTTGGACTAAAAGTATGGACCATTGGGCTAAAAAAATGGATTAGGTTGAAATTGGATATTAGCATGAAAACGTTTATTGGTTAGAAAATTGGATCGGTATTATTAGTGAATCCTCAATCTTCAGTTAACTTCGAACTTAAGCTTTATTAACCTGAATCAAAACCAACGAGCAATTGGAAGAGCAACAATGTCTTGATCACCATATATACCCAGCATTCGATCTCTTGCACCAAGAATACCAATATGCCTTTGCCATGAAACCCTAAGTCACTCCATACATAAAAGAACGAAACCTAAATCTTCTGAGAAATACAGAGAAATAAACTCTGATTAAAAACCTCGATGAATTTTGGAGAAGAATAGCTCTAGTAGCTTGGGTATAAGAAGATGATATTATTGAGGGCCGCCTGACCAAAACCATGGATTCATCTGATAATTACATATAGGGTATGCAACCCTAACTTCATATGGCCTTGATTCCATGTTTTAGGAGCTTAATGAAATGCATTATTGTGAATGTTATGACCTAATGAAAATGCAGATGAATGTGAAACATAAGTCAGTTAGTGTTATAAATAAGAGGGCAATTTTTTGGGTGTTACAGTTGAAGGGAAATTGTCGATAAAATTGCAGCGGAAAACAAAAATTTCTCTTTAGAGATCCTTACGAAAGGGCATGATCTGTGATAAAATATTTACCTCTTGTGGCGCTTGAAACCTTTGATTCCGATTTGATCACAAGCGTTGTACGAAGAACAAAGCCTCTACTCAGTCCACACGAACAACTTCCTTCAATCACAGTGCTAGGTAGTTACGAATGAAGGTTTAGAGTGAAAAGGGGAGGAAAAGGGAATATGGCCAGGGTTTCAAAACAACAACCTTTGAGCTTGTGCACAAGGGTTCTATTTATAGAACTACTTGTGTGGGCTTTAACCTAATCAATAATAATATTGTTATTATATTATTATAATAACTATTATTATATTATTATGATAACCATAATTTTATTATTATTATATTTTATAACTATTATAAAATTAATAATAACTATTATTATTATATCATATGGTACCTTACCATATTCTGTATTCCATTCTAGTGCACCAAACCTTACGGTGTACCTTATTCATTCCATATTTTCTCTAATTGTCCTTATGTGTGTGACCCTTTAGGATTTTGCGACGTTGACAATTATATTAAATCATGTATTTAACATAATAAATAGTGAATGGTATCTAGCAACACATCACTGATACCCAAGTCACAAAATTGTCATGTGATCTGACAAAATCTTTTGTGATAGTATTTGTGTGTACAATTACCCTTTTGCCCTTATGTCTATATTGAACATAAGACATATGTCGTGTCATCCTTGTCTAGTTCAATATTGGGCCCTTAGACATTTATCCTGTTATGCAGGATGGGCAAATTCCATCTAGGCTACTTATGTCCCTCAACATGCTTTGTGAAGTACCCATCAATTGTCTTTATGATCATCCAGTTACGAACAACATTTGATCAACAATAAAGTACTTGACTCTACATCTAGGGTCCATAATAGTTTCAGGTCAAAGGGTGGTATACACCACTATCACCATGAGAGTAACTTATGACACTTTTCATAACGTTATATGTAGTACTCTCATAGTGGGTTAATCCAGCATAAATATTACTCCTAAAATTTATACCTATGTCAAGACTTGATAACTCCTTATCCATGATCCATGAGATGTGATCATCGGTCTATTTACATATAATAGTCTTAATGCTTTAAGGTTATTCCATTTCACATTAAAGCTCGACTATGGATGCTTTAAGAATAGTATCCTTATGTTTAATTGAATCTCATGATTAAGTCACACTTAATATTTCATTAACGAACTAGCTATTCTAGGGACTTTATCATTTTGGAAAAATAAACATAATAAAGAAATTACTTTTATTATTAATAAATAAATTGATACAAGTACCAAAAGTATTGGCCTCTAGGTCTTACACCAACAATCTCCCACTAGCACTAGAGCCAACCAGGCATTCCCCTAATATCCATTGATCTAGTATGACCATCATGCTTCTGCTACGCAAGAGGCTTTGTCAGTGGGTCTACAATATTATCAAGTGTAGGTACTTTACATATCTTCACATCTCCCCGATCTATTATCACCCGAATGAGATGATAACGCCTAAGTGTGTGCTTAGATCGTTGGTGAGATCTAGGCTCCTTAGCTTGTGTGATTGCACCATTGTTATCACAATAAAGATCAATAGGATCCACAATGCTAGGGATTATTATAAGTTCACTGATGAACTTCTTGATTCAAACAGCTTCCTTTGCTGCATTTGAGGCAACAATATACTCGGTACTCGGTTGTGGAATCAACAACTGTCTCTTGCTTTGAACTCTTCCGGCTTACAGTGCAACCATTTAGGCAGAACACATAACCATATTGCAATCTGAAGTCATCCTTATCTGTCTGGAAGCTATCATCGGTGTAACCAATTACCGCGAGCTCTTCCTAACCTCCATATATCAATAATGTATCCTTAGTCCTTCTCAAGTACTTAAGGATATTCTTGACAGCTACCCAGTGAGCATCACCAGGATCAGATTGGTTCCTACTCGTTGCACTTAAATTATATGAAACATATGGTCGAGTACATAACATGGAATACATGATAGATCCTATTACAGATGCATATGGAATCTTATTCATGCAATCCCTTTCTTCCTTAGTTGAAGGGGATTGTGTTTTTGATAGACACAGGCCATGTTGCATAGGGATGAATCCTTTCTTGGAATCATGCATATTAAAGTGTCTAAACACTTTGTCTATGTATGTACTTTGACTTAGGCCAAACATTTTTTGTGATCTATCTCTATATATTTTGATTCCTAATATATAGGTTGCTTCACCAAGGTCCTTCATAGAAAAGTATTTCCCTAACCAAGCTTTTACTTGTTACAAGGTAGGGATATCGATTCCGATGAGTAATATGTCATCTACATATAATACTAGGAAAACAATCATGCTCCCACTAACCTTCTTGTAGACACAAGGCTCATCTCCATTCTTCATGAATCCATATTATTTTACAGTTTCATCAAAATGAATATTCCAGCTTCTGGAAGCTTGCTTCAATCCATAGATTGATCGTTGTTACTTGCATATCTTATGGCCTTCTTCAGGTATATCAAATCCTTCAGGTTGTGTCATGTACACATCCTCAAGAAGATTCCTAATAAGAAAAGAGGTCTTAACATCCATCTGCCATATTTCATAATCATGATATGCAGCGATAGCAAGTAAAATCTGAACAGATTTAAGCATTGCAACTGGTGAAAAGGTTTCATCATAGTCTATCCCATGAATTTTTTATAACCTTTAGCAACCAGTCTTGCCTTATAGGTATGTACTTTACCATCCATGCTAGTCTTCTTTTTGAAGACCCACTTGCATCCTATAGGATTAGTTCCTACAGGAGGTTCTACCAAGGTCCAAACTTGGTTTGTGTACATGGAATCCATTTCAGATTTTATGGCTTCTAGCCACTTTTCATACTCAGGACATGTTATGGCCTCTTGATAGGTTATAGGCTCATTTTGATCCATGAGTAATACATCACCTTGATTAGTTATGAGATATCCATATCTTTCTGGTTGGTGATGTATCCTGCTTGACCTACGTTGGTTTTGTTGTACTTAAGCAGGTTGCTATTCCACAACTGTTTGTGATTCCTTCTCTAATTCCTCTATAGGTGTATAAATGCTCTATGATTCTTTTGAAGCTCTACTTTCCTCCCACTGATTTCTTTTGAAATAAAATCCTTTTCCAAGAATATTCCAGTTCGAGCAACAAACAATTTACCCTCAGAAGGATTGTAGAAGTAATATCCTCTTGTTTCTTTAAGATACCCCACAAATAAACATTTGTCATATTTGGGCTCAATATTAGTTGAAACTTATCGTTTCACATAAACTTCACAACCCCAAACCTTCATGTAAGACATATGTGGTTTCTTACCACTCCATATCTCATATGGTGTCTTTTCTACCTTTTTGGATGGAACACGGTTAAGTGTGTAAGTTGTTGTCAGTAGTGCATGTCCCCAAAAGGAGTTTGGAAGATCGGCGTGACTCATCATGGATTGGACCATGTATAACAAGGTTCGATTTCTTCTATTAGATACACAATTCCATTGTGATGTTCCAAGAGGAATGAGTTGGGATAGAATCCCACACTCCTTTAGATGGTCATCAAACTCTAGGCTTAAATATTCACCTCCTTGATCTGATCGAAGAGTTTTAATATTCTTACCTAATTGGTTTTGTACTTCATTCTTGAACTCCTTGAAATTTTCAAAGGATTCAGATTTGTGTTTCATCAATATTGGGCCCTTAGACATTTATCATGTTATGCAGGATGGGAAAATTCCATCTAGGCTACTCATGTCCCTCAACATGCTTTGTGAAGTACCCATCAACTGTCTTTATGATCATCCAGTTACGAACAACGTTTGATCAACAATAAAGTACTTGACTCTACATCTATGGCCCATAGTAGTTTCATGTCGAAGGGTGGTATACACCACTATCACCATGAGAGTAACTTATGACACTTTGCATAACATTCTATGTAGTACTCTCATAGTTCGTCAATCTAGTATAAATATTACTCCTAAAATTTATACCTATGTCAAAACTTGATAACTCCTTATCCATGATCCATGAGATGTGATCATCAGTCTATCTACATAATAGTCTTAATGTTTTAAGGCTATCCCATTTCACATTAAAGCTTGACTATGGATGCTTTAAGAATGGTGTTCTTATGTTTAATGGAATCTCATGATTAAGTCACACTTAATATTTCATTAAATGAACTAGCTATTCTATGGACTTTATCATTTTGGAAAAACAAACATAATAAAGAAATGCCTTTCATTAATAATAAATAATTCGATACAAGTACCAAAAGTATTGGTCTCTAGGGCTTACACTAACAACAATTGCCCCTATTTAATCAACTGTAGACCTGAATGGATAATAGCAATGGCTTTCAGACGTTTGAGGTATGGAAGGATTAAATACTTGAATAAAATGGAAAATTTGCACTTTTTGGGTAAGAAGGATATATGGTGGGGAGAATGCCATTCTCGGATGACAACTCATAGGACCGAAACCGGACTTGGATGGAATCGAAAAGCATTTACCACACTTGGGTGATAAAGAAAACAAGACACACAATGAGTGAGCTTGAAAAGAGAATATCATACTTCGATGATAACTCAAATGAACGAAATCAGACTTGGATGAAATCAAAAAGGTTTACCACACTTGGGTGATAAAGAAAACAAGACACACTGTGAGTGAGCTTGAAAAGAGAATGTCATACTTGGATGACAACTCAAAGAAAGGATGACATCAACTCTGAGGTTGATAAAAAGATATGCGTCAAGTTTAAGGTTGGAAAAGAAAGGTGTTAGCTCTGAGGTTGGGAGAAATATAAGCAACAACTCTGAGGTTGGGGAAACATAGTCGTCAACCCTGAGGTTGGAAAAAATACTACAACTCTGAAGTTAGAATAAAGGTGTCAACTATGAGGTTGGAAAATATGGACGTCAACTCTGAGGTTGGGAAAACATACTACAACTCTGAGGTTAAGAATTTGATATTATTCAACAGCTTTGAAGCTGGGGAAGAAAGGCGTCAACTCTGAGGTTGGATGAATAACAAACGGGGAATGTCTTTTGAGTGAAGTCGGACGAATACCGACAACCATATGAGAATTTGGTCTTGAAACATGTCTTTTGAAGTGACGCCAGACGACTACTGACAACCAGTTGCAAGTTGGATTTAACAATGTCTTTTGAGTGAAGTCAGACGACTACCGACGACCAATTGAGAATTTGGGCTTGAGAAATGTCTTTTGAAGTGACGCCAGACGACTAATGACAACCAGTTGTAAGCTGGATTTAACAATGTATTTTGAGTGATTTCGGATGACTACCAAAAACCAAATGAGAAATTAGGCTTGAAATATGTCTTTTGAAGTGACGTCAGACGACTACCGATTTGCCAAACGGAGGTTGGACTTGGCCAGACGGAGGTTGGGCTTGAAAAATGTCTTTTTAATGAAGTCAAATGACTACAGACTTTCCAAACATTAGTTGGACTTGGCCAGGTTGTGGCTGGGCTTGAAAAATGTCATTTTAATGAAGTCAGACGACTACTGACTTGCCAAACTGCGGTTGGACTTAGCCAAGCTACGACTTGGCTTGAAAAATGTCTTTTTAATGAAGTCAGATGACTACTAACTTGCCAGAATGAGGTTGAACTTAGCCAGGATGCGACTGGGCTTGAAAATGTATTTTTAATGAAGTCAGACGACTACTGGCTTTCCAAACTGCGGTTTGACTTGGCCAGGTTGCGGATGGTCTTGTAAAATGTCTTTTTAATGAAGTCAGACGACTACTAACTTGCCAAACTGTGGTTGGATTTAGCCAGACCGCGATTGGGCTTGAAAAATGTCTTTTTAATGAAGTCAGATGACTACTGACTTGCCAAACTGCAGTTGGACTTGGTTAGGCTGCAGTTGGGCTTGAAAAATGTCTTTTTAATGAAGTCAGGTGATTACTGACTTGCCAAACTACGGTTGGACTTGGCCAGGCCGCAATTGGGCTTGAAAATGTCTTTTTAATGAAGTCAGACGACTACTGACTTGCCAAACCGCGGTTGGATTTGGCCAGGCTGCGGCTGGGCTTGAAAAATATCTTTTGAATGAAGTCAAACGACTACTGACTTACCAAACTATGGTTGTACTTGGCCAAACTTCGGCTAGGCTTTCGTGCAAGGTATCAAAACTAGATTATGATTTGTATGCATATGCTTGAATTGCATGGCGTAATGATCCATGTTGATGGGAATGTTATGTTTTGAGTATGCAAAAGAAATGATGATTTCTAAATGCGGATGCAAAAGGGGATCTCCTGATGAGGAGGTAACAAGTGTCCCTGTTGACTTAGCTGAGAAAAATGATCACTGATTTGGTCTCAGAAATCCTTGTGGAGATAACATCTCTGTCATGGAAGAGTGTGAACAATTCGTCTGCTCCGTGTCACACTTGCCAAAAATGAATTGGGATTAGATATATAGATTTTGTTGGGGGATACCTCAACTATTTGGGGATAGATCCCGATCACAAAACTCCGCTGGGGAATTGACAATCTTCCAACTTGGTTGGGGAAGTATTTTTTCCAACTCTAGCTGAGAAAACGCTTCTACAAATCTGATTTTCCATATCTATGTGGGGAAAGAAAACACTCAACTGAGCAATACTGCTTGATAAGTTTCAGATCAGTACTACCAACTATGCAAGGGATACGTAGATCATGTTGGATGTGATAAATCCCTTTGAAATTTGCTGGAGAGCAAAGAATCCTTTTTTGTACTATTGGGGATACCCGGATCCTTGTAAATAATACCTCATCACTGGAGGATGACTCTCTGCTTGGGGACTATCAATCTTCGTTGCTTTGTTGGAGCAAGGAAATCCGCCAAGACCTGCCGGAGAAAAGGAACCCTTTGAGATCTGTTAGGGAAATAAGATCCATGGCGATCTGTTGGGGAAATAAGATCCACGCCTCATGCTGGAAATAACTTCCATCTGTCTTACTGAGGATAGTGAGTCTAAAACAAACCCTGCTTGGGAAAATCACAATCTCGCTTTAGCCTCGGACTACATGGTTAATCTGAAGAAGTTATCTCAAGAGGATTTTACGAACGACTTGGCATCTTTAAACACTTGGACATTCACTGGGTATCAAAGCAATTGCATTAATTACATATTGACTTCACTGGGGACACATGTCGTTATAAACACAGAAAAGCTTGTAATTGTTGGACGTGCTGGACGGGAGAATCGATTTCATGAGCAACCACTGGTTGGGTGGTGAACTCAATCAGTAAAAGTTTTGACAAAAGGGTGATATAGAAACCTTTTATGGGTACAGCCGCCCCTAGTAATTTGAACCCTGGATATGTTGATTAATCGTATGAGACTTTAATGCATTCATCTTAAAGTGAGAGGTTGGACACATATAAATGCCAATGGCCCTAGTTAAGGAGATGCCAACAAAGATTGGACTTTAACCATGAAGAAACCATAATGGCTGAGGCAAAATTCTCTGATCAAGGAAGCACATTTCCGGTACACAGTTAGGATCGATCACCATAAGTTCATTTTGAGAACTGCCTTGCATATTGTATGATTTTATCAAAAGAAATCGTCTCAAGAGAATTTTATAGAAGACCAGGCGTCCAAAATTCTTTGGTGTCTTCAAACTCTTAGAGAGATTTATTGGATCTCAAATTAACTGCATCAAACTATATGGTTCACAAAGGAATTTTCCTCGAGAAGATTCATGAAAAACTTCACATCACCTTTAGATATTCTGCCCCAGTATTCTAAACCCTGGATAGGTATTTCCGATTAAGAGTCTCTTGGAGAAAGGGACTTATCGTGCTCTTGAGGTGGCTGCCCTAGAACGAGCTTTGAAGTGATTGCCCCTGACTAACTGACCTTTGAATGAGTGCTTGGACTAACTGCTCTTGGAGAGATTTGAATCTCGAAGTGATTTCCCCAGTTTGGTTGAACATTGAAGAGATTGCTTGGCGTAACTGCCCCAGATTGGCCACAACTTGACACAACTTGCTGGGAAAGTTTCTACCTAATATAGTTTCTTAGAAAAGTGCACCTTTGTATGATTGTCCTTCAGAATTTTCAGACTTCTCGACTCGACAAGATTAAGTTTCTGGACAGAGGTTCCATGTGTAAGCCTCTTGATGTGAAACAGATGTATGCAAGTAGAAAATGCTTATTCTGAGAATGATTATTCTAATGCAACACACATTTCAATCTTGAAGTTTTTATTGAAAAGATGTCGCGAACCTTTGTGAGTTAATCCCTAGTTAACATACGACATTGATTTTGAATAAAAAAATCATGTACATGCAACACCAACACATACATTTTTGCACAAATCATAGGAGTCAGGAACGCTATCTCATGGTAGTACGCTCTCGAAATAAACCCTGTTTCAGTTAGGACTTTTAAGGGTTTTATCGTGGTCTGCTTCACGGTTTTTAGAAAAAAAGGATTTATGGCTCAAAGTTTATTTGTACCCATCCGCTCTTTGTGATGTTCTCCAGTCCTATGTTCAGCTAATTTGGCATGAGCGCTCACCTCTCAAAAATGGTTTTGTGACGGTTAAGGAACCATTGACACTAATGGTTTAAGTAACAATTAGGTTGTTGGAGTAACAATCACCCCTTTTGTCTTTTGTGCCCGTATCACACGACTTTGTTCTTGCTTAAGGATCTTTCTTGTGTAATCCTTTTTGCATTTCACTTTTTTCATTTTTTTTGCCTATCCCTAACTTTTTCCTGGACTGATTCTTTTGAATCTTTTGACTTTGAAGTTCAGCGGGATGCCCTAACTTTTTCCTAAGTCGCTTGTTTTCAAGTTTCGACTTAGCGGGCTTTTCCATTTCTTTTCTTTCAATTCTTTTTTTAGTGAACAAATTTTGTGACACTGGTTTATCTGACTCTTTTGGAAGGGTCGTGACTGTCTCACTTCTCAGTTGATGAGGGAATAACCCTTGTGGTTTCCGGTCTTTGGACCTCTTAACACACTACAATTAAAGGTAATGGATACTTAGATGCATGATCCTTTTGAAGTCTGAATGCTCGATCAAATTAACTGACGCCTACCTGTCGCTCCCCCGAAAAGACACCTGGTCAGATAGGGTATAGACGCAAACGGTCGGCGAGAGGAGAACTGAAAATGAAGATGAATAGAGTCGCCAGCTAGGCATTTTTATCCCGAAGGAAAGGTAATGCTGCATAAACCTGGAAAAATATGGATAAGACGGTTGCGAACCAGAGAAATTGAGAAAGGGGGTTGGTTACAACCCGGGAAGGTATTAGCACCCAGATTGTCCGTCGTACTCGAAGGGATCCACGCTTGAAAGATTGTGTTTAAAGGGGTAGTGTCTGTGCTATCTATGTGCAAAAGCTGGAAAAGAATGTATAAGTGTCAGTGCAAGAAAGTGAAGTGAGGTGCTCAGAAATGAGGCTTAAAGGATAATGCTGGAAGAGGGGGGAAGACACAGAGACTTTTGTTCGATGACAGTTAAGTTATGCCTACGTATCCTCTCGTGCAATGAGGAAGTCAGAACACCGTAGTTCGACTCAAAGAGACTGAAAAAAAATTGACTGATGAACTGCTTGCTTGTCTATGCTCAAGTGTATGACTCGTCTGGCTCGAGTGCTAACTGTCTTGCATTAGACGGAAGAAGCAAGTTCTCGTTTGTGAGTGAAGATAATGAGAAAAGAATCCTGGAGGAGACGATTATTGTTTGTTTTTATGTTTTCAATCTTTTATTGTTTTTGTGTTTGTCATAAGTTAATGAGCTTAAGCCTAAACCAAGGGTTAGTAAACTCATCATATCCTCCCTTTGATTAGGGATAATGAGAATACCTTAAGTATGAGATAAACACCTCAACTTAATTACCATGATGATGTAGGATTAAGATCATTAACCTACTTGTGATTAATTAAATGTTTTTTTTGAGTTTTTGTTTAGTGTTAAGTAATGAGTTTAAGCCATAATCAAAGATTAATGGACTCATTACACCATCCTAATAGAAGGATAATAGATGAGCACACTTAAGCTGAGGAAGATACCTCAACTTAATCCATGATTAGGGATTAACCTCATGACAAAACAAGTCTTTATTAAAATGGATTTTAATTAAGGGTGAGATTAAGAAATGAGTTTTATGATTTGTAAGACAACTTGAGGGGGACTTGTCCATTAACCCTAGGGTTAGTCCTTCTTAACCAATAGAGGAAGAATTAAAACCCTAATGCAAGGCCCAAGTTACAAGTTAATGTCTTAGTGATTATTAATATGGATTGATTAAGAGGTTTAAACAAATTAAGGGTTTAATACTTAGGATTAAAGTTATACACTCCATCCTAAGAGAAGGATGCAGGCATAACCCTAATCACAAAGTCTTAAAGCCTTAAAGGTTTAGTCTCTAATGATGAAATGAGAAGAGAGACACAAAGAAGACACAAAGGTAAAAGCTAAAGGGGGACTAATCACAGCCCTAATTATTATCATGTTTGGATGTTCTTATGGTTTTTAAGGCTTGAGGAAGATCTTCAAAGAAGCCACCAATGGAAGAAGCAGATGAGAGGAGGAGAAGCAGAAGAAACAAGTTACTTACTTCACTGAAGAAGATAAGTAACTTGGGGAAAGAAAGTGAATGATGAACATGAATGAGCAAGCTCACTCTAAGGCAAAGGGAAATGCAGCAATGATGCATATGAAGAATGAGAAGAGAAATGAGAAGTGAAGGCAAATTCACTTCTCAAATTACTTACCACCTGAAAATGTTAGCATAAGGAAAGAAATGAAATGAAAATGAAACATATGCAAAGGTAAAAACCAAAACCAGAAGCAAACACATGATGCAAATGATGCTATGAGATGATGCAAAGGCATACCAAGTGCTATGAATGTTCATACAAGAGATAGAATGCAAATGAAGCATGTAGGAAGCATGAAAACACATGGATGTTTATGAAATGAAATGGATGAAAAGCATAGCAAATGTATGAATAAATGAACAAGAAATGTTCAAGAAATGTCTTAAGATGTCTAAGATGACATACAAGTTCTTAGAATGTCATGGCAAGTTCAGATGTTCATGCAATGCAATGTAAGATGGCAGTAGGGATGCAAGATTAGGGTTACATGAAAGGATGAGATGCAAATGTCAAAAACAGAAGCAAATCACAAGATAAAATTTTGCAAATGAACTCAAAGGAATCCTAATCCCATATGATATCACACCCCAAAGGAGAAGGTCTATTTCTTAACCTAAAGAAAGTTGTGAATTTTCTAAGTTAACTAGGGTTTTTGGGTACCTTAAGAGGGAAAATGCAAATCAAATTGAAAATGAAAGATAAATTCATGAAAAAATTATCCTAGGAACTACATTCTATATGGAAAACAATGCAAAAAGAACCATTATCAAACCCTTCATGGTTAGGCAGAAAAGAATTTTCAAAGTTAGGGTTCTAAAAAAGGAATTTTATGAACCCTAAATTCAAGAAAAATGTCAAGATTGGATCAAAGCCAAAAAGAAATTTGTATGAATGGTTTGACAATGTTTCTAAATGTCCTAAGATGCAATGTGAATTTTTTTGGAATTTTTAGAAACCTAAATGGTATTTTAATTAATTAATCTCACTTAATTAGTTAAAATAAACATTTAAATATTTTTAAAATGATTTAAAAATGAAAAAAATAAAAATAAAAATGTTTTTGGGTGAAGAAAAATATTTGGAATTAAAATGCAGAAGGAAATGGTTTTAGAATTTTTCTAAGTATTTTAAATAAAATGGTAAAGAAAAATGCATTTAAATGAAATAAAAATGAAAATAAGTAAAGTCAACTGATCCAATGGCTGAGGTTTAAACCTGGTTTGACTGCACGCGCAGATTAGTGGGTGAGATTTAATCTGGCTTAATTAACTAATTAACCTAATTAATTAATAATTAAACTTAAGTGAAGTGATCTGAGCCTTTCATGCGCGCGGGAACCTAAATCCAAGGGCTGACATTTAAACTTGGCTGATTAACCCTAATTGCTAACCCTAATTATTTTCAGGTGACCGGAGCTAGCTCAGGTCATCTTCTCCGGCAGGACCCTCAACCCAACTTCTTCCCTAGGCCATTTCCAGAGCTCTAAAGCTCCAGATCACTTCCCCACACCTCCCTAAACATGAATCAAGCATCAAAACACATTTCTCATTCATCATTTTCAAGATTCGAAGAGAATCATAAAAATCGCAAAACTTTCAGACAGTCATGAAATCCTTAATACGCAACCATTTTCAAAAATAAAAACATCAGCATGATCAGCACATCACATAGATTCATTTAGGAACTTAAAATTTCATTTCTGGAAAAATGTTCTTGAGGTTACCTGAGCTTGAGCTTTCTCAGTTTCGAGCTTTTGGACCTCTTCTCTTGTGCAAATCTACTCCTCTTGACCCCCTGATGAAGTTGCAATGCTTTAAAGGATCTTAGAATGGCTGGATTCAGTGGTTTCACTTCAACTGGCCTGAAATCGTGTTTGTGTTTGGCTGGCTTTCAGGGCTTGGTAATGGTTGGGAAATGCTCTAATGGTGATGATGAGTTGAATGATGAAGTTTGTTTGGAGTTTGAGTGGCTGGACAGAGAGTTTCGAAAGTTTGAAGCTTGAAGGTGATTTTGAGTAACTTGGCTTATAGGATGATCTGAGCTTTTGTGTGTTATGGATTGGCTTGCTTTTGGTCCACATAACATAACCATATTGGCCAAAGAGTGGTTGTGGCTGTAGCTGATTGGTATGGGTCATTTTGCAAAAAGTCAACAAATAGTGTACTTGAGGTATGGGCACATGTTGCAGCTGTTTTAAGGCATGTCCTGGTTCAACATTGATCCAGGAGAGCCATGGAAAATGTTTTGGGGTGATGCAGCAAGTGTATGAGAAGATTCATGCCCTTTTGCAAATTTGAAGAATTTTGGCCCCTTTTGAATTACTTGAAGTTCAAGGCATGAAATGGAATGATTCTTTGGGCAATTTTGATCACAATGCATTGTATTATGTTTGTATGATGTTTAGAGAGTGATTAGAGGTCACAAAATGACTTGGTATGTGAAATTGCACAAAATCCTCTTTGGTGTGAAATTGAAAATTATAGGATTTTTGCCAACTTTGCAAAGCCATAACTTGAGTTCCATAATTAATTAGAACTTGTTCTTGTACTTTTTGAAAAGGGAATGATCCAATCTACAACTTTCATGACCAACAATTTTTCATTTGAAGCATTTTTGGTTGAGAAAGAGGAGGTTGAAATACTTTCCCAAAATGGAAAGTTTCCATTACAAGTCATTTCCATTTTTGGCAACTTTTGGTTTAGCTCAAATTTCTTCAACTTTGTGAACTTCCAAGCATTTCAATGATCAAATAAAGATCATATAACCTCAATTTGATGAAAAATCCACTTTGGTTCCAATGTTGGGGGCCTCAGATGCCCTGATTTTGCTCTGACTTGCTCAAGAAGTTACCCAGTGAACATATGACTTCTACAATGAATTTCTTCATCAAACTTGGTAAATATGATCCTTATAACATATTGAGACTATTAGAAACAAGAATGGCCAAAAAAATAGGAGTTATGGCCTCTGAAACCAAAACCCTAAATTCAGGTCATCTATGTAGCGAAACCCTAGCTCTGCTTCAATGCTTTCCAAGTTCTTGTGATTTATTGACTTCCTTGATCTTTGAGGGATATAATATGATGATAGAACACACATGGACCCTCTTGGAATGATTGGAGACCTTTGGAGTGGCTCAGATGGATCTTTGGATTGCTCAGATCACAAACCCTAGATGCAGATGTACTTGAACTAATGCAGATGAAACAAAAATGCAAAATTATATAATATGCTTAAACTAATGCAAACATGAAAGATCACAAGCCATGGTGTGAAATTAGTGAGGGAAAATTTGGGGTGTTTACAGCTGCCCCTATTCAAACATGAGTTAGTTGTGCTGGATGTAAGCGCTTGGCTTAACAGACAAACAAGATAACTTGTGGTTGAATACCAAATACAGTCCAAAATTTGCAATCACCGGGTAGAAGAAGAAAAGGGATATAAATTGTAAAAGGCAGTATATTATAATTATAAAATGAAAGCGATGAAGGACAACCATCGAGCAGAGGACGACTACTGGGGATAAAGCAATGACGGGGACGGCCGACATGCTGGAGAAATAAAGAGACCACGACGGGGACGACCATCGGGTAAATAAACAAGATTCTCTGGGGATTAAAGTAACGAAAATGATGGGGACGACCACCAGTTTTGCAAAGTAAAGTAAACAACGATGGGGACGACCATCGGTTCAAAGAATAAATGAAATAATGATGAGGGACGGTCATCAAAGGTGAAGGACGATCACCTAGCAGGGGACGGCTGCTCTTTATCACGACATAGGACGAATGTCGGATAGAAAAGTTCGACGATGGGGATGGACATCAGATAAGCATGATGAAGGACAATCATCAAGAGGTGAAGGACGATCACCTAGTAGGGTACGGATGCTCTCGGGGTTTATTGCGACATAGGACGAATGTCAGATAACAAGATCAATGATGGGGACGACCATCAGATAAAATGATGAAGGACGATCATCAAAAAGGTGAAGGACGATCACCTAGCAGGGGACGACTGCTAAAAATCACGACATAGGACGAATGTCGGATAGAAAGGGGTTCCAATAATGGAGACTCCGCTGGGGAAAGGGATGAGTGATGGTTATCCAAAGGTGAAGGACGATCACCTGGCAGGGTACGGCTGCCGAAAGTATCACGACATAGGACGAATGTCGGATAAGAGAAAGTTGTTCTGCTGGGGAATGGTAAACACGGACGAGTGCTTACGCTTAAGAAATAAAAGGTATAAGTGTTTGACAATGTGTATAGATTAAAGATGCAGACGAGCATCCTTAAGACTATGATACGGACGAGTATCGGCAGAAACAAACGCTGACGCATGTTCAGAGATGATGGTATGGACGAGTACCAACTGGTTAACAAAGAACACGGACGAGTGTCAAATCTGTAGGTAATAATATATGTATACAAGATACGGACGAGTATCTGTATAATTATGAACGATTATTGTGAAGTATGAGCAAGACACGGACGAGTGTTCAACTTGCTGGGGAAAGGTGTGACACGGATGAGTGTCAGAAGAGAAAGTGTATAAGTTATGAACTTATATGTATATAGGAGTGCAAAAAGAGTTCTGACGACCTGCAGGGATAGGATGACACAGACAGGTGTCAAAAGGAGTGTGTTATGAACAAGTGTTTGGTTTGCAACAAGTTTTTGGGCAACTGTGCTAGGGAAAGGTGACACGGACGGGTGTCAAAAGAGTATATAGGTATCTGTATTTGTGAAGATGTTTTGGCTTATATCTGTAGGGGAATAGTATGACACGGGTGAGTGTCAAAAGGGGTATATATGAACATGCATTTGTGTTGGAGAGTGCAAAGGGGACACTTTGGATTTTTAAGGGATGTGAGCTTTTATATTCATTGCCGAGGAGGTACTGTTGGTATTTATAGGTGACTGGTTCGAACCTGACTTATGATCATGCAAATGTTTTATTTTTTCCGTAATGCTCCGTATTAGACGGAATGCTACGCTTTATGGGGAAAAATGATGCGAATGCTATGATTATGCAAAAGAAACCGATCCGGGATTTGGATCCCGCCGTTGTGGAGATCTCTGGCTGATCTGCTTGGAAGGATATCCCAGCTGGGGGAGAACATTGGTAAATCTGATAAGATGTATGGCTCTGCTTGGGGAACCTGATCCTTGATAGACCTATCCGGTAAAGAGAAAACCCAGTTGGGGAAGAGAAAGCTTCCGTTACTTTGTTGCGTGAGAAATTCATGCATTGCTCTTCTAGGTAGAGGCTAGAACTCTGCGGGGAGATGGTTCTTTTTTGTCTTTGAGAGACTTGGTACTCTGTTTAGGGAAGGAAAGATCACTGAACGATCTTCCTAGAGTTCTATGTGGGGATCCTGGCTGGGGATGGGGAAGTTTTGACAACTCCGCTGGGGAAAAGCATTCCGACTGCTGTTTGAATACCTGCAATCCCCATGTTGCGTACTTGAATACCTGCAATCCTGTTAAGACAAAGAAATGCACAAGTATCCCGAGGTATCCCTTACCGGATTCCGTCATAGGAGTTTGGTATTCCTGGGAGTAAATACATTTCCTGCAAGCATTTATTAAGAATGGCACATTTGTTTTATGCAAATATTATATCATGGATATTGGACATTTTGCAAACGAAACAAAAATGCACAAAAGAGATGTGGCTGAAAACTCCGATTTTATTAATCGGGGGTGCCCTGAATTGGAAAATACAATCAAAGAAACAAATCCCCTGGAATGAGGAGATTGTTACAAATTGAAAAAAGTTAAAAGTGTTGGCAATGTTGACGACGCTCCGGTGAGCTTCCTTTGCTATGACCTGTATGACCTTGACGCTCTTCTCATCTTGATTTCTGAAGAAGGCTGATTCTGACCGATGCTTTAACCTTTCGAAACTTGCCATGTTGTGAGTGATACAGACGAATTCAGAATGCAATTGTTCGCTTATTCCCTTATTTTGCGTGGATCGCCCTTTCGGGTTTTCAATCCACTGAGATACCCATTTTTGCCTGAGCTGTCCAATGCGGCTTTTCAACTCAGCGGGTGCACATTTTTTCTGATTTTTTCCCTTATTTTTGCCCGGGTCTTTTATTCTGTTTTTGACTCGCCGGGATGCCCTATTTTTTCCTGGACTTACATTTTGTTTTTATGTCCAGCGGGTCATTTTATGTGAAGTATTTTTTAACTACATCTGAATTCACAGGGGACAAGAAATCTTCACCATCCATAGTAGTGAGCATCAGTGTTCCACCCAAGAAAACCTTCTTTACTATGAATGGACCATCGTAGTTCGGAGTCCATTTTCCCTTGTGGTCTGTATGAGGAGGAAGAAGTCTTTTCAGCACAAGATCTCCCACTTGGTATTCCCGAAGCCTGACTTTCTGATCGAAGGCTTTCTTCATCCTTTTCTGATATAGCTGCCCATGACAGATAGCAGCAAATCTCTTCTCTTCGATCAAATTCAGCTGGTTGTACCGAGACCGGAACCATTCCGCTTCATTCAACTTTACATCCATCAGTACCCGTAAGGAGGGTAGCTCAACTTCAACAAGTAGGACTGCCTCCATACCATACACAAGTTGATATGGTGTTGCCCCCAGTGGATGTTCTGATTGAGGTACGGTACCCATGCAAGGCAAATGGTAGAATTTCATGCCAATCTTTATAAGTAACCACAATCTTTTGCACAATCTTCTTGATGTTCTTGTTAGCCGCCTCAACAGCGCCATTCATCTTTGGCCTGTAAGGAGAAGAGTTGTGATGTTGGATTTTGAAGCCCCGACACAGTTCTGCCATCATTTTGTTGTTCAAATTGGAACCATTATCAGTAATGATTCGCTCGGATACTCCATATCGACAGATGATGTCTCTTTTCAGGAATCTGGCTACCACTTGTTTGGTGACGTTTGCATACGAAGCTGCTTCAACCCATTTGGTAAAGTAATCAATTGCTACCAGGATGAATCTGTGGCCATTTGAAGCAGTCGTTTCGATCTTTCCAATCTTGTCAATGCCCCACATTGCAAAGGGCCAAGGTGAAGACATCACATTCAAAGGATTTGGAGGCACATACACTTTGTCTGCGTAAATCTGGCATTTATGACACTTCCTGGCATAGGCACAACAGTCTGCATCCATTGTGATCCAATAGTAACCTGATCTTAATAATTTTTTAGCCATTGCATGCCCTCCAGCATGGGTACCGAAAGATCCTTCATGTACCTCGTGCATCAGCAAGTCTGCTTCTTTCTTATCAACACATCTGAGTAGCACCATGTCAAAGTTTCGCTTGTATAGTGAACCATCAACATTAAGGAAGAAACTACCAGCCAATCTTCTTAATGTCTTCTTATCATTGGATGATGCTCCAGGTGGGTATGTCTGATCCTCTAATAAGCATTTGATGTCATAGAACCACGGCTTGTCATCTTTAGCAATGTCCACGGAGAATACGTATGCTGGTCGGTCAAGTCTGGATACCGAAATCCGAGGCACATAATTGGCAGTCTGAACCTTGATCATGGAGGAAATGGTAGCTAAAGCATCTGCGAACTGATTTTCGTCTCGAGGGATATACTCAAGTTTGACTGTTGTGAAGAAATTCAATAATCTCCTCGTATAGTCACGGTATGGAATCATATGCTCTTGGTGAGTGTACCATTTGCCGTTGGTCTGATTGATTACCAAAGTTGAATCTCCGAATACAGTTAAAGTCTTGATCCTGAGGTCAATGGCTTCCTCATGAACCATGATACAAGCTTCGTATTCAGCTTCATTGTTAGTGCATGCGAAGGTGAGTTTTGCCGAGAAAGGCATATGAACTCCTTTAGGTGTAATGAGCACTGCACCAACTCCTCGACCATTCATATTAACAACCCCATTAAACATCATTGTCCATTCTTCTTCTGGGTCAGGCCCTTCAGTGTGAACAGGCTCTTCATGATCTTATGCTTTTAGGAACATGATGTCTTCATCAGGGAAGTCAAATCTCATGGGCTGATAATCATCAACGGGTTGCTCAGCTAGATAGTCAGACATTACACTTCCCTTGATGGCTTTTTGAGATGTGTACTGAATGTCATATTCTGTCAGAAGCATTTGCCATCTTGCAACCCTTCCGGTAAGTGTTGGCTTCTCAAATATGTACTTGACAGGGTCCGTTTTTGAAATCAACAAAGTGGTATGAGTCAACATATACTGTCTTAGTCGGCGAGCAGCCCACGCTAAAGCACAACAAGTTTTCTCGAGCAGTGAATAACGTTGTTCACAGTCGGTAAACTTTTTGCTCAAGTAGTATATTGCATACTCTTTTCGACCAGACTCGTCATGCTGGCCCAACACATACCCCATTGATCCTTCTAATACTGTCATGTACATTATCAGAAGTCTTCCTTCAACTGGAGGCATAAGAATTGGAGGTTCTTACAGGTACTCCTTGATTTTGTCAAAAGCCTTATGACAGTCTTCATTCCACCTAACTGTTTTCTCTTTTCTTAACAACTTGAACAAGGGCTCACAGGTTGCTGTAAGGTGAGATATGAATCTTGATATGTAGTTCAATCTACCTAAGAACCCCCGAACATCCTTTTCAGTCCTAGGTGCAGGCATTTCCTGAATGGCTTTGACTTTGTCAGGATCAACTTCAATTCCTTTTTCACTTACAATGAATCCCAGCAGTTTACCGGAACGTACCCCGAATGTGCATTTGTTGGGGTTTAGCTTTAACTGATACTTTCTCAGACGCTTGAACAACTTCAGCAAATTTACCAGATGATCTTCTTCAGTGAGGGACTTGGCAATCATGTCATCCACGTAACATTCGATTTCTTTATGGATCATATCGTGGAATAATGTCACCATAGCTCGTTGATAAGTCGCACCGACATTCTTCAGTCCGAAAGGCATTACCTTATAACAAAATGTGCCCCAAGGTGTAATGAAGGTTGTTTTCTCCATGTCTTCGGGTGACATCCTGATCTGATTATACCCTGAAAAACCATCCATGAAGGAAAACACCGAGAACTGAGCTGTTTTGTCAACCAATACATCAATGTGAGGTAATGGGAAGTCATCCTTTGGGCTAGCTATGTTCAGATCCCGGTAATCCACACACATCCGTACTTTGCCATCCTTCTTAGGCACTGGTACAATATTAGCAACCCACGGCGGGTAACTAGTTACAACAAGGAAGTCGGCGTCCCACTGTTTTTGTACTTCTTCCTTAATCTTCATGGCCATATCTGGACGAGTACGGCGTAGCTTTTGCTTCACTGGAGGACAATCTTCCTTTAATGGCAGCTTGTGCATAACAATATCAGTATCCAGACCCGACATGTCTTGATAGGACCAAGCAAAGACGTCGACGTATTCTCGAAGCATGTCAATGAGCTGTTCTTTTACTGAAGCCTGCAGACTGGCCCCAATCTTCACCTCTTTCAAATCCTCTTCGGTACCAAGAGTAACTGTTTCAACCTCCTCCTAATGCGGAGTGATCACTTTCTCTTCTTGCCTCAATAACCTGGCTAACTCTTCAGTTAACTCATAGTCTTCTTCAATCCCTTCATCAACTTGATGAATTGGACTGTCGAAGTCATACAAGTCAATTTTAATCTTGTTTAGAAAAAAAGTGAAAACGAAGTTATTTATTTTGAAAACATTGCCATTTTATTGTTTTGTACAAAAGTGAAAAATGAAAAGACAGTGAGCAAAAAAGAGACTCGTTTGCAAAAGATGTCTGATATTCATTGATCAATCCATTTGCACAAAATTACAATATGGCCCTATTACCAAATGAGTCCTGGCACCTTGGGCAAGATGCAGGACTTGATGCATGCTAAAAAGACAGGAAATAATAATTACTCTGCAGGAGTAACCCTTATAATTTCCTGGGAAGACCAGTTAAGGACTTGGTTCCCTGGGATCCTTGGACGTATCCAGCTCTCCAGGTTGCGGTCACTTTCCGCCTGGTCTTCCAGGTTGTTAACAACATCTGGGGTGAGCATCCCCCCACTTATGAACTTGGGCTCTTTAGCATCCTCTGATTGATCTTGTCGGAATGGTCTATAACCCAAACCGAATCTATCTTCCTTCTTTTCCACTGGCAGCAACTTGCCCCAACCTTGAGCATTACCTTCTTCAACAACCTTCCAGGCTTGCTGATAGGAAATAATTGAAGTACTCATCATGTCTTCCTAGGATGCAGCAAATACTTCAGTCGCCTCATTGACATTCAGGGCCTCGAACCCTTGGCTCATTGTCTCATGGATTTCACCATCCATATCAATATACTTGTACGTATCTAGATGGCTAACAAATATGTCTTCCTCACCATAGATGGTGATAATCTGTCCTTCCCATTCGTACTTCAGTTTCTGGTGAAGGGTCGACGTTACTGCGTCTGCGGCGTGAATCCAAGGTCTATCTAGCAAACAACTGTAAGAAGGCTATATGTCCATCACATAGAAAATGGTCTTAAAGACTTGTGGACCGATTATCACTGGCAGCGCCACCTCTCCAAGAACAGATCTTTTGGAGCCATCAAAAGCCCTGACCACAAGGTTACTTGGCCGGAGAGCTATCCCATCATACTCGAGCTTGACAAGGGCTTTCTTGGGTAAGACATTGAGTGAGGACCCCATGTCTACAAGAACATGAGATAGTACAGCTCATTTGCCCTCCAGGGTTATGTGCAAGGCTTTGTTATGGAGGCGTCCTTCTGTTGTTAAATCAGCATCAAACCTAGCCCATGGCTAGTATTGACATTCGACACTACTATTTCCAGCTGATTCACAGTGATCTCTTCTGGCACGTAGGCATCGTGCAGAACTTTGAGTAGTGCATCCCGATGGGCTTCGGAACACAACAACAGAGATAAGATTGAGATCTTTGAAGGAGTCTGGTGGAGCTGGTCCACAACTTTATAGTCGCTTCTTTTAATAATTCTCATAAACTCATCGACGTCTTGATCGAAGGATGATTTATGAGTTTCTTTTGGCGCAGATTCTTCCGGTATCACACTCTTCCCTTTAGCTTTGGCAACAGCCTCTGCCTCAGTGTTGGTTCTAGGGACTTGTGATGCGAAGAGACGTCCGCTTCGGTTGAAGCCTCCACCTCCCCCAACATTGTCCACTTGGGGAGTGAGAACTGGAGAATCAAGAAGGACTTTCTCTCCGTTGCAGTATAGATCAACACCATAATGACATGGTATATCACTGTCTTTATCATATGGGATTGGTTTGGGCACCGTGATGGTGACTGGGCTTACTGCAGCAGATGTTGGGACTGTAATAGTCTGCGGATTATAGAAAATAGTAACAGGACCTCTGGTGGATGTTGGTGGAGGTGAATTGAAGCTTTGTTGAGACTACTGAGACTGTTGAAAGTTGTTGGAATTCGGGACCGTTGTCAGGTCATTATAAATTGTGATAGTGGAAACATCATTGTTGGTAGTTGCTGAAGTTGTAGTAGTTGGTGCAAATGAATTGTTGTGTGTTGAAGTGACAGATGAAATGATTGCTGAAGTTATAGCTGAATCAGTTGGAACAATGGTTGTTGCAGTTGTAGAAGAACCAATAGGAAAAATGGTTGTTGCATTTGTAGAAGATTCACTTGTTGTTGTCAAAAGAGTTGCTGGTGTTGTAGAAGCTGTGGTTGTAATTTGCAGAATGCCTTCTTTGATCAAGCCATTAATCCCACTCCTCAAGCTGGCACACCCATTCTCAGAAAGTTTGCATAATTGACAACAGGCCTCACAACCTGGGAACACTTGGCACTTTAAAAGTTGGGCTTTAACCTCTGCTAGAGGTGTCTGAATACATGCAATGTCTTCTATTAAACGCATGGGTGAGCCATCCTCTACAACATTAATCCTTGGCCCACTGTGGCTTGGCATATGATTTTTCATTACATTGGGATGAGGTGCAAAGTTCAGGGCTTTTGAATCTACCAGATCCTGAACCTTCATATGCAGAGCTCTGCATTTTTCCGTAGAATGACCAGGTGCGTTAGAGTGAAAAGCACACCTAGCATTGACATCATGGTTTCTAGGAAGGTTTTGAGGATCAGGTGGAGCCAATGTCCTCAACTCAACCAGATTGAACTTTAGGAGTTGTGGCAGTAGTGTAGCATACGACATTGGAATGGGGTCAATTACTCGGTTGACCTGGGATGGTGATCACACTAAATTTCACCGTGTTTCTGACTCCGATTTCGCATGCATTCTTAGCTTTTATTGTTGTTTTGTTATGTTATTACTTTGTTTTCTTATGTTTTCAGGTTTTTATAATAATCGGGGCTTGAATCGGGAAAAGGAGCGAAAAAGGAGTGAAAACGGACGAAAACCTAGAAATTCAGCGTTTTGCACTTACGGCACCCACCGTGGCGGGCGCCATGGGGTTAGACATTACGTGGCCACGTCTCAAGACCACTCCTCAACCTCCAAGACCCATGATCCCCACTCTCCAATCCCCTGTAGGCACCATGGCGGGCGCCATGACCTTGTGGCGGGCGCCACAAGGCAAAAACCAGTAACCTCCACTTTTTAGTGGAGGGGCATCCCAGTCTTTTCATGCTTTCAGTTTTCCTATAAATAGGACCTTAGATTTTCGTTTTTCTTCATCCAAAATTAGATTTCTCTAGGCATATATCAGTTTCAAAGCAGTTGCCATTCCACATCAGGGTGTTTCTGCAATCGAGTGATCGAGTCTGTAATCTGTCTGTGCGATCGAGTTTTGGAGCACTCTGGAGGAAGTTAATCCTGCCGCCATTTTAATTCCAGTTCGTATTTTACTTTTCAGCATTGCTTTACTTTTATTTATTTCTCGCACCGCTTTACTTTATTTATTTCTGCATTGCTTTACTTTCTTTATTATCCGCACTCGCACTTTATTTCGTTTATTTCCCGCACTCGCTTTACTTTCTTTATTATCGGCACTCGCACTTTATTTCGTTTATTTCCCGCACTCGCTTTAAATTACTTTATTTCTCGCACTCGCACTAAATTCATTTACTTTCCGCACTCGCACTAAATTACTTTTATGAAAAATTATAAAAAGAATCTTTACTTTATCATGTCTAACTAATTCCATAAAGGTTAGGATGTAAGGATCGTAATTAAACCAGTAATCCGTATAATTGTTCGTGGAAACACCTAGGGGCTATTTTATCTTTCAATCTAATTGTTTTTAACTATTTCAAAAACAGCCAAAAGCGCTTTGTCTAGTTCATTAGGAGTTTTTAGATTTAAAAGAAAAGAGATTTTAAAACGATTTTCGGACGCGTTAGGAAGTTTAGAGTCTGGTTCGTAAGAACCTCTTTTTGCTAAGAAGTCCAGGTTAAAATACTTTTCAACTTAGTTAAGATACTACATTTCTTTAAAATAGGTTTACTACTCTAACGCAGTACGCACCTTTTTATCCGTGACAATAGGAGGGGATGATTAGAGAGTACAACTCGGTTCTGAATACGCGAAAGCGACAGTTCCTGTTAAATTAGTTCTTTTCAAAGGAGAAAACATTGCCCATAAGTAGTTCCATTAACAAGTACTGGATTATCATTGATTACGTGAATTACATTCGAGCCTGTCTTTTATTTAATATTTAAAATTATAATTTTATTTACCATTGCACCCTTACTAAAACCCTTATATTTAGTTGCCTTAGATAAACACCATAACAACAGGTACGATAGATTGACACTTGGTCTCTGTGGATTCAACAATCTTTTATATTACTCTGACGTGTTCGTACACTTGCGAAAAACACGCATCAAGTTTTTGGCGCCGTTGCCGGGGACCAATATCGTCAAATTTCATTACCCTGTAGTTATACCGTTTAGACTAAGGTTGTTACCCACCGGTCAATGCGAAAGACTCGCAGTGCCGGAAGTTTAGTAGACCCTCTAGCTGAACCTGAACGTTACGCTCGCGCACGTTTGTTTTTCCATAGGAATAGGAGAGCTATGGCCGAAGATCAAAACCGAAGACCTCTTAAGGACTTCTCCCAACCATCAAACGAGGAACCTAGTTCCAGTATAGTAAACCCCGCTATCCCAGCCAATAATTTTGAACTTAAACCATCCCTGCTGCAATTAGTGCAACAGAGACAATTCGCAGGTCTCGCTACTGATAACCCGAACCAACATTTAAAAAACTTTCTTCAGTTAGCAGACACCTTTAAAACCAATGGAGCTTCTCCTGAGGCAATACGCTTAAGATTATTTCCTTTTTCCCTCAGAGATAAAGCTCTATCATGGTTAGATTCCCTTCCACCCAATTCAATAACAACCTGGGATGACCTTAGGAAAGTTTTCCTTTCTAGATATTTTCCCCCAAGTAAGACCGCTCTTCTTCGAAACCTAATAACTAGATTTACCCAACACCAAGGAGAGTCGTTGTTCGAAGCCTGGGATAGATATAAAGAACTATTAAGAACATGCCCACATCATGGCTTAGAGAATTGGCTAATCATCCAAACCTTCTATAATGGACTTCATTATAACACTAAGATGACCATCGACGCTGCCGCTGGTGGCGCACTGATGAACAAACCTTACCCTGAAGCTAGTGCCCTTATCGAGGATATGGCCCAAAACCATCAATCATGGGGAGTAGAACGAGCGACAGTGGAAAAGAAGGAAGCCCAAGGAGGAATACATGAGCTAAGCTCTATAGACATGATGCAGGCTAAAATGGAAGCGTTGGCCCTTAGAGTCGAACATATGTGTACAACTCCGAATACTGTAGCCGCAGTTTCGCCGAATTGTGAGATATATGGAACGCAAGGACACCAATCCGCCGAATGCAATCTGTTGAATGAGACCAACACTGAGCAAGTGAACTATACCCAAGGGAACCCATTTTCAAACACATATAACCCTGGATGGAGGAATCACCCAAACTTCTCCTACAAAAATAATAACCCTATTCAAAATACCGCACCTCCGAGACAACAAGGTTACCAAGCCCCAAGAACAAATCAACCTATGCAACATGTACCACCAAGTCCGAGCTTTGATGAAGTTGTAAAAAATTTTATCGCTGCTCAAACACAACAAAACAAAGAGTTCATGAACCAAAACGTCCATGTTAACGAACTAATTACCCAGTTAGGAACCAAGGTTGATCAAATCATTACTCATAATAAAATGCTTGAAACCCAGATCTCTCAGGTAGCTTTAAACCAAGCCCCACAGACTACACCTGGAGGACAGTTCCCTGGACAACCTCAACAAAACCCGAAAGGGCAAGCTAATGCCATTACTCTACGAAGTGGAACCGCTTATAAAGAACCTTCAAACCCTAGATTAAGTGAGCCCGAAATTTCTGAGAGGAATGAGGAGAAGGAACCAGAGGAGTCTGAAACCCCGGAAAGTCAAGAAAAAGGAGAAGAACCTAAAAATAAAACCTATGTACCACCACCGCCATACAAACCACCAATACCATACCCTCAAAGATTAAAGAAAACCCAAATCGATAATCAATATCAAAAATTCGTTAAGGTTATAGAAAAACTTCACGTAGAAATCCCCTTTACAGAAGCCATCACCCAAATACCTTCTTACGCTAAGTTTCTCAAAGACATACTTACGAATAAATGTAGACTTGAAGATCCAAAACCCGTGGAATGTAATTCTATTTCCGAAAATAGGTTAGCAAAGAAAGATAAAGATCCCGGAAATTTTTCCATTCCTTGTATTTTGGGGAATCATGTCATCGAAAAAGCTTTTCTAGACTTAGGAGCTAGTGTGAGCTTAATGCCTTTAGCAGTTTGTGAGAGATTAAACTTAGGAGAATTACAACCTACTAAGATGTCACTTCAATTAGCCGATAGATCCGTTAAATACCCTATAGGCATACTTGAAGACGTCCCTGTTAGGATAGGTCAGCTGTTTATACCTACTGATTTTGTTGTCATGGACATTAAAGAAGATGACGACATACCGATCCTCCTAGGTAGACCGTTCTTATCGACTGCTGGAGCCGTGATAGATGTTAAAAAAGGAAAACTAACTTTTGAGGTAGGTGACGAGAAGATAGAATTTATATTGTCAAAATTTCTTATGGCACCTGTGATAGGAGATGCTTGTTATGCCTTAGATATCATCGAAGAATGCATTAGGGAATTAGAACAAGAAGAAGAAAATGAATCTATAAAATTGCCATCAACCCTTATTTTAGAAGATGACAATTATAAAAAACCCTACATTGATGATAACCTTCACGAATGTTTATCTCTTACCCCAGATCCTATGCCTTGCCCTATAAAACCGACCGTAAAACTTAAGGAACTGCCTAAAAACCTGAGATATGAATTTCTCGATGAAGATATGAACCGTCCAGTTATAGTCAGTGCTACCTTAAACCAAGAAGAAACCGATCAATTATTAGAAGTTTTACGTAGGTACCCCTCAGCCTTAGGATATAAGATCTCTGATCTAAAAGGAATAAGCCCATCCGTATGCATGCATCGGATTTTGCTTGAAGAAGATTCAAAACCTTCTAGAGAACACCAACGAAGAATAAATCCTATAATGAGTACTGTAGTTAAGACTGAAGTTCTTAAGTTACTAGAGGCAGGTATAATATATCAGATCTCGGACAGTAAATGGGTGAGTCCTGTGCATGTAGTACCTAAAAAGGGAGGCATCACAGTCGTGCAAAACGAGAAGGGCAAACCTGTAGCAAAAAGAACCGATGGAGGTTGGTGTATGTGCATAGATTATAGAAAATTAAATAAAGCAACTAGGAAGGACCATTTCCCATTACCATTCATAGACCAAATGTTGGAGCGCCTAGCCAGACACTCTTACTTTTGTTACCTAGATGGATATTCAGGATTCTTCCAAATACCTATTCACCCCGAAGATCAAGAAAAAACTACCTTTACATGCCCAGTTGGAACTTTTGCCTATAGAAGAATGCCTTTTGGACTTTGTAATGCTCCTGCAACTTTCCAACGCTGCATGATGTCTATCTTTGCTGATTATTTAGATGGAATTATGGAAGTATTTATGGACGATTTCTCAGTTTGTGGATCAGATTTCAAAAATTGTCTTGTCAACCTTGAGAAAATCCTGGAGAGATGTGTGGAGGTAAACCTTGTGCTAAATTGGGAAAAATGTCATTTCATGGTCACCGAAGGGATTGTTTTAGGACATATAGTTTCCGAAAAAGGTATAGAGGTAGATAAAGCAAAAATAGAAGTCATAGAGAATCTAAAACCGCCGAAGACTATCAGGGAGATAAGAAGTTTTCTTGGACATGCCGTATTTTACCGACGTTTTATCAAGGATTTCTCCAAAATAACAAAGCCCTTAACTGGTCTTTTAATGAAAGATGCTGAATTTATCTTCGATGAAAAATGTACTGAAGCATTTAATCTTCTGAAGCAAGCTCTGATTTCAGCACCTATAATGAAACCCCCTGATTGGTCAGAACCGTTTGAGATAATGTGTGACGCCAGTGATTATGATGTTGGAGCCGTTCTAGGTCAAAGAAAAGATAAAAAGTTACATGTGATTTATTATGCCAGTAGAACCCTAGACGCTGCACAGCTCAACTACGCAACAACCGAAAAAGAGCTCCTAGCTGTAGTTTTTGCAATAGACAAATTTAGATCTTATCTAGTAGGAGCCAAGATTATAGTTTACACCGACCATGCTGCCATTCGTTACTTGCTAAGCAAAAAGGATGCCAAGCCTAGGTTACTTCGATGGATTCTATTATTACAAGAGTTTGATTTGGATATCCGTGATAAGAAAGGCACTGATAATGTGGTAGCTGATCACCTATCTAGGCTAGAATACCTGAAACCTGACTCAGTACCCATAAATGACGATTTTGCCTATGATAGACTAATAGCCCAACTAGAAACTATTGAAGAAGATAACCCAGACCCTCATGAGCATTTTCATAAATCCTTAGCTATAAGTAATGTACCTTGGTATGCAGACTTTGTTAATTACCTAGCCGCTGACATCATACCCCCTGACCTAAACTACCACCGGAAGAAGAAGTTCTATAGTGATGTAAGAAACTTCTATTGGGACGAACCGTTTCTTTTCAAGAGAGGCAAAGATGGCATTTTCCGCCGTTGTGTTCCAGAAGAAGAAGTAAATAATATAATTGAGCATTGTCACTCTGCACCCTATGGTGGACATGCAAGCACATCTAAGACCTACGCCAAGATTCTTCAAGCTGGCCTATTCTGGCCTACTATGTGGCGTGATGTCCATGCTTTCATTGTCAAGTGTGATAGATGCCAACGCACAGGAAATATTTCAAGACGTAATGAAATGCCGTTAAGAAATATCCAAGAAGTAGAACTCTTCGACGTATGGGGTATAGACTTTATGGGACCGTTCCCACCATCTTTTGGAAATCAGTACATCTTAGTAGCAGTTGACTACGTGTCTAAATGGATTGAAGCTATCGCCGCACCCACGAACGACAGCAGAGTAGTCATCAAATTATTCAAAAACTATATATTTCCCAGGTTTGGAACACCCCGTTTAGTCATAAGTGATGGAGGATCACACTTCATATCGAGAATATTTGATAAACTTTTAAGCAAGTATGGAGTTAAGCATAGAGTAGCAACACCATACCACCCACAGACCAATGGACAAGTGGAAGTATCTAATAGGGAGATAAAACAAATCCTCGAGAAGACTGTCTCTATATCTAGAAAGGATTGGTCACAGAAACTTCAAGAAGCATTATGGGCCTATAGAACCGCTTTCAAAACTCCTATAGGAACAACCCCTTACCAACTGGTCTATGGAAAATCATGTCACTTACCTTTTGAATTCGAGCATAAGGCCTATTGGGCCATCAAGACTTTGAATTTGGATTACTTAACTGCTGGTGAGAAACGTATCCTTGATATCCACAAATTAGAAGAGCTCAGACAATCCGCCTACGAAAATGCCATCATATACAAAGAAAGAACAAAAGCTTGGCATGACAAAAGAATCATAAGAAGAGACTTCAAAATAGGCGATCCTGTTCTCCTGTTCGATTCTAGGTTACGACTTTTTCCAGGAAAACTTCGTTCGAGATGGACTGGCCCTTTCGAAGTATCTAAGATCCTAAGATCCGGTGCTATTGAAATCAAGAACCAGACATGTAAACCGTTCATCGTCAATGGACAGAGGTTGAAGCCCTACGAAGGAGGTGACATCCCAACAACATACACCTGTCATACTCTGAGTGATCCACCATATCCTTCCAATGATGTTTAAAAATCGGTCGTCGAGCTAATGACGTTAAACAAGCGCTGCATGGAAGGCAACCCATGGTTTTTCTTATTTATGTACTTTTTATTTATTTTTTACTTTATTTTAATTTGTTTATTTTATTATTATGTCAGGACTAACGATTGAATGTTTTATGTGCTTTCAGGACTTGTTTGCTAACCTTGTACAGAATGCAGAACCCTGATGACATGCACGTGGCCTTTAGAGACGACGCGCAGAGAGAGCGTTACTATGTTCACATGAGACGCCCTATGGCTCCTACCAGGTACCCTGACCATGACTGCATGGATGCCTTGGGGATAGAGCCAAGCGTCAGAATTTTATGCCATCAACTCCACTGGGCCAGTTTGACTACAGGAACAACACTTATAGGAACTTGACTCTTGAGTTCCTCAGCTCGTTTCATCATGACCCTTGGGCTGGACCCGATGGACTCGCTGTTTTCAGGTTGTTCGGGATTGACTACTCATTCTCTCACAAAGAGTTTGGTGATTTGCTAGGTTTCCAGACTACTCCTGATGCTATTCCAGAGACACCGATGGGGTATTTTATGAGCAGAGAAGTGGAAAAGTTTTGGACTAAAATATCAGGTGGAGGGAGCCAAGATCCTTCTACCCAGTTTTCTCAGGTAATCCACAACCCTGCATTGAGGTACTTCCAGATGATTCTAGCACATTCTTTCCTAGGTTTGCCAGATACAGAGACGCTGCTAAGTGAAGAGGAGATTTTCCTACTGTTTTGTGCGACTCAGTCTCGCTCAGTTGCTTGTGGCAACTTTCTGTTGAAGGGCCTGGCTAGTGTTGCCAGATCATCAGTAGGCATCATCCATGTCGGTGGGATTGTTACACAGATAGCTACTGCATTGGGTCTGTCTCGCAAGCTATTGCACCTCAGGACCTTCTGCTGCTACACCACCCTGGATATTGATTTTTGTCTTGATAGAGGACTGATGAGGAGGACTTCTTTTGAACCCAACATGTTTAGATTGCTGATCAACGGCGAAGCGATACACTATTTTACATTACTAGATCCGCTGATGACCAGTGTCCATGATCCTGAAAATTGGAGTTATGCTCTAGAGGGTTATGGAGAGACTGTCGAAGAGCCGAAATCGCCTCCCGCCGCTGAGTACACTCCTACACCTCTTACTCCCCGAATCACTGTTATGTCTAACAATATGTCTCTGCAGCCACCTGACCTACAAACACAGATTTATGAGCTCCGTAAGGAGACTGCCCTGCTCAAGCAGGAAGTGGCAGACTTGGAGTTACAGATGCAGGTTTCTGATCTCACTCATGCCTCAGAGGCCGATGCTCTATATCAGGCGATTGAAGAGCTTCGGAGGGAGATAGCTGAGATTCGTGGATCAAGCCAGGAAAAGAAGCCTACCACATGACTCATTCTACACTGACAATGCTACCCTAGTATTTAATTTCCTTTTATACGCTTTATTTTATTTATTGCATTTCCAGACATATTTTACTTTATTGCAGCTTTTATATTTTCATGTACTTTGAATTCCTTATATATATACGTATTATGCACTAATGTTAATTTTTCTTTTTCTTTTTTGATTTTTAATTATTTTATTTTTGTCGTGCAAAGAAAAAAAAATATAAGACAAAAATATTTTCATTTTTGTCTTTACAAAAAAATATGCAAGCCTCATGCCTTGAAAAGAAGAAGAAAACGCTATCCAGACCCCCCCGAAGACCAAAGGTGCAAGGAAGGCCCAAAAGGAGGATCCAAAAACCCAAGGCCCAGGAATTGGCCTTGTGGCGGGCGCCATAGGCCCTGTGGCGGGCGCCACGCCGTATCAACAACAAATACGGGGCTGAATCCCCATTTCCACCATTTTCATCCCTTTCTTCACCAAAAACCCATTTTTACAACCTTCCATAACCTCCTTGAACCCCATTAAAGCTCCCCCATTTCCAAAATACCCTCCATCCATAAAACATATCCAACATCCATTCTCATTTTCATCCACCAAAAACCAAAAAAATCAAAACTTTATCATTCCCCTCATAAACCACTTTTCTACCATTTTCACTACCTAAGGAGCTATCAACAATGGAGTTCAACGGATTTCTTCTTCGTGATGGAAGACCGGGCGATAGGCAACGGAAAATTATTCAGAGGCTTCAGAGTCGAGAAATTCTCTCGACTAGGTACGTCGACGATAACTGTCTGTATGCTTTGGGTATTTATCGTAGTGTTTTTAATTTATTAGAATTTCTAGGCTTGCATAATATTTCCATTAATCAGGAACCTACCTATGAGAAACTGACAATTGAGTTTTTGAGTTCTTTAATATACACTGTCAGTCCTAACACTGCTAGTACTGTCGGTTCTGTTATTTTTAGACTGTTTGGAATTGAGTATGAATTCAGTACCGACGATCTAGCAGGTTTGTTAGGAATCCCTCATAGGGAAGGTGCAATTTGTGAGGCACCTTTGGATGCGGAGTGGTCGGCCGAGGTATTTACCTTCTGGCAAAGGCTTTCAAGTTCTTCAATTAATTCTTTTGAAGGGATACTTGCGTCGACCATTCACAACCCGGCCATAAGAGTTTTTAGACTTCTTTTGGCATGTACTATTTTTTGCCGGGAAAGTCCAAACAAGGTAAATGCTCGTGAACTCCTATTTTTGCAGGGATGCCTCACTAGAACCCACATCAATCCGGTCCCGTTTATGCTTGCCCACATGACTTTATTTACTAATAAAACAGGACCGATTGTTTTTGGAGGGCTTGTTACGTCTATTGCTCGGGCTCTTGGCCTGAACAATGAGATAGCTACACTTGAACCACTACCTCTTCGCACAATTAATTTAAAATTTCTGAAAGACATGAAATTGTGCCGAACAAGGAGAGAAGGTGGTTATGAGTTGATGGTTCATGGGGTAGCTATCCCATCTGTTGCTTTACCATGCAGTAGACGTACTGATGTACGTGATGAAAGGAACTGGACCTATGATCTTAATGCTCCACGTGTTTTGGGTCCACTTCCTCCTAATATTCCCGATGGGGAGGCACATGACACTGATGAAGAGTATGATCGGAGAGAGCAGTCTACCATCCCTCACATGTCCCCCCATCGTCCTTCACAGTCACACACCGCACCATCTTCCTCTAACCCTGTTGCAGGTACTGCTCCTTGATTCTATGTCACCGAGGAGATGTGGCGTGATATGACAGCTAGAGAAGAAAGGCGTGATGGCCTTCTCTCTACTATTTCACAACAGCTGACGGACAACATGAGCTTCATGCAACAATCGCGATTGGTTTCGGATCGTGCTTATAGCAACGTCTGCCGTACCTTGAACGATATCTCATTAGAGCAGAACCGTCAGAGAGAGTTCAACAGCCGACACTACCAGCTTGTAGAGGCCACTCAAGGTTCCATCTTAGGTAACCTTCGTGAGGTCCGGAGTGCTCAGGCTGCTTTATCATCACGACTCGACCGGAGGGACCAGCATCGTAGTAGATCCCGTCGTTCCAGACCATCACAGCAGGACGGCGAGGGCACCAGTGCTCCTCCTCAGTAGTCTTTTTTCAGGTTACCCCCCTTATCTTATTTCGAAACATTGGGGACAATGTTCGATTTAAGTGTGGGAGGGGATTTTATTGCTTTCTGTCATTTCCCTTTTTAGTTAATTATTTCCTTTCAGTTATTTCCCTTTTCAGTAATTTATTTTTCTTAGATAATGCATGAGTCTGACGAGTCACCAGTATAGTGTATTTTTAGTTCATCTTCATTTTTTCCCATTTCCTTAGCCTTACCTGAAAAATTTTAAAAAGAAAATAATGTTGTTTCACATGTTTTTTGGGCTTTGAGACAGGTTTAGATTAGGATGTGGTGACTTAGGTCAACTTTTTGAAACATCAGAACCATTTTAGCACCATAGACCTCTTGAATATAGGAATCACTCCTAAACCCCACCACCATGGCCTTTATTATCATTTAAAAATTTTTCCTAAGTAGTTTATTTTAGAAGTCAGCTCCGGCCTAAGCATGCTCTACGTAGGGGGCCGATGAACATAAGTGAATGATCCAGTGCTAATAAAAAAAAAATAAAAAAATAAAAAAGGCAAACTCTGGTATAGGTGACCCTCACAAAGTCATTTAAACCGAAAAAAGGAGAATAAAAAAATTTTGCCACAAAAAGAAAAAAAAATTGCAAGTCACCTATTGTTAGTTGGTTCAGAGGTATCTGGCACTGAACTTGGTAGGGCGGATTACGATCCGATCCCCTGCAGCTACATTTAGGCGAAATAAAAACAGGTTTACACATGCTTATGTGCCAGAAACCTTATGTTATGGATCAAAATCACTAACCGGTCACTCTACTATGAAGCATGTACGGATAACGGGCTTAATGTGATTGCGCCTGAATGAAAAGGACACAAAAAGATGAGAAGATAGGCCTAGGTATTGTGGGATGATATGGAGTGGTTAATATAGGATTGAAGTTTGTGTTTGTGTTACTATGGTACCCTTGGTTCACTTAGTTAGTATCTGTCACTGCATCCTGACTTGAACTTAGAAGCCCTTTAGCCCAAAGACACGTGTTGACACCATATTTTCTTAAGCTTTAATGTTTGCTTGAGGACAAGCAAAGGTTTAAGTGTGGGAGAATTTGATCACACTAAATTTCACCGTGTTTCTGACTCCGATTTCGCATGCATTCTTAGCTTTTATTGTTGTTTTGTTATGTTATTACTTTGTTTTCTTATGTTTTCAGGTTTTTATAATAATCGGGGCTTGAATCGGGAAAAGGAGCGAAAAAGGAGTGAAAACGGACGAAAACCTAGAAATTCAGCGTTTTGCACTTACGGCACCCACCGTGGCGGGCGCCATGGGGTTAGCCATGACGTGGCCACGTCTCAAGACCACTCCTTAACCTCCAAGACCCACGATCCCCACTCTCCAATCCCCTGTAGGCACCATGGCGGGCGCCATGACCTTGTGGCGGGCGCCACAAGGCAAAAACCAGTAACCTCCACTTTTTAGTGGAGGGGCATCCCAGTCTTTTCATGCTTTCAGTTTTCCTATAAATAGGACCTTAGATTTTCGTTTTTCTTCATCCAAAATTAGATTTCTCTAGGCATATATCAGTTTCAAAGCAGTTGCCATTCCACATCAGGGTGTTTCTGCAATCGAGTGATCGAGTCTGTAATCTGTCTGTGCGATCGAGTTTTGGAGCACTCTGGAGGAAGTTAATCCTGCCGCCATTTTAATTCCAGTTCGTATTTTACTTTTCCGCATTGCTTTACTTTTATTTATTTCTTGCACCGCTTTACTTTATTTATTTCTGCATTGCTTTACTTTCTTTATTATCCGCACTCGCACTTTATTTCGTTTATTTCCCGCACTCGCTTTACTTTCTTTATTATCCGCACTCGCACTTTATTTCGTTTATTTCCCGCACTCGCTTTAAATTACTTTATTTCTCGCACTCGCACTAAATTCATTTACTTTCCGCACTCGCACTAAATTACTTTTATGAAAAATTATAAAAAGAATCTTTACTTTATCATGTCTAACTAATTCCATAAAGGTTAGAATGTAAGGATTGTAATTGAACCAGTAATCCGTATAATTGTTCGTGGAAACACCTAAGGGCTATTTTATCTTTCAATCTAATTGTTTTTAACTATTTCAAAAACAGCCAAAAGCGCTTTGTCTAGTTCATTAGGAGTTTTTAGATTTAAAAGAAAAGAGATTTTAAAACGATTTTCGGACGCGTTAGGAAGTTTAGAGTCTGGTTCGTAAGAACCTCTTTTTGCTAAGAAGTCCAGGTTAAAATACTTTTCAACTTAGTTAAGATACTACATTTCTTAAAAATAGGTTTACTACTCTAACGCAGTACGCACCTTTTTATCCGTGACAATAGGAGGGGATGATTAGAGAGTACAACTCGGTTCTGAATACGCAAAAGCGACAGTTCCTGATAAATTAGTTCTTTTCAAAGGAGAAAACATTGCCCATAAGTAGTTCCATTAACAAGTACTGGATTATCATTGATTACGTGAATTACATTCGAGCTTGTCTTTTATTTAATATTTAAAATTATAATTTTATTTACCATTGCACCCTTACTAAAACCCTTATATTTAGTTGCCTTAGATAAACACCATAACAACAGGTACGATAGATTGACACTTGGTCTCTGTGGATTCGACAATCTTTTATATTACTCTGACGTGTTCGTACACTTGCGAAAAACACGCATCAGATGGCCGTTGTTGAAACGAGCGTTGTTGCTGATTGTTGTTATTGTTGTTGTATGATCTCTGTTGTGGAAACTGTTGTTGTGGAAAGTGTTGTGGTTTTTGAGTATATTGAGGAGGTGGAGTAGGGATAGTAACAACAGCAACTGATCTGGGCAGATATTGGGGTCTCCCTCTTCCCATGTGCATAGAGTTTGTCTCACCAGATCTACGGGGCCCAACAAATGGTTTTCTTGTACTGCTTAAACTGGCACCGTTATCGGAGATCTTTCCCATCTTCAATAGGCTCTCTATTATTTCCCCAGCTATCACCACATCTGCAAAGTTGGTAGAAGAAAATGCAGCCAATCTGTCAATGTAGGTTCCTTGAAGAGTATTCTTGAACATGTCTACCATTTCCCTTTCAGACATGGGGGGTTGAACTACAGCAGTAAGTTGCCTCCACCTTTGGGCATATTCTCTGAAGCTCTCACGGGAAGATTGAGACATTCCCATTAGAAGGGTCCTGTTTGGAGCCATGTCCAAGTTATACTGATACTATCGGATGAAAGCTTCAGCCAAGTCCTTCTAGTTCCTTACCGTGGCTCTGGTCAAATGGGAATACCATTCTCGGGATTCCCCTGTTAGACTATCCTGAAGTAAAACATCCACAGCTTTTCGTCCATGGTGTATGCTTTTAACCTTCCCAAGAATGATTGAAGGTGGGTGTGTGGGCAGGATGTGCCATTATACCTTTCAAAACACGGGGGTTTGAATTTGTGAGGAATTCTCACCCCTTCCACCAGTCCCATGTCCATGACATCAAAACCTAGGGAGTTTTGGGATTCGAGAGATCTTAGCATCTCTGCAATCTCATCCAGCCTACGGTCGTAAACCTCCTCTCCAGCCCCAACAACTGTAAACTGCTCTTCTTGAGGATCCTCTTGCAAGACCCTTCCTCCAGCAGCGTTACCCTGACTATTACTTATGGCATTGATTTATGGGATTAGATGAGGCCCAAACTCCGGTGGATCAGTGCGAGGCTACACATGATCGTTGTTACTGGTACCTCCTGTACCTAGATGGTGTTCTTCAGGAGTTTGTCTCTCAACCAACTTCCTCAGCCTTTCCTGGCTTTGAGCTAAACCAGTCATTACAGTCATGAATTGAGTCATCTGATTCCTCATCTCAACCCTTTCATTGGCCATCTGGGCCCTCACTTCATTCAAGTCTTGCTGAAATTGATCCATCTGGAGTCCTGAAAGGTTGTTTCTTATCGAGTACCGGTGCATTCTGTTGACAGGGAACACTCTTCTGCGAGCAATGTTTCCTGAAACCACAACAAAGTGAGAAACAACAATAAAACAAAAACCTACAAAACAAAGAAAATGTTAGTATGAAATGCAATATGCCTATTTGTCTTCCAAGGGTATCCGGTTTGGTTCTTTGGTTTTGACCTTTCCAGACCTCGAGGAAATGCTGATGATGTTGTAGAGATAGATAAAGCCCACCAAAAAAATAACACAAACTGATATATTACAAAGAGTGAGAATACATAGTTTAATTACAATAACATCCCCGTGGTGGGTCAAAATACAACAACAAACTCAAAAGTACAACAAAAGAAAAGTATAAGCAAAAGAGTCAAACATCTAATCCAAAGTCATCCTCTCTGACTTCCTTCAGGAGGGCCTTAGTCACTGGACCTACTGGGGGCTATGTAATAGTCCTGATGAGGAGGTTCCTGGTAGCAACGACACTGGTTAACTTCTTATGCTTGTTGTAAACACCCCAAATTTTCCCTCACCCATTCACCATGGCTTATGATCATTCTCATGTGCATAAACACAATCATATCACCTCATATCTCAATTTTGAGTCACTGCATAGTTTCTAAGTCATCTGCACCTAGGGTTTGTGATCTGAGCAACCTCAGAGCTTCTTGAGCCACTCCAAAGGTCATCAATCACTTCAAAGGGGTCCATGTATGTTCAAGCATCATATTACATCCTCTCAAAGTCAAAAATGCCAAAGAATCACAAGAACTGGGATTGGTATGGATGCAGAGCCAAGTTTGGCTGCACAGTTGACTTGAAATTAGGGTTTTGGTTTCAGAGGCCATAACTCCAAATTTTTTGGTCATTCTTATTTCCATTGGTCTCTATATGGTATAGGGAGTATGCATATCAATTTTCATGAAGAAATTCCATGGGGAAGTCATCTGATCAAGAGTTGACTTTCTGGACAAGTCAGTGCAAAATCAGGGCATCTGAGGCCCCCATTGACCCAACCAAGGGGTGATCTTCATCATTTTGAGTGTATATGATCTTTATTTGATCAAACAAGAAGTGTTGAAGTTCAGACTTCAGGATGTCACACCAGATGTTGTGACATTGTGTAAGTTAATGTAATAAGTTCAGTTTTTTCAGGATGTCCCAACAGATGTCCCAACAGATGTTGGGACATCTCGAACCTGATCCCAGAATTTCAGCTTTCCCCATCATTTTGAATGTGTATGATCTTTATTTGATCATAGAATCATACAAACACAATGCATGACCTGAAATTCAGTTTGGCCTAAGGAATTTCCCATTTCTATGCTTTGATTTTCAAGTGACCATAAATCATTTTTCATGAAAGTGCAAAGAGGGATTTCTTGCAAACTGATTCTCAAAGGTTTTGTTTGACCCCTAGCTGGTTTCAGAATTTGGCCATGACCTAATGAAGCATGCCTCACCAACAATTCAGCAAGACTTCTCACATTCACATAGCCAAAATCATGAAATGTCACAAGTGGGCAAGTTGCAAAAACTCCTCTAGCTCATGATCCAAATGCAGTAGCCTTTCATGAACCATCCAAGGGCCTTCCTTGAACTCAGCTGATGCAGTACAGGTTAGGAAACCATCTCTGACACAGCCCATGCTTCAAGTACACCAAACCATGACTTTTTGCAATTTCTCCCATGCTTTTGGAATAGTGATCAGCCACCTCTACAAACCTGCTCCATAGCCTACTCAAACATTATGGAACATAAAGCAAGCCATACACAAGCTGAATACACATTGCAACATACAAAAAAAACTGGTCTGAACCTTCTCCTCTTCAAAAACTCTCTCCACAGCCTTCAAACATTAAAAAAAATTCCTTCACACACAAACCACAAAAATCATCCATAGAACAGATCCCACCCCTTACAATGATCTGAAACACAACACACAAGAACTGCATTTCCTGTTACACCAGAACTGAACCACAAAAAACTAGCCACTTTCAGCCTCATTTAAGGTTTCCATTGGCCTCAAGGGATTAAAGGGAGATCATTTGCACAAGAGGGAAGCTCTGAAAGCCCACTTTCGAAGGTCTCCAGCTCAGCACGGATGCGCCTTATTCTGTTTCATTCTTCCATAATTAATTCCAGGTAACTTTCCTTAATTTATTCAGTTTTGTTAGTCATTAATTCTGGTAGCAGGTCTGAGATGTCACAACATCTGTTGGGACATCCTAAAAAAAAACTGAACTTTTTTCATTAACTGATACAATGTCCCAACATCTGGTGTGACATTCTGAATTAAGTTCATTTGCTCATGCTCTGTTTGATAATGTCACAACATCTGTTGGGACATCCTGAAAAAACTGAGTTTATTTCATTAACTGAAACAATGTCCCAACATCTGGTGTGACATTCTGAATTAAGTTCATTTGCTCATGCTCTGTTTGATAATGTCACAACATCTGTTGGGACATCCTGAAAAAAACTGAGTTTATTTCATTAACTGAAACAATGTCCCAACATCTGGTGTGACATTCTGAATTAAGTTCATTTGCTCATGCTCTGTTTGATAATGTCACAACATCTGTTGGGACATCCTGAAAAAACTGAGTTTATTTCATTAACTGAAACAATGTCCCAACATCTGGTGTGACATTCTGAATTAAGTTCATTTGCTCATGCTCTGTTTGATAATGTCACAACATCTGTTGGGACATCCTGAAAAAACTGAGTTTATTTCATTAACTGAAACAATGTCCCAACATCTGGTGTGACATTCTGAATTAAGTTCATTTGCTCATGCTCTGTTTGATAATGTCACAACATCTGTTGGGACATCCTGAAAAAACTGAGTTTATTTCATTAACTGAAACAATGTCCCAACATCTGGTGTGACATTCTGAATTAAGTTCATTTGCTTGTACTCTGCTTGAGATGTCCCAACATCTGTTGGGACATCCTGAAAAACTGAACTTATTTCACAAATCTTGACATGTGTTTGCATCATCTCATAGCATCATTAGCATCATGTATGTGCTTCTGGTTTGGTTTTTCATCATACCATCTCATCCCATTTGGCATTGCATTGCATTTCTTTACTAACCTTTCAGGCGGTAAGTAACTTTGAGAAGTGAATTTGCCTTCACTTCTCACAATTCCTTTTCATCTCTCTTATGCATCATTGCTGCATTTTATCTCGTGATTGAGCTTGCTCTTTATTTTTCTTCTCACCTTCTTTCCTCAAGTGACTTGTCTTCTTAAATGAAGCAAGTTACTTTGCTTCTCTTTGCTCCTTTCATCTGCTTCCTGGTAGTTCCTTTGAAGATATCTCTTGTAAACCTCACAAACCTTAGGAACAACCAAGCATGACAATGATTAGGGTTTTGTTTAGTCTCCCCTCTTAGTTTTCACCTTTGTGTCTCTTTTGAGTCTTCTCTTCTCATCTCATAATCAGGGACTAAACCCTAAAGGCTTTAAGGCTTTGTGATTAAGCTTATGCCTGCATCCTTCTCTTAGGATGGAGTGTATAACTTTAATCCTAAGTGTTAAACCCTTAATGTGTTTAAATCTCTTAATCAATTCACTTAATAATCATCAAGACATCACACTTGTAACTTGGGCCTTGCATTAGGGTTCTAATTCTTCCTTAACTGGTTAAGAAGGACTAACCCTAGTGTTAATGGACAAGTCCCCCTCAAGTTGTCTTACAAATCATAAAAATCACTTCATCATCATACCATTAAATAAAATCCACTTAATCAAAGGCTTGTTTTGTCATGAGTTTAATCCCTAATCATGGATTAAGTTGAGGAGCTTTCCTCAGCTTAAGCATTCTCATCTATTATCCTTCTATTAGGATGGTGTAATGAGTCTGTTTAATCCCTGATTATGGCTTAACCTCATTACTTAACACTAAACAAAAACCACAAAAAACACCTAAATAATCACAAGTAGGTTAATGATCTTAATCCTACATCAAAGGTGATTGAGTGTGAGAATCTGACTTCACACTTAAGGTATTCTCATTACCCCTAATCAGAGGGAAGATGTGATGAGTTTACTAAATCCATTGGTTTAGGCTTAAGCTCATTAACTTATGACAAATCCAAAAGCAATAAAAGACTGAAAACACAAAAAACAAACAATAATCGTCTCCTCCGGGATTCTTTTCTCATCACCTTCACTCATAAGCGAGAACTCGCTTCTTCCGTCTAATGCAAGACAGTTTGCATCTGTGCCAGACAGATCATACACTTGAGCATAGACAAGCAAGCAGTTCACAAGTCAATTCATCTTTCAGTCTCTTTGGGTCGAACTACGGTGTTCTGACTTCCTCATTGCACGAGAGGATACTTAGGCATAACTTAACAGTTATCGAACAAAAGTCTATGTACATTCCCCCCTCCTTCCAGCTTTATTCTTTTAGCCTCATGATCTTGAGCATACTCTTTTCCTTACACCGACACATCATTTATACACTTCACACTTCCTTTACACTGACACCTGTACATTTTGTTTTCCAGCCCTTTTAAACACAAATTGCACTGACACTACCCCTTTATAACACAAATCTTTTAAGCGTGGATCCCGTCGAGTACGGCGGACAATCTGGGTGCTAATACCTTCCCAGGTTGTAACCAACCCCCTTTCTCAGTCTCTCTGGTTCGCAACCGTCTTATCCATGTCTTTCCAGGTCTATGCAGCATTGCCTTTCCTCCGGGATAAAAATGCCTAGCTGGCGACTCTATTCATCTCCAGTGAGTTCACTGCTGTGTGTTCTCATTGTCCCTTTCGCCGACCGTTCGCGTCTGTACCTTTGTCTGGACTTAACTCCACTTATCGGGAGCGACACTTGTCCTGATCCTTTGACCTTCTTAACCCCGCCCAGAGTTTTAATTCAGATATTTCCTTCTGAGCTGCTAACAATGCCTCCTGGTGCTTCTTCTCACTAGCCTCCAACTGCTCTATCTTAGCCTGAGTCCTTTGATCTTCCTGTGCACGGGCTTCAGTGATCCTGATCCACCTAGCCTGGCTCTCCTCTAGATAATGCTCTGCCCTAGCCTTCTGAGTCTTTGCTTCCTTGCAAGCATTCTTCAGTACCAATTCCCCTGCTCTTGCCTTCCTGATGTAGTCATCCGTCTTCTCAATCTTGGTCAAATGCTCAATCCTGAGCCTTTCCAATCTCTCATTATCTAGACGGATATCATTTCTCTCCCAGAGAGTCTTCTTCAAGGCTTCAGAGAGCTGAGTATTCCTTTCTTTTAGCTTTTCAAACTCTTCCAGACTGATAGTAGCTACAGGTTGTACTGTAGAAGGTCCAGGTATATCTTCCAAGGTGAACGGCATTTGGGTGATCTGGGCTCTGGTACGATACCAATCAGAATATTGTGCTGAAGCAATGTTGTTGCACTTGCCAAGGATGGCTGTCCCTTTAGTCTGGATGTCATCCCAAGCCCAGGAAGCTTGCTTGACAACATCAGAGTTGGGCTGGATTTCACAGTAGAGGGTCTCAGCCAAATCTTGTCCTCTTGGAGGATGAACCAAAGCATATCCTAATTGTCTCTTAAATAATAAAGGGTTTTAGTTGATGAAACCTTTCACTCCTATCAAAGGCACATTAGGATATTGTCGCTCCCGGGATTTTCATCCTAGTACAAACGCGAAAGTGGCGCAGAAAGGTTAGAGTCGCCAGCCAGACATTTTTATCCCGAAAGAATGGGAAAGGTAATGTTGCACAAACCTGAGGAAGAAGGAAAGGACAAGGTCCTGCGAACCAAAGAGACTGAGCTCGGGAGTCGGTTACGACCTGGGAAGGTATTAGCACCCCAAATCGTCCGCCGTACCCGACGGGATCCACGCTTGCAAAAGAAATTGTTTCAAAGGGTGAGGGTATGAAAGATGCAGCAAAAGAAATGAGAATGAACTGGAAAAAGAACTGAAATAAGAAACAAACAGAAAAATGTAGGGAAAATAAAGATTGTGCTCGAACGGGCCCTACCCCGCTGCCTACGTACCTCATCAGGATAATGAGGATCAGAGACGCCGTAGTTCCCCTAACTAGGGGTAGAAAAGAAATTGCTTGTGAATTAAGGCTTGAACTGCCTATGTCATTGCTCAGGTGTTGCAGGCTCGGACGACGAGTGCGTAACCGTCTTGCAAAGTGACAAGTAGGAGCAAGTTCGCGGACGGAGCGAATGAGGTGAGAAAAGAATTCCCGAAGGAAAGACGCTTATTGTTTGTTTGAGATTTTTATGAAGCTTTTATTTGTGAAGGTTTGCATAGGTAAGTGTACCTAAGTCTTACTCAATGGGATGTGTACATCTCACATCATCTCGAAATGGAATGCGCAAGAGGCACACCTATCTATGGAGGAAATCCCCAAAGCTAGTCCCATAAGTGAAGGCTTAAGCACACTGGCCTATTGCCATTATTAAGTGTTTTTGTGGTTTTTTTGGTTAAGAAGTGTTTTTTAGCTTTTCTTTGTGAGGTACTCATGCTAAGACCTATCCACCACGAGTGATGACTCACACCTCGCCCCGAAATGGAACGCATGTGAGCATCTCATAGCAAAGTCTCATGTCACATGAAAGTACTCAACCTTTATTAGATGAATTAGAATTAAGTTTGAAGATGAGAAGAGAGAGCACCAAAGGATCTCAAAGGAAAAATTCTAAAGGGGGACTAAAATAATCCTAAGTATTCACATGCATGGATATCCTAAGGGTTAGTGAGGTTTCTATCCTAATGAAGAAGGAAGAAGAAGATAGAAGAAGGGATAAGAAAGGCCTAGGCCCAACAAAAGAGAGTTAGCTCACATAAACATAAAAGGAAGAGATAAGAATTAGAGATGTGGAACTCAATTCCCACATCTCACACTTACCATAGCCCCTGCAAGGTTAGTATGCACAAGTGAACAAAAATGAACAAATTAACATAACATCATCCAACAATCAGAAGTGAAATGAAGTAAACAAATGTTTAATGCTAATTCAACTCAAAGAAATAAAGATGAGAAGCTTATGACCTAAAATGAGGCAACATGGATACATATGGAAACAAATGCACACTTAAGAAAAACATAATACAAAACACACCATATACACCCTTCTCCTCTCGTCGGCCATCACTTTTCACCCTTCTCGCCGCACCGCTCATCACCTTTACCCTCATAAAAGAAACCACGCCGTGAATCGTTATTTTCCTCCAACCATCAACGTTCAACGCCTACACCTGGTCTTTCTTCCATTCTAAAAAATGAAAAACAAGGACGCCACTTCTACAAACCTTACTCTATCCGGATCGAAAACAAAACGGGGACAAATCCAAAATGCCACCGCGAAAAAATCGACATGAACACAACCACAACAGATCACAGCATAACACTTACAAGTTTGGAATCTCATACCTGTGAGTTAAAGACTACGACACCGCAGGTGAATCCTTCGAACACGTTCCCGATCTGCTTATTTCGTGCTTTCCGATTGAGGCAAGCGTGATGACGAATCTGTTGCGATGGCGATGTGATGAAGAATGCTGATGCGCTACGGTTGAAGGGAGACAGTGCTGATGTTGCTTCAACACCACCTCGACGTTGACGACGAATCCGCTTCTGATGCCGTTGGTAAAAATACTGAAAACTCAGGCCTCGTTTGGCATAGGGGAGCAATGAATCCGGCTCTTGGTTGCTCGATTGAAAGATGAATTGTGGTGGTCATTGAAGGATGCGTCCTTGCGTTGATGAAGATGAGTACGAATTCAGCTACAGCTTAACGACGATAAAGCCGATTTAATTCAGGTGTGCACACGAACACGCTTCCGTCGAATTTTATTTGCTAATTCTTCTGCGAAAACCTTCTGAATTTTGATTTGAATTATGTCGGTGCAAGTGGTGAAGAGAGGATGATTCAGTTGTTGCTTTTTTTGATTTCTTTGCAGATTTGTGCTTGAAGAAAATGATGAGATGATGACGACTTTGATTCTGCAGCAATAAGAATGATGTGGATCTAGCGGTTGTGAGGAGTGGATCGACGACGAACGTTCTTCAACTCCGTTGCAGTTTGATCGTACACTCTATTTGCTCGTCGGCCTCAGAAACAATGAAGATTGGAGCGATTTGATACTCTTTCCTGTTACTCCTCTTGACTGAATTTCGGTTATCCCCATGACATCACCTATGAGGCCATTGAAGAGTGATGAATATCTCACTGATTGCTGCAGAATGGTGATGATTACCTTCGGATGAAGAAGAATGAGTCCCCTTTTTTTTTGTTGATGATGAAGAGCGTGATCCAATTCTAAAATTCTGTTATGCTCTTTTTTTTTATTATTTTTCTTTTTATCTCCTTCTGTTATCATTTGAGTAAAGATCCTCATAACAAACTTTTTCTTTTTTACTTTAATTCTGTTATTTCCCTTATTTTTCTTTTGCTGTGAATTTTGTGTGTTGCATTTTGAAGCATGGCATATGTGTTGTTTGCGTGATACTAGCTGATGAAATTGGGCTCAAAAAGTGAGTGAAGGAACAGTCATGTGGTAGTCCTATTGTTGGTCTTGGACTTGGAAGAAAAAAAGTATAATTGAGTTTAAAAATGATGGGAAAAAAAAGACACTAAAGGATTAATATGGATATGTATATCAGAATAGAAAACATGACAAAGATAGAAAAGGTGATGTATATAGAAATTCTTAAAATATAATAAAAAAAGAGATCAATGAAGTTGAATAAAAAATACAATGTGGACTATGACTCATGATTAAAACAAAACTAGAAAAATGGATATGATTTAGAAATGAATGTAAAAAAGAAGGATGGGAAAAAAAATGGGAATGAATTATAATTGGTTTTATGGATAATTGGACAAAATGGTTTAGAAACGGATATGGAATTTGATATTTTGTGGAACGGACCAATTACCACCAACGTGCACATAGCCACGAACTATCAATTCATCAATTCACTCAACCAATCTCGCATCGCTTCCACAGAAACCAACGACCTTTCTGGATAAATCAACCTCTCACATCTGAACATATAATCGTAACTAGCATGAATCTTTGAATCCAAAACCATCTCATGAACCATTTTCTGGCAAGCTGATGGCCTCTGCACACAACACGACCCGACTTTGAAACACGTTGCCTGAGAAATAACCACCTACGCAGATGACTTGCAAATGAAGCAGTCTTTTGATAGTTTGACCAATATTAGGTCAAACATCCATCTGACTCGGATCACGAACTGAATAGCCACCCTGAACTGAAATCACTGCCATGATCCATGCTATGTTTCAATGATGTATATTATGCTTCATTTTTCTATGATAATGATGCAGTGCGAAATATGAAAATGATATGCTAAATGCTATGAAAAGAGAGGGCAAATTTGGGGTGTTACAGCTGCCCCTATTCAATCCTCAGTTAATCTGAAAAGGACGATAGTACGAGCTATCGACCATTCAAGATAAACTGTGATTGAATACCAAAAATACCGGAAATTTGCACTCTGACAAAGAATGCAACATCGGGAAATAAACCCAACCAGATGACGCTCTGGGGATAGAAAAGCAGACGAGCTCCTTCCAAGTTGAAACCGATATCTGGAATAAGAATATGTTGACAGACGAGTCTTCAAACCATCCTGTGACGCCAGGAACCGGACGTACGAGTCCTCAAAACACTTCAAGACCATACACTGGGACGGACGAATCTCCATACAAATCCTGTGATGCCAGTAGCTGGACAGACGAGTCCTCAAACACTGCATATAGCATGAGACAGACGAGTCTCCTTCGGATTTACCTGTTACGCCAGGACCGGTAATGCACTTAAGTCTGTGGGATAGACATGCAATCAAGGTAGACGAACCTTCTTCATATATTATCCACGGATATATGGTATAAGACAGACGAGTCTTCTAAGCAAACCTGTTACGCCAGGTGCAGCAACCATAATCGGTGCTTGAGACAGACGAGCCTCCTTCGGATTTACCTGTTACGCCAGGACCGGTAACCATTTCGACATTTGATTCCCACTGTCAGGATTCGAAACCTCTTCAATACAGACGAGTATTGGATGATCATCAAGATAACACAGACGAGTGTCATAAGTCAATGATACAGACGAGTATCAGACGATGATCTGAGAAAACACAGACGAGTGCCTCAAGCAATGATACAGACGAGTATCATCAACTGGTATAGACGAATACCAGAAATTCAAACACAGACGAGCATTTGAAGTAGCCACAGAAATATCATGGTAAACAGCAAATCTTCACATTCAGATGTAAGCTAGCACATACGAGTGCTGAGGATGATACAGATGAGTATCCAAGCAAAGAAGACGAGCTTCAGAACACAAACGACTTCTGGGGGATAAAAGCAGACGAGCTTCAAACAAACATGTACGAGTGTTGGACAGTTGCAGACGAGCAACAATAGGGAATACATGTCAAGGCACAGACGAGTGCAGCGAAGGATCCAATACCAAACACAGACGAGTGTTGGGAGGTTGCAGACGAGCAAAAAATATCATCTCAGAACACAGACGAGTGTTGAGGAATTGCGGACGAGCAACTATCATAACCAAACACAGACGAGTGCTGGATATTGCAGACGAGCAATCAACAACTGATATAATCAAACACAAACGAGTGTTTGAAATTGCAGACAAGCCACACCGAAGTAATCAAGAACCACTGCTGGAGGAAGCAAATGATCAATACCAACAGGCTAACACGGACGAGTGTTGAAAGATGCAGACGAGCAGCAATAAAGCAGTAATATGCCCTTGCTGGGGAAAACTTGCTTAGGGATAACACATACGAGTGTTGACGATTGCAGACGAGCAACCAAACGAATGCCTGATCGGCAACAAGAGATACAACTCTGCAGGGGAAGACAAGTCAAGAGGTCTGGATACCCATTCTGACTGAGGTGATGAATACCTGGCTGTATCATCAAATACCCAAAAGTACTGCAACTTTGCTGGGAAATATTTCACAAACGGAGATGAAAATCCAATATGAACTTTGTGGGGAATATCATCTAGTGACATCTTACACTTTCCGGACTAGTTGACTGCTTGAAGATCAACCTAAGAGGATTTTACAGAAGACCTGACATCCAAAATGTCCAAGTCTTCGAATTCTTTAGAGATTCGTCGAATCTGGACATAACTGCCCCAGACTGCCTAAATTGCGGAAGAATTTGTCTCGCGAGGATTCCTGAAAAATCTCGTATTACTGCGAAATACCGTGCCCTGTAAGCACAAAGATATGCACATCTGCCCCTGGCATAAATGAATCCAGTGGTTGAACTTTGATGTTGTGATTTTGAATTTCCTTTTATGAGAGATTCACTGGGTATCAACTCAAGGGTTGAAAAAGTGAAGACTACGATATCGACTCAAGGGTCGTAAGAAACGGAAATATCGACTCAAGGGTCAAGAGGAACACAACATCAACTCGAGGGTTGAGGAAACGACGACAACAACATCGACTCGAGGGTCGAGGAAACGAAAGCAACAATATCGACTCAAGGGTCGAGGATAACAAAGCAACATCAACTCGAGGGTTGAGGATAACAAAACAACATCAACTCGAGGGTTGAGGAAATAAGGTAGCAACATCGACTCGAGGGTCGAGGAAAATGAAACAACATCAACTCGAGGGTTGAGGAAAATGAAACAACATCAACTCGAGGGTTGAGGAAACAAGATGACAATACCGACTCGAGGGTCGAGGGAAACAAAGCAACATCAACTCGAGGGTTGAGGATAACAAAACAACATCAACTCGAGGGTTGAGGAAATAAGGTAGCAACATCGACTCGAGGGTCGAGGAAAATGAAACAACATCAACTCGAGGGTTGAGGAAAATGAAACAACATCAACTCGAGGGTTGAGGAAACAAGATGACAATACCGACTCGAGGGTCGAGGGAAACAAAGCAACATCAACTCGAGGGTTGAGAAAACAGAAGCAATGATATCGACTCGAGGGTCGAAGAAAACCAGAGTGAAAATTGTCATACTCAACTGAAGTGAGAGGTTGGACGCATATGGATACCAACTAGTCATAGTTGAAAAGATGCCAACAAAGATTGGACTTTAACCATGCTGTGATGATCAGATGAAGAAACCATAATGACTGAGGAGAAATTCTCTGATCAGGGAAACACGCTTCCCACGCCCTACTAGAATCAATCATCAGACATTCATTCTGGGAACGGCCTTGCATACCGTAATATTGTCTCAAGAGGATTTTACAGAAAACCTAGCATATAAATGCTTCAGTGTTTTCAAACTCTTGAATATCTCGAAGTAACCACCTCAAACTGTATGGTCCATGAAGGAATTTGCCCCAAGATCTTGCATCATTACGAGGTGTCCTGCCCCAACATTCTGAACCTTTGGTAGGTGCATTTGATTAATCGTCTTCTGGAGATAATAACTTCTATTTCTTCTAGGGTGACCTGCCCCAGTACGAGTATTGCTTTGGAGAAAACAACCCATGCTAACTGCTCTGTGAGAGATTTAAATCTCGAAGTGATTGCCCCAGATTGGCTGTTGAAGAGATTGATCGACGTTATTTCCCCAGATTGGCTGCATTTGACCCAACTGGTTGGAAAAGCCCTCATTCCATGGAGTTTCTTGGAAAAATGCCCCTTGACATGAATGTCCTTCCGAAGTTTCCGTCTTCTCAAATTGGCAAGATTAAGCTTCTATACTGAGGTTCCAGATGTGAACTTCTTTGATGCTAAACAGATGTATGCAAGCAGAAAATGTTTTATTCTGAGAATGAAAATTCTAATGCAACACATGTTAATCTTGAAGCTTTTATTGAAAAGATGTCGTTTATGAACGAATCACTGACTAAGACATTACAATATTTTTTTTTTATGAAATAAACATGCATATGCAATACCAACAAGGGTCTTTTAGCACAACTCATAGGAGTTAGGAACGCTATCTCATGACGACACGCTCTCGAATTAACCCTGCTTCAATTAGGACTTTTAAGGGTTGTATCGTGGCCTGGCTCACGGTTATAGAAACAAAGGATATAGGCTCGAATTTTATATGTGCCCACCCATCTTCGTGATGTCCTTCCATTCCTATGTTCAACTAGTTTTCGCAAACGCTCACCTTTTCTAAGGGTTTCATATTGATTGAGGAACCGTTACTCTAACAGTTTAAGAACCATTGAGGTTGTTGTTGGGATAACAGTCACCCTTATTGTCTTTTGTGTCCGTATCACACGACTTGTCTTTGCTCAAGGATCTTTCTTGTGTAATCCTTTTCGTTATTTTCGCTTTTTCATTCTCTTTGTTTATCCCTAACTTTTGCCTGGACTGATTCTTTTGAATCTTTTGCAATTGGAGTCCAGCGGGATGCCCTAATTTTTGCCTAAGTCGCTTGTTTTCAAGTTTCGACTTAGCGGGCTACTTATTTCTCTTTTTTTTTCTTTTTCTTTTCGAACAAGTCGTGTGACACTGTTTGTCTTGACTGTTTTGTAAGGGTTGTGACTGTCTCCCTTTCTGGTTGTTGAGGAATAACCATGGTGGTTTTCGGTATTTAGACCTCTTGATTTGGTACAATGAAATGTTAGGGATCCTCATATACACTCATTTATGGAAGCGTGAACGTCTGGTCCAACTAGCTGACACCTACCCTACCCCGGGTTGAACGTGAGGGTTTTTTCATGCGAAAAGAAACTCCTACTTCAAGGCTCAAAGGGGTTAGCAAGTGTTTATCTCCCTTATATCTCCGGTGCTTGGGAATTTGAAACAATGCATGTACATCGTCAACAAGGTCTTATTCAAGAGCACACAAATGAAGATTTTTGCGTTTTCATTTCGTCATCCTCCATCACAGAGTTTAAGAACAACAGTTGGTATTGCAATGCACATTCACAAAATTATAAGTAAAATGAATGAATTACTTCAAGAAAAACATGTGCGTTTCATTAATTAACATTCAAAAAGCAAACAAGTTTCATGCAAGCATACAAATGTTTAGACGAACATATAAAAGCTACACATGAAAATGCAATAAAGAAGCTGAGCAATGCCATTGTTGAGGAGACTTGACTCCGTCTGGACCTGTTGATCTTGAATACTTTCAGCAGTCAGCAGCTTTTCCTTGATGATATTTGTAGTCTTCAATCGAATGACCATGTGTCAGCACCATACTTCATTCTCAATTATTCTGACCTGAAGCTTCCGACATTCAAACATTGACACAAGACGTCTAAAGAGAAGAGTGACACTGTGATGAAATTGCCACATAAGTTTGACACCTAAGGTTGCTCGGAAAGACCTGACGATCTTCTGCCTACGTATCTCCATTGACCAAAGGCCAATGAAGAATCAGAGCGACGTAGTTCCCCTTAATAGGGATCAAAGTGATGTACATAGCCGCTCTTCAGAATCAAACTGAGAATCACCTTCACATATATCTTTGATAAACTCTTCCATAACATGAGTTGACGAACCCACATGACCAAACGGAGACTTGTTAACTTGAATGCCTTGAGGCGTCACTAAAATCAACCCAGACTCAATCAAATCTTGAACCTTATCCCTGAGAGGCTTGCATTCTTCAGCTGAATGTCCTGGTGCGTTGCCATGGAATCCACATTGAACATTTGGATCAAAACTTGGTGGATATGGAGAAGGCACTGGACCCGGTTTCTTCGGCACTATCAATCCACTATCGATCAGGCATGGGAGTATCTGACTGTATGGTACTGGCAACTGATCGAAATACCTTTTGGATCTCTTAGTGTAGTAACGACGCCTTTGCGGAGTACGCTGCGGTTGGCGTGGTATTTGTTGGTACTGAGAAGGTTCACTGTTAACTGAAATCTGACATACGGATTCAGAAGGTTGCTGACTCTGAGCAGCTGAAATGCATGGGTAATGTGGATAAGTCAATGGAGTTGAAGGATCTTCCCAGATTGCATCAATCACACCCTTTCCTTGGGAACTGATAACAGATTCATTCTCTTCAGCTGAGCTATCTGAAATGCCTTGGATCTTTCCCATCTTGATAAAACTCTCAATGCATTCTCCAACTATCACCAAGTCCGAGAAACTCGAAATTCCACTGCCACTCAACCTCTCCAAATACTGCCCCTGTAAGGTCTCTATGAAAAGATCAACCAACTCTCTATCTGATAGCGGGGGTTGCACTCGAGTAGCTACTTCTCTCCACCTCTGGGCATACTCTCTGAAAGATTCACCATCTCCCTGGGATAAAACTTGCAAATCCATGCGGCTAAGAGCCCTGTCAAGATTGTAGTCATACTGTTTCACAAATGCATTGGCTAGATCTGACCATGACTGAATACGACTGCTCTCTAACTGCATATACCAATTCGACGATGCCTCACTCAGGCTGTATTGGAAACAATGAATCATCAATTTGTCATTATGCTCATGTGAGGCCATCCTTCTGCAAAATCTTACCAAATGCTGTCTTGGACAACTATCCCCTTTGTACTTTTCAAACTTCGGTACTTTGAATTTTGGAGGTATTACCAGGTCGTGCACCAGACACATGCTTGCAGCACTTAAATCAATGACATTACGACTTTGAAGGGCTTTGATCTCTTCCTCCAACACACGGAATCTTTCCTCCCTCTCCACAATTCGTGGATCTGGGAGTCTCACCACAGGGATTGCCTCTTGAGGGTTTGGCATAGTGAAAGCAAAACTGTGATAATCAGCAGCATCAACAGAAGAAGAATGTCCACTTCGGGCGACCTGGCGCTCTTGAACATCTGGATTCCCAACAGGGGTCTGTACAGGCTGAGCTTGAGCGGAATTACAGTCATCCTGCCTTGCCAAAGTCATCATAGCTTCCAAAAGTTGGTCCCACTGATCTTTTGTCAACCCAACACTTACAGACTGGCTTTGCTCTCCAGGATCCATGATCTTCTCGAAAGTTGCTTCAAGTCTGATACGAGAACTAGAGTCTCAACTGTAGATGGTGAACAAAGAACGGATGAGCTCTGCCTGTGAAACAGAAATGCAATGCAAATGATATGAGATGCCATGTTCAGTTACTTCCAAAGAATCTATCTGCTTCGATCCACATTTTGATAAAATCCAACAACATAATTCAGATACGAGATCCTCGGAAATAACTGAACATGTATGCTAGAATGCTATGATGGCATGTATGCAACTGTCAAGTGATTGAGAACTGGTGTCTGTCTGGATACAGAACACTGAGCACAAGGGCCCTCCGAATACTGGCAAACCAAAAGTCCACTGAGTCACACTCTCTGATATCACAACTCTCTGATAGAAGTCTCAGAACCACAATATCAAAAATACCAGAACAAGAACTCCAGAAGACCAGAACTCCAGAACCATAGGACCATAGAACCAACGATCACAATCATAGGACCACAGATCATAACAAGGACCACTGAATAGATGAGTGTATGTTGAGGTCATGGGTTCCTGCAAACCTGTAAACCCCTCCCAATCTCACTGGTAGGCTCCGGGTCAGACATCACGGACTCTCAAAGCCGAATAGCAATAATACTTTCACCATTTCCGAGAAATGGCTCATGACCAAATCAGGGAATCGGTTAGGCATTATGTACTACGCAGGGAAGCCTCAGCTGAGTCCGGGAAAAACAAGCATCCCTTATAAGTTCCCAGCTTCAAGCGCTGAAATCGAGAAACAATAGTACATTCATCCCGAAGGATACAGTACTAATGTCATACGACCAGATGCTTTGACTGAGTTCCTATAAGAGAACCAAGCCATCCTATGCGAGTCCCCAGTGGACCCTCGGTTGCGAATGGGTTTGCCACAAAATGTGGTCTGCCACTGCCACCACTGGAGAGGGTTGTTTCCACAAAGGTTCTCAATGATCGGTCCCCAGATGCACATAACTATCAAGGTCCTATCCCGAAGTGGAGGAAATCCCCACACAAGATATTTCCAAGACAGTCGCAATCTGGGCGTGAAACACATCGCCACTCATCATGCCACATGCGAGTACAATATGTCCACTTTAATCCTAGGGTGCACTCAAGCCGGGTACTTGGCTTATCTCTCAGAAACAGTATCACCCATCCCACCAAACAGAAAACCAGTCCAGACAGTCCAGTATGATATATATGATGCGGAAAATAAATACTGAAAACTGTAAATAAAGCTGTAAAATAAAGCTGTAAATAAAGCAGTAAACAAACAACAATACAATACAACAGGCCACATCAAACAAGCATCACCCAACGAAACAGAAACAAACAAGCGCTAGGAGAGACTCACAAGGGAACCAGAGATCATCTGGGGTTCGGTCCCCAGCAGAGTCCCCAGCTGTCGCTCCCGGGATTTTCATCCTAGTACAAACGCGAAAGTGGCGCAGAAAGGTTAGAGTCGCCAGCCAGACATTTTTATCCCGAAAGAATGGGAAAGGTAATGTTGCACAAACCTGAGGAAGAAGGAAAGGACAAGGTCCTGCGAACCAAAGAGACTGAGCTCGGGAGTCGGTTACGACCTGGGAAGGTATTAGCACCCCAAATCGTCCGCCGTACCCGACGGGATCCACGCTTGCAAAAGAAATTGTTTCAAAGGGTGAGGGTATGAAAGATGCAGCAAAAGAAATGAGAATGAACTGGAAAAAGAACTGAAATAAGAAACAAACAGAAAAATGTAGGGAAAATAAAGATTGTGCTCGAACGGGCCCTACCCCGCTGCCTACGTACCTCATCAGGATAATGAGGATCAGAGACGCCGTAGTTCCCCTAACTAGGGGTAGAAAAGAAATTGCTTGTGAATTAAGGCTTGAACTTCCTATGTCATTGCTCAGGTGTTGCAGGCTCGGACGACGAGTGCGTAACCGTCTTGCAAAGTGACAAGTAGGAGCAAGTTCGCGGACGGAGCGAATGAGGTGAGAAAAGAATTCCCGAAGGAAAGACGCTTATTGTTTGTTTGAGATTTTTATGAAGCTTTTATTTGTGAAGGTTTGCATAGGTAAGTGTACCTAAGTCTTACTCAATGGGATGTGTACATCTCACATCATCCCGAAATGGAATGCGCAAGAGGCACACCTATCTATGGAGGAAATCCCCAAAGCTAGTCCCATAAGTGAAGGCTTAAGCACACTGGCCTATTGCCATTCTTAAGTGTTTTTGTGGTTTTTTTGGTTAAGAAGTGTTTTTTAGCTTTTCTTTGTGAGGTACTCATGCTAAGACCTATCCACCACGAGTGATGACTCACACCTCGCCCCGAAATGGAACGCATGTGAGCATCTCATAGCAAAGTCTCATGTCACATGAAAGTACTCAACCTTTATTAGATGAATTAGAATTAAGTTTGAAGATGAGAAGAGAGAGCACCAAAGGATCTCAAAGTTAAAATTCTAAAGGGGGACTAAAATAATCCTAAGTATTCACATGCATGGATATCCTAAGGGTTAGTGAGGTTTCTATCCTAATGAAGAAGGAAGAAGAAGATAGAAGAAGGGATAAGAAAGGCCTAGGCCCAACAAAAGAGAGTTAGCTCACATAAACATAAAAGGAAGAGATAAGAATTAGAGATGTGGAACTCAATTCCCACATCTCACACTTACCATAGCCCCTGCAAGGTTAGTATGCACAAGTGAACAAAAATGAACAAATTAACATAACATCATCCAACAATCAGAAGTGAAATGAAGTAAACAAATGCTTAATGCTAATTCAACTCAAAGAAATAAAGATGAGAAGCTTATGACCTAAAATGAGGCAACATGGATACATATGGAAACAAATGCACACTTAAGAAAAACATAATACAAAACACACCATATACAAGCACAAAGTTCAAAACCAGAATCAAAACGATATGAAGAATGGCCTAAGAGGCCAGCAAGATGAAGAGAGAAGTCACACAATACCAAACAATATCAAAATAGAAGCCATGGAACCAAAAGATGGAATTTAAACACTTAAAGAAACAAATGACTCGAATATGAAGCAAACTCAAAAATTCAGAAGAACCAAGACCCATCCTAGGACCAGGAAGGTACCCATACCCCAAAGGAACCCCAAACAAGAAGAAGAAGTTGGCACAAGTGCCCTTCTAAGCTTATAAGAGATCTAACAAACCAAAAGAAGCAAAATGGGACAAGGTGAGAACAAAAATCCACAAATAATCAACCAGCCATCTAAAAATTCTACAACTGAAACCAAATGATCATGAAACACATTATATCAACTTACCAAAAGGATTTACAAAAATTCAGAAAGGAACTAGGTCAAATAGAGGCAATTTCACAAGCTAGGACAGAAAACTTACATCACAAGATATCATATCAAAACCCAATAAATAATTCCTAAAAATTCTGAAAAAAATCACATGAAAACTAGAAGATCTTAGGAACACAATGCAAAAAGAATGGGATCAAAAATCCAAATATTGAAGTCTATAGAAAATAAACAAGACAGACTGGTCAAGAAATAAAGCAAATAAAGCTATGTACATTGGTGATTTAATTTTGGCACGTGTATCAATGAAAAAAAATAAAATAAAAATGTGACAAAATTTTAGAGACATAAAGGAACATCTATGATTTATTTGAGAATTTTTGGATGATTTATTCTATTTTTAATGGATTAAAAGCAAACTGAATAAAAAAGAAATTAAATGAAGAAAAGAGAATTAAAAGAAATGAGAGGGAGGTGTATGTATTATGGACTGAAAGTGAATTCGAATGGGCCAGGCAGGGTAGGGGGTGCGAAAATCATTCTGGTATGGGCCCAGGTCTGAACACACAAAACAATTCCTTAAACTTCTCTTATTCCTTAAACCATTACCATTATGCTAATTAAACCTAATATTAAATTCCTAACAATTATTAAACTAATCTCTATCTTTTCCTATTTTCTAAACCTCATTATTCTAAACATTATCAACTAACTAAACTCTTTCTATTTCCTAAACAATTTTATTCTAATTAATCTCAACTAATTAAATTCCTTTTATTTTCTAACAATTATACTAACTAATCTCAACTAATTAAAATCTTTTTATTTTCTAACAATTATACTAACTAATCTCAACTAATTAAAATCTTTTTATTTTCTAACAATTATACTAACTAATCTCAACTAATTAAAATCTTTTTATTTCCTAACAATTATACTAACTAATCTCCATTATATTTTCTAAACAATTTTTCTAAACAACATTATATACTAAATTCCATTATATTTTCTAAACAATTTTTCTAAACAAATATCAACTAATTAACTCTTTCTATTTTCTAAACCATGATTAAACTAAACATATTATATTTTCTAACAATTAACTAATTAAACTCTATTATATTAATCCTAAACAAATTTCTAAACATTACTCAAAGAGACAAACACACAGCAAACCCTAAAGATCTTCCTCCTTCCTCTTCCTCTCACAAACACATTCCCTTTTCTTAACCCTAAGAGGCCCGCCGCCGTATTCATCACCTTCTTCCGCCCTTCCTCCATACCTTGCCGTCGCCATCTCCACCCTCGCAACAAACCTCTCTCTCTCCGTCAACGATCTCTCAACCTAGCCACCGTTCATTCCGTCTTCTTCCCCTTTCAAATCCCGCCATCACCCTCTTGCTCTCTGTGACCTAGATTCGCCGACACACCTTCATCTCCTCTCGTCGGCCATCACTTTTCACCCTTCTCGCCGCACCGCTCATCACCTTTACCCTCATAAAAGAAACCACGCCGTGAATCGTTATTTTCCTCCAACCATCAATGTTCAACGCCTACACCTGGTCTTTCTTCCATTCTAAAAAATGAAAAACAAGGACGCCACTTCTACAAACCTTACTCTATCCGGATCGAAAACAAAACGGGGACAAATCCAAAATGCCACCGCGAAAAAATCGACATGAACACAACCACAACAGATCACAGCATAACACTTACAAGTTTGGAATCTCATACCTGTGAGTTAAAGACTACGACACCGCAGGTGAATCCTTCGAACACGTTCCCGATCTGCTTATTTCGTGTTTTCCGATTGAGGCAAGCGTGATGACGAATCTGTTGCGATGGCGATGTGATGAAGAATGCTGATGTGCTACGGTTGAAGGGAGACAGTGCTGATGTTGCTTCAACACCACCTCGACGTTGACGACGAATCCGCTTCTGATGCCGTTGGTAAAAATACTGAAAACTCAGGCCTCGTTTGGCATAGGGGAGCAATGAATCCGGCTCTTGGTTGCTCGATTGAAAGATTAATTGTGGTGGTCATTGAAGGATGCGTCCTTGCGTTGATGAAGATGAGTACGAATTCAGCTACAGCTTAACGACGATAAAGCCGATTTAATTCAGGTGTGCACACGAACACGCTTCCGTCGAATTTTATTTGCTAATTCTTCTGCGAAAACCTTCTGAATTTTGATTTGAATTATGTCGGTGCAAGTGGTGAAGAGAGGATGATTCAGTTGTTGCTTTTTTTGATTTCTTTGCAGATTTGTGCTTGAAGAAAATGATGAGATGATGACGACTTTGATTCTGCAGTAATAAGAATGATGTGGATCTAGCGGTTGTGAGGAGTGGATCGACGACGAACGTTCTTCAACTCCGTTGCAGTTTGATCGTACACTCTATTTGCTCGTCGGCCTCAGAAACAATGAAGATTGGAGCGATTTGATACTCTTTCCTGTTACTCCTCTTGACTGAATTTCGGTTATCCCCATGACATCACCTATGAGGCCATTGAAGAGTGATGAATATCTCACTGATTGCTGCAGAATGGTGATGATTACCTTCGGATGAAGAAGAATGAGTCCCCTTTTTTTTTGTTGATGATGAAGAGCGTGATCCAATTCTAAAATTCTGTTATGCTCTTTTTTTTATTATTTTTCTTTTTATCTCCTTCTGTTATCATTTGAGTAAAGATCCTCATAACAAACTTTTTCTTTTTTACTTTAATTCTGTTATTTCCCTTATTTTTCTTTTGCTGTGAATTTTGTGTGTTGCATTTTGAAGCATGGCATATGTGTTGTTTGCGTGATGCTAGCTGATGAAATTGGGCTGAAAAAGTGAGTGAAGGAACAGTCATGTGGTAGTCCTATTGTTGGTCTTGGACTTGGAAGAAAAAAAGTATAATTGGGTTTAAAAATGATGGGAAAAAAAAAGACACTAAAGGATTAATATGGATATGTATATCAGAATAGAAAACATGACAAAGATAGAAAAGGTGATGTATATAGAAATTCTTAAAATATAATAAAAAAAGAGATCAATGAAGTTGAATAAAAAATACAATGTGGACTATGACTCATGATTAAAACAAAACTAGAAAAATGGATATGATTTAGAAATGAATGTAAAAAAGAAGGAAGGGAAAAAAATGGGAATGAATTATAATTGGTTTAATGGATAATTGGACAAAATGGTTTAGAAACGGATATGGAATTTGATATTTTGTGGAACGGACCAATTACCACCAACGTGCACATAGCCACGAACTATCAATTCATCAATTCACTCAACCAATCTCGCATCGCTTCCACAGAAACCAACGACCTTTCTGGATAAATCAACCTCTCACATCTGAACATATAATCGTAACTAGCATGAATCTTTGAATCCAAAACCATCTCATGAACCATTTTCTGGCAAGCTGATGGCCTCTGCACACAACACGACCCGACTTTGAAACACGTTGCCTGAGAAATAACCACCTACGCAGATGACTTGCAAATGAAGCAGTCTTTTGATAGTTTGACCAATATTAGGTCAAACATCCATCTGACTCGGATCACGAACTGAATAGCCACCCTGAACTGAAATCACTGCCATGATCCATGCTATGTTTCAATGATGTATATTATGCTTCATTTTTCTATGATAATGATGCAGTGCGAAATATGAAAATGATATGCTAAATGCTATGAAAAGAGAGGGCAAATTTGGGGTGTTACAGATATTTCCCACAGCTAGTAATGATGTCCTTTTCTTTGGTGCTCTGAGTGCACCATCTGATGTCTTCTGATGTCAAGGAAATAAATCTCTTAGCCCAGTTCTTTTGCTGATGGGGGTTCAAGAAAGTATCTGACTTTGGCAAATGTCTTAGCAACCAGGAGTAATAAAGGGAGCATAGCATGTGACCAGTCTTCCTCTTTGCTTCTCATTCCTCTGGTGTACTGAATAATAGAAGTCTCCAAGCAAGGTAGGAACTGGGTTCCTCAGTAAGAACAGGTGAATGGCATTCTTGCTCCCAAACTTTGGCTCATCTGCAAACAAGATAACCCCATATATACTGAGGGCTAGAAGTGCACAGACAGCCTTCCATTCCCCTATTGCAGCATGCAGGGTAGCCTGGGAGATCAAGAAGTCTAGGTGAAGGCCTGGGACTCCAGCCTTGGTTGACATGTTCTGATCAATGAGGGCAGGCTCCAAATGCAATGCCCTGGCTATGTCTTCATTTCTGGGAGCAACCATCTCAGGGTTGAAAGGAATCCCTCTCTTGATAGGAACTCCTAACAACATGGAAAATTCTTCTAATAGAGGTCCCAACTGGAAATCAGGAAAAGTGAAACATCTGAGTGGAGGATCATAAAACTGCAAGCAAGTATGGATCATGCTCCTCTGAGATGCATCCAGATCCATAACCATGTCCAATATGCATCCATAATGTTATCTGAATAGTGGGACATGATCAGGAGTAATGAGGGACTGGATCTGCCTGATGCCAGTTAGGGTGGGCTCAAAGAAGTGGTAAGTGATGTTGCTCTTTCTTGAAATGTCCATACTGATAATGGGTGCTGGTGAAGATGCTGAGATAAACCCCAATGAAGATAACTGCTAAAGACTGGAGAAGATAACTGGAGGGGGTCTCTGGTGAAGACAAACTGATGAAAGTGCTGGAGAAGATAACTGGAGAAGTCTGAGTAGCAGAAGGGGTCAAAACCAAACCAAATACAATAAGATGGATACCCTGTAAAACAAATAGGCAAATTTTAAATGATGCAAAAATGATGTATGCAAAATGATATGCAAAGGGTTTGTGATCAAGAGCTGGATCTGGTATCTGCATTGATAAGGTCCATGTATTCATAAGTCCGGATGGAGGTTCAGAAAACCAGTAACCAGGTGGAGAACTCAAATAAAGAGTCACAAGTCCGGGGTAATCACAAGACCTGTCCAAACAATACAACCTTAACAAATCTAGTAACAAGGTATGATGGAGCCAAGGGTTCCTGCAAACCTGTAAACATCCCAACCCTCTCACATGTAATGTTCTAGAACAAGGATCCTAAGACTTGGATCAGTTATGAGAAGTGTAAGCACTTCTAACCCGGAGGTACAATGTTTATAATAACCATAAAAGATCCTCCTCTAATTCACCTCAGATGCTGAAGGTCATAAAAAGGTCATCCATACTTAGCATGCTTCCCAGATAACCCTAGTACTACAGGAAATATGTAGCACAGAGTTCTCCAAAAGAAACCCATGTCTGAACCGTGTTTCATATTCCCGCACCAAACCGAAATGGAATGGGAAAGAATATGAAGCCACTCTAGCCTATGTGTCACTCAGGTCCTAGGTATAGGACCTTACTCACTCAATGATCCCCACCCACCAAGGAAAACACAGATCCAACACATGATAATGACAGTATGAAATGCATAAAACTGTAAATGAAAGCAGTAAATAAAGTTGTACAGAAAGCAATAAATAAAGCAAATAAATAAACACAAGTAGCACATAACACCCCCGTAAACACAAATCAAACAAGCGCTAGGAGGAACCCATAAAAAGAACCAGAAGCTTTGGTTGCAGTATAAGGGTCCCCAGCAGAGTCGCCAAGTTGTCGCTCCCCCGAAAAGACACCTGGTCAGATAGGGTACAGACGCGAACGGTCGGCGAGAGGAGAAATGAAAATGAAGATGAATAGAGTCGCCAGCTAGGCATTTTTATCCCGAAGGAAAGGTAATGCTGCATAAACCTGGAAAGATATGGATAATACAATTGCGAACCAGAGAAACTGAGAAAGGGGGTTGGTTACAACCCGGGAAGGTATTAGCACCCAGATTGTCCGTCGTGCTCGACGGGATCCACGCTTGAAAGATTTTGTTTAAAGGGGTAGTGTCTAGGCTATCTGCGTGCAAAAGCTGGAAAAGAACTTATAAGTGTAAGTGCAAGAAAGTGAAGTGAGGTGCTCAAGAATGAGGCTTAAAGGATAATGCTGGAAGAGGGGGGAAGACACAGAGAATTTTGTTCGAAAACAGTTAAGTTATGCCTATGTATCCTCTCGTGCAATGAGGAAGTCAGAACACCGTAGTTCGACTCAAAGAGACTGAAAAAAAAATTGACTGATGAACTGCTTGCTTGTCTATGCTCAAGTGTATGACTCGTCTTGCTCGAGTGCTAACTGTCTTGCATTAGACGGAAGAAGCAAGTTCTCCTTTGTGAGTGAAAATGATGAGAAAAGAATCCCGGAGGAGACGATTATTGTTTGTTTTTGTATTTTCAATATTTTATTGTTTTTGTGTTTGTCATAAGTTAATGAGCTTAAGCCTAAACCAAGGGTTAGTAAACTCATCATATCCTCCCTTTGATTAGGGATAATGAGAATACCTTAAGTATGAGATAAACACCTCAACTTAATTACCATGATGATGTAGGATTAAGATCATTAACCTACTTGTGATTATTTAGATGTTTTTTTAAAGTTTTTTTTTAGTGTTAAGTAATGAGTTTAAGCCATAATCAAGGATTAGTGGACTCATTACACCATCCTAATATAAGGATAATAGATGAGAACACTTAAGCTGAGGAAGATACCTCAACTTAATCCATGATTAGGGATTAACCTCATGACAAAACAAGCCTTTATTAAAATGAATTTTAATTAAGGGTGAGATTAAGAAATAAGTTTTATGATTTGTAAGACAACTTGAGGGGGACTTGTCCATTAACCCTAGGGTTAGTCCTTCTTAACCAATAGAGGAAGAATTAGAACCCTAATGCAAGGCCCAAGTTACAAGTTAATGTCTTAGTAATTATTAAGATGGATTGATTAAGAGGTTTAAACAAATTAAGGGTTTAACACTTAAGATTAAAGTTACACACTCCATCCTAAGAGAAGGATGCAGGCATAACCCTAATCACAAAGTCTTAAAGCCTTAAAGGTTTAGTCTCTAATGATGAGATGAGAAGAGAGACACAAAGAAGACACAAAGGTAAAAGCTAAAGGGGGACTAATCAAACCCTAATTATTATCATGTTTGGATGTTCCTATGGTTTGTAAGGCTTGAGAAATATCTTCAAAGAAGCCACCAATGGAAGAAGCAGATGAGAGGAGGAGAAGCAGAAGAAACAAGTTACTTAGTTCACTGAAGAATATAAGTAACTTGGGGAAAGAAAGTGAATGATGAACATGAATGAGCAAGCTCACTCTAAGTCAAAAGGAAATGCAGAAATGATGCATATGAAGAATGAGAAGAGAAATGAGAAGTGAAGGCAAAATCACTTCTCAAATTAGTTACCACCTGAAAATGTTAGCATAAGGAAAGAAATGAAATGAAAATGAAACATATGCAAAGGTAAAAACCAAAACAAGAAGCAAACACATGATGCAAATGATGCTATGAGATGATGCAAAGTCATACCAAGTGCTATGAATGTTCATACAAGAGATAGAATGCAAATGAAGCATGTAGGAAGCATGAAAACACATGGATGTTTATGAAATGAAATGGATGCAAAGCATAGCAAATGTATGAATAAATGACCAAGAAATGTTCAAGAAATGTCTTAAGATGTATAAGATGGCATACAAGTGCTTAGAATGTCATGGCAAGTTCACATGTTCATGCAATGCAATGTAAGATGCAAGTATGAATGCAAGATTAGGGTTACATGAAAGGATGAGATGCAAATGTCAAAAACAGAAGCAAATCACATGATAACAATTTTCAAATGAACTCAAAGAAATCCTAACCCCATATGATATCACACCCCAAAGGAGAAGGTCTAACTCTTAACCTAAAGAAAGTTGTGATTTTTCTAAGTTAACTAGGGTTTTTGGGTACCTTAAGAGGGAAAATGCAAATCAAATTGAAAATGAAAGATAAATTCATGACAAAAATATCCAAGGAACTACATGCTATATGGAAAACAATGAAAAAAGAACCATTGTCAAACCCTTCATGGTTAGGCAGAAAAGAATTTTCAAAGTTAGGGTTCTAAAAAAGGCATTTTATGAACCCTAAATTCAAGAAAAATGTCAAGATTGGATCAAAGCCAAAAAGAAATTTGTATGAATGGTTTGACAATGTTTCTAAATGTCCTAAGATGGAATGTGAATTATTTTGGAATTTTTAGAAACCTAAATGGTATTTTAATTAATTAATCTCCATTAATTAGTTAAAATAAACATTTAAATATTTTTAAAATGATTTAAAAATGCAAAAAATAAAAATAAAAATGTTTTTGGGTGAAGAAAACTATTTGGAATTAAAATGCAGAAGGAAATTTTTTAAGGATTTTTCTAAATATTTTAAATAAAATGGTAAAGAAAAATGCATTTAAATGAAATGAAAATGAAAATAAGTGAAGTCAACTGATCCAATGGCTGAGGTTTAAACCTGGTTTGACTGCGCGCGCAGATGAGTGAGTGAGATTGAATCTGGCTTAATTAACTAATTAACCAAATTAATTAATAATTAAACTTAAGTGAAGTGATCTGAGCCTTTCATGCGCGCGGGAACCTAAATCCAAGGGCTGACATTTAAACCTGGCTGATTAACCCTAATTATTTTCAGGTGACCGGAGCTAGCTCCGGTCATCTTCTCCGGCAGGACCCTCAACCCAACTTCTTCCCTAGGCCATTTCCAGAGCTCTAAAGCTCCAGATCACTTCCCCACACCTCCCTAAACATGAATCAAGCATCAAAACACATTTCTCATTCATCATTTTCAAGATACGAAGAAAATCATAAAATTGGCAAAACTTTCAGACAGTCATGAAATCCTTAATACGCAACCATTTTCAAAACTAAAAACATCAGCATGATCAGCACATCACATAGATTCATTTAGGAACTTAAAATTTCATTTCTGGTAAAAAAGTTCTTGAGGTTACCTGAGCTTGAGCTTTCTCAGTTTGGAGCTTTTGGACCTCTTCTCTTGTGCAAATCTACTCCTCTTGACCCCCTGATGAAGTTGCAATGCTTTGAAGGAGCTTAGAATGGTTGTATTGAGTGGTTTCACTTCAACTGGCCTGAAATCGTGTTTGTGTTTGGCTGGCTTTCAGGGCTTGGTAATGGTTGGGAAATGCTCTAATGGTGATGGTGAGTTGAATGATGAAGTTTGTTTGGAGTTTGAGTGGCTGGACAGAGAGTTTCGAAAGTTTGAAGCTTGAAGGTGATTTTGAGAAACTTGGCTTATGGGATGATCTGAGCTTTTGTGTGTTATGGATTGGCTTGCTTTTGGTTCACATAACATAACCCTATTGGCCAGAGAGTGGTTGTGGCTGCAGCTGATTGGTATGGGTCATTTTGCAAAAAGTCAACAAATAGTGTACTTGAGGTATGGGCTCATGTTGCAGCTGTTTTAGGGCATGTCCTTGTTCAGCATTGATCAAGGAGAGCCATGGAAAATGTTTTGGGGTGATGCAGCAAGTGTATGAAAAGATTCATGCCCTTTTGCAAATTTGAAGAATTTTGGCCCCTTTTGAATTACTTGAAGTTCAAGGCATGAAATAGAATGATTCTTTGGGCAATTTTGGTCACAATTCAAGTGTGCATATTATTCAAGAGATCATTTGGAAGAAATTAAAGAGGATTGGTGTCAATTCATTATGGAGCTTGGAGTGTTATAAGGTATATTGTACTCTTACTTTAATTGATGATAATTTTGAGTATGTGTAACTTTGTAACTATAGATATATTGTTTATGTCTTGTTTTAATTGAATTACAATCTTTTTGTGTTGTTTCAGGTTATTGTTCGCTGGTGTTTTTGGCGAACAACCTTTGGTTTACCAATTCCTTGGAAAAGGGTTACTTGCAGGACCAACCACACAAGTCCTAGGACACATGTGCTAAATTCTTAGGACTAATTCCTTAATGTATAAGTCTTATTAGTTTTCTTGTATGTTTTTTCGAAATATTTCTAACGAAGTTGTTCTTATTTATGTTGAAATGTAGATGCGTTTGTACAATGAACTAGAAAAAAGACTTAAAGTTTGCATTTAAAGGATTTTCTGGAATATAAACTTGCTTAAAAGTAAATTTCTTGAGAAATAAGTAAAAGCATAAACTTGAACAAGGAATGAAGGATAAATCTAAATTTTATAACTGAAAGATAAATGGTGTTTACACGTACATTTTCCAGACAATTCTCCTTTCTCTTACACACGAGTATTAGAGTAATCTTCACAAAAATGTTGTACAAAATTTCACACACTTTACACAAAGAAAACTATCCTATTTATATACAAATAAAATAATCGTCGAATAACGGTCAATTCCTAAGAATTCGCCACTCTGCGCTCTGCATGTTATTAATCTCTAAGACTCCTCCACATATCTTCTACCAAGCGAGGCTGTTAACAACTGCCCTTTAACTGGTGAAACGGCGTGTCTTCTTGTCATGTCGAATAAATTTGAAATTCAAATAGTCCTAGCGTCTTCTTCGTCAAATCCTTGCCTTCACATCTCTCGTCAAAAACACGAGAGGACTTCTTAGTAGTGATGTGAATAACTTTCCAACTGGCAACTTGTAAACACCACAAATTTGCCCTCACCCATTCACACCATGGCTTGTGATCATTTCATATACATGAGTTCAATCATAGCATCTCATATCACATTTTTAATACATTGCATTGGTTCAAAGTCATCTGCATCTAGGGTTTGTGATCTGAGCAATCCAAGAGCCTCCTGAGCCACTCCAAAGGCCATCATTCACTTCAAAGGGGTCCATGTGTGTTCAAGTATCATATTATATCCTCCCAAAGTCAAGATTTCAAAAGAATCACTAGAACTGAGGTTTGCATGGAAGCAGAGCCAGGCTAGACTGCACAGTTGACCTAAAATTAGGGTTTTGGTTTCAGAGGCCATAACTCCAAATTTTTTGGTCATTCTTGTTTCCATTGGTCTCTATATGGTATAGGGAGTATGCATATCAATTTTCATGAAGAAATTCCATGGGGAAGTCATCTGATCAAGAGTTGACTTTTCAGACAAGTCAGTGCAAAATCAGGGCGTCTGAGGCCCCCAATGACCCAACCAATGGGTGATCTTCATCATTTTGAGTTTATATGATCTTTATTTGATCATAGAAGAAGGTTGAAGTTCACAAAAATCAAGAATTTGGAGTTTTTTGCAAGTGTTGACTTTTTGGGCATAGTTGACTTTTCAAGAATGCTTCATTTTAGGTCACTTTTCAAGCCTTGATTCTTGATCCAAAAATGCTTCAAATGGAAAAACTTTGGTCATGAAAGTTGTAGAATACATCTTTCCCTTTTCAAAAAGTACAAGAACATGATCTAATTCTTCTTGGATCAAAAGTTATGGTGTGACAAAGTTGGCAAAAATCATTGATTTTCAAGACATGCTTCAAATGTGAATTTTGCAAAATCAAGAACCAAGGCTTTTTGTAGCTTCTAATTCACATCAAACCATGACACAAACATTCCATATGTCCCAAAAATCAGAATTGAACCAAATATCACATGTTCATGGTTCATGTAACAAGACTTTTCTCATGAATTTCCAAAAAGTAACAACTTGCAAAACTCATGATCACTCTTCACCAACTAGTTGCATTGGCTGCTGAACCTTCCTAGCATCACACACACATCATGCTACGCAGCCCATGCTTCTTGTACCAAGCTATAGCTCAAGCCATGCCTTCCTTACACAAAGTGGACTTTTGTTGCAAAAGCAAACTTACCAATCAATAGGGGCCAGGTCACATCATCTGACCTATGGGATTAAAATATACTATCCTTTGGCAAGACAAACATATGAAGACGCAAGGCTGAAACTCTTCACAAAAACACCTCATTTTGCAAAACTCTTCGAATCTGCCTCCACAAACTCCAATTATCAAAACCATTTTCACCAATCATCTCACCATGTTTCATTGAGTAGAAACCAACAAGATTCAAGCCTGAAACCCTCATGAATTGAGCTTCACCATTTCTCATCCTCAAAACCATAACTCTTCGAATCCCTTTATCCAGCCATCAAACACATCATTTTCCTTCACCAACAAGTCAAACACATCACAAGGAGTCAAAACCACTCTTCACATTGACCTGAAACAGCCTATACACAAACTGCATTTTCTGCTACACCAGAAATGGATTGCTCAAGGCAGCTTGTCTAAGCTCATTTCAAGCCTTCCATTAGCTCCAGGAGAGTCAAGGGAGTCCATTTGCACGCAAAGGAAGCTCTGGAAGCTCAGTTTTGAAGCTTTCCAGCTCAGGTATGAACATGAACACTTTCTCCCAAAGCTTGCATTTTAAGTCATAATATAATTATTCATGTCTTGTTGGTCATGGGGTTGGTTTCAGAATCAAAAATAAGGGAGAAATGAGTTTGTATGATCCCTCTGAAATTTTGCCCGTGGATTTTATTTTCTTCGATTTGTATGATTCTTGGGGTTTAAATGTTATTTGAGGGTGGATTCATGACCTAGGTTGTTAGAGGATCACTTAGGTGTGTTTAATTTGTGAAGTAGGTGCCTGAATCATGTTTTAGGGTTTTTGAGGTGCCGGAGAAGATGACCGGAGCTTCCCTCCGGTCACCTGAATGTGTTTAACCCTAACCTCAGGTCATTAAGTGCCATTTGAATGTGGGGCGTCAGATTGGTTGACCCAGTTGACTTCGCGCGCATGTGAAGGGCCCAGATCCTCTTGCTTTGCCCTAATCCATTTGTTTAGATTAATTAATTCATAATTAAATTAATATAATCAGATGCAATCCCATCCGTCCAGATGCGCGCTGGTCAACCCTTTCAAACTTAGAATGAATCCCAGCCTTTCCTTCTGTTTACTTTCTTTTAATTTCATTTTTATTTCATTTCTTTTCATTTTACTTGCATATTTAATTTAAAATAGTAAAAAATGTCTAAAAATTATGAAACTTTTTCTTGAGAGTTTTATTAATTTTCAGGACACAAAAATATTTTTATTTTCATTTTTAGCATTTTAAGAGTATTTTTAAATATTTAAAAGTTTATTTCTAATTGATTAATGAGAATTAATTTATTAAAAATACTTTTAAGTATCTAAAAATCACCAAAAAATTCATGAAATGTTCTAAGACATTTAAGAACATTGTCCAACCTTCAAACCAAATTCCTTTTTGGATCTTGATGCATTTTGAGAATTTTTCTTTGAATTAAAATCATTTTTGTGCATTATTTTAATCCTAAGTTCAAAAAATCATTTCTGCCTATCCATGAAGAGTTGGACATTGATTCTTTTTGCATTGCATTGTATTTAGCATGAAGTTTGTAAGATTAAATTGGCATGATTTGATCTTTCATTTCCAATTTGTTTGGCATTTCTTTTGTTTAGAAACCCTAAAAACCCTAATAACTTGTAAAAATCATAACTTGAAATTGGTTAAGAGTTGAGACCTCTCCTTTGGGCATTGGTTTAGTATAGGATTAGGGGTCCTTTGTGTGGCATTTTCCATTTTTTATCTTAGGGTTTGCTTCTGTTTTTGGTTTTTGTTTGATGTATGATTCATAAACCCTAATTTGGGCTTCCATTTGCATCCATCTTGCATTCTCTAGCATAACATGACTTGCCATGACATTTTGTGCATCCACATGATTCATAATACATCTTAGGACATATTAGAATCATGTTTGATCATTGCATCCTTCATTTGCCATGTTATATGTCCATGGCATTTCATAGCTTTTCATGTACATCCATGGTTCAAAGCATGCTTCATCTGCATCCATTGCCTTGTATGATCATTCTCATGTCTTGCCTCATGTTTGAATCATCTCTTGGCATCATTAAAATCATGTAAATGCTTCTGACTTTGGTTTGCATCATGACATTTCATCTCATTTGCATTGCATTTCATTTCTTTTGGCTAACTTTTCAGGTGGTAAGTTGTTTTGAGAAGTGAATTTGCCTTCACTTCTCACAATCTCTTCTCATCTCTCTTGCATCTTTGCTGCATTTTATCTTGTGTATTGGATTGAGCTTGCTCATTCATGCTCTCTCTTTACTTTCTTTCTTCAAGCAACTTGTCTTCTTAAGTGAAGCAAGTTGTTTTGCTTCTCTTTGCTTCTTGCTCCTTTCATCTGCATCCTGGTGGTTCTCTTTGAAGATTGCTCTTGAAAACCTCACAAACCTTAGGAACAACCAGGCATGACAATGATTAGGGTTTTGATTAGTCTCCCCTCTTAGTTTTACCTTTGTGTCTCTTTTGAGTCTTCTCTTCTCACCTCATAATCAGGGACTAAACCCTAAAGGCTTTAAGGCTTTGTGATTAAGCTTATGCCTGCATCCTTCTCTTAGGATGGAGTGTATAACTTTAATCCTAAGTGTTGAACCCTTAATGTGTTTAACTCCTTTAATCAATCCATTTAATAATCATCAAGACATCACACTTGTAACTTGGGCCTTGCATTAGGGTTCTAATTCTTCCTTAATTGGTTAAGAAGGACTAACCCTAGTGTTAATGGACAAGTCCCCCTCAAGTTGTCTTACAAACCCTAAAAAACACTTCATCATCATATCACTAAATAAAATCCACTTAATTAAAGGCTTTGTTTTGTCATGAGTTTAATCCCTAATCATGGATTAAGTTGAGGAGTTTTTCTCAGCTTAAACATTCTCATCTATTATCCTTCTATTAGGATGATGTAATGAGTCTGTTTAATCCTTGATTATGGATTAACCTCATTACTTAACACTAAACAAAAACAACAAAAACATCTAAATAATCACAAGTAGGTTAAGGATCTTAATCCTACATCATGGTGATTAAGTGTGAGAAGCTGACTTCACACTTAAAGGTATTCTCATTACCCCTAATCAGAGGGAAGATGTGATGAGTTTACTAAATCCATTGGTTTAGGCTTAAGCTCATTATCTTATGACAAACTTGCAAAAGCAATAAAAGACTGAAAACACAAAAACAAGCAATAATCGTCTCCTCCGGGATTCTTTTCTCATCATCTTCACTCACAAACGAGAACTCGCTTCTTCCGTCTAATGCAAGACAGTTTGCACCTGAGCCAGACAGGTCATAACACTTGAGCATAGACAAGTAAGCAGTTCACAAGTCAATTTATCTTTCAGTCTCTTTGGGTCGAACTACGGTGTTCTGACTTCCTCATTGCACGAGAGGATACGTAGGCATAACTTAACAGTTATCGAACAAAAGTCTCTGTATATTCCCCCTCTTTCTAGCCTCATTCTTTTAGCCTCATGATCTTGAGCATTTCACTCCTGTTCTTACACTGACACTTCACTTATATACTTCACTTTTCTCTTACACTGACACCTGTACATTTTGTTTTCCAGCTCTTTTACACACAAATTGCACTGACACTACCCCTTTAAAACACAAATCTTTCAAGCGTGGATCCCGTCGAGTACGGCGGACAATCTGGGTGCTAATACCTTCCCAGGTTGTAACCAACCCCCTTTCTCAGTCTCTCTGGTTCGCAACCGTCTTATCCATGTCTTTCTAGGTCTATGCAGCATTGCCTTTCCTCCGGGATAAAAATGCCTAGCTGGCGACTCTATTCATTCCCTGTGAGTTCACTCCTGTGTGTCCTCGCATCCCCCTTTCGCCGACCGTTCGCGTCTGTACCCCATTTGACCCGGCTTCATTTGGTGGGAGCGACAGCTTGGCGACTCTGCTGGGGAAACTTATATTGCAACCAGGGCTTCTGGTTCTTTTTGTGGGTTCCTCCTAGCGCTTGTTTGATTTGTGTTTACTGGGGTGTTATGTGCTTATTTGTGTTTGTATTTTTGTATTTATTTTTGCTTTATGTACATTTGCTTTACTGCTTTCTTTATTGCTTTCGTATATATCATACTGTCATGCTGCTGGCTGGATCTGGTCTTTGTTTTGGTGGGTGGGTGATTCAGTGAGAGTTAAGGTCCTATACCTGGGACCTGAGTGACACCTAGGCTAGAGTGAATCATATTCTTTCCCATTCCATTTCGGTCTGGTGCGGGAATATGAAACACGGTTCAGATATGGGTTTCTTCTTGAGAACTATGTGTTGCAGATTTCCTGCAATGCTAGGGCTATCTGGGAAGCCTGCTAAGTCTGGATGACCTTTAGTACTGACCTTCAGAAACTGAGGTGAATTAGAGGAGGAATTTTTTATGGTTATTGTAAACACTGTACCTCCGGGTTAGAAGTGTTTACACTTCTCATAACTGATCCAAGTCTGAGGATCCTTGTTTTAGAACACCACCTGTGAGGGGGATGGGCTGTTTACAGGTTTGCAGGTACCTTGACCTCAGAATACCTTTTTACTTTGATTTGATTAAGAATACTCCATATTGGGACAGTTCTTGTGATTCTAAAACCCTGGACATGTGACTCTTTATTTGAGTCCCCCTACCTTGGTTACTGGATTTGCAGACCTCCATCTGGAATTCTTGAATACACTTGGACCTATATCAGAGCATTTTGATCAGATCCAGCTCAGTCACAGACCCTTGCATTTCATTTGCATACATAATCATTGCATCATATTGACATTTGCTTATTTGTGTTTCAGGGTATCCATCTTCACTTTTGGCTAGTTTTGACCCCATCTTCAGTACTGACCTATCTTCACCAGCATCTGCTTCAGTTATCACCAGCATCAGCTAATCAGTGGCTCATTACTTCAGCATTATCATCAGCACCTGTCTCTACTCAGTCTTCAGCATCATGGCTCCTAAAAAGAGCAACATCACCTATCACTTCTTCCAGCCAGAGCTATCAGATATCAGGAGGATTCAGACCCTGATCACTCCAGATCACATACCATTGTTCAGGGAACACTACGGAGATATACTTGATATGGTTATGGATCTGGACCCTTCACAGAGGAGCCTCATTCACACTTGCATTCAGTTCTATGATTCCCCACTGAGATGTTTCACCTTTCAAGACTTTCAATTGGGCCCCTTATTGGAAGAGTACTCTTCATTAGTTGGTATGCCTATCAGGGGTGGAATCCCTTTCAACCCTGAGATGGTCTTTCCTGCTAATGGAGAAGTAGCAAAAGCTTTGCATCTGGAACCTGTTTTGATTGAGCAGCATATGACTTCTAAAGCTGGGATCCCTGGTTTCCATCTGGATTTCTTGATCTCTCAAGCTACCCTGAAAGCTTCTTTAGGAGAGTGGAAAGCTGTTTGTGCATTATTGGCCTTGAGTATATATGGAATTGTATTGTTTGCAGATGAGCCTCGATTCATTAGCAAGAATGCAATCCATCTGTTCATCTTGAAGAACCCAGTGCCCACTTTATTGGGGGATCTCTACTATTCAGTGCATCAGAGGAATGAAAAGCAGAGGGGAAGGTTAGTGAGGTGTTGTGCTCCATTGTTCCACACTTGGCTTCTCAAGCATCTACCCAGGACAGATGCATTTCTAAATCCTCATCAGTAGAGCAACTGGGCTAAGAGACTCACTGCTCTAACTTCAGCTGATATTAGATGATGCACTCAAAACACCAAGGGCAGGGATATCATCACCAGCTGTGGGCATTTTCCCAATGTGCCCCTAATAGGAGTTAAGGGTAGTATTAATTACAACCCTCTGCTGTTCAGAAGGCAACTGGGCTATGCACTGGTCCATACTCCTAAGGCACAAGACTTGGTGGAGACTCTTTATTGTGAGAACAAGATTAATTTGACTGTTGTTAGGCAGGCAGCCTGGGCCTGGGATAATGTTCAAACCAAGGGAATAACCATTCTGGGGAAGTGCAATAATGTGGCATCAGCATAATATTATGAGTGGTCTCGTGCCAGGGCTCAATTCTCTGGGATGCCCTTTACCATAGAAGACATGCCTGAGCCATCTTCAACATCACCACCTGCCACTGTCAGTTTGGAGGAGTTTGAGGGCTTGAAGGAAAGAAATGAGAAGCTAACCCAGGCCTTGCAGAAGACCCTCCGGGAGAGGAGTGAGGGTGTGAGGGAGATTGAGAGGTTGGAGAAGATGAGAGTAGAGCATTTGACTAAGATTGAGAAGTCTGGGGATTATATCAAAAAGTCTAAGGCTGGAGAACAAATTCTGAAGAATGCTTGCAAGGAAGCCCAGTTCCAGAGAGCAAGGACAGACTTGTACTTGAAGGAGAGTCAAGCCCGGTGGGTCAGGATCACCGAGGCTCGTACCCTGGAGGACAAGAGAGTCCAAGACAAGATAGAGCAACTGGAAGCTAGTGCAAAAGAACAGCAAGAAGCCCTGGCAGCAGCCCAGAGGGAGATATCAGAGCTGAAGATCAAAGCAGGAGTGAAGAGGTCAAAAGACCAAAGTCAGCACAGGAGGCTAACAGCAGCTGTTACAACCCAGAATCTCCTCATCAGGAATCTCACGGAACGTCCGGATGATCCTGTGACCGAAGCACTTCTCAAGGAAGTTCGTGAGGATGAGTTTGGTCTTGGTGTTTGATCATTTGTTTGTTGTTGCTTTCTTTCCATGTACTTTTATTTTCTTGTAATGTATTTTGACCCCTTAGAGGGCTTGTGTTGTAAAATGAACAAGTTGTATTATTTCACCTTCTGTAATATATTTGTGTTAGTTTGCTTCATCTGAGTTTTCTTCAAGCAACAACAACAACATCTTCAGGGGTCTGGAAGGGTCAAAACTGAATGCCAAACCGGATACCTTGAGAACAAATGAGCATAACTGCATTGCATGCTAACACTTTTGTTTGTTTTGTAGGTTTTTGTTTTATTGCCACTAACTCTGTTGTGATGTTCAGGAACTATTGCTCGGCGCCGAGTTTTTCCCCTCAACCGTCCGCACCGTTATCCGACCCGTAGCAACCTTCCGGGCATTCAAATGGATCAGATGCAGCAGGACCTTACTGAGGTCAGAAATCAAATGGCAAATGAAAGGCTAGAGATGAGGAATCAAATGACTCAGTTTATGGAAGTGATGAACAACATGGCTCAGAGCCAGGAAAGATTGAGGGCCATGGTGGAAAGGCAGAACCAAGAAGATCCACATATAGGGACTGTCGGGACCAGCAACAATGAAAGGGTCCAACCTCATGTAAATCCCCCTGTATTTGGACCACACCCCCATCCTGAGGTCAATATTCCTGCAAATGTTCAAGGGACTGCCACCGCAGCTAGGGTACTTCAAGAAGACCCCCAAGAGGATCAGTTTACAGTAATGGGTGCTGGGGAAGAAGCTTATGATAGAAGGTTGGATGAGATAGCTGAGAAGTTGAGGTCCTTAGAGTCTCAAAACTCTTTGGGATTCGATGTCATGGATATGGGCTTGGTAGACGGGGTCAGGATTCCCCACAAGTTTAAGCCTCCTTGTTTTGAAAAATACAACGGGACTTCTTGCCCCCGGACTCATTTACAATCTTTTCTGGGAAGGCTGAAGGCCTATACCATGGATGAGAAGCTCTGGATGTTCTATTTCGAAGACAGCTTGACTGGAGCGTCAAGAGAATGGTACTCTCACTTGACGAGGGCAACTATTAGATGCTGGAAGGACCTGGCAGAAGCCTTCATCAAACAGTATCAGTATAACTTAGATATGGCACCCAACAGGACTCTCCTAATGGGAATGTCACAGTCGTCAAGGGAAAGTTTCCGAGAATATGCCCAGAGATGGAGGCAATTGGCTGCTGCTGTCCAGCCACCTATGTCTGAAAGAGAGATGGCTGATATGTTCATGAATACCCTTCAGGGAACCTATATTGATAGGCTAGCTGCTTTCTCTTCCACTAGCTTTGCAGATGTTGTCATAGCCGGGGAGAGAATTGAAAGCCTATTGAAGATGGGTAAGATCTCAGACAACGGTGCAAGTTCGTCCAGTAGTACGAGAAAGCCTTTTGCAGGCCCGAGAAGAACTGGCGAGACCAATGCCATCCACACCAACAGGGGCAGGCCCCAATATGTTCACAGGTCAATAGCAGCAGTCACCATTCCTGCTCCGGCTCATCCTCAACCAGTCTATCAACCTCCGCAGCAAAACTATCAGCAACAACCTCAGTACCACCAGCAATCTCAGTATTCTCCAAGGAATTACAACAACAGCAACACCAACAACAACAACCAGCAAAGGCCATTCCAACAGAGGCTGTCTCAAGCTAATAGGGTAATCGATCCGATCCCTATGCCATATGCTACTTTGCTGCCACAACTCCTGAAACTCAATCTGGTTGAGCTAAGGACGTTGGCACCTCCAGATCCCAACAGTCTACCCAGGAATTATGACTCCAACGCTAGGTGTGCCTTCCATTCAAACGCACCTGGCCACAGTACAGAAAAGTGCAGAGCTCTGCATATTAAGGTACAAGACCTGGTAGACTCAAAAGCTCTGAATTTCGCACCACCACCCAATGTCAATAAGAACCCGATGCCAAACCACGGTGGTCCCAGGATTAACGCTATTGAAGAAGACAAGCCGTCTTATTTAATAACCAGTGTGGGTCAAATCAGGACACCGTTGGTGGAGATCAAGGCTCAGCTCTTGGAATGTCATATGTTCCCGGGGTGCGAGTTAGGGTGTGCTTACTGCAATATTTCAGTAAACGGGTGTGATAATTTAAGGAATGGCATAGATGGCCTTATTTAGAGTGGCCAACTTCAGATCACCACATCATTTCCAACGAATCCAGCAATCTCATCAGCAACGGTTTCAGAACCTCCTACAACTGCAACAACCATTGTTCCTGACAATTCTTCGGTTTCATCAACAAGTACTCCATCTATCGTCTCAACTGATCAGTTATCAGCAAATTTTTCTTCTACAACTTCAGCTTCACTCCATTTTGAAACTCCTACAACAACAACATCCTTTCTTCCGACAATATCTCCTACAACACCAGCAACAAATCATGAAGATGTCTCAACTGTCACCATATTCTATGATCCTGAAAGCAACTCTGCCTACAATTCAGAAGGTGCTGCTCCCATTAGAGCACCAGTTACAATTTATTATGATCCGCAGACTATCACAGTTCCTTCAACAGTTGCAATCAGTCCAGTCACCATCACGGTGCCTGGACCGGTACCTTATGAAAGAAGTAATGCCATCCCCTGGCATTACGGCTCTGACTTGTACTGTGAGGGACAAAAAATCACTTTTGAATCATCAACCCCTGCACCACAAATAGACAATGTGGGCGGAGGCGGAGGCTTCACTCGAAGCGGACGTCTTTTCGCTCCACAAATTCAGAGACCCACAGCCGAAGCAGAAGCTGCTGCCAAGGCAAAAGGGAAGAGCCCTGTGCAGGAAGATCAAGCTGTTAAGGAAGCTTTGAAGACACCATTCGATCAAGAGGTTGATGAGTTCATGCGAATCATCAAAAAGAGTGATTATAAAATAGTGGATCAGCTTCATCAGACGCCTTCCAAGATCTCAATCCTATCATTGCTTATGTGCTCCGAGGCCCATCGGAATGCACTACTCAAAGTCTTGCACGCAGCTTACGTGCCTGAAGAGATCACTGTCAATCAGCTGGAAGCTGTAGTGGGGAATGTTAATGCTAGTCACGGACTAGGGTTCACCAATACTGATTTGACAACGGAAGGCCGCAACCATAACAAAGCCTTGCACATAACCATGGAGTGCAAAGGTGCTGTCCTTTCCCATGTGCTGGTAGACACGGGGTCATCCCTTAATGTCCTACCTAAAAAGGCTCTGGTGAAGCTAGAATATGATGGATTGGCATTGAGACCCAGCAACCTGGTGGTGAGAGCCTTTGATGGTTCTAAGAGATCGGTTCTGGGAGAGATTGAGTTGCCCATAATGATTGGCCCGCAGACCTTTAAAACTATCTTCTATGTGATGGACATTCAGCCTGCCTACAGCTGTTTGTTGGGTAGGCCATGGATTCACGCTGCTGGCGCCGTGACCTCTACCCTTCACCAGAAGTTAAAATATGAGTGGGAGGGTCAAATCGTTACAATCTGCGGAGAGGAGGACATTTTTGTCAGCCACCTGGCTACCTATAAGTACATTGAGATGGATGGGGAGATCCATGAAACAATGAGCCAGGGGTTTGAAGCTTTGAATGTGAATGAAACATCTGCTGTACCTGGTACTTCAATATCGTCATACCAACAAGCCCGGAAGGTTGTTGAGGGAGGAAACGCCCAAGGCTGGGGCAAGCTACTACCAGTGGAGAAGAAAGAAGACAGATTTGGGTTGGGTTACAAACCAACTCAACAAGATCAAGCAGCGGCTGCGAAAGAGCCCAATTTTGTGAGTGGGGGGATGCTTACCCCTGATGCTATCAACTGTCTGGAAGACGAGCTGGAAGAAGAACGCAACCTGGAAAGATGGATTCGTCCAAAGATCCCGGGGAGCAGTGTCTCGAACTGGTCTTCCCAGGAAATTATAAGAGTTACTCATACAGAGTAATTATTATTTCCTGTATTTTTATAGCATGCATCAAAGTCTTGCATCTTGCCCAAGATGACAAGACTCATTTTGTAATCGGGCCATCTGTACTTTTTGTGCAAACAAGCTTAATCAATGAAATATCAGACATCTTTTTGCAAATGAGTCTTTTTTCTTTTCCGCTCACTATTTTTCCATTTTTCTTTTTGTACAAAAAATAAATGGCAGTGTTTTCAAAATGACAATTTTTATTTCACTTTTAAAACAAGGTTAAAATCAAATCACTAAAATGAACCAACTGAACCCTTGCAGAGAATGCCTTCCTGACAGCACCGACAACAGCACGGCTATGACTCCGTATGACTTTGACAATCCAATCAATCAAGCTGATGAAGGGGTTGAAGAAGAATATGAGCTTCCTGAAGAGCTAGCCAGATTGTTGAGACAAGAGGAAAAGGTTATTACTCCTCACCAGGAGGAGGTTGAAGTGATTAATCTTGGTACAGATGAAGACGTGAAAGAGGTTAAAATCGGGGCCTGCCTGCAAGACTCAGTGAAGAGACAACTGATTGACCTGCTTCAAGAGTATGTGGACGTGTTTGCTTGGTCTTACCAAGATATGCCAGGGTTGGATACCGATATTGTCGTGCACAAGCTGCCTTTGAGAGAAGAATGCCCGCCAGTTAAGCAGAAACTGCGCCGTACTCGTCCAGACATGGCAATGAAAATCAAAGAAGAGGTACAAAAGCAGTGGGACGCCGGGTTCCTCGCTGTAACCAGCTATCCGCCGTGGGTTGCTAACATAGTACCTGTGCCTAAGAAAGACGGCAAAGTCAGGATGTGTGTTGACTACCGGGATCTGAACAGAGCCAGCCCGAAAGATGATTTCCCTTTACCTCACATTGATGTATTGGTGGATAATACGGCTCAGTTCTCGGTATTCTCCTTCATGGACGGATTTTCAGGATATAATCAGATCAAGATGTCACCTGAAGACATGGAGAAGACAACTTTCATCACACCCTGGGGCACGTTCTGTTACAAGGTAATGCCATTTGGGCTCAAGAATGCTGGTGCAACATATCAACGGGCTATGGTAACATTATTCCACGATATGATTCATAAAGAAATAGAATACTATGTGGATGATATGATTGCCAAGTCCCTCACTGAAGAAGACCATCTGGTAAATCTGCTCAAATTGTTCAAGCGTCTGAGGAAGTACCAACTAAAGTTGAACCCCAACAAGTGCACATTCGGGGTGCGATCCGGTAAGCTGCTGGGATTTATTGTAAGCGAGAAAGGGATTGAAGTTGACCCTGATAAAGTCAAAGCCATCCAAGAGATGCCTGCATCGAAGACTGAGAAAGAGGTTCGAGGTTTCTTAGGTCGATTGAACTACATTTCAAGGTTCATCTCCCATCTTACAACAACCTGTGAACCTTTGTTCAAGCTGCTGAGAAAAGAACAGACGGTCAGGTGGAACGAAGACTGCCAGAAGGCTTTTGACAAGATCAAGGAATACTTACAAGAGCCTCCAATCCTTATGCCTCCAGTTGAAGGAAGACCTCTGATAATGTACTTTACAGTATTAGAAGAGTCGATGGGGTGTGTGTTGGGCCAGCATGACGAGTCCGGTCGAAAAGAGTATGCAATATACTACCTAAGAAAAAAGTTTACCGACTGTGAACAACGTTATTCACTGCTCGAGAAAACTTGCTGTGCTTTAGCGTGGGCTGCTCGCCGACTGAGACAGTATATGTTGACCCACACTACCTTACTGATCTCAAAAATGGACCCAGTTAAGTACATATTTGAGAAGCCAGCTCTTACCGGACGGGTTGCAAGATGGCAGATGATTCTCACAGAGTATGACATCCAATACACATCTCAGAAGGCCATCAAGGGCAGTGTATTGTCTGAATATCTCGCTGAGCAACCCATTGATGATTACCAGCCTATGAGGTTTGACTTCCCTGATGAAGACATCATGTTCATAAAAGCAAAAGATCATGAAGAGCCTGTTCACACTGAAGGGCCCGACCCGGAAGAAGAATGGACTATGATGTTTGATGGGGCTGTTAACATGAATGGTCGTGGTGTTGGTGCAGTACTCATTACACCTAAAGGAGTTCACATGCCTTTCTCGGCAAAACTCACTTTCAACTGCACTAACAACGAAGCTGAATACGAAGCTTGCATTATGGGTCTTGAGGAGGCCATTGACCTCAGGATCAAGACATTGACCGTATTCGGAGATTCAGCTTTGGTAGTCAATCAGACCAACGGCAAATGGTACACACACCAGGATCATCTGATACCTTACAGGGATTATACAAGGAGGTTATTGACTTTCTTCACAACAGTCAGGCTTGAGTATATCCCTCGGGACGAGAATCAGTTCGCAGATGCTCTTGCTACCATTTCATCCATGATCAAAGTTCAAGCTGCTAGCTTTGTACCTCAGATTTCAGTGTCGAGACTTGATAGACCAGCATATGTATTTGCAGCAGATGTTGTCAAAGACGATAAGCCTTGGTTCCATGACATTAAGTGCTTCTTAGAGGATCAAACATACCCACCTGGGGCATCTTCCAATGATAAGAAGACTTTGAGAAGGCTTGCTGGTAGTTTCTTCTTGAACACTGATGGGTCTTTATACAAAAGGAACTTTGATATGGTACTCCTCAGATGTGTTGATAAGTCAGAAGCAGAGTTGTTAATGCATGAAGTGCACGAAGGATCTTTTGGTACCCATGCAGGAGGGCATGCCATGGCTATGAAGTTGCTAAGGTCAGGTTATTACTGGATCACAATGGATGCAGACTGTTGTGCCTATGCCAGAAAATGCCACAAATGCCAGATTTATGCAGATAAGGTGCATGTGCCTCCCAATCCCTTGAACATCATGTCTTCACCATGGCCCTTCGCCATGTGGGGCATTGATATGATTGGCAAGATTGAGCCAACTGCTTCGAACGGCCACAGATTCATCCTGGTTGCCATTGATTATTTCACCAAGTGGGTTGAAGCAGCTTCCTATGCCAACGTTACAAGACAAGTGGTAGCCAGATTTCTGAAAAGAGATATCATCTGTCGGTACGGAATTCCCGAGCGAATCATTACTGATAATGGTTCCAACTTGAACAACAAGATGATGGCAGAGCTATGCCGGGACTTCAAAATTCAACATCACAATTCTTCTCCTTACAGGCCAAAAATGAATGGCGCTGTTGAGGCGACAAACAAGAATATTAAGAAGATTGTGCAGAAGATGGTAGTCACCTACAAAGACTGGCATGAAATGCTACCGTTCGCCTTGCATGGGTACCACACGTCAATCAGGACATCCACTGGGGCAACACCGTATCAACTTGTGTATGGTATGGAAGCAGTCCTACCAGTTGAAGTTGAATTACCCTCTTTACGGGTACTGATGGATGTCAAACTGAGTGAAGCAGAATGGGTCTGGGCCCGATACGAGCAACTGAGTCTGATTGAAGAGAAGAGATTGACTGCAATCTGTCATGGGCAGTTGTATCAGAAAAGAATGAAGAAGGCCTTCGATCAGAAAGTCAGGCACCGAGAATACCAAGTAGGAGATCTTGTGCTGAAAAGAATCCTCCCTCCTCATACAGACCACAGGGGCAAATGGACTCCAAACTATGAAGGACCATTTGTAGTAAAGAAAGTTTTCTCTGGTGGAGCACTGATGCTCAGCACCATGGATGGTGAAGATTTCCCGTCCCCTGTGAATTCAGATGCAGTTAAAAAATACTTCGCATAAAATGACCCGCTGGACATAAAAACAGAATGTAAGTCCAGGCAAAAATAGGGCATCCCGGCGAGTCAAAAACAGAATAAAGGACTCGGGCAAAAATAAGGGAAAATAAACAAAAATGTACACCCGCTGAGTTGAAAAGCCGCATTGGATAACTCAGGCAAAAATGGGTATCCCGATGGATCGAAAACCCGAAAGGGCGATCCATGCAAAATAAGGGAATAAGCGAACAACTGCATTATGAATTCGTCTGTATCACTTACAACTTGGTAAGCTTCGAAAGGATCAAGCTTCAATCGGAATCAGCCTTCTTCAGAAAGTCGGATAAGGGGAACGTCAAAAGTCATACGAGTCGTAGTGAAGTGGAAGCTCTTTAAGGCGTCATCAACACTGCCAACATTTTGTTTCTCAATTTGTAACAATCTCCTCATTTCAGGAGATACGTTTCTTTGACTGTATCTTGCCAATTCAGGGCACCCGAATTAATAAAATCAGATTTTCAGTCATGTCTCGTTTGGTACATTTTTATTTTGCAAAAAAACGTCTGATATCTTAAAGGAGCATTGATTGCATAAGAATACAGATGCTTATTTTCAAATAAAAAACATGCCTGCAGGGAATATACTTACTCTTGAAAGCGCTTAACTCCTATGATGGAATCCAGTAAAGGATACCTCGGGACCATTTGTGCGTTTCCTTATCTTTGCAGGATTGCAGGTATCCAGAACGCAACTTGGGGCATGTAAGTTACATCTCAGCAAGCTGACAAATCAACAAATAATCTCAGCACCCGAAATGCTCTATCCCCAGCTGAGTTGCCTCCCATTACTCTCCCCAGCTGAGTGGCCAACAACATTCCCCAGCCGTAGTACCAATTATTCTTCCTCAGCAGAAGGCAGAAGTCAGGGAATCATCTCCCCACAAAATCTTAGCCTTTATTCAGAAGAGCAATGCATGAAGATCACAACAGAGTACAGAGGACTTCTACACCCCCCCAGCTGGGTCCCTCATTGCAGGGATATGTCAATCAGTGACCTGTATCCCCAAGCAGATACATCTCACCAGGTCTACCAGTGATCTTATCCCCAGCTGGGATGCCCACTTCAAACAGATCGATCGAAGATCTTCAACGGGACCCGGATCCCGGTTTGGTATCTTTGCACAATCATAGCATCCGCATCATATTCGCCCACAAAGCGTAGCATTCCGTTTTAACACGGAGCATTACGGCAAAAATCAAGCATATAGCATAATCATAAGCCATGTTATGAATCAAACACTTGTGAATAATGACAGTCCATCAACGTACAGGAAAATCCCCCAAAGTCCCCAACAAAAGCAGTTGCCTCACAAATCACAAACACCAGTATATACTCCTTTTGGCACCCGTCCGTGCCATCTTTCCCCAGTAAAGCCGCCTGAACACTCTTTACAACAATATCACCCGTATTACAGATACTTCCTGACACCCGTCCGTGTCATACCCCAGCAGAAAGCCAAAGACGTCCTCTTTGCACTCACATATACCTGTATACACTTTCCTGACACCCGTCCGTGTCATTTCCCCAGCGCAGTCGCTTATACTTTTACAACCCATGTACTTGTTAATATTATTATACTTTGACACTCGTCCGTGTCACCTTCCCCAGCAGATAAACACTCATTTATACAATACTACTTATACAGATACTCGTCCGTGTCTTGTACATAACAGTTACATCCCCACATATTCGACTTTGGTTCATGTTCTTTGTTAACCAGTTGGTACTCGTCCGTACCATCATCTCAGAATATGCATCCAGTGTTTGTTTCTACATGATACTCGTCTGTATCATAGTCTTAAGGATGTTCGTCCGCATCTTTAATCCATACACTGTGTCAAATACTTCTGTTCTTCTTGAATATAGATACTCGCCTGTATCTACTATTCCCCAGAAGAATCCTCTCAGATTCAACACTCGTCCGTGTTCACTATATCCCCAGTAGATCACCAAGTAAGCATTTTCTTTTTATCTGACACTCGTCCTGTGTTATGATAAACCCTGAGAGCAGTCGTACCCTGCTGAGTGGTCGTCCTCCACTTCTTGATGGTCGTCCTCCATCATGCTCGTCCGATGGCCGTCCCCATCGTTGATTTTAGCAGCCGTCCCCTGCTAGGTGGTCGTCCTCCACCTCTTGATGATCTTCCTTCATCATTTTATCCAATGGCCGTCCCCATTGTAGATTTTGGTTATCTGGCATTCGTCCTATGTCATGATACACCCCGAGAGCAGCCGTACCCTGCTAGGTGGTCGCCCTCCACCTCTTGATGGTCGTCCTCCATCATGCTCGTCCGATGGCCGTCCCCATCGTCGATATTTTCGGCAGCCGTACCCTGCCAGGTGGTCGTCCTCCACCTTTGATGGTCGTCCCCATCATAATTCTTTCCCCAACAGAGCAGCCGTCCCCTGCTAGGTGATCGTCCTTCACTTTTGGTGGTCGTACCCCATCATCTGTTTATTTCATTTATTCTTTAACCCGATGGTCGTCCCCGTCGTGGTCCCTTTTCCTTTTCCTGATGATCGTCCTTCATCAGTTTAGCCCGATGGCCGTCCCCATCGTTGGTTACTTTACCTTTGTGAACTTGACGGCCGTCCCCGTCATGTTTCATTAATCCCCAGAGAATTTTACAGCTTTATCCTGATGGCCGTCCCCATCATAATTTCATTTTCCCCAGCTAGTCGGCCGTCCCCGTCTTAGCTTTACCTTTTATCCCCAGCATGTCGGCCGTCCCCGTCATTGTTTTATTTCCCGCACTTTACCAGCATGTCAGCCGTCCCCGGCATTGCTCTTTACCCAGCAGTCGTCCTCTGCTCGACGGTCGTCCTCCGTCGCCCACACTTTATAATATACTTTACTTTCTTTTACAATCTATATCCCTTTTCTTCTTCATTCTGTGAGTGCAAATTTTGGACTTTCTTTGGTATTCAACCACAAGTTATCTTGTTAGCCTGTTAAGCCGCTGCTTACACCCTGCACAGCTAACTCATGTTTGAATAGGGGCAGCTGTAAACACCCCAAATTTGCCCTCACCCATTCACACCATGGCTTGTGATCATTTCATATACATGAGTTCAATCATAGCATCTCATATCACATTTTTAATACATTGCATTGGTTCAAAGTCATCTGCATCTAGGGTTTGTGATCTGAGCAATCCAAGAGCCTCCTGAGCCACTCCAAAGGCCATCATTCACTTCAAAGGGGTCCATGTGTGTTCAAGTATCATATTATATCCTCCCAAAGTCAAGATTTCAAAAGAATCACTAGAACTGAGGTTTGCATGGAAGCAGAGCCAGGCTAGACTGCACAGTTGACCTAAAATTAGGGTTTTGGTTTCAGAGGCCATAACTCCAAATTTTTTGGTCATTCTTGTTTCCATTGGTCTCTATATGGTATAGGGAGTATGCATATCAATTTTCATGAAGAAATTCAATGGGGAAGTCATCTGATCAAGAGTTGACTTTTCAGACAAGTCAGTGCAAAATCAGGGCGTCTGAGGCCCCCAATGACCCAACCAATGGGTGATCTTCATCATTTTGAGTGTATATGATCTTTATTTGATCATAGAAGAAGGTTGATGTTCACAAAAATCAAGAATTTGGAGTTTTTTGCAAGTGTTGACTTTTTGGGCATAGTTGACTTTTCAAGAATGCTTCATTTTAGGTCACTTTTCAAGCCTTGATTCTTGATCCAAAAATGCTTCAAATGGAAAAACTTTGGTCATGAAAGTTGTAGAATACATCTTTCCCTTTTCAAAAAGTACAAGAACATGATCTAATTCTTCTTGGATCAAAAGTTATGGTGTGACAAAGTTGGCAAAAATCATTGATTTTCAAGACATGCTTCAAATGTGAATTTTGCAAAATCATGAACCAAGGCTTTTTGTAGCTTCTAATTCACATCAAACCATGACACAAACATTCCATATGTCCCAAAAATCAGAATTGAACCAAAGATCACATGTTCATGGTTCATGTAACAAGACTTTTCTCATGAATTTCCAAAAAGTAACAACTTGCAAAACTCATGATCACTCTTCACCAACTAGTTGCATTGGCTGCTGAACCTTCCTAGCATCACACACACATCATGCTGCGCAGCCCATGCTTCTTGTACCAAGCTATAGCTCAAGCCATGCCTTCCTTACACAAAGTGGACTTTTGTTGCAAAAGCAAACTTACCAATCAATAGGGGCCAGGTCACATCATCTGACCTATGGGATTAAAATATACTATCCTTTGGCAAGCCAAACATATGAAGAAGCAAGGCTGAAACTCTTCACAACAACACATACACAAAAACACCTCATTTTGCAAAACTCTTCGAATCTGCCTCCACAAACTCCAAACATCAAAACCATTTTCACCAATCATCTCACCATGTTTCATTGAGTAGAAACCAACAAGATTCAAGCCTGAAACCCTCATGAATTGAGCTTCACCATTTCTCATCCTCAAAACCAGAACTCTTCGAATCCCTTTATCCAGCCATCAAACACATCATTTTCCTTCACCAACAAGTCAAACACATCACAAGGAGTCAAAACCACTCTTCACATTGACCTGAAATAGCCTATACACAAACTGCATTTTCTGCTACACCAGAAATGGATTGCTCAAGGCAGCTTGTCTAAGCTCATTTCAAGCCTTCCATTAGCTCCAGGAGAGTCAAGGGAGTCCATTTGCACGCAAAGGAAGCTCTGGAAGCTCAGTTTTGAAGCTTTCCAGCTCAGGTATGAACATGAACACTTTCTCCCAAAGCTTGCATTTTAAATCATAATATAATTATTCATGTCTTGCTGGTCATGGGGTTGGTTTCAGAATCAAAAATAAGGGAGAAATGAGTTTGTATGATCCCTCTGAAATTTTTCCCGTGGATTTTATTTTCTTCGATTTGCATGATTCTTGGGGTTTAAATGTTATTTGAGGGTGGATTCATGACCTAGGTTGTTAGAGGATCACTTAGGTGTGTTTAATTTGTGAAGTAGGTGCCTGAATCATGTTTTAGGGTTTTTGAGGTGCCGGAGAAGATGACCGGAGCTTCCCTCCGGTCACCTGAATGTGTTTAACCCTAACCTCAGGTCATTAAGTGCCATTTGAATGTGGGGCGTCAGATTGGTTGACCCAGTTGACTTCGCGCGCATGTGAAGGGCCCAGATCCTCTTGCTTTGCCCTAATCCATTTGTTTAGATTAATTAATTCATAATTAAATTAATATAATCAAATGCAATCCCAACCGTCCAGATGCGCGCTGGTCAACCCTTTCAAACTTAGAGTGAATCCCAGCCTTTCCTTCTGTTTACTTTCTTTTAATTTCATTTTTATTTCATTTCTTTTCATTTTACTTGCATATTTAATTTAAAATAGTAAAAAATGTCTAAAAATTATGAAACTTTTTCTTGAGAGTTTTATTAATTTTCAGGACACAAAAATATTTTTATTTTCATTTTTAGCATTTTAAGAGTATTTTTAAATATTTAAAAGTTTATTTCTAATTGATTAATGAGAATTAATTTATTAAAAATACTTTTAAGTATCTAAAAATCACCAAAAAATTCATGAAATGTTCTAAGACATTTAAGAACATTGTCCAACCTTCAAACCAAATTCCTTTTTGGATCTTGATGCATTTTGAGAATTTTTCTTTGAATTAAAATCATTTTTGTGCATTATTTTAATCCTAAGTTCAAAAAATCATTTCTGCCTATCCATGAAGAGTTGGACATTGATTCTTTTTGCATTGCATTGTGTTTAGCATGAAGTTTGTAAGATTAAATTGGCATGATTTGATCTTTCATTTCCAATTTGTTTGGCATTTCTTTTGTTTAGAAACCCTAAAAACCCTAATAACTTGTAAAAATCATAACTTGAAATTGGTTAAGAGTTGAGACCTCTCCTTTGGGCATTGGTTTAGTATAGGATTAGGGGTCCTTTGTGTGGCATTTTCCATTTTTTATCTTAGGGTTTGCTTCTGTTTTTGGTTTTTGTTTGATGTATGATTCATAAACCCTAATTTGGGCTTCCATTTGCATCCATCTTGCATTCTCTAGCATAAAATGACTTGCCATGACATTTTGTGCATCCACATGATTCATAATACATCTTAGGACATATTAGAATCATGTTTGATCATTGCATCCTTCATTTGCCATGTTATATGTCCATGGCATTTCATAGCTTTTCATGTACATCCATGGTTCAAAGCATGCTTCATCTGCATCCATTGCCTTGTATGATCATTCTCATGTCTTGCCTCATGTTTGAATCATCTCTTGGCATCATTAACATCATGTAAATGCTTCTGACTTTGGTTTGCATCATGACATTTCATCTCATTTGCATTGCATTTCATTTCTTTTGGCTAACTTTTCAGGTGGTAAGTTGTTTTGAGAAGTGAATTTGCCTTCACTTCTCACAATCTCTTCTCATCTCTCTTGCATCTTTGCTGTATTTTATCTTGTGTATTGGATTGAGCTTGCTCATTCATGCTCTCTCTTTACTTTCTTTCTTCAAGCAACTTGTCTTCTTAAGTGAAGCAAGTTGTTTTGCTTCTCTTTGCTTCTTGCTCCTTTCATCTGCATCCTGGTGGTTCTCTTTGAAGATTGCTCTTGAAAACCTCACAAACCTTAGGAACAACCAGGCATGACAATGATTAGGGTTTTGATTAGTCTCCCCTCTTAGTTTTACCTTTGTGTCTCTTTTGAGTCTTCTCTTCTCACCTCATAATCAGGGACTAAACCCTAAAGGCTTTAAGGCTTTGTGATTAAGCTTATGCCTGCATCCTTCTCTTAGGATGGAGTGTATAACTTTAATCCTAAGTGTTGAACCCTTAATGTGTTTAACTCCTTTAATCAATCCATTTAATAATCATCAAGACATCACACTTGTAACTTGGGCCTTGCATTAGGGTTCTAATTCTTCCTTAATTGGTTAAGAAGGACTAACCCTAGTGTTAATGGACAAGTCCCCCTCAAGTTGTCTTACAAACCCTAAAAAACACTTCATCATCATATCACTAAATAAAATCCACTTAATTAAAGGCTTTGTTTTGTCATGAGTTTAATCCCTAATCATGGATTAAGTTGAGGAGTTTTTCTCAGCTTAAACATTCTCATCTATTATCCTTCTATTAGGATGATGTAATGAGTCTGTTTAATCCTTGATTATGGCTTAACCTCATTACTTAACACTAAACAAAAACATCTAAATAATCACAAGTAGGTTAAGGATCTTAATCCTACATCATGGTGATTAAGTGTGAGAAGCTGACTTCACACTTAAAGGTATTCTCATTACCCCTAATCAGAGGGAAGATGTGATGAGTTTACTAAATCCATTGGTTTAGGCTTAAGCTCATTATCTTATGACAAACTTGCAAAAGCAATAAAAGACTGAAAACACAAAAACAAGCAATAATCGTCTCCTCCGGGATTCTTTTCTCATCATCTTCACTCACAAACGAGAACTCGCTTCTTCCGTCTAATGCAAGACAGTTTTCACCTGAGCCAGACAGGTCATAACACTTGAGCATAGACAAGTAAGCAGTTCACAAGTCAATTTATCTTTCAGTCTCTTTGGGTCGAACTACGGTGTTCTGACTTCCTCATTGCACGAGAGGATACGTAGGCATAACTTAACAGTTATCGAACAAAAGTCTCTGTATATTCCCCCTCTTTCTAGCCTCATTCTTTTAGCCTCATGATCTTGAGCATTTCACTCCTGTTCTTACACTGACACTTCACTTATATACTTCACTTTTCTCTTACACTGACACCTGTACATTTTGTTTTCCATCTCTTTTACACACAAATTGCACTGACACTACCCCTTTAAAACACAAATCTTTCAAGCGTGGATCCCGTCGAGTACGGCGGACAATCTGGGTGCTAATACCTTCCCAGGTTGTAACCAACCCCCTTTCTCAGTCTCTCTGGTTCGCAACCGTCTTATCCATGTCTTTCTAGGTCTATGCAGCATTGCCTTTCCTCCGGGATAAAAATGCCTAGCTGGCGACTCTATTCATTCCCTGTGAGTTCACTCCTGTGTGTCCTCGCATCCCCCTTTCGCCGACCGTTCGCGTCTGTACCCCATTTGACCCGGCTTCATTTGGTGGGAGCGACACAACTCATCCGCTTTTTCGACAGACAACTGTTCGTTATATCATGAACCAAATCATCACAAACCTTCTCAAGATTCTGGACATGTTTGGAAGAAAGAGTGATCATATTCTGTTGAATATCTTCACATCTACATATATCATTATTCAAAGCATAATAAGATGAGGAGTGCTGAGAAACTACCATGTCAAATAATGGTGACGTGTGGAAACATAGTTGACAAAACCATCAGCTGCTAAGGCTCTTATTCATCAAACCCATGGTGTCGAAATTATGTGTATACAAATTTCCCCCCAGCAAAGGTATTTCGACTGACTTCTGGAGAAAGCATTTTTGCTGCTGAAACTTTTATTTCGACTCCATGTCTTGCATTAAATGCACTGATCCCTGAGATCTTACTTTTATCTTACATTAAATGCGTTGATTCCCAAAATCTCACTTTTTGTCAAATCATAAAAAGTAATCATCAGATTCTCCTAACCTTTCACGTTTGGCCCACGTTCTTGGACATGATCCCCATGACTCTATGAAACTAGGTCTGCCATACTCTTTTCAACTTCCACTACTTTTCCACATCCACTAACGCGTCAACACTTTCCATAACCGTTTGAAAAACTCAAACGTTTCTCTCCCCAATTTCTAGTATAAATACTCCTCTTCTTCCTTCTGAAGAACTTTCGCTCCTCACAACTTATACATTTCAACTCTCTTTCTTCTCACATACCCAGTCTCTACTCCTTCTTGCTCAAGTTTCTCCACTATCAACAATGGCAACTTCAAGCAAACAAAAGGATTAGAACACATTTGCTCTCCCCTGTGCACACAAGATTCTTGGACCGAAGATTGTGGGTAACCAATAATACGTCCTAGAACCTCCAAACGAGAGGGAGAAAGCCAGCATATATTATTCCCAGGTACTCATTCCTCTTTTAATAGCTGGCAAGTGCCATTCTATGTTAGGTCCTCTTCCTAACCCTAATGTTGACCAAACTCGCCTTAAGGAATTTCCCCCACTTATTCTCGTACAAAACCCATAGGCGCAGGAAAAACACCCAAGTCTAGTGATAAATCACCAGAACACGCTGAACGAAACCCTAAATCGGCTGCCCTAAATTTGACATACCTGAATCAGCCTAGGATTTTTAGAAGTTTTCCCTGGTCGAAAGACCCTTCTGAATATGTAGACTGGGTAGACAAAATCGAAAAAGTCAAGGGTAAAAACTGGAAGAAGATTGGCATTTATGACCTGATCCAGTTGTCGAAAGAAGGCCCTGGTGTAAACACCCCAAATTTTCCCTCATTCATATCACACCATGGCTTATGATCTTTCATTTTTGCATAAGCATAAGCATACTACATCACATTGCATATTTGTTTCATCTGCATAGTTCAAGTTCATCTGCATCTAGGGTTTGTGATCTAAGCAATCCAAGAAGTCCATCTGAGCCATCCCAAAGGCCTCAAAGCTTTCCAAGAGGGTCCATGAGTGTTCTATCATCATATTATATCCCTCAAAGTTCATTGAAGTCAAGAAATCACAAGAATTGGCAAAGGCATGGAAGCAGAGCTAGGGTTTTCACTACACAGAGGACCAAAATTAGAGTTTTGGTTTCAGAGGCCTTAACACCAAATTTTTGGTCCATTCTTGTTTCTAATGTTCTTAAGATGTTATAAGGATCATGTGTACCAAATTTGATGAAGAAATTCATTATGGAAGTCATCTGTTCACTGGGTAACTTCTTGAGCAAGTTAAGTCAAAATCAGGGCATCTGAGGCCCCCAACAATGGAACCAAAGGGGTATTTTCATCAAATTGAAGTTATATGATCATTATTTGATCTTATAAGAGGTTATAAGTTCACAAGATTGAATAATTTTGAGCCATTTGCAAACTTGCCAAAAATGGAAATGACTTGTAATGGAAACTTTCCATTTTGGGAAAGTTTTCCAACCTCCTCTTTCTCAACCAAAAATGCTTCAAATGAAAAGTTCTTGGTCATGAAAGTTGTAGATTAGGTCTTTCCCTTTTCAAAAAGTACAAGAACATGTCTTGATTCATCCTAGAACTCTAGATATGGCCTTTCAAAGTTGGCAAAAATCCTAAAATTTCAAGTTTCATGTCAAAGAGGGATTTTGCAAATTGGCACATTCAAGCATTCTAATGACTTCAAATATGCACAAACACTTCACAATATGTCAATGGGACCTCTAAACATCAGAATTGTGCTTTGAACCATGCATTTTCATAACTTGAGCTTCAAGAATTCAAGAAAGGCCAAAACTTTCAGGAATTGCAGAATGGTATGAAACTCTTCATCCACTTGTTACAGCTCACATGTTTCAATCCAAGGGCTCACCATGAACTATGCTGAAGCAAGACATGCCATAGAACCACTCCTGCCATGACCCATGCTCATAGTACAACCAATGTTGACTTTTTGCAAAAACAACCATACCAATCACACTATGCCACTACCAACTTTCTGACCAATCAAGACCTCTTATGCAAACCGTAAGGAACTCATTTCATACATCACACAAGCCTGCAAGCACTCATACACTCAGAATCACAAAATCCTCTATAACACTTCCTCTCTTCGAATTTCATCACACATCCACTCAAACTCCAAACTTTCTTCACCATTTAACTATATATCACCTAAGGAACAAATCCCAACCATTAGAATGGCCTGAAACCTCACAAAACAAAAACACGATTTTTCACCTCTAAAACCTGAACTTCAAAAAGAAGCCACATAAACTCTAGCAAAGCCTCAAAGAAGCTCAAGGGTGATCAGAGGAGGGTGTGTACATCAAGAAGAAGGTCCAAACAGCTCCATTGGCAAAGCTCCAACTCAGGTACCTTCTTGAAACATTTTTCCAGAACTCATTTCTTTTGTTACAAAATGATAGAGTTTGCTCTCCTGATCACAATGAACTTTGAATGATGGAAAATGATTGAGAATTGAGTGTGTATTTAACTTCTGAAATTTTTGTCAGTTTTCCATTTTGCTTCGATTCTTGTTGTTGATGCAAAATAAATTAAATTTATTGCTGGATTCTTGTTCTATGATGCTTAATGTTTAATTCTGGAGAGTTTGAGGTGTTTTCATGGCGTTTTGAGAGAGATAGAGTGAAAGGGTGATTAGAGAAGATGACCGGAGATTCCTCCGATCACCTGAGAGTGATTAGGTTTAATTTTAGGGTTAATTAGGTTAGTTTGAATTCTGACCTTTAGATCATGTTTACCGCGTGTTTGGATGGCCAGGATGCGTTCACTTAAACCCTAATCAAATTAATTAAATTAATTAAGATTAATTAACCCGTTACAATCTGAACCTTAGGATCACGCGCGCAGTCTTCCTCAGTTTAAATCCTGGCCCTCAGATCAGTTGACTTTGCATTTTATTCATTTTATTTTCATTTTATTCTATTTCCTTTGCATATTTATTTTAAAATATCAAAACTCATCACAAAAATATGAAACTTTGCATTTTTGTTTCAAATACTTTTCTTAACCTGAAAACATTTTTATTTTTATTATTTTCATTAAAAAAGTATTTTTAAAATATTTAAATGTTATTTTTAATTAATTTAAGTCTTTTAATTAATTAAAAATACATTTAGGTTTCTAAAAATTCCCAAAAAAATCATGAATCACCCCAATGCATTTAGAAACATTTTCAAACTATTCACACAAATTTATTTTAAGGGTCATTAAATTTTATTTTTTGAACCCTAACTTTAAAAAATCATTTCTGCCTAACCAAGAAGAGTTTGAAGATGATTCTTTTTGCATTGTTTTGCATATTGCATGTAGTTTATAGCACATTTTCCTCTTGAATTTATCTTGCATTTTCAATTTGATTTGCATTTTTCCCTTTGAACCACCCAAAAACCCTAGAAAACTTAGGAAAATCATAACTTTTGATTGGTTAGGCTTCTCACTTTCTCCATTGGGGTGTGAGCTAATATGGGATTAGGGTCTGTTTGAGTTTGATTTCAATTTTTTATCATGTCATATGCTTCTGTTTTGTTCATTTTCATCTCATACTTCCATATAACCCTAATTTTTTATGTTCACTTGCATTCATCTTTTATATGCATCCTTACATGAACATACCATGACATTTCTTGCATTCATAAGTCATATTAGACATATTAGGACATGCTAGAACCATGCTTGATCATTTCTTCATTCATTTTCCATGTTTAGCATTCATTTCATTTCATTAACTTTCATGTGTTTTCAAACTTCAAAGCATGCTTCCACTTGCATCTCATCTTTGTATGATCATACATATGCATTTTGTATGATTTTGTCTCATCTCACATGACATTACCATTGCATAAAAACTTATGACTTTGGTCATTTCATCTCATATCATCTCATATCATTTCATTTCTTTATGCTTTGTACTTTATGCATTCATGCTAACATATTCAGGTGGTAAGTTACTTTGAGAAGTGGATTTGCCTTCACTTATCACATCTCTTTATCTCTTTCATTTAAATTTTGTTTGTCTTTTAAATGAACTTGTTCACTTGTGTTCCATCTCTCTCACTTTCTTTCTTTAAGTTACTTATCTTCTTCAATGAAGTAAGTAACTTATTCTTCTGCTTCATCGCCCTTTCATCTGCTTCTTCCATTGGTGGCTTCCTTGAAGATCTTTCTCAAATCTTACAAACCATAGGAACATCCAAGCATGATTATAATTAGGGTTGTGATTAGTCCCCCCTTAGATTTTACCTTTGAGTCTCCTTGAGTCTCTCTTCTCATCTTCATAATCAGAGACTAAACTCTTAAAGTTTTAGGACTTTGGAATTAGGGTTATGCATGTATCCTTCTATTAGGATGGAGTGTATAACTTTAATCCTAAGTGTTAAACCTTTAATTTGTTTAAATCTCTTAATCAAATCATCTTAATAATCACTAAGACATCATCTTGTAACTTGGGCCTTACATTAGGGTTCTAAATCTTCCTTTATGGTGAAGAAGGACTAACCCTAGTGTTTAATGGACAAGTACCCCTCAAGTTGTCTTACAAACCATAAAACTCATTTCTTAATCTCATCCCCTAATTAAAATCCACTTAATAAAGGCTTTGTTATATAATTAATTTAGTCCCTAACCATGGATTAAGTTGAGGTATCTTCCTCAGCTTAAGTGTTCTCATCTATTATCCTTCTATTAGGATGGTGTAATGAGCCCACTAATATGTGATTAGAGATTAAACTCATTACTTAACACTAAACAAAAACCCGAAAAACATCTAAATAATCACAAGTAGGTTAATGATCTTAATCCTACATCATCATGGCAATTAAGTTAAGATGCTTATCTCATACTTAAGTACTCTCATTATCCCTAATCAATGAGGATATAATGAGTTTACAAGCTTTTTGATTTAGGCTTAAGTGCATTAACTTATGCAAAACACCAAAAAAAAAATAACAAAACTGAAAACACAAAAAACAAACAATAATCGTCTCCTTCGGGGTTATTTTCTCATCATTCTCATTCATAAACGAGAACTTACTTCTTCCGTCTAATGCAAGACAGATAACACTCGAGCCAGACGAGTTATACACTTGAGCATAGGCAAGCAAGTAGTTCACAGTCAATTTATCTTTCAGTCTCTTTCAGTCGAACTACGGTGTTCTAACTTCCTCATTGCACGCGAGGATACATAGGCATAACTTAACAATTATTGAACAAAAGTCTCTGTGTCCTCCCCCTATTTCAGCATTCTCTTTTAAGCCTCAGTTCCTGAGCATTCACCCTTTTGCACTGACACTTGTATATCACCCTTCCAGCTTTTGGCACACAGACAACACATACACTTACCCCCTTTAAACACAATCTTTTAAGTGTGGATCCCGTCGAGTACGACAGACAATCTGGGTGTTAATACCTTCCCAGGTTGTAACCAACTCCCTTTCTCATTTTCTCTGGTTCGCAACCGTCTTATCCATCTTTTCTGGGTTTATGCAGCATTACCTTTCCTTCAGGATAAAAATGCCTAGCTGGCGACTCTATTCATCTTCACCTTCATTCTCTCATTTCGCCGACCGTTCGCGCTTGTACCGAGATGCAAATCTTCGGGAGTGACAACTGGCTACTGCACCAACATGATCCTTGCTTCCCTCTACTTTTGGGATAGCACCTACAACACCTTTCACCTTCCCTGCAGAATGGTAACCCCCACTCTCTTCGACCTAGGTGCCATAGTAGGTCTTAGTCGACTAGGGGCAGCTTTCGATCCAACTGTGCTAGACGAAAATACCATAGCTTACGAAATCATTTTTGTGTCATACTCCTCCTTTATTGCCCATTACCATGACAAGGACTTTGCTGATGTGTCAAATATAGAACACATAGCCTTTCTCACCCTTTGGCTATCAAAGCTTGTGTTCTGCACAAGGTCTCTTCAAGGGGCCAAGAAGTACATCACCCTAGCCAATCAAAGCTTTGAACCTGCACCTCATTTTGAAGTAAATTGAATTCTCTACAACATTGTGTCTCACAAGCCAAGCCTAAAAATGCTTCATTTAGAAGGTATGAGCTAAAACATTATAGGTCATTTCAAAAGTCAACAAAAAGTCAACATCTTCCAAAGGGCATAATTTGTAAATGGTAAAGGATATGGACATGAGACCAAAAAGGTTGGTTAGAGGACTCTTTAAGATTTCTAATATGTCCAAGAACACCTTCATAGCCTTAAAATTGAGGGATTTGTGCCTTTCCAAAGTTGGGAAATTTTTGAGGGGTATATTGAACAAATGAGGTCTTAAAACCAAAATTTTCCAAATGGGCTTGCAATTTTGTAATCCAATCCTTACAATGACATCATGCACGACCCAATGCTTATTTATTCAGATTTTTATAATTTATTTTATATTTATTTGGATTTTATTCATTAAAATTTATTTTAAATCAAAATAAAATATAAAAACACCATTATTTGATTGGATTCTTCTTCTAGAAACTCTTAAAAGTCATTTAACGTTGATTGAGAGGTTCCAATTTCGTGCTAAGGCATTATGGCATGAATATATTTGATTTTTTGACCAATTTGGCAAGGAGATTTCTTCACACTCAAGGCATCCAAAAAGCCCAAATAATTCACCAAATTCTGACATAATCTTACTCACTTATAAGAACACAACATGACCATTGCAAGGGGACATGAAATTCAGAGGCAAGAGAGGCATTTTCAAAAACCAAAAATCTTCAAAAAAAATAATATTTGGAATTTTTGTTAGAGGCAACTTCAAGGCGTGTTAAATGTTGAAATTGATTTCTGGAGGTTCATTGGACATTTCCCAACCATTAACATCATCACATTCGCTCACATATGCATGAACCGAACCTCCATGTTCTAGGTTTCTTTTTAATTTTCGATTTCATGGATTTACATCATATAAATTGTTTTTGCTTATGTAAACTTGTTTGTCATTGTGTGTAGAATGTTTCTGGACAATCTATTTTGAGTTTCGATACAAGTTTACAAATATGCCATTTTTAGGGTTCTTGAAGTTCAAATTGGGAACTTCTTGAAAAGGCTATTTAAGGACGAATTGATACTTCCATGAGACTCACAAGACCTCTTTTGATAAGTTCACATCATTAAAAGGAATTTATAATGTGTATCTAACATGTTGTTATGTGCAGGTCTTCCAGTGACAGACAAAAAACCGTCACTAGAACCTTTAGTGACGAATGACTGTCACTATAGCCTAAACCAACAGACGGAGGAAGAAGACAAGCTCTGCGCGCGAATTTCATTTTTAAATTTTGGTTTTATTTTATAATTAATTAATGTGGGATATTTGACACAGGTGGAGCAACGTCCCAGTGGTTGTGTGTTGAATTGGTAAAGGGGAGGTCCTGAGTTCGAATCCAGGGCTCCCCCATATGCTTTTTGTGCGTTTGATTTCTTTCTTTTTCTTGTTTTTTTTTTCAATTTTTATTAATTAATAATTATATATTATATTAGGATAATTAGATAATCAATTATAACTAATTTAATTTAATTAAGATAACCACCATTAATTTTTCTTATTAAAAATAAACAAAATAGGAATAACTTTTTTTTTCTTAAATAATTTAGTTTTATTATTATTTGTAAAATAACTAGTTAAATCTTCTTTTTATAAATAAATTCACTAATAAATCCTTAAATATATTTTTAAAATTAATTCCACTAATTATTTTTTTTTCTTTATGTAAATTAATTTATTTTTATTATATTTTAAATTAATTTAGTAATTAGGTTATGATTTTCTTAATAAACTCTAGTTTTTTTCTTAAAATAACCCTGATTTTTATATAAACCATGATTTTTTTTAATCTTGATTTTCTAGACCTGATTTTCTTTAAAAAATAATTAATCCATTTTAATTGGCTTTAATTATTTATTAGAAATTTGTGTAGTATGCCCTCTTATGTAATTTATTTTTTTTCGCTCGATTATGTAATTGCTCCTCTAATGTAATAACTTAGGTTTAATTTTCCCGCACTTTAAATTTCTGCACTCCCCCTAAAAAGACAAATGTACCCCTCTCCCACGATGTAACAACGTAGGACATTTACCTTTTGCCTTTTAAATTTCAGTCATTTAATTTATAGTAATTGCGTGGTTAGTAAATAGGGAGTGCAAAACATAAATGAATAAATTGAATTTAGATCATTAAATAAAAAAGATAAAATATCTGAATATAAACACTCACACACGTAAGTCGATCTAAGATCGTCGTCTGCACCTCCTAGGGTTACTCCTCTTGGTTGCCTCATTTAAATGGTCAAGTCCCTCGAATATAGGGATGTCTTAAGCAAAGTCCCTTCAAATATAAATCATCATAGTCCCTACAGTTTAAAATATCAAGTCCCTTCGAGGTTGCCTACGGAATAATGATCCTGTCCCTTCGAATAAATGATGATAGTCCCTACGAATTGCTAAAGACATCCCTTAAGTTGCTTTCTATGACCATACGATGACCCTACGCTTGTCCCTTAAACCCATCCAAGGTAATGACTACCTATTCCTTAATAATAGGGATAGTCTTACCATTGAAAGAACATACGAGAACATGAAAGACTTAATCTAGGGTAGGTACCTCTTAGTTTCTTGCTCACATTTCAAAATACTTTTTACACCTCACTTTCTTAAACATTTTTCAAAACAAGGCTTTGTATACATCCATACGAGGATCATTACAAAGTACTTAGAAAAATTTTTAATCACACACTGCACTTTTCGAAAACAATTTAAGTGAGCTAAGTAACTAAGAGCCCATGGATAACCATGGATATAAAGGGTGCTAACACCTTCCCTTTGTATAACCTACCCCCCAAACTCAAGTCTTTTAAAATAGGTATTTCCTGTTCTTTTATGTCCTTTCCATTTGGATAAAATAAAAGTCGGTGGCGACTCTTGCTATCCGTAACATGACTAAAAGTTAGTTCCCCCACCGTGTTACAGAACTGGCGACTCTGCTGGAGAGTTACTAAGTAAAAGAGGGGTACCCTTAGGAATTAGATCACTTTAAATTGTTTTCTTTATATAACTTGTTGGGCTTTATGTGTGAAAGATCCTAACCCGGATCTAGTGTACCCTAGGTAAATGGCAATAGACCAAGGAAACTGTACGGCGTATACCGATATGGTTGATCTGGTGGGCATAGTTAGTGTGACTTCTTGGTTGGTGCTTATGTTCCTTAAGTAAGTTAAGGATAATATGGGGCTGCCATATGTTGTCAATACACTAACTAACTTTTAGAACCCTAGTTATCCTATCTTGGCCTTTAGAAAGTAGTGAGATAGCCGGCTTTGGTGAAGACTGAAGTTGGTTGATACTCGATACTACGCTCATTGAGATCCTAAACTTGGAGGGTTTTGGTTGGCAAGTAAGTTGCCTACTGAACAACCACCCTTGGGAAGGATCAGTGATATTGAGATCCCTTAGAACCTGGTTACTTTTGTAGGACAAGATGAACCATCTAAAATTCAAGGGAGGGTACTTACCTTTAAACCTCATGTAAGCTCTAAACATAGGGCTATTGTGTGACTTGTTGGTGTGTGCCACATGTTTGTGATTGAGCATAGCATCATGACATCATGACATCATAAGCATAGCATTTTCACTAACCATTTCAAGGACCAAAGGATTTATCTTTGTTTTTTGTTGCAGGTCATGTCTTCTGCTCGTAGGAATACTATCCGGATTAACTTTGTAGGGATACCTTCTAAGCTTAAAGAATTGGTCTCTCAAGTTTCTGAAAACTCCCAATTCATCAAGAAGCATGGTCACCTACTGGATCTAGTCACTTCAGGTTTCTATGAAGACATGATGAGTGTCTTATTTCAGTTCTTTGATCCTAAACATCATTGCTTCACATTCCCCGATTATCAGTTGGTTCCTACAATGGAAGAGTTCTCCAAATTACCGGGTATACCTATCCTTGATCAGAGACCTTTCATAGGATTAGAGAAGGAGCCTAAACCTGAAGTAATTGTTGCAGCCCTACATCTGAAGAAATCAGACATTGTCCTAGAAACAAGAAGCGGAGTTAAGGGTATTCTTTCTAAGGTATTGATGGAGAAAGCTCAAGTGTTCTTGAAGGCTATGAGTTATGATGCTTTTGAGAAGATCCTAGACCTATTGATCTATGGCTTAGTTTTGTTCCCTAATCCAGACCAGTTCATAGACATACACGCCATCAACATATTTCTGACTCGTAATCTAGGGCCTACATTACTTGGAGATATCTTACATTCTCTTCACACTCGTACTACAAAGGCGAGAGGTACTCTAATGTGCTGCATACCTTTATTGTCTAGGTGGTTTATTTCTCACCTTCCTCGATCAGTAATGAAGAATGAACAAGGGTTAAGGCGGTCTAAGATAATTATGTCACTTTCTCATTCAGACATTCATTGGTGCTCTCGATCTATGGAGAATGTTACAATCATTGACCGTTGTGGGGAGTTCCCTAATGTGCCACTTCTAGGCATAAGAGGGGGCATTCCCTATAACCCTTCTTTAGCATTACGTCAATTTGGTTATGCTCGGAGTAATGGTCCTCATGACATGCTTATTCAGGGTATTGTGTTTGGCTACGACAACGATCTTCAGGGTTACCGTCAAAGGTTTATACGAGCTTGGAACAAGGTAAATAGGATTGATAGTAAGACTTTGGAGCCAAAGTATTATATTCCTATGGAGCCTTATCTCAGATGGGTGTGATCTCGTGCTCAGACTCTTATGATGCCATATCATGTTGTTCTTCTACAAATCACTATGGATCTTGTTACTGAAGGAGATGTTCCATATACCATCCTTCATCCGGACATGCCCACTGATTTGGAATAATTGCAGAAGTCCTGGATTCAGTTGAAGAAGCAAAGGGATACTTTTGAGACTCATTTCATAGTTGGTCAAGAAAGAATTCTGGAGCTGACAAGGCAAATTCACAAGGAACGTAACCTCGATAACTATCTCCATATAGAAAGGAAACGTCCATGGGAGACTTAAAACCCCATATATTTATTTTTTTTATGAGCCCAAGGGGCAAAATTTATATTAAACACTTACTAATAAAAGTTTGTTTTAGTTTTTCTTTAAGAAAATTTAAATCCTGCGGTCCTTGAAAATATTGCATATGCATTTACATACCATATCAATGCATGACAGGTTTCTATAGCAGGTTTCTCAATCTTCTCGCTGTTTATTTCAGCAGAAATGCCCCTCGAACAATCAGTCAAAGACCTCCAAGCTTAGAATGCTCAGTTTCAAGAAGGGATCATGAATTTGTCCAAGGGGCTAGAAGAGTTGAAAGCACTCCTCTCTGAAAATCCCGAAGATAACAAGTATGGTCAGTTGGAACAATTGCAAGCTGAGATGGCAGAAATGAGGTTCCATATGAGTGGCCAGGTGGCTCTTATTCAATGTTTAGCTCAGGGTCAAGAAGAGCTAAGAACCTTAGTCCCCAAACTTCAAAGTAATGGAGCCATGAATCTAATTGTCAGTCAACTTCTGTTAAAACCAACTGACTTGGTTGAAAGGAAGATGAGGATAAAAGAAGGTAAGAGACAAGTTGCCACTGATTGTTCTTCAGTTGAAGAAAAAAGACTTGGTAAGGTTAATCCACCTCAACACAAGGAATGTAGAAGACAGTTTACCAAATTCAACACTCCAATGTCGCAGGTTCTGCAATGCTTGTTGGAGATGAAGCTAATTTCCTAGAAAAATCCTCCTCAAAATCCTAATACTTCCTCTCCTTGCTATAATCCCAAGGCAAGGTGTGGGTATCACTCCAACTGTCCCGGACATGATACTAATAGTTGTTGGACATTGAAGAAAAAGATTCAAGACCTGATTGATGAAGGAATCCTCGAGGTTACGCCAGAAGGCCAAATTGAATTCTACTATCGTCCATCAAACATCGAAGCTGCAAGACAAGTTGCCAAAAGTAGCAAGAAAGAAAGCCTACCTATTCCTGTTGAGATATGGGGCACCTTGGGACATCCAAATGGAAAATTTGATTTCATGGTGAAATATACTGCTCCTGAAAGTTCACAGATTGCAATTGAAGACATTCAGCCAACTGGATGGGACAACATTTGAACTTTCATTTGTAATTTCTTTTATTTTGTTTAAACACTTACTATTATGTTAAACTCTTGTTTTCATTAATGCATTGCATATGTTTGTCTTGAATTAATCCATTCGTTTCACTATATTTTGAACTATGCTTCATATTTATATTTTGTGATATTTAACTCCTGATAAAGCTATAAGCCTGTAGAGGGAGGATGATGAAAACAATACCATAATCTTATGTAGTATGCTTTTGAACAGACTATGTTGACGATGTACATGCATTGTTTCAATTCCTAAATAGTGGAGATATAAGGAAGTTAATCCCTAGTCAACCCTTTTGAGCCTATGAAGTAGGAGTTTTCATTCTCATGCAAATTAAAACCCTTATTCATAACCTGGGGCAGGGTAGTTACTCGATTAACTCAACTATGCCAATTGTTTGTGTTGTACACAACTAATGATGTTTCCCTGTAATCACTAAAGTCTGCAAGTCAATATCTAGCAAAATAAAAGCTCACTAAGTCAAAACCTATGAAGGAGACTTAGTAAAAAATTAAGACATTCCGCTGACTGTAACCTTGAAATGAACAATTCAGGCAAAAAGAAGGGATAACAAAGTCAAAAGAAAAAAGGAGGTCACTATAGATCCTAGATAAAGAAAGATGACTGAATTTTCAAATAATTTTTTTGATTCCTGAATCATCACAAATGTCAGTGTTACAAGTCCAAACTACTTTGGAACCTTAATGCATAAGTTAACCGAACATAGGACTGAAGAACATCATGAAGAATGGGTTGGGTACAAATAAATTTGAGCCTTTATCTTTTGTTTCTTAAACTATGAACCAGGGCACGTTATAACCCTTTAAAAGTCCTAACTGAAACATGGTTAGTTTGAAAGCATATTGCCACAAAAAGGTATCCTGACTCCTTTAGGGCTTATTATAAAACTTGAGTTAATATCACAAGTTTTCATAAAAATTGTTTTTCTAAAATAACTCTTTTCAAAACATCAAGACAGACATAAGAATTGAATTTTTGAATATATTTGTTTGCATATACCTGAGTGTTTGACAAACAGAGAAACTTACAGGATGAATATTCAATAAACAAAAGTACTTTCAATAGACAAAGTTGCTTCCTGGATTAAAGCCAATGTATACAAGGGGCATAGTCACTGTTTCCCAATCAAGGGGGCATACCAAGTTACTGTTCAATTCATTTGGGGAAATCAGGTCCAGATTCAACAATGCTTAATAGCCAGGGGCAGTTCTCCTCATCTATTTGAATTACCAAGGGTAACATTACAAAGTTCATGATGCCAGGGGCATATTATTGTGGGGAATTCTGTTTGAGGTAGCTCCTTTCAGATACTTCCGTTATGGGACAATTCATCCACAACCAAGGGGAAACGCTCTCTTTCCAAATCTGATACCAGGAGCATATATGGTCCATCACAATTTGAAGGCACATTCCTCTCATTGTATTACCTTGATATTGGATTCTCAGCAAAAGCCATTGTGGAAATTAACTGTCTATACCAGTAGTATCAGGTGGTGTCAGTATCATGTCTTCGGATCCAACAATGAGAATTTCTGGGAAATTATTCAGGAAAGTTAAGAACCTTAGAAGCTCTAAATCCAATTGGTTATACACTCTCAAGGTTGAAACGATTCTGTTTTCGAGTTCAGCTTTACTTTTCCCTCTTTATTCAGGATTACTTTTCATCTTTTACTAAAGCGAAATGTTTGTTGGTTATGTTTGAACGTATATATGCCTTTGAATATGATTGATGTTTACCAGAAATGCATAAAGTACAATAATAGCATTTACTAAGAACAAAGAGAGGTAGGAATTCAAAGAAGCTTCGACGGTTCATCACCACAGAGTAATCTTTACGGATATCCTTACGGAATACTTCAAGTAATATCTTATACTTCCTCCAAGTAGTTTCATATCCTCCGAAGAATTGATACTTAACTACATAGGTCTCCTGGATCTATATCCATCTCTTTTATCCTCAGTCAGGATATTCAGGAACTTAATCCTTCAATAAGAAGTACGACGAACGAAAGTGGGAGTTCCTAAGTACGATATTCTTAAAACAAGACGGAAACGAAGTCTTCATACTCTTCGGCAACGAATCAGGATTTATTTTCCCCTAGTCGGCAGATGTTCTACGAAGCTACTTATACGTTTCAGTTACATAATTCATACATACATCATATCATATCCTATCATATCATATCATATTATACACATTCCCATAAAATATCATCTTGCAGAATGTTATATATATCATTATATTTGCACCAAACTAACCTTGTTTTTCAGGTTAATTCTCCAGCAGACAAACTTCATCAAAAACTTACCTTGGGTCGTCGTTTATTCTTCCCAATGGTTATCTTATTACCTCGGGCCGTCGTTTATTCTTCCCGAAGGTTATCTCATTTTGGGTCGTCGTTTATTCTTCCCAAAAGCCATATTGATACCTTGGGCCGTCGTTTATTTTTCCCAATGGTTATCTTATTACCTCGGGCCATCGTTTATTCTTCCCGAAGGTTATCTCATTTTGGGCCATCGTTTATTCTTCCCAAAAGCCATATTGATACCTTGGGCCGTCGTTTATTCTTCCCAATGGTTATCTTATTACCTCGGGCCGTCGTTTATTCTTCCCGAAGGTTATTTCATTTTGGGCCGTCGTTTATTCTTCCCAAAATCCAACTTACCTTGGGCCATCGTTTATTCTTCCCAATGGTTATCTTGTTACCTCGGGCCGTCGTTCATTCTTCCCGAAGGTTATCTCATTTTTGGGCCGTCATTTATTCTTCCCAAAAGCCATATTAATACCATGGATCGTAGTTTATTCTTCCCAATGGTTATCTTGTTACCTCGGACCGTCGTTTATTCTTCCCGAAAGTTATCTCATTTTTGGGTCGTCGATTATTCTTCCCAAAAGCCATATTGATACCTTGGGCCGTTGTTTATTCTTCCCAATGGTTATCTTATTACCTCGGGCCGTCGTTCATTCTTCCCGCAGGTTATCTCATTTTTAGGCCGTCGTTTATTCTTCCTAGAAATCAACTTACCTTGGGCCGTCGTTCATTCTTCCCGCAGGTTATCTCATTTTTGGGCCGTCGTTTATTCTTCCCAAAAATTAACTTACCTTGGGCCATTGTTTATTCTTCCCAACCGTTATCTTGTTACCTCGGGTTGTCGTTCATTCTTCCCGCAGGTTATCTCATTTCTGGGACGTCGTTTATAATTCCCAAGAAATCAACTTACCTTGGGCCGTTGTTTATTCTTCCCAATGGTTATCTTGTTACCTCGGGTCGTCATTCATTATTTCCGCAGGTTATCTCATTTTTGGGCCATCGTTTATTCTTCCCAGAAATCAACTTACCTTGGGCCGTCGTTTATTCTTCCCAATGGTTATCTTATTACCTCGGGCCTTCGTTTATTCTTCCCGCAGGTTATCTCATTTTAGGCCGTCGTTTATTCTTCTTAAAATTCAACTTACCTTGGACCGTCGTTTATTCTTCCCAATGGTTACCCTGTTACCTCGGGCCGTCGTTTATTCTTCCCAAAAGTCAACTTACCTTGGGCCGTCGTTTATTCTTCCCAATGGTTATCTTGTTACATCGGGCCGTCGTTTATTCTTCTCGCAGGTTATCTCATTTTTGGGCCGTCGTTTATTCTTCCCAAAAATCAATTTACCTTGGGCCGTTTTTTATTCTTCCCAATGGTTATCCTATTACCTCGGGCCGTCGTTTATTCTTCCCGCAGGTTATCACATTTTTGGGCCGTCGTTTATTCTTCCCAAAAATGTCATCTCCATATTTAAGAAGCATATCAGAAGACTCTTTATTCAAATGGCATCTTTAATCCCATTCAAGAATTACAGTCAACCAACAATATCATTCTACACACCAGCAAGTGCAAATTTTTGGGTTTTTGTGTTCAATCCTCTTCAATCTTCAAGTCACGAATGGCGTACATGCCAATCTAACTCCTCAGATTCCAGAAAATTGAACTAGGGACAGATGTTGTACCCCAAAATTTTCCCTCTAACAATCAAGACAATCTCTCTCAAGACTTCTAAATTATCATAAGGTCCTCAAGACTCCAAATTGGTCAAGAAGTGTGGAAGTTTCCTCAGACAATGCCTCCTCCTAAGCAAATTGTCCAAAACTAGGGTTTTATGTTTCCTCATGTTAAAATGCGTTTCAAGGCCTCAAGTGAGCTTCATAATATCCCACATGTATTCAAGAATCCCCATGTCATGTTTCAAGGCTTTCCCAATAAGTTTTCCCAGTCAGATGATCAGATATGCAAAAATCAGTCAAAGTAGTTAAAACTTCAAACTGAGGTCAACTGTGGTCAAATTAAAGTCAAACTTCAAGATTTTTTACCAAAATCAATTTTATGAAGTAAAATTCATCATTTGATCAAGGGTTGATCATAATTCATCAAGGAAGTTTCAGATCATCAAGAATCAGGAGTTTCTAAATTAGGGTTTTCTTAAGGAAAAAGTCAACTGAACTTTGACCAGCCATAACTTTCACATGCTTCATTAAACATTTCTCATCCAAAGCTAATTTTGAAGGAAATTGAATTATATACAACTTTTTGTCTCACAAGCCAAGCCTAAAAATGCTTCATTTAGAAGGTATGAGCTAAAACATTATAGGTCATTTCAAAAGTTAACAAAAAGTCAACATCTTCCAAAGGGCATAATTTGAAAATGGTAAAGGATATGGACATGAGACCAAAAAGGTTGGTTAGAGGACTCTTTAAGCTTTCCAAGATTTCCAATAACACCTTCATAGCCTTAAAATTGAGGGATTTGTGCCTTTGCAAAGTTGGGAAATTATTTAGGGGTATATTGAACAAATGAGGTCTTAAAACCAAAATTTTCCAAATGGGCTTGCAATTTTGTAATCCAATCCTTACAATGACATCATGCACGACCCAATGCTTATTTATTCATATTTTTATAATTTATTTTATATTTATTTTGATTTTATTCATTAAAATTCATTTTAAATAAAAATAAAATATAAAAACACCATTATTTGATTGGATTCTTCTTCTAGAAACTCTTAAAAGTCGTTTAAAGTTGATTGAGAGGTTCCAATTTTGTGCTAAGGCATTATGGCATGAATATATTTGATTTTTTGACCAATTTAACAAGGATATTTCTTCACACTCAAGGCATCCAAAAAGCCCAAATAATTAACCAAATTCTGACCTAATCTTACTCACATATAAGAACACAACATGACCACTGCAAGGGGACACAAAATTAAGAGGCAAGAGAGGCATTTTCAAAAACCAAAAATCTTCAAAAAAACTTATATTCGGAATTTTGGTTAGAGGCAACTTCAAGGCGTGTTAAAGGTTGAAATTGATTTCTGGAGGTTCACTGGACATTTCCCAACCATTAACATCATCACATTCGCTCACATATACATGAACCGAACCTCCATGTTCTTGTTTTCATTTTAATTTTCGATTTCATGGATTTACATCATATAAATTGTTTTTGCTTATGTAAACTTGTTTGTCATTGTGTGTAGAATGTTTCAAGACAATCTATTTTGAGTTTCGATACAGGTTTACAGATATGCCATTTTTAGGGTTCTTGAAGTTCAAATTAGGAACTTCTTGAAAAGGCTATTTAAGGACGAATTGATACTTCCATGAGACTCACAAGACCTCTTTTGATAAGTTCACATCATTAAAAGGAATTTATAATGTGTATCTAACATGTTGTTATGTGCAGGTCTTCTAGTGACAGACAAAAAACCGTCATTAGAACCTTTAGTGACGAATGACTGTCACTATAGCTTAAACCAACAGACGGAGGAAGAAGACAAGCTCTGCGCGCGAATTTCATTTTTAAATTTTGGTTTTATTTTATAATTAATTAATGTGCGATATTTGACACAGGTGGAGCAACGTCCCAGTGGTTGTTGTCGCTCCCCGGATTTCCATCCTGGTACAAACGCGAAAGTGGCGTGGAAAGAGGTAGAGTCGCCAGCCAGGTATTTTTATCCGAAAGGAACGGGAATGGTAATGCTGCACAAACCAGAAGAAAAGAAAAGGAAGGACACGGGTCCTGCGAACCAAAGAGACTGAGTTCGGGAGTCGGTTACGACCTGGGAAGGTATTAGCACCCCAGATCGTCCTCCGTACCCGACGGGATCCACGCTTGCAAGAAATCTGTTTCAAAGGGTGAAGAAATGAAAGTTGCTGCAAAAGAAAACTGAACTGGATAAAAGAAACGAAAAGGGAACTGACAAAGAAATGAAAAGGAAAAATGTAGGGAAAATAAAGATTGTGCTCGAACGGGCCCTACCCCGTTGCCTACGTACCTCATCTGGACAATGAGGATCAGAGTTGCCGTAGTTCCCCTAACTAGGGGTGGAAAAGATTTCTTGTGTATTAAGGCTTGAACTGCCTATGTCAATGCTCAGGTGTTGCAGGCTCAGACGACGGGTGCGTTACCGTCTTGCAAAGTGACAAGTAGTAGCAAGTTCGTACGTAAGGAGTGAGTGGGATGAGAAACGAATTCCCGAAGGTAAGACGATTATTGTTTGTTTGTGTGTTTTAGAGCTTTTATTGGTGTGGCACAAGTAAGTGAAATCAAGCTCTTTTCCATGGAATGTGTACTTGCTACTACATTCCAAGATGGAATAATATAACAAGCACACTCAAGTAAGGAGAAGATCCCCAAAACTTGATTCCAGAGATTAGGGCCTAAGCTCACTAACTTGTTGAATTTATTAAGTGTTTTTTGTAATTAAAATGAAGAAGTGTGTTTTATGATTTTCTTGATGAAGATGGTCTCATGATCAGACTTGTGCATCATGATAGACAAGCTTGTACTATCCCAAGATGGGAAGACTACAAGTGCTCCATGGAATAAGGCTATTGCACAGGAGACCACTGCAATCCTTATTAAGGTGTTTTTTAGGGTTTTGTTTTGAGATGAGAAAAGAAAAGAACCAAATATCTTAAAGGTAAAATCTTAGAGGGGAAGACTAATCCTAATGTTATCATGCATGGATGAACCTAGGTTAGTGAGGCTTCCACTATCCTAATGAAGAAAGAGATAAGGAAAGAAGAAGAAGAAAGAAGAAGGAAAGAAGATAGAAAGGAAGGCCTAAGCACATCAAACACAAATGAGAAAACATAATGAAAGAAGAAGAGAAAAGAGTTGGAGATGTGGGAATCTCATCCACACCTCTCACTTACCAAAGCCCCTGAAATGGTTAAAAGCATAAACAAGTATCATGACAAAAGCAAGTAAGACCAAATGAGATACCAATGAACAAAAGATTAATCCAAGACATCACAACCAGAATTGAAACTTCAATCTCAAAGGCCAAGATCAAGCACATATCATGGGATGAAAAGTGGATCAAGCAACTCAACATAAAGCATTACAAATCACCATGACAAAACAAAACACTTATGAGATAGCACAAAGCATACAAAGTAAACAAACATCACACACTTCAAGACCAGAACCCTAACATGTCAAGAATGTTCCTAAGCAACACAAGAGATCAAGAAAAGAAGCATACAAGCTTAATCATTATCAAGATGAGAGACCCATGGGCATAAGAAGTGAAGTGAACATGTACATAAGTGAATAAACTTCAAAGGCAAGCAACCTCAAAATTTCTCAAAGCACAAACACCAAATCAAAGACCAGGGGAATATGCTCATCCTAAAAGAGCTCTAAACAACCTAAGGGAGTTGGCACAAGTGCCCTCCTAGCCTAAGGACTAAGCATATGACCAAAAATGATGCAAAAAGAGAGAAGCAAACAATAGAATTCATATTAAATCAAGATTCCATCCAAAAATTCCACAAATTAGCATAAAGAATCTTCAAACATCTAATATTAACATGCTGAAAGGATAGGATCAAAATCAGAAGCAAAATGGGTTAAAGGGATGCCTAAACATGGATTAGGGTTATGATACTTCACACACAAGTTAAAGACCAAAAATAATCAAGCAAGCTTCTAAAAATCAGAAGAAAAATCACCTATAAACTACACCTCAACATGAATCCAGAGCAAAAAGAATCAACTCAAAATTCCCAAGGATGACCAAGATATGAAATTCACAAGTCAGCATGTATTAAAAATGAAATAAAAGCAATTAATAAAAGCAACAATTAATTCCAGCGTGAAAAATGAAAATAAATGGAAAATAAAAATATCAAAAATTAAAGAAAACTCAAAATAACATTCATGAATGTTTTTGGAATTTTTATGAACCTCTAACTATTTTAATTAATTGAAAAGCAAACTGAAATGAAATAAAGATAATAAAATAAATAAAAATGGGCCAGGGGTGCATATAGTAGGAGATTCGGTTCAAAAACAATGGGCCAGGCAGACAAGGGGGTACGCATAGCAAAGGAGGCCCATGGGCGCTCAATCAACTTAAATGGTAGTATGTCAATCCAATGGTTACAATCAAAAGTCAACAGGAAAGGTCCACACAATCCAAGGTCTATGCGCAGTCAACCAATCTTCAGTCATCTAATCCACTGTTCAGGATGAGGTCAAGTCAACACAAAGTAATCCAATCCAAAGGAATACATCATTTACCTCAAAGTAATCATAACCAACGCATCGGATTCAGAGTCCACTTCCTAAGTCAACATAAGGATAGGTCCAAATTGAATGCCCACACACGCTACTATACACTGGCAAGCAAAAACAATAAAATGAGAAATAGAATACACGTGAGAGGGAGGGTGAGATTTTAATTTGTTGGCTCCACCACGTCCGTCCAGATGAAAGATCCAAGTGTTATGAACTCGTCTTCTTCATTTCAAACTCAGGGGACAAATCCAAAATCCGGCGACCGGAGCCCTAACTCCGGCACCGGAAAATTCAAACGTATGAACAAACATCAACATAAACACATCAAAGTTTCCAGATTTAATAAATCAAACACCCTGAGTTCAAATATCCACTTAACTTTCTCATTGAATCAAAGGATTAAACAAATCGAACGCAAACAACTTTATGCATCAAACTTCAAATCCATATAATTCACTCAATACTTAAGCAAAATCAAAACCAATTCCAGCAGTATAATTAGTGAGGCAAATAGAACACGAAACACACCAAACAAAAGAGATCTAGATCTAAGAAAATAGAGGCATACCTGAGCTTGAGATTCTTCAAAAACACCAAGAAAACCCTCCAACTTGTGTAGATCTAACCCTTGGCCTCTCTATTTGAAAAATAAATGCAAATAGAGCTTCAAATCCTTCTGAAATGCAAGATTCGAACCAAACTGCTTCCAACTTGCACTATGTGAAAACCTTGCCCTAAGCCTGAATCAATGGTGGATTCTTACTCTTTGAGCCTCACTAAACATCATGGCGAAGAAAGGAGTACCAATGTGAGTGTTGTGAGGGATATTCGAGGGTTTTTGCAAGTATGCAATAAAAAATGGATTTCAGTAATCAAGGAGGTCCAGCTGCTGAACTTGTGTGCAAATGCTTTTATATCCTCTATCCATCAGATTGATTATGGTTTTATGAAGTGTGTGGGCATGAGGAGTGTGAATGGGATCCTTTTTCAATTTTGCATGAGAGTGGTGATGAGGTTAATTGCTCGTGCAATCCTCTCTCCTTGTGCACATGCTGATCTCATTTCATCCCTTGATTACCCTTGAATTAATCTTAGCCATTGGATACAAGTGGATCATGCTTTGTGAATGCTTTTGCATTTTTGCACTTAGTGAAATAACTCACATTCCATACACGATTTTTGAACTTTCTCTTGGGCCAAATGTGTTTCATGCCATGCCTTGTGATATTACAATCTTAATTTGCCCATAGGTTGGCTTAAAAATGAATTAAGTGAATTTTTGCAAATGGCGTAAACTTGGAAATATGGTGAAACCCTAAAAATGGATGAATTTTGATTAGCCATAACTTTTGATTCATGAAGGCTATGAAAATGCACTTGTACTTTCTGAAAATGGGAGAACATACCCTAAAACTTTCATGTTTAATGGAAATTCATTTGAGATCATCTTCATCATGAAAGAAGGCTTTGAAAATTAGGGCAAAACTTGCCAAAAATAGAAACTTTCATTACAAGTCATGTGCCAAAAATGGAAAGTTCTTCAAAACCCCTTGATTCTTGATCTTTGACTTTGCCAAACCTCTTCTAAGGCCTTAAGGACATCCCTTGACTTGAAAAATGGGATTGGACCCCTTGAATTCTCACAGTTGACTTTTAAATTGCATAGTTGACCAATCTCTTCTCATGCAAGCAACTGATGAAATAACTGTCTTCCACAAGGAATTTTCTCACCAAATTTCAACCATAGGAATCTCTTATCATATGAAGGACTTTGCCCACATGAAATGGCCAAAGTCACAAAGAATTCCTGCTTGAAAGTGAAACCCTAATTTGAGAACCATTGTGTAGGAGCTTGCCCTAGCTTGGATTCTCTGATGACCTCCCAACCTTCTGGGCTCTTGTAAAGGATCTTGAGCTTGTGAATGTCATGTAGACTCTTAATGGGACTTGGACAAGTCTACTTGGCCTCTTGCTATGGCTTGTAAGGCCTCAAATACACCCATAGTTGATCATATGCCCAATGCTAGAACATGAGAGTGTTATGCTTTATTTTACTATGCAAAGATGCCAAGGATATGACATGCTTATGATGATTATGATAGGATGATGATGTTAAAAAAGAAGAGGGCAAATTTGGGGTGTTACAGTTGTGTGTTGAATTGGTAAAGGGGAGGTCCTGAGTTCGAATCCAGGCCTCCCCCATATGCTTTTTGTGCGTTTGATTTCTTTCTTTTTCTTGTTTTTTTTTCAATTTTTAATAATTAATAATTATATATTATATTAGGATAATTAGATAATCAATTATAACTAATTTAATTTAATTAAGATAACCACCATTAATTTTTCTTATTAAAAATAAACAAAATAGGAATAACTTTTTTTTCTTAAATAATTTAGTTTTATTATTATTTGTAAAATAACTAGTTAAATCTTCTTTTTATAAATAAATTCACTAATAAATCCTTAAATATATTTTTAAAATTAATTCCACTAATTATTTTTTTTTCTTTATGTAAATTAATTTATTTTTATTATATTTTAAATTAATTTAGTAATTAGGTTATGATTTTCTTAATAAACTCTAGTTTTTTTTTCTAAAAATAACCCTGATTTTTATATAAACCATGATTTATTTTTAATCTTGATTTCCTAGACCAGTTTTTCTTTAAAAAATAATTAATCCATTTTAATTGGCTTTAATTATTTATTAGAAATTTGTGTAGTATGTGTAAACACCCCAAATTTTCCCTCACTAAGTTCACACCATGGCTTGTGATCTTTTCATTTGCATAAGTTCAATCATATCATCTCATATTGCATTTTTACTTCAATGCATTGGTTCAAAGTCATATGCATCCAGGGTTTGTGATCTGAGCAATCCATGAGCCATCTGAGTCACTCCAAAGGTCTTCAATCATCTCAATAGGGTCCATGTATGTTCAATCATCATATTATATCCTCCCAAGATCAAGGAAGTCAGAAAATCACAAGAATTGGCAAGGCATGGAAGCAGAACCAGGTTTAACTACACAGATGACCTAAAATTAAGGTTTTGGTCTCAATATGATATAAGGGTGATACATACCAAGTTTGAGGGACAAATTCATTATGGAAGTCATCTGATCACTGGGTAACTTCCTGAGCAAGTCAGAGCAAAATCAGGGCATTTGAGGCCCCCAACATGGAACCAAAGTGGATTTTTAATGAAAATGAAGTAATATGGTCTTTATTTGATCATTGAAGTGCTTAGAAGTTCACAAATTTGAAGAAGAGTGGGTAAACCAAAAGTTGCCAAATATGGAAATGACTTGTAATGTAAACTTTCCATTTTGGGAATGTTTTTCAACCTCCTCTTTCTTAACCAAAAATGCTTCAAATGAAAAATATTGGTCATGAAAGTTGTAGATTGGATCATTCCCTTTTCAAAAAGTACAAGAATAAGATCTAATTCATTTTGGAACTCAAGTTATGGCTTTCCAAAGTTGGCAAAAATCACATAATTTCATGTTTCATGCCAAAGAGGGATTTTTGCAAAACCTCATGCCAAGCTATTTTATGACTTCAAATGGACTTCTACACATCATAACATCATAGTAAAATGCCTAAAACTCATAATTGCCCAAAGAATTTCACATTTCCATGACTTGTACATGAAGAAATCAAGAAAGGGCCAAACTTTGCCAAAATTGCAAAACCCTCCACAACTTCCCACAAGCTTGCCAAATTGCCTCAAACTGATTTCTATCGACCTCCTTGAATCAAGCTGCGCCAGACACCCCCTTGTCCTTGGCCTGAAACAGCCCATACCTCAAAGGACACATAACCTTGACTTTTTGCAAAACAAGCCATACCAATCAGCATAGCCCACACCAACTCCACAGGCCTATCACAACTTGATACATGGACCAAATACAAGCCATTTGACACAAGAGCACATCTAGAATCATCAGCATCACCATAGTTCACAAAAAACTCCCTTTTTGCATTTTCTATCAAATCTCACAACTCAACCATTCATTCTTCAAACCAACACCATCATTCATCTCAGCTTCACTCACTAATCATTTCCCACCCTTCATTTTGCCCTAAAAGCCATCATACACAAAACACGATTTTCTCCCCCTTTGAACTGAACTTCATCAAACTTCAAAAGGAGATCACAAACACTTCAGCAAAGCATTCCAGAAGCATAAGGGGGGTCAAGAGGAGGGGAAAAGCACCAAAGGAGAGACTAGATAGTGCCATTTTCGAAAGCTCCATTTCAGGTAACTTCAAGAACAAATTTTCCAGAAGTTTGATTTTAGGTTATAGAATTGTTCCTCATGTTATGCTGGTCATGCTGATGCTTTTCTTTTTGAAAATGGTTGAGTTTTAAGAATTTTATGAACCTCTGAAACTTTGCCCGTGAAATGTGTTTTGATTCGATTTGCATGATTCACAAAAAATAAATAAGTTTTGTTGTGGGGTTTGTGTTTAGTGATGTTCAAGGATTGATTCTGGAGAGTTTAGAGAGTTTTAGTGGCGTTTTGAGAGAGATTGAGTGAGAGAGCTGCCGGAGAAGATGACCGGAACACTGTTCCGGTCATCTGAAAGTCATTAGGGTTCAGATTAGAGTTTAATTACGTAATTAGGGCAAGTTTGAATATCAACTTTCCAGATGCGCACGTGGTCTTTCCCTCCCTTTCCAGATTTGAATTCCAGCCCTTAGATCAGCATACTTTTCCTTTTATTAATTTTTATTTCATTTGTTTCCATTTAATTTGCACGAATTTTTAAAAATAGAAAAAAACATCAAAATATTCTGAAATTTTTTATCCAACCTTTAATTAATTTTAAGAACCCAAAAATATTTTTATTTTTATTTTTTCATTAAAAAATTATTTTTAAATTATTTAAATGTTATTTTTAATTAGTTAATAAGAATTAATTAATTAAAAATACATTTAGGTATTTAAAAATCACAAAAAAAATTCAGAGAACATTTTCAAACATTTAGAAGCATTTACAAACTCACCACACAAATTTCTTTTTGGTTTTGATCATACTTTGACATTTTTCAATTTAATTAAGGTTCTTAAATTTGAATATTTTTAACCCTAACTTCAAAAATTCATAACTTTTGAACCAAAGTGAGTTTGTGAATGATTCTTTTTGAATTGTGCTATGCATGGTTTCAAGCATCTAAAAAAAATTTGTTTTATTTTTATAATGCATTTTCAATTTGTTTGGCATTTTACCCTTAGGATCACCCTTAAAACCCTAGAAACTTAGGAAAATCATAAGTCCTTCTAGGTTAAGCTTCTGACCTCCCCCTTTGGATGGTAACTTAGTATTGGTTTAGGGTTCCTTTGAGTCCATTTTCAAATTTTTATCTTATTATTTGCTTCTGTTTTTGAGTTTTGCATCTCACATGTTCATATAACCCTAATTTGCATCTTCATTTGCATCCATCTTGTATAAGCATGCATACATGAACTTTCCATGACATTTTGTACATCCACATGACATATATGACATCTTAGGACATTTTAGAATCATGTTTGATCATTGCATCATCCATTTTCCATGTTATGCTTTCATTACATTTCATGTGCATTCATGAACTTTCATGCTTCTTACATGCTTTATTTGCATTTCCATCCTTTGTATGATCATTCTCATCTCATGACATACACTTGCATCATTCCTTTGCATCATTTTCATCTTGAACATGCTTCTGGTTTTGGTTTGCATCATTGCAGACGTTTCATTTTCATTTCATTTTCATTTGTTAACTTTTCAGGTGGTAAGTGTTTGAGAAGTGAATTTTCCTTCACTTCTCACAATCTCTTATCATCTATCTTATGCATTCATTGCTGAATTTTACTTTTGTATTAGAGTGAGCTTGCTCATTCATGTTCCCTCCTTACTTTCTTTCTTCAAGCAACTTATCTTCTTAATTGAAGTAAGTTGTCTTGCTTCTTTCTGCTCCTCCTCCTTCCATCTTTCTTCTTCCTTGGTGGCTCTTCCTGAAGATCTCTTGCAAGCCTCATAAACCCTAGGAATACCCAAGCATGATAACAATTAGGGTTTGATTAGTCCCCCATTTAGCTTTACCTTTGTGTCATCTTTTGTGTCTTCCTTTCTCATCTCATAATCAAGGACTAAACCTTAAAGGTTTTAAGGCTTTGTGATTAAGCTTATGCCTGCATCCTTCTATTAGGATGGAGTGTATAATTTTAATCCTAAGTGTTGAACCCTTAATGTGTTTAATTCCTTTAATCAACCCACCTAATAATCACTAAGACATCAAGCTTGTAACTTGGGCCTTGCATTAGGGTTCTAATTATTCCTTAATTGGTTAGGAAGGACTAACCCTAGTGTTAATGGACAAGTCCCCCTCAAGTTGTCTTACAAACCATAAAATCCATTTCTTAATCTCACCATTAACTAAAATCCACTTAAATAAAGGCTTGTTTTGTCATGAGGTTAATCCCTAATCATGGATTAAGTTGAGGAGCCTTCCTCAGCTTAAATGTTCCCATCTATCATCCTTTTATTAGGATGGTCTAATGGGTCCATTAAATCCTTGATTATGGCTTAAACTCATTACTTAAAACTAAACAAAAACAACAAAAACATCTAAATAAATGTCAGTAGGTTAATGATCTTAATCCTACATCATGGTGATTAAGTGTGAGGTGTTGACTTCACACTTAAGGTATTCTCATTACCCCTGATCAGAGGGAGGATGTGATGAGTTTACTAACCCTTGGTTTAGGCTTAAGCTCATTTACTTATGACAAACTCCAAAAAAGGCAATAAAAGATTGAAACCTCAAAAACAAACAATAATCGTCTCCTCCGGGATTTTTTTCTCATCTCATTCACTCACAAACGAGAACTCGCTTCTTCCGTCTAATGCAAGACAGTTTGCACCTGAGCCAGACAGGTCTTACACTTGAGCATATGCAAGTAAGCAGTTCACAAGTCAATTTATCTTTCAGTCACTTTGAGTCGAAGTACGGTGTTCTGACTTCCTCACTGCACGAGAGGATACGTAGGCATAACTTAACAGTTATCGAACAAAAGTCTCTGTATATTCCCCCTCTTCCAGCATTATTCTTTAAGCCTCATAGTCTTGAGCTTTGCACTTCTTTCCAACACTGTCACTTCTCTTATCCACTTCACATTTCTTTTGCACTGACACTTGCATTCTTTTCCAGCTTTTGCACACAAAATAGCACTGACACTACCCCTTCAAACATAAATCTTTCAAGCGTGGATCCCGTCGAGTACGGCGGACAATCAAGGTGTTAATACCTTCCCAGGTTGTAACCAACCCCCTTTCTTAGTTTCTCTGGTTCGCGACCGTCTTATCCATATCTTTTCAGGTTTATGAGCATTACCTTTCCTTCGGGATAAAAATGCCTAGTTGGCGACTCTTTTCACCTTCATTTCATTTCTCCTTTCGCCGGCCGTTCGCGTCTATACACCTTTTGCCCAGGTGTCATCAGGTGGGAGCGACAACTTGGTGACTCTGCTGGGGACCCTTATACTGCAACCAGGGCTTCTGGTTCTTTTTGTGGGTTCCTCCTCGCGCTTGTTTGATTTGTGTTTACTCGGGTGCTATGTGCTATGTGTGTTTATTTATTTTTGCTTTATTTATTGCTTTATGTACAGCTTTATTTAATGCTTTTCTTTACAGTCTTATGCATATTTCATACTATCATTGCTGGATCTGGTTTTCTGTCTTGGTGGGTGGGGTTCCATTGAGAGATTAAGGTTCTATACCTGGGACCTGAGTGACACCTAGGCTAGAGTGGTTCATATTCTTTCCCATTCCATTTCGGTCTGGTGCGAGAATATGAAACACGGTTCAGATGTGGGTTTCTTCTTGAGAGCAATGTGCTACAGATTTCCTGTAGTGCTAGGGCTATCTGGGAAGCCTGCTAAGTCTGGATGACCTTTACTTTGACCTTCAGAATCTGGGGTGAATTAGAGGAGGATTTTATATGGTTATTGTAAACACTGTACCTCCGGGTTAGAAGTGTTTACACTTCTCATAACTGATCCAAGTCTGAGGATCCTTGTTCTAGAACATTACATGTGAGGGGGTTGGGTTGTTTACAGGTTTGTAGGAACCCTTAGCCACATCATACCCTGTTACTGTTTTGTTTAAGAATACTCCACTTTGGACAGTTCTTGTGATTAAAGCTGGACATGTGACTCTTTATTTGAGTCCCCCACCCTGGTTACTGGATTTCTGAGCCTCCATCCGGACCTTTGAACATACATGGACCTTATATCAAGACAGATAATCAGATCCAGCTCTTGATCAGAAACTCTTGCATATCATTTGCATATATCATCATTGCATCATTTAAAATTTGTTTATTTGCTTTTCAGGGTATCCACCTCATTATATCTTGGTTTTGGTTTTGACCCCTTCTATTGTTTGGACCTCTGCTCCAACTGTCTTCTTCAGTTATCTGCTTCAGTTATCTCCATCCTCACCAGCATCAGTCTGCCAGGGACTTACTTCCAGCTTCTCAGTTTGTGATCTTCATCAGCATTTGTCTTCAGCTTCTTCAGCAGCACTCATGGCTACTCCCAGGAAGAGCAACATATCTTACCACTTCTTTGAGCCTTCTTTGACTGGTATCAGGCAGGTCCAGTCACTCATCACACCTGACCACATCCCACTGTTCAGGGAACACTATGGGGGTATTTTGGATATGGTTATGGATCTTGATTCTTCTCAGAGAAGCATGATCCACACATTCCTGCAGTTCTATGACCCACCACTCAGGTGCTTCACCTTTCCTAACTTTCAGATGGGGCCTCTATTGGAAGAGTTTTCTTTGTTGATTGGAGTGCCTATCAGAGGAGGGATCCCGTTCAATCCAGAGATGACTGCTACCAGAAGTGAAGAGATAGCAAGGACATTATACTTGGAGCCTGCCCTTATTGAGCAAAGCATGACAACAAAAGCTGGGATTCCTGGTTTACATTTGGATTTCTTGATTTCTCAGGCCATCCTGAAGGCTGCAGTGGGAGAATGGAGGACATTTTGTGCATTATTAGCCCTCAGTATATATGGGGCTATATTGTTTGCAGATGAGCCTAAATTTGTCAGTAAGAATGCCATCCATTTGTTTCTTCTGAGGAACCCAATGCCTACATTTCTAGGGGATTTTTACTACTCCATCCATCAGAGGAATGAAAAACAAAGGGGAAAGTTGGTCAAATATTGTGCTCCTTTGTTATACTCTTGGTTACTCAGACACCTGCCTAAATTAGATGCCTTCTTGAACCCACACCAGCAGAAGAATTGGGCTAAGAGGTTCATTGCCTTAACTTCAGATGATATCAAATGGTGTACCCAAAGCACCAAAGGCAGGGACATTATCACCAGCTGTGGACAATACCCAAATGTGCCTCTGATAGGAGTAAAAGGTTGCATCAACTACAACCCTTTACTGTTTAAGAAACAATTGGGATATGCCTTGGTTCACCCTCCTAGAGGACATGATTTAGTTGAGACCCTATACTGTGAAGTGCAACCTAATTCAGCTGTTGTCAGGCAAGCTGCTTGGGCTTGGGACAACATCCAGACAAAAGGGATAGCTATTCTTGGAAGATGTAACAATGTTGCTTCAGCTCAGTATTCAGACTGGTCCCATACTAGAGCTCAGATTACCAGAATGCCTTTCACCTTGGAAGACACACCTGAACCATCTACAGTACAACCTGCAGCAACTGTTAGCTTGGAGGAATTTGAAAAGTTGAAGGAAAGGAATGAGCAGCTATCTCAAGCCCTGAAGAAGACTCTTTGGGAAATAAGTGATGATCGTCTGGACATTGAGAGATTGGAAAAGCTCAGGATTGAGCATCTGACCAAGATTGAAAAGACAGAGGACTACATCAGGAAAGCAAGGTTTGGGGAACAGATATTGAAGAATGCCTGCAAGGAGGCCAAGATTCAGAAAGCTAGGGCTGAGCACTATCTGCAAGAGAGCCAGGCTAGGTGGGTCAGGATCACCGAAGCCCGTGCATAAGAAGACCAAAAGACTCAAGCCAAGATTGAACAGCTGGAGGCCAATGCGAAGAAGCAGCAGGAAGCTTTATTGGCTGCACAGAAGGAAATTTCAGAATTGAAGCTTCGAGCAGGGTTAAAGAGATCAAAAGACCAAGACAGGCATAAGAAGCTGACTACTGCCATTGCCACTAGGAACCTCCTCATTAGGACCATTACAGAGCACCCAACTGGTCCGGTGACTGAGGCACTCCTGAAGGAGGTCAGAGAAGATGATTATGGATTGGATGTCTGATTCCTCTTTGCTTGTTGTTCTTTCCTTTTGATGTAATTTTCCTTTTGTTGTATTTTTGACCCTCCATGGGCATGTATTTTAAATAGACTATGTTTTTTACCATTTGTAATATATTTAGTTTGTTTTCATTGGGTTTCCTCTCAACATCAAGCATCTTCCTCGAGGTCTGGAAAGGTCAAAACCAAGAACCAAACCGGATACCTTGGAAAACAATTAAGCATAATGCATTGCATACTGACCTTTTTCTTTGTTTTGTAGGTTTTTGATTATTATTATTGTGTCTAACTTTGTTGTGATTTCAGAAACATTGCTCGTCGCCGAGTGTTCCCTGTCAACCGCATGCACCGGTACCCAACACGTAACAACATTCCAGGCATTCAAATGGAGCAGGTACAGCAGGACCTGAATGAGGTCAGAAATCAGATGGCAAACGAAAGAGTCGATATGAGAAACCAAATGTCTCCGTTTATGGCTGTCATGAGTGGCTTAGCCCAGAGCCAAGAAAGACTGAGAGAGTTGGTAGAAAGACAGACACCTGAGGAACCTCACCTTGGGACAGGAGGAACCAGCAATAATGAACGAGGGCAACCTCGTATTGACCCTCCGGAGTATGGGCCTCATTTGAATCCAGATGTTAATATCCCAAGAAACGTTCAAGGTAATACTGCTGGGGGCAGAATCCTGCAAGAGGATCCCCAAGAAGAATAGTTTACTGTTATAGGGGCTGGAGATGAGGTATATGATAGAAGATTGGATGAGATTGCTGAAAAGTTAAGATCTTTGGAATCTCAGAATTCTTTGGGCTTCGACGTAATGGATATGGGACTGGTAGATGGGGTGAGGATTCCCCACAAATTCAAACCCCCTTGCTTTGAGAAGTATAATGGTACCTCATGCCCGCGTACTCATCTACAATCTTTCCTAGGAAGACTCAAGGCTTATACCATGGATGAGAAGTTATAGATGTTCTATTTTGAGGACAACCTGACTGGAGCTTCAAGAGAATGGTATTCGCATCTGACAAGGGCCACTATAAGATGTTGGAAGGACTTGGTCGAGGATTTCATCCGGCAATACCATTACAACCTAGACATGGCTCCCAATAGAACTCTTCTAATGGGCATGTCTCAGTCTTCAAGGGAGAGCTTCCGGGATTATGCTCAGAGGTCGAGACAGCTTGCTGCTGCTATCCAACCACCCATGTCAGAAAGGGAGATGGCTGACATGTTCATGAACACCTTTCAGGGAACTTATATTGATAGACTTGTTGCTTTCTCCTCTACCACCTTTGCTGATGTGGTTATAGATGGTGAGAGAATTGAAAGCCTTTTGAAGATGGGAAAAATAACTGATAATGGTGCAAGTTCCTCCAGCAACCCCAGAAAACCTTTTGCAGGACCCCAAAGGGCGGGTGAAACAAATGCTAATCACGCAAGCAGGGGCAGACCCCAATATTCTCACAGGTCAGTAGCAGCTGTTACCATCCCAGCTCCGGTTCCACAACAACCGTTATATCCTCAACAACAACAACAATAACATCACTATCAGCAACCATCTCATTTTCCGCAACAAAGAACCTACAACAACAACAATAGCAACCAACAACAACGCCCTTTTCAACAGAGGCCATCTCAGGCAAATAGGGTAATTGACCCTATCCCTATGCCTTATGCTGCCTTATTACCACAACTCCTGAAGCTTAACCTGGTTGAGTTAAGGACGTTGGCACCACCAGATCCTCTTAATCTCCCGAAGAATTATGATGTTAATGCCAGGTGTGCCTTTCACTCTAACGCACCTTGTCACAATACTGAGAAATGCAGAGCCTTACAGATGAAGGTTCAGGATTTGGTCGATTCCAAAGATCTCAATTTCGCACCTCCTCCGAATGTTAACAGAAATCTTATGCCTAATCACGGTGGGCCTAGGATTAATGCCATTGAAGAGGACTAACCATCTACACTAATTGATAGTGTTGCACAGATTCAAACACCACTGGCTGAAGTCAAAGTTCAACTTTTAAGATGCCAAGTGTTCCCGGGTTGTGGGGCCTGCTGTGAATTGTGCAAGAAAACTAGTAATGGTTGTGAGAAGTTAAGGTTTGGCATAGATGGTCTCATCAAAGATGGAATCTTGCAGATTACTACAACAGCTCCTTCAACAACTCTTGTTTCAACAACAATGGATTCTCCTACAACACCAGCAATTCTTTCTCCAACAGTTTCTCCTACAACCGCAGCAACTATCATTCCTACTGATTCTTCAACAACTCCAGAAGTTCTTCCATCCATTATTTCAACGAGTCAAAGTTCAACAACTTTTTCTTCTATAACATCAGCGCCCATTTTATCAACGGAGTCTTCTACAACGCCAATAAACATTAATGAAGATGTATCAACGGTCACAATCTATTATGACCCAGCAAATGTTCCTCCGAGCAACAATTTCCAACAAAAAACTGCAACACCTCCCGCCATATCTCCAGTCACAATCTACTACGATCCGCACACCATCACAGTTCCTTCCGCTGCAGCGATCAGTCCAGTTACCATTACGGTACCTGGTCCTGTTCCTTATGAAAGCAGTAATGCCATACCTTGGCACTACGGCTCTGATCTCTACTGCAATGGGGAGAAAATCACTTTGGATTCATCAACCTCTTCACCACAAATTGACAATGTTGGGGGAGGCGGAGGCTTCACCAGAAGCGGACGCCTTTTTGCCTCACAAACACAAAGACCTAATGCTGAAGCAGAAGCTCCTGCTAAAGCAAAAGGAAAGAATGTGGTATCTGAAGAGCCAACTGCCAAAGACACTCAGAAGACATCTTTTGAACAAGATGTAGACGATTTCATGAGAAATCATAAAAAGGAGTGATTACAAGGTGGTGGACCAGCTTCATCAAACACCCTCCAAAATCTCCATATTGTCACTGTTAATGTGTTCCGAAGCTCACAGGAATGCATTGTTGAAAGTCCTACAGGCAGCATACGTGCCAGAGGAGATTACTGTTAATCAATTAGAAACTGTGGTTGCAAATGTCAACACCAGTCATGGACTGGGCTTTACAAATGCTGATTTAACAACGGAGGGGCGTAACCATAATAAGGCTTTGCACATCACCTTGGAATGCAAGGGTGTTGTCCTTTCTCACGTACTGGTGGACACTGGGTCTTCACTCAATGTTCTCCCAAAGAAAGCCCTGGTGAAGTTGGAGTATGATGGTTTGGCATTGCGCCCGAGTAATTTGGTGGTGAGAGCATTTGATGGCTCTACAAGATCGGTGCTTGGAGAGATCGATTTACCTGTGTTGATTGGCCCGCAGACCTTTAAAACTACCTTCTTTGTGATGGACATACAGCCGGCCTACAGCTGTCTGTTGGGTAGACCCTGGATCCACGTCGATGGCGCTGTTACGTCTACCCTTCACCAGAAGTTAAAATTCGAGTGGGAAGGCCAAATCATCACCATCTGTGGGGAAGAAGATATCTTTGTTAGCCAGCTGGCTACGTACAAATACATAGAGATGGATGGGGAGATCCATGAGACCATGAGTCAGGGGTTTGAGGCCCTTAACATCAATGAAGCATCTGTTGTGTCTGGGACTTCCATCACATCATATCAACAAGCCCGAAAGGTTGTTGAAGAGGGTACCGCTTAAGGCTGGGGCAAGCTGCTGCCAGTTGAAAAGAAAGAAGACAGATTCGGGTTGGGTTACAGACCAACTCGACAAGATCAACCAGAGGCTGCAATGGAGCCCAAATTTGTCAGCGGGGGAATGCTAACTCCGGATGCTGTGAATAGTTTGGAAGATGAGGAAGAAGACGAGCGCAACCTGGAAAACTGGATACGTCCGAAGATCCCGGGGAACCAAGTCTCAAACTGGTCTTCCCAGGAAATTATAAGGGTTACTCCTGCAGAGTAATTATTATTTCTTGTCTTTAAGCATGCATCAAGTCCTGCATCTTGCCCAAGATGTCAGGGCTCATTTTGTAATCGGGCCATCTTGTATTTTGTGCAAACGATCAATTAATGAATATCAGGACATCTTTTGCAAATGAGTCTTTTTTTTCTCGCTCACTGTTTTTCATTTTTCATTTTTTGTACAAAAATAAAATGGCAATGTTTTTCAAAATAATAACTTCATTTTCACTTTTTTCTAAACAAGATAAAACTGTCACTAAAATGAACAAATCTAAACCCTTGCAGAGAGTGCCCTCCAGACTGCACCGACAACAACACCGCTATGGCTTCGTATGACTTTGACAATCCGATTAATCAAGCCGATGAAGGGGTTGAAGAAGATTATGAGCTACCTGAAGAATTAGCCAGGTTGTTGAGACAAGAGGAGAAGGTTATCACTCCTCATCAGGAGGAAGTTGAGACGGTTAATCTTGGTACAGAAGAAGACTTGAAAGAAGTTAAAATCGGGGCCCGTCTGCAAGATTCAGGGCAACTTATTGACATGCTTAGGGAGTATGTGGATGTTTTTGCTTGGTCTTATCAGGACATGCCAAGTCTAGATACCGACATCGTTATGCACAAGCTGCCACTAAAAGAAGACTGTCCTCCGGTAAAATAGAAGTTGCGCCGTACTCGTCCGGATATGGCCATGAAGATAAAAGAAGAGGTACAAAAACAGTGAGACGCCGGTTTCCTTGCTGTGAATAGTTACCCGCCGTGGGTCGCTAACATTGTACCTATTCCTAAGAAGGATGGCAAAGTACGGATGTGTGTGGACTACCGGGATCTAAACAGAGCTAGCCCGAAAGATGATTTCTCATTACCTCACATTGATGTATTGGTCGACAACACGGCTCAGTTCTTGGTATTCTCCTTCATGGATGGATTTTCAGGATATAATCAGATCAAGATGTCACCTGAAGACATGGAGAAGACAACTTTAATCACACCCTGGGGCACATTCTATTATAAGGTGATGCCATTCGGACTGAAGAATGCTGGTGCCACTTATCAACGGGCTATGGTGACATTATTCCACGACATGATCCACAAAGAAATTGAATGTTATGTGGATGACATGATTGCCAAGTCCCTCACAGAAGAAGACCACCTGGTAAATCTGTTGAAGCTATTCAAGCGTCTGAGGAAGTACCAATTAAAGTTAAACCCCAACAAATGCACATTCGGGGTGCGATCCGGTAAGCTGCTGGGATTTATTGTAAGTGAAAAAGGGATTGAAGTTGACCCTGATAAAGTCAAAGCCATCCAAGAAATGCCTGCACCAAAGACTGAAAAAGAAGTTCGGGGGTTTCTAGGTAGATTGAACTACATTTCACGGTTCATATCTCATCTTACAACAACCTGTGAGCCTTTGTTCAAGCTGTTAAGAAAAGAACAAACGGTCAGGTGGAATGAAGACTGCCAAAGGGCTTTTGACAAAATCAAGGAATACATACAAGAGTCTCCGATCCTTATGCCTCCAGTCGAAGGAAGACCTCTAATAATGTACTTGACAGTATTAGAAGAGTCAATGGGGTGTGTGTTGGGCCAGCATGACGAGTCTGGTCGAAAAGAGTATGCAATATACTACCTAAGCAAAAATTTTACCGACTGTGAACAACGTTATTCACTGCTCGAGAAAACTTGCTGTGCTTTAGCGTGGGCTGCTTGCCGACTAAGGCAGTATATGTTGACCCACACTACCTTATTAATCTCAAAGATGGATCCTGTCAAGTACATATTCGAGAAGCTAGCACTTACCAGACGGGTTGCAAGATGGCAAATGATCCTCACAGAATATGACATTCAGTACACATCTCAGAAAGCCATCAAAGGCAGTGTATTGTCTGATTATCTTGCTGAGCTACCCATTGATGATTACCAGCCTATGAGGTTTGACTTCCCTGATGAAGACATCATGTTCATAAAAGCAAAAGACCATGAAGAGCCTGTTCACACTGAAGGGCCTGACCCAGAAGAAGAATGGACAATGATGTTTGATGGGAATGTTAATATGAATGGTCATGGGGTTGGTGCAGTATTCGTTACACCTAAAGGAGTTCACATGCCATTCTCGGAAAAACTCACCTTTAACTGCACTAACAACGAAGCTGAATACGAAGCCTGTATCATGGGTCTTGAGGAAGCCATTGACCTCAGGATCAAGACTTTAACTGTATTCGGAGATTCAGCTCTGGTAATCAATCAAACCAACGGAAAATGGTACACTCACCAGGAGCATCTGGTTCCATACCGGGATTATACGAGGAGATTATTGACTTTCTTCACCACAGTCAAACTTGAGTATATCCCTCGAGATGAAAATCAGTTTGCAGATGCTCTGGCTACCATTTCATCCATGATCAAAGTTCAAGCTACCAACTTTGTACCTCGGATTTCAGTGTCCAGACTTGACCGACCAGCATACATATTCTCGGCAAACCTTGCTAAAGATGATAAGCCTTGGTTCTACGACATCAAATGCTTCTTAGAGGATCAAACATACCCACCTGGGGCATCTTCCAATGATAAGAAGACATTAAGGAGGCTAGCTGGTAGTTTCTTCCTGAATGCTGATGGTTCCTTGTACAAGCGAAACTTTGATATGGTATTTCTCAGATGTGTTGATAAGGCAGAGGAAGACTTGTTGATGCACGAGGTGCATGAAGGATCTTTCGGTACCCATGCTGGAGGGCATGCAGTGGCTAAGAAATTGCTAAGATCAGGTTACTACTGGATCACAATGGATGCAGACTGTTGTGCTTATGCCAGAAAGTGCCACAAATGCCAGATCTACGCAGACAAAGTGCATGTGCCTCCGAATCCTTTGAATGTGATGTCTTCACCTTGGCTATTTGCCATGTGGGGCATTGATATGATTGGCAAAATTGAACCGACTGCTTCAAATGGCCACAGATTCATCCTGGTAGCCATTGACTATTTTACCAAGTGTGTTGAAGCAGCTTCATATGCAAATGTCACCAGGCAGGTGGTAGCCAGATTCTTAAAGAGAGACATCATCTGTCGGTATGGAGTGCACGAGCGAATCATTACTGATAATGGTTCCAACTTGAATAATAAAATGATGGCAGAACTGTGTCGGGACTTCGAAATCCAACACCACAATTCTTCTCCTTACAGGCCAAAGATGAATGGCGCTGTCGAGGAAACTAACAAGAATATCAAGAAGATTGTGCAGAAGATAGTGGTCACCTACAAAGACTGGCATGAAATGCTACCATTTGCCTTGCATGGGTACTAAACATCAATCAGGACGTCCACTGGGGAAACACCGTATCAACTTGTGTATGGTATGGAGGCAGTCTTACCTGTTGAAGTTAAATTACCCTCCTTGCGGGTACTAATGGATGTCAAATTGAATGAAGCAGAATGGGTCCGATCCCGGTACGAACAACTGAATTTGATCGAAGAAAAGAGATTAGCTGCAATCTGTCATGGGCAGTTATATCAGAAAAGAATGAAAAGAACCTTCGATCAGAAAGTCAGGCTTCGGGAATACCAAGTGGGATATCTTGTGCTGAAAAGACTCATCCCTCCTCATACAGACCACAGGGGCAAGTGGACGCCGAATTATGATGGTCCATTCATTGTAAAGAAAGTTTTCTCTGGTGGAGCACTGATGCTCACTACTATGGATGGCGAAGATTTCTTATCCCCTGTGAATTCAGATGCAGTTAAAAAATACTTCGCATAAAATGACCCGCTGGACATAAAAACAGAATGTAAGTCCAGGAAAAAATAGGGCATCCCGGCGAGTCAAAAACAAAATAAAAGACTCGGGCAAAAATAAGGGAAAATAAAGGAAAAATGTACACCTGCTGAGTTGAAAAGCCACATTGGACAGCTCAGTCAAAAATGGGTATTCCGGTGGATTGAAAACCCGAAAGGGCGATCCACGCAAATTAAGGGAATAAGCGAACAACTGTATTCTGAATTCGTCCGTATCACTTACAACTTGGCAAGTTTCGAAGGGTTAAAGCATCGGTCAGAATCAACCTTCTTCAGAAAGCAAGATGAGAAGAACGTCATGGTCATACGGGTCATAGCAAAGGGAAGCACTAAAGCGTCGTCAACATTGCCAGCATCTTCACTGTTTCTCAATTTTGTAACGATCTCCTCATTTCAGGGGATCTGTTTCTTTGACTATACTCGCCGAATCAGGGCACACAAATTAATAAAATCAGATTTTCAGTCACACTTCGTCTTGTATATTTTATTTGCAAAATGTCCTATATCCTTGATAAAATGGTTGCATAAATACATATGCGCTTTTCTAATCACATGCTTGCAGGAAATATATTACTTACTCCCGGGAGTGTCTAAACTCCTATGACGGAATCCAGTAAGGGATACCTCAGGGTACTTGTGAGTTTCTTTGTCTTGACAGGATTGCAAGTATTCAACGCGCAACATGGGGCATGAAAGGCTTTCCTCAGCAAGCTGCCGAATCGTTATTTCCTTAGCACATCTTCCAAACAACACCAGAGCTGCTTTCTCCCCATCAGAGCAGCCAGACATCACTTCTCCAGCACTCTCTTTAGAGCAGCATCAGAAGGTGTTCATTTCCCCAGCTGAGTTATCAGATATTATCATCCTCAGCAGGATCCATACAGAAATCTCTAGGAAGATCATTTAGTGATTGTTCCTCCCCAGCCGAGTGCTAGACAGGGAACCATCTCCCCACAGAGCTCCAGCCTCTCTAGAAGAGCAATGTCTGAAAATCTCACAACAAATTGATGAAAGCTTCCAAAGCCCCCAGCTGGGTTCCTCATTACCAGGATTGGTCTATCAGTGGCCTATTTTCCCAAGCAGAATCATCTATATCAGATCTACCAATGATCTCATCCCCAGCTGGGATTTTCTTTCAAGATGATCAGTCGGAGATCTTCGCAGCGACGAGATCCAAATCCCGGATCGATATCTTTTGCATAATCATAGCATTCGCATCATTTATCCCTCAGAGCATAGCATTCCGTCTAATACGGAGCATTACGGCAAAAATCAAACATATTGCATAATCACAAGTCATGTTTTGAATCAAACACATGTATATACCAACATGTCGTCAGCAATATATACAAAGACTCACAGTCCCAGCAGAAAGCCAAAGCATCCCCTTTGCACTCACAAATACATATTAATATATAATCTTTTCGGCACCCGCCCGTGTCATATCCATTCCCCTGCAGATATAAACCACAAACAGATATCTATACACTCTCTTGACACTCGTCTGTGTCACCTTTCCCCAGCATGGTTGCCTAAACACTTATGGTAAACCAAATACTTGTTTATAATACACTTCTTTCGACACCCGTCTGTGTCATCTTATCCCCACAAATCTTCAAAATGTCTTTTTCGCTTATAAGTTCATAACTTATACATTTTCTCTTATGATACTCGTCTGTGTCATACTATCCCCATCAAGTTGAACACTCATCTGTGTCTCACTCCTGCTTACTTTTACTCATACAAATACTCGTCTGTATCTTGTATACACCGCTTATCTCTCCTCAGATTCAACACTCGTCCGTGTTCTTTGTTAACCAGTTGATACTCGTCCGTATCATCATCTCTGAACATGCGTCAGCGTTTGTTTCTACTGATACTCGTCTGTATCATAATCTTAAGGATGCTCGTCCGCATCTTTAATCTATACACAACGTCAAACACTTATACCTTTCCTTTCTTAAATGTAGACATTCATCTATGTCTACCATTCCCCAGAAGAGTCCCCGGCAAATCCCCAGTAAAAAGCAAAATTCCTTTTCTATCTGACATCCGTCCTATGTCATGATACTTTCGGCAGCCGTACCCTGCCAGGTGATCGTCCTTCACCCTTTGATGATCGTCCCTCATCATTCCTCGAGCGGAGTCTCTATTATTAGAACCCCTTTCTATCCGACATTCGTCCTATGTCGTGATGTTGAGCAGCCGTCCGCTGCTAGGTGATCGTCCTTCACCTTTTGATGATCGTCCTTCATCACTTTATCCGATGGCCGTCCCCATCGTCGATTCTTTTATCTGACACTCATCCTATGTCATGATAAACCCCGGGAGCAGCCGTACCCTAATATGTGATCGTCCTTCACCTCTTGATGATCGTCCTTCATCATGCTTATTCGATGGCCGTCCCCATCGTCGACCTTTTCTATCCGACATTCGTCCTAAGTCGCGATACTCTCGGCAATCGTACCTTGCCAGGTGATCGTCCTTCACCTTAGATGATCGTCCCTCATCTTATCCCCAACAGAGCAGCCGTCCCCTGATAGGTGATCGCCCTTCACCTTTGATGACCGTCCCTCATGATTTATTTCATTAACCTGATGGTCGACCCCATCATGGCCTTTACCTTTAATTCCCAGATAATCTTGTTTCTTTGTTTGATGGTCGTCCCCATCATAATCTCTTTATTTCCCTAGCATGTCGGCCGTCCCCGTCATTGCTTTATCCCCAGCAGTCGTCCTCTGCTCGATGGTCATCCTCCATCGCCCGCACTGTATAATCATACTATACTTTATTTTACAATCTATATCCCTTTTCTTCTTCACCCAGTGAGTGCAAAGTTTGGACTATCTTTGGTATTCAACCACAAGTTATCTTGTTTGCCTGTTAAGCCTCCGCTTACATCCTGCACAGCTAACTCATGTTTGAATAGGGGCAGCTGTAAACACCCCAAATTTTCCCTCACTAAGTTCACACCATGGCTTGTGATCTTTTCATTTGCATAAGTTCAATCATATCATCTCATATTGCATTTTTACTTCACTGCATTGGTTCAAAGTCATATGCATCTAGGGTTTATGATCTGAGCAATCCATGAGCCATCTGAGTCACTCCAAAGGTCTTCAATCATCTCAATAGGGTCCATGTATGTTCAATCATCATATTATATCCTCCCAAGATCAAGGAAGTCAGAAAATCACAAGAACTGGCAAGGCATGGAAGCAGAACCAGGTTTAACTGCATAGATGACCTAAAATTAGGGTTTTGGCTTCAGAGGCCATAAATCCAATTTTTTGGTCATTCTTGTTTCTATTGGTCTCAATATGATATAAGGGTCATACATACCAATTTTGAGGGAATAATTCATTATGGAAGTCATCTGATCACTGGGTAACTTCCTGAGCAAGTCAGAGCAAAATCAGGGCATCTGAGGCCCCCAACATGGAACCAAAGTGGATTTTTCATCAAAATGAAGTAATATGGTCTTTATTTGATCATTGAAATGCTTATAATTTCACAAATTTGAAGAAAAGTGGGTAAACCAAAAGTTGCCAAATATGGAAATGACTTGTAATGTAAACTTTCCATTTTGGGAAAGTTTTTCAACCTCCTCTTTCTTAACCAAAAATGCTTCAAATGAAAAATTCTTGGTCATGAAAGTTGTAGATTGGATCATTCCCTTTTCAAAAAGTACAAGAACAAGATCTAATTCATTTTGAAACTCAAGTTATGGCTTTCCAAAGTTGGCAAAAATCACATAATTTCATGTTTCATGCCAAAGAGGGATTTTTGCAAAACCTCATGCCAAGCTATTTTATGACTTCAAATGGACTTATACACATCATAACATCATAGTAGAATGCCTAAAACTCAGAATTGCCCAAAGAATTTCACATTTCCATGACTTGTACATGAAGAAATCAAGAAAGGGCCAAACTTTGCCAAAATTGCAAAACCCCCCACAACTTCCCACAAGCTTGCCAAATTGCCTCAAACTGATTTCTATGGACCTCCTTGAATCAAACTATGCCAGACACCCCCTTGTCCTTGGCCTGAAACAGCCCATACCTCAAAGGACACATAACCTTGACTTTTTGTAAAACAAGCCATACCAATCAACATAGCCCACACCAACTCCACAGGCCTATCACAGCTTGATACATGGGCCAAATACAAGCCATCTGACACAAGAGCACAACCAGAATCATCAGCATCAACATAGTTCACAAAAAAATCCCTCTTTGCATTTTCTATCGAATCTCACAACTTAACCATTCATTCTTCAAACCAACACCACCATTCATCTCAGCTTCACTCACTGATCATTTCCCACCCTTCATTTTGCCCTAAAAGCCATCATACACAAAAAACGATTTTCTCCCCCTTTGAACTGAACTTCATCAAACTTCAAAAGGAGATCACAAACACTTTAGCAAAGCATTCCAGAAGCATAAGGGGGTCAAGATGAGGGGAAAAGCACCAAAGGAGAGCCTAGATAGTGCCATTTTCCAAAGCTCCATTTCAGGTAACTTCAAGAACAAATTTTCCAGAAGTTTGATTTTAGGTTATAGAATTGTTCCTCATGTTATGCTGGTCATGCTGATGCTTTTCTTTTTGAAAATGGTTGAGTTTTAAGGATTTTATGAACCTCTGAAACTTTGCCCGTGAAATGTGTTTTGATTCGATTTGCATGATTCACGAAAAATAAATGAGTTTTGTTGTGTGGTTTGTGTCTAGTGATGTTCAAGGATTGATTCTGGAGAGTTTAGAGAGTTTTAGTGGCGTTTTTAGAGAGATTGAGTGAGAGAGCTGCCGGAGAAGATGACTGGATCACTGTTCCGGTCATCTGAAAGTCATTAGGGTTCAGATTAGGGTTTAATTACGTAATTAGGGCAAGTTTGAATATCAGTCGTCCAGATGCGCGCATGGTATTTCCCTCCCTTTCCAGATTTGAATTCCAGCCCTTAGATCAACATACTTTTCCTTTTATTAATTTTTATTTCATTTGTTTCCATTTAATTTGCACGAATTTTTAAAAATAGAAAAAAGCATCAAAAAATTCTGAATTTTTTTATCCAACCTTTAATTAATTTTCAGAACCCAAAACTATTTTTATTTTTATTTTTTGCATTAAAAAATTATTTTTAAATTATTTAAATGTTATTTTTAATTAGTTAATAAGAATTAATTAATTAAAAATACATTTAGGTATTTAAAAATCACAAAAAAAATTCAGAGAACATTTTCAAACATTTAGAAGCATTTACAAACTCACCACACAAATTTATTTTTTGTATTTGATCATACTTTGACATTTTTCAATTGAATTAAGATTCTTAAATTTGAATATTTTTAACCCTAACTTCAAAAATTCATAACTTTTGAACCAAAGTGAGTTTGTGAATGATTCTTTTTGCATTGTGCTATGCATGGTTTCAAGCATCTAAAAACATTTTTGTTTCATTTTTATAATGCATTTTCAATTTGTTTGGCACTTTACCTTTAGGATCACCCTTAAAACCGTAGAAACTTAGGAAAATCATAAGTCCTTCTAGGTTAAGCTTCTGACCTCCCCCTTTGGATGGTAACTTAGTATAGGTTTAGGGTTCCTTTGAGTCCATTTTCAAATTTTTATCTTATGATTTGCTTCTGTTTTTGAGTTTTGTATCTCACATGTTCATATAACCCTAATTTGCATCTTAATTTGCATCCATCTTGTATAAGTTTGCATACATGAACTTTCCATGACATTTTGTGCATCCACATGGCATATAAGACATCTTAGGACATATTAGAATCATGTTTGATCATTGCATCATCCATTTTCCATGTTTTCTTTCATTACATTTCATGTGCATTCATGAACTTTCATGCTTCTTACATGCTTTATTTGCATTCCCATCCTTTGTATGATCATTCTCATCTCATGACATACACTTGCATCATTCCTTTGCATCATTTTCATCTTGAACATGCTTCTGGTTTTGGTTTGCATCATTGCATACGTTTCATTTTCATTTCATTTTCATTTGTTAACTTTTCAGGTGGTAAGTGTTTGAGAAGTGAATTTGCCTTCACTTCTCACAATCTCTTCTCATCTCTCTTATGCATTCATTGCTGAATTTTACTTTTGTATTAGAGTGAGCTTGCTCATTCATGTTCCCTCCTCACTTTCTTTCTTCAAGCAACTTATCTTCTTAATTGAAGTAAGTTGTCTTGCTTCTTTCTGCTCCTCCTCCTTCCATCTTTCTTCTTCCTTGGTGGCTCTTCCTGAAGATCTCTTGCAAGCCTCATAAAGCCTAGGAATACCCAAGCATGATAACAATTACGGTTTGATTAGTCCCTCATTTAGCTTTACCTTTGTGTCATATTTTGTGTCTTCCTTTCTCATCTCATAATCAAGGACTAAACCTTAAAGGTTTTAAGGCTTTGTGATTAAGCTTATGCATGCATCCTTCTATTAGGATGGAGTGTATAATTTTAATCCTAAGTGTTGAACCCTTAATGTGTTTAATTCCTTTAATCAACCCACCTAATAATCACTAAGACATCAAGCTTGTAACTTGGGCCTTGCATTAGGGTTCTAATTCTTCCTTAATTGGTTAGGAAGGACTAACCCTAGTGTTAATGGACAAGTCCCCCTCAAGTTGTCTTACAAACCATAAAATCCATTTCTTAATCTCACCATTAACTAAAATCCACTTAAATAAAGGCTTGTTTTGTCATGAGGTTAATCCCTAATCATGGATTAAGTTGAGGAGCCTTCCTCAGCTTAAATGTTCTCATCTATCATCCTTCTATTAGGATGGTGTAATGGGTCCATTAAATCCTTGATTATGGCTTAAACTCATTACTTAACACTAAACAAAAACATCTAAATAAATGCCAGTAGGTTAATGATCTTAATCCTACATCATGGTGATTAAGTGTGAGGTGTTGACTTCACACTTAAGGTATTCTCATTACCCCTGATCAGAGGGAGGATGTGATGAGTTTACTAACCCTTGGTTTAGGCTTAAGCTCATTTACTTATGACAAACTCCAAAAAAGGCAATAAAAGATTGAAACCTCAAAAACAAACAATAATCGTCTCCTCCGGGATTCTTTTCTCATCTCATTCACTCACAAACGAGAACTCGCTTCTTCCGTCTAATGCAAGACAGTTTGCACCTGAGCCAGACAGGTCTTACACTTGAGCATAGGCAAGTAAGCAGTTCACAAATCAATTTATCTTTCAGTCTCTTTGAGTCGAACTACGGTGTTCTGACTTCCTCATTGCACGAGAGGATACGTAAGCATAACTTAACAGTTATCGAACAAAAGTCTCTGTATATTCCCCCTCTTCCAGCATTATTCTTTTAGCCTCATAGTCTTGAGCTTTGCACTTCTTTCCAGCACTAACACTTCTCTTATCCACTTCACATTTCTTTTGCACTGACACTTGCATTCTTTTCCAGCTTTTTCACACAAAATAGCACTAACACTACCCCTTTAAACATAAATCTTTCAAGCATGGATCCCGTCGAGTACGGCGGACAATCTGGATGCTAATACCTTCCCAGGTTGTAACCAACCCCCTTTCTCAGTTTCTCTAGTTCGCGACCGTCTTATCCATATCTTTCCAGGTTTATGCAGCATTACCTTTCCTTCGGGATAAAAATGCCTAGCTGGCGACTCTTTTCACCTTCATTTCATTTCTCCTTTCGCCGACCGTTCGCGTTTGTACCCCTCTTGGCCAGGTGTCATCAGGTGAAAGCGACAGTATACCCTCTTATGTAATTTAATTTTTTTTGCTCGATTATGTAATTGCTCCTCCAATGTAATAACTTAGGTTTAATTTTCCCGCACTTTAAATTTCTGCACTCCCCCCTAAAAAGACAAATGTACCCCTCTCCCACGATGTAATAACGTAGGACATTTACATTTTGCCTTTTAAATTTCAGTCATTTATTTTATATTAATTGTGTGGTTAGTAAATAGGGAGTGCAAAAGATAAATGAATAAATTTAATTTAGATCATTAAATAAAAAAGATAAAATATCTGAATATAAACACTCACACACGTAAGTCGATCTAAGATCGCCGTCTGCACCTCCTAGGGTTACTCCTCTTGGTTGCCTCATTTAAATGGTCAAGTCCCTCGAATATAGGGATGTCTTAAGCAAAGTCCCTTCAAATATAAATCATCATAGTCCCTACAGTTTAAAAGATCAAGTCCCTTCGAGGTTGCCTACGGAATAATGATCTTGTCCCTTTGAATAAATGATGATAGTCCCTACGAATTGCTAAAGACATCCCTTAAGTTGCTTTCTATGACCATACGATGACCCTATGCTTGTCCCTTAAACCCATCCAAGGTAATGACTACCTATTCCTTAATAATAGGGATAGTCTTACCATTGAAAGAACATACGAGAACATGAAAGACTTAATCTAGGGTAGGTACCTCTTAGTTTCTTGCTCACATTTCAAAATACTTTTTACACCTCACTTTCTTAAACATTTTTCAAAACAAGGCTTTGTATACATCTATACGAGGATCATTACAAAGTACTTAGAAAAATTTCTAATCACACACTGCACTTTTCAAAAACAATTTAAGTGAGCTAAGTAACTAAGAGCCCATGGATAACCATGGATATAAAGGGTGCTAACACCTTCCCTTTGTATAACCTACCCCCCGAACTCAAGTCTTTTAAAATAGGTCTTTCCTGTTCTTTTATGTCCTTTCCATTTAGATAAAATAAAAGTCGGTGGCAACTCTTCCTATCCGCAACATGACTAAAAGTCAGTTCTCCTACCGTGTTACAGAATTTGCGACTCTGCTGGGGAGTTACTAAGTAAAAGAGGGGTACCCTTAGGAATTAGATCACTTTAAATTGTTTGCTTTGTTTGCTTTATATTACTTGTTGGGCTTTATGTGTGAAAGATCCTAACCCAGATCTAGTGTACCCTAGGTAAATGGCAATAGACCAAGGAAACTGTACGGCGTATACCGATATGGTTGATCTGGTGGCCATAGTTAGTGTGACTTCTTGGTTGGTGCTTATGTTCCTTATGTAAGTTAAGGATAATATGGGGCTGCCATATGTTGTCAATACACTAACTAACTTTTAGAACCCTAGTTATCCTATCTTGGCCTTTAGAATGTAGTGAGATAGCCGGCTTTGGTGAAGACTGAAGTTGGTTGATACTCGATACTACGCTCATTGAGATCCTAAACTTGGAGGGTTTTGGTTGGAAAGTAAGTTTCCTACTGAACAACCACCCTTGGGAAGGATCAGTGATATTGAGATCCCTTAGAACCTGGTTACTTTTGTAGGACAGGATGAACCATCTAAACTTCATGGGAGGGTACTTACCTTAGAACCTGGTTACTTTTGTAGGACAGGAAACTTCCTGTGGAACACAAAAAGGAAGAAGACAATTTCTTAGCCATATGGAAATTGTTTCTTACACCCAGTCTCTTGTCCTCTTACCCCACTATGTCCAATTCCAAAGTGGCCCAAATAGTTTATCAGCCGAATCTAGTGGCTCGACAATTTGGGCTGATACAACTAAAGCCAAGGTCCATCTATCCCAAATTAGGATCTATTATATTTTCCAATTCATTCTCCACTATATCGAAGAGCCTAGAGATCTCAAACAAACTAAATGACGCTACTTTGGAGATCCAGCCAGTGGTCTTTCGACCGACCTTCTTCTTCACTCAGGAGTTCGACGTTTGGTGGAAAGAGTATTATCTCACCAGGTTATATGATGCATCTGACTTCAACACTCTTCTGACAAATGCCTTTGCTTTCGTGCAGGATCGAACCAAGAAAGGTACCCAACAACTTGTTAAAGAGATTCAAAAGTTCCAAAAATATTTTGAAACCATTTATAGGCCAAATGATCTTAGGCGAACTATAGGCGAAGCAGCTGTGACTCTGAAGCATAAATTTTCAGAAAAAATGGAGAAGTTGGCATTTCCCTCATACGTCCCCCTAGAGGCGCGTTATAACTTTGTGTATACTTGCTATCCACCAAAGTTTCCACCTCTACCATCTGCTGATTTTGGTGTGGCTCTGAGCCCACCTTTTCAAGATTGGTTCGTATGTGGCTCCGACTTAAAATTGCTTTAAGAGTCACGAAAAAAGCTTGCTGAGTGTATGGTTCCGACCAAATATCATTTGGATAATTACCCAGGGCACCTTCATATTGGAATAGAACACGTTCGCGTGGATTCTACCATTCTTAAAGGTGTAACCATGATTTCTACCTCATCTTTGTATTCATATCTATGTTTTATTTTCTTCTTTTTCTAACTTCTTTCTCTTTTCAGCTGCCAAGATCACTGGCAAAAAGAGCTTTGTCGAAGATAAACCTGACAAATCCACCAAGAAATCCACCTCCACTTCAAAAAAGTTTTTTTTTCTTTTGCAAAGAGATTATCTCAATTATACAATTATTTTAGTCTTAGGCTTACTGAACTCTCAATGATATTTTTAGATGAGTCGAAAGCCACCTACTCCTCAAGAAAGAAAGAAAGAGGAAGTGCAGGTGCCTTCTGAAGATTCTGGTGACGAATCTCCAGACCAACAACCCCTGAAAAGGAAGAAACCTACAAAAATAAAGACGGTCGCCTCCCAAAGATCACTAGTGACGTCGAAAAAGACCCCTCCTGGAAGCCCAATAATTAAGCTTGCACAAGACGCAGAGAGTGGGAATTCTAGTTTCCACACTATAATCCCTCAGGTAACTTTCTTTCGACAAAATTTTAACTTTTGATCTTTATATACTCTTCGTCTTTTGAACTTTTATTTTGTTTCAGGTTCAAATCAACATTGAGGATCCTCCCATCAATTATGGCCCTCTACTCCAAGCTGATTCAGAAGCAAAGAAAGATCAGTTGCAAGACTCCCCTCTTGACGCAACCCAAAAGGTCCAAGAAGAAAATACATCCAAGGGTGATATGCTGGAACCCCAAACCGTTACTGAATTCGACATCACCATGGAGGAATGTTCTGCACATAATTCCCCTGATTAGCCAAAGTCCACTGCCAACAAAGAAAGTCCCCCCAAAGATGACAAAGGCAAAAAGGCTGATGTTGGGTCCAGCGTCCAAGAAAGGGAAGAGCCAAACGAAACTAGAGATGCTGGCGAAGAGGACCGTAATGCCAAACGTATAGAAGACAAAGGTCAGTCGAAGAAGGAGGATGGGCCTAGCATTCACATCAATCCAGATTCACTATAAAGCAATCCTCCATCTTCTGGTTCAACTATGTTCTCTCGTGAGGAGCTTGAGAACTTGAAAACAAGGAAGCCTTTGGAGTATTTGAGGACCATACTCAACAACCGCTACAACTTCCAAGACTCCTCCAGCAGTTCGACCACCTCTGGGGCTACTTCTGAGGTTAAAACTCTCAGCTCCATCATGGCTGAAGTTAAGAAGAAAGTGCTTGGTGTCGACTTGTTCAAAATTTTGGAGGAGGATCCCACCCAGCAATCTGAACTAAAGAAGCTCCTTAAATAGGTGAATGTCTTGGAGGCTAGTGCTAACGAAACTCGTCTGGTAATGGACCTTCCTCAAATAATTGATGTAGCAAGTGGAGATCTCAGTCGTCGAAAGGATTATATTCAAATGATCTCCAAAAAGAAAGACACCCAGGCTACTGAGTGGGATGTTGTGGAAGCTTCGACTGAGAAGGTTTCAGATTTATCGAAACTCTCTGATGCTTACTCCAAAGAAGTGGTTGAATGTGATAAAAACATTCAAGACTTCAAGGAGCAAATAGCCCAGCTTGAAGCCAAAATTGCTCAAGAAAGGAAACGCAAGGCGAATCTTCAACAACCTAAGAAAGATGAAATTGAAGAGGAGATCAAAGTAGGACTTCATCACGCAGACCAGGCCCAACAATTAGACAAAGAGATTGACGAAATGTCTTATAATAAAAGTCTGTGTGATTGTCAAATCTCTGTCCAAAAGAGGAAATTCATAGAGCTTAAGGAATCTTTCCTTTATAACCAAGACTTTGTAATAGAAAATAGGCCATGTATTTTATTTTCGTTTAGCAGCCCTAGAAGGCATTTTTTGAAATGACTTCAATGCTTATTTGGCGGAATATTTAATATAATTATTCTACGTTTATTCTCACTTCTTGTAGAATTGGTTTATATTTTTTCAAGTACTTGCCATTTATTTTAAATATTTTCTCTTATTTGCCTATTTCTTCGACTTCATAAGCACCATTCGAAAAAACACTTAAAATTTTGAAAGGCCCTTCCCATTTGGGGGACCATTTTCCCATTAATTTGTTTTTTCGATCCATGGGAAGTATTACCTTCCAAACTAAATCACCCACATAAAGGATTTTTGACTTTACTCTTTTATTGTAAGATTTTTCAACTCTTTCTTTTTGTCTCCTTATCAAGTCCAACACACATAGCCTTTCTTCGTCTAAATCCACTAATTCGTCCATCATCATGCTCCAATATATTTCTGAAGGAATCTCATGATGTCTTTGAACACGTATGGACTGTAAATAGATTTCGACTGGAAGCACTGCATCATGTCCATATGTCAATTTAAATGGAGTAGAGTTAGTGGCTTCTTTGGGTGACGTTCGACAAGCCCATAAAATCTGATCTAAGGTTTTATGCCAATTTCTAGGCTTTTTACCTACATGCTTTTTGATCAAATTTATTATCACCTTGTTTGCTGCTTCGACTTGTCCATTTGCCCGGGCATAATAGGGTGTAGTGGTTAATAACTTAAATCCCATTTCTTTTTCAAAATCTTGCATGATTCTACTAATAAACACAGACCCTTGGTCAGTGGTTATTGTTTTTGGTATTCCAAATTTATAAATTATATATTTTTGGACAAACTCTATGACTGCCTCCTGATGCACATTCACCAATGGTATGGCTTCAATCCATTTAATAAATTAATCAAATCCTACTAAGATGTATTTTTGTACTTTCGATGAAGCTGGTCGAATTTCTCCAATTAAATCCAAAGCCCAACCTCTAAGTGGCCAAGGCTTTATGATCGAATGCAATTTGCTCGCGGGGACATGTGGTATACCTGCATGGACTTGACATTTTTGGCAACCCTTTGCGAATTCGACACAATCTTTTAGCATGGTTGGCCAATATAACCCTTGTCTAAATAACAACCATTTCATCTTATGCCCTGCTTGGTGTGCACCACATGTACCACTATGTACATTCGACAATGCTATGTAGGCTTCTTCTTCGCCTAAACATCTTAGCAAGACTCCCTCTGCAATCTTTTTGAATAATTCGTTTCAAAAGAGTACATAGCTTAGAGCTCTGTATCTTACTTTCCTTTCCACCTTTTGGTTTGGGTCATGCAGATACTCTTTGATGGGTTTTCTCCAATCTTCCTTCCCTGAATTATCTATGTTAAAGATTTCAAATCTTTCGTCATCCCCATAACCAAGTTTTATCGTTTCCAAATCTGATGGGGATAATTCGGTTGATATAACCCTTCCCCTTACTTCAATAGTACTCTCCAGTTTTTCTTTCGACACTTTGTAACCTGATGCAATTTGAGCCAAGTCATTGGCCTCTTGATTCTTTATTCTAGTAATATGTTTAAAGGTCACAATGTCAAATGCTTTAAGGAGTCTATTGGCTATAACAAAGTACATAATCAGATTTTCTTTTACACATCTGTATTCTTTTGTCAGTTGTTTTATTACTAGTTCTGAGTCGCCCATTATTTTGACTCTTGTTGCCCCCAATTCCAACAATATTTCAAGTCCAACAATTAAAGCTTCATATTCGGCTTCATTGTTTGAACATGGGTTTTCGACCCTATACTTAAATTTTTTTGGAATTTTATCAGGAGAAATAATTAATATTCCAATACCTACACCATTTTTGTGGCTGGAACCATCAAAATATAGTCTCCATGGCTGTAATTTGACGTATTTTATTTCATTTTCGTCTATGGAGTGGTCAGCTATAAAGTCAGCCACCGCTTGTCCTTTTACAGCCTTCAAAGGTAGATATTTCAAGGAGTACTCAGTTAATGTTAGAGCCCACTTCCCAATTCGACTATGTAAAATGGATTTAGACAACATATATTTTATTACATCGAAATGAGATGATACAAATACATCAACTGGTTTTATATAGTGCTTTAATTTTATACAAGAAAAATACACACATAAACATAATTTTTCTATTACACTATATCTAGTTTCAGCATCGTTAAAGACTCTACTAAGATAGTAAATGGCTCTTTCGATGCCATTTTCATCCTCTTGACACAACATGCTTCCTAAGGTCTTGTTGGATGCTGATATGTACAACCTCATGCTTATTTTTCTACTGGGAGACATCAAGACTAGGGGACTGGCTAGATATCCCTTGATCTTGTCGAAAGTGTCTTGTTGCTCTTACCCCCATGCGAAGTCTTCTTTTTTGAGTCGAAGCAGAGGAGAAAAAGCTTATGTTTTCCCGCTGAGGTTTGAAATGAATCTTCTTAGAAAATTAATTTTTCCCAGCAGTGATTGCAATCCTTTCTTTGTTGATGGCGATTTCGCCTCCATTATTGCTTTAGCTTTGTTGGCGTTTATTTCAATTCCCTTTTTGTGGACCACAAAACCTAGAAAATTTCAAGCTTGCACACCAAACTCACATTTGAGGGGATTCATCTTTAAACCAAATTTTCTCATCCTTTCAAAGGATTGTCGAAGATGGTCTAAATGATGTTTTCCTGAAACAAACTTTATTATAATGTCATCAATATATACTTGCATGAATGTTTCAATGAAATTATGAAAAATAGAGTTCTTGGCCCTTTAGTATGTAGCTCCAGCATTTTTTAAACCAAAGGGCATAACTACACATTCATAAGTCCCTATTTCTCCAGGACAACAAAAGGCTGTTTTGGAAACATCTTCCTCTGCAATGAACATTTGATTGTAGCCAGAGTTTCCATCTAGAATTCTCAGGTACTCATGGCCTGCTGCAGAGTCTACTAGCATTTCTGCTACTGGCATAGTATATTCATCCTTAGGGGTGGCTGAATTTAAGTCTCGAAAATCAATGCATACCCTCAATGTTCCATTTTTCTTTATCATGGGTACAATATTTACAATCCATTCGACATACCTGGTTGGGCGGATGAATTTGAATCTGAGAAGTCTTTCGACCTCTTCTTTTATTTTTGACAGGACCTCTGGTGCGAACCGCCTTGGAGTCTGCTTTACAGGCTTCTTTCCTTCTATGATAGGAAGCTTTAGTTCGACCAAGCTTCTATCGAGGCCAGGCATTTCGTCATAGTCCCATGTGAAGCAGTCTTTAAACTCTTTCAGCAACTGAACTAATTCGACTCTGAACTGGGGGTCCATATTAACACTTATATAGTTGGTCTTTTCTCTGCTCCCAGTCCTAGATTGATTTCTTCCAAAGGGTCTTGTGCCACCATCTTCAAGCTAGTTGATATTGGGTCTTTTTCAAACCCTAAAGGTTAGTCATCATAGATGGCATCAAGCTTTTGATCCTGCCATTTATCTATCATGTTGTCTTTATCTTCTCCATCAGTGCCCTGGTGAGGGCATGGTGGATCTAAATTTTCTTCATTGGCTTTGACAACCATATATTTTATTTCGGCCTCTAAAGTCGCTTTTAGTTTATTTTCAGCCATGTATGTCGTTAGTCTATTCAACGCTGATGCTTTACTCATCATCATCGTCGAACTCGTTACCCCATCCAGTTGGATCTATATTAGAGGTTCCCCAAACATGGCTTGGTTCACCAATTACCTCCTTGTCACATTGAAAACCATGTGTTGGATGTAGGTACATGGAACAATATGCATTGTTTGATGCTTTCAGATCAAACTCAGTTGGATTGCAAGGAGCTATGTGAGCCAGATTTCTGTCAAAGCTTCAACTGGTCACGTTGTTCACTTTAATCATGAAGTAGCTTTGGTCTGCTTCGATGTTTTCGATGATGCCATCAGGGCGCCAGATGACTATGTGCTGATGCATGGATGAAGGGACAACTCCTACTCCATGGATTCACTCACTTCCCAACAACAAATTGTAGTTGTCAAATCCACTTGAATAACACCCATAGTTGAGCCCATTTTCCCTTCATAGTTCGACAGAACCATGTTGTGTGGTTTTGCATCAGAGTCATCTTTTTCAATCTTTCTTAGCATGTAAAAGGGCATTAGGTTCACTGCAGCTCCCCCGTCCACTAATATTTTGTTGACGCCTATATTTTCGACCTTCCCTTTTATGAATAAAGGTTTCAAATGCCCCCTCATTGATACGTCTGGCTTCTCAAAGAAGGTGTTATGTTCTTCAACGCAGCCATTGTTCATGATGTAATAACACACAGGCCTTGGTCCCATAGTACTATCTATCAAGTTTTCTTCTTTGTCTTCGATTTCCATCACTCTGTCATAGTCTCTAGGGAGGACTGAAACCACATTGCATATTACGTCGAATGACCCTTCTTCGTCAGACTCAAAGTTGTCAGTTGCTTCGTCACCTTCTGATATTGCGTTGGTGAGTTTTGACAACTTCAACATGTTGTTGGTGTTATTCCTTTTGGGAGGTTTGTCCTTCTCTGCTGCATGAGTGTTTCTGCTGGACTCTGCTTTATCTTTGTTAGCATTTTTCTTCTTGATGTTGAGTCCTTCTGCTGCTTCTCTCGCAGCCCTTTTCTGCCTTTGGAATCTCCTCCATTGAGACTTTGACATGGGGCTTTTTCCTTTATAGTTCTGTAAGGGGTAGGGTCTTGGCTTCTGTTTCCCAGTTTCTTTCTTTACTTCGACTGAAGATCCTCTCTGGACTTCGAAATTCTTCCATTTTCTTGGTCCTTGGGCATCTCTTATGGGTTGCACCCATCTATCATCAGGTACCTTTCCATACGGTTTGTAAGTGTTGTAGTATCTACCCCCAGTGTTCTGAAAGTGATATTGGCCTTTTCTTGGATCACATCTACATGTTTCGACTGCTGGCCTTGGCCCCCAACTTCCTCTTATTTTAGTCTTTTCCACAGCCTCCAAGTTTATTGCTGCTTTTTTGTCGAATACGGCGCTGCATCTTGGACATAGCATTACTTAAGTCTTTTTCTTTTGACATCTTTGGATGAACTTTGCCAAGTTTTCATCTTCTTTTGGGTATGCTGTCCTTTGGTATTCCTCTTGACGGCGTTCCTTTTCACCCTTATCTTTACTTTTTTGAGAGGCTTCTACCATATCGATATCTATTTTCTTTCCTCCAGTAATGCTCAGCTTATCCATCTTCTCGATGAGGGCTTCTTTGACAGTTTCCACCCTGACTTCTGTAGTGCTCTCGTTTGCAGTTTCGACAACATTGGTGAGGTTCCTGGTATCATCTTCTTTTGTTTGGCTAGGAGCAACATCTTCAGCAGTTTTGTCTTCATTGTTGAGGGAAACATCATATTTTTCCTCAGTGTTCTCAAAAATGTATTCCCATCATGTTGGATGGATTTTGTTGATGTCAACATGGGCACTGGTAGGAGCGGTGTATTTCACTAGGTAGTCAAACTTTCCGCTAGGCTCTCCCAAGGTGTCCCATATTATTCCTTCTTTAGCCAAGTTGTTGCTTCTCTCGTCGAAGCCTTCAGTAGCTTCTTTCTTCATACCCTCAGAGCTTTCAGAAACCCTGGTTTTGTCTTGATGGTCGAAACCCTTAGTGGCCTCAACCTTGTTTTGGTTGTTGAAATCTTCAGTAATCTCAACGTTGGTGGCATCGTTGAGACCCTCAGTAGTCTCAACCTGTTTTGGAACGTCGAAACCCTTAGTGGTCTTGACATTGTTCTTTACCTCAAGGTCATCATTAACCTTGATCAATACGGGCATGGGTAATTCGTCTTCATACATTTTTTCCATGTTTGACTGGACAGGGAGATCCTCATTAATCCCCACCATGTTAACATAGGTGTCGAAGCCTTCAGTGGCTTCAATCATCTCGAAGCTATCATCAGACATCTTCTCCATTTCGACCATATTCATGTCGAATGGTTCAACATAGTTGGCTTCCAGGATCTGCATAGGATTGGTGTCAATCCTTATTTATTATTTAGGCTTGTCTCCAAACCTAATCCTTCCATCATGGATTGCATTTTGAACTAGATCCCTGAAAAGAAAACATTGAGACGTTTTATGGCCCAAAAAATTATGGTACTTACAAAAACCTCTCTTTTTCTGTTGGTCAATAGGGGGTTCTTTAACACCTGGTGGTTTTATTAGTTGACCATCCTTTACCAACAAATCAAAGATTTCGTCACACTTGGTGACGTCGAACATATATGTTCTTTTAGGGAATTTATTATTCTTCTCTGGTTCATTCTTTCCATTAGACGAAGTTAACATTTTGCAAGAATATGGTGGACCTTGCTTTAATTCTGCCAGGTCAATTTCTTGATCGTCAAAAACGACTGATTCGTCTTCGTCACAATCATCTTCTTGGCATATTCCTACATAGGCCACTCTTTCCTTTTTACCTTTGTTAGCCCTAAACTTCTCAGCTTTTAGCCTTTCGATCTGCCTCACCCTATCTGCTAACTATGTCATATCTCTTAAGTATTGAGTATCCAGTTTCTTCCTTATGGAATAGTCTACACCTCCTGCAGCCATTTTGACCAGTTCTTGTTCTGGCACTTGCGTGAAAAATCTTGCTTTCTGCAGTCTGAATCTGTTAAGGTAGTCATCTATAGGCTATGAGAATTTTCTTTTAACGCTTGCTAATTCTTTCAAGCTTATTTTAGTTTGTCCCATGTAGAATTGTTCATGGAACAATCGCTCCAACTGAGTCCATGTATGTATAGGTTATATATAGGCAATGTCGTTTGGATTTACATTATTTATGTAGTGAAAATATGTATTTATATTATAGTTTTCGTGTTCACAAAAAATCAGGTTATGTATAGGCAATGTCGTTGTTATGTATAGGTTAATTTTGTTGTGAAATTTTATAGTAGTTGTGAAGTTGAAGTTTTAGATAATTATCATTTGGAAATCCCCTTTGACTTATCTTTTATTTTAGTGCAAATCAAAAGCCAAATAAAGACTATTAGAAACAATAGCTTCTGCCATTATGATTAATTATAAATATTTTAGACAATTACATTCATTATAATTTATATTTAATATCCTTGGTTTCTTTATTACATGTTAGATATGGCTACTAACGATGATCACCCACATGATGATGATTCTATGCATGAAGTAGGCAATAAAAAGGTATCTACGGAAGACGAGATTAGAAGAAGCATAACAGTGATGAAGGAAGTGATCCATGGTAAAGACTGAGGCATCATTTTAGATGTGCATTGGAGCCTACATGGGCAACTTATAGAACCTAACGGTTATACCTTGACTAGTTTCATTGGTGCACTAGTAAGGAATGAGATTCCAATTACTTGTGATGATTGGAGAAATAAACATTTGAAAGAAGCCAAAGATAAACTCTGGACTGAGAAAAAGGTACAATAATTATGTTTTTAATTATGAGAACTAATTATGTCTTTTAGTTTACTTGTACTAACGCAAAATGTGTATGTTTTTCTTAGAGGTGTTTCAACATCGAAGATGATAGAAGAGATTTTTGTCTTAAATTGGTCAGCAAGCTACTAAGAGGGTTTAGAACATTTTTATCATCCAAGTATCTTAGGGATGAGGATGGTAATCATGTTGATGTAGAGCTTCCATCTAAATATTGAAGTTTGATTTCACAATAAGAATGTGACACATTTAAATCCAAACGAAAAACCCTAGAATTTAAAAGAATAAGTGAAACAAATCAGGAAAGAGCATCAAGTCCCGTGTATCCATACAGAAAAGGATGTGTCGGATATGGATGCTTAGAACAATCTATCGTAAGTATCTATAAATTGAAATAATATATTTGTTCATCATGAGTCATATTTTATAATATTATTTGACTTAATGTGTAGTTGCAAAAGGAGAAAAGTTCTGAAACATCTCTTCCTGCACATGTTTTGTGGAAGGAAGCCTGTGTGGATAAGTCTGGAGTTGCTAAAGAAGATGTTCTACAAGTATATAAGAAATGTGTAAGTATAACATTATTTATTTAATTAAATCAAAACTTTATTAACAAGTATTTGAGAAATATTCGACATTCATCTGATTTTCAGGAGGCTCCATCTCAGTCTTTATCTCCAGATGATACTAGGAGCATACTTAGTCGGGCATTAGATTTCCGTGAGTATTTGGGTCGGGTGAGGGGTAAGGGATTTGGGATCACTCCGACCTCCTTGAGTATTAAAAAAGGAAAGGCTCCTAGTAACAAAGAACTTCAGCTAAAATTGGAAGCACTGGAAGCTGAAATTCGTGAATTAAAGATGGTTCGGACAAAGACAGTATCAACTGTAACTTTCAAACAAATATTCCAGAGGTAATTATATTTATTTTTATGAAATTAAATTATTAGCTTAAATTATTTAGTTGACATATATATGCATTAACAATGTCATATTTATTATTGGTTTTAGGGCATTTTCGTTTGTCAGCTATACTTATCATCACCGACATATTGGATGGTTGGCAAGGGAAATGTGTATAACATTGTGGATCAATCACTTCACACTAACCCCCTCCGTACTGGATGTTTGAAAGTATCGGTTGAAATTGTTGTAGAGCCGAATGCATTTTTACCATATCCCGACGATGTTTCGGATGCAACAACATGGGAACAAGCAATAGGTTCGTTTGTTGCATGGCCGGAAAGCCTCATTAGTGTCGGATATGAGGTATGCTTAAAACCACTATGAACCTTTGTTAACCTTAATGTGTAGATTCAAAGTTTTTACACGCATTTACCTAACATTTTTACATGGTAATGTTAATTAGACTCCAACAAGATCCATAGGAAAAGATAAGGGGATTCCGCGGCATATCGAGTCCGTTGTTTAAAAAAAAGAGGTACATCACATTTTTACGCGCATTTTACTAACATTATGAACCTTTGTTAACCATAATGTGTAGATTCAAAGTTTTTACACGCATTTTACTAACATTATGAATCTTTGTTAACCATAATGTGTAGATTCAATGTTAAATTCATGATCTTATACTTCATCTAACTAATTATATGATATGTAGCTTCATGGTAAGGAGATTAGCAACGTCTCTACACAAAAAAGTTCGATGTTAAGAAGACCGCGGCTAGAAATAAACCTACCTCCAAGTATAAGTCGTGCCTTCAGACGTTTCTAGAAATGACAAATATTCTGAACGAAGGTATTCGTCTTATACATATGGAGGAAGATATTTTTGGCTTTGAATATGAACAATCAATTGGTAATGACGAATTTGTGCAAGTTTTTCGTCATGAAGAATTTGGCGTCAATGTTGTTAATACATATGTAAGGTATATCTGATCTACTTTGTTATATTAATTGAATAACTTATTTACTTTATATTTCAAATGAATAGTATAATGTTAATGATGTTTTTATTTAAGGTTTTTGTATGACAAAGTGATGCACCCAAATGGATTGGACGAAAGATTTGCATTCCTAAGCCCCGTGTCCGTCAACTTAACTTTAATCTTAAATAAACCAGATGAGGTCATGGTGTATATACGCAACCTCTTCAAGGCCAACAAAGATACGGAAAAATTGTTCTTTTTACCGTTTAATACCGGGTTGGATTTTCATTCTAAATTCATCTATTATAATTTATTTTTGTATTTTGACGTCGTGTAGAAAGTTTCCATCTAACATTTGTTCAATCTTACAGTGGACATTGGTTGTTGGTTGCAATTAATCCTATCAGAGAATTTGTTTATTATCTTGACTCGTTAGGAAATGATTGGAAAACATACCCGGATATGAAGAACATGATTGACACGTAATGAGATTGTTCTAAATATTCATGTGTGTATTTATTTATTTATTTATGTGAATTGTTCTAAATATTCATTTATATTTTATTAGCATTATACAAGTTTTTCGAGCCCAACGAGATATCCAAGTATCAAAAGGGAGAGCCAACAACATTACATGGATAAAAGAGGCGGTATATTAATTATCACATTTTTTAAATTATATTAGTGATGATACTTGATAAAACTTAGGATTTATCCATATTTGCTTTTCATGTGTAGTCTCCTCGGCAATGTAACAATAAAGATTGTAGATATTTCATGTTGAGGTTTATGAAAGAAACTCTTTTTTTGGACCGATTAAATATTCCATCCAATGTATGTATTTCTAACTTATGATTTATTTTAATATTTAACACATATTCCTCATATCAGTAAATAGTTGAAACTAAATCAAACTATGTTATATTATTATGTAGTACTTTGATGAATTCAAGTGTGCATATTATTCAAGAGATCATTTGGAAGAAATTAAAGAGGATTGGTGTCAATTCATTATGGAGCTTGGAGTGTTATAAGGTATATTGTACTCTTACTTTAATTGATGAGAATTTTGAGTATGTGTAACTTTGTAACTATAGACATATTGTTTATGTATTGTTTTAATTGAATTACAATCTTTTTGTGTTGTTTCAGGTTATTGTTCGCTGGTGTTTTTGGCGAACAACCTCTGGTTTACCAATTCCTTGGAAAAGGGTTACTTGCAGGACCAACCACACAAGTCCTAGGACACATGTGCTAAATTCTTAGGACTAATTCCTTAATGTATAAGTCTTATTAGTTTTCTTGTATGTTTTGTCGAAAAAATTCTAACGAAGTTGTTCTTATTTATGTTGAAATGTAGATGCGTTTGTACAATGAACTAGAAGAAAGACTTAAAGTTTGCATTTAAAGGATTTTCTGGAATATAAACTTGCTTGAAAGTAAATTTCTTGAGAAATAAGTAAAATCATAAACTTAAACAAGGAATTAAGGATAAATCTAAATTTTATAACTGAAAGATAAATGATGTTTACACGTACATTTTCCAAACAATTCTCCTTTCTCTTACACACGAGTATTAGAGTAATCTTCACAGAAATATTGTACAGAATTTCACACACTTTACACAAAGCAAACTATCCTATTTATATACAAATAAAATAACCGTCGAATAACGGTCAATTCCTAAGAATTCTCCACTTGGCGCTCTGCATGTTATTAATCTCTAAGACTCCTCCACATATCTTCTACCAAGCGAGGTTGTTAACAACAACCCTTTAACTGGCGAAACAGCGTGTCTTCTTGTCATGTCGAATAGATTTGAAATTCAAATAGTCCTAGTGTCTTCTTCTTCGAATCTTTGCCTTCACATCTCTCGTCGAAAACACGAGAGGACTTCTTAGTAGTGATGTGAAGAACTTCCCAATTGGCAACTCATCCTCTTTTTCGACAGACAACTGTTCGTTATATCATGAACCAAATCATCACAAACTTTCTCAAGATTCTGGACATGTTTGGAAGAAAGAGTGATCCTATTCTGTCGAATATCTTCACAGCTACGTATATCATTATTCAAAGCATAATGAGATGAGGAGTGCTGAGAAACTACCATGTCAAATAATGGTGAAGTGTGGAAACATAATTTACAAAACCATCAGCTGCTAAGGCTCTTATTCATCAAACCCATGGTGTCGAAATTATGTGTATACAGTTATATATGCAAAAATGTATAGTTGGGTGAAAATTTATAGCTCGGAGCGTTATCACATTTTTGTTTATATAGATTTCATTTGACGCAAAATATATAGTTCGATGAAATGATTTGTAAAAACTATTTTGTATATATAAATTGGTGCGTAATTTTGGTACGTTTGTATAAATTGTGTCATTTATATTGGTTTGAAAATCCGATTATTTTGTATGTATTAATTGGTGCCTAAATTGGTACGTTTAAATAGCCAAATTTGGTGAAGTTTTTCTGCAAAATATGGTTGAAAAATAGGTACAAATTCTGGTTGAAAACCTGCTGAAAAATGTGGTTTAAAACAGATGTTTATATTTGGTAAAATCCAGACAGCGCTTTTTAAAGAAAATTATTTTAAAAATTTCGTATACCTTAGACAGCGCTTTACACCAAAAGTGTTGTCTAAGGTGGTGTTTAGAAAGCGCTTTCACTAAAACCGTTGTCTAAGGTGGGGTTTAGATAACGCTTTTAGTAAAAACGTTGTCTAAGGTATACCATAAAAATACCAAAAGCGTTGTCTAAGGTATATTAAAAAAAGGCAAAAAGTGTTGTCTAAGGTGGGGTTTAGAAAGCGCTTTTGATAATAAAAGCTTTGTATAAAGCACCTTTAGACAACGCTTTTGACATTAACCAAAGTATTGTCTAAACCTTTAGCATCACAGGTTTATACAGCGCTTTAAAGCGTTGCCTAAAGTAAAAAAAAACGTTGTCTAATGTCTTTTATGGAATAGTGGGTCGTCTTCTCCGGCAACACTCTGGCACTGTAACCACCACAAATTTCCAGAATGGCCTAAATTCTACATCAATCGAAAGCTTATAACACGCAGGTTATGAATCCAGACATAAAATTAATCAAATAAGCACACACAACAAGGAACGAATGCAAACATTTTGCCCTAATTTTTCATTCTATGCATATACAATGCATTGTTGTACCCCAAAATTTTCCCTCATATCTTCAAGACAATATGTCTCAAGAGGTCTTCTAATGGTCATAATATTCTCAATTGCTCAAAAGGACTTAAGGTTTCATCAGACAAAACCTCCTCCTAAGCAACAGATTTCAAATTAGGGTTTTTTGTTTCCCAAGGTAAATTGGACTTCCAAATACTCAAGTGGATTTCATGATATCCCATATACTTCAAAGGATCCTCATGTCAAGTTTCAAGACTTGCCCTACAAGTTTGGTCAATCAGATGCTCAGATAATCAGTAATCAGTTAACTTGGGTAAGAAGTCAATTGTGGTTAACATACAATCAAACTTTAAGATTTTTGGTCAACTTCAAGATTATGAAGTAATGTTCATAATTTGATCAAGGGTTGATCATGATTCATCAAGAAAACCTCAAATTCATCACAAGGCAAAAGTTGCTAAATTAGGGTTTCTAAAGGAGAAAGTCAATTGTACTTTGACCAGCTCTAACTTTCACATACTTCTTCAGAAATTTCCCATCCAAAGCTCATTGTGAAGGAAATTAAATCCCTACAACTTCGTGTATCACAAGCCAAGGCCAGAAATGCTTCATTTGAGAGATATGGGCCAAAACATTACAGGTCCTCTAAAAAGTCAACAAAAAGTCAACTTTTTCAAAAGCTCATAACTTGAACATGGAAGATCAAATGGACATGGGACCAAAGGGAGTGATTAAATGACACTTTAAGCTTTATAAAATGTCTAGGAGCACATTCATATGAAAAAATTTAAGGAAGTTGTTCATTGTTAAATTTGAGCAAATTTGAGGAGGTGTATAAGGCAAACAATGATCAAACTTGAGTTTTTGCCAAATAGGCATATCTTTTCACAATCCAAACTTAATCTTAAGATGATACATGACCTATAAGTCATATATTTTGATTTAATTTGTTTATTTTATATTTTATTGGATTTAATTCATTTAAATTCAATTTTAATTAAAATAAATATTGAAAAATCAAATATTTGATCTTTGGTTTATTGGGATCGGATTATGAAGTTTATTGACATAATGTATGATTCAAATTCGTGCACAACAAGAGGAAAGTCATGATAGCACAATAATTGCCAAAATAGAACGTTTTCAAATCAAATTTCAATCAAATCTCATTATCCCAAAATAACTTGAATCCAAGCCCACAAAATGACCTAATTCAGTCTTCTATATATACATAACAAGTGCAAATATCAAGGGGACGAAAAGTTTGATCAAAAAGAGCATAACAAACTTCAAAAAAATTGAAGAGTAAGTAGGATTAGGTTTTAGGGTTACAGCCATTCTCAAAGATATTTGAAGGTCCAAAAACATTCCTGAGTTCCTTCTGAAGATGTCCTAATCACCACCTTGCTCCAATGCCTCTTAAAATGCCATAACCAAATTCTTTTTTTCGTTTATTTTTTCAATTTTTGATTTCATTTTATACATGATACATCTAGTTTGTTTGCATATTTATGTTTCTTATGATGTTTGCAAGCTATCTGGGCCATCCAATTGGAGTTTAGATACAAGAATCGTGTTTTTCCATTGTTAGGGTTCAAGGTCTTGAGTTTGGGGAACCCTAGCTAGAGGCAATTTTAGATCAAATTGAATGGACCAATGAACTCAGAGGATAATTTCTAATCGAACCATGCCTTTAGATTGAATTGATATTGTGTGGTTTAAATTTTTGAAGTGTGCAGGTGTTACAGTGACAGATAAAACCGTCACTATAGGTTCTAGTCACGAATTCAAACCATAGGTAAAAACCTTGACGGTTGGAGGAAGAAGAAGGCCTGCGCGTACGTTTTGATTTTTAAATTTCAGTTTTATTATATAATAATTTGTTGTTATCCTTTGACAGCTGAAGCATCATGGCTTGGTGCTGTAACGTTAGCTGGTAACCAAGAGGACCTGTGTTCGATCCAGCGTCCCCTTCCTATTTTTTGGCCTTTTTCCTATTTTCCTTTTTTTTGTTTATTTCTTAATTTATTTTCCTTTTCTTTTATTTTAAATTAATTAATTAACTCAATTAATTATTTTTTAACCAATAGGAAATAAATGACATAATAATATTTTCTCATAAAAATTATAAAACACCAAAAATATTTTCTTTATATACATTATTAAATTAAATTAGATTAATTCCTTAAATAAAACAATCATTTATTTTTTAAAAATCAATCTTTTTAAATCAATTAATCAAAATCTAAGACTTTTATTTCCTTCATATTTTTCTTATCAATTTTATTTTTTAGAATAATTGTATAGGATGTATGAAACTTGTAATAATTTATTTTTCTCGCACGATTTTCCTTTTTGTTGAATAATGTAACTGCTAAAGCCTTGTAATAGTTTTAGGGTTTATTTTCCGCACTTTACATTTTGCGTCAGGTTTTTATATTTATGTATCTCTCCTAAAGCCATGTAATAGTTTAAATTAGGGTTTATTTTCCGCACTATAAACTGTTAGATGTATGCTTAATAGGATTGTATGGCAAGACTAAAATCAATCGTTAGCTAACCCTAATTTTCAAGACTAAAATAATTGAATTGAATACACTTGCACACTTACACCTCTAAGGTAACCTCTCTTTGTTGCCTTACAATAAATGGTTGTGTCCCTTGAACGTAGAGATGCCTTAACTTGTTGCCTAAAAAAATAAATTATCACAGTTGTCTTTCGAATAAAAGATCATAGTCCCTCGATGACCCTTCAAAGTTGCCTTCGAATAAATGATCTTGTCCCTACGAAAAAGATTATAGTCCCTCGATGACCCTTCAAATAAATGATCTTGTCCCTATAAGAATGATGATAGTCCCTTCGAATTGTTAAGGTATATCTACATGTTTCCTTCTATGACCGTAACAATGACCATACGTTTGTCCCTTCAAATCCAAGGATAAGACTACTTATTAACTGATAGTAAGGACAGTTATATCCCTAAGGAAATTAAAAAGCAAGAAAGACCTTACAACTTAGGGTAAGTAACTCTTAAACGCTTGCTCACAACTTTCAAAACAAATAATTTTTACACCCCTCTCTTTTTTTCAAAATAATTTCAAACAAGTAAACACTTTGTATACATTCATACGAGAATCATTACAAAGTTAAATCTTTAAGAAAATATTTTAATCACACACTGCACTTTTGAAACAAAACAAATAAAGTGAGCTAAGCAATTAAGAGTCCATGGATAACCATGGATACAAAGGATGCTAACACCTTACCTTTGTATAACTTACCCCCCGAAACTCAAAATCGTTTAAAGGTCTTTCTTGTTCTTTTATACCTTTCCTAAATTGGATGAAATAAAAGTCGGTGGCGACTCTTGCTTACCGCAACATATTTTGCGACAAAAAATTAAAAAGTCAGTTCAGTGAAGACAAACTTCCTTCAAATATCATGTTTTGATGTAGACAACAAATTATGCTCATATGTGTATGTGAAAAAAGGAAGAAAATAAAATGGATCAAAGCTTCACATACAAACCAATCAAGTTTCATGTATTGAAGATCGAATATTGAACAACTCAAAGGTATATCAAATATCATTTAAAATACTTATACAAGTGCTCAATTATTTATCTCTCGCATGACATATATCATAAGAATGTTTTTCAAACCTTTTTTTAAAAGCTCACTCCTTTTAAAACTAATTATTTGCATTCATGGTTCATTTGGTTGAAAATATATCACTATTCCTAATTTAAAAAAAACAATTTTTTTATTATACATTTGAAAATTTATTTTTCATATTTGAACCATGTTAAATCACTTTCAAATATAATCTATTGAGTTGGATAAATCAATAGACATTGGATAATATTTGTTCAAACATTTAGACAAAATTTTAATTTCTTAATTTATTTAAACATATAGATTTTTTTTGTAAATTATGGCGTTTTAAACCAATGTAACATGCCTAAAAACCGCCGTAATTTGCACCGTTCTGAAGCAGTATTTTAATTTTGAAATTCAAAAATTGTTCTGCATTTGTTAAGTCAGGTATCTGTTAACTGACTTAACAAGTCTTGTACGAATTTGAAAAAAAAACAATAATTGTTTTAACATCTTTTCATGAAACAATTTCTTTTAACTTGACAATTGTTCATGATATTTTTGCATAACTTTACAATGTTTTAAAAAGGTGTTATGCACTTATAAATACATTTTATAATCATAATTTTTTCCTTCACCACCAATAATTTTCATAATCAAAATCACTCATATTCTTCATCTTTCAAATATTTTTAAGTGTTTATATTCAAACTTTTTGAGAGAAACTTTTCATAAATTTTCAAGAACATCATTCTAGTTTTATCTCATTTATTCAAGAATACTTGTATATTTATTGTTGAGTGATACTTGTTCCAAGGAGAAGATCAATATTTATATTGATAAAATATTTAAAGCTTCATCTTCCATACACTTACAAAATTTAGAATTATTATTATTCCTTGTTTTCAGGATTGTTGGAAACAAGAGAGTAGAAAGGAAAGGATTTTTTTTCTTGTTCTACTTGGGTGGTTTTCCTTGTTATCTGTATTGTGGATACAAGAGGTCCATTGTGAGATTTGTTCTCGATAGAAATTTAAATTTGTAAAATCCAAGAGGTTGTTCTTGGCGGGTTGTTGTTAGAATATTGGAGGATAAGTCTTGGGATTAGGCTTGTACAAAGATCTAACAATAGTGGAAATCTCTTTTGGTTTGGAAAGAGGACCGGATGTACCTTCGGATTGTGAAGGGAACCAGGATAATTCTCTTTGTCTCTTTTACTTTCCGCATTTATCATTTTCGCACTTAGTTATCATAAGAAAGTAAAAGAATTGAAAAAAACCGGAAAAAATTTAAAAGAAAATTTTAAAAGCCTAATTCACCCCCTCTTAGGCACATCTCAAACTTACAAGTTCTCCCACCGTGTTACATCTATCAACTAGCCAGATCATCATTAGCTTCTATTAAGATCAAGAATCAACCAAATAAGCTTTAAAATGAAGAAAAAAAATGAAGAGAAGCAAGTTGAGGAAATTGAACTTGGATCTGAAGATGCTTGAGTTCTAAGAAAACCAGAGAGAGAGCTTTGGATCTTTGAACTTCAATTGAGCAAAATAAATGCTTATGGCTTCAAATGCTTGAGAATCCAAAATGCAGAGAGGATGATCTTGAAGAATAATATGTTATGCAAGAGGATGAAGCTTCTATGGATGAATGATGATGAGGATTAAGGAAGAAAACTTGAGAATTCATGAAAGAGGGATAGAGAGAGAGAGAGAGAGAGAGAATTTCAGAGAAAAATTCAGAGAGTTTGAGAGTGAGTTTTGTGAAATGATGAAAATGATCAAGCTATCTCCAAAATTTTGTTAGGCTTTCTTTTATACCCTTGGTTAGGTTCTAACTACCTCAGTTGCTAGTTAGAACCATGGTTAAGTTATCTGTGGTGGAAGGAGACATTTAGAGGTGGACTTTGCAATATTTTGAAATGAGAACAAGGAGGAACCTGTGTGTTATGCTTGGGTGCGGAAGGAGTATGGTGTGCTAATGTGTGGTTGATGATGATCCATGGTGATAGTGATGAGATGATATGAGGCAGCATAACATAATGGACTAGCTTCTTCATTTTTGACATTTTGCCTATTTCATGCATGGTCATGCATGCATACAAGAGCATGTAAGAGTTTGTTTAGCTTCTTATGTCAATATGATGATGATATGTGTGTGGGATAAGTGAACACAAACAAGAACAATGCACAAAACCTCCACTTTGGGCCAGCAAGCACATAATGAGATTGATGAACTTTAGAAAGGAAGATCTTCATATATAGTTTATGAAATTGGATGATTTTGAGGCCTATGGATCAAGTATATAGATTCGAATAAGTTTGATGTTGGAATTGAATTGAATGGAGGCTTGTAAGATGCTTGAAAATGCCTTGGAACACAAGCATACAAAACTGATTCATGGGCGTGTTAGATTTCCCTATGGCCAAGCCTTGGACCTATGGTGAACTTAGTTTTACACCCTTTCCTTTGAGCCCTCATATCTCCTCATACATTGATAAAGTGAAAAATATTTGAACATGAAAGTTGTAGAGGTGATCAAAATGAACAACATTGATGTTCAACAAATTTTCATTTGAAGCTAGCATCATAGAGTTATTTGGCTTGGAAGTTGACTGAAACCTGCACACCAAGTGTTTGATAAAATGAAGGGCATTTGGCTCGCCCATGACTTGCTTGCCCAACCAATATTTCTTGATTTTTCTCCACTTTGATTGATCATAACTTCAATTTTGATCCAATGGATATGTTCTTGCTATGGATTTGAAGCTTAGGATGTGAACTTTTATTATGGTCTGCTGGATTTTTGAATTGAAGCTTCAAAATTGAGAGAGAATGGCTCAAAGTGAGGTGTCCAATTGGCCAAAAGTTTCTATTTTGGGCAGTTTTTTTTATGATTTCTTGATTTTTTGATGAACCTCTTGAATTTTCTTGATAAAATCTTCACCAATGAAGATATATGACTAATGGAACATGAATTTGATCTCAAAAGGTCATGAGTTGACTTTTGCCTCTGCACATTTGACTTTTCTCCAATTTATAGATTCTCAAGCAACTGAGCAATTGAAACCACTTTGAAATGAACCAATGGGAAATCTTCCATCATTAGACACTTTATAGCATATATAAACCCTTGAGATCAAGTTTGGACCAAAATCTCACCAGGAAACTGCTTGAATCCCAACCTTGATTTTGAATTGTTTTTACTAGGAGGTGATGAAATGTCTCCATTTCTTGATGAATTCTCATATTAAAATGACTTGGGGGATCAAATGAGATGATATAGGATGTACGAGACCCTTGAGGCTTGTTTGAAGACACTTGGCTCTTGCCTTCTTGCTTTGGATGATCAATACTTTGGAAATCACCTACATATTCCATATACACAGCCGATGATGTATGTTTTATTTTTGTATGACTTGGATGTAATGAAATGCATGAAAGTATGAGCTAAATGATGTATGAAAATGAAAGGGAAAATTTTGAGGTATTACAGTTGCCCCTATTCAATCACTGTAAACCTAAATGGATGATAGTGGTTGCTTTCAGACGTTCGAGGTATGGAGGGATTGAATACCAAATAACCAAAAAATTTGCACTTTGTGGAGTAGAATAAAAGGGATATAAACCCAATCAAATGAACTCTACTTGGATATAACTCTGTCGGGAATAAAAATAACGGGGGATGTCTTTTGAGTGATGCCAGAAGACTATTGACTTGCCAATCCGCGGTTGGGCTTGGAATATGTCTTTTGTATGGATTCAGACGACTACTGACTTGCCAAATTGTGGTTGGACTTGAAAAATGTCTTTTAAGTGAATCCATACGACTACTGACTTGCCAATTTGCGGTTGGGCTTGAAAAATGTCTTTTTAATGAAGTCAAACGACTACTGACTTGCCACACTGCAGGTTGACTTAGAATATGTATTTTATATGGAGTCAGATGACTACTGACTTGCCAAACTGTGGTTGGACTTGAAAAATGTCTTTTAAGAGAAGCCAGGAGACTACTGACTTGCCAATCTGCGGTTGGGCTTGAAAAATATATTTTTAATGAAATCAGATGACTACTGACTTGCAACACTGTGGATGGACTTGGCCAGGCTGCGGTTGGGCATTAAGAATGTATTTTTAATGAAGTCTAACGACTACTGACTTGCCACACTGCGGGTGGACTTGGCCAAGTGTAAACACCCCAAATTTTCCCTCACTTTTTCTCACACCATGGCCTGTGATCTTTCATTTTTGCATTGCATAAGCATATCATCTCACTGCATAGTTCATTTCATCTGCATCTAGGGTTTGTGATCTGAGCAATCCAAGAAGTAATCTGAGCCATCCCAATGGTCTTGAAGCTTTCCAAGAGGGTCCATGTGTGTTCCATGATCATAATATGTTCTCCAAAGTTCATAAAAGTCAAGGGATCACAAGGCATGGCAAAGGCATAGAGGCAGACTGAAGATTTCCTACACAAATGACCTAAAATTAGGGTTTTGGTTTCAGAGGCCTTAATATCAAATTTTTTGGTCATTCTTGTTTATAATGGTATTAATATGTTATAAGGATCATGTGTACCAAATTTGATGAAGAAATTTACTGTGGAAGTCATCTGATCATTGGGTAACTTCTTGAGCAAGTAAAGTCAAAATCAGGGCATCTGAGGCCTCTATCGAGGGTACCAACGGGTCATTATCATCATTTTGAGTCTCTATGATCTTTATTTGATCTTATAAGTGCTTGGAAGTTCACAAAGTTGAAGAATTTCAAGCCAAATGCAAACTTGCTATTTTTGGAAAGGACTTGTAATGGAAACTTTCCATTTTGGGAAAGATATTCAACCTATTCTTTCATGACCAAAAATGCTTCAAATGAAAACTTCTTGGACATCAAAGTTGTAGATTATGTCTTCCCATTTTAAAAAAGTACAAGAACATGTCTTGATTCATCCTAGAACTCAAGATATGGCCTTTCAAAGTTGGCAAAAATCCTATAATTTTTAAGTATGCACCAAAGAGGGAATTTTGCAAATTCACTTGTCAAGCCATTTCATGACCTCTAATTGACTTCTAAACATGATACAAACATAGTGCAACACATTTGGACCAGAATTGTGCCTTGGATCACATGAAACCATGCCTCATTTTCACAAAATGTTCAAAGTTGTCAAAATGCATAAACTTTGCAAAATTTATGACATCTCTTAATCCAAGTGTTCCAGCTGCATAAACTTCATCCTAGGGCCATCCATGAATCAAGATGAGGCCAAGACACCCCTAAAGCCATCTCTAAACCATGCCCATACATCAAGTACACAATGTTGACATTTTTGCAACTTGGCCCATACCAATCACACTATGCCACCACCCAGTTTCTGATCACTCTCATTGGCCCATACTAACCTTATGCAGCTCATTTCATATAACACACAAGCCTGAATCATTCCACAAGCAGAGTTTCACAAAAATCCCCAAAACTTTCATCACTTCGAATCTCTCAGCACAACCATCAAAACTCAAAACTCTTTGCACCATTCAATCATACACATCATAAGGATCACAAAGCAACCCTTACAATGGCCTGAAAACTTCTCAAACCAAAACACGATTTCTGTACATTCATAACTGAATCTCAAAAACCAAGCCATACAAAATTGTTCTAACCCTTTCAGAAGCTTCATGGAGTTCATTGGGGTGGATTAGCATCAAGGAGAGGTCCATAAAGCTCAGATTGAGAAAGCTTCAACTCAGGTAACCATCAAGAACAATTTTCCAGAACCTTTCTTTTAAGTTCTTAAATGATTTTATGTGTCTCCCTGATCATGCTGATATGATTATTTTTGAAAATGGTTGAGAAACCAAGATGTATTGATGTTCTGAAACTTTTTTATCTGAAAATGTTTTTGTTCGATTCATGAGTTTGATGCAAAATAAATGTTGTTTGGGGCCTGATTCTTGTTTAGGATGGTTTGGGGGTTGATCCTAGAGAGTTTGGGGGTCTGGGGTAGCCTAGGGAAAAAGATAGCATGAAGGGCTCGCCGGAGAAGATGACCGGAGCTTGCTCTGGTCACCTGAAAATGTTTAGGGTTAGGATTAGGGTTAATCTCCCCAGTTTTAATTCAGGCCCTTGGATCTTGCTTAGCGCGTTTTTGAATGGTCAGGATCATTTCATTAAAATCCTAATTCATAATTAATTAGATTAATTAGGATTAATTAATTTAAAATGCCAGATTGAATCTGAACCCTTGGATAGCGCGCGCAGTCAACACTTTTTCCCTAGGTTTGAATCCTGACCAATGGATCTTCATACTTTTCATTTATTTCATTTTAATTTCATTTTATTGTATTTCTTTTGTTCATTTTATTTAAAATAGCAAATATCTTCAAAATAATCTCAAACTTTGCATTTCTGTTTCAAATATTTTTATTAACCTAAAATCATTTTTTATTTTAATTTTGCATTAAAAAAGCATTTTTTTAATATTTAAATGTTTTATTTAATTAATTAATTGATTTTAATTAATTAAATATGCATTTAGGTTTCTAAAAATCACCAACAAATTTATGAAGCATTCCAATACATTTAGAAACATTTCTAAACTCACCATACAAATTTCTTTTTAGGATTGATTACATTTTCACAATTTTCTTTGAATTAGGGTTCTTAAATTTCACATTTTTTAACCCTAACTTGAAAATTTCATTTCTGCCTAACCATGATGAGTTTGAACTTGATTCTTTTTGCATTTTTTCACATATTGCATATAGTTTTTAGGTTATATATGTCATATTTGTATCATGCATTTTCAATTTGATTTGCATTTTCCCTTTAGAAGCACCCAAAATCCCTAGGTAACTTAGAAATTTCATAAATTTCACTAGGATTGGCTTCTGACTTTCTCCTTTGGGGTGTGATCTTGTATAGGTTTAGGGTTTGTTTGAGCTCAATTTCAATTTTTATCATGATGAATGCTTCTGTTTTGGTCATATGCATATCATGTTGTCTTAAAACCCTAATTTTGCATCTTCATTTGCATTCTCCTTTGCATTTCATGAACTTGTGAACTTGCCATGCCATTCCATTCTTTTGTATGTTATCTTAGACATCTTAGGACATGTTTGAAACATTTCTTGATCATTGTTGCATCATTTTTGCATACTTTGCATTCATTTTGTTTCATGAACATTCATGTGTTTTCAAGCTTCATTCATGCTTCATTTGCATCTCATCTTTGTATGATCATTCATATGCATCTTGTATGACTTTGCATCATCTCATAACACATTTGCATTTCAAAATCACTTCTGGTTTTGGTCTCTGCATCTCATTTCATCTCATTTCTTTGTGCTTTATGTCTTATGCATTGATACTAACATTTCAGGAACATTTGGTAAGTTATCTAGGAGGTGGATTTGCCTTCACCTCCCACCTCTTCTTTCCTTTTCATATGCATTCTTATTTGTCTTTGAAGTGGACTTGTTTTGTTATAACAAATATGGTTCTGAACCTCTAAGTGTTTTGATGATAACAAAGTCCTTCATATTAGAAGTTCTAATGAATATACTTATTTTATGTAGAAGTAAATCTTATTTAAGTAATCCGTACAAGCTAAGGAGAACCATTATAGAAGATACGCTCAAAGAAGAATCCAGCATTAAATGGCACATTTATTGGCTGCGCATCTCTTATTCATTATCTCTGATTTCCGCTTAGAAGATGCTGGTATCCTTATTAAAAGACTTTAATTAAAGAATATGCTCTTTAATATACAAAGACAAGTATCTCCACTTATGGAAAGAAATTAAGGTATTAAAGTATATCCTAATTTGGTTCAAGATGTCTCCAACAGCTACTTTATCAAGAAATATATATAAAGGACATCATTTGAAGAAATGGAAAAACGAACGCAAAGCATTACAACGTATCTCATATATTCAAGCTAGTCATTTTATCTTGTGCTTATTGTTGTAACTATCACTTAGTGATATCTGCTTATCTAGAAGCATTTTTAGTTACGTCTTTATTATTATTCTTGTAATAATTATTTTTTTTTCTTGAGTGACTAAGTTTAGTCAGAAGACTCAAGAAGACATTGATTTTAAGTCTTTGTGTGTATTCTTATTGAATAGTGGATTAAGACCTCAGTAGAGGCAAAATCACCTTGGCGGGTGGACTGGATGTAGTTTGAGTTCAAACGAACCAGGATAAAGTAAACGTGTCATTAGAAGTTAATTTTAATTATTCCAGAAAACCCAATTCCAACCCCCCTTCCTTGTGTTTTGCCACCTTCAATTGGCATCAGAGCGCTAGGTTCTGAGTATTACACTTAACCGTGTCAGTAAAAGATCCAGAAGATAAACACATGGCAGAAACTGGAATTAACAATGACTATCAGAATGACAAGATCAATGCTAAACCACCAATGTTCAATGGTGACAACTTTGACTACTGGAAGGATGTTCTAGAGAGTTTCTTTCTAGCTCTAGATGGAGATCTCTGGGACATGGTGACAGATGGATATATTCATCCTGTTGGAGAAGATGGTCAGAAGATTGAAAGAAAAAATATGACAGTTCAACAGAAGAAGGAATTCAGAAATCATCACAAACCTAGGACCATACTTCTAAGTGCCATCTCGTACACAGAATATGAGAAGATCACAAACAGGGATTCAGCCAAACACATGTTTGATTCTCTAAGGATGACACATGAAGGCAACTCTCAAGTCAAGGAGACCAAAGCTCTAGCTCTCATCCAGAAGTATGAAGCTTTCAAGATGGAAGAAGATGAAACCATTGAAAAAATGTTTTCAAGGTTCCAAATTCTGGTTGCTGGACTAAAAGTTCTGGACAAAGGCTACTCAACAGCAGATCATGTGAAGAAAATCATCAGAAGTTTACCAAAAGCCTGGAGACCCATGGTCACTGCTTTAAAATTATCAAAAAATCTGAATGAAATTTCCTTAGAAGAACTGATCAGCTCCTTGAGAAGTCATGAGATTGAATTAGAAGAAGATGAGCCCCAGAAGAAAGGTAAGTCTGTAGCTCTTAAATCTAACAAACATGTTTCTAAAGCTTTACAGGCAGAAGAAGAAGAAAGCTCTGGATGCTCATCAGAAGAAGATGAATTATCTCTCCTGTCAAGAAGAGTTCAACAACTCTGGAAGCATCGTCAGAAGAAGTTCAGAAATACCAGAAGATCAAACAATTATTCTGAATCAACATCCAGTCACAAGAAACCCAGAAGCAAAGAAGTTGTGTGCTACGAATGCAAAGAACCAGGACACTATAAAAGTGAATGTCCAAAACTTCAGAAAGACAAACCCAGAAACAGATTCAGCAAAGAAAAGAAAAAGAGTCTCATGGCAACATGGGATGATTCTGAATCATCTGAAGCAGAGTCAGATTCTGGAGATGAACAAGCTAATATTGCATTAATGGCAAATATACCAGAAGATGATCACTCATCAGAATCAGAGTTAGAATCAGACTCAGAAGAGGTATTTTCTAAATTCTCTAGATCTGAGTTAGAAGCTAGTCTTTCAGAAATTCTTGAAAAATATCAGAAGCTTCAATTCAAATACAAAGACGTTAAACAAAGTCTAGTGTCTGAATTAGAAGATGTTAGAAAACTAAAAACAGAAAACTCTGAGCTGAAAGAAAATCTCTTTGAATGTAAAAACTCTTTTGAGAAGCTCAAAGCTCAGAAGAAATCTGAATTAGAAGATCTAATCAAGTCTGATAATATCATAAAACAATATGATTATAGTTTTCAACAATTTCTTACTAAAAGCTTAGATAGAAGTAAGATTGCTTCTATGATCTATGGTGTTAGCAGAAATGAAAGAAGAGGCATAGGCTATGTGAAAAATAATGAAACTCTGAAATTAAAAAATATTGATGACATTGTCATAAATACTAATACTCCTCTAAGTTCTCATTTCACCTACGGTCATAATCATGATCTTATATACACTAGTGAGTCATCTTGCTCTACAAGTTCTGATTTAAAACCCAAAATAAATCAGAAGTTTGTAAAATCTAACAAACAAGGACCCAGAAGAATATGGGTACCCAAGGATAAAATTGTGTATGTTGCAGATGTCTTTAACAGCAAAACTGAAACACCAATCATGGTACCTGGACTCTGGATGCTCACGTCACATGACGGGAAGAAAGCATATGTTCCAAAGTCTTGAATTAAAAGATGGAGGCCACGTAGGTTTTGGGGGCAATCAAAAAGGAAGAATTATTGGCTCCGGAACTATTGGTAATGGAAATCTTCCTTCTATATCTAATGTTCTACTTGTAGAAGGATTAATGCATAATTTATTATCCATAAGTCAATTAAGTGATAATGGCTATGACATAATCTTTAATCAAAAGTTCTGTAAAGTTGTTAGTCAGAAAGATGGAACAATCCTTTTTAGTGGAAAGAGAAAGAACAACATTTATAAAATAAAGCTTTCAGAATTAAAAATTCAAAATGTAAAATGTCTAATGTCTGTGGAAACTGAGCAATGGGTCTGGCACAGAAGATTGGGACATGTTAATATGAGAAGATTATCTCAACTTAACAAACTCAATCTAGTCAGAGGACTTCCAAATTTGAAGTTCAACTTAGAAGCTCTATGTGAAGCATGTCAGAAAGGCAAATTTTCAAAAACTGGATTCAAAGCTAAAAATGTTGTATCTTCCTCTAGACCATTAGAACTTCTGCACATTGACTTATTTGGACCAGTGAAAACTGCTTCTGTCAGTGGCAAGAAGTATGGATTGGTGATCGTAGATGACTTCAGCAGATGGACATGGGTAAAGTTTCTTATACACAAGGATGAGTCAATTGCTGTATTTTCTAACTTCTGCAAACAAGTTCAAAATGAAAAAGAATCAAAGATCATAAAAGTCAGAAGTGATCATGGTGGAGAATTTGAAAATAAACAATTAGAATCATTTTTTAATGAAAATGGCATCTCTCATGATTTTTCTTGTCCTAGAACTCCACAACAAAATGGGGTTGTAGAACGTAAAAATAGAACTTTACAAGAGATGGCCAGAACCATGATCAATGAGACTAATATGGCTAAACATTTTTGGGCAGAAGCAGTAAATACAACATGTTACATTCAGAATAGAATCTCTATAAGACCTATTCTTGAAAAGACTCCTTATGAATTGTGGAAGAACAGAAAGCCCAACATTTCTTATTTTCATCCTTTTGGATGTATTTGTTTTATGTTAAATACTCTTGATACTCTGAATAAATTTGATTCTAAGGCACAAAAGTGTTATATGTTAGGATACTCTGAACGTTCTAAGGGATACAGAGTATACAATACAGAAACACGTATTGTGATAGAATCAATTCATGTCAGATTTGATGATAAGCTTGGTTCTGAAAAACCAAAGCAGAATGAATTTACTGCAGATATAGAAGTAGAAATCTCTACAAACAGAACTTCTAAAGATCAATCTTCTAAAGTTCAAAACAATACAACTGCTCCATCAACACCTGAAGAACCCATCCAGAAGAAGCTTTCCAGAAGCAATATTAATCACCCAGAAGATAAAATCTTGGGAAAGAAAGATGAACCAATCAGAACAAGATCCTCATTCAAAAACTCTGAAGAGACGCTACTAGGACTTGTCTCTCTGATTGAACCATCTTCTGTAGAAGAAGCTCTATCAGAAAATGATTGGATTCTGGCTATGCAAGAAGAACTTAATAAATTCACCAGAAATGATGTGTGGGATCTAGTTCCTAGACCCAGAGGATTCAACATCATTGGCACCAAATGGGTATTCAGAAACAAACTCAATGAGCAAGGAGAAGTTGTCAGAAACAAAGCAAGACTGGTTGCACAAGGTTATAGTCAACAAGAAGGAATTGACTATACAGAAACCTATGCACCAGTCGCCAGGTTAGAATCAATAAGACTTCTAATATCATTTGCTGTAAATCACAATATCATTCTATATCAAATGGATGTCAAAAGTGCATTTTTAAATGGTTATATTGATGAAGAAGTGTATGTACACCAACCCCCTGGTTTTGAAAATACAAAATTTCCAGAACATGTTTACAAACTCAAAAAATCTTTATATGGTTTAAAACAAGCTCCCAGAGCTTGGTATGAAAGGTTAAGTAATTTTCTACTGGAAAATAAATTCATCAGAGGGAAAATGGATACAACTCTTTTCAGTAAAAACATTAAAAATGATCTTCTGATATGTCAAATTTATGTAGATGATATAATTTTTGGTTCTACTAAAAGTGCTTTGGGAAAGGAATTTGCTAAATCTATGCAGGCAGAATTTGAAATGAGCATGATGGGAGAATTAAAGTTCTTTCTGGGAATTCAAATAAATCAAACATCAGAAGGAACATATATCCATCAAAGCAAATATGTAAAAGAACTTCTGAAGAAATTTGATTTATCAGAAAGTTCAATATCCTAAACTCCCATGCATCCTACGTGTATCTTGGAGAAAGAAGAGGTAAGTAAGAAAGTAGATCAGAAGCTCTACAGAGGTATGATTGGATCACTTCTCTATCTTACTGCTTCTAGACCAGACATTCTATACAGTGTATGTTTATGTGCTAGATTCCAATCAGATCCTAGAGAAACTCACTTAACAGCAGTTAAGAGAATCTTTAGATATCTGAAAGGTACTACTAATCTTGGTCTGTATTACAGAAGATCAGAAAAGTATAAACTTGTAGGATATTGTGATGCTGACTTTGCTGGAGACAGAACAGAAAGAAAAAGTACTTCTGGAAGTTGTCAATTTCTAGGAGACAATCTAATCTCTTGGTCTAGCAAAAGACAACCAACCATAGCATTATCAACTGCAGAAGCTGAATACATTGCAGCTGCTGGATGCAGTACTCAGATGCTCTGGATGAAAAATCAGCTTGAAGATTTCAATATCTATGAGAGTAACATTCCAATCCTCTATGACAATACTTCTGCTATTTGTCTCTCTAAAAATCCCATTTTACATTCTAGAGCTAAACGCATAGAAGTTAAACATCACTTCATTAGGGACTATACTCAGAAGGGAATTTTAATGTTAAAATTTATAGACACAAATCACCAATGGGCTGATATTTTTACAAAACCCCTTTCTGAAGATAGATTTAATTTCATTCTAACTAACCTTAGCATGAAGTTATGTCCAGAATGAAAATGACTTAATCATATGTTTTATCTCTCGAAGTTCTGATATTTATCTTCTATATGATTATCTCAGAAGATTCTATGCTCTAACTTTTTACTCTTAGAACTTCTGTTCAAAAGATTAACTTGCAAATCTTCATATCAAACAACTGTCAACAAAGCTCTAAGGACTTCCATCAGAATCAAAACACGTGTCCAAATTCTACAGAGTGACAGAACGTGCCTTGGCAACTGTTCGCTCAGAAGGATAACTGTTGAGATTCTGAAATCTGATACGGCTAGGTTTGACACCAAAAAGGCAAGAAAATCTCTTGGGTAACTGTTCCAGAATCGTTTACGCTTTACCCTATGTCAGTGCATTTAATGTTGTTAATCATTATGTTTTCAAACTTAATTGTTTCCCACTAATTTCTCAATTAATTAATTGCTTTAATTTTTTTTTTCTATAAATGTCAAGTATATTTCTCATTTTCAAATTTTACCCGCATCTTACTCTCTCTGAATTTTTCTCAGTCTCTTGTGCGTCCTCATTTTGTTCTCTAAAAACCCTAAACCCTAACAGTTCATCTTAGTAACTAAATGGCTTCATCATCTCAACGCAAAGATTCCTCTGATGATTACTATGTTGAACCCTCAAAGACTCTTTCCATTCCTTCTGATAAACTGGAAGTACTGTGTGAGTTGTTCGTGGATTTCGCAAGCTTGAAGGAAAATGGTTTTGACCTCCTCCCTCGGGTTGAAGCTCAGGGCTGGGAAAAATACTTTGACAGGCTAATGGGACCAGTCTTCCCTAAACTGGTTAAAGAATTTTGGATGTATGCCTATTCAAATGACGCACAAGTTACCTCTTATGTGCTTGGTAAACAGATTATCATCTCTGAAGATCACATTGCCAAACTCTTTGAAACTGATGGCAATGGTATCAAATGTAGTGATATGGATAGAGTATCTGACGCTGTTGTGATTGCTAAAGAAATTTTCACCGCTGGAAAACCATCAAATAAGATCAAAGACCTAAAGACTCCTCTGCGTATTTGGGCAAAAATAATTCTTGGGACAATCTGTCACAGGAAACCTACCAATTCTCCAGACTACATCAATTTGGATCAACAATTCCACATTTACTTCATTTCCAAGCAAAAGAAAATCAATCTTGCCCACACACTCTTTCAGAATCTTAGAGTTGCTGTGAAAGAAACAAGGGATGGGGAGAAGACCAAACGGGATTGGATTCCTTTTGGACGATTAATTTCTGATATTCTTTATCAGAACAAGCTAGTGGACTTCCTAGCATAATTAAAACAAACTGAACTTTTGGAAACAGACGTTGGAAAACCCTTGAATGCAAAAAACCTGAAGAAGATGAAGTTCATCACATCTATTTAGCAAGAACCCACTCTTCAATCTAGAGAAGTTATCAGCACCAGAAGAATCCCTCTGGAAGGCTTTCCTCTCTTTTCCTCTGATACACCAGCAGATGTTGTTCTCAACTATATGGATATCTGCAAGCGTCAAGGTACGGTACCTGATTTCAACCCAAAAGAACTCCAACAACAAATTCCAGATGTTGCCTCTCTCAGATTAAAGAAAAGGAAGACTGCTGAAGACCCTTCTCAGAAGATGCAAAAATCATCTAAGACAACAGGTAAGTCTTCTGCTTCTAATCCTGATTCCATTACTGTAGTAGAAGCTGTAACTGTAGAAGTGTCTGAACAACCTTCTAGCCAACCATCTTCTACTGATATCCCTCCTGAACAAATTCCTGATTCTGAACCACCTCAGAATATTAGTCCCATTCAAACTGAAGTTCCTGCAACTTCTGCTGTTGCATCCATCCTATCCACATTATATCCACCAGAAACAGAAACAGAAAACCATCAACCCCAAACTATTGCTGATTTTGACATACCAATTGATGACACTCCACCTTCTGATATTGACTGCTCCCCTACAAATGAAACACAATCTGCCTTGAAAGCTGCTCTTGATCTTGATCTTGAACACTATCAAGACTCAGATGCTGCCTCAATTTCCCATAACATTTCAACACCCCAAAATTCACCTTCTATCATAAACATTCCTGATTCACCCGAAGAAACTTTGACTGAAAATGAAAATCCCCTTAGAACTACAATTGACTTTGAAGCACTCCAAAAACTTTCCTCTGTATCCAACAAAAGAGCTATTCCCGTCCCAAAACCTAAACCATCCAAATCAGACATTTCCACTTTACTGCTGGCTTTCGAAACAGTTTTGAAATTAAAATTAGAAGATCTGAAGACTGCTTGTGCAGAGCTTACTGATCCTGCTGCGTCTGATTTTCTATGGGCTGACCTCAGAAAATGGTTTAATGCTGAGTCCAAAAGACTCAAAGACATCTGCTATGATGTTGCTCATCAGAACTTCTGTGAGTACCTTCAAGCAGTAGTCTCAAATGTTGCACAAACTAAACCACTTCTGCTGGACAACAAGCCCTGGAAAGAATCAGAACCTCTGGATAAACTCTCAGCACTTCAGATGGTCTTAGTATCTTCTGTAGAAGAAAATGCTGATGGTCCTGATAATCAAGCTGCTCCACAAACTGAAGAACCTATGGAAACAAATTTTGTTTTACAAACTCTGCAAGAATTGAAGAAGGAAAATCAACTAGTGAAAGAACGTCTAGACAAGCAAGAAGAAACAACTGCTGAAATGAAGACTCTACTCACCAAGCAAGTGGAATCTTCATCAGACATTAAATCCTTGCTGGAGACTTTAGTCACTAAGATGAACACCTGATTTTCTTATCTTCTGCATTAACTATTTTGCTATTTTAACTTCTGTTTATGCATAACTCTTTGAACTTCTACTGGTTTTTGCGTTTGCTTCTAGTACTTTATACCTATTGGTTTTAGTTTATACTTTCTTTTCTCTCTTGCTCTACATCTTTTTGATTATGACAAAAAGGGGGAGAAACGTAAATGATTCTGATCCATAGCAGTTTACCATAATCTGCCTCTTACATATTCTGATAAAATTATTTGAGTTGTTACCATGGAAAGAAACAGGTCAAGTAATCAACTCAGGGGGAGCTAAGGATCATAGAACATCTGAAAGAAGTTTTTTTTTCTCTAATCTAAGGGAGTTCACTTAAATTCATTAAACTCTATTCTCTTAAATTAAAATGTTTTGTCATCATCAAAAAGGGGGAGATTGTTAGAACAAATATGGTTCTGAACCTCTAAGTGTTTTGATGATAACAAAGTCCTTCATATTAGAAGTTCTAATGAATATACTTATTTTATGTAGAAGTAAATCTTATTTAAGTAATCCGTACAAGCTAAGGAGAACCATTATAGAAGATACGCTCAAAGAAGAATCCAGCATTAAATGGCACATTTATTGGCTGCGCATCTCTTATTCATTATCTCTGATTTCCGCTTAGAAGATGCTGGTATCCTTATTAAAAGACTTTAATTAAAGAATATGCTCTTTAATATACAAAGACAAGTATCTCCACTTATGGAAAGAAATTAAGGTATTAAAGTATATCCTAATTTGGTTCAAGATGTCTCCAACGGCTACTTTATCAAGAACTATATATAAAGGACATCATTTGAAGAAATGGAAAAACGAACGCAAAGCATTACAACGTATCTCATATATTCAAGCTAGTCATTTTATCTTGTGCTTATTGTTGTAACTATCACTTAGTGATATCTGCTTATCTAGAAGCATTTTTAGTTACGTCTTTATTATTATTCTTGTAATAATTATTTTTTTTCCTTGAGTGACTAAGTTTAGTCAGAAGACTCAAGAAGACATTGATTTTAAGTCTTTGTGTGTATTCTTATTGAATAGTGGATTAAGACCTCAGTAGAGGCAAAATCACCTTGGCGGGTGGACTGGATGTAGTTTGAGTTCAAACGAACCAGGATAAAGTAAACGTGTCATTAGAAGTTAATTTTAATTATTCCAGAAAACCCAATTCCAACCCCCCTTCCTTGTATTTTGCCACCTTCATGTTTCACTTATGCTTCTCTTTCTCTTTTCTTTTCTCCTAAGTTACTTTTCTTCTTCAGGAAGTAAGTAACTTATTCTTCTTCATCCTTCTCTTTTCATCTGCTTCTTCCTTGGTGGCCTTGAAGATCCTTTCTCTTAAGCCTCACAAACCATAAGATACCCTAGAATGATAAATTTTAGGGTTGTGTATAGTCTCCCTTAGCTTTTTTACCTTTTATTCTCCTTGAGTCTCTCTTCTCATCTCTTAATCAGAGACTAAACTCTTAAAGCTTTTGGACTTTGGAATTAGGGTTATGCCTGCATCCTTATCTTAGGATGGAGTGTATAACTTTAATCCTTAGTGGTAAACCTTTAATTTGTTTATAGCTCTTAATCAAAACACATTAATAATCACTAAGACTTTATCTTGTAACTTGGGCCTTACATTAGGGTTCTATCTCTTCCTCAGGGTTAAGAGGGACTAACCCTAGTGCTTAATGGACAAGTCCCCCTAAAGTTGTCTTACAAACCATAAAATCCACTTCTTAATCTCACCTCTTAATTAAAATCCATTTAATAAAGGCTTGTTATATAACGAATTTAATCCCTAACCATGGATTAAGTTGAGGTATCTTCCTCAGCTTAAGTGTTCTCATCTATTATCTTTCTATTAGGATAGTGTAATGAGTTCACTATCATGTGATTAGAGATTAAACTCATTACTTAACACTAAACAAAAAAACCAAAAACATCTTAATAATCACAAGTAGGTTAATGATCTTAATCCTTCATCATTAAGGTAGTTAAGTTGAGATGCTTATCTAGTACTTAAGTTGGCTCATTATCCCTAATCAGGGAGGATATAATGAGTTTACAACCCTTAATTTAGGTTTAAGCTCATAATCCTATGCAAAACACCAAAAACAATAAAAAACTGAACAAACAAAAACAAACAATAATCGTCTCCTCCGGGATTCTTTTCTCATCACACTCATTCACAAATGAGAACTCGCTTCTTCCATCTAATGCAAGACAGTTAGCACTCGAGCCAGACGAGTCATACACTTGAGCATAGACAAGTAAGCAGTTCACAGTCAATTTTTTTTCCAGTCTCTTTGAGTCGAACTATGATGTTCTGACTTCCTCATTTCACGAGAGGATATGTAGGCATAACTTAACAGTTATCGAACAAAAGTCTCTTTGTCATCCCCCTCTTTCAACATTCTTTCTAAAGCCTCAGTTCCTGAGCAATTCACACCTTTTGCAATGACACCTGTATTTTCTCCTTAGCTTTTTCACACAGATAGAACATACACCTACCCCTTTAAACACAATCTTATAAGCGTAGATCCCGTCGAGTACGACAGACTATCTGGGTGCTAATACCTTCCCAGGTCGTAACCAACCCCCTTTCTCAGTTTCTCTGGTTCGCAACTGTCTTATCCATCTCTTTCCAGGTTTATGCAGCATTACCTTTCCTTCGGGATAAAAATGCCTAGCTGGCGACTCTATTCAATTCAAACCTCTCTCTCTTTCACCGACCGTTCGCGTCTGCACCCTGGGACCTTAGTGTCTTTTCCGGGGAGCGACACCAAGCTGCGACTGGGATTTTGTGCAAGGTATCAAAACTGGATTATGTTTTTTATGCATATGTTTGAATTGCATGGCGTAGTGCCCTATGATGATGGGAAGTTATGTTTTGAGGATGCAAATGAAATTATACAAATTCAAAGGTATCTCCTAATGTGGAGGTAACAAGTTCCATGTTGACTCTACTGAGAAGCTGATCATTTATTTCATCTCGGAAATCCCTGCGGGGATAACATCTCTATTGGGGAGGAGTGTGAACAATTTGTCTACTTCGAATTATCACACTTGCCAAAATAAAATTGGACTTAGATAGGAGGATTTTGTTGGAGGATACCTCAATAGTTCAAGGATGGATCCCAATCATAGAGCTCCGTTGGGGAATTGACAATCTTCCAACTTAGTTGGGGAATTATCTCAAAGGAAAATATTTTGTTAATCTAATCTTCCACATCTCTGTGGGGGAAAGAAAGCACTCAGTTGGCTATTAGGAATACTCATGCTCTTGTAAGAAATACCTCACTGCTGGAGGATACTCTCTGCTTGGGGACTACTAATCTTCGTTGCTTTTCTGGAACAAAGAAAGCTACCGAGATCTACTGGAGAAAGGGAACCATATGAGGTCTGCTGGGGAACAAGATCAATGGCGATCTGTCAGAGAAAGCAGGATTAAGGAAATATGCGGATGAAAATGGGTCCATGATTTCCCCATGCTGGAAATAACTTCCATCCGACCTTGCTGAGGATAATGAGTCTGAAATAAATCTTGTCGGGGAGAAAAGTTTCAAGGAGCCTCATGCTTGGGAGAATCACAATCTCACTTTTTCCCTAAACTAAGTGGCTAATCTGAAGAAACTGTCCCAAGAGGATTTTACAAAAGGCTTGGCATCTTTAAACTCTTGGACACTTGTTAGGTATCAAAGCAGCTACATTAATCACATAGTGACTTTACCGGGGAAACAACTGTTATCAACACATAAAGCATGTAGCTGTTGGAAGTGCTGAATGGGAGAATCGACTTAATAAGCAACCGCTAGCTGGTTGGTGAAATCAATCAATAAAAGTTGTGACAAAAAGGTGACACAAAAACCTTTTTTGGGTACGGCTTCCCCAGTAGTATGAACCCTGGATAAGGTTGATTAATCGTTTCTTTTAGGAGTAACATTCCAAGCTTTCAAAGAGGCTTCATTCTTGCTGTTAAGCTCATTATGAGACTGCTACCTGCAAGCAAAAGAATATGCACACATGCCCTGGGGTATCGCGTGGTTTGAATACACCACCCATGATTACTCAACATTCAAAGAAATTTTAAATTTTTTTCTCGTGCATGTTATTGTAAAGCCACAATGTTTTTGTCATGTAATGTTTATAAAAAATTTGGAAGTTTTTTCAAACAAAACAGTAAAACAAAAACAACAATGAGAAGCTTTTCGACTGGAATTCAATTTTATATATTAAAAAGCCTGAAATTGGTAAGTACATGAGGAAGAAAACCCTTGAAAGAGGTGATTGCTGTAAATTAAGAAAAGAAACTATCCTAATGGCAATGTGAAAATGGAATTCCACTAAGTTTTGATTCCGCTATAACCAATATGACTTCAAGACTCTCCGACCTTGCCTTCTGAGGAGTGATTGGACTGATTCATATCCTTCAAAATATCAGTTGATAAAACGGTGATGGAGTACAAATAACTCAGATCACAGGCATTCACTTTAATCCCTCTTTTTCCTTGATCTCCTTTCAGGTTTTTAATCCATATGGATACCCATTTTTGCCTAAGTTGCCCTTTCGGGTTTTCAACTTACCGGGTGCATATTTCTTTTCATTTTTATCCCTAATTTTTGCCTGAACCTTTTATTCTTTTTTTTTATGGTTCGCCAGGATGCCCTTTTTTTCCTGGACTCTCTTTTATTTTGTCCAGCGGGACTGTTTATGCGAAGTATTTTTTGACTGCGTCTGAGTTGACAGGGGATGGAAAGTCTTCGCCATCCATGGTTGTAAGCATTAAGGCTCTGTCTGAGAATATCTTTTTTACCACAAATGGACCTTCATAGTTAGGAGTCCATTTTCCTATGTGATATGTATTAGGATGAAGGATCCTTTTGAGTACCACATCTCCGACTTGGTAAACCCGAGGACGCACTTTCGGATCAAATGCCTTTTTCATCCTTCGTTGTTACAACTGCCCATGACATACAACTTCTAGAAGTTTATCTTCAATAAGACTCAGCTGGTTAAACCTAGCACGAACACATTCGGCTTTGTCAAGTTTGACATCCATCATCACCCTCAAAGAAGGAAGTTCAACTTCAACTGGTAGGACTGCCTCCATACCATATACAAGTGAGAATGGTGTTGCCCCAGTAGATGTGTGTACTGACGTTCGATACCCATGTAAGGTAAATGGTAGCATCTCATGCCAATATTTGTATGTGACAACCATCTTCTGCACAATCTTTTTAATGTTTTTGTTGGTCGCCTCGACGAAATCATTCATCTTTGGGTGATATGGAGAAGAATTGTGGTGTTCAATCTTGAAGTCCCGACATAGCTCAGCCATCATCTTGTTATTAATATTAGAACCATTATTAGTAATGATTCTTTTGGGTACTCTGTAACGACAAATGATGTCTCTTTTTCAGGAATCGGGATTCCACCTTCTTAGTGACCTTGGCATAAGATGCTGCTTCGATCCATTTTTTGAAGTAATCAATGGAGAACAAGATGAAACAATGGCTATTAGAAGTAGTAGGTTCGATCTTTCCAATCATGTCAATGTCCCACAATGCAAAGGGTCAGGGAAAATACATGACACTCAACGGATTCTGAGGCACATGCACCTTATCTGCATAGATCTGACATTTGTGACATTTGTGGGTGTACTTGTAACAATTTGACTCCATTGTTAGCCAATAATACCCTGATCTCAACAGTTTCTTTGCCATAGCATGTCCTCCGGCATGGGTACCGAAAGAGCCTTCGTGAACTTCTTGCATTAACATTTCTACTTCGTGTCTATCCACACATCTGAGCAGGACCATGTCAATGTTCCTTTTGTACAACACATCATCTTGATTCATGAAGAAGCTGCTAGACAACCTTCTCAAAGTCTTCTTATCCTTGGTAGATACCCCAGTTGGGTACTCTTGCCTTTTCAAGAAACACTTGATGTCGTGAAACCATAGCTTGTCATTGTCCACCGCATCGATCGCAAACACAAAAGCAGGTCTGTCAAGGCGGGAAACATCAATCTTGGGCACATAGTTCCACTGTAGCATTTTGATCATAGAAGACAATGTATCCAAGGCATCAACCAGCTTGTTCTCATCACGAGGTATATCATACAATTTTACTGTTGTGAAGAACGTCAACAATCTTCTCGTGTAGTCTCTGTACGGAATCAGATTAGACTGATGAGTATACTAGTTCTCATTGACTTGATTGATTACCAGGGCTGAATCTCTGAATATATCGAGGGTCTTAGCCCGCAAGTTAATCGCCTCTTCGATCCCCATGATACAAGCCTCATATTATGCTTCATTGTTGGTGCATCTAAAATTCACTCAGACAATAAAGGGTATATGAACTAGGGGTGTTCATGGTTCATGAATTGCACTAAACCAAACCATATTTATGGTTCAGTTCAGTTTACAATAACCATTTTCATAAAAATACAGTTAACTGCTAAAATGGTTTCAATTCAATTTAAAACTAGTTTAGAACCAGTTTGTGTTTATAAACTAGTTTAGAGCCAATTTGTGTTTAGAAACTAATTTATAATCAGTTTGCAATTATAAACCAATTTTATAATTTGAACACTTTCAAAACCAATTTTTTTAAATAATATTTGGAAATTTTTATTTAAAATTTGTTTATTTAGAAAAAAAAAACTGAATTTTTTTTCAAAATAAAATAAATCAGAAAAATCCTTTTTTTTTCGGCAATAATTTTTTTTCAGGAAAATAATTTTTTTCAAAAAAAAAATTCATAATAAATGTTTTCCGAACGATAATTTCAGAATACATTTTTTTTAAATTAAACATTTGGAGAAAAATATTTTTATTCTTAAATTTTTATTTTTCAAAAAAAAAGTTCCAGAAATTTTTTATTTAAAAAAACAAGAATTTTTTTTCAGAAAAAAATTATCTTTATTCCAAAAAATTTAAGTTCGATTTTTTTCCAGAATTTATTTATAAACATAAGATTTGGACCTAACGAAGACTTATAATATTGATTTTGTTTTAATTATTTGTCCATTTTACTTCATAACCAATTTAACTTTAGTTTGATCTAGACTCCACAAGTTAAATTGTTTGATTTAACTTCTAGTTTTTCACAAGAGTACTTGCATGTATATTATAAAAAGTTATATAGTATGCAAAGTAAAAAAAAAAAAAAACTTAATAAAGATTAGTAGAAATAATTACCAAACTTAATTAAAAACTTGATTTTAAATTCTATTATAAGTTTATTAAAAAAATATGAATTTTTTAAGATTCATAAAAATCACTAAACACAAATTACTCAAACACGGTTATCTTTTAAAATGATTCTTAAGAAATAGTTACCAAACTTTTTTTACTTTGCTTTTTGAAATATTTTTTTAATAGATTTAAAAATAAAATATAATACAAAGTTTTAATATTTTTAATAATGAAGGAAGATAAAATAAAAATTCAAATAAAATATTGAAAATTAAGATGGAATAATATACGTCATATATATTTTTAAATTAAATAAAAGGTGCAATTGTGTTTTTTATATTTAACGGTGAACAATTTTCAGGGGTAATACATAGGGTTTGAAATCTTAAATTTATATGTTTAGAAATTATTTTCCGAAAGAACGAGGGTAAAAAAAATTATTTTGAAAATCATTTTTTTCAGAATTTATTTTTTATTTCAGAATTTTTTTTCAAAAAAACAATAACTTTTTTTTTATATTTCATGATTTTTTTTTAAAAACAATATTTTCTTATATATTAAAACAGTTTATAAGAGAAAACTGGTTATGAACTAGTTTTAAACTGAATTAAAATTGTTTTAATTAAACAGATCAGTTCATTAACCATTTAAGTGGTTCAATTTTTTTATGGTGCAATGCAATGCAATTCTATTTAACAATTTAGTTTGGTTAACCATATTTTTGCACACCCCTAATATGAACTCCCTCTGGTGTGATGAGAACTGCTCCAACTCCATGACCATTCATATTGACAGCCCCATCAAACATCAGACTCCATTTGGATTCAGGATCTGGCCCCTCCTCCAAGAGTGGTTCCTCGCAGTTTTTAGCTTTAAGGAACGTGATGTCCTCATCAGGGAAATAAAATCTCATTGGTTTGTAATCATCAATCGGTTGTTGCGCAATATAGTCTGACATGATACTTCTTTTGATGGCTTTTTGGGAAGTATATTGGATGTCGTATTCCGTCAAAAAAATTACCAACGTGCGACTCTTCTTGTCAGTGTTGGTTTATCAAAAATATACTTGACTGGGTCCATCTTAGAGATTAGCAAAGTTGTGTGTGTAAGCATATACTTCCTCAATCGCTTAGCATCCCATGAAAGTGCGCATCATGTCTTCTCAAGCCTTGAGTATCTAGATTCGCAATCAGTGAATTTCTTACTCAGGTAGTAGATGATGTGCTCTTTTCTACCTGTCTCGTCATGTTGAACGAGAACACATACCATAGAACCCTCAAGTACTGTCAAATACATTATCAATGGCCTCCTTGGAACCGGTGGCATAAGAATTGGAGGTTCCTGCAAGTATTCTTTTATTTTATCGAATGTCACTTGGCAATCATCGTTCCACCTGACCATTTGATTTTTTCTTAGCAATTTGAATAATGGTTCATACGTGGATGCTAGGGGAAATATGAACCTTGCAATGTAGTTCAATCTACCCAAAAACCCAAGAACCTCTTTTTTTGATCTAGGCTCAAGAATTTCTTGTATCACTTTTACCTTTGCAGGATCAACCTCGATTTCTTTTTCGCTTACAATGAAACCCAACAACTTTCCAAAACGCACTCCGAAAGTGAAGTTGTTAGGATTCAACCATAATCAGAACTTTCTCAGTCTTTCAAATAACTTCACCAAGTTAATCAGATGTTCTTCTTTTGTTCGTGATTTGGCAATAATGTCACGATTTCCCGTTAATATGTTGCCCCGACATTCTTCAACCCAAAAGCCATCACCTTGTAACAGAAAGTACCCCACAAGATAATGAATGTGGTCTTCTCCATATCTTCAGGTGCCATCTTAATCTGGTTATACTCGGAGAAACCGTCCATAAACGAGAACACTGAAAACTGAGCAGTATTATCCACCAGCACATCTATGTGAGGCAACGGGGAGTCATCTTTCGGGTTGGCTCTGCTGAGATCCCGATATACAACACACATGCGGACTTTACCGTCTTTCTTTGTTACAGACACGATATTGGAAACCCGCAAAGGAAAACTGGTCACAGTGAGAAAACCTACATCCCACTGTTGTTGAACCTCTTCTTTAATCTTCATTTACATATCAGGACGAGTCCGACGAAGTTTCTACTTGACCGGAAGGAACTACTCTCTCAAAGGCAGCTTGTACACAACAATGTCTATATCTAAACCTGGCATATCCTGATAAGACCAAGAGAAGATGTCAACATATTCACACAACATTTCAGTTAGCGCCTTCATCACATCTGCCTGTAGATTGGCCTCGATCTTAATCTTTTTCTTAGCATCCTCGGTGCCAATGTTGATAACCTCCAATGACTCTTGATGAGTTTGAATGACCCTTTCCTCCTGTTTCAGTAATCTAGCCAATTCTTTAGGTAGTTCTAGTCTTCCTCGTCCTCTTCTTCGGCTTGATGAATTGGATTATCAAAGTCATACATGGCCATAGAAGAACCGTTATTAGTAGAATCAGGAGGATCAAGTCTGCACGAGTTATGGTTCATGCTTTATTTTAGAATTTATTTTGTTTAAATAAAAAAAATTAAAAAGAAAACAAACATTGCCATTTTTATGTTTTTTGTTAAAAAATAAAAATGAAAGACAAGGAACACAATTTAAATGCAAAAACGTCCTTTATTCATGATAAACTTGAAAATAAAACATGAGCCCTACAATGAATCGTTACGCCTTGGGCATAGCGCACGATTTTGACATGCAATATGATAAGAAAAATAAGAAAAATTACTCTTTTTGAAGAGTAACTGTGATGGTGTCTTCAAAAGACCAGTTCTGCAATTCCTGCCCCATAACACATGGGCGTACCCAATTGTCTAGGTCGTAGTGACTATGAACACCATCCTCACTGGCCATACAAGCTTGATCTAGGTAAATAATTCCACCACTATGGAAAGTGATAGGTCATTTGTTCTTCGCCAAAGAGTCTTGAACAAGATGATAACCAACACCAAACATGTCTTCTTTTACTGACACATCTATCAGTTTGCTCCAGTCTTGGGCATCACCAACTTTTACCACTTCGAAGAACTGTTCGAAAGATGCGATGGAAGTACTTGTTTTGCCAGTTGTTGGAGAAGATAATGTCTAAGGCGATCCTTCAATATTGATAGCTTCAAAAGACTGACATAACATCTCATGAATCTCTCCATCAATTTCCACATATTTAAACCTTGATAGATGGCTGACAAAGATATCTTCCTCCTTGCATACAGTCACCACTTATCCATCGACCACATACTTCAGCATCTGATGTAACGTTGACATTACAGCCCCGACAGCGTGGATCCAGGGACGACCCAACAAGCAATTGTATGTTGGTTGTATGTCCATCACATAGAACGTGCATTTGAAAACCTGATGACTGATCTTCTCGGGAAACTCAACTTCTCTAAACATTGATCACTTGGACCTATTAAAAGCTCTGACGATCGGATCATTGGATTTCAGGATGAGGCCATCTACTTCTAACTTCATCAATGCCTTCTTAGGTAACATATTCAGTGAAGAGCCGGTATCAACTAACACATGTGACAACAATGCCCCTTTACACTCCATCGTGATATGCAAAGCTTTGTTGTGATTCCGCCCTTCTAAATTCAAATCAAAGTCAGTGAAACCCAGTCCATGATTGGTGTTCTGGACTGGCCTAGCATGTCCCCTACGCCAAATTGAGGCCCAATCTAGTATTCAACTGGGCATAACCCCATTAAGAGATTGGACAGGATATGACCGTTACAGGAAAAGAGTCGTTGGCATATAGTCATTGGGGACCTCCCCCTCACGCGTCATAACGCCTTCCACGCATCAAACTCTCCTCCAGATTTACAGGAGGCAGTTATGCTCATTCAAAGGATAAACGCCCGCAACCTTCGGGTGTGTGCCCTTATAAAAATCATCCACCTTTGGAGGGTTGGGTATTCTATTCTAACCCTCATTTTCTCATGTTTTGGTTTGTCTCACACTGAAACTTAGTTGAGCTTTGGAGTACCTTGCAGGTACCCCACTCGTTCTCCTCACAATCCCAGCTGAAGGCCACGAAGACCTGTCCAGATATTTTTTATATAGTGGCACCGTCTGTGGGAAACTAGAAGTTCCCGTATCTTTCGTGACCAAGATCCTTTCTTTCACCGCAAGATCAAAGTTCATCCTTTTGTCTTCATGGATACCCAGATCAACAAGATTGTGAAAGACATTTCCACCATCTTCATCAACGACGGTGACAACACTAGTAACCACAGAGTTTCCTAACTCAACACAAGTCACAGCGAAGGACATCCTCCTTCCCCAGCTTCGAACAACCTGAAACAACCGCCCATCACTCATGGGGATCCTGTGTTCGAACCAATTCCCATCCCATCGGATGCAGATGTTAGCATTCAGGCTCTCATCACTTCCCTCAATAGGGCAAACCTCACCTTGTTTCAACAGAGCAAACGCATACAGGTACTCAAACGTAACCATTGTTCCCCCTCACCATCCAGGAGATGAAGTCACAGATGTTCTCCCCGTCATTCTCGATCTCCTCCACAAGGTTGTAAAGGAAAATATACCAGACACCTTTCTCCTCCTAGAGATCAAGATGTTCCTAAAGATTCACGCCCGGAGAGGGCCAAGAAATGTACTCAATCTCCTCCCCATAAGACGAGGCGCTCGCCTGAAGATAAGGATCACAGTAAGAGATCATGTTACGATCAAGACCATCATCAGTGGATCAGATCTCCATATCTCGAGTCTGGTAGCAGCGACGACGAATATCATCGCGGACCACTCAGCAACAAGATTATGGAGACCCGCATCCCACGCGGACTCGAGAGGCCTTCTCCATTAGCCACGTATGACGGGACCACCGATCCTGACGATCATATTGAAAACGTCGAAGCCATGCTCCACTATCACAATGTAGAAGGTGCAATCAAATGCAAATTGTTTCCTATCACCTTGCGTAAAGGCGCTATGTCGTGGTACAAGCATCTCCCTGCAGGGTCCATCACGTCATGGAAGGTTTTATAAAACCAATTCACTAGGCACCTCACAGCATCTAGACGTCATCTGAAGCTCGAGGCTACCCTCGAGGGGATCATACAAGGGAAGGAAGAACCCCTGTGGGACTACATTGACTGATTCAACAAAGAAGTTGTAGAAGTGTACACTACCAACCGCATGAAGTGGTACATCCTGGAAAAGGGCTTGCGCCACAAAAGTGAATTTCGGCGAGTTGTTGGCATCGAACCTCCCCAATCCCATGTTGAGCTGCTCCACAAGGCTTAGGCTTACATCCAGTAAGAGGAAAAGGAGGCCGCATACAAGACACAAGATTCGAAGAACCAAGAGAATGCGAGACCTCACAAGCAGAAAGATAGCGACGAGGCCCCTCGGTGTGAAAAACGAAGGGATGATCGTCCGCGAGAGAGTAGAGGACCAGCAGGTCAATTCTCATAATACACCCTTCTCACCGCTCCTCACGAGAAGATTCTCAAGCAGGGAGGTGTTTTCTTCCCCAAACCAACTGCTTCCAAGGCCAATACTGACAAGAGCAAGTATTACCGGTCCCACTGGAGTCACGGGCACGTCACCGAATACTGCATCCACCTCATGGACAACATTGAGATCCTCATCAAAGAGGGACACCTCAAGAAGTACATCAAATACGGAGCTCCTCGACAAAAAGAAACGAAAAGAGTCTATGAAATCATTGAGGAAGCCACCCCTATGAAAATCACCCTGTTAGTCACCAGGTCTGAGGACTTCCTCATTCCTCGGCACCTCTTAAGCACATGATACTTTGCGTCACATAGCCCTTGGAAATGCTTCCCATCGGCCATGCCCATCTCAAGAGGAGACTACAATGAGATGACAGATCCGTCAGGAGAAACCTCGAGCATTTGTTTGATTCATCACCGATTCAGCTTTCATCCATCGAGAGAGTAAAGGGGAAATCCCAGCCAATCACCTTCTACAGGGAGGAACTCCTCGGTGGATCTTCAAACTCCCATATTCCTTTGTTGACCCAAAAAACATGTCCCCTATGTTGGTTCTTGTAAACACCCCAAATTTTCCCTCACTCTTTATTACCCCATGGCTTGTGATCTTTCATTTTTGTTTTAACATAAGCATTACATCTCATATTGCATTTTTGTTTCACTGCATAGTTCAAGTTCATCTGCATCTAGGGTTTGTTATCTGAGCAATCCAAGAATCCATCTGAGCCATCCCAAAGGCATAAAAGCTTTCTAAGAGGGTCCATGTGTGTTCTACCATCATATTATACTCCTCAAAGTTCATAAAAGTCAAGGGATCACAAGAAATGGCAAAGGCATGGAAGCAGAGCTAGGGTTTTCATTGCACAGATGACCAAAATTAGGATTTTTGTTTCAGAGGCCCCCAACAATGGAACCAAAGGGTCATTTTCATCAAATTGAAGTTCTATGATCTTTATTGGATCTTAGAAGATGTTGGAAGTTCACAAGATTGAAGAATTTTGAGCCATTTGCAAACTTGCCAAAAATGGAAATGACTTGAAATGCAAACTTTCCATTTTGGGAAAGCTTTTCAACCTCCTCTTTCTTAACCAAAAATGCTTCAAATGAAAAATTCTTGGTCATGAAATTTGTAGATTGGGTCTTTCCCTTTTCAAAAAGTACAAGAACATGTCTTGATTCATCATAGAACTCAAGATATGGCCTTTCAAAGTTGGCAAAAATCACATAATTTTCAAGTTCATGCCAAAGAGGATTTTTTGCAAACTCAAGTTTCAAGCATTCAAGTGACCTCTAATTGACTTCTAGACATCAACCAAACATGGTGCAACATTACAAGATCAAAATCTTGCCTTGGATCACAAGTTTCCATAAGCCATTTTTGACAAAAATCTCAAAAGAGGCATTTTTTGCAAGAGTGATTTTTAAGGCTTTGTATGACCTCTAACTTATCTCAATGCACCCTAACAATATTATGCAACATGCCATGACCAAAATTCAGCATTGAACAAGACACTTTCATGACCAAATGTCACAAAGTTTACAAAATGACATTTATGCATAAACATTGCAAACTCTTTATTAAGGCATTACATCTGCATTTTATTGATCTAAGGGTCATCCATGATCCATGTTGAGGCAATCCATGCTCAGAAATCACTCCTGTCCCAGCCCATACCTCAAGTACACATAAGTTGACATTTTTTTATTTCCTCCCATACCAATCAAACTGAGCCACCACCCGCTCTCTGACCAATCACAACCTCTTATGCAAACCCTAAGGAGACATTTTCATAACACATTGAAGCCTGAAACACCTTGGAGCTCAGATTACACAAAATCACCATAAAACTTTCCTTCTTCGATTCTCATCACACAGCCACTAAAAATCAAAACTTCTTTCACCATTCATCTCAAAATCATCCATAGAACACAAAGCACCCTTCACCATAGCCAAAAAGCAACTGAATCAGAAATACAATTTCTGCATCCTCAGAACCAAACACCTCAAAACAACCATCACAAGCTTGCTCTAAGCACATCTTCATCATCAAGAAGATCATTGGGGTGGATTTGAACCAAGAGGGAGGCCAGAAAGCTCAAGAACACAAAGCTTCAACTCAGGTAACTTCATGAACTTTTTTCCAGAACTTGTTATTTAAGTTTCTAAATGATTTTTCATGCTTCACTGATCATCCTGGTATGATTTGTTTTGAAAATGATTGAGAAATGAGCATGTAATGAACTTCTAAAAGTTTTGTTTATTTTCACGATTTGCTTCGAATCTTGTTTTTGATGAATGATAAATGTGTTTTGATGATGGATTCTTGTTGAGGGAGATTAATAGATCATTTCTGGAGAGTTAGGGGGTTTGATTTAGCCTAGGGAAGAAGATAGGTGGCTTTGGCGTGCCAGAGAAGATGACCGGAGCTAGCTCCGGTCACCTGAAAATGATTAGAACCCTAATTAGGGTTTAATGGCCCAGTTTGAATATCAGCCCTTGGATGTGTATTAGCCGCGTGTTTAAATGGTCCTGATTCACTCACTTAACCCTAATCCAGATTAATTAATTTAATTAATTAAAAATTGCCAGAATCAATCTCAGCTTTCCATCTGCACGCGCAGTCAACCCTCACCCTCTGAATTTGAACCACAGCCCTTGGATGCGCATACTTTCACTTAAATTCATTTTAATTTCATTTTTATCCATTTCTTTTGCATAATTAATTTAAAATACCAAAAAGCATCAAAAAAATATTTTCTTTTGCATTCTGACTTTAAATATTTTTCTCATTCCAAAAATGATTTTTATTTTATTTTTTGCATTAAAAAGGTATTTTTAAAATATTTAAATGTTATTTTTAATTAATTAAAGTCTTTTAATTAATTAAAAATACATTTAGGTTTCTAAAAATAACCAAAAAAATCATGAATCATACCAATGCATTTAGAAACATTTTCAAGCTCTTCACACAAATTTCTTTTTTGGTTTGATCATAGTTTGTGATTTTTCTTTGAATTAAGGGTCATTAAAATCCTATTTTTGAATCCTAACTTAAAAAAATCATTTCTGCCTAACCAAGAAGAGTTTGAAGTTGATTCTTTTTGCATTGTTTTTCATATTGCATGTAGTTTATAAGTCATTTTCCTCATGAATTTATCTTGCATTTTCAAATTGATTTGCATTTTTCCCATTGAACCTCCCAAAAACCCTAGGAAACTTAGGAAAATCATAACTTTTGATTGGTTAGGCTTTTGACCTTCTCCTTTGGGGTGTGACCTAGTATGGGATTATGGTTTGTTTGAGCTTGGTTTCAATTTTTTATCATGCCATATGCTTCTGTTTTGTTCATTGGCATCTCATACTTCCATATAACCCTAATTTCTCATGTTTACTTGCATTCTTCTTGCATATGCATCAATACATAAACTTGCCATGACATTTTTGAATTCATATGTCACCTTAGACATCTTAGGAAATGTTAGAATCATGCTTGATCATTTCTTCATACATATGCCATGATTTGCATTCATTTCATTAACTTTCATGTGTTTTCAACTTCAAGGCATGCTTCAATGACATCTCATTCTTGTATGATCATACATATGAACTTTGTATGCCTTTGTATAATCTCACATAACATTTACATTGCATAAACACTTCTGACTTTGGTTATTTAATCTCATATCATCTCATTTCATATCATTTCTTCATGCTTTATACTTTATGCATTCATGCTAACACTTTCTGATGGTAAGTCATTTTGGGAGGTGAATTTGCCTTCACCTCTCACTTCTTTTCATATCTTTCATATGCATTTTACTTGTCTCTTAAGTGAACTTGTTCACTTGTGTTTCATCTCTCTCACTTTCTTTCTTTAAGTTACTTATCTTCTTCATTTGAAGTAAGTAACTTATTCTTCTGCTTCTTCCATTGGTGGCTTCCTTGAAGACCTCTCTTAAGCCTTACAAACCATAGGATATCCAAGCATGATAATAATTAGGGTTGTGATTATTCCCCCTTAGCTTTTTACCTTTGAGTCTCCTTGAGTCTCTCTTCTCATCTCATTAATCAGAGACTAAACTCTTAAAGTTTTAGGACTTTAGAATTAGGGTTATGCTTGCATCCTTCTCTTAGGATGGATTGTATAACTTTAATCCTAAGTGTTAAACCTTTAATTTGTTTAAACCTCTTAATCAAATCACCTTAATAATCACCAAGACTTTATCTTGTAACTTGGGCCTTACATTAGGGTTCTAATTCTTCCTTATGGTTAAGAAGGACTAACCCTAGTGTTTAATGGACAAGTCCCCCTCAAGTTGTCTTAAAAACATAAAATCAATTTCTTAATCTCATCCCTTAATTAAAATCCATTTAATAAAAGGTTTTTTATATAATGAATTTAATCCCTAACCATGGATTAAGTTGAGGTATCTTCCTCAGCTTAAGTGTTCTCATCTATTATCCTTATATTAGGATGGTGTAATGAGTCCACTAATATGTGATTAGAGATTAAAATCGTTACTTAACACTAAACAAAAATCCAAAAAAACATCTAATTAATTACAAGTAGGTTAATGATCTTAATCCTACATCATCATGGTAATTAAGTTGGGGTGCTTACCTCATACTTAAGTATTCTCATTATAACTAATAAGGGAAGATATAATGAGTTTACAACCTTTGGTTTAGGCTTAAGCTCATTAACTTATGCAAAACACCAAAAAGAATAACAAGACTGAAAACATAAAAAACAAACAATAATCGTCTCCTTCGGGATTCTTTTCTCACCACACTCATTCATAAACGAGAACTTGCTTCTTCCGGCTAATGCAAGACAGTTAGCACTCGAGCCAGACGAGTCATACACTTGAGCATAGGCAAGTAAGCAGTTCACAGTCAATTTATCTTCCAGTCTCTTTGAGTCGAACTACGGTGTTCTGACTTCCTCGTTGCATGCGAGGATACGTAGGCATAACTTAACTGTTATCGAACAAAAGCCTCTGTGTCTTCCCCCTCTTTCAACATTCTCTTTTAAGCCTCAGTTCCTGAGCAATTCACCCTTTTTGCACTGACACTTGTATATTCATTCTCAGCTTTTGCACACAGATAGCACATACACTTACCCCTTCTAAGCACAATCTCTTAAGCATGGATCCCGTCGAGTATGACGGACGATCTGGGTGCTAATACCTTCCCAGGTCGTAACCAACCCCCTTTCTCAGTTTCTCTGGTTCGCAACCGTCTTATCCATTTTTTTTCTAGGTTTATGCAGCATTACCTTTCCTTTGGGATAAAAATGTCTAGCTGGCGACTTTATTCAATTCACCCTCATTTTCTCTTTTCGCTGATCATTCGCGTCTGTACCCTATCTGACCTTGGTGTCTTTTCGGGGGAGCGGCAGTTTGGCGACTCTGCTGGGGACTACTTATCTTGCAACCAGGGTTTCTGGTTCTTTTTGTGGGTTTCTCCGAGAGCTTGTTTGATTTGTGTTTATGGGGGTGTTATGTGCTACTTGTGCTTGTTGTTTATTGCTTTATTTATTGCTTTATGTACAGCTTTATTTATTGCCTTTATTTTCTGTTTATATGCATTTCATACTGTTATCATCATATCATTTGTGTTGGATCTCTTTTCTTCTTTGGTGGGATGGATTATTGAATGATTAAGGTTCCATACCAGGGACCTGAGTGACACATAAGATATAGTGGCTTCATATTCTTTCCCATTCCATTTCGGTCTGGTGCGGGAATATGAAACACGGTTCAGACATGGGTTTCCTCTTGAGAACTCTGTGCTACGGATTTCCTGTAATACTAGGGTTATTTGGGAAGCCTGCTAAGTCTGGATGACCTTTTATAACCTTCAGCATCTGAGGTGAATTAGAGGAGGATCCTTTATGGTTACTGTAAACACTCTACCTTCGGGTTATAAGTGTTTACACTTCTCATAACTGATCCAAGTTTGAGGATCCTTGTTCTAGAACAATACATGTGAGGGGGTTGGGATGTTTACAGGTTTGCAGGAACCCTTGGCCATATCATACCTTGTTACTAGTTTTGTTAAGGTTGTATCATTTTGGATTGTTCTTGTGAAACCCTAGACTTGTGACTCTTTATTTGAGTCCCTCACCTGGTTACTGGTTTTCTAAGCCTTCATCCGGACTTTTGAACACACATGGACCCTATCAAGGCAGATAACAGATCCATCATTTGATCACCAACCCTTTGCATATCATTTTGCATACATCATTTTGCATCATTTAACATTTGTCTATTTGTTTTACAGGGTATCCACATCTTATCTTTGGTTTGGTTTTGACCTGTTCTGCTGCTCAGATTCCTTCAGTTATCTGCATCAGCTACCTTCACCAGCTATCTTCATCAGAGATTCTCTACAGCTCTCTTCACCAGTTGTCTTCATCAAAGACTCTTCTTCAGTACCTTCTCCATTTATCTTCATCAGTTTTCAGCATTTACCTTCATCAATGCTTCTCCTCAGTCTTCTTCATCAGCATCCATTGTATGCATGGACACATCTAGGAAAAGCAACATCACATACCACTTCTTTGAGCCCACTTTGACAGGCATTAGACAGATTCAGTCTCTCATCACTCCTGATCATGTCCCATTATTCAGGGAACATTATGGTGGCATTATGGACATGATCATGGACCTAGATGCATCCCAGAGGAGCATGATTCACACATGTCTATAGTTATATGACCCTCCACTCAGATGCTTCACTTTCCCATATTTTAAGCTAGGACCATTGATGGAAGAATTCTTCATGTTGTTAGGTGTCCCTATCAGGAGAGGGATTCCTTTCAACCCTGAGATGGTTGCTCCTAAGAATGAAGATATAGCTAAGGCTTTACACTTGGAGCCTATCCTCATTGACCAGAGCATGACCACTAAGTCTGGAATTCCAGGCCTTCACTTGGATTTCTTGGTCACTCAGGCCATCCTGCATGCTGCAGCAGGGAAGTGGGAAACTGTTTATTCTCTCCTAGCCCTCAGCATATATGGAGTTATCTTGTTTGTAGACGAGCCAAATTTTGTAAGAAAGAGTGCTATTCACCTTTTCTTGTTGAGGAATCCAGTCCCTACCTTACTTGGAGACTTTTACTACTCAGTGCATCAAAGGAATGAAAATCAAAGGGGGAGATTGGTCAGATGTTGTGCACCCCTCTTCTATTGTTGGTTGTTGAGGCACTTGCCGAAATCAGACACTTTCTTGAATGCTCATCAGCCAAGGAACTGGGCCAAAAGGATGATTGCCCTTACATCATAAGACATCAGATGGTGCACTCAGAGCACCAAGGGCAAAGATATCATTACTAGCTGTGGGCAGTATCCCAATGTACCCTTGATTGGGGTAAAAGGTTGCATCAACTACAACCCTTTGCTTTTCAAGAGGCAATTAGGGTATGCCTTGGTACATCCCCCAAGAGGGCAAGATTTGACAGAAACCCTCTATTGTGACATCTAGCACAACTTTGCCATTGTCAGACAAGCTGCCTGGGCTTGGGACAATATTCAGACTAAGGGGACAACTATCCTTGGAAAATGCAACAACATAGCCTCAAATCAGTATCTTGATTGGTCTCGTACCAGGGGGAAGATCACCTGTATGCCATTCACCTTAGAGGATGTACCTGGATCATCAACAGTGGAGCCTGCAGCTATTGTCAGTTTAGAGGAGTTTGAGAAATTGAAGGAAAGGAATGCTCAGCTCTCTGAAGCTTTGAAGAAGACCCTCTGGGAGAGGAATGATAGCCGTCTGGATAATGAAAGGTTAGAGAAGCTCTGAATTTAGAACTTGACCAATATTGAGAAGACAAATGACTACATCAGAAAGGCTAGAGCAGGAGAGTTAGTGTTGAAGATTGCTTACAAGGAAGCTAAGACTCAGAAGGCCAGAGCTGAGCATTACTTAAAGGAGAGTCAGGCTAGGTGGATCAGGATCACTGAGGCCCGTGCATATGAAGATCAGAGAACCCAAGCTAGGATAGAGCAGCTGGAGGCTAGTGAGAAGAAGAATCAGGCAGATTGGTTAGCAGCACAGAAGGAGATCTCTGAGTTGAAACTCTGGGAGGGGTTAAAGAGATCAAAAGACCTGGATAAGCACAAGAAGTTGACCAGTGCCATTGGCACTAGGAACCTTCTCATCAGGACCATCACAGAGCACCCAGTTTGCCCAGTGATTGAGGCTCTTCTAAAAGAAGTCAGAGAGGATGACTTTGGATTGGATGTTTGATCTCCTTGTACTTGTATTTCCTTTTGTTTGTACTTTTGATTTTGTTGTTGTATTTTGACCCACCATGGGAATTTTGTTTTAATCAAATTATGTATCTTCACATTTTTGTAATATATGGTTTGTATTATTTCATGGGATTTTATCTCTCTGCAACATCATCATTTCCTCGAGGTCTGGAAGGTCAAAACCAAATAACCAAACCGGATACCCTTGGAAGACAAATAGACATACTGCATTGCATACTAACATCATTTCTTTGTTTTGTAGGTTTTTGTTTTTTGTTGTTTCTCACTTTGTTGTGATTTCAGGAAACATTGCTCGTAGAAGAGTGTTCCCCGTCAATAGAGTGCACCGGTATCCGATAAGAAACAACCTTCCGGGATTACAAATGGATCAAGTTCAACATGATTTGACTGATGTGAGGACTCAAATGGCCAATGAAAGGACATAGATGAGGGCCCAAATTAATCAATTTATGGCAGTGATGAATGGTTTGGCTCAGAGTCAGGAGAGACTGAGAGAGTTAGTCGAGCGACAAACTCCTGAGGAAAACCATCCAGGTACAGGGGGCACCAGCAACAACAATCACGTACAGCCTCGTACCGATCCCCCAGAGTTTGGACCTCATCTGAACCCAGACATCAATGCTATAAGAAACACCCAAGGCAACACTGGAGGGAGGGCCTTGCAGGAGGACCCTTAGGAAGAGCAATTTACTGTGGTTGGGGCTGGAGACGAAGTTTGCGATCGTTGGTTGGATGAAATAGCAGAAAAGCTAAGGTCTGTTGAATCCCAAAACTCTCTGGGTTTTGATGTCATGGATATGGGATTAGTGGAGGGGGTTAGAATTCCTCATAAGTTCAAACCTCCCTGTTTTGAAAGATACAATGGCACATCCTGCCCACGTACCCATCTTCAGTCTTTCCTGGGGAGATTGAAATCCTACACTATGGATGAGAAACTGTGGATGTTTTACTTCGAGGATAGCTTGACAGGGGCATCCTGAGAGTGGTACTCTCACTTGACCAGGGCCACAGTAAGGAATTGGAAAGACTTGGCAGAAGCTTTCATTCGTCAATATTAGTATAATCTGGACATGGCTCCAAAAAGAACCCTTCTGATGGGAATATCACAGTCTTCCCGAGAAAGCTTTAGAGAGTACGCCCAAAGGTGGAGGCAATTGGCTGCTGCCGTTCAACCCCCGATGTCAAAAAGGGAGATGGCATATATGTTCATGAACACCCTCCAGGGGACTTATATTGATAGGTTGGCTGCATTTTCTTCCACCAGCTTTGTAGACGTGGTTATAGCCGGGGAAAGAATTAAGAGCTTACTGAAGATGGGAAAGATTTCTGACAACGGTGCCAGTTCAAGCAGTGCAAGGAAGCCATTTGCAGGGCCCCGCAGATCCGGTGAAACAAACTCTGTACATGTGGGAAGAGGTAGACCCCAATATCTGCCAAGATCAGTTGCCGCCGTCACTATTCCCACTCCACCTCCTCAATACACTCAACAACCACAACACTTTCCTCAACAACCACAGTTTTCTCAACAAAGATCCTACAATAACAACAACAATAGCCAACAACAACGCCCTTTTCAACAGTGGCCATCTCAGATCAACAGGGTAATTGACCCTATACCAATGCCATATGTCACATTGCTGCCACAACTCCTAAAGCTCAATCTTGTCGAGTTAAGTACATTGGCTCCACCAGATCCTCAAAACCTTCTGATAAATTACGACGTCAACGCCAGGTGTGCTTTTCATTCCAATGCACCTGGTCACTCCACAGAAAAGTGCAGGGCTCTGCATATGAAGGTCCAGGATCTGGTAGATTCAAAGGCCCTGAATTTTGCACCACCTCCCAATGTCACAAAGAATCATATGCCCAACCATGGTGGGCCAAGGATTAATGCAATAGGGGAAGGCTCACCCATGAGTTTGATTGAAGATATTGCAAGTATTCAGACACCTCTGGCAGAGGTTAAAGCTCAGCTTTTGAAATGCCAAGTGTTTCCAGGGTATGAGGCCTGTTGTGAATCTTTCAAGGTTTCCGTGAATGGGTGTGCAAGCTTGAGGAATGGCATCAATGGCTTGATCAAAGAAGGCATTCTGCAAATAACCACAACAGCTTCTACAACACCAGCAACTCCTTTTTAAACAACAAGTATTTCTCCAACAACTGCAAAGACAATTGTTCCTACAGACTCGTCTACAAAAATCAGCAATCACTTCTTCCATCACTTCAACAAACAACAGTTCCATTGCATCTACTTCTACAACTACAACAACCACCAACAACGACGTCTCCACATTTACCATCTATTATGACCCTGCAACGGTCCCGGATTCCAACAATTATCAACAACAATCTCAACAACAGTTTCGACAACAATCAAGCTTCAACCAAACACCACCAACATCCACCAGAAGTCATGTCACCATTTTATATGATCCACATAAAATAACAGTTCCAACCTCTGCCGCAGTTAGCCTAGTCACCATCACGGTGCCAGGGCCCATTCCATATGTTAAAGACAATGTTGTACCATGGCATTATAGTGCAGACCTTTACTGCAACGGAGAAAAAGTCCTTCTTGATTCTTCAGTTCCTACCTCACAAGTGGATAATTTCGGGGGAGGTGGAGGCTTCACCCGAAGCGGACGCCTCTTCGCGTCACAAGCTCCAAGAACTAATACTGAGGCAGAGGCTGCTGCCAAAGCCAAAGGTAAAAGTGTGGCACCCGAAGAACCTGCACCCAAAGAGACTCATAAAAGATCCTTTGATCAGGATGTGGATGAATTTATGAGGATAATTAAAATAAGTGACTACAAGGTTGTGGATCAGCTCCACCAGACTCCTTCCAAGATCTCCATCTTATCCTTGCTGTTGTGTTCCGAAGCTCATCGGGATGCACTACTTAAAGTTTTGCACGATGCCTACGTGCCGGGGGAGATCACAGTGAATCAGCTTGAGACAGTAGTGTCCAATGTTAATACTAGCCATGGGCTAGGTTTCACCAATGCTGACTTAACAACGAAAGGATGTCTGTCACCACAACAAAGCTTTACACTTCACTTTGGAGTGTAAAGGAGCTGTGCTCTCTCATGTTCTTGTTGACACTGGGTCCTCACTCAATGTGTTGCCGAAGAAAGCTCTTGTCAAGCTCGAATATGATGGTATAGCTCTCCGACCAAGAAATCTGGTGGTCAGGGCTTTTGATGGCTCCAAGAGGTCTGTTCTTGGAGAGGTGGAGCTGCCTGTGATAATCGGTCTGCAGGTCTTTCAGACTACTTTCTATGTGATGGACATTCATCCGGCCTATAGTTGTTTGTTGGGTTGACCATGGATTCACGTTGCTGGCGCAGTTACGTCGACCCTTCACCAGAAATTGAAATATGAGTGGGAAGGACAGATTATCACCATCTGTGGTGAAGAGGACATCTTTGTTAGCCATCTGACTACATACAAATACATTGAGATGGATGGTGAAATCCATGAAACTATGAGCCAGGGGTTCGACGCACTGAACGTCAATGAGGCGATAACTGAAGTATTTGCTGCATCCCAGGAGGATAGGAGGCGACAACTGAAGTATTTGCTCCTATCAGCAAGCCCGGAAGGTTATTGAAGATGGAAATACCCAAGGTTGGGGCAAGCTGCTACCGGTGGAGAAGAAGGAGGACATATTCGGTTTGGGTTACAAACCATTCCGACAAGATCAAGAAGAGGCTGCTAAAGAGCCCAAGTTCATCAGTGGGGGGATGCTCACCCCAGATGCTATTAACAACCTGGAAGACGAGGCGGAAAGTGACCTCAACCTGGAGAGATGGATTCGTCCAAGGATCCCGAGTCACCAAGTCCTTAACTGGTATTCCCAGGAAATTATAAGGGTTACTCTTGCAGAGTAATTATTATTTCCTGCTTTTTTCAACATGCATCAAGTCCTACATCTTGCCCAAGGTGTCAGGACTCATTTTGTAATAGGGCCATATTATAATTTTGTGCAAATGGATTATCAATGAATATTGGACATCGTTTGCAAACAAGTCTCTTTTTCGCTCACTGTCTTTTCATTTTTCACTTTTGTACAAAATAATAAAATGGCAATGTTTTCAAAATACTAGTTTCATTTACATTTTTTCTAAACAAGATTAAAATTGATCACTAAAACAAACAAATCTCAACCCTTTGCAGAGATTATCCTCCAGATTGCACCGACAACAGCACTACTATGACCTTGTATGACCTCGACAATCCAATTAATCAAGCTGATGAAGGGGTTGAAGAAGACTATGAGTTACCTGAAGAGTTAGCCAGGTTGTTGAGGCAAGAAGAGAAAGTGATTACTCCTCATCAGGAGGAGGTTGAAACAGTTAATCTTGGTACCGAGGAGGATTTGAAAGAAGTAAATATTGGGGCAAGTCTGCGAGCTCCAGTAAAAGAACAACTTATCAACATGCTTCGAGAATACGTCGACGTCTTTGCTTGGTCCTATCAAGACATGCCAGGCCTAGATACGGATATTGTTATGCACAAGCTGTCGTTAAAAGGAGATTGCCCTCTAGTGAAGCAAAAGCTACGCCGTACTCGCCCAGATATGGCCATGAAGATTAAGGAAGAAGTACAAAAATAGTGGGACGCCGGTTTCCTTGCTGTAACTAGTTACCCATCGTGGGTCGCTAACATTGTACCAATGCCTAAGAAGGATGGAAAAGTACGTATGTGTGTGGATTACCGGGATCTGAACAGAGCTAGCCCGAAGGATGACTTCCCATTACCTCACATTGATGTATTGGTGGACAACACAACTCAGTTCTCAGTATTTTCTTTCATGGACGGATTTTCTGGGTATAATCAGATCAAGATGTCACCCGAAGACATGGAGAAAACAACCTTCATCACACCTTGGGGCACATTTTGTTACAAGGTAATGCCTTTTGGACTGAAGAATACCGATGCGACTTATCAACGGGCTATGGTAACATTATTCCACGATATGATACATAAAGAAATTGAATGCTACGTGGATGACATGATTGCCAAGTCCCTTATTGAAGAAGACCATCTGGTAAATCTGCTGAAGTTGTTCAAGCGTCTGAGAAAGTATCTGTTGAAGTTAAACCCCAACAAATGCACATTCTGGGTACATTCCGGTAAACTGCTGGGATTCATCGTAAGTGAAAAGGGAATTGAGGTTGATCCCGACAAAGTCAAAGCCATTCAGGAGATGCCTGCACCTAGGACTGAAAAGGAAGTTCGGGGGTTCTTAGGTAGATTGAACTACATATCATGGTTCATATCTCATCTTACTGCAACCTGTGAACCCCTTTTCAAATTGTTAAGAAAGGAACAAATAGTTAGGTGGAACGAAGATTGTCAGAAGGCTTTTGACAAGATCAAGGAGTACCTGCAAGAACCTCCAATTCTCATGCCTCAAATTGAAGGAAGACCTCTGATAATGTACCTAACAAAATTAGAAGGATCAATGGGGTGTGTGTCGGGCCAGTATGACGAGTCTGGTCGAAAAGAGTATGCAATATACTACCTAAGCAAAAAGTTTACCGACTGTGAACAACGTTATTCACTGCTCGAGAAAACTTGTTGTGCTTTAGTGTGGGCTGCTCGCCGACTAAGACAGTATATGCTGACTCGCACTACCTTGTTAGTCTCAAAAATGGACCCCGTCAAGTACATATTCGAGAAGCCAGCACTTACCGGAAGGGTTGCAAGATGGAAAATGATTCTGACAGAGTATGACATTCAGTACACATCTCAAAAGGCCATCAAAGGCAGTGTATTGTCTGACTATCTAGCTGAGCAACCCATTGATGATTACCAGCCCATGAGATTTGACTTCCCTGATGAAGACATCATGTATCTAAAAAGTAAAAGATCGTGAAGAGCCTGTTCACACTGAAGGGCCTGACCCAGAAGAAGAGTGGACAATGATGTTTGATGGGGTTGTCAATATGAATGGTCGCAGAGTTGGTGCGGTGCTCATTACACCTAAAGGAGTTCATATGCCTTTCTCGGCAAAACTCACCTTTTCCTGCACTAACAACGAAGCAGAATACGAAGCATGTATCATGGGCCTTAAGGAAGCCATTGACCTCAGGATCAAAACCTTGAATGTATTCGGAGATTCAGCTTTGGTAATCAATCAAACCAACGACAAATGGTACACTCACCAAGAGCATCTGATTCCATACAGTGACTACACGAGGAGATTATTGACTTTCTTCACAATAGTCAAACTTGAGTACATCCCTCGAGACGAAAATCAGTTCGCGGATGCTTTAGCTACCATTTCCTCCATGATCAAAGTTCAAACTGCAAATTATGTGCCTCGGATTTCGGTATCCAGACTAGATCGACCAGCATACGTATTCTCTATGGACATTGTTAAAGATGACAAGCCTTGGTTCCATGATATCAAAAAATTCTTAGAGGATCAAACATACCCACATGGGGCATCATCCAATGATAAGAAGACTTTAAGAAGGCTGGCCGGTAGTTTCTTCCTCAATGTTGATGGTTCATTATACAAGCTAAACTTTGACATGGTGCTACTCAGATGTGTTGATAAGAAAGAAGCAGACTTGTTGATGCACGAGGTGCATGAAGGATCTTTTGGTACCCACGTAGGAGGACATGCAATGGCTAAGAAATTGTTAAGATCAGGTTACTACTAGATCACAATGGATGCAGACTATTGTGCCTATGCCAGGAAATGCCACAAATGCCAGATCTACGTAGATAAAGTGCATGTGCCTACAAATCCTTTGAACGTGATGTCTTCACCTTGGCCCTTTGCCATGTGGGCATTGACATGATCGGAAAGATCGAACCGACTACTTCAAATGGCCACAGATTCATCCTGGTAGCCATTGATTACTTCGCCAAATGGGTTGAAGCAGCTTCGTATGCAAACGTCACCTGACAAGTGGTAGCCAGATTCCTGAAAAGAGACATCATCTGTCGATATGGAGTACCCGAGCGAATCATTACTGATAATGGTTCCACTTTGAACAACAAAATGATGGCAGAACTGTTTCGGGACTTCAAAATCCAACATCACAACTCTTCTCCCTACAGGCCAAAGATGAACGGCGCTGTGGAGGCAACTAATAAGAACATGAAGAAGACTGTGCAGAAGATGGTGGTTACTTACAAAGACTGGTATGAAATGCTACCATTTGCCTTGCATGGGTATTGAACCTCGATCAGAACGTCTACTGGGGCAACACTTTATCAGATGGTGTACGGTATGGAAGTTGTCCTGCCTATTGAAGTTGATTTACCCTCCTTACGGGTAATGATGGATGTAAAGCTGGACGAAGCAGAATGGGTCCGGTCTCGGTATAATCAACTGAATTTGATCGAAGAAAAAAGATTAACTGCAATTTATCATGGACAGTTATATCAGAAGAGGATGAAGAAAGCCTTCGATCAGAAAGTCAGGCTTCGGGAATACCAAGTAGGAGATCTTGTGCTGAAAAGACTTCTTCCTCCTCATACAGACCACAGGGGCAAGTGGACTCCAAATTACGATGGTCCATTCATAGTGAAGAAGGTTCTCTCTGGTGGAGCACTGATGCTCACTACTATGGATGGTGAAGATTTCTTATCCCCTGTGAATTCAGATGCAGTTAAAAAATACTTCGCATAAAATGACCCGATGGACATAAAAACAAAATGTAAGTCCAGGCAAAAACAGGGCATCTCGGCGAGTCAAAAACAAAATAAATGACTCAGGAAAAAATAAGGGGAAATTGAAAAAATGTACACCCGCTGAGTTGAAAAGCCGCATTGGACAACTCAGGCAAAAATGGGTATCCCGATGGATTGAAAACCCGAAAGGGCGATCCACGCAAAATCAGGGAATAAGTGAACAACTGCATTCTGAATTCGTCTGTATCACTCATAACGTGGCAAGCTTCGAAAGGACAAAGCATTGGTCAGAATCAGCCTTCTTCAGAAAGCAAGATGAGAAGAACGTCAAGGTCATATAGGTCATAGTAAAGGAAGTACGCTGGAGCGTCGTCGTCAACATTGCCAACACTTTTATTTTCTTAATTTTTAGCAATCTCCTCATTTCAGGGGATTTGTTTCTTTGACTGTATTTGCCAATTCAGGGCACCCAGATTAATAAAATCAGAATTTTCAGTCATACCTCGTTTTGTATATTTTGTTTTCGTTTGCAAAATGTCCGATGTTCATGGTACAACACTTGCATAAAACAAATGAGCCGTTTTTTATAAATTCTTGCAGGAAATAAATTTACTTTCAGGAAAGCCTAACTCCTATGACGGAATCTGGTAAGGGATATCTCGGAATATTTGTGCGTTTCTTTTGTCTTAACAAGTTGCAGGTATTCAATACGCAACATGGGGCATGCCAAGCATCGAATCCCCAACATACTACTTCCCGAAGCGGGATCTCTCGAGCAATATCTGAAATGCTTTTTCCCCAGCGGAGTTGCCAAAGCCTCCTCATCCCCAACACAAGTCTACTCAACAGGAGCTTCCCCAGCCGAGAGCCCCACCAGGGTGCCAGGTCTCTCATCTCAGTAAGTTTGAAAGAACTATCTCCCCACAGAGTTTCCATCCTCTCCCCAGAAGAGCAATGCCTACCCAACAAAGTGACGGAAGTTTCCTTCTCCCTAGCTGAGTTTTCCTTACGGGTAGATCGACCAAAGATCTATTTCCCCAAACAGAGCTATATCTCCAGACAGATCCAATGACCTCCAGCTGGGACATTCTTCCAAGCAGATCAGCCAGAGATTTTCAACGGGATCCGAATCCCGGATTAGTCTTCTCCTTTGCATAATCATATCATTTGAATCATGTTCACCAAATAAGCGTAGCATTCCATTTAATACAGAGCATTATGGCAAAAATCAAACATTTACATGATCACAAGTCAGGTTCGAGCCAGCCACCTGCAATTACCATCAGTATGTCATCAGCAATATATAAAAACTCATATCCCCTGCAGATATAGGCCAAAGCGTCCCCTTTGCACTCTCAAATACAAATACCTATACATGCTTTGTTGACACTCGTCCGTGTCATACTTCCCTAGCAAGGTTGACAGAACACCTTCTGCAAACAAATACTTGTTTATACACACTCTTTTGACACCCGTATGTGTCCTCCTATCCCCACAAAAAGCTAAAGCATATCCTTCGCATTCTCGAACAGATGCTTGTTTGTGCGAAGTACGTATCTGACACTCGTCTGTGTCATACATTCCTCAACAAGATTGGAACACTCGTCTGTGTCTCGCTCATACTTCGCCAATAAAACCAATACTCACTCATACTGATAAAAAAATCTCTGATACTCGTCTGTATCTTGTATATATATCACTCCTTAACAGATTCAACACTTGTCCGTGTTCTTTGTTAACCAGTTGGTACTCGTCCATACCATCATCTCTGAACATGCATCAGCATTTGTTTCTACCTATACTCGTCTGTATCATTGTCCTAAGGATGCTCGTCCGCATCTTTAATCTATACACAGCGTCAAACACTTATACCTTTTTATTCTTAAGCGTAAACACTCGTCCGTGTTTAACATTCCCCAGTAAGCCGCCAATAAAACATCTTTTTTCTATCCGACGTTCGTCATATGTCGTGATACTTCCGGCAGCCGTACCCTGCCAGGTGATCGTCCTTCACCTTTGGATGATCGTCCCTCATCCCCATCCCCAACGGAGTCCCCATTAGTGGAACCCTTTTCTATCCGACATTCGTCCTATGTCGTGATAAAGAGCAGCCATACCCTACTAGGTGATCGTCATTCACCTTTTGATGACTGTCCCTCATCATTTTATCTGATGGCCATCCCCATCGTTGATCTTGTTATCCGACATTCGTCCTATGTCGTGATAAACCCCTAGAGTAGTCGTACCCTGCTAGGTGATCGTCCTTCACCTCTTGATGATCATCCTTCATCACGCTTATCCGATGGCCATCCCCATCGTTGACCCTTTTCTATCCGACATTCATCCTATGTCGTGTTAAAGAGCAGCCGTCCCCTGCTAGGTGATCGTCCTTCACCTTTGATGACCGTCCCTCATCATTATTCCATTTATTCTTTAGACCGATGGCCGTCCCCATCGTTGTTTACTTTGCTTTGTAAGCCTGATGGTCGTCCCCATCATTGCCTTTACTTTGATCCCCAAAGAATCTTATTTCCTTACCTGATGATCGTCCCCGTCATGGTCTCTTCTTTATTTCCCCAGGTTGTCGGTCGTCCCTGTCAATTTATCCCCAGCAGTCGTCCTCTGCTCGATGGTCGTCCTCCGTCACCTTCATTTGATAATCATACTATACTACCTTTTACAATTTATATCCCTTTTCTTCTTCTATCCAAGCGAGTGCAAATTTTGGACTGTCTTTGGTATTCAACCATAAGTTATCTTGTTTGTTTGTTAAGCCAGGCGCTTAAACCCTGCACAGCTAACTCATGCTTGAATAGGGGCAGATGTAAACACCCCAAATTTGCCCTCACTCGTTATCACCCCATAGCTTGTGATCTTTCATTTTTGTTTTAACATAAGCATTACATCTCATATTGCATTTTTGTTTCACTGCATAGTTTAAGTTCATCTGCATCTAGGGTTTGTGATCTGAGCAATCCAAGAATCCAACTCAAGGGATCACAAGAACTGGCAAAGGCATGGAAGCAGAGCTAGGGTTTTCACTACACAGATGACAAAATTAGGGTTTTGGTTCCAGAGGTCTTAACTCCAAATTTTTGGGCCATTCTTATTTCTATTGTTCTTAAGATGTTATAAGGACCATATGTACCAAGTTTTATGAAGAAATTCATTGTGGAAGTCATATGTTCACTGGGTAACTTCCTGAGCAAGTTAAGTCAAAATCAGGGCATCTGAGCCCCCCAACAATGGAACCAAAGGGTCATTTTCATCAAATTGAAGTTCTATGATCTTTATTTGATCTTATAATAGGTTGTAAGTTCACAAGATTGAAGAATTTTGAGCCATTTGCAAACTTGCCAAAAATGGACATGACTTGAAATGCAAACTTTCCATTTTGGGAAAGTTTTTCAACCTCCTCTTTCTTAACCAAAAATGCTTCAAATGAAAATTTCTTGGTCATGAAAGTTGTAGATTGGGTATTTCCCGTTTCAAAAAGTACAAGAACATGTCTTGATTCATCATAGAACTCAAGATATGGCCTTTCAAAGTTGGCAAAAATCACATAATTTTCAAGTTCATGCCAAAGAGGATTTTTTGCAAACTCAAGTTTCAAGCATTCAAGTGACCTCTAATTGACTTCTAGACATCAACCAAACATGGTGCAACATTACAAGATCAAAATCTTGCCTTGGATCACAAGTTTCCATAAGCCATTTTTCACAAAAATCTCAAAAGAGGGATTTTTTGCAATAGTGATTTTTAAGGCTTTGTATGACCTCTAACTTATCTCAATGCACCATAACAACATTATGCAACATGCCATGACCAAAATTCAGCATTGAACAAGACACTTTCATGACCAAATGTCACAAAGTTCACAAAATGACATTTATGCATAAACATTGCAAACTCTTGATCAAAGCATTACAACTGCATTTTATTGATCTAAGGGTCATCCATGATCCATGTTGAGGCAATCCATGCTCAGAAATAACTCCTGTCCCAGCCCATACCTCAAGTACACATAAGTTGACATTTTTGCATTTCCTCCCATACCAATCAAACTGAGCCACCACCCACTCTCTGACCAATCACAACCTCTTATGCAAACCCTAAGGAGACCTTTTCATAACACATTGAAGCTTGAAACATCTTGGAGCTTAGATTACACAAAATCACCATAAAACTTTCCTTCTTCGATTCTCATCACTCAGCCACTAAAAATCAAAACTTCTTTCACCATTCATCTCAAAATCATCCATAGAACACAAAGCACCCTTCACCATAGCCAAAAAGCCACTGAATCAGAAATACGATTTCTGCATCCTCAGAACCAAACACCTCAAAACAGCTGTCACAAGCTTGCTCTAAGCTTATCTTCATCATCAAGAAGATCATTGGGGTGGATTTGAACAAAGAGGGAGGCCAGAAAGCTCAAGAACACAAAGCTTCAACTCAGGTAGCTTCATGAACTTTTTTTCTAGAACTTTTTATTTAAGTTTCTAAATGATTCCTCATGCTTCACTGATCATCCTGATATGATTTTTTTTGAAAATGATTGAGAAATGAGCATGTATTGAACTTCTGAAAGTTTTGTTTATTTTCACGATTTGCTTTGAATCTTGTTTTTGATGAATGATAAATGTGTTTTGATGATGGATTCTTGTTGAGGGAGGTTAGTAGATCATTTCTGGATAGTTAGGGGGTTTGATTTAGCCTAGGGAAGAAGATATGTGGTTTTGGCTTGCCGGAGAAGATGACCGGAGCTAGCTCCAGTCACATGAAAATGATTAGAACCCTAATTAGGGTTTAGTGGCCCAGTTTGAATGTCAGCCCTTGGATGTGTATTAGCACGTGTTTGAATGGTCCTGATTCACTCACTTAACCCTAATCCAGATTAATTAATTTAATTAATTAAAAATTGCCAGAATCAATCTCAGCCTTCCATCTGCGCGCGCAGTCAATCCTCACCCTCTGAATTTGAACCTCAGCCCTTGGATGCGCATACTTTCACTTAAATTCATTTTAATTTCATTTTTATCCATTTCTTTTGCATAATTAATTTAAAATACCAAAAAGCATCAAAAAAATATTTTCTTTTGCATTCTGACATTAAATATTTTTCCCATTCCAAAAATGATTTTTATTTTATTTTTTGCATTAAAAAAGTATTTTTAAAATATTTAAATGTTATTTTTAATTAATTAAAGTCCTTTAATTAATTAAAAATACATTTAGGTTTCTAAAAATCACCAAAAAAATCATGAATCATCCCAATGCATTTAGAAACATTTTCAAAGTCTTCACACAAATTTCTTTTTAGGTTTGATCATAGTTTGGGAATTTTCTTTGAATTAAGGGTCATTAAAATCTTATTTTTGAACCCTAACTTTAAAAAATCATTTCTTCCTAACCAAGAAGAGTTTGAAGTTGATTAGTTTTTCATTGTTTTGCATATTTCATGTAGTTTATATGTCATGTTCCTCATGAATTTATCTTGCATTTTCAAATTGATTTCCATTTTTCCCTTTGAACCACCCAAAAACCCTAGGAAACTTAGGAAAATCATAACTTTTGATTGGTTAGGCTTCTGACCTTCTCCTTTGGGGTGTGACCTAGTATGGGATTATGGTTTGTTTGAGCTTGGTTTCAATTTTTTATCATGTCATATGCTTCTGTTTTTTTCATTGGCATCTCATACTTCCATATAACCCTAATTTCTCATGTTTACTTGCATTCACCTTGCATATGCATCAATACATAAACTTTCCATGACATTTCTTGCATTCATATGTCACCTTAGACATCTTAGGACATGTTAGAATCATGCTTGATCATTTCTTCATTCATTTGCCATGATTTTCATTCATTTCATTTCATTAACTTTCATGTGTTTTCAACTTCAAGGCATGCTTCCATGACATCTCATTCTTGTACGATCATACATATGCACTTTTTATGCATTCATGCTAACACTTTTAGGTGGTAAGTCATTTTGGGGGGTGAATTTGCCTTCACCTCTCACTTCTTTTCATCTCTTTCATATGCATTTTACTTGTCTCTTAAGTGAACTTGTTCACTTGTGTTTCATCTCTCTCACTTTCTTTCTTTAAGTTACTTATCTTCTTCATTTGAAGTAAGTAACTTATTATTCTGCTTCTTCCATTGGTGGCTTCCTTGAAGACCTCTCTTAAGCCTTACAAACCATAGGATATCCAAGCATGATAATAATTAGGGTTGTGATTAGTACCCGTTAGCTTTTTACCCTTGAGTCTCTCTTCTCATCTCATTAATCAGAGACTAAACTCTTAAAGTTTTAGGACTTTGGAATTAGGGTTATGCCTGCATCCTTCTCTTATGATGGAGTGTATAACTTTAATCCTAAGTGTTAAACCTTTAATTTGTTTAAACCTCTTAATCAAATCACCTTAATAATCACCAAGACTTTATCTTGTAACTTGGGCCTTACATTAGGGTTCTAATTCTTCCTTATGGTTAAGAAGGAGTAACCCTAGTGTTTAATGGACAAGTCCCCCTCAAGTTGTCTTACAAACATAAAATCCATTTCTTAATATCATCCCTTAATTAAAATCCATTTAATAAAAGGTTTGTTATATAATGAATTTAATCCCTAACCATGGAGTAAGTTGAGGTATCTTCCTCAGCTTAAGTGTTCTCATCTATTATCCTTCTATTAGGATGGTGTAATAAGTCCACTAATATGTGATTAGAGATTAAACTCATTACTTAACACTAAAAAAAATCCAAAAAAACATCTAATTGATCACAAGTAGGTTAATAATCTTAATCCTACATCATCTTGGTAATTAAGTTGGGGTGCTTACCTCATACTTAAGTATTCTCATTATCCCTAATCAGGGAAGATATAATGAGTTTACAACCTTTGGTTTAGGCTTAAGCTCATTAACTTATGCAAAACACCAAAAACAATAACAAGACTGAAAACACAAAAAATAAACAATAGTCGTCTCCTTCGGGATTCTTTTCTCACCACACTCATTCATAAACGAGAACTTGCTTCTTCCGTCTAATGTAAGACAGTTAGCACTCAAGCCAGACGAGTCATACACTTGAGCATAGGCAAGTAAGCAGTTCATAGTTAATTTATCTTCCAGTCTCTTTGAGTCGAACTACGGTGTTCTCACTTCCTCATTGCATGCGAGGATACGTAGGCATAACTTAACTGTTATCGAACAAAAGTCTTTGTGTCTTCCCCCTCTTTCAGCATTCTCTTTTAAGCCTCAGTTCCTGAGCAATTCACCCTTTTTGCACTGACACTTGTACATTCATTCTCATATTTTTTCACACATATAGCACATACACTTACCCCTTCTAAGCGCAATCTCTTAAGCGTGGATCTCGTCGAGTACGACAGACGATCTGGGTGCTAATACCTTCCCAGGTCGTAACCAACCCCCTTTCTCAGTTTCTCTGGTTCGCAACCGTCTTATCCATTTTTTCTAGGTTAATGCATCATTACCTTTCTTTCGGGATAAAAATGCCTAGCTGGAGACTCTATTCACTTCACCCTCATTTTCTCTTTTCGCTGACCGTTCGCGTATGTACTCTATCTGACCTTGGTGTCTTTTCGGGGGAGCGACAGTTCTGATTTACAAGGGTTCAATGGGGCCACCACCAAGCCTTGGGGCTACATCAAGCTGAAGGTCACGTTCGGGGAAGGAGACACCTCCAAAATAATTAAGATGCATTTCCTGGTGATCGACTGTCCATCCCTCTATCAATGCATTCTGGGGAGACCTACACTTGTCGAACTCATTGTCGTCCCTTCAACGGTCCACCTCAAAATGAAGTATTACATAGAGAAGGGCCACGTAGATACTCTCCACGGGGACATTGAGATGGCGAGGAGATGGTTTGAAGCAACAACCAGAGGCCAGACCGTGATAGAAACCGCACCAAAGAGCGGTAAGCCCGCAAGAGATGAAGACTCTTCAACTGACGACGTTCAGCTTGAGAAGAGGCCAACACCTCATATCAATACTATTGACCTTGATCCTTGCATCCCTGCAGATACCGATGAGTACATCTCTATAGATAAAACAACTATTATGCGTCCTTTACCTGTAGGAGAGTTCAAAGTTATAACCTTCAGGGACAATCCCGACAAAGGAGTCTGCATCGGCGCAGGGCTTCCCAACGGCATCAAAGAACAAATGAATCAATGTCTGCGCAACAACACTTACCTCTTCTCCTGGAGCGCCACCGATATGCCAGGCATATACCCAGAGATTGCATGCCATGAGCTCGCCCTCAACCCAACAGTGCGCGCAGTTGCCCAACACAGACGCAAGCAGTCTGAAGAAAAAACTCTAGTTGTTGAGAAACTAGTCAAGGACCTCCTAGAAGCCAAATTTGTAACTGAGGCCAGATATACAACCTGGATCTCAAACACTGTACTTATGAAAAAATATAATGGGAAATGACACTTATGCATTGACTACACCGATCTTAATCGGGCTTGCTCGAAAGACTCTTACCCTCTACCCAACATAGACAAGTTGGTAGATAATTTTGCAAGTTTTAAATTTCTATCCTTCATGGACGCATAATCTGGGTACAACCAAATACCCATGGCCGACAAAGATAAAAGGCATACCATGTTCATGACCCCGACGAGAAACTATTAATATAACGTAATGCCCTTTGGCTTAAAAAATGCAAGAGCCATATATCAACACATGATGAACAACGTCTTCCAATCACAAATTGGAGACATGCTAGAAGTTAACATGGACGACATGGTCGTCAAGTCCATTCAAGAGTCCGACCACACCTCTCATCTCCAGAGTGTGTTCGACAATGCTAGGAAATGTAAAATGTGTTTTAACTCTGACAAATGCAACTTTGCTATAAGGGTGGGCAAGTTCCTTAGCTTCTAACTTACAGAAAAAGGAATCGAGGACAACCCCGAAAAATGTCGTGCCTTCTCAGAGTTTCCTACGCCTGACTCAAAAAATTCAATCAAATCCTTAAACGGTATGCTCGCTTCCTTGTCTCGATTTGTGACAAAATCCGCCCAGCATGCCTCTCCCTTTTTCAAACTACTCCATAAACAAGCCACGTACGAATGGATAGAAGAATGTGAGAATGCCATACGACACCTTAAATGAGCCTTATCATAACCCTCGGTTCTCTCTAGACCAACGATCGGGGAAGTCCTCCACTTATATTTGTCTGTCAGTATCGAAGCCATCAACGCAGCTCTCATAAGGGAGGATTTTGACATGCAGAAGCTCGTGTACTTCACAAGTAAAGCCTTGCAAGGGTAAGAGCTTAAATATCAGTAAATCGAGAAAGTCGCCCTTACGCTCGTGAAAGCCGTCAGGAGGCTGTGACATTATTTTTTGGCACACATGATGGTCGTGAGAACTAATCAACCCATCATGCAACTTTTAGCCCGACCAGATATGGTCAGACGAATGCTAAGATGGTCCCTTGAGTTGTTTGAGTTTGATATACATTACGAAGGCATGAAAGATCTAAAAGCTCAAGCCCTGGCCGACTTCGTCGCTGAGATGACCCTGACGGAAACCACATCAGAAAATGCCCACAAATGGATTATCTACGTCGATGGGGCATATGGACCTTCTGGAAGCGGGGCGGGGATCATCCTCAAAAAAGAAGAAGGCCTCGTGGTCGAGGTATCTCTAGTCCTCTCTTTCCCAACATCTAACAACCATACTGAATATTAAGCCTTCCTGGAAGGAATCTGCCTTGCAAGGGACATGGGCACCCAAGAGGTCAAAATTTTCTCCGACTTATAACTAGTTGCATCATAGGTAAAAGTGGAATATCAATTAAAGAACGTCAATTTGGTCAAATACTTGGCACTGGTACAACAAATGCTCGCATACTTCAGGTCCTGGGACGTCCAACATATCCCGCACGAGTGTAACTTGTAAGTAGACGTCCTGTCAAAGTTAGAAAGAACGCGATGGAAAGGCGGAAACAAATTCATTATCCAGGAAACACTCCTTTGTCCTAGCATTGAAAATCGGTAACAACAGTTGTTAGATGACTCCTGTATTCCAATACCTGACGACCGGTAAGTTACCCGAGGACAAGAAGGAAGTCAGTGCCACTAAATGTTGTGTTTCCTCCTACATCCTTGTGGACAGCAAGATGTACCTCTGAGGATTCTCCATCCCACTCCTAAAATGCGTCGGGGAGGAGAACATATCTAACATCCTACATGAAATACATAAAGGGATTAATGCTCAAAATCAGGGTGGAAGGTCTTTGGCCCGAAAAGCATTGCAAGCAGGTTACTATTGGCCGACCATGCAGAACGACGCCAAAGAACACGTAAAGAGGTGTGAAAAGTGCCAACGTCATAGGGATATGCACATCGCACCCCCCGACATTCTGAAAACAATGTCGTCACCATGGTCATTCGTGTTGTGGGGCATGGATATCCTTAGACTCTTTACGATGGGTTCTTTCCAAAATAAGTATCTGATCATGGTCGTCAATTACTTTACCAAATGGATAGAGGCCAAGACCCTAGCCAAAATCACCGTGTTCAACATTCTATGTTTTTATAAGATAAACAACTTGGCCAGATTCGGCGTACCACAATCCCTCATAACGGACAACGGCACCCAGTTCACGGATAGGAATTTTCAGGACTTTGTCGCCAAGACAGGAACCAAACAACATTTTGCATATGTTGAGAATCCCCAAACAAACGGGCAGGCTGAAGCCGCTAACAGAGTTATTCTACGAGGCCTTACACGAAGGCTAGGTGAGGCAAAGAATAGGTGGGTCGAGGAACTCCACAACGTACTGTGGGCCCACCAGACCATTCCACACTCGACTATCGGGGATACCCCATTCCGGATGACATATGGAACAGAGGCAGTCATCCCCATGGAAATTAGAGAGCCTTCTCATCACATAGAGTCCCCTTTAGAAGAAGAGCTCAACGAAAATGCTTTAAGAAAGGAACTCGACTAGGTTGAGGAGGTTCGTTCAGGGGAAGCTCTCCGCGAGGAATCCCTAAAACAAAAAATCTCGTTACACTACGACAAGAGAATCGTCAAAAAAGAATTCCAGGTGGGCAGCCTTGTCCTAAGCAGAAATCAAAAGGATTCATGCGAATGCAAGCTCACGTCCAACTAGGAAGGCCCATATCGCATTAAATCAAAAGCGGGTACGGGGGCATATTACCTTGAAGAACTGAATGGGGAACCATTTGCTCAACCATGAAACGCTGAAAAGCTAAAACGATATTACAGCTAAAAATACATCCAAAACATGGAGAAGCTACCGGCTAACAAATCCCATCAACATGGGAAGAAGTGCCTGGTCATAGGGATGTATCGTGGTATAGTTATAACCCTCAACATAAATGTGTGCGGCCATTTTCCCATTATTCGGGAAATTGAATCGCCCAACGGGAACATCTCGAACGAGTTCCGCCATTGTCATACCAGCGTAGCAGACCCCCAGCTCGCGAAGTGAAAGGTCTAAGCCTTAGGGGAAATAGGACAGGAACGCGTCCTCGAACCCTTTAGTGAGAATAGATTTCACCTCTCGTCAAGTTCCATACACTGTCGAGTTTAATATTATCACATCGAGCATTCACCCAATTAAAATATTTCAAAGTTATAAAAGCATACATACGAGCAAGTAACAATGCATGAACAAGGTAGACAATAATATATATTAAAATACCGACCAAGAGGTCGGATGTTGTCTTAACATACACAAAAAGGGGACTAAGTCCCATACAAAAATCCATTAAAAAAGGGCACGTAAACCAAGACTATAACGGCATGCAAGCCAAATATCTATTTTTCTTCAGGAGGGACCACCATGTCGTTCTCCACACAGTGCAAAGGACCGGTGCCTTCAAAGACCAGATCCACACTGTAAACACCCCAAATTTTCCCTCTCACTTTTATCACATCTTGACTTATGATTATCATCATTGCATAACCAATCAACATATTCCACAATACGTAATCACCCTTTAAACATTTCATCTGCATAGCTGCATCTAAGGTTTGTGATCAGATGAATCCTAGAAGTGGTGTGAGCTATCTCAGAGGCCATGAAGCATGTCAAGAGGGTCCATGAGTGTTCTATGATCATCTTATGCCCCCATGGGTCCATTGAAGTCAAGAAATGTCCAAACACTGCATAGGTATGGAAGCTAAGTTGAGGCTCCTACACAGATGTCCTAAAATTAGGGTTTTGGTTTCAGAGGCCTGACACCCAAAATTGTTGGTCATTCTTGTTGCTATTGGTCCATATATGTTATAAGGAGCATGTGTATCAAATTTCATGGAAAAATTCAATGTGGAAGTCATCTGATCAAGTGGTAACTTCCTGAGCAAGAAAAGTCAGATTCTGGGCATCTGAGGCCCCCAACAATGGTTCCAATGGGTCATCATCATCAATTTGAAGGCATATGGTCTTTATTTGATCATTGGAATACTTGGAAGTTCACCAAATTGAAGAAAAATGAACAAAGCCAAAACTTGCCAAAAATGGAAATGACTTGCAATGTAAACTTTCTATTTTGGGAAAGATCTTCAACCTCCTCTTTCTTGATCAATAAGGTTTCAAATGAAATTTCTTCAAACATGAAAGTTGTAGATTAGATCCTCCCATTTTCAAAAAGTACAAGAACTCATTATATATCTTCCTAGAACTCAAGTTATGGCCTTGCAAAGTTGGCAAAAATCACATAATTTTCACATACATGTCAAAGAGGGAAATGTGCATTTTTGGTTTCTAAGCATTCAAATGACCTCTAATGCATTCAAATGTATCACAACATGTCAATACAACTTCCAAAGATCAGAATTGGCCTTTGTACCAAGCATTTCCAAGACTTATTTCTCAAGAAACTTAAAAGTTGCCAAATTGCATAAACTATGAGAACTCTTGATCAAGGCCATCCAGCTGCATAAAGATGATCCAAAGGCTCTCCATGAACCATGCTGAAGCAATCTAGCCACAGAAACCAGCTCTGCCATGGCCCATACCTATAGTACACCAATCTTGACTTTTTGGCCAATGGAGCCATACCATTCCCACAGTGCATACCTAATCTTCTGACTCATTCCAATAGTTTAAGGATTGCCTCAAGATCATAAGAGAAGCATGCCATGAGCTCAGAACACACACAACATCAGATTTCACAAAATTTTCCAAAAACTTCTCTTCTTGGATTCTCTCAAACAATCCATCAAACCTCAAAAATTCTTTCACCATTCATTCAGAAATCATCCATAGAACATAAAGCAACCATTACCATGGCCTGAAACCTCATAAACCAAAGCCTCCATTTCTGACATATCAGAATCGAGCCACTCAAAATAGCCTCTTTCAAAGCATTATAAGCACCCCAATAGCTTCAGGAGGATCAAAGGAGTTCACTTTCACAAGTGGGAGGTTCTGAAAGCTCACATTTGAAGGTTTCCAGCTCAGGTATACTCAAGAACATTTTTTCTCAAAGATTTGATTTCTTGTTATAAAATGAAACTGCATACTCTAAGGATCACAATGATGCTTTTAGAATTGAAAATGGTGAAGAAATGAACATTTTATGAACTTCTGAAAATTTGCCTGTGTTCATGTTTTGATTCGATTCAGCTTGTTCATGAATGATAAATGTTGTTTGATGTTTGATTTGAGTTGCTATAAGTATGGGGATCATTTCTGGGTAGGTTAGAGGTTTTGATTTTGCCTAGGGAAGATTTTAGGGTTTTGGTCCACCGGAAGAAGATGACCGGAGCAATTTTCCGGTCATCTGAAAGTGATTAGGTTAATTTAGGGTTTAGCTGACCAGATTCATTTGTGGCCTTAGGATCTTGATTAGGGTTAGCAACGGATGGTCCAGATTTGTCATTAGTTTTAATTTTGATTAATTAAAATAAAGTATAATTAATTAACTCAGATTGAATCCTAGACCTCATATCATGCGCGCGTTTTCCATTTGAATGTGGGCCTTTGATCCTGAATACCCCAAGTCAATGTGACTTTGAATCTGACACGTTGATCCCTCCCCCCTTTGATCTCAGCCTTCCATTTTGCATACTTTTCATTTTCTTTTTATTTTATTTCATTTCTTTTGTTTTCATTATTAAAAATACCAAAAATCATTTAAAAAATCTGAAATTTTTTCTCAACACTTTTATTAATTTTCAGAAACCAAAAAAAAATTTATTTTTATTTTTCCATTAAAAAATGCATTTTTAAATAATTTAATGGTATATTTTAATTAATTAATCCCATTTAATTAATTAAAAATACTTTTAAAGTATTTAAAAACCACAAAAAAATTTCAGAGAGGTTTGTTATACATTTAGAAACATTTTCAAACTCATCACACAAATTTATTTTTGGTTTTGATCAAACTTTGCCATTTTCCTTTGAATTGGGGTTCCTAAATTTCATATTTTTCAACCTTAACTTCAAAAGTTCATTTCTCTCAAACCAAGATGAGTTTGCATTTGATTCTTTTGGCAATCTTTCACACTTGACCTCTAGTTTCTAAACATATTTTTGTCTCATTTTTATCTTGCATTTTCAAGTTAATGTGCATTTTCCCTTTGAGAAGTATCCAAATCCCTAGCCAATCTTAGGATAACCATAACTTGAACTTGGTAAACCTTTAGACCTCCCCCTTTGGATGGTGATTTCATGAGTACTTAGGGTCCCCTTGGATGCATTTTCAATTTTTATCACTTGATTTGCTTATGCTTTTGAATTTGTACATATCTTGCTTTCAAACTAACCATTTCAGGTGCATTTGGTAAGTTAATCAAGATGTGGATGTGCATCCACATCCAACCTCTCTTTTTCTCTCTATTTTTATGCACTTTGTTTGTGTTTGAAGTGAATCTCATTCACTTATGTTATCTCTTGTTCTTAGGTTACTTAACTTCTTCATGAAGTAAATAACATAATCCTTATCTCTCTCTCTCTTTCTTTTCATTTGCTTCTCTTCCTTTTGTGGCTAACTTGAAGACTTCTCTTGATGCCTCACAAACCATAGGAACATCCAAGTATGATAACTTTAGGTTTGTACATATTTCCACCTATTTTTTACCTTTTGAGTCTCCTTGAGTCTCTCTCTCTCTCTCTCTCTCTCTCATCTCATAATCAAGGCTAAACAGTTAAAGTTTTGGGACTCTAAATTAGGGTTATGCCTGTATCCTTATCTTGGGATGGAGTGTATAACTTTGATCCTTAGTGCTAAGCCTTTAAGTTGTTTTCACCTTTAATCAAAAACACCTAATAATCATTAAAGACTTAAGCTTGTAACTTGGGCCTTATATTAAGGTTACATCTCTGCCTGGTGGTTCAGAGGGACTTACCCTAATGTTCAATGGACAAGTCCCCCTCATGCTAAAGTCTTGCAAACTTAAAAAACACTTCTTCATCCAACCTTTAATTAAAATCCACTTAATAAAGGCTTGTTATATGATGAATTTAATCCCTAACCATAGATTAAGTTGAGGTATCTTCCTCAACTTAAGTGTTCTAATCTATCATCCTTCTCTTAGGATGATGTAATGAGTTCACTAATCCCTGATTAGAGATTAAACTCATTACTTAACACAAAACAAAATCCAAAAACACTTAATAATTACCAATAGGTTGATGATCTTAATCCTATGTCATCATGGTAATTAAGTTGAGATCTTCATCTCATACTTAAGTAGGCTCATTATCCCTAATTAGGGGTGATATAATGATTTAGGCTTAAGCTCATTAACTTATACAAAACACCAAAAAGCAATAAAAAACTGAAAACAAAAATACAAACAATAAACGTCTCCTCCAGGATTCTCTTCTCATCATACTCACTCTGAAAACGAGAACTTGCTTCTTCCGTCTAATGCAAGAAAGTTAGCACTCGAGTCAGACGAGTCATACACTTGAGCATAGGCAAGTAAGCGGTTCACATAAAAACATCCCAGTCTCTTTGAGTATAACTACGGTGTTCCGACTTCCTCATTTCACGAGAGGATACATAGGCATAACTTAACAGTTATCGAACAAAAGTCTCTTTGTCTCCCCCACTCCTCCTCCTAGTTCTCTTTCCTTAGTCTCAGTTTTGAGCACTCCCTTTCTCGTTGCACTGACACTTTGTACATCCTTTCCTCCCTAGCTTTTTATACACAGTTTAGCACATACACTTTTTCCCCCTTTAAACACAAATCAGGTAAGCGTGGATCCCGTCGAGTACGACGAACGATTTGGGTGCTAATACCTTCCCAGGTCATAACCAACCCCATTACCCAGTCTCTTTGGTTCACAACTGTCTTATCCATATCTCATTCTAGGTTTATGCAGCATTAGCTTTCCTTCGGGATAAAAATGCCTAGCTGGCGACTCTATTCAACCTCAACCTCCAACATCGCCGACGGTTCGCGTTTGCACTAGGACAAAAGTCCGGGGAGTGACAGCTTGGCGACTCTGCTGGGGATGCTTTGCAACAAGGGCTTCTGGTTCTCTTGTGGGTTTCTCCTAGCGCTTGTTTAATTTTGTTTACTGGGGGTGTTATGTACATACTTGTTATTGCTTTATTTATTGCTTTCTGTATAGCTTTATTTATCGTATTCATTTACTGCTTTACGCATTTCATTTTTATCATATCATCTATGTTGGATTTGCTGGTTTTCCTTGGTGGGAGGGGTATTCCAGTAAGAAAGGCTCAACACAAAGGCCTGAGTGACACCTAGGATTAGAGTGGTTTTGTATTCTTTCCCATTCCATTTCGGACTGGTGTGGGAATATGAAAACACGGTTCAGACATGCGTTTCTTCTTGAGAACTCTGTGCTGCAAATTTCCTGTAGTATTAGGGCTATCTGGGAAGCTTGCTAAGTCTAGATGACCTTTTTAGATGACCTTCAGCATCTGAGGTGAATTAGAGAAGGGTTCTTTTTTATTAGGGTAAACATTGTACCTCCGGGTTAGAAGTGTTTACACTTCTCATAATAGATTTGAATCAGAAGATCCTTGTTCTAGAACAATACCTGTGAGTGGGTTGGGTTGTTTACAGGTTTGCAGGAACCCTTGACCTCATCATACCTTGTTACTGGAATGTTATAAGGTTGTACTATTTTGGACTAATTCTTTGAAACCCTGGACTATTGACTCTTTATTTGAGTCCCTCACCTGGTTACTAGTTCTCAAGCCTTCATCTGAACTTTGAACACTCATGGATCCTACTAAGAGCAAGAGATTATCCAGCACTTGATCACAAACCCTTTCATATCATAAACATACATCATATTGCATCATTTAACATCTTGTCTATTTGTTTTATAGGGTATTTATCTTCACTTGGTTTAGTTTTGACTGTTCTTCTGCGCAGCTTATCTGCTTCGACACTTCTTCAGTTATCCTCCTCAGTTATCTTCTTCAGTTATTTCCTTCAGCACACATCTTCAACATGGATTCAACCAGGAAAAGCAACATCACCTACCACTTCTTTGAGTATCCTCTATCAGGCCTCAGACAGATACAGGCTCTTATCACCCCTGATCATGTTCCCTTATTCAGAGAGCATTATGGTGGGATCCTGGACATGATCATGGACTTGGACACATTACAGAGGAGCATGATACACACATGTCTTCAGTTTTATGACCCTCCTCTCTGTTGCTTCACTTTCCCAGATTTTCAGATAGGTCCTTTGCTGGAAGAGTATTCTATGTTATTGGGTGTCCCTATCAGAAGAGAAATCCCTTTCAACCCTGAGATGACCCCTCCAAAGAATGAAGACATAAACAAGTCATTACATCTGGAGGTAACTACCATTGATGAGCACATGGCTTCCAAGGCTGGGATCCCAGGTCTTCATCTGGATTTCTTGATCACTTAGGCCGCAAAGCAAGCTGCAGTAGGGAACTGGGAAACTGTGTGTGCTCTCTTGGCTCTCAGTATTTATGGTATCATCTTATTTGCAGACAAGCCTAAGTTTTTAAGAAAAATGCCATCCACATCTTCATGCTAAAGAACCTTGTACCACCTTGTTAGGAGACTTTTACTACTCAGTTCATCAGAGGAATGAGAAATAGAGAGGAAGACTGGTAAGATATTGTGCACCTCTCTTCTACAGTTGGTTGATGAGACATATGCCGAAGACAAAAGATTTCCTGAATCCACATCAGTCAAGGAATTGGTCTAAGAGGATGATTGCCCTTACTTCAGAAGATATCAGATGGTGTACTCAGAACACCAATGGCCGAGACATAATAATAAGCCGTGGTCAGTACCCAAATGTGCCACTTATTGGAGTTAAGGATTGCATCAATTACAATCCTTTACTTTTCAAGAAACAATTAGGGTTTGCATTGATACATCCACCTAGGGAACAGGACGTAGCAGAATCTCTTTACTGTGCTATTCTGAACAATCATGCCATTTTCTGACAAGCAGCCTGGGCTTGGAACCATATACAGACTAAAGGAACTGCTATTCTGGGAAAGTGCAACAACATAGCTTCTGCTCAGTACACTCAATGGTCTCGCATCAGAGGATAAATTACTTGTATTCCATTCACCCTAGAAGATGTGCCAGGGCCATCAACAGTTGAGCCCATAGCCACAGTCAGTATGGAAGAATTTGAGAAGATGAAGGAAAGAAATGCCCAGCTAGCTGAAGCTTTGAAGAAGACCCTTTGGGAAAGGAATGATGGCCTTCTGGACATTTAGAGGTTAGAAAAGCTACACATCGAGCATGTAACCAAGATTGAGAAGACTGGAGACTACATCAGGAAGGCCCAAGCAGGGGAACTCGTGTTGAAGAATGCATGCAAGGAAGCAAAGATTCAAAAGGCAAGAGCTGAGCATTATCTAGAAGAGAGCCAAGATAGATGGTCCAGGATAACTGAGGCTCGTATGATAGAAGTCCAGAAGATGCAAGACAAGATAGAGTAGTTAGAATCTAATGAGAAAAGAATCCAAGAAGCACTGCTAGCAGCTTAAAAGGAAATCTCAGAGTTGAAACTCCGGGCGGGGTTGAAGAGATCTAAAGAACAAGACAGGTATCAGAAGATGGCAAATGCCATTGCAACCAGGAACCTTCTCATCAGAACCATTACAGAGCATCCAATTGGGCCAGTAACTGATGCTCTCCTGAAGGAAGTCAAGGAAGATGCATATGGATTGAATGTTTGATTTTCCTTGTACTTGTTTTTGTATTTTGGCTCACCATGGTAATTTTGTTTGTTGTATTCTTGAATTTAATTGTATTTTGATTCACCATGGGAGTTTGTTTGGTTGTAATTCATGAACTATTTGGCAATACCACTTGTACTTTTATGATTATGTATTGGATTTTCTCATGGAATTTGTCTGCTTCAACATCTTGACTCCCTAGAGGTCTGGAAGGTCAAAACCAAGAACTAAACCGGATACCCTCTGAAGACAAATAGACATATTGCATTACATGCTAACTTCATATTCCTTGTGTTGCAGGAGTTTTGTTGTTGTTTTCTCACCCTGCTGATTATTTCAGGAAATATTGCTCGCAGGAGGGTCTTTCCCGTCAATCGCATCCATAGATATCTGACTCGCAACAACCTTCTGAGTCTACAAATGGATCAGTTACAACAGGAGCTGACAGATGTGAGGACTCAGATGACTGATGTGAGGACAAAAGTGAGGACTCAGATGAATCAATTCATGGATGTGATGACTGGGCTGGCACAGACCATAGAAATATTAAGGGAGTTAGTCGAGCGGAAAACTCCAGAAGATAACCATGCAGGCACTAGGGGTACAAGTAACAACGCACGCGATCAGCCGCAAACAAATCCACCAGAGTTTGGGCCCCACAACAACCCTGAAGTCAATGTTATTAGAAATATCCAGAGAAACACTGGAGATCGTGTTCTACAGGAAGATCCTTAGGACGAGCAGTTTACAGTGTTAGGTTTTGGGGCTGATGAAGTTTATGATCGTCGTCTGGACGAGATATCAGAGAAGTTAAGATCCTTGAAATCCCAAAACTCTTTGGGATTTGATGTGATGGATATGGGCCTAGTTGAAGGGGTAAGGATTCCTCACAAGTTCAAACCTCCATGCTTTGAAAAGTATAACGGTACCTCCTGTCCTCGTACCCATTTACAATATTTTCTGGGAAGACTGAAAGCATATACCATGGATGAGAAACTGTGGATGTTTTACTTTGAAGGCAGTTTAACCGGGGCATCCAGAGAGTGGTATTCACACTTGTAAAGGGCTACTGTCAGGAACTAGAAAGATTTAGCTAAGGCCTTTATATGCCAATATCCGTACAACCTGGATATGGCACCCAATAGGACTCTCTTGATGGGTATGTCTCAGTCTTCAAGGGAAAGCTTTCGTGAGTACGCTCAAAGGTGGAGACAACTCATTGCTGTTGTCCAGCCACCTATGTCTGAAAGGGAAATGGCTGACATGTTTATGAATACCTTGCAAGGTGTAACACGGTGGGAGAACTGACTTTAGTTAAATGTTGCGGATAGCAAGAGTCGCCACCAACTTTTATTTTATCCAAAAGGAAAGGACATAAAAGAACAGGAAAGACCTTAAAAAGCTTTTGAGTTCGGGGGGTAGGTTATACAAAGGGAAGGTGTTAGCACCCTTTATATCCATGGTTATCCATGGGCTCTTAGTTACTTAGCTCACTTTAAATTGTTTTGAGAAAGGTCTAGTGTGTGATTAAAAATTTTCTAAGTACTTTATAATGATTCTCGTATGGATGTATATAAAGACTTTGTTTTGAAAATTTGTTTGAAATGTGAAGTGTAAAAAGTATTTTGAAAAGGTGAGCAAGTAATTAAGAGGAACCTACCCTATATCAAATCTTTACTGTTCTTATATGTTCTTTCAATGGTAAGACTAGCCCTATTATTAAGGAATAGGTAGTCATTACCATCGATGTGAGAAGGGACATGTATAGGGACATCTGAATATAGGCAACTGTAAGGTGTCTTTAGCAATTTGTAGGGACTTATCATCTTTTATTCGAAGGGACAAGATCATTTATCGTAGGCAACCTCGAAGGGACTTAATCTTTTAAACTGAAGGTACTTGATGATATTTATGAAGGGACTTTGCTTAAGACATCTTACTTGACCTTAGAGATAGGCAACATGAGAGGTAACCCTAGAAAGTGCAAGATGGCGATCAAAGATCGACTTACGTGTGTGAGTGTTTATGTTCAAATATTTATCTTATTTAATTAGTTATTCTAAATCAATTTTAATCACAAACATGTTATGCACACCCTAGGATTACTAACCATACACAGTTAATATATTTACAATAAAAATAAAGCAAGAATGTAAACCTAAACTATTACAAAGCTTTGGGATAGTTACAATATAATCGAGAAATATAAATAAGGATAAATAATGATAAATAAGCAATAATTTAAATGGTTAGTAATAATGAAATAATAATAATAATAAAAGGGGTTAGCAAAAATATAAAGAAAAATAACAATTTAAGAGAAAATATTATTTTTTAAGTTAAATAAATATTTAGAGAAATTTTTAGAAGAAAATAGAACAATTATGATAATAATAAACAAATACTAATTATTTACATAAAAAAATGATTAATTATTTAATTATAGTTTAGAAAAAAAATTAGTTAAGTTAAATGTTAAAGTTATTAAAAATTAGGGTTAATAAAAAAATTAGGGTTTTGAAAAAATTAGGGTTTATATTTTATTTAAGAAAAATTAGGGTTAGAAAAAAAATTAGGGTTTTACTTATTAATTTATAAAATAAATCAATTTATTTACAATATATATATATATATATATATATATATATATATATATATATATATATATATATATATATAATAATATGAACATAAAATAAATATGGATGATTTGATTTTTTTGAGAAAATAACTTAAATTAAAAAAAAATAAGTTTTTATGTAAAAGAAAATAATATATGCATTTATTTTATAAATTATTATTTAAATAATTAATTGAATTAAATAAATAAATAAATAAAATAGTGAAAATAATGGAAAAAAACATACCTGGGGCTGGGATTCGAACCCAGGCCCTAGGCTTTACATTCACAAGACCAACAACATCACCACCAGGCCAAGCATTCGTTGGTGTTAGCATCAGGAGTCTAATTTGTTTTATTGTTAATCCGCAAAAAATCCAGAAAAATAAAACAAAACAAAATGGCCTGGGGGTATTCGAACCCAGGACCATCAATATCACATACACGCACACAAACCAACTGAGCTATTACTGCGCATTCAACATACAGCCAATAAACAAACATTATATTTTAAAATAACTTTTTGAATTGAACTTTGGCGCCATTTGAACTTCATCTTCCCCAATTTTCCTGCGAAAATTCCTGCGTTTTCTCTTACGAATTCATTTGCGGGTTCTTCCAAGTTTATGACCTGCGAATCTCAAACAACAAGCAAATGGTACAATCTCATCAAATTGATTAGGTCAATGAAAACCTTAAGATTCATACAATCTATCCACATTCTTTAAATTCATTTATATTTGGTTTCTTGGGAAACCCTAATTCGAAGCTTGGAACCTTAACAATGGTGTTCTTACGGTTTGGCCATGAAACTCTAATTAAATTGTCCAGAAACGTTCCTGAGCTTATCACAAACACAAAACAATTATCAAACATAATTTATAATGCACAAACAATAGAAAACGAAAAATTCATAAAAGTGTGATAACATTGATTCGGTTTATGCTTATGGCAATGCTTTTGATGCTGTAAATGATCCAGAATCCTTCAATGATCACCTATAAACGTATTGCAACCTTTGAAACGCCTTGAAATTGTCTCTATCCAAGAATCCGAATGTGAGTTTTTTTTGGTGAATTTTTGAAGTTTGATTCTTGTCTTAGAGGCTGCCAAATTCGTCCCTCAGCATTGTGATGTCTTCATGTGTATGTAGTGAGTGTAATTAGGTCAAAAAATCAAATCCCACTTTGGACTTTTGGATAACTTGAGATTGAAGAAAGATATGATTCAAAATATTGAAAAAATTTGATATCTTCTTACTATTTTGGTTGATCTGATTTTTCATGATCTCAATCATCTTTAATTGACCTTTAAGAATTTCTAGAATGAAAATCATATCAAATATTGAAACTTTTATATTTTATTTTGATTTAAAATGATTTTTAATGTATAAAATCATAATAAATAAAATAAAATAAATAAAAATTTGAATAAATGATTTTTAATTCGTGCATGATATCATGGTAGTGATTGGGTCATAAAAATGCAAGCCCATTTGGAGAAATTTGGTTCTAAGGTCCCATTTGCTTCATAAACCTCTCAAATATTTCCCAACTTTAAAAAGTCACAAATCCCTCAATTTTAAGGATATGAAAGTGTTCTTGGATATTTTGGAAAGCTTAGAGAGTCCTCTAACCAACCTCTTTGGTTTCATGTCAATATCCTTTACCATTCTTAAGTTATGCCCTTTGGAAGATGTTGACTTTTTGTTGACATTTAAAATGACCTATAATGTCTTAGCTCATACCTTCCAAATGAAGCATTTTTGGGCTTGGCTTGTGAGACACAAAGTTGTAGAGAATTAAATTTCCTTCAAATTGAGCTTTGGATGGGAAATGTTTGATGAAGCATGTGAATGTTATGGCTGGTCAAAATTCAGTTGACTTTTCCTATGAAAACCCTAATTTAGAAACTCCTGATTCTTGATGATCTGAAATCTCCTTGATGAATCATGATCAACCCTTGATAAAATGATGAATTTTACTTAATATACTTGATGTTGGCAAAAAATCATGAAGTTTGACTTTGGTTTGACCATAGTTGACCTCAGTTTGACTTTTAACTACTTTGACTGATTTTTGCACATCTGATCATCTGACTGAGCAAACTTTTTGGGAAAGCCTTGAAACTTGACATAGGGATTCTTAAAGACATATAGGATGCTATGAAGCTCACTTGAAGCCTTGGAAGTCCATTTAGCCTGATGAAATCCAAAACCCTAGTTTAGGATGCATTGCTTAGGAGGATGCATTGTCTGAGGGAATTGTCAAACGTTCTGACTAATTGTGAAACTTGTGAACCTTGTGAACCTCTTGAGATACCTTGTGAATCTTGTGAACCTTTTGAACCTCTTTGGACACCTTGGTATACAATGTCTTGTCTAGGTGAGGGCAAATTTTTGGGTGCAACAGCTGCCCTGTTCAATTTTCTGAAACCTGAGGGGTTAGATTGGAATATGTGCCATTCGTGACCTGGAAGGTTGAAGGGGATTGAACACAAAAGCCCAAAACTTTGCACTCTCCGGTGCGTAAAGTAACACTGATGATTAGTTGTATATGCTTAAGTGGGCTCTAATATTTCACTTGGAAGAACTGGAGATGGGCTTATAGATGCCATCCATAATATCAGGAGGTGATAATATCTTTATGTTGATACTGGATATCAGTACTAGGTCTTCGTATAGGCCGTCTCTGAATCGTTTATGCAACATGGTTTGAGTTGAATGCTAGCACTAGATCTTCGTATAGATCGTCTCTGCATTATCTCTAGGGAAAAAGAATATCCTTCATTAAGTGTCAGGGCTTAGATCTTCGTATAGATTGTCTCTAAACCATATCTAAGAACATACTTTAATTTAAGTATCAGAACCAAGTCTTCGTGACGATCTTTTTTTGAATTAAGTATCAGCACTAGACCTTTGTATAGACCGTCTCTGAACTGTTTTGAGTTGTTGAATAGACCAGTAGAAATAAATCTTCGTAATGATTATCTCTTCTGGAAATATCCTGGATTAGGTAATAGATCTTCGTATAGACCGTTTACCTACCATCCAAGTATAAAAGAGTATCAGGATTAAATCTTTGTCGCGATTATATCCCTTGGAAATATTCTGGATTAAGCACCAGATTTTCGTATAGATCCTTTACGTACCCTTCCAAGGACAACTTGAGTATTGATCATCAGAAATAAATCTTCGTAGCGATTATCTCTGAATTAAGTATCAGAACTAGACCTTCGTATAGATCGTCTCTGAACAATTGTGAATTGTTGATAGTATTTTATCTGCATATAACCATCCTGCAAGGAAAAGGTTAGTTTATGCAATATGTATGCATGCATGGCATGGTGCCTCTAAGTAAATGTATTATGCATTTATGGATATGTTATGGTATGATGTAAATGATGTATGTATGAATCATGCAGCCTGAAGCGTCTGGATATCTTTGTATAACAACTACTGGCTAGGGAAAATAAATCCCAATTCGTTGCTGAAGAATATGAGGACCTCGTTCCCGTTTTGTTTGATAGTATAGTATTTATAACCTCCCGTCTTCGTTTGCCGTACTTCTATTGAGGGAATAAGTTCCTGAGTATCCCGACTAAGGATAAAAGAGATGGACAAAAATTCAAGGGGAGATGTAACTCGAAGTATCTATGAAGATATATTTGCTCTGCTGGGGATTTGTAGTTGTCTGGTGGGGATGAACCGGCGAAGCTTCGTTGAACTCCTACCCTCGTTCGTCCTTAGTAAATACTATTACTGCATTTTATGCATTTCTGGTAAACATCAATCATATTCAAAAGCATACATACATTCAAACACAACCAATGGACGGTTTCGCTTAGGTAAATAGGGTAAAAGTAAATCTGGATTCAAAGATGAAATTTTATTTATATTATAAAGTGACCTATACACAGGCAAGTTTGTACAAGGAGACAGAAATCCTAGTAAGAGGAATTCGTCGTAAAAGTTTTACAAAGCAAAGAAAAACAGCTATGTGAGAAATAATCCTATTGAGTTTCAATTCTACTATTGCCATTATCTTCAAGTATCTTATCTTCTGCTGTTGAGACAGAAACGATTAGATTGATCTTTATATGTTCGAGCTTGAGTTAGGTAGCACAACTAGTTGGGGCTACATGAGTGATCCAACGAGACATAGTCATATGCTTTAATCCCTAACTTTTGCCTGGATTACCCTTTCAGGTTTTCAATCCACCGGGATACCCTTTTTTGCCCAAGCCGCCCTTTCAGGTTTTCGACTTGCCGGGTGTACATTTATATATATATATCCCTAATTTTTGCCCGAACCCTTTTGGTTCGCCGGGATGCCCTTATTTTTGCCTAGGCCAGTCAACCTAGCGGGTCTCTTTTTATGCGTAGTATTTTTTTAACTATGTCTGCGTTTACAGGCTGTGGGAAGTCTTCACCATCCATAGTAGTAAGCATCATGGCGCCTCCTGAAAATACTCTCTTGACTACAAATGGTCCTTCATATGTAGGAGTCCATTTGCCCCTAGGATCACCCTGTGGTAATATGATACGCTTGATTACCAAGTCACTAGCCTGATATATCTTTTGCTTAACCTTCTTATTAAAAGCTTTGATCATCCGTTTCCGGTACATCTAACCGTGACAAACAGCTGCCAGCCTTTTCTCATCAATCAAATTTATCTGGTCAAGTCGAGTCTGAATCCATTCATCTTCATCCAAGCCTGCATCCTTCATGATTCTTAAGGAGGGGATCTGAACTTCAATGGGCAGAACTGCTTCCATACCATAGACTAAGGAGAATGGGGTTGCCCTTGTTGAAGTACGTATTGTAGTACGATAACCATGAAGAGAAAATGGTAACATCTCATGCCAATCTTTGTAAGTAACAGTCATCTTCTGTTGAATCTTCTTAATGTTCTTGTTAGCAGCTTCTACTGCCCCATTCATTTTCGGACGATACGGAGAAGAGTTGTGATGCTTAATCTTGAACTGCATGCAGAGATCAGTAATCATGGTGTTTTTCAGATTAGAGCCATTATCTGTGATAACCCTTTCAGGGATTCCATACCTGCATATAAGATTATTCTTAATGAATCGAGCCACAACATTCTTCGTAACAGATGCAAATGAAGATGCCTCCACCCATTTTGTAAAGTAATCAATAACAACCAGGATGAAACGATGCCCATTAGAAGCAGTAGGCTTGATCTCACCAATCATATCAATGCCCCACATGGAAAAAGGCCAAGGAGCAGTCAACACATTCAATGGAGCTGGAGGTATATGCACCTTATCAGCATAGATTTGACACTTGTGACATGTTCTGGAATGTTGATAGCAGTCAGCTTCCATGGTAGACCAATAGTAACCTGCTCTCAATATCTTCTTTGCCATGGTATGACCACTAGAATGAGTGCCAAAGATCCCATCATGCATGTCATCCGTAATCTCTGTTGCTTCCTTCTTATCCACACAATGAAGCAAAGTCGAATCATGATTGCGCTTGTACAAAATTCCATTACTCAATAAGAATTTAGTAGAAAACCTCCTCAGAAACTTCTTATCTTTGACAGATGCCCCTTCAGGGAACTCCTGAGTTTCAAGAAATCTTTTCACCTCATAGAACCAAGGCTTTTCCTCTCCTCCTTCAGTATCAATCTCATTGCAGTATGTAGGCTTCTCAAATCTGTCAATAGTGATCTTGGGAGCTTCATCATCCCAGCTAATCTCAAACATAGATGCCATGGTGGCTAGTGCATCTGCCAACTGATTTTCTCCTCGTGGAATATGTCCAAAGGTAATCTCTTCAAAATATGGGATCAAAGACAACACATGCTCTCTGTAAGGAATAAGATTTTCATGCTTGGTATCCCAATCTCCTTTAATCTGACTAACTACCAGGGTTGAATCCCCATATACGTCCAGGAACTGAATCTTCATCTCAATGGTAGCTTTGATACCCATGATACATGCCTCATACTCAGCCATGTTATTGGTACAATAGAAACAAACACACACCCCATTGAGTTGTCTAATACTGTTAAGTACATAATCAAGGGTCTTCCATCAACTGGTGGCATCAAGATTGGAGGTTCTAAAAGATATCTCTTGATTTCATCAAAGGCTGTCTGGCACTCGTCATTCCATTCCATCACCTGATCTTTCTTCAATAACTTGAAGATTGGCTTACAGGTAGCAGTTAACTGGGAAATAAATCTTGTAATGTAATTCAGTCGTCCCAAGAAACCTCTAACTTCCTTTTCATTATGGGGAGCTGGCATCTCTTGTATAGCTTTTACTTTTGCAGGATCTACTTCAATACCTTTTCCACTGACAATGAAACCCAGGAGTTTACCAGATCTAACTCCAAAAGTACATTTGTTTGGGTTCAATCTCAACTTGTATTTCTTCAACCTTTCAAACAGCTTATGCAGATGATCAAGGTGTTGCTCTTCATTATGGGACCTGGCTATCATATTATCCACATATACCTCTATCTCATGATGAATCATATCGTGAAACAAAGCCACCATAGCACGATGATATGTTGCCCCGGCGTTCTTCAAACCAAATGGAATCACTTTATAACAAAAGGTGCCCCACTGTGTAACAAATGTAGTCTTCTCCATATCTTCAGGTGCCATCTTGATTTGAGTGTAACCAGAGAAACCATCCATAAAAGAGAATACCTTATGCTTAGCAGTGTTGTCTACCAGAACATCAATATGAGGAAGTGGAAAGTCATCTTTAGGGCTAGCCTTATTCAAATCTCTGTAATCCACACACATGCGTACCTTTCCATCTTTCTTAGGTACTAGTACCACATTTGCAACCCATTGAGGATAAGAAGTCACAGCTAAGAACCCTGCATCAAACTGTTTCATCACCTCTGCTTTAATCTTTTCTGACATTTCAGGACGCATGCGACTAACCTTCTGCTTCTTCGAACGACAATCTTCTTTTACTGGTAATCGGTGAACCACAATGTCTGTATCCAGCCCTGGCATATCTTCATAGGACCAAGCAAAGATCTCCACATAATCGCGTAACATCTGAATTAGTCTGCTCTTAACACCATCTTCTAGTTCAGCCCCTATCTTGACCTCTTTCCTGTTTTCATCAGTTCCCAGATTCACAACTTTGATTGGCTCTTCATGTGGCTGTATAACTTTCTCTTCTTGTTGTAATAACCTAGCAAGCTCTACAGGTACTTCACAATCTTCCTCCTTTCCATCTTCAGCTTGATAGATCGGATTCTCGAAATTATAATTGGCAATAGTAGAACTGTTATCAACAGGATCCAGAGTGGATGAGGATCTGCATTTTAGTGACGTGGGTGTGTGTAAGAACACATAGCTGATAAACAAAAATAAAAATAAAAGAAAGACAAGGAGCACAATATTTACGAAAACGAAACGTCCATTGATTTTTATTGAATGAAGTATGAAAATGAAATGACATCCCGAAACAAGCATACCATTGTGCCCCGGGTAAGACACAAGGCTTAAAAGTTTAATTGTTTTAAAATCACAAACTTAGAATAAAAACACAGTAATAGTATTTACTCCTAACAAAAGGAGATAGGAATAACGTCTTCGGTTTTCCAATTGTTGAGCCCATCACCCATGGTAGGAAAGATCCAATCATCCAGGTTGTAGTCTTCACTATAGTCACCCACAACATTGATTTGATCTCTTATGACCCCTTGATTAGTGACACGAACAACACGAGCACGACGAACAGCCTTCTGGGATTCTTCTTCAACTACAACTCTAGCATCTTTGAGGGAGGCCATTGTAGGAGGTACTCTGATAACCACAGGAACTTTTTTAACAACAGGGGGAGCTTCAGTAGCAGGAATGACCCAAGGAACTACCTCAAATGTCTAGCAAGGAGTCTCAACATATTCACCATCCACCTCAACATATTTAAAAGTATTCACATGACTGACCATGTATTCTTCTTCACCATAAACAGTGACAATCTTTTCTTTAACCGGATATTTCAATTTCTGATGTAAAGTGGAAGTCACATCACCTGCCCCATGGATCCAGGGGCGCCCAAGCAAACAGGAGTACACAGAATGAATATCCATTACATAGAAAGTAGAGTCGAAGACTTGAGAGCCTACTTTGATCGGGAGATCTACTTCTCCATGTACCACTCTTCTTGAGCCATCAAAGGCCCTCACTACTACATTACTTGGTCTTAACACAACATCCTCAGGACTGAGCCTGTCCAGAACCTCTTTGGGGAGTACATTTAATGAAGAACCATTGTCCACCAGCACATGAGACAAGGTAATGCCCCTACATTCAATGAAGATATGCAAAGCTCTGTTATTGTTTCTCTTGGCAGGATTCAAGTCAGCATCAGAAAAACCTAACCCATTATCATAAGTCAGATGTATCATACCCCAAATTTGTCCCACCTTTCCCAATTTTTATTTTGATGACCATTTGACTTAAGGTCATTGTCTTTTAAGATTTAGTTCCCAAAAATCTGGTGGTCATGCACTTTGAATTAATAAGTTTTTTTGGGTGCATTAATGATATTAAGTGTTTAGATCATTTCTAAATGGCTTAGAGCATTTTTTAAGATTTTATTGGTGAGGATTTATTTGGATTATACTTGTAATGTAAAAACTAAGGTATCATGTAGAATTGATGACCTATTGGTTTCAAATTTAGTTGCAAAGAATTAGTGAGCTTGGGTTCGTGAATTTCAAATTGGACTTCGTAGTATCAGGTTGGGCGTGAATGCATTTTCATCTTGGGCTTTGATCCTTGCTATTGTTGCTGAATTGTCATTGTGGAAGATGCCGCTCACAAGCTTGACATCAATATAATATTTTAAAAGAGCTATAAGTGAGGCTGTTAAGAGTCATCAAAGTTTTGTTCAAATAATATGTATTACGAGCCACAAAGTCAAGACTTGTATCAAAAGCTATATCCATTGATTCAAGGGCCATGTTTCCTTCATCCTTACTAGATTCTATATCATGAAGTTTGTTTTTATCAAAAATCTACTTGTTACAAATTGTGAAAGAATAAATACTACTCGATACTAAGAGAAGACACTATGAAGTTTACAATTCTGGAAGTTACATGAGAAATACCGCGAAAGTTTCTCTTTCGCATTAATATACATAATTATTTCAAAAGAAAAAGAAATTCTTGATACTGGGATGGATGTCTTCATCAAGACTATTGTTGAAGATGGTGACAAGGAAGTGGTCGTTCAAGCTTGCACTAACACGGCTGACATCATTAGAGGCTACGGTTATACAACTCTTGAACCATACTTGCACAAGTTTGTACATGTAACTTCATTGTTACTCCAAGAGCAATCTGCCTGAAGGAATGCTGCATTTTGTGCAAAGGAGAGTTAGCACGGAAGTAAGGATATGTCTGCGTAAACAAAAAAAACAGACATAGGCAATAGTTTATTTACTAGAATAAAAGTTAGAATCTTGCCCGGCCGTAAATTTGCGACACACAATCCACCACACCAGAATTTTGCTGTATATGCACATGAAAGAATAACATGAACAAATCTTGAGATTCCGAAAGATACTACCCAAGTCATGCTGGAGGCAGTAAGAAACATTAAGTGTCGTGAGCAAGAATTAACATAAAGAGAAGTGAAGAAATGTTCATTGTATCTGACAGTCACAAACTTGTCGCAGTCCTTAAGTCACAAACATTCTCAAGACCTCGACTTTGGTTGTCTATCATAGACGTCATAAACCATGAACATACATGAAAATAATGGAAACAGAAGCAGCATTAATGGGATTAAAAGACACCAGGAAGCAATAAGGCAGCCACCACTCAGATAATTTCAGTAGAAAAACAAGGTCAAGATTTAATTTACCTCAATCATTGTTCAAAGTTTCATCAATTTTCCAAACGATGCCTTAGCCTACCAGTCTCATCGCCGTGTACCTACGCCGAGCTTGCAAGCAATGACGCGGGATGTGTTGCATCAGTATGGAAATGAATTCGAACACCAAATTGTGCTGTCAGCAGAAACTTCACATGACTTGAGGAAGCTGAGCAGATCAGGCCCTCACAGCTAGCTTGCCTAAAGCACTAATTATGTGTCCGTCTCAAGCCTGTGCAACGCCAAAACAAGAAAGCTGAGTAGAAGATTGAAAAGTTTCGAAGATAATCAAGGATTTTTCAGCAAGGATAAGAACTCATTAACAATCCACAAGGCTATGTTTAAGAAACGAGTTGTTAAAAAAACACTTAGCATTCGTTAGGAAAATTCTGGACAAGCCCATAGGGTGCCTCCAAGCCAAATAATGAAGAATGCACCCAATTATTGTCATCAAGTTCTTGCAAATTCTTCTGAGGTACCTGCAGAATACCAAGACAATTGGATTAGTCTACTATTGTCAAAGCACGAGCAACATTGTTATGAAAGGCAAACAATATAAACCAATAAGTTTGGATACTACAGGACGAGGCCGCCGTATTTCTTCAAGTGACCTCTTGAACATAGAGCATTGAGTTGCGGCAAGGAAATAAGTCTCAGCAATGACAGAAATCAAGCAAAACTCCATCTGATATTATTCATGGCCCATGTCTTTAAGCCTTTGTGTTTTGGTGTTTTGATTCATACCGCATGATCATCAAGTCCTTGATCTCATCCGATTAACCCTGTACCAATGTTTACCAACCTACGAAACAGTCAATTATTCTAATGTTGGTAAGTTTGCAAGAGATACAGTTTCACACAAAAAAAAACAAAAAGTGCAGACTTCAAATGTTACAAAATTTTTGTAATTTACTTCATAATCCAAGCTTCTCCAAGTGTTGCGTTAATACCTCATATGCCAAGCTTCCAATTTTCGCTCATCACTGAATCTTCAGTCCAAGCAATACCGAAAAAAAAGCAATCCGCTTTGCCACGGTTTTTCTACCACAGATTAAGAAAAGGCACAGGAGTTAAAATTCAACACAAACAAACATAAGGGCATACAAACAATTGATGGAAGCCATACTTGAAAAAACAAGGCAGGAAGTCAGAATTACGATGGTCATCAACAGAGAAATCACCTTCAAGACATGACATCGAAACAAATTCTGATAAGTCACCAGCATCACAAGTCCACTTTTGTGTAAGCTTCATATGACAGGACCTGTCCCAATCACTCTTTGTACCATCGTCCTCAACCTGCAAAACCATTAGAACGTATTCCGAAATACACAACGAGTCAGTAAGAGAAATGATAATGGAATTGAATCAAACATTGAAAGCTAGACATGATACGAGCTAAGCAAAAATTCACAATCATGTGCAGCATTAGTTTTCTATTCATGAGGAGTACTTCACAAACAATGAGCAAAAGGAAAACATTAAGCACCAATAGAATTTAGGAGCAGAATCAAGAAACTTTAAAAATGCAAGTCACGAGTCAAGAGTTTGAAGGCAATAAAAGTAGGAGTTTACATCAGTAAAAAAACTCATGATTTTTTTTACAAGGGACCACCTTATTTCTAGAAGATTTTTCCAAATCACTACAAACAAAAATAAGTTTTGTGAGTCACCAATTTCAGAGGTCCCCACCAAATCTCATAAAAAATCCTCTCAACGGATCTTAGATTTCGTACAGCTCACACCCTTCACAAAATTCTCACTCATTCATAAAAATCCTCACACAAAGGACCCTCACTATAAAGTCACTAATCATTGCCAATGATAAGAGAGGGGAGCATACCTGAAAAGACCTAGCATACGAGAATACTACTCTACAACAAAATCATCTCAAAAACCCTAATATTAAAGCTCTTTTCACATTTATTTCAACCCTGATTTTCACACTGAAAATCAGAGGTTGAAGAGCTAAAGGCCTTCACCCAGCAACAATAACCACGCAATACATTAAGAAGAGAGTATAAGAACACGACGAAGAGAGGAGTAAGAGGACGAGAACGAAGAAGGAAAAGACGTAAGCAAGCTATTACCTATCGCACCCAGGTCTTCAATTTCACATCTGGTAACTTCTATTTCTCTATACCTTTCTCACTCTGAACGTTGAAATTTACGTCTTTATTCTCGCGCTTTTTCCTTGATTGACTGGCCTTGGATTGCTTGCTTCATGCTATATTGTTGAAGAACACTGCAATTGTTTTTTCTAGGATTTAGGTTTCACCAAATGGGGTTTAGGGTTTTTGACTTTTGAATAAATGTTTTATTGTTGGTTTTGTGATGATACTGGGTTGAGGTTGGAACTGGAGAGGTTTTTAGAGGAAAGGCTCGTCTGAAATTGCTTTAGTGAGAGAGTGAGAAGAGTTTAACAATGGGTCGTGAAACATATTTCTTCATCTTCTTTTTCTTTTTATTTTAATCATTATTGAGATTTTGTGTTTTGGTTGGTTCAATACGGCGGTGACAGGTGTCGCCACTGTGGACACTTGTCACCGCCCAAGGTGATTCCCCGTTGGTTCTCATGCGCGTCCTCCCTTGGTCATACCATATGCCATCTGTTCAAAGCCCTAGATCATATAAGGTATAAGAAAGTATTTCGATCATACGTCCCAGATTCATTCGGGGTGGTCAACTTAGTTGACTGGCCCCTCATGTCATAGACCCTCTCTCCATGCGTTGGGTTGGGCATGCGTTTTCGCTTTCAGCACCCCTTTCTTTTTCTTAACTCAGCCCATTTTGTTTCTAATTTACTTATTTAGTTTTAACTTATTTTATTTTATAAAATCTAAAGAAGGCATTATATTAAGTATTTTTATTTAATTTACTTAATTAAGTATTTTCTCTCTAAATGATAAAAAATTAAAACATTTTTTTTAATTAGTTTTATTGATTCCTTTCTCAATTTTCGATTTAATTTCTATTTTGACTATCGAAAATTTCAAAAAAAAACATTTTTATTTGGTTAATTTAATTAAATAAATTTATCTAATTCGATTAATTAATTTGATAATTAATCTAATTAAATATTTCTATTTAATTCGGATTAATTAATATTTTCACTTTGGCTTGATTATGTGTGCGATGAATGTGTGCGTATGCTCGATCCTCTTTGTTTGTGACTTGATATAATGCTTACTCGTGTGATTTACTTTTGCTTTTGGACGATAAAACTGCTAAGTAAAAACAAGCGCACGCTAAGATTAATCATTTTCAAAGATAAATGAAATCTTTGGTCCAACGCCAAGTAAATATCCATACGCACTTCACTTCATACACACACGTAAGTCGATCATTCCTCGATCGCCATCTGCACTACTTGGCACCTCACACCTTTAGCAACATTTTCCAACTTAACGAATCAACGCATTGCGTTTGTTTTCCATAGTTAGTCTTTAGCTTAGTTCCTCAACTTTGCGAGCCGAGCGCATTGTGCCTCGCTAACAAAACCAACAAATAAACTTCCATTTGCATTCACCTTAAACTTCAAAAACCGAAATGTTACTTTTTAGATCCAAACCCTTGATCCAACATCAAGCGGTCTTAGGAAACAAAACACTTCAATAAACATGAGGAAAATTACATGCCATGACCCTTAAGCGATAGAAAGGAGGATAACGAGCTCTCGTTACTCGCTCCAATTATTTCGGCGCAAGAAGTTCGTCTTGTTGGACGACATGAACTATCCATAGTCTTTAGTGCAAATGGAATCCTAAATACTTTCATCAAAGAAAGGTAATAAAATCAACAACCATCACCTGTATCAGGCCGAACTACGAAGCTCTGACTTTCCCATTGCACAAGGGAATACGTAGGCACGAGGATCTCAATCCTTGCCGAGCCCCTAAGATCAATAAACCCTTTAGTTCAACAAGTAATCATAAGTATAGACATCCCTTCGCGCGTGACAACCTAGATGGTTCCCATTGAGTACGATGGATGTAGGAGGTGTTAATACCTTCCTCCTACATAACCGACTTCCGAACCCCGACAATGGTTTGCGATGACCTTGTTTTATCCCTTCTTGGTGGTTTTATCTATATTTACCATTTCCCTCTTCGGGAATAAATAAAATTAGGTGGCGACTCTCATGTCAGCCCAGCCGCGACCGCGTTCGCGAGGAATCGTATTTTTCGAGGTACGACAAGATGTGCAACACAATTTTCAAATTGATCCACATAAATCTCATTTGGCACATGAGCAGTCTTCAAGAACTTGATTAAGGCTTTAACATGAGCCTCAGAACACAGAAACAAAGATAACATGGAGATTTTGGAGGGAGTATGCCCCAACTGGTCAACAATATCATAATCACTCTTGCGAATGATCTTCAGCACTTCTTCCATCTGTTTAGAGAGATTTTCAGCAGTCGGTGCCTCGGCTTGCATAGGTTCAACCACAGGACCTTTGCCCCGAGCATCAGTACTGGGCTCAAAAGTGGAGGTAGTAGTTGGGGTAACTGCACTTTTGGAGGTAGCCTGAGGAGAGAAAATTCTTCCACTTCTGGTGATCTTACTAGATCCAGCAATATTATCAACATCAAGGTTATCATCAGTAACAGGTGCATCATTCAGAGGTTCTTGCTTGACACCATGGATGTAAACATCAGTACCGTAATTCCAGGGTATAGCTTTATCAAAAGTATAAGGAACAGGGCCAGGAGTGGTAATAATCATGGGAGCCACTCTAGCTTCAGCAACAGTCTTCACAGGGCCTTCAGCAGTAATCCTGACAGGACCCTTAGAGGTGATCCTGACAGGGCCTTTGGAGGTAATCTTCACTGGCACTTTATCAACCATAGCTGCATCTTCAAGATTCATACTTCGAATCAGATGTTCACACATACTTTCCACAGAAGGTGTCCTCTCAAACAATATAGTGTAATTGTCCATGAGGCGTTGAATACCATCTTTCAACTTCCAGCAGCTATCGGGTTTGTAGGCACAATAAAAACAGTCTTCATTACAACCTAGAAAGAAACCAGCCTGCACCAGCTTCTTCTTGATAATGGATAAGGGAGTAGTCACATCTGCTACTGAGGAAACATAAGGAACCTCATCAACAACATTAACAGTCTTCTCATGGTTGGGCATAGGAGCAGTGATCACATTTGGAGTCCCAGGAGGGTCAAATTCAATCTCCCCAGCTTCAATCATGTCTTGAATCTTGTTTTTCAACACCCAGCATTTGTTGGTGTCATGTCTCGGACTATTAGAATGATAGGCACATCGTGCATTAGGATTGTATCGAGGAGAGGAAGTATTAGGATTCTGAGGAGGGTCGTTCAAAGTAATGAGTTCCCCTTTCAACATGTGTTGCAAAGCTTGGGCCAGTGACATGTTGATCTTGGTGAATTGTCTTCTAGGATTCTGTTGATTGTTTTGTGGTAGCTCTGGTGCTGCAGGAGTAGGATTGGAAATGTGAACTGCTCCCACAGATTGGTGACTCCTGTTACGACTATGTTGACCATACACAGCATTAGACTCCTTCTTTCCACTAGGGGGCTTCTTAGTAGTGCTTGATGAAGAGGCACCCACCTGTATCTTACCACTTCTTATACTACTCTCCACACGTTCTCCAGTCATTATCAGTTTGGTGAAACCAGATGATGAACTTCCAATGAGGTGACTATAGAAAGGACCATTCAGCGTACTCATAAACATATCTACTAGTTCCCTGTCAGTCAGAGGAGGTTGAATTCTGCCAGCCAAGTCTCTCCATTTTTGGGCATACTCCTTGAAACTCTCCTTAGCACCCATTGACATGCTTTGGAGCTGCATGCGAGTAGGTGCTAAATCAGCATTATATTGGTATTGCCTGTAGAAGGCCTCAGCAAGATCATTCCAATCACGAATATTAACACTCTCTAGTTGGTAATACCATTCCAATTGAGATCCAGACAGGCTCTCTTGGAAGAAATGAATCCATAACTTCTTATCAGCAGTATGTGGTTGAATCCTCCGGACATAGGATCTCAGATGCAACTTAGGACATGAGACACCATCATACACCACAAAAACAGGAACCTTAAAGCCAATAGGTATAACCACTCTAGAAACTAAACTCAGATCTTCAAAATCAAGCCCAGAAGATTTTTGTAGCTCTATAGCGTTCATTCTGTCTACCAGCATCTTGTACTTCTCCTCACCAACAGGTTCATGATAATAATTTGCTTCAGAATCAGAATCTCCCACAGTATCATGGAGACTACCTCCCTCTTTCTCAGAATTTTCAGACTCAGAATCCTCAATCTGTTCCTTTGTCTTGATAGGACCTCTGAATCTTCTTCCCAGATTGATAAGGCCTCCTGATCTTCTAGTCTTCTTCTTCTTAGCCAGCAGTGTCTTCAACTCATCTTATCCCTTGGACAAGTTCAGAATCAACTCTTGGAATTGTGCATTCTGAGCCTGGAGATCTTTGACAGTCTGTTCAAGAGCCATTTCTGCTGAAATAAACAGCAAGAAGATAAGATACTTGTTCATAATAAACCTGTGATGCAATGATATGGTATGTAAATACGTATGCAATGTTTTCAAGGACTGCAGGATTTAAATTTGTTTAAACAATCAGAAAATAAACTTTTATTAGTAAACAATAAACTTGTTTTCCTCTTGGGCTTACAACAAAAATGAAATGAATACAAAAATGGGGTTTTAAGTCTCCCATGGACGTTTCCTCTTTGTGTTGAGGTATGAGTTGAGATTCTGCTCCTCGTGAAATTGTTTTGTTAGATCCAGGATTCTTTCTTGACTTGCTTTGTAATGAGTCTCAAAAGTATCTCTTTGCTCCTTCAACTAGATCCAGGACCTTTGTAACTCCTCCATGTCAGTGGGCATGTCTGGATGAAGAATGATATAAGAAGTATCTCCTTCGGCAACAGGCTCCATGGTAACTGGAAGGATGGCAGGATATGGCATCATAAGAGTCTGAGAACGTGCTTGTACCCATCTGAGATAAGGTTCCATAGGAATAGTGTACTTTGGTTCCAGAGTCTTGTTGTCAACCTTGTTCACTTTACCCCATGCTCGTATAAACCTTTGACGGTAACTTTGCAGATTGTTATCATAGTCGAACATAATACCCTGAATTAGCATGTCATGAGGACCATCATTCCGAGCATAACCAAACTGACGTAGAGCTAAGGAAGGATTGTAGGTAATGCCCCATCTTATGCCAAGGAGTGGCACATTAGGGAACTCCCCACAATGGTCAATGATAGTAACATTCTCCATAGATCTAGCACACCAATGAATATCTGAATGAGAAAGTGACATAATCCTCTTGGACCACCTGAACCCTTATTCATTCTTCATCATTGATCGAGGAAGGTGAGAAATAAACCACCTAGACAATAAAGGTATGCAGCACATCAGAGTTCCTCGTGCCTTTGTAGTACGGGTATGAAGAGAGTATAAGATGTTTCCAAGTAATATAGGCACTGGATTATGAGTCATAAATATGTTGATGGCGTGTACGTCTATGAACTGGTCTGGATTAGGGAACAACACTAAGCCATAGATCAATAGGGCTAAGATCTCCTCAAAAGCATCATAACTCATAGCCTTCAGGAACACTTGAGCTTTCTCCATCAATACCTTGGCAAGAATACCCTTAACTCCACTTCTTGTTTCTAGGACAATGTCTGATTTCTTCAAATGTATGGCTGCAGCAATAACTTCATGTTTAGGCTCTTTTTCCAAGCCTGTGAAGGGTTTCTGATCCAGGATAGGTATACCCAGTAGTTTGGAGAACTCTTCCATTGTAGGAACCAGCTGATAATCGGGGAATGTGAAGCAATGATGTTTAGGATCAAAGAACTGAAACAGAACACTCATCATGTCTTCATTGAACCCTGAAGTGACTAGATCTAGTAGGTGACCATGCCTCTTGATGAACTGGGAATTTTCATAAACTCGAGAAACCAATTCCTTAAGCTTAGGAGGTATTCCTACAAAGTTGATCCGGATAGTATTCCTACGAGCAGAAGCCATGACCTGCAACAAAGAATAAAGATAAATCCTTTGGTCCTTGAAATGGTTAGTGAAAATGTTATGCTTATGATGCATGATGATGTTATGATGTTATGCTCAATCACAAACATGTGGCACACACAAACAAGTCACACAATAGCCCTAGGTTTGAAGGCTTGCATGAGGTTTAAAGGTAAGTACCCTCCCCTGAAGTTTAGATGGTTCACCCTGTCCTACAAAAGTAACCGGGTTCTAAGGGATCTCAATATCATTGATCCTTCCCAAGGGTGTTTGTTCAGTAGGAAACTTACTTGCCAACCAAAACCCTCCAAGTTTAGGATCTCAATGAGCGTAGCATCGAGTATCAACCAACTTCAGTCTTCACCAAAGCCGGTTATCTCACTACTTTCTAAAGGCCAAGATGGGATAACTAGGGTTCTAAAAGTCAGTTAGTGTATTGACAACATATGGCACCCTCATATTATCCTCAACTTGCTTAAGAAACATAAGCACCAACCAAGAAGTCACACTAACTATGGCCACCAGATCAACCATATCGGTATACGCCGTACAGTTTCCTTGGTCTATTGCCATTTACCTAAGGTACACTAGATCCGGGTTAGGATCTTCCACACATAAGAACCCAACAAGTAATATAAAGCAAACAAGGCAAACAATTTTAAAGTGATCTAATTCCTAAGGGTACCCCTCTTTTATTAAATCCCCAGCAGAGTCGCCAGTTCTGTAACACGGTGGGAAAACTGACTTTAGTTAAATGTTGCGGATAGCAAGAGTCGCCACCGAATTTTATTTTATCTAAAAGGAAAGGACATAAAAGAACAGGAAAAACCTTAAAAAGCTTTTGAGTTTGGGGGGTAGGTTATACAAAGGGAAGGTGTTAGCACCCTTTATATCCATGGTTATCCATGGGCTCTTAGTTACTTAGCTCACTTAAAATTGTTTTGAGAAAGGTGTAATGTGTGATTAAAAATTTTCTAAGTACTTTATAATGATCCTCGTATGGATGTATATAAAGACTTTATTTTGAAAATTTGTTTGAAATGTGAAGTGTAAAAAGTATTTTGAAAAGGTGAGCAAGTAATTAAGAGGAACCTACCCTATATCAAATCTTTACTGTTCTTATATGCTCTTTCAATGGTAAGACTAGCCCTATTATTAAGGAATAAGTAGTCATTATCTTGGATGTGAGAAGGGACATGTATAGGGACATCTGAATATAGGCAACTGTAAGGTGTCTTTAGCAATTTGTAGGGACTTATCATCTTTTATTCGAAGGGACAAGATCATTTATCGTAGGCAACCTCGAAGGGACTTAATATTTTAAACTGAAGGGACTTGATGATATTTATGAAGGGACTTTGCTTAAGACACCTTACTTGACCTTAGAGATAGGCAACATGAGAGGTAACCCTAGAAAGTGCAAGATGGCGATCAAAGATCGACTTACGTGTGTGAGTGTTTATGTTCAAATATTTATCTTATTTAATTAGTTATTCTAAATCAATTTTAATCACAAACATGTTATGCACACCCTAGGATTACTAACCATACACAGTTAATATATTTACAATAAAAATAAAGCAAGAATGTAAACCTAAACTATTACAAAGCTTTGGGGATAGTTACAATATAATCGAGAAATATAAATAATGATAAATAATGATAAATAAGCAATAATTTAAATGGTTAGTAATAATGAAATAATAATAATAATAAAAGGGGTTAGCAAAAATATAAAGAAAAATAACAATTTAAGAGAAAATATTATTTTTTAAGTTAAATAAATATTTAGAGAAATTTTTAGAAGAAAATAGAACAATTATGATAATAATAAACAAATACTAATTATTTACATAAAAAAAATGATTTATTATTTAATTATAGTTTAGAACAAAAATTAGTTAAGTTAAATGCTAAACTTAATAAAAATTAGGGTTAATAAAAAAATTAGGGTTTTGAAAAAATTAGGGTTTATATTGTATTTAAGAAAAATTAGGGTTAGAAAAAAAATTAGGGTTTTACTTATTAATTTATAAAATAAATCAATTTATTTACAAAAAATATATATATTTAATAATATGAACATAAAATAAATATGGATGATTTGATTTTTTTGAGAAAATAACTTGAATTAAAAAAAAAAGTTTTTATGTAAAAGAAAATAATATATGCATTTATTTTATAAATTATTATTTAAATAATTAATTGAATTAAATAAATAAATAAATAAAAATAGTGAAAATAATGGAAAAAAACATACCTGGGGCTGGGATTCGAACCCAGGCCCTAGGCTTTACATTCACAAGACCAGCAACATCACCACCAGGCCAAACATGCGTTGGTGTTAGCATCAGGAGTCTAATTTATTTTATTGTTAATCTGCAAAAAATCCAGAAAAATAAAACAAAACAAAATGGCCTGGGGGTATTCGAACCCAGGACCATCAATATCACATACACGCACACAAACCAACTGAGCTATTACTGCGCATTCAACATACAGCCAATAAACAAACATTATATTTTAAAATAACTTTTTGAATTGAACTTTGGCGCCATTTGAACTTCATCTTCCCCAATTTTCCTGCGAAAATTCCTGCGTTTTCTCTTACGAATTCATTTGCGGGTTCTTCCAAGTTTATGACCTGCGAATCTCAAACAGCAAGCAAATGGTACAATCTCATTAAAATTAATTAGGTCAATGAAAACCTTAAGATTCATACAATCTATCCACATTCTTTAAATTCATTTATATTTGGTTTCTTGGGAAACCCTAATTCGAAGCTTGGAACCTTAACAATGGTGTTCTTACGGTTTGGCCATGAAACTCTAATTAAATTGTCCAGAAACGTTCCTGAGCTTATCACAAACACAAAACAATCATCAAACATAATTTATATTGCACAAACAATAGAAAACGAAAAATTCATAAAAGTGTGATAACATTGATTCGGTTTATGCTTATGGCAATGCTTTTGATGCTGTAAATGATCCAGAATCCTTCAATGATCACCTATAAACGTATTGCAACCTTTGAAACGCCTTGAAATTGTCTCTATCCAAGAATCCGAATGTGAGTTTTTTTTGGTGAATTTTTGAAGTTTGATTCTTGTCTTAGAGGCTGCCAAATTCGTCCCTCAGCATTGTGATGTCTTCATGTGTATGTAGTGAGTGTAATTAGGTCAAAAAATCAAATCCCACTTTGGACTTTTGGATAACTTGAGATTGAAGAAAGATATGATTCAAAATATTGAAAAAATTTGATATCTTCTTACTATTTTGGTTAATCTGATTTTTCATGATCTCAATCATCTTTAATTGACCTTTAAGAATTTCTAGAATGAAAATCATATCAAATATTGAAACTTTTATATTTTATTTTGATTTAAAATGATTTTTAATGTATAAAATCATAATAAATAAAATAAAATTAATAAAAATTTGAATAAATGATTTTTAATTCGTGCATGATATCATGGTAGTGATTGGGTCATAAAAATGCAAGCCCATTTGGAGAAATTTGGTTCTAAGGTCCCATTTGCTTCATAAACCTCTCAAATATTTCCCAACTTTAAAAAGTCACAAATCCCTCAATTTTAAGGATATGAAAGTGTTCTTGGACATTTTGGAAAGCTTAGAGCGTCCTCTAACCAACCTCTTTGGTTGCATGTCAATATCCTTTACCATTCTTAAGTTATGCCCTTTGGAAGATGTTGACTTTTTGTTGACATTTAAAATGACCTATAATGTCTTAGCTCATACCTTCCAAATGAAGCATTTTTGGGCTTGGCTTGTGAGACACAAAGTTGTAGAGAATTAAATTTCCTTCAAATTGAGCTTTGGATGGGAAATGTTTGATGAAGCATGTGAATGTTATGGCTGGTCAAAATTCAGTTGACTTTTCCTATGAAAACCCTAATTTAGAAACTCCTGATTCTTGATGATCTGAAATCTCCTTGATGAATCATGATCAACCCTTGATAAAATGATGAATTTTACTTAATATACTTGATGTTGGCAAAAAATCATGAAGTTTGACTTTGGTTTGAACATAGTTGACCTCAGTTTGACTTTTAACTACTTTGACTGATTTTTGCACATCTGATCATCTGACTGAGCAAACTTTTTGGGAAAGCCTTGAAACTTGACATAGGGATTCTTAAAGACATATAGGATGCTATGAAGCTCACTTGAAGCCTTGGAAGTCCAGTTAGCCTGATGAAATCCAAAACCCTAGTTTAGGATGCATTGCTTAGGAGGATGCATTGTCTGAGGGAATTGTCAAACGTTCTGACTAATTGTGAAACTTGTGAACCTTGTGAACCTCTTGAGATACCTTGTGAATCTTGTGAACCTTTTGAACCTCTTTGGACACCTTGGTATACAATGTCTTGTCTAGGTGAGGGCAAATTTTTGGGTGCAACAGCTGCCCTGTTCAATTTTCTGAAACCTGAGGGGTTAGATTGGAATATGTGTCATTCGTGACCTGGAAGGTTGAAGGGGATTGAACACAAAAGCCCAAAACTTTACACTCTCCGGTGCGTAAAGTAACACTGATGATTAGTTGTATATGCTTAAGTGGGCTTGAATATTTCACTTGGAAGAACTGGAGATGGGCTTATAGATGCCATCCATAATATTAGGAGGTGATAATATCTTTATGTTGATACTGGATATCAGTACTAGGTCTTCGTATAGGCCGTCTCTGAATCGTTTATGCAACATGGTTTGAGTTGAATGCTAGCACTAGATCTTCGTATAGATCGTCTCTGCATTATCTCTAGGGAAAAAGAATATCCTTCATTAAGTGTCAGGGCTTAGATCTTCGTATAGATTGTCTCTGAACCATATCTAAGAACATACTTTAATTTAAGTATCAGAACCAAGTCTTCATGGTGATCTTTTTTTGAATTAAGTATCAGCACTAGACCTTTGTATAGACCGTCTCTGAACTGTTTTGAGTTGTTGAATAGACTAGTAGAAATAAATCTTTGTAACGATTATCTCTTCTGGAAATATCCTGGATTAGGTAATAGATCTTCGTATAGACCGTTTACCTACCATCCAAGTATAAAAGAGTATCAGGATTAAATCTTCGTCGCGATTATATCCCTTGGAAATATTCTGGATTAAGCACCAGATTTTCGTATAGATCCTTTACGTACCCTTCCAAGGACAACTTGAGTATTGATCATCAGAAATAAATCTTCGTAGCGATTATCTCTGAATTAAGTATCAGAACTAGACCTTCGTATAGATCGTCTCTGAACAATTGTGAATTGTTGATAGTATTTTATCTGCATATAACCATCCTGCAAGGAAAAGGTTAGTTTATGCAATATGTATGCATGCATGGCATGGTTCCTCTAAGTAAATGTATTATGCATTTATGGATATGTTATGGTATGATGTAAATGATGTATGTATGAATCATGCAGCCTGAAGCGTCTGGATATCTTTGTATAACAACTACTGGCTAGGGAAAATAAATCCCAATTCGTTGCTGAAGAATATGAGGACCTCGTTCCCGTTTTGTTTGATAGTATAGTATTTATAACCTCCCGTCTTCGTTTGTCGTACTTCTATTGAGGGAATAAGTTCCTGAGTATCCCGACTAAGGATAAAAGAGATGGACAAAAATTCAAGGGGAGATGTAACTCGAAGTATCTATGAAGATATATTTGCTCTGCTGGGGATTTGTAGTTGTCTGGTGGGGATGAACCGGCGAAGCTTCGTTGAACTCCTACCCTCGTTCGTCCTTAGTAAATACTATTACTGCATTTTATGCATTTCTGGTAAACATCAATCATATTCAAAAGCATACATACATTCAAACACAACCAATGGACGGTTTCGCTTAGGTAAATAGGGTAAAAGTAAATCTGGATTCAAAGATGAAATTTTATTTATATTATAAAGTGACCTATACACAGGCAAGTTTGTACAAGGAGACAGAAATCCTAGTAAGAGGAATTCGTCGTAAAAGTTTTACAAAGCAAAGAAAAACAGCTATGTGAGAAATAATCCTATTGAGTTTCAATTCTACTATTGCCATTATCTTCAAGTATCTTATCTTCTGCTGTTGAGACAGAAACGATTAGATTGATCTTTATATGTTCGAGCTTGAGTTAGGTAGCATAACTAGTTGGGGCTACATGAGTGATCCAACGAGACATAGTCATATGCTTTAATCCCTAACTTTTGCCTGGATTACCCTTTCAGGTTTTCAATCCACCGGGATACCCTTTTTTGCCCAAGCCGCCCTTTCAGGTTTTCGACTTGCCGGGTGTACATTTATATATATATATATCCCTAATTTTTGCCCGAACCCTTTTGGTTCGCCGGGATGCCCTTATTTTTGCCTAGGCCAGTCAACTTAGCGGGTCTCTTTTTATGCGTAGTATTTTTTTAACTATGTCTGCGTTTACAGGCTGTGGGAAGTCTTCACCATCCATAGTAGTAAGCATCATGGCGCCTCCTGAAAATACTCTCTTGACTACAAATGGTCCTTCATATGTAGGAGTCCATTTGCCCCTAGGATCACCCTGTGGTAATATGATACACTTGATTACCAAGTCACTAGCCTGATATACCTTTTGCTTAACCTTTTTATTAAAAGCTTTGATCATCCGTTTCTGGTACATCTAACCGTGACAAACAGCTGCCAGCCTTTTCTCATCAATCAAATTTATCTGGTCAAGTCGAGTCTTAATCCATTCATCTTCATCCAAGCCTGCATCCTTCATGATTCTTAAGGAGGGGATCTGAACTTCAATGGGCAGAACTGCTTCCATACCATAGACTAAGGAGAATGGGGTTGCCCTTGTTGAAGTACGTATTGTAGTACGATAACCATGAAGAGAAAATGGTAACATCTCATGCCAATCTTTGTAAGTAACAATCATCTTCTGTAGAATCTTCTTAATGTTCTTGTTAGCAGCTTCTACTGCCCCATTCATTTTCGGACGATACGGAGAAGAGTTGTGATGCTTAATCTTGAACTGCATGCAGAGATCAGTAATCATGGTGTTTTTCAGATTAGAGCCATTATCTGTGATAACCCTTTCAGGGATTCCATACCTGCATATAAGATTATTCTTAATAAATCGAGCCACAACATTCTTCGTAACAGATGCAAATGAAGATGCCTCCACCCATTTTGTAAAGTAATCAATAACAACCAGGATGAAACGATGCCCATTAGAAGCAGTAGGCTTGATCTCACCAATCATATCAATGCCCCACATGGAAAAAGGCCAAGGAGCAGTCAACACATTCAATGGAGCTGGAGGTATATGCACCTTATCAGCATAGATTTGACACTTGTGACATGTTCTGGAATGTTGATAGCAGTCAGCTTCCATGGTAGACCAATAGTAACCTGCTCTCAATATCTTCTTTGCCATGGTATGACCACTAGAATGAGTGCCAAAGATCCCATCATGCATGTCATCAGTAATCTCTGTTGCTTCCTTCTTATCCACACAATGAAGCAAAGTCGAATCATGATTGCGCTTGTACAAAATTCCATTACTCAATAAGAATTTAGTAGAAAACCTCCTCAGAAACTTCTTATCTTTGACAGATGCCCCTTCAGGGAACTCCTGAGTTTCAAGAAATCTTTTCACCTCATAGAACCAAGGCTTTTCCTCTCCTCCTTCAGTATCAATCTCATTGCAGTATGTAGGCTTCTCAAATCTGTCAATAGTGATCTTGGGAGCTTCATCATCCCAGCTAATCTCAAACATAGATGCCATGGTGGCTAGTGCATCTGCCAACTGATTTTCTCCTCGTGGAATATGTCCAAAGGTAATCTCTTCAAAATATGGGATCAAAGACAACACATGCTCTCTGTAAGGAATAAGATTTTCATGCTTGGTATCCCAATCTCCTTTAATCTGACTAACTACCAGGGTTGAATCCCCATATACGTCCAGGAACTGAATCTTCATCTCAATGGCAGCTTTGATACCCATGATACATGCCTCATACTCAGCCATGTTATTGGTACAATAGAAACAAACACACACCCCATTGAGTTGTCTAATACTGTTAAGTACATAATCAAGGGTCTTCCATCAACTGGTGGCATCAAGATTGGAGGTTCTAAAAGATATCTCTTGATTTCATCAAAGGCTGTCTGGCACTCGTCATTCCATTCCATCACCTGATCTTTCTTCAATAACTTGAAGATTGGCTTACAGGTAGCAGTTAACTGGGAAATAAATCTTGTAATGTAATTCAGTCGTCCCAAGAAACCTCTAACTTCCTTTTCATTATGGGGAGCTGGCATCTCGTGTATAGCTTTTACTTTTGCAGGATCTACTTCAATACCTTTTCCACTGACAATGAAACCCAGGAGTTTACCAGATCTAACTCCAAAAGTACATTTGTTTGGGTTCAATCTCAACTTGTATTTCTTCAACCTTTCAAACAGCTTATGCAGATGATCAAGGTGTTGCTCTTCATTATGGGACCTGGCTATCATATTATCCACATATACCTCTATCTCATGATGAATCATATCGTGAAACAAAGCCACCATAGCACGATGATATGTTGCCCCGGCATTCTTCAAACCAAATGGAATCACTTTATAACAAAAGGTGCCCCACTGTAACAAATGTAGTCTTCTCCATATCTTCAGGTGCCATCTTGATTTGAGTGTAACCAGAGAAACCATCCATAAAAGAGAATACCTTATGCTTAGCAGTGTTGTCTACCAGAACATCAATATGAGGAAGTGGAAAGTCATCTTTAGGGCTAGCCTTATTCAAATCTCTGTAATCCACACACATGCGTACCTTTCCATCTTTCTTAGGTACTAGTACCACATTTGCAACACATTGAGGATAAGAAGTCACAGCTAAGAACCCTGCATCAAACTGTTTCATCACCTCTGCTTTAATCTTTTCTGACATTTCAGGACGCATGCGACTAACCTTCTGCTTCTTCGAACGACAATCTTCTTTTACTGGTAATCGGTGAACCACAATGTCTGTATCCAGCCCTGGCATATCTTCATAGGACCAAGCAAAGATCTCCACATAATCGCGTAACATCTGAATTAGTCTGCTCATAACACCATCTTCTAGTTCAGCCCCTATCTTGACCTCTTTCCTGTTTTCATCAGTTCCCAGATTCACAACTTTGATTGGCTCTTCATGTGGCTGTATAACTTTCTCTTCTTGTTGTAATAACCTAGCAAGCTCTACAGGTACTTCACAATCTTCCTCCTTTCCATCTTCAGCTTGATAGATCGGATTCTCGAAATTATAATTGGCAATAGTAGAACTGTTATCAACAGGATCCAGAGTGGATGAGGATCTGCATTTTAGTGACGTGGGTGTGTGTAAGAACACATAGCTGATAAACAAAAATAAAAATAAAAGAAAGACAAGGAGCACAATATTTACGAAAACGAAACGTCCATTGATTTTTATTGAATGAAGTATGAAAATGAAATGACATCCCGAAACAAGCATACCATTGTGCCCCGGGTAAGACACAAGGCTTAAAAGTTTAATTGTTTTAAAATCACAAACTTAGAATAAAAACACAGTAATAGTATTTACTCCTAACAAAAGGAGATAGGAATAACGTCTTCGGTTTTCCAATTGTTGAGCCCATCACCCATGGTAGGAAAGATCCAATCATCCAGGTTGTAGTCTTCACTATAGTCACCCACAACATTGATTTGATCTCTTATGACCCCTTGATTAGTGACACGAACAACACGAGCACGACGAACAGCCTTCTGGGATTCTTCTTCAACTACAACTCTAGCATCTTTGAGGGAGGCCATTGTAGGAGGTACTCTGATAACCACAAGAACTTTTTTAACAACAGGGGGAGCTTCAGTAGCAGGAATGACCCAAGGAACTACCTCAAATGTCTAGCAAGGAGTCTCAACATATTCACCATCCACCTCAACATATTTAAAAGTATTCACATGACTGACCATGTATTCTTCTTCACCATAAACAGTGACAATCTTTTCTTTAACCGGATATTTCAATTTCTGATGTAAAGTGGAAGTCACATCACCTGCCCCATGGATCCAGGGGCGCCCAAGCAAACAGGAGTACGCAGAACGAATATCCATTACATAGAAAGTAGAGTCGAAGACTTGAGAGCCTACTTTGATCGGGAGATCTACTTCTCCATGTACCACTCTTCTTGAGCCATCAAAGGCCCTCACTACTACATTACTTGGTCTTAACACAACATCCTCAGGACTGAGCCTGTCCAGAACCTCTTTGGGGAGTACATTTAATGAAGAACCATTGTCCACCAGCACATGAGACAAGGTAATGCCCCTACATTCAATGGAGATATGCAAAGCTCTGTTATTGTTTCTCTTGGCAGGAGTCAAGTCAGCATCAGAAAAACCTAACCCATTATCATAAGTCAGATGTATCATACCCCAAATTTGTCCCACCTTTCCCAATTTTTATTTTGATGACCATTTGACTTAAGGTCATTGTCTTTTAAGATTTAGTTCCCAAAAATCTGGTGGTCATGCACTTTGAATTAATAAGTTTTTTTGGGTGCATTAATGATATTAAGTGTTTAGATCATTTCTAAATGGCTTAGAGCATTTTTTAAGATTTTATTGGTGAGGATTTATTTGGATTATACTTGTAATGTAAAAACTAAGGTATCATGTAGAATTGATGACCTATTGGTTTCAAATTTAGTTGCAAAGAATTAGTGAGCTTGGGTTCGTGAATTTCAAATTGGACTTCGTAGTATCAGGTTGGGCGTGAATGCATTTTCATCTTGGGCTTTGATCCTTGATATTGTTGCTGAATTGTCATTGTGGAAGATGCCGCTCACAAGCTTGACATCAATATAATATTTTAAAAGAGCTATAAGTGAGGCTGTTAAGAGTCATCAAAGTTTTGTTCAAATAATATGTATTACGAGCCACAAAGTCAAGACTTGTATCAAAAGCTATATCCATTGATTCAAGGGCCATGTTTCCTTCATCCTTACTAGATTCTATATCATGAAGTTTGTTTTTATCAAAAATCTACTTGTTACAAATTGTGAAAGAATAAATACTACTCGATACTAAGAGAAGACACTATGAAGTTTACAATTCTGGAAGTTACATGAGAAATACCGCGAAAGTTTCTCTTTCGCATTAATATACATAATTATTTCAAAAGAAAAAGAAATTCTTGATACTGTGATGGATGTCTTCATCAAGACTATTGTTGAAGATGATGACAAGGAAGTGGTCGTTCAAGCTTGCACTAACACGGCTGACATCATTAGAGGCTACGGTTATACAACTCTTGAACCATACTTGCACAAGTTTGTACATGTAACTTCATTGTTACTCCAAGAGCAATCTGCCTGAAGGAATGCTGCATTTTGTGCAAAGGAGAGTTAGCACGGAAGTAAGGATATGTCTGCGTAAACAAAAAAAACAGACATAGGCAATATTTTATTTACTAGAATAAAAGTTAGAATCTTGCCCGACCGTAAATTTGCGACACACAATCCACCACACCAGAATTTTGCTGTATATGCACATGAAAGAATAACATGAACAAATCTTGAGATTCCGAAAGATACTACCCAAGTCATGCTGGAGGCAGTAAGAAACATTAAGTGTCGTGAGCAAGAATTAACATAAAGAGAAGTGAAGAAATGTTCATTGTATCTGACAGTCACAAACTTGTCGCAGTCCTTAAGTCACAAACATTCTCAAGACCTCGACTTTGGTTGTCTATCATAGACGTCATAAACCATGAACATACATGAAAATAATGGAAACAGAAGCAGCATTAATGGGATTAAAAGACACCAGGAAGCAATAAGGCAGCCACCACTCAGATAATTTCAGTAGAAAAACAAGGTCAAGATTTAATTTACCTCAATCATTGTTCAAAGTTTCATCAATTTTCCAAACGATGCCTTAGCCTACCAGTCTCATCGCCGTGTACCTACGCCGAGCTTGCAAGCAATGACGCGGGATGTGTTGCATCAGTATGGAAATGAATTCGAACACCAAATTGTGCTGTCAGCAGAAACTTCACATGACTTGAGGAAGCTGAGCAGATCAGGCCCTCACAGCTAGCTTGCCTAAAGCACTAATTATGTGGCCGTCTCAAGCCTGTGCAACGCCGAAACAAGAAAGCTGAGTAGAAGATTGAAAAGTTTCGAAGATAATCAAGGATTTTTCAGCAAGGATAAGAACTCATTAACAATCCACAAGGCTATGTTTAAGAAACGAGTTGTTAAAAAAAACACTTAGCATTCGTTAGGAAAATTCTGGACAAGCCCATAGGGTGCCTCCAAGCCAAATAATGAAGAATGCACCCAATTATTGTCATCAAGTTCTTGCAAATTCTTCTGAGGTACCTGCAGAATACCAAGACAATTGGATTAGTCTACTATTGTCAAAGCACGAGCAACATTGTTATGAAAGGCAAACAATATAAACCAATAAGTTCGGATACTACAGGACGAGGCCGCCGTATTTCTTCAAGTGACCTCTTGAACATAGAGCATTGAGTTGCGGCAAGGAAATAAGTCTCAGCAAGGACAAAAATCAAGCAAAACTCCATCTGATATTCTTCATGGCCCATGTCTTTAAGCCTTTGTGTTTTGGTGTTTTGATTCATACCGCATGATCATCAAGTCCTTGATCTCATCCGATTAACCCTGTACCAATGTTTACCAACCTACGAAACAGTCAATTATTCTAATGTTGGTAAGTTTGCAAGAGATACAGTTTCACACAAAAAAAACAAAAAGTGCAGACTTCAAATGTTACAAAATTTTTGTAATTTACTTCATAATCCAAGCTTCTCCAAGTGTTGCGTTAATACCTCATATGCCAAGCTTCCAATTTTCGCTCATCACTGAATCTTCAGTCCAAGCAATACCGGAAAAAAAAGCAATCCGCTTTGCCACGGTTTTTCTACCACAGATTAAGAAAAGGCACAGGAGTTAAAATTCAACACAAACAAACATAAGGGCATACAAACAATTGATGGAAGCCATACTTGAAAAAACAAGGCAGGAAGTCAGAATTACGATGGTCATCAACAGAGAAATCACCTTCAAGACATGACATCGAAACAAATTCTGATAAGTCACCAGCATCACAAGTCCACTTTTGTGTAAGCTTCATATGACAGGACCTGTCCCAATCACTCTTTGTACCATCGTCCTCAACCTGCAAAACCATTAGAACGTATTCCGAAATACACAACGAGTCAGTAAGAGAAATGATAATGGAATTGAATCAAACATTGAAAGCTAGACATGATACGAGCTAAGCAAAAATTCACAATCATGTGCAGCATTAGTTTTCTATTCATGAGGAGTACTTCACAAACAATGAGCAAAAGGAAAACATTAAGCACCAATAGAATTTAGGAGCAGAATCAAGAAACTTTAAAAATGCAAGTCACGAGTCAAGAGTTTGAAGGCAATAAAAGTAGGAGTTTACATCAGTAAAAAAACTCATGATTTTTTTTACAAGGGACCACCTTATTTCTAGAAGATTTTTCCAAATCACTACAAACAAAAATAAGTTTTGTGAGTCACCAATTTCAGAGGTCCCCACCAAATCTCATAAAAAATCCTCTCAACGGATCTTAGATTTCGTACAGCTCACACCCTTCACAAAATTCTCACTCATTCATAAAAATCCTCACACAAAGGACCCTCACTATAAAGTCACTAATCATTGCCAATGATAAGAGGGGGGAGCATACCTAAAAAGACCTAGCATACGAGAATACTACTCTACAACAAAATCATCTCAAAAACCCTAATATTAAAGCTCTTTTCACATTTATTTCAACCCTGATTTTCACACTGAAAATCAGAGGTTGAAGAGCTAAAGGCCTTCACCCAGCAACAATAACCACGCAATACATTAAGAAGAGAGTATAAGAACACGACGAAGAGAGGAGTAAGAGGACGAGAACGAAGAAGGAAAAGACGTAAGCAAGCGATTACCTATCGCACCCAGTTCTTCAATTTCACATCTGGTAACTTCTATTTCTCTATACCTTTCTCACTCTGAACGTTGAAATTTACGTCTTTGTTCTCGCGCTTTTTCCTTGATTGACTGGCCTTGGATTGCTTGCTTCATGCTATATTGTTGAAGAACACTGCAATTGTTTTTTCTAGGATTTAGGTTTCACCAAATGGGGTTTAGGGTTTTTGACTTTTGAATAAATGTTTTATTGTTGGTTTTGTGATGATATTGGGTTGAGGTTGGAACTGGAGAGGTTTTTAGAGGAAAGGCTCGTCTGAAATTGCTTTAGTGAGAGAGTGAGAAGAGTTTAACAATGGGTCGTGAAACATATTTCTTCATCTTCTTTTTCTTTTTATTTTAATCATTATTGAGATTTTGTGTTTTGGTTGGTTCAATACGGCGGTGACAGGTGTCGCCACTGTGGACACTTGTCACCGCCCAAGGTGATTCCCCGTTGGTTCTCATGCGCGTCCTCCCTTGGTCATACCATATGCCATCTGTTCAAAGCCCTAGATCATATAAGGTATAAGAAAGTATTTCGATCATACGTCCCAGATTCATTCGGGGTGGTCAACTTAGTTGACTGGCCCCTCATGTCATAGACCCTCTCTCCATACGTTGGGTTGGGCATGCGTTTTCGCTTTCAGCACCCCTTTCTTTTTCTTAACTCAGCCCATTTTGTTTCTAATTTACTTATTTAGTTTTAACTTATTTTATTTTATAAAATCTAAAGAAGGCATTATATTAAGTATTTTTATTTAATTTACTTAATTAAGTATTTTCTCTCTAAATGATAAAAAATTAAAACATTTTTTTTAATTAGTTTTATTGATTCCTTTCTCAATTTTCGATTTAATTTCTATTTTGACTATCGAAAATTCCAAAAAAAAACATTTTTATTTGGTTAATTTAATTAAATAAATTTATCTAATTCGATTAATTAATTTGATAATTAATCTAATTAAATATTTCTATTTAATTCGGATTAATTAATATTTTCACTTTGGCTTGATTATGTGTGCGATGAATGTGTGCGTATGCTCGATCCTCTTTGTTTGTGACTTGATATAATGCTTACTCGTGTGATTTACTTTTGCTTTTAGACGATAAAACTGCTAAGTAAAAACAAGCGCACGCTAAGATTAATCATTTTCAAAGATAAATGAAATCTTTGGTCCAACGCCAAGTAAATATCCATACGCACTTCACTTCATACACACACGTAAGTCGATCATTCCTCGATCGCCATCTGCACTACTTGGCACCTCACACCTTTAGCAACATTTTCCAACTTAACGAATCAACGCATTGCGTTTGTTTTCCATAGTTAGTCTTTAGCTTAGTTCCTCAACTTTGTGAGCCGAGCGCATTGTGCCTCGCTAACAAAACCAACAAATAAACTTCCATTTGCATTCACCTTAAACTTCAAAAACCGAAATGTTACTTTTTAGATCCAAACCCTTGATCCAACATCAAGCGGTCTTAGGAAACAAAACACTTCAATAAACATGAGGAAAATTACATGCCATGACCCTTAAGCGATAGAAAGGAGGATAACGAGCTCTCGTTACTCGCTCCAATTATTTCGGCGCAAGAAGTTCGTCTTGTTGGACGACATGAACTATCCATAGTCTTTAGTGCAAATGGACTCCTAAATCCTTTCATCAAAGAAAGGTAATAAAATCAACAACCATCACCTGTATCAGGCCGAACTACGAAGCTCTGACTTTCCCATTGCACAAGGGAATACGTAGGCACGAGGATCTCAATCCTTGCCGAGCCCCTAAGATCAATAAACCCTTTAGTTCAACAAGTAATCATAAGTATAGACATCCCTTCGCGCGTGACAACCTAGATGGTTCCCATTGAGTACGATGGATGTAGGAGGTGTTAATACCTTCCTCCTACATAACCGACTTCCGAACCCCGACAATGGTTTGCGATGACCTTGTTTTATCCCTTCATGGTGTTTTTATCTATATTTACCATTTCCCTCTTCGGGAATAAATAAAATTAGGTGGCGACTATCATGTCAGCCCAGCTGCGACCGCGTTCGCGAGGAATCGTATTTTTCGAGGTACGACAAGATGTGCAACACAATTTTCAAATTGATCCACATAAATCTCATTTGGCACATGAGCAGTCTTCAAGAACTTGATTAAGGCTTTAACATGAGCCTCAGAACACAGCAACAAAGATAACATGGAGATTTTGGAGGGAGTATGCCCCAACTGGTCAACAATATCATAATCACTCTTGCGAATGATCTTCAACACTTCTTCCATCTGTTTAGAGAGATTTTCAGCAGTCGGTGCCTCGGCTTGCACATGTTCAACCACAGGACCTTTGCCCCGAGCATCAGTACTGGGCTCAAAAGTGGAGGTAGTAGTTGGGGTAACTGCACTTTTGGAGGTAGCCTGAGGAGAGAAAATTCTTCCACTTCTGGTGATCTTACTAGATCCAGCAATATTATCAACATCAAGGTTATCATCAGTAACAGGTGCATCAGTCAGAGGTTCTTGCTTGACACCATGGATGTAAACATCAGTACCGTAATTCCAGGGTATAGCTTTATCAAAAGTATAAGGAACAGGGCCAGGAGTGGTAATAATCATGGGAGCCACTCTAGCTTCAGCAACAGTCTTCACAGGGCCTTCAGCAGTAATCCTGACAGGACCCTTAGAGGTGATCCTGACAGGGCCTTTGGAGGTAATCTTCACTGGCACTTTATCAACCATAGCTGCATCTTCAAGATTCGTACTTCGAATCAGATGTTCACACATACTTTCCACAGAAGGTGTCCTCTCAAACAATATAGTGTAATTGTCCATGAGGCGTTGAATACCATCTTTCAACTTCCAGCAGCTATCGGGTTTCTAGGCACAATAAAAACAATCTTCATTACAACCTAGAAAGAAACCAGCCTGCACCAGCTTCTTCTTGATAATGGATAAGGGAGTAGTCACATCTACTACTGAGGAAACATAAGGAACCTCATCAACAACATTAACAGTCTTCTCATGGTTGGGCATAGGAGCAGTGATCACATTTGGAGTCCCAGGAGGGTCAAATTCAATCTCCCCAGCTTCAATCATGTCTTGAATCTTGTTTTTCAACACCCAGCATTTGTTGGTGTCATGTCTCGGACTATTAGAATGATAGGCACATCGTGCATTAGGATTGTATCGAGGAGAGGAAGTATTAGGATTCTGAGGAGGGTCCTTCAAAGTAATGAGTTCCCCTTTCAACATGTGTTGCAAAGCTTGGGCCAGTGACATGTTGATCTTTGTGAATTGTCTTCTAGGCTTCTGTTGATTGTTTTGTGGTAGCTCTGGTGCTGCAGGAGTAGGATTGGAAATGTGAACTGCTCCCACAGATTGGTGACTCCTGTTACGACTATGTTGACCATACACAGCATTAGACTCCTTCTTTCCACTAGGGGGCTTCTTAGTAGTGCTTGATGAAGAGGCACCCACCTGTATCTTACCACTTCTTATACTACTCTCCACACGTTCTCCAGTCATTATCAGTTTGGTGAAACCAGATGATGAACTTCCAATGAGGTGACTATAGAAAGGACCATTCAGCGTACTCATAAACATATCTACTAGCTCCCTGACAGTCAGAGGAGGTTGAATTCTGCCAGCCAGGTCTCTCCATTTTTGGGCATACTCCTTGAAACTCTCCTTAGCACCCATTGACATGCTTTGGAGCTGCATGCGAGTAGGTGCTAAATCAGCATTATATTGGTATTGCCTGTAGAAGGCCTCAACAAGATCATTCCAATCACGAATATTAACACTCTCTAGTTGGTAATACCATTCCAATTGAGATCCAGACAGGCTCTCTTGGAAGAAATGAATCCATAACTTCTTATCAGCAGTATGTGGTTGAATCCTCCGGACATAGGATCTCAGATGCAACTTAGGACATGAGACACCATCATACACCACAAAAACAGGAACCTTAAAGCCAATAGGTGTCGCTCCCGATAAATGGGAAATGGGCCCAGATAAAGGTACAGACGCGAACGGTCGGCGAGATGGACAATGAGAACACACAGCAGTGAACTCACTGGAGATGAATAGAGTCGCCAGCTAGGCATTTTTATCCCGGAGGAAAGGCAATGCTGCATAGACCTAGAAAAAAGATGGACAAGACGGTTGCGAACCAGAGAGACTGAGAAAGGGGGTTGGTTACAACCTGGGAAGGTATTAGCACCCAGATTGTCCGCCGTACTCGACGGGATCCACGCTTAAAAGATTTGTGTTTTAAAGGGGTAGTGTCAGTGCAATCTGTGTATAAAATAGCTGGAAAAGGATGTACAGGTGTCAGTGTAAAGTGTATAAGTGATATGAAGTGTAAAAGTGTCAGTGTAAGAACAGGAGTGAAATGCTCAAGATCATGAGGCTTAAAGAATAAAGCTAGAAGGAGGGGGGATATACAGAGACTTTTGTTCGATAACTGTTAAGTTATGCCTACGTATCCTCTCGTGCAATGAGGAAGTCAGAACACCGTAGTTCGACCCAAAGAGACTGAAAGATGAATTGACTGGTGAACTGCTTACTTGCCTATGCTCAAGTGTATGACCTGTCTGGCTCAGGTGCGAACTGTCTTGCATTAGACGGAAGAAGCGAGTTCTCGTTTGTGAGTGAATGATTTGAGAAAAGAATCCCGAAGGAGACGATTGTTGTTTGTTTTTGAGTTTTCAGTCTTTTACTGCCTTTGAAAGTTTGTCATAAGTTAATGAGCTTAAGCCTAAACCAATGGATTAGTAAACTCATCACATCTTCCCTCTGATTAGGGGTAATGAGAATACCTTAAATGTGAAGTCAGTTTCTCACACTTAATCACCTTTGATGCAGGATTAAGATCATTAACCTACTTGTGATTATTTAGATGTTTTTGATATTTTTGTTTAGTGTTAAGTAATGAGGTTAAGCCATAATCAGGGATTAAACAGACCCATTACACCATCCTAATAGAAGGATAATAGATGAGAATGTTTAAGCTGAGGAAAGCTCCTCAACTTAATCCATGATTAGGGATTAAACTCATGACAAAACAAGCCTTTGATTAAGTGGATTTTATTTAATGATATGATGATGAAATGAATTTTATGATTTGTAAGACAACTTGAGGGGGACTTGTCCATTAACACTAGGGTTAGTCCTTCTTAACCAATTAAGGAAGAATTAGAACCCTAATGCAAGGCCCAAGTTACAAGTGTGGTGTCTTGATGATTATTAAGTGGATTGATTAAAGGATTTAAACACATTAAGGGTTTAACACTTAGGATCAAAGTTATACACTCCATCCTAATAGAAGGATGCAGGCATAAGCTTAATCACAAAGCCTTGAAGCCTTTAGGGTTTAGTCCCTGATTATGAGATGAGAAGAGAAGACTCAAAAGAGACACAAAGGTAAAACTAAGAGGGGATACTAACCAAAACCCTAATCATTGTCATGCTTAGTTGTTCCTAAGGTTTGTGAGGTTTAACAAGAAAGATCTTCAATGGAACACCAGGAAGCAGATGAAAGGATCAGGAGAAGCAAAGTAACTTGCTTCATTCAAGAAGTCAAGTCACTTGAGGAAAGAAAGTAAGATGAAGAAGAATGAGCAAGCTCAATCTCAAACACAAACAAAAATGCAGCAAGGATGCATAAAAAGAGATGAAGAGAAGTTATGAGAAGTGAAGGCAAATTCACTTCTCAAGATAACTTACCACCTGAAAAGTTAGTGAAAGAAATGCAATGCAATGCAAAATGAAAAGAAATGACATGATGAGAAACAAAACCAGAAGCACATTCATGATGTTAATGATGCTATGAGATGCTACAAACATGAGGCAACTCATGAGGATGATCATACAAGCTTATGGGTGCAAATGGAGCAAGTTAAGGACCATGAACATACATGAAAAGTTATGAGATGCAAATGACATCCAACATGGCAAATACATGATGCAATGATCAAACATGCTTTCAATATGTCTTATGATGTTAAATGAATCACATGGAAGCATAAAATGTTATGGCAAGTCAAGGTATGAATGCAAATGCAAGATGGATGCATATGAAAGCTCAAATTAGGGTTTATGATCAAAGCATCAAACAAAAAACCAAAATCAGAAGCAAACATCAATATAAAAAATTGAAAATGCACTCAAAGGACCCCTAATCCTATACTAACCCACTGCCCAAAGGAGAAGTTTCAACTCTTAACCAAATTCAAGATATGATTTTCCCAAGTTTCCTAGGGTTTTAGGGTTCCTAAACAAGAAAATTACCAAACAAATGGAAAATGAAAGATCAAATCATGGCCATTTAATCTCATAAACTACATGCTAAACACAATGCAATGCAAAAAGAATCAAGGTCCAACTCTTTAGGGTTAGGCAGAAATGATTTTTGGAAGTTAGGATCAAAATAATGCATCAAAATGAATTTAATTCCATGAAAAATTCTCAAAATGCATCAAGATCAAAAAAGAAATTTGGTTTGAGAGTTGGAAAATGTTTCTAAATGTTTTTAAAGGTTTCATGAATTTTTTGGTGATTTTTAAATACCTAAAAGTATTTTTAATTAATTAATTCTCATTAATTAATTAAAAAGAAACTTTTAAATATTTAAAAATACTTTTTAAATGCAAAAAATTAAAATTAAAATATTTTTATGTTTTAAAAATTAATGAAACTCTTGGTGAAAAATTTCATAATTTTTAAATGATTTTTGCTATTTTAAATAAATTGTACAAATTAAATGAGAAAAATTGAAATAAAAATCAGATTAAATGGAAGTATGCTAAATGAGAGGCTGAGATTGAATCTGGCAATGAAGCTGTTGACTGCGCGCCAGATCTAATGGATCACATTCAAACTGGGCTAATCTCACTTAATTAATTAAATTAAACCTAATTAAAACTAATGACATGATCTGAGCCATTGGATGCACGCGGGAAAAGACTTAGTCAACTCATCCAACGCTTGAAACTTAAACTTGAAGCCCTAACCCTAATTACACATTAATGACTCTCAGGTCACCGGAGACGAACTCCGGTCGTCTTCTCCGGTGACCTCCCTCCCTGAGAATTTCCAAATCACTCTCTAGGTCATTTCTGGAGCTCTAAAGCTCCAGATTGATTCCTTTCACTCTCCTAAACTCAACCCTAACCTCATTTCTCATTTATTTCCAGCCATAACCATGAATCGAAGCTAAGAACAAAAACTGCCAAAATTTCAGACAAGCAATACAACTTCATTTCTCAACCATTTTCAAAAATTTCAAGCTCAGTGTGATCAGTGAAGCATGCTTAATCAATTAGAAACAATAAATAGAGGTTCTGGAAAAATGGAATGCCATAGCTACCTGATTCGAAGCTTTCAAAATAGGAGCTTCTGGGCCAGTTTCTTGCTTCTAAACAACTCCAATGACCTCTCCAAAGTGTTTTCCAGGCTTGTATGAAGTTTATTTGGGCTGATTGAAGAGTTTGCTTGAGTTCTGTTCAAGGTCAGGTGAAGATCGTGTTTTTGATTCAGTGGCTTTCAGGCTGTTTTGAGTGTTGGTTTTTGTTCAGTGAAGCATGGTGAGATGATTGGTGAAGCTTGTTTGAGTGTTTGTGGCTTATATGAAGAGATTCGAAGGTTTTTGCTCAAGGGAGTGAAAATGAGGATGCTGAGTTCTAGTGTGCTTCAGGCTTGTATGTTGGCTGGTTTGGCTTGCTTTTTCTTTGTATAAACAAATGCAATTGGTCAGAGGATGTGACCTGTGCTTTTGTGATAGGTGTGCTAGCTTTTGCCAAAATGTCAACTTCTTGTAAGAGAGGGCATGGGCAGCTTCTAGCCAAGTACAAAGGGCTTGTCTGGCGCAACATGGTGTGAGGGAAAGGCTAGTGTGATTCAGTATCCAAGGCAGCAAGTGGATGAGGTGTGATGATGGTTTTTGCAACTTGCTCACTTTTGCTTTCTATGAAAATATCTTGCCTTACAAACCATGAAACATGTGATTTCTTTGGTCCAATCTGAATTTTAGGACTTTTGTGATGTTTGTGTATTGGTTTGATATCAACTAGAAGTCACAAATGCCTTTGGTACAAGATTTTGCAAATTTCTCATTTGATGCATAACTTGAAAATTAGTGATTTTTGCCAACTTTAACACACCATAACTTTTGATCCAAAATGAATTAGGTCATGTTCTTGTACTTTTTGAAAAGGGAAAGATCTAATCTACAACTTTCATGACCAAAGTTTTTCCATTTGAAGCATTTTTGGATCAAAAAGTGAGGGTTGAAAAAGTTGCATAAAATGACATTTCATTAAAAGTCAACCATGCCCAAAAAAAGTCAACTTTGCAAAAACTTCAAATTCTTGAATTTTGTGAACTTCAACCTTCTTCCATGATCAAATAAATATCATATACACTCAAAATGATGAAGATCACCCCTTGGTTGGGTCATTGGGGGCCTCAGATGCCCTGATTTTACACTGACTTGTCTGAAAAGTCAACTCTTGATCAGATGACTTCCCTATGGAATTTCTTCATGAAAATTGATATGCATGCTCCCTATACCATATAGAGACCAATAGAAACAAGAATGACCAAAAAATTTGGAGCTATGGCCTCTGAAACCAAAACCCTAATTCTAGGTCATCTGTGCAGTCAAGCCTGGCTCTGCTTCCATACCAATCTCGGTTCTTGTGATTCTTTGGCATTCTTGACTTTGGGAGGATGTAATATGATATAAGAACACACATGGATACCTTTGAAGTGATTGATGACCTTTGGAGTGGCTCAAGAAGCTCTTGGATTGCTCAGATCACAAACCCTAGATGCAGATGACTTTGAATCTATGCAGTGAATCAAAAATGTACTATGAGATGTTATGATTGTGTTTATGCATATGATATGATCACAAGCCATGGTGTGAATGGGTGAGGGCAAATTTGGGGTGTTTACAGCTGCCCCTATTCAAACATGAGTTAGTTGTGCAGGATGTAAGCGAAGGCTTATCAGGCAAACAAGGTAACTTGTGGTTGAATATCAAAGACAATCCAAAATTTGCACTCACAGAATGAAGAAGAAAAGGGATATAGATTGTAAAGGAAAATAAAGTATATTGTAAAGTATGGGCGACGGAGGACGACCGTCGAGCAGAAGGCGACTGCTGGGTGAAGAGCAATGACGGGGACGGCCGACATGCTGGGAAAAGTGCGGGAAATAAAGCAATGACGGGGACGACCGACATGCTAGGGATAAAAAGAATTATGATGGGGACGGCCATCAAGATAAAGTTGTAAGATTCTCTGGGTATTGATGAAACATGACGGGGACGGCCATCAAGTTCATAAAGGTAAAGTAACCAACGATGGGGACGGCCATCGGGCTGAAAAGAAAAGGGACCACGACGGGGACGGCCATCGGGTTAAAGAATAAATGAAATAAACAGATGATGAGGTACGGTCATCAAAGGTGAAGGACGATCACCTAGCAGGGGACGGCTGCTCTGCTGGGGTTAAGATGAGGGACGGTCATCTAAGGTGGAGGACAACCACCTGGCAGGGTACGGCTGCCGAAAATATCGCGACATAGGACGAATGCCGGATAAAAGGGTCAACGATGGGGACGGCCATCGGACGAGCATGATGGAGGACGACCATCAAGAGGTGGAGGACGACCACCTAGCAGGGGACGGCTGCTCTCGAGGTTTGTCATGACATAGGACGAATGTCAGATAACCAAAATCAACAATGGGGACGGCCATTGGATAAAATGATGAAGGACGATCATCAAGAGGTGGAGGACGACCAACTAGCAGGGGGCGGCTGCTAAATATCAACGATGGGGACGGCCATCGGATGAGCATGATGGAGGACGACCATCAAGAGGTGGAGGACGACCACCTAGCAGGGTACGGCTGCTCTCAGGGTTTATCATGACACAGGACGAGTGTCAGATAAAAGGGAAAATTTTGTTTTGTTGGTGATCTGCTGGGGAATAGGTAAACACGGACGAGTGTTTATATCCAAAAAACAAAAGGTATAAGTGTTTTGACGTTAGTGTATAGATTAAAGATGCGGACGAGCATCCTTAAGACTACGAAACAGACGAGTATCGGGTAGAAACAAACTGACACGTGTTCTGGGACGATGATACGGACGAGTATCAACGGGTTAACAAAGAACACGGACGAGTGTTGAATCTGAGGGGACTCTTCTGGGGAATAGTAGACACAGACGAGCATCTATATTCAAGAAGACACAAGTGTTCGACACAGTGTATGGATTAAAGATACGGACGAGCATCCTTAAGACTATGATACGGATGAGTATCAGGTAGAAACAAACGCTTGACACATGTTCTGAGATGATGGTACGGACGAGTACCAACTGGTTAACAAAGAACACGGACCAATGTTGAATCTGTGGGGATATAAATGGTATATACAAGATACAGACGAGTATCTGTATAAGTGTAACATGAGTAGTGAGTATGAGTATTGTATAGATGAGTATTTTAACTGTTGGGGAGAGTGACACGGACGAGTGTCAAAAGGAGTATAGTATAAACAAGTATCTGATGTACAAAGTATTTATGTTACTGTGCTGGGGAGGGTGACACAGGCGAGTGTCAAAGAATTTGTATATAAGTTTTTTGTGAGTGCAAAGAGAATGTCTTGGTTTTCTGCTGGGGGTATGACACGGACGGGTGTCAGGAAGTATCTGTAACACGGGTGATCTTGTTCGTAAAGAGTGTTCAGGCGACTTTACTGGGGAATGATGACACGGACGGGTGTCAAAATGAGTATATACTGGTGTTTGGGAATGCGAGGCAACTGTTTTTGCTGGGGAATCTGGGGGATCATTCTGTATATTGTTGATGAACGGTTATTATTCACAAGTGTTCGATTCACAACATGGCTTATGATTATGCTATGTGTTTGATTTTTGCCGTAATGCTCCGTATTAGACGGAATGCTACGCTTTGTGGGTGAATATGATGCAAATGCCATGATTATGCAAAGACACCAATCCGGGATTCGGATCCCGTTGCTGTAAAGATTTTTGGCTGATCTGCTTGGAATGGACATCCCAGTTGGGGATGGAATCCTAGGTAGATCTGACGAGATGTATCTGCTTGGGGGATATAGGTCACTGATGGACATATCCTTGCAATGAGAAGACCCAGCTGGGGCACATTAGGGAACTCCCCACAATGGTCAATGATAGTAACATTCTCCATAGATCTAGCACACCAATGAATATCTGAATGAGAAAGTGACATAATCCTCTTGGACCACCTGAACCCTTGTTCATTCTTCATCATTGATCGAGGAAGGTGAGAAATAAACCACCTAGACAATAAATGTATGCAGCACATCAGAGTTCCTCGTGCCTTTGTAGTACGTGTATGAAGAGAGTATAAGATGTCTCCAAGTAATATAGACACTGGATTATGAGTCATAAATATGTTGATGGCGTGTACGTCTATGAACTGGTCTGGATTAGGGAACAACACTAAGCCATAGATCAATAGGGCTAAGATCTCCTCAAAAGCATCATAACTCATAGCCTTCAGGAACACTTGAGCTTTCTCCATCAATACCTTGGCAAGAATACCCTTAACTCCACTTCTTGTTTCTAGGACAATGTCTGATTTCTTCAAATGTATGGCTGCAGCAATAACATCATGTTTAGGCTCTTTTTCCAAGCCTGTGAAGGGTTTCTGATCCAGGATAGGTATACCCAGTAGTTTGGAGAACTCTTCCATTGTAGGAACCAGCTGATAATCGGGGAATGTGAAGCAATGATGTTTAGGATCAAAGAACTGAAACAGAACACTCATCATGTCTACATTGAACCCTGAAGTGACTAGATCTAGTAGGTGACCATGCCTCTCGATGAACTGGGAGTTTTCAGAAACTCGAGAAACCAATTCCTTAAGCTTAGGAGGTATTCCTACAAAGTTGATCCGGATAGTATTCCTACGAGCAGAAGCCATGACCTGCAACAAAGAACAAAGATAAATCCTTTGGTCCTTGAAATGGTTAGTGAAAATGCTATGCTTATGATGCATGATGATGTTATGATGTTATGCTCAATCACAAACATGTGGCACACACAAACAAGTCACACAATATCCCTAGGTTTGAAGGCTTGCATGAGGTTTAAAGGTAAGTACCCTCCCCTGAAGTTTAGATGGTTCACCCTGTCCTACAAAAGTAACCGGGTTCTAAGGGATCTCAATATCATTGATCCTTCCCAAGGGTGTTTGTTCAGTAGGAAACTTACTTGCCAACCAAAACCCTCCAAGTTTAGGATCTCAATGAGCGTAGCATCGAGTATCAACCAACTTCAGTCTTCACCAAAGCCGGTTATCTCACTACTTTCTAAAGGCCAAGATGGGATAACTAGGGTTCTAAAAGTCAGTTAGTGTATTGACAACATATGGCACCCTCATATTATCCTCAACTTGCTTAAGAAACATAAGCACCAACCAAGAAGTCACACTAACTATGGCCACCAGATCAACCATATCGGTATACGCCGTACAGTTTCCTTGGTCTATTGCCATTTACCTAAGGTACACTAGATCCGGGTTAGGATCTTCCACACATAAGAACCCAACAAGTAATATAAAGCAAACAAGGCAAACAATTTTAAAGTGATCTAATTCATAAGGGTACCCCTCTTTTATTAAATCCCCAGCAGAGTCGCCAGTTCTGTAACACGGTGGGAAAACTGACTTTAGTTAAATGTTGCGGATAGCAAGAGTCGCCACCGAATTTTATTTTATCTAAAAGGAAAGGACATAAAAGAACAGGAAAGACCTTAAAAAGCTTTTGAGTTTGGGGGGTAGGTTATACAAAGGGAAGGTGTTAGCACCCTTTATATCCATGGTTATCCATGGGCTCTTAGTTACTTAGCTCACTCAAAATTGTTTTGAGAAAGGTGTAGTGTGTGATTAAAAATTTTCTAAGTACTTTATAATGATCCTCGTATGGATGTATATAAAGACTTTATTTTGAAAATTTGTTTGAAATGTGAAGTGTAAAAAGTATTTTGAAAAGGTGAGCAAGTAATTAAGAGGAACCTACCCTATATCAAATCTTTACTGTTCTTATATGTTCTTTCAATGGTAAGACTAGCCCTATTATTAAGGAATAAGTAGTCATTATCTTGGATGTGAGAAGGTACATGTATAGGGACATCTGAATATAGGCAACTGTAAGGTGTCTTTAGCAATTTGTAGGGACTTATCATCTTTTATTCGAAGGGACAAGATCATTTATCGTAGGCAACCTCGAAGGGACTTAATATTTTAAACTGAAGGGACTTGATGATATTTATGAAGGGACTTTGCTTAAGACACCTTACTTGACCTTAGAGATAGGCAACATGAGAGGTAACCCTAGAAAGTGCAAGATGGCGATCAAAGATCGACTTACGTGTGTGAGTGTTTATGTTCAAATATTTATCTTATTTAATTAGTTATTCTAAATCAATTTTAATCACAAACATGTTATGCACACCCTAGGATTACTAACCATACACAGTTAATATATTTACAATAAAAATAAAGCAAGAATGTAAACCTAAACTATTACAAAGCTTTGGGGATAGTTACAATATAATCGAGAAATATAAATAATGATAAATAATGATAAATAAGCAATAATTTAAATGGTTAGTAATAATGAAATAATAATAATAATAAAAGGGGTTAGCAAAAATATAAAGAAAAATAACAATTTAAGAGAAAATATTATTTTTTAAGTTAAATAAATATTTAGAGAAATTTTTAGAAGAAAATAGAACAATTATGATAATAATAAACAAATACTAATTATTTACATAAAAAAAATGATTAATTATTTAATTATAGTTTAGAACAAAAATTAGTTAAGTTAAATGCTAAACTTAATAAAAATTAGGGTTAATAAAAAAATTAGGGTTTTGAAAAAATTAGGGTTTAAATTTTATTTAAGAAAAATTAGGGTTAGAAAAAAAATTAGGGTTTTACTTATTAATTTATAAAATAAATCAATTTATTTACAAAAAATATATATATTTAATAATATGAACATAAAATAAATATGGATGATTTGATTTTTTTGAGAAAATAACTTGAATTAAAAAAAAAAGTTTTTATGTAAAAGAAAATAATATATGCATTTATTTTATAAATTATTATTTAAATAATTAATTGAATTAAATAAATAAATAAATAAAAATAGTGAAAATAATGGAAAAAAACATACCTGGGGCTGGGATTCGAACCCAGGCCCTAGGCTTTACATTCACAAGACCAGCAACATCACCACCAGGCCAAGCATGCGTTGGTGTTAGCATCAGGAGTCTAATTTGTTTTATTGTTAATCTGCAAAAAATCCAGAAAAATAAAACAAAATAAAATGGCCTGGGGGTATTCGAACCCAGGACCATCAATATCACATACACGCACACAAACCAACTGAGCTATTACTGTGCATTCAACATACAACCAATAAACAAACATTATATTTTAAAATAACTTTTTGAATTGAACTTTGGCGCCATCTGAACTTCATCTTCCCCAATTTTCCTGCGAAAATTCCTGCGTTTTCTCTTACGAATTCATTTGCGGGTTCTTCCAAGTTTATGACCTGCGAATCTCAAACAGCAAGCAAATGGTACAATCTCATCAAATTGATTAGGTCAATGAAAACCTTAAGATTCATACAATCTATCCATGTTCTTTAAATTCATTTATATTTGGTTTCTTGGGAAACCCTAATTCGAAGCTTGGAACCTTAAAAATGGTGTTCTTACGGTTTGGCCATGAAACTCTAATTAAATTGTCCAGAAACGTTCCTGAGCTTATCACAAACACAAAACAATCATCAAACATAATTTATAATGCACAAACAATAGAAAATGAAAAATTCATAAAAGTGTAATAACATTGATTCGGTTTATGCTTATGGCAATGCTTTTGATGCTGTAAATGATCCAGAATCCTTCAATGATCACCTATAAACGTATTGCAACCTTTGAAACGCCTTGAAATTGTCTCTATCCAAGAATCCGAATGTGAGTTTTTTTTGGTGAATTTTTGATGTTTGATTCTTGTCTTAGAGTCTGCCAAATTTGTCCCTCAGCATTGTGATGTCTTCATGTGTATGTAGTGAGTGTAATTAGGTCAAAAAATCAAATCCCACTTGGGACTTTTGGATAACTTGAGATTGAAGAAAGATATGCTTCAAAATATTGAAAAAATTTGATATCTTCTTACTATTTTGGTTTATCTGATTTTTCATGATCTCAATCATCTTTAATTGACCTTTAAGAATTTCTAGAATGAAAATCATATCAAATATTGAAACTTTTATATTTTATTTTGATTTAAAATGATTTTTAATGTATAAAATCATAATAAATAAAATAAAATTAATAAAAATTTGAATAAATTACTTTTAATTCGTGCATGATGTCATGGTAGTGATTGGGTCATAAAAATGCATGCCCATTTGGAGAAATTTGGTTCTAAGGTCCCATTTGCTTCATAAACCTCTCAAAAATTTCCCAACTTTGAAAAGGCACAAATCCCTCAATTTTAAGGATATGAAGGTGTTATTAGACATTTTGGAAAGCTTAGAGAGTCCTCTAACCAACCTCTTTGGTTTCATGTCAATATACTTTACCATTCTCAAGTTATGCCTTTTGGAAGATGTTGACTTTTTGTTGACTTTTAAAATGACCTATAATGTCTTAGCTCATACCTTCCAAATGAAGCATTTTTGGGCTTGGCTTGTGAGACATAAAGTTGTAGAGAATTCAATTTCCTTTAAAATGAGCTTTGGATGGAAATTTTTGATGAAGCATGTGAAAGTTATGGCTGGTCAAAGTTCAGTTCACTTTTCCTATGAAAACCCTAATTTAGAAACTCCTGATTCTTGATGATCTGAAATCTCCTTGATGAATCATGATCAACCCTTGATAAAATGATGAATTTTACTTCATATACTTGATGTTGGTAAAAAATCATGAAGTTTGACTTTGGTTTGACCATAGTTGACCTCAGTTTGACTTTTTAACTACTTTGACTGATTTTTGCACATCTGATCATCTGACTGAGCAAACTTTTTGGGAAAGTCTTGAAACTCGACATAGGGATTCTTAAAGACATATAGGATTCTATTAAGCTCACTTGAAGCCTTGGAAGTCCATTTAGCCTGATGAAATCCAAAACCCTAGTTTAGGATGCATTGCTTAGGAGGATGCATTGTCTGAGGGAATTGTCAAACTTTCTGACTAATTGTGAACCTTGTGAACCTCTTGAGATACCTTGTGAATATTGTGAACCTCTTTGGACACCTTGGTATACAATGTCTTGTCTAGGTGAGGGCAAATTTTGGGGTGCAACACAAGGGACCTACATTGATAGATTTGCTGACTTTTCTTCTACCAGTTTTGCTGATGTGGATATAGCAGGCGAGAGAATCAAAAGCCTATTGAAGATGGGTAAGATTTCTGACAATGGTGCTAGCTCTAGCAATTCAAGGAAACCTTTTTCTAGACATAGAAGAACAGGAGAGACCAATGGAGTACATGTTAATAGAGGTAGACCCCGGTACTTGCAAAGATCAGTGGCCGCAGTCACCATTCCTGCTCCAGCACCTCAGCAACAGTATCCTCCACAGCAACAAATATCTTACAACAACAACAACCAGCATCAACGACCTTTCCAACAAAGGCCTTCTCAAGTTAACAGGGTGATCGATCCCATCCCGATGCCTTATGCAGCCTTACTCCCGCAACTATTGAAGCTTAACCTGACTGAACTAAGAACTTTGGCTCCACCAGATCCTCTGAATCTTCCAAGGAATTATGATGTCAACGCCAGATGTGCCTTTCACTCCAATGCACCTGGTCATTCAACAGAGAAGTGCAGGGCCCTACACATGAAAGTCCAAGACCTGATTGACTCCAAAGCTTTGAATTTTGCACCTCCACCAAATGTCACAAAGAATCCAATATCGAATCACGGTGGGCCGAGGATTAATGCTATTGAGGAGGACCAACCAATAATTCTGATTGATGACATTGCAAACATTCAAACACCACTGGCTGAGGTAAAAACTCAGTTGTTGAAGTGCCAAGTGTTTCCAGGTTGTGAGACCTATTGTGAAGCTTGCAAAGTCTCTATAGATGGTTGTGCAAACCCGAGGAATAGTATCAACGGTCTTGTCAGAGAAGGAATTCTACAGATCACATCAACGGTTCCATCTTCTACAACTGCAACAAAAATCCCTTCTACAAAACCAGCAAACATTATCCCAACAGAGTCTTCTACAACAACAGCAAACCACACCAGTGACGACATCTTAACAATTACCATTTACTATGATCCTGCAACGATCCATGTTCCAAATTCTTTCAACAACAACTTTCAACAACACTCTCCGCAACATCAACAACTTGCTACACCTGCACCATCTACAATCAGACCTCCTGTCACCATCTACTATGATCCACAGACCATCACCACTCCATCTTCTGCCGCAATTAGTCTGGTGACTATCACGGTGCCCGGACTAGTTCCTTATGATAACAATAGTGCTATGCCTTGGCATTATGGTTCGGATCTTTACTGTCGTGGAAAGAAGATCACTCTTGACTCCTCAGTACCTGTACCACAAGTTGACAATGTCAGGGGAGGCGGAAGCTTCACTCGAAGCGGACGTCTCTTCGCTTCACAGTTCCCTAGAGTTAATGCCGAAGCAGAAGCTGCTATTAAAGCAAAAGGCAAAAGTGTGGTTCCAGAAGAACCAACTGCAAAAGAGACTCAAAAGACACCCGTTGATAAGGATGTAGACGAGTTTAAGAGGATTATCAAAAGAAGTGACTACAAAGTGGTAGATCATCTCCATCAAAAACCCTCCAAGATCTCCATACTGTCTATGCTCATGTGTTCCGAGGCTCACCGGAATGCACTACTTAAAGTCTTGCACGCAACTTATGTGCCTGAGGAGATCACAGTCAATCAGCTAGAAATGGTGGTCGTAAATGTCAATACTAGTCATAGACTAGGTTTCACCGATGCTGACTTAACTACGGAGGGGCGTAATCACAACAAGGCTTTGCATATCACTTTGGAATGCAAAGGTGCCGTATTTTCTCATGTCCTTGTTGATACCAGATCATCACTCAATGTGCTGCCAAAGAAGGCCTTAGTCAAGCTGGAGTATGATGGTCTTGCACTCCGTCCGAGCAACCTGGTTGTCAGAGCTTTTGATGGTTCTAATAGATCGGTTCTCTGAGAGATTGAGCTGCCTGTAGTAATTGTCTCACAAGTTTTGAAAACTACCTTCTATGTGATGGACATACAGCCTGCCTACAGCTGTTTGTTGGGTCGACCATGGATTCACGCCGCCGGCGCAATAACGTCAACCCTTCACCAGAAGTTAAAATATGAGTGGGAAGGGCAGATTATCACCATTTGTGGAGAAGAGTACATCTTTGTCAGTCACTTGGCTACATACAAGTACATAGAGATGGATGGAGAGATCCATGAAACCATGAGTCAGGGTTTCGAAGCTTTGAACATTAACAAAGCTACAACTGAGGTGTTTGTTGCATCCCAAGAGGAAATGATTAGCACCTCAATTGCTTCCTACAAACAGGCTCGGAAGGTTGTGGAAGAAGGGAATGCCTAAGGCTGGGGCAAGCTGCTGAAGGTGGAAATGAAAGAAGACAAATTCGGTTTGGGTTACAGACCATCCCGACAAGTTCAAGAGGAGGCTGTTGGAGGGCCAAAGTTCATAAGTGGGGGAATGTTGACCCCTGATAATTTCAACACTCTGGAAGACGAGGCTGAGAGCGACTACAACCAGGAAAGCTGGATTCGTCCAAGAGTCCCGGGCCAACAAGTCCTCAACTGGTCTTCCCAGGAAATTATAAGGGTTACTGCTGCAGAGTAATTATTATTTCTTGTTTTAAGCATGCATCAAAGTCCTGCATCTTGCCCAAGATGTTTTGGACTCATTTTGTAATAGGGCCATATGTATTTTGTGCAAATTGAATAATAATGAACAATGGACATCTTTTTGCAAACAATCTTTTTCGCTCACTTTCTTTTCATTTTTGTTATCTTCGCACAAAACAATAAATGGCAATGTTTTTCTCAATAATAACTTCATTCACTTTCCTAAAATAAGATAAAATCAATCACTAAAATGAACCAAATCTCAACCCTTGCAGGGATAGTCCTCCAGATTGCACCGACAACGACACCGCTATGACCTTGTATGACTTCAACAATTTGATTAATCAAGCAGATGAAGGGGTTGAAGAAGACTATGATTTACCTGAAGAGTTAGCCAGGTTATTGAGACAAGAGGAAAAGGTGATTGCTCCTCATCAGGAGGAAGTTGAGACTACCAATCTTGGTATCGAGGAAGATGTGAAAGAGTGAAGATTGGAGCCCGTCTGCAAGCTCCGGTAAAAGAACAACTTATCAGTATGCTGCAAGAATATGTCGATGTCTTCGGTTGTTCCTACCAAGATATGTCGGGTTTGGATACATATATTGTCATGCCCAAGCTGCCATTGAAAGAGGATTGTCCGCCAGTTAAACAGAAGTTGCACCGTACTCGCCCAGACATGGCCATGAAAATCAAAGAAGAAGTAAAAAAGCAGTGGGACGCCGGTTTTCTTGCTGTAACTAGTTACCCGCCGTGGGTTGCTAACATTGTACTCGTACCTAAAAAGGATGGCAAGGTGCGTATGTGTGTCGATTACCCGGGATCTGAACAGAGCAAGCCCGAAAGATGACTTCCCATTACCTCACATTGATGTATTGGTAGACAACACATCTCAGTTCTCGGTATTTTCCTTCATGGACGGATTCTCTGGATACAATCAGATCAAGATGTCACCTGAACACATGGAGAAGAAAAACTTCATCACACCATGGGGAATGTTCTTCTACAAAGTAATGCCTTTTGGTTTGAATAACATTGGTGCAACATATCAACGGGATATGGTAACATTATTCCACTAGATGATCCATAACGAAATTGAGTGCTACGTGGATGACATGATTTCCAAGTCCCTCACAGAGGAAAAGCATTTGGTAAATCTATTGAAACTTTTCAAGCGTCTAAGGAAATATCAATTAGGTTAAACCCCAACAAGTGCATATTCAGGGTACGTTCTGGTAAGCTGTTAGGGTTTATTGTGAGCGGAAGAGGAATTAAGTTTGACCTCGACAAAGTTAAAGCAATTCAGGAAATGCCTGCACCTAAGACTGAGAAAGAAGTTCGAGGGTTCTTGGGTAGATTGAACTACATTTCAAGGTTCATATCTCACCTCACTGCATCCTGCGAGCCCTTGTTCAAACTGCTAAGAAAGGAACAAACAGTCAGGTGGAACGATGATTGTCAGAAAGCCTTTGACAAGATCAAGGAGTATCTGCAAGAACCTCGAATTCTCATGCCTCCAGTTGAAGGAAGACCTCTAATAATGTACCTGACGGTATTATATGAATTGATGGGGTGTGTGTTGGGCCAGCATGACGAGTCTGGTCGAAAAGAGTATGCAATATACTACCTAAGCAAAAAAGTGTACCGACTGTGAACAACGTTATTCACTGATTGAGAAAACTTGATGTGCTTTAGCGTGGGCTGCTCCTCGACTAAGACAATATATGTTGACTCATACTACCTTGTTGATCTCAAAGATGGACCTAGTCAAGTACATATTTGAGAAGCCAACACTTACCGGAAGGGTTGCAAGGTGGCAAATGATTCTGACAAAATATGATATTCAGTACACCTCTCAAAAAGCCATCAAAGGCAGTGTATTGTCTGACTATCTGGCTGGGCAACCCATTGATGATTACCAGCCTATGAGATTTGATTTCCCCGATGAAGACATCATGTTCTTAAAGTCAAAAGATTGCGAAGAGCTTATTGACACTGAAGGGCCTGATCCAGAAGAAGCATGGACTATGATGTTCGATGGGGCAGTTAATTGTAATGGTCGTGGAGTTGGTGCAGTGCTTATTTCACCCAAAGGAGTCCATATGCCTTTCTCAGAAAGGCTCACCTTTGCTTGCACTAACAACGAAGCAGAATACGAAGCTTGTATCATGGGTCTTGAAGAAGCCATTAACCTCAGGATCAAAACCTTGAATGTATTCGGAGATTCATCTTTGGTGATCAACCAAACTAATGGTAAGTGGTATACTCATCAAGAGCATCTGGTTCCCTACCGTGACTTAACGAGAAGATTGTTGACTTTCTTCACAATAGTCAAACTTGAATACATCCCTCGAGATAAGAATCAGTTTGCAGACGCCTTGGCTACCATTTCATCTATGATCAAAGTACAAACTGCCAACTATGTGCCTCGGATTTTAGTATCCAGACTGGACCGACCGACATATGTCTTCTTTGTAGACACTGATATTAACAACAAACCTTAGTTCCACGACATCAAATGCTTCTTGTAGACTCAGACATATGCACCTGGGGCATCGTCTAATGATAAGAAGACATTGAGAAGGCTAGCTGGCAGTTTCTTCCTCAATACTGATGGCTCCCTATACAAGCGAAACATCAACATGGTCTTGCTCAAATGTGTTGACAAGAAGGAAGCAGACCTACTGATGCACGAAGTACATGAAGGTTCTTTTGGTACACATGTCGGAGGACATGCAATGGAAAAGAAATTGCTAAGATCAGGTTACTACTAGATCACAATGGATGCAGACTGTTGTGCCTATGCCAGAGAGTGCCATAAATGCCAGATCTACGCAGAAAAAGTGCACGTGCCTCCCAATTCTTTGAATATAATGTCTTCACCCTGGCCCTTAGCCATGTGGGGCATTGATATGATTGGAAAGATCGAGCCAACTGCTTCAAATGGTCACATATTCATCCTGGTAGCCATTGATTATATCACCAAAAGGGTTGAAGCAACTTCGTATGCAAATGTCACCAGACAAGTGGTAGCCCGATTTCTGAAAAGGGATATCATTTGTCGATATGGAGTTCTCGAGCGAATCATTACTGATAATGGTTCAAACCTTAACAACAAGATGATAGTAGAACTATGCCGGGATTTCAAGATCCAACACCACAACTCTTCTCCGTACAGGCCAAAGATGAATGACGCTGTTGAGGCGGTTAACAAGAACATTAAGAAGATTGTGCAAAAGATGGTAGTCACATACAAAGACTGGCATGAAATGTTACTATTCGCCTTGAATGGGTACCGAACTTCCATCATAACATCTACCGGGGCAACATCTTATCAGCTTATGTATGGCATGGAAGCAATCCTACCTGTTGAAGTTGAATTACCCTCCCTGCGGGTAATGAAGGATGTAAAACTGGACGAAGCAGAATAAGTCTGATCTCGTTATAACCAACTGAGCCTGATTGAAGAAAAGAGATTAGCAGCTATATGTCATGGTCAGTTATATCAGAAGTAGGTGAAGAAAGCCTTCGATCAATAAGTCAGACCTCAAGTATATCAAGTGGGAGAGCTTGTATTGAAAAGACTCCTTCCTCATCATACAAACCACATGGGTGTAAACACCCCAAATTTTCCCTCACTTCTTCTCACACCGTGGCTTGTGATCTTTCATTTTTGTTTTAGTATAAGCATACCATCTCATATTGGATATTTGTTTCACTGCATAGTTCCATTTTCATCTGCATCTAGGGTTTGTGATCTGAGCAATCCAAGAATCAATCTGAGCCATCCCAATGGTTTTTAAGCTTTCAAATAGGGTCCATGTGTGTTCCATCATCATAATATTCTCCCAAAAGTTCATAAAAGTCAAGAGATCACAAAGAATGGCAAAGGCATAGAGGTAGAGCTAGGGTTTTCCTACACAGATGACCAAAATTAGGGTTTTAGTTTCAGAGGCCTTAACCCCAAATGTTTTGGTCATTCTTGTTTCTAATGGTGTTAATATTTTATAAGAATCATGTGTACCAAGTTTTATGAAGAAATTCATTGTGGAAGTCATCTGATCATTGGGTAACTTCTTGAGCAAGTAAAGTCAAAATCAGGGCATCTGAGGCCCCCAACAAGGGTACCAAAGGGTCATCATCATCATTTTGAGTCTCTATGATCTTTATTTGATCTTAGAAGTGGTTGGAAGTTCACAAAGTTGAAAAATTTTGAGCCAAATACAAACTTTCCATTTTTGGAAATGACTTGTAATGGAAACTTTCCATTTTAGGAAAGATTTTCAACCTCCTCTTTCATGACCAAAAATGCTTCAAATGAAAAATTCTTGGGCATGAAAGTTGTAGATTAGGTCTTTCCCTTTTCAAAAAGTACTAGAACATGTCTTGATTCATCCTAGAACTCAAGATATGGCCTTTCAAAGTTGGCAAAAATCCTATAATTTTCAAGTTCATGCCAAAGAGGATTTTTTGCAAATTCAAGTTCCAAGCCATTCCATGATCTCTAATTGATTGCTAGACATCATAAAAACATAGTGCAATGCATTTGAACCAAAATTGTTCCTTGAATTGCAAGTTTCCACAAGACATTTTCATGAAATTCTCAAAGAGGGAAAAGTTGCAAAACCTCTTGAAACCTTCCCTCCACTTGTGCCAGCTGCTTAAAACCAATCCTATGGGCCTCCTTGATGCTTGTTGAGGCCAGACACCCCTTTAAGTAGCTCCTGCCATGGCCCATGCTTGAAGTACAAAGTTGTTGACTTTTTTGCAACTTGCCCATACCAATCAAACCATGCCACTAACCACTCTCTGACCAATCAAGACATTACATACAAACATTATGGAGCTCATTTGACACAAGAAGCAAGCCTAAAACCTCCAAGAACTCAGCATTCACAAAAATCCCAAAAAGCTTCCCTTCTTCGATTCTCAAAAACCAGCCATCAAACTTCAAAACAAACTTCACCAATCATCTTCAAATCACTCATAGAACACAAAGCAACCCTTGAATTGGCCTGAAAGCACACAAAACTAAAACACGATTTCTGGTGCAGCAGAATTGAATCTCCAAACCAACCATCACAAACTTCATTCAAGCATTCTAGAAGCTTCAGAGGACCCATTGGAGTGATTTTGTATCAAGGAAGGGTCCAGAAAGCTCAGATTGAAGAAGCTTCATCTCAGGTAGCTCCTTAGAACTTTTTTCCAGAAGCTTTATTTCATGTTCTTGAAATGTTCCCCATGCTCTACTGATCACACTACACTTGTTGGTTTTGAAAATGATGAAGAAACAAGCATGAACCGTATCTCTGAAACTTTGACCTAAATTTTATTCTTCTTCGATTCTCTTTGTATATGCATGATTAATTGTTTTTGTTGCTGGATTTGAGTTTGTTGATGTTTAAAGATTAATTCTGGAGTTATTGGTGAGTTTTTAGGGAGGTTTGAGTGAACTCAAGGGAGGGGGTGCCGGAGAAGATGACCGGAGCTAGCTCCGGTCACCTGAAAATAATTAGGGTTCCTAATTAGGGTTTAGTTCCCGGTTTGAATGTGAGCCGTCAGATGGTGATTAGTGCGTAATTAGAGGGCCAAGATTTGTCCACTTAATTTTAATTAGATTAATTAATTAGGTTTAATGGTTAATTAGTCAGATTTGATCCAGGCCTTTGATTCACGCGCCAGTCAACTCCCTTCTTTTTTTATTTGAATCTTGACCCTTGGATGCGTTTACTTTTCATTTAAATCATTTTATTTTCATTTTTTATTCATTTCTTTTGCATATTTTATTTAAAATAGTTAAAAACATCACAAAAATATGATCTTTTGCATTTATGATCCAAATATTTTCTTAACCCAAAAATGATTTTTATTTTATTTGTTGCATTTAAAACGTATTTATAAAATATTTAAATGTTATTTTTAATTAATTAAAGGATTTTAATTAATTAAAAATACATTTAGGTTTCTAAAAATCACCAAAAAATTCATGAACCATTCCAATACATTTAGAAACATTTTCAAACTCATCATACAAATTTAGTTTTAGGTTTGATCATAATTTCACAATTTTCTTTGAATTAGGGTTCTTAAAAATCACATTTTCTAACCCTAACTTGAAAAATACATTTCTGCCTAACCATGATGAGTTTGAACTTGATTCTTTTTGCATTGTTTCACATATTTCATGTAGTTTCTAGGTTATTTTTCATATGAATTTATCTTGCATTTTCAATTTGATTTTCTTTTTCCTTTAAGAATCACCCAAAAACCCTAACAAACTTAGAAAATCCATATCTTTCAATAGGATTAGCTTCTGACCTTCTCCTTTGGGGTTTGATCTTGTATAGGTTTAGGGTTTAATTGAGTTTGATTTCAATTTTTTATCATGTTGTATGCTTCTGTTTTGGTCATTTGCATCTCATACATTCATGAAACCCTAATTTCTCATGTTCATTTGCATTCATCTTTGCATATCATCATCGTGTGAACTTTCCATGACATTTCAAACATTCATATGACATCTTAGACATATTAAGACATGCTTGAACATTTCTTGATCATTTCTTCATTCATTTGCTATGCTTTGCATTCATTACATTCCATGAACATTCATGTGTTTTCATGCTTCTAAACATGCTTCTTTTGCATTCCATCTCTTGTATGATTGTAAACACCCCAAATTTGCCCTCAATAATTTCACATCATGGCTTGTGATCCTTCATATTTGCATTAGTTTAAGCATATCATCATATTGCATTTTGTTTCACTGCATTAGTTCAAGTTCATCTGCACATAAGGTTTGTGATCTGAGCAATCCAGGATCCATCTGAGCCACTCCAAAGGTATTAAATCCTTCCAAGAGGGTCCATGTATGTTCAATCATCATTTTATATCTCTAAAAGATCAAGGAAGTCAAAGAATCACAAGAACTGGCAAAGCATGGAAGCAGAGCTAGGGTTTCACTACACAGATGACCTGAAATTAGGGTTTTGGTTTCAGAGGCCTTAACTCCAATTTTTTTGGTCATTATTGTTTCTTTTGGTCTCAATATGTTATAAGGATCATGTGTACCAAGTTTGATGAAGAAATTCATTGTGGAAGTCATATGTTCACTGGGTAACTTCTTGTGCAAGTCAGAGCAAAATCAGGGCATCTGAGGCCCCCACCCATGGGACCAAAGTGGATTTTTAATCAAATTGAAGTTATATGATCTTTATTTGATCATTGAAGTGCTTGGAAGTTCACAAAATTGAAGAAAAGTGAGCTAAACCAAAAGTTGCCAAAAATGGAAATGACTTGTAATGTAAACTTTCCATTTTGGGAAAGTTTTTCAACCTCTTCTTTCTCAACCAAAAATGCTTCAAATGAAAAATTGTTGGTCATGAAAGTTGTATATTGGATCATTCCATTTTCAAAAAGTACAAGAACAAGTTCTAATTCATTATGGAACTCAAGTTATGGCCTTTCAAAGTTGGCAAAAATCCTATAATTTTCAAGAATACACCAAAGAGAATTTTTTGCAAAACCACTTGCCAAGCCATTTTGTGACTTCTAATACACTTCTAAGCATCATACCAACATAGTGCATTGTATTAAAGTCAGAATTGGCCCAAGAATCATCTCATTTCATGCCTTGAACATCAAGAATTTCAAAAGGGGCCAAACTTCATGAAAATTGCAAAATGACACAAGACCTTTCACAAACTTGCTGAATCACCACAAAATGCATTCCATGGCTCTCCTTGATCTCTTCTAAACCAAGACAAGCCAAAAAGCCAGCTGCACAAGACCCCATACCCCAAGTACAAGTTTTGTTGACTTTGTGCAAAAGAGCCCATACCAATCACCATAGGCCACAACCACTTCTCTGACCTATCAAGACATGTTATATGGATCAAACACAAGCCATAACACAACATAAGCAAGCCAGAATCCTCAGAATCCTCAAGCTCTCAAAAATCACCCCATTTGAAAAATCCTTCGAAACACACAACATAGTCACTCAAACTCCAAACTTTTTTCATCAATCAACTCAGCTTCATCAAAGGACCATTTCCCACCCTTCATTGCAACCAAAAACACCCCATAACCAAAACATGATTTATGGCTAGCAAGAGTTCAAGCTCTCATTTCAGCCATTATAAACTTCCTCCAAGCATCAAAGCTTCATCAGGAGGATCATTGGAGTCGTTTTGAACCAAAGAGGAGGCCAAACAACTCAGTTTGAGAAAGCTTCACTTCAGGTAACCTCAAGAATTTTTTTTCCAGAAATGATATTTTAGGTTATAGAAATGTTTTGTATGCTTTGCTGATCATCATGATCTATTTAGTTTTGAAAATGATCAAGTATTAAGCATGTATGAAGCTTCTGAAATTTTTGCGTGTTTTCCGTTTGCCTTTGATTCTTGATCTTGAGTGAAAATAAATGATTTTGGTTGCTGGATTCTTGTTTAGAGTTGTCTAATGGTTGTTTATGGAGATTTTGGTGAGGTTTCATTGCGTATTGAGAGAGATAGCTAGAGTGAGTTGCCGGAGAAGATGACCGGAACACTGTTCCGGTCACCTGAAAGAGATTAGGGCTAATCTCATTAATTAGCTAAGTTTAAATGCTGACCCTTAGATCTTCGGTTTGCCGCACGCGTGAATGGCCCAGATGGCTTCATTAAAACCATAAACATATTTAATTAGTTTAATTAAATTAATTTTCCCAGAGACAATCCCAGCCGTCCAATAGCGCGCCATTCAACTAGCCCCTCCCCAGTTCAAATCATGTCCACTGGATCCTTTGACTTTTATTTTATTTCATTTTATTGCATTTGTTTTGCATAATTTATTTAAAATACATAGAAAATTCGAAAAATATTTTCCTTCTTCATTTTTAATTCAAATATTTTTCTTCACCCAAAAACATTTTTATTTTTATTTTTTGCATTAAAAAAACCATTTAAAAATATTTAAATGTTTATTTTAATTAATTAATTAAAATACCATTTAGGTTTCTGAAAATTCCAAAAAAATTCACATTGCATCTTAGGACATTTAGAAACATTGTCAAACCATTCATACAAATTTCTTTTTGGTTTTGAACACTCTTTGACATTTTTCTTGAATTTAGGGTTCATAAAAATCCTATTTTTGAACCCTAACTTCAAGAATTCTTTTCTGCCTAACCATGAATGGTATGACATTGATTCTTTTTGAATTGATCTTCATATAGCATGTAGTGTCTAGCATATTTTTGTCACAAATTTATCTTGCATTTTTGATTTGATTTGCATTTTCCCTGTTAAGGTACCTTAAAACCCTAGATAACTTAGAAAATTCACAACTTTCTTTAGGTTAAGAGTTAGAACTTCTCCTTTGGGGTGTGATATCATATGGGGTTAGGGTTCCTTTGAGTTCATTTGCATTTTTTTATCTTATGTTTTGCTTCTGTTTTTGACTTTTGCATCTCATGTTGTCATAAAACCCTAATTTCTCATGTTCATTTGCATATATCTTGCATATGCTTCCATACTTGAACTTGCCATGACATTTATTGCATTCACATGACATCTTAGACATCTTAGGACACATTAGAATCATGCTTAATCATTTCTTCATTCATTTTCCATGATATGTATTCATTTCATTCCATGAACTTTCATGTGTTTTCATACTTCAAAGCATGCTTCCTTTGCATTCCATCTCTTGTATGATCATTCATAGCACTTGACATGCCTTTGAATCATCTCATAGCATCATTTGCATCATGTTTATGCTTCTGGTCTTGGTTTGCATCTTTGCATTTGTTTCATTTTCATTTCCTTTCCTTTCTTTATGCTAACCATTTCAGGTGGTAAGTAACTTGAGAAGTGAATTTGCCTTCACTTCTCATTTCTCTTCTCATTCTTCTTATGCATCCTTGCTGCATTTTCATTTGCCTTAGAGTGAGCTTGCTCATTCATGTTCATCATTCACTTTCTTTCTTCAAGTAACTTATCTTCTTCAATTAAGTAAGTTAACTTGTTTCTTCTGCTTCTCCTCCTTTCATCTGCTTCTTCCATTGGTGGCTTCTCTGAAGATCTCTTGCAAGCCTTACAAACCATAGGAACACCTAAGCATGACAATAATTAGGGTTTTGATTAGTCCCCCTTTAGTTTTTACCTTTGTGTCTTCTTTGTATCTCTCTTCTCATCTCATAATCAGAGACTAAACCTTTAAGGTTTTAAGACTTTGTGATTAGGGTTATGCCTGCATCCTTCTCTTAGGATAGAGTGTATAACTTTAATCCTAAGTGTTAAACCCTTAATTTGTTTAAACCTCTTAATCAATCCATCTTAATAATCACTAAGACAATAGCTTGTAACTAGGGCCTTGCATTAGGGTTCTAATTCTTCCTTAATTGGTTAAGAAGGACTAACCCTAATGTTAATGGACAAGTCCCCCTCAAGTTGTCTTACAAACCATAAAATTCACTTCTTAATCTTACCATCAATTAAAATCCACTTTAATAAAGGTTTGATTTGTCATGAGGTTAATCCCTAATCATGGATTAAGTTGAGGTATCTTCCTCAGCTTAAGTGTTCTCATCTATTATCCTTCTATTAGGATGGTGTAATGGGTCCATTAAATCCTTGATTATGGCTTAAACTCATTACTTAACACTAAATAAAAACACCAAAAAACATCTAAATAATCACAAGTAGGTTAATGATCTTAATCCTACATCATCATGGTAATTAAGTGTGGGGTGCTTATCTCATACTTAAGGTATTCTCATTATCCCTAATCAAAGGGAGGATATGATGAGTTTACTAATCCTTGGTTTAGGCTTAAGCTCATTAACTTATGACAAACACAAAAAGCAATAAAAGATTGAAAACAACAAAAACAAACAATAATCGTCTCCTTCGGGATTCTTTCCTCATCATCTTCACTCACAAACGAGAACTCGCTTCTTCCGTCTAATGCAAGACAGTTAGCACCTGAGCCAGACAGGTCATACACTTGAGCATAGACAAGTAAGCAGTTCATCAGTCAATTTATCTTTCAGTCTCTTTGAGTCGAACTACGGTGTTCTGACTTCCTCATTGCATGAGAGGATACGTAGGCATAACTTAACTGTTATCGAACAAAAGTCTCTGTGTCTTCCCCCTCTTTCAGCATTCTCCTTTAAGCCTCAGTCCTGAGCATTTCACTTCTCTTTTGCACTGACACCTGTACATTCTTTTCCAGTGTTTTCACACAGATATCACATACACCTACCCCTTTATACACAAACTTTTGAGCATGGATCCCGTCGAGTACGACGGACAATCTGGGTGCTAATACCTTCCCAGGTTGTAACTAACCCCCTTTCTCAGTTTCTCTGGTTCGCAACCGTCTTATCCATATCTTTCCAGGTTTATGCAGCATTACCTTTCCTTCGGGATAAAAATGCCTAGCTGGCGACTCTTTTCAGTTCATTTCATTTCTCTTTCGCCGACCGTTCACGTCTGTACCCTACCTGACCCTGTGTCTCTTAGCGGGAGCGACAATGATCACACATAAGCATTGCACATGACTTTGCATCATCTCACACGCCTCTTACATTGCACATTCACTTCTGACTTTGGTCTTCACCTCTCATTTCTTTTTATTTCCTTTTACTTTATGTCTTATGCATTCATACTAACATTTTCAAGAACTTTTGGTAAGTTATTTGGGAGGTGAATTTGCCTTCACTTCCCATCTTTTCTTTCCTTTTCATATGCATATTTACATGTATTTGAAGTGAATCTAATTCACTTATGTTCCATCCTTCTTACTTTCTTTCTTTCAAGTTACTTATCTTCTACAGGAAGTAAGTAACTTGTTCTTCTTTCTCCTTCTCTTTTCATCTGCTTCTTCCATTGGTGGCCTTGAAGATCCTTTTCTTTTAAGCCTAACAAACCATAGGATACCCAAGCATGATAACTTTTAGGGTTGTGTATAGTCCCCCTAGTCTTTTACCTTTGAGTCTCCTTGAGTCTCTCTTCTCATCTCAATAATCAAAGACTAAACTCTTAAAGCTTTAGGACTTTGAATTAGGGTTATGCCTGCATCCTTCTCTTAGGATGGAGTGTATGACCTTAATACTTAGTGTTAAATCTTTAATTTATTTACACCTCTTAATCAAAACACCTTAATAATCACTAAGACTTAACACTAAACAAAAACCCAAAAACATCTAATTAATCACAAGTAGGTTAATGATCTTAATCCGACATCATCATGGTAATTAAGTTGAGATGCTTATCTCATACTTAAGTAGGCTCATTATCCCTAATCAGGGAGGATATAATGAGTTTACAAACCCTTGGTTTAGGCTTAAGCTCATTAACTTATGCAAAACACCAAAAACAATAACAAGACTGAAAATACAAAAACAAACACTAATAGTCTCCTTCGGGATTCTTTTCTCATCATACTCATTCATAAACGAGAACTTGCTTCTTCCGTCTAATGCAAGACAGTTAGCACTCGAGCCAGACGAGTCATACACTTGGGCATAGACAAGCAAGTAGTTCACAGTCAATTTATCTTTCAGTCTCTTTGAGTCTAACTACGGTGTTCTGACTTCCTCATTGCACGAGAGGATACGTAGGCATAACTTAACAGTTATCGAATAAAAGTCTCAGTGACTCCCCCCCTCTTTCAGCATAATTTTTCTAAGCCTCAGTTCCTGAGCAATTCACCTTTTTGCACTGACACCTGTACATTCATTCCTTAGCTTTTGCACATAGATAGCATATACACTCACCCCTTTTAAACACAATCTTATAAGCGTGGATCCCGTCGAGTACGACGGACAATATGGGTGCTAATACCTTCCCAGGTTGTAACCAACCCCCTTTCTCAGTTTCTCTAGTTCACAACCATCTTATCCATATCTTTCCAGGTTTATGCAGCATTACCTTTCCTTCGGGATAAAAATACCTAGCTGGCGACTCTATTCATTTCATTTTTATTTTCTCATTCGCTGACCGTTCGCGTCTGCACCTTGGGACCTAGTTTCTTTTTAGGGGAGCGACAACTTGGAGACTCTGCTTGGGATGTATTCTTGCAACCGGGGTTTCTGGTTCTTTTTGTGGGTTTCTCCTAGCGCTTGTTTGATTTGTGTTTATGGGGGTGTTATGTGCTATATGTGCTTTTTGTTTATGGCTTTATTTATTGCTTTTTGTACAACTTTATTTATTGCTTCATTTACTATTTTATTGCATTCCATATTACTGTCATCATATCATTGTGGTGGATCTGTTGTTTACCTTGGTGGGAGGGATACTCAGTGAGTAAGGTTCCATACCGGGAGCCTGAGTGGCACATAGGATAGAGTGGCTTCATATTCTTTCCTATTCCATTTCGGTTTGGTGCAGGAATATGAAACACGGTTCAGACATGGGTTTCTTCTTGAGAACTATGTGCTATAGATTTCCTGTAGTACTAGGGCTATCTGGGAAGCCTACTAACTCTTGATGACCTTCAACATCTGAGATGAATTAGAGGAGGATTATTTATGATTAATGTAAACACTGTACCTCCGGGTTAGAAGTGTTTACACTTCTCATAATTGATCCAAATCTGAGGATCTTTGTTCTAGAACAATACCTGTGAGGGGGTTGGGATGTTTACAGGTTTGCAGGAACCCTTGACCACATCATACCTTGTTACTAATGTTGTTAGGGTTACACTACTTTGGAATGATCTTATGAAACCCTGGACTTGTGACTTTTTATTTGAGCCGCCATCTGGTTACTGGTTCTCTAAGCCTTCATCTGGACTTATGAACACACATGGACCTTATCAAGGCAGATAACAAATCCAGCACTTGATCACAAACCCTTGCATATCATTCTGCATACATCATTTTGCATCATTTTAACATCTGTCTATTTTTTTTACAGGGTATCCACATTATCTTTGGTTTGGTTTTGACTGTTCATCTGCATCAGCCATCTTCATCAGCTATCTTCATCAGTGATTCTCTTCAGCACCTTCATCAGTTGTCTTCATCAGTATTTCTCCTCAATCATCTTCATCAGCATCCATTATCAGTATGGACCCATCCAGGAAGAGCAAAATCACTTATCATTTCTTTGAGCCCTCTCTAGCAGGCATCAGGCAGATCCAGACACTCATCACTCCTAATCATGTCCCTTTATTCAGGGAACATTATGGTGGTATTATGGACATGATCATGGACTTGGATGAATCACAGAGGAATATGATCCACACCTGCCTTCAGTTCTATGACCCTCCTCTCAGATGCTTTACTTTCCCAGACTTTCAGTTAGGTCCTTTGCTAGAAGAATTTTTCATGTTGTTGGGTGTCCCCATCAAGAGGGGGATTCCTTTCAACCCTGAGATGACTACTCCTAGGAATGAGGATATATCTAAGGCTCTGCATTTGGAAACCACCATCATTGATCAAAATATGACCACCAAGGCTGGGATCCCAGACCTCCATTTGGACTTCTTGATCACTCAGGCCACCATTCATGCTGCAGTTGGGAAATGGGACACTGTTTGTGCTCTCCTGGACCTTAGAATATATGGTATCATCTTGTTTGAAAACGAGCATAAGTTTGTAAGCAAGAGTGCTATCCATCTCTTCTTGTTGAAGAATCCAGTTCCTACCTTGCTTGGGGATTTCTATTACTCAGTGCATCAAAGGAATGAGAAACAGAGGGGAAGATTAGTCAGATGTTGCGCACCTCTCTTCTATTGTTGGTTACTGAGGCACTTGCCAAAGACAGAAACTTTCTTGAATCCTCATCAGTCAAGAAATTGGGCTAATAGAATGATTGCTCTTACTACAGAATACATCAGGTGGTGCACTCAGAGCACCAAGGGCAGGGACATAATTACAAGCTGTAGGCACTATCCCAATGTACCTCTTATTGGAGTGAAGGGTTGCATCAACTACAATCCTTTGTTGTTCAAAAGACAACTAGGGTATGACTTAGTACATCCACCAAGAGAGCAAGACTTATCAGAAACCCTTTACTGTGACATTCAGAATAATCATGCTATCATCTGACAAGCATCCTAAGCTTGGGATAATATTCAGACAAAAGGGACTGCCATTCTTGGCAAGTGCAACAACATAGCTTCAACTTAGTATATTGATTGGTCGCATATCAGAGGGCAGATCACCCGCATGCCATTCACCCTGGAGGATGTGCCTGGACTATCAGCAGTAGAGCCTGTAGCTACAGTCAGTTTAGAGGAGTTTGAGAAGTTGAAGGAAAGGAATACTCAGCTTTCTGAAGCTCTAAAGAAGACCCTATGGGAGAGGAATGATAGTCGTCTGGGCAATTAAAGGTTAGAGAAGCTCCGGATTGAGCATATGACCAAGATTGAGAAGACAGATGATTACATCAGAAGGGCCCGAGCAGGGGAGTTGGTATTGAAGAATGCTTGCAAAGAAGCTAAAATTCAGAAATCCAGAGCTGAGCACTACTTGGAAGAGAGTCAGGCTAGATGGATCAGAATTACTGAAGCTCGTTCACAGGAAGATTAGAGGACACAGACTAGGATAGAGCAACTAGAAGCTAATGAGAAGAAGAGTCAGGAAGCCTTGTTAGCAGCATAGAAGGAAATCTCCGAGTTGAAACTCCGGGTGGGGTTGAAGAGATTCAAAGACCAAGACAAGTATAAGAAGTTGACAAATGTTATTGCCACCGGGAACCTTCTTATCAGGACCATCACAGAGCATCCAGTTGGACCAGTGACTGATGCTCTCCTGAAGGAAGTCAAAGAGGATGACTTTGGGCTGGATGTCGGATTTCTTTGTATTTGTACTTCTTTTTGTTTTTACTTTTGTTGATTTTGTTGTATTTTGACCCATCATGGGAACTTGTTGTAATCATGAACTATGTATCTTTACATTTTTGTAATATATGGTTTGGGTGTTATCCTTTGGGCTTCATTTCTCTTCAACATCATCATTCCTCGAGGTCTGGAAGGTCAAAACCAAAGAATCAAACCGGATAGCCTTAGAAGACAAATAGACATACTGCATTGCATACTAACCTCATTCTTTGTTTTTGTTTTCTCACTTTGTTGTGGTCTCAGGAAACATTGCTCGTAGGAGAGTCTTCCCCATCAACAAAGTTGACCGGTATCCTACAAGAAACAACCTTCCAAGCTTACAGATGGATCAGGTTCAACAAGATTTGATTGACGTGAGAACTCAGATGGCTAATGAAAGAACCGAAATGAGGGCTCAGATGAACCAGTTCATGGCAATAATGACTGGGTTGACCCAAAGCAAATAAAGATTAAGAGAGTTGGTCGAGCGGCAAACTCCTGAAGAAAATGACCCAGGTACAGGGGGTACCAGCAACAATGATCATGTACAGCCACGTACCGACCCCCCGGAGTTTGGGCCTCATCTCAACCCTGAAGTTAATGCTATCCGGAATACCCAAGGTAACACCGGAAGGCGTGCCTTTCAAGAGGACCCTCAAGAGGAACATTTCACTGTAGTTGGAGTTGGAGATGAAATCTATGATCGTCGTCTGGACGAGATAGCATAAAAGCTGAGATCTCTGGAGTCCCAAAACTCCTTAGGATTTGATGTTATGGATATGGGGCTAGTGGAGGGAGTAAGAATTCCTCACAAATTCAAACCTCTCTGCTTTGAAAGATATAATGGAACATCTTGCACTCGCACCCATCTTCAATCCTCTTTGGGAAGATTGAAGGCTTACACTATGGATGAAAAGCTGTGGATGTTCTATTTTGAGGATAGTCTGACCGGGGCATCCCGAGAATGGTACTCTCATCTGACCAGGGACACAATCAGAAATTGGAAGGATTTGGTCGAGGCTTTCATATGCCAATATCAATATAATTTAGACATGGCTCCTAACAGAACTCTCCTAATGGGTATGTCACAATCCTCTAGAGAAAGCTTCAGAGAGTATGCTCAGAGATGGAGGCAATTAGCTGCTGCTGTTCAACCTCCAATGTCGAAAAGAGAAATGGCTGATATGTTTATGAACACCCTACAGGGGGCATACATTGATAGGCTGGCTGCTTTATCTTCCACTAGCTTTGCTGACGTAGTCATAGTAGGAGAGAAAATTGAAAGTTTGTTAAAAATGGGTAAGATTTCTGATAACGGCGCCAGCTCTAGTAGCACAAGGAAACCTTTTGCAGGGCCTCGCAGGTCGGGTGAAACTAATTCCGTACACATAGGAAGAGGAAGGCCCCAATATATGCCGAGATCAATAGCCACTGTCACAATTCCCACTCCATCACCTCAACAACAATAAACCCCGCAACCACAACATTTCCCTCAACAACAACATTTTCCTCAGCAAAGGTCTTATAACAACAACAACAACCAACAACAACGTCCTTTCCAGCAAAGGCCATCTCAAGTCAACAGCGTCATCGATCCTATCCCGATGCCATATGCCACTTTGCTACCACAACTTTTGAAACTCAATCTTGTTGAATTAAGGACTCTGGCTCCACCAGATCCTCATAACCTTCCAAGGAATTACGACGTCAACGCCATATGTGCCTTCCATTCCAATGCACCTGGCCATACAATGGAAAAGTGCAGAGCCTTGCACATGAAGGTCCAGGATCTAGTTGATTCAAAGGATTTAAATTTTGCACCTCCTCCTAATGTCACAAAGAATCCTATGCCTAGCCACGGTGGGCCCAGGATAAATGCAATTGAGGAGGATCAACCAGTGAACTTAATTGAAGATATTGCGAGTATTCAAACACCTTTGGCAGAGGTTAAAGCCCAGCTTTTGAAATGCCAGGTGTTCCCAGGTTGTGATGCCTGCTGTGAATCTTGCAAAGTTTCCGCCAATGGTTGTGCAATTTTAAAAAGTGGCATCAATGACCTTATCAGAGTAGGTATCTTGCAGATAACATCAACGGTTTCTACAACATCAACAATTCCTCCTACAGTACCAACAAGCACCCCTCTTACAACTTCAAGAACAATTGTTCCGACAGACTCCGCTACAAAGTCAACAATCATCTCTTCTACTACTTCAACGGACATTAGTTCAACTGCATCCGCATCTACAACAACAACAACCATTAATAATGACATCTCCACAGTCACCATATATTACGACCCGTCAATGGTCCCCGATTCCAAGAATTTTCAGCAACAATCTCAACAACAACCCAACTTTAGTCTTTCACCACCACCATCAGTCAGAAGTCTTGTTACCATATATTACGATCCACAGACAATAACAGTTCCTACTTCCGCCGCAGTTAGTCCAGTCACCATCACGATACCTGGACCCATTCTGTATGAAAAAGATAATGTTGTGCCATGGCACTATGGTTCAGATCTCTACTGCAACAGGAAGAGAGTCGCTCTTGATTCTTCAACTTATACACCACAAGTCGATAATGTCGGGGAGGCGGAGGCTTCACTCGAAGCGGACGTCTCTTCGCGTCACAAGTTCCGAGAGTTAATGCTGAGGCAGAGGCTGCTGCCAAGGCTAAAGGCAAAAATGTGGTGCCTGAAGAACCAGTTTCAAAAGAAGCTCAAAAGACGTACTTTGATCAAGACGTGGACAAATTTATGAGGATAATCAAGAGAAACGATTATAAGGTTGTGGATCAGCTCCACCAGACTCCTTCTAAGATCTCCATCCTATCATTGCTATTGTGTTCCGGAGCTCATCAAGATGCATTACTTAAAGTCCTGCACGCAACCTACGTGCCTGAGGAGATCACAATGAATCAGCTAGAGACAATGGTTTCTAATGTTAATACTAGTCATAAACTAGGCTTCACTAATGCTGATTTGACTACAGAAGGTCGTCATCATAATAAAGCTTTACACATCACTCTAGAGTTTAAAGGGGCTATGCTTTCACATGTTCTAGTTGACACTGGGCCCTCACTCAATGTCTTGCCAAAGAAAGCCATTGTTAAGCTTGAATATGATGGTATAGCTCTCCTACCAAGCAATCTGGTGGTCAGAGCTTTTGATGGTTCCAAGAGGTTTTTTCTTGGAGAAGTGGACCTTCCTATGATAATTGGCCTGCAAGTCTTTCAAACTACTTTCTACGTGATGAACATTCAGCCGGCCTACAGCTGTTTGTTGGGTCGACCTTGGATTCACGCCGCTGGCGCAGTTACGTCGACCCTTCACCAGAAATTAAAATACGAGTGGGAAGGGCAAATTATCACAATCTGTGGTGAAGAGGACATTTTTGTTAGCCATCTGGCTACCTACAAATATATTGAGATGGATGGTGAAATCCACGAGACCATGAGCCAAGATTTCGAAGCACTGAACGTCAACGAGGTGACAACTGAAGTATTTGCTGCATCCCAGGAGGATAGGATGGGTACTTCAATCATCTCCTACGAACAAGCTCGGAAGGTTATTAAAGATGGGAACGCCCAAGGCTAGGGCAAGCTGCTGCCAGTAGAGAAGAAAGAAGACGAATTCGGTTTTGGTTACAAACCATCCCGACAAGATCAAGCAGAGGCTGATAAGGAGGCCAAGTTCGTGAGTGGGGGAATGCTGACCCCAGATGCTGTCAATAACGTGGAAGACGAGGCTGAAAGCGACCTCAACCTAGAAAGCTGGATTCGTCAAAGAGTCCCGGGTCAACAAGTCCTTAATTGGTCTTCCCAGGAAATTATAAGAGTTACTCCTGCAGAGTAATTATTATTTCCTACTTAAGCATGCATCAAGTCCTGCATCTTGCCCAAGGTGTCAGGACTCATTTTGTACTAGGGCCATATTTGTATTTTGTGCAAATGGAATATCAATGAACAATGGACATCTTTTGCAAACAATTTTCTTTTTTGCTCACTGTCTTTTCATTTTTGTTATTTTCGCACAAAACAATAAATGACAATGTTTTCAAAATAAATAACTTCATTTACACTTATTCTAAAACAAGATTAAAATCAATCACTAAAAAGAACAAATCTCAACCCTTGCAGAGATAATCCTCCGGATTGCATCGACAACAACACTGCTATGACCTTGTATGACTTCGACAATCCAATTAATCAAGCAGATGAAGGGGTTGAAGAAGACTATGATTTGCCTGAAGAGTTAGCCAGGTTGTTGAGGCAAGAAGAGAAAGTGATTACTCCTCATCAGGAGGAGATTGAAACTGTTAATCTTGGTACCGAGGAACATGTGAAAGAAGTGAAGATTGGGGCCAGTCTGCAAGCTCCAGTGAAAGACCAGCTCATTAGTATGCTTCTGGAATATGTCGATGTCTTCGCCTGGTCCTATCAAGACATGCCAGGTCTAGATACGGATATTGTCATGCACACTCTACCCTTGAAAGAAGATTGCTCTCCAGTTAAACAGAAGTTGCGCCGCACTCGCCCAGATATGGCCATGAAAATTAAGGAAGAAGTACAAAAACAGTGGGACGCCGGTTTCCTTACTGTAACTAGTTACCCGCTGTGGGTTGCTAATATTGCACCCGTGCCTAAGAAGGATGGCAAGGTGCGTATGTGTGTGGATTACCGGGACCTAAACAGAGCTATCCCGAAGGATGATTTCCCATTACCTTACATTGATGTATTGGTGGACAAAACAACTCAATTCTCGGTATTTTCTTTCATGGACGGATTTTCTGGATACAATCAGATCAAGATGTCACCTGAAGATATGGAGAAAAAACCTTTCATCACACCTTGGGGTACATTTTGTTACAAGGTAATTCCGTTTGGACTGAAGAACGCCAGTGCAACATACCAACGGGCTATAGTAACGTTATTCCACGATATGATCCACAAAGAAATCGAATGCCACGTGGATGATATGATTGCCAAGTCCCTTACTGAAGGAGATCATCTGGTGAATTTGCTGAAGTTGTTTAAGCGTCTGAGGAAGTATCAGCTGAAGTTGAACCCCAACAAATGCACATTCGGGGTACGCTCCGGTAAGCTGTTGGGTTTTATAATAAGTGAAAAAGGAATTGAGGTTGATCCCGACAAAGTCAAAGTTATTCATGAAATGCCTGCACCTAGGACTAAGAAAGAAGTTCGAGGGTTCTTAGGTAGATTGAACTACATCTCAAGGTTCGTATCTCACCTCACTACAACCTGTGAACCCCTGTTCAAGCTATTAAGAAAGGAACAAACAGTAAGGCAGAACGACGATTGTCAGAAAGATTTTGACAAGATCAAGGAGTACCTGCAAGAACCTCCAATTCTCATGCCTCCAATTGAAGGAAGACCTCTGATAATGTACCTGACAGTAATAAAAGGGTCAATGGGGTGTGTGTTGGGCTAGCATGACGAGTCTGGTCGAAAAGAGTATGCAATATACTACCTAAGCAAAAGGTTTACCGACTATGAACAACGTTATTCACTGCTCAAGAAAACATGATGTGCTTTAGCGTGGGCTGCTCGCCGACTAAGACAATATATGTTGACTCACACTACCTTATTGATCTCAAAGATGGATCCAGTCAAGTACATATTCGAGAAGCCAGCACTTACCGGAAGGGTTGCAAGATGGTAAATGATTTTAATAGAGTATGACATTCAGTACACTTCTCAAAAAGCCATCAAGGGCAGTGTATTTCCTGACTATCTGGTTGAGCAACTCATTGATGATTACCATCCCATGAGATTTGACTTCCTTGATGAAGACATCATGTACTTAAAAGCAAATGATTGTGAAGAGCCAGTTCACACTGAAGGGCCTGACCCAGAAGAAGCATGGACTTTGATGTTTGACGGGGAAGTTAATTGTAACGGTCGTGGAGTTGGTACAATGCTCATTACACCTAAAGGAGTTCATATGCCTTTCTCGGCAAAACCCACCTTTGCTTGCACTAACAACGAAGCAGAGTACGAAGCTTGTATCATGGGTCTTGAGGAAGCCATTGACCTCAGGATCAAAACCTTGAATGTATTCGGAGATTCAGCTTTGGTAATCAACCAGACCAATGACAAATGGTACACTCATCAGGAGCATCTGATTCCATACCGTGACTATACGAGGAGATTATTGACTTTCTTCACAACAGTCAAACTTGAATACATCCCTCGAGATGAGAATCAGTTTGCAGACGCTTTAGCCACCATTTCATCCATGATCAAAGTACAAGCTTCCAATTATGTGCCTCGGATTTTAGTATCCAGACTAAACAAACCGACATATGTTTTCTCTGTAGACACTGTCAATGACAACAAGCCTTGGTACCATGACATCAAATGCTTCTTGGAGAATCAGATATACCCACCTGGGGCATCATCAAATGATAAGAAGACATTGAGAAGGCTGGCCGGCAGTTTCTTCCTCAATACTGATAGTTCATTATACAAGTGAAACTTTGACATGGTCTTGCTCAGATGTGTTGACAAGAAGGAAGCAGACCTACTGATGCACGAAGTACACGAAGGTTATTTCGGTACCCATGCTGGAGGACATGCAATCGCAAAGAAGTTGTTAAGATCGGGTTACTACTGGATCACAATGGATGCATACTGTTGTGCCTATGCCAGAAAGTGCCATAAATGCCAGATCTACGCAGATAAAGTGCATGTGCCTCCAAATCCTTTGAACGTAATGTCTTCACCTTGGCCCTTCGCCATGTGGGGCATTGACATGATTGGAAAGATTGAACTGACTGCTTCAAATGGTCACAGATTCATCCTGGTAGCCATTGATTACTTCACCAAATGGGTTGAAGCAGCTTCGTATGCAAATGTCACCAGGCAAGTGGTAGCTCGATTTCTGAAAAGGGATATCATCTATCGATATAGAGTTCCCGAGCGAATCATTACTGATAATGGTTCCAATCTTAACAACAAGATGATAGCAGAACTTTGTCGGGACTTCAAAATTCAACATCACAACTCTTCTCCTTACAGGCCAAAGATGAATGGCGTTGTTGAGGCAGCTTACAAGAACATTAAGAAGATTGTGCAAAAGTTGGTAGTCACATACAAAGACTGGCATGAAATGCTACCATTTTCCTTGCATGGGTACCAAACCTCAATCAAAATATCTACTGTGGCAACACCTTATCAGCTTGTGTACGGTATGGAAACTGTCCTACCTGTTGAAGTTGAGCTACCCTCCTTACGGGTAATGATAGATGTGAAACTGTATGAAGCAGAATGGGTCCGGTCTCGGTACAACCAACTGAATCTGATTGAAGAGAAAAGATTAGCAGCCATCTGTCATGGGCAGTTATATCAGAAGCAAATGAAGAAAGCCTTCGATGAGAAAGTCAAATCTCGGGAATACCAAGTGGGAGAGCTTGTTCTAAAAATAATCCTTCCTCCTCATACAGACCACAGGGGCAAGTGGACACCAAACTATGAAGGTCCCTATGTGATAACTAAAGTCTTCTCGGGTGGAACACTGATGCTCGCAACCATGGATGGTGAAGACTTCTCGTTTCCTGTGAATTTAGATGCAGTTAAAAAATACTTCGCATAAAATGACCCACTGGACATAAAAACAAAATGTAAGTCCAGGCAAAAATAGGGCATCCCGGCGAGTCAAAAAACAGAATAAAAGACTCGGGCAAAAATAAGGGGTAAAAATGTACACCCGCTGAGTTGAAAAACCGCATTGGACAACTCAGGCAAAAATGGGTATCCCGGTGGATTGAAAACCTGAAAAGGCGATCCACGCAAAATCAGGGAATAAGCGAACAACTGCATTCTGAATTTGTCTGTATCACTCACAACATGGCAAGCTCCAAAAGGACAAAGCGTCGGTCAGAATCAGCCTTCTTCAGAAAGCGAGATAAGAAGAACGTCAAGGTCATACAAGTCATAGCAAAGGAAGCTCACTGGAACATCATCTTCAACATTGCCAACACTTTATTTTCTCAATTTACAACAATCTCCTCCTTTCAGGGGATTTGTTTCTTTGACTGTACTTGCCCATTCAGGGCACACAAATTAATAAAATCAGAGTTTTCAGTCACACTTTGCTTTGTACATTTTTGTTTTGTTTGAGAAATGTCCAATGTTCATGATACAACACTTGCATAAAACATATAGGCCATTTTAATAAATGCTTGCAGGAAATACATTACTTTCAGGTAAATCTAACTCCTATGACAGAATCCGATTAAGGATACCTCAGGACACTTGTGCGTTTTCCTTTGTCTTAACAGATTGCAGGTACTCAAGACAGACAATCTTTCGCAACATGGGGCATATCAAGCATTACATCCCCAGCACACTACTTCCCAAACGTTATCTCCTCCCCGAGCAGGATCTCCCGAGCAAGGCCTGATAACTCTTCCATAGAAAAGTTGTCCAAATACTTTCTTTCCCCCACCAGAGATGCCAAATTTCCCTCATCCTCAGCAGAGTTGGTGGAACTGATTCCCCACAAAGTTGCTTCCCCAGTAGAGCAATACCTGAAACACATCACCAGCGGAGTTGTTAAAACCTACTCATCCCCCATTAAGGAGTTCTCCCTCTGGCCAGATCAATCAAATGATCTCTTCCCCCAGCTGATTTCTCATAGCATTCGCATCATATTCACCGAAAAAAGTGTAGCATTCCGTCTAATACGGAGCATTATAGTAAAAACCAAACATTTGCATGATCGTAAGCCAAGTTCGAGCCAACCACTTACAAATACCAATCAATATTTCACCGAAAATATACGAAACTCATACCCCCTACAGATAAAAGTCAAAGCATCCCCTTTGCACTCTCAAAACAGATGCCTGTTTATATTTATACATGATCTTTTCGACAATCGTCCGTGTCATCCTATCCCCCGCAGTTCGCCATAATACTTTTTGCACTCTCAAGTATAGATATTGGTGCATAGCTTGTACATATTCTTTTTGGAACTCGTCTGTGTCATACTTCCCCAGCAAGTCAAACACCCGTCTGTGTCCCTTGCCCAATCTTTCGACACTCGTATGTGTCTTGTACATACTTCACCAACAGATCAACACTCATACTTATACACCATCCTCTGATACTCGTCCGTATCTTGTGTATCCTCTCCTCAGGGGACCAACACTCTCCCGTGTTCCTTGCTTAACCAATTGATACTCGTCCGTATCCTCATCTTTAAACACACGTCAACATTTGTTTCTATCGATACCCGTTTGTATCGTGGTCCTAAGGATGCTCTCCTGCATCTTTAGTCTATGCACACCGTAAAACACTTATATCTTTTATCTTAAAGGCGTAAGCACTCGTCCGTGTTTACCATTCCCTAGTAAGTCGCCAACAAAACAACTTTCTTCTATCAGACATTCGTCCTATGTCGTGATACTTTCAGCAGCCGTCCCCTACCAGGTGATTGTCCTTCACCTTCGGATGATCGTCCCTCATCCTTTTTCCCTAGTGGAATCTCCATTATTGGAACCTTCTATCCAGCATTCGTCCTATGTCATGATATTTTGAGCAGACGTCCCCTGCTAGGTGATCGTCCTTCACCTTTTGATGATTGTCCCTCATCATTTATCCGATGGCCGTTCCCATTGTTGATCTTGTTATCCGACATTCGTCTTATGTCGTGATAATCCCCGAGAGCAGCCGTACCTTGCTAGGTGATCGTCCTTCGCCTCTTGATGATCTTCTTTCATCATGATTATCCGATGGATGTCCCCATCGTTGGCCTTTTCTATCTGACATTCGTCCTATGTCGTGATATTTTCAGCAGGCGTCCCCTGCTAGGTGACCGTCCTTCACCTTTGATGACCGTCCCTCATCATTATTTCATTTATTCTTTCACCCGATGGTCGTCCCCATCATTGTTTACTTTACTTTACAAGCCTGATGGTCGTCCCCATTAATGCTTTTCTCAATCCCTAGAGAGTTTTATTTCCTTACCCGATGGCCGTCCCCGTCGTAGTCTCTTTATTTCCCCAGCTTGTCGGTCGTCCCCATCATTGCTTAGCTTACCATTTACCCCCAACAGTCGTCCTCTGCTCGATGGTCGTCCTCCATCGCGTTCTTTTGATACTCATACTATACTATCTTTTACAATTTATATCCCTTTTCTTCTTCTCCCTAGCGAGTGCAAATTGTGGACTGTCTTTGGTATTCAACCACAAGTTATCTTGTATGTCTGTTATCTATATTTGATCTTATAAGTTGTTGGAAGTTCACAAAGTTGAAGAATTTTGAGCCAAATGCAAACTTGCTATTTTTGGAAATGACTTGTAATGGAAACTTTCCATTTTGGGAAAGATTTTCAACCTCCTCTTTCATGACCAAAAATGCTTCAAGTGAAAAATTCTAGGGCATGAAAGTTGTATATTAGGTCTTTCCCTTTTCAAAAAGTACTAGAACATGTCTTGATTCATCCTAGGACTCAAGATATGGTCTTTCAAAGTTGGCAAAAATCCTATAATTTTAAAGTTCATGCCAAATAGGATTTTTTGCAAATTCAATTTCTAAGCCATTTCATGACCTCTAATTGATTGCTAGGCATCATACAAACCTAGTGTAATGAATTTGAACCAAAATCGTGCCTTGAATTGAATGTTTTCACAAGACTTTTTCATGAAATTCTCAAAGAGGGAAAAATTGCAAAACCTCTTGAAACCTTCCCTCCACTTGTGTCAGCTACTTAAAACCAATCTTATGGCCCTCCTTGATGCTTTCTGAGGCCAGACACCCCTTTGAGCAGCTCCTGCCATGGCCCATGCTTGAAGTACAAAGTTGTTGACTTTTTTGCAACTTTCCCATAGCAATCAAACCATGCCACTAACCACTATCTAACCAATCAAGACATTACATACAAACATTATGGAGCTCATTTGACACAAGAAGCAAGCCTAAAACCTCCAAGAACTCAGCATTCACAAAAATCCCAAAAAGCTTCCCTTGTTCGATTCTCAAAAACTAGCCAACAAACTTCAAAACAAACTTCACCAATCATCTTCAAATCACTCATAGAACACAAAGCAACCCTTGAATTGGCCTGAAAGCACACAAAACCAAAACATGATTTCTGATGACCATCCCTCATCATTTATTTCGATGACCGTCCCTCATCCTTTATCTGATGGTCGTCCCCATCGTTGATATTTTTATCTGGCATTCGTCCTATGTTGAGATAATCTCCAGCAGAGCACTCGTCCCCTGCTAGGTGATCGTCCTTCACCTTTTGATGACTGTCCCTCATCATTTATTTTGATGACCGTCCCTCATCATGTTATTCGATGGTCATCCCCATCATTGATCTTTTTTATCCTACATTCGTCCTATGTCGCGATAATTCTCAGCATCCTTCCCCTGCTAGGTGATCGTCCTTCACCTTTTGATGACCGTACCTCATCATTCATCCGATGGTCGTCCCCATTGTCAATCTTTTTATCCGACATTCTTCCTATGTCGCGATAACTCTCAGTAGCCGTACCCTGCTCGGTAATCGTCATTCACCTTTTGATGACCGTCCCTAATCATTTATTTACTATTCACCCGATGGCCGCCCCCGTCGCGGTTTCTTTATTCTTCAACCTCCTATTTTGAATTTACACATTGAAACAAGCATGAATTTAAAAGTCAAGCACCTCAATCAATATCAAGTCATAATAATTATCTCTCTTAGGAGTTTTGTCAAACACCTAGCATGCACCGATTATTCTATGTCAACTTTACCAAGCATTTTCAATTATGCACCACAATAATTATTAGGATAAATTAATCAAGAATCAATCAACAATCAAATCATTAATCAATACACATAATCTCCACAAGATTAATTCAACTTCCAAAATTCAATTCAAGAAACAATTCAACAATTATTCATAAATTAAAGTTTAAGAAACTTACCGAATGAAGAACCGATGAAGAAATTATGAATCCGGAGGAAGTGAGACGCAATCATGAACGGAGGATAGGAAGAGAGGCCACATGGCTTTCGGCGGCGGAAGATGGTGGTCGCACGACGGTGAAGTTGACCGGAGATGGTGGTTCGTGGCGGCTCGGCTACCGGAAGCTTGATCGGAATTGTTGTGTTCTTGAGCTCTTGATGAAGTTGTTGTTGTGTTCTTGAGAAAGAGTTGAGAGAATGAACTTCGATCCTTTAGAGAGAGTTTGTGAGAGCTATTTGGTGTTTGTAAATTATGATTGAAGTTATTAGACAAATTGTGGGTCAAAAGAATATATAGTGAAGTGTAAATGGAAAGGCAAAAGGTAGAATTTCGGCTTAAGTAAAAATAACAATATCTTCGGCAAGAAATCTCAACTATGAGCCTTCCACAATATAGTCCACCTATGAATCACGGTTGAAAAGTAAAAAGAAAGGACGTCATACGATCAAAATCGAGTGTGATCGATACGTTTAAGCTGCAAGACATCACTGAATAAGTTGATTTTTCGGCTTATTTGGTGTCCACTACTCGAAAATGTGACGAGGTTAACCTCTTCGGAGCATAATCTTGACTCGACTTTGTCAGCAAAGTTGTAGATCTATGAGTCAGTGACCTGGTGTTAAAATGTAAGCTCAACCGGACAAACAAAGAGGGAGATATGAATTTTCTCGTGAAACCACTTTCAAACTTTTTCTTCGGTTCAACACTCCAGTTTTGCGAAATAAACCAAAACGAAAATCTTCAGGGCATCGTTGAAACTCGAGCTTGTCTTGGAACTTGAAGATAATAAAATATGAATTTTACAAAATCCAACAGACAGTGCGATGCATCAAAGAACCCCACTGGTAATTCACGTTTTCGGGATCCTTTCGCTTAGACCTAACCCAAACTGAATTCACGGAATGAAGATAACATCTAAACAGAATTTTAGGCACCGTAAAGACATCAATCCGATGAACGAGCTGAGAGTTATGAATTTTTTAGTGTTCAAAACTCACCGGTTCAGCACTATTTTTCACTATATCGACTCTGAAAACTCGCACATTCGGAGATCTTCTTCAAAGAATTAGTTCTCGGCCAAAACCCAAAAGTTGGAAAGGATATCAAGACGGAACTTTTGGCATATTAATATCTCAGACATGTTGACCCAATCAGAAGTTACAAACTCTTGAATACCGCTAGTACAGTTAATCGACGAAACCGAAATTTCAGAAACAAATAAAATCCCGCCATTTTCCTTGATGAATTGGCCTCCGAGTCAAACACAAAAGTTGTAGAGAATATCGAAATAGTCTAAACTATTGAGTTTCAAGCAAAAATGAGTTTCCGAGCATAAGTTACAACTTTTGCAAACTGCACCATAAAACTGATATTCTGCTTAAACTCCTCTTAATCAACCGAGAACCTTTGGCTGCTTTTGAGATTCTTGTGCACGTGTCGCATGAAGAAATAAAGGTCAGTCACAACCTATGAAAGTTCAAATGGAGATGTATGTTCATGTATGTTTATGATGCAATTGTTATCTAAATGCAATACAATGTATGAAAGGATATGCTAAATGACATGAAAATGAGAGGGCAAATTTTGAGGTATTACAGTATGTCTTCAAGATTTCTCTATTTCTGCTCTTGCTTTTTGAAGGAGAAGATTGGATTGATTACTACCCTTCAGAGATTTCCAGGTTGAATGAGACGACGACGTAGTACAGATAACTCAGATCACAGTCATTCGCGTATTCCCTTCTTTTGCATGGACCGCCCTTTCAGGTTTTCAATCCACCGAAATACCCTTTTTTTCCTGAACTGTCCAATGTGGATTTTCAACTCACCGGGTGTACATTTTTTATTTATATCCCTAACTTTTTCCCGAGCCTTTTATTCTGTTTTTGGCTCGCCGAGATGCATTTTTTTTGCCTAGACTCTTTATTCTGTTTTTTTGTCCAGCGGGTCTTCTTATGCGAAGTATTTTTTAACTGCGTCTGAGTTAATAGGGGACAAGAAATCTTCACCGTTCATGGTAGTGAGCATCAGTGCTCCACCTGAGAAAACTTTCTTAACCACGAATGGACCTTCATAATTTAGAGTCCATTTCCCCTGTGATCTGAACCTGGAGGAAGAATTCATTTGAGTACAAGCTCACCAACTTGATACTCTCGAGTGCGTACCCTCTGATCAAATGCCAGCTTCATTCTCCCTTGATAAAGCTGGCCATGGCATACAATTGTCAATCTCTTTTCCTCAATTAAGCACAACTAATTATACCGGGCATGCACCCATTTAGCCTCGTCAAGCTTGACGTCCATTATTACTCGCAAAGGAATATCAACTTCAACATGTAGGACTGCCTCCATACCATACACCAGGGAGAAAGGAGTTGCCCCAGTAGACGTACTGACTGATGTTCGGTACCTATGCAAAGCAAACAGTAACATCTCATGCCAATCTTTGTAGGTGACGACCATTTTCTACACAATCTTCTTGATATTTTTATTTTATGCCTCGACCGCGCCATTCATCTTTAGCCGGTAAGGAGAAGAATTGTGATGTTGTATTTTGAAGTTCCGACACAACTCAGCCATCATTTTGTTGTTAATATTTGAACCATTGTCAATAATGATTCTTTCGGAAACTCCATATCTGCAGATAATGTCTTTCTTCAGAAATTTTGCCACCGCATGTCTGGTAACATTGGCATAAGATGCTGCTTCGACCCATTCGGTGAAGTAATCGATCGCGACCAATATGAAACGATGGTCGTTCGAAGTAGTCGGCTCGATCTTCCCGGTCATGTCAATGTCCCACATAGAAAAGGGCCAAGGAGATAACATGGCATTCAGCAGGCTCAGAGGTATATGCACTTTGTCTGCATAAATCTGGCACTTGTGGCACTTTCGGGCGTATGAACAACAGTCTGCATCCATTGTCAACCAGTAATACCCCGATCTCAATAACTTCTTTGCCATTTCATGCCCTCCGGAAAAGGTACCGAATGATATATCATGGACCTCCTACATTAACATGTCTGCTTCTTGTCTATTCACGCATCTGAGAGAGACCATGTCAAATTTTCTCTTATATAACACATCTTCAGCATTTAAGAAGAAACTTGCGCCAAGTCTCCTCAAAGTCTTTTTGTCGTTGGAAGATACCCCAGCTGGGTATTCCTTACTTCCCATAAAGTACTTAATGTCATGATACCACGGCTTATCATCAGACACTGCATCAACAGAGAACACATATGCAGCTATTTCAAGCCGGGAGATATCAATCTTGGGGACATAGTTCCAGCACATCACTTTGATGGTTGAAGAAAACATAGCCAGTGCATCGGCAAACTAATTCTCATCACGTGGTATGTATTGAAGCTTTACTATTGTGAAGAACGTCAACAACCTTCTGGCATAATCCCGGAATGGAATTAAATGATCTTGATGTGTATACCACTTGTCGGTGATCTGATTAATCATGAGAGCTGAATCTCCAAATATATCAAGGGTCTTAATCCTTAAATTAATAGCTTCCTATATTCCCATAATGCAAGCCTCGTACTCCGCTTCATTGTTGGTGCAACCAAAAGTTATTCTGGTGGAGAAGGGAAAATGAACTCCTTCAGGAGTAATTATAATAGTACCAACTCCGTGCCCATTGATATTGACAGCCCCCTCAAACATCAATCTCCATTTGGATTCAGGGTTCGGTCCCTCCTCTGAGAGTGGTTCCTCACAGTCTTTAGCTTTGAGGTAGATGATGTCCTCATCAGGAAAGTCAAATATCATGGGTTGATAGTCATCCTTAAGAGGTTGTTGTGCAAGATAGTCTGAGAGCACACTTCCTTTGATGGCCTTTTACGAAGTGTATTGAATATCGTACTCAGTCAGCACCATCTGCCATCGTCCAACCCTTCCGGTCAATGATGGTTTCTCAAAAATGTACTTGACATGATCCATCTTTAAAATTAACAAGGTAGTGTGGATCAACATATACTATCTTAGTCGGCGAGCAGCCCATGCCAAAGCGCAACAAGTTTTATCGAGCAGTGAGTATCTTGATTCACAGTCGGTAAATTTTTTGTTAAGGTAGTATATTGCATGATCTTGTCAACTAGACTCATCATGTTGGCCAAGAACACAACCTATTGATCCTTTAAGCACAATCAAGTACATAATGAGCGGCCTCCCTGGAACCAGAGGCATCGGAATAGGAGGTTCCTGCAAATATTCTTTGATCTTTTCAAAAGCCTTTATGCAATCATCATTCCATCTAACCGCTTGCTCTTTTCTCAACACTTTAAATATTGGTTCATAGGTAGTTGTGAAGTGAGATACGAATCTTGCAATGTAGTTCAATCTACCCAGGAAGCCACGTACTTCTTTTTCTGTTCACGGTGCAGTAATAGCTTGCATGGCTTTGACTTTACCAAGATCTACCTCTATTCCCCTCTGGCTCACGATGAAACCCAACAGTTTACCGGAACGCACTCCAAAGGTGCACTTGTTAGGATTTAACCTCAGACAAAACATCCTCAATCGTTCAAACAACTCTTTAAGGTTAATCAGATGCTCTTCTTCGTCTCGGGACTTGGCAATCATATCATCCACATAGCATTCTATCTCTTTGTGGATCATGTCATGAAATAGCGTTACCATAGCCCGTTTGTATGTTTCCCCGACGTTATTCAACCCAAAAGGCATAACTTTATAGCATAACGTACTCCATGGGGTAATGAACGTTGTTTTCTCCATGTCTTCTGGCGTCATTTTTATCTAATTATATCTGGATAAGCCATCCATGAAAGAAAAGACCGAGATCTGAGCCGTGTTGTCAACCAATATGTCAATGTGAGGTAATAGGAAATCATCTTTCGGGCTCGCTCTGTTTAAGTCTCGGTAGTCAATGCACATCCAGACCTTGTCGTCCTTCTTAGGTACCGGTACAATATTAGCTACCCAAGGTGGATAACTAGTCACAACAAGGAACTCGACATCCCACTGCTTATGAACTTCTTCTTTGATTTTCATCGCCATGTCAGGACAAGTTCTACGAAGCTTTTTCTTAACTGAAGGGCAATCTTCCCTCAATGGCAGCTTATGCATCACGATGTCTGTATCTAAACCTAGGATATCTTGATATGACAAAGAAAAGATGTCCATGTATTCTCGAAGCATCACTACAAGAAAAAAGGAGATTTACAACACTTAAGTTGCGACAGTTATCACAAAACCGTCTTTATTCCTGGATTGTGACGGTTGCCACGACAGTTAGGGTCAACTGTCGCAGTTTTTTGCAACAGTTATCACAAAACTGTCCTTATTCCTGGACTGCGACGATTGTCACGACAGTTAGGGACTGAATTGCAACCGTTATCACGCAGTTATCACAAAACGGTCCTTATTATATTTTTTACTTTTTATTTTATAAAATATTTTTTTTGATTGAGCGCTAAATGAAAAGGAAAATTAGTTCCTCCCAATTCATAAAAAAATTCTTATGAACTCCTCAACTGAAAACTCAATTTACTTTAATATATTATAAACATTTTTTATATAATTGTTTTGATAAACACACTATTATATGTATATTTCTCATTTTTTAAATATGATTTAAATGATAAAATGTTTTGAGTATTTTTTCAAAACTTTATTTAACAATTTTTTTTATAAATTTCCATTGTTTTAAATAAATATCAAATATTAAACTTATTTTAAAATTAATTATAAATTATTATTTTAAATTTAATAATTTACAAAAGTCTATTAAAGTTCACAAAAATTATTTTTTTATAATAACTAAAAAAAGTAAATTATAAAAATAAATAAATAAAATAAACGCATTCTCTTCCGAAATTAAAAACCAAACCGCTCAATTGTTCAAAGTTTCTCTTCAGAAACCCTAAATCCCAAAATTACTCTTCAGACAAAAATCCTTCAATTGTTCCCTCTTTAAACTCAATCTCTCAACATTTCAATCGCTGTTGAAACCCTTAATCGATGACTGAAGTTAATCGCTCACTGAGCTCAATCGATGGATGAACCCTTCAATAGAGAAAGTGATGGAAATTGTTCAACCTCAAAGTCACAGGAACCTGTTCTCTAGTAATGACGCCGCATCTTCTCCAACTATTCTGCTCTATCTCTTTACTCCGCCACTCGAAATCAGACTCAAAGATTTAGAGTCTTTCGCCATTGTTGAAAAGATTTAGATTCAAAGATTTGGAGTCTTCTAATGCTCCTCTGTTTTTGTGCCTGGGGTTTTAATTGTTTACTCAGGTTTTACATTATCTCATACTTTCTATATCTTCGTTTTGTGTGTTGCTGGTTTTTGGGTGGTTCAAGCAGTTTGTTGGGTGGTTTGTCGCGCTTTGCAGCATCGGAGTTATCAGCCGAACCTACCGTTGTGCAGTTGCTCAACGATTCCACCAAACATTGAACAGAATTCTTCAAACGAAACTTGAATGGATGCACCACCGAATTTAATAATGCTTTTGATCAGCGTCAGCTTTGCCGGTTTAGCCTTAAACACTTTGCGCTTAAGTATTTTATGGAACATCAACAACGACTTCACCATCCTAGTCGAGTCCAGGTCCGGAGCTTCTTCTATCACCAAAGATGGACAAAGTGCAGCACAAATCTACTCGTTCTATTTGTGCTCCGTGAACAAAGCCTCCAATAACAATTTCATAAAAGAAAGAAAAGGTTTCTACGTGACGTGGCAAGCCAATGCTGAAACATAATTGACACAAGTTGCTCAGAATTCAAGTTTGATTGTTTGAAATTTTTTGAGGATCAAAGATTTGATAAGTTTTTTCAATTTTCACCCTCTGGTTTTATTCTTAGTGCTTATTTATGGTATTGGTAACTTGAAAGTGAAATCAGAGTTTGCATTGTTTTGGTGTAGGTAAAATTAGTTTGTGAAGTTATAACTCAAATGTTTGAAGTGTGGAAGCATATCCCTGATACTTCTTATCAAATGTTTTAATCGGATCACATATTTTAAAAAGGTATGATGTGGTTTTGGTTTTAGTTCAATAAAACTAGTTTTTATAAACAGACCTAACTATTATACATCTAAATTGTCCCCAACTTTCCAAAGGTGTAGGAGATGATCCTTCATAATTCTCTATATGTTTCAATTTGTGGCTAGGTATTGGTCATGGTATTTTTATTATGTTTTTGTTGAGCTCTAGTGAATCTATGGATTTCTTTTCATGTTAATTTTTTTGCTTTGAGACAAGTATCCTTTGTTAGTTTAGTGAGTGACTTCATGTGGAGATCCCTAATGAAATATTGTTTTAGTTCCTTACTCTTTTTCTAAAAATAGTTTTAAATTACTCTAATATAAAAATATGGAGAGTAAATATTATGAAGTGAAAAATTGACTCTAAATTATTCATTCTAGATGAGCCCATGTATGGAGTGGGCCGTGTTGGACCAACTTACTGACTATTTCAATTTCAGGTTGGCTGCCTACCCTACAACCTTGGCTGAAGATGAATCCATGGTACTATTTGTTTGAATTTGAAATTGACCACTATTTATCAATTTTTCACTTATAATTTATATATTGTTTTAGTTGGCAGATGGTAGTTTGAATCCAAAGAGGCGGGTTGCTACTCAACTTGTAAGGCTAGAAAAGAAAATGCTTCATGCATGTTCGTAAGCAGTCACATATTTCATAAACCCCTACCAAACCATAGTGTATTGCCATGCCCTGCTACTTATGAACCTTCATTGAAATAAAAGCTTCCTTCTATCCTTCTCTACAATTGAACATCTTTATAATTTTTTTTCTTGAACTTAGCAGTAATTCCTGAATAATTTTTTTATTTGTTTTTTAGGATTCGGATAGTATGTACAGTACAATATGGATTTTATGATCCAGTTAAGTAAAATTGATTTTTTTAAAACTATTTATGAATCCTATCATCTTAAATGTTATGGAAATGAATGGAAAAGTTAATCTGGTCCTTGGTGAGTACAATTGACCTGTTCGACATGTTTCTATCGTGGCATTGTTATCTCTGCCATTACACATCTTATCATGTGCATGTTTCATTTTCCATTATGAGCAAATAATTATAAGAATACCCTAATTTAGATTACAAAAGAGACTTAGGGTCTAAATAACAGTTGGAAAAGGCCAGAGTCATACCAATCAGCTTGGAGGTTACACAATCCTCTAAGCTCCAAGCTTTAGACTGATTGTGTGTTGGACTTGTATGGAGCATAAAGTTCCTATTCATGTTTTTTTAAATTCATAAAGAATTTGTTTATGCATATTATTTCTGAAACTAGATTGCACTTAGATGGTACTAGATTGGAGTGTTCCATATCAGAATGGCTTGGCTGAAACTGCTAATTTTTAGTATTTGTGGCTTGGCTGAAACTGCTAATTTTTTGTATTTGTTATCCTTAGGATTTCATAGTATTTATTGTACTTGTTCCTTAGATACTTCTACAGTATGTTGTTGGATTTAATTGTATTTATGAAGGAGGAATAGGTGGAGGCAGGGAATATGGTCGTGGCAGGGGAAGAATTGGCGGACGTGGTAGGGGTGGTGACAACCAAACATAATGGCTGTTACTTTCATTCTTGCTAATTGGCTTGCCTTTGATAGTGCAATTATGTTATTAGATTACTGTGTTGATAGTATGATGTGGTTCATGATGCATCATTTATGTTTTTTTCTTCATGAAACTGATTTAGGCTAGGTTTTGTTCATCTTTAGATTTAGCTGGAAAAAAAATCTTTGGTTTTATGATTGCTGTAATTCATTAAACCTTTTATGGTTTTTCCAACACCATATTTTTATCTGTATCTGGTTTCTATATGGCTTTCAATTCAATGCACAGACTACACCTTCATTTACAGCTTAATTACTGATGTATGTATGTATGTTTTTTGGCTGGATGTTGTGGAAGGTTCCTTTGAGTACATTTTACTGTGTTGGGTTGATTTTTAGAAAATTGAACTGTAAAGACTGCCACGACTATTCATTGGGTTTTATTTTTTTTATTAAAATAATATAATTTACGGCCGTTAAAACCGTCGTTATTTTAAAACAAAAATATTATAAAATGATGGCGGTTACAGCCGTCGTTATTTGTATGATATATATAAATATATTATATGATTATGGCGGTTAAAACTGTCGTAATCATATATTAGAGGTTGTTTCAAAACCGTCGCAACATGTTACGACAGTTGGAGCAACGGTTTTACAAACCGTTGTAAAACAGCCTCGCGACATACGTTTTTATGACAGTTGAGAAACCGTCATGACTTGCAATTTGCGTCGGTTCTAACCGACGTAATCCTCCAAAATTAACCGACGCAATCTGCCAATTTTCTTGTTGTGCATGCCAATCAATTCCTTTTTCACCCCGACCTGCAGACTGACCCCTATCTTGATTTCCTTCTTTGCGTCTTTGGACCCGATGTTGATAACTTTGATCTCCTCCTAATGAGGTTGAATAACTCTTTCCTCCTGTCTTAACAACATGGCCAATTCTTCAAGGAGTTCACAATTTTCCTCAACCCCTTCATCAACTTGGTAGATAGGATTATCGAAGTTATACTCAGTCATAGCAGAATTGATATCAATTGAATCCAAGTGATTTATTATGCACAAGTGATGTGCTTATTTCAGAGTCTATTTTATGAAAAGAAAGAAAAAACAAAATAGAACATTGCCATTTTTTGTTTTTTGTGACAATTTAAAACTGAAAGAAAGTGAACACAATTTTGAGTGAAAAAATGTCATTTATTCATGATAAACTAAAATTGCACATAATTCAAGGTGGCCCTACAAATGGATTTGTGCACCTTGGGCAGAGTGTAGGATTTGACATGCATATGAAATGGAAAAAACAAAGAAAATTACTTTGGCTGAAAAGTAACTTGAACGATGTCCTCCGTAAACCAGTTCTTTATTTCTTCTCCCGGGACACACAGGCGTACCCAGCTATCCAGGTCATAGTCACTATCAGTGTCTTCTCTGGAAGCAGCAATAATCTGATTTGGATTAATATCACCTCTGCTCGAGAAGCTTATTGATCTTTTGCTCTGGGACCCCACTAATTGGCCTGGGAAATAACCTATTCCAAACTTGTCCTCTTTCCGGTCAAAACTTCAACAACCTTACCCCAGCCCTGGGCATTGCCTGCTTGCACAACTCCAAAGCTTGCCTATATGTGGCTATGGAAGTGCATGTTCTTTCAGCGCTCTTGACCACGGAGTTGGGAGAAACCTCATTGATGTTAACAACCTCGAAAGCCTGACATAATGTCTCATGGATCTCCCCGTCCATTTCGACATACTTGAAGGTTAACAAATGGATAACAAATATATCCTCCTCTCCACATACAGTAACAACCTGCCCGTCTACAACATACTTCAGCTTTTGGTTCAATGTGGTAGTTATTGCGCCATCAACATGGATCCATGGACGCCCAAGAAGACATCTATAGGTTGGCTGTATATTCATGACATAAAAAGTGCTCTTAAAGACCTGGGAACTGATTTTTACTAGTAGCTCTACCTCTCCAAAGACTGATCTCTTGGAACCATAAAAACCTCTTACTACCAAATCACTTGGTCGTAATACAATCTGTAACACGGTGGTAGAACTGGCTTGGGCGTTTTTGTTTCCAAAAACTATGTTGCATATAGCAAGAGTCGCCACCGACTTTTATTTTATCCAATAAGGAAAAGGAATAAAAGAACAGGAAAGACCTTTAAAAAGATTTTGAGTTAGGGGGGTGGGGTAAGTTATAAAAAGGGAAGGTGTTAGCACCCTTTGTATCCATGGTTATCCATGGGCTCTTAACTGCTTATCTCACTTTACTTTTGTTTGAAAAATGGTGTAGTGTGTGTTTAGAAAAATATTCCAGAAGTCTTTAACTTTGTAATGATCCTCGTATGGATATATACAAAGTGTGTAGTTCTGAAAATGTTTGAAAAAGTGAGGTGTAAAGAGTATTTTGAAATGAGTGAGAAAGTACTTAAGAACTACTTACCCTTAGTTTGTGTCGCTCCCGAAGATTTGCATCCCGGTGCAGGCGCGAACGGTCGGTGAAAAGAGAAATGAAATGAATTGAATAGAGTCGCCAACTAGGCATTTTTATCCCGAAGGAAAGGTAATGCTGCATAAACCTAGAAAAAGATGGATAAGACGGTTGCGAACCAGAGAAACTGAGAAAGGGGGTTGGTTACAACCTGGGAAGGTATTAGCACCCAAATTGTCCTTCGAACTCGACGGGATCCATGCTTACAAGATTGTGTTTAAAAGGGGTAGGTGTATGTGTTATCTGTGTGAAAAAGCTAAGAATGAATGTACAGGTGTCAGTGCAAAAGGGTGGGAATTGCTCAGGAACTGAGGCTTAGAAAAGAATGTTGAAGGGGGGATGACATAGAGACTTTTGTTCGATAACTGTTAAGTTATGCCTACATATCCTCTCGTGCAATGAGGAAGTCAGAACGCTGTAGTTCGACTCAAAGAGATTGAAAGATAAATAGACTGTGAACTGCTTACTTGTCTATGCTCAAGTGTATGACTCGTCTGGCTCGAGTGCTAACTGTCTTGCATTAGACGGAAGAAGCAAGTTCTCGTTTGTGATTGAGTGTGATGAGAAAAGAATCCCGGAGGAGACGATTATTGTTTGTTTTTGTGTTTTCAGTTTTTTATTGTGTTTGGTGTTTTGCATAAGTTAATGAGCTTAAGCTTAAATCAAGGGTTTGCAAACTCATTATATCCTCCCTGATTAGGGATAATGAACCTACTTAAGTATGAGATAAGTATCTCAACTTAATTACCATGATGATGTATGATTAAGATCATTAACCTACTTGTGATTAATTAGATGTTTTTGGGTTTTTGTTCAGTTTTAAGTAATGAGTTTAATCTCTAATCACAGATTAGTGAACTCATTACACCATCCTAATAGAAGGATAATAGATGATAACACTTAAGCTGAGGAAGATACCTCAACTTAATCCATGGTTAGGGATTAAATTCATTATATAACAAGCCTTTATTAAGTGGGTTTTAATTAAGGGATGAGATTAAGAAGTGGATTTAAGTTTGTAAGACAACTTGAGGGTGACTTGTCCATTAAACACTAGGGTTAGTCCCTCTTAACCATAAGGAAGAGATAGAACCCTAATGTAAGGCCCAAGTTACAAGATAAAGTCTTGGTGATTATTAATGTTTTGATTAAGAGGTTTAAACAAATTAAAGTTTTAACACTTAGGATTAAAGTTATACACTCCATCCTAAGAGAAAGATGCAGGCATAACCCTAATTCAAAGTCCTAAAGCTTTAAGAGTTTTGTCTCTGATTATTGAGATGAGAAGAGAGACTCAAGGAGAATCAAAGGTAAAAGTCTAAGGGGAATTATATACAACCCTAAAAGTTATCATGCTTGGGTATCCTATGGTTTGTTAGGCTTAAGAGAAAGGATCTTCAAGGCCACCAATGGAAGAAGAAGATGAAAAGAGAAGGAGAAAGAAGAACAAATTACTTACTTCCTGAAGAAGATAAGTAACTTGAAAGAAAGAAAGTGAGAAGGATGATAGATAAGTGAATTAGATTCACTTCAAAAGCATGTAAATATACATATGAATGATGAGAAGAGATGGGAAGTGAAGGCAAATCCACCTCCCAAATATCTTACCAAAAGTTCCTGAAATGTTAGCATGAATGCATAAGGTACAAAGCATAAAGAAATGAATGGAAATGAGATGTAAATACCAAAGTCAGAAGTGATCATGCAATTCAAATGTCATATGAGATGATGCAAAGTCATACAATATGCATATGAATGTTCATACAAAGATGAGGTGCAAGGAAGCATGTTTAGATGTTTGAAAACACATGGATGTTTATGAAATGTAATGAATGCAAGGCATAACGATTGAATGAAGAAATGATAAAGCAATGTTCAAGCATGTCCTAAGATGTCTAAGATGTCATATGAATGTTTTAAATGTCATGGCAAGTTCACATGATGATGATATGCAAAGATGAATGCAAATGAACATGAGAAATTAGGGTTTTATGAATGTATGAGATGCAAATGACCAAAACAGAAGTAATCAACATGATAAAAAATTGAAATCAAGCTCAATCAAACCTTAATCCCATACAAGATCAAACCCCAAAGGAAAAGGTCAGAAGCTAATCCTATTGAAAGTTATGAATTTTCTAAGTTTGCTAGGGTTTTTGGGTGATTCTTAAGGGAAAATGAAAATCAAATTGAAAATTCAAGATACATTCATGAGAAAAATAACGTATAAACTACATGCAATATGTGAAACAATGAAAAAAGAATCAAGTTCAAACACATCATGGTTAGGCAGAAATGAAATTTTCAAGTTAGGGTTAGAAAATGTGATTTTTAAGAACCCTAATTCAAAGAAAATTGTGAAATTATGATCAAACCTAAAAAGAAATTTGTATGATGAGTTTGAAAATGTTTCTAAATGTATTGGAATTGTTCATGAATTTTTTTGTGATTTTTAGAAACCTAAATGTATTTTTAATTAATTAAAATCCATTAATTAATTAAAAATAACATTTAAATATTTTAAAAATACTTTTTTAATGCAAAAAATAAAATAAAAATCATTTTTGGGTTAAGAAAAATATTTGGATCAGAAATGCAAAAGATCATATTTTTGTGATGTTTTTAACTATTTTAAATAAAATATGCAAAAGAAATGAATAAAAAATGAAAATAAAATGATTTAAATGAAAAGTAAATGCATCTAAAGGTCCTGATTCAAATAAAAAGGGAGAGAGTTGACTAGCGCGTTATTGGGTGGTCAGGATTTGATCTGGCATATTTAAATTAACCCTAATTAATTAAACTAATTAAAACAGATTAGGGTTTAAGTGGACACATCCTAGCCCTCCATTCACGCGCTAAACTGTAAACACCCCAAATTTGCCCTCACTCATTCACACCATGGCTTGTGATTATTTCATATGCATAAATACAATCATATCCCCTCATATCCCATTTTTGATTCACTACATAGTTCCTAAGTCATCTGCACCTAGGGTTTGTGATCTGAGCAATCCAAGAGCCTCTTGAGCCACTCCAAAGGCCACCAATCACTTAAAAGGGATCCATGTGTGTCCATCTATCATATTACATCCTCTAAAGGTCAAGATTTCAAAAGAATCACAAGAACTAGGGTTTGAGTGGATGCAGAGCCAAGTTTGACTGCACAGTTGACCTAAAATTAGGGTTTTGGTTTCAGAGGCCATAACTCCAAATTTTTTGGTCATTCTTGTTTCCATTGGTCTCTATATGGTATAGGGAGTATGCATATCAAATTTCATGAAGAAATTCCATGGGGAAGTCATCTGATCAAGAGTTGACTTTTCAGACAAGTCAGTGCAAAATCAGGGCATCTAAGGCCCCCAGTGACCCAACCAATGGGTGATCTTCATCATTTTGAGTGTATATGATCTTTATTTGATCATGGAAGAAGGTTGAAGTTCATAAAAATCAAGAATTTGGAGTTTTTGTAAGTGTTGACTTTTTGGGCATAGTTGACTTTTCAAGAATGCTTCATTTTAGGTCATTTTTTCAAGCCTTGATTCTTGATCCAAAAAGCTTCAAATGGAAAAACTTTGGTCATGAAATTTGTAGATCTCATCTTTCCCTTTTCAAAAAGTACAAGAACATGATCAAATTCTTCTTGGATCAAAAGTTATGGTGTGACAAAGTTGGCAAAAATCATTGATTTTCAAGTTATGCACCAAGTGTGAAAATTGCAAAACCATGAACCAATGCCTTTTGTAACCTCTAGTTCATTTCAAACCAGTACACAAACATTACATATGTCCCAAAAATCAGAATTGAACCAAAAGATCATGTGTGTATAGTTCATGTAACAAGACTTTTTCTTCATGAAGTTCAAAAGGTGACAACTTGCAAAACCATCATGATGCTTCTCTCCACTTGATGCATTGGCTGCTGGACCTTCCCAACATCACACACACACCATGCTGCACCAGAACCATGCCTTGTACTAGCCTAGATCATGAGCCATACTTCTCTTACACAAAAGGTGGACTTTGAGCAAAAGCAAACTTACCAATCACTATAGGCCAGGTCACATCATCTGACCTATAGGATTAAAATACAATATCCCTTGGCAAGCCAAAGATATGAAGAAGCAAGGCTGAAACACTTCACAACAACACATTCACAAAACACACCCTAGCTGCATTTTGCTTCGAATCTCTCTGCCCAGCCACCAAACATCAAAACCATTTTCACCAAGCATCTCACCATGATTCATTGAGAAGAAACCAGCCAAGAGCCAGGCCTGAAACCAACCACAAAACCACTTCACCATTTTCACCTCAGCCTGCATTTCTCTTCGAATCACCTTCCACAGCTTACAAACATCCAAACAAAACTTTACAAAAATTCTCCACTCACCATCTGGATCACAAAGAACCATTCACAATGGCCTGAAACTGCCTGAATCATCACTGCCATTTCCAACTGAGCTTGAGCAGAAGCTTGTCAAACTCCTCATCCAGCCAATATAAACTCCTCCAAAGCATTCAAACATCATCAATGGGTCCTAAGGAGTGGATTGCACAAGGAGAAAGGGCCAGAAAGTCATCAGAGTGAAAGCTTCGAATCTCAGGTAGCTCAAGAAATATTTTTCCAGAAATCATTTCTTTTGTTTTAAACTTGTTCTTTGTGTCTTCCTGATCATGAATATGCCTTTGGTTTTGCAAATGGTGATGAAATGAGAGTTTAATTGCTCTCTGAAACTTGCGTGCCCTAATTCTTTCTTGCTTCGATTCAGCCTTGTTAGGAAATATAAATTTGTTTTGAGATGGGGTTTTGGTTCGTGAGTGAGTGGGGATCATTTCCCAGTTCTTAGATTTCATTTTAATTAGGTTTTTAGGGTTTTGGGGATTTTCAGGGGAGATGCTGGCCGGAGAAGACGACCAGAAGTCTTCTCCGGCAGCCTGAAAGTGATTTGTGCCCTAATCCAGTCATTAACTCTAGTTTGAATTTGGACCGTGGATTGCCTTTGACTGGTTGACTTCGCGCGTGAGTGTGTGGTCCAGATCTGCTTGCTTAGCCCTAATCCACGTGTTTAGCTTAATTAATCTATAATTAAATTAATTTAATCAGAATCAACCTCAGCCTTTGGATAGCGCGCGTGGTCAACAAATTCAAACTCAGACTCAATCCTGGCCCTCCACTCATTTGACTTTCCTTTTATTTTCATTTAATTCATTTTCTTTTCATTTGTTTTGCATATTTAATTTAAAATAGTAAAAAATGTGTAAAAATTATGAAACTTTTTCCCATAAGTTTTATTAATTTTTATGACCCAAAAATATTTTCATTTTATTTTTTATCATTAAAAGAGTATTTTTAAATATTTAAAAGATTATTTTTAATTGATTAATGAGAATTAATTTATTAAAAATACCTTTAAGTATCTAAAAATCACCAAAAAATTCATGAAATGTTCTAAGACATTTAGAAACATTGTCCAACCTTCAAACCAAATTTCTTTTTTGATCTTGATGCATTTTGAGAATTTTCCATTGAATTAAATCATTTTTTGTGCATTATTTTGATCCAAAGTTCAAAAATTCATTTCTGCCTATTCATGAAGAGTTGGACATTGATTCTTCTTGCATTGCATTGTGTTTGACATATAGTTTCTAGGATTAAATGGCCATGATTTGATCTTGCATTTTTTCATTTGTTTGGCATTTCTTTTGTTTAGGAACCCTAAAAACCCTAATAACTTAGAAAAATCATAACTTGAGATTGGTTAAGAGTTGAGACTTCCCCTTTGGACTTTGGTTTAATATAGGTTTAGGGTTTCTTTGGGTAGCATTTTCCATTTTTTATCTTAGGGTTTGCTTCTGATTTTGAGTTTTGTTTGATGTTTGTTTCATAAACCCTAATTTGGGCTTTCATTTGCATCCCTTTTGCATTCCTTTGCATAGCATGACTTGCCATGCCATTCCATGCCTCCATTTGATTCATTTGACATCATAAGACATGTAGAAAGCATGTTTGATCATTGCATCCCATATTTGCCATTTTGTTTGCCATGTATGTTTCATAACTTTTCATGTAAGATCATGCTCCTTTACTTGCATCATTTGCATCCATGATCTTGTATGAACATCTCCATACCTTGCCTCATGTTTGTAACATCCTCATAGCATCATTATCATCATCAACATGCTTCTGGTTTTGTTTTTCATCGTGTCATTTCATCTCATTTAGCATTGCATTGCTTTTCTTTCTAACATTTCAGGTGGTAAGTGAGGTTGAGAAGTGAATTTACCTTCACTTCTCATAACTTTTCTTTTCATCTCTCTTGCATCCATTGCTGCATTTTTGTTTGTGTTTGAGATTGAGCTTGCTCATTATTCTTCTTCTCACTTTCTTTCTTCAAGTGACTTGACTTCTTGAATGAAGCAAGTCACTTTGCTTCTCTTGATCCTGTTCATCTGCTTCCTGGTGGTTCCAATGAAGACTTCTCTTGAAAACCTCACAAACCTTAGGAACAACCAAGCATGACAATGATTAGGGTTTTGATTAGTCTCCCCTCATAGTTTTACCTTTGTGTCTCTTTTGAGTCTTCTCTCTCATCTCATAATCAGGGACTAAACCCTAAAGGCTTTAAGGCTTTGTGATTAAGCTTATGCCTGCATCCTTCTCTTAGGATGGAGTGTATAACTTTAATTCTAAGTGTTAAACCCTTAATGTGTTTAAATCTCTTAATCAATTCACATAACAATCATCAAGACATCACACTTGTAACTTGGGCCTTGCATTAGGGTTCTAATTCTTCCTTAACTGGTTAAGAAGGACTAACCCTAGTGTTAATGGACAAGTCCCCCTCAAGTTGTCTTACAAATCATAAAATTCACTTCATCATCATATCATTAAATAAAATTCACTTAATCAAAGGTTTGTTTTGTCATGAGCTTAATCCCTAATCATGGATTAAGTTGAGGAGCTTTCCTCAGCTTAAACATTCTCATTTATTATCCTTCTATTAGGATGGTGTAATGAGTCTGTTTAATCCTTGATTATGGCTTAACCTCATTACTCAACACTAAACAAAAACACCAAAAACATCTAAATAATCACAAATAGGTTAATGATCTTAATCCTACATCAAAGGTAATTAAGTGTGAGAATCTGACTTCACACTTAAGGCATTCTCATTACCCCTAATCAGAGGGAAGATGTGATGAGTTTACTAAATCCATTGGTTTAGGCTTAAGCTCATTAACTTATGACAAACTTTCAAAAGCAATAAAAGACTGAAAACTCAAAAACAAACAATAATCGTCTCCTCCGGGATTCTTTTCTCATCTCACTCACTCACAAACGAGAACTCGCTTCTCCCGTCTAATGCAAGACAGTTTGCACCTGAGCCAGACAGGTCATACACTTGAGTATAGACAAGTAAGCAGTTCACAAGTCAATTCATCTATCAGTCTCTTTGGGTCGAACTACGGTGTTCTGACTTCCTCATTGCACGAGAGGATACGTAGGCATAACTTAACAGTTATCGAACAAAAGTCTCTGTATATTCCCCCTCTTTCTAGCCTCATTCTTTTAGCCTCATGATCTTGAGCATTTCACTCCTGTTCTTACACTGACACTTCACTTATATACTTCACTTTTCTCTTACACTGACACCTGTACATTTTGTTTTCCAGCTCTTTTACACACAAATTGCACTGACACTACCCCTTTAAAACTCAAATCTTTCAAGCGTGGATCCCGTCGAGTACGGTGGACAATCTGGGTGCTAATACCTTCCCAGGTTGTAACCAACCCCCTTTCTCAGTCTCTCTGGTTCGCAACCGTCTTATCCGTATTTTTCTAGGTTTATGCAGCATTACCTTTCCTCCGGGATAAAAATGCCTAGCTGGCGACTCTATTCATCTCCAGTGAGTTCACTGCTGTGTGTTCTCATTGTCCCTCTCGCCAACCGTTTGCGTCTGTACCTTTATTTGACCCTGCTTCATTTATCGGGAGCGACAACTTGGCGACTCTGCTGGGGAACCTTATACTGCAACCAGGGCTTCTGGTTCTTTTTGTGGGTTCCTCCTAGCGCTTGATTGATTTGTGTTTACTGGGGTGTTATGTGCTTATTTGTGTTTGTGTATTTGTATTTATTTTGTACAGTTTTGTTTATTGTTTTCTTATAGCTTTATGCATATATTATCATACTATCATACTACTGGCTGGATCTGTTGTCTGCTTTGGTGGGTGGGTGTTCCATTGAGAGTTAAGGTCCTATACCTGGGACCTGAGTGACACCTAGGCTAGAGTGAATCATATTCTTTCCCATTCCATTTCGGTCTGGTGCGGGAATATGAAACACAGTTCAGATATGGGTTTCTTCTTGAGAACTCTGTGTTGCAGATTTCCTGCAATGCTAGGGCTATCTGGGAAGCCTGCTAAGTCTGGATGACCTTTTAGTATTGACCTTCAGAAACTGAGGTAAATTAGAGGAGGAACTGTTATGGTTATTGTAAACACTGTACCTCCGGGTTGGAAGTGTTTACACTTCTCATAACTGATCCAAGTCTGAGGATCCTTGTTCTAGAACACCACCTGTGAGGGGGTTGGGCTGTTTACAGGTTTGCAGGTACCTTGACCTCAGAATACCCTGTTACTTTGATTGTTTAAGAGTACTCCATTTTGGGTCAGTTCTTGTGATTCTAAACCCGGGACATGTGACTCTTTATTTGAGTCCCCAACCTTGGTTACTGGATTTATGGACCTCCATCTGGAATTCTTGAATACACTTGGACCTATATCAGAGTTTTGATCAGATCCAGCTCAGTCACAAACCCTTGCATATCATTTGCATACATAAACATTGCATCATATTGACATTTGCTTATTTGTGTTTCAGGGTATCCATCTTCACTTTTGGCTAGTTTTGACCCCATCTTCAGTAGTGACCTATCTTCACCAGCATCTGCTTCAGTTATCACCAGCATCAGCTAATCAGTGGCCCATTTCTTCAGCATCATCATCAGCACTTGTCTCTACTCAGTCTTCAGCATCATGGCTCCTAAAAAGAGCAATATCACCTATCACTTCTTCCAGCCAGAGCTATCAGATATCAGGAGGATTCAGACCCTGATCACTCCAGATCACATACCTTTGTTCAGGGAACATTATGGGGATATACTTGACATGGTTATGGATCTGGATCTATCACAGAGGAGCCTCATTCACACTTGCATTCAGTTCTATGATCCCCCACTGAGATGTTTCACCTTTCAAGACTTTCAGTTGGGCCCCTTATTGGAAGAATACTCATCATTGGTTGGTTTGCCTATCAGGGGTGGAATCCCTTTCAACCCTGAGATGGTCTTTCCTAGCAATGGAGAAGTAGCAAAAGCTTTGCATCTGGAACTTGTTTTGATTGAGCAGCATATGACTTCTAAAGCTGGGATCCCTGGCTTTCATCTGGATTTCTTGATCTCTCAAGCTACCCTGAAAGCTTCTCTAGGAGAATGGAAAGCTGTTTGTGCTTTACTGGCCTTGAGCATATATGGAATTGTGTTGTTTGCAGATGAGCCTCGATTCATTAGCAAGAATGCAATCCACTTATTCATGCTAAAGAACCCAGTGGCCACTTTATTGGGGGATCTCTACTACTCAGTGCATCAGAGAAATGAAAAGCAGAGGGGGAGATTAGTGAGGTGTTGTGCTCCATTGTTCCACACTTGGCTTCTCAGGCATCTACCCAGGACAGATGCATTTCTGAACCCTCATCAGCAGAGCAACTGGGCTAAGAGACTCACTGTTCTGACTTCAGCTGACATCAGATGGTGCACTCAGAGCACCAAGGGCAGGGATATCATCACCAGCTGTGGGCATTTTCCCAATGTGCCCCTAATAGGAGTTAAGGGAAGTATCAATTACAACCCCCTGCTGTTCAGGAGGCAACTGGGCTATGCACTGGTCCATACTCCTAGGGCACAAGACTTGGTGGAGACTCTCTATTGTGAGAACAAGATTAATTTGGCTGTTGTTAGGCAGGCTGCCTGGGCCTGGGATAATGTTCAAACCAAGGGAGTCACCATTCTGGGGAAGTGCAATAATGTGGCATCGGCGCAATATTATGAGTGGTCCCGTGCCAGGGCCCAATTCTCTGGGATGCCCTTTACCATAGAAGACATGCCTGAGTCATCTTCAGCACCACCCCCTGCCACTATCAGTTTGGAGGAGTTTGAGAGCTTGAAAGAAAGGAATGAGAAGCTAACCCAGGCTTTGCAGAAGACCCTCCGGGAGAGGAGTGAAGGTATGAGGGAGATTGAGAGATTGGAGAAGTTGAGAGTGGAGCATTTGACTAAGATTGAAAAGTCTGGGGATTATATTAAAAAGTCTAAGGCTGGAGAGCAAATTCTGAAGAATGCTTGCAAGGAAGCCCAGTTCCAGAGAGCAAGGACAGACTTGTATTTGAAGGAGAGTCAAGCCCGGTGGGTCAGGATCACCGAGGCTCGTACCCTGGAGGACAAGAGAGTTCAAGACAAGATGGAGCAACTGGAAGCTAGTGCAAAAGAACAGCAAGAAGCCCTGGCAGCAGCCCAGAGGGAGATATCAGAGCTGAAGATCAAAGCAGGGGTGAAGAGGTCCAAAGAACAAAATCAGCACAAGAAGCTAACAGCAGCTGTTACCACCCGGAATCTCCTCATCAGGAATCTCACGGAGCGTCCGGCTGATCCTGTGACCGAAGCACTTCTCAAGGAAGTTCGTGAGGATGAGTTTGGTCTTGGTGTTTGACCATTTGTTTGTTGTTGCTTTCCTTCCATGTACTTTTACTTTTTTTTGAAATGTATTTTGACCCCTTAGGGGGGCTTGTGTTGTAAAATGAACAAGTTGTATTATTTCACCTTCTGTAATATATTTGTGTTAGTGTGCTTCATCTGAGTTTTCTTCAAGCAACAACAACAGCATCTCCAAGGGTCTGGAAGGGTCAAAACTGAATGCCAAACCGGATACCTTGAGAGCAAATAAGCATAACTGCATTGCATGTTAACCCTTTATTTGTTTTGTAGGTTCTGTTTTATTGTGGCTAACCTCTGTTGTGATGCCTCAGGAACTATTGCTAGGCGCCGGGTATTTCCCCTCAACCGTCCGCACCGTTATCCAACCCGAAACAACCTTCCGGGAATTCAAATGGATCAGATGCAGCAGGACCTTACTGAGGTCAGAAATCAAATGGCAAATGAAAGGCTAGAGATGAGGAATCAAATGACTCAGTTTATGGAAGTTATGAACAACATGGCTCAGAGCCAGGAAAGATTGAGGGCCATGGTGGAAAGGCAGAATCAAGAGGATCCACACATAGGGACTGCCGGCACCAGCAACAATGAAAGGGTCCAACCTCACGTCAACCCTCCAGTATTTGGACCACACCTCCATCCTGAGGTCAATATCCCTGCAAATGTTCAAGGGACAGCCACTGCAGCCAGGGTACTTCAAGAAGACCCCCAAGAGGACCAATTCACGGTAATGGGTGCTGGGGAAGAAGCTTATGATAGAAGATTGGATGAGATAGCTGAGAAGTTGAGATCCTTAGAGTCTCAAAACTCTTTGGGCTTTGACGTCATGGACATGGGCTTGGTAGACGGGGTCAGGATCCCCCATAAGTTCAAGCCTCCTTGTTTTGAAAAGTACAACGGGACTTCATGCCCCCGGACTCATTTACAATCATTTCTGGGGAGGCTGAAGGCCTATACAATGGATGAGAAGCTCTGGATGTTCTATTTCGAAGACAGCTTAACCGGAGCGTCAAGAGAATGGTACTCTCACTTGACAAGGGCAACTATTAGATGCTGGAAGGACCTGGCAGAGGCCTTCATCAGGCAGTATCAGTATAACTTAGACATGGCACCCAACAGGACCCTCCTAATGGGAATGTCACAGTCTTCAAGGGATAGTTTCCGGGAATATGCCCAGAGATGGAGGCAATTGGCTGCTGCTGTTCAGCCACCTATGTCTGAACGGGAAATGGCAGATATGTTCATGAATACCCTTCAGGGAACTTATATTGACCGGTTGGCTGCTTTCTCTTCCACTAGCTTTGCAGATGTTGTCATAGCCGGGGAGAGAATTGAAAGCTTGTTAAAAATGGGAAAGATCTCAGACAACGGTGCAAGCTCGTCCAGTAGTACAAGAAAGCCTTTTGCAGGCCCGAGAAGAACTGGCGAGACCAATGCCATCCATTCAAATAGGGGCAGGCCCCAATATGTTCAAAGGTCAATAGCAGCAGTCACCATTCCTGCTCCAGCTCATCCTCAGCCAGTCTATCAACATCCTCAGCAAAACTATCAGCCACAACCTCAGTACCATCAGCAAAATCAGTATCCTCCAAGAAATTACAACAACAGCAACACCAACAACAACAGTCAACAAAGGCCATTCCAACAGAGGCCATCGCAAGCTAATAGGGTGATCGATCCGATCCCTATGCCATATGCTACCCTGCTGCCACAACTCCTGAAACTCAACCTAGTTGAGCTAAGGACGTTGGCACCTCCAGACCCCAACAGTCTACCCAGGAACTATGACTCCAACGCTAGGTGTGCCTTCCATTCAAACGCACCTGGCCACAGCACAGAAAAGTGCAGAGCTCTGCATATGAAGGTACAAGACCTGGTAGACTCGAAAGCTCTGAATTTCGCACCACCACCCAATGTCAATATGAACCCGATGCCAAACCACGGTGGTCCTAGAATTAACGCTATTGAAGAAGACAAACCGTCTTATTTAATAACCAGTGTGGGACAGATCAGGACACCATTGGTAGAAATCAAGGCTCAACTCCTGGAATGTCAAATGTTCCCGGGGTGTGAGTTGGGTTGTGCTTACTGCAATATCTCTGTAAATGGGTGCGATAATTTGAGGAATGGCATAGATGGCCTTATTCAGAGTGGCCAGCTTCAGATCACCACATCGTTTCCAACAAATCCAGCAATCTCATCAGCAGCGGTTTCAGAACCTCCTACAACTGCAACAACCATTGTTCCTGACAATTCTTCGGCTTCATCAACAAGTACTTCATCCATTATCTCAACTGATCAGTTCTCAACGAATTTTCCTGCTACAACTTCAGCTTCACTCCATTTTGAACCTCCTACAACGACAACATCCATTCTTCCAACAATGTCTCCTACAACACCAGCAACCAATCATGAAGATGTCTCTACTGTCACCATATTTTACGATCCTGAAGACAACTCCGTCTACAACTCAGAAGGTGCTGCTCCCACTAGGGCACCAGTTACAATTTATTATGATCCTCAGACTATTACAATTCCTTCAACAGCTGCAATCAGTCCGGTCACCATCACGGTGCCTGGACCTGTACCTTATGAAAGCAGTAATGCCATCCCCTGGCATTACGGCTCTGACTTGTACTGTGAAGGACAAAGAATCACTCTTGAATCATCAACCCCTGCACTACAAATTGACAATGTGGGCGGAGGCGGAGGCTTCACTCGGAGCGGACGTCTTTTCGCTCCACAAATTCAGAAACCCACAGCCGAAGCAGAAGCTGCTGCCAAGGCGAAAGGAAAGAGCCCTGTGCAGGAAGATCAAACTGTTAAGGAAGCTTTGAAAACACCATTCGATCAAGAGGTTGATGAGTTCATGCGAATCATCAAAAAGAGTGATTATAAAATAGTGGATCAGCTTCATCAGACGCCTTCCAAGATCTCAATCCTATCATTGCTTATGTGCTCCGAAGCCCATCGGAATGCACTACTCAAAGTCTTGCACGCAGCTTACGTGCCTGAAGAGATCACTGTCAATCAATTGGAAGCAGTAGTGGGAAATGTTAATGCTAGTCACGGACTAGGGTTCACCAATACTGATTTGACAACGGAAGGCCGCAACCACAATAAAGCCTTGCACATAACCATGGAATGCAAAGGTGCTGTCCTTTCCCATGTGCTGGTAGACACGGGGTCATCCCTTAATGTCTTACCAAAGAAGGCTCTGGTGAAGCTAGAATATGACGGATTGGCGTTGAGACCCAGCAACCTGGTGGTAAGAGCTTTTGATGGCTCAAAGAGATCGGTTCTGGGAGAGATTGAGTTACCCGTAACGATTGGCCCGCAGACCTTTAAAACTATCTTCTATGTGATGGACATTCAGCCCGTCTACAGCTGTTTGTTGGGTAGGCCATGGATTCACGCTGCTGGCGCCGTGACCTCTACCCTTCACCAGAAGTTAAAATATGAGTGGGAGGGTCAAATCGTTACAATCTGCGGAGAGGAGGACATTTTTGTCAGCCACCTGGCAACCTATAAGTACATTGAGATGGATGGGGAGATCCATGAAACAATGAGCCAGGGGTTTGAAGCCTTGAATGTGAATGAAACATCTGCTGTGTCTGGTACTCCAATGTCATCATACCAACAAGCCCGGAAGGTTGTTGAGGAAGGAACTGCCCAAGGCTGGGGCAAACTGCTATCGGTGGAGAAGAAAGAAGACAAATTTGGGTTGGGTTACAGACCAACTCAACAAGATCAAACAGCGGCTGCGAAAGAGCCCAATTTTGTGAGTGGGGGGATGCTTACCCCTGATGCTATCAACTGTCTGGAAGACGAGCTGGAAGAGGAGCGCAACCTGGAAAGCTGGATTCGTCCAAAAATCCCGGGGAGCAGTGTCTCGAACTGGTCTTCCCAGGAAATTATAAGAGTTACTCATGCAGAGTAATTATTATTTCCTGTATTTTTATAAGCATGCATCAAAGTCTTGCATCTTGCCCAAGATGACAAGACTCATTTTGTAATCGGGCCATCTGTACTTTTTGTGCAAACAAGATTAATTAATGAAATATCAGACATCTTTTTGCAAACGAGTCTTTTTCTTTTCGTTCACTGTTTTTCCATTTTTCTTTTTGTACAAAAAATAAATGGCGGTGTTTTCAAAATAACAACTTCATTTCACTTTTCTAAATAAAGATTAAAATCAGATCACTAAAATGAACAAACTTAACCCTTGCAGAGTGTGCCTTCCTGACAGCACCGACAACAGCACGGCTATGACATCGTATGACTTTGACAATCCAATCAATCAAGCTGATGAAGGGGTTGATGAAGAATATGAGCTTCCTGAAGAGCTAGCCAGGTTGTTAAGACAAGAGGAAAAGGTTATTACTCCTCACCAGGAGGAGGTTGAAGTGATCAATCTTGGTACAGATGAAGACGTGAAAGAGGTTAGAATCGGGACCTGCCTGCAAGACTCAGTGAAGAGACAACTGATTGACCTGCTTCAAGAGTATGTGGACGTGTTTGCTTGGTCTTACCAAGATATGCCAGGATTGGATACCGATATTCTCGTGCACAAGCTGCCTTTGAGAGAAGAATGCCCGCCAGTTAAACAGAAACTGCGCCGTACTCGTCCAGACATGGCTATGAAAATCAAAGAAGAGGTACAAAAGCAATGGGACGCCGGGTTCCTTGCTGTGACTAGCTATCCACCGTGGGTGGCTAATATAGTACCTGTGCCTAAAAAGGACGGCAAAGTAAGAATGTGTGTTGACTACCGGGATCTGAACAGAGCCATCCCGAAAGATGACTTCCCATTACCTCACATTGATGTATTGGTGGATAACACGGCTCAGTTCTCGGTATTCTCCTTCATGGATGGATTTTCAGGATACAACCAGATCAAGATGTCACCTGAAGACATGGAGAAGACAACATTCATCACACCTTGGGGCACGTTCTGCTACAAGGTAATGCCATTTGGGCTCAAGAATGCCGGTGCAACGTATCAACGGGCTATGGTAACGTTATTCCACGATATGATCCATAAAGAAATAGAGTGTTATGTGGATGACATGATTGCCAAGTCCCTTACTGAAGAAGACCATCTGGTAAATCTGCTTAAATTGTTCAAGCGTCTGAGGAAGTACCAACTGAAGTTGAACCCCAACAAATGCACATTCGGGGTGCGATCTGGTAAGCTGCTGGGCTTTATTGTAAGCGAGAAAGGGATTGAAGTTGACCCTGATAAAGTCAAAGCCATCCAGAAGATGCCTGCACCGAAAACTGAGAAAGAAGTTCGAGGTTTCTTAGGTCGATTGAACTACATTTCAAGGTTCATATCTCACCTTACAGCAACCTGTGAACCCTTGTTCAAGTTGTTAAGAAAGGAACAGACGGTCAGGTGGAACGAAGACTGCCAGAAGGCTTTTGACAAGATCAAAGAATATCTGCAAGAATCTCCAATCCTTATGCCTCCAGTTGAAGGAAGACCTCTGATAATGTACTTGACAGTATTAGAAGAGTCAATGGGGTGTGTGCTGGGCCAGCATGACGAGTCTGGTCGAAAAGAGTATGCAATATACTACCTAAGCAAAAAGTTTACCGACTGTGAACAACGTTATTCACTGCTCGAGAAAACTTGCTGTGCTTTAGCGTGGGCTGCTCGCCGACTAAGGCAGTATATGTTGACCCACACTACCTTACTGATCTCAAAGATGGACCCAGTCAAGTACATATTTGAGAAGCCAGCTCTTACTGGACGGGTTGCAAGATGGCAAATGATTCTCACAGAATATGACATCCTGTACACTTCTCAGAAAGCCATCAAGGGCAGTGTACTATCTGAATATCTTGCTGAGCAACCCATTGATGACTACCAGCCTATGAGGTTTGACTTCCCTGATGAAGACATCATGTTCATTAAAGCAAAAGATCATGAAGAGCCTATTCACACTGAAGGGCCTGACCCGGAAGAAGAATGGACAATGATGTTTGATGGGGCTGTTAACATGAATGGTCGTGGTGTTGGTGCAGTACTCATTACACCTAAGGGAGTTCACATGCCTTTCTCGGCAAAACTCGCTTTCAACTGCACTAACAACGAAGCTGAATACGAAGCTTGCATTATGGGTCTTGAGGAGGCCATTGACCTCAGGATCAAGACTTTGACCGTATTCGGAGATTCAGCTCTGGTAATCAATCAGACCAACGGAAAATGGTATACACACCAGGATCGTCTGATACCTTACAGGGATTATACAAGGAGGTTATTGACTTTCTTCACAACAATCAAGCTTGAGTATATCCCTCGGGACGAGAATCAGTTTGCGGATGCTCTTGCTACCATTTCATCCATGATCAAAGTTCAAGCTGCTAACTTTGTACCCCAGATATCAGTGTCCAGACTTGATAGACCAGCATATGTGTTCGCAGCAGATGTTGTCAGAGACGATAAGCATTGGTTCCATGACATTAAGTGCTTCTTGGAGGATCAAACATACCCACCTGGGGAATCCTCTAATGATAAGAAGACTTTGAGAAGGCTTGCTGGTAGTTTCTTTCTGAACACTGATGGGTCTTTATACAAAAGGAACTTTGATATGGTACTCCTCAAATGCGTCGACAAGACAGAAGCAGATTTATTGATGCATGAAGTGCACGAAGGCTCCTTTGGTACCCATGCTGGGGGACATGCAATGGCTAAGAGGTTGTTAAGATCAGGCTATTATTGGATCACAATGGATGCAGACTGTTGTGCCTACGCCAGAAAATGCCACAAATGCCAGATCTACGCAGATAAAGTGCATGTGCCTCCCAATCCTTTGAACATCATGTCTTCACCATGGCCCTTTGCCATGTGGGGCATTGATATGATTGGCAAGATTGAGCCAACTGCTTCAAACGGCCACAGATTCATCCTGGTCGCCATTGACTATTTTACCAATTGGGTTGAAGCAGCTTCCTACGCAAATGTTACAAGACAAGTGGTAGCCAGATTTCTGAAGAGAGATATCATCTGTCGATATGGAGTGCCCGAGCGAATCATTACTGATAATGGTTCCAATCTAAACAATAAAATGATGGCAGAACTGTGCCGGGACTTCAAAATTCAACATCACAATTCTTCTCCTTACAGGCCAAAGATGAATGGCGCTGTTGAGGCGGCAAACAAGAATATTAAGAAGATTGTGCAGAAGATGGTAGTCACCTACAAAGACTGGCATGAAATACTACCGTTCGCCTTGCATGGGTACCGCACGTCAATCAGAACATCCACTGGGGCAACACCGTATCAACTTGTGTATGGTATGGAAGCAGTCCTACCTGTTGAAGTTGAATTACCCTCTCTGCGGGTACTAATGGATGTTAAACTAAGTGAAGCAGAATGGGTTCGGGCCCGATACGAACAACTGAGTCTGATCGAAGAGAAAAGATTGGCTGCAATCTGTCATGGGCAGCTATATCAGAAGAGAATGAAGAGAGCCTTCGATCAGAAAGTCAGGCACCGAGAGTACCAGGTAGGAGATCTTGTGCTGAAAAGAGTCCTCCCTCCTCATACAGACCACAGGGGCAAATGGACTCCAAACTATGAAGGACCATTTGTTGTAAAGAAAGTTTTCTCTGGTGGAGCACTGATGCTCAGCACCATGGATGGTGAAGATTTCCCGTCCCCTGTGAATTCAGATGCAGTTAAAAAATACTTCGCATAAAAATGACCCGCTGGACACAAAAACAGAATGTAAGTCCAGGCAAAAATAGGGCATCCCGGCGAGTCAAAAACAGAATAAAAGACTCGGGCAAAAATAAGGGAAAATAAATAAAAATGTACACCCGCTGAGTTGAAAAGCCGCATTGGACAACTCAGGCAAAAATGGGTATCCCGATGGATTGAAAACCCGAAAGGGCGATCCATGCAAAATAAGGGAATAAGCGAACAACTGCATTCTGAATCCGTCTGTATCACTTGCAACTTGGAAGGCTTCAACAGAATCAAGCTTCAATCAGAATCAGCCTTTTTCAGAAAGCAAGACGAGAAGAACGTCATTGTCATACGAGTCATAGCAGAAGAGGAAGCTCCTTAAAGCGTCGTCAGCACTGCCAGCATTTTGTTTCTCAATTTATAACAATCTCCTTATTTTAGGAGATTTGTTTCCTTGACTGTATCTTGCCTATTCAGGGCACAAGAATTAATAAAATCAGATTTTTCAGTCATGTTTCGTCTTGTACATATTTCGTTTGCAAAGAATGTCTGATGTCTCTAAAACTAATTGCATAAGTACAGATGTTTGTCACTAAAAATAGAAACACATGCTTGCAGGGAATATACTTACTCTTGAGAGTGCTTGACTCCTATGACGGAATCCAGTAAAGGATACCTCGGGACATTTTGTGCGTCTCCTTATCTTTGCAGGATTGCAGGTATCCAGAACGCAACCTGGGGGCATGCAAGTTACATCCCAGCAAGCTGGCAAATCAACACTCAATTTTAGCACTCAAGGTGCTCTCTCCCCAGCTGAGTTACCAACAATTCTCCCCAGCCATAGTACCAATCATTCTTCCTCAGTAAAATACAGGAGTCATGGAATCATCTCCCCCACAGAATCTTCAGCCTCTATTCAGAAGAGCAACGCAGGGAAGGATCACAACAGAGTGAAGAAAGCTTCTACAAACCCCAGATGGGCCTCTCATTTATTAGAATAGGTCTATCAGTGACCCGTATCCCCAAGCAAATATCATCTTATTAGATCTACCAATGATCTCCTTCCCAGCTGGGATGTCCATTTCAAACAGATCAACTAGGGATCTCTGCAGCAGCGGGATCCGAATCCCAGATTTGTGCCTCTTTGCACAATCATAGCATTTGCATCATATTCACCCACAAAGCGTAGCATTCCGTCTAATACGGAGCATTACGGCAAAAATCAAATACATAGCATAATCATAAGCCATGTTATGAACCAACACTTGTGAATAATAACAGTTCATCAACATACAGAAGAAGAATCCCCACCAGAGTTACCAGCAAGAGCAGTTGCCTCACAAATCACAAACACCAGTATATACTCCTTTTGACACCCGTCCGTGTTATATCCCAGCAGAAAGCCAAAGACGTTCCCTTTGCACTCGCATATACTTATATACACTTTCCTGACACCCGGCCGTGTCATATCCCCAGCGCAGTCGCTTACACCTTCATCACCCATACACTTGTTATACTTTTCTCTCTCGACACTCGTCCGTGTCGCTCTCCCCAGCAGTTAAACACTCATCTATATATACTCATGATACACCTATACAGATACTCGTCCGTATCTTATACACAACACTTATCTCCCCACAGATTCGACAATAGTCCTTGTTCTTTGTTAACCAGTTGGTACTCGTCCGTATCATCATCTCAGAACATTGCGTCTAGTGTTTGTTTCTACATGATACTCGTCCGTATCATAGTCTTAAGGATGCTCGTCCGCATCTTTAATCCATACACTGTGTCAAACACTTATGTCTTCTTGAATATAGACCCTCGTCCGTGTCTACTATTCCCCAGAAGAGTCCCTTCAGATGCAACACTTGTCCGTGTTCTCTGTTAACCAGTTGATACTCGTCCGTATCATCATCTCTGAACACGTGTCAGTTTGTTTCTACCTGATACTCGTCCGTATCATAGTCTTAAGGATGCTCGTCCGCATCTTTAATCTATACACAGCATCTAAACACTTGTACTTTCTCTTCTTGGTTGTAAATACTCGTCCGTGTTTACTATATCCCCAGTAGATCGCAAACAAAATTTCCTTTTTATCTGACACTCGTCCTGTGTCATGATAAACCCTGAGAGCAGCCGTACCCTGCTGAGTGGTCGTCCTCCACTTCTTGATGGTCGTCCTCCATCATGCTCGTCCGATGGCCGTCCCCATCGTTGTTTTAGCAGCCGTCCCCTGCTAGGTGGTCGTCCTCCACCTTTTGATGATCGTCCTTCATCATTTTATCCAATGGCTGTCCCCATTGTTGATTTTGGTTATCTGGCATTCGTCCTATGTCATGAGAAACCTCGAGAGCAGCCGTACCCTGCTGAGTGGTCGTCCTCCACTTCTTGATGGTCGTCCTCCATCATGCTCGTCCGATGGCCGCCCCCATCGTTTACCTTTTCTATCCGATGGCCGTCCCCATCGTTGATATTTTCGGCAGCCGTACCCTGCCAGGTGGTCGTCCTCCACCTTTGATGGCCGTCCCCATCATAATTCCTTTATTACCCAACAGAGCAGCCGTCCCCTGATAGGTGATCGTCCTTCACCTTTGATGGCCGTACCCCATCATCTGTTTATTTCATTTATTCTTTAACCCGATGGCCGTCCCCGTCGTGGTCCCTTTTCCTTTAGCACGATGGCCGTCCCCATCGTCGGTTACCTTGCTTTATGAACTTGATGGCCGTCCCCGTCATGTTTCATTAACTCCCAGAAAATTTTACAGCTTTATCCTGATGGCCGTCCCCATCATAATTTGATTTTCCCCAGCTAGTCGGCCGTCCCCGTCTTGGCTTTACCTTTTATCCCCAGCATGTCGGCCGTCCCCGTCATTGCGTTGTTTCCCGCTTTACAATATACTTTATTTTCCGATTACAATCTATATCCCTTTTCTTCTTCATTCTGTGAGTGCAAATTTTGGACTGTCTTTGGTATTCAACCACAAGTTAACTTGTTTGCCTGTTAAGCCGTCGCTTACATCCTGCACAGCTAACTCATGTTTGAATAGGGGCAGCTGTAAACACCCCAAATTTGCCCTCACTCATTCACACCATGGCTTGTGATTATTTCATATGCATAAATACAATCATATCCCCTCATATCCCATTTTTGATTCACTACATAGTTCCTAAGTCATCTGCACATAGGGTTTGTGATCTGAGCAATCCAAGAGCCTCTTGAGCCACTCCAAAGGCCACCAATCACTTCAAAGGGATCCATGTGTTTCCATCTATCATATTACATCCTCTCAAGGTCAAGATTTCAAAAGAATCACAAGAACTAGGGTTTGAGTGGATGCAGAGCCAAGTTTGACTGCACAGTTGACCTAAAATTAGGGTTTTGGTTTCAGAGGCCATAACTCCAAATTTTTTGGTCATTCTTGTTTCCATTGGTCTCTATATGGTATAGGGAGTATGCATATCAAATTTCATGAAGAAATTCCATGGGGAAGTCATCTGATCAAGAGTTGACTTTTCAGACAAGTCAGTGCAAAATCAGGGCATCTGAGGCCCCCAGTGACCCAACCAATGGGTGATCTTCATCATTTTGAGTGTATATGATCTTTATTTGATCATGGAAGAAGGTTGAAGTTCATAAAAATCAAGAATTTGGAGTTTTTGCAAGTGTTGACTTTTTGGGCATAGTTGACTTTTCAAGAATGCTTCATTTTAGGTCATTTTTTCAAGCCTTGATTCTTGATCCAAAAAGCTTCAAATGGAAAAACTTTGGTCATGAAAGTTGTAGATCTCATCTTTCCCTTTTCAAAAAGTACAAGAACATGATCAAATTCTTCTTGGATCAAAAGTTATGGTGTGACAAAGTTGGCAAAAATCATTGATTTTCAAGTTATGCACCAAGTGTGAAAATTGCAAAACCATGAACCAATGCCTTTTGTAACCTCTAGTTCATTTCAAACCAGTACACAAACATTCCATATGTCCCAAAAATCAGAATTGAACCAAAAGATCATGTGTGTATAGTTCATGTAACAAGACTTTTTCTTCATGAAGTTCAAAAGGTGACAACTTGCAAAACCATCATGATGCTTCTCTCCACTTGATGCATTGGCTGCTGGACCTTCCCAACATCACACACACACCATGCTGCACCAGAACCATGCCTTGTACTAGCCTAGATCATGAGCCATACTTCTCTTACACAAAAGGTGGACTTTGAGCAAAAGCAAACTTACCAATCACTATAGGCCAGGTCACATCATCTGACCTATAGGATTAAAATACAATATCCCTTGGCAAGCCAAAGATATGAAGAAGCAAGGCTGAAACACTTCACAACAACACATTCACAAAACACACCCTAGCTGCATTTTGCTTCGAATCTCTCTGCCCAGCCACCAAACATCAAAACCATTTTCACCAAGCATCTCACCATGATTCATTGAGAAGAAACCAGCCAAGAGCCAGGCCTGAAACCAACCACAAAACCACTTCACCATTTTCACCTCAGCCTGCATTTCTCTTCGAATCACCTTCCACAGCTTACAAACATCCAAACAAAACTTTACAAAACTTCTCCACTCACCATCTGGATCACAAAGAACCATTCACAATGGCCTGAAACTGCCTGAATCATCACTGCCATTTCCAACTGAGCTTGAGCAGAAGCTTGTCAAACTCCTCATCCAGCCAATATAAACTCCTCCAAAGCATTCAAAAATCATCAAGGGGTCCTAAGGAGTGGATTGCACAAGGAGAAAGGGCCAGAAAGTCATCAGAGTGAAAGCTTCGAATCTCAGGTAGCTCAAGAAATATTTTTCCAGAAATCATTTCTTTTGTTTTAAACTTGTTCTTTGTGTCTTCCTGATCATGAATATGCCTTTGGTTTTGCAAATGGTGATGAAATGAGAGTTTAATTGCTCTCTGAAACTTGCGTGCCCTAATTCTTTCTTGCTTCGATTCAGCCTTGTTAGGAAATATAAATTTGTTTTGAGATGGGGTTTTGGTTCGTGAGTGAGTGGGGATCATTTCCCAGTTCTTAGATTTCATTTTAATTAGGTTTTTAGGGTTTTGGGGATTTTCAGGGGAGATGCTGGCCGGAGAAGACGACCGGAAGTCTTCTCCGGCAGCCTGAAAGTGATTTGTGCCCTAATCCAGTCATTAACTCTAGTTTGAATTTGGACCGTGGATTGCCTTTGACTGGTTGACTTCGCGCGTGAGTGTGTGGTCCAGATCTGCTTGCTTAGCCCTAATCCACGTGTTTAGCTTAATTAATCTATAATTAAATTAATTTAATCAGAATCAACCTCAGCCTTTGGATAGCGCGCGTGGTCAACAAATTCAAACTCAGACTCAATCCTGGCCCTCCACTCATTTGACTTTCCTTTTATTTTCATTTAATTCATTTTCTTTTCATTTGTTTTGCATATTTAATTTAAAATAGTAAAAAATGTGTAAAAATTATGAAACTTTTTCCCATAAGTTTTATTAATTTTTATGACCCAAAAATATTTTCATTTTATTTTTTATCATTAAAAGAGTATTTTTAAATATTTAAAAGATTATTTTTAATTGATTAATGAGAATTAATTTATTAAAAATACCTTTAAGTATCTAAAAATCACCAAAAAATTCATGAAATGTTCTAAGACATTTAGAAACATTGTCCAACCTTCAAACCAAATTTCTTTTTTGATCTTGATGCATTTTGAGAATTTTCCATTGAATTAAATCATTTTTTGTGCATTATTTTGATCCAAAGTTCAAAAATTCATTTCTGCCTATTCATGAAGAGTTGGACATTGATTCTTCTTGCATTGCATTGTGTTTGGCATATAGTTTCTAGGATTAAATGGCCATGATTTGATCTTGCATTTTTTCATTTGTTTGGCATTTCTTTTGTTTAGGAACCCTAAAAACCCTAATAACTTAGAAAAATCATAACTTGAGATTGGTTAAGAGTTGAGACTTCCCCTTTGGACTTTGGTTTAGTATAGGTTTAGGGTTTCTTTGGGTAGCATTTTCCATTTTTTATCTTAGGGTTTGCTTCTGATTTTGAGTTTTGTTTGATGTTTGTTTCATAAACCCTAATTTGGGCTTTCATTTGCATCCCTTTTGCATTCCTTTGCATAGCATGACTTGCCATGCCATTCCATGCCTCCATTTGATTCATTTGACATCATAAGACATGTAGAAAGCATGTTTGATCATTGCATCCCATATTTGCCATTTTGTTTGCCATGTATGTTTCATAACTTTTCATGTAAGATCATGCTCCTTAACTTGCATCATTTGCATCCATGATCTTGTATGAACATCTCCATACCTTGCCTCATGTTTGTAACATCCTCATAGCATCATTATCATCATCAACATGCTTCTGGTTTTGTTTTTCATCGTGTCATTTCATCTCATTTAGCATTGCATTGCTTTTCTTTCTAACATTTCAGGTGGTAAGTGAGGTTGAGAAGTGAATTTGCCTTCACTTCTCATAACTTTTCTTTTCATCTCTCTTGCATCCATTGCTGCATTTTTGTTTGTGTTTGAGATTGAGCTTGCTCATTCTTCTTCTTCTCACTTTCTTTCTTCAAGTGACTTGACTTCTTGAATGAAGCAAGTCACTTTGCTTCTCTTGATCCTGTTCATCTGCTTCCTGGTGGTTCCAATGAAGACTTCTCTTGAAAACCTCACAAACCTTAGGAACAACCAAGCATGACAATGATTAGGGTTTTGATTAGTCTCCCCTCATAGTTTTACCTTTGTGTCTCTTTTGAGTCTTCTCTCTCATCTCATAATCAGGGACTAAACCCTAAAGGCTTTAAGGCTTTGTGATTAAGCTTATGCCTGCATCCTTCTCTTAGGATGGAGTGTATAACTTTAATTCTAAGTGTTAAACCCTTAATGTGTTTAAATCTCTTAATCAATTCACATAACAATCATCAAGACATCACACTTGTAACTTGGGCCTTGCATTAGGGTTCTAATTCTTCCTTAACTGGTTAAGAAGGACTAACCCTAGTGTTAATGGACAAGTCCCCCTCAAGTTGTCTTACAAATCATAAAATTCACTTCATCATCATATCATTAAATAAAATTCACTTAATCAAAGGTTTGTTTTGTCATGAGCTTAATCCCTAATCATGGATTAAGTTGAGGAGCTTTCCTCAGCTTAAACATTCTCATCTATTATCCTTCTATTAGGATGGTGTAATGAGTCTGTTTAATCCTTGATTATGGCTTAACCTCATTACTCAACACTAAACAAAAACACCAAAAACATCTAAATAATCACAAATAGGTTAATGATCTTAATCCTACATCAAAGGTAATTAAGTGTGAGAATCTGACTTCACACTTAAGGCATTCTCATTACCCCTAATCAGAGGGAAGATGTGATGAGTTTACTAAATCCATTGGTTTAGGCTTAAGCTCATTAACTTATGACAAACTTTCAAAAGCAATAAAAGACTGAAAACTCAAAAACAAACAATAATCGTCTCCTCCGGGATTCTTTTCTCATCTCACTCACTCACAAACGAGAACTCGCTTCTCCCGTCTAATGCAAGACAGTTTGCACCTGAGCCAGACAGGTCATACACTTGAGTATAGACAAGTAAGCAGTTCACAAGTCAATTCATCTATCAGTCTCTTTGGGTCGAACTACGGTGTTCTGACTTCCTCATTGCACGAGAGGATACGTAGGCATAACTTAACAGTTATCGAACAAAAGTCTCTGTATATTCCTCTCTTTCTAGCCTCATTCTTTTAGCCTCATGATCTTGAGCATTTCACTCCTGTTCTTACACTGACACTTCACTTATATACTTCACTTTTCTCTTACACTAACACCTGTACATTTTGTTTTCCAGCTCTTTTACACACAAATTGCACTGACACTACCCCTTTAAAACTCAAATCTTTCAAGCGTGGATCCCGTCGAGTACGGCGGACAATCTGGGTGCTAATACCTTCCCAGGTTGTAACCAACCCCCTTTCTCAGTCTCTCTGGTTCGCAACCGTCTTATCCGTATTTTTCTAGGTTTATGCAGCATTACCTTTCCTCCGGGATAAAAATGCCTAGCTGGCGACTCTATTCATCTCCAGTGAGTTCACTGCTGTGTGTTTTCATTGTCCCTCTCGCCGACCGTTCGCGTCTGTACCTTTATTTGACCCTGCTTCATTTATCGGGAGCGACATAAACCTAATCAAACGGCTCACATTTTAAACTGAGAAGTAAACCCTAATTAAGAACCCTAAGCACTTTCAGGTGACCGGAGCAAGCTCCGGTCATCTTCTCTGGCAAGACAAAAACTCAACTCTCTCCCCAAGCCATGAAAACATCCCAAACTCTCCAGAATCACTCCCCAAACATCAATAAGCAAGAATCAATCAACAAAAACAATTTTTTTCGCATACAGAGAGAATCGAATCAAACAAGTTTCACGGGCAAATTTTCAGAGGCTTCATACATTCTCAAATCTCAACCATTTTCAAAACAAATTACATCACAATGATCAGTGGAGCATACAGATTCATATTGTAACTTAAAAAACAAGTTCTAGAAAATTTGATCTTGAGGTATACCTGAGATGAAGCTTTCACTCCCTGAGCTTTCTGGCCTCTTTCTTGGCTCAATCCACCTCCAATGAACCCCCTGATGATGTTGCAATGCTTAGAACAAGTTTATGTAGCTTTGTTTGAGAGGTACAACTCCTCTGCACCAGGAATCATGTTTTGGTTTGGCTGTGTTTTAGGGCTTTTCAGAGGGTGCTTTGTGTTCTATGGACCATTTGAAGATGATTGGTGAAGTTTGTTTTGAGGTTTGATGGATGTGTTGTGCAATTTGAAGAGATGAAGTTCTATGGTGATTTTTGGGATTATAAGTTGTGGGAGCTTGCAGCTTGTGTGTGGTGTGCTTTGGAATGCTTGAGGTTAGTATAAACAATTGTGATTGGTTCAGAGAGTTGGTGTGGCACAACTTGATTGGTATGGGAGGTTTTGCAAAATAGTCAATTTTGTGTACTCGGAGGTATGGGCCATGGCAGAGCTGGCTTCAAGGGGTGTCTGGCCTCAGCTTGCATCAAGGAGAGCCATAGAATTGGTTTTATGCAGCTGGCACAAGTGGAGGGAAGGTTTCAAGAGGTTTTGCACTTTTTCCCTCTTTGAAAATTTCATGAAAATGTCTTGTGGAAACTTGCAATCCAAGGCACAATTTTGGTTCAAATGCATTGCACTATGTTTGTAAGATGCCTAGTAATCAATTAGAGGTCATGAAATGGCTTGGAACTTGAATTTGCAAAAAATCCTCTTTGGCATGAACTTGAAAATTATAGGATTTTTTCCAACTTTGAAAGGTCATATCTTGAGTTCTAGGATGAATCAAAACATGTTATAGTAATTTTTGAAAAGGGAAAGACATAATCTACAACTTTCATGCCCAAGAATGTTTCATTTGAAGCATATTTGGTCATGAAAGAAGAGGTTGAAAATCTTTCCCAAAATGGAAAGTTTCCATTACAAGTCATTTCCAAAAATAGCAAGTTTGCATTTGGCTCAAAATTCTTCAACTTTGTGAACTTACAACCCCTTCTAAGATAAAATAAAGATCATAGAGACTCAAAATGATGATGATGACTCTTTGGTACCCTTGTTGGGGGCCTCAGATGCCCTGATTTTGACTTTACTTGCTCAAGAAGTTACCCAATGATCAGATGACTTCCACAATGAATTTCTTCATAAATCTTGGTACACATGATCCTTATAACATATTAAGACCATTAGAAACAAGAATGACCAAAAAATATGGTGTTAAGGCCTCTGAAACCAAAACCCTAATTTTGGTCATCTCTGAAGGAAAACCCTAGCTCTGCCTCTATGCCTTTGCCATTCTTTGTGATCCCTTGACTTTTGTGAACTTTGGGGAGCATATTATGATTATAGAACACACATGGACCCTCTTGGAAAGCTTCAAGACCATTGGGATGGCTGAGATTGATTCTTGGATTGCTCAGATCACAAACCCTAGATGCAGATGAAAATGGAACTATGCAGTGAAACAAATATGCAATATGAGATGACATGCTTATACTAAAACAAAAATGAAAGATCACAAGCCATGATGTGAGAAAAAGGTGAGGGAAAATTTGGGGTGTTTACAGCTGCCCCTATTCAAGCATGAGTTAGTTGTGCAGGATGTAAGCACCTGGCTTAACAGACAAACAAGATAACTTGTGGTTGAATACCAAAGACAGTCCGAAATTTGCACTCACTGGGGAGAAGAAAAGGGATATAAATTGTAAAAGTTAGTATAGTATGAGTATCAAATGAAAGCGATGGAGGACGACCATCGATCAGAGGACGACTACAGGGGATAAAATGGTAAGTTAAGCAATGACGGGAGACGACCGACAAGCTGGGGATATAAAGAGACCACGACGGGGACGACCATCGGGTAAGGAAATAAAACTCTCTGGGGATTAAAGAAATGAGGAAAGCACTGAAGGGGACGACCATCAGGTTTTAAAGGGTAAATAAACCACGATGGGGACGACCATCGGGTGAAAGACTAAATGAAATAATGATGAGGGACGGTCATCAAAAGGTGAAGGACGATCACCTAGCAGGGGACGGCTACTGAAAATATCACGACATAAGACGAATGCCGGATAGAAAAGATCAAAAATGGGGAAGACCATCGGGTAAGCATGATGAAGGACGATCATCAAGAGGTGAAGGACGATCACCTAGAAGGGTACGACTGCTCTTGGGGAATATCACGACATAGGACGAATGTCGGATAACAAGATCAACGATGGGAACGGCCATCGGATAAATGATGAGGGACAATCATCAAAAGGTGAAGGACGATCACCTAGCAGGGGACGACTGCTCTTGGGGAATATCACGACATAGGACGAATGTCGGATAACAAGATCAACGATGGGAACGACCATCAAATAAATGATGTGGGACGATCATCAAAAGGTGAAGGACGATCACCTAGTAGAGGACGGCTGCTGAAAATATCATGACATAGGACGAATGCCGGATAGAAGGTTCCAATAATAGAGATTCCACTGGGGAAAAGGATGTGGGACGATCATCCGATGGTGAAGGACGATCACCTGGTAGGGGACGGCTGCTGAAAGTATCACGACATAGGACGAATGTCGGATAGAAGAAAGTTGTTTTGTTGGCGACTTACTGGGGAATGGTAAACATGGCGAGTGCTTACGCCTTTCAAATAAGTGTCTGACAGTGTGTATAGATTAAAGATGCGAACGAGCATCCTTTGAACCATGATACGAACGAGTATCGATGGAAACAAACGTTGACACGTGTTTAAGGATGATGATACGGACGAGTATCAATCAGCTAAGCAAGGAACATGGACGAGTGTTTAATCTTCCGGGGAGATATATACAAAATACGGACGAGTATCAAAGGATTGTATATGTACAAGTATTGATTTGCTGGGGAAGTATGCAAGACACGGACGAGTGTCAAAAGATTGAATAAGGGACACGGACGAGTGTTTGACTTGCTGGGGAAGTATAACACAGACGAGTGCCAAAAAAGAATATGTACAAGCTATGAACCAATATCTGTATTTGAGAGTGCAAAAGGTATTCTGGCGACCTGTGGGGGATAGGATGACACGAACGAGTGTCGAGAAGAGCATGTTATGAACAAGTATTTGTTCTTGAGTGCAAAGGGGATGTTTTGGCTTTTATCTGTGGGGGATATGAGTTTTGTAAATTGTTGATGAAATGATGATGGTATTTGTAGGTGACTGGCTCGAACCTGGTTCGTGATCATGCAAATGTTTGATTTTCTCCGTAATGCTCCGTATTAGACGGAATGCTACGCTTATTTTGGTGCATATGATGCCAATGCTATGAATATGCAAATGAGAAACTCGATTCGAGATTCAGATCCTATGGATATAAAGATCCCTGGGCGATCTGCTCGGAGGGATAACCCAGCTGGGGGGAGAGATCATTGATAAATTTGTTCGGAGGGAGAACTCCTTAATGGGGATGAGGAGGTTTTAGCAACTCCGTTGGGGATGTATTTCGGGTATTGCTCTATTGGGGAGGCAACTCTGTGGGGAATCAGTTCCACCAACTATGTTAAGGATGAGGGAAATCTGGCATCTCTGGTGGGGGAAAGAAAGTTCTTGGACCACTTTGCTGTGGAAGAGTTGTCAGGCCTTGCTCGGGAGATCCTGCTCGGGGAGGAGATAACTTCTGGGAAGTAGTGTGCTGGGGATGTAATGCTTGATATGCCCCATGTTGCGAAAGATTGTTTGTCTCGAGTACTTGCAAACTGTTAAGACAAAGGAAACGCACAAGTGTCCTGAGGTATCCTTAACCAGATTCTATCATAGGAGCTAGATTTATCTGAAAGTAATATATTTCCTGCAAGCATTTATTAAAATGGCTCATATGTTTTACGCAAGTGTTGTATTATGAACTTTGGACATTTTGCAAACAAAAGGTAAAAGAAAAGTGTGACTGAAAACTCTGATTTTATTAATTTGTGTGCCCTGAATTGGCAAGTACAGTCAAAGAAGCAAATCCCCTGAAAGGAGGAGATTGCTGTAAATTGAGAAAATAAAATGTTGGCAATGTTGAAGATGACGTTCCAATGAGCTTCCTTTGCTATGACTTGTATGACCTTGACGTTCTTCTTATCTTGCTTTCTGAAGAAGGCTGATTCTGACTGATGCTTTATCCTTTCAAAGCTTGTCAAGTTGTGAGTGATACAGACGAATTCAGAATGCAGTTGTTCACTTGTTCCCTGATTTTGCGTGGATCGCCCTTTCGGGTTTTCAATCCACCGGAATACCCATTTTTGCCAGAGCTGTCCAATGCGGCTTTTCAACTCAGCGTGTGTACATTTCTTTTATTTTTCCCTTATTTTTTCCTGAGTCTTTTATTCTGTTTTTGACTCGCCGGGATGCCCTATTTTTGTCTAGACTTACATTCTGTTTTTATGTCCAGCGGGTCTTTTTATGCGAAGTATTTTTTAACTACATCCAAATTCACAGGAGACGGGAAGTCTTCACCATCCATGGTTGCAAGCATCAGTGCTCCACCTGAGAAGACTTTAGTTATCACATAGGGACCTTCATAGTTTGGTGTCCACTTGCCCCTGTGGTCTGTATGAGGAGGAAGGATTCTCTTCAGAACAAGCTCTCCCACTTGGTATTCCCGAGGTCTGACTTTCTGATCGAAGGCTTTCTTCATTCGCTTCTGATATAACTTCCCATGACAGATGGCAGCTAATCTTTTCTCTTCAATCAGATTCAGCTGATTGTACTGAGACTGGACCCATTCTGCTTCATCCAGCTTCACATCCATCATTACCCATAAGGAGGGTAGCTCAACTTCAACAGGTAGGACAACTTCCATACCGTACACAAGCTGACAAGGTGTTGCCCCAGTAGATGTTCTGATTGAGGTTCGGTACCCATGCAAAGCAAATGGTAGCATCTCATGCCAGTCTTTGTAGGTAACTACCATCTTCTGCACAATCTTCTTGATGTTCTTGTTAGCAGCCTCAACATCGCCATTCTTTTTTGGCCTGTAAGGAGAAGAGTTATGATGTTGAATTTTGAAGCCCCGACAAAGTTCTGCCATCATTTTGTTGTTCAAATTGGAACCATTATCAATAATGATTCGCTCGGGAACTCTGTATCGATAGATGATGTCTCTTTTCAGAAATCTGGCTACCACTTGTCTAGTGACGTTTGCGTACAAAGCTGCTTCAACCCATTTGGTGAAGTAGTTAATGGCTACCAGGATGAATCTGTGACCATTTGAAGCAGTTGGTTCATTCTTTCCAATCATGTCAATGCCCCACATAGCGAAGGGCCAAGGTGAAGACATTACATTTAAGGGATTCAGAAGCACATGCACTTTATCTGCGTAGATCTGGCACTTGTGGCATTTTCTGGCATAGGCATAACAGTCTGCATCCATTGTGATACAGTAGTAACCCGGTCTTAACAACTTCTTTGCCATTGCATGTCCTCCTTTATGGGTTCCGAAAGAACCTTCATGTAACTCATGCATCAGCAGGTCTGCTTCCTTCTTGTCAACACATCTTAGCAGGACCATGTCAAAGTTTCGCTTGTATAAAGAACCATCAGCATTGAGGAAGAAACTATTGGGCAGCCTTCTTAGTGTCTTCTTATCATTAGATGATGCCCCAGGAGGGTATGTCTAATTCTCTAAGAAGCATTTGATGTCATGGTACCAAGGCTTGTTGTCACTAGCAGTGTCCACACAAAAAACATATGTCGGTCTGTCCAGTCTGGATACCAAAATCTGAGGCACATTATTGGCAGCTTGAACTTTGATCATGGAGGAAATGGTAGCTAAAGAGTCTACAAACTAATTCTCGTCTCGAGGGATGTATTCAAGCTTAATTGTTGTGAAGAAGGTCAACAATCTCCTCGTATAATCACGGTATGGAATCAGATGCTCCTGATAAGTGTACCATTTGCCGTTGGTCTGGTTGATTATCAAAACTGAATCTCCGAATACATTCAACGTTTTGATCCTGAGGTCAATGGCTTCCTCAAGACCCACGATACAGGCTTCGTATTTCGCTTCGTTGTTAGTGCAGGAAAATGTGTGTTTTGCCGAGAAAGGCATGTGAACTCTTTTAGGTGTGATAAGTACTGCACCAACTCCACGACCATTCATATTGACAGCCCCGTCAAACATCATAGTCCATGCTTCTTCTGGGTCAGGCCCTTTAGTGTGAACAGGCTCTTCAAAATCTTTTGCTTTCAAGAACATGATGTCTTCATCCGGGAAGTCAAATCTCATAGGCTCGTAATCATCAATGGGTTGCTCAGCCAGATAGTTTGACAATACACTGCCCTTGATGGCTTTTTGAGAAGTGTACTGGATGTCATACTCTATAAGAATCATTTTCCATCTTGCAACCCTTCCGGTAAGTGCTGGCTTCTCAAATATGTACTTGACGTGGTCCATTTTTGAGATCAATAAGATAATGTGAGTCAACATATACTGTCTTAGTCGGCAAGTAGCCCACGCTAAAGCACAACAAATTTTCTCGAGTAGTGAATAACATTTTTCACACTCGGTAAACTTTTTTCTTAGGTAGTATATTGCATACTCTTCCTTCAATTGGAGGCATGTGAATTGGAGGTTCTTGCAGGTACTCCTTGATCTTGTCAAAAACGTTTTGACAATCGTCGTTCCACCTGACTGTTTGTTCCTTTCTTAACAGCTTGAACAGGGGTTCATATGTTGCAGTGAGGTGAGATATGAACCTTGAGATGTAGTTCAATCTACCTAAGAACCCTCGAACTTCTTTCTCAGTTCTAGGTGCAGGCATTTCCTGAAAGGCTTTGACTTTGTCGGGATCAACCTCAATTCCCTTTTCATTTACAATAAATCCCAACAGCTTACCGGAACGTACCCCGAATGTGCATTTGTTGGGGTTCAACTTCAGCTGATACTTCCTTAGACTCTTAAACAACTTCATCAGATTCACCAGATGATCTTCTTCAGTAAGGGACTTGGCAATCATATCATCCACATAGCATTCAATTTCTTTGTGGATCATATCGTGGAATAACGTTACCATAGCCCGTTGGTATGTTCCACCGGCGTTCTTAACTCCAAACGGCATTACCTTGTAACAAAAATGCCCCAAGGTGTGATGAAAGTTGTTTTCTCTATATCTTTGGGTGACATCTCGATCTGATTGTATCCAGAAAATCCGTCCATGAAAGAAAATACCGAGAATTGAGCTGTGTTATCCACCAATACGTCAATGTGAGGTAATGGGAAATCATCCTTCGGGCTAGCTCTGTTCAGGTCCCAGTAATCCACACACACGGGTACAATGTTAGCAACCCACGTCGGGTAACTAGTTACAACAAGGAAACCGGCGTCCCACTGCTTTTGTACTTCTTCCTTAATCTTCATGGCCATATCTGGGCGAGTGCGGCGCAACTTCTGTTTAACTGGAGGGCAATATTCTTTTAATGGTAGCCTGTGCATGACAATATTCATATCTAGACCTGGCATATCTTGATAGGACCAAGCAAAAACATCGACATATTCCCGAAGCATACTGATAAGCTGTTCTTTCACTAGAGCTTGCAGACTGGCCCCAATCTTCACTTATTTCATATCTTCCTCGGTACCTAGATTAACAGTTTCAATTTCCTCCTGATGAGGAGTAATCACTTTCTCTTCTTGCCTCAACAACCTGGCCAACTCTTCAGGAAACTCATAGTCTTCATCAACCCCTTCATCTGCTTGATTAATTGGATTGTCGAAGTCATACAAGGTCATAGAAGTGCTATTGTCGGTGCAATATGGAGGATTATCTCTATAAGGGTTGAGATTTGTTCTTTTTAGTGATTGATTTTAATTTTGTTCAGAAAAAGTGTAAATGATTTATTATTTTGAAAACAATGCCATTTATTGTTTTGTGCAAAAAATAACAAAAATGAAAAGACAGTGAGCGAAAAAGAAAATTGTTTGCAAAAGATGTCCATTGTTCATTGATATTCCATTTGCACAAAATACAAATATGGCCCTATTACAAAATGAGTCCTGACACCTTGGGCAAGATGCAGGACTTGATACATGCTTAAGCAGGAAATAATAATTACATTGCAGGAGTAACTCTTATAATTTCCTGGGAAGACCAGTTAAGGACTTCTTGGCCCGGGATCCTTGGACGAATCCAGCTCTCCAGGTTGAGGTCGCTTTCAGCCTCGTCTTTCACGTTATTGACAGAATCTAGGGTCAACATTCCCCCATTTATGAAATTGGGCTTTTTAGCAGCCTCTACTTGATCTTGTCGGAATGGTTTGTAACCCAAACCGAATCTGTCCTCCTTCTTCTCCACAGGTAGCAGCTTGCCCCAGCCTTGGGCGTTCCCATCTTCAACAACCTTCCGAGCTTGTTGGTAGGAGACAATTGAAGTACCCATCCTATCCTCTGGAGATGCAGCAAATACTTCAGTTGTCGCCTCATTGACGTTCAGTGCTTCGAAACCTTGGCTCATGGTCTCGTGTATTTCACCATCCATCTCAATATATTTGTATGTAGCCAGATGGCTAACAAAAATGTCCTCTTCACCACAAATTGTGATAATTTACCCTTCCCACTCGTATTTTAATTTCTGGTGAAGGGTCGACGTAACTGCGCCAGCATCGTGAATCCATGGTCGACCCAACAAACAACTGTAGGCCGACTGAATGTCCATCACATAGAAAGTAGTTTGAAAGACCTGCAGGCCAATTATCACAGGAAGCTCCACTTCTCCAAGAATAGACCTCTTGGAACCATCAAAAGCTATGACCACCAGATAGCTTGGTCGGAGAGCTATACCATCATATTCAAGCTTAACAAGGGCTTTCTTTGGCAAGACATTGAGTGAGGACCCAGTGTCAACTAGAACATGTGAAAGCACAACCCATTTACACTCTAGAGTGATGTGTAAAGCTTTATTGTGATGACGACCTTCCGCAATCAAATCAGCATTGGTGAAGCCTAGTCCATGACTAGTATTAACATTAGAAACCACCGTCTCTAGCTGATTCACCGTAATCTCCTCAGGCACGTAGGCTGCATGCAGGATTTTAAGTAGTGCATCCCGATGAGCTTCGGAACACAATAGCAATGATATAATGGAGATCTTGGAAGGAGTCTGGTGGAGCTGATCCACAACCTTATAATCGATTCTCTTGATTATCCTCATAAATTCATCCACATCCTGATCAAAGGACGTCTTATGAGCTTCTTTTGCCACTGGTTCTTCAAGCACCACATTCTTCCCTTTAGACTTGGCAGCAGCCTCTGCCTCAGCATTAACTCTCGGAACTTGTGACGCGAAGAGACGTCCGCTTCGAGTGAAGCCTCCGCCTCCCCCGACATTATCAATATGTGGTGTATGAGTTGAAGAATCAAGAACGACTCTCTCCCCGTTGCAGTAGAGGTATGAACCATAGTGCCATGGTACATCATTATCTATTTCATGCAGAATGGGTCCAGGTACCGTAAAGGTGACTGAACTAACTGCAGCGGAAGTAGTGTCATACCCCAAATTTGTCCTACCCGCGCACTATTTTATTTTTACTGTCTAACCATTATTTCAAAAATCTAAAAATATGTACCATTTTATTTTTCTGTATTCGAAAAAAGTAAAAAAAACAATGCATTTATTTCTCTTTAAATTTAAAAATTCATATCTTATTTTATTTTTAATATTATCATAAACATTTTATTTATTTTATTTTTATTATTTAGTCATTATTCAAAAATTACAAAAAAAAACTATTTCTTACTTTTATTATTAATACTTTTTATTACTATTATTGTTATTATTAGTTCTATTATTATTTTTTATTTTTTTTATTTTTTTATTATTTCTATTATTATTGCTTACATTATTATTAGTATGTTTCATTTCCTCTTTTATTATTAAAATCTATCATTACTATTAGAACCACTTTTATTATTACTAAACCATTTTTCTAAACCCATTAGTTTTTCTTTTAGGCCCATTAGTAAAAAATGTCAAAAAAAATATATTTTCATTATTCGTTATTAGTATTATTAAGAATTTAGTTTTTTCCTATTTCCATTATTAATATTAGAAATTATTAGCCTTGATTACTATTATTATTATTTTCCATTGTTATAATTGTTATATTATTATTATTAATATTATTATTATTATTATTATTATTATTATTTGTTACTGTAACAATTATTGTTATTATTATATGTTAATCCACCACACTAATTCAATATCCAAAAATCAACACGACCATCACAAATTTTTTCACGTGATTTCATAGCACATTACCACCTTTAACAAACTCAGTACACACCACTATCTTTAGCAATTTCATTCCACTCACTAACAAACTCTCAACACCAATTTTCACAGCCTGTATATTTGATCCTTATCCAAAATTTTGCAGAATCATTTCCATTAATACCCTCTGATTTTTTTCCTCTATTTAAACAGTCACATTCTCATAGTAGAGGAAGCATGGAAAAGCACCTAGACATCCTGCATAAAACCAGAGCCAAGCTTCAATCCAATCAAATAAACTATTTTCAATTTTTTTTCAAACAATCACCACCACTATAAACAAAAAAAAAACATAGAAACAAAAAACAAAGACAATCTTCATTTCATTACCTGCAACAAGAAAAGTTATTTCACAGAACCTTCAGCCTCACCCAAACAAAACCTCCAATCTTCAAATACAACTCACCCTTTCCAACCTCTTCACAAACCCAAAACAGATAAAAAAACTATAAATGAAACTCGTGAAACTGAACCGATTCGCAAACTCCAAAATGCAACACCATAACACCAAACACCCTCACCGAAACTGAAACCAAAATCGCCGACGAAAATACTTCATCATCACCGAAACAGAACTGGTTCAAACAAATCAACCGCTGCGCAAATCTGAGACTGTCCGTTCACCACCGCAAAACCTTGAATCCACCACCGATGCAAACCGCAAAACCTCTGAAACGTCACCTCAAATCACCCATCGGTCTCTCACCGAACCACCAAAGAGCCGCGATTCATCATCACATAAAACCAAATCAGAAAACCAACGATCCGAGATTCGTGGCCGGCGGTTTGCGCCGCTGAGAAACCGAGAACGGCGTGAGGTTATCGTTTTCCCTTTTGCTGCTTGTGTTCTGTTTTGTTTGAAGAGGATACAAGGGGTCGGTATTTTGTTTTCACTCTTTACTGGTATAGCATGATTTTTTACCTTTATTTATTTTTCTTTTAGACCTAAATGTTGGTGGATTGGATTCTAGGAAAAAGGGCTATCCAAATTTCTATTTGCACACTGACTAGCTTGCGTTGACCCCTGTTTTCTCTTCATTATTTCTTTGTAAATTGTTAAATTTTTATTATTTTCATTATTTTAATTTCTATTATTTTTATTATTTTAGTTTCTTTATAATTGTGTTTTGCTATAATCACTTGGAAAATTTTATTAAAAATATGTTAGATAATTTAGTCCATTTATGTTCCTCTCTTTTTGGACCAATGATATTATAAAAAATTAAGTTATTTTCGATTCCATTAAATCGAAAAAACTTGATTAATATGAGGCCACCTAATTCCGTTTATCATTTTATTTTAATGTGATTTCTATTTTGTCAATTTAATTAAGTTTAGTTTATTTTTATCACACTATTTAATTTAGTTTAATTTATTTTATTATACCATTTCATTTATTCGCCATATTATCGAATCCAATTTAATTTAATTTATTTTTTATTATTTTTTATTCTTATTCTGATTTTAATTTCCGCGATTCAATTTAATTTGGTTATTTATTTTATCGCATTTTAAATAAACGATTTGACTCCTCGTAGAACGATTTTGAACTTTAAATCGGCTCTAAGGAAGTTAATGAACCATATTTCGACGCATCCGAACAAAAGGTCCAACGCCTCCGAATAGTTGCCTTTAATTTATTTTCCGTAATTTTATTGCTTTAATCGATTCGCAAACCATGTAAGCCGAGTGCATCGTGCCTCGCCATCAAACTTCTTCCAACTCGAATATTCAAATATTTTTATAATTAAATAACGGAATAACTGAATTCTGGAGTCTCGCATTCCTCGAATTCTTGAATGAACGCTCCTGAGGCTCGCCCCGCGGGATGTGGTTCATTCGACTTTCCGTAATTAAAACTTTTAATCTGCACATCAAATAACAAAAGAATTGAATTCTGGAGTCTAGCATTCCTCGAATTCTTGAATGGACGCTCCTGAGGCTCGCCCCATTGGACGTGGTTCATTCGCCCTTTCGTTCATAAAACATTAATTATATCGAACATTTTTTCAAACGAACATTATTTTAAATCCTTTCTATCTCGCACACAAGCTAGCGCTTCCACCTCTTATCGCGAGCAGACAAGACAACGCTTAGCAGTTAGAATGCGGTCTAAATAATCGTTCATTAACACAAACCAACCAACCAATCTTAGTACCACAAACTACGAGGCTCTGACTTTCCCATTGCACAAGGGAATACGTAGGCACACGGATCTTACTCCTTGCTGAGCACCCTAGGAACAAAACAACCCATTTTCCTGTAACCATTAGATCAGAATCGTTCGCATTTACTTTATTATTTGAAGAAAACAGAAAGCATAAGTCAACATTGAATTGCAAGTTAAACTAAGAGGTTCCCGTTGAGTACAACGGACGTAAGGGGTGCTAATACCTTCCCCTTACGGAATCGACTCCCCAACCTAGAATCTGGTTTCAAAGACCTTGTTCTATCCGCTTTTTTCAAAAATATTTCTCGATATTTTCCTTTTCCTTAATTGGAGTAAAATAAGTTCGGTGGCAACTCTGTTGTTTTAATTTTTATGCGCGGTATTTTTTATTGCGAGGTCGTATTTTTCGAGGTGCAACAGATGGCGACTCTTCTGGGGACTGTCAGAGAGTCAAGCCTAACTTAGTTTACTTTGCAATCAATGTTTACTTTGCTTATCTGTTTTCTTCATGCTTTTTATTTATGTTTGTTTATTTCCTCTCTCTTTATTATGATTATTATCATAATTGCTTGTTGGATCCTGGGATGATACCTGAGTTTTTGAAAAAGAAGAGGAAACACCTAGTTTAGAATTGGAAGTTATTAGTGTTAGTCTCCAAGGACTCACTCCTTGCAAGCCTAGCATGAAAGCTCCCCCCAGAGAGTAGACCTATTCACAGATCTCGTCATAACACAACTAGCCTGTCGCATGATTTGATTCATGAAAGGGCTGTGACTCTAGGACCACTTTTAGAACCAGTTTCAATGTTGGTAGTTGCGTAGTGTTAATCTCAGAGGACCCGCTCCTCATACGGCTAACATGAGAACTCCACTCAAGGTAGATTTTATCGTTATTATCGTCATAATACAGCTAGCATGTGGCAGGACGTTAGTACGATTAGCGTCTGTGACCTTGAGTATCTTATCCATAACCGTAGAAACTATCTTGTGAGTGGTTTTACAGGTAAAGAACTTAGAACAATCCTATAAGAGTCTACCTGCTAAGGTTACTTTTATCAAGAGATACCGGTTATTTACTCGTTTCTATGGTTAACCTCAAAGCAGATTATACTCATGATCCTGGATCTTGCGTTGCATCTATGCGCATATTAATTTCATTTGCATTATTTGTTCATCTTGTATTTCATTCCAAAGCCGTAAACTCATTGCATGTTCCTTCATCTTCAGTAAATCAAGCTGGTTTCCCGACGCCCGTATCATTCTCGACGCCCGTATCTAACTCGAGCTAACACTAGAAGACTGATGGATCAGATTCAACAAGAACAAGCTGCTATGAGAGAAGAGATTGACTCGATCAAGACCAAAATTGATCAGATTTATGAGGCCATACAAGCCTTGGCCAGGATGGTTGTGTCTTATCATCCTGTTCCTCCAATGCCTTATCATCCAGCTATTCAAGCCCTACTTCCGCCTCAGATGGCTTATCAACCGCGTCCACACCCTCTAATTGCTACTGCACAATTTGCACCTAATCCAAACCAGCAACCGGCTCATCCACAACAGCCTGGTCAACAACAACAACGTGCTCCTCGACAACGCCAGCCAAATCAGCATAGGAGGCCTGAAAGAAATTTTGATCTATTGCCTATGTCATATGGAGAAATTTTTAATGGGCTAATGGCAAGGGGAACTCTTGTTTTGAAGAATATGCCACCTCAAACTGGTAATGCCCGAGACTTTGATGCCAATGCTTGCTTTGGGTATCACAAAGGCGCTCCAGGTCACACAATCGAGAACTGCAGAACGTTAAAACACAAAGTTCAAGACCTGATCGACTCTAAGGATCTCACCTTCACTCAGAAGAATCTGAATGTCCAGAACTATCCGGTGTCGCTACAAGGGGCCCATCAACGAATGCTTTTGAAGAAGTTGTTGAAGACCAAAACTGAGTAGTCTCCAACTTTGAAGAAATAGGTCAAATCAAGAGAAGTTCAAGTCCTCAAATTAAGACAGTCATCGCCATTTATTATTCCGCATCCCTATTATTTTGTATTGTCTATTTAAGTACTATTTGCTTTGAACATTGTTATTCATATTTGGTTTTGTTAATATTATGTTTATGCATGTTTTGAATCAGTATATTCGCATTCGCTCATCATTTATCATTTATCACAAAATCTCAAAGATATTCTCTCACTTCATTTTAGCAAATATTTGAGGGAGGATGATGAAAACTGAATACCCATAACTGTTACGGTATGCTTTCAGATAAAACCTCGTCCATGATGTACATGTATTTATCCAAATCCCCAAACACGGGAGAAATAAGGAGTTAATCCCTAGTCAACCACTTCGAGCCTGGAAGTAGGAGTTTCTTTCGGATACAACCCTTACATCTAACCCGGGGCAGGGTAGTTGTTCAGTTAACCTGACTACACTTTCAAATCGCAAGATGAGATATCCCGTTGGAGGACCGTCAACAGGTGACTTGGCAGTCACAATATTCAACAAAATACAAAAAAAAATAGAAAAGAAAAACTGCTAAGTTGAGCACTTGAAGGGAGACATACACGAAAAAAGAAGAACAAATCAAACAGAGGAGCTCAGATCCTCAGCAAAAGCAAAACAAATATCAGTGACCACCAAATCAAGAATCAAAGGGTCACCAACAAAATAAGATGACTGCCATTTTTAAGCGAACTTTAAAGCTTCATCTTCACTCTTGTAAAGTCAATACAAATGCTTGTGTAGAATTAACTGAACGTAGGACTGGAGAGCATTACGAAGAAGGGGTGGGTACAAATCAAACTTTGAGCCTTATATCCTTTGTTGCTCTAACCATTAACCAAACCACATTACAGCCCTCAAAAGTCCTAGTTGAGGAAGGATTTATTCTGAAAGCATGCTACAAACAGGGTTACGTAAATTGACTCCCATATATTTGCTAATCTTCAATCTCGATTGCACGTTATTCTTGCTGCATTTTTTACCCACTTAATAAATCAGCGCCTCGTTTGGACTAACGAACCATTCGTCACACTTTCACAGCATTCAAATAAAACAACTTTTTCAAAACTCGCATGAACGTTACATTAACACTACTATTTGTGTATGAACAATTTAATTGCAAATCAGTGTTGGATATCAGTGCAATCCCAACAAAGGGGCAATCAAGAGAGGAATTTAAATCAATACTTCTTCGAAATTAGCTCAGTTAGGGGCAAAATTATTCTTAATAGCCCAATCAGGGGAAGTTTATCTCAAAGTCCATTAATCAGGGGCAACAGATCAATCAGGGCCAAGATCACCTTCAAAGGCTCAATCAGGGGCAGACACCTACCAAATCCAGACACTGGGGCAGATCATGTCATGGCCACTCTTAAAGTTTCCCCACCAGAATTCTTTCCAATACCCTACAAACAAGGGCAAGCAAATAAGGAGCAAATCTTCCTATCTCTTTTCCCCAAGTTGAATAAGCAGATCTTGGCAGGCGTTAGTAACCATTCAAAGCAAAGCAATCTTCACATGTCATTTAAGTCGCTCTGCTCATCAGCAAATGACCAAAACTTGGAGCATTCAGATCCATCCTCTGACCATACATTGTCGAGGATCGAGTGTCAGGGAATCAAACCCTCCAGCCACCCAAAGTCCAATCGTTATTGGCAACTACCAGACCAAAAGTCCATAGAGCTGGCACCTTTCATTTTCCAATCGCCTCATATGCATCATTATGCGTCATTTACATCAATCATTTACAACATACGCATCATTGGCATACCTAAATAAATCAACTTTTTATATCCCCGACGTTTACAATTTTCAGCTCCTTGCATAAACACTTGCATCGTATTTCCATCATTATGGAATAATCAAGCATACATGCATGAGTTAGAATCCAGGCATCTCCTCAGCAATCCCAGTAGTCGTCCCCCATTGGATATTTTTTCTTCAACCCTTTTATCCCCAAGCAATTTTACTCATTTTACCAGTTTTTCTCAACCAGATCGTCGTTTAATTTTTTCAGTCACCCGGTTTTCCCTTTGGTGGCGGGGGTCGTTATTTAATTTTTCAGTCGCCCGGTTTTCCCTTTAGCCACGGGGATCATTTATTTAATTTTTCAGTCGTCCCGTTTTCCCTTTGGCGGCGGGGATCGAAATTAATTATTTAGTCGCCCGGTTTTCCCTTTGGCGGCGGGGATCGTCGTTTAATTTTCTCAGTCACCCGGTTTTCCCTTTGGTGGCGGGGGTCGTTATTTAATTTTTCGGTTGCCCGGTTTTCCCTTTAGCGCCGGGGATCGTTTATTTAATTTTTCAGTCGCCCGATTTTCCCTTTGGCGGCGGGGATCGAATTTAATTTTTCAGTCACCTGGTTTTCCCTCTGGCTGCGGGGATCGTCGTTTAATTTTTTAGTCACCCGATTTTCCCTTTGGTGGCGGGGGTCGTTATTTAATTTTTCAGTCGCCCAGTTTTCCCTTTAGCGGCGGGGATCATTTATTTAATTTTTTAGTCGCCCGGTTTTCCCTTTGTCGGCGGGGATCAAATTTAATTTTTCAGTCGCCAAGTTTTCCTTTTAGCGGCGGGTATCATTTATTTAATTTTTCAGACGCCCGGTTTTCCCTTTGGCAGCGGGGATCAAATTTAATTTTTCAGTCACCCGGTTTTCCCTTTGATGGCGGGGTCATTATTTAATTTTTCAATCGTCCGGTTTTCCCTTAGGCGGCGGGGATCGTTTATTTAATTTTTTTCAGTCGCCCGGTTTTCCCTTTGGCGGCGGGGATCAAATTTAATTTTTCAGTCACCCAGTTTTCCCTTTGGTGGCGGGGGTCATTATTTAATTTTCCAGTCGCCCAGTTTTCCCTTTGGTGACGGGGATCGAATTTAATTTTTCAGTCACCCTGTTTTCCCTTTGGTGGCGGGGGTCATTATTTAGTTTTTCAGTCGCCCGGTTTTCCCTTTGGCGGCGGGTATCGTTTATTTAATTTTTTCAGTCACCCGGTTTTCCCTTTGGTGGCGGGGTTCAAATTTAATTTTTCAGTCACCCCGTTTTCCCTTTGGTGGCGGGGGTCATTATTTAATTTTTCAGTCGCCCGGTTTTCCCTTTGGCGGCGGGGATCGTTTATTTAATTTTTTCAGTCACCCGGTTTTCCCTTTGGTGGCAGGGATCAAATTTAATTTTTCAGTCACCCGGTTTTCCCTTTGGTGGCGGGGGACATTATTTAATTTTTCAATCGCCCGATTTTCCCTTTGGCCGCGGGGATCGTTTATTTCATTTTCAGTCACCCGATTTTCCCTTTGGTGACGGGGGTCGCATTTAAATTTCAGTCGCCTTATCATCCTTCGGTGATAAGTGTTTCATTTTTCTACCACTCGGCATCCTTTTGGTGTCGGGGTCGCATTATCACCTTGCGGTGATAAGCGATTATTTAATTTTCTATCAACCTGTTTCTATTTCGTATCACCTTTATTTTCTAATTTTAATCATCGATTTACTGCACATTTTCTCTTATCGGACAAATTTGGAGTATGTTAGTATCTAATTACCTTATACCTTGAAAGTTTGAACGCGAGCCAGTTCATCTTTTTCGGTCTAAGCCAATTCGATAGGGGAAACTGTCATACCCCAAATTTGTCCTACCCGCACACTATTTTATTTTTACTGTCTAGCCATTATTTCAAAAATCCAAAAATATGTACCATTTTATTTTTCTGTTTTCGAAAAAAAGTATAAAAAAAACAATGCATTTATTTCTCTTTAAATTTAAAAATTCATATCTTCTTTTATTTTTAATATTATCATAAGCATTTTATTTATTTTATTTTTATTATTTATTCATTATTCAAAAATTACAAAAAAAAAACTATTCCTTACTTTTATTATTAATACTTTTTATTACTATTATTAGTTCTATTATAATTTATTAGTATTTTCATTTTTTTATTATTTCTATTATTATTGCTTACATTATTATTAGTATGTTTCATTTCCTCTTTTATTATTAAAATCTATCATTATTATTAGAACCATTTTTATTATTACTAAACCATTTTTCTAAACCCATTAGTTTTTCTTTTAGGCCCATTATTAAAAGATGTCAAAAAAATATATTTTCATTATTCATTTTTAGTATTTTTAAGAATTTAGTTTTTTCCTATTTCCATTATTATTATTAGAAATTATTAGCCTTGATTACTATTATTATTATTTTCCATTATTATTATTATTATTATTATTATTATTATTAATATTATTTATTACTGTTACAATTATTGTTATTATTATATGTTAATCCACCACACTAATTCAATATCCAAAAATCAACACAACCATCACAAATTTTTTCACGTGATTTCACAACACACTACCACCTTTAACAAACTCAGTACACACCACTATCTTTAGCAATTTCATTCCACTCACTAACAAACTCTCAACACCAATTTTCACAGCCTGTATATTTGATCCTTATCCAAAATTTTGCAGAATCATTTCCACTAATACCCTCTGATTTTTTCCCTCTATTTAAACAATCACATTCTCATAGTAGAGGAAGCTTGGAAAAGCACCTAGACATCCTGCATAAAACCAGAGCCAAGCTTCAATCCAATCAAATAAACTATTTTCAATTTTTTTTCAAACAATCACCACCACTCTAAACAAAAAAAGCAGAGAAACAAAAAACAAAGACAATCTTCATTTCATTACCTGCAACAAGAAAAGTTCTTTCACAGAACCTTCAGCCTCACCCAAACAAAACCTCCAATCTTCAAATACAACTCACCCTTTCCAACCTCTTCACAAACCCAAAACAAATAAAAAAACTGTAAACGAAACTCATGAAACCGAGCCGAATTGCAAACTCCAAAATGCAACACCATAACACCAGACACCCTCACCGAAACTGAAACCAAAACCACCGACGAAAACACTTCATCATCACTGAAACAGAACTGATTCGAACAAATCACCACCGCCGCGCAAATCTGAGACGGTCCGTTCACCACCGCAAAACCATGAATCCACCACCGATGCAAACCGTAAAACCTCTGAAACATCACCTCAAATCACCCATCGGTCTCTCACCGAACCACCAAAGAGCCGTGATTCATCATCACATAAAACCAAATCAGAAAAGCAACGATCCGAGATTCGTGGCCGGCGGTTTGCGCCGCTGAGAAACCGAGAACGGCGTGAGGTTACCGTTTTCCCTTTTGTTGCTTGTGTTCTGTTTTGTTTGAAGAGGATACAAGGGGTCGGTATTTTGTTTTCACTCTTTACTGATATAGCAGTATTTTTTACCTTTATTTATTTTTCTTTTAGACCTAAATACTGGTGGATTGGATTCTAGGAAAAAGGGCTATCCGAATTTCTGTTTGCACACTGACTAGCCCTCGCTCACCCATGTTTTCTCTTCATTATTTCTTTGTAAATTGTTAAATTTTTATTATTTTCATTATTTTAATTTCTATTATTTCTATTATTTTAGTTTCTTTATAATTGTGTTTTGCTATAATCACTTGGAAAATTTATTGAAAATATGTTAGATAATTTAGTCCATTTATGTTCCTCTCTTTTTGGGCCAATGATATTATCAAAAATTAAGTTATTTTCGATTTCATTAAATCGAAAAAACTTGATTAATATGAGGCCACCTAATTCCGTTTATCATTTTATTTTAATGTGATTTCTATTTTGTCAATTTAATTAAGTTTAGTTTACTTTTATCACACTATTTAATTTAGTTTAATTTATTTTATTATACCATTTCGTTTATTCGCCATATTATCGAATCCAATTTAATTTAATTTATTTATTATTATTTGTTATTCTTATTCTGATTTTAATTTCCGCGATTCAATTTAATTTGATTATTTATTTTATCGCATTTTAAATAAACGATTCGACTCCACGTAGAACGATTTTAAACTTTATATCGGCTCTAAGGAAGTTAACGAACCATATTTTGAGGCATCCGAATAAAAGGTCCAATGCCTCCGAATAGTTGCCTTTAATTTATTTTCCGTAATTTTATCTCTTTAATCGATTCGCAAACCATGTAACCCGAGTGCACCGTGCCTCGCCATCAAACTTCTTCCAACTCGAATATTCAAATCTTTTTATAATTAAATAATGGAATAACTGAATTCTGGAGTCTCGCATTCCTCGAATTCTTGAATGAACGCTCCTGTAGCTCGCCCCGCGGGATGTGGTTCATTCGACTTTCCATAATTAACACTTTTAATCCACACATCAAATAACGAAAGAATTGAATTCTGGAGTCTAGCATTCCTCGAATTCTTGAATGGACGCTCCTAAGGCTCGCCCCATGGGACGTGGTTCATTCGCCCTTTCGTTTATAAAACATTAATTAAATCGAACATTTTTTCAAACGAACATTATTTTAAATCCTTTCTATCTCGCACACAAGCTAGCGCTTCCGCCTCCTATCGCGAGCAGACAAGCCAATGCTTAGCAGTTAGAATGCGGTCTAAATAATCGTTCATTAACACAAACCAACCAACCAACCTTAGTACCACGAACTACGAGGCTCTGACTTTCCCATTGCACAAAGGAATACGTAGGCACACAGATCTTACTCCTTGCCGAGCACCCTAGGAACAAAACAACCCATTTTCCCGTAACCATTAGATCAGAATCGTTCGCATTTACTTTATTATTCGAAGAAAACAGAAACCATAAGTCAACATTGAATCGCAAGTTAAACTAAGAGGTTCCCGTTGAGTACAACGGACGTAAGGGGTGCTAATACCTTCCCCTTACGGAATCGACTCCCGAACCTAGAATCTGGTTTCAAAGACCTTGTTCTTTCCGCTTTTTTCAAAAAGGTTTCTCGATATTTTCTGTTTCCTTAATTGGAATAAAATAAGTTCGGTGGCGACTCTGTTGTTTTAATTTTATCCGCAGTATTTTTTATCGCGAGGTCGTATTTTTCGAGGTGCGACAAGTAGGAACTGTTATTGTCTGTGGATCGTAATATATGGTAACATGACTTCTGAATGACGGTGGTGGTGAAAGACTGAAGTTAGGTTGTTGTTGAGATTGTTGCTTAAAATTGTTGGAATCGGGGACCATTGTTGGGTCGTAATATATGGTGACTGTGGAGATGTCATTATTAATGGGTGCTGAAGTTGTAGATGCGGATGCGGTTGAACTAATGTCTGTTGAAGTAGTAGAAGAGATGTCTTTGTGACGTTAGGAGGAGGTGAAAAATTTAAAGCCATTGAATCAACTAGATCCTGGACCTTCATGTGCAAAGCTCTGCACTTTTCTGTTGTGTGGCCAGGTGCATTGGAATGGAAGGAACATCTGGCGTTGACGTCGTAATTCCTTAGAAGGTTTTGAGGATCTGGTGGAGCCAGAGTCCTCAATTCAACAAGATTAAGCTTCAGAAGTTGTGGCAATAAAGTGGCATAGGACATCGGGATAGGATCGATTACCCTGTTGATTTGAGATGGCCTTTGCTGGAAAGAACGTTGTTGTTGGTTGTTGTTGTTGTTGTAAGACCTTTGTTGAGGAAAATGTTGTTGCTGAGGGAAATGTTGTGGTTGTGGAGTGTATTGTTGTTGAGGTGATGAAGTGGGAATAATGACAGCGGCTATTGATCTCGGCATGTACTGGGGCCTACCTCTGCCCATGTGTATTGAATTGGTTTCACCCGACCTGCGAGGCCCTACAAAAGGCTTCCTTGTGCTGCTGGAGCTGGAGCCATTATCAGAAATTTTACCCATTTTTAACAAACTTTCAATCCTCTCTCCTGTTATGACCACGTCAGCAAATCTAGTGGAAGAGAAAACAACCAACCTATCAATGTATGTCCCCTGTAGGGTGTTCATGAACATATCTGCCATTTCTCTTTCCAACATTGGAGGTTGAACAACAGCAACTAACTTTCTCCATCTATGAGCATACTCTCTAAAGCTTTCTCTGGAGGATTGTGACATACCCATTAGGAAAGTTCTGTTGGGAGCCATGTCTAAATTGTATTGATATTGGCGTATGAAAGCCTCGGCCAAATCCTTCAAATTTCTGACTGTTGCTCTAGTCAGATGAGAGTACCACTCATGGGATGCCCCAGTCAGACTATCCTCAAAATAGAACATCCACAACTTTTCATCCATAGTGTAAGCCTTTAATCTTCCGAGAAAAGATTGAAGATGGGTACGAGGGAAAAATGTTCCATTATATCTTTCAAAGCAGGGAGGTTTGAATTTGTGAGGAATTCTTACTCCCTCAACTAGGCCCATATCCATAACATCAAACCCTAAGGAGTTTTGGGACTCCATAGATCTCAGCTTCTCTGCTATCTCGTCCAGACGACGATCATAGATTTCATCTCCAGCACTGACTATAGAGAACTATTCCTCTTGAGGGTCCTCTTGCAAGGCACACCCTCCAGTGTTACCTTGGGTATTCCGGATAGCATTAACCTCAGAGTTGAGATGAGGCCCAAACTCCGGGGGGTCAGTACGTGGTTGTACATGATCATTGTTGCTGGTACCCCCTGTACCTGGGTGATTTTTTTCAGGAGTTTTCCGCTCGACCAACTCTCTTAATCTTTCTTGGCTTTGGGCCAACCCAGTCATTACTGCCATGAACTGGTTCATCTGATCCCTCATTTCGGTTCTTTCATTAGCCATCTGAGTTCTTACGTCAGTCAAATCTTGCTGAACTTGGTCCATCTATAAGCTTGGAAGGTTGTTTCTTGTAGGATACCGGTGAACTCTGTTGATGGGGAAGACTCTCCTACGAGCAATGTTTCCTGAAACCACAACAAAGTGAGAAAACGACAACAAAATACCTACAAAACAAATAAATGATGTTAGTATGCAATGCAGTATGTCTATTTGTCTTCCAAGGGTATCTGATTTGGTTCTTTGGTTTTGACTTTCTAGACCTCGAGGAATGATGATGTTGAAGAGAAATGAAGCCCAAAGGATAACACACAAACCATATATTACAAAATGTAAAGATACATAGTTCAGGATTACAACAAGTTCCCATGATGGGTCAAAATACAACAAAATCAACAAAAGTACAAACAAAATGAAGTACAAATACAAAGAAATTAGACATCCAGCCCAAAGTCATCCTCTTTGACTTACTTCAGGAGAGCATCAGTCACTGGTCCAACTGGATGCTCTGTGATGGTCCTGATAAGAAGGTTCCTGGTGGCAATAGCATTAGTCAACTTCTTATACTTGTCTTGGTTTTTGGATCTCTTCAACCCCGCCCGAAGTTTCAACTCAGAAATTTCCTTTTGTGCTGCTAACAAGGCTTCCTGACTCTTCTTCTAATTAGCTTCTAGCTGCTCTATCCTAGCATAGGTCTTCTGATCTTCCTGTGAACGAGCCTCAGTAATTCTGATCCATCTAGACTGACTCTCTTCCAAGTAGTGCTCAGCTCTGGCTTTCTGAATCTTAGCTTCTTTGCAAGCATTCTTCAACACTAAATCCCCTGCTCGGGCTCTTCTGATGTAACCATCTGTCTTCTCAATCTTGGTCACATGCTCGATCCGGAGCTTCTCTAACCTCTCATTGTCCAGACGACTATCATTACTCTCCCAGAGGGTCTTCTTTAGAGCTTCAGAAAGCTGAGTATTCCTTTCCTTCAGCTTCTCAAACTCCTCTAAACTGACTTTAGCTACAGGCTCTACTATTGATGGTCCAGGTACATCTTCCAAGGTGAATGGCATGCGGGTGATCTGTCCTCTGATACGAGACCAATCAATGTACTGAGCTGAAGCTATGTTGTTACACTTGCCAAGAATAGCAGTCTCTTTTGTCTGAATGTTATCCCAAGCCCAAGCTGCTTGTCGGGTGATGGCATGATTATTTCTGATGTCATAGTAAAGGGTTTCTGATATGTCCTGCTCTCTTGGTGGATGTACTAAGGCATACCCTAATTGCCTTTTGAACAGCAAAGGATTGTAGTTGATGCAACCCTTCACTCCAATAAGAGGTATATTGGGATACTGCCCACAACTCGTAATTATATCTCTGCCCTTGGTGCTCTGAGTGCACTACCTGATGTCTTCTAATGTAAGGGCAATCATCCTCTTATCCCAGTTTCTTGACTCAGAGGTGCACAACATCTGACCAATCTTCCCCTCTGTTTCTCATTTCTCTGATGCACTGAGTAATGGAAATCCCCGAGCAAGGTAGTGTAAACACCCCAAATTTGCCCTCACCCATTCACACCATGGCTTGTGATCATTTCATATGCATTAATCCAATCATTGCATCTCATACCACATTTTTGATTCACTGCATTGTTTCAAAGTCATCTGCATCTAGGGTTTGTGATCTGAGCAATCTAAGAGCTTCTTGAGCCACTCCAAAGGTCATCAATCACTTCAAAGGGGTCCATGTATGTTCAAGCATCATATTATGTCCTCTCAAAGTTAAGAATGTCAAAGAATCACAAGAACTGAGAATGGTATGGAAGCAGAGCCAGGTTTGACTGCACATATGACCTAGAATTAGGGTTTTGGTTTCAGAGGCCATAACTCCAAATTTTTTGGTCATTCTTGTTTCTATTGGTCTCTATATGGTATAGGGAGCATGCATATCAATTTTAATGAAGAAATTCCATGGGGAAGTCATCTGATCAAGAGTTGACTTTCTAAGCAAGTCAGTGCAAAATCAGGGCATCTGAGGCCCCCAATGACCCAACCAAAGGGTGTTCATCATTATTTTAATTATGTATGATCTTTATTTGATCATAGAAGATGTTAGAAGTTCACAAAATTGGAGAATTTCAAGTCATTTGCAAAGTTGACTTTATGGGAAAGTTGACTTATGTTGAAAATTGCCATTTTGGGAAACTTTTTCAACCTTTGCTTTTTGATTCAAAAATGCTTCAAATGGAAAAACTTTGGTCATGAAAGTTGTATAATGGATCATTCCCTTTTCAAAAAGTACAAGAACTTGACCTAATTCATTTTGGATCAAAAGTTATGGTTTGTCAAAGTTGGGAAAAATCACATAATTTCAAGTTTTCTACCAAAGAGGCAAAGTTGCAAAATCACTTGTCAAGGCAAATTGTGCTATCAAATGGACTTCTAATCTTCATACAAGCATGTACCAAGACCTAAAAGTCAGATTGCATCAAAGGATCACTCATTTTTATGACTTATGGAGCAAGAAATGTCAAAGGGGTCAAACATGAACCAACTTGCAAAACTTATCACAAATTACAAACCACTTGCTGCATTGCCTCTAGACTTTTTTCCATAGCATTCCTTGATTCAAGCTGAGCCAAAGCAAGCCAAAAAGCAAGTTGTACCATTGCCCATACCTCAAGTACAAATCAAGTTGACATTTTGGCCAAAGACCCATACCAATCACCATAGGCCACCAACAACTTTTTGACCTATCACCTTTTGATACATGGACCAAAGCCAGCATAACACACCACTCACTTCAAGCTGAAACACACACAAGCCATAGTTATCACTTTTTGCTCCAACTTGCAAAAGCATTCGAAACACTCAGCACAACCCTCAAACACAAAAACAAACTTCACAAACAAACTCAACATGCTTCACTGATCAGAAACCACCCATCACCATAGCCTGAAACTCCCTGAATCAAAAACACGACCACCACCCTCCCTTGAACAGAACTTCTGCCATCTCTCAAACCAGCCATCCTCAAAGCTTTCTAAGCCTCATTTCATCATCAGAGGTTTCAAAGGAGTGGACTTGCAGCAAAGGAAAGGTCAGAAAGCTCAGGACCAGGAGTTTCCATCTCAGGTAGCCATCTCAAACTTTTTTCCAGAAACTCCATTTTAAGTTCTTAAATGATTCTATGTGCTCCCCTGGTCATGGGGATATGATTATTTTTGAAAATGGTTGAGAAACCAGGATGTATGATTGCTCTGAAACTTTTCTGCCCTAAATGTGTTTTGCTTCGATTTGCATGATTAATGATGAAAAAATGATTTTTGTTTGGGGGTTTTGATTCAGTGTTGAATGGGGATGGATTCTGGGCAATTAGATTTCATTTTCATGGCGTTTTGAGAGAGTTAGCAACTTTCAGGTGAGAGTCTCGCCGGAGAAGACGACCGGAAGTCTTCTCCGACCACCTGAAAGTGTTTAGGGTTAATCAGAGTCATTAATGCAAGTTTGAATGTGGAGCGTTGGATGGGTTGACCTGGGCTGACTCGCGCGTGTATTAGTGGCTGAGATGCTTCATTAGAAACCCTAATCCATAATTAACCTAATTAATTCAGTTTATTTAATTAAAAATGGGAATTAGCTCAGTTTGAATCTTAGCCGCAGGATCTGGCGCGCAGTCTTTCCCTCCTTCCTGAGTTTGAATCCAGACCTTTAGATGTGCATTCTTTTCATTTAATCCAATTTAATTTTCATTTTATTTCATTTGTTTTCTACATTTAATTAAAAATAGTAAAAATCATTGAAAAATTCTGAATATTTTTATTCAAGCTTTTATTAATTTTCAGAAACCAAAAACATTTTCATTTTTATTTTTTGCATTAAAATTTATTTTTAAATCATTTAAAAGTTTATTTTTAATTAATTAATGAGAATTAATTAATTAAAAATACTTTTAGGTATTTAAAAATCACAAAAAAATTCATGAAACATTTAAAATCATTTAGAAACATTGTCCAACTCTCAAACCAAATTTCTTTTTTGATCTTGATGTCTTTTGACAATTTTCCATGGAATTAGTTTCATTCCAAGGCATTATTTTGATCCAATCTTCAAAAATTCATTTCTGCCTAGTCATTAAGAGTTGGACAATGATTCTTCTTGCATTGCATCTTGTTTAGCATGTAGTTTATAGGATTAAATTGGCATGAATTGATCTTGCATTTCCATTTTGTTTGGCATTTTTCTTGACAAGGTACCTTAAAACCCTAGTAAACTTAGGAAATTCATAACTCTCATTAAGTTAAGAGTTGGATCCCCTCCTTTGGGCAGTGAGTTTGTATAGGTTTAGGGTTCCCTTGAATGCATTTTCAAATTTTTATCATGTTGTTTGCTTCTGGTTTTGGTTTTTGTTTGGTGCATTGATCATAAACCCTAATTTGGGCTTTCATTTGCATCCATCTTCCATTTGTTTGCATACCATGACTTTCCATGACATTTTGTGCATCCATTTGATTCATAATACATCTTAGGACATATTATAATCATGTTTGATCATTGCATCTTTCATTTTCCATGTTGAATGCCATTTACATTCCATAACTTTTCATGTTTGTTCTTGGTTCTAAGCATGCTTCTCTTACATCCATATGTTTGTATGATTATCCCCATGCCTTGCCACATGTGTGCATCATCTCTTAGCATCATTAGCATCATACTCATGCTTCTGGTTTTAGTTTGCATCATCCCATTTCATCTCATTTTGCATTGCATTGCATTTCTTTCACTAACTTTTCAGGTGGTAAGTTGTTTTGAGAAGTGAATTTGCCTTCACTTCTCACAATCTCTTTTCATCTCTCTTATGCATCATTTCTGCATTTTGTCTTGTGTTTGATATTGAGCTTGCTCATTCTTCTTCATCTTACTTTCTTTCTTCAAGTGACTTGTCTTCTTAAATGAAGCAAGTTACTTTGCTTCTCTTTGTTCCTTTTATCTGCTTCCTGGTGGTTCCTCTAAAGATCTTTCTTGCAAACCTCATAAACCTTAGGAACAACCAAGCATGACAATAATTAGGGTTTTGATTAGTCCCCCATTTAGATTTAACTTTGTGTCTCATTGAGTCCTCTCCTCTCATCTCATAATCAAGGACTAAACCCTAAAGGCTTTAAGGCTTTGTGATTAAGCTTATGCCTGCATCCTTCTATTAGGATGGAGTGTATAACTTTAATTCTAAGTGTTAAACCCTTAATGTGTTTAACTCCTTTAATCAATTCACTTAATAATCATCAAGACATCAAGCTTGTAACTTGGGCCTTACATTAGGGTTCTAATTCTTCCTTAACTGGTTAAGAAAGACTAACCCTAGTGTTAATGGACAAGTCCCCCTCAAGTTGTCTCACAAACCATAAAAACCACTTTTTCATCTTACCATTAAATAAAATCCATCTAATAAAGACTTTGTTTTGTCATGAGGTTAATCCCTAATCATGGATTAAGTTGAGGAGTTTTCCTCAGCTTAAACATTCTCATCTATTATCCTTCTATTAGGATGGTGTAATGAGTCTGTTTAATCCCTGATTATGACTTAATCTCATTACTCAACACTAAACAAAAACACCAAAAAAACATCTAAATAATCACAAGTAGGTTAATGATCTTAATCCTACATCATGGTGATTAAGTGTGAGAAGCTGACTTCATACTTAAGGTATTCTCATTACCCCTAATCAGAGGGAAGATGTGATGAGTTTACTAATCCATTGGTTTAGGCTTAAGCTCATTAACTATCGACAAACTTTCAAAAGCAATAAAAGACTGAAAATACAAAAACAAACAATAATCGTCTCCTCCGGGATTCTTTTCTCATCTCATTCACTCATAAACGAGAACTTGTTTCTTCCGTCTAATGCAAGACAGTTTGCACCTGAGCCAGACAGGTCATACACTTGAGCATAGACAAGTAAGCAGTTCACAAGTCAATTTATCTTTCAGTCTCTTTGGGTCGAACTACGGTGTTCTGACTTCCTCATTGCACGAGAGGATACGTAGGCATAACTTAACAGTTATCGAACAGAAGTCTCTGTATATTCCCCCTCTTTCAGCATTATTTTCTTAGCCTCATGATCTTGAGCATCTTATTCCTGTTCTTACACTGACACTGTACATTTTACACTCCATTTCTTTTACACTGACACTTGTACATCTTTCTTCCAGCTCTTTATACACAAATTACACTGACACTACCCCTTTAAAACACAAATCTTTTAAGCGTGGATCCCGTCGAGTACGGCGGACAATCTGGGTGCTAATACCTTCCCAGGTTGTAACCAACCCCCTTTCTCAGTATCTCTGGTTCACAACCGTCTTATCCATATCTTTTCTCAGGTCTATGCAGCATTACCTTTCCTTCGGGATAAAAATGCCTAGCTGGCGACTCTATTCATTTCATCCTTTCGCCGACCGTTCGCGTCTGTACCTTATCTGAGCTAGTCTCATTTATCGGGAGCGACAGCTTGGCGACTCTGCTGGGGACTTTTATATTGTAACCAGCGCTTCTGGTTCTGTTTGTGGGTTCCTCCTAGCGCTTGTTTGATTTGTGTTTACTGGGGTGTTATGTACTATTTGTGTTTGTATATTTGTTTTATTTACTGCTTTATGTACAGTTATTTATTGCTTTCTTTACAACTTTATATACATCATACTGTCATACTGTTATCTGGCTGGATCTGTTTTCTGTCTTGGTGGGTGGGGTTCCATTGAGAGTTTAAGGTCCTATACCTGAGACCTGAGTGACACCTAGCCTAGAGTGGTTCACGTTCTTTCCCATTCCATTTCGGTCTGGTGCGGGAATATGAAACACGGTTCAGATATGGGTTTCTTCTTGAGAACTCTGTGCTACAGATTTCCTGTAGTGCTAGGGCTATCTGGGAAGCCTGCTAAATCTGGATGACCTTTACTATGACCTTCAGAAACTGAGGTGAATTAGAGGAGGATCTTTTATGGTTATTGTAAACATTGTACCTCCGGGTTAGAAGTGTTTACACTTCTCATAACTGATCCAAATCTGAGGATCCTTGTTTTAGAACATCACCTGTGAGGGGGTTGGGCTGTTTACAGGTTTGCAGGAACCATTGGCCACATCATACACTGATACTTATTGTGTTTGAGAATGCTTCGCTTTGGACAGTTCTTGTGATTTTAACCCTGGACATGTGACTCTTTATTTGAGTCCCCCACCTTGGTTACTGGACTTATGAACCTCCATCTGGACTTCTTAGACATACATGGACTCATATCAAGGCAGCTAATCAGATCCAACTTGATCACAAACCCTTGCATATCATTTGCATACATCATCATTGCATCATTTAACATGTGTTTATTTGTTTTTCAGGGTATCCATATTACATTTGGCTTGGTTTTGACCCCTTCATCTGCATAGGCCCTTGTTCACCAGCTATCTGCTTCAGCTATCTTCATCAGCTACCTGCTTCAGTCACCTGCATCACCAGTACCAGCCTATTAGTGGCTCATCTCTAGTGTTGGTCTCCATCATCAGCATCTGTCTCAACTCTTCATCAGCAGACATGGCACCCAAGAAGAGCAACATCTCATATCATTTCTTTGAGCCTGAGCTGACTGGCATCAGGAAGGTCCAAGCACTTATTACTCCAGACCATATACCACTATTCAGAGAACATTATGGAGGCATCCTTGATGTGGTTATGGATTTGGACCCTTCTCAGAGGAGCTTGATTCACACTTTCCTACAGTTCTATGATCCTCCTTTGAGATTCTTCACCTTCCAGAATTTTCAGTTGGGACCCTTGTTGGAAGAGTATTCATCACTGGTTGGTATACCTGTCAGGGGTGGTGTCCCCTTCAACCCTGAGATGGCTTTTCCCAGTAATGAAGAAGTGGCAAAAGCACTGTATCTGGAACCTATTCTGATTGAGCAGAACATAGCAACAAAGGCTGGAATCTCTGGTCTACACTTGGATTTCTTGACTTCTCAGGCTATCCTGAAGGCCTCCTTGGGAGAATGGAAGGCAGTCTGTGCATTATTAGCCCTCAGCATATATGGGGTTATATTATTTGCAGATGAGCCTAAGTTTATTAGCAAAAATGCCATTCATCTTTTCATTCTGAGGAACCCAGTGCCCACCTTACTGGGAGATTTCTACTACTCTGTTCACCAAAGGAATGAAAAGCAAAGAGGAAGGTTGGTGAGATGCTGTGCTCCCCTGTTCCATACCTGGCTGCTCAGACACTTGCCCAAGACTGATGCATTCTTAAATCCTCACCAACAGAAGAATTGGGCTAGGAGGCTTGTTGCTTTGACCTCAGATGACATCAGGTGGTGCACCCAGAGCACCAAGGGTAGGGACATCATTACTAGTTGTGGGTAGTTCCCCAATGTACCTCTGATAGGGGTGAAAGGTTGCATCAACTACAACCCTCTCCTGTTCAAAAGACAATTGGGCTATGCATTGGTCCACCCTCCTAGGGTGCAAGATCTAGCTGAGACCCTTTATTGTGAGATTAAGCCTAATCTGGCTATTGTCAGGCAAGCATCCTAGGCTTGGGACAATGTCCAGACCAAAGGGATGTCCATTCTTGGGAGATGCAACAATGTGGCCTCAGCTCAGTATTATGAGTGGTCTCATGCCAGGGCTCAAATTTCTGGGATGCCCTTCACCATTGAGGATGCACTTGGACCATCCGCAGCACCACCTCCAGCCACTGTCAGCCTGGAAGAGTTTGAGAAGCTAAAAGAGAGGAATGAGAATTTGTCTGAAGCCCTGAAGAGAACCCTCTGGGAGAGGAGTGATGGTCGTCTGGACATTGAAAGGTTAGAAAAGCTTAAGGTGGAGTATCTAGCCAGGATTGAGAAGTCAGAGGACTACATCAAGAAGTCAAGGGCTGGAGAGCAGATTTTGAAGAATGCCTGTAAAGAGGCCCAGTATCAGAAGGCCAGGACTGATCTCTATCTGAAAGAAAGTCAAGCTAGGTGGTTCAGGATCACTGAAGCTCGTACTCAAGAGGATAAGAGAACTCAAGCCAGGATTGAGCAGTTAGAGGCCAATGAAAAGAAACAACAGGAAGCCCTGTTAGCAGCCCAGAAGGAAATCTCAGAATTGAAGCTTAGGGCTGGTGTGAAGAGGTCAAAGGACCAGGGCAGACACAAGAAGCTAACCACTGCTATTGCCACCAGGAATCTTCTTATCAGGAACCTCACAGAGCATCCAGCTGACCCTGTAACTGAAGCACTTCTGAAGGAAGTCAAGGAGGATGAGTTTGGTCTTGGTGTCTGACTTTTTGCTTGTTGTTGCTTTCATTTCATGTACTTTTCTCTTATGTTTTATTTTTGACCCCTCAGAGGGCATGTATTGTAAAAAACAAACTATGTATGATTCACCTTTTGTAATATATTCATTAGTTTGTTCCATTTAATTCTCTTTCTCCCGAGCAACATCAAAGCATCTTCCTCAGGGGTCTGGAAAGGTCAAAACCAAGTGCCAAGCCGGATACCTTGGAAACAAATAAGCATACTGCATTGCATACTAACTTTTTGTTTTGAGTTGTAGGTTTTTGTTTTGTTTGTTACTAACTCTGTTGTGATTCAGGAACTATTGCTCGACGACGAGTGTTCCCTCTCAACCGTCCGCACAGATATCCCACTCGCAACAACCTTCCGGGTATACAAATGGCCAAGTACAGCAGGACCATACAGAGGTCAGGACTCAAATGGCCAATGAGAGACTAGAGATGAGAAACCAGATGACCCAGTTCATGGAGGTGATGAATGGCTTGGCTCAAAGTCAAGAGAGATTAAGGGCATTGGTAGAGAGGCAGACCCAGGAAGAACCCCATTTAGGGACTGGGGGAACGAGCAACAATGAGAGGGTTCAACCTCATGTTAATCCTCCAGTGTATGGGCCTCACCTTCATCCAGAGATCAACATCCCTGCTAATGTGCAAGGGAATGCTACTGCGGGCAGAGTATTACAAGAAGACCCCCAAGAGGATCAATTCACTGTGATGGGAGCTGGGGATGAAGCCTATGACAGAAGGCTAGATGAAATTGCTGAGAAATTGAGATCCCTAGAGTCTCAGAATTCCCTGGGTTTTGATGTTATGGACATGGGTCTAGTGGACGGGGTAAGGATTCCCCACAAGTTTAAACCTCCGTGCTTCGAGAAGTACAACGGAACTTCCTGTCCCGGAACCCACTTGCAATCCTTTCTGGGGAGGCTGAAGGCATACACCATGGACGAAAAACTGTGGATGTTTTATTTCGAAGACAGTTTAACTGGAGCTTCAAGGGAATGGTACTCTCACTTGACTAGAGCAACCATCAGATGCTGGAAGGACCTAGCTGAGGCCTTCATCAGACAGTACCAGTACCACTTGGATATGGCTCCTAACAGGACCCTCCTGATGGGAATGTCTCAGTCATCTAGGGAAAGCTTCCGGGAATACGCCCAGAGGTGGAGACAGCTTGCTGCTGCTGTTCAGCCACCTATGTCGGAAAGGGAAATGGCCGACATGTTTATGAACACCCTCCAAGGGACATACATTGACAGGCTAGCTGCCTTTTCTTCTACCAGCTTCGCTGACGTAGTCATAGCTGGAGAAAGAATTGAGAGCCTACTAAAGATGGGCAAAATCTCTGATAACGGTGCGAGCTCGTCCAGCAACCCCAGAAAGCCTTTTGTGGGGCCAAGAAGAACCGGTGAGACTAATGCTATTCAGGCCAACAGGGGCAGACCTCAATATGTTCATAGGTCAGTGGCAGCTGTCACTATTCCCGCTCCAATTCCTCAGCAACCGGCATATCAACCACAACAACAACCTCACTACCAGCAACAAGTCCAATATCCGCCTCAGAGAAACTACAATAACCACAACAACAACAATCAGCAAAGACCTTTTCAACAGAGACCATCTCAGGCCAATAGGGTGATCGATCCAATCCCTATGCCTTATGCCGCTTTATTGCCACAGCTCTTGAAGCTCAACTTGGTTGAGTTAAGGACGTTGGCACCACCAGATCCTTCCAGTCTGCCAAGAAATTATGACGCCAACGCCAGATGTGCTTTTCACTCCAATGCACCTGGCCACAGTACAGAGAAATGCAGGGCTTTACAAATGAAGGTACAAGACTTGGTAGATTCTAAAGCTCTAAACTTTGCACCCCCGCCAAATGTTAACAAGAATCCCATGCCCAACCACGGAGGACCAAGAATTAATGCTATTGAGGAAGATAAGCCGTCTTCCTTAATAACCAGTGTTGGGCAGATTCGGACACCCCTGGTAGAGATTAAAGCTCAACTCTTAGAATGCCAGATATTCCCCGGGTGTGAGCTCGGGTGCGGTTATTGCAACATTTCGGTAAACGGATGTGATAACTTGAGAAGCGGTATAGATGGTCTCATCCATAGTGGCCTACTTCAAATCACAACATCAACACCTTCAAATCCAGCAATCTCTCTGACAACAGTTCCTGAGTCTCCTACAACTGCAACAACAATTATTCCAAACAATTCTTCAGTTTCATCAACAAATGCTTCAAATATCACTTCAACAAACCAGATATCAACAAACATTACTTCTACAACATCAACACCCCTTTATTCGGAACCTCCTACAAAATCAACGGCCATTTATCCAGCAAGATCTTCTACAACACCAGCAGATATCTCAGCAGTCACTATTTATTATGATCCGTCGGGTATTCCTCCGAACAACAATTTCCAACAACAAACAGTGGCGTCTCCTGCCAGATCACTAGTTACCATCTACTACGATCCACACACTATTTCAACACCCTCCTCTGCTGCAGTCAGTCCGGTTACCATCACGGTACCTGGACCAGTTCCATATGAAAGCAGTAATGCCATCCCTTGGCATTATGGCTCTGACCTTTACTGCAATGGGGAGAAAATCACTTTTGACTCTTCAACTTCTTCTCCACAGATTGATAACGTCGGGGGAGGCGGAGGCTTCACCAGAAGAGGACGCCTTTTTGCCTCGCAATCACAAAGACCTAATGCCGAAGCAGAAGCTGCTGCCAAAGCATAGGGAAAGAGTGTAATATTTGAAGAACCCATTCTCAAGGAAACCCAGAAGACATCTTTTGAACAAGATGTAGACGAGTTTATGAGGATTATCAAGAGGAGTGATTACAAAGTGGTGGATCAGCTTCACCAAACTCCCTCAAAAATCTCCATTTTATCCCTGCTGATGTGTTCCGAAGCTCACCGGAATGCATTACTAAAAGTCTTGCACGCAGCATATGTGCCAGAGGAGATCACCGTTAATCAGCTGGAGACCGTGGTAGCAAATGTCAATACCAGCCATGGGTTGGGTTTTACCAATGCTGATCTAACAACTGAGGGATGTAATCATAACAAGGCTTTACACATCACTCTTGAATGCAAGGGTGCTGTTCTATCACATGTACTGGTAGACACTGGGTCTTCACTCAATGTTCTATCAAAGAAAGCCTTGGTGAAGCTGGAGTATGATGGCTTGGCATTGCGTCCAAGTAATCTGGTAGTGAGAGCGTTTGATGGCTCTAAGAGATCAGTGCTAGGTGAGATTGATCTGCCCGTGATGATTGGCCCGCAGACTTTTAAAATTACCTTCTACATTATGGACATTCAGCCGGCCTACAGCTGTTTGTTGGGTAGACCTTGGATCCATGCCGCTGGCGCAGTTACGTCTACCCTTCACCAGAAGCTGAAATTCGAGTGGGAGGGCCAGATCATCACCATTTGTGGTGAAGAAGATATTTTTGTTAGCCACCTGGCTACATACAAATATATTGAGATGGATGGAGAAATCCATGAAACCATGAGCCAGGGATTTGAAGCCCTGAACATTAATGAAGCATCTGCTGTTCTTGGGACTTCCATGACATCTTACCAGCAAGCCAGGAAGGTTGTTGAAGAGGGGAATGCCCAGGGCTGGGGCAAGCTGTTGCCCGTAGAGAAGAAAGAGGACAGATTTGGGTTGGGTTACAAACCAACTCAACAAGATCAATCAGAGGCTGCTAAGAAGCCCAGTTTTGTTAGTGGGGGGATGCTCACCCCTGATGCTGTAAACAACTTGGAAGATGAGTCGGAAGAGGAGCGCAACCTGGAGAGCTGGATACGTCCAAGGATCCCGGGGAGCCGTATCTCAAACTGGTCTTCCTAGGAAATTATAAGGGTTACTCCTGCAGAGTAATTATTATTTCCTGTATTTTTAAAGCATGCATCAAGTCTTGCATCTTGCCCAAGATGACAAGACTCATTTTGTAATCGGGCCATCTTTGTAATTTTTGTGCAAACAGATCAATCAATGAATATCGGGCATCTTTTGCAAATGAGTCTTTCTCTTTACCACTCACTGTTTTTCTATTTTTCTTTTTGTACAAAAATAAAATGGCAATGTTTTCAAAATGATAACTTCATTTCACTTTTTCTAAAAAAACAAGATTAAAATAAATCACTAAAATGAACAATCTAAACCCTTGCAAAGAGTGCCTTCCAGAATGCACCGACAACAACACTGCTATGACATCGTATGACTTTGACAATCCAATCAATCAAGCTGATGAAGGGGTTGAAGAAGATTATGAGCTTCCTGAAGAGCTAGCCAGGTTGTTAAGGCAAGAGGAGAAGGTTATCACTCCTCACCAGGAGGAGATTGAAACGGTTAATCTTGGTACGGATGAAGACGTAAAAGAGGTTAAGATCGGGGCCTGCCTACAAGACTCAGTGAAAGAACAGTTGATTGACATGCTTCGGGAGTATGTGGATGTGTTTGCTTGGTCTTACCAGGATATGCCAGGGTTGGACACCGATATCGTCATGCACAAGCTGCCTTTGAAAGAAGACTGCCCGCCAGTAAAACAGAAGTTGCGCCGTACTCGCCCGGATATGGCAATGAAGATAAAGGAAGAGGTACAAAAGCAGTGGGACGCCGGATTCCTTGCTGTAACTAGCTATCCGCCGTGGGTTGCTAATATAGTACCTATGCCTAAGAAAGACGGCAAAGTAAGGATGTGTGTTGACTACCGGGATCTGAATAGAGCCAGCCTGAAAGATGACTTCCCATTACCTCACATTGATGTATTGGTTGATAATACGACTCAGTTCTCGGTATTCTCTTTCATGGACGGATTTTCAGGATACAATTAGATCAAAATGTCACCTGAAGACATGGAGAAGACAACTTTCATCACACCCTGGGGCACGTTTTGTTATAAGGTGATGCCATTCAGACTGAAGAATGCAGGTGCAACGTATCAGCGGGCTATGGTAACATTATTCCATGACATGATCCATAAAGAAATTGAATGTTATGTGGATGACATGATTGCCAAGTCCCTCACAGAAGAAGACCACCTGGTAAATCTGCTGAAACTATTCAAGCGTCTGAGGAAGTACCAACTGAAATTGAACCCCAACAAGTGCACATTCGGGGTGCGATCTGGTAAGCTGCTGGGATTTATTGTAAGCGAGAAAGGGATTGAAGTTGACCCTGATAAAGTCAAAGCCATTCAAGAAATGCCTGCACCGAAAACTGAGAAAGAAGTTCGAGGGTTTCTAGGTAGATTGAACTACATTTCAAGGTTCATATCTCACCTTACTGCAACCTGTGAGCCCTTGTTCAAACTGTTGAGAAAGGAACAAACGGTCAGGTGGAACGAAGACTGCCAGAGGGCTTTTGACAAGATTAAGGAGTACTTGCAAGAACCTCCAATCCTTATGCCTCCAGTTGAAGGAAGACCTCTGATAATGTACTTAACATTATTAGAAGAGTCAATGGGGTGTGTGCTGGGCCAGCATGACGAGTCTGGTCGAAAAGAGTATGCAATATACTACCTGAGCAAAAAGTTTACCGACTGTGAACAACTGTCGCTCCCGATAAATGGGACTGGCCCAGATAAAGGTACAGACGTGAAAGGTCGGCGAGAGGGACAATGAGAACACACAGCCGTGAACTCACTAGAGATGAATAGAGTCTCCAGCTAGGCATTTTTATCCCGGAGGAAAGGCAATGCTGGATAGACCTAGAAAGAGATGGATAAGACGGTTGCGAACCAGAGAGACTGAGAAAGGGGGTTGGTTACAACCTGGGAAGGTATTAGCACCCAGATTGTCCGCCGTACTCGACGGGATCCACGCTTAAAAGATTTGTGTTTTAAAGGGGTAGTGTCAGTGCAATCCGTGTATAAAATAGCTGGAAGAAAGGTGTACAGGTGTCAGTGTAAGAGAAGTGCAAAGTGTGATATATATAGTGTCAGTGCAGGAACAAGAATGAAATGCTCAAGAATATGAGGCTTAAAGAATAAAGCTGGAAAGAGGGGGAATATTCAGAGACTTTTGTTCGATAACTGTTAAGTTATGCCTACGTATCCTCTCGTGCAATGAGGAAGTCAGAACACCGTAGTTCGACCCAAAGAGACTGAAAGATGAATTGACTCGTGAACTGCTTACTTGTCAATGCTCAAGTGTATGACCTGTCTGGCTCAGGTGCAAACTGTCTTGCATTAGACGGAAGAAGCAAGTTCTCGTTTATGAGTGAATGAGATGAGAAAAGAATCCCGGAGGAGACGATTATTGTTTGTTTTTGTATTTTCAGTCTTTTATTGCTTTTGAAAGTTTGTCATAAGTTAATGAGCTTAAGCCTAAACCAATGGGTTGGTAAACTCATCACATCTTCCCTCTGATTAGGGGTAATGAGAATACCTTAAGTGTGAAGTCAGCTTCTCACACTTAATCACCCTTGATGTAGGGTTAAGATAATTAACCTACTTGTGATTATTTAGATGTTTTTGTGGTTTTTGTTTAGTGTTAAGTAATGAGATTAAGCCATAATCAGGGATTAAACAGACTCATTACACCATCCTAATAGAAGGATAATAGATGAGAATGTTTAAGCTGGGGAAAGCTCCTCAACTTAATCCATGATTAGGGATTAAACTCATGACAAGACAAGCCTTTGGTTAAGTGGATTTTATTCAATGGTGAAATGATGAAGTGAATTTTTATGATTTGTAAGACAACTTGAGGGGGACTTGTCCATTAACACTAGGGTTAGTCCTTCTTAACCAGTTAAGGAAGAATTAGAACCCTAATGCAAAGCCTAAGTTACAAGTGTGATGTCTTGATGATTATTAAGTGAATTAATTAAAGGAGTTAAACACATTAAGGGTTTAACACTTAGGATTAAAGTTATACACTCCATCCTAATAGAAGGATGCAGGCATAAGCTTAATCACAAAGCCTTAAAGCCTTTAGGGTTTAGTCCCTGATTATGAGATGAGAAGAGAAGACTCAAAGAGACACAAAGGTAAAACTAAGTGGAGAGACTAATCAAAACCCTAATCATTGTCATGCTTGGTTATTCCTAAGGTTTTTGAGGTTTAACAAAGAAGATCTTCAAAGGAATCACCAGGAAGCAGATGAAAGGATCAGGAGAAGCAAAGTAACTTGCTTCATTCAAGAAGTCAAGTCACTTGAGGAAAGAAAGTAAGAAGAAGAAGAATGAGCAAGCTCAATCTCAAACACATAATAGAATGCAGCAAGGGTGCATGAAAAAGATGAAAAGAAATTATGAGAAGTGAAGGCAAATTCACTTCTCAATGTCACTTACCACCTGAAAGGTTAGAAAAGAAATGCAATGCAATGCAAAATGGGATGGAATGACATGATGCAAACCAAAACCAGAAGCACATTCATGGTGTTAATGATGCTATGAGATGCTACAAACATGAGACAACAAATGGGGATGATCATACAAGCTCATGGATGCAAATGGAGCAAGTTAAGAAACATGGACAATCATGAAAAGTTATGAGATGCATATGGCATACAACATGGCAAATGCAAGATGCAATGACCAAACATGCTTTCAATATGTCTTATGATGTTCAATGAATCAAATGGAGGCATGAAATGTCATGGCAAGTCATGTTATGCAAGCAAATGCAAGATGAATGCATATGGAAGCCCAAATTAGGGTTTATGAACAATACATCAAACAAAAACCAAAATCAGAAGCAAACAACATTATAAAAAATTGAAAATGCACTCAAAGGATCCTTAATCCTATACTAACTCAATGCCCAAAGGATAAGTTCCAACTCTGAACCTAATTCAAGTTATGAATTTCCTAAGTTTTCTAGGGTTTTAGGGTTCCTTGACAAGAAAATTACCAAACAAATGGAAAATGAAAGATCAAACCATGGCCATTTAATCTCACAAACTACATGTTAAACACAATGCAATGCAAAAAGAATCAAGGTCCAACTCTTTAGGGTTAGGCAGAAATGATTTTTGGAAGTTTGGATCAAAATAATGCATCAAAATGATTTTAATTCCATGAAAAATTCTCAAAATGCATCAAGATCAAAAAATAAATTTGTTTTGAAGGTTGGACAATGTTTCTAAATGTCTTAAAACATTTCAAGAATTTTTTGGTGATTTTTAAATACCTAAAAGTATTTTTAATAAATTAATTCTCATTAATCCATTAAAAATAAACTTTTAAATATTTAAAAATGCTTTTTTAATGCTAAAAATAAAAATAAAAATATTTTTGTGTTCTGAAATTAAATAAAAACTTGTATAAAAAATTTCAGAATTTTTTAAAGTGTTTTTGCTATTTTAAATAAATTGTAGAAATCAAATGAAATAAAAGGAAAATAAAATGAATTTAAATGCTGGAAAAGAAAAGTCAACAGATCTGATGGCTCTCATTCAAACTCACACGCGCGCGCTTTGACTTGGCGCCACATCCAAGGGCCAGAATTCAAACTTGCTAATTACACTGATTAAGCCCTAATTTTGCCCTAATGACTTTCAGATGACCGGAACAGTGGTTCCGGTCATCTTCTCCGGCGAGCTCAAATGCTAAATCATTCTACAAGCTATGAAAATGAAAACTAACTATCCAGAAATCATCCCCACCCTAAAACGATTCAAACCCCTCACTCAAACATCACTTATCACTCATAATCAGAGAGAATCGAATCAAAATAGTTTCTAGGGCAAAAATTTCAGAACACGATTAAACTCTCATCTCTCCACCATTTTCAAAACCAATGACATCAGAGTGATCAGGAGAACATATAGAATCTATTTAGAACTTAAAAAAGGATTTCTGGAAAAAATGTTCTTGAGCTACCTGAGTTTTGAAGCTTTCCGTTCACAGCTTTCTGGGTGCTTTCCTTTGTGCTATCCACTCCTCTTGTGCTCCTGATGAACCCTTGATGCTTAGAAAAGATTTATGTTGGCTGGTTTGAGAGTTTGAACAGGTTCTGTTCAAGCTCAGGTGAGAATCGTGTTTGGCTTATGTGGTGTTTCAAGGGTGAATGAAGGCAAGGAAATGATCAGGAGGATGTGGTGATGAGTTCTATGAAGTTTGTTTGTGAGTTAGTGGCTTGTTTTCTGAGTTTCGAAGGTTTTTGCTCCAAGGGTGGAAAATGGGAATGTGATGCTCTTGCTGGTTTCAGGCTTGCTGGCTATATGAAATGTCTTGCTTTTTGTTTGTATAAACAAATGGGATTGGTCAGAAGATGTGACCTGTGCTTTAGTGATAGGTGTAGCTACTTTTGCAAATATGTCAACTTCTTGTAAGAGAGGGCATGGGAAACTTCTAGCCAAGTACAAAGGGCTTGTCTGGCGCAGCATGGTATGAGGGAAAGGCTAGTGTGATTCAGCAGGCTAGGCAGCAAGTGGATGAAGTGTGATCATTGGTTTTGCAACTTGCTTGCTTTTGCTTTCCATGAAAATATCTTGCCTCACAAGCCATGAAACATGAGAAACTCTTGGTCCATTATGATTTTTAGGTCACATGTGATGTTTGTGTAATGGCTTGACATGAATTAGAAGTCACCAATGCCTTTGGTACATGATTTTGCAAATTTCTCATTTGGTGCATAACTTGAAATTTAGTGATTTTTGCCAACTTTGATAAACCATAACTTTTGATCCAAAATGAATTAGGTCATGTTCTTGTACTTTTTGAAAAGGGAAAGATCTAATCTACAACTTTCATGACCAAAGTTCTTCCATTTGAAGCATTTTTGGATCAAAAAGTAAGGGTTGAAAAATAGCCTAAAATGACAAATTCCTTAAAAGTCAAACTTGCCCTAAAAAGTCAACTTTGCAAAAACTTGTAATTCTTGAATTTTGTGAACTTCAAACTTCTTTCATGATCAAATAAAGATCAAATACACTCAAAATGATGAAGATCACCCCTTGGTTGGGTCATTGGGGGCCTCAGATGCCCTGATTTTGCACTGACTTGTCTGAAAAGTCAACTCTTGATCAGATGACTTCCCCATGGAATTTCTTCATGAAAATTGATATGCATACTCCCTATACCATATAGAGACCAATAGAAACAAGAATGACCAAAAATTTTGAAGTTATGGCCTCTGAAACCAAAACCCTAATTTCAGGTCATCTGTGCAGTCAAGCCTAGCTCTGCTTCCACACCAATCCCAGTTCTTGTGATTCCTTGGCATCCTTGACTTTGAGAGGATAGAATATGATACTTGAACACAAATGGATCCCTTTGAAGTGATTGATGACTTTTGGAGTGGCTCAAGAAGCTCTTGGATTGCTCAGATCACAAACCCTAGATGCAGATGACTTAGAATCTATGTAGAGACTCAAAAATGTGGTATGAGATGTTATGATTGTGTTTATGCATATGGAATGATCACAAGCCATAGTGTGAATGGGTGAGGGAAAATTTGGGGTGTTTACAACTGCCCCTATTCAAACATGAGTTAGCTGTGCAGGATGTAAGCAACGACTTAACAGTCAAACAAGATAACTTGTGGTTGAATACCAAAGACAGTCCAAAATTTGCACTCACAGAATGAAGAAGAAAAGGGATATAGATTGCAAAAGAAAATAAAGTATATTGTGAAGTGTGGGCGACGGAGGACGACCGTCGAGCAGAGGACGACTGCTGGGTAAAGAGCAATGACGGGGACGGCCGACATGCTGGGAAAAGTGCGGGAAATAAAGCAATGACGGGGACGGCCGACATGCTGGGGATAAAAAGAATTATGATGGGGACGGCCATCAAGCAAAGTTGTAAGATTCTCTGGGGGTTAATGAAACATGACGGGGACGGCCATCAAGTTCATAAAGTAAAGTAACCAACGACGGGGACGGCCATCGGGCTAAAAAGAAAAGGGACCACGACGGGGACGGCCATCGGGTTAAAGAATAAATGAAATAAACAGATGATGAGGTACGGTCATCAAAGGTGAAGGACGATCACCTAGCAGGGGACGGCTGCTCTGTCGGGTTAAGATGAGGGACGGTCATCTAAGGTGGAGGACGACCACCTGGCAGGGTACGGCTGCCAAAAGTATCGCGATATAGGACGAATGCCGGATAAAAGGTCAACGATGGGGACGACCATCGGACGAGCATGATGGAGGACGACCATCAAGAGGTGGAGGACGACCACCTAGCAGGGGACGGCTGCTCTCGAGGTTTATCATGACGTAGAACGAACGCCAAATAACCAAAATCAACAATGGGGACGGCCATTGGATAAATGATGAAGGACGATCATCAAAAGGTGGAGGACGACCACCTAGCAGGGGACGGCTGCTAAATATCAACGATGGGGACGGCCATCGGATGAGCATGATGGAGGACGACCATCAAGAGGTGGAGGACGACCACCTAACAGGGTACGGCTGTTCTCAGGGTTTATCATGACATAGGACGAATGTCAGATAAAAAAGAAAAATGCTCTGTTGGTGATCTACTGGGGAATAATAAACACGGACGAGTGTTTATATCCAAGAAACAAGAGGTATAAGTGTTTAGATGTTGTGTATAGACTAAAGGTGCGGACGAGCATCCTTAAGACTACGATACGGATAAGTATCGGGTAGAAACAAATACTGACACGTGTTCAAAGATGATGATACGAACGAGTATCAACTGGTTAACAGTGAACACGGACGAGTGTTGAATCTGGAAGGGCTCTTCTGGGGAATAGTAGACACAGACGAGTGTCTACATTCAAGAAGACGAGAGTGTTTGACACAGTGTATGGATTAAAGATGCGGACGAGCATCCTTAAGACTATGATACGGTACGAGTATCAGGTAGAAACAAACGCTTGACGCATGTTCTAAGGTGATGGTACGGACGAGTACCAACTGGTTAACAGAGAACACGGACGAGTGTCGAATCTGTGGGGATATATAAATGGTGTATACAAGATACGGATGAGTATCTGTATAAGAGTAACATGAGTAGTGTATAGATGAGTGTTTAACTGCTGGGGAGAGTGACACGGACGAGTGTCAAAAGGGAGAAAACTATAGTATAAGTAAGTAAATGGGTTGCAAAAGTGTAAGCGACTGCGCTGGGGATATGACACGGACGAGTGTCAAGGGATTGTATATACAAGAATGTCTATGAGTGCAAAGAGAAAGTCTTGGTTTTCTGCTGGGGGTATGACACAGACGAGCGTCAAAAGAATATATACTGGTGTTTGTGAAGGTGAGGCAACTGTTTTTTTCTGGGGAATCCGCTGGGGAATTTTGTGTATTGTTGGTGGATTTGTTAATATTCACAAATTTTTGATGCGGATTATGGCTTATGATTATGCTATGTGTTTGATTTTTGCCGTAATGCTCCGTATTAGACGGAATGCTACGCTTTGTGGGTGAATATGATGCGAATGCCATGATTACGCAAAGAATACCAAACCGGGATTCGGATCCCGTTGTTGCGAAGATCTCAGGTTGATCTGCTTGGAGTGGGCATCCTAGCTGGGGATGAGATCATTGGTAGATCTGGCGAGATGTATCTGCTAGGGGAAATGGGTCATTGATAGACTTATTCCGGTAATAAAGGACCCAGCTGGGGTTTGCAGAAGCTTTCTTCACTCTGTTGTGATTCCTTCAAGTGTTGCTCTCCTGGATAGAGGTTGGAGTTCTGTGGGGAGATGGCTCCCTGGCCTTTGTATTCTGCTGAGGAAGAATGATTGGCAAACTCGGTTGGGAGAAGTAGTAAGTGGCAGCTCAACTGGGGGGAAGTCATGAGAGGCAACTCAGCTGGGGAGAGAGCTCTTCGGGTGCTAAGATTGAGTGTTGATCTGCCAGCTTGCTGGGGTGAAGCCTACATGCCCCAAGTTGTGTTTTGGATACCTGCAATCCTGCAAAGATAGAAACGCACAAATATTCCCGAGGTATCCCTTACTGGATTCTGCCATAGGAATTTAGACACTCTTGAGAGTAAGTATATTTCCTGCAAGCATGTAGCCTCTTTTTTTTTTGAAAATAAGCATCTGTATTTATGCAATCATTTTTTAAGACATCAGACACATTTTTTTTGCAAATAAAAATGTACAATACGAGACGTGACTGAAAATCTGATTTTATTAATTCAAGTGCCCTGAATTGGCAATGTACAGTCAAGGAAACATATCTCCTGAAATGAGGAGATTGTTACAAATTGAGAAACAAAATGCTGGCAATGTTGATGACGCTTTAAGGAGCTTCCCCTTTTGCTATGACTTGTATGACTTTTGACATTCTTCTCGTCTTGTTTTCTGAAGAAGGCTGATTCTGATTGGAGTTTGACCTTTCCGAGGTTTTCCAAGTTGTAGGTGATACAGACGAATTCAGAATGCAGTTGTTCGCTTATTCCCTTATTTTGCATGGATCGCCCTTTCGGGTTTTCAATCCATCGGGATACCCATTTTTGCCTGAGCTGTCCAAGGTGGCTTTTCAATTCAGCGGGTGTACATTTTTTGTTTATTTTCCTTATTTTTGCCCGAGTCTTTTATTCTGTTTTTGACTCGCCGGGGTGCCCTACTTTTGCCTGGACTTACATTCTGTTTTTATGTCCAGCGGGTCATTTTATGCGAAGTATTTTTTAACTGCATCTGAATTCACAGGGGATGGGAAGTCTTCACCATCCATAGTGCTGAGCATCAGTGCTCCACCAGAGAAAACTTTCTTTACTACAAATGGTCCTTCATAATTCGGAGTCCATTTGCCCCTGTGGTCTGTATGAGGAGGGAGGATTCTTTTCAAAACAAGATCTCCTACTTGGTACTCTCGGTGCCTGACTTTCTGATCGAAGGCTTTCTTCATTCTTCTTTGATATAACTGCCCATGACAGATTGCAGCCAATCTTTTCTCTTCAATCAGACTTAGTTGTTCGAATCGGGATCGGACCCACTCTGCTTCGTTCAGCTTAACATCCATCAATACTCGCAAGGAAGGTAATTCAACTTCAACAGGTAGGACTGCCTCCATACCATACACAAGCTGATACGGTGTTGCCCCAGTGGATGTTCGGATTGACGTACGGTACCCATGCAAGGCAAATGGTAGCATTTCATGCCAGTCTTTGTAGGTGACTACCATCTTCTGCACAATCTTCTTGATATTCTTATTAGCTGCCTCAACAGCGCCATTCATCTTTGGCCTGTATGGAGAAGAATTGTGGTGTTGGATCTTGAAGTCCCGGCATAGCTCTGCCATCATTTTGTTGTTTAGATTGGAACCGTTGTCAGTAATGATTCGCTCGGGAACTCCGTATCGACAGATGATATCTCTTTTCAGAAATCTGGCTACCACTTGTCTTGTAACGTTGGCATATGAAGCTGCTTCGACCCACTTGGTGAAATAATCAATGGCGACCAGGATGAATCTGTGGCCATTTGAAGCAGTCGGTTCAATCTTGCCGATCATATCAATGCCCCACATGGCAAAGGGCCAGGGTGAAGACATCACATTCAAAGTATTGGGAGGCACATGCACCTTATCCGCATAGATCTGGCATTTATGGCATTTTCTGGCGTAGGCACAACAGTCTGCATCCATTGTGATCCAGTAATAACCTGATCTTAGCAATTTCTTAGCCATGGCATGCCCTCCTGCATGGGTACCAAAAGATCCTTCGTGCATTTCATGCATCAACAAATCTGCTTCCGTCTTGTCAACACATCTGAGGAGTACCATATCAAAGTTCCTTTTGTACAAAGAACCATCAGTGTTCAGGAAGAAACTGCCAGGGAGCCTTCTCAAAGTCTTCTTATCATTGGAAGATGCCCCAGGTGGGTATGTTTGATCCTCCAAGAAGCATTTAATGTCATGGAACCAAGGCTTATCGTTTTTGACAACTTCTGCTGCGAACACATATGCTGGTCTATCAAGTCTGGACACTGAAATCTGAGGTACAAAGTTGGCAGCTTGAACTTTGATCATGGATGAAATGGTAGCCAGAGCATCTGCAAACTGATTTTCGTCCCGAGGGATATACTCAAGCTTGACCGTTGTGAAGAAAGTCAATAACCTCCTTGTGTAATCCCTGTAAGGTATCAAATGATCCTGGTGGGTGTACTATTTTCCGTTGGTTTGATTAACTACCAGAGCTGAATCTCCGAATACGGTCAATGTCTTGATCCTGAGGTCAATGGCTTCCTCAAGACCCATAATGCAAGCTTCGTATTCAGCTTCGTTGTTAGTGCAGTTGAAAGTGAGTTTTGCCGAGAAAGGCATGTGAACCCCTTTAGGTGTAATGAGTACTGCACCAACACCACGACCATTCATGTTAACAGCCCCATCAAACATCATAGTCCATTCTTCTTCCGGGTCAGGCCCTTCAGTGTGAATAGGCTCTTCATGATCTTTTGTTTTAATGAACATGATGTCTTCATCAGGGAAGTCAAATCTCATAGGCTGGTAGTCATCAATAGGTTGCTCAGCAAGATATTCAGATAGTACACTGCCCTTGATGGCTTTCTGAGAGGTGTACTGGATGTGATATTTTGTGAGAATCATTTGCCATCTTGCAACCCGTCCGGTAAGAGCTGGCTTCTCGAAAATGTACTTAACTGGGTCCATTTTTGAGATCAATAAAGTAGTGTGGGTCAACATATACTGTCTCAGTCGGCGAGCAGCCCACGCTAAAGCACAGCAAGTTTTCTCGAGCAGTGAATAACGCTGTTCACAGTCGGTAAACTTTTTGCTCAGGTAGTATATTGCATACTCTTTTCGACCAGACTCGTCATGCTGGCCCAGCACACACCCCATTGACTCTTCTAATACTGTCAAGTACATTATCAGAGGTCTTCCTTCAACTGGAGGCATAAGGATTGGAGGCTCTTGTAAGTACTCCTTGATCTTGTCAAAAGCCCTTTGGCAGTCTTCGTTCCACCTGACCGTCTGTTCTTTTCTTAACAGCTTGAACAAGGGTTCACAGGTTGCTGTAAGGTGAGATATGAACCGTGAAATGTAGTTCAATCTACCTAGAAACCCTCGAACTTCTTTTTCAGTTTTCGGTGCAGGCATTTCTTGAATAGCTTTGACTTTATCAGGGTCAACTTCAATCCCTTTCTCGCTTACAATAAATCCCAGCAGCTTACCAGATCGTACCCCGAATGTGCACTTGTTGGGGTTTAACTTCAATTGGTACTTCCTCAGACGCTTGAACAGCTTCAGCAGATTCACCAGGTGGTCGTCTTCAGTAAGGGACTTGGCGATCATGTCATCCACATAACATTCTATTTCTTTATGGATCATATCGTGGAATAATGTCACCATAGCCCGTTGATATGTTGCACCAGCATTCTTCAATCCGAATGGCATCACCTTGTAACAGAACGTGCCCCAAGGTGTGATGAAGGTTGTCTTCTCCATGTCTTCAGGGGACATTTTGATCTGATTATATCCTGAAAATCCATCCATGAAGGAGAATACCGAGAACTGAGCCGTGTTATCCACCAATACATCAATGTGAGGTAATGGGAAGTCATCTTTCGGGCTGGCTCTGTTCAGGTCCCGGTAGTCAACACACATCCTTACTTTGCCGTCTTTCTTAGGCACAGGTACTATATTAGCAACCCACGGCGGATAGCTAGTTACAGCAAGGAACCCGACGTCCCACTGCTTTTGTACCTCTTCCTTGATCCTCATGGCCATGTCTGGGCGAGTACGGCGCAGTTTTTGTTTAACCGGTGGGCATTCTTCTCTTAAAGGCAGCTTGTGTACAACAATGTCGGTGTCCAACCCTGGCATATCTTGATACGACCAAGCAAACACATCCACATATTCTTGAAGCAGATCAATCAGTTGTCTCTTCACTGAGTCTTGCAGGCAGGCCCCGATTTTAACCTCTTTCACGTCTTCATCTGTACCAAGATTAATCGTTTCAACCTCCTCCTGATGAGGAGTAATAGCCTTCTCCTCTTGCCTCAACAACCTGGCTAGCTCTTCAGGAAGCTCATATTCTTCTTCAACCCCTTCATCAGCTTGATTGATTGGATTGTCAAAGTCATACGCAGTCATAGCCGTGCTGTTGTCGGTGCTGTCTGGAAGGCACTCTCTGCAAGGGTTTAGTTTGTTCATTTTAGTGATTGATTTTAATCTTGTTTAGAAAAGTGAAATAAAGTTATCATTTTGAAAACATCTCCATTTATTTTTGTACAAAAAGAAAAATGGAAAAACAGTGAGCGGAAAAGAAAAAGACTCATTTGCAAAAAGATGTCTGATATTTCATTGATTAATCTTGTTGCACAAAAAGTACAGATGGCCTGATTACAAAATGAGTCTTGTCATCTTGGGCAAGATGCAAGACTTTGATGCATGCTATAAAAATACAGGAAATAATAATTACTCTGCATGAGTAACTCTTATAATTTCCTAGGAAGACCAGTTTGAGATACTGCTCCCCGGGACCTTTGGACGAATCCAATTCTCCAGATTGCGCTCCTCTTCCAGCTCGTCTTCCAAATTGTTGATAGCATCAAGGGTGAGCATCCCCCCACTGACAAAACCGGGCTTCTCAGCAGCCTCTGCTTGACTTTGCTGAGTTGGTCTGTAACCCAACCCAGATTTGTCCTTCTTCTTCTCCACAGATAAGACCTTGCCCCAGCCCTGGGCGGTTCCTTCCTCAACAACCTTCCGGGCTTGTTGATAAGATGCCATGGAGATTCCAGGCACAGCAGATGCTTCATTTACATTCAGGGCCTCAAACCCTTGACTCATCGTTTCGTGGATCTCCCCATCCATCTCAATATATTTGTAGGTAGCCAGGTGGCTGACAAAAATATCCTCCTCTCCGCAGATAGTAACGACTTGACCCTCCCACTCGAATTTTAACTTCTGGTGAAGGGTTGAGGTCACGGCGCCAGCGGCGTGAATCCATGGCCTACCCAATAGACAGCTGTAGGCAGGCTGTATATCCATCACGTAGAAGGTCGTTTTGAAAGTTTGTGGGCCAATCGTTATAGGCAACTCAATTTCCCCCAGAACCGATCTCTTAGAACCATCAAAGGCTCTTACTACCAGGTTACTGGTACGCAATGCCAATCCTTCATACTCTAGCTTCACAAGGGCCTTTTTAGGTAAGACATTGAGGGATGATCCTGTATCTACCAGCACATGGGAAAGGACTGCACCTTTACATTCCATGGTGATGTGCAAGGCCTTGTTATGGTTGCGGCCTTCCGTAGTCAAATCGGTATTGGTGAACCCTAGCCCATTGCTAGCAGTAACATTTCCAACCACAGTTTCCAACTGATTGACGGTGATCTCTTCAGGCACGTAAGCTGCGTGCAAGACTTTGAGTAGTGCATTCCGATGGGCTTCGGAGCACATAAGCAATGATAGAATGGAGATCTTGGAAGGCGTCTGGTGAAGCTGATCCACTATTTTGTAATCACTCTTCTTGATGATTCTCATGAAATCATCAACTTCTTGATCAAAGGGTGTTTTCAAAGTTTCCTTAATAGCTTGATCTTCCTGCACCAGGCTCTTTCCTTTTGCCTTGGCAGCAGCTTCTGCTTCGGCAGTGGGTCTTTGAATTTGTGGAGCAAAGAGACGTCCGCTTCGAGTGAAGCCTCCGCCTCCTCCCACATTGTCTATTTGTGGTGCAGGTGCTGATGGTTCAAGAGTGATTTTCTGTCCTTCGCAGTATAGGTCAGCACCGTAATGCCAGGGGATGGCATTACTGCTTTCATAAGGTATTGGCCCAGGCACCGTGATAGTGACTGGACTGATTGCAGCTGCAGAAGGGACCATGATGGTCTGTGGATCATAGTATATTGTGACTGGTGCTCTGATGGGAGTAGCACTTTGTGAGTTGTATGCGGAGTCATTTTCAGGATCATAATAAATCGTAACTGTTGAGACATTTTCATGGTTTGCTGCTGATGTTGTAGGAGACATTGTTGGAAGGATGAATGTTGTTGTTGTAGGAGATTCGAAATGAAGTGGTGCTGAAGTTGTAGAAGGAATGTTCATTGATATCTGGCCAGTTGAAATGACAGATGGAACATTTGTTGATGAAGCTGAAAAGTTATCGGGAACAATGGTTGTTGCAGTTGTAGGAGATACTGGAACTGTTGCTGATGAGATTGCTGGATTTGTTGGGAATGATGTTGTAATCTGAAGCAGGACACTCCGGATGAGACCATCTATGCCATCTCTTAAATTATCACAGCCATTCACTGAAATGTTGCAGTAAGCACACCCTAACTCACACCCCGGGAATATTTGACATTCGAGGAGTTGAGCTTTGATTTCTACCAACGGTGTCCGAATCTGACCCACGCTGGTTATTAGATAAGACGACTTGTCTTCTTCAATAGCATTGATTCTGGGACCTCCGTGGTGTGGCATAGGGTTTTTGTTAACATTTGGTCGTGGTGCAAAATTCAGAGCTTTAGAGTCTACCAAGTCCTGTACCTTCATGTGCAAGGCCCTGCACTTCTCTGTACCATGACCAGGTGCGTTTGAATGAAAAGCACATCTGGCGTTGGAATCGTAGTTTCTGGGTAGACTATTAGGATCTGGAGGTGCCAACGTCCTTAGCTCAACTAGGTTGAGTTTCAAGAGTTGTGGCAGTAATGTGGCATATGGCATAGGGATCAGATCGATCACTCTATTGGCCTGAGATGGCCTCTGCTGAAATGGCCTTTGCTGGTTATTGTTGTTGGTGTTGTTGTAGTTTCTTGGAGGATACTGAGTTTGCTGCTGATACTGAGGTTGTTGCTGATAATTTTGTTGCGGTGGTTGATAAGCTGGCTGTGGGTGAGCTGGAGCGGGAATGGTGACTGCTGCTACAGATCTCTGAATATATTGGGGCCTGCCCCTGCTGGTACGGATAGCATTGGTCTCACCAGTTCTTCTTGGGCCTGCAAAAGGCTTTCTTGCATTACTGGATGAGCTTGCACCGTTGTCTGAGATCTTACCCATCTTCAATAGGCTTTCAATTCTCTCCCCGGCTATGACCACATCTGCAAAGCTGGTAGAGGAGAAGGCAACTAGCCTATCAATGTAAGTCCCCTGGAGGGTATTCATGAACATATCAGCCGTCTCCCTCTCTGACATAGGTGGCTGGACAGCAGCAGCAAGCTGTCTCCATCTTTGAGCGTACTCTCGGAAGCTTTCCCTGGATGACTGTGACATCCCCATCAGGAGGGTCCTGTTGGGAGCCATATCTAAGTTGTACTGATACTGTCTGATAAAGGCCTCTGCCAGGTCCTTCCAGCATCTAATGGTTGCTCTGGTCAGGTGAGAGTACCATTCTCTTGAAGCTCCCGTCAAGCTATCCTCAAAATAAAACATCCAGAGCTTCTCGTCCATGGTATAGGCCTTCAGCCTCCCCAGAAATGATTGTAAATGGGTCCGGGGACAGGAAGTCCCATTATACTTCTCAAAGCATGGTGGTTTAAATTTGTGGGGAATCCTGACCCCGTCTACCAAGCCCATGTCCATAACATCAAAACCCAAAGAATTTTGAGACTCTAAGGATCTTAATTTCTCAGCTATCTCATCCAGCCTTCTGTCATAGGCTTCCTCCCCAGCTCCTATCACTGTGAACTGATCTTCCTGGGGGTCTTCTTGCAGCACTCTGCCTGCAGTGGCAGTCCCTTGAACATTTGCAGGGATGTTGACCTCTGGATGTAGGTGGGGTCCAAAGACTGGGGGATTGACATGAGGTTGGACTCTTTCATTGTTGCTTGTCCCAGCAGTCCCTGGATGATGATCTTCCTGATTCCTCCCTTCTACCAGTGCTCTCAACCTTTCCTGGCTTTGAGCCATATTCTTCATCACCTCCATAAATTGTGTCATCTGATTCCTCATTTCCAACCTCTCGTTGGTCATTTGATTTCTGACCTCTGTAAGGTCCTGCTGCATTTGATCCATTTGTATGCCCGGAAGGTTGTTACGGGTGGGATATCTATGTGGACGGTTGAGTGGAAACACACGTCGTCGAGCAATAATTCATGAAGTCACAACAAAGTTAGTAACAGATAAACAAAAACCTACAAAACAAAGTAAAAAGGTTAGTATGCAATGTAGTTATGCTTATTCGTTTCCAAGGTATCCGGCTTGGCACTTGGTTTTGACCCTTCCAAACCCTTGAAGATGCTTGTGATATTGCTTGAAGAAAACTCAGATGAAACAAACCAACACACATATATATTACAAAAAGTAAAATAATACATAACTTGTTTCTTTTTACAATACAAGCCCTCTGAGAGGTCAAAATACATCATAAGAAAATAAAAGTACATAGAATGAAAGCAACAACAAACAAAAGTCAAACACCAAGACCAAACTCATCCTCCTGAACTTCCTTGAGAAGTGCTTCAGTCACAGGATCAGCGGGACACTCTGTAAGGTTCCTGATAAGGAGATTCCTTGTAGCAATAGCTGCAGTTAGCTTCTTGTGCTGACTTTGGTCCTTTGACCTCTTCACTCCAGCTCTGATCTTCAGCTCTGAGATCTCCCTCTGGGCTGCTGCCAGGGCTTCCTGTTGCTCTTTTGCACTAGCTTCCATCTGTTCAATCTTATCCTGAGTCCTTTTATCTTCTATGGTACGAGCTTCGGTGATCCTGACCCACCTAGCTTGACTCTCCTTCAAATACAAATTAGTCCTGGCCTTCTGGAACTGAGCTTCCTTGCAGGCATTCTTCAAGATTTGTTCTCCAGCCCTAGACTTCTTAATATAATCCTCTGACTTCTCAATTCTAGCCAAATGCTCTACCTTCAGCTTTTCTAACCTCTCAATATCCAACCTACCATCACTCCTCTCCCAGAGGGTCTTCTGTAGAGCCTGAGTCAACTTCTCATTCCTTTCTTTCAATTTTTCAAACTCCTCTAAGCTGACAGTGACAGGAGGTGGTGCTGAGGATGGTCCAGGCACATCTTCAACAGTGAAAGGCATTCCAGACATTTGGGCCCTTGCATGAGACCACTCATAGTACTGGGCTGAGGCTACATTATTGCATCTTCCAAGAATAGTTACCCCCTTAGTCTGCACATTGTCCCAGGCCCAGGCTGCCTGCCTGACAACAGCCAGATTAGGCTTGATTTCAACATAAAGGGTCTCAGTTAGATCCTGTGCTCTGGGAGGATGGACTAATGCATAGCCCAGTTGTCTTTTGAATAGCAGAGGATTATAATTGATGCACCCTTTCACTCCAATCAGAGGCACATTGGGAAATTGTCCACAACTTGTAATGATGTCTCTGCCCTTGGTGCTCTGAGTACACCATCTGATATCATCTGAGGTTAGAGCAACAAGCCTCCTAGCCCAATTTTTCTGCTGGTGAGGGTTCAAGAATGCATCAGTCTTTGGCAAATGCTTGAGCAGCCAAGTATGGAACAAAGGAGCACAGCATCTTACTAATCTTCCCCTTTGCTTTTCATTCCTTTGATGAACAGAGTAGTAAAGATCTCCCAGTAAGGTGGGTACTGGGTTTCTCAGGATGAAAAGGTGGATTGCACTCTTGCTAACAAACTTAGGCTCATCTGCAAACAAAATGACCCCATATATGCTAAGGGCCAACAGAGCACAGACTGCCTTCCACTCCCCTAGGGAGGCCTTCAGACTAGCCTGAGAAGTCAAGAAATCCAGATGGAAACCAGAGATTCCAGCTTTAGATGTCAAATTCTGCCCAATCAGAACTGGTTCCAGATGTAATGCTTTTGCTATCTCCTCATTACTTGGGAAAGCCATCTCAGGGTTGAAAGGGATTCCACCCCTGATGGGTACACCAACCAATGATGAATATTCCTCCAACAAGGGTCCCAACTGAAAATTCTGAAATGTAAAGCACCTCAAAGGAGGATCATAGAACTGCAGGCAGGTATGTATCAAGCTCCTCTGTGAAGGGTCCAAATCCATAACCACATCAAGGATTCCTCCATAATGTTCTCTAAAAAGTGGTATATGGTCTGGAGTAATCAGGGTCTGAATCCTCCTGATGCTAGCTAGTTCAGGCTCAAAGAAGTGATAGGAAATGTTACTCTTCTTAGGTGCCATGTTGCTGAAGAATGGAGACAGGTGCTGAGAGTAACACTGAAGATAGGTCTCTGACAGGCTGAGTCTGATGATGCAGATAGCTGATAACTGGAGTAGATACTGGTGAAGGTAGGCCTATGCTGATGATGGGGTCAAAACCAAGCCAAAATAAAGTATGGATACCCTGAAAAACAAATAAACACATGTTAAAATGATGCAATGATGATGTATGCAAATGATATGCAAGGGTTTGTGACTGAGCTGGATCTGATCAACTGCCTTGACATAGGTCCATGTATGTTCAAGAAATCCAGATGGAGGTCTATAAGTCCAGTAACCAAGGTGGGGGACCCAAATAAAGAGTCACATGTCCAGGGTTTTAGAATCACAAGAACTGTTCCAAAATGGAGTACTCTTAATCAAAACAAAGTAACAGGGTATGCTGAGGTCAAGGGTACCTGCAAACCTGTAAATAGCCCAACCCCCCTCACAGGTGATGTTCTAAAACAAGGATCCTCAGACTTGGATCAGTTATGAGAAGTGTAAACACTTCTAACCCGGGGGTACAGTGTTTACAATAACCATAAAAGTTCCTCCCCTAATTCTCCTCAGTTTCTGAAGGTCAATACTAAAGGTCATCCAGACTTAGCAGGCTTCCCAGATAGCCCTAGTACTGCAGGAAATCTGCAACACAGAGTTCTCAAGAAGAAACCCATATCTGAACCGTGTTTCATATTCCCGCACCAGACCGAAATGGAATGGGAAAGAACATGAACCACTCTAGCCTAGGTGTCACTCAGGTCGCAGGTATAGGACCTTAACTCTCAGTAGAACCCCACCCACCAAAGCAAAACCAGATCCAGCCAGACAGCATGACAGTATGATATATGTAAAGCTATAAATAAAGCAAATAAACAACTGTACATAAAGCAGTAAATAAACAAAACATACAAGCACAAATAACACCCCAGTAAACACAAATCAATCAAGCGCTAGGAGGAACCCACAAAAAGAACCAGAAGCCCTGGTTACAGTATAAGGTATCCCCAGCAGAGTCGCCAAGCTGTCGCTCCCGATAAATGGGACTGGCCCAGATAAAGGTACAGACGCGAACGGTCGGCGAGAGGGACAATGAGAACACACAGCCGTGAACTCACTGGAGATGAATAGAGTCGCCAGCTAGGCATTTTTATCCCGGAGGAAAGGCAATGCTGCATAGACCTAGAAAGAGATGGATAAGACGGTTGCGAACCAGAGAGACTGAGAAAGGGGGTTGGTTACAACCTGGGAAGGTATTAGCACCCAGATTGTCCGCCGTACTCGACGGGATCCACACTTAAAAGATTTGTGTTTTAAAGGGGTAGTGTCAGTGCAATCCGTGTATAAAATAGCTGGAAGAAAGGTGTACAGGTGTCAGTGTAAGAGAAGTGCAAAGTGTGATATATATAGTGTCAGTGCAGGAACAAGAATGAAATGCTCAAGAATATGAGGCTTAAAGAATAAAGCTGGAAAGAGGGGGAATATTCAGAGACTTTTGTTCGATAACTGTTAAGTTATGCCTACGTATCCTCTCGTGCAATGAGGAAGTCAGAACACCGTAGTTCGACCCAAAGAGACTGAAAGATGAATTGACTTGTGAACTGCTTACTTATCAATGCTCAAGTGTATGACCTGTCTGGCTCAGGTGCAAACTGTCTTGCATTAGACGGAAGAAGCAAGTTCTCGTTTATGAGTGAATGAGATGAGAAAAGAATCCCGGAGGAGACGATTATTGTTTGTTTTTGTATTTTCAGTCTTTTATTGCTTTTGAAAGTTTGTCATAAGTTAATGAGCTTAAGCCTAAACCAATGGGTTGGTAAACTCATCACATCTTCCCTCTGATTAGGGGTAATGAGAATACCTTAAGTGTGAAGTCAGCTTCTCACACTTAATCACCCTTGATGTAGGGTTAAGATCATTAACCTACTTGTGATTATTTAGATGTTTTTGTGGTTTTTGTTTAGTGTTAAGTAATGAGATTAAGCCATAATCAGGGATTAAATAGACTCATTACACCATCCTAATAGAAGGATAATAGATGAGAATGTTTAAGCTGGGGAAAGCTCCTCAACTTAATCCATGATTAGGGATTAAACTCATGACAAGACAAGCCTTTGGTTAAGTGGATTTTATTCAATGGTGAAATGATGAAGTGAATTTTTATGATTTGTAAGACAACTTGAGGGGGACTTGTCCATTAACACTAGGGTTAGTCCTTCTTAACCAGTTAAGGAAGAATTAGAACCCTAATGCAAGGCCCAAGTTACAAGTGTGATGTCTTGATGATTATTAAGTGAATTAATTAAAGGAGTTAAACACATTAAGGGTTTAACACTTAGGATTAAAGTTATACACTCCATCCTAATAGAAGGATGCAGGCATAAGCTTAATCACAAAGCCTTAAAGCCTTTAGGGTTTAGTCCCTGATTATGAGATGAGAAGAGAAGACTCAAAGAGACACAAAGGTAAAACTAAGTGGGGAGACTAATCAAAACCCTAATCATTGTCATGCTTGGTTATTCCTAAGGTTTGTGAGGTTTAACAAAGAAGATCTTCAAAGGAATCACCAGGAAGCAGATGAAAGGATCAGGAGAAGCAAAGTAACTTGCTTCATTCAAGAAGTCAAGTCACTTGAGGAAAGAAAGTAAGAAGAAGAAGAATGAGCAAGCTCAATCTCAAACACATAATAGAATGCAGCAAGGGTGCATGAAAAAGATGAAAAGAAATTATGAGAAGTGAAGGCAAATTCACTTCTCAATGTCACTTACCACCTGAAAGGTTAGAAAAGAAATGCAATGCAATGAAAAATGGGATGGAATGACATGATGCAAACCAAAACCAGAAGCACATTCATGGTGTTAATGATGCTATGAGATGCTACAAACATGAGACAACAAATGGGGATGATCATACAAGCTCATGGATGCAAATGGAGCAAGTTAAGAAACATGGACAATCATGAAAAGTTATGAGATGCATATGGCATACAACATGGCAAATGCAAGATGCAATGACCAAACATGCTTTCAATATGTCTTATGATGTTCAATGAATCAAATGGAGGCATGAAATGTCATGGCAAGTCATGTTATGCAAGCAAATGCAAGATGAATGCATATGGAAGCCCAAATTAGGGTTTATGAACAATACATCAAACAAAAACCAAAATCAGAAGAAAACAACATTATAAAAAATTGAAAATGCACTCAAAGGATCCTTAATCCTATACTAACTCAATGCCCAAAGGAGAAGTTCCAACTCTGAACCTAATTCAAGTTATGAATTTCCTAAGTTTTCTAGGGTTTTAGGGTTCCTTGACAAGAAAATTACCAAACAAATGGAAAATGAAAGATCAAACCATGGCCATTTAATCTCACAAACTACATGTTAAACACAATGCAATGCAAAAAGAATCAAGGTCCAACTCTTTAGGGTTAGGCAGAAATGATTTTTGGAAGTTTGGATCAAAATAATGCATCAAAATGATTTTAATTCCATGAAAAATTCTCAAAATGCATCAAGATCAAAAAATAAATTTGGTTTGAAGGTTGGACAATGTTTCTAAATGTCTTAAAACATTTCAAGAATTTTTTGGTGATTTTTAAATACCTAAAAGTATTTTTAATAAATTAATTCTCATTAATCCATTAAAAATAAACTTTTAAATATTTAAAAATTCTTTTTTAATGCTAAAAATAAAAATAAAAATATTTTTGTGTTCTGAAATTAAATAAAAACTTGTATAAAAAATTTCAGAATTTTTTAAAGTGTTTTTTCTATTTTAAATAAATTGTAGAAATCAAATGAAATAAAAGGAAAATAAAATGAATTTAAATGCTGGAAAAGAAAAGTCAACAGATCTGATGGCTCTCATTCAAACTCACACGCGCGCGCTTTGACTTGGCGCCACATCCAAGGGCTAGAATTCAAACTTGCTAATTACACTGATTAAGCCCTAATTTTGCCCTAATGACTTTCAGATGACCGGAACAGTGGTTCCGGTCATCTTCTCCGGCGAGCTCAAATGCTAAATCATTCTACAAGCTATGAAAATGAAAACTAACTATCCAGAAATCATCCCCACCCTAAAACGATTCAAACCCCTCACTCAAACATCACTTATCACTCATAATCAGAGAGAATCGAATCAAAATAGTTTCTAGGGCAAAAATTTCAGAACACGATTAAACTCTCATCTCTCCACCATTTTCAAAACCAATGACATCAGAGTGATCAGGAGAACATATAGAATCTATTTAGAACTTAAAAAAGGATTTCTGGAAAAAATGTTCTTGAGCTACCTGAGTTTTGAAGCTTTCCGTTCACAGCTTTCTGGGTGCTTTCCTTTGTGCTATCCACTCCTCTTGTGCTCCTGATGAACCCTTGATGCTTAGAAAAGATTTATGTTGGCTGGTTTGAGAGTTTGAACAGGTTCTGTTCAAGCTCAGGTGAGAATCTTGTTTGGCTTATGTGGTGTTTCAAGGGTGAATGAAGGCAGGGAAATGATCAGGAGGATGTGGTGATGAGTTCTATGAAGTTTGTTTGTGAGTTAGTGGCTTGTTTTCTGAGTTTCGAAGGTTTTTGCTCCAAGGGTGGAAAATGGGAATGTGATGCTCTTGCTGGTTTCAGGCTTGCTGGCTATATGAAATGTCTTGCTTTTTGTTTGTATAAACAAATGGGATTGGTCAGAAGATGTGACCTGTGCTTTAGTGATAGGTGTAGCTACTTTTGCAAATATGTCAACTTCTTGTAAGAGAGGGCATGGGAAACTTCTAGCCAAGTACAAAGGGCTTGTCTGGCGCAGCATGGTATGAGGGAAAGGCTAGTGTGATTCATCAGGCTAGGCAGCAAGTGGATGAAGTGTGATCATTGGTTTTGCAACTTGCTTGCTTTTGCTTTCCATGAAAATATCTTGCCTCACAAGCCATGAAACATGAGAAACTCTTGGTCCATTATGATTTTTAGGTCACATGTGATGTTTGTGTAATGGCTTGACATGAATTAGAAGTCACAAATGCCTTTGGTACAAGATTTTGCAAATTTCTCATTTGGTGCATAACTTGAAATTTAGTGATTTTTGCCAACTTTGATAAACCATAACTTTTGATCCAAAATGAATTAGGTCATGTTCTTGTACTTTTTGAAAAGGGAAAGATCTAATCTACAACTTTCATGACCAAAGTTCTTCCATTTGAAGCATTTTTGGATCAAAAAGTAAGGGTTGAAAAATAGCCTAAAATGACAAATTCCTTAAAAGTCAAACTTGCCCTAAAAAGTCAACTTTGCAAAAACTTGTAATTCTTGAATTTTGTGAACTTCAAACTTCTTTCATGATCAAATAAAGATCAAATACACTCAAAATTATGAAGATCACCCCTTGGTTGGGTCATTGGGGGCCTCAGATGCCCTGATTTTGCACTGACTTGTCTGAAAAGTCAACTCTTGATCAGATGACTTCCCCATGGAATTTCTTCATGAAAATTGATATGAATACTCCCTATACCATATAGAGACAAATAGAAACAATAATGACCAAAATTTTTGAAGTTATGGCCTCTGAAACCAAAACCCTAATTTCAGGTCATCTGTGCAGTCAAGCCTAGCTCTGCTTCCACACCAATCCCAGTTCTTGTGATTCCTTGGCATCCTTGACTTTGAGAGGATAGAATATAATACTTGAACACAAATGGATCCCTTTGAAGTGATTGATGACTTTTGGAGTGGCTCAAGAAGCTCTTGGATTGCTCAGATCACAAACCCTAGATGCAGATGACTTAGAATCTATGTAGAGACTCAAAAATGTGGTATGAGATGTTATGATTGTGTTTATGCATATGGAATGATCACAACCCATAGTGTGAATGGGTGAGGGAAAATTTGGGGTGTTTACAACAACGTTATTCACTGCTCGAGAAAACTTGCTGTGCTTTAGAGTGGGCTGCTCGCCGACTGAGACAGTATATGTTGACCCACACTACTTTATTGATATCCAAGATGGACCCAGTTAAGTACATTTTCGAGAAGCCAGCTCTTACCGGACGGGTTGCAAGATGGAAAATGATCCTCACAGAATACGACATCCAGTACACATCTCAGAAAGCCATCAAAGGCAGTGTATTGTCCGATTATCTTGCTGAGCAACCTATTAATGACTACCAGCCTATGAGATTTGACTTCCCTGATGAAGACATCATGTTCATAAAAGCAAAAGATCATGAAGAGCCTGTTCACACTGAAGGGCCTGACCCGGAGGAAGAATGGACTATGATGTTTGACGGGGCTGTTAATATGAATGGTCGTGCTGTTGGTGCAGTACTCATTATACCTAAGGAAGTTCACATGCCTTTCTCGGCAAAACTCACCTTCAACTGCACTAACAACGAAGCTGAATACGAAGCTTGCATTATGGGTCTGGAGGAAGCCATTGACCTCAGAATCAAGACATTGACTGTATTCGGAGATTCAGCTTTGGTAGTTAATCAAACCAACGGCAAATGGTACACCCACCCGGATCATCTGATACCTTACAAGGATTATACAAGGAGGTTATTGACTTTCTTTACAACGGTCAAGCTTGAGTATATTCCTCGGGATGAGAATCAGTTTGCAGATGCTCTGGCTACAATTTCATCCATGATCAAAGTCCATGCTGCCAACTTTGTACCTCGGATTTCAGTGTCCAGACTTGACAGACCAGCATATGTATTTGCAGCCAACGTTGCCAAAAATGATAAGCCTTGGTTCCATGACATTAAGTGCTTCTTGGAGGATCAAACATACCCACCTGGGGCATCTTCCAATGATAAGAAGACATTAAGAAGGCTAGCTGGTAGTTTCTTTTTGAATGCTGATGGTTCCCTATACAAGAGAAACTTTGATATGGTACTCCTCAGATGCGTTGATAGAGCAGAAGCAGACTTGTTGATGCACGAGGTGCACGAAGGATCCTTTGGTACCCATTCAGGAGGGCATGCCATGGCCAAGAAATTGCTAAGATCAGGCTATTACTGGATCACAATGGACGCCGACTGTTGTTCCTACGCCAGAAAATGCCATAAATGCCAAATTTATGCGGATAAGGTGCATGTGCCTCCCAATCCTTTGAATGTGATGTCTTCACCCTGGCCCTTTGCCATGTGGGGCATTGATATGATCGACAAGATTGAACCGACTGCTTCAAACGGCCATAGATTCATCTTGGTAGCTATTGACTATTTTACCAAGTGGGTTGAAGCAGCTTCCTATGCAAATGTTACAAGACAAGTGGTAGCCCGATTTCTGAAAAGAGACATCATCTGTCGGTATGGTGTTCCTGAGCGAATCATTACTGATAATAGTTCCAACTTAAACAACAAAATGATGGCAGAGCTATGCCGGGACTTCAAGATCCAACACCACAATTCTTCTCCTTACAGGCCAAAGATGAATGGCGCTGTTGAGGCAGCTAATAAGAATATCAAGAAGATTGTGCAGAAGATGGTAGTCACATACAAAGACTGGCATGAAATGCTACCATTTGCCTTGCATGGGTACCGAACGACAATCAGAACATCCACTGGGGCAACACCGTATCAGCTTGTGTATGGTATGGAAGCAGTCCTACCAGTTGAAGTTGAACTACCCTCCCTACGAGTATTGATGGATGTTAAGCTGAACGAAGTAGAGTGGGTCCGATCCCGATACGAACAACTGAGTCTGATTGAAGAGAAAAGATTGGCTGCAATCTGCCATGGGCAGCTATATCAGAAAAGAATCAAGAAAGCCTTCGACCAGAAAGTTAGGCTCCGAGAGTACCAAGTAGGAGATCTTGTGCTGAAAAGACTCCTCCCTCCTCATACAGACCACAGGGGCAAATGGACTCCTAACTATGAAGGACCATTCGTAGTAAAGAAAGTTTTCTCCGGTGGAGCACTGATGCTCAGCACTATGGATGGTGAAGACTTCTCGTCCCCTGTGAATTCAGATGCAGTTAAAAAATACTTCGCATAAAATGACCCGCTGGACATAAAACAGAATGTAAGTCCAGGCAAAAATAGGGCATCCCGGCGAGTCAAAAAACAGAATAAAAGACTCGGGCAAAAATAAGGGAAAATAAACAAAAAAAAAATGTACACCCGGTGAGTTGAAAAGCCGCATTGGACAACTCAGGCAAAAATGGGTATCCCGGTGGATTGAAAACCCGAAAGGGCGATTCACGCAAAATAAGGGAATAAGCGAACAACTGCATTCTGAATTCATCTATATCACTTACAACATGGTAAACTCTGAAAGGGTCAAGCTTCGTTCAGAATCAACTTTCTTCAAAAATCAAGACGAGAAGAGCGTCAAAAGTCATACGAGTCATAGCCAAAGAGGAAGCTCCTTGAAGCGTCGTCAACATTGCCAATATTTTGTTTCTCAATTTGTAACAATCTCCTCATTTTAGGGGATATGTTTCTTTGACTGTATCTTGCTAATTCGAAGCATATGAATTAATAAAATCAGATTTTCAGTCACGTCTCGTCTCGTACATTTTTATCTTCATTTGCAAAATGTCCGATGTCTATAAGATACTGATTGCATAAATACAGATGTTCCTCTCCTAAAGAATACGTGCTTGCAGGAAATATATTTACTCCCGGGAGTGTCTAGACTCCTATGATGGAATCCGGTAAGGGATACCTCGGGATTACTTGTACGTTTCTATCTTTGCAGGATTGCAGGTATCCAAAACACGACATGGGGCATGAAAGCTTCACCCCCAGCAAGCTGGCAAATCAACACTCACTCAGTTTTAGCACCCAAAGTGTTTTCTCCCCAGCTGAGTTGTCACTTGATATTTCTCCCCAGCCGAGATGCAAATCTTTCTTCCTCCTCAGCCAAGTACAGAAGCCAGAAAACCATCCTCCCCACAGAGTGTCAACCTCTACCCGGAAAAGCAACACACGAAGAAATCACAACAGAGTGACGAAGACTTCTACAAACCCCAGCTGGGTCCCTCATTACCAAGGATGGGTCTATCAGTGACCTATTCCCCCAAGCAGATACATCTCATCAGACCTACCAATGATCTCATCCCCAGCTGGGATGTCCACTTCAAACAAGATCGACCAGAGATCTTCGTGGCAATGGGATCCGAATCCCGGGTCGTTATCTTTTGCATAAACATAGTATTCGCATCATATTCACCCCACAGAGCGTAGCATTCCGTTTAATACGGAGCATTACGGCAAAAATCAAACATATTGCATAATCATAAGCCATGTTCTGAATCAAACACTTGTGAATATTGACAATCCATCAACAATATACAAAATGCTCCCCAGATTCCCTAGCGGAGAGCTAAGGCTAAAGCAGTTGCCTTACACTCACAAACACCAGTACATACTCCTTGTGGCACCCGTCCGTGTCATACCCCCAGCAGAAAGCCAAAGTGTCCCCTTTGCACTCACAGATACTTATATATATAACTTTCTTCACATCCGTCCGGGTCACTTTCCCCAGCATAATTACCTAAACACTTTGTAAAGCATATACTTGTATACAACCCTCTTGACACTCGTCTGTGTCACTCTCCCCAACAGGTTAAACACTCAACTATACACCGCTCATACTCATTACTCCTGTTTTCACATATACAGATACTCGTCCGTATCTTGTATACACCACTTATATTCTCTCAGATTCGACACTAGTCCGTGTTCTTTGTTAACCAGCTGGTACTCGTCCGTACCATCATCTCTGAACATGCGTCAAGCGTTTGTTTCTACCTGATACTCGTCCGTATCATAGTCTTAAGGATGATCGTCCGCATCTTTAATCCAAACATTGTGTCAAACACTCTTGTCTTCTTGAATTTAGACACTCGTCTGTGTCTACTTTTCACCAGAAGAGTCCCCTCAGAATCAACACTCGTCCGTGTTCTTTGTTAACCAGTTGATACTCGCCCGTATCATCATCTTCGAACACGTGTCAGTATTTCTTTCTACCTGATACTCGTCCGTATCATGGTCTTAGGGATGCTCTTCCTCATCTTTAATCTATACACAACATCAAAACACTTATACCTTTTATTTCTTGGATGTAAACACTCGTCCGTGTTTACTATTCCCCAGTAAGTCGCTAGCAAAGCAAAATTTCTTTTCTATCTGACATTTGTCCTATGTCATGATAAACCTACGGAGCAGCCGTCCCCTGCTAGGTGATCGTCCTTCACCTCTTGATGATCGTCCTTCATCATGCTCATCCGATGGCCGTCCCCATCGTTGATCTTTTCTATCCGACATTCGTCCTATGTCGTGATATTTAGCAGCCGTCCCCTGCTAGGTGATCGTCCTTCACCTTTTGATGATCGTCCTTCATCATTTCTATCCGATGGCCGTCCCCATCGTTGATCTTCTTTATCTGACATTCGTCCTATGTCATGATAAACCTTGAGAGCAGCCGTCCCCTGCTAGGTGATCGTCCTTCGCCTCTTGATGATCGTCCTTCATCATGCTCGTCCGATGGCCGTCCCCACCGTCGACCTTTTATCCGGAATTCGTCCTATGCCGCGATACTTTCGGCAGCCGTACCCTGCCAGGTGATCGTCCATCACCTTAGATGACCGTCCCTCATCTTATCCCCAACGGAGCAGCCGTCCCCTGCAAGGTGATCGTCCTTCACCTTTGATGACCGTCCCTCATCATTATTTCATTTATTCTTTAACCCGATGGCCGTCCCCGTCGTGGTCCCTTTTCCTTTTCCTGATGATCGTCCTTCGTCAGTTTAGCCCGATGGCCGTCCCCATCGTTGTTTGCATTACTTTATGAACCTGATGACCGTACCTCATCATTTACTTTTTACATACTCCCCAGAGAATCTTACAACTTCACTTGATGGCCGTCCCCATCATAATCTCTCATATCCCCAGCATGCCGGCCGTCCCCGTCATTGCTTTATTTCCCGCATTCTCCCCAGCATGTCGGCCGTCCCCGTCATTGCTCTTTCCCCAGCAGTCGCCCTCTGCTCGACGGTCGTCCTCCGTCGCTCGCACTTTATAATTATACTTTATTTTCCTTTTACAATCTATATCCCTTTTCTTCTTCATCCTGTGAGTGCAAATCTTGGACTGTCTTTGGTATTCAACCACAAGTTATCTTGTTTGCCTGATAAGTCGTCGCTTACATCCTGCACAGCTAACTCATGTTTGAATAGGGGCAGCTGTAAACACCCCAAATTTGCCCTCACCCATTCACACCATGGCTTGTGATCATTTCATATGCATTAATCCAATCATTGCATCTCATACCACATTTTTGATTCACTACATTGTTTCAAAGTCATCTGCATCTAGGGTTTGTGATCTGAGCAATATAAGAGCTTCTTGAGCCACTCCAAAGGTCATAAATCACTTCAAAGGGGTCCATGTATGTTCAAGCATCATATTATGTCCTCTCAAAGTCAAGAATGTCAAAGAATCACAAGAACTGAGAATGGTATGGAAGCAGAGCCAGGTTTGACTGCACAGATGACCTAGAATTAGGGTTTTGGTTTCAGAGGCCATAACTCCAAATTTTTTGGTCATTCTTGTTTCTATTGGTCTCTATATGGTATAGGGAGCATGCATATCAATTTTCATGAAGAAATTCCATGGGGAAGTCATCTGATCAAGAGTTGACTTTCTAAGCAAGTCAGTGCAAAATCAGGGCATCTGAGGCCCCCAATGACCCAACCAAAGGGTGTTCATCATTATTTTGATTATGTATGATCTTTATTTGATCATATAAGATGTTATAAGTTCACAAAATTGGAGAATTTCAAGTCATTTGCAAAGTTGACTTTATGGGAAAGTTGACTTATGTTGAAAATTGCCATTTTGGGAAACTTTTTCAACCTTTGCTTTTTGATTCAAAAATGCTTCAAATGGAAACACTTTGGTCATGAAAGTTGTAGAATGGATCATTCCCTTTTCAAAAAGTACAAGAACTTTACCTAATTCATTTTGGATCAAAAGTTATGGTTTGTCAAAGTTGGGAAAAATCACATAATTTCAAGTTTTCTACCAAAGAGGCAAAGTTGCAAAATCACTTGTCAAGGCAAATTGTGCTATCAAATGGACTTCTAATCTTCATACAAGCATGTACCAAGACCTAAAAGTCAGATTGCATCAAAGGATCACTCATTTTTATGACTTATGGAGCAAGAAATGTCAAAGGGGGCAAACATGAACCAACTTGCAAAACCTATCACAAATTACAAACCACTTGCTGCATTGCCTCTAGACTTTTTTCCATAGCATTCCTTGATTCAAGTTGAGCCAAAGCAAGCCAAAAAGCAAGTTGTACCATTGCCCATACCTCAAGTACAAATCAAGTTGAAATTTTGGCCAAAGACCCATACCAATCACCATAGGCCACCAACAACTTTCTGACCTATCACCTTTTGATACATGGACCAAAGCCAACATAACACACCACTCACTTCAAGCTGAAACACACACAAGCCATAGTTATCACTTTTTTCTCCAACTTGCAAAAGCATTCGAAACACTCAGCACAACCCTCAAACACAAAAACAAACTTCACAAACAAACTCAACATGCTTCACTGATCAGAAACCACCCATCACCATAGCCTGAAACTCCCTGAATCAAAAACACGACCACCACCCTCCCTTGAACAGAACTTCTGCCATCTCTCAAACCAGCCATCCTCAAAGCTTTCTAAGCCTCATTTCATCATCAGAGGTTTCAAAGGAGTGGACTTACAGCAAAGGAAAGGTCAGAAAGCTCAGGACCAGGAGTTTCCATCTCAGGTAGCCATCTCAAACTTTTTTTCCAGAAACTCCATTTTAAGTTCTTAAATGATTCTATGTGCTCCCCTGGTCATGGGGATATGATTATTTTTGAAAATGGTTGAGAAACCAGGATGTATGATTGCTCTGAAACTTTTCTGCCCTAAATGTGTTTTGCTTCGATTTGCATGATTAATGATGAAAAAATGATTTTTGTTTGGGGGTTTTGATTCAGTGTTGAATGGGGATGGATTCTGGGCAATTAGATTTCATTTTCATGGTGTTTTGAGAGAGTTAGCAACTTTCAGGTGAGAGTCTCGCCGGAGAAGACGACCGGAAGTCTTCTCCGGCCACCTGAAAGTGTTTAGGGTTAATCAGAGTCATTAATGCAAGTTTGAATGTGGAGCGTTGGATGGGTTGACCTGGGCTGACTCGCGCGTGTTTGAGTGGCTGGGATGCTTCATTAGAAACCCTAATCCATAATTAACCTAATTAATTCAGTTTATTTAATTAAAAATGGGAATTAGCTCAGTTTGAATCTTAGCCGCAGGATCTGGCGCGCAGTCTTTCCCTCCTTCCTGAGTTTGAATCCAGACCTTTAGATGTGCATACTTTTCATTTAATCCAATTTAATTTTCATTTTATTTCATTTGTTTTCTACATTTAATTAAAATTAGTAAAAATCATTAAAAAATTCTGAAAATTTTTATTCAAGCTTTTATTAATTTTCAGAAACCAAAAACATTTTCATTTTTATTTTTTGCATTAAAATTTATTTTTAAATCATTTAAAAGTTTATTTTTAATTAATTAATGAGAATTAATTAATTAAAAATACTTTTAGGTATTTAAAAATCACAAAAAAATTCATGAAACATTTAAAATCATTTAGAAACATTGTCCAACTCTCAAACCAAATTTCTTTTTTGATCTTGATGTCTTTTGACAATTTTCCATGGAATTAATTTCATTCCAAGGCATTATTTTGATCCAATCTTCAAAAATTCATTTCTGCCAAGTCATTAAGAGTTGGACAATGATTCTTCTTGCATTGCATCTTGTTTAGCATGTAGTTTATAGGATTAAATTGGCATGAATTGATCTTGCATTTCCATTTTGTTTGGCATTTTTCTTGACAAGGTACCTTAAAACCCTAGTAAACTTAGGAAATTCATAACTCTCATTAAGTTAAGAGTTGGGTCCCCTCCTTTGGGCAGTGAGTTTGTATAGGTTTAGGGTTCCCTTGAATGCATTTTCAAATTTTTATCATGTTGTTTGCTTCTGGTTTTGGTTTTTGTTTGGTGCATTGATCATAAACCCTAATTTGGGCTTTCATTTGCATCCATCTTCCATTTGTTTTCATACCATGACTTGCCATGACATTTTGTGCATCCATTTGATTCATAATACATCTTAGGACATATTAGAATCATGTTTGATCATTGCATCTTTCATTTTCCATGTTGAATGCCATTTACATTCCATAACTTTTCATGTTTGTTCTTGGTTCTAAGCATGCTTCTCTTACATCCATATGTTTGTATGATTATCCCCATGCCTTGCCACATGTGTGCATCATCTCTTAGCATCATTAGCATCATACTCATGCTTCTGGTTTTAGATTGCATCATCCCATTTCATCTCATTTTGCATTGCATTGCATTTCTTTCACTAACTTTTCAGGTGGTAAGTTGTTTTGAGAAGTGAATTTGCCTTCACTTCTCACAATCTCTTTTCATCTCTCTTATGCATCATTTCTGCATTTTGTCTTGTGTTTGAGATTGAGCTTGCTCATTCTTCTTCATCTTACTTTCTTTCTTCAAGTGACTTGTCTTCTTAAATGAAGCAAGTTACTTTGCTTCTCTTTGTTCCTTTTATCTGCTTCCTGGTGGTTCCTCTGAAGATCTTTCTTGCAAACCTCATAAACCTTAGGAACAACCAAGCATGACAATAATTAGGGTTTTGATTAGTCCCCCATTTAGATTTTACCTTTGTGTCTCATTTAGTCCTCTCCTCTCATCTCATAATCAAGGACTAAACCCTAAAGGCTTTAAGGCTTTGTGATTAAGCTTATGCCTGCATCCTTCTATTAGGATGGAGTGTATAACTTTAATTCTAAGTGTTAAACCCTTAATGTGTTTAACTCCTTTAATCAATTCACTTAATAATCATCAAGACATCAAGCTTGTAACTTGGGCCTTACATTAGGGTTCTAATTCTTCCTTAACTGGTTAAGAAAGACTAACCCTAGTGTTAATGGACAAGTCCCCCTCAAGTTGTCTCACAAACCATAAAAACCACTTATTCATCTTACCATTAACTAAAATCCATCTAATAAAGGCTTTGTTTTGTCATGAGGTTAATCCCTAATCATGGATTAAGTTGAGGAGGTTTCCTCAGCTTAAACATTCTCATTTATTATCCTTATATTAGGATGGTGTAATGAGTCTGTTTAATCCCTGATTATGACTTAATCTCATTACTCAACACTAAACAAAAACACCAAAAAAACATCTAAATAATCACAAGTAGGTTAATGATCTTAATCCTACATCATGGTGATTAAGTGTGAGAAGCTGACTTCATACTTAAGGTATTCTCATTACCCCTAATCAGAGGGAAGATGTGATGAGTTTACTAATCCATTGGTTTAGGCTTAAGCTCATTAACTATCGACAAACTTTCAAAAGCAATAAAAGACTGAAAATACAAAAACAAACAATAATCGTCTCCTCCGGGATTCTTTTCTCATCTCATTCACTCATAAACGAGAACTTTTTTCTTCCGTCTAATGCAAGATAGTTTGCACCTGAGCCAGACAGGTCATACACTTGAGAATAGACAAGTAAGCAGTTCACAAGTCAATTTATCTTTCAGTCTCTTTGGGTCGAACTACGGTGTTCTGACTTCCTCATTGCACGAGAGGATACGTAGGCATAACTTAACAGTTATCGAACAAAAGTCTCTGTATATTCCCCCTCTTTCAGCATTATTTTCTTAGCCTCATGATCTTGAGCATCTTATTCCTGTTCTTACACTGACACTGTACATTTTACACTTCATTTCTTTTACACTGACACTTGTACATCTTTCTTCCAGCTCTTTATACACAAATTACATTGACACTACCCCTTTAAAACACAAATCTTTTAAGCGTGGATCCCGTCGAGTACGGCGGACAATCTGGGTGCTAATACCTTCCCAGGTTGTAAACAACCCCCTTTCTCAGTATCTCTGGTTCGCAACCGTCTTATCCATATCTTTTCTCAGGTCTATGCAGCATTACCTTTCCTTCGGGATAAAAATGCCTAGCTGGCGACTCTATTCATTTCATCCTTTCGCCGACCGTTCGCGTCTGTACCTTATCTGAGCTACTCTCATTTATCGGGAGCGACAGGTAGGAACTGGATTCTTCAGTAGGAAGAGATGGATAGCACTCTTGCTTACAAACTTAGGCTCGTCTGCAAACAAGATGATACCATATATGCTAAGGGCCAAAAGAGCACAAATAGTGTCCCACTTCCCTGCTGCAGCATGACTGGTGGCCTGACTGATCAAGAAGTCCAAATGGAGGCCTGGGATTCCAGCCTTGGTAGTCATATGTTGATAAATGATGGTGGTTTCCAAATGCATAGCCTTAGCTATGTCTTCATTCCTAGGAGCAGTCATCTCAGGGTTGAAAGGAATCCCCCTCCTGATGGGGACACCCAACAACATGGAAAATTCCTCTAGCAAAGGGCCCAACTGAAAGTCTGGGAAAGTGAAACATCTGAGAGGAGGGTCATAGAACTGAAGGCAAGTGTGGATTATGCTCCTCTGTGACGCATCCAAGTCCATGATCATGTCCATAATACTACCATAATGTTCCCTGAATAAAGGGACATGATCAAGAGTGATGAGTGTCTGGATCTGCCTGATGCCTGCTAGGGAGGGCTCAAAGAAATGGTATGTGATGTGGCTCTTCCTAGATGTGTCCATACTGATAATGGATGCTGATGAAGATAACTGAGGAGAAACACTGATGAAGGCAACTGATGAAGGTGTTGAAGAGAATCTCTGATGAAGATGGCTAATGAATATATCTGATGAAGATGTCTGAGCAGAAGAACAGTCAAAACCAAACCAAATAAGATGTGGATACCCTGTAAAACAAATAGACAAATGTTAAAATGATGCAAAATGATGTATGCAGAATGATATGCAAGGGTTTGTGATCAAGTGTTGGATCTGTTATCTGCTTTGATAAGGTCCATGTGTGTTTATAAGTCCAGATGAAGGCTAGAGAACCAGTAACCAGGTGGGGGACTCAAATAAAGAGTCACACGTCCAGGGTTTCAAAGAATCAGTCCAAAATAATGTAACCTTAAAACAATATCAGTAACAAGGTGTGTTGAGGACAAGGGTACCTGCAAACCTGTAAACATCCCAACCTTCTCACATGTATTGTTCTAGAACAAAGATCCTCAGACTTGGATCAGTTATGAGAAGTGTAAACACTTCTAACCCGGAGGTACAATGTTTACATTAATCATAAAGGATCCTCCTCTAATTCACCTTAGATGCTGAAGGTCATCTAAAAAGGTCATCCAGACTTAGCAGGCTTCCAAGATAGCCCTAGACTACAGGAAATCCGTAGCACAGAGTTCTCAAGAAGAAACCCATGTCTGAACCATGTTTCATATTCCTGCACCAGACCGAAATGGAATGGGAAAGAATATGAAGCCACTCTAATCCTATGTGTCACTCAGGCTTCCGGTATGGAACCTTACTCCTGAATATCCCTCCCACCAAGGTAAACAATATATCTAGCATATGATATGATGGCAATAATATGAAATGCATAAACAGTAAATGAAAGCAATATATAAACCCTGGCTATAAGAAAAACTTCCACAGCAGAGTCGCCAAGCTGTCGCTCCCGAAGATTTGCATCCCGGTGCAGACGCGAACGGTCGGCGAAAAGAGAAATGAAATGAATTAAATAGAGTCGCCATCTAGGCATTTTTATCCCGAAGGAAAGGTAATGCTGCATAAACCTAGAAAAAGATAGATAAGACGGTTGCAAATCATAGAAACTGAGAAAGGGGGTTGGTTACAACCTGGGAAGGTATTAGCACCCAGATTGTCCTCCGTACTCGACGGGATCCACGCTTACAAGATTGTGTTTAAAAGGGGTAGGTGTATGTGATATCTGTGTGCAAAAGCTAAGAATGAATGTACAGGTGTCAGTGCAAAAGGGTGGGAATTGCTCAGGAACTGAGGCTTAGAAAATAATGCTGAAGGAGAGGGATGAAACATAGACTTTTGTTCGATAACTGTTAAGTTATGCCTACGTATCCTCTCGTGCAATGAGGAAGTCAGAACGCCGTAGTTCGACTCAAAGAGACTGAAAGATAAATAGACTGTGAACTGCATACTTGTCTATGCTCAAGTGTATGACTCGTTTGGCTCGAGTACTAACTATCTTGCATTAGACGGAAGAAGCAAGTTCTCGTTTTTGAATGAGTGTGATGAGAAAAGAATCTTAGAGGAGACGATTATTGTTTGTTTTTGTGTTTTCAGTTTTTTATTGTTTTTGGTGTTTTGCATAAGTTAATGAGCTTTAGCCTAAATCAAGGGTTTGCAAACTCATTATATCCTCCATGATTAGGGATAATGAGCCTACTTAAGTATGAGATAAGTATCTCAACTTAATTACCATGATGATGTAGGATTAAGATCATTAACCTACTTGTGATTAATTAGATGTTTTTGGGTTTTTGTTCAGTGTTAAGTAATGAGCTTAATCTCTAATCACATATTAGTGAACTCATTACACCATCCTAATAGAAGGATAATAGATGAGAACACTTAAGCTAAGGAAGATACATCAACTTAATCCATGGTTAGGGATTAAATTCATTATAATACAAGCCTTTATTAAGTGAGTTTTAATTAAGGGATGAGATTAAGAAGTGGATTTAAGTTTTTAAGAAAACTTGAGGGGGACTTGTCCATTAAACACTATGATTAGTCCCTCTTAACCATAAGGAAGAGATAGAACCCTAATGTAAGGCCCAAGTTACAAGATAAAGTCTTGGGGATTATTAATGTTTTGATTAAGAGGTGTAAACAAATTAAAGGTTTAACACTTGGGATTAAAGTTATACACTCCATCCTAAGAGAAAGATGCATGCATAACCCTAATTCAAAGTCCTAAAGCTTTAAGAGTTTAGTCTCTGATTATTGAGATGAGAAGAGAGACTCAAGGAGACTCAAAGGTAAAAGTCTAAGGGGAACTATATACAACCCTAAAAGTTATCATGCTTGGGTATCCTATGGTTTGTTAGGCTTAAGAGAAAGGATCTTCAAGGTGTCGCTCCCACCAAATGAAGCCGGGTCAAATGGGGTACAGACGCGAACGGTTGGCGAGAGGAGGTGCGAGAACACACAGGAGTGAACTCACAGGGAATGAATAGAGTCGCCAGCTAGGCATTTTTATCCCGGAGGAAAGGCAATGCTGCATAGACCTAGAAAAGATATGGATAAGACGGTTGCGAACCAGAGAGACTGAGAAAGGGGGTTGGTTACAACCTGGGAAGGTATTAGCACCCAGATTGTCCGCCGTACTCGACGGGATCCACGCTTAAAAGATTTGTGTTTTAAAGGGGTAGTGTCAGTGCAATTTGTGTATCAAAGCTGGAAAGAATGCAAGTGTCAGTGTAAAAGAAATATGAAGTGTATAAAAGAAGAGTCAGTGTGAGAACAAGAATGAGATGCTCAAGACTATGAGGCTTAAAGAATAATGCTGAAAGAGGGGGAATAGACAGAGACTTTTGTTCGATAACTGTTAAGTTATGCCTACGTATCCTCTCGTGCAATGAGGAAGTCAGAACACCGTAGTTCGACCCAAAGAGACTGAAAGATAAATTGACTTGTGAAATGCTTGCTTGTCTATACTCAAGTGTATGACCTGTCTGGATCAGGTGCAAACTGTCTTGCATTAGACGGAAGAAGCAAGTTCTCGTTTGTGAGTGAATGAGATGAGAAAAGAATCCCGAAGGAGACGATTACTATTTGTTTCTGAGTTTTCAGTCTTTTATTGCTTTTTGATGTTTGTCACAAGTTAATGAGCTTAAGCCTAAACCAATGGGTTAGTAAACTCATCACATCTTCCCTATGATTAGGGGTAATGAGAATACCTTAAGTGTGAAGTCAGATTCTCACACTTAATCACCTTTGGTGTAGGTTTAAGATCATTAACCTACTTGTGATTATTTAGATGTTTTTGGTATTTTTGCTTAGTGTTAAGTAATGAGATTAAGCCATAATCAAGGATTAAACAGACTCATTACACCATCCTAATAGAAGGATAATAGATGAGAATGTTTAAGCTGAGGAATGCTCCTCAACTTAATCCATGATTAGGGATTAAACCCATGACAAAACAAAGCCTTTGTTAAGTGGATTTTAGTTAATGATATGATGAAGAAGTGAGTTTTATTGTTTGTAAGATAATTTGAGGAGGACTTGTCCATTAACACTAGGGTTAGTCCTTCTTAACCAATTAAGGAAGAATTAGAACCCTAATGCAAGGCCCAAGTTACAAGTTTAATGTCTTGATGATTTATTAGATGGATTGATTAAGGGATTTAAACACATTAAGGGTTTAACACTTAGGATTAAAGTTATACACTCCATCCTAATAGAAGGATGCAGGCATAAGCTTAATCACAAAGCCTTAAAGCCTTTAGGGTTTAGTCCCTGATTATGAGATGAGAAAAGAAGACTCAAAGAGACACAAAGGTAAAACTAAGTGGGGAACTAATCAAAACCCTAATCATTGTCATGCTTGGTTGTTCCTAAGGTTTGTGAGGTTTACAAGAGAAATCTTCAATGGAACCACCAGGAAACAGATGAAAGGATCAGGAGAAGCAAAGTAACTTGCTTCATTGAAGAAGACAAGTCACTTGAAGAAAGAAAGTAAGAAGAAGGAGAATGAGCAAGCTCAAACTCAAACACATAACAAAATGCAGCAAGGATGCATGAAAGAGATGAAAAGAAATTGTGAGAAGTGAAGGCAAATTCACTTCTCAAAGTTACTTACCACCTGAAAAGTTAGTGAAAGAAATGCAATGCAATGCAAAATGGAATGAAATGGCATGATGCAAACCAAAACCAGAAGCATATACATGATGATAATGATGATATGGGGTGATGCAAACATGAAACAACACATGGGGATGATCATACCAACTTATGGATGCAAATGAAGCAAGTTAAAAACCATGATCATACATGAAATGTTATGAAGTGCAAATGGCATACAACATGGCAAATACAAGATGCAATGATCAAACATGCTTCTAATATGTCTTAAAATGTCTAATGAATCAAATGGATGCACAAAATATCATGGCAAGTCATGGTATGCAAGAAAATGCAAGATGTATGCAAAAGGAAGCCCAAATTAGGGTTTATGATCAATGCATCAAACAAAAACCAAAATCAAAAGCAAACATCAAGATAAAAAATTGAAAATGCATTCAAAGGAACCCTAAACCTATGCTAACTCACTGCCCAAAGGAGAGGTTCCAACTCTTAACCTAATTAGAGTTATGAATTTCCTAAAATTTCTAGGGTTTTAGGGTACCTTATCAAGAAAAATGCCAAACAAATGGAAAATGAAATATCAAATCATACCAATTTAATCTCACAAACTACATGATATGCAAAACACAATGCAAAAAGAATCAAAGTCCAACTCTCAAAGACTAGGCAGAAATGGTTTTTTGAAGTTTGGATCAAAATAATGCTTTGAAATTGAATTAATTCCATGGAAAATTGTCAAAATTCATTAAGATCAAAAAAGAAATTTGGTTTGAGGGTTGGACAATGTTTCTAAATGATTATGAAGGTTTCATGAATTTTTTGGTGATTTTTAAATACCTAAAAGTATTTTTAATTAATTAATTCTCATTAATTAATTAAAAATAAACTTTTAAATATTTAAAAATATTTTTTTTTATGTGAAAAATAAAAATAAAAATGTTTTTGGCTTCTGAAAATTAATAAAAGTTTATATAAAAATTTTCAGAATTTTTAAAAAGGTTTTGCTATTTTTAATAAATATGAGAAAACAAATGAAATAAATGTAAAATAAAAATGAATTTAATCTGAAAAAAGAAAAGTATGCAAATCTAAAGGTCCAGATTCAAATATGCACGCGCGCGAATTGACCTGGCGCCACATCCAAGGGCTGAGATTCAAACTTCCATAATTATGATTAGCCCTAATTAATTATGCCCTAATGACTTTCAGGCGACCGGAACACTGTTCCGGTCGTCTTCTCCGGCCATCTCAAATCTCCAACTCTCTCTACACGCATCCAAAACAAAATCTAACTACCCAGAAATCATCCCCACTTAAAAACGAATCAAACCCCTCAATCAAACAACATTTATCATTCAAAAACAGAGAGAATCGAATCAAACATTTTTTAGGGCAAAAGTTTCAGACAATGCATACATCCCGGTTTCTCAACCATTTTCAAAAGTAAGCACATATTCATGATCAGGGGAGTGCATAGAAGCTATTAAGAACTTAAAAACATGTTTCTGGAAAAAAGTTTTGAGTTGACTACCTGAACTGAAGCTTTCGATTCAGGAGCTTTCTGGCTGTTTCTTTGGCTCAAATGCACTCCAATGATCCTCCTAGGAAGCTTGCAATGTTTGTTTGGAGTTTAGAATGGATGGTTTGAGAGATAACAGAAGTTCTGTTCAATGGCAGGTGGTGATCGTGTTTTTTATTCAATGGCTTTCAGGCTGTTTTGAAGGTTGGTTTGTGTTCAGTGAAGCATGGTGAGATTGTTTGTGAAGTTTGTTTATGAGTTTATGGCCTGTATGATGAGTTTCGAAGGCTCTTGCAAATGAAGGTGAAAATGAGATTGCTGAGTTGTGGAGTGTTTCAGGCCTATGTTGTAGTTGCTTTGGCTTGCTTTTTCTTTGTATAAACAATTTCCATTGGTCAGATGAAGTGATGTGTGCTTTATTGATTGGTATGGGTCCTTTTGCCAAAATGTCAAAGTTGGTGTAAGAGAAGTATGGGCTACTTTCTAGCCAAGGACAAAGGGTGTGTCCTGCGCAGCATGATGAGGGGAGATGCCTAGGGTGGCTCAGCAGGCTAGCAAGCAAGTGGGTTGTGTCTTATGATGAGTTTTGCAACTTGCCTTGCTTTTGATCTTTATGAAATATCTTGATCCATATGCCACAAAAGTGAGAAGTTTCTTGGCCCATTCTGATTTTTATGTCTTGTATGATCATGTTGTGAAGTTTAGAAATGCATTTGATGACTAAATTTGCCTTGAGAAGTGAATTTGCAACTTTGCCTCTTTGGTGGAAACTTTGAAATTTTGTGTTTTTTGCCAACTTTGACAAACCATAACTTTTGATCCAAAATGAATTAGGTCATGTTCTTGTACTTTTTGAAAAGGGAATGATCCATTCTACAACTTTCATGACCAAAGTTTTTCCATTTGAAGCTTTTTTTGAATCAAAAAGTAAGGGTTGAAAAAGTTGCCTAAAATAACAATTTCATTAAAAGTCAAACTTGCCCAAAAAGTCAACTTTGCAAAAGACTTGTAATTCTTCAATTTTGTGAACTTCCAACAACTTCTATGATCAAATAAAGATCATATACAATCAAAATTATGAGCAACACCCTTTGGTTGGGTCATTGAGGGCCTCAGATGCCCTGATTTTGCACTGACTTGCTTGAAAAGTCAACTCTTGATCAGATGACTTCCCCATGGAATTTCTTCATGAAAATTGATATTCATACTCCATATACCATATAGAGACCAATAGAAACAAGAATGACCAAAAAATTTGGAGTTATGGCCTCTGAAACCAAAACCCTAATTCTATGTCATCTGTGCAGTCAAACCTGGCTCTGCTTCCATACCATTTTCAGTTCTTGTGATTTTTTGACATTATTGACTTTGAGAGGATATAATATGATACTTGGACACACATGGACCCCTTTGAAGTGATTGATGACCTTTGGAGTGGCTCAAGAAGCTCTTGGATTGCTCAGATCACAAACCCTAGGTGCAAATGACTTTGAATCTATGCAGTGAATCAAAATGTGATATGAGATGCTATGATTGAGTTTATGCATATGAGGTGATCACAAGCCATGGTGTGAATGGGTGAGGGAAAATTTGGGGTGTTTACAGTTGCCCCTATTCAAACATGAGTTGGTTGTGCAGGATGTAAGCAACGGCTTAACAGGCAAGCAAGATAACTTGTGGTTGAATACCAAAGACAGTCCAAAATTTGCACTCACAGATTGAAGAAGAAAAGGGATATAGATTGTAAAGGAAAATAAAGTATATTGTAAAGTATGGGCGACGGAGGACGATCGTCGAGCAGAGGACGACTGCTGGGTAAAGAGCAATGACGGGGACGGCCGACATGCTGGGGATAAAAGGGATTATGATGGGGACGGTCATCAAGATAAAGCTGAAAGATTCTCTGGGGATTAATGAAACATGACAGGGACGGCCATCAAGTTCATAGAGTAAGGTAACCAACGATGGGGATGGCCATCGGGCTAAACTGATGAAGGACGATCACCAGGAAAAGGAAAAGGGACCACGACGGGGACGACCATCGGGTTAAAGAATAAATGAAATAATGATGAGGGACGGTCATCAAAGGTGAAGGACGATCACCTAGAAGGGGACGACTGCTCTGTTGGGGATAAGATGAGGGACGGTCATCTAAGGTGAAAGACGATCACCTGGCAGGGTACGACTGCCGAAAATATCGCGACATAGGACGAATGCCGGATAAAAGGTCAACGATGGGGACGGCCATCGGACGAGCATGATGAAGGACGATCATCAAGAGGTGAAGGACGATCACCTAGCAGGGGACGGCTGCTCTCAAGGTTTATCATGACATAGGACGAATGTCAGATAACAATATCAACGATGGGGATGGCCATCGGATAAAATGATGAAGGACGATCATCAAAAGGTGAAGGACGATCACCTAGCAGGGGACGGCTGCTAAATATCACGACATAGGACAAATGTCGGATAGAAAATCAACGATGGGGACGGCCATCGGACGAGCATGATGAAGGACAATCATCAAGAGGTGGAGGACGACCACCTAGCAGGGTACGGCTGCTCTCAGGGTTTATCATGACATAGGACGAATGTCAGATAAAAAGGAAAAATTGCTTTGCTGGCGATTTACTGGGGAATAGTAAACACGGACGAGTGTTTATATCCAAGAAACAAAAGGTATAAGTGTTTAGATATTTGTATATAGATTAAAGATGCGGACGAGCATCCCTAAGACTACGATACGGACGAGCATCGGGTAGAAACAAATACTGACACGTGTTCAGAGATGATGATACTGACGAGTATCAACTGGTTAACAAAGAACACGGACGAGTGTTGAATCTGAAGGGACTCTTCTGGGGAATAGTAGACACAGACCAGTGTCTATATTCAAGAAGACGTAAGTGTTTGACTCAGTGTATGGATTAAAGATGCGGACGAGCATCCTTAAGACTGTGATACGAACGCGTATCAGGTAGAAACTAACTCTTGACACATGTTCTGAGATGATGGTACGGACGAGTACCAACTAGTTAACAAAGAACACAGACGAGTGTTGAATCTGCGGGGATATAAATGGTGTATACTAGATACGGACGAGTATCTGTATAAGTATGAGTAGTAAGTATGAGTGATGTATAGATGAGTGTTCAACCTGTTGGGGAGAGCGACATGGACGAGTGTCGAAAGGAGAAGAGTATAATATAAACAAATATCTGATATACAAAGTGTTTACATTACTGTACTGGGGAAAATGACATGGACGGATGTCAAGGAAATGTATATATATGAGTATATGTGAGTGCAAAGAGGATGTCCTTGGCTTTATGCTGGGGATATAACACGGACGGGTGCCATAAGGAGTCTATACTGGTGTTTGGGAGAATGGGAGGCAACTGCTTTTGCTGGGGAATCTGGAGGGTTATTTTGTATACTGCTGATGAATTGTCAATATTCACAAGTGTTTGATTCAAAACATGGTTTATGATTATGCAATATGTTTGATTTTTGCCGTAATGCTCCGTATTAAACGGAATGCTACGCTTTGTGGGTGAATATGATGCAAATGCCATGATTATGCGGAGATACCAAACCGGGATTTGGATCCTGCTGCTGTGAAGATCTCTGGTCGATCTTGTTTGAAGTGAAAATCCCAGCTGGGGATGAGATCGTCGGTAGATCTGATGAAATGACTCTGCTTGGGGAAATGGGTCAATGATAGACCTATTCCTGTAAATAAGGGACCCAGCTGGGGTTTGTAGAAGCTTTCGTCACTCTGTTGTGATTCCTTCATGTGTTGCTCTTTTGGATAGAGGCTGAGACTCTGTGGGGAAGCGGTTCCCTGGCCTTTGTATTTGGATGAGGAAGAATGATTGGCAACTCGGCTGGGAGAAGCAATAAGTGGTAACTCAGCTGGGGAGAAAACACTTTGAGTGCTAAGAACGAGTGTTGATTTGCCAGCTTGCTGGGATGAAGCTTACATGCCCCAAGTTGCGCTTTGAATACCTGCAATCCTGCAAAGGCAAGAGACGCACAAGTAATCCCGAGGTATCCCTTACTGGATTCCGTCATAGGAGTCAGACAATCCCGGGAATAAGTATATTTCCTGCAAGCACGTAGTTTTTATTTTTGAAGATAAGCATCTGTATTCATGCAATCAGTTTTCTTTAAGACATCAGACATTTTTGCAAATAAAATGCACGAGGCATTGTGTGACTGAAAAATCTGTTTTTATTAATTCGTGTTCCCTGAATTGGCAAGATACAGTCAAAGAAACAAATCCCCTGAAATGAGGAGATTGTTACAGAATTAAGAAACAAAATGCTGGCAATGTTGACGACGCTTTAAGGAGCTTCCTCTTTTGCTATGACTCGTATGACTTTTGACGTTCTTCTCGTCTTGCTTTCTGAAGAAGGCTGATTCTGACAGGAGCTTGATCCTTTTGAAGCTTAACCGGTTGTAAGTGATACAGACGAATTCAAAATGCAGTTGTTCGCTTATTCCCTTATTTTGCATGGATCGCCCTTTTCGGGTTTTCAATCCATCGGGATACCCATTTTTGCCTGAGCTGTCCAATGCGGCTTTTCAACTCAGCGGGTGTACAAATTTTTTATTTATTTCCCTTATTTTTGCCCGAGTCTTGTATTCTGTTTTTGACTCGCCGGGATGCCCTATTTTTGCCTGGACTTACATTCTGTTTTTACGTCCAGCGGGTCATTTTTATGCGAAGTATTTTTTAACTGCATCTGAATTCACAGGGGACGGGAAGTCTTCACCATCCATGGTGCTGAGCATGAGTGCTCCACCAGAGAAAACTTTCTTTACCACGAATGGTCCTTCATAGTTCGGAGTCCATTTGCCCCTGTGGTCTGTATGAGGAGGGAGGATTCTCTTCAGCACAAGATCTCTTACTTGGTTCTCTCGGTGCCTGACTTTCTGATCGAAGGCTTTCTTCATTCTTTTCTGATATAGCTGCCCATGACAGATTGCAGCCAATCTTTTCTCTTCGATCAGACTCAGTTGCTCGTATCGGGACCGAACCCGTTCTGCTTCGTTCAGCTTAACATCCATCAATACCCGTAGAGAGGGTAATTCAACTTCAACAGGTAGGACTGCTTCCATACCATACACAAGCTGATACGGTGTTGCCCCAGTGGACGTTCTGATTGACGTGCGGTACCCATGCAAGGCAAATGGTAGCATTTCATGCCAGTCTTTGTAGGTGACTACCATCTTCTGCACAATCTTCTTGATATTCTTATTAGCTGCCTCAACAGCGCCGTTCATCTTTGGCCTATAAGGAGAAGAATTGTGGTGTTGGATCTTGAAGTCCCGGCACAGCTCAGCCATCATTTTGTTGTTCAAGTTGGAACCATTATCAGTAATGATTCGCTCGGGCACTCCATACCGACATATGATATCTCTCTTCAGGAATCTGGCTACCACTTGCCTTGTAACATTTGTATAGGAGGCTGCTTCAACCCACTTGGTGAAATAGTCAATGGCGACCAGGATGAATCTGTGGCCATTTGAAGCAGTTGGTTCAATCTTACCAATCATATCAATGCCCCACATGGCAAAGGGCCAGGGTGAAGACATCACATTCAAAGGATTGGGAGGTACATGTACTTTATCCGTGTAGATCTGGCATTTATGGCATTTTCTGGCATAGGCACAATAGTCGGCATCCATTGTGATCCAGTAATAGCCTGATCTCAACAACTTCTTGGCCATGGCATGTCCTCCAGCATGGGTACCAAAGGATCCTTCGTCCACCTCGTGCATTAACAAGTCTGCTTCTGTTCTGTCAACGCATCTGAGGAGTACCATATCAAAGTTTCTCTTGTACAAAGAACCATCAGTGTTCAGGAAGAAACTAACAGCAAGCCTTCTTAAAGTTTTCTTATCATTGGAAGATGCCCCAGGTGGGTATGTTTGATCCTCCAAGAAACACTTAATATCATGGAACCAAGGCTTATCATCTTTGACAATATCCGCTGCAAATACATATGCTGGTCTGTCAAGTCTGGACACTGAAATCTGCGGTACAAAGTTGGCAGCTTGAACTTTGATCATGGACGAAATGGTAGCCAGAGCATCTACAAACTGATTCTCGTCCCGAGGGATATACTCAAGCTTGACCGTTGTGAAAAAAGTCAATAACCTCCTCGTATAATCCCTGTAAGGTATCAGATGATCCTGGTGTGTATACCATTTGCCGTTGGTTTGATTAATTACCAGAGCTGAATCTCCGAATACAGTCAATGTCTTGATCCTGAGGTCAATGGCTTCCTCAAGACCCATAATGCAAGCTTCGTATTCAGCTTCGTTGTTAGTGCAGTTGAAGGTGAGTTTTGCCGAGAAAGGCATGTGGACTCCCTTAGGTGTAATGAGTACTGCACCAACACCACGACCATTCATATTAACAGCCCCATCAAACATCATAGTCCATTCTTCTTCCGGGTCAGGCCCTTCAGTGTGAACAGGCTCTTCATGATCTTTTGCTTTTATGAACATGATGTCTTCATCAGGGAAGTCAAATCTCATAGGCTGGTAATCATCAATAGGTTGCTCAGCAAGATATTCAGACAATACACTGCCCTTGATGGCTTTCTGAGATGTGTACTGGATGTCATACTCTGTGAGGATCATTTGCCATCTTGCAACCCGTCCGGTAAGTGCTGGCTTCTCGAAAATGTACTTAACTGGGTCCATCTTGGAGATCAATAAAGTAGTGTGGGTCAGCATATACTGTCTCAGTCGGCGAGCAGCCCACGCTAAAGCACAACAAGTTTTCTCGAGCAGTGAATAACGTTGTTCACAGTCGGTAAACTTTTTGCTCAGGTAGTATATTGCATACTCGTTTCGACCAGACTCGTCATGCTGGCCCAACACACACCCCATTGACTCTTCTAATACTGTCAAGTACATTATCAAAGGTCTTCCTTCAACTGGAGGCATAAGGATTGGTGGTTCTTGCAGGTATTCTTTGATCTTGTCAAAAGCCCTCTGGCAGTCTTCGTTCCACCTGACCGTCTGTTCTTTTCTTAACAGCTTGAACAAAGGTTCACAGGTTGCTGTAAGGTGAGATATGAACCTTGAGATGTAGTTCAATCTACCTAGAAACCCTCGAACTTCTTTTTCTGACTTCGGTGCAGGCATTTCTTGAATGGCTTTGACTTTATCAGGGTCAACTTCAATCCCTTTCTCGCTTACAATAAAACCCAGCAACTTACCAGATCGTACCCCGAATGTGCACTTGTTGGGGTTCAACTTCAATTGGTACTTCCTCAGACGCTTGAATAGCTTCAGCAGATTTACCAGGTGGTCTTCTTCTGTGAGGGACTTGGCAATCATGTCATCCACATAACATTCGATTTCTTTATGGATCATATCGTGGAATAATGTCACCATAGCCCGTTGATATGTTGCACCAGCGTTCTTTAACCCGAATGGCATCACCTTGTAACAGAACGTGCCCCAGGGTGTGATGAAGGTTGTCTTCTCCATGTCTTTAGGTGACATCTTGATCTGATTGTATCCTGAAAATCCGTCCATGAAGGAGAATACCGAGAACTGATCCGTGTTATCAACCAATACATCAATGTGAGGTAATGGGAAATCATCTTTCGGGCTGGCTCTGTTCAGGTCCCGGTAGTCAACACACATCCTTACTTTGCCGTCTTTCTTAGGCACAGGCACAATATTAGCAACCCACGGTGGATAGCTAGTTACAGCAAGGAACCCGGCGTCCCACTGCTTTTGTACCTCTTCTTTGATCTTCATTGCCATGTCTGGGCGAGTACGGCGCAGCTTCTGTTTAACTGGCGGGCAATCCTCCCTTAAAGGCAGCTTGTGCATAACAATGTCGGTGTCCAACCCTGGCATATCTTGATAGGACCAGGCAAACACATCCACATATTCCTGAAGCAGGTCAATCAGTTGTTTCTTCACGGAGTCTTGTAAGCAGGCCCCGATTTTAACTTCTTTCACATCTTCATCTGTACCAAGATTGATCGTTTCTACCTCCTCCTGATGAGGAGTGATAACCTTCTCCTCTTGTCTCAACAATCTGGCTAATTCTTCAGGAAGCTCGCAATCTTCTCCAACCCCTTCATCAGCTTGATTGATTGGATTGTCAAAGTCATACGAAGTCATAGCCGTGCTGTTGTCGGTGCGGTCTGGAAGGCACTCTCTGCAAGGGTTCAGTTTGTTCATTTTAGTGATTGATTTTAATCTTGTTTAGAAAAGTGAAATAAAGTTGTCATTTTGAAAACATTGCCATTTATTTTTTGTACAAAAAGAAAAATGGAAAAACAGTGAGCGGAAAAGAAAAAGACTCATTTGCAAAAGATGTCTGATATTTCATTGATTAATCTTGTTGCACAAAAATTACAGATGGCCCGATTACAAAATGAGTCTTGTCATCTTGGGCAAGATGCAAGACTTGATGCATGCTTAAAATATACAGGAAATAATAATTACTCTACAGGAGTAACTCTTATAATTTCCTGGGAAGACCAGTTTGAGATACGGCTCCCCGGAATCCTTGGACGTATCCAGCTCTCCAGGTTGCGCTCATCTTCCGACTTATCTTCCAAGTTGTTGACAGCATCAGGGGTGAGCATCCCCCCACTAACAAAGTTGGGCTTCTTAGCGGCCTCTGCTTGATCTTGTTGAGTTGGTTTGTAACCCAACCCAAATCTATCCTCTTTCTTCTCCACAGGCAACAGTTTGCCCCAGCCTTGAGCATTTCCCTCCTCAACAACCTTCCTGGCTTGCTGGTAGGATGTCATGGAAGTCCCAAGTACAGCAGATGTTTCATTAACATTCAGGGCCTCAAACCATTGACTCATCGTTTCGTGGATCTCCCCATCCATCTCAATGTATTTGTATGTAGCCAGATGGCTAACAAAAACATCTTCTTCCCCGCAAATAGTAACGACTTGGCCCTCCCACTCGAATTTTAACTTCTGGTGAAGGGTGGACGTAACTGCGCCAGCGGCATGAATCCATGGTCTACCCAACAAACAGCTGTAGGCAGGCTGAATGTCCATCACGTAGAAGATCGTTTTGAAAGTTTGTGGGCCAATCGTTACAGGCAACTCAATTTCTCCCAGAACTGATCTCTTAGAGCCGTCAAAGGCTCTCACTACCAAGTTACTGGGACGTAATGCCAATCCTTCATATTCCAGCTTCACAAGGGCCTTTTTGGGTAAGACATTAAGGGATGATCCTGTGTCTACCAGCACATGGGAAAGAACTGCACCCTTACACTCCATGGTAATGTGCAAAGCCTTGTTATGATTGCGACCTTCCGTAGTCAAATCAGTGTTGGTAAATCCTAGTCCGTTACTAGCATTAACATTTCCAACCACAGCCTCCAACTGATTGACGGTAATCTCCTCCGGCACATAAGCTGCGTGCAAGACTTTTAGTAGTGCGTTCCGATGAGCCTCGGAGCACATAAGCAATGATAGAATGGAGATCTTGGAAGGCGTCTGGTGAAGCTGGTCCACTATCTTGTAATCACTTTTCTTGATGATTCTCATGAATTCATCAACTTCTTGATCAAAAGGTGTTTTCAAAGCTTCTTTAGCAATTTGTTCTTCTTGCATCATGCTCTTCCCTTTTGCCTTGGCAGCAGCTTCTGCTTCGGCACTGGGTCTTGGAATTTGCGGGGCAAAGAGACGTCCGCTTCAAGTGAAGCCTCTGCCTCCCCCCACATTGTCTATTTGTGGTGAAGAAGTTGATGATTCCAAAGTGATTTTCTGTCCTTCGCAGTATAGATCGGAGCCGTAATGCCAGGGGATGGCATTACTGCTTTCATAAGGTACTGGCCCAGGCACTGTGATAGTGACTGGACTGATGGCAGCTGCAGAAGGGACCATGATAGTCTGTGGATCATAGTATATTGTGACTGGTGCTCTAATAGGAGTGGCATTTTGTGAGTTGTAGGTAGAATCATTTGCAGGATCATAATAAATTGTAACTGTTGAGACACTTTCATTGTTTGCTGTTGATGTTGTAGGAGACACTGTTGAGTGGATGGGTATTGTTGTTGTAGGAGATTCTGAATGAAGGGGTGCTAAAGTTGTAGAAGGGATGTTTGCTGATATCTGGTCCGTTGAAGTAACAGATGAAACATTTGTTGATGAGATTGAAGAGTTGTTTGGAACAATGGTTGTTGCAGTTGTAGGAGACTCGGGAACTGTTGTTAAGGAGATTGCTGGATTGGTAGGTATTGATGTTGTGATTTGAAGTAGGCCACTCTGGATGAGACCATCTATGCCATCCCTCAAGTTATCACACCCATTCACTGAAATGTTGCAATAAGCACATCCTAGCTCACATCCCGAGAACATTTGACATTCAAGGAGTTGAGCTTTAATCTCTACCAAGGGTGTCCGAATCTGACCCACACTAGTTATCAAGTAAGACGGCTTGTCTTCTTCGATAGCATTGATTCTGGGTCCTCCGTGGTGTGGCATAGGGTTCTTATTAACATTTGGTGGTGGTGCAAAGTTTAGAGCCTTGGAATCCACTAGGTCCTGTACCTTCATATGTAAGGCTCTACACTTTTCTGTACTGTGGCCAGGCGCATTCGAGTGAAAAGCACATCTGGCGCTGGCGTCGTAATTTCTGGGTAGACTGGCAGGATCTGGAGGTGCCAATGTCCTTAGCTCAACCAGGTTGAGTTTCAGGAGTTGTGGCAGTAATGTGGCATAGGGCATAGGGATCGGATCGATCACCCTATTGGCCTGAGAAAGTCTCTGTTGGAACGGTCTTTGCTGATTGTTGTTGCTGGTGTTGTTGTAGTTTCTCTGAGGAGGATAAGGAGTTTGTTGCTGGTAATTTTGTTGCTGTGGTTGATAAGCTGGTTGTGGATGAACTGGAGCGGGAATGGTGACTGCTGCCACAGACCTATGAACATATTGGGGTCTGCCCCTGCTAGTATGGATAGCATTAGTTTCACCAGTTCTTCTTGGGCCTACAAAAGGCTTTCTTGGATTGCTGGATGAGCTGGCACCGTTGTCAGAAATTTTGCCCATCTTTAATAAGCTCTCAATTCTTTCTCCAGCTATAACGACATCTGCAAAGTTGGAGAAGAAAAGGCAGCTAGCCTATCAATGTATGTCCCTTGGAGGGTGTTCATAAACATATCAGCCATCTCCCTCTCTGACATGGGTGGCTGGACAACAGCAGCAAGCTGTCTCCACCTCTGGGCGTACTCCCGGAAGCTTTCCCTGGATGATTGAGACATCCCCATCAGGAGGGTCCTGTTGGGAGCCATATCCAAATTATACTGGTATTGTCTAATGAAGGCCTCTGCCAAGTCCTTCCAACATCTGATGGTTGCTCTAGTCAGATGAGAGTACCATTCCCTTGAAGCTCCTGTTAAGCTATCCTCAAAATAAAACATCCATAGCTTTTCGTCCATGGTATATGCCTTCAGCCTCCCCAGAAAGGATTGTAAATGGGTTCGGGGACAGGAAGTTCCGTTGTATTTCTCAAAACATGGAGGTTTAAATTTGTGGGGAATCCTGACCCCGTCCACTAGACCCATGTCCATAACATCAAAGCCCAAAGAATTCTGGGACTCCAGGGATCTTAGTTTCTCAGCAATCTCATCTAGCCTTCTGTCATAGGCTTCATCCCCAACTCCCATCACTGTGAATTGATCTTCCTGGGGGTCTTCTTGCAGCACTCTACCTGTAGTAGCATTCCCTTGCACATTAGCAGGAATGTTGATCTCTGGATGAAGGTGGGGTCCAAATACAGGTGGGTTGATGTGAGGCTGAACCCTCTCATTGTTGCTTGTCCCACCAGTCCCTAGATGGGGGTCTTCCTGATTCTGCCTCTCTACCAGTGCTCTTAATCTCTCTTGGCTTTGAACCATATTGTTCATCACCTCCATAAATTGTGTCATCTGATTCCTCATTTCCAGTCTCTCATTGGCCATTTGGTTCCTGACCTCTGTAAGGTCCTGCTGTACCTGGTCCATCTGTATACCCGGAAGGTTGTTGCGGGTGGGATATCTATGTGGACGGTTGAGTGGGAACACCCGACGCCGAGCAATAGTTCCTGAAGTCACAACAGAGTTAGTAACAAAAACAAAACAAACCTACAAAACAAACAAAGGTTAGTATGCAATGCAGCATGCTTATTTGTTTCCAAGGTATCCGGCTTGGCACTTGGTTTTGACCTTTCCAGACCCTAGAGGAAGATGCTTGTGATGTTGCTTTGAAAGAACTCAGATAAAACAAACCAACACATATATTACAAAAAGTAAATGATACATAGTTTGTTTCTTTTTACAATACATGCCCTCTGAGGGATCAAAAATACAACATAAAGAAAAGTACATGAAATGAAAGCAACAACAAGCAAAAGTCAAACACCAAGACCAAACTCATCCTCCTGAACTTCCTTGAGAAGTGATTCAGTCACAGGATCAGCTGGACGCTCTGTAAGATTCCTGATAAGGAGATTCCTGGTAGTAACAGCTGCAGTTAGCTTCTTGTGTTGACTCTGGTCCTTTGACCTCTTCACACCAGCTCTAATCTTCAACTCGGAGATCTCTCTCTGGGCTGCTAGCAGGGCTTCCTGCTGCTCCTTTGCACTAGCCTCCAGCTGCTCAATCTTATCCTGAGTCCTTTTATCCTCCTGAGTACGAGCTTCGGTGATCCTGACCCACCTAGCTTGACTCTCTTTCAGATACAAGTCAGTCCTGGCCTTCTGGAACTGAGCCTCCTTGCAGGCATTCTTCAAGATCTGCTCTCCAGCCCTTGACTTCTTGATATAGTCCTCTGACTTCTCAATTCTGGCTAGATGCTCCACCTTTAGCTTTTCTAACCTCTCAATGTCCAGCCGACCATCACTCCTCTCCCAGAGGGTCTTCTGTAGAGCTTGAGTCAGCTTCTCATTTCTCTCTTTCAATTTCTCAAACTCCTCTAAGCTGACAGTGGCAGGAGGTGGTGCTGAGGATGGCCCAGGCACATCTTCAAGGGTGAAGGGCATCCCAGAAATTTGAGCCCTGGCATGAGACCACTCATAGTACTGAGCTGAGGCCACATTGTTGCATCTTCCAAGAATGGTCACCCCTTTAGTCTGGACATTGTCCCAAGCCCAGGATGCTTGCCTGACAATAGCCAGATTAGGCTTGATCTCACAGTAAAGGGTCTCAGCTAGATCTTGTACCCTAGGAGGGTGGACCAATGCATAGCCTAGTTGTCTTTTGAATAGCAGAGGGTTGTAGTTGATGCAACCCTTCACTCCTATCAGGGGTACATTGGGAAACTGCCTGATATCATTTGAGGTTAAAGCAACAAGCCTCTTAGCCCAATTCTTCTGCTGGTGAGGGTTCAAGAATGCATCAGTCTTTGGCAAATGTTTGAGCAGCCAAGTATGGAATAAAGGAGCACAGCATCTCACTAATCTTCCCCTTTGCTTTTCATTCCTTTGGTGAACAGAGTAGTAGAAGTCTCCCAGTAAGGTGGGCACTGGGTTCCTCAGGATGAAAAGATGGATTGCATTCTTGCTTACAAACTTAGGCTCATCTGCAAAAAGTATGACCCCATATATGCCAAGGGCCAACAAAGCACAGACTGCCTTCCACTCTCCCAAAGAAGCCTTCAGGGTAGCCTGAGAGGTCAAGAAATCCAGATGCAGACCAGAGACTCCAGCCTTGGCAGTCATGTTCTGCCCAATCAGATAAGGTTCCAGATACAATGCCTTTGCCACTTCTTCATTACTTGGAAAAGCCATCTCAGGGTTGAAGGGGACTCCACCCCTGATGGGTATACCAACCAATGATGAATACTCCTCTAATAAAGGCTCCAACTGAAAATCCTGGAAGGTGAAGCACCTCAGAGGGGGATCATAGAACTGCAGGCAAGTATGAATCAAGCTCCTCTGTGAAGGGTCCAAATCCATAACCACATCAAGTATGCCTCCATAATGTTCTCTGAATAGTGGTATATGGTCTGGAGTAATCAGGGCCTGGATCTTCCTGATGCCAGCTAGCTCAGGCTCAAGAAATCCAGATGGAGGTTCATAAGTCCAGTAACCAAGGTGGGGGACTCAAATAAAGAGTCACATGTCCAGGGTTAAAAATCACAAGAACTGTTCCAACATGGAGTACTCTTAGTCAAAACAAAGTAACAGGGTATGCTGAGGCCAAGGGTACCTGCAAACCTGTAAACAGCCCAACCCCCTCACAGGTGATGTTCTAAAACAAGGATCCTCAGACTTGGATCAGTTATGAGAAGTGTAAACACTTCTAACCCGGAGGTACAGTGTTTACAATAACCATAAAATATCCTCCTCTAATTCACCTCAGTTTCTGAAGGTCAATACTAAAGGTCATCCAGACTTAGCAGGCTTCCCAGATAGCCCTAGCACTACAGGAAATCTGTAGCACAGAGTTCTCAAGAAGAAACCCATATCTGAACCGTGTTTCATATTCCCGCACCAGACCGAAATGGAATGGGAAAGAACATGAACCACTCTAGCCTAGGTGTCACTCAGGTCCCAGGTATAGGACCTCAACTCTCAATAGAACACCCACCCACCAAAGCAACAAAACAGATCCAGCCAGCACAGTATGATAGTATGATATATGTAAAGCTACAAAGAAAGCAATAAAACAACTGTACATAAAGCAAAAATAAATACAAATACAAGCACAGATAGCACATAACACCCCAGTAAACACAAATCAATCAAGCGCTAGGAGGAACCCACAAAAAGAACCAGAAGCCCTGGTTACAGTATAAGGGTCCCCAGCAGAGTCGCCAAGCTGTCGCTCCCACCAAATGAAGCCGGGTCAAATGGGGTACAGACGCGAACGGTCGGCGAGAGGAGGTGCGAGAACACACAGGAGTGAACTCACAGGGAATGAATTGAGTCGCCAGCTAGGCATTTTTATCCCGGAGGAAAGGCAATGCTGCATAGACCTAGAAAAGATATGGATAAGACGGTTGCGAACCAGAGAGACTGAGAAAGGGGGTTGGTTACAACCTGGGAAGGTATTAGCACCCAGATTGTCCGCCGTACTCGACGGGATCCACGCTTAAAAGATTTGTGTTTTAAAGGGGTAGTGTCAGTGCAATCTGTGTATCAAAGCTGGAAAGAATGCAAGTGTCAGTGTAAAAGAAATATGAAGTGTATAAAAGAAGTGTCAGTGTGAGAACAAGAATGAGATGCTCAAGACTATGAGGCTTAAAGAATAATGCTGAAAGAGGGGGAATAGAAAGTGACTTTTGTTCGATAACTATTAAGTTATGCCTACGTATCCTCTCGTGCAATGAGGAAGTCAGAACACCGAAGTTCGACCCAAAGAGACTGAAAGATAAATTGACTTGTGAACTGCTTGCTTGTCTATGCTCAAGTGTATGACCTATCTGGCTCAGGTGCAAACTGTCTTGCATTAGACGGAAGAAGCAAGTTCTCGTTTGTGAGTGAATGAGATGAGAAAAGAATCCCGAAGGAGATGATTACTGTTTGTTTCTGAGTTTTCAGTCTTTTATTGCTTTTTGATGTTTGTCACAAGTTAATGAGCTTAAGCCTAAACCAATGGGTTAGTAAACTCATCACATCTTCCCTATGATTAGGGGTAATGAGAATACCTTAAGTGTGAAGTCAGATTCTCACACTTAATCACCTTTGGTGTAGGTTTAAGATCATTAACCTACTTGTGATTATTTAGATGTTTTTGGTATTTTTGTTTAGTGTTAAGTAATGAGATTAAGCCATAATCAAGGATTAAACAGACTCATTACACCATCCTAATAGAAGGATAATAGATGAGAATGTTTAAGCTAAGGAATGCTCCTCAACTTAATCCATGATTAGGGATTAAACCCATGACAAAACAAAGCCTTTGTTAAGTGGATTTTAGTTAATGATATGATGAAGAAGTGAGTTTTATTGTTTGTAAGACAACTTGAGGAGGACTTGTCCATTAACACTAGGGTTAGTCCTTCTTAACCAATTAAGGAAGAATTAGAACCCTAATGCAAGGCCCAAGTTACAAGTTTAATGTCTTGATGATTTATTAGATGGATTGATTAAGGGATTTAAACACATTAAGGGTTTAACACTTAGGATTAAAGTTATACACTCCATCCTAATAGAAGGATGCAGGCATAAGCTTAATCACAAAGCCTTAAAGCCTTTAGGGTTTAGTCCCTGATTATGAGATGAGAAGAGAAGACTCAAAGAGACACAAAGGTAAAACTAAGTGGGGAACTAATCAAAACCCAAATACTTGTCATGCTTGGTTGTTCCTAAGGTTTGTGAGGTTTACAAGAGAAATCTTCAATGGAACCACCAGGAAACAGATGACAGGATCAGGAGAAGCAAAGTAACTTGCTTCATTGAAGAAGACAAGTCACTTGAAGAAAGAAAGTAAGAAGAAGGAGAATGAGCAAGCTCAAACTCAAACACATAACAAAATGCAGCAAGGATGCATGAAAGAGATGAAAAGAAATTGTGAGAAGTGAAGGCAAATTCACTTCTCAAAGTTACTTACCACCTGAAAAGTTAGTGAAAGAAATGCAATGCAATGCAAAATGGAATAAAATGGCATGATGAAAACCAAAACCAGAAGCATATACATGATGATAATGATGCTATGGGGTGATGCAAACATGAAACAACACATGGGGATGATCATACAAACTTATGGATGCAAATGAAGCAAGTTAAAAACCATGATCATACATGAAATGTTATGAAGTGCAAATGGCATACAACATGGCAAATACAAGATGCAATGATCAAACATGCTTCTAATATGTCTTAAAATGTCTAATGAATCAAATGGATGCACAAAATATCATGGCAAGTCATGGTATGCAAGCAAATGCAAGATGTATGCAAAAGGAAGCCCAAATTAGGGTTTATGATCAATGCATCAAACAAAAACCAAAATCAGAAGCAAACATCAAGATAAAAAATTGAAAATGCATTCAAAGGAACCCTAAACCTATGCTAACTCACTGCCCAAAGGAGAGGTTCCAACTCTTAACCTAATTAGAGTTATGAATTTCCTAAAATTTCTAGGGTTTTAGGGTACCTTATCAAGAAAAATGCCAAACAAATGGAAAATGAAATATCAAATCATACCAATTTAATCTCACAAACTACATGATATGCAAAACACAATGCAAAAAGAATCAAAGTCCAACTCTCAAAGACTAGGCAGAAATGGTTTTTTGAAGTTTGGATCAAAATAATGCTTTGAAATTGAATTAATTCCATGGAAAATTGTCAAAATTCATTAAGATCAAAAAAGAAATTTGGTTTGAGGGTTGGACAATGTTTCTAAATGATTATGAAGGTTTCATGAATTTTTTGGTGATTTTTAAATACCTAAAAGTATTTTTAATTAATTAATTCTCATTAATTAATTAAAAATAAACTTTTAAATATTTAAAAATATTTTTTTTATGTGAAAAATAAAAATAAAAATGTTTTTGGCTTCTGAAAATTAATAAAAGTTTATATAAAAATTTTCAGAATTTTTAAAAAGGTTTTGCTATTTTTAATAAATATGAGAAAACAAATGAAATAAATGTAAAATAAAAATGAATTTAATCTGAAAAAAGAAAAGTATGCAAATCTAAAGGTCCAGATTCAAATATGCACGCGCGCGAATTGACCTGGCGCCACATCCAAGGGCTGAGATTCAAACTTCCATAATTATGATTAGCCCTAATTAATTATGCCCTAATGACTTTCAGGCGACCGGAACACTGTTCTGGTCGTCTTCTCCGGCCATCTCAAATCTCCAACTCTCTCTACACGCATCCAAAACAAAATCTAACTACCCAGAAATCATCCCCACTTAAAAACGAATCAAACCCCTCAATCAAACAACATTTATCATTCAAAAACAGAGAGAATCGAATCAAACATTTTTTTAGGGCAAAAGTTTCAGACAATGCATACATCCCGGTTTCTCAACCATTTTCAAAAGTAAGCACATATTCATGATCAGGGGAGTGCATAGAAGCTATTAAGAACTTAAAAACATGTTTCTGGAAAAAAGTTTTGAGTTGACTACCTGAACTGAAACTTTCGATTCAGGAGCTTTCTGGCTGTTTCTTTGGCTCAAATGCACTCCAATGATCCTCCTAGGAAGCTTGCAATGTTTGTTTGGAGTTTAGAATGGATGGTTTGAGAGATAGCAGAAGTTCTGTTCAATGGCAGGTGGTGATCGTGTTTTTGATTCAATGGCTTTCAGGCTGTTTTGAAGGTTGGTTTGTGTTCAGTGAAGCATGGTGAGATTGTTTGTGAAGTTTGTTTATGAGTTTATGGCCTGTATGATGAGTTTCGAAGGCTCTTGCAAATGAAGGTGAAAATGAGAATGCTGAGTTGTGGAGTGTTTCAGGCCTGTGTTGTAGTTGCTTTGGCTTGCTTTTTCTTTGTATAAACAATTGCCATTGGTCAGATGAAGTGATGTGTGCTTTATTGATTGGTATGGGTCCTTTTGCCAAAATGTCAAAGTTGGTGTAAGAGAAGTATGGGCTACTTTCTAGCCAAGGACAAAGGGTGTGTCCTGCGCAGCATGATGAGGGGAGATGCCTAGGGTGGCTCAGCAGGCTAGCAAGCAAGTGGGTTGTGTCTTATGATGAGTTTTGCAACTTGCCTTGCTTTTGATCTTTATGAAATATCTTGATCCATATGCCACAAAAGTGAGAAGTTTCTTGGCCCATTCTGATTTTTATGTCTTGTATGATCATGTTGTGAAGTTTAGAAATGCATTTGATGACTAAATTTGCCTTGAGAAGTGAATTTGGAACTTTGCCTCTTTGGTGGAAACTTTGAAATTTTGTGTTTTTTGCTAACTTTGACAAACCATAACTTTTGATCCAAAATGAATTAGGTCATGTTCTTGTACTTTTTGAAAAGGGAATGATCCATTCTACAACTTTCATGACCAAAGTTTTTCCATTTGAAGCTTTTTTGAATCAAAAAGTAAGGGTTGAAAAAGTTGCCTAAAATAACAATTTCATTAAAAGTCAAACTTGCCCAAAAAGTCAACTTTGCAAAAGACTTGTAATTCTTCAATTTTGTGAACTTACAACAACTTCTATGATCAAATAAAGATCATATACAATCAAAATGATGAAGAACACCCTTTGGTTGGGTCATTGAGGGCCTCAGATGCCCTGATTTTGCACTGACTTGCTTGAAAAGTCAACTCTTGATCAGATGACTTCCCCATGGAATTTCTTCATGAAAATTGATATGCATACTCCATATACCATATAGAGACCAATAGAAACAAGAATGACCAAAAAATTTGGAGTTATGGCCTCTGAAACCAAAACCCTAATTCTAGGTCATCTGTGCAGTCAAACCTGGCTCTGCTTCCATACCATTTTCAGTTCTTGTGATTTTTTGACATTCTTGACTTTGAGAGGATATAATATGATACTTGGACACACATGGAACCCTTTGAAGTGATTGATGACCTTTGGAGTGGCTCAAGAAGCTCTTGGATTTCTCAGATCACAAACCCTAGGTGCAGATGACTTTGAATCTATGCAGTGAATCAAAATGTGATATGAGATGCTATGATTGAGTTTATGCATATGAGGTGATCACAAGCCATGGTGTGAATGGGTGAGGGCAAATTTGGGGTGTTTACACAAGGCCACCAATGGAAGAAGCAGATGAAAAGAGAAGGAGAAAGAAGAACAAGTTACTTACTTCCTGAAGAAGATAAGTAACTTGAAAGAAAGAAAGTGATAAGGATGGAACATAAGTGAATTAGATTCAATTCAAAAGAATGTAAATATACATATGAATGATGAGAAGAGATGGGAATTGAAGTCAAATCCACCTCCCAAATATCTTACCAAAAGTTCCTGAAATGTTAGCATGAATGCATAAGGTACAAAGCATAATGAAATGAATGGAAATGAGATGTAAAGACTAAGGTCAGAAGTGATCATGCAATGAAAATGGCATATGAGATGATGCAAAGTCATACAATATGCATATGAATGTTCATACAAAGATGAGGTGCAAGGAAGCATGTTTAGAAGTTTGAAAACACATGGATGTTTATGAAATGTAATGAATGCAAGGCATAGAATTGAATGAAGAAATGATCAAGAAATGTTCAAGAATGTCCTAATATGTCTAAGATGTCATATGAATGTTTTAAATGTCATGGCAAGTTCACATGATGATGATATGCAAAGATGAATGCAAATGAACATGAGAAATTAGTGTTTTATGAATGTATGAGATGCAAATGACCAAAACAGAAGCAATCAACATGATAAAAAATTGAAATCAAGCTCAATCAAACCCTAATCCCATACAAGATCAAACCCCAAAGGAAAAGGTCAGAAGCTAATCATATTGAAAGTTATGAATTTTCTAAGTTTGCTAGGGTTTTTGGGTGATTCTTAAGGGAAAATGAAAATTAAATTGAAAATGAAAGATAAATTCATGAGAAAAATAACATATAAACTACATTCAATATGTGAAACAATGCAAAAAGAATCAAGTTCAAACTCATCATGGTTAGGCAGAAATGAATTTTTCATGTTAGGGTTAGAAAATGTGATTTTTAAGAACCCTAATTCAAAGAAAATTGTGAAATTATGATCAAACCTAAAATGAAATTTGTATGGTGAGTTTGAAAATGTTTCTAAATGTTTTGGAATTCTTCATGAATTGTTTGGTGATTTTTAGAAACCTAAATGCATTTTTAATTAATTAAAATCCATTAATTAATTAAAAATAACATTTAAATATATTAAAAATACCTTTTTAATGCAAAAAATAAAATAAAAAATGTTTTTAGGTTAAGAAAAATATTTGAGGCAGAAATGCAAGAAATGATATTTTTTTGATGATTTTTACTATTTTAAATAAAATGACAAAAGAAATGAAAAGAAAATGAATTAAAAATGAAAATAAATGAAAGTAATCTAATATGAAGGCTCAGATTCAAAGGCTGGTTGACTGGCGCGTGTTTGAATGGCCTGGATCTAATATGAGCTTATTTGAATTAATTAACCTAATTAATTATAATTAGGGCTAATGGGCTAATCTGGACCCTTCAACGCACGCGGGAAACACTCATCCTACAACCTACATTCAAACTGACATTTAAACCTAATTAAGCTCTAATCTTTTTCAGGCGACCAAAATAGTGTTCCGGTCGTCTTCTCTGGCGAGCTCTCCATCCAATCTCTCTCAATACGCCATGAAAACGCATCAAACTTTCCAGAATCACTCAACTAACAACCCTAAACAAGAATCCACCAACAAAATCAATTTATTTTTCATGAATCAAGGGAAACAAACAAGAACATTTTCACGGGAAAAATTTCAGAAAGCTAAGAAATGCTCAAAACTCAACCATTTTCAAAAATAAACATATCCCTATGATCAACACATCACATAGAATCACATTGCAACCAAAGAAAAAAGTTCTGGGAAAAAAGTTCTAAGGAGCTACCTGAGGTGAAGTTTTACTGTTTTGAGCTTTCCGACTTTCTCTTTGATGCAAAATCACTCCAATGATTCCTCTGAAGCTTATGGAAGGCTTGAAACAAGTTTGTGATGGCTGATTTGTATGTTTCAGTTCTGCTAAGGCAGAAATCGTGTTCTTGTTTTGTGAGATTTCAGGCCATGGCAAGGGGTGGGAAATGATCCTTGAGGTATGTGGAATTGAATGGTGAAAGAAATTTGGAGTTTGAGTGGCTGAGGAATGAGTTTCGAACAGAGGAAATTTATGAAATTTTTGGGAAATCTGACTTGTGTTATCTTTCAGGCTTGTGTGTGTTATGTTTTATGATCCTTGTGCCATGAATAAACAAATGCAATGAGTCAGAAAAACTACATAACACTGTGGGAATGGTATGGAGAAATTGGCCAAAAAGTCAATAGTTGGTGTACTACAAGCATGGGCCATGGCAGAAGCTGTTATAGGGTTGCTTTGAGTTCAACTGAGTTTGTGATGATTGAATGGTGAGATTGAAAAGGTTTTGCAAATTGGCAACTTTGTGAAGTTTGAAGAAATTGGTAATGAAATTGGTTGGTTCAAGGATGAATTTTGGTCATGGCATGTTGTATGATGTTGCTATGATACATTGAAGTGGATTAGAGGTCACACAAAGTCTTAAAAATCAGTTTTGCAAAAAAACCCTCTTTGAGAATTTTGTGAAAAATGGCTTATGGAAAATTGTGATCCAAGGCATGATTTTGGTCCAAATGCATTGCACTATGTTTGTATGATGCTTAGAAGTCAATTAGAGGTCATGAAATGGCTTGAAACTTGAATTTGCAAAAATCCCTCTTTGGCATGAACTTGAAAATTATAGGATTTTTGCCAACTTTGAAAGGCCATATCTTGAGTTCTAGGATGAATCAAGAGATGTTCTTGTACTTTTTGAAAATGGGAAGACATAATCTACAACATTCATGCCCAAGAATTTTTCATTTGAAGCATTTTTGGTCATGAAAGAATAGGTTGAAAATCTTTCCCAAAATGGAAAGTTTCCATTACAAGTCATTTCCAAAAATAGAAAGTTTGCATTTGGCTTGAAATTCTTCAATATTGTGAACTTATAACCACTTCTAAGATCAAATAAAGATCATAGAGACTCAGAATGATGATGACCCTTGGGTGCCCTTAAGGGAGGCCTCAGATGCGCTGATTTTGACTTTACTTGCTCAAGAAGTTACCCAATGATCAGATGACTTCCACAGTGAATTTCTTCATCAAATTTGGTACACATGATCCTTATAACATATTAAGACCATTAGACACAAGAATGACCAAAAAAATTAGGATTAAGGCCTCTGAAACCAAAACCCTAATTTTATCTGTGTAGGAAATCTTTAGTCTGCCTCTATGCCTTTGCCATGCTTTGTGATCCCTTGACTTTTATGAACTTTGGGGAGCATATTATGATCATGGAACACACATGGACCCTCTTGGTAAGCTTCAAGACCTTTGGGATGGCTCATATCACTTCTTGGATTACTCAGATCACAAACCTTAGATGCAGATGAAATGTATTATGCAGATGAATATGATATGCTTATGCTGCAAAAATGAAAGATCACAAGCCATGGTGTGAGAAAAAGTGAGGGAAAATTTGGGGTGTTTACAGCTGCCCCTATTCAAGCATGAGTTAGATGTGTAGGATGTAAGCACCTTGCTTGACAGACAAACAAGATAACTTGTGGTTGAATACCAAAGACAGTCCGAAATTTGCACTCACTGGGGAGAAGAAGAAAATGGATATAAATTGTAAAAGATAGTATAATATGCTTATCAAGTGAAAGCGATGGAGGACGACCATCGGGTAGAGGACGAATACTGGGGGTAAAACAGTAAGCAAAGCAATAACGGGGACGACCATTATGCTGGGAAATAAAGAAACCGCGACGGGGATGGACATCGGGTAAGGAAAATAAAATTCTTTGGGGATCAAAGGAATGAGGGAAACACTGACGGGGACGGCCATCAGGTTGAATAGTAAAGTAAATAACGATGGGGACGGCCACCGGGTAAAAGCTGATGAATGACGATCATCAGGAAAAGGAAAAGGGACCACGACAGGGACGACCATCGGGTTAAAGAATAAATGAAATATTTGATGAGGGACGATCATCAAAGGTGAAGGACGATCACCTAGCAGGGGACGACTGCTCTTTATCTCGACATAGGACGAATGCCGGATAGTGAAAGTCAACGATGGGGACGACCATCAGATAAGTATGATGAAGGACGATCATCAAGAGGTGAAGGACGATCACCTAGCATGGTACGACTGCTCTTGGGGATTAATTTCAGATATTGGAATGATTCATGAATTTTTTGGTGATTTTTAGAAACCTAAATGTCTTTTTAATTAATTAAAATCCATTAATTAATTAAAAATAACATTTAAATATTTTAAAAATACTTTTTTAATGCATAAAATAAAATAAAAATCATTTTTGGGTTAAAAAAATATTTGGATCAGAAATGCAAAAGATTATATTTTTGTGATGTTTTTAACTATTTTAAATAAAATATGCAAAAGAAATGAATAAAAAATTAAAATAAAATGATTTAAATGAAAAGTAAATGCATCCAAAGGTCCAGATTCAAATAAAAAGGGAGGGAGTTGACTGGCGCGTTATTGGGTGGTCAGGATTTGATCTGACATATTTAAATTAACCCTAATTAATTAAACTAATTAAAACATATTAGGGTTTAAGTGGACACATCCTAGCCCTCCATTCACGTGCTAAACCTAATCAAATGGCTCACATTTAAACTGAGAACTAAACCCTAATTAAGAACCCTAAGCACTTTCAAGTGACCGGAGCAAGCTCCGGTCATCTTCTCCGGCAAGACAAAAACTCAACTCTCTCCCCAGGCCATGAAAACATCCCAAACTCTCCAGAATCACTCCCCAAACATCAATAAGCAAGAATCAATCAACAAAAACAATTTATTTTTCGCATACAGAGAGAATCGAATCAAACAAGTTTCATAGGAAAATTTTCAGAGGCTTCATACATTCTCAAATCTCAACCATTTTCAAAACAAATTACATCACAATGATCAGTGGAGCATACAGATTCATATTGTAACTTAAAAAACAAGTTCTGGAAAAATTGTTCTTGAGGTATACCTGAGATGAAGATTTCACTCCCTGAGCTTTCTAGCCTCTTTCTTGGCTCAATCCACCTCCAATGAACCCCTTGATGATGTTGCAATGCTTAGAACAATTTTGTGTGGCTTGGTTTGAGAGGTACAACTCCTCTGCACCAGGAATCGTGTTTTGGTTTGGTTGTGTTTTAGGGCTTTTCAGAGGGTGCTTTGTGTTCTATGGACCATTTGAAGATGATTGGTGAAGTTTGTTTTGAGGTTTGATGGCTGTGTTGTGCAATTCAAAGAGATGAAGTTCTATGGTGATTTTTGGGATTCTGAGTTGTGGGAGGTTGCAGGCTTGTGTGTGGTATGCTTTGGAATGCTTGAGGTTAGTATAAACAATTGTTATTGGTTTAGAGAGTTGGTGTGGCACAGCTTGATTGGTATGAGAGGTTTTGCAAAAAAAGCCAATTTTCTGTACATGGAGGTATGGGCCATGGCAGAGCTGGCTTCAAAGGGTGTCTGGCCTCAGCTTGCATCAAGGAGAGCCATAAAATTGGTTTTATGCAGCTGGCACAAGTGGAGGGAAGGTTTTAAGAGGTTTTGCACTTTTTCCCTCTTTGAAAATTTCATGAAAATGTCTTGTGGAAACTTGCAATCCAAGGCACAATTTTGGTTCAAATGCATTTCACAATGTTTCTATGATGCCTAGCAATCAATTAGAGGTCATGAAATGGCTTGGAACTTGAATTTGCAAAAAATCCTCATTGGCATGAACTTGAAAATTATAGGATTTTTGCCAACTTTGAAAGGCCATATCTTGAGTTCTAGGATGAATCAAAACATGTTCTAGTACTTTTTGAAAAGGGAAAGACATAATCTACAACTTTCATGCCCAAGAATTTTTCATTTGAAGCATTTTTGGTCATGAAAGGGGAGGTTGAAAATATTTCCCAAAATGGAAAGTTTCCATTACAAGTCATTTCCAAAAATGGCAAGTTTGCATTTGGCTCAAAATTCTTCAACTTTGTAAACTTCCAACCACTTATAAGATCAAATAAAGATCATAGAGACTCAAGATGATAATGATGACCCTTTGGTACCCTTGTTGGGGGCCTCAGATGCCATGATTTTGACTTTACTTGCTCAAGAAGTTACCCAATGATCAGATGACTTCCACAATGAATTTCTTCATCAAACTTGGTACACATGATCCTTATAACATATTAAGAACATTAGAAACAAGAATGACCAAAAAATTTGGAGTTAAGGCCTCTGAAACCAAAACCCTGATTTTGGTCATCTGTGCAGGAAAACCCTAGCCCTGCCTCCATGCCTTTACCATTCTTTGTGATCCCTTAACTTTTGTGAACTTTGGGGAGCATATTATGATTATAGAACACACATGGACCCTCTTGGAAAGCTTCAAGACCATTGGGATGACTCAGATTGATTCTTGGATTGCTTAGATCACAAACCCTAGATGCAGATGAAAATGGAACTATGCAGTGAAACAAATATGCAATATGAGATGGCATGCTTATATTAAAACAAAAATGAAAGATCGCAAGCCATGATGTGAGAAAAAGGTGAGGGAAAATTTGGGGTGTTTACAGTTTGTAAGGTCTTTCTTGTTATTTATTTACTTTAAGGGAATGATTGTCCTTACTATTAGTGAGTAAGTAGTTTTTACCTTGGATGTTTAAAGGGACGAGTGTAGGGTCATCGTATGGTCATAGAAGGCAGCCTTGTAGGGGTATCTTAGTAATTTGAAGGGACGATCATCATTTTCGTAGGGTCATCGAGGGACGAGATCATTTGTTCGTAGGCAACTCGAAGGGACTATGATCTTTTGAAGGGACTTGATGATTTTTTATTCGTAGGCAACTTTTACTAAGATACCCCCACGTTCGAGGGACTTGACCATGTTTTTATAAGGCAACCAAGAGAGGAAACCCTAGGAGGTGCAGATGAAAATCGTATAACGATCGACTTACGTGTGTGAGTATTAATTTCAGATATTTATCTTTTGAATTTAGTGGGCTAAGTCCAATTAATTTAGCATACAAGTCTTTTAACACCCTAGGTTTACTAATCACGCAGTTTATATTTTTTGCAGAAATTAAAAGCGGAAAGTAAAGGTCCTAGGCTATTACATCATGGGGGGTACATTTGTCTTTAGGGGATTGCGGAAAATAAAGTGCAGAAAGTAAACCCTAGTTAAATATTACAACCAGGAAGCGATTACATAATCGAAAAAAAAAGATGCGAGAAAGTAAAGTTACATGATTTTGTACATCCTATACAATTTCTCTAAAAAATAATAATAAGAAAGTAAATAAAGAAATTAATTAAAATTTAGGTTTAATAAAAAATTAATTGTTTTTTAGGGTTATGAAAAAAATTACGGTTAGAAAAATCAGGATTAAAGTTAAAAAAAAACCTAAACTAAATTAATTACAAAATTAATAATAAAAAAAACCTAAACTAAATTTCTTATGAAAATAAATTGAAAAATAATTGAGTTAATTAGAAAAAATATGGTTTATAAATTAAAATGGTTAGTTATTATTAAAAAATGTTTAATTAAAAAATTAGCTTAGATTTTAATTAATTAATTAAAGAAAGAAAAAGAAAAAAGAGTTAAAAAAACATAAACAGCAAAATAAGGGGAAGGGGGCGCTGGGAATCGAACCTGCCCCCCAGGGATTGCCAATGATTCAACTTACCCCAGCACCACATGCTCGTCTTATGATAAGCAATGAGAACAAACAAATATAGAATAAGTTGAAACGGAAAATCCACACCAACCAACCGCGTGATGACACACAGTCGTCATCAACCTCAGCACCTGCGATGTTTCCTGCGAAATTACCTGTGACTTTTCCTGCGGTTTTTGCTACGATTTTTGTAGCAGATATTTTTCTGAAATTTACCTGCGACTTTTCCTGCAGTTTTTGTTGCGATTTTCGTAGCAGAATTTTCCTAAAATTTAAACACCAAAACAAACGAATTTTAACATGTTAAACTCATCCATTCTCACTAAATCCATCCTTAGGAATTCAATGGTGCCATTGGTTTGGTCTAAAAGTGACTGGTTTGAGGGTTTCGATCAAGAAACACATTATGCCTTAATAATGGTGTACTTCGAATCCTGTATCAAAACTCAAGAATAAAGGATCAAACAACATAAAGACGTGATCATGAACAATATTATGAAAGCAAACTACATTAAAACATTAAGAATGAAGAGTTTCAAATTCAAGTAACATGGCTATGGCAACATGCTTTCATGTACAAGGTTTTACACGTATTCCACCTCCAATAATGATTGATTTGATCTCCTTAAAACTCCTTGATGAAGATTGAATGGAAAGAGAGGCCCAACACTTCTTGTGGAGCTTCCTTGAACTTTGCCCTAATATGCCTTTATTTTGAAAAAAATCTAGGGTTTTTTGTCTCAAGAATTTCGTCCCCTGACTTTGTGGTGATGTTATGCTTATATAGGAGTGTATTTTAGGTTGAAAACTTTGGGCCTTGTTGATGGATTTGAGGTTTCTTGAAGATGAAGAAAAGTGATTTCTTTTTTTGTCCAAAAATTAGATAAACTCATCCCCTTTTGGTCTTGCACAAATTTGGACACTTTCAATCAACATAACCATCAAATATTTAATCCCAAAATAGATTTAAGACCAAAGATTTGATTTTTTATTATTTATCTTAATTAAAATTGAATTTAAATGATTTAAATCCAATATAATATAAAATAAATAAATAAAAATTAGATATTATGATACATGGGTCGTTAATGGTCTTATAATAGAGTTTGGGTTTAAAGAATATGGGCCCATTTGGAAGAAACTTGAGTTTGGCCTTTTTTGCTTCATACACCTCCTCAAAATTGTCAGACTTCAACAAAGCATAACTCCCTCAATTTTTATCCCATGAAGGTGTTCTAGGAATTTTTAGAAATCTTTTGAAAAAGTTGACTTTTTGTTGACTTGTAAAAGGATATGTAATGTCTTGGCTCATAACTCTCAAATGAAGCATTTTTGGCCTTGGCTTGTGAGACACAAAGTTGCAGAGAATTGAATTTCCTTCAAAATGTGATTTGGATGGGAAATTTTTGAAAGCATGTGAAAGTTATGGCTGGTCAAAGTACAGTTGACATTTCCTGCACAAAACCCTAATTTAGTAACTCCCGATTCTTGATGATTCTGAGGTTTCCTTGATGAATCATGATCAAACCTTGATCAAATGATGAATTTCACCTCATAATATTGATGTTGACCAAAAATCTTGAAGTTTTACTTTATGTTGACTACAATTGACTTGTTGACCAAGTTAACTGATTTTTAAGCATCTGACTGACCAAACTTGTATGGAAAGCCTTGAAAATTGACATGAGGATTTTCTGAGGTATGTGGAATGTCATGAAATCCACTTGAGGCTTTGAGAAGTCCAATTTGCTTTGTGAAACTCAAAACCCTAATTTAAGATCCATTACTTAGGAGAAGGCTTTGTCTAATGTAACCTTGAATCCTTTTGAGCAATTGTGAATCTTGTGACTATTAGGAGACCTCTTGAGACACATTATCTTGAATAGGGGAGGGAAATTTTGGGGTACAACAGTTGTCCCTGTTCAATTTTCTGAAACCTTAGGAGTTAGATTGGCATGTTCGCCATTCGTGACCTGTAGGTGGAAGAGGATTGAACACTAAAGTCCAAAAATTTGCACTCGCGATACGTAAAGTAATATTGTTGGTTGATTGTATTGCTTGAATGCGCTTAAATATGCCATTCAGAGTATTCGGAGATGGGCTTATGGATGCCATCCCAAGTATCTATAGATAGGAGTGTCAGAATGTGTCTACGTTTGACTTTATCTAAATGTTGTTACTACACTAAGTATCAGAATTAGATCTTCGTCTCGACCATCTCTGAACTGTCTCTGTAACCTATCTGAACTAAGTATCATCACTAGATCTTCGTTTAGATCATCTCTGAACTATCTCTGGGGGGGAAATATATTATGAACTAAGTATCACCACTAGATCTTTGTATTGATCGTCTTTGAACTGTCTCTGGGAAAATATATTGAGTTAAGTATCAGAAATAAATCTTTGTTTTGATTATCTTTGAATTGCTTCTGGATAATATCTTGCACTAAGTATCAACACTAGATCTTCGTTTAGATCATCTCTGAATTGTCTCAAGGGAAATTTCTTAAATTCAGCATCAGAATTAAATCTTCGTTTCGATTATCTCTGAATTGCTTCTGGACAATATCCTGCACTAAGTATCAACTCTAGATCTTCTTTTAGATCATCTTTGAACTGTCTCTAGGATATTATATTGAATTAAGCATCAAAACTAAATCTTCATTTAGATTATCTCTGAATTTATTTTGGATAATATCCTGCATTAAGTATCAACACTAGATCTTCATTTAGATCGTCTTTAAACTGTCTCAAGGAAAGAAAAACATCTTGCACTAAGTATCAGTACTAGATCTTTGTTTAGATCGTCTATGAACTGTCTCTAGGAGTTGATAGTGTTTATCTAACTGCAACTATCCTGAAAAGGAAAGGTTAGTTTTATGCAAGATTATTTTATGTATGCATGCATGGCATGACGTTCTTAATGTAAATGAGAATGTCGTATGTGTTATGGATGTGTATGCCATGATATGATGTAAATGATGTATGTCTAAATTATGTAGTTGAAGCCATTTAGTAGCTTCATGTGACAACTGTTGGCTGGGAAAAATAAATCCTGATTTGTTGTTGAGGAGTATGAAGACATCGTTCTCGTCTTGTTTCTGAATATTATACTTAGGACCTTTCGATTTCCGTTCGTCGTACTTTTTATTGAAAGATTAAATTCCTTAATACCCTGACTTGGGATAAAAGAGATGGACATCTCCCTGAGAAACTTATCCAGCCAAGTGTCAATTCTTCGGAGGATATCAGGCTTTGAGAGAAATCTGTCTAGAATTTTGTAGAGCTGGAAGTACAAGAGGCTACTTGAAATACTTTGCTGAAATAAATCCGTAAAGATTACTCTGTGGGGATGAACCTGCGAAGATCCGTTGGATATGGACTTTGTTGGGGATTCCTACCTCCGAGAGTCCTTAGAAAATGTTATTATTGTAATTTTATATTATTTTATATGCATTTTTGCTAAACATCAATCATATTCAAAAGTATACATTCATTCAAAATTATCAATGGCTTCTGAATTTCTGATATTCTTGACTTTCCCGAGTAATTTTCTAGGAAATATCATGACTGAATCTGAAGACACGATACTAACACCATCTGATACTATTGGCACAGACAATTAATATCCATAATGTTTTTTGAGAGGATTGTGCTTTCAGACTGCGGTGGATCGTGTACGCCCTGGGTAATGGTTAAGGAGCTTGCAACTGAATTTGATCTGATTAGATTTGAAAAGAGAGTGTTGCTCCTAGTTGAGGATGATTTGTCCCATAATAGAAGTATTTGAAAAGGGCTACCTCAAGAGAAATAAACAAAATTCCCTACAATAATATGCCCCTGGTATCGTGAACTCGGTAATGTTACCTCTGGTGAAGATGAATAGAGTCACCAGCTAAGCATTTTTATCCCGAAGGAAAGGTAATGCTGCATAAACCTTGAAAGAGATGGATAAGACGGTTGCGAACCAGAGAAACTGAGAAAGGGGGTTGGTTACCACCTGAAAAGGTATTAGCACCCAAATTGTCCATCGTACTCGACAGGATCCACGCTTAAAAGATTGTGTTTAAATGGGTAATGTATGTGTTATTTGTGTGCAAAATCTGGAAAAGAAATATACAAGTTTCAGTGCAAAAAAGGGTGAATGCTCAGGAACTGAGACTTAGAAAGAATGATGGAAGAGGGGGGAAGACAAAGAGACTTTTGTTCAATAACAGTTAAGTTATGCCTACGTTTCCTCTCGTGCAATGAGGAAGTCAGAACACCATAGTTCGACTCAAAGAGACTGAAAAAATGAATTGACTGTGAACTGCTTGCTTATCTATGCTCAAGTGTATGACTCGTCTGGCTCGAGTGCTAATTGTCTTGAATTAGATGGAAGAAGCAAGTTCTCGTTTGTGAGTGAGTGTGATGAGAAAAGAATCCCGAAGGAGACGATTATTGTTTGTTTTTTGTATTTTAAGTTTTGTTATTGTTTTTGGTGTTTTGCATAAGTTAATGAGCTTAAGTCTAAATCAAAGGCTTGTAAACTCATTATATCCTCCCTAATTAGGAATAATGATAATACTTAAGTATGAGATAAGCATCTCAACTTAATTACCCTGATGATGTAGGATTAAGATCATTAACCTACTTGTGATTAATTAGATGGTTTGGGTTTTTGTTTAGTGTTAAGTAATGAGTTTAATCTCTAATCACAGATTAGTGAACTCATTACACCATCCTAATAGAAGGATAATAGATGAGCACACTTAAGCTGAGGAAGATATCTCAACTTAATCCATGGTTAGGGATTAAATTCATTATATAACAAAGCCTTTATTAAGTGGATTTTAATTAAGGTGGTATTAAGAAATGGATTTTATGATTTGTAAGACAACTTGAGGGGGACTTGTCCATTAAACACTAGGGTTAGTCCTTCTTAACCATAAAGGAAGAATTAGAACCCTGATGTAAGGCCCAAGTTACAAGATAAAGTCTTGATGATTATTAATGTGTTTTGATTAAGAGGTTTAAACAAATTAAAGGTTTAACACTTAGGATTAAAGTTATACACTCCATCCTAAGAGAAGGATGCATGCATAACACTAATTCCAAAGTCCTAAAACTTTAAGAGTTTAGTCTCTGATTATTGAGATGAGAAGAGAGACTCAAGGAGACTCAAAGGTTAAAAAGCTAAAGGGGGACTAATTACAACCCTAATTATTATCATGCTTGGATATCATATGGTTTGTAAGGCTTGAGAAAGATCTTCAAGGAAGCCACTGTAACGCCCCGATTTGATAATTCCCATTTTTTTGGAGTCTTTTATTTTAATTGAGTAATTACTATTTTGTTTGTGAAATTAATATGATGATATGATATGTTGATGAATTAATGTGATATATTGGTGTGATATGTGATTTTTACCGTTTTATGAATTTTCGGGTAAAATTGGATAAGAGGGTATTTTAGACTTTTGTTAATTAGTGATAAGTTAGAATTAGGAAAATTGGTATTTTTGTGAGAGAAATGATATTTGGTTGGAGAAAGTAGAAAATAGAAAAGAAAATATAAGAGAGTGAGAAAGAGTATAAGTTGGTAAGAAAAGGTAGAAAGAAAAAGAGAAGAAAGAAAAAGGAGAGAAGAGAAAAGAAGAGAAAAGAGGAAAAGTTGGAAAACTTCAAGATTGCTCCAAGAAATCGAAATAATCGGGTAAGGGTGATAAGCATTGTTATCTTAATATTGTGTATGATTATGTATGTGTTTGAATGGTTGAGTTTTGGTTTTGATGAAAGTTAGAGAAGATGAATAGTTAGGGTTTTAGTGGAAATGTGAGAAATTGGTAGATTAATCGGTTAGAAATCATTATAAACGAAGTATGATGTTAGGTATATGCTATTGATCATGTTTGTATGAGTTTAGAGGAGTTTTGGAGTGATTAGGATGGACTGTTCGCAGCTGGTATGTTTCTGAAATCGCAGTGGTCGCTCAGCGAGCTACCCCTCGCTCAGCGAAAGTTCCATGGTGATTTTCGCTCATCGAGCTGTTCGTCGCTCAGCGAGCCTGGGAGGATTTTTAGGTTTTTATGTTTTGTTTCGTAACTTGAGTTTCGGGTATTCATTTTTAGTGATCCTTATATCGATTCGAAGTTAAAAACATGTAGAATCTATTGATGCTAAAATATGTAATTTTTAGCCGACTTTTACCCGGCTTTTCCAGTAAAACGTAATTATGTTAATTATGGAATCGTGGGTTTGATTATTGTGTTGTGGCCGTTTGGCAAGTAGATACATTGCTTGAATTAAATGCGAATGTATGTAAATTGTATAGGATGAATGCATGACTATATTGTTAATATGTATGCATTTTCAAGAATGTTGGGTGTCATTTTGCATGTAAGCATAATGTATGCATTCTTGTGTCATGGGATTCTTTGTGAATCGGTTGTAGCATCGTGTGCTCATGTGGAGTGTGAGCGATGACTACAACAAGACCGTGTGCCCATGTGGGTGTGAGCGATCAGGTTGTGTGCCCATGTGGGGTGTGAGCAACCCAGAAACATCGTGTGCCTGTGTGGGGTGTGAGCGATGGGTGATTTATTCACGTTGATTGTGTGCCCGTGTGGGGGTGTGAGCAATCGGATTGTGTGCCCGTGTGGGGTGTGAGCTGTCACTCCCGAAGATTTGCATCCCGGTACAAGTGCGAACGGTCGACGAGAGGAGAAAATGAAATGAAGGTGAAAAGAGTCGCCAGCTAGGCATTTTTATCCCGAAGGAAAGGTAATGCTACATAAACCTAGGAAGAAATGGATAAGACGGTCGCGAACCAGAGAAACTGAGAAAGGGGGTTGGTTACAACCTGGGAAGGTATTAGCACCCAGATTGTCCGCCGTACTCGACGGTATCCACGCTCGAAATATTTGTGTTTAAAGGGGTAGTGTCTGTGCTATCTGTGTGCAAAAGCTGGAAAGGAATGTACAGGGGTCAGTGCAAAAAATATGTGAAGTGAAATGCTCAAAAATGAGGCTTAAAGAATAATTCTGGAAGAGGGGGGAGAGACATAGACTTTTGTTCGATAACAGTTAAGTTATGCCCACGTATCCTCTCATGCAATGAGGAAGTCAGAACATCGTAGTTTGACTCAAAGAGACTGAAAGATAAATTGATTTGTGAACTGCTTGCTTGTCTATGCTCAAGTGTATGACCTGTTTGGCTCAGGTGCTAACTGTCTTGCATTAGACGGAAGAAACAAGTTCTCGTTTGTGAATGAGTGTGATGAGAAAAGAATCCCGGAGGAGACGATTATTGTTTGTTTTTGTGTTTTCAGTTTTTTATTGTTTTTGGTGTTTTGCATAAGCCAATGAGCTTAAGCCTAAACCAAGGGTCAGTAAACTCATGACATCCTCCCTTTAATTAGGGGTAATGAGAATACCTTAAGTATGAAGTAAGCACCTCAAAATTAATTACCATGATGTAGGATTAAGATCATTAACCTACTTGTGATTATTTAGATGTTTTGGAGTTTTTATTTAGTGTTAAGTAATGAGCTTAACCATAATCAAGGATTTAATGGACCCATTACACCATCCTAATAGAAGGATAATAGATGAGAACACTTAAGCTGAAGAAGATACCTCAACTTAATCCATGATTAGGGATTAACCTCATGACAAAACAAAGCCTTTATTAAAGTGGATTTTAGTTAATGGTAAGATTAAGAAATTAATTTTATGGTTTGTAAGACAACTTGAGGGGGACTTGTCCATTAACACTAGGGTTAGTCCTTCTTAACCAATTAAGGAAGAATTAGAACCCTAATGCAAGGCCCAAGTTACAAGTTATTGTCTTAGTTATTATTATGATGGATTGATTAAGAGGTTTAAACACATTTAGGGTTTAACACTTAGGATTAAAATTATACACTCCATCCTAAGAGAAGAATGCAGGCATAATCTTAATCACAAAGCCTTAAAACCTTAAAGGTTTAGTCTCTGATTATGAGATGAGAGAAGAGATACAAAAGAAGACTCAAAGGTAAAGCTAAAGGGGGACTAATCAAACCCTAATTGTTATCATGCTTGGGTGTTCCTATGGTTTATGAGGCTTGCAAGAGATCTTCAAGGATAGCCACCAAGGAAGAAGCAGATGGAAGGAAGAGAAGCAGAAGAAACAAGTTAACTTACTTCACTTAAGAAGATAAGTAACTTGAAGAAAGAAAGTGAGAGAGGGACATGAATGAGCAAGCTCACTCTAAAGAAAAATAAAAATACAGCAATGAATGCATGAGAGAGATGAGAAGGGAATGTTAGAAGTGAAGGCAAATTCACTTCTCAAAGCACTTACCACCTGAAAAGTTAGCATAAAGGAATGAAATGAAACAAATGAAAAGATGTCAACCAGAACCAGAAGCATATTCATGATGCAAATGATGCTAAGAGATGATGTAAATGTATGTCAAGAGTTGTGAATGATCATACGAGGGATGAGAATGCAAATGAAGCATGAAAGAAGCGTGAAAGAAGCATGAAAGCACATGAAAGTACATGAAAGTACATGAAATGAAATGAATGCATAACATGGCAAATGGATGAAGAAATGATCAAGCATGAGTCTAATGTGTCCTATGATGTCTTATATGTCATGTGAATGCATGAAATGTCATGGCAAGTTCTTGAATGAATGCATATGCAAGATGTATGCAAATGAACATGAGAGATTAGGGTTTTAATGCAACATGAGATGCAAAAGTCAAAAACAGAAGCAAATCATAAGATAAAATATTGAAAATGCATTCAAAGGAACCCTAACCCCATATGATATCACACCCTAAAGGAGAAGACCTAATTCTTAACCCTAAAGAAGTTATGAATTTTCTAAGTTATCTAGGGTTTTAAGGTACCTAAAGGGAAAAAATGCAAATCAAATCAAAAATGCAGAAGAAATTTGTGACAAAATTATGCTAGATACTAGATTCTAAATGAAGATCAATGAAAAAAGAATCATTGTCATACCATTCATGGTTAGGCAGAAAAGAATTCTTGAAGTTAGGGTTCAAAAATAGGAATTTTATGAACCCTAAATTCAAGAAAATTGTCAAAGATTGTTCAAAACCAAAAATAAATTTGTATGGATGGTATGACAATGTTTCTAAATGTCCTAAGATGCAATGTGTATTTTTTTTGGGATTTTTAGAAACCTAAATGATATTTTAATTAATTAATTACCATTAATTAATTAAAATAAAAATTTAAATATTTTAAAAATGATTTTTTAATGTAAAAAATAAAAATAAAAATATTTTTGGGTGAAGAAAATTATTTGGATGCAAAATGCAGAAGAAAATATTTTTTGAGATTTTCTAGCTATTTAAAATAAAATGTGCAAAATAAATGAGAAAATATGAAATAAAAATAGAATTAATGAGAAGTAATCTAATCCAGTGGACAGGATTCAAAGCTGGGGATATTGGTTTGACCTGGCGCGTTATCCAATGGCCAGGATTTGAATTCAGTTAAACCTAATTAATTAATAAAACCTAATTAAAAGTTAATGAAGTGATCCACACCATTCAACACGCGTGGGAAGCTCAAATCCTACAACCAATATTCAAAATTTGTCCTAACCCTAATTAAGCCAGCTAATCACTTTTAGGCCACCGGAGAAGAGCTTCGGTCGTCTTCTCCGGCAGCCTATTCCCCTGAAAATCTCAAAACCTCTCCCTAGGTCATTTCTGGAGCTCTAAAGCTCCAGATCAGTTCCTCTCATCCTCCTAAACTCAAATCAATACTCAAATCAAATTTATCATGGCTGAACAACAAGATTCGAAGAGAAACTTAAAAATGGTAGAGCTTTCAGACAATTAGTACATGTTCATTTCTTCACCATTTTCAAAAATACAAAGCACAAAATGATCAGTGAAGCATGCTCTTTCACATTGGAACATAAAAATAGAGTTTTGGAAAAATGTTTTTGGATGGTTACCTGAGCTTGAGAAATGCAGATGAGAGCTTTCAGGACCCTTCCTTTGTGCAAAGAGCTTCCTTTAATCCTCCTGAGAGCAATGGAATGCTTCAGAAGCTTTGAGAGTGGCTGGTTTGTGTTGTAGCAACTCAGCTGGCCAAGAATCGTGTTTTAGGTTAAAGGTGCTTTGAGGTTTGTTTGATGGTTGCTTTGTGTTCAGTGAATGATTTTAAGATCAATGGTGGAATTTGTTTGAAGATTGAGTGGGTATTCAGTGAGTTTCGAAGGAATTTGCAAGTTGGAGTGATTTTGTGTATGTTGAGGATTCTGAGGTTTCACCTTGGCTTCCTATGTGTTATGGCTTGGGTTTGATCCACATAACATGTTGTGATAGGCCAGAGAGTGGGTGGTGGCTGCAGCTGATTGGTATGGGCTTCTTGCCAAAAAGTCAAAAGTTTTGTACTTGAGGTATGGGCAATGGTGCAGCTGGCTTCTTGGCTTGTCCATGCGCAACATGGATCAAGGAGGTCCATGGAAATGGTTTTGAGACAATTCAGCAAGTTGAAACAAAGTTATGTGTCATTTTGCAATTTCATGAAGTTTTGGCCCCTTTAAGATTTCTTCATGGGCAAGGCATGTAATATTGAAATTCCTTGGGCAATTCTGAGTTTTAGACAATGCACAATGTTTATATGATGATTGGAAGTGTGTTTGAAGTCACAAAATGCTTTGGCAAGTGGTTTTGCAAAAAATCCTCTTTGGTGCATTCTTGAAAATTATGTGATTTTTGCCAACTTTGACAAGCCATAACTTGAGTTCCATAATGAATTAGAACTTGTTCTTGTACTTTTTGAAAATGGAATGATCCAATCTACAACTTTCATGACCAACAATTTTTCATTTGAAGCATTTTTTGTTGAGAAAGAGGAGGTTGAAAAACTTTCCCAAAATGGAAAGTTTACATTACAAGTCATTTCCATTTTGTGAACTTCCAAGCACTTCAATGATCAAATAAAGATAATATAACTTCAATTTGATGAAAAATCCACTCTGGTCCCATGGGTGTGGGCCTCAGATGCCTTGATTTTGCTCTGACTTGCTCAAGAAGTTACCCAGTGAACAGATGACTTCCACAATGAATTTCTTCATCAAACTTGGTACACATGATCCTTATAAAATATTGAGACCAAAAGAAACAAGAATGACCAAATAATTTGGAGTTAAGGCCTCTGAAACCAAAACCCTAATTTCAGGTCATCTGTGTAGTGAAACCCTAGCTCTACTTCCATGCTTTGCCAGTTCTTGTGATTCTTTGACTTCCTTGATCTTTGTGAGATATAAAATGATGATTGAACATACATGGACCCTCTTGGAATGATTGAAGACCTTTGGAGTGGCTCAGATGGATGCTGGATTGCTCAGATCACAAACCCTAGATGCAGATGAACTTAAACTATGAAAATGAAACAAAAATGCAATATGAGGTGATATGCTTAAACTAATGCAAATATGAAAGATCACAAGCCATGGTGTGAACTTAGTAAGGGAAAATTTGGGGTGCTTACAGCTGCCCCTATTCAATCATGAGTTAGCTGTGCAGGATGTAAGCGCCTGTTGAATACCAAAGACAGTCCAAAATTTGCACTCACTGGGGAAAAGAAGAAAAGGGATATAAATTGTAAAAGGTAGTAAAGTATGTTTATAAAAATGCGGGTGATGGAGGATGAACATCGAGCAGAGGACGACTGCTGGGAATAAAGCAAAGACAGGGACGGCCGACATGCTGGGGAAATAGAGGGATCGTGATGGGGATGGCCATCGGATAAAGAAACAAGATTCTCTAGGGATTAAAGTAAGGGCAATGATGGGGATGATCATCAGGTTTGTAAAGTAAGGTAAACAACGATGGGGACGACCATCGATTCAAATTGATGAAGGACGATCATCAGGAAAAGGAAAAGGGACGACGACGGGGACGACCATCGGGTTAAGGAATAAATGAAATACTGATGAGGGACAATCATTAAAGGTGGAGGAAAATCACCTAGCAGGGGACGACTGCTCTTTACCACGACATAGGACAAACGTCGGATAGAAAAAGTCGACGATGGGGACGGCCATCGGATAAGCATGATGAAGGACGATCATCAAGAGGTGAAGGACGATCACCTAGCAGGGTACGGCTGCTCTCGGGGTTTATCATGACATAGGACGAATGTCAGATAACAAGATCAACGATGGGGACGGCCATCTGATAAAATGATGAAGGACGATCATCAAAAAGGTGAAGGACGATCACCTAGCAGGGGACGACTGCTAAATATCATGACATAGGACGAATGTCGGATAGAAAAGGGGTTCCAATTATGGAGACTCCGCTGAGGAAAGGATGAGGGACGGTCATCCAAAGGTGAAGGATGATCACCTGGCAGGGTATGGCTGCCGAAATGTACCACGACATAGGACGAATGTCAGATAGGAGACAAGTTATTTTACTGGCGATCTACTGGGGAGAGGTAAACAAGGACGAGTGCTTATGGTTTCCAAAATAAAAGGGTATAAGTGTTTTGACACTGTGTATAGATTAAATATGCGGACGAGTATCCTTAAGACTACGATACGGACGAGTATCGATAGAAACAAACGCTGACGCACGTTCAGAGATGATGGTACGGACGAGTACCAATTGGTTAATCAAAGAACACGGATGAGTGTCGACTCTGAGGGGAAATAAGTGTATATACAAGATACGGACGAGTATCTGTATGAGTAAAAAACAAGAATTGTGAAGTATGAGCAAGACACGGACGAGTGTTCAACTTGCTGGGGGGAAGTGACACGGACGAATGTCAAAAGAGAAAGTGTATAAGTTATGAACAAAATGCAAAAAGGTAATCTGGAAACCTGTGGGGATAGGATGACACAGACGGGTGTCGAAAGAGTGTATTATGAACATGTATTCGTGAGTGCAAAGGGGACGCTTTGGCTTTCTATTGGGGAAATATGAGATGACACGGAAGAGTGCCAAGAAGGACAAGTATCTACTGGTAGAAAGTGTTCTGGCGACTTTACTGGGGAATGATGACACATACGAGTGTCAAAAGGAACATGTATTTGTATTTGAGGGACGCTTTGGCTTTTATGTGCAAGGGATGTATCTTGTATATTGCTGATAAGGTATTGTTGGTATTTACAGGTGACTGGTTCGAACCTGACTTGTGATCATGCAATATGTTTGATTTTTGCCGTAATGCTCCGTATTAGACGGAATACTACGCTTTTTCGGTGATTTATGATGCGAATGCTATGATTATGAAAAAGAGAAACCGATTCGGGATTCGTATCCCGCTACTGTGAAGATCTCTGGCTGATCTGCTTGGAGGAGATGTGCTGGGGAAGTGATGCTTTGGCAACTTTACTGGGGAAAAACATTCTAGATACTGTTAGGGGAGGAAGTATGTTTGGCATGCCTCATGCCGCGTATTGAATACCTGCAATCCTGTAAAGACAAAGAAACGCACAAGTGTCTCGAGGCATCCCTTATCGGATTCCATCATAGGAGTTAGATATTCCTGGAAGTAAATACATTTCCTGCAAGCATGTAATTAGAATGGCACATCTGTTTTATGCAAATATTATATCATGGATATTGGACATTTTTGCAAACGAAACAGAAATGTACAAGACGAAGTGTGACTGAAAACTCTAATTTTATTAATCTGGGTGCCCTGAATTGGCAAATACAGTCAAAGAAATAGATCCCCTGAAATGAGGAGATTGTTACAAATTGAGAAAAGTAAGGGTGCTGGCAATGTTGACGACGCCTCAGTGAGCTTCCCTTTGCTTTGACCCGTATGACCTTGACGTTCTTCTTATATTGCTTTCTGACGAAGGTTGATTCTGACCAATGCTTTATCCTTTCGAAGCTTGCCATGTTGTAGGTGATACAGACGAATTCAGAATGCAGTTGTTCGCTTATTCCCTTATTTTGCGTGGATCGCCCTTTCGGGTTTTCAAACCACTGGGATACCCATTTTTTCCTGAGCTGTTCAATGCGTCTTTTCAACTCAGCGGGTGTACATTTTTTTGATTTTTCCCTTATTTTTGCCCGAGTCTTTTATTCTGTTTTTGACTCGCCGGGATGCCCTATTTTTCCTGGACTTACATTCTGTATTTATGTCCATCGGGTCCTTTTTTATGCGAAGTATTTTTTTACTGCATCTGAATTCCCAGGGGATAAGAAATCTTCACCATCCATAGTAGTGAGCATCAGTGCTCCACCATAGAAAACTTTCTTTACTATGAACGAACCATCGTAATTCGGAGTCCACTTACCCCTGTGGTCTGTATGAGGAGGAAGGAGTCTTTTCAACACAAGATCTCCTACTTGATATTCCCGAAGCCTGACTTTCTGATCGAAGGCTATCTTCATTCTTTTCTGATATAACTGCCCATGACAGATTGCAACTAATCTCTTTTCTTCGATCAGATTCAGTTGATTGTACCGAGAACGGACCCACTCTGCTTCGTTCAGCTTGACGTCCATCAATACCCATAAAGAGGGTAATTCAACTTCAACAGGTAGGAATGCTTCATACCATACTCAAGCTGATACGGCGTTGCCCCATTGGATGTTCTGATCGAGGTTAGATACCCATGCAAAGCAAACGGTAGCATTTAATTCCAGTCTTTGTATGTAACCACCATCTTCTGCACAATCTTCTTGATATTCTTGTTAGTTTCCTCTACAGCGCCATTCATCTTTGGCCTGTAAGGAGAAGAGTTGTGGTGTTAGATTTTGAAGTCCCGGCACAGTTCTGCCATCATTTTGTTATTCAAGTTGGAACCATTATCAGTAATGATTCGCTCGGGTACTCTGTATTGACAGATGAAAGAAGACAGCTAAAAATCTGGCTACCACTTGTCTGGTGACATTTGCGTATGAAGCTGCTTCAACCCATTTGGTGAAGTAATCAATGGCTACCAGGATGAATCTGTGACCATTTGAAGCAGTTGGTTTGATCTTTCCAATCATGTCAATGCCCCACATGGCAAAGGGCCAAGGTGAAGACATCACGTTCAGAGGATCTGGAGGCACATGTACTTTGTCCGCATAAATCTGGCATTTATGGAACTTTTTGGCATAAGTACAACAGTCTGCATCCATTGTGATCCAGTAGTAACCTGATCTTAACAACGTTTTAGCCATTGCATGTCCTCCAGCATGGGTACCGAAAGATCCTTCATGCACCTCGTGCATCAGCGAGTCTGCTTCTTTCTTGTCAACACATCTGAGAAGTACCATGTCAAAGTTTCGCTTGTACAAGGAACCATCAGTATTCAGGAAGAAACTACCAGCCAGTCTTCTTAATGTCTTCTTATCATTGGATGATGCCCCAGGTGGGTATGCTTGATCCTCTAAGAAGCATTTGATGTCATGGAACCAAGGCTTGTCATCTTTATCAATGTCCACGGAGAATACGTACGCCGGTCTGTCAAGTCTGGATACTGAAATCTGAGGCACAAAGTTGGCAGTCTGAACCTTGATCATGGAGGAAATGGTAGCCAAAGCATCTACGAACTGATTTTTGTCTCGAGGGATGTACTCAAGTTTGACTGTTGTGAAGAAAGTCAGTAATCTCCTTGTATAGTCACGGTATGGAATCAGATGCTCTTGGTGAGTGTACCATTTACCGTTGGTCTGATTGATTACCAAAGCTGAATCTCCGAATACAGTTAAAGTCTTGATCCTGAGGTCAATGGCTTCCTCAAGACCCATGATACAGGCTTCGTATTCTGCTTCGTTGTTAGTGCATGCAAAGGTGAGTTTTTCCGAGAAAGGCATATGAACTCCTTTAGGTGTAATGAGCACTGCACCAACTCCTCGACCATTCATGTTGACAGCCCCATCAAACATAATTGTCCACTCTTCTTCTGGGTTAGGCCCTTCAGTGTGAACAGGCTCTTCATGATCTTTTGCTTTCAGGAACATGATGTCTTCATCAGGGAAGTCAAATCTCATTGGTTGGTAATCATCAATGGGTTGCTCAGCTAGATAGTCAGACAGTACACTGCCTTTGATGGCTTTTTGAGATGTGTACTGAATGTCATATTCTTTTAGAATCATTTGCCATGTTGCAACCCTTCTGGTAAGTGCTGGCTTCTCAAATATGTAGTTGACGGGGTCCATTTTTGAGATCAATAAAGTAGTGTGGGTCAACATATACTGTCTCAGTCGGCGAGCAGCCCACGCTAAAGCACATCAAGTTTTCTCGAGCAGTGAATAACGTTGTTCACAGCTGGTAAATTTTTTGCTTAGGTAGTATATTGCATACTATTTTCGACCAGACTTGTCATGTTGGCCCAACACACACCCCATTGATCCTTCTAATACTGTCAGGTACATTATTAGAGGTCTTCCTTCAACTGGAGGCATAAGGATTGGAGGTTCTTGTAAGTACTCCTTGATTTTGTCAAAAGCCTTCTGGAAATCTTCATTCCACCCGACTGTTTGTTCCTTTCTTAACAATTTGAACAGGGGTTCACAGGTTGCTGTAAGATGAGATATGAACCTTGAAATGTAGTTAAATCTACCCAAGAACCCCCGAACTTCCTTTTCAGTCCTAGGTGCAAGCATCTCTTGAATGGCTTTGACTTTGTAGGGATCAACTTCAATTCCCTTTTCACTTACAATGAACCCCAACAGTTTACCGGAACGTACCCCGAATGTGCATTTGTTGGGGTTTAGCTTCAACTGATACTTTCTCAGACGATTGAACAACTTCAGCAAATTTTCCAAATGGTCTTCTTCAGTGAGGGACTTGGCAATCATATCATCCATGTAGCATTCAATTTCTTTGTGGATCATGTCGTGGAATAATGTTACCATAGCCCGTTGATAAGTAGCACCAGCATTCTTCAATCCAAATGGCATTATCTTATAGCAGAATGTGCCCCAAGGTGTAATGAAGGTAGTCTTCTCCATGTCTTCGGGTGACATCCTTATCTGATTATACCCGGAAAATCCGTCCATGAAGGAAAACACCGAGAACTGAGTCGTGTTTTTGACCAATACATTAATGTGAGGTAATGGGAAGTCATCTTTTGGGCTAGCTCTATTCAGATCCCGATAATCCACACACATCCTTACTTTGCCATCCTTCTTCATGGCCATATCTAGACGAGTACGGCGTAGCTTCTGCTTCACTGGAGGACAATCTTCTTTCAAAGGAAGCTTGTGCATAACAATGTCGGTATCCAGACCTGGCATGTCTTGATAGGACCAAGCAAAGAAATCAACGTACTCTCGCAGCATGTCAATAAGTTGTTCCTTCACTGAATCTTGCAGACGGGCCCTGATCTTCACTTCTTTCAAGTCTTCTTTGGTACCAAGATTAATTGTTTCAACCTCCTCCTGATGAGGGGTGATTGCCTTCTCCTTTTGCCTTAATAACCTGGCTAGCTCTTCAGGTAACTCATAGTCTTCTTCAACCCCTTCATCAGCTTGATTAATCGGATTGTCGAAGTCATACAAGGTCATAGCAATGTTGTTGTCGGTGCAATCTGGAGGATGACCTCTGCAAGGGTTGAGATTGGTTCATTTTAGTGATCAGTTTTATCTTGTTTAGAAAAAGTGAAAATGAAGTTGTTATTTTGAAAACACTGCCATTTTATTGTTTTGTACAAAAGTGAAAAAAATGAAAAGACAGTGAGCAAAAAAGAGACTCGTTTGCAAAAGATGTCCTGATATTCATTAATTAATCATTTGCACAAAATACAAGATGACCCTATTACAAAATGAGTCCTGACACCTTGAGCAAGATGCAGGACTTGATGCATGCTAAAAGACAGGAAATAATAATTACTCTCCAGGAGTAACTCTTATAATTTCCTGGGAAGACCAGTTAGAAACTTGGTTCCCCGGGATCTTTGGACGTATCCAGTTCTCCAGGTTACGGTCGCTTTCCTTCTTGTCTTCCAGATTGTTCACATCATCTGGGGTAAGCATTCCCCCACTGACAAATTTGGGCTCCTTGGCAGCCTCTGTTTGATCTTGTCGGATTGGTCTGTAACCCAACCCGAATCTGTCTTCTTTCTTCTCCACCGGCAACAGTTTTCCCCAGCCTCTGGCGTTCCCCTCTTCAACAACCTTCCGGGCTTGCTGATATGAAGTGATGGAAGTTCCAGACACAACAGTTGCTTCATTGACGTTAAGGGCCTCAAACTACTGACTCATAGTCTCGTGGATCTCCCCATCCATCTCTATGTACTTGTAAGTAGCCAGCTGGCTAACGAAAATGTCTTCCTCCCCGCAGATTGTGATGATCTGGCCTTCCCACTCATATTTTAATTTCTGGTGAAGGGTAGATGTAATAACGCCATCGGCGTGAATCCAGGGTCTGCCCAATAAATAGTTGTAGGCCGGCTGAATGTCCATCACGAAGAAAGTAGTTTTAAAGACTTGTGGGCCAATCACCACAGGTAATTCAATCTTTCCAAGCACTGATCTTTTAGAGCCATCAAACGCTCTCACCACCAACTTACTTGGATGCAATGCCAAACCATCATATTCCAGCTTCACCAAGGCTTTCTTTGGGAGGAAATTGAGCGAGGACCCAGTGTCTACCAGCACATGAGAAAGAACAACACCTTTGCACTCTAAGGTGATGTGTAAAGCCTTATTATGATTGCGTCCTTCCGTCGTTAAATTAGCATCTATGAAGCCCAGTTGATGACTGGTGTTAACATTTGCAACCACTGTTTCCAGCTGATTAACCTTAATTTCTTCCGGCACGTAGGCTGCGTGCAGGACCCTCAAAAGTGCATTCCTATGGGCTTCGAAACACATTAATAATGACGATATAGAGATTTTGGAGGGCGTCTGATGAAGCTGGTCCACCACTTTGTAATCACTCTTTTTGATTATTCTCATAAACTCGTCCACCTCTTGGTCAAAAGACGTCTTCGGAGTTTCTTTAACAATTGGCTCTTCAAGTACCACACTCTTCCCTTTTGCTTTAGCAACAGCCTCTGCTTCAGCATTGGGTCTCGGTATTTGTGAGGCAAAAAGGCGTCCGCTTCTGGTGAAGCCTCCGCCTCCCCCAACATTGTCGAATTGTGGTGAAGAGGTTGATGAATCTAGAGTAATCTTCTTTCCGTCGCAGTAGAGATCAGAGCCGTAGTGCTAAGGTATGGAATTACTGCTTTCATAAGGAACGGGTCCAGGCACCGTAATGGTGACCGGACTAATTGCTGCAGTGGAAGGAACTGTGATGGTATGCGGGTCGTAATAGATTGTGACTGGAGATCTGACAGTAGGTGTTGCAGTTTGTTGTTGAAAATTGTTGTTGGGATGAACAGTTTCCGGGTCATAATAGATTGTGACCGTTGAGACATCTTCGTTAGCGTTTGTTGGTGTTGTAGGCGATTCTGTTGATAAGATGGGTGTTGACATTGTAGAAGTAAGCGCAGTTGAACTTTGGTTTGTTGAAATAATGGATGGAGTGATTGCTGGAATTGTGGATGAATCAGTGGGAACAATAGTTGTTGCAGTTGTAGGAGGATCTGGTGTTGCTGAAGAAAGAGTTGTTGATGTTGTAGGAGGATCTATTATTGCTGAAGAAAGAGTTGTTGATGTTGTAGGAGGATCTATTGTTGTTGAAGAAAGAGTTGTTGATGTTGTAGACGCCGTTGTAGTAATTTACAAAATTCCATCTCTGATAAGGCCATCTATGCCAAGCCTTAGCCTCTCACAACCATTAATAGCAGTCTTGCAAGATTCGCAGCAGGCCTCATAGCCTGGGAACACTTGGCATCTTAAGAGTTGAGATTTGACTTCTGCCAGCGACGTTCGAATATGTGCAACACTATCAATCAGTGCAGATGGTTGGTCCTCCTCTATGGCATTAATCATGGGCCCACCATGATTAGGCATAGGATTTCTGGTAACATTTGGAGGAGGTGCAAAATTGAGAGCTTTGGAGTCGACCAGATCCTGAACCTTCATTTGCAATGCTCTACACTTTTCAGTATTGTGACCAGGTGCATTGGAATGAAAGGCACACCTAGCATTGGCATCATAATTCTTCGGGAGGTTGAGTGGATTTGGTGGAGCCAACTTCCTTAACTCAACCAGGTTGAGCTTCAGGAGTTGTGGCAGTAGGGTGGCATATGGCATAGGGATGGGGTCAATCACCCTATTTGCTTGAGATGGCCTCTGTTGAAAGGGGCGCTGCTGTTGGTTGTTGTTGTTATTGTTGTACGATCTTTGTTGTGGAATGTGCGGTTGTTGCTGATAATATTGTTGTTGTTGTTGCTGTTGTTGAGGAAAAAACGGCTGTTGTGGAGCTGGAGCTGGGATAGTAACGGCTGCTACTGATCTGTGAGAGTATTGGGGTCTGCCCCTGCCTGTATGAATAGCATTTGTTTCACCTGTCCTTCGGGGTCCTGGAAAAGGTTTTCTTGTATTGTTGGAGGAACTTGCACCATTGTCAGAGATTTTGCCCATCTTCAGAAGACTCTCAATTCTCTCACCAGCTATGACTACATCAGCAAAGCTAGTAGAGGAGAATGCAGCAAGTATGTCAATATAAGTTCCCTGCAAGGTATTCATAAACATGTCTGCCATTTCCCATTCAGACATGGGTGGCTGGACAGCAGCAGCAAGCTGTCTCCACCTCTGAGGATAATCCCGAAAGCTTTCCCTTGAAGACTGAGACATGCCCATTAGAAGGGTTCTATTGGGAGCCATGTCTAGATTGTACTGGTATTGACGGATGAAGGCTTCGGCCAAGTCTTTCCAACATCTTATAGTGGCCCTGGTCATGTGGGAATATCATTCTCTTGATGCTCCAGTCAGGTTGTCCTCAAAATAGAACATCCATAACTTTTCGTCCATGGTATAAGCTTTGAGTCTCCCCAAGAAATACTGCAGATGAGTACGCGGGAAGGAGGTACCATTATACTTTTCAAAGCACGGGGGTTTGAACTTGTGAGGAATTCTCACCCCATCTACCAGCCCCATGTCCATCACATCAAAGCCTAGGGAATTCTGGGATTCCAAAGACCTCCAGTTCTCAGCAATCTCATCCAGCCTACAGTCAAAAACTTCATCCCCAGCCCCAATAACTGTGAACTGCTCCTATTGAGGATCTTCTTGCAAGATCCTGCCTCCAGCAGTGGCACCTTGGGTATTCCTTATGACATTCCCTCTGGGTTTAGATGAGGCCCAAACTCCGGTGGATCAATGCGAGGCTGCCCGCGATCATTGTTACTGGTTCCTCCTGTACCAGGATGGTGTTCATCAGGAATTTGCCTTTCCACCAATTCCCTCAGCCTTTCCTGGCTCTAAGCTAGGCCAGTCATCACAACCATAAACTGGGTCATTTGGTTCCTCATTTCAACCCTTTCATTTGCCATTTGGTTCCTTACTTCATTCAGGTCCTGCTGTACTTGATCCATCTGAATGCCCGAAAGGTTGCTTCGCGTTGGGTACCGGTGTATTCTGTTGACAGGGAACACTCGTCTGCGAGCAATGTTTCCTGAAACCACAACAAAGTGAGAAAAAAATAACAAAGCAAAAACCTACAAAACAAAGAAAATGTTAGTATGCAATGCAATATGCTTATTTGTATTCCAAGGGTATCCGGTTTGGTTCTTTGGTTTTGACCTTTCCAGACCTCGAGGAAATGCTGATGATGTTGATAGATAAAGCCTACCATAAATAATACAAACTGATATATTACAAATGATGAAAATACATAGTTTGATTACAATACATGCCCATGGTGGGTCAAAATACAACAATCAAAAGAAAAAGTACATCAAAAGAAAAGAGATTCAAGCAAAAGGATCAGACATCCAAGCCAAAGTCATCCTCCCTGACTTCCTTCAGGAGGGCCTCAGTCACTGGACCCGTTGGGTGCTCTGTAATAGTCCTGATGAGGAGATTCCTGGTAGCAATGGCATTGGTCAGTTTCTTATGCTTGTCCTGATCCTTTGACCTCTTCAACCCCGCCCGGAGTTTCAATTCAGATATTTCCTTCTGAGATGCCAACAAAGCTTCCTGCTGCTTCTTCTCACTAGCCTCTAACTTCTCTATCTTAGCCTGGGTTCTCTGGTCTTCTTGTGCACGGGCTTCAGTGATCCTGATCCACCTATCCTGGCTTTCCTCAAGATAATGCTCTGCCCTAGCCTTCTGAATCTTTGCCTCCTTGCAGGCATTCTTCAGTACCAACTCCCCTACTATTGCCTTCCTGATATAGTCATTTGTTTTATCAATCTTGGCCAAATGCTCAATCTTGAGTCTTTCCAATCTCTCAATGTCCAGAAGACTGTCATTTCTCTCCCAGAGAGTCTTCTTCAGGGCCTCAGCTAGCTGATTATTCCTCTCTTTCAGCCTTTCAAACTCTTCCAGGCTGACAGTTGCTGCAGGCTGGACTGTAGAAGGTCCAGGTGTATCTTCCAGAGTGAAAAGCATCTTGGTGATCTGAGCTCTGGTACGGGACCAATCAGAATACTGTGCAGAAGCAATGTTGTTGCACTTTCCAAGGATGGTTGTCCCTTTGGTCTGGATGTTGTCCCAAGCCCAGGCAGCTTTCCTGACAACAGCAGAGTTGGGTAGGATCTCACAGTAAAGAGTTTCAGCCAAATCTTGTCCTCTGGGAGGATGAACCAAATCATATCCCAATTGTCTCTTAAACAGTAAAGGGTTGTAGTTGATGCAACCCTTCACTCCTATCAAAGGCACATTAGGATACTGCCCACAGCTAGTGATAATGTCCTTGCCTTTGGTGCTCTGAGTGCACCATCTGATGTCATCTGATGTCAAGGAAATGAACCTCTTAGCCCAATTCTTCTGCTGATGGGGGTTCAAGAAGGTATCTGATTTAGGCAAGTGTCTGAGCAGCCAAGAGTAATACAGAGGAGCACATCATCTGACCAGCTTCCCTTTTTGCTTTTCATTCCTCTGATGTACTGAGTAGTAGAAGTCTCCCAGCAAGGTAGGAACAGGGTTCCTCAACAAGAACAGGTGGATGACATTCTTACTCACAAACTTCGGCTCATCTGCAAACAAAATAACCCCATATATGCTGAGGGCTAAGAGTGCACAGACATCCTTCCATTCTCTTACTGCAACCTTCAGGATGGCCTGGGAAATCAAGAAGTCTAGGTGGAGGCCTAAGACTCCATCTTTGGTTGTCATGTTCTGCTCAATGAGGGCAGGCTCCAAATGTAATTCCCTGGCTATGTCTTCATTTCTGGGAGCTTTCATCTCTGGGTTGAAGGGGATCCCTCTTCTGATAGGCACTCCAATCAACAAGGAAAACTCTTCCAACAGAGGCCCCAACTGGAAATCAGTAAATGTGAAGCACCTGAGTGGAGGATCATAAAACTGCAAGCATGTGTGGATCACGCTCCTCTGAGATGCATCAAGATCCATGACCATGTCCAAAATTCCCCCATAGTGCTCGCTAAACAATGGGATATGGTCAGGTGTAATGAGGGACTGGACCTGCCTGATGCCAGACAAGGTAGGCTCAAAGAAGTGGTAAGAGATGTTGCTCTTTCTTGAAGTGTCCATGAGTGCTGGTGAAGAAGCTGAGAACAACTGCTGAAGAAGATCACTAACTGAGATGCTAGAGGTGAGTCTCTGACAGACTGATGAAGGAGCTAGAGGTGAGTCTCTGACAGACTGATGAAGATTGCTGGAGAAGAAAACTGAAGCAGTCTGAGTAACAAAAGGGGTCAAAACCAAACCAAATATGAAGATGGATACCCTGTAAAACAAATAAGCAAATGTTAAATGATGCAAAAATGATGTATGAAAATGATATGAAAAGGGTTTGTGATCAAAAGCTGGATCTGATTATCTTCCTTGGTAAAAGTCCATGTATGTTCAAAGGTTCGGATGGAGGCTCAGAAATCCAGTAACCGGGTGGGGGACTCAAATAAAGAGTCACAAGTCCGGGGTAATCACAAGAACTGTCCAAAGTGGTGTATTCTTAAACAAAACAGTAACAGGGTATAATGTGGCCAAGGGTTCCTGTAAAACTTGTAAACAACCCAACCCCCTCACATGTAAAGTTCTAGAACAAGGATCCTCAGACTTGGATCAGTTATGAGAAGTGTAAACACTTATAACCCGGAGGCACACTGTTTATAATAACCATAAAAGATCCTTCTCTAATTCACCCCAGATTCTGAAGGTCAATATAAAGGTCATCCAGACTTAGCAAGCAGCCCAGATAGCCCTAGCACTACAGGAAATCTATAGCACAGAGTTCTCAAGAAGAAACCCACATTTGAACCGTGTTTCATATTCCCGCACCAGACCGAAATGGAATGGGAAAGAATATGAAGCCACTCTAGCCTAGGTGTCACTCAGGTCCCAGGTATAGGACCTTAATCACTCAATGAAACTCCACCCACCAAAACAGAAGCAGATCCAGCAATGATAATGACAGTATGAATATGCACAAAACAGTAAAGAAAAGCAATAAATAAAGTTGTACATAAAGCAATAAATAAAGCAAGTAAACAAGCACAAGTAGCACGTAACACCCCCGTAAACACAAATCAAACAAGCGCTAGGAGGAACCCTCAAAAAGAACAAGAAGCCCTAGTTGCAATATAAGGGTCCCCAGCAGAGTCGCCAAGCTGTCGCTCCCGAAGATTTGCATCCCGGTACAAGTGCGAACGGTCGGCGAGAGGAGAAAATGAAATGAAGGTGAAAAGAGTCGCCAGCTAGGCATTTTTATCCCAAAGGAAAGGTAATGCTGCATAAACGTAGGAAGAAATGGATAAGACGGTCGCGAACCAGAGAAACTGAGAAAGGGGGTTGGTTACAACCTGGGAAGGTATTAGCACTCAGATTGTTCGCCGTACTCGACGGGATACACGCTCGAAATATTTGTGTTTAAAGGGGTAGTGTTTGTGCTATCTGTGTGCAAAAGCTGGAAAGGAATGTACAGGTGTCAGTGCAAAAAAGATGTGAAGTGAAATGCTCAGGAATGAGGCTTAAAGAATAATGCTGGAAGAGGGGGAGAGACAAAGACTTTTGTTCGATAACAGTTAAGTTATGCCTACGTGTCCTCTCGTGCAATGAAGAAGTCAGAACACCGTAGTTTGACTCAAAGAGACTGAAAGATAAATTGATTTGTGAACTAATTGCTTGTCTATGCTCAAGTGTATGACCTGTCTGGCTCAGGTGCTAACTGTCTTGCATTAGACGGAAGAAACAAGTTCTCGTTTGTGAATGAGTGTGATGAGAAAAGAATCCCGGAGGAGACGATTATTGTTTGTTTTTGATGTTTTCAATCTTTTATTGCTTTTTGTGTTTGTCATAAGTCAATGAGCCTAAGCCTAAACCAAGGGTTAGTAAACTCATCACATCCTCCCTTTGATTAGGGTTAATGAGAATACCTTAAGTATGAAGTAAGCACCTCAAACTTAATTACCATGATGTAGGATTAAGATAATTAACCTACTTGTGATTATTTAGATGTTTTTGGAGTTTTTATTTAGTGTTAAGTAATGAGCTTAAGCCATAATCAAGGATTTAATGGACCCATTACACCATCCTAATAGAAGGATAATAGATGAGAACACTTAAGCTGAAGAAGATACCTCATCTTAATCCATGATTAGGGATTAACCTCATGACAAAACAAAGACTTTATTAAAGTGGATTTTAGTTAATGGTAAGATTAAGAAATTAATTTTATGGTTTGTAAGATAACTTGAGGGGGACTTGTCCATTAACACTAGGGTTAGTCCTTCTTAACCAATTAAAGAAGAATTAGAACCCTAATGCAAGGCCCAAGTTACAAGTTATTGTCTTAGTGATTATTATGATGGATTGATTAAGAGGTTTAAACATATTAAGGGTTTAACACTTTGGATTAAAATTATACACTCCATCCTAAGAGAAGATAGCAGGCATAATCTTAATCACAAAGCATTAAAACCTTAAAGGTTTATTCTCTGATTATGAGATGAGAGAAGTGACACAAAAGAAGACTCAAAGGTAAAACTAAAGGGGGACTAATCAAACCCTAATTATTATCATGCTTGGGTGTTCCTATGGTTTATAAGGCTTGCAAGAGATCTTCAAGGATAGCCACCAAGGAAGAAGTAGATGGAAGGAAGAGAAGCATAAGAAACAAGTTAACTTACTTCACTTAAGAAGATAAGTTACTTGAAGAAAGAAAGTGAGAGAGGGACATGAATGAGCAAGCTCACTCTAAAGAAAAAGCAAAATGCATCAATGAATGCATGAGAGAGATGAGAAGGGAATGTGAGAAGTGAAGGCAAATTCACTTCTCAAAGTACTTACCACCTGAAAAGTTAGCATAAAGGAATGAAATGAAACAAATGCAAAGAGGAAAACCAGAACCAGAAGCATATTCATGATGCAAATGATGCTAAGAGATGATTTAAATGTATGTCAAGAGTTGTGAATGATCATACAAGGGATGAGAATGCAAATGAAGCATGAAAGAAGCATGAAAGCACATGAAAGTACATGAAATGAAATGAATGCATAACATGGCAAATGGATGAAGAAATGATCAAGCATGAGTCTAATGTGTCCTATTATGTCTTAGATGTCATGGGAATGCATGAAATGTCATGACAAGTTCTTGAATGAATGCATATGCATGATGTATGCAAATGAACATGAGAGATTAGGGTTTTAATGCAACATGAGATGCAAAAGTCAAAAAAAGAAGCAAATCATAAGATAAAAAATTGAAAATGCATTCAAAGGAACCCTAACCCCATATGATATCACACCCCAAAGGAGAAGACCTAACTCTTAACCCTAAAGAAGTTATGAATTTTCGAAGTTATCTAGGGTTTTAAGGTACCTAAAGGGAAAAAATGCAAATCAAATCAAAAATGCAGAAGAAATTTGTGACAAAATTATGCTAGATACTACATGCTAAATTAAGATCAATGCAAAAAGAATCATTGTCATACCATTCATGGTTAGGCAGAAAAGAATTCTTGAAGTTAGGGTTCAAAAATAGGAATTTTATGAACCCTAAATTCAAGAAAATTGTCAAAGATTGTTCAAAACCAAAAATAAATTTGTATGGATGGTATGACAATGTTTCTAAATGTCCTAAGATGCAATGTGAATTTTGTTTGGGATTTTTAGAAACCTAAATGATATTTTGATTAATTAACTTCCATTAATTAATTAAAATAAACATTTAAATATTTTTAAAATGATTTCTTAATGTAAAAAATAAAAATAAAAATATTTATGGGTGAAGAAAATTATTTGGATGCAAAATGCAGAAGAAAATATTTTTTGAGATTTTCTAGCTATTTAAAATAAAATGTGGAAAATAAATGAGAAAATATGAAAAAAAAAATAGAATTAATGAGAAGTAATCTAATCTAGTGGACGGGATTGAAAGCTGGGGATATTGGTTTGACCTAGCGCGTTATCCAACGGCCAGGATTTGAATTCAGTTAAACCTAATTAATTAATAAATTAAACCTAATTAAAAGTTAATGAAGTGATCCACACCATTCAACACGTGCGGGAAGCTCAAATCCTACGGCCAATATTCAAAATTTTCCCTAACCCTAATTAAGCCAGCTGATCACTTTCAGGCCACCGGAGAAGAGCTCCGGTCGTCTTCTCCGGCAGCCTCTTCCCCTGAAATTCTCAAAACCTCTCCCTAGGTCATTTCTGGAGCTCTAAAGCTCCATATCAGTTCCTCTCATCCTCCTAAACCCAAATCCATACTCAAATCAAATTTATCATGGCGGAACAACAAGATTCGAAGAGAAACTTAAATATGGTAGAACTTTCAGACAATCAGTACATGTTCATTTCTTCACCATTTTCAAAAATACAAAGCACATAATGATTAGTGAATCATTATCTTTCACATTGGAACATAAAAATAGAGTTCTGGAAAAATGTTTTTGGATGGTTACCTGAGCTTGAGAAATGCAGATGAGAGCTTTCAGAGACCCCTCCTTTGTGCAAAGAGCTTCCTTTAATCCTCCTGAGACCAATGGAATGCTTCAGAAGCTTTGAGAGTGGCTGGTTTGTGTTGTAGCAACTCAGCTGGCCAAGAATCGTGTTTTAGGTTAAAGGTGCTTTGAGGTATGTTTGATGGTTGCTTTGTGTTCAGTGAATGATTTTGAGATTAATGGTGGAATTTGTTTGAAGATTTAGTGGGTATTCAGTAAGTTTCGAAGGAATTTGCAAGTTGGAGTGATTTTGTGTATGTTGAGGATTCTGATGTTTCAGCTTGGCTTCCTGTGTGTTATGGCTTGGGTTTGATCCACATAACATGTTGTGATAGGCCAGAGAGTGGGTGGTGGCTGTAGCTGATTGGTATGGGGTTCTTGCCAAAAAGTCAAAAGTTTTGTACTTGAGGCATGAGCAATGGTGCAGCTAGCTTCTTGGCTTGTCCATGCGCAACATGGATCAAGGAGGTCCATGGAAAAGGTTTTGAGACAATTCAGCAAGTTGAAACAAAGTTATGTGTCATTTTGCAATTTCATGAAGTTTTGGCCCCTTTGAGATTTCTTCATGGGCAAGGCATGTAATCTTGAAATTCCTTGGGCAATTCTGAGTTTTAGACAATGCACAATGTTTTTATGATGATTGGAAGTGTGTTTGAAGTCACAAAATGCTTTGGCAAGTGGTTTTGCAAAAAATCCTCTATGGTGCATTCTTGAAAATTATGTGATTTTTGCCAACTTTGACAAGCCGTAACTTGAGTTCCATAATGAATTAGAACTTGTTCTTGTACTTTTTGAAAATGGAATGATCCAATCTACAACTTTCATGACCAACAATTTTTCATTTGAAGCATTTTTGGTTGAGAAAGAGGAGGTTGAAAAACTTTCCCAAAATGGAAAGTTTATATTACAAGTCATTTCCATTTTTGGCAACTTTTGGTTTAGCTCACTTTTCTTATATTTTGTGAACTTCCAAGCACTTCAATGATCAAATAAAGATCATATAACTTCAATTTGATGAAAAATCCACTTTGGTCCCATGGGTGGGGGCCTCAGATGCCCTGATTTTGCTCTGACTTGCTCAAGAAGTTACCCAATGAACAGATGACTTCCACAATGAATTTCTTCATCAAACTTGGTACACATGACCCTTATAACATATTGAGACCAAAAGAAACAATAATGACCAAAAAAATTGGAGTTAAGGCCTCTGAAACCAAAACCCTAATTTCAGGTCATCTGTGCAGTGAAACCCTAGTTCTGCTTCCATGCTTTGCCAGTTCTTATGATTCTTGGACTTCCTTGATCTTTGAGAGATATAAAATGATGATTGAACATACATGGACCCTCTTGGAAGGATTTAAGACCTTTGGAGTGGCTCAGATGGATCCTGGATTGCTCAGATCACAAACCCTAGATGCAGATGAACTTAAACTATTCAGATGAAACAAAAATGCAATATGAGGTGATATGCTTAAACTAATGCAAATATGAAAGATCACAAGCCATGGTGTGAACTTAGTGAGGCAAAATTTGGGGTGTTTACATGAGCAATCCATAAACATTGTGTGCCCATGTGGGGTGTGAGCAATGGGTGAACATCGTGTGCCCGAAGGGGAGTTACTTTAGGTAACAAGCGATGATTCCATTTGGTTCCTGAGAGAACCTGCTGAAATGTTGAGTCGGTACCGCATTTGCATTTGCATCTGCATAGAGTCGTGTGTCGGTCTCTATGAGTTGCATTTTTTATCATTTTAATTATGATATGCAGAAATAAATGTAGATGTTTAGAATTGGAAGAATTTTTGACCAATAAGAAGTGTTGAACTTAGTTCAGGATGTCACATCATATGTTGTGACATTATCAAACAGAGTATAAGTAAATGAACTTAATTCAAGATGTCACACCAGATGTTGTGACATTGTATCAGTTAATGAAGTAAGTTCAGTTTTTAGGATGTCACACCAGATGTTGTGACATTGTATCAGTTAATGAAGTAAGTTCAGTTTTCAGGATGTCACACCAGATGTTGTGACATCTCAAACCTGCTACCAGAATTAATTAATGCTTAACAGAACTGAGTAAATTCAGGGAATTTATCTGGAATTAATTATGAATGGATAAAACAGAAGAAGGCGCATCTGTAGGGAGATTGGTTATATGATTCCAGTATAAATAGAAGAACTGACTCACCTAGAATCAAGGAAGTAACAAACCCTAATTCAAGGTGATGGAAGCATGCGTATCAGGATTGGATAACCTACAGAAAGCCCAAAATCCAAGCATCTATTTAAGCAACAGAAACTCTCAGAATAGAACACGATTTTAAGAAGACTAAATAGGGTGTTTGTGTTTTAAATAGCAGGTTGTATATGTGTATCACTTTATGAGCTTTTAAGAAAAAGTGTATTGTGTCTTGATTGAAACTGTGAAGTAAGATCAAGCTGTTTTGTTTGAAGTATGACTTCAATTTTATTAAACTTGTAAACATATCACTGTGTGATTGAGGGGGAGTGAGTTGGTACTCATATCTAAGTTGTGTCTTAGGTAGAAATTGCCTTGGGTAGATATTAAGTGAAAGATTAAACTGAGTGGTTTAAGTCTAGAATTAATATTACTTATATTGGATTTCCTTCCTGGCTTGGTAGCCCCCAGATGTAAGTGTGGTTATACACTGAATTGGGTTAACAATTTCCTGTGTTGTTTAATTTTCCTGCACTTTAAGTTTTGTTCAAGTCTTCAAGTGTTTAAACATCTCATTCGACATCACGTACCTGATCCCAGAATTTCAATTGGTATCAGAGCAGGCACCCTGCTTCTTTAACTGGGTGAGATCTAGGGACTGCAAATTCTGGAAACATGGACAGAGATGTAGGATCTGTAAATAGACCACCTATATTGGATGGATCCAATTATGACTACTGGAAGCCAAGAATGGTAGCATTCTTAAGATCACTTGACAATAGGGCCTGGAAAGCAGTCAACAAAGGATGGGAGCACCCTGTCCAAGACAACAAAGATGGAGCAAAAGTGTTGAAACCTGAAGAAGAATGGAGCAAGGAGGAAGAAGATTCAAAACTTGGCAATTCCAAGGCCTTAAATGCTTTATTCAATGGCATTGATAGGAACATATTCAGACTTTTGCATCACTGTGAGCTGGCCAAAGAAGATTTGGGACACTCTCAAAACAACTCATGAAGGAACATCAAAGGTGAAGATGTCAAGACTTCAACTTCTCACCACCAAGTTTGAAAACTTGAGAATGAAGGAAGATGAGACAATTCATGAGTTCTACATGAACATCTTGGAAATAGCTAATACTTCTGGTGCTTTGGGAGAAAAGATGACTGATGAAAAGCTGGTAAGAAAGATTCTCAGATCTTTACCAAAAAGATTTGACATGAAGGTCACAGCAATAGAAGAAGCTCAAGACATATGCACAATGAAGGTTGAAGAGCTCATTGGTTCCCTTCAAACATTTGAGATGGGAATGAATGACACAATTGTAAAGAAGAACAAAAGCATAGCCTTGGTGTCAAATACTGATAAAGAAGAAGAAAATAATGAAGCAGACCCTGAAGAAAATTTATCAGAAACCATTGCTATGCTTGGAAGACAATTCCGCAAGATTCACAGAAAGATGGATGGCAAGTCCAGACCAAGTGGAAGATACTCAAACTCTTCTGAGAATAAAAGACCTTATGATGCTAATAGAAGGTCAAATTATGATGAAAAGACCAATCAAGATAAAGGGATTAAATGTCATAGATGTGAAGGATATGGACACATCAGAAATGAATGCCCTACCTATCTAAAGAAGCAGAAGAAAGGTCTTTCTGTGACCTGGTCTGATGAAGACTCAGGATGTGATTCAGAAGAAGAATCAGCAAAGCACATCACTGCTCTAGTTGGAGTATGCGAATCTGAAAGTGGATCCAGTGACGAGGAGCTGACTTTTGAAGAGCTAGAAGAATCATACAAAGAGCTGTGCAAAAGGAGCATTGAAGTATGCATGGAGATTATAAAGCAGAAGAAGCAGATTGAGGCATTAAAGGTTGAAAAGACAAATAATCTAGAAACCATTGACACCTTGAAAAGTGAAGTAAGTATTCTCAACTCCAAGTTGGAACATATGTCCAAATCTGTCAGAATGCTGAACAGTAGCTCAAACACATTGGATGTTATTCTCAACAACAAAACTACTTCAAAGGGATTTAACAAAGCTCAAAAGGCTGAGGCTAGCACCAGCAAAACTACTTCAAATCCCATAAATTCAAATAAGATGTCCCAACAGATGTCTCAACATCATGAAAAGAACATGATGAAAAAGAAGTATCAAAGATGGAGATGTCATCATTGTGGAAGGTTTGGTCATATCAAACCTCATTGCTACAAATTGCATGGATATCCAAATAAGATGTATCAGCAACCACCTAAGCAGAAGATAGAGGTTACAAAGAAAGTGCTGCATGGACATCAAATCAAAGATATCAGCAACCCCCTAAGCAGAAGACAGAGATCATCAAGAAAGTATGGGTACCTAAAGCTAGTCTTCATGCTGATCAAAGCTACATGTCCAAGAACAAGTTCAACAAACAACCTTGGAGCTCTAAAAATGGACACTACACAGGGCAGAGGCATCAAAGGAAACCTCACTACAAATGGTCAAAGAAGAGTGTTGCATATATAGCTCATACATCTCTAAGAGTATCAGCTAAAGAAGACTGGTACTTTGATAGTGGATGCTCAAGGCACATGACTGGATTGAAGAATCTGCTAGTAGACCTAAAGTCATATTCATCCAGATATGTAACCTTTAGAAATGGAGCTAAAGGAGAAATCAAGGGAGTTGGGACCTTGGACTGTCCAGATGTACCAAGACTAGATGATGTGCTGCTGGTAAAAGGATTGACTGCTAACTTGATCAGCATAAGTCAATTATGTGATCAAGGTTACAGTGTAAACTTTACCAAAACTGAATGCATAATGTCTAATAAAGAACAGAAGGTTGTCATGAGAGGAGCCAAATCTAAAGACAACTTTTATATGTGGGAACCTCAAGATTTCAGTCTCACTTCAACTTGCTCTTTAGCCAAAGAAGAAGAGGTGAAACTATGGCACCAAAGACTGGGTCATCTTCATTTCAGAGGTATAAAGAAAATCATATCTATGGAAGCTGTGAGAGGTATTCCTAAACTGAAGATTGATGATGGCAAAATATGTGGTGAATGTCAAATAGGCAAGCAAACCAAGATGTCCCATCCAAAGCTCCAACATCTGACAACTTCCAAAGTTTTGGAATTATTGCATATGGATCTTATGGGACCTATGCATATGGATCATATGGTTGATGACTTTTCAAGGTATACATGGATAAATTTTTTCAAAGAAAAGTCTGATGTATTTTATGTATTCAAAGATTTGTGCCAAAGAATACAAAGAGAAAAAGCTAGCTGTGTGGTCAGAATAAGAAGTGACCATGGAAAGGAGTTTGAGAATAAAAAATTCTCAGATTTCTGTTCTTCAGAAGGAATCAATCATGAATATTCTTCACCTATCACCCCTCAATAGAATGGGATTGTTGAGAGGAAGAACAGAACTATCCAAGAATATGCAAGAGCTATGATTCATGCTAAAAAGTTACCATTGTACTTCTGGGCTGAAGCTATGAACACGGCTTGTTACATTCATAATAGAGTCACTCTAAGGAAAGGAACCTTGTCCACCATCTATGAAGTCTGGAAGGGCAGAAAACCTACAGTTAAGTACTTCCATGTGTTTGGAAGTAATTGTTATATTCTGGCTGATAGGTAGCAAAGAAGAAAAATGGATCGTAAAAGTGATGAAGGGATTTTCCTTGGATACTCTATAAATAGCAGAGCCTATAGAGTATTTAACTCTAGAACCAAGGTTATCATGGAGTCCATAAATGTGATAATTGATGATGCCCCTGCAGATGTTACAGATGATGTTGGAACATCTGTTGACAGTCAGACTGAAGCTGAAATAAAGAGTGATCATCCTGACTTCACACAAACTGAAGCAAGGATAGAACAATCCAGCAAACCTCCCTCCATCAGAATCCAAAAGGATCATCCCAAAGATCTAATAATTGGTGATCCCAACAGAGGTGTAAGCACTAGATCAAGAGAGGTGATTTCAGGTTCTTGTTTTGTTTCAAAAATAGAACCTAAAAACATCAAGGAAGCTCTTAATGATGAGTACTGGATTTGTGCTATGCAAGAAGAATTAGGTCAGTTCACAAGGAATGAAGTGTGGGATCTTGTTCCTAGACCTGATAACATAAATGTGATTGGCACTAAATGGGTGTATAAGAACAAGTCAAATGAGCAGGGAGTTGTTACAAAGAACAAAGCTAGACTTGTAGCTCAAGGATACACAGAAATTGAGGGAGTAGACTTTGATGAAACCTTTGCACCAGTAGCAAGGCTTGAATCAATCAGACTACTTTTAGGAATTGCTTATATTCTGAAGTTCAAGATATTTCAAATGGATGTGAAAAGTGCCTTTCTAAATGGATATCTTAATGAAGAGGTATATGTAGAACAACCTAAGGGATTTGTTGATCCAAGCTAACCAAACCATGTGTACAAACTAAGGAAGGCTCTTTATGGACTGAAGCAAACCCCAAGAGCATGGTATGAAAGGCTAACTACTTTTCTCACAAAACAAGGATACAGAAAAGGTGGAATAGATAAAACCTTGTTTGTGAAGGATGAAGAAGGAAATGTCATGATTGCTCAAATATATGTTGATGACATCGTCTTTGGTGGGATTTCAGATAGGATAGTTAAACATTTTGTCACTCAAATGGAATCTGAATTTGAGATGAGCATAGTAGGAGAACTAACCTACTTTCTTGGACTACAAATAAAGCAGATGGAAGACTCCATGTTCATATCCCAAAGCAAGTATGCCAAGAACACTGTCAAGAAATTTGGGATGGATAGTACAAGTCACAAAAGAACACCTGCCCCCACTCATTTAAAGCTGACAAAGGATGACAAGGGTGAGAAGGTGGACCAGAGTCTATACAGAAGCATGATTGGAAGCTTATTATATCTGACTGCTATCAGACCAGATATAGCCTTTGCAATAGGTGTATGTGCAAGATATCAAGCTGATCCAAAAGTTAGCCATCTAAACCAGGTCAAGAGAATTCTGAAATATGTCAATGGTACTTGTGACTATGGCATAATGTACTCCCATGGATGTGAACCAATTCTCACTGGCTTCTGTGATGTTGATTGGGCTGGAAGTGCTGATGATAGAAAGAGCACATCAGGAGGATGCTTCTTCCTAGGAAACAATTTGATTTCTTGGTTCAGTAAGAAACAAAATTGTGTATCCTTATCCACTGCTGAAGCTGAATATATTCCAGCTGGTATCAGTTGTTCACAGTTGGTTTGGATGAAGCAAATGCTCACAAAGTACAATGTCCCACAAGATGTCATGACATTGTACTGTGACAATTTAAGTGCCATCAACATATCAAAGAATCCTATCCAACATATCAGGACCAAGCATATTGATATCAGGAATCATTTCATCAGTGATCTTGTGGAAGAGAAGGTGATCTCATTGGAACATGTAGCCACAGATCTGCAATTGGCTGATATATTTACTAAAGCTTTGGATGCTACCCAATTTGAAAACCTAAGGGGTAAATTGGGAATCTGCTTATGTGAAATATAGCAGTTATGGAGAAGTGCCAACATGTCCTATGACATCGTGTGGCATGATCACCAGATGGCAACACCAGTCTGGTCAAGAACTCTGTGTATTCCACTCCTTAAAATTCTCCAAGTAACGGCTCTTATAAAAGTTCCAGCTTGTTCTCAGCTATTCATCTTCTCATCATCCTCTCAAAACAAATTGCATGCTATAGTTGATTTTCAGAGCTCATCAAAATCAATCAAACCTAAACTCTTCTTCCACCACATTCGAAAATGTCTCAGCATCAAAACCCTAACCTCACTGATGAAAACCTCAACCAAGAAGATGTGGTACATGCAACCCCAATCTCCATGGTTCCAATGGATACTACTCCCATGGACGAAATCAGAGGAAGTGTTCCTCTTGCTCAAAAGCCTAGAACTCCAACAGTGAGAAGAGCAAAGGAACCTGTGTTCAGCAAAAGGAAAGGGGTTCCTTCATCCTCAAACACCAACCCCAAAGCCTCTGAATATGTGGATGCTTCTATTAAGGATCTTGTGACTAGGATTCTATATGAACAAAGAGTTGTGAGTGGTATATCTGTTCCCCTGAACACCATGCCAGCTCCACAAGAAGAACAGGGCAATAAGGCTGAAGAGGACACTCCTGCTCAACAGGATATCCCAATAGATGTTGAAACATCTGAGGACCAGAACAAGGCCTCAACTGATAATGATGATGAAGCCTCTGATGACCAAGCTTCTGTTGATCCACCTGCTGAAGAGAAAACTACTCAACCTCCTCCTGTTGTAGACATAGATCATGACTCTGACACAGAGATCATTGCCTCTATGGACCCTAGCATAGCCAAAAGGCTTAGGACTAGGAAAGAAAAGAAGACTGCAGGACATGCAAATCCTGAAAAGAAGCAACCTACACCAAAGAAAGACAAGGCCAAAGTGGTATTTGGACCAACTAAACAATGGAGCAAGGTGAATACACAAAAAAGGAAAGCTGTAACTCCACCAGATTCAGATGTTGAAGAGGATGTCCCAACATCCCAACCAAAGAAGAAATCAGCACCTTCAAGGTCTACCTCTGCTATTCCAGAAGCTCCTCTGGATAATGTTTCATTCCATCATGTGTCAAGTGTGAGCAGATGGAAATATGTATACCAAAGAAGGATTTCACTTGAAAGAGAGTTGGGCAGCAATGCACTTGAGTGCACTGAGGTAATTGACCTAATATCTTCTGCTGGTTTATTTAAACCAGTGTCAAACTTTTCACCTTGCTATGAGCTGCTAGTCAAGGAATTTATTGTCAACCTTCAAGAGGACTATGCTGATGGCAAGTCAGATGAATTCAAAAAAGTCTATGTAAGAGGGAGATGTGTGGAATTCTCTCCTAGGGTTATCAAACATTACCTAGGAAGAGAATCTGATGGACCTAATGAGCTGGGGAAGACTGACAACCAGGTGTGCAAGGTCATCACTGCTAATCAAGTCAAAGCTTGGCCAGTCAAGGGGAAACTTTCTGTTAGCTTGCTAACAAGGAAGTATGCAATGCTGCATAGGATTGGTACTGTAAACTGGGTTCCTACCAATCATACATCTTCAATAGCAACTGGATTGGGCAGATTTATTTATGTTGTGGGCACCCAAACAAAGCTGGACTTTGGGGCTTACATATTTGATCAAACACTGAAGCATGCTGGGACATCTGCAACAAAGCTGCCTATTGCCTTTCCATCTCTGCTATGTGGAATCATACTCAGCCAGTATCCAGGTATCCTCACCGAGAAGGATTCAATATGCAAAAGAGAAAGTCCATTGGCCTTCCACTACAAGCTGTTCTTAAGCCATCATGCAGCTGATGTTGAAGCTCCCACTGGGACATCTGCTGGACCTTCAAAGGCAAAGTCTCCTATATCCAAAGCTGCTTTGATTGCTGAGCTGAAGAACACCTGCAAAGAGCTGGATGCCAGGAAGCACAAGCTTGAGGAGATTATTCAAAGGCTGGAAATAGAAGAAAGTGCTCAGAAGGCTACTGATTCTGATGAGGATACTGAAGAAGAGGAAGATACTGAATATGAAGATTCTGAGTGAAAAATGTATGTGAGGAATATGTACTGTCTGCTTCAGCATTGTATTTTGAATTTGTAATTTTGTAATTCTCTCTGAATATGTAAAATTTAGCCCCAATTTATGTCTAACAAGGGGGAGAAGAGAACTGAACAACAACAACAATGTCTGTTGCAACTTACTGATTAATGAAAAATGTCTTTTTGCTTCTGAACTAAGTTGTTTTTAATGAAAAAATTTTGTTGAAACAAGTCAGAAAACATACAGGTTTGAGGGGGAGTAAACTCACACATGACTCAACAGAAAAGAACTGTTGTTCTCTGATAAATGAAACTCTGCTGCACTCTGATAAACCAGAAGAATATGTTAGCAAAAAATTAGCCAAAGGGGGAGTTTGTAGATGTTTAGAATTGGCAGAATTTTTGACCAACAAGAAGTGTTGAACTTAGTTCAGGATGTCACATCAGATGTTGTGACATTATCAAACAGAGTATAAGTAAATGAACTTAATTCAGGATGTCACACCAGATGCTGTGACATTGTATCAGTTAATGAAGTAAGTTCAGTTTTCAGGATGTCACACCAGATGTTGTGACATTGTATTAGTTAATGAAGTAAGTTCAGTTTTCAGGATGTCACACCAGATGTTGTGACATCTCAAGCCTGCTACCAGAATTAATTAATGCTTAACAGAACTGAGTAAATTCAGGGAATTTATCTGGAATTAATTATGAATGGATAAAAAAGAAGAAGGCGCATCTATAGGGAGATTGGTTATATGATTCCGGTATAAACAGAAGAACTGACTCACCTAGAATCAAGGAAGTAACAAACCCTAATTCAAGGTGATGGCAGCATGCGTATCAGGATTGGATAACCTACAGAAAGCCCAAAATCCAAGCATCTATTTAAGCAACAGAAACTCTCAGAATACAACACGATTTTAAGAAGACTAAATAGGGTGTTTGTGTTTTAAATAGCAGGTTGTATATGTGTATCACTTTATGAGCTTTTAAGCAAAAGTGTATTGTGTCTTGATTGAAACTGTGAAGTAAGATCAAGCTGTTTTGTTTGAAGTATGACTTCAATTTTATTAAACTTGTAAACATATCACTGTGTGATTGAGGGGGAGTGAGTTGGTACTCATATCTAAGTTGTGTCTTAGGTAGAAATTGCCTTGGGTAGATATTAAGTGAAAGATTAAACTGAGTGGTTTAAGTCTAGAATTAATATTACTTATATTGGATTTCCTTTCTGGCTTGGTAGCCCCCAGATGTAAGTGTGGTTATACACTGAACTGGGTTAACAATTTCCTGTGTTGTTTAATTTTCCTGCACTTTAAGTTTTGTTCAAGTCTTCAAGTGTTTAAACATCTCATTCGACATCACGTACCTGATCCCAGAATTTCAATTAGTTTCAGAGCAGGCACCCTGCCTGTTTAACTGGGTGAGATCTAGGGACTGCAAATTCTGGAAACATGGACAGAGATGTAGGATCTGTAAATAGACCACCTATATTGGATGGATCCAATTATGACTACTGGAAGCCAAGAATGGTAGCATTCTTAATATCACTTGACAATAGGGCCTGGAAAGCAGTCAACAAAGGATGGGAGCACCCTGTCCAAGACAACAAAGATGGAGCAAAAGTGTTGAAACCTGAAGAAGAATGGAGCAAGGAGGAAGAAGATTCAGCACTTGGCAATTCCAAGGCCTTAAATGCTTTATTCAATGGCATTGATAGGAACATATTCAGACTTGTGCATCACTGTGAGCTGGCCAAAGATGTTTGGGACACTCTCAAAACAACTCATGAAGGAACATCAAAGGTGAAGATGTCAAGACTTCAACTTCTCACCACCAAGTTTGAAAACTTGAGAATGAAGGAAGATGAGACAATTCATGAGTTCTACATGAACATCTTGGAAATAGCTAATACTTCTGGTGCTTTGGGAGAAAAGATGACTGATGAAAAGCTGGTAAGAAAGATTCTCAGATCTTTACCAAAAAGATTTGACATGAAGGTCACAGCAATAGAAGAAGCTCAAGACATATGCACAATGAAGGTTGAAGAGCTCATTGGTTCCCTTCAAACATTTGAGATGGGAATGAATGACACAATTGTAAAGAAAAACAAAAGCATAGCCTTGGTGTCAAATACTGATAAAGAAGAAGAAAATAATGAAGCAGACCCTGAAGAAAATTTATCAGAAACCATTGCTATGCTTGGAAGACAATTCAACAAGATTCTCAGAAAGATGGATGGCAAGTCCAGACCAAGTGGAAGATACTCAAACTCTTCTGAGAATAAAAGACCTTATGATGCTAATAGAAGGTCAAATTATGATGAAAAGACCAATCAAGATAAAGGGATTAAATGTCATGGATGTGAAGGATATGGACACATCAGAAATGAATGCCCTACCTATCTAAAGAAGCAGAAGAAAGGTCTTTCTGTGACCTGGTCTGATGAAGACTCAGGATGTGATTCAGAAGAAGAATCAGCAAAGCACATCACTGCTCTAGTTGGAGTATGCGAATCTGAAAGTGGATCCAGTGACGAGGAGCTGACTTTTGAAGAGCTAGAAGAATCATACAAAGAGCTGTGCAAAAGGAGCATTGAAGTATGCATGGAGATTATAAAGCAGAAGAAGCAGATTGAGGCATTAAAGGTTGAAAAGACAAATAATCTAGAAACCATTGACACCTTGAAAAGTGAAGTAAGTCTTCTCAACTCCAAGTTGGAACATATGTCCAAATCTGTCAGAATGCTGAACAGTAGCTCAAACACATTGGATGTTATTCTCAACAACAAAACTACTTCAAAGGGATTTAACAAAGCTCAAAAGGCTGAGGCTAGCACCAGCAAAACTACTTCAAATCCCATAAATTCAAATAAGATGTCCCAACAGATGTCTCAACATCATGAAAAGAACATGATGAAAAAGAAGTATCAAAGATGGAGATGTCATCATTGTGGAAGGTTTGGTCATATCAAACCTCATTGCTACAAATTGCATGGATATCCAAATAAGATGTATCAGCAACCACCTAAGCAGAAGATAGAGGTTACAAAGAAAGTGCTGCATGGACAACAAAATCAAAGATATCAGCAACCCCCTAAGCAGAAGATAGAGATCATCAAGAAAGTATGGGTACCTAAAGCTAGTCTTCATGCTGATCAAAGCTACATGTCCAAGAACAAGTTCAACAAACAACCTTGGAGCTCTAAAAATGGACACTACACAGGGCAGAGGCATCAAAGGAAACCTCACTACAAATGGTCAAAGAAGAGTGTTGCATATATAGCTCATACATCTCTAAGAGTATCAGCTAAAGAAGACTGGTACTTTGATAGTGGATGCTCAAGGCACATGATTGGATTGAAGAATCTGCTAGTAGACCTAAAGTCATATTCATCCAGATATGTAACCTTTAGAAATGGAGCTAAAGGAGAAATCAAGGGAGTTGGGACCTTGGACTGTCCAGATGTACCAAGACTAGATGATGTGCTGCTGGTAAAAGGATTGACTGCTAACTTGATCAGCATAAGTCAATTATGTGATCAAGGTTACAGTGTAAACTTTACCAAAACTGAATGCATAATGTCTAATAAAGAACAGAAGGTTGTCATGAGAGGAGCCAAATCTAAAGACAACTGTTATATGTGGGAACCTCAAGATTTCAGTCTCACTTCAACTTGCTCTTTAGCCAAAGAAGAAGAGGTGAAACTATGGCACCAAAGACTGGGTCATCTTCATTCAGAGGTATAAAGAAAATCATATATATGGAAGCTGTGAGAGGTATTCCTAAACTGAAGATTGATGATGGCAAAATATGTGGTGAATGTCAAATAGGCAAGAAAACCAAGATGTCCCATCCAAAGCTCCAACATCTGACAACTTCTAAAGTTTTGGAATTATTGCATATGGATCTTATGGGACCTATGCAGGTTGAGAGCCTTGGTGGAAAGAGGTATGCCTATGTGGTGGTTGATGACTTTTCAAGGTATACATGGATAAATTTTATCAAAGAAAAGTCTGATGTATTTGATGTATTCAAAGATTTGTGCCAAAGAATACAAAGAGAAAAAGCTAGTTGTGTGGTCAGAATAAGAAGTGACCATGGAAAGGAGTTTGAGAATAAAAAATTCTCAGATTTCTGTTCTTCAGAAGGAATCAATCATGAATATTCTGCACCTATCACCCCTCAATAGAATGGGATTGTTGAGAGGAAGAACAGAACTATCCAAGAATCAGCAAGAGCTATGATTCATGCTAAAAAGTTACCATTGTAATTCTGGGCTGAAGCTATGAACACGGCTTGTTACATTCATAATAGAGTCACTCTAAGGAAAGGAACCTTGTCCACCATCTATGAAGTCTGGAAGGGAAGAAAACCTACAGTTAAGTACTTCCATGTGTTTGGAAGTAATTGTTATATTCTGGCTGATAGGTAGCAAAGAAGAAAAATGGATCTTAAAAGTGATGAAGGGATTTTCCTTGGATACTCTATAAATAGCAGAGCCTATAGAGTATTTAACTCTAGAACCAAGGTTATCATGGAGTCCATAAATGTGATAATTGATGATGCCCCTGCAGATGTTACAGATGATGTTGGAACATCTGTTGACAGTCAGACTGAAGATGAAATAAAGAGTGATCATCCTGACTTCACTCAAAATGAAGCAAGGATAGAACAATCCAGCAAACCTCCCTCCATCAGAATCCAAAAGGGTCATCCCAAAGATCTAATAATTGGTGATCCCAAAAGAGGTGTAAGAACTAGATCAAGAGAGGTGATTTCAGGTTCTTGTTTTGTTTCAAAAATAGAACCTAAAAACATCAAGGAAGCTCTTAATGATGAGTACTGGATTTGTGCTATGCAAGAAGAATTAGGTCAGTTCACAAGGAATGAAGTGTGGGATCTTGTTCCTAGACCTGATAACATAAATGTGATTGGCACTAAATGGGTGTATAAGAACAAGTCAAATGAGCAGGGAGTTGTTACAAAGAACAAAGCTAGACTTGTAGCTCAAGGATACACACAAATTGAGGGAGTAGACTTTGATGAAACCTTTGCACCAGTAGCAAGGCTTGAATCAATCAGACTACTTTTAGGAATTGCTTATATTCTGAAGTTCAAGCTATTTCAAATGGATGTGAATAGTGCCTTTCTAAATGGATATCTTAATGAAGAGGTATATGTAGAACAGCCTAAGGGATTTGTTGATCCAAGCTGACCAAACCATGTGTACAAACTAAGGAAGGCTCTTTATGGACTGAAGCAAGCCCCAAGAGCATGGTATGAAAGGCTAACTACTTTTCTCACAAAACAAGGATACAGAAAAGGTGGAATAGATAAAACCTTGTTTGTGAAGGATGAAGAAGGAAATGTCATGATCGCTCAAATATATGTTGATGACATTGTCTTTGGTGGGATGTCAGACAGGATGGTTAAACATTTTGTCACTCAAATGGAATCTGAATTTGAGATGTGCATAGTAGGAGAACTAACCTACTTTCTTGGACTACAAATAAAGCAGATGGAAGACTCCATGTTCATATCCCAAAGCAAGTATGCCAAGAACACTGTCAAGAAATTTGGGATGGATAGTACAAGTCACAAAAGAACACCTGCCCCCACTCATTTAAAGCTGACAAAGGATGACAAGGGTGAGAAGGTGGACCAGAGTCTATACAGAAGCATGATTGGAAGCTTATTATATCTGACTGCTAGCAGACCAGATATAGCCTTTGCAATAGGTGTATGTGCAAGATATCAAGCTGATCCAAAAGTTAGCCATCTAAACCAGGTCAAGAGAATTCTGAAATATGTCAATGGTACTTGTGACTATGGCATAATGTACTCCCATGGATGTGAACCAATTCTCACTGGCTTCTGTGATGCTGATTGGGCTGGAAGTGCTGATGATAGAAAGAGCACATCAGGAGGATGCTTCTTCCTAGGAAACAATTTGATTTCTTGGTTCAGTAAGAAACAAAATTGTGTATCCTTATCCACTGCTGAAGCTGAATATATTCCAGCTGGTATCAGTTGTTCACAGTTGGTTTGGATGAAGCAAATGCTCACAGAGTACAATGTCCCACAAGATGTCATGACATTGTACTGTGACAATTTAAGTGCCATCAACATATCAAAGAATCCTATCCAACATAGCAGGACCAAGCATATTGATATCAGGCATCATTTCATCAGAGATCTTGTGGAAGAGAAGGTGATCTCATTGGAACATGTAGCTACAGATCTGCAATTGGCTGATATATTTACTAAAGCTTTGGATGCTACCCAATTTGAAAACCTAAGGGGTAAATTGGGAATCTGCTTATGTGAAATATAGCAGTTATGGAGAAGTGCCAACATGTCCTATGACATCGTGTGGCATGATCACCAGATGGCAACACCAGTCTGGTCAAGAACTCTGTGTATTCCACTCCTTAAAATTCTCCAAGTAACGGCTCTTATAAAAGTTCCAGCTTGTTCTCAGCTATTCATCTTCTCATCATCCTCTCAAAACAAATTGCATGCTATAGTTGATTTTCAGAGCTCATCAAAATCAATCAAACCTAAACTCTTCTTCCACCACATTCGAAAATGTCTCAGCATCAAAACCCTAACCTCACTGATGAAAACCTCAACCAAGAAGATGTGGTACATGCAACCCCAATCTCCATGGTTCCAATGGATACTACTCCCATGGACGAAATCAGAGGAAGTGTTCCTCTTGCTCAAAAGCCTAGAACTCCAACAGTGAGAAGAGCAAAGGAACCTGTGTTCAGCAAAAGGAAAGGGGTTCCTTCATCCTCAAACACCAACCCCAAAGCCTCTGAATATGTGGATGCTTCTATTAAGGATCTTGTGACCAGGATTCTATATGAACAAAGAGTTGTGAGTGGTATATTTGTTCCCCTGAACACCATGCCAGCTCCACAAGAAGAACAGGGCAATAAGGCTGAAGAGGACACTCCTGCTCAACAGGATATCCCAATAGATGTTGAAACATCTGAGGACCAGAACAAGGCCTCAACTGATAATGATGATGAAGCCTCTGATGACCAAGCTTCTGTTGATCCACCTGCTGAAGAGAAAACTACTCAACCTCCTCCTGTTGTAGACATAGATCATGACTCTGACACAGAGATCATTGCCTCTGTGGACCCTAGCATAGCCAAAAGGCTTAGGACTAGGAAAGAAAAGAAGACTGCAGGACATGCAACTCCTGAAAAGAAGCAACCTACACCAAAGAAAGACAAGGCCAAAGTGGTATTTGGACCAACTAAACAATGGAGCAAGGTGAATACACAAAAGAGGAAAGTTGTAACTCCACCAGATTCAGATGTTGAAGAGGATGTCCCAACATCCCAACCAAAGAAGAAATCAGCACCTTCAAGGTCTACCTCTGCTGTTCTAGAAGCTCCTCTGGATAATGTTTCATTCCATCATGTGTCAAGTGTGAGCAGATGGAAATATGTATACCAAAGAAGGATTTCACTTGAAAGAGAGTTGGGCAGCAATGCACTTGAGTGCACTGAGGTAATTGACCTAATATCTTCTGCTAGTTTATTTAAACCAGTGTCAAACTTTTCACCTTGCTATGAGCTGCTAGTCAAGGAATTTATTGTCAACCTTCAAGAGGACTGTGCTGATGGCAAGTCAGATGAATTCAAAAAAGTCTATGTAAGAGGGAGATGTGTGGAATTCTCTCCTAGGGTTATCAATCATTACCTAGGAAGAGAATCTGATGGACCTAATGAGTTGGGGAAGACTGACAACCAGGTGTGCAAGGTCATCACTGCTAATCAAGTCAAAGCTTGGCCAGTCAAGGGGAAACTTTCTGTTAGCTTGCTAACAAGGAAGTATGCAATGCTGCATAGGATTGGTACTGTAAACTGGGTTCCTGCCAATCATACATCTTCAATAGCAACTGGATTGGGCAGATTTATTTATGTTGTGGGCACCCAAACAAAGCTGGACTTTGGGGCTTACATATTTGATCAAACACTGAAGCATGCTGGGACATCTGCAACAAAGCTGCCTATTGCCTTTCCATCTCTGCTATGTGGAATCATACTCAGCCAATATCCAGGTATCCTCACCGAGAAGGATTCAATATGCAAAAGTGAAAGTCCACTGGCCTTCCACTACAAGCTGTTCTTAAGCCATCATGCAGCTGATGTTGAAGCTCCCACTGGGACATCTGCTGGACCTTCAAAGGCAAAGTCTCCTATATCAAAAGCTGCTTTGATTGCTGATCTGAAGAACACCTGCAAAGAGCTGGATGCCAGGAAGCACAAGCTTGAGGAGATTATTCAAAGGCTGGAAATAGAAAAAGTGCTCAGAAGGCTGCTGATTCTGATGAGGATACTGAAGAAGAGGAAGATACTGAATATGAAGATTCTGAGTGAAAAATGTATGTGAGGAATATGTACTGTCTGCTTCAGCATTGTATTTTGAATTTGTAATTTTGTAATTCTCTCTGACTATGTAAAATTTAGCCCCAATTTATGTCTAACAAGGGGGAGAAGAGAACTGAACAACAACAACAATGTCTGCTGCAACTTACTGATTAATGAAAAATGTCTTTTTGCTTCTGAACTAAGTTGTTTTTAATGAAAAAATTTTGTTGAAACAAGTCAGAACACATACAGGTTTGAGGGGGAGTAAACTCACACTTGACTCAACAGAAAAGAACTGTTGTTCTCTGATAAATGAAACTCTGCTGCACTCTGATAAACCAGAAGAATATGTTAGCAAAAAATTAGCCAAAGGGGGAGTTTGTAGATGTTTAGAATTGGCAGAATTTTTGACCAACAAGAAGTGTTGAACTTAGTTCAGGATGTCACATCAGATGTTGTGACATTATCAAACAGAGTATAAGTAAATGAACTTAATTCAGGATGTCACACCAGATGTTGTGACATTGTATCAGTTAATGAAGTAAGTTCAGTTTTCAGGATGTCACACCAGATGTTGTGACATTGTATCAGTTAATGAAGTAAGTTCAGTTTTCAGGATGTCACACCAGATGTTGTGACATCTCAAACCTGCTACCAGAATTAATTAATGCTTAACAGAACTGAGTAAATTCAGGGAATTTATCTGGCATTAATTATGAATGGATAAAACAGAAGAAGGTGCATCTGTAGGGAGATTGGTTATATGATTCCGGTATAAACAGAAGAACTGACTCACCTAGAATCAAGGAAGTAACAAACCCTAATTCAAGGTGATGGCAGCATGCGTATCAGGATTGGATAACCTACAGAAAGCCCAAAATCCAAGCATCTTTTTAAGCAACAGAAACTCTCAGAATAGAAAACGATTTTAAGAAGACTAAATAGGGTGTTTGTGTTTTAAATAGCAGGTTGTATATGTGTATCACTTTATGAGATTTTAAGCAAAAGTGTATTGTGTCTTGATTGAAACTGTGAAGTAAGATCAAGCTGTTTTGTTTGAAGTATGACTTCAATTTTATTAAACTTGTAAACATGTCACTGTGTTATTAAGGGGGAGTGAGTTGGTACTCATATCTAAGTTGTGTCTTAGGTAGAAATTGCCTTGGGTAGATATTAAGTGAAAGATTAAACTGAGTGGTTTAAGTCTAGAATTAATATTACTTATATTGGATTTCCTTCTTGGCTTGGTAGCCCCCAGATGTAAGTGTGGTTATACACTGAACTGGGTTAACAATTTCCTGTGTTGTTTAATTTTCCTGCACTTTAAGTTTTGTTCAAGTCTTCAAGTGTTTAAACATCTCATTCGACATCACGTACCTGATCCCAGAATTTCAATTGGTATCAGAGCAGGCACCCTGCCTGTTTAACTGGGTGAGATCTAGGGACTGCAAATTCTGGAAACATGGACAGAGATGTAGGATCTGTAAATAGACCACTTATATTGGATGGATCCAATTATGACTACTGGAAGCCAAGAATGGTAGCATTCTTAAGATCACTTGACAATAGGGCCTGGGAAGAAGTCAACAAAGGATGGGAGCACCCTGTCCAAGATAACAAAGATGGAGCAAAAGTGTTGAAACCTGAAGAAGAATGGAGCAAGGAGGAAGAAGATTCAGCACTTGGCAATTCCAAGGCCTTAAATGCTTTATTCAATGGCATTGATAGGAACATATTCAGACTTGTGCATCACTGTGAGCTGGACAAAGATGTTTGGGACATTCTCAAAACAACTCATGAAGGAACATCAAAGGTGAAGATGTCAAGACTTCAACTTCTCACCACCAAGTTTGAAAACTTGAGAATGAAGGAAGATGAGACAATTCATGAGTTCTACATGAACATCTTGGAAATAGCTAATACTTCTGGTGCTTTGGGAGAAAAGATGACTGATGAAAAGCTGGTAAGAAAGATTCTCAGATCTTTACCAAAACGATTTGACATGAAGGTCACAGCAATAGAAGAAGCTCAAGACATATGCACAGTGAAGGTTGAAGAGCTCATTGGTTCCCTTCAAACATTTGAGATGGGAATGAATGACACAATTGTAAAGAAGAACAAAAGCATAGCCTTGGTGTCAAATACTGATAAAGAAGAAGAAAATAATGAAGCAGACCCTGAAGAAAATTTATCAGAAACCATTGCTATGCTTGGAAGACAATTCAACAAGATTCTCAGAAAGATGGATGGCAAGTCCAGACCAAGTGGAAGATACTCAAACTCTTCTGAGAATAAAAGACCTTATGATTCTAATAGAAGGTCAAATTATGATGAAAAGACCAATCAAGATAAAGGGATTAAATGTCATGGATGTGAAGGATATGGACACATCAGAAATGAATGCCATGCCTATCTAAAGAAGCAGAAGAAAGGTCTTTCTGTGACCTGGTCTGATGAAGACTTAGGATGTGATTCAGAAGAAGAATCAGCAAAGAACATCACTGCTCTAGCTGGAGTATGTGAATCTGAAAGTGGATCCAGTGATGAGGAGCTGACTTTTGAAGAGCTAGAAGAATCATACAAAGAGCTGTGCAAAAGGAGCACTGACGTATGCATGGAGATTATAAAGCAAAAGAAGCAGATTGAGGCATTAAAGGTTGAAAAGACAAATAATCTAGAAACCATTGACACCTTGAAAAGTGAAGTAAGTCTTCTCAACTCCAAGTTCGAACATATGTCCAACTCCAAGGTGTTACATTAAGTGGTATCAGAGCCAGTGTTCGAGTCAGTTGTGTCTGTCTTGATGTTGTTGTGATTGGTCTTTTTTTTAATCTTGTTGTTGTCTTTGGGAATGATCAGAATATGGCTGGTAGAAACAACAATGTGATGGCTTCTGCTTTGGATGCAATGGCTAGGGCGGTGCAGGGAGCACCGAATGTGAATGCGAATGATGAGTTCAGGAAGAATCAACTGCCGGTCTTCAAGGGGAGATTTGATCCTGATGGTGTTCAGAATTGGTTGAAGGAGATTTAGAGAATCTTCAGAGTCATGGATTGTGCTGAAGAGAGTAAGGTGAGGCTTGGTTCTAACATGCTGAAGGAAGAAGCCGATGATTGGTGGGTCGGTAGAAGTCAAACTCTTGAGGAGAATGATGAAGAAATAACTTGGGAAGTTTTTCATACTGAGTTCTTAGGGAAGTACTACCCTGAGAGTGTGAAGGGAAAGAAGGAGATGGAATTCCTTGAGCTGAAGCAAGGTAGTATGTCAGTGGTTGACTATACTGCTAAATTTGTGGAATTGGTTCAGTTTCATCCTCACTATGCTGCTGCTGCTGCTGAGTTTTCTAAGTACATTAAGTATGAGAATGGCTTGCGTCCCGAGATTAAGCAAGTTGTGGGATATCAGAGGATCAGAAGGTTTTCGGATTTGAATGAATTTTGTAGAATCTTTGAAGAAGATATCAAAGCTCGTTCTACACATTACAAGAGTGTGAATGAGAGGAAGGGGAAGCAACAAGCTAAAAGTGGACCTTATGTGACACCCGCTGATAAGGGAAAAAATAGGGGAAACTTTGATAGGAGATCTGGTAGAGGGAGTTTTGGCCCCGTTAAGTGTTACAAGTGTGGTGATTTAGGCCATAAGTCCTTTGAGTGTGGGAAGAATATTGTGAAATGTTCAAACTGTGGAGGTCTTGGACATGCTACTACCGAGTGTAGGTGGAATGTTGTGAAGTGCTTCAATTGTGGGGAAGTTGATCACATTAGTACTAATTGTACTAAGCCGAAGCTAGCTCAGGCGGGCGGAAAGGTGTTTGCATTAGCCGGGAAGGATACTACTAGTGCAGACTGTTTGATTAAAGGTACATGCTTTATTTATAGTACGCCTTTAGTTACTATTATTGATACGGGAGTGACTCATTTGTTTATTTCTCTTCAGTGCGCTAAGCGTTTGAATTTGTTTATGTCTTCTTGGGGTGGTGAGATGGTTATTGAGACTCCTGCTTCAGGGTCGGTAACTACTTCTTTGGTGTGTGTAAGTTGTTCTTTGACCATGTATGGTAAAGATTTTGTTATGGATTTAGTTTGTTTGTTGTTGGAAGGTTTGGACGTGATCTTGGGTATGAACTGGTTGCAATTTAATCGAGTTCATATAGATTGTTATCATAAGTTAGTAAGGTTTCCTTCTTTGGATGATGATGAAGAAGAGAGTTTCTTATCCACGAAAGAGTTGAAGAAACTTTTAGTGGACGAAGCTCAATTGTTTGGTTTGTTTGCATCGTAGTCAGCAGAAAGCGAAGTGGAGATCAGTAGGTTTCCAGTGGTGTGTGATTTTCCAGAAGTGTTTTCGGACGATATTATAGATGTACCGCCGGAAAGAGAAGTTGAGTTTTCTATTGATCTAGTTCCGGGTACTAGACCGATTTCTATGGCACCGTATCGTATGTCAGCTTCAGAGTTGGTAGAATTAAAAAAGCAATTGAATGACTTGTTGGACAAGAGGTTTGTTAGGCCGAGTGTTTCTCCTTTGGGTGCACCGGTATTGTTAGTAAAGAAGAAGGATGGAAGCATGCGGTTATGTATTGATTATCGACAGTTGAATAAGGTGACAATTAAGAACAAGTATCCGCTTCCAAGGATCGATGATTTAGTGGATCAATTGGTTGGTGCGCGTGTTTTTAATAAGATTGATTTGAGATCAGGATATCACCAGATTCATGTGAAATAGGAGGATATTCAAAAGACGGATTTTAGGACACGGTATGGTCATTACGAGTATTCCGTGATGCCATTCGGAGTTTCTAATGCGTCGGGTGTGTTTATGGAATACATGAATCATATTTTTCATGAACAGTTGGATCGTTTTGTGGTTGTGTTCATCGACGGCATTTTGATTTATTCTAAGTATCAAGAAGAGCATTAAGAGCATTTAAGGATTGTATTACAGATTCTGAAAGAGAAGAAATTATATGCTAAGTTGTGAAAGTGCGAGTTTTGGTTATCGAAGGTAAGGTTTCTTGGGCATGTGATTTCCGATGGTGGAATTAGTGTTGATCCATCCAAGATTGATGCGGTACTGCAATGGGAAGTTCCTAGATCGGTTACGGAGATTCGAAACGTTTTAGGCTTGGCGGGTTATTACCGGAGGTTTATTGAAGGATTTTCAAAGTTGGCACTTCTGTTAACGCAGTTGAATTGTAAAGGAAACATTTTCATTTGGGACATTCGTTGTGAAGAGAGTTTTACGGAACTTAAGAGAAGGTTAACAACGGCTCCGATCTTGATTTTGCCGAATCCGATGGAACCATTTGTGGTGTTTTGTGATGCTTCATTGTTTGGGTTAGGTGGTGTTTTTATGCAAGATGGAAAAGTTGTAGCTTATGCTTCAAGACAATTGAGAGTGCATGAAAAGAATTATCCTACGCATGATTTGGAATTAGCGGCCGTGGTTTTTGCTCTAAAAATTTGGAGGCATTATCTTTATGGTGCGAGATTCGAAGTTTTTAGTGATCACAAAAGTTTGAAGTATTTATTTGATAAAAAAGAATTGAACATGAGACAAAGGAGATGGTTAGAACTTTTGAAGGATTATGATTTTGGTTTGAATTACCATCCGGGTAAGGCGAATGTGGTGGCCGATGCTTTGAGTCGTAAGTTGTTAAATATGTCCGCATTGATGATAAGAGAATGAGAACTTTTGGAGAATTTTAGTTATTCTTTGGAGAAGCTAGCCGAGATTTATGTTTCTGTGATTGTGAAGTTACATGGAGTTCCTAAGAGTATTGTATCAGATAGAGATCCTAGATTTACATCGAGATTTTGGGAAAGTTTGCAAAAGGCTTTAGGTTCTAAGCTAAGATTGAGTTCGGCTTACCATCCACAAACGGACGGTCAAACCGAGAGGACGATTCAATCGTTAGAGGATTTGTTGCGTGCTTGTGTGCTAGAACAAGGTGGTATTTGGGATAGTTATTTAGCATTGATTGAGTTCACCTATAATAACATTTTTCATTTGAGTATTGGTATGGCACCATTTGAGGCTTTATATGGTCGGAGATGTCGAACACCTTTGTGTTGGCATGAAACCGGAGAGAGAACGGTAGTTGGACCGGAGATGGTACAACAAACTACGGAAAAGGTAAAGTTTATTCGGGAGAAGATGAGAGCTTCTCAAAGTAGAAAAAAGAGTTATCATGACAAGAGAAGGAAGGATATTGAGTTTCAAGAAGGCGACCATGTGTTCTTGAGAGTTACACCGGTTACGGGTGTAGGTCGTGCTTTGAAGTCGAAGAAGTTGACTTCTCGTTTTATTGGGCCGTATCAGATTATTGCACGAGTTGGTGTTGTGGCTTATCGTGTGGCGTTGCCTCCGAATATTTCGAATTTGCATGATGTGTTCCATGTTTCGCAACTTCGGAAGTATGTTCCAGATCCGTCACATGTTATTCATATGGATGAGGTTGAGGTAAGAGATAACCTTATGGTGGAAGCTTTGCCGGTTAGGATTTTGGACCGTGAAATCAAGAAGCTAATAGGCAAGGATATTGCGCTTGTGAAAGTGGCGTGGGGAGGCGTTGCGGAAGGCAATATGACTTGGGAATTGGAGAGTGGGATGCGTGAGTCGTATCCGGAGTTGTTTGAATCAGGTAATATTTTCGAGGACGAAAATTTCTAAAGTGGGGGAGACTTGTAACGCCCCGATTCGATAATTCCCATTTTTAGAGAAGATGAATAGTTAGGGTTTTAGTGGAAATGTGAGAAATTGGTAGATTAATCGGTTAGAAATCGTTATAATCGAAGTATGATGTTAGGTATATGCTATTGATCATGTTTGTATGAGTTTAGAGGAGTTTTGGAGTGATTAGGATGGACTGTTCGCAACTGGAATGTTTCTGAAATCGCAGTGGTCGCTCAACGAGCTACCCCTCGCTCAGCGAAAGTTCCAGGGTGATTTTCGCTCAGCGAGCTGTTCGTCGCTCATCAAGTCTGGGAGGATTTTTGGGTTTTTACGTTCTGTTTCGTAAATTGAGTTTCGGGTATTCATTTTTAGTGATCCTTATATCGATTCGAAGCTAAAAACATGTAGAATCTATTGATGCTAAAATATGTAATTTTTAGCCAACTTTTACCCGACTTTTCCGATAAAACATAATTATGTTAATTATGGAATCGTGGGTTTGATTATTGTGTTGTGGCCGTTTGGCAAGTAGATACATTGCTTGAATTAAATGTGAATGTATGCTAATTGTATGAGATGAATGCATGACTATATTGTGAATATGTATGCATTTTCAAGAATGTTGGGTGTCATTTTGCATGTAAGCATAATGTATGCATTATTGTGCTGTGGGATTCTTTGTGAATCCGTTGTAGCATTGTATGCTCATGTGGAGTGTGAGCGATGACTACAACAATATCGTGTGCCCATGTGGGGTGTGAGAGATCGGGTTGTGTGCCCATGTGGGGTGTGAGCAACCCAGAAACATCGTGTGCCCGTGTGGGGTGTAAGCGATGGGTGATTTATTCATGTTGATTGTGTGCCCGTGTGGGGTGTGAGCAATCGGATTGTGTGCTCGTGTGGGGTGTGAGCAATACATAAACATTGTGTGCCCATGTGGGGTATGAGAAATGGGTGAACATCGTGTGCCCGACGGGGAGTTACTTTAGGTAACAAGCGATGATTCCATTTGGTTCCTGAGAGAACCTGCTGAAATGTTGAGTCGGTACCGCATTTCCATCTGCATAGAGTCATGTGTCGGTCTCTATGAGTTCCATTTTTTATCATTTTAATTATGATATGCAGAAATAAACATGAATGTGCACATTTTTATTTAGAGTGTTATGGAGATGATACTATGTGTGATGAAACATACTTGATGGTATATATGCATGTTTGATATATGTATATGTATGTGATTTATACATTTGTAATGTATATGTGCGATTAAACATAGCTAGTCGTATGTTTATGCAGAATGAATAGAATTGAGGAATAAACATAAATGATGTAAGTTTATGTTAATTAGTGAATTAGTGCATGATGAACATGCTTGATTTGTGTATGTACGCATTGCGATATGTATAGGTGATGAGGATTGAAATGTGTGGTGAGAATATGTTTATGTGCATTTTTATATGTTGAGATATATAATTATATGCAATATTATTATGATAATGTTTCTCACCCTTCTGTTGTTTTATGATGCTCTATGAGGCATTGCAGAGTAGGTTGCTGGATGATATTTTTGTGAAGTTCGTCTTCATCTTTTGGTCGGTCGGCTCTGATATGTAGCACCGGGTAGATAGGATTGGCTTGATGCCTTATTGTGAATACATTTGTATATGTATTTTGATGTGATATGTTTTATGTAAACATGGAGTAATTTGGTGATTCAAACTTGCAGATATATTTATGATAAGTATATAAGTTTGAAATTGTTATGTTTTGTTTCCGCTGTTTAATGAATTGATGAATACGGGTGTAAGGATGAAATCCTTGTGTATGTAAGTTACCCCGTTTGTTGCATATCTTTATTGAGCAGGTGTTGTTTGTTTTTAAATTCAAGTATAATGTGGCATTGCTCTTTTATACCGTTTTTCAAATATACTCTGATGAAATTTTAATATGTGCCTAAGTGAATTAATTGCTTATTTGGGGTATAGAAAAGGGGTTTTACAGCCACCAATGGAAGAAGCAGATGAAAGGAGGAAGAAGCAGAAGAATAAGTTACTTACTTCATTGAAGAAGATAAGTAACTTAAAGAAAGAAAGTGAGAGTTGGAACACCAATGAACAAGTTAACCTCAAAGACATATTAAAATGCAAATGAAAGAGATAAGAAGAGGTGAGAGGTGAAAGCAAATCCACCTCTCAAAATGACTTACCACCTGAAAGTGTTAGCATGGATGCATAAGGTATAAAGCATAAGGAAATGAAATGAAATGATATGAGATGAAATGACCAAAGTCATAAGTGTTTATGCAATGTAAATGTCATGTAAGATGATGCAAAGGCATACAAAATGCATATGTATGATCATACAAGGATGAGATACAAATGGAAGCATGCTTTGAAGTTTGAAAACACATGAAAGTTAATGAAATGAAATGAATGCAAATCATAGAAAATGAATGAAGAAATGATCAAGCATGGTTCTAACATGTCCTAAGATGTCTAAGATGACATATGAATGCAAGAAATGTCATAGCAAGTTCATGTATTGATGCATATGCAAGGTGAATGCAAGTGAACACATAAAATTAGGGTTTTATGGAAGTATGAGATGCAAATGAACAAAACAGAAGCATATGACATGATAAAAATTTGCAATCAAGCTCAAACAAACCCTAATCCCACATTAAGTCACACCCCAAAGGAGAAAGACAGAAGCCTAACCAATCAAAAATTATGATTTTCCTAAGTTTTATAGGGTTTTTGGGTGGTTCAAAGGGAAAAATGCAAATCAATTTGAAAATACAAGATAAATTCATGAGATAAATGACCTATAAACTACATGCAATATGAAATACAATGCAAAAAGAATCATCTTCAAACTCTTCTTTGTTAGGCAGAAATGATTTTTCCAAGTTAGGGTTCAAAAATATGATTTTAATGACCCTTAATTCAAAGAAAATTCACAAACTATGATCAAACCTAAAAATAAATTTATGTGAAGAGTTTGAAAATGTTTCTAAATGCATTGGGATGATTCATGATTGTTTTGGTGATTTTCAGAAACCTAAATGTATTTTTAATTAATTAAAAGACTTTAATTAATTAAAAATAACATTTAAATATTTTAAAAATTCTTTTTTAATGCAAAAAATAAAATAAAAAACATTTTTGGAATGAGAAAAATATTTGAAGTCAGAATGCAAAAGAAAATATTTGTGTGATGCTTTTTGATATTTTAAATAAATCATGCAAAAGAAATGAATTAAAATGAATTAAAATGCAATAAAAAGGAAAGTATGTTGATCTGGTGGCTGGGATTTAAACTGGGGTTGGAAGCAATTGACTGTGCGCGCAGATCAATGGCCCAAATTCAAACTGTCTAATTAACTGATTAAATTAATTAATTAAAATTAGGGTTTTAAGTGAAATGATCCTGGCCACTGAAACACACACTAACCTAAATCTAAGGGCTGAGATTCAACTTGGGGAGATTAGCCCTAATCCTAACCCTAATCACTTTCAGGTGACCAAAGCAAGCTCCGGTCATCTTCTCCGGCCACACCAAAACCTCAACTTCTTCCCTAGGCAAAATCAGAAGCTCTAAAGCTCCAGAAATGATCTACTAACCTCCCTCAACAAGAATCCATCATCAAAACACATTTATCATTCATCAAAAACAAGATTCGAAGCAAATCGTGAAAAACATCAAAACTTTTAGAAGTTCAATACATACTAATTTCTTAACTATTTTCAAAATAAATCATATCTTGGTGATCAATGAAGCATGTAGATTCATTTAGAAACTTAAATAGCAAGTTCTGGAAAAAAAGTTCATGAAGCTACCTGAGTTGAAGCTTTGTGTTCTTGAGCTTTATGGCCTCCCTCTTGGTTCAAATCCACCCCAATGATCTTCCTGATGATGAAGATGAGCTTAGAGCAAGCTTGTGATGGCTATTTTGAAGGTTTTGGTTCTGAGGTTGCAGAAATCGTATTTGTGTTTGGAGGTGTTTTAAGCTATGGTGATGGGTGGGAAATGATCCTAGGGTGATGCTGAGTTGATTGGTGGAAGAGTTTGTGATTTTTGTTGGTTGTGTTATGAAATTCGATGAAGGGAGGGTTTCTTGAGGTTTTTGTGATTCTGATGCTATGGATGGATTCAGGCCTCAATGTTGTGTGAAATGAGTTGCTTATTGTCCACATAAACAATTTTGATTGGCCAGAGAGTTGTTGTGGCACAGGCTGATTGGTATGGGAGTTTTTGCAAAAAGTCAAGATTTTATACTTTGAGGTATGGGCACGGGTCAGAGGAGATTTCATGGGGTGTCTGGCATCAGCTGGGTTCAAGGATGGCCATGGGATTGGTTTTGAAGTGCTGGATGGCTTGGATGAAGAGTTATCACATGTTTTGCAAAATTCCCTCTTTGAAGTTTCTTGGATCATAAGTCATGGAAACCCTAAGTTCAATGCACAATTCTGATCCTTTGAGGGTTGTTTGACATATTGTGAAGTGTTTGTGTACATTTGAAGTCATTAGAATGCTTGAACATGCCAATTTGCAAAATCCCTCTTTGACATGAAACTTGAAATTATAGGATTTTTGCCAACTTTGAAAGGCCATATCTTGAGTTCTATGATGAATCAAGACATGTTCTTGTACTTTTTGAAAAGGTAAAGACCTAAACTACAACTTTCATGACCAATAATTTTTCATTTGAAGCATTTTTGGTTAAGAAAGAGGAGGTTGAAAAACTTTCCCAAAATGGAAAGTTTGCATTTCAAGTCATTTCCATTTTTGGCAAGTTTGCAAATGGCTCAAAATTCTTCAATCTTGTAAAATTCCAACCTCTTCTATGATCAAATAAAGATCATATAACTTCAATTTGATGAAAATACCCCTTTGGTTCAATTATTGGGGGCATCAGATGCCCTGATTTTGACTTAACTTGCTCAGGAAGTTACCTAGTGATTAGATGAATTCCACAATGAATTTCTTCATCAAGCTTGGTACACATGATCCTTATAACATCTTAAGAACAATAGAAACAATAATGGCCCAATAATTTGGAGTTAAGGCCTCTGAAACTAAAACCCTAATTTTGGTCTTCTGTGCAGTGAAACCCTAGCTCTGCTTCCATGCCTTGGCCAATTCTTGTGATTTCTAGACTTCCATGAACCTTGAGGAGCATAATATGATGATAGAACACACATGGACCCTCTTGGAAAGCTTTGAGGCCTTTGGGATGGCTCAGATGGACTCTTGGATTGCTCAGATCACAAACCCTAGATGCAGATGAACTTGAACTATGCAGATGAAACAAATATGCAATATGAGGTGTGATGCCATGCTAATGCAAAAATGAAAGATCACAAGCCATGGTTTTATAAAGAGTGAGGGAAAATTTAGGGTGTTTACAGCTGCCCCTATTCAAACATGAGTTAGCTGTGCAGGATGTAAGCGCCTGGCTTATCAGACAAACAAGATAACTTGTGGTTGAATATCAAAGACAGTCCAAAATTTGCACTCGCTGGATAGAAGAAGAAAAGGGATATAAATTGTAAAAGGTAGTATAATATGATTATCAAATGAAAGCGATGGAGGACGACCATCGAGCAGAGGACGACTGCTGGGGATAAAGCGGTAAGTAAAGCAATGACGGGGACAACCGACAAGCTGGGGAGATAAAGAGACCATGATGGGGAAGGCCATCAGGTGAAGAAACAAGATTCTCTGGGGATTAAAGTAAAGGTAGTGATGGGTACGACCATCAGGTTCAAAGAATAAATGAAATAATGATGAGGGACGGTCATCAAAAGTGAAGGATGATCACCTAGCAGGGGACGACTGCTCCTTATCCCAACATAGGACGAATGTTAGATAGAAAAAGGTCAACGATGGGGACGACCATCGGATAAGCATGATGAAGGACGATCATCAAGAGGTGAAGGACGATCACCTAGGAGGGTACGACTACTCTCGGGGTTTATCATGACATAGGATGAATGTCGGATAATAGGATCAACGATGGGGACGACCATCAGATTAAAATGATGAGGTACGGTCATAAAAAAGGTGAAGGACGATCACCTTAGCAGGGGACGGCTGCTCTTTATCATGACGTAAGATGAATGCCAGATAGAAAAAAGGTTCCACTAATGGGGTCTCCGTTGGGGAAAGGATGAGGGGCGGTCATCCAAAGGTGAAGGACGATCACCTGGCAGGGGATGGCTGCCGAAAGTATCACGACCTAGGATGAATGTCGGATAGAAGAAAATTCGCATTGTTGGTGACTTGCTGAGGATTGGTAAACACGGACGAGTTCTTATGCTTTAAAAGTAAAAGGTTTAAGTGTTTGACGTTGTGTATATATTAAAGATGCGGACGAGCATCCTTAGGTCCATGATACGGAAGAGTATCGGTAGAAACAAACGCTGACGCATGTTTCGAGATGATAGTACGGACGAGTACAAACTGGTTAACAAAAAACACGGACAAGTGTCGAATCTGTTGAGGAGTGATATATATACAAGATACAGACGAGTATCAGAGACTTCTGTATAAGTATAAGTGAGTTTTGGTTTAATTGGCGAAGTATGAGCGAGACACGGACGAGTGTTTGATCTGCTGGGGAAGGCATGACACGGACGGGTGCTAAATTTTGTACTATATATAAACAAGCATTTGTTTTGAGGATGCAAAGAGAGATACTTTAGCTTTCTGTGGGGATAGGATGACACGGACGAGTGTCGAAAAGAGTGTATTATGAACAAGTATCTGTTTGCAGAAGGTGTTTTGACGACCTTGCTAGGGAAGAATGACACGGACGAGTGTCAGAAGGGAGTGCAAAGGGGACACTTTGGCTTTTATTTGTAGGGGATATGAGTTTTTATATACATTGCTGATGAAATACTGATGGTAATTGCAGGTGACTGGCTCGAACCTGGCTTGCGATCATGCAAATGTTTGATTTTTACCGTAATGCTCCGTATTAGACGGAATGCTACGCTTATTTGGTGAATATGATGCAAATGCTATGATTATGAAAAAGAGAAGCCGATCCGGGATTCGAATCCCGCTGAAGATCTCTGGCTGATCTGCTTGGAAGAATAACTCGACTGGGGAAGAGATCAATGGACCTGTCAGGAGAGATAGCTCTGCTTGGGGAAATAGATATTTGGTCGATCTACCCGTAAGGAGAACTTAGCTGGGGAGAAGGAAACTTTCATCACTTTGTAGGGTAAGAGTTTCAGGCATTGCTCTTCTGGGGAGAGGATGTAAACTCTATGGGGAGATAGTTCTTTCTACCTTACTGAGGATGAGAGATCTGGCACTCTGGTGGGGCCCTCGACTGGGGAAGCTCCTGTTGAGTAGACTTGTGGTGGGGATGAGGAGGATTTGGCAACTCCGCTAGGGAAAAGCAATTTAGATATTGCTCGGGAGATTCCGCTTTGGGAAGTAGTATGTTGGGGATTCGATGCTTGGCATGCCCCATGTTGCGTATTGAATACCTGCAACCTGTTAAGACAAAAGAAACACACAAGTATTCCGAGATATCCCTTACCGGATTCCGTCATAGGAGTTAGGCTTTCCTGAAAGTAAAATTTATTTCCTGCAAGCATTTATAAAAAATGGCTCATTTGTTTTATGCAAGTGTTGTATCATGAACATCAGACATTTTGCAAACGAAAACAAAATATACAAAACGAGGTGTGACTGAAAATTCTGGTTTTATTAATCTGGGTGCCCTGAATTGGCAAATATAGTCCAAGAAACAAATCCCATGAAATGAGGAGATTGCTAAAAATTGAGAAAATAAAAGTGTTGGCAATGTTGACGACGATGCTCCAGTGAGCTTCCTTTGCTATGACCTGTATGACCTTGACGTTCTTCTCATCTTTCTTTCTGAAGAAGGTTGATTCTGACTGATGCTTTGTCCTTTCGAAGCTTTCCATGTTGTGAATGATACAGACAAATTCAGAATGCAGTTGTTCGCTTATTCCCTGATTTTGCGTGGATCGACCTTTCGGGTTTTCAATCCACCGGGATACCCATTTTTACCTGAGCTGTCCAATGCAGCTTTTCAACTCAACGGGTGTACATTTTTTTTAATTTTCCCTTATTTTTGCCTGAATCTTTTATTCTGTTTTTTACTCGCCGGGATGCCCTATTTTTGCTTGGACTTACATTCTGTTTTTATGTCCAGCGGATCATTTTATGCGAAGTATTTTTTAACTGCATCTGAATTCACAGGGGATAAGAAATCTTCACCATCCATAGTAGTGAGCATCAGTGCTCCACCAGAGAAAACCTTCTTTACTATGAATGGACCATCGTAATTTGGAGTCCACTTGCCCCTGTGGTCTGTATGAGGAGGAAGGAGTCTTTTCAGAACAAGATCTCCCACTTGGTATTCCTGAAGCCTGACTTTCTGATCGAAGGCTTTCTTCATCCTTTTCTGATATAATTGTTCAAATTGGAACCATTATCGGTAATGATCCGCTCGGGTACTCCATATCGACAGATGATATCTCTTTTCAGGAATCTGGTTACCACTTGTCTGGTGACGTTTGCATACGAAGCTGCTTCAGGATGAATCTGTGGCCATTTGAAGCAGTCGGTTCGATCTTTCCAATCATGTCAATTCCCCACATGGCAAAGGGCCAAAGTGAAGACATCACGTTCAAAGGATTTGGAGGCACATGCACTTTATCTGCGTAGATATGGCATTTGTGGCATTTTCTGGCATATGCACAACAGTCTGCGTCCATTGTGATCCAGTAGTAACCTGATCTTAACAATTTCTTAGCCATTGAATGTCCTCTTGCATGGGTACCAAAAGATCCTTCATGCACCTCGTGCATCAACAAGTCTGCTTCTTTCTTATTAACACATCTGAGTAGCACCATGTCAAAGTTTCGCTTGTATAATGAACCATCAACATTAAGGAAGAAACTAACGGCCAGTCTTCTTAATGTCTTCTTATCATTGGATGATGCCCCATGTGGGTATGTTTGATCCTCTAAGAAGCTTTTGATGTCATGGAACCATGGCTTGTCATCTTTAGCAATGTCCACAGAGAATACGTATGCTGGTCGGTCTAGTCTGGATACCGAAATCCGAGGCACATAATTGCCAGTTTGAACCTTGATCATGAAGGAAATGGTAGCTAAAGCATCTGCGAACTGATTTTTGTCCCGAGGGATGTACTTAAGTTTGACTGTTGTGAAGAAAGTCAATAATCTCCTCGTGTAGTCACGATACGGAATCAGATGCTCTTGGTGAGTGTACCATTTGCCATTGGTTTGATTGATTACCAAAGTTGAATCTCCTAATAAATTCAATGTCTTGATCCTGAGGTCAATGGCTTCCTCAAGACCCATGATACAGGCTTCGTATTCAGCCTCATTGTTAGTGCAGGCAAAGGTGAGTTTCGCCGAGAAAGGAATATGAACTCCTTTAGGTGTAATGAGCACTGTACCAACTCCACGATCATTCATATTGATAGCCCCATCAATCATCATTGTCCACTCTTCTTCTGGGTCAGGCCCTTCAGTGTGAACAAGCTCTTCATGATCTTTTGCTTTTAGGTACATGATGTCTTCATCAGCGAAGTCAAATCTCATGGACTGATAATCATCAATGGGTTACTCAGCCAGATAGTTAGACAATACACTGCCTTTGATGGCCTTTTGAGATGTGTACTGAATGTCATACTCTGTCAGAATCATTTGCCATCTTGCAACACGTCCGGTAAGTACTGGCTTTTTGAATATGTACTTGATTGGGTCCATCTTTGAGATCGACAAGGTAGTGTGAGTCAGCATATACTGTCTTAGTCGGCGAGCAGCCCACGCTAAAGCACATCAAGTTTTCTCGAGCAGTGAATAACGTTGTTCACAGTCAGTAAACTTTTTGCTCAGGTAGTATATTGCATACTCTTTTCGACCAGACTTGTCATGCTGGCCCAACACACACCCCATTGATCCATCTAATACTATCAGGTACATTATTAGAGGTCTTCCTTCAATTGGAAGCATGAGAATTGGAGGTTCTTGTAGGTATTCCTTGATCTTGTCAAAAGCCTTCTGACAATCTTCGTTCCACCTGACCGTTTGTTCCTTTCTTAACAATTTGAACAGGGGCTCACAGGTTGCAGTAACATGAGATATGAACCTTGATATGTAGTTCAATCTACCTAAGAACCCCCGAACTTCTTTTTCAGTCCTAGGTGCAGGCATCTCTTGAATGGCCTTGACTTTGTCGGGATCAACCTCAATTCTCTTTTCACTTACGATAAATCCCAGCAATTTACCGGAACGTACCCCGAATGTGCACTTGTTGGGGTTTAGCTTCAGCTGATACTTTCTCAGACGCTTGAATAACTTCAGCAGATTTACCAGATGATCTTCTTCAGTGAGGGACTTGGCAATCATGTCATCCACGTAGCATTCAATTTCTTTGTGGATCATATCATGGAATAACGTTACCATAGCCCGTTGATAAGTCGCACCGGCATTCTTCAGTCTAAATGGCATTACCTTGTAACAAAATGTTCCCCAAGGTGTGATGAAGGTTGTTTTCTCCATGTCTTCGGGTGACATCTTGATCTAATTATACCCAGAAAAACCATCCATGAAAGAAAATACTGAGAACTGAGCTATGTTGTCGACCAATACATCAATGTGAGGTAATGGGAAATCATCCTTTAGGCTAGCTCTGTTCAGATCCCGGAAATCCACACACATACGTACTTTGCCATCTTTCTTAGGAACTGGTACAATGTTAGCAACCCACGGCGGGTAACTAGTTACAGCAAGGAAACCGGCGTCCCACTGTTTTTGTACCTCTTCCTTAATCTTCATGGCCATATCTGGACGAGTACGGCGTAGAAGAAGTTATGAATTTCCTAAGTTTCTAGGGTTTTTTGGGTTATCTTCAATGTAAAATGCCAAACAAATTGAAAATGAAAGATAAAAATGAAACAAAAATGTTTTTAGAAACTAGAAGCCATGCATAGAACAATGCAAAAAGAATCATTCACAAACTCAACTTGGTTTAAAAGTTATGAATTTTTGAAGTTAGGGTTAGAAAATGAACAATTTTAAGAACCCTAATTCATTGAAAAATGTCAAAGCATGATCAAAACCAAAAAGAAATTTGTATGGTGAGTTTGTAAATGTTTCTAAATGTCTAAGAATGTTCTCTGATTTTTTTGGTGATTTTTAAATACTTAAATATATTTTTAATTAATTAAAATCAATTAACTAATTAAATAAAACATTTAAATGATTTAAAAATACTTTTTTAATGCAAAAAATAAAAATAAAAATATTTTTGATTTCTGAAAATTAATAAAAGACTTGATAAAAAATTTCAGATTTTTTTGATCATTTTTACTATTTTTAATAACTATATGAAAAAAATGGATAAAATATAAAATAAAATGAAATAAATGGAAAAGTATGAAGATCTGATGGTCTAGATTCAAACTGGGGTTATAAACGTTGACTGGCACGTGATCTAAAGGCTGGGATTTAACCTTACTTAATTAATTGATTAATTTAATTAATTTGGAGATTAGGGTTAAGTGAGAGGATCCTGACCATCCACACACGCGGGAAACCTCATCCAACGGCCTAAATTCAAACTAAACTAATTAGTCAGAGATTAAGCTCTAATGACTTTCAGATGGCCGGAGGGGACATCCGGTCATCTTCTCCGGCGAGTCAAAAACATCATCTTCTTCCCTAAGCCACTAATCCCCATAAAAACTGCCCAGAATCAATCCCCGAACATCATACATCATGAATCAACAAACAAATAACATTTATATTGCGCAATGAGGCTGAATCGAATCAAAACAAATTTTAGGTCAAACTTTCAGAACATCTTATCATACTTATTTCTTGCTCATTTTTAAAATTAAACACATCCCCATGATCATTGCAACATATAGAACAATATTTTAACAAGAAAACAAGATTCTGGAAAAAATGTTCATCATGTTACTTGAGCTGATGAACTGCAGATGAGAGCTTTCAGGACCCCTCCTTTGTGCAAAAAGTCTCCTTTGATCCTCCTAAGGCTAATGGAATTCTTCAAAAGCTTTGAGAGTGGCTGGTTTGTGTTGTGTGGTTCTGGTTTAGCAGAAATGGAGGTTTGTGTGTGTAGTGATTCAGGCCATTCCAAGGGTTGGGTTTTGTTCAATGGATGAAGAGTGATTTGTTGGTGAAAGAATTTCTGGAATTTGTTAAGTTTTGAGGGTGTTTCGAATAGAACAAGTCTTGTGCATATTTTTGTGAATCTGATGTTGTTGTATGTTTCAGGCTCCAATCCTCCATCTTATCTCTCCCATATTGTTCGAATATAATATGGAGTAGGTTCTGAATGGTTGCAAAACACTATTCCAAGAGTATGGGAGTTTTTGCCAAAATAGTCAAATATGTGTACCACAACCATGGACTGGAACAAAAGTGGTTCAATGGGGTGTCTTTCTTCCGCGTGGTTTATGGTGAGCCCTAGGATCAAAAGAATGCAGCTGGATGGCTTGGATATCAAGATGGCATAGATTTTGCATTTTGCCCTCCTTGAAGTTTCTTGTGAACCAAGGCATGAAATCTTGTGAATTCTTGTGCAATTCTGATCACAATGAGTCATGTGATGTTGTTATGAGGTTTAGAAATCAATTAGAGGTCACTTAGAAGCTTGGCAAGTGGTTTTGCAAAAATCCCTCTTTGCTGCATTCTTGAAAATTATAGGATTTTTGCCAACTTTGAAAGATCATAACTTGAGTTCCATAATGAATTAGAACTTGTTCTTGTACTTTTTGAAAAGGGAATGATCCAATCTACAACTTTCATGACCAACAATTTTTCATTTGAAGTATTTTTGGTTGAGAAAGAGGAGGTTGAAAAACTTTCCCAAAATGGAAAGTTTACATTACAAGTCATTTCCATTTTTGGCAACTTTTGGTTTAGCTTACTTTTCTTCAATTTTGTGAACTTCCAAGCACTTCAATGATCAAATAAAGATCATATAACTTCAATTTGATGAAAAATCCACTTTGGTTCCATTGTTGGGGGGCTCAGATGCCCTGATTTTGCTCTGACTTGCTCAAGAAGTTACCTAGTGAACAAATGACTTCTACAATAAATTTCTTCATCAAACTTGGTACACATAATCATTATAACATATTGAGACTATTAGAAACAAGAATAAACAAAAAAAATGGAGTTATGGCCTCTGAAACCAAAACCCTAATTTCAGGTCATCTGTGTAGTGAAACCCTAGCTCAGCTTCCATGCTTTCCAAGTTCTTGTGATTTTTTTGACTTCCTTGATCTTTGAGGGATATAAGATGATGATAGAACATACATGGATACCCTTGGAATACTTGGAGGCCTTTGTAGTGGCTCAGATGAATCTTTGGATTGCTCAGATCACAAACCCTAGATGCAGATGAACTTGAACTAATGCAGTGAAACAAAAATGCAATATGAGATGATATGCTTAGTCTAATGCAAATATGAAAGATCACAAGCCATGGTGTGAACTTAGTGAGGGAAAATTTGGGGTGTTTACAGTAATGTCTTTTAGACTGAAGAACGCCGGTGCCACTTATCAACGGGCTATGGTAACGTTATTCCACGATATGATCCACAAAGAAATTAAATGCTACGTGGATGATATGATTGCCAAGTCCCTTACTAAAGAAGACCATCTGATGAATTTGCTGAATTTGTTCAAGCGTCTAAGGAAGTATCAGTTGAAGTTGAACCCCAATAAATGTACATTCAGGGTACGTTCCGGTAAACTGCTGGGATTCATTGTAAGTGAAAAGGAAATTGAGGTTGATCTTGACAAAGTCAAAGCCATTCAGGAGATGCCTTCACCTAGAACTAAAAAAGAAGTTCGGGGGTTTTTAGGTAGATTGAACTACATCTCAAGGTTCATATCTCACCTCACTGCAACCTGTGAACCCCTTTTCAAGTTGTTAAAGGAACAAACAGTCAGATGGAACGACAATTGTCAAAAAGCTTTTGACAAGATCAAGGAGTACCTTCAGGAACCTCCAATTCTCATTCCTCCAATTGAAGGAAGACCTCTGATAATGTACCTGACAGTATTAGAAGGGTCAATGGGGTGTGTGTTGGGCCAGCATGACGAGTCTGGTCGAAAAGAGTATGCAATATACTACCTAAGCAAAAAGTTTACCGATTGTGAACAACGTTATTCATTGCTCGAGAAAACTTGTTGTGCTTTAGCATTGGTTGCTCGCTGACTAAGATAGTATATGCTGACTCACACTACCTTGTTGATCTCAAAAATGGACCCCTTCAAGTACATATTTGAGAAGCCATCACTTACCGGGAGGGTTGCAAGATGGCAAATGACTCTTACAGAGTATGACATTCAGTACAAATCTCAAAAAGCCATCAAAGGCAGTATACTGTCTAACTATCTGGCTGAGCAACCCATTGATGATTACCAGCCCATGAGATTTGACTTTCCTGATGAAGACATCATGTACTTAAAAGCGAAAGATCATGAAGATCCTGTTCACACCGAAGGGCTTGATCCCAAAGAAGAATGGATTATGATGTTTGATGGGGCTATCAATATGAATGGTCGTGGAGTTGGTGTAGTGCTCATTTCACCTAAAGGAGTTCATATATATTTTTCGGCAAAACTCACCTTTGCATGCACTAACAACGAAGCAAAATACGAAGCATGTATCATGGGTCTTAAGGAAGCCATTGACCTCAGGATCAAAACATTGAATGTATTCAGAGATTCAGCTTTGGTAATCAATCAGACCAACGGCAAATGGTACACTCACCAAGAGCATTTGATTCCATACCGTGACTATGCGAGGAGATTATTGACTTTCTTAACAACATTCAAACTTGAGTACATCCCTCAAGACGAGAATCACTTTGCAGATGCTTTAGCAACAATTTCCTCCATGGTCAAAGTTCAAACCGCCAATTATGTGCCTCGGATTCTGGTATCCCGACTGGACCGACCAGCATATGTTTTCTATGTAGACACTACTAGTGATGACAAGCCTTGGTTCCATTACATTAAAAGCTTCTTAGAAGATGATACATACCCACCTGGGGCATCATCTAGTGATAAGAAGACATTAAGAAGGTTGGCCGGTAGTTTCTTCCTTAATGCTGATTGTTAATTATACAAGCGAAACTTCGACATGGTCCTGCTCAGATGTATTGACAAGAAAGAAGTAGACTTGCTGATGCACGAGGTACATGAAGGTTCTTTCGGTATCCATGTCGGAGGACATGCAATGGCAAATAAATTGTTAAGATCAGGTTACTACTGGATTACAATGGATGCAGACTGTTGTGCCTATGCTAGAAAATGCCACAAATGCCAGATCTACGCAGATAAGGTGCATGTGCCTCCAAATCCTTTGAACGTGATGTCTTCACCTTGGCCTTTTTCTTGGTGGGGCATTGACATGATTGGAAAGATCGAACCGACTACTTCAAATGGCCACATATTCATCCTGGTAGCCATTGATTACTTCACCAAATGGGTTGAAGCAGCTTCGTATGCCAATGTCACCAGATTAGTGGTAGCCAGATTTCTGAAAAGAGACATCATCTGTCGATATGGAGTTCCCGAGTGAATCATTACTGACAATGGTTCCAATTTGAACAACAAAATGATGGCAGAACTGTGTCGGGACTTCAAAATCCAACACCATAAATATTCTCCTTACAGGCCAAAGATGAACGGCGCTGTTGAGGAAGCTAACAAAAACATCAAGAAGATTGTAAAGACTGGCATGAAATGCTACCATTTTCTTTGCATGGGTACCGAACCTCAATATGAATGTCCACTGGGGAAACACCTTATCAGCTTGTGTATGGTATGGAGGCAGTCCTACCTGTTAAAGTTGAGCTACCCTCCTTACGGTTAATGATGGATGTAAAGCTGGATGAAGCAGAATGGGTCCGGTCTCGGTATAATCAATTGAATTTGATCGAAGAGAAGAGGCTAGCTGCCATCTGTCATGGGCAGTTATATCAAAAGAGGATGAAGAAATCCTTCGATCAAAAAGTCAGACTTCGGGAATACCAAGTGGGAGATCTTGTTCTGTAAAGACTTCTTCCTACTCATACAGACTACAGGGGCAAGTGGACGCCAAACTACGATGGTCCATTCATAGTAAATAAAGTTTTCTCTAGTGGAGTACTAATTCTCACTACTATGGATGGCGAGGATTTCTTATCTCTTGTGAATTCAGATGCAGTTAAAAAATACTTCGCATAAAATGACCCGCTGGACATAAAAACAGAATGTACGTCCAGGAAAAAATAGGGCATCCCGGCGAGTCAAAAACAGAATAAAAAGACTCAAGCAAAAATAAGGGAAAATTGAAAAAAAATGTACACCCGCTGAGTTGAAAAGCCGCATTGGACAGCTCATGCAAAAATGGGTATCCCGGTGGATTGAAAACCCGAAAGGGTGATCCACGTAAAATCAGGGAATAAGCGAACAACTGCATTCTAAATTCGTCTGTATCACTCATAACATGGCAAGCTTCGAAAGGACAAAGCATCGGTCAGAATCAGCCTTCTTCAGAAAGCAAGATAAGAAGAACGTCAAGGTCATACAAGTCATAGCAAAGGAAGTTCACTGGAATGTCGTCAACATTGCCAACACCTTTATTTTCTCAATTTACAGCAATCTCCTCATTTCAGGGGATTTGTTTCTTTGACTGTATTTGCCAATTCAGGGCACCCAAATTAATAAAATCAGAGTTTTCAGTCACATTTTGTTTTGTACATTTTTGTTTCGTTTGAAAAATGTCCAATATTCATAATATAGTACTTGCATAAAATAAATGAGCCATTTTTAAATAAATGCTTGCAGGAAATATATTTCTTTCCGGAAAGTATAACTCCTATGAAGGAATCCGGTTAGGGATACCTTGGGATACTTGTGCGTTTCTCTTGTCTTAGTAGGTGGCAGGTATTCAACACACAGCATGGGGCATGTCAGGCATTGAATCCCCAACATGCTACTTCCCAGAAGTTATCACCTCCCCGAGAAATGTCTGACAGATATTTCACAGCAAGATGGGCAAAAAATTTCCTATTCCACACCAGAGTGTCAGATCTCTCATCCTCAGCAAAGTTAAAGGAACTGCCTCCCCACAGAATTTCCATTCTCTCCACAGAAGAGCAATGCCTGAAACCCATCCCCAACAAAGTGGCTGAAGCTTCCTTCCCCCCGACTGAGTTCTCTTTACGGATAGATCTACCAATGATCTATTTCCCCCAAGCAGAGTTCTCCTTCCTGACAGATCTACCAATGATCTCTCCCCCCAGCCGGGTTGTTCCTCCAAGCAGATCAGCCAGAGATCCTCATCCCAGCAGGATCCGGGTACTGGATCAGTTACTCCCTTTTGCATAATCATGGCATTTGCATCATATTCACCAAATAAGCGTAGCATTCCGTCTGATACGGAGAATTACGGAAAAAATCAAACATTTGCATGATCACAAACCAGGTTCGAGCCAGTCACCTGCAATTACCATCAGTATTTCATCAGCAGTATACAAAATACATCCCTTGCACATAAAAGCCAAAGCGTCCCTTTTGCACTCTCAAGTACAAATATTTGTTCATAACACACTCTTTTCGACACCCGTCTGTGTCATCCTATCCCCACAAGTCGCCCGAACACCTTCTGCAAGCAAGTACTTGTCCATAACATGTCCTTCTCGACACTCGTCTGTGTCATCTTATCTCCCCACAAAAAGCCAAAGCATCTCCTTTGCACTCTCAAAACAGATGCCTATTTATATTTATACATATTTGACACTCGTCCGTGTCATTTTTCCCCATCAAGTTGAACACTCATCCGTGTCTTGCACATTCTTCACCAACAAATCCATACCCACTCATACTTATACAAAAGTCTTTGATACTCGTCCGTATCTTGTTTATATCACTCCTCAACAGATTCAACACTCATCTATGTCCCTTGTTAACCAGTTGATACCCGTCTGTATCATCATCTTTGAGCACGCGTCAACGTTTGTTTCTATTGATACTCGTCCGTATCATGGTCCTAAGGATGCTTGTCCGCGTCTTTAATCTATACACATCGTCAAACACTTATATCCTTTATTTCTTGAGAGCGTATGCACTTGTCCGTGTTTACCGTTCCCCAGTAAGTCACCAACAAAACAACTTCCTTCTATCCGACATTCGTCCTATGTTGTGATACTTTCGGCAGCCGTCCCCTTCCAGGTGATCGTCCTTCACCTTTGGATGATCGTCCCTCATCCCTTTCCCCAATGGAATCTCCATTATTGGAACCTTCTATCTGACATTCGTCCTATGTCATGATAAAGAGCAGTCGTCCCCTACTAGGTGATCGTCCTTCACCCTTTGATGACCGTCCCTCATCATTGATCCGATGGCCATCCCCATCGTTGATCTTGTTATCCGACATTCGTCCTATGACGTGATAAACCCCGAGAGCAGCCCTACCCTGCTAGGTGATCGCCCTTCACCTCTTGATGATCGTCCTTCATCATGCATACCCGATGGCCGTCCCCATCGTTGACTTTTTCGATCCGACATTCGTCATATGTCATGATATTTTCAGCAGCCGACCCCTGCTAGGTGATCGTCCTTCACCTTTGATGATCGTCCTTCATCATTTATTTCATTCTTTAACCCGATGGCCTTCCCCATCGTTGTTTACTTTACTTTCCAAGCCTGGTGGTCGTCCCCATCATTGCTTTTTTCATTACTCTAATCCCCAGAAAGTTTTTATTTTATTACCCGATGGTTGTCCCCGTCGTGGTCTCTTTATTTCCCCAGCTTGTCGGTCGTCCCCGTCATTGCTTCACTTACTGTTTTATCCCCAGCAGTCTTCCTCTGCTCGATGGTCGTCCTCCATCGCTTTCATTCGATAATTATAATATACTATCTTTTACAATTTATATCCCTTTTCTTCTTATTCCCAGCGAGTGCAAATTTCGGACTATCTTTGGTATTCAACCACAAGTTATCTTGTTTGTCTGTTAAGCAAGGCGCTTACATCCTGCACAACTAACTCATGTTTGAATAGGGGAAGCTGTAAACACCCCAAATTTTCCTTCACTCTATATCTCACCATGGCTTGTGATCTTTCATTTTTTTGTTTTAACATAAGCATTACATCTCATATTTCATTTTTGTTTCACTGCATAGTTTAAGTTCATATGCATCTAGGGTTTGTGATCTGAGCAATCCAAGAATCCATCTGAGCCACCCCAAAGGTCTCAAAGCTTTCCAATAGGGTCCATGTGTGTTCCATGATCATATTATGTTCCCCAAAGTTCATGAAAGTCAAGAGATCACAAGAACTGGCAAAGGCATGGAAGAAGAGCTAGGGTTTTCACTACACAGATGACCAAAATTAGGGTTTTGGTTTCAAAGGCCTTAACTCCAAATTTTTGGGTCATTCTTGTTTCTAATGCTCGTAATATGTTATAAGGATCATGTGTACCAAGTTTGATGAAGAAATTCATTGTGGAAGTCATTTGTTCCCTGGGTAACTTCCTGAGCAAGTTAAGTCAAAATCAGGGCATCTGAGGCCCCCAACAATGGAACCAAAGGGGTATTTTCATCAAATTGAAGTTCAATGATCTTTATTTGATCTTAGAAGTGTTTGGAAGTTCACAAGATTGAAGAATTTTGAGCCAATTGCAAACTTGCAATTTTTGGAAATGACTTGAAATGCAAACTTTCCATTTTGGGAAAGTTTTTCAACCTCCTCTTTCATGACCAAAAATGCTTCAAATGAAAAATTCTTGGGCATGAAAGTTGTATATTAGGTCTTTCCCTTTTCAAAAAGTACAAGAACATGTTTTAATTCATCTTAGAACTCAAGATATGGCCTTTCAAAGTTGGCAAAAATCACATAATTTTCAAGTTCATGCCAAAGGGGGAATTTTACAATTTCACTTGCCAAGCATTCTAATGACCTCTAATGTGCACAAACACTTCATAACATGCCTATGCAACTTCAAAAGATCAGAATTGCCCCAAGGATTAAAGCTTTTCATGGCTTGATTCACAAGAAACACCAAAGAGGGACAATTGCAAAGTCCATGAGAACTCTTCATCCCAGCCTTCCAGCACATCAAATTCAATCCCATGGCCATCCTTGATGCAAGCTGAGGCCAAACACCCCTCCAAACAACCTCTGACCCATGCACATACCTCGTAGTACATAATCTTGACTTTTTGCAAAACCTCCCATACCAATCAGCCTGTGCCACAACAACTCTCTGGCCAATCAACATTGTTTATGTGGACATTAAGCAACTCATTTCACACAACACAGAAGCCTGAAAGCCTTTCAACACTCAGATTTCCAAAAACCTCAAGAAACCTTCATCTCTTCGAAATTCATAGCACAACCACTCAAACTTCAAACTTTCTTCACCATTCAACTCAGCATCACCTCATGATCATTTCCCACCCATCACCATAGCCTGAAACACTCTCAAACTCAAACACGATTTCTCACTCCTCAGAACTGAAACTCACAAAGGATGCCATTTAAACTCCATTCAAGCTTTCCAGAAGTATCAGGGGGATCATTAGAGGCATTTTGCACAAAGGAAGAGGTCAAAAAGCTCTAGTTTGCAAAGCTTCAACTCAGGTAGCCATGATGAACTATTTTTCCAGAACTCCTTTTTTAAGTTTCTAAATGATTCTGTATGCTTCACTGATCATGGGGATGTGATTATATTCGAAAATGGTTGAGAGATGAGTATGTATGCTTGTTCTGAAATTTTTTCCGTTTTGATGTTCTTGTTCGAATCTTGTTAATGATGCGTGATAAATGATTTTTGGGGTTGGGTAAATGTTTATGGTGGTTAGTAGATTGATTCTGGAGGTTTTGGGGGCTTGGGGTGGCGTTTTGAGCAAACTCAGGTGAGAGGTTGGCCGGAGAATATGACCAGAGCTTAGCTCTGGTAACCTGAAAGTAATTAGGTTAATTTAGGATTTAGCTGCCCATATTCATTTGTGGCCCTTGGATGGTGATTAGGGTTAGCATGCGTACGGTCAGGATCAGTTCACTTAAGATTAATTCTGATTATTTAATTAATTAATGATAATTAACCCAGTTTGAATGTGGACCATTGAGATGCGCGCATGGTCAATTCTCACCCTTTTTATTTGAATCGCAGCCATTGGATGTGCATACTTATCATTTTATTCATTTATTTTCATTTTATTCTCATTTCTTTTGCATAATTATTTTAAAATATCAAAAACCATCACAAAAATATTCTTTTTTGCATTTTGACTTTAAATATTTTTCTCAATCCGAAAACAATTTTTATTTTATTTTTTGCATTAAAAAAGTATTTTTAAAATATTTAAATGTTATTTTTAATTAATTAAAGTATTTTAATTAATTAAAAATACATTTAGGTTTCTAAAAATCACCAAAACAATCATGAACCATCCCAATGCATTTAGAAACATTTTCAAACTCTTCACACAAATTTATTTTTAGGTTTGATCATAGTTTGCCGATTTTCATTGAATTAAGGGTCATTCAAATCACATTTTTTGAACCCTTACTTTAAAAAATCATTTCTGCCTAACCAAGAAGAGTTTAAACTTGATTCTTTTTGCATTGTGTTACATAGTTCATGTAGTTTATAGGTCATTTTCCTCATGTATTTATCTTGAATTTTAAATTTGATTTGCATTTTTCCTTTAGAACCACCCTAAAAACCCTAGCAAACTTAGGAAAATCATAACTTTTGGTAGGTTAGGCTTCTGACCTTCTCCTTTGGGGTGTGACCTAATATGGGATTAGGGTTTGTTTGAGATTAATTTCACATTTTTATCATGTCATGTGCTTCTGTTTTATCCATTTGCATCTCACATATCCATGTAACCTTAATTTATCATGTTCATTTGCATTCACCTTGCATATTCATCATCAAATGAACTTGCCATGACATTTCAAGCATTCACATGTCATCTTAGACATCTTAAGACATGTTAGAACTTTTCTTGATCATTTCTTCATTCATTTACCATGTTTAGCATCCATTTCATTTCATAAACAAACTTTCATGTGTTTTCAAACTTCAAAGCATGCTTCCTTTGCATCTCATCTTTGTATGACCACACATATGCATATTGTATGACTTTGCATCATCTCACATGACATTAACATGGTATAAGCACTTCTGACTTTGATCATTGCATCTCATTTCACTTCATTTTTTATGCTTCATACTTTATGCATTCATGCTAACATTTTCAGGTTTTGGTAAGTTACTTTGGGAGGTGGATTTTCCTTCACCTCTCACTTCTTCTTATCTCTTTCATATGCATTCTAACTTGTCCTTGAAGTGAATTTGATTCACTTATGTTCCATCTCTCTCACTTTCTTCCTTTAAGTTACTTATCTTCTTAGTAAGTAAGTAACTTATTCTTCTATTTCCTCCTCCTTTCATCTGCTTCTTCCATTGGTGGCCTCCTTGAAGATCTTCCTCTAAGCCTTACAAACCATAGGATGTCCAAGCATGATAATGATTAGGGTTTTAATTAGTCCCCCTAAGATTTTTACCTTTGATTCTCCTTGAGCCTCTCATCTCATCTTAATAATCAGAGACTAAACTCTTAAAGTTTTAGGACTTTGGAATTAGGGTTATGCCTGCATCCTTCTCTTAGGATGGAGTGTATAACTTTAATCTTAAGTGTTAAACCTTTAATTTGTTTAAACCTCTTAATAAAATCACTTAATAATCATCAAGACTTTATCTTGTAACTTGGGCCTTACATTAGGGTTCTACCTCTTCCTTATGGTTAAGAGGGACTAACCTTAGTGTTTAATGGACAAGTCCTCCTCAAGTTGTATTACAAACCATAAAATCCACTTCTTAATCTCATCCTTTAATTAAAATGCATTTAATAAAGGCTTGTTATATAATGAATTTAATCACTAACCATGGATTAAGTTGAGGTATCTTCCTCAGCTTAAGTGTTCTCATCTATTATCCTTCTATTAGGATGGTGTAATGAGTTCACTAATCTGTGATCAGAGATTAAGCTCATTACTTAACACTAAACAAAAACCCAAAAACATCTTAATAATCACAAGTAGGTTAATGATCTTAACCCTACATCATCATGGTAATTAAGTTGAGATGTTTATCTCATACTTTAGTTGGCTCATTATCCCTAATCAGGGAGGATATAATGAGTTTACAAGCCTTTGATTTAGGTTTAAGCTCATTAACTTATGCAAAACACCAAAAACAATAACAAAACTGAAAACACAAAAACAAACAATAATCGTCTCCTTCGGGATTCTCTTCTCATCACACTCATTCACAAACGAGAATTTGCTTCTTCCGTCTAATGCAAGACAGTTAGCACTCGAGCCAGACGAGTCATACACTTGAGCATAGGCAAGTAAGCAATTCACAGTCAATTTATTTCCCAGTCTCTTTGAGTCGAACTATGGTGTTCTGACTTCCTCATTGCACGAGAGGATACGTAGGCATAACTTAACTGTTATCGAACAAAAGTCTCTTTGTCATCCCCCTCTTTCAGCATTCTTTCTAAGCCTCAGTCCTGAGAACTTCACTTCCTTTTGCACTGACACCTGTACATTCATTCTTAGCTTTTGCACACAGATAACATATACACTACCCCTTTAAACACAATCTTTTAAGTGTGGATCCCGTCGAGTACGATGGACAATCTGGGTGCTAATACCTTCCCAGGTTGTTACCAACCCCCTTTCTCAGTTTCTCTGGTTCGCAACCGTCTTATCCATCTTTTTTCTAGGTTTATGCAGCATTACCTTTCCTTCAGGATAAAAATGCCTAGCTAGCGACTCTATTCACTTCACCTTCATTTTCTCCTTTCGCCGACTGTTTGCGTCTGCACCGGGATGCAAATCTTCGGGAGCAACAATACTGATGAGCTGTTCTTTCACCGGAGCTTGCAGACTAGCCCTGATCTTCACCTCTTTTACATCTTCCTCGGTACCAAGATTGATGGTCTCACCCTCCTCCTGATGAGGAGCAATCACTTTTTCCTCTTGTCTTAACAACCTAGCCAACTCTTCAGGCAAATCATAGTCTTCATCAACCCCTTCATCTGCTTGATTAATTGTATTGTCGAAGTCATACAAGATCATAGCAGTGTTGTTGTCGGTGCAATCTGGAGGATTATCTCTGCAAGGGTTGAGATTTGTTCATTTTAGTGATTGATTTTATTTTATTTAGAAAAAGTGTGAATAGAGTTATTATTGAAAAACATTGCCATTTATTACTTTGTGCGAAAATAACAAAAATGAAAGACAGAGAGCGAAAAAAGATCATTTGCAAAAGATGTCCATTTGTTCATTAATCATTCATTTGCATAAAATACAAATATGTCCATATTACAAAATGAGTCCTGACACCTTGGGCAAGATGCAGGACTTGATGCATGCTTAAACAAGAAATAATAATTACTCTGCAGAAGTAATCCTTATGATATCCTGGGAAGAACGGTTAAGGACTTGCTGGCCTGGGACCCTTGGACGAATCCAGCTCTCCAGGTTGAAGTCACTTTCAGCCTAGTCTTCCACATTGTTGATTGCATCCGGGGTTAGCATTCCCCCGCTAACAAATTTGGGAGCTTCAGTAGCCTCCTCTTGGACCTGTCGGGATGGTTTGTAACCTAACCCGAACTTGTCTTCCTTGATCTGAACTTGCAGCAGCTTTCCCCAACCCTTGGCATTCCCGTCTTCAACAACCTTCTGAGCTTGCTTATAATAGGAGATCGAAGTACCAGACACTTCAGTTGTTGCTTCATTGACATTGAGGGCCTCAAACCCATGACTCATTGTCTCATGGATCTCTCCGTCCATCTCAATATACTTGTAAGTAGCTAGATGACTGACGAAGATATCCTCCTCCCCACAGATTGTGATAACTTGGCCCTCCCATTCGTATTTTAACTTCTGGTGAAGGGTCGACGTCACAGCGCCAACGGCATGAATCCAAGGCCGACCCAACAAACAGCTATAGGCAGGCTGAATATCCATCACGTAGAAGATAGTTTTGAAGATCTGTGGGCCAATCATCACAGGCAGCTCAATTTCCCCAAGAACCGATCTTTTAGAACCGTCAAAGGCTCTCACTACCAGGTTACTTGGACGCAGTGCAAGACCATCGTATTCCATCTTAACCAAGGCTTTCTTTGGAAGAACATTGAGTGAGGACCCAGTGTCAACCAAGAAATGAGAGAGAACAACACCCTTGCACTCCAAGGTGATTTGTAAAGCCTTATTATGGTTACGGCCCTCCGTAGTTAGATTAGCATCAGTAAAACCTAGCCCATGGCTATTATTGACATTTGAAACCACTGTTTCTAGCTGATTAACTGTAATCTCTTCTGGCACGTAGGCTGCGTACAGGACTTTGATAAGTGCATTCTTGTGGGCTTCGGAACACATTAGCAGTGATAGAATGGAGATTTTGGAGGGTGTCTGATGGAGGATGTCCACAACCTTACAGTCACTCTTCTTGATTATTCTCATGAACTCGTCTACATCCTGGTCAAAGGATGTCTTCTGAGCTTCTTTGGCAATGGGCTCTTCAGGCGCCACTATAAACACCCCAAATTTTCCCTCACTAAGTTCACACCATGGCTTGTGATCTTTTCATTTGCATAAGTTCAATCATATCATCTCATATTGCATTTTTACTTCACTGCATTGGTTCAAAGTCATATGCATCTAGGGTTTGTGATCTGAGCAATCCATGAGCCATCTGAGTCATTCCAAAGGTCTTAAATCATCTCAATAGGGTCCATGTATGTTCAATCATCATATTATATCCTCTAAAGATCAAGGAAGTCAGAAAATCACAAGAACTGGCAAGGCATGAAAGCAGAACCAGGATTAACTGCACAGATGACCTAAAATTAGGGTTTTGGCTTCAGAGGCCATAACTCCAATTATTTTTGGTCATTCTTGTTTCTATTGGTCTTAATATGATATAAGGATCATGCATACCAAGTTTGATGGAAAAATTCATTGTGGAAGTCATCTGATCACTAGGTAACTTCCTGAGCAAGTCAGAGCAAAATCAGGGCATCTGAGGCCCCCAACATGGAACCAAAGTGGATTTTTCATCAAAATGAAGTAATATGGTCTTTATTTGATCATTGAAGTGCTTATAAGTTCACAAATTTGAAGAAAAGTGGGCTAAACCAAAAGTTGCCAAATATGGAAATGACTTGTAATGTAAACTTTCCATTTTGGGAAAGTTTTTCAACCTCCTCTTTCTTAACCAAAAATGCTTCAAATGAAAAATTCTTGTTCATGAAAGTTGTAGATTGGATTATTCCCTTTTCAAAAAGTACAAGAACAAAATCTAATTCATTTTGGAACTCAAGTTATGGCTTTCCAAAGTTGGCAAAAATCACATAATTTCATGTTTCATGCCAAAGAGGGATTTTTGCAAAACCTCATGCCAAGCTATTTTATGACTTCAAATGGACTTCTACATATCATAACATCATAGTACAATGCCTAAAACTCAGAATTGCCCAAAGAATTTCACATTTCCATGACTTGTACATGAAGAAATCAAGAAAGGGCCAAACTTTGCCAAAATTGCAAAACCCCCCACAACTTCCCACAAGCTTGCCAAATTGCCTCAAACTGATTTCTATGGATCTCCTTGAATCAAGCTACGCCAGACACCCCCTTGTCCTTGGCCTGAAACAGCCCATACCTCAAGGGACACATAACCTTGACCTTGTGCATTTTCACCCATACCAATCACACTATGCCACAACTACTCTCTGAACCACTTGCATTTGTTTATACTAATCAAAAGCAAGCCAAACATAACAAGAACACAGCCTGAACTCTCCCATAACTCAGCATTCACAAAAACTCTCCTCTTTGCATTTTCATTCGAAACTCTCAACACACTTAACAAAACTTGAAACTTCTTCCATCATTCATCTCCAAATTCATCACTGATCATCTCCCACCCCTCAAAACAACCAAGAACACCTCACAAACAAAACACAATTTTCTGGCCAGTTGAACACAAACTCACAAACCAGCCATAAAAAACTCCATCCAAGCATTTCAAACTCCTAAGGAAGTTCATTAGAGGCATTTTGGACCAAAGAAGCAGCCAAAAAGCTCCAGGGTTGAAAGCTTCACCTCAGGTAGCCATGCAAATTAATTTTTCCAGAAGCTTTATTTTAAGTTATTAAATGGTTAAGCTTGTTCCTCTGAATGCAATGAACTTTGAATTATTGAAAATGATGAAGAAATGAGGATGTATGGTCTGTCTGAAAGTTTTGCATATTTTGTTCTTTGATTCGAATCTTGTTTATGAGTGGAGATAAATGGTTTTTGAGGTTAGGGTTGGTCTTAGGAAGGTGAGAGGAACCAATCTGGAGCTTTAGAGCTCCAGAAATGGCCTAGGGAGTGTTTTGGGAGATTCTCAGGGGAGGTGTGGCCGGAGAAGATGACCGGAGGTCATTTCCGGCCACCTGAAAGTAATTAAGTTAATTAATTAGGGTTAGGGCTTATTTTGAATGTGAGTCGTTGGATGGGCCTTTCCCGCGTGCAATGTGTGGACCAGATTGAACCATTAGTTTTAATTTTAGGTTTAATATTTAATTAATCAGAATTAATGAAGTTTGAACCTAGGCCGTCCAGATGCGTGCCCAGTCAACCCCTTTAAAGCCCAGATTGAATCTTGGCTCTCCATTCAGCATACCTCTCATTTAATTAATTTTTATTTCATTTTCTTTTATTAATCTTGCACGAATTTTTAAAAATACCAAAAATAGTTTAAAAATTCTGAAAAATGTTTATCAAACATTTTATTAATTTTCAGAACCCAAAAATATTTTTATTTTTATTTTTTGCATTAAAAAATTATTTTTAAAAAATTTAAATGTTATTTTTAATTAGTTAATAAGAATTAATTAATTAAAAATACATTTAGGTATTTAAAAATCACAAAAAAAAATTCAGAGAACATTTTCAAACATTTAGAAGCATTTACAAACTCACCACACAAATTTCTTTTTGGTTTTGATCATACTTTGACATTTTTCAATTGAATTAAGGTTCTTAAATTTGAATATTTTTAACCCTAACTTCAAAAATTCATAACTTTTGAACCAAAGTGAGTTTGTGAATGATTCTTTTTGCATTGTGCTATGCATGGTTTCAAGCATCTAAAAACATTTTTGTTTCATTTTTATAATGCATTTTCAATTTGTTTGGCATTTTACCTTTAGGATCACCCTTAAAACCCTAGAAACTTAGGAAAATCATAAGTCCTTCTAGGTTAAGCTTCTGACCTCCCCCTTTGGATGGTAACTTAGTATAGGTTTAGGGTTCCTTTGAGTCAATTTTCAAATTTGTATCTTATGGTTTGCTTCTGTTTTTGAGTTTTGCATCTCACATGTTCATATAACCCTAATTTGCATCTTCATTTGCATCCATCTTGTATAAGCTTGCATACATGAACTTTCCATGACATTTTGTGCATCCACATGACATATAAGACATCTTAGGACATATTAGAATCATGTTTGATCATTTCATCATCCATTTTCCATGTTATTCTTTCATTACATTTCATGTGCATTCATGAACTTTCATGTTTCTTACATGCTTTATTTGCATTCCCATCCTTTGTATAATCATTCTCATCTCATGACATACACTTGCATCATTCCTTTGCATCATTTTCATCTTGAACATGCTTCTGGTTTTGGTTTGCATCATTGCATACTTTTCATTTTCATTTCATTTTCATTTGTTAACTTCTCACAATCTCTTCTCATCTCTCTTATGCATTCATTGCTGCATTTTACTTTTGTATTATAGTGAGCTTGCTCATTCATGTTCCCTCCTCACTTTCTTTCTTCAAGCAACTTATCTTCTTAATTGAAGTAAGTTGTCTTGCTTCTTTCTGCTCCTCCTCCTTCCATCTTTCTTCTTCCTTGGTGGATTTTCCTTGAAGGTCTCTTGCAAACCTCATAAACCCTAGGAATACCCAAGCATGTTATTAATTAGGGTTGATTAGTCCCCCTAATTAGCTTTACCTTTGTTATTAAGGTTATGCCTGCATCCTTCTCTTAGGATGGAGTGTATAAATTTAATCCTAAGTGTTAAACCCTTGATGTGTTTAAATCTCTTAATCAATCCATCTAATAATCACTAAGACAATAAGCTTGTAACTTGGGCCTTGAATTAGGGTTCTAATTCTTCCTTAATTGGTTAAGAAGGACTAACCCTAGTGTTAATGGACAAGTCCCCCTCAAGTTGTTTTACAAACCATAAAATTCACTTCTTAATCTTACCATTAATTAAAATCCACTTTAATAAAGGCTTTGTTTTGTCATGAGGTTAATCCCTAATCATGGATTAAGTTGAGGTATCTTCCTCAGCTTAAATGTTCTCATCTATTATCCTTCTATTAGGATGGTGTAATGGGTCCATTAAATCCTTGATTATGGCTTAAACTCATTACTCAACACAAAACAAAAACTCCAAAAGGAATCTAAATAATTACAAGTAGGTTAATGATCTTAATCCTACATCATGGTGATTAAGTGTGAGGTTCTTACTTCACACTTAAGGTATTCTCATTACCCCTAATCAGAGGGAGGATGTGATGAGTTTACTAACCCTTGGTTTAGGCTTAAGCTCATTTTCTTATGACAAACATAAAAAGAAATAAAAGATTGAAAATACCAAAAATAAACAATAATCGTCTCCTTCGGGATTCTTTTCTCACCTCATTCACTCATAAACGAGAACTCGCTTCTTTCGTCTAATGCAAGACAGTTTGCACCTGAGCCAGACAGGTCATACACTTGAGCATAGACAAGTAAGCAGTTCATCAGTCAATTTATCTTTCAGTCTCTTTGAGTCGAACTATGGTGTTATGACTTCCTCATTGCATGAGAGGATACGTAGGCATAACTTAACAGTTATCGAACAAAAGTCTCTGTATATTCCCCTCTTCCACTTCACATTTATTTTGCACTCACACTTGCATTCTTTTCCAGCTTTTGCACACAAAATAGCACTGACACTACCCTTTTAAACAAAAATCTTTCAAGCGTGGATCCTGTCGAGTACGGCGGACAATCTGGGTGCTAATACCTTCTCAGGTTGTAACCAACCCCCTTTCTCAGTTTCTCTGGTTCGCGACCGTCTTATACATATCTTTCCAGGTTTATGCAACATTACCTTTCCTTCGGGATAAAAATTCCTAGTTGGCGACTCTTTTCACCTTCATTTCATTTCTTCTTTGAGAGATTAAGGTTCTATACCTGGGACTTGAGTGACACCTAGGCTAGAGTGGTTCATATTCTTTCCCATTCCATTTTGGTCTGGTGCAGGAATATGAAACACGGTTCAGATGTGGGTTTCTTCTGGAGAACTTTGTGCTACAGATTTCTTGTAGTGCTAGGGCTATCTGGGAAGCCTGCTAAGTCTGGATGACCTTTACTTTGACCTTCAGAATCTGGGGTGAATCAAAGGAGGATTTTTTATGGTTACTGTAAACATTGTACCTCCGGGTTAGAAGTGTTTACACTTCTCATAACTGATCCAAGTCTGAGGATCCTTGTTCTAGAACATTACATGTGAGGGGGTTGGGTTGTTTACAAGTTTGCAGGAACCCTTGGCCACATCATACCCTGTTACTGTTTTGTTTAAGAATACTCCACTTTGGACAGTTCTTGTGATTAAACTTGGACATGTGACTCTTTATTTGAGTCCCCCACCCTGGTTATTGGATTTCTGAGCCTCCATCCGGACCTTTGAACATACATGGACCTTATATCAAGACAGATAATCAGATCCAGCTCTTGATCACAAACCCTTGCATATCATTTGCATATATCATCATTGCATCATTTAACATTTTTTTATTTGCTTTTCAGGGTATCCACCTCATTATATCTTGGTTTTGGTTTTGACCCCTTCTATTGTTTGGACCTCTGCACCAACTGTCTGCTTCAGTTATCTCCATCCTCACCAGCATCAGTCTGCCAGGGACTTACTTCCAGCTTCTCAATTTGTGATCTTCATCAGCATTTGTCTTCAACTTCTTCAACAACTCTCATGGCTACTCCCAGGAAGAGCAACATATCTTACCACTTCTTTGAGCCTTCTTTGACTGGTATCAGGCAGGTCCAGTCACTCATCACACCTGACCACATCCCACTGTTCAGGGAACACTATGGGGGTATTTTGGATATGGTTATGGATCTTGATTCTTCTCAGAGAAGCATGATCCACACATGCCTGCAGTTCTATGACCCACCACTCAGGTGCTTCACCTTTCCTGACTTTCAGATGGGGCCTCTATTGGAAGAGTTTTCTTTTTTGATTGGAGTGCCTATTAGAGGAGGGATCCCTTTCAATCCAAAGATGACTGCTCCCAGAAGTGAGGAGATAGCAAGGGAATTATACTTGGAGCCTGCCCTTATTGAGCAAAGCATGACAACAAAAGCTGGGATTCCTGGTTTACATTTGGATTTCTTGATTTCTCAGGCCATCCTGAAGGCTGCAGTGGGAGAATGGAGGGAAGTCTGTGCATTATTAGCCCTCAGCATATATGGGGCTATATTGTTTGCAGATGAGCCTAAATTTGTCAGTAAGAATGCCATCCATTTGTTTCTTCTAAGGAACCCAGTGCCTACATTGCTAGGGTATTTTTACTACTCCATCCATCAGAGGAATGAAAAACAAAGGGGAAAGTTGGTCAGATGTTGTGCTCCTTTGTTCTACTCTTGGTTACTCAGACACCTGCCTAAATCAGATGCCTTATTGAACCCACACCAGCAGAAGAATTGGGCCAAGAGGTTCATTGCCTTAACTTCAGATGATATCAGATGGTGTACCCAAAGCACCAAAGGCAGGGACATTATCACCAGCTGTGGACAATACCCAAATGTGCCCCTGATAGGAGTAAAAGGTTGCATCAACTACAACCCTTTATAGTTTAAGAGACAATTGGGATATGCCTTGGTTCACCCTCCCAGAGGACAGGATTTAGCTGAGACCCTATACTGTGAAGTGAAACCTAATTCAGCTGTTGTCAGGAAAGCTGCTTGGTCTTGGGACAACATCCAGACAAAAGGGATAGCTATTCTTGGAAGATGTAACAATGTTGCTTCAGCTCAGTATTCAGACTGGTCCCATACTAGAGCTCAGATTAACAGAATGCCTTTCACCTTGGAAGACACACCTGGACCATCTACAGTACAACCTGCAGCAACTGTTAGCCTGGAGGAATTTGAAAAGTTGAAGGAAAGGAATGAGCAGCTATCTCAAGCCCTGAAGAAGACTCTCTGGGAAAGAAGTGATGGTCGTCTGGACATTGAAAGATTGGAAAAGCTCAGGATTGAGCATCTGACCAAGATTGAAAAGACAGAGGACTACATAAGGAAAGCAAGGGATGGGGAACAGATATTGAAGAATGCCTGCAAGGAGGCCAAGATTCAGAAAGCTAGGGCTGAGCACTATCTGCAAGAGAGCTAAGCTAGGTGGGTCAGGATCACCGAAGCTCGTGCACAAGAAGACCAGAAGACTCAAGCCAAGATTGAACAACTAGAGGCCAATGAGAAGAAGCAGCAGGAAGCCTTGTTGGTTGCACAGAAGGAAATTTCAGAATTGAAGCTTCGAGCAGATTTAAAGAGATCAAAAGACCAAGACAGGCATAAGAAGCTGACTACTGCCATTGCCACTAGGAAACTCCTCATTAGGACCATTATAGAGCACCCAGCTGGTCCGGTGACTGAGGCACTCCTGAAGGAGGTCATAAAAGATGATTATGGATTGGATGTCTGATTCCTCTTTGCTTGTTGTTCTTTCCTTTTGTTGTATTTTTGACCCTCCATTGGCATGTATTATAAATAAACTATGTTTTTTTACCATTTGTAATATATTTAGTTTGTTTTCATTGGGCTTCCTCTCAACATCAAGCATCTTCCTCGAGGTCTGGAATGGTCAAAACCAAGAACCAAACCGGATACCTTGGAAAACAAATAAGCATACTGCATTGCATACTGACCTTTTTCTTTGTTTTGTAGGTTTTTGATTATTATTATTGTGTCTAACTTTGTTGTGATTTCAGAAACATTGCTCGTCGCCGAGTGTTCCCTGTCAACCGCACTCACCGGTACCCAACACGTAACAACCTTCCAGGCATTCAAATGGAGCAGGTACAGCAGGACCTGAATGAGGTCAGAAATCAGATGGAAAACGAAAGAGTCGAGATGAGAAACCAAATGTCTCAGTTTATGGCTGTCATGACTGGCTTAGCCCAGAGCCAAGAAAGACTGAGAGAGCTGGTAGAAAGACAGACACCTGAGGAACCTCACCTTGGGACAGGAGGAACCAGCAATAATGAACGAGGGAAACCTCGTATTGACCCTCCAGAGTATGGGCCTCATTTGAATCCAGATGTTAATATCCCAAGAAACGTTCAAGGTAATACTGCTGGGGGCAGAATCCTGCAAGAGGATCCCCAAGAAGAACAGTTTACTGTTATAGGGGCTGGAGATGAGGTATATGATAGAAGATTGGATGAGATTGCTGAAAAGTTAAGATCTTTGGAATCTCAGAATTCTTTGGGCTTTGACGTAATGGATATGGGACTGGTAGATGGGGTGAGGATTCCCCATAAATTCAAACCCCCTTGCTTTGAGAAGTATAATGGTACCTCCTGCCCACGTACTCATCTGCAATATTTCCTAGGAAGACTCAAGGCTTATACCATGGATGAGAAGTTATGGATGTTCTATTTTGAGGACAGTCTGACTGGAGCTTCAAGAGAGTGGTATTCGCATCTGACAAGGGCCACTATAAGATGTTGGAAGGACTTGGCCGAGGCTTTCATCCGGCAATGCCAATACAACCTATACATGGCTCCCATGTCAGAAAGGGAGATGGCTGACATGTTCATGAACACCTTGCAGGGAACTTATATTGATAGACTTGCTGCTTTCTCCTCTACCAGCTTTGCTGATGTGGTTATAGCTGGTGAGAGAATTGAAAGCCTTTTGAAGATGGGAAAAATCTCTGACAATGGTGCAAGTTCCTCTAGCAACCCCAGAAAACCTTTTGCAGGACCCCGAAGGGCGGGTGAAACAAATGCTATTCACGCAAGCAGGGGCAGACCCCAATATTCTCACAGGTCAGTAGCAACTGTTACCATCCCAGCTCCGGTTCCACAACAACCGTTATATCCTCAACAACAACAACAACATCACTATCAGCAACCATCTCATTTTCCGCAACAAAGAACCTACAACAACAACAATAGCAACCAACAACGACGCCCTTTTCAACAGAGGCCATCTCAGGCAAATAGGGTAATTGACCCAATCCCTATGCCTTATGCTGCCTTATTACCACAACTCCTGAAGCTTAACCTGGTTGAGTTAAGGACATTGGCACCACCAGATCCTCTTAATCTCCCGAAGAATTATGATGTTAATACCAGGTATGCCTTTCACTCCAACGCACCTGGTCACAATACTGAGAAATGCAGAGCCTTACAGATGAAGGTTCGGGATTTGGTCGATTCCAAAGCTCTCAATTTCGCACCTCCTCCGAACATTAACATAAATCCTATGCCTAATCATGGTGGGCCTAGGATTAATGCCATTGAAGAGGACCAACCATCTACACTAATTGATAGTGTTACACAGATTTAAACACCATTGGCTGAAGTTAAAGTTCAACGTTTAAGATGCCAAGTGTTCCCGGGCTGTGGGGCCTGCTGTGAATTTTGCAAGACAACTTGTAATGGTTGTGAGAAGCTAAGGTTCGGCATAGAGGGCCTCATCAAAGATGGAATCTTGCAAATTACTTCAACAGCTCCTCCAGCAACTCTTGTTTCAACAACAATGGATTCTCCTACAACACCAACAATTCTTCCTTCAATAGTTTCTCCTACAACCGCAACAACAATCATTCCCACTGATTCATCAACAACACCAGCAATCACTCCGCCCATTATTTCAACAAGTCAAAGTTCAACAAATTTTTCTTCTACAACATCAGCACCCCTTTTATCAGCGGAATCTTCTACAATGCCAACAAACATTAAGGAAGATGTCTCAACGGTCACAATCTACTATGACCCAACAACTGCTCACAACAACAACAATTTCCAACAACAAACTGCAACGTCTCCTGCCAGATCTCCAGTCACGATTTACTACGATCCGCACACCATCACAATTCCTTCCGCTGCAGCGATCAGTCCAGTTACCATTACGGTACCTGGGCCTGTTCCTTATGAAAGCAGTAATGCCATACCATGGCACTACGACTCTGATCTCTACTGCAATGGGGAGAAAATCACTCTGGATTCATCGACCTCTTCACCACAAATTGGCAATGTTAGGGGAGGCGGAGGCTTCACCAGAAGCGGACGCCTTTTTGCCTCACAAACACAAAGACCTAATGCTGAAGTAGAAGCTGCCGCTAAGGCAAAAGGAAAGAATGTGGTATCCGAAGAGCCAACTGCCAAAGAAACTCAGAAGACATCTTTTGAACAAGATGTAGACGAGTTCATGAGAATCATAAAAAGGAGTGATTACAAGGTGGTGGACCAGCTTCATCAAACACCCTCCAAAATCTCTATATTGTCACTGTTAATGTGTTTCGAAGCTCACAGGAATGCATTGTTGAAAGTCCTGCACGCAGCATACTTGCCAGAGGAGATTACTGTTAATCAGTTAAAAACTATGGTTGCAAATGTCAACACCAGTCATGGACTGGGCTTTACAAATGCTGATTTAACAATGGAAGGGCGCAACCATAATAAGGATTTGCACATCACCTGGGAATGCAAGGGTGCTGTCCTTTCTCACGTACTGGTGGACACTGGGTCTTCACTCAATGTTCTCCCAAAGAAAGCCCTGGTGAAGTTGGAGTATGATGGCTTGGCATTGCGCCCGAGTAATTTGGTGGTGAGAGCATTTGATGGCTCTAAACGATCAGTGCTTGGAGAGATCGATTTACCTGTGTTGATTGGCCCGCAGACCTTTAAAACTACCTTTTTTGTGATGGAAATACAGCCGGCCTACAGCTGTCTGTTGGGTAGACCTTGGATCCACGCCGCTGGCGCTGTTACGTCTACCCTTCACCAGAAGTTAAAATTCGAGTGGGAAGGCCAAATCATCACCATCTGCGGGGAAGAAGATATCTTTGTTAGCCAGCTGGATACGTACAAATACATAGAGATGGATGGGGAGATCCATGAGACCATGAGTCAGGGATTTGAGGCCCTTAACATCAATGAAGCATCTGCTGTGTCTGGGACTTCCATCACATCATATCAACAAGCCCGTAAGGTTGTTGAAGAGGGTACCGCTCAAGGCTGGGGCAAGCTGCTGCCAGTTGAAAAGAAAGAAGACAGATTCAGGTTGGGTTACAGACCAACTCGACAAGATCAACCAGAGGCTGCAATGGAGCCCAAATTTGTCAGCGGGGGAATGCTAACCCCGGATGTTGTGAATAGTTTGTAAGATGAGGAAGAAGACGAGCGCAACCTGGAAAACTGGATACGTCCGAAGATCCCGGGGAACCAAGTCTCAAACTGGTCTTCCCAGGAAATTATAAGGGTTACTCTTGCAGAGTAATTTTTATTTCATGTCTTTAAGCATGCATCAAGTCCTGCATCTTGCCCAAGATGTCAGGTCTCATTTTGTAATCGGGCCATCTTGTATTTTGTGCAAACGATCAATTAATGAATATCAGGACATCTTTTTCAAATGAGTCTTTTTTTTCTCGCTCACTATTTTTCATTTTTCATTTTTTGTACAAAAATAAAATGGCAATGTTTTTCAAAATAATAACTTCATTTTTACTTTTTTCTAAACAAGATAAAACTGATCACTAAAATGAATAAATCTAAACCCTTGCAGAGAGTGCCCTCCAGACTGCACCGACAACAACACCGCTATGGCTTCGTATGACTTTGACAATCCGATTAATCAAGCCGATGAAGGGGTTGAAGAAGATTATGAGTTACCTGAAGAATTAGTCAGGTTGTTGAGACAAGAGGAGAAGGTTATCACTCCTCATCAGGAGGAAGTTGAGACGGTTAATCTTGGTACAGAAGAAGACTTGAAAGAAGTTAAAATCGGGGCCCGTCTGAAGACATGGAGAAGACAACTTTCATCACACCCTGGGGAACATTCTGTTAAAAGGTAATGCCATTCGGACTGAAGAATGCTGGTGCCACTTATCAACGGGCTATGGTAACATTATTCCACGATATGATCCACAAAGAAATTGAATGTTATGTGGATGACATGATTGCCAAGTCCCTCACAGAAGAAGATCACCTGATGAATCTGTTGAAGCTATTCAAGCGTCTGAGGAAATACCAATTGAAGCTAAACCCCAACAAATGCACATTTGGGGTGCGTTCCGGTAAGCTGTTGGGATTTATTGTAAGTGAAAAGGGAATTAAAGTTGACCCTGACAAAGTCAAAGCCATTCAGGAAATGCCTGCACCAAAGACTGAAAAAGAAGTTCGGGGGTTTCTAGGTAGATTGAACTACATTTCACGGTTCATATCTCACCTTACAGCAACCTGTGAGCCCTTGTTCAAGTTGTTAAGGAAAGAGCAAACCGTCAGGTGGAATGAAGACTGCCAAAGGGCTTTTGACAAAATCAAGGAATACTTACAAGAGCCTCTAATACTTATGCCTCCAGTTGAAGGAAGACCTCTAATAATGTACTTGACAGTATTAGAGGAATCAATGGGGTGTGTGCTGGGCCAGCATGACGAGTCTGGTCGAAAAGCGTATGCAATATACTACCTAAGCAAAAGGTTTACCGATTGTGAACAACGTTATTCATTGCTCGAGAAAACTTGTTGTGCTTTAGAATGGGCTGCTCGCCGACTAAGGCAGTATATGTTGACCCACACTACCTTATTAATCTCAAAGATGGATCCAGTCAAGTACATATTCGAGAAGCCAGCACTTACCGGACGGGTTGCAAGATGGCAAATGATCCTCACAGAATATGACATGCAGTACACATCTCAGAAAGCCATCAAAGGCAGTGTATTGTCTGATTATCTTGCTGAGCAACCCATTGATGATTACCAGCCTATGAGGTTTGACTTCCCTGATGAAGACACCATGTTCATAAAAGCAAAAGATCATGAAGAGCCTGTTCACACTGAAGGGCCTGACCCATAAGAAGAATGGACAATGATGTTTGATGGGGCTGTAAATATGAATGGTCGTGGTGTTGGTGCAGTTCTCATTACACCTAAAGGAGTTCACATGCCATTTTCGGCAAAACTCACTTTTAACTGCACTAACAACGAAGCAGAATACGAAGCTTGCATCATGGGTCTTGAGGAAGCCATTGACCTCAGGATCAAGACTTTAACTGTATTCGGAGATTCAGCTCTGGTAATCAATCAAACCAACGGCAAATGGTACACTCATCAGGAGCATCTAATTCCCTACCGGGACTATACGAGGAGATTACTGACTTTCTTCACTACAGTTAAGCTTGAGTATATCCCTCGAGACGAAAATCAGTTTGCAGATGCTCTGGCCACCATTTCATCCATGATCAAAGTCCAAGTTGCCAACTTTGTGGCCCGGATATCAGTATCCAGACTTGATAGACCAGCATACGTATTCTCGGCAGACATTGCTAAAGATGATAAGCCTTGGTTCTATGACATCAAATGCTTCTTAGAGGATCAAACATACCCACATGGGGCATCATCCAATGACAAGAAGACATTAAGAAGGCTAACTGGTAGTTTCTTCCTGAATGTTGATGGTTCCTTGTACAAGCGGAACTTGGATATGGTACTTCTCAGATGTGTTGATAAGGCAGAGGCAAACTTGTTGATGCACGAGGTGCATGAAGGATCTTTCAGTACCCATGCTGGAGGGCATGCAATGGCTAAAAAGTTGTTAAGTCAGGCTACTACTGGATCACAATGGATGCAGACTGTTGTGCTTATGCCAGAAAGTGCCACAAATGCCAGATTTATGTAGACAAAGTGCATGTACCCCCGAACCCTTTGAATGTGATGTCTTCACCTTGGCCCTTTGCCATGTGGGGCATTGATATGATTGGAAAGATTGAACCGACTGCTTCAAATGGCCACAGATTCATCCTGGTAGCCATTGACTATTTTACCAAGTGGGTTGAAGCAGCTTCGTATGCAAATGTCACCAGGCAAGTGGTAGCCATATTCCTAAAGAGAGACATCATCTGTCAGTATGGAGTGCCCGAGCGAATCATTACTGATAATGGTTCCAACTTGAACAACAAAATGATGGCAGAACTGTGCCGGGACTTCAAGATCCAACATCATAATTCTTCTCCTTACAGGCCAAAGATGAATGGCGCTGTAGAGGCAGCTAACAAGAATATCAAGAAGATTGTGCAAAAGATGGTGGTCACCTACAAAGAATGGCATGAAATGCTACCATTTTCCTTGCATGGGTACCGAACATCAATTAGAATGTCCACTGGGGCAACACCGTATCAGCTTGTGTATGGTATGGAGGCAGTCCTACCTGTCGAAGTTAAACTACCCTCCTTGCGGGTACTGATGGATGTCAAATTGATTGAAGCAGAATGGGTCCGATCCCGGTACGAACAACTGAATCTGATCGAAGAAAAGAGATTAGCTGCAATCTGTCATGGGCAGCTGTATTAGAAAAGAATGAAGAGAGCCTTCGATCAGAAAGTCAGGCTTCGGGAATACCAAGTAGGAGATATTATGCTGAAAAGACTCCTCCCTCCTCATACAGACCACAAGGGCAAGTGGACTCCTAATTATGATGGTCCATTCATAGTGAAGAATGTTTTCTCCGGTGGAGCACTAATGCTCACTACTATGGATGGTGAAGATTTCCTGTCCCTTGTGAATTCAGATGCAGTTAAAAAATACTTCGCATAAAAATGACCCGCTGGACATAAAAACAGAATGTAAGTCCAGGCAAAAATAGGGCATCCCGGCGAGTCAAAAACAGAATAAAAGACTCGGGCAAAAATAAGGGAAAATAAAGAAAAAAAATGTACACCCGCTGAGTTGAAAAGCCACATTGGACAGCTCAGGCAAAAATGGATATCCCGGTGGATTGAAAACCCGAAAGGGCGATCCACGCAAAACAAAGGAATAAGCGAACAACTGTATTCTGAATTCGTCTGTATAGTTCACAATATGGCAAGCTTCGAAAGGTTCAAGCATCGGTCAGAATCAGCCTTCTTCAGATGGCAAGATGAGAAGAACGTCGATGTCATACGAGTCATAGCAAAAGGGAAGTTCACTAAAGCCTCATCAACATTGCCAGCACTTCCATTTTTCTCAATTTGTAACAATCTCCTTATTTCAGGGGATTTGTTTCTTTGACTGTACTTGCCGATTCAGGGCACTCAAATTAATAAAATCAGATTTTCAGTCACACTTCGTCTTGTACATATTTATTATTTATTTCATTTGCAAAAATGTCCGATATCCTCGATAAAATGGTTGCATAAAAACATATGTGCTTTTCTAATCACATGCTTACAGGAAATATATTTCTTACTCCCGGGAGTGTCTAAACTCCTATGATGGAATCCAGTAAGGGGTACCTCGGGATACTTGTGCGTTTCTCTTGTCTTAACAGGATTGCAGGTGTTTAACACACAACATGGGGCATGAAAGGTTTTCCCCAGCAAGCTGCCAAATCATTATTTCCTCAACACATCTTCCAAACAACACCAGAGATGCTTTCTCCCCATCAGAGTTGCCAGGCATCACTTCTCCAACACATCTCTCTCTGGAGCAGGACTAGAAGGTGTTCATTTCCCCAGCTGAGTTGTCAGATATTATCATCCTCAGCAGGATCCATACCGAAATCTCTAGGAAGATCATTCAGTGATTGTTCCTCCCCAGCCGAGTGCTAGACAGGGAACCATCTCCCCACAGAGCTCCAGCCTCTCCAGAAAAGAAATGTTTGAAAAACTCACAACAAAGTGACGAAAGCTTCCACAGCCCCCAGCTGGGTTCCTCATTACCAGGATTGGTCTATCAGTGGCCTATTTTCCCAAGCAAAATCATTTGTATCAGATCTACCAATGATCTCATCCCCAGCTGGGATTTTCTTTCAAGAAGATCAGTCGGAGATCTTCGCAGCGACGGGATCCAAATCCTGGATCGGTATCTTTTGCATAATCATAGCATTCGCATCATTTATCCCTCAGAGCATAGCATTCCGTCTAATATGGAGCATTACGGCAAAAATCAAACATATTGCATAATCACAAGTCATGTTTTGAATCAAACCCCTGTATATACCAACATGCCGTTAGCAATATATACAAAGACTCACAGTCCCAGCAGAAAGCCAAAGCATCCCCTTTGCACTCACAAATATATATTAATATATACTCTTTTCGGCACCCGCCTGTGTCATATCCATTCCCCTGCAGATATAAACCACAAACAGATATCTATACACTCTCTTGAAACTCGTCCGTGTCACCTTTCCCCAGCATGGTTGCCTAAACACTTATTGTAAACCAAACACTTGTTTATAATACACTTCTTTCAACACCCGTCTGTGTCATCTTATCCCCACAAATATTCAGAATGTCTTTTTCTCTTATAAGTTCATAACTTATACATTTTCTCTTATGATACTCGTCTGTGTCATACTCTCCCCAGCAAGTTGAACACTCATCTGTGTCTCACTCCTGCTTATTTTTACTCATACAAATACTCGTCCGTATCTTGTATACACCTCTTATCTCTCCTCAGATTCAACACTCGTCCAAGTTCTTTGTTAACCAGTTGATACTCGTCTGTATCATCATCTCTGAACATGCGTCAGCGTTTGTTTCTACTGATACTCGTCCGTATCATAATCTTAAGGATGCTCGTCCGCATCTTTAATCTATACACAGCATCAAACACTTATACCTTTCCTTTCTTAAATGTAGACACTCATCTGTGTCTACCATTCCCCAGAAGAGTCCCCGACAAATCCCCAGTAAAAAGAAAAATTCCTTTTCTATCTGACATTCGTCCTATGTCATGATACTTTCGGCAGCCGTACCTGTCGCACCCCGAAAAATAACACCTCGCGATAAAAAATATTACCGCGGATAAAAATTAAAACAACAGAGTCGCCACCGAACTTATTTTATTCCAATTTAGGAAAGGGAAAATATCGAGAAACCCTTTTTGAAAAAGCGGATAGAACAAGGTCTTTGAAACCAAATTCTAGGTTCGGGAGTCGATTCCGTAAGGGGAAGGTATTAGCACCCCTTACGTCCGTTGTACTCAACGGGAACCTCTTAGTTTAACTTGCGATCTAATGTTGACTTATGTTTTCTGTTTTCTTCGAATAATAAAAAGTAAATGCGAACGATTCTAAATTAGGGTTAAAGGGGAAATGGGTTATTTTGTTCCTAGGGTGCTCGGCAAGGATCGAGATCCGTGTGCTTACGTATTCCCATGTGCAATGGGAAAGTCAGAGTCTCGTAGTTCGTGGTACTAAGGTTGATCGACTTGGTTTAATGAACAGTTATTTAAACCGCATTCTACTGCTAAGCATTGGCTTGTCTGCTCGCTATAGGAGGCTGAAGCGCTAGCTTGTTTGTGAGATAGAAAGGATTTAAATAATGTTTGCTTGAAGAAATTTTTGATTCGATTAGGGATTTTTAGAATGAAAGGGTAAATAAACTGCGTCTTGAGGGCGGGCCTCAGGAGAGTTTATTCGAGAATTCGAGGAATGCGAGACTCCAGAATTCAATTCTTTCATTATTTAATATGTGGATTAAAAATTTTAATTACGGAAAGTCGAATGAACCTCATCCCGCGGGGCGAGCCTCGGGAGTGTTCATTCAAGAATTCGAGGAATGCGAGACTCCAGAATTCAGTTTATCCGTTATTTTGATTATGAAAATATTCGAATGTCGAATTCGGAGAAGATTTGATGGCGAGGCATGGTGCGCTCGACTTACATTAATTCGATTAAAGCAATAAATTACGAGAAAAATAAACGAGGAGACTAAATTGAATTGTAAAAACTTAATTTGCAATAAAGTTATAAATACAAATAATTAAATATTAATAATAAATTTAGTGATACATTGAATAATCAAAATAATATGATAAAATAAAAAATAAAGTAAATTTTTTTTGTTGTAATTAAATAATATAATAAATTAAATAATAGGCCTCATATTAATTAAATTCTCCAATTAAAAATATTGTAGATAATTTAATTTATTATATATCATTGGCCCAAAATTAAAATAAATAAATAAAAAACAATAAAGAAGTTAAAATAACCAAAACTATACTCTTCCAAAATAAACTAGAAATTTAATCTAGAAACATAAATAACAAAACACAAAAACTTGAAGTGATAATAAAAAATAAAAAAAATTTATAATAATTGGCAAAGAAATAAAATATAAAAGAAGGGGTGCATCGCTGGTTTAAAGGGTGTACTAAGATGTATCAAATGGCTGGGCTACTGAGCCCATGTCAGTAAAGATGATTTATGCAACAAGGAAAAATGAAAAATAACAAAATAATAACAAAAAAAATATGAAAAAAAAAATAGAAAGATGAATGGGAATAAGAACTATAAAAAACATTAATTTTGGAAACCTATTAAAAACGCACGGTTCAGAAACAGGGAAAGAAAAAACGAGATACACCCACCCTCAAAGGCTTTTTTCTGATCCAATTTCAAAGTTCACGTTGGATCGTATCTCAAATCCATCTCTCACTCGCGATGCTTTCTGGCTCTCTCAGACTCACATTCGATTTTGCCTGGTCGTTCACGGTTTCCACTCATGGATGCGTTTTGGGTTAGCACGGTGGTGAATAGTGTGTTATCGGTGAGGGGCGGCGGATCTGGTTTGTGGTTGTGAGCGGATGGCCGGTTTGGCGACGATTTTGATGGTTCAATAATTTTGCGGTAGGTCTGGGTCTGCGACTCGGCTCCCTCTCACAATCTCTTCATCTCATTTCTTTCTTTTTCGATTTTTTTGTTGTTTTTTGGCAGTGAATTTTGGTGTGGTTCAAGGTTGAAGTTAGGTTTCAATGGTTGTTTTTGCGGTGGAGTTTCTGTGTTATAGGTTTATGATTTGATTTTTTTTCAGTGGTGGTGATTGAGTCACGGTTTGATGCTCGCGGTGTGAGGTAACTTATGGTTTTGGTTCGATTGAAGGGAGGTAGCAAGGGATGAAGATTGGTTGAAGAAAAATTTGATATTCGGTTTTGAGGAGGAAGTATGAGTGTGTGTCTCTTTTAGAGATAGAAGAAGAAGAACATGGTTATGATTACAGTTTTATTGGAAGGGAATATCTCCGTGAAAAATGAAGAAATTATTTAATGATTTTTTTTGGTTTTTAAACTTGGTTTAGGTTTATTGCAGGGGGTTTGACAGGTTTTTTTTTGAAGAGTGAACTAGGATGTGTTTATATAGGGGAATAAAAAGGCTGAAATGAGAAGTTGTTATTGAAATTCAGAATATGAAAATCAGTTGCGATTTGGTTGCTGTGCGGAATCCGTTTGTTGCATTGTTGAAAGTTTGTTGCTGTGAAATGTTATACGAAATTTGGCGTGTGAAGGATTGTGGGTGGGGCACTTGATGTGTTGTTTCTCATGGCCAGCTGTATGGTGGAATTTGCAGGCTGTATTGTGGGCATCTTGTGGAATTTGACAAATTGTGGTTGCTGAGATTTTTGGCTTGTAAAAAAAAAGGATTCAAAATATAAAATTTGGTTATTGTTAAAAATAATAATGAGAATACTAATAATAAGTAATGATAATAATAATAATAAACACTAAAAAAGATGATGAAATAATAATAATAATAATAATAATAATAATAGTAACAATGATAGTGGCAATAGTGATAAAATGATTAATAATGATAATAATATTAAAATAGATAAAAGAAAATAGTAATAATAGTTTTAATAACAAATCAATAATAGAAATAAAAATAAGTTTTTTGTATAAGTTTTTTTTTGTGTAGAGAAGAGAGGAACTTGATGAGTCATTAAAATGTAAAAACAACTTTTTTTTTAATAATACTAATAATAATAATAAATAAATAATAGAATAAATAATTGTGACAATGATAATAATTGGAAAATTGTGATATGAAAAATAAATGAAACAAAAATAATAACAATGATATATTTTTTTTGACTTTTTTAGTAATGGGCTAAGAGCAGAAAAATGAACCAATGGGCTTAAAAAAATGTAACAATGTTTTTTTTTTTGTAAAATAAATAAAAAAAATCTTTGAATTTTTTGGGATAGTGAATTAAATAACAAAAATAAAAAGGAATTTGAATCTTAAATTTTAAAGGAAATACATGCATTTTTTGAATTTTTTTCGAATACTAGACAGAAAAAAAAACTTAATACATATTTCTGATTTTTTTTGAAATGGTGGTTAGACACTAAAATAAAATAGTGTGGGTAGGACAAATTTGGGGTATGACAGATGCCCCTATCGAATTGGCTTAAACCGAGTAAGATGAACTGGCTTGCGTTCAATCTTTCAAGGTATAAGATAATTAGATATTAACATACTCCAAATTTGTCCGACAAAGAAAGAAATTGTGAAAATAGCGAATGAAATAAACTAGAAATGATGGGTGACACAACAAGAAACAAATTGACAAAATAAATCACTTATCACCAGAGGATGATAAGGCAAATAACTGAAAATAAAATCACTTATCAACAGAGGATGACAAGGCAACTGACTGAAAATAAAATCACTTATCACCAGAGGATGATAAGGCAACAGACTGAAAAATAAAATCACTTATCAACAGAGGATGATAAGGCAACAGACTGAAAATAAAATCACTTATCAACAGAGGATGATAAGGCAATAGACTAAAAAATAAAATCACTTATCACCAGAGGATGATAAGGCAACTGACTTAAAATAAAATCACTTATCACCAAAAGGATGATAAGGCAACGGACTGAAAATAAAATCACTATCACCAAAAGGATAATAAGGCGACCCCGACACCAAAAGGATGTCGAGTAACAGAAAAATTAAATAATCGCTATCACCAAAACGATGAAAATGCGACCCCGACACCAAAAGGATGACAAGTAACAGAAAATTAAATAATCGCTATCATCAAAAGGATGATAAAACGACCCCGACACCAAAAGGATGCTGAGTAACAGAAAATTTAAATAATCGCTATCACCAAAAGGATGATAAATCGACCCCGACACCAAAAGGATGACGAGTAACAAAAAATTAAACAATCGCTATCACCAAAAGGATGATAAAGCGACCCCGACACCAAAAGGATGACGAGTAACAGAAAATTAAATAATCGCTATCATCAAAAGGATGATAAAGCGACCTCGACACCAAAAGGATGCTGAGGAACAGAAAATTAAATAATTGCTATCACCAAAAGGATGATAAAGCGACCCCGACACCAAAAGGATGCTGAGTAACAGAAAATTAAATAATCGTTATCACCAAAAGGATGATAAAGCGACCCCGACACCAAAAGGATGCTGAGTCACAGAAAATTTAAATAATCACTATCACCAAAAGGATGATAAAGCGACCCCGACACCAAAAGGATGATGAGTAACAGAAAATTTAACAATCGCTATCACAAAAAGAATGATAAAGCGACCCCGACACCAAAAGGATGCTGAGTAACAGAAAATTAAACAATCGCTATCACCAAAAGGATGATAAAGCGATCCCGACACAAAAAGGATGATAAGTAACAGAAAATTAAATAATTGCTATCACCAAAAGGATGATAAAGATATCCCAACACCAAAAGGATGACGAGTGACCAAAAATTAAATAATCGCTATCACCAAAAAGATGATAAAGCGACCCCGACGCCAAAAGGATGACGAGTAACAGAAAATTAAATAATCGTTATCATCAAAAGAATGATAAAGCGACCCCGACACCAAAAGGATGTTGAGTAACAGAAATTTTAAAAAAAATCGCTATCACCAAAAGGATGATAAAGCGACCTCGACACCAAAAGGATGACGAGTAACAGAAAATTAACTAATCGCTATCACCAAAAGGATGATAAAGCGACCCCGACACCAAAAGGATGGCGAGTAACAGAAAATTAAATAATCGCTATCACCAAAAGGATGATAAAGCGACCCCGACACCAAAAGGATGGCGAGTGACAGAAAATTAAATAATCTGGAAGAGAAAAATCCAACAGGGACGTCCATTGAATAACACCTAAGAATATCTTTGGAATCTTCGATTGACCTTGGATCCTGACTTCCGTTGGGGAGAGGTTTGGAATCTTGGGTTGATCCTGGATCCTGAATTATGCAACTATGCTTATTTGTTTGAGATGGTATTCCATAATGATGGAGATACGATGCAAGTGTTTATGCACTGAGATGTAAATTAAGAAAATGTTGGGGATATGAAAAGCTGATTTATTTAGGTATGCACATGATGCGTATGTTGTAAATGAATGATATAAATGATGCTTATGGCGTTGATGATGCATATTAGCGATTGAAAGGTGCCAGTTTGATGGACTTTTGGTTTGGTAGTTGCCAATAATGATTTGACTTTGGGTGGGTGGAGGGCTTGATTCCCTGACACTCGATCTTCAATGATGCATGATCAAAAGATAAATCTGAATGCTCCAAGTTTGGTTATTTGCTAATGAGCAAAGCGACTTAATTGACACATGAAGACTGATTTGCTTTGAATGATTGCCAACGTTTGGCAAGAATTGCTTGTTTAGCTGGGGAGAAGACATAAGTAGATTTGCTCCTTGTTTGCTGCCCCTGTTTGTAGGGTATTTGAAATAAATCTGGTGGGGAAGCTTTGACAATAGCCATGACATGACCTGCCACTGATGGAGCCTTTGAAGGTGATTTTGCCTCTGACTGAGCTGTTGAGAATGATTCTGCCCCTGATTGAGCTGATTTTGAAGAAGTATTGATTCATGTTATCACTAATGAAGTTCAAGTTCCTCTTTTGATTGCCCTTTGTTGGGATTGCACTGATGTCAAGCACTGATTTGCAATTAAGTTGTTCATACACAAATGGAAATGTTAATGCAACGTTCATGTAAGTTTTGAAAAAGTCAATTATTTGAATGATTGTTATAGTGTGACGAATGGACCGTTGGTCCAAACGTGGTGCTGATTTAGAAAGTGCGTAAAAGATGCAGCAAGAGTAATGTACAATCGATATTGAAGATTTAGCAAATATATGGGAGTCAATTTACGCAACCTTGTTGGTAGCATGCTTTCAGAATAAATCGCGCCTCAATTAGTTCTTTTGAGGGTTGTAACTTGGTCTAGTTAATGGTTTGAGAAACAAAGGATATAAGGCTTAAAGTTTGATTAGTACCCATCCCTTCTTCGTGATGTTCTCCAGTCCTACGTTCAGTTAACTCTACACGTGCATTTGTTTTGATTTGCAAGAGTGAAGATGAAGCTTTAAAGTTCGCTTGAAGTGGCAGTCATCTTATTTTGCTTTGATGTATGTGCCCCTTTGATTTTGATTTGGTGGTCACCTGATCTTTGCTTTGTTTTTGTTGAGGATTTGGGCTCCTCTTTTGATTTGTTTTTTTTCTTGTCGACTAAGTCTCCCTTCAGGTGCTCAACTTAGTGGTCTTTTCTATTTTTTTTGTATTTTGAATATCGTGACTGCCAGGTCATTTGTTGGTGGTCCTCCAACGGGATGTCTCATCTTGCGATTCTAAGTGTAGTCAGGTTACCTGAACAACTACCCTGCCCCAGGTTTGATGTAAGGGTTTGTATTCGAAAGAAACTCCTACTTCTAGGCTCGAAGTGGTTGACTAGGGATTAACTCCTTATCTCTTCATTGTTTAGGGATTTGAATAAATGCTTATACATCATTGACGAAGTTTTATCTGAAAGCATACCGCAACAATTACGGGTATTTCGTTTTCATCATCCTCCCTCAAATATTTGCTAAAGTGAAGTGAGGAAATATTTTTGTGCTTTCATGATAAAATAATAAATAATGAGCGAATACAAATAGATTGATTTCAAAACATGCATAAACATAACATTAACAAAACCAAGTACAAACGATAATGTTCCAAGCAAATAGTACTTAACAAACAGTACAAAATAACAAAGATGCGAAAATGATAAAATGGCGATGGCTGCCTTTATTTGAGGAATTGAACTTCTCTTGATTTGACTTGCTTCAAAGTTGGAGACTACTCAGCTTGGTCTTCAACAAACCCTTCAAATGTTTTCACTTGTTGGCCCAGTGTGGCGGCATTGGATTGTTCTGGACATTTGGATTTCTCGGGGTAAAGGTGAGATCCTTAGAGTCGATCAGATCTTGAATCTTGTGCTTGAACGATTTGCAGTTCTCGATCGCGTGACATGGAGCACCCTTGTGATACTCACAGCGGGCATTGGCATCATAGTCTCGGGCGGTACTAGTTTGTGGTGGCAGGTCTTTCAAAACAAGAGTTCCCTTTGCCATCAGCCCGTTAAAGATTTCTCCATATGACAAAGGTAGTGGATCAAAGTTTCTTTCAGGCCTTCTTTGCGGATATGGTGGGCGCTGTTGAGGAGCGCGTTGTTGTTGTTGACCAGGTCGTTGTGGGTAGGTCGGTTGCTGGTATGGATTGGGCGCATACTGCGCAGCTGCAATCATAGGATGTGGACATGGTCGATAAGCCATCTGAGGTGGAAACGGAGCTTGAATTGCCTGCTGATAAGGCATTGGCGGAACTGGCTGATATGGCATAGGAGCATATTGCACAGCAGCAACACACTGATACTGGTAGTAGGGAACTAGAGTAGGTGCACTCTGTTGAAGATTCCCACTTGTAGCAAAAATGGCATTTGTTTCTCCCTTTTTGTACCCGTTGAAAGGTTTCTTGACATTGGCTTGGTTGCTAGAACCTCCTTGGATCTTTCCACTTTTCAGACCTTCTTCAATTCTTTCTCTGACCATTACCATGTCTGAAAATCCAGAAGATATGTTGTTGATCAGCTTCTCGTAGTATTTCCCCTATAAGGTACCCATGAAGATGTCGATCAGTTCACGGTCAACCAGTGGCGGATGCACTCTGGCAGCTAATTCCCTCTAGCGTTGGGCGTACTCCTTAAAGGATTCGCTCTCCTTTTGAGTTATGCTCTGCAGTTGAGTATGGTTAGGAGCAAGGTCAGGGTTGTACTTGTACTGCTTTTTGAATGCATCAGATAGATCAAGCCAAGTATACACATTATTATGCTCAAGTTGCATGTACCATTCTAGAGACGCTCCAGACAGGCTGTCTTGGAAGCAATGGATCATGAGTCTGTCGTCTTTGGCATGAGCAGCAATTTTTCTACAATACATCCTCAAATGGAGTTCAGGACAACTGAGGCCTTTATATTTCTCGAATTCAGGAAATTTGAACTTAGTAGGGATCACAACATCCGGAACTAAGCACAAGTCTGATGCACTCAGAGAGGTGGAGTTGTGTCCTTCCATGATTCAGAGTTTTTCAGCTAACTCGCGACACATCTTCATAGCTTCAGATTCTTGCACAATATGAGGATTAGTGATTGGAACATCGATATGCATCTCATACTCAACTTGATGATCCTCTTCAGCATGAGGAAAATGGACTTGAGTTGGAATAGGTTGAGCTTGAGGGATAGCACCAACAGTAACACCAGAGGTAGGTATTGGTTGATAAGTGGCTTCTTCAACAGCAGGGGTGAAACCTGGAGGCAAACCGTAGACCAAAGGATTTGGAACTGGAACTGAAGGCATTGCTCGCGAGGCAGATCCTTGCACTAGAGCATTGTTCATTGCGGCAGCAGCTTCGCGACGTTCTTCCATCCTGGCCAAGGCTTGGATGGTCTCGTATATCTGGTCAATCTTGTTCTTGACCGAGTCAATCTCTTCCCTCATAGCAGCTTGCTCTTCTTGAATCACGTCCATCAGTGTTCTACTGTTGGCTCTAGTTAGATACGGACGTCTAGCACGATACGGGCGTCGGGAAACCAACTTTATTTACTGAAGATGAAGGAACATGAAATGAGTTTACGGCTTTGGAATGAAATGCAAGATGAACAAATAATGCAAATGAAATGAATATACGTATGAATGCAATGCAAGATCCAGGATCACGGGTATAATCTGTTCTGAGGTGAACCATAGTAACGAGTAAAGAAACTGGTATCTCTTGATAAAAGAAACCTTAACAGGTACACTCTTATAGGATTGTTCTAAGTTCTTTACCCGTAAAACCACTCACAGGATAGTTTCTACGGTTATGGATAAGATACTCAAGGCCATAGACGTTAATCGTACTAACGTCCTGCCACAGGCTAGCTGTATTATGACGATAATAACGAAAAAGATCTACCTTGAGTGGAGTTCTCATGTTAGCCGTATGAGGAGCGGGTCCTTAGAGACTAACACTACGCAACTACCAACATTGAAACTGGTTCTAAAAGTGGGTCCCAGAGTTACAGCCCTTTCATGAATCAAATCATGCAACAGGCTAGCTGCATTATGACGAGATCTATGAATAGGTCTACTCTCTAGGGGGAGCTTTCATGCTAGGCTTGCAAGGAGCAAGTCCTTGGAGACTAAAACTAATAACTTCCAATTCTAAACTAGGTGTTCCCTATTCTTTTTCGAAAACTCATATGTCGTCCCAGGATCCAACAAGCAAGTATGATAATGATCATAATAAGAAGAGTGAATAAACAAGCATAAATAAAAATCATGAAGAAAACAGATAAGCAATGTAAACATTGATCGCAAAGTAAACTAAGTTAGGCCTGACTCTCTAACTATCCCCAACAGAGTCGCCAGCTGTCGCACCCCGAAAAATACAATCCTCGCGCCGACCGCGGAACAGATGGAAATAACAGAGTCGCCACCGAACTTATTTTATTCCAATTAAGGAAAGGGAAAATATCGAGAAACCCTTTTTGAAAAAGCGGATAGAACAAGGTCTTTGAAACCAAATTCTAGGTTCGAGAGTCGATTCCGTAAGGGGAAGGTATTAGCACCCCTTACGTCCGTTGTACTCAACGGGAACCTCTTAGTTTAACTTGCGATCTAATGTTGACTTATGTTTTCTGTTTTCTTCGAATAATAAAAAGTAAATGCGAACGATTCTAAATTAGGGTTAAAGGGAAAATGGGTTATTTTGTTCCTATGGTGCTCGGGAAGGATCGAGATCCGTGTGCCTACGCATTCCCTTGTGCAATGGGAAAGTCAGAGTCTCGTAGTTCGTGGTACTAAGGTTGATCGGCTTGGTTTAATGAACAGTTATTTAAACCGCATTCTACTGCTAAGCATTGGCTTGTCTGCTCGCGATAGGAGGCTGAAGCGCTAGCTTGTTTGTGAGATAGAAAGGATTTAAATAATGTTTGCTTGAAGAAATGTTTGATTCGATTAGGGTTTTTTAGAATGAAAGGGTAAATAAACTGCATCTTGAGGGCGGGTCTCAGGAGAGTTTATTCGAGAATTCGAGGAATGCGAGACTCCAGAATTCAATTCTTTCATTATTTAATATGTGGATTAAAAATTTTAATTACGGAAAGTCGAATGAACTGCATCCCGCGGGGCGAGCCTCGGGAGTGTTCATTCAAGAATTCGAGGAATGCGAGACTCCAGAATTCAGTTTATCCGTTATTTTGATTATGAAAATATTCGAATGTTGAATTCGGAGAAGATTTGATGGCGATGCATGGTGCGCTCGACTTACATTAATTCGATTAAAGCAATAAATTACGAGAAAAATAAACGAGTGGACTAAATTGAATTGTAAAAACTTAATTTGCAATAAAGTTATAAATACAAATAATTAAATATTAATAATAAATTTAGTGATACATTGAATAATCAAAATAATATGATAAAATAAAAAATAAAGTAAATTTGTTTTGTTGTAATTATATAATATAATAAATTAAATAATAGGCCTCATATTAATTAAATTCTCCAATTAAAAATATTGGAGATAATTTATTTTATTTTATATCATTGGCCCAAAATTAAAATAAATCCGAAAAAAACAATAAAGAAGTTAAAATAACCAAAACTATACTCTTCCAAAATAAACTAGAAATTTAATCTAGAAACATAAATAGCAAAACACAAAAACTTGAAGTGATAATAAAAAAAAAATTTATAATAATTGGCAAAGAAATAAAATATAAAAGAAGGGGTGCATCGCTGGTTTAAAGGGTGTACTAAGATGTATCAAATGGCTGGGCTACTGAGCCCATGTCAGTAAAGATGATTTACGCAACAAGGAAAAATGAAAAATAACAAAATAATAACAAAATAAATATGAAAAAAAAATAGAAAGATGAATGGGAATAAGAACTATAAAAAACATTAAATTTGGAAACCTAAAAAAAACGCACCGTTCAAAAACAGGGAAAGAAAAAACGAGATACACCCACCCTCAAAGGCTTTTTTCGGATCCAATTTCAAAGTTCACGTTGGATCGTATCTCAAATCGATCTCTCACTCGCGATGCTTTCTGGCTCTCTCAGACTCACATTCAATTTTGCCTGGTCGTTCACGGTTTCCACTCATGGATGCGTTTTGGGTTAGCACGGTGGTGAATAGTGTGTTATCGGTGAGGGGCGGCGGATCTGGTTTGTGGTTGTGAGCGGATGGCCGGTTTGGCGACGATTTTGATGGTTCGATAATTTTGCGGTAGGTCGTGGTCTGCGACTCAGCTCCCTCTCACAATCTCTTCATCTCATTTCTTTCTTTTTCGATTTTTTTGTTGTTTTTTGGCAGTGAATTTTGGTGTGGTTCAAGGTTGAAGTTAGGTTTCAATGGTTGTTTTTGCGGTGGAGTTTCTGTGTTATAGGTTTATGATTTGATTTTTTTCAGTGGTGGTGATTGAGTCACGGTTTGATGCTCGCGGTGTGAGGTAACTTATGGTTTTGGTTCGATTGAAGGGAGGTAGCAAGGGATGAAGATTGGTTGAAGAAAAATTTGATATTCGGGTTTGAGGAGGAAGTATGAGTGTGTGTCTCTTTTAGAGATAGAAGAAGAAGAACATGGTTATGATTACAGTTTTATTGGAAGGGAATATCTCCGTGAAAAATGAAGAAATTATTTAATGATTTTTTTTGGTTTTTAAACTTGGTTTAGGTTTATTGCAGGGGGTTTGACAGGTTTTTTTTTTAAGAGTGAACTAGGATGTGTTTATATAGGGGAATAAAAAGTCTAAAATGAGAAGTTGTTATTGAAATTCAGAATATGAAAATCAGTTGCGATTTGGTTGCTGTGCGGAATCCGTTTGTTGCATAGTTGAAAGTTTGTTGCTGTGAAATGTTGTACGGAATTTGGCATGTGAAGGATTGTGGGTGGGGCACTTGATGTGTTGATTCTCATGGCCAGTTGTATGGTGGAATTTGCAGGCTGTATTGTGGGCATCTTGTGGAATTTGACAAATTGTGGTTGCTGAGATTTTTGGCTTGTAAAAAAAAGGATTCAAAATATAAAATTTGGTTATTGTTAAAAATAATAATGAGAATACTAAAAATAAGTAATGATAAGAATAATAATAAACACTAAAAAAGATGATGAAATAATAATAATAATAATAATAATAATAATAATAATAATAATAATACTAATAATAGTAACAATGATAGTGGCAATAGTGATAAAATGATTAATAATGAAAATAATATTAAAATAGAAAAAAGAAAATAGTAATAATAGTTTTAATAACAAAACAATAATAGAAATAAAAATAATTTTTTTGTATAAGTTTTTTGTGTGTAGAGAAGAGAGGAACTTGATGAGTCATTAAAATGTAAAAACAACTCTTTTTTTTAATAATACTAATAATAATAATAATAAATAAATAATAGAAAAAATAATTGTGACAATGATAATAATTGGAAAATTGTGATATGAAAAATAAATGAAACAAAAATAATAACAATGATATATTTTTTTTGACTTTTTTAGTAATGGGCTAAGAGCAGAAAAATGAACCAATGGGCTTAAAAAAATGTAACAATGTTTTTTTTTTGTAAAAATAATAAAAAAAATCTTTGAATTTTTTGGGATAGTGAATTAAATAATAAAAATAAAAAAGAATTTGAATCTTAAATTTTAAAGGAAATACATGCATTTTATGAAATTTTTTCGAATACTAGACAGAAAAAAACGTAATACATATTTCTGATTTTTTTTTTTTGAAATGGTGTTTAGACAGTAAAATAAAATAGTGTGGGTAGGACAAATTTGGGGTATGACAGATGCCCCTATCGAATTGGTTTAAACCGAGTAAGATGAACTGACTTGCGTTCAATCTTTCAAGGTATAAGATAATTAGATATTAACAGACTCCAAATTTGTCCGACAAAGAAAGAAATTGCGAAAATAGCGAATGAAATAAACTAGAAATGATGGTTGACACAACAAGAAACAAATTGACAAGATAAATCACTTATCACCAGAGGATGATAAGGCAAATAACTGAAAATAAAATCACTTATCAACAGAGGATGACAAGGCAACTGACTGAAAATAAAATCACTTATCACCAGAGGATAATAAGGCAACAGACTGAAAAATAAAATCACTTATCAATAGAGGATGATAAGGCAACAGACTGAAAATAAAATCACTTATCAATAGAGGATGATAAGGCAATAGACTGAAATTAAAATCACTTATCAACAGAGGATGATAAGGCAACAGACTGAAAATAAAATCACTTATCACCAGAGGATGATAAGGCGAAAGACACAAAAATGAAGGATCACTATCAATAGAGGATGAAAGGCGAAAGGCAGAAAAAATAAAGGATCACTATCAACAGAGGATGATAGGCGAACCGACTAAAAAATAAAATTACTTATCACCAGAGGATGATAAGGCAACCGACTTCAAATAAAATCACTTATAATCAAAAGGATGATAAGGCAACGGACTGAAAATAAAATCACTATCACCAAAAGGATAATAAGGCGACCCCGACACCAAAAGGATGTCGAGTAACAGAAAAATTAAATAATCGCTATCACCAAAAGGATGATAATGCGACCCCGACACCAAAAGGATGCTGAGTAACAGAAAATTAAATAATCGCTATCACCAAAAGGATGATAAAGCGACCCCGACACCAAAAGGATGCTGAGTAACAGAAAATTTAAATAATCGCTATCACCAAAAGGATGATAAAGCGACCCCGACACCAAAAGGATGACGAGTAACAGAAAATTAAACAATCGCTATCACAAAAAGGATGATAAAGCGACCCAGACACCAAAAGGATGTTGAGTAACCGAAAATTAAACAATCGCTATCACCAAAAGGATGATAAAGCGACCCCGACACCAAAAGGATGATAAGTAACAAAAAATTAAATAATTGCTATCACCAAAAGTATGATAAAGATATCCCGACACCAAAAGGATGACGAGTGACTGAAAATTAAATAATCACTATCACCAAAAGGATGATAAAACAACCTCGACACCAAAAGGATGACGAGTAACAGAAAATTAAATAATCGCTATCATCAAAAGAATGATAAAGCGACCCCGACACCAAAAGGATGCTGAGTAACAGAAATTAAAAAAAAAATCGCTATCACCAAAAGGATGATAAAGCGACCTCGACACCAAAAGGATGACGAGTAACAGAAAATTAACTAATCGCTATCACCAAAAGGATGATAAAGCTACCCCGACACCAAAAGGATGGCGAGTAACAGAAAATTAAATAATCGCTATCACCAAAAGGATGATAAAGCTCCCCCAACACCAAAAGGATGGCGAGTAACAGAAAATTAAATAATCGCTGTCACCAAAAGGATGATAAAGCGACCCCGACACCAAAAGGATGGCGAGTGACAGAAAATTAAATAATTTGGAAGAGAAAAATCCAACAGGGACGTCCATTCGATAACGCCTAAGAATATCTTTGGAATCTTCGATCGACCTTTGATCCTGACTTCCGTTGGGGAGAGGTTTGGAATCTTGGGTTGATCCTGGATCCTAAATTATGCAACTATGTTTATTTGTTTGAGATGGTATTCCATAATGATGGAGATACGATGCAAGTGTTTATGCACTGAGATGTAAATTAAGAAAATGTTGGGGATATGAAAAGCTGATTTATTTAGGTATGCACATGATGCGTATGTTGTAAATGATTGATATAAATGATGCTTATGGCATTGATGATGCATAATGATGCATATGAGCGATTGAAAGGTACCAGTTTGATGGACTTTTGTTTTGGTAGTTGCCAATAATGATTGGACTTTGGGTGGGTGGAGGGCTTGATTCTCCGACACTCGATCTTCAACGATGCATGATCAGAATAATAATGAGAATACTAATAATAAGTAATGATAAGAATAATAATAAACACTAAAAAAGATGATGAAATAATTATAATAATAATAATAATAATAATAATAATAATAATAGTAACAATGATAGTGGCAATAGTGATAAAATGATTAATAATGATAATAATATTAAAATAGAATAAAGAAAATAGTAATAATAGTTTTAATAACAAAACAATAATAGAAATAAAAATAATTTTTTTGTATAAGTTTTTTGTGTGTAGAGAAGAGAGGAACTTGATGAGTCATTAAAATGTAAAAACAACTCTTTTTTTTAATAATACTAATAATAATAATAATAAATAAATAATAGAAAAAATAATTGTGATAATGATAATAATTGGAAAATTGTGATATGAAAAATAAATGAAACAAAAATAATAACAATGATATATTTTTTTTGACTTTTTTAGTAATGGGCTAAGAGCAGAAAAATGAACCAATGGGCTTAAAAAAATGTAACAATGTTTTTTTCTTGTAAAAATAATAAAAAAATTCTTTGATTTTTTTGGGATAGTGAATTAAATAACAAAAATAAAAAAGAATTTGAATCTTAAATTTTAAAGGAAATACATGCATTTTTTGAATTTTTTTCGAATACTAGACAGAAAAAAACGTAATACATATTTCTAATTTTTTTTGAAATGGTGGTTAGACAGTAAAATTAAATAGTGTGAGTAAGAAAAATTTGGGGTATGACAGTACCCTGCCAGGTGATCGTCCTTCACCCTTTGATGACCGTCCCTCATCATTCCTCCAGCGGAGTCTCTATTATTAGAACCCCTTTCTATCCGACATTCGTCATATGTCGTGATGTTGAGCAGCCATCCCCTGCTAGGTGATCGTCCTTCACCTTTTGATGATCATCCTTCATCACTTTATCCGATGGCCGTCCCCATCGTTGATTATTTTATCTGACACTCATCCTATGTCATGATAAACTCCGGGAGCAACCGTACCCTGCTAGGTGATCGTCCTTCACCTCTTGATGATCGTCTTTCATCATGCTTATCCGATGGCCGTCCCCATCGTCGACCTTTTCTATCCGACATTCGTCCTATGTCGCGATACTCTCGGCAATCGTACCTTTCCAGGTGATCGTCCTTCACCTTAGATGACCGTCCCTCATCTTATCCCCAACAGAGCAGTCGTCCCCTGCTAGGTGATCGCCCTTCACCTTTGATGACCGTTCCTCATCATTTATTTCATTAACCTGATGGTAGACTCCATCATGACCTTTACCTTTAATTCCCAGAGAATCTTGTTTCTTTGTTTGATGGCCGTCCCCATCATAATCTCTTTATTTCCCCAGCATGTCGGTCGTCCCCGTCATTGCTTTATCCCCAGCAGTCGTCCTTTGCTCGATGGTCGTCCTCCATCGCCCGCACTGTATAATCATACTATACTTTATTTTACAATCTATATCCCTTTTCTTCGTCACCCAGTGAGTGCAAATTTTGGACTGTCTTTGGTATTCAACCACAAGTTATCTTATTTGCCTGTTAAGCCGCCGCTTACATCCTGCACAACTAACTCATGTTTGAATAGAGGCAGCTGTAAACACCCCAAATTTTCCCTCACTAAGTTCACACTATGGCTTGTGATCTTTTCATTTGCATAAGTTCAATCATATCATCTCATATTGCATTTTTACTTCACTGCATTGGTTCAAAGTCATATGCATATAGGGTTTGTGATCTGAGCAATCCATGAGCCATCTGAGTCACTCCAAAGGTCTTCAATCATCTCAAGAGGGTCCATGTATGTTCAATCGTCATCTTATATCCTCCCAAGATCAAGGAAGTCAGAAAATCACAAGAACTGGCAAGGCATGGAAGCAGAACCAGGTTTAACTGCACAGATGACCTAAAATTAAGGTTTTGGCTTCAGAGGCCATAACTCCAATTTTTTTTGGTAATTATTTTTTCTATTGGTCTTAATATGATATAAGGATCATGCATACCAAGTTTGATGGAAAAATTCATTGTGGAAGTCATCCGATCACTAGGTAACTTCCTGAGAAAGTTAGAGCAAAATCAGGGCATCTGAGGCCCCCAACATGGAACCAAAGTGGATTTTTCATCAAAATGAAGTAATATTGTCTTTATTTGATCATTGAAGTGCTTAGAAGTTCACAAATTTGAAGAAAAGTGGGCTAAACCAAAAGTTGCCAAATATGGAAATGACTTGTAATGTAAACTTTCCATTTTGGGAAAGTTTTTCAACCTCCTCTTTCTTAACCAAAAATGCTTCAAATGAAAAATTCTTGGTCATGAAAGTTGTATATTGGATCATTCCCTTTTCAAAAAGTACAAGAACAAGATCTAATTCATTTTTGAACTCAAGTTATGGCTTTCCAAAGTTGGCAAAAATCACATAATTTCATGTTTCATGCCAAAGAGGGATTTTTGCAAAACCTCATGCCAAGATATTTTATGACTTCAAATGGACTTATACACATCATAACATCATAGTACAATGCCTAAAACTCAGAATTTCCCAAAGAATTTCACATTTCCATGACTTGTACATGAAGAAATCAAGAAAGGGTCAAACTTTGCCAAAATTGCAAAACCCCCCACAACTTCCCACAAGCTTGCCAAATTGCCTCAAACTGATTTCTATGGACCTCCTTGAATACAGCTGCGCCAGACACCCACTTGTCCTTGGCATGAAATATCCCATACCTCAAAGGACACATAACCTTGACTTTGTGCATTTTCACCCATACCAATCACACTATGCCACAACCACTCTTTGAACCACTTGCATTTGTTTATACTAATCAAAAGCAAGCCAAACATAACAAGAACACAGCCTGAACTCTCCTATAACTCAGCATTCACAAAAACTCTCCTCTTTTCATTTTCATTCGAAACTCTCAGCACACTTAACAAAACTTGAAACTTCTTCCACCATTCATCTCCAAATTCATCACTGATCATCTCCCACCCCTCAAAACAACCAAGAACACCTCACAAACAAAACACGATTTTCTGGCCAGTTGAACACAAACTCACAAACCATCCATAAAAAACTCCATCCAAGCATTTCAAACTCCTCAGGAAGTTCATTAGAGCCATTTTGGACCAAAGAAGCAGCCAAAAAGCTCTAGGGTTGAAAGCTTCACCTCAGGTAGCCATGCGAATTAATTTTTCCAGAAGCTTTATTTTAAATTATTAAATGGTTAAGCTTGTTCCTCTGAATGCAATGAACTTTGAATTATTGAAAATGATGAAGAAATGAGGATGTATGGTTTGTCTGAAAGTTTTGCATTTTTTGTTCTTTGATTCGAATCTTGTTTATGAGTGGAGATAAATGGTTTTTGAGGTTAGGGTTGGTCTTAGGAAGGTGAGAGGAACCAATCTGGATCTTTAGAGCTCCAGAAATGGCCTAGGGAGTGTTTTGGGAGATTCTCAGGGGAGGTGTGGCCGGAGAAGATGACCGGAGGTCATTTCCGGCCACCTGAAAGTAATTAAGTTAATTAATTAGGGTTAGGGCTTATTTTGAATGTGAGTCGTTGGATGGGCCTTTCCCGCGTGCAATGTGTGGACCAGATTGAACCATTAGTTTTAATTTTAGGTTTAATATTTAATTAATCATAATTAATGAAGTTTGAACCTGGGCCGTCCAGATGCGCGCCCAGTCAACCCCTTTAAAGCCCAGATTGAATCCTGGCTCTCCATTCAGCATACCTCTCATTTAATTATTTTTATTCATTTTCTTTATTTAATCTTGCACGGATTTTTAAAAATACCAAAAATAGTTTGAAAATTCTGAAAATGTTTATCAAACATTTTATTAATTTTTCAGAACCCAAAAATATTTTTATTTTTATTTTTTGCATTAAAAAATTATTTTTAAATTATTTAAATGTTATTTTTAATTAGTTAATAAGAATTAATTAATTAAAAATACATTTAGGTATTTAAAAATCACAAAAAATTCAAAGAACATTTTCAAACATTTAGAAGCATTTACAAACTCACCACACAAATTTCTTTTTGGTTTTGATCATACTTTGACATTTTTCAATTGAATTAAGGTTCTTAAATTTGAATATTTTTAACCCTTACTTCAAAAATTCATAACTTTTGAACCAAAGTGAGTTTGTGAATGATTATTTTTGCATTGTGCTATGCATGGTTTCAAGCATCTAAAACATTTTTGTTTCATTTTTATAATGCATTTTCAATTTGTTTGGCATTTTACATAAGTCCTTCTAGATTAAGCTTTTGACCTCCCCCTTTGGATGGTAACTTAGTATAGGTTTAGGGTTCCTTTGAGTCCATTTTCAAATTTGTATCTTATGATTTGCTTCTGTTTTTGAGTTTTGCATCTCACATGTTCATATAACCCTAATTTGCATCTTCATTTGCATCCATCTTGTATAAGCTTGCATACATGAACTTGCCATGACATTTTGTGCATCCACATGACATATAAGACATCTTAGGACATATTAGAATCATGTTTGATCATTTCATCATCCATTTGCCATGTTATGCTTTCATTACATTTCATGTGCATTCATGAACTTTCATGCTTCTTACATGCTTAATTTGCATTCCCATCCTTTGTATGATCATTCTCATATCATGACATACACTTGCATCATTCCTTTGCATCATTTTCATCTTGAACATGCTTCTAGTTTTGGTTTGCATCATTGCATACTTTTCATTTTCATTTGTTAACTTTTTAGGTGGTAAGTGTTTGAGAAGTGAATTTGCCTTCACTTCTCACAATCTCTTCTCATCTCTCTTATGCATTCATTGCTGCATTTTACTTTTGTATTATAGTGAGCTTTCTTATTCATGTTCCCTCCTCACTTTCTTTCTTCAAGCAACTTATCTTCTTAATTGAAGTAAGTTGTCTTGCTTCTTTCTGCTCCTCCTCCTTCCATCTTTCTTCTTCCTTGGTGGCTTTTCCTTGAAGGTCTCTTGCAAACCTAGTAAACCCTAGGAATACCCAAACATGTTAACAATTAGGGTTTGATTAGTCCCCCCATTAGCTTTACCTTTGTGTCATCTTTTGTGTCTCTTTACTCATCTCCTAATCAGAGACTAAACCTTCAAGGTTTTAAGGCTTTGTGATTAAGGTTATGTTTTGTCATGAGGTTAATCCCTAATCATGGATTAAGTTGAGGTATCTTCCTCAGCTTAAATGTTCTCATCTATTATCCTTCTATTAGGATGGTGTAATGGGTCCATTAAATCCTTGATAATGGCTTAAACTCATTACTCAACACTAAACAAAAACTCCAAAAAGCATCTAAATAATTACAAGTAGGTTAATGATCTTAATCCTACATCATGGTGATTAAATGTGAGGTGCTTACTTCACACTTAAGGTATTCTCATTACCCCTAATCAGAGGGAGGATGTGATGAGTTTACTAACCCTTGGTTTAGGCTTAAGCTCATTTTCATATGACAAACATAAAAAGCAATAAAAGATTGAAAATACCAAAAACAAACAATAATCGTCTCCTTCGGGATTCTTTTCTCACCTCATTCACTCAGAAACGAGAACTCGCTTCTTCCGTCTAATGCAAGACAGTTTGCACCTGAGCCAGACAGGTCATACACTTGAGCATAGACAAGTAGGCAGTTCATCAATCAATTTATCTTTCAGTCTCTTTGAGTTGAACTACGGTGTTCTGACTTCCTCATTGCACGAGAGGATACGTAGGCATAACTTCTCAGTTATCGAACAAAAGTCTATGTATATTCCCCCTCTTCCAGCATTATTCTTTAAGTCTCATAGTCTTGAGCTTTGCACTTCTTTCTAGCACTGACACTTCTCTTATCCACTTCACATTTCTTTTGCACTGAAACTTGCATTCTTTTCCAGCTTTTGCACACAAAATAGCACTGACACTACCCCTTTAAACACAAATATTTCAAGCGTGGATCCCTTCGAGTACGGCGGACAATCTGGGTGCTAATACCTTCCCAGGTTGTAACCAACCCCCTTTCTCAGTTTCTCTGGTTCGCGACCGTCTTATCCATATCTTTCCAGGTTTATGCAGCATTACCTTTCCTTCGGGATAAAAATGCCTAGCTGACGACTCTTTTCACCTTCATTTCATTTCTCCTTTTGCCGAACGTTCGCGTCTGTACCCCTCTTGGCCAGGTGTCATCAGGTGGGAGCGACAGCCACGCTCTTGCCCTTAGCCTTGGCAGCAACTTCTGCTTCAGCGCTAGTTCTTGGGAATTGTGAGGCAAAGAGACGTCCGCTTCGAGTGAAGCCTCCGCGTCCCCCACATTATCAATCTGTGGTGTAGAAGTGTCAAGAGTGACTTTCTTTCCGTTGCAATATAAATCTGAGCCATAGTGCCAAGGCACGACACTGCTGCTGTCATATGGAACTGGTCCAAGCATTGTGATAGTAACCAGACTGATTGTTGCGGAAGAAGGAGTTGAAACAGTCTGAGGTTCATAATAAATTGTGATAGGAGGTCTGACCGAAGATGGGGCTGGTGATGAAGGTTGCTACTGTTGATGGAGATGTTGCTGTGAGTTGTTGAAAGAATCTAGAATGTGGATCATTGCAGGATCATAGTAAATAGCAACTGTGGAAATGTCTTCATTGATATTTGTTGTTGTTGTAGAAGGATGTGTTGAGCTGATGTCCGTTGATGTTGAAGCAGGAATGATTGTTGATGTTGTAGAAGAATCTGTTGGAATGATTGTTGTTGAAGTTGTAGGAGTGATATGTGATGGAATGACATGTGCTAGAGTTGTAGGAGGAATGGTTGTTGATGTTGTAGGAGCTAGAATTGTTGAAGTGATCTGTAAAGTGCCTTCTTTGATGAGATTGTTGATGCCGGTTTTCAAACTTGCGCAACCGTTGATAGAAGTCTTGCAAGCTTCACAATGGGCCTCACAACCCGGGAACACTTGGCACTTTAAAAGTTGGGCTTTAACCTCGGCCAGAGGTGTCTGAATGCTTGTAACATCGTCGATTAGGTTCGTCGGTTGATCTTCCTCAATGGCATTTATCCTAGGCCCACCATGGCTAGGCATAGGATTCTTGGTAACACTTGGAGGAGGTGCAAAGTTGACTGCCTTAGAATCAATCAAATCCTGCACCTTCATGTGTAAGGCTCTGCAATTCTCTTTAGTATGGCCAGATGCATTTGATTGGAAGGCACACCGAGCATTAACATCATAGTTTCTTGGAAGGTTCTGGGGGAGCCAGATTCCTCAATTCAATCAGATTGAGTTTTAATAATTGTGGAAGTAAGGAAGCATAGAGCATCAGAATGGGATCGACAACCCTGTTGATTTGTGAAGTCCTCTGTTGAAACGGACGTTGTTGCTGATTGTTATTGTTGAAAGATCTTTGTTGAGGAAATTTTTGTTGTGGTGGAAAGTGTTGTGGTTGTGGAGGATACTGTTGTTGAGGTGCTGGAGCTGGAATGGTAACAGCAGCTAATGATATTGGCATGTATTAAGGCCTACCTCTGCCCATGTGCACTGAATTGGCCTCACCTGTCCTACGAGGTCCTGCAAAGGGTTTCCTTGTATTACTAGACCTAGCACTGTTATCTGAAATTTTGCCCATCTTCAGAAGACTCTCAATTCTCTCCCCAGCTATAACAACATCCGCAAAGCTGGTGGACGAGAATGCATCAAGTCTGTCAATGTATGTCCCCTGTAGGGTGTTCATAAACATGTCAGCCATTTCTCTCTCTGACATCGGAGGCTGGACAGCAGCAGCAAGTTGTCTCCATCTTTGGGCATATTCCCCGAAGCTTTCTCTGGAAGACTGTGACATACCCATTAGGAGGGTTCTGTTGGGAGCCATGTCCAAGTTATATTGATACTGACGTATGAAAGCTTCGGCCAAATCCTTCCAATTCCTGACTGTTTCTCTGGACAGGTGAGAGTACCATTCACAGGATGCCCCGGTCAGATTGTCTTCGAAGTAGAACATCCACAACCTTTCGTCCATGGTATAAGCTTTCAGTCTCCCCAGAGAGGACTGTAGGTGAGTAAGTGGACAGAAGGTACCATTATATCTCTCAAAGCAAGGAGACTTGAATTTGTGAGGAATCTTGACTCCCTCAACTAAACCCATGTCCATAACATCAAATCCCAAAGAGTTTTGGGACTCCAGAGATCTCAGCTTTTTTGCTATTTCATCCAGACGACGATCATATGCTTCATCCCCAACTCCAATTACTATAAAATGTTCCTCTTGAGGGTCCTCCTGCAAGGCACGACCTCTAGTGTTTCCTTGTGTATTTTGATAGCATTGATCTTAGGATTAAGGTGAGGCCAAAATTCTGGTGCATCTGTTCGTGGCTGCCCGTGAGCATTGTTACTAGTACCTCCTGTACCTGGATGATTCTCTTCGGGAGTTTGCTGCTCGACCAACTCTCTTAATCTTTCTTGGCTGTGAGCCAACCTAGTCATTACTGCCATGAACTGGTTCATCTGAGCCCTCATCTAAGTCCTTTCATTATCCATCTGAGTTCTCACGTCATTCAAATCTTGCTGAACTTGGTCCATCTGTTAGCTCGGAAGGTTGTTTCTTGTAGGATACCAGTGAACTCTGTTGATGGGGAAAACCCTCCTACGAGCAATGTTTCCAGAAACAACAACAAAGTGAGAAAACAACAACAAAAACACCTACAAAACAAAGAAAGAGGTTAGTATGCAGTGCAATATGCCTATTTGTCTTCCAAGGGTATCCGGTTTGGTTCTTTGGTTTTGACCTTCCAGACCTATGGAAATGAAGATTTTGAAGAGAAATGAAGCCCAAGAGAAAATCCAAGTAATACATAAACCATATATTACAAATGCAAAAGGTACATAGTTTATGATTACAACAAGTTCCCATGGTGAGTCAAAATACAATTAAGTCGAGAAATACAACAAAATAACGATGAGAAATAAAGTACACCCAAAATAAAATACAAATACAAAGAAATCAAACATCCAGCCAAAAGTCATCCTCCTTGACTTCCTTCATTAGAGCATCAGTCACTGGTTTAACTGGATGCTATGTGATGGTCCTGATAAGAAGGTTCCTGGTGGTAATGGCACTTGTCAACTTCTGGTACTTGTCTTGGTCTTTTGATCTCTTCAACCCCGCCTGGAGTTTTAACTTGGAGATTTCCTTTTGTGCTGCTAACAAGGCTTCCTGACTCTTTTTCTCATTAGCTTCCAGCTGCTATATCCTAGCCTGTGTCTTTTGATCTTCTTACAAACGAGCCTCAGTGATCCTGATCCACCTAGCCTGACTCTCTTCCAAGTACTGCTCAGCTCTGGCTTTCTGAATCTTGGCTTCTTTGCTAGCATTCTTCAATACCAACTCCCCTGCTCGGGCTTTTCTGATGTAATCATATGTCTTCTCAATCTTGGTCATATGCTCGATCTGGAGCTTCTCTAACCTCTCATTGTCCATAACACTATCATTCCTCTCCCAGGGGGTCTTCTTTAGAGCTTCAGAAAGCTGAGCATTCCTCTCTTTCAGATTCTCAAACTCCTCCAAACTGACTGTAGCTACAAGCTCTACTGCTGATGGCCCTAGCACATCCTCCAGGGTGAATGGCATGCGGGTGATTTTTCCTCTGATGCGAGACCAATCAATGTACTGAGCTGAAGCTATGTTGTTGCATTTGCCAAGAATAGCAGTCCATTTTATCTGTATGTTATCCCAAGCCCAGGCTGCTTGTCGGATGATGGCATGATTATTCTGAACATCACAGTAAAGGGTCTCTGCCAAATCTTGTTCTCTTGGTGGATGTACTAAGGCATACCCTAGTTTTCTTTTGAAAAGCAAAGGATTGTAGTTGATGCAACCCTTCACTCCAATAAGAGGTACATTGGGATATTGCCCACAGCTTGTAATTATGTCATTGCCCTTGGTGCTCTGAGTACACCACCTGATGTCTTCTGAAGTTAGAGCAATCATTCTCTTAGCCCAATTTCTTGATTGATGAGGATTCAAGAAAGCTTATGTCTTTGGCAGGTGTCTCAATAACCAATAGTAGACGAGAGGTGCAAAACATCTGACTAGTCTTCCCCCCTGCTTCTCATTTCTCTGATGCACTGAGTAGTAGAAATCCCCTAGCAAGGTAGGAACTGGATTCTTCAGAGGAAGAGGTGGATAGAATTATTGCTTACAAACTTAGGCTCGTCTGCAAACAATATGATTCCATATATACTAAGATCCAGGAGAGCACAAACAATATCCCACTTTCCTGCTGTAGCATGTCTGGTGGCCTGAGTGATCAAGAAGTCCAAATGGAGGTCTGTGATTCCAGCCTTGGTGGTCATATGTTGATCAATGATTGTGGTTTCCAAATACAAAGCCTTAGCTATGTCTTCATTCCTAGGAGCAGTCATCTCAGGGTTGAAAGGAATCCCTCTCCTGATGGGGACACCCAATAACATGGAAAACTCTTCCAACAAAGGACCCATCTGAAAGTCTGGGAAAGTGAAACATCTGAGAGGAGGGTCATAAAACTGTAAACAAGTGTGAATATGCTCCTCTATGATGCATCCAAGTCCATGATCATGTCCATAATATCACCAAAATGTTCCCTGAATAAAGGGACATGATCAAGAGTGATGAGTGCCTGAATCTGCCTGATGCCTGCTAGGGAGGGCTCAAAGAAATGATAAGTGATGTTGCTCTTCCTGGATGAATTCATGCTGATAATGGATGCTGATGAAGATAACTGAGGAGAAAATAACTGATGTAGGTAACTGATGCAGATAGCTGAAGAAGGCAACTGAAGAAGATATATGATGAAGAAGATCTCTGAGGAAGATAACTTGATGAAGATGGTTGAGCAGAAGAACAGTCAAAACCAAACCAAAGATAATGTGGATACCATGTAAAAAAATAGACATATGTTAAAATGATGCAAAATGATGTATGCAGAATGATATGCAAAGGTTTGTGATCAGGTGCTGGATTTGTCATTCGCTTTGATAGGGTCCATGAGTGTTCAAAAATCCAGATGAAGGCTAGAGAACCAGTAACCAGGTGGGGGAATCAAATAAAGAGTCACAAGTCCAGGGTTTCATAGAATCAGTCCAAAGTAGTGTAACCTTAAAACAATATCAGTAACAGTGTATGATGAGGCCAATGGTTCATGCAAACCTATAAACATCCCAACCCACTCACATGTATTGTTCTAGAACAAGGATCCTCAGACTTGGATCTATTATGAGAAGTGTAAACACTTCTGACCCGGAGGTATAGTGTTTACATTAATCATAAAGGATCCTCCTCTAATTCACCTCAGATGCTGAAGGTCATCCAAAAAGGTCATCCAGACTGAGAAGGCTTCCCAGATAGCCCTAGTACTACAAGAAATCCGTAGCACAGAGTTCTCAAGAAGAAACCCATGTCTGAACCGTGTTTCATATTCCCGCACTAGACCGAAATGCAATAGGAAAAAATATGAAGCCACTTTAATCCTATGTGTCACTCAAGCTCCCGGTGTGGAACCTTTCTCACTGAAATACCCCTCCCACCAAGGCAACCCAACAAATCCAGCACATATAATATGATGACAATAATATGAAATGCATAAAACAGTAAATGAAAGCAATAAATAAAGTTGTATAGAAAGCAATAAATAAAGTTGTATAGAAAGCAATAAATAAAGAAATAAACAAGAAGCACACATAGCACATAACACCCCCATAAACACAAATCAAACAAGCGCTAGGAGAAACCCACAAAAAGAACCAGAAGCCTTGGTTGCAAAAATTCGTCCCCAGCAGAGTCGCCAAGCTGTCACTCCCCTGAAAAGACACTAGATCCCAAGGTGCAGACGCGAACGGTCAATGAGAGAAAAATGAGGTTAAATTGAATAGAGTCGCCAGCTAGGCATTTTTATCTTGAAGGAAAGGTAATGTTGCATAAACCTGGAAAAAAGATGGATAAGACGGTTGCGAACCAAAGAAACTGAGAAAGGGGGTTGGTTACGACCTGTGAAGGTATTAGCACCCAGATCGTCCGTCGTACTCGACGGGATCCACGCTTACTAGATTGTGTTTAAAGGGGTAGGTGTATGTGCTATCTGTGTGCAAGCTAAGGAAATAAAATACAGGTGTCAGTGCAAAAAGATGAATTGCTCAGGAACTGAGGCTTTAGAAAAGAATGTTGAAAGAGAGGGATGACAAAGAGACTTTTGTTCAATAACTATTAAGTTATGCCTATGTATCTTCTCGTGCAATGAGGAAGTCAGAACACCGTAGTTTGACTCAAAGAGACTGAAAATAAATTGACTGTGAACTACTTACTAGTCTATGCTCAAGTGTATGACTCGTCTGGCTCGAGTGCTAACTGTCTTGCATTAGACGGAAGAAGCGATTTCTCGTTTGTGAATGAGTGTGATGAGAGAAGAATCCCGAAGGAGACGATTATTGTTTGTTTTTGTGTTTCCAGTTTTTTATCTTGCATTTTCCATTTGATTTGCATTTTTCCTCTTAAGGTACCCAAAAACCCTAGTTAACTTAGGAAATTCACAACTTTCTTTAGGTTAAGAGTTAGGCCTCCTCCTTTGGGGTGTGATATCATATGAGGTTAGGGTTCATTTGAGTTCATTTGAAATTTTTTATCATGTGATTTGCTTCTGTTTTTGAAATTTGCATCTCACCCTTTCATGTAACCCTAATCTTGCATCCATACTTGCATCTTACATTGCATTTCATGAACATGTGAACTTGCCATGACATTCTAAGCATTTGTATGCCATCTTAGACATCTTAAGACATTTCTTGAACATTGCTTGGTCATTTATTCATACATTTGCCATGCTTTGCATCCATTTCATTTCATAAGCATACATGTGTTTTCATGCTTCCTACATTCTTCATTTGCATTCTTTCTCTTTGTATGAACATTCATTGCACTTGATTTGCCTTTGCATCATCTCATAGCATCATTTGCATCATGTATTTGCTTCTGGTTTTGGTTTTTACCTTTGCATACATTTCATTTTCATTTCATTCCTTTCCTTATGCTAACATTTTCAGGTGGTAAGTAATTTGAGAAGTGAATTTGTCTTCACTTCTCATTTCTCTTCTCATTCTTCATATGCATCATTTCTGCATTTTTATTTGCTTTAGAGTGAGATTTCTCATTCATGTTCTTCATTCACTTTCTTTCTCCAAGTTACTTATCTTCTCTAGTGAAGTAAGTAACTTGTTTCTTCTGCTTCTCCTCCTTTCATCTGCTTCTTCCATTGGTGGCTTCTCTGAAGATCTTTCTCAAGCCTTACAAACCATAGGAACATCCAATCATGACAATAATTAGGTTTTTGATTAGTCCCCCTTTAGCTTTTTACATTTGTGTCTTCTTTGTGTCTCTCTTCTCATCTCATCATTAGAGACTAAACCTTTAAGGTTTTAAGACTTTGTGATTAGGGTTATGCCTGCATCCTTCTCTTAGGATGGAGTGTATAAATTTAATCCTAAGTATTAAACCCTTAATTTTTTTAAACCTCTTAATTAATCCATCTTAATAATCACTAAGACATTAACTTGTAACTTGGGCCTTGCATTAGGGTTCTAATTCTTCCTTTATTGGTTAAGAAGGACTAACCCTAGTGTTAATGGACAAGTCTCCCTCAAGTTGTCTTACAAATCATAAAACTCATTTCTTAATCTCACCCTTAATTAAAATCCACTTTAATAAAGGTTTGTTTTGTCATGAGGTTAATCCCTAATCATGGATTAAGTTGAGGTATCTTCCTCAACTTAAGTGTGCTCATCTATTATCCTTCTATTAGGATGGTGTAATGGGCTCACTAATCCTTGATTATGGCTTAAACTCATTACTTAACACTAAACAAAAACTCAAAAACATCTAAATAATCACAAGTCGGTTAATGATCTTAATCCTACATCATCATGGTAATTAAGTTGGGATGTTTATCTCATACTTAAAGTATTCTCATTATCCCTAATCAAAGGGAGGATATGATGAGTTTACTAACCCTTGGTTTAGGCTTAAGCTCATTAACTTATGACAAACACCAAAAAGCAATAAAAGATTGAAAACACAAAAAAACAATAATCGTCTCCTCCAGGATTCTTTTCTCATCATCTTCACTCACAGACGAGTCATACACTTGAGCATAGACAAGCAAGCCGTTCACAGTCAATTCATTCTTTAGTCTCTTTTAGTCTAACTACGGTGTTCTGACTTCCTCATTGCATGAGAGGATACGTAGGCATAACTTAACTGTTATCGAACAAAAGTCTCTGTGTCTTCCCCCTCTTTCAGCATTCTTTTTAAGCCTCATCCCTGAGCACCTCACTTCACTTTCTTGCACTGACACTTGTATATTCTCTTCCAGCTTTTGCACACAGATAGCACAGACACTACCCCTTTAAACACAAATCTTTTAAGCGTGGATCCCGTCGAGTACGACGGACTGTAACACGGTGGGAGAACTGACTTTAATGTTGCGGATAGCAAGAGTCGCCACCGACTTTTATTTTATCCAAAGGGAAAGGGTATAAAAGAACAGGAAAGACCTTAGAGATATTTTTGGGTCCGGGGGGTAGGTTATGTAAAGGGAAGGTGTTAGCACCCTTTACATCCATGGTTATCCATGGGCTCTTAGTTACTTAGCTCGCTTTAAATTGTTTTTTGAAAGTGTAGTGTGTGAATAGAAAAATTTTTCAGAATAGTTAATAATAATCCATGTACGGATGTGTAAAAACTTGTTTGAAAATTTGTTTGAAAATGTTAAGTGTTTGAAAAAATTTTTGAAGTGAGCAAGTACATAAGAGGAACCTACCCTAGAATTTAAAGTCTTTCTTGTTTTTTTTTTTTTTTTTTTCCTTGGTAAGACTATCCCTACTATTAAGGAGTAGGTAGTCATTACCTTGGATGTTAAGGGACATGTGAGGGTCAATCTAATTATGAAGGCAACTGTGGGGTGTATTAAGCACATATGAGGGACTATCATCATTATTCGAAGGGACTCGATTCGTAAAGGCAACCATAAGGGACTTGATGATTTTCTTTTTAAGGGACTTACTTTATACACCCCACTTGACCATTATTCGTAGGCAACTTGAGGGATAACCTTAGAAATGTGAGACGGCGATTAAAAATCGACTTACGTGTGTGTGAGTATTTATTTTAATTATCTTATATTAAAAGTGGTCTAAATTTATTTTAAATAACAAACATGTTTTACACTCCCTAATTACTAACCATAACAACAATTAAATAATTAAAATATTTACAAAATTACACCAAGGAAGCAATTACAACAAAATAAAATAAATAGCAAAATATAATCAAAACAAATATAATAAGCAAAAAGTGATAAATAATAAAATATTGGGGTTAGTAAATAATAATAAGAAAAATTAAATAAGGTTAATAGAAATATAAAGTTAGTAAAAATAATTTAAATAATAAGCAAAAAGTTAGTAATAATAATAAAATAAGAGAGATTAATAATAATATAAAATTAATAAAACAAAATAAATAATATGGTTAGTAGTAATAATAATAAAAATTAATCAAAATAATATATTAACGATTTTTCCTATAAACAATTATTTAGAAAAGAAATATGAATAAGCAATTATCTTAATTTTACAAGTTATCAAGTTATTATTATTTTTTATTATAACCACAAAATTCTAATTATTATAAACATATATTAATATTTATTTTTTAAACAATACATACATATTATAAGAAGAAAATAGGTTTTGAATATCACATTTACAATATTAATCATGTTTATAAAATTTAATTCTATTAATTATTATATTTACAAATTATTTCTAACCATATACAAAAATATAATTATTATAAATTAAATTGTTTCTAAACATTAAAAGAAAAAAAAAATTTGAATTATAAATATATTTACAAAAATTTATAAGAATTAGAAAAATATTTTAGGGTTTGGAAAATTAGGGTTTGGTTAGAAAAATATTTTTTAAGGGTTTAAATTGTAATATGCAAAATTATTCTAATAACATATATATATATTATTTTTAATTACATAAAAGAAATAATAATAAATTTTTTTTTTATGATTTTTGAATATTTGACCCTATTTGAATATGTGCTTATGAAATAACTTTATTTACATGTATATTTAAAATATAAATCAATTAACAAAAAGTGATAAAAAATAAATAAATGAAGAAAATAGCAAAACATACCTGGCTGGGTTTTGAACCCAGGAGGCTTTGCTCACAAGATCACATGTTCTACCACTGGGCCATGCGCTGGTTGGTGCAAGAAGAATTGACTCCAAATGGTTTTGTTCTTTCCATCCAATAATCAGCAAAATAAATGAAAAAACAAAAGGCCTGGGGGAGGATTGAACCCAGGACCTTATGTACAAGAGTATGCGCGCGTTACCGCTTGGCTGGGAGAGCCTTCCTGTTAGCTGAATGGCCTTGAATCATAATATATTAAGCCTTCTATTATCCTGAAAATAAAACAAAAATAATAGCCCCAGCATGATTCGAACCCTGGCCTTTTCATCAAACGCACACGCATCCCTCCACTGGGACAAGCATCAGGCTTGTGAATTAAACAGAAACAAAACCATAATATTTTAAAATAATAATTTAAATATGAATTTTCGCGCCAGCCAAGCTTCATCTTCAACCTCTGGATTTTGAAGTTTGCTGCGAAAATTGTTGCAACATTTCCTGCGATTTTTCCTGCATCTTAAAAACCTACGAAATTCAAACTAACATCAAACAGTATGATTTCATCAAATTGAGGACACCTTGAGACTCCTTGCAACCTGCACAGTCCAATTTCATCAACCAAATTCATTTATAATACATGAATCCAATAACCCTAATTTGAAGGTCCAAACCCTAATATGGCATCTCACGGATTTTCTATGGTTTCTTTAGTTTCTTTGCCCAGAATCGTTCTAAACACCATCACAAACAATATTAGGTCAACAAAATTCATTAACACACAATGAAATAGTGCAATCGAAAAAATCAAAAACAAGAACAACCATGGTTCGGATTACACAATATGCCATGATACTGATGCGTATGAGTGGTCATTCATGATCAGGAAAGCCCAAGGAAGCTTGCTATGATCTTATTTTACCTTTAAATGTCTTGTAACTCAAAATCCGAATCACACTTTTTTGATGAATTTTTGAACAATGAACTCTACCTTTGGCTGCTGAATTTCGTGAGCTAGGGTTGTGTTTATGATCTATACTTATATGGGAGTGAATTAGGTCAGAAATATGTCTTCATTGTGTGGAGATTTGGATCCAAAAAGATTGAAAAAGATGGTGCCATGAAATTCAAATATTGGCTCATGAATGCTTGCTATTTTTGGAGAGATCACATGATTTCTTTCTCTTTAAGCTTCAATCACTAATTATGATTTTCTAGAAACATTATCCAAATAAAATCCTTAATTTTCATATTTTATTTATATTTAAAATGATTTTTAATGATTTAAATCAAAATAAATAGAAATAAAAATAATAAAAATCAGATTTTAAGTGATTTGGGTCGTGCATAGTGTTAAGAGATGGATTGGATCACAACTTAGCAAGCCCATTTGGAAAGAATTACTTCTAAGCCTCCATTTTCAACATAAACCATCACAAAATTTCCCAACTTTGCAAAGGCACATATCCCTCAATTTTAAAGGTATGAGGGTGTTCTTGGACTTTTTGGAAAGCTTGAAGAGTCCTCTAAACAACCCCATTGGTTTCGGGTCCATATCATTTACCAATCTCAAGTTATGCCCTTTTGAAGTTGTTGACTTTTTGTTGACTTTTGAAATGACCTATAATGTCTTAGATCATATCTTTCAAATGAAGCATTTTTGGGCTTAACTTTCAACATAAAAGTTGTAGAGAATTCAATTTCCTTCAAAATGAGCTTTGGATGGAGACCTGGTGATGAAGTATGTGAAAGTTATGGCTGGTCAAAGTTTAGTTGACTTTTACTGAGGAAACCCTAATTTAGAAACTCCTGATTATTGATGATCTGGAATCTCCTTGATGAATCATGATCAACCCTTGATTAAATGATGAATTTTACTTCATATACTTGATGTTGGCAAAAAATCATGAAGTTTGACTTTGGTTTGACCACAGTTGACCTCAGTTTGACTTTTTAACTGCATTGACTGATTTTGACTTATCTGATCATCTGACTGAGCAAACCTTTGAGAAAAGTCTTGAAACTTTACATGGGGGTTCTTACACACATATAAGATGTTATGAAACTCACTTGAGGTATTGGAAGTCCATTTAGCCTGATTAAAGTCAAAACCCTAGTTTTGGATGCCCTGCTTAGGAGGTGCATTGTTTGAGGGCATTGTCAACTTCTTTGACCCATTGTGAACTTTGTGAACCTTGTGAATCTTCATAAGATGTCTTGTGATACTCATGGGAGGTATTGTGAAGCTTGTGAACCTTGTGAACCTCATGAAGTGGCTTTGTAGACCTCATGAACCTCAGGAAAGCTTTGTAATCATTATGGAATTTGTGAACCTTGTGAACCTTCAAGAAATAACTTGTAGACTTCTTGAACCTCATGAAAGGTCTTGTAAATGTTGAGAAACTTGTGAACCTTGTGAACCTTCATAAAGTAACTTGTAGACTTCATGAACCTCATGAAAGGTCTTGAAAGCATTGTGGGACTTGTGAACCTTGTGAACCTTCATAAAGTAGCTTGTGGACTTTATGAACCTCATGAAAGGTTATGCAAGTTGTTGGAGAACTTGTGAACCTTGTGAATCTTCTTAGATCACAAAGTCTTGTATTGTGAGGGCAAATTTTGGGGTGCAACAGCTTCCCCTGTTCAATTTTCTGAAACCTGAGGGGTTAGATTGGTATATTTGCCAGTCGTAACCTGGAAGGTTGAAGGGGATTGAACACAAAAGCCCAAAAATTTGCACTCACCAGTGCGTAGAGTGATATTGATGGTTAGTTGAATATGATTGAGTGGGCTTAAAGATGCCACTAGGGGAAAGTTCTTCAGATATATAATGAGAGCTGTCAGGAGTTTGGAGCAGTCCTGAAGTATGCTTTCAGGATATTGGAGTAATACTGATGTAACAGCATGTCTTCATGGGGATAGAGCAATCAATAATGATAATCCTAAAGCAGTCTTGAAGTAGTAAATCTGACCTCAGGAGGATAGAGCAATCAATAGCTCTAAAGCAGTCTTGAAGTAGTAATATGACCTCAGGAGGATAGAGCAATCAATAGCTCTAAAGCAGTCTTGAAGTGATAATATGACCTCAGGAGGATAGAGCAATCAATAGCTCTAAAGCAGTCTTGAAGTAATAATTTCAGGAGGATAGAGCCATTAATAATGATAACTCTAAAGCAGTCTTGAAATAATAATGTGATGTGTCTTCAGGAGGATAGAGCAATCAATAATGATAACTCTAAAGCAGTCTTGAAGTAATAATTTCAGGAGGATAGAGCAATCAATAGCTCTAAAGCAGTCTTGAAATAATAAGATGATTTCAGGAGGATAGAGCAGTCAGTAGCTCTAAAGCAGTCTTGAAGTCATGAGAAGTTATCAGGAGGATAAAGTAACCCTGAGGTTACAATAAAGCAGTCCCAAAATAATAAGAAGCTCATCAGGAGGATAAAGTAACCCTGAGGTTACAATAAAGCAGTCCCAAAGATCATAAGTTTGCTTGTTGGATGATTAACCTGTAACAAGGTAGCTTTTGTATAAATAGTATTAGTTCATGTATTATGTATGTATGTATAACATGATGCACTCAGGTAATGTACTATATGTCTATGGATATGTATGTTATGGTATGATGTAAATGATGTATGTATGATATGACACTGCTGGAAATGTCTGGATATCTTCATATAACAACTGCTGGCCAGGGAAAATAAATCCCGATTCCTTGTTGAAGAATATATTATACATAACCTTCCGTCTGCTGGGGATAACAGGGTATAGATAACCTCCCGTATGCTGGGGATAGTAAGGTATATATCACCTCCCGGATGCTGGGGATAATAGGGTATATATAACCTTCGTCTTCGTTTGATAGTAGGATAAGTATTACATCCCGTCTTCGTTCGTCGTACCCTCATTGGAAAGTAATTTCCCGTATATCCGTATGAGGATAAAAGAGATGGATATAAATTCCAGGGGAGATTAGACTCTGTGAAGATGGATTTGTCCCACTGAGGGTTTGTAACTGTCTTGTAAAGGTGAACCGGCGAAGCTTCATTGAAATCCTTCCCTCGTTCATCCTTAGTAAATACTATTACTGCATTTTCATGCATTTCTGGTAAACATCAATCATATTAAAAAGCATACATGCCTTTTTGGTAAACATTAATCATATTCAAAAGCATACATACATTCAAACACAACCAATGGACGTTTCGCTTATGTAAATAGGGTAAAAGTAAATCTGGATTCAAAAAATGGAATTTATTTATATCAAAAAGTGACCCATACACGGGTAAGTTTGTATAAGGAGACATAAACCCTAGTAAGAGGATCTTGCCATAAAGTTTTTACAAAACAGGGAAAATCAGCTATGTGGGAAACAATCCTATTGAGTTTCAATTCTACTATTGCCCTTCAAGTATCTCATCTTCTTGCTGTTGAGATGGAAATGATTGGATTGAGCTCTATCTGTTCGAGCTTGAGTAAGTAGTACAACTGGTTGCAGTTTCATGAGTGATCCAAACGAGACATAGTCATACGCTTTAATCCCTAACTTTTGCCTGGATTGCCCTTTCAGGTTTTCAATCCACCGGGATACCCTTTTTTGCCCAAGCCGCCTTTTCAGGTTTTCGACTTGCCGGGTGTACATCTTTATATATATATCCCTAATTTTTGCCCAAACCCTTTTGGTTTGCCGGGATGCCCTTATTTTTGCCTAGGCCTGTCAACCTAGCGGGTCTCTTTTTATGCGTAGTATTTTTTAACTATGTCTGCGTTTACAGGCTGTGGGAAGTCCTCACCATCCATTGTAGTCAGTATCATGGCACCTCCTGAGAACACTGTCTTGACTACAAATGGTCCTTCATATGTTGGAGTCCACTTGCCCCTAGGATCACCCTGTGGTAATATGATACGCTTGATTACCAAGTCACCAGCCTGATATACCTTTGGCTTAACCTTCTTGTTAAAAGCTTTGATCATCCGTTTCTGGTACATCTGGCCATGACAAACTGCTGCTAACCTCTTCTCATCAATCAAATTTATCTGGTCAAGTCGAGTCTGAATCCATTCATCTTCATCCAAGCCTGCATCCTTCATAATTCTTAAGGAGGGAATCTGAACTTCAATGGGCAGAACTGCTTCCATACCATAGACCAAGGAGAATGGGGTTGCCCCTGTTGAAGTACGTATTGTGGTACGATAACCATGAAGAGCAAATGGTAACATCTCATGCCAATCCTTATAAGTAACAGTCATCTTCTGTACAATCTTCTTAATGTTCTTATTAGCAGCTTCAACTGCCCCATTCATCTTTGGACGATACGGAGAAGAGTTGTGATGCTTAATCTTGAACTGTGTGCAGAGATCAGTAATCATAGTATTGTTCAAATTAGAGCCATTGTCAGTGATAATCCTTTCAGGGATGCCATACCTACATATGAGATTATTCTTAATGAACCGAGCCACAACATTCTTGGTAACAGATGCAAATGAAGCTGCCTCTACCCACTTCGTGAAATAATCAATGGCCACCAGAATGAAACGATGCCCATTTGAAGCAGTGGGCTTGATCTCACCAATCATATCAATGCCCCACATGGCAAAAGGCCAAGGAGCAGTCAACACATTCAAAGGTGATGGAGGTACATGAACTTTATCAGCATAGATTTGACATTTGTGACATGTTCTGGAGTGTTGATAGCAATCAGCTTCCATGGTAGACCAATAGTAACCTGCTCTCAAAATCTTCTTTGCCATGGTATGACCACTAGAATGAGTGCCAAAGGTCCCATCATGCATCTCTTCCATAATTTCTGTAGCTTCCTTCTTATCCACACAACGAAGCATAGTCGAATCATGATTGCGCTTGTACAGAATGCCATTACTCAAAAAGAACTTAGCAGAAAACCTTCTCAGGAACTTCCTATCTTTGACAGATGCCCCTTCAGGGAACTCCTGAGCTTCAAGATATCTTTTCACTTCATAGAACCAAGGCTTCTCCTCTGCCCCTTCAGTGTCAATCTCATTGCAGTATGCAGGCTTCTCAAATCTATCAATAGTAATCTTGGGAGCTTCATCATCCCAACTGATCTCAAACATGGATGCCATGGTGGCCAATGCATCTGCCAACTGATTCTCTCTTCGTGGAATATGTCCAAAGGTAATCTCTTTGAAATGTGGGATCAAAGACAACACATGCTCTCTGTAAGGAATGAGATTATCATGCTTGGTATCCCAATATCCTTTAATCTGACTCACTACCAGGGCTGAATCTCCATACACATCAAGGAACTGGATCTTCATATCAATAGCAGCTTTAATACCCATGATACATGCCTCATACTCAGCCATGTTATTGGTACAAAGGAAACAAAGTCTGGCAGTAATCGGGGTATGACAACCTTCAGGGGAACTAATCACAACACCAACACCATTACCAAGTGCATTAGAGGCACCATCAAAAACCATAGTCCATCGGGATCCTTGTTCAGGTCTGTCATATTGTCCAGGTTCTTTGGTAACAGTCATAATGTCTTCATCAGGGAACTCAAAATTCATTGACTGGTAATCATCTACTGCTTGATGAGCCAAATGATCAGCAACAACACTTCCCTTAATGGCCTTCTGAGTAGTATACTGTATATCATATTCTGTCAAGATCATTTGCCATCTTGCAATTCTTCCGGAGAGAGCAGGTTTCTCAAATATGTACTTGATTGGATCCATCTTTGAAATCAATAAGGTAGTATGGGTCAACATATACTGTCTTAGTCGGCGAGCAGCCCATGCCAAAGCGCAGCAAGTTTTCTCGAGCAGTGAGTATCTTGTTTCACAGTCGGTAAACTTTTTGCTAAGGTAGTATATTGCCTGCTCTTTTCGACCAGACTCGTCATGTTGCCCCAACACACACCCCATTGAGTTGTCTAGCACTGTTAAGTACATAATCAAGGGTCTTCCATCAACTGGTGGCATCAAAATTGGAGGCTCTAGTAGATATCTCTTGATCTCATCAAAGGCATTTTGGCACTCATCATTCCATTCCATCACCTGATCTTTCTTCAACAACTTGAAGATTGGCTCACAGATGGTAGTTAACTGGGAAATAAATCTTGCAATGTAATTCAATCGTCCCAAGAAACCTCTAACCTCCTTCTCAGTACGGGGAGCTGGCATCTCTCGTATAGCTTTCACTTTTGCAGGATCCACTTCAATACCTTTTCCACTGACAATGAAACCCAGGAGCTTTCCAGATCTAACTCCAAAAGTACACTTGTTTGGATTTAATCTCAACTTGTATTTCTTCAACCTCTCAAACAACTTGTGCAGATGATCAAGATGTTGCTCTTCGTTCTGAGACCTGGCTATCATATCATCTACATATACCTCTATCTCATGATGAATCATATCATGAAACAAAGCCACCATAGCACGCTGATATGTTGCCCCTGCATTCTTCAAACCAAATGGCATTACCTTATAGCAAAAGGTGCCCCACTGTGTCACAAATGTTGTCTTCTCCATATCTTCAGGTGCCATCTTGATCTGATTGTAACCAGAGAAACCATCCATAAAAGAGAATACTTTATGCTGAGCAGTGTTGTCTACCAGAATATCAATATGAGGAAGTGGAAAGTCATCTTTAGGGCTGGCCTTGTTCAAATCTCTGTAGTCTACACACATACGCACCTTGCCATCTTTCTTAGGAACTGGTACCACATTTGCAACCCACTGAGGATAAGAAGTCACTGCTAAGAACCCTGCATTGAACTGTTTTATTACCTCTGCCTTGATCTTTTCTGACATTTCAGGACGCATACGACGAACCTTCTGCTTCTTTGGACGACAATCTTCTTTCACTGGCAAACGGTGAACCACAATGTCTGTATCCAACCCTGGCATGTCTTCATAAGACCAAGCAAAGATCTCCACATAGTCACGCAACATCTGAATCAACCTGCTCTTGACACTGTCTTCTAAATCAGCCCCTATCTTAACCTCTTTTCTGTTTTCTTCAGTTCCCAGATTCACAACTTCGACTGGCTCTTCATGTGGCTGTATAGCTTTCTCTTCTTGTTGTAACAACCTAGCAAGCTCTACAGGTATTTCACAATCGTCCTCATTTCCGTCTTCAGTTTGATAGATCGGATTCTCGAAATCATAATTGGCAATAGTAGAACTGTTATCAACAGGATCCAGAGTGGATGAGGATCTGCATTTTAGTGATGTGGGTGTGTGTAAGAACACATAGCTGATAAAGCAAAAAATAAAAAGAAAAGAAAGACAAGGAACACAATATTTACGAAACGAAACGTCCACTGATTTTATTGAATGAAGTATGCAAATGAAATGACAGCCCGTAACAAGCACACCATTGTGCCCCGGGTAAGGCACATGGCTTAAAAGTTTTTATTGTTCAAGAAATTACAAATTTAAAACATAACACAGTAATAGTATTTACTCCTGACTAAAGGAGATAGGGATAACATCCTCAGCTTTCCAATTATTGAGTCCAGCACCCACAGTAGGAAAAATCCAAGCATCCAAGTTGTAGTCTTCATCATAGTCTCCCACAGCATTGATAACCCCTTGATTGGTGATACGAGCAGCACGAGCACGACGAACAGCCTTCTGGGACTCTGCAGTGAAACCCAAACCAAACTTGTCAGACTTGTATGGAATATCAGGAAGCTGACCCCAAATAGTACAACCACCTTCATCCACCACAGCTCTAGCATCATTGAGGGAGGCCATTGCCATTGTTGGAGGTTTTCTGATGACCACAGGAACCTTCTTCACAGCAGGAGGAGCTACACAATCATTAACAACCCAGGGAACCACTTCAAATGACTGACACGGAGTCTCAATGTATTCACCTTCTACTTCCAGATACTTGAAGGTATTTACATGGCTGACAAAGTATTCTTCCTCTCCAAAGACAGTAACAACTTTTCCATTCACCGGATATCTTAACTTTTGGTGCAATGTAGAGGTCACAGCACCTGCCCCATGGATCCAGGGACGACCAAGCAGACAAGAGTATGAAGGACGAATATCCATCACATAGAATGTAGCAGTAAAAACCTGAGAGCCAACTTTGATTGGAAGATCAATTTCCCCATGCACTACTCTTCTAGAACCATCAAAAGCCTTTACCACAATATTACTGGGCTTCAGCACAGCATCTTCAGGACTTAACTTATTCAGGACTTCTTTGGGCAACACATTCAGAGAGGAACCATTGTCTATCAGTACATGTGACAGGGTAGTGCCCCTGCATTCAATTGAGATATGCAAGGCCCTGTTATGATCCCTCTTGGCAGGGGTCAAGTCAGCATCAGAAAATCCCAACCCATTGTCATAGGTCAGGTGGGCAACACAGTTCTCAAATTGGTCAACAGAAATTGCACTGGGTACATGAGCCATCTTCAGAAACTTGATCAATGACTTGGCATGAGCCTCAGAACATAATAATAGGGAGAGCATAGAAATCTTTGAGGGAGTATGCCCCAGCTGATCAACAATGTCATAATCACTCTTGCGAATGATTTTCAATACTTCTTCCATCTGCTTAGAGAGATCATCAGCAGCTGGCACATCAGTAGATACGGGCTCAATAACAGGACCTTTGCCCCGAGCATCAGTGGTGGAAGTAGCAGCAGGAGTAACTGCATTCTTGGAAGTATCTGGAGGAGAGAAGACTCTTCCACTACGAGTGATCTTGCTAGATCCAGCAATATTATCAATGTCAACAGGCACATCAGGTAAAGGCTCTTGCTTAACACCATGGATGTAAACGTCAGACCCATAGTGCCAAGGCACAGCTTTGTCAGATATATAAGGAAGAGGACCAGGAGTAGTAATAACCACAGGAGCTACTCTGGCTTCAGCAACAACTTTCACAGGACCTTCAGCAGTAATTTTGATTGGACCCTGATGAGTGATTTTAATGGGACCCTTTGAAGTGATTCTTACCGGTACTTTGTCAACCATATCAACCTCTTCAGTCTTCTTACCCCGAGTCAGATGATCCACCATACTTTCTACAGATGCTGGTCTTCTTTCGAACACTATAGTATACTTATCCATGAGACGTTGAATTCCATCTCTCAGAATGAAGCAACTATCCGGCTTATAGGTACAATACAAACAATCTTCACGACAGCCTGGAAAGATCCCAGCTTGTACTAACCTTTTCTTGATAACAGATAGTGGTGTGGTCAACTCCATAACTGAATAGACATGTAGATCTTCTTCAATGGCATTGACAGTCTTCTCGTGATTTGGCATTGGAGCTGTAATCACATTTGGAGTACCTGGTGGGTCAAACTCAATTTCTCCAGCATCAATCATATCTTGAATTTTGTTCTTCAAGACCCAGCAGTTATTAGTATCATGTCCTGGACAGTTTGAATGATATGCACATCGTGCATTGGGATTGTACTTGGGAGAAGTAACATTGGGATTCTGAGGAGCCTCCCTCAGGGTAATAAGTTCAGCTTTCAACAAATGTTGCAATGCCTGAGCCATTGACATGTTGATCTTCGTGAACTGTCTTCTAGCCCTCTGTTGGTTGCCTTGAGGCTGCTCTGTTGTTGCAGGAGTTGGATTTGAAATATGAACCGCACTAACAGACTGATGCCTTCTGTTACGATCAGGTTGACCATAAACAGCATTGGATTCTTTCTTCCCAGTGGGAGGCTTCTTTGCAGCACCTGATGAAGAAGTGCCCACTTGGATCTTACCACTCTTGATACCATTTTCTACCCGCTCTCCTGTCATGATCAACTCAGTGAAGCCAGATGATGAGCTTCCAATGAGATGACTGTAAAACGGACCATTCAGCGTACACATGAACATATCAACCAGCTCCCTGTCAGTCAAAGGGGGTTGAACTCTTCCAGCTAAATCTCTCCACTTCTGAGCATACTCCTTAAAACTTTCTTTGGCACCCATAGACATGCTTTGAAGCTGCATGCGAGTGGGGGCTAAGTCAGCATTATATTGGTACTGCTTATAGAAAGCTTCAGCAAGATCATTCCAATCTCTGATGTTGACACTCTCCAACTGATAATACCACTCCAACTGAGCTCCAGATAAGCTCTCTTGAAAGAAATGGATCCACAACTTCTTATCAGCAGTATGAGGTTGAATTCTTCTGACATAAGATCTCAAATGCAGCTTGGGACAAGAGACCCCATCATAAACAACAAAGGCAGGAACCTTGAAACCAATGGGTATCACAACCCCAGATATCAAACTCAAATCTTCAAAATCCAGTCCAGATGATTTCTGTAATTCCATAGCATCCATCCTATCCACCAGCATCTTGAATTTGTCTTCATTAGGCTCATGGTAGTAATTAGCCTCAGAATCAGAGTCCCCCATAGTGTTGTGGAGACTGCCTCTCTCTTTCTCAGATTCCTCAGATTCATAGTCTTCAACCTCTTCCTTGGTCTTGACAGGACCTTTGAACCTTCTTCCCATGTTGAGCAACCCAGCAGACCTTCTAGTCTTCTTAGTCTTCTTGGCCAGCAGTGCCTTCAAATCATCTTGCCCCTTGGACAGGTTCAAGATCAGCTCTTGGAACTGTGCATTCTGTGCCTGAAGATCCTTAACTGATTGTTCAAGAGCCATTGCTGAAATAAACAGCGAGAAGATGAGAAACCTGTGCACAATATAAACCTGTGATACAATGAAATGATATGGGAATGCATATGCAATGTTTTCAAGGACCGCAGGATTTAAATTTGCTTAAACAAACAAGAAAGTAACTTTTTATTAGTAATAACTTGTTTTGCCTTTTAGGCTTACAAAGAATGAAAGTAAAATAAGTACAAAGGATGGGGTTTTAAGTCTCCCATGGACGTTTCCTCTTTGTGTTGAGGTATGAGTTGAGGTTTCGTTCCTCGTGAAGTTGCTTTGTTAGCTCTAGGATCCTTGCTTGGCTTGCTTTGTAATGAGCCTCGAAAGTATCCCTTTGCTCCTTCAGTTGGATCCATGATCTCTGCAAGTCTTCCTTATCAGTAGGCATGTCTGGGTGAAGGATGGTATAAGCTGTGTCTCCTTCAGCAACAGGTTCCATGGTAACTGGTAGGATGGCAGGATATGGCATCATGAGTGTCTGAGCACGAGATCGTACCCATCTGAGATAAGCCTCCATAGGAATAGTGTACTTAGGCTCCAGTGTCTTGCTGTCAACCCTGTTTACTTTTCCCCAGGCTCGTATGAATCTCTGACGGTAACCCTGAAGATCGTTGTCGTAATCAAACACAATGCCCTGAATCAACATGTCATGTGGACCGTCACTTCGGGCGTAACCAAACTGTCGTAAAGCTAGAGAGGGGTTGTAGGTGATGCCTCCTCTTATGCCTAGAAGTGGCACATTAGGAAACTCCCCACAACGGTCAATGATGGTGACATTCTCCATAGATCTGGAGCACCAATGGATATCTGAGTGAGATAGTGACATGATCCTCTTGGACCATCTGAACCCTTGCTCATTCTTCATTACTGAGCGAGGAAGGTGAGAAATAAACCACCTAGAGAGCAAAGGTATGCAGCACATCAAAGTTCCTCTTGCCCTTGTAGTACGGGTGTGAAGAGAATGTAAGATGTCTCCAAGCAATGTAGGCACTGGATTGTGACTCAGGAAAATGTTGATGGCATGAACATCTATGAACTGATCTGGATTGGGGAACAATACTAAGCCATATATCAGCAAGGCTAAGATCTCCTCAAAAGCATCATAGCTCATGGCCTTCAAGAACATTTGAGCTTTATCCATTAATACCTTGGCAAGAATACCCTTGACTCCACTTCTCGTCTCTAGAACAATGTCAGACTTCTTCAGATGTAGAGCTGCAGCAATAACCTCTAGTTTAAGTTCCTTCTCCAAGCCTGTGAAGGGTTTTTGATCAAGAACAGGTATACCCAGAAGTTTAGAGAACTCTTCCATTGTAGGAACCAGCTGGTAGTCAGGGAATGTGAAGCAATGGTGCTTAGGATCAAAGAACTGGAATAGGACACTCATCATGTCTTCACTGAACCCTGAAGTGACTAGATCCAATAGGTGACCATGTCTCTTGTTGAACCGGGAGTGATCAGACACTTGAGAAACCAACTCTTTAAGCTTGGGAGGTATCCCCACAAAGTTGATCCTGATGGTGTTTCTACGAGCTGAAGCCATGACCTGCAACAAAGAACAAAGATAAATCCCTTGGTCCTTGAAATGGTTAGGGAAAATGATATGCTCATGATGCATGATGATGTCATGATGTTATGCTCAATCACAAACATGTGGCACACACAAACAAGTCACACCATAGCCCTAGGTTTAAAGGCTTGCATGAGGTTCAAAGGTAAGTACCCTCCCCTGAAGTTAGATGGTTCATCCTGTCCTACAAAAGTAACCAGGTTCTAAGGGATCTCAATATCATTGATCCTTCACAAGGGTGGTTGATCAGAAGGCAACTTACTTGCCAACCAAAACCCTCCAAGTTTAAGATCTCAATGAGCGTAGCATCGAGTGTCAACCAACTTCAGTCTGCACCAAAGCCGGTTACCTCACTACTTTCTATAGGCCAAGATGAGTTAACTAGGGTTCTAAAAGTTAGTTAGTGCATTGACAACATATGGCAGCCTCAATATTATCCTCAACTTGACTTAAGGAATATAAGCACCAACCAAGAAGTCGCACTAACTATGGCCACCAGATCAACCGTATCGATATACGTCGTACAGTTTCCTTGGTCTATTGCCATTTACCTAAGGTACACTAGATCCGGGTTAGGACCTTTCACACACAAGAGCACCCCAACAAGTAATATAAAACAAACAAGGCAAACAATTCAAAGTGATCTTAATTCCTAAGGGTACCCCTCTTAAATTTAGATCCCCAGCACAGTTCTGTAACACGGTGGGAGAACTGACTTTAATGTTGCGGATAGCAAGAGTCGCCACCGACTTTTATTTTATCCAAAGGGAAAGGGTATAAAAGAACAGGAAAGACCTTAGAGATATTTTTGGGTCCGGGGGGTAGGTTATGTAAAGGGAAGGTGTTAGCACCCTTTACATCCATGGTTATCCATGGGCTCTTAGTTACTTAGCTCGCTTTAAATTGTTTTTTGAAAGTGTAGTGTGTGAATAGAAAAAATTTTCAGAATAGTTAATAATAATTCATGTACGGATGTGTAAAAACTTGTTTGAAAATTTGTTTGAAAATGTTAAGTGTTTGAAAAAATTTTTGAAGTGAGCAAGTACATAAGAGGAACCTACCCTAGAATTTAAAGTCTTTCTTGTTTTTTTTTTTTTTTTTTTCCTTGGTAAGACTATCCCTACTATTAAGGAGTAGGTAGTCATTACCTTGGATGTTAAGGGACATGTGAGGGTCAATCTAATTATGAAGGCAACTGTGGGGTGTATTAAGCACATATGAGGGACTATCATCATTATTCGAAGGGACTCGATTCGTAAAGGCAACCATAAGGGACTTGATGATTTTCTTTTTAAGGGACTTACTTTATACACCCCACTTGACCATTATTCGTAGGCAACTTGAGGGATAACCTTAGAAATGTGAGACGGCGATTAAAAATCGACTTACGTGTGTGTGAGTATTTATTTTAATTATCTTATATTAAAAGTGGTCTAAATTTATTTTAAATAACAAACATGTTTTACACTCCCTAATTACTAACCATAACAACAATTAAATAATTAAAATATTTACAAAATTACACCAGGGAAGCAATTACAACAAAATAAAATAAATAGCAAAATATAATCAAAACAAATATAATAAGCAAAAAGTGATAAATAATAAAATATTGGGGTTAGTAAATAATAATAAGAAAAATTAAATAAGGTTAATAGAAATATAAAGTTAGTAAAAATAATTTAAATAATAAGCAAAAAGTTAGTAATAATAATAAAATAAGAGAGATTAATAATAATATAAAATTAATAAAACAAAATAAATAATATGGTTAGTAGTAATAATAATAAAAATTAATCAAAATAATATATTAACGATTTTTCCTATAAACAATTATTTAGAAAAGAAATATGAATAAGCAATTATCTTAATTTTACAAGTTATCAAGTTATTATTATTTTTTATTATAACCACAAAATTCTAATTATTATAAACATATATTAATATTTATTTTTTAAACAATACATACATATTATAAGAAGAAAATAGGTTTTGAATATCACATTTACAATATTAATCATGTTTATAAAATTTAATTCTATTAATTATTATATTTACAAATTATTTCTAACCATATACAAAAATATAATTATTATAAATTAAATTGTTTCTAAACATTAAAAGAAAAAAAAAATAATTTGAATTATAAATATATTTACAAAAATTTATAAGAATTAGAAAAATATTTTAGGGTTTGGAAAATTAGGGTTTGGTTAGAAAAATATTTTTTAAGGGTTTAAATTGTAATATGCAAAATTATTCTAATAACATATATATATATTATTTTTAATTACATAAAAGAAATAATAATAAATTTTTTTTTTATGATTTTTGAATATTTGACCCTATTTGAATATGTGCTTATGAAATAACTTTATTTACATGTATATTTAAAATATAAATCAATTAACAAAAAGTGATAAAAAATAAATAAATGAAGAAAATAGCAAAACATACCTGGCTGGGTTTTGAACCCAGGAGGCTTTGCTCACAAGATCACATGTTCTACCACTGGGCCATGCGCTGGTTGGTGCAAGAAGAATTGACTCCAAATGGTTTTGTTCTTTCCATCCAATAATCAGCAAAATAAATGAAAAAACAAAAGGCCTGGGGGAGGATTGAACCCAGGACCTTATGTACAAGAGTATGCGCGCGTTACCGCTTGGCTGGGAGAGCCTTCCTGTTAGCTGAATGGCCTTGAATCATAATATATTAAGCCTTCTATTATCCTGAAAATAAAACAAAAATAATGGCCCCAGCATGATTCGAACCCTGGCCTTTTCATCAAACGCACACGCATCCCTCCACTGGGACAAGCATCAGGCTTGTGAATTAAACAGAAACAAAACCATAATATTTTAAAATAATAATTTAAATATGAATTTTCGCGCCAGCCAAGCTTCATCTTCAACCTCTGGATTTTGAAGTTTGCTGCGAAAATTGTTGCAACATTTCCTGCGATTTTTCCTGCATCTTAAAAACCTACGAAATTCAAACTAACATCAAACAGTATGATTTCATCAAATTGAGGACACCTTGAGACTCCTTGCAACCTGCACAGTCCAATTTCATCAACCAAATTCATTTATAATACATGAATCCAATAACCCTAATTTGAAGGTCCAAACCCTAATATGGCATCTCACGGATTTTCTATGGTTTCTTTAGTTTCTTTGCCCAGAATCGTTCTAAACACCATCACAAACAATATTAGGTCAACAAAATTCATTAACACACAATGAAATAGTGCGATCGAAAAAATCAAAAACAAGAACAACCATGGTTCGGATTACACAATATGCCATGATACTGATGCGTATGAGTGGTCATTCATGATAAGGAAAGCCCAAGGAAGCTTGCTATGATCTTATTTTACCTTTAAATGTCTTGTAACTCAAAATCCGAATCACACTTTTTTGATGAATTTTTGAACAATGAACTCTACCTTTGGCTGCTGAATTTCGTGAGCTAGGGTTATGTTTATGATCTATACTTATATGGGAGTGAATTAGGTCAGAAATATGTCTTCATTGTGTGGAGATTTGGATCCAAAAAGATTGAAAAAGATGGTGCCATGAAATTCAAATATTGGCTCATGAATGCTTGCTATTTTTGGAGAGATCACATGATTTCTTTCTCTTTAAGCTTCAATCACTAATTATGATTTTCTAGAAACATTATCCAAATAAAATCCTTAATTTTCATATTTTATTTATATTTAAAATGATTTTTAATGATTTAAATCAAAATAAATAAAAATAAAAATAATAAAAATCAGATTTTAAGTGATTTGGGTCGTGCATAGTGTTAAGAGATGGATTGGATCACAACTTAGCAAGCCCATTTGGAAAGAATTACTTCTAAGCCTCCATTTTCAACATAAACCATCACAAAATTTCCCAACTTTGCAAAGGCACATCTCCCTCAATTTTAAAGGTATGAGGGTGTTCTTGGACTTTTTGGAAAGCTTGAAGAGTCCTCTAAACAACCCCATTGGTTTCGGGTCCATATCATTTACCAATCTCAAGTTATGCCCTTTTGAAGTTGTTGACTTTTTGTTGACTTTTGAAATGACCTATAATGTCTTAGATCATATCTTTCAAATGAAGCATTTTTGGGCTTAACTTTCAACATAAAAGTTGTAGAGAATTCAATTTCCTTCAAAATGAGCTTTGGATGGAGACCTGGTGATGAAGTATGTGAAAGTTATGGCTGGTCAAAGTTTAGTTGACTTTTACTGAGGAAACCCTAATTTAGAAACTCCTGATTATTGATGATCTGGAATCTCCTTGATGAATCATGATCAACCCTTGATTAAATGATGAATTTTACTTCATATACTTGATGTTGGCAAAAAATCATGAAGTTTGACTTTGGTTTGACCACAGTTGACCTCAGTTTGACTTTTTAACTGCATTGACTGATTTTGACTTATCTGATCATCTGACTGAGCAAACCTTTGAGAAAAGTCTTGAAACTTTACATGGGGGTTATTACACACATATAAGATGTTATGAAACTCACTTGAGGTATTGGAAGTCCATTTAGCCTGATTAAAGTCAAAACCCTAGTTTTGGATGCCCTGCTTAGGAGGTGCATTGTTTGAGGGCATTGTCAACTTCTTTGACCCATTGTGAACTTTGTGAACCTTGTGAATCTTCATAAGATGTCTTGTGATACTCATGGGAGGTATTGTGAAGCTTGTGAACCTTGTGAACCTCATGAAGTGGCTTTGTAGACCTCATGAACCTCAGGAAAGCTTTGTAATCATTATGGAATTTGTGAACCTTGTGAACCTTCAAGAAATAACTTGTAGACTTCTTGAACCTCATGAAAGGTCTTGTAAATGTTGAGAAACTTGTGAACCTTGTGAACCTTCATAAAGTAACTTGTAGACTTCATGAACCTCATGAAAGGTCTTGAAAGCATTGTGGGACTTGTGAACCTTGTGAACCTTCATAAAGTAGCTTGTGGACTTTATGAACCTCATGAAAGGTTATGCAAGTTTTTGGAGAACTTGTGAACCTTGTGAATCTTCTTAGATCACAAAGTCTTGTATTGTGAGGGCAAATTTTGGGGTGCAACACGGACAATCTGGGTGTTAATACCTTCCCAGGTTGTAACCAACCCCCTTTCTCAGTTTCTGGTTCGTAATAGTCTTATCCATCTTTTTTCTAGGTTTATGCAGCATTACCTTTCCTTCGGAATAAAAATGACTAGCTGGTGACTCTATTCACTTCACTTCTTCTTCTCCTTCCGCCGACCGTTCGCGCTTGTACCAGGATGGAAATCTTCGGGAGCGACACCATGATGATGTAGGATTAAGATCATTAATCTACTTATGATTATTTAGGTGTTTTTGGGTTTTTGTTTAGTGTTAAGTAATGAGTTTAATCTCTAATCACAAATTAGTGAACTCATTACACCATCCTAATAGAAGGATAATAAATGAGAACACTTAAGCTGAGGAAGATACCTCAACTTAATCCATGGTTAGGGATTAAATTCATTATGTAACAAGCCTTTATTAAGTGGATTTTAATTAAAGGGTGAGATTAAGAAGTGGATTTTATGGTTTGTAAGATAACTTGAGGGGGACTTGTCCATTAAACACTAGGGTTAGTCCCTCTTAACCATAAGGAAGAGATAGAACCCTAATGTAAGGCCCAAGTTACAAGATAAAATCTTAGTGATAATTAAGGTGTCTTGATTAAGATGTTTAAACAAATTAAAGGTTTAACACATAGGATTAAAGTTATACATTCCATCCTAAGAGAAGGATGCAGGCATAACCCTGATTCCAAAGTCCTAAAACTTTAAGAGTTTAGTCTCTGATTATTGAGATGAGAAGAGAGACTCAAGGAGAATCAAAGGTAAAATACTAATGGGGACTAAACACAACCCTAAACATTATCATGCTTGGATTTCCTATGGTGTATGAGGCTTAAGAGAAAGGATCTTCAAGAAGGCCACCAATGGAAGAAGCAGATGAAAGGAGGAGGAAGCAGAAGAATAAGTTACTTACTTCCTAAGAAGATAAGTAACTTAAAGGAAGAAAGTGAGAAAGATGAAACATAAGTGAATTAGATTCACTTCAAAGACATGTAAAAATGCATATGAATGAGATAAGAAGAAGTGGGAAGTGAAGGCAAATCCACCTCCCAAAAATAACTTACCAAAAGTTCCTGAAAAGTTAGTATGAATGCATAAGACATAAGACATAAAGCATAAAGAAATGAATTGAAATGAGATGAAATGACCAAAGTCAGAAGTGATTATGCAATGTAAATGACATATGAGATGATGCAAAGTCATAAAATGTGCATATGAATGATCATACAAAGATGGGATGTCATGAAAGCATGTTTGGATGTTTTAAAACACATGGATGTTTATGAAATGTAATGAATGCAACACATGGAAAATGAATGAAGAAATGATCAAGCAAGGTTCTAACATGTCCTAAGATGTCTAGGATGACATATGAATTCTTAAAATGTCATGGCAAGTTCATATGATGATGAATATGCAAGGTGAATGCATTTGAACATGAGAAATTAGGGTTTTATGGACATGTGAGATGCAAATGAACAAAATAGAAGCATGCAACATGATAAAAAATTGAAATCAAGCTCAAACAAACCCTAAACCTATACAAAGTCACACACCAAAGGAGTAAGTCAGAAGCCTATCCTATTGAACGTTGTGATTTTCCTAAGTTTGCTAGGGTTTTTGGGTCATTCAAAAGTAAAAATGCAAATCAATTTGAAAATGCAAGATAAATTCATGAGGAAAATAACCTAGAAAATACATGAAATATGTGAAACAATGCAAAAAGAATCAAGTTCAAACTCTTCTTGGTTAGACAGAAATAATTTTTCAAAGTTAGGGTTAAAAATTGTGATTTCAAAGAACCCTAATTCAAAGAAAATTATGAAATTATGAACAAACCTAAAAATAAATTTGTATGAAGAGTTTGGAAATGTTTCTAAATGGATTGGAATGGTTCATGATTTTTTTGTGATTTTTAGAAACCTAAATGCATTTTTAATTAATTAAAAATAACATTTAAATATTTTAAAAATACATTTTATATGCAAAAAATAAAATAAAAATCATTTTCAGATTAATAAAAATATTTAGAACAGAAATGCAAAGTTTCATATTTTTTGGAAGTGTTTTGGTATTTTTAATAAATAATGCAAACGAAAAGAATTAATATGAAAATAAAATGAATAAAAATGGAAGTAATCAGATCCAGTGGTCCAGATTCAAACCTAAGGGGATGGGGTTGACTGTGCGCGTTTTTGGTTGGCTGGGATTCAATCTGAGGAAATTAAATTAATTAATCCTAATTAAACTAATTAAACTGATTTAAAGTTAATGAAACAATCTGGAACACTCATTTGCGCGCTAACCCTAAGATCTAAGGGCCTACATTCAAACTGGCTAATTAAACCATAAGCATTTTCAGGTGACCGGAGCTAGCTCCGGTCATCTTCTCCGGCGAACCAAAATCCCAGAAACTCATACAAGCATCTCAACTCCTAATTTCTTGCCCATAATCACTCCTCTAACATCATAGAACATGAATCCACAAACAAAAATCATTTATCATTCATAATAAGGCTGAATCGAAGCAATCAAGTTTTAGGTCAAAAATTTCAGAACAACCATACATGCTCATTTCTCAATCATTTTCAAAACTAAACATATCAGAGTGATCTAGAGAACATATATAATCATTCTAAAACTTAAAAGAAGGTTTCTGGAAAATTTGTTCTTGAGGTATACCTGGGTTGAAGCTTTTCAGTTTGGAGCTTTCTAACCCCCTCTCTTGTGCAAAACCAACCAAATGATCCCCCTTGTGCTTTTGAAAGGCTTAGAACAAGCTTGTTTTGGTTGGTTTGAGATGTTTGGTTCTGATAACTCAGAAATTGTATTTTTGATTTGGGGGGTTTCAGGCCATGGTGAGGGGTGTTTTATGTTCTATGAGTAATTTGGAGATGATGGGTGAAGTTTGTTTTGAAGTTTTATGGTTGTGTTTTGAGTTTCGAAGAAGGGAATGTTTTGACAATATTTATGGATTCTGAGCTCTAAGGTGTTTCAGGCTTGAAGGTGTTATCAAATGAGGTCCTTAGGGTTTGCATAAGAGGTTGTGATTGGTCAGAGAGTGGGTAGTGGCATAGTGTGATTGGTATGGGAGGAATGGAAAAAAGTCAAGATTATGTGTACTTGAGGTATGGGTTTGTGAAGCAAGGATTTCTAAGAATAGATTGCCTCATCATGGTTCATGGGGAGCCCTTAGATCATTAGAATGCAGCTGGAAGGCTTGGATGAAGAGATGTAAATGTTTATGCAATTTTCCAACTTTGATGTTTCTTGTGAATCAAGCCATGAAATGCTTCAATCCTTGGGCCAATTCTGATCTTGGCAAGGTGCATTAACTTGTTGTGACATAATTGAGTGAATTAGAGGTCACTTAGAAGCTTGAAACTCAAAATTGCATAAATCCCTCTTTGACATGAACATGGAAATTATAGGATTTTTGACAACTTTGAAAGGCCATATCTTGAGTTCTAGGATGAATCAAGACATGTTCTTGTACTTTTTGAAAAGGGAAAGACCTAATCTACAACTTTCATATCCAAGAATTTTTCATTTGAAGCATTTTTGGTCATGAAAGAAGAGTTTGAAAATCTTTCCCAAAATGGAAAGTTTGCATTTCAAGTCACTTCCAAAAATGGCAAGTTTGCAATTGGCTCAAAATTATTCAATCTTGTGAACTTACAACCACTTCTAAGATCAAATAAAGACCATAGAACTTAAATTTGATGAAAATGATCCTTTGGTTCCATTATTGGGGGCCTTAGATGCCCTGATTTTGACTTTACTTGCTCAAGAAGTTACCCAATGATCAGATGACTTCCACAGTGAATTTCTTCATCAAACTTGGTACACATGATCCTTATAACATATTAAGAACATTAGAAACAAGAATGACCAAAAAAATTGGAGTTAAGGCCTCTGAAACAAAAACCCTAATTTGGGTCATCTGTGTAGTGAAAACCCTATCTCTACTTCCATGCCTTTGCAAATCTTTGTGATTTCTTGACTTTCATGAACTTTGGGGAACATAATATGATCATATAATACACATGGACCCTCTTGGATAGTTTCAAGACCATTGGGATGGCTCAGATTGATTATTGGATTGCTCAGATCACAAACCCTAGATGCAGATGAAATGGAACTATGCAGATGAAACAAATATGCAATATGAGATACAATGCTTATACTAAAATAAAAAATGAAAGATCACAAGCCATGGTGTGAGAATAAGTGAGGGCAAATTTGGGGTGTTTACAGTAACCAACCCCCTTTCTCAGTTTCTCTGGTTCACAACCGTCTTATCCATCTCTTTCCAGGTTTATGCAGCATTACCTTTCCTTCGGGATAAAAATGCCTAGCTGGAGACTCTATTCAATTCAACCCTTTTTATTTCGCCGATCATTCGCGTTTGCACCGTGGGGACTTAATGTCTTTTCAGGGGAGCGACAACTTTGTGACTCTGTTGGGGAAGATCTTTGCAACCAGGGCTTCTGGTTCTTTTTGTGGGTTTCTCCTAGCGCTTGTTTGATTTGTGTTTATCGGGGTGTTATGTGTGCTTTTTGTTTATTGCTTTCTGTACAGCTTTATTTATCGCTTTCATTTACTTTTTATGCATTTCATATTATTGTTATCATATCATGTGCTGGATTTGTTGGTTTGCCTTAGTGGGAGGGGTATCTCAGTGAGCAAGGTTCCACACCGGGAGCCTGAGTGACACATAGGATTAGAGTGGCTTCATATTCTTTCCCATTCCATTTCGGTCTGGTAAGGGAATATGAAACACGATTCAAACATGGGTTTCTTCTTGAGAACTATGTGCTACGGATCTCCTATAGTACCAGGGCTATCTGGGAAGCCTGCTAAGTCTGGATGATCTTTTTTAGATGACCTTCAGCATCTGAGGTGAATTAGAAGAGGGTCCTCTATGATTAATGTAAACATTGTACCTCCAGGTAAGAAGTGTTTACACTTCTCATAATAGATCCAACTCTGAGGATCCTTGTTCTAGAACAATACTTGTGAGTGGGTTGGGATGTTTACAGGTTTGCAGGAACCCTTGGCCTCAACAAACCCTATTACTGATATTGTTTTAAGGTTACACCATTTTGGACTGATTCTATGAACCCCTGGACTTGTGACTCTTTATTTGAGTCCCCCACCTGGTTACTGCTTCTCTAGCCTTCATCTGGATTTCTAAACACTCATGGACCCTATCAAAGCAAATGGCAAATCCAGCACCTGATCACAAAACCTTGCATATCATTCTGCATACATCAGTTTGCATCATTTTAACATTTGTCTATTTGTTTTACATGGTATCCACATTATCTTTGGTTTGGTTTTGATTGTTCTTCTGCTCAACCATCTCCATCAGTTATCTACCTCAAAGATCTTCTTCAGCTGATATCTTCTCCAGTTTGCCTTCATCAGTATTTTTCCTCAGTTATCTTCATCAGCATTCGTTATCAGTATGGATTCATCCAGGAAGAGCAACATCACTTATCATTTCTTTGAGCCCTCCCTAGCAGGCATCAGGTAGATTCAGACACTTATCACTCCTGATCATGTCCCTCTATTCAGGGAACATTATAGTAGTATCATGGACATGATCATGGACTTGGATGCATCACAAAGGAGCATGATTCACACTTGCTTGCAGTTTTATGACCCTCCTCTCAGATGTTTCACTTTCCTAGACTTCCAGATGGGTCCTTTGTTGGAAGAGTTTTCCATGTTGTTGGGTGTCCCCATCAGAAGAGGAATCCCTTTCAACCCTAAGATGACTGTTCCTAGGAATTAAGACATAGCTAAGGCTCTGCATTTGGAAGTCACCATCATTGATCAACATATGACCACCAAGGTTGGAATCCCATGCATCCATTTGGACTTCTTGATCACTCAGGCCACCAGTCATGCTGTAGCAGGAAAGTGGGACACTGTTTGTACTCTCTTGGCTCTTAGTGTATATGGGATCATATTGTTTGAAGATAAGCCTATGTTTGTAAGCAAGAATGTTATCCATATATTCCTGCTGAAGAATCCAGTTCCTATCTTGCTAGGGGATTTCTACTACTTAGTGCATCAGAGAAATGAGAAGTAGAGGGGAAGACTAGTCAGATGTTGTGCACCTCTCTTCTACTGTTGGTTATTGAGACACCTACCAAAGACAGAAGCTTTACTGAATCCTCACCAGTCAAGAAACTGGGCTAAGAGAATGATTGCTCTCACTTCAGAAGACATCAGGTGGTGTACTCAGAGCACCAAGGGCAGGGACATAATTTCAAGTTGTGGGCAGTATCCCAATGTACCTCTTATTGGAGTGAAGGGTTGAATCAACTACAATCCTTTGCTTTTCAAAAGACAGTTAGGGTATGCCTTAGTTAATCCACCAAGAGAGCATGATTTAGCAAAGACCATTTACTGTGATGTTCAAAATAATCATGCCATCATCCGACAAGAAGCCTGGGCTTGGGATAACATACAAACAAAAGGGACTGCTATTCTTGGAAAGTGCAACAACATTGCTTCAGCTTAGTACATTGATTGGTCTCGCGTAAGAGGACAGATCACCCGCATGGAATTCACCCTGGAGGATGTGCCAAGAGCATCAGCAGTAGATCCTGTAGCTACAGTCAGTTTAGAGGAGTTTGAGATGTTAAAAGAGAGGAATACCCACCTGTCTGAAGCTCTGAAGAAGACCCTTTGGGAAAGGAATGATAGTCGTCTGGACAATGAGAGGTTAGAGAAGCTCCGTATCAAGCATATGACTAAGATTGAGAAAATTGACGATTACATCAGAAAAGCCCAAGCAGGGGAATCGGTATTGAAGAATGCTTGCAAAGAAGCTAAAATTCAGAAAGCCAAAGATAAGCATTACCTAGAGGAGAGTCAGGCTAGGTGGATCAGGATCACTAAGGCTCGTTTGCAAGAAGATCGGAAGACACAGGCTAAGATTAAGCAGCTGGAAGCTAGTGAGCAGAAGAGTCAGGAAGCCTTGTTAGCAGCATAGAAGGAAATCTCCGAGTTGAAACTCCGGACGGGGTTGAAGAGATCAAAAGACCAAGACAAGTACCAGAAGTTGACAAGTGCCATTGACACCGGGAACCTTCTTATCAGGACCATCACAGAGCATCCAGTTAGACCAGTGACTGATGCTCTCCTGAAGGAAGTCAAGGAGGATGACTTTGGGCTGGATGTTTGATTCCTTTGTACTTGTTTTTTATTTTTGGTTGTAATTTATTTCTCATGGTGATTTTGTTATATTTATCGACTTGATTGTATTTTGACCCACCATGGGAACTTGTTGTAATCATAAACTATGTACCTGTTGCATTTGTAATATATGGTTTTGTATTACCTGGATTTTATTCTTGGGCTGCATTTCTCTTCAACATCTTCATGCATAATGGTCTGGAAGGTCAAAACCAAAGAACCAAACCGGATACCCTTGGAAGACAAATAGACATATTGCATTGCATACTAACCTCATTCTTTGTTTTGTAGGTGTTTTTGTTGTTGTTTTCTCACTTTGTTGTGGTCTCAGGAAACATTGCTCGTAGGAGGGTTTTCCCCATCAACAGAGTTCACCAGTATCCAACCAGAAACAACCTTCCGAGCTTACAGATGGACCAAGTTCAACAAGATTTGGCTGACGTGAGAGCTCAGATGGCTAATGAGAGAACTGAGATGAGGGCTCAGATGAACCAGTTCATTGCAGTAATGACTGGGTTGGCCCAAAGTCAAGAAAGATTAAGAGAGTTAGTCGAGCGGCAAACTCTAGAAGAGAATCATCCAGGTACAGGAGGTACTAGTAACAATGATCACAGGCAGCCACGAACAGATCCTCCAGAGTTTGGGCCTCACCTCAATCCTGAAGTCAATGCTATCATAAATACTCAAGGAAACACTGGAGGTCGTGCCTTGCAAGAGGACCCTCAAGAGGAACAATTTACAATAATTGGTGCTGGGGATGAAGCCTATGATCGTCATCTGGACGAAATAGCGGAGAAGCTGAGATCTTTAGAGTTCCAAAACTCTTTGGGATTTGATGTAATGGACATGGGTTTAGTTGAGGGAGTCAGGATTCCCCACAAATTCAAGCCTCCTTGTTTTGAGAGATATAATGGTACCTCTTGTCCACGTACTCACCTGCAGTTCTTTCTAGGGAGACTGAAAGCTTATACCATGGACGAAAAATTGTGGATGTTCTACTTCGAAGACAGTCTGACCAGGGCATCCCGTGAATGGTATTCTCACCTATCTAGAGCAACAGTCAGAAACTGGAAGGATTTGGCCAAAGCTTTCATACGCCAATATCAATATAACTTGGACATGGCTCCCATCAGGACCCTCCTGATGGATATGTCTCAATATTTAAGAGAAAGCTTCAGGGAATATGCCCAAAGATGGAGACAGCTTGTTGCTGCTGTCCAGCCTCCAATCTCTGAAAGAGAGATGGACGACATGTTTATGAACACCCTACAGGGGACATACATTGACAGACTTGCTGCTTTCTCGTCCACCAGATTTACGGATGTAGTTATAGCTGGAGAGAGAATTGAGAGTCTTTTGAAGCTGGGAAAAATTTCAGACAACGGTGCTAGTTCCAGCAATGCAAGGAAACCTTTCGCATGACCTCGTAGGACAGGTGAGACCAACTCAGTACACATGGGCAAAGGTAGGCCTCAATACATGCCAAGATCAGTAGCTACTGTCACCATTCAAACTCCAGCACCTCAGCAACAATATCCTCCACAACCACAACACTTCCCACAACAACAACAATTTCCTCAACAGAGATCTTACAACAATAACAATCAGCAACAACGTCCGTTTCAACAACGGACTTCACAAATTAACAGGGTTATCGATCCCATTCTGATGCCCTACGCTGCCTTACTTCCACAGTTATTAAAGCTCAATCTGATTGAATTGAGGACTCCGGCCCCACCAGATCCCCAGAATCTCCCAAGAAACAATGATGTTAATGTCAGATGTTTCGTCCACTCCAATGCATCTGGCCATACAAAAGAGAAGTGCAGAGCCTTACACATGAAGTTTTATGATTTGATTGATTCTAAGGCAATCAACTTTGCACCCCCTCCAAGTGTTACCAAGAATCCTATGCCTAGCCATGGTGGGCCTAGGATAAATGCCATTGAGGAGGATCAATCTATGAACCAAATTGAAAATGTTGCAAGTATTCAAACACCTATGGCCAAGGTTAAAGCCCAGCTTTTGAAGTGCCAGGTGTTCCCGGGTTGTGAGGCCCACTGCGAAGCTTGCAATACTTCTATCAACGGTTGTGCAAATTTGAAGACCGGTATCAACAATCTCCTCAAAGAAGGCACTTTACAGATCACTTCAACAGTTCTAGCTCCTACAACATCAACAACCATTCCCCCTAAAACTCTAGCACATGTCATTCCATCAGATGTAACAAGTATCACTCCTACAACTTCAACAACAATCATTCCAACAGATTCTTCTTTAACATCAACAACCATCCCTTCTTCAACTTCAACGGACATCAATTCAACACATCCTTCTACAACAACAGCAACCATCAATGAGGAAATTTCCACAGTTACACTATGACCCGACAACAATCCATGTTCCAGATTCTTTCAACAACTCACATCAACATCTCCATCAGCAACCTTCATCACCTACACCATCTCCCGTCAGACCTCCTATCACAATTTATTATGAACCTCAAACTGTCTCAACTCCTTCTTCCACAGCAATCAGTCCGGTTACTATCACGGTATCAGGACCAATTCCATATGATAGCAGCAGAGTCGTGCCTTGGCACTATGGCTCAAATTTATATTGCGACGGAAAGAAAGTCACTCTTTGCACTTCTACACCACATATTAATAATGTGGGGGGAGGCGGAGGCTTCACTCGAAGTGGACGTCTCTTTGCCTCACAATTCCCAAGAACTAATGCTGAAGCAGAAGCTGCTGCCAAGGCTAAGGGCAAGAGTGTGGTGCCTGAAGAACCTATTGCCAAGGAAGATCAGAAGACATCCTTTGACCAGGATGTAGACGAGTTCATGAGAATAATCAAGAAGAGTGACTATAAGGTTGTGGACCAGCTCCATCAGACACCCTCCAAAAGAGACTATAATGCACTTCTCAAAGTCCTACACGCAACTTACGTGCCAAAAGAGATTACAGTTAATCAGCTAGAAACGGTGGTTTCAAATGTCAATACTAGCCATGTGCTAGGTTTTACTGATGTTGATCTAACTACGGAGGGCCGTAACCATAATAAGGCTTTACATATCACCTTGGAGTGTAAAGGTGATGTTCTTTCTCATGTCTTAGTTGATATTGGGTCTTCTCTCAATGTTCTTCCAAAGAAAGCCTTGGTCAAGATGGAATATGATGGTCTTTCACTGCATCCAAAAGATCGGTTCTTTGGGAAATTGAGCTGCCTGTGGTGATATGCCCACAGATCTTCAAAAATATCTTCTACGTGATAGACATTCAGCCTGCCAATAGTTGTTTGTTGGGTCAGCCATGGATTCACGCCGCTGGCGCTGTGATGTCGACCCTTCACCAGAAGTTAAAATACAAATGGGAGGGCCAAGTTATCACAATCTGTGGGGAGGAGGATATCTTCGTCAGTCATCTAGCTACTTACAAGTATATTGAGATGGACGGAGAAATCCATGAGACAATGAGCCAAGGGTTTGAGGCCCTCAATGTCAATGGACGGAGAAATTCAATCTCTTCTTATAAGCAAGCTCGAAAGGTTGTTGAAGACGGGAATGTCCAGGGTTGGGGCAAGCTGCTGCAAGTTAAGATCAAGGAAGACAAGTTCGGGTTGGGTTACAAACTATCCCGACAGGTCCAAGAGGAGGTTGCTGAAGCTCCCAAGTTTATCAGTGGGGGTATGTTGACCCCAGATGCAATCAACAATGTGGAAGACGAGGCTGAAAGCGACTTCAACCTGAAAAGCTGGATTCGTCCAAAGGTCCCAGGCCAGCAAATCCTCAACTGGTCTTCCCAGGAAATTATAAGGACTACTTCTGTAGAGTAATTATTATTTCCTGTTTGAGCATGCATCAAGTCCTGCATCTTGCCCAAGGTGTCAGGACTCATTTTGTAATAGGGCCATATTTGTATTTTGTTTAAATGAATGATTAATGAACAAATGGACATCTTTTGCAAACGATCTTTTTTGTCGCTCACTGTCTTTCATTTTTTTTATTTTCGCACAAAACAATAAATGACAATGTTTTTCAATAAATAACTCCATTCACACTTTTTCTAAATAAAATAAAACCAATCACTAAAATTAACAAATATAAACCCTTGTAGAGATAATCCTCCAGATTGCACCGACAACGACACTACTATGACCTTGTATGACTTCAACAATCCGATTAATCAAGCAGATGAAGGGGTTGATGAAGACTATGATTTGCCTGAAGAGTTGGTTAGGTTGTTGAGACAAGAGGAAAAAGTGATTGCTCCTCATCAGGAGGAGATTGAAACTATAAATCTTGGTACCGAGGAAGATGTGAAAGAGGTGAAGATCGAGGCCAGTCTGCAAGCTCTAGTGAAAGAATAACTCATTAGTATGCTTCAGGAATATGTTGACGTCTTTGCATGGTCTTATCAAGATATGCCAAGTTTGGATACGGATATTGTCATGCACAGGCTTCCATTAAAAGAAGATTGTCCGCCTGTTAAACAGAAGCTACGCCGTACTCGCCCAGACATGGCCATGAAAATCAAAGAGGAAGTACAAAAGCAGTGGGACGCCGGTTTTCTCGCTGTAACTAGTTACCCGCCGTGGGTTGCTAACATTGTACCCGTACCTAAGAAGGATGGCAAGGTGCATATGTGTGTGGATTACCGGGATTTAAACAGAGCAAGCCCGAAAGATGAATTCCCATTACCTCACATTGATGTATTGGTGGATAACACAACTCAATTCTCGGTATTTTCTTTCATGGACATATTTTCGGGATATAATCAGATTAAGATGTCACCTAAAGACATGGAGAAGACAACTTTCATCACACCTTGGGGCATGTTTTGTTACAAGGTAATGTCGTTTGGTCTGAAGAACGCTGGTGCAACATATCAACGGGCTATGGTAACATTATTCCACGATATGATCCACAAAGAAGTCGAGTTCTATGTGGATGATATGAATTCCAAGTCCCTCACAGGAGAAGATCATCTAGTGAATCTGCTGAAACTGTTCAAGCGTCTAATGAAGTATCAGTTGAAGTTGAACCCAAACAAGTGTACATTCGGGGTACGTTCCGGTAAGCTGCTGGGTTTTATTGTAAGTGAAAAGGGAATTGAGGTTGATCCCGACAAAGTCAAAGCTATTCAGGAAATGCCTGCACCTAAGACTGAGAAAGAAGTTCGAGGGTTCTTAGGTAGATTGAACTACATCTCAAGGTTCATATCTCATCTCACTACAACCTGCAAACCCTTATTCAAGTTGTTAAGAAAGGAACAAAGAGTTAGGTGGAACGACGATTTCCAGAGAGCTTTTGACAATATTAAAGAGTATCTGCAAGAACCTCCAATTATCATACCTCCAATCGAAGGAAGACCTCTAATAATGTACCTGACAATATTAGAAGAGTCAAAGGGGTGTGTGTTGGGCCAGCATGACGAGTCTGGTCGAAAAGAGTATGCAATATACTACCTAAGCAAAAAGTTTACCGACTGTGAACAACGTTATTCACTGCTCGATAAAACTTGTTATACTTTAGCGTGGGCTGCTCGCCGACTAAGACAATATATGTTGACTCATACTACCTTATTGATCTCAATGATGGATCCAGTCAAGTACATATTTGAGAAGCCAACACTTACCGAAAGGGTTGCAAGATGGCAAATGATTCTAATGGAATATGACATTCAATACACGTCTCAAAAGGCCATCAAGGGCAGTGTATTATCTGACTATCTGGCTTAGCAAACCATTGATGATTACCAGCCTATGAGATTTGATTTCCCTGATGAAGACATCATGTTCTTGAAAGCAAAAGATTTTGAAGAGCCTGTTCATACTGAAGGGCCTGACCCAGAAGAAGCATGGACTATGATGTTCGATGGGGCAGTCAATTGCAACGGCCGTGGGGTTGGTGCAGTACTTATCACACCCAAGGGATTCCTTATGCCTTTCTCAGCAAAACTCACCTTTGCCTGCACTAACAATGAAGTAGAATACGAAGCTTGTATCATGGGTCTTGAGGAAGCCATTGACCTCAGGATCAAAACCTTGAATGTATTCAGAGATTCAGCTTTGGTAATCAACCAGACCAACTATAAGTGGTACACTTATCAGGAGCATCTGATTCCCTACCGTGACTATACGAGGAGATTATTGACCTTCTTCACAATAGTTATGCTTGAATACATCCCTCGAGATGAGAATCAGTTTGCAGATGCTTTGGCTACCATTTCATCCATGATCAAAGTATAAGCTGCCAATTATGTACCTCAGATTTTGGTATCCAGACTGGACAGACCGGCATATGTATTCTCCGTGGACACTGTCAATGATAACAAGCCTTGGTACCATGACATCAAATGCTTCTTGGAAACTCAGACATACCCACCTGGGCATAGGAGCAGTGATCACATTTGGTGTCCCAGGAGGGTTAAATTCAATTTCCCCAGCTTCGATCATGTCTTGAATCTTATTTTTCAGCACCCAGCAGTTGTTGGTGTCATGTCCCAGGCTATTAGAATGATATGCACATCTTGCATTAGGACTGTACCGAGGAGAGGATGTATTAGGATTCTGAGGAGGATCCCTTAAAGTAATTAGTTCCCCTTTCAACATGTGTTGCAAGGCTTGGGCCAGTGACATGTTGATCTTGGTGAACTATCTTCTGGGCTTCTGTTGATTGTTTTGTTGTTGCTCTGGTGCTGTAGGGGCAGGATTGGAGATGTGAACTGCTCCCACAGATTGGTGACTCCTGTTATGACTATATTGACCATACACAACATTAGACTCCTTCTTTCCACTAGGGGGCTTCTTAGCAGTGCTTGATGAAGAGGCACCCACCTGTATCTTACCACTTCTTATACCACTTTCCACACGTTCTCCGGTCATTATCAGCTCAGTGAAACCAAATGATGAGCTTCCAATGAGGTGACTATAAAAAGGACCATTCAGCGTACTCATAAACATATCCACCAGCTCCCTGTCAGTCAGAGGAGGTTGAACTCTACCAGCCAGGTCTCTCGATTTCTGGGCATACTCTTTGAAACTCTCCTTAGCACCCATAGACATGCTTTGGAGCTGCATGCGAGTTGGTGCTAAATCAACATTATATTGGTTTTGCCTGTAGAAGGCCTCAGCAAGATCATTCCAATCACGAATATTAACACTTTCAAGTTGATAATACCATTCCAATTGAGCTCCAGATAAACTCTCTTGGAAGAAATGAATCCACAGCTTCTTGTCAGCAGTATGTGGTTGAATCCTCCGGACATAGGACCTCAAATGCAGTTTAGGACATGAAACACCATCATACACCACAAAAACAGGAACGTTGAAGCCAATAGGAATCACCACTCTAGAAACTAAACTCAAATCTTCAAAATCAAGCCAAGAAGATTTTTGTAGTTCCATAGCGTTCATCTTTTCTACCAACATCTTGTACTTCTCCTCACTAGCAGGATCATGATAATAGTTCGCCTCAGAATCAGAATCTTCCACAGTATCATGGAGACTACACCCTTCTTTCTCTGAATTCTCAGACTCAAAATCCTCAACCTCTTATTTTGTCTTGATAGGACCTCTGAATCTTCTACCCAGGTTGATGAGGCCCCCTGATTTTCTAGTCTTCTTCTTCTTCTTAGTCAGAAGTGCCTTCAGCTCATCTTGTCCCTTGGACAAGTTCAGGATCAGCTCTTGAAATTGTGCATTATGAGCCTGGAGATCCTTAACAGTTTGTTTGAGAGCCATTTCTGCTGAAATAAACAGCGAGAATATAAGATGCTTATTCATAAGAAACCTGTGATGCAATGATATGGTATGTAGATGCATATGCAATGTTTTCAAGGACCGCAAAATTTAAATTCGTCTAAACAACCAGAAATGAAACTTTTATTAGTAAGCAATAAACTTGTTTGCCTCTTGGGCTTACAATAAAATGTAATAAATACAAAGATGGGGTTTTAAGTCTCCCATGGACGTTTCCTCTTTGTATTGAGGTATGTGTTGAGATTCCGCTCCTCGTGAAGTTGTTTTGTCAGCTCCAGGATTCTTTCTTGACTAGCTTTAAAATGAGTCTCAAAAGTATCCCTTTGTTCCTTCAACTGGATTCAGGACCTCTGTAACTCTTCCATGTCAGTGGGCATGTCTGGATGAAAGATGATATAAGGAGTATCTCCTTCAGCAACAGGCTCCATGGTAACTGGCAGGATAGCAGGATATGGCATCATGAGAGTCTGAGCACGTGCTCGTACCCATCTGAGATAAGGTTCCATAGGAATGGAGTACTTTGGTTCCAGGGTCTTGTTGTCAACCTTGTTCACTTTACCCCAAGCTCGTATAAACCTTTGCCGGTAACCTTGTAGATCGTTGTCGTAGTCGAACACAATACTCTGAATAAGCATGTCATGAGGACCATCACTCCGAGCATAACCAAACTGACGTAGAGCTAAGGAAGGATTGTAGGTAATGCCCCCTCTTATGCCAAGGAGTGGCACATTAGGGAACTCCCCACAACGGTCAATGATAGTAACATTCTCCATAGATCGAGAGCACCAATGAATATCTGAATGAGAAAGTGACATGATCCTCTTAGACCACCTTAACCCTTGTTCATTCTTCATCACTGATCAAGGAAGGTGAGAAATAAACCACCTTGACAATAGAGGTATGCAGCACATCAGAGTCCCTCTTGCCTTCGTAGTACGGGTTAAAGAGAATGTAAGATGTCTCCAAGTAATGTAGACACTGGATTGTGAGTCAGAAATATGTTGATTCCGTGTATGTCTATGAACTGGTCTGGATTAGGGAACAACACTAAGCCATAGATTAATAGGGCTAGTATCTCCTCAAAAACATCATAACTCATAGCCTTCAGGAACATTGAGCTTTCTCCATCAATACCTTAGCAAGGATACCCTTAACTCCACTTCTCGTTTCTAGGACAATGTCTGATTTCTTCAGATGTAGGGCTGTAGCAATGACTTCAGGTTTAGGCTCTTTTTCTAAGCCTGTGAAGAGTCTCTGATCAAGGATAGGTATACCCAATAGTTTATAGAATTCTTCCATTGTGGGAACCAGCTGATAGTCGGGGAATGTGAAGCAACACTACAAGAAAAATGTGTTTTAGCTGCAAATTTTTAGCGTCGGCCCTGACTCCGGCGCTAATAGTTTCAACATAACGTCACAAATAGCCCTCGTTAATGGTAAAAAGAATTTGTTTTAAATTTCTTAAAGGTCATTAATATTAGCGTCGGTTGAAGCCGACACTATATATGGATATAATATTTATTGTAGCGACGACCATGTGCGACACTGTTGTTGGTGTAAAAATGTGAGTGACGGTTGTTTGCGACGCTAATATTGGTGCGAAAATAATTCATTTCCCCCACAAATTTCGTTTGCCTCCTTTTTTAATTGTTTAAGAAAATTATTTATTTTCATATCAGTGGCTGCTTTGACCGGCGCTATGTATATGGTAGTGGCGGCGTTGACCGACGCTATATATAAACTGAAAACTCTATTCATAAAATAAATTTTATAAAATTCATAACTTCAAAAAAAATATTTTATTTGTTTATATATATATATATATATATATATATATATATATATATATATATATATATATATATATAATTATAAAATATATATAAATTAAAAAAAAGTAATTTGATATTTTATTATTTTAATTAAATAATTATAACTATAAGAATATAGAATTTTAAACTATAAAATAAAAAAAAAGACTATAAACTTAAATTATATTCATTAAATTAATTTTATAAAATAAAATCTAAATTATATGTATAAAAAAAAACTTAGAATTTTGTTTCTCATTATTTCTCTGTATCGCTGCTTCCCCCTTCCAAAACCCTCGCTTCCATTGATTCACATTTTGCATCGGTAATGATACCGCTTCTCCCTTCCAAAACCCTCGCTTCCATTGTTTCTCATTCTACATTGTTTACATTGTTACTCACGGTTTTCATTGTTTCTCATTATTTCCTAGAATCACTTCCCAAAACCGCTTCTGCATCGTTTCTCATCGAAGAGTTCAAGAAATTGCTCGTTTCTCATCGAAGAGTTCAAGAAATCGCTTCTGCATTTCATCACTTTAAAGGTTCGATTCTGCTTCTCCCTTTATTAATCTTTTTTATTTGTGGTTTCGATTTATCGAATCGGTTCATTATTTAGATTTTTTGTTTTGATTCGTCTTTTCGATGAGAAATTAAGAAATGGTTAATGTAGCTAAAAAACCTAACCCATATATGGTTGTTTACTTTTACCGCGTCTTTTTGATCCGTCTTTTCGATTTAACAAATTATTGCTTCCTTTTACCACATCTATTGATTGCTTCCATCTAAATCTTCCAATGTAATGGGACTGTTAGTGCATTAGTGTGGACTGTTAATGTTAGTTATGAGAACTTCTTATTTGAGTGTGTTAGGTATGATTTAGGGAATTTCAACTTGTTTCTTTAGAGAACTGAATTAACTGAACTGGAGTGCAATTTCAACAGGTTTATTGTTTTGTTTGATTTGGAGAACTGAACTGGAGTGCTTATGTATAATTAGGGAATTTCAACTTGTTGTTTTCTATGTTTAGTATATGTTCACGAATAAGACAAATATCTACTCAAAAAATAAAAAGAACAGGCATTAAGAGCATAACCTGCCAAAATTGGTCCGTTTTTATTTTTTTGGTTTATTCTTTACGATGTCGACAATTTGATAGTGATTTGTGTGGTATTTGAGCAAATGATTATTAATGCCTCGTGGTATCTCGCAGGAATTATTAAGTTGGTAGTTGGTTGTATATATCACGACAAATTGAGGATTATGACGTGCCTTGCTCTTTCTTTTTTAGTGTAAACTTTGTCTTTGTCATAAAATTCACCCAAGATTATTGTTCAGTTTTAACTTTTATATTTGTTTTAAAGACACATTTCTAAAAATAGTGACATAATTAAAGTTTTATATATTAGGCAAAACATACTATTATAGCTGGCAATGTCTTCTGTGACACATGTTTTTAACAAACTTAACCACTTCATTTCAGTTAATAACCAATTTCAATCTCTGGTGAATGAAAACTAGGAAATTCTATTGTTTGTTTAACATACTGTTGTAGCTGGAAATATCTATTTTTTGAATGCAAGTACCAATTTCAATCTCTGTGACACATGTTTTTAAAATACTGTTTTTTGAATGCAAGTACCAATTTCAATCTATGTGACACATGTTTTTAACAGACTGTTGTAGCTGGCAATATCATCTTTTTGTTTAGATGCATCAATAGCTATTTGCTTAGATGCATCAATTGCTATTGTTCTGTGACACATGTTTTGTTTGTTTGGATGCATCAATGTCTTCTGTGACACATGTTCTGTTTTTTACTACTGTTATGCTAAGTTGTTTCTGGTTATGTTGTGTTTTTTGATTTGATTCATGAATTGGAATTTATATATGGTTGTATATAAGTGGACCGTTAGATTAGATTCCCTTTCAGATCATGAACTGAAGATGTGTGGTCATAGTTATGTGAGGTCGGTTTTCAAATTGTATGAGCACATGCTATGTATGATAGTAGTTTCTTTTTTGTTTCCCTTTATGAGGGAAAGATGACATTATTTGATCTCAGAAATCGAGTTTATCGAAGGGACTGCGTTAGCACCATGTATAGGCTTTATTAATTTGATTGTTTCGACTTTTCAGAAATTTTCAAGTCCATCGATGAGTTCTCTGGTCTTTGCGTTATGCATGTCATTTAGTGAGGCATGGTAAATCTATTTTACTGATGTATTTGGATTCAGACTGATATGGTATCTTGAGTAACACAGTCGTGTGATTCATTACCTTATATGATTTATGTGTATCAAATTAGGGTCGGTAAATTTTTCTTTTTAAAATTTTTCTTTTATTCAATCTTGCAAAATCTGGCTGGTCTAAAGTTTGAAACAGATTTGCACACACTCCTAAAATTGAAGCTAGATCTACATTTGAGTTGACAAAAACTAAATGAATAAGTTTGAAACATTACATTCAAATTAAAACTAAAGCCAAACTTAGATTCTATAAGGTGGAAAGCAGAAGCTGCTTATTATGTTCATGCATTTTCTCCAAAGGCCTGCAGCACATTGCTCTTTTTCTTTTGCCTGAAATATATTTGGTAAACAATTATAGATATCAAGTTATTCATATATTGTAGGAGAAAATAATTATTTGAAGGAAAAGAGAATTGATTCTGGAATATGCATGAATCTAGGTGTGAGTACTTTTGAGTATAAAATAAGCAGCAATAAGTGGTTTTAGAATATAAATTTGGTGGCACTTGAAGCTTTTTAGTTTGCACTGGGTGGCAGTGCATTCGTGTTAGGATCTAAAGTTTGACAATCTAAGTTTAAATTATTTTTTATCTTGCAAAAGTAATGTAAGTTAAAATATAATTTGAAGCAAAATGATATATATTTAATATTAAAAAAGAATTTGTAGTTAAAAATTGTATGACAATGTAAAAATAAAATTCAGAGGGAAAGATGATATAATACGAATCTAAATATATTAAGATTTGATATAGTTCTGTCTAGTGCATTTAGGGCATACTAACAAATTCAAGTTATGCCACGGTATACTTACCTGGGGTTTATATGTGATTTAGCTTTTAAGACTACTTTTGCATCTGTGATAAAATAATGAAAGAGTATATAACTCAGGATTGCCCGAGAGCTGCCTAAAATGCTATAACAACAGGACCCTAATTAAGGAATAAGGTCTGATGTTAATGAGCATATGATCGTATAATTTTCATAGAAATTATAGAGGAATGGAATAAAGATTAGAAGGAGAAATTGATTTGCTCAATAATTTCCATCAAGGGAATATGTAAACAAAGAGAATTCTGTCACAAAGAGGAATATGTGTGTCTATCACCCATTTTAAATGCAGTGTTAAAATGAGAACAAGGAGATTGATGAGAAGACAAAATCGTTTAAACCCTAGCTTTTGGTGAGTAACAATGACAACAGAACTAGATGAGAACGGAAATGATTTTAAGATACAATACAAGATTCATCTATTTGGATTTTCTGAGGCATGTGCCTAGTTTTGATTTCACTTAATTTAGTTTTAATATTATAAATTTTAAGTATTTGAAATGAAAAAGAAAATTAAGAGGTAGAAGTCACTTCACTAAAACAATAAATTGTTTCTGTCATGTTTCTGTCATGCTTTTTCTCCATCTCTTTTATAAATTGTTTTTTGTGACAATTAACCATTAGATTAGAAAAAGGAGAGGGCAGGACAAGAGCACCAGGATCCAAATCTCTTTTATTTATCAGTTATCCATTTCGTATTTTTTGTGTATATAAAATAAAATTGTCCAAGTACACATTTTTTCATACAAGAAATAGTTGGCTTCCTAATTGAGTTGGATAGTTGCATGCTTATTTACTGTGAAGTCTCCCTTGATCATGTCTATGATACTCCTACAATTAAAATATTGAAAGTTAAACCAAAATTCAGTTGTGTAAATGAAACTAACTAATTGAATTTTTGGGGTAGAATATGCCTCCAATAGACAATGTATGGTTTAGTGCAACCATATTGTCAGACTCCCGAGTGGGAATAAGAAACTAGTATTAGAAAAAGATCATGTGTAGCTTTCAATCCATTTGAAAATGTCAACATAATAATGTTCTAGAAAATAGAAATGTATATTATATTATAATAAGTATTCCTATTTTTCAATAATCTTATGTTCTAGAAAATAGAAATGTATATTATATTATAACAAGTATTCCTATTTTGCAACAAATATCACATTTGAAAATTTCCCCTATATTTTATCAATTAGAAATTTATGTTTGTTTTTTATGTAGAAAATGGATCGGAGTTGGATGTATGATAGAGTAAACTCCAATAGGTATGGTTTGAAAGATGAATTTGTTAGTGGAGTTGAAGATTTTGTCAATAAAGCCATTAATCGACCAGAATTTTTAGATGATGGAGGGATAAGGTGTCCTTGTGTAAAATGTGTCTGCATTCCCTTGAAAACACCTAGTGAGGTTTGACATCACTTGTACAAAGATGGTTTTTTGCCCAACTATTATACATGGACTCATCATGGAGAAGATAATCATAATGTAGATTTTGGTGGTCATTCTAGTAGTGGCGGAAATGCTAGTGAGAATAATCATGGTGATCAAGAACAATTTGATGCAAAGAATGAAATAGTCTATGATGCTAGTACGCAATTTGTCAATGTCCCCAATGTGAGTGCTAATATGGAAAACAATACAGTTAGTGAGGGCGAGGAACCAAATGAAGAAGCTCAACGATTTTATGATGTATTGACCTCTGCAAACAAACCTATTTATGAGAGAGCTTCTGAATCCAGACTATCTATTTTAGTTAAGTTGTTGGCTGCCATGTCAAATAGGCATGTTCCTCATAAGGCCATGGATTTTTTCTCTCAAATGATTAAGGATGTTTGTCCAACAAATCAATGCTTACCTGAAAACTATTACCAAGTGAAGAAGTTGGTGTCTAAGTTGGGATTAGAGGTTAAGAAAATTGATTGTTGTGTGAATGGATGCTTATTATATTATAAAGAAGACATCACTTTAACTCAATGTAGAGTTTGTGGAGCTGCTAGATATGTTCCTCAAAAGAGTGGAATGGGAAAATACAAAGATGTGGCAGTGAAGAGAATGTTCTATTTTCCAATCATTCCAAGGTTACAACGACTTTATGCTTCAAAGGAATCTGCAACTCAAATGAGATAGCATCGTGAGAACACAAGCAATCCAAATGTTATGCGTCACCCATCTGATGGAAAAGCATGGAAACACTTTGATGATGTTTATCCCAATTATTCAAGTGAACCAAGAAATGTAAGATTGGGTTTGTGTACCGATGGGTTTACACCTTACATTCAAGCCTCTAGTTCTCCGTATTCGTGTTGGCCGATAATAGTCACACCCTACAATCTCCCTCCTGAAATGTGTATGACCAAACCATATATGTTTTTGACTTGTCTTGTACCTGGACCGTACAATCCAAAAGTTAAAATAGATGTCTACTTGCAACCATTGATTGATGATTTGTTGCACTTGTGGAGAGATGGCATTGTGACATATGATATCTCTATGAAGCAGAATTTTGTAATGAGAGCGCATTTAATGTGGACAATTAATGATTTTCCAGCATATGGTATGTTGTTTGGATGGGGGACACAAGGTAAATTAGCATGTCCTTATTGCATGGATAGTACAGAGGCTTTCACTTTACGATACGGGGGAAAAAGTTCTTGGTTCGATTGTCATCGTCGGTTTTTGCTAATGGATCATCCGTTTAGAAAAAGTAAAAAGAGATTTACAAAAAAACAAGATTAAGAAAAAAAGACCACCTTACATGTTTACAGGACATGATCTTTGGGAAGTTGTTCGTGATTTTCCAAAAGTCACTGCGAGTGACTGGGCCCCCAAATTTCCAAGATATGGGAAACAACATAATTGGATCAAAAGAAGTATATTTTGGGATCTTCCATATTGGAAGGATAACTTATTAAGGCACAACCTTGATGTAATGCACATAGAGAAGAATGTATTTGATAATGTGTTTAACACTGTCATGAATGATCCTGCAAAAACAAAGGACAATGAGAAAGCCAGATTGGATTTACCTTTGAACTGTTTACGTGGAGATTTAGATTTGCGTCCTCTACCTAATGGAAAGATGGCTAAGCCAAAGGCAAAGTTTTCTTTGACATCTGAAGAGGCAAATTTGGTTTGTAGATGAATTAAGGAACTAAAAATGCCTGATGGCTATTCCTTGAATCTTTCTAGGTGTGCTGATGTCACCAAGGGTAGGATGAAGGGGATGAAAATCCCATGACTGTCATGTATTCATGGAATGTTTGCTTCCAATTGCTTTTCGTTCATTGCCTATTGAGATATGGAAGCCGCTAACTGAGTTAAGTCGTTTTTTTAAAGACTTGTGTTGTAATACATTGAAGTTGGAAGACCTTGTTAGGTTGGAAAAAAACATTCCCATCATCATATGCAAGCTAGAAAGAATTTTTCCACCTAGTTTCTTTGACTCGATGGAACATCTCCCGATTCACCTACCTAATGAAGCAATCCTTGGTGGTCTTGTACAATATCGTTGGATGTATCCATTTGAAAGGTAAATGATGTGTAATTTTTGTAGATTATTTTAATGAAATAACATCTTTTAACCGTTTCACTCTTAGATTAATGGGAGACTACAAGCGTTCAGTGAAAAATAAAGCAAGGGTTGAAGGTTTAATATGCACTGCCTACTTGCATCGTGAAACTACTTATTTTTGATCTCATTACTTCAAGACTGTTAGTTTGTTTCCAAGTACAAGTTTAAGAAACGATCCTGGGTTATATCATGAGAATGTCCAACCAACACTTTCTGTTTTTAGCAAATGTGGTCGTCCTAGTGGAAAGCCTCGGGATTATTGGGTGCTTGATAAGGAATGGGAATTTGCTCACATGCACATCCTAATCAATTGTGATGAGGTTAAACCGTATCTTGCGTAAGTAAATTTTAGAAAACAACTGATTAACTCTCAACCATTGTGTATAAATACTTCATATATTTTATATTCGGTGTCAGATTGTTCATGCAATATCATTGTATCGATGAGGAAGATGCTTCTGGTCTTATACACGTGCAATTTCCTTCATGGCTAAAGGAATACGTAAGTATAATTCTAACATTTATGTAGTTTGCAAATGAAATCTGTCTAAGGTTAAAAGTATATTTTTTTAGGTCAATGATGAGAGAAATGGAACTCCTAGCCCATACGTGAAGGCATTAGCTCTCGGTCCTAATCCTAAGGCAACATCATGGCACATCTACTTTGTTAATGGGTACAAGTTCCACACTGAAGAATGGAGTCATGGTAAAAAGACAACTAATTGTGGGGTACTTGTTAAAGGAATAACAAATGGAGGAGAAAATTATTTTTATGGTGTCATCCAACATATCTTTCAATTGGAATATCATGGCTTTAGCAACAAGATTGCCCTATTTTATTGTGCTTTGTTTGATCCTACAAATAATAGTGGCACAAGAGTTAATAAGGAGTACAATATTATTGACATTAAGATGAATAAACGATATCGTCAATATGACCCATTCATTCTTGCACAAGAAGCAAAACAGGTGTATTATGTCCCTTATCCAGATATGTGTAGAAACATGCGTGGATGGTGTGCTGCAATCACCACAAAACCAAGGGGTTATGTGGAAATAGATAACACCGAGGATGAAATGCCTTATCAATCTGATGAAATGTCAATAGTTTTGCCTATTACAGGGTTTGAACAAATACATGGTTTAGCCGACGAAGGATTAATTGAAGAGGTCGAGCTAATACTAGTGACAAATGATCCATAGTATGTGTTTTTTTTTCGTGTTTAGTGTACTAATTGCATATTGATTGTTTTATGATTGTTGTGTACCAAAAAAGATTTTTAGAAACATAAATTAGTGAAACATGAAGATATGCTACTGATAATTGATGGTAAGTTAGTTGTATAAGTTAATAGTATAAGTTAGTATAGTTTTGGTAACTAAAATGCTAATTGATGGTAAGTTAGTAGTATAAGTTAGTAATATAATAAAGATACGTTAGTAGTTTAAGTTAGTAGTTTAATTTATTTATATAATGAAAATACATATATGCATATTTGTTTCTATGATTGTAGATGTCAATGTTCTTGAATACTAATTGGTTTTTGTCTAAATTGTGTAGAATATTGTAGCTTGCACTCGGTGTAATTTGAAATGACAAGAGAAGGTTCAAAGAAGGGAGCACCAATGAACAAGAAACCGTAAGAAGACAAAAACTTTCACTATTTGGTTTCTTTAAATTTAATATCTTTTGATGCATTTTTGCTAATGCAGTGTTGACAGATTATGTCAGACACGACATATGCCACCTGGGGCCCTTGCTATAAACACATCTTGCATGAAGCATGACACAAGGAACCAAACGCGTCCAAGAATGCAAGCACCACCAATTCGGGCAACCCCTACACCACCATTGTCTCACACAACCGGAACACCACCACCGCCTCATACAACTTCATCACCACCACCGCCTCATACAACCGTAGCACCACCACCGCCTCATACAACCGTAGCACCACCACCACCTCATACTACCGTAGAACCACCACCGCCTCATACTATTGCATCACCACCACCGGTTCAGACAACCGAATCACAACCTAGTTTTGATTAATGCACATTTGTTCCTACCCCTGGAGTGACATACAAGTTTTGTAAGGTCCAGCTGTCCATCACACCACGGTAGCAGTAGAGGAAGAGGAAGAGGAAAGGGACCAAACAGTTTATGAGGAGGAAGAGGCGGTCGCGGAACAAGCATTTTCTGGTGGACAAAGGCCAATGATTAGCATTATGGGCAATGGGTAAGAAATTTAGTATTCAAAATGATTTGTCCCTCTAATATTCATGTTTGGAATTATTATTAATTTATTATTAGATTATATACTCGTATCAATGTTATTGGATATGTGTTATTGAATACGTCTTACTTCAAATTACTATCTTTCAATTTCTTAATACTGCAGGTTAGCTCCGAGTGATGTTATTGCTGCAGCTATTAGAAAAGTTTTAATACAGAATTATTGTGGAAATTTCATGAGATATAGTGAGCTGAAACTCAAAGCACGTGGTAGAAGAGATGAGAGAGAGGAATACTTTAAGATGTTTAAAGTAAGACGTAATTTAGTTTTTTACCTTTAAGATGTTTACGGAATACTTTAAGATTACTTATAATTATATTCAAAACTAATCCTATTTCTTTAATCAGGATCTTGTTCAGTGAGAGTCGTGTGATGAAGGAAAAATGCAAGATTTGTTTCATAAAGCTTGTGGTAAAAGAATAGTTGATATATTTGGTAAGATTAGGAAGAGTGGGAAAAAGTCGTCTTGGTTGGGTGAAAAGTATTATGCATATCTTCTTGACGGGTGGAAAACTGAAGAACTCAAAAAGCTCTCTGAACAAAACAAGACTAATCGAGCATCAACTAGAGGTGGGGCGGTCCATACCACAGGACGTAGAGCTCATCATGATGTTGCTATAGAATTGGTATGTATTCTATTTGTAATCCAATTGATCACACCACACACCAAATAAATATATTCCTAAAAGCAATGTTTTATATAATATTGGTTAAAACATTTTGCAGTAAAGAAATTTCTAGTCTCATACTTCTAATTTGTCAATAAACTTTTATAAATTAATGCCAATTGCGTAAGGTATCATTGCCACTAGTGTTATAAATTAATGTCAATACTATTATAAATTAATGCTTTAACACTAGAAAATAAACTGTTGTTGTTGTTTCATGAAATTGTAGGAGAAGAAATTAGGTTGACCGCCAAATCCTGACGAGCTCTTCATGGCCACCCATAAAAAGAAGAATGGGCAGTGGGTAGACCGTCGTGCAGAAAAAACACATGTAAGCTAATTAATTATGTTAGAAAGTGTGTTGAATTAATTAGTTAACTTTGTTAGATTTTGATTTGGAATTAATTAGTTATGATTCTAATTGATATGCTGCTAAATTTTATGTATGTTGTTAGTATGTATGCTGCTAAGTGGAACTTGTTAAAATGTTAGGCACTTGTTATAATGAATGTATGTATGTATGTTGTTAGTATGTATGCTGTTAAGTGGAACTTGTTAAAATGTTAGTATGTATGTTGTTAAGTGAAAGTGTGTTGGATTCTTTTTAGGTAGTACATCAAATTAAAATATTTATTAGAGATATGCTCTGACTATTATGAATTAGTGGTTTGAATTGTTTATGCTCACTGTTATGAATTAGTGGAATTGTTTATGCTCACTGCATGTGATGTTATGTGTGTTATATTTTACAGGAAGATTATGTGAATCGTTTGAATCAAGCAACTCAAACTGATAATAACGTGGATGGGTCAGACAAGTTACAAATTTGGAAAGAAGTTGTCGGGGGTAAGACGCGTGGTCGTTGCTATGGAACTTCCCGATTGGCGGTTAACGTACGATATGGTGTGTCTTATTTGACACAAGTGACTGTTAATCAGAATAGAGAGGTGGATAGCCAAGCGATTGAGGCGGCTAGAGCTGAGTCTGCCATAGCACATGAAGAGGTTGCATTAGCTAATGCACGTGCAGATAAAGCTATAGCCGAGAGAGAAGAGTTGAAAAGGAAGTTTGAAGAATTTCAAAAAGAGATGTTTTCTTGGAAGTCGAGTCAGGCAGGTCATTCCACTGCTCATGCTTCTAGTGTCCAGCCTAATACTCATGGGCATTACGATGATGACTCTAATGAGCACTCATTGGATCTAGAAGATATGAGTGATTGATGTTAGTGTCATATGCATGCTCTTTTTCTTTGTTTTGGGACTTGGATCATCAAACTGTTGATTTTCACAAATTTTATATTTTGTGTTGTGTTGGTCTTTGACATTTTTATGTAGTAATATAGTGGATGGACACAAGTTTAATATAGTGTCAATATTTTGATTTTGATGTAAATTTGACATCTTAATTAATGTAGAAATATTATGGATTTAAAGTTTGTTATTTTGTGTTGGAAATTATGATGTGATAATACATCAATGAATGGTTTGAAATAAAAAACAGGGTTCAGTAAATTGTAAAAGATAGATTTGATTTTCAACAGGAATAAATTTAAATAAAACAAATTTTCAAAAAAAAGCATTTAGCGTCGGCCTTGACCGAAGGTAAAACCTACGCTAACAAGAATTACAAAACAACGAAATGAATTAGCGGCGGTTTTTTGAGACGCTGTAAAACACAGAAGCTGTTATATAGCGACGACTTTTAGCGTCGTAAATGTTTAAATTCAATGTGTAGCGGCGGCTTAGACCCACGCTAATAAATAGGAAATTATGTTTAAGTGTCGCTTAGAACCGCCACTAGATGATTATTACGTCGACAAAAGCCATCGCAATTTGGTTTTAATATTGCACATTAGCGTCGGCTTTAGTATTGTACCGTCGGTCTAGCGTTCCTTGTAACCGACGCTAGTTTAGCGCCGGCTCGTGATTATGCTTTGCTTCCAATGGTATAATGTCTGCCCCGACTCCGACGCTAAGCCGACGCTAAAATGTATTAGCGTCGGTTTTATGCCTTTTAGAGAGGGCTTTAGGCCGACGTTACTACGTTGTTTTTTTGTTGTGCAATGATGTTTAGGATCAAAGAACTGAAACAAAACACTCATCATGTCTTCATTGAACCCTGAAGTGACTAGATCCAGTAGGTGACCATGCCTCTTGATGAATTGGGAGTTTTCAGAAACTTGAGAGACCAATTCCTTAAGCTTAGGTAGTATTCCTACAAAGTTGATCCAGATAGTATTCCTACGAGCAGAAGCCATGACCTGTAACAAAGAACAAAGATAAATCCTTTGGTCCTTGAAATGGTTAGTGAAAATGCTATGCTTATGATGTATGATGTCATGATGTTATGCTCAATCACAAACATGTGGCACACACAAACAAGTCACACAATAACCCTAGGTTTGAAGGCTTGCATGAGGTTTAAAGGTAAGTACCCTCCCTTAAAGTTTAGTTGGTTCATCCTGTCCTACGAAAGTAACCAGGTTCTAAGGGATCTCAATATCACTGATCCTTCCCAAGGGTGGTTGTTCAGTAGGCAACTTACTTGCCAACCAAAACCCTCCAAGTTTAGGATCTCAATGAGCGTAGTATCGAGTATCAACCAACTTCAGTCTTCACCAAAGCTGGTTATCTCACTACTTTCTAAAGGCCAAGATGGGATGACTAAGGTTCTAAAAGTCAGTTAGTGTATTGACAGCATATGGCAGCCTCATATTATCCTCAACTTACTTAAGGAACGTAAGCACCAACCAAGAAGTCACACTAACTATGGCCACCAGATCAACCATATCGGTATACGTCGTACAGTTTCCTTGGTCTATTGCCATTTACCTAGGGTACACTAGATCCGGGTTAGGATCTTTCACACATAAAGCCCAACAAGTAATATAAAGCAAACAAGGCAAACAATTTAAGTGATATAATTCCTAAGGGTACCCCTCTTTTCTTAAATCCCCAGCAGAGTCGCCAGTTCTGTAACACTGTGGGAGAACTGACTTTTTAGTCATGTTGCGGATAGCAAGAGTCGCCACCGACTTTTATTTTATCCAAGTGGAAAGCACATAAAAGAATAGGAAAGACCTATTTTTAAAAGACTTGGGTTCGGGGGGTAGGTTATATAAAGGGAAGGTGTTAGCACCCTTTATATCCATCGTTATCCATTGGCTCTTAGTTACTTAGCTCACTTAAATTGCTTTTGAAGAGTTAGTGTGTGATTAGAAATTTTTCTAAATACTTTGTAATGATCCTCGTATAGATGTATACAAAGCCTTGTTTTGAAAAATGTTTAAGAAAGTGAGGTGTAAAAAGTATTTGATTTTGAATTGTGAGCAAGTAACTATGAGGTACCTACCCTAGACTAAGTCTTTCATGTTCTTGTATGTTCTCTCAAGAGTAAGACTATCCCTATTACTAAGGAATATGTATTCATTACCTTGGATGTGTATAAGGGACATGCGTAAGGTCATCGTATGGTCAATGAAGGCAACTTAAGGGGTGTCTTTAGCAATTCGTATGGACTATCACCATTTATTCGAAGGGACAAGATCATTATTCTGTAGGCAACATCGAAGGGACTTGATCTTTTAATCTGACGGGACTATGATGATTTTATTCTATAGGGACTTTTCTTAAGACACCCCTATATTCGAGAGACTTAACCATATTACAGGCAACTGAAAGAGGTAACCTAGGAAGTGCAAGATGGCGATCAAAGATCGACTTATGTGTGTGAGTGTTTATATTCAAGTATTTATCTTATTTAAATTAATTCTCTAAGTTATTTTTAATCACATATAAGTTATACACACCCTAAGATTACTAACCATACAATAAAATATTTACAAAATAAAATAAAGACGGAAAATAAACCTACAAGTATTACATGGCTTTAGTAGATACATAATAATCAAATAAAAATAATAATAATAAATATAATAAAAATATTAGCAATAATAAGATAATAATAATGATTATGATTATAATAATAAATAAAGAAAATAAAAATTAAAAAGAGAAAATTATTTTTAAGTTAAACAAGTATTAGAAAATTTTTAGAGGTTAATTAAGAAAATATAACAAATTTAATAATAATAAGCAAAATATTAAGTTATTTACATATTAATAAAAATAAATATTAATATATTAATTAGGGTTTAGAAAAAATAAATTAATTTTTAGGGTTAGAAGAAAAATTAGGGTTAACATTTTAATTAAGAAAAATTAGGGTTAAGAATTACAATTAAAATACATTATTTATTTATTTAAAAAAATATATAATAATTATATATAAACATATTATAAAATTAATACAAATAATTAACATTAAGAAAATAATTATGAGTTTTTTTAGAAAATTATAGAATTCATATAAAAACATATTATTGATTATTCATTTAGAAAATAATTTAATTATATTATTGTAAACACCCCAAATTTTCCCTCACCCATTCACACCATGGCTTGTGGTCTTTTCATATGCATAAGTTCAATCATAGCATCTCATATTGCACTTTTGATTCACTGCATTGTTTCAAAGTCATCTGCATCTAGGGTTTGTGATCTGAGCCATCCAAGAGCTATTTGAGCCACTCCAAAGGTCTTCAATCACCTCCAAGGGGTACATATATGTTCAAGCATCATATTATATCCTCTCAAGATCAAAGGAGTCAAAGAATCACAAGAACTGAGAAAGGCATGGAAGCAGAGCCAGGTTTAACTGCACAGATGACCTAAAATTAGGGTTTTGGTTTCAGAGGCCATAACTCCAAATTTTTTGGTCATTCTTGTTTCTATTGGTCTCTATATGTTATGAGGGTCATGCATATCAATTTTCATGAAGAAATTCAAGGGGGAAGGCATCTGGTCAAGAGTTGACTTCTTGAGCAAGTCAGTGTTAAATCAGGGCATCTGAGGCCCCCAATGACCCAACCAAAGGGTGTTCATCATCATTTTTATTATGTATGATCTTTATTTGATCATGGAAGGTGTTGGAAGTTTACAAAATTGGAGAATTTCAAGCCATTTGCAAAGTTGCCTTTTTGGGAAAATGACTTGTAATGTAAACTTGCCATTTTGGGAAAGTTTTTCAACCCTTTCTTTTTTATTCAAAAATGATTCAAATGAGAAAACTTTGGTCATGAAAGTTGTAGAATGGATCATTCCCTTTTCAAAAAGTACAAGAACTTGTCCTAATTCATTTTGGATCAAAAGTTATGGCTTGTCAAAGTTGGGAAAAATCACATAATTTCAAGTCTTGTACCAAAGAGGCATTTTGTAAAATGGTATGATCAAGCATTCTAAAGACTTCAAATGTGAACAAACTCCTCACAACATGCTCATGTGACTTCTAAAAATCAGAATTGGCCTATGAATTAAATGAAAAGTATGCGCATCTAAAGGTCTGGATTCAAACTCAGGAAGGAGGAAAAGACTGCGCGCCAGATCCAAGGGTTGAGATTCAAACTGACCTAATTTCCATTTTAAATTAATTAAACTGAAATAATTAGGTTAATTATGGATTAGGGTTTCTAATGATGCATCCTAGCCATTCAAACACGCGCGGGTCAGCCCTGGTCAACCCATCCAACGCTCCACATTCAAACTTCATTTAATTACACAGATTAGCCCTAAACACTTTCAGGTGGCCGGAGAAGACTTCTGGTCGTCTTCTCCGGCGAGACTCTCACCTGAAAGTTGCTAACTTTCTCAAAACGCCATGAAAATGAAATCTAATTGCCCAGAATCCATCCCCACTCAACACTGAATCAAAACCCCCAAACAAAAATCATTTTTCATCCATTAATCATGCAAATCGAAGCAAAACACATTTAGGGCAGAAAAGTTTCAGAGCAATCATACATCCTGGTTTCTCAACCATTTTCAAAAATAATCATATCCCCATGATCAGGGGAGCACATAGAATCATTTAGGAACTTAAAATGGAGTTTCTGGAAAAAGTTTGAGATGGCTACCTGAGATGGAAACTCCAGGTCCTGAGCTTTCTGGCCTTTCCTTTGCTGCAAGTCCACTCCTTTGAACCCCCTGATGATGAAATGAGGCTTAGAAAGCTTTGAGGATGGCTAGTTTGAGAGATGGAAGAAGTTCTGTTCAAGGGAGGGTGGAAATCGTATCTTGGTTTCTGAGGGTTTCAGGCTATGGTGATGGGTGGTTTTTGATCAGTGAAGCATGCTGAGTTTGTTTGTGAAGTTTGTTTGTGTGTTTGCAGCTTGTGGAGAGTGTTTCGAATGAAAATGCAAGTTGGAGAGATTTTGATAACTATGGTTTGTGGGCAAGATCAGAATGAGTTGTGTTGTGTGTTATACTGGCTTTGGTCCATGTATCAAAAGGGGATAGGTCAGAAAGTTGTTGGTGGCCTATGGTGATTGGTATGGGTCTTTGGCCAAAATGTCAACTTGATGTGTACTTGAGGTATGGGCAATGGTACAACTTGCTTTTTGGCTTGCTTTGGCTCAGCTTGAATCAAGGAATGCTATGAAAAAGGTCTAGAGGCAATGCAGCAAGTGGTTTGTAATTTGTGATAGGTTTTGCAAGTTGGTTCATGTTTGGTTCCTTTGGGATTTCTTGAGTTTCAAGGCATCAAAGTGCAAAGTTCTTTGGCCCATTCTGAATTTTAGAGGTCATGTGATCATGTTGTGAAGAAATGGTACACATTTGAGGCCTTTAGAACACTTGATCATACCATTTTGCAAAATGCCTCTTTGGTGGAAAACTTCAAATTTTGTGATTTTAGCCAACTTTGACAAGCCATAACTTTTGATCCAAAATGAATTAGGTCATGTTCTTGTACTTTTTGAAAAGGGAATGATCCATTATACAAATTTCATGACCAAAGTTTTTCCATTTGAAGCATTTTTGAATCAAAAAGTAAAGGTTGAAAAAGTTTCCCAAAATGGCAATTTTCATTAAAAGTCAACTTTCCCAAAAAGTCAACTTTGCAAATGACTTGAAATTCTTCAATTTTATGAACTTCTAACATCTTCTATGATCAAATAAAGATCATACACAATCAAAATGATGAAGAACACCCTTTGGTTGGGTCATTGGGGGCCTCAGATGCCCTGATTTTGCACTGACTTGTTCAAAAAGTCAACTCTTGATCAGATGACTTCCCCATGGAATTTCTTCATGAAAATTGATATGCATGCTCCCTATACCATATAGAGACCAATAGAAACAAGAATGACCAAAAAATTTGGAGTTATGGCCTATGAAACCAAAACCCTAATTCTAGGTCATTTGTGCAGTCAAACCTGGCTCTGCTTCCATGCCATCCTCAGTTCTTGTGATTCTTTGGTATTCTTGACTTTGAGGAGATATAATATGATGCTTGAACACACATGGACCCCTTTGAAGTGATTGATGACCTTTGGAGTGGCTCAAGAAGCCCTTGGATTGCTCAGATCACAAACCCTAGATGCAGATGACTTAGAACCAATGCAATGAATCCAAAATGTGGTATGAGATGCTATGATTGTATTTATGCATATGAAAAGATCACAAGCCATGGTGTGAATGGGTGAGGGCAAATTTGGGGTGTTTACAGCTGCCCCTATTCAAACATGAGTTAGCTGTGCAGGATGTAAGCAACGGCTTAACAGGCAAACAAGATAACTTGTGGTTGAATACCAAAGACAGTCCAAAATTTGCACTCACAGAATGAAGAAGAAAAGGGATATAGATTGTAAAAGGAAAATAAAGTATATTATAAAGTGCGGGTGACGGAGGACGACCGTCGAGCAGAGGACGACTGCTGGGGATAAACCAATGACGGGGACGGCCGACACGCTGGGAAAAGGTGGGAGATAAAGCAATGACGGGGACGGCCGACATGCTGGGGATAAAAGGGATTATGATGGGGACAACCATCAAGTAAAGCTATACGACTCTCTGAGGATTAATGAAAAATGATGGGGACGACTATCAGGTTCAAAAAGTAATGTAAACAACGATGGGGACGACCATCGGGCTAAACTGATGAAGGACGATCATCAGGAAAAGGAAAAGGGACCACGACGTGGACGGCCATCGGGTTAAAGAATAAATGAAATAATGATGAGGGACGGTCATCAAAGGTGAAGGACGATCACCTAGCAGGGGACGGCTGCTCTGAAAGGGTTAAGATGAGGGATGATCATCTAAGGTGAAGGACGATCACCCGGCAGGGTACGGCTGCCGAAAATATCGCGACATAGGACGAATTCCGGATAAAAGGTCAACGATGGGGACGGCCATCGGATGAGCATGATGAAGCACGATCATCAAGAGGTGAAGGACGATCACCTAGCAGGGGACGGCTGCTCTCAAGGTTTATCATGACATAGGACGAATGTCAGATAACAAAATCAACGATGGGGACGGCCATCGTATAAAATGATGAAGGACGATCATCAAGAGGTGAAGGACGATCACCTAGCAGGGTACAGCTGCTCTTAAAGGGTTATCATGACATAGGACGAATGTCAGATAGAAAATAAATTTTGCTTTGCTGGCGATCTACTGGGGAATAGTAAACACAGACGAGTGTTTATATCCAAGAAATAAAGGTATAAGTGTTTTGACGCTGTGTATAGATTAAAGATGCGGACGAGCATCCCTAAGACTACGATACGGACGAGTATCGGGTAGAAACAAAAACATGACGCATGTTCAGAGATGATGATACGGACGAGTATCAACTGGTTAACAAGGAACACGGACGAGTGTTGAATCTGAGGGGACTCTTCTGGGGAATAGTAGACACAGACGAGCGTCCATACTCAAGAAGACAAGAGTGTTTGACACGTGTATGGATTAAAGATGCGGACGAGCATCCTTAAGACTATGATACAGACGAGTATCAGGTAGAAACAAACGCTTGACGTATGTTCTGAGATGATGGTACGGACGAGTACCAACTGGTTAACAGAGAACACAGGCGAGTGTCGAATCTGAGATGATATAAGTGGTGTATACAAGATACAGGCGAGTATCTGTATGAGTGAAATATGAGTAATAAGTATGAGTAGTGTATAGACGGGCATTTACCCTGCTGGGGAGAGTGATACAGACGAGTGTCGAAAGGAGAAAAGTATAGTATACACAAGTATCTGATATACAAAGTGTTTAGGTTACTGCGCTGGGGAAAGTGACGCGGACGAGTATCAAGGAATTGTGTATGTATGTATCTGTGAGTGCAAAGAGGGTGCTTTGGCTTTCCGCTGGGGATATGACACGGACGGGTGCCCCAAGGAGGTATTTGTTTTGTGAGAGGAATGTTTGGGCTCTCTGCCGGGGAATCTGGTGAGCATTCTGTATATTGTTGATGGATTGCCATTATTCACAAGTGTTTGATTCAGAACATGGCTTATGATTATGCAATATGTGTGATTTTTGCCGTAATGCTCCGTATTAGACGGAATGCTACGCTCTGTGGGGTGAATATGATGCGAATGCTATGATTATGCAAGGATACTGATCTGGGATTCGGATCCCGATGCTGCGAGGATCTCTGGTTGATCTGCTTGAAATGGACATCCCAGCTGGGGATGAGATCATTGGTAGATCTAACGCATATGATTCTGCTTGGGGAAATGGGTCAATGATAGACCTATTCCAGTAAATGAAGGACCCAGCTGGGGTTTGTAGAAGCTTTCGTCACTCTGTTGTGATTCCTTCATGCGTTGCTCTTCTGGATAGAGGCTGAAACTCTGTGGGGAAGTGGTTCCCTGGCTTTTGTACTTGGCTGAGGAGGGAGAATGGTTGGCACCTCGGTTGGGGAGAAATAACAAGTGGCAACTCAACTGGGGAGAAAACACTTTGGGTGCTAAGACTGAGTGAGTGTTGATTTGCCAACTTGCTGGGATGAAGCTTACATGTCCCATGTTGCGCTTTTGAATACCTACAATCCTGCAAAGACAGAAACGCACAAGTAATCCCGAGGTATCCCTTACTGGATTCCGTCGTGAGAGTTCAGACACTCCCGGGAATAAATATATTTCCTGCAAGCACGTAGTTTCAGAAAGACGCATCTGTATTTATGCAATCAGTATCTTAAAGACATCAGACATTTTGCAAATGAAAATAAAATGTACGAGACGAGACATGACTGAAAATATGATTTTATTAATTCATATGCCCTGAATTGGCAAGATACAGTCAAAGAAACAAATCCCCTAAAATGAGGAGATTGTTATAAATTGGGAAACAAAAAGGTGCTGGTAATGCTGGTGACGCTTCGAGGAGTTTCCCCTTTGCTATGATTCGTATGACATTTGACGCTCTTCTCGTCTTGCTTTCTGAAGAAGGCTGATTCTGAAAGAAGCTTGATCCTTTCGAAGCTTACCAAGTTGTAGGTGATACAGACGAATTCAGAATGCAGTTGTTCGCTTATTCCCTTATTTTGCATGGATCGCCCTTTCGGGTTTTCAATCCATCGGGATACCCATTTTTGCCTGAGTTGTCCAATGCGGCTTTTCAACTCAGTGGGTGTACACATTTTTTTGTTCATTTTCCCTTATTTTTTCCCGAGTCTCTTATTCTGTTTTTGACTCGCCGGGATGCCCTATTTTTGCCTGGACTTACATTCTGTTTTTATGTCCAGCGGGTCATTTTATGCGAAGTATTTTTTAACTGCATCTGAATTCACATGGGACGGGAAGTCTTCTCCGTCCATAGTACTGAGCATCAGAGCTCCACCGGAGAAAACTTTCTTTACTACGAATGGTCCTTCATAGTTCGGAGTCCATTTGCCCCTGTGGTCTGTGTGAGGAGGGAGGAGTCTTTTCAGCACAAGATCTCCCACTTGGTATTCTCGGAGCCTAACTTTCTGATCGAAGGCTTTCTTCATTCTTTTCTGATACAACTGCCCATGACAGATTGTAGCCAATCTTTTCTCTTCAATCAGACTCAGTTGTTCGTATCGGGATCGGACCCATTCTACTTCGTTCAGCTTAACATCCATCAGTACCCGCAGGGAGGGTAATTCAACTTCGACAGGTAGGACTGCCTCCATACCATACACAAGCTGATACGGTGTTGCCCTAGTGGATGTTCTGATCGACGTGCGGTACCCATACAAGGAAAACAGTAGCATTTCATGCTAGTCTTTGTAGGTGACTACCATCTTCTGCACAATCTTTTTGATGTTCTTATTGGCTGCCTCAACAGCGCCGTTCATCTTTGGCCTGTAAGGAGAAGAATTATGGTGTTGGATTTTGAAGTCCCGGCATAGCTCTGCCATCATTTTGTTGTTTAAATTGGAACCATTATCAGTAATGATTCGCTTGGGAACTCCATACCGACAGATGATATCTCTCTTCAGAAATCTGGCTACTACTTGCCTTGTAACATTTGCATAAGAAGCTGCCTCGACCCACTTGGTAATATAATCAATGGCTACCAGTATGAATCTGTGGCCGTTTGAAGCACTCGGTTCAATCTTGCCAATCATATCAATGCCCCACATAGCAAAGGGCCAGGGTGAAGACATCACATTCAGAGGATTGGGAGGCACATGCACTTTATCCGCATGAATCTGGCATTTATGGCATTTTCTGGCATAGGCACAACAGTCAGCATCCATTGTGATCCAGTAATAGCCTGATCTTAGCAACTTTTTAGCCATGGCATGCCCTCCTGCATGGGTACCAAAGGATCCTTCGTGCACCTCGTGCATCAACAAATCTGCTTCTGTTCTATCAACGCATCTGAGGAGTACCATGTCAAAGCTTCTTTTGTACAGGGAACCATCAGCATTCAGAAAGAAACTACCAGCTAGACTTCTTAATGTCTTCTTATCATTGGAAGATGCCCCAGGTGGGTATGTTTGATCCTCCAAGAAGCGCTTAATGTCATGGAACCAAGGCTTATCATCTTTGACAACGTCTGCTGCAAATACATATGCTGGTCTGTCAAGTCTGGACACTGAAATCCGAGGCACAAAGTTGGCAGCTTGAACTTTGATCATGGATGAAATAGTAGCCAGAGCATCTGCAAACTGATTCTCGTCTCGAGGGATATACTCAAGCTTGACCGTTGTAAAGAAAGTTAATAACCTCCTTGTATAATCCCTGTAAGGTACCAGATGATCTTGGTGTGTGTACCATTTGCCGTTGGTTTGATTAACTACCAGAGCTGAATCTCCAAATACAGTCAATGTCTTGATCCTGAGGTCAATGGCCTCCTCAAGACCCATAATGCAAGCTTCATATTCAGCTTCGTTGTTAGTGCAGTTAAAGGTGAGTTTTGCCGAGAAAGGCATGTGAACTCCCTTGGGTGTAATGAGTACTGCACCAACACCACGACCATTCATATTAACAGCCCCGTCAAACATCATAGTCCATTCTTCTTCCGGGTCAGGCCCTTCAGTGTGAATAGGCTCTTCATGATCTTTGGCTCTTATGAACATGATGTCTTCATCAGGGAAGTCAAATCTCATAGGCTGGTAATCATCAATAGGTTGCTCAGCAAGATAATCAGACAATACACTGCCCTTGATGGCTTTCTGAGATGTGTACTGGATGTCATATTCTGTGAGGATCATTTGCCATCTTGCAACCCGTCCGGTAAGCGCTGGCTTCTCAAAAATGTACTTGACTAGGTCCATCTTTGATATCAATAAAGTAGTGTGGGTTAACATATACTGTCTCAGTCGGCGAGCAGCCCACGCTAAAGCACAGCAAGTTTTCTCGAGCAGTGAATAACGTTGTTCACAGTCGGTAAACTTTTTGCTTAGGTAGTAAATTGCATACTCTTTTCGACCAGACTCGTCATGCTGGCCCAGCACACACCCCATTGACTCTTCTAATACTGTCAAGTACATTATTAGAGGTCTTCCTTCAACTGGAGGCATAAGGATTGGAGGCTCTTGCAAGTATTCCTTGATTTTGTCAAAAGCCCTCTGGCAGTCTTCGTTCCACCTGACCGTCTGTTCTTTTCTCAATAGCTTGAACAAAGGTTCACAGGTTGCTGTAAGGTGAGATATGAACCTTGAAATGTAGTTCAATCTACCTAGAAAACCTCGAACCTCTTTCTCAGTTTTCGGTGCAGGCATTTCTTGAATGGCTTTGACTTTATCAGGGTCAACTTCAATCCCCTTCTCGCTTACAATAAAGCCCAGCAGCTTACCGGATCGCACCCCGAATGTGCATTTGTTGGGATTTAACTTTAGTTGGTACTTCCTCATACGCTTGAATAACTTTAGCATATTTACCAGGTGGTCTTCTTCTGTAAGGGACTTGGCAATCATGTCATCCACATAACATTCGATTTCTTTATGGATCATGTCGTGGAATAATGTTACCATAGCCCGTTGATATGTTGCACCAGCATTCTTCAGTCCGAATGGCATTACCTTGTAACAGAACGTGCCCCAGGGTGTGATGAAAGTTCTCTTCTCCATGTCCTCAGGTGACATCTTGATCTGATTGTATCTTGAAAATCCGTCCATGAAGGAGAATACCGAGAACTGAGCCGTATTATCTACCAATACATCAATGTGAGGTAATGGGAAATCATCTTTCGGGCTGGCTCTGTTCAGATCCCGGTAGTCAACACACATCCTCACCTTGCCGTCTTTTTTAGGAACAGGTACTATGTTAGCAACCCACGGTGGATAGCTAGTTACAGCAAGGAACCCGACGTCCCACTGCTTTTGCACCTCTTCTTTGATCTTCATTGCCATATCTGGGCGAGTACGGCGCAGTTTCTGTTTAACCGGTGAGCAATCTTCCTTTAAAGGCAGCTTGTGCATGACAATATCGGTATCCAACCCTGGCATATCTTGGTAAGACCAAGCAAACACATCCACATACTCCCGAAGCATATCAATCAGTTGTTCCTTCACTGAGTCTTGTAGGCAGGCCCCGATCTTAACTTCTTTCACATCTTCATCCGTACCAAGATTAACCGTTTCAATCTCCTCCTGATGAGGAGTGATAACCTTTTCCTCTTGCCTTAACAACCTGGCTAGCTCTTCAGGAAGCTCATAATCTTCTTCAACCCCTTCATCAGCTTGATTGATTGGATTGTCAAAGTCATACGAAGTCATAGCTGTGTTGTTGTCGGTGCAGTCTGAGAGGCACTCTCTGCAAGGGTTTAGATTGTTCATTTTAGTGATTAATTTAAATCTTGTTTTAGAAAAAAAAAGTGAAATGAAGTTTATCATTTTGAAAACATTGCCATTTTATTTTTGTACAAAAAGAAAATGAAAGACAGTGAGCAGAAAAGGAAGAAGACTCATTTGCAAAAGATGTCCGATATTCATTGATTGATCTGTTTGCACAAAATTACAGATGGCCCGATTACAAAATGAGTCTTGTCATCTTGGGCAAGATGCAAGACTTGATACATGCTTAAAAATACAGGAAATAATAATTACTCTGCATGAGTAACTCTTATAATTTCCTGGGAAGACCAGTTTGAGATACTGCTCCCCGGGATCCTTGGACGTATCCAGCTCTCCAGGTTGCGCTCATCTTCCGACTCGTCTTCCAAGTTGTTTACTGCATCGGGGGTGAGCATCCCCCCACTGACAAAACTGGGCTTCTTAGCAGCCTCTGATTGATCTCGTTGAGTTGGTTTGTAACCCAACCCAAATCTGTCTTCTTTCTTTTCTACAGGCAACAGCTTGCCCCAGCCTTGGGCAGTCCCTTCTTCAACAACCTTCCTGGCTTGCTGATAAGATGTCATGGAGGTTCCAAGTACAGCAGATGCTTCATTTATGTTCAGGGCCTCAAATCCCTGGCTCATGGTTTCATGGATCTCTCCATCCATCTCAATATATTTGTACGTAGCCAGATGGCTAACAAAAATATCTTCTTCACCACAGATAGTGATGATCTGGCCCTCCCACTCGAATTTTAACTTCTGGTGAAGGGTAGACGTAACTGCGCCAGCGGCATGGATCCAAGGTCTACCCAACAAACAGCTGTAGGCCGGCTGAATGTCCATCACATAGAAGGTAATTTTAAAAGTCTGTGGGCGAATCATCACAGGCAGATCAATCTCTCCCAACACTGATCTCTTAGAACCGTCAAAGGCTCTCACTACCAAGTTACTCGGGCGTAATGCCAAGCCATCATATTCCAGCTTCACCAGGGCTTTCTTTGGTAAAACATTGAGTGAAGACCCAGTGTCTACCAGTACATGTGATAAAACAACACCCTTACATTCAAGAGTGATGTGTAAAGCCTTGTTGTGATTACATCCCTCAATTGTTAGATCAACATTGGTAAAACCCAATCCATGGCTGGTATTGACATTTTCTACCACGGTCTCCAGCTGATTAACGGTGATCTCCTCTGGCACATATGCTGCGTGCAAAACTTTTAGTAATGCATTCCAGTGAGCTTCGGAACACATCAGCAGGGATAAAATGGAGATTTTTGAGGGAGTTTGGTGAAGCTGATCCACCACCTTGTAATCACTCCTCTTGATAATTCTCATAAACTCGTCTACATCTTGTTCAAAAGATGTCTTCTGTGTTTCCTTGAGAATGGGTTCTTCAGATATTACACTCTTTCCCTTTGCTTTGGCAGCAGCTTCTGCTTCGGCATTAGGTCTCTGTGATTGCGAGGCAAAGAGGCGTCCACTTCTGGTGAAGCCTCCGCCTCCCCCGACATTGTCAATCTGTGGAGAAGAGGTTGAAGAGTCAAGAATGATTTTCTCCCCATTGTAGTAAAGGTCAGAGCCATAATGCCAAGGAATGGCATTACTGCTTTCATATGGAACTGGTCCAGGTACCGTGATGGTAACTGGACTGACTGCAGCAGAGGAGGGTGTTGGAATAGTGTGTGGATCATAGTAGATGGTGATTGGTGGCCTGGCAGGAGATGCCACTATTTGTTGTTGAAAATTGTTGTTAGGAGGAACATATGACGGATCATAATAAATGGTGACAGTTGAGATGTCTGTTGGTGTTGTAGAAGATTCCGTTGATTGGATGGGTGTTGCTGTTGTAGAAGATTCTGAATAAAGGGGTGCTGATGTTGTAGAAGAGATGTTTGTTGATATTTGGTTTGCTGAAGTGATAGATGAAGCATTTGTTGATGAAACTGAAGAATTGTTTGGAATAATTGTTGTTGCAGTTGTAGGAGACTCGGGAATTGTTGTCAAAGAATTTGCTGGATTTGAAGGTGTTGATGTTGTGATTTGAAGTAGGCCACTCTGGATAAGACCATCTATGCCGCTTCTCAAGTTATCACACCCATTTACTGAAATGTTGCAATAACCGCACCCAAGCTCACACCCCGGGAACATCTGGCATTCAAGGAGTTGAGCCTTAATCTCTACCAGGGGTGTCCGGATTTGCCCAACACTGGTTATTAAGAAAGACGGCTTATCTTCCTCAATAGCATTAATTCTGGGCCCTCCGTGGTTGGGCATGGGGTTCTTGTTAACATTTGGCGGGGGTGCAAAGTTTAGAGCTTTAGAGTCTACCAGATCTTGTACCTTCATCTGTAAGGCCCTGCATTTCTTTGTGCTGTGGCCAGGTGCATTGGAGTGAAAAGCACATCTGGCGTTGGCGTCGTAATTTCTGGGCAGACTGGAAGGATCTGGTGGTGCCAACGTCCTTAACTCAACCAAGTTGAGCTTCAGGAGCTGTGGCAATAAAGTGGCATAAGGCATAGGGATTGGATCAATCACCCTATTGGCCTGAGATGGTCTCTGTTGAAATGGCCTTTGTTGATTGTTGTTGTTGTTGTTATAGTTTCTCTGAGGCGGATATTGAGTTTGTTGCTGGTAGTGGGGTTGTTGTTGTGGTTGATATGCTGGTTGCTGAGGAATTGGAGCGGGAATAGTGACAGCTGCCACTGACCTATGTACATACTGTGGTCTGCCCCTGTTGGCCTGAATAGCATTAGTCTCACCCGTTCTTCTTGGACCTACAAAAGGTTTTCTGGGGTTGCTGGACGAGCTCACACCATTGTCAGAAATTTTGCCCATCTTTAATAGCCTTTCAATTCTTTCTCCAGCTATGACTACGTCAGCAAAGCTTGTGGAAGAAAAGGCAGCTAGCCTGTCAATATATGTCCCTTGAAGGGTGTTCATGAACATGTCGGCCATTTCCCTTTCCGACATGGGTGGCTGGACAGCAGCAGCAAGCTGTCTCCACCTCTGGGCGTATTCCCGGAAGCTTTCTCTGAATGATTGAGACATTCCCATCAGGAGGGTCCTGTTAGGAGCCATATCTAAGTTGTACTGGTACTGTCTGATGAAAGCCTCAGCTAGGTCCTTCCAGCATCTGATGGTTGCTCTGGTCAAATGAGAGTACCATTCCCTTGAAGCTCTTGTTAAACTGTCTTTGAAATAAAACATCCACAGTTTTTCATCCATGGTGTATGCCTTCAGCCTCCCCAGAAAGGATTGCAAATGGGTTCGTGGACAGGAAGTTCCGTTGTACTTCTCAAAGCACGGAGGTTTAAACTTGTGGGGAATCCTTACCCCGTCCACTAATCCCATGTCCATGACATCAAAGCCCAGGGAATTTTGAGACTCCAGAGATCTCAACTTTTCAGCAATTTCATCTAGCCTTCTGTCATAGGCTTCATCCCCAGCTCCCATCACAGTGAATTGATCCTCTTGGGGGTCTTCTTGTAATACTCTGCCTGTAGTAGCATTCCCTTGTACATTAGCAGGGATGTTGATCTCTGGATGAAGATGAGGCCCATACACAGGTGGATTAACATGAGGCTGAACCCTCTCATTGTTGCTCGTTCTTCCAGTCCCTAGATGGGGGTCTTCTTGGGTCTGCCTTTCTACCAATGCCCTTAATCTTTCCTGGCTCTGAGCCAAGCCATTCATCACCTCCATGAACTGGGTCATCTGATTTCTCATTTCTAGCCTCTCATTGGCCATTTGAGTCCTGACCTCTGTAAGGTCCTGCTGTACTTGGTCCATTTGTATACCCGGAAGGTTGTTGCGAGTTGGATATCTGTGTGGACGGTTGAGTGGGAACACACGACGTCGAGCAATAGTTCCTGAATCACAACAGAGTTAGTAACAACAAAACAAAAACCTACAAAACAAAACAAAAGTTAGTATGCAATGCAGTATGCTTATTTGTTTCCAAGGTATCCGGCTTGGCATTTGGTTTTGACCTTTCCAGACCCCTGAGGAAGATGCTTTTGATGTTGCTTAGGAGAAAGAGATTCAAATGAAACAAACCAATGAATATATTACAAATGATGAATCGTACATAGTTTGTTTTTTACAATACATGCCCCTGAGGAGTCAAAATACAACATAAAAAAGAAAAGTACATGAAATGAAAGAAACAACAAGCAAAAGTCAGACACCAAGACCAAACTCATCCTCCCTAACTTCCTTCAGAAGTGCTTCAGTCACAGGGTCAGCTGGATGCTCTGTGAGGTTCCTGATAAGAAGATTCCTGGTGGCAATAGCAGTGGTTAGCTTCTTGTGTCTGCCTTGGTCCTTTGACCTCTTCACACCAGCCTTAATCTTCAACTCTGAGATCTCCTCCTGGGCTGCTAGCAGGGCTTCCTGTTGCTCCTTTGCACTAGCCTCCAACTGCTCAATCTTGTCCTGAGTCCTCTTATCTTCCTGAGTACGAGCTTCAGTGATCCTGACCCACCTAGCTTGACTCTCTTTCAGATATAAATCAGTCCTAGCCTTCTGGAACTAGGCCTCCTTACAGGCATTCTTCAAAATCTGTTCCCCTGTCCTTGACTTTTTGATGTAGTCCTCTGACTTCTCAATCCTGGCTAGATGCTCCACCCTAAGCTTTTCTAACCTTTCAATGTCCAGACGACCATCACTCCTCTCCCAGAGGGTCTTCTGCAGAGCTTGAGTCAGATTCTCATTCCTCTCTTTCAGTTTCTCAAACTCTTCCAGGCTGACAGTGGCTGGAGGTGATGCTGTGGATGGTCCAGGTGCATCCTCAATGGTGAAAGGCATCCCAGAAGTTTGAACCCTGGCATGAGACCACTCATAGTACTGAGCTGAGGCCACATTGTTGCATCTCCCAAGAATGGCCATCCCTTTGGTCTGGACATTGTCCCAAGCCCAGGATGCTTTCCTGACAACAGCCAGATTAGGCTTAATCTCACAATAAAGGGTTTCAGCCAAGTCTTGTGCTCTAGGAGGGTGGACCAATGCATAGCCCAATTGTCTTTTGAATAGTAGAGGGTTGTAGTTGATGCAACCTTTCACTCCTATCAGAGGTACATTGGGGAACTGCCCACAACTAGTAATGATGTCCCTGCCCTTGGTGCTCTGAGTGCACCACCTGATGTCATCTGAGGTCAAAGCAATGAGTCTTCTAGCCCAATTCTTCTGTTGGTGAGGATTCAAGAATGCATAAGTCTTGGGTAGGTGTTTGAGCAGCCAGGTATGGAACAGGGGAGCACATCATCTCACCAACCTTCCTCTTTGCTTTTCATTCCTTTGATGAATAGAGTAGTAAAAATCTCCCAGTAAGGTGGGTACTGGGTTCCTCAGAATGAAAAGGTGAATGGCATTCTTGCTAATAAACTTAGGCTCATCTGCAAAAAGTATAACCCCATATATGCTGAGGGCTAACAATGCACAGACTGCCTTCCATTCTCCCAAGGAGGCCTTTAGGATAGCCTGGGAAGTCAAGAAATCCAAGTGCAAACCAGAGATTCCAGCCTTTGCTGTCATGTTCTGCTCAATCAGAATGGGTTCCAGATACAGTGCCTTTGCCACCTCTTCATTACTGGGAAAAGCCATCTCAGGGTTGAAGGGGACACCACCCCTGACAGGCACACCAATCAGTGATGAATACTCTTCCAACAAGGGTCCCAACTGAAAATTCTGGAAGGTGAAGCACCTCAGAGGAGGATCATAGAACTGCAGGCAAGTATGAATCAAGCTCCTCTGGGAAGGGTCCAAATCCACAACCACATCAAGGATGCCTCCATAATGTTCTTTGAATAGTGGTATATGGTCTGGAGTAATAAGGGCCTGGACCTTCCTGATGCCAGCCAGCTCAGGCTCAAAGAAATGATAGGAGATGTTGCTCTTCTTGGGTGCCATGTCTGCTGATGAAGAGCTGAGACAGATGCTGATGATGGAGACTAACACTGGAGATGGGCCACTAACAGGCTGATACTGGTGATGCAGGTGACTGAAGCAGGTAGCTGATGAAGGTAGCTGAAGCAAATGACTGGTGAGCAAGGGCCTATGCAGATGAAGGGGTCAAAACCAAAACCAAGATACAATGAAATGGATACCCTGAAAAACAAATAAACACATGTTAAATGATGCAATGATGATGTATGCAAATGATATGCAAAGGTTTGTGATCAAGCTGGATCTGGCTACTACCTTGATGTAAGTCCATGTATGTCTAAAAAGTCCATATGGAGGTTCATAAGTCCAGTAACCAAGGTGGGGGACTCAAATAAAGAGTCACATGTCCAGGGTTAAAATCACAAGAACTGTCCCAAAATGGAGTACTCTTAATCAAAACAAAGTAACAGGGTATGTTGAGGTCAATGGTACCTGCAAACCTGTAAACATCCCAACCCCCTCACAGGTGGTGTTCTAAAACAAGGATCCTCAGACTTGGATCAGTTATGAGAAGTGTAAACACTTCTAACCCGGAGGTACACTGTTTACAATAACCATAAAAGATCCTCCTCTAATTCACCTCAGTTTCTGAAGGTCATTATAAAGGTCATCCAGACTTAGCAGGCTTCCCAGATAACCCTAGCACTACAGGAGATCTGTAGCACAGAGTTCTCAAGAAGAAACCCATATCTGAACCGTGTTTCATATTCCCGCACCAGACCGAAATGGAATGGGAAAGAACATGAACCACTCTAGCCTAGGTGTCACTCAGGTCCCAGGTACAGGACCTTAAACTCTCAATAGAACACCCACCCACCAAAGCAACAAAACCAGATCCAGCCAGAACAGTATGACAGTATGATGTATATAAAGCTGTAAAGAAAGCAATAAATAACTGTACATAAAGCAGTAAATAAAGCAAATATACAAACACAAATAGCACATAACACACCAGTAAACACAAATCGAACAAGCGCTAGGAGGAACCCACAAAAAGAACCAGAAGCCCTGGTTACAGTATAAGGGTCCCCAGCAGAGTCGCCAAGCTGTCGCTCCCACCAAATGACACCTGAGGTCAAGAGGGGTACAGACGCGAACGGTCGGCGAAAAAAATGAAATGAAAAGAGTCACCAGCTAGGCATTTTTATCCCGAAGGAAAGGTAATGCTGCATAAACCTAGAAAGATATGGATAAGACGGTTGCGAACTAGAGAGACTGAGAAAGGGGGTTGGTTACAACCTGGGAAGGTATTAGCACCCAGATTGTCCGTCGTACTCGACGGGATCCACGCTTAAAAGATTTGTGTTTTAAAGGGGTAGTGTCAGTGCAATTTGTGTATCAAAGAACTGGAAAAGGATATACAGGTGTCAGTGTAAGAAAAGTGTAGTGTATATGTATAGTGTCAGTGTAAAGACAAGAGTGGAGTGCTCAAGAATATGAGGCTGAAAGAATGATGCTGGAAAGAGGGGGAATATACAGAGACTTTTGTTCGATAACTGCTAAGTTATGCCTACGTATCCTCTCGTGCAATGAGGAAGTCAGAACACCGTAGTTCGACTCAAAGAGACTGAAAGATAAATTGACTTGTGAACTGCTTGCTTGTCTATGCTCAAGTGTATGACCTGTCTGGCTCAGGTGCAAACTGTCTTGCATTAGACGGAAGAAGAAAATTCTCGTTTATGAGTGAATGAGAAGAGAAAAGAATCCCGTAGGAGACGATTATTGTTTGTTTTTGAGTTTTCAGTCTTTTATTGCTTTTTAAGTTTGTCATAAGAAAATGAGCTTAAGCCTAAACCAATGGATTTAGTAGACTCATCACATCTTCCCTCTGATTAGGGGTAATGAGAATGCCTTAAGTGTGAAGTCAGTTTCTCACACTCAATCACCATGGTGTAGGATTAAGATCATTAACCTACTTGTAATTATTTAAATGTTTTTGGTGGTTTTGTTTAGTGTTAAGTAATGAGGTTAAGCCATAATCAAGGATTAAACAGACTCATTACACCATCCTAATAGAAGGATAATAGATGAGAATGTTTAAGCTGAGGAAAGCTCCTCAACTTAATCCATGATTAGGGATTAAACTCATGACAAAACAAAGCCTTTACTAAGTGGATTTTAGTTAATGATTAGATGATGAAGTGAGTTTTAGGGTTTGTAAGACAACTTGAGGAGGACTTGTCCATTAACACTAGGGTTAGTCCTTCTTAACCAATTAAGGAAGAATTAGAACCCTAATGCAAGGCCCAAGTTGCAAGCTTGATGTCTTGGTGATTATTAGATGGATTGATTGAAAGAGTTAAACACATTAAGGGTTTAACACTTGGGATTAAAGTTATACACTCCATCCTAATAGAAGGATGCAGGCATAAGCTTAATCACAAAGCCTTAAAACCTTTAGGGTTTAGTCCCTGATTATGAGATGAGAAGAGAAGACTCAATGAGACACAAAGGTAAAACTAAGTGGGGGGAACTAATCAAAACCCTAATCATTGTCATGCTTGGTTGTTCCTAAGGTTTGTGAGGTTTACAAGAAAGATCTTCGGAGAAACCACCAGGAAGCAGATGAAAGGAGCAAAGAGAAGCAAAGTAACTTGCTTCATTTAAGAAGACAAGTCACTTGAAGAAAGAAAGTAAGAAAAGCAAGAATGAGCAAGCTCAATCTCAAGCACAAGACAAAATGCAGTAATGATGCATAAGAGGAGATGAAAAGAAATTGTGAGAAGTGAAGGCAAATTCACTTCTCAAAGTAACTTACCACCTGAAAAGTTAGTGAAAGAAATGAAATGCAATGCAAATGAGATGAAATGTGGTGATGTAAACCAAAACCAAAAGCATGAGTATGATGTAAATGATGCTATGAGATGATGCAAACATGAAACAAGGCATGAGGATGATCATACAAACATATGGATGCAAGGGAAACATGCTTAGAACCATGAACATACATGAAAAGTTATGAAATGCAAATGACATACAACATGGCAAATGAAAGATGCAATGATCAAACATGATTCTAATATGTCTTAAGATGCATTATGAATCAAATGGATGCACAAAATGTCATGGCAAGTCATGGTATGAAAGCAAATGGAAGATGGATGCAAATGAAAGCCCAAATTAGGGTTTATGATCAATGCACAAAACAAAAATCAAAACCAGAAGCAAACATCATGATAAAAAATTGAAAATGCATTCAAAGGAACCCTAAACCAATACAAACTCACTGCCCAAAGGAGGGGTTCTAACTCTTAACTTAATGAGGGTTATGAATTTCTCAAGATTGTTAGGGTTTTAAGGTACCTTATCAAGAAAAATGCCAAACAAATAGGAAATGCAAGATCAATTCATGCCAATTTAATCCTATAAACTTCATGCTAAACAAAATGCAATGCAAAAAGAATCAATGTCCAACTCTTAAAGGTTAGGCAGAAGTGAATTTTTGAAGATTGGATCAAAATAATGCCTTGAAATGAAATTAATTCCATGGAAAATTGTCAAAAGACATCAAGATCAAAAAAGAAATTTGGTTTGAGAGTTGGACAATGTTTCTAAATGATTTTAAATGTTTCATGAATTTTTTTTGTGATTTTTAAATACGTAAAAGTATTTTTAATTAATTAATTCTCATTAATCAATTAAAAATAATCTTTTAAATGATTTAAAAATATTTTTTAATGCAAAAAATAAAAATAAAAATGTTTTTGGTTTCTGAAAATTAATAAAAGCTTGAATAAAAATTTTCAGAATTTTTTGATGATTTTTACTATTTTAAGTAAAATGTAGAAAACAAATGAAATAAAAAAGAAAATAAAATGAATTAAATGAAAAGTATGCGCATCTAAAGGTCTGGATTCAAACTCAGGAAGGAGGGAAAGACTGCGCGCCAGATCCAAGGGTTGAGATTCAAACTGACCTAATTTCCATTTTAAATTAATTAAACTGAAATAATTAGGTTAATTATGGATTAGGGTTTCTAATGATGCATCCTAGACATTCAAACACGCGCGGGTCAGCCCTGGTCAACCCATCCAACGCTCCACATTCAAACTTCATTTAATTACACAGATTAGCCCTAAACACTTTCAGGTGGCCGGAGAAGACTTCCGGTCGTCTTCTCCGGCGAGACTCTCACCTGAAAGTTGCTAACTTTCTCAAAACGCCATGAAAATGAAATCTAATTGCCCATAATCCATCCCCACTCAACACTGAATCAAAACCCCCAAACAAAAATCATTTTTCATCCATTAATTATCCAAATCGAAGCAAAACACATTTAGGGCAGAAAAGTTTCAGAGCAATCATACATCCTGGTTTCTCAACCATTTTCAAAAATAATCATATCCCCATGATCAGGGGAGCACATAGAATCATTTAGGAACTTAAAATGGAGTTTCTGGAAAAATGTTTGAGATGGCTACCTGAGATGGAAACTCCTGGTCCTGAGCTTTCTGGCCTTTCCTTTGCTGCAAGTCCACTCCTTTGAACCCCCTGATGATGAAATGAGGCTTAGAAAGCTTTGAGGATGGCTGGTTTGAGAGATGGCAAAAGTTCTGTTCAAGGGAGGGTGGAAATCGTATCTTGGTTTCTGAGGGTTTCAGGCTATGGTGATGGGTGGTTTTTGATCAGTGAAGCATGCTGAGTTTGTTTGTGAAGTTTGTTTGTGTGTTTGCAGCTTGTGGAGAGTGTTTCGAATGAAAATGCAAGTTGGAGAGATTTTGATAACTATGGTTTGTGGTCAAGATCAGAATGAGTTGTGTTGTGTGTTATGCTGGCTTTGGTCCATGTATCAAAAGGGGATAGGTCAGAAAGTTGTTGGTGGCCTATGGTGATTGGTATGGGTCTTTGGCCAAAATGCCAACTTGATGTGTACTTGAGGTATGGGAAATGGTACAACTTGCTTTTTGGCTTGCTTTGGCTCAGCTTGAATCAAGGAATGCTATGAAAAAGGTCTAGAGGCAATGCAGCAAGTGGTTTGTAATTTGTGATAGGTTTTGCAAGTTGGTTCATGTTTGGTTCCTTTGGGATTTCTTGAGTTTCAAGGCATCAAAGTGCAAAGTTCTTTGGCCCATTCTGAATTTTAGAGGTCATGTGATCATGTTGTGAAGAAATGGTACACATTTGAGGCCTTTAGAACACTTGATCATACCATTTTGCAAAATGCCTCTTTGGTGGAAAACTTCAAATTTTGTGATTTTAGCCAACTTTGACAAGCCATAACTTTTGATCCAAAATGAATTAGGTCATGTTCTTGTACTTTCTGAAAAGGGAATGATCCATTCTACAACTTTCATGACCAAAGTTTTTCCATTTGAAACATTTTTGAATCAAAAAGTAAAGGTTGAAAAAGTTTCCCAAAATGGCAATTTTCATTAAAAGTCAACTTTCCCAAAAAGTCAACTTTGCAAATGACTTGAAATTCTTCAATTTTATGAACTTCTAACATCTTCTATGATCAAATAAAGATCATACACAATCAAAATGATGAAGAACACCCTTTGGTTGGGTCATTGGGGGCCTCAGATGCCCTGATTTTGCACTAACTTGTTCAAAAAGTCAACTCTTGATCAGATGACTTCCCCATGGAATTTCTTCATGAAAATTGATATGCATGCTCCCTATACCATATAGAGACCAATAGAAACAAGAATGACCAAAAAATTTGGAGTTATGGCCTCTGAAACCAAAACCCTAATTCTAGGTCATCTGTGCAGTCAAACCTGGCTCTGCTTCCATGCCATCCTCAGTTCTTGTGATTCTTTGGTATTCTTGACTTTGAGGAGATATAATATGATGCTTGAAAACACATGGACCCCTTTGAAGTGATTGATGACCTTTGGAGTGGCTCAAGAAGCCCTTGGATTGCTCAGATCACAAACCCTAGATGCAGATGACTTAGAACCAATGCAATGAATCAAAAATGTGGTATGAGATGCGATGATTGGATTTATGCATATGAAAAGATCACAAGCCATGGTGTGAATGGGTGAGGGCAAATTTGGGGTGTTTACAAGACGCTTATTGTTTGTTTTTTGTGTTTTTCAGTTTTTTATTTGTTTTTGGTGTTTTGCATAGGATAATGAGCTTAAGCCTAAATCAAAGGTTATGAACTCATTATATCCTCCCTGATTAGGGATAATGAGTCCACTTAAGTATGAGATGAAGGTCTTAACTTAATTACCCTAATGATGCCGAATTAGGATCATTAATCTACTTGTGATTATTAAGTGTTTTTGGATTTTTGTTTAGTGTTAAATAATGAGTTTAATCTCCAATCAAAGATTAGTGAACTCATTACACCATCCTAAGAGAAGGATGATAGATGAGAACACTTAAGCTGAGGAAGATACCTCAACTTAATCCATGGTTAGGGATTAAATTCATTATACAACAAGCCTTTATTTAGTGGATTTTAATTAAAGGTGAGATGAAGAAGTTTTTTTTTATGTTTGCATGACTTTAGCATTAGTGGGACTTGTCCATTGAATACTAGGGTTAGTCCCTCTGAACCACCAGGAAGAGATGTAACCCTAATATAAGGCCCAAGTTACAAGCTTGAGTCTTTAATGATTATTAGGTGTTTTTGATTGAATGTGAAAACAACTTAAAGGTTTAGCACTAAGGATCAAAGTTATACACTCCATCCTAAGATAAGGATACAAGCATAACCCTAATTCAAAGTCCCAAAACTTTAATTGTTTAGCCTTGATTATGAGATGAGAGAGAGACTCAAGGAGAATCAAAAGGTAAAAAATAGGAGGGACTATGCACAACCCTAAAGTTATCATGTTTGGATGTTCCTATGGTTTGTGAGGCATAAAGAGAAGTCTTTAGATTGGCCACTAAAGGAAGAAGCAAATGAAAAGAGAGAAGGAGAAAGGAGATTAGGTGACTTACTTCATGAAGAAGTTATCTAACCTAGGAACAAGAGAGAACATAAGTGAATGAGATTCACTTCAAACACAAACAAAGTGCATAAAAATAAATAGAGAAAGAGAGGTTGGATGTGGATGCACATCCACATCCTGACTAACTTACCAAATGCACCTGAAATGGTTAGTTTGAAAGAAAGATATGTACAAATTCAATAGCATCAACAAATCAAGAGATAAAAAATTGAAAATGCATCCAAGGGGACTCTAAGCACTCATGAAATCACCATCCAAAGGGGGGGGGGTCTAAAGGTTTACCAAATTCAAGTTATGGTCATTCTAAGATTGGCTAGGGTTTTGGATACTTCTCAAAGGGAAAATGCACATTAATTTGAAAGTGCAAGATAAAAATAAAACAAAAATAGTTTTAGAAACTAGAGGTCAAAAGTGAAAGATTGAAAGTTATGAATTTTTGAAGTTATGGTTAGAAAACATGAAATTTAGGAACCCTAATTCAAAGAAAATTGGCAAAGTTTGATCAAAACCAAAAAGAAATTTGTGGGATGCATTTGTAAATGTTTCTAAATGTTAAAGAAACTTCTCTGATTTTTTTGGTGATTTTTAAATACTTTAAAGTATTTTTAATTAATTAAATGGACTTAATTAATTAAAATATACAATTAAATTATTTAAAAATGCATTTTTAATGAAAAATAAAAATAAAAATGTTTTTGGGTTCTGAAAATTAATTAAAGTGATGATAAAAAATTTCAGAATTTTTAAATGATTTTTGGTATTTTTAATGATTAAAAGAAAAGAAAAGAAAATAAATGAAAATAAAAATAATAGAAATTGAAAAGTATGCTGAATCAATGGTCCAGATGCAAAATTGATGAGATCAAAGGCCAGGATGAGAAGTCTGCTTCACCTAAGGTATGAAAGATCTAAGGCCCGAGTTTAAATCTGCTTTTCGCGCGTGATCCAATGGCCTAGGTTTAATCTGGCAGTTAATTGAGTTTTATAATTAATTAATCAGGATTAAAACTAATGGCACAATCTGGACCGTTCTCTCCTAAACTAAACAAGATCCAATGGCTGCTGTGCAATCTGGGGAGCCCTAACCCTAATTACTTTCAGATGACCGGAAAATTGCTCCAGTCATCTTCTCCTGCCAACCAAAAACCCTAAAATCTTCCATAGGCAATTTTAAACCCTCAAACCTGCCCAGAAACATTCCCCACACTTCTAGCAACTCAAATCAATAATCAAACATCATTTATCATGTAGGAACAGGCGGAATCGAATCAAAACAAAATCATGGCCAAACTTTCAGAAATTCAATACATACTCATTTCTAGCTCATTTTCAATTCTAAACATATCAGCATAATCAGGGAAGCATGTAGATTCATATTATAACAAGAAATCAAAGCTTTGTGAAAAATTGTTCTTGACCATACCTGAGCTGGAAAACTTCAATGGTGAGCTTTCAGAACCTCCCACTTGTGCAAATGAACTCATTTGGTCCTTATGAAGCTATGTGGATGCTTAGAATGCTTTGAAAGTGGCTATTTTGAGTGGCTCGATTCTTATATGGCAGAAATGGAAGCTTTGGTTTATGAGGCTTCATGCCATGGTGATGGTTGCTTTGTGTTCTAGAAGTGAATTTTGATTGAATGGTGAAAAAATATTTGAAGTTTTATGGATGGTTAGAGAGAATCGAAGAAGAGATGTTTTTGGAAAATTTTGTGAAATCTGATGTTGTGTATTTACTGAGCTCCCTTCCTTCTTGTTTTATGATGCTGAGACAATGCAGAAGTTATCCCAACAATTCTGGAGAGTGGTTGTGCACTGTGGGAATGGTATGGGGTGATTGGCCAAAAAGTCAAGAATTGTGTACTATAGGTATCAGCCATGGCAGAGGAGATTTATGTGCTTGGATTGCTTCAGCTAGCTTCAAGGAAGGCCATTGGATCAAGTTTATGCAGCTGGATGGCCTTGATCACGTGTTCTCATAGTTTATGCAATTTGGCATCTTTGAAGTTTCTTAAAAATCAAGTCATCAAAACCCTAGGTTCAAAGGCCAATTCTGATCTTTAGAAGTTGCTTGAACATGTTATGACATAATTGAGCACATTAGAGGTCACTTAGAAGCTTGAAATGCCAATATGCAAAAATCCCTCATTGACATGAACATGAAATTTTATGTGATTTTTGCCAATTTTGCAAGGCCATAACTTGAGTTCTAGGATGAATTAGAATAAGTTCTTGTACTTTTTGAAAATGGGAGGATCCAATCTACAACTTTCATGTTTGAAGAAATTTCATTTGAAACCTTTTTGATCAAGAAAGAGGAGGTTGAAAATCTTTCCCAAAATAGAAAGTTTACATTACAAGTCATTTCCATTTTTGGCAAGTTTTGGCTTTGTTCATTTTTCTTTAACTTTGTGAACTTCCAAGCATTCCAATGATCAAATAAAGACCATATGACTTCAAAATGGTGATGATGACCCTTTGGAACCATTGTTGGGGGCCTCAGATGCCCAGAATCTGACTATTCTTGCTCAAGAAGTTACCATTTGATCAAATGACTTCCACATTGAATTTTTAATGAAATTTGATGCACAATCTCCTTATAACATATATGGAGCAATAGCAACAAGAATGACCAAATATTTTGTGTGTAAGGCCTTCAAAACCAAAACCCTAATTTTTAGGTCATCTGTGTATGAGCCTCAACTTAGCATACATACATCTGCAGTGCTTTGACATTTCGTGACTTTAAATGAACCATGGGGGCATAAAAATGATCATAGACTACTCAAGGACCCTCTTGGCATGCTTTAAGACCTTGGAGATTTCTTAGGACAATTCTTGGATTCATCTAATCACAAACCCTATATGCAGCTATGCAAATGAATTGCTGAAGGATGGATATACAATGTGAAAATGTGATGATAGGCTATGAAATGATGATAATCATAAGTCAAGAAGTGATAGGGAAAATTTGGGGTGTTTACAGTAACCGGTTACTACCTAAGGGGTAACTGGTTACTTCAACCAAAATCTGTAATTTTCCTTTTGGTGGGAAATCTTGGATTCCTTGACCAATGATATATGCTTTATTATTATTATTGTTATTATTTTTTTATTATTTTTATGAAATGCATGAAAGAATATGCTAAATCACATGGAAGTGAAGTATAAGCTACTCGAAATTGGTAATAAATAAGAGGGAAAATTTTGGGGTATTACAGTTGCCCCTATTCAATCACTATAGACCTGAATGGATGATAGCAATGGCTTTTAGATGTTCAAGGTATGGAGGGATTGAATACCCGAATAAACCAGAAAATTTGTTCTCTATGAGGAAATAGAAAATATGGTGGAATAATGTCATTCTTGGGTGACGAAGCAAACAAGACACATCGTGAGAGAGCTTGTAAAGAGACTATCATAAATTGAATGATAACTCGAAGATATGAAACCGAACGTGGACGGAATCAAAAAGCATTTATCCCACTTGGGAGATAAAGCGAACAAGACACACCGTGAGTGAGCTTGAAAAGAGACACTATCATAAGTTGGATGATAACTCAAAGAACAAAACCAGATTTTGCAGAATCGAAAAACATTTATCCCACATTGGAGATAAAGCGAAAAAGACACACCAAGAGTAAGCTTGACAAAAGACTACCATAAATTGGATGATAACTCAAAGAAAGGAAACCGGACTAGGCAGAATCGAAAAGCATTTATTCCAATTTGGAGATAAAGTGAACAAGACACACCATGAGTGAGGTTGAAAAGAGATTATCATAACTTGGATGATAACTCAAAGATACGAAATCGGACTTGGAGGAATCGAAAAGCATTTATCCCACTTGGGAGATAAAGCGAACAAGACACACCATGAGTGACCTTGAGAAGAGACTATCATAACTTGGATGATAACTCAAAGAAACGAAACCGGACTTGGTGGAATCGAAAAGTATTTATACCACTTGGGAGATAAAGAGAACAAGACACACCGAGAGTGAGCTTGATAAGAGACTATCATAACTTGGATGATAACTCAAAGAAACGAAACCAGACTTGGCAGAATCGAAAAACATTTATCCCACTTGGGAGATAAAGTGAATAAGACACACCATGAGTGAGCTTGAAAAAAGACTATCATAACTTGGATGATAACTCAAAGATACGAAACCAGACTTGGACGGAATTGAAGAGCATTTATCCCACTTGGGGGATAAAGAGAACAAGACACACCGTGAGCAAGCTTGAAAAGAGACTATCATAACTTGAATGATAACTCAGATACAAAACCGAACTTGGACGAGATCGAAGAGCATTTATCCCACTTGGGGGATAAAGCGAACAAGACACACCGTGAGTGAGCTTGAAAAGAGACGATCATAACTTGGATGATAACTCAATTGGGGAAAACAAGCATTGACTTGTAAGTGTAATAATACTGAAGAATGAACTGGGCATTCTTTGTGGGGATTCTTCGGTCTGATTGAAGAAATAATGTTTTGGGCTTTTGTGCAATGTACCAAAACAAGTTTATTCTTCGTATGCATATATTTTAATTTTACCATGGTGTAATGATCCATAATGATGGAAATGATACGCTTTAGAGGATGAAAATGTAATGATGATTACTAGATGCAAATGCAAGGGTGACTTCCTGATGAGGAGGTAATAGGTATCCCTAGTAACTTTACTGGGGGAAAATGATCACTGATCTGATTTCCTAAATCCCTGTGGGGAATAGCATCTCTATTGGGGAGGTTGCTAATGATACATTGGCTATGAGCTGCCACCATTGCCAAAAATAAATTGGACTTCGAAAAACCAGAGAATGATGACCCTACTGGGGAAGATCTTAAACTGACAAGAATTTTATTGGGAGGTACGCCACCCGTAGAACTCCGTTAGGGAAGTAATAACCTTCTGACCTGGATAAGGAAAGGTTTTTTTATACTTTGTTGAGGAAAAATTCAGTTGGGGAATGACTCAGGCACAAGGCCCTCTGTTGGAGGAGAGATGCCAATGAGGATTGGACTTTGGTTGAAGAAGGTTGCGAACAATAGCGTGCAAGAAGGAAAACCATAAGACTTCTCACTATCTTCATCACTGCTAGGGGATAAGGAAATCTTCATGTACTGCTGGGGATAAGAAGACTCTGGTGGGGAATACTCTTCTGTTGAAGGAATACTCTTTTCTTGGGGATATCAACCTTTTGTTGTCCCACTGAGAAAGATTTCAATCTCCGACTCTACAGGAGATGATGGAGAATGTCAATGAGATGGCCTTATGTTGAGGCAGTGAGTTTTAAGTCACCTCTTACTGAGGATAAGAGAGAAAATGCGACTCATGCTAGGGATGAGAGATATAAAGCATATTTTAACAATGATACCCTTTGCTCAGGGTGTACCAACCCTTTTCTTGTTGCTCTGCAGGGGAAAAGATAGTCCGACGAGACTTGCCGAGGAATCATGATTAATGACGCCTGCTGAGGAAAGGCTCCTTGATGCCTCGTGATGGTAATGACTTCGTTTCTCCGTACCTGCATATTAGTGAGAATAACAGATAGTCCATGCAAAAGAGAAAATTAGACAAGCCTGCATGCCCCAGGCTCACGGTCTGAGTTGACCATCCCTGTTACTCAACATTTAAGATGCATGTCAAGTTTTTTACTCTAAAGCATGTATTATAAAGCATCAATGTATTTTCAATGCAATATCTATCACCCTTTGTCAGACATTTTTTTGCAATCAACCAATGATAGATGAAAACAAAAACAAATGAAAGCTTATTGCATAAAAATGCACTTTGTTAATTGAAAAGTGGATGTGAATAGGTGTTACACCAGGAAGCAATCCCTAGAAAGAGAAAATTGCACAAAAGGAAAATAAATTGTCCTACTGGAAATGTGAAGTTGGATCTCATCAAGTTCCAACACGGCTATGACCCGTATGTTCTTGAGACTCTCTGTATATTTCACTTTTTGAGGAAGATGACTGGACTGATTCTTAACCCTCAGCTTATCCATGATTGTAGATGGTGAATCATAGATGACGTAGATCACAGTTGTTTGTTTCAATCCTTCTTTTGTGTGGATCGCCCTTTTGGGTTTTCAATCCACCAGGATACCCTTTTTTTCCTGAGTTGTCCAATGTGGCTTTTCAACTCAGCGAGTGTACATTTTTTTTATTTCCCTAACTTTTTCCCAAGCCTTTTATTCTTTTTTTGGCTCGTCGGGATGCCCTTTTTTGCCTGGACTGTTTGAGGAGGGGATAGAAAGTCTTCTCCATCCATGGTTGTTAGCATTAAGGCTCTTCCTGAGAAAACCATTTTAATCACAAATGGACCTTCATAGTTGGGTGTCCACTTGACCCTGTGATCTGTTTGAGGAGGGAAGATCCTTTTCAGCACCAAGTCACTAGTTATGTAACATCGAGGCCGTACCTTTTGATCGAATGTTCGTTTCATTCTCTATTGATACAACTTTCCATGGCATACAACTGCTAAATGCTTCTCCTCGATGAGGCTCAACAGGTTGAACCTGGATTGGAGCCATTCAGCTTCATCGAGCTTAACATCCATCATTATCCTCAAGGAATGAATCTTAACTTCAACTGGTAGGACTGCCTCCATACCATATACTAGTGAGAATGGGGTTGCCCCGGTTGATATGCGCATAGGTGTTTGGTGCCCATTTAATGCGAATGGAAACATATCATGCCAATATTTATATGTCACAACCATCTTCTATACAATCTTCTTGATGTTCTTGTTGGCCGCCTTGGCAATGTCTTTCATCTTCGGGCGGGTGTTGCACCCTAATTTTTTCCCTAGGTTTTCTTTGCGTTGTCATCTGCATCTTGCATACAAACAAGATCGCACTGGTTACTCGGTTTTTCTTGGGTTAGGTTTATGCCTCGCAGAGGATCACTGTTGTCTTTAATTATTTTATTTGTTTATATTTACTAACCATTAATCAAAATAGAAAAATATATATTTTGTTTTCTTTTGCTAACCATTTTCAGGAAGAGGAACCATTGAAAATACCAAAAATAGCAGTCCTGCAGCTCGAGCAAAATTTCACAGAAAAAAAGTCGAAGTTGATCCGCAAATAATTCAAATTTTTATCTGATCAAGGATTTCCCAAGTTAATTGACTCATTCAAAGGATTTCCAAGGTTTGTGTGTTTACTTCTTCGACGTACAACAAGAATCGGGCCGAAACAACCAAGCAATCATGTTTGAATAAAAAATTCAAATTTCAGCTTAGTTAACCGGTTAACTAAATGGTTAACCGGTTAACCAGTGCAAAATTTGAATTTTTTATTCAAATTTAGCACCCTTAGATCATTGATTTAATTGGAATATTCTAGATCCATTGGTTTCTGATTTCTCTACATCACTTTGATAATTTCCTACCATAAACCCTCATTAATCACCACTCTTTTCCATTTCCCACCAAAATTCCAATTACCAAAGCTAAATTCAAATTACCAAAGCAAGCTCCATTCCACCAAATTTCCATACCTAAGGCCTTTAAATAGGACCACAATTTCATTCATTCTACAAGCTTTTTATAGCCACAAAACCTCTTGCAAAATACTCCCCCAACACCAAAATTCTCAAAAGCTCACTTTCTTTCTTTTGAAGTTATCAAGAATTCACATTGAATTCTTGATTAACTTTAGCTAAACCTTCATCCTTTCATTCTTTTGTTCATTAATTTCAGTAGATCTAAGCTTGTGTTGGTCCAATTTGAAGAAGTTACTTTGGTAATTCCTCTCACTACATAAACCCATATTCACCATCAACATTCAAGATGTAGATTCTTGGTGCCTTTGTTTCTAGATCATTTGGATCTTTATTTGTTATTTGATTGTAGGGATTCCACTGTATTTTGGTTTTAAAATTCGTGCAAATTCAGATCATGATCATCCAATGTTTGAGAAAAGGTTTCAAAATGGATCATGCTGAATTTTCTACATTTTTCAGCTTCTGGTAAAGCGTTAACCGGTTAACTAGTTTCAAAACAGCGTAAATTATTCAAAATCTGCTTGCATTAACCGGTTAACCAATTGGTTAATCGGTTAACACAAGTCAGAATGGTGTTTTTGGCTTGTTTCAAGCCCCTTTTTTTGGTTCCTCTTTCTTCTTCTTCCTCCTCCTTTTTATTTTTACCTTGGGAAGCACTTTTGGGAGTGATTTCTCTTTAATTTCAATGAACTTTGGGTGTAGATTAGAGTAGTTAATGTTCATTAATTAAATTCATTTAAGATACTTTGCGTTAGTGATACATTTTCATGCTTGAATCCACCGAGATAAGTGATTGAACTTAATGATGGAAGAATACCACAAGTGCGGCTCAATTTGGTATTCACCTTTAGTTTTGTGCGGTATTGCGTCCGGATAACGATTTACATATCGTTTATCTCGCATGCATTATCACTAAAATTATGCACCTTAATTGGTGGTGGCCGGCCTCATTTGTAGGGTAATTACTTCGTAAATTACTCGGCGATTGCTTAACATAGACCTAAATGTGTCCTAACTTCGGAATAAAAATCTAATTGGGTACTTGCACTTTCGTGGACTGGATCTCTTGTTGATCGCGTAATCCCAAAGTGGTTAATCATATTTCATTAAGGATCGAGACTTATGAATGTTTGATGCATAGGTGTTTTGGGTCTCCCAATCGCCTTTCAAATTTCATTGAATTCAGTTCGATTTGCCTTGATTAATCGCTATAGTGTAAGATGCTAAGCGGATCCAGTTGCCTTTCGGTTTTGGTTACTTTTTTTTTTGTTATGGTTGATTAAGTTCACCATACCATTATTATGTAAATATTATTATACTATTACTACTATTAATATTTTAGATTCTTGCACTTTAATTTCTTTTGTTACTAACATTTAATTTCTTTCCCTTTTATTGCCTTTATTCTATTTTGCTTTATTCATCCATATCATGTTTATTATTTTCTCTTATTATTTTGTTGATTTCCCTTTTGTCCATTTTGGACACAAAAACATTAATAAAGGATTAAACTTCTAAAAGACTTGTGACTTTAATTTGTGGACTTTTGGTTACTATCCTTGGCATTGGAATGGAGATTTTTGGACTTAGATGTTAGGATCCCTTTTCCTTGGCCTTAATCTTCATGAAGATGGAAGTTTGCCTTTATTTGGCCATTTGCTAGCTTATAAGGATGGAACTCTTATGCTCATAATTTGGAATGTCATCAAGTTTGATTAGATCTTTCTTCCCTTATCTCTTTGTTTTCTTTTTTAGGATAGTCCCTTCATCTCCTCCCATTCTTCAATTTTCAAAACCTTCTCCTTTTTTCAAAGGATTCCTTCTTTTTAAATCATCACCTCTTTAATAACCAAAAACCTTGACTTTTGTTAAGTGGATTTTCCCTTTTTTTTTTCTTTTCTTTTAAAATCAATGAATCTAATCATGTTGACCTTAATTCAAAAAAAATAATCAAACTCATTCAAGTTGTTATGTGCCTTTGTGCACTTTTGTTTATCTTCTTTAAAAGAGTGTCGATTATGAGTCATTATTCTTTAGTCGGGTGCAAGTCTCTCAATATCCATGGTTGTAGTTTGATGTAATTGAGTCTCTTGTCATTTGTGGGGGTTTAGTGGCATACTCGTTGATTTTATCCGAGTTGGCGCCCTCCCCATAATGATGTATGAGTCCATGCCTTCATTCTCATGGTAGATTTTTTTTGCTATCCACTCGAAGATGACAAATTCTTTTCACTTAATAAAATGAATCATAACCCACCCTTTTCACTATTTGTACCACGAACTACGGGGTTTTGATTTTGCATTGCATTTTGTGGGTACGTAGGCATGAGGTGGTAAGCCTCTCCAAACACAAAAAATATTAAAAATAATTCTTTTCTCATCCTTCCACTCATATTTTACAAACCATTTTCAAACCAAAAGCAGTAAATTTTTCAAAGGACTCCCGTGGAGTACCACGGACATTTTGGGTGCGTAAAACCTTCACATTGTGTAACCTATCCCCTTACCTGTTTCTCTGTTGTGTTTCTTTGGATTTTTGCTTTTAGATTCATTAGGATTTATTCGCTCTTTTTCCTTTTCCTCTTGGAATAAAATAAAAGCGCGGTGGCGACTCTATTTACTTCGAGTTAAGTTAACTAATAGCTTACACTCATGTTTTTACCGCTACAGAAAAGTGGCGACTCTGCTGGGGAGTTATCTCTAAGTGTATTCAGCCTACTTTGATTTATTTATTGTTTTGGTTTGATTTGTTTGTTATTTGTTTGTTCTGTTTCGGTTTTGGTGATCCTCTGTGAGTGAGATAGATTCTAACCCGGATCTGAGTTGAACTTATGATAGGATGGCGATATTCGAAGTGATAAGAGATGGAGTAGTCCAAAGCTATATCAATTTGATAATCTCCACTCGGTTAGGATCTCTTGGATTATCAATGTCATGATGAGTAATCATACGTGGAATTATTTTCCGACCTTGAGCTGATCATACTGAGGACCGTAGAACCCTTAACCCATCCAAGCCAATTTAGGAACGTAGTGCGGAAACTATCTGGGTGTAAACCTAAGGTGGCTGTCACGTGATACTTCACTCGGACGAGGTCTATTTTAAGAATTTTATCGGTAGGGGAGCAATCCAACGTACCAATAATATTCTAAAGATGGTTGTTAACTCCGGGCACCTCTGTTAGCACCCTTTTGGTTTTCTGCAGATACAATGAAGATGAAACCTTAGTACTTACCTGTGTGGGTTGGTGTTCTATTACCTTGACTTCATGCTCATGTCTCGGAACCTAAACCCGTGTGCTTTGTGTGGTCTTGTTTATGGTTGTTGTATACATGCCATCATACATTCATGAGCATTGTTTTTGAGATTTCAAGGGACTTATAAGGAACTTTTGAAAAATTTCAGATGTCTATGGTTATGAATTTTGAAAGAAGGAACACAAAGAAGTACACCTTCAAGAATCCTAATATAGCAGAGCTGAGAAAGCTAGGAGCATTGGTGGTTGACACCCAGGAGTTTCGGAAGTGTTATGGAAAGCTCTTGTTTATTTTGGATACCGATGTACCAGAGGGGATTCTCCCTACCTTATCTCAGTTTTATGATTCATTGCATCATTATTTCACATTTCCGGAGTATCAGCTTGTGCCGACTTTGGAGGAGTACTCTGATTGGATGGGCTTACCTATTTTGGACAAGGAATTTCTTTTTAGTGGTTTAGAGAAGGAGCTTACGACCAAAGTTATCGCCAAAGCCCTTTTTCTCAAGGAGTCCGATCTTAATGGGAAGTTTCTTCCAAAAGGGAGTGTCCGTGCTATTAATGCCAAGTTCTTAATGGGCAAAGCTTTTACTTCTCTTACTTTGGGTTATAAGGATGCATTTGAGGCTATTCTTGCTTTTCTCATTTAAGGGATCGTCTTGTTTCCTAACTTAGATGGTATTGTGGATGAGAATGCCATTCAGATTTTCTTGAAGAAGAATTCGGTACCTACTTTTCTTGGAGACATGTATCATGCCTTTCATTATAGGACCTCCAAAGGTGATGGAGAGATTGTGTGTTGTGCGCCTCTTCTCTATAGGTGGTTTATTTCGCACCTACCAAAGTCTGATGTCTTCAAGGATAATAGAGAGAAACGAAGATGGTCTCAAAGGATTGTGTCTCTTTCTCACAAGGATGTGACTTGGTATTGTTCCCATTATGCTACTGGAGTGCTTATTGAAAGTTGTGGAGAGTTTCCTAACGTACCTCTTCTTTGTACACGTGGGGGAATTAGTTACAACCCTATTCTTGCTAGGCGACAGTTGGGATATTGTTTGAAGGACATACCAAACAACCTTTCCTTATCCCGTTTCTTCTTTCTCAATGGTGGAGATCATGTAGAAATGAAGAAATGGATTGCTCATTCTTGGTATGCGGTTCATCGAAAAGAGAAGAGACAATTGGGAAGACAACACCTTGCTCCCTCCGAGTGTTATATCCAGTGGGTTCGATCTCGGGCCTCCAATCTCAAGATGCCTTATCCACCCGAGGAGCCTTTGTTTCCTATACTACCATTTTCCGCTTTTCTTCCTTCCGTTGATGAGAAGGTTGCTCTTCAAGAAGAGTTGGACAAGATCAAGAGAGAGAAAGAAGAATGGCTACTTGAGAAGACTACGATGCAAGAGAAACTGAAGGAGAATGATGATCTCATTGAGTTACTTGAGCAGCGTGTTACAAAGAGGCCAAGAGAGGATTTATTTTCTTCTAGTACTCCATCTACCATTCCTCCTACATCTGGCGCTTGGAAGGCCATTGTTGACCAGTTGGTGAAGGATAAGGAAGACATGGAGAATCGGTACAAGAGAGAGATTAAGAGTATTCGCATGAAGTACCAGCCAGGATTCAGACCTCTTTCGAATGTGATCCCCTAGGCCTAGTTTACGTTTTCTCTCATGTATTAGGATTTTTTAGGCTTGTACTTCACTTGTAATCCTTACTTTGATTTTAATGAGAATGAGTTTTTAAGTACTTCAAAAAGTTTTTCTTTATAAATATTGCAAGTTATCTTATAGTCCTTTGAAATCTTTGCATTTGCATACGCATACCATGCATCATACCCGCATTTGTCTTGCTTTTTGAGTGTTGTCCGGGGATCTTATGTTGTTTCTTGGTCTTCATTCAGTTTTCCTATCAAGCTGGCTCACAAAGTTGATACTTGAGCTAATCAGAAGAAGATGTCGGAAACCTTACAACAAGAGAATCGCGAGTTCCAAAAAGAAGTTGCATATCTGAGGGAAAGCTTGGAAAGAGTTACTGCCATGATGGAAAGCTTGGTGGCTACTCAGAATCAGCCACCTCCTCCTAATTCTCCTGTTCATAATACAGTCATCTCTGAGATTGTCACTGCATCAATTCCTACTGAAACTGTCCTTTCCCCTCGCTACCGCATGCCTTCTAGCACACCGTGGGGCATGCCAGTTGATTTCATTCTTGTTGGTTATCATCCCCCTCTTCTTGAGACTGTTGCATTTGATACTCTTCCGCCAGTGATGAGTAATCTTCCGCCAGGGATGACTACTGCACCGCCTGTGATGCACACTATTCTGCACCATGATGAAGTAATTTACCATACTGAGCCCAGTGAAGGTGTGGGTGTGATTGAAAGACTTGATGATTTTCAAGGTCATTTTGCTGAGATACAGAAGGAGATGAGAGCCTTGAAGCATAAGGATTTGTTCGGAAAAGATGCTTATGATCTTTGTTTGTTTCCTAATGTCAAAGTTCCGTACAAGTTCAGGTTGCCTGAGTTCGAGAAGTATAAAGGCAAAACTTGTCCTCTGAGTCATTTGACTATGTATGCTAGGAAGATGTCTGCTCAGACAGACAATGATCAGTTGTTGATTCATTATTTCCAGGATAGTCCGACTGGTGCAGCTATGAGATGGTATATGAGTTTGGATAATAGACAAATCAAGACTTTCAATGATTTGGGAGAGGCTTTTTTTAGGAAATACAAGTATAATGTTGATATGGCATCGTACAAAGATCAGCTCCGTGCCATGTCCCAGAAGGACAAAGAAACTTTCAAAGAGTACGCGCAGAGATGGCGCGAGCTAGCAGCTCAGATTGTTCCTCCTCTAGAAGAGAAATAAATGACGAAGATCTTTTCGAAGATCTTTTTGGCGCGAGCTGCATGTAGCTTCTGTAACTCCGGTGATTAATGTGACTCCAATTGTGCCAGTAGTTCCAAAGTATCAGTCATGTTATTAATAACCTTCTGTGCAACAGGGTGGTAATCAGCAGATTCGTGCTAAGCCAAGTTTTGATCCCATTCCAATGTTGTATGAGGATTTGCTTCCTTCTTTGATTGCGAAGAATCTTGTGCAAACACATTCTCCACCTCCAGTTCCAGAGACCATCCCATGGTGGTATAAGCCAGAGGCTCACTGTGCTTTTCATCAAGGTGCCCCGGGGCACGATGTTGAGAACTGTTATCCCTTGAAGTTTGAAGTGCAAAAATTGATAAGGAGCAATGTTCTGTCCTTCAATGATGTTAATCCAAATGTGAAGACAAATCCGCATCCGAAGCATGGTAATGCGTCTGTGAATATGGTTGATGGTTTTCCTGGTTTGTTCAATATTTATGAGGTCTGCCATATTCAAAGGTCTTTGGTTGAGATGCATGCTTTCTTAAGTGAATATCATGATATTGATCACGATTATGCTGGTTATTGCACTTGCTCGGTGAACCCTCGTGGTTGCGTGATTGTTAAGAGAGACATTCAAAAGATGATGGACGATAAGTTGATTGAAGTGATAGCAAAAAGAGATGAGTATGAAAATGAAGTGAATGTTATTGTACCTTAGTTCAATATTCCTGAGAAGAATGTTTATGAGAAGGTGGTTATTTCTTTTGATAGCCGCAAATATGTTGTTACTCCCTTGGTGATCAATTTTCCTGGTCCAATGCCATATGAGTCTGATAAAGCTGTTTTGTATCGATATAATGCTACAATGATAGAAAATGGTAAGGAGGTTCATATTCCTTCTCCAAGGTCTGTGGTTAGCATTGCTGATGTGACAGAGGTTACTCGAAGTGGTAGAGTTTATGCTTCGGATCCTCCGAAGAGAGTTGAAGATACAAGTGCGAGTAAACATATTATGGATGTTGTTGCCGGATCAGGCCAATTTAGTGATAATGAAGATGAAGTGTTAAAATTGATAAAGAAAAGCGAGTACAACGTTATTGAGGAGTTGTTGCATACTCCGTCGAAAATATAAGTTTTATCACTCTTGATGTGCTCTGAGGCTCATAGGCAATCTTTGCAGAAGATTCTCGATCAAGCTTATGTTGACCATGATGTGACTATTGATCAATTTGATAGTATTGTGGCTAATATCACATTATGCAATAATCTGAGTTTCTGTGATGATGATTTGCCTGAAGAAGGAATAAACCATAATTTGGCTTTACATATTTAGTGAACTGTCAGGAAGATGCTATGTCTAAGGTGCTGGTTGATACTGGGTCTTCTCTGAATGTGATGCCGAAGTCGGCTCTATCAAGGCTTGCGTACCAAGGTTCTCCCATGAGACATAGTGGGATTATTGTGAAAGCTTTCGACGGATCGAAGAAGACAGTGATTGGTGAAGTGTATCTTCCTGTTCTTATTGGACCGTTTATATTCCAAATTACTTTTCAAGTAATGGATATACGTCCCGCTTATAGTTGTCTCCTTGGAAGACCCTGGATTCATGAGGCGGGAGTTGTGACATCTACTCTCCATTAGAAGCTGAAGTTTGTGAAAGATGGGAAATTAGTGACTATTGGCGGTGACAAGGCGATGCTTGTGAGAAATTTGTCATCTTTCTCCTATATTGATGCTGAAGAGGAGGTGGGAAATTCATTCCAGGCTCTTTCTATTGTTGATAATGCTGCTAAGAAGAATGTCATGCCTATGTCTTCTCTTAAGGATGCTTTGCGCGTGCTCGAAACTGATCGATCTAACGGTTGGGGACGAGTTATTGATGTTGTCGACAACAAAGAAGGATTTGGTATTGGTTTTGCACCAGGTGTGGCTCTCAATGACCCGAAGACTATTCAGGAAGGATTTCGAAGTGCTGGGTTTATCAACGATCATTCCGTTGTTTCCATCATTGAAGATGATGAAGATGAAGAAATGCCTAACTTTGTTACGCACGAAAATATTTGCATGAACTGGATTGATGTTGATGTTCCTTTTATTGTTCATGCTTCAAAGTAATTTATTTTATTTTCTTTCAAAAAATCCTTTCACTCTGCCCAAGGTGAAAGTGATGTTTGTCGGGCTTTGTTTCAAATTTTATCATCATCAATAAAATGTTATTTTGTTATTTCCATACGTGTTTTTTCCTTTTTTGCTTTATTCTGAAAAATGGTAACATAAAAAAACCCAAAATAAAAATAATCATTGTTATCTGCATGATGTTTGCGCTTTTGTTCATACTCTAAAATAAAAATAAAATCATTGTGCAGATTGATTGATAAACCCATTGAAAACAATGATCATATGCCCACTCCCAACTTTGAATTCCCTGTGTTCGAAACTGAGGAAGAGGATGTTGAAGAGAATCCTGATGAGATTTCTCGGTTGCTTGAGCGCGAGGAGAAGGTTATTCAGTCTCATGGAGAATCTATAGAGATAGTCAACTTGGGTTCTGAAGATGATAAGAAAGAAGTCAAAGTTGGAGCATTGCTTGGTCTTGATGTTAGGAAGAGGATTGTAGAGCTTCTTAGAGAATATGTTGATGTGTTTGCTTGGTCTTATCAAGACATGCCAGGTCTTGATATTGATATTGTGGAGCATAGATTGCTGCTGAAGCCCAAATGTCCACCTGTGAAGCCAAAGTTGAGAAGAACTCATCCTGATATGGTAGTAAAGATCAAAGAGGAGGTTCAAAAGCAGATTGATGTAGGTTTTCTTGTGAAATCTAATTATCCTCAATGGGTGGCCAATATTGTGCCTGTTCCAAAGAAAGACGGAAAAGTCCGAATGTGTGTTGATTACAGAGATTTGAATAAAGTCAATCCAAAAGATGATTTTCCATTGCCACACATTGATGTGTTGGTAGATAATACGGCTAAGTTTGATGTGTTCTCTTATAATCAAATAAAGTTGGCACCTAAGGACATGGAAAATACCACATTTATTACACCATGGGGAACATTCTACTACAGAGTGATGCCCTTTGGATTGAAGAATGCTGGTGCGACATACCAAAGAGCTTTGACCACACTTTTCCATGATATGATGCACAAAGAAATTGAGGTATATGTTGATGATATGATTGCTAAGTCGAGGACTGAAGAAGATCATATTGAACATTTGCTGAAGTTGTTTCAGAGATTAAGGAAGTTTAAGCTTCGTTTGAATCCGAACAAGTGCACGTTTGGTGTACGTTTTGGAAAGTTGTTAGGTTTCATTGTTAGCCAAAGAGGTATTAAAGTTGATCCTGATAAAGTGAAAGCTATTCAGGAAATACCTGCTCCAAGAACTGAAAAGCAAGTAAGAGGATTCTTGGGCCGTTTGAATTATATTTCGAGATTTATCTCTCACATGACTGCCACATGTGCTCCGATCTTCAAGTTTCTTCGAAAAGAAAAAAGGTTGTGTCTGGACAGATGATTGTCAGAAGGCATTTGAAAGTATCAAAGAATATCTGCTTGAACCTCCTATTTTGTCTCCTCCGGTGGAAGGTAGACCGTTGATCATGTACTTGACTGTGATGGAAGATTCCATGGGTTGTATGCTTGGTCAGCAAGATGAATCTGGAAGAAAAGAATATGCAATTTACTACTTGAGTAAAAAATTCACTGATTGTGAGTCTCGGTACTCCATGCTTAAAAAAACATGTTGTGCCTTAGCTTGGGCTGCAAAGCGTCTTCGCCAGTATATGCTGAATCATACAACTTGGTTGATCTCTAAAATGGATCCGATCAAGTATATATTTGAAAATCCTGCTTTGACTGGGAGGATTGCTCGTTGGCAAATGTTGTTGTCAGAATATGATATCGAGTACCGAGCTCAAAAAGCTACAAAAGGTAGTATCTTGGCTGACCATTTGGCACATCAACCGATTGATGATTACCAGCCTATCAAGTTTGATTTTATAGATGAGGATGTGATGTATTTGAAAATGAAAGATTTTGATGAACCTTTGATTGAGGAAGGGCCGGAGCCTAGATCTCGATGGGGTTTAGTTTTTGATGGTGCTGTGGATGCACGCGGAAGAGGAATTGGGGCAATGATCATTACTCCCCATGTCCCCAAGCTTTTGCTTTCCTCTGGTGGTCATGTTTTCCCCACAGAGATCTTGGGTTTGCATCTCATATTCATATCATATCATGTTCTCATAGGATAAAAATTTGGGTTTTCTGTATTTAAGTCTCTCCCATCTTGCAGAGACGAAGATGTTAATCTTCATATCTTCAGATTAAAGAAACTTAAATAGGGGCAGTTGTCGCACCCTAATTTTTGCCCTAGGTTTTCTTTGCGTTGTCATCTGCATCTTGCATACAAACAAGATCGCACTGGTTACTCGGTTTTTCTCGGGTTAGGTTTATGCCTCACAGAGGATCACCGTTGTCTTTAATTACTTTATTTGTTTATGTTTACTAACCATTAATCAAAATAAAAAAAGAATATATTTTGTTTTATTTTGCTAACCTTTTTCAGGAAGAGGAACCATTGAAAATACCAAAAGTAGCAGTCCTGCAGCTCGAGCGAAATTTCACAGAAAAAAAGTCGAAGTTGATCCGTAAATAATTTAAATTTTTATTTGATCAAGGATTTCCCTAGTTAATTGAATCATTCAAAGGATTTCCAAGGTTCGTGTATTTACTTCATCGACGTACAACAAGAATCGGACCGAAATAACCAAGCAATCATGTTTTAATAAAAAATTCAAATTTCAGCTTGGTTAACCGGTTAACCAAATGGTTAACTGTCGCTCCCCGGATTTCATCCCGGTGCAAACGCGAACAGTCGGCGAAAGAGAAAGGAGGTTGAGGTTGAATAGAGTCGCCAGCTAGGTATTTTTATCCCGAAGGAAAAGTAATGCTGCATAAACCTGGAAAGAGATGGATAAGACGGTTGCGAACCAGAGAAACTGAGAAAGGGGGTTGGTTACGACTTGTGAAGGTATTAGCACCCAGATCGTCCCTCGTACTCGACGGGATCCACTCTTATAAGATTGTGTTTAAAAGGGGTAGGTGTATATGTTATCTGTGTGCAAAATCTAAGGAAAGAAAGTTCAACTGTCAGTGCAAAAGGTGTGAATTACTAAGGACTGAGGCTTAAGAAAGAATGCTGAAAGAGGGGGAAGACAAAGAGAATTTTGTTCAATAACTATTAAGTTATGCCTACGTATCCTCCCGTGCAATGAGGAAGTCAGAACACCATAGTTCAACTCAAAGAGACTGAAAAAGATTGACTGTGAATTGCTTGCTTGTCTATGCTCAAGTGTATAACTCGTCTGACTCGAGTGCTAATTGTCTTGCACTAGACGGAAGAAGCAAGTTCTCGTTTGTGAAAGAGTGTGATGAGAAAAGAATCCCGAAGGAGACGATTATTGTTTGTTTTTGAGTTTTCAGTTTTTTATTGTTTTTTGGTGTTTTGCATAAGATTATGAGCTTAAGCCTAAATCAAGGGTTTGTAAACTCATTATATCCTCTTTGATTAGGGATAATGAGCATACTTAAGTATGAGATAAGCATCTCAACGTAATTACCATGATGATGTAGGATTAAGATCATTAACCTACTTGTGATTATTAAGTGTTTTTGGGATTTTGTTTAGTGTTAAGTAATGAGTTTAATCTCTAATCACAGATTAGTGAACTCATTACACCATCCTAATAGAAGGATGATAGATGAGAACACTTAAGCTGAGGAAGATACCTCAACTTAATCCATGAGTTTAATCCATGGAAGTCTGCTCATGTGCACGTCCTAATCAATTGTGATGAGGTTAAACCGTATATCGAGTAAGTACATTTTTGTAAGACAATTGCGTTGTTCTCCACCATTTTTTATAAATACACTCATCAATTTTATGATCGATGTCAGTTTGTTCATGCAATATCATTCTATCAATGAGGAAGATGCTTCTAGTCTTATACACGAGCAGTTTCCTTCATGGCTAAAAGACTATGTTAGTATATTTCTCACAGTTTATATTATGTCGTTGACAATCTTTAAGTTTATATTTCTCACAAAAAACAATCTCTAAGGTTAGATATATATATATATATATATATATATATATATATATATATATATTTAGGTGAATGATGAGAGAAATGGAACGACTAGTCCATATCTGAAGGCCTTAGCTCTCGGTCTTAACTTGAAGGCAACATCATGGAACATATACTTTGTTAATGGGTACAAGTTTAACACTCAAGAATGGAGTCATGGTAAAAAAGACTACTAATTGTGGGTTACATGTTAAAGGTGTTACAAGTGGAGGAGAAAACAATTTTTATGGTATCATCCAACGTATCCTTCAATTGGAATACCATGGTTTTAGCAACAAGATTTCCCTATTTTATTGTGATTGGTTTGATCCTACAAATAATTCTGGAACAAAAGTTAATATTTGGTACAACATTGTTGACATTAAGATGAATAAGCGATATCGTCAGTATGACCCGTTCATTCTTGCACAAGAAGCGAAACAAGTTTATTATGTACCATATCCAGAAATGTGTAGGAATATGCGTGGATGGTTTGCAGCAATCACCACAAAACCAAAGGGTTATGTTGAGATAGACAACATCGACGATGCAATTCCTTATCAATCAGATGAAATGTTACCAATTGAGCCTATTACAGAAGTTGAAGAAATACATGGTTTAGCTGATGGAAGGTTAATTGACGAGGTTGAGCCAATAACAATGACAATTGACCCAATGACTCAAGATTGAGAGAACATTTTATGTTTTAATTTTATATTTTTATGCACTTGTTCAAATGTGTGTTGTAACATAATTCCTAAGGTTATAAATAATTCAATTCAATTACTATTGTAACATATATTTAGATATGTACTTTCATGTTATAAAAAAACATGTTATATTCGATGTATTTGATTTAAAAAAACCATGTTGTATTTGATGTATTGTAAAATCATATGCACGTCTTTTGATTGATATAAATAACTATTCTGCACTAATTTGTAAAAGCATATGCATGTCTTTTGCACATCTCATGTATGAATATTTCTTGGTGAGTGCATAGATACATAACCTTTAACATTGCCATTTCTTGATGAACATTTCTTATTACTCAGTGTTGGTAGCTTTGAGATGACTGGACAAAACGGAAAGAGTAAAGCACCATCGAGCACATCTAAGTAAGATGACTAAATCTTTTCACCTATTTGATTTTTTTTGTATTTAAACTTATTTATTTTTGGATTTGAACTTATTTGTCTAATGGTTTCTTTGTAAAAGAGTTATTGACAGGTTATGTCGTCAAAGACAGATTCCACCTGAGACTCTTGCTATAAACAACTCTCGTAAGGTCCATAGCAAACCTGGTTCAATGTACCCACCACAACCTACTAAGAGAAACCCACCACCACCCACTAAGACAAACCCACCATTGACCACTCAGCCTCCACTGATTCAAACAAATCCCACACCATCAGATACTCAACCTCCACCACCCACTCCAGATTAGACACCTATTCAGCCTCCACTGACTTCTGAGGAGTTCACATTCATTCCTACTCCAGGATATACTCAGCCTCCGCCGCCGCCTCAGCCTCAGCCTCAGCCGCCTCCTTCCCATCACACCATAGACGAGGAAGTGCAGAGGGACCAAACACTGGCTAATGAAGGGCAACAACACGACGAAGGGCAAAAACCGAAGATCTGTATTGTGGAAACAACTAATGCGTAAGTGTTTATTGCTTGACTTTTAGTTAGATAGTAGTAATTATTGCTTGAATCATGACTTGTAGAAGATTAATTTAATTGTTTATAAAAATATGTGATTATTTTTATATAATTAGATATAAAAGAATTTTGTTAAACTGTTGGCATCATGCATATGCTAAAATTTTGGTTAAATTTTCTTAGTTACTAGGATTTCCATAAAGGTAAATGAAATTTTTATAATGTTTATGTTTGGATTTCCATAAAGATGATGTGAAAGAATGGGATAAGATGCATGGTAAAAATTATTTAGTGAGAAGTTTAAGGATCATGGATAAACATAATATTCTCATTTACTAAAAAGTCAATAATACTAGTGATGGGAGCACTGAATTTATGTTTGCTGAATTGTTAACATGTGCAGGTTACATCCAGGTGATCTTGTTGCCGCAATGATTCGAAAAGTTATTGAAAAGAATTACCGTGGAACCTTCGTTAATTATGGTGAGCTTAAACGTGACGGAAGAGAGGAGGTGAGAAAGGAATGGTTCAACGATTTTAAGGTAAGACATGAAAATGCACGAAATAATATATATATATATATATATATATATATATATATATATATATATATAACATATGAATCTTATATTATTCTATGAAACATCATATAATCATGTGAATATCATATGAACATGAAATTTATTTTTAAGTTGTGGTTGATGATTATGTATACTACTGAGTTTTATTTATTATTTGTTTATTTTGTCAGAGGCTTGTATCTTAGGATCGTTGTGATGATGCAAAGATGGAAGAATTGTTTCATCAGAAATGTGGAAAATGGTTGTCTGATATACAACAAAAGGCTAGAGAAAAGGGGCAGAAGTCGGGTTGGATGGGTGTAGATACATGGACGTATCTCCTAGACAAGTGGAAGACAGATGAATTCAGAGTTGTATCCCAACAAAATAAGATTAATCGATCATCTAACAAAGGTGGGGTAGTCCATACAACAGGTTGTAAAGCTCACCATGATGTTGCACTTGAATTGGTATATACTTTATAATTACAATGCGTTAATATATACTTTATAATTACAAAGCGTTAATATAATTATATTTGATATACATTTTTACCATATATATTTGATCTAATGATAGGCTAAAAAACTCGATCGACCCGCACATCCAGATGAGATTTTCATTGCCACCCATAAAAAGAAGAATGGGGAGTGGGTTGACGTTCGTGCAGCGACAACACATGTAAGTTAACATTTTAATATACTTTGTTTGAAATATTATACTTTGTTTGGGATTTGTGTTAAAAACTTCCACAAAATATTTTACTCACGTGTTTTTCTATTTATATGTTTATATCTTATGGATTTGTTTAAGAACTATTTTGTCTATATGTTTATATGTATTTGGCTATTGTTCTCAGTTTTCTTAAATACTTGTGTATAGGAAAAATTCTGCAGCAGCTTGCAACAAGTTGGTGATGAAGTCGAAGGATCAACAAGAATACAAATTTGGAAAGAAGTTGCAGGGGGTAAGACACGGGGGCGGTGTTATGGCACCGGACAATTGGCACGTAACATAAGATGTGGAGTAAACTTCTTGACTCAGGTGTCAATTACAAACCCACATAGAGAAGCAGATAACCAGGCCATTGAGGCTGCCAGAGCTGAAGCTGTTGCAGCATGTGAAGAGGCTGCACGGGCGAATGCGCGGACAGATGAATTGGCAAAGAAATTTGAAGAATTGTCAAAGAAATTTGATATGTTGCATTCTCTTCAGGCGGGTCCTTCTAGTGCTCCTGCGAGTGGTCATCCTGATTATAACGATTCGGTACGTTCTATTTTCTATTGTTTTTGATTTAGTTGAATTGAACTCATTTATAAATTATGTTTATGTAGTTGAGTTGAATTTTCATATCCTTTTGTACTTAATTTCACTAAAGTTTTTTGTTAGAATTTCGGCACTATTATAACAATCCTATTTGAGAACAACGGTTTGTACACAAGTTGGTTGGTTATTCTGCTTTGATGGGGCCTATTGGAGGGGTAGTTTTGGTTGATTATTATGTTGTGAAGAAAATGAAGTTGAGGATAAGTGATTTGTACACAACAAGAAGTGTTTTTGGGTTTGTTGTGGTTTATAATAATGGGTTTGTAGTGGTTTATAATAATGCTTGGTTTATTAATTTCTTTTAAGTGGGTTTTGGTATTGGATTTTGTTGAGTTTGAACATTGTAGATTGGCATGTGCGCATAGTATCATATGCTTGAGCGTATTTTTTTAAGTTAATTAATGTGTCTGACTCGTGACTATTTATTTTAGATGTTGCATGACGAGGAGGAGGATGAGGATGATGTGGAAGTTGATGTTGGTTATCATGATTAGTGTGTAGATTATTTAGGACCTGTTTTATGTGTTGATATTTTGATGATGTATTTTGGAACTGATTAGAATTTTGATGTTGGTTTTTTTTGGAACTGATTAGTATTTTGATGTTGGTGTATTTTAGAACTCATTAGAACTTATTAGAACTTATTATAACTTATTAGAATAACACGTTAGTGTATCTTAGAACTCATTAGAATGAAATGGTGTATTTTGGATCACCTGAATTGTTGATTGATGATTTTCTTTTTGCAATGCCATTGGTCTGTTAGAGTTAAAATAATAAACAGGTTTGAATTAATAATAAACAGGTATTGAGTGGAAATTGGATAAAGGGAAGGTGATGATTTCAAATAAAATCTGCACTATTAAATAATTTAGTGTCGGCCAAGAGGCCCACGCTACATTAATTTATAAATAATTCATGAATCCACTAGTGGCGGCTTCAGACCGACGGTAATAAAACATATTTGTCTGTCTAATAAATATAGTGGCGGCCACGTGGCCGACGCTGACATAAAATAATTGGGTGTCTAAAACATGTAGTGCGGCCTAATGGCCGACGCTAGATCATAATAATATGTTGACCAACCTGACAGTCAATCCAATTAAAAAGTGACAACTGGCATTCCGTAGCGTCGTCCCGTAGCCAACGCTAATTCATCATTTAGCTGCGCATTTTGGGTCAAGATTTAGTGGCGATCTAGTGTCACAATTAAGCCGACGCTACTCAAGTGTCACCCTATAGCCGACGCTAATACAATTAACTTCCAACTTTGGAAAGGCGGCCCCGACCCCCACGCTAAGCCGACGCTAACCCTGTATAGTGTCGGTTTTTGTGTGGTAGCGAGGGCTTTTTGGCCGACGCTAAAGCTGATGTTTCTTGTAGTGAAATACATGCTTGATACTCAACCATTTTCAAAAGTAAACATATCACAATGATCAGCACATCATGTAGATTGATATTGTAACTTAAAAGGCAAGTTTTGGAAAATTTGTTCTTGATGATACCTGAGATGAAGCTTTGTAGTTTTGAGCTTTCTGGCCTCCTCCCTTGTGCAAATAAACTCCAATGGTCACCCTGATGCTATTGAGGAGCTTATAACAAGTTTGTATGGCTTGGTTTATGAGTTTTAGTTCTGAATATGCAGAAATCGTGTTTTTTTTGGTAGATTTTAGGGAAAAATGAAGGGTGGTTTGTGTTCCTTATGTCATTTGGAGATGATTGGTGAAATTTGTTTTGAGGTTTGTGGCTTGTGTGATCAGATTCAAAGAGATGAATGTTTTTGGTATTTTTGTGGAACTCAGCTTGTGTGAAGTTTCAGGCTCCAAGCTTATGTGAAATGAGCTCCTTGATGTCCACATAAGTCATGCTGATTGGCCAGAGAGTGGTTGTGGCACAGGCTGATTGGTATGGCTTATTTTGCAAAAAGTCAAAAGTTGTGGTACCATAAGTATGGGCTGAGTCAGAGCTGGTTTTGAGGGGTGTCCTGCCTCAGCCAGCTTCAAGGAGAACCATGGGATGGTTTGGGATGATCTGCAGCCTTTGATTCAAGTGTTTGCAAGCTTTATGCATAATTGCCATTTTGAGATTTCTTGTGAATCAAGCCATGAAATCCATGCATTCTTGGGCCTATTCTGATGTTTTGAAGTTGATTTGACATGTTATGGTATATAGAAGTTGATTGGAGGTCATGAAATGGCTTAGAACTTGAATTTTCAAAATTCCCTCTTTGGTGCACACTTTAAAATTATAGGATTTTTGCCAACTTTGAAAGGCCATATCTTGAGTTCTAGGATGAATCAAGACATGTTCTTATACATTTTGAAAATGGGAAGACATAATCTACAACTTTCATGCCCAAGAATTTTTCATTTGAAGCATTTTTTGTCATGAAAGAATAGGTTGAATATCTTTCCCAAAATGGAAAGTTTCCATTACAAGTCATTTCCAAAAATAGAAAGTTTGCATTTGGCTCAAAATTCTTCAACTTTGTGAACTTCCAACAACTTCTAGGATCATATAAAGATCATAGAGACTCAAAATGATGATGATGACCCTTTGGTACCCTTGATGGAGGCCTCAGATGCCCTGATTTTGACTTTACTTGCTCAAGAAGTTACCCAATGATCAGATGACTTCCATAGTGAATTTCTTCATCAAATTTGGTACACATGATCATTATAACATATTAAGACCATCAGAAACAAGGATGACAAAAAAATTTGGGATTAAGGCCTCTGAAACCAAAACCCTAAGTTTAGGTCATCTGTGCAGGAAATCCTCAGTCTGCCTCTATGCCTTTGCCATGCTTTATGATTCTTTGACTTTTATGAACTTTGGGGAGCATATTATGATCATGGAACACACATGAACTCTCTTGGTAAGCTTCAAGACCTTTGGGATGGCTCAAATCACTTCTTGGATTGCCCAGATCACAAACCCTAGATGCAGATGAAATGAGCTATGTAGTGAGATATGATATGCTTATGCTAATGCTAATGCAAAAATGAAAGATTACAAGCCAAGGTGTGAGAAAAAGTGAGGGCAAATTTGGGGTGTTTACAGCTGCCCCTATTCAAGCATGAGTTAGCTGTGCAGGGTGTAAGCGTCTGGCTTAACAGAAAAACAATATAACTTGTGGTTGAATACCAAAGACAGTCTGAAATTTGCACTTGTTGGGGAGAAGAAGAAAAGGGATATAAATTGTAAAAGATAGCATAATATGTATAAAATGAAAGCAATGGAGGACGCCCATCAAGCAGAGGACAACTGCTGGGGGTTAAAAGCAGTAAGCAAAGCAATGACGGGGACGACCATCATGTTGGGAAATAAAGAAACCGCGACGGGGACGGCCATCGGGTAAGGAAATAAAATTATATGGGGATTGAGAAAATCATTGATGGGGATGGCCATCGGGCTAAAATGATGAAGGACGATCATCAGGAAAAGGAAAATGGACCACGACGGCGACGACCATCGGGTTAAAGAATAAATGAAATATTTGATGAGGGATGGTCATCAAAGGTGAAGGACGATCACCTAGCAGGGGACGACTTCTCTTTATCTCGACATAGGACGAATGTCGGATAGAAAATATCAACGATGGGGACGGCCATCAGATAAGCATGATGAAGGATGATCATCAAGAGGTGAAGGATGATCACCTAGTAAGGTACAACTGCACTTGGGGATTATCGCGACATAAGACGAATGTCGGATAATAAAGATCAACAATGGGGACGGCCATCAGATAAAATGACGAGGGATGGTCATCATAAGGTGAAAGACGATCACCTAGCAGGGGACGACTGCTAAAAATATCACGACATAGGACGAATGTCGGATAGAAGGTTCCAACAATGGGGGTTCCCCTGGGGAAAGGATGAGGGACGATCATCCAAAGGTGAAGGACGATCACCTGGCAGGGGATGGCTGTTGAAAGTATCACAACATAGGACGAATTCCGGATATAAAGTTGTTTTGTCTTTCTGTGGATGTAAACACAGACGAATGCTTACGCTTTAAATTAAAAGGTATAAGTGTTTGACGGTGTGTGTAGATTAAAGATGCGGACGAGCATCCTTAGGACTACGATATGGATGAGTATCGATAGAAACAAATGCTGACACGTATTTAAGGGTGATAATACGGACGAGTATCAATCGGTTGAGCAAAGAACACAGACGAGTGTTGAATCTGTTGAGGGGTGATATATACAAGATACAGACGAGTATCAAAGGTTTATGTATAAGTATGCACAAGCATGATCTGCTGGTGAAATATGTGTAAGACATAGACGAGTGTCAAAAATATTGGGAAAGGGACTCAGACGAGTGTTTTGACTTGTTGGGGAAGTATGACACGGAAGAGTGTCAAAGAGAACACGTATAAGTATGAATAAATATCTATATTGAGAATTCTGAAGGTTTTATGGCGACATTACCGGGGAAAGATGACACAGACGAGTGTCGAAAAGAGCACATATAAATATGAACAGGCATCTGGTTTGAGAGTGCAAAGGGGATGTCTTGTCTTTTATCTGCAGGGAATATGAGTTTTATATATTGCTGGTGAAGTGATTCTGATGTTTGCAGGTGATTGGCTCGAACCTGGCTTATGATTATGCAAATGTTTGATTTTTGCCGTAATGCTCTGTATTAGACGGAATGCTACGCTTAGTTTGGGAAAAAATGACGCGGATGCTATGATTATGCAAATGAGAAAACCGATCCGAGATCCGGATCCTGCAGGGAGAAAGATCTATGGTTTATCTATCCGGAGGGAGAACTCCGCCGGGGGTGAGGAAGTTTCAGCAACTCCGCTGGGGAAGTATTTCAGGTATTACTCTACTGGGGAGAGAAAGGCAACTCTACGGGGATGCAATTCCACCGACTCTGCTGAGGATGAGAGAATCCTGGAAACTCTGATGGGGAATAGAAAATTCCTGATCACTTTATTGGGGAAAAGCCGTCAGGCATTGCTCGGGAGATCCTGCTTGGGGAGGAGATAACTTCTGGGAAGTAATCTGTTGCCACTCATTCGTCCATTATATCCTCTGGGGGGATAAAACTTCGTGAGGAAATACTTCTTGTCAAGGAGTCCTGCTGATGATGTGATTACTAGCTTGGTTGGGGATATAATGCCTAATATGCCCCATGCTGTGAAATGGTCAGCCTTTAGTACCTGCAACCTGTTAAACAAAGGAAACACATAAGTGTCCCGAGGTATCCTCAACTCGATTCCATCATAGGAGTTAGATTTACCTGAGAGTAACATATTTCCTGCTAGGTGAAGAAGACATTTTGCAAAATGTCCAAAGTTCATAATACAACACTTGCATAAAACATTTTTTCAATTTTCCCCTTATTTTTGCCCGAGTCTTTTATTCTGTTTTTGACTCGCCGGGATGCCCTATTTTTGCCTGGACTTATATTCTGTTTTTATGTCCAGCGGGTCATTTTATGCGAAGTATTTTTTAACTGCATCTGAATTCACAGAAGACAGGAAATCCTCGACATCTATAGTAGTGAGCATCAGCGCTCCACCAGAGAAAACTTTCTTTACTATGAATGGGCCTTTGTAGTATGGCGTCCATTTGCCCCTGTGGTCTGTATGAGGAGGAAAAAGTCTTTTCAGAACAAGCTCTCCCATTTAGTATTCCCGAGGTCTGACTTTCTGATCGAAGGCTTTCTTCATTCGTTTCTGATACAACTGCCCATGACAAATTGCTGCTAATCTTTTCTCTTCAATCAGGCTCAGTTGATTGTATCAAGATCGGACCCATTCTGCTTCATCCAGTTTCACATCCATTATTACCCGTAAGGAGGGTAGTTCAACTTCAACAGGTAGGACAGCTTCCATACCATACACAAGCTAATAATGTGTTGCCCCGGTAGATGTTCTGATAGAGGTTCGGTACCCATGCAAGGAAAATGGTAGCATTTCGTGCCAGTCTTTGTAGGTGACTACTGTCGCTCCCGACAAATGAAACAGGGTCATATGAGGGTACAGACGCGAACGGTCGGCGAGGGGAACAGTGAGAACACACAGCCGTGAACTCACTGGAGAATGAAAAGAGTCGCCAGCTAGGCATTTTTATCCCGGAGGAAAGGCAATGCTGCATAGGCCTAGAAAGATACGGATAAGACGGTTTGCGAACCAGAGAGACTGAGAAAGGGGGTTGGTTACAACCTGGGAAGGTATTAGCACCCAGATTGTCCGCCGTACTCGACGGGATCCACGCTTAAAAGATTTGTGTTTTAAAGGGGTAGTGTCAGTGCAATCTGTGTGTAAAATGGCTGGAAAGCAATATGTACAGGTGTCAGTGTGAAGGAAGTGAAGTGTATAATGATGTGTCAGTGTAAAAGAGAAAGAGGTGAAATGCTCATGACAATGAGGCTTAAGAATGAAGCTGGAAAGAGGGGGAATGTACAGAGACTTTTGTTCGATAACCGTTAAGTTATGCCTACGTATCCTCTCGTGCAATGAGGAAGTCAGAACACCGTAGTTCGACCCAAAGAGACTGAAAGGAGAGTTGACTTGTGAACTGCTTGCTTGCCTATGCTCAAGTGTATGACCTGTCTGGCTCAGGTGCTTACTGTCTTGCATTAGACGGAAGAAGCGAGTTCTCGTTTGTGAGTGAAGATGATGAGAAAAGAATCCCGAAGGAGACGATTATTGTTTGTTTTTGGTGTTTTCAGTCTTTTATTTCTTTTTGGAGTTTGTCATAAGATAATGAGCTTAAACCTAAATCAATGGATTTGGTAAACTCATCACATCATCCCTCTGATTAGGGGTAATGAGAATTACCTTAAGTGTGAAGTCAGATTCTCACACTTAATCACCTTTGATGTAGGGTTAAGATCATTAACCTACTTGTGATTAATTAGATGTTTTTGTGATTTTTGTTTAGTGTTAAGTAATGAGGTTAAGCCATAATCAGGGATTTAACAGGCTCATTACACTATCCTAAAAGAAGGATAATAGATGAGAATGTTTAAGCTGAGGAAAACTCCTCAACTTAATCCATGATTAGGGATTAAACCCATGACAAAACAAGCCTTTGATTAAGTGGATTTTATTTAATGGTATGATGATGAAGTGTTTTTTATGATTTGTAAGACAACTTGAGGGGGACTTGTCCATTAACTTTAGGGTTAGTCCTTCTTAACCAATTAAGGAAGAATTAGAACCCTAATGCAAGGCCCAAGTTACAAGTGTAATGTCTTGATGATTATTAGATGGATTAATTAAGAGAGTTCAACACCTTAAGGGTCCAAGACTTAGGATTAAAGTTATACACTCCATCCTAAAAGAAGGATGCAGGCATGATCTTAATCACAAAGTCTTAAAGCCTTAAGGGTTTAGTCCCCGATTATGAGGTGAGGAGAGAAGACTCAAAGAGAGACACAAAGGTAAAAACTATGGGGAGACTAATCAAAACCCTAATTCATTATCATGCTTGGTTGGTCCTAATGTTTGTGAGGTTTTCAAGAACAATCTTCAGATGAACCACCAGGAAGCAGATGAACAAGATCAAGAGAAGCAAAGTGACTTGCTTCATTCAAGAAGTCAAGTCACTTGAAGAAAGAAAGTGGGAGAAGGAAGAATGAGCAAGCTCAAACTCAAACACAAGTAAGAATGCAGCAAGGTATGCAAAAGAAGATGAGAAGAAAAGTTATGAGAAGTGAAGGCAAATTCACTTCTCAAGTTTACTTACCACCTGAAATGTTAGAAACAAAATGCAATGCAATGCTAAATGAAATGTAAAGACATGATACAAAGCAAAACCAGGAGCATACACATGATGATTATGATATTATGAAGTGCTGCAAACATGAGGCAGGACATGGAGATGCTCATACAAAGTCATGGATGCAGATGATGCAAGTTTAGAAGCATGAACAAGCATGAAATGTTATGAAACATGCAAGACAAATGGCATGGCAAATATGTAATGCAATGATCAATGATGCTTCATACATGTCTTAAGATGTCAAATGAATCATAAGAATGCACAAAATGCAATGGCAAGTCAAATTATGCAAGGAAATGCAAGAATGATGCAAAGGGAAAGCCCAAATTAGGGTTCATGGATCAAACATCACACACAAACCAAAAACAGAAGCAAACCCTAATATGAAAAATGGAAAATGGTACTCAAAGAAACCCTAGACCTATAACCAACCACTGCCCAAAGGGGAGCTCTCAACTCTCAACCAAACTCAAGTTATGAATTTTACAAGTTATTAGGGTTTTTTGGGGTTTGTAACAAAAGAAATGCCAATCAATTAGAAAATGCAAGATCAAATCATGGCCATTTTATCTTTGAAAGTTCATGTCAAATGGAAAACAATGCAAAAAGAATCAATGTCTCAACCTTTACCAATTGGCAGAAATGAATTTTTAAACTTATGATCAAAATAATGCACAAAATAGGATTTAATTCAATGAAAAATTCTCAAAATACATCAAGATCAAAAAAGAAATTTGGTTTGAAGGTTGGACAATGTTTCTAAATGTCTTAAAACATTTCATGAATTTTTTTGTAATTTTTAAATACCTAAAAGTATTTTTTATTAATTAATTCTCATTAATCAATTAAAAATTATCTTTTAAATATTTAAAAATACTTTTTTAATGATAAAAAATAAAATAAAAATATTTTTGTGTCATAAAAATTAATAAAACCTTAAAGAAAAAGTTTCATAATTTTTATGATTTTTTAGCTATTTTAAATAAATTGTGCAAATTAATTGAAATCAAATGAATTAAAAATCAAATAAAAGTGAAAGTATGCAGGATGGACGCATGAGATTGATTCTGGGGAAAAGCTCATTGACCACGCGCCAAATCTGAGGGTCACAATTCAAATCAGCCTAAATGACCTAATTAAACTAATTAATTAAGATTAGGGTTTAATGATGAATCTGGTCCATCCATACGCGCGGGTAGTCAACAAAGTCAAAGGATCCTACGCTCCAGATTCAAACTGCACTAATGACTGGGATTATGCCCTAACTACATTCAGGTGGCCGGAGAAGACCTCCGGTCGTCTTCTCCGGCCAGAGGGTCACCTGAAAAATCTCAAAACCTCCCAAAACGTAAAATAAATGAAAACTAAGCCCTGGGAAATGATCCCCAACACCTCACGAATTAAAACCCTCTCTCAAAACAAATTTATCTAACCTAAACAAGCTGAATCGAAGCAACTAAGCTCTAGGGTTCGTAAGCTTCAAACTGAAATTAAATCCTTAAAACGCAACCATTTTCAAAACCAATGGTACCAGAATGATCAGCAAGACAAGTAGAGCAAGTTTGTAACAATCAAATTGATTTCTGGAAAAATTAATTTGAAGCTACCTGAGATTTGCAACCTTTGACTTTGGAACTTTCAGGCCTCTTCTCCTTGCTCAATCTGCTCCTCTTGGTCCCCCAAAGTTGCTTGAATGCTCAAAATGAATTTATATTTGCTGGATGATGAGTTTCGAAGAGAACTGCTCCAAGCCCAGTCAACAATGGCAGTTGAGATTCTGGCCCTTTCCAGTCATGGTGATGGGTTGTTTGAGGTCTATGCAATGTGTAGAGAAGGCTTGTGGTGGTGGTTTGTGTGTTTGTGACTTGAGGAATGAGATTCGAATGAATCTGCAGAATGAGGGTTGGTGATGGCAGTGAGTGTTTCTGGCTGTTTCAGGCTTTGTCTCTTGATGCTTTGTGTTCTATAGATCAAGGTGAGATGAATGGAATCAAGGGTTTGGGTGTTTGCAGGCTATGTAATGGAATTCGAAGGAAGTTGCAAGTTGGGGTGTTTTGGTGTAAGTTGTGAATGGTATGTTTTCAGCCTTTGTTCTCATGTGATATGGTTTGCAAATTGAATGAATAAACAATTCTGATTGGTCTCTTGATGTGACTTGTGCAGCTGTGATAGGTGAGTTTGCTTTTGCATAAAGTCCACTTTTGTGTAAGATAGGGCATGGCATGATACTAGGCAAGGACAAGTTGGGTTCTGGTGCAGCATGGTGAGTGTGAGAGGTTGGCTTGACCCAAGGCTCAATGCAGCAAGTTGGCATAAGGTTATGAGTGGTTTTGCAACTAGGTTGGCTTATGGTTCACATGTGACTTTTTGCATAAACAAGCATGAAATCATGGGCATTCCTAGTTCATTTCTGATTTTTATGACTTAGAGGAAGTTGGCATGCTGGTTTGACATGAATTAGAGGCTGCATTTTGACTTGATTCAAGACTTTGCAAAATTTTCACTTAGTGCATGACATGAAAAACAATGATTTTTGCTAACTTTAACACACCATAACTTTTGATTCAAGAAGAATTAGATCATGTTCTTGTACTTTTTGAAAAGGGAAAGATGAGATCTACAACTTTCATGACCAAAGTTTTTCCATTTGAAGCCTCTTTGGATCATAAATCAAAGCTTGAAAATTGACCTAAAAGGATGCCTTCTTGAAAAGTCAACAAAACCCAAAAAGTCAACTCTTGCAAAAACCCTAAATTCTTGAATTTTGTGAACTTCAAACCTCTTCCATGATCAAATAAAGATCATACACACTCAAAATGATGAAGATCACCCATTGGTTGGGTCATTGGGGGCCTCAGATGCCCTGATTTTACACTGACTTGTCTGAAAAGTCAACTCTTGATCAGATGACTTCCCCATGGAATTTCTTCATGAAAATTGATATGCATACTCCCTATACCATATAGAGACCAATGGAAACAAGAATGACCAAAAAATTTGGGGTTATGGCCTCTGAAACCAAAACCCTAATTTTCAGTCAACTGTGCAGTTCATCCTGGCTCTGCATCCACTCAAACCCTAGTTCTTGTGATTCCTCTGCATTTTTGACTTTGAGGAGATGTATTATGATGATTGGGCACACATGGATCCCTTTGAATTGAATGGTGGCCTTTGGAATGGCTCAAAATGCCTTGAGGTTGCTTAGATCACAAACCCTAGGTGCAGATGCCTTAGAAACTATCCAGTGAATCAAAAATGTACTATGAGATGATATGATGGTGTATATGCATATGAGCTGATCACAAGCCATGTGTGAATGGGTGAGGGCAAATTTGGGGTGTTTACAGCTGCCCCTATTCAAACATGAGTTAGCTGTGCAGGATGTAAGCAGCGGCTTAACAGGCAAACAAGATAACTTGTGGTTGAATACCAAAGACAGTCCAAAATTTGCACCCACAGAATGAAGAAGAAAAGGGGTATAGATGGTAAAAGCAAATAAAGTATATTGTAAAGTATGGGCGACGGAGGACGACCGTCGAGCAGAGGACGACTGCTGGGTAAATAGCAATGCCGGGGACGGCCGACACGCTGGGGAAGGTGCGGAAAATAAAGCAAAGACGGGGACGGCCGACATGCTGGGGATAAAAGGGTAAAGCTAAGACGGGGACGGCCGACTAGCTGGGAAGAATAGAATATCATGATGGGGACGGCCATCAAGATAGAGCTGCAAAATTCTGAGGATTAATGAAACATGACGGGGACGGCCATCAAGTTCATAAAGGTAAAGTAACCAACGATGGGGACGGCCATCGGGTTAAAAAAGAAAAGGGACCACGACGGGGACGGCCATCGGGTTAAAGAATAAATGAAATAAACAGATGATGGGGTACGGCCATCAAAGGTGAAGGACGATCACCTAGCAGGGGACGGCTGCTCTGTTGGGTATAAAAGAAATCTGATGGGGAACGGCCATCAAAGGTGGAGGACGACCACCTGGCAGGGTACGGCTGCCAAAATATCAACGATGGGGACGGCCATCGGATAGAAAAGGTCAACGATGGGGACGGCCATCGGACGAGCAAGATGGAGGACGACCATCAAGAAGTGGAGGACGACCACTCAGCAGGGGACGGCTGCTCTCAGGGTTTGTCATAACACAGGACGAGTGTTAGACAACTAAAATCAACAATGGGGACGGCCATTGGATAAAGTGATGAAGGACGATCATCAAAAGGTGGAGGACGACCACCTAGCAGGGGACGGCTGCTAAAATCAACGATGGGGACGGCCATCGGATGAGCACGATGGAGGACGACCATCAAGAAGTGGAGGACGACCACTTAGCAGGGGACGGCTGCTCTCAAAGTTTATCATAACACAGGACGAGTGTTAGATAAAAAGGAAATTTGACTGCGATCTACTGGGGAGATAGTAAACACGGACGAGCGTTTACATCCAAGACACAAAAGGTATAAGTGTTTGGTATTGTGTATAGATTAAAGATGCGGACGAGCATCCTTAAGACTATGATACGGACGAGTATCACGTAGAAACAAACTGACACGTGCTCAGAGCTGATGATACGGACGAGTATCAACTGGTTAACAAAGAACACGGATGAGTGTTGCATCTGAAAGGACTCCTCTGAGGAATAATAGGCACGGACGAGTATCTATAATCAAGAAGACATAAGTGTTTGACACGGTGTATGGATTAAAGATGCGGACGAGCATCCTTAAGACTATGATACGGACGAGTATCATGTAGAAACAAACATTAGACGCAATGTTCTGAGATGATGGTACGGACGGGTACCAACTGGTTAACAAAGAACAAGGACTACTGTCGAATCTGCAGGGATATACATGGTGTATATAAGATACGGACGAGTATCCGAGTAGGTGTACCAATATATAATGTATAGGTGAGTGTTTATCTGCTGGGGATATGACACGGACGGGTGTCAGGAAAGTGTATATACAAGTATAGGCGACCACGCTGGGGATATGACACGGACGGGTGTCAAGAAAGTGTATAGGTATATGTAAGTGCAAAGAGGGTGTCTTTGGCTTTCTGCTGGTGACACGACACGGACGAGTGTCAGGATGTATCTGCAATACTGGTGATCTTGGTTTGTAAAGTGTATTCAGGCAACCTGCTGGGAAATGATGATACGGACGGATATCAAAAAGGAGATATGCACTGGTGTTTGTGATATGGGGCAACTGCTTTTGCTGGGACTCTGATGGGGATGTATTCTGTATGCCGACAGATTGTCAATATTTACAAGTGTTCGACTCACAACATGACTTATGATTATGCTATGCATTTGATTTTTGCCGTAATGCTCCGCATTAGACGGAATGCTACGCTTTAAGGGTGAATATGATGCGAATGCTATGATTATGCAAAGAGGCACCGATCCGGGATCCGGATCCCGTTGCCGCGGAGATCTCTGGTCGATCTGCTGAGGAAGACATCCCAGCTGGGGATGGGATCATTGGTAGATCTGTAGTTGTATCTGCTTGGGGATATACGTCATCGATTGACATATTTTCATAATACGGGACCCAGCTGGGGTTTGTAGAAGCCTTCCCTCTCTCTGTTGTGACTTCTTCGTGCGCTGCTCTTCTGAATAGAGGCTTGAAGCTCTGTGGGGAGATGATTCCTCGATTCTCGCATCCTGCTGAGGAATAATGGCAACCCGGCTGGGGAAGTGAGAGGCAACTCAGCTGGGGAGAGCAATGGGGAGCAACTCAGCTGGGGATAGAGTGTCTCCGATGCTGTACGTTGATTTGGCAACTTTGCTGGGGAAGTGGGCACCTCCCAGTGCCAGGTGAGTTGATAATGATTTTCCAGTTGCTTGAGACGTAACTTGCATGCCCCAGGTCGCGTTCTGGATACCTGCAATCCTGCAAAGATAAGGAAACGTACAAAAGGTCCCGAGGTATCCTTTACTGAGATTCCGTCATAGGAAATAAGTACTTTCGAGAGTAAGTATATTCCCTGCAAGCATGTGTTTTATTTTTAGAGAGAGGCATCTGTACTTATGCAATTGTGTTTTTAGAGACATCAGACAACTCTTTGCAAAACATAAATGTAAAAAACGAGACATGACTGAAAATCTGATTATATTAATTCATGTGCCCTGAATTGGCGAGATACAGTCAGAGAAACATATCTCCTGAAATGAGGAGATTATTACAAATTGAGAAATAAAGTGCTGGCGGTGTTGACGACGCTTTGAGGAGCTTCCTCTTCTGCTATGACTCGTATGACAATGACGTTCTTCTCGTCTTGCTTTCTGGAGAGAGTTGATTCTGATTGCAGCTTGATCCCTTGGAGCTTACCAAGTTGTAGGTGATACAGACGAATTCAGAATGCAGTTGTTCGCTTATTCCCTTATTTTGCACGGATCGCCCTTTCGGGTTTTCAATCCATCGGGATACCCATTTTTGCCTGAGCTGTCCAATGCGGCTTTTCAACTCAGCGGGTGTACATCTTTTCATTTATTTCCCTTATTTTTGCCCGAGTCTTTTATTCTGTTTTTGACTCGCCGGGATGCCCTATTTTTGCCTGGACTTACATTCTGTTTTTATGTCCAGCGGGTCATTTTATGCGAAGTATTTTTTAACTGCATCTGAATTCACAGGGGACGGGAAATCTTCACCATCCATGGTGCTGAGCATCAGCGCTCCACCAGAGAAAACTTTCCTTACAACGAATGGTCCTTCATAATTCGGAGTCCATTTGCCCCTGTGGTCTGTATGAGGAGGAAGGATTCTTTTCAGCACAAGATCTCCTACTTGGTACTCTCGGTGCCTGACTTTCTGATCGAAGGCTTTCTTCATTCTTTTCTGATACAACTGCCCATGACAGATTGCAGCCAATCTTTTCTCTTCAATCAGACTCAGTTGCTCGTATCGGGCCCTAACCCATTCTGCTTCACTCAGTTTAACATCCATCAGTACTCGGAGAGAGGGTAATTCAACTTCGACAGGTAGGACCGCTTCCATACCATACACAAGTTGATACGGTGTTGCCCCAGTGGATGTTCTGATTGACGTGCGGTACCCATGCAAGGCAAATGGTAGCATTTCATGCCAATCTTTGTAAGTGACTACCATCTTCTGCACAATCTTCTTGATATTCTTATTTGCCGCCTCGACAGCGCCGTTCATCTTTGGCCTGTAAGGAGAAGAATTGTGATGTTGGATCTTGAAGTCCCGGCACAACTCTGCCATCATTTTGTTGTTCAAGTTGGAACCATTATCAGTAATGATTCGCTCGGGCACTCCATACCGACAGATGATATCTCTCTTCAGAAATCTGGCTACCACTTGTCTCGTGACATTTGCATATGAGGCTGCTTCAACCCACTTTGTAAAATAATCGATGGCGACCAGGATGAATCTGTGGCCGTTCGAAGCAGTTGGCTCAATTTTGCCAATCATGTCAATGCCCCACATAGCAAAGGGCCATGGTGAAGACATTATGTTCAGGGGATTGGGAGGCACATGCACCTTGTCTGCATAAATCTGGCATTTATGGCATTTTCTGGCGTAAGCACAACAGTCTGCATCCATTGTGATCCAGTAATAGCCTGATCTTAACAACTTTTTAGCCATGGCATGCCCTCCTGCATGGGTGCCAAAGGATCCTTCGTGCACTTCATGCATCAACAAATCTGCTTCTGTCTTGTCAACACATCTGAGGAGTACCATATCAAAGTTCCTCTTGTATAAAGATCCATCAGTGTTCAGAAAGAAACTTCCAGCAAGTCTTCTTAAAGTCTTTTTATCATTGGAAGATGCCCCAGGTGGGTACGTCTGATCCTCCAAGAAGCACTTGATGTCATGGAACCAAGGCTTATCATCTTTAGCAATATCTGCTGCAAATACATATGCTGGTCTATCAAGTCTCGATACTGAAATCTGAGGTACAAAGTTAGCAGCTTGAACTTTGATCATGGATGAAATGGTAGCAAGAGCATCCGCAAACTGATTCTCGTCCCGAGGGATATACTCAAGCTTGACTGTTGTGAAGAAAGTCAATAACCTTCTTGTATAATCCCTGTAAGGTATCAGATGATCTTGGTGGGTGTACCATTTTCCGTTGGTCTGATTGACTACCAAAGCTGAATCTCCGAATACGGTCAATGTCTTGATCCTGAGGTCAATGGCTTCCTCAAGACCCATAATGCAAGCTTCGTATTCAGCTTCGTTGTTAGTGCAGTTGAAAGTGAGCTTTGCCGAGAAAGGCATGTGAACCCCTTTAGGTGTAATGAGTACTGCACCAACACCACGGCCATTCATGTTGACAGCCCCATCAAACGTCATAATCCATTCTTCTTCTGGGTCAGGCCCTTCAGTGTGAATAGGCTCTTCACGATCTTTTGCTTTAATGAACATGATGTCTTCATCGGGGAAGTCGAACCTCATAGGCTGGTAGTCATCAATGGGTTGCTCAGCAAGATATTCAGATAGTACACTGCCCTTGATGGCTTTCTGAGATGTGTACTGTATGTCGTATTCTGTGAGAATCATCTGCCATCTTGCAACCCGTCCGGTAAGAGCTGGCTTCTCGAAAATGTACTTAACTGGATCCATTTTTGAGATTAATAAGGTAGTGTGGGTCAACATATACTGTCTCAGTCGGCGAGCAGCCCACGCTAAAGCACAGCAAGTTTTCTCGAGCAGTGAATAACGCTGTTCACAGTCGGTAAACTTTTTGCTTAGGTAGTATATCGCATACTCTTTTCGACCAGACTCGTCATGCTGGCCCAGCACACACCCCATTGACTCTTCCAATACTGTCAAGTACATAATCAGAGGTCTTCCTTCAACTGGCGGCATAAGGATTGGAGGTTCTTGCAGATATTCTTTAATTTTGTCAAAAGCCCTTTGGCAATCTTCATTCCACCTGACCGCCTGTTCCTTTCTTAGCAGCTTGAATAAGGGTTCACAGGTTGCTGTGAGGTGAGATATGAACCTCGAAATGTAGTTCAATCTACCCAAGAACCCTCGAACTTCTTTCTCTGTTTTCGGTGCAGGCATCTCTTGGATGGCTTTGACTTTATCAGGGTCAACCTCAATCCCTTTCTCGCTTACAATAAATCCCAGCAGCTTACCGGATCGTACCCCGAATGTGCATTTGTTGGGGTTCAGCTTCAGTTGATACTTTCTCAGACGCTTGAACAACTTGAGCAGATTCACCAGATGGTCTTCCTCTGTAAGGGACTTGGCAATCATGTCATCCACATAACACTCGATTTCCTTATGGATCATATCGTGGAATAATGTTACCATAGCCCGTTGATATGTTGCACCGGCGTTCTTGAGCCCAAATGGCATTACCTTGTAGCAGAACGTGCCCCAAGGTGTAATGAATGTTGTCTTCTCCATGTCTTCAGGTGACATTTTGATCTGGTTATATCCTGAAAATCCGTCCATGAAGGAGAATACCGAGAACTGAGCCGTATTATCCACCAATACATCAATGTGAGGTAATGGGAAATCATCTTTCGGGCTGGCTCTGTTCAGATCCCGGTAATCAACACACATTCTTACCTTGCCATCCTTCTTAGGCACAGGTACTATGTTAGCGACCCACGGCGGATAGCTAGTCACAGCAAGGAATCCGGCATCCCATTGCTTTTGTACCTCCTCCTTGATTTTCATAGCCATATCCGGACGAGTACGGCGTAGTTTCTGTTTGACTGGAGGACACTCTTCTCTCAAAGGCAGCTTGTGCACAACAATATCGGTATCCAACCCTGGCATGTCCTGATACGACCAAGCAAACACGTCAACATACTCTTGCAGCAGATCTATCAGTTGCTTCTTCACTGAGTTTTGCAGGCAGACCCCGATCTTGACCTCTTTCACATTTTCCTCTGTACCAAGATTAATCACCTCAACCTCCTCCTGATGAGGAGTAATGACCCTTTCCTCTTGTCTTAACAACCTGGCTAGCTCTTCAGGAAGCTCGTATTCTTCTTCAACCCCTTCTTCAGCTTGATTGATCGGATTGTCAAAGTCATACGATGTCATAGCCGTGCTGTCGTCGGTGCGGTCAGGATGGCACTCTCTGCAAGGGTTTAATTGGTTCATTTTAGTGATCTGATTTTAGTCTTATTTAGAAAAGTGAAATGAAGTTGTCATTTTGAAAAACACTGCCATTTATTTTTTGTACAAAAAGAAAAATGGAAAAAACAGTGAACATAAAAGAAAAAGACTCGTTTGCAAAAGATTGTCTGATATTTCATTAATTTAATCTTGTTTGCACAAAAGTACAGATGGCCCTGATTACAAAATGAGTCTTGTCATCTTGGGCAAGATGCAAGACTTTGATGCATGCTTAAAAAAATACAGGAAATAATAATTACTCTGCTCGAGTAACACTTATAATTCCCTGGGAAGACCAGTTCGAGACACTGCTCCCCGGGATCTTCGGACGAATCCAATTTTCCAGGTTGCGCTCCTCTTCCAGCTCGTCTTCCAGACAGTTGATAGCATCGGGGGTAAGCATTCCCCCACTGACAAAACCAGGCTCTCCAGCAGCCTTCACTTGATGTTGAGTTGGTTTGTAACCCAACCCAAACTTGTCCTTCTTTTCCTCCACAGCTAAGACCTTGCCCCAGCCTAGGGCAGTTCCTTCCTCAACAACCTTCCGGGCTTGTTGGTATGACGACATGGAGATCCCCGAAACAGCAGATGCTTCATTCACATTCAAGGCCTCAAAACCTTGGCTCATGGTTTCAACGATCTCACCATCCATTTCAATATACTTGTAAGTAGCTAGATGGCTAACAAATATATCCTCTTCCCCGCAGATTGTGACAACTTGGCCTTCCCACTCATATTTTAACTTTTGGTGAAGGGTAGACGTTATTGCGCCAGCGGCGTGAATCCAGGGTCTACCCAACAAACAGCTGTAGGCGGGCTGAATGTCCATCACATAAAAGATAGTTTTAAATGTTTGCGGGCCAATTGTCACAGGCAGCTCAACCTCTCCCAGAACCGATCTCTTTGAGCCATCAAAGGCTCTAACCACCAGGTTGCTGGGTCTCAATGCCAGTCCATCATATTCAAGCTTCACCAGAGCCTTCTTTGGTAGGACATTCAGGGAAGATCCTGTGTCCACCAGCACATGTGAAAGGACAGCTCCTTTGCATTCCATGGTTATGTGCAAGGCTTTGTTGTGATTGCGGCCATCCACTGTCAAGTCAGAATTGGTAAATCCTAGCCCGTTGCTAGCAGTAACATTACCAACCACGGTTTCCAATTGGTTGACAGTAATCTCCTCGGGCACGTAAGCTGCGTGCAGTACTTTCAGTAGTGCATTCCGATGGGCTTCGGAGCACATGAGCAGTGAGAGGATGGAGATTTTGGATGGAGTCTGATGAAGCTGATCCACAACTTTATAATCACTCTTTTTGATGATCCGCATAAACTCATCAACTTCCTGATCGAATGGAGTCTTCAGGGCTTCTTTGGCAGCTGGATCTTCCTGCACCGTGCTCTTTCCTTTTGCCTTGGCAGCAGCTTCTGCTTCGGCAGTAGGTCTTCGAACTTGTGAAGCAAAGAGACGTCCGCTTCGGGTGAAGCCTCCGCCTCCACCCACATTATCAATTTGTGGTGCAGGTGTTGATGTTTCAAGAGTGATTCTCTTTCCCTCGCAATACAAGTCAGAGCCATAGTGCCAAGGGATGGCCCTATTGCTTTCATATGGTACAGGTCCAGGTACCGTGACGGTGACTGGACTGATTGCTGCTGCTGAGGGGACTGTTATTGTCTGCGGATCATAAAAGATTGTAACTGGTGCTCTAGTGGGAGCAGCACCTTCTGAATGATAAGCGGAATTGTTTTCTGGATCGTAGAATATGGTAACAGTGGAGACATCTTCGTGATCGTTTGCTGGAGTTGTAGGAGGTCCTGATGGAAGGACTGTCGTTGTTGTTGATGGAGAGTCGAAATGGAATGAAGCTGATGTTGTAGCAGGAGAAACTGTTGAAAACTGATCATTTGGTAGGACAAATGAAGTACTTGCTGATGGTGTTGATGAATTGTCGGGAACATTAGTTGTTGTAGTTGTAGGAGGGTCTGAAACCGTTGTCGATGAAGTTGCAGGGTTTGCCGGAAATGATGTAGTGATTTGTAGGAGGCCACTCTTAATAAGGCTGTCAATGCCATTCCTCAAGTCCTCACACCCATTCCATGAAATATTGCAGTAGGGACACCCCAGCTCACACCCCGGAAATATATTGTTTTCACGGAGTTGAGCTTTGATTTCCACCAATGGCGTCCTGATCTGATCCACACTAGTTATCAAATAAGACGGTTGGTCTTCTTCAATAGCATTAATACGAGGACCACCATGGTTTGGCATTGGGTTTTTATTGACATTGGGCGGAGGCGCAAAATTCAAAGCCTTGGAGTCTACTAAGTCTTGTACCTTCATATGCAGAGCTCTGCATTTTTCTGTACTGTGACCAGGTGCGTTTGAATGAAAAGCACACCTAGCGTTTGAGTCATAGTTTCTTGGTAGACTGGTGGGATCCGGAGGTGCCAACGTTCTTAGCTCAACCAGGTTGAGTTTCAGAAGTTGTGGCAGCAAGGCGGCGTACGGCATTGGGATCGGGTCGATCACTCGGTTAGCTTGGGAGGGCCTCTGTTGAAATGGCCTCTGTTGGAATGGCCTCTGTTGATTGTTGTTGTTGGAGTTGTTGTTGTTGAAGTTTCTTGGAGGATACTGATTCTGATGATGATACTGAGGTTGTGGTTGGAAGCTTTGTTGAGGAGGTTGATAGACTGGCAGAGGGTGTGCTGGAGCAGGGATAGTGACTGCTGCTATGGACCTTTGAACATATTGGGGCCTACCCCTGTTGGTATGAATGGCATTGGTCTCGCCAGCTCTTCTAGGGCCTGCAAAAGGCTTCCTTGTACTGCTGGACGAACTGGCGCCATTATCGGAAATTTTACCCATTTTTAACAGGCTTTCAATTCTCTCCCCAGCTATAACAACATCTGCGAAGCTAGTGGACGAGAAAGCAGCCAACCTGTCAATATACGTTCCCTGGAGAGTGTTCATAAACATGTCTGCCATTTCTCTCTCAGACATTGGTGGTTGAACAGCAGCAGCCAATTGCCTCCATCTCTGGGCATATTCTCGGAAACTTTCCCTTGACGACTGTGACATGCCCATCAGGAGAGTCCTATTGGGTGCCATGTCTAAGTTGTATTGATACTGTCGGATGAAGGCCTCTGCCAGGTCCTTCCAGCATCTCACAGTTGCCCTTGTCAAGTGGGAATACCATTCCCTTGATGCTCCAGTCAAGCTATCTTCGAAGTAAAACATCCAAAGTTTCTCATCCATCGTATAAGCTTTTAATCTTCCCAGGAATGACTGCAAATGAGTTCGGGGGCATGAAGTCCCATTATACTTTTCGAAACATGGAGGCTTGAACTTATGGGGGATCCTGACCCCGTCTACCAGCCCCATGTCCATGACGTCGAAGCCCAGAGAATTTTGAGACTCCAGTGATCTCAATTTTTCAGCTATCTCATCCAAACGCCTATCATAGGCCTCCTCTCCAGCACCCATGACTGTAAACTGATCCTCCTGAGGATCCTCTTGAAGCACTCTGGCTGCAGTAGCCGTTCCCTGAACGTTTGCGGGGATGTGGATCTCAGGATGTAGGTGTGGACCAAATATAGGGGGGTTAACATGTGGTTGCACTCTTTCGTTGTTACTGGTGCCAGCAGTTCCCACATGGGGGTCATCCTGAGTTCTCCCCTCTACCAGAACTCTGAGCCTCTCCTGGCTTTGAGCTAAATTATTCATCACTTCCATGAACTGAGTTATTTGGGTTCTCATCTCCACCCTTTCATTAGCCATCTGGGTCCTGGCCTCATTGAGGTCTTGCTGCAACTGGTCCATCTGGATGCCCGGAAGGTTGTTTCTTGTAGGGTACCTGTGTGGCCTGTTGAGAGGGAATAACCTGCGGCGAGCAATAATTCCTGAATGTCACAACAGAGGTTAGAAACAATAAAACAAAACCTACAAAACAAACAAAAGGGTTAGTATGCAATGCAGTATGCTTATTTGCTATCAAGGTATCCGGCTTGGTCTTCAGTTTTGACCCGTCCAGACCCTTGAAGATGATGCTGTTGAAGTTGCTTTTGAAGTGAACCCAGATGGAAACAAACACAAGTATATTACAAAGGTAAAATAATACAAATTGTTCATTTTTACAACACTAGCCCTCTAAGGGGTCAAAAATACATCACCAAAAGCAAAAGTACATGGAAAAGGAACAACAACAAGCAAATAATCAGACTCCAAGGCCAAACTCATCCTCGCGAACTTCCTTAAGAAGTGCTTTGGTCACAGGATCAGCCGGATGCTCCGTAAGATTCCTGATGAGAAGGTTTCTTGTTGCAACAGCTGTAGCCAATTTCTTGTTCTGGCTTTGGTCTTTCGATTTCTTCACTCCAGCTTTGATTTTTAACTCTGAAATTTCCTCCTGGGCTGTTGCCAGGGCTTTTTCCATCTGCTCCATCTTATCTTGAACTCTCTTGTCTTCTAGAGTACGGGCTTCAGTGATCCGGACCCACCTGGCCTGACTCTCTTTCAAGTACAAGTCTGTCCTCGCTCTTTGGAACTGGGCTTCTTTACAAGCATTTTTCAGAATCTGCTCACCAGCTTTAGACTTGTTGATATAGTCTCCAGACTTCTCAATCTTAGTCAAGTGTTCCACTCTCAGCTTCTCCAATCTTTCAATCTCCCTCACACCTTCACTCCTCTCCCTGAGGGTCTTCTGCAAGGCTTGGGATAACTTCTCATTTCTGTCCTTCAAGCTTTCAAACTCTTCCAGGCTGACTGTTGCTGGAGGTGGTGCTGAAGATGACTCAGGCATGTCTTTGATGGTGAAGGGCAATCCTGAGATTTGGGCCCTAGCATAGGACCACTCATGATATTGGGCTGATGCCACATTATTGCACTTCCCCAGAATGGTGATTCCCTTGGTTTGAACATGATCCCAGGCCCAGGCAGCCTGTCTAACAGTTGCCAGACTAACCTTGTTCTCACAGTAGAGGGTCTCAGCCAAGTCCTTTTCCCTAGGAGCATGAACCAGTGCATAACCCAATTGCCTCTTGAACAGCAGGGGGTTGTAATTGATACTTCCCTTGACTCCTACCAAAGGCACATTAGGAAAATGCCCACAGCTAGTGATTATGTCTCTGCCCTTGGCACTTTGATTGCACCACCTGATATCTGCTGTAGTTAGGACAGAAAGTCTCCTTGCCCAGTTGCTTTGCTGGTGAGGGTTCAGGAATGCATCTGTCCTGGGTAGATGCTTGAGAAGCCAAGCATGGAATAGTGGAGCACAACACCTCACTAGCTTACCCCTCTGTTTCTCATTCCTCTGATGTACTGAGTAATAGAGGTCACCCAACAAGGTTGGCACTGGGTTCTTCAAGATGAACAAATGGATTGCACTCTTGCTGATGAATCTGGGCTCATCTGCAAATAACACAATTCCATACACACTTAAAGCCAACAGAGCACAAACAGCTTTCCACTCCCCCAGGGAGGCCTTCAGACTAGCTTGAGAGATTAGGAAGTCCAGCTGTAATCCAGGGACACTAGATTTAGAGGTCATGTGTTGTTCAATCAAAGCAGGTTCTAGGTGCAAAGCTTTGGCTATCTCCCCACTGCTGGGAAAATCCATTTCAGGATTGAATGGGATCTCCCTCTTGATAGGCAAACCAGTCAAAGATGAGTATTCTTCCAAAAGAGGACCCAACTGGAAGTCTTGAAATGTAAAGCATCTCAATGGGGGGTCATAGAACTGAATGCAGGTATGAATCAGGCTCCTCTGAGACGGGTCCATGTCCATAACTAGGTCAAGTATGTCCCCATAATGTTCCCTGAACAAAGGGATGTAATCTGGTGTAATCAGGGTTTGGATCCTCCTGAGGTCTGACAAATCTGGTTGGAAGAAATGATAGGTGATGTTGTTCTTCTTTGGAGCCATGATGTTGAAGACTGAGCAGAATGCTGAAGCAGGGAGAGCCACTGATTGGCTGGTGCTGAAGCAGACAGATAAAACTGAAACAGATGCTGATGAAGATGGGTCAAAGCTGCAGATGGGGTCAAAACCAAAACCTGATGAACAATGGATACCCTGAAAAACAAATAAGCACATGTTAATATGATGCAATGAGTATGCATGCAAATGAAATGCAAGGGTCTGTGACAGAGTTGGATCTGAATAAATGCCTTGGTATAGATCCATGTGTGTCTAAGAATTCCAGATGGAGGTCTAAGAAATCCAGTAACCAAGGTAGGGGACTCAAATAAAGAGCCACATGTCCAGGGTTTTAGAATCACAAGAACTATCCAACATGAAGCATTCTTAACAAAGTCAAAGTAACAGGGTATTCTGAGGTCAAGGTACCTGCAAACCTGTAAACAGCCCAACCCCCTCACAGGTAGTGATCTAGAACAAGGATCCTCAGACTTGGATCTGTTATGAGAAGTGTAAGCACTTCTAACCCGGAGGTACAGTGTTTACAATTACCATAACAATTCCTCCTCTAATTCACCTCAATTTCTGAAGGTCAATACTAAAAGGTCATCCAGACTTAGCAGGCTTCCCAGATCACCCTAGCATTGCAGGAAATCTGCAACACAGAGTTCTCAAGAAGAAACCCATATCTGAACCGTGTTTCATATTCCCGCACCAGACTGAAAATTGACTGGGAAAGAATATGATTCACTCTAGCCTAGGTGTCACTCAGGTCCCAGGTATAGGACCTAAACTCTCAATGGAACCCCAACCCACCAAAACAATCCAGATCCAACACAGACAGCATGACAGTATGATATATATGAAAACTGTAAAGAAAGCAATAAATAAAGCTGTACAGAAAGCAGTAAATAAAGCAAATATACAAACACAAATAACACCTAACACCCCAGTAAACACAAATCAAACAAGCGCTAGGAGGAACCCACAAAAAGGAACCAGAAGCCCTGGTTGCAATATAAGATTCCCCAGCAGAGTCGCCAAGCTGTCGCTCCCGACAAATGAAACAGGGTCATATGAGGGTACAGACGCGAACGGTCGGCGAGGGGAACAGTGAGAACACACAGCCGTGAACTCACTGGAGAATGAAAAGAGTCGCCAGCTAGGCATTTTTATCCCGGAGGAAAGGCAATGCTGCATAGGCCTAGAAAGATACGGATAAGACGGTTTGCGAACCAGAGAGACTGAGAAAGGGGGTTGGTTACAACCTGGGAAGGTATTAGCACCCAGATTGTCCGCCGTACTCGACGGGATCCACGCTTAAAAGATTTGTGTTTTAAAGGGGTAGTGTCAGTGCAATCTGTGTGTAAAATGGCTGGAAAGCAATATGTACAGGTGTCAGTGTGAAGGAAGTGAAGTGTATAATGATGTGTCAGTGTAAAAGAGAAAGAGGTGAAATGCTCATGACAATGAGGCTTAAGAATGAAGCTGGAAAGAGGGGGAATGTACAGAGACTTTTGTTCGATAACCGTTAAGTTATGCCTACGTATCCTCTCGTGCAATGAGGAAGTCAGAACACCGTAGTTCGACCCAAAGAGACTGAAAGGAGAGTTGACTTGTGAACTGCTTGCTTGCCTATGCTCAAGTGTATGACCTGTCTGGCTCAGGTGCTTACTGTCTTGCATTAGACGGAAGAAGCGAGTTCTCGTTTGTGAGTGAAGATGATGAGAAAAGAATCCCGAAGGAGACGATTATTGTTTGTTTTTGGTGTTTTCAGTCTTTTATTTCTTTTTGGAGTTTGTCATAAGATAATGAGCTTAAACCTAAATCAATGGATTTGGTAAACTCATCACATCATCCCTCTGATTAGGGGTAATGAGAATTACCTTAAGTGTGAAGTCAGATTCTCACACTTAATCACCTTTGATGTAGGGTTAAGATCATTAACCTACTTGTGATTAATTAGATGTTTTTGTGATTTTTGTTTAGTGTTAAGTAATGAGGTTAAGCCATAATCAGGGATTTAACAGGCTCATTACACTATCCTAAAAGAAGGATAATAGATGAGAATGTTTAAGCTGAGGAAAACTCCTCAACTTAATCCATGATTAGGGATTAAACCCATGACAAAACAAGCCTTTGATTAAGTGGATTTTATTTAATGGTATGATGATGAAGTGTTTTTTATGATTTGTAAGACAACTTGAGGGGGACTTGTCCATTAACTTTAGGGTTAGTCCTTCTTAACCAATTAAGGAAGAATTAGAACCCTAATGCAAGGCCCAAGTTACAAGTGTAATGTCTTGATGATTATTAGATGGATTAATTAAGAGAGTTCAACACCTTAAGGGTCCAAGACTTAGGATTAAAGTTATACACTCCATCCTAAAAGAAGGATGCAGGCATGATCTTAATCACAAAGTCTTAAAGCCTTAAGGGTTTAGTCCCCGATTATGAGGTGAGGAGAGAAGACTCAAAGAGAGACACAAAGGTAAAAACTATGGGGAGACTAATCAAAACCCTAATTCATTATCATGCTTGGTTGGTCCTAATGTTTGTGAGGTTTTCAAGAACAATCTTCAGATGAACCACCAGGAAGCAGATGAACAAGATCAAGAGAAGCAAAGTGACTTGCTTCATTCAAGAAGTCAAGTCACTTGAAGAAAGAAAGTGGGAGAAGGAAGAATGAGCAAGCTCAAACTCAAACACAAGTAAGAATGCAGCAAGGTATGCAAAAGAAGATGAGAAGAAAAGTTATGAGAAGTGAAGGCAAATTCACTTCTCAAGTTTACTTACCACCTGAAATGTTAGAAACAAAATGCAATGCAATGCTAAATGAAATGTAAAGACATGATACAAAGCAAAACCAGGAGCATACACATGATGATTATGATATTATGAAGTGCTGCAAACATGAGGCAGGACATGGAGATGCTCATACAAAGTCATGGATGCAGATGATGCAAGTTTAGAAGCATGAACAAGCATGAAATGTTATGAAACATGCAAGACAAATGGCATGGCAAATATGTAATGCAATGATCAATGATGCTTCATACATGTCTTAAGATGTCAAATGAATCATAAGAATGCACAAAATGCAATGGCAAGTCAAATTATGCAAGGAAATGCAAGAATGATGCAAAGGGAAAGCCCAAATTAGGGTTCATGGATCAAACATCACACACAAACCAAAAACAGAAGCAAACCCTAATATGAAAAATGGAAAATGGTACTCAAAGAAACCCTAGACCTATAACCAACCACTGCCCAAAGGGGAGCTCTCAACTCTCAACCAAACTCAAGTTATGAATTTTACAAGTTATTAGGGTTTTTTGGGGTTTGTAACAAAAGAAATGCCAATCAATTAGAAAATGCAAGATCAAATCATGGCCATTTTATCTTTGAAAGTTCATGTCAAATGGAAAACAATGCAAAAAGAATCAATGTCTCAACCTTTACCAATTGGCAGAAATGAATTTTTAAACTTATGATCAAAATAATGCACAAAATAGGATTTAATTCAATGAAAAATTCTCAAAATACATCAAGATCAAAAAAGAAATTTGGTTTGAAGGTTGGACAATGTTTCTAAATGTCTTAAAACATTTCATGAATTTTTTTGTAATTTTTAAATACCTAAAAGTATTTTTTATTAATTAATTCTCATTAATCAATTAAAAATTATCTTTTAAATATTTAAAAATACTTTTTTAATGATAAAAAATAAAATAAAAATATTTTTGTGTCATAAAAATTAATAAAACCTTAAAGAAAAAGTTTCATAATTTTTATGATTTTTTAGCTATTTTAAATAAATTGTGCAAATTAATTGAAATCAAATGAATTAAAAATCAAATAAAAGTGAAAGTATGCAGGATGGACGCATGAGATTGATTCTGGGGAAAAGCTCATTGACCACGCGCCAAATCTGAGGGTCACAATTCAAATCAGCCTAAATGACCTAATTAAACTAATTAATTAAGATTAGGGTTTAATGATGAATCTGGTCCATCCATACGCGCGGGTAGTCAACAAAGTCAAAGGATCCTACGCTCCAGATTCAAACTGCACTAATGACTGGGATTATGCCCTAACTACATTCAGGTGGCCGGAGAAGACCTCCGGTCGTCTTCTCCGGCCAGAGGGTCACCTGAAAAATCTCAAAACCTCCCAAAACGTAAAATAAATGAAAACTAAGCCCTGGGAAATGATCCCCAACACCTCACGAATTAAAACCCTCTCTCAAAACAAATTTATCTAACCTAAACAAGCTGAATCGAAGCAACTAAGCTCTAGGGTTCGTAAGCTTCAAACTGAAATTAAATCCTTAAAACGCAACCATTTTCAAAACCAATGGTACCAGAATGATCAGCAAGACAAGTAGAGCAAGTTTGTAACAATCAAATTGATTTCTGGAAAAATTAATTTGAAGCTACCTGAGATTTGCAACCTTTGACTTTGGAACTTTCAGGCCTCTTCTCCTTGCTCAATCTGCTCCTCTTGGTCCCCCAAAGTTGCTTGAATGCTCAAAATGAATTTATATTTGCTGGATGATGAGTTTCGAAGAGAACTGCTCCAAGCCCAGTCAACAATGGCAGTTGAGATTCTGGCCCTTTCCAGTCATGGTGATGGGTTGTTTGAGGTCTATGCAATGTGTAGAGAAGGCTTGTGGTGGTGGTTTGTGTGTTTGTGACTTGAGGAATGAGATTCGAATGAATCTGCAGAATGAGGGTTGGTGATGGCAGTGAGTGTTTCTGGCTGTTTCAGGCTTTGTCTCTTGATGCTTTGTGTTCTATAGATCAAGGTGAGATGAATGGAATCAAGGGTTTGGGTGTTTGCAGGCTATGTAATGGAATTCGAAGGAAGTTGCAAGTTGGGGTGTTTTGGTGTAAGTTGTGAATGGTATGTTTTCAGCCTTTGTTCTCATGTGATATGGTTTGCAAATTGAATGAATAAACAATTCTGATTGGTCTCTTGATGTGACTTGTGCAGCTGTGATAGGTGAGTTTGCTTTTGCATAAAGTCCACTTTTGTGTAAGATAGGGCATGGCATGATACTAGGCAAGGACAAGTTGGGTTCTGGTGCAGCATGGTGAGTGTGAGAGGTTGGCTTGACCCAAGGCTCAATGCAGCAAGTTGGCATAAGGTTATGAGTGGTTTTGCAACTAGGTTGGCTTATGGTTCACATGTGACTTTTTGCATAAACAAGCATGAAATCATGGGCATTCCTAGTTCATTTCTGATTTTTATGACTTAGAGGAAGTTGGCATGCTGGTTTGACATGAATTAGAGGCTGCATTTTGACTTGATTCAAGACTTTGCAAAATTTTCACTTAGTGCATGACATGAAAAACAATGATTTTTGCTAACTTTAACACACCATAACTTTTGATTCAAGAAGAATTAGATCATGTTCTTGTACTTTTTGAAAAGGGAAAGATGAGATCTACAACTTTCATGACCAAAGTTTTTCCATTTGAAGCCTCTTTGGATCATAAATCAAAGCTTGAAAATTGACCTAAAAGGATGCCTTCTTGAAAAGTCAACAAAACCCAAAAAGTCAACTCTTGCAAAAACCCTAAATTCTTGAATTTTGTGAACTTCAAACCTCTTCCATGATCAAATAAAGATCATACACACTCAAAATGATGAAGATCACCCATTGGTTGGGTCATTGGGGGCCTCAGATGCCCTGATTTTACACTGACTTGTCTGAAAAGTCAACTCTTGATCAGATGACTTCCCCATGGAATTTCTTCATGAAAATTGATATGCATACTCCCTATACCATATAGAGACCAATGGAAACAAGAATGACCAAAAAATTTGGGGTTATGGCCTCTGAAACCAAAACCCTAATTTTCAGTCAACTGTGCAGTTCATCCTGGCTCTGCATCCACTCAAACCCTAGTTCTTGTGATTCCTCTGCATTTTTGACTTTGAGGAGATGTATTATGATGATTGGGCACACATGGATCCCTTTGAATTGAATGGTGGCCTTTGGAATGGCTCAAAATGCCTTGAGGTTGCTTAGATCACAAACCCTAGGTGCAGATGCCTTAGAAACTATCCAGTGAATCAAAAATGTACTATGAGATGATATGATGGTGTATATGCATATGAGCTGATCACAAGCCATGTGTGAATGGGTGAGGGCAAATTTGGGGTGTTTACAACTACCATTTTTTGCACAATCTTCTTAATGTTCTTGTTGGCTTTCTCAACAGCGCCGTTCATCTTTGGTCTGTAAGGAGAAGAGTTGTGATGTTGGATTTTGAAGTCCCGACAAAGCTCTGCCATCATCTTGTTATTCAAATTGGAACCATTATCAATAATGATTCTCTCGGGAACTCCATATCGATAGATGATATCCCTTTTCATAAATCGAGCCACCACTTGCCTGGTGACATTGGCATACGAAGCTGCTTCCACCCATTTGGTGAAGTAATCAATGGATACCAGGATGAATCTGTGACCATTTGAAGTAGTCTGTTTAATCTTTCCGATCATATCAATGCCCCACATGGAGAAGGCCAAGGTGAAGACATTACATTCAAAGGATTCGGAGGCACATGCACTTTATATGCGTAGATGTGGCATTTGTGACATTTTCTGGCATAGGTACAACAGTCTGCATCTATTGTGATCCAATAGTAACCCGATCTTAACAGCTTCTTTTCTATTGCATGTCCTCCGGCATGGGTACCGAAAGAACCTTCATGTACTTTGTGCATCAGTAGGTCTGCTTCCTTCTTGTCAACACATCTGTATTGAGGAAGAAACTACTGGCTAGCCTTCTTAATGTCTTCTTATCATTTGACGATGCCCCATGTGGGTATGTCTGAGTTTCCCATAAGAATTTGATGCCACGGTACCAAGGTTTGTTATCAGTGACATTATCCACAGAGAATACATATGCCAGTCTGTCCAGTCTGGATACCAAAATCCCAGGTACATAATCTGCAGCTTGTACTTTGATCATGGATGAAATGGTAGCCAAAGCGTCCGCAAACTGATTCTCATCTCGAGGGATGTATTCAATCTTAATTGTTATGAAGAAGGTCAAAAATATCCTTGTATAGTCACGGTAGGGAATCAGATGTTTCTGATGAGTGTACCACTTGCCGTTGGTCTGGTTGATTACCAAAGCTGAATCTCCGAATACATTCAAGGTTTTGATCCTGAGGTTAATGGATTCTTCAAGACCCATGATACAAGCTTCGTATTCTGCTTCGTTGTTAGTGCAAGCAAAGGTGAGTTTTGCTGAGAAAGGCATATGGACTCCCTTGGGTGTGATAAGCATTGCACCAACCCCACAACCGTTGCAATTAACTGCCCCATCGAACATCATAGTCCATGCTTCTTCTGGGTCAGGCCCTTCAGTATGAATAGGATCTTCAAAATCTTTTTCTTTTAAGAACATGATGTCTTCATCAGGGAAGTCAAATCTCATAGGTTGGTAATCATAAATGGGTTGCTCAGCCAGATAGTCAGACAATACATTGCCCTTGATGGCTTTCTGAGAGGTGTACTGAATGTCATACTCTATTAGAATCATTTGCCATCTTGAAACCATTTCGGTAAGTGTTGACTTCTCAAATATGTACTTGACTGGATCCATCTTTGAGATCAATAAGGTAGTGTGAGTCAACATATACTGTCTTAGTCGGCGAGCAGCCCGCGCTAAAGCACAACAAGTTTTCTTGAGCAGTGAATAACGTTGTTCACAGTCGGTAAACTTTTTGCTTAGGTAGTATATTGCATACTCTTTTCTACCAGACTCGTCATGTTGGCCAAACACACACCCCATTGACTCTTCTAATACTGTCAGATACATAATTAGAGGTCTTCCTTTGATTAGAGGCATGAGAATTGGAGGTTCTTGCAGATATTCTTTGATCTTGTCAAAAGCTCTTTGAAAATCATCGTTCCATCTGACTGTTTGTTCTTTTCTTAACAGCTTGAACAAGGGTTCGCAGGTTGCAGTGAGATAAGATAGGAACCTTGAGATGTAGTTTAACCTACCTAAGAACCCTTGAACTTCTTTCTCAGTCTTAGGTGCAGGCATTTCCTGAATAGCTTTCACTTTGTTGGGATCAACCTCAATTCCTTTTTCACTTACAATAAAACCTAGCAGCTTACCAGAACATACCCCGAATGTGCACTTGTTGGGGTTCAACTTCAACTGATACTTCCTCAGACGCTTAAAAAATTTAAGTAGATTCACCAGATGATCTTCTTCTGTAAGGGACTTGGCAATCATATCATCCACATAGCACTCTATTTCTTTGTGGATCATATCATAGAATAATGTTACCATAGCCCGTTGATATGTTGCACCAGCGTTCTTTAGACCAAACAACATTACCTTGTAACAAAACGTGCCCCAAGGTGTGATGAAAGTTTTCTTTTCCATGTCTTCAGGTGACATCTTAATCTGATTGTATCCAGAAAATCCATCCATAAAGGAAAATACCGAGAACTGAGCCGTGTTATCCACCAATACATCAATGTGAGGTAATGGGAAATCATCCTTCGGGCTTGCTCTGTTCAGATCCCGGTAATCGACACACATATGCACCTTGCCATCCTTCTTAGGCATTGGTACAATGTTAGCAACCCACGGCGGGTAACTAATTACATCAAGAAAACCGACATTCCACTACTTTTGTACTTCCTCTTTGATTTTCATGGCCATGTCAGGGCGAGTACGGCGCAACTTCTGTTTAATTGGAGGACAATCCTCTTTCAATGGCAGTCTGTGCATGACAATATCCGTATCCAGGCCTAACATATCTTGATAGGACCAAGCAAAGACGTCGACATATTCTCGAAGCATACTGATGGAGCTTGCAGACTAGCCCCGATCTTCACCTCTTTCACATCTTCCTCGGTACCAAGATTGACAGTTTCAACCTCCTCCTGATGAGGAGCAATCACTTTTTCTTTTGTCTCAACAACCTGGCCAACTCTTCAGGTAAATCATAATATTCATCAACCCCTTCATCTGCTTGATTAATCGGATTGTCGAAGTCATACGAAGTCATATCAGTGTCGTTGTCGGTGCAATCTGGAGGATTATCTCTGCAAGGGTTGAGATTTGTTCATTTTAGTGATTGATTTTATTTTATTTAGAAAATGTGTGAATGGAGTTATTATTGAAAAACATTGCCATTTATTGCTTTGTGCGAAAATAACAAAAATGAAAGACAGTAAGCGAAAAAAGAAGATCGTTTGCAAAAGATGTCTATTTGTTCATTAATCATTCATTTGCACAAAATACAAATATGGCCCTATTACAAAATGAGTCCTGACACCTTGGGCAAGACACAGGACTTGATGCATGCTTAAACAAGAAATAATAATTACTCTACAGAAGTATTCCTTATAATTTCCTGGGAAGACCAGTTAAGGACTTGTTGGTCTGAGACCCTTGGACGAATCCAACTTTCCAGGTTGAAGTCACTTTCAGCCTCATCTTCCACATTGTTGATTGCATCCGGGGTTAGCATTCCCCCACTGATAAATTTGGGAGCTTCAGCAGCCTCCTCTTGGACTTGTCGGGATGGTTTGTAACCCAACCCAAACTTGTCTTCCTTGACCTGAACTTGCAGCAGCTTGCCCCAGCCCTGGGCATTCCCATCTTCAACAACCTTCCGAGCTTGCTTATAAGAGGATATTGAAGTACCAAACACTTCAGTTGTTGCTTCATTGACATTGAGTGCCTCAAACCCTTGGCTTATTGTCTCATGGATTTCTCCGTCCATCTCAATATACTTGTAAGTAGCTAGATGACTGACAAAGATATCCTCTTCCCCACAGATTATGATAACTTGGCCCTCCCATTCGTATTTAAACTTCTGGTGAAGGGTCGAAGTCACAGTGCCAACGGCATGAATCCATGGCCGACCCAACAAACAGCTATAGGAAGGCTGAATGTCCATCACGTAGAAGATAGTTTTGAAGATCTGTGGGCCAATCACCACAGGCAACTCAATTTCCCCAAGAACCAATCTTTTAGAACCGTCAAAGGCTCTCACCACCAGGTTACTTGGAAGTAGTGCTGGACCATCATATTCCATTTTGACCAAGGCTTTCTTTGGAAGAACATTGAGTGAGGACCCAGTTTCAACCAAGACATGAGAGAGAACGACACCTTTACACTCCAAGGTGATATGCAAAGCCTTCTTATTGTTACGGCCCTCTGTAGTTAGATCAGCATCAGTAAAACCTAGCCCATGGCTAGTGTTGACATTTGAAACCACTGTTTCTAGCTGATTAACTGTAATCTCTTATGGCACGTATGTTGCATGCAGGACTTTGAGAAGTGCATTCTTGTGAGCTTCGGAACACATTAGCAGTGATAGAATAGAGATTTTGAAGGGTGTCTAATGGAGTTGGTCCACAACCTTATAGTCACTCTTCTTGATTATTCTCATGAACTCGTCTACATCCTGGTCAAAGGATGTCTTATGAGTTTCCCTTGTAATTGGCTCTTCAAGCACCACACTCTTGCCCTTAGCCTTGGCAGCAACTTCTGCTTCAGCATTAGTTCTTGGGAATTGTGAGGCAAAGAGACGTCCGCTTCAAGTGAAGCCTCCGCCTCCCCCACATTATCAATATGTGGTGTAGAAGTGTCAAGAGTGACTATCTTTCCCTCGCAATACAAATCTGAGCCATAGTGCCAAGGCATGGCACTGCTGCTATCATATAGAACTGGTTCTGGTACCGTGATAGTAACCAGACTGGTTGATGCGGAAGAAGGAATTGAGACAATTTGAGGTTCATAATAAATTGTGACAGGAGGTCTGACCGGGGATGGTGCTGGTGATGAAGGTTGTTGATGTTGATGGAGATGTAGTTGTGAGTTGTTGAAAGAATCTGAAACGTGGATTGTTGTCGGATCATAGTAAATAGTAACTGTGGAAATGTCTTCATTGATGGTTGTTGTCGTTGTAGAAGGATGTGTTGAACTGATATTTGTTGAAGTTGAAGAAGGGATGATTGTTGATGTTGTAGAAGAATCTGTTGGAATGATTGTTGCTGAAGTTGTAGGAGGAATGGTTGTTGATGTTATAGGAGCTATGACTATTGAATTGATCTGTAAAGGGCCTTCTTTAATGATATTGTTGATATCGGTCTTCAATTCTGCATAACCATTGATAGAAGTCTTGCAAGCTTCGCAGTGGGCCTCACAACCTGGGAACACTTGGCATTTCAAAAGCTGGGCTTTAACCTCGGCAAGAGGTGTTTGAGTGCTTGCAACACTGTCAATTTGGTTCATTGGTTGATCCTCCTCAATGGCATTTATCCTAGGCCCACCATGGATAGGCATAGGATTCTTGGTAACACTTGGAGGGGGTGCAAAATTTAAAGCTTTGGAATAAACTAAGTCCTGAACTTTCATATGTAAGGCTCTGCACTTTTCTGTTGTATGGCCAGGTGCATTGGAGTGGAAAGGCACACCGGGCGTTGATATCATAGTTTCTTGGGAGATTCTGGGGATCTGGTGGGGCCAGAGTCCTCAATTCAATCAGATTAAGCTTTAATAATTGTGGAAGTAAGGCATCATAGGGCATCAGAATGGGATCGATAACCCTGTTGATTTGTAAAATCCTCTGTTGAAAAGGACGTTGTTGCTTATTGTTATTGTTGTAAGATCTCTTTTGAGGAAATTGTTGTTGCGGCGGAAAGTGTTGTGGTTGTGGAGGATACTGTTGCTGAGGTGCTGGAGCTGGAATGGTAATAGCAGCTACTGATCTTGGCATGTACTGAGACCTACCTCTACCCATGTGTACTGAGTTGGTCTCACCTGTCCTGCGAGGTCCTGAGAAAGGTTTTCTTGCATTGTTGGAACTAACACCGTTGTCTGAAATTTTGCCCATCTTCAAAAGACTCTCAATTCTCTCTCCAGCTATAACTACATCCGCAAAGCTGGTGGATGAGAAAGCAACAAGTCTGTCAATGTAAGTTCCTTGCAGTGTGTTAATAAACATGTCGGCCATTTCTCTCTCAAACATTGGAGGCTGGACAGCAGTAGCAAGCTGTCTCCATCTTTGCGCATACTCCCTGAAGCTTTTTCTTGAATATTGAGACTTACCCATTAGGAGGGTCCTGTTGGGAGCCATGTCCAAGTTATATTGATACTGGCATATGAAAGCTTCGGACAAATCCTTCCAATTTCTTACTATTAATCTGGACAAATGAGAATACCATTCACGGGATGCCCCCGTCAGACTGTCTTCGAAGTAGAACATCCACATATTTTCATCCATGGTGTAAGCCTTCAGTCTCCCCAGAAAGGACTGCAGGTGAGTACGTGGACAAGAGGTACCATTATATTTCGAAAAGCAAGGAGGCTTGAATTTGTGAGGAAAATTGACTCGCTCAACTAGACCCATGTCCATTATATCAAATCCCAAAGAGTTTTGGGACTCCATAGATCTCATCTTCTCCGCTATTTCGTCCAGACGACGATCATAGGCTTCATCTCCAGCACCAATTACTGTAAACTGTTCTTCTTGAGGGTCCTCTTGCAAGGCACGACCTTCAGTGTTTCCTTGGGTATTTTTGATAGCATTGACTTCAGGATTGAGGTGAGGCCCAAACTCTAGCGCATCTGTTCGTGGCGGCCCATGATCATTGTTGCTAGTACCTCCTGTGCCTGGATGATTCTCTTCTAGAGTTTGTCGCTCGACTAACTCTCTTAATCTTTCTTGGCTTTGGGCCAACCCACTCATTACTGCCATGAACTGGTTCATCTGAGCCTTCATCTCAGTTCTCTCATTAGCCATCTGAGTTCTCACGTCAGTCAAATCTTGTTAAACTTGGTCCATCTATAAGCTCGGAAGGTTGTTTCTGGTCGGATACCGGTGAACTCTGTTGATAGAGTAAACCCTCTACGAGCAATGTTTCCTGAAACAACAACAAAGTGAGAAAACAACAACAAAAACACCTACAAAACAAAGAAAGAGGTTAGTATGCAGTGCAGTATGCCTATTTGTCTTCCAAGGGTATCCGGTTTGACTCTTTGGTTTTGACCTTCCAGTCCACTGGGAATGAAGATGTCGAAGAGAAATGAAGTCCAAGAAGAAGATCCAGGTAATACATAAACCATATATTACAAATGCAAAAGATACATAGTTTATGATTACAACAAGTTCCCATGGTGGGTCAAAATACAACAAAGTGATCAAAAAGTACAAACAAAAATAAAGTAAGAGTACAAAGGAATCAAACATCCAGCACAAAGTCATCCTCCTTGACTTCCTTCAGGAGAGCATCAGTCACTGATCCAACTGGATGCTCTGTGATGGTCCTGATAAAAAGGTTTCTGGTGGAAATGGCACTTGTCAACTTCTGGTACTTGCCTTGGTCCTTTGATCTCTTCAACCCTGCCCAGAGTTTCAACTCAGAGATTTCCTTCTGTGCTGCTAACAAGGCTTCCCGACTCTTCTTCTCATTAGCTTCCAGCTACTCTATCCTAGCCTGTGTCCTCTGATCTTCCTACAGACGCGCTTCAGTGATTCTGATCCACCTAGCCTGACTCTCTTCCAAGTAGTGCTAAGATCTGGCCTTTTGAATCTTGGCTTCTTTGCAAGCGTTCTTCAATACCAACTCCCCTGCTCGGGCTTTTCTGATGTAATCGTCGGTCTTCTCAATCTTAGTCATATGCTCGATACGAAGCTTTTCTAACCTCTCATTGTCGAGACGACTATCATTCCTCTCCCAGAGGGTCTTCTTCAGGGCTTCAGAAAGCTGAGTATTCCTCTCTTTCACCTTCTCAAACTCCTCTAAACTGACTGTAGGTACATGTTCTACTGCTGATAGCCCTGGTACATCCTATAGGGTGAATGGCACGCGGGTGATCTATCCTCTGATGCGAGACCAATCAATGTACTGAGCTGAAGCTATGTTGTTGCACTTGCCAAGAATAGCAGTCCCTTTTGTCTGAATGTTATCTCAAGCCCAGGATGCTTGTCGGATGATGGCATGATTATTCTGAACATCACAATAAAGGGTCTCTTCTAAATCCTTCTCTCTTGGTGGATGTACCAAGGCATACCCTAGTTGCCTTTTTAAAAGCAAAGGATTGTAGTTGATGCAACCCTTCACTCCAAAAAGTGGTACATTGGGATACTGCCCACAACTTGTGATTATGTCCCTGCCCTTGGTGCTCTAAGTACACCACCTGATGTCTTCTGAAGTGTGAGCAATCATTCTCTTAGCCTAATTTCTTGACTGATGAGGATTCAGGAAAGCTTCTTTCTTTGGCAAGTGTCTCAATAACCAACAGTAGAAGAGAGGTGCACAACATCTGACCAGTCTTCCCCTCTACTTCTCATTTCTCTGATGCACTGAGTAGTATAAATCCCCTAGCAAGGTAGGAACTGGATTCTTCATCAGGAAGATATGAATAGCATTCTTGCTTACAAACTTAGGCTCGTCTTTAAACAAGATGATCCCATATATACTAAGATCCAAGAGAGCACAAACAGTTTCCCACTTCCCAACTGCAGCATGAATGGTGGCCTGAGTGATCAAGAAGTCCAAATGGAGGCATGGGATTCCAGCCTTGGTGGTCATATGTTGATCAATGATGGTGGCTTCCAAGTGTAAATCCTTAGCTATGTCCTCATTCCTAGGAGCAGTCATCTCAGGGTTGAAGGGGATTCCTCTCCTGATAGGGAAACCCGACAACATGGAAAACTCTTCCAACAAAGGACCCATCTGAAAGTCTGGGAAAGTGAAACATTTGAGAGGAGGGTCATAGAACTGAAGGCAAGTGTGAATCATGCTCCTCTGTGATGCTTCCAAATCCATGATCATGTCCATAATACCGCCATAATGTTCCCTGAATAAAGGGACATGATCAGGAGTGATAAGTGTCTGAATCTTCCTGATGCCTGCTATAGTGGGCTCAAAGAAATGGTATGTGATGTTGCTCTTCCGGGATGAGTCTATACTGAAAAATGGATGCTGATGAAGATAACTGAAGAGAAATAGTGATGAAGACACCTGGAGAAGATATCAGCTGAAGAAGATCTCTGATGAAGATAACTGATGAAGACGACTGAGCAGAAGAACAGTCAAAACCAAACCAACGATGATGTGGATACCCTGTAAAACAAATAGACAAATGTTAAAATGATGCAAAATGATGTATGCATAATGATATGCAAGGGTTTGTGATCAGGTGCTGGATTTTCCATTTGCTTTGATAGGGTCCATGAGTGTTCAGAAATCCAAATGAAGGCTAGAGAACCAGTAACCAGGTGGGGGACTCAAATAAAGAGTCACAAGTCCAAGGTTTCATAAGATCAATCCAAAAAAGTGTAACCTTTAAACAATATCCAGTAATAGGGTATGTTGAGGCCAAGGGTTCTTGCAAACCTGTGAACATCCCAACCCCTCGCAGGTATTGTTCTAGAACAAGGATCCTCAGACTTGGATCTATTATGAGAAGTGTAAACACTTCTAACCCGGAGGTACAGTGTTTACATTAATCATAAAGAATCCTCCTCTAATTCACCTCAGATGCTGAAGGTCATCTAAAAGAGGTCATCCAGACTTAGCAGGCTTCCCAGATAGCCCTAACACTACAGGAAATCTGTAGCACAAAGTTCTCAAGAAGAAACCCATGTCTGAACCGTGTTTCATATTCCCGCACCAGACCGAAATGGAATGAGAAAGAATATGAAGCCACTCTAATCCTATGTGCCACTCAGGCTCCCGGTGTGGAACCTTGCTCACTGAGATACCCCTCCCACCAAGGTAAAACAACAAATCCAACACATGATATGATGATAATAATATGAAATGCATAAAACAATAAAAGAAAGCAATAAATAAAGTTGTACAGAAAGCAATAAATAAAGCAAAAATGAAAGCACATACAACACATAACACCCCCATAAAGACAAATCAAACAAGCGCTAGGAGAAACCCACAAAAAGAACCAGAAGCCCTGGTTACAAGATAACGTCCCCAGCAGAGTCGCCAAGCTGTCGCTCCCCGAATTTTCATCCCGGTGCAAACGCGAACGGTTGACGAAAGAGAAAGGAGGTGGAGGTTGAATAGAGTCGCCAACTAGGCATTTTTATCCTGAGGGAAAGGTAATGCTGCATAAACCTGGAAAGAGATGGATAAGACGGTTGTGAACTAGAGAAACTGAGAAATGGGGTTGGTTACGACATGGGAAGGTATTAGCACCCAGATCGTCCGTCGTACTCGACGGGATCCACGCTTACAAGATTGTGTTTAAAATGGGTAGGTGTATGTGCTATCTATGTGCAAAAGCTATGGAAAGAAAGTACAGGTGTCAGTGCAAAAGGTGTGAATTACTCAGGACTGAGGCTTAAGAAAGAATGCTGAAAGAGGGGGAAGACAAAGAGACTTTTGTTCGATAACTGTTAAGTTATGCCTATGTATCCTCCCGTGCAATGAGGAAGTCAGAACACCATAGTTCAACTCAAAGAGACTGAAAAAGATTGATTGTGAACTGCTTGCTCGTCTATGCTCAAGTGTATGACTCGTCTGGCTCGAGTGCTAATTGTCTTGCATTAGACGGAAGAAGCAAGATCTCATTTGTGAATGAGTGTGATGAGAAAAGAATCCCAAAGGAGACAATTATTGTTTGTGTTTGACTTTTCATTTTTTTATTGTTTTTTGGTGTTTTGTATAAGATTATGAGCTTAAGCCTAAATCAAGGGTATGCAAACTCATTATATCCTCCCTGATTAGGGATAATGAGCATACTTAAGTATGAGATAAGCATATCAACTTAATTACCATGATGATGTAGGATTAAGATCATTAACCTACTTGTGATTATTAAGTGTTTTTGGGTTTTTGTTTAGTGTTAAGTAATGAGTTTAATCTCTAATCACAGATTAGTGAACTCATTACACCATCCTAATAGAAGGAAGATAGATGAGAACACTTAAGCTGAGGAAGATACCTCAACTTAATCCATGGTTAGGGATTGAATTCATTATATAACAAGCCTTTATTATATGTATTTTAATTAAGGGGTGAGATTAAGAAGTGGATTTTATGGTTTGTAAGACAACTTGAGGGGGACTTGTCCATTAAACACTAAGGTTAGTCCCTCTTAACCATAAGGAAGAGATAGAACCCTAATGTAAGGCCCAAGTTACAAGATAAAGTCTTAGTGATTATTAATGTGTTTTGATTAAGTGGTGTAAACAAATTAAAGGTTTAACACTAAGGATTAAAGTTATACACTCCATCCTAAGATAAGGATGCAGGCATAACCCTAATTCCAAAGTCCTAAAGCTTTAAGAGTTTAGCCTCTGATTAGGAGATGAGGAGAGAGACTCAAGGAGACTCAAAGGTAAAAATCTAGGGGGGACTATACACAACCCTAAAAGTTATCATGCTTGGATATCCTATGGTTTGTGAGGCATAAGAGAAAGGATCTTCAAGAAGGTCACCATGGAAGAAGTAGATGAAAAGAGAAGGAGAAAGAAGAATAGGTTACTTACTTCCTGAAGAAGATAAGTAACCTAAAAGGAAGAATGTAAGAAGGAGAGAACATAAGTGAAGCAAGTTCACTTTAAAGACAAATAAGAATGAAAAGGAAAGAAGAGGTGGGAGGTGAAGGAAAAAGTACCTGAAATGTTAGTATGAATACATAAGGAATGAAATGAAAAGAAATAAGACAAATGAAGGTGCAAAGACCAAGGTCAGAAATCTTGCAAGCTTCACAACAAGCCTCACAACCTGGAAACACTTGGCACTTCAATAGCTGAGCTTTTACTTCGGCTAGTGGTGTTTGAATGTTTGCAATGTCATCAATTAGAAAAGATTGTTGGTCCTCTTCAATGGCATTGACCCTTGGTCCACCGTGATTCGGTATCAGATTCTTTATGACATTTGGTGGAGGTGTAAAATTCAAAGCTATGGAATCAACTAAGTCCTGAACTTTCATGTGCAATGCTCTACATTTCTCTGTTGTATGGCCAAGTGCATTGGAATGGAAAGCACATCTGGCGTTGACATCATAGTTCCTTGGAAGATTTTGAGGATCTGGTGGAGCCAGAGTCCTCAATTCAATCAGGTTGAGCTTCAATAACTATGGAAGTAGAGCTGCATAGGGCATCGGGATGTGATCGATAACCCTGTTGATTTGTGAAGTCCTTTGTTGGAACGGACGTTGTTGCTGATTGTTGTTGTTGCTATAAGATCTCTGTTGTTGTGGAAACTGTTGTTGCTGTGGAAACTGTTGTTGCTGAGGATATTGTTGTTGCTGAGGTTTTGGAGCAGGAATGGTGATAGCAGCTACTGATCTTTGCATGTATTGGGGCCTACCTCTTCCCATATGCATTGAGTTGGTCTCACCTGTCCTACCAGGTCCTGAGAAAGGTTTCCTGGCATTGATGGAACTAGCACCGTTGTCAGTGATCTTACCCATCTTAAAAAGACTTTCAATTCTTTCACCAGCTATAACCACATCAGAAAAACTGGTGGAAGAGAAAGCAGCAAGCCGGTCAATATAAGTTCCTTGCAAGGTGTTCATAAACATGTCATCCATTTCCCTTTCAGACATAGGTGGCTGGATGGCAGCAGCAAGTTGTCTCCACCTTTGGGCATATTCCCGAAAACTTTCTCTCGAGGACCGAGACATACCCATCAACAAAGTCCTGTGGGGTGACATATCCAGGTTGTACTGATATTGGTGTATAAAGGCCTCGGCTAAGTCCTTCCAGTTTTCTGATAGTAGCCCTTGATAGGTGAGAATACCATTCTCTGGATGCCCCGATCAAGCTATCTTCAAAGTAACACATCCACAGTTTTCATCCATGGTATAAGCTTTCAATCTTCCCAAAAAAGATTGATGGTGGGTACGATGAAAGGAGGTACCGTTATACTTTTAAAAGCATGGAGGTTTGAACTTGTGGGGGATCCTGACTCCTTCCACTAAATCCATATCCATCACATCAAATCCCAAAGAGTTCTGTGATTCGAGGGATCTCAGCTTCTCAGATATCTCGTCCAGACGACGATCATAAACTTCATCAGCCCCAGCACCTAACATTGTAAACTGCTCGTCCTGAGGATCTTCTTGTAGAACATGATCTCCAGTGTTTCTCTGGGTATTTCCAATAACATTGACCTCAGGGTTGATGATGATGTGGCTTCAGTCTTGACCGGATCAAAAACCTGGAAAGGGGTCTCATATATCTCACCATCCATCTCCATGTACTTGAAGGAAGATAGATGGCTTATGAAGATGTCTTCCTCTCCACATACTGTGACAATTTTCCCTTCCCAAACAAACGCCCTAAATACCAAATCACTTGGTCTGAGCACGACTCCGTCGTAATCCAGCTTAATCAACGCCTTCTTTGGAAGCACATTTAAAGAAGATCTCGTATCAACAAGCATGTGGGAAAACACATCCCCTTTGCATTCTATTGAAATATGTAGAGCACTGTTGTGATTGCGCCCCTAAGTAGTTAGATCAAGATCTGTAAGCCCTAACCCGTGACTGACATTCTCACTAGCAACAACTGTCTCGAGTTGATTCACAGATATTTCTTGTGGATAATAGGAATTTTTTAAGATTCTCAACAAAGCCTTTCTGTGGGATTCCGAACACATCAGTAAAGATAGGATGGATATCTTGGAAGGAGTCTGTTGAAGATGGTCGACTATCTTGTAGTCTCTTTTCTTGACGATCCTTAAAAACTCCCTAGCCTCTTTGTTAAAGGCGGTGTCAAGGTCAATAACAGGAACATCATCTGTCATAGCTTGCTTGCTCTTGGCTCTAACCTGGGCATCTGCACTATGACTTGGTGGCACCACACTGTTCCTCAATGTTTGAGGCGCAAACAATCTCCTACTCCTTGTAAATCCTTCGACTCCTACGTTTTCGACCTGATATTGTGCGGTGCTAGAGATTGTCACATCTTGTTTTTTGCCGTTGTAATAAACCTCTTCCCCATAGTGCCATGGGACAAATTTTTCACTTTGATACGACATAGGCCCTGGAGTTGTGAATGTGACTAGTGCTACTATTTCTGGCACTAAAACTTCGACTGAGGTATAGTATATAATAATCGTAGAAACTTCATCTTCTTTAACAACCCTGTCAAACTGGATTCTTCCGTCATCAATAATTTTCTGAATTCTTTATTTCAACCTATCACATCTGTCGCTCCCCCGGACTCTCGTCCCGGTGCAAATGCGAACGGTCAGCGATGTTGGAGGTTGAGGTTGAATAGAGTCGCCAGCTAGAAATTTTTATCCCGAAGGAAAGGTAATGCTGCGAACCAGAGAAACTGAGAAAGGGGATTAGTTACAACCTTGGAAGGTATTAGCACCCAGACCGTCCATCGTACTCGACGAGATCCACGCATACTTGATTGTGTTTAAAAGGGTAGTGTATGTGTTGACTGTGTATGAAAAGCTAGGAATGAAAAGAATGTACAGAGTGTCAGTGCAAAAAGCGAGTGTGAAATGCTCAAGACTGAGGCTTAGAAAGAATGCTGGAAGGAAATAGGGGGGAGACACAAAGACTTTTGATCGATAACCGTTATGTTATGCCAACGTATCCTCTCATGCAATGAGGAAGTCAGAACACCGTAGTTCGACTCAAAGAGACTTGGATGATTTTGTTGTGAACTTCTTGCTTGTCTATGCTCAAGTGTGTGACTCGTCTGGCTCGAGTGCTAACTGTCTTGCATTAGACGGAAGAAGCGAGGTCTCGTTTTTCAGAGTGAGGGTGATGAGAAAAGAATCCCGAAGGAGACGGTAATTGTTTGTTTTTGTGTTTTCAATTTTTTATTCTTTTTGGTGTTTCGCATAGGATAATGAGCATAAGCCTAAATTAAGTGTTGTAAACTCATTATATCCTCCCTGATTAGGAATAATGAGCCGACTTAAGTGTGAGATAAGCATCTCAACTTAATCACCATGATGATATAGGATTAAGATCATTAACCTACTTTGGTAATTATTAAGTGTTTTTGGGTTTTGGTTTAGTGTTAAGTAATGAGTTTAATCTCTAATCAGGGATTAGTGAACTCATTACACCATCCTAAGAAAAGGATGATAGATGAGAACACTTAAGTTGAGGAAGACTCCTCAACTTAATCCATGGTTAGGGACTAAATTCATTATATAACAAGCCTTTATTAAATGGATTTTAATTAAAGGTAAGATTAAGAAATGAGTTTTAAGTTTGTAAGACTTATCTTGAGGGGGACTTGTCCATTAAACACTAGGGTTAGTCCCTCTAAACCAAAAGGAAGAGATGTAACCCTAATATAAGGCCCAAATTACAAGCTTAAGTATTAGTGATTTATTAGGTGTTTTGATTAAGAGGTGTAAACAAATTAAAGGTTTAACACTAAGGATTAAAGTTATACACTCCATCCTAAGATAAGGAGGCAAGCATAACCCTAATTCAAAGTCCTAAAGCTTTAAGTGTTTAGCCTTATGATTATGAAATGAGAATAGAGACTCAAGGAGACTCAAAGGTAAAAGTCTAGGGGGGACTATACACAACCCTAAAATTATCATGCTTGGATGTTCCTATGGTTTGTGAGGCTTAAAGAGAAGATTTTCAGGAGGCCACCAAGGAAGAGAAGCAGATGAAAAGAGAAGGAGAAAGAAGAATAGGTTACTTACTTCCTGAAGAAGATAAGTAACCTAAAAGAAAGAGATAGGAGCAAGAGAGCACAAGTGAAGCAAGTTCACTTCAAAGACAAATAGAGAATGCATATGAAGAGATGAGAAGGGGTGGGATGTGAAGGCAAATCCACATCCCAAACAACTTACCATAAGCCCCTGAAATGTTAGTGTGAGATGCATAAGGAAAGAAATGTAATGAAATGCAACAAATAATGATGCAATGATCAAAACCAGAAGCAATCATGCAAAGTAAATGTGTTATGGAATGATGTAAAGACATGAACAAGGCTCATGTATGATCATACAAAGGATGAGATGCAAAGAGAAGCATGAAAGAAGCTTGAAAACACATGGATAAACATGAAATGTAATGAATGCAAAGCATACCAAATGAATGAAGAAATGATCAAGCAATGTTCAAACATGTTCTAAGATGTCTAAGATGACATACAAATGAATGGAATGTCATGGAAAGATCATGTGATTGAGATATGTAAGGATGAATGCAAATGAACATGAGAAATTAGGGTTTTATGAATGTATGAGATGCACATGATCAAAATAGAAGCATACATCATGATTAAAATTTGAAAATGAACTCGAACAAACCCTAAACATACACAAGATCACTCCCCAAACGTGGAGGTCAGAGGCTAAACCTAAAGGAAGTTATGAATTTTCTAAGTTACTAGGGTTTTTGGGTGATTCTAAAAGGAAAAATGCCAAACAATTTGAAAATGCAATGGAAAATTATGAGTTAAATAACTTAGATACTAGATGCAATGTGTGAAAGAATTCAAAAAGAACCAAGTTCAAACTCATCATGGTTGATCATAAATGATTTTTCAAGTTAGGGTTAGGAAAATGTGAATTTTATGAACCCTAATTCATAGAAAATTGTGAAAAATGACCAAACCTAAAAAGAAATTTGTATGGTGAGTTTGTAAATTGTTGTAAATGCCTAAGAATGCTTCATGGAAAGTTTTCATTACAAGTCATGTCCAAAAATGGAAAGTTTTCAAATGGCTAGAAATTCTTCAATATTGTGAACTTCTAACCACTTCTAAGATCAAATAAATATCACAGAACCTCAAAATAATTAAAATGACCATTTGGTACCATTGGTGGTGGCCTTAGATGCCCTGATTCTGACTTTTCTTGCACAATAAGTTACCAGTTGATCAGATGACTTCCACAATGAATTTATTCATCAAATTTGGTACACATGTTCCTTATAACATATTAAGACCAATGGAATAAAGAATGACCAAAACATTTGAGGTAAAGGGCCTCAAACCCAAAACCCTAATTTTAGGTCATCTGTGCAGGAAATCTTCAGTCTGCCTCTATGACTTTGCAATGCTTTGTGGTGTTTTGACTTTAATGAACTTTGGGGAGCATATTATGATCATGGAACACACATGGACCCTATTGACAAGCTTCCAGGCCTTTGAGATAGCTCAGATCACTTCTTGGATTCATCTGATCATAAACCCTAGCTATGCAACTTATGCAGTGAAATAAATTTTGTAATGTGAGAGATGATATGCTTATGCAAATGCAATATGAAAGATAACAAGCCATGGTGTGAGAAAAAAGTGAGGGAAAATTTGGGGTGTTTATAGTTGCCCCTATTCAAGCATGAGTTAGCTGTGTAGGGTGTAAGCGCCTGGCTTAACAGACAAACAAGATAACTTGTGGTTGAATACCAAAGACAGTCTGAAATTTGCACTCACTAGGGAGAAGAAGAAAAGGGATATAAATTGTAACAGGCAGTATAGTATGAATATAAAATGAAAGCGATGGAGGACGACCATTGAGCAGAGGACGACTGCTGGGGATTAAAAATGGTAAGTAAAGCAATGACGGGGACGACCATCATGCTAGGAAATAAAGAGACCGTGACGGGGACGACCATCGGGTAAATTGATGAAGGACGATCATCAGGATAAAGGAAAAGACCACGATGGGGACACCCATCGGGTAAAGAAATAAAACTCTCTGGGGATTAAAGAAAAGAGGAAAGCATTGACGGGGACGGCCATCAGGTTAAAGGGTAAATAAACCGCGACGGGGACGGCCATCGAGTAAAAGAATAAATGAAATAATGATGAGGGACGCTCATCAAAAGGTGAAGGACAATAACCTAGCAGGGGACGGCTGCTGAAAATATCACGACATAGGACGAATGTCGGATAGAAAAGATCAACGATGGGGACGACCATCGGATAAGCAGGATGAAGGACGTTCATCAAGAGGTGAAAGCCGATCACCTAGCACGGTACGACTTCTCTTGGGTATTATCTTGACATAGGACGAATGCCGGATAACAAGGATCAACGATGGGGGACGATTATCGGATAAATGACGAGGGACGGTCATCATAAGGTGAAGGACAATCACCTAGCAGGGGACGACTGCTAAAAGGATATCGCGGCATAGGACGAATGCCGGATGAAAAGTTCCAACAATGGGGACTCCAGTGGGAAAAGGATGAGGGACGGTCATCCAAAGTTGAAGGACGATCACCTGGAAGGGGATGGTTGTCGGAAATATCACGACATAGGATGAATGTCGGATAAGAGGATCAATGATTTGGACGGCCATTGGATAAAATGATGAAGGACGGTCATCAAAAGGTGAAGGAAGATCACCTGGCAGGGGATGGCTGCCGAAAATATCACGACATAGGATGAATGTCGGATAGAAAAGCTGCTTTGTTGGTGACTTACTGGGGAATGGCAAACACGGACGACTGCTTACGCCTTAAAATAAACGATATAAGTGTTTGACAGTGTGTATAGACTAAAGATGCGGACGATCATCCTTAGGACCATGATACGGACGAGTATCGATAGAAACAAACGCTGACACGTGTTTAAAGATGATGATACGGACGGGTATCAATTGGTTAAGCAAGGAACACGGACGAGTGTTGATCTGGTGAGGAGATGATACATACAAGATATGTACGAGTATCAGAGGATTGTGAATAAGTATGTACAAGTGTTTGACCTACTGGGGAAATATGTGCAAGACACAGACGAGTGTAAAAAAGATTGAGTAAGGGACACTGACGAGTGTTTAACTTGCTGGGGAAGTATGACACGGGCGAGTGTTAAAAAGAATATGTACAAGTATGAACAAGTATCTTTATTGAGAGTGCAAAAGGTATTCTAGCTTTGTCTGCGGGGGATACGTTTTATATATTGCTGGAGAAATGATTCTGATGTTTGCAGGTGATTGGCTCGAACATGGCTTATGATCATGCAAATGTTTGATTTTTGCCGTAATGCTCCGTATTAGACGGAATGCTACGCTTATTTTGGGGAAAAATGATGTGAATACTATTATTATGCAAAATGAGAGAACCGATCCGAGATCCGGATCCTGCGGGGAGAAAGATCTCTGGGCGATCTTTCTAGAGGGAGAACTCCGCTGGGGAAAGAGGTCATTGGCCGATTTGCAGGGAGAGAGGATGACCGAATGATTTTCCTAGGGAACTCTGTAGGGATCCCAGTCGGGGAAGCTTTTGTTGAAGAGACTCATGTTGGGGATGAGGAGGCTTTGGCAAACCGCTGGGGAACAGAAAACCCGGGCAACTCTACTGGGGAGAAACTGGAAACTCCACGGGAAAACGATTAATGCGACTCTGCTGAGGATGAGAAAATTCTGGCAACTCTGATGGGGAACAGAAAGTCCTGGCGACTGGCTGAGGAAGGGGACTCTTCCCACTCTGCTGAGGATGAGAAAATCCTGGCAACTCCGTTTGAGGAAAATAAGATCATGGCAAATCTACTAGGGAAAACTTTGGCAACTTGTTGGAGATGAGAGAATCTTGGAAACTTAGCTGAGGGAAGCTCTGGCGATGTCACTAGGGAAGAGAAGACTCTGGAAACTCTTTGGGGAAAAAGAAGTTCCTGGCGACTTTGCTAGGGAGAAAGAGTTCCTGGCAACTTCGCTAGGGAAGAGCAGTTCAGGCATTGCTCGGGAGATCCTGCTTGGGGAGAAGAGAACTTTTGGGAAGTAATCTGTTGTAACTCCTTCGTCCAAGCGACATGCTGGGGATTTAATGAGTTTCTTGAAGGATCCTCTGAGGGGATGACAACTTCGTGGGGGAAAACTCCTGTCAAGTAACTCTGCTGATGAGGTGATCGCTGACTTGGTTGGGGATACGAGGCTTGATATACCCCATGCTGTGAGATTGTCTGTCTTGAGTACCTGTAACTTGTTAAACAAAGGAGAAGTACAAGTGTCCCGAGGTATCCTCAATCGAATTCCTTCATAGGAGTTAGATTTGCTAAAGAGTGCATATTTCCTACAAGCATATCTTGAAAATGGCTTATATGTTTTCATGCAAGTGTTGTATTATGAACTTTGGACTTTTTGCAAACGAAACAAAAATGTACAAAACAAAGTGTGACTGAATATTCTGATTTTATTGATTTGTGTGTGCCCTGAATAGGCAAGTACAGTGAAGAAGTGAATCCATGAAAGGAGGAGATTGTTGTAAATTGAGAAAATAAAGGTGTTGGCAATGTTGAAGTTGATGCTTCAATCTTCCTTTTGCTATGACCTGTATGACCTGGACGCTCTTCTTATCTTGCTTTCTGAAGAAAGTTGATTCTGACCGACGCTTTGTCCTTTCGAAGTTTTCCATATTTTGTGAGTGATACAGACGAATTCAGAGTGTAGTTGTTCGTTTTTTCCTAGATTTTACGTGGATCGCCCTTTTGGGTTTTCAATCCACCGGGATACCCATTTTTGCCTGAGCTGTCCGATGTGGCTTTTCAACTCAATGGGCGTATACTTTTTATTTTATTTTAAATTTTTACCTTATTTTGCCCGAGTCTTTTATTCTGTTTTTGACTCGCTGGGATGCCCTATTTTTACCTGGACATACATTTTGTTTTTATGTCCAACGGGTCTTTTATGCGAAGTATTTTTTATCTGCATCTGAATTCACAGGAGATAAGAAATCCTCGCCATCCATAGTAGTGAGCATCAATGGCCCACCAGAGAAAATTATTTTTACTATGAATGGGCCTTCGTAGTTTGGCGTCCATTTTCCCATGTGGTCTGTATGAGGGGGGAGAAGTCTTTTCAGAACAAGCTCCCCCACTTAGTATTCCCAAGCTGATAAGGTGTTGCCCCAGTAGATGTTCTGATAGAGGTTCGGTACCCATTCAAGGCAAATGGTAGCATTTCGTGCCAGTCTTGTAGGTGATTACCATCTTTTGCACAATCTTCTTGATGTTCTTGTTAGCGGCTGTCGCTCTCGATAAATGGGACTGGCCCAAATAAAGGTACAGACGCGAACGGTCGGCGAGGGGAATAGTGAGAACACACAGCCATGAACTCACTGGAGATGAATAGAGTCGCCAGCTAGGCATTTTTATCCCGGAGGAAAGGCAATGCTGCATAGACCTAGAAAAAGATGGATAAGACGGTTGCGAACCAGAGAGACTGAGAAAGGGGGTTGGTTACAACCTGGGAAGGTATTAGCACCCAGATTGTCCGTCGTACTCGACGGGATCCACGCTTAAAAGATTTGTGTTTTAAAGGGGTAGTGTCAGTGCAACTTGTGTATAAAATAGCTGGAAGAGATGTACAGGTGTCAGTGCTGAAAAAAAGTGTGAAGTGTATAAATGATGTGAAGTATGAAAGTGTCAGTGTAAGAAAGGAGTGAAATGCTCATGATAATGAGGCTAAAGATATGAGCTGGAAAGAGGGGGAATATACAGAGACTTTTGTTCGATAACTGTTAAGTTATGCCTACGTATCCTCTCGTGCAATGAGGAAGTCAGAACACCGTAGTTCGACCCAAAGAGACTGAAGGATGAATTGACTTGTGAACTGCTTGCTTGCCTATGCTCAAGTGTATGACCTGTCTGGCTCAGGTGCAAACTGTCTTGCATTAGAAGGAAGAAGCGAGTTCTCGTTTATGAATGAAGGTGATGAGAAAAGAATCCCGGAGGAGACGATTATTGTTTGTTTTTGAGTTTTCAGTCTTTTATTGCTTTTTGAAGATTTGTCATAAGTTAATGAGCTTATGCCTAAACCAATGGGTTAGTAAACTCATCACATCTTCCCTCTGATTAGGGGTAATGAGAATACCTTAAGTGTGAAGTCAGATTCTCACACTTAATCACCTTTGGTGTAGGATTAAGATCATTAACCTACTTGTGATTATTTAGATGTTTTTTTGAGTTTTTGTTTAGTGTTGAGTAATGAGGTTAAGCCATAATCATGGATTAAACAGACCCATTACACCATCCTAAAAGAAGGATAATAGATGAGAATGTTTAAGCTGAGGAAAACTCCTCAACTTAATCCATGATTAGGGATTAAACCCATGACAAAACAAGCCTTTGATTAAGTGGATTTTAGATTAATGATATGGTGATGAAGTGAGTTTTATGGTTTGTAAGACAACTTGAGGGGGACTTGTCCATTAACACTAGGGTTAGTCCTTCTTAACCAATTAAGGAAGAATTAGAACCCTAATGCAAGGCCCAAGTTACAAGTGTGTCTTGATGATTATTAAGTGGATTGATTAAGAGATTTAAACACCTTAAGGGTTTAACACTTAGGATTAAAGTTATACACTCCATCCTAAGAGAAGGATGCAGGCATAAGCTTAATCACAAAGCCTTAAAGCCTTTAGGGTTTAGTCCCTGATTATGAGATGAGAAGAGAAGACTCAAAGAGAGACACAAAGGTAAAACTATGGGGGGACTAATCAAAACCCTAATTCATTATCATGCTTGGTTGGTCCTAAGGTTTGTGAGGTTTTCAAGAACAATCTTCAAAGGAGCCACCAGGAAGCAGATGAACAAGAGCAAGAGAAGCAAAGTGACTTGCTTCATTCAAGAAGACAAGTCACTTGGAGAAAGAAAGTGGGAGGAACAAGAATGAGCAAGCTCAATCTCAGACACAAATAGAAATGCAGCAATGGATGCAAGAGAGATGAAAAGAAAAGTTATGAGAAGTGAAGGCAAATTCACTTCCCAAGTTTACTTACCACCTGAAATGTTAGAAAGAAATGCAAAACAATGCAAGATGAGATGAAATGGCATGATGCTAAGCAAAACCAGAAGCATATTGATGATGATTATGATGTTATGAGGTGCTGCAAACATGAGGCAAGGCATGGAGATGTTCATACAAGATTATGAATGCAAATGATGCAAGTTAAGGAGCATGAATGAACATGAAAAGTTATGAATCATACAAGACAAATGACATGGCAAATATGCAATGCAATGATCAAACATGCTTTCTAAATGTCTTAAGATGTCAAATGGATCACAAGAATGCACAAAATGCAAGGGCAAGTCAAGTTATGCAGGGAAATGCAAGAAAGATGCAAAAGAAAGCCCAAATTAGGGTTCATGGATCAAACATCAAACAAAAACCCAAAACAGAAACAAATCCTAAGATAAAAAAAATGGAAAATGGTACCCAAAGAAACCCTAAACCTATAATGAACCACTGTCCAAAGGGGAACTCTCAACTCTCAACCAAACTCAAGATATGATTTTTACAAGTTATTAGGGTTTTTTAAGGTTCTTAACAAAAGAAATGTCAAACAATTGGAAAATGCAAGATCAAATCATGACCAATTTATCTTAGAAACTATATGCTAAACACCAAACAAAGCAAAAAGAACCAATGTCCAAACCTTCTCCAATAGGCAGAAATGAATTTTTGAATCCATGATCAAAATAATGCACAAAATATGATTTAATTCAATGAAAAATTCTTAAAATGCATCAAGATCAAAAAAGAAATTTGGTTTGAAGGTTGGACAATGTTTCTAAATGTCTTAGAACATTTCATGAATTTTTTTGTAATTTTCAAATACCTAAAAGTATTTTTAATTAATTAATTCCCATTAATCAATTAAAAATAATCTTTTAAATATTTAAAAATACTTTTTTAATGATGAAAAATAAAATAAAAATATTTTTGTGTCATAAAAATTATTAAAACTCAGAGGAAAAAGTTTCATAATTTTTATGTATTTTTTGCTATTTTAAAATAATTATGCAAGTTAATTGAAATAAAATGAATTAAAAATCAAATAAAATAAAAGTAATCAGGATGGATGGCCAGGATGGAGCCTGAGTTCAAATGTGTTGACTGGCGCGTGAATGGAGGGTGTGGATTGCACCTGACTTAATTAATTTAATTACGAATTAATTAAAGCTAATGAGAGAGATTCGGGCAAATGAAATGATCTGGGCCATCCAAAAGAGAGGGAAGTCAACAGGTCAACGCACATCCATGGCTCAAATTCAAACTAGAGTTAATGACCTGAGATTAGGGTTTAATGACTCAGGTGGCCGGAGAAGACTTCCGGTCGTCTTCTCCGGCCAGCACCTCACCGGGAAACTCACCAACTCCCTCAAAACGTAACAAAAACAAAATCTATGAATTGGGAAATGATCTCCAACCTCTCACGAATCAAACCCCTCTCTCAAAACAAATTTATTCTTCCTAAACAAGCTGAATCGAAGAGAACAAGTTCTAGGGCACGCAAGCTTCAGAGACAAATTAAATACTCAAAACAAAGCCATTTCAAAAACTAAGAACATCAGGATGATCAGTGAATCACATAGAACAAGTTTGTAACAAGAAAAATGATTTCTGGAAAAATAATTTTCGAGCTACCTGAGATTTGGAGCTTTCAGTTTGAGAACTTTCTGGCCACTTCTCCTTGTGCAATCCACTCCACTTGATCCCCAGAAGATGCTTGAATGCTCAAAAAGAGTTTAAGTTGGCTGGATAGTGAGATTCGAAAGCTCCTGCTCAAGCTTGGTCAGAAATGGCAATGGAGTTTCTGGAGGTTTCAGGCCATTGTGAATGATGGTTTGTGATCCTGAGGATGAATGGAGAAGGTCTGGAGTGTTTGTTGGTGTGTTTGTGGTTTGTGGAAGGAGATTCGATTGAAACTGCAAAATGAAGTGAGAGATGGCAGTGAGATGTTCAGGCTGTTTCAAGCTTGGGTTCTTGGTGCTGGGTGGTCTATGGAGCAAGGTGAGTTGAATGGTGAAGAGGGTTTGAATGTTTGCAAGCTGTGTAGGCAGATTCGAAGGAAGTTGCAACTTGGTAAGTTTTTGTGAATGCCATGAATGAATGAGCTTCAGCCTTGCCTTGTACATGAAATGGCTTGCAAATTGTCCACATAACTCTCTCTCATTGGTCAGTTGATTGGACATGTGCTTTATTGATTGGTAAGTTGCCTTTTGCAAAAAGTCAAAAATTGTGTAAGAGAGGTATGGTGAAGTGCTAGCTTGGTACAAAGCCTAGGGGCTGCGCAGCATGGTGTGTGTATGAAGCTAGCTTGGTTCAGCAGCCAATGCCTCAAGTTGGTGAGATGTGATCATGAGTTTTGCAACTTGTGGCCTTTTTGAAATCTCATGAAAAATGCCTTGTTACATGAACTAAACACATGTGATCTTTGGTTCAAATCTGATTTTGGGCCTTAGAGAATGTTTATGTGCTGGTTTGATACCAATTAGAAGTTGCAATTTGACTTAGCACATGATTTTGCAATTTTCACACTTGGTGCATATCTTGAAAATAAGTGATTTTTGCCAACTTTGCATTGCCATAACTTTTGATCCAAGAAGAGTTTGATCATGTCCTTGTACTTTTTGAAAAGGGAAAGATGAGATCTACAACTTTCATGACAAAAGTTTTTCCATTTGAAGCATTTTTGGATCAAGAATCATGACTTGAAAAATGACCTAAAATGAAGCATTCTTGAAAAGTCAACTATGCCCAAAAAGTCAACATTTGCAAAAACCCTAAATTCTTGATTTCTATGAACTTCAACCTTCCTCCATGATCAAATAAAGATCATATACACTCAAAATGATGAAGATCAGCCATTGGTTGGGTCATTGGGGGCCTCAGATGCCCTGATTTTACACTGACTTGTCTGAAAAGTCAACCCTTGATCAGATGACTTCCCCATGGAATTTCTTCATGAAAATTGATATGCATACTCCCTATACCATATAGAGATCAATGGAAACAAGAATGACCAAAAAATTTGGAGTTATGGCCTCTGAAACCAAAACCCTAATTTTCAGTCCACTGTGCAGTTCATCCTGGCTCTGCATCCACTCAAACCCTAGTTCTTGTGATTCCTCTGCAATTTTGGCTTTGAGGAGATGGAATATAACATAAGAACACACATGGACCCCTTTGAGTTGATTAGTGGCCTTTGGAATGGCTCAAGATGCTCTGAGGTTGCTCAAATCACAAACCCTAGGTGCAGATGCCTTAGAAACTATGCAGTGAAACAAAAGTGAGATATGGGATGATATGATTGTGTTTATGCATATGAGATGATCACAAGCCATGGTGTGAATGGGTGAGGGCAAATTTGGGGTGTTTACAGCTGCCCCTATTCAAACATGAGTTAGCTGTGCAGGTTGTAAGCGACGGCTTAACAGGCAAACAAGATAACTTGTGGTTGAATACCAAAGACAGTCCAAAATTTGCACTCACAGAAATGAAGAAGAAAAGGGATATAGATTGTAAAAGAAAAATAAAGTGTATTGTAAAGTGTGGGTGACGGAGGACGACCGTCAAGCAGAGGACGACTGCAGGGTAAATAGCAATGACGGGGACGGCCGACATGCTGGGGATAAAAGGTAGAGCTAAGACGGGGACGGCCGACTAGCTGGAAAAAGTAAGATATCATGATGGGGACGGCCATCGAGATAAAGTTGTAAAATTCTCTGGGGATTAATGAAACATGACGGGGATGGCCATCAAGTTCATAAAGGTAAAGTAACCAACGATGGGGACGGCCATCGGGCTAAAAGGAAAAGGGACCACGACGGGGACGGCCATCGGGTTAATGAATGAAATAAACAGATGATGGGGTACGGCCATCAAAGGTGAAGGACGATCACCTAGCAGGGGACGGCTGCTCTGTTGGGTAATAAAGGACATATGATGGGGACGGCCATCAAAGGTGGAGGACGACCACCTGGCAGGGTACGGCTGCCGGAAATATCAACGATGGGGACGGCCATCGGATAGAAAAGGTCAACGATGGGGACGGCCATCGGACGAGCATGATGGAGGACGACCATCAAGAAGTGGAGGACGACCACTCAGCAGGGGACGGCTGCTCTCGAGGTTTGTCATGACATAGGACGAATGTCAGATAACCAAAATCAACAATGGGGACGGCCATTGGATAAAGTGATGAAGGACGATCATCAAGGGGTGGAGGACGACCTCCTAGCAGGGGACGGCTGCTAAATATCAACGATGGGGACGGCCATCGGATGAGCATGATGGAGGACGACCATCAAGAAGTGGAGGACGACCACTCAGCAGGGTACGGCTGCTCTCAAAGGTATCATAACACAGGACGAGTGTTAGATAAAAAGAAAATTGGTTGGTGATCTACTGGGGAATAGTAAACACGGACGAGTATTTACATCCAAGAAACAAAAGGTATAAGTGTTTGGTATTGTGTATAGATTAAAGATGCGGACGAGCATCCTTAAGACTATGATACGGACGAGTATCATGTAGAAACAAATTGACACATGTTCAGAGATGATGATACGGACGAGTATCAACTGGTTAACAAGGAACACAGACGAGTGTTGCATCTGAAAGGACTCTTCTGGGGGAATAGTAGACACGGACGAGCATCTATATTCAAGAAGACACAAGTGTTTGACACGGTGTATGGATTAAAGATGCGGACGAGCATCCTTAAGACTTATGATACGGACGAGCATCATGTAGAAACAAACACTAGACGCAATGTTCTGAGATGATGGTACGGACGAGTACCAACTGGTTAACAAAGAACAAGGACTACTGTCGAATCTGTGGGGATATGAGTGATGATGTATACAAAATACGGACGAGTATCTGTATAAGTGTACCAATGAGTAGTGAGTATATATATATAAGTGTTTATCTGCTGGGGAGAGTGACACGGACGAGTGTCAAGAGAGAAAAGTACAATATTAACAAGTATATGGGTTGATGACAGTGAGCGACTGCGCTGGGAACATGACACGGACGGGTGTCAAGAAAGTGTATATATAAGTATATGTGAGTGCAAAGAGGATGTCTTTGGCTTTCTGCTGGTGATATGACACGGACGGGCGTCAGGAGGCATCTGTAATGCGGGTGATCTTGTTTGTAGAGTGTATTCAGGCGACCTGTTTGGGGAAGTGATGACACGGACGGGTGCCAAAAGGTGTATATACTGGTGTTTGTGATTTGCGAGGCAACTGCTTTTGCTGGGACTCTGATGGGAATTTTTCTGTACAATGATGATGAACGGTTATTACTCACAAGTGTCACTTCAGAACATGGCTTATGATTATGCTATGCGTTTGATTTTTTGCCGTAATGCTCCGTATTAGACGGAATGCTACGCTCTGAGGGGATAGTATGATGCAAATGCCATGATTACGCAAAAATACCACACTGGGATTCGGATCCCGTCGCTGCGAAGATCTCTGGTCGATCTGCTTGAAGCGGACATCCCAGCTGGGGATGAGATCATTGGTAGATCTGATGAGATGTATTTGCTTGGGGATATATGTCACTGATTGACATATCCTTATAATATGAGAGGCCCAGCTGGGGTTTGTAGAAGCTTTCTGTACTCTGTTGTGACTTCTTCGCGCGTTGCTCTTCTGAATAGAGGCTGGGGATTCTGTGGGGAGATGATTCCCTGATTTCTGCATTCTGCTGAGGAAGAATGGTTGGTGCTTCAACTGGGAAATGCTGTTGGTAACTCAGCTGGGGAGAGCAATGGGAAGCAACTCAGCTGGGGATAGCAATGAGAGGCAACTCGGCTGGGGAGAAAATATCCTGAGTGTTAAGCCTGTTTGTTGATTTGGCAACTTTGCTGGGGAAATGGGCACTCTCCATTGCCACGTGGAAGATAGACCGAGTTGATAACGATTCGCCATCTTGCTAAGACGTAACTTGCATGCCCCAGGTTGCGTTCTGGATACCTGCAATCCTGCAAAGGTAAGGAAACGTACAAAAGGTCCCGAGGTATCCCTTATCGGATTCCGTCATAGGAGTCAAGTACTTTCGAGAATAATCACATTCCCTGTAAGCATGTGTTTTTATTTTTAGAGAAAGGCATCTGTACTTATGCAATTGTATTTTTAGAGATATCAGACAACTCTTTGCAAAACATAAATGTAAAAAACGAAACATGACCGAAAATCTGATTTTATTAATTCATGTGCCCTGAATTGGCAAGATACAGTCAAGGAAACATATCTCCTGAAATGAAGAGACTGTTACAAATTGAGAAACAAAAAGCTGGCAGTGTTGGCGACGCTTTGAGGAGCTTCCTCTCCTGCTATGACTCGTATGACAATGACGTTCTTCTCGTCTTGCTTTCTGAAGAAAGTTGATTCTGATTGAAGCTTGATCCTTTGTAGCTTACCAAGTTGCAGATAATGCAGACGAATTCAGAATGCAGTTGTTCGCTTATTCCCTTGTTTTGCATGGATCGCCCTTTCGGGTCTTCAATCCATCGGGATACCCATTTTTGCCTGAGTTGTCCAATGCGGCTTTTCAACTCAGCGGGTGTACATTTTTTATTCATTTTCCCTTACTTTTGCCCGAGTCTTTTATTCTGTTTTTGACTCGCCGGGATGCCCTATTTTTGCCTGGACTTACATTCTGTTTTTATGTCCAGCGGGTCATTTTATGCGAAGTATTTTTTAACTGCATCTGAATTCACAGGGGATGGGAAATCTTCACCATCCATGGTGCTGAGCATCAGTGCCCCACCAGAGAAAACTTTCTTTACAACGAATGGTCCTTCATAATTTGGAGTCCATTTGCCCCTGTGGTCTGTATGAGGAGGGAGGATTCTTTTCAGCACAAGATCTCCCACTTGGTACTCTCGGTGCCTGACTTTCTGATCGAAGGCCTTCTTCATTCTCTTCTGATATAACTGCCCATGGCAGATTGCAGCCAATCTTTTCTCTTCGATCAGACTTAGTTGTTCGAATCGGGACCGAACCCATTCTGTTTCACTCAGTTTAACATCCATTAATACCCGTAGAGAGGGCAATTCAACTTCAACAGGTAGGACCGCTTCCATACCATACACAAGTTGATACGGTGTTTCCCCAGTGGACGTCCTGATTGAAGTGCGGTACCCATGCAAGGCAAACGGTAGCATTTCATGCCAGTCTTTGTAAGTGATTACCATCTTCTGCACAATCTTCTTGATATTCTTATTTGCTGCCTCAACAGCGCCGTTCATCTTTGGCCTGTAAGGAGAAGAATTGTGGTGTTGGATTTTGAAGTCCCGGCACAGCTCTGCCATCATTTTGTTGTTCAAGTTGGAACCATTATCAGTAATGATTCGCTCGGGCACTCCATACCGACAGATGATATCTCTCTTCAGAAATCGGGCTACCACTTGTCTTGTAACATTTGCATATGAGGCCGCTTCAACCCACTTGGTGAAATAGTCGATGGCGACCAGGATAAATCTGTGACCATTTGAAGCAGTTGGCTCAATCTTGCCAATCATATCAATGCCCCACATAGCAAAGGGCCATGGTGAAGACATGATGTTCAAAGGATTGGGAGGCACATGCACCTTATCCGCGTAGATCTGGCACTTATGACATTTTCTGGCGTAAGCACAACAGTCTGCATCCATTGTGATCCAGTAATAGCCTGATCTTAACAACTTTTTAGCCATTGCATGTCCTCCAGCATGGGTACCAAAAGATCCTTCGTGCACTTCATGCATCAACAAATCTGCTTCTGTCTTATCAACACATCTGAGGAGTACCATATCAAAGTTCCGTTTATATAAAGACCCATCAGTGTTCAGAAAGAAACTTCCAGCAAGCCTTCTCAAGGTCTTCTTATCATTGGAAGATGCCCCAGGTGGGTATGTTCGATCCTCTAAGAAGCACTTAATGTCATGGAACCAAGGCTTGTCATCATTGACAACATCCGCTGCAAATACATATGCTGGTCTGTCTAGTCTGGACACTGAAATCTGGGGTACAAAGTTAGCCGTTTGAACTTTGATCATGGATGAAATGGTAGCAAGAGCATCTGCAAACTGATTTTCGTCCCGAGGGATATACTCAAGCTTGACTGTTGTGAAGAAAGTCAATAACCTCCTTGTATAATCCCTGTAAGGTATCAGATGATCCTGGTGAGTGTACCACTTCCCGTTGGTCTGATTGACTACCAAAGCTGAATCTCCGAATACAGTCAAAGTTTTGATCCTGAGGTCAATGGCTTCCTCAAGACCCATAATGCAAGCTTCGTATTCAGCTTCGTTGTTAGTGCAGTTGAAAGTGAGTTTTGCCGAGAAAGGCATGTGAACTCCTTTAGGTGTAATGAGTACTGCACCAACACCACGGCCATTCATGTTAACAGCCCCATCAAACATCATAGTCCATTCTTCCTCCGGGTCAGGCCCTTCGGTGTGAATAGGCTCTTCGTAATCTTTTGCTTTAATGAACATGATGTCCTCATCAGGGAAGTCAAACCTCATAGGCTGGTAGTCATCCATGGGTTGCTCAGCAAGATATTCAGATAGTACACTGCCCTTGATGGCTTTCTGAGATGTGTACTGTATGTCGTATTCTGTGAGAATCATCTACCATCTTGCGACCCGTCCGGTAAGAGCTGGCTTCTCGAAAATGTACTTAACTGGATCCATTTTTGAGATTAATAGGGTAGTGTGGGTCAACATATACTGTCTCAGTCGGCGAGCAGCCCACGCTAAAGCACAGCAAGTTTTCTCGAGCAGTGAATAACGCTGTTCACAGTCGGTAAACTTTTTGCTTAGGTAGTATATTGCATACTCTTTTCGACCAGACTCGTCATGCTGGCCCAACACACACCCCATTGACTCTTCTAGCACTGTCAAGTACATAATCAGAGGTCTTCCTTCAACTGGCGGCATGAGGATTGGAGGTTCTTGTAAATACTCCTTGATCTTGTCAAAAGCCTTCTGGCAATCTTCGTTCCACCTGACCGTTTGTTCTTTTCTTAACAGCTTGAACAAGGGTTCGCAGGTTGCTGTAAGGTGAGATATGAACCGTGAGATGTAGTTCAATCGACCTAAGAACCCTCGAACTTCCTTCTCTGTCTTCGGTGCAGGCATTTCTTGTATAGCCTTGACTTTATCAGGATCAACCTCAATCCCTATCTCGCTTACAATAAAGCCCAGCAGCTTACCAGATCGCACCCCGAATGTGCACTTGTTGGGGTTCAGCTTTAGTTGATATTTCCTTAGACGCTTGAACAACTTCAGCAGATTCACCAGGTGATCTTCCTCTGTAAGGGACTTGGCGATCATATCATCCACATAACATTCTATTTCCTTGTGGATCATATCGTGGAACAATGTCACCATAGCCCGTTGATATGTGGCACCAGCATTCTTCAGTCCGAATGGCATCACTTTGTAACAGAACGTGCCCCAAGGTGTAATGAATGTTGTCTTCTCCATGTCTTCAGGTGACATCTTGATCTGGTTGTATCCTGAAAATCCATCCATGAAGGAGAATACCGAGAAATGAGCCGTGTTATCCACCAATACATCAATGTGAGGTAATGGGAAGTCATCTTTCGGGCTGGCTCTATTCAGATCCCGGTAGTCAACACACATTCTTACTTTGCCGTCCTTCTTAGGCACAGGTACTATATTAGCAACCCACGGTGGGTAGCTAGTCACAGCAAGGAACCCGGCGTCCCATTGCTTTTGTACCTCTTCCTTGATTTTCATAGCCATGTCTGGGCGAGTTCGGCGCAGCTTCTGTTTAACTGGTGGGCATTCTTCCCTCAAAGGCAGCTTGTGCACAACAATGTCGGTATCCAACCCTGGCATGTCTTGATACGACCAAGCAAACACATCAACATACTCTTGAAGCAGACCTATCAGTTGTCTCTTTACTGAGTCTTGCAGGCAGGCCCCGATTTTTACTTCCTTCACGTCTTCGTTTGTACCAAGATTAATCACTTCGACTTCCTCCTGATGAGGAGTAATAACCTTTTCCTCTTGTCTCAACAACCGGGCTAGCTCTTCAGGAAGCTCATATTCTTCATCAACCCCTTCATCAGCTTGATTGATTGGATTGTCAAAGTCATACGATGTCATAGCCGTGCTGTTGTCGGTGCTGTCAGGAAGGCACTCTCTGCAAGGGTTAAGTTCGTTCATTTTAGTGATTGATTTTAATCTTGCTTTAGAAAAAAGTGAAATGAAGTTATCATTTTGAAAACACCGCCATTTATTTTTTTGTACAAAAAGAGAAATGGAAAAACAGTGAGCAGAAAAGAAAAAGACTTGTTTGCAAAAAGATGTCTGATATTTCATTAATTTAATCTTGTTTGCACAAAAGTACAGATGGCCCTGATTACAAAATGAGTCTTGTCATCTTGGGCAAGATGCAAGACTTTGATGCATGCTATAAAAATACAGGAAATAATAATTACTCTGCATGAGTAACTCTTATAATTTCCTGGGAAGACCAGTTCGAGACACTGCTCCCCGGGATCTTTGGACGAATCCAATTCTCCAGATTGCGCTCCTCTTCCAGCTCGTCTTCCAAACAGTTGATAGCATCGGGGGTGAGCATCCCCCCACTGACAAAACCCGGCTCTGCAGCAGCCTTTGCTTGATGTTGAATTGGTCTGTAACCCAACCCAAACTTGTCCTTCTTCTCCTCCACAGCTAAAACCTTGCCCCAGCCTAGGGCAGTTCCTTCTTCAACAACCCTCCGGGCTTGTTGGTATGATGACATTGGAGTACCAGATACAGCAGATGCTTCATTCACATTCAAAGCTTCAAACCCCTGGCTCATTGTTTCATGGATCTCTCCATCCATTTCAATGTACTTATAGGTTGCCAGGTGGCTGACAAAAATGTCCTCCTCTCCACAGATTGTGACAACTTGGCCTTCCCACTCAAATTTTAACTTTTGGTGAAGGGTAGACGTTATTGCGCCGGCGGCGTGAATCCAGGGTCTACCCAACAAACAGCTGTAGGCGGGCTGAATGTCCATCACATAAAAGATAGTTTTAAAGGTCTGTGGGCCAATTGTCACAGGCAGCTCAATCTCTCCCAGAACCGATCTCTTCGAACCATCAAAGGCTCGTACCACCAGGTTGCTGGGTCTCAATGCCAATCCATCATATTCTAACTTCACCAGAGCCTTCTTTGGTAAGACATTCAGGGAAGATCCTGTGTCCACCAGCACATGAGAAAGGACAGCTCCTTTGCATTCCATGGTTATGTGCAAGGCTTTGTTGTGATTGCGGCCATCCGCTGTCAAGTCAGAATTGGTAAACCCTAGCCCATTGCTAGCAGTAACATTTCCAACCACGGTTTCTAACTGGTTGACAGTAATCTCTTCCGGCACGTAAGCTGCGTGCAAGACCTTGAGTAGTGCATTCCGATGGGCTTCGGAGCACATAAGCAGTGAGAGGATAGAGATTTTGGATGGCGTCTGGTGAAGTTGGTCCACAATTTTATAATCACTCTTTTTGATGATCCGCATAAACTCATCAACTTCCTGATCGAACGGTGTCTTCAAGGCTTCTTTGGCAGCTGGATCTTCCTGCACCGGGCTCTTTCCTTTTGCCTTGGCAGCAGCTTCTGCCTCGACAGTAGGTCTTTGCATTGGTGGAGCAAAGAGACGTCCGCTTCGAGTGAAGCCTCCGCCTCCCCCCACATTATCTACTTGTGGTGCAGGTGTTGATGTTTCAAGAGTGATCCTTTTTCCTTCGCAGTACACGTCAGAGCCATAGTGCCAAGGGATGGCCCTATTGCTTTCATATGGTACTGGTCCAGGCACCGTGACAGTGACTGGACTGATTGCTGCTGCTGAAGGGACTGTAATTGTCTGTGGGTCATAAAAGATTGTAACTGGTGCTTTGGTGGGAGCAGCACCTTCTGAATGGTAGGCGGAATTATTTTCAGGATCGTAGAATATGGTAACAGTGGAGACATCTTCATGATTGATTGCTGGTGTTGTAGGAGGTGTTGTTGGAAGGACTGATGTTGTTGTTGATGGAGATACGAAATGGAATGAAGCTGAAGTTGTAGCAGGAGAAACTGTTGAAAACTGATCATTTGGGAGGACAGATGAAGTACTGGTTGGTGTTGCTGATGAATTGTCGGGAACAATAGTTGCTGCGGTTGTAGGAGGTTCTGAAACCGTTGCTGATGAAGTTGCCGGATTTGTAGGAAATGATGTAGTGATCTGGAGTAGGCCACTCTGAATAAGGCTGTCAATGCCATTCCTCAGGTCCTCGCACCCGTTCCATGAAATATTGCAGTAGGGACACCCTAGTTCACACCCCGGAAATATTTGGTTTTCGCGGAGTTGAGCTTTGATTTCCACCAACGGTGTCCTGATCTGATCCACACTGGTTATTAAATAAGACGGTTGGTCTTCTTCAATAGCATTAATTCGAGGACCACCATGATTTGGCATTGGGTTTTTATTGACATTGGGCGGCGGTGCAAAATTCAGAGCCTTGGAGTCTACCAAGTCTTGTACCTTCATATGCAGAGCCCTGCATTTTTCTGTACTGTGACCAGGTGCGTTTGAATGGAAAGCACACCTAGCATTGGAGTCATAGTTTCTTGGTAGACTGTTGGGATCCGGAGGTGCCAACGTTCTTAGCTCAACTAGGTTGAGTTTCAGAAGTTGTGGCAGCAAAGCAGCATACGGCATTGGGATCGGGTCGATCACTCGGTTAGCTTGGGATGGCCTTTGTTGGAATGGCCTCTGTTGATTGTTGTTGTTGGAGTTGTTGTTGTTGTAGTTCCTTGGAGGATACTGATTCTGATGATACTGAGGTTGTTGTTGGAAGTTTTGTTGGGGAGGTTGATAGACTGGATGAGGATGTGCTAGAGCAGGGATAGTGACTGCTGCTATTGTCCTCTGAGCATATAGGGGCCTACCCCTATTGGTGTGAATGGCATTGGTCTCGCCAGTTCTTCTCGGGCCTGCAAAAGGCTTTCTTGTGCTACTGGACGAGCTGGCACCATTATCGGAAATTTTGCCCATTTTCAACAGGCTTTCAATTCTCACCCCAGCTATGACAACATCTGCGAAGCTGGTGGAAGAGAAAGCAGCTAACCTGTCAATATACGTTCCCTGGAGAGTGTTCATAAACATGTCTGCCATTTCTCTCTCAGACATTGGTGGTTGAACGGCAGCAGCCAATTGCCTCCATCTCTGGGCATATTCTCGGAAACTCTCCCTCGAAGACTGGGACATTCCCATCAGGAGAGTCCTGTTGGGTGCCATGTCTAGATTATACTGATACTGTCTGATGAAGGCCTCCGCCAGGTCCTTCCAGCATCTAATTGTTGCTCTTGTCAGATGGGAATACCACTCCCTCGATGCTCCAGTCAAGCTGTCTTCGAAATAGAACATCCAAAGTTTCTCATCCATTGTATAGGCCTTCAGCCTTCCCAGAAATGTTTGTAGATGAGTCCGGGGGCATGAAGTCCCATTATACTTTTCGAAACAAGGAGGTTTGAACTTATGGGGGATCCTGACCCCGTCTACCAATCCCATGTCCATGACGTCGAACCCCAAAGAGTTTTGAGACTCCAGTGATCTCAACTTCTCAGCTATTTCTTCCAATCGTCTATCATATGTTTCCTCTCCAGCACCCATTACTGTAAATTGGTCCTCCTGAGGATCTTCTTGAAGTACTCTCCCTGCTGTGGCAGTCCCTTGTATATTGACTGGGATGTTGGCCTCTGGATGGAGATGGGGTCCAAAAACCGGGGGATTGACATGAGGTTGGACCCTCTCGTTGTTACTTGTGCCAGCAGTCCCCACATGGGGCTCCTCTTGATTCCTTCCTTCTACCAAAGCTCTGAGCCTCTCCTGGCTTTGAGCTAAGTTGTTCATCACTTCCATGAATTGTGTTATCTGGGTTCTCATCTCCAGCCTTTCGTTGGCCATCTGGTTTCTGACCTCCGTCAGGTCCTGCTGCATCTGATCCATCTGAATTCCCGGAAGGTTGTTTCTAGTTGGGTACCTGTGTGGCCTGTTGAGAGGAAATACCCGGCGGCGAGCAATAATTCCTGAACATCACAACAGAGGTTAGCAACAACAAAACAAAAACCTACAAAACAAACAAAAGGGTTAGCATGCAATGCAGTTATGCTTATTTGCTCTCAAGGTATCCGGTTTGGCATTCAGTTTTGACCCTTCCAGACCCTTGAAGATGATGCTGTTGAAGTTGCTTTTGAAGTGAACTCAGATAGAAACCAACACAAATATATTACATAAGAGGAAATAATACAACTTGTTCATTTTACAACACAAGCCCTTAAAGGGGTCAAAATACATCACAAAAAGGCAAAAGTACATAGAATAGGAACAACAACAAGCAAATGATCAAACTCCAAGGCCAAACTCATCCTCACGAACTTCCTTAAGAAGTGCTTCGGTCACAGGATCAGCCGGATGCTCCGTGAGACCTCTGATGAGAAGGTTTCTTGTTGCAACAGCTGCAGTCAGCTTCCTGTTCTGACTTTGGTCCTTAGACCTCTTCACTCCAGCTCTGATTTCTAGCTCTGATATTTCCTTCTGGGCTGCTGCCAGGGCTTTTTCCATCTGCTCCATCTTGTCCTGGACTCTCTTGTCTTCTAGAGTACGGGCCTCAGTGATCCGGACCCACCTGGCCTGACTTTCTTTCAAATACAAGTCTGTTCTTGCTCTCTGAAACTGGGCTTCTTTACAAGCATTCTTCAGAATCTGCTCACCAGCTTTGGACTTGTTGATATAATCTCCAGACTTCTCAATCTTGGTCAAGTGTTCCACTCTTAATTTCTCCAATCTCTCAATCTCCCTCACACCTTCACTCCTCTCCCTGAGGGTCTTCTGCAAGGCTTGGGTTAGCTTCTCATTTCTTTCCTTCAAGCTCTCAAACTCTTCCAAACTGATAGTGGCAGGGGGTGGTGCTGAAGATGACTCAGGCATGTCTTCTATGGTAAAGGGCATTCCAAAGAATTGGGCCCTAGCATGGGACCACTCGTAATATTGGACTGATGCCACATTATTGCACTTCCCCAGAATGGTGATTCCCTTGGTTTGAACATGATCCCAGGCCCAGGCAGCCTGCCTAACAGTTGCCAGACTAATCTTGTTCTCACAGTAGAGGGTCTCAACCAAATCTTGCTCCCTGGGAGTATGGACCAGTGCATAGCCTAATTGCCTCCTGAACAGCAGAGGGTTGTAATTGATACTTCCCTTGACCCCTATTAAAGGCACATTGGGAAAGTGCCCACAGCTTGTGATTATATCTCTGCCCTTGGTGCTTTGAGCACACCATCTGATGTCTGTTGAAGTGAGAGTAGTGAGCCTCTTAGCCCAGTTGCTTTGCTGATGAGGGTTTAGAAATGCATCTGTCCTGGGTAGATGTTTAAGAAGCCAAGCATGGAATAATGGAGCACAACACCTCACTAGCCTTCCCCTCTGCTTCTCATTCTTCTGATGTACTGAGTAATAGAGATCTCCTAGCAAAGTTGGCACTGGGTTCTTCAGGATGAACAAATGGATGGCATTCTTGCTAATGAATCGTGGCTCATCCGCAAACAACACAATTCCATATATACTTAAGGCCAACAGAGCACAAACAGCTTTCCACTCCCCCAGGGAGGCTTTCAGACTAGCTTGAGAAATAAGGGAGTCCAGATGAAATCCAGGGATCCCAGCTTTAGAGGTCATATGCTGCTCAATCAAAACAGGCTCCAGGTGCAAAGCTTTTGCTACCTCTCCATTGCTTGGGAAAGTCATCTCAGGATTGAAAGGGATTTCTCTCCTGATAGGCAGACCAATCAATGATGAGTATTCTTCCAGAAGAGGACCCAACTGGAAGTCTTGAAAGGTGAAGCATCTCAAAGGAGGATCATAAAACTGAATGCAGGTGTGGATCAGGCTCCTCTGAGATGGGTCCAAATCCATAACCAAGTCAAGTATATCCCCATAATGCTCCCTGAACAAAGGTATGTGATCTGGGGTGATCAGGGTCTGGATCCTCCTGATGTCTGATAAGTCTGGTTGGAAGAAATGATAAGTGATGTTGCTTTTCTTTGGAGCCATGATGCTGAGACTGAGTAGGATAAGTGCTGATGAAGATGCTGAGGAGTGGGCCACTGGCTGGCTAGTGCAAGTAACTGAAGTATAGGGCTGACAGGCTGAAGCAAGTGCTGGTGGAGATAGGTCAATATAGCAGATGGGGTCAAAACCAAAACCAGATGAAAGTGGATACCCTGAAACACAAACAAGCAAATGTTAATATGATGCAATGAGTATGTATGCAAATGAAATGCAAGGGTCTGTGACTGAGCTGGATCTGATTAACTGCCTTGGTATAGATCCATGTGTGTTCAAGAATTCCAGATGGAGGTCTATAAATCCAGTAACCAAGGTGGGGGACTCAAATAAAGAGCCACAAGTCCAGGGTTTTAGAATCACAAGAACTATCCAACATGGAGTATTCTTAACAAAGTCAAAGTAACAGGGTATTCTGAGGTCAAGGTACCTGCAAACCTGTAAACAGCCCAACCCCCTCACAGGTGATGATCTAAAACAAGGATCCTCAGACTTTGATCAGTTATGAGAAGTGTAAACACTTCTAACCCGGAGGTACAGTGTTTACAATAACCATAACAATTCCTCCTCTAATTCACCTCAGTTTCTGAAGGTCAATACTAAAAGGTCATCCAGACTTAGCAGGCTTCCCAGATAGCCCTAGCATTGCAGGAAATCTGCAACACAGAGTTCTCAAGAAGAAACCCATATCTGAACCGTGTTTCATATTCCCGCACCAGACCGAAATGGAATGGGAAAGAATATGATTCACTCTAGCCTAGGTGTCACTCAGGTCCCAGGTATAGGACCTTAACTCTCAATGAATCACCCACCCACCAAGGCAAACAACCAGATCCAGCCAGCAGCAATGACAATATGATATATAAATGCAGTAAAGAAAGCAGTAAAGTAACTGTACATAAAGCAATAAACAAAAATAAATACAAGCACAAACAAGCACATAACACCCCAGTAAACACAAATCAAACAAGCGCTAGGAGGAACCCACAAAAAGAACCAGAAGCCCCGGTTGCAGTATAAGGGTCCCCAGCAGAGTCGCCAAGCTGTCGCTCCCGATAAATGGGACTGGCCCAAATAAAGGTACAGACGCGAACGGTCGGCGAGGGGAACAGTGAGAACACACAGCCGTGAACTCACTGGAGATGAATAGAGTCGCCAGCTAGGCATTTTTATCCCGGAGGAAAGGCAATGCTGCATAGACCTAGAAAAAGATGGATAAGACGGTTGCGAACCAGAGAGACTGAGAAAGGGGGTTGGTTACAACCTGGGAAGGTATTAGCACCCAGATTGTCCTTCGTACTCGACGGGATCCACGCTTAAAAGATTTGTGTTTTAAAGGGGTAGTGTCAGTGCAACTTGTGTATAAAATAGCTGGAAGAGATGTACAGGTGTCAGTGCTGAAAAAAAGTGTGAAGTGTATAAATGATGTGAAGTATGAAAGTGTCAGTGTAAGAAAGGAGTGAAATGCTCATGATAATGAGGCTAAAGAAATGAGCTGGAAAGAGGGGGAATATACAGAGACTTTTGTTCGATAACTGTTAAGTTATGCCTACGTATCCTCTCGTGCAATGAGGAAGTCAGAACACCGTAGTTCGACCCAAAGAGACTGAAGGATGAATTGACTTGTGAACTGCTTGCTTGCCTATGCTCAAGTGTATGACCTGTCTGGCTCAGGTGCAAACTGTCTTGCATTAGAAGGAAGAAGCGAGTTCTCGTTTATGAATGAAGGTGATGAGAAAAGAATCCCGGAGGAGACGATTATTGTTTGTTTTTGAGTTTTCAGTCTTTTATTGCTTTTTGAAGATTTGTCATAAGTTAATGAGCTTATGCCTAAACCAATGGGTTAGTAAACTCATCACATCTTCCCTCTGATTAGGGGTAATGAGAATACCTTAAGTGTGAAGTCAGATTCTCACACTTAATCACCTTTGGTGTAGGATTAAGATCATTAACCTACTTGTGATTATTTATATGTTTTTTTGAGTTTTTGTTTAGTGTTGAGTAATGAGGTTAAGCCATAATCATGGATTAAACAGACCCATTACACCATCCTAAAAGAAGGATAATAGATGAGAATGTTTAAGCTGAGGAAAACTCCTCAACTTAATCCATGATTAGGGATTAAACCCATGACAAAACAAGCCTTTGATTAAGTGGATTTTAGATTAATGATATGGTGATGAAGTGAGTTTTATGGTTTGTAAGACAACTTGAGGGGGACTTGTCCATTAACACTAGGGTTAGTCCTTCTTAACCAATTAAGGAAGAATTAGAACCCTAATGCAAGGCCCAAGTTACAAGTGTGTCTTGATGATTATTAAGTGGATTGATTAAGAGATTTAAACACCTTAAGGGTTTAACACTTAGGATTAAAGTTATACACTCCATCCTAAGAGAAGGATGCAGGCATAAGCTTAATCACAAAGCCTTAAAGCCTTTAGGGTTTAGTCCCTGATTATGAGATGAGAAGAGAAGACTCAAAGAGAGACACAAAGGTAAAACTATGGGGGGACTAATCAAAACCCTAATTCATTATCATGCTTGGTTGGTCCTAAGGTTTGTGAGGTTTTCAAGAACAATCTTCAAAGGAGCCACCAGGAAGCAGATGAACAAGAGCAAGAGAAGCAAAGTGACTTGCTTCATTCAAGAAGACAAGTCACTTGGAGAAAGAAAGTGGGAGGAACAAGAATGAGCAAGCTCAATCTCAGACACAAATAGAAATGCAGCAATGGATGCAAGAGAGATGAAAAGAAAAGTTATGAGAAGTGAAGGCAAATTCACTTCCCAAGTTTACTTACCACCTGAAATGTTAGAAAGAAATGCAAAACAATGCAAGATGAGATGAAATGGCATGATGCTAAGCAAAACCAGAAGCATATTGATGATTATTATGATGTTATGAGGTGCTGCAAACATGAGGCAAGGCATGGAGATGTTCATACAAGATTATGAATGCAAATGATGCAAGTTAAGGAGCATGAATGAACATGAAAAGTTATGAATCATACAAGACAAATGACATGGCAAATATGCAATGCAATGATCAAACATGCTTTCTAAATGTCTTAAGATGTCAAATGGATCACAAGAATGCACAAAATGCAAGGGCAAGTCAAGTTATGCAGGGAAATGCAAGAAAGATGCAAAAGAAAGCCCAAATTAGGGTTCATGGATCAAACATCAAACAAAAACCCAAAACAGAAACAAATCCTAAGATAAAAAAAATGGAAAATGGTACCCAAAGAAACCCTAAACCTATAATGAACCACTGTCCAAAGGGGAACTCTCAACTCTCAACCAAACTCAAGATATGATTTTTACAAGTTATTAGGGTTTTTTAAGGTTCTTAACAAAAGAAATGTCAAACAATTGGAAAATGCAAGATCAAATCATGACCAATTTATCTTAGAAACTATATGCTAAACACCAAACAAAGCAAAAAGAACCAATGTCCAAACCTTCTCCAATAGGCAGAAATGAATTTTTGAATCCATGATCAAAATAATGCACAAAATATGATTTAATTCAATGAAAAATTCTTAAAATGCATCAAGATCAAAAAAGAAATTTGGTTTGAAGGTTGGACAATGTTTCTAAATGTCTTAGAACATTTCATGAATTTTTTTGTAATTTTCAAATACCTAAAAGTATTTTTAATTAATTAATTCCCATTAATCAATTAAAAATAATCTTTTAAATATTTAAAAATACTTTTTTAATGATGAAAAATAAAATAAAAATATTTTTGTGTCATAAAAATTATTAAAACTCAGAGGAAAAAGTTTCATAATTTTTATGTATTTTTTGCTATTTTAAAATAATTATGCAAGTTAATTGAAATAAAATGAATTAAAAATCAAATAAAATAAAAGTAATCAGGATGGATGGCCAGGATGGAGCCTGAGTTCAAATGTGTTGACTGGCGCGTGAATGGAGGGTGTGGATTGCACCTGACTTAATTAATTTAATTACGAATTAATTAAAGCTAATGAGAGAGATTAGGGCAAATGAAATGATCTGGGCCATCCAAAAGAGAGGGAAGTCAACAGGTCAACGCACATCCATGGCTCAAATTCAAACTAGAGTTAATGACCTGAGATTAGGGTTTAATGACTCAGGTGGCCGGAGAAGACTTCCGGTCGTCTTCTCCGGCCAGCACCTCACCGGGAAACTCACCAACTCCCTCAAAACGTAACAAAAACAAAATCTATGAATTGGGAAATGATCTCCAACCTCTCACGAATCAAACCCCTCTCTCAAAACAAATTTATTCTTCCTAAACAAGCTGAATCGAAGAGAACAAGTTCTAGGGCACGCAAGCTTCAGAGACAAATTAAATACTCAAAACAAAGCCATTTCAAAAACTAAGAACATCAGGATGATCAGTGAATCACATAGAACAAGTTTGTAACAAGAAAAATGATTTCTGGAAAAATAATTTTCGAGCTACCTGAGATTTGGAGCTTTCAGTTTGAGAACTTTCTGGCCACTTCTCCTTGTGCAATCCACTCCACTTGATCCCCAGAAGATGCTTGAATGCTCAAAAAGAGTTTAAGTTGGCTGGATAGTGAGATTCGAAAGCTCCTGCTCAAGCTTGGTCAGAAATGGCAATGGAGTTTCTGGAGGTTTCAGGCCATTGTGAATGATGGTTTGTGATCCTGAGGATGAATGGAGAAGGTCTGGAGTGTTTGTTGGTGTGTTTGTGGTTTGTGGAAGGAGATTCGATTGAAACTGCAAAATGAAGTGAGAGATGGCAGTGAGATGTTCAGGCTGTTTCAAGCTTGGGTTCTTGGTGCTGGGTGGTCTATGGAGCAAGGTGAGTTGAATGGTGAAGAGGGTTTGAATGTTTGCAAGCTGTGTAGGCAGATTCGAAGGAAGTTGCAACTTGGTAAGTTTTTGTGAATGTCATGAATGAATGAGCTTCAGCCTTGCCTTGTACATGAAATGGCTTGCAAATTGTCCACATAACTCTCTCTCATTGGTCAGTTGATTGGACATGTGCTTTATTGATTGGTAAGTTGCCTTTTGCAAAAAGTCAAAAATTGTGTAAGAGAGGTATGGTGAAGTGCTAGCTTGGTACAAAGCCTAGGGGCTGCGCAGCATGGTGTGTGTATGAAGCTAGCTTGGTTCAGCAGCCAATGCCTCAAGTTGGTGAGATGTGATCATGAGTTTTGCAACTTGTGGCCTTTTTGAAATCTCATGAAAAATGCCTTGTTACATGAACTAAACACATGTGATCTTTGGTTCAAATCTGATTTTGGGCCTTAGAGAATGTTTATGTGCTGGTTTGATACCAATTAGAAGTTGCAATTTGACTTAGCACATGATTTTGCAATTTTCACACTTGGTGCATATCTTGAAAATAAGTGATTTTTGCCAACTTTGCATTGCCATAACTTTTGATCCAAGAAGAGTTTGATCATGTCCTTGTACTTTTTGAAAAGGGAAAGATGAGATCTACAACTTTCATGACCAAAGTTTTTCCATTTGAAGCATTTTTGGATCAAGAATCATGACTTGAAAAATGACCTAAAATGAAGCATTCTTGAAAAGTCAACTATGCCCAAAAAGTCAACATTTGCAAAAACCCTAAATTCTTGATTTCTATGAACTTCAACCTTCCTCCATGATCAAATAAAGATCATATACACTCAAAATGATGAAGATCAGCCATTGGTTGGGTCATTGGGGGCCTCAGATGCCCTGATTTTACACTGACTTGTCTGAAAAGTCAACCCTTGATCAGATGACTTCCCCATGGAATTTCTTCATGAAAATTGATATGCATACTCCCTATACCATATAGAGATCAATGGAAACAAGAATGACCAAAAAATTTGGAGTTATGGCCTCTGAAACCAAAACCCTAATTTTCAGTCCACTGTGCAGTTCATCCTGGCTCTGCATCCACTCAAACCCTAGTTCTTGTGATTCCTCTGCAATTTTGGCTTTGAGGAGATGGAATATAACATAAGAACACACATGGACCCCTTTGAGTTGATTAGTGGCCTTTGGAATGGCTCAAGATGCTCTGAGGTTGCTCAAATCACAAACCCTAGGTGCAGATGCCTTAGAAACTATGCAGTGAAACAAAAGTGAGATATGGGATGATATGATTGTGTTTATGCATATGAGATGATCACAAGCCATGGTGTGAATGGGTGAGGGCAAATTTGGGGTGTTTACAGCGGCCTCAACAATGCCATTCATCTTTGGCCTGTAAGGAGAAGAGTTGTGGTGTTGAATTTTGAAGTCCCAACAAAGTTTTGCCATCATCTTGTTGTTCAAATTGGAACCATTATCAGTAATGATTCGCTTGGGAACTCCATATCGACAGATGATATCTCTTTTCATAAATCGAGCTACCACTTGCTTGGTGACATTATCATACGAAGCTGCTTCAACCCATTTGGTGAAGTAATTAATGGCTACCAGGATGAATCTGTGACCAAGACCATATGAGCAAGACCATTCGTACATCAGTAGGTCTGCTTCCTTCTTGTCAACACATATGAGCAAGACCATGTCGAAGTTTCGCTTGTACAAAGAACCATCAGTATTGAGGAAGAAACTGCCGGCTAGCCTTCTTAATGTCTTCTTATCATTTGACGATGCCCCAGGTGGGTATGTTTGAGTTTATAAGAAGCATTTGATGTCATGGTACCAAGGCTTGTTATCATTGACAGTGTCCATATAGCATACATATGTCGGTCTGTCCAGTCTGGATACCAAAATTCGAGGTACATGATTAGCATCCTGTACTTTGATCATTGATGAAATGGTAGCCAAAGTGTCTTTAAACTGATTCTCATCTCGAGGGATGTATTCAAGCTTAACTGTTGTGAAGAATGTCAAAAATCTCCTCGTATAGTCACGGTAGGGAATCAGATGTTCCTGATGAGTGTACCACTTGTTGTTGGTCTGGTTGATTACCAAAGCTGAATCTCCGAATACATTCAAGGTTTTGATCCTGAGGTCAATGTCTTCCTCAAGACCCATGATACAAGCTTCTTATTCTGCTTAGTTGTTAGTGCAGGCAAATGTTAGCCTTACTGAGAAAGGCATATGAATTCCTTTAGGTGTAATAAGCACTACACCAACCCCATCAAACATCATAGTCCATGTTTCTTCTGGGTCAGGCCCTTCAGTGTGAATTGGCTATTCACAATCTTTTTCTTTTAGGAACATGATGTCTTCATCGTGGAAATCAAATCTCATAGGCAGGTAATCATCAATGGGTTGCTCAGCCAGATAGTTAGACAATACACTACCCTTGATGGCTTTCTGAGAGGTGTACTGAATGTCATATTCTGTTAGAATCATTTTCCACCTGGAAACCCTTCCGGTAAGTGCTAGCTTCTCAAATATGTACTTGACTGGGTCCATCTTTGAGATCAACAAGGTAGTATGAGTCAACATATACTGTCTTAGTCGGCGAGAAGCCCATGCTAAAGCACAACAAGTTTTCTCGAGCAGTGAATAACGTTGTTCACAGTCGGTAAACATTTTGCTTAGGTAGTATATTGCCTACTCTTTTCGACCAAACTCGTCATGCTGGCCCAACACACACCCCATTGACTCTTCTTTCTCAGTCTTAGGTGCAGGCATTTCCTGAATAACTTTGACTTTATCGGGATCAAACTTAATTCCTTTTCCGTTTACAATAAAACCCAGCAGCTTACCAGAATGTACCCCGAATGTGCATTTGTTACGGTTCAACCTTAGCTGATACTTCCTCAGACGCTTGAACAGTTTCAGTAGATTCACCAAATGATCTTCCTCTGTTTGGGACTTGGCAATCATGTCATCCATGTAACACTCAATTTCTTTATGGATCATATCATGGAATAATGTTACCATAGCCCATTGATATGTTGCACCGGCGTTCTTCAGACCAAACAACATTACTTTGTAGCAGAACGTGCCCCGGGGTGTGATGAAAGTTTTCTTCTCCATGTCTTCAGGTGACATCTTAATCTGATTGTATCCATAAAATCCATCCATAAAAGAAAACACTGAGAACTGAGTTGTGTTATCCACCAATACATCAATGTGAGGTAATGGGAAATCTTCTTTCGGGCTAGCTCTGTTCAGTACCCGGTAATCTACACACATACGCACCTTTCCATCCTTCTTAGGTACGGGTACAATGTTAGCAACCCACGGAGGGTAACTAGTTACAGCGAGAAAACCGGCGTCCCACTGCTTTTGTACTTCTTCTTTAATTTTCATGGCCATGTCTGGGCGAGTACGACGCAACTTCTATTTGACCGGTGGGAAATCTTCTTTCAATGGAAACTTGTGCATGACAATGTCTGTATCCAAACCCGACATATATTGATAAGACCAAGCGAACACATCGACATATTCCCGAAGCATACTGATGAGTTGTTCTTTCACTAGAGCTTCAGACTGGCCCCAATCTTCACCTCTTTTACATCTTCCTCGGTACCAAGATTGATGGTCTCAATCTCCTCCTGATGAGGAGCAATCAATTTTTCCTCTTGTCTCAACAACCTGGCCAACTCTTCAGGCAAATCATAGTCTTCATCAACCCCTTCATCTGCTTGATTAATCGGATTATCGAAGTCATACGAGGTCATAGCAATGTCGTTATCGGTGCAATCTGGAAGGCTATCTCTGCAAGGGTTGAGATTTGTTCATTTTAGTGATTGATTTTATCTTATTTAGAAAAACGTGAATGAATTTTATTTAGAAAAACATTTCCATTTATTGTTTTGTGTGAAAACAAAAATGAAAAGACAGTGAGTGAAAAGATTGTTTGCAAAAGATGTCCATTGGTCATTAATTTCCATTTGCACAAAATACATATATGGCCCTATTACAAAATGAGTCTTGACACCTTGGGCAAGATGTAGGACTTGATGCATGCTTAAACAGGAAATAATAATTACATTGCAGCAGTAACACTTATAATTTCCTGGGAAGACCAATTTAGGACTTGTTGGCCCGGGACTCTTGGAGGAATCCAACTTTCAAGGTTGTAGTCGCTTTCAGCCTCGTCTTCCACATTGTTGATAACATCCAGGGTCAGCATTCCCCCACTTATAAACTTGGGAGCTTTAGCAACCTCCTCTTGGACCTGTCGGGATGGTCTGTAACCCAAACTGAACTTGTCTTCTTTTATCTGAACTTGCAGTAGCTTTCCCCAGCCTTGGGCATTCCCATCTTCAAAAACCTTCCAAGCTTGTTTGTAAGAGGCAATTGAAGTACCAGACACTTTAGTTGTTGCTTCATTGACATTGAGGGCTTCAAAACCCTGACTCATTGTTTCATGGATCTCCCCATCCATCTCTATGTACTTATAAGTAGCTAGATGACTGACAAAGATGTCCTCCTCTCCACAGATGGTGATAATTTGGCCCTCCCACTCGTATTTTAACTTCTGGTGAAGGGTAGACGTTACTGCGCCAGCGGCATGAATCCAGGGTCGACCCAACAAACAGCTGTAGGCAGGCTGAATGTCCATCACATATAAGGTAGTTTTGAAAATTTGTGGGCCAATTACCACATGAAGCTCTATTTCTCTAAGAACCGATCTCTTAGAACCATCGAAGGCTCTCACAACTAGGTTGCTCGGGCGGAGTGCAAGACCATCATACTCAAGCTTGACCAAGGCTTTCTTTGGAAGGACATTGAGAGATGACCCAATGTCAACCAAAACATGAGAAAGTTCAACACCTTTATGTAAATACCCCAAATTTTCCCTAACCTTTTTCTCACACCATGGATTGTGATCTTTTCATATTGCATTTGCATAAGCATTACATCTCACACTACATAGTCCATTTCATCTGCATCTAGGGTTTGTGATCTGAGCAATCCAAGAAGTGATATGAGCTATCTCAATGGTCTTGAAGCATGCCAAGAGGGTCCATGAGTGTTCTATGATCATCTTATTCTCCCCAAAGTTCATAAAAGTCAAAGTGTCACAAGGGATGGCACAGAGGTCCAGGCAGACTGAAGATTTCCTAGACATATGACCTGAAATTAGGGTTTTGGGTTTGAGGCCCTTAATCTCAAATTTTTTGGTCATTCATGATTCTAATGGTCTTAATATGTTATAAGGATCATGTGTACCAAATTTTATGAATAAATTCATTGTGGAAGTCATATGATCAACTGGTAACTTGTTATGCAAGAAAAGTCAGAATCAGGGCATCTGAGGCCCCCAACAATGGAACCAAAGGATCATTTTCATCAAATTGAGGTTCTATGATCTTTATTTGATCTTATAAGTGGTTAGAAGTTCACAGGATTAAATAATTTCAAGCCATTTGCAAACTTTCCATTTTTGGACATGACTTATAATGGAAACTTTCCATTTTGGGAAAGATTTTCAAAACATCATAACATGTTAACACAACTTGCATCATAACATGTTAACACAACTTGCCTTGATCAGATTTGTACCTTGAATCAACCATTTCCATGACCAATTTTCTCAAATGTCACAAAGTTGCCAATTTGCAAAACCTCTTCAATCTCATTATTCAATCATCACAGCTCATCGCAATCAATCCCATGGCTCTCCACAAACTCAGCTGAAGCCAATCCACCCTTTAGATCTCGTCTGCCATGGACCATACTCTCTAGGACACATATTTGACTTTTTGGCAAAAACTCCCATACTCTTGGAATAGTGTCTTACAACAATTCAGAACCTACTCCATATTATATTCAAACAATGTGGGAGAGATATAGAAGAGGCATAGGAGCTCAGAACACACACAACATCAGATTCACAAAAATATGCACAAGACTTGTTTTCTTCGAAACACCCTCAAAACAAAACAAAATCCAGAAATTCTTTCACCAACAAATCACACTTCATCCATAGAACAAAACCCAACCCTTAAAATGGCCTGAAACATCACAAACACAAACTTCCATTTCTGCTACACCAGAACTGGAACTCTCAAATCAGCCATCATAAAAGCCTTTAAAGCATTCCATTAGCACTAGGAGGACCAGAGGAGGCAGTTTGCACAAGAGAAAGGCTTTTAAAGTCCACATTTGAGGATCTCCAACTCAGTTAACCTCGAGAACACTTTCTCTCAAAACCTTATTTTCTTGTGACAAGATGAAAGTACATGTTATGGGGTTTATCATGATGTCTTTAAAATCGAAATTGGTGGAGAAATGACCATTTCACGAGCTTCTGAAAGTTTGTCCAGTTTTTTTATTTTCTTTGATTCTCCATGTTTGTGAAGCATAAATGATGTTTGTTGAATGATTTGAGTTTCGTGTGAGTAGAGGATCATTTCTGGGCAGTTAATTTAGGGTGGGGTGGCCTGTAGAGAGACTTAGGGTTTTAGTACCACCGGAGAAGATGACTGGAGCTCTCCTCCGGTCACCTGAAGTTGATTAGGGTTTATTGCCCAGATTGCATAAGGACCATTGGATCTTGATTAATTTAGGTTAATGGACGGACCAGATTAGCTCATTAGTTTTAATTTCTGATTAATTAAAATAAACATAATTAATTAGCCAGATCCCATCCTGACCATCCAAACGCGCGCGCAGTCAATCCCCCTTTGAATCTGGACCATAAGATTGGTTGACTTCTCATTTTACTTAATTTTTATTTCATTTTATTCCATTTCTTTCACATAATTAATAAAAATAGCAAAAAATATTTTTAAAATCTCATTTTCTATATTTTCACTTCAAATATTTTCTTAACTCAAAAACATTTTTTATTTTAATTTTTGCATTAAGAAAGTATTTTTAAAACATTTAAATGTTTTATTTAATTAATTAATTGATTTTAATTAATTAAAAATTCATTTAGGTTTCTAAAAATCACCAAAAAATTCACGATGCATTCCCATACATTTAGAAACATTTGTAAACTCATCACACAAATTTCGTTTTAGGTTTGATCACATTTTCACAATTATCTTTGAATTAGGGTTCATAAAAATCACATTTTCTAACCCTAACTTGAAAAAATCACTTCTGATCAACCATGATGAGTTTGAACTTGATTCTTTTTGAATTGTTTCACATATTGCATCTAGTAACTAGGTTATTTATCTCATGATTTTGAATTGAATTTTTCCTTTAGAAGTACCCCAAAACCCTAGTTAACTTAGGAAATTCATAACTTTCTCTAGGTTTAGCTTCTGACCCCCATCTTTGGTGAGTGATCTAGTATGAGTTTAGGGTTTGTTGGAGTTCAATTTCAAATTTTTATCATGATGTATGCTTCTGTCTTGATCATGTGCATCTCATGTTGTCTTAAAACCCTAATTTCTCATGTTCATTTGCATTCACCTTTACATCTCATCATCATATGAAATTTCCATAGAATTTCATTCATTTTTATGCCATATTAGACGTCCTAGGACATGTTATAACCTTTCTTGATCATTTCTTCAATCAATTGATATGCTTTACACCCATTGCATTTCATGAACTAGGATACTAGATGCAATATGTGAAACAATGTAATATGTGATATGTAACTTAGGAAATATGTGATAAGTTACATATTTCAAGCTTCTTTCATGCTTCTTTTGCATCTCATCCTTTGTATGACCATTAATATGCATCATGTATGATTTTGCATCATTGCATAACACATTTTCATCATGTTTACACTACTGGTTTTGGTCTTTGCATCTTTATTCATCTCATTTCCTTTTGATGTGCATCTTATGCATTCACACTAACATTTCAGGGGCTTATGGTAAGTTGTTTGGGATGTGGATTTTCCTTCACATCCCACCTCTTCTCATCTCTTCATATGCATTCTTATTTGTCTTTGAAGTGAACTTGCTTCACTTATGCTCTCTCATTCTTACTTTCTTTCTTTTAGGTTACTTATCTTCTTGAGGAAGTAAGTAACCTATTCTTCTTTCACCTTCTCTTTTCATTTTCTTCTTCCTTGGTGGCCTCTTGAAGATTCTTGTTCTTAAGCCTCACAAACCACAGGATATCCAATCATTATAATTTTTAGGGTTGTATATAGTCCCCCCTAGCTTTTTACCTTTGAGCCTCCTTGAGTCTCTTTTCTCACCTCATAATCATAGGCTAAACACTTAAAGCTTTAGGACTTTGAGTTAGGGTTATGCTTGCATCCTTATCTTAGGATGAAGTGTATAACTTTAATCCTTAGTGTTAAACCTTTAATTTGTTTACACCTCTTAATCAAAACACCTAATAATTACTAAGACTTAAGCTTGTAACTTGGGCCTTACATTAGGGTTCCATCTCTTCCTTTTGGTTAAGAGGGACTAACCCTAGTGTTTAATGGACAAGTCCTCCTCATGCTAAAGTCTTACAAACATAAATTTTTTTTTAATCTCACCCTTTAATTAAAATTCACTTAATAAAGGCTTGTTATATAATGAATTTAGTCCCTAACCATGGATTAAGTTGAGGTATCTTCCTCAGCTTAAGTGTCCTCATATATCATCCTTCTCTTAGGATGGTGTAATGAGTTCACTAATCCTTGATTAGAGATTAAACTCATTACTTAATACTAAACAAAAACCCAAAAACGCTTAATAATTACCAAATAGGTTAATGACCTTAATCCTATATCATCAGGGTAATTAAGTTGAGATGCTTATCTCACACTTAAGTAGGCTCATTATCCCTAATCAGGGAGGATATAATGAGTTTACAAACCCTTGATTTAGGCTTAAGCTCATTATCTTATGCAAAACACCAAAAACAATAAAAAACTGAAAACACAAAAACAAACAATAATCGTCTCCTTCAGGATTCTTTTCTCATCACACTCATTCTATAAACGAGAACTTGCTTCTTCTGTCTAATGCAAGACAGTTAGCACTCGAGCCAGACGAGTCACACACTTGGGCATAGACAAGTAAGTAGTTCACAAAAATCATCCAGTCTCTTTGAGTCGAACTACGGTGTTTTAACTTCCTCATTGCATGAGAGGATACGTAGGCATAACTTAACAGTTATCAAACAAAAGTCTCTTTCTCAACCCCATCTTTTAGCATTCTTTCTAAGCCTCAGTCTTGAGCATTTCTCACTCTCTTTTTGCACTGACACATTGTACATTCATCCCTAGCTTTTCATACACAGTCAGCAAATACACTACCCCTTTTAAGCACAATCAAGTAAGCGTGGATCCCGTCGAGTACGACGAACGATCTGGGTGCTAATACCTTCACAGGTCGTAAGCAACCCCTTTCTCAGTTTCTCTGGTTCGCAACCGTCTTATCCTTACCCATCCAGGTTTATGCAGTATTACCATTCCTTCGGGATAAAAATGCCTAGCTGGCGACTCTATTCAACCTCAACCTCCAACATCGCCGACCGTACGCGTTTGCACCGGGACTGTAAATCTTCGGGAGCGACACTTTACATTCCAAGGTGATATGTAAAGCCTTGTTGTGGTTATGGCCCTCCGTAATTAGATCAACATCAGTAAAACCTAATCCATGACTAGTGTTGAAATTTGAAACCACCGTCTCTAGCTGATTAATTGTGATCTCCTCAGGCACATAAGTTGCGTGCAAGACTTTGAGAAGTGCAATCCTGTGAGCTTCGGAACACACGAGCAGAGATACTATGGATATATTGGAGGGTGTTTGATGGAGCTGATCCATAACCTTGTAGTCACTCTTCACGATAATCCTCATGAACTTGTCCACATCCTGATCAAAGGATGTCTTCTGAGTTTCCTTGGTAATTGATTCTTCAGGCACCACATTCTTGCCTTTAGCTTTGGCAGCAGCTTCTGCTTCACCATTAACTCTTGGGAATTGTGAGGCAAAGAGACGTCCGCTTCGAGTGAAGCCTCCGCCTCCCCCGACATTATCAATCTGTGGTGTAGAAATTGAAGAATCAAGAGTGACTTTCTTTCCGTTGCGATAAAGATCTGAGCCATAGTGCCAAGGCACGACACTGCTGTTGTCATGGGGAATTGGTCCAGGCACCGTGATAGTAACTGGACTGATTGCTATAGAAGAAGGAGTTGTGACAGTCTGGGGATCATAATAGATTGTGACAGGAGTTCTGATTGGAGATAACATAGGTGCAGGGAGTTGTTGTTGTTGATGTTGTTGTCAAAAGAATCCAGAACACGAATGGTTGTTGGGTCATAATAAATGATGACCATTGAGATGTCTCAATTGATGGTTGTTGTTATTGTAGAAGACTCTGTTGGAATGATATTTGCTGAATTTGTAGGAGATTCCTTTGAAATGGTGTTTGCTGATGTTGTATGAGAGATGTTTGTTGATGTTGTAGAAGTGGGAACTGTTGATGTGATTTGTAGGATGCCTTCTTTGATAAGACTGTTGATACCATTCTTCAGATTTGCACAACCATTGGCAGAAATCTTGCAAGCTTCACAACATGCCTCACAACCTGGAAACATTTGGCACTTCAATAGCTGAGCTTTTACTTCGGCCAGTGGTGTTTGAATGTTTGCAATGTCATCAATTAGAAAAGATGGTTGGTCCTCTTCAATGGAATTGACCCTTGGTCCACCAAGATTCGGTATTGGATTCTTTGTGACATTTTGTGGAGGTGCAAAATTCAAAGCTTTGGAATCAACTAAGTCCTGAACTTTCATGTGTAATGATTTACATTTATCTGTTGTATGGCCAGGTGCATTGGAATGGAAAGCACATCTGGCGTTGACATCATAGTTCCTTGGAAGATTTTGAGGATCTGGTGGAGCCAGAGTCCTCAATTCAATCAGGTTGAGCTTCAATAACTATGGAAGTAGAGCTGCATAGGGCATCGAGATGGGATCGATAACCCTGTTGATTTGTGAAGTCCTTTGTTGGAACGGACGTTGTTGCTGATTGTTGTTGCTATAAGATCTTTGTTGTTGTGGAAACTGTTGTTGTTGTAAAAAGTGTTGTTGTTGAGGATACTATTGTTGCTGAGGTGCTGGAGCAGGAATGGTGACAACAGCTACTGATCTTTGCATGTATTGGGGCCTACCTCTGCCCATATGCACTTAGTTGGTCTTACCTGTCCAACGAGGTCCTGAGAAAGGTTTCCTGGAATTGCTGGAACTAGCACCGTTGTCAGAGATCTTACACATCTTCAAAAGACTTTCAATTCTTTCACCAGCTATAACCACATCAGCAAAACTGGTGGAAGAGAAATCAACAAGCCAGTCAATGTAAGTTCCTTGCAAGGTGTTCATATAAATGTCAGCCATTTCCCTTTCAGACATAGGTGGCTGGATGGCAGCAGCAAGTTGTCTCCACCTTTGAGCATATTCCCGGAAACTTTCTCTCGAGGATTGAGACATACCCATCAACAGAGTCCTGTTGGGTGCCATATCTAGGTTGTACTGATATTGGCGTATAAAGGCCTCGGCTAAGTCCTTCCAGTTTTTGATAGTAGCCCTTAATAGGTGAGAATACCATTCTATGGATGCCCCGATCAAGCTATCTTCAAAGTAAAACATCCATAGTTTTTCATCCATGGTATAAGCTTTCAATCTTCCCAAAAAAGATTGAAGGTGGGTACGAGGACAGGAGGTACCGTTATACTTTTAAAAGCATGGAGGTTTGAACTTGTGGGGGATCCTGACTCCTTCCGCTAAACCCATATCCATCACATCAAATCCCAAAGAGTTCTGTGATTTGAGGGATCTCAACTTCTCAGATATCTCGTCCATACGATGATCATAAACTTCATCATCCCTAGCACCTAACACTGTAAACTGCTCATCCTGAGGATCTTCCTATAGAACACGATCTCTAGTGTTTCTCTGGGTATTTCAAATAACATTGACCTCGGGGTTGATAATGATGTGGCTTCAGTCTTGACCGGATCAAAAACCTGGAAAGGGGTCTCATATATCTCACCATCCATCTCCACGTACTTGAAGGAAAATATATGGATTATGAAGATGTCTTCCTCTCCACATATTGTGACAATTTTCCCTTCCCAAACAAACTTTAGCTTCTGATGGAGAGTCGAGGATACTTCCCCAGCTACATGAATCTAGGGACGTCCGAGTAAACAACTGTAGGCAGACTGAATGTCCATGATCGGTAATTCAACCTCTCCAAAAATTGACCTCTTGGAACCATCAAACGCCTTAAATACCAAATCACTTGGCCTAAGCACAACTCTGTCGTAATCCAGCTTAATCAAAGCCTTCTTTGGAAGAACATTTGAAGAAGATCTCGTATCAACAAGCACGTGGGAAAGCACAACCCCTTTGCATTCTATTGAAATATATAGAGCTCTGTTGTGATTGTGCCCCTTAGTAGTTAGATCAAGATCTGTAAGCCCTAACCTGTGACTGACATTCATACTAGCAACAACTGTCTCGAGTTGATTCACAGATATTTCTTGTGGATAATAGGAATTATTTAAGATTCTCAACAAAGCCTTTCTGTGGGATTCCGAACACATCGGTAAAGATAGGATGGATATCTTGTAGTCTCTTTTCTTGATGATTCTTAAAAACTCCTTAGCTTCTTTGTCAAAGGTGATGTCAAGGTAAAGAACAGGAACATCATCTGTCACAGCTTGCTTGCTCTTGGCTCTAACCTAGGCATCTGCACTATCACTTGGTGGTACCACACTGTTCCTCAATGTTTGAGGCGCAAACAATCTCCAACTCCTTGTAAATCCTTCGACTCCTACGTTTTCGACCTGATGTTGAGCGGTGCTAGAGGTGGTCACATCTTGTTTTTGGCCGTTGTGATAAACCTCTTCCCCATTATGCCATGGGACAAATTTATCACTTTGATATGACATAGGCCTTGGAGTGGTGAACGTGACTGGTGTTACTCTTTCTGGCACTGAAACTTCGACTGAGGTATTGTAGATAATAATCGTAGAAACTTCATCTTCATTAACAACCCTGTCAAACTAGATTCTTCCGTCATCAATCATTTTCTTAATTCCTTATTTCAACCTGTCACATCTGTCGTTCCCCCGGACTCTCGTCCCGATGCAAACGCGAATGGTCGGTGATGTTGGAGGTTGAGGTTGAATAGAGTCGCCAGCTAGGCATTTTTATCCTGAAGGAAAGGTAATGCTGCATAAACTTGGAAGATATGGATAAGACGGTTGCGAACCAGAGAAATTGAGAAAGGGGGTTAGTTACGACCTGGGAAGGTATTAGCACCCAAATCGTCCGTCGTACTCGACGGGATCCATGCTTACTTGATTGTGTTTAAAAGGGGTAGTGTGTGTGCTGACTGTGTATGAAAAGCTAGGAATGAAAAGAATGTACATATTGTCAGTGCAAAAAGAGAGTGTGAAATGCTCAAGACTGAGGCTTAGAAATAATGTTGGAAGGAAAGAGGGGGGAAGACACAGATACTTTTGTTCGATAACCGTTAAGTTATGCCTATGTATCCTCTCGTGCAATGAGGAAGTCAGAACATCGTAGTTCGACTCAAAGAGACCTGGATGATTTTGTTGTGAACAACTTGCTTGTCCATGCTCAAGTGTGTGACTCATCTGGCTCTAGTGCTAATTGTCTTGCATTAGACAAAAGAAGCGAGTTCTCGTTTTCAGAGTGAGGGTGATGAGAAAAGAATCCCGGAGGAGACGATTATTGTATGTTTTTGTGTTTTCAGTTTTTTATTGTTTTTGGTGTTTCGCATAGGATAATGAGCTTAAGCCTAAATCAAGGGTTGTAAACTCATTATATCCTCCCTGATTAGGGATAATGAGCCGACTTAAGTGTGATATAAGCATCTCAACTTTACCACCATGATGATATATGATTAAGATCATTAACCTACTTTGGTAATTATTAAGTGTTTTTGGGTTTTTGTTTAGTGTTAAGTAATGAGTTTAATCTCTAATCAGGGATTAGTGAACTCATTACACCATCCTAAGAGAAGGATGATAGATGAGAACACTTAAGTTGAGGAAGACTCATCAACTTAATCCATGGTTAGGGACTAAATTCATTATATAAAAAGCCTTTATTAAATGGATTTTAATTAAAGGTGAGATTAAGAAATGAGTTTTAAGTTTGTAATACTTATCTTGAGTGGGACTTATCCATTAAACACTAGGGTTAGTCCCTCTAAACCAAAAGGAAGAGATGTAACCCTAATATAAGGCCCAAGTTACAAGCTTAAGTCTTAGTGATTTATTAGGTGTTTTGATTAAGAGGTGTAAAAAAATTAAAGGTTTAACACTAAGGATTAAAGTTATACACTCCATCCGAAGATAAGGATGCAAGCATAACCCTAATTCAAAGTCCTAAAGCTTTAAGTGTTTAGCCTCTGATTATGAGATGAGAAGAGATACTCAAGGAGACTCAAAGGTAAAAGTCTAGGGGGGACTATATACAACCCTAAAATTATCATGCTTGGATGTTCCTATGGTTTGTGAGGCCTAAAGAGAAGATCTTCTGGAGGCCACCAAGGAAGAGAAGCAGATGAAAAGAGAAGGAGAAAGAAGAATATGTTACTTACTTCCTGAAGAAGATAAGTAACCTAAAAGAAAGAGATAGGAGCAAGAGAGCACAAGTGAAGCAAGTTCACTTCAAAGACAAACAAATAATGCATATGAAGAGATGAGAAGGGGTTGGATGTGAAGGCAAATCCATATCCCAAACAACTTACCATAAGCCCATGAAATGTTAGTGTGAGATGCATAAGGAAAGAAATGCAATGAAATGCAACAAATAATGATGCAATGATCAAAACCAAAATCAATAATGCAAAGTAAATGTGTTATTGAATGATGCAAAGACATGAACAAGGCTTATGTATGATCATACAAAGGATGAGATGCAAAGAGAAGCATGAAAGAAGCTTGAAAACACATGGATAAACATGAAATGTAATGAATGCTAAGCATACAAAATGAATGAAGAAATGATCAAGAAATGTTCAAACATGTTCTATGATGTCTAAGATGACATAAAAATTAATGGAATGTCATGGCAAGATCATGTGATTGAGATATGCAAGGATGAGTGAAAATGAACATGAGAAATTAGGGTTTTATGAATGTATGAGATGCACATTGTCGCTCCCGGGATTTTCATCCTAGTACAAACGCGAAAGTGGCGCGGAAAAGGTAGAGTCGCCAGCCATACATTTTTATCCCGGATGAATGGGAAAGGTAATGTTGCACAAACCTGAGGAAGAAGGAAAGGACAAGGTCATGCGAACCAAAGATCTGGGTTCGGGAGTCGATTACGACCTGGGAAGGTATTAGCACCCCAGACCGTCCTCCGTACCCGGCGGGATCCACGCTTGCTTGCTTGCTTCAAAGGGTGAGAAAATACGAGTGATGCTGAACAAATTAACTACTACTTTAACTGGAACTGCAATGAGAAATGGAACTAGAAAAGAGAACAAACAGAAGGGGAAAATAAAGAATGTTCTCGAACAGTCCCTACCCCGCTGCCTACATACCTCATCAGGATAATGAGGATCAGAGTCGATGTAGTTCGCCTAACCAGGCGGGAACTATCTGCTTGTGTTTTTTATAGCTGGAACTGTGTATGTCTATGCTCAGGTGTTGCAGGCTCGTCTGGTACGAGTGTGTTTACCATCTTGCATGCGAGAAAAGTCGGCGCAAGTTCGCGTTGAGAATGAATGAGATGAGAAAAGAAGTTCCCGCAGGAAAGTCGCTTATTGTTTGTTTTTGCCTTTTAAGAGTTTTGCATGAATTTGGCACAAGGAAGTGAATTCAAACTCTTTTCCATGGAATGTGTACTTGCTACTACATTCCAAGATGGAATAATAGAACAAGCACACCAAGCAAGGAGAATTTATCCAAGACTTGTTTCCAAGGATTAGGGTCTAAGTTCACTAGCTAGTTGAACTTTATTACATGTTTTTGTTGCTTTTGTGAAGAAATGTCTTTTATATTTTTCTTTGTGAAACAACCCCTTGATAAGACTTGTATATCATGCTAGACAAGCCTACACCATTCCAAGATGGAATGTATATAAGTGCCCCATGGAATAAGGCTATACACAAGGGATCCTTTCATGCATTTATCAAGTATTTTTTATTTTGTTTGAAGATGAGAAAAGAAGACTCAAGTGGGAAAAGGACAAACTAAGGGGACTAAGACACAACCATAGGTTAGTTATTATAGATAAAAAGGAGATTCTAATGGTTTGTGAGGCTTTTCTAATCCTAAAGAGCAAAAGGAAAAGAGAGAAGAAAAAGGATGCAGCTTACTTAATAAGGAAGATAAGTTGGTCCTTAAAAAGGGGGAATCCTACCAACAACGAATATGGAAGGAAAAAAGTGAATTAAATGCATAAAGAAAATGCATAAAAAATAAAAGGATAAGGTGTAAAGAAACATACCTTTCCCTCCCTACAAAACAAAGATTAGTGTGCATTTTATTAAAAATAATAAAGCAAACACACAACAATTAAATCCTACTAACTCTAGGACTCAATTAAACTCTATCTTAATTCTAGAGAACTAAAAAAAAAGCTAAAACAAAAATTCAACACCTACTACAGCCCCTAAACTAAAAGCAGCTATCAAAATAATGCATAACACAAAGCAACCTTTTACAGCCAGCATACAACATAAAAGTAGGTGTAAAAAGTCATATACAACATGCAAACATAACAAACCACGTGTATTTTACATCACCTATATTAACAAACAGCTATGAAAACATGGGACATATTTGATCATTTTTATTTATGTGCACAAAATGAATGATAAACAACACATTAATGTCAATTAACATGAATCTACATACATCACAAAATGAACTCAAACATGTGAATTTATTTACATCATTTATTTGATTAAAAATGATAATGATCAATCAAGAACAAACATACTTTTTCATGTTGCTAAATGAGCATTTATCATGATATTGAACAAGTATCACTACAAGCATCAAAAACTTCACATGTATGGCATAAAAATCAGAATTGAACTCATATTAAGATATGATCAATTAAGCACAAGAAACTTGCATGAACATGTGAAGTATTTAATCACTTTTTTGCAAAAAAATTAACATGGAATTTAATCACTTTATCAATTAAGCAAGCAATGACAATAATCATGAAACACATATTGAATTTAAGCAATCACTTAACATGTGAAACAAATGATTAAAGTATAGCAAAACACATCAAGAATCAATTATATCACATTTACACATTTAACACAAAAACATGGAAAAGTGAACGGAATCATGTCGAAATGACTCGAAACAAATGAATCGGCTACTGGAAATAGACCCAAAAATTCCCTAAAATCAATACCTAAACATACATGAACCTTAGAAGCACTAGGAAGCAAGATTGAGCAAGAAAATAAGCTAAAAAAAAACTAACAGCTTTAACCGGTTAACCAAACGGTTAACCCGTTAACGGGCCCCAGACAACACTAAATTTGGCCAAAAACGCATGCGTTAACCGGTTAACGCTGAACAGAAAGTGAAAAATGCTTTTGAAATAAGTGCTTTTGGCCAGAATATTCCTTCTAAACAACCCTAAACCCCACCTAATCATGCTAACACGAATTTCTACTCAATCAGGGCTTATTAACACATGCTAGAACCTATAACAAGCTACAACCTAACTTCTAATCCATTAAAATCCACAAATCGCAAGCGAAATGTAACGAAAACATAATCAACCACAGGTAATACAAAAAGCACTTAAAGAATTCCGAAATGGCGAGATGGAGAGAATAACTTAAAGCTAGCATGATTTTAGATTACCAACCTACGAAGCGGAGAAATGCTTCGGTGAATGTTGTGAGAATCGGAGCTTGATCGAAGAGAAAACCAAGAAAACCGTGAATCCGCAAAATAAATGCGTTCTTGATGCTTGAGCCTTCTTTCACTTCCGATAAGTCGAAATCTTCACAAAAATAAGTAGCTTTTTCTTCTACAATCCACAATTCAATGGAGGTTGGAGGCTAAGCTTTAAGATCTTCAAGTTTCAATGTGATACTTGAAGAGCTTCTTAAAAAAAAGCTTTGGTGAAAAGGGAAATGGAGGAAAAGTGAGAGAGAAAAAGTGATTCTAGAAATTGTGAGAGAGTAAAAAATTGGGAACCTTTTACATTGAAGTGATTAATGATTATATAGGGGTTAGGATTGGAGCTAGGTTTGTGAATGGAGTTAGGTTTAGGAATGGAGTTAGGTTTGTAGTTAGTTAGGGTTAGGGTTGGAGAAGGAATATTCCTTGGAATATTAATATTCCTTGGAATATTACATGGAATACTCTAGAAGGTTGTGGAATATGGTAGAAGCATCCAAGGGAAATGGAGTGGAATTGAAGTGGAAAAACAAGAGGGAAAGAATGAAATGGAATGTGGAAGGAAAGTGGAAGGAAAAGTGGAGGGAAAGGTGAAATCAACCATTTTTCAAATGATTTTTTCCCTTGATTTTTTTATGATTCCTCCATCATTTCTTGACCAAATTTGAACCATAGGATCATTGTAACCCTAATTTCATGATTTTGATCTTAAAAGTCAGGAGTCGACCTTTTTTACCTAGCTCGGTTGCCTTTTCCCCGATTCTTTGATTTTCAGTCATCTGGCAAAATGAACCTCTTCCAAAATGATTTTATGGACGAAATTTGAACCCTAGGCACTTGACATCATATATAAGGCAAAGGAATCCACTGTGAATCAAAACTTCATGCAGAAGCCCAATAGAAGTGAAACCCTAATTTGGCCTTTTTCATCAGGAGATGTTGCACTACTTCCCTCCTTTGATCAAACCAAATCTTCCCATGGCTTGTGGCTTCAAATGAAGACTTGTGGGATATTGTGAACCCTTTGAACAAGGTTGAGAAGCTTTGTGGCCCTTTGATTTCCTTTACAATGCCTTCAGTTGCTCCAATCATTGATCACATACCTATGCCTCAGCTATGCTACACATGATGCAATGTTTTTGGTTATTTTATGAATCTATGTATGCGAAATGCTATGCAAAATGTTGGGGAAATGAGAGGGAAAATTTTGAGGTATTATAGCTGCCCCTATTCAATCATCTGCAAGCTTGAATGAATAATGCCCAAAGCTTTTAGACCTTCAAGGTATATAGTGATTGAATACTCAAATAAAACCTGGAAATTTGAACTCGGTGGATAAGAGAAATGTCATCTGCCTTTTATTTTTTTCTTTATTTTTTACCTCTGAATAGGTAGCGGGAAAATAACAAGGTGGAATGGGATTGTTGTACATAAACGAGAGCCCAGGCAAACAGGATCGTTGTACAAAATGATAAACTGTTGTAGACACCCTAAATTTTCCCTCTGGCTTTTCTGCCTTTTTTTCAGCTTCTCGTTTTGCATTCATACGCATTTTGCATATCATTTGCATAGGATCTTAAGGCATGGGATCAATGTCGTCTGAAGGATTAGGTTTTCACACTTTATTTGCAGATTATCAGAAGATTTCAAGTTTTCGGTTATGCGACATCAATGGCATCTCTCTCTTATTGCTTTTGTTACCAAATTAGGGTTTATTTTCCCTGGTCAAGGATTTCACGTCTGGAAACTTTTCACCGATTCATTTGGCTCGTCACCATGGATTTCTGCATCATCAGGTCATCAGGCTATTCTCGTCTTCTCAGCAATCTCAAGTTATCTTTTTCTCAAAAGTTGTGGTTCTAGTTCAAGCGTGCTTGCTCAGTCACGATTCAACTCAGATAGATGTTTGACCTATTATTGGTCAAACTATCAAGATATTGTTTCAAGTGCAAGTTATCTTTTTCGATAGACAATTTATCCGTTAATATGCGTCTAAGATCAAATTGTTGTTTGTGGAATTCTTCAAGGATTGTTTGGTCAGAAACTCAGAAGATGATTAATTAAGATGACCGTTGTTTCAATGGTGAATGGTTCAGTAGTTTTTGAGATGCATTTCTTTAGAGATTCAGGAAAAAGATCGGGTGTAGTGGTGGGATTAAATTCAGCCAAGTTATGGGATCATTGAAGTTCATCATTTATTTGTTTTGTCCATATTCCAATTTGTAGATCAATTATCCATTTTTTTTATCCATATTCCATCCATTCACTTACCCTTTCCATTTTTGTTTTATTATTCAATTAAACTCAATTAGGCGATTTCTAGCTTTTATTTTTTAAATTCATTTATCCGTTTTTTTTCATTAGTCGTGACTCATCCTATCAATCCATATATTTTATTTTATTTTTAATCCATACCTTTTATTTAAATCCATGTCCATTATTAATTAAACCACTTTTAGTCATTACCATTTTCTTATCTTATCCACATTTTTTGGTTACAATTTATGCAAGCCCATATCATTTTGTGACCCATTTAAGTTAAAGGCGCTGAAACTTAAGGAAAGGGAAGGAAAGAACAAGTTCTTCATGATGAATTGCAGGCCCCACACACCTTTCACGGTCCCACCACTACTCTCATTCTGCACAACCATTTTTTTTCAAACATAGCAACAATAGACGGGACGCATTTACGCACTCCACACGCAGAAAACACACACGCATAACAAACAGCAAAATCCGGACTACCAAAAGATAACTTTTTCTTCATTACGCACCGACGCTCCTTCATTTTTTGGATATTCTTCAACAACCAAATTCGCTAGCCCTTCAACCATTTTGCAGAAAACCAGCATCACACATACACTCATTGATCACGCTTTTTCTCCAGGAAATACTTCACAATCCCTTAGCCCCTTAAAACAACTGTCATTTTCCATTTCTCAAAAAAGCTTGAACCACACCATCCACGACCTTCATCATTCTCATCCACTTTTAACACCCACAACCGCAAAACCTTCCTCATCTCAAACCAAACCGTATCCAAACAACAACAACCAGATCACAAACAGCTAACCTCACTCTTCGTCTTCATCACTAAACCAACTTTGCTCCTCCCTCACAGATCGACGAATCCACACAACAACACCCTTCTTCTCATCGAAAATCACCAAACCGCATACCCCTTTTTCCTCTTCACAACCTTAACAACTTCAGCCTCTTGCTTCACTCACCGTCAAATCTTCTTCACCTTCCTCTATCTCACCAACAACCAGCTTCATAAATACTTCTCATCAAACAAGCACATAACCTAGAAACAATCACACAGAAACGGAACAGAAGAAGATGAGGATAACTTAGAGAAACCAGATCGAATCGTACCGCAAGAGAGGAACGAGGAATCTCCGTGACGAGATCAAATTCAAAGGAGAACGTCAACGAACAACTAGAGAGAACCGCGATTGAAAAAGGAGAATGGTTGTCTGACAGAGAGATGTTGGGAGATGGGAATGAAAGTAGCTGATAAAGCTTCAATGGTGGCGGCTTGACAGAGAGATATCGGACCCACGGCGGACGAACCAAATCGAAGAGGATATCGGCGGACGATCCAAAGAGAAGATGTTACCGCAAGATCGGGACGTAGGGCGACGCCGGGGAGATCGTGATGCATTTTGGTGGCTGACGGTGGCGATTTGGACTTTTTTTTGTTTTTGCGTTTTTTTCCTTTTTTCTGAAGAGTGAAGGAGCGATTCACAGGGCATTGTTGTTGATGTTCATTTTTATTTTATTTTAATTAAACCCTTATTTTATTTTTTATTTATTATTTGCTGCATTGTTGGTTTGGGCTTGTAAACCCAAGGTATTCTTGCTTCTCATCACCTCATAAGCCAGCGAAACCCCATTCTTGTTGACTATTGTGGTGGGCTCATAAAGCCCAGTTTGACTTGATCTCCCCAACACCCTTACCCGCGGCCTGCTCCTTCAGTCTCTTTATTTTCTTTATTTTTTTTCCCATTTTTCTGATTTCTTCTGTGTTATAAGTGTTATTTTGATTTTGTTAACTTCAGAGTTTCTTCTTTTATTTATGCAGTATTTTTTTGATTAAAAATATTTGTTGGTATTTTGTGAAATTATGTTTAATATAATTTTGGTTATTAATCTCATTTTAGTTTAGTTTTTTCTTTTAGTTAATAAATTTGGTTTAGCATAATTTTGGTTATTAATCTCATTATAGTTTAGTTTCTTCTTTTAATTAATCAATTTGGTTTAATATATAACCTTAGTTTTAGTTTATTCATTTTATTTGAGTTTAATTAAATAGAATTGTATTTAATTTTGGTTATAGTTTGTGCTCGTTGTTTTGTAGGTTTATTTTTCGACTTCGGTGATAGCCTTGTGTCGAATTGTTCCTTGGACTTGAAGACTCGGCCTGATAAATTTATTGGTTAACTCTGGTTCTCTTTATTGGATGGCTTGGATGCATGAAGTTTTATTTTGACCTTTCGTCTGATACCCGGATAAAGAGACAACTGTGCTTGGCTTGTAAATCCGTTCTGGGTTTAATACTTCTTCTTGATTTCTCTTGCACATATTGAAGAGGCAACGGACTTTCTCCGTTAGGTATCACCGAGGCTCGATTTTTCGCTTATTGCATGCTGTTGCAGCTGGAAGTCCTACTGGTGTAGGCTCTGTTTGTACATTTTCTGATTATCTCCATATCGCATTCTCATCTCTTTGTCTTATTTCTTCTCCATATCGCATTCTCATCTCTTTATCTTATTTCTTATCATTTCGCATTCTTATCTTCTTATCTTATTCCTCATCTCCTTCTCTATTCCTTTCTTGCTTGAGGTGTGCTTAGCCCACCATGGTGCTTCTCCTTTCATCTTCTTCTTTTCTTCTCCTTCATTAGGATAGTGAGCCTCACTAACCTAGGACCATCCGAACATGTGAATACTAGGATTAGACTTTTCCCGTTAGCTTTTTACCTTTATGATCCTTTGGTGCTTTCTCTTCTCATCTTCAAATTCAATTCTAATTCACTTAATAAAGGTTGAGTACTTTCATGTGACATGAGACTTTGCTATGAGATACTTGCACGCATTCCGTTTCGGGGCGAGGTGTGAGTCATCACTCGTGGTGGATAGGTCTTAGCATGAGTACCTCACAAAGAAAAGCTTAAAAAACACTTCTCAATCCAAAAACCACAAAAATACTTAATAATGGTAATAGGCCAGTGTGCTTAAGCCTTCACTTGTGGGACTAGCTTTGGGGATTTCATCCATAGATAGGTGTGCCTCTTGCGCATTCCATTTGGGGATGATGTGAGACGTACACATCCCATTGAGTAAGACTTAGGTACACTTACCTATGCAAACTTGCACTCATAAAAGCTTCTAAAAAACACCAAACAAACAATAAGCGTCTTTCCTTCGGGAATTCTTTTCTCATCTCATTTGCTCCGTACGCGAACTTGCTCCTACATGTCACTTTGCAAGACGGTTACGCACTCGTCGTCCGAGTCTGCAACACCTGAGCAATGGCATAGGGAGTTCAAGCCTTTTAATTCACAAGCAATTTCCTTTTAGTACCCCTAGTTAGGGGAACTACGGCGACTCTGATCCTCATTTTCCCGATGAGGTACGTAGGCAGCGGGGTAGGGCCCGTTCGAGCACAATCTTTATTTTCTCTACATTTTTTCCTTATTTCAGTTCTTTTCCAGTTCCAGTTTCTTTTCATTTTCATTTCTTTGCAGCAGCTTTCATACCCTCACCCTTTGAAACAGTTTCTTTGCAAGCGTGGATCCCGTCGGGTACGGCGGACGATCTAGGTGCTAATACCTTCCCAGGTCGTAACCGACTCCCGAACTCAGTCTCTTTGGTTCGCAGGACCGGTGTCCTTCCTTTTCTTTTCTTCTGGTTTGTGCAGCATTACCATTCCCTTTCTTCGGGATAAAAATGCCTGGCTGGCGACTCTATTCTTTTTTCCGCGCCACTTTCGCGTTTGTACTAGGATGGAAATCCGGGGAGCGACAGCTGGCGACTCTGCTGGGGACCGAACCAGAGATCTCTGGTTCCCCTGTGAGTCTCTCCTAGCGCTTATGTGTTTCTGTTTCATTGGGTGATGTTTGTTTGCTGTGGATTGTTGTATTTTATTGTTGTTTATTTACAGCCTTATTTACAACTTTATTTACAGTTTTAAGTATTTATTTTCCGCATCATGTATATACTGGACTGTCTGGACTGGTTTTCTGTTTGGTGGGCTCGGGTGATACTGTTTCTGAGAGATAAGCCAAGTACCCGGCTTGAGTGCACTATAGGACTAGAGTGGACATATTGTACTCACATGTGGCATGATGAGTGGCAGTGTGTTTCACGCCCAGATTGCGACCGTCTTGGAAATATCTTGTGTGGGGATTTCCTCCACTTTGGGATAGTACCTTGATAGTTATGTGCATCTGGGGACCGATCATTGAGAACCTTGTGGAAACATCCCTCTTTAGTGATGACAGTGGCAGCCCACATTTTGTGGCAAACCCATTCGCATCCGAGGGCCCACCTGGGACTCGCATAGGATGGCCTTGTTTTCCCGGACTCAGCTGAGGCCTCCCTGCGTAGTACATAATGCCAAACCGATTCCCTGATTTGGTCATGAGCCATTTCTCGGAAATGGTGAAAGTATTATTGCTATTCGGCTTTGAGAGTCTGTGATGTTTGACCCGGAGCACACCCGTGATATTGGGAGGGGTTTACAGGTTTGCAGGAACCCTTGACCTCAACATACCCTCATTAACAGTGCAATTTTATGTTCGATCCGGTCACTATGATCCTGAAGTTCCTGGTCCTTTGGTTCTCGGTTACTATTTTGGGCTATTATACAGAGATCTTGTGGTTACAGACACTCGATTCTCGGCAGTATTCCAGATTCCAAGCAGTTTCCAGCTATGATCCCATGTCTTTGCATCTTTTGCATCATCATATTGCATTTTGCACTTGCATTTGCATTTACATTTGCATTGCATTCTCCTCTTCCAGATAGCTCATCCTTCCTCTTTTGTCCATGACCAGCCAGCTGATTTCCCGGTATTCAGTTTGAACAAGCGGCAATCGTTGGAAGACGAAAGTGATCTGAAGTTTCACTGAGCAGTGTCAAGAGTTTAAGAGGGTCAGATTTGAAGGCGTCAGTAGCTATGTCAGAGAACAACCGTCAGAGTGTTGAGTTTCCGCCTGGTGTCACTTTGATGACCAACCCTTTGTATGGTCTTTTTCCTGATGAGGATCTTCCACAAGTGAACAACCTTACTCAAGCTCAGCCTGCCCAGACCCCGATCATGAATCAGAGTGTACTTGAACCATCTGCTGTCCGGGGTGGACCTTCATCTTCTTCTGATTCTACGGATTATCAGAGTTTTGCTTTCCCTATGCCGAACTTCCAAGGGGAAATCCCTCTTGTGAAAACCAAGGATCCACTAACTTTTGATCCTGTTGAAAGGTTTCGTGTGTTGGATGAGCAACTCAAAGCCTTAGCGAATCCTGATGCCTTTGGTTTTGATGCTCTAAACCTGTGTTTGGTGCCTGGTCTTGTCATTCCTCCAGATTTCAAGACTCCGAAGTTCGAGAAATACACTGGTGTCAGTTGCCCAAAGCGTCATTTGGTGATGTTCTGTAGAAAAATGACTTCTTATGCCCGCAACGATAAGCTGATGATTCACTGTTTTCAGGACAGTTTGAGCGGGGCATCCTTAAGTTGGTATATGGATTTGGAAAGTAGTCGTATCCGATCTTGGAATGATTTATCCAGAGCTTTCGTAAAGCAATATTAGTACAATGTGGACATGGCGCCCAGTCGCATGCATTTGCAAAGCCTATCTCAGAGAACCGGTGAATCTTTCAGAGAATATGCACATCGGTGGAAAGAATTGGCAGCCCAAGTGCAACCACCACCTTCCGACAAAGAATTAGTTGACCTGTTCGTGGGCACGTTGCAAGGTCCGTACTTGGAAAGAATGAGTAGCATTGGGACATTAAATTTCTCTGATTTGATGATAGTTGGAGTATGTATCGAGAGCCTGCTCAAAAGTGGAAAGATCCAAGACTTTTCGAACATCCCAGCTAGTGAAGATGAATCTGTTGGTAGCTCCCAAGGGGAAGAAGGGTATGACATCAATGCAGTCATGGCAAATATTGAATATTTTGGACCAACATCTTCTCAAAGATCATCCATTCCTAGGTCTGATTACTCATATGGGCATTCGGCAATGCTCAGAGCACCGTATCAGCAATCGTGGACTCTTCCTCGTCCAAATCTGCAAGCTCATGGTCGAAGACCTCAGAATCAACTTCAGAGCCAGCCGAGGCCTCGCAACAATCTGGAAAGAAGGAATGCTCCTCTTCATCCAGTTCCCATGGCATACAGTGAACTCTTGCCACATCTAATTCAAAGCTCTTTGGTCGTTTCGAAGCCTCTCAGGCCGTTGCCAGAGCCGTACCCTCTAGGGTACAATCCTCATGAGCAGTGTGGGTATCATGGTGGATCAATGGGGCATTCAACTGATGATTGCAAAGCTTTTCAGGCCAAAGTACAATAGTTGATCGACAAGGGCTACATATCCTTTCCAGAAGGAAGCTTGGTTGTGCACGTCAACCTCTTACCTGACTGAGTTCAAGGACTTCGAAGGAGCGTATCCTGATTTCGGTGGTCCAGGCAAGAAGATGTCATCATAGTTGGTGATCATTGTATCCTTTTTATCATCTGCATTGTAGTTTCTTTCCTGTTAGCAGCTACTTGTCTTTTAAGCATTGTTATTTTAAATGGTAATGATAATGTAGTGATCTTGCACTTTTTGAATCAATTATGTCGCATTCGCTCATTTTTCTTTACTTGCATTGAAGAAAGAAAAAAATTGCATCCATTTACCTCCCATTTATTTCACTATTGTTTAGCAGGTTTGAGGGAGGATGATGACAATTGAATACCCATAATTGTTAAAGGTATGCTTTCAGAGTAGAACCTGCTGACGATGTACAGACATTGTTCCAATCCCCAAACACCGGAGATATAAGGGAGATAAACCCTCGTCAACCCCTTTGAGCCTTGAAGTAGGAGTTTCTTTTTTGAACGAAAACCTCACATTTAACCCGGGGCAGGGTAGTTATCAGTAAATTTGACCGAGCGTCCAAATTTCCAAAGGAGTAAGCATCCGAGGATCCATTACCTTTTCTTTGATACACCTCAAGAGGTCAAGAGATGTGAAACCACAATGGTTACCCCTCACCAACAAAAGAATGAGGCAGTCACAACCCTTTCAGCAGGTCGGACAAACCAGTGTCACACGATTTGTTCAAGAAAATCAAAAGAAAGGAAAAAGAGAAATAAAGCCCGCTAAGTCAAAAAAAGTGAAAACAGATGACTTAGGCAAAAGTTAGGGCATCCCGCTGGACTTCAAAATCGAAAAATTAAAAAAATTTAGTCCAGGCAAAAATTAGGGAGTAAAAAAATATCAGAAAGAAAAAGTTCCATTAGAACAAGGTCGTGTGACCAGACACAAAGTCAGAAGGGGTGATCGTTACTCCAAGAAACCTCATTGATGCTTAAAGCGTCAACGTCATTGGTTCCTCAACCATTACAAAACTCTTCCGAGAGGTGAGCGCCCAGGTGTAAACACCCCAAATTTTCCCTCACCCATTCACACCATGGCTTGTGATCACTTCATATGCATAAACACAATCATAACATCTCATACCACATTTTTGATTCACTGCATTGGTTCTAAGTCATCTGCATCTAGGGTTTGTGATCTGAGCAACCCAAAAGCTTCTTGAGCCACTCCAAAGGTCATCAATCACTTCAAAGAGGTCCATGTGTGTTTAAGTATCATATTATATCCTCTCAAAGTCAATAATGCCAAAGAATCATAAGAACTGGGATTGGTATGGAAGCAGAGCCAGGCTTGACTGCACAGATGACCTAAAATTAGGGTTTTGGTTTCAGAGGCCATAACTCCAAATTTTTTGGTCATTCTTGTTTCTATTGGTCTCTATATGATATAGGGAGTATGCATATCAATTTTCATGAAGAAATTCCATGGGGAAGTCATCTGATCAAGAGTTGACTTTTCAAGCAAGTCAGTGCAAAATCAGGGCATCTGAGGCCCCCAATGACCCAACCAAAGGGCATTCTTCATCATTTTGATTGTATATGATCTTTATTTGATCATGGAAGATGTTGGAGGTTCACAAAATTGAAGAATTACAAGTCTTTTGCAAAGTTGACTTTTTGGGCAAGTTTGACTTTTAATGAAAATGTCATTTTAGGCAACTTTTTCAACCCTTACTTTTTGATTCAAGAAAGCTGCAAATGGAAAAACTTTGGTCATGAAAGTTGTAGAATAGATCTTTCCCTTTTCAAAAAGTACAAGAACATGACCTAATTCATTTTGGATCAAAAGTTATGGTTTGTCAAAGTTGGCAAAAATCACTAAATTTCAAGTCATGCACCAAAGAGGCAAAGTTGCAAATTCACTTCTCAAGGCCAATTAAGTCATCAAATGGGCTTCTAATCCACACAACATGATCACACAACATCTAAAGTTCAGAATGCACCCAAGGAATCACATGTTTCATGGCCCATGGACCAAATTTTCTTCCATAAGAACCAAAGTGAACCAAGTTGCAAAAGTCATGATAGCTTCTCCTCCACTTGCTGGCTAGTATGCTGAACCCTCCTAGGCCTTTTCCCTCATCATGCTGCGCAGCACACCCTCCTTGTACTAGTCTAGCAAGTTGCCCATGATTCTCTTACACAAACTTGACCTTTTAGCAAAAGCACCCATACCAATCAATAAAGCACATGTCATGTCATCTGACCAATGGGAATTGTTTATGTTAATCAAATGCAAGCTAAACATAAGAAGAAGCAAGCCTGAAACCAGCCACAACTCAACATTCTCATTTTCACCCTCACTTGCAAGAGCTTTCGAAAATCATCACACAGGCCATAAACTCATAAACAAACTCCACAAACCTTCTCACCATGCTTCACTAAACACAAACCAACCTTCAAAACAGCCTGAAAGCCAAAGAATCACAAACACGATTCTCACTTGACCTTGAACAGAACTTCTGCAAACTCTCAAACCAGCCATCACAAACTCTCTCTAAGCATCAAGACTTCATCAGGGGCCTAAAAGGAGTGGATTGCACAAAGAGAATAGGTCAGAAAGTTGCAAACTGAAAAGCTTCAAACTCAGGTAGCTTCATGAACTTTTTTTCCAGAAGCATGATTTTAAGTTCTAAATAGCTTCTATACATTCCCCTGGTCATGAATATGTGCTTACTTTTGAAAATGGTTGAGAAACCAGGATGTATGCTGTGTCTGAAATTTTTGCCCTAAAAATTGTTTGATTCGATTCTCTCTGTTTATGAATGATAAATGATGTTTGAGTGAGGGGTTTGATTCGTTTTTGAATGGGGATGAGTTCTGGATAGTTAGTTTTCATTTTCATTGCGTGTAGAGTGATTTAGCATTTTGGACTCGCCGGAGAAGATGACCGGAACCACTGTTCCGGTCATCTGAAAGTCATTAGGGCTGGATTAGGGCTTAATCATTAATTAGTGGAATTTGAATTTGGGCCGTCCAGATGCGCGCCAGGTCCACTCCCGCGCGTGTGAGTTTGAATCTGGACCATTAGATGTGTTGACTTTCCATTTTTCAGCTTTATTTCATTTTATTTTTCATATTATTTCATTTAATTTGTACATTTTATTAAAAATAGCAAAATCATTTTTAAAGTTCTGAAATTTTTTGTACAAACTTCTATTTAATTTCAGAAACCAAAAATATTTTTATTTTTATTTTTTGCATTCAAAAATATTTTTAAATCATTTAAAGGTTTATTTTTAATTAATTAATGAGAATTAATTAATTAAAAATACTTTTAGATATTTAAAAATCACCAACAAATTTATGAAACCTTCATAATCATTTAGAAACATTGTCCAACCCTCAAACCAAATTTCTTTTTTGATCTTGATGTATTTTGAGAATTTTTCATGGAATTAAAATCATTTTAAGGCATTATTTTGATCCAAACTTCAAAAAAATCATTTCTGCCTAGCCATTGAGAGTTGGACCTTGATTCTTTTTGCATTGCATTGTGTTTAGCATGTAGTTTGTGAGATTAAATTGGCATGATTTGATCTTTCATTTTTCATTTGTTTGACATTTTTCTTGGTAAGGAACCCTAAAACCCTAGAAATCTTAGGAAATTCATAACCCTAATTAGGTTAAGAGTTGGAACTTCTCCTTTGGGCAGTGAGTTAGTATAGGTTTAGGGATCCTTTGAGTGCATTTTCAATTTTTTATCTTGATGTTTGCTTCTGATTTTGGTTTTTGTTTGATGCTTTGATCATAAACCCTAATTTGAGCTTCCATATGCATCCATCTTGCATTTGCATTCATACTTTGACTTGACATAGAATTTTGTGCATCCATTTGATTCATGTGATATCTTAAGACATATTGAAAGCATGTCTGATCATTGCATCTTGCATTTACCATGTTGTATGCCATTTGCATTTCATAACTTTTCATGTATGTTCATGTTTCTTAACTTGCTCCATTTGCATCCATGAGCTTGTATGATCATCCCCATGTGTTGTTTCATGTTTGTAGCATCTCATAGCATCATTATCATCTCATATGTGCTTCTGGTTTTGATTTACATCATGCCATTTCATTTCATTTTGCATTGCATTGCATTTCTTTCACTAACTTTTCAGGTGGTAAGTAACTTTGAGAAGTGAATTTGCCTTCACTTCTCATAACTTCTCTTCATCTCTTTTATGCATCCTTGCTGCATTGTTGTATGTGTTTGAGATTGAGCTTGCTCTCTCTTCTTCTTCTTACTTTCTTTCTTCAAGTGACTTGACTTCTTGAATGAAGCAAGTTACTTTGCTTCTCTTGGCTCCTTCCATCTGCTTCCTGGTGGTTTCTCTGAAGATTTCTCTTGTAAACCTCACAAACCTTAGGAACAACCAATCATGACAATGATTAGGGTTTTGATTAGTCCCCCCACTTAGTTTTACCTTTGTGTCTCATTGAGTCCTCACTTCTCATCTCCTAATCAGGGACTAAACCCTAAAGGCTTTAAGGCTTTATGATTAAGTTTATGCCTGCATCCTTCTATTAGGATGGAGTGTATAACTTTAATCCTAAGTGTTAAACCCTTAATGTGTTTAACTCCTTTAACCAATTCATATAATAATCATCAAGGCATCACACTTGTAACTTGGGCCTTGCATTAGGGTTCTAATTCTTCCTTAATTGGTTAAGGAGGACTAACCCTAGTGTTAATGGACAAGTCCCCCTCAAGTTGTCTTACAAATCATAAAATTCACTTCATCATCTCACCATTGAATAAAATCCACTTAATCAAAGGCTTGTTTTGTCATGAGTTTAATCCCTAATCATGGATTAAGTTGAGGAGCTTTCCTCAGCTTAAACTTTCTCATCTATTATCCTTCTATTAGGATGGTGTAATGGGTCTGTTTAATCCTTGATTATGGCTTAACCTCATTACTTAACACTAAACAAAAGCACCAAAAACATCTAAATAATCACAAGTAGGTTAATGATCTTAATCCTACTCCATGGTGATTAAGTGTGAGAAGCTGACTTCACACTTAAGGTATTCTCATTACCCCTAATCAGAGGGAAGATGTGATGAGTTTACTAAATCCATTGGTTTAGGCTTAAGCTCATTAATTTATGACAAACTTTCAAAAGCAATAAAAGACTGAAAACTCAAAAACAAACAATAATCGTCTCCTCCGGGATTCTTTTCTCATCTCATTCATTCATAACCGAGAACTTGCTTCTTCCGTCTAATGCAAGACAGTTTGCATCTGTGCCAGACAGATCATACACTTGAGCATAGGCAAGTAAGCAGTTCATAAGTCAATTCATCTTTCAGTCTCTTTGGGTCGAACTACGGTGTTCTGACTTCCTCATTGCACGAGAGGATACGTAGGCATAACTTAACAGTTATCGAACAAAAGTCTCTGTATATTCCCCCTCTTCCAGCATTATTTTCTTTAGCCTCATTATCATGAGCATTTCACTCCTGATCTTACACTGACACTTCACTTATACACTTCACTTCTCTTACACTGACACCTGTACATCCTTTTCCAGCTCTTTTATACACAAATTGCACTGACACTACCCCTTTACAACACAAAGCTTTTAAGCGTGGATCCCGTCGAGTACGGAGGACAATCTGGGTGCTAATACCTTCCCAGGTTGTAACCAACCTCCTTCCTAAGTCTCTCTGGTTCGCAACCGTCTTATCCATATCTTTCTAGGCCTATGCAGCATTGCCTTTCCTCCGGGATAAAAATGCCTAGCTGGCGACTCCTTTCTTTCCCAGTGAGTTCACTGCTGTGTGTTCTCATTGTTCTCTTCGCCGACCGTTCGCGTCTGTACCCCATTTGGCCCGGCTTCATTTGGTGGGAGCGACAGCTTGGCGACTCTGCTGGGGATCCTTATACTGTAACCAGGGCTTCTGGTTCTTTTGTGGGTTCCTCCTAGCGTTTGTTTGATTTGTGTTTACTGGGGTGTTATGTGCTATTTGTGCTTGTATTTGTATTCATTTTTGCTTTATGTACAGTTGTTTTATTTCTTTCTTTATAGCTTTACATATATCATACTGTCATACTGTGCTGGCTGGACCTGTTTTGTTGCTTTGGTGGGTGGGTGTTCTATTGAGAGTTGAGGTCCTATACCAGGGACCTGAGTGACACCTAGGCTAGAGTGGTTCATGTTCTTTCCCATTCCATTTTGGTCTGGTGCGGGAATATGAAACACGGTTCAGATATGGGTTTCTTCTTGAGAACTCTGTGCTACAGATCTCCTGTAGTGCTAGGGCTATCTGAGAAGCTTGCTAAGTATGGATGACCTTTATTATTGACCTTCAGAAACTGAGGTGAATTATAGGAGGATCTTTTATGGTTATTGTAAACACTGTACCTCCGGGTTAGAAGTGTTTACACTTCTCATGACTGATCCAAGTCTGAGGATCCTTGTTTTAGAACATCACCTGTGAGGGGGTTGGGCTGTTTACAGGTTTGCAGGTACCCTTGACCTCAGCATACCCTGTTACTTTGTTTTGATTAAGAGTACTCCATGTTGGAACAGTTCTTGTGATTTTTAACCCTGGACATGTGACTCTTTATTTGAGTCCCCCACCTTGGTTACTGGACTTATGAACCTCCATCTGGATTTCTTGAACATATATGGACTCATATCAGAGCAGTTAATCAGATCCAGCTCAGTCACAAACCCTTGCATATCATTTGCATACATCCTCATTTTATCATTTTAACATGTGTTTATTTGTTTTTCAGGATATCCATCCTATCATTTTGGCTTGGTTTTGACCCCTTATTCAGTATAGACCTGTCTGCATCAGTACCTACTTCAGCTGTCAGCTACCCTGCTTCAGTCACCTGCATCACCAGTCTCAGCCAGTCAGAGGCCTATCTTCAGTGTTATTCTCAGCATCTGACTCAGCTCTTCTTCAACAATATGGCACCTAAAAAGAGCAACATCTCCTATCATTTCTTTGAGCCTGAGTTGGCTAGCATCAGGAAGATTCAGACCCTGATCACTCCAGACCATATACCACTTTTCAGAGAACATTATGGAGGAATCCTTGATGTGATTATGGATTTGGACCCTTCACAGAGGAGCTTGATTCATACTTGCTTGCAGTTCTATGATCCCCTCTGAGGTGCTTCACCTTCCAGAATTTTCAGTTGGGACCATTGTTGGAAGAGTATTCATCATTGGTTGGTGTACCTATCAGGGGTGGAGTCCCCTTCAACCCTGAGATGGCTTTTCCTAGTAATGAAGAAGTGGCAAAGGCATTATATCTGGAACCAGCTCTGATTGGGCAGAACATGACTGCCAAGGCTGGAGTCTCTGGTCTGCATCTGGATTTCTTGATCTCTCAGGCTACCCTGAAGGCTTCTTTGGGAGAGTGGAAGGCAGTCTGTGCATTATTAGCCCTTAGCATATATGGGGTCATATTATTTGCAGATGAGCCTAAGTTTGTTAGCAAGAATGCAATCCACCTTTTCATTCTGAGGAACCCAGTGCCCACCTTACTGGGAGATCTTTACTACTCTGTCCATCAAAGGAATGAAAAGCAAAGGGGAAGATTAGTAAGATGCTGTGCTCCTTTGTTCCACACTTGGCTGCTCAAACATTTGCCAAAGACAGATGCATTCTTGAACCCTCACCAGCAAAAGAACTGGGCTAGGAGGCTGGTTGCTTTAACCTCAGATGATATCAGGTGGTGCACTCAAAGCACAAAAGGAAGGGACATCATTACTAGTTGTGGGCAGTTTCCCAATGTACCTTTGATAGGAGTGAAGGGTTGCATCAACTACAACCCTCTGCTATTCAAAAGACAACTGGGCTATGCATTAGTCCACCCTCCTAAGGTACAGGATCTGGCTGAGACCCTTTATTGTGAGATCAAGCCTAATCTGGCTATTGTCAGGCAAGCATCCTGGGCTTGGGACAATGTGCAGACTAAGGGGGTAACCATTCTTGGGAGATGCAACAATGTGGCCTCATCCCAATACTATGAGTGGTCCCATGCCCGGGCCCAAATTACTGGAATGCTTTTCACTATTGAAGATGTGCCTGGACCTTCCACAGCACCACCTCCAGCAACTGTCAGCTTAGAGGAGTTTGAGAAATTGAAAGAGAGAAATGAGAATCTGACTCAGGCACTACAGAAGACCCTCTGGGAGAGAAGTGACGGTCGGCTGGACATTGAAAGGTTAGAAAAGCTAAAGGTGGAGCATCTGGCCAAAATTGAGAAGTCAGAGGATTACATTAAGAAGTCTAGGGCTGGAGAACAGATCTTGAAGAATGCCTGCAAAGAGGCCCAATTCCAGAGGGCTAGAACTGATTTGTATCTGAAGGAGAGTCAGGCTAGGTGGGTCAGGATCACCGAAGCCCGTACTCAGGAGGATAAAAGGACTCAGGATAAGATTGAGCAGCTGGAAGCTAGTGCAAAAGAGCAACAGGAAGCCCTGGCAGCAGCCCAGAGAGAGATCTCAGAGTTGAAGATTAAAGCTGGTGTGAATAGGTCTAAGGACCAGAGTCAACACAAGAAGCTGGCTGCAGCTGTTACTACCAGGAATCTCCTTATCAGGAATCTTACGGAGCGTCCAGCTGATCCTGTGACTGAAGCACTTCTCAAGGAAGTTCAGGAGGATGAGTTTGGTCTTGGTGTTTGACTTTTGCTTGTTGTTGCCTTCATTTCATGTACTTTTCTTTATGTTGTATTTTTGACCCCTCAGAGGGCATGTATTGTAAGAAACAAACTATGTATCATTTACTTTTTGTAATATATGCGTTGGTTTGTTTTATCTGGATTCTTCAAGCAACATCACAAGCATCTTTCTCAGGGATCTGGAAAGGTCAAAACCAAGTGCCAAGCCGGATACCTTGGAGACAAATAAGCACACTGCATTGCATACTAACCTTTTGTTTTGTTTTGTAGGTTTTTGTTTTATTGTTACTAACTCTGTTGTGAACTCAGGAACTATTGCTCGACGACGGGTGTTCCCACTCAACCGTCCACACAGATATCCAACCCGCAACAACCTTTCGGGTATACAGATGGACCAGGTATAGCAGGACCTTACAGAGGTCAGGAACCAAATGGCCAACGAGAGGTTGGAAATGAGGAATCAGATGACACAATTTATGGAGGTGATGAATAATATGGCTCAAAGCCAAGAGAGGTTAAGAGCACTGGTAGAGGGGAGGAATCAGGAAGACCCTCATCCAGGGACTGCTGGGACAAGCAACAATGAGAGAGTCCAACCTCATGTTAATCCCTCAGTTTATGGACCCCACCTGCATCCAGAGATCAACATCCCTGTTAATGTGCAAGGGACTGCCACAGCAGGCAGAGTACTGCAAGAAGACCCCCAGGAAGATCAGTTCACAGTGATGGGAGCTGGGGAGGAAGCCTATGACAGAAGGCTAGATGAGATTGCTGAGAAACTAAGATCCCTGGAGTCCCAGAATTCTTTGGGCTTTGATGTTATGGACATGGGCTTAGTGGACGGGGTCAGGATTCCCCACAAATTTAAACCACCGTGCTTTGAGAAGTACAACGGAACATCCTGTCCCCGAACCCATTTACAATCCTTTCTGGGGAGGCTAAAGGCATATACCATGGACGAAAAGCTATGGATGTTTTATTTTGAGGATAGCTTAACCGGAGCTTCAAGGGAATGGTACTCTCACCTGACTAGAGCAACCATTAGATGCTGGAAGGACCTGGCAGAGGCCTTTATCAGACAGTATCAGTACAACTTGGATATGGCTCCCAACAGGACCCTCCTGATGGGAATGTCACAATCATCCAGGGAAAGCTTCCGAGAGTATGCTCAAAGGTGGAGGCAGCTTGCTGCTGCTGTCCAGCCACCCATGTCAGAGAGGGAGATGGCTGATATGTTTATGAACACCCTCCAAGGGACATACATTGACAGGCTAGCTGCCTTTTCCTCCACTAGCTTTGCTGACGTGGTCATAGCCGGGGAGAGAATTGAGAGCCTATTAAAAATGGGTAAAATTTCTGACAACGGTGCAAGCTCGTCCAGCAACCCAAGAAAGCCTTTTGTAGGCCCAAGAAGAACTGGCGAGACCAATGCTATCCATACCAGCAGGGGCAGACCCCAATATGTTCATAGGTCTGTGGAAACAGTCACCATTCCCGCTCCAATTCATCCTCAACCGGTTTATCAACCTCAGCAACAAAATTACCAGCAACAAACTCAGTATCCTCCTCAGAGAAATTATAACAACAACAACACCAACAACAACAATCAGCAAAGACCATTTCAACAGAGACCTTCTCAGGCCAATAGGGTGATCGATCTGATCCCTATGCCCTATGCCACATTACTGCCACAACTCCTAAAACTCAACCTAGTTGAGCTAAGGACGTTGGCACCTCCAGATCCTGCCAGCTTACCCAGAAATTATGACGCCAGCGCCAGATGTGCTTTTCATTCAAATGCACCTGGCCATAGTACAGAGAAGTGCAGAGCTTTGCACATGAAGGTACAAGACCTGGTAGACTCCAAAGCTCTAAACTTTGCACCACCACCAAATGTTAATAAGAACCCTATGCCACACCATGGTGGTCCCAGAATCAATGCTATTGAAGAAGACAAGCCGTCTTACTTGATAACCAGTGTGGGTCAGATTCGGACACCCTTGGTGGAGATTAAAGCTCAACTCCTTGAATGTCCAATATTCCGGGATGTGAGCTAGGGTGTGCTTATTGCAACATTTCAGTGAATGGGGGTGATAACTTGAGGGATGGCATAGATGGTCTCATCCAGAGTGGCCTGCTTCAAATCACAACATCAATACCTACCAATCCAGCAATCTCCTTAACAACAGTTCCAGAGTCGTCTACAACTGCAACAACCATTGTTCCAAACAACTCTTCAATCTCATCAACAAATGCTTCATGTGTTACTTCAACGGACCAGATATCAGTAAACATCCCTTCTACAACTTCAGCACCCCTTCATTCAGAGTCTCCTACAACATCAACACCCATCCTTCCAACAATGTCTCCTACAATTTCAGCAGCAAATATCTCAACAGTTACGATTTATTATGATCTTGAAAATGATTCTGCCTACAACACACAAAATGCCACTCCTATCAGAGCACCAGTCACAATATACTATGATCCACAGACTATCATGGTCCCTTCTGCAGCTGCCATCAGTCCAGTCACTATCACAGTGCCTGGGCCAGTACCTTATGAAAGCAGTAATGCCATCCCTTGGCATTACGGCTCTGATATATACTGCGAAGGACAGAAAATCACTTTCGAATCATCAACTTCTTCACCACAAATAGACAATGTGGGTGGAGGCGGAGGCTTCACTCGAAGCGGACGTCTCTTTGCCCCACAAATTCAAAGACCCACTGCCGAAGCAGAAGCTGCTGCCAAGGCAAAAGGGAAGAGCATGGTGCAAGAAGAGCAAATTGTTAAAGAAGCTTTGAAAACACCCTTTGATCAAGAAGTTGATAAATTCATGAGAATCATCAAGAAAAGTGATTACAAGATAGTGGACCAGCTTCACCAGACGCCTTCCAAGATCTCTATTCTATCATTGCTTATGTGCTCCGAGGCTCATCGGAATGCACTACTAAAAGTATTGCACGCAGCTTATGTGCCTGAAGAGATCACCGTTAATCAGTTGGAAGCTGTGGTTGGAAATGTTAATGCTAGTAATGGACTAGGATTTACCAACACTGATTTGACTACGGAAGGCCGCAATCACAACAAGGCTTTGCACATTACCATGGAGTGTAAGGGTGCAGTTCTTTCACATGTACTGGTAGACACAGGGTCATCCCTCAATGTCTTACCTAAAAAAGCCCTTGTGAAGCTGGAGTATGAAGGATTGGCATTACGTCCCAGCAACTTGGTAGTGAGAGCCTTTGACGGTTCTAAGAGATCAGTTCTGGGAGAAATTGAGTTGCCTATAACGATTGGTCCACAAACTTTCAAAACGACCTTCTTCGTGATGGACATTCAGCCGGCCTACAGCTGTTTGTTGGGTAGACCTTGGATTCACGCCGCTGGCGCAGTTACGTCTACCCTTCACCAGAAGTTAAAATTCGAGTGGGAGGGCCAAGTCGTTACTATTTGTAGAGAGGAGGATATTTTTGTTAGCCATCTGGCTACATACAAATACATTGAGATGGATGGGGAGATCCACGAAACTATGAGTCAAGGGTTTGAGGCCTTGAACATAAATGAAGCATCCGCTGTACCTGGAACCTCAATGACATCTTATCAGCAAGCCCAGAAGGTTGTTGAAGAAGGGACTGCCCAAGGCTGGGGCAAGTTGCTGCCCGTAGAGAAGAAAGAGGATAGATTTGGGTTGGGTTACAAACCAACTCAATAAGATCAAGCAGAGGCTGCTAAGGAGCCCAACTTTGTTAGTGGGGGGATGCTCACCCCTGATGCTGTCAACAACTTGGAAGATGAGTCGGAAGATGACCGCAACCTGGAGAGTTGGATACGTCCAAAGATCCCGGGGAGCAGTATCTCAAACTGGTCTTCCCAGGAAATTATAAGGGTTACTCCTGCAGAGTAATTATTATTTCCTATATATTTTAAGCATGCATCAAGTCTTTCATCTTGCCCAAGATGACAAGACTCATTTTGTAATCGGGCCATCTGTAATTTTTGTGCAACAAGATTAATCAATGAAATATCAGACATCTTTTGCAAACGAGTCTTTTTCTTTTCCGCTCACTGTTTTTCCATTTTTCTTTTTGTACAAAAAATAAATGGCAATGTTTTCAAAATGACAACTTTTATTTCACTTTTCTAAACAAGATTAAAATCAATCACTAAAATGAACAAACTGAACCCTTGCAGAGAGTGCCTTCCAGACAGCATCGACAACATCACGGCTATGACTTCGTATGACTTTGACAATCCGATCAATCAAGCTGATGAAGGGGTTGAAGAAGATTACGAGCTTCCTGGAGAGCTATCCAGATTGTTGAGACAAGAGGAGAAGGTTATCACTCCTCATCAGGAGGAGGTCGAAACGATTAATCTTGGTACAGATGAAGATGTGAAAGAAGTTAAGATCGGGGCCTGCTTACAAGACTCAGTGAAGAAACCACTGATTGACCTACTTCAGGAATATGTGGATGTATTTGCTTGGTCTTACCAGGATATGCCAGGGTTGGACACCGATATCGTCATGCACAAGCTGCCTTTAAGGGAAGAATGCCCACCGGTCAAACAGAAACTGCGCCGTACTCGCCCGGACATGGCAATGAAGATCAAGGAAGAGGTGCAAAAGCAGTGGGACGTCGGGTTCCTTGCTGTAACTAGCTATCCACCGTGGGTTGCTAATATAGTACCTGTGCCTAAGAAAGACGGCAAAGTAAGGATGTGTGTTGACTATCGGGACCTGAACAGAGCCAGCCCGAAAGATGATTTCCCATTACCTCACATTGATGTATTGGTGGATAATACGGCTCAGTTCTCGGTGTTCTCCTTCATGGACGGATTTTCAGGATACAATCAGATCAAAATGTCACCTGAAGACATGGACAAGACAACTTTCATCACACCCTGGGGCACGTTCTGTTACAAGGTGATGCCATTCGGATTAAAGAATGCTGGTGCAACATATCAACGGGCTATGGTAACATTATTCCACGATATGATCCATAAAGAAATCGAGTGTTATTTGGATGACATGATTGCCAAGTCCCTCACAGAAGAAGACCACCTGTTAAATATGCTAAAGCTATTCAAGCGTCTGAGGAAGTACCAACTGAAGCTGAATCCCAACAAATGCACATTCGGGGTGCGATCCGGTAAACTGCTGGGCTTTATTGTAAGCGAGAAAGGGATTGAAGTAGACCCTGATAAAGTCAAAGCCATTCAAGAGATGCCTGCACCAAAGTCTGAAAAAGAAGTTCGAGGGTTTCTAGGTAGATTGAACTACATCTCAAGGTTCATATCTCACCTTACAGCAACCTGTGAACCCTTGTTCAAGCTGTTAAGAAAAGAACAGATGGTCAGGTGGAACGAAGATTGCCAGAGGGCTTTTGACAAGATCAAGGAATACCTGCAAGAACCACCAATCCTTATGCCTCCAGTTGAAGGAAGACCTCTGATAATGTACTTGACAGTATTAGAAGAGTCAATGGGATGTGTGCTGGGCCAGCATGACGAGTCTGGTCGAAAAGAGTATGCAATATACTACCTGAGCAAAAAGTTTACCGACTGTGAACAACGTTATTCACTGCTCGAGAAAACTTGCTGTGCTTTAGCGTGGGCTGCTCGCCGACTAAGACAGTATATGTTGACCCACACCACTCTATTGATTTCGAAGATGGATCCAGTTAAGTACATTTTCGAGAAGCCAGCTCTTACCGGATGGGTTGCAAGATGGCAAATGATTCTCACAGAATATGACATACAATACACATCTCAAAAAGCCATCAAGGGCAGTGTATTGTCTGAATATCTCGCTGAGCAACCCATTGATGACTACCAGCCTATGAGATTTGACTTCCCTGATGAAGACATCATGTTCATAAAAGCAAAAGATCATGAAGAGCCTGTTCACACTGAAGGGCCTGACCCGGAAGAAGAATGGACTATGATGTTTGACGGGGCTGTTAATATGAATGGTCGCGGTGTTGGTGCAGTACTCATTACACCTAAAGGAGTTCACATGCCTTTCTCGGCAAAACTCACTTTCAACTGCACTAACAACGAAGCTGAATACGAAGCTTGCATTATGGGTCTTGAGGAAGCCATTGACCTCAGGATCAAGACATTGACTGTATTCGGAGATTCAGCTCTGGTGGTTAATCAAACCAACGGCAAATGGTACACCCACCAGGATCATCTGATACCTTACAGGGATTATACAAGGAGGTTATTGACTTTCTTCACAACGGTCAAGCTTGAGTATATCCCTCGGGACGAGAATCAGTGTGCAGATGCTCTGGCTACCATTTCATCTATGATCAAAGTTCAAGCCGCCAACTTTGTACCGCAGATTTCAGTGTCCAGACTTGACAGACCAGCATATGTATTTGCAGCCGACGTTGTAAAAGATGATAAGCCTTGGTTTCATGACATTTAGTGCTTCTTGGAGGATCAAACATACCCATCTGCGGCATCTTCCAATGATAAGAAGACTTTGAGAAGGCTCGCTGGTAGTTTCTTCCTAAACACTGATGGTTCCCTGTACAAGAGAAACTTTGATATGGTACTCCTCAGATGCGTTGATAGAACAGAAGCAGACTTGTTGATGCACGAAGTGCACGAAGGATCCTTTGGTACCCATGCAGGAGGGCATGCCATGGCTAAGAAATTACTAAGATCAGGATATTACTGGATCACAATGGATGCCGACTGTTGCGCCTATGCCAGAAAATGCCATAAATGCCAGATCTATGCGGATAAGGTGCATGTGCCTCCCAATCCTTTGAATATAATGTCTTCACCCTGGCCCTTTGCCATGTGGGGCATTGATATGATCGGCAAGATTGAGCCAACTGCTTCAAATGGCCACAGATTCATCCGGGTCGCCATTGACTATTTCACCAAGTGGGTTGAAGCAGCCTCATATGCAAATGTTACAAGGCAAGTGGTAGCCAGATTTCTGAAGAGAGATATCATCTGTCGATACGGAGTTCCCGAGCGAATCATTACTGATAATGGTTCCAACTTGAACAACAAAATGATGGCAGAACTATGTCGGGACTTCAAGATCCAACACCACAATTCTTCTCCTTACAGGCCAAAGATGAATGGCGCTGTTGAGGCAGCTAATAAGAATATCAAGAAGATTGTGCAGAAAATGGTAGTTACTTACAAAGACTGGCATGAAATGCTACCATTTGCCTTGCATGGGTACCGCACGTCAATCAGAACGTCCACTGGGGCAACACCGTATCAGCTTGTGTATGGTATGGAAGCAGTCCTACCGGTTGAAGTTGAATTACCCTCCCTACGGGTACTGATGGATGTTAAGCTGAACGAAGCAGAATGGGTCCGGTCCCGATACGAACAACTGAGTCTAATTGAAGAGAAAAGATTGGCTGCAATCTGTCATGGGCAGTTGTATCAGAAAAGAATGAAGAGAGCCTTCGATCAGAAAGTCAGGCACCGAGAGTACCAAGTGGGAGATCTTGTGCTGAAGAGAATCCTCCCTCCTCACACAGACCACAGGGGCAAATGGACTCCGAACTATGAAGGACCATTCGTAGTAAAGAAAGTTTTCTCCGGTGGAGCACTCATGCTCAGTACTATGGATGGTGAAGATTTCCCGTCCCCTGTGAATTCAGATGCAGTTGAAAAATACTTCGCATAAAAATGACCCGCTGGACATAAAAACAGAATGTGAGTCCAGGCAAAAATAGGGCATCCCGGCAAGTCAAAAACAGAATAAAATACTTGGGCAAAAATAAGGGAAAAAATAAAAAATGTACACCCGCTGAGTTGAAAAGCCGCATTGGACAACTCAGGCAAAAATGGGTATCCCGATGGATTGAAAACCCGAAAGGGCGATCCATGCAAAATAAGGGAATAAGCGAACAACTGCACTCTGAATTCGTCTGTGTCACTTACAACTTGGTGAGTTTCGAAAGGATCAAGCTTTTATCAGAATCAGCTTTCTTCAGAAAGCAAGACGAGAAGAACGTCAAAAGTCATACGAGTCATAGCAAGAGGGAAAGCTCCTTGAAGCGTCAACAACATTGCCAGCTTTCTGTTTCTCATTTTGTAACAATTCCCTCATTCCAGGGGATATGTTTCTTTGACTGTATCTCGCCAATTCAGGGCACATGAATTAATAAAAGCAGATTTTTCAGTCACACAATGTCTCGTACATTTTTGTTGCAAAGAATGTCTGATGTCTCTAAAATATTGATTGCATGAATACAAATGCTTATCTTTAAGAAAATAAGACACGTGCTTGCAGGGAATATACTTACTCTCAGAAGTGTCTAACTCCTGTAACGGGATCCAGTAAGGGATACCTCGGGATTACTTGTGCGTCTCTTGTCTTTGCAGGATTGCAGGTGTTCAAAGCGCAACATGGGGCATGAAAGCGCCATCCCAGCCAGCTGGCAAATCAACACTCATTCTTAGCAATCAAAGTGTTTTCTCCCCAGCTGAGTTGCCACTTGTTGCTTCTCCCAGCCGGGTTGCCAATCATTCTTCCTCAGCCAAGTACAAAAGCCAGGGAACCATCATCCCCACAGAATTTCAGCCTCTATTCAGAAGAGCAGCACATGAAGGAATCACAACAGAGTGAAGAAAGCTCCTACAAACCCCAGCTGGGTCCCTCATTTACAGGAATAGGTCTATCATTGACCCAATTCCCCAGGCAGAATCATTTCATCAGATCTACCTACAATCTCATCCCCAGCTGGGATGTTCACTTCAAACGGATCAACCAGAGATCTTCACAGCAACGGGATCCGAATCCCGGATCGGTATCTTTGCATAATCATAGCATTCGCATCATATTCACCAAACAAAGCGTAGCATTCCGTTTTAGTACGGAGCATTACGGCAAAAATCAAACATGTAGCATAATCATAAGTCATGGTCTGAATCAAACACTTGTGAATAATAATAATCCACCAACATAAGGAATACCCCCCAGATTCCCCAGCAAAAACAGTTGCCTCACATTCACAAAACATCGGTACATACTCCTTGTGGCACCCGTCCGTGTCGTATCCCCAGCAGAAAGCCAAAGACATCCTCTTTGCACTCACATATATACATTTCCTTGACATCCGTCCATGTCATTTTTTTTCAGCACAGTAATGTAAACACTTTGTATATCAGTTACTTGTTTATACTACACTCTTCTCCTTTCGACACTCGTCTGTGTCGCTCTCCCCAGCAAGTTAAACACTCATCTATACACCACTCATACTTATCATACTTATACAGATACTCGTATGTATCTTGTATACACCATCTATATCCCCGCAGATTCGACACTCGTCCTTGTTCTTTGTTAACCAGTTGATACTCGTCCGTATCATCATCTCAGAACATGTGTCAAGCGTTTGTTTCTACCCGATACTCGTCCGTATCGTAATCTTAAGGATGCTCGTCCGCATCTTTAATCCATACACCGTGTCAAACACTTTTGTCTTCTTGAATATAGACACTTGTCTGTGTCTACTATTCCCCAGAAGAGTCCCTTCAGATTCAACACTCGTCCGTGTTCACTGTTAACCAGTTGATACTCGTCCGTATCATCATCTCTGAACGCGTGTCAGTATTTGTTTCTACCTGATACTCGTCCGTATCATAGGCTTAAGGATGCTCGTCCGCATATTTAATCTATACACAATACCAAACACTTATACCTTTTGTTTCTTGGATGTAAGCACTCGTCCGTGTTTACTATTCCCCAGTAGATTGCCAACAAAGCAATTTTTCTTTTTATCTGACATTCGTCCTATGTCATGATAAACTTTGAGAGCAGCCGTACCCTGCTAGGTGGTCGTCCTCCACCTCTTGATGATCGTCCCTCATCATGCTCGTCTGATGGCCGTCCCCATCGTTGATTTTCTATCCGACATTCGTCCTATGTCGTGATATTTAGCAGTCGTCCCCTGCTAGGTGGTCGTCCTCCACCTCTTGATGATCGTCCTTCATCATTTTATCCAATGGCCATCCCCATTGTTTGATTTTGGTTATCTGACATTCGTCCTATGTCATGATAAACCTCGAGAGCAACCGTCCCCTGCTAGGTGGTCGTCCTCCACCTCTTGATGGTCGTCCTCCATCATGCTCATCCGATGGCCGTCCCCATCGTTGACCTTTTATCCGGCATTCGTCCTGTGTCGCGATATTTTCGGCAGCTGTACCCTGCCAGGTGGTCGTCCTCCACCTTAGATGACCGTCCCTCATCTTACCCCAACAGAGCAGCCGTCCCCTGCTAGGTGATCGTCCTTCACCTTTGATGACCGTACCTCATCATCTGTTTATTTCATTTATTCTTTAACCAGATGGCCGTCCCCGTCATGGTCCCTTTTCTTTTTAGCCCGATGGCCGTCCCCATCATTGGTTACTTTACTTTATGAACTTGATGGCCGTCCCCGTCCTGTTTCATTAACCCCCCAGAGGATCTTACAACTTTATCTTGATGGCCGTCCCCGTCATGATCCCCTTTTCCCAGCATGTTGGTCGTCCCCGTCATTGCTCTTTACCCAGTAGTCGTCCTCTGCTCGACGGTCGTCCTCCGTCGCCTGCTTTATAATATACTCTATTTTCCTTTACAATATATATCCCTTTTCTTCTTCATTTCTGTGAGTGCAAATTTTGGACTGTCTTTGGTATTCAACCACAAGTTATCTTGTTTGCCTGTTAAGCCATTGCTTACAACCTGCACAGCTAACTCATGTTCGAATAGGGGAAGCTGTAAACACCCCAAATTTGCCCTCACCCATTCACACCATGGCTTGTGATCACTTCATATGCATAAACACAATCATAACATCTCATACCACATTTTTGATTCACTGCATTGGTTCTAAGTCATCTGCATCTAGGGTTTGTGATCTGAGCAACCCAAAAGCTTCTTGAGCCACTCCAAAGGTCATCAATCACTTCAAAGAGGTCCATGTGTGTTCAAGTATCATATTATATCCTCTAAAAGTCAAGAATACCAAAGAATCATAAGAACTGGGATTGGTATGGAAGCAGAGCCAGGCTTGACTGCACAGATGACCTAAAATTAGGGTTTTGGTTTCAGAGGCCATAACTCCAAATTTTTTGTTCATTCTTGTTTCTATTGGTCTCTATATGATATAGGGAGTATGCATATCAATTTTCATGAAGAAATTCCATGGGGAAGTCATCTGATCAAGAGTTGACTTTTCAAGCAAATAAGTGCAAAATCAGGGCATCTGAGGCCCCCAATGACCCAACCAAAGGGCATTCTTCATCATTTTGATTGTATATGATCTTTATTTGATCATGGAAGATGTTGGAGGTTCACAAAATTGAAGAATTACAAGTCTTTTGCAAAGTTGACTTTTTGGGCAAGTTTGACTTTTAATGAAAATGTCATTTTAGGCAACTTTTTCAACCCTTACTTTTTGATTCAAGAAAGCTGCAAATGGAAAAACTTTGGTCATGAAAGTTGTAGAATAGATCTTTCCCTTTTCAAAAAGTACAAGAACATGACCTAATTCATTTTGGATCAAAAGTTATGGTTTGTCAAAGTTGGCAAAAATCACTAAATTTCAAGTCATGCACCAAAGAGGCAAAGTTGCAAATTCACTTCTCAAGGCCAATTAAGTCATCAAATGGGCTTCTAATCCACACAACATGATCACACAACATCTAAAGTTAAGAATGCACCCAAGGAATCACATGTTTCATGGCCCATGGACCAAATTTTCTTCCATAAGAACCAAAGTGAACCAAGTTGCAAAAGTCATGATAGCTTCTCCTCCACTTGCTGGCTAGTATGCTGAACCCTCCTAGGCCTTTTCCCTCATCATGCTGCGCAGCACACCCTCCTTGTACTAGTCTAGCAAGTTGCCCATGATTCTCTTACACAAACTTGACCTTTTAGCAAAAGCACCCATACCAATCAATAAAGCACATGTCATGTCATTTGACCAATGGGAATTGTTTATGTTAATCAAATGCAAGCTAAACATAAGAAGAAGCAAGCCTGAAACCAGCCACAACTCAGCATTCTCATTTTCACCCTCACTTGCAAGAGCTTTCGAAAATCATCACACAGGCCATAAACTCATAAACAAACTCCACAAACCTTCTCACCATGCTTCACTAAACACAAACCAACCTTCAAAACAGCCTGAAAGCCAAAGAATCACAAACACGATTCTCACTTGACCTTGAACAGAACTGCTGCAAACTCTCAAACCAGCCATCACAAACTCTCTCTAAGCATCAAGACTTCATTAGGGGCCTAAAAGGAGTGGATTGCACAAAGAGAAGAGGTCAGAAAGTTGCAAACTGAAAAGCTTCAAACTCAGGTAGCTTCATGAACTTTTTTTCCAGAAGCATGATTTTAAGTTCTAAATAGCTTCTATACATTCCCCTGATCATGAATATGTGCTTACTTTTGAAAATGGTTGAGAAACCAGGATGTATGCTGTGTCTGAAATTTTTGCCCTAAAAATTGTTTGATTCGATTCTCTCTGTTTATGAATGATAAATGATGTTTGAGTGAGGGGTTTGATTCGTTTTTGAATGGGGATGAGTTCTGGATAGTTAGTTTTCATTTTCATTGCGTGTAGAGTGATTTAGCATTTTGGACTCGCCGGAGAAGATGACCGGAACCACTGTTCCGGTCATCTGAAAGTCATTAGGGCTGGATTAGGGCTTAATCATTAATTAGTGGAATTTGAATTTGGGCCGTCCAGATGCGCGCCAGGTCCACTCCCGCGCGTGTGAGTTTGAATCTGGACCATTAGATGTGTTGACTTTCCATTTTTCAGCTTTATTTCATTTTATTTTTCATATTATTTCATTTAATTTGTACATTTTATTAAAAATAGCAAAATCATTTTTAAAATTCTGAAATTTTTTGTACAAACTTCTATTTAATTTCAGAAACCAAAAATATTTTTATTTTTATTTTTTGCATTCAAAAATATTTTTAAATCATTTAAAGGTTTATTTTTAATTAATTAATGAGAATTAATTAATTAAAAATACTTTTAGATATTTAAAAATCACCAAAAAATTAATGAAACCTTCATAATCATTTAGAAACATTGTCCAACCCTCAAACCAAATTTCTTTTTTGATCTTGATGTATTTTGAGAATTTTTCATGGAATTAAAATCATTTTAAGGCATTATTTTGATCCAAACTTCAAAAAAATCATTTCTGCCTAGCCATTGAGAGTTGGACCTTGATTCTTTTTGCATTGTATTGTGTTTATCATGTAGTTTGTGAGATTAAATTGGCATGATTTGATCTTTCATTTTTCATTTGTTTGACATTTTTCTTGGTAAGGAACCCTAAAACTCTAGAAATCTTAGGAAATTCATAACCCTAATTAGGTTAAGAGTTGGAACTTCTCCTTTGGGCAGTGAGTTAGTATAGGTTTAGGGATCCTTTGAGTGCATTTTCAATTTTTTATCTTGATGTTTGCTTCTGATTTTGGTTTTTGTTTGATGCTTTGATCATAAACCCTAATTTGAGCTTCCATATGCATCCATCTTGCATTTGCATTCATACTTTGACTTGCCATAGCATTTTGTGCATCCATTTGATTCATGTGATATCTTAAGACATATTGAAAGCATGTCTGATCATTGCATCTTGCATTTACCATGTTGTATGCCATTTGCATTTCATAACTTTTCATGTATGTTCATGTTTCTTAACTTGCTCCATTTGCATCCATGAGCTTGTATGATCATCCCCATGTGTTGTTTCATGTTTGTAGCATCTCATAGCATCATTATCATCTCATATGTGCTTCTGGTTTTGATTTACATCATGCCATTTCATTTCATTTTGCATTGCATTGCATTTCTTTCACTAACTTTTCAGGTGGTAAGTAACTTTGAGAAGTGAATTTGCCTTCACTTCTCATAACTTCTCTTCATCTCTTTTATGCATCCTTGCTGCATTGTTGTATGTGTTTGAGATTGAGCTTGCTCTCTCTTCTTCTTCTTACTTTCTTTCTTCAAGTGACTTGACTTCTTGAATGAAGCAAGTTACTTTGCTTCTCTTGGCTCCTTCCATCTGCTTCCTGGTGGTTTCTCTGAAGATTTCTCTTGTAAACCTCACAAACCTTAGGATCAACCAAGCATGACAATGATTAGGGTTTTGATTAGTCCCCCCACTTAGTTTTACCTTTGTGTCTCATTGAGTCTTCACTTCTCATCTCCTAATCAGGGACTAAACCCTAAAGGCTTTAAGGCTTTATGATTAAGTTTATGTCTGCATCCTTCTATTAGGATGGAGTGTATAACTTTAATCCTAAGTGTTAAACCCTTAATGTGTTTAACTCCCTTAACCAATTCATATAATAATCATCAAGGCATCACACTTGTAACTTGGGCCTTGCATTAGGGTTCTAATTCTTCCTTAATTGGTTAAGGAGGACTAACCCTAGTGTTAATGGACAAGTCCCCCTCAAGTTGTCTTACAAATCATAAAATTCACTTCATCATCTCACCATTGAATAAAATCCACTTAATCAAAGGCTTGTTTTGTCATGAGTTTAATCCCTAATCATGGATTAAGTTGAGGAGCTTTCCTCAGCTTAAACTTTCTCATCTATTATCCTTCTATTAGGATGGTGTAATGGGTCTGTTTAATCCTTGATTATGGCTTAACCTCATTACTTAACACTAAACAAAAGCACCAAAAACATCTAAATAATCACAAGTAGGTTAATGATCTTAATCCGACTCCATGGTGATTAAGTGTGAGAAGCTGACTTCACACTTAAGGTATTCTCATTACCCCTAATCAGAGGGAAGATGTGATGAGTTTACTAAATCCATTGGTTTAGGCTTAAGCTCATTAATTTATGACAAACTTTCAAAAGCAATAAAAGACTGAAAACTCAAAAACAAACAATAATCGTCTCCTCCGGGATTCTTTTCTCATCTCATTCATTCATAACCGAGAACTTGCTTCTTCCGTCTAATGCAAGAAAGTTTGCATCTGTGCCAGACAGATCATACACTTGAGCATAGGCAAGTAAGAAGTTCACAAGTCAATTCATCTTTCAGTCTCTTTGGGTCGAACTACGGTGTTCTGACTTCCTCATTGCACGAGAGGATACGTAGGCATAACTTAACAGTTATCGAACAATAGTCTCTGTATATTCCCCCTCTTCCAGCATTATTTTCTTTATCCTCATTATCATGAGCATTTCACTCCTGATCTTACACTGACACTTCACTTCTCTTACACTGACACCTGTACATCCTTTTCCAGCTCTTTTATACACAAATTGCACTGACACTACCCCTTTACAACACAAATCTTTTAAGCATGGATCCCGTCGAGTACGGCGGACAATCTGGGTGCTAATACCTTCCCAGGTTGTAACCAACCCCCTTCCTCAGTCTCTCTGGTTCGCAACCGTCTTATCCATATCTTTCTAGGCCTATGCAGCATTGCCTTTCCTCCGGGATAAAAATTCCTAGCTGGCGACTCCTTTCTTTCCCAGTGAGTTCACTGCTGTGTGTTCTCATTGTTCTCTTCGCCGACCATTCGCGTCTGTACCCCATTTGGCCCGGCTTCATTTGGTGGGAGCGACACCAGGCCGAATTAGCTGAACATAGTTTTGGAGAACATCAAGGAGAATGGGTGGGCACAGATAAACTTTGAGCCACAAATCTTTCTTTCTAAAAAAAACCGTGAACCAGACCACGTTATAACCCTTGAAAGTCCTAATTAAATCAGGTTCAATTCTGAAAGCATACTGCGACAAGGTTGCGTAAACTGACTCCTAACGATTTGCTAACTCAACACTATGTTTGGACTAACCGTCCATTCATCACACACTATCACAACATTCAAATAAATAAATTTGCAAAACTTGCATGTGCACTGCATTAAAATTACCATTTGTAAATGAACAGTTTTAATTGCAAGTCAGCCTGTGTCACCGGGAAGGTTCCTACAAAGAGCAATCACGAGGAACTTGATCATTCAACAATGATGGCTAGAATCAAGAGCATCTTGTAGGCCTATGAATCAGGGGCATGTTATCTAGTGGTTTTGTCAACCAAGGAATTTTTCAGGGTAAAGCAGATCCCAAGCATCAGTGGATTGAGGAACATCATTCAAAGTCAGTGAATCAGAGCTGAATCCATCCAAACAGGGGCAATGCACCCAGATTTTCTGTTGACCAAGGATGATCCTTCCATTGCTCAGTTAGAATGAGTCAAGTCGCTTCCACTCTCATACCGGGGCAGGACACTTCCAAAGTTTACCAAGTGCAACTCTCCTCGTGAGAACATTCAAGTCTGCTATTCCAAGAATTGGATAATCAGTGACAGTCTATTCAGAGACTCACCCAACTAGGGCAACTTTAGCTTCACAGAGCAAGTTATATCAGTATTCTCAAGGTTCAAGACGAGTATCGGGAAATCGTGTTACCCACCGTCGCCTTTGTCACCCTTCTCAATCAGAAGCCTTGTCACATAAGACCTTTTTTCCCATCCTTGGGAGCTTTTCTAGCTTTTCGTGAGCATTACATAAATCATTTTCATGCGTTACTCATGTCGCTCGAGCATATAGAGCATACGCATCATCCGTGCATTGGGCATCCTAACCACACAACATCAGTCTCACATCCAGAGGGCCTCGTCTGGCAAACCAATACAAAGTCCAGTTCTCGTCTGGCAAACCTTTTCAAAGTCTAGTCCTCGTTTGGAAGACAAACCCAAATTCCAGTTCTCGTCTGGAAAACCAACTTCAAATACCAGTTCTTGTCTGGTAGGCGAATATTTTAACCAGTTCTCATCTGGTCACTTTTCATTTATCCTGTTGAACGCCAGTTCTCGTCTGGTAGTCATTCTTTTTCAGAGTCAATTCTCGTTTGACAATGAACCCCCAAGGAGCCAGTTCTCGTCTGACGACTTATTCTTTGCCCATCAGTTCTCGTCTGTTGGCCTACCTTTAATAAACCGGTTCTCGGCTGGTAATTCACCTTCAAAGTCCAATTGCTTGGCAACCAAAAAAAGCAAAAATACCAAATCCCTATCAACCTAGCCTTACGCCCAATCATCCTTGTTTCATTTTTCGTGGCTTGCATAAACATACGTCTGCATCTTGCATCATTTGCATTACACCTTCATACTGCATTGTTTTTGTTTTATCTCTGATGTGGAGTAAGGGTCGTTACAAGACGCAGCCTGGGGCAGTTATCTCAGGATCCTTCTGATTTCTGCGAGAGTTTGAAGACACTAGGGCAATTCTGGATGCCAAGTCTTCTATAAAATCCTCTAGAGGAGATCTCTTCATAGACGACGCAGTCCGAGGAAATTTGAGGAGTGAAGGAATGCTTGTGCACTCTTGATAATCAGTAGGCAACTATTGGCTCAGAAGTTTGAAGCATCGAGTTAATTTTCGGAGAATTGTCTGGTATTTATTTTACCAGCAGAGCATTGGAAGTTTATTTCTTCCCCGAGCAGAAAAATTTTCCTTCAGTCGACAAGGATTACTCATGAAGAGTTGGTTGTTCTCACTCAGTCAAAGTCCAACTTTCATTGGCATATCATCCCAACACAGTCGTCATGCTATACTTGGGGTATATTTTGATTCTCCAGAAAAGTCTCTCCTCAGCAGAGTATTGACAAATCTTTTTCTCAACCATGCCAGAAGGTTGACATCCCCAGCTGAGTTAGAGCAGGTGATATTCCCCAAGCGGAGTTCACTTTCCACAGTCAAATATTCCTAGCAGGCAGCTGAAGGCCTTACTTCCCCACAGAATTAGAATTGTCAGAATTCTCTCCCCAACGAGGGTTATTTAATCAAAGCACCTTCCCCAGCCAAGTCTGAATATGATCTTTCCCCACAGAGTTCATATCTGATTTTCACTTCCGTCAGTGAGATATTCCCCAACGAAGTTGCCATACTTTTGGGTAATTTGATGATACAGTCAGGTAGTCATCACCTCAGTCAGAGTGAGATGTCCAGGCCTCTTGACTTGTCTTCCCCTGCAGAGTTGTAACTCTTGTGGCCAATCAGGCATTTGTCTACCGCTCGTCTGCATTCTTCAACACTCGTCTGTGTTATTGTCACTCCCGATAAATGGGAATAACCCGGATAAAGGTACAGACGCAAACGGTCGGCGAAAGGAGGATGTGAGAACACACAGGAGTGAACTCACAGGAAATGAAAAGAGTCGCCAGCTAGGCATTTTTATCCCGGAGGAAAGGTAATGCTGCATAGACCTAAGAAAAGATATGGATAAGACGGTTGCGAACCAGAGAGACTGAGAAAGGGGGTTGGTTACAACCTGGGAAGGTATTAGCACCCAGATTGTCCGTCGTACTCGACGGGATCCACGCTTAAAAGATTTGTGTTTTAAAGGGGTAGTGTCAGTGCAATTTGTGTATCAAAGCTGGAAAGAATGCAAGTGTCAGTGTAAAAGAAATGTGAAGTGTATAAAAGAAGTATCAGTGCAGGAACAAGGATGAAATGCTCAAGAATATGAGGCTTAAAGAATAAGGCTGGAAAGAGGGGGAATATACAGAGACTTTTGTTCGATAACTGTTAAGTTATGCCTACGTATCCTCTCGTGCAATGAGGAAGTCAGAACACCGTAGTTCGACCCAAAGAGACTGAAAGGTGAATTGACTTGTGAACTGCTTACTTGTCTATGCTCAAGTGTATGACCTGTCTGGCTCAGGTGCAAACTGTCTTGCATTAGACGGAAGAAGCAAGTTCTCGTTTGTGAGTGAGGATGGTGAGAAAAGAATCCCGGAGGAGACGATTATTGTTTGTTTTTGTTTTCAATCTTTTATTGCTTTTTGAAATTTGTCATAAGTTAATGAGCTTAAGCCTAAACCAATGGGTTAGTAAACTCATCACATCCTCCCTCTGATTAGGGGTAATGAGAATACCTTAAGTGTGAAGTCAGCTTCTCACACTTAATTACCATGGTGTAGGATTAAGATCATTAACCTACTTGTGATTATTTAGATGTTTTTTGTTGTTTTTGTTTAGTGTTGAGTAATGAGATTAAGCCATAATCAGGGATTAAACAGACTCATTACACCATCCTAATAGAAGGATAATAGATGAGAATGTTTAAGTTGAGGAAAGCTCCTCAACTTAATCCATGATTATGGATTAACTTCATGACAAAACAAAGCCTTTATTAAGTGGATTTTAATTAATGATAAGATGATGAAGTGATTTTTAGGGTTTGTAAGACAACTTGAGGGGGACTTGTCCATTAACACTAGGGTTAGTCCTTCTTAACCAATTAAGGAAGAATTAGAACCCTAATGCAAGGCCCAAGTTACAAGCTTGATGTCTTGATGATTATTATATGAATTGATTAGAGGGTTTAAACACATTAAGGGTTTAACACTTAGGATTAAAGTTATACACTCCATCCTAATAGAAGGATGCAGGCATAAGCTTAATCACAAAGCCTTAAAGCCTTTAGGGTTTAGTCCCTGATTATGAGGTGAGAAGAGAAGACTCAATGAGACACAAAGGTAAAACTAAGTGGGGAGACTAATCAAAACCCTAATCATTGTCATGCTTGGTTGTTCCTAAGGTTTGTGAGGTTTTCAAAAGACATCTTCAGAGGAACCACCAGGAAGCAGATGAAAGGAGCAAAGAGAAGCAAAGTAACTTGCTTCATTTAAGAAGACAAGTCACTTGAGGAAAGAAAGTAAGAAGAAGAAGAATGAGCAAGCTCAATCCCAAATACAAAACAAAATGCAGCAATGATGCATAAGGGAGATGAAAAGAAAATGTGAGAAGTGAAGGCAAATTCACTTCTCCAAGTTGCTTACCACCTGAAAAGTTAGTGAAAGGAATGCAATGTAATGCAAAATGAGATGAAATGGCATGATGCAAACCAAAACTAGAAGCATGTGTGAGATGATAATGATGCTATGAGATGATGCAAACATGAAACAAAGCATGAGGATGATCACATGAACATATGGATGCAAATGGAGCATGCTTAGAACCATGAACATACATGAAAAGTTATGAAATGCAAATGACATACAACATGGCAAATGCAAGAAGCAATGATCAAACATACTCCTAATATGCCTTAAGATGTCTAATGGATCAAATGGATGCACAAAATGTCATGGCAAGTCATGGTATGCAAGCAAATGCAAGATGAATGCAAAAGGAAGCCCAAATTAGGGTTTATGATCAATGCACCAAACAAAAACCAAAATCAGAAGCAAACATCAAAACAAAAAATTGAAAATGCATCAAATGGAACCCTAAACCTACACAAACTCACTGCCCAAAGGAGGGGATCCAACTCTTAACCTAATTAGGGTTATGAATTTCCTAAGATTTCTAGGGTTTTAGGGTACCTTGACAAGAAAAATGTCAAACAAAAAGGGAAATGCAAGATCAATTCATGCCAATTTAATCCTACAAACTACATGATATGCAAGACACAATGCAAAAAGAATCAAAGTCCAACTCTCAAAATAATGCCTTGAAATAGGATTAATTCCATGGAAAATTATCAAAATGCATTAAGATCAAAAAAGAAATTTGGTTTGAGGGTTGGACAATGTTTCTAAATGATTTTAAAGGTTTCATGAATTTTTTGGTGATTTTTAAATACCTAAAAGTATTTTTAATTAATTAATTCTCATTAATTAATTAAAAATAAACTTTTAAATGATTTAAAAATATTTTTTTAATGCAAAAAATAAACTAAAAATGTTTTTGGTTTCTTAAAATTAATAAAAGTTTGTACAAAAATTTTCAGAATTTTTAAAATTGTTTTACTATTTTAAAATAAATGGACAAAACAAATGAAATAAAATGCAAAATAAAATGAATTAAATCTGAAAATGAGAAAGTATGCAAGATAAAGGGCCAGTATTCAAAACCACACGCGCGCGAATTGACTTGGCGCCACATCCAAGGGCTGAGATTCAAATTTCCCTAATTAATGTCATTAACCCTAATCCTGCCCTAATCACTTTCAGGCGACCGGAACACTGTTCCGGTCGTCTTTTCCGGCTAGCTCAAATCCCTAACTCCCTCTATACGCAACAAAAATGAAATCTAACTGCCCATAATTCATCCCCATTCAAAAACGAATCAAACCCCTCAAACAAACATCATTTTTCATTCATCAATCAGCCAAATCGAATCAAAACAATTTTAGGGCAAAAAGTTTCAGAGCATTCATACATCCTGGTTTCTCAACCATTTTCAAAAGTAAACACATATTCATGATCAGGGGAGTGCATAGAAGCTTTTAAGAACTTAAAATGAAGTTTCTGGAAAAAAGTTTGAGATGGCTACCTGAACTGAAGCTTTAGTTTCTGGTACTTTCTGGCTGGTTTCTTGCTTGCAATCAACTCCACTTGACCTCCTGAGAAGCTTTCAATGCTTGTTTGAAGTTTATAATGGATGGTTTGAGAGATGGCAGAAGTTCTGTTCAATGGCAGGTGGTGATCGTGTTTTTGATTCTTTGAGTTTCAGGCTATGGTGAGGGGTGGTTTGTGATCAGGGAAGTGTGTTGAGTTGATTTGTGAAGTTAGTTTTTGTGTTTGAGGCTTGTGCAATCAGTTTCGAAGAGTTTTGCACAAGAGGTGGAAAATGAGAAAGCTGAGTTCTGGATGCTTTCAGGCTTGTGTTTTGTATGCTTTGGCTTGCTTTTTGTTTGCATAAACTATTGTGATAGGTCAGATGAGTTGATGTGTGCTTTTGTGATAGGTATGGCTCAAGTTGCCAAAATGTCAAAGTTGTGTAAGAGAAGCATGGTCTACTTGCTAGCCAAGGACAAAAGGTGTGTCCTGCGCAGCAAGATGTGAGGAGAACCCTTGGATTGTTTGTGAAGTCAGCAAGCAAGTGGATTCACACTTGAGTGAGTTTTTGCAACTTGCCTCACTTTTGCTTCTTATGAGATTTCTTGCTCCATAGGCCATAAAAATGTGTGATCCCTTGGCCCATTCTGAATTTTTGGTGTTGTATGATCATGTTGTGAAGATTAGAAGTGCATTTGACAGCCCAATTTGCCTTGACATGTGAATTTGCAACTTTGCCTCTTTGGTAGAAACTTTGAAATTTTGTGATTTTAACCAACTTTGACAAGCCATAACTTTTGATCCAAAATGAATTAGGTCATTTTCTTGTACTTTTTGAAAAGGGAATGATCCATTCTACAACTTTCTTGACCAAAGTTTTTTCATTTGAAGCATTTTTGAATCAAAAAGCAAGGGTTGAAAAAGTTTCCCAAAATAGCAATTTCATTAAAAGTCAAACTTTCCCAAAAAGTCAACTTTGCAAAAGACTTGAAATTCTTCAATTTTGTGAACTTCTAACATCTTCTATGATCAAATAAAGATCATACACAATCAAAAATGATGAAGAAACCCCTTTGGTTGGGTCATTGGGGGCCTCAGATGCCCTGATTTTGCACTGACTTGCTTGAAAAGTCAACTCTTGATCAGATGACTTCCCCATGGAATTTCTTCATGAAAATTGATATGCATACTCCCTATACCATATAGAGACCAATAGAAACAAGAATGACCAAAAAATTTGGAGTTATGGCCTTTGAATCCAAAACCCTAATTCTAGGTCATCTGTGTAGTCAAACCTGGCTCTGCTTCCATGCCATTCTCAGTTCTTGTGATTCTTTGACATTATTGACTTTGAGAGAGCATAATATGATACTTAAACATACATGGACCCCCTTGAAGTGATTGATGACCTTTGGAGTGGCTCAAGAAGCTCTTGGATTGCTCAGATCACAAACCCTAGATGCAGATGACTTTGAACCAATGCAATGAATCAAAAATGTGGTATGAGATGCCATGATTGAGTTTATGCATATGTAATGATCACAAGCCATGGTGTGAATGGGTGAGGGCAAATTTGGGGTGTTTACAACTGCCCCTATTCAAACATGAGTTAGCTGTGCAGGATGTAAGCAACGGCTTAACAGGCAAACAAGATAACTTGTGGTTGAATACCAAAGACAGTCCAAAATTTGCACTCACAAAATGAAGAAGAAAAGGGATATAGATTGTAAAGGAAAATAAAGTATATTGTAAAGTATGGGCGACGGAGGACGACCGTCGAGCAGAGGATGAATGCCGGGTAAAGAGCAATGACGGGGACGGCCGACATGCTGGGAAAAGTGCGGGAAATAAAGCAATGACGGGGACGGCCGACATGCTGGGGATAAAAGGTATCATGATGGGGACGGCCATCAAGTAAAGCTATAAAATTCTCTGGGGATTAATGAAAAATGATGGGGACGGCCATCAAGTTCATAAAGTAAAGTAACCAACTATGGGGACGGCCATCGGGCTAAACTGATGAAGGACGATCATCAGGAAAAGGAAAAGGGACCACGACGGGGATGGCCATCGGGTTAAAGAATAAATGAAATAAACAGATGATGAGGTACGGTCATCAAAGGTGAAGGACGATCACCTAGCAGGGGACGGCTGCTCTGTTGGGGATAAGATGAGGGACGGTCATCTAAGGTGAAGGACGATCACCTGGCAGGGTACGGCTGCCGAAAATATTGCGACATAGGACGAATGCCGGATAAAAGGTCAACGATGGGGACGGCCATCTAACGAGCATGATGAAGGACGATCATCAAGAGGTGAAGGACGATCACCTAGCAGGGGACGGCTGCTCTCCAGGTTTATCATGACGTAGGACGAACGCCAGATAACCAAAATCAACAATGGGGACGGCCATTGGATAAAATGATGAAGGACGATCATCAAAAAGGTGAAGGACGATCACCTAGCAGGGGACGGCTGCTAAAAGTATCACGACATAGGACGAGTGTCGGATAGAAAAGATCAACGATGGGGACGACCATCGGATGAGCATGATGAAGGACGATCATCAAGAGGTGAAGGACGATCACCTAGCAGGGGACGGCTGCTCTCAAGGTTTATCATGACATAGGACGAATGTCAGATAGAAAAATAAATTTTGCTTTGTTGGCGATCTATTGGGGAATAGTAAACACGGACGAGTGTTTACATCCAAGAAACAAAAGGTATAAGTGTTTAGACGTTTGTGTATAGATTAAAGATGCGGACGAGCATCCTTAAGACTACGATACGGACGAGTATCGAGTAGAAACAAATACTGACACGTGTTTAGAGATGATGATACGAACGAGTAACAGACGAGTGTTGAATCTGAGGGGACTCTTCTGGGGAATAGTAGACACAGACGAGTGTCTATATTCAAGAAGTCAAAAGTGTTTGACACAGTGTATGGATTAAAGATGCGGACGAGCATCCTTAAGACTATGATACGGACGAGTATCAGGTAGAAACAAACGCTTGACGCATGTTCTGAGATGACGGTACGGACGAGTACCAACGGGTTAACAAAGAACATGGACTAGTGTTGAATCTGCGGGGATATAAATGGTGTATACAAGATACGAACGAGTATCTGTATAAGTATGGATGAGTGTTTAACCTGCTGGAAAGAGTGACACAGACGAGTGTCTAAAAAGGAAAGTAGTATAAACAAGTATCTACTATACAAAGTGTTTAAATTACTGTGCTGGGGAAGGTGACACGGGCGAGTGCCAAGGAATTGTATATATAAGTATCTGTGAGTGCAAAGGGGACACTTTGGCTTTCTGCTGGGGATATGACACGGACGGGTGTCACGAGGAGGTATGTACTGATGTTTGTGAATGTGAGGCAACTGTTTTAGCTTTAGCTCTCTGTTGGGGAATCTGGGGGGTTTTCTGTATACTGTTGATGGATTGTCATTATTCACAAGTGTTTGATTCAAAACATGGCTTATGATTATGCAATATGTTGGATTTTTGCCGTAATGCTCCGTATTAGACGGAATGCTACGCTTTGTGGGGGATATTATGCGAATGCTATGATCATGCAAAGATACCAAACCGGGATTCGGATCCCGTTGCATTGAAGATCTCCGGTCGATCTGTTTGAAGCGGACATCCCAGCTGGGGATGAGATCATTGGTAGATCTGATGAGATGTATCTGCTTGGGGAAATGGGTCAATGATAGACCTATTCCAGTAAATGAGGGACCCAGCTGGGGTTTGTAGAAGCTTTCGCCACTCTGTTGTGATTCCTTCATGCGTTGCTCTTCTGGATAGAGGCTGAAACTCTGTGGGGAAGTGGTTCCCTGGCTTTTGTACTTGGCTGAGGAGGAAGAATGATCGGCACCTCGGCTGGGGGAAGTGACAAGTGGCAACTCAGCTGGGGAGAAAAGCACTTCGGGTGCTAAGACTGAGTGAATACTGATTTGCCAGCTTGCTGGGATGAAGCTTACATGCCCTATGTTGCGCTTTTGAATACCTGCAATCCTGCAAAGACAGAGAAACGCACAAGTGATCCCGAGGTATCCCTTACCGGATTCCGTCATAGGATTTAGACACTCCCGGGAATAAGTATATTTCCTGCAAGCGCGTAGTTTTTATTTTTGAAGATAAGCATCTGTATTCATGCAATCAGTTTTTTAAGACATCAGACATTCTTTGCAAATAAAATGTACAAGACGAAAACATGACTGAAAATCTGCTTTTATTAATTCATGTGCCCTAAATTGGCAAGATACAGTCAAAGGAACAAATCCCCTAAAATGAGGAGATTGTTACAAATTGAGAAACAAAAGACGTTGGCAATGTTGATGACGCTTCAAGGAGCTTCCCTTTCGCTATGACTCGTATGACTTTTGACGTTCTTCTCGTCTTGCTTTCTAAAGAAGGCTGATTCTGAGTGAGGCTTGATCCTTTCGAGGTTTACCAAGTTGTAGGTGATACAGACGAATTCAGATTGCAGTTGTTCGCTTATTCCCTTATTTTGCATGGATCGCCCTTTCGGGTTTTCAATCCATCGGGATACCCATTTTTTCCTGAGTTGTCCAATGCGGCTTTTCAACTCAGCGGGTGTACATTTTTTATTTATTTCCCTTATTTTTGCCCAAGTCTTTTATTCTGTTTTTGACTTGCCGGGATGCCCTATTTTTTCCTGGACTTACATTCTGTTTTTATGTCCAGCGGGTCATTTTTATGCGAAGTATTTTTTAACTGCATCTGAATTCACAGGGAACGGGAAATCTTCACCATCCATGGTGTTGAGCATCAGTGCTCCACCAGAGAAAACTTTCTTTACTACGAATGGTCCTTCATAGTTCGGAGTCCACTTGCCCCTGTGATCTGTATGAGGAGGGAGGATTCTTTTCAGCACAAGATCTCCTACTTGGTACTCTCGGTGCCTGACTTTCTGATCGAAGGCTCTCTTCATTCTTTCCTGATACAACTGTCCATGACAGATTGCAGCCAATCTTTTCTCTTCAATCAGACTCAGTTGTTCGTACCGGGATCGGACCCATTCTGCTTCGTTCAGCTTAACATCCATCAGTACCCGTAGGGAGGGTAATTCAACTTCAACCGGAAGGACTGCCTCCATACCATACACCAGCTGATACGGTGTTGCCCCAGTGGATGTTCTGATCGACGTGCGGTACCCATGCAAGGCAAACGGTAGCATTTCATGCCAGTATTTGTAGGTGACTACCATCTTCTGCACAATCTTCTTGATATTCTTATTAGCTGCCTCTACAGCGCCGTTCATCTTTGGCCTGTAAGGAGAAGAATTGTGGTGTTGGATCTTGAAGTCCCGGCATAGCTCTGCCATCATTTTATTGTTTAAGTTGGAACCATTATCAGTAATGATTCGCTCGGGAACTCCGTATCGACAGATGATATCTCTCTTCAGAAATCTGGCTACCACTTTCCTTGTGACATTGGCATAGGAAGCTGCTTCGACCCACTTGGTGAAATAGTCAATGGCAACCAGGATGAATCTGTGGCCGTTTGAAGCAGTCGGTTCAATCTTGCCAATCATATCAATGCCCCACATGGCAAAGGTCCAGGGTGAATACATCACGTTCAGAGGATTTGGAGGAACATGCACCTTATCCGCATAAATCTGGCATTTATGGCATTTTCTGGCATAGGCGCAACAGTCGGCATCCATTGTGATCCAGTAATAGCCTGTTCTTAGCAACTTTTTAGCCATTGCATGTCCTCCAGCATGGGTACCAAAGTATCCTTCGTGCATCTCGTGCATCAACAAGTCTGCTTCTGTTCTATCAACGCATCTGAGGAGTACCATATCAAAGTTTCTCTTATACAGGGAACCATCAGCATTCAGGAAGAAACTACCAGCAAGCCTTCTTAATGTCTTCTTATCATTGGAAGATGCCCCAGGTGGGTATGTTTGATCCTCCAAGAAGAACTTAATGTCATGGAACCAAGGCTTATCATCTTTGACAACATCTGCTGCGAATACATATGCTGGTCTGTCGAGTCTGGATACTGAAATTTGAGGTACAAAGTTGGCAGCTTGAACTTTGATCATGGATGAAATGGTAGCCAGAGCATCTGCAAACTGATTCTCGTCGCGAGGGATATACTCAAGCTTGACTGTTGTAAAGAAAGTCAATAACCTCCTTGTATAATCCCTGTAAGGTATCAGATGATCCTGGTGTGTGTACCACTTGCCGTTGGTTTGATTAACTACCAGAGCTGAATCTCCGAATACGGTCAATGTCTTGATCCTGAGGTCAATGGCTTCCTCAAGACCCATAATACAAGCTTCGTATTCAGCTTCGTTGTTAGTGCAGTTAAAGGTGAGCTTCGCCGAGAAAGGCATGTGAACTCCTTTAGGTGTAATAAGTACTGCACCAACACCACGACCATTCATATTAACAGCCCCATCAAACATCATAGTCCATTCTTCTTCTGGGTCAGGCCCTTCAGTGTGAATAGGCTCTTCATGATCTTTTTCTTTTATGAACATGATGTCTTCATGAGGGAAGTCAAATCTCATAGGCTGGTAATCATCGATGGGTTGCTCAACAAGATATTCAGACAATACACTGCCCTTGATGGCTTTCTGAGAGGTGTACTGGATGTCATATTCTGTGAGGATCATTTGCCATCTTGCAACCCGTCCGGTAAGAGCTGGCTTCTCGAAAATGTACTTAACTGGGTCCATTTTTGATATCAACAAAGTGGTGTGGGTCAACATATACTGTCTCAATCGGCGAGCAGCCCACGCTAAAGCACAGCAAGTTTTCTCGAGCAGTGAATAACGTTGTTCACAGTCGGTAAACTTTTTGCTTAGGTAGTATATTGCATACTCTTTTCGACCAGACTCGTCATGCTGGCCCAGCACACACCCCATCGACTCTTCTAATACTGTCAAGTACATTATCAGAGGTCTTCCTTCAACTGGAGGCATAAGGATTGGAGGCTCTTGTAAGTACTCCTTGATCTTGTCAAAAGCCTTCTGGCAGTCTTCGTTCCACCTGACCGTTTGTTCTTTTCTTAGCAGCTTGAACAAAGGTTCACAGGTCGCTGTGAGGTGAGATATGAACCGTGAAATGTAGTTCAATCGGCCTAAGAACCCTCGAACTTCCTTTTCAGACTTTGGTGCAGGAATCTCTTGAATGGCCTTGACTTTATCAGGGTCAACCTCAATCCCTTTCTCGCTTACAATAAATCCCAGCAGCTTACCCGATCGCACCCCGAATGTGCATTTGTTGGGGTTCAATTTCAGTTGGTATTTCCTCAGGCGCTTGAATAGCTTCAATAGATTCACCAGGTGGTCTTCTTCCGTGAGGGACTTGGCAATCATATCATCCACATAACACTCGATTTCTTTATGGATCATATCGTGGAATAATGTTACCATAGCCCGTTGATATGTTGCACCTGCATACTTCAGTCTGAATGGCATCACCTTGTAACAGAACGTGCCCCAGGGTGTGATAAAGGTTTTCTTCTCCATGTCTTCAGGCGACATCTTGATCTGATTGTATCCTGAAAATCCGTCCATGAAGGAGAACACCGAGAACTGAGCCGTATTATCAACCAATACATCAATGTGAGGTAATGGGAAGTCATCTTTCGGGCTAGCTCTGTTCAGATCCCGGTAGTCCACACACATCCTCACTTTGCCATCTTTCTTAGGCACAGGTACAATATTAGCAACCCACGGCGGATAGCTAGTCACAGCAAGGAACCCGGCGTCCCACTGCTTTTGTACCTCTTCTTTGATTTTCATTGCCATGTCTGGGTGAGTACGGCGCAGTTTCTGTTTAACCGGCGAGCAATCTTCTCTTAAAGGCAGCTTGTGCATAACAATGTCGGTGTCCAACCCCGGCATATCTTGATAAGACCAAGCAAACACATCCACATATTCCTGAAGCAGGTCAATCAGTTGTTTCTTCACTGAGTCTTGTAAGCAGGCCCCGATTTTAACCTCTTTCACATCTTCATCCGTACCAAGATTAATTGTTTCGACCTTCTCCTGATGAGGAGTGATAACCTTTTCCTCTTGTCTCAACAACCTGGCTAGCTCTTCAGAAAGCTCATAATCTTCTTCAACCCCTTCATCAGCTTGATTGATTGGATAGTCAAAGTCATACGAAGTCATAGCCGTGCTGTTGTCAGTGCGGTCTGGAAGGCACTCTCTGCAAGGGTTCAGTTAGTTCATTTTAGTGATTGATTTTAATCTTGTTTTAAAAAGAGTGAAATGAAGTTATCATTTTGAAAACATTGCCATTTATTTTTGTACAAAAAGAAAAATGGAAAAACAGTGAGCGGAAAAGAAAAACGACTCATTTGCAAAAGATGTCTGATTGTCATTGATTGATCTATTTGCACAAAATTACAGATGGCCCGATTACAAAATGAGTCTTGTCATCTTGGGCAAGATGCAAGACTTGATGCATGCTTAAAATATACAGGAAATAATAATTACTCTGCAGGAGTAACCCTTATAATTTCCTGGGAAGACCAGTTTGAGATACGGCTCCCCGGGATCCTTGGACGTATCCAGCTCTCCAGGTTGCGCTCATCTTCCGACTCATCTTCCAAGTTGTTTACTGCATCGGGGGTGAGCATCCCCCCACTGACAAAATTGGGCTTCTTGGCAGCCTCTGCTTGATCTTGTTGAGTTGGTTTGTAACCCAACCCAAATATGTCCTCTTTCTTTTCTACAGGCAACAACTTGCCCCAGCCTTGGGCGGTCCCTTCTTCAACAACCTTCCGGGCTTGCTGATAAGATGTTATTGAGGTTCCAGGTACAGCAGATGCTTCGTTGATGTTCAGGGCCTCAAATCCCTGACTCATAGTTTCGTGGATCTCCCCATCCATCTCAATGTATTTGTATGTAGCCAGATGGCTAACAAAAATATCTTCCTCTCCACAAATAGTAACGACTTGGCCCTCCCACTCGAATTTTAACTTCTGGTGAAGGGTAGACGTAACTGCGCCAGCGGCATGAATCCAAGGTCTACCCAACAAACAGCTGTAGGCCGGCTGAATGTCCATCACGTAGAAGGTCGTTTTGAAAGTCTGTGGGCCAATCGTTATAGGCAACTCAATTTCTCCCAGAACTGATCTCTTAGAACCGTCAAAGGCTCTTACTACCAAGTTGCTGGGGCGTAATGCCAATCCTTCATACTCCAGCTTCACAAGGGCTTTTTTAGGTAAGACATTGAGGGATGACCCTGTGTCTACCAGCACATGGGAAAGAACTGCACCCTTACACTCCAAGGTAATGTGCAAAGCCTTGTTGTGATTGCGGCCTTCCGTAGTCAAATCAGTGTTGGTAAATCCTAGTCCATTACTAGCGTTAACATTTCCAACTACAACCTCCAACTGATTGACGGTAATCTCCTCTGGCACATAAGCTGTGTGCAAGACTTTTAATAGTGCGTTCCGGTGAGCCTCGGAGCACATTAGCAATGATAAAATGGAGATCTTGGAAGGTGTCTGGTGAAGCTGGTCCACTATCTTGTAATCACTTTTCTTGATGATTCTCATGAATTCATCAACCTCTTGATCGAAAGGGGTTTTCAAAGCTTCTTTAGCAACTTGATCTTCTTGCACCATGCTCTTCCCTTTTGCCTTGGCAGCAGCTTCTGCTTCGGCACTGGGTCTTGGAATTTGCGGGGCAAAGAGACGTCCGCTTCGAGTGAAGCCTCCGCCTCCCCCCACATTGTCTATTTGTGGTGAAGAAATTGATGATTCCAGAGTGATTTTCTGTCCTTCGCAGTATAGATCGGAGCCGTAATGCCAAGGGATGGCATTGCTGCTTTCATAAGGAACAGGCCCAGGCACTGTGATAGTGACTGGACTGATAGCAGCTGCAGAAGGGACCATGATAGTATGTGGATCATAGTATATTGTAACTGGTGCTCTGGCAGGAGCGGCATTTTGTGAGTTGTAGGCAGAATCATTTGTAAGATCATAATAAATTGTAACCGTTGAGACACTTTCATTGTTTGCTATTGATGTTGTAGGAGACATTGTTGACTGGATGGATGTTGTTGTTGTAGGAGATTCTGAATGAAGGGGTGCTGAAGTTGTAGAAGGGATGTTTGTTGATATTTGGTCTGTTGAAGTAACAGATGAAGCACTTGTTGACGAGATTGAAGAGTTGTTTGGAACAATTGTTGTTGCAGTTGTAGAAAACTCAGGAATTGTTGCTAAGGAGATTGCTGGATTGGTAGGTATTGATGTTGTTATTTGAAGCAGGCCACTCTGGATGAGACCATCTATGCCATCTCTCAAGTTATCACACCCATTCACTGAAATGTTGCAATAAGCACATCCTAGCTCACATCCCGGGAACATTTGACATTCAAGGAGCTGAGCTTTAATCTCTACCAAGGGTGTCCGAATCTGACCCACACTGGTTATCAAGTAAGACGGCTTATCTTCTTCAATAGCATTGATTCTGGGTCCTCCGTGGTTTGGCATAGGGTTCTTGTTAACATTTGGTGGTGGTGCAAAGTTTAGAGCTTTGGAATCTACCAAGTCCTGTACTTTCATGTGCAAAGCTCTGCACTTCTCTGTACTGTGGCCAGGTGCATTTGAGTGAAAAGCACATCTGGCGCTGGCGTCATAATTTTTGGGCAGACTGGTAGGATCTGGAGGTGCCAATGTCCTTAGCTCAACCAGGTTGAGTTTCAGGAGTTATGGCAATAATGCGGCATAAGGCATAGGGATCGGATCGATCACCCTATTGGCCTGAGAAGGTCTCTGTTGAAATGGTCTTTGCTGATTGCTATTGTTGTTGTTGTTGTAATTTCTCTGAGGAGGATACTGAGTTTGTTGCTGATAATTTTGTTGCGGTGGTTGATATGCTGGTTGCTGAGGAAGTGGGGAGGGAATGGTGACTGCTGCTACTGACCTATGAGCATACTGGGGTCTTCCCCTGCTGGTATGAATAGCATTAGTCTCACCAGTTCTTCTTGGGCCTACAAAAGGCTTTCTTGGGTTGCTGGACGAGCTTGCACCGTTGTCAGAAATTTTGCCCATCTTTAACAGGCTCTCAATTCTTTCTCCAGCTATAACTACATCTGCAAAGCTGGTAGAAGAAAAGGCAGCTAGCCTATCAATGTATGTCCCTTGGAGGGTGTTCATAAACATGTCGGCCATCTCCCTCTCCGACATGGGTGGCTGGACAGCAGCAGCAAGCTGTCTCCACCTCTGGGCGTACTCCCGGAAGCTTTCTCTGGATGACTGGGACATTCCCATCAGGAGGGTCCTGTTGGGAGCCATATCCAAGTTGGACTGGTATTGTCTGATAAAGGCCTCAGCCAAGTCCTTCCAGCATCTAATGGTTGCTCTAGTCAAGTGAGAGTACCATTCCCTTGAAGCTCCCGTTAAGCTATCTTCAAAATAAAAAATCCATAGCTTTTCGTCCATGGTATATGCCTTCAGTCTCCCCAGAAAGGATTGTAAATGGGTTCGGGGACAGGAAGTTTTGTTGTACTTCTCAAAGCATGGAGGTTTAAACATGTGGGGAATCCTGACCCCGTCCACTAAGCCCATGTCCATGACATCAAAACCCAAGGAGTTTTAAGACTCCAAGGACCTTAATTTTTCAGCAATTTCATCTAGCCTTCTGTCATAGGCTTCATCCCCAGCTCCCATCACAGTGAACTGATCTTCCTGGGGGTCTTCTTGCAGCACCCTGCCTGTAGTAGCATTCCCTTGTACATTAGCAGGGATGTTGATCTCTGGGTGAAGGTGGGGTCCAAATACAGGTGGGTTGATATGAGGCTGAACCCTCTCATTGTTGCTTGTCCCACCAGTCCCTAGATGGGGGTCTTCTTGAGTCTGCCTTTCTACCAAAGCTCTTAATCTTTCTTGGCTCTATGCCAATCCATTCATCACCTCCATAAACTGGGTCATCTGATTCCTCATTTCCAGTCTCTCATTGGCCATTTGAGTCCTGACCTCTGTAAGGTCCTGTTGTACCTGGTCCATCTGTATACCCAGAAGGTTGTTGCGGGTAGGATATCTGTGCGGACGGTTGAGTGGGAACACCCGACGTCGAGCAATAGTTCTTGAGATCACAACAGAGTTAGTAACAAAAACAAAACAAACCTACAAAACAAACAAAGGTTAGTATGCAATGCAGTATGCTTATTTGTTTCCAAGGTATCCGGCTTGGCATTTGGTTTTGACCTTTCTAGACCCCGAGGAAGATGCTTTTGATGTTGCTTGGGAACTCAGATAAGACAAACTAATAAATATATTACAAAAAAGTGAATGATACATAGTTTGTTTTTTACAATACATGCCCTCTGAGGGGTCAAAATACAACATAAGAAAAGAAAAGTACAATGAAATGAAAGAAACAACAAGCAAAAGTCAGACACCAAGACCAAACTCATCCTCCTGAACTTCCTTTAGAAGTGCTTCAGTCACAGGATCAGCTGGACGCTCTGTGAGGTTCCTGATAAGAAGATTCCTGGTGGTGACAGCAGTGGTTAGCTTCTTGTGTCGACTCTGGTCCTTTGACCTCTTCACACTAGCTCTAATCTTCAACTCTGAGATCTCTCTCTGGGCTGCTAGCAGGGCTTCCTGTTGCTCCTTGGCACTAGCCTCCAACCGCTCAATCTTGTCCTGAGTCCTCTTATCCTCCTGAGTACGAGCTTCGGTGATCCTGACCCACCTAGCTTGACTCTCTTTCAGGTACAAATCAGTCCTGGCCTTCTGGAACTGAGCCTCCTTGCAGGCATTTTTCAAAATCTGCTCTCCAGCCCTTGACTTCTTAATGTAGTCCTCTGACTTCTCAATCCTAGCTAGATGCTCCACCCTTAGCTTTTCTAACCTCTCAATGTCCAGACGACCATCACTCCTCTCCCAGAGGGTCTTCTGTAGAGCCTGAGTCAGATTCTCATTCCTCTCTTTCAATTTCTCAAACTCTTCCAGGCTGACAATTGCTGGAGGTGGTGCTGTGGATGGTCCAGGCACATCTTCAATGGTGAAGGGCATCCCAGAAATTTGTGCCCTGGCATGAGACCAACCATAGTACTGAACTGAGGCCACATTGTTGCATCTCCCGAGAATGGCCATTCCCTTGATCTGGACATTGTCCCAAGCCCAGGATGCTTGCCTGACAATAGCTAGTTTAGGCTTAATCTCACAATAAAGGGTCTCAGCCAAGTCTTGTGCTCTAGGAGTGTGGACCAATGCATAGCCCAATTGTCTTTTGAATAACAGAGGGTTGTAGTTGATGCAACCCTTCACTCCTATCAGAGGTACGTTGGGGAACTGCCCACAACTAGTAATAATGTCCCTGCCCTTGGTGCTCTGAGTGCACCACCTGATGTCAGCTGAGGTCAAAGCAATGAGTCTTCTAGCCCAATTCTTTTGCTGATGAGGATTCAAAAATGCATCAGTCTCAGGCAAGTGTTTGAGCAGCCAGGTATGGAACAGGGGAGCACAGCATCTCACAAATCTTCCTCTCTGCTTTTCATTCCTTTGGTGAACAAAGTAGTAGAAATCTCCCAGTAAGGTGGGCACTGGGTTCCTTAGGATGAAAAGATGGATTGCATTCTTGCTAATAAATTTAGGCTCGTCTGCAAAAAGTATAACCCCATATATGCTGAGGGCTAACAAAGCACAGACTGCCTTCCATTCTCCTGAGGAGGCCTTCAGGATAGCCTGGGAAGTCAAGAAATCCAAATGTAGACCAGAGATTCCAGCCTTGGTAGTCATATTCTGCTCAATTAGACAAGGTTCCAGATATAGTGCCTTTGCCACTTCCTCAGTACTAGGAAAAGCCATCTCAGGGTTGAAGGGGACTCCACCCCTGATAGGTACACCAACCAATGATGAATACTCCTCTAATAAAGGCCCCAACTGAAAGTCCTGAAATGTGAAGCACCTCAAAGGAGGATCATAGAACTGCAGGCAAGTATGAATCAAGCTCCTCTGGGAAGGGTCCAAATCCATAACCACATCAAGTATGCCTCCATAATGTTCTCTGAATAGTGGTATATGGTCTGGAGTAATCAGGGCCTGGATCTTCCTGATGTTAGCCAACTCAGGCTCAAAGAAATGGTAGGAGATGTTGCTCTTCTTAGGTGCCATGTTGCTGAAGAAAAGCTGAAGCAGGTGCTGGTGATGATGATTGATACTAGAAGATGGGCCACTGACAGGCTGAGACTGGTGATGCAGGTGACTGAAGCAGGTAGCTGATGAGGATAGCTGAAGCAGATACTGGTGAAGATGGGTCTATGCAGATGAAGGGGTCAAAACCAAGCCAAAATATAGTATGGATACCCTGAAAAACAAATAAGCAAATGTTAAAATGATGCAATGATGATGTATGCAAATGATATGCAAGGGTTTGTGATCAAGCTGGATCTGATTGCTGCTTTGATATAAGTCCATGTATGTTCAAGAAATCCAGATGGAGGTTCATAAGTCCAGTAACCAGGGTAGGGGACTCAAATAAAGAGTCACATGTCCATGGTTAAAAATCACAAGAACTGTTCCAAAATGGAGTACTCTTAATCAAAACAAAGTAACAGGGTATGCTGAGGTCAAGGGTACCTGCAAACCTGTAAACAGCCCAACCCCCTCACAGGTGATGTTCTAAAACAAGGATCCTCAGACTTGGATCAGTTATGAGAAGTGTAAACACTTCTAACCCGGAGGTACAATGTTTACAATAACCATAAAAGATCCTCCTCTAATTCACCTCAGTTTCTGAAGGTCAATACTAAAGGTCATCCAGACTTAGCAGGCTTCCCAGATAGCCCTAGCACTACAGGAAATCTGTAGCACAGAGTTCTCAAGAAGAAACCCATATCTGAACCGTGTTTCATATTCCCGCACCAGACCGAAATGGAATGGGAAAGAACATGAACCACTCTAGCCTAGGTGTCACTCAGGTCCCAGGTATAGGACCTTAAACTCTCAATAGAACACCCACCCACCAAAGCAACAAAACCAGATCCAGCCAGAATAATATGACAGTATGATGTATATAAAGCTGTAAATAAAGCAGTAAACCAACTGTACATAAAGCAATAAATAAAACAAATATACATACACAAATAGCATATAACACCCCAGTAAAAACAAATCAAACAAACGCTAGGAGGAACCCACAAAAAGAACCAGAAGCCCTGGTTACAGTATAAGGTTCCCCAGCAGAGTCGCCAAGCTGTCGCTCCCGATAAATGGGAATAACCCGGATAAAGGTACAGACGCGAACGGTCGGCGAAAGGAGGATGTGAGAACACACAGGAGTGAACTCACAGGAAATGAAAAGAGTCGCCAGCTAGGCATTTTTATCCCGGAGGAAAGGTAATGCTGCATAGACCTAAGAAAAGATATGGATAAGATGGTTGCGAACCAGAGAGACTGAGAAAGGGGGTTGGTTACAACCTGGGAAGGTATTAGCACCCATATTGTCCGTCGTACTCGACGGGATCCACGCTTAAAAGATTTGTGTTTTAAAGGGGTAGTGTCAGTGCAATTTGTGTATCAAAGCTGGAAAGAATGCAAGTGTCAGTGTAAAAGAAATGTGAAGTGTATAAAAGAAGTGTCAGTGCAGGAACAAGGATGAAATGCTCAAGAATATGAGGCTTAAAGAATAAGGCTGGAAAGAGGAGGAATATACAGAGACTTTTGTTCGATAACTGTTAAGTTATGCCTACGTATCCTCTCGTGCAATGAGGAAGTCAGAACACCGTAGTTCGACCCAAAGAGACTGAAAGGTGAATTGACTTGTGAACTGCTTACTTGTCTATGCTCAAGTGTATGGCCTGTCTGGCTCAGGTGCAAACTGTCTTGCATTAGACGGAAGAAGCAAGTTCTCGTTTGTGAGTGAGGATGGTGAGAAAAGAATCCCGGAGGAGACGATTATTGTTTGTTTTTGTTTTCAATCTTTTATTGCTTTTTGAAATTTGTCATAAGTTAATGAGCTTAAGCCTAAACCAATGGGTTAGTAAACTCATCATATCCTCCCTCTGATTAGGGGTAATGAGAATACCTTAAGTGTGAAGTCAGCTTCTCACACTTAATTACCATGGTGTAGGATTAAGATCATTAACCTACTTGTGATTATTTAGATGTTTTTGTTGTTTTTGTTTAGTGTTGAGTAATGAGATTAAGCCATAATCAGGGATTAAACAGACTCATTACACCATCCTAATAGAAGGATAATAGATGAGAATGTTTAAGCTGAGGAAAGCTCCTCAACTTAATCCATGATTAGGGATTAACTTCATGACAAAACAAAGCCTTTATTAAGTGGATTTTAATTAATGATAAGATGATGAAGTGATTTTTAGGGTTTGTAAGACAACTTGAGGGGGACTTGTCCATTAACACTAGGGTTAGTCCTTCTTAACCAATTAAGGAAGAATTAGAACCCTAATGCAAGGCCCAAGTTACAAGCTTGATGTCTTGATGATTATTAGATGAATTGATTAGAGGGTTTAAACACATTAAGGGTTTAACACTTAGGATTAAAGTTATACACTCCATCCTAATAGAAGGATGCAGGCATAAGCTTAATCACAAAGCCTTAAAGCCTTTAGGGTTTAGTCCCTGATTATGAGGTGAGAAGAGAAGACTCAATGAGACACAAAGGTAAAACTAAGTGGGGAGACTAATCAAAACCCTAATCATTGTCATGCTTGGTTGTTCCTAAGGTTTGTGAGGTTTTCAAAAGACATCTTCAGAGGAACCACCAGGAAGCAGATGAAAGGAGCAAAGAGAAGCAAAGTAACTTGCTTCATTTAAGAAGACAAGTCACTTGAGGAAAGAAAGTAAGAAGAAGAAGAATGAGCAAGCTCAATCCCAAACACAAAACAAAATGCAACAATGATGCATAAGGGAGATGAAAAGAAAATGTGAGAAGTGAAGGCAAATTCACTTCTCCAAGTTGCTTACCACCTGAAAAGTTAGTGAAAGGAATGCAATGTAATGCAAAATGAGATGAAATGGCATGATGCAACCCAAAACCAGAAGCATGTGTGAGATGATAATGATTCTATGAGATGATGCAAACATGAAACAAAGCATGAGGATGATCACATGAACATATGGATGCAAATGGAGCATGCTTAGAACCATGAACATACATGAAAAGTTATGAAATGAAAATGACATACAACATGGCAAATGCAAGAAGAAATGATCAAACATACTCCTAATATGCCTTAAGATGTCTAATGGATCAAATGGATGCACAAAATGTCATGGCAAGTCATGGTATGCAAGCAAATGCAAGATGAATGCAAAAGGAAGCCCAAATTAGGGTTTATGATCAATGCACCAAACAAAAACCAAAATCAGAAGCAAACATCAAAACAAAAAATTGAAAATGTATCAAATGGAACCCTAAACCTACACAAACTCACTGCCCAAAGGAGGGGATCCAACTCTTAACCTAATTAGGGTTATGAATTTCCTAAGATTTCTAGGGTTTTAGGGTACCTTGACAAGAAAAATGTCAAACAAATGGGAAATGCAAGATCAATTCATGCCAATTTAATCCTACAAACTACATGATATGCAAGACACAATGCAAAAAGAATCAAAGTCCAACTCTCAATGGATAGGCAGAAATGATTTTTTTGAAGATTGGATCAAAATAATGCCTTGAAATAGGATTAATTCCATGGAAAATTATCAAAATGCATTAAGATCAAAAAAGAAATTTGGTTTGAGGGTTGGACAATGTTTCTAAATGATTTTAAAGGTTTCATGAATTTTTTGGTGATTTTTAAATACATAAAAGTATTTTTAATTAATTAATTCTCATTAATTAATTAAAAATAAACTTTTAAATGATTTAAAAATATTTTTTTAATGCAAAAAATAAACTAAAAATGTTTTTGGTTTCTGAAAATTAATAAAAGTTTGTACAAAAATTTTCAGAATTTTTAAAATTGTTTTACTATTTTAAAATAAATGGACAAAACAAATGAAATAAAATGCAAAATAAAATGAATTAAATCTGAAAATGAGAAAGTATGCAAGATAAAGGGCCAGTATTCAAAACCACACGCGCGCGAATTGACTTGGCGCCACATCCAAGGGCTGAGATTCAAATTTCCCTAATTAACGTCATTAACCCTAATCCTGCCCTAATCACTTTCAGGCGACCGGAACACTGTTCCGGTCGTCTTCTCCGGCTAGCTCAAATCCCTAACTCCCTCTATACGCAACAAAAATGAAATCTAACTGCCCAGAATTCATCCCCATTCAAAAACGAATCAAACCCCTCAAACAAACATCATTTTTCATTCATCAATCAGCCAAATCGAATCAAAACAATTTTAGGGCAAAAAGTTTCAGAGCATTCATACATCCTGGTTTCTCAACCATTTTCAAAAGTAAACACATATTCATGATCAGGGGAGTGCATAGAAGCTTTTAAGAACTTAAAATGAAGTTTTTGGAAAAAAGTTTGAGATGGCTACCTGAACTGAAGCTTTAGTTTCTGGTACTTTCTGGCTGGTTTCTTGCTTGCAATCAACTCCACTTGACCTCCTGAGAAGCTTTCAATGCTTGTTTGAAGTTTATAATGGATGGTTTGAGAGATGGAAGAAGTTCTGTTCAATGGCAGGTGGTGATCGTGTTTTTGATTCTTTGAGTTTCAGGCTATGGTGAGGGGTGGTTTGTGATCAGGGAAGTGTGTTGAGTTGATTTGTGAAGTTAGTTTTTGTGTTTGAGGCTTGTGCAATCAGTTTCGAAGAGTTTTGCACAAGAGGTGGAAAATGAGCAAGCTGAGTTCTGGATGCTTTCAGGCTTGTGTTTTGTATGCTTTCGCTTGCTTTTTGTTTTCATAAACTATTGTGATAGGTCAGATGAGTTGATGTGTGCTTTTGTGATAGGTATGGCTCAAGTTGCCAAAATGTCAAAGTTGTGTAAGAGAAGCATGGGCTACTTGCTAGCCAAGGACAAAAGGTGTGTCCTGAGCAGCAAGATGTGAGGAGAACCCTTGGATTGTTTGTGAAGTCAGCAAGCAAGTGGATTCACACCTGAGTGAGTTTTTGCAACTTGCCTCACTTTTGCTTCTTATGAGATTTCTTGCTCCATAGGCCATAAAAATGTGTGATCCCTTGGCCCATTCTGAATTTTTGGTGTTGTATGATCATGTTGTGAAGATTAGAAGTGCATTTGACAGACCAATTTGCCTTGACATGTGAATTTGCAAGTTTGCCTCTTTGGTAGAAACTTTGAAATTTTGTGATTTTAACCAACTTTGACAAGCCATAACTTTTGATCCAAAATGAATTAGGTCATGTTCTTGTACTTTTTGAAAAGGGAATGATCCATTCTACAACTTTCATGACCAAATTTTTTTCATTTGAAGCATGTTTGAATCAAAAAGCAAGGGTTGAAAAAGTTTCCCAAAATGGCAATTTCAATAAAAGTCAAACTTTCCCAAAAAGTCAACTTTGCAAAAGACTTGAAATTCTTAAATTTTGTGAACTTCTAACATCTTCTATGATCAAATAAAGATCATACACAATCAAAAATGATGAAGAAACCCCTTTGGTTGGGTCATTGGGGGCCTCAGATGCCCTGATTTTGCACTGACTTGCTTGAAAAGTCAACTCTTGATCAGATGACTTCCCCATGGAATTTCTTCATGAAAATTGATATGCATACTCCCTATACCATATAGAGACCAATAGAAACAAGAATGACCAAAAAATTTGGAGTTATGGCCTTTGAATCCAAAACCCTAATTCTAGGTCATCTGTGCAGTCAAACCTGGCTCTGCTTCCATGCCATTCTCAGTTCTTGTGAATCTTTGACTTTCTTGACTTTGAGAGAGCATAATATGATACTTAAACATACATGGACCCCTTTGAAGTGATTGATGACCTTTGGAGTGGCTCAAGAAGCTCTTGGATTGCTCAGATCACAAACCCTAGATGCAGATGACTTTGAACCAATGCAATGAATCAAAAATGTGGTATGAGATGCCATGATTGAGTTTATGCATATTTAATGATCACAAGCCATGGTGTGAATGGGTGAGGGAAAATTTGGGGTGTTTACAGTTATCCCTAAGCAGGGTTTTCCCCAGCAGTGATGTATCATGCTTTGTTGATGCTCGTCTGCATCTTTCAACACTCGTCTGTGTTAGCCCTTTGGTATTGCTCGTTTGCTTCCCCCCAACATTGGCTTATGATTACCCTTATATTGCTCGTCTGTAATTTTCCAACACTCGTCTGTGTTGTGGTTATCTTTGTGATTGCTCGTCTACAACTCCTCAACACTCGTTTGTGTTCTGATATGATATTTGTTGTTGCTCGTCTGCAAACTCCCAACACTCGTCTGTGTTTGGTGTTGGATCCTTTGATGCACTCGTATGTGCCTTGATATGTATTCTCTGATGTTGCTCGTCTGCAACTGTCCAGCACTCGTCTGTGTTTGTTTGAAGCTCGTCTGCTTTTATTCCCAGAAGTCGTCTGTGTTCTGAAGCTCGTCTGCTTTTCTTGGATACTCATCTGTATCCTCCCCAGCACTCGTCTGTGCTAACTTATATCTGTATGTGTGAGGATCTGTTGATTATCCTGATATCCTTCTATTGCTACTTCAAATTCCCGTCTGTGTTTGAATTTCTGGTATTCGTCTATACTAGTGGATGGTACTCGTCTGTATCATTGCCTGAAACGCTCGTCTGTGTTTCCTAGATCATTGTCTGATACTCATTTGTATCATTGACTGTTGGCACTCGTCTGTGTTGTCTTGATGATCATCCAATACTCGTTTGTATTGAAGAGGTTTCAAATCCTGACAGTGGGAATTAAAGTCAAAATGGTTACCGGTCCTGGCGTAACAGGTAAATCCGAAGGAGACTCGTCTGTCTCAGTATTTGAGGACTCGTATGTCCAGCTCCTAGCGTCACAGGATTGTTTGAAGACTCGTCTGTCAACATGTTCTTAGTCCAGATATCAATTTCAGCTTGGAAGAAGCTCGTCTGCTTTTCCTCCTTTTCATATCCCCAGAGCGTCATCTGGTTGGGTTTATTTCCCGGTGTTGCATTCTTCATCAAAGTGCAAATTTCTGGTCTTCTTGGTACTCAACCACAGTTTATCTCGAATAGTCGATAACCCGTACTATCGTCCTTTTCAGATTAACTGATGTTTGAATATGGGCAGCTGTAGACACCCTAAATTTTTCCTCTGGCTTTTCTGCCTTTTATTCAGCTTTTCGTTTTGCATTCATACGCATTTTGCATATCATTTGCATAGGATCTTAAGGCATGGGATCAATGTCGTCTGAAGGATTAGGTTTTCACACTTTATTTGCAAATTATCAGAAGATTTCAAGTTTTTGGTTATGCGACATCAATGGCATCTTTCTCTTATTGCTTTTGTTACCAAATTAGGGTTTATTTTCCCTGGTCAAGGATTTCACGTCTGGAAAATTTTCACCGATTCATTTGGCTCGTCACCATGGATTTCTGCTTCATCAGGTCATCAGGCTATTCTCGTCTTCTCAGCAATCTCAAGTTATCTTTTTCTCAAAAGCTGTGGTTCTAGTTCAAGCGTGCTTGCTCAGTCACGATTCAACTCATATAGATGTTTGACCTATTATTGGTCAAACTATCAAGAGATTGTTTCAAGTGCAAGTTATATCTTTCGATAGACAATTTATCCGTTAATATGCATCTAAGATCAAATTGTTGTTTGTGGAATTCTTCAAGGATTGTTTGGTCAGAAACTCAGAAGATGATTAATTAAGATGACCGTTGTTTCAATGGTGAATGGTTCAGTAGTTTATGAGATGCATTTCTTTAGAGATTCAGGAAAAAGATCGGGTGTAGTGGTGGGATTAAATTCAGCCAAGTTGTGGGATCATTGAAGTTCATCATTTATTTGTTTTGTCCATATTCCAATTTGTAGATCAATTATCCATTTTTTTATCCATATTCCATCCATTCACTTACCCTTTCCATACACTTCACATTTCTTTTACACTGACACTTGCATCCTTTTCCAGCTTTTGTACACAAATTGCACTGACACTACCCCTTTAAAACACAAATCTTTTAAGCGTGGATCCCGTCGAGTACGGCGGACAATCTGGGTGCTAATACCTTCCTAGATTGTAACCAACCCCCTTTCTCAGTCTCTCTGGTTCGCAACCGTCTTATCCATCTTTTCCTAGGTTTATGCAGCATTACCTTTCCTTCGGGACAAAAATGCCTAGCTGGCGACTCTATTCATTTCCTTCCTCTTTCAACGACCGTTCGCGTCTGTACCCCTTCTGACCAGGTGTCATTTGGTGGGAGCGACAGCTTGGCGACTCTGCTTGGGACCCTTATACTGTAACCAGGGCTTCTGGTTCTTTTTGTGGGTTCCTCCTAGCGCTTGTTTGATTTGTGTTTACTGGGGTGTTATGTGCTAATTGTGTTTATATATTTGTTTATTTACTGCTTTATGTACAGTTATTTATTGCTTTCTTTATAGCTTTATACATCATACTGTCATACTGTCATCTTGCTGGATCTGGTTTTTGTTTTGGTGGGTGGGGTTCTATTGAGAGTTTGAGGTCCTATACATGGGACCTGAGTGACACCTAGGCTAGAGTGGTTCATGTTCTTTCCCATTCCATTTCGGTCTGGTGCGGGAATACGAAACACGGTTCAGATATGGGTTTCTTCTTGAGAACTCTGTGCTACAGATCTCCTGTAGTGCTAGGGCTATCTGGGAAGCCTGCTAAGTCTGGATGACCTTTATTATGACCTTCAGAAACTGAGGTGAATTAGAGGAGGATCTTTTATGGTTATTGCAAACACTGTACCTCCGGGTTAGAAGTGTTTACACTTCTCATAACTGATCCAAGTCTGAGGGTATCCACATTATATCTGGCTTGGTTTTGACCCCTTCATCTGCATAGACCTCTGTTTCATCAGCTATCTGCTTCAGCTATCTTCCTCAGTTGTCTGCTTCAGTCATCTTCATCATCATCAGCCTCAGCATATCAGTGGCTCATCTCCAGTATCAACCTTCATCATCAGCATCTGTTTCAGCTCTTCATCAGCAGTCATGGCACCCAGGAAGAGCAACATTTCATACCATTTCTTTGAGCTTGTGCTGACTGGCATCAGGCAGGTCCAGGCACTTATCACTCCAGACCACATCCCATTATTCAGAGAGCATTATGGAGGCATCCTTGATATGGTTATGGACCTGGACCCTTCTCAGAGGAGTTTGATTCACACCTGCCTACAGTTTTATGACCCTCCTTTGAGATGCTTCACTTTCCAGAACTTTTAGTTAGGACCTCTGCTGGAGGAGTTCTCATCATTGATTGGAGTACCTGTCAGGGGTGGTGTCCCCTTCAACCCAGAAATGACTTCTCCCAGCAATGGAGAAGTGGCAAAGGCACTGTACCTGGAGCCTATTTTGATTGAGCAGAACATGACCACAAAGGCTGGGATCCCTGGTTTGCACTTAGACTTTCTGACTTCTCAGGCCATCCTGAAGGCCTCCTTGAGGGAATGGAGGGCAGTTTGTGCATTGTTAGCCCTCAGTATATATGGGGTTATATTATTTGCAGATGAGCCCAAGTTTATCAGCAAGAATGCTATTCATCTCTTCCTTTTGAGGAACCCAGTACCCACATTGCTGGGGGATTTCTATTATTCTGTTCACCAAAGAAATGAGAAGCAGAGAGGGAACTTGGTGAGATGCTGTGCTCCTCTATTTCATACTTGGCTGCTCAAACACTTACCCAAGACTGATGCCTTCCTGAATCCTCACCAACAGAAGAATTGGGCTAAGAGACTTATTGCTTTGACTTCAGATGACATCAGATGGTGAACCCAGAGCACCAAGGGCAGAGACATAATCACTAGCTGTGGGCAATACCTTAATGTGCCCCTAGTAGGAGTGAAGGGTTGCATCAACTACAACCCTTTGCTATTTAAGAGACAATTGGGCTATGCTTTGGTTCACCCTCCTAGAGTGCAAGACTTGGCTGAAACCCTGTATTGTGAGATAAAACCTAATCTAGCTGTTGTCAGACAAGCATCCTGGGCTTGGGACAACATCTAGACCAAAGGGATGGCCATTCTTGGGAGATGCAATAATGTGGCTTCAGCTCAGTATTATGAATGGTCCCATACTAGAGCTCAGATTTCTGGGATGCCTTTCACCATTGAGGATGCACCTGAACCGTCCACAGTACCACCTCCAGCCACCGTCAGCCTGGAAGAATTTGAAAAGCTAAAGGAAAGGAATGAGAATCTCACTCAAGCTCTGAAGAAGACCCTCTGGGAGAGGAGTGATGGTCGTCTAGACATTGAGAGGTTGGAGAAGCTTAAGGGGGAGCATCTGGCCAAGATTGAGAAAGCAGAGGACTACATCAAGAAATCAAGAGCTGGAGAGCAAATATTGAAGAATGCCTGTAAAGAGCCCCAGTTCAGAAAGCTAGGACTGATCTCTATCTGCAAGAAAGTCAAGCTAGGTGGGTCAGGATCACTGAAGCTCGCACTCAAGAAGATAAGAGAACTCAAGCCAGGATTGAGCAGTTAGAGGCCAATGAAAAGAAACAACAGGAAGCTTTGCTGGCAGCCCAGAAGGAGATTTCAGAATTGAAGCTTAGGGCTGGTGTGAAGAGGTCAAAGGACCAAGACAGGAACAAGAAGCTGACCACTGCTATTGCCACCAGAAACCTTCTTATCAGAAACATCACAGAGCATCCGGCTGGTCCTGTAACTGAAGCACTATTGAAGGAGGTTAAGGAGGATGAGTTTGGATTAGATGTTTGACCTCTTTGCTTGTTGTTATTTCCATTTGATGTACATTTCTTTTTATGTTGTATTTTAACCCTTCAGGGGCATATGTTGTAAAAACAAACTATGTATGATCCACCATTTGTAATATATTTGTTAGTTTGTTACATCGAGTTTCTTTTCTCAAGCAACATCAAAGCATCTTCCTCAGGGTACTGGAAAGGTCAAAACCAAAAGCCAAGCCGAATACCTTGGAAAGCAAATAAGCATACTGCATTGCATGCTAACTTTTGTTTTGTTTTGTAGGTTTTTGTTTTGTTTGTTACTAATTCTGTTGTGGTTCAGGAATTATTGCTCGCCGTCGGGTGTTCCCTCTCAACCGTCCGCACCGGTATCCTACTCGCAACAATCTTCCTGGAATCCAAATGGATCAAGTACAGCAAGATCTGATAGAGGTCAGAACTCAGATGGCTAATGAAAGGCTGGAGATGAGAAACCAAATGACCCAATTCATGGAAGTAATGAATGGCTTGGCCCAAAGTCAAGAAAGGTTGAGGGCATTGGTAGAAAGACAAACCCCGGAAGAACCCCATCTGGGAACTAGAGGAACAAGTAACAATGAAAGGGGTCAGCCTCATGTTAATCCACCAGTATATGGGCCTCATCTACATCCGGAAGTTAACATCCCGGGTAATGTGCAAGGAAATACTACTGGGGGAAGGATCTTACAAGAAGACACCCAAGAAGAGCAGTTTACTGTAATGAGTGTTGGGGATGAAGTTTATGATAGAAGGTTTGATGAAATTGCTGAGAAGTTGAGATCTCTGGAGTCTCAAAATTCCCTAGGCTTCGATGTAATGGATATGGGGTTAGTGGATGGGGTAAGGATTCCCCACAAGTTTAAACCCCCATGCTTCGAGAAGTACAATGGAACTTCCTGTCCACGAACTCACTTGCAGTCCTTTCTGGGGAGACTTAAAGCATACACCATGGATGAAAAGTTGTGGATGTTCTATTTTGAAGATAGTTTGACTGGGGCTTCCAGGGAATGGTATTCACACTTAACCAGAGCCACTATCAAATGCTGGAAGGACCTAGCTGAAGCCTTCATCAGGCAGTACCAATACAATCTGGACATGGCTCCTAACAGGACTCTCCTAATGGGAATGTCTTAGTCCTCCAGAGAAAGCTTCAGGGAATATGCCCAGAGGTGGAGACAGCTTGCTGCTGCTGTCCAGCCACCCATGTCGGAAAGAGAAATGGCCGACATGTTTATGAATACTTTGCAAGGAACATATATTGATAGGCTAGCTGCCTTTTCTTCCACCAGCTTCACAGACGTAGTTATAGCCGGTGAAAGAATTGAAAGCCTTCTGAAGATGGGTAAGATTTCTGATAATGGTGCAAGTTCGTCAAGTAATCCCAGGAAGCCTTTTGTGGGACCTCGAAGGACCGGTGAGACAAACGCCATTCATGCCAACAGGGGCAGACCTCAGTATGTCCACAGATCAGTAGCAGCTGTCACTATTCCAGCTCCGATTCCTCAGCAACCAACATATCAACCACAACAACAGCCACACTATCAACAGCAAGTTCAGTATCCGCCACAGAGAACCTACAACAATAGCAACAACAATCAACAACAAAGACCTTTTCAACAAAGACCGTCACAGGAAAATAGGGTGATTGACCCTATCCCCATGCCTTATGCTGCCTTATTGCCACAACTCCTGAAGCTCAACCTGGTTGAGTTAAGGACATTGGCACCGCCAGACCCCTCCAATCTTCCAAGAAATTATGATGTCAATGCCAGATGTGCTTTCCACTCCAATGCACCTGGCCACAATACGGAGAAGTGCAGGGCTTTACAAATGAAGGTACAAGATCTGGTGGATTCTAAAGCCCTCAACATCGCACCCCCTCCAAGTGTCACCAAGAATCCCATGCCCAATCATGGAGGGCCAAGAATTAATGCCATTGAGGAAGACAAGCCATCTTTCTTAATCACCAGTGTTGGACAGATTCGAACACCTCTGGTCGAAATTAAAGCTCAGCTTCTAGATTGCCAGATGTTCCCCGGGTGTGAGCTCGGTTGTGGGTATTGCAACATTTCGGTCAACGGGTGTGATAAATTGAGAAGCGGCATAGATGGTCTTACCAAAAGTGGTATACTTCAGATCTCAACAACGGTGCCTACAAATCCAACAAATCCTTTGACAACAATTCCTGATTCTTCTACAACTGCAACAACAATCATTCCGACCAATTCATCAATATCATCAACAATGGCTCCGTCCATCACTTCAGCAAGCCAGATGTCAACAACCATTTCTTCTACAACATCAGCATCCATTTATTCAGCAGAATCTTCTACAACGCCAACAGAAATTAATTAAGATATCTCAGCAGTCACCATTTACTATGATCCATCAGATGTTCCTCCAAACAACAACTTTCAGCAACAAATAGTGGCACCTCCTGCCAGGTCACCAGTCACCATTTACTACGATCCGCACACCGTTACAATACCCTCCTCTGCAGCAGTCAGTCCAGTTACCATCACGGTGCCTGGACCCGTTCCATATGAAAGCAGTAATGCCATACCTTGGCATTATGGCTCTGATCTCTACTGCAACAGGGAGAAAATTACTCTGGATTCTTCAACCTCTTCTCTACAGATTGATAATGTTGGGGGAGGCGGAGGCTTCACCAGAAGCGGACGCCTTTTTGCCTCACAATTGCAAAGACCTAATGTCGAAGCAGAAGCTGCTGCAAAAGCAAAGGGGAAGAGTGTGATACCTGAAGAACCAATTATCAAAGAAACTCAAAAGACATCTTTTGAGCAAGATGTAGATGAGTTCATGAGAATTATAAAGAGAAGTGATTACAAGGTGGTGGATCAGCTTCATCAAACTCCCTCAAAGATCTCCATATTATCCCTGTTAATGTGTTCTGAAGCTCACAGGAATGCATTACTGAAGGTCTTGCACGCAGCATACGTGCCAGAGGACATCACTGTTAATCAGCTAGAAACTGTGGTGGCAAATGTCAACACCAGTCATGGACTGGGCTTTACCAATGCTGACTTAACAACTGAGAGGCGTAACCACAACAAGGCTTTACACATCACTCTAGAATGCAAGGGTGTTGTTCTATCTCATGTACTGGTGGATACTGGGTCATCGCTCAATGTCCTACCAAAGAAAGCCTTTGTGAAGCTGGAGTATGATGGCTTAGCATTGCGTCCGAGTAATTTGGTGGTAAGAGCATTTGACGGCTCTAAAAGATCAGTGCTTGGGGAGATTGATCTGCCTGTGATGATTGGCCCGCAAACTTTTAAAATTACCTTCTATGTGATGGACATTCAGCCAGCCTACAGCTGTTTGTTGGGTAGACCCTGGATTCATGTCGCTGGCGCTGTTACGTCTACCCTTCACCAGAAGCTGAAATTTGAGTGGGAAGGCCAGATCATCACCATCTGTGGGGAAGAGGACATCTTTGTTAGCCATCTGGCTACGTACAATTACATAGAAATGGATGGAGAGATCCATGAAACTATGAGCCAAGGGTTTGAGGCCCTGAACATTAATGAAGCCTCTGATGTACTGGGAACTTCCATAACATCATACCAGCAAGCCCAGAAGGTTGTTGAGGAAGGTACCGCCCAAGGCTGGGGCAAGCTGTTGCCCGTGGAAAAGAAAGAAGACCGATTTGGGTTGGGTTACAGACCAACTCAACAAGATCAATCAGAGGCTGCAAAAGAGCCCAATTTTGTCAGCGGGGGAATGCTCACCCCGGATGCTGTGAACAATTTGGAGAGCTGGATACGTCCAAGGATCCCGGGGAGCCAAGTCCTTAACTGGTCTTCCCAGGAAATTATAAGTTTTACTCCTGCAGAGTAATTTTTATTTCATGTATTTTAAAGCATGCATCAAGTCTTGCATCTTTCCCAAGATGACAAGACTCATTTTGTAATCGGGCCATCTTGTAATTTTGTGCAAACAAATTAATCAATGAATATCGGACATCATTTGCAAATGAGTCTTTTCCTTTTCCGCTCACTGTTTTTCATTTTTCTTTTTGTACAAAAATAAAATGGCAATGTTTTCCAAAATGACAAATTCATTTCACTTTTTCTAAACAAGATTAAAATCGATCACTAAAATAAACAATCTAAACCCTTGCAGAGAGTGCCTTTCAGACTGCACCGACAACAGCACAGCTATGACTTCGTATGACTTTGACAATCCAATCAATCAAGCTGATGAAGGGTTGAAGAAAATTATGAGCTACCTGAAGAGCTAGCCAGGTTGTTAAGGCAAGAGGAGAAGGTTATTACTCCTCACCAGGAGGAGATTGAAACGGTTAATCTTGGTACAGAAGAAGATGTGAAAGAGGTTAAGATCGGGGCCTGCTTACAAGATTCAGTAAAAGAGCAGCTGATTGACATGCTTCGTGAATATGTGGATGTGTTTGCTTGGTCTTATCAGGATATGCCAGGGTTGGACACCGATATTGTTATGCACAAGCTGCCTTTGAAAGAAGACTTCCCGCCAGTAAAACAGAAGTTGCGTCGTACTCGCCCAGATATGGAAATGAAGATTAAGGAAGAGGTACAAAAGCAATGGGACGCCGGGTTCCTTGCTGTGACTAGCTACCCGCCGTGGGTTGCTAATATTGTACCTGTGCCTAAGAAGGACGACAAGGTGAGAATGTGTGTGGACTACTGGGACCTGAACAGAGCCAGCCCGAAAGATGACTTCCCATTACATCACATTGATGTATTGGTTGATAATACGGCTCAGTTCTCGGTATTCTCCTTCATGGACAGATTTTCGGGATACAACCAGATCAAGATGTCACCTGAAGACATGGAAAAGACAACTTTCATCACACCCTGGGGCACGTTCTGTTATAAGGTGATGCCATTCGGACTGAAGAATGTTGGTGCAACTTATCAACGGGCTATGGTAACATTATTCCATGACATGATCCATAAAGAAATCAAATGTTCCGTGGATGACATGATTGCCAAGTCCCTCACAGAAGAAGACGACCTGGTAAATCTGTTGAAACTGTTCAAGCGTCTGAGGAAGTACCAGCTGAAGTTAAACCCCAACAAGTGCACATTCGGGGTACGATTCGGTAAGCTGCTGGGTTTCATTGTAAGTGAAAAGGGGATTGAAGTTGACCCTGATAAAGTTAAAGCCATTCAAGAAATGCCTGCACCGAAGACAGAAAAAGAAGTTCGAGGGTTCCTAGGTAGATTGAACTACATTTCAAGGTTCATATCTCACCTTACTACAACCTATGAACCTTTGTTCAAGTTGTTAAGAAAAGAACAAATGGTTAGGTGGAACGAAGATTGCCAGAGGGCCTTTGACAAAATCAAGGAATATTTACAAGAGCCTCCGATCCTTATGCCTCCAGTTGAAGGAAGACCTCTGATAATGTACTTGACAATATTAGAAGAGTCAATGGGGTGTGTGCTGGGCCAGCATGACGAGTCTGGTCGAAAAGAGTATGCAATATACTACCTAGGCAAAAAGTTTACCGACTGTGAACAACGTTATTCACTGCTCGAGAAAACTTGTTGTGCTTTAGCGTGGGCTGCTTGCCGACTAAGGCAGTATATGTTGACCCACACCATTTTATTGATCTCAAAGATGGATCTAGTTAAGTACATTTTTGAGAAGCCAGGACTTACTGGACGGGTTGCAAGATGGCAAATGATCCTTACAGAGTATGATATTCAGTACACCTCTCAAAAAGCCATCAAGGGCAGTGTACTGTCTGATTATCTTGCTGAGCAACCCATTGATGATTACCAGCCTATGAGATTTGACTTCCCTGATGAAGACATCATGTTCATAAAAGCGAAAGATCATGAAGAGCCTGTTCACACTAAAGGGCCTGACCCGGAAGAGGAGTGGACTATGATGTTTGATGGGGCTGTTAACATGAATGGTCGTGGTGTTGGTGCAGTACTCATTACACCTAAGGGAGTTCACATGCCCTTCTCGGTAAAACTCACCTTTAACTGAACTAACAACGAAGCTGAATACGAAGCTTGTATTATGGGTCTTGAGGAAGCCATTGACCTCAGGATCAAGACTTTGACTGTATTCGGAGATTCAGCTCTGGTAATCAATCAAACCAACGACAAATGGTACACGCACCAAGATCATCTGATACCTTACCGGGATTATACAAGGAGGTTATTGACTTTCTTTACAACGGTCAAGCTTGAGTATATCCCTCGGGACGAGAATCAATTTGCAGATGCTCTTGCCACCATTTCATCCATGATCAAAGTTCAAGCTGCCAACTTTGTACCTCGGATTTCAGTGTCCAGACTTGACAGACCAGCATATGTGTTCTCAGCAGATGTTGTTAAAGATGATAAGCCTTGGTTCCATGATATCAAATTCTTCTTGGAGGATCAAACATACCCACCTGGGGCATCTTCCAATGATAAGAAGACTTTAAGAAGGCTTGCTGGTAGTTTCTTCCTGAACACTGACGGTTCCCTATACAAGAGAAACTTTGATATGGTACTTCTCAGGTGCGTTGATAGAACAGAAGCAGACTTGTTGATGCACGAGGTGCATGAAGGATCCTTTGGTACCCATGCAGGAGGACATGCCATGGCCAAGAAGTTGTTAAGATCAGGTTATTACTGGATCACAATGGATGCCGACTGTTGTGCCTATGCCCGAAAATGCCATAAATGCCAGATCTATGCGGATAAGGTGCATGTGCCTCCCAATCCTCTAAATGTGATGTCTTCACCCTGGCCCTTTGCCATGTGGGGCATTGATATGATTGGCAAGATTGAACCGACTGCTTCAAATGGCCATAGATTCATCCTGGTAGCCATTGACTATTTTACCAAGTGGGTTGAAGCAGCTTCCTACGCAAATGTTACGAGGCAAGTGGTAGCCAGATTTCTGAAGAGGGACATTATATTTCGGTATGGAGTGCCCGAGCGAATCATTACTGACAATGGCTCCAATTTAAACAATAAAATGATGGCAGAGCTATGCCGGGACTTCAAGATCCAACACCACAATTCTTCTCCTTACAGGCCGAAGATGAATGGCGCTGTTGAGGCGGCTAACAAGAATATCAAGAAGATTGTGCAGAAGATGGTGGTCACATACAAAGACTTGCATGAAATGCTACCATTTGCCTTGCATGGGTACCGTACGTCAATCAGGACATCCACTGGGGCAACACCGTATCATCTTGTGTATGGTATGGAGGCAGTCCTGCCTGTTGAAGTTGAATTACCCTCCCTACGGGTACTGATGGATGTTAAGCTGAACGAAGCAGAGTGGGTCCGATCCCGATACGAACAACTGAATATGATTGAAGAGAAGAGATTGGCTGCAATCTATCATGGGCAGTTATATCAGAAAAGAATGAAGAAAGCCTTCGATCAGAAAGTCAGGCTCCAAGAGTACCAAATAGGAGATCTTGTGCTAAAAAGACTCCTCCCTCCTCATACAGACCACAGGGGCAAGTGGACTCCGAACTATGAAGGACCATTCGTAGTAAAGAAAGTTTTCTCTGGTGGAGCACTGATGCTCAGTACTATGGATGGTGAAGACTTCCTGTCCCCTGTGAATTCAGATGCAGTTAAAAAATACTTCGCATAAAACGACCCGCTGGACATAAAAACTGAATGTAAGTCCAGGCAAAAATAGGGCATCCCGGCGAGTCAAAAACAGAATAAAAGACTCGGGCAAAAATAAGGGAAAATAAACAAAAAATGTACACCCGCTGAGTTGAAAAGCCGCATTGGACAACTCAGGCAAAAATGGGTATCCCGGTGGATTGAAAACCTGAAAGGGCGATCCACGCAAAATAAGGGAATAAGCGAACAACTGCATTCTGAATTCATCTGTATCACTTACAACATGGTAAACTCTAAAAAGGTCAAGCTTCGTTCAAAATCAACCTTCTTCAGAAAGCAAGACGAGAAGAACGTCAAAAGTCATACGAGTCATAGCAAAGGGAAGCTCCCTGAAGCGTCATCAACATTGCCAACATCTTTTGTTTCTCAATTTGTAACAATCTCCTCATTTCAGGGGATTTGTTCCTTTGACTGTATCTTGCCAATTCAGGGCACACAAATTAATAAAATCAGATTTTCAATCATGTTTTGTCTTATACATTTTATTTTCGTATGCAAAATGTCCGATGTCTTTAAGATATTGATTGCATAAATACAGATGCTTCTCTTCTAAAAATACGTGCTTGCAGGAAATATACTCACTCCCAGGAGTGCCTAAACTCCTGTGATGGAATCCGGTAAGGAATACCTCGGGATTACTTGTGCGTTTCTCTGTCTTTTCAGGATTGCAGGTATTCAAAGCACAACACGGGGCATGAAGGCTTCATCCCAGCAAGCTGGCAAATCATTACCTACTCAGTCTTAGCACCGAAGGTGCTTTTCTCCCCAACTGAGTTGCCATTTGTTATTTCCTCCTCAGCCAAGTGCAAAAGACCGGGAACCTACTTCCCCACAGAGTCTCAACCTCTGTCCAGCAAAGCAATACCTGAAGATCTCACCACAGAGTGACGAGAGCTTCTACGAACCCCAGCTGGGTCTCTCATTACCAGGATAGGTCTATCAATGACCTACTTCCCCAAACAGAGTCATATATGTCAGATCCACCAATGATCTCATCCCCAGCTGGGATATCCGCTTCAAGCAGATCAGCCAGAGATCTTCACAGCAACAGGATCCGAATCCCGGATCGTTATCTTTGCATAATCATAGCATTCGCACCATACTTTCCCACAAAGCGTAGCATTCCGTTTAATACGGAGCATTACGGCAAAAATCAAACATATTGCATAATCATAAGCCATGTTCTGAATCAAACACTTGTAAATACTAGCAATCCATCGACGATGTACAGAAAACTCCCCAGATATCCCCGGCAGAGAGCCAAGATACTTTCCCTAAAGATACAGATACTTCCTGACACCCGTCCGTGTCATATCCCTAGTAGAAAGCCAAAGCGTCCTCGTTGCACTCACAGATACATATATATATATATACAACTTTCTTGACACCCGTCCGTGTCACCTTCCCTAACATAGTTACCTGAACACTTTGTAAATCAAATACTTGTTTATATTACACTTTTCTCTTTCTTGACACTCGTCCGTGTCGCTCTCCCCAGCAAGTTAAACACTCATCTGTACACCACTCATACTTATCACTCCTATTTTACTCATACAGATACTCGTCCGTATCTTGTATGCACCACTTATCTTTCTTAGATTCGAAACTCGTCCGTGTTCTTTGTTAACTAGTTGATACTCGTCCGTATCATCATCTCTGAACATGCATCAGCATTTGTTTCTACTAATACTCGTCCGTATCATACTTTTAAGGATGCTCGTTCGCATCTTTAATCCATACACAATGTCAGATACCCCTACCTCTTTTTAGAATTTAGACACTCGTCTGTGTCTATTATTCCCCAAAAGAGTCCCCTCAGATCCGACACTCGTCTGTTGTTCTTTGTTAACCAGTTGATACTCGTCCGTATCATCATCTCTGAACATGTGTCAGTGTTTGTTTCTACCTGATACCCGTCCGTATCATAGTCTTAAGGATGCTCGTCCGCATCTTTAATCTATACACCGTGTCAAACACTTATCCCTCTCATTTCTTGAATGTAAACACTCGTCCGTGTTTACTATTTCCCCCAGCGAAGTCTCCAACAAAACTTGATAAACTTCCTTTCCATCTGACATTCGTCCTATGTCATGATACCTTTGCGGCAGTCGTACCCTGCCAGGTGATCGTCCTTCACCTTTCTTTTGATGATCGTCCTTCATCATTCCCAGTGGAGTCTCTATTCTCTATTACCTTTCCATCTGACATTCGTCCTATGTCATGATACCTTTTCGGCGGCCGTACCCTGCTAGGTGATCGTCTTTCACCTCTTGATGATCGTCCTTCATCATTCTATCTGATGGCCGTCCCCATCGTCGATATTGTCATCTGACATTCGTCCTATGTCATGATAAACCCTGAGAGCAGCCGTACCCTGTTAGGTGATCGTCCTTCACCTCTTGATGATCGTCCTTCATCATGCTTATCCGATGGCCGTCCCCATCGTCGATCTTTTTATCCGGCATTCGTCCAATGTCGCGATACTTTTGGCAACCTTACCTTGCCCGATGATCGTCCTTCACCTTAGATGACCGTCCCTCATCTTATCCCCAACAGAGCAGCCGTTCCCTGCTAGGTGATCGTCCTTCACCTTTGATGACCGTACCTCATCGTTTATTTTGTTTACCTATAATCCCCAGAGAGTCCTATAGCTTTACTTGATGGCCGTCCCCATCACGATCTCTCATATCCCCAGCTTGTCGGCCGTCCCCGTCACTGCTTTATTTCCCACATCTTCCCCAGCATGTCGGTCGTCCCCGTCATCGCTTTATCCCCAGTAGTCGTCCTCTGCTCGACGGTCGTCCTCCGTCGCCCGCACTTCATAAATATACTTTATTTTCCTTTTACAATCTATATCCCTTTTCTTCTTCACACCCAGTGAGTGCAAATTTTGGACTGTCTTTGGTATTCAACCACAAGTTATCTTTTTTGCCTGTTAAGCCGTCGCTTACATCCTGCACAGCTAACTCATGTTTGAATAGGGGCAGCTGTAAACACCCCAAATTTGCCCTCACTCATTCACACCATGGCTTGTGATCTTTTCATGTGCATAAGTTCAACAATACAATTCTCATATTGCATTTTTGCTTCACTGCATTGCTCCTAAGTCATCTGCATCTAGGGTTTGTGATTTGAGCCATCCAAGAGCCATTTGAGCCACTCCAAAGGTATTCAATCACTTCAAAGGGGTCCATGTGTGTTCAAGCATCATATTATACCCTCTGAAGATCAAAGAAGTCAAAGAATCACAAGAACTGAGGAAGGCATGGAAGTAGAGCCAGGTTTAACTGCACAGATGACCTAGAATTAGGGTTTTGGTTTCAAAGGCCATAACTCCAAATTTTTTGGTCATTCTTGTTTCTATTGGTCTCTATATGGTATAGGGATCATGCATATCAATTTTCATGAATAAATTCAATGGGGAAGGCATCTAATCAAGAGTTGACTTCTTGAGCAAGTCAGTGCAAAATCAGGGCATCTGAGGTCCCCAATGACCCAACCAAAGGGTGTTCTTCATCATTTTGATTGTGTATGATATTTATTTGATTATAGAAGATGTTAGAAGTTCATAAAATTGAAGAATTTCAAGCCATTTGCAATGTTGCCATTTTGGGAAAATGACTTGTAATGGAAACTTGCCATTTTGGGAAACTTTTTCAACCCTTTCCTTTTGATTCAAAAATGCTTCAAATGGGAAAACTTTGGTCATGAAAGTTGTAGAATGGATCATTCCCTTTTCAAAAATTACAAGAACTCATTCTAATTCATTTTGGATCAAAAGTTATGGCTTGTCAAAGTTGGAAAAAATCACATAATTTCAAGTTATGTACCAAAGAGGCAAAGTTACAAAACCACTTGCCAAGGCAAAATGAGACCTCAAAGTGACTTCTAATCCTTGAACAAACATAAACCTATGCCTAAAATTCAGAATGCACCAAGAGTTTGTCCATTTTCATGACTTGTGCATTAAGAAATTCCAAAGGGGCCAAAAGTTCACAAATTTGCAAAACACTACATAAACTTCACTCAACTTGCTGAATTGTCTCAAAACCAATTCCATGGACATCCTTAATCTCAGCTGAGCTAGGACAAGCCAATGAGCCAGCTACACCATTGCACATACCTCAAGTACAACACTTTTGACTTTTTGGCAAAAACACCCATACCAATCACAACAGTCCACCACCCACTCTCTGCCCAATCCAGACCTTACAAACACACTCCAAGGGTTCATTTTCATAACACACACAAGCCTGAAACACTCTCCAAGCCATAGCTCCAAGCTTTGCCCTTTTATGCATTTTCATTCGAAACATATCACACAAGCATCAAACATAAAAACAAACTCCATAGAACATCTCAGCATGTCTCACTGATCATCCCTAACCCTTCACCTTGGCCTGAAACACCCTGAAACTGAAACACGATTCCTTCCCCTCTCTGAACAGAACCTCTTCAAACTCACAAATCAGCCATTCTAAACTCCAACCATTCTTCATAACTTCATCAAGAGGATCATTGGGACCATTTTGAAGCAAAGAGGCAAGCAGAAAGCTCCTGGACTGAAAGCTCAATCTCAGGTAACATGATGAACAATTTTTCCAAAACCTTGCTTTCTTGTTAGAATGTTATTCTATATGTTTCCCTGATCATGGGGATCTATTTATTTTTGAAAATGAGCCAGAAACAAGCATGTTGTGATGTTCTGAAACTTGACCCGTGAAAATGTTTTGCTTCGATTCTTCTTGCTCATGCTTGATAAATGATGTTTGATGATGGATTTGAGTTTAGTTTTGATAGGAGTATGTTTCTGGGCAATTAATTTGGGTTGGGGTGGCCTGTAGTGGAAGCTAGGTATTTGGTTTCGCCGGAGAAGACGACCGGAGCACTGTTCCGGTCGCCTGAATGTGTTTAGCCCTAATTGTGTCATTAATGAGAGTTTAAATGTGGACCGTAGATGCGTTTGACTTAGGTTGACTCCCGCGTGAACGAATGGCCTGGATTTGTCATTAAAACCCTAACCTTTGATTAATTAATTAAAATCAGTTTAATTAAATCATAAAACGAAATTACCCAGGTTTGAATCTGGGCCTTTGGATCTGGCGCGCAGTCAACCAGTCCAAGCCCAGATCAAATCCTGGCCCTCCCCTTTGCATACCTTCATTTCTTTTATTTTTTATTCTATTTAAATTGTTTTATCTTTCATATTTTATTTAAAATAGCAAAAATTATTTAAAAATTATGAAAATTTTTGTCAAGAGTTTCATTAATTTTTAAAACCCCAAAATATTTTTATTTTTATTTTTTGCATTAAAAATTATTTTTAAATCATTTAAATGTTTATTTTTAATTGATTAATAGAAATTAATTAATTAAAAATACATCTAGGTATTTAAAAATCACCAAAAAATTCAAATTGCATTTAGAAACATTTAGAAACATTGTCCAACTCTCAAACCAAATTTCTTTTTTGTTCTTGATGCCTTTTGATCATTTTCATTGGATTTAATTTCATTTCAAGGCAATATTTTGTTTCAATCTTCAAAAATTCCTTTCTGCCTAACCATTGAGAGTTTGATGATGATTCTTTTGGCATTGCATCTTGTATAGCATGTAGTTTATAGGATAAATTTGATTTGAATTGATCTTGCATTTTCAATTTGTTTTGCATTTTTCTTGACAAAGTACCTTAAAACCCTAGCAATCTTAGGAAATTCATAACTTTCATTAGGTTAAGAGTTGGATCCCCTCCTTTGGGCAGTGAGTTTGTGTAGGTTTAGGGTATCTTTGATTGCACTTTCAAATTTTTATCATGTCATTTGCTTCTGGTTTTGGATTTTTGCTTTGTATGATGCATGTAACCCTAATTTGTGCCTTCCTTTGCATCCATTTCTCATTTGCTTGCATCCATTGACTTGCCATGACATTTTGTGCATTCACATGATTCATGATACATCTTAGGACATATTAGAATCATGCCATGTTATATGTTATTTGCATTGCATAACTTTTCATGTGCACCCATGGTTCAATGCATACCTCATTTGCATCCTTATGTTTGTTTGATCATTCTCATGCCTTGCCTCATGTTTGTATCATCTTTTAGCATCATTGACATCATACTTTTTATTCTGTTTTTGGTTTGCATCATGACATTGCACCTCATTTGCATTGCATTTCATTTCTTTTGGCTAACTTTTCAGGTGGTAAGTTGTTTGAGAAGTGAATTTGCCTTCACTTCTCACAATCTCTTCTCATCTCTCTTGCACCTTTGCTGCATTATTTATGTGTATTGGAGTGAGCTTGCTCATTCATGTTCATCTCTTACCTTCTTTCTTCAAGCAACTTGTCTTCTTAAGTGAAGCAAGTTGTTTTACTTCTCCTTGTTTCTTGCTCCTTTCATCTGTTTCCTGGTGGTTTCTCTGAAGATCTTTTGCAAACCTCACAAACCCTAGGAACAACCAAGCATGAAAATAATTAGGGTTTGATTAGTCCCCCATTTATTTTTTCCTTTGTGTCATCTTTGAGTCTTCTCTTCTCATCTCTTAATCAAGGATTAAACCTTAAAGGATTTAAGGCTTTGTGATTAGGGTTATGCCTGTATCCTTCTATTAGGATGGAGTGTATAACTTTAATCCTAAGTGTTAAACCCTTAATGTGTTTAAATCCTTTAATCAATCCATTTAATAATCACTAAGACATCAAGCTTGTAACTTGGGCCTTGCATTAGGGTTCTAATTCTTCCTTAATTGGTTAAGAAGGACTAACCCTAGTGTTAATGGACAAGTCCTCCTCAAGTTGTCTTACAAACCATAAAAATCACTTCTTCATCTTATCATTAATTAAAATCCATTAAATAAAGGTTTTGTTTTGTCATGAGGTTAATCCCTAATAATGGGTTAAGTTGAGGAGCCTTCCTCAGCTTAAATGTTCTCATCTATTATCCTTCTATTAGGATGGTGTAATGAGTCCATTAAATCCTTGATTATGGCTTAAACTCATTACTTAACACTAAACAAAAATAACAAAAACATCTAAATAATCACAAGTAGGTTAATGATCTTAATCCTACATCATGGTGATTAAGTGTGAGGTGTTTACTCCACACTTAAGGTATTCTCATTACCCCTAATCAGAGGGAGGATTTGATGAGTTTACTAACCCTTGGTTTAAGCTTAAGCTCATTAACTTATGACAAACACCAAAAGCAATAATAAACCTGAAAACATAAAAACAAACAATAATCGTCTCCTCCGGGATTCTTTTCTCATCATCTTCACTCGTAAGCGAGAACTTGCTTATTCCGTCTAATGTAAGACAGTTTGCACCTGAGCCAGACAGGTCATACACTTGAGCATAGACAAGTAAGCAGTTCATAAGTCAATTCATCTTTCAATCTCTTTGGGTCGAACTACGGTGTTCTGACTTCCTCATTGCACGAGAGGATACGTAGGCATAACTTAACGGTTATCGAACAAAAGTCTCTGTATATCCCCCTCTTCCAGCATTATTCCTTAAGCCTCATGGTCTCGGGCATCTCATTCTTGTTCTTACACTGACACTCCACTTATACACTTCACATTTTTTTACACTGACACTTGCATTCTTTTCCAGCTTTTGTACACAAATTGCACTGACACTACCCCTTTAAAACACAAATCTTTTAAGCGTGGATCCCGTCGAGTACGGCGGACAATCTGGGTGCTAATACCTTCCCAGATTGTAACCAACCCCCTTTCTCAGTCTCTCTGGTTCGCAACCGTCTTATCCATCTTTTCCTAGGTTTATGCAGCATTACCTTTCCTTCGGGACAAAAATGCCTAGCTGGCGACTCTATCCATTTCCTTCCTCTTTCAACGACCGTTCGCGTCTGTACCCCTTCTGACCAGGTGTCATTTGGTGGGAGCGACACCGTGTCCTTCCTTTTCTTTTCTTCTGGTTTGTGCAGCATTACCATTCCCTTTCTTCGGGATAAAAATGCCTGGCTGGCGACTCTATTCTTTTTTCCGCGCCACTTTCGCGTTTGTACCAGGATGGAAATCCGGGGAGCGACAACTGCGACGCGACTGCTGAGCGAATCAAGCCACGGAAAGGGAGCCTGTTGTACAAATCATGGCTTTGAACGAGACCATTGTACAAAACGGAACTCGGAAATGTGACTGCTGAGTAAATCAAGCCACAAAAGGGGGCCTGTTGTACAAAACAGGGCTTTGAACCAGACCATTGTACAAAATGGAACTCGATGATGTGACTGTTGAGCGAATCAAGCCACAAAAGGGGGTCTGTTGTACAAAACATGGCTTAAACGTAACATCAACCGATTTGCGACTCAAATAAGATCAACCGATCTATCATGGAGATGGTATCAACCGATCCATAACCAACAAAGCGAGAATGTAATATCATCCGATTTATAGCTCGAAGAGAAGTGATATCAACCGATTCACAACTCAAAATAAAATCAACCGATCTAACCAGGAAATGGTATCAACCGATCCATAACCCGTAAAACGAGAACTTAATATCATCTGATTTACAGCTCGAAGGGAAGTAATATCAACCGATTTACAACTCAAATAAGATCAAACGATCTAACATGGAGATGGTATCAACCAATCCATAACCAGGAAATGCGAGATTGTAATATCATCCGATTTACAGCTCGAAGAGAAGTGATATCAACCGATTCAAAACTCAAATAAGATCGACCGATCCAACCAGGAAATGGTATCAACCGATCCATAACCCAGAAAACGAGAACGTAATATCATCCGATTTATGGCTCAAAGAGAAGTAATATCAACCGATTTACAACTCAAATAAGATCAACCGATCCAAACAGGAAATGGTATCAACCGATCCATAACCCGGAAAATGTAATATCATCTGATTTATGGCTCGAAGAGAAGTAATATCAACCGATTTATAACTCAAATAAGATCAACCGATCCAACCAGGAAATGGTATCAACCGATCCATAACCCGGAAAACGAGAACGTAATATCATCTGATTTTCGGCTCGAAGAGAAGTAATATCAACCGATTTACAACTCAAATAAGATCAACCGATCTAACTAGGAAATGGTATCAACCGATCCATAATCATCGTACTAATACGAGACCAAAAAGAACAGGATCATTAAACTTAAATGATAACCCGACACGAAACCGTTGTACTGAAACGAGGACGCGAAAAAATGAGACTGTTTTACTGAAACAAGACCCATAGACGAGGCTATTGTACTTAAATGGAGACTCGAAAGGAATGGGATCGTTGTACTTAAACGAGAGCCCGAGACGCGACCGTTGTACTTAAACAGAGACACAAAAAATGAGATTGTTGTACTGAAACAAGACTCAACTGGGGATAACAAACAAGACTCTATAGAAATAACCACACTGGGAAATGAAGTTGCATTCTGTGGGGAATACTTTAGTCTGATTGGAGATGTTACATTTCGGGCGTTTGTGCATGGTACCACAACTGACTTATGCTTCGTATGCATATGTTTGAATTTTTCTATGGCGTAATGCTCCATAATAATGGAAATGCTACGCTTTGGAGAATGAAAATGTAATGATGATTACTAAATGCAAATGCAAATGCCAAGGGGTCTCCTGATGAGGAGATAACAAGTATCCCAGGTGGCTTGACTGGGGAAATGATGATCACTGCATTGATCTGGTTAGTCCTTGTGAGAAAAAAACAACTCTACGGGGAATTTTGTTAATGATACGCCGACTCTGAACTGCCGCCACTGCCAAAAATAAATTGGACTTTGAGATTGGAACGCCAAGACCCTGCTGGAGATGGACCCTTCTTGAACTCTGATGGGGACATGAAGACACTTCTGACTTGGCTGGGAACCAGATGTATGATACTACTGAAGTAGCAAATTGCTGGGGAGGACAAACACTCATTGCACCGCTGGGGATGCCCCTGTATTGAAGGGAAGTCTCGGCTTGGGGAGGACACCAACCTTCTGCTGCCTTGCTGGGGGAGATTTAAACTTCCAACTCAACTGGGGGTGATGGAGGATGTCAACGATAAAGCTTCCTGCTGAAGATAACAGTTTAAGTTGTCCCTCGCTGGGGACGAGAGGTGTAGAGTGTCCCATGTTGGGAATGAGAGATATAAGGCGTCCCATGCTGGGGATGAGAGATGGTGATACCCGTCTGCTCAAGAAGTATCCTTCCCTTTGCTACACTGCTGAAGAAGGGATTGTCTAATGAGACTTGCTAAGGAATTATGATCAATGAACCCTGCTGAGGAAACCACTCCTGAAGTTTTGTGCTGGAAAGGGCTTTGCTTCCACCCTATGGATTGATAGATTTCCTACTAATCATGAGTGAATAATGGTTCTTTGCAATTTTCAACTCGCCTTATTCTAGGATCTATCAAAAGATAATGTCTCAAGAGGATTTTACAGAAAAATGGCATACAAGATTCCTCAGTGTCTTCAAAATCTTGGAGAGATTCATCGGATCTCGAAATAAATGCCCCAGAATGCATGATCTATGAAAGAAATTTGCCTCCTGAGGATTCATGAAAAACCTCATATCATCGTGAAATATTCTGCCCCAGTATTTTGAACTTTGGATAGGTAATTTGGATTGACCGTCTTCGGGAGAGAGTGACTTCTCATGCTCTTGGGGTGGCCTTCCCCAGAACGAGCCTTGAAGAGATCACCTCTGACTGACTATGCTTTGAAGAAAATATCCATACTACATACTCCTGGAGAGATTTGAATCTCGAAGTGATTGCCCCAGTTTGGCTGAAATTTGCATGCATGCCTCAGACTAATGGATCTTTTAGAGATTTGAATCTCGAAGTGATTGCCTCAACTTGTCTTGGAAAAGTGCATCTTCATATGTTGGTCCTTCGGAAGTTTCAGACTTCTCAATTTTGGCAAGATTAAGCTTCTGGACTGAGGTTCCATACGTGAACTTTTATGATTCCAAACAAATGTATGCAAGCAGAAAATGTTTATTTTGAGAATGAAAATTATAATGCAACACACATGTTAATCTTGAAGTTTTACTATAAAACGATGTCGCAAACCTTTGTGAACAAATAAATGGTTAAGATACAACATTATTTTTGAATAAAAACATGCACATGCAATACCAACAAAGATCTTTTAGCATAAATCATAGGATTCAGGAACACGGTCTCGTGGTAGTACGCTCTCTAAATAACCATGTTTCAGTTAGCACTTTTGAGGGTTGTATCGTTGCCTGGTTCATGGTTATAAAAACAAAGGATACGGGCTCGAAGTGTATTTGTGCCCACCCCTCTTCGTGATGTTCTCCATTCCTATGTTCAGCTAGCTTTCACAAGCGCGCACCTCTCAAAAAGGGTTTTGTGATTGTTGAGGAACCAATTGCACTAACGCTTTAAGCACCAATCAGGTTGTTATTGGGAGTCAGCCACCCTTATTGTCTTTTGTGTCTGTATCACTCGACTTTGTTCTTATTTAAGGATCTTTCTTGTGTAATCCTTTTTGTCTTTTGCTTTTGCATTATTTGCTTATCCATAACTTTTGTCAGGACTGATTCTTGTGAATCTTTGATAGCAAAGTCCAGCGGGATGCCCTAATGTTTGCCTAAGTCGCTTGCTTTCAAGTTTCGACTTAGCAGGCTTTTTCATTTCTTTTTTTCTAACTCTTTTTTTTAACAAATTGTGTGGCACTGGTTGTCTTGATTGCTTTGAAAGGGTCGTGATTGTCTTACTTCTCAGTTGATGAGGGATAACCATTTGTTTCCGGTCTTTGGACCTCTTGATTGGGATAACCATTAGGGTTTCTGGTCATTGGTCTTCTTGATTTGGTACAACGAAAGGTAATGGATCCTCAGATGTACAACACTTTTTGAAATTTGAACGCTCGATCAAACTAACTTACGCCTAACCTGCCCATGGGTTAAATGCAAGGATTTTTTCATGCATAAAGAAACTCCTACTTCAAGGCTCAAATGGGTTGTCGAGGGTCTATCTCCCTTATATCTCCAGTGTTTTGGATTTGAAACAATGCATGTACATCACCAACAAGGTCTTTCTCAAAAGCACACAATTAGAGATTTTTGCGTTTTCATTTCGGTATCCTTCCTCACAGAGTTTAAACACAATAGTTGGTATTGTGATGTACACACACAAAATTATAAATGAAATACAAATGAATTACTTCAAGAAAAACATGTGCACTTTATTATGGTTAACATTCAAAATTAAACAAATTTCATGCATGCATACAAATGTTTAAACAAACAGGAGAAATTACAAATGAAATTGCAGTAAAAAAGCTGAACATTGCCATTGTTGAGGAGGCTTGACTCCTTTTGGACTAATGGACTTGTGGTCCAATGGTCGCATATCCGACATGGCAATCATACATCTTCTAGTTATTCTGACTTTGATACGAGATGTCTGAAAGAAGGAGTAAAGCTGGGGAATGAAATTTCCCAATAAGGTTGCTCGGAAAGACCTGACGATCTTCTTCCTACGTATCTCCATTGACCCCAGACCAATGAAGAATCAGAGCGACGTAGTTCCCCTAAATAGGGATGAAAATGCTTTGAGAGAAACAATGCCATTATTGGGAGTATTGGGATGTCCTTTCCCTTATCTGTTTGGTGCAAGGTTGACAACTTTTGAGTCGATTAAATCATGCACCTTGTGGTGAAAAGGTTTACACCCATCGATATGATGCCCTGGTGCCCCAGAATGAAAATCGCAGCGGGTGTTGGCATCCCATCCGTCCGGTAGTGGGAAAGGAGGTGGGGACAACTTGCGAAGCTCAATCAGTTTCAACTGAAGCAAATGTTGTAGTAGGTTGGTATGAGACATTGGCAAAGGGTCGAAAATTCTTTCCTTCCTTTGCGGATGCTGACGACCTTGTTGAGGATTACGCTGGCGACGATTTTGCTGTTGCGAACGTGTGGCACTTGGGATGATCACGAATGCTATCTGGTAACGTGAACCTTGATTTCTCCCCTTTCGCTGAACACAAACTGACCCCGCTTCTTCATAATGTCTCTTTTGCTCATTTGAAAACGACTTCTTGGTTCCAGAAGTAGAGGCATCGTTTCCTTGGATCTTTCCTTGCTTCATCCAGTTTTCAATTATTTCACCAGTCAAGACGATATCAGAAAAACCGTTAGCTGAATAGCCTACTAAACGTTCTATGAAGTTCCTCGGGAGGGTATCCATGAATAGTTCTACCATTTCTCTCTCCAGCAATGATGGTTGTACTCTGGCCGCGACCTCACGCCATCTCTGCGCGTACTCCTTAAAGCTCTCGGAGTTCTTTTATGATATGCTCTGAAGTTGGGTTCGGCTGGGAGCCATGTCAATGTTATACTGGTACTACTTGAGAAAGGCTTCCCCAAGTTCCTTCCAGTTACGAACAGAGTTCTTTTCCAGTTACGTGTACCACTCCAGTGAGCCCCTGGATAGGCTGTCTTGGAAGTGGTACATCCAAAGCTTCTCATTTTTGGTATGTGCAGCGATTTTATGATAGAAGGCTTGCAAGTGAGTTTTCGGGCAAGATCTGCCACTGTACTTGTCGAAAACAGGAGGTCTGAACTTTGGAGGGATGACCACCCCTAAAACCAGCCCCATATCAACAACATTAAAGCCAATGGTATCTTTGCATTCTAGAGCCTTTACCTTCTCGGCTAGCATATGGAAGTCTTAGTTATTGGCCCTAGAACCGAATCCCAAATATTCATTGAGAAAAGTAAATTGATCCTCCTGTCGGTCTGCTACACGAACATGAATTGGACCAACACCTTCAGGAGTAGGAGGCATATTCTCCGTAGGTGGAAGGACAGTGTTGTTGATCGGATTTCCTTGGGCGTCTAAGGTAATCATTGGAGGATCAGCCTGTGGGAGATTAAGCCTCTGCATGGCGGTTCTCATTTCTTGCTGCCCCTACAATATACCCTGCATTGCTCCCACAAACTCCCCCATCTGAGTGCGAAACTCGTTCAACTCATCTTGTACTGTATTCATGATTTTACTCGGGTAGCATACTGGTATGACCGATACTTCTCCTGAAATGGTCAAATAAATTAGGAAATCCAGATAACTCGTTAGTATGCAAAAATGATATGCATGAAAATGCCATGTCACTGGTCCCATTTCATTCAGATAGGGGGACAGATACCCCATGAAGTGCCACACCATAAGATAAATTTTGTGAGTGTGTGCGGAGAAAATGATGAGCATCAGGAATTCAATATCAAAATAAAATTGCCAGGATAGAAAAGTCGAAACAATGGCACCTGAAAACTTCCATAAAGCAAAAAAATAAGCCAACGTGCGAAACCTTATACAATCACTTTCCAATAATACTGAAATACAGGAAAATGTCACAATCCACAACAGAAAAACAAGAGATTCCTTCAACAGCTCTGAAGGTAATCTCGAAATACAATAAAGCAATTCACATGCATCAAAGAAATCTACGTCTCCTGACTTGAGCTTCGTGTAGTCTGCATGGCCAGTTGGATCAAGAGGCTTCAGCTCTTGAGATACCCCTCTGGTGTAATGATCCCTAAATCAATTAGATATTGGACATTGTGCCTGAAGGCTTTGCACTTATCGATGGTATGTCCGAATGTTCCGGAGTGGAATTCACACGTAACATCCATATTGTAATCTGGGGGAATGGGGTAGGGCATTGGCAAGGCATTCCTTGGTTGAATCAAAGAACTCTCGAGCAAACGGGCAAACACTTGACTAGGAGGGCTAGGACTTGGAGTAAACACTTCTTTAGTCTGCTTGAGTTTAAGTCTCCCCTGTTGTTGATAGTTCTGATGCTGAGATGAATTCAAACACCTGAAGTTCTTCTACACTTTCTTCCTTATGTTGGATCGGTGAATGGGTAGAGGTGACTGGCGCGATGTCTTTATGACCCAGAGTGGAGGAACACACCCCTGATTGGGGATAATTTTTGCGGTAAGGAAAGGAGGAGTACCTTCCATTGATATGAAATCCCTTGACACATCCCCGCTGATCGGTGCGAACTCGATCACCTTTGAATCAATGAGCTCTTGAACTTGATATTTGAACCTCTTATAGTTCTTCACATGATGAACGGGTGCCCCAGAATGGAAAACACACCTGGAACTGGCGTCAAAATCTAGAGGAAGCTTTTTGGGCGTGGCTGTCACGGTGACAAGTTCAACCAGATTAAGCTCAAGCAAACAAAGAAGAAATTGCGCATATGACACCGGAATCAAATCATACTTGGCTTCAGGTGTTTTCGGCCTTTGTCCGCAGTTTTTGCCTTTACCCTCCCTTTGATGAACTGGAGAGTCTGCAAATTGAGAGGCTTAGGATCCCAAAGTTGAGTAGAGTTTCCGCGAAATGCTTCCCAATCTTGGAACAAAACCACTGAACGGGGAGGACCAACAACTTCTGCAGCAGTAAAGGGGGTATGGTGCCCTTCTTGGAGCTCTGGGGCTTCCCTGGTCTGTTTCTCTTGTTTCTTCAGTTGGTAAACTTTCTCTATCAATAGCGTGTGGCCATGGCACAACGTCTGCATGTCCATCAAGAGTTGTTCCATTTGGATTTTCATTTCGGCTATTTCTACTCGGCATTGTTCCATGTCCATCTCTTGATTACTGTGATTCAAATTGGCCATTCTGGAGAGTAACCGAATCAAGATGAGAATCTGTCCCCGGACACCTGTAATGAGTGTAAGGATGCATGCAAATGCCATATTCGATTATCTCCAAGAGATCCATCTACTTTGATTCCAGTTTGGACATAGGAACATATAATGACATGGTTCATATATGGGATCTTTTGGAAATAGCCGAACATGTATGCTAAAATGCCATGATGTAATGTATGCAACAGGCATGTGATCAAGGGTCCAATGCTGGTGTTGGGCGGTAAACCAACTGTGGATAGTCACAATAACTTTATCTCTATATAGATACTTCAGAATTCAGAATCATAGAAACAGATCATAATACTGAACAATACTGGCAAAATGGGTATGTTGGAAGTCTTAGGGTTCCTGCAAACCTATAAACCCCTCCCAATCTCACAAGTATGCTACTCGGGTCAACATCACGGACTCTCAAAGCCGAATAGCAATAATACGTTCACCATTTCAGAGAAATGGCTCATGACCAAATCAGGGAATCAGTTTGGCATTATATACTACTCAGGGAGGTCTCAGGTGAGTCCAAGGAAACAAGCATCCCTCATAAGTCCCCATCTTCAAGCACTGAATCGAGAAAATATAGCATATTCATCCTGAAGGGTACAATACTATCGTTATACGATCAGTTTGCCTTAACTGGATTCCTATGAGAGAACCAGGCCATCCTATGCAAGTCCCTAGTGGGCCCTCGGATGCAAGTGGGTTTGCCAACAAATGTGTTCTGCCACTGTCATCATTGGAGAGGGATATTTCCATAAAGGTTCTCAATGATCGGTCCCATGACTGCACATAACTATCAAGGTTGTGTATTTCCCCAGAAAGATTCTGGCATCAATACATTTCTGAGAAGGTCGCAAGTCAAGGTGTGAAACCCACTACTACCAACCTTGCAAGATGCCATTAAGCCAAAGTGGAACCACTCTAAGTCCTAGGGTGCACTCGAGCCCCGGTTACAAGCTCATCTCACAGTAACCCCATCCCACAGAAAAAAATGAAAGCCAAACAGTCAAGCATATGATGCATGTGAAAATAAATATTGAAATCAGTAAATAAAGCTATAAAATAAACTGTAAACTAAAATAGTAAATAAGCATAACAACACACACATATAAACACCCAAATAAATAAAAAACAAACAGGCGCTAGGATTGACTCTACAAGGGAAACCAGAGACTCTTGTTTCGTTCCCCAGCTATCGCTCCCGAGATTTTCATCCTAGTACAAACACGAAAGTAGCGCAGAAAAGGTAGAGTCGCCAGCAAGACATTTTTATCCCGAATGAATGGGAAAGGTAATGTTGCACAAACCTGAGAGAGAAGGAAAGGACAAGGTCCTGCGAACCAAAGATCTGGGTTCGGGAGTCGGTTACGACCTGGGAAGGTATTAGCACCCCAGACCGTCCATCGTACCCGATGGGATCCATGCTTGCTTGCTTGCTTCAAAGGGTGAGAAAATACGAGTGCTGCTAACCAAATGAACTACTACTGGAACTGCAATGAGAAATGGAACTAGAAAAGAGAACAAATAGAAGGTGGAAAATATAGGGAAAATAAAGAATGTGCTCGAACGGGCCCTACCCCGCTGCCTATGTACCTCAACGGGAACTATTTTCTTGTGTTTTTTATAGCTGGAACTGCGTGTGTCTATGCTCAGGTGTTGCAGGCTCGTCTGGTACGAGTGCGTTTACTGTATTGCATGCAAGACAAGTCGGCGCAATTTTGCGTTGAGAATGAATGAGATGAGAAAAGAAGTTCCCGCAGGAAAGTCGCTTATTGTTTGTTTTTTCCTTTTAAGAGTTTTGCATGAATTTGGCACAAGGAAGTGAATTCAAACTCTTTTCCATGGAATGTGTACTTGCTACTACATTCCAAGATGGAATAATAGAACAAGCACACCAAGCAAGGAGAATTTATCCAATACTTGTTTCCAAGGATTAGGGTCTAAGTTCATTAGCTTGTTGAACTTTATTACATGTTTTTGTTGCTTTTGTGAAGAAATGTCTTTTATATTTTTCTTTGTGAAACAATCCCTTGATAAGACTTGTACATCATGCTAGACAAGCCTACACCATTCCAAGATGTAATGAATGTAAGTGCCCCATGGAATAAGGCTATACACAAGGGATCCTTTCATGCATTTATCAAGTATTTTTGATTTTGTTTGAAGATGAGAAAAGAAGACTCAAGTGGAAAAAGGACAAACTAAGGGGACTAAGACACAACCCTAAGTTAGTTATTATATACAAAAAGGAGATTCTAATGGTTTGTGAGGCTTTTCTAATTCTAAAGAGAAAAAGGAAAAGAGAGAAGAAAAAGGATGCAACTTACTTCCTAAGGAAGATAAGTTGGTCCTAAAAAAGGGGGAATTCTACCAACAACGAATATGGAAGGAAAAAAGTGAATTAAATGCATAAAAATAAAAGTATAAGGTGTAAAGGAATATACCTTTCCCTCCCAACAAAACAAAGATTAGTGTGCATTTTATTAAAAATAATAAAGAAAATACACAACAATCAAATCCTACTAACTCTAGGACTCAATCTAAACTGTATCTTAATTCTAGAGAACTAAAAAAAAGCTAAAACAAAAATTCAGCACCTACTACAGCCCCTAAACTAAAAGCAACGATCAAAATAATGCATAACACAAAGCAACATTTTACAGCCAGCATACAGCATAAAAGTAGGTGTAAAAAGTCATATACAAAATGCAAACATAACAAACCACATGTATTTTACAGCACCTATATTAACAAACAGCTATGAAAACATGGGACAAATTTGATCATTTTTATTTATGTGCACAAAATGAATGATAAACAACACATTAATGTCAATTAACATGAATATACATACATCACAAAATGAACGCAAACATGTGAATTTGTTTACATCATTTATTTGATTAAAAATGACAATGAAAAATCAAGAACAAACATACTTTTTCATGTTGCACAAATGAGCATTTATCATGATATTGAACAAGTATCACTACAAGCATCAACAACTTCACATGTATGGCATAAAAATCAAAATTGAACTCATATTAAGATATGATCAATTAAGCACAAGAAACTTGCATGAACATGTGAAGTATTTAATCACTTTTTTGCAAAAAATCAACATGGCATTTAATCACTTTATCAATCAAGCAAGCAATGACAATAATCATGGAGCACATATTGAATTTAAGCAAGCACTTAACATGTGAAACAAATGATTAAAGTGTAGCAAAACATATCAAGAATCAATTATATCATATTTACGCATTTAATACAACATGGAAAAGTGAATGGAATCATGTCGAAACGACTCGAAACAAATGAATTGGCTATTTGAAATAGACCCAAAAATTCCCTAAAATCAATACCTAAACATACATGAACCTTAGAAGCACTAGGAAGCAAGATTGAGCAAGAAAATAAGCTAAAAAAACAAAAACTAACAGCGTTAACCGGTTAACCAAACGATTAACCCGTTAACGAACCCCAGACAACACTAAATTTGGCCAAAAACGCATGCGTTAACTGGTTAAAACTGAACATAAAGTGAAAGATGCTTTTGAAATAAGTGCTTTTGGCCACAATCTTCCTTCTAAACAACCCTAAACTCCACTTGTCGCTCCCGAAGATTTGCATCCCGGTACAAGAGCGAACGGTCGGCGAAATAAGAGAATGAAGGTGAAGATGAATAGAGTCGCCAACTAGGCATTTTTATCCCGAAGGAAAGGTAATGCAGCATAAACCTAGAAAAGATGGATAAGACGGTTGCGAACTAGAGAAACTGAGAAAGGGGGTTGGTTACAACCTGGTGTAAACACCCCAAATTTGCCCTCACCCATTCACACCATGGCTTGTGATCATCTCATATGCATAAACACAATCATATCATCTCACATCTCATTTTTGATTCACTGCATAGATTCTAAGTCATCTGCACCTAGGGTTTGTGATCTGAGCAATCCAAGAGCCTCCTGAGCCACTCAAAAGGCCATCAATCACTTCAAAGGGGTCCATGTGTGTTCAAGTATCATATTAAATCCTCTCAAAGTCAAGAATTCCAAAGAATCACAAGAACTGGGATTAGTATGGATGCAGAGCCAAGTTTGACTGCACAGTTGACCTGAAATTAGGGTTTTGGTTTCAGAGGCCATCACTCCAAATTTTTTGGTCATTATTGTTTCCATTGGTCTCTATATGGTATAGGGAGTATGCATATCAATTTTCATGAAGAAATTCCATGGGGAAGTCATCTGATCAAGAGTTGACTTTTCAGACAAGTCAGTGTAAAATCAGGGCATCTGAGGCCCCCAATGACCCAACCAAGGGGTGATCTTCATCATTTTGAGTGTATATGATCTTTATTTGATCATGGAAGAAGGTTGAAGTTCACAAAATTCAAGAATTTGAAGTTTTGCAAAGTTGACTTTTTAGGGCATGTTTGAATTTTCAAGAATATGTCATTTTAGGTCATTTTTCAAGCCTTGATTTTTGATCCAAAAAAGCTTCAAATGGAAAAACTTTGGTCATGAAAGTTGTAGAATACATTTTTCCCTTTTCAAAAAGTACAAGAACATGACCTAATTCATCTTGGATCAAAAGTTATGGTGTGACAAAGTTGGCAAAAATCACTAATTTTCAAGATATGCACTAAAAGGAAAATTTGCAAAATCATGAACCAAGGCAAATTGTAACTTCTAGTTGACATCAAACCAATGTACAAACATCACATAAGTCCTAAAAATCAGAATTGAACCAAAGTTTCTCATGTACATGGTTTGTATAACAAGATATTTTCATGAAGTTTCAAAGACAAGCAAGTTGCAAAATCACTCATGACACTTCACCCACTTGTTACATTGGATGCTGAACCATGCTAGCCTCCCATACACACCATGCTGCGCCAGCCCTAGCCATTGTACCAAGCTAGAACTCAAGCCATACTTCTCTTACAACAAAGTTGACATTTTGCAAAAGTGAACTTACCAATCAATAAAGGCCAGGTCACATCATCTGACCTATGAGAGTTTTTTATGCAAAGAAAATGCTAGCCATTTCACTTAACAAGCCAAGCTGAAACAGACCACAACATCACATACACAAAACTCACCCCATAAGCTTTTCTCTTCGAATCTCTCTGCCCAGCTCACAAACATTCAAACCAACTTCACCAATCATTTCACCATGTTCCATTGAGCCAAAACCAGCAAGACTTGGGCCTGAATCAAGCAAGAACACCATTCCTCCATTTTCACCCCCAGAAGCAAAACCATTCGAAACTCACTCCACAGTTCACTAACACTCAAACAAACCTCATAAACCTTCTCCATTCATCACACTGGTCACAAAGAACCACTCACATTGGCCTGAAACAGCTTGGATCACCATCACCATTTTCAACTGAGCTTGAGCAGAAGCTGTTCAAACTCTTCATCTAGCCAGCATAAATTCCTCCCAAGCATTCAAGCATCATCAAGAGGTCATAAGGAGTGGATTTCACAAGGAGGGGAGGTCTGAAAGTTACCAGAGTGAAAGCTTCGAAACTCAGGTAGCTCAAGAACTTTTTCTCCAGAAATGGATTTTTAAGTTCTAAAGTTGTTCTCTATGCTTCACTGATTGTTCTGATGCTTTTAGTTTTGAAAATGGTGATGAAATGAGAATTTAATTGCTTCCTGAAACTCTGTGACCTAAAAAAATGTTTTGCTCGATTCATGAGTTTGGGGAAAAATAAATGAGTTTTGGCTTGGGGTTTTGATTCAGCAAGTTGTGGGGATCATTTCCATGTTTTTAGATTTCGTTTTAGTTAGGTTTTGAGAGTTTTAGGGATTTTCAGGTGGGCTTCCCACCGGAGAAGACGACCGGAGGTATTCTCCGGCCACCTGAAAATCATTAGGGCATAATCCTGTAATTAATTGCCATTTGAATGTGAAGCGTTGGATTGCCTTGACCAGTTGACCTCCCGCGCGCATGTGTGGCCTGGATTCACTCAATTAGCCCTAATCCATTTTATTTAGTTTAATTAATCTTAATTAAATTAATTTGATCAGAAGCAATCTTGGCCCTCCAAAAACGCGCGCGGTCAACCCTTTTGAATCCAGGATGAATCCCAGCCTCTCCTTCTGATTACTTCAGTTTATTTCAATTTATTTTCATTTCTTTTTCATTTAATTTGCATAATTTATTTAAAATAGCAAAAATTGTCTAAAAATTATGAAATTTTTTCTCAAGAGTTTCATTAATTTTTATGACACAAAAAATATTTTTATTTTCATTTTTGCATTAAAAAAGTATTTTTAAATATTTAAAAGATTATTTTTAATTGATTAATGAAAATTAATTCATTAAAAATACTTTTAGGTATTTAAAAATCACCAAAAAATTCATGAAATGTTCTAAGACATTTAGAAACATTGTCCAACCTTCAAACCAAATTTATTTTTTGATCTTGATGCATTTTAAGAATTTCTCATTGAATTAAAATCTTTTTTGTGCATTATTTTGATCCAAAGTTCAAAAAATCATTTCTGCCTATTCATGAGGAGTTGGACATTGATTCTTCTTGCATTGCATTGTGTTTAGCATGTAGTTTGTGAGATTAAATGGCCATGATTTGACCTTTCATTTTCAATTTGTTTGGCATTTCTTTTGTTTGGAAACCCTAAAACCCTAGAAAACTTGTAAAGTTCATAACTTGAACTTGGTTAGGAGTTGAAGCTTCTCCTTTGGGCAGTGGTTTAGTATAGGATTAGGGGTCCTTTGAGTGGCATTTTCAATTTTTCATGATGTTGTTTGCTTCTGATTTTGATTTTTGTTTGATGTATTGTTCATAAACCCTAATTTGGGCTTCCATATGCATCCATCTTGCATTCTCTTGCATAACATGACTTGCCATGACATTTCAAGCATTCATGTGCTTCATTTGACATCATAAGACATAGTGAAAGCATGTTTGATCATTGCATTATGTATTTGCCATGTTGTATGTCATGTGCACTTCATAACTTGTCATGTATGTTCTTGGTTCCTAACTTACTTCATTTGCATTCATGAACTTGTATGATCATTTCCATGTGCTGCCTCATGTTTGTAGCATCTCATAGCATCATTAGCATCATGTATATGCTTCTGGTTTTGTTTCTCATTATGTCATCTCATCCCATTTTGCATTGCATTGCATTTCTTTCCTAACCTTTCAGGTGGTAAGTAATTTTGGGAAGTGAATTTGCCTTCACTTCTCAAAACTTTCTTCTCATCTCTCTCTTGCATCCATGCTGCATCTTTGTATGTGTTTGAGATTGAACTTGCTCATTCTTCTTCTTCCCACTTTCTTTCTTCAAGTGACTTGACTTCTTGAATGAAGCAAGTTACTTTGCTTCTCCTGATCCTTTCATCTGCTTCCTGATGGTTCCTCTGAAGATCTTCTTTTGAAAACCTCACAAACCTTAGGAACAACCAAGCATGACAATGGTTAGGGTTTTGATTAGTCTCCCCACTTAGTTTTACCTTTGTGTCTCTTTGAGTCTTCTCTCCTCACCTCATAATCAGGGATTAAACCCTAAAGGCTTTAAGACTTTGTAATCAAGCTTATGCCTGCATCCTTATCTTAGGATGGAGTGTATAACTTTAATCCTAAGTGTTAAACCCTTAACGTGTTTAAATCCTTTAATTAATCCATCTAATAATCATCAAGACATCACACTTGTAACTTGGGCCTTGCATTAGGGTTCTAATTCTTCCTTAATTGGTTAAGAAGGACTAACCCTAGTGTTAATGGACAAGTCCCCCTCAAGTTGTCTTACAAATCATAAAAATCACTTCATCATCATACCATTAAATAAAAATACACTTAATCAAAGGCTTGTTTTGTCATGAGTTTAATCCCTAATCATGGATTATGTTGAGGAGCTTTCCTCAGCTTAAACATTCTCATCTATTATCCTTCTATTAGGATGGGTAATGAGTCTGTTTAATCCCTGATTATGGCTTAACCTCATTACTTAACACTAAACAAAAACACCAAAAACATCTAAATAATCACAAGTAGGTTAATGATCTTAATCCTACACCAAAGGTGATTAAGTGTGAGAATCTGACTTCACACTTAAGGTATTCTCATTACCCCTAATCAGAGGGAAGATGTGATGAGTTTACTAACCCATTGGCTTAGACTTAAGCTCATTAACTTATGACAAAATCCAAAAGCAATAAAAGACCGAAAATACAAAAACAAACAATAATCGTCTCCTCCGGGATTCTTTTCTCATCTCATTCACTCACAAACGAGAACTCGCTTCTTCCGTCTAATGCAAGACAGTTAGCATCTGTGCCAGACAGATCATACACTTGAGCATAGGCAAGTAAGCAGTTCACAAGTCAATTCATCTTTCAGTCTCTTTGGGTCGAACTACGGTGTTCTGACTTCCTCATTGCACGAGAGGATACGTAGGCATAACTTAACAGTTATCGAACAAAAGTCTCTGTATATTCCCCCTCTTTCCAGCTTCATTCTTAAGCCTCATATTCATGAGCATTTCACTCTTGTCCTTACACTGACACGATATATATTACACTTCACACTTCTTTTACACTGACACCTGTACATCCTTTTCCAGCTCATTTATACACAGATTGCACTGACACTACCCCTTTATAACACAAATCTTTTAAGCGTGGATCCCGTCGAGTACGACGGACAATCTGGGTGCTAATACCTTCCCAGGTTGTAACCAACCCCCTTTCTCAGTCTCTCTGGTTCGCAACCGTCTTATCCATGTCTTTCCAGGTCTATGCAGCATTACCTTTCCTCCGGGATAAAAATGCCTAGCTGGCGACTCTTTTCATCTCCAGTGAGTTCACGGCTGTGTGTTCTCATTGTCCCTTTCGCCGACCGTTCGCGTCTGTACCTTTATCTGGGCCAGTCCCATTTATCGGGAGCGACAGCTTGGCGACTCTGCTGGGGACCCTTATATTGCAACCAGGGCTTCTGGTTCTTTTTGTGGGTTCCTCCTAGTGCTTGATTGATTTGTGTTTACTGGGGTGTTATGTTCTTATTTGTGTTTATATTTGTATTTATTTTTGCTTTATGTACAGTTGTTTATTTGCTTTCTTTACTGCTTTACATATATCATACTGTCATGCTGTCGGGCTGGATCTGTTGTTTGCTTTGGTGGGTGGGTGCTCCATTGAGAGTTAAGGTCCTATACCTGGGACCTGAGTGACACCTAGGCTAGAGTGAATCATATTCTTTCCCATTCCATCTCGGTCTGGTGCGGGAATATGAAACACGGTTCAGATATGGGTTTCTTCTTGAGAACTCTGTGTTGCAGATTTCCTGCAATGCTAGGGCTATCTGGGAAGCCTGCTAAGTCTGGATGACCTTTTAGTATTGACCTTCAGAAACTGAGGTGAATTAGAGGAGGAACTTTTATGGTTATTGTAAACACTGTACCTCCGGGTTAGAAGTGTTTACACTTCTCATAACTGATCCGAGTCTGAGGATCCTTGTTCTAGAACACCACCTGTGATGGGGTTGGGCTGTTTACAGGTTTGCAGGTACCTTGACCTCAGAATACCCTGTTACTTTGATTAAGAATACTCCATTTTGGGACAGTTCTTGTGATTCTAAAACCCTGGATATGTGGCTCTTTATTTGAGCCCCCCACCTTGGTTACTGGATTTATAGACCTCCATCTGGAATTCTTGAACATACTTGGACCTATATCAGGGCATTTGATCAGATCCAGCTCAGTCACAAACCCTTGCATATCATTTGCATACATAAACATTGCATCATATTGACATTTGCTTATTTGTGTTTCAGGGTATCCATCTTCATTTGGTTCTGGTTTTGACCCCATCTTCAGTACTGACCTATCTTCATCAGCATTTGCTTCAACTATCTACTTCAGTTATCTGCACCAGCCAATCAGTGGCTCATCCTTCAGTGTAATCATCAGCACCTGTCTCTACTCAGTCTCAGCATCATGGCTCCTAAAAAGAGCAACATCACCTACCATTTCTTCCAGCCAGAGCTATCTCACATCAGGAGGATTCAAACCCTGATCACTCCAGATCACATACCATTGTTCAGGGAACATTATGGAGATATACTTGACATGGTTATGGATCTGGACCCTTCACAGAGAAGCCTGATCCACACTTGCATCCAGTTCTATGATCCCGCACTGAGATGTTTCACTTTCCAGGACTTTCAGCTAGGCCCTCTATTAGAAGAATACTCATCATTGGTTGGTATGCCAATCAGGGGTGGAATCCCTTTCAACCCTGAGATGGTCTTTCCTGGTAATGGAGAAGTAGCAAAGGCTTTGCATCTGGAACCTGTCCTGATTGAGCAGCATATGACTTCTAAAGCTGGGATTCCTGGTTTCCATCTGGATTTCTTGATTTCTCAAGCTACCCTGAAAGCTTCTTTAGGAGAGTGGAAAGCTGTCTGTGCTTTGCTGGCCTTGAGTATATATGGAATTGTGTTGTTTGCAGATGAGCCTCGATTCATTAGCAAGAATGCAATCCATCTTTTCATCTTGAAGAACCCAGTGCCCACTTTATTGGGGGATCTCTACTACTCAGTGCATCAGAGGAATGAAAAGCAGAGGGGAAGATTAGTGAGGTGTTGTGCTCCATTATTTCACACTTGGCTTCTCAGGCACCTACCCAGGACAGATGCATTTTTGAATCCTCATCAGCAGAGAAACTGGGCTAAGAGACTCACTGCTCTAACTTCAGCCGATATCAGGTGGTGCACTCAAAGCACCAAAGGCAGGGATATCATCACCAGCTGTGGGCATTTTCCCAATGTGCCCCTAATAGGAGTTAAGGGTAGTATTAATTACAACCCTCTGCTGTTTAGAAGACAACTGGGCTATGCACTGGTCCACACTCCTAAGACACAGGACTTGGTTGAGACTCTTTATTGTGAGAACAAGATTAATCTGGCTATTGTTAGGCAGGCAGCCTGGGCCTGGGATAATGTTCAAACCAAGGGAATAACCATTTTGGTGAAATGCAGCAATGTGGCATCGTCACAATATTATGAATGGTCCCGTGCCAGGGCTCAATTCTCTGGAATGCCCTTTACCATAGAAGATATGCCTGAATCATCTTCAGCACCACCCCCTGCCACCATCAGTTTGGAGGGGTTTGAGAGCTTGAAGGAACGAAATGAGAAGTTAACTCAGGCTTTGCAGAAGACTCTCCGGGAGAGGAATGATGGCAGGATGGAGATTGAGAGGCTGGAGAAGTTGAGAGTGGAGCATCTGACTAAGATTGAGAAGTCTGGGGATTATATCAAAAAGTCTAAAGCTGGAGAACAAATTCTGAAGAATGCTTGCAAAGAAGCCCAGTTCCAGAGAGCAAGGACAGACTTGTATCTGAAGGAGAGTCAGGCCCGGTGGGTCAGGATCACTGAGGCTCGTACTCTGGAAGACAAGAGAGTTCAAGACAAGATAGAGCAACTGGAAGCTAGTGCAAAAGAACAGCAAGAAGCCCTGGCAGCAGCCCAGAGAGAGATATCAGAGCTAAAGATCAAAGCAGGAGTGAAGAGGTCAAAGGACCAAGGTCAGCACAAGAAGCTAACAGCAGCTGTTACGACCCGGAATCTCCTCATCAGGAATCTCACGGAGCGCCCGGCTGATCCTGTGACCGAAGCACTTCTCAAGGAAGTTCGTGAGGATGAGTTTGGTCTTGGTGTTTGACCATTTGTTTGTTGTTACTTTCATTCCGTGTACTTTTATTTTCCTGTAATGTATTTTGACCCCTCAGAGGGCTTGTATTTGTAAACAAACTTTGTACCATTTTGCTTTTGTAATATATGTATTAGTTTGTTCCATCCGAGTTTCACTTCAAAAGCAACATCAACAGCATCTTCAAGGGTCTGGAAGGGTCAAAACTGAATGCCAAACCGGATACCTTGAGAACAAATAAGCATAACTGCATTGCATGCTAACCCTTTTGTTTGTTTTGTAGGTTTTGTTTTATTGCTACTAACTCTGTTGTGATATTCAGGAACTATTTCTCGGCGCAGGGTATTTCCCCTCTATCGTCCGCACCGTTATCCGACCCGTAACAACCTTCCGGGCATTCAAATGGATCAGATGCAGCAGGACCTTACTGAGGTCAGAAACCAAATGGCCAATGAAAGGCTAGAGATGAGGAATCAAATGACTCAGTTTATGGAAGTGATGAACAACATGGCTCAGAGCCAGGAAAGATTGAGGGCCATGGTGGAAAGGCAGAATCAAGAAGATCCACATATAGGAACTGCTGGCACAAGCAATAACGAAAGGGTCCAACCCCATGTTAACCCCCCTGTATTTGGCCCCCATCTTCATCCAGAGGTCAATATTCCTGCAAATGTTCAAGGGACTGCCACTGTAGCCAGGGTACTTCAAGAAGACCCCCAGGAGGATCAATTCACAGTAATGGGTGCTGGGGAAGAAGCTTATGATAGAAGGTTGGATGAGATAGCTGAGAAGTTGAGATCCTTAGAGTCTCAAAACTCCCTGGGTTTCGACGTCATGGACATGGGCTTGGTAGATGGGGTCAGGATCCCCCATAAGTTTAAGCCTCCTAGCTTTGAAAAATACAACGGGACTTCATGCCCCCGGACTCATTTACAATCATTTCTGGGAAGGCTGAAGGCCTATACTATGGATGAGAAGCTCTGGATGTTCTATTTCGAGGATAGCTTAACGGGAGCTTCAAGAGAATGGTACTCTCACTTGACAAGGGCAACCATTAGATGCTGGAAGGACCTGGCAGAGGCCTTCATCAGACAATATCAGTATAACCTGGACATGGCACCCAACAGGACTCTCCTAATGGGAATGTCCCAGTCGTCAAAGGAAAGTTTCCGAGAATATGCCCAGAGATGGAGGCAATTGGCTGCTGCTGTTCAGCCACCTATGTCTGAAAGGGAAATGGCAGACATGTTTATGAACACCCTTCAGGGGACATATATTGATAGGCTGGTTGCTTTCTCTTCCACTAGCTTTGCAGATGCAGTCATAGCCGGGGAGAGAATTGAAAGCCTATTGAAAATGGGTAAGATCTCAGACAACGGTGCAAGCTCGTCCAGTAGTACAAGAAAGCCTTTTGCGGGCCCGAGAAGAACTGGCGAGACCAATGCCATCCACACCAACAGGGGCAGACCCCAGTATATTCACAGATCAGTGGCAGCAGTCACCATTCCCGCTCCAGCTCATCCTCAGCCAGTTTATCAACCTCCGCAACAAAACTATCAGCCACAACCTCAGTACCATCAACAAAATCAGTATCCTCCGAGAAATTACAACAACAGCAACACCAACAACAATAACCAGCAAAGGCCATTCCAACAGAGGCCTTCTCAAGCCAACAGGGTAATCGATCCGATCCCTATGCCATATGCTACATTGCTGCCACAACTCCTGAAACTCAACCTAGTTGAGCTAAGGACGTTGGCACCTCTAGATCCCAACAGTCTACCCAGGAATTATGATTCCAACGCCAGATGTGCCTTCCATTCAAATGCACCTGGCCACAGTACAGAAAAGTGCAGAGCCTTGCACATGAAGGTACAAGACCTGGTAGACTCAAAAGCTCTGAATTTCGCACCACCACCTAATGTCAATAAGAATCCCATGCCAAATCACGGGGGTCCCAGAATTAACGCTATTGAAGAAGACAAGCCGTCTTATTTAATAACCAGTGTGGGTCAGATCCGGACACCGTTGGTAGAAATCAAGGCTCAGCTCCTCGAATGTCAAATGTTCCCGGGGTGTGAGTTAGGGTGTGCTTACTGCAATATTTCAGTAAATGGGTGCGATAACCTGAGGAATGGCATAGACGGTCTCATTCAGAGTGGCCAACTTCAGATCACCACATCATTTCCTACAAATCCAGCAATCTCATCAGCAACAATTCCAGAACCTCCTACAACTGCAGCAACCATTGTTCCTGACAATTCTTCGGTTTCATCAACAAGTACTTCATCTATTATCTCAACTGATCAGTTATCAACAAATTTTTCTTCTACAACTCCAGCACCACTCCATTTTGGAACTCCTACAACAACAACATCCATCCTCCCACCAATGTCTCCTACAACACCAACAACAAATCACGAAGATGTCTCAACTGTCACAATATTTTATGATCCTGAAAACAACTCTGCTTACAACTCAGAAGGTGCTGCTCCCACCAGAGCACCAGTCACAATTTATTACGATCCACAGACTATCACAATTCCTTCCGCAGCCGCAGTCAGTCCAGTCACTATCACGGTGCCTGGACCAGTACCTTATGAAAACAGCAATGCCATCCCGTGGCATTACGGCTCTGACCTGTACTGTGAAGGACAAAGAATCACTTTTGAATCATCAACCCCTGCACCACAAATTGACAATGTGGGAGGAGGCGGAGGCTTCACTCGAAGCGGACGTCTTTTCGCTCCACAAATTCAGAGACCCACTGCCGAAGCAGAAGCTGCTGCTAAAGCAAAAGGAAAAAGCTCGGTGCAGGAAGAGCAGACCGTTAAAGAAGCCTTGAAAACACCCTTTGACCAAGAGGTTGATGAGTTCATGCGAATCATCAAAAAGAGTGATTATAAAATAGTGGATCAGCTTCATCAGACGCCTTCCAAGATCTCAATCCTATCATTGCTTATGTGCTCCGAAGCCCATCGGGATGCACTACTCAAAGTCTTGCACGCAGCTTACGTGCCTGAAGAGATCATTGTCAATCAGCTGGAAGCTGTAGTTGGAAATGTTAATGCTAGTCACGGGCTAGGGTTCACCAATACTGATTTGACAACGGAAGGCCGCAACCATAACAAAGCCTTGCACATAACCATGGAATGCAAAGGTGCTGTCCATTCCCATGTGCTGGTAGACACGGGGTCATCCCTCAATGTCTTGCCTAAAAAGGCCCTGGTGAAGCTGGAATATGACGGATTGGCGTTAAGACCCAGCAACCTGGTGGTAAGAGCTTTTGATGGCTCAAAGAGATCGGTTCTGGGAGAGATCGAGTTGCCCATAACGATTGGCCCGCAGACCTTCAAAACGACCTTCTACGTGATGGATATACAGCCTGCCTACAGCTGTCTATTGGGTAGGCCATGGATTCACGCCGCTGGCGCCGTGACCTCTACCCTTCACCAGAAGTTAAAATACGAGTGGGAGGGTCAAATCGTTACAATCTGTGGAGAAGAGGATATTTTTGTCAGCCACCTGGCTACCTATAAGTATATTGAGATGGATGGGGAGATCCATGAAACAATGAGCCAGGGGTTCGAAGCTTTGAATGTCAATGAAACATCTGCTGTGCCTGGTACTTCAATATCATCATACCAACAAGCCCGAAAGGTTGTTGAGGGAGGAAACGCCCAAGGCTGGGGCAAACTGCTATCGGTGGAGAAGAAAGAGGACAAATTTGGGTTGGGTTACAAACCAACTCAACAAGATCAAGCAGAGGCTGCAAAGGAGCCCAACTTTGTGAGTGGGGGGATGCTCACCCCTGATGCTGTCAACTGTCTGGAAGACGAGCTGGAAGAAGAACGCAACCTGGAAAGCTGGATTCGTCCAAAGATCCCGGGGAGCAGTATCTCAAACTGGTCTTCCCAGGAAATTATAAGAGTTACTCATGCAGAGTAATTATTATTTCCTGTATTTTTATAGCATGCATCAAAGTCTTGCATCTTGCCCAAAATGACAAGACTCATTTTGTAATCGGGCCATCTGTACTTTTTGTGCAAACAAGATTAATCAATGAAATATCAGACATCTTTTTGCAAATGAGTCATTTTCTTTTCCGCTCACTGTTTTTCCATTTTTCTTTTTGTACAAAAAATGAATGGCAGTGTTTTCAAAATGATAACTTTATTTCACTTTTCTGAAACAAGATTAAAATCAATCACTAAAATGAACAAACTTAACCCTTGCAGAGAGTGCCTTCCTGACAGCACCGACAACAGCACGGCTATGACTTCGTATGACTTTGACAATCCAATCAATCAAGCCGATGAAGGGGTTGAAGAAGAGTATGAGCTTCCTGAAGAGCTAGCTAGGTTGTTAAGACAAGAGGAAAAGGTTATTACTCCTCACCAGGAGGAGGTTGAAGTGATTAATCTTGGTACAGATGAAGACGTGAAAGAGGTTAAAATCGGGGCCTGCTTACAAGACTCAGTGAAGAGACAACTGATTGATCTGCTTCGAGAATATGTGGACGTGTTTGCTTGGTCATATCAAGACATGCCGGGTTTGGATACCGATATTGTTGTGCACAAGCTGCCTTTGAGGGAAGAATGCCCGCCAGTTAAACAGAAACTACGCCGTACTCGTCCAGACATGGCAATGAAAATCAAAGAAGAGGTACAAAAGCAATGGGACGCCGGGTTCCTTGCTGTAACTAGCTATCCACCGTGGGTTGCTAATATTGTGCCTGTGCCTAAGAAAGACGGCAAAGTAAGAATGTGTGTTGACTACCGGGATCTGAACAGAGCCAGCCCGAAAGATGACTTCCCATTACCTCACATTGATGTATTGGTGGATAACACGGCCCAGTTCTCGGTGTTCTCCTTCATGGACGGATTTTCAGGATACAATCAGATTAATATGTCACCTGAAGACATGGAGAAGACAACCTTCATCACACCCTGGGGCAATTTCTGTTATAAGGTGATGCCATTCGGATTGAAGAATGCCGGTGCAACATATCAACGGGCTATGGTAACATTATTCCACGATATGATTCATAAAGAGATAGAATGTTATGTGGATGACATGATTGCCAAGTCCCTTATAGAGGAAGATCACCTGGTGAATCTACTGAAGTTATTCAAGCGTCTGAGGAAGTACCAACTAAAGCTGAACCCCAACAAGTGCACATTCGGGGTGCGATCTGGTAAGCTGCTGGGTTTTATTGTAAGCGAGAAAGGGATTGAAGTTGACCCTGATAAAGTCAAAGCCATCCAAGAGATGCCTGCACTGAAGACAGAAAAAGAAGTTCGAGGGTTCTTAGGTCGATTGAACTACATCTCACGGTTCATATCTCACCTTACAGCAACCTGTGAACCCTTGTTCAAGCTGTTAAGGAAAGAACAGACGGTCAGGTGGAATGAAGACTGCCAGAAGGCTTTTGACAAGATCAAAGAATACCTGCAAGAACCTCCAATCCTTATGCCTCCAGTTGAAGGAAGACCTCTAATCATGTACTTGACAGTATTAGAAGAGTCAATGGGGTGCGTGTTGGGCCAGCATGACGAGTCTGGTCGAAAAGAGTATGCAATATACTACCTAAGCAAAAAGTTTACCGACTGTGAACAACGTTATTCATTGCTCGAGAAAACTTGCTGTGCTTTAGCGTGGGCTGCTCGCCGACTAAGGCAGTATATGTTGACCCACACTACTTTGTTGATCTCAAAGATGGATCCAGTTAAGTACATTTTTGAGAAGCCAGCTCTTACCGGACGGGTTGCAAGATGGCAGATGATCCTCACAGAATACGACATCCAGTACACATCTCAGAAAGCCATCAAAGGCAGTGTATTGTCTGAATATCTTGCTGAGCAACCTATTGATGATTACCAGCCTATGAGATTTGACTTCCCTGATGAAGACATCATGTTCATAAAAGCGAAAGATCATGAAGAGCCTGTTCACACTGAAGCGCCTGACCCAGAAGAAGAATGGACTATGATGTTTGATGGGGCTGTTAATATGAATGGTCGTGGTGTTGGTGCAGTGCTCATTACACCTAAAGGAGTTCACATGCCTTTCTCGGAAAAACTCACTTTCAACTGCACTAACAATGAAGCTGAATACGAAGCTTGCATTATGGGTCTTGAGGAAGCCATTGACCTCAGGATCAAGACATTGACTGTATTCGGAGATTCAGCTTTGGTAATCAATCAAACCAATGGCAAATGGTACACCCACCAGGATCATCTGATACCTTACAGGGATTATACAAGGAGGTTGTTGACTTTCTTTACAACAGTCAAGCTTGAGTATATCCCTCGGGACGAGAATCAGTTTGCAGATGCCCTGGCTACCATTTCGTCCATGATCAAAGTTCAGGCTGCCAACTTTGTACCTCAGATTTCAGTGTCCAGACTTGACAGGCCAGCATATGTATTCGCAGCAGATGTTGTTAAAGATGATAAGCCTTGGTTCCATGACATTAAATGCTTCTTGGAGGATCAAACATACCCACCTGGGGCATCTTCCAATGATAAAAAGACTTTGAGAAGGCTTGCTGGTAGTTTCTTCCTGAACACTGATGGGTCTTTATACAAAAGGAACTTTGATATGGTACTCCTCAAATGTGTTGATAAGACGGAAGCGGAGTTGTTAATGCATGAAGTGCACGAGGGATCCTTTGGTACCCATGCTGGAGGGCATGCCATGGCTAAGAAGTTGCTAAGATCAGGCTATTACTGGATCACGATGGATGCTGACTGTTGTGCCTACGCCAGGAAATGCCATAAATTCCAGATTTATGCAGATAAGGTGCATGTGCCTCCCAACCCTTTGAACATCATGTCTTCACCCTGGCCCTTCGCCATGTGGGGCATTGACATGATCGGCAAGATTGAGCCAACTGCTTCAAATGGCCACAGATTCATCCTGGTCGCCATTGATTATTTCACCAAGTGGGTTGAAGCAGCCTCATATGCAAATGTTACAAGACAAGTGGTAGCCAGATTTCTAAAGAGAGATATCATCTGTCGGTACGGAGTTCCCGAGCGAATCATTACTGATAATGGTTCCAATCTAAACAACAAAATGATGGCAGAGCTGTGCCGGGACTTCAAGATCCAACATCACAATTCTTCTCCTTACAGGCCAAAGATGAACGGCACTGTTGAGGCAGCTAACAAGAATATCAAGAAGATTGTGCAGAAGATGGTAGTCACCTACAAAGACTGACATGAAATGCTACCGTTTGCCTTGCATGGGTACCGCACGTCAATCAGAACATCCACCGGGGCAACACCGTATCAGCTTGTGTATGGTATGGAAGCAGTCCTACCTGTTGAAGTTGAATTACCCTCTCTGCGGGTACTAATGGATGTTAAGCTGAACGAAGCAGAATGGGTCCGGTCCCGATATGAACAGCTGAGTCTGATTGAAGAGAAAAGATTGGCTGCAATCTGTCATGGGCAGTTATATCAGAAAAGAATGAAGAAGGCCTTCGATCAGAAAGTCAGGCATCGAGAGTACCAAGTAGGAGATCTTGTGCTGAAAAGAATCCTCCCTCCTCATACAGACCACAGGGGCAAATGGACTCCAAATTATGAAGGACCATTCGTAGTAAAGAAAGTTTTCTCTGGTGGAGCACTGAGGCTCAGCACCATGGATGGTGAAGATTTCCCGTCCCCTGTGAATTCAGATGCAGTTAAAAAATACTTCGCATAAAATGACCCGCTGGACACAAAAACAGAATGTAAGTCCAGGCAAAAATAGGGCATCCCGGCGAGTCAAAAACAGAATAAAAGACTCGGGCAAAAATAAGGGAAAAATGAAAAAATGTACACCCGCTGAGTTGAAAAGCCGCATTGGACAGCTCAGGCAAAAATGGGTATCCCGATGGATTGAAAACCCGAAAGGGCGATCCATGCAAAATAAGGGAATAAGCGAACAACTGCATTCTGAATTCGTCTGTATCACCTACAACTTGGTAAGCTTCAAAAGGATCAAGTTTCAATTAGAATCAACATTCTTCAGAAAGCCAGATGAGAAGAACGTCAAAAGTCATACGAGTCATAGTAAAGGGGAAGCTCCTTAAAGCGTCGTCAACATTGCCAGCACTTTGTTTCTCAATTTGTAACAATCTCCTCATTCCAGGGGATTTGTTTCTTTGACTGTATCTCGCCAATTCAGGGCATATGAATTAATAAATCAGATTTTCAGTCATGTCTCGTCTTGTACATTTTCATTTATTTGCAAAAAATGTCTGATGTCTAAAAGAAACTGATTGCATAAAATACAGATGTTTATCTTCAAACAAAAACATGCTTGCAGGAAATATACTTACTCTCAGAAGTGCCTAACTCCTATGACGGAATCCAGTAAGGGATACCTCGGGATTATCTTGTGTGTTTCTCTATCTTTTCAGGATTGCAGGTATCCAGAACGCAACTTGGGGCATGTAAGCTTCATCCCAGCAAGCTGGCAAACCAACATTCAATTTTAGCACCCAAGGTGCTCTCTCCCCAGCTGAGTTGCCTTTCATGACTCCTCCCAGCTGAGTCTGCCACTTATTACTCCTCCCCATCAGAGTTGCCAGGCATCACAGAAGGCGCCCATATCCCCGGCTGAGTCAAGAATCTACTTCAGCAGAATCCCTAGGGAGATTTCAATGATTCCTTTTTCTCCCCAGCCGAGTTGTCACCCTCAGCCGAGCACAAAAGTCAGGGAATCGTCTCCCCACAGAGCTCCAGCCTCTATCCAGAAGAGCAACGCATGAAAAGTCACAACAGAGTGAAGAAAGCTTCTATAAACCCCAGCTGGGTCTCTCATTTATTGGAATAGGTCTCTCAATGACCCGAATCCCCAAGCAGATACATCTCATCAGATCTACCAATGATCTCACCCCCGGCTGGGATGTCCATTTCAAGCAGATCGGCCAGAGATCTTCGCAGCAACGGGATTTGAATCCCGGTTTGGTAGCTTTGCATAATCATAGCATTTGCATCATATTCACCCACAAAGCGTAGCATTCCGTCTAATACGGAGCATTACGGCAAAAATCCAACATACAGCATAATCCTAAGCCATGTTTTGAATCAGCACTTGTGAATAATGACAGTTCATCAACGTACAGAAAAATCCCCACCAGAGTCCCCAGCAAAAGCAGCTGCCTCACAATCCACAAACACCAGTACATACTCATTTTGACACCCGTCCGTGGCATCACTTCCCCAGTAAAGTCACCTGAACGCTCTTTACAAACAAGGTCACCCGTATAACAGATACTCCTTGACACCCGTCCATGTCATATCTCCCAGCAGAAAGCCAAAGACATCCTCTTTGCACTCACATATACCTATACACTTTCTTGGCACCCGTCCGTGTCATATCCCTAGCGCAGTCACCTACACTTTGTATATCAAACACTTGTTCATATTACACTCTTCTCCTTTTGACACTCGTCCGTGTCGCTCTCCCCAGCAGTTAACTACTCATACTACTCAGATACTCGTCCGTATCTTGTATATATCACTCTTATATCCCCACAGATTCGACACTAGTCCTTGTTCTTTGTTAACCCGTTGGTACTCGTCCGTACCATCATCTCAGAGCATGCGTCAAGCGTTTGTTTCTACATGATACTCGTCCGTATCATAGTCTTAAGGATGCTCGTCCGCATCTTTAATCCATACACTGTGTCAAAAAACTTCTGTCTTTTTGAATATAGATGCTCGCCTGTGTCTACTATTCCCCAGAAGAATCCTCTCAGATTCAACACTCGTCCGTGTTCTCTGTTAACCAGTTGATACTCGTCTGTATCATCATCTTTGAACACGCGTCAGTATTTGTTTCTACCCGATACTCGTCCGTATCGTAGGGATGCTCGTCCGCATCTTTAATCTATACACAATACCCAAACACTCATACCCTTTGTTTCTCGGATGTGAACACTCGTCCGTGTTTACCATTCCCCAGTAGATCACCAACAAACAAATTTCTTTTTATCTAAACCTTGAGAGCAGCCGTACCCTGTTAGGTGGTCGTCCTCCACCTCTTGATGGTCGTCCTCCATCATGCTCATCCGATGGCCGTCCCCATCGTTGATTTTTAGCAGCCGTCCCCTTCTAGGTGGTCGTCCTCCACCTCTTGATGATCGTCCTTCATCATTTTATCCAATGGCCGTCCCCATTGTTGATTTTTGGTTATCTGACATTCGTCCTATGTCAAGACAAACCTTGAGAGCAGCGGTCCCCTGCTAGGTGGTCGTCCTCCACCTATTGATGGTCGTCCTCCATCATGCTCATCCGATGGCCGTCCCCATCGTTGACCTTTTATCCGGCATTCGTCCTATGTCGCGATATTTTCGGCAGCCGTACCCTGCCAGGTGGTCGTCCTCCACCTTTGATGGCCGTCCCCATCATAATTTCCTTTATTCCCCAACAGAGCAGCCGTCCCCTGCTAGGTGATCGTCCTTCACCTTTGATGGCCGTACCCCATCGTCTGTTTATTTCATTTATTCTTTAACCCGATGGCCGTCCCCGTCGTGGTCCCCTTTCTTTTTAGCCCGATGGCCGTCCCCATCGTCGGTTACCTTGCTTTATGAACTTGATGGCCGTCCCCGTCATGTTTCATTAATCCCAGAGAATTTTACAGCTTTACCTTGATGGCCGTCCCCATCATAATTTCTTACTTTTTCCCAGCTAGTCGGCCGTCCCCGTCTTGGCTCTACCTTTTATCCCCAGCATGTCGGCCGTCCCCGTCATTGCTATTTACCCAGCAGTCGTCCTCTGCTCGACGGTAGTCCTCCGTCGCCCACACTTTACAATATGCTTTATTTTCTTTTACAATATATATCCCTTTTCTTCTTCATTTCTATGAGTGCAAACTTTGGACTGTCTTTGGTATTCAACCACAAGTTATCTTGTTTGCCTGTTAAGCCGTTGCTTACATCCTGCACAGCTAACTCATGTTTGAATAGGGGCAGCTGTAAACACCCCAAATTTGCCCTCACCCATTCACACCATGGCTTGTGATCATCTCATATGCATAAACACAATCATATCATCTCACATCTCATTTTTGATTCACTGCATAGATTCTAAGTCATCTGCACCTAGGGTTTGTGATCTGAGCAATCCAAGAGCCTCCTGAGCCACTCAAAAGGCCATCAATCACTTCAAAGGGGTCCATGTGTGTTCAAGTATCATATTACATCCTCTCAAAGTCAAGAATTCCAAAGAATCACAAGAACTGGGATTAGTATGGATGCAGAGCCAAGTTTGACTGCATAGTTGACCTGAAATTAGGGTTTTGGTTTCAGAGGCCATCACTCCAAATTTTTTGGTCATTCTTGTTTCCATTGGTCTCTATATGGTATAGGGAGTATGCATATCAATTTTCATGAAGAAATTCCATGGGGAAGTCATCTGATCAAGAGTTGACTTTTCAGACAAGTCAGTGTAAAATCAGGGCATCTAAGGCCCCCAATGACCCAACCAAGGGGTGATCTTCAACATTTTGAGTGTATATGATCTTTATTTGATCATGGAAGAAGGTTGAAGTTCACAAAATTCAAGAATTTGAAGTTTTGCAAAGTTGACTTTTTAGGGCATGTTTGACTTTTCAAGAATATGTCATTTTAGGTCATTTTTCAAGCCTTGATTTTTGATCCAAAAAAGCTTCAAATGGAAAAACTTTGGTCATGAAAGTTGTAGAATACATTTTTCCCTTTTCAAAAAGTACAAGAACATGACCTAATTCATCTTGGATCAAAAGTTATGGTGTGACAAAGTTGGCAAAAATCACTAATTTTCAAGATATGCACTAAAAGGAAAATTTGCAAAATCATGAACCAAGGCAAATTGTAACTTCTAGTTGACATCAAACCAATGTACAAACATCACATAAGTCCTAAAAATCAGAATTGAACCAAAGTTTCTCATGTACATGGTTTGTATAACAAGATATTTTCATGAAGTTTCAAAGACAAGCAAGTTGCAAAATCACTCATGACACTTCACCCACTTGTTACATTGGATGCTGAACCATGCTAGCCTCCCATACACACCATGCTGCGCCAGCCCTAGCCATTGTACCAAGCTAGAACTCAAGCCATACTTCTCTTACAACAAAGTTGACATTTTGCAAAAGTGAACTTACCAATCAATAAAGGCCAGGTCACATCATCTGACCTATGAGAGTTTTTTATGCAAAGAAAATGCTAGCCATTTCACTTAACAAGCCAAGCTGAAACAGACCACAACATCACATACACAAAACTCACCCCATAAGCTTTTCTCTTCGAATCTCTCTGCCCAGCTCACAAACATTCAAACCAACTTCACCAATCATTTCACCATGTTCCATTGAGCCAAAACCAGCAAGACTTGGGCCTGAATCAAGCAAGAACACCATTCCTCCATTTTCACCCCCAGAAGCAAAACCATTCGAAACTCACTCCACAGTTCACTAACACTCAAACAAACCTCATAAACCTTCTCCATTCATCACACTGGTCACAAAGAACCACTCACATTGGCCTGAAACAGCTTGGATCACCATCACCATTTTCAACTGAGCTTGAGCAGAAGCTGTTCAAACTCTTCATCTAGCCAGCATAAATTCCTCCCAAGCATTCAAGCATCATCAAGAGGTCATAAGGAGTGGATTTCACAAGGAGGGGAGGTCTGAAAGTTACCAGAGTGAAAGCTTCGAAACTCAGGTAGCTCAAGAACTTTTTCTCCAGAAATGGATTTTTAAGTTCTAAAGTTGTTCTCTATGCTTCACTGATTGTTCTGATGCTTTTAGTTTTGAAAATGGTGATGAAATGAGAATTTAATTGCTTCCTGAAACTCTGTGACCTAAAAAAATGTTTTGCTCGATTCATGAGTTTGGGGAAAAATAAATGAGTTTTGGCTTGGGGTTTTGATTCAGCAAGTTGTGGGGATCATTTCCATGTTTTTAGATTTCGTTTTAGTTAGGTTTTGAGAGTTTTAGGGATTTTCAGGTGGGCTTCCCACCGGAGAAGACGACCGGAGGTCTTCTCCGGCCACCTGAAAATCATTAGGGCATAATCCTGTAATTAATTGCCATTTGAATGTGAAGCGTTGGATTGCCTTGACCAGTTGACCTCCCGCGCGCATGTGTGGCCTGGATTCACTCAATTAGCCCTAATCCATTTTATTTAGTTTAATTAATCTTAATTAAATTAATTTGATCAGAAGCAATCTTGGCCCTCCAAAAACGCGCGCGGTCAACCCTTTTGAATCCAGGATGAATCCCAGCCTCTCCTTCTGATTACTTCAGTTTATTTCAATTTATTTTCATTTCTTTTTCATTTAATTTGCATAATTTATTTAAAATAGCAAAAATTGTCTAAAAATTATGAAATTTTTTCTCAAGAGTTTCATTAATTTTTATGACACAAAAAATATTTTTATTTTCATTTTTGCATTAAAAAAGTATTTTTAAATATTTAAAAGATTATTTTTAATTGATTAATGAAAATTAATTCATTAAAAATACTTTTAGGTATTTAAAAATCACCAAAAAATTCATGAAATGTTCTAAGACATTTAGAAACATTGTCCAACCTTCAAACCAAATTTATTTTTTGATCTTGATGCATTTTAAGAATTTCTCATTGAATTAAAATCTTTTTTGTGCATTATTTTGATCCAAAGTTCAAAAAATCATTTCTGCCTATTCATGAGGAGTTGGACATTGATTCTTCTTGCATTGCATTGTGTTTAGCATGTAGTTTGTGAGATTAAATGGCCATGATTTGACCTTTCATTTTCAATTTGTTTGGCATTTCTTTTGTTTGGAAACCCTAAAACCCTAGAAAACTTGTAAAGTTCATAACTTGAACTTGGTTAGGAGTTGAAGCTTCTCCTTTGGGCAGTGGTTTAGTATAGGATTAGGGGTCCTTTGAGTGGCATTTTCAATTTTTCATGATGTTGTTTGCTTCTGATTTTGATTTTTGTTTGATGTATTGTTCATAAACCCTAATTTGGGCTTCCATATGCATCCATCTTGCATTCTCTTGCATAACATGACTTGCCATGACATTTCAAGCATTCATGTGCTTCATTTGACATCATAAGACATAGTGAAAGCATGTTTGATCATTGCATTATGTATTTGCCATGTTGTATGTCATGTGCACTTCATAACTTGTCATGTATGTTCTTGGTTCCTAACTTACTTCATTTGCATTCATGAACTTGTATGATCATTTCCATGTGCTGCCTCATGTTTGTAGCATCTCATAGCATCATTAGCATCATGTATATGCTTCTGGTTTTGTTTCTCATTATGTCATCTCATCCCATTTTGCATTGCATTGCATTTCTTTCCTAACCTTTCAGGTGGTAAGTAATTTTGGGAAGTGAATTTGCCTTCACTTCTCAAAACATTCTTCTCATCTCTCTCTTGCATCCATGCTGCATCTTTGTATGTGTTTGAGATTGAACTTGCTCATTCTTCTTCTTCCCACTTTCTTTCTTCAAGTGACTTGACTTCTTGAATGAAGCAAGTTACTTTGCTTCTCCTGATCCTTTCATCTGCTTCCTGATGGTTCCTCTGAAGATCTTCTTTTGAAAACCTCACAAACCTTAGGAACAACCAAGCATGACAATGGTTAGGGTTTTGATTAGTCTCCCCACTTAGTTTTACCTTTGTGTCTCTTTGAGTCTTCTCTCCTCACCTCATAATCAGGGATTAAACCCTAAAGGCTTTAAGACTTTGTGATCAAGCTTATGCCTGCATCCTTATCTTAGGATGGAGTGTATAACTTTAATCCTAAGTGTTAAACCCTTAACGTGTTTAAATCCTTTAATTAATCCATCTAATAATCATCAAGACATCACACTTGTAACTTGGGCCTTGCATTAGGGTTCTAATTCTTCCTTAATTGGTTAAGAAGGACTAACCCTAGTGTTAATGGACAAGTCCCCCTCAAGTTGTCTTACAAATCATAAAAATCACTTCATCATCATACCATTAAATAAAAATACACTTAATCAAAGGCTTGTTTTGTCATGAGTTTAATCCCTAATCATGGATTATGTTGAGGAGCTTTCCTCAGCTTAAACATTCTCATCTATTATCCTTCTATTAGGATGGTGTAATGAGTCTGTTTAATCCCTGATTATGGCTTAACCTCATTACTTAACACTAAACAAAAACACCAAAAACATCTAAATAATCACAAGTAGGTTAATGATCTTAATCCTACACCAAAGGTGATTAAGTGTGAGAATCTGACTTCACACTTAAGGTATTCTCATTACCCCTAATCAGAGGGAAGATGTGATGAGTTTACTAACCCATTGGCTTAGACTTAAGCTCATTAACTTATGACAAAATCCAAAAGCAATAAAAGACCGAAAATACAAAAACAAACAATAATCGTCTCCTCCGGGATTCTTTTCTCATCTCATTCACTCACAAACGAGAACTCGCTTCTTCCGTCTAATGCAAGACAGTTAGCATCTGTGCCAGACAGATCATACACTTGAGCATAGGCAAGTAAGCAGTTCACAAGTCAATTCATCTTTCAGTCTCTTTGGGTCGAACTACGGTGTTCTGACTTCCTCATTGCACGAGAGGATACGTAGGCATAACTTAACAGTTATCGAACAAAAGTCTCTGTATATTCCCCCTCTTTCCAGCTTCATTCTTAAGCCTCATATTCATGAGCATTTCACTCTTGTCCTTACACTGACACGATATATATTACACTTCACACTTCTTTTACACTGACACCTGTACATCCTTTTCCAGCTCATTTATACACAGATTGCACTGACACTACCCCTTTATAACACAAATCTTTTAAGCGTGGATCCCGTCGAGTACGACGGACAATCTGGGTGCTAATACCTTCCCAGGTTGTAACCAACCCCCTTTCTCAGTCTCTCTGGTTCGCAACCGTCTTATCCATGTCTTTCCAGGTCTATGCAGCATTACCTTTCCTCCGGGATAAAAATGCCTAGCTGGCGACTCTTTTCATCTCCAGTGAGTTCACGGCTGTGTGTTCTCATTGTCCCTTTCGCCGACCGTTCGCGTCTGTACCTTTATCTGGGCCAGTCCCATTTATCGGGAGCGACAGCTTGGCGACTCTGCTGGGGACCCTTATATTGCAACCAGGGCTTCTGGTTCTTTTTGTGGGTTCCTCCTAGTGCTTGATTGATTTGTGTTTACTGGGGTGTTATGTTCTTATTTGTGTTTATATTTGTATTTATTTTTGCTTTATGTACAGTTGTTTATTTGCTTTCTTTACTGCTTTACATATATCATACTGTCATGCTGTCGGGCTGGATCTGTTGTTTGCTTTGGTGGGTGGGTGCTCCATTGAGAGTTAAGGTCCTATACCTGGGACCTGAGTGACACCTAGGCTAGAGTGAATCATATTCTTTCCCATTCCATCTCGGTCTGGTGCGGGAATATGAAACACGGTTCAGATATGGGTTTCTTCTTGAGAACTCTGTGTTGCAGATTTCCTGCAATGCTAGGGCTATCTGGGAAGCCTGCTAAGTCTGGATGACCTTTTAGTATTGACCTTCAGAAACTGAGGTGAATTAGAGGAGGAACTTTTATGGTTATTGTAAACACTGTACCTCCGGGTTAGAAGTGTTTACACTTCTCATAACTGATCCGAGTCTGAGGATCCTTGTTCTAGAACACCACCTGTGATGGGGTTGGGCTGTTTACAGGTTTGCAGGTACCTTGACCTCAGAATACCCTGTTACTTTGATTAAGAATACTCCATTTTGGGACAGTTCTTGTGATTCTAAAACCCTGGATATGTGGCTCTTTATTTGAGCCCCCCACCTTGGTTACTGGATTTATAGACCTCCATCTGGAATTCTTGAACATACTTGGACCTATATCAGGGCATTTGATCAGATCCAGCTCAGTCACAAACCCTTGCATATCATTTGCATACATAAACATTGCATCATATTGACATTTGCTTATTTGTGTTTCAGGGTATCCATCTTCATTTGGTTCTGGTTTTGACCCCATCTTCAGTACTGACCTATCTTCATCAGCATTTGCTTCAACTATCTACTTCAGTTATCTGCACCAGCCAATCAGTGGCTCATCCTTCAGTGTAATCATCAGCACCTGTCTCTACTCAGTCTCAGCATCATGGCTCCTAAAAAGAGCAACATCACCTACCATTTCTTCCAGCCAGAGCTATCTCACATCAGGAGGATTCAAACCCTGATCACTCCAGATCACATACCATTGTTCAGGGAACATTATGGAGATATACTTGACATGGTTATGGATCTGGACCCTTCACAGAGAAGCCTGATCCACACTTGCATCCAGTTCTATGATCCCGCACTGAGATGTTTCACTTTCCAGGACTTTCAGCTAGGCCCTCTATTAGAAGAATACTCATCATTGGTTGGTATGCCAATCAGGGGTGGAATCCCTTTCAACCCTGAGATGGTCTTTCCTGGTAATGGAGAAGTAGCAAAGGCTTTGCATCTGGAACCTGTCCTGATTGAGCAGCATATGACTTCTAAAGCTGGGATTCCTGGTTTCCATCTGGATTTCTTGATTTCTCAAGCTACCCTGAAAGCTTCTTTAGGAGAGTGGAAAGTTGTCTGTGCTTTGCTGGCCTTGAGTATATATGGAATTGTGTTGTTTGCAGATGAGCCTCGATTCATTAGCAAGAATGCAATCCATCTTTTCATCTTGAAGAACCCAGTGCCCACTTTATTGGGGGATCTCTACTACTCAGTGCATCAGAGGAATGAAAAGCAGAGGGGAAGATTAGTGAGGTGTTGTGCTCCATTATTTCACACTTGGCTTCTCAGGCACCTACCCAGGACAGATGCATTTTTGAATCCTCATCAGCAGAGAAACTGGGCTAAGAGACTCACTGCTCTAACTTCAGCCGATATCAGGTGGTGCACTCAAAGCACCAAAGGCAGGGATATCATCACCAGCTGTGGGCATTTTCCCAATGTGCCCCTAATAGGAGTTAAGGGTAGTATTAATTACAACCCTCTGCTGTTTAGAAGACAACTGGGCTATGCACTGGTCCACACTCCTAAGACACAGGACTTGGTTGAGACTCTTTATTGTGAGAACAAGATTAATCTGGCTATTGTTAGGCAGGCAGCCTGGGCCTGGGATAATGTTCAAACCAAGGGAATAACCATTTTGGTGAAATGCAGCAATGTGGCATCGTCACAATATTATGAATGGTCCCGTGCCAGGGCTCAATTCTCTGGAATGCCCTTTACCATAGAAGATATGCCTGAATCATCTTCAGCACCACCCCCTGCCACCATCAGTTTGGAGGGGTTTGAGAGCTTGAAGGAACGAAATGAGAAGTTAACTCAGGCTTTGCAGAAGACTCTCCGGGAGAGGAATGATGGCAGGATGGAGATTGAGAGGCTGGAGAAGTTGAGAGTGGAGCATCTGACTAAGATTGAGAAGTCTGGGGATTATATCAAAAAGTCTAAAGCTGGAGAACAAATTCTGAAGAATGCTTGCAAAGAAGCCCAGTTCCAGAGAGCAAGGACAGACTTGTATCTGAAGGAGAGTCAGGCCCGGTGGGTCAGGATCACTGAGGCTCGTACTCTGGAAGACAAGAGAGTTCAAGACAAGATAGAGCAACTGGAAGCTAGTGCAAAAGAACAGCAAGAAGCCCTGGCAGCAGCCCAGAGAGAGATATCAGAGCTAAAGATCAAAGCAGGAGTGAAGAGGTCAAAGGACCAAGGTCAGCACAAGAAGCTAACAGCAGCTGTTACGACCCGGAATCTCCTCATCAGGAATCTCACGGAGCGCCCGGCTGATCCTGTGACCGAAGCACTTCTCAAGGAAGTTCGTGAGGATGAGTTTGGTCTTGGTGTTTGACCATTTGTTTGTTGTTACTTTCATTCCGTGTACTTTTATTTTCCTGTAATGTATTTTGACCCCTCAGAGGGCTTGTATTTGTAAACAAACTTTGTACCATTTTGCTTTTGTAATATATGTATTAGTTTGTTCCATCCAAGTTTCACTTCAAAAGCAACATCAACAGCATCTTCAAGGGTCTGGAAGGGTCAAAACTGAATGCCAAACCGGATACCTTGAGAACAAATAAGCATAACTGCATTGCATGCTAACCCTTTTGTTTGTTTTGTAGGTTTTGTTTTATTGCTACTAACTCTGTTGTGATATTCAGGAACTATTTCTCGGCGCAGGGTATTTCCCCTCAATCGTCCGCACCGTTATCCGACCCGTAACAACCTTCCGGGCATTCAAATGGATCAGATGCAGCAGGACCTTACTGAGGTCAGAAACCAAATGGCCAATGAAAGGCTAGAGATGAGGAATCAAATGACTCAGTTTATGGAAGTGATGAACAACATGGCTCAGAGCCAGGAAAGATTGAGGGCCATGGTGGGAAGGCAGAATCAAGAAGATCCACATATAGGAACTGCTGGCACAAGCAATAACGAAAGGGTCCAACCCCATGTTAACCCCCCTGTATTTGGCCCCCATCTTCATCCAGAGGTCAATATTCCTGCAAATGTTCAAGGGACTGCCACTGTAGCCAGGGTACTTCAAGAAGACCCCCAGGAGGATCAATTCACAGTAATGGGTGCTGGGGAAGAAGCTTATGATAGAAGGTTGGATGAGATAGCTGAGAAGTTGAGATCCTTAGAGTCTCAAAACTCCCTGGGTTTCGACGTCATGGACATGGGCTTGGTAGACGGGGTCAGGATCCCCCATAAGTTTAAGCCTCCTAGCTTTGAAAAATACAACGGGACTTCATGCCCCCGGACTCATTTACAATCATTTCTGGGAAGGCTGAAGGCCTATACTATGGATGAGAAGCTCTGGATGTTCTATTTCGAGGATAGCTTAACGGGAGCTTCAAGAGAATGGTACTCTCACTTGACAAGGGCAACCATTAGATGCTGGAAGGACCTGGCAGAGGCCTTCATCAGACAATATCAGTATAACCTGGACATGGCACCCAACAGGACTCTCCTAATGGGAATGTCCCAGTCGTCAAAGGAAAGTTTCCGAGAATATGCCCAGAGATGGAGGCAATTGGCTGCTGCTGTTCAGCCACCTATGTCTGAAAGGGAAATGGCAGACATGTTTATGAACACCCTTCAGGGGACATATATTGATAGGCTGGTTGCTTTCTCTTCCACTAGCTTTGCAGATGCAGTCATAGCCGGGGAGAGAATTGAAAGCCTATTGAAAATGGGTAAGATCTCAGACAACGGTGCAAGCTCGTCCAGTAGTACAAGAAAGCCTTTTGCGGGCCCGAGAAGAACTGGCGAGACCAATGCCATCCACACCAACAGGGGCAGACCCCAGTATATTCACAGATCAGTGGCAGCAGTCACCATTCCCGCTCCAGCTCATCCTCAGCCAGTTTATCAACCTCCGCAACAAAACTATCAGCCACAACCTCAGTACCATCAACAAAATCAGTATCCTCCGAGAAATTACAACAACAGCAACACCAACAACAATAACCAGCAAAGGCCATTCCAACAGAGGCCTTCTCAAGCCAACAGGGTAATCGATCCGATCCCTATGCCATATGCTACATTGCTGCCACAACTCCTGAAACTCAACCTAGTTGAGCTAAGGACGTTGGCACCTCTAGATCCCAACAGTCTACCCAGGAATTATGATTCCAACGCCAGATGTGCCTTCCATTCAAATGCACCTGGCCACAGTACAGAAAAGTGCAGAGCCTTGCACATGAAGGTACAAGACCTGGTAGACTCAAAAGCTCTGAATTTCGCACCACCACCTAATGTCAATAAGAATCCCATGCCAAATCACGGGGGTCCCAGAATTAACGCTATTGAAGAAGACAAGCCGTCTTATTTAATAACCAGTGTGGGTCAGATCCGGACACCGTTGGTAGAAATCAAGGCTCAGCTCCTCGAATGTCAAATGTTCCCGGGGTGTGAGTTAGGGTGTGCTTACTGCAATATTTCAGTAAATGGGTGCGATAACCTGAGGAATGGCATAGACGGTCTCATTCAGAGTGGCCAACTTCAGATCACCACATCATTTCCTACAAATCCAGCAATCTCATCAGCAACAATTCCAGAACCTCCTACAACTGCAGCAACCATTGTTCCTGACAATTCTTCGGTTTCATCAACAAGTACTTCATCTATTATCTCAACTGATCAGTTATCAACAAATTTTTCTTCTACAACTCCAGCACCACTCCATTTTGGAACTCCTACAACAACAACATCCATCCTCCCACCAATGTCTCCTACAACACCAACAACAAATCACGAAGATGTCTCAACTGTCACAATATTTTATGATCCTGAAAACAACTCTGCTTACAACTCAGAAGGTGCTGCTCCCACCAGAGCACCAGTCACAATTTATTACGATCCACAGACTATCACAATTCCTTCCGCAGCCGCAGTCAGTCCAGTCACTATCACGGTGCCTGGACCAGTACCTTATGAAAACAGCAATGCCATCCCGTGGCATTACGGCTCTGACCTGTACTGTGAAGGACAAAGAATCACTTTTGAATCATCAACCCCTGCACCACAAATTGACAATGTGGGAGGAGGCGGAGGCTTCACTCGAAGCGGACGTCTTTTCGCTCCACAAATTCAGAGACCCACTGCCGAAGCAGAAGCTGCTGCTAAAGCAAAAGGAAAAAGCTCGGTGCAGGAAGAGCAGACCGTTAAAGAAGCCTTGAAAACACCCTTTGACCAAGAGGTTGATGAGTTCATGCGAATCATCAAAAAGAGTGATTATAAAATAGTGGATCAGCTTCATCAGACGCCTTCCAAGATCTCAATCCTATCATTGCTTATGTGCTCCGAAGCCCATCGGGATGCACTACTCAAAGTCTTGCACGCAGCTTACGTGCCTGAAGAGATCATTGTCAATCAGCTGGAAGCTGTAGTTGGAAATGTTAATGCTAGTCACGGGCTAGGGTTCACCAATACTGATTTGACAACGGAAGGCCGCAACCATAACAAAGCCTTGCACATAACCATGGAATGCAAAGGTGCTGTCCATTCCCATGTGCTGGTAGACACGGGGTCATCCCTCAATGTCTTGCCTAAAAAGGCCCTGGTGAAGCTGGAATATGACGGATTGGCGTTAAGACCCAGCAACCTGGTGGTAAGAGCTTTTGATGGCTCAAAGAGATCGGTTCTGGGAGAGATCGAGTTGCCCATAACGATTGGCCCGCAGACCTTCAAAACGACCTTCTACGTGATGGATATACAGCCTGCCTACAGCTGTCTATTGGGTAGGCCATGGATTCACGCCGCTGGCGCCGTGACCTCTACCCTTCACCAGAAGTTAAAATACGAGTGGGAGGGTCAAATCGTTACAATCTGTGGAGAAGAGGATATTTTTGTCAGCCACCTGGCTACCTATAAGTATATTGAGATGGATGGGGAGATCCATGAAACAATGAGCCAGGGGTTCGAAGCTTTGAATGTCAATGAAACATCTGCTGTGCCTGGTACTTCAATATCATCATACCAACAAGCCCGAAAGGTTGTTGAGGGAGGAAACGCCCAAGGCTGGGGCAAACTGCTATCGGTGGAGAAGAAAGAGGACAGATTTGGGTTGGGTTACAAACCAACTCAACAAGATCAAGCAGAGGCTGCAAAGGAGCCCAACTTTGTGAGTGGGGGGATGCTCACCCCTGATGCTGTCAACTGTCTGGAAGACGAGCTGGAAGAAGAACGCAACCTGGAAAGCTGGATTCGTCCAAAGATCCCGGGGAGCAGTATCTCAAACTGGTCTTCCCAGGAAATTATAAGAGTTACTCATGCAGAGTAATTATTATTTCCTGTATTTTTATAGCATGCATCAAAGTCTTGCATCTTGCCCAAAATGACAAGACTCATTTTGTAATCGGGCCATCTGTACTTTTTGTGCAAACAAGATTAATCAATGAAATATCAGACATCTTTTTGCAAATGAGTCATTTTCTTTTCCGCTCACTGTTTTTCCATTTTTCTTTTTGTACAAAAAATGAATGGCAGTGTTTTCAAAATGATAACTTTATTTCACTTTTCTGAAACAAGATTAAAATCAATCACTAAAATGAACAAACTTAACCCTTGCAGAGAGTGCCTTCCTGACAGCACCGACAACAGCACGGCTATGACTTCGTATGACTTTGACAATCCAATCAATCAAGCCGATGAAGGGGTTGAAGAAGAGTATGAGCTTCCTGAAGAGCTAGCCAGGTTGTTAAGACAAGAGGAAAAGGTTATTACTCCTCACCAGGAGGAGGTTGAAGTGATTAATCTTGGTACAGATGAAGACGTGAAAGAGGTTAAAATCGGGGCCTGCTTACAAGACTCAGTGAAGAGACAACTGATTGATCTGCTTCGAGAATATGTGGACGTGTTTGCTTGGTCATATCAAGACATGCCGGGTTTGGATACCGATATTGTTGTGCACAAGCTGCCTTTGAGGGAAGAATGCCCGCCAGTTAAACAGAAACTACGCCGTACTCGTCCAGACATGGCAATGAAAATCAAAGAAGAGGTACAAAAGCAATGGGACGCCGGGTTCCTTGCTGTAACTAGCTATCCACCGTGGGTTGCTAATATTGTGCCTGTGCCTAAGAAAGACGGCAAAGTAAGAATGTGTGTTGACTACCGGGATCTGAACAGAGCCAGCCCGAAAGATGACTTCCCATTACCTCACATTGATGTATTGGTGGATAACACGGCCCAGTTCTCGGTGTTCTCCTTCATGGACGGATTTTCAGGATACAATCAGATTAATATGTCACCTGAAGACATGGAGAAGACAACCTTCATCACACCCTGGGGCAATTTCTGTTATAAGGTGATGCCATTCGGATTGAAGAATGCCGGTGCAACATATCAACGGGCTATGGTAACATTATTCCACGATATGATTCATAAAGAGATAGAATGTTATGTGGATGACATGATTGCCAAGTCCCTTACAGAGGAAGATCACCTGGTGAATCTACTGAAGTTATTCAAGCGTCTGAGGAAGTACCAACTAAAGCTGAACCCCAACAAGTGCACATTCGGGGTGCGATCTGGTAAGCTGCTGGGTTTTATTGTAAGCGAGAAAGGGATTGAAGTTGACCCTGATAAAGTCAAAGCCATCCAAGAGATGCCGGCACTGAAGACAGAAAAAGAAGTTCGAGGGTTCTTAGGTCGATTGAACTACATCTCACGGTTCATATCTCACCTTACAGCAACCTGTGAACCCTTGTTCAAGCTGTTAAGGAAAGAACAGACGGTCAGGTGGAATGAAGACTGCCAGAAGGCTTTTGACAAGATCAAAGAATACCTGCAAGAACCTCCAATCCTTATGCCTCCAGTTGAAGGAAGACCTCTAATCATGTACTTGACAGTATTAGAAGAGTCAATGGGGTGCGTGTTGGGCCAGCATGACGAGTCTGGTCGAAAAGAGTATGCAATATACTACCTAAGCAAAAAGTTTACCGACTGTGAACAACGTTATTCATTGCTCGAGAAAACTTGCTGTGCTTTAGCGTGGGCTGCTCGCCGACTAAGGCAGTATATGTTGACCCACACTACTTTGTTGATCTCAAAGATGGATCCAGTTAAGTACATTTTTGAGAAGCCAGCTCTTACCGGACGGGTTGCAAGATGGCAGATGATCCTCACAGAATACGACATCCAGTACACATCTCAAAAAGCCATCAAAGGCAGTGTATTGTCTGAATATCTTGCTGAGCAACCTATTGATGATTACCAGCCTATGAGATTTGACTTCCCTGATGAAGACATCATGTTCATAAAAGCGAAAGATCATGAAGAGCCTGTTCACACTGAAGCGCCTGACCCAGAAGAAGAATGGACTATGATGTTTGATGGGGCTGTTAATATGAATGGTCGTGGTGTTGGTGCAGTGCTCATTACACCTAAAGGAGTTCACATGCCTTTCTCGGAAAAACTCACTTTCAACTGCACTAACAATGAAGCTGAATACGAAGCTTGCATTATGGGTCTTGAGGAAGCCATTGACCTCAGGATCAAGACATTGACTGTATTCGGAGATTCAGCTTTGGTAATCAATCAAACCAATGGCAAATGGTACACCCACCAGGATCATCTGATACCTTACAGGGATTATACAAGGAGGTTGTTGACTTTCTTTACAACAGTCAAGCTTGAGTATATCCCTCGGGACGAGAATCAGTTTGCAGATGCCCTGGCTACCATTTCGTCCATGATCAAAGTTCAGGCTGCCAACTTTGTACCTCAGATTTCAGTGTCCAGACTTGACAGGCCAGCATATGTATTCGCAGCAGATGTTGTTAAAGATGATAAGCCTTGGTTCCATGACATTAAATGCTTCTTGGAGGATCAAACATACCCACCTGGGGCATCTTCCAATGATAAGAAGACTTTGAGAAGGCTTGCTGGTAGTTTCTTCCTGAACACTGATGGGTCTTTATACAAAAGGAACTTTGATATGGTACTCCTCAAATGTGTTGATAAGACGGAAGCGGAGTTGTTAATGCATGAAGTGCACGAGGGATCCTTTGGTACCCATGCTGGAGGGCATGCCATGGCTAAGAAGTTGCTAAGATCAGGCTATTACTGGATCACGATGGATGCTGACTGTTGTGCCTACGCCAAGAAATGCCATAAATGCCAGATTTATGCAGATAAGGTGCATGTGCCTCCCAACCCTTTGAACATCATGTCTTCACCCTGGCCCTTCGCCATGTGGGGCATTGACATGATAGGCAAGATTGAGCCAACTGCTTCAAATGGCCACAGATTCATCCTGGTCGCCATTGATTATTTCACCAAGTGGGTTGAAGCAGCCTCATATGCAAATGTTACAAGACAAGTGGTAGCCAGATTTCTAAAGAGAGATATCATCTGTCGGTACGGAGTTCCCGAGCGAATCATTACTGATAATGGTTCCAATCTAAACAACAAAATGATGGCAGAGCTGTGCCGGGACTTCAAGATCCAACATCACAATTCTTCTCCTTACAGGCCAAAGATGAACGGCACTGTTGAGGCAGCTAACAAGAATATCAAGAAGATTGTGCAGAAGATGGTAGTCACCTACAAAGACTGACATGAAATGCTACCGTTTGCCTTGCATGGGTACCGCACGTCAATCAGAACATCCACCGGGGCAACACCGTATCAGCTTGTGTATGGTATGGAAGCAGTCCTACCTGTTGAAGTTGAATTACCCTCTCTGCGGGTACTAATGGATGTTAAGCTGAACGAAGCAGAATGGGTCCGGTCCCGATATGAACAGCTGAGTCTGATTGAAGAGAAAAGATTGGCTGCAATCTGTCATGGGCAGTTATATCAGAAAAGAATGAAGAAGGCCTTCGATCAGAAAGTCAGGCATCGAGAGTACCAAGTAGGAGATCTTGTGCTGAAAAGAATCCTCCCTCCTCATACAGACCACAGGGGCAAATGGACTCCAAATTATGAAGGACCATTCGTAGTAAAGAAAGTTTTCTCTGGTGGAGCACTGAGGCTCAGCACCATGGATGGTGAAGATTTCCCGTCCCCTGTGAATTCAGATGCAGTTAAAAAATACTTCGCATAAAATGACCCGCTGGACACAAAAACAGAATGTAAGTCCAGGCAAAAATAGGGCATCCCGGCGAGTCAAAAACAGAATAAAAGACTCGGGCAAAAATAAGGGAAAAATGAAAAAATGTACACCCGCTGAGTTGAAAAGCCGCATTGGACAGCTCAGGCAAAAATGGGTATCCCGATGGATTGAAAACCCGAAAGGGCGATCCATGCAAAATAAGGGAATAAGCGAACAACTGCATTCTGAATTCGTCTGTATCACCTACAACTTGGTAAGCTTCAAAAGGATCAAGTTTCAATTAGAATCAACATTCTTCAGAAAGCCAGATGAGAAGAACGTCAAAAGTCATACGAGTCATAGTAAAGGGGAAGCTCCTTAAAGCGTCGTCAACATTGCCAGCACTTTGTTTCTCAATTTGTAACAATCTCCTCATTCCAGGGGATTTGTTTCTTTGACAGTATCTCGCCAATTCAGGGCATATGAATTAATAAATCAGATTTTCAGTCATGTCTCGTCTTGTACATTTTCATTTATTTGCAAAAAATGTCTGATGTCTAAAAGAAACTGATTGCATAAAATACAGATGTTTATCTTCAAACAAAAACATGCTTGCAGGAAATATACTTACTCTCAGAAGTGCCTAACTCCTATGACGGAATCCAGTAAGGGATACCTCGGGATTATCTTGTGTGTTTCTCTATCTTTTCAGGATTGCAGGTATCCAGAACGCAACTTGGGGCATGTAAGCTTCATCCCAGCAAGCTGGCAAACCAACATTCAATTTTAGCACCCAAGGTGCTCTCTCCCCAGCTGAGTTGCCTTTCATGACTCCTCCCAGCTGAGTCTGCCACTTATTACTCCTCCCCATCAGAGTTGCCAGGCATCACAGAAGGCGCCCATATCCCCGGCTGAGTCAAGAATCTACTTCAGCAGAATCCCTAGGGAGATTTCAATGATTCCTTTTTCTCCCCAGCCGAGTTGTCACCCTCAGCCGAGCACAAAAGTCAGGGAATCGTCTCCCCACAGAGCTCCAGCCTCTATCCAGAAGAGCAACGCATGAAAAGTCACAACAGAGTGAAGAAAGCTTCTATAAACCCCAGCTGGGTCTCTCATTTATTGGAATAGGTCTCTCAATGACCCGAATCCCCAAGCAGATACATCTCATCAGATCTACCAATGATCTCACCCCCGGCTGGGATGTCCATTTCAAGCAGATCGGCCAGAGATCTTCGCAGCAACGGGATTTGAATCCCGGTTTGGTAGCTTTGCATAATCATAGCATTTGCATCATATTCACCCACAAAGCGTAGCATTCCGTCTAATACGGAGCATTACGGCAAAAATCCAACATACAGCATAATCCTAAGCCATGTTTTGAATCAGCACTTGTGAATAATGACAGTTCATCAACGTACAGAAAAATCCCCACCAGAGTCCCCAGCAAAAGCAGCTGCCTCACAATCCACAAACACCAGTACATACTCATTTTGACACCCGTCCGTGGCATCACTTCCCCAGTAAAGTCACCTGAACGCTCTTTACAAACAAGGTCACCCGTATAACAGATACTCCTTGACACCCGTCCATGTCATATCTCCCAGCAGAAAGCCAAAGACATCCTCTTTGCACTCACATATACCTATACACTTTCTTGGCACCCGTCCGTGTCATATCCCTAGCGCAGTCACCTACACTTTGTATATCAAACACTTGTTCATATTACACTCTTCTCCTTTTGACACTCGTCCGTGTCGCTCTCCCCAGCAGTTAACTACTCATACTACTCAGATACTCGTCCGTATCTTGTATATATCACTCTTATATCCCCACAGATTCGACACTAGTCCTTGTTCTTTGTTAACCCGTTGGTACTCGTCCGTACCATCATCTCAGAGCATGCGTCAAGCGTTTGTTTCTACATGATACTCGTCCGTATCATAGTCTTAAGGATGCTCGTCCGCATCTTTAATCCATACACTGTGTCAAAAAACTTCTGTCTTTTTGAATATAGATGCTCGCCTGTGTCTACTATTCCCCAGAAGAATCCTCTCAGATTCAACACTCGTCCGTGTTCTCTGTTAACCAGTTGATACTCGTCTGTATCATCATCTTTGAACACGCGTCAGTATTTGTTTCTACCCGATACTCGTCCGTATCGTAGGGATGCTCGTCCGCATCTTTAATCTATACACAATACCCAAACACTCATACCCTTTGTTTCTCGGATGTGAACACTCGTCCGTGTTTACCATTCCCCAGTAGATCACCAACAAACAAATTTCTTTTTATCTAAACCTTGAGAGCAGCCGTACCCTGTTAGGTGGTCGTCCTCCACCTCTTGATGGTCGTCCTCCATCATGCTCATCCGATGGCCGTCCCCATCGTTGATTTTTAGCAGCCGTCCCCTTCTAGGTGGTCGTCCTCCACCTCTTGATGATCGTCCTTCATCATTTTATCCAATGGCCGTCCCCATTGTTGATTTTTGGTTATCTGACATTCGTCCTATGTCAAGACAAACCTTGAGAGCAGCGGTCCCCTGCTAGGTGGTCGTCCTCCACCTATTGATGGTCGTCCTCCATCATGCTCATCCGATGGCCGTCCCCATCGTTGACCTTTTATCCGGCATTCGTCCTATGTCGCGATATTTTCGGCAGCCGTACCCTGCCAGGTGGTCGTCCTCCACCTTTGATGGCCGTCCCCATCATAATTTCCTTTATTCCCCAACAGAGCAGCCGTCCCCTGCTAGGTGATCGTCCTTCACCTTTGATGGCCGTACCCCATCGTCTGTTTATTTCATTTATTCTTTAACCCGATGGCCGTCCCCGTCGTGGTCCCCTTTCTTTTTAGCCCGATGGCCGTCCCCATCGTCGGTTACCTTGCTTTATGAACTTGATGGCCGTCCCCGTCATGTTTCATTAATCCCAGAGAATTTTACAGCTTTACCTTGATGGCCGTCCCCATCATAATTTCTTACTTTTTCCCAGCTAGTCGGCCGTCCCCGTCTTGGCTCTACCTTTTATCCCCAGCATGTCGGCCGTCCCCGTCATTGCTATTTACCCAGCAGTCGTCCTCTGCTCGACGGTAGTCCTCCGTCGCCCACACTTTACAATATGCTTTATTTTCTTTTACAATATATATCCCTTTTCTTCTTCATTTCTGTGAGTGCAAACTTTGGACTGTCTTTGGTATTCAACCACAAGTTATCTTGTTTGCCTGTTAAGCCGTTGCTTACATCCTGCACAGCTAACTCATGTTTGAATAGGGGCAGCTGTAAACACCCCAAATTTGCCCTCACCCATTCACACCATGGCTTGTGATCATCTCATATGCATAAACACAATCATATCATCTCACATCTCATTTTTGATTCACTGCATAGATTCTAAGTCATCTGCACCTAGGGTTTGTGATCTGAGCAATCCAAGAGCCTCCTGAGCCACTCAAAAGGCCATCAATCACTTCAAAGGGGTCCATGTGTGTTCAAGTATCATATTACATCCTCTCAAAGTCAAGAATTCCAAAGAATCACAAGAACTGGGATTAGTATGGATGCAGAGCCAAGTTTGACTGCATAGTTGACCTGAAATTAGGGTTTTGGTTTCAGAGGCCATCACTCCAAATTTTTTGGTCATTCTTGTTTCCATTGGTCTCTATATGGTATAGGGAGTATGCATATCAATTTTCATGAAGAAATTCCATGGGGAAGTCATCTGATCAAGAGTTGACTTTTCAGACAAGTCAGTGTAAAATCAGGGCATCTAAGGCCCCCAATGACCCAACCAAGGGGTGATCTTCATCATTTTGAGTGTATATGATCTTTATTTGATCATGGAAGAAGGTTGAAGTTCACAAAATTCAAGAATTTGAAGTTTTGCAAAGTTGACTTTTTAGGGCATGTTTGACTTTTCAAGAATATGTCATTTTAGGTCATTTTTCAAGCCTTGATTTTTGATCCAAAAAAGCTTCAAATGGAAAAACTTTGGTCATGAAAGTTGTAGAATACATTTTTCCCTTTTCAAAAAGTACAAGAACATGACCTAATTCATCTTGGATCAAAAGTTATGGTGTGACAAAGTTGGCAAAAATCACTAATTTTCAAGATATGCACTAAAAGGAAAATTTGCAAAATCATGAACCAAGGCAAATTGTAACTTCTAGTTGACATCAAACCAATGTACAAACATCACATAAGTCCTAAAAATCAGAATTGAACCAAAGTTTCTCATGTACATGGTTTGTATAACAAGATATTTTCATGAAGTTTCAAAGACAAGCAAGTTGCAAAATCACTCATGACACTTCACCATCTTGTTACATTGGATGCTGAACCATGCTAGCCTCCCATACACACCATGCTGCGCCAGCCCTAGCCATTGTACCAAGCTAGAACTCAAGCCATACTTCTCTTACAACAAAGTTGACATTTTGCAAAAGTGAACTTACCAATCAATAAAGGCCAGGTCACATCATCTGACCTATGAGAGTTTTTTATGCAAAGAAAATGCTAGCCATTTCACTTAACAAGCCAAGTTGAAACAGACCACAACATCACATACACAAAACTCACCCCATAAGCTTTTCTCTTCGAATCTCTCTGCCCAGCTCACAAACATTCAAACCAACTTCACCAATCATTTCACCATGTTCCATTGAGCCAAAACCAGCAAGACTTGGGCCTGAATCAAGCAAGAACACCATTCCTCCATTTTCACCCCCAGAAGCAAAACCATTCGAAACTCACTCCACAGTTCACTAACACTCAAACAAACCTCATAAACCTTCTCCATTCATCACACTGGTCACAAAGAACCACTCACATTGGCCTGAAACAGCTTGGATCACCATCACCATTTTCAACTGAGCTTGAGCAGAAGCTGTTCAAACTCTTCATCTAGCCAGCATAAATTCCTCCCAAGCATTCAAGCATCATCAAGAGGTCATAAGGAGTGGATTTCACAAGGAGGGGAGGTCTGAAAGTTACCAGAGTGAAATCTTCGAAACTCAGGTAGCTCAAGAACTTTTTCTCCAGAAATGGATTTTTAAGTTCTAAAGTTGTTCTCTATGCTTCACTGATTGTTCTGATGCTTTTAGTTTTGAAAATGGTGATGAAATGAGAATTTAATTGCTTCCTGAAACTCTGTGACCTAAAAAAATGTTTTGCTCGATTCATGAGTTTGGGGAAAAATAAATGAGTTTTGGCTTGGGGTTTTGATTCAGCAAGTTGTGGGGATCATTTCCATGTTTTTAGATTTCGTTTTAGTTAGGTTTTGAGAGTTTTAGGGATTTTCAGGTGGGCTTCCCACCGGAGAAGACGACCGGAGGTCTTCTCCGGCCACCTGAAAATCATTAGGGCATAATCCTGTAATTAATTGCCATTTGAATGTGAAGCGTTGGATTGCCTTGACCAGTTGACCTCCCGCGCGCATGTGTGGCCTGGATTCACTCAATTAGCCCTAATCCATTTTATTTAGTTTAATTAATCTTAATTAAATTAATTTGATCAGAAGCAATCTTGGCCCTCCAAAAACGCGCGCGGTCAACCCTTTTGAATCCAGGATGAATCCCAGCCTCTCCTTCTGATTACTTCAGTTTATTTCAATTTATTTTCATTTCTTTTTCATTTAATTTGCATAATTTATTTAAAATAGCAAAAATTGTCTAAAAATTATGAAATTTTTTCTCAAGAGTTTCATTAATTTTTATGACACAAAAAATATTTTTATTTTCATTTTTGCATTAAAAAAGTATTTTTAAATATTTAAAAGATTATTTTTAATTGATTAATGAAAATTAATTCATTAAAAATACTTTTAGGTATTTAAAAATCACCAAAAAATTCATGAAATGTTCTAAGACATTTAGAAACATTGTCCAACCTTCAAACCAAATTTATTTTTTGATCTTGATGCATTTTAAGAATTTCTCATTGAATTAAAATCTTTTTTGTGCATTATTTTGATCCAAAGTTCAAAAAATCATTTCTGCCTATTCATGAGGAGTTGGACATTGATTCTTCTTGCATTGCATTGTGTTTAGCATGTAGTTTGTGAGATTAAATGGCCATGATTTGACCTTTCATTTTCAATTTGTTTGGCATTTCTTTTGTTTGGAAACCCTAAAACCCTAGAAAACTTGTAAAGATCATAACTTGAACTTGGTTAGGAGTTGAAGCTTCTCCTTTGGGCAGTGGTTTAGTATAGGATTAGGGGTCCTTTGAGTGGCATTTTCAATTTTTCATGATGTTGTTTGCTTCTGATTTTGATTTTTGTTTGATGTATTGTTCATAAACCCTAATTTGGGCTTCCATATGCATCCATCTTGCATTCTCTTGCATAACATGACTTGCCATGACATTTCAAGCATTCATGTGCTTCATTTGACATCATAAGACATAGTGAAAGCATGTTTGATCATTGCATTATGTATTTGCCATGTTGTATGTCATGTGCACTTCATAACTTGTCATGTATGTTCTTGGTTCCTAACTTACTTCATTTGCATTCATGAACTTGTATGATCATTTCCATGTGCTGCCTCATGTTTGTAGCATCTCATAGCATCATTAGCATCATGTATATGCTTCTGGTTTAGTTTCTCATTATGTCATCTCATCCCATTTTGCATTGCATTGCATTTCTTTCCTAACCTTTCAGGTGGTAAGTAATTTTGGGAAGTGAATTTGCCTTCACTTCTCAAAACTTTCTTCTCATCTCTCTCTTGCATCCATGCTGCATCTTTGTATGTGTTTGAGATTGAACTTGCTCATTCTTCTTCTTCCCACTTTCTTTCTTCAAGTGACTTGACTTCTTGAATGAAGCAAGTTACTTTGCTTCTCCTGATCCTTTCATCTGCTTCCTGATGGTTCCTCTGAAGATCTTCTTTTGAAAACCTCACAAACCTTAGGAACAACCAAGCATGACAATGGTTAGGGTTTTGATTAGTCTCCCCACTTAGTTTTACCTTTGTGTCTCTTTGAGTCTTCTCTCCTCACCTCATAATCAGGGATTAAACCCTAAAGGCTTTAAGACTTTGTGATCAAGCTTATGCCTGCATCCTTATCTTAGGATGGAGTGTATAACTTTAATCCTAAGTGTTAAACCCTTAACGTGTTTAAATCCTTTAATCAATCCATCTAATAATCATCAAGACATCACACTTGTAACTTGGGCCTTGCATTAGGGTTCTAATTCTTCCTTAATTGGTTAAGAAGGACTAACCCTAGTGTTAATGGACAAGTCCCCCTCAAGTTGTCTTACAAATCATAAAACTCACTTCATCATCATACCATTAAATAAAAATACACTTAATCAAAGGCTTGTTTTGTCATGAGTTTAATCCCTAATCATGGATTATGTTGAGGAGCTTTCCTCAGCTTAAACATTCTCATCTATTATCCTTCTATTAGGATGGTGTAATGAGTCTGTTTAATCCCTGATTATGGATTAACCTCATTACTTAACACTAAACAAAAACACCAAAAACATCTAAATAATCACAAGTAGGTTAATGATCTTAATCCTACACCAAAGGTGATTAAGTGTGAGAATCTGACTTCACACTTAAGGTATTCTCATTACCCCTAATCAGAGGGAAGATGTGATGAGTTTACTAACCCATTGGCTTAGACTTAAGCTCATTAACTTATGACAAAATCCAAAAGCAATAAAAGACCGAAAATACAAAAACAAACAATAATCGTCTCCTCCGGGATTCTTTTCTCATCTCATTCACTCACAAACGAGAACTCGCTTCTTCCGTCTAATGCAAGACAGTTAGCATCTGTGCCAGACAGATCATACACTTGAGCATAGGCAAGTAAGCAGTTCACAAGTCAATTCATCTTTCAGTCTCTTTGGGTCGAACTACGGTGTTCTGACTTCCTCATTGCACGAGAGGATACGTAGGCATAACTTAACAGTTATCGAACAAAAGTCTCTGTATATTCCCCCTCTTTCCAGCTTCATTCTTAAGCCTCATATTCCTGAGAATTTCACTCTTGTCCTTACACTGACACTATATATATTACACTTCACACTTCTTTTACACTGACACCTGTACATCCTTTTCCAGCTCATTTATACACAGATTGCACTGACACTACCCCTTTATAACACAAATCTTTTAAGCGTGGATCCCGTCGAGTACGACGGACAATCTGGGTGCTAATACCTTCCCAGGTTGTAACCAACCCCCTTTCTCAGTCTCTCTGGTTCGCAACCGTCTTATCCATGTCTTTCCAGGTCTATGCAGCATTACCTTTCCTCCGGGATAAAAATGCCTAGCTGGCGACTCTTTTCATCTCCAGTGAGTTCACGGCTGTGTGTTCTCATTGTCCCTTTCGCCGACCGTTCGCGTCTGTACCTTTATCTGGGCCAGTCCCATTTATCGGGAGCGACACCTGGGAAGGTATTATCACCCAGATTGTCCGTCGTACTCGACGAGATCCACGCTTAAAAGATTGTGTTTAAAGGGGGTTTGTGTATGTGCTGTCTGTGTGCCAAAAGCTGGAAGGGAGATATACAAGTGTCAGTGCAAAAGGGTGAATGCTCAGGAACTGATGCTTAAAAGAGAATGCTGAAAGAAGGCGAGGACACAGAGACTTTTGTTCGATAACTGTTAAGTTATGCCTACATATCCTCGCGTGTAATGAGGAAGTCAGAACACCGTAGTTCGACTCAAAGAGACAGAAAGATAAATTGACTGTGTTTGAACTTATTAGGAATTCTAACCCCCTCCACTAATCCCATGTCCATGACATCAAAACCAATAGAGTTTTGGGATTCAAGAGACCTTAGCTTTACTGCTATTTCATCCAGCCGAATATCGTAGACTTCGTCCCCAGCCCCAAGCACAGTAAACTGTTCTTCCTGAGGGTCCTCCTGCAAGGCCCTCCCTCTAGTGTTACCTTGGGTGTTTCTTATAACATTGATTTATGGGTTAAGTTGAGGTCCAAACTCTGGGGGATCAGTAGGACGCTGTACGTGATCGTTGTTGCTGGTACCCCCTGTACCTGGGTGGTTTTCCTCGGGAGTTTGCCGCTCGACTAACTCTCTCAGTCTTTCTTGGCTCGGAGCCAAACCAGTCATCACTGCCATAAATTGATTCATTTGGGCCCTCATCTTTGTCCTTTCATTGGCCATTTGGGTCCTCACATCAGTCAAATCCTGTTGAACCTGATCCATTTGTAATCCCGGAAGGTTGTTTCTTGTCGGATACCGGTGCACTCTATTGTCGGGGAACACTCTTCTACGAGCAATGTTTCCTGAAATCACAACAAAGTGAGAAACAACAAAAAAAAAACCTATAAAACAAAGAAATGATGTTAGTATGCAATGCAGGATTCCTATTTGTCTTCCAAGGGTATCCAGTTTGGTTCTTTGGTTTTGACCTTCTAGACCTCGAGGAAATGATGATGTTGCAGAGAGATGAAAGCCCATGAAATAATACAAACCATATATTACAAAAATGTGAAGATACATAGTTTGATTACAACAAAGTAACCATGGTGGGTCAAAATACAACAACAAAATCAAAAGTACAAACAAAAGGAGGTATAAATACAAAGATATCAAACATCCAGTCCAAAGTCATCCTCTATGACTTCCTTCTAGAAAGCCTCAGTCACTGGACCTACTGGGTGCTCTGTAATGGTCCTGATGAGGAGGTTCCTGGTGGCAATGGCACTGGTCAACTTCTTGTGCTTATCCTGATCCTTTGACCTCTTCAACCCTGCCCGAAGTTTCAATTTCAGAGATCTCCTTCTGTGCTGCTAACAAATCTTCCTGATTCTTCTTCTCACTAGCCTCCAGCTGCTCTATCCAAGCTTGGGTTCTTTGATCTTCCTGTGCACGGGCCTTAGTGATCCTGATCCACCTAGCCTGACTCTCCTCTAAGTAATGCTCAGCTCTGGCCTTCTGAGTCTTAGCTTCCTTGCAAGCATTCTTCAACACTAACTCTCCTGCTCTAGCCTTTCTGATATAGTCATCCGTCTTCTCAATCTTGGTCAAGTGCTCAATCCAGAGCTTCTCTAACCTTTCATTATCCAGACGGCTGTCATTCCTCTCCTAGAGGGTCTTCTTCAAAGCTTCAGAGAGCTGAGTATTCCTTTCCTTCAATTTCTCAAACTTCTCTAAACTGACAGTAGTTGCAGGCTCCACTGGTGATGGTCTAGGTACATCCTCTAAGGTGAATGGCATCCGGGTGATCTGTCCCCTGACACGAGACCAATCAAGATACTGAGATGAAGCTATGTTGTTGCACTTGCCAAGAATAGTTGTCCCCTTAGTCTGAATATTGTCCCAGGCCCAGGCTGCCTGTCTGACAATGGCAAGGTTGTGCTGGATGTCACAATAGAGGGTTTCTGTCAAATCTTGTCCTCTCAGGTGATGTACCAAAGCATACCCTAATTTCCTCTTGAAAAGCAAAGGGTTGTAGTTGATGCAACCTTTTACTCCAATCAAGGGTACATTGGGATACTGCCCACAGCTAGTGATGATATCCTTACCCTTGGTGCTCTGAGTGCACCATCTGATGTCTTCTGATGTAAGGGCAATCATCTTTTTGGCCCAGTTCCTTGGTTGATGAGGATTCAAGAAAGTGTCTGACTTCGGCAAGTGCCTTAACAACCAACAGTAGAAGAGGGGTGCACAACATCTGACCAATCTCCACCTTTTCTTTTCATTCCTCTGGTGCACTGAGTAGTAAAAGTCTTCAAGCAAGGTAGGAACTGGGTTCCTAGGTAGGAAGAGGTGAATAGCAATCTTGCTTACAAACTTTGGCTCGTCTACAAACAAGATAACTCCATATATGCTGAGGGCTAAGAGAGCACAAACAGTTTCCCACTTCCCTGCTGCAGCATGCAGGGTGGCCTGAGTAACCAGGAAATCCAAGTGAAGGCATGGGATTCCAGCCTTGGTGGTCATGCTCTGGTCAATGAGGGTGGACTCCAAGTGCAAAGCCTTAGCTATATCTTAATTCTTGGGAGCAACCATATCAGGGTTGAAGGGAATTCCCCTTCTGATAGGGACACCTAACAACATGGAGAACTCTTCCATCAATGGCCCCAGCTGAAAATATGGGAAAGTAAAACATCTGAGAGGAGGATCATAAAACTGGAGACATGTGTGGATCATGCTCCTCTGGGATGCATCCAGGTCCATGATCATGTCCATAATGCCACCATAATGTTCCTTGAATAGAGGGACATGATTAGGAGTGATGAGAGACTGAATATGCCTGATGCCTGTCAAAGTGGGCTCAAAGAAATGATAGGTGATGTTGCTCTTCCTGGAAGTGTCCATGCTGACAATGGATGCTAGTGAAGAAGACTAAGGAGAAGCACTTGTGAAAACTGCTGAAGATAGCAGGAGAAGATACTGAAGAGGATCTCTGATGGAGATAACTGATGAAGGAGACTGATGCAGATAGCTGAAGGAATCTGAGCAGAATAGGTCAAAACCAAACAAATGATAAGATGTGGATACCCTGTAAAACAAATAGGCAAATGTTAAATGATGCAAAATGATGTATGCAGAATGATATGCAAAGGGTTTGTGATCAAGTGCTGGATCTGTTTATCTGCCTTGGTTAAAGTCCATGTATGTTCAAAGGTCCGGATGGAGGCTCAGAAATCCAGTAACCAGGTGGGGGACTCAAATAAAGAGTCACAAGTCCAGGGTAATCACAAGAACTGTCCAAAGTGATGCATTCTTAAAACAAAACTAGTAACAGGGTATGATGTGGCCAAGGGTTCCTGCAAACCTGCAAACATCCCAACCCCCTCACATGTTCTATTATCTGCCTTGATAGGGTCCATGTGTATTCATAAGTCCAGATGAAGGCTTAGAAAACCAGTAACCAGATGGGGGACTCAAATAAGGAGTCACAAATCCAGGGTTTCATAAGAATAGTCCAAAAAATGATACAGCCTTAAAACAACATTAGTAACAATGGTATGATGAGGCCAAGGGTTCCTGCAAACCTGTAAACATCCCAACCCCCTCACATGTATTGTTCTAGAACAAGGATCCTCAGACATGGATCAGTTATGAGAAGTGTAAACACTTCTAACCCAGAGGTACAGTGTTTACAATAACCATAAAGGATCCTCCTCTTATTCACCTCAGATGCTGAAGGTCATAAAAGGTCATCCAGACTTAGCAAGTTTCCCAGATAGCCCTAGTAATACAGGAAATTCGTAGCACAGAGTTCTCAAGAAGAAACCCATGTCTGAATCGTGTTTCATATTCCCACACCAGACCGAAATGGAATGGGAAAGAATATGAAGCCACTCTATCCTATGTGTCACTCAGGTCCCTGGTATGGAACCTTAATCACTCAAAATCCCTCCCACCAAAGGAAACAACAGATCCAACACAGATGATGATAACAATCTGAGATTCATAAAACTGTAAATGAAAGCAATAAATAAAGTTGTACATAAAGCAATAAATAAAGCAATAAACCACAAACACAAGTAGCACATAACACCCCTGTAAACACAAGTCAAACAAGCGCTAGGAAAAAACCCACAAAAAGAACCAGAAGCCCTGGCTGCAAGATACTTCCCCAGCAGAGTCGTCAAGCTATCGCTCCCGAAGATTTGCATCCCGGTACAAGCCTGAACGATCGGCGAAATGAGAGAATGAAGGTGAAGATGAATAGAGTCGCCAGCTAGGCATTTTTATCCCGAAGGAAAGGTAATGCTACATAAACCTAGAAATAATGGATAAGAAGGTTGCGAACCAGAGAAACTGAGAAAGGGGGTTGGTTATAACCTGGGAAGGTACTAGCACCCAGATTGTCCGTCGTACTCGACGGGATCCACGCTTAAACGATTGTGTTTAAAGGGGGTAAGTGTATATGCTGTATGTGTGCCAAAAGCTGGAAGGGAGATATACAAGTGTCAGTGCAAAAGGGTGAATGCTCAGGAACTGAGGCTTAGAAGAGAATGCTGAAAGAGGGGGAGGACACAGAGACTTTTGTTCGATAACTGTTAAGTTATGCCTATGTATCCTCGCGTGCAATGAGGAAGTCAGAACACCGTAGTTCGACTCAAAGAGACTGAAAGATAAATTGACTGTGAACTGCTTGCTTGCCTATGCTCAAGTGTATGACTCATCTGGCTCGAGTGCTAACTGTCTTGCATTAGATGGAAGAAGCAAGTTCTCGTTTGTGAATGAGAGTGATGAGAAAAGAATCTCGAAGGAGACGATTATTGTTTTTTTTTTCTGTTTTCAGTTTTGTTATTGTTTTTGGTGTTTTGCATAAGTTAATGAGCTTAAGCCTAAATCAAAAGGCTTGTAAACTCATTATATCCTCCCTGATTAGGGATAATGAAAGTACTTAAGTATGAGATAAGCATCTCAACTTAATTGCCATGATGATGTAGGATTAAGATCATTAACCTACTTGTGATTATTTAGATGTTTTTTGGGTTTTTGTTTAGTGTTAAATAATGAGTTTAATCTCTAATCACAGACTAGTGGGCTCATTAAACCATCCTAATAGAAGGATAATAGATGAGAACACTTAAGCTGAGGAAGATACCTCAACTTAATCCATGGTTAGGGACTAAATTCATTATATAACAAAGCCTTTATTAAGTGGATTTTAATTAGGGGATGAGATTAAGAAATGAGTTTTATGGTTTGTAAGACAACTTGAGGGGGACTTGTCCATTAAACACTAGGGTTAGTCCTTCTTAACCATAAAGGAAGAATTAGAACCCTAATGTAAGGCCCAAGTTACAAGATGAAGTCTTATTGATTATGAAGATGATTTGATTAAGAGATTTAAACAAATTAAAGGTTTAACACTTAGGATTAAAGTTATACACTCCATCCTAATAGAAGGATACATGCATAACCCTAATTCCAAAGTCCTAAAACTTTAAGAGTTTAGTCTCTGATTATGAAGATGAGAAGAGAGACTCAAGGAGACTCAAAGGTAAAATCTAAGGGGGGACTAATCACAACCCTAATTATTATCATGCTTGGATGTTCCTATGGTTTGTAAGGCTTGAGAAAGATCTTCAAGGAAGCCACCAATGGAAGAAGCAGATGAAAGGGGGATGAAGCAGAAGAATAAGTTACTTACTTCATTGAAGAAGATAATTAACTTAAAGAAAGAAAGTGAGAGAGATGGAACACAAGTGAACAAGTTCACTTAAAAGACAAAAAAAAAAACGCAAATGAAAGAGAAAAAGAGAAGTGAGAAGTGAAGGCAAATCCACTTCTCAAAGTAACTTACCACCTGAAAAATGTTAGCATGAATGCATAAAGTACAAAGCATAAAGAAATGAAATGAAATGAGATGATATGAGATGAAATGACCAAAGTCAGAAGTGTTTATGCAATGTTAATGTCATGTGAGATGATACAAAAGCATACAAAATGCATATGTATGATCATACAAAGATGAGATGCAAGTGGAAGCATGCTTTGAAGTTTGAAAACACATGAAAGTTAATGAAATGAAATGAATGCTAAACATGGAAAATGAATGCTAAATGATGCAAAATGATGTATGCAGAATGATATGCAAAGGGTTTGTGATCAAGTGCTGGATCTGTTTATCTGCCTTGGTTAAAGTTCATGTATGTTCAAAGGTCCGGATGGAGGCTCAGAAATCTAGTAACCAGGTGGGGGACTCAAATAAAGAGTCACAAGTCCAGGGTAATCACAAGAATTGTCCAAAGTGATGCATTCTTAAAACAAAACTAGTAACAGGGTATGATGTGGCCAAGGGTTCCTGCAAACCTGCAAACATCCCAACCCCCTCACATGTTCTGTTATCTGCCTTGATAGGGTCCATGTGTATTCATAAGTCCGGATGAAGGCTTAGAAAACCAGTAACCAGATGGGGGACTCAAATAAAGAGTCACAAATCCAGGGATTCATAAGAACAGTCCAAAAAATGATACAGCCTTAAAACAACATTAGTAACAATGGTATGATGAGGCCAAGGGTTCCTGCAAACCTGTAAACATCCCAACCCCCTCACATGTATTGTTCTAGAACAAGGATCCTCAGACATGGATCAGTTATGAGAAGTGTAAACACTTCTAACCCAGAGGTACAGTGTTTACAATAACCATAAAGGATCCTCCTCTTATTCACCTCAGATGCTGAAGGTCATAAAAGGTCATCCAGACTTAGCAGGCTTCCCAGATAGCCCTAGTACTACAGGAAATTCGTAGCACAGAGTTCTCAAGAAGAAACCCATGTCTGAATCGTGTTTCATATTCCCACACCAGACCGAAATGGAATGGGAAAGAATATGAAGCCACTCTATCCTATGTGTCACTCAGGTCCCTGGTATGGAACCTTAATCACTCAAAATCCCTCCCACCAAAGGAAACAACAGATCCAGCACAGATGATGATAACAATCTGAGATTCATAAAACTGTAAATGAAAGCAATAAATAAAGTTGTACATAAAGCAATAAATAAAGCAATAAACCACAAACACAAGTAGCACATAACACCCCTGTAAACACAAGTCAAACAAGCGCTAGGAGAAACCCACAAAAAGAACCAGAAGCCCTGGCTGCAAGATACTTCCCCAGCAGAGTCGCCAAGCTGTCGCTCCCGAAGATTTGCATCCCGGTACAAGCCTGAACGGTCGGCGAAATGAGAGAATGAAGGTGAAGATGAATAGAGTCGCCACCTAGGCATTTTTATCCCGAAGGAAAGGTAATGCTGCATAAACCTAGAAATAATGGATAAGACGGTTGCGAACCATAGAAACTGAGAAAGGGGGTTGGTTATAACCTGGGAAGGTACTAGCACCCAGATTGTCCGTCGTACTCGATGGGATCCACGCTTAAAAGATTGTGTTTAAAGGGGGTAAGTGTATGTGCTGTATGTGTGCCAAAAGCTGGAAGGGAGATATACAAGTGTCAGTGCAAAAGGGTGAATGCTCAGGAACTGAGGCTTAGAAGAGAATGCTGAAAGAGGGGGAGGATACAGAGACTTTTGTTCGATAACTGTTAAGTTATGCCTATGTATCCTCGCGTGCAATGAGGAAGTCAGAACACCGTAGTTCGACTCAAAGAGACTGAAAGATAAATTGACTGTGAACTTCTTGCTTGCCTATGCTCAAGTGTATGACTCGTCTGGCTCGAGTGCTAACTGTCTTGCATTAGATGGAAGAAGCAAGTTCTCGTTTGTGAATGAGAGTGATGAGAAAAGAATCTCGAAGGAGACGATTATTGTTTGTTTTTTTTGTTTTCAGTTTTGTTATTGTTTTTGGTGTTTTGCATAAAGTTAATGAGCTTAAGCCTAAATCAAAAGGCTTGTAAACTCATTATATCCTCCATGATTAGGGATAATGAGAGTACTTAAGTATGAGATAAGCATCTCAACTTAATTGCCATGATGATGTAGGATTAAGATCATTAACCTACTTGTGATTATTTAGATGTTTTTTGGGTTTTTGTTTAGTGTTAAGTAATGAGTTTAATCTCTAATCACAGACTAGTGGGCTCATTACACCATCCTAATAGAAGGATAATAGATGAGAACACTTAAGTTGAGGAAGATACCTCAACTTAATCCATGGTTAGGGACTAAATTCATTATATAACAAAGCCTTTATTAAGTGGATTTTAATTAGGGGATGAGATTAAGAAATGAGTTTTATTGTTTGTAAGACAACTTGAGGGGGACTTGTCCATTAAACACTAGGGTTAGTCCTTCTTAACCATAAAGGAAGAATTAGAACCCTAATGTAAGGCCCAAGTTACAAGATGAAGTCTTAGTGATTATTAAGATGATTTGATTAAGAGATTTAAACAAATTAAAGGTTTAACACTTAGGATTAAAGTTATACACTCCATCCTAATAGAAGGATACAGGCATAACCCTAATTCCAAAGTCCTAAAACTTTAAGAGTTTAGTCTCTGATTATGAAGATGAGAAGAGAGACTCAAGGAGACTCAAAGGTAAAATCTAAGGGGGGAATAATCACAACCCTAATTATTATCATGCTTGGATGTTCCTATGGTTTCTAAGGCTTGAGAAAGATCTTCAAGGAAGCCACCAATGGAAGAAGCAGATGAAAGGGGGATGAAGCAGAAGAATAAGTTACTTACTTCATTGAAGAAGATAAGTAACTTAAAGAAAGAAAGTGAGAGAGATGGAACACAAGTGAACAGGTTCACTTAAAAGACAACAAAAAAACGCAAATGAAAGAGAAAAATAGAAGTGAGAAGTGAAGGCAAATCCACTTCTCAAAGTAACTTACCACCTGAAAAATGTTAGCATGAATGCATAAAGTACAAAGCATAAAGAAATGAAATGAAATGAGATGATATGAGATGAAATGACCAAAGTCAGAAGTTTTTATGTAATGTTAATGTCATGTGAGATGATACAAAAGCATACAAAATGCATATGTATGATCATACAAAGATGAGATGCAAGTGGAAGCATGCTTTGAAGTTTGAAAACACATGAAAGTTAATGAAATGAAATGAATGCTAAACATGGAAAATGAATGAAGAAATGATCAAGCATGGTTCTAACATGTCCTAAGATGCCTAAGATGACTTATGAATGCAAGAAATGTCATGGCAAGTTCATGTAAGGATGCATATGCAAGATGAATGCAAGTGAACATGAAAAATTAGGGTTATATGGAAGTATGAGATGCTAATGAACAAAATAGAAGCATATGACATGATAAAAAAATTGAAATCAAACTCAAACAAACCCTAATCCCATATTAGGTCACACCCCGGAGGAGAAAGTCAGAAGCCTAACCAATCAAAAGTTATGATTTTCCTAAGTTTTCTAGGGTTTTTGGGTGGTTTAAAGGGAAAAATGCAAATAAAATTGGAAATTCAAGATAAATTCAAGAGGAAAATGTCCTATAAGCTACATCCAATATGCAAAACAATGCAAAAAGAATCATCTTCAAACTCTTTTTGGTTAGGCAGAAATGATTTTTTAAAGTTATGGTTCAAAAAATGAAATTTAATGACCCTTAATTCAAAGAAAATTCACAAACTATGATCAAACCTAAAAATAAATTTGTGTGAAGATTTTGAAAATGTTTCTAAATGCATTGGGGTGATTCATGATTTTTTTTGGGAGTTTTAGAAACCTAAATGTATTTTTAATTAATTAAAAGACTTTAATTAATTAAAAATAACATTTAAATATTTTAAAAATACTTTTTTAATGCAAAAAATAAAAATAAAAATGTTTTCAGGTTAAGAAAATTATTTGAAACAAAAATGCAAAGTTTCATATTTTTGTGATGAGTTTTGATATTTTAAAATAAATATGCAAAAGAAATAGAATAAAATGAATAAAATGCAAAGTCAATTGATCCGAGGGCCAGGATTTAAACTGTGGAAGACTGCGCGCGCGATCCTAAGGTTCAGATTGAAACTGGATAATTAATCTTAATTAATTTAATTAATTTGATTAGGGTTTAAGTGAACGCATCCTGGCCATCCAAACACGCGGTAAACATGATCTAAAGGTCAGAATTCAAACTAACTTAATTAACCTTAAAATTAAACCTAATCACTCTCAGGTGACCGCAGGAAGCTCCGATCATCTTCTCTGATCACCCTTTCACTCTATCTCTCTCTCAAAACGCCATGAAAACACCTCAAACTCTCAAGAATTAAACATTAAGCATCATAGAACAAGAATCCAGCAACAAATTTCATTTATTTTGCTTCAACAACAAGAATCGAAGCAAAATGGAAAACTGAAAATTTTTTCAGAAGTTAAATACACACTTAATTCTCAATCATTTACCATCATTCAAAGTTCATTGTGATCAGGAGAGCAAACTCTATCATTTTGTAACAAAAGAAATGAGTTCTAATAAAATGTTTCAAGAAGGTACCTGAGTTGGAGCTTTGTCAATGTAGCTGTTTGGACCTTCTTCTTGATGCACACACCCTCCTCTGATCACCCTTGAGCTTTTTTGAGGCTTTTCTAGAGTTTATGTGGCTTCTTTTTGAAGTTCAGTTTTTAGAGGTGAAAAATCGTGTTTTTTGTTTTGTGAGGTTTCAGGCCATTCTAATGGTTGGGATTTGTTCCTTAGGTGATATATAGTTAAATGGTGAAGAAAGTTTGGAGTTTGAGCGGCAGTGTGATTAAATTCAAAGAGATGAAGTGTTATGGAGGATTTTGTGATTCTGAGTGTATGAGTGCTTGCAGGCTTGTGTGATGTATGAAATGAGTTCCTTAGGGTTTACATAAGAGGTCTTGATTGGTCAGAAATTTGGTGGTGGCATAGTGTGATTGGTATGGTTGTTTTTGCAAAAAGTCAACATTTGTTGTACTATGAGCATGTGTCATGGCAGGAGTGGTTCTATGGCATGTCTTGCTTCAGCATGGCTCATGGTGAGCCCTTGGATTGAAACATGTGAGTTGTAACAAGTGGATGAAGAGTTTCATACCATTTTGCAATTCTTGAAAGTTTTGGCCTTTCTTGAATTCTTGAAGCTCAAGTTATGAAAATGCATGGTTCAAAGCACAATTCTGACTTTTAGAGGCCCCATTGACATATTGTGAAGTGTTTGTGCATATTTGAAGTCATTAGAATGCTTGAATATGCCAATTTGCAAAATCCCTCTTTGACATGAAACTTGAAATTTTAGGATTTTTGCCAACTTTGAAAGGCCTTATCTTGAGTTCTAGGATGAATCAAGACATGTTCTTGTACTTTTTGAAAAGGGAAAGACCTAATCTACAACTTTCATGACCAATAATTTTTCATTTGAAGCATTTTTGGTTGAGAAAGAGGAGGTTGAAAAACTTTCATAAAATGGAAAGTTTCCATTACAATTCATTTCCATTTTTGGCAAGTTTGCAAATGGCTCAAAATTATTCAATCTTGTGAACTTCCAACCTCCTATAAGATCAAATAAAGATCATATAACTTCAATTTGATGAAAATACCCCTTTGGTTCCATTTTTGGGGGCCTTAGATGCCCTGATTTTGACTTAACTTGCTCAAGAAGTTACCTAGTGAACATATGACTTCCACAATGAATTTCTTCATCAAACTTGGTACACATGATCCTTATAACATCTTAAGAACATTAGAAACAAGAATGGACCAAAAATTTGGTGTTAAGGCCTCTGAAACCAAAACCCTAATTTGGTCCTCTGTGCAGTGAAAACCCTAACTCTGCTTCCATGCCTTTGCCAGTTCTTGTGATTTCTTGACTTCCATGAACTTTGAGGGATATAATATGATGATAGAACACTCATGGACACTCTTGGAAAGCTTTGAGGCCTTTGGGATGGCTCAGATGGACTTCTTGGATTGCTTAAATCACAAACCCTAAATGCATATGAACTTGAACTATGCAGATGAAACAAATAGTATGCTTATGCTTATGAAAAAATGATAGATCACAAGCCATGGTGTGATATGAGTGAGGGAAAATTTGGGGTGTTTACAGCTGCCCCTATTCAAACATGAGTTAGCTGTGCAGGATGTAAGCGCCTGGCTTATCAGACAAACAAGATAACTTGTGGTTTAATATCAAAGACAGTCCAAAATTTGCACTCGCTGGATAGAAGAAGAAAAGGGATATAAATTGTAAAAAGGTAGTATAGCATGATTATCAAATTAAGGCGATGGAGGATGACCATCGAGCAGAGGACGACTGCTGGGGATAAATTGGTGAGTAAAGCAATGACGGGGACGACCGACAAGCTGGGGAAATAAAGAGATCATGATGTTGACGGCCATCAGGTAAAGGAATAAGATTATCTAGGGGTCAAAGTAAAGGCAATGCGGGGACGACCATCAAGTTTGCAAAGTAAAGTAAACAACGATGGGGACGACCATCGGTCTAAAGAATAAATGAAATAATGATGAGGGACGGTTATCAGAGGTGAAGGACGATCACCTAGCAGGGGACAACTGCTCTTTACCACGACATAAGATGAATGTCGGATATAAAAGGTTGGCGATGGGGACAACCATCGGATAAGCATGATGAAGGAAGATCATCAAGAGGTGAAGGACGATCACCTAGCAGGGTACGGCTGCTCTCGGGGTTTATCACGACATAAGACGAATGTCGGATAACAAGATCAACGATGGGGACGACCATCGGATAAACTGATGAGGGAAGGTCATCAAAAGGTGAAGGACGATCACCTAGCAGGGTACGGATGCTCTTTATCACGACATAGGATGAATGTCGGATAAAAAAGGGTTCCATTAATGGGGGCTCCACTGGGGAAAGGGATGAGGGGAGGTCATCCAAAGGTGAAGGACGATCACCTGGCAGGGGACGACTTCCGAAAGTATCACGACATAGGACGAATGTCGGATAGAAGAAAATTGCTTTGTTGGTGACTTACTGGGGAATGGTAAACACGGACGAGTGCTTACGCTTAAGAATAAAAAGGTATAAGTGTTTGACGATGTGTATAGATTAAAGATGCAGACGAGCATATTTAAGACCATGATACAGATGAGTATCAGTAGAAACAAACGCTGACGCGTGTTCAGAGATGATGATACGGACGAGTACCAACTAGTGAACAAAGAACACGGACGAGTGTCAGATCTGTTTGAGGAGTGATATATATACAAGATACGGACGAGTATCAAAGACTTCTTTATAAGTGAGTACAGATTTGTTTGTGAAGTATGAGCAAGACACAGACGGGTGTTTGACCTGCTGGGGAATGTATGACACGGACGTGTGTCAAATTTTGTACTATATATAAACAAGCATTTTCTTTAAGGATGCAAAGAGAGATACTTTGGCTTTCTGTGGGGATAGGATGACACAGACGGGTGTCGAAAAGAGTGTGTTATAAACAAGTATTTGTTTGCAGAAGGTATTCTGGCAAACTTGCTGGGGAAGGATGACACGGACGAGTGTCAAAAGAGTATCTATAGGTATCAGTATTTGAGAGTGCAAAAGGTATTCTGGTGACCTGCGGGGGATAAGATGACACATACGAGTGTCGAAAAGATTATATAAGAATATGAACAGGAATTTGTGTTTGAGAGTGCAATGGGGACACTTTGGCTTTTATTTGCAGGGGATGTGAGTTTTTATATACATTGCTGATGAAATACGAATGGTAATTGCAGATGACTGGCTCAAATCTGGCTTGTGATCATGCAAATGTTTGATTTTTGCCATAATGCTCCGTATTAGACGGAATGCTACGCTTATTTGGTGAATATGATGCAAATGCTATAATTATGCAAAAAAAAACCGATCCGGGATTCGGATCCCGCTGAGGATCTCTGGCTGATCTGCTTGGAAGGATAACCCGGTTGGGGAAAGAGATTATTGGTAGATCTACCAGGAGGGAGAACTCGGCTAGGGAGAGGGACACTTTTATCACTTTGTTGTGTAATAGTTTCAGGCACTGCTCTTCTGGGGAGAGGACGAAAACTCTGTGGGGAGATAGTTCTTTCCACCTGCTGAGGAATCTGGCACTTTGGTGGGGATCTCGGCTGGGGAAGCTCCTGATGTGTAGCTCATGATAAAAATTTGAAAATAAACTCAAACAAACTCTAAACATACACAAGATCACTCCCCAAAGGTGGAGGTCAGAGGCTAAACCTAAAGGAAGTTATGAATTTTCTAAGTTAACTAGGGTTTTTGGGTGATTCTAAAAGGAAAAATGCCAAACAATTTAATAATGCAATGCAAAATTATGAGTTAAATAACCTAGATACTAGATGCAATGTGTGAAAGAATGCAAAAGGAACCAATTTCAAACTCATCATGGTTGATCAGAAATGATTTTTCAAGTTAGGGTTAGGAAAATTTGAATTTTATGAACCCTAATTCAAAGAAAATTGTGAAAACTTGATCAAACCTAAAAAGAAATTTGTATGGTGAGTTTGTAAATTGTTCTAAATGCCTAAGAATGCTTCATGATTTTTTTTGTGAATTTTAGATACCTAAATGTAGTTTTAATTAATTAAAATCAATTAATTAATTAAATAAAACATTTAAATGATTTAAAAAAACTTTTTTAATGCAAGAATAAAAAATAAAAATATTTTTGAGTTTAGAAAAATATTTAAAGTGAAAATGCAGAACATGAGATTTTTAAACATATTTTTGCTATTTTTAAATAATTATGAAAAGAAATATGAAAAATAAAAAGGAAAATGAAAAGCATGCAAGATCAAAGGCCCAGATTTGAACTTGGGGTGACTGCGCGCGTGTTTCAAAGGCTAGGATTGAATCTGACTAATTAATCCTAATTAAATTAATTAAATTTAATTAGGGTTAAGTGAAATGATCTGGTTCAATCAAACGCGCGCTAACCCTAAGATCCAATGGCTAAGATTTAAACTGGAAAATTAATTAGGTTTAGCCCTAATGACTCTCAGGCGACCGAAACAGTGTTCCGGTCGTCTTCTCCGGCCACTCTTCTTCCCTATCTCTCTCTATAAGCTACCCCAAGCCCTCTAAAACTCCAGAATCAATCAATGGACAACCCTAAACACGAATCCAGCCCCAAAACAATTTATCATTCAAGAACAACATGAATCGAAGCAAACAATATTTAGGTCAAAAATTTTAGAAACACTATACATGCACAATCCTCAACCATTTTCAAAAATAAACATATCACAATGATCAGTGAAGCATGTAGATTGATATTGTAACTTAAAAAACAAGTTCTAGAAAATTTGTTCTTGGATGATACCTGAGATGAAACTTTCCAAGTTTGTGCTTTCTGGCCTTCTCCTTGATGCTAATCCACTCCAATGTTCACCCTGGTGCTTCTGAAAGGCTTGAATGGAGTTTAAATGAGATGGTTTGTTTGTTTCAGTTCTGCTAAGGCAGAAATCTTGTTTGAGTTATGGAGTGTTTCAGGCCATTGTAATGGGTGCTTTGTGTTCCTTGGGTGTTTTTGAGATGAGTGGTGAAGGAAGTCTTGAGTTTTTTTGGCTGTGCAAAGAGAATTGAAGACTTGAAGGTTTTTGGAATTTTTGGGCTTCTGAATGTGTGAGAGCTTGCAGGCTTGTGTGTTGTGTGAAATGAGGTCCATGATGTTAGTATAGAGCATTGTGATTGGTAAGAACATTGGTGGTGGGTCAGGCTGATTGGTATGGCTTCATTTGCAAAAAAAGTCAATGAAAGTGTACCACAAGTATAGGCTAGGACAGAAGAGATCCAAAGGGTGTATTTTCCTCAATTGAGTTCATGGAGAACCCTTGGATTGATTGTGATGATCTGTGCCACTTGTTTCATGAGATAGCAAGACTTTTGCAATTTTCCCTCTTTGGATTTTCTTGAAGTGCAAGGCATGAAAACTTGTGATTCTTGGCACAATTCAGATCAAGGCAAGTTATGTGATGTTGTTATGATGCTTAGAGGTCAATTATAGGTCACAATAGTGCTTAAAACTTGGTTTTGCAAAAATCCCTCTTTGGCACATACTTGAAAATTACAAGATTTTTCCCAACTTTGAAACATCATATCTTGAGTTCTAGGATGAATCAAGAGGAGTTATTATACTTTTTGAAAATGGGAAGATCAAATCTACAACTTTCATGTTTGAAGATTTTTCATTTGAAGCCTTTTTGAACAAGAAAGAGGAGGTTGAAAATCTTTCCCAAAATGGAAAGTTTTCATTACAAGTCATGTCCAAAAATGGAAAGTTTGCAAATGGCTTGAAATTCTTCAATCTTGGGAACTTCTAACCACTTCCAAGATCAAATAAACATCATAGAACCTCAAAATGATGAAAATGACCCTTTGGTACCATTGGTGGTGGCCTCAAATGCCCTGATTCTGACTTTTCTTGCACAATAAGTTACCAGTTTATCAGATGACTTCCACAATGAATTTCTTCATAAAATTTGGTATACATTCTCCTTATAACATATTAAGACAAATGGAATCAAGAATGACCAAAAAATTTGAGATAAAGGGCCTCAAACCCAAAACCCTAATTTTAGGTCATCTGTGCAGGAAATCTTCAGTCTGCCTATATGCCTTTGCAATGCTTTGTGATGTTTTGACATTAATGAACTTTGGGGAGCATATTATGATCATGGAACACACATGGACCCTCTTGACAAGCTTCAAGGACTTTGAGATAACTCAGATCACTTCTTGGATTCATCTGATCACAAACCCTAGCTATGCAACTTATGCAGTGAAATAAATTATGCAATGTGAGAGATGATATGCTTATGAAAATGAAATATGAAAGATAACAAGCCATGGTGTGAGAAAAAAGTGAGGGAAAATTTGGGGTGTTTACAACATCCATCAGCAGATTCTTCTTATTCTGAACAAACTTCCCAACAACCTGGAAAGAGACCTTTCTTTGCTAAACAACCATTTACTGATAGTAATGAAGTCTAAAAATAATTAACATCATGGATCAAATTCAATATTTTACCATCATCTACGGCTCCCACAGTTCTTCCATGTGGAGGCATGGGATTTTACAGGACATTTGGGGTAGGAGAAAAGTTGATCACCTTGGAATCTAACATATCATGAATAACATGCTTAAGGGCCTAGCAATTTTCTGTAGTATGACCCGGAGTGTAATACCCCAAAGTCGATTTTAAATTAATTGATGTGTTTTCTTGTTAATTTTGATGTTTATGATGTTATTTGATGTTTTGTGGAGTCTTGGGGATGGCTTAATATATTATTAATATTAGAAATATTAAGTTTAGTGGATTTAATTTACTATTTGAGATTAAATTAAATAGTATAAGAGGAATTGGAGGATAAGAGTATTGTTGTCTTTTGGTTGACGATAAGTGAGGGTGTTATGGTGAAAGACTATAAAGGTCCTAGGGGAAAGGGTGACAAAAGAAGGAAAGTTGGAGAGTACGATCATTTTAGAACGATCGCACTTTTGGGAGAAGAGCTCTAAAGAAGAGGAGAAGCTAGGACTTGAAGGTTAGAAGGATTTTCGAAGAGATTATTGAAAAGCTAACAGAATTGTGGAATTTTCCTTTCAGTATTATAATGTGGGAATGGAATTGGGTTTTTTGGAGGTGTAGGTTAGGGTATAGGGTTTGATTGATGATTTTGGGTTTCGATCATGATTTTATGATGATTTGATGAATATAATGTTATTAGATGATATGTTTGATGTTATTGTGAGGAATGTTGATGTTGATGATGTTTCTCTGAAGTATTGCTGTCAAATTATGTGTTTTGAGGGGTTTTATCACTGAGGAAAGAATCTGGAAATCGCAGAAAATCTGTAGAATTCGTGAAGCTCGCTTAGCGAGCGCAACCCGAGATCTCGACACTTAGCAAGCAAGATGTCTCGCTTAGTGAGCCCTGGAATGTTTTGAAAAAAAAAATAATTTTGGTTGTTTCGAAAATAGTTTTCTTGAGGTGGTTTAGGTCTTAGACTACTATGATGTTCTAGAGTTGACGTATAATGTATTTTAGAGGCTGTATGAGTAGAATTAGAAATTATATGGTGTATGTTGAGTACTTGATTTTCCTTATTTTATGAAGTATGAGTATATGATGTAGAGGTATGATGTTAGATGAGTATGTAGTAGGATGTTCTATGAGTATGTAATATGATGGCATGAATGCGTACGAGGAATGATGATTAAATGAGGAATGCATATGCAATCTTTATGATGTTTTAAGGATGATGTGTGTATATTGCATCTTGCATTCATAACATTAAATTATGAGGGGACTTTGGTCCATTGGTAGATTCAATACCAATGTGCAGATTAGAGTGATATGATGTTATGATGTGCTCCCTTAGTGGAGGGTTGATGGCCCAGTGTCCATCCATGAGGATGTTTCGATACCACATGCATATTAAGAGATTGCATATCATTCTAAATGACATATCATGAATTGCATTGAATTTTGTGTGATGATGAGATTTACTTGATTTTGTGTATAAATAAGTCATGATTAAATTGTTGATGTTGTTGATGTTTTTAAATTCTCATTTCTATATTATTTTATTGAATGTGAATTTACTCACCCCACCTTCCTTCTGGTGATGGTCTATTATACCATCCTGCAGATACTCAAGGTTAGCTCGATGCGTGCTTAACTCAGACATAGTGAGTTGTCGAGTCAATTATAAGTGGGGTCCTGCTCTGTGTCTAGTAACATCGGGATGGGTTTCGCTTGAGTTGTTTTGTTTTATTCGAATTAAGATGTTATCTCTGTTGAGTACTTATGTTTAAATGATACTTGGGATAATTTTTTAGGTTTATTTTATTAAAGATGAATTATGACGTGTTGTTTTCCGCTGCGTATTGTTGAAAAGAGATTTAATTTTTTTTCATGATTTTATTAACCCGTGTTACGGAACAGGACTCAATGTGATGTTTTATGAGGCGTGAGTTATTTGATGTATGCGACATCTTTTCTTGAGTTTTACTCTGATAAATGATTAAAATGTACAATATTTGTGATGGGGTAGAAAGGGTGTTACATTAGTGGTATCAGAGCAGGTCGATCTATCGGTCATACTGTGTCGTTGAGAGTCATGTCGGTTTTGTGTTTGAGTGTTTTGAGGATTGAGTTATTTTCTGATATTGTTGTTGATTTGTATAATGGCTTCGAATCATGCTCTTGCGGATGCGATAGCTGCACTTGCTCATGCTACGGTGCAGAACAATGTTCGTGATGAGTTTCATTCCTTGGGGTTTTCCAGAGGAATAATCCGCCTATGTTTGAGGGTTCCCATGAACCGGAGAATGCACATAAGTGGCTGAAGGAAATTGAGAAGATTTTCAGGACCATGGCATGCTCCGATGCTCAGAAGGTACAACTTGGCACCCATATACTGGATGAAGAGGCTAAGGATTGGTGGGATAATACTCGTCAGAGATTAGAGGGAGATGGGGCTGCGATAACTTGGAATGTGTTCAGGAGGGAATTTTTGAGTAAGTACTTTCCTAAAGACGCTCATGGCAAGAAAGAGGTCGAGTTCTTAGAGCTGAAGCAGGGGAACATGATGGTGGTAGAGTATGCTACCAAGTTTGAAAGGTTGGTGAAGTTCTGTCCTCACTACAACCATGATGATACTGAGTTGTCCAAGTGTTTAAATTTCGAGAATGGGTTGAGACCAGAAATCAAGAAAGCGATTAGGTGTTAGCAGATCCGCAAGTATGCTGAGCTTGTGGATAAGAGTATGATATATAATGAGGATAGTCGAGCTCGATCTTCTCACTATAAATAGGTGAATGAGAAGAAGGACAAGTGTCAGTTTTGAGGAAAACCTTATGCAACTCCAACAAACAAGGGGAAGCCGAAAAGTAATGATGGGAAGAAGCCCAGTGGGGGAGCGGGTTCCACTCCTCTCAAGTGCTATAAGTGTGGCGAAGCAGGTCACAAACCTGATGTGTGCACTGCTACTGTGATAAGATGCTATAAATATGGTAAGAGTGATCACATGAAGGACGAGTGTATGAATGTTGGACCGACTTGTTTTAATTGCGGAGAAGAGGGACATATCAGTACTCACTATCAGAAACCAAAGAAGGATGCTACTACGGCTCAAACTACTGGTAGAGTGTTCGCTTTGAGTGGCTCAGATGCTCAGAAGATGGATAACTTGATTCGAGGTACTTGTTTTATTAATGATGTTGAATTGGTTTCTGTAATTGATACTGGTGCTACTAATTCATTTATTTCGATTGAGTGCGCGACCAGGTTGAATTTATCTTTGACTATTATGAATGGAAATATGTTGATTGAGATGCCTGCTGACGGTTCAGTTACGACTAACCGTGTGTGTTTGATGTGTCCTTTGACCATTTATGGTAAGTATTTCTTGATGGATTTGGTGTGTTTACCATTATGCCATATGGATGTTGTGCTCGGAATGAACTGGCTGGAATTTAACTTTGTGTATATCAATTGTTATGCAAAGACGGTAGAGTTTCCAGAGTTTGGTGATTGTGGGAAGATGATGTTTCTATCCGCGAAGCAAGTCGATGAACTTCTAGCGAATGAAGCCTAGATATTTATTTTGTTTGCAAAATTACAAGTGAACCATGAACAAGTGAGTGTTGAGTTACCTGTTGTCTGAGAATTTCTTAATGTGTTTTTGGATGACATTAGTGATTTACCTCCGAAACGTGAAGTAGAGTTTGTTGTGGATTTGGTACCAGGTACCAGTCCAGTGTCGATGGCTCCTTATCGGATGTCAACTTCAGAGTTGAGTGAGATGAAGAAACAACTTGAATAACTTCTTGAAAAGAAATTTGTTCATCCAAGTGTTTTTCCGTGGGGTGCTCCTATGTTGTTGGTTAAGAAAAAGGATGGTAGCATGAGGTTGTGCGACGATTATCAAAAATTGAATAAGGTAACTATCAAGAATAAATACCCACTTCCAAGGATCGATGACTTGATGGATCAGTTGGTGGGAGCGTGCGTTTTTAGTAAGATGATTTGAGGTCGGGTTATCATCAGATTCAAGTTAAAGCAGATGATATTCCGAAGACGGCTTTCTGGACGAGGTATGGTCACTATGAATATATTGTGATGCCTTTTGGTGTATCCAATGCACCTGGTGTATTCATGGAGTATATGAATCAAACTTTTCATGAGTATTTGGATAAGTTGGCATTGCCTATGACTCAGTTTACTCGAAAGGGTCAGGCGTATGTGTGGGATGTGGCGTGTGAAAAGAGTTTTGTTGAATTAAAGAAGAGGTTAACAACTGCTCCAGTTTTAATTTTTCCAAATTCGAATGAATCTTTTGTGGTGTACTGTGATGCTTCGAAGATGGGTTTTTGTGGTGTTTTGATGCAGAATGGACAAGTAGTTGCATATGCTTCTAGACTGATACGTGTTCATGAGTGGAACTATCCTACCCATGACTTAGAATTAACGATCGTAGTTTTTGTGCTAAAGATTTGGAGACACTATTTGTTTGGATCGAGATTTGAGATGTTCAGCGATCATAAGAGTTTGATATACTTGTTTGATCAGAAGGAACTAAATATGAGACATAGAAGGTGGTTAGAGATGTTGAAAGACTTCGATTTTGATTTGAGTTACCACCTTGATGAGGCTAATGTGGTTGTAGAAGATTTGTGTAGAAAGACTTTGCACATGTCAATGATGATGGTGAAAGAACTTGAGTTGATCGAGTAATTCAGAGACATGAGTTTGTTGTGTGAAACTACATCTAAGAGTGTGAAGTTGGGTATGCTGAAATTGACGAATAATATTGTGGAAGAGATTTTTTTAGGACAACAATTAGATTTGAAGTTGGTTGACCAAATGACTTTAATTAACCAAGGTAACAGAGGAGAGTTCAGAATTGATGAAAATGGTATGATGAGGTTCAAGGATCATGTGTGTGTTCCTGATATTCCAGAGTTGAAGAAGAGTATTCTTGAAGAAGGACACCAAAGTAGATTGAGTACATGCTAGTTCAACTAATATGTATCATGATTTTCAGAAGTTGTTTTGGTGTCCGGGTATGAAAAGAGATGTTGCAGAGTTTGTGTATGCGTGTTTGGTTTGTCAGAAATCAAAGGTTTAACATCAAAAGCCTTTAGGTATGATGCAACTGTTGAGTATTCGAGAATGGAAATGGGACAACATTTCTATGGATTTTGTGTCAGGTTTGCCGAAGATGGTGAATGGGAATGATTCCATCTGGGTGATTGGTGACCGATTAACTAAGTCGGCGCATTTCTTGTCGATGAAGATTAATCATTCCATTTTGAAGTTAGCGGAGATGTATATTGAATAACTTGTGAAGTTGCATAGGATACTGTCGAGTATCGTGTCAGATAGAGATCTGTGGTTTACATCGAGATTTTGGAAGTGTTTACAAGATGCTTTGGGAACCAAGTTGAGGAAGAGTTGTGCTTATCATCCATAAACGGACGGTTAGACAAAACAAACTATCCAATCTTTAGAATATTTACTGAGGGCTTGTGTGTTGGATCATGGGGGTGTATGTGATAGTCATTTTCCATTGATTGAGTTTACTTATAACAATAGTTTTCATGCGATATTTGTATGGCTCCGTATGAAGCATTGTATGGGAGGCGGTGTAGGACTTAATTGTGTTGGAATGAGTCAGGAGAGAGTGTTGTACTCGGACCTGAGATTATGCAAGAGACAACTGAAAAGGTTAAGATGATTCAAGAGAGAATGGGGACTTCACAGAGTCTTCAAAAGAGTTATCATGATAAGAGGAGGAAATCACTTGAATTTCAAGAGAGAGATCATATGTTCTTGAGGGTTACTCCAGTGACTGGTGTCGGGCGAGCTCTGAAGTCTAGAAAGCTCACTCCGTGTTTCATTGGACCGTATCAGATTTCGCAAAGGGTCGGAGAGGTGGCATATCGAATTGCATTACAATCGTCACTTACAAATTTGCATGATGTGTTTCATGTGTTACACCTGAGGAAGTACGTTGCATATCCGTCACATGTGATTCAGATGGATGATGTTCAAGTAAGAGATAATTTGACTATGGAGGTTTCACCAGTACGAATAGATGGCTGAGAAATGAAGCGATTAAGGGGTAAAGAGATCACCTTAGTGAAGGTATTGTAGGGTGGACCAGCTGGTGATAGTTGGACTTGGGAGCGAGAGGATCAGATGAAAGAGTTGTATCGATGTTGTTTGCTTCATGTACATTTTCGAGGACGAAATTTCTTAAGTGGGGGAGAGTTGTAACACCCCAAAGTCGATTTTAAATTAATTGATGTGTTTTCTTGTGAATTTTGATGTTTATGATGTTATTTGATGTTTTGTGGAGTTTTGGGGATGACTTAATATATTATTAATATTAGAAATATTAAGTTTAGTGGGTTTAGTTTACTATTTGAGATTAAATTAAATAGTATAAGAGGAATTAGAGGATAAGGGTATGGTGGTCTTTTGGTTGAGGATAAGTAAGAGTGTTATGAGGAAAGACTAAAAAGGTCATAGGGGTAAGGGTGACAAAAGAAGGAAAGTTAGAGAGTACGGTCATTTTTAGAATGATCTCACTTTTGGGAGAAGAGCTCTGAAGAAGAGGAGAATCTAGGACTTGAAGGTTGGAAGGATTTTCGAAGATATTATCGAAAAGCTTACGGAATTCGAGGTATGGGTAGTATTTTCCTTTCGGTATTATAATGTGGGAATGAAATTGGGGTTTTTGGAGGTGTAGGTTAGGGTATAGGGTTTGATTGATGATTTTGGGTTTCGATGATGATTTTATGATGATTAGTATATAATGTTATTAGATAATGTGTTTGATGTTATTGTGAGGAATGTTGATGTTGATGATGTTTCTCTGAATTATTGTTGTCAAATTCTATGTTTTTAGGGGTTTTATTGTAGAGGAAAGAATCTGGATATCACATAAAATTTGCAGAATTCGTGAAGCTCGCTGAGCGAGCACAACCCTGGAGCTTGGTGCTCAGCGAGCAAGATGTCTCGCTTAGCGAGCCCTGGAAAGTTTAAAAAATAAATTATTTTTGTTGTTTTGAAAATTGTTTTCTTGAGGTGGTTTAGGTTTTAGACTACTATGATGTTGTAGAGTTGACGTATGATGTGTTTTAGAGGCTATATGAGTAGAATTAGCAATTATATGATGTATCTTGAGTACTTGATTTTCCTTGAGTTATGAAGTATGATTATATGATGTAGAGATATGATGTTAGATGAGTATGTAATAGGATGTTCTATGAGTATGTAATATGACGGCATGCATGCATACGAGGAATGATGATTAAATGATGAATGCAGATGCAATCTTTATGATGTTTTGAGGATGATGTGTGTATATTGCGTCTTGCTTTCATGGCATTGAATTATGATGGGACTTCGGTCCATTGGTAGCTTCAATCCCATTGTGCGCATTGGAGTGATATGATGTTATAATGTGCTCCCTTAGTGGAGAGTTGATGGCCCAGTGTCCATCCATGAGGATGGTTCGGTACCACAAGCATATTAAGAGGTTGCATATCATTCTAAATTGACATAGCTTGAATTGCATTGAATTTTGCGTGATGATGAGATTTACTTGATGTTGTGTATAAACGAGTCATGATTAAATTATTGATGTTGTTGATGTTTCTTAATTCTCATTTCTATATTATTTTATTGAATGCGAATTTACTCACCCTGTCTGGCTTCTGGTGATGGTCTATTATGCCATCCTACAGATAATCAAGGTTAGCTTGATGCGTGCTTAACTCAGACATAGTGAATTGTCGAGTCAATTAAAAGTGGAGTTATGCTCTGTGTTCAGTAACATCGAGATAGGTTTCGCTTGAGTTGTTTTGTTTTATTTGAATTAAGAGGTTGTCTCTATTGAGTACTTGTGATTAAATGATACTTGGGATAATTTTTTATGTTTATTTTATTAAAGGCGAATTATGAGGTATTGTTTTTCGTTGCGTATTCTTGAAAAGAGATTTAAAGTGTTTTTTATGATTTTATTAACCCGTGTTATGGAACAGGACTCAATATGATATTTTATGAGGCGTGGGTTATTGTATGTATGTGACATCTTTTCTTGAGTTTTACTTTGATAAATAATTACAATGTACAATATTTGTGATGGGGTAGAAATGGTGTTACATGGAGCCCCGGAATGAAACTCGCAATGAGCATTGACATCATATCCATCTGGAATTTGTTCGGGCTTTGGTGGAGCCAAAGTTCGAAGCTGAATCATTTGAAGTTGTAACAAGTTCTGTAACAATTGCGAGTACGACATAGGTGGTGTCTCAAACTGTCTATCCTTTGGCATTGGTGGGTAGTACGGCCTGAGAGCTCTCTGTTGTTGATTTTTTTGCTGACGTTGTTGTGGTGGTAGCTGTTGTTGATTGGTGGTAGCAGGGATGGTGATAGATGTTGCCTGGTTGTAAGAATTATGATTTCCTCTCTTTCTCTAGGAGTATACTTCCCTAGTTTCCCCCTCCCGTCTATTTGCAAATGGCTTCTTGGTTCAGGAAGTAGAAGCTCCACTGCACTGGATCTTACCATGTTTCATCCAATTTTCAACCCTTTCACCAGTCAGTATGAAATCTGAAAAGCCATTGGACGAACACCCTTCTAGACATTCCATGAAGTACCCCGGCAGGGTATCCATTAAAAAATTTACCATTTCTCTTTCGAGCAAGGGGCTAGACTCTTGCAGCCAACTCATGCCACCTTTGTGCGTACTCTTTGAAGCTCTCAGAATTTTTCTGGAACAGGATCTGCAACTAAGTCCTGCTCTGGGCCATATCGATATTATATTGGTATTGTTTGAGGAACGCCTCTCCGAGTTCCTTCCAGTTACGCACAACAGTCATTTCTAACTTCGTATACCACTCAAGAGATCCTTCGGACAGGTTGTCATGGAAAAGTGCATCCAGAGTTTCTCATCCTTAGTGTAGGAAGCTATCTTGTGATATTAAGCCTGAAGGTGAGTCTTAGGGCATGAATTCCTGTTGTATTTATCAAAACCAGGGGACTTGAAATTATATGGGATGATCAAACCTTGCACTAATCCCATGTCAGAAACATCAATCCCCAGGGTATCTCTGCACTCAAGAGCTCTGACCTTTTCTGCTAGCATCTGAAAGTCCTGATTATTACCCCATACCGAATCCCAAGTCCTCGTTCAGCAAAGATAACTAGTCGTCCTGATTATCTTCCATATTATGAACCAGAATAGGAATACTCTCCAGGGTAGGAGGCCCATTAACTCATGTATGAATAGCAGTGTCATTAATTGGGTTGCCTTGAGCATCCAGATTAACTCCGATGATTGGAATCTTCACTTGTGGCGGATCAAGTCTTTGGACAGCAACCCTCAGCTCTTGTTTCCCCAAGGCAACCCCTTGAATCATGTTCATGAATTCATTCATGCGCCTACATAGCTCAGCCAATTCAGCTTGAACGGTGTCCATGACGTTTCTGTGATTGCGATGGGTGGCATACCGGTGAAGACGACAATTTGCAATCCTTCCTGAATAAACATATAAGTTAGGAAATCCTGACAACCTGTAAAGAAAATGCAAAGATGATATGAATGCATGCAAATGCTATGTTCTTTCACTCTCAAGGTCATTTACATCCCCGTTCTGGTAGTCAGAAATATGAGAATCCATATGACTTTTAAAACTTTGATTTTTGGGAGGAGAATATTCTCACAAAGCTCAGATGAGATAGCTATGAAAACCAGTATTTGGAACACGTGTCGATGCAAAGATAATACTCATAAATTTGAACCATATCAGATAGCATTAAATACGGTCCGAGAGTAACAACAAATTCCCCGAAGGGTGCCAATTCTTACAATAGGGAAAAAACAAACCAAAGCATAAAGGACTCCCACAACAAGCATGTGGGTAATCTGGTACAAACATAGGAAACTAGGCCCTATGAAACTTGACATCCTTTAGCCTCCAACTAAGACGTTTGACATCTTCTAATAATTGAGCAACATTTGGATGACTTGGGTCTTCAAGGAAGCGTGGAGTTCACTGATCTACTGTAGGAAGACCTCTTCATCTCCCCTGTTGGGACTTGGCTCAGAGTTGGCCTTCTTGATCTCTGCACGGATTTTTAGCTCTTCTACCTCCTTTTTTGCATCCTCAATTGCTTGTTGTCCATGTGCTACGTTCTTGATGTAGTCTCTACGCTGCTTGTGGGCTAGATGGAAATGCTCTTTCTGGTCACCCAGATGCTCTTGAAGGTCTTCAATCTTCTACTTGTATTCAGCTTCCACTTCCTTTTGATTCTTCAGGTTGGCCTCCCATTTTCTTACTAGAGATTTATTGTTTTGTTGGCTTCAATCAGAGACTTCTTGTCCTTTCGAATCTTAGTTGTTTTGCGGATCTCACCCAAACCCTTTTTCTTGAAATAAAGTTATCTTCCCTCGAAGTCTGCCTGCTGACCCTAATCATTTCCTCAGCTTTCTGAGCCTTTTCTTCCAACCTTTAACTAAGGGTCACCATCATTTGATAAGAACTATGGGCTTCCTTATTCTTTTCCCTGTGTTGTTAAACCAAAGCTTCTAGCTTTTGTTACTCTTCCAAAGGCTAAATAGCCTTAGGTTCAACTACTGAAGGGGGAGCTTGTGCATAAAAGGGTAACAGGACCACTTGGGCTTTCTCCTTTAACCATGCGTCATACTCGAGAAACATATAGTTATTGCTTTTTCCCAAACATGCTACGCCTCTTCTTCAGATAAGCTTCCAAGAGCCAACAACTTTTCTTACTAACGGTAGATTATCCTTCATTAGGAAGTAGAAAGTCTGAGCTAACTCTGACTCCTCTGGAATATCTTTAAGCGCGTACCCTAATTTACTTCTAAAGAGAATCAGGTTATAATTAATGCCCCCGATTACTCCTAGGAGTGACACATTGGGATAACTCCCACAACTGGTGATGAAGTTCCTCCCTTTCAGTCTCATGGTAAACTAGTTGATGTCTTTGGCGGATAACATGCTTAACCTCTGGGCCCAGATCAGGATAGGATCAGTGAAGGCTTCAGTGCTAGGCAAATGCCTCAATAACCACAAGTGAAACAAAGGAGGGCAGCATCGTACAAAACCTCCTCGTTTTTCTCATTCTTATAATGCACTGAATAGTAGAGGTCTCCCAACATAGTGGGAACTGGATTCTTCAGCATAAAAAGATTAGTGGAGTTCATGTCTACAAATTTGTCGATATCTGCAAACAGGATGATCCCATAGATGGAAAGGGCCAGAATAGCACAAACCGAGCTCCACTGAGCTTTAGCAGCAAGCTCTCAACCTTTTTCACCAAGAATTCCAGAGAAAAACCAGATACTCCTCCTTTGGTGGTACTTAGATTTGCAGATACCATAGACGGGCTCAAATAAATAACCTTAGCAATGTTAGTATGCATAGGTCTATCCATCTCCGAGTTGAAAGGAACCTGGTCCTGGCGAGGAACCCCTAAGATCAAAGCATATTCTTCTAGCAAAGGACCCAACTAGAAATCATGGAATGTAAAGCATCTGAGCCGAGGGTCGAAGTACTGCAACAATGTATGAATGATGCTTCTCTTAGAACTATCCAGATCTACCACCATATCCAGGTGTCATACCCCAAATTTGTCTTACCCGCGCCATTTTATTTTACTGTCTTATCAAAAAATGTGCACCATTGTATTTTCTGTCTAAAAAATATTCAAAATCCAAAAAATATGTACTACTTTATTTTTCTGTCTGATATTCGAAAAATTCAAAAAAATATGTCATTTTTCTTTTTGTGCGAAAAAATCGAGTCATATAAGTTTGTCAGTGTGTGTGTACAATGCGGTTTTTAAAAAAAAGGATCAATGTGTTGTAGGTTATTCAATCCATCTATTTTTTTTTATCCATATTCATCCCATTATCCTTTTAAAATCATTTTTCTAGACAATTCGTCATCCGAATTTGTTTTTTTTTAATCTATTATCCTTTTTTGACCTATTTACTATCACTTAAACAAAATCACAAAAAAAAAATCCTTTTACTATCTTATTATTATTTCTTATTTTTATTAAGTCCAATTTTTCTTAAACCCATTTACAATTTCCAAAATTACAAAAAAAAAAAGAGCTCATTATTCTTATTACTATCATTACTTCTATTTGTTTTTATTTATTTTATATTATTACTATTTTATTATCATTTTTTTTATTATTCTTCTTTTTGTTTCTAATTTCTTTATTATCATTAGTATTTCTATTATTACTTTTTTATTATTATTATTTCTAATTTCTTTATTATCATTATTATTAGTATTTCTATTATTACTATTATTTATTCTTCATTATCATTGTCATTTATTTATGTATTATTATTATTATTATTATTATTATTATTATTATTTCAATGGCCAATTCCATGATCTTCAATAAAACACCGCCATATCCAAGTTGATCCACCAGACTTGCCAATTGAAAATACTGCGCAGAATCGTACGAAAATCCCAAGCAATAACATATTCCGTACACATTTCACCCACTACCAACGAACTCACCCACTACGTGACTCCACTACAATCTCACTCCCACAGGGACACAATCTGCATATCACCACAACAAAAATTGACAGCCTACCTTTCTGACCTTTTCATCACAAATTCCTCTCATTTTAAATCTCAAAAAACATATCAGCCACCATACACAAAAATAGACAGAAAAATCAAACCAAAAAAACACACTTTATATTTATTTATTCATCACATTCCACAAACCCAGACACGGCCACACGAAAAAACCAGAAAAGATGAGAGAGCGGTGAAAGCAGAATCGGTTGAGAAACTCCACAAACTCAGAAATCTGAACCACACAAAACCCTTCATTCAAATCCCTTTCTCACAAACACAGCAAACCTTCCTCTTCTTCATAAATCCACCCTTCTTCATCACTCATTACCATCAACCACAAAAAACTGGTACACCAAAAAATGCAGAAACACGTTAAAACCACCTACAGCCGCCGACACCCTTTACAACCCGCAACACCACCGAAATGCCCAACCGATCCGCGATAGCGCAGCTTGTTAACGAGTGTGGCTCGCGAACAACAATCAGCCCTCCATTCACATCACAACATCAAAACTGTGAAATAAATCATGAACCTCACACAAAATCGAAACGAAAATCAAATCGAAAAAATCCAGATACCGTGAGATGAACCGAACCTCTATCAACACAAACCAAAGAACCTCGCCGTCGTGGAGAGTGTAAATCCGAACACTAACGAATCAAATGAACCGAGAAGGATGAGGTCGAAGCTTGTGGTTCTGAAATCGTTTGAGAGAGATCGACGGGAAACCATACGAACGAGAAGGAGCCGTAAGTTGTTTCTGACGGTGAATCGCTTTGAGGTTGAACCTTGTTTTTCTGTTTTCATTCTAATGTTTGTTTATGTTTTAATGAACAAATGTCTGACCCTTTTTTTTATAAATAAATCTTGTTGTAAGTCAGGCTTAAGTGTCATGAGGATATTATTACACATGTCACTAGCCCAATCAGTATACCTCTCTTTGTGTATCATTCTTTTTTAGTTAATCATTATTTTTTTATGGCCTATGATAAGAATAGATGGTTATTGACATTTGACTTTGTCAACATTGTCCAAACCAATTTGAGGCCATTTTTCTATTTCTTTATCATTTATCAATTTCTCGATTTATACTTTATTATTATGGGCCAATGACATAACAAAAGGCCTATTTTCGCCCGATTTCGTTAAATCGGTGATACTCGGTCAATATGAGGCCCTCTTTTTAGTTAGTTTTTATCTTATTATTTTATTTTGACCAATAACTTTTAATTTAATTTATTTTATTCATTATTCTCAATATTACCAATTTATTTAATAATTTGTATTTATTATTTTATTCTAATTTAATTTTTGCGATTCAATTCAATATATTTATTTATTATCGTATTCCAACATAAAATGTTTCGACTCCTCATAGAACGGTTTCTTTAAACCGGCTCTAAGGAAGTGAACGAACCAAATTTCGACGCGTCTGAAAAGGTCCAACGCCTTCGAACAGTTGCATCCGAATAAAAAGGCCGAACGCCTTCGAACAGTTCAAAAACACTGCACACACGCTTTCTCTTGGGCGAATTACAACGAGACCCCTTTATTTCTCGCAATCCCCTGTATTTATCATGTATCCCTCTCCCATTATTTTGTACGCATTTTATTTTCCGTTTTTATCGATTTAGTTTAGTTCGCAAATCCTTGGTCCAACGCCAAGCGATTTCACTCGCACACTTACACTTTATTTTCCAGTTATCGTTTCGTTTATTAGGATCTGCTTCACCTTGCGAGACGAGTGCATTGTGCCTCGCTAACAAACCACAAAATAAACCTCGATTTACATTCACCCTCAAACCTCAAAAACCAAAATGTTTCGATTAGATCCAAACCCTTGATCCAACATCAAGCGGTCGTAGGAAATAAAGTATCAATAAATATGAGAAGATTTGTACGCCACGAGCCTTAAGTGGTAGAAAGGAGGACAACGAGCTCTCGTTACTCGCTCCGATTATTTCGATGCAAGACACTCGTCTTGTTGGACGGAATAAACTATCCATAGTCTTTAGTGCATTTCAACTCCTAAACCCTTTCATCGAAGAAAGGTAATAAAATCAACAACCATCAATTGTAGTAGGCCGAACTACAAGGCTCTGACTTTCCCATTGCACGCGGGAGTACGTAGGCACAAGGATCTCAATCCTTGCCGAGCACCTAGGATCAATCTAACTTATAATCAAAACTCATTTCCCTCTAGCAAGTAATTCGTTTAAGCATAGACATCCTTTCGCGCATGATAACTTAGATGGTTCCCAGGAAATGGTTTCGTTGACCTTTGTCCTTATCTCTCTCCTCCCAGGTTGTATCTATATCTTCCCTTTCCCTCTTCGGGAATAAATAGAATTAGGTGGCGACTCTTCAGTCTGTCCAGCGCGCGGCTCCCGTCTCTTCGGATCGCGTGAGGTCGTATTTTTCGGGGTGCGACACCAGGATGCCCCCGTAACCCTTCCGGAAGTCTTCAACATGATCTGGGGTGATTAGAGACACCATTTTGTTTATCATGTCCATCTTAGTATCGAAGAATTTTTAATGGATATTCTTCTTTCTGTAATCCTCCATTTCTAAACAATAAATCCAACCAGAACTGGGAGCAGTACGTAAACCCTGAGAATGAAAAAACATAAATGATTAATGATGTGATGATGTTATGCAATGAAAGGCATGTGATCGATGACGTGTTTGTGTTGGTGTTGATCATATAACCAAGTGTCTGTGAAGAATCATAATTGTACTATTATCTCTGCAGAAATCTCAGAATTCGGAACCGAAGAGCCATATGGAACTGGATCATATCACTAAGTAACATTGATGAAGTGGGTATGTTTAAATTCAGGGTTCCTGTAAACCTATAAACAACCCTCTCATCTCATGGGTGTGCTACCTCGGGTCAACATCATGGACTCTCAAAGCCGAGCAACGATAATACATTCACCATCTTCGATAAATAGTTTATTACCATCCCAGGGAACAGTTTAGTATTATACACTACTCAGGGGGGTCTCAGCTAAGTTTAGAAAAAACAAGCATCCATCATAAGTTCCCAACTTCAAGAACTGTGATCGAGAAACAATAATATATTAATCTCGAAGGGTACAATACTATCGTCATATGAACAATTGCTTTAATTGTGTTCCTATGAGAGAACCAAGCCATCATATGCGAGTTCCTAGTGGGCCCTCGGGTGCGAGTGGGTTTGCCAACAAATGTGGTATGCCACTATCACCACTAGAGAGGGTTGTTTCCACTAAGGTCCTCAATGATTGGTCCCCATATGCACATAACTATCAAGGTCATATCCGGAAGGGGAGGAAATCTCCACATAGAATAATTCCAAGACGGTCGCAGTCTAGGTGTGGAACACATCGCCATTCATCATGATGATATATCCTGGAAGTACAATTTTTGTCCACGCTGAAGACTAGGGTGCACTCGAGCCTTGGTATTGGGCTCATCTCACAGTAACCCCATCCCGCCAAAAAAAACCAGTCCACACAGTCAAATATATGATGCATGAAAGTAAATACGGAAAGTGGTAAATAAAGTTGTAAAATAAAGTTGTAAATAAAAACAGTAAGCTAAACACACAACATCAAGCAGATAAACACCTAAAGAAACAAAATAAATAAGCGCTAGGATTAATTCTCAAAGGGAAAACCAAAGATTATGGGTTCGTCCCTAGCAGAGTCGCCAGTTGTCGCTCTCGAGAAAGTGACGCGGAAAAGGTAGAGTCTCCAGCGGAAAAGGAAAGAACAAGAGATTATGGGTTCGGGAGTCGGTTATAAACTGGGAAGGTATTAGCACCCCAGATCATCCGCCGTACCCGATGAGATCCATGCTTTCCTGAACTGTTTCAAAGGGTAAAAAATAAATTGATGCTGGATGGAAACTGCCACTGGAACTGGAATGAGAGAGGGATATAGAAAAATAGAACGAAAAGGTATGAAAAAATGTAAGGGAAAATAAAGAATGTGCTCGAATGGGCCCTACCCCACTGCCTACGTATCTCATGGGAAATGAGAATCAGAGTCGACATAGTTCGCCTAACTAAGGCATAAACTTTGTTTGTTTGTGTTTTTTTTATGAACTAAACTACTTATGCTTATTCTCAGGTATTGTAGGCTCACCTTGAACGAGTGTGTTACCGTCTTGCGAAGAGACAAGTCGAAGCATGTTCTCGATTAGAGTGAATGAGATGAGAAGAGAATTCCCGAAGGAAAGACACCTGTTGTTTGTTTAATGTCTTTTAGAAGAAGTGTTTTTAGGTGTTGTTTGTAAAACATCCTCATGCTAAGACTTATTCATCATGATAGATACTCTACACCTCATCCCCATATGGAATGCGTGCAAGTACCCCATGGCAAAGTCTCTTGGAACATGAGAAAGCTCAACCTTTATTAAGATGTTTTTGAGTTGTTTTGAGATGATAAAAGAAGACTCAAGTTGAAAAAGGAAAAGTGCTAAGGGAAACTAAGACTCACCCTAAGTTGTTATTTAATGGAGATCCTATGGTTAGTGAGGTTTCCTGATCCTATAGAGAAAAGAAGAACAATTTCTAACTTATTTCAAGGATTGAAGATGAGATTAGAACTCAAAGGGATGAAGAGAAAGTGGAATGTCAAAGAAGCATAAAATGCTTATCGCAATCACAAGTTGAATGCTTTAAAAAGAGGAAGGAAGAAGGTAGAATGTAGGTGTGCACCCACATTCTTCACTTACCATTAGCCCCTGAAAATTGTTAATAAAATCAATGATTTATTAAATCAAAATGATTAAAAAGGAGGACAATTAAGTACTAACATGTCCTAAAATAACCATGACCTAAACTAGACTCAATCCTAAGCCTAAGGATGCCTAAAAGCTAAGCCAAACACAAAGTTAGCAACTACAACAACGCTTTAGCACACAATCAACTATCAAATGCAAATAAAATGCAAATATCCTATTAGAGCTACCAAACAACATGGACACAAGTGTAAAAAGTGTCAAAACAATGCAATCAACATACAATTAACAACCTCTATTTTAAAATACAGTAGCTAAAACATGGCAGAATTTGATCATTTTAAAATGCAAATGCATGTACAACAATGCATGGATATGCATCACACAACCATCATCAATAGATGCAACATGGTTAATATGATCATGAACATGTGAGTATGCAAACAACTCATCCAATTTAATTCATTTCTCATAAAAAAAAAGCAAATATGTGCATTTTCCAAAAAGTGAAACTTTAATACAAACAAACAATGGAATGAACATGTATTTTATTACATCCTAATCTAAAACAATCATCAACAATGAAATGCAACGAAAAAACAAGTAAGAATGAATGCAAACATGTGAATTATGCAATTTCAAGTAGCATGCAACATTTTCGACTATGCGCGCAGGGATCTGAAACATGCCTCGATCATGCAAACAGTGCAAAATAGAACTTTAACTCATCACTAACATGCTAACAATGAAGTTCAAACATGGTAACAATGTTCACAATCCATTATGAGCATCAATGCACAATTATGCAAAAAAAAATCGGAAATGAACAACACGCACGTCGAAAGATGTCTAAACTACATGCACCTGCACCTAAACGGCTCCTAAAAACTCCCTAAAATCATATATTAAAGATCCGTGATAATTGGAGGGGGAATGGATAACAAAAATGAAAGAAAAACAAGAATTTTTCATTCTGGTTCAGTGGTAACCGGTTACTACCTAGGTGGTATTCGGTTACCAGTTCAAAAATTGGTATTTTCAGCTAAAAATAACACAGGTAACCGGTTACTACCTAGGAGGTAACCAGTTACTCTGAGACCATAATCAAAAATTCTGCATGTTCTTGTAAATATCAGCACCAACCTATTCAAATAAGCTCTAATGTAATACCTATCAATTGAGCATGGAAATTACACCTAAATGCAACAATTTTACACCAATTGGAACCACAAACACATCAAGATTCTAAATCCTAACGATCCACTCAATTAAAGCATCAAAAATTAAGAAAACGCGAAGGACACGCGCGTCGAGAAGAAGAAAAATAAGTTAAAACGAAAGGGATTATGAGATTCACCAACCTACAAAGCGGAGGTTTGCTTTTGTAATTGTTGCAACAAAGAATCGATACACGATAGAAGAGAAAACCGTAGATTCGATGATCTTCCGCAGGAATACGCAAAATAAATATGATTTGATGAACTTCTTCAAAAATAACTTCCAAGAGGTGAATTAAACACCAAAACAATAGCTAATTCTTCAATAATCCATGAATTCAATGTGACGATGGAGGTTTAGCTTCTCATTCTTCAAGTTTCAATACAAAACTTGAAGAATTATGAAAGATGAAGATTTGTGTGAAATTGAGAGAATGGGAGAAAAATTTAGAGAAAGTTGAGTTTGATGAAAACAATTGTGAAAAAGTGAAGTTCTTTGGTTTGGAGGGAAAAATGATGCTATATGTGTTAGATTTGAAGGGTGGTTTGGGTTAGGAACGAGGCTTGAGCATTAGGTTTAGTATTAGCTTAGGAGTTAGTTAAAGTTAGTTGGGAATATTCCTAGAATATTCTATTGGCATATTCTTAGAATATTCTGTTGGCATATTCTTAGAATATTCCCTTGGAAGGTGGTAGAAGATTCTAGAAAGTGGTTGAGTACAAATGCAAGGTGGAGTGGAAAAGTGAGAAATGCTATCCCAAACTGAATTTTGAATTTTTCCAAATTTTGCACATGGTAACCGGTTACTACCCAGGAGGTAACCAGTCACCAGTTTAAAAAACCAGTTTTCTGCCCAAATTTCAACAGGTAACCTGTTACTACCTAGGGGGTAACCTATTTCTTCAACCAAAATCTGAAATTTTCCTTTTGGTGGGAAATCTTGGATACCCGGCCTTGTTCAAGCGTTATGGGATTATTTTTCTACTGAGACCTAATAATTGACATTATCACTGAATAACCCTTGATCACATGCCCCATGCCTTGACGAATGATGTATGCTTTATTATTATTATTATTATTTTTATTATTTTTATGATGCATGAAAGAATATGCTAAATGACATGGAAGTGAAGCATAAGCTACTCAAAATTGGTAATACATAAAAGGGCAAATTTTGGGGTATTACAACTGGTAGTAGATAATCTTTCCCAGATGAGTCTTCCACTCCTTATGGATTTGAATACTCTGTTCGGTTGATTATTTTCCTAACGAAGTCTTATTCTGTTAAGCCTCCCCTATGAAGTTTTTTCTCTTTTGATTGTGTTTGGTTTATTTCCGTACACAGTCATCTCACAGTCGAGTTGATTATCCGGTAATTTATTTTCCTGGTGTACCTTTCTCATTGTTCCTTTGTTTATCCCCAGCGAAACTTTACTTTCTATTTTCCCCAACTTTTGTTTGCCTTTTGTGGTGTTTTATTCCCCACAAAGATCCTGGGTTTGCATATCATTTCATATTCATATAATGGTCTCTTAGGACCAAAAGTTGGATATTCTATATTCAAGTCTCTCCTATCTTGTCAAGATGAAGATGTCAATCTTCATTTCTCCATATTGAAGAAACTTAAATAGGGGAAGTTGTAACACCCTAATTTTTGACCCTAAGATTCTTCATGTTTTCATTTATATCATATACATGCAAGCAAAATCACACATTGGTTCTCTTATCTCTTTTAGTTATGGGTTTATGCCTCATAAGGATCACCATGCTTTTGTGTGTTTTGTTTTATTAGTTTGTTTATGTTTACTAACCTCTAATAAAAAATCCAAAAATATTTTGTTTTTTTCCTTTAACATTTTTTTCAAGAAGATGGCAAGAATATCAAAGCAGTTCCTCAACTCGAATGTATTTCATCTGAACAAAGTCAAAGTTGATCCACAACCAATGCAAATTTATCTGATCAAGAGTTCCTCAAGTTTTAATTGATTATTTTTAAAAGAATTTCAAGGTTCATTGTTTTATTTCCATGCCTTCTTTGACAAGAAAAATAATCGAGCCGAAACCACATCAGTGCAAGAAAAATAATATTTTTCAAATTTTTAACTGTGTAACCGATTACCCTATATGGTGTAACCGACTCACGAAGAATTTTGAAATTTTTGGCAACAACTTCAAATTTTGGCATCAAATTCATTTTTGATCACATGTGGAATATTCTAGATCACATCCATTTAATTCACATACATCATCATAATTAATCTCTACCATGTACCTTCATTAATCACCACTCTTTTGCTAATTTCCCTCCAAATTTCAATCTCGAGCCTAATTTTGATTTTAACCAAGCTCCAATCTACCAAATTCCCATACCAAAACTCTATAAATAGAACCCTCATTTCATTCAGTAATGAAGCTTTTGAGAGGAAAAAAACCTCTTGCAAATTATTTCCCCAAACCACAAAATTCACTAAAGCTCACATTTCTTCTTTTGAAAGTTAACAAGAATTCACATTGAATCTTGTTCAACTTTGATCTAAACCTTCATTCAACTTGTTTTCCTTCATCAAATTCAGTAGATCAAAGCTTGTTTGTGTAGATCTTGAAGCAATTTGGAGCTAATTTCAGATTTGGAGTGGTAATTCATCTTCCACCATTATTGAAGCTTCATCTTCATCTTCCATAATGTAGATCATTGGTGATTTGTGTTACTTGATCCTTTAGATCTTGTAATTGTTTTTTATTTCTGGTTTTTACTATGATTTTAATTTAAAATTCGTGCAAATTCAGTCCTATGATCATAAGGTGTTTGGAAAAAGTTTTGAAAGAGGATCATGTTGAATTTTTCCTATTTTTGTCACTCTGTGCGCAGAGTAGACATTTACCACATATGGAGTAACCGGTTACTCAGTGTTAAATTTTCCCAGGAAGTGCACTTTTTAAAACTATGTAACTGGTTACCCTGTATGGTGTAACTGGTTAGTATGGAGCAGAATTGATAGATTTTACTTGTTTGGGGCTGTTTTTATGCTTTCTTGTTTCTTCTTCTCCTCTTTTCTTATTTTAGCCTTGGAATACATTATTGAGATTAATTCCTCTTTAATTTCAATGGACTTCGGATATCAATTAGAGTATATTAACATTCATTAATTCAAATCTATCTTCAAATGAATTATTAAATTCATAAGAGGTGCTTTAGATTAGTGATATGTTTTTTCACACTTGAATCTATCAATTAGAGGTGATTGAACTTAAAGATGGAAGGAACTTAAAAGGTGTAGTTTAATTTAGCTCTTCTCCATCCCCATTCCCTCAATTCTTTTTTTTCTATTGATCGATGAAAGTCTCATAGATCCTTGAATTTCTTGGTTAAATTCTTGATCGAATTGAGATCGTTACCTATTTTCTTTTCGTGCGACATTGTTCTTGGATGACAATCTATATATCGTTCATCTAACATGCATTAGCCCTAACATTAGTTACCTTAATTAGTATTGACCGACCTTGTCATAGGGATACTTCTATATAAGTGACTTGGTGATTGCTTAACATAGAGCTACATTTGTCCCTCCATATCCTTATCGGAACTTTCATGGCCCAAACCTTGATTGGTTGTGCAAGCCCAAGCATGGTTGATATTTTGTGCTAATCTTATGATCTTGAATCTTGTTGTTGTAGAGGCTTTGATTCTATCAATCTTCTAACAATGTTTCATTAAAATGACTTAAGTACATCGCTCAACCATATAGTTCAAGATGAGAGACGAAATAATCAGTTGCCTTTTGAGACTTTTGGCCTTGGTGCCTTTGTGACACTTTTCTTTTTGGATGATTAAGTTCACCACATTATTGTATATTGTTTATGTTTCTTTCTTGGTCCCTATCCTTTTATTTTTACTCTTTGCTCCCATATCTTAATTTTCTTATGCTTTATATCATCCATTATCATGTTTATGTTTATGTCATTTTTGTGTGTCCATTTGGACTTTATTATCTCTTGTGCTTTTCTTTTCTTCTTGTCCATTTTTGGACACCAAAAGCATTAATAAAGGCTAAACACTTTAAAAGACTTGTTCTTAATTGTAGACTATAGTTACTATCCCATGCACTGGAGGATCTCTACCTTTGCACTTTTCGGTTTGATTTGGACCTATGGACTTAGTATTATGATTTATCCCCTTGCTTGATTAATATGGAGTGGTTATGCAAGCCTTTATTTGGCTCATTTGCTCAAGAGGATGGAATTCTATGTTACTTATGCTTTGAAGTATCTTCAAGTGGTTAGATCTTTCCTACCTTAGCTGTTTCCTTTTATTTTTTAGGATAGTCACTTCATCTCCTCCCATTCTTTAATTTTCAAAACCCTCTCCCTTTTTTAAATGATTCTTCTTTTTAAAACTTTCACCACTTTCATAATTCAAACCTTGACCTTGGTCAAGTGATTTTTACCTTTTTCTTTTATTTCTTAATAAATGCTAATGAACTTAAGCATATTAATACCATTTTGAAAAGACCTTAAAAATACAAAAAGAAAACACATTCACTCTCTTTTGTGCTTTGTGCACTTTTTCTTTTAACTCTTTTCATATGTTTAGACATGATTCATCATTTTTAGCGGAATTATTCGCTAAAGGATGACGACTTGTCTTTACATTCTTAAAATCAATCAAAACCAACAAAAACTTTGTTCTTTTTACCACGGACTACGGGGTTTTGATCTTACGTTGTACTTTGTGGGTACATAGGCATGAAGTGGTAAACCTCTCCAAACACAAAAATATTAAAATAAATTATTTTTCTCATCCCCTCACTCTCATTTAATAAACCCTTTTCAAACCAAAAAACTGTAAATATTTCAAAGGGCTCCCGTGGAGTACCACAGACATTTTGGGTGCTAACACCTTCCCATTTCGTAACTAACGCCCTTACCCATTCTTAGTTTGTTTCTTTTAGATTTTTCTTTTAGATTCATATTTAGGATTTATTCACTATTTTTTCCTTTTCCTTTTGGAATAAATAAAAGCCCAGTGGCGACTTTGTTTTCCTCGAGTTAAGTTAATCAATAACTTACACTCACGATTTTTATCGCTACAAGAGGGACGAAGTTACTTGGAGGTTTGAGGAGGCGGGATGCTCGAGAGGAGAAATTTTGGCATTTGGTGTCGCGAGGAGCGATGTATGCTCGAAGGAATTTTCTTGGAAATTTTCTAGTCGAGGAGAAAAGTGTGCTCGACGCTTTGGGAAGTGGAGAATATGGGGGGATGCTTGGAAAGCCCAATCATCACGTGTTGCCTCTTCGTTTCCCGTATGGTTACGCAATTAATGTGTCTCTTTGTTTTTTATGTTACGACACATTAATTACTTCGTCATTTCCTAGGGGAATCTAACGCCTAAGAAATGATGGCCTAGGGAGCACTTCCTCGCGCACTAGGCTAGCTATAAGAGGAGTCAGGGGAGACTTCCATTCTTCACTTTTCTCTTTGCACATTGCTCACACTTCTCTCTACTCCCACTGGAATTTCTTCTCTCTTACCGTCAACGTCACTAGAAATTTCACCCGTTGTTCTTCTCCATCATCAAAAACTATTAAGTAAGTTCCTTTTTACATCTTTGAGTAGCTATAGGTTTTTACCAATGGTCGTCATCCTTGGAATACATGAAATTCTCGACAATTGGAGCCATTTTTGATGAATTTTCTGTTAGGCGTATGAAGTTTTTGATGAATATTCATCAGATTTAAGTTGAGGAAGGCCTTCCTCGTGTGTTTCCTGTTAGTAGTTCTTTGGATTTGCGATGAGGAGGGCTCTCCTTGTCCATCTGGATTTCTTAGAGAGAACCCGGGGACACCCCTCCCTGGAAGTAATGTTAGTCTTCTATTGTCGTGCATCTTCTTCCCCGACTCGCCCTTTCACTTGAACTGCGGTGGAAGGGTGGATTTGATATCGAAGTTTAATTCACTATTTTCCTATGCTTTTTAGGTAAAATGGACCCAACATGGGGTAGACGAGGAGATGCTTGAGGTTAATAGTCTGGATCCCTTGACCACCGTATACGTCACGACCTACTTTTCCTGGGTCATGGAAGAGCCTTCTGAAATTCCTTCACATTTCGTGGATGATCCCAGGAGTGTCTTTGGTGAGTTGGAGGACCTAGAAGAAGGAGCCCCTAATTATTGGGATTGTTGCGCTCCTTGTCCTTGTCAATGTATTTTCTTGGTGTTATCGGGGACACACTTCCCAATGTATGAGTTCGCCTTCAAAGATGCTAGACTCCGACTCCCTTTCATTGGTTTTCAAGTAGGCGTCTTCCACTGGCTGGGCTTGGCCCCTCTCAACTTCACCTCAACACAATTGCGTTTGTCTGGGCATTCGAGGTCGTGTGCCAACATCTCGAGATCTCCTACTCGCTCCATCTGTTCTTCTGCATCTTCCATCTATAGTGTTCATTTGTGAACGAGATGCACAATCGGGTTTAGTTCGAACAACCAAAGAGGTTGCTCAAGACTTATGTTGACTATGTTCGGGCCTTCAAGGATAGGTGGTTACTATGAAGCCCCTCACTCCTCAGGTCATTGGCTCCCTGTACGCGGCGCATTAAGATCCAAGCGGCGAGGATCGTATTCACTCGACCATGCGTCTTGAATGGAAGCGGGGATACTTTGATCGCTCGACGAATCAATTTCTTGTGAAGCCCAATAACATGGAGCCCAATGATACAGACCCCTACAAAGAGATGGTGGCCATCATCGATAGCTTTACCCCGGCCAGATTTGTGGATCGGGACAACAAGTTTATTTTGACAGAGATCGGGGAATATTTCTATGGTGCCCGTTTGATTAATACTAAGGCGTTGCTCGAGTGTCATATTGACAAGGAAGCGCTTAGACTTTTAGGCAAGTGTGGCCGACTGATATTTTTTCTAATTTCTTGTGACAATCCTGACCATATTTATTTTTCTTTTGCAGTTGTGATGGCTACCCTTAAGGAGCACGTTCTGAAGCTCTCCAACAAAAGCCAAAAGAAAGGGCCCAAGGGACGGGTCGAACTAGTGATTTTCGAGCAAGAGACAGGTGAATCTCCGACTCCCCCTCCCCACATTCCTCTGGGAACCCAGTAACTTGTTCCAGAGGAGAACCATCCATCCAAATGCAAGCGTGACAATGATCCTTCCATTTTCAACTTGACCGAGTCCACAGAGATATTCATGTTTCCCTCTTGTCATATCCTCGTGGGAATATTTGACGAGGATGGATTGTTGGATGTGCCACAGTTCGACGCGAAGGCAATCACGAGCTTGGACAAGTCCACCAGGAGGAAGAACTTGTCTTAAGATATAGCTGATGTGATGAGGGTCATGGAGACGGCCCTTGTTTTGAACAATGATGCTTTCTCGGCTAGCGAGATGGAGGGACTCTGGGAACAGCTGAAGACTTAAGCAAAAAGTTTACCGACTGTGAACAACGTTATTCACTGCTCGAGAAACTTGTTGTGCTTTTAGCGTGGGCTGCTCGCCGACTAAGACAGTATATGTTGACTCATACTACCTTATTGATCTGAGAGATGGATCCAGTCAAGTACATATTTGAGAAGCCAGCACTTACCGGGAGGGTTGCAAGATGGCAAATGATTCTAACAGAGTATGACATTCAATACACATCTCAAAAAGCCATCAAGGGAAATGTATTGTCTGACTATCTGGCTGAGCAACCCATTGATGATTACCAGCCTATGAGATATGATTTCCCTGATCAAGACATCATGTTCTTAAAAGAAAAAGATTGTGAAGAGCCTATTCACACTCAATGGCCTGATCCAGAAGAAGCATGGACTATGATGTTCGATGGGGCAGTTAATTATAACGGTTGTGGGGTTGGTGTAGTGCTTATTACACCCAAAGGAGTCCATATTCCTTTCTCAGCAAGGCTTACCTTTAACTTCACTAACAATGAAGCAGAATATGAAGCTTGTATCATGGGTCTTGAGGAAGCCATTAACCTCAAGATCAAAACCTTGAATGTATTCGGAGATTCAGCTTTGGTAATCAACCAGACCAACGACAAATGGTACACTCATCAGGAGCATTTGATTCCCTACCCTGACTATACGAGGAGATTGTTGACCTTTTTCACAACGGTTAAGCTTGAATACATCCCTCGAGATGAGAATCAGTTTGCAGATGCTTTGGCTACCATTTCATCCATGATCAAAGTACAGACTGCTAATTATGTGCCTCGGATTTTGGTATCCTGACTGGACAGACCAGCATATGTATTCTCTGTGGACACTGTCATTGATAACAAGCCTTGGTACCATGACATCAATTTCTTCTTGGAAACTCAGACATACTGATGCGTGTTTTTCGCAAGTGTACGAACACGTCAGAGTAATATAAAAGATTGTCGAATCCACAGAGACCAAGTGTCAATCTATCGTACCTGTTGTTATGGTGTGTATCTAAGGCAACTAAATAAAGGGGTTTTAAGAAGGGTGCAATGGTAAATAAAATAATAATTTTAAATAATAAATAAAAGACAGGCTCGAATGTAATTCACGTAATCAATGATAATCCAGTACTTGTTAATGGAACTACTTATGGGCAATGTTTTCTCCTTTGAAAAGAACTAATTTAACAGGAACTGTCGCTTTCGCGTATTCAGAACCGAGTTGTACTCTCTAATCAACCCCTCCTATTGTCACGGATAAAAAGGTGCGTACTGCGTTAGAGTAGTAAACCTATTTTTAAGAAATATAGTATCTTAACTAAGTTGAAAAGTATTTTAACCTGAACTTCTTAGCAAAAAGAGGTTCTTACGAACCAGACTCTAAACTTCCTAACGCGTCCGAAAATCGTTTTAAAATCTCTTTTCTTTTTAATCTAAAAACTCCTAATGAACTATACAAAGCGCTTTTGGATGTTTTTGAAATAGTTAAAAACAATTAGATTGAATTGAAAGATAAAATAGCCCTTAGGTGTTTCCACGAACAATTATGCGGATTACTGGTTTAATTACGATCCTTACATTCTAACCTTTATGGAATTAGTTAGACATGATAAAGTAAAGATTATTTTTATAATTTTTCATAAAAGTAATTTAGTGCGAGTGCGGAAAGTAAATGAATTTAGTGCGAGTGCGAGAAATAAAGTAATTTAGTGCGAGTGCGGGAAATAAAGGAATTTAGTGCGAGTGCGGGTAATAAACGAAAGTAAAGCGAGTGCGGGAAATAAATAAAGTAAAGTGCGAGTGCGGATAATAAATAAAGTAAATCAGTGCGAGAAATAAATAAAAGTAAAGCAATGCGGAAAAGTAAAATACGAACTGGAATTAAAATGGCGGCAGGATTAACTTCCTCCAGAGTGCTCCAAAACTCGATCGCACAGACAGATTACAGACTCGATCACTCGATTGCAGAAACACCCCGATGTGGAATGGCAATTGCTTTGAAATTGATATATGCCTAGAGAAATCTAAGTTTGGATGAAGAAAAACGAAAAACTAAAGTCCTATTTATAGGAAAACTAAATGCGGGAAATGACCAGGACGCCCCTCCACTAAAAAGTGGAGGGAACTGAATTTTGCCTTGTGGCGCCCGCCACAAGGTCATGGCGCTCGCCATGAGGCCAATGGAGAATGAAAGAGTGGGGATAGTGGGTCTTGGCAGTTGTGGAGTGGTCTTGAGACGTGGCCACGTCATGGCTAACCCCATGGCACCCACCACGGTGGGTGTCGTAAGTGCAAAACGCTGAATTTCTAGGTTTTCGTCCGTTTCCACTCCTTTTTCGCTCCTTTTCTCGATTCAAGCCCCGATTACAATAAAAACCTGAAAACAAAAGATAACAAAGTAATAACATAACAAAATAACAATAAAAGCTAATAATGCATGCGAAATCAGAGTCAGAAATACGGTGAAATTTAGTGTGATCAAATTCTCCCACACTTAAACCTTTGCTTGTCCTAAAGCAAACATTAAAGCTCAAGAAAATATGGTGTCAACACGTGTCTCTGGGCTAAAGGGCTTCTAAGTTCAAGTCAGGATGCAGTAACAGATACTAACTAAGTGAACCAAGGGTACCATAGTAACACAAACACAAACTTCAATCCTATATTAACCACTCCATATCATCCCACAATACCTAGGCCTATCTTCTCATCTTTTTGTGTCCTTTTCATTCAGGCGCAATCACATTAAGCCCGTTATCCGTACATGCTTCATAGTAGAGTGACCGGTTAGTGATTATGATCCATAACATAAGGTTTCTGGCACAAAAGCATGTGTAAACCTGTTTTATTTGACCTAATTGTAGCTGCGGGGGATCGGATCGTAATCCGCCCTACCAAGTTCAGTGCCAGATACCTCTAAACCAACTAACAATAGGTGACTTGCAATTTTTTTCTTTTTGTGGCAAAAATTTTTTTTCTTCTCTTTTTTCGGTTTAAATGACTTTGTGAGGGTCACCTATACCAGAGTTTGCCTTTTTTTTCTTTTTTATTAGCACTGGATCATTCACTTATGTTCATCGGCCCCCTACGTAGAGCATGCTTAGGCCGGAGCTGACTGCTAAAATAAACTACTTAGGACAATTTTTTAAATGATAATAAAGGCCATGGTGGTGGGGTTTAGGAGTGATTCCTATATTCAAGAGGTCTATGGTGCTAAAATGGTTCTAATGTTTCAAAAAGTTGACCTAAGTCACCACATCCTAATCTAAACCTGTCTCAAAGCCCAAAAAACATGTGAAACAACATTGTTTTCTTTTTTAAAATTTTTTGGTAAGGCTAAGGAAATGGGAAAAAATGAAGATGAACTAAAAATACACTATACTGGTGACTCGTCAGACTCATGCATTATCTAAGAAAAATAAATTACTGAAAAGGGAAATAACTGAAAGGAAATAATTAACTAAAAAGGGAAATGACAGAAAGCAATAAAATCCCCTCCCACACTTAAATCGAACATTGTCCCCAATGTTTCGAAATAAGATAAGGGGGGTAACCTGAAAAAGACTACTGAGGAGGAGCACTGGTGCCCTCGTCGTCCTGCTGTGATGGCCTGGAACGACGGGATCTACTACGATGCTGGTCCCTCCGGTCGAGTCGTGCTGATAAAGCAGCCTGAGCACTCCGGACCTCTCGAAGGTTACCTAAGATGGAACCCTGAGTGGCCTCTACAAGCTGGTAGTGCCGGCTGTTGAACTCTCTCTGACGGTTCTGTTCTAATGAAATATCGTTCAAGGTACGGCAAACGTTGCTATAAGCACGATCCGAAACCAATCGCGATTGTTGCATGAATCTCATGTTGTCCGTCAGCTGTTGTGAAATAGTAGAGAGAAGGTCGTCTCGCCTTTCCTCTCTAGCTGTCATATCACGCCACATCTCCTCGATGACAAAGAATCCAGGAGCAGTACCTGCAACAGGGTTAGAGGAAGATGGTGCGGTGTGTGACTATGAAGGACGATGGGGGGACATGTGAGGGATGGGAGATTGCTCTCTCCGATCATACTCTTCATCAGTGTCATGTGCCTCCCCATCGGGAATATTAGGAGGAAGTGGACCCAAAACACGTGGAGCATTAAGATCATAGGTCCAGTTCCTTTCAATACGTACATCAGTACGTCTACTGCATGGTAAAGCAACAGATGGGATAGCTACCCCATGAACCATCAACTCATAACCACCTTCTCTCCTATTTCGGCACAATTTCATGTCTTTCAGAAATTTTAAATTAATTGTGCGAGGAGGTAGTGGTTCAAGTGTAGCTATCTCATTGTTCAGGCCAAGAGCCCGAGCAATAGACGTAACAAGCCCTCCAAAAACAATCGGTCCTGTTTTATTAGTAAATAAAGTCATGTGGGCAAGCATAAACGGGACCGGATTGATGTGGGTTCTAGTGAGGCATCCTTGCAAAAATAGGAGTTCTCTAGCATTTACCTTGTTTGGACTTTCCCGGCCAAAAATAGTACATGCCAAAAGATGTCTGAAAACTCTTATGGTCGGGTTGTGAATGGTCGACGCAAGTATCCCTTCAAAAGAATTAATTGAAGTACTTGAAAGCCTTTGCCAGAAGGTAAATACCTCGGCCGACCATTCCGCATCCAAAGGTGCCTCACAAATCGCACCTTCCCTATGAGGGATTCCTAACAAGCCTGCTAGCTCGTTGGTACTGAATTCATATTCAATTCCAAACAGTCTAAAAATAACAGTACCGACAGTGCTAGTAGTGTTAGGAATGACAGTGTATATCAAAGAACTCAAAAACTCAATTGTCAGCCTCTCATAGGTAGGTTCCTGATTAATGAAAATATTATGCAAGCCTAGAAATTCTAATAAATTAAAAACACTATGATAAATACCCAAAGCATACAGACAGTTATCGTCGACGTACCTAGTCGAGAGAATTTCTCGACTCTGAAGCCTCTGAATAATTTTCCGTCGCCTATCACCTGGCCTTCCATCACGAAGAAGAAATCCATTGAACTCCATTGTTGATTGCTCCTTAGGTAGTGAAAATGGTAGAAAAATGGTTTATGAGGGGAATGATAAAGTTTTGATTTTTATGGTTTTTGGTGGATGAAAATGAAAATGGATGTTGGATATGTTTTATGGATGGAGGGTATTTTGGAAATGGGGGAGCTTTAATGGGGTTCAAGGAGGTTTTGGAAAGTTGCAAAAATGGGTTTTTGGTGAAGAAAGGGATGAAAATGGTGGAAATGGGGAATCAGCCCCGTATTTGTTGTGGGACGGTGTGGCGCCCGCCACAGGGCCTATGGCACCCGCCATAAGGCCATTTCCTGGGCCTTGGATTTTTAAATCCTCCTTTTGGGCCTTCCTTGCACCTTTGGTCTTCGGGGGGGTCTGGATAACGTTTTCTTCTTCTTTTCAAGGCATGAGGCTTGCATATTTTTTTTGTGAAGACAAAAATGAAAATATTTTTGTCTTATATTTTTTTTTCTTTGCACGACAAAAATAAAATAATTAAAAATCAAAAAAGAAAAAGAAAAATTAACATTAGTGCATAATATGTATATATAGGAGGAATTCAAAGTACATGAAACTATAAAAGATGCAATAAAGTGAGATATGTCTGGGAATGCGATAAATAAAATAAAGCATATAAAAGGAAATTAAATACTAGGGTAGCGCTGTCAGTGTAGAATGAGTCATGTGGTAGGCTTCTTTTCCTGGATTGATCCACAAATCTCAGCTATCTCCCTCTGAAGCTCTTCAATCGCCTGATATAGAGCATCGGCCTCTGAGGCATGAGTGAGATCAGAAACCTGCATCTGTAACTCTAAGTCTGCCACTTCCTGCTTGAGCAGGGCAGTCTCCTTGCGGAGCTCATAAATCTGTGTTTGTAGGTCAGGTGGCTGCAGAGACAAATTGTTAGACATAACGGTGATTCGGGGAGTAAGAGGTGTAGGAGTGTACTCAGCGGCGGGAGGCGATTTCGGCTCTTCGACAGTCTCTCCATAACCTTCTAGAGCATAACTCCAATTTGCAGGATCATGGACACTGGTCATCAGCGGATCTGGTAATGTAAAGTAGTGTATCGCTTCGCCGTCGATCAGTAATTTAAACATGTTGGGCTCAAAAGAAGCCCTCCTCATCAGTCCTCTATCAAGACAAAAATCAACATCCAGGGTGGTGTAGCAGCAGAAGGTCCTGAGGTGCAATAATTTGCGAGACAAACCCAATGCAGTAGCTATCTGTGTAACAATCCCACCGACATGTATGATGCCTACGGATGATCTGGCAACACTAGCAAGGCCCTTCAACAGAAAGTTGCCACAAGCAACTGAGCGAGACTGAGTCGCATAAAACAGTAGGAAAATCTCCTCTTCACTTAGCAGGGTCTCTGTATCTGGCAGACCTAGGAAAGAATGCGCTAGAATCATCTGGAAGTACCTTAACGCAGGGTTGTGGATTACCTGAGAAAACTGGGTGGAAGGATCTTGGCTTCCTCCACCTGATATTTTAGACCAAAACTTTTCCACTTCTCTGCTCATAAAATACCCCATCGGTGTCTCTGGAATAGCATCAGGAGTAGTCTGGAAACCTAGTAAATCACCAAACTCTTTGTGAGAGAAGGAGTAATCAATCCCGAACAACCTGAAAACAGCGAGTCCATCGGGTCCAGCCCAAGGGTCATGATGAAACGAGCTGAGGAACTCAAGAGTCAAGTTTCTATAAGTGTTGTTCCTGTCGTCAAACTGGTCCCACTGGAGTTGATGGCACAAGAATCTGACGCTTGGCTCTATCCCCAAGGCATCCATGCAGTCATGGTCAGGGTACCTGGTAGGAGCCATAGGGCGTCTCATGTGGACATAGTAACGCTCTCTCTGTGCGTCGTCTCTAAAGGCCACGTGCATGTCATCAGGGTTCTTCATTCTGTACAAGGTTAGCAAACAAGTCCTGAAAGCACATAAAACATTCAATCGTTAGTCCTGACATAATAATAAAATAAACAAATTTAAAATAAAGTAAAAAATAAATAAATAAAAAAGTACATAAATAAGAAAACCATGGGTTGCCTCCCATGCAGCGCTTGTTTAACGTCATTAGCTCGACGACCGATTTTTAAACATCATTGGAAGGATATGGTGGATCACTCAGAGTATGGAAGGTGTATGTTGTTGGGATGTCACCTCCTTCGTAGGGCTTCAACATCTGTCCATTGACGATGAACGGTTTACATGTTTGGTTCTTGATTTCAATAGCACCAGATCTTAGGATCTTAGATACTTCGAAAGGGCCAGTCCATCTCGAACGAAGTTTCCCTGGAAAAAGTCGTAACCTAGAATCGAACAAGAGAACAGGATCGCCTATTTTGAAGTCTTTTCTTATGATTCTTTTGTCATGACAAGCTTTTGTTCTTTCTTTGTATATGATGGCATTTTCGTAAGCGGATTGTCTGAGCTCTTCTAATTTGTGGATATCAAGGATACGTTTCTCACCAGCAGTCAAGTAATCCAAATTCAAAGTTTTGATGGCCCAATAGGCCTTATGCTCCAATTCAAAAGGTAAGTGACATGATTTTCCATAGACCAGTTGATAAGGGGTTGTTCCTATAGGAGTTTTGAAAGCGGTTCTATAGGCCCATAATGCTTCTTGAAGTTTCTGTGACCAATCCTTTCTAGATAGAGAGACAGTCTTCTCGAGGATCTGTTTGATCTCCCTATTAGATACTTCCACTTGTCCATTGGTCTGTGGGTGGTATGGTGTTGCTAATCTATGCTTAACTCCATACTTGCTTAAAAGTTTATCAAATATTCTTGATATGAAGTGTGATCCTCCATCACTTATGACAAAACGGGGTGTTCCAAACCTGGGAAATATATAGTTTTTGAATAATTTGATGACTACTCTGGTGTCGTTCGTGGGTGCGGAGATAGCTTCAATCCATTTAGACACGTAGTCAACTGCTACTAAGATGTACTGATTTCCAAAAGATGGTGGGAACGGTCCCATAAAGTCTATACCCCATACGTCGAAGAGTTCTACTTCTTGGATATTTCTTAACGGCATTTCATTACGTCTTGAAATATTTCCTGTGCGTTGGCATCTATCACACTTGACAATGAAAGCATGGACATCACGCCACATAGTAGGCCAGAATAGGCCAGCTTGAAGAATCTTGGCGTAGGTCTTAGATGTGCTCGCATGTCCACCATAGGGTGCAGAGTGACAATGCTCAATTATATTATTTACTTCTTCTTCTGGAACACAACGGCGGAAAATGCCATCTTTACCTCTCTTGAAAAGAAATGGTTCGTCCCAATAAAAGTTTCTCACATCACTGTAGAACTTCTTCTTCCGGTGGTAGTCTAGATCAGGGGGTATGATGTCAGCGGCTAGGTAATTAACAAAGTCTGCATACCAAGGTACATTGCTTATAGCTAAGGATTTATGAAAATGCTCATGAGGGTCTGGGTTATCATCTTCAATAGTTTCTAGTTGGGCTATCAATCTATCATAGGCGAAATCGTCATTTATGGGTACTGTAAACACCCAAAATTTGCCCTCACACATTCACACCATGGCTTGTGATCATTTCATATGCATAAATCCAATCATAGCATCTCATATCACATTTTTGATTCTTTGCATTGGTTCAAAGTCATCTACATCTAGGGTTTGTGATCTGAGCAATCCAAGAGCTTCTTGAGCCATTCCAAAGGTCATCAATCACTTAAAAAGGGTCCATGTATGTTCAAACATCATATTATATCCTCTCAAAGTCAATAATGTCAAAAAAATCACAAGAACTGGGATTGGTATGGAAGTAGAGTCAGGCTTGACTGCACAGATGACCCAAAATTAGGGTTTTGGTTTCAGAAGCCATAACTCCAATTTTTTTGGTCATTCTTGTTTCTATTGGTCTCTATATGGTATAGGGAGTATTTATATCAATTTTCATGAAGAAATTCCATGGGGAAGTCATCTGATCAAGAGTTGACTTTCTGGGCAAGTCAGTGTAAAATCAGGGCATCTGAGGCCCCCAATGACCCAACTAAAGGGTGTTCTTCATCTTTTTGATTGTATATGATCTTTATTTGATCATAGAAGAAGTTGGAAGTTCACAAAATTGGAGAATTTCAAGTCTTTTGCAAAGTTGACTTTTTGGGAAAGTTGACTTTTTAATGAAATTGCCATTTTGGGAAACTTTTTCAACCATTGCTTTTTGATTCAAAAATGCTTCAAATGGAAAAACTTTGGTCATGAAAGTTGTAGAATGGATCATTCTCTTTTCAAAAAGTACAAGAACATGACCTAATTCATTTTGGATCAAAAGTTATGGCTTGTCAAAGTTGGCAAAAATCACAAATTTTGAAGGTTTCTACCAAAGAGGCAAAGTTGCAAATTCACTTGTCAAGGCAAATTGAGCTATCAAACAAACTTCTAATCTTCACACAAACATGTACCAAGACCTAAAAGTCAGATTGCACCAAAGGATCACTCATTTCTATGGCTTATGGAGCAAGATTTCTCAAAGGAAGCAAAAGTGAGGCAAGTTGCAAAAACTCACTCAAGTGTGAATCCACTTGCTGGCTGACTCCACAAACAATCCAAGGGCTCTCCACACATCTTGCTGCGCAGGACACCCCATCTGTCCTTGGCTAGCAAGTAGCCCATGCCTCTCTTACACAACTTTGACATTTTGGCAACTTGAGCCATACCAATCACTAAAGCACATATCAAGTCATCTGACTTATCACAATTGTTTATGCAAACAAAAAGCAAGCCAAAGCACATACAACACAAGCCTGAAACACTCTCCAACACAGCATTCTCATTTTTCACCCCATTTGCAAAAGCTTTCGAAAAACCTTCCACAGGCTGCACACACACAAACCAACTTCACAAATCAACTCAACACACTTCCCTGGTCACAAACCACCCCTCACCATAGCCTGAAACTCAGAGAATCAAAAACACGATCACCACCTTCCATTGAACAGAACTTCTGCCATCTCTCAAACCATCCATTATAAACTTCAAACAAGCATTGAAAGCTTCTCAGGGGGTCCAGTGGAGTTGATTGAAAGCAAGAAACCAGCCAGAAAGTACCAGAAACTAAAGCTTCAGTTCAGGTAGCCATCTCAAACTTTTTTTTCCAGAAACTCCATTTTAAGTTCTTAAAAGCTTCTATGCACTCCCCTGATCATGGGGATGTGATTATTTTTTAAAATGGTTGAGAAACCAGGATGTATGAATGCTCTGAAACTTTTTGCCCTAAGAATGTTTTGATTCGATTTGGCTGATTGATGAATGAAAAATGATGTTTGTTATGGGGTTTTGATTCAGTGTTGAATGGGGATGAGTTCTGGGCAGTTAGATTTCATTTTCATTGCGTGTAGAGAGAGTTAGAGTTTTGGGCTTGCCGGAGAAGACGACCGGAACAGTGTTCCGGTCGCCTGAAAGTCATTAGGGCATGTAATTAGGGTTTAATCATAATTAGGAGATTTTGAATGTCAGCCCTTGGATATGGCGCCAAGTCAATTCGCGCGTGTGTATGTTTGAATTCCAGCCATTGATCTTGCTGACTTTTCTATTTTTCAGTTTTATTTCATTTTTAATTCATTTAATTGCTTTTGTTTTCTTCATTTAATCTAAAATAGTAAAACATTTTCAAAAATTCTGAAAATTTTTATACAAACTTTTATTAATTTTCAGAAACCAAAAACATTTTTATTTTTATTTTTTGCATTAAAAAATATTTTTAAATCATTTAAAAGTTTATTTTTAATTAATTAATGAGAATTAATTAATTAAAAATACTTTTAGGTATTTAAAAATCACCAAAAAATTCATGAAACCTTTAAAATCATTTAGAAACATTGTCCAACCCTCAAACCAAATTTCGTTTTTGATCTTAAGGCATTTTGATAATTTTTCATGGAATTAAAATCATTTCAAGGCAATATTTTGATCCAATCTTCAAAAATTCATTTCTGCCTAACCTTTGAGAGTTGGACTTTGATTCTTTTTGCATTGTGTCTTGCATATCATGTAGTTCATAGGATTAAATTGGCATGATTTGATTTTGCATTTTCAATTTGTTTGACATATTTCTTGACAAGGTACCTTAAAACCCTAGCATTCTTGAGAAATTCATAACCCTCATTAGGTTAAGAGTTAGAACCCCTCCTTTGGGCAGTGAGTTTGTATAGGTTTAGGGTTCCCTTGGATGCATTTTCAATTTTTTATCTTGATGTTTGCTTCTGGTTTTGGTTTTTGTTTGGTGCATTGATCATAAACCCTAATTTGGGCTTCCTTTTGCATTCATCTTGCATTTGCTTGCATACCATGACTTGCCATGACATTTTATGCATCCATTTGATTCATTAGACATCTTAAGACATATTAGAATCATGTTTGATCATTGCTTCTTGCATTTGCCATGTTGTATGTCATTTGCATTTCATAACTTTTCATGTATGTTCATGGTTCTAAGCATGCTTCTCTTGCATCCATATGTTCATATGATCATTCTCATGCCCTTATCCTTGTTTGCATCATTTCATAGCACCATTATCATCACACATATGCTTCTGGTTTTGATTTGCATCATGTCATTTCATCTCATCTTGCATTGCATTGCATTCCTTTCATTAACTTTTCAGGTGGTAAGTAACTTTGAGAAGTGAATTTGCCTTCACTTCTCACAATTTCTTTTCATCTCTCCTATGCATCATTGCTGCATTTTGCTTTGTGTTTGAGATTGAGCTTGCTCTTTCTTTTTCTTCTTACTTTGCTTCTCTTTGCTCCTTTCATCTGCTTCCTGGTGGTTCCTCTGAAGATCTTTCTTGTAAACCTCACAAACCCTAGGAACAACCAAGCATGACAATGATTAGGGTTTTGATTAGTCCCCCACTTAGCTTTTACCTTTGTGTCTCTTTGAGTCTTCTCTTCTCACCTCATAATCAAGGACTAAACCCTAAAGGCTTTAAGGCTTTGTGATTAGGCTTATGCCTGCATCCTTCTATTAGGATGGAGTGTATAACTTTAATCCTAAGTGTTAAACCCTTAATGTGTTTAACTCCTTTAATCAATCCACTTAATAATCATCAAGACATCAAGCTTGTAACTTGGGCCTTGCATTAGGGTTCTAATTCTTCCTTAATTGGTTGAGAAGGACTAACCCTAGTGTTAATGGACAAGTCCTCCTCAAGTTGTCTTACAAACCCTAAAATTCACTTCATCATCATATCATTAAATAAAATCCACTTAACCAAAGGCTTTGTTTTGTCATAAGTTTAATCCCTAATCATGGATTAAGTTGAGGAGCTTTCCTCAGCTTAAACATTCTCATCTATTATCCTTCTATTAGGATGGTGTAATGAGTCTGTTTAATCCTTGATTATGGCTTAACCTCATTACTTAACACTAAACAAAAACCACAAAAACATCTAAATAATCACAAGTAGGTTCATGATCTTAACCCTACATCATGGTGATTAAGTGTGAGAAGCTGACTTCACACTTAAGGTATTCTCATTACCCTAATCAGAGGGAAGATGTGATGAGTTTACTAAATCCATTGGTTTAGGCTTAAGCTCATTAACCTATGACAAACTTTCAAAAGCAATGAAAGATTGAAAACACAAAAACAAACAATAATCGTCTCCTCCGGGATTCTTTTCTCATCTCATTCACTCACAAACGAGAACCTGCTTCTTCCGTCTAATGCAAGACAGTTTGCACCTGAGCCAGACAGGTCATACACTTGAGCATAGACAGTAAGCAGTCCACAAGTCATTTCTTCTTTCAGTCTCTTTGGGTCGAACTACGGTGTTCTGACTTCCTCATTGCACGAGAGGATACATAGGCATAACTTAATTGTTATCAAACAAAAGTCTCTGTATATACCCCCTCTTTCCAGCACCATTCTTTTAGCCTCATTATCATGAGCATTTCATTCTTCTTACACTGACACTGTACATTTATACACTTCACATTTCTTTGCACTGACACCTGTACATCCTTTTCCAGTTATTTTATACACAAATTGCACTGACACTACCCCTTTAAAACACAAATCTTTTAAGCGTGCATCCCGTCGAGTACGGCGGACAATCTGGGTGCTAATACCTTCCCAGGTTGTAACCAACCCCCTTTCTCAGTCTCTCTGGTTCGCAACCGTCTTATCCAAATCTTTCTTAGGTTTATGCAGCATTACCTTTCCTTTGGGATAAAAATGCCTAGCTGGAGACTCTATTCATTTCCTGTGATTTCACTCCTGTGTGTCCTCACATTCCTCCTTTCGTCGACCGTTCGCGTCTGTACCTTTATTTGGGCCATTCCCATTTATCGGGAGCGACAGCTTGGCGACTCTGCTGGGGAACCTTATACTGTAACCAGGGCTTCTGGTTCTTTTTGTGGGTTCCTCCTAGCGTTTGTTTGATTTGTGTTTACTGGGGTGTTATGTGCTATTTGTGCTTGTATATTTATTTTGTTTTTTTTTTGCTTTATGTACAGTTTGTTTACTGCTTTTCTTTACAACTTTATATACATCATACTGTCATATTGTTCTGGATGGATCTGGTTTTGCTTTGGTGGGTGGGGTTCTATTGAGAGTTGAGGTCCTATACCTGGGACCTGAGTGACACCTAGGCTAGAGTGGTTCATGTTCTTTCCCATTCCATTTCGGTCTGGTGCGGGAATATGAAACACGGTTCAGATATGGGTTTCTTCTTGAGAACTCTGTGCTACAGATCTCCTGTAGTGCTAGGGCTATCTGGGAAGCCTGCTAAGTCTGGATGACCTTTATTATTGACCTTCAGAAACTGAGGTGAATTAGAGGAGGATCTTTTATGGTTATTGTAAACATTGTACCTCCGGGTTGGAAGTGCTTACACTTCTCATAACTGATCCAAGTCTGAGGATCCTTGTTTTAGAACATCACCTGTGAGGGGGTTGGGCTGTTTACAGGTTTGCAGGTACCCTTGACCTCAACATACCCTGTTACTTTGTTTTGATTAAGAGTACTCCATTTTGGAACAGTTCTTGTGATTTAACCCAGGACATGTGACTCTTTATTTGAGTCCCCCACCTTGGTTACTAGACTTATGAACCTCCATCCGGACTTCTTGAACATACATGGACCTATATCAAGGCAGTAATCAGATCCAGCTTGATCACAAACCCTTGCATATCATTTGCATACATCATCATTGCATCATTTAACATTTGCTTATTTGTTTTTCAGGGTATCCATACTTTGTTTTTGGCTTGGTTTTGACCCCTTCATCTGCATAGACCTATCTTCACCAGTATCTGCTTCAGCTATCCTCATCAGCTACCTGCTTCAGTCACCTGCATCACCAGTCTCAGCCTGTCAGTGGTCCATCTTCTAGTATCAGTCATCATCATCAGCACCTGTTTCAGCTTTTCTTCAGCAACATGGCACCCAAGAAGAGTAACATCTCCTACCATTTCTTTGAGCCCGAGCTGGCTGGCATCAGGAAGGTCCAGGCCCTGATTACTCCAGACCATATACCACTATTCAAAGAACATTATGGAGGCATCCTTGATGTGGTTATGGATTTGGACCCTTCCCAGAGGAGCTTGATTCATACTTGCCTGCAGTTCTATGATCCCCCTCTGAGGTGCTTCACCTTCCAGGATTTTCAGTTGGGACCTTTGTTGGAAGAGTATTCATCACTAATTGGTGTACCTATCAGGGGTGGAGTCCCCTTCAACCCTGAGATGGCTTTTCCTAGTAATGAAGAGGTGGCAAAGGCATTGTATCTGGAACCAGTTCTGATTGAGCAGAACATGACAGCAAAGGCTGGAATCTCTGGTCTGCACTTGGATTTCTTGACCTCTCAGGCTATTCTGAAGGCTTCCCTAGGGGAATGGAAGACAGTCTGTGCATTATTAGCCCTAAGCATATATGGGGTTATATTATTTGCATATGAGCCTAAGTTTATTAGCAAGAATGCAATCCATCTTTTCATCCTGAGGAACCCAGTGCCCACCTTACTGGGAGATTTCTACTACTCTGTTCACCAAAGGAATGAAAAGCAGAGAGGAAGATTGGTGAGATGCTGTGCTCCCCTGTTCCATACCTGGCTGCTCAAACACTTTCCTAAGACTGATGCATTCTTGAATCCCCACCAGCAAAAGAATTGGGCTAGAAGACTCATTGCTTTAACCTCAGCTGACATCAGGTGGTGCACTCAGAGCACCAAGGGCAGGGACATCATTACTAGTTGTGGGCAGTTCCCCAATGTACCTATGATAGGAGTGAAGGGTTGCATTAACTACAACCCTCTTCTATTCAAAAGACAACTGGGCTATGCATTGGTCCACCCTCCTAGAGTACAAGATTTAGCTGAGACCCTTTATTGTGAGATCAAGCCTAATCTAGCTATTGTCAGGCAAGCATCCTGGGCTTGGGACAATGTCCAGACTAAAGGGATGGCTATTCTTGGGAGATGCAACAATGTGGCCTCAGCTCAGTACTATGAGTGGTCTCATGCCAGGGCACAAATTTATGGGATGCCCTTTACCATTGAGGATGCACCTGGGCCATCCACATCACCACCTCCAGCAACTGTCAGCCTGGAAGAGTTTGAGAAGCTAAAAGAGAGGAATGAGAATTTGACTCAAGCTCTGCAGAAGACCCTCTGGGAAAGGAGTGATGGTCGTCTGGACATCGAGAGGTTAGAAAAGCTAAAGGTGGAGCATCTAGCCAGGATTGAGAAGTCAGAGGACTACATCAAGAAGTCAAGGGCTGGAGAGCAGATTTTGAAGAATGCCTGCAAGGAGGCTCAGTTTCAGAAAGCTAGGACTGATCTCTATCTGAAGGAGAGCCAAGCTAGGTGGGTCAGGATCACTGAAGCTCGCACTCAGGAGGATAAGAGAACCCAGGACAAGATTGAGCAGTTGGAGGCTAATGCAAAGGAGCAACAGGAAGCCCTGTTGGCAGCCCAGAGGGAGATCTCAGAATTGAAGCTCAGGGCTGGTGTGAAGAGGTCAAGGGACCAGGGCAGACACAAGAAGCTAACTGCAGCTATTTCCACCAGGAATCTTCTCATCAGGAACCTCACAGAACATCCAGCTGGTCCTGTGACTGAAGCACTTCTAAAGGAAGTTCAGGAGGATGAGTTTGGTCTTGGTGTCTGACTTTTGCTTGTTGTTGCTTTCATATTCATGTACTTTTCTTTTTCTTATGTTGTATTTTGACCCCTCAGAGGGCATGTATTGTAAAAAACAAACTATGTATCATTCACTTTTTGTAATATATTTATTAGTTTGTTTTATCTGAGTTCTCAAGCAACATCAAACACCATCTTCCTCGGGGTCTAGAAAGGTCAAAACCAAATGCCAAGCCGGATACCTTGGAAACAAATAAGCATATTGCATTGCATACTAACTTTTGTTTTGTTTTGTAGGCTTTTGTTTTGTTTATTACTAATTCTGTTGTGGTTCAGGAACTATTGCTCGCCGTCGGGTGTTCCCACTCAACCGTCCACACAGATATCCTACCCGCAACAACCTTCCGGGTATACAAATGGACCAAGTACAGCAGGACCTTACAGAGGTCAGGACTCAAATGGCCAATGAGAGACTGGAAATGAGAAATCAGATGACCCAGTTTATGGAGGTGATGAATGGATTGGCACAGAGCCAAGAGAGATTAAGGGCACTAGTAGAAAGGCAGACCCAGGAGGAACCCCATCTAGGGACTAGGGGAACAAGCAATAATGAGAGGGTTCAGCCTTATGTCAATCCTCCAGTGTATGGGCCTCACCTTCATCCAGAGATCAACATCCCCGCTAATGTGCAAGGGAATGCTACTACAGGAAGGGTACTACAAGAAGACCCCCAGGAAGATCAGTTCACTGTGATGGGAGCTGGGGATGAAGCCTATGACAGAAGGCTAGATGAAATTGCTGAGAAACTGAGATCCCTGGAGTCCCAAAACTCCTTGGGCTTTGATGTTATGGACATGGGTTTAGTGGACGGGGTCAGGATTCCCCACAAATTTAAACCTCCGTGCTTTGAGAAGTACAACGGAACTTCCTGTCCTCGAACCCATTTACAATCCTTTCTGGGGAGGCTGAAGGCATATACCATGGACGAAAAGCTATGGATGTTTTATTTTGAAGATAGCTTAACAGGAGCTTCAAGGGAATGGTACTTTCACTTGACTAGAGCAACCGTTAGATGCTGGAAGGACCTGGCTGAGGCCTTTATCAGACAATACCAGTACAACTTGGATATGGCTCCCAACAGGACCCTCCTGATGGGAATGTCTCAATCATCTAGGGAAAGCTTCCGGGAGTACGCCCATAGGTGGAGACAGCTTGCTGCTGCTGTCCAGCCACCCATGTCAGAGAGGGAGATGGCTGATATGTTTATGAACACCCTCCAAGGGACATACATTGATAGGCTAGCTGCCTTTTCTTCCACTAGCTTCGCTGATGTAGTCATAGCTGGGGAAAGGATTGAAAGCCTATTAAAAATGGGCAAAATTTCTGACAACGGTGCGAGCTCGTCCAGCAACCCAAGAAAGCCTTTTGTGGGCCCAAGAAGAACCGGTGAGACTAATGCTATTCAGGCCAGCAGGGGCAGACCACAATATGTTCATAGGTCAGTGGCAACAGTCACCATTCCCTCTCCACTTCCTCAGCAACCAGCATATCAACCACAGCAACAACTCCATTACCAGCAACAAACTCAGTATCTTCCTCAGAGAAACTACAACAACAACAACAATAACAGTCAGCAAAGACCATTTCAACAGAGACCGTCTCAGGCCAATAGGGTGATTGATCCAATCCCTATGCCTTACGCCACTTTACTGCCACATCTCCTAAAGCTCAACTTGGTTGAGTTAAGGACGTTGGCACCACCAGATCCTTCCAGTTTGCCGAGAAATTATGACGCCAATGCCATATGTGCTTTTCACTCCAACGCACCTGGCCACAGTACAGAGAAGTGCAGAGCTTTACAGATGAAGGTGCAAGACCTGGTAGATTCTAAAGCTCTAAACTTTGCACCACCGCCAAATGTTAACAAGAACCCTATGCCTAACCATGGAGGGCCCAGAATTAATGCTATCGAGGAAGACATGCCGTCTTTCTTGATAACCAGTGTTGGGCAAATTAGGACACCCCTGGTAGAGATTAAAGCTCAACTCCTTGAATGCCAGATTTTCCCTGGGTGTGAGCTCGGGTGCGGTTATTGCAACATTTCGGTAAATGGGTGTGACAATCTGAGAAGCGGCATAGACAGTCTTATCCAGAATGGTCTACTTCAAATCACAACATCGATACCTTCAAATCCGGCGATCTCTCCAACAACGGTTCCAGAGTCTCCTACAACTGCAACAACAATTATTCCAAACAATTCTTCAGTTTCATCAACAAATGCTTCAAATATCACTTCAACAAGCCACCTATCAACAAACATTACTTCTACAACATCAGCACCCCTCTATTCAGAATCTTCTCCTACAACACCAGCAAACATCTCAGCAGTCACTATTTATTATGATCCGTCAAGTATTCCTCCGAACAACAATTTCCAACAGCAAACAGTGGCGTCTCCTGCCATATCACCGGTCACTATCTACTATGATCCACATACTATTGCAACACCCTCCTCTGCTGCAGTCAGCCTAGTTACCATCACGGTACCTGGGCCCGTTCCATATGAGAGCAGTAATGCCATCCCTTGGCATTACGGCTCAGACCTATACTGCGAGGGGAAGAAAATCACTCTTGAATCATCAACTTCTTCACCACAAATAGACAATGTGGGAGGAGGCGGAGGCTTCACTCGAAGCGGACGTCTTTTTGCCCCACAAATTACAAGACCCATTGCTGAAGCAGAAGCTGCTGCCAAGGCAAAAGGGAAGAGCATGGTGCAAGAAGAACAAGTAGCTAGAGAAGCTTCAAAGACCCCTTTTGATCAAGAGGTTGATGAATTCATGAGAATCATCAAGAAAAGTGATTACAAGATAGTGGACCAGCTTCACCAGACACCTTCCAAGATCTCCATTTTATCATTGCTAATGTGCTCTGAGGCTCATCGGAACGCACTATTAAAAGTCTTGCACGCAGCTTATGTGCCAGAGGAGATTACCGTCAATCAGTTGGAAGCTGTAGTTGGAAATGTTAACGCTAGTCATGGACTAGGATTTACCAACACTGATTTGACAACGGAAGGCCGCAATCACAACAAGGCTTTGCACATTACCCTGGAGTGTAAGGGTGCAGTTCTTTCCCATGTACTGGTGGACACAGGGTCATCCCTCAATGTCTTACCTAAAAAAGCCCTTGTGAAGCTGGAGTATGAAGGATTGGCATTACGCCCCAGCAACTTGGTAGTAAGAGCCTTTGACGGTTCTAAGAGATCAGTTCTGGGAGAAATTGAGTTGCCTATAACGATTGGCCCACAGACTTTCAAAACGACCTTCTATGTGATGGACATTTAGCCGGCCTACAGCTGTTTGTTGGGTAGACCTTGGATTCACGCCGCTGGCGCAGTTACGTCTACCCTTCACCAGAAGTTAAAATTCGAGTGGGAGGGCCAAGTCGTTACTATTTGTGGAGAGGAAGATATCTTTGTTAGCCATCTGGCTACATACAAATACATTGAGATGGATGGGGAGATCCACGAAACTATGAGTCAAGGGTTTGAGGCCTTGAACATAAATGAAGCATCCGCTGTACCTGGAACCTCAATGACATCTTATCAGCAAGCCCGGAAGGTTGTTGAAGAGGGGAATGCTCAAGGCTGGGGCAAGTTGTTGCCTGTAGAGAAGAAGGAGGACAGATTTGGGTTGGGTTACAAACCAACTCAACAAGATCAAGCAGAGGCTGCTAAGAAGCCCAATTTTGTCAGTGGGGGGATGCTCACCCCCGATGCAGTAAACAACTTGGAAGATGAGTCGGAAGATGAGCGCAACCTGGAGAGCTGGATACGTCCAAGGATCCCGGGGAGCCGTATCTCAAACTGGTCTTCCCAGGAAATTATAAGGGTTACTCATGCAGAGTAATTATTATTTCCTGCATATTTTAAGCATGCATCAAGTCTTGCATCTTGCCCAAGATGACAAGACTCATTTTGTAATCGGGCCATCTGTAATTTTGTGCAAACAGATCAATCAATGATAATCAGACATCTTTTGCAAATGAGTCTTTTTCTTTTCCGTTCACTGTTTTTCCATTTTTCTTTTTGTACAAAAATAAATGGCAATGTTTTCAAAATGACAACTTTATTTCTCTTTTCTAAAACAAGATTAAAATCAATCACTAAAATGAACAAACTGAACCCTTGCAGAGAGTGCCTTCCAGACCGCACCGACAACAGCACGGCTATGACTTCGTATGACTTTGACAATCCAATCAATCAAGCTGATGAAGGGGTTGAAGAAGAGTATGAGCTTCCTGAAGAGCTAGCTAGGTTGTTGAGACAAGAGGAAAAGGTTATCACTCCTCATCAGGAGGAGGTCGAAACGATCAATCTTGGTACAGATGAAGATGTGAAAGAAGTTAAGATCGGGTCCTGCCTACAAGATTCAGTGAAAGAGCAACTGATTGATATGCTTCGGGAGTATGTGGATGTCTTTGCTTGGTCTTATCAGGATATGCCAGGGTTGGACACCGATATCGTCATGCACAAGCTGCCCTTAAGAGAAGATTGCCCACCGGTTAAACAGAAACTGCGCCGTACTCGCCCAGATATGGCAATGAAGATCAAAGAAGAGGTACAAAAGCAGTGGGACGCCGGGTTCCTTGCTGTGACTAGCTATCCGCCGTGGGTTGCTAATATTGTACCTGTGCCCAAGAAAGATGGCAAGGTGAGGATGTGTGTGGACTACCGGGATCTGAATAGAGCTAGCCCGAAAGATGACTTCCCATTACCTCACATCGATGTATTGGTGGATAACACAGCTCAGTTCTCGGTATTCTCCTTCATGGACGGATTTTCAGGATACAATCAGATCAAAATGTCACCTGAAGACATGGAGAAGACAACCTTCATCACACTCTGGGGCACGTTCTGTTACAAGGTGATGCCATTCGGACTGAAGAATGCAGGTGCAACATATCAACGGGCTATGGTAACATTATTCCACGATATGATCCATAAAGAAATCGAGTGTTATGTGGATGACATGATTGCCAAGTCCCTCACGGAAGAAGACCACCTGGCGAATCTGATGAAGTTATTCAAGCATCTGAGGAAATACCAACTGAAGTTGAACCCCAACAATTGTACATTCGGGGTGTGATCTGCTAAGCTGCTGGGTTTTATCATAAGCGAGAAAGGGATTGAGGTTGACCCCGATAAAGTCAAAGCCATTCAAGAAATGCCTGCACCGAAAACTGAGAAAGAAGTTCGGGGGTTTCTAGGTAGATTGAACTACATTTCACGGTTCATATCTCACCTTACAGCAACCTGTGAGCCTTTGTTCAAACTATTGAGAAAGGAACAAACGGTCAGGTGGAACGAAGACTGTCAGAGGGCTTTTGACAAGATTAAAGAATACTTGCAAGAACCACCAATCCTTATGCCTCAAGTTGAAGGAAGACCTCTGATAATGTACTTGACAGTATTAGAAGAGTCAATGGGGTGTGTGTTGGGCCAGCATGACGAGTCTGGTCGAAAATAGTATGCAATATACTACCTGAGCAAAAAGTTTACCGACTGTGAACAACGTTATTCACTGCTCGAGAAAACTTGTTGTGCTTTAGCGTGGGTTGCTCGCCGACTGAGACAGTATATGTTGACCCACACCACTTTATTGATCTCAAAGATGGATCCAGTTAAGTACATTTTTGAGAAGCCAGCACTTACCGGACGGGTTGCAAGATGGCAGATGATTCTCACAGAATATGACATCCAGTACACATCTCAAAAAGCCATCAAGGGTAGTGTATTGTCTGAATATCTTGCTGAGAAACCTATTGATGATTACCAGCCTATGAGATTTGACTTCCCTGATGAAGACATCATGTTCATTAAAGCAAAAGATCATGAAGAGCCTATTCACACTGAAGGGCCTGACCCGGAAAAAGAGTGGACTATGATGTTTGATGTGGCTGTTAAAATGAATGGTCGTGGTGTTGGTGCAGTGCTTATTACACCTAAGGGAGTTCACATGCCTTTCTCCGGAAAACTCACCTTTAACTGCACTAACAACGAAGCTGAATACGAAGCTTGCATTATGGGTCTTGAGGAAGCCATTGACCTCAGGATCAAAACATTGACTGTATTCGGAGATTCAGCTCTGGTAGTTAATCAAACCAACGACAAATGGTACACATACCAGGATCATCTGATACCTTACAGGGACTATACAAGAAGGTTATTAACTTTCTTCACAACGGTCAAGCTTGAGTATATCCCTCGGGACGAGAATCAGTTTGCAGATGCTCTGGCTACCATTTCATCCATGATCAAAGTTCAAGCTGCCAACTTTGTACCTCGGATTTCAGTATCCCGACTTGACAGACCAGCATATGTATTTGCAGCAGACGTTGTTAAAGATGATAAGCCTTGGTTCCACGACATTAAGTGCTTCTTGGAGGATCAAACATACCCACCTGGGGCATCTTCCAATGATAAGAAGACATTAAGAAGGCTTGCTGGTAGTTTCTTCCTGAACACTGATGGGTCTTTGTACAAGAGAAACTTTGATATGGTACTCCTCAGATGCGTCGATAGAACAGAAGCAGACTTGTTGATGCACGAGGTGCACGAAGGATCCTTTGGTACCCATGCAGGAGGGCATGCCATGGCCAAGAAATTGCTAAGATCAGGTTATTACTGGATCACAATGGATGCCGACTGTTGTGCCTACGCCAGAAAATGCCATAAATGCCAGATTTATGCGGATAAGGTGCATGTGCCTCCAAATCCTCTGAATGTGATGTCTTCACCCTGGCCCTTTGCCATGTGGGGCATTGATATGATTGGCAAGATTGAACCGACTGCTTCAAACGGCCACAGATTCATCTTGGTTGCCATTGACTATTTCACTAAGTAGGTCGAAGCAGCCTCCTACGCAAATGTTACAAGGCAAGTGGTAGCCCGATTTCTGAAGAGAGATATCATCTGTCGATACGGAGTTCCCGAGCGAATCATTACTGATAATGGTTCCAACTTGAACAACAAAATGATGGCCGAGCTATGCCGGGACTTCAAAATCCAACACCACAATTCTTCTCCTTACAGGCCAAAGATGAACGGCGTTGTTGAGGCAGCTAACAAGAATATCAAGAAGATTATGCAGAAGATGGTAGTCACCTACAAAGACTGGCATGAGATGCTACCGTTTGCCTTGCATGGGTAACGCACGTCAATCAGGACATCCACTAGGGCAACTCCGTATCAGCTTGTGTATGGTATGGAGGCAGTCCTACCTGTTGAAGTTGAATTACCCTCCTTGCGAGTACTGATGGATGTTAAGCTGAACGAAGCAGAATGGGTCCGGTCCCGATACGAACAATTGAGTCTGATCGAAGAGAAGAGATTGGCTGCAATCTGTCATGGGCAGTTGTATCAGAAAAGAATGAAGAAAGCCTTCGATCAGAATGTCAGACGCCGAGAGTACCAAGTAGGAGATCTTGTGCTGAAAAGGATCCTCCCTCCTCATACAGACCACAGGGGCAAGTGGACTCCAAACTATGAAGGACCATTTGTGGTCAAGAAAGTTTTCTCTGGTGGAGCACTGATGCTCAGCACCATGGATGGTGAAGATTTCCCGTCCCCTGTGAATTCAGATGCAGTTAAAAAATACTTCGCATAAAAATGACCCGCTGGACATAAAAACAGAATGTAAGTCCAGGCAAAAATAGGGCATCCCGGCAAGTCAAAAACAGAATAAAAGACTTGGGCAAAAATAAGGGAAATAAATAAAAAAAATGTACACCCGCTGAGTTGAAAAGCCGCATTGGACAACTCAGGCAAGAATGGGTATCCCGATGGATTGAAAACCCGAAAGGGCGATCCATGCAAAATAAGGGAATAAGCGAACAACTGCATTCTAAATTCGTCTGTATCACTTACAACTTGGTAAACCTCGAAAAGGATCAAGCTTCTGTCAGAATCAGCATTCTTCAGAAAGCAAGACGAGAAGAACGTCAAAAGTCATACGAGTCATAGCAAAGGGAAGCTTCTTGAAGCGTCGCCAACATTGCCAACATCTTTTGTTTCTCAATTTGTAACAATCTCCTCATTTTAGGGGATTTGTCTCCTTGACTGTATCTTGCCAATTCAGGGCACATGAATTAATAAAATCAGATTTTCAGTCATGTCTCGTCTCGTACATTTTATTTTTCATTTGCAAAACGTCTGATGTCTTTAAAGATACTGATTGCATAAATACAGATGCTTCTCTTCTAAAAAATACGTGCTTGCAGGAAATATGTTTACTCCCGGGAGTGTCTGGACTCCTATGATGGAATCCGGTAAGGGATACCTCGGGATTACTTGTACGTTCCTATCTTTGCAGGATTGCAGGTATTCAAAGCACGACATGGGGCATGAAAACTTCACTCCCAGAAAGCTGGAAAATCAATACTCACTCAGTCTTAGCACCCAAAGTGCTTTCTCCCCAGCTGAGTTGCCACTTGCTATTTCGCCCAGCCGAGGTGCCAATTATTACTCCTCCACAGTCAGGTGTAAGACTGGGAAACCATCTCCCCACAGAGCTTCAGCCTCTATCTAGAAGAGCAACGCATGAAGGAATCACAACAGAGTGACGAAAGCTTCTACAAACCCCAGTTGGGTCCTTCATTTATTGGAAAAAGTCTATCGTTGACCCATTTCCCCAAGTAGAATCATCTCATCAGATCTACCAATGATCTCATCCCCAGCTGGGATGTCCATTTCAAGCAGATCGGCCAGAGATCTTCACAGCAACGGGACCCGAATCCCGGATCGGTATCTTTTGCATAATCATAGCATCTGCATCATATTCCCCACGAAGCGTAGCATTCCGTCTAATACGGAGCATTACGGCAAAACTCAAACATGTTGCATAATCATAAGTCGTGGTCTGAATCAAACACTTGTGAATAATGACAGTCCATCGACAATATACAGAATGCTCCCCAGATTCCCCAGCGAAGAGCTAAAGCAGTTGCCTTACACCCACAAACACCAGTACATACTCCGTGTGGCACCCGTCCGTGTCATGTCCCCAGCAGAAAGCCGAAGCGTCCCCTTTGCACTCACAGATTTGTATATAATTTTCTTGACACTCGTCCGTGTCACCTTTCCCAGCACAGTAACCTAAACACTTTGTATATCCGATACTTGTTTATACCTTACTTTCCTTTTTGACACTCGTCTGTGTCACTCTCCCCAGCAGGTTGAACACTCAAATATACACTACTCATACTTATTTTACTTATACAGATACTCGTCTGTATCTTGTATACACCATCTATATCCCCACAGATTTGACACTCGTCCGTGTTCTTTGTTAACCAGTTGGTACTCGTCCGTACCATCATCTCAGAACATGTGTCAAGCATTTGTTTCTACCTGGTACTCGTCTGTATCATAGTCTTAAGGATGCTCGTCCGCATCTTTAATCCATACATTGTGTCAATACACTCTTGTCTTCTTGAATTTAGACACTCGTCTGTGTCTACTTTTCCCCCAGAAGAGTCCCTTAGAATCAACACTCGTCCATGTTCTTTGTTAACCAGTTGATACTCGTCCGTATCATCATCTCCGAACATGTGTCAGTATTCGTTTCTACCCGATAATCGTCCGTATCATAGCCTTAAAGATGCTCGTCCGCATCTTTAATCTATACACAACACCAAACACTTATACCTTTTATTTCCTGGATATAAAAACTCGTCCGTGTTTACCATTCCCCAGTAGATCGCCAGCAAAGCAAAACTTCTTTTGTTGTCTGACATTCGTCCTATGTCATGATAAACCTTGAGAGCAGCCGTACCCTGCTAGGTGATCGTCCTTCACCTCTTGATGATCGTCCTTCATCATGCTCATCCGATGGCCGTCCCCATCGTTGACCTTTTCTATCCGACATTCGTCCTATGTCGTGATATTTAGCAGCCGTCCCCTGCTAGGTGATCGTCCTTCACCTTTTGATGATCGTCCTTCATCATTTTATCCGATGGCCGTCCCCATCGTTGATCTTGTTATCTGACATTCGTCCTATGTCATGATAAGCCTTGAGAGCAGTCGTCCCCTGTTAGGTGATCGTCCTTCACCTCTTGATGATCGTCCTTCATCATTCTCATCCGATGGCCGTCCCCATCGTTGACTTTTTATCCGGCATTTGTCCTATGTCGCGATACTTTCGGCAGTCGTACCCTGCCAGGTGATCGTCCTTCACCTTAGATGACCATCCCTCATCTTATCCCCCAACAGAGCAGCCGTCCCCTGCTAGGTGATCGTCCTTCACCTTTGATGACCGTCCCTCATCATTATTTCATTTATTCTTTAACCCGATGGCCGTCCCCGTCGTGGTCCCTTTTCTTTTTTCAGTTTAGCCCGATGGCCGTCCCCATCGTTGTTTACATTACTTTATGAACTTGATGGCCGTCCCCATCATTTTTCATTAATCCCCAGAGAATCTTACAGCTTTACTTGATGTCCGTCCCCATCATAATCCCTTTTATCCCCAGCATGTCGACCGTCCCCGTCATTGCTTTATTTCCCGCACTTTTCCCAGCATGTCGACTGTCCCCGTCATTGCTCTTTCCCAGCAGTCGTCCTCTGCTTGACAGTAGTCCTCCGTCGCCCACACTTTACTATATACTTTATTTTCCTTTACAATCTATATCCCATTTCTTCTTCATTCTGTGAGTGCAAATTTTGGACTGTCTTTGGTATTCAACCACAAGTTATCCTGTTTGCCTGATAAGCCGTCGCTTACATCCTGCACAGCTAACTCATGTTTGAATAGGGGCAGCTGTAAACACCCCAAATTTGCCCTCACACATTCACACCATGGCTTGTGATCATTTCATATGCATAAATCCAATCATAGCATCTCATATCACATTTTTGATTCTTTGCATTGGTTCAAAGTCATCTGCATTTAGGGTTTGTGATCTGAGCAATCCAAGAGCTTCTTGAGCCATTCCAAAGGTCATCAATCACTTCAAAAGGGTCCATGTATGTTCAAACATCATATTATATCCTCTCAAAGTCAAGAATGTCAAAAAAATCACAAGAACTGGGATTGGTATGGAAGCAGAGCCAGGCTTGACTGCATAGATGACCCAAAATTAGGGTTTTGGTTTCAGAAGCCATAACTCCAATTTTTTTGGTCATTCTTGTTTCTATTGGTCTCTATATGGTATAGGGAGTATGCATATCAATTTTCATGAAGAAATTCCATGGGGAAGTCATCTGATCAAGAGTTGACTTTCTGGGCAAGTCAGTGTAAAATCAGGGCATCTGAGGCCCCCAATGACCCAACTAAAGGGTGTTCTTCATCTTTTTGATTGTATATGATCTTTATTTGATCATAGAAGAAGTTGGAAGTTCACAAAATTGGAGAATTTCAAGTCTTTTGCAAAGTTGACTTTTTGGGAAAGTTGACTTTTTAATGAAATTGCCATTTTGGGAAACTTTTTCAACCCTTGCTTTTTGATTCAAAAATGCTTCAAATGGAAAAACTTTGGTCATGAAAGTTGTAGAATGGATCATTCTCTTTTCAAAAAGTACAAGAACATGACCTAATTCATTTTGGATCAAAAGTTATGGCTTGTCAAAGTTGGCAAAAATCACAAATTTTGAAGGTTTCTACCAAAGAGGCAAAGTTGCAAATTCACTTGTCAAGGCAAATTGAGCTATCAAACAAACTTCTAATCTTCACACAAACATGTACCAAGACCTAAAAGTCAGATTGCACCAAAGGATCACTCATTTCTATGGCTTATGGAGCAAGATTTCTCAAAGGAAGCAAAAGTGAGGCAAGTTGCAAAAACTCACTCAAGTGTGAATCCACTTGCTGGCTGACTCCACAAACAATCCAAGGGCTCTCCACACATCTTGCTGCGCAGGACACCCCATCTGTCCTTGGCTAGCAAGTAGCCCATGCCTCTCTTACACAACTTTGACATTTTGGCAACTTGAGCCATACCAATCACTAAAGCACACATCAACTCATCTGACCTATCACAATTGTTTATGCAAACAAAAAGCAAGCCAAAGCACATACAACACAAGCCTGAAACACTCTCCAACACAGCATTCTCATTTTCCACCCCATTTGCAAAAGCTTTCGAAAAACCTTCCACAGGCTGCACACACACAAACCAACTTCACAAATCAACTCAACACACTTCCCTGGTCACAAACCACCCCTCACCATAGCTTGAAACTCAGAGAATCAAAAACACGATCACCACCTTCCATTGAACATAACTTCTGCCATCTCTCAAACCATCCATTATAAACTTCAAACAAGCATTGAAAGCTTCTCAGGGGGTCCAGTGGAGTTGATTGAAAGCAAGAAACCAGCCAGAAAGTACCAGAAACTAAAGCTTCAGTTCAGGTAGCCATCTCAAACTTTTTTTTTCCAGAAACTCCATTTTAAGTTCTTAAAAGCTTATATGCACTCCCCTGATCATGGGGATGTGATTATTTTTGAAAATGGTTGAGAAACCAGGATGTATGAATGCTCTGAAACTTTTTGCCCTAAGAATGTTTTGATTCGATTTGGCTGATTGATGAATGAAAAATGATGTTTGTTAGGGGGTTTTGATTCAGTGTTGAATGGGGATGAGTTCTGGGCAGTTAGATTTCATTTTCATTGCGTGTAGAGAGAGTTAGAGTTTTGGGCTTGCCGGAGAAGACGACCGAAACAGTGTTCCGGTCGCCTGAAAGTCATTAGGGCATGTAATTAGGGTTTAATCATAATTAGGAGATTTTGAATGTCAGCCCTTGGATATGGCGCCAACTCAATTCGCGCGTGTGTATGTTTGAATTCCAGCCATTGATCTTGCACACTTTTCTATTTTTCAGTTTTATTTCATTTTTAATTCATTTAATTGCTTTTGTTTTCTTCATTTAATCTAAAATAGTAAAACATTTTCAAAAATTCTGAAAATTTTTATACAAACTTTTATTAATTTTCAGAAACCAAAAACATTTTTATTTTTATTTTTTGCATTAAAAAATATTTTTAAATCATTTAAAAGTTTATTTTTAATTAATTAATGAGAATTAATTAATTAAAAATACTTTTAGGTATTTAAAAATCACCAAAAAATTCATGAAACCTTTAAAATCATTTAGAAACATTGTCCAACCCTCAAACCAAATTTCTTTTTTGATCTTAAGGCATTTTGATAATTTTTCATGGAATTAAAATCATTTCAAGGCAATATTTTGATCCAATCTTCAAAAATTCATTTCTGCCTAACCTTTGAGAGTTGGACTTTGATTCTTTTTGCATTGTGTCTTGCATAGCATGTAGTTCATAGGATTAAATTGGCATTATTTGATTTTGCATTTTCAATTTGTTTGACATTTTTCTTGACAAGGTACCTTAAAACCCTAGCATTCTTGAGAAATTCATAACCCTCATTAGGTTAAGAGTTAGAACCCCTCCTTTGGGCAGTGAGTTTGTATAGGTTTAGGGTTCCCTTGGATGCATTTTCAATTTTTTATCTTGATGTTTGCTTCTGGTTTTGGTTTTTGTTTGGTGCATTGATCATAAACCCTAATTTGGGCTTCCTTTTGCATTCATCTTGCATTTGCTTGCATACCATGACTTTCCATGACATTTTATGCATCCATTTGATTCATTAGACATCTTAAGACATATTAGAATCATGTTTGATCATTTCCTCTTGCATTTGCCATGTTGTATGTCATTTGCATTTCATAACTTTTCATGTATGTTCATGGTTCTAAGCATGTTTCTCTTGCATCCATATGTTCATATGATCATTCTCATGCCTTGATCCTTGTTTGCATCATTTCATAGCATCATTATCATCACACATATGCTTTTGGTTTTGATTTGCATCATGTCATTTCATCTCATCTTGCATTGCATTGCATTCCTTTCATTAACTTTTCAGGTGGTAAGTAACTTTGAGAAGTGAATTTGCCTTCACTTCTCACAATTTCTTTTCATCTCTCCTATGCATCATTGCTGCATTTTGCTTTGTGTTTGAGATTGAGCTTGCTCTTTCTTTTTCTTCTTACTTTGCTTCTCTTTGCTCCTTTCATCTGCTTCCTGGTGGTTCCTCTGAAGATATTTCTTGTAAACCTCACAAACCCTAGGAACAACCAAGCATGACAATGATTAGGGTTTTGATTAGTCCCCCACTTAGCTTTTACCTTTGTGTCTCTTTGAGTCTTCTCTTCTCACCTCATAATCAAGGACTAAACCCTAAAGGCTTTAAGGCTTTGTGATTAGGCTTATGCCTGCATCCTTCTATTAGGATGGAGTGTATAACTTTAATCCTAAGTGTTAAACCCTTAATGTGTTTAACTCCTTTAATCAACCCACTTAATAATCATCAAGACATCAAGCTTGTAACTTGGGCCTTGCATTAGGGTTCTAATTCTTCCTTAATTGGTTGAGAAGGACTAACCCTAGTGTTAATGGACAAGTCCTCCTCAAGTTGTCTTACAAACCCTAAAATTCACTTCATCATCATATCATTAAATAAAATCCACTGAACCAAAGGCTTTGTTTTGTCATAAGTTTAATCCCTAATCATGGATTAAGTTGAGGAGCTTTCCTCAGCTTAAACATTCTCATCTATTATCCTTCTATTAGGATGGTGTAATGAGTATGTTTAATCCTTGATTATGGCTTAACCTCATTACTTAACACTAAACAAAAACCACAAAAACATCTAAATAATCACAAGTAGGTTCATGATCTTAACCCTACATCATGGTGATTAAGTGTGAGAAGCTGACTTCACACTTAAGGTATTCTCATTACCCCTAATCAGAGGGAAGATGTGATGAGTTTACTAAATCCATTGGTTTAGGCTTAAGCTCATTAACCTATGACAAAATTTCAAAAGCAATGAAAGATTGAAAACACAAAAACAAACAATAATCGTCTTCCTCCGGGATTCTTTTCTCATCTCATTCACTCACAAACGAGAACCTGCTTCTTCCGTCTAATGCAAGACAGTTTGCACCTGAGCCAGACAGGTCATACACTTGAGCATAGACAGTAAGCAGTCCACAAGTCATTTCTTCTTTCAGTCTCTTTGGGTCGAACTACGGTGTTCTGACTTCCTCATTGCACGAGAGGATACGTAGGCATAACTTAATTGTTATCGAACAAAAGTCTCTGTATATACCCCCTCTTTCCAGCACCATTCTTTTAGCCTCATTTTCATGAGCATTTCATTCTTCTTACACTGACACTGTACATTTATACACTTCACATTTCTTTGCACTGACACCTGTACATCCTTTTCCAGTTATTTTATACACAAATTGCACTGACACTACCCCTTTAAAACACAAATCTTTTAAGCGTGGATCTCGTCGAGTACGGCGGACAATCTGGGTGCTAATACCTTCCCAGGTTGTAACCAACCCCCTTTCTCAGTCTCTCTGGTTCGCAACCGTCTTATCCAAATATTTCTTAGGTTTATGCAGCATTACCTTTCCTTCGGAATAAAAATGCCTAGCTGGCGACTCTATTCATTTCCTGTGGGTTCACTCCTGTGTGTCCTCACATTCCTCCTTTCGCCGACCGTTCGCGTCTGTACCTTTATTTGGGCCATTCCCATTTATCGGGAGCGACAGGTACTGAATCAGGTTTCAGGTATTCTAGCCTAGATAGGTGATCAGCTACCATATTATCAGTGCCTTTCTTATCACGGATATCCAAATCAAACTCTTGCAGTAATAGAATCCATCGAAGTAACCTAGGCTTGGCATCCTTTTTACTTAGTACGTAACGAATGGCAGCATGGTCGGTGTAAACTATAATCTTGGCTCCTACTAGATAAGATCTAAATTTGTCTATGGTAAAAACTACAGCTAGGAGCTCTTTTTCGGTTGTTGCGTAGTTGAGCTGTGCAGCGTCTAGGGTTCTACTGGCATAATAAATTACGTGTAACTTCTTATCTTTTCTCTGACCTAGAACGGCTCCAACAGCATAATCACTGGCGTCACACATTATCTCAAACGGTTCCGACCAATCAGGGGGTTTCATTATAGGTGCTGAAATCAGAGCTTGCTTCAGTACATTTTTCATCGAAGATGAATTCAGCATCTTTCATTAAAAGACCAGTTAAGGGCTTTGTTATTTTGGAGAAATCCTTGATGAAACGTCGGTAAAATCCGGCATGTCCAAGAAAACTTCTTATCTCCCTGATAGTCTTCGGCGGTTTTAGATTCTCTATGACTTCTATTTTTGCTTTATCTACCTCTATACCTTTTTCGGAAACTATATGTCCTAAAACAATCCCTTCGGTGACCATGAAATGACATTTTTCCCAATTTAGCACAAGGTTTACCTCCACACATCTCTCCAGGATTTTCTCAAGGTTGACAAGACAATTTTTGAAATCTGATCCACAAACTGAGAAATCGTCCATAAATACTTCCATGATTCCATCTAAATAATCGGCAAAGATAGACATCATGCAGCGTTGGAAAGTGGCAGGAGCATTACAAAGTCCAAAAGGTATTCTTCTATAGGCAAAAGTTCCAACTGGGCATGTAAAGGTAGTTTTTTCTTGATCTTCGGGGTGAATAGGTATTTGGAAGAATCCTGAATATCCATCTAGGTAACAAAAGTAAGAGTGTCTGGCTAGGCGCTCCAACATTTGGTCTACGAATGGTAATGGGAAATGGTCCTTCCTAGTTGCTTTATTTAATTTTCTATAATCTATGCACATACGCCAACCTCCATCGGTTCTTTTTGCTACAGGTTCGCCCTTCTCGTTTTGCACGACCTTGATGCCTCCCTTTTTAGGTACTACATGCACAGGACTCACCCATTTACTGTCCGAGATCTGATATATTATACCTGCCTCTAGTAACTTAAGAACTTTAGTCTTAACTACAGTACTCATTATAGGATTTATTCTTCGTTGGTGTTCTCTGGAAGGTTTTGAATCTTCTTCAAGCAAAATCCGATGCATGCATACGGATGGGCTTATTCCTTTTAGATCAGAGATCTTATATCCTAAGGCTGAGGGGTACCTACGTAAAACTTCTAATAATTGATCGGTTTCTTCTTGGTTTAAGGTAGCACTGACTATAACTGGACGGTTCATATATTCATCGAGAAATTCATATCTCAGGTTTTTAGGCAGTTCCTTAAGTTTTACGGTCGGTTTCATAGGGCAAGACATAGGATCTGGGGTAAGAGATAAACATTCGTGAAGGTTATCATCAATGTATGGTTTTTTATAATTGTCATCTTCCAAAATAAGGGTCGATGGCAATTTTATAGATTCAGTTTCTTCTTCTTGTTCTAATTCCCTAATGCATTCTTCGATGATATCTAAGGCATAACAAGCATCTCCTATCACAGGTGCCATAAGAAATTTTGACAATATGAATTCTATCTTCTCGTCACCTACCTCAAAAGTTAGTTTTCCTTTTTTAACATCTATTACGGTTCCAGCAGTCGATAAGAACGGTCTACCTAGGAGGATTGGTATGTCGTCATCTTCTTTGATGTCCATGACAACAAAATCAGTAGGTATAAACAGCTGACCTATCCTAACAGGGACGTCTTCAAGTATGCCTATAGGGTATTTAACGGATCTATCGGCTAATTGAAGTGACATCTTAGTAGGTTGTAATTCTCCTAAGTTTAATCTCTCACAAACTGCTAAAGGCATTAAGCTCACACTAGCTCCTAAGTCTAGAAAAGCTTTTTTGATGACATGATTTCCCAAAATACAAGGAATGGAAAAATTTCCGGGATCTTTATCTTTCTTTGCTAACCTATTTTCGGAAATAGAATTACATTCCACGGGTTTCGGATCTTCAAGCCTACGTTTATTCGTAAGTATGTCTTTGAGAAACTTAGCATAAGAAGGTATTTGGGTGATGGCTTCTGTAAAGGGGATTTCTACGTGAAGTTTTTCTATAACCTTAACGAATTTTTGATATTGATTATCGATTTGGGTTTTCTTTAATCTCTGAGGGTATGGTATAGGTGGTTTGTATGGCGGTGGTGGTACATAGGTTTTATTTTTAGGTTCTTCTCCTTTTTCTTGACTTTCCGGGGTTTCAGGCTCCTCTGGTTCCTTCTCCTCATTCCTCTCAGAAGTTTCGGGCTCACTTAATCTAGGGTTTAAAGGTTCTTTATAAGCGGTTCCACTTCGTAGAGTAATGGCATTAGCTTGCCCTTTCGGGTTTTGTTGAGGTTGTCCAGGGAACTGTCCTCCAGGTGTAGTCTGTGGGGCTTGGTTTAACGTTACCTGAGAGATCTGGGTTTCAAGCATCTTATTATGAGTAATAATTTGATCAACCTTGGTTCCTAACTTGGTAATCAGTTCGTTAACATGGACGTTTTGGTTCATGAACTCTTTGTTTTGTTGTGTTTGAGCAGTGATAAAAATTTTTACAACTTCATCAAAGCTCGGACTTGGTGGTACAGGTTGCATAGGTTGATTTGTTCTTGGGGCTTGGTAACCTTGTTGTCTCGGAGGTGCGGTATTTTGAATAGGGTTATTATTTTTGTAGGAGAAGTTTGGGTGATTCCTCCATCCAGGATTATATGTGTTTGAAAATGGGTTCCCTTGGGTATAGTTCACTTGCTCAGTGTTGGTTTCATTCAACAGATTGCATTCGGCGGATTGGTGTCCTTGCGTTCCACATATCTCACAATTCGGCGAAACTGCGGCTACAGTATTCGGAGTTGTACACATATGTTCGACTCTAAGGGCCAACGCGTCCATTTTAGCCTGCATCATGTCTATAGAGCTTAGCTCATGTATTCCTCCTTGGGCTTCCTTCTTTTCCACTGTCGCTCGTTCTACTCCCCATGATTGATGGTTTTGGGCCATATCCTCGATAAAGGCACTAGCTTCAGGGTAAGGTTTGTTCATCAGTGCGCCACCAGTGGCAGCGTCGATGGTCATCTTAGTGTTATAATGAAGTCCATTATAGAAGGTTTGAATGATTAGCCAATTCTTTAAGCCATGATGTGGGCATGCTCTTAATAGTTCTTTATATCTCTCCCAGGCTTCGAACAACGACTCTCCTTGGTGTTGGGTAAATCTAGTTATTAGGTTTCGAAGAAGAGCGGTCTTACTTGGGGGAAAATATCTAGCAAGGAAAACTTTTCTAAGGTCATCCCAAGTTGTTATTGAATTGGGTGGAAGGGAATCTAACCATGATAGAGCTTTATCTCTAAGGGAAAAGGGAAATAATCTTAAGCGTATCGCCTCAGGAGAAGCTCCATTGGTTTTAAAGGTGTTTGCTAACTGAAGAAAGTTTTTTAAATGTTGGTTCGGGTTATCAGTAGCGAGACCTGCGAATTGTCTCTGTTGCACTAATTGCAGCAGGGATGGTTTAAGTTCAAAATTATTGGCTGGGATAGCGGGGTTTACTATACTGGAACTAGGTTCCTCGTTTGATGGTTGGGCGAAGTCCTTAAGAGGTCTTCGGTTTTGATCTTCGGCCATAGCTTTCCTATTCCTATGGAAAAACAAACGTGCGTGAGCGTAACGTTCAGGTTCAGCTAGAGGGTCTACTAAACTTCCGGCACTGCGAGTCTTTCGCATTGACCGGTGGGTAACAACCTTAGTCTAAACGGTATAACTACAGGGTAATGAAATTTGACAAAATTGGTCCCCGGCAACGGCGCCAAAAACTTGATGCGTGTTTTTCGCAAGTGTACGAACACGTCAGAGTAATATAAAAGATTGTCGAATCCACAGAGACCAAGTGTCAATCTATCGTACCTGTTGTTATGGTGTGTATCTAAGGCAACTAAATAAAGGGGTTTTAAGAAGGGTGCAATGGTAAATAAAATAATAATTTTAAATAATAAATAAAAGACAGGCTCGAATGTAATTCACGTAATCAATGATAATCCAGTACTTTTTAATGGAATTACTTATGGGCAATGTTTTCTCCTTTGAAAAGAACTAATTTAACAGGAACTGTCGCTTTCGCGTATTCAGAACCGAGTTGTACTCTCTAATCAACCCCTCCTATTGTCACGGATAAAAAGGTGCGTACTGCGTTAGAGTAGTAAACCTATTTTTAAGAAATATAGTATCTTAACTAAGTTGAAAAGTATTTTAACCTGAACTTCTTAGCAAAAAGAGGTTCTTACGAACCAGACTCTAAACTTCCTAACGCGTCCGAAAATCGTTTTAAAATCTCTTTTCTTTTTAATCTAAAAACTCCTAATGAAATATACAAAGCACTTTTGGCTGTTTTTGAAATAGTTAAAAACAATTAGATTGAATTGAAAGATAAAATAGCCCTTAGGTGTTTCCACGAACAATTATGCGGATTACTGGTTTAATTACGATCCTTACATTCTAACCTTTATGGAATTAGTTAGACATGATAAAGTAAAGATTCTTTTTATAATTTTTCATAAAAGTAATTTAGTGCGAGTTCGGAAAGTAAATGAATTTAGTGCGAGTGCGAGAAATAAAGTAATTTAGTGCGAGTGCGGGAAATAAAGGAATTTAGTGCGAGTGCGGGTAATAAACGAAAGTAAAGCGAGTGCGGGAAATAAATAAAGTAAAGTGCGAGTGCGGATAATAAATAAAGTAAAGCAGTGCGAGAAATAAATAAAAGTAAAGCAATGCGGAAAAGTAAAATACGAACTGGAATTAAAATGGCAGCAGGATTAACTTCCTCCATAGTGCTCCAAAACTCGATCGCACAGACAGATTACAGACTCGATCACTCGATTGCAGAAACACCCCGATGTGGAATGGCAACTGCTTTGAAACTGATATATGCCTAGAGAAATCTAAGTTTGGATGAAGAAAAACAAAAAACTAAAGTCCTATTTATAGGAAAACTAAATGCGGGAAATGACCAGGACGCCCCTCCACTCAAAAGTGGAGGGAACTGAATTTTGCCTTGTGGCGCCCGCCACAAGGTCATGGCGCCCGCCATGAGGCCAATGGAGAATGAAAGAGTGGGGATCGTGGGTCTTGGCAGTTGTGGAGTGGTCTTGAGACGTGGCCACGTCATGGCTAACCCCATGGCGCCCGCCACGGTGGGTGCCATAAGTGCAAAACGCTGAATTTCTAGGTTTTCGTCCGTTTCCACTCCTTTTTCGCTCCTTTTCTCGATTCAAGCCCCGATTACAATAAAAACCTGAAAACAAAAGAAAACAAAGTAATAACATAACAAAATAACAATAAAAGCTAAGAATGCATGCGAAATCGGAGTCAGAAATACGGTGAAATTTAGTGTGATCACATACCCACCTAGGGCATCGTCAAATGATAAAAAGACATTAAGAAGGCTGGCCGGCAATTTCTTCCTCAATATTGATGGTTCTTTGTACAAGCGAAACTTTGACATGGTCCTGCTCAGATGTGTTGACAAGAAGGAAGTAGACCTACTAATGCACGAAGTACATGAAGGTTCTTTCGGTACCCATGCCGGAGGACATGCAATGGCAAATAAGCTGTTAAGACCAGGTTACTACTGGATCACAATGGATGCAAATTGTTGTGCCTATGCCAGAAAATGCCACAAATGCTAGATTTATACAGATAAAGTGCATGTGCCTCCAAATCCTTTGAATATAATGTCTTCACCTTGGCCCTTCGCCATGTGGGGCATTGATATGATTGGAAAGATTGAATCGACTGCATCAAATGGTCACAGATTCATCCTGGTAGCCATTTATTACTTCACCAAATGGGTTGAAGCAACTTCATATGCAAACTTCAGCAGACATGTGGTAGCTAGATTTCTGAAAAGGGATATCATTTGTAGATATGGAATTCCCGAGCGAATCATTACTGACAATGGTTCCAATTTGAATAACTAAATAATGGCAGAACTTTGTCGGGACTTCAAAATTCAACATCACAACTCTTCTCCTTACAGGCCAAAGATGAACGGCGATGTTGAGGCCGCTAACAAGAATATCAATAAGATTGTGCAAAAGATGGTGGTCACCTACAAAGACTGGCATGAGATGCTGCCATTTTCCTTGCATGGGTACTGAACCTCTATCAGAACATCTAATGAGGAAACTCCTTATCAACTTGTATATGGTATGGAAGCTGTCCTACCTGTTGAAGTTGAACTACCCTCCTTACGGGTAATGATGGATGTGAAACTGGATGAAGCATAATGGATCCGATCTTGATATAATCAACTGAGCCTGATTGAAGAAAAAAGATTAGCAGCCATCTGTCATGGGCAGTTGTATCAGAAATGAATGAAGAAAGCCTTCGATCAGAAAGTCAGACATCGGGAATACCAAATAGGAGAGCTTGTTCTGAAAAGACTTCTTCCTCCTCATACAGAGCACAGGGGCAAATGGACGCCAAACTACGAGGGGCCATTCATAGTAAAGAAATTTTTCTTTGGTGGAGCACTGATGCTCACTACTATGGATGGCGAGGATTTCTTATCTACTGTGTATTCAGATGCAGTTAAGAAATACTTCGCATAAAATGACCCGCTGGACACAAAAACAAAATGTAAGTCTAGGCAAAAATAGGGCATCCCGCAGAGTCAAAAATAGAATAAAAGACTCGGGCAAAAATAAGGGAAAAATAAAAAAAAATGTACACCCGCTGAGTTGAAAAGCCACATCAGACAGCTTAGGCAAAAATGGGTATCCCAGTGGATTGAAAACCCGAAAGGGCGATCCACGCAAAATCAGGGAATAAGCGAACAACTGCATTCTAAATTCGTCTGTATAACTCACAACGTGGCAAGCTTCAAAAGGATAAAGCATCGGCCAGAATCAACCTTTCTTCAAAAAGCAGGATAAGAAGAACGTCAAGGTCATATGGGTCATAACAAAGGAAGCCCACTGGAGCGTCACCTTCAACATTGCCAACACTTATATTTTCTCAATTTATAGCAATCTCCTCATTTAAGGGGATTCTCTTCTTTGACTGTACTTGCCTATTCAGGGCACACACATCAATAAAATCAGAATTTTCAGTCACACTTTGTTTTTGTACATTTTTTGTTTCGTTTGCAAAATGTCCAAAGTTCATAATATAATACTTGCATAAAAAACATATGAGCCATTTTTAATAAATGCTTGCAGGAAATATGTTTCTCTCAGATAAATCTAACTCCTATGACGGAATCCAGTTGAGGATACCTCGGGACACTTGTGTGCTTCCTTTGTCTTAACAGGTTGCAGGTACTCAAGGCAGACCATTTCACAGCATGAGGCTTATCAAGCATAATATCCCCAGCCAAGCTAACAATCACATCATCAGCAGGACTCCTTGACAATAAGTATTTCCCTATGAGGAATTTGTCAATCCCCAGCATATTACTTCCCAAACGTTATCTCCTTCCCAAGCAGGGATCTCCCGAGCAATGCCTGACGGCTTTTCCCCAGCAAAGTGGTCAAGAAATTTCTATTCCCCACCAGAGTTTCCAGGATTTTCTCTCATCCTCAGCAGAGTCGGTAGAATTGCTTCCCCACATTGTTTCTATTCTCTCCCAAGTAGAGCAATGCATGAAGTACTTCCCTAGCGGAGTTGCTGAAACTTCCTCATCCCCAACGGAGTTCTCCCTCCAGACAGATCAGCCAATGATCTCTTTCCCTGGATGAGTTCTCCGTCTAGGAAAATCGCCCAAAGATCCTTCTCCCCGCAGGATCCGGATCTCGGATCAGGTTTCTCATTTGCATAATCATAGCATTCACATCATATTCACCAAATAAGCGTAGCATTCCGTCTAATGCGGAGCATTACGGCAAAAATCAAACATGTGCATGATCATAAGCCAGGTTCGAGCCAGCCACCTGCAAATACCATATTCACCTCATCAGCAAAATACAAAACTCATATCCCCTGCAGATAAAAGCCAAAGCACCCCTTTGCACTCTCAAACACAGATACCTTTTTATATTTATATATATGCTATTTTCGACACTCGTTTGTGTCATCTTTCCCCAGTAAGGTCACCAGAATATTGGTTTATACTTGTACATATTCTTTTCGGCACTCGTCCGTGTCATACTTCCCCAACATGTCAAAACACTCGTCCGGGTCTCTTTTGGCACTCTTCCGCGTCTTGCACATATATCACCAGCAGATCATGCTTGTACATACTTATCCAGAAGTCTTCGATACTCGTCCGTATCTTGTATATATCATCCCTCAGCAGATTCAACACTCGTCCGTATTCTTTGCTCAACCCATTGATACTCGTCCGTATCATCATCCTTAAACACGAGTCAACATTTGTTTCTACCGATACTCGTCCGTATCGTGGTACTAAGGATGCTTGTCCGCATCTTTGATCTATACACACTGTTAAACACTTATACCTTTTAAAAAAGGTGTAAACACTCGTCTGTGTTTTCCATTCCCCAGTAAGTCACCAACAAAACAACTTTCTCCTATCCGGCATTCGTCCTATGTCGTGATACTTTCGGCAGCCGTCCCCTACTAGGTGATTGTCCTTCACCTTTGGATGAATGTCCCTCATCCTTTCCCCAGTGGAATCCCCATTGTTGAAACTTTCTATCTGGCATTCGTCCTATGTCGCAATATCTTTTTAGCAGCCGTCCCCTACTAGGTGATCATCTTTCACCTTTAGATGACCGTCCCCCATCATTTATCTGATGGCCGTCCCTATCGTTGATCTTGTTATCCGACATTCGTCCTATGCCGCGATAATCCCCAAGAGCAGCCGTACCCTGCTAGGTGATCGTCATTCACCTCTTGATGATCATCCTTCATCATGCTTATCTGATGGCCGTCCCCATCGTTGATCTTTTCTATCCGGCATTCATCCTATGTCGTGATAAAGAGCAGTCGTCCCCTACTAGGTGATCGTCCTTCACCTTTAATGACCATCCCTCATCAAATATTTCATTTATTCTTTAAACCCGATGGACGTCCCCGTCGTGGTCCCTTTACCTTTTCCCGATGATCGTCCTTCATCAGTTTAGCCCGATGGTCGTCCCCATCGTTGTTTACTTTACTTTCCAGCCTGATGGCCGTCCCCATCAATGTTTTTTTCTCAATCCCCAGAGATTTTTATTTTTACCCGATGGCCGTCCCCGTCGCGGTTTCTTTATTTCCCAGCATGATGGTCGTCCCCGTTATTATTTGGCTTACCGTTTACCCCCAGCAGTCGTCGTCTGCTCGATGGTCGTCCTCCATCTCTTTCATTTGATACTCATACTATACTACCTTTTAGAATTTATATCCCTTTTCTTCTTCTTTCCAGCGAGTGCAAATTTTGGATTGTCTTTGGTATTCAACCACAAGTTATCTTGTTTGTCTGTTAAGCCAGGCGCTTACATCCTGCACAACTAACTCATGTTTGAATAGGGGCAGCTGTAAACACCCCAAATTTGCCCTCACTTTTTCTCACAACATGGCTTGTGATCTTTCATTTTTACATTAGCATAAGCATATCATATCCCACTGCATAGTTCATTTCATCTACATCTAGGATTTGTGTTCTGAGCAATCCAAGAAGTGATATGAGCCATCCCAAAGGTCTTGAAGCTTTCCAAGAGGGTCCATGTGTGTTCCATGATCATAATATGCTCCCCAAAGTTCATAAAAGTCAAGAGATCACAAAGCATGGCAAAGGCATATAGGCAGACTTAAGATTTACTGCACAGATGACCTAAAATTAGGGTTTTGGTTTCTTGTTTCTAATGGTCTTGATATGTTATAAGGATCATGTGTACCAAATTTGATGTAGACATTCACTGTGGAAGTCATCTGATCATTGGGTAACTTGTTGAGCAAGTAAAGTCAAAATCAGGGCATCTGAGGCCTCCATCAAGGGTACCAAAGGGTCATCATCATCATTTTTAGTCTCTATGATATTTATTTGATCTTATAAGTGGTTAGAAGTTCACAAAATTGAAGAATTTTGAGCCAAATGCAAACTTGCTATTTTTGGAAAGGACTTGTACTAGAAACCTTCCATTTTGGGAAAGATATTCAACCTATTCTTTCATGACCAAAAATGCTTCAAATGAAAAATTCTTGGACATGAAAGTTGTAGACTATGTCTTCCCATTTTCAAAAATTACAAGAACATGTCTTGATTCATCTTAGAACTCAAGATATGGCCTTTCAAAGTTGGCAAAAATCCTATAATTTTCAAGTTCATGCCAAAGAGGGAATTTTGCAATTTCACTTGCCAAGGCATTTCATGACCTCTATTCAACTTCTATGCACCATAACATGTCAAAGTAACTTCAAAAGATCATAATTGGCCTTTGAACCTAGGGTTTTGATGGCTTGATTCTCAAGAAATCTTAAAATGACAATTATGCATAAACTTTGCAAAACCTCTTGGAACTCTTCATCCACTTGTGCCAGCTGCATAAACTTGATCCTATGGCCATACTTGAACCAAGCTGAGGCCAAGACACCCCAAAATCCAGCTCTGACTCAACCCATGCTTATGGTACCATAACATTTGACTTTTTGCAAATGAGGCCATACTAATCAAACTATGCCACTACCAACTCTCTGGCCAATCAACATTGTTTATGCAAGCATCAAGGAGCCCATTTCACACAATCTTAAAGCCTGAAACCTTAAGAACTCAGATTGCCCAAAAATGGCCATAACACTTCCTCTCTTCGAAACTCACTCCTCAGCCATCAAAACTTAAAATTTCTTTCACCATTCAACTCCACATACCTCAAGGATCATTTCCCACCCCTCATCATGGCCTGAATCACCCTGAAACAAAAACACGATTCCTGCTTCATCAGAACTGAAACCTCCAAACCAGCCACTATAAGCCTCATCCAAGCATTCCATTAGCACAAAGAGGACCAGAGGAGTTGATTTGCACAAGAGAGAGGCCCAAAAAGCTCCATTTTGAAGAAGCTCAGTTCAGGTAACCTTCAAGAACATTTTTTCCAGAACCTCTCTTTCTTGTTATAAATTGATTTTATCTGTTGCACTGATCATCCTGATGTGTTAAAAATTGAAAATGGTTGGGAAATAAGCATTAAATGATGTTCTGAAATTTGCCTGTGAAAATGTTTTTGATTCGATATGCATGATTCTTGTGATATAAATGATGTTTGATGAGTGATTTTGATTGTATGAGGCATGGGGAGTGTTTCTGGGCAGTTATTTTGGTTTGGGTGGCCTGGGGGAGACGATAGGGTGAGAGGTTGGCCGGAGAAGACGACCGGAGCTTATCTCCGGTCGCTTGAGATTAGTTTGGGTTTTGTTGCCATATTGAATGAGGACCCTTGGATGTTGATTAGATTAGCGTATGGACGGTTCTGATCATTTCATTAAATCCTAATCTTTTAATTAATTTAATTAATCAGGTTTAATTAATAAAAAATGCCAGATTGAATCCTGACCTTACAATCATGCACGTAGTCAACACAAATCTCCCAAGTTTAAATCCTGGCCTTTGGATCCTCTGCCTTTTCATTTTAATTCATTTTCTTTGTATTTCTTTTGATCATTTTATTAAAAATAGTAAAAATCATCAAAAAATTCTCAAACTTTGCATTTTTATTTCAAATATTTTTCTTAACCTGAAAACATTTTTATTTTTATTTTTTGCATTAAAAAAGTATATTTAAAATATTTAAATGTTATTTTTAACTAATTAATGGATTTTAATTAATTAAAAATGCATTTAGGTTTCTAAAAATCACCAAAAAAATCATGAAGCATCCTTAAACATTTAGAAACATTTTCAAACTCACCATACAAATTTATTTTTAGGTTTGATTCCCTTTTCATTATTTTCTTTGAATTAGGGTTCTTAAAAATCCCATTTTCTAACCCTAACTTGAAAATTCTTTTCTGCCTAACCATGTTGAGTTTGAACTTGTTTCTTTTTTCATTGTTACACATATTGCATATAGTTTCTAGGTTATTTACCTCATGATTGTATCTCGCATTTTCAATTTGATTTGCATTTTACCTTTAGAAGCACCCAAAAACCCTAGCAAACCTAGAAATTTCATAACTTTCACTAGGTTAAGCTTCTGACTTTCTCGTTTGGGTTGTGATATTATATGGGATTAGGGTTTGTTTGAGCTTGATTACAATTTTTTATCATGAGGTATGCTTTTGTTTTGGTCATATGCATCTCATGTTGTCTTAAAACCCTAATTTTGCATCTTCATTTGCATTCTCCATTGCATATCATTATCATATGAACTTGCCATGATATTTCAAGCATTTGTATGACATCTTAGACATCTTAGGACATTCTTGAACATTACTTGATCATTTCTTCATTTATTTGCTATGCTTTGCATCCATTACATTTCATGAACATCCATGTGTTTTCATGCTTCTAAACATGCTTCCATTGCATCTCATCCTTGTATGATCATTCATATTCATATGGTATGACTTTGAATCATCTCATATGCCATTTATATTGCATATTCACTTCTGACTTTGGTCTTTTCATCTCATTTCATCTCATTTCCTTTTGTCTTATGTCTTATGCATTCATACTAACATTTCAGGTACTTTTGGTAAGTTATCTGGGAGGTGGCTTTGCCTTCACCTCCCACCTCTTCTTTCCTTTGATTTTGCATTCTTACTTGTCTTTGAAGTGAACTTTTTTCACTTATGCTCCCTACTTCCCACTTTCTTTATTTCAAGTTACTTATCTTCTTCAGGAAGTAAGTAACTTGTTCTTCTTTCTCCTTCTCTTTTCATCTGCTTCTTCCATTGGTGGCCTTGAAGATCCTATCTCTTAAGCCTCACAAACCATATGATTTCCAAGCATGATAACATTTAGGGTTGTATTTATTCCCCCCTAGTCTTTTACCTTTTAGTCTCCTTGAGTCTCTCTTCTCATCTGAAGAGTCAGAGGCTATACTCTTAAAGCTTTAGGACTTTGGAATTAGGGTTATGCCTGCATCCTTATCTTGGGATGGAGTGTATAACTTTAATCCTTAGTGTTAAACCTTTAATTTGTTTACACTTCTTAATCAAAACACATTAATAATCACTAAGACTTTATCTTGTAACTTGGGCCTTACATTAGGGTTCTATCTCTTCTTTATGGTTAAGAGGGACTAACCCTAGTGTTTAATGGACAAGTCCCCCTCAAGTTGTCTTACAAACCATAAAACTCACTTCTTAATCTCATCCCTTTATTAAAATACATCTTTAATAAAGGCTTGTTATATAATGAATTTAGTCCCTAACCATGGATTAAGTTGAGGTATCTTCCTCAACTTAAGTGTTCTCATCTATCATCCTTCTATTAGGATGGTGTAATGAGTTCACTAATCTGTGATTAGAGATTAAACTCATTACTTAACATTAAACAAAGAACCCAAAAACATCTAAATAATCACAAATAGGTTAATGATCTTAATCCTACATTATCATGGTAATTAAGTTGAGATGCTTATCTCATACTTAAGTAGGCTTATTATCCCTAATCAGGGAGGATATAATGAGTTTACAAGCCCTTGATTTAGGCTTAAGCTCATAAACTTATGCAAAACACCAAAAACAATAAAAAACTGAAAGCACAAAAACAAACAATAATCGTCTCCTTCGGGATTCTTTTCTCATCACACTCATTCACAAACGAGAACTTGCTTCTTCTGTCTAATGCAAGACAGTTAGCACTCGATCCAGATGAGTCATACACTTGAGCATAGGCAAGCATATAGTTCACATTCAATTTATTTTCAATCTCTTTGAGTCGAACTACGGTGTTCTGACTTCCTCATTTCACAAGAGGATACGTAGGCATAACTTAACAGTTATTGAACAAAAGTCTCTTTGTCATCCCCCTCTTTCAGCATTCTTTTCTAAGCCTCAGTACCTGAGCAATTCACCTTTTTGCATTGACACCTATACTTTCTTTCCCTAGATTTTGCACACAGATATCACATACACTTATCCCATCGAGTAAGACGGACGATCTGGGTGCTAATACCTTCCCAGGTCGTAACCAACCCCCTTTGACAAGCCATAACTTTTGATTCAAAATGAGTTAGAATGTGTTCTTGTACTCTTTGAAAAGGGAATGATCCATTCTACAACTTTCATGACCAAAGTTTTCCCATTTGAAGCATTTTTGAATAAAAAAGAAAGGGTTGAAAAAGTTTCCCAAAATGGCAAGTTTCCATTACAAGTCATTTTCCCAAAAAGGCAACTTTACAAATGGCTTGAAATTCTTCAACTTTGTGAACTTCTAACATCTTTTATGACCAAATAAAGATCATACACATTCAAAATGATGAAGAACACCCTTTGGTTAGGTCAATGGGGGCCTCAGATGCCCTGATTTTGCACTGACTTGCTCAAGAAGTCACTTCTTGATCAGATGCCTTCCCCATTGAATTTCTTCATGAAAATTGATATTCATGATCCTCATAACATATAGAGACCAATATAAACAAGAATGACCAAAAAATTTGGAGTTATGGCCTCTGAAACCAAAACCCTAATTCTAGGTCATTTGTGCAGTTAAACCTGGCTCTGCTTCCATGCCTTTCTCAGTTCTTGTGATTCTTTGACTTTCTTGACTTTGAGAGGATATAATATGATGCTTGAACATTCATGGACCCCTTTGAAGTGATTGATGACCTTTGGAGTGGCTCAAATAGCTCTGGGATGGCTCAGATCACAAACCCTAGATGCAGATGACTTAGGAGCAATGTAGTGAATCAAAAATGTGGTGTGAGATGCTATGATTGAGTTATGCTTATGAAAAGATCACAAGCCATGGTGTGAAAGGGTGAGGGCAAATTTGGGGTGTTTACGACCATGAAGTCCACTTGAGGCCTTAGAAGTTCAATTTCCTTTGAGAGAATAAAAACCCTAATTACGAACCCATTACTTAGGAGGAGAGCTTGAATGTTCAATCCTTGAATAATCTTTGAGCTTTTGAGACTCCTATGAGCATGAGGATACCTTTTGACACAAATTGTCTTGAAGATGTGATGGAAAATTTGAGGGTGCAAAAACATGATCCCAAAGTAGCTTATGCTTCCTATGCATATGTTTGAATTTTTTCATGGCGTAATGCTCCACAATGATGGAAATACTACGCTTTAGAGGATGCAATGTAACAATGATTACTAAATGCAAATGCAAAGGGGACCTCCTGATGAGGAGATAACAAATAGCCCTGGAAACTTCACTAGGGAGAATAATCATTGATTTGATTCTTACAAATCCCCGTGGGGAGTGACATCTCTATTTGAGGGATGCGTGTTAACAATATACTGGCTCTAAACTGCCACAATTGCCAAAAATAAATTGGATTTAATGGTATTACAAAATGATGATCCTGCTAGGGAAGGTCTTGAACCCATGAACTTTATTGGGAAGGAACGCCACCCATATAACTCCTTTGGGGAAATGACAACCTTCTGGCCTGGTTGAGGAAGGGACTTATCAATAATCTATTAAGGACAGATTCAAATGGGGAATCACTCGGGAACAAGGTACTTTGTTAGGGAGAGACGCCAATGAAGATTGGAATTTGACTAGGGAGATGTCTACAACCATTAAGACTATAATTCTTAGAGAATTATCATGTATGACACGCGAGAAGGAATCTCGACATAACTGCACCAAACTGCATAGTCTATGGAGGAAATAAACCTCAAGAAGAAATCTCATATCACCGTGAGATATTAAACCCCAGTATTCTGAACCCTGGATAAGTATTTCTAATTAACCGTCATTTGAAGGGAATGACTTCTTGTGCTCTTGGGATGGCCTGCCCCAAAATGAGCCTTACAGTAAATTTTCTGTTGACTTCTAATCTTGAGGGAATACCCAGACTAACTTCCTTCAGAGGTATTTGAATCTCGAAGTGATTTCCCCAAATTGGCTGAACTTTAGAGAGGTTGCTCGACATGACTGCCCCAGATTGGCGACAACTTTACACCATTATTTGGGAAAATATCTACTCGACAGAGTCTCTTGAAAAAGTGCCCCTTGGTATGATTGTCCTTCAAAATCTTCAATATTCTCAACTCGGCAAGATTAAGCTTCTGGACTGAGGTTCCATATATAAACTCCTTTGATGTCAAACAAATATATGCAAGTAGAAAATGTTTATTCTGAGAATGAATATTCTAATGCAATACACATGTTAATCTTGAAGTTTTTGAGAATATGTCGCAAACCTTTGTGAGCGAATCTCTAGTTAAGATACGACATTTATTTTTTACGAAAGAAATAAAGCATGCACATGCAACACCAACAAAGATCTTTTAGCACAACTCATTGGAATCAGGAACGTTGTCTCGTGGTAGTACGCTCTCGAAACAAACCATGTTTCAATTAGGAATTTTGTGGGTTGTATCGTGGCCTGGTTCATGGTTTCAGAAAAAAGGTTTATGGCTCAAAGTTTGTTGGTACCCACCCATTCTTCGTGATGTTCTCCAGTCATACGTTAAACTAATTTGGCACAAGTGCTCACCTCTCAAAAAGGGTTTTGTGATGGTTGAGGAACCATTAACACTGACGGTTTAAGCACTATCATACCCTAAATTTTGACCCTAACATATATACCTAATCATAAGGACCAATCATTAATACATAATACTAGTCTGAATAGTATCCCTGCAATGAATCGGGATTCTTGAGTCCCTCAGAGGATTTAAGCAAAGGACTAATCATTAATACATCATATTATTTTCAACCTTTCAATCATTTTCAAAGGATTAAGGAATCATTCAAAGACTGTACATAGTTTCAGTGATCTGGGCCCCAAGTAATCAGTATCACCAATTAGGGTTTCAGTCAACTCAGCCCTCTAGATGGAATTTTTCATGGAAAAAAGAGCCAAGTAATCCATATGTCATCAAGGAAGGTTTACATGACTTTGACAAGTCATCTACAAGTTCAAGAGATGCAGAAATCAAGGATTTCAAGATTAGGGTTTCATAGTGCCCAAATCAGGGTTTCTGACTGATCAGGGAAACCAAAGTCAAAATTTTCATCTGGACAAGAGCCAATACCATAGGAAATGGTTTGAATATCTTATATGCACCTTGTAAGTCTATTCATAGGTTTGAAATACCTTAGAGGATGTCCAGCCAAAAAAATCATAAACCAGGGGTATCTAGTGTAATTTCCATCTGGACCAAAAAGTCAAAGTTTGACTTTTTAAAGCTTAATGATCCTCATGACCTATATTACAAGAATATATGGTCCATTAATGCATTTGATCACAAAAACAAATCAGAAATTTGAAGATAACTTGTAAAAGGGGCAATCTTCAAAACATAGAAAATTTTCAAAGTTATAAGAAAAAGTGTTCAAGTACCTTACTTCCAAGTATCATAACTCGTGATCCAAGCATCAGTTTTTTATGAACCAAATCTCAAATGAAAGATGTTGCCATAAAATACTAATTATTCAACAACACAAAATACCAATTCACTATGGATTTTAAGTTGAATATTGATCAAAATCAAGACAAAGTTGGAAATTTCAACGCTTACACAAAATCTGCCTAAGTACAAAATCAGTAAAAAAAATCAAAACTTGAAGGCTTTTTTCACATAGTTCCAAGTTGAATCAATTCTAATGTTATACATCAATTTTGTTGCAAATGTTGCCAACAATTCAAAGAGACAATTGGCATGAAAAGATCTTGATTGTTCATTAAGAAATAATGGATCAAAGTCACCATGACTAACTGTTTTCCAAAAAATAGATTTTCACAAAACTTGAAATTCTGATTTTTGTGAGTCAAGGGACAAGATCAAGTGGTCTTAAGCATCTAAACAATCATTACAAACCTGATCAAACCTGCAAATTCATGATTGCACCAAGGAATTCCCATAAATGGCATTTATGAATTCCAATACATATGCATTTTGATCCAATGGTCACCATGCTCCAAATAGCATATTCTTGGATCTCTTGATCAACAAGCAATAGGTGTCCACAATCCAATTTCAAAACATATGAAGAATGTGAATTAGCCTACTGCATAACTGGGCCATTTGGGAATCTCATCATTTCACTATTTAAGAGATTTTATGGCAAACAATGATTAATAATGATGATCTTATCTCTTTAAAACTTAAGGGCTAAGAAATCTCAACATGTTTTCCTATAAATAGAGACCTCATTTGATCATAAAACTTACACCAAAGCCTCTGAATTCTAAGATTTCTCTCCTTCACTCTCAAAGACTCAAAACTTGACATTTTGAGCAAACACCATTGGTTTTTGAGTTTGAGCCACAACAAGCTCAAACCAATTGCTCAAACACATCACATATGATGTATCTGAGGTGTTCAAACACTTGAACCAACCCAGAAACACCTCCAACCCAAAATCACTCTTCAAAACCTCAAAGAACTAGTAACCAATTGATGACTATCAACTAATAAAGTTTGAGTTCCCTGATGAAGAAATCATGTTTCTTAAATCGAAATATTGCGAAGAACCACTCCCGGAAGAAGGGCCAGATCTTGAATCCAAATGGAGTCTGATGTCCGATGGGCCTGTTAACATGAATAATATTGGAGTTGGTGTCATCATTATCACACCGGAAGGAGTTCACATGCCTGTCGCGGCCGACTTAAATTGTTTTTGAGTCGCCACCCTATTTTTTAGGAGAAATAAGGGTAAACCTAAATTTAAGGTTCGGGAGTCGATTAGGTGAGAGGAAGGTGTTAGGCACCCCTCACCTTTATTATATTTAATAGGATCCCTTCTAAAATTTTTAGGGTATGCTTTGTTTGTATTAATCCAAAATTTAAATTCAATTACTCTTATTAAACCCTATTTTTATCCTAAGTTTACTCGCTAGGGTTTCTGTACAAAAACCTTATGCCTACATACCCTCAAAGAGGGATCAGAGCATCGTAGTTCCATTCCCCTAATCCCCTACCCCTTACTAAGTGATAAAAAACATTAGTTTTAAAAATCCCATTTTGATCAAGTATTTAAGAAAATCCTGATTTTCTCTTTATATTTTTTTAAAATTAAAATCCCATTTAAGACCCCAAAATAATAATAAAACCCCAAAATAATTATAAAAATCCCAAAATAATTTGTAAGACCCCCAAAATAGTTATGAAACCCCAAAACCCTTATTAAGAAACCCCTATTAAATCCCTTTAATAAATATATTTGAAACCCCCAAAATGCCATTAATTCCCACATATTTTGAAATCCAAAAAATAATAAAATTTAATCCCAAAATAGTTTAATCCCCACATTTCTAAAGAAAATGTCTCAACATATTTTTTGGCGAAGATAATATAAAATCCTTTTTCTATTAAATATTAACATATAATTATAAAGAAATAATTAACAAAATAGTGATTATAAAAATCTAATAATTATGAAAATCCAAATAAACCCCAAAATAAGTCATAATTGTTTATCTAATTCCCCATGAAAATCTATAATTATTATTATAAATTCTAATTAATTAATTAATTAATCAACTAATTAATTAATAAATCCATAAATAAAAATAAGAAATAGTGAATAATAAACAAAATAATAATATTTCACAATCCACAAGATTCTAATAATTAAATCCCTTAAATTACCAAAACCTAATTTAAAATAATTAATTAGGTAAACTATTTAATTAATTAATTATCATAAAGGTTCATAATTTGTAAAAATTATGATTATTGATTCTTAGTTTAGTATGAGATTTTGGCTTAAAAAATGTTATTTTGATATTTATCATTGTTTGTTACATATATGATAATTCAAACAATTCATTAACAAAATAAGCAAATGAAATCCCAATATCAAACCCACAAGTGTTAATAATGGTTTTACTAAAAAGGTTAGCAGACAATCAATTTAGTATACCATAATTAAAGAAACCAAGATCATCCATAAAAATTAGTTCCTTAGAACTTTATAATTTTTTTTAATAAACTATACAGCACACCACAATATATATAACACAATAATAAGGATAATAAAGAATTTACCCGCCCGAAAGTTATCAGGGGAAGAAATCCACGTTGTGAGCCTCGTCCTCTCCCTTTTCCTTGTTCTTCTCCTTTGATTCATTTTCTTTCGTACTTTTTCTTTCTTCTCCTTTGATGCAAGATCTTTTTTTCTTGTAGTGTAAGATCCCGACCCATCTTCTCTTTTAGTGTTATTGTTCTTCAATGTGAAGAACAACAACTTTTTATACTGATTTTTGTGTGAATTGTGTGGGTGTATGAAAAGTGCAAATATGAGACATATTTATACTAAAAAAAAATAGGTTAATAAAAAAGGAAAAACATCAATTATAATTAAGATCATTAACAAAATTGATTGATTTTAATTTTTTCTTTGCAAAAATAGAAAAATCAAATAAAAAAGTTTCCTTATTCATATTTTTATTATATTTGTGATTTTTGGATATTTTATACATAAAATTATGATTTAAATGAAAAATGGTATTTTTTTTAAAAATACTTGATAAATTAATCCGAAAATTAATAATAAAATATTAAAAAAATAATTTTTGTGATTTTTTAAGATTTGAACATAAATATAAGATTTGAAATAAATCAAAGAAAAAAATCCAAAAATTAGAAACCAATAATTATTCAATTACCCATAATAATTATTTCAAAAAAGGAAAATATAATCCTTAAAAATAGAATGATCTAAAAGAGAACAACAATTTTTAAATATATTTGTATATCAATTGAAATGTTAAATGACATTAAATTTCTATACTCAAATAAATTGTGAATAAAATATTTTCAAATATTTTGATATTTTCTTAAGATTTTATTCATAAAATAAAATTTTTAATGAAAAAACCAGTATTTTAAAATTTGCATTAAATAAAATACGTAAATTAATATTTAAATAATAAAAAATAAAAAGTTAGAAATAAATAAAAGAGAATAAAAACACAAAAGTGGGTAAGGTGAGATTTAAACTCATGTCATCTCCCTCTTGTAATTTCTTTAATACCCTTACTACCAACTGTCATTTTATTTATTTAAGAATGTATAATAATAATAAGATATGGTCAACCCTATAAAAATCTCTCCTAACTTATTTTATAATAAGATCTAAAAATAAAAAAAAAATTATTTATATATATAGAGATACACTAGACAAACCTCTAAACTAAATAGAAACTATATATTTAATTCTCTATTTTTTTTAATTAAAAACTAAAATTAATACCCCAAATAATAAACCCTACTCTCTTTTAAATATTTTTCAAATCAAAGAAATAAAAATTCATTTTCTAAAACATAAAAACAAAGATTTTTATTTAAATAATCTAATAAGTAATTATTAGATTTTAAAATAATTTTCTAGAATAAATACATCACCCATTTTTTCCATATAAAAACCCATTTTATATTCTTATACGTCCAACATAATAAAAATGACTAAACAAATTATATATGAAGTCTTCATAAAAATATTCCAATTAATAAAAACTTTTTCATATTATTTTCTTAAATTTTAAAATAAAATATCCCCAGCCCCTTATAAATCTATAAATTTAAAACTAATTCTATAAAATAAACCAATAGTTTTAATAATCCCTATTAATTAAATATAACAATATTAGTAATAATATTATTAGTAACAAATAAACGGAACCCCCTCTCTTAATATATTAAAATCAAAATAATAATTTTTAATAAGAATAATAATAATATTAATAACCCAAATATATCATTTTACTTAAAAAATAATAAAACCCTTATTACTATTATTAAAAACAACAAGATTATCATGACCCCTTAATAATACTTTTAATAAAACCCTAGTTATAATTAATAATAATGTTAGCAGTAATATTATTAACAAACCCAATATACCTTTTATTTTTAAAATAAAAACCCTCACTATAATTATGTATAAAATTATACTAAAAAATTTTATAATAGAAATTTTATAATGTGGTACCCCTTGTAATACCTCAAAATTTTCCCTCTCATTTCCTCAACATTTTTGCATAGCATTTAGCATATATAAGTTCACAAAATAACCAAAAACATTGCATCATGTGTAGCATAGCTGAGGCATAGGTATGTGGTCAATGACTGGAGTAACTGAGGGCTATATAAAGACAATCAAAGGGCCACAAAGCTTCTCAACATTGTACAGAGGGTTCACAATATCCCACAAGTCTTCATTTGAAGCCACAAGCCATTGGAAGATTTGGTTTGATCAAAGGATGCAAGCAGTACAACATCTCCTGATGAAAAAGGCCAAATTAGGGTTTCACCTCTACTGGTCTTCTCCGTGAATTTTTGATTCAAAGTGGATTCATTTGTCTTATATATGATGTCAAGTGCCTAGGGTTCAAATTTCATCCACAAAATCATTTTGGAAGAGGTTCAATTGGCCAGATGACTGAAAATCGAAGAATCGGGGAAAAGGCAACCGAGCTAGGTAAAAAAGGTCGACTACTGACTTTTAATATCAAAATCATGAAATTAGGGTTACAATGATCCTATGGTTCAAATTTTGTCAAGAAATGATGGAGGAATCATAAAAAAATCAAGAAAGAAAATCATTTGAAAAATGGTTGATTTCACCTTTCCCTCCACTTTTCCTTCCACTTTCCTTCCACATTTCCTTTCATTCATTCCCTCTTGTTTTTCCACTTCAATTACACTTCATTTCCTTTGGATGCTTTTACTATGTTCTACCACCTTCTAGAGTATTCCAAGGAATATTCCTTCTCAACCCCCTAACCCTAACTAACTACAAACCTAACTCCTTTCCTAAACCTAACTTTATTCCCAAAACTAGCTCCAAGCCTAGCCCCTATACAATCATTAGTCACTTCAATGCAAAAGGTTCCCAACTTTTTCACTCTCTCACAATTTCTAGAATCACTTTTTCTCTCTCATTTTTCCTCCATTTCCCTTTTCACCAAAGCGTTTTTTGAAGAAGCTCTTCAAGATTCACATTGAAACTTGAAGATCTTAAAGCTTATCCTCCAACCTCCATTGAATTGTGGATTGTATAAGAAGAAGCTACGGATTTTTGTGAAGATTTCAACTTATCGGAAGTGCAAGAAGGCTCAAGCATCAAGAACACATTTATTTTGCGGATTCGCGGTTTTCTTGGTTTTCTCTTCGATCAAGCTCTGATTCTGACAACATTTACCGAAGCACTTCTCTGCTTCGTAGGTTGGTGATCTAAATCACTTTTCCTTTAAGTTATTCTCTCCATCTTGCCATTTTGGCATTCTTTGAGCGCTTTTCGTATTACTTATGGTTGATTATGTTTTCGTTACATTTTGCTTGAGATTTGTGGTTTTTGATGGATTAGAAGTTAGGTTGTAGCTTGTTATAGATTCTAGCATGTGTTAATAATCCCTAATTGAGTAGAAATTCGTGTTAGCATGATTAGGTGGGGGTTAGGGTTGTTTAGAAGGAGGATTGTGGCCAAAAGCACTTATTTCAAAAGCATTTTTCACTTTCTGTTCAGCGTTTACCGGTTAATGGTTTGGTTAACCGGTTAATGCATGCGTTTTTGGCCAAATATAGTGTTGTCTGGGGTCCGTTAACCGGTTAACCATTTGGTTAACCGGTTAACACTGTTGGATTTTGGTTTTTTTAGCTTATTTGCTTGCTTTTTCTTTCCTCTTTTTGCCTCTAATGTTCATGCATGTTTAGGTACTAATTTTAGGGAATTTTCTAGGTTGGTTTCGACATCTCATTCCCCCATTTCGAGTCGTTTTGACGTGTTTCTGTTCATGTTGTATATTATGCATTTATGTTTTCATTTGTGTATAATTTGACTCATTTCATTTTGTTGCTATATTTATGCATCATTTGGCATATAAATAATCATGTTGCATGTTGTTTTTGCATCTTTTGCACAATTCGTTAAATCATTTGCATTTCATTGCATCTATATATATGTTGCATTTCACATAACCATGTATGTATATGCATTTGGTTGCATTTGGTTACATGTTTGATCATATCATTCACACCAATTCAATTCTAAATTTTGCATTGAGTTTGGCATTTTTGTTGATATATCATGTTGCATATTCATGATCAATGCTCATTATGTTCATAGGCCATGTTCATGTGCCATATTTTGCATACTTGTTGCATAATCAATCATGTGGTGCATTCTTGTATAATCCTCCCAAAATAATTATGTCACTCATTTGTGTATGTTGATCTATGTTCAAATGCATATTCATGATTAATTGGTACATTTTTCATTAAGTGTGTGCACATAAATAAAAATGATCAAATCTGCCCCATGTTTTCATAGCTGTTTGTTAATATAGGTTCTATAAAATACATGTTGTTTGTTATTTTTGCATGTTGTATGTGACTTTTTACACCTACTTTTATGATGGATGTTGGCTATAAAAGGTTTCTTTGTGTTATGCATTATTTTGATAGCTACTTTTAGTTTAGGGTTTGTAGTAAGTGCTGAATTTTTGTTTTAGCATTTTTTTAGTTCCTCTAGAATTAAGATAGAGTTTAGATTGAGTCCTAGAGTCATTAGGATTTAATTGGTGTATGTTTGCTTTATTATTTTTAATAAAATGCACACTAATCTTTGTTTTGTAGGGAGGGAAAAGTATGTTTCCTTACACCTTATCCTTATTTTTTTTTATGCATTTAATTCACTTTTTTCCTTCCATATTTATTATTGGTAGGATTTCCCCTTTTGTTCGGACCAACTTATCTTCCTTAGGAAGTAAGTTGCATCATTTTTCTTCTCTTTTTTCCTTTTTCTCTTTAGGATTAGAAAAGCCTCACTCACCATTAGGACCACCATTTTAATAAGATGACTTAGGGTTGTGTCTTAGTCCCCCATTAGTTTTGACCTTTTCCTTTTGAGTCTTTCTTTCTCATCTTCATACAAAATCAAAAAAGACTTAATAAATGCATGAAAGGATCCCTTGTGCATAGCCTTATTCCATGGGGAACTTACATTCATTCCATCTTGGAATAGTGTAAGCTTGTCTAGCATGATGTACAAGTCTCATCAAGGGGTTATTTCACAAAGAAAAACATAAAATATACTTCTTCACAAAAGCAACAAAAACATGTAATAAAGTTCAACAAGCTAGTGAACTTAAACCCTAACCCTTGGAAACAAGTCTTGGATAAATTCTCCTTGCTTGGTGTGCTTGTTCTATTATTCCATCTTGGAATGTAGTAGCAAGTACGCATTCCATGGAAAAGAGTTTGAATTCACTTCCTTGTGCCAAATTCATACAAAACTCTTAAAAGGAAAAAACAAACAATAAGAGACTATCTTGCGAGAACTCTTTCTCATCTCATTCATTCTGAATGCGAACTTGCGACGACTTGTCTCGCATGCAAGATGGTAAACGCACTTGTACCAGACGATCCTGCAACACCTGAGCATAGACATACGCAGTTAAAGCCATAAAAAACACAAACATAGTTCCCGCCTTAGTTAGGCGAACTACGTCGACTCTGATCCTCATTTTCCCCCTTCCATTCTCTTTTCTTATTCATTTCTCATTTCCAATCTCATTCCAGTTAGCAGTTCATTTTTTCATCAAAACCATTTTTCTCACCCTTTGAAACAAACAAACAAGCGTGGATCCCAGGTCTGGGGTGCTAATACCTTCCCAGGTCGTAATTGACTCCCGAACCCAGATCTTTGGTTCGCAGGACCTTGTCCTTTCCTTCTTCCTTGGGTTTGTGCAACATTACCTTTCCCATTCATTCGGGATAAAAATGTCTGGCTGGCGACTCTACCTTTTCCGCGCCATTTTTCGCGTTTGTACTAGGATGAAAATCCTGGGAGCAACAGCTGGTGACTCTGCTGGGGACCGAACCCAGAATCTTTGGTTTCCCTTGTAGATTCAATCCTAGCGCCTGTTTGTTTTTGCGTTCTTTGGGTGTTTATATGTGTGTGTTGTTGTGCTTATTTACTATTTTCGTTTACAGTTTATTTTATAGCTTTCAGTATTTATTTTCACATGCATCATATGCTGGACTGTTTGGCTTTCATTTTTTGTGTGGGATGGGGTTACTGTGAGATGAGCTTGTAACCGGGGCTCGAGTGCACCCTAGTACTTAGAGTGGTTCCATTTTGGCTTCATGGCATCTTGTTATGTTGGTAGTAGTGAGTTCCACACCTTGACTTGCGACCTTCTCGGAAATGTATTGATACCGGAATATTTATGGGGAAATACACAACCTTGATAGTTATGTGCAGTCAGGGGACCGATCATTGAGAACCTTTATGGAAACATCCCTCTCTAGTGATGACAGTGGCAGACCACATTTGTTGGCAAACCCACTCGCATCCGAGGGCCCACTAGGGACTCGTATAGGATGGCCTGGTTCTCTCATAGGAATCCAGTTAAGGCAAATTGATCGCATGACGATAGTATTATACCCTTCGGGATGAATATGCTATTGTTTCTCGATTCAGTGCTTGAAGTTGGGGACTTATGAGGGATGCTTGTTTCCTTGGACTCACCTGAGACCTCCCTGAGTAGTATATAATGCCAAACTGATTCCCTGATTTGGTCATGAGCCATTTCTCGGAAATGGTGAACATATTATTGCTATTCGGTTTCGAGAGTCCGTGATGTTGACCTGAGTAGCACACCTATGAGATTGGGAGGGGTTTACAGGATTGCTGGAGCCCTAAATTTCAACATACCCATTATCCCAGCACACTTCAGTGATATGATCTTGTTCTGTTAATTATGGATTCTGAAGTCATGAACTCCTGATCAGAGATACTTGTGATGATGTTGTGGCCTTGCACAGACACTTGATCACTTGATCCACTACACATGCACATCACTGATCACATGTCTTCCCTTGCATAACATCATAACATCATTAATCAATTTTTATTCTCTTGGTTCATTACCTCCTATTTCTGGTCATATTTGCTGCTTCAACATGGAGATTCCAAGCAAAGGAAATGTCCACTATACTTTCCCACAACTGGAGACAGAGAGTATTCAGGGATTAATTAGCTTGATGGGTAACAAAGTCCTTGATAATTTTAGGAAAGAGTTTGGCAAGATCCTGGATTATGTGAGCAAGCCCACAGTTGACTAGAGGGATAACTTGCATTCTTTGTTGCAGTTCTATGATCCACAGTTGAGGGTCTTTGTTTTCCCTGATTATATCTTGGCACCTACATTAGAGGAGATTTCTAGTATGTTGAATATTCCCATTAAAGAAGGTATGCCTTACTATGCTTCAGAGAGGACCCCTCCTCATGAGGATATCATTGTTGCCTGTCATTTGAGTATGCTCAGACTCAAGATGCGATTGGAAGCTGGCCAAAAGAAAAAGGGCTAATTAGTATGGAGGCCATTACCATCTTTGTCAAAAGAAATCCTGTACCTACATTGCTAGATGACTTCTACTATGGAGTTCACCACAGGAATGAAAAGAGGAAGGGACATGTAAATTGTTGTGTTCCCCTATTTGTTGAATGGTTTGTAAGGCAACACCCTAAATCAGGACCTTTTCAGGATTTGAAACAGTCTTGGAAGTGGTCCAAAAGATTAATGGGCTTAACCTCAGCTGACATTGGTTGGGGATGCAACAGAGATCTTGTGGGCAAAGAAATGTTGGTCAGTTGTGGTAGCTTTCCAAAGGTGCCCTTGATAGGAAGGAAAGGTGGGATCAGCTACAATCCTATCTTATCCAGGAAACAATTTGGCTATCCTTTAAGAGATGTGCCTTTGATTGAAGATACAAATGAATCTTTATACTTTCCAGCAGAAGAAAATTTCAAGATGAGCATACTAGCATCCCAAGCTTAGGAAGTTAGAGTGATGAAAGGAAAGAAAGACTTTGGGATGGTAGATCCTAATACTTATGATCATTTTGCCAGCTGGTTGGAAGATCGTGTAAAGACTCTGTTGCTCCCATTCTCTAAGGAAACACCTCTCTACCCTAAGGAGATAATACCCATAACTTCAGTGCCTCTTCAGGAATATCAAAAATTGGAAGCCTTGGTTCAGCAACTCAGGTTGGAGAATCAAGAAGCCTACAATTCATGCCAGAAATTGATGATGCAAAACAGAAAATTTGAGGAAAGAGCTCACAAAGCTGAAGAAATGGTCAGGCTCAAGCAATAAGACTTTCAAGAAAGAGAGCTCTACTTCAAGAAAAGGGGATTAGCTGAAACTCACAAGGTGGCCCAACACCGGAATGAGAAGAAAGAGTTGAATGAAGCTAATGAAGCTATCACCTTATGGCAAGAGAAGTGGGAAGACAATTTGAAAAGTCAAAAAGAGTTGGAAGTCAAGCATAAGCTGTAAATAAAAAGTCTTCAAGATCCTTTGGATTGACAGAGAGAGCTCCTTCAGAAGTCTTATCATCAAGAGAGGAGTCGTCTCCAAAGTCTAGCAAAAAGCAAACAAGCAGTAAAGGAAGCTCAAAGAGAAATAGAAGAATTGAAAGTGAAAGTTGATGTGAAGAGAGCCAAGGTTGATCCTATTACAAGCCCGGAAAGTGAAGAGGTGTTCCTACAACAAATTGAGGACTTGCATGCCTCCTTTGACCTTAGGTATATCCTAATTCAGAAGCTTGTACAGGAACCTACACATCCAGATATAGCTCAGCTGTTGCAAGGTGTCAAGCGCCTTAGTTGGAGGTTACGTGATGTAGATTTTCCTAAGATTTAGTCTTGTATTCATATGACTTAGATTATGTTGCACCCTAATTTTTTCCCTAAGTTTTCTTCGCATTTCATATATATCTTGCATACAAACAAGATCGCACTGGTTGCATGGTTCTTCTCGGGTTAGGTTTATGCCTCGTAGGGGATCACTATTGTCTTTAATTACTTTATTTGTTTGTGTTTACTAACCATTAATCAAAGTAAAAAAATATTTTTGTTTCCTTTACTAACCTTTTTCAGGAAGAGGAACCATGTGGAAACGCCAAAGATAGTAGTCCTGTAGCTCGAGCAAAATCTCGCAGACAAAAGTCGAAATTGATCCGCAAATAATTCAATTCATCTGATCAAGTATTTCCCAAGGATTTCCAAGGTTCATATGTTTATTTCCATGCATTCTTCGACGTACAAGAATCGGGCCGAAACAACCAAGAAGCTATGTCTGAACAAAAAATTCAAAATTCAGCTTGGTTAACCGATTAAGCAAATGGTTAACCGGTTAACCAGTGTGAAATTTGAATTTTTTATTCAAATTCAGAACCCTTAGATCATTTATTTAATTGGAATATTCTAGATCCATTGGTTTCTGATTTCTCTACACCACTTTGATCATTTCCTACCATAAACCCTCACTAATCACCACTCTTTTCTATTTCCCACCAAAATTCCAATTACCAAACCTAAATTCAAATTACCAAAGCAAGCTCCATTCCACCAAATTTCCATACCTAAGGCCTTTAAATAGGACCACAATTTCATTCATTCCACAAGCTTTTGATAGCCACAAAACCTATTGCAAAATACTCCCCCAACACCAAAATTCTCCAAAGCTCATCTTTCTTTCTTTTGAAGTTATCAAGAATTCACATTGAATTCTTGATTAACTTGAGCTAAACCTTCATCCTTTCATTCTTTTTCTCATAAATTTCAGTAGATCTAAGCTTGTGTTGGTTCATATTGAAGAAAAGCTTTTGATAATTCATGTTCCTCCATAAACCCATATTCACCATCAACATTCAAGATGTAGATTTTTGGTGCTTTTGTTTTTAGATCCTTTGGATCTTTATTTGTTGTTTGATTGCAGGGATTCCACTGTATTTTGTTTTTAAAATTCGTGCAAATTCAGATCATGATCATCCAATGTTTGAGAAAAGGTTTCAAAAATGGATCATGCTGAATTTTCTGCATTTTTTAGCCTCTGGTACAGCGTTAATCGGTTAACCATTTGGTTACCCGGTTAACCAGTTTAAAAACAGCGTAGATTGTTCAAAATCTCCTTGCGTTAACCAGTTAACCAATTGGTTAACCGGTTAACACAAGTCAGAATGGTGTTTTTGGCTTATTTTAAGCCTCTTTTTGGTTCCTTTTTCTTCTTCTTCTTCCTCCTTTTTATTTTTACCTTGGGAAGCACTTTTGGGAGTGATTTCTCCTTAATTTCAATGAACTTTGGGTGTAGATTAGAGTAGTTAATGTTCATTAAGTCAAAACTACCTTTAAGTGGATTATTCAATTCATTTAAGGTACTTTGCATTAGTGATACATTTTCATGCTTGAATCCACCAAGATGAGTGATTGAACTTAAGGATGGAAGAATATCATAAGTATGGCTCAATTTGGTATTCACCTTTAGTTTTGTACGGTATCGCGTCCGGATAACGATTTACATATCGTTTATCTCGCATGCATTAGCACTAACATTATGCACCTTAATTGGTGGTGGCCGGCCTCATTTGTAGGGTAATTACTTCGTAAATTACTCGGCGATTGCTTAATATAGACCTAAATGTGTCCCAACTTCGGAATAAAAATCTAATTAGGTACTTGCACTTTCGTGGACCGGATCTCTTGTTGATCGCGTAATCCCAAAGTGGTTAATCATATTGCATCAAGAATAGAGACTTATGAATGTTTGATGCGTAGGTGCTTTGGGTTTCCTAATCGCCTGTCAAATTTCATTGAATTCGGTTCGGTTTGCCTTGATTAATCGCTATAGTGTAAGATGCTAAGCGGATCCGGTTGCCTTCGATTTTGGTCACTTTTCCTTTTTGGTTGTGGTTGATTAAGTTCACCATACCATTATTATGTAAATATTATTATACTATAACTAATATTAATATTTTATATTCTTGCACTTTAATTTTTTCTGTTACTAACATTTAATTTCTTGCACTTTTATTGCCTTTATTATATTTTTCTTTATTCATCCATATCATGTTTATTATTTGTTCTTATTATTTTAATTGTTGATTTTCCTTTTGTCCACTTGGACACAAAAAAATTAATAAAGGATTAAACCTCTAAAAAATTTGTGACTTTAATTTGTGGACTATTGGTTACTATCCTTGGCTTTTTGGCTTTTCGAATGAAGAATTGGACTTAGATTCTTAAGACACTTCCTTTGCCTTGATCTTCATGGTGTTGGATTTTGCCTTTATTTGGCCATTATCTAGCTGATAAGGATGGAACTCTTATGCTCATAATTTTGAATGTCATCAAGTTTTGTTAGATCTTTCTTCCTTTATATCCTTATTTTCTTTTTTAGGATAGTCTCTTCATCTCCTCCCATTCTTCAATTTTCAAAATCTTCTCCCTTTTTCAAAGGATTCATTCTTTTTAAATCATCACCTCTTTAATAAACAAAAACCTTGACTTTTGTCAAGTGGCTTTTTACCTCTTTTTTTTCACTTTAAAAATCAATGAATCTAATCATGTTGACCTTAATTCAAAAATAAAAAGAATCAAACTCATTCAATTTGTTTTGTGCCTTTGTGCACTTTTATTAATTTTCTTTTAAAAAGTGCCGATTATGAGTCATTATTCTTTAGTCGGGTGCAAGTCTCTCAATCTTCATGGTTGTAGTTTGATGTAATTGAGTCTCTTGTCATTTGTGGGGGTTTAGTGGCATACTCGTCGATTTTATCCAAGTTGGCGCCCTCCCCGTAATGATGTATGAGTCCATGCCTTCATTCTCATGGTAGATTTGTTTGGCTATCCACTTGAAGATGACAAATTCTTTTCACTTAATAAAATCAATCATAACTCACCTTTTTCACTATTTGTACCACAAACTACGGGGTTTTGATCTTGCATTGTACTTTGTGGGTACGTAGGCATGAGGTGGTAAGCCTCTCCAAACACAAAAATATTAAAAAAATAATTCTTTATATCATCCCTCCACTCATATTTTACAAACCATTTTACAACCAAAGGCATTAAATTTTTCAAAGGGCTCCCGTGGAGTACCAAGGACATTTTGGGTGTGTAAAACCATCCCAATGTGTAACCTATCCCCTTACATGTTTCTCTGTTGTGTTTCTTTAGCTTTTTGCTTTTAGATTTATTAGGATTTATTCGCTCTTTTTTTCCTTTTCCTCTTGGAATAAAAATAAAAGCGCGGTGGCGACTCTGTTTACCTTGAGTTAAGTTAACTAATAGCTTACACTCATGTTTTTACCGCTACAGAAAAGTGGCGACTCTGCTGGGGAGTAATCTCTAAGTGGATTCGGCCTACTTTGATTTATTTACTACTTTGGTTTGATTTGTTTGTTAGTTGTTTGTTATGTTTCGGTTTCGATGATCCTTTGTGAGTGAGATAGATTCTAACCCGGATCTGAGTTGAACTTATGATAGGAAGGCGATATTCGAAGCGATAAGCGATGGAGTAGTCCAAAGCTATATCAATTTGATAATCTCCACTTGGTTAGGCTCTCTTGGATTATCAATGTCATGATGAGTAATCATATGTGGCATTATTTTCCAACCTTGAGCTGATCATATTGAGGACCGTAAAACCCTTAACCCATCCAAGCCAATTTAGGAACGTAGTGCGGAAACTATCTGGGTATAAACCTAAGGTGGTTGTCACGCGATACTACACTCGGACGAGGTCTATTTTAAGAATTTTATCGGTTGGGGATTAATCCAACGTACTGATAATATTCTAAAGATGGTTGTTAACTCCGGGCACCTCTGTTAGCACCCTTTTGGTTTTTTGCAGGTATAATGAAGACAAAACCTTAGTACTTACCTGTGTGGGTTGGTGTTCTGTTACCTTGACTTCATGCTCGTGACTCAGAACCTAAACCCGTGTGCTTTGTGTGATCTTGTTTGTGGTTGTTGCATACATACCATCATGCATTCATGAGCATTGTTCTTGAGATTTCAAGGGACTCATAAGGAACTTTTGCAAAATTTCAGATGTCTATGGTTATGAATTTTGAAAGGAGGAACACAAAGAAGTACACCTTCAAGAATCCTAATATAGTGGAGTTAAGAAGGCTAGCAACATTGATGGTTGACACCCAGGAGTTCCGGAAATGTTATGGAAAGCTCTTGTTTATTTTGGATACCGATGTACTAGAGGGGATTCTCCCTACCTTAGCTCAGTTTTATGATCCGTTGCATCATTGTTTCACCTTTCCTGATTATCAGCTTATGCAGACTTTGGAGGAGTATTCTCATTGGATAGGTCTACCTATTTTGGACAAGTAATTTCTTTTTAGTGGTTTAGAGAAGGAGCTTACTACCAAAGTCATCGCCAAAGCCCTTTTTCTCAAGGAGTCCTATCTTAATGGAAAGTTTCTTCCAAAAGGGAGTGTCCGTGGTATCAATGCTAAGTTCTTGATGGGGAAAGCTTCTACTTCACTTACTTTGGGTCATAAGGATACATTTGAGGCTATTCTTGCTTTGCTCATTTATGGGATTGTCTTGTTTCCTAACGTAGATGGTATTATGGATGAGAATGCCATTCAGATTTTCTTGAAGAAGAATCCGGTACCTACTTTGATTGGAGACATGTATGATACCTTTCACTATAGGACCTCTAAAGGTGATGGAGAGATTGTGCGTTGTGCGCCTCTTCTCTACAGGTGGTTTATTGCACCTACCAAAGTCCGATGTCTTCAAAGATAATAGAGAGAAGCGAAGATGGTCTCAAATGATTATGTCACTTTCTCACAAGGATATGACTTGGTATTGTTCCCATTATGATATTGGAGTGCTTATTGACAGTTGTGGAGAGTTTCCAAACGTACCTCTTCTTGGTACACGTGGGGGAATTAGTTACAACCCTATTCTTGCTAGGCGATAGTAGGGATATTGTTTGAAGGGCATACCAAACAACCTTTCCTTATCCCATTTCTTCTTTATTAATGGTGCAGATCATGTAGAAATGAAGAAAAGGATTGCTCATTCTTGGCATGCGGTTCATCGGAAAGAGAATGATCGATTAGGAAGACAACACCTTGCTCCCTCCGAGTGTTACATCCAGTGGGTTCGATCTAGGGCTTCCAAGCTCAAGATTCCTTATCCACCCGAGGAGCCTTTGTTTCCTATACTACTATGGGCAGTGAAAAGGCGATGCTTGTGAGAAATTTCTCATATTTCTCCTATATTGATGCTGAAGAAGAGTTGGAAACTTCATTTCAGGCTCTTTCTGTTGTTGACAATGCTGCTAAGAAGAATGTCATGCCTATGTCTTCTCTCAAGGATTCTCTGCGCGTGCTTGAAACTGGTCGATCTGGCGGTTGGGGACGAGTTATTGATGCTGTCGACAACAAAGAAGGATTCGGTATTGGTTTCGCACCAGGAGTGGCTCTCAATGACCCGAAGACTATTCAGGAAGTATTCCGAAGTGATGGGTTTATCAACGATCATTCCGTTGCTGCCATCATTGAAGATGAAGAAATGCCTAACTTTGTTTAAAGTAATTTGTTTTATTTTCTTTCAAAAATCCTTTCACTCTGCCTAAGGTGAAAGTGATGTTTGTCGGGCTTTGTTTCAAATTTTATCATCATCAATAAAATGTTATTTTGTTATTTCCATATGTGTTTTTCCTTTTTTGCTTTATTATGAAAAATGGTAACATAAAAAACCCAAAATAATAATAATTGTTTATCTGCATAATATTTGCACTTTTGTTCATACTCTAAAATAAAAATAAAATCATTGTGCAGATTGATTGATAAACCCATTGAAACCAATGATCTTATGCCCACTCCCAACTTTGAATTCCCTATGTTCGAAGGTGAGGAAGAAGATGTTGAAGAGATTCCTGTTGAGATTTCTTGGTTGCTTGAGCATGAGGAGAAGGTTATTCAGCCTCATGGAGAGTCTATAGAGATAGTCAACTTGGGTTCTGAAGATGATAAGAAAGAAGTCAAAGTTGGAGCATTGCTTGGTCCTGATGTTAAGAAGAGGATTGTAGAGCTTCTTAGAGAATATGTTTATGTGTTTGCTTGGTCTTATCAAGACATGCCAGGTCTTGATACTGATATTGTGGAGCATAGATTGCCGCTGAAGCCTGAATGTCCACCTGTGAAGCAAAAGTTGAGAAGAACTCATCCTGATATGGCAGTAAATATCAAAGAGGAGGTTCAAAAGCATATTGATGCAGGTTTTCTTGTGACATCTAATTATCCTCAATGGGTGGCCAATATTGTGCTTGTTCCAAAGAAAGACGGAAAAGTATGAATGTGTGTTGATTACAGATATTTAAATAAAGCCAGTCTAAAAGATGATTTTCCATTACCACACATTGATGTGTTGGTAGATAATACGACTAAGTTTGATGTGTTCTCCTTTATGGACGGATTTTTTCGGTTATAATCAAATAAAGATGGCACCCGAGGACATGGAAAAGACCACATTTATTACACCATGGGGAACATTATGCTACAGAGTGATGCCCTTTGGATTGAAGAATGCTGGTGCGACATACCAAAGAGCTATGACCACACTTTTCTATTATATGATGCACAAAGAAATTGAGGTATATGTTGATGATATGATCGATAAGTCGAGGACTGAAGAGGATCATGTTGAACATTTGCTGAAGTTGTTTCAGAGGTTAAGGAAGTTTAAACTTCGTTTGAATCTGAACAAGTGCACATTTGGTGTACGTTCTGGAAAGTTGTTAGGTTTCATTGTCAGCCAAAGAGGCATTGAAGTTGATCCTGATAAAGTTAAAGCTATTCAGGAAATGCCTGCTCTAAGAACTGAAAAGCAAGTAAGAGGATTCTTGGGCCGTTTTAATTACATTTCGAGGTTTATCTCTCACATGAATGCCACATGTGCTCCGATCTTCAAGTTGCTTCAGAAAGACAAATTTTGTGTCTGGACAGATGATTGTCATAAGGCGTTTGAAAGTATCAAAGAATATCTGCTTGAACCTCCTATCTTGTGTCCTCCGGTGGAAGGTAGACCGATGATCATGTACTTGACTGTGTTGGAAGATTCCATGGGTTATGTGCTTGGTCAGCAAGATGAATCTGGAAGAAAAGAATATGCAATTTACTACTTGAGTAAGAAATTCATTGATTGTGAGTCTCGGTACTCCATGCTTGAAAAAACTTGTTGTGCCTTAGCTTGGGCTGCAAAGCGTCTTCGCCAGTATATGCTGAATCATACAACTTGGTTGATCTCTAAAATGGATCCGATCAAGTATATATTTGAAAAGCCTGCTTTGACTGGGAGGATTGATCATTGGCAAATATTGTTGTCAGAATATGATATTGAGTACCGAGCTCAAAAAGCTATAAAAGGTAGTATCTTGGCTGACCATTTGGAACATCAACCGAATGATGATTACCAGCCTATCAAGTTTGATTTTCCATATGAGGATGTGATGTATTTGAAAATGAAAGATTGTGATGAACCTTTGATTAAGGAAGGGTCGGAGCCTAGATCTCGATGGGGTTTAGTTTTTGATGGTACTGTGAATGCACGCGGAAGAGGAATTGGGGCAATGATCATTACTCCCCATGGTTCACATATTCCTTTTGCTGCGAGGTTGACTTTTCCTTATACCAACAATGAAGCTGAGTATGATGCCTGTATTATGGGTCTTGAGGAAGCTATTGATTTGAGGATTAAGCATCTTGATGTATTTGGAGATTCTGCCTTAGTAATCAATCAGATCAAGGGTAAGTGGGTAACTCATCAACCCCACTTGATCCCTTATAGAGATTATGCCAGGAGAATATCAATTTTCTTCACTAAAGTTGAGTTTCATTATGTGCCTCGTGATGAAAATCAGATGGAAGATGCTTTAGAAACTATAGCTTCTATGATAAAGGTGCACCAGTGGAATGATGTTCCCATGATCAGAGTGATGCAACTTGAAAGAACAGCTCATGTGTTTGCAGTTGAATAGGTCCATGATGAGAAGCCTTGGTATCATGATATTAAATGTTTTCTTCAGAGTCAGGAGTACCCACTTGGGGCATCCGATAAAGACAAGAGGACTTTGAGGAGATTGGCAGGCAATTTCTTCCTGAATGGGAATGTGCTTTATAAAAGGAATTTTGACATGGTCTTGTGTAACACCCCAAATTTGCCCTCTCTTTTTTTAGCATCATATCACATCATGTTCATCATACTCATATCACTTTCATATTTTGCGTGGCATCATTAGCATAGAAAAATGAAGCATGACATTCATTGTTGAAGCATAGCATAAGCTGGCATGGATTTCTTCCAGGTGTGGTTGTTCGATTGGTGATTCGATTCAGATGGACGTTTGACCTAATCATGGTCAAACCGTCAGGAGATTTCTTCAAGTGCAAGTTACGTTTGTTAGTGACTTATATGTCAGGCATTGGGCATTCAGAGTTAAGTTGTGTTGTGCGGTGTTCCCCAGACGACTATTTCAGTTGAATTTTAAAAGTGATTCAGAACATATGATCAAGGACTCATAAAATAGTCAGCGGCCTTTGTGGAAGAAGAGCAAGTTTGGTTTTGAGCTGAAAATTGAAGTTCATGGTTGTGTGTACGGGGGGGTAGTCGTTTCATTTCATAAAAATGATTCATAAATCATTTTTGTTCTTTCCAAACCAATTTCGCTTTATTTTTCTTCTAGTGTCATTGTTTCCGTGTTCGTCCATTTTTCAATTTCAATTATTCCATTACATCCTTATTCATGTTCTCATTCATCCAAGCCAGTATATTTTTAATTTCCAAGGCCATATTCTATTCAAAAAAAAAAAAACCAATACCCATATGTCGATTAACTCAATGTCAGTTTCTTTATTCTTTATTCTTTATTTTTTTTATCATAGATCATATGTAGAGACATTTATTTCATTTTTCTTATTTTTTGGCTCTTTCATAAAATCATCAATCAATTTTATTGGGCATTAAATAAAGTGGCCCTGCAATATTACATTAGGCCCATACTGCTCATTCTTTTCCTGATCCAATTAAACCAAGTAGACAAAAAGTAAAAGAAAAAGAAAGAGAGGAAATGAGGTGATGACGTGGATACGCATCACCTGAAGTCTGTTTTACACTTATCCACCTGAAGTTTGTTTGACACACAGCAAAGAAGGATCACGCCTTACTACAACCTCACGCCACATACACACAGGCAGTACATACAAAAAAGGAAAAAATAGTATTCAAAACGCAACAACCAGCAAGCTAAAACGCAGTGAAGTCGTGAATGAAAGGGAAGGATTGGAAAAAACACGCGTAGCTCACAAGAAAAAGGGTAATAGAATTGAAAAAAATATAACAATAAAATAGAAAAGAGAGTAAAGAAAAATCAGAAGAAAGAGGGAATAACAGATTTTCATAACCGTTTTGTTGATTGCATAACATAATTTTTTCTCTCTTTGATCACAGATAACAAAAAATAACAAAACCACACTCTCATTCAATAACAAACAATAACAGAATTCTAATTTCTCACCCTTTTTCTCTCATCAATTCTCTGAAACCTTGAACCAATTCTTCATAATCTTCAAACATTTCTTCACATTCCTGAATCTCTCATTTACAATCTGCAACTGATTCTTCATAATTCTCCTCAATCCACTTCAATCTTCAACCAATTCTTCATAATCTCAATCAATTTCTTTCTCAATCTTCCTCCATTATTCTTCGATCTTCATCACAAATGGCATAGAAACGCTTCAACGATCACCAATTCGCTTCAACATTCATCAAACATCATCTGCATTAGCTTCACGAATTAGACTCCAATCTTGAATCCGTGCTTCAACCTTCGGCACTCTGTTTCAACTTCTTCAATTGATTCAGCCGCTTCGATCGAACGGAGTATTCGCAGTATCATCAGCCAATCTGCAAACTGATTCACGCACGAAGCATTTCGTATCAGCTCATAACGAATAGTACGTATTGCAAAAGCCAAAGTAAAGCTCCATAACAATAACAAATCTGCGAGTCAGTTCAGAAGAAGAGAAGCGGTACCGAATCGAAGCTGACTTACGTGTTGTTCGTCGCATCTTCGCGTTACAGGTACGTCTTCGATTCATTTACTTGATGTGGTTACTAGCCGTGTGAGGAACTATTTATGTTTGGATGTGATTTTGTTTGCTGTGTTCATGTGCTGGATTATGTGAGTCTGAACTGGTAGAGGACATATTAGTGTTAGGTTAGATTCGTTTGAACTGAGTCCGATTGATAATGGAGAGAGCGGATCAGGTTTAGGTTGCGGAGGTGGTAGGAGATTTCGTATGAGCGGCGAGGCTTAGGTTAGGGTCGTTGATGATGGCGGTTAGTTTAGGTTCTTGGGAGAAGAAGGAGATGTTGCCGGTGAGATAGAGATGTTGAGAGGCGAAGAAGGATTTCCGGCGAGGGATGTGAGAGAGGATGGAATCGGCGCCGGTTGGTTGAGTGTGAGGCGGAGCTAGCCGATCGAGAGTGAGGGAAGAAGGAGGTGGTTGCGATCGGAGCCGGTTCGTTGAGGTTTAATGGCGGTGTGAGGTTGACGGAGAGAGGAAAGGTTTCGGCAAGGGCGGAGTTGGCGGCGGCTAGGTTGGATGAGGGAAGATGAAGAAGGTGATGAATATGGAGGCGGCGGCTAGGGTTTTCATAGAAGAGGAGGAAGAGGTAATGTTTTAGAGAGGAAGAGGAACTTATTAGGATTTTGCTGTATGTTTGTTTCTTCGAATATTGTTTAGTAAAGTTAATAATGTTTAGAAAATATAAAAAGATTAATTAGTATAATAATGTTTAGAAAATATAAAAAGATTAATTAGTTAATAATGTTTAGAAAATATAAAAAGATTGATTAGTATAATAATGTTTAGAAATATAATAAGGTTTAGTAAAGATTAATAAAGAGTTTTATGAGTCATTAAGATTTGTTAAGGTTTTATGCTGTTGATTAGGTTTCCAAGGGGATTAGAATTTGTGTTTTTTTTCTGATTTTTCTTTGTTAAGAGGATTTGTGTTAGGGCCAGCATTGACTTTGGTTGGGCTTAGGCCATTTTCGGATCCATGGTTTTTTTCATTTTATTTTTGCACCCCATAATCAATTTCTCACCTCTGCATGTGTTAGCGTGCGTCTGGGCCTTCCAGTTTTCTATTCGCACCCCCAAACCTTGGGCCCATCTCATTTCAGCTCACAAAGCCTGCTAATCTCACCTCCTTCAATTTCATTCCATTTTCTTTTCTTCACTTATTTTCTTTTATTTCAGTTTTCATTTTAATTCATATAAAATAGTTATAATCATCCAAAAATTCCCAAATAAATCATGGATATTCCTTTGTGTTTCTAGTTTTTTATCACATTTTTATTTTATTTTTTTCATTGATCCACGTGCCAGGAATAATTCACCAATGTGCATAGCTTCTTTTGATTCATTTCTTGACCAGTCTGTCTTGTCTATTTTCTGTAGCTTTCAATATTTGGAGTTTTGATCCCATTCTTTTTGCATTGTGTTCCTGAGATCTTGTAGTTTTCATGTGAGTTTTCTCAGAATTTTTAGAAAATTATTTCTTGATTTTTGGTCAGGTATCTTGTGATGTAAGTTTTCTGTCCTAACTTGTGTTTGTACATCCATTTGACCTAGTTCCTTTCTGAATTTTTGTAAATCCTTTTGGCAAGTTGATATAAGGTGTTTTAAGATCATTTGGTTTCAGTTGTAGAATTTTTAGATGGCTGGTTGTTTATTTGTGGATTTTTATTCTCACCTTGTCCCATTTTGCTTCTTTTGGTTTATTAGATCTCTTATAGGCTTAGAAGGGCACTTGTGACAACTTCTTCTTCTTATTTGGGGTTCCTTTGGGGTGTGGGTACCTTCCTGGTCCTAGGATAGGTCTTGTTTCTTCTGAATTTTTAGGTTTGCTTCCTATTCAAGTCATTTGTTTCTTTAAGTGTTTAAATTCCATATTTTGATTCCGTTGCTTCTATTTTGACATTGTTTGGTATTGTGTGACTTCTCTCTTCATCTTGATGGCCTCTTAGGCCATTCTTCATATCATTTTGATTCTGGTTTTGAACTTTGTGCTTGTATTCATTTGTGCATGCTAACCTTGCAGGGGCTATGGTAAGTGTGAGATGTGGGAATTGAGTTCCGCATCTCCAATTCTCATCTCTTCCTCTTATGTTTATGTGAACTAACCCTTTGTTGTTAGGCTTAGGCCTTTCTCATCCCTTCTTCTATCTTTTTCTTCGCTTCTTCATTAGGGTAGAAACCTCACTAACCCTTAGGACATCCATGCATGTGAATACTTAGGATTATTTTAGTCCCCCTTTAGAATTTTTTCCTTTGGGATCCTTTGGTTCTTCTTCTCTTCTCATCTCATAACTCTTAAAAGATACTTTAATAAATGTGAAGTGATGTCTTGATCCATAGCCTTATTCCATGAGGTATGCTTGTAGTCTTCCCATCTTGGGATAGTACATGTTTACCTTGTGATGCACAAGTCTGATCAAGGTATCTTCTTCATAAAGAAAAGCATAAAAAACACTTCTTCATGTAAATAATCAAAACATCTAATAAGTAAACAAGTTAGTGAGCCTAAGCCCTAATCTTTGGGTTCAAGTTTTGGGGATCTTCTCCTTACTTGAGTATGCTTGTTCTATTATTCCATCTTGGAATGTAGTGACAAGTGCACATTCCATTGGTGAGATCTTGAGTTCACTTCCTTGTGACACACTCATAAAAGCTTTTAAAAAAAACACTAACAAACAATAAGCGTCTCTCCTTCGGGAATTCTTTTCTCATCTCCTTCGCTTCGTCCGCGAACTTGCTCCTACTTGTCATTTTGCAAGACGGTAACGCACTCGTCGTCCGAGCCTGCAACACCTGAGCAATGGCATAGGCAGTTCAAGCCTTTAATTCATAAGAAATTTTCCTTGTTACCCCTAGTTAGGGGAACTACGGCGTCTCTGATCCTCATTATCCTGATGAGGTACGTAGGCAGCGGGGTAGGGCCCGTTCGAGCACAATCTTTATCTTCCCTACATTTTTCCTTTCGCTTTCTATTTTCAGTTCTTTTCCAGTTCCAATTTCTTTTCATTTTCATTTCTTTTGCTGCAGTTTTCATACCTTCACCCTTTGAAACAGCTTCTTTTGCAAGCGTGGATCCCGTCGGGTACGGCGGACGATCTGGGTGCTAATACCTTCCCAGGTCGTAACCGACTCCCGAGCTCAGATCTTTGGTTCGCAGGACCTTGTCCTTTCCTTCTTCCTCAGGTTTGTGCAACATTACCTTTCCCATTCATTCGGGATAAAAATGTCTGGCTGGCGACTCTAACCTTTTCCACGCCACTTTCGCGTTTGTACTAGGATGAAAATCCCGGGAGCGACAGCTGGCGACTCTGTTGGGGACCTAACCCAGAATCTCTGGTTCCCCTGTGAGTCTCTCCTAGCGCTTGTGTGTTGCTGTTTCATTGGGTGATGTTTGTTTGTTGTGGCTTGTTGTATTGTATTGTTGTTTGTTTACTGCTTTATTTACAGCTTTATTTTACAGCTTTATTTACAGTTTTCAGTATTTATTTTCCGCATCATATATATCATACTGGACTGTCTGGACTGGTTTTCTGTTTGGTGGGATGGGTGTTACTTGTTCTTGAGAGATATGAGCCAAGTACCCGGCTCGAGTGCACCATTGGTTTTAGAGTGGTTCCACTTTGGCCTCATGAGATCTTGTCATGGGGGTAGTAGTGAGTTCCACACCCAGGTTGCGATTGTCTTGGAAATGTCTTGATTTGGGGATCTTCCTCTCTCATTACATAACTCTGACAGTTATGTGCAGCTGGGGACCGATCATTGAGAACCTTTGTGGAAACAACCCTCTCCAGTGGTGACAGTGGCAGACCACATTTTGTGGCAAACCCATTCACACCCGAGGGCCCACTGGGAACTCGCATAGGATGGCCTGGTTCTCTTATAAGAACTCAGTCAAAGTATCTGGTCGTATGACATTAGTACTGTATCCTACGGGCTGAATGTATTATTGTTTCTCGATTTCAGCACTTGAAGCTGGGGACTTATAAGGGATGCTTGTTTTTCCCGGACTCAGCTGAGGCCTCCCTGCGTAGTATATAATGCCAAACCGATTCCCTGATTTGGTCATGAGTCATTTCTCGGAGATGGTGACAGTATTATTGCTACGTGGCTTTGAGAGTCCGTGATGTCTGACCCGAAGCCTTTTACCCGTGAGATTGGGGGGTGTTTACAGGTGTGCAGGAACCCATGACCTCAACATACACTCATCTGTTCAGTGGTTCTTGTTATGATCTTTGGTCCTTTGATTATGATCCATGGTTCTATGATTCTATGGTTCCGAAGTTATGGTTCTGGAATTCTGGATTTCTTGATACTGTGATTCTGAGATCTTCTATCAGAGAGTTGTGATTATCAGAGGGTGTGACTCAGTAAACTTTTGGGTTTGCCAGTTATTCAGAGGGGCCCTTGTCAGTGTTCCAGTTCAGATGGTCCCAGTTGGTCATATGCTTGCATTGCATTACATTTGCATCATTCTTTGCATTAACTGTTTATGTTTCCCATTTTTCAGGTCATTGCTCACATCTGTTCCCAGTTTTGGTATTCTTATCTCCATGGCAGAAATCAGAAGAGAGCCGAGAAAAAAGAATGTGCATTATACCTTTCTTCAGCCGGAAGTTAAAAGTGTTCAGAGGTTAGCAGGTTTGATGAACGATCAAGTCTTAGGTAATTTCAAGAAAAGATATGGCCAGATACTGAAGTTTGTGGACAAGCCTACTGCAGACCAAAAGGACAGCTTGCATACCTTGTTGCAATTTTATGATCCCCTGCTGCATTGCTTTATTCTTCCAAGTTACATCTTAGCTCCGACATTGGAAGAGATCTTCAGCATGCTGAGTGTTCCGATCAGAGAGACATTGTCGTTCTACGGGTCAGAGGTTGTGCTCAGAGATGAAGACATAGCCAAGGTTTGTAGGTTGCCAGTTGTTTCAGTCAGAAAGGCTTTGCAAGAGAGTAAAGGCAAAGGTCTACCCTGGAGTGTGCTTATCCCAGAGGCTGAGAAGTATGCTACAGAGGCTAAGTGGAACGACTTTGGAGCTTTGCTTGCATTGATGGTATATGGGTCTAGCTTGTTTCCCGGAGAGAAAGAGTTTGTCAGCTTAGAAGTGATTTCAATCTTTGCAAAAGGAAATCCAGTGCCTACTCTATTGGGTGACTTTTATTTTAGTGTCCATTACAGAAACGAGAAAGGTAGAGGTGGTCCAGTGGTCTGCTGTGCTCCTTTGTTTGCTGAATGGTTTGCTAGACAATTGCCTAAGTCAGGTGCCTTCAAGGATATACGAGACGAATGGAGATGGTCCAGAAGACTGATGGGACTGACTGAAGAAGACATTTCTTGGGGTTATGACAGGGATTTGCTAGGAAAGGAGTTGATGGTTAGTTGCGGTAGGTTTGCTGGAGTACCTTTGTTGGGAAGGAAATGTGTCATCAGTTACTACCCGACATTATCCAAAAGACAGTTTGGCTACCCTTTGAAAGATCCTCCTCAGATGGAAATGTTTGCTGAATCTTTGTATTTTCCTGCTGACGGAAACAGAGAGTTAGTCCAACAAGCAGTCCAATCCTGGGCTCACAGGATAAGAAAAGGGAAGAAAGACTTCGGCCGAGTTGATCCCAAGACATATCCACCATACGCTGAATGGTTGCAAAGGCATATCGAGTCAGTTCTCATGCCTTTTTCAGTCGAAGCTCCACTTTATCCTCGAGAGGTACCAAGTCCGAACAGTACGGTTTCCTTGGAGGAGTACAAGAAGCTAGAAGCTCAGCTGCATGAGGTCAGAGTAGAGAATATTGAGATGGTAAGCCTATACCACCAGGCCAATAGAGCCAAGAAGGAAGCTGAAGGCAAGTTGCAGAAGCTCCAAGCCTCTTTAGAAGACAAAGAGAAGGATTTTGCCGGAAGAGAAGCCCATTTCCACAGATTGGGTATGATGGAAGCTCAAAGAGAAGCTAAGCACAAGGAGACTTTAAAGACTCTCAAGAGTGCTCGACAGTCCATTGTTTGGCTGAAAGGCCAAAGGGATGAAGAGCAAAAGAAATTCAAAGAAAAGGAAGAGTTCTTTGAAGTTCAGATGGCTTTCAAGAAGGAGGAAGTGGAGCAAGCCCACGCCATCCGGAGGGAGAAGACCCAACAGCTAGCCCAAAGTCAATTAGCTCTGGAGGAAGCAAGGAAAGAGATCGAAGAGCTCAAGCTGAGAGCGGGTGTCAAGAAAAGCAGGGCAGAGGTGGCAGAGCCGGGGTCCTTAGCTTAGTTTATTTTTCAAACTACCTACAGGCTTGTTGTAGGAGTCTTACTTATTTTTGTATTTTGTCTTTATTCGATGTACTGATTTGTAACCCTTCGGGGAATATTCCTGGATGTATTCTGACTTTTAGCCTATAGTAGTTTGTCCATATTCAGTATTAATGTGCAAGTTATCGTTTTGAATGTGCAAGACTCGTTTGTCTGGATACTGCTAATGTCTGAACACTTATCAAAGAGAAAGTTTGAAAGCTAAACACTGAAAGTGATTGTCGAGATAGATGCCAGAACTGGGGCATGCCAAATGCTTAAAATTGGGAACATGAACAGTTACATAGCATTGCATATAACCTGTTTGTTTGTTTTGCAGGTGTTGTCTCAGTTACTAACGTGTTTTGTGTTCCAGGCACTATAGCTCCTCGTAAAGTTCGGGGACAACCAGCAGTACACAGATACCCAACCAAGATTAACAGAGAACGAGCCATGGACCAGATGCAGGCAGATTTGGCAGATCTGAGGCAGAGAATGGATAATTTCATGACGTTAATGGCCGGCATGGGGCAAAATCAAGAGCGTCTGCGAGAGATGGTTGAGAATCAGAACAGGAACGCTGTTGCTGCTAATGCTGATAATCATACCGGTGCGGGCGCACGTCAGGGTGGAACTCCTGTTACACAACCAGGAGTGACAATAGTCAACGACGGGTTGCATAACCTTCAGATGGACAACCATGATGACCAGTTCACTCTACATGATGAAGCTGAAGGTCAAGGGGTAGAAATGAACAAGAGGTTCGAAGAGATGGCTGAGCAAATCAAGGCTATTCAGTCCCAGAGCTCTTTGGGATTCGATATAACAGACTTGGGCTTGGTTCCTGGAGTCAGGATTCCGTATAAGTTCAAAGTTCCAACCTTCGAGAAGTATAACGGCACTGCTCGCCCGAAGACCCATCTGCAATCATTTGTTGGGAGAATTGCCGCTCATACAGATGATGAGAAACTGTGGATGTATTACTTTCAGGACAGCTTGGTGGGAGCTTCCCTTGAGTGGTACATGAAGCTCTGTAGGGTCAATGTCAAGAGCTGGAAGGATTTAGCTGAAGCCTTTGTGAGGCAGTATCAATACAACATGGATATGGCTCCGAACCGCACGCAGTTGCAGCATATGGCTCAGACAGCAAAAGAAGGCTTCAAAGAATATGCCCAGAGGTGGCGCCAGCTAGCTGCCAGGGTACAACCACCCCTGTTAGAGAATGAAATGGCTGATATGTTTATGGGTACCCTCCAGGGGGTATTTCTTGAGAGATTGGCGTCGAGTTCTGCTACTAAGTTCAACGATATTGTCATTGCGGGAGAAAGGGTTGAAACGCTGTTGAAAATGGGGAAGATACAAGACCCCGGTGCTAGTAGCTCAAATGGAGCGAGGAAAGCTTTTAGTGGACCTCCGAGAAGGAGAGAAGGCGAGACCAATGCTGTATTCGGCCGAAGCCAGGGTCGTGGGTACAGAAGACCCTATGAACATATGGCTGATGTCACCATTCCTGCAGCTCCCGTACAACAGATGCTACCTCCACCACAACAACATCAGCAACAACAACAACCTCGAACCAACTACCAGCAGATACCATATTAGCCGAGGCAGGCTCGCCCGGCTAACAGGGTGATTGAAGCTATTCCGATGACGTATGCTGCCTTGTTGCCGAGACTACTAGATTTGAACCTTATTCAACTAAGGACTTTAGCACCACCACCTCCTGGAGAGCTTCCAGCTGGTTATGATGTCAACGCGCGATGCACTTTTCACTCAGGAGCACCCGGGCACTCGACTGAGAAGTGCAGGGCTCTGCATCACAAAGTTCAGGATCTTGTAGATTCTAAGGCAATCAACTTTGCGCCGCCGCCGAATGTCAACTCGAACCCCATGCCTAATCATGGAGGGGCAAGAGTCAATGCTGTTGAAAGTGATGACAAGTTGAGGTTGGTGCTGAGTATTGATGAAGTCAAGACACCTTTGAGGGTGGTGAAGGAGAGATTGTTGAAGGGTCAAGTATTTCCTGGTTGCTGTCTTGATTGTGAAGACTGTATGAGTGCTGTGAATGGCTGCGAGAAATTGAAGATGGGTTTGCAAGGGCTGATCGATGATGGGTCCTTGCAGTTCAGTAAGGTTAGTAATGAAGAGGCTGATGATGTGTCAACCATTACTATCTTCTACGATGAAGCTGACATGCCCGTCAGACAAGAGCCGGTTACCATTTACGCTCCTCAGATTAGTCCCGTGACTATAACTGTACCTGGGCCAGTGCCGTACACCGATGATAGGGCCATTCCTTGGCATTATGGTTCCGATGTCTATGTAGCTGGGCAGAAGATGGAGAGTCGACCTGTTGCTGACCTGACTATTGAGAATGTAGGAGGTGTTGGGGGTTTTACCCGAAGTGGTCGGTTGTTCGCTCCCCCTGCACTGAGAAAGGATCCTGAGGCCGAGGCTTCATCCAAAGACAAAGGAAAGCAGACTGCGAATGACGAGTCAACTACGCCTGTGGCTGGGCAGGGGACGTTTGAAAAAGAAGTAGAGGAGTTCATGAGGATCATCAAAAGGAGTGACTACAAGGTGGTTGATCAACTGAACCAGACGCCTTCAAAGATTTCTATCTTGTCACTGCTGATGTGCTCTCCCGCGCACCGAGAAGCCTTACTGAAAGTACTTCAAATGGCCTATGTTCCTCAGGAGATTAAGGTCAACCAACTCGAGGATGTTATTGGAAGTGTCAATGCTAGCCATGGCTTAGGCTTCACTGATAGAGACCTCACTTCGGAGGGAAGGAATCACAATAAAGCACTACATATCACGATGGAATGCAAGGGTGCTGTGCTGTCTCATGTTCTTGTAGACACAGGCACTTCCTTGAATGTGCTTCCGAAGAAGGCGTTGATGAAGCTTAATATTGATGGGATTATCCTGACGCTGAGTGATCTGGTGGTTAAAGCTTTCGATGGTTCAAGAAGATCAGTTTTCGGAGAGGTTGAGTTGCCTGTCAAGATAGGCTCTCAAGTCTTCAAGAGTGTCTTCTATGTTATGGACATCCAGCCTGCGTATAGTTGCTTGTTGGGCAGACCGTGGATACATGCAGCTGGAGCTGTCACTTCGACCTTGCATCAGAAGCTTAAATACGTGGTGGACGGCCAGGTCATCACAGTTTGTGGGGAAGAAGATATATTCGTCAGCCATCTGTCGACGTTTAAATATGTAGAAATGGATGGAGAAATCCATGAGACTTTGTGCCAAGCTTTTGAAGCAGATGTCAGTATCTTGACTCCGGTGAAGAAAAACATTGAGGGCACGTCCATTCATTCCTACCAGGAAGCAAAGGAGGTCGTCCAATCAGGCAATGCTCAGGGCTGGGGCAAGCTGTTGGAGATGGAAAAGAAAGATGATAAATTCGGCTTAGGGTATCAGCCTGGGGGGTCTACTCAGAGTGGTAAAGCTATCAAGTTCACAAGTGCTAGGTTACTCGACCGCGATCAAATCTGTATGGCAAGCCAAGACGGGGATAGTGACAGAGACTGGGACAACAATTGGATCCGCCCGTGTGCACCCGGCGAGGAGCTAGGAAATTGGTCTGCTGAAGACATTGTTCAAGTCACCTGGCTCTCAAAGTAATTGCTTTGTTTCCTTTTATTAGCATACTGCATTGTCAAATCCAGCATTCTGCCCAAGATGCTTGGATCCATTGTATTGGGCCACCATGTTTTGTATCGCATCGTTATTTTGCTATGGAATAAAAGGACATTTTCAGACAAACTGTGTTCCCTGTCTTTGTTTTTAAACTTTTTCACAAAAAAATATATAAAAATGGCAATGTGTTTTCTTTTTTTGTTTTGTGTTAGCGTCTCTTTTTTAAAATAAACAGATTCTGAATAAGCACATCATTTGTGCAGTGTTGATCATCCGGATTCCACGGATAACGTTCCTGCTATGACTATGCATGACTTTGATAATCCAGTCTACCAAGCTGATGAAGGGGTTGAGGAAGACTGTGACCTCCCTGAAGAGTTGGTCAGATTGTTGAAATAAGAGGAACGAGTTATTCAGCCTCATCAAGAAGAGATTGAGACCATCAACATTGGCAGTGAAGATGCAAAGAAAGAAATCAAGATAGGGGCCAATCTGCAGGCCGACGTTAAACAAGAGCTGATCAGTATGCTGAGAGAGTATGTGGATATCTTTGCTTGGTCATATCAAGATATGCCAGGTTTAGACACCAACATCGTGATGCATAAGCTACCCCTGAGAGAAGACTGTCCTCCTGTAAAGCAAAAATTGAGAAGAACTCGCCCGAATATGGCGATGAAGATCAAAGAGGAGGTACAGAAACAGTGGGATGTCGGGTTCCTTGCCGTGACTAGTTACCCGCCTTGGGTAGCTAACATCGTACCAGTACCTAAGAAGGACGGCAAGGTCCGGATGTGCGTTGACTATCGAGATTTGAACAGAGCAAGCCCAAAGGACGATTTTCCGTTGCCACACATTGACGTGTTGGTCGACAATACTGCTCAATTCTCAGTGTTCTCCTTCATGGATGGATTCTCCGGTTATAATCAGATAAAAATGGCGCCGGAAGACATGGAGAAGACAACGTTCATTACCCCATGGGGAACATTCTGCTACAAGGTCATGCCCTTCGGTTTGAAGAACGCCGGGGCAACTTATCAACGGGCGATGGTCACGTTGTTCCATGACATGATCCACAAGGAGATCGAATGTTATGTGGATGATATGATTGCAAAGTCTAAAGACGAAGAGGAGCATTTGGTTAACCTGAAGAAGTTATTTGATAGATTGATCAAGTACAAACTGAGGTTGAATCCGAACAAGTGCACTTTCGGAGTGCGTTCCGGAAAATTGCTGGGTTTCATTGTAAGTCAGAGAGGAATTGAGGTAGATCCTGCTAAAGTGAAAGTTATTCAAGATATGCCTGCACCGAGGACAGAAAAGGAAGTGCGCGGGTTCTTAGGTAGATTGAACTACATTTCTCGGTTCATATCTCATCTAACTGCCACGTGCGAACCGATATTCAAGTTGCTAAGAAAAGAGCAAACGGTCAGGTGGAATGATGATTGCCAAAGAGCTTTCGACAAAATAAAGGAATATTTGCAGGAGCCTCCAATTCCGATGCCTCCAGTGGAGGGGAGACCATTAATCATGTACTTGACCGTGCTAGAAGGGTCGATGGGGTGTGTGCTTGGCCAACATGACGAGTCTGGTCGAAAAGAGTACGCCATTTATTACCTTAGCAAAAAGTTTACCGACTGTGAATCCCGATACTCACTGCTCGAGAAAACTTGCTGCGCTTTGGTATGGGCTGCTCGCCGACTGAGGCAGTACATGTTGACCCATACTACACTTCTCATTTCCAAGATGGATCCTGTCAAGTACATCTTTGAGAAACCAGCATTGACCGGAAGGGTTGCTAGATGGCAGATGATTTTAACTGAATACGACATCCAATACACTTCTCAGAAAGCCATCAAGGGAAGCGTGTTGTCAGATTATCTTGCTCAGCAACCTCTTGAGGATGACTATCAGCCGATGAGATTTGATTTCCCTGATGAAGACATCATGTACCTCAAAACAAACGATTATGAGGAACCACTTCCGGAGGAGGGGCCTGATCCTGAATCCAAATGGAAGTTGATGTTTGATGGGGCAGTCAATATCAATGGCCGTGGAGTTGGTGCCGTACTCATTACTCCTGAAGGTGTCCACTTACCCTTCGCTGCCAGAATTACTTTTGGCTGCACCAACAATGAAGCGGAATACGAGGCGTGTATAATGGGAATAGAGGAGGCAATTGATCTTCGGATTAAGAACCTCGATATATTCGGAGATTCAGCCCTCGTCATTAACCAAATTACCGGCAAGTGGTATACACATCAAGAGCATCTAGTTCCATACAAGGATTATGCTAGAAAACTGTTGACATTCTTCACGACAGTTGAGCTCAAATACATACCACATGACGAGAATCAGTTTGCCGATGCTTTGGCCACTCTCTCTTCGTCGATTAAAGTCCTGTGTTGGAATTTTGTGCCCAGAATTGACATCTCCAGGCTTGACTATCCAGCTTATGCTTTCTCTGTAGACGCCGTGTCTGACGAGAAACCTTGGTATTTTGATATCAAGTTATTCCTGGAAAAGCAAGAATACCCAACAGGGGCATCTTCCAAAGACAAAAAGACCTTGAGACGACTTGCTGCTAGTTTCTTCTTGAACACAGACGGGGTTTTGTACAAGAGGAATTTCGACATGGTCTTGCTCAGATGCGTGGATAGACACGAAGCAAGTCTGTTGATGCAGGAAGTCCATGAAGGATCTTTTGGTACCCATGCAGGAGGGCATGCCATGGCAAAGAAGCTGCTGAGATCAGGGTATTACTGGATGACAATGGATGCAGACTGTTGTTCATTTGCTCGAAAGTGCCACAAATGCCAAATATATGCAGATAAAGTGCATGTTCCTCCTAACCCGCTCAACGTCATGTCATCTCCTTGGCCTTTCTCTATGTGGGGCATTGACATGATCGGGAAGATCGAGCCAACTGCTTCGAACGGTCATCGCTTCATCCTGGTCGCGATTGATTACTTTACCAAGTGGGTAGAAGCAGCGTCTTATGCCAACGTCACTCGTCAAGTGGTGGCAAGATTTCTGAAAAGAGATATCATATGCAGATATGGAGTGCCCGAAAGGATCATTACAGATAATGGTTCTAACCTCAACAACAAGATGATGGCAGACTTATGTCGGGACTTCAAAATACAGCATCACAATTCTTCTCCTTACCGACCAAAGATGAATGGTGCGGTAGAGGCAGCTAACAAGAATATCAAGAAGATTGTGCAGAAAATGGTTGTCACCTACAAGGATTGGCATGAGATGTTACCATTTGCTTTGCATGGGTACCGAACGTCGGTCAGGACGTCAACAGGGGCAACTCCCTTCTCTCTAGTGTATAGCATGGAGGCAGTCCTGCCTGTTGAAGTAGAGATTCCTTCACTACGCGTGATGATGGATGTCAAGCTGGATGAGGCTGAATGGGTGCGTGCTCGTTACAATCAGCTATGTCTAATTGAGGAAAAGAGATTAGCGGCTATCTGTCATGGTCAGCTTTATCAGAGGAGAATGAAGCGGGCATTCGATCAACGAGTACGTACTCGAGAGTATCAAGTGGGAGAGCTTGTATTGAAGAGGATCGTTCCTCCAGGTTCAGATAATAGGGGCAAGTGGACCCCAAACTACGAAGGACCATTCATAGTGAAGAAAGTCTTCTCAGGAGGAGCACTGATGCTCACCACTATGGATGGAAATGACTTCCCATCCCCTGTTAACTCGGACGCAGTTAAAAAATACTTCGCATAAAGAGACCCGCTGGACACAAAAACAGAATGTAAGTCCAGGCAAGAAAAGGGCATCCCGGCGAGCTAAAAACAGAATAAAAAGCTCGGGAAAAAATTAGGGAAATAAATATAAAAAAAAGGTACACCCGCTGAGTTGAAAAGCCACATTGTACAGCTCAGGAAAAAAAGGGTATCCCGGTGGATTGAAAACCCGAGAGGGCGATCCACGCAAAATAAGGGAATAAGTGAACAACTGTGATCCATGTTATATGAACCACGTCATCGTTTCGTACATCTTGACAATGTCAGAAGGATAGGAAATAGTCCCCTCGTCCTCTCAGAAAGCCAAATCAGAATGGAGAGTCTTGAAGACATGCAGGTCATAGTAGAAATGGAACTCCTTGGGATGCCGTATACATTGCCATTAGGATAGTTTCTTTTCTCAATTTTTATAGTGGCTACCTCTTTCCAGGTGGTTTCTTCTTGATGTAAATCTTTGCCTATTCAGAGGCCATTCAATAAAATAATATTCAGTCAAAAAGCTGTGTGTGTTTATTTTTGTTTGCAAAATGTCCTGAATTTTTGGCAAAAATAGCATTGCATCTAAACATGGTAATAATTTTGAAAAAAAACTGACATGCAGGGAAACGGTAACCTTCTTTGAGTGTCGGGTGACGATGGATGAACCGATCATTCCATGCAAATCCCCGGGACACACGTGTGTTTTCTGTTGTTGCAGGTTGCGGGATGGCGTCACATTCTCTCAAGCAATTTACTCTCCCCCAGTAGAGTATCTCCCCAAGCAGGGATTTCTTCTTCCAGCAGGTATCTGAAGCCTGGCATCTCCGGCAGAGATTTTCCTCCAACCAAGCCTTGGCAGCAGCCCAAGCAGGTTCTTCTTCCCCAGTGAAGTAACAGTCCATTCTTCCCCAGCGGAGTATGCCTAGCAGGTACCTGAGAGCATGTCATCACCAATGAAGTATCAGAAACCTATCCCCGACAAGAGTTCTTGCCTATCAGGTACCTGAAAGCCTGATATCCCCTCAGAGTCTTGAATCATCAGATGCTCTCCCCAGCCAGAGTATTTGCCCAAGAAGCTTCCCCAGCCAGGGCTGAAGATGATCCGGTCTCCGCAGAGTTCATATTTGATTTTCACCTCCATCCGTGAAATATTTCTCAGACAAGTTGCCATACTTTTGGGCATTTGATGATATAGCAAGGTATTTATCACCTCAGTCAGAATGGGTATCCAGACTTCTTGATTTGTCTTCCCCTGCAGAGTTGTATCTCTTGTTGCCGATCAGGCATTCGTTTGTTGCTCGTCTGCAATCTTCAACGCTCGTATGTGTTATCCCTAAGCAAGTTTTCCCCAGCAAGGACATATTACTGCTTTATTGTTGCTCGTCTGCATCTTTCAACACTCGTCTGTGTTAGCTCTGTGGTATGGCTCGTTTGCTTTCCCCAGTGGTGGTGTATGATTACTTTGATTATGTTCGTTCGCAATTCCAAACGCTCGTCTGTGTTTGATTATATCAGTTGTTGGTATCTCGTCTGCAAATTCCAGCACTCGTCTGTGCTTTGAGATGTATTATTTTGCTGTTGATTCCCAACACTCGTCTGTGTTACGATACCTCTGTTATTGATCGTCTGCAATTTCCAGCACTCGTCTGTGTTTGGTTATGATATTTGCTCGTCCGCAATTCCTCAGCACTTGTCCGTGTTCCGATATGATATTTGTTGTTGCTCGTCTGCAACCTCCCAGCACTCGTCTGTGTTTGGTACTGGATCCTTCGCTGCACTCATCTGTGCATTGACATGTATTCTCTATTGTTTCTCGTCTGCAACTGTCCAGCACTCGTATGTGTTTGTTTGAAGCTCATCTGCTTTTATCCCCCAGAAGTCGTTTGTGTTCTGAAGCTCGTCTGCTTTGCCTGGATACTCGTCTGTATCATCCTCAGCACTCGTCTGTGCTAGCTTACACCTGAATGTGAAGATTTGCTGTTTACCCTGATATTTCTGTGACTACTTCAAATGCTCGTCTGTGTTTGAATCTCTGGTATTCGTCTATACCAGTTGATGATACTCGTCTGTATCATTGCTTGAGGCACTCGTCTGTGTTTCTCAGATCATCGTCTGATACTCGTCTGTATCATTGACTTATGGCACTCGTCTGTGTTATCTTGATGATCATCCAATACTCGTCTGTATTGAAGAGGTTTCGAATCCTGACAGTGGGAATTAAATGTCGAAATGGTTACCGGTCCTGGCGTAACAGGTAAATCCGAAGGAGGCTCGTCTGTCTCAAGCACCAATTATTGTTGTTGCTGCACCTGGCGTAACAGGTTTTTTAAGAAGACTCGTCTGTCTTATACCATATATTCGCGGATAATATATGAAGAAGGTTCGTCTACCTTGATTGCATGTCTATCCCACAGACTTAAGTGCATTGTCGGTCCTGGCGTAACGGGTAAATCCGAAGGAGACTCGTCTGTCTCATGTTTTGAGGACTCGTCTGTCCAGCTCCTGGCGTCACAGGATGGTTTGAAGACTCGTCTGTCTCGGTTATTGTTATTGAAGTGTGTTGAGGACTCGTATGTCCAGCTCCTGGCGTCACAGGATGGTTTGAAGACTCGTCTGTCAACTTGTACTTATTCCAGATATCAGTTCAACTTGGAAGAAGCTCGTCTGCTTTTTCTCCCCTTCAGTCACCAGAGCATCATTTGGTCGGGTTTATTGCCCGGTGTTGGATTCTTCGTCAGAGTGCAAATTTCTGGTCTTCTTGGTATTCAATCACAGTTTATCTTAAATGGTCGATAGCTCGTGCTACCGTCCTTTTCAGATTAACAGATGATTGAATAGGGGCAGCTGTAACACCCCAAATTTGCCCTCTCTTTTTTTAGCATCATATCACATCATGTTCATCATACTCATATCACTTTCATATTTTGCGTGGCATCATTAGCATAGAAAAATGAAGCATGACATTCATTGTTGAAGCATAGCATAAGCTGGCATGGATTTCTTCCAGGTGTGGTTGTTCGATTGGTGATTCGATTCAGATGGACGTTTGACCTAATCATGGTCAAACCGTCAGGAGATTTCTTCAAGTGCAAGTTACGTTTGTTAGTGACTTATATGTCAGGCATTGGGCATTCAGAGTTAAGTTGTGTTGTGCGGTGTTCCCCAGACGACTATTTCAGTTGAATTTTAAAAGTGATTCAGAACATCTGATCAAGGACTCATAAAATAGTCAGCGGCCTTTGTGGAAGAAGAGCAAGTTTGGTTTTGAGCTGAAAATTGAAGTTCATGGTTGTGTGTACGGGGGGGTAGTCGTTTCATTTCATAAAAATGATTCATAAATCATTTTTGTTCTTTCCAAACCAATTTCGCTTTATTTTTCTTCTAGTGTCATTGTTTCCGTGTTCGTCCATTTTTCAATTTCAATTATTCCATTACATCCTTATTCATGTTCTCATTCATCCAAGCCAGTATATTTTTAATTTCCAAGGCCATATTCTATTCAAAAAAAAAAAACCAATACCCATATGTCGATTAACTCAATGTCAGTTTCTTTATTCTTTATTCTTTATTTTTTTATCATAGATCATATGTAGAGACATTTATTTCATTTTTCTTATTTTTTGGCTCTTTCATAAAATCATCAATCAATTTTATTGGGCATTAAATAAAGTGGCCCTGCAATATTACATTAGGCCCATACTGCTCATTCTTTTCCTGATCCAATTAAACCAAGTAGACAAAAAGTAAAAGAAAAAGAAAGAGAGGAAATAAGGTGATGACGTGGATACGCATCACCTGAAGTCTGTTTTACACTTATCCACCTGAAGTTTGTTTGACACACAGCAAAGAAGGATCACGCCTTACTACAACCTCACGCCACATACACACATGCAGTACATACAAAAAAGGAAAAAATAGCATTCAAAACGCAACAACCAGCAAGCTAAAACGCAGTGAAGTCGTGAATGAAAGGGAAGGATTGGAAAAAACACGCGTAGCTCACAAGAAAAAGGGTAATAGAATTGAAAAAAAGATAACAATAAAATAGAAAAGAGAGTAAAGAAAAATCAGAAGAAAGAGGGAATAACAGATTTTCATAACCGTTTTGTTGATTGCATAACATAATTTTTTCTCTCTTTGATCACAGATAACAAAAAATAACAAAACCACACTCTCATTCAATAACAAACAATAACAGAATTCTGATTTCTCACCCTTTTTCTCTCATCAATTCTCTGAAACCTTGAACCAATTCTTCATAATCTTCAAACATTTCTTCACATTCCTGAATCTCTCATTTACAATCTGCAACTGATTCTTCATAATTCTCCTCAATCCACTTCAATCTTCAACCAATTCTTCATAATCTCAATCAATTTCTTTCTCAATCTTCCTCCATTATTCTTCGATCTTCATCACAAATGGCATAGAAACACTTCAACGATCACCAATTCGCTTCAACATTCATCAAACATCATCTGCATTAGCTTCACGGATTAGACTCCAATCTTGAATTCGTGCTTCAACCTTCGGCACTCTGTTTCAACTTCTTCAATTGATTCAGCCGCTTCGATCGAACGGAGTATTCGCAGTATCATCAGCCAATCTGCAAACTGATTCACGCACGAAGCAGTTCGTATCAGCTCATAACGAATAGTACGTATTGTAAAAGCCGAAGTAAAGCTCCATAACAATAACAAATCTGCGAGTCAGTTCAGAAGAAGAGAAGCGGTACCGAGTCGAAGCTGACTTACGTGTTGTTCGTCGCATCTTCGCGTTACAGGTACGTCTTCGATTCATTTACTTGATGTGGTTGCTAGCCGTGTGAGGAACTATTTATGTTTGGATGTGATTTTGTTTGCTGTGTTCATGTGCTGGATTATGTGAGTCTGAACTGGTAGAGGACATATTAGTGTTAGGTTAGATTCGTTTGAAGTGAGTCCGATTGATAATGGAGAGAGCGGATCGGGTTTAGGTTGTGGAGGTGGTAGGATATTTCGTATGAGCGGCGAGGCTTAGGTTAGGGTCGTTGATGATGGAGGTTAGTTTAGGTTCTTGGGAGAAGAAGGAGATGTTGCCGGTGAGATAGAGATGTTGAGATGCGAAGAAGGATTTCCGGCGAGGGATGTGAGAGAGGATGGAATCGGCGCCGGTTGGTTGAGTGTGAGGCGGAGCTAGCCGATCGAGAGTGAGGGAAGAAGGAGGTGGTTGCGAACGGAGCCGGTTCGTTGAGGTTTAATGGCGGTGTGAGGTTGACGGAGAGAGGAAAGGTTTCGGCAAGGGCGGAGTTGGCGGCGGCTAGGTTGGATGAGGGAAGATGAAGAAGGTGATGAATATGGAGGCGGCGGCTAGGGTTTTCATAGAAGAGGAGGAAGAGGTAATGTGTTAGAGAGGAAGAGGAACTTATTAGGATTTTGCTGTATGTTTGTTTCTTCGAATATTGTTTAGTAAAGTTAATAATGTTTAGAAAATATAAAAAGATTAATTAGTATAATAATGTTTAGAAAATATAAAAAGATTAATTAGTTAATAATGTTTAGAAAATATAAAAAGATTGATTAGTATAATAATGTTTAGAAATATAATAAGGTTTAGTAAAGATTAATAAAGAGTTTTATGAGTCATTAAGATTTGTTAAGGTTTTATGCTGTTGATTAGGTTTCCAAGGGGATTAGAATTTGTGTTTTTTTTCTGATTTTTCTTTGTTAAGAGGATTTGTGTTAGGGCCAACATTGACTTTGGTTGGGCTTAGGCCATTTTCGGATCCATGGTTTTTTTCATTTTATTTTTGCACCCCATAATCAATTTCTCACCTCTGCATGTGTTAGCGTGCGTCTGGGCCTTCCAGTTTTCTATTCGCACCCCCAAACCTTGGGCCCATCTCATTTCAGATCACAAAGCCTGCTAATCTCACCTCCTTCAATTTCATTCCATTTTCTTTTCTTCACTTATTTTCTTTTATTTCAGTTTTCATTTTAATTCATATAAAATAGTTATAATCATCCAAAAATTCCCAAATAAATCATGGATATTCCTTTGTGTTTCTAGTTTTTTATCATATTTTTATTTTATTTTTTTCATTGACCCACGTGCCAGGAATAATTCACCAATGTGCATAGCTTCTTTTGATTCATTTCTTGACCAGTCTGTCTTGTCTATTTTCTGTAGCTTTCAATATTTGGAGTTTTGATCCCATTCTTTTTGCATTGTGTTCCTGAGATCTTGTAGTTTTCATGTGATTTTTCACAGAAGTTTTAGAAAATTATTTCTTGAGTTTTGGTCAGGTATCTTGTGATGTAAGTTTTCTGTCCTAACTTGTGTTTGTACATCCATTTGACCTAGTTCCTTTCTGAATTTTTGTAAATCCTTTTGGAAAGTTGATATAAGGTGTTTTAAGATCATTTGGTTTCAGTTGTAGAATTTTTAGATGGCTGGTTGTTTATTTGTGGATTTTTATTCTCACCTTGTCCCATTTTGCTTCTTTTGGTTTATTAGATCTCTTATAGGCTTAGAAGGGCACTTGTGCCAACTTGTTCTTCTTATTTGGGGTTCCTTTGGGGTGTGGGTATCTTCCTGGTCCTAGGATAGGTCTTGTTTCTTCTGAATTTTTAGGTTTGCTTCCTATTCAAGTCATTTGTTTCTTTAAGTGTTTAAATTCCATATTTTGATTTCGTTGCTTCTATTTTGACATTGTTTGGTATTGTGTGACTTCTCTCTTCATCTTGCTGGCCTCTTAGGCCATTCTTCATATCATTTTGATTCTGGTTTTGAACTTTGTGCTTGTATTCATTTGTGCATGCTAACCTTGCAGGGGCTATGGTAAGTGTGAGATGTGGGAATTGAGTTCCGCATCTCCAATTCTCATCTCTTCCTCTTATGTTTATGTGAACTAACCCTTTGTTGTTAGGCTTAGGCCTTTCTCATCCCTTCTTCTATCTTTTTCTTCGCTTCTTCATTAGGGTAGAAACCTCACTAACCCTTAGGACATCCATGCATGTGAATACTTAGGATTATTTTAGTCCCCCATTAGAATTTTTTCCTTTTGGATCCTTTGGTTCTTCTTCTCTTCTCATCTCGTAACTCTTAAAAGATACTTTAATAAATGTGAAGTGATGTCTTGATCCATAGCCTTATTCCATGAGGTATGCTTGTAGTCTTCCCATCTTGGGATAGTACATGTTTACCTTGTGATGCACAAGTCTGATCAAGGTATCTTCTTCATAAAGAAAAGCATAAAAAACACTTCTTCATGTAAATAATCAAAACATCTAATAAGTAAACAAGTTAGTGAGCCTAAGCCCTAATCTTTGGGTTCAAGTTTTGGGGATCTTCTCCTTACTTGAGTATGCTTGTTCTATTATTCCATCTTGGAATGTAGTGACAAGTGCACATTCCATTGGTGAGAGCTTGAGTTCACTTCCTTGTGACACACTCATAAAAGCTTTTAAAAAAAAAACACTAACAAACAATAAGCGTCTCTCCTTCGGGAATTCTTTTCTCATCTCCTTCGCTCCGTCCGCGAACTTGCTCCTACTTGTCATTTTGCAAGACGGTAACGCACTCGTCGTCCGAGCCTGCAACACCTGAGCAATGGCATAGGCAGTTCAAGCCTTTAATTCATAAGCAATTTTCCTTGTTACCCCTAGTTAGGGGAACTACGGCGTCTCTGATCCTCATTATCCTGATGAGGTACGTAGGCAGCGGGGTAGGGCCCGTTCGAGCACAATCTTTATCTTCCCTACATTTTTCCTTTCGCTTTCTATTTTCAGTTCTTTTCCAGTTCCAATTTCTTTTCATTTTCATTTCTTTTGCTGCAGTTTTCATACCTTCACCCTTTGAAACAGCTTCTTTTGCAAGCGTGGATCCCGTCGGGTACGGCGGACGATCTGGGTGCTAATACCTTCCCAGGTCGTAACCGACTCCCGAGCTCAGATCTTTGGTTCGCAGGACCTTGTCCTTTCCTTCTTCCTCAGGTTTGTGCAACATTACCTTTCCCATTCATTCGGGATAAAAATGTCTGGCTGGCGACTCTAACCTTTTCCGCGCCACTTTCGCGTTTGTACTAGGATGAAAAACCCGGGAGCGACATCTTGCTCAGATGCGTGGATATACACGAAGCAGACATGTTAATGAAAGAAATTAATGAAGGATCTTTTGGTACTCATGTTAATGGGAATGCGATGGCTAAGAAGATGTTGAGAGCAGGTTACTATTGGCTGACAATGGAATCTGATTGTTGCAAGTATGTGAAAAAGTGCCATAAGTGTCAAGTGTATGCTGATAAGATTCATGTGCACCAACTCATCTCAATGTGATTTCTTCCCCTTGGCCTTTCTCTATGTGGGGAATTGATATGATTGGTATGATTGAACCCAAGGCTTCGAATGGACATCGTTTTATTCTTGTGGCAATTGACTACTTCACCAAGTGCGTGGAAGCGGTATCGTATGATAATGTGACCAAGCAAGTTATGGTTCGGTTTATCAGGAATAACATTATCTACAGATATGGTGTTTCGAATAGAATCATTACTGATAATGGTTCGAACTTGAATAATAAGATGATGAAAGTGCTTTGTGAAGAATTCAAGATTCAACACCATAACTCTTCTCCTTATAGACCGAAGATGAATAGGGCTGTTGAAGCTGCGAATAAGAACATTAAGAAGATCATTCAGAAGATGTTTGTGACATATAAGGACTGGCATGAGATGCTCCATTTTGCTTTGCATGGGTATCATACATCTATCTGCACTTCAACAGGGGCAACCCCTTTCTCACTTGTTTATGGTATAGAAGCAGTGCTCCCCGTCGAGGTTGAGATCCCATCAATGAGAGTTCTGATGGAAGCCAAGTTGACTGAGGCTGAATGGGGTCAGAGTAGATTTGATCAGTTGAATTTGATTGAGGAGAAGAGAATAACAACTTTGTGTCATGGTCGGTTGTACCAGCAAAGAATGAAGAAAGCTTTTGAAAAGAAGGTCAAACCTCGTGTATTCAGAGAAGGCGACCTCATGCTAAAAAAGATCCAGTCTTTCATTACATATTCTCGGGGCAAGTGGACTCTGAACTATGATGGCCCATATGTTGTCAAGAAAGCCTTCTCTGGCAGTTCATTAATTCTTGCAACTATGGATGGTGAGGAGATCACTCGTCCTGTGAATGCGGATGCAGTCAAGAAATACTTCGCCTAAAAAATAAGAGAATAGGTCGCTAAGTTGAAAACCCGAAAGGGCGGCTTAGGCAAAAATGAGCGTCTCGGTGGATTGTAAACCCGAAAGGGAGGTCCAGGCAAAAATTAGAGACAAAAACAGAAATAATTATCCCGGTAGATTGAAAACCCGAAAAGGGCAATCCAGGAAAAAGTTAGGGATCATGGCAAGTAACTCCATCGACAGATTGGATCACTTGTAACGACCGAGGATTTCAGATTCTATCCCTCAGAAGAATTTCCCATCAAAGATTCTTATTCACTCATCCTCGACTGAAGTTTCGGGCACAGTGGAGTTCAAAGTTGATAGGGAGAATAGGGATCATTGTATTTCAATGTAGCCATTTTCCATTTATTTACCATTTTTCAAACTTGTATTGATCCATGGAGTCACGCCATTTGCGGACATTCATTCTATCAATAAATTTAAGCTTTTATCCAATTGTTTGAAACTCTATATATTGTTTATGTTTACGAAATTTCAATCTATTGTTGATGATGATTTTTGAAACAAATTTAATAAATTTAATCTTTGAAGGTTATAAAAACATTTATCTCTTGATTTCTGAACAAAGAAAGGATATCAATAGTGACTCCAGGGATGGTAAAATCTGGATGTGTGTAACTTGTCTCTCCCAAAGCAGGGTTTGATCCGCTTGTGTCCTTATGGAATTCCTGATTGGTCCTGGCGTGTCGATGTTAATGATGTTTTGTTCCCCTGCAACCAGCATGAGCAAGGATTGTAAGTATTCTTAATTTTGTTCCCCCAGAAGAGTTGTTTGAAAATATATCCTAGAAAATCCCCAGCTGAGTTTTGATCTCTTCCTTAGTAGTTTACCCTTGACTTGAAAAGTCTTGGAAGCCCCCGGCCGAGTCTTTGCTCCTCAGCATAAGTTGGTTGCATCCCCCAGTAGAAGTATTGGTATATCAATCAGTTTAGAGGTTTTCTTTCACCTGTTGGTGATTAATGATTTAAAATCCCTTGTATTTGTGATTTGCTATGATGTTAACTTCTGGTATCCCTCTGTGGGTTGAAAAGTCCAAACGTTCATTGATGAAAGATCTTCATAGATCCCCAGTAAGTTTTCGTGTGATGGTTTCCAGCAGATCTCTATTTTTGATCTTTGGCAAGTTGTGCACTCTTTCCCCAAGCAGAGTGAGAGTGGTATAACTCTTTCCCCGAATGGATCAGGAATAGTATGATGATTTTTTCCTGCAGGAATTTGTTTAAGAATATTTATGTCCCCAGCATGGATCGTGGAAATATTCCCCATCCTCGTCAAATTTTTACCTTTCCTCATCAAGATTTATGAAGATATTCGTCCCCATTAGAGTTTAACAGGGACATTTCCCTTTTCCCCATAGTATGGAAGATTTTGAGTTGTTGAGATATCTCCGACATGTTATCCTCGCAGAGTGGAATTTTCTAATTCTTGAAGATTGCTTTGTGGATTGGATCCCTAGCAGTTGTTTTCCCCAATATGAGTTTTGCCTTGTAGTAGGAATTTATTCCTTTAATGGTTTTTTGATGTTCCCCTGCAGGATTTTGATTCACATCTCCAGCATGGTCCCCAACCTTGTTGCCCTGATTAGCCGAGTGTCTGGTTGTTGTCGTGTTTATGTCACCTGTTGCTTATCTTTATGTCTGCTTTGTCAACATATTCATACACATAAGCATAACATCTTTTGCTTGCATTCTTGCATTTATCTTTGTTCCCCGCTCTTTGGTGTGATTTTTCCCCACAGTGTGTGTGTGGTTTTCCTCTCAAGTTTAGAGTGTCAATCCTTAAGCAGAAAGTGTTTATCCTTTCTATTTCCCCACTGAGTTTGCTTCTCGTGGATGATTTGATTCAGTTTCCTCCCCAGTTTATTATCTGGATGGAACTTCCCTAGTTGAGATATTTCCTCCTCGGGATGAGTCTTGTTTGATCGCTTCTCTCCAATTTGTTCTTGGATTGAATTTTGGTCCCCCTTTTGTGAGTAATGTTTGTTTTGGAATTAAGCTATCATTGTTTGATAGTGGGCAATATTTTCTCCAGCTTGAGTATATTACTTTGGAATTAAGCTATCAATTTTTTGATAGTGGGTAATATTACCAAATTAATCAAGCTCTTTTGCTTGTACTCTTACCCAGTAAACCTGATAGTTGAGAGTTCCTCTTTTTACCTAGTAAAAAGGTAATAGAAGTTGTTTCCCTTTGCTTGAGCTCCTACCCAGTAAATCAGGTAGTTGAGAATTTTTTCTACCCAGTAAAAAGGTAGTGGAGGTTATCCCTCTTCGTTTTGCTCATATCCAGTAAATCGATAGTTGAGTCTGTTATTTTCATATCTTCTACCCAGTAAATCGGTAGTTATTGATTCTTTCCCAACTAAGTATTCTTCCATTGTTAAACTCGAATACTTTGTTTGGTTGATATTCCCCGGCAGAGCATTTGCTCTTCCTCGTTGACCTGTTACTTTGATTATATCATATCTTTTCCCCATGTGGAGTCGGTTATCCAGTGATTTATTTTCCTGGTAACTCTTTTCTTCTGTGTCCCCAAGCTTTTGCATTCCTCTGGTGGTTATATTTTCCCCACAAAGATCTTGGGTTTGCATATCATATTCATATCATATCATGTTCTCTTAGGACAAAAATTTGGGTTTTCTGTATTTAAGTCTCTCCCATCTTGCAGAGACGAAGATGTCAATCTTCATATCTTCAGATTGAAGAAACTTAAATAGGGGCAGCTGTTGCACCCTAATTTTTGCCCTAAGTTTTCTTCGCATTTCATATACATCTTGCAAACAAACAAGATCGCACTGGTTGCACGATTCTTCTCGGGTTAGGTTTATACCTCGCAGGGGATCACCGTTGTCTTTAATTACTTTATTTGTTTATGTTTACTAACCATTAATCAAAATCCAATAATATTTTTGTTTCCTTTTACTAACCTTTTTCAGGAAGAGGAACCATGTGAAAACGCCAAAGATAGCAGTCCTGCATCTCGAGCAAAATCTCGCAGACAAAAGTCGAAATTGATCCGCAAATAATTCAATTCATCTGGTCAAGGATTTCCCAAGGATTTCCAAGGTTCATGTGTTTATTTCCATGCCTTCTTCGACGTACAAGAATCGGGCCGAAACAACCAAGAAGCTATGTTTGAACAAAAAATTCAAAATTCAGCTTGGTTAACCGGTTAACCAAATGGTTAACCGGTTAACCAGTGCGAAATTTGAATTTTTTATTCAAATTCAGCACCATTAGATCATTGATTTAATTGGAATATTCTAGATCCATTGGTTTCTGATTTCTCTACACCACTTTGATCATTTCCTACAATAAACCCTCACTAATCACCACTCTTTTCTATTTCCCACCAAAATTCCAATTACCAAACCTAAATTCAAATTACCAAAGCAAGCTCCATTCCACCAAATTTCCATACCTAAGGCCTTTAAATAGGACCACAATTTCATTCATTCCACAAGCTTTTGATAGCCACAAAACCTCTTGCAAAATACTCCCCCAACACCAAAATTCTCCAAAGCTCATCTTTCTTTCTTTTGAAGTTATCAAGAATTCACATTGAATTCTTAATTAACTTGAGCTAAACCTTCATCCTTTCATTCTTTTGCTCATCAATTTCAGTAGATCTAAGCTTGTGTTGGTTCAAATTGAAGAAAAGCTTTTGGTAATTCTTCCTCCTTTTTCATCAATTTCAGTAGATCTAAGCTTGTGTCAGAATGGTGTTTTGGCTTATTTTAAGCCCCTTTTTGGTTCCTTTTTCTTCTTCTTCTTCCTCCTTTTTATTTTTACCTTGGAAAGCACTTTTGGGAGTGATTTCTCCTTAATTTCAATGAACTTTGGGTGTAGATTAGAGTAGTTAATGTTCATTAAATCAAAACTACCTTTAAGTGGATTATTCAATTCATTTAAGGTAATTTGCATTAGTGATACATTTTCATGCTTGAATCCACCAAGATGAGTGATTGAACTTAAGGATGGAAGAATATCATAAGTATGACTCAATTTGGTATTCACCTTTAGTTTTGTACGGTATCGCGTCCGGATAATGATTTACATATCGTTTATCTCGCATGCATTAGCACTAACATTATGCACCTTAATTGGTGGTGGCTGGCCTCATTTGTAGGGTAATTACTTCGTAAATTACTCAGCAATTGCTTAACATAGACCTAAATGTGTCCCGACTTCGGAATAAAAATCTAATTAGGTACTTGCACTTTCGTGGACCGGATCTCTTGTTGATCGCGTAATCCCAAAGTAGTTAATCATATTGCATCAAGAATAGAGACTTATGAATGTTTGATGCGTAGGTGCTTTGGGTTTCCTAATCGCCTTTCAAATTTCATGGATTCGGTTCGGTTTGCCTTGATTAATCGCTATAGTGTAAGATGCTAAGAGGATCCGGTTGCCTTCGATTTTGGTCACTTTTCCTTTTTGGTTGTGGTTGATTAAGTTCACCATACCATTATTATGTAAATATTATTATATTATAACTACTATTAATATTTTATATTCTTGCACTTTAATTTTTTTTGTTACTAACATTTAATTTCTTGCACTTTTATTGCCTTTATTATATTTTGCTTTATTCATCCATATCATGTTTATTATTTGTGCACTTTTGTTAATTTTCTTTTAAAAAGTGCCGATTATGAGTCATTATTCTTTAGTCGGGTGCAAGTCTCTCAATCTCCATGGTTGTAGTTTGATGTAATTGAGTCTCTTGTCATTTGTGGGGGTTTAGTGGCATACTCGTCGATTTTATTCGAGTTGGCGCCCTCCCCATAATGATGTATGAGTCCATGCCTTCATTCTCATGGTAGATTTGTTTGGCTATCCACTTGAAGATGACAAATTCTATTTACTTAATAAAATCAATCATAACCCACCATTTTCACTATTTGTACCATGAACTACAGGGTTTTGATCTTGCATTGCACTTTGTGGGTACGTTTGCATGAGGTGGTAAACCTCTCCACACACAAAAATATTTAAAAAAATAATTCTTTCTCTCATCCCTCCACTCATATTTTACAAACCATTTTCAAACCAAAGGCAATAAATTTTTCAAAGGGCTCCCGTGGAGTACCACAGACATTTTGGGTGCGTAAAACCTTCCCATTGTGTAACCTATCCCCTTACATGTTTCTCTGTTGTGTTTCTTTAGCTTTTTTCTTTTAGATTCATTAGGATTTATTCGCTCCTTTTTTCCTTTTCCTCTTGGAATAAAAATAAAAGCGCGGTGGCGACTCTGTTTACTTTGAGTTAAGTTAACTAATAGCTTGCACTCATGGTTTTACCGCTACAGATTACCCACAGGCTTGTTGTGGGAATCCCCTCTCTCCTGATGTAATTTTCTATTGACATATGAATTTCCACCCTGTGAGGGTTTTTGTTGTTTCAATTATCTTCTGGTTTACTTGAAGTCTCTGGTTATATCTGTTGCACGGAAACAAAATAAAGGCCACCACTTCAAATTTGAATGTCACACAGGATTTTCTTGCAAGGGATGTTTTCTCAACACCAGAATGGGAAAGTAAATGAAGCCTTGGGAATAAAAGGAACACATAGCATTACATACACATCATTTACATTTCTTTTTTGTTTTGTAGGTTTTCTACAGGATGCTTAACTTATTTGCATTTCAGGCAAAGATTGTGAGGGCCTCTAAGACCTGTCATCTTCGACAGAATATCCCGCATCGTTACGCAACTCGCAACAACCAGAGGACATTCATGGATCTATGCAAACTGAGCTTAATGAGTTTTGCACCAGAATAGGAGAGTTCATGGTCATGATGCAAGGGATGGCTCAAGGACAACAAGAGTTAAGAAATGCAATTCAGGGGCTCAACCCTCCTCATACTAAATCCCTGTAACCACTCCTGAAGTACAAGTGACTCCTCCCAACACCAACAATGGTCCAGGTGGGCCTCAACTTCCAGAGCAGGGCACAACAACTTTCATTCCAGTACAAGACAGACAGGAGGATCAGTTGTCTTCTTTCAACAATGATATGGGATTCGGCGGAGAAGGAAATCTTCAAGACTTTTTGATGCTTACTGAGAAAGTCAAAGCCCTCGAGTGTAGAGATACTTTGGGGATAATGTGTCTAACATGGGTCTAGTCCCCGGGGTGCTTATTCCTCACAAATTCAAGCCACCTACTTTTGACAAGTATAACGGTAGCTCCTGCCCTAAAACTCACTTGCAGGCGTTCTACCGAAAAATTGCTTCCCATACTAGGGATGAAAAGCTCTGGATGTACTACTTTCAAGATAGTCTCTCCGGAGGATCCTTGGAATGGTATATGAAGCTAGAGATAAGCTCAATGAGGAGCTGGAAGGAATTGGGAGAAGCATTCCTCAAGCAATATCAGTATAATATCGACATGGCGCCCATTCGTACTCAACTTCAAAGTCTGACTCAGAAGAACTCCGAGAGTTTCAAAGATTACACACAAAGGTGGCGCGAAGTGGCTGCCAGAGTGCAACCACCTTTGTTGGAGAGAGAAATGGTAGACCTATTCTTGGATGTCCTCCATGGGCATTTCATGGAGAGGCTAGTTGGATTTTCCTCAAGTGGGTTCTCAGATATCATCTTGACTGGCGAGACGGTAGATAGCTGGATCAAGCAAGGGAAGATTCAGAATGAGGGCGCTTCGAGTTCTGGTGTCAAGAAGCCCTTCGTGAAGAGGAGAGAGGGAGAGATCGGGGATGTGTATACTTATAGGGGAGGAAATAACAGAGGGTTTTATCAACAAGTGACCCATATCACTATCTCAACTCAACCTGTTCAACAACAAGTCCAACCGCCGCAGCAACGCCAACAGGGGTACCAACAGAGAGCTCCTCGTTCATATTACCCCCAGAAGAACAGAGAAAGACATCTCGAAACTCCGCCGATGTCTTATTCACAGCTGTTGAAGAATCTCCTACAGCTCTAGATGATTCAACTATAAACTCTACAACCCCCGAGGCCAGGCCAAATCCCCGAGGGTTATGATATAAACACCAGATGCGAATTTCATTCCGGAGCCCCTGGACATACCACAGAAAGTTGCAAAGCTCTGAAGCATGTTGTTCAAGACCTACTAGATTCTAAAGCGATTAATTTTTCTCCTACTCCTAATGTAATACAGAACCCCATGCCTCCTCACGGGGTCACAGTTGGGGCAGTTGACGATGGGGAGAATCTAAACTTGGTGTGTGATATCAGCGACTTGCAAACTCCGTTGAGCGTTGTTAAAGCATGTTTGGCCCAGAGGGGTGTTTTTGCAGGTTGTGGAAGTGATTGTCCAGGGTGTGTTGAAACTCCAAATGGTTGTGAACAGTTGAAAACAGAGATCCAGAGTATGAATAATGAAGGAGTGTTGCAGTTTGACAAAGTTGTAAAGGAAAGCGAAGTCTCCACAATAACCATTTTCTACGATCCATCTCAAGTTCCTCAACGGGCCAGAGTGGCACCGATAATGATTACCACTGCAGAGCCAGTAATGTATCAGAGCGATAAAGCCATTCCCTGGAATTATGGTGTCGAAGTATATTGTAACGTCCAGAAACAAGATTTGGCCACGTCTAGCACGACCCCAACTCAAGTAGAAAACGTTGGAGTAGGGGGCTTTACTAGAAGTGGAAGGTTATTTGCGCCGGAAACACTAAGAAATAGTGTGATACCACCCAGAGACACCGTAGAAGCCCAGACTAAAACAAGAGGGAAGCAGCCAGTGGTTGTCAATGAGCCCACGCCAGTGACTAATCCAGACATTACATTTGATAAAGAAGCTGAAGAATTTTTGAGAATTATCAAAAAGAGAGATTACAAAATTGTTGACCATTTGCAGCAGACCCCATCGAAGATTTCCATCTTGTCTTTGCTAATGTGTTCCGACTCTCACAGGAAAGCTCTCTTGAGTATTCTGAACAAGGCGTATGTGCCTCAGGATATTTCAGTAAATCAGTTAGAAGTGGTGGTATCTAGTGTCAATGTCAGTCATGGATTGGGTTTTACAGACATGGATCTAACATCTGAAGGTCGTTCTCATAATCGGGCGCTACATATCTCTTTAGAGTGTAAAGGTGCAGTACTTTCTCACGTGTTGGTAGATACTGGATCATCGTTGAATGTTCTTCCCAAGAAGGCATTGATGAAGTTGGATTATGATGGAGTAGTTCTAAAGCCCATCGACCTGGTGGTTAGAGCATTTAATGGGTCGAGAAGGTCAGTGTTCGGGGAGGTGGATTTACCAATTAAGGTAGGTCCACAAATATTCAATACCACCTTCTATGTAATGGATATACAGCCTGCATACAGTTGTTTGTTGGGAAGACCTTGGATACATTCAACATGAGCCGTATCATCCACACTTCATCAAAAGCTAAAGTTCGTATGGGAAGGCCAAATTGTAACAGTCAGTGGGGAAGAAGACATTTTCGTTAGTCATCTGGCTTCATTCAAGTATTTGGAGATGGATAGCGAAATAGTTGAAACTCCATGTCAAGCTTTTGAGCCCCTGAAAACTGAACAAGCATCTTCATTGGCAGCTTCTTCTGAAGAACCAAAGAAGGGGGTTTCCATAGCCTCTTATAAGCAAGCTCTTGAAGTGGTAGAATCTGGGATGCGAGAAGGTTGGGGCAGTCCAGTAGAAGTGCCAGAAAAGAAAGATATGTTTGGGATTGGTTATCATCCTTGTCAGTCATCATCTAGACCGAGTGCTAGAGGTTGTCAAGGCCTAATTACTTTCACGAGTGCGGGAGTGGTGGATTATGGAAGCATCAGTGTCGTGCTAAATTACGAAGTTGATAGTGACTGTGACTTAGATGAGTGGATCAGGCCTTCTGCTCCAGGGACTCAACGTAGCAACTAGTCGTCTGAAAGGCTTATCTCAGTCACCTCCTTCGAAGAGTAATAATCTTTGTTTCTATCTTTTCTGTACTCAAGCACTATGTCTTGCCCAAGGCATATTAGCTTTTTGTAAGGGGTCTTTTGTTCCTAACACAATTCATAATCATAAACAAAGCCGACGTTTCACATTCATTCATGTTGTTCTTTGCCATTCATTTTTTTTGCTTTTGTTTTTCAAAAAGAAAGAAAAGTTTTAAAATGACAATGTTTCTCATTTTCTCAAGCTTTTTCTAACGCCTTGCAAGAATCACCATTCATGTAGGTGCTCATCACCGGATCTTATCAATGACAACCCTGTTATGGCTAAGTATGACTTTGACAATCCAATTTATCAAGCCGACGAGGAAGGTGAAGAAGATTGCAAACTAACTGAAGAATTGGCCAGACTGCTTAAACAGGAGGAGAAGATGATTCAGCCGCATGAAGAGGCCATCGAAGTGATAAACCTGGGTACCGAAGAAGACAAGAAAGAAGTTAAGATCGGGGCCGCATTAGAAGAATCTATCAAGACTCGTCTAATTGCTATGCTTCGATAGTATGTTGATGTCTTCGCATGGTCCTACCAAGATATGCCTGGTTTAGACACTGACATTGTGGTACACAAGCTGCCTCTAAAAGAAGACTGCCCGTCGATGAAGCAGAAGTTGAGGCGCACACACCCTGATATGGCAATCAAAATAAAAGAGGAATTACAAAAGAAATTTGATGCTGGTTTCTTGGCCGTGACCAGTTATCCTCCGTGGGTTGCCAATATTGTGTTGGTCTCTAAAAAAAGACGGTAAGGTCAAGATGTGTGTAGACTACATGGATTTGAACAGGGTTAGCCCAAAAGATGATTTCCCTCTGCCTCACATAAATGTGCTTGTCGATAATACTGCTCAGTTTTCTGTGTTCTCTTTCATGGATGGGTTTTCAGGTTATAACCAGATCAAGATGTCTCCCAATGATATGGAAAAGACTACCTTCATCACGCCTTGGGGCACTTTCTATTACAAGGTTATGTCGTTTGGTCTGAAGAATGCTGGGGCCACTTACCAACGAGCGATGGTGACGCTATTTCACGACATGATTCAACATGAAATTGAGGTTTATGTTGATGATATGATAGCAAAATCCCAAACAGAAGAAGAGCACTTGGTCAATCTAGAAAAGTTGTTTGACAGACTCTGGAAGTTCAGATTGAGGTTGAATCCAAACAAGTGAACCTTTGGGGTCCGTTTCGGCAAGTTACTTGGCTTCATTGTTAGTGAACGGGGAATTGAGGTTGACCCGACCAAAGTAAAAGCCATCCAAGAGATGCCTGAGCCAAAGTCTGAAAAACAGGTGCGTGGTTTCTTAGGGAGACTAAACTACATTAAACGGTTTATCTCTCACCTAACGGCCACGTGTGAGCCCATATTCAAGCTTCTGAGGAAGAATCAGGCCATTAAATGGAATGAAGACTGTCAGCAAGCCATTGACCAAATCAAGGAATACCTGTTAGAACCTCCAATTCTCATGCCTCCAGTGCCAGGGAGACCCTTGATCATGTATCTTACTGTTCTCGAAGGATCAATGGGATGTGTGTTGGGTCAGCAAGACGAGTCTGGTCGAAAATAGCACGCCATTTATTACCTTAGCAAAAAGTTTACCGATTGTGAGACACGCTACTCACTACTCGAGAAAACTTGTTGCGCTTTGGCATGGGCTGCTCGCCGACTAAGACAATACATCCTGACTTACACCACTCTCTTAATTTCCAAGATGGATCCTGTGAAATATATCTTCGATAAGCCAGCTCTAACAGGAAGGGTAGCCCGAAGGCAGATGATTCTAATGGAGTATGATATCCATTACACTTCATAAAAAGCAATCAAAGGAAGTGTATTTTCAGAATACTCGGCTCAACAACCAATTGACGATTATCAACCCATGAAATTTGAGTTTCCAGATGAGGACATCATGTTCCTCAAGTTGAGAGACTGCGAAGAACCACTTCCGAAAGAGGGGCCAAACCCCGAATCCAAATGGAAGTTAATGTTTGACGGAGCGGTGAACATGAACGGAAGCGGAGTAGGTGTTGTTATCATCTCACCAGAAGGGGTCCATACACCTTTAGCTGCTCAGTTGAATTTCAAATGCACTAACAATAAGGCAGAGTATGAAGCTTGCATCATGGGGATTGAAGAGGCAATCAACTTGCGAGTCAAGAACCTCGAGATCTTCGGAGATTCCGCTCTGGTGGTGAACCAAGTCAACGGCAAATGGTTAGTTCATCAACCTCACTTAGTTCCTTACAGGGATTATACCAGGAGGCTGCTAACTTTCTTCACCAAGGTCAAGTTGAATTATATTCCTCGAGACGAAAACCAGTTTGTTGATGCTCTAGCAACTTTGTCGTCCATGATTAAAGTTTGTCAAGAGAATTTTGTGCCTCATCATGGTCTCCCGTCTTGAAAGACCTGCCTATGTCTTTGCAGTTGATAGTGGTGAAGATAACAAACTTTGGTATCATGATATCAAGCAATTCTTGAAGACTCAAGAATACCCGGTTAGGGCATCCAGTAAAGACAAGAAGACTCTCAGAAGACTAGCAGGTGGTTTCTTCTTGAATCAAGATGGTGTGCTATACAAGCGAAACTTCGACATGGTTCTGCTCAGATGTGTGGATAGACACGAAGCAGACCTATTGATGCAAGAGGTTCATGAAGGATCTTTTGGTACCCATGCTGGAGGACATGATATGGCCAAGAAACTATTGAGATCGTGATATTATTGGATCACCATGGAATCCGATTGTTGTAAATACTCCCGTAAATGTCACAAGTGTCTGATTTATGCCGATAAGGTCCATGTGCCTCCGAATCCATTGAGTTTCATGCCTTCACCATGGTTGTTCGCCATGTGGGGCATTGATATGATTGGCAAGATCGGGCCGACAACTTCCATCAGTCACCGCTTCATCCTGGTTGCTATAGACTATTTCACGAAGTGGGTCGAAGCGGCATCTTATGCCAACGTTACTAAACAAGTGGTAGCCCGGTTTATTAAAAGAGACATCATTTGTCGGTATGGAATTCCCGAAAGAATCATTACTGATAATGGTTCCAATCTCAACAAAAAGATGATGGCTGACTTGTGTCGGGATTTCAAAATAGAACATCACAACTCTTCTCCATATCGCCCGAAGATGAATGGCGCTTTTGAGGCGGCCAATCAGAACATCAAGAAGTTTGTGCAGAAGATGGTTGTGACATACAAAGACTGGCATGAGATGCTACCATTTGCTTTACATGGGTACAGAATGTCAGTGCATACCTCAACAGGAGCGACCCCATTCTCACTGGTATATGGTATGGAGGTAGTCCTACCAATTGAAGTGGAAATCCCCTCATTGAGGTTAATGATGGACATTAAGCTAGATGAAGTTGAGTGGCTCCGATCCAGATATAATCAACTGAGCCTCATTGAAGAAAAACGCATAACGGCTGTATGCCATAGACAGTTGTATCAGCGGCGGATGAAGCAGGCTTTCGACAAGAAGGTATGACCACAAAGGTACATACCAGGTGACCTGGTGCTGAAAAGGATTCTTCCTCCTCTTAACGATCACAGGGGCAAGTGGACACCTACTTATGAAGGACCGTTCGTGGTTAAAAAGGTTTTCTCAGGTGGATCCTTGATGTTAACCACCATGGATGGAGAAGACTTCCCATCCCCTGTCAACGCAGACGCAGTAAGAAAATACTTCGTGTAAAAAAGGACCCGTTGGATAAAAACAGAATAAAGATCCAGGCAAAAATGGGCATCCCGGCGAGCCAAAAATAGAATAAAAGGCTCGGGAAAAAATTAGGGAAATCTTGAAAAGAATGTACACCCGCTGAGTTGAAAAGCCACATCGGACAACTCAGGTAAAAAAGGGTATCCCGGTGGATTGAAAACCCGGAAGGGCGATCCACGCAAAAGAGGGACTAACACGAACGACTACGATCTGCGAAATTTGTAACTCATCTGCAATTAAGGTTATTCTAAGGGTTGAAGACCAGTTCAATCACCTTTCTCAAGGGGCAGAGCGAGCGGATAGTCTTGAAGATATACTAGTCATAACCGGGTTGAAACTTGATGAGATCCACTTCTCACATTGCCAATAGGATAGTTTGTTTTCCTTTTTGGCTATTTCCCCTTTCCAGGGAATTTCTTCCTTTGTAATGCCTATTCATGGTCATTTTCCAAATCAATAAAATTCAATTTTACTCAACTTGTGACTATTTACTTCTTGTTTTTGTTTTTCATCTAGCATTGATTGATTGCGGAAATGTCCAGTAAATTGTGATTTATATTGTGTTGTGAACATTTTAATGCTTTCTAACTCATACAGGAGGACATAAACATTTAATGCAACTCTAAAAGGGTGTCAAGAGGCCCAGATAATGATTCATGCTATGAGCCTGGGGCATACAGGTCCAAACTAACTCTCCATGTTGCAGGCACTATCAATTGTGTTTACGCAGGTACATGTACAGGTGTTGCTAACAGAGCTAAAGTAGGTTTCCGGGAAGAAAATTTCATTATACTTGAACAAGAACAAGTGTTTTCCCGGGTGTCTCCAGTTATCCCCAGTAGAAGTGAAGTTGAAGTTCTTATCCAGCATTAATGGCAAGAGATGTTTTCCCTCCCCAAGCTGAAGTTTTCTTTCAACACGAGGGGCAATTTCCAGCAGTACAAGGAGAGTCTTTCCTCCCCAGCAGTTTGCTTCCTAAGCAGAGCCATACCTCTGGTTCCCAGCCAAGTCAGGAGGTCTCCATTTCCCCATCAGAGTGCAAGAAGGATCCATCTCCAGTAGGGTCTTGGCTCTCCAATCTTAATGTCCAATTTATTTTTGGCAATGGCGGCAGTTCAGAGCCGGTGCATCATTAACATCTTTCCCCACAGAGTTGCTTCCTCCTTATCAGGATAGACCAGATCGGTGCAGTGATCACCAGTTTTCCCCAATCAAGCCATCTGGGATACTTGCAGTCTCCTTATCAGGAGATCTCTTTGCATTTTCATTTAGTAATCATCATTACATATGCATCCTCTAAAGCATAGCATTTCCATCATCATGGATCATTACGCCATAAATTCAAACATATACATGCCATCGTGGGCCAGTTTTGAGGTATATTACATATGACCTATAACACCTTCTCAACCTGAAGTACTCCCCCACAAAAGATACTTATACCATTTGCCAGACATCTTTGTATTTTCAAGTCAATGTTGTCATTTTTCTTTGTGGCTTGATTCGCTCAACAGTCACATTTCCGAGTTCCGTTTTGTACAATGGTCTCATTCAAAGCCCTGTTTTGTAAAACATGCCCCCTTTGTGGCTTGATTCGCTCAGCAGTCACATTTCCGAGTTTTGTTTTGTACAATGGTCTCGTTCAAGGCCCTGTTTTGTACAACAGGCCCCCTTTGTGGCTTGATTCGCTCAGCAGTCACATTTCCGAGTTCCATTTTGTACAATGGTCTCGTTCAAAGCCCTGTTTTGTACAACAGGCCCCCTTTGTGGCTTGATTCGCTCAGCAGTCACATTTTCGAGTTCCGTTTTGTACAATGGTCTCGTTCAAAGCCCTGTTTTGTACAACAGGCCCCCTTTGTGGCTTGATTCGCTCAGCAGTCACATTTTCGAGTTCCATTTTGTACAATGGTCTTGTTCCAAAGCCCTATTTTGTACAACATGCCCTTTCTTTTTTCGTGGCTTGATTCGCTCAGCAGTCACGTTGCAGGTTATCGTTTTGTACAACGGTCATATTTTCCTGGGCTCTCGTTTATGTACAACGATCCCATTCCACCTTGTTCTTTTCCTGCTACCTATTCAGAGGTCAAAACAAAAACAAAACAAAACAAAAAACAAAAAAAGAGAAGATGGCATTTCTACTATCTACCAAGTTCAAATTTCCAGGTTTTATTCGAGTATTCAATCACTCCATACCTTGAACGTCTAAAAGCTATTGCAATTATTCGTTCAGGCCTTCCGATGATTGAATAAGGGCAGCTGTAATACCTCAAAATTTGCCCTCTCATTTCCTTAACATTTTTGCATAGCATTTATCATATATAAGTTCACAAAATAACCAAAAACATTGCATCATGTGTAGCATAGTTGAGGCATAGGTATGTGGTCAATGACTGGAATAACTAAGGGCTATACAAAGACAATCAAAGGGCCATAAATCTTCTCAACATTGTACAAAGGGTTCACAATATCCCACAAGTCTTCATTTTAAGCCACAAGCCATGGGAAGATTTGGTTTGATCAAAGGAGGCAAGCAGTGCAACATCTCTTGATGAAAAAGCCCAAATTAGGGTTTCACCTCTACTGGGCTTATCCGTGAAGTTTTGATTGAAAGTGTATTCCTTTGTCTTATATATTATGTCAAGTGTCTAGGGTTCAAATTTCATCCACAAAATCATTTTGGAAGAGGTTCAATTGGCCAGATGACTGAAAATCGAAGAATCAGGGAAAAGGCAACTGAACTTGGTAAAAAATGGTCGACTCCTGACTTTTAAGATAAAAATCATGAAATTAGGGTTACAATGATCCTATGGTTCAAATTTTGTCAAGAAATGATGGAGGAATCATAAAAAAATCAAGAAAAAAAATCATTTGAAAAATGGTTGATTTCACCTTTCCCTCCACTTTTCCTTCCACATTTCTTTTCATTCTTTCCCTCTTGTTTTTCCACTCCATTTCCTTTGGATGCTTCTACTATGTTCTACCACCTTCTAGAGTATTCCAAGGAATATTCCTTCTCCAACCTTAACCCTAACTAACTACAAACCTAACTCCATTCCTAAACCTAACTCCATTCCCAAACCTATATCCAAGCCTAGCCCCTATATAATCATTAATCACTTCAATGCAAAAGGTTCCCAACTTTTTCACTCTCTCACAATTTCTAGAATCACTTTTTCTCTCAAATTTTTCCTCCATTTCCCTTTTCACCAAATTTTTCCTCCAACCTCCATTGAATTGTGGATTGTAGAAGAAGAAGCTACTGATTTTTGTGAAGATTTTGACTTATCAGAAGTGCAAGAAGGCTCAAGCATCAAGAACGCATTTATTTTGCAGATTCGCGGTTTTCTTGGTTTTCTCTTCGATCAAGCTCCGATTCTCGCAATATTTACCAAAGAACTTCTCCGCTTCGTAGGTTGCTGATCTAAATCACTTTTCCTTTAAGTTATTCTCTCCATCTTGCCATTTTGGCATTCTTTGAGCGCTTTTCGTATTACTTATGGTTGATTATGTTTTCGTTACGTTTTGCTTGCGATTTGTGGTTTTTGATGGATTATAAGTTAGGTTGTAGCTTGTTATAGATTCTAGCATGTGTTAATAAGCCCTAATTTAGTAGAAATTTGTGTTAGCATGATTAGGTGGGGGTTAGGGTTGTTTAGAAGGAAGATTGTGGCCAAAATCACTTATTTCAAAAGCATTTTCACTTTCTGTTCATCGTTTACCGGTTAACGGTTTGGTTAACCGGTTAACGCATGCGTTTTTGGCCAAATATAGTGTTGTCTGGGGTCCGTTAACCGGTTAACCATTTGGTTAACCGTTTAACGCTGTTGGATTTTGTTTTTTTTTAGCTTATTTGCTTGCTTTTTCTTTCCTCTTTGTGCCTCTAATGTTCATGCATGTTTAGGTACTAATTTTAGGGAATTTTCTAGCTTGGTTTCGACATCTCATTCCCCCATTTCGATTCGTTTCGACGCGTTTCCATTCATGTTGTATATTATGCGTATATGTTTTCATTTGTGTATAATTTGACTCGTTGCATTTTGTTGTTATGTTTATGCATCATTTGGCATGTAAATAATCATGTTGCATGCTATTTTTGCATCTTTTGCACAATTCGTTAAATCATTTGCATTTCATTGTATCTATATATATGTTGCATTTCACATAACCATGTATGTATGTGCATTTGGTTGCATTTGGTTACATGTTTGATCATATCATTCACATCAATTCAATTCTGAATTTTGCATTGTGCTTGGCATTATTGTTGATCTATCATGTTGCATATTCATGATCAATGCTCATTATGTTCATAGGCAAATGTTCATGTGCCATATTTTGCATATTTGTTGCATAATCAATCATGTGGTGCATTCTTTCATAATCCTCCCAAAAAAATAATGTCACTCATTTGTGTATGTTGATCTATGTTCAAATGCATATTCATGATTAATTGGTACATTTTTCATTAAGTGTGTGCACATAAATAAAAATGATCAAATCTGCCCCATGTTTTCATAGTTGTTTGTTAATATAGGTGTTGTAAAATACATGTTATTTGTTATGTTTGCATGATGTATGTGACTTTTTACACCTACTTTTATGCTGGATGCTAGCTGTAAAAGGTTGCTTTGTGTTATGCATTGTTTTGATAGCTGCTTTTAGTTTAGGGGTTGTAGTAGGTGCTGAATTTTTGTTTTAGCATTTTTTTGGTTCCTCTAGAATTAAGATAGAGTTTAGATTGAGTCCTAGAGTCATTATGATTTAATTGTTGTATGTTTGCTTTATTATTTTTAATAAAATGCACACTAATCTTTGTTTTGTAGGGAGAGAAAGGTATGTTTCCTTACACCTTATCCTTTTATTTTATTTTTATGCATTTCCTTTATGCATTTAATTCACTTTTTCCTTCCATATTTGTTGTTGGTAGGATTTTCCCTTTTATTAGGACCAACTTATCTTCCTTAGGAAGTAAGTTGCATCCTTTTTCTTCTCTCTTTTCCTTTTTCTCTTTAGGATTAGAAAAGCCTCACTCACCATTAGGACCACCATTTTAATAAGATGACTTAGGGTTGTGTCTTAGTCCCCCATTAGTTTTGACCTTTTCCTTTTGAGTCTTTCTTTCTTATCTTCAAACAAAATCCAAAAAGACTTAATAAATGCATGAAAAGATCCCTTGTGTATAGCCTTATTCCATGGGGCACTTACATTCATTCCATCTTGGAATAGTGTAAGCTTGTCTAGCATGATGTACAAGTCTCATCAAGGGGTTATTTCACAAAGAAAAACATAAAAGACACTTCTTCACAAAAGCAACAAAAACATGTAATAAAGTTCAACAAGCTAGTGAACTTAAACTCTAATCCTTGGAAACAAGTCTTGGATAAATTCTCCTTGCTTGGTGTGCTTGTTCTATTATTCCATCTTGGAATGTAGTAGCAAGTACGCATTCCCTGGAAAAGAGTTTGAATTCACTTCCTTGTGCCAAATTCATACCAAATCTTAAAAGGCAAAAACAAACAATGAGCGACTATCCTGCTCGAACTCTTTCTCATCTCATTCATCCTGAACACGAACTTGTGACAACTTGTCTCGTACCAGACGAGCCTGCAACACCTGAGCATAGACATACACAGTTCAAGCCATAAAAAACACATAGTTCCCGCCTTAGTTAGGCGAACTACGTTGACTATGATCCTCATTTTTCCGATGAGGTACGTAGGCAGCGGGGTAGGGCCCGTTCAAGCACATTCTTTATTTTCCCCTTCCATTCTCTTTTCTTATTCCTTTCTCATTTCAATTCTCATTCCAGTTAGCAGTTCAATTTTTCATCAACACTATTTTTCTCACCCTTTGAAACAAACAAACAAGCGTGGATCCCGTCGGGTACGGCGGACGGTCTGGGGTGCTAATACCTTCCCAGGTCGTAACCGACTCCCGAACCCAGATCTTTGGTTCGCAGGACCTTGTCCTTTCCTTCTTCCTTAGGTTTGTGCAACATTACCTTTCCCATTCAATCGGGATAAAAATGTCTGGCTCACAACTCTACCTTTTCCGCGCCACTTTCGCGTTTGTACTAGGATGAAAATATCGGGAGCGACACCCCTTAAGCTCTAAAAGTAAATAAAGATAAATCCAATGAAAATTAAAAAGTCTATCTAAAAGGTAAAAAGAGTCCCTCTTGTAGAATCAGAATGCGCCTAAGAGGGGGGTGGGGGTGAATTAGGTGTTATCAAAATTTTCTCGATTCTTTTTCTTAGATGGATGGATTTTGCTTTTACGGTTAAAGAACAAAAATTGTAAAGCAGAAAAGTAAAGAACACACGGAGGTTTATCCTGGTTCCCTTCACAATCCGAAGGTACATCAGTCCCCTTTCCAAACCGAAAGAGATTTCCACTAGTTTTCTTTAGAACAGTACAACCTATCACACCTTCAATGGTGAGGCCTACTTTCTAGCAAACTATACAACCAAGTGTGCAAGAACAATCCTCTTGCCACACTTACCCTTATGTCCAAACAATCCTTGGAACACAAGTCACAAAATAGAAAGACACTTTCTATAATATTGTTTGAGTGAGAGTACAATGAAATGATATCAATAAAATTGATCTTCTCCTTTAATCAAGAATTCACTATAAATATTCAACACAAGTGTTCAAGACAAAATATGAAAATTATGAACTTATGAACACTTTTGAAAAATGAAGATAATTTGAATAAAGTGAATTTGATTGTATGAAAATATTTGAAATTTTTCTAGGAGGTTGTTTATGAATTTGAAAATGTTAGAATTTATAATAGTTGAAACACCTATTCAAAAAGGTATGAAAATTTGAAAAGAATTTTTTTTGAAAAGGTATAAAAACTTATGAAAGAAAATCATGAAGAGGTATAACTTTAACAAAATATTTGAATTTAAAAAAGAAACAATTTTTCAAAATTTCTTCAGTGTTAACCGGTTAACCAAATAGGTTAATCGGTTAACGCCTATGAACGTTACCACAGAATTTGAAAAATTGCTGCCTTTAACCGGTTAACACTGTTAAAATTCAGAAAAATATTTCTGTTAAAAGTGTTAAACCAGTTCCAATTTCATTTCAAACAAATATGCATATGCAACTAAATTATGAAGATTATTTTGAACACTTGTATATCATATTTAAGAGGTAATTATTGATATAACTAAGCCTTGAGACAAGTCTTGAAAGTGTAGCACAAAATCTTGAATCAATCGGAAACATTCCATTGATGATGCATAGCCATGGTCTTGATTGTTTGTTGTCATCTCGACTTTTTGCAATCTGGAATGAGCTTGGATAATGTTGACGTCATCAAAACAAAGAGCTTGAAGTATGCTTCTACATTCTCCCCCTTTTTGATGATGACAACCGAGCGAATTTGCGTACACGCTTTGATCGATCAATCATGTTCTATACTTGCTTCTTCCCCTATGATCAGCAGCTCCCCCTATCTAAAACAGAAGCAAAATTCTGCACAGAGAGATATTAGAAACCAAATCTCTTCTCCCCCTTTGTCATTAGCAAAAAGGAAGAGAGGATCAAGCATAAATATGAAAAATACAGCATAAAATTCAGCATGATGCAACTTAGTATGAAAGCATATATGAACACATACACATAGAAAAAACATAATTGGATTGAAATGGATAAGAGTACGAAAACATAACCGAAACGAAATCAAAATTGCCTAACAAACGTAGGACTTATAACAGAATTTTTAAACTAAACAATAAAAAAAACAAGACATGCATGTTCATTCCTCTTCCGACATATCATCACTTTCATCTTCACCATCTTCACCATCTTCACTACCGGCTTCACTTTCATCTTCCTCTTCGGGTTGGTTGTGAGAACCGATAATCAATTTCCGAAGACTTTTGAGAGTGTGTTGAGTTTCACGGTGGTTTTGTTGAGCTTCTCGGTGGTATGTCATGATGGTGGTGTAAAGGAAGTCATTGGTTATGCCACCTTCGGGAATAGGAAAGGATGGAGCGGAAGAGCCATCAGAATATTCATAAGAACCATCGTTGCGTAACACAATTTCGATATTCTTCACAATAGTAATCTCATTGATTTCATTTGCCGTAGCCTTCATGGCGATAAAAGGTTCCCTACCAATAACCAAGTCGGTTTGCTCAATGATCCGAGAAATGAGCCTAGCATACGGAAGTCTTGTCTTCAAAGAGAGTTGTTGCTTCAAGTGATACATCATAGTAAGCATCCAATTTATCTTTACCCTTTTCTTGATAGCAAATAGAACTTGCATCTCCAAGTCGTTGATTTGAGAGTGGTTTGAATCCTTGGGCAGCAGCACATAGCAAATGATATAGTGTAACAACCGATCATCAACGGTCAAATTCTTCGCATAGCATAGAGTTCTTGTAGTGTGTTGTCCCGATGTCACAACATCCTTTGGAAAACGGCAGATTGAGTAATAATACTCCATTTTGTTGTAGCCGGACCAAATGTCATCCATGTGATTCACACCTTTGCGGAGAAATACACCGGAAAAAGGAATGTTCAAGGATGCAGCCAAAGCACCTAAATCTTCCTTAATTTCATAATTTCGAACAAGAGTATGCAACTTATGTTTACCATGCCTATCCATGTTGAGAGAAAAGTTATGCATAAAGGATTGGACCAAATCCGGGTAAATTCTCCCATTGTCAGCAACAAAATCAAGCATCCCTTGAAATTCTAGCAATGGAGGAAATTTAAAAGTTGGAGGTTTGAAGGATTTCAGAAGAACATATTTACCCTTAAGCAGTGGTATGACTCTGACTTTGAAATTCAGCCTCCTCTTCTTGGTAGACTCCATTGTTTCTACAGCTGGAGCTTCTTCTGACACAGAAGTCGGTTCCTTTCCTTTCCTTTGGGGTGCCATGACAATGATGGAGTTAGGGTTTATGGAGGAGATGATATTTGGTGAGTTTAAGGTAGTCTGAAGAGTGTTATAAGGATGTAGAGATAGTGGGTTTTAAATGAGGGTTTAAATTGTTGAAGGTTGGAAGTTGGAAGAGGATGATAAATAGTGTTTTTGGTAGTCAAAGAGTTTAAGAGTTTAAAACATGTGAAAGAGAATGAACCAAACATGCAATATGTGTACTAGAATAATATAATAAAACATAGTAAAACAAATAAAACAACAACAATTTAAACAGACAGAAGCTGAAACCTGCACTGGAAATCCAAGTTTTGGATGTGTTAACCGGTTAACGTAATAGGTTAACCAGTTAACGGTTAAAAAATTTGAATTTTTTGAAAAATCCAGTAGCATGTTTTAGCCTAAAAAAAATAACTTTTTCACAAATTTTTTTTCATAAAGTGTTAGCACTCATCAAAACGCAACTTTCGATAAAAAAAAGTTTTTGAAACCGATTATTTTCGGGTATACGAAAGTGAGAAAAACGAAAAACGGAGAAATGGGAGTGCTAGCCTTTTATGACTAAAAAGTGAACAAACATACATAAAATGCAGTAAATACATACAATAAGGAATTTTAAAGTAAAGGTTAGATGTCACCTTCATTGAGAATACTAAGTTCTCGTCGAATCTTGTAAAATTGCTCTTTAGCCAACGGTTTTGTGAATATGTCGGCGAGCTGATTGTGTGTATCCACGAATGTAACATCGACATCTCCATTTAGAACATGATCTCGAAGGAAGTAGTGCCGGATATCAATGTGCTTTGTTCTTGAATGCATGACCGGGTTCTTCGTGATATTGATGGCACTTGTGTTGTCACACCGGAGAGGGATACAACCGAGATCTATACCGAAATCAAGAAGTTGTTGTTTAAGCCACAAGATTTGAGCACAACAACTTCCTGCTGCAATGTACTCCGCTTCGCCCGTGCTAAGTGCAACGCATGCTTGCTTCTTGCATGCCCACGACACTGGAGCATTCCCGAGAATGTGACAAGTACCACTTGTACTCTTTCTATCGGTCTTACATCCTGCATAATCAGCGTCAGAATAACCAATTAAAGAACAAGTACTACCTTTAGGATACCATAGTTCGACGTGCGTTGTTCCTTTGAGATACTTCATGATCCTCTTCATGGCAGTGAGATGCGATTCCTTTGGATTAGCTTGAAAGCGGGCACACAAACAAACACTAAACATAATGTCAGGATGGCTCGCCGTCAAATATAAGAGTGAACCGATCATACCTCGATACTTTGTAATATCTATTAAAGTGCCGGAAAGATCTTGATCAACATACGTTCCGGATCCCATTGGAGTAGACATCTCTTTGCGATTGTCCATATCAAATCTTTTCAATAACTCCTTGCAATACTTGGATTGGTTGATGAAGATGCCATCCTTTGTTTGCTTGATTTGTAATCCAAGGAAGTAGTTCATCTTTCCTATCATGGACTCGAATTCGCCTTGCATCATAAGAGAGAATTCTTCGCAAAGATCTTTGTTTGTTGAACCGAAGATGATGTCGTCGACATAAACTTGAACAAGTAAGGTGTTACCCTTAAGATTCTTGATGAACAAAGTCTTGTCAGCCTTTCCTTTAGTAAAACCTTTCTCACATAGGAAGTTGCTAAGGCGATCATACCAAGCCCTTGGTGCTTGCTTTAAGCCATAAAGAGCCTTCTTCAACTTGTAGACATGAGACGGGTTCTTGAAGTCTTCAAAACCGGGAGGTTGTTTGACGTAGACTTCTTCATTGATGTAACCGTTTAGGAAAGCGCTTTTGACATCCATCTGGTACAACTGAAAATTCATAGAACAAGTGTAAGAAAGTAATAATCTAATTGCTTCTAACCTTTCTACCGGAGCGAATGTTTCATCAAAGTCGATTCCTTCTTCTTGGTTGTAGCCTTGTGCGACCAATCTTGCTTTGTTACGAACTATGATCCCATTCTCGTCAAGTTTGTTCTTGAACACCCATCTTGTGCCTATGATATGCTTGTTGTCCGGTCTTGGTACAAGAGTCCAAACTTGGTTCCTTTCAAATTGGTTGAGTTCTTCTTGCATAACTATTATCCATTGATCGTCGCCTAAGGCTTCATTGATTTTTGTTGGTTCAATTTGAGACACGAACGCCATGTTGAGGCAACCATCCTTGAGATTGAGTCGAGTTGCAACGCCTTGGCAAATATCACCAATCACTTTATCTATCGGGTGATCTCTATGAGTTCTCCATTCTTTTGGAAGATCTTGATGTTCTTCAATGGTTGATGACTTCTCTTCTTGTGATATTGCTTGTTCTTTTGATATCTCCTTTTGTTGTAGTGATAGATCTACATCATCATCATCATCATCATCCACAATAATATTATCCTCTTTCGAGGGGTTAGTCTCATCAAATGAAACATGTATGGATTCTTCAATGGTAAGAGTACGTTTATTGAAAATTCTAAAAGCTTTACTTGATAGAGAATATCCAAGAAAAATACCTTCATCGGATTTCTCATCAAACTTACCAAGGTTGTCCTTACCGTTATTGAGATCGAAGCATTTGCATCCGAAAATGTGGAAGAAAGATATGTTGGGTTTCCTTCCCTTGAACAACTCATAAGGGGTCTTCTTGAGAATAGGTCGAATATTGACACGGTTACTTACAAAACAAGTCGTGCTAACCGCATCCGCCCAAAAATATTTATGAAGATTCGAGTCGCTAAGCATTGTCCTTGAAAGTTCCACTAGTGCCCTATTCTTCCTTTCTACAACACTGTTTTGTTAAGGAGTCCTAGGTGCGGAAACGTTGTGAGAGATTCCATGCTCTTCACAAAAATCTTCAAATGATGCATTTTGAAACTCGCCACCATGGTCGCTTCTTATGGAAACAATTGAGAGTGACTTCTCATTTTGAATTTTCTTGGCATACTTCTTGAATGCTTTAAAAGCAACACTTTTCTGCACTAAAAACAAAGTCCAAGTATATCTAGAGAAATCATCAACAATAACTAGTGCAAAAACGTTACATCCGAAGCTTTTTGTTCTAGATGGACCGAAAAGATCCATATGTAACAATTGGAGTGGTCTTGTAGTAGATATCACTTTCTTGGTCTTGAAGGATGTTTTGGTTTGCTTCCCCTTTTGACATGCGTCACAAAGCTTATCCTTGATAAACTTCATCTTTGGAAGACCAACAACTAGATCATGCTTTAATAATTTATTCAAGTGCTCCATGTGAATGTGAGCAATCCTCTTATACCAAATCCATGCATCATTGTTGTTTGCCATTAAGCACTTCACCTTCAAAAGAGAGTCATCAAAAGAGATCATAAAAATGTTATTAAATCGTTTACCTTTTAGCAAGAGTTCATGAGTGACTTCGTGTTCTATCAAACATTCCTCCTTTGTGAAGTTGATTCGGAACCCTTTGTCACACAATTGACTTATGCTAAGAAGGTTGTGTTTAAGGCCTTCCACATAAAGGACGTCTTCGATGATTGTATAAGGAGATGCACCAATGGTTCCAACTCCAAGAATTCTTCCTTTGTTATCATCACTGTAAGTAACGTATCCTTTGGCCTTAAGTGTTAGACTTTAAAATTTGTTGATGTCGCCCGTCATATGCTTTGAACAACCGCTATCGAGATACCATTGCGTAGAAGTTGTTTTCAAGCATACCTACAAAACAAAGTCAAGTTTTGTTAGGTACCCAAATTTCTTTGGGTCCTTGATAGTTAGTACCCTTTTCAACCCACACATAATGCCCTTTAGCAACACCAATGTTGCGCACATAGCAAGCATTAGGTGTATGGCCTTTGATTCCACAATAAAAGCAAATAGGTTGAAATTGATTTTAAATCTACAAACATATTTTTGTTTCTTAATAATCCTTTTCTTTTTATGACTTTGATGCATAGTTTTAGCATTGTTAGTCTTTTCCTTAACAATTTGTTCACTAGCTTTTACGAAAACGGTTTCACTTGTGCTTGATTTGGAAAACTTAGAATATCCTAGGCCACTTTTATCATTTGGATATCTTTGGTGCCTAAGAATTTCCTCCAAGCCAATTTGACCTTTTTCATATCTTTCTAAAACTCTTTTGAGTTGAACAATTTGAAAGGACAATGACTCACAATTCTTACATGTAAGGCTTTGTTTTTCATCCATTATCTTTTGTTTTTCATTTTCAATGTATTTTTCAAAAGATGCATTTTGTTCTTCTAAAGATAATATTTTCTTCTTTTGGGATGAAATATTTTTGTACAAAGTCTTACATTCCTTTAGAAGTTCATCTATGACTTCTTGTGCATCATTTTCATAAATGGAAATGTTACTACTAACCTCGTCATTTTCTTCATCGGAGTGATGTGACGCCATTAACGCCATATTTACACATTCGTCGCTTTCCGATTCCGATGAGGAACTAACTTCATTGTCAACCCACGCGACATAAGCCTTTTTATTCTTGAAGTCCTTCTTGCCTTTGAATCCTCCTTTCTTCGCAAGTCTTGGACAATCCGGTTTTATGTGACCTTGCTTTCCACATTCATAGCATGTAACTTCTTGATTCGATATGGATGCATCCTTCTTCCTGAAATGTTTATTCTTTTTAGGAAAAGAAGAATTATTAGTTTTGTTAAAAAACATACCAAGCTTCTTAACAAGAAGCATGAAGTTCTCATCTTCGGAGATCTCGTCATCTTTGTCATCCTTCGTGTCAATCTTCAAAGCAATTCCTTTGGACTTTTTCTCTTGACTTTCATGCTTCTCGAGCCTTCCATGTTCCAATTCGTGCTCTTGAAGTTTGCCGAATAGAGATGCGGATGTCATTGTTGAGAGACTCTTCTTCTCCGAAATCGCGGTCACCTTCGGTTGCCATTCCCTTGTCAAAGACCTTAGAACTTTCAAGTTGAGATCGTCGTTGGTGAAGGTCTTTCCGAATGCAATCAAATGGTTGGTTAGATGAACAAATCTTTTTTGTAAAGCCACAATAGATTCTCCGGGCTGCATGCGGAACATTTCGTATTCTTGACTTAACGTGTTAAGCCTTGATCTTTTAACTTCTGTTGTTCCTTCATGTGTTTCTACCAAAGTATCCCAAATCTCCTTCGCCTATTTGCATTGTGATACACGAAAAAATTCGTCCATACTAAGAGCACTTTGAAGTATGTTGATTGCTTTCTTCTCATTTAGGATCTTTCTTTTATCATCTTCATCATACATATTTTTTAACTTCGCCGTTCCAACACCGTTGATTACATTGACGGGATTATGCGGACCTTCTTCGAATGCTTCCCATATGCCTTCTCCTTGGGCTTCAAGATGTACCCTCATTCTGATTTTCCATAAATCGAAGTATTCGCCGGAGAAGAGCAGAGGCTTGTTGCTACTTCCACCATCTTTGAAAACGGGATTCGAGTTTGCGGAAGCAATAGGATCTTGTAGGAATAGGTTACCTAAACCTGCTCTGATGCCAATTGTAGAATCAGAATGCGCCTAAGAGGGGGGGGGGTGAATTAGGTGTTATCAAAATTTTCTCGATTCTTTTTCTTAGATGGATGGATTTTGCTTTTACGGTTAAAGAACAAAAATTGTAAAGCAGAAAAGTAAAGAACACACGGAGGTTTATCCTGGTTCCCTTCACAATCCGAAGGTACATCCAGTCCCCTTTCCAAACCGAAAGAGATTTCCACTAGTTTTCTTTAGAACAGTACAACCTATCACACCTTCAATGGTGAGGCCTACTTTCTAGCAAACTATACAACCAAGTGTGCAAGAACAATCCTCTTGCCACACTTACCCTTATGTCCAAACAATCCTTGGAACACAAGTCAAAAAATAGAAAGACACTTTCTATAATATTGTTTGAGTGAGAGTACAATGAAATGATATCAATAAAATTAATCTTATCCTATAATCAAGAATTCACTATAAATATTCAACACAAGTGTTCAAGACAAAATATGAAAATTATGAACTTATGAACACTTTTGAAAAATGAAGATAATTTGAATAAAGTGAATTTGATTGTATGAGAATATTTGAAATTTTTCTAGGAGGTTGTTTATGAATTTGAAAATGTTAGAATTTATAATAGTTGAAACACCTATTCAAAAAGGTATGAAAATTTGAAAAGAATTTTTTTTGAAAAGGTATAAAAACTTATGAAAGAAAATCATGAAGAGGTATAACTTTAACAAAATATTTGAATTTAAAAAAGAAACAATTTTTCAAAATTTCTTCAGTGTTAACCGGTTAACCAAATAGGTTAATCGGTTAACGCCTATGAACGTTACCACAGAATTTGAAATTTTTTTGCCGTTAACCGGTTAACCCATATGGTTAACCGGTTAACACTATTAAAATTCCGAAAAATATTTCTGTTAAAAGTGTTAAACCAGTTCCAATTTCATTTCAAACAAATATGCATATGCAATGAAATTATGAAGATTATGTTGAACACTTGTATATCATATTTAAGAGGTAATTATTGATATACCTAAGCCTTGAGACAAGTCTTGAGAGTGTAGCACAAAATCTTGAATCGATCAGAAACATTCCATTGATGATGCATAGCCATGGTCTTGATCGTTTGTTGTCATCTCGACTTTTTGCAATCTAGAATGAGTTTGGATAATGTTGACGTCATCAAAACAAAGAGCTTGAAGTATGCTTCTACATCTCTTTGAATTTTAGACAGACAAAAAATTCTCGGGTCAAAATTTAGGGTACGATAGCTGCCCCTATTTAATTGGCTTCGAATCAGACGAATGATGTCGATGAGCCTTCCTCCTTCCGAAGAGGAGACGATTAAATATAAGAGGACCCCTAATTTTGACGAAAACATACCCCATGGATCTAGAGCAAGTCAAACCTGGTGCTGCAATTGCTCTCATATCCCCGTATATTGTAAAACTTTGATATAACTTTTTCAAACCCGATCTTATTAGAAAAAACCCCTGGTAGGACTCCCAGATGGAAATTCTAGACTGAATTGTTTTGATAGACAAACACAATAGAACCCCCTTGTGACAATTATTAATTAAATTGTTTAATAAACCCCGATAGAACCTTTTGACGTCAATCCTTGAATAAATACAACCCCGATGGAACCCCTTACCAATCCCTGATAGAACCCCTTATTAATTCTCGATAGAACACCTTAGTTCCTTTCAACCATTCTGGGTGACCATTGCATATGATTCCTATGATCCTCTGGTCATACTTTTTAAATCACCATGGATACAAAATCCCTGGATGGAACCCTTAAATCCCTTAAATCCCATATTCAACCCCTTGGATAAAACATCTAATAGAACCCCATTTGTAGAACCTCGTAAATCCATTGGATAGAAATCTGGTAGAACCCCTTCTATAGAATCCCATATAACCTCTCAGATAAAAATCTGATAAATTTTCCTTCAAATTTGTTGATAAAACCTCTGATATAACCTCTTTGAATAGACATACGGTAAAATCCCTTTAGTAAAACTTCCTAGTATAGAATTCTTATATAATCCCTTGGATCAAAATTCAATATAACCTCTTTTGTGAAATCCTTTCGGTAAGACTCCCTTGATAAAACTTGTTTGATATAAATCTGGTAGAACCCCCTTGACAAAATTTTGATAGAATCCCTTTTGATGAAAATCCCTTTATAGAACCCCTTGATAAAATTCTGATAGAACCCCTTTTGGATAAAAATCCCTTGGTAAAACCCATTTTACAAAAATCTGGTAGAATTCTTTTTGAGAAAATTCCGATAGACCTCATTAGATGGACACCCCTTTTATAAAAACCCTTAAAATTCTTTGAGAACTTGTGATAGACCTTTGATAAAATCCCTAATGAAACCCTTTTGATAAATCCCTTGGTAAATCCTTAATGAAATCATGTTTAGATAAGTCTCGAATCAAGCCCTTAAAAAAATCCTGATGCAATCCTTTAGATAAATCGCTTAATGAAATCCCTTTTGAATGAACCCCATTGATAAACTCCCTTTGATAAAATTCCTCTATAAAACCCCTTGATGGAATTTTTGATAAAAACCCCTTAGTAAAATTTTGGTAGAACCTTTTGATGGAACCCCTTGGATGAAACTTTGGAAAAAACCTTTCGACAAAATCCCTTGATAGAAAACCTCTTGATAAGACCCTGGTGTGACCTTTTAATAAAAACCTTTGATATAAACTCGATGAATCCCCATGATAAGACATTGGTGAAGCCCTTTAATAACATTCTAGTAGAATCCCTGAGAGAAATAATCTGGTAGAACCCCTTAAAAATCCTGATTAAAACCCCGTGATAAATCGCTTGGATAGGAATCCCGTAGAACTCCTTGATACCATTATGATGAAATCCCATTGGTTAAAATATCTTTATAGAAACCCTTATTAATCTCTGATAGAATCCCATGTGCAATACCTTTGACTAAACATTAGATAAAACCCATTTTGTAGAACCTCATGTATAACCCCTTCAGATGAACATCCGATAAAACCCCATATAACCCCTCAGATAATAAGTCTGATAAAAATCTTCTTGAACCCTTGATACAACCCCTAATGTAACCCCCTTTTGAGTAATATTATAGTAGAACTCTTTTTGATGAAAAACCCCTTAAAATTCTTGGTAACATCCCTTTGATATATCCCTTTGACAAAACCTTCTTGATGAAATCCCTTGATAACATTCCATGGTTGAATCCTTTGACAAAAACCCTTAACAAACCATTGATAAATCCTCTAATGAAACCCCATTTGATGAATCCCATTGATAAACTTCCTTTGTTAAAAATTCTCAATAAAATCCCTTTTGATGAAATATATTGATGAAACCCCATTTGATAAAATCCATTGATGAAATATGGTGAAACCCCTTGATAGAATCCTTTAACGACAATCCCGATAAACACTTTTGATAAATTCCCTTAAAAAATATATTCCAATAGAGCCTTTGTCGATGAAAATCTCTTAAAATCCTTTGACGAAACTTGATAAACCCTAGATAAATCTTTGATCAAACCCTTGATGAAAATCCTTCGGGTAAATCCCTTGTAAAATTCCTTATAAAACCCTCTTGCCAAATTCCACGGGTGGAACCCGGCGTAACCCTTAAATAACATTCTTAGATGATAATCCTAATTGGAAACTCCCTGATAATATCCTATATACATTTGATAACATCCTTGTGAATAGAACCATTGATAACTCAGTTGGTTGATGAAAACCTTTTATAACCCTTTCTTGAATTGTTTTTTTAAATCCTTACGCATGTATGCATGTTCGTGTTTAAGAATGCATGTATGTGTGATGCATTATTTATGTATGATGCATTTTTGGGCTAACGCCTCTTTTATGCTATGAAATGTCTATCCTTATGTTTATAAATTTCTGTTGCATCCTGACTCCCTAACCCTCAAATCCTTAGCAATTTGTAATAATCCATGACATTCTTGATTCTTGAGTTGTGACGATCCTTCTAACCTTAATCCCTGAGAATGTGTTATGTCTTTTTAGAGAAACTCTCATATTGGTCATCGTCGTGACTGCTATTTATAAATCCTGTTTTTTAAATTTTATTTTGGAAGCATACGATCCCTTTAATGATTTCGAAATCAAAGTAAAATCCCTTTCCCTTTTAAAAGCTTTTTTATTATACCCAATGTTTCAATGCCTTATTTCACAATTAATTAACACCTTGTAATCAAGCAGAAAATAATTAAGGAGCAAATAAAATGATTTGAAAAAACTAATTACATTGATAATGGGCCCGAAAATGGACCAAAGTACTTAGGAAGGTAATTCCCATAAGGAGAGATTACCGCAAATCTAGAAAGTTGTAAAAATGGCAATACAATATGAATTTATTAGTATCCCTATTTAATTTAGCACCAGGTATAATCCCTATGTTTTCAACACCACAAAACTTCGCTTCTGAAGATGAAAGTTGGAATGATCACTCCCTTATGAATTCCTGTTACGGGTGACTTGAGTGTTTTCAGTCATATGCCTTTTGGATATCCCAAATTTTTCCTGGACCGCTCTTTTAGAGTTTTAGTCCGCCGGGATGATATACCCTTTTTTTTGCATAAGCTGCCCTTTTGGGTTTTTCGACTTATCGGGTTTATTTTTTTTATAAGTCCCTAACTTTTTCCTGGATTGCTCTTTAGAGTTTTCAATCCACCGAGACACCCTAACTTTTGCCAAAGTCGCCCTTTAGGGTTTTCGGCTTAGCCGGCTTTTATCTTCTTTTTTAGGCATACTATTTATGACTGAATAGGAATTCACCGGTCGTGGTAAATCTATTTCATCCATGTTTGTTAACCCTAGTGCTTCGCCAGAGATGACACTCTTCACGACATTTGGCCCTTTATAGTTTGGGGTCCATTTTCCTCGTGAATCTTTATGGATGGGTAATATTTTTCTTAACACCAAGTCTCCCTTTTGAAATAGGCGTAGACGAACTTCCTTGTTGAATGACCTTTTAATCTACCTTTGATACAATTGACAGTGACATATGGTAGCCATGTTATTCTCATCTTATGAGGTTCAACTAGTCATATCTGGTTCGAACCCACTTTGCCTCATCCAATTTTGCTTCCATTATAACCCTTAATGATGGAATCTCTACTTCGATTGGGAGTACTACTTCTGTACCATATACCAACGAGAAAGGAGTAGCTCCAGTTGATGTGCGAACCGTGGTTCTATAACCGTGTAGTGCGAACAGGAGCACCTCGTGTCAATCCTTGTAAGTCTTCACCATTTTCTGGATGATTTTCTTGATATCAACAGAGTAGTATGGCACATCATGTATTGTCTTTATCGTCGGGCGGCCTATACAAGTGCACAACATGTCTTCTCCAATAGTGAGTATCTTGATTCGCAATCGGTGAACTTCTTGCTCAAGTAACATATTGCATGTTCTTTTCCTCGTCTTATCATGTTTCCCCAATACACATCCCATTGAATTGTCAAGCACCGTGAGGTACATTATAAGTGGTCTTTCTGGGAGTGGTGGCATCAAGATAGGTGGCTCTTGTAAATATTCCTTAATCCAATCAAAGACCTTTTGGCATTCCTCATTCCACTCGAAAGTTTGATCTTTTCTGAGAAGCTTGAAAACCGGCTCACAAGTAGCAGTAAGATACGTGATGAACCTTGCAAATATAATTTAATCTCCCTAGAAACCCACAAACTTCTTTTTTCGTTTTCGGAAACAGAATTTATTGGATGGCATTTACTTTATCTGGATCAACTTCTATTCCTTTTTTACTGACTATGAACTCCAATAATTTTCTCGATCTGATGCCAAAAGTACACTTCGATGGATTTAGTCGTAGTTTCAACTTTCTTAGACGTTTAACCAACTTTTGTAAATTTTCTAGATGGTCATCCTTATTTTGTGACTTGGCAATTATATCATCCATATAAACTTTTACTTCTTTATGCATCATGTCATGTAATATAGTCACCATAGCCCTTTGATAAGTTGTCCTGGAATTCTTCAACCCAAAGAGCATCATCTTATAGCAAAAGTAACCCACAAAGTGATAAATGTAGTCGTGTCCATGTCGGAAGGAGACATCTTGATTTGATTATACCCGGAGAACCAATCCATAAATGAAAAGACAGAGAACTGAGTGATGTTATCCACTAATACGTCAATGTGAGGTAGTGAAAAGTCGTCTTTATAACTCACTCTATTAAGGTCTTGGTAGTATACACACATCCTTACTTTCCCATCATTCTTTATCACTGGCGTGATGTTGGCTACCCATCCTGGATATTTCACGACGGCTAAGAATCCCGCGTCGAATTTCTTATCGACTTCTTTCTCTAGTTTTGAGAATCACGTCGAGTTTGGTTTTCCTCAATTTTTGTTTAACTGGGTGGCATTCTGGTCTGAGTGGTAGCTTGTGTTTAAAAATATTGGTATCGAGCCCAGGCATGTCTTGGTAGGACCAAGCAAACACATCAGTATACTCCCGTAAAAAACTTTCAATTCTTCCTTTATAAAGTTCTAACTTTAATCTCTTTCTTTTCTTCTTCATCCCCTAGATTGATCACATCCACTGGTTCCTGGTGATGTTGTATTTCTTTGTCCTCCTGCCTTAACGGCCTGGCTAATTCTTCTGGAAGATCACACTCTTCCCTATCAACTTCTTCTGCTTGGTAAAAGAGTTTTTTTTATTATTCCTGATTTAGGAAAAGTGGTATTTGAAATGAAACTATTAAAAAATCTTGCCATTTTATGAAATAATTGCAAACGAAAGAAATCGGATCTTGATAAAAAAATGCAATTTAATCGTTAAAATAACCCAAAGAAACAAAGGGTAGCCATTGCTTGAAAAAGAAAATTACTTTGAAATGGAAATTATCTCAGGAATCTCAATCGTTTTCCAATTGTCGAGGATCGTGTCTGATTGGCAATGACACACCAAGTTGGATATCCCTTTATCATCCTCTTCTATTGCAGTCACTTGACTTTCGACCCCAGTATTATGGAAAGTTTCATTTATAGGAGGAACTTCATTTGCTTGTGAACCCTCTGAATCTCTTGATTAGCCGGTTTGTAACCCATTCAGAACAAATCCTTAATCCCACAAATTGCCCCAGTATGTCATGTCTCCCATCTTGAAATGAACTTATATCCCTTCAATGGAATTGGAAATATCCCCGGTGTACCCCGGTAAAGGGGTATTTCCTATCTTATACTGATATTAGAGATCCTAATCATCCTGGTTAGCCAGAGGACCATAAGTGTAAGGAGGTCTAGGTGCCCCACTATGAACATGTTGTTGAATTACTCCATCAGTAGGTAAATCATTAACCATTTGTTTACTCGCATGAGCTTCTTCATTCTCCAAGTTATAACCACGCAGTGGGTTACCATCCTCAAGAGGAGGGGGAAGATTATCCCTTTGCCGGCGAGCCTCATTTCCTATAGCTATCATGTTTTGAATAGCAATATTTGGTTGATCGATCTTTCCCTTCATATCATTTTCTTTGATAGTGTCCACATATGCTTTAAGAATTGCTTGATTCTTCTTCAATTGATCCATGGCTTACTTCTGTTAAGCTCGAGTGTAAGGTAGGGAAGTCAGGTTGTCAAGCTTGATGATCCCGAGATGAGATTTTATTTTATTTTAAAATGATTCTCGTTTTAAACCTTTTTGAAAAGATGTGTTCTTATGAGGAATGTTATATTCATGCAAATGTATGTATGAATATGCAAAGAAAAGATACTTTCGTCGGGATCTTGAAACATTCATTAATGGCAAAGCAAACCCAAGAGTAAATAGAAACTCAAAATACTTTATTAGAATAGAAAATGTTTAGGGTCGTAGCCAAACTTATTACATGAAAGAGAAATTACAATTAGGGTCGTAGCCCTTTATTCATGAAAGCAAACTAAAAGAAACCACCGTGCCCCTAGAAACGTTTTTTAATCCTCTCCCTGAATTCTTATACCATACGACAACATAACCCAAGAAACTCCATGATTTCCTCCTTTGGCTTGAAGTTTATTGACATCTCTTCCGTTTCCTTTAGCCTTTGGGGTATTTCACAAATAAGTCCTTGGACAATATGACCAACTTGAAGTATCGCTCCCTGTAGTATCATTCATCCCTAGCAAGCCACTTTATAATACTTTTGCCTTCTTTAGAAGAAGCCTCCAATTGTTGTAGGTATTCCTCTACATAAGTATTCCAAGATTCTAAATCATCATAGGACCCACGAAGATCTCCCATATCCCTTTAAAGTGCTTCCACTTTCCTTTCTTCCCTTCCTTTTAGCATGATGACATCTAAATTTTGACTCATAGCCTTCTTAAGTGAATCAACCAACCATTGAACTTCATCTTCCAAAGCTTGAATATGACTTTCAAATCCTTAATTTATTTCCCTTTGAGTTAAACTCATATAGGTAGAGACGTCCAGACATTTCCTTTATTAATGGACAAAAACTTATAGTTTTGAAGACACCTTTGTTACCTATAGAATAATCCAAAACCTTGTAGAACTCTTCAAGGGTAGGAGCCATTTTGATGTCTTGAAATTTAAAGCATCTTAACTCAGGATCATATTATTGGGGCAAAGCTGTTAACCCATGAGAATAGTTATAAGATCTAAAATATTCCCATGCTTATGTATTTCAGGATCTCCTTCTGTCTTTAGGTATATTTGCAGAATATTGCTTATGCCATCCCATATCAGAGCTTCTCACCCTAATTGTAATCCTTCTTTTCTTATCAATTTCAATTTCCCCTGACTTTGCTTTTGCTGTAGAAAATAATGTTTTAAGACCCCATAATGTAAAATATGAAAATAAAATTTTCATGAATGAATGACAGGATGATGATGATAATGAAACAATCATTTATTTAAAAAAAATTTGTATTTTTTTTTTGGTAGGGTAACCTGCAAGTATGACCTTAACTAGGTAGGATTCCTACAATGGATTAGTTCTTTTGTTTTATCTACCCAGTCCCCTCACATGTAAGACATAAGGTTTGGATAAGCCATTAAGTCTAGGACTATAACCTTGTATTACCATGAGAAGGAGCAAGCATTCCTACTATAATATTTTGGGATAAGTCCAACTTAGGCAGGAACCTGGTAACAACCCCTTTGGGGGTAGGTACACAAGGTTACCATAAGTTGGTGGGTGTTCTAAAGGTCACTAGAGTCACGGACCAAAGTCAAAGTCCTTACCATGAAGTGGGGCTAGCCCACTCATGATCGGCTCTTTGAGTTGATCTACTCTAGTCGGGTATCGTCATCAAAGACCCCACATATGGAAATCCATGTCGGCCAAGACAGGACGATCCCCTATTTAATACTTATTGTTTTTTCTCGAGCCTTGGTTTTGGCTTGCCCTCCAGAAATATCCCTTCAAAATGTATGAGAAAAAAAATAAAAATAATCCAACAAAATAATCCAGGCAAATAAAATATTCCAATAACATAATCAAATAAAAATAAGAATAAAAAACAAAAAAATAAAAAATAAAAAACCACAAAAAATCCCAAAATACCCCTCAAAAACAAAACCCAAAAAATCCTAGAAATAGGATTGACTACCCTATCCCCAGCAGAGTCGCCAGCTATCGCGGCCGGCTTAAATTTTTTTTTAGTCGCCACCCTATTTTTTAGGAGAAATAAGGGTAAACCTAAATTTAAGGTTCGGGAGTCGATTAGGTGGGAGGAAGGTGTTAGGCACCCCTCACCTCTATTATATTTAATAGGATCCCTTCTAACATTTTTAGGGTATGCTTTGTTTGTATTAATCCAAAATTTAAATTCAATTATTCTTATTAAATCCTATTTTTATCCTAAGTTTACTCGCTAGGGTTTCTATACAAAAACATTATGCCTACGTACCCTCAAAGAGGGATCAGAGCATCGTAGTTTCATTCCCCTAATCCCATACCCCTTACTAAGTGATAAAAACCATTACTTTTTAAAATCCCATTTTGATCAAGTATTTAAGAAAATCCTGATTTTCTCTTTATAATTTTTTAAAATTAAAATCTCATTTAAAACCCCAAAAATAATAATAAAACCCCAAAACAATTATAAAAATCCAAAAATAATTTGTAAGACCCCCAAAATAGTTATGAAACCCCAAAACCCTTATTAAGAAACCCCTATTATATCCCTTTAATAAATATATTTGAAACCCCCAAAATGTCATTAATTCCCACGTATTTTGAAATCCAAAAAATAATAAAATTTAATCCCGAAATAGTTTAATCCCCAAATTTCTAAAGAAAATGTCTCAACATATTTTTTGGCGAAGATAATATAAAATCCCTTTTCTATTAAATATTAACATATAATTATGAAGAAATAATTTAAAAAATAGTGATTATAAAAATCTAATAATTATAAAAATCCAAATAAACCCCAAAATAAGTCATAATTATTTATTCCTAATTTCCCATGAAAATCTATAATAATTATTATAAATCCTAATTAATTAATTAATTAATCAATTAATTAATAAATCCCTAAATAAAAATAAGAAATAGTGAATAATAAACAAAATAATAATATTTCACAATCCACAAGATTCTAATAATTAAATCCCTTAAATTACCAAAACCTAATTTAAAATAATTAATTAGGTAAACTAATTAATTAATTAATTAATTATCATAAAGGTTCATAATTTGTAAAAATTATGATTTTTGATTCTTAGTTTAGTATGAGATTTTGGCTTTAAAAAATGTTATTTTGATATTTATCATTGTTTCTTACATATATGATAATTCAAACAATTCATTGACAAAATAAGCAAATGAAATCGCAATATCAATCCCATAATGGTTTTACTAAAAAGGTTAGCAAACAATCAATTTAGTATATTACAATTTAAGAAACCAAGATCATCCATAAAAATTAGTTCATTAGAACTTTATAATTTTTTTTAATAAACTATACAGCACACCACAATATATATAACACAATAATAAGGGATAATAAAGAATTTATCCGCCCGCAAGTTATCAGGGGAAGAAATCCACGTTGTGAGTCTCGTCCTCTCCCTTTTCCTTGTTCTTCTCCTTT